>CM060987.1:134981332-139981332 GCA_030765065.1 Deroplatys truncata | reverse complement strand
ATTCTCACAGCTCTTACACGATTAAACTACGTAATGCATTTACATAACATTATTAAACATGTTTATAATAATATAAGCATATGCAATGACTGTTACATAATTTTTTAACAAATTATTACATACTTATTGTTTCAAGGCGGGCTGTTATTATATAATTCAAGTGTTAAAAATACTGCCTCAATATACCACCTTCGTTTTATTTCCTCACGTATACCTGTTCCAGAATAATGTAGCCAACACTCGGCACTTTTATCCACCATTATTCACAATGGTTTATTTTGAGAATTTATGTCAAGAAAGAGTTAATCGAAAAGTATACGTATGGAAAATGTAGACGGGATTATTAAGATTAGAAATACATTTTACTTGTCCCAAAATTCATATAAGCTATTGTTACATGCTAGGTAGATGGCCTAGAAGTTCACATGATAATTAAATTAATTTTGAGTAACAAGTACGTACATTTAGGGGACGTATGCTTACTTGGCTACGGAAGAGCGAAACGTGGTGTGGAGGTTAAGAGGAAGGTGTGGGTTTTTCATTGTACAAAGTCCATAACACAAGTCTACTTACACATTCCTATCTTTATTTCCCACCCGTTTGAGGTTCCTACATTATTAAATATGGAAAGTGGGAGGAGATGTCCACCGATCCAAAGCCCGGCTTACACACGCAATCCGTTTCTCACGGAATCCTAACTGAGAGTGACGCTATCTTCCACTACTCGTGGCTAGCAAACCTACCAGCCAAGAGTGACGTAAACAACAATGTGTCCTGGTAATGACAATGTAGAACAATAATGTAACCCCTCAAATTATTAATAGGCCACACTATAAATACAGAAATGTATGAGCATAGAATACTTTTGAAAATATAGGTAAAACATATTGCATAACAAACCTTAGTAAATTCAACTTAAATTAACCTAATTCCAGCCTATTAAGATAGTTTCGGAGTTTTGCATGCATTTTTAAAGTTTATTAATATACCCTCAAAATAAATGTTGTTACAATGTGTAAGCTTTATTTTAGGTTTACATTGAAAAGCAAATTTTAAATTGTATATGTAAATGAGTCAAATACATCTTGAGGGATGGTACATTAAATTATAAAAATGCAATATCCAATATAATTTTAAATCTATAGAATATCAAAGTTTTTTTACTAAATGTATTTTATATTCACTAATGCAAGTTTTTATTTTTGGTCGACCCATTATAATGTGCCGATTACGTGACGTTACTGACTGTTATGGCATCCATAATACTTCAGTGATTCATTATGATATTTGGCGGCGCGCTCAGCTCGGCCATATCTTTTAACACCTTCAAAGCAGAGTTTACTGTGATCCATTCCCCAGATAAACAATAAAATATGTGTATTTAAAATAAAATACATTTTGTTTTTAATTTTAATAAATTGAATTCATTTGCTTTGCTTCAACACAGGATGTATCATAATTAATAGCGCCAACTGAAATTGTTGAAAGTATACGATAATAGAAGCAAAAAAGTTCCAGTAAAACATTGGTCCGCAAACAATCGCTGTGCGGGATTTATTATTGCGAATGTGGTTATGAGCCGCCACTGACGTGAATTGCTTGGAGATGTTCCTCTTCAGCAACGTCGGAGTATGTGATACATGCATGATGGAGCACCGGAACCTTTTTCTGCTACTGTAAGAAGACATATGGTCCAAGATGGATAGGTTGAGAGGGGCCTGTACCTCGACCTCCACGATCCCCTGATCTCAATCCTTTTGATTTTTCTGTATGGGATCACCTCAAAAGGTCCATTGATACTGTTGAAGTACGTAGCAGAAAATTGTACCTGCTTGTCAAGAATTCCGAGATGGTTTGTGGGTGATTAAAAGAATTCGAAACGCACTGCAGAGAGGAGTGCAGTATTGTATCCAGATGCAAGGACGACATTTTGAACACCCCCTTTAACAGGGAAGAGTGAACAGTATTAATAATCTGTAACATACTAAGGTAGAACTGTATTCCTTGTCAAGTTAAGCTACGAGTTCATTTTAGGGCAACTTAGAAAGGCAATTATAAAACGTAAATTTTACTTTTCAAATTAATTTGTACTAATTAGGACGATGTTGCGTAATGAAGTCATTGGCCGCTTTTAATTATACATTTGCAATTACCTCGTACATGGCTGGTTTGTGGACCCATGTTTACTGGGACATTTTTGCTTCTACTATCGTATTCCTTAAACCGTTTCAGTTTGGGTTATTAATTTGATACATCCTGAGTTGTATAGTGCGTGAAACACTGTGAAGGTTATGTATGTTATTTATTTAACATTTTAGTAAATATTTATAGTTATGGGTAGAGAAACTAGGAAGAGACAAAATATTGGTAAACTAAAAAGAAATGCAAAATAATAACGAATGTGTTAGAAGATTCAACTAAAATTCATGTTACTAAGGCAATAAAAGAAACAGGTAAGACTATCGGGTGTTCAGAAACAGTAATGTATATGATAAAAAAAAGGGACGAATGAAAGGATCCCTAAGGACCGCCAACAAATACGAAAGTAAAAGGTGTGGGGGAAACAACTTTGTAGAAAAGCGCAAAGCAAAGTGCGGCGCATCGTCCATTCTTTACTGTTTGAAAACATTCCACCCACGTGGAATGTAATTTTGTCAAGGGCAAACTGTGATGCAAGCCTACCAACTTAAAGCTTTTATAATTTTACAACTCTGTATTTCTTTAATATTACACATTTTTATACCTGTAAAATTGTATTTAGAAGTACTAAAACACAAAGAGGTGAGATAAAGTGCAGGTGAAAATTAAATGTCTTACAATAGCCTTAAATAGCAGTGTAGGTATCTCACTATTTGGTAATGTATCACTCACAAGGCGACATATTGATAGACCGATTGCAACAGTGCGCCCCATTTAATCTGTACTGTTTTTCAAGCGTGAGACGCGTTATAGGCGAGATTCCTTCTCATACGAGCAGCGTTTTTGCTTAGTAATGTGGTAAAATAGTTTCATCAATTTGTAAACACTTGCATCAGATTTTGGGTACACCTTTAGTTCTTTTAGCAAATTTATATAGATATAATTATCGAGACTCAATAATGCTTACGACGCTTCCATTCGTTTTTATATTATATGTGATTGCTGCTAAAAGAGAATCACCATCACAGTGAAATATCACCAGTAGATGTTGATACCAAGCCAGCCTCTAGCTTCCTAGGTCACGGGTTATAACCCGGCGGAGGGCGATGGACTTTTCGGCGTAAAAATGCTTAGCATGGCTTTCTTCGGAAGAAAAGTAAAACCGGTGGTCCCGTGTCGTAGAGTTACGGGACGCAAAATAACCTCAAGCCCCATAAAGGGTTCTGAGCAAAGTTATCTGTCTTTCATGCCCAATATACAGATGCACCAGGTCTTTAATAAACGTTGCTTAATATTATGGGGGAAAGTAAATGTCATTAGTCATGTTTTGGGGGACATTATGATAGTCATTTTAGGATCAATTTAATATTTTAAATAGGAACTTGCAATTAGGATCAAATTAAATTGAACCCTAAACTGAATATCACAACGTCCTCCAAATATTTCTTTCTACAACGCTTAGTTTTGGAGATATTGTACAGTCTCAGCTCAAAGTTCCACCCTGTAGAATGGGACGGTAAGAACCATAGTAGTTAAAGAGCGCCCATAAATAAAACTCACTTTAAAGAACCTACAAAAATTTACTTCTGCAAGAAATACACCACTGTTAGTTGGCTGAGGTGGTGAATTTATCAGAAATTCAAATTGTTTTGACCCAAGGTGATATTAGGACCGTTTTCGAGAAATTAAAATTGCTTTTAACTTGGGCAAAAACTTTTCAATTTCTGAGGAGCACTCTAACTCAGCCTGCTATTCTTGCAACTCGAAGGGAATCCAGTTTCGAACGAGTAGGGTGTTCTTTGTCAACCAGAATGTTGGACGGACGGAAGCTGATAGTGATAACTCTGAGGTAAGAAGCAATGAGAGTTAGGCTCCATTCACAACTAAGAGCTAACGTTTACATAATGCAGTATAAGGGCAGGCGTGTGACAAGACCATTCATACCTAATGCAGTCATTGGTGAAACGCAACGACATGCCACGGGCATCTAGATCGCAAGCTGCATGCGGAAATCTTCCGAGAGTATCGAAAGTTTAAAATTAAGAAACATAACCATTAATATCCAATATGAAACTACACTCTTTCAAATGATAGGATATAAAAAGCTGCCGAACTAAACAAACAACAGCGTCAGCATTTAAAACGACGTGGCGTGGCACGGCCAAATGAAACAGCACCATGATTATACACTCCATCAATTCAAAACTGGCCGGAATCTGAGAGCGCGCGAATCGGGTACTTCCGTGAGTGTTCGGGACAGCCAAGCTTTGTTCACAAGACTGCGTATATTCAGGTAGTAGTTGTAATGGGGAACACAACTACAATCACAAATGTCTTCCGAGAAAACAATTCATATACGAGATTTCAAACAGACATAGGTTTCAGAGTATTTCAACAATGAATATTTATAACCAAAACACCCTTGAGTGATTTATATTTCTCAGGTGGAGTTGAACAAGGTTACTGCAGCACTCTTAGCTCAGTGGTACAGAATAGGCTTACTGCCCCTGAGGTAGCAAGTTCAAATCTCTGTAAAGCTACTCAGTTTTTCCCCCTTTCATTTTAAATACATGAGTAAAATATTGCAATTTTTCTTTACTTTTTCTGTATGTGGCGTTTATTTAGTAGTCTGTTATACTGGTAGATGGCAACCATGACATTAATTTATCTCTCGGGAGGAGGTTACACATTCAGTCAATTTGGTTTTATAACACCATATTCACACATTTATTGGAATTATATTTGTAAGTAAAATGAGGTAACCGTGCTATATTATTTAACTATGCTATATTACAGGAAAACAAGCTGTAAAAAATAAAGGGTAATCTACTACGGAGAATCGAACTCGAGCTGCTCGCATAGAACAGATGTAACTTAACCACTACTCCACACCAAGCACCGTATGGAGGTAACCAAAACAGCGCCTTGTGGCTTGCAGCCAAAGCGGCGCACAAAAGTTGACGGTTGTGCACTGCACGCTCACTCAAGGGACTTTCAAAAAAAATAACTGCTCAAGAGACCCGCCACTTTTAGTTTAATCGAGTGTGCAGTGAATTATGTAAAACCTAGCATCGTGATCAGAAACCGGCAATGCATTTGAGAAAGAAATGCAGAATTGTTCCTCTATGCACGCAGCGCAATCGTAAAGTTGAGAGGCAGTATTTTTAACAAATGATTTCAGTCTAATTATATAATATATAAATTCAATAACAGCCCGTCTTTAAGCAATATGTGTATAACAATATATAAAAAGTGTATATTACAGTCATTGTATATGTTATGTTATTGTATACATGTGTAATAATGTTATGTGAATGTATTACGTAATTTAATAATGTAGGAGCAGTGAGAATAATAGGTTAAGGGTTGCTACCAATGAGGTAACAATGAGGTAACCTTGTGGCAATAATGAGTAAGATAGTTTAATAATGTTATTAGTCATTATTGGAGCAACAACAATGTAAATTTTGAGACAGTTTATAAAATAGCCAATCAACAACCACAAGGAAGCTTAAGTTAAATGAAGGTATTCTATTGGACTAGGATTAGCCAATCAGAAACTGAAATATAGCAAAATTTACAAATTCAGAGTTCATTTGCTTGTAGACAGTGCTCATAACCGGACGCGTTGCTTGTAGACAGTGCTCATAACTGGACGCGTTGGTTGTTGACAGTGTTACTAATCAGACGCGAGATGCTTGCTCGAGAAATTTTATACATATTCGTATGAAACGTAAATAGTTTACGTATTAAAAAGTGCAAGTAATTAACAAAAGAATCCCACAGCTCTCTATATCAGTGAAGTGTTATTTAAATCGTGTCAAGCATTATAAATGGAGTTAAAGGAAACTTAAAATCTGTGTAAGCCTACATTCTTCAGCCGCACCACCCCTTATTAAGATTTTCATGTATCTACAAATTAATACTGGCGCAGTCGAGGCAAACATAAATATATAATATTTAAAGAAACAGTCAAATTACAAAGTTAATATTTTTAAATTTGGGACGAAGTCTACCGGGTACCATACTGCGGTTGCAACTACTTCAAGTTTGGCTCCCCAACAGTCGAAATATAATGCACCTTCAAATTGCCTCCCAAAATGTGGGGCAAATAACAATACAACAAAATAATCTTCAGTTGGAGTTTGCAAATTCTACTTGAATGCTTCCATTAAATAACATGGTGCACAATCTTGTGCTTGTGCTGCGTCTGCATTTATTTATTTGTTAAGCGGGTTAACTGTCTCAGTATAGCCTGTCAGTTATGAGGCAATATTTTATATTCACAACACTGTGAATGCCGGAGCGATTGTAGTGTAAATTAATATTATTGTATGTACAGGATTTTAGATGTTTGTTAGCCATAAGGATTGTTAGGAAATAAGTTTACACGGCCTCACTGAAACTGACAATAGAAGTGGGTAACAATAAACCGAGGGGTTGAGTAGTTTATCACTAAGAAGAGACAAATAAATGACGTCAGGGTAGCGTGCCTTTTTTTGAAATGGAGGGAATATCTTCCCCTAGAGTATATGTGACCAAAACAGACGCTAAAGTGGGCGCAATTTGGTAACCAATAGGAGCTATATTATAATGTTTAGGCAATTCGAGGTGAAGGAGAATATATTCTCGAGCCATAAGCAAGTTTCGCACAGTTCGGAAGAATCTCTCACGAGGTGCACGTTACACAGTTTTGAAGAATCATTCACGAGGTGCACGTTGCAAAGTTAGTTACAAAATGTGAAGTGCGCGAAGTAATTAGTACGCGGCAACTAAAACGACTGTAGTTACATTCGGAAATATCAGTGTTTTAGTCAGGCGTGTATAAAGATTAAATATGTGAATTATTAATTAAGTGTGACGGCAATAAAGGTGTAGAAACAAATTATTTTATCATTGTTATCTTTAAGCAACAACTCCTCTCCGTTTACACGCCCTGCTTAGAGACACTTGCTCGACTGAGTTATAATAGCTAGCCGGAGGACAAAGAAACCCAAATTTAAAATAATAAAACAAGAGGCGCTCAACAAATAAGCTAACACGAGCCATGAAAACTGCAACAGTTCAAACTGAACGGACCTTAATGTTTTTTACAGGTAGTTTTGGTTCTAAGTATGTATGTGATTTTAAAGCGTTTACATAAATGAGTATACCATTGTGTAAAATATATTATGTTTGTTGGTAGGCGAAGTTATGCTGGAAATAACGTCACAAACTCATACTCACCGGGGTAATGTTATTGACTTCCATTCCTCAAGGGTAACGTTTGCATGCTCCCGTCCTGGAACGTAACACCAATGCGAGGGTAAAGTGACGGCGAGAATGATGTTGAAGGTAGGCATGGCGACGGTGAAGATGAAACCCATGTTGAAGAGCAGATTGAAGCGTTTCTGGAATTTGCCATCTGTCCCGACATGCTCCAGCAAGCCCTCAAACAATGCATCCTCATCTTGCTTCGCCTTCAGCTCCATCTTCACCTTCACAAACAAAGATTAAGACTGAGATGTGCATCTGTACTTCATCAGATGTTAAAGCGCTGATATCACAAGATAAAACATTTGAAATACGGAACGAGGGTCAATCGAAAAGAAATGCAATCATTTCTTTAACTCGTGTGTAGAGGACTGCCTCATTCGATCTAAAGGTAATAATAATTAGGCATAGACATTTCCAAGCTTTAAAGCTAGGTTGAAAAGAAATGAAGTTTAACTATTACTGACTTATCCCAGTGAGATGCAGGTTACAAACCACCTCCATCCTTCGTATAGTATGTTGAAGTTTGCAGACAGCACTCATGGCCGTTGTTTATATTCTTTATAGTAATATATGGTTTAAGTATAAATAACATGAAGCCAAATGCTTAAGAATTCCTATGCCTGAATGATAATAATAAATAATAAGACAGTAATAAGCAAACTTAAACAAAAACTACACATTAGAAATTCAAGTAAAATGGTCTGGATGCTATATGACGATGGGCTTAACACACACTTTAAATATATAGCAGTTCAACAGTTTCAGCTAAATAATTAAAAAGCTTTTGAGCTACAATTTTGGATTTTTTCAGTGTTTAACATACAGTGTACCTGCTGATACATTTTTTTTAATGAGGCAGGCTAAGTACTTTAAGTTTCAACTGGTTTACTGTGACACACTGTCATTATTGCAGTTTAATTCTTACTACCGTCCTCTCATCGTCATCAACTTTATGGTTTGCCTTTTGACCTTTTCCAGTTCCATTTTTCAGTTGTTGCACCTTGCTGTCTGTTGCTTGTAGTGACAATCATTTTTCATACTTTGCAGGTGATCAAATTAATTATTTCTTCCTTTGTTTCTCATAACAATGACTTAACGCTTAGATTTTATCCCATATTAGATACATACTTATTACAAGTTGTTATACAATTCAAACGACAAACTTTCAGGGGCTACAGAGAAAAGTATAAGAACACCTTGATATACAACGTCTGTGACGACAAATTCTGAAGTTATGTAGTTATTTTTACTTTTTCAGGTACATAGATGCATACATAGGTAGAAAAGTACTGCACCACACTCGAAACTTCGATACCAAGATTTTGCAGGAAATACATGTTTTGAGGCTCCCTGAATCCAAAAGAAAAAACATTTTCTGAAAAAGGTCTGTGTAGTCTGTGTGCGCGTGTGCGTGCGTGTGTTTGTGTGTGTGTGTGTTTGTGAAAAGCATAAGTCAAAAACGAAGAAAAATACCAAACTTAGTATTCCTGTTAAATATCTTCAAAAGACGCGACACGAAGATTTTCAACAAAATCCCTCACCCAAAGCTACCCTTTACATGAAAGATTCTTCGATCTTTTTTTTTTATTTTGTAACAATAGCTCTTAAAGATTTTTATTAAAATATCATATATTAAAGATTTTTACATAACAAATAAAATGTAAGATATCTTAAATTTTCTGGGAGTAAGCTGTGAAGTACTCTTTATTCGGGAAGAATCTTATATAATCTTATATAACTGGTAAACATTAAGCGATAAGATGAAAAACCACTACAGAAAAATGTGGATCTCTTTAAAACACATAATTTATTTCAAATAACTTTTTTGTGGCATCAGCCATTTCCGAGATATACGTTATTAAATGATTCGATTTATTCAATACTTTGTCATTATTTTGAAATCCTGTCGACATTCAGTTATTTCTCGCGATTGCATGGAAAGAGTAAGATCAACATATAGCGTCCAGTTCTTAAAAATTTGACTGTTGCTGTTCTTTTTGTATGTATAATGAAGCCTGTAATGTTACTATTTCTGCAAAGTTTTATCTCTATTAAAATGAAATACATAGAAAAACAAACTTTCATTAGGGTAATTTTTATAGCCACTAATAAACAATACCGGGTAGAGAAGGTCATGTGAATGCAACATCAGATTTTTTATTTGAATATTCGTACTGGTAAATGCAAATAAATAAAGATTGCATACTAATACGGTACTGATTTCCGCTCTAAAACACACAATTTATCTTCCAAAAAGTGAAAATAGCTACAATTGCGGTATTTTCAAAATTACGAGCATCACTGACCTCCACTTTCACATGGAGAATCAAATGTATTAGAGACAAACAACAGTTGGCTATAGTAATAGCTCAGTCATTAACCTGCTCGGTGGTCAATTTGGAGGTGTTGGGTTCAAACCCAATACAAGCGGTTAACATTTAGTTTTTTCCAAACAAATTAATGGCGTATATTTGAAGAAAACTGAATTTTAATTTCTTGCGTTTCTTTCAAGGCTTTAGAACATATTACAAAGATATTTACGTGGAATGTTTGAACATAGTATGGCCACCCTACAAGTAGCAGCAACTCGGGGAAGTTTTATCAGTGGTGTACTGTAATGTTATTTTTTTTAATCTATTGAAAACAACCATGAATTCAAAGACCAAAACTGTCCTATATAAAATACCTCGGCTATCACTCCTTGTAAACCCTTTGATACTTGGCGGTTGGATTCTGTATCTGAATTGTATAATGTAACATAATTATTGTCTTTCCCTTAAAGTAACTCCTTCCACTCTTCTCAAAAATCTCATTTCTGCTGCTGGATTCGGCTTAAATCCTTTTCTTTAAATTCCGATTTTCAGTTCCATATAATGTAATTGCTTAATTCTTCCACATATTAGTTTAAATATACTCTGGTTTACTTTAAGTTCAAAGCAGTTGTAAACAAGTCCAAGTGACAAGGAAACGCCTCTTTGTGGTGGACAAACTGCATTTTCTGCTTTGCATGTGGTGTTCTCCTCTACATAAAACAACTCGGTTCAGATCGTAATGTTTTGTGGTCATTCTTGTGCAGAGAAATTTAAAATACCATTATTATATATTCCTTATTGTCGCTTCAACTATAAAATCATATCGCAACTACTTTAGAATACTGACCATGATTACAATGAAAATACAATATTTTAAACAGTAATTGTACATACAACATTAAATTCTCTAGATTGGCGTATTACACATTTTTATACAAATTTTTATAACAAGCTTTCATAAAGTTTAAAGCTCTTTGCTGTGCTGAATTTAGGGCGTCTAGTAGCCTGTGGTGGATGTCACATCTTTCTCTGTGTTGTACATAGCGACGGCAGGCTCTAACGAAATGAACTGCGAGGTTGGAACTGCAGAGGTCGCACACAGGAGGAAGGTCTCGGTTGAGATGTTTGTGCTTTATAGAAGTATATCCAATACGCAGTCGAGTTAATACAACTTGATTTTTGCGGTTGAAATGATAGTGTTGAAATTTAGACATCGTGTAACTTGCTTCTTGATGGGTCTTTCCATGTTTGTCTCCGTTGATTAATGCAAGTCTTTTTGATGAAGTTGTGTGTGGGATCTTAAATCTTGAAGGGGATGTTTGGTGGCTTCCTTGGCTGCCTGATCAGCTGATTCATTTTCCAGAATTCCGACGTGAGACGGAGTCCAGGCGAATGATACTGATTTACCTGAGATTAGTGCATATTTGTTTGTACAGTTTAAGTTATTTAACAATATTTTGGGGAGGGGGTTGAGGTTTGTTGAAGGGATGTTCAAGTACTCAACGAGTCTGAGATATTATGTAGTTCTGTAGGTTATCTTTTTTAAGTATATATTCCAAAGAGAGTTGAACTGCGAATAGACAGAGATAGTTGGGAAGATACCGATTATTGTAAAATTTCAGTTTATGAAACAAAATGTATTCCTTCAGATTCACGTATAACTAACAACCATTATAACAGAGCTTTATGAGTCTATGCGCATGCGCAATAGTTCGGTTTCCGGTTTAAGCCGCCAGTGTACTTGCATGTGTTAGTAAATGTTACTTTCAAAGGTGTCATGGCGGATTATCCTGCGCCATATGGAGATACATAAACGCGGAAATCGGAGAGAAAATTTTATTGTGTTACATTTTTTTAAACAAATTCTGTGAAGAGGTTTCCACCCTTAATTGACAATAAATGTGTTTAGCTGTTGTTCAGCAATAATGGAACTTTGTTGTTAATGATGCAGTTATTGTTCCTTGGATTGTTTGCATCGTGTCTTTATGTTGTAGTTTCTAACCTATAGTGCTCATCATTTTTTTAACTCGTTGACCCATAAACTTTTAAAGCAAAAGCTGTGTACTCATATTAGTCATTAAATAAATAGTTCCTGAAACCACAAATTAAGAGCAGTTTAATTAAGCTACATTACACTTTCTTTGTAGATACAAACAGAACACCGATAGTCAATTTGTTTTAGAACTGTTTCCATGCAATCGCGACAAAAAGGTGAATGTTGACAGGACTATAAGATAATGACAATAAATGAACAATTGGAACAATTCACAACGCATATCTCAGAAATGGCTTATGTCACAAAGAAACTTATTTGAAATCAAATATGTGTTTTATAGAGATATACATTTTTTGTGTAGTACGTTTTCGTCTATCGCTTAACGTTTACCAGTTATACAAGATTATACAAAATTCCTTCCAAATTAAGAGGACTTTATAGGCTATTCCCAAAAAATTCAAGATATACGTTTTATTTGCCATGTAAATATCTTTAATATATGGCGTATTAATCTAAATTGTTAGCGCCATTATTCAGAAAATCAAAATCTTCGAAAAATGCTCCATGTAAAGGGTAGTTTGGGGTGGGCGGATTTTCTTTAAAATCCTCGCGTCGTATCTTTGGAAGATACTGAACTTAGTATTTAAGTTTGGTGTTGATCCGATTATTTGTTTTTGAGTTACGTTGTTCTCGCTTGCTCTCTCTCTCATGCACACACATATTTTTCTGAAAATGCTTCTTTTTTGGATTCAGGTGGCCACAAAACACGGATTTCCAGTGAAATCTCTTATAGAATTTTTGGGTGGAATGCAAAACCTTCTCTGCCCACTATGTACGTGGTAGAGAAAGTGAAAAATCTAATGTGATATATTCACATGACTTTCTCTAACCTCTATCTTTATTAGCGGGTATACATACTATTCTAAAAAAGTTTTTTTTTTCTATTACATTTTAATCCAAATAAACCTTTGCAAAAATAGATACATTATACATTTCGTTATAGATACAAAGAGAAATCCGATAAAGTATTCAAGATATCCCAGATATTTAAAATATCTCAGAAACGGCTTATGCCACAGAAAAACTATTTTAAGTAAATTGCGTGGTTTAAAGAGATCTACATTTTTGGTATGGTACGTTTTTGTCTATCTCTTACCGTTTAATAGTTACACAAGATTATACAAAATTCTTTCCATATGAAGAGGATTTCACAGGCGATTCTCAGAAAAGCCAAGATACACATTTTATTTGTCATGTAAATATCTTCAATACATTTTAATCAAAATCGTTAAAGCCATTTTTGGAAAAATCGAAATGTTCGAAAAATGTTCTATGTAAAGGGTAATTGGGTGGGAAGATTTTCTTGAAAATCTTCGTGTCGCATCTTTGGACGGTGCTGATCCTAATTACCAAGTTGATATATTCCCGATTTTTCTTTTTTGGGTTATGCTGTTCAGACACACACACAGGAACGCGCGCGGACCTTTTTTATAAAAATTCTTTTTTGGTTTTAGGGGGCCTCAAAACATGTATTTCCGGTGAAATCTCGGTATTGAATTTTTGGGTACCTACCTACCTACTATGTACGTGGCAGAGAAAGTAAACTAGTCCAAGTGAATATTGCAATATATTAGAGATATCTGTGAAATTGTCATGGGCAGAGAAAGTTGTGTGAATGTACCACATAATTTTAAGCGTGTGTTTCTTATGAATGTAAACATCAAGTTTTAATTTTGTGCTTCTCAAAACCACCATAGGTTCTTTTTTCTGAACAAACATTTGATTACGCAAATAGCATTTTCTGCAAGTTGCTACTAGTCTTAAATTATTGGAGCTGATTATTCCAAAATGGCGGTTGGTTTTTTTTTTTTTTTTTTTTTTACAGAGTAAGTGCTCATGTCCGTATCTCTTAATGAGGAACATTCCAACTTGTCATTGCGCACGTCATTACGTAGTTTATCTCCTAATCTAATCGCTGCTTAAGACTATGAAAACAGTCCATTGTTAAACCACCAGCTGTTACTCTGACCCAATTAGTGAAGGCGAAGTCCGTAACTATCAAATGTTTGTTTATTGCTGTATGAAGTGAATGCCAGGGAAACTAAATAAATACTTCTGTGTTTATATGATTTTATATGTGTAGTTTAAACTTTAGACTTCCTTAATAGTCTCAAAATACAAAATGTTATATTTGTAGTTTAAGATTTAGGGTTTCTTAATAGCCTCAAAATAAAAAATTCGTATTTTAAGGTTCAGGTTTTCATTTTTACTTTCTCTACTACGTATAGTAAGTAGGGGAAGTATTGTATTCCACCCAAAACTTCGATACGGATTTCACCGGAAATACATGTTTTGAGACCCCCTGAATCCAAAAAAAGCATTTTTGGAAACATGTCCGTGTGTGTGTCTGTCTGTCAACAGTATAACTCAGAAACGAACAGTCGGATAAACACCAAACTTGGTATCTAGGTTCAGTATCTTCCAGAGATGCGACACGAAGGTTTTCAAGAATATCCCCCCACCCCAGATTACCCTTTACATGGATCATATTTCGACAATTTTAATTTTCTCAGAAATGGTTCTAACAATTTTGATTAAAATATCATATATTTAAGATACTTTCATGCACATATAAAATGTATATCTTTAAATTTTCTGGGAATGTCTCCAAAGGTATTCTTCATTGTGAACGACTTTTGCATAACTGGTAAACCATAGGAGAGACAAAATTTTACTACACAAAAAATGTAGATTGCGTTAAAATACATAATTTGTCATATACAGTTTTATTGAGTAAACCATTTTCGAGATATTGATTGTCATTCCCTTAAATTTTTCAATATTTCTAAATTTTTCTCAAATGGGAATTCGTCATTCATTTTTTTTTTGTCCTGGTAATGCAAAGAGAATGGAATGCCCACATAGCAACCAGCTCTTAAAATATTTCACTATCGCTTAAAGCCTACCATATTCCCCTTGCACCTACAAGAAAATTAGCAATAAGATTAACATCTCGATTAACATGAAGCATATGGAGAATAAGCGTTTGTAAAAGTAGTTTGTACAAGAGTAGAGAAAGTATGTGTAACACATCAGTAGGTGGAGAAGGTTTGCATTCCATCAAATAATTCGACATCGAGATTTCACCGGAAATACATGTTTTGAGACCCCCTGAATCCAAAAAATGCATCTTTAGCAAAAGGTCTATGTGTGAACAGCATAACTCAAAAATGAAAGGTTGGATAAATACCAAGCTTGGTATTAAGTTCAGTAGCTTACAAAGATGCGACACGAAGATTTTCAAAAAAAGTCTCCCAACCCAAACTACCTTTTACATGGAATATTTTTCTATTTTTTTATTTTCTAAAATGTGGCTAACGATCTTCATTAAAGTGTCTTGTATTAAAATATTAGATGATAAATGAAACGTATATCTTGAATTTTCTGGGAATAGCCTGTAAAGTCTTCATTCGGAAGGAACGTGGTATAATCCTGTATAACTGATAAACCTTAAGCTATAGACGAAAACTTACTATGCAAAAACTGTTGTTCTCTTTAAAACACACGATTAATTTAAAATAACTTGTTTTTGTGGCATAAGCCTTTTACGAGATATCCGTTACTAATGGTTCGAATGTTCTATACTTAGCTATAAGTCCTATCGATTTTCAGCCGTTTCTCGCAAAGTCATGGAAAAAGTATGGAAATTTAAGTCCAGCATATATCGTCCAGTTCTAAAACGTTTGATGCATCTATTCTCTTTATGTCTATAACGAAATGGGTAATGTATCTATTTCTGTAAATAGATATCTCGATTAAAATGAAGTAGATAGGAAAATAAACTTTGAATAAAGAAACAAGAATAATTAGTATACTCACTAATAACCTACAAATGGCAGAGAAGGTCATGTGAATGTAAACACACCAGATTTTTATACTCTGGTTATATGCAGTTAGTTTTATAGCCTTTAAATATGAAAATCCATTATTTTATACACGTAGTGTATGGTATATCTTTCTTCTTACTTTCTCTACCTTCCAAAAATGAGACCGAAAATTTTCAAGAAAATCCGCCACCCCAAATTACTCTTTACAATGAACATTTTTCGAATTTTTTTAATTTATAAAAAATGTTTAATGTTTTTTAATAAAATACCATATATTAAAGACATTTACATGACAAAAATATATCGGTATTGAATTTTCTGGGAATAGCCTGTAAGGTTCTTTTCATTCGAAGGAATTCTTCACAATCTTGTATAACTGGACAACGTTAAGTGATAGACTAAAACATACCTACAAAAACTGTGGATCTCTTTAAACACACAACTTATTTCTATTAAGTCTTTTTGTGGCATAAGCCATTTCTGAGATATACGTTATTAATTGTTCGTATTGTTCATTGCTTCGTCATTCTCTTAAAGTCCTGTCAACGTTCAATTGTTTCTTGCGATGTTGTGGAAACTATAACATTTTAAGACCAGCATATAGCATCCAGTTCTTAAACATTTGACTATCGCTGTTCTCTTTGTATCCATAATTAAATGGGTAATGTAGTGTTTTTGAAAAGGTTTATTTGCATTAAAATGTAGTAGATAGAAAAATAAGCTTTTAAGAATAGTTTGTATACCCGACTAATAAAGACGGAGGGTAGGGAAGATCATGAGAATGTATCACATCAGATTTTTTATATTTGGATTATAAGTTGGTAGTCTCAAAATATGAAATCTATTATTCTGAACTACAAATCTAACGATCTAACGATTTGAGAACAAATTCTTTTTTTACAAATCACATTCTAAAACATACAATCGTTTTGCATGTGGTATATATGCTGATTCTAATAGCAAAACACTGAATAGTATAAGGGAATTTTTGTACCTAAACTTGGTGTATGTCGGATGTGTCTCCTAACTAAATACCCTTCCGAGAGAGCTCTATCAAACTAGGTGCGAGATGGGTTGTCAAAAGGAGACATTGAACATTCAAATGCTAATCAAATTCAGTAACTTTCTCTAGCGCCTACCAATATTAGGTAGAGGAAGTATTGTATTTAACCCAAAAGTTCGATTTGAGATTTTACCGGAAGTATATGTTATAAGGTCCATTGAGTCCCTCCCCCCTCTACAAGGCGGCCACGTGTACGTATGCGTGAACAGAATTACTGAAGCACGAAAGGTCAGATAAATATCAAACCTCGTATTTAAGTCCAGAATCTTTCAAGAATGCCAAAAGAAAAAAAAATGGAACGTGTATGAAACGTTTACTTTTATTTTTTTAATTTCTGAGAAATGTTTCATTATACATCTTTTTGAAAGCGTATACCAACATACGGATTTACCAAATTTTGTAATTATAGACTAAATTTTTAAGAAGTAATTAAAATTCATTCGTGTACGTGGACCTGTCACCACTGGATACCTAATGGCTACCTTATAGAAAGTGTAATAGACACAAGTATCTTTGAGCAGTAATTTGTTTTGTATATAGGAAATTCCATAGCAACAGCAAGGAATATTTACAATAATTCAAAGCCTTGTAAATAATGGGCGAGTGAATGGTTAGAATGATGTGAAAACCTCTGATGTGATACGCACAGATGACCCTTTGCAGAAATAGGTACATTACGCATTTCGCTAGGGTACAAAGAAAACAGCGAGAGCCAAATGTTTAACAACTGGACGCTATACGCTGGCTTTAAAATTCCATACTGTTTCCATGCAATCCCGAGAAACAACTAAATGTTGACGGAACTTAAAGAGCAGGACCAAGAAATGAACAATTCAAACCTTTAATAATGGGTATCTTAGAAACGGCTTATGGCACAAAAAATCTTACCGGAAATAGTTTGTTTTAAAAAGATTATATTTTTTTGTGTATTACGTTTTCGTCTATCGCTTAATGCTTACGGCTATACTATAATTCCTTCCAAATGAAAAGGGCTTCAAAGACTATTCCCAGGAAATGTAAGATATACATTTTATTTGTTATCTTAATATCTTTAATATATGATATTTTAATTAAAATCGTTAAAGCTATTTTTTAGAAAATTAATATTTTCGAAAAATGTTCTATGTAAAGGGTACTTGGGGTGGAAGGATTTTCTTGAAAATCTTTTTTGCATCCTTGGAATATACTGAACTTAAATACCAAGTTTGGTGCTTACCAAACTTTGTTACTTTCTCTACTACGTATAGTAAGTAGGGGAAATATTGCATTCCACCCAAAAATTCGATACCGAGATTTCACCGGAAATACATGTTTTGAGACCTCCTGAATCCAAAAAAAGCATTTTTGGAAACATGTCTGTGTGTGTGTCTGTGTGTGTGTGTGTCTGTGTGTGTGTCTGTGTGTGTGTCTGTGTGTCTGTGAACAGTATAACTCAAAAACGAACAGTCGGATAAGCACCAAACTTGGTATTTAGGTTCAGTATCTTCCAGAGATGAGACACAAAGGTTTTCAAGAAAATCCCCCTACCCCAGACTACCCTTTACATGGAAGATTTTTCGAAAATTTTAATTTTCTCAAAAATGGCTCTAACGATTTTGATGAAAATATCATATGTTTAAGATAATGTCATGAGAAATGAAATGTATATCTCGAATTTTCTGGGAATGTCTCCAAAAGTATTCTTCATTGTGAACGACTTTTGCATAACTGGTAAACCATAAGAGATAGACAAAATTTTACTGCACAAAAAATGTAGATTGTGTTAAAATACACAACTTATGTCATATACATTTCTTTTGTTGAGTGAACCGTTTTCGAGATATTGCTTGTTATTTCCTTAAATTTTCCAATACTTATACTTTTTCTCAAATTCGTTATTCGTTTTTTACTTTCTCTACTACGTATAGTAAGTAGGGGAAGTATTGCATTCCACCCAAAAATTCGATACCGAGATTTCACCGGAAATACATGTTTTGAGACCTCCTGAATCCAAAAAAAGCATTTTTGGAAACATGTCCGTGTGTGTGTCTGTGTGTCTGTGTGTGTGTGTCTGTGTGTGTGTGTCTGTGTGTGTCTGTGTGTGTGTGAACAGCATAACTCAAAAACGAACAGTCGGATAAACACCAAACTTGGTATTTAGGTTCAGTATCTTCCAGAGATGCGACACGAAGGTTTTCAAGAAAATCCCCCCACCCCAGACTACCCTTTACATGGAACATTTTTCGAAAATTTTAATTTTCTCAAAAATGGCTCTAACGATTTTGATTAAAATATCATATGTTTAAGATAATGTCATGAGAAATGAAATGTATATCTCGAATTTTCTGGGAATGTCTCCAAAAGTATTCTTCATTGTGAACGACTTTTGCATAACTGGTAAACCATAAGAGATAGACAAATTTTTACTACACAAAAAATGTAGATCGCGTTAAAATACACAACTTATGTCATATACATTTCTTTTGTTGAGTGGACCGTTTTCGAGATATTGCTTGTTATTCCCTTAAATTTTCCAATACTTATACTTTTTCTCAAATTCGTTATTCATTTTTTTATGTCCTGGACTTGCAAAGAGAATGGAATGCGCCGCATAGCAACCAGCGTTAAAATATTTGACCATCGCTTAAAAGCTACCATATTCCCCTTGCATCTACAAGAAAAATACCAATAAGTTTGACATCTCGATATCTCGATTAACATAAAGCATATGGAGAATAGGCGTTTGTAAAAATAGATTGTACAAGAGTAGAGAAAGTCATGTGAGTGTAATACATCAGATTTTTTTATGTCCTGGACATGCAAAGAGAATGGAATGCGCCACATAGCGACCAGCGTTAAAATATTTGACTATCGCTTAAAAGCTACCATATTTCCCTTGCATCTACAAGAAAATTAGCAATAAGATTGACATCTCGATATCTCGATTAACATGAAGCATATGGAGAATAGGCGTTTGTAAAATTAGATTGTACAAGAGTAGAGAAAGTCATGTGAGTGTAACACATCAGATTTTTTTTGAGTTATACTGTTAACAGGCAAACGCACACAAACGGCCATGATTCCAAAAGTGCTTTTAGTTTGATTCAGGGAGCCTCAAAACATGTATTTTCGGTGAAATATCGGTATCGAATTTTTGGGTGGAATGCAATACTTCCCCTACTTACTATAAATAGTAAATGAAGTAAAAATATATGCAATTAGTACCTATGAGTATTCAAGTGTATGCAACTTGTTACTAATTTTTACTTTCTCTACTACGTATAGTAAGTAGGGGAAGTATTGCATTCCACCCAAAAATTCGATACCGAGATTTCATCGGAAATACATGTTTTGAGACCTCCTGAATCCAAAAAAAGCATTTTTGGAAACATGTCCGTGTGTGTGTCTTTATGTGTGTGTGTGTCTGTGTGTGTGTCTGTGTCTGTGTCTGTGAACAGCATAACTCAAAAACTAACAGTCGGATAAACACCAAACTTGGTATTTACGTTCAGTATCTTCCAGAGATGCGACACGAAGATTTTCAAGAAAATCCCCCCACCCCAGACTACCCTTTACATGGAACATTTTTCGAAAATTTTAATTTTCTCAAAAATGGCTCTAACGATTTTGATGTAAATATCATATGTTTAAGATAATGTCATGAGAAATGAAATGTATATCTCGAAATTTCTGGGAATGTCTACAAAAGTATTCTTCATTATGAATGACTTTTGTATAACTGGTAAACCATAAGGGATAGACAAAATTTTACTACACAAAAATGTAGATCGCGTTAAAATACACAACTTATATCATATACATTTTTTTTGTTGAGTGAACCGTTTTCGAGATATTGCTTGTTATTTCCTTAAATTTTCCAATACTTATACTTTTTCTCAAATTCGTTATTCATTTTTTTATGTCCTGGACATGCAAAGAGAATGGAATGCGCCACATAGCAACCAGCGATAAAATATTTGACTATCGCTTAAAAGCTACCATATTCCCCTTGCATCTACAAGAAAATTACAAATAAGATGGACATCTCGATATCTCGATTAATATGAAGCATATGGAGAATAGGCGTTTGTAAAAATAGATTGTACAAGAGTAGAGAAAGTCATGTGAGTGTAACACATCAGATTTTTTATATGTTGTGTGATTTATTTGACGTGCATCACAGAACGTTGATGTTAAGTGCGCACTTATACGATAGCGACTGGCAACAGTAGTTCAATCGCAATATCATGTTCATTTAGCAACGTAAACATTGCATGAAAATTCATTTAAAAAGAACGAGCATCGTGAATTGTAGAGGGCTTTTCTTCCACAAGGCGGCCACTGCTGGTGGCTCGCGCGCCGCCCGCCGCAGCTCGAATTCCCGCCGAAACATAAAATTTTCATTTACGATCGAAAGTTCAATATCTGAACTAGAGTGATTTCTCACCTGATGTTTTCTTTTAGATCTTCCAATGTACTGGAGTTTACTGCATACACTTTATTTTTAAATTTCCCCATAGATGAAAATAGCCTACGTTAGATCAGGGGATCTTCAGGGCTATAATCCCTTACTAATTACCCTATCGTCAAAGATTTTCTGCTCTTGAGTATTTGTTATTTTACGATAACCATGCAAATGGAACCATACTTCCTCAGAGAAGAATATTAAGTGTGGGTCAATTACTCTATCGTTGACATTTCGCAAAATCCAATTTCAAAACTTACCCTGCTATGATGATCACATGAAAAATAAAGTGTATGTAACAAACCCAGTACATTGGAAGAGCTAGAAGAAAACATCATACCAGAAGTTCATTAATTTTAGGATATTGAACTTTCAGTGTGAATAAAAATTTGCCTAGAAGATGCCAGAAATGTGTGGTTAGATAAGGAAAACATTTCCAACATCTCTTATAAGGTATGTGCTTATTATCATTGTAATTTTAACTGTAAATATGAAAACCTAAGGCGGTTACGGGGATATTATATAGCGTCTTCCAACAAGAGTGTCCTATCTTTGAACTTAAATAAAACACGTTCTATAAATGATAGAGGTTTATTTCTTTTTTTATTTTGGAACACAATTAAAGTTATTACGTGTGGAAGAGAATATCAGTTAAATGACCGCCGCGACTTCGTTGGGTTGCTCGTATACGCTTGACCCAATTTTCAATTACAAAAAACACGTGTGATGTTATTCATAAGATCATTTACTGTTTCTGGGTTGTTGACAAACTCGAGATTTAACATAACCCCACAAGAAGTAACCCAACGGCGTTAAATCAAATCACCTCGGGGGCCAGTTAACATCACTTCCACGGGAAATGATGAAACCTCTGAACTTCTCCATAAATAATTGATTGTTTCGAGAGCAGTATGACATGTGTCACCATCTTGCTGGACACAGATGTTTCCGAGATCCATACCTTCCAATTGAGGCCAAAATAGTCACTTATAAGAGCCCGGTATCTTTCTCCATTGACATTTAGAGCTTCTCCATCTTCATCTTGGAAAAAATATGGACCAATGATTCCCCCATACCAAAATCCACACACAGTAACCTTTTGGTCGTTCTTGAATCTGCATTGGATTGTGATTGCTCCAATAGCGGCAATTTTGTTTGTTAACACAACCATCCATTCAAAAGTGGGCTTCGTCGCTGAAGATGATTTTTCGACAAAAATCAGGGTCAGCTTTCAATTGCTCCATAGCCTAGTCAGCGAATACACGGCGTGACCTATGGTCGTTGGGCTTTAGTTCTTGAGTTACCACCACTTTGTAAGCGTGAAACGTCAAGTCCAGATGCAGAATTCGCCAAGTTGCGGTCGGCGAAAGCCCCAATTCTTGTGCTCGACGAGCAATTGATTTGTTTCTGTTCTCGCATACACTCTCACGAACGGCGCCTATGTTTTCGTTGGAACGCTTACGTCGATTACGTACAGGCGTTCTTTGATCGCTGACAGAACCACTTGTTTCAAATTTATCGATCAAACGCCGAATCGTTATCTCGCAGGGACGATTATGCACACCGTAAACTTCATGCAATACACGGAAGGTTTGGCGAACAGATGATCCATTTTGATAATAAATGTTCACAATTTCTACGCGTTCCTGAATGCTGTAACTTTCCATGGTTATTTGTCAATAACAACCGTAACCACATGAAAAAAATTACTGCTGTAACTCAATAACAACGGCAGCTATCACATGTTAAAGATAGGACACTCTTGTTGAAAGACCCTTTGTAACTCTTTTGGCGGGAATTCAAGCTGTAGCAGCCGACGTGCAAGTCGCCGTGCGCTGGCCGCTTGTGGAATAAAAGCATTGTACATAGAAACCATCAGTAACCAATGGAAAGCTTCGCATGTAAAATATTTAATCTAAAACCGGTTTTAAACCAATCAGATCACTTAATGCATGCACTCTCCTCCGAGTACGGAAGAAAATTTACTCTGTTACAAAAAGCTTCGGGCAGAGTACGCGTGAATTCTCTTTATTATTGAAACAAGTGTTGACATTCTCATTGAATATTGGCGTAGAGTTATTCTAACTACGTAATTGTAAACGCCGATAGTAAATATTTTGTAAAATACAACCAACTTAAATAATAAATATACATCATGTTTTATTCACAATCATTCAAAGTTTTCTCTTCTGCAAGCCGCGTCCTGAGGTAGAAGAGAATCTCATTGCATCGTGTATTGCTTTGTAGCTATGAACAAATTAAATAATTGTTTTGAGTACGTACATAAATGATCAATTCAAATATTACTTCATATTTTAACAAATTAGCGGTTTTCAAAAACTCACGTTACATCTAATTTGCATAGAGGGGAGGAGCTTTAGCGGTAGAGGGATTGAAGGGTGAGAGTGAAAGAGGGAGGGAGACGGATAAGAGAGGGAGAAATAATAAGAGGGCGAGAGGAAGAAAGGAGAGAGAAGAATCTCCGTACTGAACGCAATAACACGAGTAGTTCTACTAATAATCTATTTCTAATAATCATAAAAACAAGTAAACTAAAAATAAGACACAAATTAAACTTGTTGGCTTGAATTTTTGGGGTCTAAAAACACATGTGGGGAATGAAACGAAATCAAAAAGGAGAAATATAAAAATCAATCAACGCTTCAGAAATAAACAAGAAAACCTAAGTAGAATATTCAATGCAATTATACGTTTTTAAAGTTCAAGAGGAATTTTATGGCGTAAATAAGCCAATGATGAAATAATAGATACAGCAGTAACACTGAAAATCTCCTTAAGAGATAATAAGAAATAAAATGATAAAATAGGGCAGAAGCATTTTACGTATATTAAAAAAAACTTTACACTTGTAAATCAAACATTTAAAAATTACAGAACCGCCAGGAATGTAAAACCAAAATTTTAGCAACTATATTTATAAAAATCTGATGTGTTGGTCTCACATGACTTTCTCTACTCTGGTACAAATTATTTTTAAAAAACGCATTTTCCATCTACTTCTTGTTAATCGAGATAAACATTTGCAGAAACTATCTTATTCCTAATTTTCTTGTAGGTACAAGGGGTATATGGTAGGCTTTAAGCGAAAGTCAAATATTTTAAGAGCTGGTTGCTTTGTGGAGCATTGCATTCTCTTTGCATGTCCAGGATATAAAAAATGTGAATAACGAATTCCCATTTGAAAAAAAGCATGTGTTTGGAAAATCCAAAAAATAACAAAGAATATCGTGAAAAGAGTTTACTCGTCAAAAAAATGTAAATGACAAATTGTGTGTTTTAACCATATCTACGTTGTTCGTTTAGTAAAACTTTGTTCTCTCTCTCTTACGGTTTACCAGTTATGCTAAAGTCATTCCGAATGAAGGGGGCTTTTGGGGACTTTCCCAGAAAATTCAAGATACATATTTCATTTGTTATGAAAATATCTCAAGCATATGATGTTTTAATAAAAATCGTTAAGAGCAATTTTTGGGACGTAAAGGGTAGCCTGGAGTGGGGGATTTTCTTGAAAATCGTATCGCATCTTTGGAAGATACTAAACTGAAATACCAAGTTTGGTATTTATCTGACCTTTCGTTTTTGAGTTATGTTGTTCACAGGAAGATAGGCGCGAGCTCACACACGCGAACATGTTTCCAAAATGCTTTATTTGGATTCAGGGCATCTCCAAACATGTCTTTTCGGTGAAATCTCGATATCGGAATTATGGGTGAAATGCAATGCTTCCCCTACTTACTATACGCAGTTGAGAAAGTAAAAAACTTATGTTTTAAATTCAAATTAGCATCTGTACATATTTTTACTTTCTCTACTACGTATAGTAACTAGGGGAAGTGTTGTATTCCACCCAAAAATTCGATACCGAGATTTCACCGGAAATTCATGTTTTCAGACCCCTTGAATCCAAAAAAAAGCATTTTTGGAAACATGTCCGTGTGTGTGTCTGTGTGTCTGTGTATCTGTCTGTGAACAGCATAACTCAGAAACGAACAGTCGAATAAACACCAAACATGGTATTTAGGTTCAGTATCTTCCAAAGATGCGACACGAAGGTTTTCAAGAAAATCCCCCAGCGCAAACTACCCTTTACATGGAACATTTTTCGAAGATTTTAATTTTCTCAAAAATGACTAACGATTTTGATTAAAATATAATATGTTTAAGATATTTTCATGCCAAATAAAATGTATATCTTGAATTTTCTGGGAATGTCTCCAAAAGTGTTCTTCATTGTGAACGACTTTTGCATAACTGGTAAACCATAAGAGATACACAAAGTGTTACTACACAAAAAATGTAGATCGCGTAAAATACACAACTTATGTCATATAGATTTTGTTGTTGAGTGAACCATTTTCGAGATATTGCTTGTTATTCCCTTAAATTTTTCAATACTTATTTTCTCAAATAGGAATTCGTTATTCATTTTTTTGTCTTGGATATGCAATGAGTATTAATTTGTGGCAAAGGGAATGGTGCTACACCTAGCAACCAGCTATTAAGAGATATATATGTGCTTAAAGGCTACTGTATTTCTATATTGCCCTTGTAAATATATATTCCCCTTACATCTACAAGAAAATTAGCAATAAGATAGAGTCTACAAATGTTTATCTCGATTAACATGAAGTAGATGGATAATAGGCGTTTGTAAAAATAGTTTGTACAAGAGTAGAGAAAGTCATGTGAGTGTAACACATCAGATTTTTTAAATTGATTCTATATTTATGCAACAAAATTCCTCGTCTACTGCCTATTATTTATGAAGTTAGCAAAATTGATTTCAGAACACATTGAAAAAATATTTTATAGCAGGTGCCTAAGAATATATACAGCTGATACGGCAATAAAGTATTTGATATGTATATCTGTCTTTAACTCTCTCGCCAATAATTTGCCTGTTAGGATTTTTAAAACGGATGTTCAAAAACTTTGTTCTGTTATCATTTGTTCCAAAGTATGTCGGAGTTAATTTGCTTTCATAATCAAAGTAGTGCAGAAAAGGATACCATTCAGTAGCCAGTTTCCGCACTATATAGGTATTTATCATCATAACGAAAAAATCTAATATTAAACAATTAAGATAATAATATGGCAATACTTCACTACAATGAGAAATATAAATTATGGAAGTAAATTTTCTCACACTTCCTTGTAACTCAAATAGTGATACGATAAAAAAAAAGGCAGATTCTGAAATCTCGCTAAACTGCTCGCTAAACAAAACAAAATACAGTAAAGGAAAAACGTGCGTGCTTACTTTATCGTGCAACAAACAATACGTATACCTATATTATCAATATCTATAATTTCAACAAAATAATGTATTTTGGAAATAGCGGAAACATATAGGAAGGGAGTTCATTCCAAAACAGTCAGAATAACAATTTAATTAATTTTAATTGAATTAAAAGAACAAGAAATAAACATAGTTTACATATTGAAAAAGAAAGTTTGCAACCAGGGTTAATTGGACTCTAGGTTCTGCTTTTTACCCTCAGGTTCCCCATTTTTGCAATTACAAATGATTCTCCTTTGTATATGGTGATACTTATTATTGCCTCTACTAGGTATAGTAAGTAGGGGAAGTATTGTATTCCACCCAAAAATTCGATACCGAGATTTCACCGGAAATACATGTTTTGAGACCCCCTAAATCCAAAAAAAGCATTTTTGGAAACATGTCCGTGTGTATGTCTGTGAACAGCATAAATCGGAAATGAACAGTCGGATAAACACCAAACTTGGTATTTAGGTTCAGTATCTTCCAGAGATGCGACACGAAGGTTTTCAAGAAAATCCCCCCACCCCAGATTACCCTTTACATGGAACATTTTTCGGAAATTTTAGTTTTCTCAAAAATGGCTATAACAATTTTGATTAAAATATCATATGTTTAAGATATTTTCATTACAAATGAAATGTATAGCTCGAATTTTCTGGGAATGTCTACAAAAGTATTCTTCATTGTGAACGACTTTTGCATAACTGGTAAACCATAAGAGATAGACAAAAGTTTACTATACAAAAAATGTAGATCGTGTTAAAATACACAATATATGTCATATACAGTTTTTTGTTGAGTGAACCATTTTCGATATATTGCAGTCATTCCCTTAAATTTTCCAATACTTACACTTTTTCTAAAATGGGAATTCGTTATTCATTCTTTTTATGTCCTGGACATACAAAGCGAATGGAATGCGCCACACAGCAACCGGTTCTTAAAACATTTGACCATCGTCTAAAGCCTACCATATTCCCCTTACACCTACAAGAAAATTAGCAATAAGATTAACATCTCGATTAGCATGAAGCATATGGAGAATAAGCGTTTGTAAAAATAGTTTGTACAAGAGTAAAGAAAGTCAGGTGAGTGTACTACATCAGATTTTTTTTTGAAACAGCATTCATCTCAGTATATCTTAGGCATTTGTTCTATCGCCTAGTTAACCAGATTATTGTTATGGTTGATCAAAGCTGAGTAGAATTAACCAGAGACTAGTGAGCATTATTTATTACAGTACTTTTACGAAGAGCTCCGAATTGGGCGTTTTTAGTGTCTAGCAAACAATGAAACATTTTTAATTTCTATACTATATATAAGTAGGTGAAGTATTGCATTCTACCCAAAAATTCGATACGAGATTTCACCGGAAATACATGTTTTGAGGCCCTCTGAATAAAAACCCACTTTCAGACAAAGGTCCGTGTGTGTCTATGCCTCAGTGTTTTTCAACAGCATGACTCAAAAACGAAAACTTGGATAGGTACCAAACTTGGTATTTAAATTCAGTATCTGTTAAAGATGCGATACGAAGATTTTCAAGAAAATCCCCCACCCCAGACTACCATTTACATGGAACACTCTTTGAAATTTTTTATTTTCAGAAAATTTTTTATTAAAGTAACATATATAAGGTATGTCATGACAATAAAATTTATATCTTGGATTTATGGGAATGCCCCCAAAAGTCCTCTTCAGTCTGAATGGCTTTTGCATAACTGGTAAACCAAAAGAGATGGACAAAATTTTACTAACAAAAAATGTAGATCGGGTTAAAATACGCAATGTTTCGATACTTAATACTTTTTCTCACATGGGAATTCGTGATTCGTTTTTTTAATGTCCTGAACATGCAAAGAGAATAGAATGCTTCACATAGTAACCAGCTCTTAAAAGATTTGACTATCGCTTTAAGCCTACCATATTCCCCTTGTAACTACAAGAAAATTAGCAATAAGATTTCTGTAAATGTTTACTCGATTAACATGAAGTAGATGGAGAATAAGCGTTTGTAAAACTAGTCTGTACAAAAGTAGACCAAGTCGCGTGAGTGCAACACATCAGAGTTTTAAAATTTAATTCACTAAAACTAATTAATCTCATGCGTAAAATTTTACAAATTACGCTATATCTCTCCATGTTTATAAACTGAAATGTTCCTCATAAGTTTGCAGTGAAAACTTTGAACTGCCTGTAGAAGTAAACCTTAAAATGGTTTTAAAAACTGCTAAAATGCGTCATTTTATTTTGTATCTTAAACAAACAACTAATAATAAATATTTCAATATTAATGTCTCAACAGAGAAGAGTTATCTATTGGAAAGTGGAAACTTTCTGTACTTAAAAAGATAGAAATGGCAAATTTTAATTCTATGACGAATTTGAATATTTAACTGAATATAACTGTTTTATCCCAGAAATTATCAGATAAATTAAGCTAAAAGGGTGTAAATAATTTAATTTTGAATTTCCTAAGTAGGTTAAACATACTAAAAGTGACATATTTCAAAACTGCTTTAGCATAGGACAGTAGCCAAACACTTACACGTACTTAGATCAATTCCAGAAGCACTTCCTCCGGTCGACACTATCACTGTATACAGATCGACTCAACAAAGCCTCCTATGATAAAACTTTCCACATGGCAGTCTTATCTCCTCCTTGACTAAATATACATAATTTAAAAAATCTTATATAATTGCCCCTTATCTTTACAATCCTGATAACTGGCATTTTAATACAATTGCGTCTCCAAAATGATCTGGCAGAAAAAGAGAACTATAGTAAAATATTTGACGCAAACACAAACGAGATAATACACAACATTTAGCGATTCAGAAGTCGTTGTGTGCAAGTAGGTTGTAATTCAGGCTTACGCTTACTTGTCATCCAATGATATTATTCTCCGCCCAACCGTCTACGAGAAATTTTGCGTCTGCTTTCTTAATGCATAATTTCTTAAAGTATAATTAAAAAATTCTGATGTGTGACACTCACATGACTTTCTCTACTCCTGTACAAACTATTTTTACAAACGCTTATTCTCCATATGCTTCATGTTAATCGAGATATCGAGATGTTAATCCTATTGCTAATTTTCTGGTAGATGCAAGGGGAATTGGTAGGCTTTAAGCGATAGTCAAATATTTTAAGCGTTGGTTGCTATGTGGAGTATTCCATTCTCTTTGCTTTACCAGGACAAAAAAATGAATAACGAACTTCAGAAAAAGTATAAGTATTGGAAAATGTAAGGGAATAACAAGCAATGTCTCGAAATTGGTTCCCTCAAAAACAAAAATGAATATGACATAAATTATGTATTTTAACGCGATCTACATTTTTTGTGTAGTAACATTTTGTCTATCTCTTATGGTTTACCAGTTATGCAAAAGGCGTTCACAATGAAGAATACAGTTTGAGACATTCCCAGAAAATTCGAGATATACATTTCATTTGTCATGAAAATATCTTAAACATATGATATTTTAATCAAAATCGTTAGAGCCATTTTTGAGAGGATTAAAATTTTCGAAAAATGTTCCATGTAATGGGTAGTCTGGGGTGGGAATTTTCTTGCAAACCTTCGTGTCGCATCTCTGGAAGATACTGAACGTAAATACCAAGTGTTTATGTTTATCCGACTGTTCGTTTTTAAGTTATGCATACACACACACGGACACACACGCAGACATGTTACCAAAAATGCTTTTTTTGGATTCAGGGGTCTCAAAACATGTATTTACGGTGAAATTTCGTTATCGAATTTTTGGGTGGAATACAATACTTCCCCTACTTACTATACGTAGTAGAGAAAGCAAAAACGAAAAGTTGGATAAATGCCACACTTGGTATTTAGTTTCAGTACCTTCCAAAGATGTGATAGAATGATTTTCGAGAAACTCTCTCTACACCAGACTATCTTTTACGTGGAAGATGTTTCGACATTTTTGATATTTTTAAAAAAGGCTTTAAAAGAAATCGAGTTTACTACAGGTCTTGAAAATGGCATTTCGAGCCTCTAGGAAGCGAAGAATCAGAATTTCGTGACTTCGTCCAAACTGCCTAAAAGTTGTATAAATGGATGTTGTAGCGTTTTGACTGTCGGCGAATCGGCCTGAAATTCCCTACAGTTGTCAGGGTAGGATTCAAGGAGTGATGACATTTTTCTTGCAAGAAACACCGTATTCACTTTTCTCTTTCTTTTTGCTAGAAACCCTGCAAGATTCATTAATATTCTCCAACACGCGTGATTCTTTTTAGCACTGTCTTCCCACTATTGTCTCTTAGAATACTAAAGTTTGCTCCGGCTAGTTATTTAATATCTCGGTGCTCTATCGCCGTTTTTAGATTCGCGCGAACTTGAAATAGTCGCTTGACTAACATTAACTCGTTTATGATCTTGGATATAAGTATATCGAAGAATACAGTTAGCACATTATATAAATTGTACTAACTACATCACTTTATAGTTGCATAACTGCGCGGTGCTTATCAAATTTCGGAACTTAGCGTCCTTTTCTGATCTGGAGTGCTACGTTTACCTTAACGAAGAATCATGACAAACTGCCTTAAAACCTCGCGTTCACATATATCATAACGACTGCTCTTGTCCTCCGAGGTGTAGTGGTTACCATGCTAGCCTCTAGTTGCGAAGGTCGTGGGTTCAAACCCGGCGGAGGGAGATGGATTTTTTCGGGCGTAAAAATCCTTAGCATGGCTTCCTTCGGAAGGGAAGTAAAGCGGTGGTCCGGTGTCGTAGATTTACGGCACGTAAAAGTACCTCAAGTCTGATAAAGAGGCCTCTGAGCAAAATTAACCAGTCTTTCACGTCCAATATAGAATCGGACGCTAAGGACCATAGCAGTTAAAGAGCGTCCATAAATAAAATTCAATTTAATTTAATTTACGACTGCTCGCCTCCAAATTTTATACATGTCGCTGCGTCTTCCTGCGTTTCCATTGGTGCTCGCACTTATTATCTACGTTTATTGGCTCCCTGGTTGAAAATTCAAAGCCTAACTGTAAGATATGTCCGTTGCCTGATAGCGTCCCTTTACTTTAGAACTTGCCTCATACCCATCAAGTACAAAAATTTTCGATTCTTATGGCCCTACGCTCGGAAAGTGTAATGAGCAGTCAGAAACGAAGCTACTTCTATTTTTGCCTAAAACTTTCAGTATTTCTTATGAAATTACGCCTTTATATATTTAACCATAGTATAGAAACTTAAAACATATTTACAGCTTATCAAGGACTTTCGATTGATACAGTTGTTAATCCTATGGCTTTAAAATTATGGAAATTTATCAAATTGAATGCTAATTAATTAATAATTCCTAAATTATAATTATTGCAAAGTTCCTTTTTATGTATTCTTAATCGGCGGAAATATCGCTACAATATATTACATTCTAATACCCTATATAACACCAATTTTGATTAAAATGCAATATATTAAGATATTTACATTAAAAATAAAATGTAAATTCTTGAATTTTCTGAGAGTAGCTTATGAAGTTCACTCATTTGGAAGAAATTTTGTATAATCTTATATAACTGGTAAACAAGAAGCGATAGACGAAAACGTACTACACAAAAATATAGATCTCTTTAAAGCAAACAATATATTTCAAAGTTTTATTGTGACATAAGCCATTTCTGAAATATCTGTTATTAAATGTTCGAATTGTTCATTTCCTGGTCACTCTCTTTAAGTTCTGTCAACATTCAGTTGTTTCTCGCCATTGCATGGAAACAATATGAAATTTTTAGGGTAGCATATAGCGTCTGTTCTTAAACATTTGACTATCGCTGTTATACCTATAACAAAACGTACAAGGTAGCCATTTCTGCAAAGGATTATTTGGATTAAAATGAAGCAAATAAAAAAATAAGCTTTAGTAAGAATATTTTGTATACCCACTAATAGCATAGAGGGTAGAGAAAGCCATGTGAATGCAACATCACATTTTATAAAAATGGATTTTGGATTCAGCAGGCCTCAAAACATGTATTTCCGGTGAAATATCGGAATTGAATTTTTAGGTGGAATACAATATCTTCTCTATTTACTATATACGTGGTAGAGAATGTAAAAATTATACTGTTGATATTATATTGTTTTCGTTTATAGTAATGTTTCAATTTTATAAATGATGGTGTACAAAATTCGTTTATAATTTGATGGTAGCCGTTTACTACGAGGTAGTATAGTTGATATTGTTTCAATTAATAAAAATATAAATCGTTTGTAGAATAGCTATGAAGACAAGTAAGGGACAACAAAACTGTCGTTGCTGTGACGTGGCACTGGATTATAACACGCATCTAAGTTTCGGAAACAGTGGAAGATAAACCGTGTTACCTAATTTATTTTTAGTTGTATCACATATCTCGTATTTTATTAAAGACATCAGTGATAAGAAAACATGATACCAATTAATTATAACGTACAATTTTACTCTATTGGAGTTGTGAACGTCAATTGAAAGATAATATTTAATAAAAAATTACTCATTTACGTCAGGAAACTTAGGCCAAGCTTGTCAGCGTCAATTGATAGAAGGTGCTTCATCACAGCCTTCGGTACGTAAGTGTCAACCTTCCTACTTTTTAACCTCCTTAAACCACTGTGTGGGATTTATGCGGACCTCACACAAAAATTTTAATAACATCTCCTTTATTACTCTGTTTACCTAGAACTTAGAAGTTGTGACACAATTTTAAGGCAACAATTGGAAATCTACAATGTTTTAATTTTTTTATAAATATAATTTTTTCTCTGTTTAGCCTTCAAGGAACCCATTGCGATAACACTGCCTTAAAAGGCATATATTTCAACAATGTTTGTTGCATGCCATTCTGTTTTACTTTCTCCACTACGTTTAGTAAGTAGGAGAAGTATTGCATTTAACCTAAAAATTAGATACCGAGATTTCACCGAAAACACAAGTTTTGAGGCTCCTCTAATTCCAAATTTTTTTTGGATGTCTCTCTCTCTCTCTCTGTTGTAAACAGCATAACATAAAAACGAAAAATCGGAGAAATACCAAACTTGGCATTTAGGTTCAGCACCTTCCAAAGATGCGACACGAGGATTTTCAAGAATATCCCCCAGTACCTCAAACTACCCTTTGCATGGGACATTTTTTGAACTTTTAATTTCCTAAAACCTGGCTACCATTTTGATTAAAATATCATATATTAAAGATATTTTACGTGACAAATAAAATGTTTGCCTTCAATTTTCTGGGAATACCTGTGAAGTCGTCTTCATTTGGAAGGAATTTTGTATAATCTTGTTAAGCAATACAGGAAAACATACCCACAAAAAATGTAGATGTCTTTAAAGTACACAATTTATTTTAAATAGCTTTTTTGTGGCATCAGACATTTACGAGATATTCGTTATTAATATTTATAATTGCTCATTACTTAGCCATTCTTTTAAAGTCCTGTCGATTTTCGGTCGTTTCCCGCGATGCCATGGAAATGGAATTTTAAGGCCAGCGTATAAAACATTTGACTGTCACTATCACCTTTGTATCTATAATCAAATTTGTAAAGCAGCTACTTCCAGAATGATTATTTCGATTAAAATTAAGTAGATAGGAAAATACATTTCCCTAAGAATAATTTGATGCCCGCTAACAAACGATAGAGTACAGAAAAGTCATGTGAATGTAACAAATCAGTGTTTACTGTTATAAAGTTTAGTTTAGGATGGAAGAAATCCTTAAAAATCATATCTGAAGAAAGGATTCCAAATATGAAACTTCTTAATCCGAAATTTCTTCTTTGTAGCATGCACACGCGCACGCGCATACACACACACGCAAGCACACACGCACACACAGTTATTTTCTCTGGCACTTAACTAGAGCACGTAGGGGAAGTTCCAACCACTAGCTTGATATCGAAATTTCGCCAGAAATACCGTTTCGATATTGTCTGAACTCAAAAAATATACTTTTAGAAAATAATTATGTATATGTGTGTGTTTCTGAACATCATGGCTCAAAAACGAAAATTTGGATAATACTAAACTTACCATTTAAATTCAGCATCCTCCAACATCTGACATAAATGTCAAGAAAATCCTCCCTCGAACTATTATTTACATGGAAAGGTTTCATTATTTTTTATTTTCTCAAAATGCCTGTGAAGATTTTAATTAAGATACCACATGCTCAGGATACACGCGTGACAAAATGCATGTTTTGAATTTTCTATGAATTGCTAGCCCGCTGTATTCTGAATCAATATTATACTCTTATACTTTTGTGTAACTGGTAAACGCAAGAGATGGATGAAAATGTGTATCTCATTAAAACACACAAGTTATATCAAATAAAGTTTTTCAGGCGTTATTCGTTTCCGAGATAATCATTACTGGTTTAAATTTTCAAATAATCTTTGTATAATGAAAACAATTTTGCAAACTTTACCTTAATTAATATGAAGAGTAAAGAAGAGTAACCTTTTTTACTTTATTTGCCACATACACAGTAAATAGAGAAGGTTTTAAATTCTAACAATTCGAAACCGAAATTTCACTGGAAATACACGTTTTGAGACCCATTAAATCCAAAAAATAAAGCAGTTTAAGAAAAATGTACGTGTATTTGTGTGTTTCTTGAACAGCATAATTCAAAAACGAAAAGTCGGATACATACCAAACTTTATGGTAAAGTATCTTCCTATTTCCAACTATCCTTTACATGGAACATTTTTTGAAATGTTTGATTTTCTCAAAAATGGCTCTTAAAATTTGGATTAAAATAGTACATATTAAAATATTTACATGTAATAAAATTATATCTTAATTTTGTGGGAAGTGTCTGTGAAGTCCTCTAATCCTGAAGGAGTTTTTGTATAACTGTAAGCGTCAGACAAAAATATACTTCACAAAAAAGCCCAGATCGCTTTAATTTATTTCATATAACGTTTTTGTGACATCGCTCGAAATGTTCAAAATTGTATTTCTTTTACAGTTCTGTCGATTTTGAGTTGTTTCTCGCGATTATGGAAAGAGAATGGATTTTTAAGGATAGCTATAGCGTCCAGTTTGTAAACATTGGACTATCGTTGTTCTCTTTCTATATGTAACGAAATGTTTAATGCAGCTATTTATGTAAATATTTACCTTAATTAAAATAAAGTAAATAAACATACACACTAATAAACGATAGAAAATAGAGAAGGTCATGTCAATGTAACATAAGAGTTTTAAGAATACTTCATCAGTCTTTTCTCTAAATGTTTTTCTATAAGTATTTGAGCGCTTTAGTTGTTTAGAGATCGACAATTTCACTCCAGAGTTTATTGCACAAGTCGTTTCGAACGCTTCTGAGACACATGACTAGGTACATTGTGAATACACTAATATTTTATAAAGAAATTACAAACACATGTAGGTGCAAACCCAGACACCACATACACTAAAGAATTAAACACTTGGGTAACTTTGAACTAGTGAATGAAACTCTGAAAGCACAAATTACAAAGCTAACCCACTGTTACTCGAGGTCAAGCTGGAGAGATACAGACAACACGTGCAGTACTCACCTCCTTGTGTATGTTGAGACAACGACAGCGGGGTTGACGAGGTTGTGGACGCATCCTTGCAGGGTCATCAACGTTAATTCCACGAGGGCGTCGTTAAACGTCACCACGAGGATGAGTGCTGCTGTGGGAGCAGTGTATAAGAGTTTGAGCTCTCGAAGTCGCAGGAAATCGAGCACGGAGAGTAGATGTATGCCCCGACAATTCTTGCTTCCGATGTCAGCTTTATAACTTTTTTCTTTGATTTTACTTTCTGTACTACGTATAGTAAGTAGGGGAAATATTGTATTCCACCCAAATGTTCTAAATCAAAATGTCACCAGAAATATATGTCTTGACGCCCCCTGAATCCAATAAAAGCATTTCTAGGAAAAGATCCGAGCTTGTGTGTGCCTATTATCAGCATAACTTAAAAACTACAAATCAGATAAATGCCAAATTTGGTATTTAGGTTTAGTACCTTTCAAAGATGTAACACCAGAATTTGTAAGGAAATCTCCCCACCCCAGACTACCTTTGACAGAGAAGATTTTTCGAAATTTTTGATTTTCTATAAAAAAGCTCTAACAATTTTGATTAGAATAAATATATTAAACATATTTACATTAAAAATAAAATGTATATCTTGAATTTTCTGGGTATAGTCTGTGCAGCCCACTTTATTTGGAAGAAACGTTGTATAATCTTGTATAACTGGTAAACAAACGATAAACGAAACCGTATTACGCAAAAAATTTATATCTCTTTAAAACACACAATTTATTTCAAGTAAGTATTTTTGTGGCATAAGCCATTTCTGAGGCACCCATTATTAAAAGGTTCGAATTGCTCATTACTTGGTCATTCTTTTAAGCCGTCACATTCAGTTGGTTCTCGCGATTGCTTGCAAACAGTATGGAATTAAGGCCACTGTACAGCATCCAGTTCTTAAAACATTTGCATCTACACCAAAATGCGTAATATAGCTATTTCTGCAAAGACTTACTTGGATTGAAATGTAGTAGACAGAAAAATAAGCTTTAGTAAGAATAGTTTGTATGTTCACTAATAAATGATAGACGGTAGAGAAAGCCATGTGAATGTAACACATCAGAATTTTGGGAGGCATTTAACGCCAATCGGACAATGAATGAGTGAAATGAGCCCAAATGAGCTCGGGGTCCCTAGTGGTTGGAGTTGCTCGACATTAGTATTTTCAGGATAAAGGAAACCCCGGAAAAAACCTCATCCGGCTAACTCAGTAACTGAGATTCAAAATCGGGACCTCTTGCATATAGCAGACATGCTACTCCACCACAGAGGTGGACTTTATAGATTTTGTGGGAGCATAAATAATGTAAAAGGAAAAAAAGAAAATTCTCTATTTTTTTAAATTAAGTTGCAAAGACTAAGAGCATTCGAGAGGTCTGGGTTCAATTCTTGTTGGTACGGTAGCTCCGACTTTGGTCTTTTCGCCGTTTTTCCTGGTTGGTAAACGAAAGTTGCGGTGGATTATATAATGCCGAGAATTTTCCTGTCCCCCATTACCTATAATTTCGTTTCCTTATGTTTCAGACTAGAAAGATCAGGCGAGGGGAATGCAGGGGAGATGAAAGGCGATGGAGTTTGTTTTGTAGAACTGTCTGCTCGACGTTCTCAGAAAGACCTATCCGTGAATGAGGTAGGACTGTGAGGTGTTCCGCCATATCTGGTGATTTTGGGATCCACCTGAGTCCGAGTCTGCCGCCCCGGATGTGATTGACCTCTGGAAAAATTAATAAAAAAAAAGCGTTTTATTTATGGAAGCTGTTTAACTACTGTGGTTCTTAGCGTTCCATTCTATATTGGTCGTGAAGACCAGAAATGTTTCTCAGAGGTCTGTTTATCAGGCTTGAGATTCTTTTACGTGCCGTACGAAACGGGACCACCGGCTTTACTTCATTTCCGAAGGAAGCCATGCTAAAGGCTTTTTACGCCCGTAAAATCCATCGCCTCCTCCGGTTTGAACCCTCGACTACGGGAAATAAAAGATAGCACGATACCCCTTGACCACGGAAAATGTCCCTTCCACCTGGAGGTTTCTAGAAGCACAATAAGCCTTTATGTGCGGTTAAGTGCCGGAATCCTCATCCGCTTCCTCATAATCATATTCAGGCTAAGGCTCCAGGAGAAGTTAACAACCAAAATGAGTGCATGTGGTGGGAAGAGTAACTAAACGGTTACAAATCAATTGGCCGGGGCATTGGAAGTCTGTCAGGTAAGGAAACCATCCGCAATTTTGAGTTGCATTTACTAACGATGCTGAGGTCTGCAAAATGTGCCAAATTGACTCTCCCCGGAGAAATCTACTTTAGGCGACTGCGCTGTACTAAAGGAAGGCTGACATGTACGGAAACAGAAGTGAAACGACTATGGTGGTGGTTCTCAAGCAGACGACAGGAAGAAGAAGAAAGGGCGCAGTTATTTTGAGTCACGCAGTACGTGAGGTGATTGTGGTCGTCGACTGCGCAGGCGCCGGATCAGTTCCAGCTTTCTTCAACGTCCTGTCCATAAGGCTGATCAATCTTTCTTCGACGGCGAGCTAGGTTACGAGGAAAACAACAGGACCACGTTTAGACAGAAGGCATTCTGGACGGCATTTCTAAATTAATTTTTGGCTTAACGTATTCAAAATTCTCTTTAGTAATTCTTCAGTGGGAAAAGATTGATCGTCTGAACTATAGACTTATTGCTGTTAGTTTAGAAATATATCGGTAAATGTTAGAGCAAAAAGCAATTCTGTAATTATTGTAATTTAATTTAAAGCATTGAAGCCGTAAAGAATGGTGAACGAATAAGGGTTTTGTAAATTGTAATTATCTATGTTATTGAAGTGTGAGTTTATTAAATGGAAGTAATTCGGCTTGATAATTTATGGAATATATTTTCAAGTAGGAATCTGCCATTATTCCTAATTTAATCCACTTCCTCTTGGCTCAAAAGAGCACGTTCCAAAATGTAGTACTGTTTTCATTGTGCGACTATATTTCCCTACGCTTTTCCCCTAAATCCCCTATAATCCCTAGCATCGACTATCCCCTGGCCTGACGTTAACCATACGGGTTCAAAATATAGTGTAACTCGATCCCAAGACGATAAAGATGAATGTATCTAAAGCTGTGTCCATTCCGATGAACTTAAAATTTGCAACAGTTGTTGTTCTACAATTCTCGTATGAATTGTCACTCTCAGATAAGTCACACATATGGCTTAGGGTTTACTGGATGTTGATCTTCCAGAGACTTTTTTCTAGGATTGCAGAAGTTCCAGAGCAGAAAATTCCTGTTAGTTATTCCGGACAAGTCCAGCGACAGGACTTGTGGCTGTCGACGTCAATAATGGTTCCAACAATTCTACGCTTCTTCGTTACTAGTCGGCCACGATATGAGTGCGCTTAGAGGAGGGCGACACTGTTTTTGTTGACAATTCCGGCTAGTGATCAGAGGGAAGCACAATAAAAACGTACTATATTTGCAAGCGTCAGTCTAGCTAGTAAATGCAATTCGAAACTGCAGATTTTTTTCTCTATCCGACTTTCTTGGATGCCCTGCCCACTTTTTCCGTAACTGTTTAGTTTCTCTTCCCACCGAACGAACTCATATCGTGGCCGACTAGTACAATTATCTTCCTTAACAGAGGGGAATCGGCACCGATTCAGAGGTGATATTGTACACTGGCTTCCATTATGCCGTCCCCTCTGCTTTGGGAGGCATTTACTGACCTTCACAGATGAGTATGTATAGCAGGGTGGATATGATGCATCTGTTTACTTTTTGTGTATGCAGTGGCACCTGTTTTACGTGCATAATTCTGGATTATTCTCATATTAATATACAACTTTGAGCAATAATTTTACTCGTCGTCGCTTACATATAATATCCATGTTTTGTACAATCTTTTTAATGGCAACATAGTGTAAATCTGAAACTTCTTACTCTCAAATAGACTATATTTAATAGACGTTATTTTAATAATCCGAGCAAACTCCGTTCTTGTCCAATACCTACCTAATTTAGCCGCCTAGGCACAATCACTTAGGTGCTAGAAGAACTCTGGCTCTAAACGCAAATGCTCGTAGATATGTTATCATATTCACAAAAAGTTTCAATGAATATCTTTCCTTGGTTTGATAATCGAACCCATTAATCGTTAAATGAAAGATCAATGCGAAAGGAGAAATTGAGCTTCATACAACAAATCATAAAGCCTACAAATTTCACGTGTGGTTTTTTGGAAACATGGCCTTAGATAAATTAAGTGTCTATATATATTGTCGCGGTAATTGGCTCGTGTTATCTTATTTGCTGAGCGCCTCTTGTTTTTTAATTATTTTAAATTTGGATTCTTTGTCCTCCGACTAGCTATTATTACTCAGTCGAGCAAGTGTCTCGGAGTAGGGCGTGTAAACGGAAAGGAGTTGTTAAAAGATAACACTAATAAAAATTTGTTTCTACACTTTTATTGCCGTCACACTTAATTTAATAATTCACATATTTAATTTTTATACACGCCTGACTGAAACTGTGATATTTTCAAATGTAACTACAGTCGTCTTTAATTGCCGCGCACTAATTACTTCACGTACTTCACATTTTGTAACTAACTTTGCGACGTATACATCGCGAGAGATTCTTGTAAACTGTATGACGTGCACCTCACGAGAGATTCTTCAAGACTGCGTGAAACTTGCTTATGGCTCGAGAATATATACTCCTTCACCTCGAAATGCCAAAACATTATAATAGAGCTGCTATTGGTTACCAAATCGCGCCAACATTGCGTCTGTTTTGTCAGCCAATCACTACTACTAACATATATGCTCTAGGGAAGATATTTCCTCCATTTCTAAATGGGCCCAAATGACCTAGCTGTCGACGGGCCCTTAAACTCCACTCCACCACCACCACATCCATTTCTAAAGACAGGCACACTACCCTGACGTCATTTGTTTATCTCTTCTTAGTGATAAACAACTCACCCCGTCGGTTTATTGTTACCCACTTCTATTGTCAGTTTCAGTGAGACCGTGTAAACTTATTTCCTAACAATGCTTATGGCTAACAAACATCTAAAATCCTGTACATACAATAATATTAATTTACACTACAATCACTCTGGCATTCACAGCATGTTATGATATAAAATACTGCCTCAATATACATATAAACTGTTAATTTCTAAACATTAAAGCGTTTTCTTTCCCTGCAAGAAGTAGGAAACCTTTTATGCGAAATTAATATTCGTGCGCAACCATTAGTAATTCAAATATGAATGTATAATTCTGTCCACTTCTTTGGCCAACTGTACACATTTCCATCAATTTTTACTTTCTCTGCTACGTATAGTAGACGAAGTACCTATAGTATTCCACCCAAAAATTAGATATCGAGATTTCACCAGAAATACATGTTTTGAGGCCCGCTGAATAAATAAAAAAAGCATTTTTAAAAAAAGTTACGCGCGCATGCGGGCCTTTTCTCAATATGATTTTATTTTATTTTTTGTTTACTTTTATTCAGGTGTCTTAAAAATGCGTTTCCAGTGATATCTGAATATCAAACGTTTAGGTCAAACGCAATCTTCTCTACTCTTAATATAGAGATGAGAAACAATAAAACAGAAAGTGAGTTTTGTAGAATCTGTTATTAAAATTCTTATCTTAGAGCGAGTCAGATTTCTGTTTTAGCTTGCAGAACATTTTATTTTTTCCTTTGCGAGCTGTATAATACTCCCTGGACAATTGTAAGGTATAGGATCGTGCCGAATACATCTTGCTCGATGATGGTTTGTTATTTACTATATGACAGCACTTTGCTGGCAAGTGGATAATACGGCTAGCTAAATTGATACCAAGGTCAGAGACGGAACCTTAAACGGTTACCTCGCCAAGGATATGAACGAAATAAAGCATGAGTAATAACAGTTCACGTAGGTGCTGCCCTCTTAAACGCGATACTCCTTCTTGAAACTTCGCTTGAGGCCTTAACGTAACGCACTTCAACAGATTTCCCATTGCGTAAGTGAAATTCCTAAATTCTTCTATTTTCAACAAAATTTATTCAACTTTTTACTTTCGCTACTACGTATAGCAAGTAGGGGAAGTATTGTATTCCAACGAAAAATTCGATACCTAGATTTCACCGAAAATATATGTTTTGAGGCCCCCTGAATCCAAAAAAAAAGCATTTTTGGAAACATGTCCGTGTGTGTGTCTGCGAACAGCATAACTCAAAAACACCAAACCTGGTATTTAGGTTCAGTATCTTCCAGAGATGCGACACGAAGGTTGTCAAGAAAATCTCCCCACCCCAGATTACCCTTTACATGGAACATTTTTCGAAAATTTTAATATTCTCAAAAATGGCTAACGATTTTGATTAAAATATCATGTTTTTAAGATATTTCATGACAAATGAAATGAATATCTCGAATTTTCTGGGAATGTCTCCAAAAGTATTCATTGTGAACGACTTTTGCATAACTGGTAAACCATAAGAGATAAGACTAAATTTTACTACACAAAAAATGTAGATCGCGTTGAAATACACAATTTATGTCATACATTTTTTTCTCGAGTGAACCATTTTCGAGATATTGCTTGTTATTCCCTTAAATTTTCCAATACTTATACTTTTTTCAAATTCGTTATTCAATTTTTTTTTGCCCTGGTAATGCAAAGAAAATGGAATACTCCACATAGCAACCAGCTCTTAAAATATTTGACTATAGCTTAAAGCCTACCAATTCCCCTTGCATCTACAAAAAAATTAGCAATAAGATTAACATCTCGATATCTCGATTAACATGAAGCATATGGAGAATAAGCGTTTGTAAACATAGTTTGTACAAGAGTAGAGAAAGTCACGTGAGTGTAACACATCAGATTTTTATATTTAAGTTATACGACTATAATACACATAACCAAAGCTTGGTTTCCGTATCTATTTTAGTTAAAAGCAAAAATATTTTAATTAAAAATTTTCCACAGCATATAGAAAGGAGAATTTTTAATGAAATAAAAATTACAACTCAACAAAAGTAGCACATTAAATTTTTAGTATGTTTTCCGGTTGTTTCAGAAAAAAGTACTGATAGATATAATTTTCTTCTAAGGGTAAAACCACTAAAAATACTATTTTTTAAATTTAGTTAATTTGGCTGCAAGACTTAATCTGGTTTCTCTATAGTTGTTATTGAATGGTTTTAAATTTCGTCTCAATGTACTTTTTAGTTTTAGTTACCGAGTTTTTCAAAACTGCCCATCAATGTCTCACTTGCTAACATTTTATAAATAATCTTTGTTTAAAATGTCCATGTTGTACAGTTTTTTTCTCGTTAGTTTTTGCTCAAAAGGAAATAATTTTTTAAAAGATTATCATTCTAAATTTGTTTTTTAGATCTGTTTTTTCTTTAAAAATCAATAGCTTAAAAACTCATAATAGCATCAAAAATTAATAAAATTGTTTTAATTATACAAATATTTGGAATGTACATGAAATATTTCAGAATAATTGGATGCAAACTCCTTTGTGTGCAACATTTTATGCGAGAAATAGTGCTGAGAAGAAATAAAGAACAAATTTGAAAATGGAAAAACAGAAAAAATAATTATAGATTGTTACCTTTGCTTCTTAACAGAATAGTCTTATTGAAGTAGAAGCTATTTTTTGCTGTTAGTATTTAAGTCGTGGAAATTAAATAAGACCGAGCGAGGTGACGCCCGGTAACGTCTGTGGCCGGCATTCGGAGGATCCCGAGGTCGACCAATCTGACCGAAGGTTTTTCGCGGTTTTTCCTTGGTCGCTAGGGAATGCTGAGTTGGATAATTTGATCCGCGAATTTTTCCATCATCATTTTCATCAATATTATATCATTTCCTTTTTCTTCACCACCATACCAGGTATTGGGGTGATCACCCATCCTGGATACACTATGATCCAAATTTTGCTTGCTTCTCACAGGCTACTGAGGTATTGGCTTGTAAGTCCTTGGGGGTGTATGTCCTGCAAAGAGGAGGGTAATCTGTTGAAGAATTAATTAACAAAAAGTAGAGTTTATATAACGCAAACCTATGCAGCAGGTATACCGGTGCAAAACAGCCCTTATCGAAACGACGCATTGAAGTTGGCAGTAAAATGTTTATTTTGACAAATTACTTACATCATCCCAAAAGATGGGCGAAATGTAACACCAGCCGAGTCCAACTGATTTTTGTGATTTTATATCTGACTCTGCTGCATAAGAGTACTTGGAAGCCTTCGATATCCGTAAACGGAATGCAATATCAGTTTTTATCCAGTTTGTCATTATCATCTATGGCAACACTATCAGTGAATTGTCTACGAGTATGTTTGTACTAGTTCAGTAACGTTAGGTTAATAATAAACACGGTAATAACCAATTTTAATGATGCATTTTTGAGTGTTAGAATGCGATGAGTAAAGCCTTTATGCAGTAATAAAATATTATACACACATTATTAATTATATGTGGTTATCGAAATTGACAAATATATTTAAATATAGTGTTCTTCTTGATTATTTACCACAAAAGTAAATAAACTATTTTAGTCTATCACACAATTCGGCATTTCTACAACCTTACTTGATGGTGGCAATAATTTTAGGCTTCATCTGCGTGTTAACTTCAAATGAAACCTGGCTTTTGTGCGTTTTATCGATGCAGGTAACTCATTTCTCATTCATCCTTCCCTCTAAAAGGTCGAGTTATATTATACGTCGAGTTATATTATACTGGGTTAGCCCCCCTTTAGTTATTTATATCAATCAGAGCAGAATGCTTTAAGAGTGGTAGTAACTGACTGTCCTTCGTTTCACGCCGGACATTGCACATTGGTTAATTTTCATCTCATGGATTTTGTTTCAAGCTAGTCATGGAAAGGAGGATTGAGAGCTACGTGAAATCGAGTACAAGATACACACGTTAGAATGTTTCATATTCAGAAAGTGTTCTATTTGCGTTTCACAAATATATGACCAATATTAGGCGAAGCTGCACATGGAGTTACAAAATCTTGTTACATTCACATGACTTACTTTACCAGCATCATTTATTAATCGGTATGTAAACTTATCTTACCAAAGAATATTTTTCTATCTACTGCATTTAAATTGAGATAAACCGTTGCAGAAACAGCTACATTACACATTTCGTTATAAATGCAAAGGGTATAGCGACAGTCAGATGTTTCTGAACTGGACGCTCTACCACACTGGCCTTATTTTCCATGCAGTCGCGATAAGCAAGTAAATGTCGACAGGACTTAAAAGAATGACAAAGTATTGAACAACTTGAACCATTAATGACCGACATCTCGAAAATGGCTTATGCCACATAAAGTTATGTGAAATAAATTATATGTTTTAAAAAGACCTACATTCTTTTTTTTTGGGTAGTACGTTGTCGTCTATCGCTTAACGTCTACCGGTTATACAGGATTATGCAAAAGTCCTTCCAAATTGAAGTAGGTTGTTGCTTCACATATTGGAAAAAACGTTTCCGGTAGCCTTTGCCCCAAATGTACTTTCCGGTGGCCTTTGCCCCAAAAATGTGTAAAAATATTATTAACTTTGTAATTTGTGACTGTTTCTTTAAATATTATACATTTATGTTTGCCTTGGCTGCGTCAGTATTTATAATTTTTTTTAGACATGAATGTCTTAGCAGGGAGTAGTGCGACTGAAGAATGTAGGCTTACATAGATTATAATTTTACTTCACTCCTTTTATTAAGGCTTGACACGATTTAAATAACACTTCACTGATATATATATATATAGAGAGAGAGAGAGAGCTGTGAGATTCTTTTGTTAATTACTTGCACTTTTTAACACGTAAACTATTTTCATCTCACACGAAATACGTATTAAATTTCTCGAGGGCGCATCTCGCGTCCGGTTAGGAACACTGTCTACAAGCAACGCATCCAGTTATGAGCACTGTCTACAAGCAACTCACTTCCAGATTTGTAAATTTTGCTATATTTCAGTTTCTGATTGGCTAATCCCACTCCAATAGAATACCTTCGTTTAACTAAAGCTTTTATTCTGTTGTTGATTGGCTATTTTATGAACTGTCACAAAAATTACACTATTGCTTCCAAGAACCACAAGTAGTATTGTTAAACTTTCAAATTCATTATTGTCTCAAGGTTACCTCATTTTAGCAACTTTTAACCTATTATTCTCACAGCTCCTACATTATTAAATTACGTAATGCATTCACATAACATTATTACGCATGCATACAATAATATAAACATATACAATGACTGTAATATACACTTTTTATATCTTGTTACAAACATATATTGCTTTAAGGTGGGCTGTTATTGAATTTTGTACTATATAATTAGTCTGAAATCATTTAAATGTTAAAAATACTGTCTCAAATTAAGAAGAATTCTAAGAAAATTCAAGATATACATTACTTTCATTTAAATCTTTAAGGTACGGAATTTTAACCAAAAGCGTTATAGCAATTTTTGGGAAATCGAAAATTTTGAAAAACGCTCCACGTAAAATTAGTTGGAGGTGAGGGATATATTGTTTAAAATCTTGGTATAGCATCTTTCGAAAGTACTGAACTTAAATACCAGTTTGGTATTAAACAGACTTTGTTTCGAGTTATGCTGTTCACAGACAGACAGACCTTTTTTCTAACAATGTTTTTCTTTTTGAATTTGGGTAGAATGTAATACTTCCCCTACTTAATATGCGTAATAGAGAAAGTAAGAATTCTCCATTAACCATAGGATTTAAAATGTGCAAGCATATAGGGAATGTAGAGGCCACGCCCCTGTTGGAAGAGTTTGCATTTATCATAGTCATAAATAACATTAGCATTATTACAAAAAGATGCAATCGGTTATCTCTGGGGTGGATCAGACAGCGAGTTCCGTTACATTATCTCTCTCAGTTTCATTTGTCTGTCAGAAGTACATACAGGCTAATTAAGCCAATTATTATCTGTTCTCTGTACACAGCAATGAGCTTTGTGTAGCTTGTCAACACGAATATTATCAACTGCATCCATAAGTTTGAATGAATGACATCTAAAATTAAACACTATGTATGCCACAAATGAAACTGGTGAGGCCGTATTGCCGTATAACTCAAGAACGACAGTTGAAATAATTTCCTGAATGTAACAACTTGGCTATGGGCTTCATGCTATTGTAATTCTTTTACTCAAGGGATTGTAATGGAGCACAGAATAGAAGTATTTTATAGTAAGACACAATTTTCTCTAGGCGTTGCCAATTCTCAAGTTTACCTTACACGTTGTAAGTGAATAATAAATAAATAATTAATAATAATAATCTAAAACTCAGGTCGATACCTGTCTTACAACTAATGCTATTATATGTATAACTCAAAAGGATATGTACTAAACGGGGGAGATGGTAAAAAGTCTAATAAAAGGGGTAAACAAATCTGATGATACATTCGCACGACTTTCTCTACCCTCTATCTTTATTGGTGGATATACAAACTTTCTCACTAAAGCTTATTTTTCTATCTCCTGCATTTAATCCAAATAGACATTTGCAAAATTAGCTACATTACACATTTCGTTATAAATTCAGAGAACAACGATAGTCAAATCTTCAGGAACTGGATGCTGTATGTTGACCTTACAATTCCATACCGTTTCCATGTAATCGCGAGAAACACCTGGAAATCAATGGGACTTTAAAAGAATGACAAGTATTGAACAATTGGAGCCTTTAATAGCGAATATCTCAGAAACGGCTTATGCCACAAACATTTATTTTAAGTAGATTGAGTGCTTTAAACAGATCTACTTTTTTGTAGTATGTTTTCGTCTATCGCTTAACGTTTACAAGTTATACAAAATTCCTTCCGAATGAAGAGGACTTCCTAGACTATTCCCAGTAAATTTAAGATATACATTTTATTTGGCATTAACATATCTTTAATATATGGTATTTTAATCAAAATCGTTAGTCATTTTTTTTGAAAATCAAAATTTTCGAAACATGTTTGATGCGGTATAATGTTATTTATTTAACATTATTGTAGCCCCACGTTGTGGTAGCCAATTTGTAACGGTTTTCTTGTAATGTTATTACTTGTGTATTTGTTAGCCCCACGTTTGGGAGCCAATTTGTAACGGTATTACTTACAAATGTTTGTGTATTTATGTTTACTTCACGCGTGGAAGCCATCTTGTGACGTCATTCATTTGTTCGGTTTGTAGCTCCATCTAGTGTTAGCAATTTGTGGTAGTATTAGTGTTTGAAAGAATTATAAGTTTTGTTTACTGTCCTCCGGCTAGCTATTATTTCTCAGTCGAACATGTCTCTTGAATCAGAGTGTGTAAACGGAAAGGAATCTTTTATCCAAATATAACACTGATGAAGAAATTTGTTTTACACATTTATTGTCAAACACGTTAACTATCACATTTATACATTGATCTTAATACTCGCCAAACTGAAACTGTTATAATAACTTCATTACTAATCACTCTTAATTCACGTACTTCAACTTTGTGTATAATTAACTTTATAATACTTTAGATTTTCGTAACTTGTGAATCTATAGCCGACGTATCTCATACAAATATTTTGACGAACTGACGAACTGAAGACGACGTGTAGTGCACAAAGAAGTTTGATGAATTGAGCATGAAGCTACCTCTAACCTACCCTATTTATACTCCTGCATCCAGATACGCCTAAAGATTATAACTGAACTACTATTGGGTCATAAAACGCGCCAACATTAGCGTCTATTTTAATATCCAATGAAAATTATGAATACATATGCTTTAGGGAGAAAATATTCCAGAAGTTTCTACCAAAAAACGCGCCAACATTACGTAACTTCCTCGTTTCCAATAATGATAAACAGTTCTGCATTATTGCGCGCTATTATTGACAGTTTCAGTAAGGCATTATAAATTTACTTCCCAACAATATTTACAATCAATAAACATCTGAAATCAATGTCACATAAAAATGCATATTCATATTACAATCATTATTTACATTTAAGTAATTTGTGATACAAATTACTGCATCATATGCCCCACTAGAAACATAATTATAAACATTTACAACTTGTTTGGAAATTTTATAATTGGGTTTTTAGTCTCCTAAATCTTGGAACACACGCTATCACTTTCACTTAACACTTCACACGTATTTAACACACGACATGTTTTTCCTCTATCTTGCCACTACTTACTGGCTCTGTTTTAATGTGTTTAGACATTAATCTGACATTACAAGGTTTATAGCAAATACTATACCCTGAAGTATTTAATTACTGTTACAAAAATTTTTTTTTTTACTTTCTTATATTGTTGATAACAATTTGTGCATTTAAGAATTTTTTTAATTACTATACATTTTACCAAAAATATTCACCCTCTACACATAAATATATTTACATCTCTTAAATCTAGGCACTGTTTCACATGTTCTATTTGCTACATAAATATTTGTTTTTAATTATATTTGCCAATTTTTGTTATTTTGTACTTTATCTTAACAATACTCTTGGAATAGTATTTATGTACTTTACTTTAATATAACATCATGCTTTATTTCACATGTTCAGTTACTAATAAAATGTTATTTTCCTCTTAAATATTTAGTCATGTCCAAAATTTATTTCTCCTTTCTGATGACATACATATATAATTAACCCTCTTACGTTCCAATACGTTGCTCTGCATTTCGTCTTTAACTATCCAGCATTTACTATTTATCATGTTTGTCTTCTGTTTCACCTTGATCTTCATTGTTGTATGGTTTCAGCATCTCAATATGGAACTTTCCTATGCTTTTTCGAGTTGTTGGATTACATAACTCATATGTATTAGTTCCATATACTTCAACAACTTCATATGGTCCATGGTATTTGAGAAACATTCGCCAATAAAGTTTATTTGCTTTATCCGACAATTTCTTGGTTTTAACCAAAACTAAATCTCCTATTTTGATCCTCCATTCCTTTCTCTTCTTTTCTTCATGTTTAATTTTTCTTTTTATGGCCTTTTTCTTCATCCTCTCGAATGCTTTTCGGAACATCTCTTCTTCTGTTTGTGGTATTGAATGCGCATCTGGAATGGCTTCTGGAATTTTCTTACACATTGTATTGATCTTCTTTCCTAACTTAAGTTCACATGGTTTGTATCCTGTCACATTGTTTACGGTTTCATTTAGTAGATTCTGAACGAAATTCACGTATCCATACCATTGCGTTTGTTTCCGATGACACAGCACCCTTAAATAATTTGAAATTTCCTTAATTTCCCTCTCCACTGGGTTGGAGTTCGGTCTGTATCTTGACGAAAATATTGTTTAATGTCATTTTCTTTCAGTCCATCCATAAATTTTTTTCCTGTGAAGTACGAAGCATTATCGCTCAATACGGATTGGATAGGTCCTTCTTCTATCACATATGACTTGAGTAGTCTATTCAAACATGCTAAACCTGTAGGTTTTCTCAAAGGGTAAATTCTTACATATTTGCTGAATATATCATAACAGACAAATATATATTTATTTCCAAACTGACTTGGAGGCATCGGACCATGAATATCAATACTAATTACGCATCTCGGCTTATCCCTTATAACCGAATTATTCTCAAATGCATATGCTGCATTTATTTGCTTTGCCTTCTGACACAGGTTGCAGCATGATATAAATTTCCGAACTTTCTGACGCAATTTGGATATGTATAAATTCTCTAAAATCATAGAAGTTGTCCGGTCCGTCCCTGAGTGTGCTAACCCTTCGTGAAAATTCTTAATTAGTTCCTTTTCCATGCTTTTCGGAACCATTACCTTCCAACTAGGCACTTCTTTTCCATGTTTCTTGTATAATGTCCCATCCCGAATTGCTATAATTTCTTTCTTTGCCTCCTCAATTAATGGTGCATTTTCTTTAAGTTCAAATACTTTTGCGTCCTCATTTTGAATTTCCCCCATATTTTTCAATTTTCTTATCATTTCTTTGCCTAAGGGAATTTCAATTGTTAGTATTTTGACTTCATTTTTGGGCCTTTCAATATTTTCGGGAATTTGTGGGTTGTAGTTCAATCTTGATAGCAAATCACTGAAGGTATTATTTTTGCCAGGAATGTGTATAATCTCAATATCGAATGCAGATATTGCATGAATGTATCTAGCAAGTTTTCCACTACATAATCTACACCGTTGTATGAAAGTTAAGCTGATGTGGTTTGAATATACTTTCACCTTTTGCTGATAAATATAGGTTTTAAAACGAATTAATGAGAAATATAGTGCTCCAATTTCTAACTGAGTCACTGAAGAATTCCGCTCAATATTTGCAAGTCCTCTAGAAGCTGTACTAATGACGTGAAAGTCATTGTTGATGTCTCGCTGTCCTAAAATTCCGGCGTGTCCTTGCATTGATGCGTCGACATAAATCTCATATTCCAAATCTTCTCTGGGCCTCTCGAGTAATATGGACTTAGCAAGGAGTTCCTTGACTCTCTCAAAACATTTTTGATGATTCTCTGTCCATTTCCACTTATTGTTCTTTCGGAGAAGCTGCCGCAGTGGTTCTATTTCAGCTGAATATCTTGGTACGAACTTACTCTGAAAGTTCAATACCCCTAAGAGACGTCTAATTTGTTTTACGTTCCTTGGTGGTGGAATTTTCATTATTGCTTCTATTATTTTCTGATCAGGTCTTATACCTCGTTCATCCACTACATAACCCAGAAAATTTATTTCCTTGACACAAAATTTTGATTTTAGTATGTTCACAGTCATACCATGTTGTTGTAGTTTATTTAACACATAATGGACATTATTCATGTGTTCTTCAAATGTTTGACTAATGATTAGGAAGTCGTCAATATACTTTATTAAAAAGTCATCTGCAGAATTTCCAAAGATACTGTGAATGGCTCTCAAAAATCCACTTCCTGAGTTTTTTAAACCAAAAGGATTTACACAAAAACGATACTGGATCCCTGAGTACTGAAATGAAGTGTAATCACGCACTTGTGGATGTAATTCCACTTGCCAATATGAAGCAGTGAGGTCAATGGATGTCAGAAATCTCCCTCTTGAAAGTTTCGTAATTAATTGTTCAATTCCTTCACTTTGAAAATGATCAGGCTTCATGTACTTGTTGACATATCTACCGTCTAATGTTAATCTCAAACTACCATCTCGTTTAATACTCAAACAGATTGAATTTATGTATTGAGAATTACTTTGCTCAATAATCCCATTTTCTAACATGCTATTTATTAGTTGTCTAGCTTTGTCCCGAAGACTTATAGGTAAATTGTCATACTTGTGCCTATATGGTGGTACGTCTTCTACTTGAAATGTATGCTGATATACATTACATCTGCCTGGGATATTACTAAATACTGAACTATTGTTCATCAAAACGTCATGAAGGATTTGTTTTTGCATTATCGTAATATTATAAGCTTCTTCACACTTGTGTATTATTTCCTCATTTCTCTTCTCTTCCCAGCTGTTGTCTGTCTCGCTCACATGGTCGTCTTTTGTTTGGATTGTATATTCCTCTACTTTCTCTGGCATTTCTACAAGCTGTTGAAAATATGGCGTGGTATTCCCTTCATATTCTGTGACTACCTGCTTTATCTGACTATTTCTATCAGTTTCTGTTATTTGCACAAAAAACTCTTGGTCACAAAGATTTTTCTCATCCTTTGTCATCTCGATCACAGAAACTTTCTCTTTTATAAATGGTACCCTTATTTCTCTATCGTCTTTTGTCATTCTTAACTCTTCATGTTTAAAATCTATACTTGCTTCATATTCATGTAGGAAGTCACATCCTATAATTATGTCACAAATCAGATGGTTTACAATTAGAAACATAACCTCAAAATTCTCTCCGCCGATAAGTATGTTAAGTAGAGCTTGTGTTTTTATGACCTGTGTCGTTCTTCCGATTGCAACACGACAAACTAAATTACTAGTGGGAAGAGCCATAATTTTGTTACCTTCATTAATCAAATTTATGTAAAATTTCTGTGAACAAATTGAAGCTGACGAACCAGAATCTATAGTTGCAATGATCTCCTTCTTCGCAATTTCCATCCTAACATGAGGTGACTCAAAATTTTCTCCCTTATCTTTTGTTGCTGTAATCTTATTACAGGTGTGTGTGTAGGCATATTATTTGTATTGGTAATGGATACTGAATTATTAAAGACGTCCTGAGAACCTACTACACAGGAGTCTATTAACAGTTTTCCTGGTTATTTCCATGTTCACGTACGGGACTGCCATTCCTAACAGGCGCTAAATCTATCTCATTGTCGCTACCATTGTTTTGAGTTCCCCTCCCTCGAGTTCGAAATCCTCGATTTCTGACATTATGTCCCCTTGGCACGTAATTTTCTTGCCGTTCCTCAGATCTTTCCCGGTTATTGTTTTCCCTCCAGTGAGTGAAATTTCCCCTTTGTCTAATGTACCACCTTCCATAACTTTGCCCTCTTTCAGGCAATCTTTCTGTCCTGACATAATTTATTTGTTCCTGTCGACCTGGTCTCCCATCTATCCTCGATCTTTCAAACTGTGGAACGTATGATTGATACCGTTGTCTGGTATTATTTTCATGACGCCTGTCTTGTCCTCTACTTTGCTGATAACTACCTTGGTAATTTCTTCTATCTCGCACATCTAAAAATCTATGCTCCCACTCTCGAGATATATCTTCTTCCTGTTGTTCCAAAGCTGTCATTAATTCTGTCATCTCATAGATGCTACGTGGTTTTGCAATTAATAAGTAATTTTGTATCCTTAAAGGATAATGCCTTGCGAGCAAACTCACAAAATCTTCCTCACTGATTGGAGGTGACAAGTTCCTAACCTGACTTGCATGTTTCAGTAAGTAATCAGTCATTGATATTCCCTCTCGTGGATTAAACTGCCCATGACTAAGCATTGCTCGAATTCGGGGGTGTACCGTAACATTCCAAAATCTGTTCATGAATAACCTCTTAAAGGATTCATATGAAATTTCACCCCCTGATACCATTTGTAACCAATCTAAAGTTTTCTGGTCCAAACATCTTTTGACATCTATCATTTTCAATGCTTCAGGTATCTTTTTAATTTGAAAATACTCTGATAATTCTGCAATGAACTGTACTGGACTGGAGTTTTCATTAAATTTTGGAAGTGGAAAATCACTTAAGATATGATTGTAATTTTGCAAATTCCCTACTCCCATATTTAAATTCTCTAGTGTTACTTGTGCACTCTGAGTTTCAGCATTAGCTATAGATGAAGCTGCCGCATCACTCACATTATTTGTCATACCTGAGGAACTACCTCTATCATTATTTTGTACATCTGATACATTCACATCACATATATTTGCCCTTGAATTCAATTATAACCTATTTACAGTACCTTGCAGATTTTCTATTGTCTGTTCCAATTTTTTATTATTCTCATTTTGAACAGCTTGGTGTTTGTTAATTTCAGAAGTTAACTTTTGATTCAAATCTATAGACACAACTTTAACTTCTTCAGACAATTTATTTCTGTGTTTCTGACTCCTGAATTTCAGATATTTCCCCTCTGAAATTAACTTGCACCTGAATTAAATCTGCATTTGTAGCCTCCATCATCTCTCTTAACTCACTTGAAATGCTACTCATTCGGCTACCTAACTCTGTACATTTTACATCAACCTGTTCTATTTTATTATTAACCTCACTTTTTTGGTTCGATATTTCCCTGCTCATGTCTAACATTTTCTTTGAAACTTCACCTATCTCATTTGCTATCATTTCCTGATTTTCATTTCTCATTCTCATCATACTACTATCTAGCTCCATGAATTTCTTTTCAATTTCTTCCCTGTTTTGTTCTAAGCTCCTATCAATATCTTCTCTTAATTCCCTATTATTCTTTTGCATATCTTCCCTTAATTTCTCATTACTCTGAGTTAATTTTTCTAATTTCTCATTATTCTTTTGCATATCTTCCCTTAATTCTCTATTATTTTGACTTAGGTCTTCAAATTTCTCATTAGTCTTACCAATATCTTCCCTCATACTCTTAACAATATCTTTCAGCATTTCCATCATCATACTAGCATCAAAATTAACATTTCCTGCTATTCTATTCTCACTTTCTGCACTAACATTTCCTCCCTCAAATTCTACAGTGTTTGAGCTATTTTCTGTAACCTGTATTGAATTACAGCTAACTGTTACATTATCTCCCTCCATAATTATTTCTTCAATATTATTAGTAGCCATTATTTTCTTTATCCTACCACTCCTTAAGTACATTTGAAGGTTACAATTTTGTTTTCTAAAAAAAAATTACGATACTCTGACCTTTGTGATGCTGTCTGTTGCTGTTACATTGATGTCCAGCTTCCTGCCCCTCTCTCCTACATTTGTATGTCGCTTCTGCGTTGTGTTATGATGAATCTGCGTCGTTTTGTTGTCCTGTAGTTTGAATTTCCCTGTTGCCTTGTAATCTCGGAATTACGATGTCCAATCATCCGCGTAGTCTGTCGTCCCTGTTGTTTCTGGAATCTGCGTCTTGTAGATCATTTCACTGCTGCATTCGTTCCACGTCCTGGTTCATTTCCTGGTCACTCTGCTACTTCCTGGTCACTCTGCCCCTTTCCTGGTCACTCTGCCCCACGTTCTGGGTGCCAATTTGATGCGGTATAATGTTATTTATTTAACATTATTGTAGCCCCACGTTGTGGTAGCCAATTTGTAACGGTTTTCTTGTAATATTATTTGTGTATTTGTTAGCCCCACATTTGGGAGCCAATTTGTAACGGTATTACTTACAAATGTTTGTGTATTTATGTTTACTTCACGCGTGGAAGCCATCTTGTGACGTCATTCATTTGTTCGGTTTGTAGCTCCATCTAGTGTTAGCAATTTGTGGTAGTATTAGTGTTTGAAAGAATTATAAGTTTTGTTTACTGTCCTCCGGCTAGCTATTATTTCTCAGTCGAACATGTCTCTTGAATCAGAGTGTGTAAACGGAAAGGAATCTTTTATCCAAATATAACACTGATGAAGAAATTTGTTTTACATATTTATTGTCAAACACGTTAACTATCACATTTATACATTGATCTTAACACTCGCCAAACTGAAACTGTTATAATAACTTCATTACTAATCACTCTTAATTCACGTACTTCAACTTTGTGTATAATTAACTTTATAATACTTTAGATTTTCGTAACTTGTGAATCTATAGCCGACGTATCTCATACAAATATTTTGACGAACTGACGAACTGAAGACGACGTGTAGTGCACAAAGAATTTTGATGAATTGAGCATGAAGCTACCTCTAACCTACCCTATTTATACTCCTGCATCCAGATACGCCTAAAGATTATAACTGAACTACTATTGGGTCATAAAACGCGCCAACATTAGCGTCTATTTTAATATCCAATGAAAATTATGAATACATATGCTTTAGGGAGAAAATATTCCAGAAGTTTCTACCGAAAAACGCGCCAACATTACGTAACTTCCTCGTTTCCAATAATGATAAACAGCTCACCCCCCTCTCTGCATTATTGCGCGCTATTATTGACAGTTTCAGTAAGGCATTATAAATTTACTTCCCAACAATGTTTACAATCAATAAACATCTGAAATCAATGTCACTTAAAAATGCATATTCATATTACAATCATTATTTACATTAAAGTAATTTGTGATACAAATTACTGCATCATGTTCCATGTAAAGGGTAGTTGAGGTGATAGGATTTTCTTGAAAATCTTGTGTAGCATCCTTGGAAGATATTAAACTCAAATACCAAATTTGCTATTTATCCGACTTTTTGTTTTTTGAGTTATGCTGTTCACAGACAGATATACAGACCCACACTCGAAATGTTTCTAAAAATGCTCGCCTCAAAATATATATTTCCGATGAAATCTCGACATCGAATTTTTGGATGGAGTGCAACATTTCCCCTACTTACTAATGAAAAGAAGTGCATGTTTTCCCTGTGGCAACTATGCATGTATGTCTGATTTTTCACAATTAAATGAAGAAATCTTAAGTTCACAGTAAATATCATCATAGTAATTATTGACGTGTAGGTATAAACAATTAAATAAAGAAATGATAGTAAGTTAAAGAAACAATTGCAATAAATAATTTCCGTATATTAAACCAACGTATAACACAATAAGCTTGAGTTGAAAGATTTGTCCGAAAAAAAGGTAATTAGCGAGTCATGTTAAGCAAAGTCATTAGTAACAGCTGAAGAGCGGAAACATTAGTTTAAGATTCTTGAAATGAAATTAGGTTATAAGTTGAGAGTACCTTTGAGTGGTCACGTAGGCCAGAATTCTGAAAAAGAGAAAGATAATGAAATTCTGAGAGTCAGGGAGGTACCACCTAGTAACATTGTCACATACGCATACATAGAAGTTTTGAGATTGGAGTGCATATGAAGTAATGTTGGTAGAGGAGTAAAATAAAGACGGATCTTATGTTAAGAAATAGGCATGCATTCTAATTACACGCACATTCGTTCGTGCACACTTTCGTCACACTCTTTATTGAGAATTAGTAATTTAATCCGGTAATTACTCGTGTGTTATTTTAAGCGCTTAGTGACGCGCTTGTGTGGTGGGTAAAGTGTAACGGCTATCGCGAGGGGTTTTGCCGGTAAGCATTTTAGCGACTGACTGTAAGTTACGTTGCTAGTTTCTTGTATTGCGGAGACAGGTATTTAAAATCGTAAAACTTATACTGTAGAAGTTAGTAGGTATAAAATAATTGCATTGTTATAATTTCGAGTGCTACGACTTATAATCAGCTTCATTCTTTATCTTCAAACGGTCGGCAATTCGCTTCAATAGCTCAAGTATTACATCACATTAAATTTCTCGGTCAATTTAAACTGGTGTTATCCTTTCACACCCGCCCACGCATACTCTGAGAGGAAGATCTCGTAGCCAACTACTGTAGCAGCCGGCAGCAGAATCAACAGCAGATATTGGAGACGTCAAAATACGACACCGGCCATTGTCGCAAAACTTGGCGACCATTATGGTGCTGGATTTATCTTCAATATACATAATTAGTCATACTACTATCTTAAAACAGCTACGTCAATAAAATTGTTAGAACCGTTCTGAGAAAATAGAACGAATACGATTCGATGTATGGGTTGCATGGAAAAGGTTTCTTCACAATCTTCGATTGGCTTTCTTAAGCAGTAGCGGGTCCAAGTATGAAATTTTGTAATTACTTATACGACTTTTGAGTCGTATAAAATAACTCGTTTTGAGTTACACTACTCACAGGCGCCCCCACCGCAAACAGAGGCCCTTTATTAAGTCTCTCTTATTCAGAAACCACAAAATGGAAATTTCCAATGTAATATCTAAATCGAATGTATTTCAATATTTTAATTACATCAATCATCTAAGAGATACAAAAAGTGATATACGGAGAGTTCAGATTATATTTAGGCCGGGAGAGCGAGGGTGCGTTATGCAGCGTGGTTACGCCTGGCTCCCGGAAACTTCACTCTCCAACATTCCGCTCAATTTTTCTTACAGTATGTCAACTTAAACAACTGAGTTGCCGCATGGAATTATCCCTTTGAAACATCCATATCTGAGGTATTTTCAGTTAAATTTGAGAAGGTGTTCTGTTGTTGAAATTTGCACCACGCTTTGGGCGTCAATTTGAAGAAGATTGTTTGTTACGTAATATGCTGCTACGTATGAAAAGCTGATTTGAAGATGTATTTTTGTTGTTACGCTCAAAGTTTAAAAAAATAATATTTGTTATTAAACTGCTTCTATGGATAGTATTTATGTTTATGTTTGCCTCGGCTGTTTCAGTATTGTTTTAGAGACAGTTTCTCTTAATCAGGGCGTGGTGCGACAAGAATGTAGGCTTACACAGATTTTAAGTTTAAATTCCCTTCTTTTTATTAATCCTTGACACAAATTAAATAGCACTACACTGATATCAAGAGCTGCGAGATTATTTTATTTAATACTTGCACTTTTGTTAACGCATATACTTAATTTTCGTTTCACACGAATACGTAATATTTCTTTAGAGAACACATCTTCTATCCGTTTACTACCAAGGTCTACAGGCAACTGAACATATTTCAACCGTCCAAACCCATAAACGTCTGTACTTCAAGTCTCCGATTGGCTAATCCTAGTCCAATAATACCTGCATTTAATTAGAGCTTTTTCTGGCTATTGATTGACTATTTTTAAACTGTTACAAAATTTACGTCATTGCTGTCCTAATCATGACTAGTAGCATTCAAACTCATTATTTCCTCATTGTTACCTCATTGTTAGCAACTTTAAACTCATTATTCTCACAGCTCTTACATTATTAAATTACGTAATGCATTCACATAACATTATTGAACATGCTTACAATAATATAAGCATTTGCAACAACTGTTACATACATATTGTTTTAAGGCGGACTGTTATTGAAATTACATATCATATAATTTAATTGAAATTATTCAAGTGTTAAAAATACTGCCTCAAATTTCATCCAGTTTTCTTCCGTGAAAACCATTCTTATTCACTGGCATATTCTAACATTTAGGAAACGAATTTCTCTAAATTAAAGATTATGCCACCTTATTGTTTTTCTATTTAGAGCTTTAAACTAGGGAATTTCTGAGAAAATTGCGTACAGAATTCTAGACATGCGTTCTTTTTCACATAATTGAGTGATATGCATGAAAATCTTTGTTTTAATGTGAACTTTTCTGGTATTTTAATAGGAATGCACTGAAATTGAACTGAATGAAAATAAATTATGCAGAAATAAATAAGACTACTAGTAGTACCTGCTCTTTGTGGAACAAACCACATGATAGAAAAGTCAGATTGAAATGGTTGGTTATCAATTGCTCGTATACATATGTAATACATTCACTGCGCATGTTACCGCGTTCTACGTCACGAAAGATAATCACTGGTCGGCTCCTGTTTCAGGTCCTAGTCTCTACTAGGCGAAATTTAACTTGGACCCTCAGTATATCATTAAACGTTTTCTGTAATAGCTTTTACTTTTTCGTTTTTTACTTTCTCTACCGCGTACATTATCGGTAAGGTATTGCATTCCAACCAAAAATCCAATACCGAGATTTTATTGAAAGTATCTGTTTTAAGGCGCCTGAATCCACAAAAAGCATTTTTAGAAAAAGGTGCGTGTGTTTATCTTCCTCCGTGTGTCTGTGGATAGCATAACTCAGAAACGAAAAGTAAAATAAATACCAACCTTCGTATTTAGGTTCAGTGGCTTCCAAAGTTGCGACACGAAGGTTTTCAAGAAAATCCCCCACACCAAACTACGTTTTGCATGGAACATTATTCGAAATTTTTTATTTTCTCGAAAATGTTCTAACGAGTTTGAAACAAAATACCATATATTGAAGATATGTACATTGCAAATGAAAGGTTTATCTTGAACTTTCTGAGAATAGCCTCTAAAGTCACTTCATTCGGAAGGAATGAATAATCTTGCATAATTGGCAATCGTTAAGCAATAGACGAAAACGTACGAGGGCAATCCCAGCAGTACCCGACCTGATGTATATATAGCGGTTGTTATTTCAAACAAATGACTGTGGCAGAAAGTACCATCCTTATAACGCTTAAGTTTGAAGTTTGACGATGCTACGTTGTTTAGTATTTGTGTGGCAGCCATCAATAGTGAACTCTCTCAGCGAGTTTGTAAACATGGATAAAACTGACCATCGTTATGTGATACAATACTTTCATTTGAAATGCCTTAGTCCAACTAATAGTAAAGCTGAGCTGGGGGAGTGTGCTCCTTCGTTTACAACAGTAAAATATTGGGTGGCAGAGCTTAAACGAGGTCGTAGGAGCTGCCAAGACGAACATTGCAGTGGTCGACCAAATGAGGTGACCACGCCAGAAATTGTGAAGAAAATCAACAATTGGATGACCGTCGACTGAAAGTGCGCGAGCTAGCAGATATTGTAGGAATTTCAAAAAGGGCTGTACATCGCATGCTGATTGAAAGTTTAGACAAGAGAAAGCTGTGCGCAGGTAAGGTGCCGCGTTTACTCACAATGGAGGTTGTTTCAATCGAGTGTTTGGCAATATTTCGCTGCAATGAAGCCGAGATTTTGCGTCGATTCATAACCATGGATGAAACATAGGACGATCGCTTCACACCTGAGACAAAGGAACAGTCAAAACAGTGGATTGAAAGGGGAGAATCGGCTCCGATGAAGGCGAAGACAGTTCCATCTGCAGGCAAGGTCATGGCGTCAGCTTTTTTGGGATGCACGTAGGATAATCTTCATTGATCATCTTCGAAAAGTAAAAGCAATCAATGGCAAGTATTATGCGAACTTATTGCAGAGTTTAAATGATGAAATAAAGCAAAAGCAAAATTGGCAGGCTGAGGCATCCTGAAGGTGTGTATTAAGTGTTCCTACCCTTCTTAGGGCTAAACCACTTATTGACGGATGGGGTGATGCAAGATTGCAAGTGAGAACAAGGTAGGGGGATGAAGGTATCGATGACTACAGGTCAGGCTGCAACGGCCCTAGTGCACCACTGGTGTATTATATTTTCTAAAAGTGTTATTTTAGCAATTTAATTTTGAATTTACCAAGCAACTCTTAGTAGGACTATATAGGAATTCAGCTTTAGCTGCTGGTTGGAGTACCTCCATTGTTATTGGGGATGCCTGCAAGCCATACGGGGAACCCGGTCATGCCTAAAACGGCGTGGTCTGGGTTTATAGTCCCCTAGAGACCGAACGAGGGGGCTCCGATGAAATGGCAAGGAGAGGCAAACTTTTGCGGTCCGGCGCCCAATTTCAGCCTCCAGGTATGGAAGAGATGGGCTTCTCACATCGAAGAGATCAGCAGTCTCACGGGAAGGCGTGACATACAGAATAGATAACCTGGATGCACCTATTCTGTATCCGCTGCAGTTGGAGCAGACTGGAGTCTACGGCCATGTCCCAGATCTCGCAGGCGTATAGGACGGGGATTGCAAGTGTAGGAAAAGGCGCAGCTTAAGACGAACAGACATCCTGGACCCTAACATGAGGAATAAGGAAGCTGTGGTCGCCGTGGCCAGTTGCGACAGGTTCCTGATGTGATCCTCAAACGTTAAGGTCTTGTCCAGCTTTAAACCTAGATAGAAGATGCTGTTCATCCACTCTATCCTATATCGAAATTAGGTAATGTGGGGAGGTTAGCGGGATCAGTTTGCTTGTTTGCTCGCTCGCTCGCTCGCTCATCGTATATTGTAGGAGCATCCATCCGCTGCTCAGCTGGTGTCTATTATTCCACATAGATGTGCGTTTTAAGTTTTGAGTGACCATTTCCATGGGGAGGATCAGCATTGTGCTGTTGGCTGGTTTAGTGCCTTCGTTACTTGGGATGCCCACACGCCATGAGGGGAACCCGGTAATGCCGTTAACGGCTTTCTGTAGATAAATAGTCCCACAGTAATCTGATAAGGGCGTTCTCATGAGGATTCAATCTAGCGTAGAAGTTTTTAGCCGGACGCCTAATCACATCCTCCACATGTTAGAGGGCCGAGATTTCATGTAGTATCCTCCCGGAAAATGACGACAAACAGAATAGACAGACCTAAGTCCTCTATTCTGTATCCGCTGTAACCAAAGAAACCTGGAGTCTGCTGCCATATTCTACATCTCACAGGTATTGAGTATCAGGGGTATAATAAGCGCCTTATAGGAGACGTAGCTTTAGATGGAAGTCAGAACCGGCATGGTGGAAGTCAGAACCTGGTATATGGCGACTATCGCCCCCTTGCTCCTGTTCATTATTCCCCGCACGTGTTCAAAAGGTTGGCCCCTTATCTAGAGTGAGCCCAAATATCGGATGGAAATTCCCCACTCCATCCTCTAGCTCTGATAGGAGAATGATGGTGTATCTGCTGTGGGGATTGTGGTATAGTAAACAGGACAGCCACTATTGCCTGCATCAACGCTATACGAGGAGAGGTGTGTCTGTATAGGGTTTAAAGCTCTGAATAGGTGTCTACTAGTCCGTATAGTAGTACGTCATCAGCAAATTTGACCATGACGACGACCTGCATCCCTGAAAATTGTGCCATAAATACACTAAACAAAGTGGGAGATAAAACAGAGCCTTAGGGTATTCCGCCTCTTATAGGCCTTTGTATTGATATTTTTCCCGCAACTACTGTGAATGAGTGTTGGTGTAGGAAACGATGTATGGTGTCCGTAAATCCGGGCGAAAGTCATGCTATCCTGTTAACCCGAGGATGAATCTTCACAATAGATATGCCAATAACCTACTAGGGCCAGTGGATAGAATGGGGAACTTGCATCGGATGCTTGGGCGTCACTATAGATACGAGCCTAACTTTTCATAAACACGTGTAATGCCTGTGAAATGTGGGGTGTGGCAGCAGCCCCCTGGTTTCTCTGATTACAGCGTATGCAGAATAGGTATAACTTCGTACTATCTATTCCGTCTGCCGTCATTTTCCGTTAAGGCTACTACATGAAACCTCGCCCCTACCATATGAGGGATGTGATTAGGCGCCGGGCTCAAATTTTCTATGCTAGATTGAATCATCATTAGAACGATATTGTCAGATCCTTGGGGACTACTTACCTACAGAACGCTGTTACAGGTGTTACCGGGTTCCCCGCATGGCATTCGAGCGTTCCAAGTAACGAAGGCACAAACCAGCCAACAGCACAGCTGATCGTAAAAACCCCCCCGCTCTCCTTAGGAGTGGTCACTCAAAACTTAAAACCTACATCTTTTTGGAATAACAGACACCAATGGAGCAGCAGATGGATGCTGCTCCTGAAAAGGCAACCGTTTGGGAGCCTATAAACACAGCGCTTCCTCCCACCCACCCCAACTTAAAAACTAAATTACCACCCTAAGTCATCTCTGTGATTAAGCTCTACCCAGAGCAGGTACACAGCAGCGTTATCTAGGCTTACCAAGAGCTTACCAGATACCGAGCAAGCAGCACTAAGCTATAAACCAGCCAGGATTCACGTTGTAAATGCCCGGCGGAGTTACGGGCGATATCTCATCGATTGGACCACGGCCTATAAGCCCGGAAACTACATTCTGCTGGATTGACGTTCTAGTAAAGGAGAGATCGTAGAGAAATTCGTTTGAATATATCAAATCATCCATTTTTTTAAGTTTATAGGGGAGCAATACTGCCATACACTGCGACCTTTACAGATATGTTGCATCGCCAGTCTTGTCAACAATCTAGAACGCTGACGTTCATAATGAACTAGTTCAGCTCTGGACCGTGATGGTAGAAAGCTCCTCCAACTCCAATTTTAGAAATTTACTTCCAAAAATTAACGCTCCTTTTGAGCAAATACTGGGCACTTTATACAGGCAGAATTCACTTGCTGTCCCATTCTGTGCAGATGCCCTCTAAGGTCATAGTGCCCTGTAAAGAAGCTCGTAGCCCACAAGAGCTCTTCCCTGCTTAAGATTAACAGCTTTCACCACCTGCATCTGTCCAATCTGAAACCTACAGACGAGTTCCAGTACTTCTGGTGTTCTCCGAGTAACCAGTCTCCAATAGCTAACACCGGTTCTAATTAAGTCCCCAGTGTTGGTTCGGGTCCAACAAAATGTTGCCGAGTTCCCTTAACAGCTGCATCAACATTTCGCTGCCCAGAATCCCATATGCTCTGGTACTCACCTCAGCAGAACTGAATTGAATTGTTAGTAGCAGTGTCGTGAGAGACTTGCGACATTTTAAAACCAAGTGCTTATTGAGGACCTTCAGACCTGCCCGACTATTGGAAAGTATAAGAATCTGCCTTATTACTATAGCGTCTTCTTATACTCTCCCAAGTACTAACTAAAATAGCAAGTAAGACCGTGGTATAATGCCCAACCTAATTGAAAGCTTGGTACCATTGCCAGAGAGTCTAGTCCCTGTTAAAAATCTGGTTTTACAACCATTAGAATAACAGATCAGGCGTATTGTAATATTTATGAACCTTATTATTCTAATCTTTGAAATAATGAACGTATTTTAAATTACACTCAACTTTCTGTTATAAGCATCAAAAGATATTGGTATTTCTCAATAATAAAGATAATTGCTGTTATTTGCTTTTACCACAGGAATAGCACAATCCTAAACGTAAACTATGTTTAGATCAGCAATATTTATCTTGGGAAACATACAATGCTCATTTTTATTCAAATACCAACGGAATGATTTTTAATTAGAGCTATCTGTTAAAAAGATAGAAGGGGAATTAAATTGAGAGACTAAGTACATACAATGCTCATTTTTATTCAAATACCAACGGAATCGTTTTTAATTAGATCTATCTGTTAAAAAGATAGAAGGGGAATTAAATTGAGAGACTAAGTACGCATTTGTTTACAGTAGGGAGAGAATCTTATATAATATAACACATTTTAAACCTTGGTAATAAACAGAAGGTGCCATTTACTGATATTGTTTATCTGCGCTCGTTTGGGTGTCATATGATATTGTTCATATGCGTTGGCGCCTTATGGAGTTGTTTATAAGCGTTAGTGGCACATGATGCTGTTCATGTGAAGTTATTCGCTTCCTCGATGCGTATTTTTCTTCTTTCTCCGGCTAGCGTTGAGTAGTGTCGACTCTGTAATGTCTACAGGGTGTGGTGAAATTATATTGATTACGATAATAACAACATCAGCTCTGGTGAATATTTACTTTATTATATTGTTATAATTTTGCATTCAGGAACGCAAACCTCCATTTCTTTAATTATCCGCGACTAACCTAGTGATGTTTTGTAGTTGGCAGTATCAAGATGTAATTGAATAAGTTTTCCCCGCGTTCATAGCCGCGGTTTAACTTGTACGGTGCAGAGTTCAGCTAGAGTTAATTGTAAGGTTAAACGAAGAGTAATTACATGTAGCATGTTGCAGCGACGAGTGAAGAGTGTAGAGTTCAGCTAAGAGTTACTTGTCGTAAGGTTAAACGAAGAGTAATTACATGTAGCATGTTGCAGAGACGAGTGAAGAGTGTCGAGTGTTGTTACTAGTATTTTGTGAATTTTGCCATGTCTGATTTCATCCCTACTCCGCGTTCGATTTTCAATCATGTGACGATTTGTTTTCGGATTCGTCAATTTGTATTTATGGCATTCCATTTACTTGCTGAAATGTTTATTTCTGTACAGCTTTCTCTTCCCACGGTTCTATTTTCAATTTGTTTAATTTATGCTGTAGCACGTAGTATGTTTATGGCTTTGAACCTTTTCTCGGTACAAACCTCATGTTTCTTCCGCTTTGAAAAGAAAAAACACTTTCCTGTAGACCCTTTTTAATGGCCCTACGCTTTTGTATTCAGTTTTGCCGACGGACCTATCCTGTTCCAAGAGAAAGGGATATGTCAGTGACCTGAACCTTATTTCCTCATACTATTTGCAACGTTTCCGTATGAAGGGTTTCTTTCTATCGAGTTATAATATTAAATACAACATTTAAATCTTTGTTTAATCTACATACAAGCATTTCGAATACGGAACCGAGTTGACATTTTTCATGTTTATTTAATCTATATACAATTAAATCAACTACGGGTACTAGTTGAACCGTATCATTACTTAACAAGTACTGAACTTCAAGAGTTCTGTTCAAATTGAATTTACATTAGTAAAAGCCTGATGTGTTACATGATATGACTTTCTCCACCCTCTGTTGTTTATTAATGGATATACAAATTATTCTTACGAAATTTTACTTTCCTAACTACTTAATTTTAATCGAGATATAACCTCTCCAGGAATAGCTGCACTACACATTACGTTATAGATACAAGGGGGATGAAGCGAGAGTCAAATTTTTGAATACTGAGCGCTTTACGCTGGCCATAAAATTCTATACTCATGACATCGACAGGACTTTAAAAGAATGACTAAGTATTGAACAATCGAACTATTAATAACTAATATCTTGGAAATGGCTAATGCCAGAAGAAAATTTATTGGAAATAAATCGTGTATTTTAAAGACGTCTGCAGTTACTGTGTAGTACGTTTTCGTCTATCGCTTAACGTTTACCAGTTATACAGGATTATACAAAATTCCTTCCGAAAGGAGAGGACTTCACAGGCTATTTCAAGAAAATTCAATATGTACATTTTATTCGTTATGTAAATGTCTTTAAAGTAAGCATTTTAATCAAAATAATTAGAGCAATTTTTTAGAAAACAAAAGATTTAAATTTCATATTCCATATAAAGGGTGATTTGGAGTTGGGGGATTTTTTTTAAAAACTTGTGTCTTGTGACTTTGGAAGGCACTGAACTTAAATACAAGGTTTGGTGTTGATCCGACTTTTCGTTTTTGAATTACGCTGTTCAGGCACAAACATACACACCGACCTTTTTCTAATAATTTATTTGTATTCAGGGTTTTCAAAATAATAATTTCCAATGAAATTCGCGGTATCAAGCTTTTGGGTGGATTGCAATACCTGTCTAGCTAATAGGTGCTAGAGAATGTAAAGAATCTTATGTGTTACATTCTCATGACCTCCATATACCTTCTATCGCCTATTAGTACGGTTAGTATACAGATTATTCTTGCTGTGCCTAATCTGTTCCGTTGTTTCATAGACTCAAGATTGTATACCATTACATACCCCTTTATTGACACATCACTAGCTAGACAAGGAAAATCTTCAACAGATGGTATTTCTTATAAACGTCTGTTTAATGAGTTGTGTACGCGGTGTTCAACACACACTCATATCTTCACCGATGGATCCAGACTTGATGGTCATAATCGATGTTCAGTGGTATTCCCTGATTACGCCATACAATATAGTCTTCCCAACTATCTTTCTGTCTATTCTTGTGAATTGTTCGCAATTATTTCATTGGAATACGTACTTAAAAAAGATAATCTACATAAATACATAATATTTTCCGACACGTTGAGTGCTTTAACAACCCTTCAACAAACATCAACCTCCCAAATCATTGTTAAAGAACTTCAGAAACTGTACAACCAAATACTAATCCGTGATAAAGCAGCATTATTCGCCTGGACTCCGTTTCACGTCGGAATTCTGGGAAACGAATCAGCTGACCAGGGAGCCAAAGAAGCCACCAAACATCCCCCTCAGGACATCAAGATCCCACACACGGACTTCGTCAACTTCATCAAAAAGACTTGCATTAATCAACAGAGACAAACATGGAAAGTCACATCTAGAAGCAAGTTACACGATGTCTACATTTCCGAGTCCAAACTTCAACACGATCATTTCAACCGCAAAGACCAAGTTGTATTAACTCGACTACGTATTGAATATTCTTCTATAACGCACAAACATCTCCTCACCTGTGTGTGACCTCAGATCCAGCCTCACAGTTCATCTCGTTACAGCCTGCCGCCGCTATGTGACATCCTCAACAGCCTACCAGACGCCCTAAATTCAGCACAACAAAGAAAACTTTAAACTTTATGAAAGCAGCAAAATTAAATAACAATGAATAGCATACTTGTCTACAGAATTTAACGTTGTATGTACTATTACTGTTTTAAAATATTGTATTTCTCATTGTAAGCATGTTCTGTATTCTAAAATAGTCGCGATATTACTTTATAGTTGAAGCGACAAAGGAAACAAAATAAAACAAAATATTATTATATATAAATAAATAGCAAATTGAACACGTTTGTAGAACAATCCCAGTCTTCAAAGTTTCAGTATTTAAACAACAATCAATTTACAAATAACTATGCGCATTGAATGTACTGACGCTGACCTCTGACACATCTGTGTTGTTCCTGGCAATTGATTCAGTGGACTCAGAGTCCTGGGTTCGATGGTTGGATGGCAGGGATTTGGAATTTGTTTTTGGTAGAGCTGAGGTTCTAGTTTTCAGGGGTGGTGACACTGCCTTGATGATATTAATAATACTGCCGGAGAAGTTTGAGTTATTTCTTTATTTTGTTACGTAGATTCCTATCTGGTCGACCCGCCACCTTCGTCGTCGAAACCACTGTTATTCTTATCACTTTCGAAGTCGTTACTTATGTGTTTCTCCGACTAGCCCTCGAATTGCCTAGATTTCACAACTTCATTTTTACGCTATAAATTTTCTGATTATTTTCTTCTAATTTTGTTTCGTCGACCGTCCTCGTGGTTAGTTTGTACCGGAATGTGTCTCGGCGTTTTCTCTTCCTCTTTCACGCCTTTCGCCAAACTTAGAATTTTCCCCCACCTTTCTTATGTTTCGTTCCGTTTTAAGTTCAAACGTATCATGTGATGCTCACGCGATCTTTTGATTGGCTATCATTTTTTTTTCATGATTTTATTATTGGCTACCCCCACTTGACAACTTTCACATCTGCTTCTTACAGCTTATTTTGAGTTTTAAAATCTTCCCACGAATATTCTTAGATCGTAGATAAGGCACGCATACTTCCTGACCCTTCTAAGCTTTGAAACCGTTGTAAACGACCTGTCCGAGCCAAGATACAAGGCGAAACTTCCGGTAGGCTTGTTGTTGTCCACCGCAGGTAGATACATCCTTGGAGGACAACAAACTTGTTTCCTGTCTTTCCTACAAAACCCATTCCTAATATGAATTCAGCACATTTTCGTCGCTATGTTCGATCGTATATTATTATTATTATTATTATTATTATTATTATTATTATTATTATTATTATTATTTCTCCTGGGTCTCGATAACCAGCTTCAGTACGTATCATAGATGAACATCAGATGTATCTACATTTTGAGTGGGAAACCTCTTGGCTCCAAGGTGAACAAATAAAGTTATCAATCAAGGTCGAATCACTAGCCCACTTTTCTCTACGATAATCTGCTAGATAAGCTATTGGTACAATACCGATAAATAATCCGATTGAGAGCGAGAGGGATGGAGGGAGAGGGAGAGGGAGAGGGGCGGGAGAGAGACTATAGTATACCAAGCATTTACCCCTCAAGTTTGAATTTGCTATTCAAGTTTTCTTTGCTACGTCTATTTGTTCCTCCGTTCCCTTTTCTTCTCATATTCGCGATAATGTATGTGTTTAAGTTTCCAGTTTGGTGCTCTGAGCGCCCTTTCTTCCTCTTCTTTTTACTTTCTCTGCCATGCACCCATTAGGTAGAGAGGTATTGCATTCCACCCAAAAATTCGATAGGAAGATTTCACCGCAAATGCATGTTTTGAGGCCCCCTGAATATGAACAAAGCATTTTTAGAAAAAGGTCCGTGTGTGTGTGTTTTCTGTAAAATAACTAAAAAACAAAGAGCCGAATAAACACCAAATTGTGTATTTAAATTCAGTAGTTTCCAAAGATGCGACACAAAGATTTTCAAGAAAATCTTCCCCTCCAAAATACCCTTTACGAGGAACATTTTCTGAAATTTTTTATTTTCTAAAAATGGCGCAAATGATTTTGGCTACATTACCATGTATTAAAGATATTTAGATGACAAATAAAAACGTATTTTTTGAATTTCCTGGGAATAGACTTTGAAGACCTTTTCATAGAAGGAATTTCGTATAGTCTCGTATAACTGGCAAACGCTAAGCGATAGACGAAAACGTACTGCACAAAAATGTAGATCTCTTTAAAACACACAATTTATTTTAAATAATTTTTCTCGTGTCATCAGCCATTTTCAACATATCCGTTAATAACGGTTCGATTTATTCAGTACTTCATTCAAGTCGATTTTCACTTGTTCCTCGCAATTGCATGGAAAGAGTATGGAGTTTTAAGGCCAGCATATAGTACCATGTTCTTAAGCATATGGCTGTTCCCTTTGTATTTATAAAGAAATATGTAATATAGCTATTTCTGCAAAGGTTTATCTCGATTAAAATGAAATAGATGGAACAATAATTTTTTGTAAGAATAATTTGTATACCCGTAATAAACGATGGAGAATAGAGAAGGGTAGAGAAAGGATTTCGTTTTTGTTTATACATTAAACACACGCACATCCTCTCTCTACTTGCGGAGTCTAAGGAGTACAGGAAATAATATTCGGTGTTAAAAGTATTCATCCTCTACGCGTGTCTGGAACCGGGCCTCTGGATTTAAAAGCTAGCATGCCAGACTATCAGATCACCCCACTGGGTGTCTGATGCAGATATTTAGACTCTATCAGCCATACAAGGACCACACCGTATGCCCGAGCATAACCGGTGGCGATTGTGTGTTTATAGAGGAGAATAACGAATGATAACACTATTCTACCGCGTAAACAATTGTTTCAACAGAAAAATATATCTTACGCGTATTTTATTGCATTATAATGCATATAATGATGATGAATTGTTGTTCTTTCACATATGCCGTGCGTAGTTTAACGTTGGAAAGGAGGAATCAGACTGAAAAATTCAATGCCATAGTCGAAATTTGAAACACTGACCTTCCACTTTCTGTCCTGCTGCTCTAACCAACCATGGCAACATGAGGTACGACATTATACAACTTGTGACGTGGTGGCTATGGCTCAAGATTATCAGGAGGTCGGCGCCGAGCGGTCGAAGTAAACAAGATAACGCCGCTTGCCAGCGTAAACACCGGTACGCTATTGGAGATAACTAGAACTTTCTAGAAGCTTTATCTCTCCCGTGTGTCGAAATTCTTTTAGAACCTTCTATAGAAAATCCACTGCCTATATAAGTGAGCGCTATCGCAGGTTGTTAATCAGTGCGAGGTGAGAACTTAGTGCACTTGAGTGCGCGTCAGTGTAGTGAAGGCGAGTCAGTGTACGAGCGAGTTAACGACTGAGGTTCCGGTGCTACATTAAGAGCGATTCTGCGAGCGAGTTGTGTGACGTGCAGCGAGTGCTACCATGGAGTGACGATTGTGGAGTAGTTCTGTTTGACCGTCCGGCTGAAGACACTGCATCAAGAAGGAAGTGAAGTGTCAAAGTTGAACCAGTTCACTTAGTGAAGTGAGTTTAGTGGAGTTGAACTGGATAAGAACTTAGAAAAGTGACAGCGAGAACTGAGAAAAGTGACAGTTGAAAAACTGAACGAAGTCACAATGTACTTTTGGAAATATTGAACCAAATCTATTTAAGTGTGCGATAAAGCATTTTTACTTCACTTTTTTACTTTCCCTACCATGTACCTAAGCAGCTAAAGAAGGTACTGCATTCTACCAAAAAATTCGATACCGGGGTTTACCGGAAATACATGTATTGAGGAACTTTGAATCCAAAAAAAAAGCATTTTTAGAGACAGATCCGCGCGCACGCGCGCATGTGTGTGTAGATGCGACACGAGGATTTTCAAGAAAATCCCCTCACCCCAAACTACCCTTCAAAAAGCACAGTTTTCGAAATTCTTAATGTTATAAAAATGCCTAACGTCTTTGATTAAAGTACCATATATTAAAGATATTTACATAAAAAATAAAACGTATAGCTTGCATTCTCTGGGAACAGTCTGCGAAGCTCTCTACATTTGGAAGGAATTTTGTATATCCTTGTACAACTAGTAAACGCTACGGAATAAACGAAAACGTACCACAAAAAAAATTCAGATCTCTTTAAAACACACCATTTATTTCGAATAACTTTTTTGTAGCATCAGCCATTTCCGAGATATCCGTTACTGATGTTTGGAATTGTTCAATGCTTAGCCAGTCTTTTAAAGCCCTGTCGATTTTCAGTTTTTCTCGCAATGTCATGGAAAGAGTATGGAAATTTAAGACCAGCGTATAGCGTGCAATTCTAAAAATTGACTATCGCTATTTCCTTTGTATCTATAACGAAGAGGTAATGCATATCTGGAAAGGTTTATCTGGGTTAAAATGAAGCAAACGGGAAAATAAACTTTCGCAAGAATAATTTGTATAACCACTAATCTAATAAACAATAGAGGGTAGAGAAAGTCATATAAATGTAATGTCTCATTTTTCCAAAATTTCATATTTCTGTTATGGACAAATCGTAATTTAGCCTAGGCTTGCGAAGTTGCAACAGCGGCCTGAATAATTGACCACACACCTACCTCATCTGATTGCTATGGTATCTTTGCCCGCTTGGTATAACGCGTTCCTATCCTCAATATAAACATGTAACCAACATTTTACATCTTGTTTATTACCTCTTATTGATTATTTAAATACAAATAAGATAGTATAGTTGTTAGTCTTCTTTATTAACTGCATAAATTTTTCTTAAATTCATAAGCAGAAAAACAATTCTTTCGTTTTCTCTGAATGCTTCAATAACAGCTTTTTGTTTCAACTACTGCATCAATTTGGTTTTTACTTTAAGAGTGTAACAACTAAACGTTTAATTCAAAATGTTTCAATTAAACCTTATTTCTGCGTCCCTTTGCATTCGTTTTGTAGATTTTTCGGCATTACGCAGTTCTAACGTATTCTATTTTGCTATATTTAGGATTTGCACCAGATTTTTTAATTTTTTGTGGTCATTTTTGCACTTTTCGTCAATGGGGGGGTATTCTCAGTTTAGCGATTTTTCAGCATTTTACTTTGTTGCTATTTCTACGTCCTTTTTCTTTCGTTTGGTAGATTATTCGGCATTACGCAGTTCTAACGTATCCTATTTTTCTACATTTAGAATTTTCACCAGATTTTTTAATTTTTATTTTTTTCCATTTTTGCACTTTTCGTCAATGGGGGGGGGGGGTATTCTCAGTTTAGCGATTTTTAAGCATTTTTCTTTATTGCTATTTCTGCGTCCCTTTGCATACGTTTTGTAGATGTTTCGACATTACGAAGTTCTAGATTTTTCGGCATTACGCAGTTCTAACGTATTCTATTTTGAAATACTTAGGATTTGCAACAGATTTTTTAATTTTTTTGGGCATTTTTGCACTTTTCGTCAATGGGGGGGTTATCTAAGTTTACCGATTTTTAAGCATTTTACTTTTTTGCTATTTCTACGTCCCTTTTCTTTCGTTTGGTAGATTATTCGGCATTACCCAGTTCTAACGTATCCTATTTTGCTACATTTAGAATTTTCACCAGATTTTTTAATTTTTATTTTTTGCCATTTTTGCACTTTTCGTCAATGGGGGGGTATTCTCAGTTTAGCGATTTTTAAGCATTTTACTTTATTGCTATTTCTACGTCCCTTTTCTTTCGTTTGGTAGATTTTTCGGCATTACGCAGTTCTAACGTATCCTATTTTGCTATATTTAGGATTTGCACCAGATTCTTTAATTTTTATTTTTTGGCCTTTTTTGCAGTTTTCGTCAATTGGGGGTATTCTCAGTTTAGCGATTTTTAAGCATTTTACTTTATTGCTTCTTCTGCGTCCCTTTGCATTCGTTTTGTAGATTTTTCGGCATTATGCAGTTCTAACGTATCCTATTTTGCTATATTTAGGATTTGCACCAGATTTTTTAATTTTTATTTTTTGGCCATTTTTCACTTTTCGTCAATGGGGGGGGGGTATTCTCATTTTTGCGATTTTTAAGCATTTTACTTTATTGCTATTTCTGCGTCCCTTTGCATTCGATTTGTAGATTTTTCGGCATTACGCAGTTCTATTGTGTCCTATTTTGCTATATTTAGGTTTTGCAGCAGATTTTTTAATTTTTATTTTTTGGCCATTTTTGCACTTTTCGTCAATGGGGGCGTATTCTCAGTTTAGCGATTTTTAAGCATTTTACTTTATTGCTATTTCTACGTCCCTTTTCTTTCGTTTGGTAGATTTTTCGGCATTACGCAGTTCTAACGGATCCTATTTTGCTACATTCAGAATTTTTACCAGATTTTTTAATTTTTATTTTTTGGCCTTTTTTGCACTATTCGTCAATGGCGGGCTATTTTGAGTTTACGAATTTTTAAGCATTTTTCTTTATTGCTATTTCTGCCTCCCTTTGCATTCGTTTTGTAGATTTTTCGACATTTCGCAGTGTAAAGGTATCCTATTTTGCTATATTTAGAATTTTCACTAGATTTTTCAATGTTTATTTTTTGGCCATTTTTGCACTTTTCTTCAATGGGGCGGTATTCTCAGTTTAGCGATTTTTAAGCATTTTACTTTTTTCCTATTTCTGCGTCCCTTTGCATTCGTTTTGTAGATTTTTCGGTATTACGCAGTTCTAACGTGTCCTATTTTGCTATACTAAGGATTTGCACCAGATTTTTTAATTTTTATTTTTTGGCCATTTTTGCACTTTTCGTCAATGCCCCCCCATTGACGTATTCTCAGTTTAGCGATTTTTAAGCATTTTACTTTATTGATATTTCTACGTCCCTTTTCTTCCGTTTGGAAGATTTTTCGGCATTACGCAGTTCTAACGTATCCCATTCTGCTATATTTAGGATTTGCAGCAGATTTTTTAATTTTTATTTTTTGGCCATTTTTTACTTTTCGTATTCTCAGTTTAGCGATTTTTAAGCATTTTACTTTATTGTTATTTCTACGTCCCTTTGCATTCGTTTTGTAGATTTTCCGGCATTACGCAATTAGAACGTATCCTATTTTGCTGCATTTAGAATTTTCGCCAGATTTTTTAATTTTTATTTTTTGGCCATTTTTGCAGTTTTCGTCAATTCTCATTTTAGCGATTTTTAAGCATTTTCCTTTATTGTTATTTCTGCGTCCCTTTGCATTCATTTTGTAGTTTTTTCGACATTACGCAGTTCTAACGTATCCAATTTTGCTATATTTAGGATTTTCGCCAGATTTTTTAATTTTTATTTTTGGCCATTTTTGCAGTTTTCGTCAATTTTCATTTTAGCGAATTCTAAGCATTTCAGTTTATTCCTATTTCTGCGTCCCTTTGCATTCGTTTTGTAGATTTTTCGGCATTACGCAGTTCTAACGTATCCTATTTTGCTATATTTAGAATTTTCACCAGATTTTTTAATTTTTATTTTTTGGCCATTGTTGCACTTTACGTCAATGGGGGGGTATTCTCATTTTAGCGATTTCTAAGCATTTTAATTTATTGCTATTTCTGCGTCCCTTTGCATTCGTTTTGTAGATTTTTCTGCATTACGCAGTTCTAACGTATCCTATTTTGCTATACTAAGGATTTGGACCAGATTTTTTAATTTTTATTTTTTGGTCATTTTTGCACTTTTCGTGAATGGGGGGGGGTATTCTCAGTTTAGCCATTTTTAAGCATTTTCCTTTATTGTTATTTCTGCGTCCCTTTGCATTCGTTTTGTAGATTTTTCGACATTACGCAGTTCTAACGTATCCTAGTTTGCTATATTTAGGATTTTCACCAGATTTTTTAATTTTTATTTTTTGGCCATTTTTGCTGTTTTCGTCAACGGGGGGGGTATTCTCAGTTTAGCGATTTTTAAGCATTTTACTTTATTGCTATTTCTACGTCCCTTTTCTTTTGTTTGGTAGATTTTTCGGCATTACGCAGTGATAACGTATCCTATTTTATATATTTAGGATTTGAACCAGATTTTTAAATTATTATTTTTTGGCCATTTTTGTACCTTTCGTCAATTGCGGGGTATTCTCAGTTTAGCGATTTTTAAGCATTTTACTTTATTGCTATTTCTACGTCCCTTTTCTTTCGTTTGGTAGATTTTTCGGCATTACGCAGTTCTAACGTATCCTATTTTGCTATATCTAGAATTTTCACCAGATTCTTTAATTTTTATTGTTTGGCCTTTTTTTGCAGTTTTCGTCAATTGTGGGTATTCTCAGTTTAGCGATTTTTAAGCATTTTACTTTATTGCTATTTCTACGTCCCTTTTCTTTCGTTTGGTAGATTTTTCGGCATTACGCAGTTATAACGTATCCTATTTTATATATTTAAGATTTGAACCAGATTTTTAAATTATTATTTTTTGGCCATTTTTTTACCTTTCGTCAATTGCGGGGTATTCTCAGTTTAGCGATTTTTAAGCATTTTACTTTATTGCTATTTCTACGTCCCTTTTCTTTCGTTTGGTAGATTTTTCGGCATTACGCAGTTCTAACGTATCCTATTTTGCTACATTTAGAATTTCTACCAGATTTTTTAATTTTTATTTTTTGGCCTTTTTTGCACTATTCATCAATGGCGGGGTATTTTGAGTTTACGAATTTTTAAGCATTTTTCTTTATTGCTATTTCTGCCTCCCTTTGCATTCGTTTTGTAGATTTTTCGACATTTCGCAGTGTAAACGTATCCTATTTTGCTATATTTAGAATTTTCACCAGATTTTTTAATGTTTATTTTTTGGCCATTTTTGCACTTTTCTTCAGTTTAGCGATTTTTAAGCATTTTACTTTTTTCCTATTTCTGGGTCCCTTTGCATTCGTTTTGTAGATTTTTCGGCATTACGCAGTTCTAACGTGTCGTATTTTGCTATACTAAGTTTTTGGACGAGATTTTTTATTTTTTTTTTTGGTTATTTTTGCAGTATTCTCTTTTTAGGGATTTCTAAGCATTTTAGGTTATTCCTATTTCTGCGTCTGTTTGCATTCGTTTTGTAGGTTTTTCGGCATTACGCAGTTCTAACGTATCCTATTTTTCTATACTAAGGATTTGCATCATATTTTTTAATTTTCATATTTTGGCCATTTGTGCAATTTTGGTACAATGAGGGGTATTCTCATTTCAGCGATTTCTAAGTATTTTGGTTTATTCCAATTTTCCGCGGGCCTTTGCATTCGTTTTGTAGATTTTTCGGGATTACGAAGTTCTTACGTATCCAATTTTGCTATATATAGGATTTGCAACCGATTTTTTAATTTTTATTTTTTGGCCATTTTTGCACTTTTCGTCAACTTCGGGGTATTCTCAGTTTAGCGATTTTTAGCATTTTCTTTATTGCTATTTCTACGTCCCTTTTCTTTCGTTTGGTAGATTTTTCGGCATTACGCAGTTCTAACGTATCCGAGATTACGCAGTTCTAACGTATCCTATTTTGCTATATTTAGGATTTTCACCAGATTTTTCATTTTTATTTTTTGGCCTTTTTTTGCAGTTTTCGTCAATTGGGGGTATTCTCAGTTTAGCGATTTTTAAGCATTTTACTTTATTGCTTCTTCTGCGTCCCTTTGCATTCGTTTTGTAGATTTTTCGGCATTATGCAGTTCTAACGTATCCTGTTTTGCTATTTTTAGGATTTGCACCCGATTTTTTAATTTTTATTTTTTGGCCATTTTTCACTTTTCGTCAATGGGGGGGTATTCTCGTTTTAGCGATTTTTAAGCATTTTACTTTATTGCTATTTCTGCGTCCCTTTGCATTCGTTTTGTAGATTTTTCGGCATTACGCAGTTCTATTGTATCCTATTTTGCTATATTTAGGATTTGCAGCAGATTTTTTAATAATTATTTTTTGGCCATTTTTGCACTTTTCTTCAATGGAGGGTGTTCTCAGTTTAGCGATTTTTAAGCATTTTTCTTTATTCCTATTTCTGCGTCTCTTTACATTCGTTTGTAGATTTTTCGACATTACGCAGTTCTAACGTATCCTATTTTGCTATATTTAGGATTTTCACCAGATTTTTTAGTTTTTATTTTTTGGCCATTTTTGCAATTTTCGTCAATGGGGGGTATTCTCATTTAAGCGATTTCTAGGCACTTTAGTTTATTGCTATTTCTGCGTCCGTTTGCATTCGTTTTGTAGATTTTTAGACATTACGCAGAAATAACGTATCCTACTTTGCTATATTTAGGATTTGCAACCGATTTTTTAATTTTTATTTTTTGGCTTTTTTTGCACTTTTCGTCAATTTCGGGGTATTCTCAGTTTAGCGATTTTTAAGCATTTTCTTTATTGCTATTTCTACGTCCCTTTTCTTTCGTTTGGTAGATTTTTCGGCATTACGCAGTTCTAACGTATCCGACATTACGCAGTTCTAACGCATCCTATTTTGCTATATTTAGGATTTTCACCAGATTTTTTGATTTGTATTTTTTGGCCATTTTTGCACTTTTCGTGAATGGGGGTATTCTCAGTTTAGCGATTTTTAAGCATTTTACTTTATTGCTATTTCAACGTCCCTTTTCTTTCGTTTGGTAGATTATTCGGCATTACGCAGTTCTAACGTATCCTATTTTGCTACATTTAGAATTTACACCAGATTTTTTAATTTTTATTTTTTGGCCATTTTTGCAGTTTTCTTCAACTCTCATTTTAGCGATTTTTAAGCATTTTCCTTTATTGTTATTTCTGCGTCCCTTTGCATTCGTTTTGTAGTTTTTTCGACATTACACAGTTCTAACGTATCCTATTTTGCTATATTTAGGATTTTCACCAGATATTTTAATTTTTATTTTTTGGCCATTTTTGCAGTTTTCATCAATGGGGGTATCCTCAGTATAGCGATTTTTAAGCATTTTACTTTATTGCTATTTCTGCGTCCCTTTGCATTCGTTTTGTAGATTTTGCGGCATTACGCCATTCTAACGTATTGTATTTTGCTATATTTAGGATTTGCACCAGATTTTTTAATTTTTTTTGGTCATTTTTGCACTTTTCGTCAATGGGGGGTATTCTCAGTTTAGCGATTTTTAAGCATTTTACTTTATTGCTATTTCTACGTCCCTTTTCTTTCGTTTGGTAGATTTTTCGGCATTACGCAGTTCTAACGGATCCTATTTGGCTACATTTAGAATTTTTACCAGATTTTTTAATTTTTATTTTTTGGCCTTTTTTGCACTATTCGTCAATGGCGGGGTATTTTGAGTTTACGAATTTTTAAGCATTTTTCTTTATTGCTATTTCTGCCTCCCTTTGCATTCGTTTTGTAGATTTTTCGACATTTCGCAGTGTAAACGTATCCTATTTTGCTATATTTAAAATTTTCACTAGATTTTTTAATGTTTATTTTTTGGCCATTTTTGCACTTTTCTTCAATGGGGCGGTATTCTGAGTTTAGCGATTTTTAAGCATTTTACTTTTTTCCTTTTTCTGCGTCCCTTTGCATTCGTTTTGTAGATTTTTCGGCACTACGCAGTTCTAACGTATTCTATTTTGCTATATTTAGGATTTTCGCCAGATTTTTTAATTTTTATTTTTTGGCCATTTTTGCAGTTTTCGTCAATTTTCATTTTAGCGATTTGTAAGCATTTTAGTTTATTCCTATTTCTGCGTCCCTTTGCATTCGTTTTGTAGATTTTTCGGCATTACGCAGTTCTAACGTATCCTATTTTGCTATATTTAGAATTTTCACCCGATTTTTTAATTTTTATTTTTTGGCCATTGTTGCACTTTTCGTCATTGGGGTGGTATTCTCATTTTAGCGATTTCTAAGCATTTTAGTTTATTTCTATTTCTGCGTCCCTTTGCATTCGTTTTGTAGATTTTTCGGCATTACGCAGTTCTAACGTATCGTATTTTGCTATACTAAGGATTTGGAGCAGATTTTTTAATTTTTATTTTTTGGTCATTTTTGCACTTTTCGTGAATGGAGGGGTATTCTCAGTTTAGCGATTTTTAAGCACTTTCCTTTATTGTTATTTCCGCGTCCCTTTGCATTCGTTTTGTGGATTTTTCGACATTACGCAGTTCTAACGTATCCTATTTTGCTATATTTAGGATTTTCACCAGATTTTTTAATTTTTATTTTTTGGCCATTTTTGCAGTTTTCGTCAACGGGGGGGGTATTCTCAGTTTAGCGATTTTTAAGCATTTTACTTTATATCTATTTCTACGTCCCTTTTCTGTCAATTGGTAGATTTTTCGGCATTACGCAGTTATAACGTATCCTATTTTATATATTTAGGATTTCAACCAGAGTTTTAAATTATTATTTTTTGGCCATTTTTGTATCTTTCGTCAATTGCGGGGTATTCTCAGTTTAGCGATTTTTTAGCATTTTACTTTATTGCTATTTCTACGTCGCTTTTCTTTCGTTTGGTAAATTTTTCGGCATTACGCAGTTCTAACGTATCCTATTTTGCTATATTTAGGATTTTCACCAGATTTTTCATTTTTATTTTTTGGCCTTTTTTTGCAGTTTTCGTCAATTGGGGGTATTCTCAGTTTAGCGATTTTTAAGCATTTTACTTTATTGCTTCTTCTGCGTCCCTTTGCATTCGTTTTGTAGATTTTGCGGCATTACGCCATTCTAACGTATTCTATTTTGCTATATTTAGGATTTGCACCAGATATTTTAATTTTTTTTGGTCATTTTTGCACTTTTCGTCAACGGGGGGGGGGGGGTATTCTCAGTATAGCGATTTTTAAGCATTTTACTTTATTGCTATTTCTACGTCCCTTTTCTGTCGTTTGGTAGATTTTTCGGCATTACGCAGTTATAACGTATCCTATTTTATATATTTAGGATTTGAACCAGAATTTTAAATTACTATTTTTTGGCTATTTTTGTATCTTTCGTCAATTGCGGGGTATTCTCAGTTTAGCGATTTTTAAGCATTTTACTTTATTGCTATTTCTACGTCCCATTTCTTTCGTTTGGTAGATTTTTCGGCATTACGCAGTTCTAACGTATCCAATTTTGCTATATTTAGGATTTTCACCAGATTTTTCATTTTTATTTTTTGGCCTTTTTTTGCAGTTTTCGTCAATTGGTGGTATTCTCAGTATAGCGATTTTTAAGCATTTTACTTTATTGCTATTTCTGCGTCCCTTTGCATTCGTTTTGTAGATTTTGCGGCATTACGCCATTCTAACGTATTCTATTTTGCTATATTTAGGATTTGCACCAGATTTTTTAATTTTTTTTGGTCATTTTTGCACTTTTCGTCAATGGGGGGTATTCTCAGTTTAGCGATTTTTAAGCATTTTACTTTATTGCTATTTCTACGTCCCTTTTCTTTCGTTTGGTAGATTATTCGGCATTACGCAGTTCTAACGTATCCTATTTTGCTATATTTAGGATTTTCACCAGATTTTTTAATTTTTATTTTTTGCCATTTTTGCACTTTTCGTCAATGGGGGTATTCTCAGTTTAGCGATTTTAAGGATTTTTCTTTATTGCTATTTCTGCGTCCCTTTGCATACGTTTGGTAGATTTTTCGGCATTACGCATTTCTAACGTATCCTATTTTGCTATATTTAGGATTTTCGCCAGATTTTTTAATTTTTATTTTTTGGCCATTTTTGCAGTTTTCGTCAATTTTCATTTTAGCGATTTCTAAGCATTTTAGTTTATTCCTATTTCTGCGTCCCTTTGCATTCGTTTTGTAGATTTTTCGGCATTACGCAGTTCTAACGTATCCTATTTTGCTATATTTAGAATTTTCACCAGATTTTTTAGTTTTTGTTTTTGGCCATTTTTGCAATTTTGGTCAATGGGGGGTATTCTCATTTAAGCGATTTCTAGGCATTTTAGTTTATTGCTATTTATGCGTCCGTTTGCATTCGTTTTGTAGATTTTTCGGCATTACGCAGTTCTAACGTTTCCTATTTTGCTATATTTAGGATTTGCACACGATTTTTTAATTTTTATTTTTTGGCCATTTTTCACTTTTCGTCAATGGGGGGGTATTCTCGTTTTAGCGATTTTTAAGCATTTTACTTTATTGCTATTTCTGCGTCCCTTTGCATTCGTTTTGTAGATTTTTCGGCATTACGCAGTTCTATTGTATCCTATTTTGCTATATTTAGGATTTGCAGCAGATTTTTTAATAATTATTTTTTGGCCATTTTTGCACTTTTCTTCAATAAGGGGGTATTCTCAGTTTAGCGATTTTTAAGCATTTTTCTTTATTGCTATTTCTGCGTCTCTTTACATTCGTTTGTAGATTTTTCGACATTACGCACTTCTAACGTATCCTATTTTGCTATATTTAGGATTTTCACCAGATTTTTTAGTTTTTATTTTTTGGCCATTTTTGCAATTTTCGTCAATGGGGGGGTATTCTCATTTAAGCGTTTTCTAGGCATTTTAGTTTATTGCTATTTCTGCGTCCGTTTGCATTCGTTTTGTAGATTTTTAGACATTACGCAGTTCTAACGTATCCTATTTTGCTATATTTAGGATTTGCAACCGATTTTTTAATTTTTATTTTTTGGCTTTTTTTGCACTTTTCGTCAATTTCGGGGTATTCTCAGTTTAGCGACTTTTAAGCATTTTCTTTATTGCTATTTCTACGTCCCTTTTCTTTCGTTTGGTAGATTTTTCGGCATTACGCAGTTCTAACGTATCCGACATTACGCAGTTGTAACGTATCCTATTTTGCTATATTTAGGATTTTCACCAGATTTTTTGATTTGTATTTTTTGGCCATTTTTGCAGTTTTCGTGAATGGGGGGGGTATTCTCAGTTTAGCGATTTTTAAGCATTTTACTTTATTGCTATTTCAACGTCCCTTTTCTTCTGTTTCGAAGATTTTTCGGCATTACGCAATTATAACGTATCCTATTTTGCTACATTTAGAATTTACACCAGATTTTTTAATTTTTATTTTTTGGCCATTTTTGCAGTTTTCTTCAACTCTCATTTTAGCGATTTTTAAGCATTTTCCTTTATTGTTATTTCTGCGTACCTTTGCATTCGTTTTGTAGTTTTTTCGACATTACACAGTTCTAACGTATCCTATTTTGCTATATTTAGGATTTTCACCAGATATTTTAATTTTTATTTTTTGGCCATTTTTGCAGTTTTCGTCAATGGGGGTATTCTCAGTATAGCGATTTTTAAGCATTTTACTTTATTGCTATTTCTGCGTCCCTTTGCATTCGTTTTGTAGATTTTGCGGCATTACGCCATTCTAACGTATTCTATTTTCCTATATTTAGGATTTGCACCAGATTTTTTAATTTTTTTTGGTCATTTTTGCACTTTTCGTCAATGGGGGGTATTCTCAGTTTAGCGATTTTTAAGCATTTTACTTTATTGCTATTTCTACGTCCCTTTTCTTTCGTTTGGTAGATTATTCGGCATTACGCAGTTCTAACGTATCCTATTTTGCTACATTTAGAATTTTCACCAGATTTTCTAATTTTTATTTTTTGCCATTTTTGCACTTTTCGTCAATGGGGGTATTCTCAGTTTAAAGATTTTTAAGCATTTTTCTTTATTGCTATTTCTGCGTCCCTTTGCATACGTTTGGTAGATTTTTCGGCATTACGCAGTTCTAACGTATCCTATTTTGCTATATTTAGGATTTTCGCCAGATTTTTTAATTTTTATTTTTTGGCCATTTTTGCAGTTTTCGTCAATTTTCATTTTAGCGATTTCTAAGCATTTTAGTTTATTCCTATTTCTGCGTCCCTTTGCATTCGTTTTGTAGATTTTTCGGCATTACGCAGTTCTAACGTATCCTATTTTGCTATATTTAGAATTTTCACCCGATTTTTTAATTTTTATTTTTTGGCCATTGTTGCACTTTTCGTCATTGGGGGGGTATTCTCATTTTAGCGATTTCTAAGGATTTTAGTTTATTCCTATTTCTGCGTCCCTTTGCATTCGTTTTGTAGATTTTTCGGCATTACGCAGTTCTAACGTATCGTATTTTGCTATACTAAGGATTTGGAGCAGATTTTTTAATTTATATTTTTTGGCCATTTTTGCACATTTCGTGAATGGAGGGGTATTCTCAGTTTAGCGATTTTTAAGCACTTTCGTTTATTGTTATTTCCGCGTCTCTTTGCATTCGTTTTGTGGATTTTTCGACATTACGCAGTTCTAACGGATCCTATTTTGCTATATTTAGGATTTTCACCAGATTTTTTAATTTTTGTTTTTTGGCCATTTTTGCAGTTTTCGTCAACGGGGGGGGGGTATTCTCAGTTTAGCGATTTTTAAGCATTTTACTTTATTGCTATTTCTACGTCCCTTTTCTGTCGTTTGGTAGATTTTTCGGCATTACGCAGTTATAACGTATCCTGTTTTATATATTTAGGATTTCAACCAGAGATTTAAATTATTATTTTTTGGCCATTTTTGTATCTTTCGTCAATTGCGGGGTATTCTCAGTTTGGCGATTTTTAAGCATTTTACTTTATTGCTATTTCTACGTCGCTTTTCTTTCGTTTGGTAAATTTTTCGGCATTACGCAGTTCTAACGTATCCTATTTTGCTATATTTAGGATTTTCACCAGATTTTTCATTTTTATTTTTTGGCCTTTTTTTGCAGTTTTCGTCAATTGGGGGTATTCTCAGTTTAGCGATTTTTAAGCATTTTACTTTATTGCTTCTTCTGCGTTCCTTTGCATTCGTTTTGTAGATTTTGCAACATTACGCCATTCTAACGTATTCTATTTTGCTATATTTAGGATTTGCACCAGATATTTTAATTTTTTTTGGTCATTTTTGCACTTTTCGTCAACGGGGGGGGGGTGTATTCTCAGTTTAGCGATTTTTAAGCATTTTACTTTATTGCTATTTCTACGTCCCTTTTCTTTCGTTTGGTAGATTATTCGGCATTACGCAGTTCTAACGTATCCTATTTTGCTATATTTAGGATTTTCACTAGATTTTTTAATTTTTACTTTTTGCCATTTTTGCACTTTTCGTCAATGGGGGTTTTCTCAGTTTAGCGATTTTAAGGATTTTTCTTTATTGCTATTTCTGCGTCCCTTTGCATACGTTTGGTAGATTTTTCGGCATTACGCATTTCTAACGTATCCTATTTTGCTATATTTAGGATTTTCGCCAGATTTTTTAATTTTTATTTTTTGGCCATTTTTGCAGTTTTCGTCAATTTTCATTTTAGCGGTTTCTAAGCATTTTAGTTTATTCCTATTTCTGCGTCCCTTTGCATTCGTTTTGTAGATTTTTCGGCATTACGCAGTTCTAACGTATCGTATTTTGCTATACTAAGGATTTGGAGCAGATTTTTGAATTTTTATTTTGTGGTCATTTTTGCACTTTTCGTGAATGGGGGTATTCTCAGTTTAGCGATTTTTAAGCACTTTCGTTTATTGTTATTTCTGCGTCCCTTTGCATTCGTTTTGTAGATTTTTCGACATTACGCAGTTCTAACGTATCCTATTTTGCTATATTTAGGATTTTCACCAGATTTTTTAATTTTTTTTTTGGACAATTTTGCAGTTTTCGTCAACGGGGGGGGGGTATTCTCAGTTTAGCGATTTTTAAGCATTTTACTTTATTGCTATTTCTACGTCCCTTTTCTGTCGTTTGGTAGATTTTTCGAATTTACGCAGTTCTAACGTATCCTATTTTGCTATATTTAGGATTTTCACCAGATTTTTCATTTTTATTTTTTGGCCTTTTTTGCAGTTTTCGTCAACGGGGGGGGTATTCTCAGTTTAGCGATTTTTAAGCATTTTACTTTATTGCTTCTTCTGCGTCCCTTTGCATTCGTTTTGTAGATTTTGCGGCATTACGCCATTCTAACGTATTCTATTTTGCTATATTTAGGATTTGCACCAGATTTTTTAATTTTTTTTGGTCATTTTTGCACTTTTTGTCAATGGGGGTATTCTCAGTTTAGCGATTTTTAAGCATTTTACTTTATTGCTATTTCTACGTCCCTTTTCTTTCGTTTGGTAGATTATTCGGCATTACGCAGTTCTAACGTATCCTATTTTGCTATATTTAGGATTTTCACCAGATTTTTTAATTTTTATTTTTTTGCCATTTTTGCACTTTTCGTCAATGGGGGTATTCTCAGTTTAGCGATTTTAAGGATTTTTCTTTATTGCTATTTCTGCGTCCCTTTGCATACGTTTGGTAGATTTTTCGGCATTACGCATTTCTAACGTATCCTATTTTGCTATATTTAGGATTTTCGCCAGATTTTTTAATTTTTATTTTTTGGCCATTTTTGCAGTTTTCGTCAATTTTCATTTTAGCGGTTTCTAAGCATTTTAGTTTATTCCTATTTCTGCGTCCCTTTGCATTCGTTTTGTAGATTTTTCGGCATTACGCAGTTCTAACGTATCGTATTTTGCTATACTAAGGATTTGGAGCAGATTTTTGAATTTTTATTTTTTGGTCATTTTTGCACTTTTCGTGAATGGGGGTATTCTCAGTTTAGCGATTTTTAAGCACTTTCGTTTATTGTTATTTCTGCGTCCCTTTGCATTCGTTTTGTAGATTTTTCGACATTACGCAGTTCTAACGTATCCTATTTTGCTATATTTAGGATTTTCACCAGATTTTTCATTTTTATTTTTTGGCCTTTTTTTGCAGTTTTCGTCAATTGGGGGTATTCTCAGTTTAGCGATTTTTAAGCATTTTACTTTATTGCTTCTTCTGCGTCCCTTTGCATTCGTTTTGTAGATTTTGCAACATTACGCTATTCTAACGTATTCTATTTTGCTATATTTAGGATTTACACCAGATATTTTAATTTTTTTTGGTCATTTTTGCACTTTTCGTCAACGGGGGGGGGTATTCTCAGTTTAGCGATTTTTAAGCATTTTACTTTATTGCTATTTCTACGTCCCTTTTCTGTCGTTTGGTAGATTTTTCGGCATTACGCAGTTATAACGTATCCTATTTTATATATTTAGGATTTGAACCAGAATTTTAAATTATTATTTTTTGGCTATTTTTGTATCTGTCGTCAATTGCGGGGTATTCTCAGTTTAGCGGTTTTTAAGAATTTTACTTTATTGCTATTTCTACGTCCCTTTTCTTTCGTTTGGTAGATTTTTCGGCATTACGCAGTTCTAACGTATCCTATTTTGCTATATTTAGGATTTTCACAAGATTTTTCATTTTTATTTTATGGCCTTTTTTTGCAGTTTTCGTCAATTGGGGGTATTCTCAGTATAGCGATTTTTAAGCATTTTACTTTATTGCTATTTCTGCGTCCCTTTGCATTCGTTTTGTAGATTTTGCGGCATTACGCCATTCTAACGTATTCTATTTTGCTATATTTAGGATTTGCACCAGATTTTTTAATTTTTTTTGGTCATTTTTGCACTTTTTATCAATGGGGGTATTCTCAGTTTAGCGATTTTTAAGCATTTTACTTTATTGCTATTTCTACGTCCCTTTTCTTTCGTTTGGTAGATTATTCGGCATTACGCAGTTCTAACGTATCCTATTTTGCTATATTTAGGATTTTCACCAGATTTTTTAATTTTTATTTTTTGCCATTTTTGCACTTTTCGTCAATGGGGGTATTCTCAGTTTAGCGATTTTAAGGATTTTTCTTTATTGCTATTTCTGCGTCCCTTTGCATACGTTTGGTAGATTTTTCGGCATTACGCAGTTCTAACGTATCCTATTTTGCTATATTTAGGATTTTCGCCAGATTTTTTAATTTTTATTTTTTGGCCATTTTTGCAGTTTTCGTCAATTTTCATTTTAGCGGTTTCTAAGCATTTTAGTTTATTCCTATTTCTGCGTCCCTTTGCATTCGTTTTGTAGATTTTTCGGCATTACGCAGTTCTAACGTATCGTATTTTGCTATACTAAGGATTTGGAGCAGATTTTTGAATTTTTATTTTTTGGTCATTTTTGCACTTTTCGTGAATGGGGGTATTCTCATTTAAGCGATTTCTAGGCATTTTAGTTTATTGCTATTTATGCGTCCGTTTGCATTCGTTTTGTAGATTTTTCGGCATTACGCAGTTCTAACGTATCCTATTTTGCTATATTTAGGATTTTCACCAGATTTTTCATTTTTATTTTTTGGCCTTTTTTTGCAGTTTTCGTCAATTGGGGGTATTCTCAGTTTAGCGATTTTTAAGCATTTTACTTTATTGCTTCTTCTGCGTCCCTTTGCATTCGTTTTGTAGATTTTTCGGCATTATGCAGTTCTAACGTATCCTATTTTGCTATATTTAGGATTTGCACCCGATTTTTTAATTTTTATTTTTTGGCCATTTTTCACTTTTCGTCAATGGGGGTATTCTCAGTTTAGCGATTTTAAGCATTTTTCTTTATTGCTATTTCTGCGTCCCTTTACATTCGTTTGTAGATTTTTCGACATTACGCAGTTCTAACGTATCCTATTTTGCTATATTTAGGATTTTCACCAGATTTTTTAGCTTTTATTTTTTGGCTTTTTTTTGCAGTTTTCGTCAATTTCGGGGTATTCTCAGTTTAGAGATTTTTAAGCATTTTCTTTATTGCTATTTCTACGTCCCTTTTCTTTCGTTTGGTAGATTTTTCGGCATTACGCAGTTCTAACGTATCCGACATTACGCAGTTCTAACGTATCCTATTTTGCTATATTTAGGATTTTCAACAGATTTTTTGATTTGTATTTTTTGGCCATTTTTGCAGTTTTCGTGAATGGGGGGTATTCTCAGTTTAGCGATTTTGAAGCATTTTACTTTATTGCTATTTCAACGTCCCTTTTGCTCTGTTTCGAAGATTTTTCGGCATTACGCAATTATAACGTATCCTATTTTGCTACATTTAGAATTTACGCCAGATTTTTTAATTTTTATTTTTTGGTCATTTTTGCAGTTTTCTTCAATTCTCATTTTAGCGATTTTTAAGCATTTTCCTTTATTGTTATTTCTGCGTCCCTTTGCATTGGTTTTTTAGTTTTTTCGACATTACACAGTTCTAACGTATCCTATTTTGCTATATTTAGGATTTTCACCAGATTTTTTAATTTTTATTTTTTGGCCATTTTTGCAGTTTTCGTCAATGGGGGTATTCTCAGTATAGCGATTTTTAAGCATTTTACTTTATTGCTATTTCTGCGTCCCTTTGCATTCGTTTTGTAGATTTTGCGGCATTACGCCATTCTAACGTATTCTATTTTGCTATATTTAGGATTTGCACCAGATTTTTTAATTTTTTTTGGTCATTTTTGCACTTTTCGTCAATGGGGGGTATTCTCAGTTTAGCGATTTTTAAGCATTTCACTTTATTGCTATTTCTACGTCCCTTTTCTTTCGTTTGGTAGATTATTCGGCATTACGCAGGCCTAACGTATCCTATTTTGCTACATTTAGAATTTTCACCAGATTTTTTAATTTTAATTTTTTGCCATTTTTGCACTTTTCGTCAATAGGGGTATTCTCAGTTTAGCGATTTTTAAGCATTTTCTTTATTGCTATTTCTGCGTCCCTTTGCATACGTTTGGTAGATTTTTCGGCATTACGCAGTTCTAACGTATCCTATTTTGCTATATTTAGGATTTTCGCCAGATTTTTTAATTTTTATTTTTTGGCCATTTTTGCAGTTTTCGTCAATTTTCATTTTAGCGATTTCTAAGCATTTTAGTTTATTCCTATTTCTGCGTCCCTTTGCATTCCTTTTGTAGATTTTTTGTTATTACGCAGTTCTAACGTATCCTATTTTGCTATATTTAGAATTTTCACCCGATTTTTTAATTTTTATTTTTTGGCCATTGTTGCACTTTTCGTCATTGGGGGGGTATTCTCATTTTAGCGATTTCTAAGCATTTTAGTTTATTCCTATTTCTGCGTCCCTTTGCATTCGTTTTGTAGATTTTTCGGCATTACGCAGTTCTAACGTATCGTATTTTGCTATACTAAGGATTTGGAGCAGATTTTTTAATTTTTATTTTTTGGTCATTTTTTCACTTTTCGTAAATGGGGGGTGTATTCTCAGTTTAGCGTTTTTTAAGCACTTTCCTTTATTGTTATTTCCGCGTCCCTCTGCATTCGTTTTGTAGATTTTTCGACATTACGCACTTCTAACGTATCCTATTTTGCTATATTTAGGATTTTCACCAGATTTTTTAATTTTTATTTTTTTGCCATTTTTGCAGTTTTCGTCAACGGGGGGGTATTCTCAGTTTAGCGATTTTTAAGCATTTTACTTTATTGCTATTTCTACGTCCCTTTTCTGTCGTTTGGTAGATTTTTCGGCATTACGCAGTTATAACGTATCCTATTTTATATATTTAGGATTTGAACCAGAGTTTTAAATTATTATTTTTTGGCCATTTTTGTATCTTTCGTCAATTGCGGGGTATTCTCAGTTTAGCGATTTTTAAGCATTTTACTTTATTGCTATTTCTACGTCGCTTTTCTTTCGTTTGGTAGATTTTTCGGCATTACGCAGTTCTAACGTATCCTATTTTGCTATATTTAGGATTTTCACCAGATTTTTCATTTTTATTTTTTGGCCTTTTTTTGCAGTTTTCGTCATTTGGGGGTATTCTCAGTTTAGCGATTTTTAAGCATTTTACTTTATTGCTTCTTCTGCGTCCCTTTGCAATCGTTTTGTAGATTTTGCGGCATTACGCCATTCTAACGTATTCTATTTTGCTATATTTAGGATTTGCACCAGATTTTTTAATTTTTTTTGGTCATTTTTGCATTTTTCGTCAACGGGGGGGGGGTATTTTCAGTTTAGCGATTTTTAAGCATTTTACTTTATTGCTATTTCTACGTCCCTTTTCTATCGTTTGGTAGATTTTTCGGCATTACGCAGTTCTAACGTATCCTATTTTGCTATATTTAGGATTTTCACCAGATTTTTCATTTTTATATTTTTTGGCCTTATTTTGCAGTTTTCGTCAATTGGGGGTATTCTCAGTATAGCGATTTTTAAGCATTTTACTTTATTGCTATTTCTGCGTCCCTTTGCATTCGTTTTGTAGATTTTGCGGCATTACGCCATTCTAACGTATTCTATTTTGCTATATTTAGGATTTGCAACAGATGTTTTAATTTTTTTGGGTCATTTTTGCAGTTTTCGTCAATGGGGGTATTCTCAGTTTAGCGATTTTTAAGCATTTTACTTTATTGCTATTTCTACGTCCCTTTTCTTTCGTTTGGTAGATTATTCGGCATTACGCAGTTCTAACGTATCCTATTTTGCTACATTTAGAATTTTCACCAGATTTTTTAATTTTTATTTTATGCCATTTTTGCACTTTTCGTCAATGGGGGTATTCTCAGTTTAGCGATTTTAAGCATTTTGCTTTATTGCTATTTCTGCGTCCCTTTGCATACGTTTTTGGTAGATTTTTCGGCATTACGCAGTTCTAACGTATCCTATTTTGCTATATTTAGGATTTTCGCCAGATTTTTTAATTTTTATTTTTTGGCCATTTTTGCAGTTTTCGTCAATTTTCATTTTAGCGATTTCTAAGCATTTTAGTTTATTCCTATTTCTGCGTCCCTTTGCATTCGTTTTGTAGATTTTTCGGCATTACGCAGTTCTAACGTATCCTATTTTGCTATATTTAGAATTTTCACCAGATTTTTTAGTTTTTGTTTTTGGCCATTTTTGCAATTTTCGTCAATGGGGGGGTATTCTCATTTAAGCGATTTCTAGGCATTTTAGTTTATTGCTATTTATGCGTCCGTTTGCATTCGTTTTGTAGATTTTTCGGCATTACGCAGTTCTAACGTATCCTATTTTGCTATATTTAGGATTTTCACCAGATTTTTCATTTTTATTTTTTGGCCTTTTTTTGCAGTTTTCGTCAATGGGGGGGTATTCTCAGTTTAGCGATTTTTAGCATTTTACTTTATTGCTATTTCTGCGTCCCTTTTTATTCGTTTTGTAGATTTTTCGACATTACGCAGTTCTAACGTATCCTATTTTGCTATATACAGGATTTGCACCAGATTTTTTAATATTTATTTTTTGACCATTTTTGCGCTTTTCGTCAATGGGTGGAATTCTCGGTTTAGCGATTTTTAAGCATTTTACTTTATTGCTATTTCTGCGTCCCTTTGCATTCGTTTTGTAGATTTTTCGGCATTACGCAGTTTTAACGTATCCTATTTTCCTATATTTAGAATTTTCACCAGATTCTTTTATTTTTATTTTTTGGGCATTTTTGCACTTTAGTCAATGGGGGGGGTATTCTCAGTTTAGCGATTTTTAAGCATTTTACTTTATTGCTATTTCTGAGTGCCTTTGCATTCGTTTTGTAGATTTTTCGGCATTACGCAGTTCTAACGTATCCTGTTTTGCTATATTTAGGAGATGCACCAGATTTTTTAATTTTTATTTTTTGGCTATTTTTGCGCTATTCTCAGTTTAGCGATTTTTAAGCATTTTACTTTATTGATATTTCTGCGTCCCTTTGCATTCGTTTTGTAGATTCTTCGACATTACGCAGTTCTAACGCATCCTATTTTGCTATATCTAGGATTTTCACCAGACTTTTTAATTTTTTTTCTGCCATTTTTGCACTTTTCTTCAATCGGGGGAGTATACTCGGTTTAGCGATTTTTAAGCATTTAAATTTATTGCTATTTCTGCGTTCCTTTTCATTCGTTTTGTATATTTACGGCATTACACAGTTCTAACGTTTCCTATTTTGCTATATTTAGGATTTTCACCAGATTTCTTTATTCTTGTTTTTTGGGTATTTTTGCACTTTTCGACAATGGGGGGTATGCTGAGTTTAGATATTTTTGAGCATTTTACTTTATTGCTATTTCTGCGTCCCTTTGCATTCTTTTTGTAGTTTTCGGCATTCCGCAGTTCTAACGTTTCCTATTTTGCTATATTTAGGATTTACTGCTGGTTTTTTAGTTTTTATTCTTTGGCCATTTTTGCAGTTTTCGTCAATTGGGGGGGGTATTTTCAGTTAAGCGATTTTCAAGCCTTTCAATTTATTGCTATTTCTGCTTCCCTTTGCATTCTTTGTGTAGATTTTTCGGCAATACGCAGTTCTTACGTTTCCTATTTTGCTATATTTAGGATTTTCACCAGGTTTTTTAATTTTTTTTCTGCCATTTTTGCACATTTCGTCAATGGCTGGGGTATTCTCGGTTTAGCGATTTTTAAGCATTTTCCTTTATTGCTATTTCTGCGTCCCTTTGCATTTGTTTTGTAGATTTTTCGGCATTACGCAGTTCTAACGTATCGTAATTTGCTATATTTAGCATTTGCACCAGTTTTTTTAGTTTTTATTTTTTGGCCATTTTTGCAGTTTTCTTCAATGTGGAGAATTCTCAGTTTAGCGATTTTTAAGCGTTTTACTTTATTGTTATTTCTGCGTCCCTTTGCTTTCGTTTGGTAGATTTTTCGGCATTACGCAGTTCTAACGTATCCTATTTTGCTATATCTAGCATTTGCACCAGTTTTTTTAATTTTTATTTTTTGACCATTTTTACACTTATCAATATTCTCAGTTAAGATGTTTTTAAGTATTTTACTTTATTGATATTTCTGCGTTCCTTTGCATTCGTATTGTAGATTTTTCGGCATTACGCAGTTCTAACGTAAGCTATTTTGCTATAATTAGCATTTGCACCAGTTTTCTTAATTTTTATTTTTTGGCCATTTTTGCAGTTTTCGTCAATGGGGTATTCTCAGTTTAGCGATTTTTAAGCATTAAACGTTATTGCTATTTCTACGTCCCTTTTCATTCGTTTTGTAGATTTTTCGACATTACGCAGTTCTAACGTATCCTGTTTTGCTATATTTAGGATTTGCAACAGATTTGTTAATTTTTATTTTTTGGCCATTTTTTAACTTTTCGACAATGGGGGTTATTCTCAGTTTAGATATTATTAAGTATTTTACAATTTGATATTTCTGCGTCCCTCTGCTTCAGTTTTGTAGTTTTTTCGGCATTACGCAGTTCTAACGTATTCTATTTTGCTATATTTAGGATTTTCACCAGTTTTTTTAATTTTGATTTTTTGGCCATTTTTGCACTTCTCGTCAATGGGGGGGGTATTCTCGGTTTAGCAATTTTTAAGAATTTTACTTTATTGCTATTTCTGCGTCTTTTTGCATTCGTTATGTAGATTTTTCGGCATTACGCAGTTCTAACGTATCCTATTTTGCTATATTTAGGATTTGCAACAGATTTGTTAATTTTTATTTTTTGGCCATTTTTGAACTTTTCGACAATGGCGGGGTATTCTCAGTTATGCGATTTTTAAGCATTTTTCTGTATTGCTATTTCTGTGCCCCTTTGCTTTCGTTTCGTAGATTTTTCGGCATTACGCAGTTCTAACGTATCCTATTTTGCTATATTTAGAATTTTCACCAGATTCTTTTATTTTTATTTTTTGGCTCTTTTTGAAGTTTTGTTAATGGGGGTGTATTCTCAGTTTAGCGATTTTTAAGCATTTTTTTTGCTATTTCTGCGTCCCTTTGCTTTCGTTTGGTAGATTTTTCGGCATTAGGGAGTTCTAACGTATCCTATTTTGCTATATTTAGGATTTGCACCAGATTTTTAATTTTTTATTTTTGGCCATTTTTGCACTTTTCGTCAAGGGGGGTATTCTCAGTTTAGATGTTTTTAAGTTTGTTTACTGATGTGTATACAAGTGCTCGTGTATATGTGAACGATTGATATTTCTGCGTCCCTTTGCATTCGTATTGTAGATTTTTCGGCATTACGCAGTTCTAACGTTTCCTATTTTGCTATAGTTAGCATTTGCACCAGTTTTTTTAATTTTTATTTTTTGGCCATTTTTGCAGTTTTCGTCAATAGGGGGGGGTATTCTAAGTTTAGCGATTTTTAAGCATTTTACTTTATTGCTATTTCTGCGTACCTATTCTTTTGTTTTGTAGATTTTTGGACATTACGCGGTTCTAACGTATCCTATTTTGCTATATTTAGGATTTGCACCAAATTTTTTAATTTTTATTTTTTGGATATTTTCGCAGTTTTCGTCAATGTATTCTCAGTTTAGCGATTTTTAAGCATTTTTCTTTATTGCTATTTCTGCGTCCCTTTGCTTTCGTTTGGTAGATTTTTCGGATTACGCAGTTCTAACGTACCCTATTTTGCTATATTTAGCATTTGCACCAGTTTTTTTTATTTTTTTTTGGCCATTTTTGCACTTTTCGTCAATGGGGTATTCTCAGGTTAGCGATTGTTAAGCATTTTACGTTATTGCTATTTCTGCGTCCCTTTGCATTCGTTTTGTAGATTTTTCGGCATCCCGCAGTTCTAACGTATCCTATTTTGCTATGTTTAGCATTTGCAACAGTTTTTTTAATTTTTATTTTTTGCCATTTTTGCACTTTTCGTCAATGGGGGGGTATTCTCAGTTTAGCGATTTTTAAGCATTTTTCTTTATTGCTATTTCTGCGTCCCTTTGCATACGTTTTGTAAATTTTTCGGCATCCCGCAGTTCTAACGTATCCAATTTTGCTATATTTAGGATTTTCGCCAGATTTTTTAATGTTTATTTTTTGGCCATTTTTGCAGTTTTCGTCAATTTTCATTTTAGCGATTTATAAGCATTTTAGTTTATTCCTATTTCTGCGTCCCTTTGCATTCGTTTTGTAGATTTTTCGGCATTACGCAGTTCTAACGTATCCTATTTTGCTATATTAAGAATTTTCACCAGATTTTTTAATTTTTATTTTTTGGCACTTTTCGTCAATGGGGGGGTATTCTCATTTTAGCGATTTCTAAGCATTTTAGTTTATTCCTATTTCTGCGTCCCTTTGCATTCGTTTTGTAGATTTTTCGGCATTACGCAGTTCTAACGTATCGTATTTTGCTATACTAAGGATTTGGACGAGATTTTTTAATTTTTATTTTTTGGTCATTTTTGCACTTTTCGTGAATGGGGGCGTATTCTCAGTTTAGCGATTTTTAAGCATTTCCTTTTTTGTTATTTCTGCGTCCCTTTGCATTCGTTTTGTAGATTTTTCGACATTGCGCAGTTCTAACGCATCCTATTTTGCTATATTTAGGATTTTCACCAGATTTTTTAATTTTTATGTTTTGGCCATTTTTGCAGTTTTCGTCAACGGGGGGGGTATTCTCAGTTTAGCGATATTTAAGCATTTTACTTTATTGCTGTTTCAACGTTCCTTTTCTTTCGTTTGGTAGATTTTTCGGCATTACGCAATTATAACGTATCCTATTTTGCTGCATTTAGAATTTACGCCAGATTTTTTAATTTTTATTTTTTGGCCATTTTTGCAGTTTTCGTCAATTCTCATTTTAGCGATTTTTAAGCATTTTCCTTTATTGTTATTTCTGCGTCCCTTTGCATTCATTTTGTAGTTTTTTCGACATTACGTAGTTCTAACGTTTCCAATTTTGCTATATATAGGATTTTCGCCAGATTTTTTAATTTTTATTTTTGGCTATTTTTGCAGTTTTCGTCAATTTTCATTTTAGCGATTTCTAAGGATTTTAGTTTATTCCTATTTCTGCGTCCATTTGCATTCGTTTTGTAGATTTTTCGGCATTACGCAGCTCTAACGTATCCTATTTTGCTATATTTAGAATTTTCACCAGATTTTTTAATTTTTATTTTTTGGCCATTTTGCACTTTTCTCATTTTAGCGATTTCTAAGGATTTTAGTTTATTCCTATTTCTGCGTCCATTTGCATTCGTTTTGTAGATTTTTCGGCATTACGCAGCTCTAACGTATCCTATTTTGCTATATTTAGGATTTTCACCAGATTTTTTAATTTTTATTTTTTGGCCATTTTTGCAGTTATCGTCAATGGGGGGGTATTCTCATTTTAGCGATTTCTAAGCATTTTAGTTTATTCCTATTTCTGCGTCCCTTTGCATTCGTTTTGTAGATTTTTCGACATTTCGCAGTGTAAACGTATCCTATTTTACTATAGTTAGGATTTGCACCAGATTTTTTAATTTTTATTTTTGGCTATTTTTGCACATTTCGTCAATGGGGGGGTATTCTCAGTTTAGCGATTTTTAAGCATTTTTCTTTATTGCTATTTCTGCGTCCCTTTTCTTTCGTTTGGTAGATTTTTCGGCATTTCGCAGTTCTAACGTATCCTATTTTGCTATATATAGGATTTTCACCAGATTTTATAATTTTCATTTTTTGGCCATTTTTATACTCTTCCTCAACGGGGGGGGTATTCTTATTTTAGCAATTTCTAAGCATTTTAGTTTATTCCTATTTCTGCGTCCCTTTGCATTCGTTTTGTAAATTTTTGCGGCATTACGCAGTTCTAACTTATCCTATTTTGTTTTATTTAGGATTTGCACTGGATTTTTTAATTTTTTTTGGTCATTTTTGCACTTTTCGTCAATGGGGGTGGTATTCTCATTTAAGCGATTTCTAAGCATTTTAGTTTAATGTTATTTCTGCGTCCGTTTGCATTCGTTTTGTAGATTTTTAGACATTACGCAGTTCTAACGTATCCTATTTTGCTATATTTAGGATTTGCAACCGATTTTTTAATTTTTATTTTTTGGCTATTTTTGCACTTTTCGTGAATTTCGGTGTATTCTCAGTTTAGCGATTTTTAAGCATTTTCTTTATTGCTATTTCTACGTCCCTTTTCTTTCGTTTGGTAGATTTTTCGGCATTACGCAGTTCTGAAGTATCCGACATTACGCAATTCTAACGTATCCTATTTTGCTATATTTAGGATCTTCACCAGATTTTTTGATTTGTATTTTTATGGCCATTTTTGCAGTTTTCGTGAATGGGGGGTTATTCTCAGTTTAGCGATTTTTAAGCATTTTACTTTATTGCTGTTTCAACGTTCCTTTTCTTTCGTTTGGTAGATTTTTCGGCATTACGCAATTATAACGTATCTTATTTTGCTGCATTTAGAATTTACGCCAGATTTTTTAATTTTTATTTTTTGGCCATTTTTGCAGTTTTCGTCAATTCTCATTTTAGCTATCCTTAAGCATTTTCCTTTATTGTTATTTCTGCGTCCCTTTGCATTCATTTTGTAGTTTTTTCGACATTACGCAGTTCTAACGTTTATAATTTTGCTATATTTAGGATTTTCGCCAGATTTTTTAATTTTTATTTTTGGCCATTTTTGCAGTTTTCGTCAATTTTCATTTTAGCGATTTCTACGCATTTTAGTTTATTCCTATTTCTGCGTCCCTTTGCATTCGTTTTGTAGATTTTTCGACATTTGGTAGTGTAAACGTATCCTATTTTAGTATAGTTAGGATTTGCACCAGATTTTTTAACTTTTATTTTTGGTTATTTTTGCACATTTCGTCAATGGGGGGGTATTCTCAGTTTAGCGATTTTTAAGCATTTTTCTTTATTGCTATTTCTGCGTCCCTTTTCTTTCGTTAGATAGATTTTTCGGCATTACGCAGTGATAACGTATCCTATTTTATATATTAAGGATTTGAACCAGATTTTTAAATTATTATTTTTTGGCCATTTTTGTACCTTTCGTCAATTGCGGGGTATTCTCAGTTTAGCGATTTTTAAGCATTTTTCTTTATTGCTATTTCTGCGTCCCTTTTCTTTCGTTAGATAGATTTTTCGGCATTACGCAGTGATAACGTATCCTATTTTATATATTAAGGATTTGAACCAGATTTTTAAATTATTATTTTTTGGCCATTTTTGTACCTTTCGTCAATTGCGGGGTATTCTCAGTTTAGCGATTTTTAAGCATTTTACTTTATTGCTATTTCTACGTCCCTTTTCTTTCGTTTGGTAGATTTTTCGGCATTACGCAGTTCTAACGTATCCTATTTTGCTATATTTAGGATTTTCACCAGTTTTTTAATTTTTATTTTTTGGCCTTTTTTGCAGTTTTCGTCAATTGGGGGTATTCTCAGTTTAGCGATTTTTAAGCATTTTACCTTATTGCTTCTTCTGCGTCCCTTTGCATTCGTTTTGTAGATTTTTCGGCATTATGCAGTTCTAACGTATCCTATTTTGCTATATTTAGGATTTGCACCGGATTTTTTAATTTTTATTTTTTGGCCATTTTTCACTTTTCGTCAATGGGGGGGTATTCTCATTTTAGCGATTTTTAAGCATTTTACTTTATTGCTATTTCTGCATCCCTTTGCATTCGTTTTGTAGATTTTTCGGCATTACGCAGTTCTATTGTATCCTATTTTGCTATATTTAGGATTTGCAACCGATTTTTTAATTTTTATTTTTTGGCCATTCTTGCACTTTTCGTCAATTTCGGTGTATTCTCAGTTTAGCGATTTTTAAGCATTTTCTTTATTGCTATTTCTACGTCCCTTTTTTTCGTTTGGTAGATTTTTCGGCATTACGCAGTTCTAACGTATCCGACATTACGCAGTTCTAACGTATCCTATTTTGCTATATTTTGGATCTTCACCAGATTTTTTGATTTGTATCTTTGGCCTTTTTTGCAGTTTTCGTGAATGGGGGGGTATTCTCAGTCTAGCGATTTTTAAGCATTTTACTTTATTGCTGTTTCAACGTTCCTTTTCTTTCGTTTGGTAGATTTTTCGGCATTACGCAATTATAACGTATCCTATTTTGCTGCATTTAGAATTTACGCCTGATTTTTTAATTTTTATTTTTTGGCCATTTTTGCAGTTTTCGTCAATTCTCATTTTAGCGATTTTTAAGCATTTTCCTTTATTGTTATTTCTGCGTCCCTTTGCATTCATTTTGTAGTTTTTTCGACATTACGCAGTTCTAACGTTTCCAATTTTGCTATATTTAGGATTTTCGCCAGATTTTTTAATTTTTATTTTTGGCTATTTTTGCAGTTTTCGTCAGTTTTCATTTTAGCGATTTCTAAGCATTTTAGTTTATTCCTATTTCTGCGTCCATTTGCATTCGTTTTGTAGATTTTTCGGCATTACGCAGTTCTAACGTATCCTATTTTGCTATATTTAGAATTTTCACCAGATTTTTTAATTTTTATTTTTTGGCCATTTTGCACTTTTCGTCAATGGGGGGGTATTCACATTTTAGCGATTTCTAAGCATTTTAGTTTATTCCTATTTCTTCGTCCCTTTGCATTCGTTTTATTGATTTTTCGGCATTTCGCAGTTCTAACGTGTCCTATTTTGCTATACTAAGGATTTGGACCAGATTTTTTAATTTTTATTTTTTGGTCATTTTTGCACTTTTCGTGAATGGGGGGGTATTCTCAATTTAGCGATTTTTAAGCATTTTCCTTTATTGTTATTTCTGCGTCCCTTTGCATTCGTTTTGTAGATTTTTCGACATTACGCAGTTCTAACGTATCCTATTTTGCTATATTTAGGATTTTCACCAGATTTTTTAATGTTTATTTTTTGGCCATTTTTGCAGTTTTCGTCAATGGGGGGGTATTCTCATTTTAGCGATTTCTAAGCATTTTAGTTTATTCCTATTTCTGCGTCCCTTTGCATTCGTTTTGTAGATTTTTCGACATTTCGCAGTGTAAACGTATCCTATTTTACTATAGTTAGGATTTGCACCAGATTTTTTAACTTTTATTTTTGGTTATTTATGCACATTTCGTCAATGGGGGGGTATTCTCAGTTTAGCGATTTTTAAGCATTTTTCTTTATTGCTATTTCTGCGTCCCTTTTTTTTCGTTAGATAGATTTTTCGGCATTACGCAGTGATAACGTATCCTATTTTATATATTTAGGATTTGAACCAGATTTTTAAATTATTATTTTTTGGCCATTTTTGTACCTTTCGTCAATTGCGGGGTATTCTCAGTTTAGCGATTTTTAAGCATTTTACTTTATTGCTATTTCTACGTCACTTTTCTTTCGTTTGGTAGATTTTTCGGCATTACGCAGTTCTAACGTATCCTATTTTGCTATATTTAGGATTTTCACCAGATTTTTTAATTTTTATTTTTTGTTCTTTTTTTGCAGTTTTCGTCAATTGGGGGTATTCTCAGTTTAGCGATTTTTAAGCATTTTACTTTATTGCTTCTTCTGCGTCCCTTTGCATTCGTTTTGTAGATTTTTCGGCATTATGCAGTTCTAACGTATCCTATTTTGCTATATTTAGGATTTCCACCAGATTTTTTAATTTTTATTTTTTGGCCATTTTTCACTTTTCGTCAATGGGGGGGGGATATTCTCATTTTAGCGATTTTTTAAGCATTTTACTTTATTGATATTTCTGCGTCCCTTTGCATTCGTTTTGTAGATTTTTCGGCATTACGCAGTTCTATTGTATCCTATTTTGCTATATTTAGGTTTTTTAACCGATTTTTTAATTTTTATTTTTTGGCCATTTTTGCACTTTTCGTCAATTTCGGTGTATTCTCAGTTTAGCGATTTTTAAGCATTTTCTTTATTGCTATTTCTACGTCCCTTTTTTCGTTTGGTAGATTTTTCGGCATTACGCAGTTCTAACGTATCCGACATTACGCAGTTCTAACGTATCCTATTTTGCTATATTTAGGATTTTCGCCAGATTTTTTAATTTTTATTTTTGGTCATTTTTGCAGTTTTCGTCAATTTTCATTTTAGCGATTTCTAAGCATTTTAGTTTATTCCTATTTCTGCGTCCCTTTGCATTCGTTTTGTAGATTTTTCGGCATTACGCAGTTCTAACGTGTCCTATTTTGCTATATTTCGAATTTTCACCAGATTTTTTAATTTTTTTTTTGGCCATTTTTGCAGTTTTCGTCAATTCTCATTTTGGCGATTTTTAAGCATTTTCCTTTATTGTTATTTCTGCGTCCCTTTGCATTCATTTTGTAGTTTTTTCGACATTACGCAGTTCTAACGTTTCCAATTTTGCTATATTTAGGATTTTCGCCAGATTTTTTAATTTTTATTTTTGGCTATTTTTGCTGTTTTCGTCAATTTTCATTTTAGCGATTTCTAAGCATTTTAGTTTATTCCTATTTCTGCGTCCATTTGCATTCGTTTTGTAGATTTTTCGGCATTACGCAGCTCTAACGTATCCTATTTTGCTATATTTAGAATTTTCACCAGATTTTTTAATTTTTATTTTTTGGCCATTTTGCACTTTTCGTCAATGGGGGGGTATTCTCATTTTAGCGAATTCTAAGCATTTTAGTTTATTCCTATCTCTGCGTCCCTTTGCAATCGTTTTATAGATTTTTCGGCATTACGCAGTTCTAACGTATCCTATTTTGCTATACTAAGGATTTGGACCAGATTTTTTAATTTTTATTTTTTGGTCATTTTTGCACTTTTTGTGAATGGGGGGGTATTCTCAGTTTAGCGATTTTTAAGCATTTTCCTTTATTGTTATTTCTGCGTCCCTTTGCATTCGTTTTGTAGATTTTTCGACATTACGCAGTTCTAACGTATCCTATTTTGCTATATTTAGGATTTTCACCAGATTTTTTAATGTTTATTTTTTGGCCATTTTTGCAGTTTTCGTCAATGGGGGGGTATTCTCATTTTAGCGATTTCTAAGCATTTTAGTTTATTCCTATTTCTGCGTCCCTTTTGTAGATTTTTCGACATATCGCAGTGTAAACGTATCCTATTTTACTATAGTTAGGATTTGCACCAGATTTTTTAACTTTTATTTTTGGTTATTTATGCACATTTCGTCAATGGGGGGGGGGTATTCTCAGTTTAGCGATTTTTAAGCATTTTTCTATATTGCTATTTCTGCGTCCCTTTTTTTTCGTTAGATAGATTTTTCGGCATTACGCAGTGATAACGTATCCTATTTTATATATTTAGGATTTGAACCAGATTTTTAAATTATTATTTTTTGGCCATTTTTGTACCTTTCGTCAATTGCGGGGTATTCTCAGTTTAGCGATTTTTAAGCATTTTACTTTATTGCTATATCTACGTCCCTTTGCATTCGTTTTGTAGATCTTTCGGCATTATGCAGCTCTAACGTATCCTATTTTGCTATATTTGGGATTTGCACCAGATTTTTAATTTTTATTTTTTGGCCATTTTTCACTTTTCGTCAATGGGGGGTATTCTCATTTTAGCGATTTTTAAGCATTTTACTTTATTGCTTTTTCTGCGTCCCTTTGCATTCGTTTTGTAGATTTTTCGGCATTACGCAGTGCTATTGTATCCAATATTGCTATATTTAGGTTTTTTAACCGATTTTTTAATTTTTATTTTTTGGCCATTTTTGCACTTTTCGTCAATTTCGGTGTATTCTCAGTTTAGCGATTTTTAAGCATTTTCTTTATTGCTATTTCTACGTCCCTTTTTTCGTTTGGTAGATTTTTCGGCATTACGCAGTTCTAACGTATCCGACATTACGCAGTTCTAACGTATCCTATTTTGCTATATTTAGGATTTTCGCCAGATTTTTTAATTTTTATTTTTGGTCATTTTTGCAGTTTTCGTCAATTTTCATTTTAGCGATTTCTAAGCATTTTAGTTTATTCCTATTTCTGCGTCCCTTTGCATTCGTTTTGTAGATTTTTCGGCATTACGCAGTTCTAACGTGTCCTATTTTGCTATATTTCGAATTTTCACCAGATTTTTTAATTTTTTTTTTGGCCATTTTTGCAGTTTTCGTCAATTCTCATTTTGGCGATTTTTAAGCATTTTCCTTTATTGTTATTTCTGCGTCCCTTTGCATTCATTTTGTAGTTTTTTCGACATTACGCAGTTCTAACGTTTCCAATTTTGCTATATTTAGGATTTTCGCCAGATTTTTTAATTTTTATTTTTGGCTATTTTTGCTGTTTTCGTCAATTTTCATTTTAGCGATTTCTAAGCATTTTAGTTTATTCCTATTTCTGCGTCCATTTGCATTCGTTTTGTAGATTTTTCGGCATTACGCAGCTCTAACGTATCCTATTTTGCTATATTTAGAATTTTCACCAGATTTTTTAATTTTTATTTTTTGGCCATTTTGCACTTTTCGTCAATGGGGGGGTATTCTCATTTTAGCGAATTCTAAGCATTTTAGTTTATTCCTATTTCTGCGTCCCTTTGCAATCGTTTTATAGATTTTTCGGCATTACGCAGTTCTAACGTATCCTATTTTGCTATACTAAGGATTTGGACCAGATTTTTTAATTTTTATTTTTTGGTCATTTTTGCACTTTTTGTGAATGGGGGGGTATTCTCAGTTTAGCGATTTTTAAGCATTTTCCTTTATTGTTATTTCTGCGTCCCTTTGCATTCGTTTTGTAGATTTTTCGACATTACGCAGTTCTAACGTATCCTATTTTGCTATATTTAGGATTTTCACCAGATTTTTTAATGTTTATTTTTTGGCCATTTTTGCAGTTTTCGTCAATGGGGGGGTATTCTCATTTTAGCGATTTCTAAGCATTTTAGTTTATTCCTATTTCTGCGTCCCTTTTGTAGATTTTTCGACATATCGCAGTGTAAACGTATCCTATTTTACTATAGTTAGGATTTGCACCAGATTTTTTAACTTTTATTTTTGGTTATTTATGCACATTTCGTCAATGGGGGGGGGGTATTCTCAGTTTAGCGATTTTTAAGCATTTTTCTATATTGCTATTTCTGCGTCCCTATTTTTTCGTTAGATAGATTTTTCGGCATTACGCAGTGATAACGTATCCTATTTTATATATTTAGGATTTGAACCAGATTTTTAAATTATTATTTTTTGGCCATTTTTGTACCTTTCGTCAATTGCGGGGTATTCTCAGTTTAGCGATTTTTAAGCATTTTACTTTATTGCTATATCTACGTCCCTTTGCATTCGTTTTGTAGATCTTTCGGCATTATGCAGCTCTAACGTATCCTATTTTGCTATATTTGGGATTTGCACCAGATTTTTAATTTTTATTTTTTGGCCATTTTTCACTTTTCGTCAATGGGGGGTATTCTCATTTTAGCGATTTTTAAGCATTTTACTTTATTGCTTTTTCTGCGTCCCTTTGCATTCGTTTTGTAGATTTTTCGGCATTACGCAGTGCTATTGTATCCAATATTGCTATATTTAGGTTTTTAACCGTTTTTTTATATTTTATGTTTTGGCCATTTTTGCACTTTTTGTCAATTTCGGTGTATTCTCAGTTTAGCGATTTTTAAGCATTTTCTTTATTGCTATTTCTACGTCCCTTTTTTTCGTTTGGTAGATTTTTCGGCATTACGCAGTTCTAACGTATCCGACATTACGCAGTTCTAACGTATCCTACTTTGCTATATTTAGGATATTCGCCAAATTTTTTAATTTTTATTTTTGGCCATTTTTGCAGTTTTCGTCAATTTTCATTTTAGCGATTTCTAAGCATTTTAGTTTATTCCTATTTCTGCGTCCCTTTGCATTCGTTTTGTAGATTTTTCGGCATTACGCAGTTCTAACGTATCCTATTTTGCTATATTTCGAATTTTCACCAGATTTTTTAATTTTTATTTTTTGGCCATTATGCACTTTTCGTCAATGGGGGGGTATTCTCATTTTAGCGATTTCTAAGCATTTTAGTTTATTCCTATTTCTGCGTCCCTTTGCATTCGTTTTATAGATTTTTCGGCATTACGCAGTTCTAACGTATCCTATTTTGCTATACTAAGGATTTGGACCAGATTTTTTAATTTTTATTTTTTGGTCATTTTTGCACTTTTCGTGAATGGGGGGGTATTCTCAGTTTAGCGATTTTTAAGCATTTTCCTTTATTGTTATTTCTGCGTCCCTTTGCATTCGTTTTGTAGATTTTTCGACATTACGCAGTTCTAACGTATCCTATTTTGCTATATTTAGGATTTTCACCAGATTTTTTAATGTTTATTTTTTGGCCATTTTTGCAGTTTTCGTCAATGGGGGGGTATTCTCATTTTAGCGATTTCTAAGCATTTTAGTTGATTCCTATTTCTGTGTACCTTTGCATTCGTTTTGTAGATTTTTCGACATTTCGCAGTGTAAACGTATCCTATTTTACTATAGTTAGGATTTGCACCAGGTTTTTTAACTTTTATTTTTGGTTATTTTTGCACATTTCGTCAATGGGGGGGGTATTCTCAGTTTAGCGATTTTTAAGCATTTTTCTTTATTGCTATTTGTGCGTCCCTTTTTTTTCGTTAGATAGATTTTTCGGCATTACGCAGTGATAACGTATCCTATTTTATATATTTAGGATTTGTACCAGATTTTTAAATTATTATTTTTTGGCCATTTTTGTACCTTTCGTCAATTGCGGGGTATTCTCAGTTTAGCGATTTTTAAGCATTTTACTTTATTGCTATTTCTACGTCACTTTTCTTTCGTTTGGTAGATTTTTCGGCATTACGCAGTTCTAACGTATCCTATTTTGCTATATTTAGGATTTTCACCAGATTTTTTAAGCATTTTCCTTTATTGTTATTTCTGCGTCCCTTTGCATTCGTTTTGTAGATTTTTCGACATTACGCAGTTCTATTGTATCCTATTTTGCTATATTTAGGATTTTCACCAGATATTTTAATGTTTATTTTTTGGCCATTTTTGCACTTTTCTTCAATGGGGCGGTATTCTCAGTTTAGCGATTTTTAAGCATTTTACTTTTTTCCTATTTCTGCGTCCCTTTGCATTCGTTTTGTAGATTTTTCGGCATTACGCAGTTCTAACGTGTCCTATTTTGCTATACTAAGGATTTTCAACAGATTTTTTAATTTTTATTTTTTGGCCATTTTTGCAGTTTTCGTCAATGCCCCCCCATTGACGTATTCTCAGTTTAGCGATTTTTAAGCATTTTACTTTATTGATATTTCTACGTCCCTTTTCTTTCGTTTGGAAGATTTTTCGGCATTACGCAGTTCTAACGTATCCCATTCTGCTATATTTAGGATTTGCAGCAGATTTTTTAATTTTTATTTTTTGGCCATTTTTGACTTTTCGTCAATGTGGGGGTATTCTCAGTTTAGCGATTTTTAAGCATTTTACTTTATTGTTACTTCTACGTCCCTTTTCTTTCGTTTGGTAGATTTTTCGGCATTACGCAGTTCTAACGTATCCTATTTTGCTATATTTTGGATTTTCACCAGATTTTTTAATTTTTATTTTTTGGCCATTTTTGCAGTATTCTCATTTTAGTGATTTCTAAGCATTTTAGATTATTCCTATTTCTGCGTCCCTTTGCATTCGTTTTGTAGGTTTTTCGGCATTACGCAGTTCTAACGTATCCTATTTTGCTATATTTAGGATTTTCACCAGATTTTTTAATTTTTATTTTTTGGCCATTTTTGCAGTTATCGTCAATGGGGGGGTATTCTCATTTTAGCGATTTCTAAGCATTTTAGTTTATTCCTATTTCTGCGTCCCTTTGCATTCGTTTTGTAGATTTTTCGACATTTCGCAGTGTAAACGTATCCTATTTTACTATAGTTAGGATTTGCACCAGATTTTTTAATTTTTATTTTTGGCTATTTTTGCACATTTCGTCAATGGGGGGTAATCTCAGTTTAGCGATTTTTAAGCATTTTTCTTTATTGCTATTTCTGCGTCCCTTTTCTTTCGTTTGGTATATTTTTCGGCATTTCGCAGTTCTAACGTATCCTATTTTGCTATATATAGGATTTTCACCAGATTTTATAATTTTCATTTTTTGGCCATTTTTAAACTCTTCCTCAACGGGGCGGTATTCTTATTTTAGCAATTTCTAAGCATTTTAGTTTATTCCTATTTCTGCGTCCCTTTGCATTCGTTTTGTAGATTTTTGCGGCATTACGCAGTTCTTACTTATCCTATTTTGTTTTATTTAGGATTTGCACCGGATTTTTTAATCTTTTTTGGTCATTTTTGCACTTTTCGTCAATGGGGGGGGGGTATTCTCATTTAAGCGATTTCTAAGCATTTTAGTTTAATGCTATTTCTGCGTCCGTTTGCATTCGTTTTGTAGATTTTTAGACATTACGCAGTTCTAACGTATCCTATTTTGCTATATTTAGGATTTGCAACCGATTTTTTAATTTTTATTTTTTGGCTATTTTTGCACTTTTCGTCAATTTCGGTGTATTCTCAGTTTAGCGATTTTTAAGCATTTTCTTTATTGCTATTTCTACGTCCCTTTTCTTTCGTTTGGTAGATTTTTCGGCATTACGCAGTTCTAACGTATCCGACATTACGCAATTCTAACGTATCCTATTTTGCTATATTTAGGATTTTCACCAGATTTTTTGATTTGTATTTTTTGGCCATTTTTGCAGTTTTCGTGAATGGGGGGGTATTCTCAGTTTAGCGATTTTTAAGCATTTTACTATATTGCTGTTTCAACGTTCCTTTTCTTTCGTTTGGTAGATTTTTCGGCATTACGCAATTATAACGTATCTTATTTTGCTGCATTTAGAATTTACGCCAGATTTTTTAATTTTTATTTTTTGTCCATTTTTGCAGTTTTCGTCAATTCTCATTTTAGCGATCCTTAAGCATTTTCCTTTATTGTTATTTCTGCGTCCCTTTGCATTCATTTTGTAGTTTTTTCGACATTACGCAGTTCTAACGTTTATAATTTTGCTATATTTAGGATTTTCGCCAGATTTTTTAATTTTTATTTTTGGCCATTTTTGCAGTTTTCGTCAATTTTCATTTTAGCGATTTCTAAGCATTTTAGCTTATTCCTATTTCTGCGTCCCTTTGCATTCGTTTTGTAGATTTTTCGACATTTGGCAGTGTAAACGTATCCTATTTTAGTATAGTTAGGATTTGCACCAGATTTTTTAACTTTTATTTTTGGTTATTTTTGCACATTTCGTCAATGGGGGGGGGGGTATTCTCAGTTTAGCGATTTTTAAGCATTTTTCTTTATTGCTATTTCTGCGTCCCTTTTCCTTCGTTAGATAGATTTTTCGGCATTACGCAGTGATAACGTATCCTATTTTATATATTAAGGATTTGAACCAGATTTTTAAATTATTATTTTTGTGCCATTTTTGTACCTTTCGTCAATTGCGGGGTATTCTCAGTTTAGCGATTTTTAAGCATTTTACTTTATTGCTATTTCTACGTCCCTTTTCTTTCGTTTGGTAGATTTTTGGGCATTACGCAGTTCTAACGTATCCTATTTTGCTATATTTAGGATTTGCACCGGATTTTTTAATTTTTATTTTTTGGCCATTTTTCACTTTTCGTCAATGGGGGGTATTCTCATTTTAGCGATTTTTAAGCATTTTACTTTATTGCTATTTCTGCATCCCTTTGCATTCGTTTTGTAGATTTTTCGGCATTACGCAGTTCTATTGTATCCTATTTTGCTATATTTAGGATTTGCAACCGATTTTTTAATTTTTATTTTTTGGCCATTTTTGCACTTTTCGTCAATTTCGGTGTATTCTCAGTTTAGCGATTTTTAAGCATTTTCTTTATTGCTATTTCTACGTCCCTTTTTTTCGTTTGGTAGATTTTTCGGCATTACGCAGTTCTAACGTATCCGACATTACGCAGTTCTAACGTATCCTATTTTGCTATATTTTGGATCTTCACCAGATTTTTTGATTTGTATCTTTGGCCTTTTTTGCAGTTTTCGTGAATGGGGGGGGGTATTCTCAGTTTAGCGATTTTTAAGCATTTTACTTTATTGCTGTTTCAACGTTCCTTTTCTTTCGTTTGGTAGATTTTTCGGCATTACGCAGTTCTAACGTATCCGACATTACGCAGTTCTAACGTATCCTATTTTGCTATATTTAGGATTTTCGCCAGATTTTTTAATTTTTATTTTTGGCCATTTTTGCAGTTTTCGTCAATTTTCATTTTAGCGATTTCTAAGCATTTTAGTTTATTCCTATTTCTGCGTCCATTTGCATTCGTTTTGTAGATTTTTCGGCATTACGCAGCTCTAACGTATCCTATTTTGCTATATTTCGAATTTTCACCAGATTTTTTAATTTTTATTTTTTGGCCATTTTGCACTTTTCGTCAATGGGGGGGTATTCTCATTTTAGCGATTTCTAAGCATTTTGGTTTATTCCTATTTCTGCGTCCCTTTGCATTCGTTTTATAGATTTTTCGGCATTACGCAGTTCTAACGTATCCCATTTTGCTATACTAAGGATTTGGACCAGATTTTTTAATTTTTATTTTTTGGTCATTTTTGCACTTTTCGTGAATGGGGGGGTATTCTCAGTTTAGCGATTTTTAAGCATTTTCCTTTATTGTTATTTCTGCGTCCCTTTGCATTCGTTTTGTAGATTTTTCGACATTACGCAGTTCTAACGTATCCTATTTTGCTATATTTATGATTTTCACCAGATTTTTTAATGTTTATTTTTTGGCCATTTTTGCAGTTTTCGTCAATGGGCGGGGTATTCTCATTTTAGCGATTTCTAGGCATTTTAGTTTATTCCTATTTCTCTGTCCCTTTGCATTTGTTTTGTAGATTTTTCGACATTTCGCAGTGTAAACGTATCCTATTTTACTATAGTTAGGATTTGCACCAGGTTTTTTAACTTTTATTTTTGGTTATTTTTGCACATTTCGTCAATGGGGGGGGGGTATTCTCAGTTTAGCAATTTTTAAGCATTTTTCTTTATTGCTATTTCTGCGTCCCTTTTTTTTCGTTAGATAGATTTTTCGGCATTACGCAGTGATAACGTATCCTATTTTATATATTTAGGATTTGAACCAGATTTTTAAATTATTATTTTTTGGCCATTTTTGTACCTTTCGTCAATTGCGGGGTATTCTCAGTTTAGCGATTTTTAAGCATTTTACTTTATTGCTATTTCTACGTCACTTTTCTTTCGTTTTTTAGATTTTTCGGCATTACGCAGTTCTAACGTATCCTATTTTGCTATATTTAGAATTTTCACCAGATTTTTTAAGCATTTTCCTTTATTGTTATTTCTGCGTCCCTTTGCATTCGTTTTGTAGATTTTTCGACATTACGCAGTTCTATTGTATCCTATTTTGCTATATTTAGGATTTTCACCAGATTTTTTAATGTTTATTTTTTGGCCATTTTTGCACTTTTCTTCAATGGGGCGGTATTCTCAGTTTAGCGATTTTTAAGCATTTTACTTTTTTCCTATTTCTGCGTCCCTTTGCATTCGTTTTGTAGATTTTTCGGCATTACGCAGTTCTAACGTGTCCTATTTTGCTATACTAAGGATTTTCAACAGATTTTTTAATTTTTATTTTTTGGCCATTTTTGCAGTTTTCGTCAATGCCCCCCCATTGACGTATTCTCAGTTTAGCGATTTTTAAGCATTTTACTTTATTGATATTTCTACGTCCCTTTTCTTTCGTTTGGAAGATTTTTCGGCATTACGCAGTTCTAACGTATCCCATTCTGCTATATTTAGGATTTGCAGCAGATTTTTTAATTTTTATTTTTTGGCCATTTTTGACTTTTCGTCATAGTGGGGGTATTCTCAGTTTAGCGATTTTTAAGCATTTTACTTTATTGTTACTTCTACGTCCCTTTTCTTTCGTTTGGTAGATTTTTCGGCATTACGCAGTTCTAACGTATCCTATTTTGCTATATTTTGGATTTTCACCAGATTTTTTAATTTTTATTTTTTGGCCATTTTTGCAGTATTCTCATTTTAGTGATTTCTAAGCATTTTAGATTATTCCTATTTCTGCGTCCCTTTGCATTCGTTTTGTAGGTTTTTCGGCATTACGCAGTTCTAACGTATCCTATTTTTCTATACTAAGGATTTGCATCATATTTTTTAATTTTCATATTTAGGCCATTTTTGCACTTTTGGTAAAATGGGGGGGGGGGTATTCTCATTTTAGCGATTTCTAAGTATTTTAGTTTATTCCAATTTTCCGCGGCCCTTTGCATTCGTTTTGTAGATTTTTCGGGATTACGAAGTTCTTACGTATCCAATTTTGCTATATTTAGGATTTCCACCAGATTTTTTAATTTTTATTTTTTGGTCATTTTTGCACTTTTATCAGTATAGCGATTTTTAAGCATTTTTCTTTATTGCTATTTCCGCGTCCCTTTGCATTCGTTTTGTAAATTTTTCGACATTACGCAGTTAAAACGTATCCTATTTTGCTATATTTAGGATTTTCATAAGATTTTTTAATTTTTATTTTTTGGCCATTTTTGCATTTTTCGTCAAAGCGGGGTATTCTACTTTTAGCGTTTTCTAAGCATTTTAGTTTATTCCTATTTCCGCGTCCCTTTGCATTAGTTATGTAGATTTTACGGCATTACACAGTTCTAACGTATCCTATTTTGCTATATTTAGGATTTTCATCAGATTTTTTAATTTTTATTTTTTGGGCATTTTTGCAGTTTTCAGTTTAGCGATTTTTAAGCATTTTTCTTTATTGCTATTTCTGCGTCCCTTTGCATTCGTTTGTAGATTTTTCGACATTACGCAGTTCTAACGTATCCTATTTTGCTATATTTAGGATTTTCACCAGATTTTTTAGTTTTTATTTTTTGGCCATTTTTGCACTTTTCGCCAATTTCCGTGTATTCTCAGTTTAGCGATTTTTAAGCATTTTACTTTATTGCTTCTTCTGCGTCCCTTTGCATTCGTTTTGTAGATTTTTCGACATTTCGCAGTGTAAACGTATCCTATTTTACTATATTTAGGATTTGCACCAGATTTTTTAATTTTTATTTTTGGTTATTTTTGCACATTTCGACAATGGGGGGTATTCTCAGTTTAGCGATTTATAAGCATTTTTCTTTTTTGCTATTTCTGCGTCCCTTTTCTTTCGTTTGGTAGATTTTTCGGCATTTCGCAGTTCTAACGTATCCTAATTTGCTATATATAGGATTTTCACCAGATTTTATAATTTTCATTTTTTGGCCATTTTTACACTCTTCGTCAACGGGGGGGTATTTTTATTTTAGCGATTTCTAAGCAGTTTAGTTTATTCCTATTTCTGCGTCCCTTTGCATTCGTTTTGTAGATTTTTGCGGCATTACGCAGTTCTAACTTATCCTATTTTGCTATATTTAGGATTTGCACCAGATTTTTTAATTTTTTTTGGCCATTTTTGCTTTTTTCGTCAAAGGGGGATATTCTCACTATAGCTAATTTTAAGCATTTTACTTTATTGCTATTTCTGCGTCCCTGTGCATTCGTTTTGTAGATTTTTCGCCATTACGCAGTTCTAACGTATTCTCTTTTGCTATATTTAGGATTTGCACGAGATTTTTTAATTTTTTTGGTCATTTTTGCACTTTTCGTTAATGGGTGGGGTATTCTCATTTAACGATTTTTAAGCATTTTACTTTATTGATATTTCTACGTCCCTTTTCTTTCGTTTGGTAGATTATTCGGCATTACGTAGTTCTAACCTATCCTATTTTGCTACATTTAGAATTTTCACCAAATTTTTTAATTTTTATGTTTTGCCATTTTTGCACTTTTCGTCAATGGGTGGGTATTCTCAGTTTAGCGATTTTTAAGCATTTTTTTTATTGCTATTTCTGCGTCCCTTTGCATACGTTTTGTAGATTTTTCGACATTACGAAGTTCTAACGTATCCAATTTTGCTATATTTAGGATTTTCGCCAGATTTTTTAATTTTTATTTTTTGGCCATTTTTGCAGTTTTCGTCAATTTTCATTTTAGCGATTTCTAAGCATTTTAGTTTATTCCTATTTCTGCGTCCCTTTGCATTCGTTTTGTAGATTTTTCGACATTACGCAGTTCTAACGTATCCTATTTTGCTATACTAAGGATTTGGACCAGATTTTTTAATGTTTATTTTTTGGCCATTTTTGCACTTTTCTTCAATGGGGCGGTATTCTCAGTTTAGCGATTTTTAAGCATTTTACTTTTTTCCTATTTCTGCGTCCCTTTGCATTCGTTTTGTAGATTTTTCGGCATTACGCAGTTCCAACGTGTCCTATTTTGCTATACTAAGGATTTGCAACAGATTTTTTAATTTTTATTTTTTGGCTATTTTTGCAGTTTTTGTCAACGGGGGGGGTATTCTCAGTTTAGCGATTTTTAAGCATTTTACTTTATTGCTATTTCTACGTCCCTTTTCTTTCGTTTGGTAGATTTTTCGGCATTACGCAGTTCTAACGTATCCGACATTACGCAGTTCTAACGTATCCTATTTTATATATTTAGGATTTGAACCAGATTTTTAAATTATTATTTTTTGGCCATTTTTGTACCTTTCGTCAATTGCGGGGTATTCTCAGTTTAGCGATTTTTAAGCATTTTCTTTATTGTTATTTCTACGTCCCTTTTCTTTCGTTTGGTAGATTTTTCGGTATTACGCAATTATAACGTATCCTATTTTGCTGCATTTAGAATTTACGCCAGATTTTTTAATTTTTATTTTTTGGCCATTTTTGCAGTTTTCGTCAATTCTCATTTTAGCCATTTTTAAGCATTTTCCATTATTGTTATTTCTGCGTCCCTTTGCATTCATTTTGTAGACTTTTCGGCATTACGCAGTTCTAACGTATCCTATTTTGCTATATTTAGAATTTTCACCAGATTTTTTAATTTTTATTTTGTGGCCATTTTGCACTTTTCGTCAATGGGGGGGTATTCTCATTTTAACGATTTCTAAGCATTTTAGTTTATTCCTATTTCTGCGTCCCTTTGCATTCGTTTTGTAGATTTTTCAGCATTACGCAGTTCTAACGTATCCTATTTTGCTATACTAAGTATTTGGACCAGATTTTTTAATTTTTATTTTTTGGTCATTTTTGCACTTTTCTTGAATGGGGGGTATTCTCAGTTTAGCGATTTTTAAGCATTTTCCTTTATTGTTATTTCTGCGTCCCTTTGCATTCGTTTTGTAGATTTTTCGACATTACGCAGTTCTGTTGTATCCTATTTTATATATTTAGGATTTGAACCAGATTTTTAAATGATTATTTTTTGGCCATTTTTGTACCTTTCGTCATTTGCGGGGTATTCTCAGTTTAGCGATTTTTAAGCATTTTACTTTATTGCTATTTCTACGTCCCTTTTCTTTCGTTTGGTAGATTTTTCGACATTACGCAGTTCTAACGTATCCTATTTTGCTATATTTAGGATTTTCACCAGATTTTTTAATTTTTATTTTTTGGACTTTTTTTGCAGTTTTCGTCAATTGGGGGTATTCTCAGTTTAGCAATTTTTAAGCATTTTACTTTATTGCTTCTTCTGCGTCCCTTTGCATTCGTTTTGTAGATTTTTCGTCATTATGCAGTTCTATTGTATCCTATTTTGCTATATTTAGGATTTGCAACCGATTTTTTAATTTTTATTTTTTGGCCATTTTTGCGTTTTTCGTCAATTTCGGTGTATTGTCAGTTTAGCGATTTTTAAGCATTTTACTTTTTTCCTATTTCTGCGTCCCTTTGCATTCGTTTTGTAGATTTTTCGGCATTACGCAGTTCTAACGTGTCCTATTTTGCTATACTAAGGATTTAGAACAGATTTTTTAATTTTTATTTTTTGGCCATTTTTGCACTTTTCGTCAATGCCCCCCCCCCCATTGACGTATTCTCAGTTTAGCGATTTTTAAGCATTTTACTTTATTGATATTTCTACGTCCCTTTTCTTTCGTTTGGAAGATTTTTCGGCATTACGCAGTTCTAACGTATCCCATTCTGCTATATTTAGGATTTGCAGCAGATTTTTTAATTTTTATTTTTTGGCCATTTTTGACTTTTCGTCAATGTGGGGGTATTGTCAGTTTAGCGATTTTTAAGCATTTTACTTTATTGTTACTTCTACGTCCCTTTTCTTTCGTTTGGTAGATTTTTCGGCATTACGCAGTTCTAACGTATCCTATTTTGCTATATTTTGGATTTTCACCAGATTTTTTAATTTTTATTTTTTGCCCATTTTTGCAGTATTCTCATTTTAGTGATTTCTAAGCATTTTAGATTATTCATATTTCTGCGTCCCTTTGCATTCGTTTTGTAGGTTTTTCGGCATTACGCAGTTCTAACGTATCCTATTTTTCTATACTAAGGAATTGCATCATATTTTTTAATTTTCATATTTAGGCCAATTTTGCACTTTTGGTCAAATGGGGGGGTATTCTCATTTTAGCGATTTCTAAGTATTTTAGTTTATTCCAATTTTCCGCGGCCCTTTGCATTCGTTTTGTAGATTTTTCGGGATTACGAAGTTCTTACGTATCCAATTTTGCTATATTTAGGATTTCCACCAGATCTTTTAATTTTTATTTTTTGGTCATTTTTGCACTTTTCTCAGTTTAGCGATTTTTAAGCATTTTTCTTTATTGCTATTTCCGCGTCCCTTTGCATTCGTTTTGTAGATTTTTCGACATTACGCAGTTCAAACGTATCTTATTTTGCTATATTTAGGATTTTCATCAGGTTTTTTAATTTTTATTTTTTGGGCATTTTTGCAGTTTTCAGTTTAGCGATTTTTAAGCATTTTTCTTTATTGCTATTTCTGCGTCCCTTTGCATTCGTTTGTAGATTTTTCGACATTACGCAGTTCTAACGTATCCTATTTTGCTATATTTAGGATTTTCACCAGATTTTTTAGTTTTTATTTTTTGGCCATTTTTGCACTTTTCGTCAATGGGGGGTATTCTCATTTAAGCGATTTCTAAGCATTTTAGTTTATTGCTATTTCTGCGTCCGTTTGCATTCGTTTTGTAGATTTTTAGACATTACGCAGTTCTAACGTATCCTATTTTGCTATATTTAGGATTTGCAACTGGTTTTTTAATTTTTATTTTTTGGCCATTTATGCGCTTTTCGTCAATTTCGGTGTATTCTCAGTTTAGCGATTTTTAAGCATTTTACTTTATTGCTTCTTCTGCGTTCTTTGCATTCGTTTTGTAGATTTTTCGGCAGTACGCAGTTCTAACGTATCCTATTTTGCTATATTTAGAATTTTCACCAGATTTTTTAATTTTTATTTTTTGGCCATTTTGCAGTTTTCGTCAATTTTCATTTTAGCGATTTCTAAGCATTTTAGTTTATTCCTATTTCTGCGTCCCTTTGCATTCGTTTTGTAGATTTTTCGGCATTACGCAGTTCTAACGTATCCTATTTTGCTATATTTAGAATTTTCACCAGATTTTTTAATTTTTATTTTTTGGCCATTTTGCACTTTTCGTCAATGGGGGGGTATTCTCATTTTAACGATTTCTAAGCATTTTAGTTTATTCCTATTTCTGCGTCCCTTTGCATTCGTTTTGTAGATTTTTCGACATTACGCAGTTCTAACGTATCCTATTTTGCTATATTTAGTATTTGCACCAGAATATTTAACCTTTATTTTTTGGCCATTTTTCACTTTTCGTCAATGGGGGGTATTCTCAGTTTAGCGATGTTTAAGCATTTTTCTTTTTTGCTATTTCTGCGTCCCATTTCTTTCGTTTGGTAGATTTTTCGGCATTTCGCAGTTCTAACGTATCCTAATTTGCTATATATAGGATTTTCACCAGATTTTATAATTTTCATTTTTTGGCCATTTTTACACTCTTCGTCAACGGGGGGGTATTCTTATTTTAGCGATTTCTAAGCAGTTTAGTTTATTCCTATTTCTGCGTCCCTTTGCATTCGTTTTGTAGATTTTTGCGGCATTACGCAGTTCTAACTTATCCTATTTTGCTATATTTAGGATTTGCACCAGATTTTTTAATTTTTTTGGCCATTTTTGCAGTTTTCGTCAATGGGGGGGTATTCCCATTTTAGCGATTTCTAAGCATTTTAGTTTATTCCTATTTCTGCGTCCCTTTGCATTCGTTTTGTAGATTTTTCGACATTTCGCAGTGTAAACGTATCCTTTTTTACTATAGTTAGGATTTGCACCAGATTTTTTAATTTTTATTTTTGGTTATTTTTGGACATTTCGTAAATGGGGGGGTATTCTCAGTTTAGCGATTTTTAAGCATTTTTCTTTATTGATATTTCTGCGTCCGTTTGCTTTCGTTTGGTAGATTTTTCGGCATTTCGCAGTTCTAAGGTATCCTATTTTGCTATATATAGGATTTTCACCAGATTTTATAATTTTCATATTTTGGCCATTTTTAAACTCTTCGTCAACGGGGGGCTATTCTTATTTTAGCGATTTCTAAGCAGTTTAGTTTATTCCTATTTCTTCATCCCTTTGCATTCGTTTTGTAGATTTTTGCGGCATTACGCAGTTCTAACTTATCCTATTTTGCTATATTTAGGATTTGCACCAGATTTTTTAATTTTTTTGGCCATTTTTGCACTTTTCGTCAATGGGGGGGGGGTATTCTCAGTAAAACGATTTTTAAGCATTTTACTTTATTGCTATTTCTGCGTCCCTTTGCATTCGTTTTGTAGATTTTTCGGCATTACGCAGTTCTAACGTATTCTATTTTGCTATATTTAGGATTTGCACCAGATTTTTTAATTTTGTTTGGTCATTTTTGCACTTTTCGTCAATGGGGGGTATTCTCAGTTTAGCGATTTTTAAGCATTTTACTTTATTGCTATTTCTACGTCCCTTTTCTTTCGTTTGGTGGATTATTGGGCATTACGCAGTTCTATCGTATCCTATTTTGCTACATTTAGAATTTTCACCAGATTTTTTAATTTTTATTTTTTGCCATTTTTGCACTTTTCGTCAATGGGGGGGTATTCTCAGTTTAGCGATTTTTAAGCATTTTTCTTTATTGCTATTTCTGCGTCCCTTTGCATACGTTTTGTAAATTTTTCGACAATACGAAGTTCTAACGTATCCAATTTTGCTATATTTAGGATTTTCGCCAGATTTTTTAATTTTTATTTTTTGGCCATTTTTGCAGTTTTCGTCAATTTTCATTTTAGCGATTTCTAAGCATTTTAGTTTATTCCTATTTCTGCGTCCCTTTGCATTCGTTTTGTAGATTTTTCGGCATTACGCAGTTCTAACGTATCGTATTTTGCTATACTAAGGATTTGGACGAGATGTTTTAATTTTTATTTTTTGGTCATTTTTGCACTTTTCGTGAATGGGGGCGTATTCTCAGTTTAGCGATTTTTAAGCATTTCCTTTATTGTTATTTCTGCGTCCCTTTGCATTCGTTTTGTAGATTTTTCGACATTACGCAGTTCTAACGTATCCTATTTTGCTATATTTAGGATTTGGACCAGCTTTTTTAATTTTTATGTTTTGGCCATTTTTGCAGTTTTCGTCAACGGGGGGGGGGTATTCTCAGTTTAGCGATTTTTAAGCATTTTACTTTATTTCTATTTCTAGGTCCCTTTTCTTTCGTTTGGTAGATTTTTCGGCATTACGCAGTTATAACGTTTCCTATTTTGCTATATTTAGGATTTGCAACCGATTTTTAATTTCTATTTTTTGGCCATTTTTGCACTTTTCGTCAATTTCAGTGTATTCTCAGTTTAGCGATTTTTAAGCATTTTCTTTATTGCTATTTCTACGTCCCTTTTCTTTCGTTTGGTAGATTTTTCAGCAATACGCAGTTCTAACGTATCCGACATTACGCAGTTCTAACGTATCCTATTTTGCTATATTTAGGATCTTCACAAGATTTTTTGATTTGTATCTTTGGCCTTTTTTGCAGTTTTCGTGAATGGGGGGGTATTCTCAGTTTAGCGATATTTAAGCATTTTACTTTATTGCTGTTTCAACGTTCCTTTTCTTTCGTTTGGCAGATTTTTCGGCATTACGCAATTATAACGTATCCTATTTTGCTGCATTTAGAATTTACGCCAGATTTTTTAATTTTTATTTTTTGGCCATTTTTTCAGTTTTCGTCAATTGTCATTTTAGCGATTTTTAAGCATTTTCCTTTATTGTTATTTCTGCGTCCCTTTGCATTCATTTTGTAGTTTTTTCGACATTACGCAGTACTAACGTTTCCAATTTTGCTATATTTAGGATTTTCGCCAGATTTTTTAATTTTTATTTTTGGCTATTTTTGCAGTTTTCGTCAATTTTCATTTTAGCGATTTCTAAGGATTTTAGTTTATTCCTATTTCTGCGTCCATTTGCATTCGTTTTGTAGATTTTTCGGCATTACGCAGTTCTAACGTATCCTATTTTGCTATATTTAGAATTTTTACCAGATTTTTTAATTTTTATTTTTTGGCCATTTTGCACTTTTCGTCAATAGGGGGGTATTCTCATTTTAGCGATTTCTAAGCATTTTAGTTTATTCCTATTTCTGCGTCCCTTTGCATTCGTTTTGTAGATTTTTCGACATTACGCAGTTCTAACGTATCCTATTTTGCTATATTTAGGATTTTCACTAGATTTTTTAATTTTTATTTTTTGGCCATTTTTGCAGTTATCGTCAATGGGTGGGGGGGTATTCTCATTTTAGCGATTTCTAAGCATTTTAGTTTATTCCTATTTCTGCGTCCCTTTGCATTCGTTTTGTAGATTTTTCGACATTTCGCAGTGTAAACGTATCCTATTTTACTATAGTAAGGATTTGCACCAGATTTTTTAATTTTTATTTTTGGCTATTTTTGCACATTTCGTCAATGGGGGGGTATTCTCAGTTTAGCGATTTTTAAGCATTTTTCTTTATTGCTATTTCTGCGTCCCTTTTCTTTCGTTTGGTAGATTTTTCGGCATTTCGCAGTTCTAACGTATCCTATTTTGCTATATGTAGGATTTTCACCAGATTTTATAATTGTCATATTTTGGCCATTTTTAACCTCTTCCTCAACGGGGGGGTATTCTTATTTTAGCAATTTCTAAGAATTTTAGTTTATTCCTATTTCTGCGTCCCTTTGCATTCGTTTTGTAGATTTTTCGGCATTACGCAGTTCTAACGTATCCTATTTTGCTATATTTCGAATTTTCACCAGTTTTTTTAATGTTTATTTTTTGGCCAATTTGCACTTTTCGTCAATAGGGGGGTATTCTCATTTTAGCGATTTCTAAGCATTTTAGTTTATTCCTATTTCTGCGTCCCTTTGCATTCGTTTTGTAGATTTTTCGACATTACGCAGTTCTAACGTATCCTATTTTGCTATATTTAGGATTTACACTAGATTTTTTAATTTTTATTTTTTGGCCATTTTTGCAGTTATCGTCAATGGGTGGGGGGGTATTCTCATTTTAGCGATTTCTAAGCATTTTAGTTTATTCCTATTTCTGCGTCCCTTTGCATTCGTTTTGTAGATTTTTCGACATTTCGCAGTGTAAACGTATCCTATTTTACTATAGTAAGGATTTGCACCAGATTTTTTAATTTTTATTTTTGGCTATTTTTGCACATTTCGTCAATGGGGGGGTATTCTCAGTTTAGCGATTTTTAAGCATTTTTCTTTATTGCTATTTCTGCGTCCCTTTTCTTTCGTTTGGTAGATTTTTGGCATTTCGCAGTTCTAACGTATCCTATTTTGCTATATATAGGATTTTCACCAGATTTTATAATTGTCATATTTTGGCCATTTTTAACCTCTTCCTCAACGGGGGGGTATTCTTATTTTAGCAATTTCTAAGAATTTTAGTTTATTCCTATTTCTGCGTCCCTTTGCATTCGTTTTGTAGATTTTTCGGCATTACGCAGTTCTAACGTATCCTATTTTGCTATATTTCGAATTTTCACCAGTTTTTTTAATGTTTATTTTTTGGCCAATTTGCACTTTTCGTCAATGGGGGGGTATTCTCATTTTAGCGATTTCTAAGCATTTTAGTTTATTCCTATTTCTGCGTCCCTTTGCATTCGTTTTGTAGATTTTTCGGATTTACGCAGTTCTATTGTATCCTATTTTGCTATATTTAGGATTTGCAACCGATTTTTTAATTTTTATTTTTTGGGCATTTTTGCACTTTTCGTCAATTTCGGTGTATTCTCAGTTTAGCGATTTTTAAGCATTTTCTTTATTGCTATTTCTACGTCCCTTTTTTCGTTTGGTAGATTTTTCGGCATTACGCAGTTCTAACGTATCCGACATTACGCATCTCTAACGTATCCTATTTTGCTATATTTAGGATTTTCGCCAGATTTTTTAATTTTTATTTTTGGCCATTTTTGCAGTTTTCGTCAATTTTCATTTTAGCGATTTCTAAGCATTTTAGTTTATTCCTATTTGTGCGTCCCTTTGCATTCGTTTTGTAGATTTTTCGGCATTACGCAGTTCTAACGTATCCTATTTTGCTATATTTCGAATTTTCACAAGATTTTTTAATTTTTATTTTTTGGCCATTTTGCACCTTTCGTCAATGAAGGGGTATTCTCATTTTAGCGATTTCTAAACATTTTAGTTTATTCCTATTTCTGCGTCCCTTTGCATTCGTTTTGTAGATTTTTCGGCATTACGCAGTTGTAAGGTATCCTATTTTACTATACTAAGGATTTGGACCAGCTTTTTTAATTTTTATTTTTTGGTCATTTTTGCACTTTTCGTGAATGGGGGGGGTGTTCTCAGTTTAGCGATTTTTAAGCATTTTCCTTTATTGTTATTTCTGCGTCCCTTTGCATTCGTTTTGTAGATTTTTCGACATTACGCAGTTCTAACGTATCCTATTTTGCTATATTTAGGATTTTCACCAGATTTTTTAATTTTTATTTTTTGGCCATTTTTGCAGTTTTCGTCAACGGGGGGGGGGTAATCTCAGTTTAGCGATTTTTAAGCAGTTTACTTTATTGCTATTTCTGCGTCCCCTTGCATTCGTTTTGTAGATTTTTCGACATTTCGCAGTGTAAACGTATCCTATTTTACTATAGTTTGGATTTGCACCAGATTTTTTAATTTTTATTTTTCGTTATTTTTGCACATTCTGTCAATGAGGGGGGTATTCTCAGTTTAGCGATTTTTAAGCATTTTTCTTTATTGCTATTTCTGCGTCCCTTTTCTTTCGTTTGGTAGATTTTTCAGTATTTCGCAGTTCTAACGTATCCTATTTTGCTATATATAGGATTTTCACCAGATTTTATAATTTTCATATTTTGGGCATTTTTAAACTCTTCGTCAACGGGGGGCTATTCTTATTTTAGCGATTTCTAAGCACTTTAGTTTATTCCTATTTCTGCGTCTTTTTGCATTCGTTTTGTAGATGTTTGCGGCATTACGCAGTTCTAACTTATCCTATTTTGCTATATTTAGGATTTGCACCAGATTTTTTAATTTTTTTGGCCATTTTTGCAGTTTTCGTCAATGGGGGGGTATTCCCATTTTAGCGATTTCTAAGCATTTTAGTTTATTCCTATTTCTGCGTCCCTTTGCATTCGTTTTGTAGATTTTTCGACATTTCGCAGTGTAAACGTATCCTTTTTTACTATAGTTAGGATTTGCACCAGATTTTTTAATTTTTATTTTTGGTTATTTTTGGACATTTCGTCAATGGGGGGGTATTCTCAGTTTAGCGATTTTTAAGCATTTTTCTTTATTGATATTTCTGCGTCCGTTTGCTTTCGTTTGGTAGATTTTTCGGCATTTCGCAGTTCTAAGGTATCCTATTTTGCTATATATAGGATTTTCACCAGATTTTATAATTTTCATATTTTGGCCATTTTTAAACTCTTCGTCAACGGGGGGCTATTCTTATTTTAGCGATTTCTAAGCAGTTTAGTTTATTCCTATTTCTTCATCCCTTTGCATTCGTTTTGTAGATTTTTGCGGCATTACGCAGTTCTAACTTATCCTATTTTGCTATATTTAGGATTTGCACCAGATTTTTTAATTTTTTTGGCCATTTTTGCACTTTTCGTCAATGGGGGGGGGGTATTCTCAGTAAAACGATTTTTAAGCATTTTACTTTATTGCTATTTCTGCGTCCCTTTGCATTCGTTTTGTAGATTTTTCGGCATTACGCAGTTCTAACGTATTCTATTTTGCTATATTTAGGATTTGCACCAGATTTTTTAATTTTGTTTGGTCATTTTTGCACTTTTCGTCAATGGGGGGTATTCTCAGTTTAGCGATTTTTAAGCATTTTACTTTATTGCTATTTCTACGTCCCTTTTCTTTCGTTTGGTGGATTATTGGGCATTACGCAGTTCTATCGTATCCTATTTTGCTACATTTAGAATTTTCACCAGATTTTTTAATTTTTATTTTTTGCCATTTTTGCACTTTTCGTCAATGGGGGGGTATTCTCAGTTTAGCGATTTTTAAGCATTTTTCTTTATTGCTATTTCTGCGTCCCTTTGCATACGTTTTGTAAATTTTTCGACAATACGAAGTTCTAACGTATCCAATTTTGCTATATTTAGGATTTTCGCCAGATTTTTTAATTTTTATTTTTTGGCCATTTTTGCAGTTTTCGTCAATTTTCATTTTAGCGATTTCTAAGCATTTTAGTTTATTCCTATTTCTGCGTCCCTTTGCATTCGTTTTGTAGATTTTTCGGCATTACGCAGTTCTAACGTATCGTATTTTGCTATACTAAGGATTTGGACGAGATGTTTTAATTTTTATTTTTTGGTCATTTTTGCACTTTTCGTGAATGGGGGCGTATTCTCAGTTTAGCGATTTTTAAGCATTTCCTTTATTGTTATTTCTGCGTCCCTTTGCATTCGTTTTGTAGATTTTTCGACATTACGCAGTTCTAACGTATCCTATTTTGCTATATTTAGGATTTGGACCAGCTTTTTTAATTTTTATGTTTTGGCCATTTTTGCAGTTTTCGTCAACGGGGGGGGGTATTCTCAGTTTAGCGATTTTTAAGCATTTTACTTTATTTCTATTTCTAGGTCCCTTTTCTTTCGTTTGGTAGATTTTTCGGCATTACGATGTTATAACGTATCCTATTTTGCTATATTTAGGATTTGCAACCGATTTTTAATTTCTATTTTTTGGCCATTTTTGCACTTTTCGTCAATTTCAGTGTATTCTCAGTTTAGCGATTTTTAAGCATTTTCTTTATTGCTATTTCTACGTCCCTTTTCTTTCGTTTGGTAGATTTTTCAGCAATACGCAGTTCTAACGTATCCGACATTACGCAGTTCTAACGTATCCTATTTTGCTATATTTAGGATCTTCACAAGATTTTTTGATTTGTATCTTTGGCCTTTTTTGCAGTTTTCGTGAATGGGGGGGTATTCTCAGTTTAGCGATATTTAAGCATTTTACTTTATTGCTGTTTCAACGTTCCTTTTCTTTCGTTTGGCAGATTTTTCGGCATTACGCAATTATAACGTATCCTATTTTGCTGCATTTAGAATTTACGCCAGATTTTTTAATTTTTATTTTTTGGCCATTTTTTCAGTTTTCGTCAATTGTCATTTTAGCGATTTTTAAGCATTTTCCTTTATTGTTATTTCTGCGTCCCTTTGCATTCATTTTGTAGTTTTTTCGACATTACGCAGTACTAACGTTTCCAATTTTGCTATATTTAGGATTTTCGCCAGATTTTTTAATTTTTATTTTTGGCTATTTTTGCAGTTTTCGTCAATTTTCATTTTAGCGATTTCTAAGGATTTTAGTTTATTCCTATTTCTGCGTCCATTTGCATTCGTTTTGTAGATTTTTCGGCATTACGCAGTTCTAACGTATCCTATTTTGCTATATTTAGAATTTTTACCAGATTTTTTAATTTTTATTTTTTGGCCATTTTGCACTTTTCGTCAATAGGGGGGTATTCTCATTTTAGCGATTTCTAAGCATTTTAGTTTATTCCTATTTCTGCGTCCCTTTGCATTCGTTTTGTAGATTTTTCGACATTACGCAGTTCTAACGTATCCTATTTTGCTATATTTAGGATTTTCACTAGATTTTTTAATTTTTATTTTTTGGCCATTTTTGCAGTTATCGTCAATGGGTGGGGGGGTATTCTCATTTTAGCGATTTCTAAGCATTTTAGTTTATTCCTATTTCTGCGTCCCTTTGCATTCGTTTTGTAGATTTTTCGACATTTCGCAGTGTAAACGTATCCTATTTTACTATAGTAAGGATTTGCACCAGATTTTTTAATTTTTATTTTTGGCTATTTTTGCACATTTCGTCAATGGGGGGGTATTCTCAGTTTAGCGATTTTTAAGCATTTTTCTTTATTGCTATTTCTGCGTCCCTTTTCTTTCGTTTGGTAGATTTTTCGGCATTTCGCAGTTCTAACGTATCCTATTTTGCTATATGTAGGATTTTCACCAGATTTTATAATTGTCATATTTTGGCCATTTTTAACCTCTTCCTCAACGGGGGGGTATTCTTATTTTAGCAATTTCTAAGAATTTTAGTTTATTCCTATTTCTGCGTCCCTTTGCATTCGTTTTGTAGATTTTTCGGCATTACGCAGTTCTAACGTATCCTATTTTGCTATATTTCGAATTTTCACCAGTTTTTTTAATGTTTATTTTTTGGCCAATTTGCACTTTTCGTCAATAGGGGGGTATTCTCATTTTAGCGATTTCTAAGCATTTTAGTTTATTCCTATTTCTGCGTCCCTTTGCATTCGTTTTGTAGATTTTTCGACATTACGCAGTTCTAACGTATCCTATTTTGCTATATTTAGGATTTACACTAGATTTTTTAATTTTTATTTTTTGGCCATTTTTGCAGTTATCGTCAATGGGTGGGGGGGTATTCTCATTTTAGCGATTTCTAAGCATTTTAGTTTATTCCTATTTCTGCGTCCCTTTGCATTCGTTTTGTAGATTTTTCGACATTTCGCAGTGTAAACGTATCCTATTTTACTATAGTAAGGATTTGCACCAGATTTTTTAATTTTTATTTTTGGCTATTTTTGCACATTTCGTCAATGGGGGGGTATTCTCAGTTTAGCGATTTTTAAGCATTTTTCTTTATTGCTATTTCTGCGTCCCTTTTCTTTCGTTTGGTAGATTTTTGGCATTTCGCAGTTCTAACGTATCCTATTTTGCTATATATAGGATTTTCACCAGATTTTATAATTGTCATATTTTGGCCATTTTTAACCTCTTCCTCAACGGGGGGGTATTCTTATTTTAGCAATTTCTAAGAATTTTAGTTTATTCCTATTTCTGCGTCCCTTTGCATTCGTTTTGTAGATTTTTCGGCATTACGCAGTTCTAACGTATCCTATTTTGCTATATTTCGAATTTTCACCAGTTTTTTTAATGTTTATTTTTTGGCCAATTTGCACTTTTCGTCAATGGGGGGGTATTCTCATTTTAGCGATTTCTAAGCATTTTAGTTTATTCCTATTTCTGCGTCCCTTTGCATTCGTTTTGTAGATTTTTCGGATTTACGCAGTTCTATTGTATCCTATTTTGCTATATTTAGGATTTGCAACCGATTTTTTAATTTTTATTTTTTGGGCATTTTTGCACTTTTCGTCAATTTCGGTGTATTCTCAGTTTAGCGATTTTTAAGCATTTTCTTTATTGCTATTTCTACGTCCCTTTTTTCGTTTGGTAGATTTTTCGGCATTACGCAGTTCTAACGTATCCGACATTACGCATCTCTAACGTATCCTATTTTGCTATATTTAGGATTTTCGCCAGATTTTTTAATTTTTATTTTTGGCCATTTTTGCAGTTTTCGTCAATTTTCATTTTAGCGATTTCTAAGCATTTTAGTTTATTCCTATTTGTGCGTCCCTTTGCATTCGTTTTGTAGATTTTTCGGCATTACGCAGTTCTAACGTATCCTATTTTGCTATATTTCGAATTTTCACAAGATTTTTTAATTTTTATTTTTTGGCCATTTTGCACCTTTCGTCAATGAAGGGGTATTCTCATTTTAGCGATTTCTAAACATTTTAGTTTATTCCTATTTCTGCGTCCCTTTGCATTCGTTTTGTAGATTTTTCGGCATTACGCAGTTGTAAGGTATCCTATTTTACTATACTAAGGATTTGGACCAGCTTTTTTAATTTTTATTTTTTGGTCATTTTTGCACTTTTCGTGAATGGGGGGGGGTGTTCTCAGTTTAGCGATTTTTAAGCATTTTCCTTTATTGTTATTTCTGCGTCCCTTTGCATTCGTTTTGTAGATTTTTCGACATTACGCAGTTCTAACGTATCCTATTTTGCTATATTTAGGATTTTCACCAGATTTTTTAATTTTTATTTTTTGGCCATTTTTGCAGTTTTCGTCAACGGGGGGGGGTAATCTCAGTTTAGCGATTTTTAAGCAGTTTACTTTATTGCTATTTCTGCGTCCCCTTGCATTCGTTTTGTAGATTTTTCGACATTTCGCAGTGTAAACGTATCCTATTTTACTATAGTTTGGATTTGCACCAGATTTTTTAATTTTTATTTTTCGTTATTTTTGCACATTCTGTCAATGAGGGGGGTATTCTCAGTTTAGCGATTTTTAAGCATTTTTCTTTATTGCTATTTCTGCGTCCCTTTTCTTTCGTTTGGTAGATTTTTCAGTATTTCGCAGTTCTAACGTATCCTATTTTGCTATATATAGGATTTTCACCAGATTTTATAATTTTCATATTTTGGGCATTTTTAAACTCTTCGTCAACCTGGGGCTATTCTTATTTTAGCGATTTCTAAGCACTTTAGTTTATTCCTATTTCTGCGTCTTTTTGCATTCGTTTTGTAGATGTTTGCGGCATTACGCAGTTCTAACTTATCCTATTTTGCTATATTTAGCATTTGCACCAGACTTTTTAATTATTTTGGCCATTTTTGCACTTTTCGTCAATGGGCGGTATTCTCAGTATAGCGATTTTTAAGCATTTTACTTTATTGCTATTTCTGCGTCCCTTTGCATTCGTTTTGTAGATTTTTCGGCATTACGCAGTTCTAACGTATTCTATTTTGCTATATTTAGGATTTGCACCAGATTTTTTAATTTTTTGTGGTCATTTTTGCACTTTTCATCAATGGGGGCGTATTCTCAGCTTAGCGATTTTTCAGCATTTTACTTTGTTGCTATTTCTACGTCCTTTTTCTTTCGTTTGGTAGATTATTCGGCATTTCGCAGTTCTAACGTATCCTATTTTTCTACATTTAGAATTTTCACCAGATATTTTAATTTTTATTTTTTGGCCATTTTTGCACTTTTCGTCAATGGGGGGGTATTCTCAGTTTAGCGATTTTTAAGCATTTTTCTTTATTGCTATTTCTGCGTCCCTTTGCATACGTTTTGTAGATGTTTCGTCATTACGAAGTTCTAACGTATCCAATTTTGCTATATTTAGGATTTTCGCCAGATTTTTTAATTTTTATTTTTTGGCCATTTTTGCAGTTTTCGTCAATTTTCATTTTAGCGATTTCTAAGCATTTTAGTTTATTCCTATTTCTGCGTCCCTTTTTATTCGTTTTGTAGATTTTTCGGCATTACGCAGTTCTAACGTATCGTATTTTGCTATACTAAGGATTTGGACGAAATTTTTTAATTTTTATTTTTTGGTCATTTTTGCACTTTTCGTGAATGGGGGGGTATTCTCAGTTTAGCGATTTTTAAGCATTTTCCTTTATTGTTATTTCTGCGTCCCTTTGCATTCGTTTTGTAGATTTTTCGACATTACGCAGTTCTAATGTATCCTATTTTGCTATATTTAGAATTTTCACCAGATTTTTTAATTTTTATTTTTTGGGCATTTTGCACTTTTCGTCAATGGGGGGGGTATTCTCATTTTAGCGATTTCTAAGCATTTTAGTTTATTCCTATTTCTGCGTCCCCTTGCATTCGTTTTGTAGATTTTTCGACATTTCGCAGTGTAAACGTATCCTATTTTACTATAGTTTGGATTTGCACCAGATTTTTTAATTTTTATTTTTCGTTATTTTTGCACATTCTGTCAATGGGGGGGTATTCTCAGTTTAGCGATTTTTAAGCATTTTTCTTTATTGCTATTTCTGCGTCCCTTTTCTTTCGTTTGGTAGATTTTTCGGTATTTCGCAGTTCTAACGTATCCTATTTTGCTATATATAGGATTTTCACCAGATTTTATAATTTTCATATTTTGGCCATTTTTAAACTCGTCAACGGGGGGCTATTCTTATTTTAGCGATTTCTAAGCAGTTTAGTTTATTCCTATTTCTGCGTCTTTTTGCATTCGTTTTGTAGATTTTTGCGGCATTAAGCAGTTCTAACTTATCCTATTTTGCTATATTTAGGATTTGCACCAGATTTTTTAATTTTTTTGGCCATTTTTGCACTTTTTGTCAATGGGGGGTATTCTCAGTATAGCGATTTTTAAGCATTTTACTTTATTGCTATTTCTGCGTCCCTTTGCATTCGTTTTGTAGATTTTTCGGCATTACGCAGTTCTAACGTATTCTATTTTGCTATATTTAGGATTTGCACCAGATTTTTTAATTTTTTGTGGTCATTTTTGCACTTTTCGTCAATGGGGGGGTATTCTCAGTTTAGCGATTTTTCAGCATTTTACTTTGTTGCTATTTCTACGTCCTTTTTCTTTCGTTTGGTAGATTATTCGGCATTACGCAGTTCTAACGTATCCTATTTTTCTACATTTAGAATTTTCACCAGATATTTTAATTTTTATTTTTTTTCCATTTTTGCACTTTTCGTCAATGGGGGGGTATTCTCAGTTTAGCGATTTTTAAGCATTTTTCTTTATTGCTATTTCTGCGTCCCTTTGCATACGTTTTGTAGATGTTTCGTCATTACGAAGTTCTAACGTATCCAATTTTGCTATATTTAGGATTTTCGCCAGATTTTTTAATTTTTATTTTTTGGCCATTTTTGCAGTTTTCGTCAATTTTCATTTTAGCGATTTCTAAGCATTTTAGTTTATTCCTATTTCTGCGTCCCTTTTTATTCGTTTTGTAGATTTTTCGGCATTACGCAGTTCTAACGTATCGTATTTTGCTATACTAAGGATTTGGACGAGATTTTTTAATTTTTATTTTTTGGTCATTTTTGCACTTTTCGTGAATGGGGGGGTATTCTCAGTTTAGCGATTTTTAAGCATTTTACTTTATTGCTATTTCTGCGTCCCTTTGCATTCGTTTTGTAGATTTTTCGGCATTACGCAGTTCTATTGTATCCTATTTTGCTATATTTAGGATTTGCAACCGATTTTTTAATTTTTATTTTTTGGCCATTTTTGCACTTTTCGTCAATTTCGGTGTATTCTCAGTTTAGCGATTTTTAAGCATTTTACTTTATTGCTATTTCTACGTCACTTTTCTTTCGTTTGGTAGATTTTTCGGCATTACGCAGTTCTAACGTATCCTATTTTGCTATATTTAGGATTTTCACCAGATTTTTTAATTTTTATTTTTTGGCATTTTTTTGCAGTTTTCGTCAATTGGGGGTATTCTCAGTTTAGCGATTTTTAAGCATTTTACTTTATTGCTTCTTCTGCGTCCCTTTGCATTCGTTTTGTAGATTTTTCGGCATTATGCAGTTCTAACGTATCCTATTTTGCTATATTTAGGATTTGCACCAGATTTTTTAATTTTTATTTTTTGGCCATTTTTCACTTTTCGTCAATGGGGGGGTGTTCTCATTTTAGCGATTTTTAAGCATTTTACTTTATTGCTATTTCTGCGTCCCTTTGCATTCGTTTTGTAGATTTTTCGGCATTACGCAGTTCTATTGTATCCTATTTTGCTATATTTAGGATTTGCAACCGATTTTTTAATTTTTATTTTTTGGTCATTTTTGCACTTTTCGTCAATTTCGGTGTATTCTCAGTTTAGCGATTTTTAAGCATTTTCTTTATTGCTATTTCTACGTCCCTTTTTTTCGTTTGGTAGATTTTTCGGCATTACGCAGTTCTAACGTATCCGACATTACGCAGTTCTAACGTATTTTATTTTGCTATATTTAGGATTTTCGCCAGATTTTTTAATTTTTATTTTGGCCATTTTTGCAGTTTTCGTCAATTTTCATTTTAGCGATTTCTAAGCATTTTAGTTTATTCCTATTTCTGCGTCCCTTTGCATTCGTTTTGTAGATTTTTCGGCATTACGCAGTTCTAACGTATCCTATTTTGCTATATTTCGAATTTTCACAAGATTTTTTAATTTTTATTTTTTGGCCATTTTGCACTTTTCGTCAATGGGGGGGTATTCTCATTTTAGCGATTTCTAAGCATTTTAGTTTATTCCTATTTCTTCGTCCCTTTGCATTCGTTTTGTAGATTTTTCGGCATTACGCAGTTGTAAGGTATCCTATTTTGCTATACTAAGGATTTGGACCAGATTTTTTAATTTTTATTTTTGGTCATTTTTGCACTTTTCGTCAATGGGGGGGTATTCTCAGTTTAGCGATTTTCAGCATTTTACTTTGTTGCTATTTCTACGTCCTTTTTCTTTCGTTTGGTAGATTATTCGGCATTACGCAGTTCTAACGTATCCTATTTTTCTACATTTAGAATTTTCACCAGATTTTTTAATTTTTATTTTTTTCCATTTTTGCACTTTTCGTCAATGGGGGGGTATTCTCAGTTTAGCGATTTTTAAGCATTTTTCTTTATTGCTATTTCTGCGTCCCTTTGCATACGTTTTGTAGATGTTTCGACATTACGAAGTTCTATCGTATCCAATTTTGCTATATTTAGGATTTTCGCCAGATTTTTTAATTTTTATTTTTTGGCCATTTTTGCAGTTTTCGTCAATTTTCATTTTAGCGATTTCTAAGCATTTTAGTTTATTCCTATTTCTGCGTCCCTTTTTATTCGTTTTGTAGATTTTTCGGAATTACGCAGTTCTAACGTATCGTATTTTGCTATACTAAGGATTTGGACGAGATTTTTTAATTTTTATTTTTTGGTCATTTTTGCACTTTTCGTGAATGGGGGGGTATTCTCAGTTTAGCGATTTTTAAGCATTTTTCTTTATTGCTATTTCTGCGTCCCTTTTCTTTCGTTTGGTAGATTTTTCGGTATTTCGCAGTTCTAACGTATCCTATTTTGCTATATATAGGATTTTCACCAGATTTTATAATTTTCATATTTTGGCCATTTTTAAACTCTTCGTCAACGGGGGGCTATTCTTATTTTAGCGATTTCTAAGCAGTTTAGTTTATTCCTATTTCTGCGTCTTTTTGCATTCGTTTTGTAGATTTTTGCGGCATTAAGCAGTTCTAACTTATCCTATTTTGCTATATTTAGGATTTGCACCAGATTTTTTAATTTTTTTGGCCATTTTTGCACTTTTTGTCAATGGGGGGTATTCTCAGTATAGCGATTTTTAAGCATTTTACTTTATTGCTATTTCTGCGTCCCTTTGCATTCGTTTTGTAGATTTTTCGGCATTACGCAGTTCTAACGTATTCTATTTTGCTATATTTAGGATTTGCACCAGATTTTTTAATTTTTTGTGGTCATTTTTGCACTTTTCGTCAATGGGGGGGTATTCTCAGTTTAGCGATTTTTCAGCATTTTACTTTGTTGCTATTTCTACGTCCTTTTTCTTTCGTTTGGTAGATTATTCGGCATTACGCAGTTCTAACGTATACTATTTTTCTACATTTAGAATTTTCACCAGATATTTTAATTTTTATTTTTTTTCCATTTTTGCACTTTTCGTCAATGGGGGGGTATTCTCAGTTTAGCGATTTTTAAGCATTTTTCTTTATTGCTATTTCTGCGTCCCTTTGCATACGTTTTGTAGATGTTTCGTCATTACGAAGTTCTAACGTATCCAATTTTGCTATATTTAGGATTTTCGCCAGATTTTTAATTTTTATTTTTTGGCCATTTTTGCAGTTTTCGTCAATTTTCATTTTAGCGATTTCTAAGCAATTTAGTTTATTCCTATTTCTGCGTCCCTTTTTATTCGTTTTGTAGATTTTTCGGCATTACGCAGTTCTAACGTATCGTATTTTGCTATACTAAGGATTTGGACGAGATTTTTTAATTTTTATTTTTTGGTCATTTTTGCACTTTTCGTGAATGGGGGGGTATTCTCAGTTTAGCGATTTTTAAGCATTTTACTTTATTGCTAATTCTGCGTCCCTTTGCATTCGTTTTGTAGATTTTTCGGCATTACGCAGTTCTATTGTATCCTATTTTGCTATATTTAGGATTTGCAACCGATTTTTTAATTTTTATTTTTTGGCCATTTTTGCACTTTTCGTCAATTTCGGTGTATTCTCAGTTTAGCGATTTTTAAGCATTTTACTTTATTGCTATTTCTACGTCACTTTTCTTTCGTTTGGTAGATTTTTCGGCATTACGCAGTTCTAACGTATCCTATTTTGCTATATTTAGGATTTTCACCAGATTTTTTAATTTTTATTTTTTGGCATTTTTTTGCAGTTTTCGTCAATTGGGGGTATTCTCAGTTTAGCGATTTTTAAGCATTTTACTTTATTCCTTCTTCTGCGTCCCTTTGCATTCGTTTTGTAGATTTTTCGGCATTATGCAGTTCTAACGTATCCTATTTTGCTATATTTAGGATTTGCACCAGATTTTTTAATTTTTATTTTTTGGCCATTTTTCACTTTTCGTCAATGGGGGGGTGTTCTCATTTTAGCGATTTTTAAGCATTTTACTTTATTGCTATTTCTGCGTCCCTTTGCATTCGTTTTGTAGATTTTTCGGCATTACGCAGTTCTATTGTATCCTATTTTGCTATATTTAGGATTTGCAACCGATTTTTTAATTTTTATTTTTTGGTCATTTTTGCACTTTTCGTCAATTTCGGTGTATTCTCAGTTTAGCGATTTTTAAGCATTTTCTTTATTGCTATTTCTACGTCCCTTTTTTTCGTTTGGTAGATTTTTCGGCATTACGCAGTTCTAACGTATCCGACATTACGCAGTTCTAACGTATTTTATTTTGCTATATTTAGGATTTTCGCCAGATTTTTTAATTTTTATTTTTGGTCATTTTTGCAGTTTTCGTCAATTTTCATTTTAGCGATTTCTAAGCATTTTAGTTTATTCCTATTTCTGCGTCCCTTTGCATTCGTTTTGTAGATTTTTCGGCATTACGCAGTTCTAACGTATCCTATTTTGCTATATTTCGAATTTTCACAAGATTTTTTAATTTTTATTTTTTGGCCATTTTGCACTTTTCGTCAATGGGGGGGTATTCTCATTTTAGCGATTTCTAAGCATTTTAGTTTATTCCTATTTCTTCGTCCCTTTGCATTCGTTTTGTAGATTTTTCGGCATTACGCAGTTGTAAGGTATCCTATTTTGCTATACTAAGGATTTGGACCAGATTTTTTAATTTTTATTTTTGGTCATTTTTGCACTTTTCGTCAATGGGGGGGTATTCTCAGTTTAGCGATTTTTCAGCATTTTACTTTGTTGCTATTTCTACGTCCTTTTTCTTTCGTTTGGTAGATTATTCGGCATTACGCAGTTCTAACGTATCCTATTTTTCTACATTTAGAATTTTCACCAGATTTTTTAATTTTTATTTTTTTCCATTTTTGCACTTTTCGTCAATGGGGGGGTATTCTCAGTTTAGCGATTTTTAAGCATTTTTCTTTATTGCTATTTCTGCGTCCCTTTGCATACGTTTTGTAGATGTTTCGACATTACGAAGATCTATCGTATCCAATTTTGCTATATTTAGGATTTTCGCCAGATTTTTTAATTTTTATTTTTTGGCCATTTTTGCAGTTTTCGTCAATTTTCATTTTACCGATTTCTAAGCATTTTAGTTTATTCCTATTTCTGCGTCCCTTTTTATTCGTTTTGTAGATTTTTCGGCATTACGCAGTTCTAACGTATCGTATTTTGCTATACTAAGGATTTGGACGAGATTTTTTAATTTTTATTTTTTGGTCATTTTTGCACTTTTCGTGAATGGGGGGGTATTCTCAGTTTAGCGATTTTTAAGCATTTTCCTTTATTGTTATTTCTGCGTCCCTTTGCATTCGTTTTGTAGATTTTTCGACATTACGCAGTTCTAATGTATCCTATTTTGCTATATTTAGAATTTTCACCAGATTTTTTAATTTTTATTTTTTGGCCATTTTGCACTTTTCGTCAATGGGGGGGTATTCTCATTTTAGCGATTTCTAAGCATTTTAGTTTATTCCTATTTCTGCGTCCCCTTGCATTCGTTTTGTAGCTTTTTCGACATTTCGCAGTGTAAACGTATCCTATTTTACTATAGTTTGGATTTGCACCAGATTTTTTAATTTTTATTTTTCGTTATTTTTGCACATTCTGTCAATGGGGGGGGTATTCTCAGTTTAGCGATTTTTAAGCATTTTTCTTTATTGCTATTTCTGCGTCCCTTTTCTTTCGTTTGGTAGATTTTTCGGTATTTCGCAGTTCTAACGTATCCTATTTTGCTATATATAGGATTTTCACCAGATTTTATAATTTTCATATTTTGGCCATTTTTAAACTCTTCGTCAACGGGGGGCTATTCTTATTTTAGCGATTTCTAAGCAGTTTAGTTTATTCCTATTTCTGCGTCTTTTTGCATTCGTTTTGTAGATTTTTGCGGCATTAAGCAGTTCTAACTTATCCTATTTTGCTATATTTAGGATTTGCACCAGATTTTTTAATTTTTTTGGCCATTTTTGCACTTTTTGTCAATGGGGGGTATTCTCAGTATAGCGATTTTTAAGCATTTTACTTTATTGCTATTTCTGCGTCCCTTTGCATTCGTTTTGTAGATTTTTCGGCATTACGCAGTTCTAACGTATTCTATTTTGCTATATTTAGGATTTGCACCAGATTTTTTAATTTTTTGTGGTCATTTTTGCACTTTTCGTCAATGGGGGGGTATTCTCAGTTTAGCGATTTTTCAGCATTTTACTTTGTTGCTATTTCTACGTCCTTTTTCTTTCGTTTGGTAGATTATTCGGCATTACGCAGTTCTAACGTATCCTATTTTTCTACATTTAGAATTTTCACCAGATATTTTAATTTTTATTTTTTTTCCATTTTTGCACTTTTCGTCAATGGGGGGGTATTCTCAGTTTAGCGATTTTTAAGCATTTTTCTTTATTGCTATTTCTGCGTCCCTTTGCATACGTTTTGTAGATGTTTCGTCATTACGAAGTTCTAACGTATCCAATTTTGCTATATTTAGGATTTTCGCCAGATTTTTAATTTTTATTTTTTGGCCATTTTTGCAGTTTTCGTCAATTTTCATTTTAGCGATTTCTAAGCAATTTAGTTTATTCCTATTTCTGCGTCCCTTTTTATTCGTTTTGTAGATTTTTCGGCATTACGCAGTTCTAACGTATCGTATTTTGCTATACTAAGGATTTGGACGAGATTTTTTAATTTTTATTTTTTGGTCATTTTTGCACTTTTCGTGAATGGGGGGGTATTCTCAGTTTAGCGATTTTTAAGCATTTTACTTTATTGCTATTTCTGCGTCCCTTTGCATTCGTTTTGTAGATTTTTCGGCATTACGCAGTTCTATTGTATCCTATTTTGCTATATTTAGGATTTGCAACCGATTTTTTAATTTTTATTTTTTGGCCATTTTTGCACTTTTCGTCAATTTCGGTGTATTCTCAGTTTAGCGATTTTTAAGCATTTTACTTTATTGCTATTTCTACGTCACTTTTCTTTCGTTTGGTAGATTTTTCGGCATTACGCAGTTCTAACGTATCCTATTTTGCTATATTTAGGATTTTCACCAGATTTTTTAATTTTTATTTTTTGGCATTTTTTTGCAGTTTTCGTCAATTGGGGGTATTCTCAGTTTAGCGATTTTTAAGCATTTTACTTTATTGCTTCTTCTGCGTCCCTTTGCATTCGTTTTGTAGATTTTTCGGCATTATGCAGTTCTAACGTATCCTATTTTGCTATATTTAGGATTTGCACCAGATTTTTTAATTTTTATTTTTTGGCCATTTTTCACTTTTCGTCAATGGGGGGGTGTTCTCATTTTAGCGATTTTTAAGCATTTTACTTTATTGCTATTTCTGCGTCCCTTTGCATTCGTTTTGTAGATTTTTCGGCATTACGCAGTTATATTGTATCCTATTTTGCTATATTTAGGATTTGCAACCGATTTTTTAATTTTTATTTTTTGGTCATTTTTGCACTTTTCGTCAATTTCGGTGTATTCTCAGTTTAGCGATTTTTAAGCATTTTCTTTATTGCTATTTCTACGTCCCTTTTTTTCGTTTGGTAGATTTTTCGGCATTACGCAGTTCTAACGTATCCGACATTACGCAGTTCTAACGTATTTTATTTTGCTATATTTAGGATTTTCGCCAGATTTTTTAATTTTTATTTTTGGCCATTTTTGCAGTTTTCGTCAATTTTCATTTTAGCGATTTCTAAGCATTTTAGTTTATTCCTATTTCTGCGTCCCTTTGCATTCGTTTTGTAGATTTTTCGGCATTACGCAGTTCTAACGTATCCTATTTTGCTATATTTCGGATTTTCACAAGATTTTTTAATTTTTATTTTTTGGCCATTTTGCACTTTTCGTCAATGGGGGGGTATTCTCATTTTAGCGATTTCTAAGCATTTTAGTTTATTCCTATTTCTTCGTCCCTTTGCATTCGTTTTGTAGATTTTTCGGCATTACGCAGTTGTAAGGTATCCTATTTTGCTATACTAAGGATTTGGACCAGATTTTTTAATTTTTATTTTTGGTCATTTTTGCACTTTTCGTCAATGGGGGGGTATTCTCAGTTTAGCGATTTTTCAGCATTTTACTTTGTTGCTATTTCTACGTCCTTTTTCTTTCGTTTGGTAGATTATTCGGCATTACGCAGTTCTAACGTATCCTATTTTTCTACATTTAGAATTTTCACCAGATTTTTTAATTTTTATTTTTTTCCATTTTTGCACTTTTCGTCAATGGGGGGGTATTCTCAGTTTAGCGATTTTTAAGCATTTTTCTTTATTGCTATTTCTGCGTCCCTTTGCATACGTTTTGTAGATGTTTCGACATTACGAAGTTCTATCGTATCCAATTTTGCTATATTTAGGATTTTCGCCAGATTTTTTAATTTTTATTTTTTGGCCATTTTTGCAGTTTTCGTCAATTTTCATTTTACCGATTTCTAAGCATTTTAGTTTATTCCTATTTCTGCGTCCCTTTTTATTCGTTTTGTAGATTTTTCGGCATTACGCAGTTCTAACGTATCGTATTTTGCTATACTAAGGATTTGGACGAGATTTTTTAATTTTTATTTTTTGGTCATTTTTGCACTTTTCGTGAATGGGGGGGTATTCTCAGTTTAGCGATTTTTAAGCATTTTCCTTTATTGTTATTTCTGCGTCCCTTTGCATTCGTTTTGTAGATTTTTCGACATTACGCAGTTCTAATGTATCCTATTTTGCTATATTTAGAATTTTCACCAGATTTTTTAATTTTTATTTTTTGGCCATTTTGCACTTTTCGTCAATGGGGGGGTATTCTCATTTTAGCGATTTCTAAGCATTTTAGTTTATTCCTATTTCTGCGTCCCCTTGCATTCGTTTTGTAGCTTTTTCGACATTTCGCAGTGTAAACGTATCCTATTTTACTATAGTTTGGATTTGCACCAGATTTTTTAATTTTTATTTTTCGTTATTTTTGCACATTCTGTCAATGGGGGGGGGGTATTCTCAGTTTAGCGATTTTTAAGCATTTTTCTTTATTGTTATTTCTGCGTCCCTTTTCTTTCGTTTGGTAGATTTTTCGGTATTTCGCTGTTCTAACGTATCTTATTTTGCTATATATAGGATTTTCACCAGATTTTATAATTTTCATATTTTGGCCATTTTTAAACTCTTCGTCAACGGGGGGCTATTCTTATTTTAGCGATTTCTAAGCAGTTTAGTTTATTCCTATTTCTGCGTCTTTTTGCATTCGTTTTGTAGATGTTTGCGGCATTACGCAGTTCTAACTTATCCTATTTTGCTATATTTAGGATTTGCACCAGATTTTTTAATTTTTTTTGGCCATTTTTGCACTTTTCGTCAATGGGGGGTATTCTCAGTATAGCGATTTTTAAGCATTTTACTTTATTGCTATTTCTGCGTCCCTTTGCATTCGTTTTGTAGATTTTTCGGCATTACGCAGTTCTAACGTATTCTATTTTGCTATATTTAGGATTTGCACCAGATTTTTTAATTTTTTGTGGTCATTTTTGCACTTTTCGTCAATGGGGGGGTATTCTCAGTTTAGCGATTTTTCAGCATTTTACTTTGTTGCTATTTCTACGTCCTTTTTCTTTCGTTTGGTAGATTATTCGGCATTACGCAGTTCTAACGTATCCTATTTTTCTACATTTGGAATTTTCACCAGATTTTTTAATTTTTATTTTTTTCCATTTTTGCACTTTTCGTCAATGGGGGGGCATTCTCAGTTTAGCGATTTTTAAGCATTTTTCTTTATTGCTATTTCTGCGTCCCTTTGCATACGTGTTGTAGATGTTTCGACATTACGAAGTTCTAACGTATCCAATTTTGCTATATTTAGGATTTTCGCCAGATTTTTTAATTTTTATTTTTTGGCCATTTTTGCAGCTTTCGTCAATTTTCATTTTAGCGATTTCTAAGCATTTTAGTTTATTCCTATTTCTGCGTCCCTTTTTATTCGTTTTGTAGATTTTTCGGCATTACGCAGTTCTAACGTCGTATTTTGCTATACTAAGGATTTGGACGAGATTTTTTAATTTTTATTTTTTGGTCATTTTTGCACTTTTCGTGAATGGGGGGGTATTCTCAGTTTAGCGATTTTTAAGCATTTTCCTTTATTGTTATTTCTGCGTCCCTTTGCATTCGTTTTGTAGATTTTTCGACATTACGCAGTTCTAACGTATCCTATTTTGCTATATATAGGATTTTCACCAGATTTTTTAATTTTTATTTTTTGGCCATTTTTGCAGTTTTCGTCAACGGGGGGGGTATTCTCAGTTTAGCGATTTTTAAGCATTTTACTTTATTGCTATTTCTGCGTCCCTTTGCATTCGTTTTGTAGATTTTTCGGCATTACGCAGTTCTAACGTATCCTATTTTGCTATATTTCGAATTTTCACAAGATTTTTTAATTTTTATTTTTTGGCCATTTTGCACTTTTCGTCAATGGGGGGTATTCTCATTTTAGCGATTTCTAAGCATTTTAGTTTATTCCTATTTCTGCGTCCCTTTGCATTCGTTTTGTAGATTTTTCGGCATTACGCAGTTCTAAGGTATCCTATTTTGCTATACTAAGGGTTTGGACCAGATTTTTTAATTTTTATTTTTTGGTCATTTTTGCACTTTTCGTGAATGGGGGGAGTGTTCTCAGTTTAGCGATTTTTAAGCATTTTCCTTTATTGTTATTTCTGCGTCCCTTTGCATTCGTTTTGTAGATTTTTCGACATTACGCAGTTCTAATGTATCCTATTTTGCTATATTTAGAATTTTCACCAGATTGTTTAATTTTTATTTTTTGGCCATTTTGCACTTTTCGTCAATGGGGGGGGGTATTCTCATTTTAGCGATTTCTAAGCATTTTAGTTTATTCCTATTTCTGCGTCCCCTTGCATTCGTTTTGTAGATTTTTCGACATTTCGCAGTGTAAACGTATCCTATTTTACTATAGCTTGGATTTGCACCAGATTTTTTAATTTTTATTTTTCGTTATTTTTGCACACTCTGTCAATGAGGGGGGTATTCTCAGTTTACCGATTTTTAAGCATTTTTCTTTATTGCCCATTCTGCGTCCCTTTTCTTTCGTTTGGTAGATTTTTCGGTATTTCGCAGTTCTAACGTATCCTATTTTGCTATATATAGGATTTTCACCAGATTTTATAATTTTCATATTTTGGCCATTTTTAAACTCTTCGTCAACGGGGGGCTATTCTTATTTTAGCTATTTCTAAGCATTTTAGTTTATTCCTATTTCTGCGTCCCTTTGCATTCGTTTTGTAGATTTTTCGGCATTACGCAGTTCTAACGTATCCTATTTTGCTATATTTAGAATTTTCACCAGATTTTTTAATTTTTATTTTTTGGCCATTTTGCAGTTTTCGTCAACGGGGGGGGGGTATTCTCAGTTTAGCGATTTTTAAGAATTTTACTTTATTGATATTTCTACGTCCCTTTTCTTTCGTTTGGTAGATTTTTCGGCATTACGCAGTTATAACGTATCCTATTTTATAAATTTAGGATTTGAACCAGATTTTTAAATGATTATTTTTTGGCCATTTTTGTACCTTTCGTCATTTGCGGGGTATTCTCAGTTTAGCGATTTTTAAGCATTTTACTTTATTGCTTCTTCTGCGTCCCTTTGCATTCCTTTTGTAGATTTTTCGGCATTATGCAGTTCTAACGTATCCTATTTTGCTATATTTAGGATTTGCACCAGATTTTTTAATCTTTATTTTTTGGCCATTTTTCACTTTTCGTCAATGGGGGGGTATTCTCATTTTAGCGATTTTTAAGCATTTTACTTTATTGCTATTTCTGCGTCCCTTTGCATTCGTTTTGTAGATTTTTCGGCATTACGCAGTTCTATTGTATCCTATTATGCTATATTTAGGATTTGCAGCAGATTTTTTAATTTTTATTTTTTGGCCATTTTTGCACTTTTCGTCAATGGGGGCGTATTCTCAGTTTAGCGATTTTTAGGCATTTTACTTTATTGCTATTTCTACGTCCCTTTTCTTTCGTTTGGTAGATTTTTCGGCATTACGCAGTTCTAACGTATCCTATTTTGCTACATTTAGAATTTTCACCAGATTTTTTAGTTCTTATTTTTTGGCTTTTTTTTTTGCACTATTCGTCAATGGCGGGGTATTCTGAGTTTAGCTTTTTTTAAAAATTTTCCTTAATTGCAATTTCTGCGTCCCTTTGCATTCGTTTTGTAGATTTTTCGACATTTCGCAGTGTAAACGTACCCTATTTTACTATAGTTAGGATTTGCACCAGATTTTTTAATTTTTATTTTTGGTTATTTTGCACATTTCGTCAATGGGGGGGGTATTCTCAGTTTAGCGATTTTTAAGCATTTTTCTTTATTGCTATTTCTGCGTCCCTTTTCTTTCGTTTGGTAGATTTTTCGGCATTTCGCAGTTCTAACGTATCCTATTTTGCTATATATAGGATTTTCACCAGATTTTATAATTTTCATATTTTGGCCATTTTTAAACTCTTCCTCAACGGGGGCGTATTCTTATTTTAGCGATTTCTAAGCAGTTTAGTTTATTCCTATTTCTGCGTCCCTTTGCATTCGTTTTGTAAATTTTTGCGGCATTACGCAGTTCTAAGTTATCCTATTTTGCTATATTTAGGATTTGCACCAGATTTTTTAATTTTTTTTGGCCATTTTTGCACTTTTCGTCAATGGGGGGTATTCTCAGTATAGCGATTTTTAAGCATTTTACTTTATTGCTATTTCTGCGTCCCTTTGCATTCGTTTTGTAGATTTTACGGCATTACGCAGTTCTAACGTATCCTATTTTGCTATATTTAGAATTTTCACCAGATTTTTTAATTTTCATTTTTTGGCCATTGTTGCACTATTCGTCAATGGCGGGGTATTTAAGTTTACGAATTTTTAAGCATTTTTCTTTATTGCTATTTCTGCCTCCCTTTGCATAAGTCTTGTAGATTTTTCGGCTTTACGCAATTATAACGTATCCTATTTTGCAACTTTTAGAATTTACGCCAGATTTTTTAATTTTGATTTTTTGGCCATTTTTGCAGTTTTCTTCAATTCTCATTTAAGCGATTTTTAAGCATTTTCCTTTATTGTTATTTCTGCGTCCCTTTTCATTTGTTTTGTAGTTTTTTCGACATTACGAAGTTCTAACGTATCCAATTTTGCTATATTTAGGTTTTTCGCCAGATTTTTTAATTTTTATTTTTTGGCCATTTTTGCAGTTTTCGTCAATTTTCATTTTAGCGATTTCTAAGCATTTTAGTTTATTCCTATTTCTGCGTCCCTTTTTATTCGTTTTGTAGATTTTTCGGCATTACGCAGTTCTAACGTATCGTATTTTGCTATACTAAGGATTTGGACGAGATTTTTAATTTTTATTTTTTGGTCACTTTTGCACTTTTCGTGAATGGCGGGGTATTTTGAGTTTACGAATTTTTAAGCATTTTTCTTTATTGCTATTTCTGCCTCCCTTTGCATAAGTTTTGTAGATTTTTCGGCTTTACGCAATTATAACGTATCCTATTTTGCAACTTTTAGAATTTACGCCAGATTTTTTAATTTTTATTTTTTGGCCATTTTTGCAGTTTTCTTCAATTCTCATTTAAGCGATTTTTAAGCATTTTCCTTTATTGTTATTTCTGCGTCCCTTTGCATTCGTTTTGTAGATTTTTCGACATTACGCAGTTCTAAAGTATCCTATTTTGCAATATTTAGGATTTTCACCAGATTTTTTAATTTTTATTTTTTGGCCATTTTTGCAGTTTTCGTCAACGGGGGGGGTGTTCTCACTTTAGCGATTTTTAAGCATTTTCCTTTATTGATATTTCTGCGTCCCTTTGCATTCGTTTTGTAGATTTTTCGACAATACGCAGTTCTAATGTATCCTATTTTGCTATATTTAGAATTTTCACCAGATTTTTTAATTTTTATTTTTTGGCCATTTTGCACTTTTCGTCAATGGGGGGGTATTCTCATTTTAGCGATTTTAAGCATTTTAGTTTATTCCTATTTCTGCGTCCCCTTGCATTCGTTTTGTAGATTTTTCGACATTTCGCAGTGTAAACGTATCCTATTTTGCTATAGTTTGGATTTGCACCAGATTTTTTAATTTTTATTTTTCGTTATTTTTGCACATTCTGTCAATGGGGGGGGGTATTCTCAGTTTAGCGATTTTTAAGCATTTTTCTTTATTGCTATTTCTGCGTCCCTTTTCTTTCGTTTGGTAGATTTTTCGGTATTTCGCAGTTCTAACGTATTCTATTTTGCTATATTTAGGATTTGCACCAGATTTTTTAATTTTTTGTGGTCATTTTTGCACTTTTCGTCAATGGGGGGGTATTCTCAGTTTAGCGATTTTTCAGCATTTTACTTTGTTGCTATTTCTACGTCCTTTTTCTTTCGTTTGCTAGATTATTCGGCATTACGCAGTTCTAACGTATCCTATTTTTCTACATTTAGAATTTTCACCAGATTTTTTAATTTTTATTTTTTTCCATTTTTGCACTTTTCGTCAATGGGGGGGTATTCTCAGTTTAGCGATTTTTAACATTTTTCTTTATTGCTATTTCTGCGTCCCTTTGCATACGTTTTGTAGATGTTTCGACATTACGAAGTTCTAACGTATCCAATTTTGCTATATTTAGGATTTTCGCCAGATTTTTTAATTTTTATTTTTTGGCCATTTTTGCAGTTTTCGTCAATTTTCATTTTAGCGAATTCTAAGCATTTTAGTTTATTCCTATTTCTGCGTCCCTTTATATTCGTTTTGTAGATTTTTCGGCATTACGCAGTTCTAACGTATCGTATTTTGCTATACTAAGGATTTGGACGAGATTTTTTAATTTTTATTTTTTGGTCATTTTTGCACTTTTCGTCAATGGGGGGGTATTCTCAGTTTAGCGATTTTTAAGCATTTTACTTTATTGCTATTTCTGCGTCCCTTTGCATTCGTTTTGTAGATTTTTCGGCATTACGCAGTTCTAACTTATCCTATTTTGCTATATTTCGAATTTTCACCAGATTTTTTAATTTTTATTTTTTGGCCATTTTGCACTTTTCGTCAATGGGGGGTATTCTCATTTTAGCGATTTCTAAGCATTTTAGTTTATTCCTATTTCTGCGTCCCTTTGCATTCGTTTTGTAGATTTTTCGGCATTACGCAGTTCTAAGGTATCCTATTTTGCTATACTAAGGATTTGGACGAGATTTTTTAATTTTTATTTTTTGGTCATTTTTGCACTTTTCGTGAATGGGGGGGTATTCTCAGTTTAGCGATTTTTAAGCATTTCCCTTTATTGTTATTTCTGCGTCCCTTTGCATTCGTTTTGTAGATTTTTCGACATTACGCAGTTCTAACGTATCCTATTTTGCTATATTTAGGATTTTCACCAGATTTTTTAGTTTTTATTTTTTGGCCATTTTTGCAGTTTTCGTCAACGGGGGGGGGTATTCTCAGTTTAGCGATTTTTAAGCATTTTACTTTATTGCTATTTCTGCGTCCCTTTGCATTCGTTTTGTAGATTTTTCGGCATTACGCAGTTCTAACTTATCCTATTTTGTTATATTTCGAATTTTCACCAGATTTTTTAATTTTTATTTTTTGGCCATTTTGCACTTTTCGTCAATGGGGGGGTATTCTCATTTTAGCGATTTCTAAGCATTTTAGTTTATTCCTATTTCTGCGTCCCTTTGCATTCGTTTTGTAGATTTTTCGGCATTACGCAGTTCTAAGGTATCCTATTTTGCTATACTAAGGATTTGGACGAGATTTTTTAATTTTTATTTTTTTCCATTTTTGCACTTTTCGTCAATTGGGGGGTATTCTCAGTTTAGCGATTTTTAAGCATTTTTCTTTATTGCTATTTCTGCGTCCCTTTGCATACGTTTTGTAGATGTTTCGACATTACGCAATTATAACGTATCCTATTTTGCTGCATTTAGAATTTACGCCAGATTTTTTAATGTTTATTTTTTGGCCATTTTTGCAGTTTTCGTCAATTCTCATTTTAGCCATTTTTAAGCATTTTCCTTTATTGTTATTGCTGCGTCCGTTTGCATTCATTTTGTAGGTTTTTCGACATTACGCAGTTCTAATTTTTCCAATTTTGCTATATTTAGGATTTTCGCCAGATTTTTTAATTTTTATTTTTGGCCATTTTTGCAGTTTTCGTCAATTTTCATTTTAGCGATTTCTAAGCATTTTAGTTTATTCCTATTTCTGCGTCCCTTTGCATTCGTTTTGTAGATTTTTCGGCATTACGCAGTTCTAACGTATCCTATTTTGCTATATTTAGAATTTTCACCAGATTTTTTAATTTTTATTTTTTGGCCATTTTGCAGTTTTCGTCAACGGGGGGGGGGGTATTCTCAGTTTAGCGATTTTTAAGAATTTTACTTTATTGATATTTTTACGTCCCTTTTCTTTCGTTTGGTAGATTTTTCGGCATTACGCAGTTATAACGTATCCTATTTTATAAATTTAGGATTTGAACCAGATTTTTAAATGATTATTTTTTGCCCATTTTTGTACCTTTCGTCATTTGCGGGGTATTCTCAGTTTAGCGATTTTTAAGCATTTTACTTTATTGCTTCTTCTGCGTCCCTTTGCATTCCTTTTGTAGATTTTTCGGCATTATGCAGTTCTAACGTATCCTATTTTGCTATATTTAGGATTTGCACCAGATTTTTTAATCTTTATTTTTTGGCCATTTTTCACTTTTCGTCAATGGGGGGGTATTCTCATTTTAGCGATTTTTAAGCATTTTACTTTATTGCTATTTCTGCGTCCCTTTGCATTCGTTTTGTAGATTTTTCGGCATTACGCAGTTCTAACGTTACCAATTTTGCTATATTTAGGAATTTCGCCAGATTTTTTAATTTTTATTTTTTGGCCATTTTTGCAGTTTTCGTCAATTTTCATTTAAGCGATTTCTAAGCATTTTAGTTTATTCCTATTTCTGCGTCCCTTTGCATTCGTTTTGTAGATTTTTCGGCATTACGCAGTTCTATTGTATCCTATTTTGCTATATTTAGGATTTGCAGCAGATTTTTTAATTTTTATTTTTTGGCCATTTTTGCACTTTTCGTCAATGGGGGCGAATTCTCAGTTTAGCGATTTTTAGGCATTTTACTTTATTGCTATTTCTACGTCCCTTTTCTTTCGTTTGGTAGATTTTTCGGCATTTCGCAGTTCTAACGTATCCTATTTTGCTATATATAGGATTTTCACCAGATTTTATAATTTTCATATTTTGGCCATTTTTAAACTCTTCCTCAACGGGGGCGTATTCTTATTTTAGCGATTTCTAAGCAGTTTAGTTTATTCCTATTTCTGCGTCCCTTTGCATTCGTTTTGTAAATTTTTGCGGCATTACGCAGTTCTATTGTATCCTATTTTGCTATATTTAGGATTTGCAGCAGATTTTTTAATTTTTTTTTTGGCCATTTTTGCACTTTTCGTCAATTGGGGGGTATTCTCAGTTTAGCGATTTTTAAGCATTTTTCTTTATTGCTATTTCTGCGTCCCTTTGCATACGTTTTGTAGATGTTTCGACATTACGAAGTTCTAACGTTACCAATTTTGCTATATTTAGGAATTTCGCCCGATTTTTTAATTTTTATTTTTTGGCCATTTTTGCAGTTTTCGTCAATTTTCATTTTAGCGATTTCTAAGCATTTTAGTTTATTCCTATTTCTGCGTCCCTTTTTATTCGTTTTGTAGATTTTTCGGCATTTCGTAGTTCTAACGTATCGTATTTTGCTATACTAAGGATTTGGACGAGATTTTTTAATTTTTATTTTTTGGTCATTTTTGCACTTTTCGTGAATGGGGGGGGGGTATTCTCAGTTTAGCGATTTTTAAGCATTTTCCTTTATTGTTATTTCTGCGTCCCTTTGCATTCGTTTTGTAGATTTTTCGACATTACGCAGTTCTAACGTATCCTATTTTGCTATATTTAGGGTTTACACCTGATTTTTTAATTTTTATTTTTTGGCCATTTTTGCAGTTTTCGTCAACGGGGGGGGGGTATTCTCAGTTTAGCGATTTTTAAGCATTTTACTTTATTGCTATTTCTAGGTCCCTTTTCTTTCGTTTGGTAGATTTTTCGGCATTACGCAGTTATAACGTATCCTATTTTGCTATATTTAGGATTTGCAACCGATTTTTAATTTTTATTTTTTGGCCATTTTTGCACTTTTCGTCAATTTCGGTGTATTCTCAGTTTAGCGATTTTTAAGCATTTTCTTTATTGCTATTTCTACGTCCCTTTTCTTTCGTTTGGTAGATTTTTCGGCATTACGCAGTTCTAACGTATCCGACATTACGCAGTTCTAACGTATCCTATTTTATATATTTAGGATTTGAACCAGATTTTAAATTATTATTTTTTGGCCATTTTTGTACCTTTCGTCAATTGCGGGGTATTCTCAGTTTAGCAATTTTTAAGCATTTTCTTTATTGTTATTTCTACGTCCCTTTTCTTTCGTTTGGTAGATTTTTCGGCATTACGCAATTATAACGTATCCTATTTTGCTGCATTTAGAATTTACGCCAGATTTTTTAATGTTTATTTTTTGGCCATTTTTGCAGTTTTCGTCAATTCTCATTTTAGCCATTTTTAAGCATTTTCCTTTATTGTTATTTCTGCGTCCGTTTGCATTCATTTTGTAGGTTTTTCGACATTACGCAGTTCTAATTTTTCCAATTTTGCTATATTTAGGATTTTCGCCAGATTTTTTAATTTTTATTTTTGGCCATTTTTGCAGTTTTCGTCAATTTTCATTTTAGCGATTTCTAAGCATTTTAGTTTATTCCTATTTCTGCGTCCCTTTGCTTTCGTTTTGTAGATTTTTCGGCATTACGCAGTTCTAACGTATCCTATTTTGCTATATTTAGAATTTTCACCAGATTTTTTAATTTTTATTTTTTGGCCATTTTGCAGTTTTCGTCAACGGGGGGGGGGTATTCTCAGTTTAGCGATTTTTAAGAATTTTACTTTATTGATATTTCTACGTCCCTTTTCTTTCGTTTGGTAGATTTTTCGGCATTACGCAGTTATAACGTATCCTATTTTATATATTTAGGATTTGAACCAGATTTTTAAATGATTATTTTTTGGCCATTTTTGTACCTTTCGTCATTTGCGGGGTATTCTCAGTTTAGGGATTTTTAAGCATTTTACTTTATTGCTTCTTCTGCGTCCCTTTGCATTCCTTTTGTAGATTTTTCGGCATTATGCAGTTCTAACGTATCCTATTTTGCTATATTTAGGATTTGCACCAGATTTTTTAATCTTTATTTTTTGGCCATTTTTCACTTTTCGTCAATGGGGGGGTATTCTCATTTTAGCGATTTTTAAGCATTTTACTTTATTGCTATTTCTGCGTCCCTTTGCATTCGTTTTGTAGATGTTTCGACATTACGAAGTTCTATTGTATCCTATTTTGCTATATTTAGGATTTGCAGCAGATTTTTTAATTTTTTTTTTGGCCATTTTTGCACTTTTCGTCAATGGGGGCGTATTCTCAGTTTAGCGATTTTTAGGCATTTTACTTTATTGCTATTTCTACGTCCCTTTTCTTTCGTTTGGTAGATTTTTCGGCATTACGCAGTTCTAACGTATTCTATTTTGCCACATTTAGAATTGTCACCAGATTTTTTAATTTTTTGGGCCATTTTTGCACTTTTCGACAATTGGGGGGCATACTCAGTTTAGCGATCTTTAAGCATTTTACTTTATTGCTATTTCTACGTCCCTTTTCTTTCGTTTGGTAGATTTTTCGGCATTACGCAGTTCTAACGTATCCTATTTTGCTACATTTAGAATTTTCACCAGATTTTTTAGTTCTTATTTTTTGGCTTTTTTTTTGCACTATTCGTCAATGGCGGGGTATTCTGAGTTTAGCGATTTTTAAAAATTTTTCTTAATTGCAATTTCTGCGTCCCTTTGCATTCGTTTTGTAGATTTTTCGACATTTCGCAGTGTAAACGTACCCTATTTTACTATAGTTTGGATTTGCACCAGGTTTTTTAATTTTTATTTTTGGTTATTTTGCACATTTCGTCAATGGGGGGGGGGTATTCTCAGTTTAGCGATTTTTAAGCATTTTCCTTTATTGCTATTTCTGCGTCCCTTTTCTTTCGTTTGGTACATTTTTCGGCATTTCGCAGTTCTAACGTATCCTATTTTGCTATATATAGGATTTTCACCAGATTTTATAATTTTCATATTTTGGCCATTTTTAAACTCTTCCTCAACGGGGGCGTATTCTTATATTAGCAATTTCTTTGCAGTTTAGTTTATTCCTATTTCTGCGTCCCTTTGCATTCGTTTTGTAAATTTTTGCGGCATTACGCAGTTCTAACTTATCCTATTTTGCTATATTTAGGATTTGCACCAGATTTTTTAATTTTTTTTGGCCATTTTTGCACTTTTCGTCAATGGGGGGTATTCTCAGTATAGCGATTTTTAAGCACTTTACTTTATTGCTATTTCTGCGTCCCTTTGCATTCGTTTTGTAGATTTTACGGCATTACGCAGTTCTAACGTATCCTATTTTGCTATATTTAGAATTTTCACCAGATTTTTTAATTTTCATTTTTTGGCCATTGTTGCACTATTCGTCAATGGCGGGGTATTTTGAGTTTACGAATTTTTAAGCATTTTTCTTTATTGCTATTTCTGCCTCCCTTTGCATAAGTTTTGTAGATTTTTCGGCTTTACGCAATTATAACGTATCCTATTTTGCAACTTTTAGAATTTACGCCAGATTTTTTAATTTTTATTTTTTGGCCATTTTTGCAGTTTTCTTCAATTCTCATTTAAGCGATTTTTAAGCATTTTCCTTTATTGTTATTTCTGCGTCCCTTTGTATTTGTTTTGTAGTTTTTTCGACATTACGAAGTTCTAACGTATCCAATTTTGCTATATTTAGGTTTTTCGCCAGATTTTTTAATTTTTATTTTTTGGCCATTTTTGCAGTTTTCGTCAATTTTCATTTTAGCGATTTCTAAGCATTTTAGTTTATTCCTATTTCCTTTTTATTCGTTTTGTAGATTTTTCGGCATTACGCAGTTCTAACGTATCGTATTTTGCTATACTAAGGATTTGGACGAGATTTTTAATTTTTATTTTTTGGTCATTTTTGCACTTTTCGTGAATGGCGGGGTATTTTGAGTTTACGAATTTTTAAGCATTTTTGTTTATTGCTATTTCTGCCTCCCTTTGCATAAGTTTTGTAGATTTTTCGGCTTTACGCAATTATAACGTATCCTATTTTGCAACTTTTAGAATTTACGCCAGATTTTTTAATTTTTATTTTTTGGCCATTTTTGCAGTTTTCTTCAATTCTCATTTAAGCGATTTTTAAGCATTTTCCTTTATTGTTATTTCTGCGTCCCTTTGCATTTGTTTTGTAGTTTTTTCGACATTACGAAGTTCTAACGTATCCAATTTTGCTATATTTAGGTTTATCGCCAGATTTTTTAATTTTTATTTTTTGGCCATTTTTGCAGTTTTCGTCAATTTTCATTTTAGCGATTTCTAAGCATTTTAGTTTATTCCTATTTCTGCGTCCCTGTTTATTCGTTTTGTAGATTTTTCGGCATTACGCAGTTCTAACGTATCGTATTTTGCTATACTAAGGATTTGGACGAGATTTTGAATTTTTATTTTTTGGTCATTTTTGCACTTTTCGTGAATGGGGGGGTATTCTCAGTTTAGCGATTTTTAAGCATTTTCCTTTATTGTTATTGCTGCGTCCCTTTGCATTCGTTTTGTAGATTTTTCGACATTACGCAGTTCTAAAGTATCCTATTTTGCTATATTTAGAATTTTCACCAGATTTTTTAATTTTTATTTTTTGGCCATTTTTGCAGTTTTCGTCAACGGGGGGGGTGTTCTCACTTTAGCGATTTTTAAGCATTTTCCTTTATTGTTATTTCTGCGTCCCTTTGCATTCGTTTTGTAGATTTTTCGACATTACGCAGTTCTAATGTATCCTATTTTGCTATATTTAGAATTTTCACCAGATTTTTTAATTTTTATTTTTTGGCCATTTTGCACTTTTCGTCAATGGGGGGGTATTCTCATTTTAGCGATTTCTAAGCATTTTAGTTTATTCCTATTTCTGCGTCCCCTTGCATTCGTTTTGTAGATTTTTCGACATTTCGCAGTGTAAACGTATCCTATTTTACTATAGTTTGGATTTGCACCAGATTTTTTAATTTTTATTTTTCGTTATTTTTGCACATTCTGTCAATGGGGGGGGGTATTCTCAGTTTAGCGATTTTTAAGCATTTTTCTTTACTGCTATTTCTGCGTCCCTTTTCTTTCGTTTGGTAGATTTTTCGGTATTTCGCAGTTCTAACGTATCCTATTTTGCTATATATAGGATTTTCACCAGATTTTATAATTTTCATATTTTGGCCATTTTTAAACTCTTCGTCTACGGGGGGCTATTCTTATTTTAGCGATTTCTAAGCAGTTTAGTTTATTCCTATTTCTGCGTCCCTTTGCATTCGTTTTGTAGATTTTTCGGCATTACGCAGTTGTAACGTATTCTATTTTGCTATATTTAGGATTTGCACCAGATTTTTTAATTTTTTGTGGTCATTTTTGCACTTTTCGTCAATGGGGGGGTATTCTCAGTTTAGCGATTTTTCAGCATTTTACTTTGTTGCTATTTCTACGTCCTTTTCTTTCGTTTGGTAGATTATTCGGCATTACGCAGTTCTAACGTATCCTATTTTTCTACATTTAGAATTTTCACCAGATTTTTTAATTTTTATTTTTTTCCATTTTTGCACTTTTCGTCAATGGGGGGGTATTCTCAGTTTAGCGATTTTTAAGCATTTTTCTTTATTGCTATTTCTTTGTCCCTTTGCATACGTTTTGTAGATGTTTCGACATTACGAAGATCTAACGTATCCAATTTTGCTATATTTAGGATTTTCGCCAGATTTTTTAATTTTTATTTTTTGGCCATTTATGCAGTTTTCGTCAATTTTCATTTTAGCGATTTCTAAGCATTTTAGTTTATTCCTATTTCTGCGTCCCTTTTTATTCGTTTTGTAGATTTTTCGGCATTACGCAGTTCTAACGTATCGTATTTTGCTATACTAAGGATTTGGACGAGATTTTTTAATTTTTATTTTTTGGTCATTTTTGCACTTTTCGTGAATGGGGGGTATTCTCAGTATAGCGATTTTTAAGCATTTTCCTTTATTGTTATTTCTGCGTCCCTTTGCATTCGTTTTGTAGATTTTTCGACATTACGCAGTTCTAACGTATCCTATTGTGCTATATTTAGGATTTTCACCAGATTTTTTAATTTTTATTTTTTGGCCATTTTTGCAGTTTTCGTCAACGGGGGGGGGTATTCTCAGTTTAGCAATTTTTAAGCATTTTACTTTATTGCTATTTCTAGGTCCCTTTTCTTTCGTTTGGTAGATTTTTCGGCATTACGCAGTTATAACGTATCCTATTTTATATATTTAAGATTTGAACCAGATTTTTAAATTACTATTTTTTGGCCATTTTTGTACCTTTCGTCAATTGCGGGGTATTCTCAGTTTAGCGATTTTTAAGCATTTTCTTTATTGTTATTTCTACGTCCCTTTTCTTTCGTTTGGTAGATTTTTCGGCATTACGCAATTATAACGTATCCTATTTTGCTGCATTTAGAATTTACGCCAGATTTTTTAATTTTTATTTTTTGGCCATTTTTGCAGTTTTCGTCAATTCTCATTTTAGCCATTTTTAAGCATTTTCCTTTATTGTTATTTCTGCGTCCCTTTGCTTTCATTTTGTAGGTTTTTCGACATTACGCAGTTCTAATTTTTCCAATTTTGCTATATTTAGGATTTTCGCCAGATTTTTTAATTTTTATTTTTGGCCATTTTTGCAGTTTTCGTCAGTTTTCATTTTAGCGATTTCTAAGCATTTTAGTTTATTCCTATTTCTGCGTCCCTTTGCATTCGTTTTGTAGATTTTTCGGCATTACGCAGTTCTAACGTATCCTATTGTGCTATATTTAGAATTTTCACCAGATTTTTTAATTTTTATTTTTTGGCCATTTTGCCTTTTTCGTCAATGGGGGGGGGTATTCTCATTTTAACGATTTCTAAGCATTTTAGTTTATTCCTATTTCTGCGTCCCTTTGCATTCTTTTTGTAGATTTTTCGGCATTACGCAGTTCTAACGTATCCAATTTTGCTATATTTAGGATTTTCGCCAGATTTTTTAATTTTTATTTTTTGGCCATTTTTGCAGTTTTCATCAATTTTCATTTTTAGCGATTTCTAAGCATTTTAGTTTATTCCTATTTCTGCGTCCCTTTGCATTCGTTTTGTAGATTTTTCGACATTACGCAGTTCTAACGTATCCAAGTTTGCTACATTTAGAATTTTCACCAGATTTTTTAATTTTTATTTTTTGCCATTTTTGCACTTTTCGTCAATGGGTGGGTATTCTCAGTTTAGCGATTTTTAAGCATTTTTTTATTGCTATTTCTGCGTCCCTTTGCATACGTTTTGTATATTTTTCGACATTACAAAGTTCTAACGTATCCAATTTTGCTATATTTAGGATTTTCGCCAGATTTTTTAATTTTTATTTTTTGGCCATTTTTGCAGTTTTCGTCAATTTTCATTTTAGCGCTTTCTAAGCATTTTAGTTTATTCGTATTTCTGCGTCCCTTTGCATTCGTTTTGTAGATTTTTCGGCATTTCGCAGGTCTAACGTATCCTATTTTGCTATATTTAGAATTTTCACCAGATTTTTAATTTTTATTTTTTGGCACTTTTCGTCAATGGGGGGGTATTCTCATTTAAGCGATTTCTAAGCATTTTAGTTTATTCCTATTTCTGCGTCCCTTTGCATTCGTTTTGTAGATATTTCGACATTACGCAGTTCTAACGTATCCAATTTTGCTATATTTAGGATTTGCACCAGATTTTTTAATTTTTTGGCTATTTTTGCACTTTTCGTCAATGGGGGTATTCTCAGTTTAGCGATTTTTAGGCATTTTTCTTTATTGCTATTTCTGCGACTCTTTGCATACGTTTTGTAGATTTTTCGACATTACGAAGTTCTAACGTATCCAATTTTGCTATATTTAGGATTTTCGCCAGATTTTTTAATTTTTATTTTTTGGCCATTTTTGCAGTTTTCGTCAATTTTCATTTTAGCGATTTCTAAGCATTTTAGTTTATTCCTATTTCTGCGTCCCTTTGCATTCGTTTTGTAGATTTTTTAGGCATTACGCAGTTCTAACGTATCCTATTTTGCTATACTAAGGATTTGGACCAGATTTATTAATTTTTATTTTTTGGTCATTTTTGCACTTTTCGTGAATGGGGGGGGGTATTCTCAGTTTAGCGATTTTTAAGCATTTTCCTTTATTGTTATTTCTGCGTCCCTTTGGATTCGTTTTGTAGATTTTTCGACATTACGCAGGTCTAACGTATCGTATTTTGCTATATTTAGGATTTTCGTCAGATTTTTTAATTTTTATTTTTTGGCTATTTTTGCAGTTTTCGTCAACGGGGGGGGGGTATTCTCAGTTTAGCGATTTTTAAGCATTTTACTTTATTGCTATTTCTACGTCCCTTTTCTTTCGTTTGGTATATTTTTCGGCATTACGCAGTTATAACGTATCCTATTTTATATATTTAGGATTTGAACCAGATTTTTAAATGATTATTTTTTGGCCATTTTTGTACCTTTCGTCATTGGCGGGGTATTCTCAGTTTAGCGATTTTTAAGCATTTTACTTTATTGCTATTTCTACGTCCCTTTTCTTTCGTTTGGTAGATTTTTCGGGATTACGCAGTTCTAACGTATCCTATTTTGCTATATTTAGGATTTTCACCAGATTTTTTAATTTTTATTTTTTGGCCTTTTTTTGCAGTTTTCGTCAATTGGGGGTATTCTCAGTTTAGCGATTTTTAAGCATTTTACTTTATTGCTTCTTCTGCGTTCCTTTGCATTCGTTTTGTAGATTTTTCGGCATTATGCAGTTCTAACGTATCCTATTTTGCTATATTCAGGATTTGCACCAGATTTTTTAATCTTTATTTTTTGGCCATTTTTCACTTTTCGTCAATGGTGGGGTATTCTCATTTTAGCGATTTTTAAGCATTTTACTTTATTGCTATTTCTGCGTCCCTTTGCATTCGTTTTGTAGATTTTTCGGCATTACGCAGTTCTATTGTATCCTATTTTGCTAAATTTAGGATTTGCAGCAGATTTTTTAATTTTTATTTTTTGGCCATTTTTGCACTTTTCGTCAATGGGGGCGTATTCTCAGTTTAGCGATTTTTAGGCATTTTACTTTATTGCTATTTCTACGTCCCTTTTCTTTCGTTTGGTAGATTTTTCGGCATTACGCAGTTCTAACGTATCCTATTTTGCCACATTTAGAATTGTCACCAGATTTTTTAATTTTTTGGGCCATTTTTGCACTTTTCGTCAATTGGGGGGTATACTCAGTTTAGCGATCTTTAAGCATTTTACTTTATTGCTATTTCTACGTCCCTTTTCTTTCGTTTGGTAGATTTTTCGGCATTACGCAGTTCTAACGTATCCTATTTTGCTACATTTAGAATTTTCACCAGATTTTTTAGTTCTTATTTTTTGGCTTTTTTTGCACTATTCGTCAATGGCGGGGTATTCTGAGTTTAGCGATTTTTAAAAATTTTTCTTAATTGCAATTTCTGCGTCCCTTTACATTCGTTTTGTAGATTTTTCGACATTTCGCAGTGTAAACGTACCCTATTTTACTATAGTTAGGATTTGCACCAGATTTTTTAATTTTTATTTTTGGTTATTTTTGCACATTTCGTCAATGGGGGGGGTATTCTCAGTTTAGCGATTTTTAAGCATTTTTCTTTATTGCTATTTCTGCGTCCCTTTTCTTTCGTTTGGTAGATTTTTCGGCATTACGCAGTTCTAACGTATCCTATTTTGCTATATTTAGGATTTTCACCAGATATTTTAATTTTTATTTTTGGCCATTTTTGCAGTTTTCGTCAATAGGGCTTATTCTCATTTTAGCGATTTTTAAGCAGTTTAGTATATTCCTATTTCTGCGTTCCTTTGCATTCGTTTTGTAGATTTTTCGGCATTACGCAGTTCCAACGTATCCAATTTTGCTATATTTAGGATTTGCACCAGATTTCTTAATTTTTTTGACTATTTTTGCACTTTTCGTCAATGGGGGGTATTCTCAGTTTAGCGATTTTTAAAAATTTTTCTTAATTGCAATTTCTGCGTCCCTTTGCATTCGTTTTGTAGATTTTTCGACATTTCGCAGTGTAAACGTACCCTATTTTACTATAGTTTGGATTTGCACCAGGTTTTTTAATTTTTATTTTTGGTTATTTTGCACATTTCGTCAATGGGGGGGGGGTATTCTCAGTTTAGCGATTTTTAAGCATTTTCCTTTATTGCTATTTCTGCGTCCCTTTTCTTTCGTTTGGTACATTTTTCGGCATTTCGCAGTTCTAACGTATCCTATTTTGCTATATATAGGATTTTCACCAGATTTTATAATTTTCATATTTTGGCCATTTTTAAACTCTTCCTCAACGGGGGCGTATTCTTATATTAGCGATTTCTAAGCAGTTTAGTTTATTCCTATTTCTGCGTCCCTTTGCATTCGTTTTGTAAATTTTTGCGGCATTACGCAGTTCTAACTTATCCTATTTTGCTATATTTAGGATTTGCACCAGATTTTTTAATTTTTTTTGGCCATTTTTGCACTTTTCGTCAATGGGGGGTATTCTCAGTATAGCGATTTTTAAGCACTTTACTTTATTGCTATTTCTGCGTCCATCTGCATTCGTTTTGTAGATTTTACGGCATTACGCAGTTCTAACGTATCCTATTTTGCTATATTTAGAATTTTCACCAGATTTTTTAATTTTCATTTTTTGGCCATTGTTGCACTATTCGTCAATGGCGGGGTATTTTGAGTTTACGAATTTTTAAGCATTTTTCTTTATTGCTATTTCTGCCTCCCTTTGCATAAGTTTTGTAGATTTTTCGGCTTTACGCAATTATAACGTATCCTATTTTGCAACTTTTAGAATTTACGCCAGATTTTTTAATTTTTATTTTTTGGCCATTTTTGCAGTTTTCTTCAATTCTCATTTAAGCGATTTTTAAGCATTTTCCTTTATTGTTATTTCTGCGTCCCTTTGTATTTGTTTTGTAGTTTTTTCGACATTACGAAGTTCTAACGTATCCAATTTTGCTATATTTAGGTTTTTCGCCAGATTTTTTAATTTTTATTTTTTGGCCATTTTTGCAGTTTTCGTCAATTTTCATTTTAGCGATTTCTAAGCATTTTAGTTTATTCCTATTTCCTTTTTATTCGTTTTGTAGATTTTTCGGCATTACGCAGTTCTAACGTATCGTATTTTGCTATACTAAGGATTTGGACGAGATTTTTAATTTTTATTTTTTGGTCATTTTTGCACTTTTCGTGAATGGCGGGGTATTTTGAGTTTACGAATTTTTAAGCATTTTTGTTTATTGCTATTTCTGCCTCCCTTTGCATAAGTTTTGTAGATTTTTCGGCTTTACGCAATTATAACGTATCCTATTTTGCAACTTTTAGAATTTACGCCAGATTTTTTAATTTTTATTTTTTGGCCATTTTTGCAGTTTTCTTCAATTCTCATTTAAGCGATTTTTAAGCATTTTCCTTTATTGTTATTTCTGCGTCCCTTTGCATTTGTTTTGTAGTTTTTTCGACATTACGAAGTTCTAACGTATCCAATTTTGCTATATTTAGGTTTATCGCCAGATTTTTTAATTTTTATTTTTTGGCCATTTTTGCAGTTTTCGTCAATTTTCATTTTAGCGATTTCTAAGCATTTTAGTTTATTCCTATTTCTGCGTCCCTTTTTATTCGTTTTGTAGATTTTTCGGCATTACGCAGTTCTAACGTATCGTATTTTGCTATACTAAGGATTTGGACGAGATTTTGAATTTTTATTTTTTGGTCATTTTTGCACTTTTCGTGAATGGGGGGGTATTCTCAGTTTAGCGATTTTTAAGCATTTTCCTTTATTGTTATTGCTGCGTCCCTTTGCATTCGTTTTGTAGATTTTTCGACATTACGCAGTTCTAAAGTATCCTATTTTGCTATATTTAGGATTTTCACCAGATTTTTTAATTTTTATTTTTTGGCCATTTTTGCAGTTTTCGTCAACGGGGGGGGTGTTCTCACTTTAGCGATTTTTAAGCATTTTCCTTTATTGTTATTTCTGCGTCCCTTTGCATTCGTTTTGTAGATTTTTCGACATTACGCAGTTCTAATGTATCCTATTTTGCTATATTTAGAATTTTCACCAGATTTTTTAATTTTTATTTTTTGGCCATTTTGCACTTTTCGTCAATGGGGGGGTATTCTCATTTTAGCGATTTTTAAGCAGTTTAGTATATTCCTATTTCTGCGTTCCTTTGCATTCGTTTTGTAGATTTTTCGGCATTACGCAGTTCCAACGTATCCAATTTTGCTATATTTAGGATTTGCACCAGATTTCTTAATTTTTTTGACTATTTTTGCACTTTTCGTCAATGGGGGGTATTCTCAGTTTAGCGATTTTTAAAAATTTTTCTTAATTGCAATTTCTGCGTCCCTTTGCATTCGTTTTGTAGATTTTTCGACATTTCGCAGTGTAAACGTACCCTATTTTACTATAGTTTGGATTTGCACCAGGTTTTTTAATTTTTATTTTTGGTTATTTTGCACATTTCGTCAATGGGGGGGGTATTCTCAGTTTAGCGATTTTTAAGCATTTTCCTTTATTGCTATTTCTGCGTCCCTTTTCTTTCGTTTGGTACATTTTTCGGCATTTCGCAGTTCTAACGTATCCTATTTTGCTATATATAGGATTTTCACCAGATTTTATAATTTTCATATTTTGGCCATTTTTAAACTCTTCCTCAACGGGGGCGTATTCTTATATTAGCGATTTCTAAGCAGTTTAGTTTATTCCTATTTCTGCGTCCCTTTGCATTCGTTTTGTAAATTTTTGCGGCATTACGCAGTTCTAACTTATCCTATTTTGCTATATTTAGGATTTGCACCAGATTTTTTAATTTTTTTTGGCCATTTTTGCACTTTTCGTCAATGGGGGGTATTCTCAGTATAGCGATTTTTAAGCACTTTACTTTATTGCTATTTCTGCGTCCCTTTGCATTCGTTTTGTAGATTTTACGGCATTACGCAGTTCTAACGTATCCTATTTTGCTATATTTAGAATTTTCACCAGATTTTTTAATTTTCATTTTTTGGCCATTGTTGCACTATTCGTCAATGGCGGGGTATTTTGAGTTTACGAATTTTTAAGCATTTTTCTTTATTGCTATTTCTGCCTCCCTTTGCATAAGTTTTGTAGATTTTTCGGCTTTACGCAATTATAACGTATCCTATTTTGCAACTTTTAGAATTTACGCCAGATTTTTTAATTTTTATTTTTTGGCCATTTTTGCAGTTTTCTTCAATTCTCATTTAAGCGATTTTTAAGCATTTTCCTTTATTGTTATTTCTGCGTCCCTTTGTATTTGTTTTGTAGTTTTTTCGACATTACGAAGTTCTAACGTATCCAATTTTGCTATATTTAGGTTTTTCGCCAGATTTTTTAATTTTTATTTTTTGGCCATTTTTGCAGTTTTCGTCAATTTTCATTTTAGCGATTTCTAAGCATTTTAGTTTATTCCTATTTCCTTTTTATTCGTTTTGTAGATTTTTCGGCATTACGCAGTTCTAACGTATCGTATTTTGCTATACTAAGGATTTGGACGAGATTTTTAATTTTTATTTTTTGGTCATTTTTGCACTTTTCGTGAATGGCGGGGTATTTTGAGTTTACGAATTTTTAAGCATTTTTGTTTATTGCTATTTCTGCCTCCCTTTGCATAAGTTTTGTAGATTTTTCGGCTTTACGCAATTATAACGTATCCTATTTTGCAACTTTTAGAATTTACGCCAGATTTTTTAATTTTTATTTTTTGGCCATTTTTGCAGTTTTCTTCAATTCTCATTTAAGCGATTTTTAAGCATTTTCCTTTATTGTTATTTCTGCGTCCCTTTGCATTTGTTTTGTAGTTTTTTCGACATTACGAAGTTCTAACGTATCCAATTTTGCTATATTTAGGTTTATCGCCAGATTTTTTAATTTTTATTTTTTGGCCATTTTTGCAGTTTTCGTCAATTTTCATTTTAGCGATTTCTAAGCATTTTAGTTTATTCCTATTTCTGCGTCCCTTTTTATTCGTTTTGTAGATTTTTCGGCATTACGCAGTTCTAACGTATCGTATTTTGCTATACTAAGGATTTGGACGAGATTTTGAATTTTTATTTTTTGGTCATTTTTGCACTTTTCGTGAATGGGGGGGTATTCTCAGTTTAGCGATTTTTAAGCATTTTCCTTTATTGTTATTGCTGCGTCCCTTTGCATTCGTTTTGTAGATTTTTCGACATTACGCAGTTCTAAAGTATCCTATTTTGCTATATTTAGGATTTTCACCAGATTTTTTAATTTTTATTTTTTGGCCATTTTTGCAGTTTTCGTCAACGGGGGGGGTGTTCTCACTTTAGCGATTTTTAAGCATTTTCCTTTATTGTTATTTCTGCGTCCCTTTGCATTCGTTTTGTAGATTTTTCGACATTACGCAGTTCTAATGTATCCTATTTTGCTATATTTAGAATTTTCACCAGATTTTTTAATTTTTATTTTTTGGCCATTTTGCACTTTTCGTCAATGGGGGGGTATTCTCATTTTAGCGATTTCTAAGCATTTTAGTTTATTCCTATTTCTGCGTCCCCTTGCATTCGTTTTGTAGATTTTTCGACATTTCGCAGTGTAAACGTATCCTATTTTACTATAGTTTGGATTTGCACCAGATTTTTTAATTTTTATTTTTCGTTATTTTTGCACATTCTGTCAATGGGGGGGGGGTATTCTCAGTTTAGCGATTTTTAAGCATTTTTCTTTACTGCTATTTCTGCGTCCCTTTTCTTTCGTTTGGTAGATTTTTCGGTATTTCGCAGTTCTAACGTATCCTATTTTGCTATATATAGGATTTTCACCAGATTTTATAATTTTCATATTTTGGCCATTTTTAAACTCTTCGTCTACGGGGGGCTATTCTTATTTTAGCGATTTCTAAGCAATTTAGTTTATTCCTATTTCTGCGTCCCTTTGCATTCGTTTTGTAGATTTTTCGGCATTACGCAGTTGTAACGTATTCTATTTTGCTATATTTAGGATTTGCACCAGATTTTTTAATTTTTTGTGGTCATTTTTGCACTTTTCGTCAATGGGGGGGTATTCTCAGTTTAGCGATTTTTCAGCATTTTACTTTGTTGCTATTTCTACGTCCTTTTCTTTCGTTTGGTAGATTATTCGGCATTACGCAGTTCTAACGTATCCTATTTTTCTACATTTGGAATTTTCACCAGATTTTTTAATTTTTATTTTTTTCCATTTTTGCACTTTTCGTCAATGGGGGGGTATTCTCAGTTTAGCGATTTTTAAGCATTTTTCTTTATTGCTATTTCTGCGTCCCTTTGCATACGTTTTGTAGATGTTTCGACATTACGAAGATCTAACGTATCCAATTTTGCTATATTTAGGATTTTCGCCAGATTTTTTAATTTTTATTTTTTGGCCATTTATGCAGTTTTCGTCAATTTTCATTTTAGCGATTTCTAAGCATTTTAGTTTATTCCTATTTCTGCGTCCCTTTTTATTCGTTTTGTAGATTTTTCGGCATTACGCAGTTCTAACGTATCGTATTTTGCTATACTAAGGATTTGGACGAGATTTTTTAATTTTTATTTTTTGGTCATTTTTGCACTTTTCGTGAATGGGGGGTATTCTCAGTATAGCGATTTTTAAGCATTTTCCTTTATTGTTATTTCTGCGTCCCTTTGCATTCGTTTTGTAGATTTTTCGACATTACGCAGTTCTAACGTATCCTATTGTGCTATATTTAGGATTTTCACCAGATTTTTTAATTTTTATTTTTTGGCCATTTTTGCAGTTTTCGTCAACGGGGGGGGGGGGTATTCTCAGTTTAGCAATTTTTAAGCATTTTACTTTATTGCTATTTCTAGGTCCCTTCTCTTTCGTTTGGTAGATTTTTCGGCATTACGCAGTTATAACGTATCCTATTTTATATATTTAAGATTTGAACCAGATTTTTAAATTACTATTTTTTGGCCATTTTTGTACCTTTCGTCAATTGCGGGGTATTCTCAGTTTAGCGATTTTTAAGCATTTTCTTTATTGTTATTTCTACGTCCCTTTTCTTTCGTTTGGTAGATTTTTCGGCATTACGCAATTATAACGTATCCTATTTTGCTGCATTTAGAATTTACGCCAGATTTTTTAATTTTTATTTTTTGGCCATTTTTGCAGTTTTCGTCAATTCTCATTTTAGCCATTTTTAAGCATTTTCCTTTATTGTTATTTCTGCGTCCCTTTGCTTTCATTTTGTAGGTTTTTCGACATTACGCAGTTCTAATTTTTCCAATTTTGCTATATTTAGGATTTTCGCCAGATTTTTTAATTTTTATTTTTGGCCATTTTTGCAGTTTTCGTCAGTTTTCATTTTAGCGATTTCTAAGCATTTTAGTTTATTCCTATTTCTGCGTCCCTTTGCATTCGTTTTGTAGATTTTTCGGCATTACGCAGTTCTAACGTATCCTATTTTGCTATATTTAGAATTTTCACCAGATTTTTTAATTTTTATTTTTTGGCCATTTTGCCTTTTTCGTCAATGGGGGGGGGTATTCTCATTTTAACGATTTCTAAGCATTTTAGTTTATTCCTATTTCTGCGTCCCTTTGCATTCTTTTTGTAGATTTTTCGGCATTACGCAGTTCTAACGTATCCAATTTTGCTATATTTAGGATTTTCGCCAGATTTTTTAATTTTTATTTTTTGGCCATTTTTGCAGTTTTCATCAATTTTCATTTTTAGCGATTTCTAAGCATTTTAGTTTATTCCTATTTCTGCGTCCCTTTGCATTCGTTTTGTAGATTTTTCGACATTACGCAGTTCTAACGTATCCAAGTTTGCTACATTTAGAATTTTCACCAGATTTTTTAATTTTTATTTTTTGCCATTTTTGCACTTTTCGTCAATGGGTGGGTATTCTCAGTTTAGCGATTTTTAAGCATTTTTTTATTGCTATTTCTGCGTCCCTTTGCATACGTTTTGTATATTTTTCGACATTACAAAGTTCTAACGTATCCAATTTTGCTATATTTAGGATTTTCGCCAGATTTTTTAATTTTTATTTTTTGGCCATTTTTGCAGTTTTCGTCAATTTTCATTTTAGCGCTTTCTAAGCATTTTAGTTTATTCGTATTTCTGCGTCCCTTTGCATTCGTTTTGTAGATTTTTCGGCATTTCGCAGGTCTAACGTATCCTATTTTGCTATATTTAGAATTTTCACCAGATTTTTAATTTTTATTTTTTGGCACTTTTCGTCAATGGGGGGGTATTCTCATTTAAGCGATTTCTAAGCATTTTAGTTTATTCCTATTTCTGCGTCCCTTTGCATTCGTTTTGTAGATATTTCGACATTACGGAGTTCTAACGTATCCAATTTTGCTATATTTAGGATTTGCACCAGATTTTTTAATTTTTTGGCTATTTTTGCACTTTTCGTCAATGGGGGTATTCTCAGTTTAGCGATTTTTAGGCATTTTTCTTTATTGCTATTTCTGCGACTCTTTGCATACGTTTTGTAGATTTTTCGACATTACGAAGTTCTAACGTATCCAATTTTGCTATATTTAGGATTTTCGCCAGATTTTTTAATTTTTATTTTTTGGCCATTTTTGCAGTTTTCGTCAATTTTCATTTTAGCGATTTCTAAGCATTTTAGTTTATTCCTATTTCTGCGTCCCTTTGCATTCGTTTTGTAGATTTTTTAGGCATTACGCAGTTCTAACGTATCCTATTTTGCTATACTAAGGATTTGGACCAGATTTATTAATTTTTATTTTTTGGTCATTTTTGCACTTTTCGTGAATGGGGGGGGGTATTCTCAGTTTAGCGATTTTTAAGCATTTTCCTTTATTGTTATTTCTGCGTCCCTTTGGATTCGTTTTGTAGATTTTTCGACATTACGCAGGTCTAACGTATCGTATTTTGCTATATTTAGGATTTTCACCAGATTTTTTAATTTTTATTTTTTGGCTATTTTTGCAGTTTTCGTCAACGGGGGGGGTATTCTCAGTTTAGCGATTTTTAAGCATTTTACTTTATTGCTATTTCTACGTCCCTTTTCTTTCGTTTGGTATATTTTTCGGCATTACGCAGTTATAACGTATCCTATTTTATATATTTAGGATTTGAACCAGATTTTTAAATGATTATTTTTTGGCCATTTTTGTACCTTTCGTCATTGGCGGGGTATTCTCAGTTTAGCGATTTTTAAGCATTTTACTTTATTGCTATTTCTACGTCCCTTTTCTTTCGTTTGGTAGATTTTTCGGGATTACGCAGTTCTAACGTATCCTATTTTGCTATATTTAGGATTTTCACCAGATTTTTTAATTTTTATTTTTTGGCCTTTTTTTGCAGTTTTCGTCAATTGGGGGTATTCTCAGTTTAGCGATTTTTAAGCATTTTACTTTATTGCTTCTTCTGCGTTCCTTTGCATTCGTTTTGTAGATTTTTCGGCATTATGCAGTTCTAACGTATCCTATTTTGCTATATTCAGGATTTGCACCAGATTTTTTAATCTTTATTTTTTGGCCATTTTTCACTTTTCGTCAATGGTGGGGTATTCTCATTTTAGCGATTTTTAAGCATTTTACTTTATTGCTATTTCTGCGTCCCTTTGCATTCGTTTTGTAGATTTTTCGGCATTACGCAGTTCTATTGTATCCTATTTTGCTAAATTTAGGATTTGCAGCAGATTTTTTAATTTTTATTTTTTGGCCATTTTTGCACTTTTCGTCAATGGGGGCGTATTCTCAGTTTAGCGATTTTTAGGCATTTTACTTTATTGCTATTTCTACGTCCCTTTTCTTTCGTTTGGTAGATTTTTCGGCATTACGCAGTTCTAACGTATCCTATTTTGCCACATTTAGAATTGTCACCAGATTTTTTAATTTTTTGGGCCATTTTTGCACTTTTCGTCAATTGGGGGGTATACTCAGTTTAGCGATCTTTAAGCATTTTACTTTATTGCTATTTCTACGTCCCTTTTCTTTCGTTTGGTAGATTTTTCGGCATTACGCAGTTCTAACGTATCCTATTTTGCTACATTTAGAATTTTCACCAGATTTTTTAGTTCTTATTTTTTGGCTTTTTTTGCACTATTCGTCAATGGCGGGGTATTCTGAGTTTAGCGATTTTTAAAAATTTTTCTTAATTGCAATTTCTGCGTCCCTTTACATTCGTTTTGTAGATTTTTCGACATTTCGCAGTGTAAACGTACCCTATTTTACTATAGTTAGGATTTGCACCAGATTTTTTAATTTTTATTTTTGGTTATTTTTGCACATTTCGTCAATGGGGGGGGGGTATTCTCAGTTTAGCGATTTTTAAGCATTTTTCTTTATTGCTATTTCTGCGTCCCTTTTCTTTCGTTTGGTAGATTTTTCGGCATTACGCAGTTCTAACGTATCCTATTTTGCTATATTTAGGATTTTCACCAGATATTTTAATTTTTATTTTTGGCCATTTTTGCAGTTTTCGTCAATAGGGCTTATTCTCATTTTAGCGATTTTTAAGCAGTTTAGTATATTCCTATTTCTGCGTTCCTTTGCATTCGTTTTGTAGATTTTTCGGCATTACGCAGTTCCAACGTATCCAATTTTGCTATATTTAGGATTTGCACCAGATTTCTTAATTTTTTTGACTATTTTTGCACTTTTCGTCAATGGGGGGTATTCTCAGTTTAGCGATTTTTAAGCATTTTTCTTTATTGCTATTTCTGCGTCTCTTTGCATACGTTTTGTAGGTTTTTCGACATTACGAAGTTCTAACGTATCCAATTTTGAAACATTTAGGATTTTCGCCAGATTTTTTAATTTTTCTTTTTTGGCCATTTTTTCAGTTTTCGTCAATTTTCATTTTAGCGATTTCTAAGCATTTTAGTTTATTCCTATTTCTGCGTCCCTTTGCATTCGTTTTGTAGATTTTTCGGCATTACGCAGTTCTAAGGTATCCTATTTTGCTATACTAAGGATTTGGACCAGATTTTTTAATTTTTATTTTTTGTTCATTTTTGCACTTTTCGTGAATGGGGGGGTGTTCTCAGTTTAGCGATTTTTAAGCATCTTCCTTTATAGTTATTTCTGCGTCCCTTTGCATTCGTTTTGTAGATTTTTCGGCAACACGCAGTTCTACCGTATCCTATTTTGCTATATTTAGAATTTTCACCAGATTGTTTAATTTTTATTTTTTGGCCATTGTCTCACCTTTCGTCCATGGGGGGGTATTCTCAGTTTAGCGATTTTTAAGCATCTTCCTTTATAGTTATTCCTGCGTCCCTTTGCATTCGTTTTGTAGTTTTTTCGACATTACGCAGTTCTAACGTATCCTATTTTGCTATATTTAGGATTTGCACCAGATTTTTTAATTTTTTTTGGCCATTTTTGCACATTTCTTCAATTGGGGGTATTCTCTGTATAGCGATTTTTAAGCATTTAAATATATTGCTATTTCTGCGTCCCTTTGCATTCGTTTTGTAGATTTTTCGACATTACGCAGTTCTAATGTATCCTATTTTGCTATATTTAGAATTTCACCAGATTTTTTAATTTTTATTTTTTGGCCATTTTGCACTTTTCGTCAATGGGGGGGTATTCTCATTTTAGCGATTTCTAAGCATTTTAGTTTATTCCTATTTCTGCGTCCCCTTGCATTCGTTTTGTAGATTTTTCGACATTTCGCAGTGTAAACGTATCCTATTTTACTATAGTTTGGATTTGCACCAGATTTTTTAATTTTTATTTTTCGTTATTTTTGCACATTCTGTCAATGGGGGGGGGGTATTCTCAGTTTAGCGATTTTTAAGCATTTTTCTTTACTGCTATTTCTGCGTCCCTTTTCTTTCGTTTGGTAGATTTTTCGGTATTTCGCAGTTCTAACGTATCCTATTTTGCTATATATAGGATTTTCACCAGATTTTATAATTTTCATATTTTGGCCATTTTTAAACTCTTCGTCTACGGGGGGCTATTCTTATTTTAGCGATTTCTAAGCAGTTTAGTTTATTCCTATTTCTGCGTCCCTTTGCATTCGTTTTGTAGATTTTTCGGCATTACGCAGTTGTAACGTATTCTATTTTGCTATATTTAGGATTTGCACCAGATTTTTTAATTTTTTGTGGTCATTTTTGCACTTTTCGTCAATGGGGGGGTATTCTCAGTTTAGCGATTTTTCAGCATTTTACTTTGTTGCTATTTCTACGTCCTTTTCTTTCGTTTGGTAGATTATTCGGCATTACGCAGTTCTAACGTATCCTATTTTTCTACATTTAGAATTTTCACCAGATTTTTTAATTTTTATTTTTTTCCATTTTTGCACTTTTCGTCAATGGGGGGGTATTCTCAGTTTAGCGATTTTTAAGCATTTTTCTTTATTGCTATTTCTTTGTCCCTTTGCATACGTTTTGTAGATGTTTCGACATTACGAAGATCTAACGTATCCAATTTTGCTATATTTAGGATTTTCGCCAGATTTTTTAATTTTTATTTTTTGGCCATTTATGCAGTTTTCGTCAATTTTCATTTTAGCGATTTCTAAGCATTTTAGTTTATTCCTATTTCTGCGTCCCTTTTTATTCGTTTTGTAGATTTTTCGGCATTACGCAGTTCTAACGTATCGTATTTTGCTATACTAAGGATTTGGACGAGATTTTTTAATTTTTATTTTTTGGTCATTTTTGCACTTTTCGTGAATGGGGGGTATTCTCAGTATAGCGATTTTTAAGCATTTTCCTTTATTGTTATTTCTGCGTCCCTTTGCATTCGTTTTGTAGATTTTTCGACATTACGCAGTTCTAACGTATCCTATTGTGCTATATTTAGGATTTTCACCAGATTTTTTAATTTTTATTTTTTGGCCATTTTTGCAGTTTTCGTCAACGGGGGGGGTATTCTCAGTTTAGCAATTTTTAAGCATTTTACTTTATTGCTATTTCTAGGTCTCTTTTCTTTCGTTTGGTAGATTTTTCGGCATTACGCAGTTATAACGTATCCTATTTTATATATTTAAGATTTGAACCAGATTTTTAAATTACTATTTTTTGGCCATTTTTGTACCTTTCGTCAATTGCGGGGTATTCTCAGTTTAGCGATTTTTAAGCATTTTCTTTATTGTTATTTCTACGTCCCTTTTCTTTCGTTTGGTAGATTTTTCGGCATTACGCAATTATAACGTATCCTATTTTGCTGCATTTAGAATTTACGCCAGATTTTTTAATTTTTATTTTTTGGCCATTTTTGCAGTTTTCGTCAATTCTCATTTTAGCCATTTTTAAGCATTTTCCTTTATTGTTATTTCTGCGTCCCTTTGCTTTCATTTTGTAGGTTTTTCGACATTACGCAGTTCTAATTTTTCCAATTTTGCTATATTTAGGATTTTCGCCAGATTTTTTAATTTTTATTTTTGGCCATTTTTGCAGTTTTCGTCAGTTTTCATTTTAGCGATTTCTAAGCATTTTAGTTTATTCCTATTTCTGCGTCCCTTTGCATTCGTTTTGTAGATTTTTCGGCATTACGCAGTTCTAACGTATCCTATTTTGCTATATTTAGAATTTTCACCAGATTTTTTAATTTTTATTTTTTGGCCATTTTGCCTTTTTCGTCAATGGGGGGGGGGGTATTCTCATTTTAACGATTTCTAAGCATTTTAGTTTATTCCTATTTCTGCGTCCCTTTGCATTCTTTTTGTAGATTTTTCGGCATTACGCAGTTCTAACGTATCCAATTTTGCTATATTTAGGATTTTCGCCAGATTTTTTAATTTTTATTTTTTGGCCATTTTTGCAGTTTTCATCAATTTTCATTTTTAGCGATTTCTAAGCATTTTAGTTTATTCCTATTTCTGCGTCCCTTTGCATTCGTTTTGTAGATTTTTCGACATTACGCAGTTCTAACGTATCCAAGTTTGCTACATTTAGAATTTTCACCAGATTTTTTAATTTTTATTTTTTGCCATTTTTGCACTTTTCGTCAATGGGTGGGTATTCTCAGTTTAGCGATTTTTAAGCATTTTTTTATTGCTATTTCTGCGTCCCTTTGCATACGTTTTGTATATTTTTCGACATTACAAAGTTCTAACGTATCCAATTTTGCTATATTTAGGATTTTCGCCAGATTTTTTAATTTTTATTTTTTGGCCATTTTTGCAGTTTTCGTCAATTTTCATTTTAGCGCTTTCTAAGCATTTTAGTTTATTCGTATTTCTGCGTCCCTTTGCATTCGTTTTGTAGATTTTTCGGCATTTCGCAGGTCTAACGTATCCTATTTTGCTATATTTAGAATTTTCACCAGATTTTTAATTTTTATTTTTTGGCACTTTTCGTCTATGGGGGGGTATTCTCATTTAAGCGATTTCTAAGCATTTTAGTTTATTCCTATTTCTGCGTCCCTTTGCATTCGTTTTGTAGATATTTCGACATTACGCAGTTCTAACGTATCCAATTTTGCTATATTTAGGATTTGCACCAGATTTTTTAATTTTTTGGCTATTTTTGCACTTTTCGTCAATGGGGGTATTCTCAGTTTAGCGATTTTTAGGCATTTTTCTTTATTGCTATTTCTGCGACTCTTTGCATACGTTTTGTAGATTTTTCGACATTACGAAGTTCTAACGTATCCAAATTTGCTATATTTAGGATTTTCGCCAGATTTTTTAATTTTTATTTTTTGGCCATTTTTGCAGTTTTCGTCAATTTTCATTTTAGCGATTTCTAAGCATTTTAGTTTATTCCTATTTCTGCGTCCCTTTGCATTCGTTTTGTAGATTTTTTAGGCATTACGCAGTTCTAACGTATCCTATTTTGCTATACTAAGGATTTGGACCAGATTTATTAATTTTTATTTTTTGGTCATTTTTGCACTTTTCGTGAATGGGGGGGGTATTCTCAGTTTAGCGATTTTTAAGCATTTTCCTTTATTGTTATTTCTGCGTCCCTTTGGATTCGTTTTGTAGATTTTTCGACATTACGCAGGTCTAACGTATCGTATTTTGCTATATTTAGGATTTTCACCAGATTTTTTAATTTTTATTTTTTGGCTATTTTTGCAGTTTTCGTCAACGGGGGGGGGGTATTCTCAGTTTAGCGATTTTTAAGCATTTTACTTTATTGCTATTTCTACGTCCCTTTTCTTTCGTTTGGTATATTTTTCGGCATTACGCAGTTATAACGTATCCTATTTTATATATTTAGGATTTGAACCAGATTTTTAAATGATTATTTTTTGGCCATTTTTGTACCTTTCGTCATTGGCGGGGTATTCTCAGTTTAGCGATTTTTAAGCATTTTACTTTATTGCTATTTCTACGTCCCTTTTCTTTCGTTTGGTAGATTTTTCGGGATTACGCAGTTCTAACGTATCCTATTTTGCTATATTTAGGATTTTCACCAGATTTTTTAATTTTTATTTTTTGGCCTTTTTTTGCAGTTTTCGTCAATTGGGGGTATTCTAAGTTTAGCGATTTTTAAGCATTTTACTTTATTGCTTCTTCTGCGTTCCTTTGCATTCGTTTTGTAGATTTTTCGGCATTATGCAGTTCTAACGTATCCTATTTTGCTATATTCAGGATTTGCACCAGATTTTTTAATCTTTATTTTTTGGCCATTTTTCACTTTTCGTCAATGGTGGGGTATTCTCATTTTAGCGATTTTTAAGCATTTTACTTTATTGCTATTTCTGCGTCCCTTTGCATTCGTTTTGTAGATTTTTCGGCATTACGCAGTTCTATTGTATCCTATTTTGCTAAATTTAGGATTTGCAGCAGATTTTTTAATTTTTATTTTTTGGCCATTTTTGCACTTTTCGTCAATGGGGGCGTATTCTCAGTTTAGCGATTTTTAGGCATTTTACTTTATTGCTATTTCTACGTCCCTTTTCTTTCGTTTGGTAGATTTTTCGGCATTACGCAGTTCTAACGTATCCTATTTTGCCACATTTAGAATTGTCACCAGATTTTTTAATTTTTTGGGCCATTTTTGCACTTTTCGTCAATTGGGGGGTATACTCAGTTTAGCGATCTTTAAGCATTTTACTTTATTGCTATTTCTACGTCCCTTTTCTTTCGTTTGGTAGATTTTTCGGCATTACGCAGTTCTAACGTATCCTATTTTGCTACATTTAGAATTTTCACCAGATTTTTTAGTTCTTATTTTTTGGCTTTTTTTGCACTATTCGTCAATGGCGGGGTATTCTGAGTTTAGCGATTTTTAAAAATTTTTCTTAATTGCAATTTCTGCGTCCCTTTACATTCGTTTTGTAGATTTTTCGACATTTCGCAGTGTAAACGTACCCTATTTTACTATAGTTAGGATTTGCACCAGATTTTTTAATTTTTATTTTTGGTTATTTTTGCACATTTCGTCAATGGGGGGGGGTATTCTCAGTTTAGCGATTTTTAAGCATTTTTCTTTATTGCTATTTCTGCGTCCCTTTTCTTTCGTTTGGTAGATTTTTCGGCATTACGCAGTTCTAACGTATCCTATTTTGCTATATTTAGGATTTTCACCAGATATTTTAATTTTTATTTTTGGCCATTTTTGCAGTTTTCGTCAATAGGGCTTATTCTCATTTTAGCGATTTTTAAGCAGTTTAGTATATTCCTATTTCTGCGTTCCTTTGCATTCGTTTTGTAGATTTTTCGGCATTACGCAGTTCCAACGTATCCAATTTTGCTATATTTAGGATTTGCACCAGATTTCTTAATTTTTTTGACTATTTTTGCACTTTTCGTCAATGGGGGGTATTCTCAGTTTAGCGATTTTTAAGCATTTTTCTTTATTGCTATTTCTGCGTCTCTTTGCATACGTTTTGTAGGTTTTTCGACATTACGAAGTTCTAACGTATCCAATTTTGAAATATTTAGGATTTTCGCCAGATTTTTTAATTTTTCTTTTTTGGCCATTTTTTCAGTTTTCGTCAATTTTCATTTTAGCGATTTCTAAGCATTTTAGTTTATTCCTATTTCTGCGTCCCTTTGCATTCGTTTTGTAGATTTTTCGGCATTACGCAGTTCTAAGGTATCCTATTTTGCTATACTAAGGATTTGGACCAGATTTTTTAATTTTTATTTTTTGTTCATTTTTGCACTTTTCGTGAATGGGGGGGTGTTCTCAGTTTAGCGATTTTTAAGCATCTTCCTTTATAGTTATTTCTGCGTCCCTTTGCATTCGTTTTGTAGATTTTTCGGCAACACGCAGTTCTACCGTATCCTATTTTGCTATATTTAGAATTTTCACCAGATTGTTTAATTTTTATTTTTTGGCCATTGTCTCACCTTTCGTCCATGGGGGGGTATTCTCAGTTTAGCGATTTTTAAGCATCTTCCTTTATAGTTATTCCTGCGTCCCTTTGCATTCGTTTTGTAGTTTTTTCGACATTACGCAGTTCTAACGTATCCTATTTTGCTATATTTAGGATTTGCACCAGATTTTTTAATTTTTTTTGGCCATTTTTGCACATTTCTTCAATTGGGGGTATTCTCTGTATAGCGATTTTTAAGCATTTAAATATATTGCTATTTCTGCGTCCCTTTGCATCCGTTTTGTAGATTTTCCGGCATTACGCAGTTCTAACGTATTCTATTTTGCTATATTTAGAATTTTCACCAGATTTTTTAATTCTTATTTTTTGGCCTTTTTTGCACTATTCGTCAATGGCGGGGTATTCTGAGTTTAGCGATTTTTATGCATTTTTCTTTGTTGCAATTTCTGCGTCCCTTTGCATTCGTATTGTAGATTTTTCGACATTTCGCAGTGTAAACGTACCCTATTTTACTATAGTTAGGATTTGCACCAGATTTTTTAATTTTTATTTTTGGTTATTTTTGCACATTTCGTCAATCGGGGGGTATTCTCAGTTTAGCGATTTTTAAGCATTTTTCTTTATTGCTATTTCTGCGTCCCTTTTCTTTCGTTTGGTAGATTTTTCGGCATTTCGCAGTTCTAACGTATCCTATTTTGCTATATATAGGATATTCACCAGATTTTATAATTTTCATATTTTAGCCATTTTTACACTCTTCGTCAACGGGGGGGTATTCTTATTTTAGCGATTTATAAGCAGTTTAGTTTATTCCTATTTCTGCGTCCCTTTGAATTCGTTTTGTAGATTTTTGCGGCATTACGCAGTTCTAACTAATCCTATTTTGCTATATTTAGGATTTGCACCAGATTTTTTAATTTTTTGGCTATTTTTGCACTTTTCGTCAATGGGGGTATTCTCAGTTTAGCGATTTTTAGGCATTTTTCTTTATTGCTATTTCTGCGACTCTTTGCATACGTTTTGTAGATTTTTCGACATTACGAAGTTCTAACGTATCCAATTTTGCTATATTTAGGATTTTCGCCAGATTTTTTAATTTTTATTTTTTGGCCATTTTTGCAGTTTTCGTCAATTTTCATTTTAGCGATTTCTAAGCATTTTAGTTTATTCCTATTTCTGCGTCCCTTTGCATTCGTTTTGTAGATTTTTTAGGCATTACGCAGTTCTAACGTATCCTATTTTGCTATACTAAGGATTTGGACCAGATTTATTAATTTTTATTTTTTGGTCATTTTTGCACTTTTCGTGAATGGGGGGGGGTATTCTCAGTTTAGCGATTTTTAAGCATTTTCCTTTATTGTTATTTCTGCGTCCCTTTGGATTCGTTTTGTAGATTTTTCGACATTACGCAGGTCTAACGTATCCTATTTTGCTATATTTAGGATTTTCACCAGATTTTTTAATTTTTATTTTTTGGCTATTTTTGCAGTTTTCGTCAACGGGGGGTGGTATTCTCAGTTTAGCGATTTTTAAGCATTTTACTTTATTGCTATTTCTACGTCCCTTATCTTTCGTTTGGTATATTTTTCGGCATTACGCAGTTATAACGTATCCTATTTTATATATTTAGGATTTGAACCAGATTTTTAAATGATTATTTTTTGGCCATTTTTGTACCTTTCGTCATTGGCGGGGTATTCTCAGTTTAGCGATTTTTAAGCATTTTACTTTATTGCTATTTCTACGTCCCTTTTCTTTCGTTTGGTAGATTTTTCGGGATTACGCAGTTCTAACGTATCCTATTTTGCTATATTTAGGATTTTCACCAGATTTTTTAATTTTTATTTTTTGGCCTTTTTTTGCAGTTTTCGTCAATTGGGGGTATTCTCAGTTTAGCGATTTTTAAGCATTTTACTTTATTGCTTCTTCTGCGTTCCTTTGCATTCGTTTTGTAGATTTTTCGGCATTATGCAGTTCTAACGTATCCTATTTTGCTATATTCAGGATTTGCACCAGATTTTTTAATCTTTATTTTTTGGCCATTTTTCACTTTTCGTCAATGGTGGGGTATTCTCATTTTAGCGATTTTTAAGCATTTTACTTTATTGCTATTTCTGCGTCCCTTTGCATTCGTTTTGTAGATTTTTCGGCATTACGCAGTTCTATTGTATCCTATTTTGCTAAATTTAGGATTTGCAGCAGATTTTTTAATTTTTATTTTTTGGCCATTTTTGCACTTTTCGTCAATGGGGGCGTATTCTCAGTTTAGCGATTTTTAGGCATTTTACTTTATTGCTATTTCTACGTCCCTTTTCTTTCGTTTGGTAGATTTTTCGGCATTACGCAGTTCTAACGTATCCTATTTTGCCACATTTAGAATTGTCACCAGATTTTTTAATTTTTTGGGCCATTTTTGCACTTTTCGTCAATTGGGGGGTATACTCAGTTTAGCGATCTTTAAGCATTTTACTTTATTGCTATTTCTACGTACCTTTTCTTTCTTTTGGTAGATTTTTCGGCATTACGCAGTTCTAACGTATCCTATTTTGCTACATTTAGAATTTTCACCAGATATTTTAGTTCTTATTTTTTGGCTTTTTTTGCACTATTCGTCAATGGCGGGGTATTCTGAGTTTAGCGATTTTTAAAAATTTTTCTTAATTGCAATTTCTGCGTCCCTTTACATTCGTTTTGTAGATTTTTCGACATTTCGCAGTGTAAACGTACCCTATTTTACTATAGTTAGGATTTGCACCAGATATTTTAATTTTTATTTTTGGCCATTTTTGCAGTTTTCGTCAATAGGGCTTATTCTCATTTTAGCGATTTTTAAGCAGTTTAGTATATTCCTATTTCTGCGTTCCTTTGCATTCGTTTTGTAGATTTTTCGGCATTACGCAGTTCCAACGTATCCAATTTTGCTATATTTAGGATTTGCACCAGATTTCTTAATTTTTTTGACTATTTTTGCACTTTTCGTCAATGGGGGGTATTCTCAGTTTAGCGATTTTTAAGCATTTTTCTTTATTGCTATTTCTGCGTCTCTTTGCATACGTTTTGAAGGTTTTTCGACATTACGAAGTTCTAACGTATCCAATTTTGCTATATTTAGGATTTTCGCCAGATTTTTTAATTTTTCTTTTTTGGCCATTTTTTCAGTTTTCGTCAATTTTCATTTTAGCGATTTCTAAGCATTTTAGTTTATTCCTATTTCTGCGTCCCTTTGCATTCGTTTTGTAGATTTTTCGGCATTACGCAGTTCTAAGGTATCCTATTTTGCTATACTAAGGATTTGGACCAGATTTTTTAATTTTTATTTTTTGTTCATTTTTGCACTTTTCGTGAATGGGGGGGTGTTCTCAGTTTAGCGATTTTTAAGCATCTTCCTTTATAGTTATTTCTGCGTCCCTTTGCATTCGTTTTGTAGATTTTTCGGCAACACGCAGTTCTACCGTATCCTATTTTGCTATATTTAGAATTTTCACCAGATTGTTTAATTTTTATTTTTTGGCCATTGTCTCACCTTTCGTCAATGGGGGGGTATTCTCAGTTTAGCGATTTTTAGGCATCTTCCTTTATAGTTATTCCTGCGTCCCTTTGCATTCGTTTTGTAGTTTTTTCGACATTACGCAGTTCTAACGTATCCTATTTTGCTATATTTAGGATTTGCACCAGATTTTTTAATTTTTTTTGGCCATTTTTGCACATTTCTTCAATTGGGGGTATTCTCTGTATAGCGATTTTTAAGCATTTAAATATATTGCTATTTCTGCGTCCCTTTGCATCCGTTTTGTAGATTTTCCGGCATTACGCAGTTCTAACGTATTCTATTGTGCTATATTTAGAATTTTCACCAGATTTTTTAATTCTTATTTTTTGGCCTTTTTTGCACTATTCGTCAATGGCGGGGTATTCTGAGTTTAGCGATTTTTATGCATTTTTCTTTGTTGCAATTTCTGCGTCCCTTTGCATTCGTATTGTAGATTTTTCGACATTTCGCAGTGTAAACGTACCCTATTATATTATAGTTAGGATTTGCACCAGATTTTTTAATTTTTATTTTTGGTTATTTTTGCACATTTCGTCAATCGGGGGGTATTCTCAGTTTAGCGATTTTTAAGCATTTTTCTTTATTGCTATTTCTGCGTCCCTTTTCTTTCGTTTGGTAGATTTTTCGGCATTTCGCAGTTCTAACGTATCCTATTTTGCTATATATAGGATATTCACCAGATTTTATAATTTTCATATTTTAGCCATTTTTACACTCTTCGTCAACGGGGGGGTATTCTTATTTTAGCGATTTATAAGCAGTTTAGTTTATTCCTATTTCTGCGTCGTTTTGAATTCGTTTTGTAGATTTTTGCGGCATTACGCAGTTCTAACTTATCCTATTTTGCTATATTTAGGATTTGCACCAGATTTTTTAATTTTTATTTTTTGGCTATTTTTGCAGTTTTCGTCAACGGTGGGGGGGTATTCTCAGTTTAGCGATTTTTAAGCATTTTACTTTATTGCTATTTCTACGTCCCTTTTCTTTCGTTTGGTAGATTTTTCGGCATTACGCAGTTATACCGTATCCTATTTTATATATTTAGGATTTTCACCAGATTTTTTAATTTTTATTTTTTGGCCTTTTTTTTGCAGTTTTCGTCAATTGGGGGTATTCTCAGTTTAGCGAATTTTAAGCATTTTACTTTTTTGCTATTTCTACGTCCCTTTTCTTTCGTTTGGTGGATTATTCGGCATTACGCAGTTCTAACGTATCCTATTTTGCTACATTTAGAATTTTCACCAGATTTTATAATTTTTATTTTTTGCCATTTTTGCACTTTTCGTCAATGGGGGTATTCTCAGTTTAGCGATTTTTAAGCATTTTTCTTTATTGCTATTTCTGCGTCCCTTTGCATACGTTTTGTAGATTTTTCGACATTACGAAGTTCTAACGTATTGCTATATTTAGGATTTTTGCCAGATTTTTAATTTTTATTTTTTGGCCATTTTTGCAGTTTTCGTCAATTTTCATTTTAGCGATTGCTAAGCATTTTAGTTTATTCCTATTTCTGCGTCCCTTTGCATTCGTTTTGTAGATTTTTCGGCATTACGCAGTTCTAACGTATCCTATTTTGCTATATTTAGAATTTTCACCAAGTTTTTTAATTTTCATTTTTTGGCCATTGTTGCACTTTTCGTCAATGGGGGGGGGGGTATTCTCATTTTAGCGATTTCTAAGCATTTTAGTTTATTCCTATATCTGCGTCCCTTTGCATATGTTTTGTAGATTTTTCGGCATTACGCTGTTCTAACGTATCGTATTTTGCTATACTAAGGATTTGGACCAGATTTTTTAATTTTTATTTTTTGGTCATTTTTGCACTTTTCGTGAATGGGGGGGGGGTATTCTCAGTTTAGCGATTTTTAAGCATTCTCCTTTATTGTTATTTCTGCGTACCTTTGCATTCGTTTTGTAGATTTTTCGACATTACGCAGTTCTAACGTATCCTATTATGCTATATTTAGGATTTTCACCAGATATTTTAATTTTTATTTTTTGGCCATTTTTGCAGTTTTCGTCAACGGGGGGGGGTATTCTAAGTTTAGCGATTTTTAAGCATTTTACTTTATTGCTATTTCTACGTCCCTTTTCTTTCGTTTGGTAGATTTTTCGGCATTACGCAGTTATAACGTATCCTATTCTATATATTTAGGATTGGAACCAGATTTTTAAATTATTATTTTTGGCCATTTTTGTACCTTTCGTCAATTGCGGGGTATTCTCAGTTTAGCGATTTTTAAGCATTTTACTTTATTGCTATTTCTACGTCCCTTTTCTTTCATTTGGTAGATTTTTCGGCATTCCGCAGTTCTAACGTATCCTATTTTGCTATATTTAGGATTTTCACCAGATTTTTTTATTTTTATTTTTTGGTCTTTTTTTGCAGTTTTCGTCAATTGGGGGTATTCTCAGTTTAGCGATTTTTAAGCATTTTACTTTATTGCTTCTTCTGCGTCCCTTTGCATTCGTTTTGTAGATTTTTCGGCTTATGCAGTTCTAACGTATCCTATTTTGCTATATTTAGGATTTGCACCAGATTTTTTAATTTTTATTTTTTGGCAATTATTCACTTTTCGTCAATGGGGGGGTATTCTCATTTTAGCGATTTTTAAGCATTTTACTTTATTGCTATTTCTGCGTCCCTTTGCATTCGTTTTGTAGATTTTTTGGCATTACGCAGTTCTATTGTATCCTATTTTGCTATATTTAGGATTTGCAGCAGATTTTTTAATTTTTATTTTTTGGCCATTTTTGCACTTTCGTCAATGGGGGCGTATTCTCAGTTTTAGGGATTTTTAAGCATTTTACTTTATTGCTATTTCTACGTCCCTTTTCTATCGTTTGGTAGATTTTTCGGCATTACGCAGTTCTAACGGATCCTATTTTGCTACATTTAGAATTTTTACGAGATTTTTTAATTTTTGTTTTTTGGCCTTTTTTGCACCATTCGTCAATGGAGGGGGTATTTTGGGTTTACGAATTTTTAAGCATTTTTCTTTATTGCTATTTCTGCCTCCCTTTGCATTCGTTTTGTAGATTTTTCGGCATTACGCTGTTCTAAAGTATCGTATTTTGCTATACTAAGGATTTGGACCAGATTTTTTAATTTTTATTTTTTGGCCATTGTTGCACTTTTCGTCAATGGGGGGGTATTCTCAGTTTAGCGATTTTTAAGCATTTTCCTTTATTGTTATTTCTGCGTCCCTTTGCATTCGTTTTGTAGATTTTTCGACATTACGCAGTTCTAACGTATCCTATTTTGCTATATTTAGGATTTGCACCAGATTTTTTAATTTTTTTGGCCATTTTTGCACTTTTCGTCAATTGGGGGTATTCTCTGTATAGCGATTTTTAAGCATTTAAATTTATTGCTATTTCTGCGTCCCTTTGCATTCGTTTTGTAGATTTTTCGGCATTACGCAGTTCTATTGTATCCTATTTTGCTATATTTAGGATTTGCAGCAGATTTTTTAATTTTTATTTTTTGGCCATTTTTGCACTTTTCGTCAATGGGGGCGTATTCTCAGTTTAGCGATTTTTAGGCATTTTACTTTATTGCTATTTCTACGTCCCTTTTCTTTCGTTTGGTAGATTTTTCGGCATTACGCAGTTCTAACGTATCCTATTTTGCCACATTTAGAATTTTCACCAGATTTTTTAATTTTTTGGGCCATTTTTGCACTTTTCGTCAATTGGGGGGTATACTCAGTTTAGCGATCTTTAAGCATTTTACTTTATTGCTATTTCTACGTCCCTTTTCTTTCGTTTGGTTGATTTTTCGGCATTACGCAGTTCTAACGTATCCTATTTTGCTACATTTAGAATTTTCACCAGATTTTTTAGTTCTTATTTTTTGGCTTTTTTTGCACTATTCGTCAATGGCGGGGTATTCTGAGTTTAGCGATTTTTAAAAATTTTTCTTAATTGCAATTTCTGCGTCCCTTTGCATTCGTTTTGTAGATTTTTCGACATTTCGCAGTGTAAACGTACCCTATTTTACTATAGTTAGGATTTGCACCAGATTTTTTAATTTTTATTTTTGGTTATTTTTGCACATTTCGTCAATGGGGGGGGTATTCTCAGTTTAGCGATTTTTAAGCATTTTTCTTTATTGCAATTTCTGCGTCCCTTTGCATTCGTTTTGTAGATTTTTCGACATTTCGCAGTGTAAACGTACCCTATTTTACTATAGTTAGGATTTGCACCAGATTTTTTAATTTTTATTTTTGGTTATTTTTGCACATTTCGTCAATGGGGGGGTATTCTGAGTTTAGCGATTTTTAAGCATTTATCTTTATTGCTATTTCTGCGTCCCTTTTCTTTCGTTTGGTAGATTTTTCTGCATTTCGCAGTTCTAACGTATCCTATTTTGCTATATATAGGAATTTCGCCAGATTTTTTAATTATGGGCGGGGCATGCCGGCATAGATCAAAGAACCTTATCAGATGGCGGCAAATCCTTTATGGCTCCGTTCTCTCATAATAAGGCTACTGTTTAATCGCTTATATCTCCTGAATGAAAAGAGATACAACTTTGGGATAAAAACTAATCAATTCTTTGGAATGCGCCGCGTCATTAGTGTATTGTTCCAAGTTGACCGGGATGCCTGGGTTCGAATCCCTACGAGTGATTACAAATTCATCTTCTAATAGCTCAGACACTAATTAAGATAAAGACGCCAAATAAACTTTATTACATTAATGTCATTAGGTAATTTCTTGTAAATGTATATTTTGGTACCTGTTGTCCAGGGTTCGATTCTTAATTTTTAAATCTCCATTATCAAGTTAGCGGAATGGACCAAAGCATGATTGATAGCTCCTATAAAGGGTAATTAATACTGTATATAATTTTCAATCAGTTGTCTCTAGTTCGAATCCCGATTTTTTAATGACTTCCTTAATTTTTCTCTATACTCTAGAAAATATCACTTAGATTGATGCTGTAACTACATACAGCACCTTTAAACATACCAAACTCATATTATAAATTATTTTGTTCTTGGTGTTCTGGGTTCGAATACTGATTCGATGGAATTTACTTATAAATTTAATAACTGTTAAACGACTTAAGATATAGACGCCAAATAAACTTTATTGCGTTTATGTTATTAGGTAGTATCTTGTAGATGTGTAATTAGATACCTGACTTCCTGGGTTCGATCCTTAATTTTTAAATTTTCATTATCTCGGGAACGAAGTGATTTAGAGGAGTGCAGCAAAGCATGATTGATAGGTTCTGTACTGGGTGATTAATGCTGTATATAATTGTTAATCAGTTGTGCTTGGTTCGATTCCCCATCTTTTAATGACTTCCTTAATTTTCCTCTGTACACTAGAATATATCACTTAGATCGAAGATGTAACTGCATACAGCTTTGTTTAACATGTCAGACTAATATTATAAATTATTTTGTTCCTGGTGTTCTGGGTTCGAATACCGATTCAATGAAATTTACTTGCAAAAATTTAATAACTCGTAATTTAATTTAGATAGACATGTCAAGGTAAACGTAAACAGAGTATCTAGTCCTTAAATATCGTTATCGTGACAAATATTACTTTAAAGTACTCAGATCGAATCCCGAAGGGTGATTTCATATATCTTCAAGCTTATGGATCATATCAGGTTCGAGTAAAGATTAAATGGTAGATGCTGATATTGGGGAGCTAAAATACATTTATTAAAAGTATTACCGGGTTCGATTTAGAAGCTTAGAATCTGTGTAACTCTGGAAAAATTGCTTTTCTCATGATTGTAGTGAAATGTAATGGTCTTTCTGTGAGAAGATGGAAAGGAAGAATTGAAAAGGGAATAAAAACATGAAATAATTAAGTAAATAAGGGGGAAAATCTTCTAGGTTTCCTTTTAAGCTTTTACTTTTAAGTATTGTGATAATACAGCTTGAATTAACCTTGGTACAATAGGTGGTGATGGTGATGGTGGGCTTGAATTTGAAATATATGTCTGAATGAGCGTGTGGGAATACTTCTCTTGCTGGTGTGACAGCATAAGCAGGTAGTTATGAGACGAGTTTAAACGTGTTTGATGCTGCCAGACATCCTGTCTCTGGGTGTGACGTCATAAACATCCTGTCTCTAGACTTGAGGTTATATGGCTGGGGGGTTAGTACACGTTGAGCGATCATATACAGGTGGTTATGGAGCGAGTTTATGATTGATCTAAAAGGTTCGTGCTCCCTCTATAAATATGGTGATCTAGGGCATTGGACTTCATTGTGCTAATTAGTCTTGAGGTGTTAACATCGTGTTCTCTCCAAGAATAATCAGCTTTCTAAAGTGGTGTCAAGGTGAAGAGGTCTACATTTCATTGATCAGTGATTAATACGTTATTACATCAAGAATAAAGATGAATAACTCAGCGTATAAGGATATTATTCCAAGCGCTACTGGATATGCATGCGGAAAATGTGGGAAGAAGTTCCTCCGAGGTTATGACAAGAGAAGACACGAGATGAGCTGCAAGAAGCTCTTCAAATGTAAACATTGTAATGTAACCTTCAAAGATTGTTATAAGGGACAGCGACACGAAGATGTATGTGAAATAAGCAGCCCTCAGAAGAAAAGAAGATTGGAGCCAACTAAACATCAGTTACTGTCAACAATGGAGGACTGTGATATGAAAGAATACGAAACTTCATTCGAAGGACGATTGAAATCGTATTTTATACGATGCGAATCAGCTAAGGACCTAAATATGTATCTGCAAGAGGCAAAACAACGTATAATCCAGGCTGTGCATAAAGAGCTTAGCATTCATAAGAGTGTTAAAATTAATCTGCTGGCTGAGTGTCGATTTGTTAACAGTATTGGAGAAACCTGTGACAAAACATTTAAAACACGGAATCAAGCTGTTTTCCTGGAAACTGATCTGGAGTCAGCGATGGAAGTGAAATTCAAGAAATTGGTGACTGAAATGGAGGAGTCTCAGCTTAAGGGTAGCAGCTGGGCTTTGCTTGCTGTGGAAGGAGTTCGACTTCGTATCAACAAGTACAACCCGTTACGAGGAAGTAGCTACATACCACTACCGTCATCTGTCGGAGCTAAAGAAGCGTGTATAAACATTCAGAACTTTACCGACGAGAAATGTTTCATGTACTCTGTATTAGCTAAATTCATAGGGAAGAATGCACAGCGTGTGAACAAATACAAACAACTTCAAGACAAGTACGACTTCAGCTGTGTTTCCTACCCTACACCACTTTCTCAAATACCTAAATTTGAGAAGCTTAACAATATGTCTATTAACGTTTTCGGGCTGGATGAGAAGCATGAAGTGTATCCGATAAAGGTTGCTGATATTGAACTACCTGAACATCGCGACCTACTACTATTGAATGATAGCAGTGGAAAACATCACTACGTGTATATAAGGAATTTTGAGAAGCTCGTTCGACGCCAGAAAACTAAATGTAATGAACGTGTTTATACCTGCAAGCGCTGTTTTACACATTTTGATAATCGATATGGACGAAGTGGACTGGAAAAACTACAAGAACATGCAGCCGTCTGTATTCAACATGGTGTTGCAAGGGTTGTTATGCCTAGCAAGGAGAAAGCAATTGCACAGTTTAAAAATGTTGAGAGGATGCTGAAAGTACCTTATGTCATCTATGCTGATTTTGAGAGTATTCTCACTCCATGCCATACGTGTACACCCAATCCTGAAACTTCCTATACAACACCTTATCAAGAGCACACACCAATGAGCTTCTGTGTTTACGTGAAACCTACATCCAGTGTTGAACATCTCGAAACTGATCTTCCTAAGCATCCCTATGTGTATCGTGGTGCTGATGCTGCTCAGAAGTTTATGCTGTACCTGACATCTCTTGCAAAAATGATTGGTAATATATACAAATCTGCTAAGCCTCTGAAACTTACGGATCAACAGCAAAAGGATTTCGAGTCTTCTACGACATGCTACTTGTGTAGAAAACCCTTTACAGAAGAGAACTATAAAGTACGCGACCATGATCACATCAGCGGTGAATATCGTGGAAGTCTTCATAATGAATGTAATTTAGCCTGCAAAACACCTAAATATATACCAGTCTTCATGCATAACCTTAGCGGATATGACTCTCATTTCATTGTTAAGGAGCTGGGTTGTACAAGTGAACGTGTGGAGGTAATTCCTAACTCTGAAGAAAGCTATATCTCATTCACCAAGTATGTAGGAGATATAAAGCTTCGATTTGTGGATAGCTTCCGATTCCTCAGTACAAGCTTGGATAAGTTGGTAAAAAATCTAACCTCGTATCCTGAAACGCTAAAGTACTTTGGAGAAGACAAATTCAAGTTGATGACCCGTAAGGGTGTATTTCCATATGATTTTGTTACGTCATGGGATGCCCTGAACGAGACCTGCTTGCCTCCTAAGGACTCCTTCTACAATAGATTAAATGAAGAAGAAATTACTGATGCTGACTACGATCATGCTAGAAATGTATGGGAGCTGTTTAATGTGAGAAACCTGGGAGAGTACAGCGATCTCTACTTAACTTCGGATGTACTTCTTCTAGCTGACGTCTTTGAGACGTTCAGAGAGCAAACCCTTAAAACACACAAAGTCGATCCCGCCCATTATTTTACCTCTCCAGGTCTAACATGGGACGCTATGTTACTGTATACTGGAATTAAGTTAGAGCTGTTACAAGATTATGATCAACTACTCATGGTGGAATCAGGTATAAGAGGAGGTTTATGCCAAGTTTCTCATCGGTATGCTGAGGCTAATAACACTTATATGGAGAAGTTTGATCCGACGAGACCAACCCAATTTATCACATACGAGGACGCAAATAACCAATATGGGTGGGCAATGTGTCACGCCCTTCCTTTTGGTGGATTTCAGTGGGTGTCACCTGAAGAAATCAACTTAGAAACACTACAAGAAGATGATCCTCATGGGTACATATTAGAAGTCGACCTCGAGTATCCTGCAGAACTTCACGATCTACACAACGATCTACCTTTCCTGCCAGAGTGTATGAAACCATTGGAATCATCTACAAAGAAACTGATACCTCATCTTGGACCTCGAAAGAAGTATGTAGTGCATTACATGGCTTTGAAGCAAGCTCTTAGTCATGGACTACGACTAACAAAAATCCATCGTGTGCTACAATTCCGACAGTCTCAGTGGTTGAAACCTTATGTGGAATTTAACAACAGGCTACGACAACAAGCTGCAAATGATTTCGAGAAGGATCTCTACAAGCTCTTTAACAACGCTATGTTTGGAAAAACTATGGAGAACATGCGTAACCGTATGGATATACGACTGGTGACCAATGAAAAAACTCTAGAGAAGCTGATCGCCAAGCCTACGTTTATCGACAGGACGATATATGCTGATAATCTAGCTGCTGTACATATGGCCTCTCGTCAGATTGTATTCAACAAGCCTATATACATTGGTATGAGTGTGTTGGACATCTCCAAGACATTAATGTATAACTATCATTACGACGTTTTGTTGCCTTATTATGGAGCTGAAAACCTGAAGCTTATGTATATGGACACTGATTCGTTCATTCATCGTGTAACAACTGAAGATGTGTACCAGGACAAGCTACGTTTTCTTGAGCATCTCGATACAGCTGATTACCCTGCCAACCATATATGTTACTCTACTCAGAACAAGAAGGTATTGGGAAAATTTAAAGATGAGGCTAATAGCAAAATCATCCTACGCTTTGTTGGACTACGTCCTAAGATGTATGCCTTAGATATTCAAGGGTCAATGATAAAAAAGATTAAAGGTATAAAACGTAGCGCTATTAAGCAGTACATTTCGTTTGACAGCTATACAGACTGTCTTAAAACCAGTGAAATCATCAGAACACCTATGAATCTGATCCTATCACGAAAGCATGCCCTTGCTACAGTACAAGTGAATAAAATTGCATTGACTCCGTTTGATGATAAAAGAATTATTGCTGAGGACGGGATAACAACATATGCGTATGGACATTACGCCATTACAAACAGTGCTTAAAAGAATGTAAGTTAAAGATAAATATTTTCTAGTCAGTCTACAATCTTAAAAAAGAAGGTATCTGTGTGCTGTATATGCAGATAGCTGACGCCTGATGAAGAAAGAAGAAGATGGAAGGGAAGGTGGTAACCCTGCCATTAGGAGCAATCCTAGTGCTAGTCTCAAGCCTAGATAAAAGGGGAGAGACATCTATAACGAACTAAAATAAAGGTATGTTGACGTAAAGCTTTTCAATTTGTGAACCAATATGCAGTTTATCCCTCTCCGCATCGTACAATAACTGTTTAACATATAAAAATTTGTAAGATTTAGAAAAAAGTATATAAATTGTTGTAACGTTGGATGAGAAAAGTTTTATAATCGAATTACTCTCTATATTACCATGAGTACCTGTGATACTAGTTGAATTGCCTGTTAAAATGACTTAAATACCTGTGATACTACCCGAATCGTGTGAAATTACATTAAATAGCTCAGATACGAATTCCTGCTCTAAATTAGTACGAGCACCTGTGATACTATCAGAATTGCCTATTAAAATGACTCAAATACCATTGATACAACCTGAATCAGCTGCATTTACCTTAAATAGCCGTGATACAAATCTCTGATCGAAATTATTACGAGCATCTGTGAAACTATGCTGATTATCCAAATACTTATGATATTACCTGAACTATCTGTAACATACGAAACTAGGCTATAACCAACCCCTGGAACCTACCCTCCTGTAATGCTTGCTTAATTACTCTAAGCACCTATGTTACTTGAATTATCCTAAATACCTACGATACCCTCTGAATTACCTTGAAATATGAAACTATGCTATACCCAAACCTGGAATCTAGCCCCCTGTGATACTACCTGAATTAGCCTAAATACCTACTATACTAGCTGAATTAGCTGTGAAATCATGCATAGCTATGATGCAGTTAGCCTCTGGAATCTAGCCTCCTGTGATACTAGCTGAATTAGCTTAAATGCTCACGATACTAGCTGAATTGGCTATGAAAATGATTTAAATACCTGTGATACTACCCGAATCATGTGAAATTACCTTAACTAGCTCTGATACGAATTCCTGCTCTAAATTAGCACGAGCACCTGTGATACTATCTGAATTACCTGTTAAAATGACTCAAATACCATTGATACAACCTGAATCATCTGCATTTAACTTAAATAGCTGTGATACAAATCTCTGATCGAAATTATCAATAATATCTGTGAAGCTCTGTCGATTACCTCAAATACTTACGATATTACCTGAACTATCTGTGAAATACGAAGCTAGGTTATAACCAACCCCTGGAACCTACCCTTGCTTGCTTAATTACTCTAAACACCTATGTTACTTGAATTATCCTAAATACCTACGATACCCTCTGAATTACCTTGAAATATGAAACTATGCTATACCCAACCCTAGAATCTATCCTCTTGTGATACTAGCTGAATTAGCCTAAATGCCTACGATACTAGCTGAATTATCTGTGAAATCATGCAGAGCCATGATGCAGTTAGCATCTGGAATCTATCCTGTGTTACTAGACGAATTAGCCTAAATGCATACGATACTAGCTGAATTACCTGTGAAATCATACACTGCTATGATCCAGTCAGCCTCTTGCAATACTACCTGAATTACTTACCTGTTAGTGTTAGTGGGTTAGCTTTTCCCGTTGCAGGTCACCTTTTTCCCTTTATGGCTCACCTTTTTCCCTTTGGTGGTCGCCTTTTCCCTTTGCTGGTGACATTTTTCCCTTTACTGGTCACCTTTTTCCCGTTGCATGTCGCCTTTTTCCCTTTGCTGGTCACCTTTTTCCCTTTGCTGGTCACATTTTTCCCTTTGCTGGTCGCCTTTTTCCCTTTGCTGGTTACGTTTTTCCCTTTGCTAGTCAACTTTTTCCCTTTGTGGGCCTCCTTTTTCCCTGAGCAGTCACCTTTTTCCCCTGAACGAGTCACCTTTTCCCTGAATAGGTTACGTGATGGGCATGTCTAGAACATTGACCACTATGTTCACGTCTAAAGTCGCTTTCAAGTCTAGCACCTCCTATTCCCTATCTCTCCTGTATATAAGTCCATATTCCTACTGCTACACTACCTGTCTAGCCTAACACCTCTCCTCCTGTTCCTATACCTCTCATATAAACCATGCTCTACTCCTCTAGCTCTGTCTAGCCTAACGCCTCTCTCGTTTACCTATGACTCTCACATAAACCATACTCTGCTCCTCGACCTCTGTCTAGTCTAACTCCTCTCCTCGTTTTCCTATACCTCTCATATAAACTATACTCTACTCCTCAACCTCTGTCTAGCCTAGCACCCCTCTTCCTGTCCCTATACTTCTCATACATATAAACCATGCCTACGTTTCAAGCCCTGTCTAGTCTAACACCACTCCCCGTATCCCCTACCTCTCAAAAGCTCATTCCCTCCTGCCCCCCCCTCTAGCTGAGTATCACTCCTTGGTTTCCTATCTAACCTAACTTTAACACCTGTCTATCCTAGCATAGGATCTCTCACCGTTTTCTCGTCTCTCCTTATAAACACAAACTCAATTCTCCTAACCTAATACCTCTCCTCGTTTTCCTATACTTCTCATATAAACCTTACTCTACTCCTCGACTTCTGCCTAGCCTAACACCTTTCCTCGTTTTCCTATATCTCTCATATAAACCATGCACTACGTTTCAAGCCCTGTCTAGTCTAACACCTCTCATCGTTTTCCTATACCGCTCATATAAACCATACATTACTCAGCCTCTGTCTAGCCTAGCACCCTCCACGTATTCCCTATCTGTCTCATATAAAGCACACTCCCCTCCTACCACTGTCTGGCCTAGCGTCAGTCCTCGTATTCCCTATCTCTCCCATATAAACGCATTTTCCTCCTTGAAGACTCTCTCAACCTAGCATCTACCTTCGTTTTCCCTATCCTTTCCCATATAAACGCAAAAAACTGTGCTCGAATTCCTCTATATATCCTACTCACTTTGCATTCGTTTTGTAGATTTTTCGACATTACGCAGTTCTAACGTATCGTATTTTGCTATACTAAGGATTTGGACGAGATTTTTTAATTTTTATTTTTTGGTCATTTTTGCACTTTTCGTGAATGGGGGGGGGGTATTCTCAGTTTAGCGATTTTTAAGCATTTTCCTTTATTGTTATTTCTGCGTCCCTTTGCATTCGTTTTGTAGATTTTTCGACATTACGCAGTTCTAACGTATCCTATTTTGCTATATTTAGGATTTTCACCAGATTTTTTAATTTTTATTTTTTGGCCATTTTTGCAGTTTTCGTCAACGGGGGGGGGTGTTCTCAGTTTAGCGATTTTTAAGCATTTTCCTTTATTGTTATTTCTGCGTCCCTTTGCATTCGTTTTGTAGATTTTTCGACATTACGCAGTTCTAATGTATCCTATTTTGCTATATTTAGAATTTTCACCAGATTTTTTAATTTTTATTTTTTGGCCATTTTGCACTTTTCGTCAATGGGGGGGTATTCTCATTTTAGCGATTTCTAAGCATTTTAGTTTATTCCTATTTCTGCGTCCCCTTGCATTCGTTTTGTAGATTTTTCGACATTTCGCAGTGTAAACGTATCCTATTTTACTATAGTTTGGATTTGCACCAGATTTTTTAATTTTTATTTTTCGTTATTTTTGCACATTCTATCAATGGGGGGGGGTATTCTCAGTTTAGCGATTTTTAAGCATTTTTCTTTATTGCTATTTCTGCGTTCCTTTTCTTTCGTTTGGTAGATTTTTCGGTATTTCGCAGTTCTAACGTATCCTATTTTGCTATATATAGGATTTTCACCAGATTTTATAATTTTCATATTTTGGCCATTTTTAAACTCTTCGTCAACGGGGGGCTATTCTTATTTTAGCGATTTCTAAGCAGTTTAGTTTATTCCTATTTCTGCGTCTTTTTGCATTCGTTTTGTAGATTTTTGCGGCATTACGCAGTTCTAACTTATCCTATTTTGCTATATTTAGGATTTGCACCAGATTTTTTAATTTTTTTGGCCATTTTTGCACTTTTCGTCAATGGGGGGTATTCTCAGTATAGCGATTTTTAAGCATTTTACTTTATTGCTATTTCTGCGTCCCTTTGCATTCGTTTTGTAGATTTTTCGACATTACGCAGTTCTAACGTATCGTATTTTGCTATACTAAGGATTTGGACGAGATTTTTTAATTTTTATTTTTTGGTCATTTTTGCACTTTTCGTGAATGGGGGGGTATTCTCAGTTTAGCGATTTTTAAGCATTTTCCTTTATTGTTATTTCTGCGTCCCTTTGCATTCGTTTTGTAGATTTTTCGACATTACGCAGTTCTAACGTATCCTATTTTGCTATATTTAGGATTTTCACCAGATTTTTTAATTTTTATTTTTTGGCCATTTTTGCAGTTTTCGTCAACGGGGGGGGGGTGTTCTCAGTTTAGCGATTTTTAAGCATTTTCCTTTATTGTTATTTCTGCGTCCCTTTGCATTCGTTTTGTAGATTTTTCGACATTACGCAGTTCTAATGTATCCTATTTTGCTATATTTAGAATTTTCACCAGATTTTTTAATTTTTATTTTTTGGCCATTTTGCACTTTTCGTCAATGGGGGGGTATTCTCATTTTAGCGTTTTGTAAGCATTTAATTTATTCCTATTTCTGCGTCCCCTTGCATTCGTTTTGTAGATTTTTCGACATTTCGCAGTGTAAACGTATCCTATTTTACTATAGTTTGGATTTGCACCAGATTTTTTAATTTTTATTTTTCGTTATTTTTGCACATTCTGTCAATGGGGGGGGGGTATTCTCAGTTTAGCGATTTTTAAACATTTTTCTTTATTGCTATTTCTGCGTCCCTTTTCTTTCGTTTGGTAGATTTTTCGGTATTTCGCAGTTCTAACGTATCCTATTTTGCTATATATAGGATTTTCACCAGATTTTATAATTTTCATATTTTGGCCATTTTTAAACTCTTCGTCAACGGGGGGCTATTCTTATTTTAGCGATTTCTAAGCAGTTTAGTTTATTCCTATTTCTGCGTCTTTTTGCATTCGTTTTGTAGATTTTTGCGGCATTACGCAGTTCTAACTTATCCTATTTTGCTATATTTAGGATTTGCACCAGATTTTTTAATTTTTTGTGGTCATTTTTGCACTTTTCGTCAATGGGGGGGTATTCTCAGTTTAGCGATTTTTCAGCATTTTACTTTGATGCTATTTCTACGTCCTTTTTCTTTCGTTTGGTAGATTATTCGGCATTACGCAGTTCTAACGTATCCTATTTTTCTACATTTAGAATTTTCACCAGATTTTTTAATTTTTATTTTTTTCCATTTTTGCACTTTTCGTCAATGGGGGGGTATTGTCAGTTTAGCGATTTTTAAGCATTTTTCTTTATTGCTATTTCTGCGTCCCTTTGCATACGTTTTGTAGATGTTTCGACATTACGAAGTTCTAACGTATCCAATTTTGCTATATTTAGGATTTTCGCCAGATTTTTTAATTTTTATTTTTTGGCCATTTTTGCAGTTTTCGTCAATTTTCATTTTAGCGATTTCTAAGCATTTTAGTTTATTCCTATTTCTGCGTCCCTTTTTATTCGTTTTGTAGATTTTTCGGCATTACGCAGTTCTAACGTATCGTATTTTGCTATACTAAGGATTTGGACGAGATTTTTTAATTTTTATTTTTTGGCCATTTTTGCACTTTTCGTCAATTTCGGTGTATTCTCAGTTTAGCGATTTTTAAGCATTTTCCTTTATTGTTATTTCTGCGTCCCTTTGCATTCGTTTTGTAGATTTTTCGACATTACGCAGTTCTAACGTATCCTATTTTGCTATATTTAGAATTTTCACCAGATTTTTTAATTTTTATTTTTTGGCCATTTTTGCAGTTTTCGTCAACGGGGGGGGGTATGCTCAGTTTAGCGATTTTTAAGCATTTTACTTTATTGCTATTTCTAGGTCCCTTTTCTTTCGTTTGGTAGATTTTTCGGCATTACGCAGTTATAACGTATCCTATTTTGCTATATTTAGGATTTGCAACCGATTTTTAATTTTTATTTTTTGGCCATTTTTGCACTTTTCGTCAATTTCGGTGTATTCTCAGTTTAGCGATTTTTAAGCATTTTCTTTATTGCTATTTCTACGTCCCTTTTCTTTCGTTTGGTAGATTTTTCGGCATTACGCAGTTCTAACGTATCGGACATTACGCAGTTCTAACGTATCCTATTTTATATATTTAGGATTTGAACCAGATTTTTAAATTATTATTTTTTGGCCATTTTTGTACCTTTCGTCAATTGCGGGGTATTCTCAGTTTAGCGATTTTTAAGCATTTTCTTTATTGTTATTTCTACGTCCCTTTTCTTTCGTTTGGTAGATTTTTCGGCATTACGCAATTATAACGTATCCTATTTTGCTGCATTTAGAATTTACGCCAGATTTTTTAATGTTTATTTTTTGGCCATTTTTGCAGTTTTCGTCAATTCTCATTTTAGCCATTTTTAAGCATTTTTCTTTATTGTTATTTCTGCGTCCCTTTGCATTCATTTTGTAGTTTTTTCGACATTACGCAGTTCTAATTTTTCCAATTTTGCTATATTTAGGATTTTCGCCAGATTTTTTCATTTTTATTTTTGGCCATTTTTGCAGTTTTCGTCAATTTTCATTTTAGCGATTTCTAAGCATTTTAGTTTATTCCTATTTCTGCGTCCCTTTGCATTCGTTTTGTAGATTTTTTGGCATTACGCAGTTCTAACGTATCCTATTTTGCTATATTTAGAATTTTCACCAGATTTTTTAATTTTTATTTTTTGGCCATTTTGCACTTTTCGTCAATGGGGGGGGTATTCTCATTTTAACGATTTCTAAGCATTTTAGTTTATTCCTATTTCTGCCTCCCTTTGCATTCTTTTTGTAGATTTTTCGGCATTACGCAGTTCTAACGTATCCTATTTTGCTATACTAAGTATTTGGACCAGATTTTTTAATTTTTATTTTTTGGTCATTTTTGCACTTTTCGTGAATGGGGGGGTATTCTCAGTTTAGCGATTTTTAAGCATTTTCCTTTATTGTTATTTCTGCGTCCCTTATTTCTACGTCCCTTTTCTTTCGTTTGGTAGATTATTCGGCATTACGCAGTTCTAACGTATCCTATTTTGCTACATTTAGAATTTTCACCAGATTTTTTAATTTTTATTTTTTGCATTTTGCACTTTTCGTCAATGGGTGGGTATTCTCAGTTTAGCGATTTTTAAGCATTTTTTTTATTGCTATTTCTGCGTCCCTTTGCATGTGTTTTGTAGATTTTTCGACATTACGAAGTTCTAACGTATCCAATTTTGCTATATTTAGGATTTTCGCCAGATTTTTTAATTTTTATTTTTTGACCATTTTTGCAGTTTTCGTCAATTTTCATTTTAGCGATTTCTAAGCATTTTAGTTTATTCCTATTTCTGCGTCCCTTTGCATTCGTTTTGTAGACTTTTCGGCATTTCGCAGGTCTAACGTATCCTATTTTGCTATATTTAGAATTTTCACCAGATTTTTTAATTTTTATTTTTTGGCACTTTTCGTCAATGGGGGGGGGGTATTCTCATTTAAGCGATTTCTAAGCATTTTAGTTTATTCCTATTTCTGCGTCCCTTTGCATTCGTTTTGTAGATTTTTCGACATTACGCAGTTCTAACGTATCCAATTTTGCTATATTTAGGATTTGCACCAGACTTTTTAATCTTTTTGGCTATTTTTGAACTTTTCGTCAATGGGGGGTATTCTCAGTTTAGCGATTTTTAAGCATTTTTCATTATTGCTATTTCTGCGTCTCTTTGCATACGTTTTGTAGATTTTTCGACATTACGAAGTTCTAACGTATCCAATTTTGCTATATTTAGGATTTTCGCCAGATTTTTTAATTTTTATTTTTTGGCCATTTTTGCAGTTTTCGTCAATTTTTATTTTAGCGATTTCTAAGCATTTTAGTTTATTCCTATTTCTGCGTCCCTTTGCATTCGTTTTGTAGATTTTTCGGCATTACGCAGTTCTAACGTATCCTATTTTGCTATACTAAGGATTTGGACCAGATTTATTAATTTTTATTTTTTGGTCATTTTTGCACTTTTCGTGAATGGGGGGGGGTATTCTCAGATTAGCGATTTTTAAGCATTTTCCTTTATTGTTATTTCTGCGTCCCTTTGGATTCGTTTTGTAGATTTTTCGACATTACGCAGTTCTAACGTATCCTATTTTGCTATATTTAGGATTTTCACCAGATTTTTTAATTTTTATTTTTTGGCCTTTTTTTGCAGTTTTCGTCTATTGGGGGTATTCTCAGTTTAGCGATTTTTAAGCATTTTACTTTATTGCTTCTTCTGCGTCCCTTTGCATTCGTTTTGTAGATTTTTCGGCATTATGCAGTTCTAACGTATCCAATTTTGCTATATTTAGGATTTGCACCAGATTTTTTAATCTTTATTTTTTGGCCATTTTTCACTTTTCGTCAATGGGGGGGTATTCTCATTTTAGCGATTTTTAAGCATTTTCCTTTATTGTTATTTCTGCGTCCCTTTGGATTCGTTTTGTAGATTTTTCGACATTACGCAGTTCTAATGTATCCTATTTTGCTATATTTAGGATTTCCACCAGATTTTTTAATTTTTATTTTTTGGCCATTTTTGCAGTTTTCGTCAACGGGGGGGGGTGTTCTCAGTTTAGCGATTTTTAAGCATTTTCCTTTATTGTTATTTCTGCGTCCCTTTGCATTCGTTTTGTAGATTTTTCGACATTACGCAGTTCTAATGTATCCTATTTTGCTATATTTAGAATTTTCACCAGATTTTTTAATTTTTATTTTTTGGCCATTTTGCACTTTTCGTCAATGGGGGGGTATTCTCATTTTAGCGATTTCTAAGCATTTTAGTTTATTCCTGCGTCCCCTTGCATTCGTTTTGTAGATTTTTCGACATTTCGCAGTGTAAACGTATCCTATTTTACTATAGTTTGGATTTGCAACCGATTTTTTAATTTTTATTTTTTGGCCATTTTTGCACTTTTCGTCAATTTCGGTCTATTCTCAGTTTAGCGATTTTTAAGCATTTTCTTTATTGCTATTTCTACGTCCCTTTTCTTTCGTTTGGTAGATTTTTCGGCATTACGCAGTTCTAACGTATCCGACATTACGCAGTTCTAACGTATCCTATTTTATATATTTAGGATTTGAACCAGATTTTTAAATTATTATTTTTTGGTCATTTTTGTACCTTTCGTCAATTGCGGGGTATTCTCAGTTTAGCGATTTTTAAGCATTTTCTTTATTGTTATTTCTACGTCCCTTTTCTTTCGTTTGGTAGATTTTTCGGCATTACGCAATTATAACGTATCCTATTTTGCTGCATTTAGAATTTACGCCAGATTTTTTAATTTTTATTTTTTGGCCATTTTTGCAGTTTTCGTCAATTCTCATTTTAGCCATTTTTAAGCATTTTAGTTTATTCCTATTTCTGCGTCCCTTTTCATTCGTTTTGTAGATTTTTCGGCATTACGCAGTTCTAACGTATCCTATTTTGCTATATTTAGAATTTTCACCAGATTTTTTAATTTTTATTTTTTGGTCATTTTGCACTTTTCGTCAATGGGGGGGTATTCTCATTTTAACGATTTCTAAGCATTTTAGTTTATTCCTATTTCTGCGTCCCTTTGCATTCTTTTTGTAGATTTTTCGGCATTACGCAGTTCTAACGTATCCTATTTTGCTATACTAAGTATTTGGACCAGATTTTTTAATTTTTATTTTTTGGTCATTTTTGCACTTTTCGTGAATGGGGGGTATTCTCAGTTTAGCGATTTTTAAGTATTTTCCTTTATTGTTATTTCTGCGTCCCTTATTTCTACGTCCCTTTTCTTTCGTTTGGTAGATTATTCGGCATTACGCAGTTCTAACGTATCCTATTTTGCTACATTTAGAATTTTCACCAGATTTTTTAATTTTTATTTTTTGCCATTTTTGCACTTTTCGTCAATGGGTGGGTATTCTCAGTTTAGCGATTTTTAAGCATTTTTTTATTGCTATTTCTGCGTTCCTTTGCATACGTTTTGTAGATTTTTCGACATTACGAAGTTCTAACGTATCCAATTTTGCTATATTTAGGATTTTCGCCAGATTTTTTAATTTTTATTTTTTGGCCATTTTTGCACTTTTCGTCAATGGGGGCGTATTCTCAGTTTAGCGATTTTTAGGCATTTTACTTTATTGCTATTTCTACGTCCCTTTTCTTTCGTTTGGTAGATTTTTCGGCATTACGCAGTTCTAACGTATCCTATTTTGCCACATTTAGAATTTTCACCAGATTTTTTAATTTTTTGGGCCATTTTTGCACTTTTCGTCAATTGGGGGGTATACTCAGTTTAGCGATCTTTAAGCATTTTACTTTATTGCTATTTCTAGGTCCCTTTTCTTTCGTTTGGTAGATTTTTCGGCATTACGCAGTTCTAACGTATCCTATTTTGCTACATTTAGAATTTTCACCAGATTTTTTAGTTCTTATTTTTTCGCTTTTTTAGCACTATTCGTCAATGGCGGGGTATTCTGAGTTTAGCGATTTTTAAAAATTTTTCTTAATTGCAATTTCTGCGTCCCTTTGCATTCGTTTTGTAGATTTTTCGACATTTCGCAGTGTAAATGTACCCTATTTTACTATAGTTAGGATTTGCACCAGATTTTTTAATTTTTATTTTTGGTTATTTTTGCACATTTCGTCAATGGGGGGGTATTCTCAGTTTAGCGATTTTTAAGCATTTTTCTTTATTGCTATTTCTGCGTCCCTTTTCTTTCGTTTGGTAGATTTTTCGGCATTTCGCAGTTCTAACGTATCCTATTTTGCTATATATAGGATTTTCACCAGATTTTATAATTTTCATATTTTGGCCATTTTTAAACTCTTCCTCAACGGGGGGGTATTCTTATTTTAGCGATTTCTAAGCAGTTTAGTTTATTCCTATTTCTGCGTCCCTTTGCATTCGTTTTGTAGATTTTTGCGGTATTACGCAGTTCGAACTTATCCTATATTGCTATATTTAGGATTTGTACCAGATTTTTTAATTTTTTTTGGCCATTTTTGCACTTTTCGTCAATGGGGGGTATTCTCAGTATAGCGATTTTTAAGCACTTTACTTTATTGCTATTTCTGCGTCCCTTTGCATTCGTTTTGTAGATTTTACGGCATTACGCATTTGTAACGTATCCTACTTTGCTATATTTAGAATTTTCACCAGATTTTTTAATTTTCATTTTTTGGCCATTGTTGCACTATTCGTCAATTTTCATTTTAGCGATTTCTAAGCATTTTAGTTTATTCCTATTTCTGCGTCCCTTTGCATTCGTTTTGTAGATTTTTCGGCATTACGCAGTTCTATTGTATCCTATTTTGCTATATTTAGGATTTGCAGCAGATTTTTTAATTTTTATTTTTTGGCCATTTTTGCACTTTTCGTCAATGGGGGCGTATTCTCAGTTTAGCGATTTTTAGGCATTTTCATTTATTGTTATTTCTGCGTCCCTTTGCATTCGTTTTGTAGATTTTTCGACATTACGCAGTTCTAACGTATCCTATTTTGCTATATTTAGGATTTTCACCAGATTTTTTAATTTTTATTTTTTGGCCATTTTTGCAGTTTTCGTCAACGGGGGGGGGTATTCTCAGTTTAGCGATTTTTAAGCATTTTACTTTATTGCTATTTCTAGGTCCCTTTTCTTTCGTTTGGTAGATTTTTCGGCATTACGCAGTTATAACGTATCCTATTTTGCTATATTTAGGATTTGCAACCGATTTTTTAATTTTTATTTTTTGGCCATTTTTGCACTTTTCGTCAATTTCAGTCTATTCTCAGTTTAGCGATTTTTAAGCATTTTCTTTATTGCTATTTCTACGTCCCTTTTCTTTCGTTTGGTAGATTTTTCGGCATTACGCAGTTCTAACGTATCCGACATTACGCAGTTTTAACGTATCCTATTTTATATATTTAGGATTTGAACCAGATTTTTAAATTATTATTTTTTGGTCATTTTTGTACCTTTCGTCAATTGCGGGGTATTCTCAGTTTAGCGATTTTTAAGCATTTTCTTTATTGTTATTTCTACGTCCCTTTTCTTTCGTTTGGTAGATTTTTCGGCATTACTCAATTATAACGTATCCTATTTTGCTGCATTTAGAATTTACGCCAGATTTTTTAATTTTTATTTTTTGGCCATTTTTGCAGTTTTCGTCAATTCTCATTTTAGCCATTTTTAAGCATTTTCCTTTATTGTTATTTCTGCGTCCCTTTGCATTAATTTTGTAGTTTTTTCGACATTACGCAGTTCTAACGTATCCAATTTTGCTATATTTAGGAATTTCGCCAGATTTTTTAATTTTTATTTTTGGCCATTTTTGCAGTTTTCGTCCATATTCATTTTAGCGATTTCTAAGCATTTTAGTTTATTCCTATTTCTGCGTCCCTTTGCATTCGTTTTGTAGATTTTTCGGCATTACGCAGTTCTAACGTATCCTATTTTGCTATATTTAGAATTTTCATCAGATTTTTTAATTTTTATTTTTTGGCCATTTTGCACTTTTCGTCAATGGGGGGGTATTCTCATTTTAACGATTTCTAAGCATTTTAGTTTATTCCTATTTCTGCGTCCCTTTGCATTCTTTTTGTAGATTTTTCGGCATTACGCAGTTCTAACGTATCCTATTTTGCTATACTAAGTATTTGGACCAGATTTTTTAATTTTTATTTTTTGGTCATTTTTGCACTTTTCGTGAATGGGGGGGTATTCTCAGTTTAGCGATTTTTAAGCATTTTCCTTTATTGTTATTTCTGCGTCCCTTATTTCTACGTCCCTTTTCTTTCGTTTGGTAGATTATTCGGCATTACGCAGTTCTAACGTATCCTATTTTGCTACATTTAGAATTTTCACCAGATTTTTTAATTTTTATTTTTTGCCATTTTTGCACTTTTCGTCAATGGGTGGGTATTCTCAGTTTAGCGATTTTTAAGCATTTTTTTTATTTCTATTTCTGCGTACCTTTGCATACGTTTTGTAGATTTTTCGACATTACGAAGTTCTAACGTATCCAATTTTGCTATATTTAGGATTTTCGCCAGATTTTTTAATTTTTATTTTTTGGCCATTTTTGCAGTTTTCGTCAATTTTCATTTTAGCGATTTCTAAGCATTTTAGTTTATTCCTATTTCTGCGTCCCATTGCATTCGTTTTGTAGATTTTTCGGCATTACGCAGTTCTATTGTATCCTATTTTGCTATATTTAGGATTTGCAGCAGATTTTTTAATTTTTATATTTTGGCCATTTTTGCACTTTTCGTCAATTGGGGGGTATACTCAGTTTAGCGATCTTTAAGCATTTTACTTTATTGCTATTTCTACGTCCCTTTTCTTTCGTTTGGTAGATTTTTCGGCATTACGCAGTTCTAACGTATCCTATTTTGCTACATTTAGAATTTTCACCAGATTTTTTAGTTCTTATTTTTTGGCTTTTTTTGCACTATTCGTCAATGGCGGGGTATTCTGAGTTTAGCGATTTTTAAAAATTTTTCTTAATTGCAATTTCTGCGTCCCTTTGCATTCGTTTTGTAGATTTTTCGACATTTCGCAGTGTAAACGTACCCTATTTTACTATAGTTAGGATTTGCACCAGAAATTTTAATTATTATTTTTGGTTATTTTTGCAGATTTCGTCAATGGGGGGGGGTATTCTCAGTTTAGCGATTTTTAAGCATTTTTCTTTATTGCTATTTCTGCGTCCCTTTTCTTTCGTTTGGTAGATTTTTCGGCATTTCGCAGTTCTAACGTATCCTATTTTGCTATATATAGGATTTTCACCAGATTTTATAATTTTCATATTTTGGCCATTTTTAAACTCTTCCTCAACGGGGGGGTATTCTTATTTTAGCGATTTCTAAGCAGTTTAGTTTATTCCTATTTCTGCGTCCCTTTGCATTCCTTTTGTAGATTTTTGCGGCATTACGCAGTTCTAACTTATCCTATTTTGCTATATTTAGAATTTTCACCAGATTTTTTAATTTTCATTTTTTGGCCATTGTTGCACTATTCGTCAATGGCGGGGTATTTTGAGTTTACGAATTTTTAAGCATTTTTCTATATTGCTATTTCTGCTTCCTTTGCATAAGTTTTGTAGATTTTTCGGCTTTACGCAATTATAACGTATCCTATTTTGCAACTTTTAGAATTTACGCCAGATTTTTTAATTTTTATTTTTTGGCCATTTTTGCAGTTTTCTTCAATTCTCATTTAAGCGATTTTTAAGCATTTTCCTTTATTGTTATTTCTGCGTCCCTTTGCATTTGTTTTGTAGTTTTTTCGACATTACGAAGTTCTAACGTATCCAATTTCGCTATATTTAGGTTTTTCGCCAGATTTTTTAATTTTTATTTTTTGGCCATTTTTGCAGTTTTCGTCAATTTTCATTTTAGCGATTTCTAAGCATTTTAGTTTATTCCTATTTCTGCGTCCCTTTGCATTCGTTTTGTAGATTTTTCCGCATTACGCAGTTCTAACGTATCCTATTTTGCTATATTTAGAATTTTCACCAGATTTTTTAATTTTCATTTTTTGGCCATTGTTGCACTATTCGTCAATGGCGGGGTATTTTGAGTTTACGAATTTTTAAGCATTTTTCTTTATTGCTATTTCTGCCTCCCTTTGCATAAGTTTTGTAGATTTTTCGGCTTTACGCAATTATAACGTATCCTATTTTGCAACTTTTAGAATTTACGCCAGATTTTTTAATTTTTATTTTTTGGCCATTTTTGCAGTTTTCTTCAATTCTCATTTAAGCGATTTTTAAGCATTTTCCTTTATTGTTATTTCTGCGTCCCTTTGCATTTGTTTTGTAGTTTTTTCGACATTACGAAGTTCTAACGTATCCAATTTCGCTATATTTAGGTTTTTCGCCAGATTTTTTAATTTTTATTTTTTGGCCATTTTTGCAGTTTTCGTCAATTTTCATTTTAGCGATTTCTAAGCATTTTAGTTTATTCCTATTTCTGCGTCCCTTTGCATTCGTTTTGTAGATTTTTCCGCATTACGCAGTTCTAACGTATCCTATTTTGCTATATTTAGAATTTTCACCAGATTTTTTAATTTTTATTTTTTGGCCATTTTGCACTTTTCGTCAATGGGGGGGGGTATTCTCATTTTAACGATTTCTAAGCATTTTAGTTTATTCCTATTTCTGCGTCCCTTTGCATTCTTTTTGTAGATTTTTCGGCATTACGCAGTTCTAACGTATCCTATTTTGCTATACTAAGTATTTGGACCAGATTTTTTAATTTTTATTTTTTGGTCATTTTTGCACTTTTCGTGAATGGGGGGGTATTCTCAGTTTAGCGATTTTTAAGCATTTTCCTTTATTGTTATTTCTGCGTCCCTTATTTCTACGTCCCTTTTCTTTCGTTTGGTAGATTATTCGGCATTACGCAGTTCTAACGTATCCTATTTTGCTACATTTAGAAATTTCACCAGATTTTTTAATTTTTATTTTTTGCCATTTTTGCACTTTTCGTCATTGGGTGGGTATTCTCAGTTTAGCGATTTTTAAGCATTTCTTTTATTGCTATTTCTGCGTCCCTTTGCATACGTTTTGTAGATTTTTCGACATTACGAAGTTCTAACGTATCCAATTTTGCTATATTTAGGATTTTCGCCAGATTTTTTAATTTTTATTTTTTGGCCATTTTTGCAGTTTTCGTCAATTTTCATTTTAGCGATTTCTAAGCATTTTAGTTTATTCCTATTTCTGCGTCCCTTTGCATTCGTTTTGTAGATTTTTCGGCATTACGCAGTTCTATTGTATCCTATTTTGCTATATTTAGGATTTGCAGCAGATTTTTTAATTTTTATATTTTGGCCATTTTTGCACTTTTCGTCAATGGGGGCGTATTCTCAGTTTAGCGATTTTTAGGCATTTTACTTTATTGCTATTTCTACGTCCCTTTTCTTTCGTTTGGTAGATTTTTCGGCATTATGCAGTTCTAACGTATCCTATTTTGCCACATTTAGAATCTTCACCAGATTTTTTAATTTTTTGGGCCATTTTTGCACTTTTCGTCAATTGGGGGGTATACTCAGTTTAGCGATCTTTAAGCATTTTACTTTATTGCTATTTCTACGTCCCTTTGCATTCGTTTTGTAGATTTTTCGACATTTCGCAGTGTAAACGTACCCTATTTTACTATAGTTAGGATTTGCACCAGATTTTTTAATTATTATTTTTGGTTATTTTTGCACATTTCGTCAATGGGGGGGGGGTATTCTCAGTTTAGCGATTTTTAAGCATTTTTCTTTATTGCTATTTCTGCGTCCCTTTTCTTTCGTTTGGTAGATTTTTCGGCATTTCGCAGTTCTAACGTATCCTATTTTGCTATATATAGGATTTTCACCAGATTTTATAATTTTCATATTTTGGCCATTTTTAAACTCTTCCTCAACGGGGGGGTATTCTTATTTTAGCGATTTCTAAGCAGTTTAGTTTATTCCTATTTCTGCGTCCCTTTGCATTCGTTTTGTAGATTTTTGCGGCATTACGCAGTTCTAAGTTATCCTATTTTGCTATATTTAGGATTTGCACCAGATTTTTTAATTTTTTTTGGCCATTTTTGCACTTTTCGTCAATGGGGGTTATTCTCAGTATAGCGATTTTTAAGCATTTTACTTTATTGCTATTTCTGCGTCTCTTTGCATTCGTTTTGTAGATTTTACGGCATTACGCATTTCTAACGTATCCTATTTTGCTATATTTAGAATTTTCACCAGATTTTTTAATTTTCATTTTTTGGCCATTGTTGCACTATTCGTCAATGGCGGGGTATTTTGAGTTTACGAATTTTTAAGCATTTTTCTTTATTGCTATTTCTGCCTCCCTTTGCATAAGTTTTGTAGATTTTTCGGCTTTACGCAATTATAACGTATCCTATTTTGCAACTTTTAGAATTTACGCCAGATTTTTTAATTTTTATTTTTTTGCCATTTTTGCAGTTTTCTTCAATTCTCATTTAAGCGATTTTTAAGCATTTTCCTTTATTGTTATTTCTGCGTCCCTTTGCATTTGTTTTGTAGTTTTTTCGACATTACGAAGTTCTAACGTATCCAATTTTGCTATATTTAGGTTTTTCGCCAGATTTTTTAATTTTTATTTTTTGGCCATTTTTGCAGTTTTCGTCAATTTTCATTTTAGCGATTTCTAAGCATTTTAGTTTATTCCTATTTCTGCGTCCCTTTGCATTCGTTTTGTAGATTTTTCGGCATTACGCAGTTCTAACGTATCCTATTTTGCTATATTTAGAATTTTCACCAGATTTTTTAATTTTTATTTTTTGGCCATTTTGCACTTTTCGTCAATGGGGGGGGTATTCTCATTTTAACGATTTCTAAGCATTTTAGTTTATTCCTATTTCTGCGTCCCTTTGCATTCTTTTTGTAGATTTTTCGGCATTACGCAGTTCTAGCGTATCCTATTTTTCTATACTAAGTATTTGGACCAGATTTTTTAATTTTTATTTTTTGGTCATTTTTGCACTTTTCGTGAATGGGGGGGTATTCTCAGTTTAGCGATTTTTAAGCATTTTCCTTTATTGTTATTTCTGCGTCCCTTATTTCTACGTCCCTTTTCTTTCGTTTGGTAGATTATTCGGCATTACGCAGTTCTAACGTATCCTATTTTGCTACATTTAGAAATTTCACCAGATTTTTTAATTTTTATTTTTTGCCATTTTTGCACTTTTCGTCAATGGGTGGGTATTCTCAGTTTAGCGATTTTTAAGCATTTCTTTTATTGCTATTAATGCGTCCCTTTGCATACGTTTTGTAGATTTTGCGACATTACGAAGTTCTAACGTATCCAATTTTGCTATATTTAGGATTTTCGCCAGATTTTTTAATTTTTATTTTTTGGCCATTTTTGCAGTTTTCGTCAATTTTCATTTTAGCGATTTCTAAGCATTTTAGTTTATTCCTATTTCTGCGTCCCTTTGCATTCGTTTTGTAGATTTTTCGGCATTACGCAGTTCTATTGTATCCTATTTTGCTATATTTAGGATTTGCAGCAGATTTTTTAATTTTTATATTTTGGCCATTTTTGCACTTTTCGTCAATGGGGGCGTATTCTCAGTTTAGCGATTTTTAGGCATTTTACTTTATTGCTATTTCTACGTCCCTTTTCTTTCGTTTGGTAGATTTTTCGGCATTATGCAGTTCTAACGTATCCTATTCTGCCACATTTAGAATCTTCACCAGATTTTTTAATTTTTTGGGCCATTTTTGCACTTTTCGTCAATTGGGGGGTATACTCAGTTTAGCGATCTTTAAGCATTTTACTTTATTGCTATTTCTACGTCCCTTTTCTTTCGTTTGGTAGATTTTTCGGCATTACGCAGTTCTAACGTATCCTATTTTGCTACATTTAGAATTTTCACCAGATTTTTTAGTTCTTATTTTTTGGCTTTTTTTGCACTATTCGTCAATGGCGGGGTATTCTGAGTTTAGCGATTTTTAAAAATTTTTCTTAATTGCAATTTCTGCGTCCCTTTGCATTCGTTTTGTATATTTTCGACATTTCGCAGTGTAATCGTACCCTATTTTACTATAGTTAGGATTTGCACCAGATTCTTTAATTTTTATTTTTGGTTATTTTTGCACATTTCGTCAATGGGGGGGGGGTATTCTCAGTTTAGCGATTTTTAAGCATTTTTCTTTATTGCTATTTCTGCGTCCCTTTTCTTTCGTTTGGTAGATTTTTCGGCATTTCGCAGTTCTAACGTATCCTATTTTGCTATATATAGGATTTTCATCAGATTTTATAATTTTCATATTTTGGCCATTTTTAAACTCTTCCTCAACGGGGGGGTATTCTTATTTTAGCGATTTCTAAGCAGTTTAGTTAATTCCTATTTCTGCGTCCCTTTGCATTCGTTTTGTAGATTTTTGCGGCATTACGCAGTTCTAACTTATCCTATTTTGCTATATTTAGGATTTGCACCAGATTTTTTAATTTTTTTTGGCCATTTTTGCACTTTTCGTCAATGGGGGGTATTCTCAGTATAGCGATTTTTATGCATTTTACTTTATTGCTATTTCTGCGTCCCTTTGCATTCGTTTTGTAGATTTTACGGCATTACGCATTTCTAACGTATCCTATTTTGCTATATTTAGAATTTTCACCAGATTTTTTAATTTTTATTTTTTGGCCATTTTTGCAGTTTTCTTCAATTCTCATTTAAGCGATTTTTAAGCATTTTCCTTTATTGTTATTTCTGCGTCCCTTTGCATTTGTTTTGTAGTTTTTTCGACATTACGAAGTTCTAACGTATCCAATTTTGCTATATTTAGGTTTTTCGCCAGATTTTTTAATTTTTATTTTTTGGCACTTTTCGTCAATGGGGGGGTATTCTCTTTTAAGCGATTTCTAAGCATTTTAGTTTATTCCTATTTCTGCGTCCCTTTGCATTCGTTTTGTAGATTTTTCGACATTACGCAGTTCTAACGTATCCAATTTTGCTATATTTAGGATTTGCACCAGATTTTTTAATTTTTTTTGGCTATTTTTGCACTTTTCGTCAATGGGGGGTGTTCTCAGTTTAGCGATTTTTAAGCATTTTTCTTTATTGCTATTTCTGCGTCTCTTTGCATACGTTTTGTAGATTTTTCGACATTACGAAGTTCTAACGTATCCAATTTTGCTATATTTAGGATTTTCGGCAGATTTTTTAATTTTTATTTTTGGCCATTTTTGCAGTTTTCGTCAATTTTCATTTTAGCGATTTCTAAGCATTTTAGTTTATTCCTATTTCTGCGTCCCTTTTTGTTCGTTTTGTAGATTTTTCGGCATTACGCAGTTCTAACGTATCGTATTTTGCTATACTAAGGATTTAGACGAGATTTTTTAATTTTTATTTTTTGGTCATTTTTGCACTTTTCGTGATTGGGGGGTATTCTCAGTTTAGCGATTTTTAAGCATTTTCCTTTATTATTATTTCTGCGTCCCTTTGCATTCGTTTTGTAGATTTTTCGACATTTCGCAGTTCTAACGTATCCTATTTTGCTATATATAGGATTTTCACCAGATTTTATAATTTTCATATTTTGGCCATTTTTAAACTCTTCGTCAACGGGGGGCTATTCTTATTTTAGCGATTTCTAAGCAGTTTAGTTTATTGCTATTTCTGCGTCCCTTTGCATTCGTATTGTAGATTTTTCGGCATTACGCAGTTCTAACGTATTCTATTTTGCTATATTTAGGATTTGCACCAGATTTTTTAATTTTTTGTGGTCATTTTTGCACTTTTCGTCAATGGGGGGGTATTCTCAGGTTAGCGATTTTTCAGCATTTTACTTTGTTGCTATTTCTACGTCCTTTTTCTTTCGTTTGGTAGATTATTCGGCATTACGCAGTTCTAACGTATCCTATTTTTCTACATTTAGAATTTTCACCAGATTTTTTAATTTTTATTTTTTTCCATTTTTGCACTTTTCGTCAATGGGGGGGTATTCTCAGTTTAGCGATTTTTAAGCATTTTTCTTTATTGCTATTTCTGCGTCCCTTTGCATACGTTTTGTAGGTGTTTCGACATTACGAAGTTCTAACGTATCCAATTTTGCTATATTTAGGATTTTCGCCAGATTTTTTAATTTTTATCTTTTGGCCATTTTTGCAGTTTTCGTCAATTTTCATTTTAGCGATTTCTAAGCATTTTATTTTTTTCCTATTTCTGCGTCCTTTTTTATTCGTTTTGTAGATTTTTCGGCATTACGCAGTTCTAACGTATCGTATTTTGCTATACTAAGGATTTGGACGAGATTTTTTAATTTTTATTTTTTGGTCATTTTTGCACTTTTCGTGAATGGGGGGGTATTCTCAGTTTAGCGATTTTTAAGCATTTTCCTTTATTGTTATTTCTGCGTCCCTTTGCATTCGTTTTGTAGATTTTTCGACATTACGCTGTTCTAACGTATCCTATTTTGCTATATTTAGGATTTTCACCAGATTTTTTACTTTTTATTTTTTGGCCATTTTTGCAGTTTTCGTCAACGGGGGGGGTATTCTCAGTTTAGCGATTTTTAAGCATTTTACTTTATTGCTATTTCTAGGTCCCTTTTCTTTCGTTTGGTAGATTTTTCGGCATTACGCAGTTATAACGTATCCTATTTTGCTATATTTAGGATTTGCAACCGATTTTTAATTTTTATTTTTTGGCCATTTTTGCACTTTTCGTCAATTTCGGTGTATTCTCAGTTTAGCGATTTTTAAGCGTTTTCTTTATTGCTATTTCTACGTCCCTTTTCTTTCGTTTGGTAGATTTTTCGGCATTACGCAGTTCTAACGTATCCGACATTACGCAGTTCTATCGTATCCTATTTTATATATTTAGGATTTGAACCAGATTTTTAAATTATTATTTTTTGGCCATTTTTGTACCTTTCGTCAATTGCGGGGTATTCTCAGTTTAGCGATTTTTAAGCATTTTCTTTATTGTTATTTCTACGTCCCTTTTCTTTCGTTTGGTAGATTTTTCGGCATTACGCAATTATAACGTATGCTATTTTGCTGCATTTAGAATTTACGCCAGATTTTTTAATTTTTATTTTTTGGCCATTTTTGCAGTTTTCGTCAATTCTCATTTTAGCCATTTTTAAGCATTTTCCTTTATTGTTATTTCTGCGTCCCGTTGCATTCATTTTGTAGTTTTTCGACATTACGCAGTTCTAATTTTTCCAATTTTGCTATATTTAGGATTTTCGCCAGATTTTTTAATTTTTATTTTTGGCCATTTTTGCAGTTTTCGTCAATTTTCATTTTAGCGATTTCTAAGCATTTTACTTTATTCCTATTTCTGGGTCCCTTTGCATTCGTTTTGTAGATTTTTCGGCATTACGCAGTTCTAACGTATGCTATTTTGCTATAATTAGAATTTTCACCAGATTTTTTAATTTTTATTTTTTGGCCATTTTGCACTTTTCGTCAATGGGGGGGTATTCTCATTTTAACGATTTCTAAGCATTTTAGTTTATTCCTATTTTTGCGTCCCTTTGCATTCTTTTTGTAGATTTTTCGGCATTACGCAGTTCTAACGTATCCTATTTTGCTATACTAAGTATTTGGACCAGATTTTTTAATTTTTATTTTTTGGTCATTTTTGCACTTTTCGGGAATGGGGGGGTATTCTCCGTTTAGCGATTTTTAAGCATTTTCCTTTTTGTTATTTCTGCGTCCCTTATTTCTACGTCCCTTTTCTTTCGTTTGGTAGATTATTCGGCATTACGCAGTTCTAACGTATCCTATTTTGCTACATTTAGAATTTTCACCAGATTTTTTAATTTTTATTTTTTGCCATTTTTGCACTTTTCGTCAATGGGTGGGTATTCTCAGTTTAGCGATTTTTAAGCATTTTTTTATTGCTATTTCTGCGTCCCTTTGCATACGTTTTGTAGATTTTTCGACATTACGAAGTTCTAACGTATCCAATTTTGCTATATTTAGGATTTTCGCCAGATTTTTTAATTTTTTTTTTTGGCCATTTTTGAGTTTTCGTCAATTTTCATTTTAGCGATTTCTAAGCATTTTAGTTTATTCCTATTTCTGCGTCCCTTTGCATTCGTTTTGTAGATTTTTCGGCATTTCGCAGGTCTAACGTATCCTATTTTGCTATATTTAGAATTTTCGCCAGATTTTTTAATTTTTATTTTTTGGCACTTTTCGTCAATGGGGGGGTATTCTCATTTAAGCGATTTCTAAGCATTTTAGTTTATTCCTATTTCTGCGTCCCTTTGCATTCGTTTTGTAGATTTTTCGACATTACGCAGTTCTAACGTATCCAATTTTGCTATATTTAGGACTGGCACCTGATTTTTTAATTTTTTTGGCTATTTTTGCACTTTTCGTCAATGGGGGGTGTTCTCAGTTTAGCGATTTTTAAGCATTTTTCTTTATTGCTATTTCTGCGTCTCTTTGCATACGTTTTGTAGATTTTTCGACATTACGAAGTTCTAACGTATCCAATTTTGCTATATTTAGGATTTTCGCCAGATTTTTTAATTTTTATTTTTTGGCCATTTTTGCAGTTTTCGTCAATTTTCATTTTAGCGATTTCTAAGCATTTTAGTTTATTCCTATTTCTGCGTCCCTTTGCATTCGTTTTGTAGATTTTTCGGCATTACGCAGTTCTATTGTATCCTATTTTGCTATATTTAGGATTTGCAGCAGATTTTTTAATTTTTATATTTTGGCCATTTATGCACTTTTCGTCAATGGGGGCGTATTCTCAGTTTAGCGATTTTTAGGCATTTTACTTTATTGCTATTTCTACGTCCCTTTTCTTTCGTTTGGTAGATTTTTCGGCATTACGCAGTTCTAACGTATCCTATTTTGCCACATTTAGAATCTTCACCAGATTTTTTAATTTTTTGGGCCATTTTTGCACTTTTCGTCAATTGGGGGGTATACTCAGTTTAGCGATCTTTAAGTATTTTACTTTATTGCTATTTCTACGTCCCTTTTCTTTCGTTTGGTAGATTTTTCGGCATTACGCAGTTCTAACGTATCCTATTTTGCTACATTTAGAATTTTCACCAGATTTTTTAGTTCTTATTTTTTGGCTTTTTTTGCACTATTCGTCAATGGCGGGGTATTCTGAGTTTAGCGATTGTTAAAAATTTTTCTTAATTGCAATTTCTGCGTCCCTTTGCATTCGTTTTGTAGATTTTTCGACATTTCGCAGTGTAAACGTACCCTATTTTACTATAGTTAGGATTTGCACCAGATTTTTTAATTTTTATTTTTGGTTATTTTTGCACATTTCGTCAATGGGGGGGGGTATTCTCAGTTTAGCGATTTTTAAGCATTTTTCTTTATTGCTATTTCTGCGTCCCTTTGCATACGTTTTGTAGATGTTTCGACATTACGAAGTTCTAACGTATCGTATTTTGCTATACTAAGGATTTGGACGAGATTTTTTAATTTTTATTTTTTGGTCATTTTTGCACTTTTCGTGAATGGGGGGGTATTCTCAGTTTAGCGATTTTTAAGCATTTTCCTTTATTGTTATTTCTGCGTCCCTTTGCATTCGTGTTGTAGATTTTTCGACATTACGCTGTTCTAACGTATCCTATTTTGCTATATTTAGGATTTTCACCAGATTTTTTAATTTTTATTTTTTGGCCATTTTTGCAGTTTTCGTCAACGGGGGGGGGTATTCTCAGTTTAGCGATTTTTAAGCATTTTACTTTATTGCTATTTCTAGGTCCCTTTTCTTTCGTTTGGTAGATTTTTCGGCATTACGCAGTTATAACGTATCCTATTTTGCTATATTTATGATTTGCAACCGATTTTTAATGTTTATTTTTTCGCCATTTTTGCACTTTTCGTCAATTTCGGTGTATTCTCAGTTTAGCGATTTTTAAGCGTTTTCTTTATTGCTATTTCTACGTCCCTTTTCTTTCGTTTGGTAGATTTTTCGGCATTACGCAGTTCTAACGTATCCGACATTACGCAGTTCTAACGTATCCTATTTTATATATTTAGGATTTGAACCAGATTTTTAAATTATTATTTTTTGGCCATTTTTGTACCTTTCGTCAATTGCGGGGTATTCTCAGTTTAGCGATTTTTACGCATTTTCTTTATTGTTATTTCTACGTCCCTTTTCTTTCGTTTGGTAGATTTTTCGGCATTACGCAATTATAACGTATCCTATTTTGCTGCATTTAGAATTTACGCCAGATTTTTTAATTTTTATTTTTTGGCCATTTTTGCAGTTTTCGTCAATTCTCATTTTAGCCATTTTTAAGCATTTTCCTTTATTGTTATTTCTGCGTCCCTTTGCATTCATTTTGTAGTTTTTTCGACATTACGCAGTTCTAATTTTTCCAATTTTGCTATATTTAGGATTTTCGCCAGATTTTTTAATTTTTATTTTTGGCTATTTTTGCAGTTTTCGTCAATTTTCATTTTAGCGATTTCTAAGCATTTTACTTTATTCCTATTTCTGCGTCCCTTTGCATTCGTTTTGTAGATTTTTCGGCATTACGCAGTACTAACGTATGCTATTTTGCTATATTTAGAATTTTCACCAGATTTTTTAATTTTTATTTTTTGGCCATTTTGCACTTTTCGTCAATGGGGGGGTATTCTCATTTTAACGAGTTCTAAGCATTTTAGTTTATTCCTATTTCTGCGTCCCTTTGCATTCTTTTTGTAGATTTTTCGGCATTACGCAGTTCTAACGTATCCTATTTTGCTATACTAAGTATTTGGACCAGATTTTTTAATTTTTATTTTTTGGTCATTTTTGCACTTTTCGTGAATGGGGGGGTATTCTCAGTTTAGCGATTTTTAAGCATTTTCCTTTATTGTTATTTCTGCGTCCCTTATTTCTACGTCCCTTTTCTTTCGTTTGGTAGATTATTCGGCATTACGCAGTTCTAACGTATCCTATTTTGCTACATTTAGAATTTTCACCAGATTTTTTAATTTTTATTTTTTGCCATTTTTGCACTTTTCGTCAATGGGTGGGTATTCTCAGTTTAGCGATTCTTAAGCATTTTTTTATTGCTATTTCTGCGTCCCTTTGCATACGTTTTTTAGATTTTTCGACATTACGAAGTTCTAACGTATCCAATTTTGCTATATTTAGGATTTTCGCAAGATTTTTTAATTTTTTTTTTGGCCATTTTTGCAGTTTTCGTCAATTTTCATTTTAGCGATTTCTAAGCATTTTAGTTTATTCCTATTTCTGCGTCCCTTTGCATTCGTTTTGTAGATTTTTCGGCATTTCGCAGGTCTAACGTATCCTATTTTGCTATATTTAGAATTTTCACCAGATTTTTTAATTTTTATTTTTTGGCACTTTTCGTCAACGGGGGGGTATTCTCATTTAAGCGATTTCTAAGCATTTTAGTTTATTCCTATTTCTGCGTCCCTTTGCATTCGTTTTGTAGATTTTTCGGCATTTCGCAGGTCTAACGTATCCTATTTTGCTATATTTAGAATTTTCGCCAGATTTTTTAATTTTTATTTTTTGGCACTTTTCGTCAATGGGGGGGTATTCTCATTTAAGCGATTTCTAAGCATTTTAGTTTATTCCTATTTCTGCGTCCCTTTGCATTCGTTTTGTAGATTTTTCGACATTACGCAGTTCTAACGTATCCAATTTTGCTATATTTAGGACTGGCACCTGATTTTTTAATTTTTTTGGCTATTTTTGCACTTTTCGTCAATGGGGGGTGTTCTCAGTTTAGCGATTTTTAAGCATTTTTCTTTATTGCTATTTCTGCGTCTCTTTGCATACGTTTTGTAGATTTTTCGACATTACGAAGTTCTAACGTATCCAATTTTGCTATATTTAGGATTTTCGCCAGATTTTTTAATTTTTATTTTTTGGCCATTTTTGCAGTTTTCGTCAATTTTCATTTTAGCGATTTCTAAGCATTTTAGTTTATTCCTATTTCTGCGTCCCTTTGCATTCGTTTTGTAGATTTTTCGGCATTACGCAGTTCTATTGTATCCTATTTTGCTATATTTAGGATTTGCAGCAGATTTTTTAATTTTTATATTTTGGCCATTTTTGCACTTTTCGTCAATGGGGGCGTATTCTCAGTTTAGCGATTTTTAGGCATTTTACTTTATTGCTATTTCTACGTCCCTTTTCTTTCGTTTGGTAGATTTTTCGGCATTACGCAGTTCTAACGTATCCTATTTTGCCACATTTAGAATCTTCACCAGATTTTTTAATTTTTTGGGCCATTTTTGCACTTTTCGTCAATTGGGGGGTATACTCAGTTTAGCGATCTTTAAGTATTTTACTTTATTGCTATTTCTACGTCCCTTTTCTTTCGTTTGGTAGATTTTTCGGCATTACGCAGTTCTAACGTATCCTATTTTGCTACATTTAGAATTTTCACCAGATTTTTTAGTTCTTATTTTTTGGCTTTTTTTGCACTATTCGTCAATGGCGGGGTATTCTGAGTTTAGCGATTGTTAAAAATTTTTCTTAATTGCAATTTCTGCGTCCCTTTGCATTCGTTTTGTAGATTTTTCGACATTTCGCAGTGTAAACGTACCCTATTTTACTATAGTTAGGATTTGCACCAGATTTTTTAATTTTTATTTTTGGTTATTTTTGCACATTTCGTCAATGGGGGGGGGTATTCTCAGTTTAGCGATTTTTAAGCATTTTTCTTTATTGCTATTTCTGCGTCCCTTTGCATACGTTTTGTAGATGTTTCGACATTACGAAGTTCTAACGTATCGTATTTTGCTATACTAAGGATTTGGACGAGATTTTTTAATTTTTATTTTTTGGTCATTTTTGCACTTTTCGTGAATGGGGGGGTATTCTCAGTTTAGCGATTTTTAAGCATTTTCCTTTATTGTTATTTCTGCGTCCCTTTGCATTCGTGTTGTAGATTTTTCGACATTACGCTGTTCTAACGTATCCTATTTTGCTATATTTAGGATTTTCACCAGATTTTTTAATTTTTATTTTTTGGCCATTTTTGCAGTTTTCGTCAACGGGGGGGGGTATTCTCAGTTTAGCGATTTTTAAGCATTTTACTTTATTGCTATTTCTAGGTCCCTTTTCTTTCGTTTGGTAGATTTTTCGGCATTACGCAGTTATAACGTATCCTATTTTGCTATATTTATGATTTGCAACCGATTTTTAATGTTTATTTTTTCGCCATTTTTGCACTTTTCGTCAATTTCGGTGTATTCTCAGTTTAGCGATTTTTAAGCGTTTTCTTTATTGCTATTTCTACGTCCCTTTTCTTTCGTTTGGTAGATTTTTCGGCATTACGCAGTTCTAACGTATCCGACATTACGCAGTTCTAACGTATCCTATTTTATATATTTAGGATTTGAACCAGATTTTTAAATTATTATTTTTTGGCCATTTTTGTACCTTTCGTCAATTGCGGGGTATTCTCAGTTTAGCGATTTTTACGCATTTTCTTTATTGTTATTTCTACGTCCCTTTTCTTTCGTTTGGTAGATTTTTCGGCATTACGCAATTATAACGTATCCTATTTTGCTGCATTTAGAATTTACGCCAGATTTTTTAATTTTTATTTTTTGGCCATTTTTGCAGTTTTCGTCAATTCTCATTTTAGCCATTTTTAAGCATTTTCCTTTATTGTTATTTCTGCGTCCCTTTGCATTCATTTTGTAGTTTTTTCGACATTACGCAGTTCTAATTTTTCCAATTTTGCTATATTTAGGATTTTCGCCAGATTTTTTAATTTTTATTTTTGGCTATTTTTGCAGTTTTCGTCAATTTTCATTTTAGCGATTTCTAAGCATTTTACTTTATTCCTATTTCTGCGTCCCTTTGCATTCGTTTTGTAGATTTTTCGGCATTACGCAGTACTAACGTATGCTATTTTGCTATATTTAGAATTTTCACCAGATTTTTTAATTTTTATTTTTTGGCCATTTTGCACTTTTCGTCAATGGGGGGGTATTCTCATTTTAACGAGTTTTAAGCATTTTAGTTTATTCCTATTTCTGCGTCCCTTTGCATTCTTTTTGTAGATTTTTCGGCATTACGCAGTTCTAACGTATCCTATTTTGCTATACTAAGTATTTGGACCAGATTTTTTAATTTTTATTTTTTGGTCATTTTTGCACTTTTCGTGAATGGGGGGGTATTCTCAGTTTAGCGATTTTTAAGCATTTTCCTTTATTGTTATTTCTGCGTCCCTTATTTCTACGTCCCTTTTCTTTCGTTTGGTAGATTATTCGGCATTACGCAGTTCTAACGTATCCTATTTTGCTACATTTAGAATTTTCACCAGATTTTTTAATTTTTATTTTTTGCCATTTTTGCACTTTTCGTCAATGGGTGGGTATTCTCAGTTTAGCGATTCTTAAGCATTTTTTTATTGCTATTTCTGCGTCCCTTTGCATACGTTTTTTAGATTTTTCGACATTACGAAGTTCTAACGTATCCAATTTTGCTATATTTAGGATTTTCGCAAGATTTTTTAATTTTTTTTTTGGCCATTTTTGCAGTTTTCGTCAATTTTCATTTTAGCGATTTCTAAGCATTTTAGTTTATTCCTATTTCTGCGTCCCTTTGCATTCGTTTTGTAGATTTTTCGGCATTTCGCAGGTCTAACGTATCCTATTTTGCTATATTTAGAATTTTCACCAGATTTTTTAATTTTTATTTTTTGGCACTTTTCGTCAATGGGGGGGTATTCTCATTTAAGCGATTTCTAAGCATTTTAGTTTATTCCTATTTCTGCGTCCCTTTGCATTCGTTTTGTAGATTTTTCGACATTACGCAGTTCTAACGTATCCAATTTTGCTATATTTAGGATTTGCACCAGATTTTTTAATTTTTTTGGCTATTTTTGCACTTTTCGTCAATGGGGGGTGTTCTCAGTTTAGCGATTTTTAAGCATTTTTCTTTATTGCTATTTCTACGTCTCTTTGCATACGTTTTGTAGATTTTTCGACATTACGAAGTTCTAACGTATCCAATTTTGCTATATTTAGGATTTTCGCCAGATTTTTTAATTTTTATTTTTTGGCCATTTTTGCAGTTTTCGTCAATTTTCATTTTAGCGATTTCTAAGCATTTTAGTTTATTCCTATTTCTGCGTCCCTTTGCATTCGTTTTGTAGATTTTTCGGCATTACGCAGTTCTAACGTATCCTATTTTGCTATACTAAGGATTTGGACCAGATTTATTAATTTTTATTTTTTGGTCATTTTTGCACTTTTCGTGAATGGGGGGGGGTATTCTCAGTTTAGCGATTTTTAAGCATTTTACTTTATTGCTATTTCTACGTCCCTTTTCTTTCGTTTGGTAGATTTTTCGGCATTACGCAGTTCTAACGTATCCTATTTTTCTATATTTTTTGGCCATTTTTCAGTTTTCGTGGGGGGGTATTCTCATTTTAGCGATTTTTAAGCATTTTACTTTATTGCTATTTCTGCGGCCCTTTGCATTCGTTTTGTAGATTTTTCGGGATTACGAAGTTCTTACGTATCCAATTTTGCTATATTTAGGTTTTGCACCAGATTTTTTAATGTTTATTTTTTAGTCATTTTTGCACTTTTTTCAGTTTAGCGATTTTTAAGCATTTTTCTTTATTGCTATTTCCCCGTCCCTTTGCATTCGTTTTGTAGATTTTTCGACATTACGCAGTTCCAACGTATCCTATTTTGCTATATTTAGGATTTTCACCAGATTTTTTAATTTTTATTTTTTGGCCATTTTTGCAGTTTTCGTCAAAGGGTATTCTACTTTTAGCGATTTCTAAGCATTTTAGTTTATTCCTATTTCCGCATCCCTTTGCATTAGTTATGTAGATTTTTCGGCATTACGCAGTTCTAACGTATCCTATTTTGCTATATTTAGGATTTTCATCAGACTTTTTAATTTTTATTTTTTGGGCATTTTTGCAGTTTTCAGTTTAGCGATTTTTAAGGATTTTACTTTTTTGCTTCTTCTGCGTCCCTTTGCATTCGTTTTGTAGATTTTTCGCCATTACGCAGTTCTAACGTATACTATTTTGCTATATATAGGATTTGCACCAGATTTTTTAATTTTTATTTTTTGGCCATTTTTGCACTTTTCGTTAATGGGGGGGTATTCTCAGTACAGCGATTTTTAAGCATTTTTCTTTATTGCTATTTCTGCGTCCCTTTGCATTCGTTTTGTAGATTTTTCTACATTACGCAGTTCTAACGTATCCTATTTTGATATATTTAGGATTTTCACCAGGTTTTTTAGTTTTTATTTTTTGGACATTTTTGCAGTTTTCGTCAATGTGGGGTATTCTCAGTTTAGCGGTTTTTAAGCATTTTACTTTATTGCTATTTCTGCGTCCCTTTGCTTTCGTTTGCTAGATTTTTCGGCATTACGCAGTTCTAAAGTATCCTATTTTGCTATATTTAGGATTTTCATCAGATTTTTTAATTTTCATATTTTGGCCATTTTTGCACTTTTCGTCAATGGGGGTTATTCTCATTTAAGCGATTTCTAAGCATTTTAGTTTATTGCTATTTCTGCGTCCGTTTGCATTCGTTTTGTAGATTTTTAGACATTACGCAGTTCTAACGTATCCGAGATTACGCAGTTCTAGCGTATCCTATTTTGCTATATTTAGGATCTTCACCAGATTTTTTGATTTGTATTTTTTGGCCTTCTTTGCAGTTTTCGTGAATGGCGGGGTATTCTCAGTTTAGCGATTTTTAAGCATTTTACTTTATTGCTATTTCAACGTCTCCTTTCTTTCGTTTGGTAGATTTTTCGGCATTACGCAATTATTACGTATTCTATTTTGCTACATTTAGAATTTACGCCAGATTTTTTAATTTTTATTTTTTGGCCATTTTTGCAGTTTTCGTCAATTCTCATTTTAGCGATTTTTAAGCATTTTCCTTTATTGTTATTTCCGCGTCCCTTTGCATTCGTTTTGTAGATTTTTCGTCATTACGCAGTTCTAACGTATCCTATTTTGCTATATTTAGGATTTTCATCAGATTTTTTAATTTTTATTTTTTGGGCATTTTTGCAGTTTTCAGTTTAGCGATTTTTAAGGATTTTACTTTTTTGCTTCTTCTGCGTCCCTTTGCATTCGTTTTGTAGATTTTTCGCCATTATGCAGTTCTAACGTATACTATTTTGCTATATATAGGGTTTGCACCAGATTTTTTAATTTTTATTTTTTGGCCATTTTTGCACTTTTCGTCAATGGGGGGGTATTCTCAGCTAAGCGATTTTTAAGCATTTTTCTTTATTGCTATTTATGCGACCCTTCGCATTCGTTTTGTAGATTTTTCGACATTACGCAGTTCTAACGTATCCTATTTTGCTATATTTAGGATTTTCACCAGATTGTTTAATTTTTATTTTTTGGCCATTTTTGGTGTTTTCGTCAACGGAGGGGGGAGTATTCTCAGTTTAGCGATTTTTAAGCATTTTACTTTGTTGCTATTTCTGCGTCCCTTTGCATTCGTTTTGTAGATTTTTCGGCATTACGCAGTTCTAACGTATCCTATTTTGCTACATTTAGAATTTCTACCAGATTTTTTAATTTTTATTTTTTGGCCTTTTTTGCACTATTCGTCAATGGCGGGGTATTTTGAGTTTACGAACTTTTAAGCATTTTCTTTATTGCTATTTCTGCCTCCCTTTGCATTCGTTTTGTAGATTTTTCGACATTTCGCAGTGTAAACGTATCCTATTTTGCTATATTTAGAATTTTCACCAGATTTTTTAATGTTTATTTTTTGGCCATTTTTGCACTTTTCTTCAATGGGGCGGTATTCTCAGTTTAGCGATTTTTAAGCATTTTACTTTTTTCGTATTTCTGCTTCCCTTTGCATTCGTTTTGTAGATTTTTCGGCATTACGCAGTTCTAACGTGTCCTATTTTGCTATACTAAGGATTTGCACCTGATATTTTAATTTTTATTTTTTGGCCATTTTTGCACTTTTCGTTAATGCCCCGCATTGACGTATTCTCATTTTAGCGATTTTTAAGCATTTTACTTTATTGATATTTCTACGTCCCTTTTCTTTCGTTTGGAAGATTTTTCGGCATTACGCAGTTCTAACGTATCCCATTCTGCTATATTTAGGATTTGCAGCAGATTTTTTAATTTTTATTTTTTGGCCATTTTTGACTTTTCGTCAATGGGGGGGGTATTCTCAGTTTAGCGATTTTTAAGCATTTTACTTTATTGTTATTTCTACGTCCCTTTTCTTTCGTTTGGTAGATTTTTCGGCATTACGCAGTTCTAACGTATCCTATTTTGCTATATTTTGGATTTTCACCATATTTTTTAATTTTTATTTTTTGGCCATTTTTGCAGTATTCTCATTTTAGTGATTTCTAAGCATTTTACTTTATTGCTATTTCTGCGTCCCTTTGCATTCGTTTTGTAGATTTTTCGGCATTACGCAGTTCTAACGTATCCTATTTTTCTATACTAAGGATTTGCATCATATTTTTTAATTTTCATATTTTGGCCATTTTTGCACTTTTGGTACAATGGGGGGTATTCTCATTTAAGCGATTTCTAAGTATTTTAGTTTATTCCAATTTTCCGCGGCCCTTTGCATTCGTTTTGTAGATTTTTCGGGATTACGAAGTTCTTACGTATCCAATTTTGCTATATTTAGGTTTTGCACCAGATTTTTTAATGTTTATTTTTTAGTCATTTTTGCACTTTTTTCAGTTTAGCGATTTTTAAGCATTTTTCTTTATTGCTATTTCCCCGTCCCTTTGCATTCGTTTTGTAGATTTTTCGACATTACGCAGTTCTAACGTATCCTATTTTGCTATATTTAGAATTTTCACCAGATTTTTTAATTTTTATTTTTTGGCCATTGTTGCACTTTACGTCAATGGGGGGGGTATTCTCATTTTAGCGATTTCTAAGCATTTTAGTTTATTCCTATTTCTGCGTCCCTTTGCATTCGTTTTGTAGATTTTTCTGCATTACGCAGTTCTAACGTATCCTATTTTGCTATACTAAGGATTTGGACCAGATTTTTTAATTTTTATTTTTTGGTCATTTTTGCACTTTTCGTGAGTGGGGGGGTATTCTCAGTTTAGCGATTTTTAAGCATTTTCCTTTATTGTTATTTCTGCGTCCCTTTGCATTCGTTTTGTAGATTTTTCGACATTACGCAGTTCTAACGTATCCTAGTTTGCTATATTTAGGATTTTCACCAGATTTTTTAATTTTTATTTTTTGGCCATTTTTGCTGTTTTCGTCAACGGGGGGGGTATTCTCAGTTTAGCGATTTTTAAGCATTTTACTTTATTGCTATTTCTACGTCCCTTTTCTTTTGTTTGGTAGATTTTTCGGCATTACGCAGTTATAACGTATCCTATTTTATATATTTAGGATTTGAACCAGATTTTTTAATTATTATTTTTTGGCCATTTTTGTACCTTTCGTCAATTGCGGGGTATTCTCAGTTTAGCGATTTTTAAGCATTTTACTTTATTGCTATTTCTACGTCCCTTTTCTTTCGTTTGGTAGATTTTTCGGCATTACGCAGTTCTAACGTATCCTATTTTGCTATATTTAGGATTTTCACCAGATTCTTTAATTTTTATTTTTTGGCCTTTTTTTGCAGTTTTCGTCAATTGTGGGTATTCTCAGTTTAGCGATTTTTAAGCATTTTACTTTATTGCTATTTCTACGTCCCTTTTCTTTCGTTTGGTAGATTTTTCGGCATTACGCAGTTCTAACGTATCCTATTTTGCTATATTTAGGATTTTCACCAGATTCTTTAATTTTTATTTTTTGGCCTTTTTTTGCAGTTTTCGTCAATTGTGGGTATTCTCAGTTTAGCGATTTTTAAGCATTTTACTTTATTGCTATTTCTACGTCCCTTTTCTTTCGTTTGGTAGATTTTTCGGCATTACGCAGTTATAACGTATCCTATTTTATATATTTAAGATTTGAACCAGATTTTTAAATTATTATTTTTTGGCCATTTTTGTACCTTTCGTCAATTGCGGTGTATTCTCAGTTTAGCGATTTTTAAGCATTTTACTTTATTGCTATTTCTACGTCCCTTTTCTTTCGTTTGGTAGATTTTTCGGCATTACGCAGTTCTAACGTATCCTATTTTTCTATATTTTTTGGCCATTTTTCAGTTTTCGTGGGGGGGTATTCTCATTTTAGCGATTTTTAAGCATTTTACTTTATTGCTATTTCTGCGGCCCTTTGCATTCGTTTTGTAGATTTTTCGGGATTACGAAGTTCTTACGTATCCAATTTTGCTATATTTAGGTTTTGCACCAGATTTTTTAATGTTTATTTTTTAGTCATTTTTGCACTTTTTTCAGTTTAGCGATTTTTAAGCATTTTTCTTTATTGCTATTTCCCCGTCCCTTTGCATTCGTTTTGTAGATTTTTCGACATTACGCAGTTCCAACGTATCCTATTTTGCTATATTTAGGATTTTCACCAGATTTTTTAATTTTTATTTTTTGGCCATTTTTGCAGTTTTCGTCAAAGGGTATTCTACTTTTAGCGATTTCTAAGCATTTTAGTTTATTCCTATTTCCGCATCCCTTTGCATTAGTTATGTAGATTTTTCGGCATTACGCAGTTCTAACGTATCCTATTCTGCTATATTTAGGATTTTCATCAGACTTTTTAATTTTTATTTTTTGGGCATTTTTGCAGTTTTCAGTTTAGCGATTTATAAGGATTTTACTTTTTTGCTTCTTCTGCGTCCCTTTGCATTCGTTTTGTAGATTTTTCGCCATTACGCAGTTCTAACGTATACTATTTTGCTATATATAGGATTTGCACCAGATTTTTTAATTTTTATTTTTTGGCCATTTTTGCACTTTTCGTTAATGGGGGGGGTATTCTCAGTACAGCGATTTTTAAGCATTTTTCTTTATTGCTATTTCTGCGTCCCTTTGCATTCGTTTTGTAGATTTTTCTACATTACGCATTTCTAACGTATCCTATTTTGATATATTTAGGATTTTCACCAGGTTTTTAAGTTTTTATTTTTTGGACATTTTTGCAGTTTTCGTCAATGTGGGGTATTCTCAGTTTAGCGATTTTTAAGCATTTTACTTTATTGCTCTTTCTGCGTCCCTTTGCTTTCGTTTGCTAGATTTTTCGGCATTACGCAGTTCTAAAGTATCCTATTTTGCTATATTTAGGATTTTCACGAGATTTTTTAATTTTCATATTTTGGCCATTTTTGCACTTTTCGTCAATGGGGGGGTATTCTCATTTAAGCGATTTCCAAGCATTTTAGTTTATTGCTATTTCTGCGTCCGTTTGCATTCGTTTTGTAGATTTTTAGACATTACGCAGTTCTAACGTATCCGAGATTACGCAGTTCTAGCGTATCCTATTTTGCTATATTTAGGATCTTCACCAGATTTTTTGATTTGTATTTTTTGGCCTTCTTTGCAGTTTTCGTGAATGGCGGGGTATTCTCAGTTTAGCGATTTTTAAGCATTTTACTTTATTGCTATTTCAACGTCTCCTTTCTTTCGTTTGGTAGATTTTTCGGCATTACGCAATTATTACGTATTCTATTTTGCTACATTTAGAATTTACGCCAGATTTTTTAATTTTTATTTTTTGGCCATTTTTGCAGTTTTCGTCAATTCTCATTTTAGCGATTTTTAAGCATTTTCCTTTATTGTTATTTCCGCGTCCCTTATATTCGTTTTGTAGATTTTTCGACATTACGCAGTTCTAACGTATCTTATTTTTCTATATTTAGGATTTTCATCAGATTTTTTAATTTTTATTTTTTGGGCATTTTTGCAGTTTTCTGTTTAGCGATTTTTAAGGATTTTACTTTTTTGCTTCTTCTGCGTCCCTTTGCATTCGTTTTGTAGATTTTTCGCCATTATGCAGTTCTAATGTATACTATTTTGCTATATATAGGATTTGCACCAGATTTTTTAATTTTTATTTTTTGGCCATTTTTGCACTTTTCGTCAATGGGGGGGGTATTCTCAGCTAAGCGATGTTTAAGCATATTTCTTTATTGCTATTTATGCGTCCCTTTGCATTCGTTTTGTAGATTTTTCGACATTACGCAGTTCTAACGTATCCTATTTTGCTATATTTAGGATTTTCACCAGATTGTTTAATTTTTATTTTTTGGCCATTTTTGGTGTTTTCGTCAACGGAGTGGGGAGTATTCTCAGTTTAGCGATTTTTAAGCATTTTACTTTATTGCTATTTCTGCGTCCCTTTGCATTCGTTTTGTAGATTTTTCGGCATTACGCAGTTCTAACGTATCCTATTTTGCTACATTTAGAATTTCTACCAGATTTTTTAATTTTTATTTTTTGGCCTTTTTTGCACTATTCGTCAATGGCGGGATATTTTGAGTTTACGAACTTTTAAGCATTTTCTTTATTGCTATTTCTGCCTCCCATTGCATTCGTTTTGTAGATTTTTCGACATTTCGCAGTGTAAACGTATCCTATTTTGCTATATTTAGAATTTTCACCAGATTTTTTAATGTTTATTTTTTGGCCATTTTTGCACTTTTCTTCAATGGGGCGGTATTCTCAGTTTAGTGATTTTTAAGCATTTTACTTTTTTCGTATTTCTGCGTCCCTTTGCATTCGTTTTGTAGATTTTTCGGCATTACGCAGTTCTAACGTGTCCTATTTTGCTATACTAAGGATTTGCACCTGATATTTTAATTTCTATTTTTCGCCATTTTTGCACTTTTCGTTAATGCCCCGCATTGACGTATTCTCATTTTAGCGATTTTTAAGCATTTTACTTTATTGATATTTCTACGTCCCTTTTCTTTCGTTTGGAAGATTTTTCGGCATTACGCAGTTCTAACGTATCCCATTCTGCTATATTTAGGATTTGCAGCAGATTTTTTAATTTTTATTTTTTGGCCATTTTTGACTTTTCGTCAATGGGGGGGGGTATTCTCAGTTTAGCGATTTTTAAGCATTTTACTTTATTGTTATTTCTACGTCCCTTTTCTTTCGTTTGGTAGATTTTTCGGCATTACGCAGTTCTAACGTATCCTATTTTGCTATATTTTGGATTTTCACCATATTTTTTAATTTTTATTTTTTGGCCATTTTTGCAGTATTCTCATTTTAGTGATTTCTAAGCATTTTAGTTTATTCCTATTTCTGCGTCCCTTTGCATTCGTTTTGTAGATTTTTCGGCATTACGCAGTTCTAACGTATCCTATTTTTCTATACTAAGGATTTGCATCATATTTTTTAATTTTCATATTTTGGCCATTTTTGCACTTTTGGTACAATGGGGGGGGTATTCTCATTTCAGCGATTTCTAAGTATTTTAGTTTATTCCAATTTTCCGCGGCCCTTTGCATTCGTTTTGTAGATTTTTCGGGATTACGAAGTTCTTACGTATCCAATTTTGCTATATTTAGGTTTTGCACCAGATTTTTTAATGTTTATTTTTTAGTCATTTTTGCACTTTTTTCAGTTTAGCGATTTTTAAGCATTTTTCTTTATTGCTATTTATCCGTCCCTTTGCATTCGTTTTGTAGATTTTTCGACATTACGCAGTTCCAACGTATCCTATTTTGCTATATTTAGGATTTTCACCAGATATTTTAATTTTTATTTTTTGGCCATTTTTGCAGTTTTCGTCAAAGGGGGGGTATTCTACTTTTAGCGATTTCTAAGCATTTTAGTTTATTCCTATTTCCGCGTCCCTTTGCATTAGTTATGTAGATTTTTCGGCATTACGCAGTTCTAACGTATCCTATTTTGCTATATTTAGGATTTTCATCAGACTTTTTAATTTTTATTTTTTGGGCATTTTTGCAGTTTTCAGTTTAGCGATTTTTAAGGATTTTACTTTTTTGCTTCTTCTGCGTCCCTTTACATTCGTTTGGTAGATTTTTCGCCATTACGCAGTTCTAACGTATACTATTTTGCTATATATAGGATTTGCACCAGATTTTTTAATTTTTATTTTTTGGCCTTTTTTTGCAGTTTTCGTCAATTGGGGGTATTCTCAGTTTAGCGATTTTTAAGCATTTTACTTTATTGCTTCTTCTGCGTCCCTTTGCATTCGTTTTGTAGATTTTTCGGCATTATGCAGTTCTAACGTATCCTATTTTGCTATATTTAGGATTTTCACCAGATTTTTTAATTTTTATTTTTTGGCCATTTTGCACTTTTCGTCAATGGGGCGGTATTCTCAGTTTAGCGATTTTTAAGCATTTTACTTTTTTCGTATTTCTGCGTCCCTTTGCATTCGTTTTGTAGATTTTTCGGCATTACGCAGTTCTAACGTGTCCTATTTTGCTATACTAAGGATTTGCACCTGATATTTTAATTTTTATTTTTTGGCCATTTTTGCACTTTTCGTCAATGCATTGACGTATTCTCAGTTTAGCGATTTTTAAGCATTTTACTTTATTGATATTTCTACGTCCCTTTTCTTTCGTTTGGAAGATTTTTCGGCATTACGCAGTTCTAACGTATCCCATTCTGCTATATTTAGGATTTGCAGCAGATTTTTTAATTTTTATTTTTTGGCCATTTTTGCACTTTTCGTCTATTTCGGGGTATTCTCAGTTTAGCGATATTTAGCATTTTCTTTATTGCTATTTCAACGTCCCTTTTCTTTCGTTTGGTAGATTTTTCGGCATTACGCAGTTCTAACGTATCCGAGATTACGCAGTTCTAGCGTATCCTATTTTGCTATATTTAGGTACTTCACCAGATTTTTTGATTTGTATTTTTTGGCCTTCTTTGCAGTTTTCGTGAATGGGGGGGGTATTCTCAGTTTAGCGATTTTTAAGCATTTTACTTTATTGCTATTTCAACGTCTCCTTTCTTTCGTTTGGTAGATTTTTCGGCATTACGCAATTATTACGTATTCTATTTTGCTACATTTAGAATTTACGCCAGATTTTTTAATTTTTATTTTTTGGCCATTTTTGCAGTTTTCGTCAATTCTCATTTTAGCGATTTTTAAGCATTTTCCTTTATTGTTATTTCCGCGTCCCTTTGCATTCGTTTAGTAGATTTTTCGACATTACGCAGTTCTAACGTATCCTATTTTGCTATATTTAGGATTTTCATCAGATTTTTTAATTTTTATTTTTTGGGCATTTTTGCAGTTTTCAGTTTAGCGATTTTTAAGGATTTTACTTTTTTGCTTCTTCTGCGTCCCTTTGCATTCGTTTTGTAGATTTTTCGCCATTATGCAGTTCTAACGTATACTATTTTGCTATATATAGGATTTGCACCAGATTTTTAATTTTTATTTTTTGGCCATTTTTGCACTTTTCGTCAATGGTGGGTATTCTCAGTTTAGCGATTTTTAAGCATTTTACTTTATTGCTATTTCTACGTCCCTTTTCTTTCGTTTGGTAGATTTTTCGGCATTACGCAGTTATAACGTATCCTATTTTATATATTTAGGATTTGAACCAGATTTTTAAATTATTATTTTTTGGCCATTTTTGTACCTTTCGTCAATTGCGGGGTATAGCGATTTTTAAGCATTTTACTTTATTGCTATTTCTACGTCCCTTTTCTTTCGTTTGGTAGATTTTTCGGCATTACGCAGTTCTAACGTATCCTATTTTGCTATATATAGGTTTTTCACCAGATTTTTTAATTTTTATTTTTTGGCCTTTTTTTTGCAGTTTTCGTCAATTGGGGTGGGGGTATTCTCAGTTTAGCGATTTTTAAGCATTTTACTTTATTGCTTCTTCTGCGTCCCTTTGCATTCGTTTTGTAGATTTTTCGGCATTATGCAGTTCTAACGTATCCTATTTTGCTATATTTAGGATTTGCACCAGATTTTTTAATTTTTATTTTTTGGCCATTTTTCACTTTTCGTGGGGGGAATTCTCATTTTAGCGATTTTTAAGCATTTTACTTTATTGCTATTTCTACGTCCCTTTTCTTTCGTTTGGTAGATTTTTCGGCATTACGCAGTTCCAACGGATCCTATTTTGCTACATTTAGAATTTTTACCAGATTTTTTAATTTCTATTTTTTGGCCTTTTTTGCACTATTCGTCAATGGCGGGGTATTTTGAGTTTACGAATTTTTAAGCATTTTTCTTTATTGCTATTTCTGCCTCCCTTTGCATTCGTTTTGTAGATTTTTCGACATTTCGCAGTGTACACGTATCCTATTTTGCTATATTTAGAATTTTCACCAGATTTTTTAATGTTTATTTTTTGGCCATTTTTGCACTTTTCTTCAATGGGGCGGTATTCTCAGTTTAGCGATTTTTAAGCATTTTACTTTTTTCCTATTTCTGCGTCCCTTTGCATTCGTTTTGTAGATTTTTCGGCATTACGCAGTTCTATTGATTCCGATTTTGCTATACTTAGGATTTGCAGCAGATTATTTAATTTCTATTTTTTGGCCATTTTTGCACTTTTCGGCAATGAGGGCGTATTCTCAGTTCAGCGATTTTTAAGCATTTTACTTTATTGCTATTTCTACGTCCCTTTTCTTTCGTTTGGTAGATTTTTCGGCATTACGCAGTTCTAACGTATCCTATTTTGCTACATTTAGAATTTCCACCAGATTTTTTAATTTTTATTTTTTGGCCTTTTTTGCACTATTCGTCAATGGCGGGGTATTTTGAGTTTACGAATTTTTAAGCATTTTTCTTTGTTGCTATTTCTGCCTCCCTTTGCATTCGTTTTGTAGATTTTTCGACATTTCGCAGTGTAAACGTATTCTATTTTGCTATATTTAGAATTTTCACCAGATTTTTTAATGTTTCTTTTTTGGCCATTTTTGCACTTTTCTTCAATGGGGCGGTATTCTCAGTTTAGCGATTTTTAAGCATTTTACTTTTTTCCTATTTCTGCGTCCCTTTGCATTCGTTTTGTAGATTTTTCGGCATTACGCAGTTCTAACGTGTCCTATTTTGCTATACTAAGGATTTGCACCTGATTTTTTAATTTTTATTTTTTGGCCATTTTTGCACTTTTCGTCAATGCCCCGCATTGACGTATTCTCAGTTTAGCGATTTTTAAGCATTTTACCTTATTGATATTTCTACGTCCCTTTTCTTTCGTTTGGAAGATTTTTCGGCATTACGCAGTTCTAACGTATCCCATTCTGCTATATTTAGGATTTGCAGCAGATTTATTAATTTTTATTTTTTGGCCATTTTTGACTTTTCGTCAATGCGGGGGGTATTCTCAGTTTAGCGATTTTTAAGCATTTTACTTTATTGTTATTTCTACGTCCCTTTTCTTTCGTTTGGTAGATTTTTCGGCATTACGCAGATCTAACGTATCCTATTTTGCTATATTTTGGATTTTCACCAGATTTTTTAATTTTTATTTTTTGGCCATTTTTGCAGTTTTCGTCAAGGGGGGGTATTCTACTTTTAGCGATTTCTAAACATTTTAGTTTATTCCTATTTCCGCGTCCCTTTGCATTAGTTATGTAGATTTTTCGGCATTACGCACTTCTAACGTATCCTATTTTGCTATATTTAGGATTTTCATCAGACTTTTTAATTTTTATTTTTTGGGCATTTTTGCAGTTTTCAGTTTAGCGATTTTTAAGGATTTTACTTTTTTGCTTCTTCTGCGTCCCTTTGCATTCGTTTTGTAGATTTTTCGGCATTACGCAGTTCTAACGTATCCTATTTTTCTATACTAAGGATTTGCATCATATTTTATTATTTTCATATTTTGGCCATTTTTGCACTTTTGGTACAATGGGGGGGTATTCTCATTTCTGCGATTTCTAAGTATTTTAGTTTATTCCTATTTCCGCGTCCCTTTGCATTAGTTATGTAGATTTTTCGGCATTACGCAGTTCTAACGTATCCTATTTTGCTATATTTAGGATTTTCATCAGACTTTTTAATTTTTATTTTTTGGGCATTTTTGCAGTTTTCAGTTTAGCGATTTTTAAGGATTTTACTTTTTTGCTTCTTCTGCGTCCCTTTACATTCGTTTGGTAGATTTCTCGCCATTACGCAGTTCTAACGTATACTATTTTGCTATATATAGGATTTGCACCAGTTTTTTTAATTTTTATTTTTTGGCCATTTTTGCACTTTTCGTTAATGGGGGGGTATTCTCAGTTTAGCGATTTTTAAGCATTTTACTTTATTGCTATTTCTGCGTCCCTTTGCTTTCGTTTGCTAGATTTTTCGGCATTACGCAGTTCTAAAGTATCCTATTTTGCTATATTTAGGATTTTCACCAGATTTTTTAATTTTCATATTTTGGCCATTTTTGCACTTTTCGTCAATGGGGGGGTATTCTCATTTAAGCGATTTCTAAGCATTTTAGTTTATTGCTATTTCTGCGTCCGTTTGCATTCGTACTGTAGATTCTTAGACATTACGCAGTTCTAACGTATCCTATTTTGCTATATTTAGGATTTGCAACCGATTTTTTAATTTTTATTTTTTGGCCATTTTTGCACTTTTCGTCAATTTCGGGGTATTCGCAGTTTAGCGATTTTTAAGCATTTTACTTTATTGCTATTTCAACGTCTCCTTTCTTTCGTTTGGTAGATTTTTCGGCATTACGCAATTATTACGTATTCTATTTTGCTACATTTAGAATTTACGCCAGATTTTTTAATTTTTATTTTTTGGCCATTTTTGCAGTTTTCGTCAATTCTCATTTTACCGATTTTTAAGCATTTTCCTTTATTGTTATTTCCGCGTCCCTTTGCATTCGTTTTGTAGATTTTTCGACATTACGCAGTTTTAACGTATCCTATTTTGCTATATTTAGGATTTTCATCAGATTTTTTAATTTTTATTTTTTGGCCATTTTTGCAGTTTTCCTCAATTCTCATTTTAGCGATTTTTAGGCATTTTCCTTTATTGTTATTTCCGCGTCCCTTTGCATTCGTTTTGTAGATTTTTCGACATTACGCAGTTCTAACGTATCCTATTTTGCTATATTTAGGATTTTCATCAGATTTTTTAATTTTTATTTTTTGGCCATTTTTGCACTTTTCGTCAATGGGGGGGGGTATTCTCAGCTAAGCGATTTTTAAGCATTTTTCTTTATTGCTATTTATGCGTCCCTTTGCATTCGTTTTGTAGATTTTTCGACATTACGCAGTTCTAACGTATCCTATTTTGCTATATTTAGGATTTTCATCAGATTTTTTAATTTTTATTTATTGGCCATTTTTGCACTTTTCGTCAATGGGGGGGTATTCTCAGCTAAGCGATTTTTAAGCATTTTTCTTTATTGCTATTTATGCGTCCCTTTGCATTCGTTTTGTAGATTTTTCGACATTACGCAGTTCTAACGTATCCTATTTTGCTATATTTAGGATTTTCACCAGATTGTTTAATTTTTATTTTTTGGCCATTTTTGCTGTTTTCGTCAACGGAGGGGGGAGTATTCTCAGTTTAGCGATTTTTAAGCATTTTACTTTATTGCTATTTCTACGTCCCTTTTCTTTCGTTTGGTAGATTTTTCGGCATTACGCAGTTATAACGTATCCTATTTTATATATTTAGGATTTGAACCAGATTTTTAAATTATTATTTTTTGGCCATTTTTGTACCTTTCGTCAATTGCGGGGTATTCTCATTTTAGCGATTTTTAAGCATTTTACTTTATTGCTATTTCTACGTCCCTTTTCTTTCGTTTGGTAGATTTTTCGGCATTACGCAGTTCTTACGTATCCTATTTTGCTATATATAGGTTTTTCACCAGATTTTTTAATTTTTATTTTTTGGCCTTTTTTTGCAGTTTTCGTCAATTGGGGGTATTCTCAGTTTAGCGATTTTTAAGCATTTTACTTTATTGCTTCTTCTGCGTCCCTTTGCATTCGTTTTGTAGATTTTTCGGCATTATGCAGTTCTAACGTATCCTATTTTGCTATATTTAGGATTTGCACCAGATTTTTTAATTTTTATTTTTTGGCCATTTTTCACTTTTCGTGGGGGGTATTCTCATTTTAGCGATTTTTAAGCATTTTACTTTATTGCTATTTCTGCGTCCCTTTGCATTCGTTTTGTAGATTTTTCGGCATTACGCAGTTCTATTGTATCCTATTTTGCTATATTTAGGTTTTGCAGCAGATTATTTAATTTCTATTTTTTGGCCATTTTTGCACTTTTCGTCAATGGGGGCGTATTCTCAGTTTAGCGATTTTTAAGCATTTTACTTTATTGCTATTTCTACGTCCCTTTTCTTTCGTTTGGTAGATTTTTCGGCATTACGCAGTTCCAACGGATCCTATTTTGCTACATTTAGAATTTTTACCAGATTTTTTAATTTCTATTTTTTGGCCTTTTTTGCACTATTCGTCAATGGCGGGGTATTTTGAGTTTACGAATTTTTAAGCATTTTTCTTTATTGCTATTTCTGCCTCCCTTTGCATTCGTTTTGTAGATTTTTCGACATTTCGCAGTGTACACGTATCCTATTTTGCTATATTTAGAATTTTCACCAGATTTTTTAATGTTTATTTTTTGGCCATTTTTGCACTTTTCTTCAATGGGGCGGTATTCTCAGTTTAGCGATTTTTAAGCATTTTACTTTTTTCCTATTTCTGCGTCCCTTTGCATTCGTTTTGTAGATTTTTCGGCATTACGCAGTTCTAACGTGTCCTATTTTGCTATACTAAGGATTTGCACCTGATTTTTTAATTTTTATTTTTTGGCCATTTTTGCACTTTTCGTCAATGCCCCGCATTGACGTATTCTCAGTTTAGCGATTTTTAAGCATTTTACTTTATTGATATTTCTACGTCCCTTTTCTTTCGTTTGGAAGATTTTTCGGCATTACGCAGTTCTAACGTATCCCATTCTGCAATATTTAGGATTTGCAGCAGATTTATTAATTTTTATTTTTTGGCCATTTTTGACTTTTCGTCAATGGGGGGGTATTCTCAGTTTAGCGATTTTTAAGCATTTTACTTTATTGTTATCTCTACGTCCCTTTTCTTTCGTTTGGTAGATTTTTCGGCATTACGCAGTTCTAACGTATCCTATTTTGCTATATTTTGGATTTTCACCATATTTTTTAATTTTATTTTTTGGCCATTTTTGCAGTATTCTCATATTAGTGATTTCTAAGCATTTTAGTTTATTCCTATTTCTGCGTCCCTTTGCATTCGTTTTGTAGATTTTTCGGCATTACGCAGTTCTAACGTATCCTATTTTTCTATACTAAGGATTTGCATCATATTTTATTATTTTCATATTTTGGCCATTTTTGCACTTTTGGTACAATGGGGGGGTATTCTCATTTCTGCGATTTCTAAGTATTTTAGTTTATTCCAATTTTCCGCGGCCCTTTGCATTCGTTTTGTAGATTTTTCGGGATTACGAAGTTCTTACGTATCCAATTTTGCTATATTTAGGTTTTGCACCAGATTTTTTAATGTTTATTTTTTAGTCATTTTTGCACTTTTTTCAGTTTAGCGATTTTTAAGCATTTTTCTATATTGCTATTTCCCGGTCCCTTTGCATTCGTTTTGTAGATTTTTCGACATTACGCAGTTCCAACGTATCCTATTTTGCTATATTTAGGATTTTCACCAGATTTTTTAATTTTTATTTTCTGGCCATTTTTGCAGTTTTCGTCAAAGTGGGGGTATTCTACTTATAGCGATTTCTAAGCATTTTAGTTTATTCCTATTTCCGCGTCCCTTTGCATTAGTTATGTAGATTTTTCGGCATTACGCAGTTCTAACGTATCCTATTTTGCTATATTTAGGATTTTCATCAGACTTTTTAATTTTTATTTTTTGGGCATTTTTGCAGTTTTCAGTTTAGCGATTTTTAAGGATTTTACTTTTTTGCTTCTTCTGCGTCCCTTTACATTCGTTTGGTAGATTTTTCGCCATTACGCAGTTCTAACGTATACTATTTTGCTATATATAGGATTTGCACCAGTTTTTTTAATTTTTATTTTTGGCCATTTTTGCACTTTTCGTTAATTGGGGGGTATTCTCAGTACAGCGATTTTTAAGCATTTTTCTTTATTGCTATTTCTGCGTCCCTTTGCATTCGTTTTGTAGATTTTTCGACATTACGCAGTTCTAACGTATCCTATTTTGATATATTTAGGATTTTCACCAGATTTTTTAGTTTTTATTTTTTGGACATTTTTGCAGTTTTCGTCAATGTGGGGTATTCTCAATTTAGCGATTTTTAAGCATTTTACTTTATTGCTATTTCTGCGTCCCTTTGCTTTCTTTTGCTAGATTTTTCGGCATTACGCAGTTCTAAAGTATCCTATTTTGCTATATTTAGGATTTTCACCAGATTTTTTAATTTTCATATTTTGGCCATTTTTGCACTTTTCGTCAATGGGGGGGTATTCTCATTTAAGCGATTTCTAAGCATTTTAGTTTATTGCTATTTCTGCGTCCGTTTGCAATCGTTTTGTAGATTTTTAGACATTACGCAGTTCTAACGTATCCTATTTTGCTATATTTAGGATTTGCAACCGATTTTTTAATTTTCATTTTTTGGCCATTTTTGCACTTTTCGTCAATTTCGGTGTATTCTCAGTTTAGCGATTTTTAAGCATTTTCTTTATTGCTATTTCTACGTCCCTTTTCTTTCGTTTGGTAGATTTTTCGGCATTACGCAGTTCTAACGTATCCGACATTACGCAGTTCTAACGTATCATATTTTGCTATATTTAGGATCTTCACCAGATTTTTTGATTTGTATTTTTTGGCCTTTTTTGCAGTTTTCGTGAATGGGGGGGTATTCTCAGTTAAGCGATTTTTAAGCATTTTACTTTATTGCTGTTTCAACGTTCCTTTTCTTTCGTTTGGTAGATTTTTCGGCATTACGCAATTATAACGTATCCTATTTTGCTGCATTTAGAATTTACGCCAGATTTTTTAATTTTTTTTTGGCCAATTTTGCAGTTTTCGTCAATTCTCATTTTAGCGATTTTTAAGCATTTTCCTTTATTGTTATTTCTACGTCCCTTTTCTTTCGTTTGGTAGATTTTTCGGCATTTCGCAGTTCTAACGTATCCTATTTTGCTATATATATAGGATTTTCACCAGATTTTATAATTTTCATATTTTGGCCATTTTTAAACTCTTCCTCAACGGGGGGGGGTATTCTTATTTTAGCGATTTCTAAGCAGTTTAGTTTATTCCTATTTCTGCGTTCCTTTGCATTCGTTTTGTCGATTCTTGCGGCATTACGCAGTTCTAACTTATCCTATTTTGCTGTATTTAGGATTTGCACCAGATTTTTTAATTTTTTTTGATCATTTTTGCACTTTTCGTCAATGGGGGGATATTCTCAGTTTAGCGATTTTTAAGCATTTTACTTTATTGCTATTTCTACGTCCCTTTTCTTTCGTTTGGTAGATTATTCGGCATTACGCAGTTCTAACGTATCCTAGTTTGCTACATTTAGAATTTTAACCAGATTTTTTAATTTATATTTTTTTGCCATTTTTGCACTTTTCGTAATTGGGGGGTATGCTCAGTTTAGCGATTTTTAAGCATTTTACTTTATTGCTATTTCTACGTCCCTTTTCTTTCGTTTGGTAGATTTTTCGGCATTACGCAGTTCTAACGTATCCTATTTTGCTATATTTAGGATTTTCACCAGATTTTTTAATTTTTATTTTTTGGCTTTTTTTGCAGTTTTCGTCAATTGGGGGTATTCTCAGTTTAGCGATTTTTAAGCATTTTACTTTATTGCTTCTTCTGCGTCCCTGTGCATTCGTTTTGTAGATTTTTCGGCATTATGCAGTTCTAACGTATCCTATTTTGCTATATTTAGGATTTGCAACAGATTTTTTAATTTTTATTTTTTGGCCATTTTTCACTTTTCGTCAATGGGGGGGTATTCTCATTTTAGCGATTTTTAAGCATTTTACTTTATTGCTATTTCTGGGTCCCTTTGCATTCGTTTTGTAGATTTTTCGGCATTACGCAGTTCTATTGTATCCTATTTTGCTATATTTAGGATTTGCAGCAGATTTTTTAATTTTTATTTTTTGGCCATTTTTGCACCTTTCGTCAGTGGGGGCGTATTCTCAGTTTAGCGATTTTTAAGCATTTTACTTTATTGCTATTTCTAAGTCCCTTTTCTTTCGTTTGGTAGATTTTTTGGCATTACGCAGTTCTAACGTATCCGACATTACGCAGTTCTAACGTATCCTATTTTGCTATATTTAGGATCTTCACAAGATTTTTTGATTTGTATCTTTGGCCTTTTTTGCAGTTTTCGTGAATGGGGGGGTATTCTCAGTTTAGCGATTTCTAAGCATTTTAGTTTATTCCTATTTCTGCGTCCCTTTGCATTCGTTTTGTAGATTTTTCGGCATTACGAAGTTCTAACGTATCCTATTTTGCTATACTAAGGATTTGGACCAGATTTTTTAATTTTTATTTTTTGGTCATTTTTGCACTTTTCGTAAATGGGGGGTTTTTCTCAGTTTAGCGATTTTTAAGCATTTTCCTTTATTGCTATTTCTGCGTCCCTTTGCATTCGTTTTGTAGATTTTTCGACATTACGCGGTTCTAACGTATCCTATTTTATTATATTTAGGATTTTCACCAGTTTTTTAATTTTTATTTTTTGGCCATTTTTGCAGTTTTCGTCAATGGGGGGGTATTCTCATTTTAGCGATTTCTAAGCATTTTAGTTTATTCCTATTTCTGCGTCCCTTTGCATTCGTTTTGTAGATTTATCGACATTTCGCAGTGTAAACGTATCCTAATTTACTATAGTTAGGATTTGCACCAGATTTTTTAAGTTTTATTTTTGGTTATTTTTGCACATTTCGTCAATGGGGGGGTATTCTCATTTTAGCGATTTTTAAGCATTTTTCTTTATTGCTATTTCTGCGTACCTTTTCTTTCGTTTGGTAGATTTTTCGGCATTTCGCAGTTCTAACGTATCCTATTTTGCTATATATAGGATTTTCACCAGATTTTATAATTTTCATATTTTGGCCATTTTTAAACTCTTCTTATTTTAGCGATTTCTAAGCAGTTTAGTTTATTCCTAATTCTGCGTCCCTTTGCATTCGTTTTGTAGATTTTTGCGGCATTACGCAGTTCTAACTTATCCTATTTTGCTATATTTAAAATTTGCAGCAGATTTTTTAATTTTTTTGGCCATTTTAGCACTTTTCGTCAATTTCGTATTCTCAGTATAGCGATTTTTAAGCATTTTACTTTATTGCTATTTCTGCGTCCCTTTGCATTCATTTTGTAGATTTTTCGGCATTACGCAGTTCTAACGTATTCTATTTTGCTTTATTTAGGATTTGCACCAGATTTTTTAATTTTTTTTGGTCATTTTTGCACTTTTCGTCAATGGGGGGGGGGGTATTCTCAGTTTAGCGATTTTTAAGCATTTTACTATATTGCTATTTCTACGTCCCTTTTCTTTCGTTTGGTAGATTATTCGGCATTACGCAGTTCTAACGTATCCTATTTTGCTACATTTAGAATTTTCACCAGATTTTTTAATTTTTATTTTTTGCCATTTTTGCACTTTTCGTCTATGGGGGGGGGGTATTCTCAGTTTAGCGATTTTTAAGCATTTTTCTTTATTGCTATTTCTGCGTCCTTTTGCATACGTTTTGTAGATTTTTCGACATTACGAAGTTGTAACGTATCCAATTTTGCTATATTTAGTATTTTCGCCAGATTTTTAATTTTTATTTTTTGGCCATTTTTGCAGTTTTCGTCAATTTTCATTTTAGCGATTTCTAAGCATTTTAGTTAATTCCTATTTCTGCGTCCCTTTGAATTCGTTTTGTAGATTTTTCGGCATTACGCAGTTCTAACGTATCCTATTTTGCTATATTTAGAATTTTCACCAGATTTTTTAATTTTTATTTTTTAGCATTTTCGTCAATTGGGGGGTATTCTCATTTTAGCGATTTCTAAGCATTTTAGTTTATTCCTATTTCCGCGTCCCTTTGCATTCGTTTTGTAGATTTTTCGGCATTACGCAGTTCTAACGTATCGTATTTTGCTATACTAAGGATTTGGACGAGATTTTTTAATTTTTATTTTTTGGTCATTTTTGCACTTTTCGTGAATGGGGGGGTATTCTCAGTTTAGCGATTTTTAAGCATTTTCCTTTATTGTTATTTCTGCCTCCCTTTGCATTCGTCTTGTAGATTTTTCGACATTACGCAGTTCTAACGTATCCTATTTTGCTATATTTAGGATTTTCACCAGATTTTTTAATTTTTATTTTTTGGCCATTTTTGCAGTTTTCGTCAACGGGGGGGGGTATACTCATTTTAGCGATTTTTAAGCATTTTACTTTATTGCTATTTCTAGGTCCCTTTTCTTTCGTTTGGTAGATTTTTCGGCATTACGCAGTTATAACGTATCCTATTTTATATATTTAGGATATGAACCAGATTTTTAAATTATTATTTTTTGGCTTTTTTTGCAGTTTTCGTCAATTGGGGGTATTCTCAGTTTAGCGATTTTTAAGCATTTTACTTTATTGCTTCTTCTGCGTCCCTGTGCATTCGTTTTGTAGATTTTTCGGCATTATGCAGTTCTAACGTATCCTATTTTGCTATATTCAGGATTTGCAACAGATTTTTTAATTTTTATTTTTTGGCCATTTTTCACTTTTCGTCAATGGGGGGGTATTCTCATTTTAGCGATTTTTAAGCATTTTACTTTATTGCTATTTCTGCGTCCCTTTGCATTCGTTTTGTAGATTTTTCGGCATTACGCAGTTCTATTGTATCCTATTTTGCTATATTTAGGATTTGCAGCAGATTTTTTAATTTTTATTTTTTGGCCATTTTTGCACATTTCGTCAGTGGGGGCGTATTCTCAGTTTAGCGATTTTTAAGCATTTTACTTTATTGCTATTTCTAAGTCCCTTTTCTTTCGTTTGGTAGATTTTTTGGCATTACGCAGTTCTAACGTATCCGACATTACGCAGTACTAACGTATCCTATTTTGCTATATTTAGGATCTTCACAAGATTTTTTGATTTGTATCTTTGGCCTTTTTTGCAGTTTTCGTGAATGGGGGGGTATTCTCAGTTTAGCGATATTTAAGCATTTTACTTTATTGCTGTTTCAACGTTTCTTTTCTTTCGTTTGGTAGATTTTTCGGCATTACGCAATTATAACGTATCCTATTTTGCTGCATTTAGAATTTACGCCAGATTTTTTAATTTTTATTTTTTGGCCATTTTTGCAGTTTTCGTCAATTCTCATTTTAGTGATTTTTAAGCATTTTCCTTTATTGTTATTTCTGCGTCCCTTTGCATTCATTTTGTAGTTTTTTCGACATTACGCAGTTCTAACGTTTCCAATTTGGCTATATTTAGGATTTACGCCAGATTTTTTAATTTTTATTTTTGGCCATTTTTGCAGTTTTCGTCAATTTTCATTTTAGCGATTTCTAAGCATTTTAGTTTATTCCTATTTCTGCGTCCCTTTGCATTCTTTTTGTAGATTTTTCGGCATTACGCAGTTCTAACGTATCCAATTTTGCTATAGTTAGAATTTTCACCAGATTTTTTAATTTTTATTTTTTGGCCATTTTGCACTTTTCGTCAATGGGGGGGTATTCTCATTTTAGCGATTTCTAAGCATTTTAGTTTATTCCTATTTCTGCGTCCCTTTGCATTCGTTTTGTAGATTTTTCGGCATTACGAAGTTCTAACGTATCCTATTTTGCTATACTAAGGATTTGGACCAGATTTTTTAATTTTTATTTTTTGGTCATTTTTGCACTTTTCGTAAATGGGGGGTTTTTCTCAGTTTAGCGATTTTTAAGCATTTTCCTTTATTGTTATTTCTGCGTCCCTTTGCATTCGTTTTGTAGATTTTTCGACATTACGCGGTTCTAACGTATCCTATTTTATTATATTTAGGATTTTCACCAGTTTTTTAATTTTTATTTTTTGGCCATTTTTGCAGTTTTCGTCAATGGGGGGGTATTCTCATTTTAGCGATTTCTAAGCATTTTAGTTTATTCCTATTTCTGCGTCCCTTTGCATTCGTTTTGTAGATTTATCGACATTTCGCAGTGTAAACGTATCCTAATTTACTATAGTTAGGATTTGCACCAGATTTTTTAAGTTTTATTTTTGGTTATTTTTGCACATTTCGTCAATGGGGGGGTATTCTCATTTTAGCGATTTTTAAGCATTTTTCTTTATTGCTATTTCTGCGTACCTTTTCTTTCGTTTGGTAGATTTTTCGGCATTTCGCAGTTCTAACGTATCCTATTTTGCTATATATAGGATTTTCACCAGATTTTATAATTTTCATATTTTGGCCATTTTTAAACTCTTCTTATTTTAGCGATTTCTAAGCAGTTTAGTTTATTCCTAATTCTGCGTCCCTTTGCATTCGTTTTGTAGATTTTTGCGGCATTACGCAGTTCTAACTTATCCTATTTTGCTATATTTAAAATTTGCAGCAGATTTTTTAATTTTTTTGGCCATTTTAGCACTTTTCGTCAATTTCGTATTCTCAGTATAGCGATTTTTAAGCATTTTACTTTATTGCTATTTCTGCGTCCCTTTGCATTCATTTTGTAGATTTTTCGGCATTACGCAGTTCTAACGTATTCTATTTTGCTTTATTTAGGATTTGCACCAGATTTTTTAATTTTTTTGGTCATTTTTGCACTTTTCGTCAATGGGGGGGGGTATTCTCAGTTTAGCGATTTTTAAGCATTTTACTATATTGCTATTTCTACGTCCCTTTTCTTTCGTTTGGTAGATTATTCGGCATTACGCAGTTCTAACGTATCCTATTTTGCTACATTTAGAATTTTCACCAGATTTTTTAATTTTTATTTTTTGCCATTTTTGCACTTTTCGTCTATGGGGGGGTATTCTCAGTTTAGCGATTTTTAAGCATTTTTCTTTATTGCTATTTCTGCGTCCTATTGCATACGTTTTGTAGATTTTTCGACATTACGAAGTTGTAACGTATCCAATTTTGCTATATTTAGTATTTTCGCCAGATTTTTTAATTTTTATTTTTTGGCCATTTTTGCAGTTTTCGTCAATTTTCATTTTAGCGATTTCTAAGCATTTTAGTTAATTCCTATTTCTGCGTCCCTTTGAATTCGTTTTGTAGATTTTTCGGCATTACGCAGTTCTAACGTATCCTATTTTGCTATATTTAGAATTTTCACCAGATTTTTTAATTTTTATTTTTTAGCATTTTCGTCAATTGGGGGGTATTCTCATTTTAGCGATTTCTAAGCATTTTAGTTTATTCCTATTTCCGCGTCCCTTTGCATTCGTTTTGTAGATTTTTCGGCATTACGCAGTTCTAACGTATCGTATTTTGCTATACTAAGGATTTGGACGAGATTTTTTAATTTTTATTTTTTGGTCATTTTTGCACTTTTCGTGAATGGGGGGGTATTCTCAGTTTAGCGATTTTTAAGCATTTTCCTTTATTGTTATTTCTGCCTCCCTTTGCATTCGTCTTGTAGATTTTTCGACATTACGCAGTTCTAACGTATCCTATTTTGCTATATTTAGGATTTTCACCAGATTTTTTAATTTTTATTTTTTGGCCATTTTTGCAGTTTTCGTCAACGGGGGGGGGTATACTCATTTTAGCGATTTTTAAGCATTTTACTTTATTGCTATTTCTAGGTCCCTTTTCTTTCGTTTGGTAGATTTTTCGGCATTACGCAGTTATAACGTATCCTATTTTATATATTTAGGATATGAACCAGATTTTTAAATTATTATTTTTGGCTTTTTTTGCAGTTTTCGTCAATTGGGGGTATTCTCAGTTTAGCGATTTTTAAGCATTTTACTTTATTGCTTCTTCTGCGTCCCTGTGCATTCGTTTTGTAGATTTTTCGGCATTATGCAGTTCTAACGTATCCTATTTTGCTATATTTAGGATTTGCAACAGATTTTTTAATTTTTATTTTTTGGCCATTTTTCACTTTTCGTCAATGGGGGGGTATTCTCATTTTAGCGATTTTTAAGCATTTTACTTTATTGCTATTTCTGCGTCCCTTTGCATTCGTTTTGTAGATTTTTCGGCATTACGCAGTTCTATTGTATCCTATTTTGCTATATTTAGGATTTGCAGCAGATTTTTTAATTTTTATTTTTTGGCCATTTTTGCACCTTTCGTCAGTGGGGGCGTATTCTCAGTTTAGCGATTTTTAAGCATTTTACTTTATTGCTATTTCTAAGTCCCTTTTCTTTCGTTTGGTAGATTTTTTGGCATTACGCAGTTCTAACGTATCCGACATTACGCAGTACTAACGTATCCTATTTTGCTATATTTAGGATCTTCACAAGATTTTTTGATTTGTATCTTTGGCCTTTTTTGCAGTTTTCGTGAATGGGGGGGTATTCTCAGTTTAGCGATATTTAAGCATTTTACTTTATTGCTGTTTCAACGTTCCTTTTCTTTCGTTTGGTAGATTTTTCGGCATTACGCAATTATAACGTATCCTATTTTGCTGCATTTAGAATTTACGCCAGATTTTTTAATTTTTATTTTTTGGCCATTTTTGCAGTTTTCGTCAATTCTCATTTTAGTGATTTTTAAGCATTTTCCTTTATTGTTATTTCTGCGTCCCTTTGCATTCATTTTGTAGTTTTTTCGACATTACGCAGTTCTAACGTTTCCAATTTGGCTATATTTAGGATTTACGCCAGATTTTTTAATTTTTATTTTTGGCCATTTTTGCAGTTTTCGTCAATTTTCATTTTAGCGATTTCTAAGCATTTTAGTTTATTCCTATTTCTGCGTCCCTTTGCATTCTTTTTGTAGATTTTTCGGCATTACGCAGTTCTAACGTATCCAATTTTGCTATAGTTAGAATTTTCACCAGATTTTTTAATTTTTATTTTTTGGCCATTTTGCACTTTTCGTCAATGGGGGGGTATTCTCATTTTAGCGATTTCTAAGCATTTTAGTTTATTCCTATTTCTGCGTCCCTTTGCATTCGTTTTGTAGATTTTTCGGCATTACGAAGTTCTAACGTATCCTATTTTGCTATACTAAGGATTTGGACCAGATTTTTTAATTTTTATTTTTTGGTCATTTTTGCACTTTTCGTAAATGGGGGTTTTTTCTCAGTTTAGCGATTTTTAAGCATTTTCCTTTATTGTTATTTCTGCGTCCCTTTGCATTCGTTTTGTAGATTTTTCGACATTACGCGGTTCTAACGTATCCTATTTTATTGTATTTAGGATTTTCACCAGTTTTTTAATTTTTATTTTTTGGCCATTTTTGCAGTTTTCGTCAATGGGGGGGTATTCTCATTTTAGCGATTTCTAAGCATTTTAGTTTATTCCTATTTCTGCGTCCCTTTGCATTCGTTTTGTAGATTTATCGACATTTCGCAGTGTAAACGTATCCTAATTTACTATAGTTAGGATTTGCACCAGATTTTTTAAGTTTTATTTTTGGTTATTTTTGCACATTTCGTCAATGGGGGGGTATTCTCATTTTAGCGATTTTTAAGCATTTTTCTTTATTGCTATTTCTGCGTACCTTTTCTTTCGTTTGGTAGATTTTTCGGCATTTCGCAGTTCTAACGTATCCTATTTTGCTATATATAGGATTTTCACCAGATTTTATAATTTTCATATTTTGGCCATTTTTAAACTCTTCTTATTTTAGCGATTTCTAAGCAGTTTAGTTTATTCCTAATTCTGCGTCCCTTTGCATTCGTTTTGTAGATTTTTGCGGCATTACGCAGTTCTAACTTATCCTATTTTGCTATATTTAAAATTTGCAGCAGATTTTTTAATTTTTTTGGCCATTTTAGCACTTTTCGTCAATTTCGTATTCTCAGTATAGCGATTTTTAAGCATTTTACTTTATTGCTATTTCTGCGTCCCTTTGCATTCATTTTGTAGATTTTTCGGCATTACGCAGTTCTAACGTATTCTATTTTGCTTTATTTAGGATTTGCACAAGATTTTTTAATTTTTTTTGGTCATTTTTGCACTTTTCGTCAATGGGGGGGGGTATTCTCAGTTTAGCGATTTTTAAGCATTTTACTATATTGCTATTTCTACGTCCCTTTTCTTTCGTTTGGTAGATTATTCGGCATTACGCAGTTCTAACGTATCCTATTTTGCTACATTTAGAATTTTCACCAGATTTTTTAATTTTTATTTTTTGCCATTTTTGCACTTTTCGTCTATGGGGGGGGTATTCTCAGTTTAGCGATTTTTAAGCATTTTTCTTTATTGCTATTTCTGCGTCCTTTTGCATACGTTTTGTAGATTTTTCGACATTACGAAGTTGTAACGTATCCAATTTTGCTATATTTAGTATTTTCGCCAGATTTTTTAATTTTTATTTTTTGGCCATTTTTGCAGTTTTCGTCAATTTTCATTTTAGCGATTTCTAAGCATTTTAGTTAATTCCTATTTCTGCGTCCCTTTGAATTCGTTTTGTAGATTTTTCGGCATTACGCAGTTCTAACGTATCCTATTTTGCTTTATTTAGAATTTTCACCAGATTTTTTAATTTTTATTTTTTAGCATTTTCGTCAATTGGGGGGTATTCTCATTTTAGCGATTTCTAAGCATTTTAGTTTATTCCTATTTCCGCGTCCCTTTGCATTCGTTTTGTAGATTTTTCGGCATTACGCAGTTCTAACGTATCGTATTTTGCTATACTAAGGATTTGGACGAGATTTTTTAATTTTTATTTTTTGGTCATTTTTGCACTTTTCGTGAATGGGGGGGTATTCTCAGTTTAGCGATTTTTAAGCATTTTCCTTTATTGTTATTTCTGCCTCCCTTTGCATTCGTCTTGTAGATTTTTCGACATTACGCAGTTCTAACGTATCCTATTTTGCTATATTTAGGATTTTCACCAGATTTTTTAATTTTTATTTTTTGGCCATTTTTGCAGTTTTCGTCAACGGGGGGGGTATACTCATTTTAGCGATTTTTAAGCATTTTACTTTATTGCTATTTCTAGGTCCCTTTTCTTTCGTTTGGTAGATTTTTCGGCATTACGCAGTTATAACGTATCCTATTTTATATATTTAGGATATGAACCAGATTTTTAAATTATTATTTTTTGGCTTTTTTTGCAGTTTTCGTCAATTGGGGGTATTCTCAGTTTAGCGATTTTTAAGCATTTTACTTTATTGCTTCTTCTGCGTCCCTGTGCATTCGTTTTGTAGATTTTTCGGCATTATGCAGTTCTAACGTATCCTATTTTGCTATATTTAGGATTTGCAACAGATTTTTTAATTTTTATTTTTTGGCCATTTTTCACTTTTCGTCAATGGGGGGGTATTCTCATTTTAGCGATTTTTAAGCATTTTACTTTATTGCTATTTCTGCGTCCCTTTGCATTCGTTTTCTAGATTTTTCGGCATTACGCAGTTCTATTGTATCCTATTTTGCTATATTTAGGATTTGCAGCAGATTTTTTAATTTTTATTTTTTGGCCATTTTTGCACCTTTCGTCAGTGGGGGCGTATTCTCAGTTTAGCGATTTTTAAGCATTTTACTTTATTGCTATTTCTAAGTCCGTTTTCTTTCGTTTGGTAGATTTTTTGGCATTACGCAGTTCTAACGTATCCGACATTACGCAGTACTAACGTATCCTATTTTGCTATATTTAGGATCTTCACAAGATTTTTTGATTTGTATCTTTGGCCTTTTTTGCAGTTTTCGTGAATGGGGGGGTATTCTCAGTTTAGCGATATTTAAGCATTTTACTTTATTGCTGTTTCAACGTTCCTTTTCTTTCGTTTGGTAGATTTTTCGGCATTACGCAATTATAACGTATCCTATTTTGCTGCATTTAGAATTTACGCCAGATTTTTTAATTTTTATTTTTTGGCCATTTTTGCAGTTTTCGTCAATTCTCATTTTAGTGATTTTTAAGCATTTTCCTTTATTGTTATTTCTGCGTCCCTTTGCATTCATTTTGTAGTTTTTTCGACATTACGCAGTTCTAACGTTTCCAATTTGGCTATATTTAGGATTTACGCCAGATTTTTTAATTTTTATTTTTGGCCATTTTTGCAGTTTTCGTCAATTTTCATTTTAGCGATTTCTAAGGATTTTAGTTTATTCCTATTTCTGCGTCCCTTTGCATTCTTTTTGTAGATTTTTCGGCATTACGCAGTTCTAACGTATCCAATTTTGCTATAGTTAGAATTTTCACCAGATTTTTTAATTTTTATTTTTTGGCCATTTTGCACTTTTCGTCAATGGGGGGGTATTCTCATTTTAGCGATTTCTAAGCATTTTAGTTATTCCTATTTCTGCGTCCCTTTGCATTCGTTTTGTAGATTTTTCGGCATTACGAAGTTCTAACGTATCCTATTTTGCTATACTAAGGATTTGGACCAGATTTTTTAATTTTTATTTTTTGGTCATTTTTGCACTTTTCGTAAATGGGGGGTTTTTCTCAGTTTAGCGATTTTTAAGCTATTTCCTTTATTGTTATTTCTGCGTCCCTTTGCATTCGTTTTGTAGATTTTTCGACATTACGCGGTTCTAACGTATCCTATTTTATTATATTTAGGATTTTCACCAGTTTTTTAATTTTTATTTTTTGGCCATTTTTGCAGTTTTCGTCAATGGGGGGGTATTCTCATTTTAGCGATTTCTAAGCATTTTAGTTTATTCCTATTTCTGCGTCCCTTTGCATTCGTTTTGTAGATTTATCGACATTTCGCAGTGTAAACGTATCCTAATTTACTATAGTTAGGATTTGCACCAGATTGTTTAAGTTTTATTTTTGGTTATTTTTGCACATTTCGTCAATGGGGGGGTATTCTCATTTTAGCGATTTTTAAGCATTTTTCTTTATTGCTATTTCTGCGTACCTTTTCTTTCGTTTGGTAGATTTTTCGGCATTTCGCAGTTCTAACGTATCCTATTTTGCTATATATAGGATTTTCACCAGATTTTATAATTTTCATATTTTGGCCATTTTTAAACTCTTCTTATTTTAGCGATTTCTAAGCAGTTTAGTTTATTCCTAATTCTGCGTCCCTTTGCATTCGTTTTGTAGATTTTTGCGGCATTACGCAGTTCTAACTTATCCTATTTTGCTATATTTAAAATTTGCAGCAGATTTTTTAATTTTTTTGGCCATTTTTGCACTTTTCGTCAATTTCGTATTCTCAGTATAGCGATTTTTAAGCATTTTACTGTATTGCTATTTCTGCGTCCCTTTGCATTCATTTTGTAGATTTTTCGGCATTACGCAGTTCTAACGTATTCTATTTTGCTTTATTTAGGATTTGCACCAGATTTTTTAATTTTTTTTGGTCATTTTTGCACTTTTCGTCAATGGGGGGGGGGTATTCTCAGTTTAGCGATTTTTAAGCATTTTACTATATTGCTATTTCTACGTCCCTTTTCTTTCGTTTGGTAGATTATTCGGCATTACGCAGTTCTAACGTATCCTATTTTGCTACATTTAGAATTTTCACCAGATTTTTTAATTTTTATTTTTTGCCATTTTTGCACTTTTCGTCAATGGGGGGGTATTCTCAGTTTAGCGATTTTTAAGCATTTTTCTTTATTGCTATTTCTGCGTCCTTTTGCATACGTTTTGTAGATTTTTCGACATTACGAAGTTGTAACGTATCCAATTTTGCTATATTTAGTATTATCGCCAGATTTTTTAATTTTTATTTTTTGGCCATTTTTGCAGTTTTCGTCAATTACATTTTAGCGATTTCTAAGCATTTTAGTTAATTCCTATTTATGCGTCCCTTTGAATTCGTTTTGTAGATTTTTCGGCATTACGCAGTTCTAACGTATCCTATTTTGCTATATTTAGAATTTTCACCAGATTTTTTAATTTTTATTTTTTAGCATTTTCGTCAATTGGGGGGTATTCTCATTTTAGCGATTTCTAAGCATTTTAGTTTATTCCTATTTCCGCGTCCCTTTGCATTCGTTTTGTATATTTTTCGGCATTACGGAGTTCTAACGTATCGTATTTTGCTATACTAAGGATTTGGACGAGATTTTTTAATTTTTATTTTTTGGTCATTTTTGCACTTTTCGTGAATGGGGGGGTATTCTCAGTTTAGCGATTTTTAAGCATTTTCCTTTATTGTTATTTCTGCCTCCCTTTGCATTCGTCTTGTAGATTTTTCGACATTACGCAGTTCTAACGTATCCTATTTTGCTATATTTAGGATTTTCACCAGATTTTTTAATTTTTATTTTTTGGCCATTTTTGCAGTTTTCGTCAACGGGGGGGGGTATACTCATTTTAGCGATTTTTAAGCATTTTACTTTATTGCTATTTCTAGGTCCCTTTTCTTTCGTTTGGTAGATTTTTCGGCATTACGCAGTTATAACGTATCCTATTTTATATATTTAGGATATGAACCAGATTTTTAAATTATTATTTTTTGGCCATTTTTGTACCTTTCGTCAATTGGGGGTATTCTCAGTTTAGCGATTTTTAAGCATTTTACTTTATTGCTCCTTCTGCGACCCTTTGCATTCGTTTTGTAGATTTTTCGGCATTATGCAGTTCTAACGTATCCTATTTTGCTATATTTTAAAATTTGCACTAGATTTTTTAATTTTTATTTTTTGGCCATTTTTCACTTTTCGTCACTGGGGGGGTATTCTCAGTTTAGCGATTTTTAAGCATTTTACTTTATTGCTATTTCTACGTCCCTTTTCTTTCGTTTGGTAGATTTTTCGGCATTACGCAGTTCTGACGGATCCTATTTTGCTACATTTAGAATTTTTAGCAGATTTTTTAATTTTTATTTTTTGGCCTTTTTTGCACTATTCGTCAATGGCGGGGTATTTTGAGTTTAAGAGTTTTTAAGCATTTTTCTTTATTGCTATTCCTGCCTCCTTTTGCATTCGTTTTGTAGATTTTTCGACATTTCGCAGTGTAAACGTATCCTATTTTGCTATATTTAGAATTTTCACCAGATTTTTTAATTTTTATTTTTTGGCCATTTTTACAGTATTGTCATTTTAGTGATTTCTAAGCATTTTAGATTATTCCTATTTCTGCGTCCCTTTGCATTCGTTTTGTAGGTTTTTCGGCATTACGCAGTTCTAACGTATCCTATTTTTCTATACTACGGATTTGCATCATATTTATTAATTTTCATATTTTGGCCATTATTGCACTTTTGGTACAATGGGGGGGGTATTCTCAGTTTAGCGATTTTTAAGCATTTTTCTTTATTGCTATTTCCGCGTCCCTTTGCATTCGTTTTGTAGATTTTTCGACATTACGCAGTTCTAACGTATCCTATTTTGCTATATTTAGGATTTTCACCAGATTTTTTAGTTTTTATTTTTTGGCCATTTTTGCAGTTTTCGTCAATGGGGGGGTATTCTCAGTTTAGCGATTTTTAAGCATTTTACTTTATTGCTATTTCTGCGTTCCTTTGCTTTCGTTTGGTAGATTTTTCGGCATTACGCAGTTCTAACGTATCCTATTTTGCTATATTTAGGATTTTCACCAGATTCTCTAATTTTCATTTTTTGGCCATTTTTGCACTTTTCGTCAATGGGGGGGTATTCTCATTTAAGCGATTTCTAAGCATTTTAGTTTATTGCTATTTCTGCGTCCGTTTGCATTCATTTTGTGGATTTTTAGACATTACGCAGTTCTAACGTATCCTATTTTGCTATATTTAGGATTTGCAACCGATTTTTTAATTTTTATTTTTTGGCCATTTTTGCACTTTTCGTCAATTTCGGTGTATTCTCAGTTTAGCGATTTTTAAGCATTTTCTTTATTGCTATTTCTACGTACCTTTTCTTTCGTTTGGTAGATTTTTCCGCATTACGCAGTTCTAACGTATCCGACATTACGCAGTTCTAACGTATCCTATTTTGCTATATTTAGGATCTTCACCAGATTTTTTGATTTGTATTTTTTGGCCTTTCTGCAGTTTTCGTGAATAGGGGGGGTATTCTCAGTTCAACGATTTTTAAGCATTTTCCTTTATTGTTAGTTCTGCGTCCCTTTGCATTCGTTTTGTAGATTTTTCGACATTACGCAGTTCTACCGTATCCTATTTTGCTATATTTAGGATTTTCAACAGATTTTTTAATTTTTATTTTTTGGCCATTTTTGCAGTTTTCGTCAATGGGGGGGTATTCTCATATTAGCGATTTCTAAGCATTTTAGTTTATTCCTATCTCTGCGTCCCTATGCATTCGTTTTGTAGATTTTTCACAATTCGCAGTGTAAACGTATCCTATTTTACTATAGTTAGGATTTGCACCAGATTTTATAATTTTCATATTTTGGCCATTTTTAAACTCTTCCTCAACGGGGGGGTATTCTTATTTTAGCGATTTCTAAGCAGTTTAGTTTATTCCTATTTCTGCGTTCCTTTGCATTCGTTTTGTAGATTTTTGCGGCATAACGCAGTTCTAACTTATCCTATTTTGCTATATATAGGATTTGCACCAGATTTTTTAATTTTTTTGGGTCATTTTTGCACTTTTCGTCAATGGGGGGTATTCTCAGTTTAGCGATTTTTAAGCATTTTACTTTATTGCTATTTCTACGTCCCTTTTCTTTCGTTTGGTAGATTATTCGGCATTACGCAGTTCTAACGTATGCTATTTTGCTACATTTAGAATTTTCACCAGACTTTTTAATTTTTATTTTTTGCCATTTTTGCACTTTTCGTCAATGAGGGGGGGGTATTCTCAGTTTAGCGATTTTTAAGCATTTTTCTTTATTGCTATTTCTGCGTCCCTTGTCTTTCGTTTGGTAGATTTTTCGGCATTACCCAGTTATAACGTATCCTATTTTATATATTTAGGAATTGAACCAGATTTTTAAATTATTATTTTTTGGCCATTTTTGTACCTTTCGTCAATTGCGGGGTATTCTCAGTTTTGCGATTTTTAAGCATTTTACTTTATTGCTTCTTCTGCGTCCCTTTGCATTCGTTTTGTAGATTTTTCGGCATTATGCAGTTTTAATGTATCCTATTTTGCTATATTTAGTATTTGCACCAGATTTTTTAATTTTTATTTTTTGGACATTTTTCACTTTTCGTCAATGGGGGGTATTCTCATTTTAGAGATTTTTAAGCATTTTACTTTATTGCTATTTCTGGGTCCCTTTGCATTCGTTTTGTAGATTTTTCGGCATTACGCAGTTCTATTGTATCCTATTTTATTATATTTAGGATTTGCAACCGATTTTTTAATTTTTATTTTTTGGCCATTTTTGCACTTTTCGTCAATTTCGGTGTATTCTCAGTTTAGCGATTTTTAAGCATTTTACTTTATTGCTGTTTCAACGTTCCTTTTCTTTCGTTTGGTAGATTTTTCGGCATTACGCAATTATAACGTATCCTATTTTGCTGCATTTAGAATTTACGCCAGATATTTTAATTTTTATTTTTTGGCCATTTTTGCAGTTTTCGTCAATTCTCATTTTAGCGATTTTTAAGCATTTTCCTTTATTGTTATTTCTTCGTCCCTTTGCATTCATTTTGTAGTTTTTTCGACATTACGCAGTTCAAACGTTTCCAATTTGACTATATTTAGAATTTACGCCAGATTTTTTAATTTTTATTTTTTGGCCATTTTTGCAGTTTTCGTCAATTCTCATTTTAGCGATTTTTAAGCATTTTCCTTTATTGTTATTTCTGCGTCCCTTTGCATTCATTTTGTAGTTTTTTCGACATTACGCAGTTATAACGTTTCCAATTTGGCTATATTTAGGATTTTCGCCATGTTTTTTAATTTTTATTTTTGGCCATTTTGCACTTTTCGTCAATGGGTGGGTATTCTCATTTTAGCGATTTCTAAGCATTTTAGTTTATTTCTATTTCTGCGTCCCTTTGCATTCGTTTTGTAGATTTTTTGACATTTCGCAGTGTAAACGTATCCTATTTTACTATAGTTAGGATGTGCACCAGATTTTTTAATTTTTATTTTTGGTTATTTTTGCCCATTTTGTCAATGGGGGGGGGGTATTCTCATTTTAGCGATTTTTAAGCATTTTTCTTTATTGCTATTTCTGCGTTCCTTTTCTTTCGTTTAGTAGATTTTTCGGCATTTCGCAGTTCTAACGTATCCTATTTTGCTATATATAGGATTTTCACCAGATTTTATAATTTTCATATTTTGGCCATTTTTAAACTCTTCTTATTTTAGCGATTTCTAAGCAGTTTAGTTTATTCCTATTTCTGCGTCCCTTTGCATTCGTTTTGTAGATTTTTGCGGCATTACGCAGTTCTAACGTATTCTATGTTGCTATATTTAGGATTTGCACCAGATTTTTTAATTTTTTTTGGTCATTTTTGCACTTTTCGTCAATGGGGGGGGGGTATTCTCAGTTTAGCGATTTTTAAGCATTTTACTTTATTGCTATTTCTGCGTCCCTTTGCATACGTTTTGTAGATTTTTCGACATTACGAAGTTGTAACGTATCCTATTTTGCTATATTTAGGATTTTCGACAGATTTTTTAATTTTTATTTTTTGGCCATTTTGCAGTTTTCGTCAATTTTCAATTTAGCGATTTCTAAGTATTTTAGTTTATTCCTATTTCTGCGTCCCTTTGCATTCGTTTTGTAGATTTTTCGGCATTACGCAGTTCTAACGTATCCTATTTTGCTATATTTAGGATTTTCACCAGATTTTTTAATTTTTATTTTTTGGCCATTTTTGCAGTTTAGCGATTTTTAAGCATTTTACTTTATTGCTATTTCTGGGTCCCTTTTCTTTCGTTTGGTAGATTTTTCGGCATTACGCAGTTATAACGTATCCTATTTTGCTATATTTAGGATTTTCACCAGATTTTTTAATTTTTATTTTTTAGCACTTTTCCTCAATGGGGTGGGGGTATTCTCAGTTTAGCGATTTCTAAGCATTTTAGTTTATTCCTATATCTGCGTCCCTTTGCATTCGTTTTGTAGATTTTTCGGCATTACGCAGTTCTAACGTATGGTATTTTGCTATACTAAGGATTTGGACGAGTTTTTTTAAATTTTATTTTTTGGTCATTTTTGCACTTTTCGTCAATTGGGGGTATTCTCAGTTTAGCGATTTTTAAGCATTTTACTTTATTGCTTCTTCTGCGTCCCTTTGCATTCGTTTTGTAAATTTTTCGGCATTATGCAGTTCTAACGTATCCTATTTTGCTATGTTTAGGATTTGCACCAGATTTTTTAATTTTTATTTTTTGGCCATTTTTCACTTTTCGTCACTGGGGGGGTATTCTCATTTTAGCGATTTTTAAGCATTTTACTTTATTGCTATTTCTGCGTCCCTTTGCATTCGTTTTGTAGATTTTTCGCCATTACGCAGTTCTATTGTATCCTATTTTGCTATATTTAGGATTTGCAGCAGATTTTTTAATTTTTATTTTTTGGCCATTTTTGCACCTTTCGTCAATGGGGGCGTATTCTCAGTTTAGCGATTTTTAAGCATTTTACTTTATTGCTATTTCTACGTCCCTTTTCTTTCGTTTGGTAGATTTTTCGGCATTACGCAGTTCTAACGGATCCTATTTTGCTACATTTAGAATTTTTACCAGATTTTTTAATTTTTATTTTTTGGCCTTTTTTGCACTATTCGTCAATGGCGGGGTATTTTGAGTTTAAGAATTTTTAAGCATTTTTCTTTATTGCTATTTCTGCCTCCCTTTGCATTCGTTTTGTAGATTTTTTGACATTTCGCAGTGTAAACGTATCCTATTTTGCTATATTTAGAATTTTCACCAGATTTTTTAATTTTTTTTTGGCCATTTTTGCACTTTTCGTCAATGGGGGGGGGGGGTATTCTCATTTTAGTGATTTCTAAGCATTTTAGATTATTCCTATTTCTGCGTCCCGTTGCATTCGTTTTGTAGGTTTTTCGGCATTACGCAGTTCTAACGTATCCTATTTTTCTATACTACGGATTTGCATCATATTTATTAATTTTCATATTTTGGCCACTTTTGCACTTTTGGTACAATGGGGGGGGGTATTCTCAGTTTAGCGATTTTTAAGCATCTTTCTTTATTGCTATTTTCGCGTCCCTTTGCATTCGTTTTGTAGATTTTTCTACATTACGCAGTTCTAACGTATCCTATTTTGCTATATTTAGGATTTTCACCAGATTTTTTAGTTTTTATTTTTTGGCCATTTTTGCAGTTTTCGTCAATGGGGGGGTATTCTCAGGTTAGCGATTTTTAAGCATTTTACTTTATTGCTATTTCTGCGTTCCTTTGCTTTCGTTTGGTAGATTTTTCGGCATTACGCAGTTCTAACGTATCCTATTTTGCTATATTTAGGATTTTCACCAGATTTTCTAATTTTCATTTTTTGGCCATTTTTGCACTTTTCGTCAATGGGGGGGTATTCTCATTTAAGCGATTTCTAAGCATTTTAGTTTATTGCTATTTCTGCGTCCGTTTGCATTCATTTTGTGGATTTTTAGACATTACGCAGTTCTAACGTATCCTATTTTGCTATATTTAGGATTTGCAACCGATTTTTTAATTTTTATTTTTTGGCCATTTTTGCACTTTTCGTCAATTTCGGTGTATTCTCAGTTTAGCGATTTTTAAGCATTTTCTTTATTGCTATTTCTACGTACCTTTTCTTTCGTTTGGTAGATTTTTCGGCATTACGAAGTTCTAACGTATCCGACATTACGCAGTTCTAACGTTTCCTATTTTGCTATATTTAGGATCTTCACCAGATTTTTTGATTTGTATTTTTTGGCCTTTTTGCAGTTTTCGTGAATGGGGGGTATTCTCAGTTCAGCGATTTTTAAGCATTTTCCTTTATTGTTATTTCTGCGTCCCCTTGCATTCGTTTTGTAGATTTTTCGACATTACGCAGTTCTACCGTATCCTATTTTGCTATATTTAGGATTTTCAACAGATTTTTTAATTTTTATTTTTTGGCCATTTTTGCAGTTTTCGTCAATGGGGGGGTATTCTCATATTAGCGATTTCTAAGCATTTTAGTTTATTCCTATCTCTGCGTCCCTTTGCATTCGTTTTGTAGATTTTTCACATTTCGCAGTGTAAACGTATCCTATTTTACTATAGTTAGGATTTGCACCAGATTTTATAATTTTCATATTTTGGCCATTTTTAAACTCTTCCTCAACGGGGGAGTATTCTTATTTTAGCGATTTCTAAGCAGTTTAGTTTATTCCTATTTCTGCGTTCCTTTGCATTCGTTTTGTAGATTTTTGCGGCATTACGCAGTTCTAACTTATCCTATTTTGCTATATATAGGATTTGCACCAGATTTTCTAATTTTTTTGGGTCATTTTTGCACTTTTCGTCAATGGGGGGGGGGGTATTCTCAGTTTAGCGATTTTTAAGCATTTTTCTTTATTGCTATTTCTGCGTCCCTTGTCTTTCGTTTGGTAGATTTTTCGGCATTACCCAGTTATAACGTATCCTATTTTATATATTTAGGATTTGAACCAGATTTTTAAATTATTATTTTTTGGCCATTTTTGTACCTTTCGTCAATTGCGGGGTATTCTGAGTTTTGCGATTTTTAAGCATTTTAGTTTATTGCTATTTCTACGTCCCTTTTCTTTCGTTTGGTAGATTTTTCGGCATTACGCAGTTCTAACGTATCCTATTTTGCTATATTTAGGATTTTCACCAGATTTTTTAATTTTTATTTTTTGGCCATTTTTGCAGTATTCTTATTTTAGCGATTTCTAAGCAGTTTAGTTTATTCCTATTTCTGCGTCCCTTTGCATTTGTTTTGTAGATTTTTGCGGCATTACGCAGTTCTAACTTATCCTACTTTGCTATATTTAGGATTTGCACCAGATTTTTTAATTTTTTTGGCCATTATTGCACTTTTCGTCAATATTCTCAGTATAGCGATTTTTAAGCATTTTACTTTATTGCTATTTCTGCGTCCCTTTGCATTCGTTTTGTAGCTTTTCGGCATTACGCAGTTCTAACGTATTCTATTTTGCTATATTTAGGATTTGCACCAGATTTTTTTAATTTTTTTGGTCATTTTTGCACTTTTCGTCAATGGGGGGGTATTCTCAGTTTAGCGATTTTTAAGCATTTTACTTTATTGCTATTTCTACGTCCCTTTTCTTTCGTTTGGTAGATTATTCGGCATTACGCAGTTCTAACGTATCCTATTTTGCTACATTTAGAATTTTCACCAGATTTTTTAATTTTTATTTTTTGCCATTTTTGCACTTTTCGTCAATGGGGGGGGGGTATTCTCAGTTTAGCGATTTTTAAGCATTTTAGTTTATACCTATTTCTGCGTCCCTTTGCATTCGTTTTGTAGATTTTTCGGCATTACGCAGTTCTAACGTATCCTATTTTGCTATATTTAGAATTTTCACCAGATTTTTTAATTTTTATTTTTTGGCACTTTTCGTCAATGGGGGGGTATTCTCATTTTAGCGATTTCTAAGCATTTTAGTTTATTCCTATTTCTGCGTCCCTTTGCATTCGTTTTGTAGATTTTTCGGCATTACGCAGTTCTAACGTATCCTATTTTGCTATATTTAGGATTTTCACCAGATTTTTTAATTTTTATGTTTTGGCCATTTTTGCAGTATTCTTATTTTAGCGATTTCTAAGCAGTTTAGTTTATTCCTATTTCTGCGTCCCTTTGCATTTGTTTTGTAGATCTTTGCGGCATTACGCAGTTCTAACTTATCCTACTTTGCTATATTTAGGATTTGCACCAGATTTTTTAATGTTTTTGGCCATTATTGCACTTTTCGTCAATATTCTCAGTATAGCGATTTTTAAGCATTTTACTTTATTGCTATTTCTGCGTCCCTTTGCATTCGTTTTGTAGCTATTCGGCATTACGCAGTTCTAACGTATTCTATTTTGCTATATTTAGGATTTGCACCAGATTTTTTTAATTTTTTTGGTCATTTTTGCACTTTTCGTCAATGGGGGGGTATTCTCAGTTTAGCGATTTTTAAGCATTTTACTTTATTGCTATTTCTACGTCCCTTTTCTTTCGTTTGGTAGATTATTCGGCATTACGCAGTTCTAACGTATCCTATTTTGCTACATTTAGAATTTTCACCAGATTTTTTAATTTTTATTTTTTGCCATTTTTGCACTTTTCGTCAATGGGGGGGGGTATTCTCAGTTTAGCGATTTTTAAGCATTTTAGTTTATACCTATTTCTGCGTCCCTTTGCATTCGTTTTGTAGATTTTTCGGCATTACGCAGTTCTAACGTATCCTATTTTGCTATATTTAGAATTTTCACCAGATTTTTTAATTTTTATTTTTTGGCACTTTTCGTCAATGGGGGGGGTATTCTCATTTTAGCGATTTCTAAGCATTTTAGTTTATTCCTATTTCTGCGTCCCTTTGCATTCGTTTTGTAGATTTTTCGGCATTACGCAGTTCTAACGTATCGTATTTTGCTATACTAAGGATTTGGACGAGATTTTTTTTTTTTTTTTGGTCATTTTTGCACTTTTCGTGAATGGGGGGTATTCTCAGTTTAGCGATTTTTAAGCATTTTCCTTTATTGTTATTTCTGCGTCCCTTTGCATTCGTTTTGTAGATTTTTCGACATTACGCAGTTCTAACGTATCCTATTTTGCTATATTTAGGATTTTCACCAGATTTTTTAATTTTTATTTTTTGGCCATTTTTGCAGTTTTCGTCAACGGGGGGGGGTATTCTCATTTTAGCGATTTTTAAGCAATTTAATTTATTGCTATTTCTAGCTCCCTTTTCTTTCGTTTGGTAGATTTTTCGGCATTACGCAGTTATAACGTATCCTATTTTGCTATATTTAGGATTTGCAACCGATTTTTAATTTTTATTTTTTGGCCATTTTTGCACTTTTCGTCAATTTCGGTTTATTCTCAGTTTAGCGATTTTTAAGCATTTTAGTTTATACCTATTTCTGCGTCCCTTTGCATTCGTTTTGTAGATTTTTCGGCATTACGCAGTTCTAACGTATCCTATTTTGCTATATTTAGAATTTTCACCAGATTTTTTAATTTTTATTTTTTGGCACTTTTCGTCAATGGGGGGGTATTCTCATTTTAGCGATTTTTAAGCATTTTCTTTATTGCTATTTCTACGTCCCTTTTCTTTCGTTTTGTAGATTTTTCGGCATTACGCAGTTCTAACGTATCGTATTTTGCTATACTAAGGATTTGGACGAGATTTTTTAATTTTTTTTTGGTCATTTTTGCACTTTTCGTGAATGGGGGGGGTATTATCAGTTTAGCGATTTTTAAGCATTTTCCTTTATTGTTATTTCTGCGTCCCTTTGCATTCGTTTTGTAGATTTTTCGACATTACGCAGTTCTAACGTATCCTATTTTGCTATATTTAGGATTTTCACCAGATTTTTTAATTTTTATTTTTTGGCCATTTTTGCACTTTTCGTCAATTTCGGTGTATTCTCAGTTTAGCGATTTTTAAGCATTTTCCTTTATTGTTATTTCTGCGTCCCTTTGCATTCGTTTGGTAGATTTTTCGGCATTACGCAGTTCTAACGTATCCGACATTACGCAGTTCTAACGTATCCTATTTTGCTATATTTAGGATCTTCACCAGATTTTTTGATTTGTATTTTTTGGCCATTTTTGCAGTTTTCGTGAATGGGGGGGTATTCTCAGTTTAGCGATTTTTAAGCATTTTCTTTATTGTTATTTCTACGTCCCTTTTCTCTCGTTTGATAGATTTTTCGGCATTACGCAATTATAACGTATCCTATTTTGCTGAATTTAGAATTTACGCCAGATTTTTTAATTTCTATTTTTTGGGCATTTTTGCAGTTTTCGTCAATTCTCATTTTAGCGATTTTTAAGCATTTTCCTTTATTGTTATTTCTGAGTCCCTTTGCATTCATTTTGTAGTTTTTTCGACATTACGCAGTTCTAATTTTTCCAATTTTGCTATATTTAGGATTTTCGCCAGATTTTTTAATTTTTATTTTTGGCCATTTTTGCAGTTTTCGTCAATTTTCATTTTAGCGATTTCTAAGGTATTTAGTTTATTCCTATTTCTGCGTCCCTTTGCATTCGTTTTGTAGATTTTTCGGCATTACGCAGTTCTAACGTATCCTATTTTGCTATATTTAGAATTTTCACCAGATTTTTTAATTTTTATTTTTTGGCGATTTTGCACTTTTCGTCAATGGGGGGGTATTCTCATTTTAGCGATTTGTAAGCATTTTAGTTTATTCCTATTTCTGCGTCCCTTTGCATTCGTTTTGTAGATTTTTCGGCATTACGCAGTTCTAACATATCCTATTTTGCCATACTAAGGATTTGGACCAGATTTTTAATTTTTATTTTTTGGCCATTTTTGCAGTTTTCGTCAATGGGGGGTATTATCATTTTAGCGATTTCTAAGCATTTTAGTTTATTCCTATTTCTGCGTCCATTTGCATTCGTTTTGTAGATTTTTCGACATTTCGCAGTGTACACGTATCCTATTTTACTATAGTTAGGATTTGCACCAGATTTTTTAATTTTTATTTTTGGTTATTTTTGCACATTTCGTCAATGGAAGATATTCTCAGTTTAGCGATTTTTAAGCATTTTTCTTTATTGCTATTTCTGCGTCCCTTTTCTTTCGTTAGGTAGATTTTTCGGCATTACGCAGTTATAACGTATCCTATTTTATATATTTAGGATTTGAACCAGATTTTTAAATTATTATTTTTTGGCTATTTTTGTACCTTTCGTCAATTGCGGGGTATTCTCAGTTTAGCGATTTTTAAGCATTTTACTTTATTGCTTCTTCTGCGTCCCTTTTGCATTCGTTTTGTAGATTTTTCGGCATTATGCAGTTCTAACGTATCCTATTTTGCTATGTTTAGGATTTGCACCAGATTTTTTAATTTTTATTTTTTGGCCATTTTTCACTTTTCGTCAATTTTCATTTTAGCGATTTCTAAGCATTTTAGTTTATTGTTATTTCTGCGTCCCTTTGCATTCGTTTTATAGATTTTTCGGCATTACGCAGTTCTAACGTATCCTATTTTGCTATATTTAGGATTTTCACCAGATTTTTTAATTTTTATTTTTTGGCCATTTTTGCAGTATTCTTATTTTAGCGATTTCTAAGCAGTTTAGTTTATTCCTATTTCTGCGTCCCTTTGCATTTGTTTTGTAGATTTTTGCGGCATTACGCAGTTCTAACGTATTCTATTTTGCTATATTTAGGATTTGCACCAGATTTTTTAATTTTTTTGGTCATTTTTGCACTTTTCGTCAATGGGGGGGTATTCTCAGTTTAGCGATTTTTAAGCATTTTACTTTATTGCTATTTCTACGTCCCTTTTCTTTCGTTTGGTAGATTATTCGGCATTACGCAGTTCTAACGTATCCTATTTTGCTACATTTAGAATTTTCACCAGATTTTTTAATTTTTATTTTTTGCCATTTTTGCACTTTTCGTCAATGGGGGGGGTATTCTCAGTTTAGCGATTTTTAAGCATTTTTCTTTATTGCTATTTCTGCGTCCCTTTACATACGTTTTGTAGATTTTTCGACATTTCGAAGTTCTAACGTATCCAATTTTGCTATATTTAGGATTTTCGCCAGATTTTTTAATTTTTATTTTTTGCCCATTTTTGCAGTTTTCGTCAATTTTCATTTTAGCGATTTCTAAGCATTTTAGTTTCTTCCATTTTCTGCGTCCCTTTGCATTCGTTTTGTAGATTTTTCGACATTACGCAGTTCTAAGTATCCTATTTTGCTATATTTAGGATTTTCACCAGATTTTTTAATTTTTATTTTTTGGCCATTTTTGCACTTTTCGTCAATTTCGGTGTATTCTCAGTTTAGCGATTTTTAAGCATTTTCCTTTATTGTTATTTCTGCGTCCCTTTGCATTCGTTTGGTAGATTTTTCGGCATTACGCAGTTCTAACGTATCCGACATTACGCAGTTCTAACGTATCCTATTTTGCTATATTTAGGATCTTCACCAGATTTTTTTATTTGTATTTTTTGGCCATTTTTGCAGTTTTCGTGAATGGGGGGGTATTCTCAGTTTAGCGATTTTTAAGCATTTTCTTTATTGTTATTTCTACGTCCCTTTTCTCTCGTTTGGTAGATTTTTCGGCATTACGCAGTTATAACGTATCCTATTTTATATATTTAGGATTTGAACCAGATTTTTAAATTATTATTTTTTGGCTATTTTTGTACCTTTCGTCAATTGCGGGGTATTCTCAGTTTAGCGATTTTTAAGCATTTTACTTTATTGCTTCTTCTGCGTCCCTTTTGCATTCGTTTTGTAGATTTTTCGGCATTATGCAGTTCTAACGTATCCTATTTTGCTATGTTTAGGATTTGCACCAGATTTTTTAATTTTTATTTTTTGGCCATTTTTCACTTTTCGTCAATTTTCATTTTAGCGATTTCTAAGCATTTTAGTTTATTGTTATTTCTGCGTCCCTTTGCATTCGTTTTATAGATTTTTCGGCATTACGCAGTTCTAACGTATCCTATTTTGCTATATTTAGGATTTTCACCAGATTTTTTAATTTTTATTTTTTGGCCATTTTTGCAGTATTCTTATTTTAGCGATTTCTAAGCAGTTTAGTTTATTCCTATTTCTGCGTCCCTTTGCATTTGTTTTGTAGATTTTTGCGGCATTACGCAGTTCTAACTTATCCTACTTTGCTATATTTAGGATTTGCACCAGATTTTTTAATTTTTTTGGCCATTTTTGCACTTTTCGTCAATATTCTCAGTATAGCGATTTTTAAGCATTTTACTTTATTGCTATTTCTGCGTCCGTTTGCATTCGTTTTGTAGATTTTTCGGCATTACGCAGTTCTAACGAATTCTATTTTGCTATATTTAGGATTTGCACCAAATTTTTTAATTTTTTTGGTCATTTTTGCACTTTTCGTCAATGGGGGGGTATTCTCAGTTTAGCGATTTTTAAGCATTTTACTTTATTGCTATTTCTACGTCCCTTTTCTTTCGTTTGGTAGATTATTCGGCATTACGCAGTTCTAACGTATCCTATTTTGCTACATTTAGAATTTTCACCAGATTTTTTAATTTTTATTTTTTGCCATTTTTGCACTTTTCGTCAATGGGGGGGGGTATTCTCAGTTTAGCGATTTTTAAGCATTTTTCTTTATTGCTATTTCTGCGTCCCTTTGCATACGTTTTGTAGATTTTTCGACATTTCGAAGTTCTAACGTATCCTATTTTGCTCTATTTAGGATTTTCACCAGATTTTTTAATTTTTATTTTTTGGCCATTTTTGCACTTTTCGTCAATTTCGGTGTATTCTTAGTTTAGCGATTTTTAAGCATTTTCCTTTATTGTTATTTCTGCGTCCCTTTGCATTCGTTTGGTAGATTTTTCGGCATTACGCAGTTCTAACGTATCCGACATTACGCAGTTCTAACGTATCCTATTTTGCTATATTTAGGATCTTCACCAGATTTTTTGATTTGTATTTTTTGGCCACTTTTGCAGTTTTCGTGAATGGGGGGGGTATTCTCAGTTTAGCGATTTTTAAGCATTTTCTGTATTGTTATTTCTACGTCCCTTTTCTCTCGTTTGGTAGATTTTTCGGCATTACGCAATTATAACGTATCCTATTTTGCTGCATTTAGAATTTACGCCAGATTTTTTAATTTCTATTTTTTGGGCATTTTTGCAGTTTTCGTCAATTCTCATTTTAGCGATTTTTAAGCATTTTCCTTTATTGTTATTTCTGAGTCCCTTTGCATTCATTTTGTAGTTTTTTCGACATTACGCAGCTCTAATTTTTCCAATTTTGCTATATTTAGGATTTTCGCCAGATTTTTTAATTTTTATTTTTGGCCATTTTTGCAGTTTTCATCAATTTTCATTTTAGCGATTTCTAAGCATTTTAGTTTATTGCTGTTTCAACGTTCCTTTTCTTTCGTTTGGTAGATTTTTCGCCATTACGGAATTATAACGTATCTTATTTTGCTGCATTTAGAATTTACGCCAGATTTTTTAATTTTTATTTTTTGCCATTTTTGCAGTTTTCGTCAATTCTCAATTTAGCGATCTTTAAGCATTTTCCTTTATTGTTATTTCTGCGTCCCTTTGAATTCATTTTGTAATTTTTTCGACATTACGCAGTTCTAACGTTTATAATTTTGCTATATTTAGGATTTTCGCCAGATTTTTTAATTTTTATTTTTGGCCATTTTTGCAGTTTTCGTCAATGTTCATTTTAGCGATTTCTAAGCATTTTAGTTTATTCCTATTTCTGCGTCCCTTTGCATTCGTTTTGTAGATTTTTCGGCATTACGCAGTTCTAACGTATCCTATTTTGCTATATTTAGGATTTGCAACCGATTTTTTAATTTTTATTTTTTGGCCATTTTTGCACTTTTCGTCAATTTCGGTGTATTCTCAGTTTAGCGATTTTTAAGCATTTTCTTTATTGCTATTTCTACGTCCCTTTTCTTTCGTTTGGTAGATTTTTCAGCATTACGCAGTTCTAACGTATCCGACATTACGCAGTTCTAACGTATCCTATTTTGCTATATTTAGGATCTTCACAAGATTTTTTGATTTGTATCTTTGGCCTTTTTTGCAGTTTTCGTGAATGGGCGGGTATTCTCAGTTTAGCGATATTTAAGCATTTTACTTTTTTGCTGTTTCAACGTTCCTTTTCTTTCGTTTGGTAGATTTTTCGGCATTACGCAATTATAACGTATCCTATTTTTCTGCATTTAGAATTTACGCCAGATTTTTAAATTTTTATTTTTTGGCCATTTTTGCAGTTTTCGTCAATTCTCATTTTAGCGATTTTTAAGCATTTTCCTTTATTGTTATTTCTGCGTCCCTTTGCATTCATTTTGTAGTTTTTTCGACATTACGCAGTTCTAACGTTTCCAATTTTGCTATATTTAGGATTTTCGCCAGATTTTTTAATTTTTATTTTTGGCTATTTTTGCAGTTTTCGTCAATTTTCATTTTAGCGATTTCTAAGGATTTTAGTTATTCCTATTTCTGCGTCCATTTGCATTCGTTTTGTAGATTTTTCGGCATTACGCAGTTCTAACGTATCCTATTTTGCTATATTTAGAATTTTCACCAGATTTTTTAATTTTTATTTTTTGGCCATTTTGCACTTTTCTTCAATGGGGGGGGGTATTCTCATTTTAGCGATTTCTAAGCATTTTAGTTTATTCCTATTTCTGCGTCCCTTTGCATTCGTTTTGTAGATTTTTCGACATTTCGCAGTGTAAACGTATACTATTTTACTATAGTAAGGATTTGCACCAGATTTTTTAATTTTTATTTTTGGCTATTTTTGCACATTTCGTCAATGGGGGGGGTATTCTCAGTTTAGCGATTTTTAAGCATTTTCTTTATTGCTATTTCTGCGTCCCTTTTCTTTCGTTTGGTAGATTTTTCGGCATTTCGCAGTTCTAACGTATCCTATTTTGCTATATATAGGATTTTCACCAGATTTTATAATTGTCATATTTTGGCCATTTTTAAACTCTTTCTCAACGGGGGGGTATTCTTATTTTAGCAATTTCTAAGCATTTTAGTTTATTCCTATTTCTGCGTCCCTTTGCATTCGTTTTGTAGATTTTTGCGGCATTACGCAGTTCTAACTTATCCTATTTTGTTTTATTTAGCTTTTGCACCAGATTTTTTAATTTTTTTGGTCATTTTTGCACTTTTCGTCAATGGGGGGGGTATTCTCATTTAAGCGATTTCTAAGCATTTTAGTTTATTGCTATTTCTGCGTCCGTTTGCATTCGTTTTGTAGATTATTAGACATTACTCAGTTCTAACGTATCCTATTTTGCTATATTTAGGATATGCAACCGATTTTTTAATTTTTATTTTTTGGCCATTTTTGCACTTTTCGTCAATTTCGGTGTATTCTCAGTTTATCGAGTTTTAAGCATTTTCTTTATTGCTATTTCTACGTCCCTTTTCCTTCGTTTGGTAGATTTTTCGGCATTACGCAGTTCTAACGTATCCGACATTACGCAGTTCTAACGTATCCTATTTTGCTATATTTAGGATCTTCACCAGATTTTTTGATTTGTATTTTTTGGCCATTTTTGCAGTTTTCGTGAATGGGGGGGGGTATTCTCAGTTTAGCGATTTTTAAGCATTTTACTTTATTGCTGTTTCAACGTTCCTTTTCTTTCGTTTGGTAGATTTTTCGGCATTACGGAATTATAACGTATCTTATTTTGCTGCATTTAGAATTTACGCCAGATTTTTTAATTTTTATTTTTTGGCCATTTTTGCAGTTTTCGTCAATTCTCAATTTAGCGATCTTTAAGCATTTTCCTTTATTGTTATTTCTGCGTCCCTTTGAATTCATTTTGTAATTTTTTCGACATTACGCAGTTCTAACGTTTATAATTTTGCTATATTTAGGATTTTCGCCAGATTTTTTAATTTTTATTTTTGGCCATTTTTGCAGTTTTCGTCAATGTTCATTTTAGCGATTTCTAAGCATTTTAGTTTATTCCTATTTCTGCGTCCCTTTGCATTCGTTTTGTAGATTTTTCGGCATTACGCAGTTCTAACGTATCCTATTTTGCTATATTTAGAATTTTCACCAGATTTTTTAATTTTTATTTTTTGGCCATTTTGCACTTTTCGTCAATGGGGGGTATTCTCATTTTAGCGATTTCTAAGCATTTTAGTTTATTCCTATTTCTGCGTCCCTTTGCATTCGTTTTGTAGATTTTTCGGCATTACGCAGTTCTAACGTATCCTATTTTGCTATACTAAGGATTTGGACCAGATTATTTAATTATTATTTTTTTGTCATTTTTGCACTTTTCGTGAATTGGGGTATTCTCAGTTTAGCGATTTTTAAGCATTTTCCTTTATTGTTATTTCTGCGTCCGTTTGCATTCGTTTTGTAGATTTTTCGACATTACGCAGTTCTAACGTATCCTATTTTGCTATATTTAGGATTTTCACCAGATTTTTTAATGTTTATTTTTTGGCTATTTTTCACTTTTCGTCAATGGGGGGGTATTCTCATTTTAGCGATTTTTAAGCATTTTACTTTATTGCTATTTCTGCGTCCCTTTGCATTCGTTTTGTAGATTTTTCGGCATTACGCAGTTCTATTGTATCCTATTTTGCTATATTTAGGATTTGCAACCGATTTTTTAATTTTTATTTTTTGGCCATTTTTGCACTTTTCGTCAATTTCGGTGTATTCTCAGTTTAGCGATTTTTAAGCATTTTCTTTATTGCTATTTCTACGTCCCTTTTTTTCGTTTGGTAGATTTTTCGGCATTACGCAGTTCTAACGTATCCGACATTACGCAGTTCTAACGTATCCTATTTTGCTATATTTAGGATTTTCGCCAGATTTTTTAATTTTTATTTTTGGCCATTTTTGCAGTTTTCGTCAATTTTCATTTTAGCGATTTCTAAGCATTTTAGTTTATTCCTATTTCTGCGTCCCTTTGCATTCGTTTTGTAGATTTTTCGGCATTACGCAGTTCTAACGTATCCTATTTTGCTATATTTCGAATTTTCACCAGATTTTTTAATTTTTATTTTTTGGCCATTTTGCACTTTTCGTCAATGGGGGGGGGTATTCTCATTTTAGCGATTTCTAAGCATTTTAGTTTATTCCTATTTCTGCGTCCGTTTGCATTCGTTTTGTAGATTTTTCGGCATTACGCAGTTCTAAGGTATCCTATTTTGCTATACTAAGGATTTGGACCAGATTTTTTAATTTTTAATTTTTGGTCATTTTTGCATTTTTCGTGAATGGGGGGGTGTTCTCAGTTTAGCGATTTTTAAGCATTTTCCTTTATTGTTATTTCTGCCGCCCTTTGCATTCGTTTTGTAGATTTTTCGACATTACGCAGTTCTAATGTATCCTATTTTGCTATATTTAGAATTTTCACCAGATTTTTTAATTTTTATTTTTTGGCGATTTTGCACTTTTCGTCTATGGGGGGTATTCTCATTTTAGCGATTTCTAAGCATTTTAGTTTATACCTATTTCTGCGTCCCTTTGCATTCGTTTTGTAGATTTTTCGACATTTCGCAGTGTAAACGTATCCTATTTTACTATATTTAGGATTTGCACCAGATTTTTTAATTTTTATTTTTTGGCCATTTTTCACTTTTCGTCAATGGGGGGCTATTCTCATTTTAGCGATTTTTAAGCATTTTACTTTATTGCTATTTCTGCGTCCCTTTGCATTCGTTTTGTAGATTTTTCGGCATTACGCAGTTCTATTGTATCCTATTTTGCTATATTTAGGATTTGCAACCGATTTTTTAATTTTTTGGCCATTTTTGCACTTTTCGTCAATTTCGGTGTATTCTCAGTTTGGCGATTTTTAAGCATTTTCCTTATTGCTATTTCTACGTCCCTTTTTTTCGTTTGGTAGATTTTTCGGCATTACGCAGTTCTAACGTATCCGACATTACGCAGTTCTAGCGTATCCTATTTTGCTATATTTAGGATTTTCGCCAGATTTTTTAATTTTTATTTTTGGCCATTTTTGCAGTTTTCGTCAATTTTCATTTTAGCGATTTCTAAGCATTTTAGTTTATTCCTATTTCTGCGTCCCTTTGCATTCGCTTTGTAGATTTTTCGGCATTACGCAGTTCTAACGTATCCTATTTTGCTATATTTCGAATCTTCACAAGATTTTTTAATTTTTATTTTTTGGCCATTTTGCACTTTTCGTCAATGGGGGGGGTATTCTCATTTTAGCGATTTCTAAGCATTTTAGTTTATTCCTATTTCTGCGTCCCCTTGCATTCGTTTTGTAGATTTTTCGACATTTCGCAGTGTAAACGTATCCTATTTTACTATAGATTGGATTTGCACCAGATTTTTTAATTTTTATTTTTCGTTATTTTTGCACATTCTGTCAATGGGGGGGTATTCTCAGTTTAGCGATTTTTAAGCATTTTTCTTTATTGCTATTTCTGCGTCCCTTTTCTTTCGTTTGGTAGATTTTTCGGTATTTCGCAGTTCTAACGTATCCTATTTTGCTATATATAGGATTTTCACCAGATTTTATAATTTTCATATTTTGGCCATTTTTAAACTCTTCGTCAACGGGGGGCTATTCTTATTTTAGCGATTTCTAAGCAGTTTAGTTTATTGCTATTTCTGCGTCTTTTTGCATTCGTTTGGTAGATTTTTGCGGCATTACGCAGTTCTAAGTTATCCTATTTTGCTATATTTAGGTTTTGCACCAGATTTTTTAATTTTTTTGGCCATTTTTGCACTTTTTGTCAATGGGGGGTATTCTCAGTATAGCGATTTTTAAGCATTTTACTATATTGCTATTTCTGCGTCCCTTTGCATTCGTTTTGTAGATTTTTCAGCATTACGCAGTTCTAACGTATTCTATTTTGCTATATTTAGGATTTGCACCAGATTTTTTAATTTTTTGTGGTCATTTTTGCACTTTTCGTCAATTGGGGGTATTCTCAGTTTAGCGATTTTTAAGCATTTTACTTTATTGCTTCTTCTGCGTCCCTTTGCATTCGTTTTGTAGATTTTTCGGCATTATGCAGTTCTAACGTATTCTATTTTGCTATATTTAGGATTAGCACCAGATTTTTTAATTTTTATTTTTTGTCCATTTTTCACTTTTCGTCAATGGGGGGGTATTCTCATTTTAGCGATTTTTAAGCATTTTACTTTATTGCTATTTCTGCGTCCGTTTGCATTCGTTTTGTAGATTTTTCGGCATTACGCAGTTCTATTGTATCCTATTTTGCTATATTTAGGATTTGCAACCGATTTTTTAATTTTTATTTTTTGGCCATTTTTGCACTTTTCGTCAATGGGGGGGTATTCTCATTTTAGCGATTTTTAAGCATTTTCTTTATTGCTATTTCTACGTCCCTTTTTTTCGTTTGGTAGATTTTTCGGCATTACGCAGTTCTAACGTATCCGACATTACGCAGTTCTAACGTATCCTATTTTGCTATATTTAGGATTTTCGCCAGATTTTTTAATTTTTATTTTTGGCCATTTTTGCAGTTTTCGTCAATTTTCATTTTAGCGATTTCTAAGCATTTTAGTTTATTCCTATTTCTGCGTCCCTTTGCATTCGTTTTGTAGATTTTTCGGCATTACGCAGTTCTAACGTATCCTATTTTGCTATATTTCGAATTTTCACCAGGTTTATTAATTTTTATTTTTTGGCCATTTTGCACTTTTCGTCAATGGGGGGGGGGTATTCTCATTTTAGCGATTTCTAAGCATTTTAGTTTATTCCTATTTCTGCGTCCGTTTGCATTCGTTTTGTAGATTTTTCGGCATTACGCAGTTCTAAGGTATCCTATTTTGCTATACTAAGGATTTGGACCAGATTTTTTAATTTTTATTTTTTGGTCATTTTTGCATTTTTCGTGAATGGGGGGGTGTTCTCAGTTTAGCGATTTTTAAGCATTTTCCTTTATTGTTATTTCTGCCGCCCTTTGCATTCGTTTTGTAGATTTTTCGACATTACGCAGTTCTAATGTATCCTATTTTGCTATATTTAGAATTTTCACCAGATTTTTTAATTTTTATTTTTTGGCCATTTTGCACTTTTCGTCTATGGGGGGTATTCTCATTTTAGCGATTTCTAAGCATTTTAGTTTATACCTATTTCTGCGTCCCTTTGCATTCGTTTTGTAGATTTTTCGACATTTCGCAGTGTAAACGTATCCTATTTTACTATAGTTTGGATTTGCACCAGAATTTTTAATTTTTATTTTTCGTTATTTTTGCACATTCTGTCAATGGGGGGGTATTCTCAGTTTAGCGATTTTTAAGTATTTTTCTTTATGCTATTTCTGCGACCCTTTTGTTTCGTTAGATAGATTTTTCGGCATTACGCAGTGATAACGTATCCTATTTTATATATTTAGGATTTGAACCAGATTTTTAAATTATTATTTTTTGGCCATTTTTGTACCTTTCGTCAATTGCGGGGTATTCTCAGTTTAGCGATTTTTAAGCATTTTACTTTATTGCTATTTCTACGTCATTTTTCTTTCGTTTGGTAGATTTTTCGGCATTACGCAGTTCTAACGTATCCTATTTTGCTATATTTAGGATTTTCACCAGATTTTTTAATTTTTATTTTTTGGCCTTTTTTTGCAGTTTTCGTCAATTGGGGGTATTCTCAGTTTAGCGATTTTTAAGCATTATACTTTATTGCTTCTTCTGCGTCCCTTTGCATTCGTTTTGTAGATTTTTCGGCATTATGCAGTTCTAACGTATCCTATTTTGCTATATTTAGGATTTGCACCAGATTTTTTAATTTTTATTTTTTGGCCATTTTTGTACCTATCGTCAATTGCGGGGTATTCTCATTTTAGCGATTTTTAAGCATTTTACTTTATTGCTATTTCTGCGTCCCTTTGCATTCGGTTTGTAGAATTTTCGGCATTACGCAGTTCTATTGTATCCTATTTTGCTATATTTAGGATTTGCAACCGATTTTTTAATTTTTTGGCCATTTTTGCACTTTTCGTCAATTTCGGTGTATTCTCAGTTTAGCGATTTTTAAGCATTTTCCTTATTGCTATTTCTACGTCCCTTTTTTTCGTTTGGTAGATTTTTCGGCATTACGCAGTTCTAACGTATCCGACATTACGCAGTTCTAACGTATCCTATTTTGCTACATTTAGGATTTTCGCCAGATTTTTTAATTTTTATTTTTGGCCATTTTTGCAGTTTTCGTCAATTTTCATTTTAGCGATTTCTAAGCATTTTAGTTTATTCCTATTTCTGCGTCCCTTTGCATTCGCTTTGTAGATTTTTCGGCATTACGCAGTTCTAACGTATCCTATTTTGCTATATTTCGAATCTTCACAAGATTTTTTAATTTTAATTTTTTGGCCATTTTGCACTTTTCATCAATGGGGGGGTATTCTCATTTTAGCGATTTCTAAGCATTTTAGTTTATTCCTATTTCTGCGTCCCCTTGCATTCGTTTTGTAGATTTTTCGACATTTCGCAGTGTAAACGTATCCTATTTTACTATAGTTTGGATTTGCACCAGATTTTTTAATTTTTATTTTTCGTTATTTTTGCACATTCTGTCAATGGGGGGGGGGTATTCTCAGTTTAGCGGTTTTTAAGCATTTTTCTTTATTGCTATTTCTGCGTCCCTTTTCTTTCGTTTGGTAGATTTTTCGGTATTTCGCAGTTCTAACGTATCCTATTTTGCTATATATAGGATTTTCACCAGATTTTATAATTTTCATATTTTGGCCATTTTTAAACTCTTCGTCAACGGGAGGCTATTCTTATTTTAGCGATTTCTAAGCAGTTTAGTTTATTCCTATTTCTGCGTCCCTTTGCATTCGTTTTGTAGATTTTTGCGGGATTACGCAGTTCTAACTTATCCTATTTTGCTATATTTAGGATTTGCACCAGATTTTTTAATTTTTTTGGCCATTTTTGCACTTTTCGTCAATGGGGGGTATTCTCAGTATAGCGAATTTTAAGCATTTTACTTTATTGCTATTTCTGCGTCCCTTTGCATTCGTTTTGTAGATTTTTCGGCATTACGCAGTTCTAACGTATTCTATTTTGCTATATTTAGGATTTGCAGCAGATTTTTTAATTTTTTGTGGTCATTTTTGCACTTTTCGTCAATGGGGGGGTATTCTCAGTTTAGCGATTTTTCAGCATTTTACTTTGTTGCTATTTCTACGTCCTTTTTCTTTCGTTTGGTAGATTATTCGGCATTACGCAGTTCTAACGTATCCTATTTTTCTACATTTAGAATTTTCACCAGATTTTTTAATTTTTATTTTTTTCCATTTTTGCACTTTTCGTCAATGGGGGGGTATTCTCAGTTTAGCGAATTTTAAGCATTTTTCTTTATTGCTATTTCTGCGTCCCTTTGCATACGTTTTGTAGATGTTTCGACATTACGAAGTTCTAACGTATCCAATTTTGCTATATTTAGGATTTTCGCCAGATTTTTTAATTTTTATTTTTTGGCCATTTTTGCAGTTTTCGTCAATTTTCATTTTAGCGATTTCTAAGCATATTAGTTTATTCCTATTTCTGCGTCCCTTTTTATTCGTTTTGTAGATTTTTCGGCATTACGCAGTTCTAACGTATCGTATTTTGCTATACTAAGGATTTGGACGAGATATTTTAATTTTTATTTTTTGGTCATTTTTGCACTTTTCGTGAATGGGGGGGTATTCTCAGTTTAGCGATTTTTAAGCATTTTCCTTTATTCTTATTTCTGCGTCCCTTTGCATTCGTTTTGTAGATTTTTCGACATTACGCAGTTCTAATGTATCCTATTTTGCTATAGGATACATTAGAATTTTTAATTTTTATTTTTTGGCCATTTTTGCAGTTTTCGTCAACGGGGGGGGGTATTCTCAGTTTAGCGATTTTTAAGCATTTTACTTTATTGCTATTTTTGCGTCCCTTTGCATTCGTTTTGTAGATTTTTCGACATTACGCAGTTCTAATGTATCCTATTTTGCTATATTTAGAATTTTCACCAGATTTTTTAATTTTTATTTTTTGGCCATTTTGCACTTTTCGTCAATGGGGGGGTATTCTCATTTTAGCGATTTCTAAGCATTTTAGTTTATTCCTATTTCTGCGTCCCCTTGCATTCGTTTTGTAGATTTTTCGACATTTCGCAGTGTAAACGTATCCTATTTTACTATAGTTTGGATTTGCACCAGATTTTTTAATTTTTATTTTTCGTTATTTTTGCACATTCTGTCAATGGGGGGGGGTATTCTCAGTTTAGCGATTTTTAAGCATTTTTCTTTATTGCTATTTCTGCGTCCCTTTTCTTTCGTTTGGTAGATTTTTCGGTATTTCGCAGTTCTAACGTATCCTATTTTGCTATATATAGGATTTTCACCAGATTTTATAATTTTCATATTTTGGCCATTTTTAAACTCTTCGTCAACGGGGGGCTATTCTTATTTTAGCGATTTCTAAGCAGTTTAGTTTATTGCTATTTCTGCGTCTTTTTGCATTCGTTTTGTAGATTTTTGCGGCATTACGCAGTTCTAAGTTATCCTATTTTGCTATATTTAGGTTTTGCACCAGATTTTTTAATTTTTTTGGCCATTTTTGCACTTTTTGTCAATGGGGGGTATTCTCAGTATAGCGATTTTTAAGCATTTTACTTTATTGCTATTTCTGCGTCCCTTTGCATTCGTTTTGTAGATTTTTCAGCATTACGCAGTTCTAACGTATTCTATTTTGCTATATTTAGGATTTGCACCAGATTTTTTAATTTTTTGTGGTCATTTTTGCACTTTTCGTCAATGGGGGGGGTATTCTCAGTTTAGCGATTTTTCAGCATTTTACTTTGTTGCTATTTCTACGTCCTTTTTCTTTCGTTTGGTAGATTATTCGGCATTACGCAGTTCTAACGTATCCTATTTTTCTACATTTAGAATTTTCACCAGATTTTTTAATTTTTATTTTTTTCCATTTTTGCACTTTTCGTCAGTTTAGCGATTTTTAAGCATTTTTCTTTATTGCTATTTCTGCGTCCCTTTGCATACGTTTTGTAGATGTTTCGACATTACGAAGTTCTAACGTATCCAATTTTGTTATATTTAGGATTTTCGCCAGATTTTTTAATTTTTATTTTTTGGCCATTTTTGCAGTTTTCGTCAATTGGGGGTATTCTCAGTTTAGCGATTTTTAAGCATTTTACTTTATTGCTTCTTCTGCGTCCCTTTGCATTCGTTTTGTAGATTTTTCGGCATTATGCAGTTCTAACGTATTCTATTTTGCTATATTTAGGATTAGCACCAGATTTTTTAATTTTTATTTTTTGTCCATTTTTCACTTTTCGTCAATGGGGGGGTATTCTCATTTTAGCGATTTTTAAGCATTTTACTTTATTGCTATTTCTGCGTCCCTTTGCATTCGTTTTGTAGATTTTTCGGCATTACGCAGTTCTATTGTATCCTATTTTGCTATATTTAGGATTTGCAACCGATTTTTTAATTTTTATTTTTTGGCCATTTTTGCACTTTTCGTCAATTTCGGTGTATTCTCAGTTTAGCGATTTTTAAGCATTTTCTTTATTGCTATTTCTACGTCCCTTTTTTTCGTTTGGTAGATTTTTCGGCATTACGCAGTTCTAACGTATCCGACATTACGCAGTTCTAACGTATCCTATTTTGCTATATTTCGAATTTTCACCAGATTTTTTAATTTTTATTTTTTGGCCATTTTGCACTTTTCGTCAATGGGGGGGTATTCTCATTTTAGCGATTTCTAAGCATTTTAGTTTATTCCTATTTCTGCGTCCCTTTGCATTCGTTTTGTAGATTTTTCGGCATTACGCAGTTCTAAGGTATCCTATTTTGCTATACTAAGGATTTGGACCAGATTTTTTAATTTTTATTTTTTGGTCATTTTTGCACTTTTCGTGAATGGGGGGGTGTTCTCAGTTTAGCGATTTTTAAGCATTTTCCTTTATTGTTATTTCTGCGTCCCTTTGCATTCGTTTTGTAGATTTTTCGACATTACGCAGTTCTAATGTATCCTATTTTGCTATATTTAGAATTTTCACCAGATTTTTTAATTTTTATTTTTTGGCCATTTTGCACTTTTCGTCAATGGGGGGGTATTCTCATTTTAGCGATTTCTAAGCATTTTAGTTTATTCCTATTTCTGCGTCCCTTTGCATTCGTTTTGTAGATTTTTCGACATTTCGCCGTGTAAACGTATCCTATTTTAGTATAGTTTGGATTTGCACCGGATTTTTTAATCTTTATTTTTCGTTATTTTTGCACATTCTGTCAATGGGGGGGGTATTCTCAGTTTAGCGATTTTTAAGCATTTTTCTTTATTGCTATTTCTGCGTCCCTTTTGTTTCGTTAGATAGATTTTTCGGCATTACGCAGTGATAACGTATCCTTTTTTATATATTTAGGATTTGAACCAGATTTTTTAATTATTATTTTTAGGCCATTTTTGTACCTTTCGTAAATTGCGGGGTATTCTCAGTTTAGCGATTTTTAAGCATTTTACTTTATTGCTATTTCTACGTCACTTTTCTTTCGTTTGGTAGATTTTTCGGCATTACGCAGTTCTAACGTATCCAATTTATCTATATTTAGGATTTTCACCATCTTTTTTAATTTTTATTTTTTGGCCTTTTTTTTGCAGTTTTCGTCAATTGGGGGTATTCTCAGTTTAGCGATTTTTAAGCATTTTACTTTATTGCTTCTTCTGCGTCCCTTTGCATTCGTTTTGTAGATTTTTCGGCATTATGCAGTTCTAACGTATCCTATTTTGCTATATTTAGGATTTGCACCAGATTTTTTAATTATTATTTTTTGGCCATTTTTCACTTTTCGTCAATGGGGGGGGTATTCTCATTTTAGCGATTTTTAAGCATTTTACTTTATTGCTATTTCTGCGTCCCTTTGCATTCGTTTTGTAGATTTTTCGGCATTACGCAGTTCTAATGTATCCTATTTTGCTATATTTAGGATTTGCAACCGATTTTTTAATTTTTATTTTTTGGCCATTTTTGCACTTTTCGTCAATTTCGGTGTATTCTCAGATTAGCGATTTTTAAGCATTTTCTTTATTGCTATATCTACGTCCCCTTTTTTCGTTTGGTAGATTTTTCGGCATTACGCAGTTCTAACGTATCCGACATTACGCAGTTCTAACGTATCCTATTTTGCTATATTTAGGATTTTCGCCAGATTTTTTAATTTTTATTTTTGCATTTTTGCAGTTTTCGTCAATTTTCATTTTAGCGATTTCTAAGCAGTTTAGTTTATTCCTATTTCTGCCTCCCTTTGCATTCGTTTTGTAGATTTTTCGGCATTATGCAGTTCTAACGTATCCTATTTTGCTACATTTCGAATTTTCACAAGATTTTTTAATTTTTATTTTTTGGCCATTTTGCACTTTTCGTCAATGGGGGGGTATTCTCATTTTAGCGATTTCTAAGCATTTTATTTTATTCCTATTTCTGCGTCCCTTTTTATTCGTTTTGTAGATTTTTCGGCATTACGCAGTTCTAACGTATCGTATTTTGCTATACTAAGGATTTGGACGAGATTTTTTAATTTTTATTTTTTGGTCATTTTTGCACTTTTCGTGAATGGGGGGGGGTGTTCTCAGTTTAGCGATTTTTAAGCATTTTCCTTTATTGTTATTTCTGCGTCCCTTTGCATTCGTTTTGTAGATTTTTCGACATTACGCAGTTCTAATGTATCCTATTTTGCTATATTTAGAATTTTCACCAGATTTTTTAATTTTTATTTTTTGGCCATTTTGCACTTTTCGTCAATGGGGGGTATTCTCATTTTAGCGATTTCTAAGCATTTTAGTTTATTCCTATTTCTGCGTCCCCTTGCATTCGTTTTGTAGATTTTTCGGCATTACGCAGTTCTAACGTATCGTATTTTGCTATACTAAGGATTTGGACGAGATTTTCTAATTTTTATTTTTTGGTCATTTTTGCACTTTTCGTCAATTTCGGTGTATTCTCAGTTTAGCGATTTTTAAGCATTTTCTTTATTGCTATTTCTACGTCCCTTTTTTTCGTTTGGTAGATTTTTCGGCATTACGCAGTTCTAACGTATCCGACATTACGCAGTTCTAACGTATCCTATTTTGCTATATTTAGGATTTTCGCCAGATTTTTTAATTTTTATTTTTGGCCATTTTTGCAGTTTTCGTCAATTTTCATTTTAGCGATTTCTAAGCATTTTAGTTTATTCCCATTTCTGCGTCCCTTTGCATTCGTTTTGTAGATTTTCGGCATTACGCAGTACTAAGGTATCCTATTTTGCTATACTAAGGATTTGGACCAGATTTTTTAATTTTTATTTTTTTGGCCATTTTGCACTTTTCGTCAATGGGGGGGTATTCTCATTTTAGCGATTTCTAAGCATTTTAGTTTATTCCTATTTCTGTGTCCCCTTGCATTCGTTTTGTAGATTTTTCGACATTTCGCAGTGTAAACGTATCCTATTTTACTATAGTTTGTATTTGCACCAGATTTTTTAATTTTTATTTTTCGTTATTTTTGCACATTCTGTCAATGGGGGGGGGGTATTCTCAGTTTAGCGATTTTTAAGCATTTTTCTTTATTGCTATTTCTGCGTCCCTTTTCTTTCGTTTGGTAGATTTTTCGGTATTTCGCAGTTCTAACGTATCCTATTTTGCTATATATAGGATTTTCACCAGATTTTATAATTTTCATATTTTGGCCATTTTTAAACTCTTCGTCAACGGGGGGCTATTCTTATTTTAGCGATTTCTAAGCAGTTTAGTTTATTCCTATTTCTGCGTCCCTTTGCATTCGTTTTGTAGATTTTTGCGGCATTACGCAGTTCTAACTTATCCTATTTTGCTATATTTATGATTTGCACCAGATTTTTTAATTTTTTTGGCCATTTTTGCACTTTTCGTCAATGGGGGGTATTCTCAGTATAGCGATTTTTAAGCATTTTACTTTATTGCTATTTCTGCGTCCCTTTGCATTCGTTTTGTAGATTTTTCGGCATTACGCAGTTCTAACGTATTCTATTTTGCTATATTTAGGATTTGCACCAGATTTTTTAATTTTTTGTGGTCATTTTTGCACTTTTTGTCAATGGGGGGTATTCTCAGTTTAGCGATTTTTCAGCATTTTACTTTGTTGCTATTTCTACGTCCTTTTTCTTTCGTTTGGTAGATTATTCGGCATTACGCAGTTCTAAAGTATCCTATTTTTCTACATTTAGAATTTTCACCAGATTTTTTAATTTTTATTTTTTTCCATTTTTGCACTTTTCGTCAATGGGGGGGTATTCTCAGTTAAGCGATTTTTAAGCATTTTTCTTTATTGCTATTTCTGCGTCCCTTTGCATACGTTTTGTAGATGTTTCGACATTACGAAGTTTTAACGTATCCAATTTTGCTATATTTAGGATTTTCGCCAGATTTTTTAATTTTTATTTTTTGGCCTTTTTTGCAGTTTTCGTCAATTTTCATTTTAGCGATTTCTAAGCATTTTAGTTTATTCCTATTTCTTCGTCCCCTTTTATTCGTTTTGTAGATTTTTCGGCATTACGCAGTTCTAACGTATCGTATTTTGCTATACTAAGGATTTGGACGAGATTTTTTAATTTTTATTTTTTGGCCATTTTGCACTTTTCGTCAATGGGGGGGTATTCTCATTTTAGCGATTTCTAAGCATTTTAGTTTATTCCTATTTCTGCGTCCCTTTGCATTCGTTTTGTAGATTTTTCGGCATTACGCAGTTCTAAGGTATCCTATTTTGCTATACTAAGGATTTGGACCAGATTTTTTAATTTTTATTTTTTGGTCATTTTTGCACTTTTCGTGAATGGGGGGGGTGTTCTCAGTTTAGCGATTTTTAAGCATTTTCCTTTATTGTTATTTCTGCGTCCCATTGCATTCGTTTTGTAGATTTTTCGACATTACGCAGTTCTAATGTATCCTATTTTGCTATATTTAGGATTTTCGCCAGATTTTTTAATTTATATTTTTTGGCCATTTTTGCAGTTTTCGTCAATTTTCATTTTAGCGACTTCTAAGCATTTTAGTTTATTCCTATTTCTGCGTCCCTTTTTATTCGTTTTGTAGATTTTTCGGCATTACGCAGTTCTAACGTATCGTATTTTGCTATACTAAGGATTTGGACGAGATTTTTTAATTTTTATTTTTTGGTCATTTTTGCACTTTTCGTCAATTTCGGTGTATTCTCAGTTTAGCGATTTTTAAGCATTTTCTTTATTGCTATTTCTACGTCCCTTTTTTTCGTTTGGTAGATTTTTCGGCATTACGCAGTTCTAACGTATCCGACATTACGCAGTTCTAACGTATCCTATTTTGCTATATTTAGGATTTTCGCCAGATTTTTAAATTTTTATTTTTGGCCATTTTTGCAGTTTTCGTCAATTTTCATTTTAGCGATTTCTAAGCATTTTAGTTTATTCCCATTTCTGCGTCCCTTTGCATTCGTTTTGTAGATTTTCGGCATTACGCAGTACTAAGGTATCCTATTTTGCTATACTAAGGATTTGGACCAGATTTTTTAATTTTTATTTTTTGGCCATTTTGCACTTTTCGTCAATGGGGGGGTATTCTCATTTTAGCGATTTCTAAGCATTTTAGTTTATTCCTATTTCTGTGTCCCCTTGCATTCGTTTTGTAGATTTTTCGACATTTCGCAGTGTAAACGTATCCTATTTTACTATAGTTTGTATTTGCACCAGATTTTTTAATTTTTATTTTTCGTTATTTTTGCACATTCTGTCAATGGGGGGGGGGTATTCTCAGTTTAGCGATTTTTAAGCATTTTTCTTTATTGCTATTTCTGCGTCCCTTTTCTTTCGTTTGGTAGATTTTTCGGTATTTCGCAGTTCTAACGTATCCTATTTTGCTATATATAGGATTTTCACCAGATTTTTTAATTTTCCTATTTTGGCCATTTTTAAACTCTTCGTCAACGGGGGGCTATTCTTATTTTAGCGATTTCTAAGCAGTTTAGTTTATTCCTATTTCTGCGTCCCTTTGCATTCGTTTTGTAGATTTTTGCGGCATTACGCAGTTCTAACTTATCCTATTTTGCTATATTTATGATTTGCACCAGATTTTTTAATTTATTTGGCCAGTTTTGCACTTTTCGCCAATATTCTCAGTATAGCGATTTTTAAGGATTTTACTTTATTGCTATTTCTGCGTCCCTTTGCATTCGTTTTGTAGATTTTTCGGCATTACGCAGTTCTAACGTATTCTATTTTGATATATTTAGGATTTGCACCAGATTTTTTAATTTTTTGTGGTCATTTTTGCACTTTTTGTCAATGGGGGGTATTCTCAGTTTAGCGATTTTTCAGCATTTTACTTTGTTGCTATTTCTACGTCCTTTTTCTTTCGTTTGGTAGATTATTCGGCATTACGCAGTTCTAACGTATCCTATTTTTCTACATTTAGAATTTTCACCAGATTTTTTAATTTTTATTTTTTTCCATTTTTGCACTTTTCGTCAATGGGGGGGTATTCTCAGTTAAGCGATTTTTAAGCATTTTTCTTTATTGCTATTTCTGCGTCCCTTTGCATACGTTTTGTAGATGTTTCGACATTACGAAGTTCTAATGTATCCAATTTTGCTATATTTAGGATTTTCGCCAGATTTTTTAATTTTTATTTTTTGGCCATTTTTGCAGTTTTCGTCAATTTTCATTTTAGCGATTTCTAAGCATTTTAGTTTATTCCTATTTCTTCGTCCCCTTTTATTCGTTTTGTAGATTTTTCGGCATTACGCAGTTCTAACGTATCGTATTTTGCTATACTAAGGATTTGGACGAGATTTTTTAATTTTTATTTTTTGGTCATTTTTGCACTTTTCGTGAATGGGGGGGGTATTCTCAGTTTAGCGATTTTTAAGCATTTACCTTTATTGTTATTTCTGCGTCCCTTTGCATTCGTTTTGTAGATTTTTCGACATTACCCAGTTCTAACGTATCCTATTTTGCTATATTTACGATTTTCAGCAGATTTTTTAATTTTTATTTTTTGGCCATTTTTGCAGTTTTCGTCAACGGGGGGGGTATTCTCAGTTTAGCGATTTTTAAGCATTTTACTTTATTGCTATTTCTGCGTCCCCTTGCATTCGTTTTGTAGATTTTTCGACATTTCGCAGTGTAAACGTATCCTATTTTACTATAGTTTGGATTTGCACCAGATTTTTTAATTTTTATTTTTCGTTATTTTTGCACATTCTGTCAATGGGGGGGGGTATTCTCAGTTTAGCGATTTTTAAGCATTTTACTTTATTGCTATTTCTGCGTCCCTTTGCATTCGTTTTGTAGATTTTTCGGCATTACGCAGTTCTAACGTATCCTATTTTGCTATATTTCAAATTTTCACCAGATTTTTTAATTTTTATTTTTTGGCCATTTTGCACTTTTCGTCAATGGGGGGGGGGGTATTCTCATTTTAGCGATTTCTAAGCATTGTAGTTTATTCCTATTTCTGCGTCCCTTTGCATTCGTTTTGTAGATTTTTCGGCATTACGCAGTTCTAAGGTATCCTATTTTGCTATATTTAGGATTTTCGCCAGATTTTTTAATTTTTATTTTTTTGGCCATTTTTGCAGTTTTTGTCAATTTTCATTTTAGCGATTTCTAAGCATTTTAGTTTATTCCTATTTCTCCGTCCCTTTTTATTCGTTTTGTAGATTTTTCGGCATTACGCAGTTCTAACGTATCGTATTTTGCTATACTAAGGATTTGGACGAGATTTTTTAATTTTTATTTTTTGGTCATTTTTGCACTTTACGTCAATTTCGGTGTATTCTCAGTTTAGCGATTTTTAAGCATTTTCTTTATTGCTATTTCTACGTCCCTTTTTTTCGTTTGGTAGATTTTTCGGCATTACGCAGTTCTAACGTATCCGACATTACGCAGTTCTAACGTATCCTATTTTGCTATATTTAGGATTTTCGCCAGATTTTTTAATTTTTATTTTTGGCCATTTTTGCAGTTTTCGTCAATTTTCATTTTAGCGATTTCTAAGCATTTTAGTTTATTCCTATTTCTGCGTCCCTTTGCATTCGTTTTGTAGATTTTCGGCATTACGCAGTTCTAAGGTATCCTATTTTGCTATACTAAGGATTTGGACCAGATTTTTTAATTTTTATTTTTTGTCCATTTTGCACTTTTCGTCAATGGGGGGGTATTCTCATTTTAGCCATTTCTAAGCATTTTAGTTTATTCCTATTTCTGTGTCCCCTTGCATTCGTTTTGTAGATTTTTCGACATTTCGCAGTGTAAACGTATCCTATTTTACTATAGTTTGTATTTGCACCAGATTTTTTAATTTTTATTTTTCGTTATTTTTGCACATTCTGTCAATGGGGGGGTATTCTCAGTTTAGCGATTTTTAAGCATTTTTCTTTATTGCTATTTCTGCGTCCCTTTTCTTTCGTTTGGTAGATTTTTCGGTATTTCGCAGTTCTAACGTATCCTATTTTGCTATATATAGGATTTTCACCAGATTTTATAATTTTCATATTTTGGCCATTTTTAAACTCTTCGTCAACGGGGGGCTATTCTTATTTTAGCGATTTCTAAGCAGTTTAGTTTATTCCTATTTCTGCGTCCCTTTGCATTCGTTTTGTAGATTTTTGCGGCATTACGCAGTTCTAAGTTATCCTATTTTGCTATATTTAGGATTTGCACCAGATTTTTTAATTTTTTTGGCCATTTTTGCACTTTTCGTCAATGGGGGGTATTCTCAGTATAGCGATTTTTAAGCATTTTACTTTATTGCTATTTCTGCGTCCCTTTGCATTCGTTTTGTAGATTTTTCGGCATTACGCAGTTCTAACGTATTCTATTTTGCTATACTTAGGATTTGCACCAGATTTTTTAATTTTTTGTGGTCATTTTTGCACTTTTCGTCAATGGGGGGGTATTCTCAGTTTAGCGATTTTTCAGCATTTTACTTTGTTGCTATTTCTACGTCCTTTTTCTTTCGTTTGGTAGATTATTCGGCATTACGCAGTTCTAACGTATCCTATTTTTCTACATTTAGAATTTTCAACAGATTTTTTAAGTTTTATTTTTTTCCATTTTTGCACTTTTCGTCAATGGGGGGGTATTCTCAGTTTAGCGATTTTTAAGCATTTTTTTTATTGCTATTTCTGCGTCCCTTTGCATACGTTTTGTAGATGTTTCGACATTACGAAGTTCTAACGTATCCAATTTTGCTATATTTAGGATTTTCGCCAGATTTTTTAATTTTTATTTTTTGGCCATTTTTGCAGTTTTCGTCAATTTTCATTTTAGCGATTTCTAAGCATTTTAGTTTATTCCTATTTCTGCGTCCCTTTTTATTCGTTTTGTAGATTTTTCGGCATTACGCAGTTCTAACGTATCGTATTTTGCTATACTAAGGATTTGGACGAGATTTTTTAATTTTTATTTTTTGGTCATTTTTGCACTTTTCGTGAATGGGGGGGTATTCTCAGTTTAGCGATTTTTAAGCATTTTCCTTTATTGTTATTTCTGCGTCCCTTTGCATTCGTTTTGTAGATTTTTCGACATTACGCAGTTCTAACGTATCCTATTTTGCTATATTTAGGATTTTCACCAGATTTTTTAATTTTTATTTTTTGGCCATTTTTGCAGTTTTCGTCAACGGGGGGAAGTATTCTCAGTTTAGCGATTTTTAAGCATTTTACTTTATTGCTATTTCTGTGTCCCCTTGCATTCGTTTTGTAGATTTTTCGACATTTCGCAGTGTAAACGTATCCTATTTTACTATAGTTTGGATTTGCACCAGATTTTTTAATTTTTATTTTTCGTTATTTTTGCACATTCTGTCAATGGGGGTATTCTCAGTTTAGCGATTTTTAAGCATTTTTCTTTATTGCTATTTCTGCGTCCCTTTTCTTTCGTTTGGTAGATTTTTCGGTATTTCGCAGTTCTAACGTATCCTATTTTGCTATATATAGGATTTTCACCAGATTTTATAATTTTCATATTTTGGCCATTTTTAAACTCTTCGTCAACGGGGGGCTATTCTTATTTTAGCGATTTCTAAGCAGTTTAGTTTATTCCTATTTCTGCGTCCCTTTGCATTCGTTTTGTAGATTTTTGCGGCATTACGCAGTTCTAACTTATCCTATTTTGCTATATTTAGGATTTGCACCAGATTTTTTAATTTTTTTGGCCATTTTTGCACTTTTCGTCAATGGGGGGTATTCTCAGTATAGCGATTTTTAAGCATTTTACTTTATTGCTATTTCTGCGTCCCTTTGCATTCGTTTTGTAGATTTTTCGGCATTACGCACTTCTAACGTATTCTATTTTGCTATATTTAGGATTTGCATCAGATTTTTTAATTTTTTTGGCCAGTTTTGCACTTTTCGTCAATGGGGGGTATTCTCAGTATAGCGATTTTTAAGCATTTTACTTTATTGCTATTTCTGCGTCCCTTTGCATTCGTTTTGTAGATTTTTCGGCATTACGCAGTTCTAACGTATTCTATTTTGCTATATTTAGGATTTGCACCAGATTTTTTAATTTTTTGTTGTCATTTTTGCACTTTTTGTCAATGGGGGGTATTCTCAGTTTAGCGATTTTTCAGCATTTTACTTTGTTGCTATTTCTACGTCCTTTTTCTTTCGTTTGGTAGATTATTCGGCATTACGCAGTTCTAACGTATCCTATTTTTCTACATTTAGAATTTTCACCAGATTTTTTAATTTTTATTTTTTTCCATTTTTGCACTTTTCGTCAATGGGGGGGTATTCTCAGTTAAGCGATTTTTAAGCATTTTTCTTTATTGCTATTTCTGCGTCCCTTTGCATACGTTTTGTAGATGTTTCGACATTACGAAGTTCTAACGTATCCAATTTTGCTATATTTAGGATTTTCGCCAGATTTTTTAATTTTTATTTTTTGGCCATTTTTGCAGTTTTCGTCAATTTTCATTTTAGCGATTTCTAAGCATTTTAGTTTATTCCTATTTCTTCGTCCCCTTTTATTCGTTTTGTAGATTTTTCGGCATTACGCAGTTCTAACGTATCGTATTTTGCTATACTAAGGATTTGGACGAGATTTTTTAATTTTTATTTTTTGGTCATTTTTGCACTTTTCGTGAATGGGGGGGTATTCTCAGTTTAGCGATTTTTAAGCATTTACCTTTATTGTTATTTCTGCGTCCCTTTGCATTCGTTTTGTAGATTTTTCGACATTACCCAGTTCTAACGTATCCTATTTTGCTATATTTAGGATTTTCACCAGATTTTTTAATTTTTATTTTTTGGCCATTTTTGCAGTTTTCGTCAACGGGGGGGGGGTATTCTCAGTTTAGCGATTTTTAAGCATTTTACTTTATTGCTATTTCTGCGTCCCCTTGCATTCGTTTTGTAGATTTTTCGACATTTCGCAGTGTAAACGTATCCTATTTTACTATAGTTTGGATTTGCACCAGATTTTTTAATTTTTATTTTTCGTTATTTTTGCACATTCTGTCAATGGGGGGGGTATTCTCAGTTTAGCGATTTTTAAGCATTTTACTTTATTGCTATTTCTGCGTCCCTTTGCATTCGTTTTGTAGATTTTTCGGCATTACGCAGTTCTAACGTATCCTATTTTGCTATATTTCAAATTTTCACCAGATTTTTTAATTTTTTTTTTTGGCCATTTTGCACTTTTCGTCAATGGGGGGGTATTCTCAGTTTAGCGATTTTTAAGCATTTTCCTTTATTCCTATTTCTGCGTCCCATTGCATTCGTTTTGTAGATTTTTCGACATTACGCAGTTCTAATGTATCCTATTTTGCTATATTTAGGATTTTCGCCAGGTTTTTTAATTTTTATTTTTTGGCCATTTTTGCAGTTTTTGTCAATTTTCATTTTAGCGATTTCTAAGCATTTTAGTTTATTCCTATTTCTGCGTCCCTTTTTATTCGTTTTGTAGATTTTTCGGCATTACGCAGTTCTAACGTATCGTATTTTGCTATACTAAGGATTTGGACGAGATTTTTTAATTTTTATTTTTTGGTCATTTTTGCACTTTACGTCAATTTCGGTGTATTCTCAGTTTAGCGATTTTTAAGCATTTTCTTTATTGCTATTTCTACGTCCCTTTTTTTCGTTTGGTAGATTTTTCGGCATTACGCAGTTCTAACGTATCCGACATTACGCAGTTCTAACGTATCCTATTTTGCTATATTTAGGATTTTCGCCAGATTTTTTAATTTTTATTTTTGGCCATTTTTGCAGTTTTCGTCAATTTTCATTTTAGCGATTTCTAAGCATTTTAGTTTATTCCTATTTCTGCGTCCCTTTGCATTCGTTTTGTAGATTTTCGGCATTACGCAGTTCTAAGGTATCCTATTTTGCTATACTAAGGATTTGGACCAGATTTTTTAATTTTTATTTTTTGGCCATTTTGCACTTTTCGTCAATGGGGGGGTATTCTCATTTTAGCGATTTCTAAGCATTTTAGTTTATTCCTATTTCTGTGTCCCCTTGCATTCGTTTTGTAGATTTTTCGACATTTCGCAGTGTAAACGTATCCTATTTTACTATAGTTTGTATTTGCACCAGATTTTTTAATTTTTATTTTTCGTTATTTTTGCACATTCTGTCAATGGGGGGGTATTCTCAGTTTAGCGATTTTTAAGCATTTTTCTTTATTGCTATTTCTGCGTCCCTTTTCTTTCGTTTGGTAGATTTTTCGGTATTTCGCAGTTCTAACGTATCCTATTTTGCTATATATAGGATTTTCACCAGATTTTATAATTTTCATATTTTGGCCATTTTTAAACTCTTCGTCAACGGGGGGCTATTCTTATTTTAGCGATTTCTAAGCAGTTTAGTTTATTCCTATTTCTGCGTCCCTTTGCATTCGTTTTGTAGATTTTTGCGGCATTACGCAGTTCTAACTTATCCTATTTTGCTATATTTAGGATTTGCACCAGATTTTTTAATTTTTTTGGCCATTTTTGCACTTTTCGTCAATGGGGGGTATTCTCAGTATAGCGATTTTTAAGCATTTTACTTTATTGCTATTTCTGCGTCCCTTTGCATTCGTTTTGTAGATTTTTCGGCATTACGCAGTTCTAACGTATTCTATTTTGCTATATTTAGGATTTGCACCAGATTTTTTAATTTTTTGTGGTCATTTTTGCACTTTTCGTCAATGGGGGGGTATTCTCAGTTTAGCGATTTTTCAGCATTTTACTTTGTTGCTATTTCTACGTCCTTTTTCTTTCCTTTGGTAGATTATTCGGCATTACGCAGTTCTAACGTATCCTATTTTTCTACATTTAGAATTTTCACCAGATTTTTTAAGTTTTATTTTTTTCAATTTTTGCACTTTTCGTCAATGGGGGGGTATTCTCAGTTTAGCGATTTTTAAGCATTTTTTTTATTGCTATTTCTGCGTCCCTTTGCATACGTTTTGTAGATGTTTCGACATTACGAACTTCTAACGTATCCAATTTTGCTATATTTAGGATTTTCGCCGGATTTTTTAATTTTTATTTTTTGGCCATTTTTGCAGTTTTCGTCAATTTTCATTTTAGCGATTTCTAAGCATTTTAGTTTATTCCTATTTCTGCGTCCCTTTTTATTCGTTTTGTAGATTTTTCGGCATTACGCAGTTCTAACGTATCGTATTTTGCTATACTAAGGATTTGGACGAGATTTTTTAATTTTTATTTTTTGGTCATTTTTGCACTTTTCGTGAATGGGGGGGTATTCTCAGTTTAGCGATTTTTAAGCATTTTCCTTTATTGTTATTTCTGCGTCCCTTTGCATTCGTTTTGTAGATTTTTCGACATTACGCAGTTCTAACGTATCCTATTTTGCTATATTTAGGATTTTCACCAGATTTTTTAATTTTTATTTTTTGGCCATTTTTGCAGTTTTCGTCAACGGGGGGAAGTATTCTCAGTTTAGCGATTTTTAAGCATTTTACTTTATTGCTATTTCTGCGTCCCCTTGCATTCGTTTTGTAGATTTTTCGACATTTCGCAGTGTAAACGTATCCTATTTTACTATAGTTTGGATTTGCACCAGATTTTTTAATTTTTATTTTTCGTTATTTTTGCACATTCTGTCAATGGGGGTATTCTCAGTTTAGCGATTTTTAAGCATTTTTCTTTATTGCTATTTCTGCGTCCCTTTTCTTTCGTTTGGTAGATTTTTCGGTATTTCGCAGTTCTAACGTATCCTATTTTGCTATATATAGGATTTTCACCAGATTTTATAATTTTCATATTTTGGCCATTTTTAAACTCTTCGTCAACGGGGGGCTATTCTTATTTTAGCGATTTCTAAGCAGTTTAGTTTATTCCTATTTCTGCGTCCCTTTGCATTCGTTTTGTAGATTTTTGCGGCATTACGCAGTTCTAACTTATCCTATTTTGCTATATTTAGGATTTGCACCAGATTTTTTAATTTTTTTGGCCATTTTTGCACTTTTCGTCAATGGGGGGTATTCTCAGTATAGCGATTTTTAAGCATTTTACTTTATTGCTATTTCTGCGTCCCTTTGCATTCGTTTTGTAGATTATTCGGCATTACGCAGTTCTAACGTATCCTATTTTTCTACATTTAGAATTTTCACCAGATTTTTTAATTTTTATTTTTTTCCATTTTTGCACTTTTCGTCAATGGGGGGATATTCTCAGTTAAGCGATTTTTAAGCATTTTTCTTTATTGCTATTTCTGCGTCCCTTTGCATACGTTTTGTAGATGTTTCGACATTACGAAGTTCTAACGTATCCAATTTTGCTATATTTAGGATTTTCGCCAGATTTTTTAATTTTTATTTTTTGGCCATTTTTGCAGTTTTCGTCAATTTTCATTTAGCGATTTCTAAGCATTTTAGTTTATTCCTATTTCTGCGTCCCTTTTTATTCGTTTTGTAGATTTTTCGGCATTACGCAGTTCTAACGTATCGTATTTTGCTATACTAAGGATTTGGACGAGATTTTTTAATTTTTATTTTTTGGTCATTTTTGCACTTTTCGTGAATGGGGGGGTATTCTCAGTTTAGCGATTTTTAAGCATTTTCCTTTATTGTTATTTCTGCGTCCCTTTGCATTCGTTTTGTAGATTTTTCGACATTACGCAGTTCTAACGTATCCTATTTTGCTATATTTAGGATTTTCACCAGATTTTTTAATTTTTATTTTTTGGCCATTTTTGCAGTTTTCGTCAACGGGGGGAAGTATTCTCAGTTTAGCGATTTTTAAGCATTTTACTTTATTGCTATTTCTGCGTCCCCTTGCATTCGTTTTGTAGATTTTTCGACATTTCGCAGTGTAAACGTATCCTATTTTACTATAGTTTGGATTTGCACCAGATTTTTTAATTTTTATTTTTCGTTATTTTTGCACATTCTGTCAATGGGGGTATTCTCAGTTTAGCGATATTTAAGCATTTTTCTTTATTGCTATTTCTGCGTCCCTTTTCTTTCGTTTGGTAGATTTTTCGGTATTTCGCAGTTCTAACGTATCCTATTTTGCTATATATAGGATTTTCACCAGATTTTATAATTTTCATATTTTGGCCATTTTTAAACTCTTCGTCAACGGGGGGCTATTCTTATTTTAGCGATTTCTAAGCAGTTTAGTTTATTCCTATTTCTGCGTCCCTTTGCATTCGTTTTGTAGATTTTTGCGGCATTACGCAGTTCTAACTTATCCTATTTTGCTATATTTAGGATTTGCACCAGATTTTTTAATTTTTTTGGCCATTTTTGCACTTTTCGTCAATGGGGGGTATTCTCAGTATAGCGATTTTTAAGCATTTTACTTTATTGCTATTTCTGCGTCCCTTTGCATTCGTTTTGTAGATTTTTCGGCATTACGCAGTTCTAACGTATTCTATTTTGCTATATTTAGGATTTGCACCAGATTTTTTAATTTTTTGTGGTCATTTTTGCACTTTTCGTCAATGGGGGGTATTCTCAGTTTAGCGATTTTTCAGCATTTTACTTTGTTGCTATTTCTACGTCCTTTTTCTTTCGTTTGGTAGATTATTCGGCATTACGCAGTTCTAACGTATCCTATTTTTCTACATTTAGAATTTTCACCAGATTTTTTAATTTTTATTTTTTTCCATTTTTGCACTTTTCGTCAATTCTCAAGTATTCTCAGTTTAGCGATTTTTAAGCATTTTTTTATTGCTATTTCTGCGTCCCTTTGCATACGTTTTGTAGATGTTTCGACATTACGAAGTTCTAACGTATCCAATTTTGCTATATTTAGGATTTTCGCCAGATTTTTTAATTTTTATTTTTTGGCCATTTTTGCAGTTTTCGTCAATTTTCATTTTAGCGATTTCTAAGCATTTTAGTTTATTCCTATTTCTGCGTCCCTTTTTATTCGTTTTGTAGATTTTTCGGCATTACGCAGTTCTAACGTATCGTATTTTGTTATACTAAGGATTTGGACGAGATTTTTTAATTTTTATTTTTTGGTCATTTTTGCACTTTTCGTGAATGGGGGGGTATTCTCAGTTTAGCGATTTTTAAGCATTTTCCTTTATTGTTATTTCTGCGTCCCTTTGCATTCGTTTTGTAGATTTTTCGACATTACGCAGTTCTAACGTATCCTATTTTGCTATATTTAGGATTTTCACCAGATTTTTTAATTTTTATTTTTTTGGCCATTTTTGCAGTTTTCGTCAACGGGGGGGGGTATTCTCAGTTTAGCGATGTTTAAGCATTTTACTTTATTGCTATTTCTGCGTCCCTTTGCATTCGTTTTGTAGATTTTTCGGCATTACGTAGTTCTAACGTATCCTATTTTGCTATATTTCGAATTTACACCAGATTTTTTAATTATTATTTTTTGGCCATTTTGCACTTTTCGTCAATGGGGGGGTATTCTCATTTTAGCGATTTCTAAGCATTTTAGTTTATTCCTATTTCTGCGTCCCTTTGCATTCGTTTTGTAGATTTTTCGCCATTACGCAGTTCTAACGTATACTATTTTGCTATATATAGGATTTGCACCAGATTTTTTAATTTTTATTTTTTGGCCATTTTTGCACTTTTCGTTAATGGGGGGGTATTCTCAGTACAGCGATTTTTAAGCATTTTACTTTATTGCTATTTCTGCGTCCCTTTGCTTTCGTTTGCTAGATTTTTCGGCATTACGCAGTTCTAAAGTATCCTATTTTGCTATATTTAGGATTTTCACCAGATTTTTTAATTTTCATATTTTGGCCATTTTTGCACTTTTGCTTATTCTCATTTAAGCGATTTCTAAGCATTTTAGTTTATTGCTATTTCTGCGTCCGTTTGCATTCGTTTTGTAGATTTTTAGACATTACGCAGTTCTAACGTATCCGAGATTACGCAGTTCTAGCGTATCCTATTTTGCTATATTTAGGATCTTCACCAGATTTTTTAATTTTTATTTTTTGGCCATTTTTGCAAGTTTTCGTCAACGGGGGGAAGTATTCTCAGTTTAGCGATTTTTAAGCATTTTACTTTATTGCTATTTCTGCGTCCCCTTGCATTCGTTTTGTAGATTTTTCGACATTTCGCAGTGTAAACGTATCCTATTTTACTATAGTTTGGATTTGCACCAGATTATTTAATTTTTATTTTTCGTTATTTTTGCACATTCTGTCAATGGGGGTATTCTCAGTTTAGCGATTTTTAAGCATTTTTCTTTATTGCTATTTCTGCGTCCCTTTTCTTTCGTTTGGTAGATTTTTCGGTATTTCGCAGTTCTAACGTATCCTATTTTGCTATATATAGGATTTTCACCAGATTTTATAATTTTCATATTTTGGCCATTTTTAAACTCTTCGTCAACGGGGGGCTATTCTTATTTTAGCGATTTCTAAGCAGTTTAGTTTATTCCTATTTGTGCGTCTTTTTGCATCCGTTTTGTACATTTTTGCGGCATTACGCAGTTCTAACTTATCCTATTTTGCTATATTTAGGATTTGCACCAGATTTTTTAATTTTTTTGGCCATTTTTGCACTTTTCGTCAATGGGGGGTATTCTCAGTATAGGGATTTTTAAGCATTTTACTTTATTGCTATTTCTGCGTCCCTTTGCATTCGTTTTGCAGATTTTTCGGCATTACGCAGTTCTAACGTATTCTATTTTGCTATATTTGGGATTTGCACCAGATTTTTTAATTTTTTGTGGTCATTTTTGCACTTTTCGTCAATGGGGGGGTATTCTCAGTTTAGCGATTTTTCAGCATTTTACTTTGTTGCTATTTCTACTTCCTTTTTCTTTCGTTTGGTAGATTATTCGGCATTACGCAGTTCTAACGTATCCTATTTTTCTACATTTAGAATTTTCACCAGATTTTTTAATTTTTATTTTTTTCCATTTTTGCACTTTTCGTCAATGGGGGGGTATTCTCAGTTTAGCGATTTTTAAGCATTTTTCTTTATTGCTATTTCTGCGTCCCTTTGCATACGTTTTGTAGATGTTTCGACATTACGAAGTTCTAACGTATCCAATTTTGCTATATTTAGGATTTTCGCCAGATTTTTTAATTTTTATTTTTTGTTCATTTTTGCAGTTTTCGCCAATTTTCATTTTAGCGATTTCTAAGCATTTTATTTTATTCCTATTTCTGCGTCCCTTTTTATTCGTTTTGTAGATTTTTCGGCATTACGCAGTTCTAACGTATCGTATTTTGCTATACTAAGGATTTGGACGAGATTTTTTAATTTTTATTTTTTGGTCATTTTTGCACTTTTCGTGAATGGGGGGGTATTCTCAGTTTAGCGATTTTTAAGCATTTTCCTTTAATGTTATTTCTGCGTCCCTTTGCATTCGTTTTGTAGATTTTTCGACATTACGCAGTTCTAACGTATCCTATTTTGCTATATTTAGGATTTTCACCAGATTTTTTAATTTTTATTTTTTGGCCATTTTTGCAGTTTTCGTCAACGGGGGGGGTATTCTCAGTTTAGCGATGTTTAAGCATTTTACTTTATTGCTATTTCTGCGTCCCTTTGCATTCGTTTTGTAGATTTTTCAGCATTACGTAGTTCTAACGTATCCTATTTTGCTATATTTCGAATTTACACCAGATTTTTTAATTATTATTTTTTGGCCATTTTGCACTTTTCGTCAATGGGGGGGTATTCTCATTTTAGCGATTTCTAAGCATTTTAGTTTATTCCTATTTCTGCGTCCCTTTGCATTCGTTTTGTAGATTTTTCGGAATTACGCAGTTGTAAGGTATCCTATTTTGCTATACTAAGGATTTGGACCAGATTTTTTAATTTTTATTTTTTGGTCATTTTTGCACTTTTCGTGAATGGGGGGGTGTTCTCAGTTTAGCGATTTTTAAGCATATTCCTTTATTGTTATTTCTGCGTCCCTTTGCATTCGTTTTGTAGATTTTTCGACATTACGCAGTTCTAATGTATGCTATTTTGCTATATTTAGAATTTTCACCAGATTTTTTAATTTTATTTTTTGGCCATTTTTGCAGTTTTCGTCAACGGGGGGGGGGGTGTTCTCAGTTTAGCGATTTTTAAGCATTTTCCTTTATTGTTATTTCTGCGTCCCTTTGCATTCGTTTTGTAGATTTTTCGACATTACGCAGTTCTAATGTATCCTATTTTGCTATATTTAGAATTTTCACCAGATTTTTTAATTTTTATTTTTTGGCTCTTTTGCACTTTTCGTCAATGGGGGGGTATTCTCATTTTAGCGATTTCTAAGCATTTTTGTTTATTCCTATTTCTGCGTCCCCTTGCATTCGTTTTGTAGATTTTTCGACATTTCGCAGTGTAAACGTATCCTATTTTACTATAGTTTGGATTTGCACCAGATTTTTTAATTTTTATTTTTCGTTATTTTTGCACATTCTGTCAATGGGGGGGTATTCTCAGTTTAGCGATTTTTAAGCATTTTTCTTTATTGCTATTTCTGCGTCCCTTTTCTTTCGTTTGGTAGATTTTTCGGTATTTCGCAGTTCTAATGTATCCTATTTTGCTATATATAGGATTTTCACCAGATTTTATAATTTTCATATTTTGGCCATTTTTAAACTCTTCTTATTTTAGCGATTTCTAAGCAGTTTAGTTTATTCCTATTTCTGCGTCTTTTTGCATTCGTTTTGTAGATTTTTCGGCATTACGCAGTTCTAACGTATTCTATTTTGCTATATTTAGGTTTGCACCAGATTTTTTAATTTTTTGTGGTCATTTTTGCACTTTTCGTCAATGGGGGGGGGGATGCTCAGTTTAGCGATTTTTCAGCATTTTACTTTGTTGCTATTTCTACGTCCTTTTTCTTTCGTTTGGTAGATTATTCGGCATTACGCAGTTCTAACGTATCCTATTTTTCTACATTTAGAATTTTCACCAGATTTTTTAATTTTTATTTTTTTCCATTTTTGCACTTTTCGTCAATGGGGGGGTATTCTCAGTTTAGCGATTTTTAAGCATTTTCCTTTATTGCTATTTCTGCGTCCCTTTGCATACGTTTTGTAGATGTTTCGACATTACGAAGTTCTAACGTATCCAATTTTGCTATATTTAGGATTTTCGCCAGATTTTTTAATTTTTATTTTTTGGCCATTTTTGCAGTTTTCGTCAATTTTCATTTTAGCGATTTCTAAGCATTTTAGTTTATTCCTATTTCTGCGTCCCTTTTTATTCGTTTTGTAGATTTTTCGGCATTACGCAGTTCTAACGTATCGTATTTTGCTATACTAAGGATTTGGACGAGATTTTTTAATTTTTATTTTTTGGTCATTTTTGCACTTTTCGTGAATGGGGGGGTATTCTCAGTTTAGCGATTTTTAAGCATTTTCCTTTATTGTTATTTCTGCGTCCCTTTGCATTCGTTTTGTAGATTTTTCGACATTACGCAGTTCTAACGTATCCTAATTTGCTATACTAAGGATTTTCACCAGATTTTTTAATTTTAATTTTTTGGCCATTTTTGCAGTTTTCGTCAACGGGGGGGGGTGTTCTCAGTTTAGCGATTTTTAAGCATTTTCCTTTATTGTTATTTCTGCGTCCCTTGCGTTCGTTTTGTAGATTTTTCGACATTACGCAGTTCTAATGTATCCTAATTTGCTATATTTAGAATTTTCACCAGATTTTTTAATTTTTATTTTTTGGCCATTTTGCACTTTTCGTCATTCTCATTTTAGCGATTTCTAAGCATTTTAGTTTATTCCTATTTCTGCGTCCCCTTGCATTCGTTTTGTAGATTTTTCGACATTTCGCAGTGTAAACGTATCCTATTTTACTATAGTTTGGATTTGCACCAGATTTTTAATTTTTATTTTTCGTTATTTTTGCACATACTGTCAATGGGGGGGGGTATTCTCAGTTTAGCGATTTTTAAGCATTTTTCTTTATTGCTATTTCTGCGTCCCTTTTCTTTCGTTTGGTAGATTTTTCGGTATTTCGCAGTTCTAACGTATCCTATTTTGCTACATATAGGATTTTCACCAGATTTTATAATTTTCATATTTTGGCCATTTTTAAACTCTTCGTCAACGGGGGGCTATTCTTATTTTAGCGATTTCTAAGCAGTTTAGTTTATTCCTATTTCTGCGTCTTTTTGCATTCGTTTTGTAGATTTTTGCGGCATTACGCAGTTCTAACTTATCGTATTTTGCTATATTTAGGATTTGCACCAGATTATTAAATTTTTTTGGCCATTTTTGCACTTTTCGTCAATGGGGGGTATTCTCAGTATAGCGATTTTTAAGCATTTTACTTTATTGCTATTTCTGCGTCCCTTTGCATTCGTTTTGTAGATTTTTCGACATTACGCAGTTCTAACGTATTCTATTTTGCTATATTTAGGATTTTCACCAGATTTTTTAATTTTTATTTTTTGGCCATTTTTGCAGTTTTCGTCAACGGGGGGGGGGGTATTCTCAGTTTAGCGATTTTTCAGCATTTTACTTTGTTGCTATTTCTGCGTCCCTTTGCATTCGTTTTCTATAGATTTTTCGGCATTACGCAGTTCTAACGTATCCTATTTTGCTATATTTCGAATTTTCACCAGATTTTTTAATTTTTATTTTTTGGCCATTTTGCACTTTTCGTCAATGGGGGGGTATTCTCATTTTAGCGATTTCTAAGCATTTTAGTTTATTCCTATTTCTGCGTCCCTTTGCATTCGTTTTGTAGATTTTTCGACATTACGCAGTTCTAATGTATCCTATTTTGCTATATTTAGGATTTTCGCCAGATTTTTTAATTTTATTTTTTGGCCATTTTTGCAGTTTTCGTCAATTTTCATTTTAGCGATTTCTAAGCATTTTAGTTTATTCCTATTTCTGCGTCCCTTTTTATTCGTTTTGTAGATTTTTCGGCATTACGCAGTTCTAACGTATCGTATTTTGCTATACTAAGGATTTGGACGAGATTTTTTAATTTTTATTTTTTGGTCATTTTTGCACTTTTCGTCAATTTCGGTGTATTCTCAGTTTAGCGATTTTTAAGCATTTTCTTTATTGCTATTTCTACGTCCCTTTTTTTCGTTTGGTAGATTTTTCGGCATTACGCAGTTCTAACGTATCCGACATTACGCAGTTCTAACGTATCCTATTTTGCTATATTTAGGATTTTCGCCAGATTTTTTAATTTTTATTTTTGGCCATTTTTGCAGTTTTCGTCAATTTTCATTTTAGCGATTTCTAAGCATTTTAGTTTATTCCTATTTCTGCGTCCTTTTGCATTCGTTTTGTAGATTTTCGGCATTACGCAGTTCTAAGGTATCCTATTTTGCTATACTAAGGATTTGGACCAGATGTTTTAATTTTTATTTTTTGGCCATTTTGCACTTTTCGTCAATGGGGGGATATTCTCATTTTAGCGATTTCTAAGCATTTTAGTTTATTCCTATTTCTGTGTCCCCTTGCATTCGTTTTGTAGATTTTTCGACATTTCGCAGTGTAAACGTATCCTATTTTACTATAGTTTGTATTTGCACCAGATTTTTTAATTTTTATTTTTCGTTATTTTTGCACATTCTGTCAATGGGGGGGTATTCTCAGTTTAGCGATTTTTAAGCATTTTTCTTTATTGCTATTTCTGCGTCCCTTTTCTTTCGTTTGGTAGATTTTTCGGTATTTCGCAGTTCTAACGTATCCTATTTTGCTATATATAGGATTTTCACCAGATTTTATAATTTTCATATTTTGGCCATTTTTAAACTCTTCGTCAACGGGGGGCTATTCTTATTTTAGTGATTTCTAAGCAGTTTAGTTTATTCCTATTTCTGCGTCCCTTTGCATTCGTTTTGTGGGTTTTTGCGGCATTACGCAGTTCTAACTTATCCTATTTTGCTATATTTAGGATTTGCACCAGATTTTTTAATTTTTTTGGCCATTTTTGCACTTTTCGTCAATGGGGGGTATTCTCAGTATAGCGATTTTTGAGCATTTTACTTTATTGCTATTTCTGCGTCCCTTTGCATTCGTTTTGTAGATTTTTCGGCATTACGCAGTTCTAACGTATTCTATTTTGCTATATTTAGGATTTGCACCAGATTTTTTAATTTTTTGTGGTCATTTTTGCACTTTTCGTCAATGGGGGGGTATTCTCAGTTTAGCGATTTTTCAGCATTTTACTTTGTTGCTATTTCTACGTCCTTTTTCTTTCGTTTAGTAGATTATTCGGCATTACGCAGTTCTAACGTATCCTATTTTTCTACATTTAGAATTTTCACCAGATTTTTAATTTTTATTTTTTTCCATTTTTGCACTTTTCGTCAATGGGGGGGGTATTCTCAGTTTAGCGATTTTTAAGCATTTTTCTTTATTGCTATTTCTGCGTCCCTTTGCATACGTTTTGTAGATGTTTCGACATTACGAAGTACTAACGTATCCTATTTTGCTATATTTAGAATTTTCACCAGATTTTTTAATTTTTATTTTTTGGCCATTTTGCACTTTTCGTCAATGGGGGGGTATTCTCATTTTAGCGATTTCTAAGCATTTTAGTTTATTCCTATTTCTGCGTCCCCTTGCATTCGTTTTGTAGATTTTTCGACATTTCACAGTGTAAACGTATCCTATCTTACTATAGTTTGGATTTGCACCAGATTTTTTAATTTTTATTTTTCGTTATTTTTGCACATTCTGTCAATGGGGGGGGGTATTCTCAGTTTAGCGATTTTTAAGCATTTTTCTTTATTGCTATTTCTGCGTCTCTTTTCTTTCGTTTGGTAGATTTTTCGGTATTTCGCAGTTCTAACGTATCCTATTTTGCTATATATAGGATTTTCACCAGATTTTATAATTTTCATATTTTGGCCATTTTTAAACTCTTCGTCAACGGGGGGCTATTCTTATTTTAGCGATTTCTAAGCAGTTTAGTTTATTCCTATTTCTGCGTCCCTTTGCATTCGTTTTGTAGATTTTTGCGGCATTACGCAGTTCTAACTTATCCTATTTTGCTATATTTAGGATTTGCACCAGATTTTTTAATTTTTTTGGCCATTTTTGCACTTTTCGTCAATGGGGGGTATTCTCAGTATAGCGATTTTTAAGCATTTTACTTTATTGCTATTTCTGCGTCCCTTTGCATTCGTTTTGTAGATTTTTCGGCATTACGCATTTCTAACGTATTCTATTTTGCTATATTTAGGATTTGCACCAGATTTTTTAATTTTTTGTGGTCATTTTTGCACTTTTCGTCAATGGGGGGGTATTCTCAGTTTAGCGATTTTTCAGCATTTTACTTTGTTGCTATTTCTACGTCCTTTTTCTTTCGTTTGGTAGATTATTCGGCATTACGCAGTTCTAACGTATCCTATTTTTCTACATTTAGAATTTTCACCAGATTTTTTAATTTTTATTTTTTTCCATTTTTGCACTTTTCGTCAATGGGGGGTATTCTCAGTTTAGCGATTTTTAAGCATTTTTCTTTATTGCTATTTCTGCGTCCCTTTGCATACGTTTTGTAGATGTTTCGACATTACGAAGTTCTAACGTATCCAATTTTGCTATATTTAGGATTTTCGCCAGATTTTTTAATTTTTATTTTCTGGCCATTTTTGCAGTTTTCGTCAATTTTCATTTTAGCGATTTCTAAGCATTTTAGTTTATTCCTATTTCTGCGTCCCTTTTTATTCGTTTTGTAGATTTTTCGGCATTACGCAGTTCTAACGTATCGTATTTTGCTATACTAAGGATTTGGACGAGATTTTTTAATTTTTATTTTTTGGTCATTTTTGCACTTTTCGTGAATGGGGGGTATTCTCAGTTTAGCGATTTTTAAGCATTTTCCTTTATTGTTATTTCTGCGTCCCTTTGCATTCGTTTTGTAGATTTTTCGACATTACGCAGTTCTAACATATCCTATTTTGCTATATTTAGGATTTTCACCAGATTTTTTAATTTTTATTTTTTGGCCATTTTTGCAGTTTTCGTCAACGGGGGGGGTATTCTCAGTTTAGCGATTTTTAAACATTTTACTTTATTGCTATTTCTGCGTCCCTTTGCATTCGTTTTCTATAGATTTTTCGGCATTACGCAGTTCTAATGTATCCTATTTTGCTATATTTCGAATTTTCACCAGATTTTTTAATTTTTATTTTTTGGCCATTTTGCACTTTTCGTCATTCTCATTTTAGCGATTTCTAAGCATTTTAGTTTATTCCTATTTCTGCGTCCCCTTGCATTCGTTTTGTAGATTTTTCGACATTTCGCAGTGTAAACGTATCCTATTTTACTATAGTTTGGATTTGCACCAGATTTTTAATTTTTATTTTTCGTTATTTTTGCACATTCTGTCAATGGGGGGGGGTATTCTCAGTTTAGCGATTTTTAAGCATTTTTCTTTATTGCTATTTCTGCGTCCCTATTCTTTCGTTTGGTAGATTTTTCGGTATTTCGCAGTTCTAACGTATCCTATTTTGCTACATATAGGATTTTCGCCAGATTTTATAATTTTCATATTTTGGCCATTTTTAAACTCTTCGTCAACGGGGGGCTATTCTTATTTTAGCGATTTCTAAGCAGTTTAGTTTATTCCTATTTCTGCGTCTTTTTGCATTCGTTTTGTAGATTTTTGCGGCATTACGCAGTTCTAACTTATCGTATTTTGCTATATTTAGGATTTGCACCAGATTTTTAAATTTTTTTGGCCATTTTTGCACTTTTCGTCAATGGGGGGTATTCTCAGTATAGCGATTTTTAAGCATTTTACTTTATTGCTATTTCTGCGTCCCTTTGCATTCGTTTTGTAGATTTTTCGGCATTACGCAGTTCTAACGTATTCTATTTTGCTATATTTAGGATTTGCACCAGATTTTTTAATTTTTTGTGGTCATTTTTGCACTTTTCGTCAATGGGGGGGGGGTATACTCAGTTTAGCGATTTTTCAGCATTTTACTTTGTTGCTATTTCTACGTCCTTTTTCTTTCGTTTGGTAGATTATTCGGCATTACGCAGTTCTAACGTATCCTATTTTTCTACATTTAGAATTTTCACCAGATTTTTTAATTTTTATTTTTTTCCATTTTTGCACTTTTCGTCAATGGGGGGGTATTCTCAGTTTAGCGATTTTTAAGCATTTTTCTTTATTGCTATTTCTGCGTCCCTTTGCATACGTTTTGTAGATGTTTCGACATTACGAAGTTCTAACGTATCCAATTTTGCTATATTTAGGATTTTCGCCAGATTTTTTAATTTTTATTTTTTGGCCATTTTTGCAGTTTTCGTCAATTTTCATTTTAGCGATTTCTAAGCATTTTAGTTTATTCCTATTTCTGCGTCCCTTTTTATTCGTTTTGTAGATTTTTCGGCATTACGCAGTTCTAACGTATCATATTTTGCTATACTAAGGATTTGGACGAGATTTTTTAATTTTTATTTTTTGGTCATTTTTGCACCTTTCGTGAATGGGGGGGTATTCTCAGTTTAGCGATTTTTAAGCATTTTCCTTTATTGTTATTTCTGCGTCCCTTTGCATTCGTTTTGTAGATTTTTCGACATTACGCAGTTCTAACGTATCCTATTTTGCTATACTAAGGATTTTCACCAGATTTTTTAATTTTAATTTTTTGGCCATTTTTGCAGTTTTCGTCAACGGGGGGGGGGGTGTTCTCAGTTTAGCGATTTTTCAGCATTTTCCTTTATTGTTATTTCTGCGTCCCTTGCGTTCGTTTTGTAGATTTTTCGACATTACGCAGTTCTAATGTATCCTATTTTGCTATATTTAGAATTTTCACCAGATTTTTTAATTTTTATTTTTTGGCCATTTTGCACTTTTCGTCATTCTCATTTTAGCGATTTCTAAGCATTTTAGTTTATTCCTATTTCTGCGTCCCCTTGCATTCGTTTTGTAGATTTTTCGACATTTCGCAGTGTAAACGTATCCTATTTTACTATAGTTTGGATTTGCACCAGATTTTTAATTTTTATTTTTCGTTATTTTTGCACATTCTGTCAATGGGGGGGGTATTCTCAGTTTAGCGATTTTTAAGCATTTTTCTTTATTGCTATTTCTGCGTCCCTATTCTTTCGTTTGGTAGATTTTTCGGTATTTCGCAGTTCTAACGTATCCTATTTTGCTACATATAGGATTTTCGCCAGATTTTATAATTTTCATATTTTGGCCATTTTTAAACTCTTCGTCAACGGGGGGCTATTCTTATTTTAGCGATTTCTAAGCAGTTTAGTTTATTCCTATTTCTGCGTCTTTTTGCATTCGTTTTGTAGATTTTTGCGGCATTACGCAGTTCTAACTTATCGTATTTTGCTATATTTAGGATTTGCACCAGATTTTTAAATTTTTTTGGCCATTTTTGCACTTTTCGTCAATGGGGGGTATTCTCAGTATAGCGATTTTTAAGCATTTTACTTTATTGCTATTTCTGCGTCCCTTTGCATTCGTTTTGTAGATTTTTCGGCATTACGCAGTTCTAACGTATTCTATTTTGCTATATTTAGGATTTGCACCAGATTTTTTAATTTTTTGTGGTCATTTTTGCACTTTTCGTCAATGGGGGGGTATTCTCAGTTTAGCGATTTTTCAGCATTTTACTTTGTTGCTATATCTACGTCCTTTTTCTTTCGTTTGGTAGATTATTCGGCATTACGCAGTTCTAACGTATCCTATTTTTCTACATTTAGAATTTTCACCAGATTTTTTAATTTTTATTTTTTTCCATTTTTGCACTTTTCGTCAATGGGGGGGTATTCTCAGTTTAGCGATTTTTAAGCATTTTTCTTTATTGCTATTTCTGCGTCCCTTTGCATACGTTTTGTAGATGTTTCGACATTACGAAGTTCTAACGTATCCAATTTTGCTATATTTAGGATTTTCGCCAGATTTTTTAATTTTTATTTTTTGGCCATTTTTGCAGTTTTCGTCAATTTTCATTTTAGCGATTTCTAAGCATTTTAGTTTATTCCTATTTCTGCGTCCCTTTTTATTCGATTTGTAGATATTTCGGCATTACGCAGTTCTAACGTATCGTATTTTGCTATACTAGGGATTTGGACGAGATTTTTTAATTTTTATTTTTTGGTCATTTTTGTACTTTTCTGGAATGGGGGGGTATTCTCAGTTTAGCGATTTTTAAGCATTTTCCTTTATTGTTATTTCTGCGTCCCTTTGCATTCGTTTTGTAGATTTTTCGACATTACGCAGTTCTAACGTATCCTATTTTGCTATAATTAGGATTTTCACCAGATTTTTTAATTTTTATTTTTTGGCCATTTTTGCAGTTTTCGTCAACGGGGGGGGGGTATTCTCAGTTTAGCGATTTTTAAGCATTTTACTTTTATTGCTATTTCTGCGTCCCCTTGCATTCGTTTTGTAGATTTTTCGACATTTCGCAGTGTAAACGTATCCTATTTTACTATAGTTTGGATTTGCACCAGATTTTTTAATTTTTATTTTTCGTTATTTTTGCACATTCTGTCAATTGGGGGGGTATTCTCAGTTTAGCGATTTTTAAGCATTTTTCTTTATTGCTATTTCTGCGTCCCTTTTCTTTCGTTTGGTAGATTTTTCGGTATTTCGCAGTTCTAACGTATCCTATTTGGCTATATATAGGATTTTCACCAGATTTTATAATTTTCATATTTTGGCCATTTTTAAGCTCTTCGTCAACGGGGGGCTATTCTTATTTTAGCGATTTCTAAGCAGTTTAGTTTATTCCTATTTCTGCGTCCCTTTGCATTCGTTTTGTAGATTTTTGCGGCATTACGCAGTTCTAACTTATCCTATTTTGCTATATTTAGGATTTGCACCAGATTTTTTAATTTTTTTGGCCATTTTTGCACTTTTCGTCAATGGGGGGTATTCTCAGTATAGCGATTTTTAAGCATTTTACTTTATTGCTATTTCTGCGTCCCTTTGCATTCGTTTTGTAGATTTTTCGGCATTACGCATTTCTAACGTATTCTATTTTGCTATATTTAGGATTTGCACCAGATTTTTTAATTTTTTGTGGTCATTTTTGCACTTTTCGTCAATGGGGGGGTATTCTCAGTTTAGCGATTTTTCAGCATTTTACTTTGTTGCTATTTCTACGTCCTTTTTCTTTCGTTTGGTAGATTATTCGGCATTACGCAGTTCTAACGTATCCTATTTTTCTACATTTAGAATTTTCACCAGATTTTTTAATTTTTATTTTTTTCCATTTTTGCACTTTTCGTCAATGGGGGGTATTCTCAGTTTAGCGATTTTTAAGCATTTTTCTTTATTGCTATTTCTGCGTCCCTTTGCATACGTTTTGTAGATGTTTCGACATTACGAAGTTCTAACGTATCCAATTTTGCTATATTTAGGATTTTCGCCAGATTTTTTAATTTTTATTTTCTGGCCATTTTTGCAGTTTTCGTCAATTTTCATTTTAGCGATTTCTAAGCATTTTAGTTTATTCCTATTTCTGCGTCCCTTTTTATTCGTTTTGTAGATTTTTCGGCATTACGCAGTTCTAACGTATCGTATTTTGCTATACTAAGGATTTGGACGAGATTTTTTAATTTTTATTTTTTGGTCATTTTTGCACTTTTCGTGAATGGGGGGTATTCTCAGTTTAGCGATTTTTAAGCATTTTCCTTTATTGTTATTTCTGCGTCCCTTTGCATTCGTTTTGTAGATTTTTCGACATTACGCAGTTCTAACATATCCTATTTTGCTATATTTAGGATTTTCACCAGATTTTTTAATTTTTATTTTTTGGCCATTTTTGCAGTTTTCGTCAACGGGGGGGGGGTATTCTCAGTTTAGCGATTTTTAAACATTTTACTTTATTGCTATTTCTGCGTCCCTTTGCATTCGTTTTCTATAGATTTTTCGGCATTACGCAGTTCTAATGTATCCTATTTTGCTATATTTCGAATTTTCACCAGATTTTTTAATTTTTATTTTTTGGCCATTTTGCACTTTTCGTCAATGGGGGGGTATTCTCATTTTAGCGATTTCTAAGCATTTTAGTTTATTCCTATTTCTGCGTCCCTTTGCATTCGTTTTGTAGATTTTTCGGCATTACGCAGTTCTAAGGTATCCTACTTTGCTATACTAAGGATTTGGACCAGATTTTTTAATTTTTATTTTTTGGTCATTTTTGCACTTTTCGTGAATGGGGGGGTGTTCTCAGTTTAGCGATTTTTAAGCATTTTCCTTTATTGTTATTTCTGCGTCCCATTGCATTCGTTTTGTAGATTTTTCGACATTACGCAGTTCTAATGTATCCTATTTTGCTATATTTAGGATTTTCGCCAGATTTTTTAATTTTTATTTTTTGGCCATTTTTGCAGTTTTCGTCAATTTTCATTTTAGCGATTTCTAAGCATTTTAGTTTATTCCTATTTCTGCGTCCCTTTTTATTCGTTTTGTAGATTTTTCGGCATTACGCAGTTCTAACGTATCGTATTTTGCTATACTAAGGATTTGGACGAGATTTTTTAATTTTTATTTTTTGGTCATTTTTGCACTTTTCGTCAATTTCGGTGTATTCTCAGTTTAGCGATTTTTAAGCATTTTCTTTATTGCTATTTCTACGTCCCTTTTTTTCGTTTGGTAGATTTTTCGGCATTACGCAGTTCTAACGTATCCGACATTACGCAGTTCTAACGTATCCTATTTTGCTATATTTAGGATTTTCGCCAGATTTTTTAATTTTTATTTTTGGCCATTTTTGCAGTTTTCGTCAATTTTCATTTTAGCGATTTCTAAGCATTTTAGTTTATTCCTATTTCTGCGTCCTTTTGCATTCGTTTTGTAGATTTTCGGCATTACGCAGTTCTAAGGTATCCTATTTTGTTAACTAAGGATTTGGACCAGATGTTTTAATTTTTATTTTTTGGCCATTTTGCACTTTTCGTCAATGGGGGGATATTCTCATTTTATCGATTTCTAAGCATTTTAGTTTATTCCTATTTCTGTGTCCCCTTGCATTCGTTTTGTAGATTTTTCGACATTTCGCAGTGTAAACGTATCCTATTTTACTATAGTTTTATTTGCACCAGATTTTTTAATTTTTATTTTTCGTTATTTTTGCACATTCTGTCAATGGGGGGGTATTCTCAGTTTAGCGATTTTTAAGCATTTTTCTTTATTGCTATTTCTGCGTCCCTTTTCTTTCGTTTGGTAGATTTTTCGGTATTTCGCAGTTCTAACGTATCCTATTTTGCTATATATAGGATTTTCACCAGATTTTATAATTTTCATATTTTGGCCATTTTTAAACTCTTCGTCAACGGGGGGCTATTCTTATTTTAGTGATTTCTAAGCAGTTTAGTTTATTCCTATTTCTGCGTCCCTTTGCATTCGTTTTGTAGGTTTTTGCGGCATTACGCAGTTCTAACTTATCCTATTTTGCTATATTTAGGATTTGCACCAGATTTTTTAATTTTTTTGGCCATTTTTGCTTTTTTCGTCAATGGGGGGTATTCTCAGTATAGCGATTTTTAAGCATTTTACTTTATTGCTATTTCTGCGTCCCTTTGCATTCGTTTTGTAGATTTTTCGGCATTACGCAGTTCTAACGTATTCTATTTTGCTATATTTAGGATTTGCACCAGATTTTTTAATTTTTTGTGGTCATTTTTGCACTTTTCGTCAATGGGGGGGTATTCTCAGTTTAGCGATTTTTCAGCATTTTACTTTGTTGCTATTTCTACGTCCTTTTTCTTTCGTTTGGTAGATTATTAGGCATTACGCAGTTCTAACGTATCCTATTTTTCTACATTTAGAATTTTCACCAGATTTTTAATTTTTATTTTTTTCCATTTTTGCACTTTTCGTCAATGGGGGGGTATTCTCAGTTTAGCGATTTTTAAGCATTTTTCTTTATTGCTATTTCTGCGTCCCTTTGCATACGTTTTGTAGATGTTTCGACATTACGAAGTTCTAACGTATCCAATTTTGCTATATTTAGGATTTTCGCCAGATTTTTTAATTTTTATTTTTTGGCCATTTTTGCAGTTTTCGTCAATTTTCATTTTAGCGATTTCTAAGCATTTTAGTTTATTCCTATTTCTGCGTCCCTTTTTATTCGTTTTGTAGATTTTTCGGCATTACGCAGTTCTAACGTATCGTATTTTGCTATACTAAGGATTTGGACGAGATTTTTAATTTTCATTTTTTGGTCATTTTTGCACTTTTCGTGAATGGGGGGGTATTCTCAGTTTAGGGATTTTTAAGCATTTTCCTTTATTGTTATTTCTGCGTCCCTTTGCATTCGTTTTGTAGATTTTTCGACATTACGCAGTTCTAACGTATCCTATTTTGCTATATTTAGGATTTTCACCAGATTTTTTAATTTTTATTTTTTGGCCATTTTTGCAGTTTTCGTCAACGGGGGGAAGTATTCTCAGTTTAGCGATTTTTAAGCATTTTACTTTATTGATATTTTTTCGTCCCCTTGCATTCGTTTTGTAGATTTTTCGACATTTCGCAGTGTAAACGTATCCTATTTTACTATAGTTTGGATTTGCACCAGATTTTTTAATTTTTATTTTTCGTTATTTTTGCACATTCTGTCAATGGGGGGGGGTATTCTCAGTTTAGCGATTTTTAAGCATTTTTCTTTATTGCTATTTCTGCGTCCCTTTTCTTTCGTTTGGTAGATTTTTCGGTATTTCGCAGTTCTAACGTATCCTATTTTGCTATATATAGGATTTTCACCAGATTTTATAATTTTCATATTTTGGCCATTTTTAAACTCTTCGTCAACGGGGGGCTATTCTTATTTTAGCGATTTCTAAGCAGTTTAGTTTATTCCTATTTCTGCGTCCCTTTGCATTCGTTTTGTAGATTTTTGCGGCATTACGCAGTTCTAACTTATCCTATTTTGCTATAATTAGAATTTTCACCAGATTGCTTAATTTTTATTTTTTTCCATTTTTGCACTTTTCGTTAATGGGGGGGTATTCTCAGTTTAGCGATTTTTAAGCATTTTTCTTTATTGCTATTTCTGCGTCCCTTTGCATACGTTTTGTAGATGTTTCGACATTACGAAGTTCTAACGTATCCAATTTTGCTATATTTAGGATTTTCGCCAGATTTTTTAATTTTTATTTTTTGGCCATTTTTGCAGTTTTCGTCAACGGGGGGGGGTATTCTCAGTTTAGCGATTTTTAAGCATTTTACTTTAATGCTATTTCTGCGTCCCTTTGCATTCGTTTTGTAGATTTTTCGGCATTACGCAGTTCTAACGTATCCTATTTTGCTATATTTCGAATTTTCACCAGATTTTTTAATTTTTATTTTTTGGCCATTTTGCACTTTTCGTCAATGGGGGGGTATTCTCATTTTAGCGATTTCTAAGCATTTTAGTTTATTCCTATTTCTGCGTCCCTTTGCATTCGTTTTGTAGATTTTTCGGCATTACGCAGTTCTAAGGTATCCTATTTTGCTATACTAAGGATTTGGACCAGATTTTATAATTTTAATTTTTTGGTCATTTTTGCACTTTTCGTGAATGGGGGGGTGTTCTCAGTTTAGCGATTTTTAAGCATTTTCCTTTATTGTTATTTCTGCGTCCCATTGCATTCGTTTTGTAGATTTTTCGACATTACGCAGTTCTAATGTATCCTATTTTGCTATATTTAGGATTTTCGCCAGATTTTTTAATTTTTATTTTTTGGCCATTTTTGCAGTTTTCGTCAATTTTCATTTTAGCGATTTCTAAGCATTTTAGTTTATTCCTATTTCTGCGTCCCTTTTTATTCGTTTTGTAGATTTTTCGGCATTACGCAGTTCTAACGTATCGTATTTTGCTATACTAAGGATTTGCACGAGATTTTTTAATTTTTATTATTTGGTCATTTTTGCACTTTTCGTCAATTTCGGTGTATTCTCAGTTTAGCGATTTTTAAGCATTTTCTTTATTGCTATTTCTACGTCCCTTTTTTTCGTTTGGTAGATTTTTCGGCATTACGCAGTTCTAACGTATCCGACATTACGCAGTTCTAACGTATCCTATTTTGCTATATTTAGGATTTTCGCGAGATTTTTTAATTTTTATTTTTGGCCATTTTTGAAGTTTTCGTCAATTTTCATTTTAGCGATTTCTAAGCATTTTAGTTTATTCCTATTTCTGCGTCCTTTTGCATTCGTTTTGTAGATTTTCGGCATTACGCAGTTCTAAGGTATCCTATTTTGCTATACTAAGGATTTGGACCAGATGTTTTAATTTTTATTTTTTGGCCATTTTGCACTTTTCGTCAATGGGGGGGTATTCTCATTTTAGCGATTTCTAAGCATTTTAGTTTATTCCTATTTCTGTGTCCCCTTGCATTCGTTTTGTAGATTTTTCGACATTTCGCAGTGTAAACGTATCCTATTTTACTATAGTTTGTATTTGCACCAGATTTTTTAATTTTTATTTTTCGTTATTTTTGCACATTCTGTCAATGGGGGGGTATTCTCAGTTTAGCGATTTTTAAGCATTTTTCTTTATTGCTATTTCTGCGTCCCTTTTCTTTCGTTTGGTAGATTTTTCGGTATTTCGCAGTTCTAACGTATCCTATTTTGCTATATATAGGATTTTCACCAGATTTTATAATTTTCATATTTTGGCCATTTTTAAACTCTTCGTCAACGGGGGGCTATTCTTATTTTAGTGATTTCTAAGCAGTTTAGTTTATTCCTATTTCTGCGTCCCTTTGCATTCGTTTTGTATGTTTTTGCGGCATTACGCAGTTCTAACTTATCCTATTTTGCTATATTTAGGATTTGCTCCAGATTTTTTAATTTTTTTGGCCATTTTTGCACTTTTCGTCAATGGGTATTCTCAGTATAGCGATTTTTAAGGATTTTACTTTATTGCTATTTCTGCGTCCCATTGCATTCGTTTTGTAGATTTTTCGGCATTACGCAGTTCTAACGTATTCTATTTTGCTATATTTAGGATTTGCACCAGATTTTTTAATTTTTTGTGGTCATTTTTGCAGTTTTCGTCAATGGGGGGGTATTCTCAGTTTAGCGATTTTTCAGCATTTTACTTTGTTGCTATTTCTACGTCCTTTTTCTTTCGTTTGGTAGATTATTCGGCATTACGTAGTTCTAACGTATCCTATTTTTCTACATTTAGAATTTTCACCAGATTTTTAATTTTTATTTTTTTCCATTTTTGCACTTTTCGTCAATGGGGGGGTATTCTCAGTTTAGCGATTTTTAAGCATTTTTCTTTATTGCTATTTCTGCGTCCCTTTGCATACGTTTTGTAGATGTTTCGACATTACGAAGTTCTAACGTATCCAATTTTGCTATATTTAGGATTTTCGCCAGATTTTTTAATTTTTATTTTTTGGCCATTTTTGCAGTTTTCGTCAATTTTCATTTTAGCGATTTCTAAGCATTTTAGTTTATTCCTATTTCTGCGTCCCTTTTTATTCGTTTTGTAGATTTTTCGGCATTACGCAGTTCTAACGTATCGTATTTTGCTATACTAAGGATTTGGACGAGATTTTTAATTTTCATTTTTTGGTCATTTTTGCACTTTTCGTGAATGGGGGGGTATTCTCAGTTTAGGGATTTTTAAGCATTTTCCTTTATTGTTATTTCTGCGTCCCTTTGCATTCGTTTTGTAGATTTTTCGACATTACGCAGTTCTAACGTATCCTATTTTGCTATATTTAGGATTTGCACCAGATTTTTTAATTTTTTTGGCCATTTTTGCTCTTTTCGTCAATGGGGGGTATTCTCAGTATAGCGATTTTTAAGCATTTTACTTTATTGCTATTTCTGCGTCCCTTTGCATTCGTTTTGTAGATTTTTCGGCATTACGCAGTTCTAACGTATTCTATTTTGCTATATTTAGGATTTGCACCAGATTTTTTAATTTTTTGTGGTCATTTTTGCACTTTTCGTCAATGGGGGGGGGTATTCTCAGTTTAGCGATTTTTCAGCATTTTACTTTGTTGCTATTTCTACGTCCTTTTTCTTTCGTTTGGTAGATTATTCGGCATTACGCAGTTCTAACGTATCCTATTTTTCTACATTTAGAATTTTCACCAGATTTTTTAATTTTTATTTTTTTCCATTTTTGCACTTTTCGTCAATGGGGGGGTATTCTCAGTTTAGCGATTTTTAAGCATTTTTCTTTATTGCTATTTCTGCGTCCCTTTGCATACGTTTTGTAGATGTTTCGACATTACGAAGTTCTAACGTATCCAATTTTGCTATATTTAGGATTTTCGCCAGATTTTTTAATTTTTATTTTTTGGCCATTTTTGCTGTTTTCGTCAATTTTCATTTTAGCGATTTCTAAGCATTTTAGTTTATTCCTATTTCTGCGTCCCTTTTTATTCGTTTTGTAGATTTTTCGGCATTACGCAGTTCTAACGTATCGTATTTTGCTATACTAAGGATTTGGACGAGATTTTTTAATTTTTATTTTTTGGTCATTTTTGCACTTTTCGTGAATGGGGGGGTATTCTCAGTTTAGCGATTTTTAAGCATTTCCCTTTATTGTTATTTCTGCGTCCCTTTGCATTCGTTTTGTAGATTTTTCGACATTACGCAGTTCTAACGTATCCTATGTTGCTATATTTAGGATTTTCACCAGATTTTTTAATTTTTATTTTTTGGCCATTTTTGCAGTTTTCGTCAACGGGGGGGGGTATTCTCAGTTTAGCGATTTTTAAGCATTTTCCTTTATTGTTATTTCTGCGTCCCTTTGCATTCGTTTTGTGGATTTTTCGACATTACGCAGTTCTAATGTATCCTATTTTGCTATATTTAGAATTTTCACCAGATTTTTTAATTTTTATTTTTTGGCCATTTTGCACTTTTCGTCGCTATTCTCATTTTAGCGATTTCTAAGCATTTTAGTTTATTCCTATTTCTGCGTCCCCTTGCATTCGTTTTGTACATTTTTCGACATTTCGCAGTGTAAACGTATCCTATTTTACTATAGTTTGGATTTGCACCAGATTTTTTAATTTTTATTTTTCGTTATTTTTGCACATTCAGTTTAGCGATTTTTAAGAATTTTTCTTTATTGCTATTTCTGCGTCGCTTTTCTTTCGTTTTGTAGATTTTTCGGCATTTTGCAGTTCTAACGTATTCTATTTTGCTATATTTAGGATTTGCACCAGATTTTTTAATTTTTTGTGGTCATTTTTGCACTTTTCGTCAATGGGGGGGTATTCTCAGTTTAGCGATTTTTCAGCATTTTACTTTGTTGCTATTTCTACGTCCTTTTTCTTTCGTTTGGTAGATTATTCGGCATTACGCAGTTCTAACGTATCCTATTTTTCTACATTTAGAATTTTCACCAGATTTTTTAATTTTTATTTTTTTCCATTTTTGCACTTTTCGTCAATGGGGGGGTATTCTCAGTTTAGCGATTTTTAAGCATTTTTCTTTATTGCTATTTCTGCGTCCCTTTGCATACGTTTTGTAGATGTTTCGACATTACGAAGTTCTAACGTATCCAATTTTGCTATATTTAGGATTTTCGCCAGATTTTTTAATTTTTATTTTTTGGCCATTTTTGCAGTTTTCGTCAATTTTCATTTTGGCGATTTCTAAGCATTTTAGTTTATTCCTATTTCTGCGTCCCTTTTTATTCGTTTGTAGATTTTTCGGCATTACGCAGTTCTAACGTATCGTATTTTGCTATACTAAGGATTTGGACGAGATTTTTTAATTTTTATTTTTTGGTCATTTTTGCACTTTTCGTGAATGGGGGGGTATTTTCAGTTTAGCGATTTTTAAGCATTTCCCATTATTGTTATTTCTGCGTCCCTTTGCATTCGTTTTGTAGATTTTTCGACATTACGCAGTTCTAACGTATCCTATTTTGCTATGTTTAGGATTTTCACCAGATTTTTTAATTTTTATTTTATGGCCATTTTTGCAGTTTTCGTCAACGGGGGGGGGTATTCTCAGTTTAGCGATTTTTAAGCATTTTACTTTATTGCTATTTCTGCGTCCCTTTGCATTCGTTTTGTAGATTTTTCGGCATTACGCAGTTCTAACGTATCCTGTTTTGCTATATTTCGAATTTTCACCAGATTTTTTAATTTTTATTTTTTTCCATTTTGCACTTTTCGTCAATGGGGGGGTATTCTCATTTTAGCGATTTCTAAGCATTTTAGTTTATTCCTATTTCTGCGTCCCTTTGCATTCGTTTTGTAGATTTTTCGGCATTACGCAGTTCTAAGGTATCCTATTTTACTATACTAAGGATTTGGACCAGATTTTTTAATTTTTATTTTTTGGTCATTTTTGCACTTTTCGTGAATGGGGGGGTGTTCTCAGTTTAGCGATTTTTAAGCATTTTCCTTTATTGTTATTTCTGCGTCCCTTTGCATTCGTTTTGTAGATTTTTCGACATTACGCAGTTCTAATGTATCCTATTTTGCTATATTTAGAATTTTCACCAGATTTTTTAATTTTTATTTTTTGGCCATTTTGCACTTTTCGTCAATGGGGGGGTATTCTCATTTTAGCGATTTCTAAGCATTTTAGTTTATTCCTATTTCTGCGTCCCCTTGCATTCGTTTTGTAGATTTTTCGACATTACGCAGTTCTAACGTATGCTATTTTGCTATATTTAGGATTTTCACCAGATTTTTTAATTTTTATTTTTTGGCCATTTTTGCAGTTTTCGTTAACAGGGGGGGGTGTTCTCAGTTTAGCGATTTTTAAGCATTTTCCTTTATTGTTATTTCTGCGTCCCTTTGCATTCGTTTTGTAGATTTTTCGACATTACGCAGTTCTAATGTATCCTATTTTGCTATATTTAGAATTTTCACCAGATTTTTTAATTTTTATTTTTTGGCCATTTTGCACTTTTCGTCATTGGGGGGTATTCTCATTTTAGCGATTTCTAAGCATTTTAGTTTATTCCTATTTCTGCGTCCCTTTTTATTCGTTTTGTAGATTTTTCGGCATTACGCAGTTCTAACGTATCCTATTTTGCTATACTAAGGATTTGGACCAGATTTTTTAATTTTTATTTTTTGGTCATTTTTGCACTTTTCGTGAATGGGGGGGTATTCTCAGTTTAGCGATTTTTAAGCATTTTCCTTTATTGTTATTTCTGCGTCCCTTTGCATTCGTTTTGTAGATTTTTCGACATTACGCAGTACTAACGTATCCTATTTTGCTATATTTAGAATTTTCACCAGATTTTTTAATTTTTATTTTTTTCCATTTTTGCACTTTTCGTCAATGGGGGGGGGTATTCTCAGTTTAGCGATTTTTAAGCATTTTTCTTTATTGCTATTTCTGCGTCCCTTTGCATACGTTTTGTAGATGTTTCGACATTACGAAGTTCTAACGTATCCAATTTTGCTATATTTAGGATTTTCGCCAGATTTTTTAATTTTTATTTTTTGGCCATTTTTGCAGTTTTCGTCAATTTTCATTTTAGCGATTTCTAAGCATTTTAGTTTATTCCTATTTCTGCGTCCCTTTTTATTCGTTTTGTAGATTTTTCGGCATTACGCAGTTCTAACGTATCGTATTTTGCTATACTAAGGATTTGGACGAGATTTTTTAATTTTTATTTTTTGGTCATTTTTGCACTTTTCGTGAATGGGGGGGTATTCTCAGTTTAGCGATTTTTAAGCATTTTCCTTTATTGTTATTTCTGCGTCCCTTTGCATTCGTTTTGTAGATTTTTCGACATTACGCAGTTCTAACGTATCCTATTTTGCTATATTTAGGATTTTCACCAGATGGTTTAATTTTTATTTTTTGGCCATTTTTGCTGATTTCGTCAACGGAGGGGGGAGTATTCTCAGTTTAGCGATTTTTAAGCATTTTACTTTATTGCTATTTCTACGTCCCTTTGCATTCGTTTTGTAGATTTTTCGACATTACGCAGTTCTAATGTATCCTATTTTGCTATATTTAGAATTTTCACCAGATTTTTTAATTTTTATTTTTTGGCCATTTTGCACTTTTCGTCAATGGGGGGTATTCTCATTTTAGCGATTTCTAAGCATTTTAGTTTATTCCTATTTCTGCGTCCCTCTTTATTCGTTTTGTAGATTTTTCGGCATTACGCAGTTCTAACGTATCCTATTTTGCTATACTAAGGATTTGGACCAGATTTTTTAATTTTTATTTTTTGGTCATTTTTGCACTTTTCGTGAATGGGGGGATATTCTCAGTTTAGCGATTTTTAAGCATTTTCCTTTATTGTTATTTCTGCGTCCCTTTGCATTCGTTTTGTAGATTTTTCGACATTACGCAGTACTAACGTATCCTATTTTGCTATATTTAGGATATTTACCAGATTTTTTAATTTTTATTTTTTGGCCATTTTTGCAGTTTTCGTCAACGGGGGGGGGTATTCTCAGTTTAGCGATTTTTAAGCATTTTACTTTATTGCTATTTCTGCGTCCCCTTGCATTCGTTTTGTAGATTTTTCGACATTTCGCAGTGTAAACGTATCCTATTTTACTATAGTTTGGATTTGCACCAGATTTTTTAATTTTTATTTTTCGTTATTTTTGCACATTCTGTCAATGGGGGGGGTATTCTCAGTTTAGCGATTTTTAAGCATTTTTCTTTATTGCTATTTCTGCGTCCCTTTTCTTTCGTTTGGTAGATTTTTCGGTATTTCGCAGTTCTAACGTATCCTATTTTGCTATATATAGGATTTTCACCAGATTTTATAATTTTCATATTTTATCCATTTTTAAACTCTTCGTCAACGGGGGGCTATTCTTATTTTAGCGATTTCTAAGCAGTTTGGTTTATTCCTATTTCTGCGTCCCTTTGCATTCGTTTTGTAGATTTTTGCGGCATTACGCAGTTCTAACTAATCCTATTTTGCTATATTTAGAATTTCCACCAGATTTTTTAATTTTTTTGGCCATTTTTGCACTTTTCGTCAATGGGGGGTATTCTCAGTATAGCGATTTTTAAGCATTTTACTTTATTGCTATTTCTGCGTCCCTTTGCATTCGTTTTGTAGATTTTTCGGCATTAGGCAGTTCTAACGTATTCTATTTTCCTATATTTAGGATTTGCACCAGATTTTTTAATTTTTTGTGGTCATTTTTGCACTTTTCGTCAATGGGGGGATATTCTCAGTTTAGCGATTTTTCAGCATTTTACTTTGTTGCTATTTCTACGTCCTTTTTCTTTCGTTTGGTAGATTATTCGGCATTACGCAGTTCTAACGTATCCTATTTTTCTACATTTAGAATTTTCACCAGATTTTTTAATTTTTATTTTTTTCCATTTTTGCACTTTTCGTCAATGGGGGGGTATTCTCAGTTTAGCAATTTTTAAGCATTTTTCTTTAATGCTATTTCTGCGTCCCTTTGCATACGTTTTGTAGATGTTTCGACATTACGAAGTTCTAACGTATCCAATTTTGCTATATTATAGGATTTTCGCCAGATTTTTTAATTTTTATTTTTTGGCCATTTTTGCAGTTTTCGTCAATTTTCATTTTAGCGATTTCTAAGCATTTTAGTTTATTCCTATTTCTGCGTCCCTTTTTATTGGTTTTGTAGATTTTTCGGCATTACGCAGTTCTAACGTATCGTATTTTGCTATACTAAGGATTTGGACGAGATTTTTTAATTTTTATTTTTTGGTCATTTTTGCACTTTTCGTGAATGGGGGGGTATTCTCAGTTTAGCGATTTTTAAGCATTTCCCTTTATTGTTATTTCTGCGTCCCTTTGCATTCGTTTTGTAGATTTTTCGACATTACGCAGTTCTAACGTATCCTAGTTTGCTATATTTAGGATTTTCACCAGATTTTTTAATTTTTATTTTTTGGCCATTTTTGCAGTTTTCGTCAACGGGGGGGGGTATTGTCAGTTTAGCGATTTATAAGCATTTTACTTTATTGCTATTTCTGCGTCCCTTTGCATTCGTTTTGTAGATTTTTCGGCATTACGCAGTTCTAACGTATCCTATTTTGCTATATTTCGAATTTTCACCAGATTTTTTAATTTTTATTTTTTGGTCATTTTTGCACTTTTCGTGAATGGGGGGGTATTCTCAGTTTAGCGATTTTTAAGCATTTTCCTTTATTGTTATTTCTGCGTCCCTTTGCATTCGTTTTGTAGATTTTTCGACATTACGCAGTTCTAACGTATCCTATTTTGCTATATTTAGGATTTTCACCAGATGGTTTAATTTTTATTTTTTGGCCATTTTTGCTGTTTTCGTCAACGGAGGGGGGAGTATTCTCAGTTTGGCGATTTTTAAGCATTTTACTTTATTGCTATTTCTACGTCCCCTTGCATTCGTTTTGTAGATTTTTCCACATTTCGCAGTGTAAACGTATCCTATTTTACTATAGTTTGGATTTGCACCAGATTTTTTAATTTTTATTTTTCGTTATTTTTGCACATTCTGTCAATGGGGGGGGGGGTATTCTCAGTTTAGCGATTTTTAAGCATTTTTCTTTATTGCTATTTCTGCGTCCCTTTTCTATCGTTTGGTAGATTTTTCGGTATTTCGCAGTTCTAACGTATCCTATTTTGCTATATATAGGATTTTCACCGGATTTTATAATTTTCATATTTTGGCCATTTTTAAACTCTTCGTCAACGGGGGGCTATTCTTATTTTAGCGATTTCTAAGCAGTTTAGTTTATTCCTATTTGTGCGTCCCTTTGCATTCGTTTTGTAGATTTTTGCGGCATTACGCAGTTCTAACTAATCCTATTTTCCTATATTTAGGATTTGCACCAGATTTTTTAATTTTTTTGGCCATTTTTGCACTATTCTCAGTATAGCGATTTTTAAGCATTTTACTTTATTGCTATTTCTGCGTCCCTTTGCATTCGTTTTGTAGATTTTTCGGCATGACGCAGTTCTAACGTATTCTATTTTGCTATATTTAGGATTTGCACCAGATTTTTTAATTTTTTGTGGTCATTTTTGCACTTTTCGTCAATGGGGGGGTATTCTCAGTTTAGCGATTTTTCAGCATTTTACTTTGTTGCTATTTCTACGTCCTTTTTCTTTCGTTTGGTAGATTATTCGGCATTACGCAGTTCTAACGTATCCTATTTTTCTACATTTAGAATTTTCACCAGATTTTTTAATTTTTATTTTTTTCCATTTTTGCACTTTTCGTCAATGGGGGGGTATTCTCAGTTTAGCGATTTTTAAGCATTTTTCTTTATTGCTATTTCTGCGTCCCTTTGCATACGTTTTGTAGATGTTTCGACATTACGAAGTTCTAACGTATCCAATTTTGCTATATTTAGGATTTTCGCCAGATTTTTTAATTTTTATTTTTTGGCCATTTTTGCAGTTTTCGTCAATTTTCATTTTGGCGATTTCTAAGCATTTTAGTTTATTCCTATTTCTGCGTCCCTTTTTATTCGTTTGTAGATTTTTCGGCATTACGCAGTTCTAACGTATCGTATTTTGCTATACTAAGGATTTGGACGAGATTTTTTAATTTTTATTTTTTGGTCATTTTTGCACTTTTCGTGAATGGGGGGGTATTCTCAGTTTAGCGATTTTTAAGCATTTCCCATTATTGTTATTTCTGCGTCCCTTTGCATTCGTTTTGTAGATTTTTCGACATTACGCAGTTCTAACGTATCCTATTTTGCTATGTTTAGGATTTTCACCAGATTTTTTAATTTTTATTTTATGGCCATTTTTGCAGTTTTCGTCAACGGGGGGGGGTATTCTCAGTTTAGCGATTTTTAAGCATTTTACTTTATTGCTATTTCTGCGTCCCTTTGCATTCGTTTTGTAGATTTTTCGGCATTACGCAGTTCTAACGTATCCTGTTTTGCTATATTTCGAATTTTCACCAGATTTTTTAATTTTTATTTTTTTTCCATTTTGCACTTTTCGTCAATGGGGGGGTATTCTCATTTTAGCGATTTCTAAGCATTTTAGTTTATTCCTATTTCTGCGTCCCTTTGCATTCGTTTTGTAGATTTTTCGGCATTACGCAGTTCTAAGGTATCCTATTTTACTATACTAAGGATTTGGACCAGATTTTTTAATTTTTATTTTTTGGTCATTTTTGCACTTTTCGTGAATGGGGGGGTGTTCTCAGTTTAGCGATTTTTAAGCATTTTCCTTTATTGTTATTTCTGCGTCCCTTTGCATTCGTTTTGTAGATTTTTCGACATTACGCAGTTCTAATGTATCCTATTTTGCTATATTTAGAATTTTCACCAGATTTTTTAATTTTTATTTTTTGGCCATTTTGCACTTTTCGTCAATGGGGGGGTATTCTCATTTTAGCGATTTCTAAGCATTTTAGTTTATTCCTATTTCTGCGTCCCCTTGCATTCGTTTTGTAGATTTTTCGACATTACGCAGTTCTAACGTATGCTATTTTGCTATATTTAGGATTTTCACCAGATTTTTTAATTTTTATTTTTTGGCCATTTTTGCAGTTTTCGTTAACAGGGGGGGGTGTTCTCAGTTTAGCGATTTTTAAGCATTTTCCTTTATTGTTATTTCTGCGTCCCTTTGCATTCGTTTTGTAGATTTTTCGACATTACGCAGTTCTAATGTATCCTATTTTGCTATATTTAGAATTTTCACCAGATTTTTTAATTTTTATTTTTTGGCCATTTTGCACTTTTCGTCATTGGGGGGTATTCTCATTTTAGCGATTTCTAAGCATTTTAGTTTATTCCTATTTCTGCGTCCCTTTTTATTCGTTTTGTAGATTTTTCGGCATTACGCAGTTCTAACGTATCCTATTTTGCTATACTAAGGATTTGGACCAGATTTTTTAATTTTTATTTTTTGGTCATTTTTGCACTTTTCGTGAATGGGGGGGTATTCTCAGTTTAGCGATTTTTAAGCATTTTCCTTTATTGTTATTTCTGCGTCCCTTTGCATTCGTTTTGTAGATTTTTCGACATTACGCAGTACTAACGTATCCTATTTTGCTATATTTAGAATTTTCACCAGATTTTTTAATTTTTATTTTTTTCCATTTTTGCACTTTTCGTCAATGGGGGGGGGTATTCTCAGTTTAGCGATTTTTAAGCATTTTTCTTTATTGCTATTTCTGCGTCCCTTTGCATACGTTTTGTAGATGTTTCGACATTACGAAGTTCTAACGTATCCAATTTTGCTATATTTAGGATTTTCGCCAGATTTTTTAATTTTTATTTTTTGGCCATTTTTGCAGTTTTCGTCAATTTTCATTTTAGCGATTTCTAAGCATTTTAGTTTATTCCTATTTCTGCGTCCCTTTTTATTCGTTTTGTAGATTTTTCGGCATTACGCAGTTCTAACGTATCGTATTTTGCTATACTAAGGATTTGGACGAGATTTTTTAATTTTTATTTTTTGGTCATTTTTGCACTTTTCGTGAATGGGGGGGTATTCTCAGTTTAGCGATTTTTAAGCATTTTCCTTTATTGTTATTTCTGCGTCCCTTTGCATTCGTTTTGTAGATTTTTCGACATTACGCAGTTCTAACGTATCCTATTTTGCTATATTTAGGATTTTCACCAGATGGTTTAATTTTTATTTTTTGGCCATTTTTGCTGATTTCGTCAACGGAGGGGGGAGTATTCTCAGTTTAGCGATTTTTAAGCATTTTACTTTATTGCTATTTCTACGTCCCTTTGCATTCGTTTTGTAGATTTTTCGACATTACGCAGTTCTAATGTATCCTATTTTGCTATATTTAGAATTTTCACCAGATTTTTTAATTTTTATTTTTTGGCCATTTTGCACTTTTCGTCAATGGGGGGTATTCTCATTTTAGCGATTTCTAAGCATTTTAGTTTATTCCTATTTCTGCGTCCCTCTTTATTCGTTTTGTAGATTTTTCGGCATTACGCAGTTCTAACGTATCCTATTTTGCTATACTAAGGATTTGGACCAGATTTTTTAATTTTTATTTTTTGGTCATTTTTGCACTTTTCGTGAATGGGGGGATATTCTCAGTTTAGCGATTTTTAAGCATTTTCCTTTATTGTTATTTCTGCGTCCCTTTGCATTCGTTTTGTAGATTTTTCGACATTACGCAGTACTAACGTATCCTATTTTGCTATATTTAGGATATTTACCAGATTTTTTAATTTTTATTTTTTGGCCATTTTTGCAGTTTTCGTCAACGGGGGGGGGGTATTCTCAGTTTAGCGATTTTTAAGCATTTTACTTTATTGCTATTTCTGCGTCCCCTTGCATTCGTTTTGTAGATTTTTCGACATTTCGCAGTGTAAACGTATCCTATTTTACTATAGTTTGGATTTGCACCAGATTTTTTAATTTTTATTTTTCGTTATTTTTGCACATTCTGTCAATGGGGGGGGTATTCTCAGTTTAGCGATTTTTAAGCATTTTTCTTTATTGCTATTTCTGCGTCCCTTTTCTTTCGTTTGGTAGATTTTTCGGTATTTCGCAGTTCTAACGTATCCTATTTTGCTATATATAGGATTTTCACCAGATTTTATAATTTTCATATTTTATCCATTTTTAAACTCTTCGTCAACGGGGGGCTATTCTTATTTTAGCGATTTCTAAGCAGTTTGGTTTATTCCTATTTCTGCGTCCCTTTGCATTCGTTTTGTAGATTTTTGCGGCATTACGCAGTTCTAACTAATCCTATTTTGCTATATTTAGAATTTCCACCAGATTTTTTAATTTTTTTGGCCATTTTTGCACTTTTCGTCAATGGGGGGTATTCTCAGTATAGCGATTTTTAAGCATTTTACTTTATTGCTATTTCTGCGTCCCTTTGCATTCGTTTTGTAGATTTTTCGGCATTAGGCAGTTCTAACGTATTCTATTTTCCTATATTTAGGATTTGCACCAGATTTTTTAATTTTTTGTGGTCATTTTTGCACTTTTCGTCAATGGGGGGATATTCTCAGTTTAGCGATTTTTCAGCATTTTACTTTGTTGCTATTTCTACGTCCTTTTTCTTTCGTTTGGTAGATTATTCGGCATTACGCAGTTCTAACGTATCCTATTTTTCTACATTTAGAATTTTCACCAGATTTTTTAATTTTTATTTTTTTCCATTTTTGCACTTTTCGTCAATGGGGGGGTATTCTCAGTTTAGCAATTTTTAAGCATTTTTCTTTAATGCTATTTCTGCGTCCCTTTGCATACGTTTTGTAGATGTTTCGACATTACGAAGTTCTAACGTATCCAATTTTGCTATATTATAGGATTTTCGCCAGATTTTTTAATTTTTATTTTTTGGCCATTTTTGCAGTTTTCGTCAATTTTCATTTTAGCGATTTCTAAGCATTTTAGTTTATTCCTATTTCTGCGTCCCTTTTTATTGGTTTTGTAGATTTTTCGGCATTACGCAGTTCTAACGTATCGTATTTTGCTATACTAAGGATTTGGACGAGATTTTTTAATTTTTATTTTTTGGTCATTTTTGCACTTTTCGTGAATGGGGGGGTATTCTCAGTTTAGCGATTTTTAAGCATTTCCCTTTATTGTTATTTCTGCGTCCCTTTGCATTCGTTTTGTAGATTTTTCGACATTACGCAGTTCTAACGTATCCTAGTTTGCTATATTTAGGATTTTCACCAGATTTTTTAATTTTTATTTTTTGGCCATTTTTGCAGTTTTCGTCAACGGGGGGGGTATTGTCAGTTTAGCGATTTATAAGCATTTTACTTTATTGCTATTTCTGCGTCCCTTTGCATTCGTTTTGTAGATTTTTCGGCATTACGCAGTTCTAACGTATCCTATTTTGCTATATTTCGAATTTTCACCAGATTTTTTAATTTTTATTTTTTGTCCATTTTGCACTTTTCGTCAATGGGGGGGTATTCTCATTTTAGCGATTTCTAAGCATTTTAGTTTATTCCTATTTCTGCGTCCCTTTGCATTCGTTTTGTAGATTTTTCGGCATTACGCAGTTCTAAGGTATCCTATTTTGCTATACTAAGGATTTGGACGAGATTTTTTAATTTTTATTTTTTGGTCATTTTTGCACTTTTCGTGAATGGGGGGGTATTCTCAGTTTAGCGATTTTTAAGCATTTTCCTTTATTGTTATTTCTGCGTCCCTTTGCATTCGTTTTGTAGATTTTTCGACATTACGCAGTTCTAACGTATCCTATTTTGCTATATTTAGGATTTTCACCAGATGGTTTAATTTTTATTTTTTGGCCATTTTTGCTGTTTTCGTCAACGGAGGGGGGAGTATTCTCAGTTTGGCGATTTTTAAGCATTTTACTTTATTGCTATTTCTACGTCCCCTTGCATTCGTTTTGTAGATTTTTCCACATTTCGCAGTGTAAACGTATCCTATTTTACTATAGTTTGGATTTGCACCAGATTTTTTAATTTTTATTTTTCGTTATTTTTGCACATTCTGTCAATGGGGGGGGGTATTCTCAGTTTAGCGATTTTTAAGCATTTTTCTTTATTGCTATTTCTGCGTCCCTTTTCTTTCGTTTGGTAGATTTTTTGGTATTTCGCAGTTCTAACGTATCCTATTTTGCTATATAAAGGATTTTCACCAGATTTTATAATTTTCATATTTTGGCCATTTTTAAACTCTTCGTCAACGGGGGGCTATTCTTATTTTAGCGATTTCTAAGCAGTTTAGTTTATTCCTATTTGTGGTTCCTTTGCATTTGTTTTGTAGATTTTTGCGGCATTACGCAGTTCTAACTAATCCTATTTTGCTATATTTAGGATTTGCACCAGATTTTTTAATTTTTTTGGCCATTTTTGCACTTTTCGTCAATGGGGGGTATTCTCAGTATAGCGATTTTTAAGCATTTTACTTTATTGCTATTTCTGCGTCCCTTTGCATTCGTTTTGTAGATTTTTCGGCATGACGCAGTTCTAACGTATTCTATTTTGCTATATTTAGGATTTGCACCAGATTTTTTAATTTTTTGTGGTCATTTTTGCACTTTTCGTCAATGGGGGGGTATTCTCAGTTTAGCGATTTTTCAGCATTTTACTTTGTTGCTATTTCTACGTCCTTTTTCTTTCGTTTGGTAGATTATTCGGCATTACGCAGTTCTAACGTATCCTATTTTTCTACATTTAGAATTTTCACCAGATTTTTTAATTTTTATTTTTTTCAATTTTTGCACTTTTCGTCAATGGGGGGGTATTCTCAGTTTAGCGATTTTTAAGCATTTTTCTTTATTGCTATTTCTGCGTCCCTTTGCATACGTTTTGTAGATGTTTCGACATTACGAAGTTCTAACGTATCCAATTTTGCTATATTTAGGATTTTCGCCAGATTTTTTAATTTTTATTTTTTGGCCATTTTTGCAGTTTTCGTCAATTTTCATTTTAGCGATTTCTAAGCATTTTAGTTTATTCCTATTTCTGCGTCCCTTTTTATTCGTTTTGTAGATTTTTCGGCATTACGCAGTTCTAACGTATCGTATTTTGCTATACTAAGGATTTGGACGAGAGTTTTTAATTTTTATTTTCTGGTCATTTTTGCACTTTTCGTGAATGGGGGGGTATTCTCAGTTTAGCGATTTTTAAGCATTTCCCTTTATTGTTATTTCTGCGTCCCTTTGCATTCGTTTTGTAGATTTTTCGACATTACGCAGTTCTAACGTATCCTATTTTGCTATATTTAGGAATTTGACCAGATTTTTTAATTTTTATTTTTTGGCCATTTTTGCAGTTTTCGTCAACGGGGGGGGGTATTCTCAGTTTAGCGGTTTTTAAGCATTTTACTTTATTGCTATTTCTGCGTCCCTTTGCATTCGTTTTGTAGATTTTTCGGCATTACGCAGTTCTAACGTATCCTATTTTGCTATATTTCGAATTTACACCAGATTTTTTAATTTTTATTTTTTGGCCATTTTGCACTTTTCATCAATTTTCATTTTAGCGATTTCTAAGCATTTTAGTTTATTCCTATTTCTGCGTCCCTTTTTATTCGTTTTGTAGATTTTTCGGCATTACGCAGTTCTAACGTATCGTATTTTGCTATACTAAGGATTTGGACGAGATTTTTTAATTTTTATTTTTTGGTCATTTTTGCACTTTTCGTGAATGGGGGGGTATTCACAGTTTAGCGATTTTTAAGCATTTTCCTTTATTGTTATTTCTGCGTCCCTTTGCATTCGTTTTGTAGATTTTTCGACATTACGCAGTTCTAACGTATCCTATTTTGCTATATTTAGGATTTTGACCAGATGGTTTAATTTTTATTTTTTGGCCATTTTTGCTGTTTTCGTCAACGGAGGGGGGAGTATTCTCAGTTTAGCGATTTTTAAGCATTTTACTTTATTGCTATTTCTACGTCCCCTTGCATTCGTTTTGTAGATTTTTCGACATTTCGCAGTGTAAACGTATCCTATTTTACTATAGTTTGGATTTGCACCAGATTTTTTAATTTTTATTTTTCGTTATTTTTGCACATACTGTCAATGGGGGGGGTATTCTCAGTTTAGCGATTTTTAAGCATTTTTCTTTATTGCTATTTCTGCGTCCCTTTTCTTTCGTTTGGTAGATTTTTCGGTATTTCGCAATTCTAACGTATCCTATTTTGCTATATATAGGATTTTCACCAGATTTTATAATTTTCATATTTTGGCCATTTTTAAACTCTTCGTCAACGGGGGGCTATTCTTATTTTAGCGATTTCTAAGCAGTTTAGTTTATTACTATTTCTGCGTCCCTTTGCATTCGTTTTGTAGATTTTTGCGGAATTACGCAGTTCTAACTAATCCTATTTTGCTATATTTAGGATTTGCACCAGATTTTTTAATTTTTTTGGCCATTTTTGCACTTTTCGTCAATGGGGGGTATTCTCAGTATAGCGATTTTTAAGCATTTTACTTTATTGCTATTTCTGCGTCCCTTTGCATTCGTTTTGTAGATTTTTCGGCATGACGCAGTTCTAACGTATTTTATTTTGCTATATTTAGGATTTGCACCAGATTTTTTAATTTTTTGTGGTCATTTTTGCACTTTTCGTCAATGGGGGGGTATTCTCAGTTTAGCGATTTTTCAGCATTTTACTTTGTTGCTATTTCTACGTCCTTTTTCTTTCGTTTGGTAGATTATTCGGCATTACGCAGTTCTAACGTATCCTATTTTTCTACATTTAGAATTTTCACCAGATTTTTTAATTTTTATTTTTTTCCATTTTTGCACTTTTCGTCAATGGGGGGGTATTCTCAGTTTAGCGATTTTTAAGCATTTTTCTTTATTGCTATTTCTGCGTCCCTTTGCATACGTTTTGTAGATGTTTCGACATTACGAAGTTCTAACGTATCCAATTTTGCTATATTTAGGATTTTCGCCAGATTTTTTAATTTTTATTTTTTGGCCATTTTTGCAGTTTTCGTCAATTTTCATTTTAGCGATTTCTAAGCATTTTAGTTTATTCCTATTTCTGCGACCCTTTTTATTCGTTTTGTAGATTTTTCGGCATTACGCAGTTCTAACGTATCGTATTTTGCTATACTAAGGATTTGGACGAGATTTTTTAATTTTTATTTTTTGGTCATTTTTGCACTTTTCGTGAATGGGGGGGTATTCTCAGTTTAGCGATTTTTAAGCATTTCCCTTTATTGTTATTTCTGCGTCCCTTTGCATTCGTTTTGTAGATTTTTCGACATTACGCAGTTCTAACGTATCCTATTTTGCTATATTTAGGATTTTCAGCAGATTTTTTAATTTTTATTTTTTGGCCATTTTTGCAGTTTTCGTCAACGGGGGGGGGTATTCTCAGTTTAGCGATTTTTAAGCATTTTACTTTATTGCTATTTCTGCGTCCCTTTGCATTCGTTTTGTAGATTTTTCTGCATTACGCAGTTCTAACGTATCCTATTTTCTATATTTCGAATTTACACCAGATTTTTTAATTTTTATTTTTTGGCCATTTTGCACTTTTCATCAATGGGGGGGTATTCTCATTTTAGCGATTTCTAAGCATTTTAGTTTATTCCTATTTCTGCGTCCCTTTGCATTCGTTTTGTAGATTTTTCGGCATTACGCAGTTGTAAGGTATCCTATTTTGCTATACTAAGGATTTGGACCAGATTTATTAATTTTTATTTTTTGGTCATTTTTGCACTTTTCGTGAATGGGGGGGTGTTCTCAGTTTAGCGATTTTTAAGCATTTTCCTTTATTGTTATTTCTGCGTCCCTTTGGATTCGTTTTGTAGATTTTTCGACATTACGCAGTTCTAATGTATCCTATTTTGCTATATTTAGAATTTTCACCAGATTTTTTAATTTTTATTTTTTGGCCATTTTGCACTTTTCGTCAATGGGGGGGTATTCTCATTTTAGCGATTTCTAAGCATTTTAGTTTATTCCTATTTCTGCGTCCCCTTGCATTCGTTTTGTAGATTTTTCGACATTTCGCAGTGTAAACTTATCCTATTTTACTATAGTTTGGATTTGCACCAGATTTTTTAATTTTTATTTTTCGTTATTTTTGCACATTCTGTCAATGGGGGGGGGGGTATTCTCAGTTTAGCGATTTTTAAGCATTTTTCTTTATTGCTATTTCTGCGTCCCTTTTCTTTCGTTTGGTAGATTTTTCGGTATTTCGCAGTTCTAACGTACCCTATTTTGCTAAATATAGGATTTTCACCAGATTTTATAATTTTCATATTTTGGCCATTTTTAAATTCTTCGTCAACGGGGGGCTATTCTTATTTTAGCGATTTCTAAGCAGTTTAATTTATTCCTATTTCTGCGTCTTTTTGCATTCGTTTTGTAGATTTTTGCGGCATTACGCAGTTCTAACTTATCCTATTTTGCTATATTTAGGATTTGCACCAGATTTTTTAATTTTTTTGGCCATTTTTGCTCTTTTCGTCAATGGGGGGTATTCTCAGTATAGCGATCTTTAAGCATTTTACTTTATTGCTATTTCTGCGTCCCTTTGCAATTCGTTTTGTAGATTTTTCGGCATTACGCAGTTCTAACGTATTCTATTTTGCTATATTTAGGATTTGCACCAGATTTTTTAATTTTTTGTGGTCATTTTTGCACTTTTCGTCAATGGGGGGTATTCTCAGTTTAGCGATTTCTAAGCATTTTAGTTTATTCCTATTTCTGCGTCCCTTTGCATTCGTTTTGTAGATTTTTCGGCATTACGCAGTTCTAAGGTATCCTATTTTGCTATACTAAGGATTTGGACGAGATTTTTTAATTTTTATTTTTTGGTCATTTTTGCACTTTTTGTGAATGGGGCGGTATTCTCAGTTTAGCGATTTTTAAGCATTTCCCTTTATTGTTATTTCTGCGTCCCTTTGCATTCGTTTAGTAGATTTTTCGACATTACGCAGTTCTAACGTATCCTATTTTGCTATATTTAGGATTTTCACCAGATTTTTTAATTTTTATTTTTTGGTCATTTTTGCAGTTTTCGTCAACGGGGGGGATATTCTCAGTTTAGCGATTTTTAAGCATTTTACTTTATTCCTATATCTGCGTCCCTTTGCATTCGTTTTGTAGATTTTTCGGCATTACGCAGTTCTAACTTATCCTATTTTGCTATATTTCGAATTTTCACCAGATTTTTTAATTTTTATTTTTTGGCCATTTTGCACTTTTCGTCAATGGGGGGGTATTCTCCTTTTAGCGATTTCTAAGCATTTTAGTTTATTGCTATTTCTGTGTCCCTTTGCATTCGTTTTGTAGATTTTTCGGCACTACGCAGTTCTAAGGTATGCTATTTTGCTATACTAAGGATTTGGACGAGATTTTTTAATTTTTATTTTTTGGTCATTTTTGCACTTTTCGTGAATGGGGGGGTATTCTCAGTTTAGCGATTTTTAAGCATTTCCCTTTATTGTTATTTCTGCGTCCCTTTGCATTCGTTTTGTAGATTTTTCGACATTACGCAGTTCTAATGTATCCTATTTTGCTATATTTAGAATTTTCACCAGATTTTTTAATTTTTATTTTTTGGCCATTTTGCACTTTTCGTCAATGGGGGGGTATTCTCATTTTAGCGATTTCTAAGCATTTTAGTTTATTCCTATTTCTGCGTCCCCTTGCATTCGTTTTGTAGATTTTTCGACATTTCGCAGTGTAAACGTATCCTATTTTACTATAGTTTGGATTTGCACCAGATTTTTTAATTTTTATTTTTCGTTATTTTTGCACATTCTGTCAATGGGGGGTTATTCTCAGTTTAGCGATTTTTAAGCATTTTTCTTTATTGCTATTTCTGCGTCCCTTTTCTTTCGTTTGGTAGATTTTTCGGTATTTCGCAGTTCTAACGTATCCTATTTTGCTATATATAGGATTTTCACCAGATTTTATAATTTTCATATTTTGGCCATTTTTAAACTCTTCGTCAACGGGGGGCTATTCTTATTTTAGCGATTTCTAAGCAGTTTAGTTTATTCCTATTTCTGCGTCTTTTTGCATTCGTTTTGTAGATTTTTGCGGCATTACGCAGTTCTAACTTATCCTATTTTGCTATATTTAGGATTTGCACCAGATTTTTTAATTTTTTTGGCCATTTTTGCACTTTTCGTCAATGGGGGGTATTCTCAGTATAGCGATTTTTAAGCATTTTACTTTATTGCTATTTCTGCGTCCCTTTGCATTGGTTTTGTAGATTTTTCGGCATGACGCAGTTCTAACGTATTCTATTTTGCTATATTTAGGATTTGCACCAGATTTTTTAATTTTTTGTGGTCATTTTTGCACTTTTCGTCAATGGGGGGTATTCTCAGTTTAGCGATTTTTCAGCATTTTACTTTGTTGCTATTTCTACGTCCTTTTTCTTTCGTTTGGTAGATTATTCGGCATTACGCAGTTCTAACGTATCCTATTTTTCTACATTTAGAATTTTCACCAGATTTTTTAATTTTTATTTTTTTCCATTTTTGCACTTTTCGTCAATGCACTTTTCGTATTCTCAGTTTAGCGATTTTTAAGCATTTTTCTTTATTGCTATTTCTGCGTCCCTTTGCATACGTTTTGTAGATGTTTCGACATTACGAAGTTCTAACGTATCCAATTTTGCTATATTTAGGATTTTCGCCAGATTTTTTAATTTTTATTTTTTGGCCATTTTTGCAGTTTTCGTCAATTTTCATTTTAGCGATTTCTAAGCATTTTAGTTTATTCCTATTTCTGCGTCCCTTTTTATTCGTTTTGTAGATTTTTCGGCATTACGCAGTTCTAACGTATCGTATTTTGCTATACTAAGGATTTGGACGAGATTTTTTAATTTTTATTTTTTGGTCATTTTTGCACTTTTCGTGAATGGGGGGGGGTATTCTCAGTTTTACGATTTTTAAGCATTTCCCTTTATTGTTATTTCTGCGTCCCTTTGCATTCCTTTTGTAGATTTTTCGACATTACGCAGTTCTAACGTATCCTATTTTGCTATATTTAGGATTTGCACCAGATTTTTTAATTTTTTTGGCCATTTTTGCTCTTTTCGTCAATGGGGGGTATTCTCAGTATAGCGATTTTTAAGCATTTTACTTTATTGCTATTTCTGCGTCCCTTTGCATTCGTTTTGTAGATTTTTCGGCATTACGCAGTTCTAACGTATTCTATTTTGCTATATTTAGGATTTGCACCAGATTTTTTAATTTTTTGTGGTCATTTTTGCACTTTTCGTCAATGGGGGGTATTCTCAGTTTAGCGATTTTTCAGCATTTTACTTTGTTGCTATTTCTACGTCCTTTTTCTTTCGTTTGGTAGATTATTCGGCATTACGCAGTTCTAACGTATCCTATTTTTCTACATTTAGAATTTTCACCAGATTTTTTAATTTTTATTTTTTTCCATTTTTGCACTTTTCGTCAATGGGGGGTATTCTCAGTTTAGCGATTTTTAAGCATTTTACTTTATTGCTATTTCTGCGTCCCTTTGTATACGTTTTGTAGATGTTTCGACATTACGAAGTTCTAACGTATCCAATTTTCCTATATTTAGGATTTTCGCCAGATTTTTTAATTTTTATTTTTTGGCCTATTTTGCAGTTTTCGTCAATTTTCATTTTAGCGATTTCTAAGCATTTTAGTTTATTCCTATTTCTGCGTCCCTTTTTATTCGTTTTGTAGATTTTTCGGCATTACGCAGTTCTAACGTATCGTATTTTGCTATACTAAGGATTTGGACGAGATTTTTTAATTTTTATTTTTTGGTCATTTTTGCACTTTTCGTGAATGGGGGGGTATTCTCAGTTTAGCGATTTTTAAGCATTTCCCTTTATTGTTATTTCTGCGTCCCTTTGCATTCGTTTTGTAGATTTTTCGACATTACGCAGTTCTAACGTATCCTATTTTGCTATATTTAGGATTTTCACCAGATTTTTTAATTTTTATTTTTTGGCCATTTTTGCAGTTTTCGTCAACGGGGGGGGTATTCTCAGTTTAGCGATTTTTAAGCATTTTACTTTATTGCTATTTCTGCGTCCGTTTGCATTCGTTTTGTAGATTTTTCGGCATTACGCAGTTCTAACTTATCCTATTTTGCTATATTTCGAATTTTCACCAGATTTTTTAATTTTTATTTTTTGGCCATTTTGCACTTTTCGTCAATGGGGGGGTATTCTCATTTTAGCGATTTCTAAGTATTTTAGTTTATTCCTATTTCTGCGTCCCTTTGCATTCGTTTTGTAGATTTTTCGGCATTACGCAGGTCTAAGGTATCCTATTTTGCTATACTAAGGATTTGGACGAGATTTTTTAATTTTTATTTTTTGGTCATTTTTGCACTTTTCGTGAATGGGGGGGTATTCTCAGTTTAGCGATTTTTAAGCATTTCCCTTTATTGTTATTTCTGCGTCCCTTTGCATTCGTTTTGTAGATTTTTCGACATTACGCAGTTCTAATGTATCCTATTTTGCTATATTTAGAATTTTCACCAGATTTTTTAATTTTTATTTTTTGGCCATTTTGCACTTTTCGTCAATGGGGGGGTATTCTCATTTTAGCGATTTCTAAGCATTTTAGTTTATTCCTATTTCTGCGTCCCCTTGCATTCGTTTTGTAGATTTTTCGACATTTCGCAGTGTAAACGTATCCTATTTTACTACAGCTTGGATTTGCACCAGATTTTTTAATTTTTATTTTTCGTTATTTTTGCACATTCTGTCAATGGGGGGTTATTCTCAGTTTAGAGATTTTTAAGCATTTTTCTTTATTGCTATTTCTGCGTCCCTTTTCTTTCGTTTGGTAGATTTTTCGGTATTTCGCAGTTCTAACGTATCCTATTTTGCTATATATAGGATTTTCACCAGATTTTATAATTTTTATATTTTGGCTATTTTTAAACTCTTCGTCAACGGGGGGCTATTCTTATTTTAGCGATTTCTAAGCAGTTTAGTTTATTCCTATTTCTGCGTCTTTTTGCATTCGTTTTGTAGATTTTTGCGGCATTACGCAGTTCTAACTTATCCTATTTTGCTATATTTAGGATTTGCACCAGATTTTTTAATTTTTTTGGCCATTTTTGCACTTTTCGATAATGGGGGGTATTCTCAGTATAGCGATTTTTAAGCATTTTACTTTATTGCTATTTCTGCGTCCCTTTGCATTCGTTTTGTAGATTTTTCGGCATTACGCAGTTCTAACGTATTCTATTTTGCTATATTTAGGATTTGCACCAGATTTTTTAATTTTTTGTGGTCATTTTTGCACTTTTCGTCAATGGGGGGGTATTCTCAGTTTAGCGATTTTTCAGCATTTTACTTTGTTGCTATTTCTACGTCCTTTTTCTTTCGTTTGGTAGATTATTCGGCATTACGCAGTTCTAACGTATCCTATTTTTCTACATTTAGAATTTTCACCAGATTTTTTAATTTTTATTTTTTTCCATTTTTGCACTTTTCGTCAATGGGGGGGGGGTATTCTCAGTTTAGCGATTTTTAAGCATTTTCCTTTATTGCTATTTCTGCGTCCCTTTGCATACGTTTTGTAGATGTTTCGACATTACGAAGTTCTAACGTATGCAATTTTGCTATATTTAGGATTTTCGCCAGATTTTTTAATTTTTATTTTTTGGCCATTTTTGCAGTTTTCGTCAATTTTCATTTTAGCGATTTCTAAGCATTTTAGTTTATTCCTATTTCTGCGACCCTTTTTATTCGTTTTGTAGATTTTTCGGCATTACGCAGTTCTAACGTATCGTATTTTGCTATACTAAGGATTTGGACGAGATTTTTTAATTTTTATTTTTTGGTCATTTTTGCACTTTTCGTGAATGGGGGGGGGGTATTCTCAGTTTAGCGATTTTTAAGCATTTCCCTTTATTGTTATTTCTGCGTCCCTTTGCATTCGTTTTGTAGATTTTTCGACATTACGCAGTTCTAACGTATCCTATTTTGCTATATTTAGGATTTTCACCAGATTTTCACCAGATTTTTTAATTTTTATTTTTTGGCCATTTTTGCAGTTTTCGTCAACGGGAGGGGGGGTATTCTCAGTTTAGCGATTTTTAAGCATTTTACTTTATTGCTATTTCTGCGTCCCCTTGCATTCGTTTTGTAGATTTTTCGACATTTCGCAGTGTAAACGTATCCTATTTTACTATAGTTTGGATTTGCACCAGATTTTTTAATTTTTATTTTTCGTTATTTTTGCACATTCTGTCAATGGGGGGGGGGGGTATTCTCAGTTTAGCGATTTTTAAGCATTTTTCTTTATTGCTATTTCTGCGTCCCTTTTCTTTCGTTTGGTAGATTTTTCGGTATTTCGCAGTTCTAACGTATCCTATTTTGCTATATATAGGATTTTCACCAGATTTTATAATTTTCATATTTTGGCCATTTTTAAACTCTTCGTCAACGGGGGGCTATTCTTATTTTAGCGATTTCTAAGCAGTTTAGTTTATTCCTATTTCTGCGTCCCTTTGCATTCGTTTTGTAGATTTTTGCGGCATTACGCAGTTCTAACTAATCCTATTTTGCTATAATTAGGATTTCCACCAGATTTTTTAATTTTTTCGGCCATTTTTGCACTTTTCGTCAATGGGGGGTATTCTCAGTATAGCGATTTTTAAGCATTTTACTTTATTGCTATTTCTGCGTCCCTTTGCATTCGTTTTGTAGATTTTTCGGCATTACGCAGTTCTAACGTATTCTATTTTGCTATATTTAGGATTTGCACCAGATTTTTTAATTTTTTGTGGTCATTTTTGCACTTTTCGTCAATGGGGGGATATTCTCAGTTTAGCGATTTTTCAGCATTTTACTTTGTTGCTATTTCTACGTCCTTTTTCTTTCGTTTGGTAGATTATTCGGCATTACGCAGTTCTAACGTATCCTATTTTTCTACATTTAGAATTTTCACCAGATTTTTTAAGTTTTATTTTTTTCCATTTTTGCACTTTTCGTCAATGGGGGGGTATTCTCAGTTTAGCGATTTTTAAGCATTTTTCTTTATTGCTATTTCTGCGTCCCTTTGCATACGTTTTGTAGATGTTTCGACATTACGAAGTTCTAACGTATCCAATTTTGCTATATTTAGGATTTTCGCCAGATTTTTTAATTTTTATTTTTTGGCCATTTTTGCAGTTTTCGTCAATTTTCATTTTAGCGATTTCTAAGCATTTTAGTTTATTCCTATTTCTGCGTCCCTTTTTATTCGTTTTGTAGATTTTTCGGCATTACGCAGTTCTAAGGTATCCTATTTTGCTATACTAAGGATTTGGACCAGATTTTTTAATTTTTATTTTTTGGTCATTTTTGCACTTTTCGTGAATGGGGGGTGTTCTCAGTTTTGCGATTTTTAAGCATTTTCCTTTATTGTTATTTCTGCGTCCCTTTGCATTCGTTTTGTAGATTTTTCGACATTACGCAGTTCTAATGTATCCTATTTTGCTATATTTAGAATTTTCACCAGATTTTTTAATTTTTATTTTTTGGCCATTTTGCACTTTTCGTCAATGGGGTGGGTATTCTCATTTTAGCGATTTCTAAGCATTTTAGTTTATTCCTATTTCTGCGTCCCCTTGCATTCGTTTTGTAGATTTTTCGACATTTCGCAGTGTAAACGTATCCTATTTTACTATAGTTTGGATTTGCACCAGATTTTTTAATTTTTATTTTTCGTTATTTTTGCACATTCTGTCAATGGGGGGGGGTATTCTCAGTTTAGCGATTTTTAAGCATTTTTCTTTATTGCTATTTCTGCGTCCCTTTTCTTTCGTTTGGTAGATTTTTCGGTATTTCGCAGTTCTAACGTATCCTATTTTGCTATATATAGGATTTTCACCAGATTTTATAATTTTCATATTTTGGCCATTTTTTAACTCTTCGTCAACGGGGGGCTATTCTTATTTTAGCGATTTCTAAGCAGTTTAGTTTATTCCTATTTCTGCGTCTTTTTGCATTGGTTTTGTAGATTTTTGCGGCATTACGCAGTTCTAACTTATCCTATTTTGCTATATTTAGGATTTGCACCAGATTTTTTAATTTTTTTTGGCCATTTTTGCACTTTTCGTCAATGGGGGGTATTCTCAGTATAGCGATTTTTAAGCATTTTACTTTATTGCTATTTCTGCGTCCCTTTGCATTCGTTTTGTAGATTTTTCGGCATTACGCAGTTCTAACGTATTCTATTTTGCTATATTTAGGATTTGCACCAGATTTTTTAATTTTTTGTGGTCATTTTTGCACTTTTCGTCAATGGGGGGGTATTCTCAGTTTAGCGATTTTTCAGCATTTTACTTTGTTGCTATTTCTACGTCCTTTTTCTTTCGTTTGGTAGATTATTCGGCATTACGCAGTTCTAACGTATCCTATTTTTCTACATTTAGAATTTTTACCAGATTTTTTAATTTTTATTTTTTTCCATTTTTGCACTTTTCGTTAATGGTGGGGTATTCTCAGTTTAGCGATTTTTAAGCATTTTTCTTTATTGCTATTTCTGCGTCCCTTTGCATACGTTTTGTAGATGTTTCGACATTACGAAGTTCTAACGTATCCAATTTTGCTATATTTAGGATTTTCGCCAGATTTTTTTAATTTTTATTTTTTGGCCATTTTTGCAGTTTTCGTCAATTTTCATTTTAGCGATTTCTAAGCATTTTAGTTTATTCCTATTTCTGCGTCCCTTTTTATTCGTTTTGTAGATTTTTCGGCATTACGCAGTTCTAACGTATCGTATTTTGCTATACTAAGGATTTGGACGAGATTTTTTAATTTTTATTTTTTGGTCATTTTTGCACTTTTCGTGAATGGGGGGGTATTCTCAGTTTAGCGATTTTTAAGCATTTTCCTTTATTGTTATTTCTGCGTCCCTTTGCATTCCTTTTGTAGATTTTTCGACATTATGCAGTTCTAACGTATCCTATTTTGCTATATTTAGGATTTTCACCAGATTTTTTAATTTTTATTTTTTGGCCATTTTTGCAGTTTTCGTCAACAAGGGGGGTGTTCTCAGTTTAGCGATTTTTAAGCATTTTCCTTTATTGTTATTTCTGCGTCCCTTTGCATTCGTTTTGTAGATTTTTCGACATTACGCAGTTCTACTGTATCCTATTTTGCTATATTTAGAATATTCACCAGATTTTTTAATTTTTATTTTTTGGCCATTTTTGCAGTTTTCGTCAACGGGGGGGGGGTTCTCAGTTTATCGATTTTTAAGCATTTTCCTTTATTGTTATTTCTGCGTCCCTTTGCATTCGTTTTGTAGATTTTTCGACATTACGCAGTTCTAATGTATCCTATTTTGCTATAGTTTGGATTTGCACCAGATTTTTTAATTTTTATTTTTCGTTATTTTTGCACATTCTGTCAATGGGGGGGTATTCTCAGTTTAGCGATTTTTAAGCATTTTTCTTTATTGCTATTTCTGCGTCCCTTTTCTTTCGTTTGGTAGATTTTTCGGTATTTCGCAGTTCTAACGTATCCTATTTTGCTATATATAGGATTTTCACCAGATTTTATAATTTTTATATTTTGGCCATTTTTAAACTCTTCGTCAACGGGGGGCTATTCTTGTTTTAGCGATTTCTAAGCAGTTTAGTTTATTCCTATTTCTGCGTCTTTTTGCATTCGTTTTGTAGATTTTTGCGGCATTACGCAGTTCTAACTTATCCTATTTTGCTATATTTAGGATTTGCACCAGATTTTTTAATTTTTTTGGCCATTTTTGCACTTTTCGTCAATGGGGCGTATTCTCAGTATAGCGATTTTTAAGCATTTTACTTTATTGCTATTTCTGCGTCCCTTTGCATTCGTTTTGTAGATTTTTCGGCATTATGCAGTTCTAACGTATCCTATTTTGCTATATTTAGGATTTTCACCAGATTTTTAATTTTTATTTTTTGGCCATTTTTGCAGTTTTCGTCAACGGGGGGGGGTATTCTCAGTTTAGCGATTTTTAAGCATTTTACTTTATTGCTATTTCTGCGTCCCTTTGCATTCGTTTGGTAGATTTTTCGCCATTACGCAGTTCTAACGTATCCTATTTTGCTATATTTCGAATTTACACCAGATTTTTTAATTTTTATTTTTTGGCCATTTTGCACTTTTCGTCAATGGGGGGGGGGTATTCTTATTTTAGCGATTTCTAAGCATTCTAGTTTATTCCTATTTCTGCGTCCCTTTGCATTCGTTTTGTAGATTTTTCGGCATTACGCAGTTCTAAGGTATCCTATTTTGCTATACTAAGGATTTGGACCAGATTTTTTAATTTTTATTTTTTGGTCATTTTTGCACTTTTCGTGAATGGGGGGGTGTTCTCAGTTTAGCGATTTTTAAGCATTTACCTTTATTGTTATTTCTGCGTCCCTTTGCATTCGTTTTGTAGATTTTTCGACATTACGCAGTTCTAATGTATCCTATTTTGCTATATTTAGAATTTTCACTAGATTTTTTAATTTTTATTTTTTGGCCATTTTGCACTTTTCGTCAATGGGGGGGTATTCTCATTTTAGTGATTTCTAAGCATTTTAGTTTATTCCTATTTCTGCGTCCCCTTGCATTCGTTTTGTAGATTTTTCGACATTTCGCAGTGTAAACGTATCCTATTTTACTATAGTTTGGATTTGCACCAGATTTTTTAATTTTTATTTTTCGTTATTTTTGCACATTCTGTCAATGGGGGGGTATTCTCAGTTTAGCGATTTTTAAGCATTTTTCTTTATTGCTATTTCTGCGTCCCTTTTCTTTCGTTTGGTAGATTTTTCGGTATTTCGCAGTTCTAACGTATCCTATTTTGCTATATATAGGATTTTCACCAGATTTTATAATTTTTTGTGGTCATTTTTGCACTTTTCGTCAATGGGGGGGTATTCTCAGTTTAGCGATTTTTAAGCATTTTTCTTTATTGCTATTTCTGCGTCCCTTTGCATACGTTTTGTAGATGTTTCGACATTACGAAGTTCTAACGTATCCAATTTTGCTATATATAGGATTTTCGCCAGATTTTTTAATTTTTATTTTTTGGCCATTTTTGCAGTTTTCGTCAATTTTCATTTTAGCGATTTCTAAGCATTTTAGTTTATTCCTATTTCTGCGTCCCTTTTTATTCGTTTTGTAGATTTTTCGGCATTACGCAGTTCTAACGTATCCTATTTTGCTATACTAAGGATTTGGACCAGATTTTTTTATTTTTATTTTTTGGTCATTTTTGCACTTTTCGTGAATGGGGGGGGGTATTCTCAGTTTAGCGATTTTTAAGCATTTTCCTTTATTGTTATTTCTGCGTCCCTTTGCATTCGTTTTGTAGATTTTTCGACATTACGCAGTTCTAACGTATCCTATTTTGCTATATTTAGGATTTTCACCAGATTTTTTAATTTTTATTTTTTGGCCATTTTTGCAGTTTTCGTCAACGGGGGGGGGTATTCTCAGTTTAGCGATTTTTAAGCATTTTCCTTTACTGTTATTTCTGCGTCCCTTTGCATTCGTTTTGTAGATTTTTCGACATTACGCAGTTCTAATGTATCCTATTTTGCTATATTTAGAATTTTCACCAGATTTTTTAATTTTTATTTTTTGGCCATTTTGCACTTTTCGTCAATGGGGGGGTATTCTCATTTTAGCGATTTCTAAGCATTTTAGTTTATTCCTATTTTTGCGTCCCCTTGCATTCTTTTTGTAGATTTTTCGACATTTCGCAGTGTAAACGTATCCTATTTTACTATAGTTTGGATTTGCACCAGATTTTTTAATTTTTATTTTTCGTTATTTTTGCACATTCTGTCAATGGGGGAGTATTCTCAGTTTAGCGATTTTTAAGCATTTTTCTTTATTACTATTTCTGCGTCCCTTTTCTATCGTTTGGTAGATTTTTCGGTATTTCGCAGTTCTAACGTATCCTATTTTGCTATATATAGGATTTTCACCAGATTTTATAATTTTCATATTTTGGCCATTTTTAAACTCTTCGTCAACGGGGGGCTATTCTTATTTTAGCGATTTCTAAGGAGTTTAGTTTATTCCTATTTCTGCGTCTTTTTGCATTCATTTTGTAGATTTTTGCGGCATTACGCAGTTCTAACTTATCCTATTTTGCTATATTTAGGATTTGCACCAGATTTTTTAATTTTTTTGGCCATTTTTGCACTTTTCGTCAATGGGGGGTATTCTCAGTATAGCGATTTTTAAGCATTTTACTTTATTGCCATTTCTGCGTCCCTTTGCATTCGTTTTGTAGATTTTTCGGCATTACGCAGTTATAACGTATTCTATTTTGCTATATTTAGGATTTGCACCAGATTTTTTAATTTTTTGTGGTCATTTTTGCACTTTTCGTCAATGGGGGGGTATTCTCAGTTTAGCGATTTTTCAGCATTTTACTTTGTTGCTATTTCTACGTCCTTTTTCTTTCGTTTGGTAGATTATTCGGCATTACGCAGTTCTAACGTATCCTATTTTTCTACATTTAGAATTTTCACCAGATTTTTTAATTTTTATTTTTTTCCATTTTTGCACTTTTCGTCAATGGGGGGGTATTCTCAGTTTAGCGATTTTTAAGCATTTTTCTTTATTGCTATTTCTGCGTCCCTTTGCATACGTTTTGTAGATGTTTCGACATTACGAAGTTCTAACGTATCCAATTTTGCTATATTTAGGATTTTCGCCAGATTTTTTAATTTTTATTTTTTGGCCATTTTTGCAGTTTTCGTCAATTTTCATTTTAGCGATTTCTAAGCATTTTAGTTTATTCCTATTTCAGCGTCCCTTTGCATTCGTTTTGTAGATTTTTCGGCATTACGCAGTTCTAACGTATCCTATTTTGCTATATTTCGAATTTTCACAAGATTTTTTAATTTTTATTTTTTGTTCATTTTGCACTTTTCGTCAATGGGGGGGTATTCTCATTTTAGCGATTTCTAAGCATTTTAGTTTATTCCTATTTCTGCGTCCCTTTGCATTCGTTTTGTAGATTTTTCGGCATTACGCAGTTCTAAGGTATCCTATTTTGCTATACTAAGGATTTGGACCAGATTTTTTAATTTTTATTTTTTGGCCATTTTGCACTTTTCGTCAATGGGAGGGTATTCTCATTTTAGCGATTTCTAAGCATTTTAGTTTATTCCTATTTCTGCGTCCCCTTGCATTCGTTTTGTAGATTTTTCGACATTTCGCAGTGTAAACGTATCCTATTTTACTATAGTTTGGATTTGCACCAGATTTTTTAATTTTTATTTTTCGTTATTTTTGCACATTCTGTCAATGGGGGGGGTATTCTCAGTTTAGCGATTTTTAAGCATTTTTCTTTATTGCTATTTCTGCGTCCCTTTTCTTTCGTTTGGTAGATTTTTCGGTATTTCGCAGTTCTAACGTATCCTATTTTGCTATATATAGGATTTTCACCAGCTTTTATAATTTTCATATTTTGGCCATTTTTAAACTCTTCGTCAACGGGGGGCTATTCTTATTTTAGCGATTTCTAAGCAGTTTAGTTTATTCCTATTTCTGCGTCCCTTTGCATTCGTTTTGTAGATTTTTGCGGCATTACGCAGTTCTAACTTATCCTATTTTGCTATATTTAGGATTTGCACCAGATTTTTTAATTTTTTTGGCCATTTTTGCACTTTTCGTCAATGGGGGAAATTCTCAGTATAGCGATTTTTAAGCATTTTACTTTATTGCTATTTCTGCGTCCCTTTGCATTCGTTTTGTAGATTTTTCGGCATTACGCAGTTCTAACGTATTCTATTTTGCTATATTTAGGATTTGCACCAGATTTTTTAATTTTTTGTGGTCATTTTTGCACTTTTCGTCAATGGGGGGGTATTCTCAGCTGAGCGATTTTTCAGCATTTTACTTTGTTGCTATTTCTACGTCCTTTTTCTTTCGTTTGGTAGATTATTCGGCATTACGCAGTTCTAACGTATCCTTATTTCTACATTTAGAATTTTCACCAGATTTTTTAATTTTTATTTTTTTCCATTTTTGCACTTTTCGTCAATGGGGGGGTATTCTCAGTTTAGCGATTTTTAAGCATTTTTCTTTATTGCTATTTCTGCGTCCCTTTGCATACGTTTTGTAGATGTTTCGACATTACGAAGTTCTAACGTATCCAATTTTGCTATATTTAGGATTTTCGCCAGATTTTTTAATTTTTATTTTTTGGCCATTTTTGCAGTTTTCGTCAATTTTCATTTTAGCGATTTCTAAGCATTTTAGTTTATTCCTATTTCTGCGTCCCTTTTTATTCGTTTTGTAGATTTTTCGGCATTACACAGTTCTAACGTATCGTATTTTGCTATACTAAGGATTTGGACGAGATTTTTTAATTTTTATTTTTTGGTCATTTTTGCACTTTTCGTGAATGGGGGGGGGTATTCTCAGTTTAGCGATTTTAAAGCATTTTCCTTTATTGTTATTTCTGCGTCCCTTTGCATTCGTTTTGTAGATTTTTCGACATTACGCAATTCTAACGTATCCTATTTTGCTATATTTAGGATTTTCACCAGATTTTTTAATTTTTATATTTTGGCCATTTTTGCAGTTTTCGTCAACGGGGGGGGGTATTCTCAGTTTAGCGATTTTGAAGCATTTTACTTTATTGCTATTTCTGCGTCCCTTTGCATTCGTTTTGTAGATTTTTCGGCATTACGCAGTTCTAACGTATCCAATTTTGCTATATTTCGAATTTTCACAAGATTTTTTAATTTTTATTTTTTGGTCATTTTGCACTTTTCGTCAATGGGGGGGTATTCTCATTTTAGCGATTTCTAAGCATTTTAGTTTATTCCTATTTCTGCGTCCCTTTGCATTCGTTTTGTAGATTTTTCGGCATTACGCAGTTCTAAGGTATCCTATTTTGCTATACTAAGGATTTGGACCAGATTTTTTAATTTTTATTTTTTGGCCATTTTGCACTTTTCGTCAATGGGAGGGTATTCTCATTTTAGCGATTTCTAAGCATTTTAGTTTATTCCTATTTCTGCGTCCCCTTGCATTCGTTTTGTAGATTTTTCGACATCTCGCAGTGTAAACGTATCCTATTTTACTATAGTTTGGATTTGCACCAGATTTTTTAATTTTTATTTTTCGTTATTTTTGCACATTCTGTCAATGGGGGGGTATTCTCAGTTTAGCGATTTTTAAGCATTTTTCTTTATTGCTATTTCTGCGTCCCTTTTCTTTCGTTTGGTAGATTTTTCGGTATTTCGCAGTTCTAACGTATCCTATTTTGCTATATATAGGATTTTCACCAGATTTTATAATTTTCATATTTTGGCCATTTTTAAACTCTTCGTCAACGGGGGGCTATTCTTATTTTAGCGATTTCTAAGCAGTTTAGTTTATTCCTATTTCTGCGTCCCTTTGCATTCGTTTTGTAGATTTTTCGGCATTACGCAGTTCTAAGGTATCCTATGTTGCTATACTATGGATTCGACCAGATTTTTTAATTTTTATTTTTTGGCCATTTTGCACTTTTCGTCAATGGGGGGGTATTCTCATTTTAGCGATTTCTAAGCATTTTAGTTTATTCCTATTTCTGCGTCCCCTTGCATTCGTTTTGTAGATTTTTCGATATTTCGCAGTGTAAACGTATCCTATTTTACTATAGTTTGGTTTTGCACCAGATTTTTTAATTTTTATTTTTCGTTATTTTTGCACATTCTGTCAATGGGGGGGGTATTCTCAGTTTAGCGATTTTTAAGCATTTTTCTTTATTGCTATTTCTGCGTCCCTTTTCTTTCGTTTGGTAGATTTTTCGGTATTTCGCAGTTCTAACGTATCCTATTTTGCTATATATAGGATTTTCACCTGATTTTATAATTTTCATATTTTGGCCATTTTTAAACTCTTCGTCAACGGGGGGCTATTCTTATTTTAGCGATTTCTAAGGAGTTAGTTTATTCCTATTTCTGCGTCCCTTTGCATTCGTTTTGTAGATTTTTGCGGCATTACGCAGTTCTAACTTATCCTATTTTGCTATATTTAGGATTTGCACCAGATTTTTTAATTTTTTTGGCAATTTTTGCACTTTTCGTCAATGGGGAGTATTCTCAGTATAGCGATTTTTAAGCATTTTACTTTATTGCTATTTGTGCGTCCCTTTGCATTCGTTTTGTAGATTTTTCGGCATTACGCAGTTCTAACGTATTCTATGTTGCTATATTTAGGATTTGCACCAGATTTTTTAATTTTTTGTGGTCATTTTTGCACTTTTCGTCAATGGGGGGGTATTCTCAGTTTAGCGATTTTTCAGCATTTTACTTTGTTGCTATTTCTACGTCCTTTTTCTTTCGTTTGGTAGATTATTCGGCATTACGCAGTTCTAACGTATCCTATTTTTCTACATTTAGAATTTTCACCAGATTTTTTAATTTTTATTTTTTTCCATTTTTGCACTTTTCGTATTCTCAGTTTAGCGATTTTTAAGCATTTTTCTTTATTGCTATTTCTGCGTCCCTTTGCATACGTTTTGTAGATGTTTCGACATTACGAAGTTCTAACGTATCCAATTTTGCTATATTTAGAATTTTCGCCAGATTTTTTAATTTTTATTTTTTGGCCATTTTTGCAGTTTTCGTCAATTTTCATTTTAGCGATTTCTAAGCATTTTAGTTTATTCCTATTTCTGCGTCCCTTTTTATTCGTTTTGTAGATTTTTCGGCATTACGCAGTTCTAACGTATCGTATTTTGCTATACTAAGGATTTGGACGAGATTTTTTAATTTTTATCTTTTGGTCATTTTTGCACTTTTCGTGAATGGGGGGGGGGTATTCTCAGTTTAGCGATTTTAAAGCATTTTCCTTTATTGTTATTTCTGCGTCCCTTTGCATTCGTTTTGTAGATTTTTCGACATTACGCAATTCTAACGTATCCTATTTTGCTATATTTAGGATTTTCACCAGATTTTTTAATTTTTATATTTTGGCCATTTTTGCAGTTTTCGTCAACGGGGGGGGTATTCTCAGTTTAGCGATTTTGAAGCATTTTACTTTATTGCTATTTCTGCGTCTTTATGCATTCGTTTTGTAGATTTTTCGGCATTACGCAGTTCTAAGGTATCCTATGGTGCTATACTATGGATTCGACCAGATTTTTTAATTTTTATTTTTTGGCCATTTTGCACTTTTCGTCAATGGGGGGGGTATTCTCATTTTAGCGATTTCTAAGCATTTTAGTTTATTCCTATTTCTGCGTCCCCTTGCATTCGTTTTGTAGATTTTTCGATATTTCGCAGTGTAAACGTATCCTATTTTACTATAGTTTGGTTTTGCACCAGATTTTTTAATTTTTATTTTTCGTTATTTTTGCACATTCTGTCAATGGGGGGGGGTATTCTCAGTTTAGCGATTTTTAAGCATTTTTCTTTATTGCTATTTCTGCGTCCCTTTTCTTTCGTTTGGTAGATTTTTCGGTATTTCGCAGTTCTAACGTATCCTATTTTGCTATATATAGGATTTTCACCAGATTTTATAATTTTCATATTTTGGCCATTTTTAAACTCTTCGTCAACGGGGGGCTATTCTTATTTTAGCGATTTCTAAGCAGTTAGTTTATTCCTATTTCTGCGTCCCTTTGCATTCGTTTTGAAGATTTTTGCGGCATTACGCAGTTCTAACTTGTCCTATTTTGCTATATTTAGGATTTGCACCAGATTTTTTAATTTTTCTGGCCATTTTTGCACTTTTCGTCAATGGGGGGTATTCTCAGTATAGCGATTTTTAAGCATTTTACTTTATTGCTATTTCTGCGTCCCTTTGCATTCGTTTTGTAGATTTTTCGGCATTACGCAGTTCTAACGTATTCTATGTTGCTATATTTAGGATTTGCACCAGATTTTTTAATTTTTTGTGGTCATTTTTGCACTTTTCGTCAATGGGGGGGTATTCTCAGTTTAGCGATTTTTCAGCATTTTACTTTGTTGCTATTTCTACGTCCTTTTTCTTTCGTTTGGTAGATTATTCGGCATTACGCAGTTCTAACGTATCCTATTTTTCTACATTTAGAATTTTCACCAGATTTTTTAATTTTTATTTTTTTCCATTTTTGCACTTTTCGTCAATGGGGGGGTATTCTCATTTTAGCGATTTTTAAGCATTTTTCTTTATTGCTATTTCTGCGTCCCTTTGCATACGTTTTGTAGATGTTTCGACATTACGAAGTTCTAACGTATCCAATTTTGCTATATTTAGAATTTTCGCCAGATTTTTTAATTTTTATTTTTTGGCCATTTTTGCAGTTTTCGTCAATTTTCATTTTAGCGATTTCTAAGCATTTTAGTTTATTCCTATTTCTGCGTCCCTTTTTATTCGTTTTGTTGATTTTTCGGCATTACGCAGTTCTAACGTATCGTATTTTGCTATACTAAGGATTTGGACGAGATTTTTTAATTTTTATTTTTTGGTCATTTTTGCACTTTTCGTGAATGGGGGGGTATTCTCAGTTTAGCGATTTTTAAGCATTTTCCTTTATTGTTATTTCTGCGTCCCTTTGCATTCGTTTTGTAGATTTTTCGACATTACGCAGTTCTAACGTATCCTATTTTGCTATATTTAGGATTTTCACCAGATTTTTTAAATTTTATATTTTGGCCATTTTTGCAGTTTTCGTCAACGGGGGGGGGGGGGTATTCTCAGTTTAGCGATTTCTAAGCATTTTAGTTTATTCCTATTTCTGCGTCCCTTTGCATTCGTTTTGTAGATTTTTCGGCATTACGCAGTTCTAAGTTATCCTATTTTGCTATACTAAGGATTTGGACCAGATTTTTTAATTTTTATTTTTTGGTCATTTTTGCACTTTTCGTGAATGGGGGAGTATTCTCAGTTTAGCGATTTTTAAGCATTTTCCTTTATTGTTATTTCTGCGTCCCTTTGCATACGTTTTGTAGATGTTTCGACATTACGAAGTTCTAACGTATCCAATTTTGCTATACTAAGGATTTGGACCAGATTTTTTAATTTTTATTTTTTGGTCATTTTTGCACTTTTCGTGAATGGGGGGGTGTTCTCAGTTTAGCGATTTTTAAGCATTTTCCTTTATTGTTATTTCTGCGTCCCTTTGCATTTGTTTTGTAGATTTTTCGACATTACGCAGTTCTAATGTATCCTATTTTGCTATATTTCAAATTTTCACCAGATTTTTTAATTTTTATTTTTTGGCCATTTTGCACTTTTCGTCAATGGGGGGGTATTCTCATTCTAGCGATTTCTAAGCATTTTAGTTTATTCCTATTTCTGCGTCCCTTTGCATTCGTTTTGTAGATTTTTCGGCATTACGCAGTTCTAAAGACTGCTATTTTGCTATACTAAGGATTTGGACCAGATTTTTTAATTTTTATTTTTTGGTCATTTTTGCACTTTTCGTGAATGGGGGGGTGTTCACAGTTTAGCGATTTTTAAGCATTTTCCTTTATTGTTATTTCTGCGTCCCTTTGCATTCGTTTTGTAGATTTTTCGACATTACGCAGTTCTAATGTATCCTATTTTGCTATATTTAGAATTTTCACCAGATTTTTTAATTTTTATTTTTTGGCCATTTTCCACTTTTCGTCAATGGGGGGGTATTCTCATTTAGCGATTTCTAAGCATTTTAGTTTATTCCTATTTCTGCGTCCCCTTGCATTTGTTTTGTAGACTTTTCGACATTTCGCAGTGTAAACGTATCCTATTTTACTATAGTTTGGATTTGCACCAGATTTTTTAATTTTTATTTTTCGTTATTTTTGCACATTCTGTCAATGGGGGGGGTATTCTCAGTTTAGCGATTTTTAAGCATTTTTCTTCATTGCTATTTCTGCGTCCCTTTTCTTTCGTTTGGTAGATTTTTCGGAATTTCGCAGTTCTAACGTATCCTATTTTGCTATATATAGGATTTTCACCAGATTTTATAATTTTCATATTTTGGCCATTTTTAAACTCTTCGTCAACGGGGGGCTATTCTTATTTTAGCGATTTCTAAGCAGTTTAGTTTATTCCTATTTCTGCGTCTTTATGCATTCGTTTTGTAGATTTTTGCGGCATTACGCAGTTCTAACTTATCCTATTTTGCTATATTTAGGATATGCACCAGATTTTTTAATTTTTTGTGGTCATTTTTGCACTTTTCGTCAATGGGGGGTATTCTCAGTTTAGCGATTTTTCAGCATTTTACTTTGTTGCTATTTCTACGTCCTTTTTCTTTCGTTTGGTAGATTATTCGGCATTACGCAGTTCTAACGTATCCTATTTTTCTACATTTAGAATTTTCACCAGATTTTTTAATTTTTATTTTTTTCCATTTTTGCACTTTTCGTCAATGGGGGGGTATTCTCAGTTTAGCGATTTTTAAGCATTTTTCTTTATTGCTATTTCTGCGTCCCTTTGCATACGTTTTGTAGATGTTTCGACATTACGAAGTTCTAACGTATCCAATTTTGCTATATTTAGGATTTTCGCCAGATTTTTTAATTTTTATTTTTGGCCATTTTTGCAGTTTTCGTCAATTTTCATTTTAGCGATTTCTAAGCATTTTAGTTTATTCCTATTTCTGCGTCCCTTTTTATTCGTTTTGTAGATTTTTCGGCATTACGCAGTTCTAACGTATCGTATTTTGCTATACTAAGGATTTGGACGAGATTTTTTAATTTTTATTTTTTGGTCATTTTTGCACTTTTCGTGAATGGGGGGGTATTCTCAGTTGAGCGATTTTTAAGCATTTTCCTTTATTGTTATTTCTGCGTCCCTTTGCATTCGTTTTGTAGATTTTTCGACATTACGCAGTTCTAACGTATCCTATTTTGCTATATTTAGGATTTTCACCAGATTTTTTAATTTTTATATTTTGGCCATTTTTGCACTTTTCGTCAGTGGGGGGGTATTCTCATTTTAGCGATTTCTAAGCATTTTAGTTTATTCCTATTTCTGCGTCCCTTTGCATTCGTTTTGTAGATTTTTCGGCATTACGCAGTTCTAAGGTATCCTATTTTGCTATACTAAGGATTCGACCAGATTTTTTAATTTTCATTTTTTGGCCATTTTGCACTTTTCGTCAATGGGGGGGTATTCTCATTTTAGCGATTTCTAAGCATTTTAGTTTATTCCTATTTCTGCGTCCCCTTGCATTCGTTTTGTAGATTTTTCGATATTTCGCAGTGTAAACGTATCCTATTTTACTATAGTTTGGATTTGCACCAGATTTTTTAATTTTTATTTTTCGTTATTTTTGCACATTCTGTCAATGGGGGGGGGGGTATTCTCAGTTTAGCGATTTTTAAGCATTTTTCTTTATTGCTATTTCTGCGTCCCTTTTCTTTCGTTTGGTAGATTTTTCGGTATTTCGCAGTTCTAACGTATCCTATTTTGCTATATATAGGATTTTCACCAGATTTTATAATTTTCATATTTTGGCCATTTTTAAACTCTTCGTCAACGGGGGGCTATTCTTATTTTAGCGATTTCTAAGCAGTTTAGTTTATTCCTATTTCTGCGTCCCTTTGCATTCGTTTTGTAGATTTTTGCGGCATTACGCAGTTCTAACTTATCCTATTTTGCTATATTTAGGATTTGCACCAGATTTTTTAATTTTTTGTGGTCATTTTTGCACTTTTCGTCAATGGGGGGTATTCTCAGTTTAGCGATTTTTCAGCATTTTACTTTGTTGCTATTTCTACGTCCTTTTTCTTTCGTTTGGTAGATTATTCGGCATTACGCAGTTCTAACGTATCCTATTTTTCTACATTTAGAATTTTCACCAGATTTTTTAATTTTTATTTTTTTCCATTTTTGCACTTTTCGTCAATGGGGGGTATTCTCAGTTTAGCGATTTTTAAGCATTTTTCTTTATTGCTATTTCTGCGTCCCTTTGCATACGTTTTGTAGATGTTTCGAAATTACGAAGTTCTAACGTATCCAATTTTGCTATATTTAGAATTTTCACCAGATTTTTTAATTTTTATTTTTTGGCCATTTTTGCAGTTTTCGTCAATTTTCATTTTAGCGATTTCTAAGCATTTTAGTTTATTCCTATTTCTGCGTCCCTTTTTATTCGTTTTGTAGATTTTTCGGCATTACGCAGTTCTAACGTATCGTATTTTGCTATACTAAGGATATGGACGAGATTTTTTAATTTTTATTTTTTGGTCATTTTTGCACTTTTCGTGAATGGGGGGGTATTCTCAGTTTAGCAATTTTTAAGCATTTTACTTTATTGCTATTTCTGCGTCCCTTTGCATTCGTTTTGTAGATTTTTCGGCATTACGCAGTTCTAAGGTATCCTATTTTGCTATACTAAGGATTTGGACCAGATTTTTTAATTTTTATTTTTTGGTCATTTTTGCAGTTTTCGTCAACGGGGGGGTATTCTCAGTTTAGCGATTTCTAAGCATTTTAGTTTATTCCTATTTCTGCGTCCCTTTGCATTCGTTTTGTAGATTTTTCGGCATAACGCAGTTCTAAGGTATCCTATTTTGCTATACTAAGGATTTGGACCAGATTTTTTAATTTTTATTTTTTGGTCATTTTTGCACTTTTCGTGAATGGGGGGGTGTTCACAGTTTAGCGATTTTTAAGCATTTTCCTTTATTGTTATTTCTGCGTCCCTTTGCATTCGTTTTGTAGATTTTTCGACATTACGCAGTTCTAACGTATCCTATTTTGCTATATTTAGAATTTTCACCAGATATTTTAATTTTTATTTTTTGGCCATTTTCCACTTTTCGTCAATGGGGGGGTATTCTCATTTTAGCGATTTCTAAGCATTTTAGTTTATTCCTATTTCTGCGTCCCCTTGCATTCGTTTTGTAGACTTTTCGACATTTCGCAGTGTAAACGTATCCTATTTTACTATAGTTTGGATTTGCACCAGATTTTTTAATTTTTATTTTTCGTTATTTTTGCACATTCTGTCAATGGGGGGGTATTCTCAGTTTAGCGATTTTTAAGCATTTTTCTTTATTGCTATTTCTGCGTCCCTTTTCTTTCGTTTGGTAGATTTTTCGGTATTTCGCAGTTCTAACGTATCCTATTTTGCTATATATAGGATTTTCACCAGATTTTATAATTTTCATATTTTGGCCATTTTTAAACTCTTCGTCAACGGGGGGCTATTCTCATTTTAGCGATTTCTAAGCATTTTAGTTTATTCCTATTTCTGCGTCCCTTTGCATTCGTTTTGTAGATTTTTCGGCATTACGCAGTTCTAAGGTATCCTATTTTGCTATACTAAGGATTTGGACCAGATTTTTTAATTTTTATTTTTTGGCCATTTTGCCATTTTCGTCAATGGGGGGGTATTCTCATTTTAGCGATTTCTAAGCATTTTAGTTTATTCCTATTTCTGCGTCCCCTTGCATTTCTTTTGTAGATTTTTCGACATTTCGCAGTGTAAACGTATCCTATTTTACTATAGTTTGGATTTGCACCAGATTTTTTAATTTTTATTTTTCGTTATTTTTGCACATTCTGTCAATGGGGGGGGGGTATTCTCAGTTTAGCGATTTTTAAGCATTTTTCTTTATTGCTATTTCTGCGTCCCTTTTCTTTCGTTTGGTAGATTCTTCGGTATTTCGCAGTTCTAACGTATCCTATTTTGCTATATATAGGATTTTCACCAGATTTTATAATTTTCATATTTTGGCCATTTTTAAACTCTTCGTCAACGGGGGATATTCTTATTTTAGCGATTTCTAAGCAGTTTAGTTTATTCCTATTTCTGCGTCCTTTGCATTCGTTTTGTAGATTTTTCGACATTACGCAGTTCTAATGTATCCTATTTTGCTATATTTAGAATTTTCACCAGATTTTTTAATTTTTATTTTTTGGCCATTTTCCACTTTTCGTCAATGGGGGGGTATTCTCATTTTAGCGATTTCTAAGCATTTTAGTTTATTCCTATTTCTGCGTCCCCTTGCATTCGTTTTGTAGACTTTTCGACATTTCGCAGTGTAAACGTATCCTATTTTACTATAGTTTGGATTTGCACCAGATTTTTTAATTTTTATTTTTCGTTATTTTTGCACATTCTGTCAATGGGGGGGGGGGTATTCTCAGTTTAGCGATTTTTAAGCATTTTTCTTTATTGCTATTTCTGCGTCCCTTTTCTTTCGTTTGGTAGATTTTTCGTTATTTCGCAGTTCTAACGTATCCTATTTTGCTATATATAGGATTTTCACCAGATTTTATAATTTTCATATTTTGGCCATTTTTAAACTCTTCGTCAACGGGGGGCTATTCTTATTTTAGCGATTTCTAAGCAGTTTATTTTATTCCTATTTTTGCGTCTTTATGCATTCGTTTTGTAGATTTTTGCGGCATTACGCAGTTCTAACTTATCCTTTTTTGCTATATTTAGGATATGCACCAGATTTTTTAATTTTTTGTGGTCATTTTTGCACTTTTCGTCAATGGGGGGTATTCTCAGTTTAGCGATTTTTCAGCATTTTACTTTGTTGCTATTTCTGCGTCCTTTTTCTTTCGTTTGGTAGATTATTCGGCATTACGCAGTTCTAACGTATCCTATTTTTCTACATTTAGAATTTTCACCAGATTTTTTAATTTTTATTTTTTTCCATTTTTGCACTTTTCGTCAATGGGGGGGTATTCTCATTTTAGCGATTTCTAAGCATTTTAGTTTATTCCTATTTCTGCATCCCCTTGCATTCGTTTTGTAGACTTTTCGACATTTCGCAGTGTAAACGTATCCTATTTTACTATAGTTTGGATTTGCACCAGATTTTTTAATTTTTATTTTTCGTTATTTTTGCACATTCTGTCAATGGGGGGGGGGTATTCTCAGTTTAGCGATTTTTAAGCATTTTTCTTTATTGCTACATCTGCGTCCCTTTTCTTTCGTTTGGTAGATTTTTCGGTATTTCGCAGTTCTAACGTATCCTATTTTGCTATATATAGGTTTTTCACCAGATTTTATAATTTTCATATTTTGGCCATTTTTAAACTCTTCGTCAACGGGGGGCTATTCTTATTTTAGCGATTTCTAAGCAGTTTAGTTTATTCCTATTTCTGCGTCTTTATGCATTCGTTTTGTAGATTTTTGCGGCATTACGCAGTTCTAACCTATCTTATTTTGCTATATTTAGGAAATGCACCAGATTTTTTAATTTTTTGTGGTCATTTTTGCACTTTTCGTCAATGGGGGGTATTCTCAGTTTAGCGATTTTTCAGCATTTTACTTTGTTGCTATTTCTACGTCCATTTTCTTTCGTTTGGTAGATTATTCGGCATTACGCAGTTCTAACGTATCCTATTTTTCTACATTTAGAATTTTCACCAGATTTTTTAATTTTTATTTTTTTCCATTTTTGCACTTTTCGTCAATGGGGGGGTATTCTCAGTTTAGCGATTTTTAAGCATTTTTCTTTATTGCTATTTCTGCGTCCCTTTGCATACGTTTTGTAGATGTTTCGACATTACGAAGTTCTAACGTATCCAATTTTGCTATATTTAGGATTTTCGCCAGATTTTTTAATTTTTATTTTTTGGCCATTTTTGCAGTTTTCGTCAATTTTCATTTTAGCGATTTCTAAGCATTTTAGTTTATTCCTATTTCTGCGTCCCTTTTTATTCGTTTTGTAGATTTTTCGGCATTACGCAGTTCTAACGTATCGTATTTTGCTATACTAAGGATTTGGACGAGATTTTTTAATTTTTATTTTTTGGTCATTTTTGCACTTTTCGTGAATGGGGGGGGTATTCTCAGTTTAGCGATTTTTAAGCATTTTCCTTTATTGTTATTTCTGCGTCCCTTTGCATTCGTTTTGTAGATTTTTCGACATTACGCAGTTCTAACGTATCCTATTTTGCTATATTTAGGATTTTCACCAGATTTTTTAATTTTTATATTTTGGCCATTTTTGCAGTTTTCGTCAACGGGGGGGGGGGTATTCTCAGTTTAGCGATTTTTAAGCATTTTACTTTATTGCTATTTCTGCGTCCCTTTGCATTCGTTTTGTAGATTTTTCGGCATTACGCAGTTCTAACGTATCCTATTTTGCTATATTTCGAATTTTCACCAGATTTTTTAATTTCTATTTTTTGGCCATTTTGCACTTTTCGTCAATGGGGGGGTATTCTCATTTTAGCGATTTCTAAGCATTTTAGTTTATTCCTATTTCTGCGTCCCTTTGCATTCGTTTTGTAGATTTTTCGGCATTACGCAGTTCTAAGGTATGCTATTTTGCTATACTAAGGATTTGGACCAGATTTTTTAATTTTTATTTTTTGTCATTTTTTCACTTTTCGTGAATGGGGGGGGGTGTTCTCAGTTTAGCGATTTTTAAGCATTTTCCTTTATTGTTATTTCTGCGTCCCTTTGCATTCGTTTTGTAGATTTTTCGACATTACGCAGTTCTAATGTATCCTATTTTGCTATATTTCGAATTTTCACAAGATTTTTTAATTTTTATTTTTTGGCCATTTTGCACTTTTCGTCAGTGGGGGGGTATTCTCATTTTAGCGATTTCTAAGCATTTTAGTTTATTCCTATTTCTGCGTCCCTTTGCATTCGTTTTGTAGATTTTTCGGCATTACGCAGTTCTAAGGTATCCTATTTTGCTATACTAAGGATTCGACCAGATTTTTTAATTTTCATTTTTTGGCCATTTTGCACTTTTCGTCAATGGGGGGGTATTCTCATTTTAGCGATTTCTAAGCATTTTAGTTTATTCCTATTTCTGCATCCCCTTGCATTCGTTTTGTAGATTTTTCGATATTACGAACTTCTAACGTATCCAATTTTGCTATATTTAGAATTTTCGCCAGATTTTTTAATTTTTATTTTTTGGCCATTTTTGCAGTTTTCGTCAATTTTCATTTTAGCGATTTCTAAGCATTTTAGTTTATTCCTATTTCTGCGTCCCTTTTTATTCGTTTTGTAGATTTTTCGGCATTACGCAGTTCTAACGTATCGTATTTTGCTATACTAAGGATTTGGACAGGATTTTTTAATTTTTATTTTTTGGTCATTTTTGCACTTTTCGTGAATGGGGGGGTATTCTCAGTTTAGCGATTTTTAAGCATTTTCCTTTATTGTTATTTCTGCGTCCCTTTGCATTCGTTTTGTAGATTTTTCGACATTACGCAGTTCTAACGTATCCTATTTTGCTATATTTAGGATTTTCACCAGATTTTTTAATTTTTATATTTTGGCCATTTTTGCAGTTTTCGTCAACGGGGGGGGGGGTATTCTCAGTTTAGCGATTTTTAAGCATTTTACTTTATTGCTATTTCTGCGTCCCTTTGCATTCGTTTTGTAGATTTTTCGGCATTACGCAGTTCTAACGTATCCTATTTTGCTATATTTAGAATTTTCACCAGATTTTTTAATTTTTATTTTTTGGCCATTTTCCACTTTTCGTCAATGGGGAGGTATTCTCATTTTAGCGATTTCTAAGCATTTTAGTTTATTCCTATTTCTGCGTCCCCTTGCATTTCTTTTGTAGATTTTTCGACATTTCGCAGTGTAAACGTATCCTATTTTACTATAGTTTGGATTTGCACCAGATTTTTTAATTTTTATTTTTCGTTATTTTTGCACATTCTGTCAATGGGGGGGGGGTATTCTCAGTTTAGCGATTTTTAAGCATTTTTCTTTATTGCTATTTCTGCGTCCCTTTTCTTTCGTTTGGTAGATTTTTCGGTATTTCGCAGTTCTAACGTATCCTATTTTGCTATATATAGGATTTTCACCAGATTTTATAATTTTCATATTTTGGCCATTTTTAAACTCTTCGTCAACGGGGGATATTCTTATTTTAGCGATTTCTAAGCAGTTTAGTTTATTCCTATTTCTGCGTCCTTTGCATTCGTTTTGTAGATTTTTCGACATTACGCAGTTCTAATGTATCCTATTTTGCTATATTTAGAATTTTCACCAGATTTTTTAATTTTTATTTTTTGGCCATTTTCCACTTTTCGTCAATGGGGGGGTATTCTCATTTTAGCGATTTCTAAGCATTTTAGTTTATTCCTATTTCTGCGTCCCCTTGCATTCGTTTTGTAGACTTTTCGACATTTCGCAGTGTAAACGTATCCTATTTTACTATAGTTTGGATTTGCACCAGATTTTTTAATTTTTATTTTTCGTTATTTTTGCACATTCTGTCAATGGGGGGGGGGTATTCTCAGTTTAGCGATTTTTAAGCATTTTTCTTTATTGCTATTTCTGCGTCCCTTTTCTTTCGTTTGGTAGATTTTTCGTTATTTCGCAGTTCTAACGTATCCTATTTTGCTATATATAGGATTTTCACCAGATTTTATAATTTTCATATTTTGGCCATTTTTAAACTCTTCGTCAACGGGGGGCTATTCTTATTTTAGCGATTTCTAAGCAGTTTAGTTTATTCCTATTTCTGCGTCTTTATGCATTCGTTTTGTAGATTTTTGCGGCATTACGCAGTTCTAACTTATCCTTTTTTGCTATATTTAGGATATGCACCAGATTTTTTAATTTTTTGTGGTCATTTTTGCACTTTTCGTCAATGGGGGGTATTCTCAGTTTAGCGATTTTTCAGCATTTTACTTTGTTGCTATTTCTGCGTCCTTTTTCTTTCGTTTGGTAGATTATTCGGCATTACGCAGTTCTAACGTATCCTATTTTTCTACATTTAGAATTTTCACCAGATTTTTTAATTTTTATTTTTTTCCATTTTTGCACTTTTCGTCAATGGGGGGGTATTCTCATTTTAGCGATTTCTAAGCATTTTAGTTTATTCCTATTTCTGCGTCCCCTTGCATTCGTTTTGTAGACTTTTCGACATTTCGCAGTGTAAACGTATCCTATTTTACTATAGTTTGGATTTGCACCAGATTTTTTAATTTTTATTTTTCGTTATTTTTGCACATTCTGTCAATGGGGGGGGTATTCTCAGTTTAGCGATTTTTAAGCATTTTTCTTTATTGCTACATCTGCGTCCCTTTTCTTTCGTTTGGTAGATTTTTCGGTATTTCGCAGTTCTAACGTATCCTATTTTGCTATATATGGGTTTTTCACCAGATTTTATAATTTTCATATTTTGGCCATTTTTAAACTCTTCGTCAACGGGGGGCTATTCTTATTTTAGCGATTTCTAAGCAGTTTAGTTTATTCCTATTTCTGCGTCTTTATGCATTCGTTTTGTAGATTTTTGCGGCATTACGCAGTTCTAACCTATCCTATTTTGCTATATTTAGGAAATGCACCAGATTTTTTAATTTTTTGTGGTCATTTTTGCACTTTTCGTCAATGGGGGGTATTCTCAGTTTAGCGATTTTTCAGCATTTTACTTTGTTGCTATTTCTACGTCCATTTTCTTTCGTTTGGTAGATTATTCGGCATTACGCAGTTCTAACGTATCCTATTTTTCTACATTTAGAATTTTCACCAGATTTTTTAATTTTTATTTTTTTCCATTTTTGCACTTTTCGTCAATGGGGGGGTATTCTCAGTTTAGCGATTTTTAAGCATTTTTCTTTATTGCTATTTAAGCGTCCCTTTGCATACGTTTTGTAGATGTTTCGACATTACGAAGTTCTAACGTATCCAATTTTGCTATATTTAGGATTTTCGCCAGATTTTTTAATTTTTATTTTTTGGCCATTTTTGCAGTTTTCGTCAATTTTCATTTTAGCGATTTCTAAGCGTTTTAGTTTATTCCTATTTCTGCGTCCCTTTTTATTCGTTTTGTAGATTTTTCGGCATTACGCAGTTCTAACGTATCGTATTTTGCTATACTAAGGATTTGGACGAGATTTTTTAATTTTTATTTTTTGGTCATTTTTGCACTTTTCGTGAATGGGGGGGGTATTCTCAGTTTAGCGATTTTTAAGCATTTTCCTTTATTGTTATTTCTGCGTCCCTTTGCATTCGTTTTGTAGATTTTTCGACATTACGCAGTTCTAACGTATCCTATTTTGCTATATTTAGGATTTTCACCAGATTTTTTAATTTTTATATTTTGGCCATTTTTGCAGTTTTCGTCAACGGGGGGGGGGTATTCTCAGTTTAGCGATTTTTAAGCATTTTACTTTATTGCTATTTCTGCGTCCCTTTGCATTCGTTTTGTAGATTTTTCGGCATTACGCAGTTCTAACGTATCCTATTTTGCTATATTTCGAATTTTCACCAGATTTTTTAATTTCTATTTTTTGGCCATTTTGCACTTTTCGTCAATGGGGGGGTATTCTCATTTTAGCGATTTCTAAGCATTTTAGTTTATTCCTATTTCTGCGTCCCTTTGCATTCGTTTTGTAGATTTTTCGGCATTACGCAGTTCTAAGGTATGCTATTTTGCTATACTAAGGATTTGGACCAGATTTTTTAATTTTTATTTTTTGTCATTTTTTCACTTTTCGTGAATGGGGGGGGGTGTTCTCAGTTTAGCGATTTTTAAGCATTTTCCTTTATTGTTATTTCTGCGTCCCTTTGCATTCGTTTTGTAGATTTTTCGACATTACGCAGTTCTAATGTATCCTATTTTGCTATATTTCGAATTTTCACAAGATTTTTTAATTTTTATTTTTTGGCCATTTTGCACTTTTCGTCAGTGGGGGGGTATTCTCATTTTAGCGATTTCTAAGCATTTTAGTTTATTCCTATTTCTGCGTCCCTTTGCATTCGTTTTGTAGATTTTTCGGCATTACGCAGTTCTAAGGTATCCTATTTTGCTATACTAAGGATTTGGACAGGATTTTTTAATTTTTATTTTTTGGTCATTTTTGCACTTTTCGTGAATGGGGGGGTATTCTCAGTTTAGCGATTTTTAAGCATTTTCCTTTATTGTTATTTCTGCGTCCCTTTGCATTCGTTTTGTAGATTTTTCGACATTACGCAGTTCTAACGTATCCTATTTTGCTATATTTAGAATTTTCGCCAGATTTTTTAATTTTTATTTTTTGGCCATTTTTGCAGTTTTCGTCAATTTTCATTTTAGCGATTTCTAAGCATTTTAGTTTATTCCTATTTCTGCGTCCCTTTTTATTCGTTTTGTAGATTTTTCGGCATTACGCAGTTCTAACGTATCGTATTTTGCTATACTAAGGATTTGGACAGGATTTTTTAATTTTTATTTTTTGGTCATTTTTGCACTTTTCGTGAATGGGGGGGTATTCTCAGTTTAGCGATTTTTAAGCATTTTCCTTTATTGTTATTTCTGCGTCCCTTTGCATTCGTTTTGTAGATTTTTCGACATTACGCAGTTCTAACGTATCCTATTTTGCTATATTTAGGATTTTCACCAGATTTTTTAATTTTTATATTTTGGCCATTTTTGCAGTTTTCGTCAACGGGGGGGGGGTATTCTCAGTTTTGCGATTTTTAAGCATTTTACTTTATTGCTATTTCTGCGTCCCTTTGCATTCGTTTTGTAGATTTTTCGGCATTACGCAGTTCTAACGTATCCTATTTTGCTATATTTAGAATTTTCACCAGATTTTTTAATTTTTATTTTTTGGCCATTTTCCACTTTTCGTCAATGGGGAGGTATTCTCATTTTAGCGATTTCTAAGCATTTTAGTTTATTCCTATTTCTGCGTCCCCTTGCATTCGTTTTGTAGACTTTTCGACATTTCGCAGTGTAAACGTATCCTATTTTGCTATATATAGGATTTTCACCAGATTTTATAATTTTCATATTTTGGCCATTTTAAACTCTTCGTCAACGGGGGGCTATTCTTATTTTAGCGATTTCTAAGCAGTTTAGTTTATTCCTATTTCTGCGTCTTTATGCATTCGTTTTGTAGATTTTTGCGGCATTACGCAGTTCTAACCTATCCTATTTTGCTATATTTAGGATATGCACCAGATTTTTTAATTTTTTGTGGTCATTTTTGCACTTTTCGTCAATGGGGGGTATTCTCAGTTTAGCGATTTTTCAGCATTTTACTTTGTTGCTATTTCTACGTCCTTTTTCTTTCGTTTGGTAGATTATTCGGCATTACGCAGTTCTAACGTATCCTATTTTTCTACATTTAGAATTTTCACCAGATTTTTTAATTTTTATTTTTTTCCATTTTTGCACTTTTCGTCAATGGGGGGGTATTCTCAGTTTAGCGATTTTTAAGCATTTTTCTTTATTGCTATTTCTGCGTCCCTTTGCATACGTTTTGTAGATGTTTCGACATTACGAAGTTCTAACGTATCCAATTTTGCTATATTTAGGATTTTCGCCAGATTTTTTAATTTTTATTTTTTGGCCATTTTTGCAGTTTTCGTCAATTTTCATTTTAGCGATTTCTAAGCATTTTAGTTTATTCCTATTTCTGCGTCCCTTTTTATTCGTTTTGTAGATTTTTCGGCATTACGCAGTTCTAACGTATCGTATTTTGCTATACTAAGGATTTGGACGAGATTTTTTAATTTTTATTTTTTGGTCATTTTTGAACTTTTCGTGAATGGGGGGGTATTCTCAGTTTAGCGATTTTTAAGCATTTTCGTTTATTGTTATTTCTGCGTCCCTTTGCATTCGTTTTGTAGATTTTTCGACATTACGCAGTTCTAACGTATCCTATTTTGCTATATTTAGGATTTTCACCAGATTTTTTAATTTCTATATTTTGGCCATTTTTGCAGTTTTCGTCAACGGGGGGGGGTAATCTCAGTTTAGCGATTTTTAAGCATTTTACTTTATTGCTATTTCTGCGTCCCTTTGCATTCGTTTTGTAGATTTTTCGGCATTACGCAGTTCTAAGGTATGCTATTTTGCTATACTAAGGATTTGGACCAGATTTTTTAATTTTTATTTTTTGGTCATTTTTTCACTTTTCGTGAATGGGGGGGGGTGTTCTCAGTTTAGCGATTTTTAAGCATTTTCCTTTATTGTTATTTCTGCGTCCCTTTGCATTCGTTTTGTAGATTTTTCGACATTACGCAGTTCTAATGTATCCTATTTTGCTATATTTCGAATTTTCACAAGATTTTTTAATTTTTATTTTTTGGCCATTTTGCACTTTTCGTCAGTGGGGGGGTATTCTCATTTTAGCGATTTCTAAGCATTTTAGTTTATTCCTATTTCTGCGTCCCTTTGCATTCGTTTTGTAGATTTTTCGGCATTACGCAGTTCTAAGGTATCCTATTTTGCTATACTAAGGATTCGACCAGATTTTTTAATTTTCATTTTTTGGCCATTTTGCACTATTCGTCAATGGGGGGGTATTCTCATTTTAGCGATTTCTAAGCATTTTAGTTTATTCCTATTTCTGCGTCCCCTTGCATTCGTTTTGTAGATTTTTCGATATTACGAAGTTCTAACGTATCCAATTTTGCTATATTTAGAATTTTCGCCAGATTTTTTAATTTTTATTTTTTGGCCATTTTTGCAGTTTTCGTCAATTTTCATTTTAGCGATTTCTAAGCATTTTAGTTTATTCCTATTTCTGCGTCCCTTTTTATTCGTTTTGTAGATTTTTCGGCATTACGCAGTTCTAACGTATCGTATTTTGCTATACTAAGGATTTGGACAGGATGTTTTAATTTTTATTTTTTGGTCATTTTTGCACTTTTCGTGAATGGGGGGGTATTCTCAGTTTAGCGATTTTTAAGCATCTTCCTTTATTGTTATTTCTGCGTCCCTTTGCATTCGTTTTGTAGATTTTTCGACATTACGCAGTTCTAACGTATCCTATTTTGCTATATTTAGGATTTTCACCAGATTTTTTAATTTTTATATTTTGGCCATTTTTGCAGTTTTCGTCAACGGGGGGGGGTATTCTCAGTTTTGCGATTTTTAAGCATTTTACTTTATTGCTATTTCTGCGTCCCTTTGCATTCGTTTTGTAGATTTTTCGGCATTACGCAGTTCTAACGTATCCTATTTTGCTATATTTAGAATTTTCACCAGATTTTTTAATTTTTATTTTTTGGCCATTTTCCACTTTTCGTCAATGGGGAGGTATTCTCATTTTAGCGATTTCTAAGCATTTTAGTTTATTCCTATTTCTGCGTCCCCTTGCATTCGTTTTGTAGACTTTTCGACATTTCGCAGTGTAAACGTATCCTATTTTGCTATATATAGGATTTTCACCAGATTTTATAATTTTCATATTTTGGCCATTTTAAACTCTTCGTCAACGGGGGGCTATTCTTATTTTAGCGATTTCTAAGCAGTTTAGTTTATTCCTATTTCTGCGTCTTTATGCATTCGTTTTGTAGATTTTTGCGGCATTACGCAGTTCTAACCTATCCTATTTTGCTATATTTAGGATATGCACCAGATTTTTTAATTTTTTGTGGTCATTTTTGCACTTTTCGTCAATGGGGGGTATTCTCAGTTTAGCGATTTTTCAGCATTTTACTTTGTTGCTATTTCTACGTCCTTTTTCTTTCGTTTGGTAGATTATTCGGCATTACGCAGTTCTAACGTATCCTATTTTTCTACATTTAGAATTTTCACCAGATTTTTTAATTTTTATTTTTTTCCATTTTTGCACTTTTCGTCAATGGGGGGGTATTCTCAGTTTAGCGATTTTTAAGCATTTTTCTTTATTGCTATTTCTGCGTCCCTTTGCATACGTTTTGTAGATGTTTCGACATTACGAAGTTCTAACGTATCCAATTTTGCTATATTTAGGATTTTCGCCAGATTTTTTAATTTTTATTTTTTGGCCATTTTTGCAGTTTTCGTCAATTTTCATTTTAGCGATTTCTAAGCATTTTAGTTTATTCCTATTTCTGCGTCCCTTTTTATTCGTTTTGTAGATTTTTCGGCATTACGCAGTTCTAACGTATCGTATTTTGCTATACTAAGGATTTGGACGAGATTTTTTAATTTTTATTTTTTGGTCATTTTTGAACTTTTCGTGAATGGGGGGGTATTCTCAGTTTAGCGATTTTTAAGCATTTTCGTTTATTGTTATTTCTGCGTCCCTTTGCATTCGTTTTGTAGATTTTTCGACATTACGCAGTTCTAACGTATCCTATTTTGCTATATTTAGGATTTTCACCAGATTTTTTAATTTCTATATTTTGGCCATTTTTGCAGTTTTCGTCAACGGGGGGGGGTATTCTCAGTTTAGCGATTTTTAAGCATTTTACTTTATTGCTATTTCTGCGTCCCTTTGCATTCGTTTTGTAGATTTTTCGGCATTACGCAGTTCTAAGGTATGCTATTTTGCTATACTAAGGATTTGGACCAGATTTTTTAATTTTTATTTTTTGGTCATTTTTTCACTTTTCGTGAATGGGGGGGGGGTGTTCTCAGTTTAGCGATTTTTAAGCATTTTCCTTTATTGTTATTTCTGCGTCCCTTTGCATTCGTTTTGTAGATTTTTCGACATTACGCAGTTCTAATGTATCCTATTTTGCTATATTTCGAATTTTCACAAGATTTTTTAATTTTTATTTTTTGGCCATTTTGCACTTTTCGTCAGTGGGGGGGTATTCTCATTTTAGCGATTTCTAAGCATTTTAGTTTATTCCTATTTCTGCGTCCCTTTGCATTCGTTTTGTAGATTTTTCGGCATTACGCAGTTCTAAGGTATCCTATTTTGCTATACTAAGGATTCGACCAGATTTTTTAATTTTCATTTTTTGGCCATTTTGCACTATTCGTCAATGGGGGGGTATTCTCATTTTAGCGATTTCTAAGCATTTTAGTTTATTCCTATTTCTGCGTCCCCTTGCATTCGTTTTGTAGATTTTTCGATATTACGAAGTTCTAACGTATCCAATTTTGCTATATTTAGAATTTTCGCCAGATTTTTTAATTTTTATTTTTTGGCCATTTTTGCAGTTTTCGTCAATTTTCATTTTAGCGATTTCTAAGCATTTTAGTTTATTCCTATTTCTGCGTCCCTTTTTATTCGTTTTGTAGATTTTTCGGCATTACGCAGTTCTAACGTATCGTATTTTGCTATACTAAGGATTTGGACAGGATGTTTTAATTTTTATTTTTTGGTCATTTTTGCACTTTTCGTGAATGGGGGGGTATTCTCAGTTTAGCGATTTTTAAGCATCTTCCTTTATTGTTATTTCTGCGTCCCTTTGCATTCGTTTTGTAGATTTTTCGACATTACGCAGTTCTAACGTATCCTATTTTGCTATATTTAGGATTTTCACCAGATTTTTTAATTTTTATATTTTGGCCATTTTTGCAGTTTTCGTCAACGGGGGGGGGTATTCTCAGTTTAGCGATTTTTAAGCAATTTACTTTATTGCTATTTCTGCGTCCCTTTGCATTCGTTTTGTAGATTTTTCGGCATTACGCAGTTCTAACGTATCCTATTTTGCTATATTTAGAATTTTCACCAGATTTTTTAATTTTTATTTTTTGGCCATTTTCCACTTTTCGTCAATGGGGGGGTATTCTCATTTTAGCGATTTCTAAGCATTTTAGTTTATTCCTATTTCTGCGTCCCCTTGCATTCGTTTTGTAGACTTTTCGACATTTCGCAGTGTAAACGTATCCTATTTTACTATAGTTTGGATTTGCACCAGATTTTTTAATTTTTATTTTTCGTTATTTTTGCACATTCTGTCAATGGGGGGGGGTATTTTCAGTTTAGCGATTTTTAAGCATTTTTCTTTATTGCTATTTCTGCGTCCCTTTTCTTTCGTTTGGTAGATTTTTCGGTATTTCGCAGTTCTAACGTATCCTATTTTGCTATATATAGGATTTTCACCAGATTTTATAATTTTCATATTTTGGCCATTTTTAAACTCTTCGTCAACTCTTCTTATTTTAGCGATTTCTAAGCAGTTTAGTTTATTCCTATTTCTGCGTCTTTATGCATTCGTTTTGTAGATTTTTGCGGCATTACGCAGTTCTAACTTATCTTATTTTGCTATATTTAGGATATGCACCAGATTTTTTAATTTTTTGTGGTCATTTTTGCACTTTTCGTCAATGGGGGGTATTCTCAGTTTAGCGATTTTTCAGCATTTTACTTTGTTGCTATTTCTACGTCCTTTTTCTTTCGTTTGGTAGATTATTCGGCATTACGCAGTTCTAACGTATCCTATTTTTCTACATTTAGAATTTTCACGAGATTTTTTAATTTTTATTTTTTTCCATTTTTGCACTTTTCGTCAATGGGGGGGTATTCTCAGTTTAGCGATTTTTAAGCATTTTTCTTTATTGCTATTTCTGCGTCCCTTTGCATACGTTTTGTAGATGTTTCGACATTACGAAGTTCTAACGTATCCAATTTTGCTATACTAAGGATTTGGACCAGATTTTTTAATTTTTATTTTTTGGTCATTTTTGCACTTTTCGTGAATGGGGGGGGGTGTTCTCAGTTTAGCGAGTTTTAAGCATTTTCCTTTATTGTTATTTCTGCGTCCCTTTGCATTCGTTTTGTAGATTTTTCGACATTACGCAGTTCTAATGTATCCTATTTTGCTATATTTCGAATTTTCACAAGATTTTTTAATTTTTATTTTTTGGCCATTTTGCACTTTTCGTCAATGGGGGGTATTCTCATTTTAGCGATTTCTAAGCATTTTAGTTTATTCCTATTTCTGCGTCCCTTTGCATTCGTTTTGTAGATTTTTCGGCATTACGCAGTTCTAAGGTATCCTATTTTGCTATACTAAGGATTTGGACCAGATTTTTTAATTTTTATTTTTTGGTCATTTTTGCACTTTTCGTGAATGGGGGGGTGTTCACAGTTTAGCGATTTTTAAGCATTTTCCTTTATTGTTATTTCTGCGTCCCTTTGCATTCGTTTTGTAGATTTTTCGACATTACGCAGTTCTAATGTATCCTATTTTGCTATATTTAGAATTTTCACCAGATTTTTTAATTTTTATTTTTTGGCCATTTTCCACTTTTCGTCAATGGGGGGGTATTCTCATTTTAGCGATTTCTAAGCATTTTAGTTTATTCCTATATCTGCGTCCCCTTGCATTCGTTTTGTAGACTTTTCGACATTTCGCAGTGTAAACGTATCCAATTTTACTATAGTTTGGATTTGCACCAGATTTTTTAATTTTTATTTTTCGTTATTTTTGCACATTCTGTCAATGGGGGGGGTATTCTCAGTTTAGCGATTTTTAAGCATTTTTCTTTATTGCTATTTCTGCGTCCCTTTTCTTTCGTTTGGTAGATTTTTCGGTATTTCGCAGTTCTAACGTATCCTATTTTGCTATATATAGGATTTTCACCAGATTTTATAATTTTCATATTTTGGCCATTTTTAAACTCTTCGTCAACGGGGGGCTATTCTTATTTTAGCGATTTCTAAGCATTTTAGTTTATTCCTATTTCTGCGTCCCTTTGCATTCGTTTTGTAGATTTTTGCGGCATTACGCAGTTCTAACTTATCCTATTTTGCTATATTTAGGATTTGCACCAGACTTTTTAATTTTTTTGGCCATTTTTGCACTTTTCGTCAATGGGGGGTATTCTCAGTATAGCGATTTTTAAGCATTTTACTTTATTGCTATTTCTGCGTCCCTTTGCATTCGTTTTGTAGATTTTTCGGCATTACGCAGTTCTAACGTATTCTATTTTGCTATATTTAGGATTTGCACCAGATTTTTTAATTTTTTGTGGTCATTTTTGCACTTTTCGTCAATGGGGGGGTATTCTCAGTTTAGCGATTTTTCAGCATTTTACTTTGTTGCTATTTCTACGTCCTTTTTCTTTCGTTTGGTAGATTATTCGGCATTACGCAGTTCTAACGTATCCTATTTTTCTACATTTAGAATTTTCACCAGATTTTTTAATTTTTATTTTTTTCCATTTTTGCACTTTTCGTCAATGGGGGGGGGTATTCTCAGTTTAGCGATTTTTAAGCATTTTTCTTTATTGCTATTTCTGCGTCCCTTTGCATACGTTTTGTAGATGTTTCGACATTACGAAGTTCTAACGTATCCAATTTTGCTATATTTAGAATTTTCGCCAGATTTTTTAATTTTTATTTTTTGGCCATTTTTGCAGTTTTCGTCAATTTTCATTTTAGCGATTTCTAAGCATTTTAGTTTATTCCTATTTCTGCGTCCCTTTTTATTCGTTTTGTAGATTTTTCGGCATTACGCAGTTCTAACGTATCGTATTTTGCTATACTAAGGATTTGGACGAGATTTTTTAATTTTTATTTTTTGGTCATTTTTGCACTTTTCGTGAATGGGGGGGTATTCTCAGTTTAGCGATTTTTAAGCATTTTCCTTTATTGTTATTTCTGCGTCCCTTTGCATTCGTTTTGTAGATTTTTCGACATTACGCAGTTCTAACGTATCCTATTTTGCTATATTTAGGATTTTCACCAGATTTTTTAATTTTTATATTTTGGCCATTTTTGCAGTTTTCGTCAACGGGGGGGGGTATTCTCAGTTTAGCGATTTTTAAGCATTTTACTTTATTGCTATTTCTGCGTCCCTTTGCATTCGTTTTGTAGATTTTTCGGCATTACGCAGTTCTAACGTATCCTATTTTGCTATATTTCGAATTTTCACCAGATTTTTTAATTTTTATTTTTTGGCCATTTTGCAATTTTCGTCAATGGGGGGTATTCTCATTTTAGCGATTTCTAAGCATTTTAGTTTATTCCTATTTCTGCGTCCCTTTGCATTCGTTTTGTAGATTTTTCGGCATTACGCAGTTCTAAGGTATCCTATTTTGCTATACTAAGGATTTGGACCAGATTTTTTAATTTTTATTTTTTGGTCATTTTTGCACTTTTCGTGAATGGGGGGTGTTCACAGTTTAGCGATTTTTAAGCATTTTCCTTTATTGTTATTTCTGCGTCCCTTTGCATTCGTTTTGTAGATTTTTCGACATTACGCAGTTCTAATGTATCCTATTTTGCTATATTTAGAATTTTCACCAGATTTTTTAATTTTTATTTTTTGGCCATTTTCCACTTTTCGTCAATGGGGGGTATTCTCATTTTAGCGATTTCTAAGCATTTTAGTTTATTCCTATTTCTGCGTCCCCTTGCATTCGTTTTGTAGACTTTTCGACATTTCGCAGTGTAAACGTATCCTATTTTACTATAGTTTGGATTTGCAACAGATTTTTTAATTTTTATTTTTCGTTATTTTTGCACATTCTGTCAATGGGGGGGGGTATTCTCAGTTTAGCGATTTTTAAGCATTTTTCTTTATTGCTATTTCTGCGTCCCTTTTCTTTCGTTTGGTAGATTTTTCGGTATTTCGCAGTTCTAACGTATCCTATTTTGCTATATATAGGATTTTCACCAGATTTTATAATTTTCATATTTTGGCCATTTTTAAACTCTTCGTCAACGGGGGGCTATTCTTATTTTAGCGATTTCTAAGCAGTTTAGTTTATTCCTATTTCTGCGTCTTTATGCATTCGTTTTGTAGATTTTTGCGGCATTACGCAGTTCTAACTTATCCTATTTTGCTATATTTAGGACTTGCACCAGATTTTTTAATTTTTTGTGGTCATTTTTGCACTTTTCGTCAACGGGGGGTATTCTCAGTTTAGCGATTTTACAGCATTTTACTTTGTTGCTATTTCTACGTCCTTTTTCTTTCGTTTGGTAGATTATTCGGCATTACGCAGTTCTAACGTATCCTATTTTTCTACATTTAGAATTTTCACCAGATTTTTTAATTTTTATTTTTTCCATTTTTGCACTTTTCGTCAATGGGGGGGTATTCTCAGTTTAGCGATTTTTAAGCATTTTTCTTTATTGCTATTTCTGCTTCCCTTTGCATACGTTTTGTAGATGTTTCGACATTACGAAGTTCTAACGTATCCAATTTTGCTATATTTAGGATTTTCGCCAGATTTTTTAATTTTTATTTTTTGGCCATTTTTGCAGTTTTCGTCAATTTTCATTTTAGCGATTTCTAAGCATTTTAGTTTATTCCTATTTCTGCGTCCCTTTGCATTCGTTTAGTAGATTTTTCGGCATTACGCAGTTCTAACGTATCCTATTTTGCTATATTTCGAATTTTCACAAGATTTTTTAATTTTTATTTTTTGGCCATTTTGCACTTTTCGTCAATGGGGGGTATTCTCATTTTAGCGATTTCTAAGCATTTTAGTTTATTCCTATTTCTGCGTCCCTTTGCAATCGTTTTGTAGATTTTTCGGCATTACGCAGTTCTAACGTATCCTATTCTGCTATACTAAGGATTTGGACCAGATTTTTTAATTTTTATTTTTTGGCCATTTTGCCATTTTCGTCAATGGGGGGGTATTCTATTTTAGCGATTTCTAAGCATTTTAGTTTATTCCTATTTCTGCGTCCCCTTGCATTCGTTTTGTAGATTTTTCGACATTTCGCAGTGTAAACGTATCCTATTTTACTATTGTTTGGATTTGCACCAGATTTTTTAATTTTTATTTTTCGTTATTTTTGCACATTCTGTCAATGGGGGGGGGTATTCTCAGTTTAGCGATTTTTAAGCATTTTTCTTTATTGCTATTTCTGCGTCCCTTTTCTTTCGTTTGGTAGATTTTTCGGTATTTCGCAGTTCTAACGTATCCTATTTTGCTATATATAGCATTTTCACCAGATTTTATAATTTTCATATTTTGGCCATTTTTAAACTCTTCGTCAACGGGGGGCTATTCTTATTTTAGCGATTTCTAAGGAGTTTTGTTTATTCCTATTTCTGCGTCCCTTTGCATTCGTTTTGTAGATTTCTGCGGCATTACGCAGTTCTAACTTATCCTATTTTGCTATATTTAGGATTTGCACCAGATTTTTTAATTTTTTGTGGTCATTTTTGCACTTTTCGTCAATGGGGGGGGGGGTATTCTCAGTTTAGCGATTTTTCAGCATTTTACTTTGTTGCTATTTCTACGTCCTTTTTCTTTCGTTTGGTAGATTATTCAGCATTACGCAGTTCTAACGTATCCTATTTTTCTACATTTAGAATTTTCACCAGATGTTTTAATTTTTATTTTTTTCCATTTCTGCACTTTTCGTCTATGGGAGGGTATTCTCAGTTTAGCGATTTTTAAGCATTTTTCTTTATTGCTATTTCTGCGTCCCTTTGCATACGTTTTGTAGATGTTTCGACATTACGAAGTTCTAACGTATCCAATTTTGCTATATTTAGGATTTTCGCCAGATTTTTTAATTTTTATTTTTTGGCCATTTTTGCAGTTTTCGTCAATTTTCATTTTAGCGATTTCTAAGCATTTTAGTTTATTCCTATTTCTGCGTCCCTTTTTATTCGTTTTGTAGATTTTTCGGCATTACGCAGTTCTAACGTATCGTATTTTGCTATACTAAGGATTTGGACGATATTTTTTAATTTTTATTTTTGGTCATTTTTGCACTTTTCGTGAATGGGGGGGTATTCTCAGTTTAGCGATTTTTAAGCATTTTCCTTTATTCTTATTTCTGCGTCCCTTTGCATTCTTTTTGTAGATTTTTCGACATTACGCAGTTCTAACGTATCCTATTTTGCTATATTTAGGATTTTCACCAGATTTTTTAATTTTTATTTTTTGGCCAATTTTGCAGTTTTCGTCAACGGGGGGGGGGTATTCTCAGTTTAGCGATTTTATAGCATTTTACTTTATTGCTATTTCTACGTCCCTTTGCATTCGTTTTGTAGATTTTTCGGCATTACGCAGTTCTAACGTATCCGACATTACGCAGTTCTAACGTATCCTATTTTGCTATATTTCGAATTTTCACCAGAATTTTTAATTTTTATTTTTTGGCCATTTTGCACTTTTCGTCAATGGGGGGGTATTCTCATTTTAGCGATTTCTAAGCATTTTAGTTTATTCCTATTTCTGCGTCCCTTTGCATTAGTTTTGTAGATTTTTCGGCATTACGCAGTTCTAAGGTATCCTATTTTGCTATACTAAGGATTTGGACCAGATTTTTTAATTTTTATTTTTTGGTCATTTTTGCACTTTTCGTGAATGGGGGGGTGTTCTCAGTTTAGCGATTTTTAAGCATTTTCCTTTATTGTTATTTCTGCGTCCCTTTGCATTCGTTTTGTAGATTTTTCGACATTACGCAGTTCTAATGTAACCTATTTTGCTATATTTAGAATTTTCACCAGATTTTTTAATTTTTATTTTTTGGCCATTTTGCACTTTTCGTCAATGGGGGGGTATTCTCATTTTAGCGATTTCTAAGCATTTTAGTTTATTCCTATTTCTGCATCCCTTTGCATTCGTTTTGTAGATTTTTCGACATTTCGCAGTGTAAACGTATCCTATTTTACTATAGTTTGGATTTGCACCGGATTTTTTAATCTTTATTTTTCGTTATTTTTGCACATTCTGTCAATGGGGGGGGGGGTATTCTCAGTTTAGCGATTTTTAAGCATTTTTCTTTATTGCTATTTCTGCGTCCCTTTTGTTTCGTTAGATAGATTTTTCGGCATTACGCAGTGATAACGTATCCTATTTTATATATTTAGGATTTGAACCAGATTTTTAAATTATTATTTTTCGGCCATTTTTGTACCTTTCGTAAATTGCGGGGTATTCTCAGTTTAGCGATTTTTAAGCATTTTACTTTATTGCTATTTCTACGTCACTTTTCTTTCGTTTGGTAGATTTTTCGGCATTACGCAGTTCTAACGTATCCTATTTTGCTATATTTAGGATTTTCACCATCTTTTTTAATTTTTATTTTTTGGCCTTTTTTTGCAGTTTTCGTCAATTGGGGGTATTGTCAGTTTAGCGATTTTTAAGCATTTTACTTTATTGCTTCTTCTGCGTCCCTTTGCATTCGTTTTGTAGATTTTTCGGCATTATGCAGTTCTAACGTATCCTATTTTGCTATATTTAGGATTTGCACCAGATTTTTTAATTATTATTTTTTGGCCATTTTTCACTTTTCGTCAATGGGGGGGGGGTATTCTCATTTTAGCGATTTTTAAGCATTTTACTTTATTGCTATTTCTGCGTCCCTTTGCATTCGTTTTGTAGATTTTTCGGCATTACGCAGTTCTAATGTAACCTATTTTGCTATATTTAGGATTTGCAACCGATTTTTTAATTTTTATTTTTTGGCCATTTTTGCACTTTTCGTCAATTTCGGTGTATTCTCAGTTTAGCGATTTTTAAGCATTTTCTTTATTGCTATTTCTACGTCCCTTTTTTTCGTTTGGTAGATTTTTCGGCATTACGCAGTTCTAACGTATCCGACATTACGCAGTTCTAACGTATCCTATTTTGCTATATTTAGGATTTTCGCCAGATTTTTTAATTTTTATTTTTGCCATTTTTGCAGTTTTCGTCAATTTTCATTTTAGCGATTTCTAAGCAGTTTAGTTTATTCCTATTTCTGCCTCCCTTTGCATTCGTTTTGTAGATTTTTCGGCATTATGCAGTTCTAACGTATCCTATTTTGCTACATTTCGAATTTTCACAAGATTTTTTAATTTTTATTTTTTGGCCATTTTGCACTTTTCGTCAATGGGGGGGTATTCTCATTTTAGCGATTTCTAAGCATTTTAGTTTATTCCTATTTCTGCGTCCCTTTGCATTCGTTTTGTAGATTTTTCGGCATTACGCAGTTGTAAGGTATCCTATTTTGCTATACTAAGGATTTGGACCAGATTTTTTAATTTTTATTTGTTGGTCATTTTTGCACTTTTCGTGAATGGGGGGGTGTTCTCAGTTTAGCGATTTTTAAGCATTTTCCTTTATTGTTATTTCTGCGTCCCTTTGGATTCGTTTTGTAGATTTTTCGACATTACGCAGTTCTAATGTATCCTATTTTGCTATATTTAGAATTTTCACCAGATTTTTTAATTTTTATTTTTTGGCCATTTTGCACTTTTCGTCAATGGGGGGGTATTCTCATTTTAGCGATTTCTAAGCATTTTAGTTTATTCCTATTTCTGCGTCCCCTTACATTCGTTTTGTAGATTTTTCGACATTTCGCAGTGTAAACGTATCCTATTTTACTATAGTTTGGATTTGCACCAGATTTTTTAATTTTTATTTTTCGTTATTTTTGTACATTCTGTCTATGGGGGGGTATTCTCAGTTTAGCGATTTTTAAGCATTTTTCTTTATTGCTATTTCTGCGTCCCTTTTCTTTCGTTTGGTAGATTTTTCGGTATTTCGCAGTTCTAACGCATCCTATTTTGCTATATATAGGATTTTCACCAGATTTTATAATTTTCATATTTTGGCCATTTTTAAACTCTTCGTCAACGGGGGGCTATTCTTATTTTAGCGATTTCTAAGCAGTTTAGTTTATAGCTATTTCTGCGTCTTTTTGCATTCGTTTTGTAGATTTTTGCGGCATTACGCAGTTCTAACTTATCCTATTTTGCTATATTTAGGATTTGCACCAGATTTTTTAATTTTTTTGGCCATTTTTGCACTTTTCGTCAATGGGGGGTATTCTCAGTATAGCGATTTTTAAGCATTTTACTTTATTGCTATTTCTGCGTCCCTTTGCATTCGTTTTGTAGATTCTTCGGCATTACGCATTTCTAACGTAATCTATTTTGCTATATTTAGGATTTGCACCTGATTTTTTAATTTTTTGTGGTCATTTTTGCACTTTTCGTCAATGGGGGGGTATTCTCAGTTTAGCGATTTTTCAGCATTTTACTTTGTTGCTATTTCTACGTCCTTTTTCTTTCGTTTGGTAGATTATTCGGCATTACGCAGTTCTAACGTATCCTATTTTTCTACATTTAGAATTTTCACCAGATTTTTTAATTTTTATTTTTTTGCATTTTTGCACTTTTCGTCAATTTCGGTGTATTCTCAGTTTAGCGATTTTGAAGCATTTTCTTTATTGCTATTTCTACGTCCCTTTTTTTCGTTTGGTAGATTTTTCGGCATTACGCAGTTCTAACGTATCCTATTTTGCTATATTTAGGATTTTCGCCAGATTTTTTAATTTTTATTTTTGCCATTTTTGCAGTTTTCGTCAATTTTCATTTTAGCGATTTCTAAGCAGTTTAGTTTATTCCTATTTCTGCCTCCCTTTGCATTAGTTTTGTAGATTTTTCGGCATTATGCAGTTCTAACGTATCCTATTTTGCTACATTTCGAATTTTCACAAGATTTTTTAATTTTTATTTTTTGGCCATTTTGCACTTTTCGTGAATGGGGGGGTGTTCTCAGTTTAGCGATTTTTAAGCATTTTCCTTTATTGTTATTTCTGCGTCCCTTTGGATTCGTTTTGTAGATTTTTCGACATTACGCAGTTCTAATGTATCCTATTTTGCTATATTTAGAATTTTCACCAGATTTTTTAATTTTTATTTTTTGGCCATTTTGCACTTTTCGTCAATGGGGGGGTATTCTCATTTTAGCGATTTCTAAGCATTTTAGTTTATTCCTATTTCTGCGTCCCCTTACATTCGTTTTGTAGATTTTTCGACATTTCGCAGTGTAAACGTATCCTATTTTACTATAGTTTGGATTTGCACCAGATTTTTTAATTTTTATTTTTCGTTATTTTTGCACATTCTGTCAATGGGGGGGGGTATTCTCAGTTTAGCGATTTTTAAGCATTTTTCTTTATTGCTATTTCTGCGTCCCTTTTCTTTCGTTTGGTAGATTTTTCGGTATTTCGCAGTTCTAACGTATCCTATTTTCATATATATAGGATTTTCACCAGATTTTATAATTTTCATATTTTGGCCATTTTTAAACTCTTCGTCAACGGGGGACTATTCTTATTTTAGCGATTTCTAAGCAGTTTAGTTTATTCCTATTTCTGCGTCCCTTTGAATTCGTTTTGTAGATTTTTGCGGCATTACGCAGTTCTAACTTATCCTATTTTGCTATATTTAGGATTTGCACCAGATTTTTTAATTTTTTTGGCCATTTTTGCACTTTTCGTCAATGGGGGGTATTCTCAGTATAGCGATTTTTAAGCATTTTACTTTATTGCTATTTCTGCGTCCCTTTGCATTCGTTTTGTAGATTTTTCGGCATTACGCAGTTCTAACGTATTCTATTTTGCTATATTTAGGATTTGCACCAGATTTTTTAATTTTTTGTGGTCATTTTTGCACTTTTCGTCAATGGGGGGGTATTCTCAGTTGAGCGATTTTTCAGCATTTTACTTTGTTGCTATTTCTACTTCCTTTTTCTTTCGTTTGGTAGATTGTTCGGCATTACGCAGTTCTAACGTATCCTATTTTTCTACATTTAGAATTTTCACCAGATTTTTTAATTTTTATTTTTTTCCATTTTTGCACTTTTCGTCAATGTTAGCGATTTTTAAGCATTTTTCTTTATTGCTATTTCTGCGTCCCTTTGCATACGTTTTGTAGATGTTTCGACATTACGAAGTTCTAACGTATCCAATTTTGCTATATTTAGGATTTTCGCCAGATTTTTTAATTTTTATTTTTTGCCATTTTTGCAGTTTTCGTCAATTTTCATTTTAGCGATTTCTAAGCATTTTAGTTTATTCCTATTTCTGCGTCCCTTTTTATTCGTTTTGTAGATTTTTCGGCATTACGCAGTTCTAACGTATCGTATTTTGCTATACTAAGGATTTGGACGAGATTTTTTAATTTTTATTTTTTGGTCATTTTTGCACTTTTCGTGAATGGGGGGGGGTGTTCTCAGTTTAGCGATTTTTAAGCATTTTCCTTTATTGTTATTTCTGCGTCCCTTTGCATTCGTTTTGTAGATTTTTCGACATTACGCAGTTCTAATGTATCCTATTTTGCTATATTTAGAATTTTCACCAGATTTTTTAATTTTTATTTTTGGCCATTTTGCACTTTTCGTCAATAGGGGGTATTCTCATTTTAGCGATTTCTAAGCATTTTAGTTTATTCCTATTTCTGCGTCCCCTTACATTCGTTTTGTAGATTTTTCGACATTTCGCAGTGTAAACGTATCCTATTTTACTATAGTTTGGATTTGCACCAGATTTTTTAATTTTTATTTTTCGTTATTTTTGCACATTCTGTCTATGGGGGGGGGTATTCTCAGTTTAGCGATTTTTAAGCATTTTTCTTTATTGCTATTTCTGCGTCCCTTTTCTTTCGTTTGGTAGATTTTTCGGTATTTCGCAGTTCTAACGTATCCTATTTTGCTATATATAGGATTTTCACCAGATTTTATAATTTTCATATTTTGGCCATTTTTAAACTCTTCGTCAACGGGGGGCTATTCTTATTTTAGCGATTTCTAAGCAGTTTAGTTTATTCCTATTTCTGCGTCCCTTTGCATTCGTTTTGTAGATTTTTGCGGCATTACGCAGTTCTAACTTATCCTATTTTGCTATATTTATGATTTGCACCAGATTTTTTAATTTTTTTGGCCATTTTTGCACTTTTCGTCAATGGGGGGTATTCTCAGTATAGCGATTTTTAAGGATTTTACTTTATTACTATTTCTGCGTCCCTTTGCATTCGTTTTGTAGATTTTTCGACATTACGCAGTTCTAACGTATTCTATTTTGCTATATTTAGGATTTGCAACAGATTTTTTAATTTTTTGTGGTCATTTTTGCACTTTTCGTCAATGGGGGTATTCTCAGTTTAGCGATTTTTCAGCATTTTACTTTGTTGCTATTTCTACGTCCTTTTTCTTTCGTTTGGTAGATTATTCGGCATTACGCAGTTCTAACGTATCCTATTTTTCTACATTTAGAATTTTCACCAGATTTTTTAATTTTTATTTTTTTCCATTTTTGCACTTTTCGTCAATGGGGGGGTATTCTCAGTTAAGCGATTTTTAAGCATTTTTCTTTATTGCTATTTCTGCGTCCCTTTGCATACGTTTTGTAGATGTTTCGACATTACGAAGTTCTAACGTATCCAATTTTGCTATATTTAGGATTTTCGCCAGATTTTTTAATTTTTATTTTTTGGCCATTTTTGCAGTTTTCGTCAATTTTCATTTTAGCGATTTCTAGGCATTTTAGTTTATTCCTATTTCTTCGTCCCCTTTTATTCGTTTTGTAGATTTTTCGGCATTACGCAGTTCTAACGTATCGTATTTTGCTATACTAAGGATTTGGACGAGATTTTTTAATTTTTATTTTTTGGTCATTTTTGCTTTTTTCGTGAATGGGGGGGTATTCTCAGTTTAGCGATTTTTAAGCATTTACCTTTATTGTTATTTCTGCGTCCCTTTGCATTCGTTTTGTAGATTTTTCGACATTACCCAGTTCTAACGTATCCTATTTTGCTATATTTAGGATTTTCACGAGATTTTTTAATTTTTATTTTTTGGCCATTTTTGCAGTTTTCGTCAACGGGGGGGCTATTCTCAGTTTAGCGATTTTTAAGCATTTTACTTTATTGCTATTTCTGCGTCCCCTTGCATTCGTTTTGTAGATTTTTCGACATTTCGCAGTGTTAACGTATCCTATTTTACTATAGTTTGGATTTGCACCAGATTTTTTAATTTTTATTTTTCGTTATTTTTGCACATTCTGTCAATGGGGGGGGTATTCTCAGTTTAGCGATTTTTAAGCATTTTACTTTATTGCTATTTCTGCGTCCCTTTGCATTCGTTTTGTAGATTTTTCGGCATTACGCAGTTCTAACGTATCCTATTTTGCTATATTTCAAATTTTCACCAGATTTTTTAATTTTTATTTTTTGGCCATTTTGCACTTTTCGTCAATGGGGGGGTATTCTCATTTTAGCGATTTCTAAGCATTGTAGTTTATTCCTATTTCTGCGTCCCTTTGCATTCGTTTTGTAGATTTTTCGGCATTACGCAGTTCTAAGGTATCCTATTTTGCTATACTAAGGATTTGGACCAGATTTTTTAATTTTTATTTTTTGGTCATTTTTGCACCTTTCGTGAATGGGGGGGGTGTTCTCAGTTTAGCGATTTTTAAGCATTTTCCTTTATTGTTATTTCTGCGTCCCATTGCATTCGTATTGTTGATTTTTCGACATTACGCAGTTCTAATGTATCCTATTTTGCTATATTTAGGATTTTCGCCAGATTTTTTAATTTTTATTTTTGGCCATTTTTGCAGTTTTCGTCAATTTTCATTTTAGCGATTTCTAAGCATTTTAGTTTATTCCTATTTCTGCGTCCCTTTGCATTCGTTTTGTAGATTTTCGGCATTACGCAGTTCTAAGGAATCCTATTTTGCTATACTAAGTATTTGGACCAGATTTTTTAATTTTTATTTTTTGGCCATTTTGCACTTTTCGTCAATGGGGGGGTATTCTCATTTTAGCGATTTCTAAGCATTTTAGTTTATTCCTATTTCTGTGTCCCCTTGCATTCGTTTTGTAGATTTTTCGACATTTCGCAGTGTAAACGTATCCTATTTTACTATAGTTTGTATTTGCACCAGATTTTTTAATTTTTTTTTTTCGTTATTTTTGCACATTCTGTCAATGGGGGGGTATTCTCAGTTTAGCGATTTTTAAGCATTTTTCTTTATTGCTATTTCTGCGTCCCTTTTCTTTCGTTTGGTAGATTTTTCGGTATTTCGCAGTTCTAACGTATCCTATTTTCATATATATAGGATTTTCACCAGATTTTATAATTTTCATATTTTGGCCATTTTTAAACTCTTCGTCAACGGGGGACTATTCTTATTTTAGCGATTTCTAAGCAGTTTAGTTTATTCCTATTTCTGCGTCCCTTTGAATTCGTTTTGTAGATTTTTGCGGCATTACGCAGTTCTAACTTATCCTATTTTGCTATATTTAGGATTTGCACCAGATTTTTTAATTTTTTTGGCCATTTTTGCACTTTTCGTCAATGGGGGGTATTCTCAGTATAGCGATTTTTAAGCATTTTACTTTATTGCTATTTCTGCGTCCCTTTGCATTCGTTTTGTAGATTTTTCGGCATTACGCAGTTCTAACGTATTCTATTTTGCTATATTTAGGATTTGCACCAGATTTTTTAATTTTTTGTGGTCATTTTTGCACTTTTCGTCAATGGGGGGGTATTCTCAGTTGAGCGATTTTTCAGCATTTTACTTTGTTGCTATTTCTACTTCCTTTTTCTTTCGTTTGGTAGATTGTTCGGCATTACGCAGTTCTAACGTATCCTATTTTTCTACATTTAGAATTTTCACCAGATTTTTTAATTTTTATTTTTTTCCATTTTTGCACTTTTCGTCAATGTTAGCGATTTTTAAGCATTTTTCTTTATTGCTATTTCTGCGTCCCTTTGCATACGTTTTGTAGATGTTTCGACATTACGAAGTTCTAACGTATCCAATTTTGCTATATTTAGGATTTTCGCCAGATTTTTTAATTTTTATTTTTTGCCATTTTTGCAGTTTTCGTCAATTTTCATTTTAGCGATTTCTAAGCATTTTAGTTTATTCCTATTTCTGCATCCCTTTTTATTCGTTTTGTAGATTTTTCGGCATTACGCAGTTCTAACGTATCGTATTTTGCTATACTAAGGATTTGGACGAGATTTTTTAATTTTTATTTTTTGGTCATTTTTGCACTTTTCGTGAATGGGGGGGGGGTGTTCTCAGTTTAGCGATTTTTAAGCATTTTCCTTTATTGTTATTTCTGCGTCCCTTTGCATTCGTTTTGTAGATTTTTCGACATTACGCAGTTCTAATGTATCCTATTTTGCTATATTTAGAATTTTCACCAGATTTTTTAATTTTTATTTTTGGCCATTTTGCACTTTTCGTCAATAGGGGGTATTCTCATTTTAGCGATTTCTAAGCATTTTAGTTTATTCCTATTTCTGCGTCCCCTTACATTCGTTTTGTAGATTTTTCGACATTTCGCAGTGTAAACGTATCCTATTTTACTATAGTTTGGATTTGCACCAGATTTTTTAATTTTTATTTTTCGTTATTTTTGCACATTCTGTCTATGGGGGGGGGGGGGTATTCTCAGTTTAGCGATTTTTAAGCATTTTTCTTTATTGCTATTTCTGCGTCCCTTTTCTTTCGTTTGGTAGATTTTTCGGTATTTCGCAGTTCTAACGTATCCTATTTTGCTATATATAGGATTTTCACCAGATTTTATAATTTTCATATTTTGGCCATTTTTAAACTCTTCGTCAACGGGGGGCTATTCTTATTTTAGCGATTTCTAAGCAGTTTAGTTTATTCCTATTTCTGCGTCCCTTTGCATTCGTTTTGTAGATTTTTGCGGCATTACGCAGTTCTAACTTATCCTATTTTGCTATATTTATGATTTGCACCAGATTTTTTAATTTTTTTGGCCATTTTTGCACTTTTCGTCAATGGGGGGTATTCTCAGTATAGCGATTTTTAAGGATTTTACTTTATTACTATTTCTGCGTCCCTTTGCATTCGTTTTGTAGATTTTTCGACATTACGCAGTTCTAACGTATTCTATTTTGCTATATTTAGGATTTGCAACAGATTTTTTAATTTTTTGTGGTCATTTTTGCACTTTTCGTCAATGGGGGTATTCTCAGTTTAGCGATTTTTCAGCATTTTACTTTGTTGCTATTTCTACGTCCTTTTTCTTTCGTTTGGTAGATTATTCGGCATTACGCAGTTCTAACGTATCCTATTTTTCTACATTTAGAATTTTCACCAGATTTTTTAATTTTTATTTTTTTCCATTTTTGCACTTTTCGTCAATGGGGGGGTATTCTCAGTTAAGCGATTTTTAAGCATTTTTCTTTATTGCTATTTCTGCGTCCCTTTGCATACGTTTTGTAGATGTTTCGACATTACGAAGTTCTAACGTATCCAATTTTGCTATATTTAGGATTTTCGCCAGATTTTTTAATTTTTATTTTTTGGCCATTTTTGCAGTTTTCGTCAATTTTCATTTTAGCGATTTCTAGGCATTTTAGTTTATTCCTATTTCTTCGTCCCCTTTTATTCGTTTTGTAGATTTTTCGGCATTACGCAGTTCTAACGTATCGTATTTTGCTATACTAAGGATTTGGACGAGATTTTTTAATTTTTATTTTTTGGTCATTTTTGCTTTTTTCGTGAATGGGGGGGTATTCTCAGTTTAGCGATTTTTAAGCATTTACCTTTATTGTTATTTCTGCGTCCCTTTGCATTCGTTTTGTAGATTTTTCGACATTACCCAGTTCTAACGTATCCTATTTTGCTATATTTAGGATTTTCACGAGATTTTTTAATTTTTATTTTTTGGCCATTTTTGCAGTTTTCGTCAACGGGGGGGCTATTCTCAGTTTAGCGATTTTTAAGCATTTTACTTTATTGCTATTTCTGCGTCCCCTTGCATTCGTTTTGTAGATTTTTCGACATTTCGCAGTGTTAACGTATCCTATTTTACTATAGTTTGGATTTGCACCAGATTTTTTAATTTTTATTTTTCGTTATTTTTGCACATTCTGTCAATGGGGGGGGTATTCTCAGTTTAGCGATTTTTAAGCATTTTACTTTATTGCTATTTCTGCGTCCCTTTGCATTCGTTTTGTAGATTTTTCGGCATTACGCAGTTCTAACGTATCCTATTTTGCTATATTTCAAATTTTCACCAGATTTTTTAATTTTTATTTTTTGGCCATTTTGCACTTTTCGTCAATGGGGGGGTATTCTCATTTTAGCGATTTCTAAGCATTGTAGTTTATTCCTATTTCTGCGTCCCTTTGCATTCGTTTTGTAGATTTTTCGGCATTACGCAGTTCTAAGGTATCCTATTTTGCTATACTAAGGATTTGGACCAGATTTTTTAATTTTTATTTTTTGGTCATTTTTGCACCTTTCGTGAATGGGGGGGGTGTTCTCAGTTTAGCGATTTTTAAGCATTTTCCTTTATTGTTATTTCTGCGTCCCATTGCATTCGTATTGTTGATTTTTCGACATTACGCAGTTCTAATGTATCCTATTTTGCTATATTTAGGATTTTCGCCAGATTTTTTAATTTTTATTTTTGGCCATTTTTGCAGTTTTCGTCAATTTTCATTTTAGCGATTTCTAAGCATTTTAGTTTATTCCTATTTCTGCGTCCCTTTGCATTCGTTTTGTAGATTTTCGGCATTACGCAGTTCTAAGGAATCCTATTTTGCTATACTAAGTATTTGGACCAGATTTTTTAATTTTTATTTTTTGGCCATTTTGCACTTTTCGTCAATGGGGGGGTATTCTCATTTTAGCGATTTCTAAGCATTTTAGTTTATTCCTATTTCTGTGTCCCCTTGCATTCGTTTTGTAGATTTTTCGACATTTCGCAGTGTAAACGTATCCTATTTTACTATAGTTTGTATTTGCACCAGATTTTTTAATTTTTATTTTTCGTTATTTTTGCACATTCTGTCAATGGGGGGGTATTCTCAGTTTAGCGATTTTTAAGCATTTTTCTTTATTGCTATTTCTGCGTCCCTTTTCTTTCGTTTGGTAGATTTTTCGGTATTTCGCAGTTCTAACGTATCCTATTTTGCTATATATAGGATTTTCACCAGATTTTATAATTTTCATATTTTGGCCATTTTTAAACTCTTCGTCAACGGGGGGCTATTCTTATTTTAGCGATTTCTAAGCAGTTTAGTTTATTCCTATTTCTGCGTCCCTTTGCATTCGTTTTGTAGATTTTTGCGGCATTACGCAGTTCTAACTTATCCTATTTTGCTATATTTAGGATTTGCACCAGATTTTTTAATTTTTTTGGCCATTTTTGCACTTTTCGTCAATGGGGGGTATTCTCAGTATAGCGATTTTTAAGCATTTTACTTTATTGCTATTTCTGCGTCCCTTTGCATTCGTTTTGTAGATTTTTCGGCATTACGCAGTTCTAACGTATTCTATTTTGCTATATTTAGGATTTGCACCAGATTTTTTAATTTTTTGTGGTCATTTTTGCACTTTTCGTCAATGGGGGGGTATTCTCACTTTAGCGATTTTTCAGCATTTTACTTTGTTGCTATTTCTACGTCCTTTTTCTTTCGTTTGGTAGATTATTCGGCATTACGCAGTTCTAACGTATCCTATTTTTCTACATTTAGAATTTTCACCAGATTTTTTAATTTTTATTTTTTTCCATTTTTGCACTTTTCGTCAATGGGGGGTATTCTCAGTTTAGCGATTTTTAAGCATTTTTTTATTGCTATTTCTGCGTCCCTTTGCATACGTTTTGTAGATGTTTCGACATTACGAAGTTCTAACGTATCCAATTTTGCTATATTTAGGATTTTCGCCAGATTTTTTAATTTTTATTTTTTGGCCATTTTTGCAGTTTTCGTCAATTTTCATTTTAGCGATTTCTAAGCATTTTAGTTTATTCCTATTTCTGCGTCCCTTTTTATTCGTTTTGTAGATTTTTCGGCATTACGCAGTTCTAACGTATCGTATTTTGCTATACTAAGGATTTGGACGAGATTTTTTAATTTTTATTTTTTGGTCATTTTTGCACTTTTCGTGAAAGGGGGGGTATTCTCAGTTTAGCGATTTTTAAGCATTTTCCTTTATTGTTATTTCTGCGTCCCTTTGCATTCGTTTTGTAGATTTTTCGACATTACGCAGTTCTAACGTATCCTATTTTGCTATATTTAGGAATTTCACCAGATTTTTTAATTTTTATTTTTTGGCCATTTTTGCAGTTTTCGTCAACGGGGGGAAGTATTCTCAGTTTAGCGATTTTTAAGCATTTTACTTTATTGCTATTTCTGCGTCCCCTTGCATTCGTTTTGTAGATTTTTCAACATTTCGCAGTGTAAACGTATCCTATTTTACTATAGTTTGGATTTGCACCAGATTTTTTAATTTTTATTTTTCGTTATTTTTGCACATTCTGTCAATGGGGGGTATTCTCAGTTTAGCGATTTTTAAGCATTTTTCTTTATTGCTATTTCTGCGTCCCATTTCTTTCGTTTGGTAGATTTTTCGGTATTTCGCAGTTCTAACGTATCCTATTTTGCTATATATAGGATTTTCACCAGATTTTATAATTTTCATATTTTGGCCATTTTTAAACTCTTCGTCAACGGGGGGCTATTCTTATTTTAGCGATTTCTAAGCAGTTTAGTTTATTCCTATTTGTGCGTCTTTTTGCAATCGTTTTGTACATTTTTGCGGCATTACGCAGTTCTAACTTATCCTATTTTGCTATATTTAGGATTTGCACCAGATTTTTTAATTTTTTTGGCCATTTTTGACTTTTCGTCAATGGGGGGTATTCTCAGTATAGCGATTTTTAAGCATTTTACTTTATTGCTATTTCTGCGTCCCTTTGCATTCGTTTTGTAGATTTTTCGGCATTACGCAGTTCTAACGTATTCTATTTTGCTATATTTGGGATTTGCACCAGATTTTTTAATTTTTTGTGGTCATTTTTGCACTTTTCGTCAATGGGGGGATATTCTCAGTTTAGCGATTTTTCAGCATTTTACTTTGTTGCTATTTCTACTTCCTTTTTCTTTCGTTTGGTAGATTATTCGGCATTACGCAGTTCTAACGTATCCTATTTTTCTACATTTAGAATTTTCACCAGATTTTTTAATTTTTATTTTTTTCCATTTTTGCACTTTTCGTCAATGGGGGGGTATTCTCAGTTTAGCGATTTTTAAGCATTTTTCTTTATTGCTATTTCTGCGTCCCTTTGCATACGTTTTGTAAATGTTTCGACATTACGAAGTTCTAACGTATCCAATTTTGCTATATTTAGGATTTTCGCCAGATTTTTTAATTTTTATTTTTTGGCCATTTTTGCAGTTTTCGTCAACGGGGGGGGGGTATTCTCAGTTTAGCGATGTTTAAGCATTTTACTTTATTGCTATTTCTGCGTCCCTTTGCATTCGTTTTGTAGATTTTTCGACATTACGCAGATCTAATGTATGCTATTTTGCTATATTTAGAATTTTCACCAGATTTTTTAATTTTTATTTTTTGGCCATTTTGCACTTTTCGTCATTGGGGGGGTATTCTCATTTTAGCGATTTCTAAGCATTTTAGTTTATTCCTATTTCTGCGTCCCTTTTTATTCGTTTTGTTGATTTTTCGGCATTACGCAGTTCTAACGTATCGTATTTTGCTATACTAAGGATTTGGACGAGATTTTTTAATTTTTATTTTTTGGTCATTTTTGCACTTTTCGTGAATGGGGGGGGTATTCTCAGTTTAGCGATTTTTAAGCATTTTCCTTTATTGTTATTTCTGCGTCCCTTTGCATTCGTTTTGTAGATTTTTCGACATTACGCAGTTCTAACGTATCCTATTTTGCTATATTTAGGATTTTCACCAGATTTTTTAATTTTATTTTTTGGCCATTTTTGCAGTTTTCGTCAACGGGGGGGGGGTGTTCTCAGTTTAGCGATTTTTAAGCATTTTCCTTTATTGTTATTTCTGCGTCCCTTTGCATTCGTTTTGTAGATTTTTCGACATTACGCAGTTCTAATGTATCCTATTTTGCTATATTTAGAATTTTCACCAGATTTTTTAATTTTTATTTTTTGGCCATTTTGCACTTTTCGTCAATGGGGGGGTATTCTCATTTTAGCGATTTCTAAGCATTTTAGTTTATTCCTATTTCTGCGTCCCCTTGCATTCGTTTTGTAGATTTTTCGACATTTCGCAGTGTAAACGTATCCTATTTTACTATAGTTTGGATTTGCACCAGATTTTTTAATTTTTATTTTTCGTTATTTTTGCACATTCTGTTAATGGGGGGGTATTCTCAGTTTAGCGATTTTTAAGCATTTTTCTTTATTGCTATTTCTGCGTCCCTTTTCTTTCGTTTGGTAGATTTTTCGGTATTTCGCAGTTCTAACGTATCCTATTTTGCTATATATAGGATTTTCACCAGATTTTATAATTTTCATATTTTGGCCATTTTTAAACTCTTCGTCAACGGGGGGCTATTCTTATTTTAGCGATTTCTAAGCAGTTTAGTTTATTCCTATTTCTGCGTCCCTTTGCATTCGTTTTGTAGATTTTTGCGGCATTACGCAGTTCTAACTTATCCTATTTTGCTATATTTAGGATTTGCACCAGATTTTTTAATTTTTTTGGCCATTTTTGCACTTTTCCTCAATGGGGGGTATTCTCAGTATAGCGATTTTTAAGCATTTTACTTTATTGCTATTTCTGCGTCCCTTTGCATTCGTTTTGTAGATTTTTCGGCATTACGCAGTTCTAACGTATTCTATTTTGCTATATTTAGGATTTGCACCAGATTTTTTAATTTTTTGTGGTCATTTTTGCACTTTTCGTCAATGGGGGGGTATTCTCACTTTAGCGATTTTTCAGCATTTTACTTTGTTGCTATTTCTGCGTCCCTTTGCATACGTTTTGTAGATGTTTTGACATTACGAAGTTCTAACGTATCCAATTTTGCTATATTTAGGATTTTCGCCAGATTTTTTAATTTTTATTTTTTGGCCATTTTTGCAGTTTTCGTCAATTTTCATTTTAGCGTATTCTAAGCATTTTAGTTTATTCCTATTTCTGCGTCCCTTTTTATTCGTTTTGTAGATTTTTCGGCATTACGCAGTTCTAACGTATCGTATTTTGCTATACTAAGGATTTGGACGAGATTTTTTAATTTTTATTTTTTGGTCATTTTTGCACTTTTCGTGAATGGGGGGGTATTCTCAGTTTAGCGATTTTTAAGCATTTTCCTTTATTGTTATTTCTGCGTCCCTTTGCATTCGTTTTGTAGATTTTTCGACATTACGCAGTTCTAACGTATCCTATTTTGCTATATTTAGGATTTTCACCAGATCTTTTAATTTTTATTTTTTGGCCATTTTTGCAGTTTTCGTCAACGGGGGGGGGGGTATTCTCAGTTTAGCGATTTTTAAGCATTTTACTTTATTGCTATTTCTGCGTCCCCTTGCATTCGTTTTGTAGATTTTTCGACATTTCGCAATGTAAACGTATTCTATTTTACTATAGTTTGGATTTGCACCAGATTTTTTAATTTTTATTTTTCGTTATTTTTGCACATTCTGTCAATGGGGGGGGGGTATTCTCAGTTTAGCGATATTTAAGTATTTTTCTTTATTGCTATTTCTGCGTCCCTTTTCTTTCGTTTGGTAGATTTTTCGGTATTTCGCAGTTCTAACGTATCCTATTTTGCTATATATTGGATTTTCACCAGATTTTATAATTTTCATATTTTGGCCATTTTTAAACTCTTCGTCAACGGGGGGCTATTCTTATTTTAGCGATTTCTAAGCAGTTTAGTTTATTCCTATTTCTGCGTCCCTTTGCATTCGTTTTGTAGATTTTTGCGGCATTACGCAGTTCTAACTTATCCTATTTTGCTATATTTAGAATTTTCACCAGATTTTTTAATTTTTATTTTTTTCCATTTTTGCACTTTTCGTCAATGGGGGGGTATTCTCAGTTTAGCGATTTTTAAGCATTTTTCTTTATTGCTATTTCCGCGTCCCTTTGCATTCGTTTTGTAGATGTTTCGACATTACGAAGTACTAACGTATCCAATTTTGCTATATTTAGAATTTTCACCAGATTTTTTAATTTTTATTTTTTGGCCATTTTGCACTTTTCGTCAATGGGGGGGTATTCTCATTTTAGCGATTTCTAAGCATTTTAGTTTATTCCTATTTCTGCGTCCCCTTGCATTCGTTTTGTAGATTTTTCGACATTTCGCAGTGTAAACGTATCCTATTTTACTATAGTTTGGATTTGCACCAGATTTTTTAATTTTTATTTTTCGTTATTTTTGCACATTCTGTCAATGGGGGGGGGTATTCTCAGTTTAGCGATTATTAAGCATTTTTCTTTATTGCTATTTCTGCGTCCCTTTTCTTTCGTTTGGTAGATTTTTCGGTATTTCGCAGTTCTAACGTATCCTATTTTGCTATATATAGGATTTTCACCAGATTTTATAATTTTCATATTTTGGCCATTTTTAAACTCTTCGTCAACGGGGGGCTATTCTTGTTTTAGCGATTTCTAAGCAGTTTAGTTTATTCCTATTTCTGCGTCTCTTTTTATTCGTTTTGTAGATTTTTCGGCATTACGCAGTTCTAACGTATCGTATTTTGCTATACTAGGGATTTGGACGAGATTTTTTAATTCTTATTTTTTGGTCATTTTTGCACTTTTCGTGAATGGGGGGGTATTCTCAGTTTAGCGATTTTTAAGCATTTTCCTTTATTGTTATTTCTGCGTCCCTTTGCATTCGTTTTGTAGATTTTTCGACATTACGCAGTTCTAACGTATCCTATTTTGCTATATTTAGGATATTCACCAGATTTTTTAATTTTTATTTTTTGGCCATTTTTGCAGTTTTCGTCAACGGGGGGAAGTATTCTCAGTTTAGCGATTTTTAAGCATTTTACTTTATTGCTATTTCTGCGTCCCCTTGCATTTGTTTTGTAGATTTTTCGACATTTCGCAGTGTAAACGTATCCTATTTTACTATAGTTTGGATTTGCACCAGATTTTTTAATTTTTATTTTTCGTTATTTTTGCACATTCTGTCAATGGGGGGGGTATTCTCAGTTTAGCGATTTTTAAGCATTTTTCTTTATTGCTATTTCTGCGTCCCTTTTCTTTCGTTTGGTAGATTTTTCGGTATTTCGCAGTTCTAACGTATCCTATTTTGCTATATATAGGATTTTCACCAGATTTTATAATTTTCATATTTTGGCCATTTTTAAACTCTTCGTCAACGGGGGGCTATTCTTATTTTAGCGATTTCTAAGCAGTTTAGTTTATTCCTATTTCTGCGTCCCTTTGCATTCGTTTTGTAGATTTTTGCGGCATTACGCAGTTCTAACTTATCCTATTTTGCTATAATTAGAATTTTCACCAGATTGCTTAATTTTTATTTTTTTTCCATTTTTGCACTTTTCGTTAATGGGGGGGTATTCTCAGTTTAGCGATTTTTAAGCATTTTTCTTTATTGCTATTTCTGCGTCCCTTTGCATACGTTTTGTAGATGTTTCGACATTACGAAGTTCTAACGTATCCAATTTTGCTATATTTAGGATTTTCGCCAGATTTTTTAATTTTTATTTTTTGGCCATTTTTGCAGTTTTCGTCAATTTTCATTTTAGCGATTTCTAAGCATTTTAGTTTATTCCTATTTCTGCGTCTCTTTTTATTCGTTTTGTAGATTTTTCGGCATTACGCAGTTCTAACGTATCGTATTTTGCTATACTAGGGATTTGGACGAGATTTTTTAATTTTTATTTTTTGGTCATTTTTGCACTTTTCGTGAATGGGGGGGTATTCTCAGTTTAGCGATTTTTAAGCATTTTCCTTTATTGTTATTTCTGCGTCCCTTTGCATTCGTTTTATAGATTTTTCGACATTACGCAGTTCTAACGTATCCTATTTTGCTATATTTAGGATTTTCACCAGATTTTTAAATTTTTATTTTTTGGCCATTTTTGCAGATTTCGTCAACGGGGGCGGTATTCTCAGTTTAGCGATTTTTAAGCATTTTGCTTTTATTGCTATTTCTGCGTCCCCTTGCATTCGTTTTGTAGATTTTTCGACATTTCGCAGTGTAAACGTATCCTATTTTACTATAGTTTGGATTTGCACCAGATTTTTTAATTTTTATTTTTCGTTATTTTTGCACATTGTGTCAATGGGGGCGGTATTCTCAGTTTAGCGATTTTTAAGCATTTTTCTTTATTGCTATTTCTGCGTCCCTTTTCTTTCGTTTGGTAGATTTTTCGGTATTTCGCAGTTCTAACGTATCCTATTTTGCTATATATAGGATTTTCACCAGATTTTATAATTTTCATATTTTGGCCATTTTTAAACTCTTCGTCAACGGGGGGCTATTCTTATTTTAGCGATTTCTAAGCAGTTTAGTTTATTCCTATTTCTGCGTCCCTTTGCATTCGTTTTGTAGATTTTTGCGGCATTACGCAGTTCTAACTTATCCTATTTTGCTATATTTAGAATTTTCACCAGATTTTTTAATTTTTATTTTTTGGCCATTTTTGCAGTTTTCGTCAATTTTTATTTTAGCGATTTCTAAGCATTTTAGTTTATTCCTATTTTGCGTCCCTTTTTATTCGTTTTGTAGATTTTTCGGCATTACGCAGTTCTAACGTATCGTATTTTGCTATACTAAGGATTTGGACGAGATTTTTAATTTTTATTTTTTGGTCATTTTTGCACTTTTCGTGAATGGGGGGGTATTCTCAGTTTAGGGATTTTTAAGCATTTTCCTTTATTGTTATTTCTGCGTCCCTTTGCATTCGTTTTGTAGATTTTTCGACATTACGCAGTTCTAACGTATCCTATTTTGCTATATTTAGGATTTTCACCAGATTTTTTAATTTTTATTTTTTGGCCATTTTTGCAGTTTTCGTCAACGGGGGGAAGTATTCTCAGTTTAGCGATTTTTAAGCATTTTACTTTATTGCTATTTCTACGTCCCCTTGCATTCGTTTTGTAGATTTTTCGACATTTCGCAATGTAAACGTATCCTATTTTACTATAGTTTGGATTTGCACCAGATTTTTTAATTTTTATTTTTCGTTATTTTTGCACATTCTGTCAATCGGGGGGGTATTCTCAGTTTAGCGATTTTTAAGCATTTTTCTTTATTGCTATTTCTGCGTCCCTTTTCTTTCGTTTGGTAGATTTTTCGGTATTTCGCAGTTCTAACGTATCCTATTTTGCTATATATAGGATTTTCACCAGATTTTATAATTTTCATATTTTGGCCATTTTTAAACTCTTCGTCAACGGGGGGCTATTCTTATTTTAGCGATTTCTAAGCAGTTTAGTTTATTCCTATTTCTGCGTCCCTTTGCATTCGTTTTGTAGATTTTTGCGGCATTACGCAGTTCTAACTTATCCTATTTTGCTATATTTAGAATTTTCACCAGATTTTTTAATTTTTATTTTTTTCCATTTTTGCACTTTTCGTCAATGGGGGGGTATTCTCAGTTTAGCGATTTTTAAGCATTTTTCTTTATTGCTATTTCTGCGTCCCTTTGCATACGTTTTGTAGATGTTTCGACATTACGAAGTTCTAACGTATCCAATTTTGCTATATTTAGGATTTTCGCCAGAGTTTTTAATTTTTATTTTTTGGCCATTTTTGCAGTTTTCGTCAATTTTCATTTTAGCGATTTCTAAGCATTTTAGTTTATTCCTATTTCTGCGTCTCTTTTTATTCGTTTTGTAGATTTTTCGGCATTACGCAGTTCTAACGTATCGTATTTTGCTATACTAGGGATTTGGACGAGATTTTTTAATTCTTATTTTTTGGTCATTCTTGCACTTTTGTGAATGGGGGGGTATTCTCAGTTTAGCGATTTTTAAGCATTTTCCTTTATTGTTATTTCTGCGTCCCTTTGCATTCGTTTTGTAGATTTTTCGACATTACGCAGTTCTAACGTATCCTATTTTGCTATATTTAGGATTTTCACCAGATTTTTTAATTTTTATTTTTTGGCCATTTTTGCAGTTTTCGTCAACGGGGGGAAGTATTCTCAGTTTAGCGATTTTTAAGCATTTTACTTTATTGCTATTTCTGCGTCCCCTTGCATTCGTTTTGTAGATTTTTCGACATTTCGCAGTGTAAACGTATCCTATTTTACTATAGTTTGGATTTGCACCAGATTTTTTAATTTTTATTTTTCGTTATTTTTGCACATTCTGTCAATGGGGGGGGTATTCTCAGTTTAGCGATTTTTAAGCATTTTTCTTTATTGCTATTTCTGCGTCCCTTTTCTTTCGTTTGGTAGATTTTTCGGTATTTCGCAGTTCTAACGTATCCTATTTTGCTATATATAGGATTTTCACCAGATTTTATAAATTTCATATTTTGGCCATTTTTAAACTCTTCGTCAACGGGGGGCTATTCTTATTTTAGCGATTTCTAAGCAGTTTAGTTTATTCCTATTTCTGCGTCCCTTTGCATTCGTTTTGTAGATTTTTGCGGCATTACGCAGTTCTAACTTATCCTATTTTGCTATATTTAGAATTTTCACCAGATTTTTTAATTTTTATTTTTTTCCATTTTTGCACTTTTCGTTAATGGGGGGCTATTCTCAGTTTAGCGATTTTTAAGCATTTTCCTTTATTGTTATTTCTGCGTCCCTTTGCATTCGTTTTGTAGATTTTTCGACATTACGCAGTTCTAACGTATCCTATTTTGCTATATTTAGGATTTTCACCAGATTTTTTAATTTTTATGTTTTGGCCATTTTTGCAGTTTTCGTCAATGGGGGGTATTCTCATTTTAGCGATTTCTAAGCATTTTAGTTTATTCCTATTTCTGCGTCCCTTTGCATTCGTTTTGTAGATTTTTCGGCATTACGCAGTTCTAAGGTATCCTATTTTGCTATACTAAGGATTTGGACCAGATTTTTTAATTTTTATTTTTTGGCCATTTTTGCAGTTTTCGTCAATTTTTATTTTAGCGATTTCTAAGCATTTTAGTTTATTCCTATTTTGCGTCCCTTTTTATTCGTTTTGTAGATTTTTCGGCATTACGCAGTTCTAACGTATCGTATTTTGCTATACTAAGGATTTGGACGAGATTTTTAATTTTTATTTTTTGGTCATTTTTGCACTTTTCGTGAATGGGGGGGTATTCTCAGTTTAGGGATTTTTAAGCATTTTTCGACATTACGCAGTTCTAACGTATCCTATTTTGCTATATTTAGGATTTTCACCAGATTTTTTAATTTTTATTTTTTGGCCATTTTTGCAGTTTTCGTCAACGGGGGGAAGTATTCTCAGTTTAGCGATTTTTAAGCATTTTACTTTATTGCTATTTCTGCGTCCCCTTGCATTCGTTTTGTAGATTTTTCGACATTTCGCAGTGTAAACGTATCCTATTTTACTATAGTTTGGATTTGCACCAGATTTTTTAATTTTTATTTTTCGTTATTTTTGCACATTCTGTCAATGGGGGGGGTATTCTCAGTTTAGCGATTTTTAAGCATTTTTCTTTATTGCTATTTCTGCGTCCCTTTTCTTTCGTTTGGTAGATTTTTCGGTATTTCGCAGTTCTAACGTATCCTATTTTGCTATATATAGGATTTTCACCAGATATTATAATTTTCATATTTTGGCCATTTTTAAACTCTTCGTCAACGGGGGGCTATTCTTATTTTAGCGATTTCTAAGCAGTTTAGTTTATTCCTATTTCTGCGTCCCTTTGCATTCGTTTTGTAGATTTTTGCGGCATTACGCAGTTCTAACTTATCCTATTTTGCTATATTTAGAATTTTCACCAGATTTTTTAATTTTTATTTTTTTCCATTTTTGCACTTTTCGTTAATGGGGGGCTATTCTCAGTTTAGCGATTTTTAAGCATTTTCCTTTATTGTTATTTCTGCGTCCCTTTGCATTCGTTTTGTAGATTTTTCGACATTACGCAGTTCTAACGTATCCTATTTTGCTATATTTAGGATTTTCACCAGATTTTTTAATTTTTATTTTTTGGCCATTTTTGCAGTTTTCGTCAATGGGGGGGTATTCTCATTTTAGCGATTTCTAAGCATTTTAGTTTATTTCTATTTCTGCGTCCCTTTGCATTCGTTTTGTAGATTTTTCGGCATTACGCAGTTCTAAGGTATCCTATTTTGCTATACTAAGGATTTGGACCAGATTTTTTAATTTTTATTTTTTGGCCATTTTTGCAGTTTTCGTCAATTTTTATTTTAGCGATTTCTAAGCATTTTAGTTTATTCCTATTTTGCGTCCCTTTTTATTCGTTTTGTAGATTTTTCGGCATTACGCAGTTCTAACGTATCGTATTTTGCTATACTAAGGATTTGGACGAGATTTTTAATTTTTATTTTTTGGTCATTTTTGCACTTTTCGTGAATGGGGGGGTATTCTCAGTTTAGGGATTTTTAAGCATTTTCCTTTATTGTTATTTCTGCGTCCCTTTGCATTCGTTTTGTAGATTTTTCGACATTACGCAGTTCTAACGTATCCTATTTTGCTATATTTAGGATTTTCACCAGATTTTTTAATTTTTATTTTTTGGCCATTTTTGCAGTTTTCGTCAACGGGGGGAAGTATTCTCAGTTTAGCGATTTTTAAGCATTTTACTTTATTGCTATTTCTGCGTCCCCTTGCATTCGTTTTGTAGATTTTTCGACATTTCGCAGTGTAAACGTATCCTATTTTACTATAGTTTGGATTTGCACCAGATTTTTTAATTTTTATTTTTCGTTATTTTTGCACATTCTGTCAATCGGGGGGGTATTCTCAGTTTAGCGATTTTTAAGCATTTTTCTTTATTGCTATTTCTGCGTCCCTTTTCTTTCGTTTGGTAGATTTTTCGGTATTTCGCAGTTCTAACGTATCCTATTTTGCTATATATAGGATTTTCACCAGATTTTATAATTTTCATATTTTGGCCATTTTTAAACTCTTCGTCAACGGGGGGCTATTCTTATTTTAGCGATTTCTAAGCAGTTTAGTTTATTCCTATTTCTGCGTCCCTTTGCATTCGTTTTGTAGATTTTTGCGGCATTACGCAGTTCTAACTTATCCTATTTTGCCAGATTTAGAATTTTCACCAGATTTTTTAATTTTTATTTTTTTCCATTTTTGCACTTTTCGTCAATGGGGGGGTATTCTCAGTTTAGCGATTTTTAAGCATTTTTCTTTATTGCTATTTCTGCGTCCCTTTGCATACGTTTTGTAGATGTTTCGACATTACGAAGTTCTAACGTATCCAATTTTGCTATATTTAGGATTATCGCCAGATTTTTTAATTTTTATTTTTTGGCCATTTTTGCAGTTTTCGTCAATTTTCATTTTAGCGATTTCTAAGCATTTTAGTTTATTCCTATTTCTGCGTCTCTTTTTATTCGTTTTGTAGATTTTTCGGCATTACGCAGTTCTAACGTATCGTATTTTGCTATACTAGGGATTTGGACGAGATTTTTTAATTTTTATTTTTTGGTCATTTCTGCACTTTTCGTGAATGGGGGGGTATTCTCAGTTTAGCGATTTTTAAGCATTTTCCTTTATTGTTATTTCTGCGTCCCTTTGCATTCGTTTTGTAGATTTTTCGACATTACGCAGTTCTAACGTATCCTATTTTGCTATATTTAGGATTTTCACCAGATTTTTTAATTTTTATTTTTTGGCCATTTTTGCAGTTTTCGTCAACGGGGGGAAGTATTCTCAGTTTAGCGATTTTTAAGCATTTTACTTTATTGCTATTTCTGCGTCCCCTTGCATTCGTTTTGTAGATTTTTCGACATTTCGCAGTGTAAACGTATCCTATTTTACTATAGATTGGATTTGCACCAGATTTTTTAATTTTTATTTTTCGTTATTTTTGCACATTCTGTCAATGGGGGGGGTATTCTCAGTTTAGCGATTTTTAAGCATTTTTCTTTATTGCTATTTCTGCGTCCCTTTTCTTTCGTTTGGTAGATTTTTCGGTATTTCGCAGTTCTAACGTATCCTATTTTGCTATATATAGGATTTTCACCAGATTTTATAATTTTCATATTTTGGCCATTTTTAAACTCTTCGTCAACGGGGGGCTATTCTTATTTTAGCGATTTCTAAGCAGTTTAGTTTATTCCTATTTCTGCGTCCCTTTGCATTCGTTTTGTAGATTTTTGCGGCATTACGCATTTCTAACTTATCCTATTTTGCTATATTTAGAATTTTCACCAGATTTTTTAATTTTTATTTTTTTCCATTTTTGCACTTTTCGTCAATGGGGGGGTATTCTCAGTTTAGCGATTTTTAAGCATTTTTCTTTATTGCTATTTCTGCGTCCCTTTGCATACGTTTTGTAGATGTTTCGACATTACGAAGTTCTAACGTATCCAATTTTGCTATATTTAGGATTTTCGCCAGATTTTTTAATTTTTATTTTTTGGCCATTTTTGCAGTTTTCGTCAATTTTCATTTTAGCGATTTCTAAGCATTTTAGTTTATTCCTATTTCTGCGTCTCTTTTTATTCGTTTTGTAGATTTTTCGGCATTACGCAGTTCTAACGTATCGTATTTTGCTATACTAGGGATTTGGACGAGATTTTTTAATTCTTATTTTTTGGTCATTTTTGCACTTTTGTGAATGGGGGGGTATTCTCAGTTTAGCGATTTTTAAGCATTTTCCTTTATTGTTATTTCTGCGTCCCTTTGCATTCGTTTTGTAGATTTTTCGACATTACGCAGTTCTAACGTATCCTATTTTGCTATATTTAGGATTTTCACCAGATTTTTTAATTTTTATTTTTTGGCCATTTTTGCAGTTTTCGTCAACGGGGGGAAGTATTCTCAGTTTAGCGATTTTTAAGCATTTTACTTTATTGCTATTTCTGCGTCCCCTTGCATTCGTTTTGTAGATTTTTCGACATTTCGCAGTGTAAACGTATCCTATTTTACTATAGATTGGATTTGCACCAGATTTTTTAATTTTTATTTTTCGTTATTTTTGCACATTCTGTCAATGGGGGGGGGTATTCTCAGTTTAGCGATTTTTAAGCATTTTTCTTTATTGCTATTTCTGCGTCCCTTTTCTTTCGTTTGGTAGATTTTTCGGTATTTCGCAATTCTAACGTATCCTATTTTGCTATATATAGGATTTTCACCAGATTTTATAATTTTCATATTTTGGCCATTTTTAAACTCTTCGTCAACGGGGGGCTATTCTTATTTTAGCGATTTCTAAGCAGTTTAGTTTATTCCTATTTCTGCGTCCCTTTGCATTCGTTTTGTAGATTTTTGCGGCATTACGCATTTCTAACTTATCCTATTTTGCTATATTTAGAATTTTCACCAGATTTTTTAATTTTTATTTTTTTCCATTTTTGCACTTTTCGTCAATGGGGGGGTATTCTCAGTTTAGCGATTTTTAAGCATTTTTCTTTATTGCTATTTCTGCGTCCCTTTGCATACGTTTTGTAGATGTTTCGACATTACGAAGTTCTAACGTATCCAATTTTGCTATATTTAGGATTTTCGCCAGATTTTTTAATTTTTATTTTTTGGCCATTTTTGCAGTTTTCGTCAATTTTCATTTTAGCGATTTCTAAGCATTTTAGTTTATTCCTATTTCTGCGTCTCTTTTTATTCGTTTTGTAGATTTTTCGGCATTACGCAGTTCTAACGTATCGTATTTTGCTATACTAGGGATTTGGACGAGATTTTTTAATTCTTATTTTTTGGTCATTTTTGCACTTTTGTGAATGGGGGGGTATTCTCAGTTTAGCGATTTTTAAGCATTTTCCTTTATTGTTATTTCTGCGTCCCTTTGCATTCGTTTTGTAGATTTTTCGACATTACGCAGTTCTAACGTATCCTATTTTGCTATATTTAGGATTTTCACCAGATTTTTTAATTTTTATTTTTTGGCCATTTTTGCAGTTTTCGTCAACGGGGGGAAGTATTCTCAGTTTAGCGATTTTTAAGCATTTTACTTTATTGCTATTTCTGCGTCCCCTTGCATTCGTTTTGTAGATTTTTCGACATTTCGCAGTGTAAACGTATCCTATTTTACTATAGTTTGGATTTGCACCAGATTTTTTAATTTTTATTTTTCGTTATTTTTGCACATTCTGTCAATGGGGGGGGGTATTCTCAGTTTAGCGATTTTTAAGCATTTTTCTTTATTGCTATTTCTGCGTCCCTTTTCTTTCGTTTGGTAGATTTTTCGGTATTTCGCAGTTCTAACGTATCCTATTTTGCTATATATAGGATTTTCACCAGATTTTATAATTTTCATATTTTGGCCATTTTTAAACTCTTCGTCAACGGGGGGCTATTCTTATTTTAGCGATTTCTAAGCAGTTTAGTTTATTCCTATTTCTGCGTCCCTTTGCATTCGTTTTGTAGATTTTTGCGGCATTACGCAGTTCTAACTTATCCTATTTTGCTATATTTAGAATTTTCACCAGATTTTTTAATTTTTATTTTTTTCCATTTTTGCACTTTTCGTTAATGGGGGGCTATTCTCAGTTTAGCGATTTTTAAGCATTTTCCTTTATTGTTATTTCTGCGTCCCTTTGCATTCGTTTTGTAGATTTTTCGACATTACGCAGTTCTAACGTATCCTATTTTGCTATATTTAGGATTTTCACCAGATTTTTTAATTTTTATTTTTTGGCCATTTTTGCAGTTTTCGTCAACGGGGGGGGGTATTCTCAGTTTAGCGATTTTTAAGCATTTTACTTTTATTGCTATTTCTGCGTCCCCTTGCATTCGTTTTTTAGATTTTTCGACATTTCGCAGTGTAAACGTATCCTATTTTACTATAGCTTAGATTTGCACCAGATTTTTTAATTTTTATTTTTCGTTATTTTTGCACATTCTGTCAATGGGGGCGGTATTCTCAGTTTAGCGATTTTTAAGCATTTTTCTTTATTGCTATTTCTGCGTCCCTTTTCTTTCGTTTGGTAGATTTTTCGGTATTTCGCAGTTCTAACGTATCCTATTTTGCTATATATAGGATTTTCACCAGATTTTATAATTTTCATATTTTGGCCATTTTTAAACTCTTCGTCAACGGGGGGCTATTCTTATTTTAGCGATTTCCAAGCAGTTTAGTTTATTCCTATTTCTGCGTCCCTTTGCATTCGTTTTGTAGATTTTTGCGGCATTACGCAGTTCTAACTTATCCTATTTTGCTATATTTAGAATTTTCACCAGATTTTTTAATTTTTATTTTTTTCCATTTTTGCACTTTTCGTCAATGGGGGGGTATTCTCAGTTTAGCGATTTTTAAGCATTTTTCTTTATTGCTATTTCTGCGTCCCTTTGCATACGTTTTGTAGATGTTTCGACATTACGAAGTTCTAACGTATCCAATTTTGCTATATTTAGGATTTTCGCCAGATTTTTTAATTTTTATTTTTTGGCCATTTTTGCAGTTTTCGTCAATTTTCATTTTAGCGATTTCTAAGCATTTTAGTTTATTCCTATTTCTGCGTCTCTTTTTATTCGTTTTGTAGATTTTTCGGCATTACGCAGTTCTAACGTATCGTATTTTGCTATACTAGGGATTTGGACGAGATTTTTTAATTTTTATTTTTTGGTCATTTCTGCACTTTTCGTGAATGGGGGGGTATTCTCAGTTTAGCGATTTTTAAGCATTTTCCTTTATTGTTATTTCTGCGTCCCTTTGCATTCGTTTTGTAGATTTTTCGACATTACGCAGTTCTAACGTATCCTATTTTGCTATATTTAGGATTTTCACCAGATTTTTTAATTTTTATTTTTTGGCCATTTTTGCAGTTTTCGTCAACGGGGGGAAGTATTCTCAGTTTAGCGATTTTTAAGCATTTTACTTTATTGCTATTTCTGCGTCCCCTTGCATTCGTTTTGTAGATTTTTCGACATTTCGCAGTGTAAACGTATCCTATTTTACTATAGTTTGGATTTGCACCAGATTTTTTAATTTTTATTTTTCGTTATTTTTGCACATTCTGTCAATGGGGGGGGGTATTCTCAGTTTAGCGATTTTTAAGCATTTTTCTTTATTGCTATTTCTGCGTCCCTTTTCATTCGTTTGGTAGATTTTTCGGTATTTCGCAGTTCTAACGTATCCTATTTTGCTATATATAGGATTTTCACCAGATTTTATAATTTTCATATTTTGGCCATTTTTAAACTCTTCGTCAACGGGGGGCTATTCTTATTTTAGCGATTTCTAAGCAGTTTAGTTTATTCCTATTTCTGCGTCCCTTTGCATTCGTTTTGTAGATTTTTGCGGCATTACGCAGTTCTAACTTATCCTATTTTGCTATATTTAGAATTTTCACCAGATTTTTTAATTTTTATTTTGTTCCATTTTTGCACTTTTCGTTAATGGGGGGGGGTATTCTCAGTTTAGCGATTTTTAAGCATTTTCCTTTATTGTTATTTCTGCGTCCCTTTGCATTCGTTTTGTAGATTTTTCGACATTACGCAGTTCTAACGTATCCTATTTTGCTATATTTAGGATTTTCACCAGATTTTTTAATTTTTATTTTTTGGCCATTTTTGCAGTTTTCGTCAACGGGGGGGGGTATTCTCAGTTTAGCGATTTTTAAGCATTTTACTTTATTGCTATTTCTGGGTCTCTTTGCATTCGTTTTGTAGATTTTTCGGCATTACGCAGTTCTAACGTATCCTATTTTGCTATATTTCGAATTTACACCAGATTTTTTAATTTTTATTTTTTGGCCATTTTGCACTTTTCGTCAATGGGGGGTATTCTCATTTTAGCGATTTCTAAGCAGTTTAGTTTATTCCTATTTCTGCGTCTTTTTGCATTCGTTTTGTACATTTTTGCGGCATTACGCAGTTCTAACTTATCCTATTTTGCTATATTTAGGATTTGCACCAGATTTTTTAATTTTTTGTGGTCATTTTTGCACTTTTCGTCAATGGGGGGTATTCTCAGTATAGCGATTTTTAAGCATTTTACTTTATTGCTATTTCTGCGTCCCTTTGCATTCGTTTTGTAGATTTTTCGGCATTACGCAGTTCTAACATATTCTATTTTGCTATATTTAGGATTTGCACCAGATTTTTTAATTTTTTGTGGTCTTTTTTGCACTTTTCGTCAATGGGGGGGTATTCTCAGTTTAGCGATTTTTCAGCATTTTACTTTGTTGCTATTTCTACGTCCTTTTTCTTTCGTTTGGTAGATTATTCGGCATTACGCAGTTCTAACGTATCCTATTTTTCTACATTTAGAATTTTCACCAGATTTTTTAATTTTTATTTTTTGGCCATTTTGCACTTTTCGTCAATGGGGGGTATTATCATTTTAGCGATTTCTAAGCATTTTAGTTTATTCCTATTTCTGCGTCCCTTTGCATTCGTTTTGTAGATTTTTCGGCATTACGCAGTTCTAAGGTATCCTATTTTGCTATACTAAGGATTTGGACGAGATTTTTTAATTTTTATTTTTTGGTCATTTTTGCACTTTTCGTGAATGGGGGGGGGTGTTCTCAGTTTAGCGATTTTTAAGCATTTTCCTTTATTGTTATTTCTGCGTCCCTTTGCATTCGTTTTGTAGATTTTTCGGCATTACGCAGTTCTAATCTATCCTATTTTGCTATATTTAGGATTTTCGCCAGATTTTTTAATTTTTATTTTTTCGCCATTTTTGCAGTTTTCGTCAATTTTCATTTTAGCGATTTCTAAGCATTTTAGTTTATTCCTATTTCTGCGTCCCTTTTTATTCGTTTTGTAGATTTTTCGGCATTACGCAGTTCTAACGTATCGTATTTTGCTATACTAAGGATTTGGACGAGATTTTTTAATTTTTATTTTTTGGTTATTTTTGCACTTTTCGTCAATTTCGTTGTATTCTCAGTTTAGCGATTTTTAAGCATTTTCTTTATTGCTATTTCTACGTCCCTTTTTTTCGTTTGGTAGATTTTTCGGCATTACGCAGTTCTAACGTATCCGACATTACGCAGTTCTAACGTATCCTATTTTGCTATATTTAGGATTTTCACCAGATTTTTTAATTTTTATTTTTGGCCATTTTTGCAGTTTTCGTCAATTTTCATTTTAGCGATTTCTAAGCATTTTAGTTTATTCCTATTTCTGCGTCCCTTTGCATTCGTTTTGTAGATTTTCGGCATTACGCAGTTCTAAGGTATCCTATTTTGCTATACTAAGGATTTGGACCAGATTTTTTAATTTTTATTTTTTGGCCATGTTGCACTTTTCGTCAATGGGGGGGTATTCTCATTTTAGCGATTTCTAAGCATTTTAGTTTATTCCTATTTCTGTGTCCCCTTGCATTCGTTTTGTAGATTTTTCGACATTTCGCAGTGTAAACGTATCCTATTTTACTATAGTTTGTATTTGCACCAGATTTTTTAATTTTTATTTTTCGTTATTTTTGCACATTCTGTCAATGGGGGGGGGGTATTCTCAGTTTAGCGATTTTTAAGCATTTTTCTTTATTGCTATTTCTGCGTCCCTTTTCTTTCGTTTGGTAGATTTTTCGGTATTTCGCAGTTCTAACGTATCCTATTTTGCTATATATAGGATTTTCACCAGATTTTATAATTTTCATATTTTGGCCATTTTTAAACTCTTCGTCTTTAGCGATTTCTAAGCAGTTTAGTTTATTCCTATTTCTGCGTCTTTTTGCATTCGTTTTGTAGATTTTTGCGGCATTACGCAGTTCTAACTTATCCTATTTTGCTATATTTAGGATTTGCACCAGATTTTTTAATTTTTTTGGCCATTTTTGCACTTTTCGTCAATGGGGGGTATTCTCACTATAGCGATTTTTAAGCATTTTACTTTATTGCTATTTCTGCGTCCCTTTGCATTCGTTTTGTAGATTTTTCGGCATTACGCAGTTCTAACGTATTCTATTTTCCTATATTTAGGATTTGCACCAGATTTTTTAATTTTTTGTGGTCATTTTTGAACTTTTCGTCAATGGGGGAGTATTCTCAGTTTAGCGATTTTTCAGCATTTTACTTTGTTGCTATTTCTACGTCCTTTTTCTTTCGTTTGGTAGATTATTCGGCATTACGCAGTTATAACGTATCCTATTTTTCTACATTTAGAATTTTCACCAGATTTTTTAAATTTTATTTTTTTCCATTTTTGCACTTTTCGTCAATGGGGGGGTATTCTCAGTTTAGCGATTTTTAAGCATTTTTCTTTATTGCTATTTCTGCGTCCCTTTGCATACGTTTTGTAGATGTTTCGACATTACGAAGTTCTAACGTATCCAATTTTGCTATATTTAGGATTTTCGCCAGATTTTTTAATTTTTATTTTTTGGCCATTTTTGCAGTTTTCGTCAATTTTCATTTTAGCGATTTCTAAGCATTTTAGTTTATTCCTATTTCTGCGTCCCTTTTTATTCGTTTTGTAGATTTTTCGGCATTACGCAGTTCTAACGTATCGTATTTTGCTATACTAAGGATTTGGACGAGATTTTTTAATTTTTATTTTTTGGTCATTTTTGCACTTTTCGTGAATGGGGGGGTATTCTCAGTTTAGCGATTTTTAAGCATTTTCCTTTATTGTTATTTCTGCGTCCCTTTGCATTCGTTTTGTAGATTTTTCGACATTACGCAGTTCTAATGTATCCTATTTTGCTATATTTAGAATTTTCATCAGGTTTTTTAATTTTTATTTTTTGGCCATTTTGCACTTTTCGTCAATGGGGGGGTATTCTCATTTTATTGATTTCTAAGCATTTTAGTTTATTCCTATTTCTGCGTCCCCTTGCATTCGTTTTGTAGGTTTTTCGACATTACGCAGTTCTAACGTATCCTATTTTGCTATATTTAGGATTTTCACCAGATTTTTTAATTTTTATTTTTTGGCCATTTTTGCGGTTTTCGTTAACAGGGGGGGGTGTTCTCAGTTTAGCGATTTTTAAGCATTTTCCTTTATTGTTATTTCTGCGTCCCTTTTCTTTCGTTTGGTAGATTTTTTGGTATTTCGCAGTTCTAACGTATCCTATTTTGCTATATATAGGATTTTCACCAGATTTTATAATTTTCATATTTTGGCCATTTTTAAACTCTTCGTCAACGGGGGGCTATTCTTATTTTAGCGATTTCTAAGCAGTTTAGTTTATTCCTATTTCTGCGTCCCTTTGCATTCGTTTTGTAGATTTTTGCGGCATTACGCAGTTCTAACTAATCCTATTTTGCTATATTTAGGATTTGCACCAGATTTTTTAATTTTTTTGGTCATTTTTGCACTTTTCGTCAATGGGGGGTATTCTCAGTATAGCGATTTTTAAGCATTTTACTTTATTGCTATTTCTGCGTCCCTTTGCATTCGTTTTGTAGATTTTTCGGCATTACGCAGTTCTAACGTATTCTATTTTGCTATATTTAGGATTTGCACCAGATTTTTTAATTTTTTGTGGTCATTTTTGCACTTTTCGTCAATGGGGGGTATTCTCAGTTTAGCGATTTTTCAGCATTTTACTTTGTTGCTATTTCTACGTCCTTTTTCTTTCGTTTGGTAGATTATTCGGCATTACGCAGTTCTAACGTATCCTATTTTTCTACATTTAGAATTTTCACCAGATTTTTTAATTTTTATTTTTTTCCATTTTTGCACTTTTCGTCAATGGGGGGGTATTCTCAGTTTAGCGATTTTTAAGCATTTTTCTTTATTGCTATTTCTGCGTCCCTTTGCATACGTTTTGTAGATGTTTCGACATTACGAAGTTCTAACGTATCCAATTTTGCTATATTTAGGATTTTCGCCAGATTTTTTAATTTTTATTTTTTGGCCATTTTTGCAGTTTTCGTCAATTTTCATTTTAGCGATTTCTAAGCATTTTAGTTTATTCCTATTTCTGCGTCCCTTTTTATTCGTTTTGTAGATTTTTCGGCATTACGCAGTTCTGTTGTATCGTATTTTGCTATACTAAGGATTTGGACGAGGTTTTTTAATTTTTATTTTTTGGTCATTTTTGCACTTTTCGTGAATGTATTCTGAGTGTAACTGAGTATTCTCAGTTTAGCGATTTTTAAGCATTTCCCTTTATTGTTATTTCTGCGTCCCTTTGCATTCGTTTTGTAGATTTTTCGACATTACGCAGTTCTAACGTATCCTATTTTGCTATATTTAGGATTTGCACCAGATTTTTTAATTTTTTTGGCCATTTTTGCTCTTTTCGTCAATGGGGGGGTATTCTCAGTATAGCGATTTTTAAGCATTTTACTTTATTGCTATTTCTGCGTCCCTTTGCATTCGTTTTGTAGATTTTTCGGCATTACGCAGTTCTAACGTATTCTATTTTGCTATATTTAGAATTTGCACCAGATTTTTTAATTTTTTGTGGTCATTTTTGCACTTTTCGTCAATGGGGGGGTATTCTCAGTTTAGCGATTTTTCAGCATTTTACTTTGTTGCTATTTCTACGTCCTTTTTCTTTCGTTTGGTAGATTATTCGGCATTACGCAGTTCTAACGTATCCTACTTTTCTACATTTAGAATTTTCACCAGATTTTTTAATTTTTATTTTTTTACATTTTTGCACTTTTCGTCAATGGGGGGGTATTCTCAGTTTAGCGATTTTTAAGCATTTTTCTTTATTGCTATTTCTGCGTCCCTTTGCATACGTTTTGTAGATGTTTCGACATTACGAAGTTCTAACGTATCCAATTTTGCTATATTTAGGATTTTCGCCAGATTTTTTAATTTTTATTTTTTGGCCATTTTTGCAGTTTTCGTCAATTTTCATTTTAGCGATTTCTAAGCATTTTAGTTTATTCCTATTTCTGCGTCCCTTTGCATTCGTTTTGTAGATTTTTCGGCATTACGCAGTTGTAAGGTATCCTATTTTGCTATACTAAGGATTTGGACCAGATTTTTTAATTTTTAATTTTTGGTCATTTTTGCACTTTTCGTGAATGGGGGGGGTGTTCTCAGTTTAGCGAGTTTTAAGCATTTTCCTTTATTGTTATTTCTGCGTCCCTTTGGATTCGTTTTGTAGATTTTTCGACATTACGCAGTTCTAATGTATCCTATTTTGCTATATTTAGAATTTTCACCAGATTTTTTAATTTTTATTTTTTGGCCATTTTGCACTTTTCGTCAATGGGGGGGTATTCTCATTTTAGCGATTTCTAAGCATTTTAGTTTATTCCTATTTCTGCGTCCCCTTGCATTCGTTTTGTAGATTTTTCGACATTTCGCAGTGTAAACGTATCCTATTTTACTATAGTTTGGATTTGCACCAGATTTTTTAATTTTTATTTTTCGTTATTTTTGCACATTCTGTCAATGGGGGGGGGGGGTATTCTCCGTTTAGCGATTTTTAAGCATTTTTCTTTATTGCTATTTCTGCGTCCCTTTTCTTTCGTTTGGTAGATTTTTTGGTATTTCGCAGTTCTAACGTACCCTATTTTGCTACATATAGGATTTTCACCAGATTTTATAATTTTCATATTTTGGCCATTTTTAAACTCTTCGTCAACGGGGGGCTATTCTTATTTTAGCGATTTCTAAGCAGTTTAGTTTATTCCTATTTCTGCGTCTTTTTGCATTCGTTTTGTAGATTTTTGCGGCATTACGCAGTTCTAACTTATCCTATTTTGCTATATTTAGGATTTGCACCAGATTTTTTAATTTTTTTGGCCATTTTTGCTCTTTTCGTCAATGGGGGGTATTCTCAGTATAGCGATTTTTAAGCATTTTACTTTATTGCTATTTCTGCGTCCCTTTGCATTCGTTTTGTAGAATTTTCGGCATTACGCATTTCTAACGTATTCTATTTTGCTATATTTAGGATTTGCACCAGATTTTTTAATTTTTTGTGGTCATTTTTGCACTTTTCGTCAATGGGGGGGTATTCTCAGTTTAGCGATTTTTCAGCATTTTACTTTGTTGCTATTTCTACGTCCTTTTTCTTTCGTTTGGTAGATTATTCGGCATTACGCAGTTCTAACGTATCCTATTTTTCTACATTTAGAATTTTCACCAGATTTTTTAATTTTTATTTTTTTCCATTTTTGCACTTTTCGTCAATGGGGGGGTATTCTCAGTTTAGCGATTTTTAAGCATTTTTCTTTATTGCTATTTCTGCGTCCCTTTGCATACGTTTTGTAGATGTTTCGACATTACGAAGTTCTAACGTATCCAATTTTGCTATATTTAGGATTTTCGCCAGATTTTTTAATTTTTATTTTTTGGCCATTTTTGCAGTTTTCGTCAATTTTCATTTTAGCGATTTCTAAGCATTTTAGTTTATTCCTATTTCTGCGTCCCTTTTTATTCGTTTTGTAGATTTTTCGGCATTACGCAGTTCTAACGTATCGTATTTTGCTATACTAAGGATTTGGACGAGATTTTTTAATTTTTATTTTTTGGTCATTTTTGCACTTTTCGTGAATGGGGGGGTATTCTCAGTTTTACGATTTTTAAGCATTTCCCTTTATTGTTATTTCTGCGTCCCTTTGCATTCGTTTTGTAGATTTTTCGACATTACGCAGTTCTAACGTATCCTATTTTGCTATATTTAGGATTTGCACCAGATTTTTTAATTTTTTTGGCCATTTTTGCTCTTTTCGTCAATGGGGGGTGTTCTCAGTATAGCGATTTTTAAGCATTTTACTTTATTGCTATTTCTGCGTCCCTTTGCATTCGTTTTGTAGATTTTTCGGCATTACGCAGTTCTAACGTATTCTATTTTGCTATATTTAGGATTTGCACCAGATTTTTTAATTTTTTGTGGTCATTTTTGCACTTTTCGTCAATGGGGGGGTATTCTCAGTTTAGCGATTTTTCAGCATTTTACTTTGTTGCTATTTCTACGTCCTTTTTCTTTCGTTTGGTAGATTATTCGGCATTACGCAGTTCTAACGTATCCTACTTTTCTAAATTTAGAATTTTCACCAGATTTTTTAATTTTTATTTTTTTACATTTTTGCACTTTTCGTCAATGGGGGGGTATTCTCAGTTTAGCGATTTTTAAGCATTTTTCTTTATTGCTATTTCTGCGTCCCTTTGCATACGTTTTGTAGATGTTTCGACATTACGAAGTTCTAACGTATCCAATTTTGCTATATTTAGGATTTTCGCCAGATTTTTTAATTTTTATTTTTTGGCCATTTTTGCAGTTTTCGTCAATTTTCATTTTAGCGATTTCTAAGCATTTTAGTTTATTCCTATTTCTGCGTCCCTTTTTATTCGTTTTGTAGATTTTTCGGCATTACGCAGTTCTAACGTATCGTATTTTGCTATACTAAGGATTTGGACGAGATTTTTTAATTTTTATTTTTTGGTCATTTTTGCACTTTTCGTGAATGGGGGGGTATTCTCAGTTTAGCGATTTTTAAGCATTTCCCTTTATTGTTATTTCTGCGTCCCTTTGCATTCGTTTTGTAGATTTTTCGACATTACGCAGTTCTAACGTATCCTATTTTGCTATATTTAGGATTTGCACCAGATTTTTTAATTTTTTTGGCCATTTTTGCTCTTTTCTTCAATGGGGGGTATTCTCAGTATAGCGATTTTTAAGCATTTTACTTTATTGCTATTTCTACGTCCTTTTTCTTTCGTTTGGTAGATTATTCGGCATTACGCAGTTCTAACGTATCCTATTTTTCTACATTTAGAATTTTCACCAGATTTTTTAATTTTTATTTTTTTCCATTTTTGCACTTTTCGTCAATGGGGGGGTATTCTCAGTTTAGCGATTTTTAAGCATTTTACTTTATTGCTATTTCTGCGTCCCTTTGCATACGTTTTGTAGATGTTTCGACATTACGAAGTTCTAACGTATCCAATTTTGCTATATTTAGGATTTTCGCCAGATTTTTTAATTTTTATTTTTTGGCCATTTTTGCAGTTTTCGTCAATTTTCATTTTAGCGATTTCTAAGCATTTTAGTTTATTCCTATTTCTGCGTCCCTTTTTATTCGTTTTGTAGATTTTTCGGCATTACGCAGTTCTAACGTATCGTATTTTGCTATACTAAGGATTTGGACGAGATTTTTTAATTTCAATTTTTGGTCATTTTTGCACTTTTCGTGAATGGGGGGTATTCTCAGTTTAGCGATTTTTAAGCATTTCCCTTTATTGTTATTTCTGCGTCCCTTTGCATTCGTTTTGTAGATTTTTCGACATTACGCAGTTCTAACGTATCCTATTTTGCTATATTTAGGATTTTCACCAGATTTTTTAATTTTTATTTTTTGGCCATTTTTGCAGTTTTCGTCAACGGGGGGGGGTATTCTCAGTTTAGCGATTTTTAAGCATTTTACTTTATTGCTATTTCTGCGTCCCTTTGCATTCGTTTTGTAGATTTTTCGGCATTACGCAGTTCTAACGTATCCTATTTTGCTATATTTCGAATTTTCACCAGATTTTTTAATTTTTATTTTTTGGTCATTTTTGCACTTTTCGTGAATGGGGGGGTATTCTCAGTTTAGCGATTTTTAAGCATTTCCCTTTATTGTTATTTCTGCGTCCCTTTGCATTCGTTTTGTAGATTTTTCGACATTACGCAGTTCTAATGTATCCTATTTTGCTATATTTAGAATTTTCACCAGATTTTTTAATTTTTATTTTTTGGCCATTTTGCACTTTTCGTCAATGGGGGGGTATTCTCATTTTAGCGATTTCTAAGCATTTTAGTTTATTCCTATTTCTGCGTCCCCTTGCATTCGTTTTGTAGATTTTTCGACATTTCGCAGTGTAAACGTATCCTATTTTACTATAGTTTGGATTTGCACCAGATTTTTTAATTTTTATTTTTCGTTATTTTTGCACATTCTGTCAATGGGGGGTTATTCTCAGTTTAGCGATTTTTAAGCATTTTTCTTTATTGCTATTTCTGCGTCCCTTTTCTTTCGTTTGGTAGATTTTTCGGTATTTCGCAGTTCTAACGTATCCTATTTTGCTATATATAGGATTTTCACCAGATTTTATAATTTTCATATTTTGGCCATTTTTAAACTCTTCGTCAACGGGGGGCTATTCTTATTTTAGCGATTTCTAAGCAGTTTAGTTTATTCCTATTTCTGCGTCTTTTTGCATTCGTTTTGTAGATTTTTGCGGCATTACGCAGTTCTAACTTATCCTATTTTGCTATATTTAGGATTTGCACCAGATTTTTTAATTTTTTGGCCATTTTTGCACTTTTCGATAATGGGGGGTATTCTCAGTATAGCGATTTTTAAGCATTTTACTTTATTGCTATTTCTGCGTCCCTTTGCATTCGTTTTGTAGATTTTTCGGCATTACGCAGTTCTAACGTATTCTATTTTGCTATATTTAGGATTTGCACCAGATTTTTTAATTTTTTGTGGTCATTTTTGCACTTTTCGTCAATGGGGGGGTATTCTCAGTTTAGCGATTTTTCAGCATTTTACTTTGTTGCTATTTCTACGTCCTTTTTCTTTCGTTTGGTAGATTATTCGGCATTACGCAGTTCTAACGTATCCTATTTTTCTACATTTAGAATTTTCACCAGATTTTTTAATTTTTATTTTTTTCCATTTTTGCACTTTTCGTATTCTCAGTTTAGCGATTTTTAAGCATTTTTCTTTATTGCTATTTCTGCGTCCCTTTGCATACGTTTTGTAGATGTTTCGACATTACGAAGTTCTAACGTATCCAATTTTGCTATATTTAGGATTTTCGCCAGATTTTTTAATTTTTATTTTTTGGCCATTTTTGCAGTTTTCGTCAATTTTCATTTTAGCGATTTCTAAGCATTTTAGTTTATTCCTATTTCTGCGTCCCTTTGTATTCGTTTTGTAGATTTTTCGGCATTACGCAGTTCTAACGTATCGTATTTTGCTATACTAAGGATTTGGACGAGATTTTTTTAATTTTTATTTTTTGGTCAGTTTTGCACTTTTCGTGAATGGGGGGGTATTCACAGTTTAGCGATTTTTAAGCATTTTCCTTTATTGTTATTTCTGCGTCCCTTTGCATTCGTTTTGTAGATTTTTCGACATTACGCAGTTCTAACGTATCCTATTTTGCTATATTTAGGATTTTGACCAGATGGTTTAATTTTTATTTTTTGGCCATTTTTGCTGTTTTCGTCAACGGAGGGGGGAGTATTCTCAGTTTAGCGATTTTTAAGCATTTTACTTTATTGCTATTTCTACGTCCCCTTGATTTCGTTTTGTAGATTTTTCGACATTTCGCAGTGTAAACGTATCCTATTTTACTATACTTTGGATTTGCACCAGATTTTTTAATTTTTATTTTTCGTTATTTTTGCTCATACTGTCAATGGGGGGGGTATTCTCAGTTTAGCGATTTTTAAGCATTTTTCTTTATTGCTATTTCTGCGTCCCTTTTCTTTCGTTTGGTAGATTTTTCGGTATTTCGCAGTTCTAACGTATCCTATTTTGCTATATATAGGATTTTCACCAGATTTTATAATTTTCATATTTTGGCCATTTTTAAACTCTTCGTCAACGGGGGGCTATTCTTATTTTAGCGATTTCTAAGCAGTTTAGTTTATTCCTATTTCTGCGTCTTTTTGCATTCGTTTTGTAGATTTTTGCGGCATTACGCAGTTCTAACTTATCCTATTTTGCTATATTTAGGATTTGCACCAGATTTTTTAATTTTTTTGGCCATTTTTGCACTTTTCGATAATGGGGGGTATTCTCAGTATAGCGATTTTTAAGCATTTTACTTTATTGCTATTTCTGCGTCCCTTTGCATTCGTTTTGTAGATTTTTCGGCATTACGCAGTTCTAACGTATTCTATTTTGCTATATTTAGGATTTGCACCAGATTTTTTAATTTTTTGTGGTCATTTTTGCACTTTTCGTCAATGGGGGGGTATTCTCAGTTTAGCGATTTTTCAGCATTTTACTTTGTTGCTATTTCTACGTCCTTTTTCTTTCGTTTGGTAGATTATTCGGCATTACGCAGTTCTAACGTATCCTATTTTTCTACATTTAGAATTTTCACCAGATTTTTTAATTTTTATTTTTTTCCATTTTTGCACTTTTCGTCAATGGGGGGGGGGTATTCTCAGTTTAGCGATTTTTAAGCATTTTTCTTTATTGCTATTTCTGCGTCCCTTTGCATACGTTTTGTAGATGTTTCGACATTACGAAGTTCTAACGTATCCAATTTTGCTATATTTAGGATTTTCGCCAGATTTTTTAATTTTTATTTTTTGGCCATTTTTGCAGTTTTCGTCAATTTTCATTTTAGCGATTTCTAAGCATTTTAGTTTATTCCTATTTCTGCGTCCCTTTTTATTCGTTTTGTAGATTTTTCGGTATTACGCAGTTCTAACGTATCGTATTTTGCTATACTAAGGATTTGGACGGGATTTTTTTAATTTTTATTTTTTGGTCAGTTTTGCACTTTTCGTGAATGGGGGGGTATTCACAGTTTAGCGATTTTTAAGCATTTTCCTTTATTGTTATTTCTGCGTCCCTTTGCATTCGTTTTGTAGATTTTTCGACATTACGCAGTTCTAACGTATCCTATTTTGCTATATTTAGGATTTTGACCAGATGGTTTAATTTTTATTTTTTGGCCATTTTTGCTGTTTTCGTCAACGGAGGGGGGAGTATTCTCAGTTTAGCGATTTTTAAGCATTTTACTTTATTGCTATTTCTACGTCCCCTTGATTTCGTTTTGTAGATTTTTCGACATTTCGCAGTGTAAACGTATCCTATTTTACTATACTTTGGATTTGCACCAGATTTTTTAATTTTTATTTTTCGTTATTTTTGCTCATACTGTCAATGGGGGGGGGGTATTCTCAGTTTAGCGATTTTTAAGCATTTTTCTTTATTGCTATTTCTGCGTCCCTTTTCTTTCGTTTGGTAGATTTTTCGGTATTTCGCAGTTCTAACGTATCCTATTTTGCTATATATAGGATTTTCACCAGATTTTATAATTTTCATATTTTGGCCATTTTTAAACTCTTCGTCTTATTTTAGCGATTTCTAAGCAGTTTAGTTTATTCCTATTTCTGCGTCCCTTTGCATTCGTTTTGTAGATTTTTGCGGAATTACGCAGTTCTAACTAATCCTATTTTGCTATATTTAGGATTTGCACCAGATTTTTTAATTTTTTTGGCAATTTTTGCACTTTTCGTCAATGGGGGGTATTCTCAGTATAGCGATTTTTAAGCATTTTACTTTATTGCTATTTCTGCGTCCCTTTGCATTCGTTTTGTAGATTTTTCGGCATTACGCAGTTCTAACGTATTCTATTTTGCTATATTTAGGATTTGCACCAGATTTTTTAATTTTTTGTGGTCATTTTTGCACTTTTCGTCAATGGGGGGGTATTCTCAGTTTAGCGATTTTTCAGCATTTTACTTTGTTGCTATTTCTACGTCCTTTTTCTTTCGTTTGGTAGATTATTCGGCATTACGCAGTTCTAACGTATCCTATTTTTCTACATTTAGAATTTTCACCAGGTTTTTTAATTTTTTTGGCAATTTTTGCACTTTTCGTCAATGGGGGGTATTCTCAGTTTAGCGATTTTTAAGCATTTTTCTTTATTGCTATTTCTGCGTCCCTTTGCATACGTTTTGTAGATGTTTCGACATTACGAAGTTCTAACGTATCCAATTTTGCTATATTTAGGATTTTCGCCAGATTTTTTAATTTTTATTTTTTGGCCATTTTTGCAGTTTTCGTCAATTTTCATTTTAGCGATTTCTAAGCATTTTAGTTTATTCCTATTTCTGCGACCCTTTTTATTCGTTTTGTAGATTTTTCGGCATTACGCAGTTCTAACGTATCGTATTTTGCTATACTAAGGATTTGGACGAGATTTTTTAATTTTTATTTTTTGGTCATTTTTGCATTTTTCGTGAATGGGGGGGTATTCTCAGTTTAGCGATTTTTAAGCATTTCCCTTTATTGTTATTTCTGCGTCCCTTTGCATTCGTTTTGTAGATTTTTCGACATTACGCAGTTCTAATGTATCCTATTTTGCTATATTTAGAATTTTCACCAGATTTTTTAATTTTTATTTTTTGGCCATTTTGCACTTTTCGTCAATGGGGGGGTATTCTCATTTTAGCGATTTCTAAGCATTTTAGTTTATTCCTATTTCTGCGTCCCCTTGCATTCGTTTTGTAGATTTTTCGACATTTCGCAGTGTAAACGTATCCTATTTTACTATAGTTTGGATTTGCACCAGATTTTTTAATTTTTATTTTTCGTTATTTTTGCACATTCTGTCAATGGGGGGGGTATTCTCAGTTTAGCGATTTTTAAGCATTTTTCTTTATTGCTATTTCTGCGTCCCTTTTCTTTCGTTTGGTAGATTTTTCGGTATTTCGCAGTTCTAACGTATCCTATTTTGCTATATATAGGATTTTCACCAGATTTTATAATTTTCATATTTTGGCCATTTTTAAACTCTTCGTCACCGGGGGGCTATTCTTATTTTAGCGATTTCTAAGCAGTTTGATTTATTCCTATTTCTGCGTCCCTTTGCATTCGTTTTGTAGATTTTTGCGGCATTACGCAGTTCTAACTAATCCTATTTTGCTATATTTAGGATTTCCACCAGATTTTTTAATTTTTTTGGCCATTTTTGCACTTTTCGTCAATGGGGGGTATTCTCAGTATAGCGATTTTTAAGCATTTTACTTTATTGCTATTTCTGCGTCCCTTTGCATTCGTTTTGTAGATTTTTCGGCATTACGCAGTTCTAACGTATTCTATTTTCCTATATTTAGGATTTGCACCAGATTTTTTAATTTTTTGTGGTCATTTTTGCACTTTTCGTCAATGGGGGGATATTCTCAGTTTAGCGATTTTTCAGCATTTTACTTTGTTGCTATTTCTACGTCCTTTTTCTTTCGTTTGGTAGATTATTCGGCATTACGCAGTTCTAACGTATCCTATTTTGCTATATTTACGATTTTCACCAGATTTCTTAATTTTTATTTTTTGGCCATTTTTGCAGTTTTCGTCAACGGGGCGGGGGTATTCTCAGTTTAGCGATTTTTAAGCATTTTACTTTATTGCTATTTCTGCGTCCCTTTGCATTCGTTTTGTAGATTTTTCGGCATTACGCAGTTCTAACGTATCCTATTTTGCTATATTTCGAATTTACACCAGATTTTTTAATTTTTATTTTTTGGCCATTTTGCACTTTTCATCAATGGGGGGGGTATTCTCATTTTAGCGATTTCTAAGCATTTTAGTTTATTCCTATTTCTGCGTCCCTTTGCATTCGTTTTGTAGATTTTTCGGCATTACGCAGTTGTAAGGTATCCTATTTTGCTATACTAAGGATTTGGACCAGATTTATTAATTTTTATTTTTTGGTCATTTTTGCACTTTTCGTGAATGGGGGGGTGTTCTCAGTTTAGCGATTTTTAAGCATTTTCCTTTATTGTTATTTCTGCGTCCCTTTGGATTCGTTTTGTAGATTTTTCGACATTACGCAGTTCTAATGTATCCTATTTTGCTATATTTAGAATTTTCACCAGATTTTTTAATTTTTATTTTTTGGCCATTTTGCGCTTTTCGTCAATGGGGGGGTATTCTCATTTTAGCGATTTCTAAGCATTTTAGTTTATTCCTATTTCTGCGTCCCCTTGCATTCGTTTTGTAGATTTTTCGACATTTCGCAGTGTAAACGTATCCTATTTTACTATAGTTTGGATTTGCACCAGATTTTTTAATTTTTATTTTTCGTTATTTTTGCACATTCTGTCAATGGGGGGTATTCTCAGTTTAGCGATTTTTAAGCATTTTTCTTTATTGCTATTTCTGCGTCCCTTTTCTTTCGTTTGGTAGATTTTTCGGTATTTCGCAGTTCTAACGTACCCTATTTTGCTATATATAGGATTTTCACCAGATTTTATAATTTTCATATTTTGGCCATTTTTAAACTCTTCGCTAATCTTATTTTAGCGATTTCTAAGCAGTTTAGTTTATTCCTATTTCTGCGTCTTTTTGCATTCGTTTTGTAGATTTTTGCGGCATTACGCAGTTCTAACTTATCGTATTTTGCTATATTTAGGATTTGCACCAGATTTTTTAATTTTTTTGGCCATTTTTGCACTTTTCGATAATGGGGGGTATTCTCAGTATAGCGATTTTTAAGCATTTTACTTTATTGCTATTTCTGCGTCCCTTTGCATTCGTTTTGTAGATTTTTCGGCATTACGCAGTTCTAACGTATTCTATTTTGCTCTATTTAGGATTTGCTCCAGATTTTTTAATTTTTTGTGGTCATTTTTGCACTTTTCGTCAATGGGGGGGTATTCTCAGTTTAGCGATTTTTCAGCATTTTACTTTGTTGCTATTTCTACGTCCTTTTTCTTTCGTTTGGTAGATTATTCGGCATTACGCAGTTCTAACGTATCCAATTTTGCTATATTTAGGATTTTCGCCAGATTTTTTAATTTTTATTTTTTGGCCATTTTTGCAGTTTTCGTCAATTTTCATTTTAGCGATTTCTAAGCATTTTAGTTTATTCCTATTTCTGCGTCCCTTTTTATTCGTTTTGTAGATTTTTTAGCATTACGCAGTTCTAACGTATCGTATTTTGCTATACTAAGGATTTGGACGAGATTTTTTAATTTTAATTTTTGGTCATTTTTGCACTTTTCGTGAATGGAGGGGTATTCTCAGTTTTACGATTTTTAAGCATTTCCCTTTATTGTGATTTCTGCGTCCCTTTGCATTCGTTTTGTAGATTTTTCGACATTACGCAGTTCTAACGTATCCTATTTTGCTATATTTAGGATTTGCACCAGATTTTTTAATTTTTTTGGCCATTTTTGCTCTTTTCGTCAATGGGGGGTATTCTCAGTATAGCGAATTTTAAGCATTTTACTTTATTGCTATTTCTGCTTCCCTTTGCATTCGTTTGGTAGATTATTCGTCATTACGCAGTTCTAACGTATCCTATTTTTCTACATTAAGAATTTTCACCAGATTTTTTAATTTTTATTTTTTTCCATTTTTGCACTTTTCGTCAATGGGGGGGTATTCTCAGTTTAGCGATTTTTAAGCATTTTTCTTTATTGCTATTTCTGCGTCCCTTTGCATACGTTTTGTAGATGATTCGACATTACGAAGTTCTAACGTATCCAATTTTGCTATATTTAGGATTTTCGCCAGATTTTTTAATTTTTATTTTTTGGCCATTTTAGCAGTTTTCGTCAATTTTCATTTTAGCGATTTTTAAGCATTTCCCTTTATTGTTATTTCTGCGTCCCTTTGCATTCGTTTTGTAGATTTTTCGACATTACGCAGTTCTAACGTATCCTATTTTGCTATATTTAGGATTTTCACCAGATTTTTTAATTTTATTTTTTGGCCATTTTTGCAGTTTTCGTCAACGGGGGGGGTGTTCTCAGTTTAGCGATTTTTAAGCATTTTCCTTTATTGTTATTTCTGCGTCCCTTTGCATTCGTTTTGTAGATTTTTCGACATTACGCAGTTCTAATGTATCCTATTTTGCTATATTTAGAATTTTCACCAGATTTTTTAATTTTTATTTTTTGGCCATTTTGCACTTTTCGTCAATGGGGGGGTATTCTCATTTTAGCGATTTCTAAGCATTTTAGTTTATTCCTATTTCTGCGTCCCCTTGCATTCGTTTTGTAGATTTTTCGACATTTCGCAGTGTAAACGTATCCAATTTTGCTATATTTAGGATTTTCGCCAGATTTTTTAATTTTTATTTTTTGGCCATTTTAGCAGTTTTCGTCAATTTTCATTTTAGCGATTTCTAAGCATTTTAGTTTATTCTTATTTCTGCGTCCCTTTTTATTCGTTTTGTAGATTTTTCGGCATTACGCAGTTCTAACGTATCGTATTTTGCTATACTAAGGATTTGGACGAGATTTTTTAATTTTTATTTTTTGGTCATTTTTGCACTTTTCGTGAATGGGGGGGTATTCTCAGTTTAGCGATTTTTAAGCATTTCCCTTTATTGTTATTTCTGCGTCCCTTTGCATTCGTTCTGTAGATTTTTCGACATAAATAAGTTCTAACGTATCCTATTTTGCTATATGTAGGATTTTCACCAGATTTTTTAATTTTTATTTTTTGGCCATTTTTGCAGTTTTCGTCAACGGGGGGGGGTATTCTCAGTTTAGCGATTTTTAAGCATTTTACTTTATTGCTATTTCTGCGTCCCTTTGCATTCGTTTTGTAGATTTTTCGGCATTACGCAGTTCTAACGTATCCTATTTTGCTATATTTAGAATTTTCACCAGATTTTTTAATTTTTATTTTTTGGCCATTTTGCACTTTTCGTCAATGGGGGGGTATTCTCATTTTAGCGATTTCTAAGCATTTTAGTTTATTCCTATTTCTGCGTCCCCTTGCATTCGTTTTGTAGATTTTTCGACTTTTCGCAGTGTAAACGTATCCTATTTTACTATAGTTTGGATTTGCACCAGATTTTTTAATTTTTATTTTTCGTTATTTTTGCACATTCTGTCAATGGGGGGGGGTATTCTCAGTTTAGCGATTTTTAAGCATTTTTCTTTATTGCTATTTCTGCGTCCCTTTTCTTTCGTTTGGTAGATTTTTCGGTATTTCGCAGTTCTAACGTACCCTATTTTGCTATATATAGGATTTTCACCAGATTTTATAATTTTCATATTTTGGCCATTTTTAAACTCTTCGTCAACGGGGGGCTATTCTTATTTTAGCGATTTCTAAGCAGTTTAGTTTATTCCTATTTCTGCGTCTTTTTGCATTCGTTTTGTAGATTTTTGCGGCATTACGCAGTTCTAACTTATCGTATTTTGCTATATTTAGGATTTGCACCAGATTTTTTAATTTTTTTGGTCATTTTTGCACTTTTCGTGAATGGGGGGGTATTCTCAGTTTAGCGATTTTTAAGCATTTCCCTTTATTGTTATTTCTGCGTCCCTTTGCATTCGTTTTGTAGATTTTTCGACATTACGCAGTTCTAACGTATCCTATTTTGCTATATTTAGGATTTTCACCAGATTTTTTAATTTTTATTTTTTGGCCATTTTTGCAGTTTTCGTCAACGGGGGGGGGGGTATTCTCAGTTTAGCGATTTTTAAGCATTTTACTTTATTGCTATTTCTGCGTCCCTTTGCATTCGTTTTGTAGATTTTTCGGCATTACGCAGTTCTAACGTATCCTATTTTGCTATATTTCGAATTTACACCAGATTTTTTAATTTTTATTTTTTGGCCATTTTGCACTTTTCATCAATGGGGGGGTATTCTCATTTTAGCGATTTCTAAGCATTTTAGTTTATTTCTATTTCTGCGTCCCTTTGCATTCGTTTTGTAGATTTTTCGGCATTACGCAGTTGTAAGGTATCCTATTTTGCTATACTAAGGATTTGGACCAGATTTATTAATTTTTATTTTTTGGTCATTTTTGCACTTTTCGTGAATGGGGGGGTGTTTTCAGTTTAGCGATTTTTAAGCGATTGTTATTTCTGCGTCCCTTTGGATTCGTTTTGTAGATTTTTCGACATTACGCAGTTCTAATGTATCCTATTTTGCTATATTTAGAATTTTCACCAGATTTTTTAATTTTTATTTTTTGGCCATTTTGCACTTTTCGTCAATGGGGGGGTATTCTCATTTTAGCGATTTCTAAGCATTTTAGTTTATTCCTATTTCTGCGTCCCCTTGCATTCGTTTTGTAGATTTTTCGACATTTCGCAGTGTAAACGTATCCTATTTTACTATAGTTTGGATTTGCACCAGATTTTTCAATTTTTATTTTTCGTTATTTTTGCACATTCTGTCAATGGGGGGGGTATTCTCAGTTTAGCGGTTTTTAAGCATTTTTCTTTATTGCTATTTCTGCGTCCCTTTTCTTTCGTTTGGTAGATTTTTCGGTATTTCGCAGTTCTAACGTACCCTATTTTGCTATATATAGGATTTTCACCAGATTTTATAATTTTCATATTTTGGCCATTTTTAAACTCTTCGTCAACGGGGGGCTATTCTTATTTTAGCGATTTCTAAGCAGTTTAGTTTATTCCTATTTCTGCGTCTTTTTGCATTCGTTTTGTAGATTTTTGCGGCATTACGCAGTTCTAACTTATCGTATTTTGCTATATTTAGGATTTGCACCAGATTTTTTAATTTTTTTGGCCATTTTTGCTCTTTTCGTCAATGGGGGGGTATTCTCAGTATAGCGATTTTTAAGCATTTTACTTTATTGCTATTTCTGCGTCCCTTTGCATTCGTTTTGTAGATTTTTCGGCATTACGCAGTTCTAACGTATTCTATTTTGCTATATTTAGGATTTGCACCAGATTTTTTAATTTTTTGTGGTCATTTTTGCACTTTTCGTCAATGGGGGGGTATTCTCAGTTTAGCGATTTTTCAGCATTTTACTTTGTTGCTATTTCTACGTCCTTTTTCTTTCGTTTGGTAGATTATTCGGCATTACGCAGTTCTAACGTATCCTATTTTTCTACATTTAGAATTTTCACCAGATTTTTTAATTTTTATTTTTTTCCATTTTTGCACTTTTCGTCAATGCACTTTTCGTATTCTCAGTTTAGCGATTTTTAAGCATTTTTCTTTATTGCTATTTCTGCGTCCCTTTGCATACGTTTTGTAGATGTTTCGACATTACGAAGTTCTAACGTATCCAATTTTGCTATATTTAGGATTTTCGCCAGATTTTTTAATTTTTATTTTTTGGCCATTTTTGCAGTTTTCGTCAATTTTCATTTTAGCGATTTCTAAGCATTTTAGTTTATTCCTATTTCTGCGTCCCTTTTTATTCGTTTTGTAGATTTTTCGGCATTACGCAGTTCTAACGTATCGTATTTTGCTATACTAAGGATTTGGACGAGATTTTTTAATTTTTATTTTTTGGTCATTTTTGCACATTTCGTGAATGGGGGGGGGTATTCTCAGTTTTACGATTTTTAAGCATTTCCCTTTATTGTTATTTCTGCGTCCCTTTGCATTCCTTTTGTAGATTTTTCGACATTACGCAGTTCTAACGTATCCTATTTTGCTATATTTAGGATTTGCACCAGATTTTTTAATTTTTTTGGCCATTTTTGCTCTTTTCGTCAATGGGGGGTATTCTCAGTATAGCGATTTTTAAGCATTTTACTGTATTGCTATTTCTGCGTCCCTTTGCATTCGTTTTGTAGATTTTTCGGCATTACGCAGTTCTAACGTATTCTATTTTGCTATATTTAGGATTTGCACCAGATTTTTTAATTTTTTGTGGTCATTTTTGCACTTTTCGTCAATGGGGGGTATTCTCAGTTTAGCGATTTTTCAGCATTTTACTTTGTTGCTATTTCTACGTCCTTTTTCTTTCGTTTGGTAGATTATTCGGCATTACGCAGTTCTAACGTATCCTATTTTTCTACATTTAGAATTTTCACCAGATTTTTTAATTTTTATTTTTTTCCATTTTTGCACTTTTCGTCAATGGGGGGGGTATTCTCAGTTTAGCGATTTTTAAGCATTTTACTTTATTGCTATTTCTGCGTCCCTTTGCATACGTTTTGTAGATTTTTCGGCATTACGCAGTTATAACGTATCGTATTTTGCTATACTAAGGATTTGGACGAGATTTTTTAATTTTTATTTTTTGGTCATTTTTGCACTTTTCGTGAATGGGGGGGTATTCTCAGTTTAGCGATTTTTAAGCATTTCCCTTTATTGTTATTTCTGCGTCCCTTTGCATTCGTTTTGTAGATTTTTCGACATTACGCAGTTCTAACGTATCCTATTTTGCTATATTTAGGATTTTCACCAGATTTTTTTAATTTTTATTTTTTGGCCATTTTTGCAGTTTTCGTCAACGCCCCCCCGTATTCTCAGTTTAGCGATTTTTAAGCATTTTACTTTATTGCTATTTCTGCGTCCCTTTGCATTCGTTTTGTAGATTTTTCGGCATTACGCAGTTCTAACTTATCCTATTTTGCTATATTTCGAATTTTCACCAGATTTTTTAATTTTTATTTTTTGGCCATTTTGCACTTTTCGGCAATGGGGGGGTATTCTCATTTTAGCGATTTCTAAGCATTTTAGTTTATTCCTATTTCTGCGTCCCTTTGCATTCGTTTTGTAGATTTTTCGGCATTACGCAGTTCTAAGGTATCCTATTTTCGTATACTAAGGATTTGGACGAGATTTTTTAATTTTTATTTTTTGGTCATTTTTGTACTTTTCGTGAATGGGGGGGTATTCTCAGTTTAGCGATTTTTAAGCATTTCCCTTTATTGTTATTTCTGCGTCCCTTTGCATTCGTTTTGTAGATTTTTCGACATTACGCAGTTCTAATGTATCCTATTTTGCTATATTTAGAATTTTCACCAGATTTTTTAATTTTTATTTTTTGGCCATTATGCACTTTTCGTCAATGGGGGGGTATTCTCATTTTAGCGATTTCTAAGCATTTTAGTTTATTCCTATTTCTGCGTCCCCTTGCATTCGTTTTGTAGATTTTTCGACATTTCGCAGTGTAAACGTATCCTATTTTACTATAGTTTGGATTTGCACCAGATTTTTTAATTTTTATTTTTCGTTATTTTTGCACATTCTGTCAATGGGGGGTTATTCTCAGTTTAGCGATTTTTAAGCATTTTTCTTTATTGCTATTTCTGCGTCCCTTTTCTTTCGTTTGGTAGATTTTTCGGTATTTCGCAGTTCTAACGTATCCTATTTTGCTATATATAGGATTTTCACCAGATTTTATAATTTTCATATTTTGGCTATTTTTAAACTCTTCGTCAACGGGGGGCTATTCTTATTTTAGCGATTTCTATGCAGTTTAGTTTATTCCTATTTCTGCGTCTTTTTGCATTCGTTTTGTAGATTTTTGCGGCATTACGCAGTTCTAACTTATCCTATTTTGCTATATTTAGGATTTGCACCAGATTTTTTAATTTTTTTGGCCATTTTTGCACTTTTCGATAATGGGGGGTATTCTCAGTATTGCGATTTTTAAGCATTTTACTTTATTGCTATATCTGCGTCCCTTTGCATTCGTTTTGTAGATTTTTCGGCATTACGCAGTTCTAACGTATTCTATTTTGCTATATTTAGGATTTGCACCAGATTTTTTAATTTTTTGTGGTCATTTTTGCACTTTTCGTCAATGGGGGGGTATTCTCAGTTTAGCGATTTTTCAGCATTTTACTTTGTTGCTATTTCTACGTCCCTTTTCTTTCGTTTGGTAGATTATTCGGCATTACGCAGTTCTAACGTATCCTATTTTTCTACATTTAGAATTTTCACCAGATTTTTTAATTTTTATTTTTTTCCATTTTTGCACTTTTCGTCAATGGGGGGGGGGTATTCTCAGTTTAGCGATTTTTAAGCATTTTTCTTTATTGCTATTTCTGCGTCCCTTTGCATACGTTTTGTAGATGTTTCGACATTACGAAGTTCTAACGTATCCAATTTTGCTATATTTAGGATTTTCGCCAGATTTTTTAATTTTTATTTTTTGGCCATTTTTGCAGTTTTCGTCAATTTTCATTTTAGCGATTTCTAAGCATTTTAGTTTATTCCTATTTCTGCGTCCCTTTTTATTCGTTTTGTAGATTTTTCGGCATTACGCAGTTCTAACGTATCGTATTTTGCTATACTAAGGATTTGGACGAGATTTTTTAATCTTTATTTTTTGGTCATTTTTGCACTTTTCGTTAATGGGGGGGTATTCACAGTTTAGCGATTTTTAAGCATTTTCCTTTATTGTTATTTCTGCGTCCCTTTGCATTCGTTTTGTAGATTTTTCGACATTACGCAGTTCTAACGTATCCTATTTTGCTATATTTAGGATTTTGACCAGATGGTTTAATTTTTATTTTTTGGCCATTTTTGCTGTTTTCGTCAATGGAGGGGGGAGTATTCTCAGTTTAGCGATTTTTAAGCATTTTACTTTATTGCTATTTCTACGTCCCCTTGCATTCGTTTTGTAGATTTTTCGACATTTCGCAGTGTAAACGTATCCTATTTTACTATAGTTTGGATTTGCACCAGATTTTTTAATTTTTATTTTTCGTTATTTTTGCACATACTGTCAATGGGGGGGTATTCTCAGTTTAGCGATTTTTAAGCATTTTTCTTTATTGCTATTTCTGCGTCCCTTTTCTTTCGTTTGGTAGATTTTTCGGTATTTCGCAGTTCTAACGTATCCTATTTTGCTATATATAGGATTTTCACCAGATTTTATAATTTTCATATTTTGGCCATTTTTAAACTCTTCGTCAACGGGGGGCTATTCTTATTTTAGCGATTTCTAAGCAGTTTAGTTTATTCCTATTTCTGCGTCCCTTTGCATTCGTTTTGTAGATTTTTGCGGCATTACGCAGTTCTAACTAATCCTATTTTGCTATATTTAGGATTTGCACCAGATTTTTTAATTTTTTTGGCCATTTTTGCACTTTTCGTCAATGGGGGGTATTCTCAGTATAGCGATTTTTAAGCATTTTACTTTATTGCTATTTCTGCGTCCCTTTGCATTCGTTTTGTAGATTTTTCGGCATGACGCAGTTCTAACGTATTCTATTTTGCTATATTTAGGATTTGCACCAGATTTTTTAATTTTTTGTGGTCATTTTTGCACTTTTCGTCAATGGGGGGGTATTCTCAGTTTAGCGCTTTTTCAGCATTTTACTTTGTTGCTATTTCTACGTCCTTTTTCTTTCGTTTGGTAGATTATTCGGCATTACGCAGTTCTAACGTATCCTATTTTTCTACATTTAGAATTTTCACCAGATTTTTTAATTTTTATTTTTTTCCATTTTTGCACTTTTCGTCAATGGGGGGGTATTCTCAGTTTAGCGATTTTTAAGCATTTTTCTTTATTGCTATTTCTGCGTCCCTTTGCATACGTTTTGTAGATGTTTCGACACTACGAAGTTCTAACGTATCCAATTTTGCTATATTTAGGATTTTCGCCAGACTTTTTAATTTTTATTTTTTGGGCATTTTTGCAGTTTTCGTCAATTTTCATTTTAGCGATTTCTAAGCATTTTAGTTTATTCCTATTTCTGCGACCCTTTTTATTCGTTTTGTAGATTTTTCGGCATTACGCAGTTCTAACGTATCGTATTTTGCTATACTAAGGATTTGGACGAGATTTTTTAATTTTTATTTTTTGGTCATTTTTGCACTTTTCGTGAATGGGGGGGTATTCTCAGTTTAGCGATTTTTAAGCATTTCCCTTTATTGTTATTTCTGCGTCCCTTTGCATTCGTTTTGTAGATTTTTCGACATTACGCAGTTCTAACGTCTCCTATTTTGCTATATTTAGGATTTTCACCAGATTTTCACCAGATTTTTTAATTTTTATTTTTTGGCCATTTTTGCAGTTTTCGTCAACGGGGGGGGGTATTCTCAGTTTAGCGATTTTTAAGCATTTTACTTTATTGCTATTTCTGCGTCCCCTTGCATTCGTTTTGTAGATTTTTCGACCTTTCGCAGTGTAAACGTATCCTATTTTACTATAGTTTGGATTTGCACCAGATTTTTTAATTTTTATTTTTCGTTATTTTTGCACATTCTGTCAATGGGGGGGGGTATTCTCAGTTTAGCGATTTTTAAGCATTTTTCTTTATTGCTATTTCTGCGTCCCTTTTCTTTCGTTTGGTAGATTTTTCGGTATTTCGCAGTTCTAACGTATCCTATTTTGCTATATATAGGATTTTCACCAGATTTTATAATTTTCATATTTTGGCCATTTTTAAACTCTTCGTCAACGGGGGGCTATTCTTATTTTAGCGATTTCTAAGCAGTTTAGTTTATTCCTATTTCTGCGTCCCTTTGCATTCGTTTTGTAGATTTTTGCGGCATTACGCAGTTCTAACTAATCCTATTTTGCTATATTTAGGATTTCCACCAGATTTTTTAATTTTGTTGGCCATTTTTGCACTTTTCGTCAATGGGGGGTATTCTCAGTATAGCGATTTTTAAGCATTTTACTTTATTGCTATTTCTGTGTCCCTTTGCATTCGTTTTGTAGATTTTTCGGCATTACGCAGTTCTAACGTATTCTATTTTGCTATATTTAGGATTTGCACCAGATTTTTTAATTTTTTGTGGTCATTTTTGCACTTTTCGTCAATGGGGGGATATTCTCAGTTTAGCGATTTTTCAGCATTTTACTTTGTTGCTATTTCTACGTCCTTTTTCTTTCGTTTGGTAGATTATTCGGCATTACGCAGTTCTAACGTATCCTATTTTTCTACTTTTAGAATTTTCACCAGATTTTTTAATTTTTATTTTTTTCCATTTTTGCACTTTTCGTCAATGGGGGGGTATTCTCAGTTTAGCGATTTTTAAGCATTTTTCTTTATTGCTATTTCTGCGTCCCTTTGCATACGTTTTGTAGATGTTTCGACATTACGAAGTTCTAACGTATCCAATTTTGCTATATTTAGGATTTTCGCCAGATTTTTTAATTTTTATTTTTTGGGCATTTTTGCAGTTTTCGTCAATTTTCATTTTAGCGATTTCTAAGCATTTTAGTTTATTCCTATTTCTGCGTCCCTTTTTATTCGTTTTGTAGATTTTTCGGCATTACGCAGTTCTAAGGTATCCTATTTTGCTATACTAAGGATTTGGACCAGATTTTTTAATTTTTATTTTTTGGTCATTTTTGCACTTTTCGTGAACTGTTCTCAGTTCTCAGTTCTCAGTTTTGCGATTTTTAAGCATTTTCCTTTATTGTTATTTCTGCGTCCCTTTGCATTCGTTTTGTAGATTTTTCGACATTACGCAGTTCTAATGTATCCTATTTTGCTATATTTAGAATTTTCACCAGATTTTTTAATTTTTATTTTTTGGCCATTTTCCACTTTTCGTCAATGGGGGGGTATTCTCATTTTAGCGATTTCTAAGCATTTTAGTTTATTCCTATTTCTGCGTCCCCTTGCATTCGTTTTGTAGACTTTTCGACATTTCGCAGTGTAAACGTATCCTATTTTACTATAGTTTGGATTTGCACCAGATTTTTTAATTTTTATTTTTCGTTATTTTTGCACATTCTGTCAATGGGGGGGGGGGTATTCTCAGTTTAGCGATTTTTAAGCATTTTTCTTTATTGCTATTTCTGCGTCCCTTTTCTTTCGTTTGGTAGAATTTTCGGTATTTCGCAGTTCTAACGTATCCTATTTTGCTATATATAGGATTTTCACCAGATTTTATAATTTTCATATTTTGGCCATTTTTAAACTCTTCGTCAACGGGGGGCTATTCTTATTTTAGCGATTTCTAAGCAGTTTAGTTTATTCCTATTTCTGCGTCTTTTTGCATTGGTTTTGTAGATTTTTGCGGCATTACGCAGTTCTAACGTATCGTATTTTGCTATACTAAGGATTTGGACGAGATTTTTTAATTTTTATTTTTTGGTCATTTTTGCACTTTTCGTGAATGGGGGGGGTATTCTCAGTTTAGCGATTTTTAAGCATTTTCCTTTATTGTTATTTCTAAGTCCCTTTGCATTCCTTTTGTAGATTTTTCGACATTATGCAGTTCTAACGTATCCTATTTTGCTATATTTAGGATTTTCACCAGATTTTTTAATTGTTATTTTTTGGCCATTTTTGCAGTTTTCGTCAACAAGGGGGGTGTTCTCAGTTTAGCGATTTTTAAGCATTTTCCTTTATTGTTATTTCTGCGTCCCTTTGCATTCGTTTTGTAGATTTTTCGACATTACGCAGTTCTAATGTATCCTATTTTGCTATATTTAGAATATTCACCAGATTTTTTAATTTTTATTTTTTGGCCATTTTTGCAGTTTTCGTCAACGGGGGGGGGTGTTCTCAGTTTATCGATTTTTAAGCATTTTCCTTTATTGTTATTTCTGCGTCCCTTTGCATTCGTTTTGTAGATTTTTCGACATTACGCAGTTCTAATGTATCCTATTTTGCTATAGTTTGGATTTGCACCAGATTTTTTAATTTTTATTTTTCGTTATTTTTGCACATTCTGTCAATTATTCTCAGTTTAGCGATTTTTAAGCATTTTTCTTTATTGCTATTTCTGCGTCCCTTTTCTTTCGTTTGGTAGATTTTTCGGTATTTCGCAGTTCTAACGTATCCTATTTTGCTATATATAGGATTTTCACCAGATTTTATAATTTTCATATTTTGGCCATTTTTAAACTCTTCGTCAACGGGGGGCTATTCTTGTTTTAGCGATTTCTAAGCAGTTTAGTTTATTCCTATTTCTGCGTCTTTTTGCATTCGTTTTGTAGATTTTTGCGGCATTACGCAGTTCTAACTTATCCTATTTTGCTATATTTAGGATTTGCACCAGATTTTTTAATTTTTTTGGCCATTTTTGCACTTTTTTTCAATGGGGCGTATTCTCAGTATAGCGATTTTTAAGCATTTTACTTTATTGCTATTTCTGCGTCCCTTTTTATTCGTTTTGTAGATTTTTCGGCATTACGCAGTTCTAACGTATCGTATTTTGCTATACTAAGGATTTGGACGAGATTTTTTAATTTTTATTTTTTGGTCATTTTTGCACTTTTCGTGAATGGTATTCTCAGTTTAGCGATTTTTAAGCATTTTCCTTTATTGTTATTTCTGCGTCCCTTTGCATTCCTTTTGTAGATTTTTCGACATTATGCAGTTCTAACGTATCCTATTTTGCTATATTTAGGATTTTCACCAGATTTTTTAATGTTTATTTTTTGGCCATTTTTGCAGTTTTCGTCAACGGGGGGGGGTGTTCTCAGTTTATCGATTTTTAAGCATTTTCCTTTATTGTTATTTCTGCGTCCCTTTGCATTCGGTTTGTAGATTTTTCGACATTACGCAGTTCTAATGTATCCTATTTTGCTATAGTTTGGATTTGCACCAGATTTTTTAATTTTTATTTTTCGTTATTTTTGCACATTCTGTCAATTGGGGGGTATTCTCAGTTTAGCGATTTTTAAGCATTTTTCTTTATTGCTATTTCTGCGTCCCTTTTCTTTCGTTTGGTAGATTTTTCGGTATTTCGCAGTTCTAACGTATCCTATTTTGCTATATATATGATTTTCACCAGATTTTATAATTTTTATATTTTGGCCATTTTTAAACTCTTCGCCAACGGGGGGCTATTCTTGTTTTAGCGATTTCTAAGCAGTTTAGTTTATTCCTATTTCTGCGTCTTTTTGCATTCGTTTTGTAGATTTTTGCGGCATTACGCAGTTCTAACTTATCCTATTTTGCTATATTTAGGATTTGCACCAGATTTTTTAATTTTTTTGGCCATTTTTGCACTTTTTGTCAATGGGGCGTATTCTCAGTATAGCGATTTTTAAGCATTTTACTTTATTGCTATTTCTGCGTCCCTTTGCATTCGTTTTGTAGATTTTTCGGCATTACGCAGTTCTAACGTATTCTATTTTGCTATATTTAGGATTTGCACCAGATTTTTTAATTTTTTGTGGTCATTTTTGCACTTTTCGTCAATGGGGGGGTATTCTCAGTTTAGCGATTTTTCAGCATTTTACTTTGTTGGTATTTCTACGTCCTTTTTCTTTCGTTTGGTAGATTATTCGGCATTACGCAGTTCTAACGTATCCTATTTTTCTACATTTAGAATTTTCACCAGATTTTTTAATTTTTATTTTTTTCCATTTTTGCACTTTTCGTCAATGGGGGGTATTCTCAGTTTAGCGATTTTTAAGCATTTTCCTTTATTGTTATTTCTGCGTCCCTTTGCATTCGTTTTGTAGATTTTTCGACATTACGCTGTTCTAACGTATCCTATTTTGCTATATTTAGGATTTTCACCAGATTTTTTAATTTTTATTTTTTGGCCATTTTTGCAGTTTTCGTCAACGGGGGGGGGGTATTCTCAGTTTAGCGATTTTTAAGCATTTTACTTTATTGCTATTTCTGCGTCCCTTTGCATTCGTTTGGTAGATTTTTCGGCATTACGCAGTTCTAACGTATCCTATTTTGCTATATTTCGAATTTACACCAGATTTTTTAATTTTTATTTTTTGGCCATTTTGCACTTTTCGTCAATGGGGGGGTATTCTCATTTTAGCGATTTCTAAGCATTTTAGTTTATTCCTATTTCTGCGTCCCTTTGCATTCGTTTTGTAGATTTTTCGGCATTACGCAGTTCTAAGGTATCCTATTTTGCTATACTAAGGATTTGGACCAGATTTTTTAATTTTTATTTTTTGGTCATTTTTGCACTTTTCGTTAATGGGGGGGGTGTTCTCAGTTTAGCGATTTTTAAGCATTTACCTTTATTGTTATTTCTGCGTCCCTTTGCATTCGTTTTGTAGATTTTTCGACATTACGCAGTTCTAATGTATCCTATTTTGCTATATTTAGAATTTTCACCAGATTTTTTAATTTTTATTTTTTGGCCATTTTGCACTTTTCGTCAATGGGGGGGTATTCTCATTTTAGTGATTTCTAAGCATTTTAGTTTATTCCTATTTCTGCGTCCCCTTGCATTCGTTTTGTAGATTTTTCGACATTTCGCAGTGTAAACGTATCCTATTTTACTATAGTTTGGATTTGCACCAGATTTTTTAATTTTTATTTTTCGTTATTTTTGCACATTCTGTCAATGGGGGGGTATTCTCAGTTTAGCGATTTTTAAGCATTTTTCTTTATTGCTATTTCTGCGTCCCTTTTCTTTCGTTTGGTAGATTTTTCGGTATTTCGCAGTTCTAACGTATCCAATTTTGCTATATTTAGAATTTTCGCCAGATTTTTTAATTTTTATTTTTTGGCCATTTTTGCAGTTTTCGTCAATTTTCATTTTAGCGATTTCTAAGCATTTTAGTTTATTCCTATTTCTGCGTCCCTTTTTATTCGTTTTGTAGATTTTTCGGCATTGCGCAGTTCTAACGTATCGTATTTTGCTATACTAAGGATTTGGACAGGATTTTTTATTTTTTATTTTTTGGTCATTTTTGCACTTTTCGTGAATGGGGGGGTATTCTCAGTTTAGCGATTTTTAAGCATTTTCCTTTATTGTTATTACTGCGTCCCTTTGCATTCGTTTTGTAGATTTTTCGACATTACGCAGTTCTAACGTATCCTATTTTGCTATATTTAGGATTTTCACCAGATTTTTTAATTTTTATATTTTGGCCATTTTTGCAGTTTTCGTCAACGGGGGGGGTGTATTCTCAGTTTAGCGATTTTTAAGCATTTTACTTTATTGCTATTTCTGCGTCCCTTTGCATTCGTTTTGTAGATTTTTCGGCATTACGCAGTTCTAACGTATCCTATTTTGCTATATTTAGAATTTTCACCAGATTATTTAATTTTTATTTTTTGGCCATTTTCCACTTTTCGTCAATGGGGGGGTATTCTCATTTTAGCGATTTCTAAGCATTTTAGTTTATTCCTATTTCTGCGTCCCCTTGCATTCGTTTTGTAGACTTTTCGACATTTCGCAGTGTAAACGTATCCTATTTTACTATAGTTTGGATTTGCACCAGATTTTTTAATTTTTATTTTTCGTTATTTTTGCACATTCTGTCAATGGGGGGGGGGTATTCTCAGTTTAGCGATTTTTAAGCATTTTTCTTTATTGCTATTTCTGCGTCCCTTTTCTTTCGTTTGGTAGATTTTTCGGTATTTCGCAGTTCTAACGTATCCTATTTTGCTATATATAGGATTTTCACCAGATTTTATAATTTTCATATTTTGGCCATTTTTAAACTCTTCGTCAACGGGGGGCTATTCTTATTTTAGCGATTTCTAAGCAGTTTAGTTTATTCCTATTTCTGCGTCTTTATGCATTCGGTTTGTAGATTTTTGCGGCATTACGCAGTTCTAACTTATCCTCTTTTGCTATATTTAGGATATGCACCAGATTTTTTAATTTTTTGTGGTCATTTTTGCACTTTTCGTCAATGGGGGGTATTCTCAGTTTAGCGATTTTTCAGCATTTTACTTTGTTGCTATTTCTACGTCCTTTTTCTTTCGTTTGGTAGATTATTCGGCATTACGCAGTTCTAACGTATCCAATTTTGCTATACTAAGGATTTGGACCAGATTTTTTAATTTTTATTTTTTGGTCATTTTTGCACTTTTCGTGAATGGGGGGGGTGTTCTCAGTTTAGCGATTTTTAAGCATTTTCCTTTATTGTTATTTCTGCGTCCCTTTGCATTCGTTTTGTAGATTTTTCGACATTACGCAGTTCTAATGTATCCTATTTTGCTATATTTCGAATTTTCACAAGATTTTTTAATTTTTATTTTTTGGCCATTTTGCACTTTTCGTCAATGGGGGGGTATTCTCATTTTAGCGATTTCTAAGCATTTTAGTTTATTCCTATTTCTGCGTCCCTTTGCATTCGTTTTGTAGATTTTTCGGCATTACACAGTTCTAAGGTATCCTATTTTGCTATACTAAGGATTTGGACCAGATTTTTTAATTTTTATTTTTTGGTCATTTTTGCACTTTTCGTGAATGGGGGGGGTGTTCACAGTTTAGCGATTTTTAAGCATTTTCCTTTATTGTTATTTCTGCGTCCCTTTGCATTCGTTTTGTAGATTTTTCGACATTACGCAGTTCTAATGTATCCTATTTTGCTAAATTTAGAATTTTCACCAGATTTTTTAATTTTTATTTTTTGGCCATTTTCCACTTTTCGTCAATGGGGGGGTATTCTCATTTTAGCGATTTCTAAGCATTTTAGTTTATTCCTATTTCTGCGTCCCCTTGCATTCGTTTTGTAGACTTTTCGACATTTCGCAGTGTAAACGTATCCTATTTTACTATAGTTTGGATTTGCACCAGATTTTTTAATTTTTATTTTTCGTTATTTTTGCACATTCTGTCAATGGGGGGGGTATTCTCAGTTTAGCGATTTTTAAGCATTTTTCTTTATTGCTATTTCTGCGTCCCTTTTCTTTCGTTTGGTAGAATTTTCGGTATTTCGCAGTTCTAACGTATCCTATTTTGCTATATATAGGATTTTCACCAGATTTTATAATTTTCATATTTTGGCCATTTTTAAACTCTTCGTCAACGGGGGGCTATTCTTATTTTAGCGATTTCTAAGCAGTTTAGTTTATTCCTATTTCTGCGTATTTATGCATTCGTTTTGTAGATTTTTGCGGCATTACGCAGTTCTAACTTATCCTATTTTGCTATATTTAGGATATGCACCAGATTTTTTAATTTTTTGTGGTCATTTTTGCACTTTTCGTCAATGGGGGATATTCTCAGTTTAGCGATTTTTCAGCATTTTACTTTGTTGCTATTTCTACGTCCTTTTTCTTTCGTTTGGTAGATTTTTCGGCATTACGCAGTTCTAACGTATCCTATTTTGCTATATTTAGGATTTTCACCAGATTTTTTAATTTTTATTTTTTGGCCTTTTTTTGCAGTTTTCGTCAATTGGGGGTATTCTCAGTTTAGCGATTTTTATGCATTTTTCTTTATTGCTATTTCTGCGTCCCTTTGCATACGTTTTGTAGATGTTTCGACATTACGAAGTTCTAACGTATCCAATTTTGCTATATTTAGGATTTTCGCCAGATTTTTTAATTTTTATTTTTTGGCCATTTTTGCAGTTTTCGTCAATTTTCATTTTAGCGATTTCTAAGCATTTTAGTTTATTCCTATTTCTGCGTCCCTTTTTATTCGTTTTGTAGATTTTTCGGCATTACGCAGTTCTAACGTATCGTATTTTGCTATACTAAGGATTTGGACGAGATTTTTTAATTTTTATTTTTTGGTCATTTTTGCACTTTTCGTGAATGGGGGGGGGTATTCTCAGTTTATCGATTTTTAAGCATTTTCCTTTATTGTTATTTCTGCGTCCCTTTGCATTCGTTTTGTAGATTTTTCGACATTACGCAGTTCTAATGTATCCTATTTTGCTATAGTTTGGATTTGCACCAGATTTTTTAATTTTTATTTTTCGTTATTTTTGCACATTCTGTCAATTGGGGGGTATTCTCAGTTTAGCGATTTTTAAGCATTTTTCTTTATTGCTATTTCTGCGTCCCTTTTCTTTCGTTTGGTAGATTTTTCGGTATTTCGCAGTTCTAACGTATCCTATTTTGCTATATGTAGGATTTTCACCAGATTTTATAATTTTTATATTTTGGCCATTTTTAAACTCTTCGTCAACGGGGGGCTATTCTTGTTTTAGCGATTTCTAAGCAGTTTAGTTTATTCCTATTTCTGCGTCTTTTTGCATTCGTTTTGTAGATTTTTCGGCATTACGCAGTTCTAAGGTATCCTATTTTGCTATACTAAGGATTTGGACCAGATTTTTTAATTTTTATTTTTTGGTCATTTTTTCACCTTTCGTGAATGGGGGGGGGGTGTTCTCAGTTTAGCGATTTTTAAGCATTTTCCTTTATTGTTATTTCTGCGTCCCTTTGCATTCGTTTTGTAGATTTTTCGACATTACGCAGTTCTAATGTATCCTATTTTGCTATATTTCGAATTTTCACAAGATTTTTTAATTTTTATTTTTTGGCCATTTTGCACTTTTCGTCAATGGGGGGGTATTCTCATTTTAGCGATTTCTAAGCATTTTAGTTTATTCCTATTTCTGCGTCCCTTTGCATTCGTTTTGTAGATTTTTCGGCATTACGCAGTTCTAAGGTATCCTATTTTGCTATACTAAGGATTCGACCAGATTTTTTAATTTTCATTTTTTGGCCATTTTGCACTTTTCGTCAATGGGGGGTATTCTCATTTTAGCGATTTCTAAGCATTTTAGTTTATTCCTATTTCTGCGTCCCCTTGCATTCGTTTTGTAGATTTTTCGATATTTCGCAGTGTAAACGTATCCAATTTTACTATAGTTTGGATTTGCACCAGATTTTTTAATTTTTATTTTTCGTTATTTTTGCACATTCTGTCAATGGGGGGGGGTATTCTCAGTTTAGCGATTTTTAAGCATTTTTCTTTATTGCTATTTCTGCGTCCCTTTTCATTCTTTTGGTAGATTTTTCGGTATTTCGTAGTTCTAACGTATCCTATTTTGCTATATATAGGATTTTCACCAGATTTTATAATTTTCATATTTTGGCCATTTTTAAACTCTTCGTCAACGGGGGGCTATTCTTATTTTAGCGATTTCTAAGCAGTTTAGTTTATTCCTATTTATGCGTCCCTTTGCATTCGTTTTGTAGATTTTTGCGGCATTACGCAGTTCTAACTTATCCTATTTTGCTATATTTAGGATTTGCACCAGACTTTTTAATTTTTTTGGCCATTTTTGCACTTTTCGTCAATGGGGGGTATTCTCAGTATAGCGATTTTTAAGCATTTTACTTTATTGCTATTTCTGCGTCCCTTTGCATTCGTTTTGTAGATTTTTCGGCATTACGCAGTTCTAACGTATTCTATTTTGCTATATTTAGGATTTGCACCAGATTTTTTAATTTTTATTTTTTTCCATTTTTGCACTTTTCGTCAATGGGGGGGTATTCTCAGTTTAGCGATTTTTAAGCATTTTTCTTTATTGCTATTTCTGCGTCCCTTTGCATACGTTTTGTAGATGTTTCGACATTACGAAGTTCTAACGTATCCAATTTTGCTATATTTAGAATTTTCGCCAGATTTTTTAATTTTTATTTTTTGGCCATTTTTGCAGTTTTCGTCAATTTTCATTTTAGCGATTTCTAAGCATTTTAGTTTATTCCTATTTCTGCGTCCCTTTTTATTCGTTTTGTAGATTTTTCGGCATTACGCAGTTCTAACGTATCGTATTTTGCTATACTAAGGATTTGGACGAGATTTTTTAATTTTTATTTTTTGGTCATTTTTGCACTTTTCGTGAATGGGGGGGTATTCTCAGTTTAGCGATTTTTAAGCATTTTCCTTTATTGTTATTTCTGCGTCCCTTTGCATTCGTTTGTAGATTTTTCGACATTACGCAGTTCTAACGTATCCTATTTTGCTATATTTAGGATTTTCACCAGATTTTTTAATTTTTATATTTTGGCCATTTTTGCAGTTTTCGTTAACGGGGGGGGGGGGTATTCTCAGTTTAGCGATTTTTAAGCATTTTACTTTATTGCTATTTCTGCGTCCCTTTGCATTCGTTTTGTAGATTTTTCGGCATTACGCAGTTCTAACGTATCCTATTTTGCTATATTTCGAATTTTCACCAGATTTTTTAATTTTTATTTTTGGGCCATTTTGCAATTTTCGTCAATGGGGGGTATTCTCATTTTAGGGATTTCTAAGCATTTTAGTTTATTCCTATTTCTGCGTCCCTTTGCATTCGTTTTGTAGATTTTTCGGCATTACGCAGTTCTAAGGTATTTTATTTTGCTATACTAAGGATTTGGACCAGATTTTTTAATTTTTATTTTTTGGTCATTTTTGCACTTTTCGTGAATGGGGGGGTGTTCACAGTTTAGCAATTTTTAAGCATTTTCCTTTATTGTTATTTCTGCGTCCCTTTGCATTCGTTTTGTAGATTTTTCGACATTACGCAGTTCTAATGTATCCTATTTTGCTATATTTAGAATTTTCACCAGATTTTTCAATTTTTATTTTTTGGCCATTTTCCACTTTTCGTCAATGGGGGGGGTATTCTCATTTTAGCGATTTCTAAGCATTTTAGTTTATTCCTATTTCTGCGTCCCCTTGCATTCGTTTTGTAGACTTTTCGACATTTCGCAGTGTAAACGTATCCTATTTTACTATAGTTTGGATTTGCAACAGATTTTTTAATTTTTATTTTTCGTTATTTTTGCACATTCTGTCAATGGGGGGGTATTCTCAGTTTAGCGATTTTTCAGCATTTTTCTTTATTGCTATTTCTGCGTCCCTTTTCTTTCGTTTGGTAGATTTTTCGGTATTTCGCAGTTCTAACGTATCCTATTTTGCTATATATGGGATTTTCACCAGATTTTATAATTTTCATATTTTGGCCATTTTTAAACTCTTCGTCAACGGGGGGCTATTCTTATTTTAGCGATTTCTAAGCAGTTTAGTTTATTCCTATTTCTGCGTCTTTATGCATTCGTTTTGTAGATTTTTGCGGCATTACGCAGTTCTAACTTATCCTATTTTGCTATATTTAGGATTTGCACCAGATTTTTTAATTTTTTGTGGTCATTTTTGCACTTTTCGTCAATGGGGGGTATTCTCAGTTTAGCGATTTTACAGCATTTTACTTTGTTGCTATTTCTACGTCCTTTTTCTTTCGTTTGGTAGATTATTCGGCATTACGCAGTTCTAACGTATCCTATTTTTCTACATTTAGAATTTTCACCAGATTTTTTAATTTTTATTTTTTCCATTTTTGCACTTTTCGTCAATGGGGGGGTATTCTCAGTTTAGCGATTTTTAAGCATTTTTCTTTATTGCTATTTATGCTTCCCTTTGCATACGTTTTGTAGATGTTTCGACATTACGAAGTTCTAACGTATCCAATTTTGCTATATTTAGGATTTTCGCCAGATTTTTTAATTTTTATTTTTTGGCCATTTTTGCAGTTTTCGTCAATTTTCATTTTAGCGATTTCTAAGCATTTTAGTTTATTCCTATTTCTGCGTCCCTTTGCATTCGTTTAGTAGATTTTTCGGCATTACGCAGTTCTAACGTATCCTATTTTGCTATATTTCGAATTTTCAAAAGATTTTTTAATTTTTATTTTTTGGCCATTTTGCACTTTTCGTCAATTCTCATTTTAGCGATTTCTAAGCATTTTAGTTTATTCCTATTTCTGCGTCCCTTTGCAATCGTTTTGTAGATTTTTCGGCATTACGCAGTTCTAAGGTATCCTATTCTGCTATACTAAGGATTTGGACCAGATTTTTTAATTTTTATTTTTTGGCCATTTTGCCATTTTCGTCAATGGGGGGGTATTCTATTTTAGCGATTTCTAAGCATTTTAGTTTATTCCTATTTCTGCGTCCCCTTGCATTCGTTTTGTAGATTTTTCGACATTTCGCAGTGTAAACGTATCCTATTTTACTATTGTTTGGATTTGCACCAGATTTTTTAATTTTTATTTTTCGTTATTTTTGCACATTCTGTCAATGGGGGGGGGTATTCTCAGTTTAGCGATTTTTAAGCATTTTTCTTTATTGCTATTTCTGCGTCCCTTTTCTTTCGATTGGTAGATTTTTCGGTATTTCGCAGTTCTAACGTATCCTATTTTGCTATATATAGGATTTTCACCAGATTTTATAATTTTCATATTTTGGCCATTTTTAAACTCTTCGTCAACGGGGGGCTATTCTTATTTTAGCGATTTCTAAGGAGTTTTGTTTATTCCTATTTCTGCGTCCCTTTGCATTCGTTTTGTAGATTTCTGCGGCATTACGCAGTTCTAACTTATCCTATTTTGCTATATTTAGGATTTGCACCAGATTTTTTAATTTTTTTGGCCATTTTTGCACTTTTCGTCAATGGGGGGTATTCTCAGTATAGCGATTTTTAAGCATTTTACTTTATTGCGATTTCTGCGTCCCTTTGCATTCGTTTTGTAGATTTTTCGGCATTACGCAGTTCTAACGTATTCTATTTTGCTATATTTAGGATTTGCACCAGATTTTTTAATTTTTTGTGGTCATTTTTGCACTTTTCGTCAATGGGGGGGTATTCTCAGTTTAGCGATTTTTCAGCATTTTACTTTGTTGCTATTTCTACGTCCTTTTTCTTTCGTTTGGTAGATTATTCGGCATTACGCAGTTCTAACGTATCCTATTTTTCTACATTTAGAATTTTCACCAGATGTTTTAATTTTTATTTTTTTCCATTTTTGCACTTTTTGTCAATGGGGGGGTATTCTCAGTTTAGCGATTTTTAAGCATTTTTCTTTATTGCTATTTCTGCGTCCCTTTGCATACGTTTTGTAGATGTTTCGACATTACGAAGTTCTAACGTATCCAATTTTGCTATATTTAGGATTTTCGCCAGATTTTTTAATTTTTATTTTTTGGCCATTTTTGCAGTTTTCGTTAATTTTCATTTTAGCGATTTCTAAGCATTTTAGTTTATTCCTATTTCTGCGTCCCTTTTTATTCGTTTTGTAGATTTTTCGGCATTACGCAGTTCTAACGTATCGTATTTTGCTATACTAAGGATTTGGACGAGATTTTTAATTTTTATTTTTGGTCATTTTTGCACTTTTCGTGAATGGGGGGGTATTCTCAGTTTAGCGATTTTTAAGCATTTTCCTTTATTGTTATTTCTGCGTCCCTTTGCTTTCGTTTTGTAGATTTTTCGACATTACGCAGTTCTAAGGTATCCTATTTTGCTATACTAAGGATTTGGACCAGATTTTTTAATTTTTATTTTTTGGTCATTTTTGCACTTTTCGTGAATGGGGGGGGGTGTTCTCAGTTTAGCGATTTTTAAGCATTTTCCTTTATTGTTATTTCTGCGTCCCTTTGCATTCGTTTTGTAGATTTTTCGACATTACGCAGTTCTAATGTATCCTATTTTGCTATATTTCGAATTTTCACAAGATTTTTTAATTTTTATTTTTTGGCCATTTTGCACTTTTCGTCAATGGGGGGGTATTCTCATTTTAGCGATTTCTAAGCATTTTAGTTTATTCCTATTTCTGCGTCCCTTTGCATTCGTTTTGTAGATTTTTCGACATTACGCAGTTCTAATGTATCCTATTTTGCTATATTTAGAATTTTCACCAGATTTTTTAATTTTTATTTTTTGGCCATTTTGCGCATTTCGTCAATGGGGGGGTATTCTCATTTTGGCGATTTCTAAGCATTTTAGTTTATTCCTATTTCTGCGTCCCCTTGCATTGGTTTTGTAGATTTTTCGACATTTCGCAGTGTAAACGTATCCTATTTTACTATAGTTTGGATTTGCACCAGATTTTTTAATTTTTATTTTTCGTTATTTTTGCACATTCTGTCAATGGGGGGGGGGTATTCTCAGTTTAGCGATTTTTAAACATTTTTCTTTATTGCTATTTCTGCGTCCCTTTTCTTTCGTTTGGTAGATTTTTCGGTATTTCGCAGTTCTAACGTATCCTATTTTGCTATATATAGGATTTTCACCAGATTTTATAATTTTCATATTTTGGCCATTTTTAAACTCTACGTCAACGGGGGGCTATTCTTATTTTAGCGATTTCTAAGCAGTTTAGTTTATTCCTATTTCTGCGTGTTTTTGCATTCGTTTTGTAGATTTTGGCGGCATTACGCAGTTCTAACTTATCCTATTTTGCTATATTTAGGATTTGCACCAGATTTTTTAATTTTTTTGGCCATTTTTGCACTTTTAGACAATGGGGGTATTCTCAGTATAGCGATTTTTAAGCATTTTACTTTATTGCTATTTCTGCGTCCCTTTGCATTCGTTTTGTAGATTTTTCGGCATTACGCAATTCTAACGTATTCTATTTTGCTATATTTAGGATTTGCACCAGATTTTTTAATTTTTTGTGGTCATTTTTGCACTTTTCATCAATGGGGGGGTATTCTCAGTTTAGCGATTTTTCAGCATTTTACTTTGTTGCTATTTCTACGTCCTTTTTCTTTCGTTTGGTAGATTATTCGGCATTACGCAGTTCTAACGTATCCTATTTTTCTACATTTAGAATTTTCACCAGATTTTTTAATTTTTATTTTTTTCCATTTTTGCACTTTTCTCAGTTTAGCTATATTTAAGCATTTTTCTTTATTGCTATTTCTGCGTCCCTTTGCATACGTTTTGTAGATGTTTCGACATTACGAAGTTCTAACGTATCCAATTTTGCTATATTTAGGATTTTCGCCAGATTTTTTAATTTTTATTTTTTGGCCATTTTTGCAGTTTTCGTCAATTTTCATTTTAGCGATTTCTAAGCATTTTAGTTTATTCCTATTTCTGCGTCCCTTTTTACTCGTTTTGTAGATTTTTCGGCATTACGCAGTTCTAACGTATCGTATTTTGCTATACTAAGGATATGGACGAGGTTTTTTAATTTTTATTTTTTGGTCATTTTTTCACTTTTCGTGAATGGGGGGGTATTCTCAGTTTAGCGATTTTTAAGCATTTTCCTTTATTGTTATTTCTGCGTCCCTTTGCATTCGTTTTGTAGATTTTTCGACATTACGCAGTTCTAATGTATCCTATTTTGCTATATTTAGAATTTTCACCAGATTTTTTAATTTTTATTTTTTGGCCATTTTCCACTTTTCGTCAATGGGGGGGTATTCTCATTTTAGCGATTTCTAAGCATTTTAGTTTATTCCTATTTCTGCGTCCCCTTGCATTCGTTTTGTAGATTTTTCGACATTTCGCAGTGTAAACGTATCCTATTTTACTATAGTTTGGATTTGCACCAGATTTTTTAATTTTTATTTTTCATTATTTTTGCACATTCTGTCAATGGGGGGGGGTATTCTCAGTTTAGCGATTTTTAAGCATTTTTCTTTATTGCTATTTCTGCGTCCCTTTTCTTTCGTTTGGTAGATTTTCCGGTATTTCGCAGTTCCAACGTATCCTATTTTGCTATATATAGGATTTTCACCAGATTTTATAATTTTCATATTTTGGCCATTTTTAAACTCTTCGTCAACGGGGGGCTATTCTTATTTTAGCGATTTCTAAGCAGTTTAGTTTATTCCTATTTCTGCGTCTTTTTGCATTCGTTTTGTAGATTTTTGCGGCATTACGCAGTTCTAACTTATCCTATTTTGCTATATTTAGGATTTGCACCAGATTTTTTAATTTTTTTGGCCATTTTTGCACTTTTCGTCAATGGGGGGTATTCTCAGTATAGCGATTTTTAAGCATTTTACTTTATTGCTATTTCTGCGTCCCTTTGCATTCGTTTTGTAGATTTTTCGGCATTACGCAGTTCTAACGTATTCTATTTTGCTATATTTAGGATTTGCACCAGATTTTTTAATTTTTTGTGGTCATTTTTGCACTTTTCGTCAATGGGGGGGTATTCTCAGTTTAGCGATTTTTAAGCATTTTCCTTTGTTGTTATTTCTGCGTCCCTTTGCATTCGTTTTGTAGATTTTTCGACATTACGCAGTTCTAACGTATCCTAATTGGCTATATTTAGGATTTTCACCAGATTTTTTTAATTTTTATTTTTTGACCATTTTTGCAGTTTTCGTTAACAGGGGGGGGTGTTCTCAGTTTAGCGATTTTTGAGCATTTTCCTTTATTGTTATTTCTGCGTCCCTTTGCATTCGTTTTGTAGATTTTTCGACATTACGCAGTTCTAATGTATCCTATTTTGCTATATTTAGAATTTTCACCAGATTTTTTAATTTTTATTTTTTGGCCATTTTGCACTTTTCGTCAATGGGGGGGTATTCTCATTTTAGCGATTTCTAAGCATTTTAGTTTATTCCTATTTCTGCGTCCCCTTGCATTCGTTTTGTAGATTTTTCGACATTTCGCAGTTCTAACGTATCCTATTTTACTATAGTTTGGATTTGCACCAGATTTTTTAATTTTTATTTTTCGTTATTTTTGCACATTCTGTCAATGGGGGGGGGTATTCTCAGTTTAGCGATTTTTAAGCATTTTTCTTTATTGCTATTTCTGCGTCCCTTTTCTTTCGTTTGGTAGATTTTCCGGTATTTCGCAATTCTAACGTATCCTATGTTGCTATATATAGGATTTTCACCAGATTTTATAATTTACATATTTTGGCCATTTTTAAACTCTTCGTCAACGGGGGGCTATTCTTATTTTAGCGATTTCTAAGCAGTTTAGTTTATTCCTATTTCTGCGTCCCTTTGCATTCGTTTTGTAGATTTTTGCGGCATTACGCAGTTCTAACTTATCCTATTTTGCTATATTTAGGATTTGCACCAGATTTTTTAATTTTTTTGGCCATTTTTGCACTTTTCGTCAATGGGCTGTATTCTCAGTATAGCGATTTTTAAGCATTTTACTTTATTGCTATTTCTGCGTCCCTTTGCATTCGTTTTGTAGATTTTTTGGCATTACGCAGTTCTAACGTATTCTATTTTGCTATATTTAGGATTTGCACCAGATTTTTTAATTTTTTGTGGTCATTTTTGCACTTTTCGTCAATGGGGGGGTATTCTCAGTTTAGCGATTTTTCAGCATTTTACTTTGTTGCTATTTCTACGTCCTTTTTCTTTCGTTTGGTGGATTATTCGGCATTACGCAGTTCTAACGTATCCTATTTTTCTACATTTAGAATTTTCACCAGATTTTTTAATTTTTAATTTTTTTCCATTTTTGCACTTTTCGTCAATGGGGGGGTATTCTCAGTTTAGCGATTTTTAAGCATTTTTCTTTATTGCTATTTCTGCGTCCCTTTGCATTCGTTTTGTAGATTTTTCGGCATTACGCAGTTCTATTGTATCCAATTTTGCTATATTTAGGATTTGCAACCGATTTTTTAATTTTTATTTTTTGGCCATTTTTGCACTTTTCGTCAATGGGGGGGTATTCTCATTTTAGCGATTTCTAAGCATTTTAGTTTATTCCTATTTCTGCGTCCCTTTGCATTCGTTTTGTAGATTTTTCGGCATTACGCAGTTCTAAGGTATCCTATTTTGCTATACTAAGGATTTGGACCAGATTTTTTGATTTTTATTTTTTGGTCATTTTTGCACTTTTCGTGAATGGGGGGGTGTTCTCAGTTTAGCGATTTTTAAGCATTTTCCTTTATTATTTCTGCGTCCCTTTGCATTCGTTTTGTAGATTTTTCGACATTACGCAGTTCTAATGTATCCTATTTTGCTATATTTAGAATTTTCACCAGATTTTTTAATTTTTATTTTTTGGCCCTTTTGCACTTTTCGTCAATGGGGGGGTATTCTCATTTTAGCGATTTCTAAGCATTTTAGTTTATTCCTATTTCTGCGTCCCTTTGCATTCGTTTTGTAGATTTTTCGACATTTCGCAGTGTAAACGTATTCTATTGTACTATATTTTGGATTTGCACCAGATTTTTTTATTTTTATTTTTCGTTATTTTTGCACATTCTGTCAATGGGGGGGGTATTCTCAGTTTAGCGATTTTTAAGCATTTTTCTTTATTGCTATTTCTGCGTCCCTTTTGTTTCGTTAGATAGATTTTTCGGCATTACGCAGTGATAACGTATCCTATTTTATATATTTAGGATTTGAACCAGATTTTTAAATTATTATTTTTTGGCCATTTTTGTACCTTTCGTCAATTGCGGGGTATTCTCAGTTTAGCGATTTCTAAGCATTTTACTTTATTGCTTCTTCTGCGTCCCTTTGCATTCGTTTTGTAGATTTTTCGGCATTATGCAGTTCTAACGTATCCTATTTTGCTATATTTAGGATTTGCACCAGATTTTTTAATTTTTATTTTTTGGCCATTTTTCACTTTTCGTCAATGGGGGGGTATTCTCATTTTAGCGATTTTTAAGCATTTTACTTTATTGCTATTTCTGCGTCCCTTTGCATTCGTTTTGTAGATTTTTCGGCATTACGCAGTTCTATTGTATCCTATTTTGCTATATTTAGGATTTGCAACCGATTTTTTAATTTTTATTTTTTGGCCATTTTTGCACTTTTCGTCAATTTCGGTGTATTCTCAGTTTAGCGATTTTTAAGCATTTTCTTTATTGCTATTTCTACGTCTCTTTTTTTCGTTTGGTAGATTTTTCGGCATTACGCAGTTCTAACGTATCCGACATTACGCAGTTCTAACGTATCCTATTTTGCTATATTTAGGATTTTCGCCAGATTTTTTAATTTTTATTTTTGGCCATTTTTGCAGTTTTCGTCAATTTTCATTTTAGCGATTTCTAAGCATTTTAGTTTATTGCTATTTCTGCGTCCCTTTGCATTCGTTTTGTAGATTTTTCGGCATTACGCAGTTCTAACGTATCCTATTTTGCTATATTTCGAATTTTCACAAGATTTTTTAATTTTTATTTTTTGGCCATTTTGCACTTTTCGTCAATGGGGGGGTATTCTCATTTTAGCGATTTCTAAGCATTTTAGTTTATTCCTATTTCTGCGTCCCTTTGCATTCGTTTTGTAGATTTTTCGGCATTACGCAGTTCTAAGGTATCCTATTTTGCTATACTAAGGATTTGGACCAGATTTTTTAATTTTTATTTTTTGGCCATTTTGCACTTTTCGTCAATGGTGGGTATTCTCAGTTTAGCGATTTTTAAGCATTTTTCTTTATTGCTACTTCTGCGTCCCTTTGCATACGTTTTGTAGATTTTTCGGCATTACGCAGTTCTAACGTATCGTATTTTGCTATACTAAGGATTTGGACGAGATTTTTTAATTTTTATTTTTTGGTCATTTTTGCACTTTTCGTGAATGGGGGGGGTATTCTCAGTTTAGCGATTTTTAAGCATTTTCCTTTATTGTTATTTCTGCGTCCCTTTGCATTCGTTTTGTAGATTTTTCGACATTACGCAGTTCTAACGTATCCTATTTTGCTATATTTAGGATTTTCACCAGATTTTTTAATTTTTATTTTTTGGCCATTTTTGCAGTTTTCGTCAACGGGGGGGGGGTATTCTCAGTTTAGCGATTTTTAAGCATTTTACTTTATTGCTATTTCTGCGTCCCTTTGCATTCGTTTTGTAGATTTTTCGGTATTTCGCAGTTCTAACGTATCCTATTTTGCTATATATTGGATTTTCATCAGATTTTATAATTTTCATATTTTGGCCATTTTAAAACTCTTCGTCAACGGGGGGCTATTCTTATTTTAGCGATTTCTATCAGTTTAGTTTATTCCTATTTCTGCGTCTTTTTGCATTCGTTTTGTAGATTTTTGCGGCATTACGCAGTTCTAACTTATCCTATTTTGCTATATTTAGGATTTGCACCAGATTTTTTAATTTTTTTGGCCATTATTGCACTTTTCGTGCGCTACTCTCAGTATAGCGATTTTTAAGCATTTTACTTTATTGCTATTTCTGCGTCCCTTTGCATTCGTTTTGTAGATTTTTCGGCATTACGCAGTTCTAACGTATTCTATTTTGCTATATTTAGGATTTGCACCAGATTTTTTAATTTTTTGTGGTCATTTTTGCACTTTTCGTCAATGGGGGGGTATTCTCAGTTTAGCGATTTTTCAGCATTTTACTTTGTTGCTATTTCTACGTCCTTTTTCTTTCGTTTGGTAGATTATTCGGCATTACGCAGTTCTAACGTATCCTATTTTTCTACATTTAGAATTTTCACCAGATTTTTTAATTTTTATTTTTTTCCATTTTGCACTTTTCGTCAATGGGGGGGGTATTCTCAGTTTAGCGATTTTTAAGCATTTTTCTTTATTGCTATTTCTGCGTCCCTTTGCATACGTTTTGTAGATGTTTCGACATTACGAAGTTCTAACGTATCCAAATTTGCTATATTTAGGATTTTCGCCAGATTTTTAATTTTTATTTTTTGGCCATTTTTGCAGTTTTCGTCAATTGGGGGTATTCTCAGTTTAGCGATTTTTAAGCATTTTACTTTATTGCTTCTTCTGCGTCCCTTTGCATTCGTTTTGTAGATTTTTCGGCATTATGCAGTTCTATTGTATCCAATTTTGCTATATTTAGGATTTGCATCCGATTTTTTAATTTTTATTTTTTGGCCATTTTTGCACTTTTCGTCAATGGGGGGGTATTCTGATTTTAGCGATTTCTAAGCATTTTAGTTTATTCCTATTTCTGCGTCCCTTTGCATACTTTTTGTAGATTTTTCGGCATTACGCAGTTCTAAGGTATCCTATTTTGCTATACTAAGGATTTGGACCAGATTTTTTAATTTTTATTTTTTGGTCATTTTTGCACTTTTCGTGAATGGGGGGGTGTTCTCAGTTTAGCGAATTTTAAGCATTTTCCTTTATTATTTCTGCGTCCCTTTGCATTCGTTTTGTAGATTTTTCGACATTACGCAGTTCTAATGTATCCTATTTTGCTATATTTAGAATTTTCACCAGATTTTTTAATTTTTATTTTTTGGCCATTTTGCACTTTTCGTCAATGGGGGGGTATTCTCATTTTAGCGATTTCTAAGCATTTTAGTTTATTCCTATTTCTGCGTCCCTTTGCATTCGTTTTGTAGATTTTTCGACATTTCGCAGTGTAAACGTATCCTATTTTACTATAGTTTGGATTTGCAGCAGATTTTTTAATTTTTATTTTTCGTTATTTTTGCACATTCTGTCAATGGCGATTTTTAGCGATTTTTAAGCATTTTTCTTTATTGCTATTTCTGCGTCCCTTTTGTTTCGTTAGATAGATTTTTCGGCATTACGCAGTGATAACGTATCCTATTTTATATATTTAGGATTTGAACCAGATTTTTAAATTATTATTTTTTGGCCATTTTTGTACCTTTCGTCAATTGCGGGGTATTCTCAGTTTAGCGATTTCTAAGCATTTTACTTTATTGCTATTTCTACGTCACTTTTCTTTCGTTTGGTAGATTTTTCGGCATTACGCAGTTCTAACGTATCCTATTTTGCTATATTTAGGATTTTCACCAGATTTTTTAATTTTTATTTTTTGGCCTTTTTTTTGCAGTTTTCGTCAATTGGGGGTATTCTCAGTTTAGCGATTTTTAAGCATTTTACTTTATTGCTTCTTCTGCGTCCCTTTGCATTCGTTTTGTAGATTTTTCGGCATTATGCAGTTCTAACGTATCCTATTTTGCTATATTTAGGATTTGCACCAGATTTTTTAATTTTTATTTTTAGCCATTTTTCACTTTTCGTCAATGGGGGGGTATTCTCATTTTAGCGATTTTTAAGCATTTTACTTTATTGCTATTTCTGCGTCCCTTTGCATTCGTTTTGTAGATTTTTCGGCATTACGCAGTTCTAACGTATTCTATTTTGCTATATTTAGGATTTGCACCAGATTTTTTAATTTTTTGTGGTCATTTTTGCACTTTTCGTCAATGGGGGGGTATTCTCAGTTTAGCGATTTTTCAGCATTTTACTTTGTTGCTATTTCTACGTCCTTTTTCTTTCGTTTGGTAGATTATTCGGCATTACGCAGTTCTAACGTATCCTATTTTTCTACATTTAGAATTTACACCAGATTTTTTAATTTTTATTTTTTTCCATTTTTGCACTTTTCGTCAATGGGGGGGTATTCTCAGTTTAGCGATTTTTAAGCATTTTTCTTTATTGCTATTTCTGCGTCCCTTTGCATACGTTTTGTAGATGTTTCGACATTACGAAGTTCTAACGTATCCAAATTTGCTATATTTAGGATTTTCGCCAGATTTTTAATTTTTATTTTTTGGCCATTTTTGCAGTTTCGTCAATTGGGGTATTCTCAGTTTAGCGATTTTTAAGCATTTTACTTTATTGCTTCTTCTGCGTCCCTTTGCATTCGTTTTGTAGATTTTTCGGCATTATGCAGTTCTATTGTATCCAATTTTGCTATATTTAGGATTTGCAACCGATTTTTTAATTTTTATTTTTTGGCCATTTTTGCACTTTTCGTCAATGGGGGGGTATTCTCATTTTAGCGATTTCTAAGCATTTTAGTTTATTCCTATTTCTGCGTCCCTTTGCATTCGTTTTGTAGATTTTTCGGCATTACGCAGTTCTAAGGTATCCTATTTTGCTATACTAAGGATTTGGACCAGATTTTTTAATTTTTATTTTTTGGTCATTTTTGCACTTTTCGTGAATGGGGGGGGTGTTCTCAGTTTAGCGAATTTTAAGCATTTTCCTTTATTATTTCTGCGTCCCTTTGCATTCGTTTTGTAGATTTTTCGACATTACGCAGTTCTAATGTATCCTATTTTGCTATATTTAGAATTTTCACCAGATTTTTTAATTTTTATTTTTTGGCCATTTTGCACTTTTCGTCAATGGGGGGGTATTCTCATTTTAGCGATTTCTAAGCATTTTAGTTTATTCCTATTTCTGCGTCCCTTTGCATTCGTTTTGTAGATTTTTCGACATTTCGCAGTGTAAACGTATCCTATTTTACTATAGTTTGGATTTGCACCAGATTTTTTAATTTTTATTTTTCGTTATTTTTGCACATTCTGTCAATGGGGGGGGGTATTCTCAGTTTAGCGATTTTTAAGCATTTTTCTTTATTGCTATTTCTGCGTCCCTTTTGTTTCGTTAGATAGATTTTTCGGCATTACGCAGTGATAACGTATCCTATTTTATATATTTAGGATTTGAACCAGATTTTTAAATTATTATTTTTTGGCCATTTTTGTACCTTTCGTCAATTGCGGGGTATTCTCAGTTTAGCGATTTCTAAGCATTTTACTTTATTGCTATTTCTAAGTCACTTTTCTTTCGTTTGGTAGATTTTTCGGCATTACGCAGTTCTAACGTATCCTATTTTGCTATATTTAGGATTTTCACCAGATTTTTTAATTTTTATTTTTTGGCCTTTTTTTGCAGTTTTCGTCAATTGGGGGTATTCTCAGTTTAGCGATTTTTAAGCATTTTACTTTATTGCTTCTTCTGCGTCCCTTTGCATTCGTTTTGTAGATTTTTCGGCATTATGCAGTTCTAACGTATCCCATTTTGCTATATTTAGGATTTGCACCAGATTTTTTAATTTTTATTTTTTGGCCATTTTTCACTTTTCGTCAATGGGGGGGTATTCTCATTTTAGCGATTTTTAAGCATTTTACTTTATTGCTATTTCTGCGTCCCTTTGCATTCGTTTTGTAGATTTTTCGGCATTACGCAGTTCTATTGTATCCTATTTTGCTATATTTAGGATTTGCAACCGATTTTTTAATTTTTATTTTTTGGCCATTTTTGCACTTTTCGTCAATTTCGGTGTATTCTCAGTTTAGCGATTTTTAAGCATTTTCTTTATTGCTATTTCTACGTCCCTTTTTTTCGTTTGGTAGATTTTTCGGCATTACGCAGTTCTAACGTATCCGACATTACGAAGTTCTAACGTATCCTATTTTGCTATATTTAGGATTTTCGCCAGATTTTTTAATTTTTATTTTTGGCCATTTTTGCAGTTTTCGTCAATTTTCATTTTAGCGATTTCTAAGCATTTTAGTTTATTCCTATTTCTGCGTCCCTTTGCATTCGTTTTGTAGATATTTCGGCATTACGCAGTTCTAACGTATCCTATTTTGCTATATTTAGGATTTTTACCAGATTTTTTAATTTTTATTTTTTGGCCATTTTTGCAGTTTTCGTCAACGGGGGGGGGGTATTCTCAGTTTAGCGATTTTTAAGCATTTTACTTTACTGCTATTTCTGCGTCCCTTTGCATTCGTTTTGTAGATTTTTCGGTATTTCGCAGTTCTAACGTATCCTATTTTGCTATATATTGGATTTTCATCAGATTTTATAATTTTCATATTTTGGCCATTTTAAAACTCTTCGTCAAAGGGGGGCTATTCTTATTTTAGCGATTTCTATCAGTTTAGTTTATTCCTATTTCTGCGTCTTTTTGCATTCGTTTTGTAGATTTTTGCGGCATTACGCAGTTCTAACTTATCCTATTTTGCTATATTTAGGAATTGCACCAGATTTTTTAATTTTTTTGGCCATTATTGCACTTTTCGTGCGCTATTCTCAGTATAGCGATTTTTAAGCATTATACTTTATTGCTATTTCTGCGTCCCTTTGCATTCGTTTTGTAGATTTTTCGGCATTACGCAGTTCTAACGTATTCTATTTTGCTATATTTAGGATTTGCACCAGATTTTTTAATTTTTTGTGGTCATTTTTGCACTTTTCGTCAATGGGGGGGTATTCTCAGTTTAGCGATTTTTCAGCATTTTACTTTGTTGCTATTTCTACGTCCTTTTTCTTTCGTTTGGTAGATTATTCGGCATTACGCAGTTCTAACGTATCCTATTTTTCTACATTTAGAATTTTCACCAGATTTTTTAATTTTTATTTTTTTCCATTTTTGCACTTTTCGTGAATGGGGGGGTATTCTCAGTTTAGCGATTTTTAAGCATTTTTCTTTATTGCTATTTCTGCGTCCCTTTGCATACGTTTTGTAGATGCTTCTACATTACGAAGTTCTAACGTATCCAATTTTGCTATATTTAGGATTTTCGCCAGATTTTTTAATTTTTATTTTTTGGCCATTTTTGCAGTTTTCGTCAATTGGGGGTATTCTCAGTTTAGCGATTTTTAAGCATTTTACTTTATTGCTTCTTCTGCGTCCCTTTGCATTCGTTTTGTAGATTTTTCGGCATTATGCAGTTCTAACGTATTCTATTTTGCTATATTTAGGATTTGCACCAGATTTTTTAATTTTTATTTTTTGTCCATTTTTCACTTTTCGTCAATGGGGGGGGTATTCTCATTTTAGCGATTTTTAAGCATTTTACTTTATTGCTATTTCTGCGTCCCTTTGCATTCGTTTTGTAGATTTTTCGGCATTACGCAGTTCTATTGTATCCTATTTTGCTATATTTAGGATTTGCAACCGATTTTTTAATTTATATTTTTTGGCCATTTTTGCACTTTTCGTCAATTTCGGTGTATTCTCAGTTTAGCAATTTTTAAGCATTTTCTTTATTGCTATTTCTACGTCCCTTTTTTTCGTTTGGTAGATTTTTCGGCATTACGCAGTTCTAAAGTATCCGACATTACGCAGTTCTAACGTATCCTATTTTGCTATATTTAGGATTTTCGCCAGATTTTTTAATTTTTATTTTTGGCCATTTTTGCAGTTTTCGTCAATTTTCATTTTAGCGATTTCTAAGCATTTTAGTTTATTCCTATTTCTGCGTCCCTTTGCATTCGTTTTGTAGATTTTTCGGCATTACGCAGTTCTAACGTATCCTATTTTGCTATATTTCGAATTTTCACCAGATTTTTTAATTTTTATTTTTTGGCCATTTTGCTCTTTTCGGCAATGGGGGGGTATTCTCATTTTAGCGATTTCTAAGCATTTTAGTTTATTCCTATTTCTGCGTCCCTTTGCATTCGTTTTGTAGATTTTTCGGCATTACGCAGTTCTAAGGTATCCTATTTTGCTATACTAAGGATTTGGACCAGATTTTTTAATTTTTATTTTTTGGCCATTTTGCACTTTTCGTCAATGGGGGGGTATTCTCATTTTAGCGATTTCTAAGCATTTTAGTTTATTCCTATTTCTGCGCCCCCTTGCATTCGTTTTGTAGATTTCTCGACATTTCGCAGTGTAAACGTATCCTATTTTACTATAGTTTGGATTTGCACCAGATTTTTTAATTTTTATTTTTCGTTATTTTTGCACATTCTGTCAATGGGGGGGGTATTCTCAGTTTAGCGATTTTTAAGCATTTTTCTTTATTGCTATTTCTGCGTCCCTTTTGTTTCGTTAGATAGATTTTTCGGCATTACGCAGTGATAACGTATCCTATTTTATATATTTAGGATTTGAACCAGATTTTTAAATTATTATTTTTTGGCCATTTTTGTACCTTTCGTCAATTGCGGGGTATTCTCAGTTTAGCGATTTTTAAGCATTTTACTTTATTGCTATTTCTACGTCACTTTTCTTTCGTTTGGTAGATTTTTCGGCATTACGCAGTTCTAACGTATCCTATTTTGCTATATTTAGGATTTTCACCAGATTTTTTAATTTTTATTTTTTGGCCTTTTTTTTCAGTTTTCGTCAATTGGGGGTATTCTCAGTTTAGCGATTTTTAAGCATTTTACTTTATTGCTTCTTCTGCGTCCCTTTGCATTCGTTTTGTAGATTTTTCGGCATTATGCAGTTCTAACGTATCCTATTTTGCTATATTTAGGATTTGCACCAGATTTTTTAATTTTTATTTTTTGGCCATTTTTCACTTTTCGTCAATGGGGGGGTATTCTCATTTTAGCGATTTTTAAGCATTTTACTTTATTGCTATTTCTGCGTCCCTTTGCATTCGTTTTGTAGATTTTTCGGCATTACGCAGTTCTATTGTATCCTATTTTGCTATATTTAGGATTTGCAACCGATTTTTTAATTTTTATTTTTTGACCATTTTTGCACTTTTCGTCAATTTCGGTGTATTCTCAGTTTAGCGATTTTTAAGCATTTTCTTTATTGCTATTTCTACGTCCCTTTTTTTCGTTTGGTAGATTTTTCGGCATTACGCAGTTCTAACGTATCCTATTTTTCTATACTAAGGATTTGCATCATATTTTTTAATTTTCATATTTTGGCCATTTTTGCACTTTTGGTACAATGGGGGGTATTCTCATTTAAGCGATTTCTAAGTATTTTAGTTTATTCCAATTTTCCGCGGCCCTTTGCATTCGTTTTGTAGATTTTTCGGGATTACGAAGTTCTTACGTATCCAAATTTGCTATATTTAGGTTTTGCACCAGATTTTTTAATGTTTATTTTTTAGTCATTTTTGCACTTTTCGTGAATGGGGGGGGTGTTCTCAGTTTAGCGATTTTTAAGCATTTTCCTTTATTGTTATTTCTGCGTCCCATTGCATTCGTTTTGTAGATTTTTCGACATTACGCAGTTCTAATGTATCCTATTTTGCTATATTTAGGATTTTCGCCAGATTTTTTAATTTTTATTTTTTGGCCATTTTTGCAGTTTTTGTCAATTTTCATTTTAGCGATTTCTAAGCATTTTAGTTTATTCCTATTTCTGCGTCCCTTTTTATTCATTTTGTAGATTTTTCGGCATTACGCAGTTCTAACGTATCGTATTTTGCTATACTAAGGATTTGGACGAGATTTTTTAATTTTTATTTTTTTGGTCATTTTTGCACTTTTCGTCAATTTCGGTGTATTCTCAGTTTAGCGATTTTTAAGCATTTTCTTTATTGCTATTTCTACGTCCCTTTTTTTCTTTTGGTAGATTTTTCGGCATTACGCAGTACTAACGTATCCGACATTACGCAGTTCTAACGTATCCTATTTTGCTATATTTAGGATTTTCGCCAGATTTTTTAATTTTTATTTTTGGCCATTTTTGCAGTTTTCGTCAATTTTCATTTTAGCGATTTCTAAGCATTTTAGTTTATTCCTATTTCTGCGTCCCTTTGCATTCGTTTTGTAGTTTTTCGGCATTACGCAGTTCTAAGGTATCCTATTTTGCTATATATAGGATTTTCACCAGATTTTATAATTTTCATATTTTGGCCATTTTTAAACTCTTCGTCAACGGGGGGCTATTCTTATTTTAGCGATTTCTAAGCAGTTTAGTTTATTCCTATTTCTGCGTCCCTTTGCATTCGTTTTGTAGATTTTTGCGGCATTACGCAGTTCTAACTTATCTTATTTTGCTATATTTAGGATTTAACCAGATTTTTTAATTTTTTTGGCCATTTTTGCACTTTTCGTCAATGGGGGGTATTCTCAGTATAGCGATTTTTAAGCATTTTACTTTATTGCTATTTCTGCGTCCCTTTGCATTCGTTTTGTAGATTTTTCGGCATTACGCAGTTCTAACGTATTCTATTTTGCTATATTTAGGATTTGCACCAGATTTTTTAATTTTTTGTGGTCATTTTTGCACTTTTCGTCAATGGGGGGGTATTCTCAGTTTAGCGATTTTTAAGCATTTTTTTTATTGCTATTTCTGCGTCCCTTTGCATACGTTTTGTAGATGTTTCGACATTACGAAGTTCTAACGTATCCAATTTTGCTATATTTAGGATTTTCGCCAGATTTTTTAATTTTTATTTTTTGGCCATTTTTGCAGTTTTCGTCAATTTTCATTTTAGCGATTTCTAAGCATTTTAGTTTATTCCTATTTCTGCGTCCCTTTTTATTCGTTTTGTAGATTTTTCGGCATTACGCAGTTCTAACGTATCGTATTTTGCTATACTAAGGATTTGGACGAGATTTTTTAATTTTTATTTTTTGGTCATTTTTGCACTTTTCGTGAAAGGGGGGGTATTCTCAGTTTAGCGATTTTTAAGCATTTTCCTTTATTGTTATTTCTGCATCCCTTTGCATTCGTTTTGTAGATTTTTCGACATTACGCAGTTCTAACGTATCCTATTTTGCTATATTTAGGATTTTCACCAGATTTTTTAATTTTTATTTTTTGGCCATTTTTGCAGTTTTCGTCAACGGGGGGAAGTATTCTCAGTTTAGCGATTTTTAAGCATTTTACTTTATTGCTATTTCTGCGTCCCCTTGCATTCGTTTTGTAGATTTTTCGACATTTCGCAGTGTAAACGTATCCTATTTTACTATAGTTTGGATTTGCACCAGATTTTTTAATTTTTATTTTTCGTTATTTTTGCACATTCTGTCAATGGGGAGTATTCTCAGTTTAGCGATTTTTAAGCATTTTTCTTTATTGCTATTTCTGCGTCCCTTTTCTTTCGTTTGGTAGATTTTTCGGTATTTCGCAGTTCTAACGTATCCTATTTTGCTATATATAGGATTTTCACCAGATTTTATAATTTTCATATTTTGGCCATTTTTAAACTCTTCGTCAACGGGGGGCTATTCTTATTTTAGCGATTTCTAAGCAGTTTAGTTTATTCCTATTTGTGCGTCTTTTTGCATTCGTTTTGTACATTTTTGCGGCATTTCGCAGTTCTAACTTATCCTATTTTGCTATATTTAGGATTTGCACCAGATTTTTTAATTTTTTTGGCCATTTTTGACTTTTCGTCAATGGGGGTTATTCTCAGTATAGCGATTTTTAAGCATTTTACTTTATTGCTATTTCTGCGTCCCTTTGCATTCGTTTTGTAGATTTTTCGGCATTACGCAGTTCTAACGTATTCTATTTTGCTATATTTGGGATTTGCACCAGATTTTTTAATTTTTTGTGGTCATTTTTGCACTTTTCGTCAATGGGGGGGTATTCTCAGTTTAGCGATTTTTCAGCATTTTACTTTGTTGCTATTTCTACTTCCTTTTTCTTTCGTTTGGTAGATTATTCGGCATTACGCAGTTCTAACGTATCCTATTTTTCTACATTTAGAATTTTCACCAGATTTTTTAATTTTTATTTTTTTCCATTTTTGCACTTTTCGTCAATGGGGGGGTATTCTCAGTTTAGCGATTTTTAAGCATTTTTCTTTATTGCTAATTCTGCGTCCCTTTGCATACGTTTTGTAGATGTTTCGACATTACGAAGTTCTAACGTATCCAATTTTGCTATATTTAGGATTTTCGCCAGATTTTTTAATTTTTATTTTTTGGCCATTTTTGCAGTTTTCGTCAATTTTCATTTTAGCGATTTCTAAGCATTTTATTTTATTCCTATTTCTGCGTCCCTTTTTATTCGTTTTGTAGATTTTTCGGCATTACGCAGTTCTAACGTATCGTATTTTGCTATACTAAGGATTTGGACGAGATTTTTTAATTTTTATTTTTTGGTCATTTTTGCACTTTTCGTGAATGGGGGGGGTATTCTCAGTTTAGCGATTTTTAAGCATTTTCCTTTAATGTTATTTCTGCGTCCCTTTGCATTCGTTTTGTAGATTTTTCGACATTACGCAGTTCTAACGTATCCTATTTTGCTATATTTAGGATTTTCACCAGATTTTTTAATTTTTATTTTTTGGCCATTTTTGCAGTTTTCGTCAACGGGGGGGGGTATTCTCAGTTTAGCGATGTTTAAGCATTTTACTTTATTGCTATTTCTGCGTCCCTTTGCATTCGTTTTGTAGATTTTTCGGCATTACGTAGTTCTAACGTATCCTATTTTGCTATATTTCGAATTTACACCAGATTTTTTAATTATTATTTTTTGGCCATTTTGCACTTTTCGTCAATGGGGGGGTATTCTCATTTTAGCGATTTCTAAGCATTTTAGTTTATTCCTATTTCTGCGTCCCTTTGCATTCGTTTTGTAGATTTTTCGGAATTACGCAGTTGTAAGGTATCCTATTTTGCTATACTAAGGATTTGGACCAGATTTTTTAATTTTTATTTTTTGGTCATTTTTGCACTTTTCGTGAATGGGGGGGTGTTCTCAGTTTAGCGATTTTTAAGCATATTCCTTTATTGTTATTTCTGCGTCCCTTTGTATTCGTTTTGTAGATTTTTCGACATTACGCAGTTCTAATGTATGCTATTTTGCTATATTTAGAATTATCACCAGATTTTTTAATTTTTATTTTTTGGCCATTTTGCACTTTTCGTCATTGGGGGGTATTCTCATTTTAGCGATTTCTAAGCATTTTAGTTTATTCCTATTTCTGCGTCCCTTTTTATTCGTTTTGTTGCTTTTTCGGCATTACGCAGTTCTAACGTATCGTATTTTGCTATACTAAGGATTTGGACGAGATTTTTTAATTTTTATTTTTTGGTCATTTTTGCACTTTTCGTGAATGGGGGGGGGTATTCTCAGTTTAGCGATTTTTAAGCATTTTCCTTTATTGTTATTTCTGCGTCCCTTTGCATTCGTTTTGTAGATTTTTCGACATTACGCAGTTCTAACGTATCCTATTTTGCTATATTTAGGATTTTCACCAGATTTTTTAATTTTATTTTTTGGCCATTTTTGCAGTTTTCGTCAACGGGGGGGGTGTTCTCAGTTTAGCGATTTTTAAGCATTTTCCTTTATTGTTATTTCTGCGTCCCTTTGCATTCGTTTTGTAGATTTTTCGATATTACGCAGTTCTAATGTATCCTATTTTGCTATATTTAGAATTTTCACCAGATTTTTTAATTTTTATTTTTTGGCCATTTTGCACTTTACGTCAATGGGGGGGTATTCTCATTTTAGCGATTTCTAAGCATTTTAGTTTATTCCTATTTCTGCGTCCCCTTGCATTCGTTTTGTAGATTTTTCGACATTTCGCAGTGTAAACGTATCCTATTTTACTATAGTTTGGATTTGCACCAGATTTTTTAATTTCTATTTTTCGTTATTTTTGCACATTCTGTCAATGGGGGGGTATTCTCAGTTTAGCGATTTTTAAGCATTTTTCTTTATTGCTATTTCTGCGTCCCTTTTCTTTCGTTTGGTAGATTTTTCGGTATTTCGCAGTTCTAACGTATCCTATTTTGCTATATATAGGATTTTCACCAGATTTTATAATTTTCATATTTTGGCCATTTTTAAACTCTTCGTCAACGGGGGGCTATTCTTATTTTAGCGATTTCTAAGCAGTTTAGTTTATTCCTATTTCTGCGTCTTTTTGCATTCGTTTTGTAGATTTTTGCGGCATTACGCAGTTCTAACTTATCCTATTTTGCTATATTTAGAATTTGCACCAGATTTTTTAATTTTTTTGGCCATTTTTGCACTTTTCGTCAATGGGGGGTATTCTCAGTTTAGCGATTTTTCAGCATTTTACTTTGTTGCTATTTCTACGTCCTTTTTCTTTCGTTTGGTAGATTATTCGGCATTACGCAGTTCTAACGTATCCTATTTTTCTACATTTAGAATTTTCACCAGATTTTTTAATTTTTATTTTTTTCCATTTTTGCACTTTTCGTCAATGGGGGGTATTCTCAGTTTAGCGATTTTTAAGCATTTTTCTTTATTGCTATTTCTGCGTCCCTTTGCATACGTTTTGTAGATGTTTTGACATTACGAAGTTCTAACGTATCCAATTTTGCTATATTTAGGATTTTCGCCAGATTTTTTAATTTTTATTTTTTGGCCATTTTTGCAGTTTTCTCAATTTTCATTTTAGCGATTTCTAAGCATTTTAGTTTATTCCTATTTCTGCGTCCCTTTTTATTCGTTTTGTAGATTTTTCGGCATTACGCAGTTCTAACGTATCGTATTTTGCTATACTAAGGATTTGGACGAGATTTCTTAATTTTTATTTTTTGGTCATTTTTGCACTTTTCGTGAATGGGGGGGTATTCTCAGTTTAGCGATTTTTAAGCATTTTCCTTTATTGTTATTTCTGCGTCCCTTTGCATTCGTTTTGTAGATTTTTCGACATTACGCAGTTCTAACGTATCCTATTTTGCTATATTTAGGATTTTCACCAGATCTTTTAATTTTTATTTTTTGGCCATTTTTGCAGTTTTCGTCAACGGGGGGGGGGGTATTCTCAGTTTAGCGATTTTTCAGCATTTTACTTTATTGCTATTTCTGCGTCCCCTTGCATTCGTTTTGTAGATTTTTCGACATTTCGCAGTGTAAACGTATCCAATTTTACTATAGTTTGGATTTGCACCAGATTTTTTAATTTTTATTTTTCGTTATTTTTGCACATTCTGTCAATGGGGGGGGTATTCTCAGTTTAGCGATATTTAAGCATTTTTCTTTATTGCTATTTCTGCGTCCCTTTTCTTTCGTTTGGTAGATTTTTCGGTATTTCGCAGTTCTAACGTATCCTATTTTGCTATATATTGGATTTTCACCAGATTTTATAATTTTCATATTTTGGCCATTTTTAAACTCTTCGTCAACGGGGGGCTATTCTTAGTTTAGCGATTTCTAAGCAGTTTAGTTTATTCCTATTTCTGCGTCCCTTTGCATTCGTTTTGTAGATTTTTGCGGCATTACGCAGTTCTAACTTATCCTATTTTGCTATATTTAGAATTTTCACCAGATTTTTTAATTTTTATTTTTTTCCATTTTTGCACTTTTCGTCAATGGGGGGGTATTCTCAGTTTAGCGATTTTTAAGCATTTTTCTTTATTGCTATTTCTGCGTCCCTTTGCATACGTTTTGTAGATGTTTCGACATTACGAAGTACTAACGTATCCTATTTTGCTATATTTAGAATTTTCACCAGATTTTTTAATTTTTATTTTTTGGCCATTTTGCACTTCTCGTCAATGGGGGGGTATTCTCATTTTAGCGATTTCTAAGCATTTTAGTTTATTCCTATTTCTGCGTCCCCTTGCATTCGTTTTGTAGATTTTTCGACATTTCGCAGTGTAAACGTATCCTATTTTACTATAGTTTGGATTTGCACCAGATTTTTTAATTTTTATTTTTCGTTATTTTTGCACATTCTGTCAATGGGGGGGGGGTATTCTCAGTTTAGCGATTTTTAAGCATTTTTCTTTATTGCTATTTCTGCGTCCCTTTTCTTTCGTTTGGTAGATTTTTCGGTATTTCGCAGTTCTAACGTATCCTATTTTGCTATATATAGGATTTTCACCAGATTTTATAATTTTCATATTTTGGCCATTTTTAAACTCTTCGTCAACGGGGGGCTATTCTTATTTTAGCGATTTCTAAGCAGTTTAGTTTATTCCTATTTTGCTATATTTAGGATTTGCACCAGATTTTTTAATTTTTTTGGCCATTTTTGCACTTTTCGTCAATGGGGGGTATTCTCAGTATAGCGATTTTTAAGCATTTTACTTTATTGCTATTTCTGCGTCCCTTTGCATTCGTTTTGTAGATTTTTCGGCATTACGCAGTTCTAACGTATTCTATTTTGCTATATTTAGGATTTGCACCAGATTTTTTAATTTTTTTGTGGTCATTTTTGCACTTTTCGTCAATGGGGGGGGGGGTATTCTCAGTTTAGCGATTTTTCAGCATTTTACTTTGTTGCTATTTCTACGTCCTTTTTCTTTCGTTTGGTAGATTATTCGGCATTACGCAGTTCTAACGTATCCTATTTTTCTACATTTAGAATTTTCACCAGATTTTTTAATTTTTATTTTTTTCCATTTTTGCACTTTTCGTCAATGGGGGGGTATTCTCAGTTTAGCGATTTTTAAGCATTTTTCTTTATTGCTATTTCTGCGTCCCTTTGCATACGTTTTGTAGATGTTTCGACATTACGAAGTTCTAACGTATCCAATTTTGCTATATTTAGGATTTTCGCCAGATTTTTTAATTTTTATTTTTTGGCCATTTTTGCAGTTTTCGTCAATTTTCATTTTAGCGATTTCTAAGCATTTTAGTTTATTCCTATTTCTGCGTCCCTTTTTATTCGTTTTGTAGATTTTTCGGCATTACGCAGTTCTAACGTATCGTATTTTGCTATACTAAGGATTTGGACGAGATTTTTTAATTTTTATTTTTTGGTCATTTTTGCACTTTTCGTGAATGGGATGGTATTCTCAGTTTAGCGATTTTTAAGCATTTTCCTTTATTGTTATTTCTGCGTCCCTTTGCATTCGTTTTGTAGATTTTTCGACATTACGCAGTTCTAACGTATCCTATTTTGCTATACTAAGGATTTTCACCAGATACTTTAATTTTAATTTGTTGGCCATTTTTGCAGTTTTCGTCAACGGGGGGGGGGTGTTCTCAGTTTAGCGATTTTTAAGCATTTTCCTTTATTGTTATTTCTGCGTCCCTTGCGTTCGTTTTGTAGATTTTTCGACATTACGCAGTTCTAATGTATCCTATTTTGCTATATTTAGAATTTTCACCAGATTTTTTAATTTTTATTTTTTGGCCATTTTGCACTTTTCGTCATTCTCATTTTAGCGATTTCTAAGCATTTTAGTTTATTCCTATTTATCGTCCCCTTGCATTCGTTTTGTAGATTTTTCGACATTTCGCAGTGTAAACGTATCCTATTTTACTATAGTTTGGATTTGAACCAGATTTTTAATTTTTATTTTTCGTTATTTTTGCACATTCTGTCAATGGGGGGGGTATTCTCTATTTCTGCGTCCCTTTTCTTTCGTTTGGTAGATTTTTCGGTATTTCGCAGTTCTAACGTATCCTATTTTGCTATATATAGGATTTTCACCAGATTTTATAATTTTCATATTTTGGCCATTTTTAAACTCTTCGTCAACGGGGGGGTATTCTCAGTATAGCGATTTTTAAGCATTTTACTTTATTGCTATTTCTGCGTCCCTTTGCATTCGTTTTGTAGATTTTTCGGCATTACGCAGTTCTAACGTATTCTATTTTGCTATATTTAGGATTTGCACCAGATTTTTTAATTTTTTGTGGTCATTTTTGCACTTTTCGTCAATGGGGGGGTATTCTCAGTTTAGCGATTTTTCAGCATTTTACTTTGTTGCTATATCTACGTCCTTTTTCTTTCGTTTGGTAGATTATTCGGCATTACGCAGTTCTCACGTATCCTATTTTTCTACATTTAGAATTTTCACCAGATTTTTTAATTTTTATTTTTTTCCATTTTTGCACTTTTCGTCAATGGGGGGCTATTCTCAGTTTAGCGATTTTTAAGCATTTTTCTTTATTGCTATTTCTGCGTCCCTTTGCATACGTTTTGTAGATGTTTCGACATTACGAAGTTCTAACGTATCCAATTTTGCTATATTTAGGATTTTCGCCAGATTTTTTAATTTTTATTTTTTGGCCATTTTTGCAGTTTTCGTCAATTTTCATTTTAGCGATTTCTAAGCATTTTAGTTTATTCCTATTTCTGCGTCCCTTTTTATTCGTTTTGTAGATTTTTCGGCATTACGCAGTTCTAACGTATCGTATTCTGCTATACTAGGGATTTGGACGAGATTTTTTAATTTTTATTTTTTGGTCATTTTTGTACTTTTCTGGAATGGGGGGGTATTCTCAGTTTAGCGATTTTTAAGCATTTTCCTTTATTGTTATTTCTGCGTCCCTTTGCATTCGTTTTGTAGATTTTTCGACATTACGCAGTTCTAACGTATCCTATTTTGCTATATTTAGGATTTTCACCAGATTTTTTAATTTTTATTTTTTGGCCATTTTTGCAGTTTTCGTCAACGGGGGGGGGGGTATTCTCAGTTTAGCGATTTTTAAGCATTTTACTTTTATTGCTATTTCTGCGTCCCCTTGCATTCGTTTTGTAGATTTTTCGACATTTCGCAGTGTAAACGTATCCTATTTTACTATAGTTTGGATTTGCACCAGATTTTTTAATTTTTATTTTTCGTTATTTTTGCACATTCTGTCAATTGGGGGGGTATTCTCAGTTTAGCGATTTTTAAGCATTTTTCTTTATTCCTATTTCTGCGTCCCTTTTCTTTCGTTTGGTAGATTTTTCGGTATTTCGCAGTTCTAACGTATCCTATTTGGCTATATATAGGATTTTCACCAGATTTTATAATTTTCATATTTTGGCCATTTTTAAACTCTTCGACAACGGGGGGCTATTCTTATTTTAGCGATTTCTAAGCAGTTTAGTTTATTCCTATTTCTGCGTCCCTTTGCATTCGTTTTGTAGATTTTTGCGGCATTACGCAGTTCTAACTTATCCTATTTTGCTATATTTAGGATTTGCACCAGATTTTTTAATTTTTTTGGCCATTTTTGCACTTTTCGTCAATGGGGGGTATTCTCAGTATAGCGATTTTTAAGCATTTTACTTTATTGCTATTTCTGCGTCCCTTTGCATTCGTTTTGTAGATTTTTCGGCATTACGCAGTTCTAACGTATTCTATTTTGCTATATTTAGGATTTGCACCAGATTTTTTAATTTTTTGTGGTCATTTTTGCACTTTTCGTCAATGGGGGGGTATTCTCAGTTTAGCGATTTTTCAGCATTTTACTTTGTTGCTATTTCTACGTCCTTTTTCTTTCGTTTGGTAGATTATTCGGCATTACGCAGTTCTAACGTATCCTATTTTTCTACATTTAGAATTTTCACCAGATTTTTTAATTTTTATTTTTTTCCATTTTTGCACTTTTCGTCAATGGGGGGGTATTCTCAGTTTAGCGATTTTTAAGCATTTTTCTTTATTGCTATTTCTGCGTCCCTTTGCATACGTTTTGTAGATGTTTCGACATTACGAAGTTCTAACGTATCCAATTTTGCTATATTTAGGATTTTCGCCAGATTTTTTAATTTTTATTTTTTGGCCATTTTTGCAGTTTTCGTCAATTTTCATTTTAGCGATTTCTAAGCATTTTAGTTTATTCCTATTTCTGCGTCCCTTTTTATTCGTTTTGTAGATTTTTCGGCATTACGCAGTTCTAACGTATCGTATTTTGCTATACTAAGGATTTGGACGAGATTTTTTAATTTTTATTTTTTGGTCATTTTTGCACTTTTTCTCAGTTTAGCGATTTTTAAGCATTTTCCTTTATTGTTATTTCTGCGTCCCTTTGCATTCGTTTTGTGGATTTTTCGTCATTACGCAGTTCTAACATATCCTATTTTGCTATATTTAGGATTTTCACCAGATTTTTTAATTTTTATTTTTTGGCCATTTTTGCAGTTTTCGTCAACGGGGGGGGGGGGTATTCTCAGTTTAGCGATTTTTAAACATTTTACTTTATTGCTATTTCTGCGTCCCTTTGCATTCGTTTTCTATAGATTTTTCGGCATTACGCAGTTCTAACGTATCCTATTTTGCTATATTTCGAATTTTCACCAGATTTTTTAATTTTTATTTTTTGGCCATTTTGCACTTTTCGTCAATGGGGGGGTATTCTCATTTTAGCGATTTCTAAGCATTTTAGTTTATTCCTATTTCTGCGTCCCTTTGCATTCGTTTTGTAAATTTTTCGGCATTACGCAGTTCTAAGATATCCTATTTTGCTATACTAAGGATTTGGACCAGATTTTTTCATTTTTATTTTTTGGTCATTTTTGCACTTTTCGTGAATGGGGGGGTGTTCTCAGTTTAGCGATTTTTAAGCATTTTCCTTTATTGTTATTTCTGCGTCCCATTGCATTCGTTTTGTAGATTTTTCGACATTACGCATTTCTAATGTATCCTATTTTGCTATATTTAGGATTTTCGCCAGATTTTTTAATTTTTATTTTTTGGCCATTTTTGCAGTTTTCGTCAATTTTCATTTTAGCGATTTCTAAGCATTTTAGTTTATTCCTATTTCTGCGTCCCTTTTTATTCGTTTTGTAGATTTTTCGGCATTACGCAGTTCTAACGTATCGTATTTTGCTATACTAAGGATTTGGACGAGATTTTTTAATTTTTACTTTTTGGTCATTTTTGCACTTTTCGTCAATTTCGGTGTATTCTCAGTTTAGCGATTCTTAAGCATTTTCTTTATTGCTATTTCTACGTCCCTTTTTTTCGTTTGGTAGATTCTTCGGCATTACGCAGTTCTAACGTATCCGACATTACGCAGTTCTAACGTATCCTATTTTGCTATATTTAGGATTTTCGCCAGATTTTTTAATTTTTATTTTTGGCCATTTTTGCAGTTTTCGTCAATTTTCATTTTAGCGATTTCTAAGCATTTTAGTTTATTCCTATTTCTGCGTCCTTTTGCATTCGTTTTGTAGATTTTCGGCATTACGCAGTTCTAAGGTATCCTATTTTGCTATACTAAGGATTTGGACCAGATGTTTTAATTTTTATTTTTTGGCCATTTTGCACTTTTCGTCAATGGGGGGGTATTCTCATTTTAGCGATTTCTAAGCATTTTAGTTTATTCCTATTTCTGTGTCCCCTTGCATTCGTTTTGTAGATTTTTCGACATTTCGCAGTGTAAACGTATCCTATTTTACTATAGTTTGTATTTGCACCAGATTTTTTAATTTTTATTTTTCGTTATTTTTGCACTTTCTGTCAATGGGGGGGTATTCTCAGTTTAGCGATTTTTAAGCATTTTTCTTTATTGCTATTTCTGCGTCCCTTTTCTTTCGTTTGGTAGATTTTTCGGTATTTCGCAGTTCTAACGTATCCTATTTTGCTATATATAGGATTTTCACCAGATTTTATAATTTTCATATTTTGGCCATTTTTAAACTCTTCGTCAACGGGGGGCTATTCTTATTTTAGTGATTTCTAAGCAGTTTAGTTTATTCCTATTTCTGCGTCCCTTTGCATTCTTTTTGTAGGTTTTTGCGGCATTACGCAGTTCTAACTTATCCTATTTTGCTATATTTAGGATTTGCACCAGATTTTTTAATTTTTTTGGCCATTTTTGCACTTTTCGTCAATGGGGGGTATTCTCAGTATAGCGATTTTTAAGCATTTTACTTTATTGCTATTTCTGCGTCCCTTTGCATTCGTTTTGTAGATTTTTCGGCATTACGCAGTTCTAACGTATTCTATTTTGCTATATTTAGGATTTGCACCAGATTTTTTAATTTTTTGTGGTCATTTTTGCACTTTTCGTCAATGGGGGGGTATTCTCAGTTTAGCGATTTTTCAGCATTTTACTTTGTTGCTATTTCTACGTCCTTTTTCTTTCGTTTGGTAGATTATTCGGCATTACGCAGTTCTAACGTATCCTATTTTTCTACATTTAGAATTTTCACCAGATTTTTTAATTTTTATTTTTTTTCATTTTTGCACTTTTCGTCAATGGGGGGGTATTCTCAGTTTAGCGATTTTTAAGCATTTTTCTTTATTGCTATTTCTGCGTCCCTTTGCATACGTTTTGTAGATGTTTCGACATTACGAAGTTCTAACGTATCCAATTTTGCTATATTTAGGATTTTCGCCAGATTTTTTAATTTTTATTTTTTGGCCATTTTTGCAGTTTTCGTCAATTTTCATTTTAGCGATTTCTAAGCATTTTAGTTTATTCCTATTTCTGCGTCCCTTTTTATTCGTTTTGTAGATTTTTCGGCATTACGCAGTTCTAACGTATCGTATTTTGCTATACTAAGGATTTGGACGAGATTTTTTAATTTTTATTTTTTGGTCATTTTTGCACTTTTCGTGAATGTATTCTCAGTTTAGCGATTTTTAAGCATTTTCCTTTATTGTTATTTCTGCGTCCCTTTGCATTCGTTTTGTGGATTTTTCGTCATTACGCAGTTCTAACATATCCTATTTTGCTATATTTAGGATTTTCACCAGATTTTTTAATTTTTATTTTTTGGCCATTTTTGCAGTTTTCGTCAACGGGGGGGGTATTCTCAGTTTAGCGATTTTTAAACATTTTACTTTATTGCTATTTCTGCGTCCCTTTGCATTCGTTTTCTATAGATTTTTCGGCATTACGCAGTTCTAACGTATCCTATTTTGCTATATTTCGAATTTTTACCAGATTTTTTAATTTTTATTTTTTGGCCATTTTGCACTTTTCGTCAATGGGGGGGTATTCTCATTTTAGCGATTTCTAAGCATTTTAGTTTATTCCTATTTCTGCGTCCCTTTGCATTCGTTTTGTAAATTTTTCGGCATTACGCAGTTCTAAGATATCCTATTTTGCTATACTAAGGATTTGGACCAGATTTTTTCATTTTTATTTTTTGGTCATTTTTGCACTTTTCGTGTGTTCTCAGTTTAGCGATTTTTAAGCATTTTCCTTTATTGTTATTTCTGCGTCCCATTGCATTCGTTTTGTAGATTTTTCGACATTACGCAGTTCTAATGTATCCTATTTTGCTATATTTAGGATTTTCGCCAGATTTTTTAATTTTTATTTTTTGGCCATTTTTGCAGTTTTCGTCAATTTTCATTTTAGCGATTTCTAAGCATTTTAGTTTATTCCTATTTCTGCGTCCCTTTTTATTCGTTTTGTAGATTTTTCGGCATTACCCAGTTCTAACGTATCGTATTTTGCTATACTAAGGATTTGGACGAGATTTTTTAATTTTTATTTTTTGGTCATTTTTGCACTTTTCGTCAATTTCGGTGTATTCTCAGTTTAGCGATTCTTAAGCATTTTCTTTATTGCTATTTCTAAGTCCCTTTTTTTCGTTTGGTAGATTCTTCGGCATTACGCAGTTCTAACGTATCCGACATTACGCAGTTCTAACGTATCCTATTTTGCTATATTTAGGATTTTCGCCAGATTTTTTAATTTTTATTTTTGGCCATTTTTGCAGTTTTCGTCAATTTTCATTTTAGCGATTTCTAAGCATTTTAGTTTATTCCTATTTCTGCGTCCTTTTGCATTCGTTTTGTAGATTTTCGGCATTACGCAGTTCTAAGGTATCCTATTTTGCTATACTAAGGATTTGGACCAGATGTTTTAATTTTTATTTTTTGGCCATTTTGCACTTTTCGTCAATGGGGGGGTATTCTCATTTTAGCGATTTCTAAGCATTTTAGTTTATTCCTATTTCTGTGTCCCCTTGCATTCGTTTTGTAGATTTTTCGACATTTCGCAGTGTAAACGTATCCTATTTTACTATAGTTTGTATTTGCACCAGATTTTTTAATTTTTCGTTATTTTTGCACTTTCTGTCAATGGGGGGGTATTCTCAGTTTAGCGATTTTTAAGCATTTTTCTTTATTGCTATTTCTGCGTCCCTTTTCTTTCGTTTGGTAGATTTTTCGGTATTTCGCAGTTCTAACGTATCCTATTTTGCTATATATAGGATTTTCACCAGATTTTATAATTTTCATATTTTGGCCATTTTTAAACTCTTCGTCAACGGGGGGCTATTCTTATTTTAGTGATTTCTAAGCAGTTTAGTTTATTCCTATTTCTGCGTCCCTTTGCATTCTTTTTGTAGGTTTTTGCGGCATTACGCAGTTCTAACTTATCCTATTTTGCTATATTTAGGATTTGCACCAGATTTTTTAATTTTTTTGGCCATTTTTGCACTTTTCGTCAATGGGGGGTATTCTCAGTATAGCGATTTTTAAGCATTTTACTTTATTGCTATTTCTGCGTCCCTTTGCATTCGTTTTGTAGATTTTTCGGCATTACGCAGTTCTAACGTATTCTATTTTGCTATATTTAGGATTTGCACCAGATTTTTTAATTTTTTGTGGTCATTTTTGCACTTTTCGTCAATGGGGGGGTATTCTCAGTTTAGCGATTTTTCAGCATTTTACTTTGTTGCTATTTCTACGTCCTTTTTCTTTCGTTTGGTAGATTATTCGGCATTACGCAGTTCTAACGTATCCTATTTTTCTACATTTAGAATTTTCACCAGATTTTTTAATTTTTATTTTTTTCCATTTTTGCACTTTTCGTCAATGGGGGGGTATTCTCAGTTTAGCGATTTTTAAGCATTTTTCTTTATTGCTATTTCTGCGTCCCTTTGCATACGTTTTGTAGATGTTTCGACATTACGAAGTTCTAACGTATCCAATTTTGCTATATTTAGGATTTTCGCCAGATTTTTTAATTTTTATTTTTTGGCCATTTTTGCAGTTTTCGTCAATTTTCATTTTAGCGATTTCTAAGCATTTTAGTTTATTCCTATTTCTGCGTCCCTTTTTATTCGTTTTGTAGATTTTTCGGCATTACGCAGTTCTAACGTATCGTATTTTGCTATACTAAGGATTTGGACGAGATTTTTTAATTTTTATTTTTTGGTCATTTTTGCACTTTTCGTGAATGGGGGGTATTCTCAGTTTAGCGATTTTTAAGCATTTTCCTTTATTGTTATTTCTGCGTCCCTTTGCATTCGTTTTGTAGATTTTTCGACATTACGCAGTTCTAACATATCCTATTTTGCTATATTTAGGATTTTCACCAGATTTTTTAATTTTTATTTTTTGGCCATTTTTGCAGTTTTCGTCAACGGGGGGGGTATTCTCAGTTTAGCGATTTTTAAACATTTTACTTTATTGCTATTTCTGCGTCCCTTTGCATTCGTTTTCTATAGATTTTTCGGCATTACGCAGTTCTAACGTATCCTATTTTGCTATATTTCGAATTTTCACCAGATTTTTTAATTTTTATTTTTTGGCCATTTTGCACTTTTCGTCAATGAGGGGGTATTCTCATTTTAGCGATTTCTAAGCATTTTAGTTTATTCCTATTTCTGCGTCCCTTTGCATTCGTTTTGTAGATTTTTCGGCATTACGCAGTTCTAAGGTATCCTATTTTGCTATACTAAGGATTTGGACCAGATTTTTTAATTTTTATTTTTTGGTCATTTTTGCACTTTTCGTGAATGGGGGGGTGTTCTCAGTTTAGCGATTTTTAAGCATTTTCCTTTATTGTTATTTCTGCGTCCCATTGCATTCGTTTTGTAGATTTTTCGACATTACGCAGTTCTAATGTATCCTATTTTGCTATATTTAGAATTTTCACCAGATTTTTTAATTTTTATTTTTTGGCCATTTTTGCAGTTTTCGTCAATTTTCATTTTAGCGATTTCTAAGCATTTTAGTTTATTCCTACTTCTGCGTCCCTTTTTATTCGTTTTGTAGATTTTTCGGCATTACGCAGTTCTAACGTATCGTATTTTGCTATACTAAGGATTTGGACGAGATTTTTTAATTTTTATTTTTTGGTCATTTTTGCACTTTTCGTCAATTTCGGTGTATTCTCAGTTTAGCGATTTTTAAGCATTTTCTTTATTGCTATTTCTACGTCCCTTTTTTTCGTTTGGTAGATTTTTCGGCATTACGCAGTTCTAACGTATCCGACATTACGCAGTTCTAACGTATCCTATTTTGCTATATTTAGGATTTTCGCCAGATTTTTTAATTTTTATATTTGGCCATTTTTGCAGTTTTCGTCTATTTTCATTTTAGCGATTTCTAAGCATTTTAGTTTATTCCTATTTCTGCGTCCTTTTGCATTCGTTTTGTAGATTTTCGGCATTACGCAGTTCTAACGTATCGTATTTTGCTATACTAAGGATTTGGACGAGATTTTTAATTTTCATTTTTTGGTCATTTTTGCACTTTTCGTGAATGGGGGGTATTCTCAGTTTAGGGAGTTTTAAGCATTTTCCTTTATTGTTATTTCTGCGTCCCTTTGCATTCGTTTTGTAGATTTTTCGACATTACGCAGTTCTAACGTATCCTATTTTGCTATATTTAGGATTTTCACCAGATTTTTTAATTTTTATTTTTTGGCCATTTTTGCAGTTTTCGTCAACGGGGGGAAGTATTCTCAGTTTAGCGATTTTTAAGCATTTTACTTTATTGCTATTTCTGCGTCCCCTTGCATTCGTTTTGTAGATTTTTCGACATTTCGCAGTGTAAACGTATCCTATTTTACTATAGTTTGGATTTGCATCAGATTTTTTAATTTTTATTTTTCGTTATTTTTGCACATTCTGTCAATCGGGGGGGTATTCTCAGTTTAGCGATTTTTAAGCATTTTACTTTATTGCTATTTCTGCGTCCCTTTTCTTTCGTTTGGTAGATTTTTCGGTATTTCGCAGTTCTAACGTATCCTATTTTGCTATATATAGGATTTTCACCAGATTTTATAACTTTCATATTTTGGCGATTTTTAAACTCTTCGTCAACGGGGGGCTATTCTTATTTTAGCGATTTCTAAGCAGTTTAGTTTATTCCTATTTCTGCGTCCCTTTGCATTCGTTTTGTAGATTTTTGCGGCATTACGCAGTTCTAACTTATCCTATTTTGCTATATTTAGAATTTTCACCAGATTTTTTAATTTTTATTTTTTTCCATTTTTGCACTTTTCGTCAATGGGGGGGGTATTCTCAGTTTAGCGATTTTTAAGCATTTTTCTTTATTGCTATTTCTGCGTCCCTTTGCATACGTTTTGTAGATGTTTCGACATTACGAAGTTCTAACGTATCCAATTTTGCTATATTTAGGATTTTCGCCAGATTTTTTAATTTTTATTTTTTGGCCATTTTTGCAGTTTTCGTCAATTTTCATTTTAGCGATTTCTAAGCATTTTAGTTTATTCCTATTTCTGCGTCTCTTTTTATTCGTTTTGTAGATTTTTCGGCATTACGCAGTTCTAACGTATCGTATTTTGCTATACTAGGGATTTGGACGAGATTTTTTAATTTTTATTTTTTGGTCATTTTTGCACTTTTCGTGAATGGAGGGGGATTCTCAGTTTAGCGATTTTTAAGCATTTTCCTTTATTGTTATTTCTGCGTCCCTTTGCATTCGTTTTGTAGATTTTTCGACATTACGCAGTTCTAACGTATCCTATTTTGCTATATTTAGGATTTTCACCAGATTTTTTAATTTTTATTTTTTGGCCATTTTTGCAGTTTTCGTCAACGGGGGGAAGTATTCTCAGTTTAGCGATTTTTAAGCATTTTACTTTATTGCTATTTCTGCGTCCCCTTGCATTTGTTTTATAGATTTTTCGACATTTCGCAGTGTAAACGTATCCTATTTTACTATAGTTTGGATTTGCACCAGATTTTTTAATTTTTATTTTTCGTTATTTTTGCACATTCTGTCAATGGGGGGGGGTATTCTCAGTTTAGCGATTTTTAAGCATTTTTCTTTATTGCTATTTCTGCGTCCCTTTTCTTTCGTTTGGTAGATTTTTCGGTATTTCGCAGTTCTAACGTATCCTATTTTGCTATATATAGGATTTTCACCAGATTTTATAATTTTTATATTTTGGCCATTTTTAAACTCTTCGTCAACGGGGGGCTATTCTTATTTTAGCGATTTCTAAGCAGTTTAGTTTATTCCTATTTCTGCGTCCCTTTGCATTCGTTTTGTAGATTTTTGCGGCATTACGCAGTTCTAACTTATCCTATTTTGCTATAATTAGAATTTTCACCAGATTGCTTAATTTTTATTTTTTTCCATTTTTGCACTTTTCGTTAATGGGGGGGTATTCTCAGTTTAGCGATTTTTAAGCATTTTTCTTTATTGCTATTTCTGCGTCCCTTTGCATACGTTTTGTAGATGTTTCGACATTACGAAGTTCTAACGTATCCAATTTTGCTATATTTAGGATTTTCGCCAGATTTTTTAATTTTTATTTTTTGGCCATTTTTGCAGTTTTCGTCAATTTTCATTTTAGCGATTTCTAAGCATTTTAGTTTATTCCTATTTCTGCGTCTCTTTTTATTCGTTTTGTAGAATTTTCGGCATTACGCAGTTCTAACGTATCGTATTTTGCTATACTAGGGATTTGGACGAGATTTTTTAATTTTTATTTTTTGGTCATTTTTGCACTTTTCGTGAATGGGGGGGTATTCTCAGTTTAGCGATTTTTAAGCATTTTCCTTTATTGTTATTTCTGCGTCCCTTTGCATTCGTTTTATAGATTTTTCGACATTACGCAGTTCTAACGTATCCTATTTTGCTATATTTAGGATTTTCACCAGATTTTTTAATTTTTATTTTTTGGCCATTTTTGCAGTTTTCGTCAACGGGGGCGGTATTCTCAGTTTAGCGATTTTTAAGCATTTTGCTTTTATTGCTATTTCTGCGTCCCCTTGCATTCGTTTTGTAGATTTTTCGACATTTCGCAGTGTAAACGTATCCTATTTTACTATAGTTTGGATTTGCACCAGATTTTTTAATTTTTATTTTTCGTTATTTTTGCACATTCTGTCAATGGGGGCGGTATTCTCAGTTTAGCGATTTTTAAGCATTTTTCTTTATTGCTATTTCTGCGTCCCTTTTCTTTCGTTTGGTAGATTTTTCGGTATTTCGCAGTTCTAACGTATCCTATTTTGCTATATATAGGATTTTCACCAGATTTTATAATTTTCATATTTTGGCCATTTTTAAACTCTTCGTCAACGGGGGGCTATTCTTATTTTAGCGATTTCTAAGCAGTTTAGTTTATTCCTATTTATGCGTCCCTTTGCATTCGTTTTGTAGATTTTTGCGGCATTACGCAGTTCTAACTTATCCTATTTTGCTATATTTAGAATTTTCACCAGATTTTTTAATTTTTATTTTTTTCCATTTTTGCACTTTTCGTCAATGGGGGGGTATTCTCAGTTTAGCGATTTTTAAGCATTTTTCTTTATTGCTATTTCTGCGTCCCTTTGCATACGTTTTGTAGATGTTTCGACATTACGAAGTTCTAACGTATCCAATTTTGCTATATTTAGGATTTTCGCCAGATTTTTTAATTTTTATTTTTTGGCCATTTTTGCAGTTTTCGTCAATTTTCATTTTAGCGATTTCTAAGCATTTTAGTTTATTCCTATTTCTGCGTCTCTTTTTATTCGTTTTGTAGATTTTTCGGCATTACGCAGTTCTAACGTATCGTATTTTGCTATACTAGGGATTTGGACGAGATTTTTTAATTTTTATTTTTTGGTCATTTTTGCACTTTTCGTGAATGGGGGGGTATTCTCAGTTTAGCGATTTTTAAGCATTTTCCTTTATTGTTATTTCTGCGTCCCTTTGCATTCGTTTTGTAGATTTTTCGACATTACGCAGTTCTAACGTATCCTATTTTGCTATTTTTAGGATTTTCACCAGATTTTTTAATTTTTATTTTTTGGCCATTTTTGCAGTTTTCGTCAACGGGGGGAAGTATTCTCAGTTTAGCGATTTTTAAGCATTTTACTTTATTGCTATTTCTGCGTCCCCTTGCATTCGTTTTGTAGATTTTTTGACATTTCGCAGTGTAAACGTATCCTATTTTACTATAGTTTGGATTTGCACCAGATTTTTTAATTTTTATTTTTCGTTATTTTTGCACATTCTGTCAATGGGGGGGGTATTCTCAGTTTAGCGATTTTTAAGCATTTTTCTTTATTGCTATTTCTGCGTCCCTTTTCTTTCGTTTGGTAGATTTTTCGGTATTTCGCAGTTCTAACGTATCCTATTTTGCTATATATAGGATTTTCACCAGATTTTATAATTTTCATGTTTTGGCCATTTTTAAACTCTTCGTCAACGGGGGGCTATTCTTATTTTAGCGATTTCTAAGCAGTTTAGTTTATTCCTATTTCTGCGTCCCTTTGCATTCGTTTTGTAAATTTTTGCGGCATTACGCAGTTCCAACTTATCCTATTTTGCTATATTTAGAATTTTCACCAGATTTTTTAATTTTTATTTTTTTCCATTTTTGCACTTTTCGTTAATGGGGGGGTATTCTCAGTTTAGCGATTTTTAAGCATTTTCCTTTATTGTTATTTCTGCGTCCCTTTGCAATCGTTTTGTAGATTTTTCGACATTACGCAGTTCTAACGTATCCTATTTTGCTATATTTAGGATTTTCACCAGATTTTTTAATTTTTATTTTTTGGCCATTTTTGCAGTTTTCGTCAATGGGGGGGGTATTCTCATTTTAGCGATTTCTAAGCATTTTAGTTTATTCCTATTTCTGCGTCCCTTTGCATTCGTTTTGTAGATTTTTCGGCATTACGCAGTTGTAAGGTATCCTATTTTGCTATACTAAGGATTTGGACCAGATTTTTTAATTTTTATTTTTTGGTCATTTTTGCACTTTTCGTGAATGGGGGGGTGTTCTCAGTTTAGCGATTTTTAAGCATTTTCCTTTATTGTTATTTCTGCGTCCCTTTGGATTCGTTTTGTAGATTTTTCGACATTACGCAGTTCTAATGTATCCTATTTTGCTATATTTAGAATTTTCACCAGATTTTTTAATTTTTATTTTTTGGCCATTTTGCACTTTTCGTCAATGGGGGGGTATTCTCATTTTAGCGATTTCTAAGCATTTTAGTTTATTCCTATTTCTGCGTCCCCTTGCATTCGTTTTGTAGATTTTTCGACATTTCGCAGTGTAAACGTATCCTATTTTACTATAGTTTGGATTTGCACCAGATTTTTTAATTTTTATTTTTCGTTATTTTTGCACATTCTGTCAATGGGGGGGGGTATTCTCAGTTTAGCGATTTTTAAGCATTTTTCTTTATTGCTATTTCTGCGTCCCTTTTCTTTCGTTTGGTAGATTTTTCGGTATTTCGCAGTTCTAACGTACCCTATTTTGCTATATATAGGATTTTCACCAGATTTTATAATTTTCATATTTTGGCCATTTTTAAACTCTTCGTCAACGGGGGGCTATTCTTATTTTAGCGATTTCTAAGCAGTTTAGTTTATTCCTATTTCTGCGTCTTTTTGCATTCGTTTTGTAGATTTTTGCGGCATTACGCAGTTCTAACTTATCCTATTTTGCTATATTTAGGATTTGCACCAGATTTTTTAATTTTTTTGGCCATTTTTGCACTTTTCGTCAATGGGGGGTATTCTCAGTATAGCGATTTTTAAGCATTTTACTTTATTGCTATTTCTGCGTCCCTTTGCATTCGTTTTGTAGAATTTTCGGCATTACGCATTTCTAACGTATTCTATTTTGCTATATTTAGGATTTGCACCAGATTTTTTAATTTTTTGTGGTCATTTTTGCACTTTTCGTCAATGGGGGGGTATTCTCAGTTTAGCGATTTTTCAGCATTTTACTTTGTTGCTATTTCTACGTCCTTTTTCTTTCGTTTGGTAGATTATTCGGCATTACGCGTTTCTAACGTATCCTATTTTTCTACATTTAGAATTTTCACCAGATTTTTTAATTTTTATTTTTTTCCATTTTTGCACTTTTCGTCAATGGGGGGGTATTCTCAGTTTAGCGATTTTTAAGCATTTTTCTTTATTGCTATTTCTGCGTCCCTTTGCATACGTTTTGTAGATGTTTCGACATTACGAAGTTCTAACGTATCCAATTTTGCTATATTTAGGATTTTCGCCAGATTTTTTAATTTTTATTTTTTGGCCATTTTTGCAGTTTTCGTCAATTTTCATTTTAGCGATTTCTAAGCATTTTAGTTTATTCCTATTTCTGCGTCCCTTTTTATTCGTTTTGTAGATTTTTCGGCATTACGCAGTTCTAACGTATCGTATTTTGCTATACTAAGGATTTGGACGAGATTTTTTAATTTTTATTTTTTGGTCATTTTTGCACTTTTCGTGAATGGGGGGGTATTCTCAGTTTTACGATTTTTAAGCATTTCCCTTTATTGTTATTTCTGCGTCCCTTTGCATTCGTTTTGTAGATTTTTCGACATTACGCAGTTCTAACGTATCCTATTTTGCTATATTTAGGATTTGCACCAGATTTTTTAATTTTTTTGGCCATTTTTGCTCTTTTCGTCAATGGGGGGTATTCTCAGTATAGCGATTTTTAAGCATTTTACTTTATTGCTATTTCTGCGTCCCTTTGCATTCGTTTTGTAGATTTTTCGGCATTACGCAGTTCTAACGTATTCTATTTTGCTATATTTAGGATTTGCACCAGATTTTTTAATTTTTTGTGGTCATTTTTGCACTTTTCGTCAATGGGGGGGTATTCTCAGTTTAGCGATTTTTCAGCATTTTACTTTGTTGCTATTTCTACGTCCTTTTTCTTTCGTTTGGTAGATTATTCGGCATTACGCAGTTCTAACGTATCCTATTTTTCTACATTTAGAATTTTCACCAGATTTTTTAATTTTTATTTTTTTACATTTTTGCACTTTTCGTCAATGGGGGGGTATTCTCAGTTTAGCGATTTTTAAGCATTTTTCTTTATTGCTATTTCTGCGTCCCTTTGCATACGTTTTGTAGATGTTTCGACATTACGAAGTTCTAACGTATCCAATTTTGCTATATTTAGGATTTTCGCCAGATTTTTTAATTTTTATTTTTTGGCCATTTTGCAGTTTTCGTCAATTTTCATTTTAGCGATTTCTAAGCATTTTAGTTTATTCCTATTTCTGCGTCCCTTTTTATTCGTTTTGTAGATTTTTCGGCATTACGCAGTTCTAACGTATCGTATTTTGCTATACTAAGGATTTGGACGAGATTTTTTAATTTTTATTTTTTGGTCATTTTTGCACTTTTCGTGAATGGGGGGGTATTCTCAGTTTAGCGATTTTTAAGCATTTCCCTTTATTGTTATTTCTGCGTCCCTTTGCATTCGTTTTGTAGATTTTTCGACATTACGCAGTTCTAACGTATCCTATTTTGCTATATTTAGGATTTTCACCAGATTTTTTAATTTTTATTTTTTGGCCATTATTGCAGTTTTCGTCAACGGGGGGGGGGTATTCTCAGTTTAGCGATTTTTAAACATTTTACTTTATTGCTATTTCTGCGTCCCTTTGCATTCGTTTTGTAGATTTTTCGGCATTACGCAGTTCTAACGTATCCTATTTTGCTATATTTCGAATTTTCACCAGATTTTTAATTTTTATTTTTTGGCCATTTTGCACTTTTCGTCAATGGGGGGGTATTCTCATTTTAGCGATTTCTAAGCATTTTAGTTTATTCCTATTTCTGCGTCCCTTTGCATTCGTTTTGTAGATTTTTCGGCATTACGCAGTTCTAAGGTATCCTATTTTGCTATACTAAGGATTTGGACCAGATTTTTTAATTTTTATTTTTTGGTCATTTTTGCACTTTTCGTGAATGGGGGGGGTGTTCTCAGTTTAGCGATTTTTAAGCATTTTCCTTTATTGTTATTTCTGCGTCCCTTTGCATTCGTTTTGTAGATTTTTCGACATTACGCAGTTCTAATGTATCCTATTTTGCTATATTTAGAATTTTCACCAGATTTTTTAATTTTTATTTTTTGGCCATCTTGCACTTTTCGTCTATGGGGGGGTATTCTCATTTTAGCGATTTCTAAGCATTTTAGTTTATTCCTATTTCTGCGTCCCCTTGCATTCATTTTGTAGATTTTTCGACATTTCGCAGTGTAAACGTATCCTATTTTACTATAGTTTGGATTTGCACCAGATTTTCTAATTTTTATTTTTCGTTATTTTTGCACATTCAGTTTAGCGATTTTTAAGCATTTTTCTTTATTGCTATTTCTGCGTCCCTTTTCTTTCGTTTGGTAGATTTTTCGGTATTTCGCAGTTCTAACGTATCCTATTTAGCTATATATAGGATTTTCACCAGATTTTATAATTTTCATATTTTGGCCATTTTTAAACTCTTCGTCAACGGGGGGCTATTCTTATTTTAGCGATTTCTAAGCAGTTTAGTTTATTCCTATTTCTGCGTCTTTTTGCATTCGTTTTGTAGATTTTTGCGGCATTACGCAGTTCTAACTTATCCTATTTTGCTATATTTAGGATTTGCACCAGATTTTTTAATTTTTTTGGCCATTTTTGCACTTTTTGACAATGGGGGGTATTCTCAGTATAGCGATTTTTAAGCATTTTACTTTATTGCTGTTTCTGCGTCCCTTTGCATTCGTTTTGTAGATTTTTCGGCATTACGCAGTTCTAACGTATTCTATTTTGCTATATTTAGGATTTGCACCAGATTTTTTAATTTTTTGTGGTCATTTTTGCACTTTTCGTCAATGGGGGGGTATTCTCAGTTTAGCGATTTTTCAGCATTTTACTTTGTTGCTATTTCTACGTCCTTTTTCTTTCGTTTGGTAGATTATTCGGCATTACGCAGTTCTAACGTATCCTATTTTTCTACATTTAGAATTTTCACCAGATTTTTTAATTTTTATTTTTTTCCATTTTTGCACTTTTCGTCAATGGGGGGGGGGTATTCTCAGTTTAGCGATTTTTAAGCATTTTTCTTTATTGCTATTTCTGCGTCCCTTTTCTTTCGTTTGGTAGATTTTTCGGTATTTCGCAGTTCTAACGTACCCTATTTTGCTATATATAGGATTTTCACCAGATTTTATAATTTTCATAATTTGGCCATTTTTAAACTCTTCGTCAACGGGGGGCTATTCTTATTTTAGCGATTTCTAAGCAGTTTAGTTTATTCCTATTTCTGCGTCTTTTTGCATTCGTTTTGTAGATTTTTGCGGCATTACGCAGTTCTAACTTATCCTATTTTGCTATATTTAGGATTTGCACCAGATTTTTTAATTTTTTTGGCCATTTTTGCTCTTTTCGTCAATGGGGGGTATTCTCAGTATAGCGATTTTTAAGCATTTTACTTTATTGCTATTTCTGCGTCCCTTTGCATTCGTTTTGTAGATTTTTCGGCATTACGCAGTTCTAACGTATTCTATTTTGCTATATTTAGGATTTGCACCAGATTTTTTAATTTTTTGTGGTCATTTTTGCACTTTTCGTCAATGGGGGGGTATTCTCAGTTTAGCGATTTTTCAGCATTTTACTTTGTTGCTATTTCTACGTCCTTTTTCTTTCGTTTGGTAGATTATTCGGCATTACGCAGTTCTAACGTATCCTATTTTTCTACATTTAGAATTTTCACCAGATTTTTTAATTTTTATTTTTTTACATTTTTGCACTTTTCGTCAATGGGGGGGTATTCTCAGTTTAGCGATTTTTAAGCATTTTTCTTTATTGCTATTTCTGCGTCCCTTTGCATACGTTTTGTAGATGTTTCGACATTACGAAGTTCTAACGTATCCAATTTTGCTATATTTAGGATTTTCGCCAGATTTTTTAATTTTTATTTTTTGGCCATTTTTGCAGTTTTCGTCAATTTTCATTTTAGCGATTTCTAAGCATTTTAGTTTATTCCTATTTCTGCGTCCCTTTTTATTCGTTTTGTAGATTTTTCGGCATTACGCAGTTCTAACGTATCGTATTTTGCTATACTAAGGATTTGGACGAGATTTTTTAATTTTTATTTTTTGGTCATTTTTGCACTTTTCGTGAATGGGGGGGTATTCTCAGATTAGCGATTTTTAAGCATTTCCCTTTATTGTTATTTCTGCGTCCCTTTGCATTCGTTTTGTAGATTTTTCGATATTACGCAGTTCTAACGTATCCTATTTTGCTATATTTAGGATTTTCACCAGATTTTTAATTTTTATTTTTTGGCCATTTTGCACTTTTCGTCAATGGGGGGGTATTCTCATTTTAGCGATTTCTAAGCATTTTAGTTTATTCCTATTTCTGCGTCCCTTTGCATTCGTTTTGTAGATTTTTCGACATTTCGCAGTGTAAACGTATCCTATTTTACTATAGTTTGGATTTCCACCAGATTTTTTAATTTTTATTTTTCGTTATTTTTGCACATTCAGTTTAGCGATTTTTAAGCATTTTTCTTTATTGCTATTTCTGCGTCCCTTTGCATTCGTTTTGTAGATTTTTCGATATTACGCAGTTCTAACGTATCCTATTTTGCTATATTTAGGATTTTCACCAGATTTTTAATTTTTATTTTTTGGCCATTTTGCACTTTTCGTCAATGGGGGGGTATTCTCATTTTAGCGATTTCTAAGCATTTTAGTTTATTCCTATTTCTGCGTCCCCTTGCATTCGTTTTGTAGATTTTTCGACATTTCGCAGTGTAAACGTATCCTATTTTACTATAGTTTGGATTTGCACCAGATTTTTTAATTTTTATTTTTCGTTATTTTTGCACATTCAGTTTAGCGATTTTTAAGCATTTTTCTTTATTGCTATTTCTGCGTCCCTTTTCTTTCGTTTGGTAGATTTTTCGGTATTTCGCAGTTCTAACGTATCCTATTTAGCTATATATAGGATTTTCACCAGATTTTATAATTTTCATATTTTGGCCATTTTTAAACTCTTCGTCAACGGGGGGCTATTCTTATTTTAGCGATTTCTAAGCAGTTTAGTTTATTCCTATTTCTGCGTCTTTTTGCATTCGTTTTGTAGATTTTTGCGGCATTACGCAGTTCTAACTTATCCTATTTTGCTATATTTAGGATTTGCACCAGATTTTTTAATTTTTTTGGTCATTTTTGCACTTTTCGATAATGGGGGGTATTCTCAGTATAGCGATTTTTAAGCATTTTACTTTATTGCTGTTTCTGCGTCCCTTTGCATTCGTTTTGTAGATTTTTCGGCATTACGCAGTTCTAACGTATTCTATTTTGCTATATTTAGGATTTGCACCAGTTTTTTTAATTTTTTGTGGTCATTTTTGCACTTTTCGTCAATGGGGGGGTATTCTCAGTTTAGCGATTTTTCAGCATTTTACTTTGTTGCTATTTCTACGTCCTTTTTCTTTCGTTTGGTAGATTATTCGGCATTACGCAGTTCTAACGTATCCTATTTTTCTACATTTAGAATTTTCACCAGATGGTTTAATTTTTATTTTTTGGCCATTTTTGCTGTTTTCGTCAACGGAGGGGGGAGTATTCTCAGTTTTGCGATTTTTAAGCATTTTACTTTATTGCTATTTCTGCGTCCCTTTGCATACGTTTTGTAGATGTTTCGACATTACGAAGTTCTAACGTATCCAATTTTGCTATATTTAGGATTTTCGCCAGATTTTTTAATTTTTATTTTTTGGCCATTTTTGCAGTTTTCGTCAATTTTCATTTTAGCGATTTCTAAGCATTTTAGTTTATTCCTATTTCTGCGTCCCTTTTTATTCGTTTTGTAGATTTTTCGGCATTACGCAGTTCTAACGTATCGTATTTTGCTATACTAAGGATTTGGACGAGATTTTTTAATTTTTATTTTTTGGTCATTTTTGCACTTTTCGTGAATGGGGGGGTATTCTCAGTTTAGCGATTTTTAAGCATTTTCCTTTATTGTTATTTCTCATCCCTTTGCATTCGTTTTGTAGATTTTTCGACATTACGCAGTTCTAAAGTATCCTATTTTGCTATATTTAGGATTTTCACCAGATGGTTTAATTTTTATTTTTTGGCCATTTTTGCTGTTTTCGTCAACGGAGGGGGGAGTATTCTCAGTTTAGCGATTTTTAAGCATTTTACTTTATTGCTATTTCTACGTCCCCTTGCATTCGTTTTGTAGATTTTTCGACATTTCGCAGTGTAAACGTATCCTATTTTACTATAGTTTGGATTTGCACCAGATTTTTTAATTTTTATTTTTCGTTATTTTTGCACATACTGTCAATGGGGGGGGGGTATTCTCAGTTTAGCGATTTTTAAGCATTTTTCTTTATTGCTATTTCTGCGTCCCTTTTCTTTCGTTTGGTAGATTTTTCGGTATTTCGCAGTTCTAACGTATCCTATTTTGCTATATATAGGATTTTCACCAGATTTTATAATTTTCATATTTTGGCCATTTTTAAACTCTTCGTCAACGGGGGGCTATTCTTATTTTAGCGATTTCTAAGCAGTTTAGTTTATTCCTATTTCTGCGTCCCTTTGCATTCGTTTTGTAGATTTTTGCGGCATTACGCAGTTCTAACTAATCCTATTTTGCTATATTTAGGATTTGCACCAGATTTTTTAATTTTTTTGGCCATTTTTGCACTTTTCGTCAATGGGGGGTATTCTCAGTATAGCGATTTTTAAGCATTTTACTTTATTGCTATTTCTGCGTCCCTTTGCATTCGTTTTGTAGATTTTTCGGCATGACGCAGTTCTAACGTACTCTTAAATTGCTATATTCAGGATTTGCACCAGATTTTTTAATTTTTTGTGGTCATTTTTGCACTTTTCGTCAATGGGGGGGTATTCTCAGTTTAGCGATTTTTCAGCATTTTACTTTCTTGCTATTTCTACGTCCTTTTTCTTTCGTTTTTTAGATTATTCGGCATTACGCAGTTCTAACGTATCCTATTTTTCTACATTTAGAATTTTCACCAGATTTTTTAATTTTTATTTTTTTCCATTTTTGCACTTTTCGTCAATGGGGGGGGTATTCTCAGTTTAGCGATTTTTAAGCATTTTTCTTTATTGCTATTTCTGCGTCCCTTTGCATACGTTTTGTAGATGTTTCGACATTACGAAGTTCTAACGTATTCTATTTTGCTTATTTAGGATTTGCACCAGATTTTTTAATTTTTTGTGGTCATTTTTGCACTTTTCGTCAATGGGGGGGGGTATTCTCAGTTTAGCGATTTTTCAGCATTTTACTTTGTTGCTATTTCTACGTCCTTTTTCTTTCGTTTGGTAGATTATTCGGCATTACGCAGTTCTAACGTATCCTATTTTTCTACATTTAGAATTTTCACCAGATTTTTTAATTTTTATTTTTTTCCATTTTTGCACTTTTCGTCAATGGGGGGGTATTCTCAGTTTAGCGATTTTTAAGCATTTTTCTTTATTGCTATTTCTGCGTCCCTTTGCATACGTTTTGTAGATGTTTCGACATTACGAAGTTCTAACGTATCCAATTTTGCTATATTTAGGATTTTCGCCAGATTTTTTAATTTTTATTTTTTGGCCATTTTTGCAGTTTTCGTCAACGGAGGGGGGAGTATTCTCAGTTTAGCGATTTTTAAGCATTTTACTTTATTGCTATTTCTACGTCCCCTTGCATTCGTTTTGTAGATTTTTCGACATTTCGCAGTGTAAACGTATCCTATTTTACTATAGTTTGGATTTGCACCAGATTTTTTAATTTTTATTTTTCGTTATTTTTGCACATACTGTCAATGGGGGGGGGTATTCTCAGTTTAGCGATTTTTAAGCATTTTTCTTTATTGCTATTTCTGCGTCCCTTTTCTTTCGTTTGGTAGATTTTTCGGTATTTCGCAGTTCTAACGTATCCTATTTTGCTATATATATGATTTTTACCAGATTTTATAATTTTCATATTTTGGCCATTTTTAAACTCTTCGTCAACGGGGGGCTATTCTTATTTTAGCGATTTCTAAGCAGTTTAGTTTATTCCTATTTCTGCGTCCCTTTGCATTCGTTTTGTAGATTTTTGCGGCATTACGCAGTTCTAACTAATCCTATTTTGCTATATTTAGGATTTGCACCAGATTTTTTAATTTTTTTGGCCATTTTTGCACTTTTCGTCAATGGGGGGTATTCTCAGTATAGCGATTTTTAAGCATTTTACTTTATTGCTATTTCTGCGTCCCTTTGCATTCGTTTTGTAGATTTTTCGGCATGACGCAGTTCTAACGTATTCTATTTTGTTATATTTAGGATTTGCACCAGATTTTTTAATTTTTTGTGGTCATTTTTGCACTTTTCGTCAATGGGGGGGTATTCTCAGTTTAGCGATTTTTCAGCATTTTACTTTGTTGCTATTTCTACGTCCTTTTTCTTTCGTTTGATAGATTATTCGGCATTACGCAGTTCTAACGTATCCAATTTTGCTATATTTAGGATTTTCGCCAGATTTTTTAATTTTTATTTTTTGGCCATTTTTGCAGTTTTCGTCAATTTCCATTTTAGCGATTTCTAAGCATTTTAGTTTATTCCTATTTCTGCGTCCCTTTTTATTCGTTTTGTAGATTTTTCAGCATTACGCAGTTCTAACGTATCGTATTTTGCTATACTAAGGATTTGGACGAGATTTTTTAATTTTTATTTTTTGGTCATTTTTGCACTTTTCGTGAATGGGGGGGTAATCTCAGTTTTACGATTTTTAAGCATTTCCCTTTATTGTGATTTCTGCGTCCCTTTGCATTCGTTTTGTAGATTTTTCGACATTACGCAGTTCTAACGTATCCTATTTTGCTATATTTAGGATTTGCACCAGATTTTTTAATTTTTTTGGCCATTTTTGCTCTTTTCGTCAATGGGGGGTATTCTCAGTATAGCGATTTTTAAGCATTTTACTTTATTGCTATTTCTGCTTCCCTTTGCATTCGTTTTGTAGATTTTTCGGCATTACGCAGTTCTAACGTATTCTATTTTGCTATATTTAGGATTTGCACCAGATTTTTTAATTTTTTGTGGTCATTTTTGCACTTTTCGTCAATGGGGGGGTATTCTCAGTTTAGCGATTTTTCAGCATTTTACTTTGTTGCTATTTCTACGTCCTTTTTCTTTCGTTTGGTAGATTATTCGGCATTACGCAGTTCTAACGTATCCTATTTTTCTACATTTAGAATTTTCACCAGATTTTTTAATTTTTATTTTTTTCCATTTTTGCACTTTTCGTCAATGGGGGGGTATTCTCAGTTTAGCGATTTTTAAGCATTTTTCTTTATTGCTATTTCTGCGTCCCTTTGCATACGTTTTGTAGATGTTTCGACATTACGAAGTTCTAACGTATCCAATTTTGCTATATTTAGGATTTTCGCCAGATTTTTTAATTTTTATTTTTTGGCCATTTTTGCAGTTTTCGTCAATTTTCATTTTAGCGATTTCTAAGCATTTTAGTTTATTCCTATTTCTGCGTCCCTTTTTATTCGTTTTGTAGATTTTTCGGCATTACGCAGTTCTAACGCATCGTATTTTGCTCTACTAAGGATTTGGACGAGATTTTTTAATTTTTATTTTTTGGTCATTTTTGCACTTTTCGTGAATGGGGGGGTATTCTCAGTTTAGCGATTTTTAAGCATTTCCCTTTATTGTTATTTCTGCGTCCCTTTGCATTCGTTTTGTAGATTTTTCGACATTACGCAGTTCTAACGTATCCTATTTTGCTATATTTAGGATTTTCACCAGATTTTTTAATTTTTATTTTTTGGCCATTTTTGCAGTTTTCGTCAACGGGGGGGGGTATTCTCAGTTTAGCGATTTTTAAACATTTTACTTTATTGCTATTTCTGCGTCCCTTTGCATTCGTTTTGTAGATTTTTCGGCATTACGCAGTTCTAACGTATCCTATTTTGCTATATTTCGAATTTTCAACAGATTTTTTAATTTTTATTTTTTGGCCATTTTGCACTTTTCGTCAATGGGGGGGTATTCTCATTTTAGCGATTTCTAAGCATTTTAGTTTATTCCTATTTCTGCGTCCCTTTGCATTCGTTTTGTAGATTTTTCGGCATTACGCAGTTCTAAGGTATCCTATTTTGCTATACTAAGGATTTAGACGAGATTTTTTAATTTTTATTTTTTGGTCATTTTTGCACTTTTCGTGAATGGGGGGGTGTTCTCAGTTTAGCGATTTTTAAGCATTTTCCTTTATTGTTATTTCTGCGTCCCTTTGCATTCGTTTTGTGGATTTTTCGACATTACGCAGTTCTAATGTATCCTATTTTGCTATATTTAGAATTTTCACCAGATTTTTTAATTTTTATTTTTGGCCACTTTGCACTTTTCGTCAATGGGGGGGTATTCTCATTTTAGCGATTTCTAAGCATTTCAGTTTATTCCTATTTCTGCGTCCCCTTGCATTCGTTTTGTAGATTTTTCGACATTTCGCAGTGTAAACCTATCCTATTTTACTATAGTTTGGATTTGCACCAGATTTTTTAATTTTTATTTTTCGTTATTTTTGCACATTCAGTTTAGCGATTTTTAAGCATTTTTCTTTATTGCTATTTCTGCGTCCCTTTTCTTTCGTTTGGTAGATTTTTCGGTATTTCGCAGTTCTAACGTATCCTATTTTCCTATATATAGGATTTTCACCAGATTTTATAATTTTCATATTTTGGCCATTTTTAAACTCTTCGTCAACGGGGGGCTATTCTTATTTTAGCGATTTCTAAGCAGTTTAGTTTATTCCTTTTGTGCGTCCCTTTGCATTCGTTTTGTAGATTTTTGCGGCATTACGCAGTTCTAACTAATCCTATTTTGCTATATTTAGGATTTGCACCAGATTTTTTAATTTTTTTGGCCATTTTTGCACTTTTCGTCAATGGGGGGTATTCTCAGTATAGCGATTTTTAAGCATTTTACTTTATTGCTATTTCTGCGTCCCTTTGCATTCGTTTTGTAGATTTTTCGGCATGACGCAGTTCTAACGTATTCTATTTTGCTATATTTAGGATTTGCACCAGATTTTTTAATTTTTTGTGGTCATTTTTGCACTTTTCGTTAATGGGGGGGTATTCTCAGTTTAGCGATTTTTCAGCATTTTACTTTGTTGCTATTTTTACGTCCTTTTTCTTTCGTTTGGTAGATTATTCGGCATTACGCAGTTCTAACGTATCCTATTTTTCTACATTTAGAATTTTCACCAGATTTTTTAATTTTTATTTTTTTCCATTTTTGCACTTTTCGTCAATGGGGGGGTATTCTCAGTTTAGCGATTTTTAAGCATTTTTCTTTATTGCTATTTCTGCGTCCCTTTGCATACGTTTTGTAGATGTTTCGACATTACGAAGTTCTAACGTATCCAATTTTGCTATATTTAGGATTTTCGCCAGATTTTTTAATTTTTATTTTTTGGCCATTTTTGCAGTTTTCGTCAATTTTCATTTTAGCGATTTCTAAGCATTTTAGTTTATTCCTATTTCTGCGTCCCTTTTTATTCGTTTTGTAGATTTTTCGGCATTACGCAGTTCTAACGTATCGTATTTTGCTATACTAAGGATTTGGACGAGATTTTTTAATTTTTATTTTTTGGTCATTTTTGCACTTTTCGTGAATGGGGGGGTATTCTCAGTTTAGCGATTTTTAAGCATTTCCCATTATTGTTATTTCTGCGTCCCTTTGCATTCGTTTTGTAGATTTTTCGACATTACGCAGTTCTAACGTATCCTATTTTGCTATATTTAGGATTTTCACCAGATATTTTAATTTTTATTTTTTGGCCATTTTTGCAGTTTTCGTCAACGGGGGGGGTATTCTCAGTTTAGCGATTTTTAAGCATTTTACTTTATTGCTATTTCTGCGTCCCTTTGCATTCGTTTTGTAGATTTTTCGGCATTACGCAGTTCTAACGTATCCTATTTTGCTATATTTCGAATTTACACCAGATTTTTTAATTTTTATTTTTTGGCCATTTTGCACTTTTCATCAATGGGGGGGTATTCTCATTTTAGCGATTTCTAAGCATTTTAGTTTATTCCTATTTCTGCGTCCCTTTGCATTCGTTTTGTAGATTTTTCGGCATTACGCAGTTGTAAGGTATCCTATTTTGCTATACTAAGGATTTGGACCAGATTTATTAATTTTTATTTTTTGGTCATTTTTGCACTTTTCGTGAATGGAGGGGTGTTCTCAGTTTAGCGATTTTTAAGCATTTTCCTTTATTGTTATTTCTGCGTCCCTTTGGATTCGTTTTGTAGATTTTTCGACATTACGCAGTTCTAATGTATCCTATTTTGCTATATTTAGAATTTTCACCAGATTTTTTAATTTTTATTTTTTGGCCATTTTGCACTTTTCGTCAATGGGGGGGTATTCTCATTTTAGCGATTTCTAAGCATTTTAGTTTATTCCTATTTCTGCGACCCCTTGCATTCGTTTTGTAGATTTTTCGACATTTCGCAGTGTAAACGTATCCTATTTTACTATAGTTTGGATTTGCACCAGATCTTTTAATTTTTATTTTTTGGTCATTTTTGCACTTTTCGTGAATGGGGGGGTATTCACAGTTTAGCGATTTTTAAGCATTTTCCTTTATTGTTATTTCTGCGTCCCTTTGCATTCGTTTTGTAGATTTTTCGACATTACGCAGTTCTAACGTATCCTATTTTGCTATATTTAGGATTTTGACCAGATGGTTTAATTTTTATTTTTTGGCCATTTTTGCTGTTTTCGTCAACGGAGGGGGGGGGTATTCTCAGTTTAGCGATTTTTAAGCATTTTTCTTTATTGCTATTTCTGCGTCCCTTTTCTTTCGTTTGGTAGATTTTTCGGTATTTCGCAGTTCTAACGTATCCTATTTTGCTATATATAGGATTTTCACCAGATTTTATAATTTTCATATTTTGGCCATTTTTAAACCCTTCGTCAACGGGGGGCTATTCTTATTTTAGCGATTTCTAAGCAGTTTAGTTTATTCCTATTTCTGCGTCCCTTTGCATTCGTTTTGTAGATTTTTGCGGAATTACGCCGTTCTAACTAATCCTATTTTGCTATATTTAGGATTTGCACCAGATTTTTTAATTTTTTTGGCCATTTTTGTACTTTTCGTCAATGGGGGGTATTCTCAGTATAGCGATTTTTAAGCATTTTACTTTATTGCTATTTCTGCGTCCCTTTGCATTCGTTTTGTAGATTTTTCGGCATGACGCAGTTCTAACGTATTCTATTTTGCTATATTTAGGATTTGCACCAGATTTTTTAATTTTTTGTGGTCATTTTTGCACTTTTCGTCAATGGGGGGCTATTCTCAGTTTAGCGATTTTTCAGCATTTTACTTTGTTGCTATTTCTACGTCCTTTTTCTTTCGTTTGGTAGATTATTCGGCATTACGCAGTTCTAACGTATCCTATTTTTCTACATTTAGAATTTTCACCAGATTTTTTAATTTTTATTTTTTTCCATTTTTGCACTTTTCGTCAATGGGGGGGTATTCTCAGTTTAGCGATTTTTAAGCATTTTTCTTTATTGCTATTTCTGCGTCCCTTTGCATACGTTTTGTAGATGTTTCGACATTACGAAGTTCTAACGTATCCAATTTTGCTATATTTAGGATTTTCACCAGATTTTTTAATTTTTATTTTTTGGCCATTTTTGCAGTTTTCGTCAACGGGGGGGGTATTCTCAGTTTAGCGATTTTTAAACATTTTACTTTATTGCTATTTCTGCGTCCCTTTGCATTCGTTTTGTAGATTTTTCGGCATTACGCAGTTCTAACGTATCCTATTTTGCTATATTTCGAATTTTCAACAGATTTTTTAATTTTTATTTTTTGGCCATTTTGCACTTTTCGTCAATGGGGGGGTATTCTCATTTTAGCGATTTCTAAGCATTTTAGTTTATTCCTATTTCTGCGTCCCTTTGCATTCGTTTTGTAGATTTTTCGGCATTACGCAGTTCTAAGGTATCCTATTTTGCTATACTAAGGATTTAGACGAGATTTTTTAATTTTTATTTTTTGGTCATTTTTGCACTTTTCGTGAATGGGGGGGTGTTCTCAGTTTAGCGATTTTTAAGCATTTTCCTTTATTGTTATTTCTGCGTCCCTTTGCATTCGTTTTGTGGATTTTTCGACATTACGCAGTTCTAATGTATCCTATTTTGCTATATTTAGAATTTTCACCAGATTTTTTAATTTTTATTTTTGGCCACTTTGCACTTTTCGTCAATGGGGGGGTATTCTCATTTTAGCGATTTCTAAGCATTTCAGTTTATTCCTATTTCTGCGTCCCCTTGCATTCGTTTTGTAGATTTTTCGACATTTCGCAGTGTAAACCTATCCTATTTTACTATAGTTTGGATTTGCACCAGATTTTTTAATTTTTATTTTTCGTTATTTTTGCACATTCAGTTTAGCGATTTTTAAGCATTTTTCTTTATTGCTATTTCTGCGTCCCTTTTCTTTCGTTTGGTAGATTTTTCGGTATTTCGCAGTTCTAACGTATCCTATTTTCCTATATATAGGATTTTCACCAGATTTTATAATTTTCATATTTTGGCCATTTTTAAACTCTTCGTCAACGGGGGGCTATTCTTATTTTAGCGATTTCTAAGCAGTTTAGTTTATTCCTTTTGTGCGTCCCTTTGCATTCGTTTTGTAGATTTTTGCGGCATTACGCAGTTCTAACTAATCCTATTTTGCTATATTTAGGATTTGCACCAGATTTTTTAATTTTTTTGGCCATTTTTGCACTTTTCGTCAATGGGGGGTATTCTCAGTATAGCGATTTTTAAGCATTTTACTTTATTGCTATTTCTGCGTCCCTTTGCATTCGTTTTGTAGATTTTTCGGCATGACGCAGTTCTAACGTATTCTATTTTGCTATATTTAGGATTTGCACCAGATTTTTTAATTTTTTGTGGTCATTTTTGCACTTTTCGTTAATGGGGGGGTATTCTCAGTTTAGCGATTTTTCAGCATTTTACTTTGTTGCTATTTTTACGTCCTTTTTCTTTCGTTTGGTAGATTATTCGGCATTACGCAGTTCTAACGTATCCTATTTTTCTACATTTAGAATTTTCACCAGATTTTTTAATTTTTATTTTTTTCCATTTTTGCACTTTTCGTCAATGGGGGGGTATTCTCAGTTTAGCGATTTTTAAGCATTTTTCTTTATTGCTATTTCTGCGTCCCTTTGCATACGTTTTGTAGATGTTTCGACATTACGAAGTTCTAACGTATCCAATTTTGCTATATTTAGGATTTTCGCCAGATTTTTTAATTTTTATTTTTTGGCCATTTTTGCAGTTTTCGTCAATTTTCATTTTAGCGATTTCTAAGCATTTTAGTTTATTCCTATTTCTGCGTCCCTTTTTATTCGTTTTGTAGATTTTTCGGCATTACGCAGTTCTAACGTATCGTATTTTGCTATACTAAGGATTTGGACGAGATTTTTTAATTTTTATTTTTTGGTCATTTTTGCACTTTTCGTGAATGGGGGGGTATTCTCAGTTTAGCGATTTTTAAGCATTTCCCATTATTGTTATTTCTGCGTCCCTTTGCATTCGTTTTGTAGATTTTTCGACATTACGCAGTTCTAACGTATCCTATTTTGCTATATTTAGGATTTTCACCAGATATTTTAATTTTTATTTTTTGGCCATTTTTGCAGTTTTCGTCAACGGGGGGGGTATTCTCAGTTTAGCGATTTTTAAGCATTTTACTTTATTGCTATTTCTGCGTCCCTTTGCATTCGTTTTGTAGATTTTTCGGCATGACGCAGTTCTAACGTATTCTATTTTGCTATATTTAGGATTTGCACCAGATTTTTTAATTTTTTGTGGTCATTTTTGCACTTTTCGTTAATGGGGGGGTATTCTCAGTTTAGCGATTTTTCAGCATTTTACTTTGTTGCTATTTTTACGTCCTTTTTCTTTCGTTTGGTAGATTATTCGGCATTACGCAGTTCTAACGTATCCTATTTTTCTACATTTAGAATTTTCACCAGATTTTTTAATTTTTATTTTTTTCCATTTTTGCACTTTTCGTCAATGGGGGGGTATTCTCAGTTTAGCGATTTTTAAGCATTTTTCTTTATTGCTATTTCTGCGTCCCTTTGCATACGTTTTGTAGATGTTTCGACATTACGAAGTTCTAACGTATCCAATTTTGCTATATTTAGGATTTTCGCCAGATTTTTTAATTTTTATTTTTTGGCCATTTTTGCAGTTTTCGTCAATTTTCATTTTAGCGATTTCTAAGCATTTTAGTTTATTCCTATTTCTGCGTCCCTTTTTATTCGTTTTGTAGATTTTTCGGTATTACGCAGTTCTAACGTATCGTATTTTGCTATACTAAGGATTTGGACGAGATTTTTTAATTTTTATTTTTTGGTCATTTTTGCACTTTTCGTGAATGGGGGGGTATTCTCAGTTTAGCGATTTTTAAGCATTTCCCATTATTGTTATTTCTGCGTCCCTTTGCATTCGTTTTGTAGATTTTTCGACATTACGCAGTTCTAACGTATCCTATTTTGCTATATTTAGGATTTTCACCAGATATTTTAATTTTTATTTTTTGGCCATTTTTGCAGTTTTCGTCAACGGGGGGGGTATTCTCAGTTTAGCGATTTTTAAGCATTTTACTTTATTGCTATTTCTGCGTCCCTTTGCATTCGTTTTGTAGATTTTTCGGCATTACGCAGTTCTAACGTATCCTATTTTGCTATATTTCGAATTTACACCAGATTTTTTAATTTTTATTTTTTGGCCATTTTGCACTTTTCATCAATGGGGGGGTATTCTCATTTTAGCGATTTCTAAGCATTTTAGTTTATTCCTATTTCTGCGTCCCTTTGCATTCGTTTTGTAGATTTTTCGGCATTACGCAGTTGTAAGGTATCCTATTTTGCTATACTAAGGATTTGGACCAGATTTATTAATTTTTATTTTTTGGTCATTTTTGCACTTTTCGTGAATGGAGGGGTGTTCTCAGTTTAGCGATTTTTAAGCATTTTCCTTTATTGTTATTTCTGCGTCCCTTTGGATTCGTTTTGTAGATTTTTCGACATTACGCAGTTCTAATGTATCCTATTTTGCTATATTTAGAATTTTCACCAGATTTTTTAATTTTTATTTTTTGGCCATTTTGCACTTTTCGTCAATGGGGGGGTATTCTCATTTTAGCGATTTCTAAGCATTTTAGTTTATTCCTATTTCTGCGACCCCTTGCATTCGTTTTGTAGATTTTTCGACATTTCGCAGTGTAAACGTATCCTATTTTACTATAGTTTGGATTTGCACCAGATCTTTTAATTTTTATTTTTTGGTCATTTTTGCACTTTTCGTGAATGGGGGGGTATTCACAGTTTAGCGATTTTTAAGCATTTTCCTTTATTGTTATTTCTGCGTCCCTTTGCATTCGTTTTGTAGATTTTTCGACATTACGCAGTTCTAACGTATCCTATTTTGCTATATTTAGGATTTTGACCAGATGGTTTAATTTTTATTTTTTGGCCATTTTTGCTGTTTTCGTCAACGGAGGGGGGGGTATTCTCAGTTTAGCGATTTTTAAGCATTTTTCTTTATTGCTATTTCTGCGTCCCTTTTCTTTCGTTTGGTAGATTTTTCGGTATTTCGCAGTTCTAACGTATCCTATTTTGCTATATATAGGATTTTCACCAGATTTTATAATTTTCATATTTTGGCCATTTTTAAACCCTTCGTCAACGGGGGGCTATTCTTATTTTAGCGATTTCTAAGCAGTTTAGTTTATTCCTATTTCTGCGTCCCTTTGCATTCGTTTTGTAGATTTTTGCGGAATTACGCCGTTCTAACTAATCCTATTTTGCTATATTTAGGATTTGCACCAGATTTTTTAATTTTTTTGGCCATTTTTGTACTTTTCGTCAATGGGGGGTATTCTCAGTATAGCGATTTTTAAGCATTTTACTTTATTGCTATTTCTGCGTCCCTTTGCATTCGTTTTGTAGATTTTTCGGCATGACGCAGTTCTAACGTATTCTATTTTGCTATATTTAGGATTTGCACCAGATTTTTTAATTTTTTGTGGTCATTTTTGCACTTTTCGTCAATGGGGGGCTATTCTCAGTTTAGCGATTTTTCAGCATTTTACTTTGTTGCTATTTCTACGTCCTTTTTCTTTCGTTTGGTAGATTATTCGGCATTACGCAGTTCTAACGTATCCTATTTTTCTACATTTAGAATTTTCACCAGATTTTTTAATTTTTATTTTTTTCCATTTTTGCACTTTTCGTCAATGGGGGGGTATTCTCAGTTTAGCGATTTTTAAGCATTTTTCTTTATTGCTATTTCTGCGTCCCTTTGCATACGTTTTGTAGATGTTTCGACATTACGAAGTTCTAACGTATCCAATTTTGCTATATTTAGGATTTTCACCAGATTTTTTAATTTTTATTTTTTGGCCATTTTTGCAGTTTTCGTCAACGGGGGGGGTATTCTCAGTTTAGCGATTTTTAAACATTTTACTTTATTGCTATTTCTGCGTCCCTTTGCATTCGTTTTGTAGATTTTTCGGCATTACGCAGTTCTAACGTATCCTATTTTGCTATATTTCGAATTTTCAACAGATTTTTTAATTTTTATTTTTTGGCCATTTTGCACTTTTCGTCAATGGGGGGGTATTCTCATTTTAGCGATTTCTAAGCATTTTAGTTTATTCCTATTTCTGCGTCCCTTTGCATTCGTTTTGTAGATTTTTCGGCATTACGCAGTTCTAAGGTATCCTATTTTGCTATACTAAGGATTTAGACGAGATTTTTTAATTTTTATTTTTTGGTCATTTTTGCACTTTTCGTGAATGGGGGGGTGTTCTCAGTTTAGCGATTTTTAAGCATTTTCCTTTATTGTTATTTCTGCGTCCCTTTGCATTCGTTTTGTGGATTTTTCGACATTACGCAGTTCTAATGTATCCTATTTTGCTATATTTAGAATTTTCACCAGATTTTTTAATTTTTATTTTTGGCCACTTTGCACTTTTCGTCAATGGGGGGGTATTCTCATTTTAGCGATTTCTAAGCATTTCAGTTTATTCCTATTTCTGCGTCCCCTTGCATTCGTTTTGTAGATTTTTCGACATTTCGCAGTGTAAACCTATCCTATTTTACTATAGTTTGGATTTGCACCAGATTTTTTAATTTTTATTTTTCGTTATTTTTGCACATTCAGTTTAGCGATTTTTAAGCATTTTTCTTTATTGCTATTTCTGCGTCCCTTTTCTTTCGTTTGGTAGATTTTTCGGTATTTCGCAGTTCTAACGTATCCTATTTTCCTATATATAGGATTTTCACCAGATTTTATAATTTTCATATTTTGGCCATTTTTAAACTCTTCGTCAACGGGGGGCTATTCTTATTTTAGCGATTTCTAAGCAGTTTAGTTTATTCCTTTTGTGCGTCCCTTTGCATTCGTTTTGTAGATTTTTGCGGCATTACGCAGTTCTAACTAATCCTATTTTGCTATATTTAGGATTTGCACCAGATTTTTTAATTTTTTTGGCCATTTTTGCACTTTTCGTCAATGGGGGGTATTCTCAGTATAGCGATTTTTAAGCATTTTACTTTATTGCTATTTCTGCGTCCCTTTGCATTCGTTTTGTAGATTTTTCGGCATGACGCAGTTCTAACGTATTCTATTTTGCTATATTTAGGATTTGCACCAGATTTTTTAATTTTTTGTGGTCATTTTTGCACTTTTCGTTAATGGGGGGGTATTCTCAGTTTAGCGATTTTTCAGCATTTTACTTTGTTGCTATTTTTACGTCCTTTTTCTTTCGTTTGGTAGATTATTCGGCATTACGCAGTTCTAACGTATCCTATTTTTCTACATTTAGAATTTTCACCAGATTTTTTAATTTTTATTTTTTTCCATTTTTGCACTTTTCGTCAATGGGGGGGTATTCTCAGTTTAGCGATTTTTAAGCATTTTTCTTTATTGCTATTTCTGCGTCCCTTTGCATACGTTTTGTAGATGTTTCGACATTACGAAGTTCTAACGTATCCAATTTTGCTATATTTAGGATTTTCGCCAGATTTTTTAATTTTTATTTTTTGGCCATTTTTGCAGTTTTCGTCAATTTTCATTTTAGCGATTTCTAAGCATTTTAGTTTATTCCTATTTCTGCGTCCCTTTTTATTCGTTTTGTAGATTTTTCGGCATTACGCAGTTCTAACGTATCGTATTTTGCTATACTAAGGATTTGGACGAGATTTTTTAATTTTTATTTTTTGGTCATTTTTGCACTTTTCGTGAATGGGGGGGTATTCTCAGTTTAGCGATTTTTAAGCATTTCCCTTTATTGTTATTTCTGCGTCCCTTTGCATTCGTTTTGTAGATTTTTCGACATTACGCAGTTCTAACGTATCCTATTTTGCTATATTTAGGATTTTCACCAGATTTTTTAATTTTTATTTTTTGGCCATTTTTGCAGTTTTCGTCAACGGGGGGGGTATTCTCAGTTTAGCGATTTTTAAGCATTTTACTTTATTGCTATTTCTGCGTCCCTTTGCATTCGTTTTGTAGATTTTTCGGCATTACGCAGTTCTAACGTATCCTATTTTGCTATATTTCGAATTTACACCAGATTTTTTAATTTTTATTTTTTGGCCATTTTGCACTTTTCATCAATGGGGGGGTATTCTCATTTTAGCGATTTCTAAGCATTTTAGTTTATTCCTATTTCTGCGTCCCTTTGCATTCGTTTTGTAGATTTTTCGGCATTACGCAGTTGTAAGGTATCCTATTTTGCTATACTAAGGATTTGAACCAGATTTATTAATTTTTATTTTTTGGTCATTTTTGCACTTTTCGTGAATGGAGGGTTGTTCTCAGTTTAGCGATTTTTAAGCATTTTCCTTTATTGTTATTTCTGCGTCCCTTTGGATTCGTTTTGTAGATTTTTCGACATTACGCAGTTCTAATGTATCCTATTTTGCTATATTTAGAATTTTCACCAGATTTTTTAATTTTTATTTTTTGGCCATTTTGCACTTTTCGTCAATGGGGGGGTATTCTCATTTTAGCGATTTCTAAGCATTTTAGTTTATTCCTATTTCTGCGTCCCCTTGCATTCGTTTTGTAGATTTTTCGACATTTCGCAGTGTAAACGTATCCTATTTTACTATAGTTTGGATTTGCACCAGATTTTTTAATTTTTATTTTTTGGTCATTTTTGCACTTTTCGTGAATGGGGGGGTATTCACAGTTTAGCGATTTTTAAGCATTTTCCTTTATTGTTATTTCTGCGTCCCTTTGCATTCGTTTTGTAGATTTTTCGACATTACGCAGTTCTAACGTATCCTATTTTGCTATATTTAGGATTTTGACCAGATGGTTTAATTTTTATTTTTTGGCCATTTTTGCTGTTTTCGTCAACGGAGGGGGGGGTATTCTCAGTTTAGCGATTTTTAAGCATTTTTCTTTATTGCTATTTCTGCGTCCCTTTTCTTTCGTTTGGTAGATTTTTCGGTATTTCGCAGTTCTAACGTATCCTATTTTGCTATATATAGGATTTTCACCAGATTTTATAATTTTCATATTTTGGCCATTTTTAAACCCTTCGTCAACGGGGGGCTATTCTTATTTTAGCGATTTCTAAGCAGTTTAGTTTATTCCTATTTCTGCGTCCCTTTGCATTCGTTTTGTAGATTTTTGCGGAATTACGCCGTTCTAACTAATCCTATTTTGCTATATTTAGGATTTGCACCAGATTTTTTAATTTTTTTGGCCATTTTTGTACTTTTCGTCAATGGGGGGTATTCTCAGTATAGCGATTTTTAAGCATTTTACTTTATTGCTATTTCTGCGTCCCTTTGCATTCGTTTTGTAGATTTTTCGGCATGACGCAGTTCTAACGTATTCTATTTTGCTATATTTAGGATTTGCACCAGATTTTTTAATTTTTTGTGGTCATTTTTGCACTTTTCGTCAATGGGGGGGTATTCTCAGTTTAGCGATTTTTCAGCATTTTACTTTGTTGCTATTTCTACGTCCTTTTTCTTTCGTTTGGTAGATTATTCGGCATTACGCAGTTCTAACGTATCCTATTTTTCTACATTTAGAATTTTCACCAGATTTTTTAATTTTTATTTTTTTCCATTTTTGCACTTTTCGTCAATGGGGGGGTATTCTCAGTTTAGCGATTTTTAAGCATTTTTCTTTATTGCTATTTCTGCGTCCCTTTGCATACGTTTTGTAGATGTTTCGACATTACGAAGTTCTAACGTATCCAATTTTGCTATATTTAGGATTTTCACCAGATTTTTTAATTTTTATTTTTTGGCCATTTTTGCAGTTTTCGTCAATTTTCATTTTAGCGATTTCTAAGCATTTTAGTTTATTCCTATTTCTGCGACCCTTTTTATTCGTTTTGTAGATTTTTCGGCATTACGCAGTTCTAACGTATCGTATTTTGCTATACTAAGGATTTGGACGAGATTTTTTAATTTTTATTTTTTGGTCATTTTTGCATTTTTCGTGAATGGGGGGGTATTCTCAGTTTAGCGAATTTTAAGCATTTCCCTTTATTGTTATTTCTGCGTCCCTTTGCATTCGTTTTGTATATTTTTCGACATTACGCAGTTCTAACGTATCCTATTCTGCTATATTTAGGATTTTCACCAGATTTTCACCAGATTTTTTAATTTTTATTTTTTGGCCATTTTTGCAGTTTTCGTCAACGGCGGGGGTATTCTCAGTTTAGCGATTTTTCAGCATTTTACTTTGTTGCTATTTCTACGTCCTTTTTCTTTCGTTTGGTAGATTATTCGGCATTACGCAGTTCTAACGTATCCTATTTTTCTACATTTAGAATTTTCACCAGATTTTTTAATTTTTATTTTTTTCCATTTTTGCACTTTTCGTCAATGGGGGGGTATTCTCAGTTTAGCGATTTTTAAGCATTTTTCTTTATTGCTATTTCTGCGTCCCTTTGCATACGTTTTGTAGATGTTTCGACATTACGAAGTTCTAACGTATCCAATTTTGCTATATTATAGGATTTTCGCCAGATTTTTTAATTTTTATTTTTTGGCCATTTTTGCAGTTTTCGTCAATTTTCATTTTAGCGATTTCTAAGCATTTTAGTTTATTCCTATTTCTGCGTCCCTTTTTATTCGTTTTGTAGATTTTTCGGCATTACGCAGTTCTAACGTATCGTATTTTGCTATACTAAGGATTTGGACGAGATTTTTTAATTTTTATTTTTTGGTCATTTTTGCACTTTTCGTGAATGGGGGGGTATTCTCAGTTTAGCGATTTTTAAGCATTTCCCTTTATTGTTATTTCTGCGTCCCTTTGCATTCGTTTTGTAGATTTTTCGACATTACGCAGTTCTAACGTATCCTATTTTGCTATATTTAGGATTTTCAGCAGATTTTTTAATTTTTATTTTTTGGCCATTTTTGCAGTTTTCGTCAACGGGGGGGGTATTCTCAGTTTAGCGATTTTTAAGCATTTTACTTTATTGCTATTTCTGCGTCCCTTTGCATTCGTTTTGTAGATTTTTCGGCATTACGCAGTTCTAACGTATCCTATTTTGCTATATTTCGAATTTTCACCAGATTTTTTAATTTTTCTTTTTTGGCAATTTTGCACTTTTCGTCAATGGGGGGGTATTCTCATTTTAGCGATTTCTAAGCATTTTCCTTTATTGTTATTTCTGCGTCCCTTTGCATTCGATTTGTAGATTTTTCGACATTACGCAGTTCTAACGTATCCTATTTTGCTATATTTAGGATTTTCACCAGATGGTTTAATTTTTATTTTTTGGCCATTTTTGCTGTTTTCGTCAACGGAGGGGGGAGTATTCTCAGTTTAGCGATTTTTAAGCATTTTACTTTATTGCTATTTCTACGTCCCCTTGCATTCGTTTTGTAGATTTTTCCACATTTCGCAGTGTAAACGTATCCTATTTTACTATAGTTTGGATTTGCACCAGATTTTTTAATTTTTATTTTTCGTTATTTTTGCACATTCTGTCAATGGGGGGGGGTATTCTCAGTTTAGCGATTTTTAAGCATTTTTCTTTATTGCTATTTCTGCGTCCCTTTTCTTTCGTTTGGTAGATTTTTTGGTATTTCGCAGTTCTAACGTATCCTATTTTGCTATATATAGGATTTTCACCAGATTTTATAATTTTCATATTTTGGCCATTTTTAAACTCTTCGTCAACGGGGGGCTATTCTTATTTTAGCGATTTCTAAGCAGTTTAGTTTATTCCTATTTGTGCGTCCCTTTGCATTCGTTTTGTAGATTTTTGGGGCATTACGCAGTTCTAACTAATCCTATTTTGCTATATTTAGGATTTGCACCAGATTTTTTAATTTTTTTGGCCATTTTTGCACTTTTCGTCAATGGGGGGTATTCTCAGTATAGCGATTTTTAAGCATTTTACTTTATTGCTATTTCTGCGTCCCTTTGCATTCGTTTTGTAGATTTTTCGGCATGACGCAGTTCTAACGTATTCTATTTTGCTATATTTAGGATTTACACCAGATTTTCTAATTTTTTGTGGTCATTTTTGCACTTTTCGTCAATGGGGGGGTATTCTCAGTTTAGCGATTTTTCAGCATTTTACTTTGTTGCTATTTCTACGTCCTTTTTCTTTCGTTTGGTAGATTATTCGGCATTACGCAGTTCTAACGTATCCTATTTTTCTACATTTAGAATTTTCACCAGATTTTTTAATTTTTATTTTTTTCCATTTTTGCACTTTTCATCAATGCACTTTTCGTATTCTCAGTTTAGCGATTTCTAAGCATTTTAGTTTATTCCTATTTCTGCGTCCCTTTTTATTCGTTTTGTAGATTTTTCGTCATTACGCAGTTCTAACGTATCGTATTTTGCTATACTAAGGATTTGGACCAGATTTTTTAATTTTTATTTTTTGGTCATTTTTGCACTTTTCGTGAATGGGGGGGGGTATTCTCAGTTTTACGATTTTTAAGCATTTCCCTTTATTGTTATTTCTGCGTCCCTTTGCATTCGTTTTGTAGATTTTTCGACATTACGCAGTTCTAACGTATCCTATTTTGCTATATTTAGGATTTGCACCAGATTTTTTAATTTTTTTGGCCATTTTTGCTCTTTTCGTCAATGGGGGGGTATTCTCAGTATAGCGATTTTTAAGCATTTTACTTTATTGCTATTTCTGCGTCCCTTTGCATTCGTTTTGTAGATTTTTCGGCATTACGCAGTTCTAACGTACTCTTAAATTGCTATATTCAGGATTTGCACCAGATTTTTTAATTTTTTGTGGTCATTTTTGCACTTTTCGTCAATGGGGGGGTATTCTCAGTTTAGCGATTTTTCAGCATTTTACTTTCTTGCTATTTCTACGTCCTTTTTCTTTCGTTTGGTAGATTATTCGGCATTACGCAGTTCTAACGTATCCTATTTTTCTACATTTAGAATTTTCACCAGATTTTTTAATTTTTATTTTTTTCCATTTTTGCACTTTTCGTCAATGGGGGGGGTATTCTCAGTTTAGCGATTTTTAAGCATTTTTCTTTATTGCTATTTCTGCGTCCCTTTGCATACGTTTTGTAGATGTTTCGACATTACGAAGTTCTAACGTATTCTATTTTGCTATATTTCGGATTTGCACCAGATTTTTTAATTTTTTGTGGTCATTTTTGCACTTTTCGTCAATGGGGGGGGGTATTCTCAGTTTAGCGATTTTTCAGCATTTTACTTTGTTGCTATTTCTACGTCCTTTTTCTTTCGTTTGGTAGATTATTCGGCATTACGCAGTTCTAACGTATCCTATTTTTCTACATTTAGAATTTTCACCAGATTTTTTAATTTTTATTTTTTTCCATTTTTGCACTTTTCGTCAATGGGGGGGTATTCTCAGTTTAGCGATTTTTAAGCATTTTTCTTTATTGCTATTTCTGCGTCCCTTTGCATACGTTTTGTAGATGTTTCGACATTACGAAGTTCTAACGTATCCAATTTTGCTATATTTAGGATTTTCGCCAGATTTTTTAATTTTTATTTTTTGGCCATTTTTGCAGTTTTCGTCAACGGAGGGGGGAGTATTCTCAGTTTAGCGATTTTTAAGCATTTTACTTTATTGCTATTTCTACGTCCCCTTGCATTCGTTTTGTAGATTTTTCGACATTTCGCAGTGTAAACGTATCCTATTTTACTATAGTTTGGATTTGCACCAGATTTTTTAATTTTTATTTTTCGTTATTTTTGCACATACTGTCAATGGGGGGGGGTATTCTCAGTTTAGCGATTTTTAAGCATTTTTCTTTATTGCTATTTCTGCGTCCCTTTTCTTTCGTTTGGTAGATTTTTCGGTATTTCGCAGTTCTAACGTATCCTATTTTGCTATATATATGATTTTTACCACATTTTATAATTTTCATATTTTGGCCATTTTTAATCTCTTCGTCAACGGGGGGCTATTCTTATTTTAGCGATTTCTAAGCAGTTTAGTTTATTCCTATTTCTGCGTCCCTTTGCATTTGTTTTGTAGATTTTTGCGGCATTACGCAGTTCTAACTAATCCTATTTTGCTATATTTAGGATTTGCACCAGATTTTTTAATTTTTTGGCCATTTTTGCACTTTTCGTCAATGGGGGGTATTCTCAGTATAGCGATTTTTAAGCATTTTACTTTATTGCTATTTCTGCGTCCCTTTGCATTCGTTTTGTAGATTTTTCGGCATGACGCAGTTCTAACGTATTCTATTTTGCTATATTTAGGATTTGCACCAGATTTTTTAATTTTTTGTGGTCATTTTTGCACTTTTCGTCAATGGGGGGGTATTCTCAGTTTAGCGATTTTTCAGCATTTTACTTTGTTGCTATTTCTACGTCCTTATTCTTTCGTTTGGTAGATTATTCGGCATTACGCAGTTCTAACGTATCCTATTTTTCTACATTTAGAATTTTCACCAGATTTTTTAATTTTTATTTTTTTCCATTTTTGCACTTTTCGTCAATGGGGGGGTATTCTCAGTTTAGCGATTTTTAAGCATTTTTCTTTATTGCTATTTCTGCGTCCCTTTGCATACGTTTTGTAGATGTTTCGACATTACGAAGTTCTAACGTATCCAATTTTGCTATATTTAGGATTTTCGCCAGATTTTTTAATTTTTATTTTTTGGCCATTTTTGCAGTTTTCGTCAATTTTCATTTTAGCGATTTCTAAGCATTTTAGTTTATTCCTATTTCTGCGTCCCTTTTTATTCGTTTTGTAGATTTTTCGGCATTACGCAGTTCTAACGCATCGTATTTTGCTCTACTAAGGATTTGGACGAGATTTTTTAATTTTTATTTTTTGGTCATTTTTGCACTTTTCGTGAATGGGGGGGTATTCTCAGTTTAGCGATTTTTAAGCATTTCCCTTTATTGTTATTTCTGCGTCCCTTTGCATTCGTTTTGTAGATTTTTCGACATTACGCAGTTCTAACGTATCCTATTTTGCTATATTTAGGATTTTCACCAGATTTTTTAATTTTTATTTTTTGGCCATTTTTGCAGTTTTCGTCAACGGGGGGGGGGTATTCTCAGTTTAGCGATTTTTAAACATTTTACTTTATTGCTATTTCTGCGTCCCTTTGCATTCGTTTTGTAGATTTTTCGGCATTACGCAGTTCTAACGTATCCTATTTTGCTATATTTCGAATTTTCAACAGATTTTTTAATTTTTATTTTTTGGCCATTTTGCACTTTTCGTCAATGGGGGGGTATTCTCATTTTAGCGATTTCTAAGCATTTTAGTTTATTCCTATTTCTGCGTCCCTTTGCATTCGTTTTGTAGATTTTTCGGCATTACGCAGTTCTAAGGTATCCTATTTTGCTATACTAAGGATTTAGACGAGATTTTTTAATTTTTATTTTTTGGTCATTTTTGCACTTTTCGTGAATGGGGGGGTGTTCTCAGTTTAGCGATTTTTAAGCATTTTCCTTTATTGTTATTTCTGCGTCCCTTTGCATTCGTTTTGTGGATTTTTCGACATTACGCAGTTCTAATGTATCCTATTTTGCTATATTTAGAATTTTCACCAGATTTTTTAATTTTTATTTTTGGCCACTTTGCACTTTTCGTCAATGGGGGGGTATTCTCATTTTAGCGATTTCTAAGCATTTTAGTTTATTCCTATTTCTGCGTCCCCTTGCATTCGTTTTGTAGATTTTTCGACATTTCGCAGTGTAAACCTATCCTATTTTACTATAGTTTGGATTTGCACCAGATTTTTTAATTTTTATTTTTCGTTATTTTTGCACATTCAGTTTAGCGATTTTTAAGCATTTTTCTTTATTGCTATTTCTGCGTCCCTTTTCTTTCGTTTGGTAGATTTTTCGGTATTTCGCAGTTCTAACGTATCCTATTTTGCTATATATAGGATTTTCACCAGATTTTATAATTTTCATATTTTGGCCATTTTTAAACCCTTCGTCAACGGGGGGCTATTCTTATTTTAGCGATTTCTAAGCAGTTTAGTTTATTCCTATTTCTGCGTCCCTTTGCATTCGTTTTGTAGATTTTTGCGGAATTACGCCGTTCTAACTAATCCTATTTTGCTATATTTAGGATTTGCACCAGATTTTTTAATTTTTTTGGCCATTTTTGTACTTTTCGTCAATGGGGGGTATTCTCAGTATAGCGATTTTTAAGCATTTTACTTTATTGCTATTTCTGCGTCCCTTTGCATTCGTTTTGTAGATTTTTCGGCATGACGCAGTTCTAACGTATTCTATTTTGCTATATTTAGGATTTGCACCAGATTTTTTAATTTTTTGTGGTCATTTTTGCACTTTTCATCAATGGGGGGGTATTCTCAGTTTAGCGATTTTTCAGCATTTTACTTTGTTGCTATTTCTACGTCCTTTTTCTTTCGTTTGGTAGATTATTCGGCATTACGCAGTTCTAACGTATCCTATTTTTCTACATTTAGAATTTTCACCAGATTTTTTAATTTTTATTTTTTTCCATTTTTGCACTTTTCGTCAATGGGGGGGTATTCTCAGCTTAGCGATTTTTAAGCATTTTTCTTTATTGCTATTTCTGCGTCCCTTTGCATACGTTTTGTAGATGTTTCGACATTACGAAGTTCTAACGTATCCAATTTTGCTATATTTAGGATTTTCACCAGATTTTTTAATTTTTATTTTTTGGCCATTTTTGCAGTTTTCGTCAATTTTCATTTTAGCGATTTCTAAGCATTTTAGTTTATTCCTATTTCTGCGACCCTTTTTATTCGTTTTGTAGATTTTTCGGCATTACGCAGTTCTAACGTATCGTATTTTGCTATACTAAGGATTTGGACGAGATTTTTTAATTTTTATTTTTTGGTCATTTTTGCATTTTTCGTGAATGGGGGGGTATTCTCAGTTTAGCGATTTTTAAGCATTTCCCTTTATTGTTATTTCTGCGTCCCTTTGCATTCGTTTTGTAGATTTTTCGACATTACGCAGTTCTAACGTATCCTATTCTGCTATATTTAGGATTTTCACCAGATTTTCACCAGATTTTTTAATTTTTATTTTTTGGCCATTTTTGCAGTTTTCGTCAACGGGGGGGGGGTATTCTCAGTTTAGCGATTTTTCAGCATTTTACTTTGTTGCTATTTCTACGTCCTTTTTCTTTCGTTTGGTAGATTATTCGCATTACGCAGTTCTAACGTATCCTATTTTTCTACATTTAGAATTTTCACCAGATTTTTTAATTTTTATTTTTTTCCATTTTTGCACTTTTCGTCAATGGGGGGGTATTCTCAGTTTAGCGATTTTTAAGCATTTTTCTTTATTGCTATTTCTGCGTCCCTTTGCATACGTTTTGTAGATGTTTCGACATTACGAAGTTCTAACGTATCCAATTTTGCTATATTATAGGATTTTCGCCAGATTTTTTAATTTTTATTTTTTGGCCATTTTTGCAGTTTTCGTCAATTTTCATTTTAGCGATTTCTAAGCATTTTAGTTTATTCCTATTTCTGCGTCCCTTTTTATTCGTTTTGTAGATTTTTCGGCATTACGCAGTTCTAACGTATCGTATTTTGCTATACTAAGGATTTGGACGAGATTTTTTAATTTTTATTTTTTGGTCATTTTTGCACTTTTCGTGAATGGGGGGGTATTCTCAGTTTAGCGATTTTTAAGCATTTCCCTTTATTGTTATTTCTGCGTCCCTTTGCATTCGTTTTGTAGATTTTTCGACATTACGCAGTTCTAACGTATCCTATTTTGCTATATTTAGGATTTTCACCAGATTTTTTAATTTTTATTTTTTGGCCATTTTTGCAGTTTTCGTCAACGGGGGGGGGTATTCTCAGTTTAGCGATTTTTAAGCATTTTACTTTATTGCTATTTCTGCGTCCCTTTGCATTCGTTTTGTAGATTTTTCGGCATTACGCAGTTCTAACGTATCCTATTTTGCTATATTTCGAATTTTCACCAGATTTTTTAATTTTTCTTTTTTGGCAATTTTGCACTTTTCGTCAATGGGGGGGTATTCTCATTTTAGCGATTTCTAAGCATTTTCCTTTATTGTTATTTCTGCGTCCCTTTGCATTCGATTTGTAGATTTTTCGACATTACGCAGTTCTAACGTATCCTATTTTGCTATATTTAGGATTTTCACCAGATGGTTTAATTTTTATTTTTTGGCCATTTTTGCTGTTTTCGTCAACGGAGGGGGGAGTATTCTCAGTTTAGCGATTTTTAAGCATTTTACTTTATTGCTATTTCTACGTCCCCTTGCATTCGTTTTGTAGATTTTTCCACATTTCGCAGTGTAAACGTATCCTATTTTACTATAGTTTGGATTTGCACCAGATTTTTTAATTTTTATTTTTCGTTATTTTTGCACATTCTGTCAATGGGGGGGGGGTATTCTCAGTTTAGCGATTTTTAAGCATTTTTCTTTATTGCTATTTCTGCGTCCCTTTTCTTTCGTTTGGTAGATTTTTTGGTATTTCGCAGTTCTAACGTATCCTATTTTGCTATATATAGGATTTTCACCAGATTTTATAATTTTCATATTTTGGCCATTTTTAAACTCTTCGTCAACGGGGGGCTATTCTTATTTTAGCGATTTCTAAGCAGTTTAGTTTATTCCTATTTGTGCGTCCCTTTGCATTCGTTTTGTAGATTTTTGGGGCATTACGCAGTTCTAACTAATCCTATTTTGCTATATTTAGGATTTGCACCAGATTTTTTAATTTTTTTGGCCATTTTTGCACTTTTCGTCAATGGGGGGTATTCTCAGTATAGCGATTTTTAAGCATTTTACTTTATTGCTATTTCTGCGTCCCTTTGCATTCGTTTTGTAGATTTTTCGGCATGACGCAGTTCTAACGTATTCTATTTTGCTATATTTAGGATTTACACCAGATTTTCTAATTTTTTGTGGTCATTTTTGCACTTTTCGTCAATGGGGGGGTATTCTCAGTTTAGCGATTTTTCAGCATTTTACTTTGTTGCTATTTCTACGTCCTTTTTCTTTCGTTTGGTAGATTATTCGGCATTACGCAGTTCTAACGTATCCTATTTTTCTACATTTAGAATTTTCACCAGATTTTTTAATTTTTATTTTTTTCCATTTTTGCACTTTTCATCAATGCACTTTTCGTATTCTCAGTTTAGCGATTTCTAAGCATTTTAGTTTATTCCTATTTCTGCGTCCCTTTTTATTCGTTTTGTAGATTTTTCGGCATTACGCAGTTCTAACGTATCGTATTTTGCTATACTAAGGATTTGGACCAGATTTTTTAATTTTTATTTTTTGGTCATTTTTGCACTTTTCGTGAATGGGGGGGGTATTCTCAGTTTTACGATTTTTAAGCATTTCCCTTTATTGTTATTTCTGCGTCCCTTTGCATTCGTTTTGTAGATTTTTCGACATTACGCAGTTCTAACGTATCCTATTTTGCTATATTTAGGATTTGCACCAGATTTTTTAATTTTTTTGGCCATTTTTGCTCTTTTCGTCAATGGGGGGGTATTCTCAGTATAGCGATTTTTAAGCATTTTACTTTATTGCTATTTCTGCGTCCCTTTGCATTCGTTTTGTAGATTTTTCGGCATTACGCAGTTCTAACGTACTCTTAAATTGCTATATTCAGGATTTGCACCAGATTTTTTAATTTTTTGTGGTCATTTTTGCACTTTTCGTCAATGGGGGGGTATTCTCAGTTTAGCGATTTTTCAGCATTTTACTTTCTTGCTATTTCTACGTCCTTTTTCTTTCGTTTGGTAGATTATTCGGCATTACGCAGTTCTAACGTATCCTATTTTTCTACATTTAGAATTTTCACCAGATTTTTTAATTTTTATTTTTTTCCATTTTTGCACTTTTCGTCAATGGGGGGGGTATTCTCAGTTTAGCGATTTTTAAGCATTTTTCTTTATTGCTATTTCTGCGTCCCTTTGCATACGTTTTGTAGATGTTTCGACATTACGAAGTTCTAACGTATTCTATTTTGCTATATTTAGGATTTGCACCAGATTTTTTAATTTTTTGTGGTCATTTTTGCACTTTTCGTCAATGGGGGGGGGTATTCTCAGTTTAGCGATTTTTCAGCATTTTACTTTGTTGCTATTTCTACGTCCTTTTTCTTTCGTTTGGTAGATTATTCGGCATTACGCAGTTCTAACGTATCCTATTTTTCTACATTTAGAATTTTCACCAGATTTTTTAATTTTTATTTTTTTCCATTTTTGCACTTTTCGTCAATGGGGGGGTATTCTCAGTTTAGCGATTTTTAAGCATTTTTCTTTATTGCTATTTCTGCGTCCCTTTGCATACGTTTTGTAGATGTTTCGACATTACGAAGTTCTAACGTATCCAATTTTGCTATATTTAGGATTTTCGCCAGATTTTTTAATTTTTATTTTTTGGCCATTTTTGCAGTTTTCGTCAACGGAGGGGGGAGTATTCTCAGTTTAGCGATTTTTAAGCATTTTACTTTATTGCTATTTCTACGTCCCCTTGCATTCGTTTTGTAGATTTTTCGACATTTCGCAGTGTAAACGTATCCTATTTTACTATAGTTTGGATTTGCACCAGATTTTTTAATTTTTATTTTTCGTTATTTTTGCACATACTGTCAATGGGGGGGGGTATTCTCAGTTTCGCGATTTTTAAGCATTTTTCTTTATTGCTATTTCTGCGTCCCTTTTCTTTCGTTTGGTAGATTTTTCGGTATTTCGCAGTTCTAACGTATCCTATTTTGCTATATATATGATTTTTACCACATTTTATAATTTTCATATTTTGGCCATTTTTAAACTCTTCGTAAACGGGGGGCTATTCTTTTTTTAGCGATTTCTAAGCAGTTTAGTTTATTCCTATTTCTGCGTCCCTTTGCATTCGTTTTGTAGATTTTTGCGGCATTACGCAGTTCTAACTAATCCTATTTTGCTATATTTAGGATTTGCACCAGATTTTTTAATTTTTTTGGCCATTTTTGCACTTTTCGTCAATGGGGGGTATTCTCAGTATAGCGATTTTTAGCATTTTACTTTATTGCTATTTCTGCGTCCCTTTGCATTCGTTTTGTAGATTTTTCGGCATGACGCAGTTCTAACGTATTCTATTTTGCTATATTTAGGATTTGCACCAGATTTTTTAATTTTTTGTGGTCATTTTTGCACTTTTCGTCAATGGGGGGGTATTCTCAGTTTAGCGATTTTTCAGCATTTTACTTTGTTGCTATTTCTACGTCCTTTTTCTTTCGTTTGGTAGATTATTCGGCATTACGCAGTTCTAACGTATCCAATTTTGCTATATTTAGGATTTTCGCCAGATTTTTTAATTTTTATTTTTTGGCCATTTTTGCAGTTTTCGTCAATTTCCATTTTAGCGATTTCTAAGCATTTTAGTTTATTCCTATTTCTGCGTCCCTTTTTATTCGTTTTGTAGATTTTTCAGCATTACGCAGTTCTAACGTATCGTATTTTGCTATACTAAGGATTTGGACGAGATTTTTTAATTTTTATTTTTTGGTCATTTTTGCACTTTTCGTGAATGGGGGGGTATTCTCAGTTTTACGATTTTTAAGCATTTCCCTTTATTGTGATTTCTGCGTCCCTTTGCATTCGTTTTGTAGATTTTTCGACATTACGCAGTTCTAACGTATCCTATTTTGCTATATTTAGGATTTGCACCAGATTTTTTAATTTTTTTGGCCATTTTTGCTCTTTTCGTCAATGGGGGGTATTCTCAGTATAGCGATTTTTAAGCATTTTACTTTATTGCTATTTCTGCTTCCCTTTGCATTCGTTTTGTAGATTTTTCGGCATTACGCAGTTCTAACGTATTCTATTTTGCTATATTTAGGATTTGCACCAGATTTTTTAATTTTTTGTGGTCATTTTTGCACTTTTCGTCAATGGGGGGGTATTCTCAGTTTAGCGATTTTTCAGCATTTTACTTTGTTGCTATTTCTACGTCCTTTTTCTTTCGTTTGGTAGATTATTCGGCATTACGCAGTTCTAACGTATCCTATTTTTCTACATTTAGAATTTTCACCAGATTTTTTAATTTTTATTTTTTTCCATTTTTGCACTTTTCGTCAATGGGGGGGTATTCTCAGTTTAGCGATTTTTAAGCATTTTTCTTTATTGCTATTTCTGCGTCCCTTTGCATACGTTTTGTAGATGTTTCGACATTACGAAGTTCTAACGTATCCAATTTTGCTATATTTAGGATTTTCGCCAGATTTTTTAATTTTTATTTTTTGGCCATTTTTGCAGTTTTCGTCAATTTTCATTTTAGCGATTTCTAAGCATTTTAGTTTATTCCTATTTCTGCGTCCCTTTTTATTCGTTTTGTAGATTTTTCGGCATTACGCAGTTCTAACGCATCGTATTTTGCTCTACTAAGGATTTGGACGAGATTTTTTAATTTTTATTTTTTGGTCATTTTTGCACTTTTCGTGAATGGGGGGGTATTCTCAGTTTAGCGATTTTTAAGCATTTCCCTTTATTGTTATTTCTGCGTCCCTTTGCATTCGTTTTGTAGATTTTTCGACATTACGCAGTTCTAACGTATCCTATTTTGCTATATTTAGGATTTTCACCAGATTTTTTAATTTTTATTTTTTGGCCATTTTTGCAGTTTTCGTCAACGGGGGGGGGGGTATTCTCAGTTTAGCGATTTTTAAACATTTTACTTTATTGCTATTTCTGCGTCCCTTTGCATTCGTTTTGTAGATTTTTCGGCATTACGCAGTTCTAACGTATCCTATTTTGCTATATTTCGAATTTTCAACAGATTTTTTAATTTTTATTTTTTGGCCATTTTGCACTTTTCGTCAATGGGGGGGTATTCTCATTTTAGCGATTTCTAAGCATTTTAGTTTATTCCTATTTCTGCGTCCCTTTGCATTCGTTTTGTAGATTTTTCGGCATTACGTAGTTCTAAGGTATCCTATTTTGCTATACTAAGGATTTAGACGAGATTTTTTAATTTTTATTTTTTGGTCATTTTTGCACTTTTCGTGAATGGGGGGGTGTTCTCAGTTTAGCGATTTTTAAGCATTTTCCTTTATTGTTATTTCTGCGTCCCTTTGCATTCGTTTTGTGGATTTTTCGACATTACGCAGTTCTAATGTATCCTATTTTGCTATATTTAGAATTTTCACCAGATTTTTTAATTTTTATTTTTGGCCACTTTGCACTTTTCGTCAATGGGGGGGTATTCTCATTTTAGCGATTTCTAAGCATTTTAGTTTATTCCTATTTCTGCGTCCCCTTGCATTCGTTTTGTAGATTTTTCGACATTTCGCAGTGTAAACCTATCCTATTTTACTATAGTTTGGATTTGCACCAGATTTTTTAATTTTTATTTTTCGTTATTTTTGCACATTCAGTTTAGCGATTTTTAAGCATTTTTCTTTATTGCTATTTCTGCGTCCCTTTTCTTTCGTTTGGTAGATTTTTCGGTATTTCGCAGTTCTAACGTATCCTATTTTCCTATATATATGATTTTTACCACATTTTATAATTTTCATATTTTGGCCATTTTTAAACTCTTCGTCAACGGGGGGCTATTCTTATTTTAGCGATTTCTAAGCAGTTTAGTTTATTCCTTTTGTGCGTCCCTTTGCATTCGTTTTGTAGATTTTTGCGGCATTACGCAGTTCTAACTAATCCTATTTTGCTATATTTAGGATTTGCACCAGATTTTTTAATTTTTTTGGCCATTTTTGCACTTTTCGTCAATGGGGGGTATTCTCAGTATAGCGATTTTTAAGCATTTTACTTTATTGCTATTTCTGCGTCCCTTTGCATTCGTTTTGTAGATTTTTCGGCATGACGCAGTTCTAACGTATTCTATTTTGCTATATTTAGGATTTGCACCAGATTTTTTAATTTTTTGTGGTCATTTTTGCACTTTTCGTTAATGGGGGGGTATTCTCAGTTTAGCGATTTTTCAGCATTTTACTTTGTTGCTATTTTTACGTCCTTTTTCTTTCGTTTGGTAGATTATTCGGCATTACGCAGTTCTAACGTATCCTATTTTTCTACATTTAGAATTTTCACCAGATTTTTTAATTTTTATTTTTTTCCATTTTTGCACTTTTCGTCAATGGGGGGGTATTCTCAGTTTAGCGATTTTTAAGCATTTTTCTTTATTGCTATTTCTGCGTCCCTTTGCATACGTTTTGTAGATGTTTCGACATTACGAAGTTCTAACGTATCCAATTTTGCTATATTTAGGATTTTCGCCAGATTTTTTAATTTTTATTTTTTGGCCATTTTTGCAGTTTTCGTCAATTTTCATTTTAGCGATTTCTAAGCATTTTAGTTTATTCCTATTTCTGCGTCCCTTTTTATTCGTTTTGTAGATTTTTCGGCATTACGCAGTTCTAACGTATCGTATTTTGCTATACTAAGGATTTGGACGAGATTTTTTAATTTTTATTTTTTGGTCATTTTTGCACTTTTCGTGAATGGGGGGGTATTCTCAGTTTAGCGATTTTTAAGCATTTCCCTTTATTGTTATTTCTGCGTCCCTTTGCATTTCTCATTTTAGCGATTTCTAAGCATTTTAGTTTATTCCTATTTCTGCGTCCCTTTGCATTCGTTTTGTAGATTTTTCGGCATTACGCAGTTGTAAGGTATCCTATTTTGCTATACTAAGGATTTGGACCAGATTTATTAATTTTTAATTTTTGGTCATTTTTGCACTTTTCGTGAATGGGGGGTGTTCTCAGTTTAGCGATTTTTAAGCATTTTCCTTTATTGTTATTTCTGCGTCCCTTTGGATTCGTTTTGTAGATTTTTCGACATTACGCAGTTCTAATGTATCCTATTTTGCTATATTTAGAATTTTCACCAGATTTTTTAATTTTTATTTTTTGGCCATTTTGCACTTTTCGTCAATGGGGGGGTATTCTCATTTTAGCGATTTCTAAGCATTTTAGTTTATTCCTATTTCTGCGTCCCCTTGCATTCGTTTTGTAGATTTTTCGACATTTCGCAGTGTAAACGTATCCTATTTTACTATAGTTTGGATTTGCACCAGATTTTTTAATTTTTATTTTTTGGTCATTTTTGCACTTTTCGTGAATGGGGGGGTATTCACAGTTTCGCGATTTTTAAGCATTTTCCATAATTGTTATTTCTGCGTCCCTTTGCATTCGTTTTGTAGATTTTTCGACATTACGCAGTTCTAACGTATCCTATTTTGCTATATTTAGGATTTTGACCAGATGGTTTAATTTTTATTTTTTGGCCATTTTTGCTGTTTTCGTCAACGGAGGGGGGGGTATTCTCAGTTTAGCGATTTTTAAGCATTTTTCTTTATTGCTATTTCTGCGTCCCTTTTCTTTCGTTTGGTAGATTTTTCGGTATTTCGCAGTTCTAACGTATCCTATTTTGCTATATATAGGATTTTCACCAGATTTTATAATTTTCATATTTTGGCCATTTTTAAACCCTTCGTCAACGGGGGGCTATTCTTATTTTAGCGATTTCTAAGCAGTTTAGTTTATTCCTATTTCTGCGTCCCTTTGCATTCGTTTTGTAGAATTTTGCGGAATTACGCCGTTCTAACTAATCCTATTTTGCTATATTTAGGATTTGCACCAGATTTTTTAATTTTTTTGGCCATTTTTGTACTTTTCGTCAATGGGGGGTATTCTCAGTATAGCGATTTTTAAGCATTTTACTTTATTGCTATTTCTGCGTCCCTTTGCATTCGTTTTGTAGATTTTTCGGCATGACGCAGTTCTAACGTATTCTATTTTGCTATATTTAGGATTTGCACCAGATTTTTTAATTTTTTGTGGTCATTTTTGCACTTTTCGTCAATGGGGGGGTATTCTCAGTTTAGCGATTTTTCAGCATTTTACTTTGTTGCTATTTCTACGTCCTTTTTCTTTCGTTTGGTAGATTATTCGGCATTACGCAGTTCTAACGTATCCTATTTTTCTACATTTAGAATTTTCACCAGATTTTTTAATTTTTATTTTTTTCCATTTTTGCACTTTTCGTCAATGGGGGGGTATTCTCAGTTTAGCGATTTTTAAGCATTTTTCTTTATTGCTATTTCTGCGTCCCTTTGCATACGTTTTGTAGATGTTTCGACATTACGAAGTTCTAACGTATCCAATTTTGCTATATTTAGGATTTTCACCAGATTTTTTAATTTTTATTTTTTGGCCATTTTTGCAGTTTTCGTCAATTTTCATTTTAGCGATTTCTAAGCATTTTAGTTTATTCCTATTTCTGCGACCCTTTTTATTCTTTTTGTAGATTTTTCGGCATTACGCAGTTCTAACGTATCGTATTTTGCTATACTAAGGATTTGGACGAGATTTTTTAATTTTTATTTTTTGGTCATTTTTGCATTTTTCGTGAATGGGGGGGTATTCTCAGTTTAGCGATTTTTAAGCATTTCCCTTTATTGTTATTTCTGCGTCCCTTTGCATTCGTTTTGTAGATTTTTCGACATTACGCAGTTCTAACGTATCCTATTCTGCTATATTTAGGATTTTCACCAGATTTTCACCAGATTTTTTAATTTTTATTTTTTGGCCATTTTTGCAGTTTTCGTCAACGGGGGGGGGTATTCTCAGTTTAGCGATTTTTCAGCATTTTACTTTGTTGCTATTTCTACGTCCTTTTTCTTTCGTTTGGTAGATTATTCGGCATTACGCAGTTCTAACGTATCCTATTTTTCTACATTTAGAATTTTCACCAGATTTTTTAATTTTTATTTTTTTCCATTTTTGCACTTTTCGTCAATGGGGGGGTATTCTCAGTTTAGCGATTTTTAAGCATTTTTCTTTATTGCTATTTCTGCGTCCCTTTGCATACGTTTTGTAGATGTTTCGACATTACGAAGTTCTAACGTATCCAATTTTGCTATATTATAGGATTTTCGCCAGAATTTTTAATTTTTATTTTTTGGCCATTTTTGCAGTTTTCGTCAATTTTCATTTTAGCGATTTCTAAGCATTTTAGTTTATTCCTATTTCTGCGTCCCTTTTTATTCGTTTTGTAGATTTTTCGGCATTACGCAGTTCTAACGTATCGTATTTTGCTATACTAAGGATTTGGACGAGATTTTTTAATTTTTATTTTTTGGTCATTTTTGCACTTTTCGTGAATGGGGGGGTATTCTCAGTTTAGCGATTTTTAAGCATTTCCCTTTATTGTTATTTCTGCGTCCCTTTGCATTCGTTTTGTAGATTTTTCGACATTACGCAGTTCTAACGTATCCTATTTTGCTATATTTAGGATTTTCAACAGATTTTTTAATTTTTATTTTTTGGCCATTTTTGCAGTTTTCGTCAACGGGGGGGGGTATTCTCAGTTTAGCGATTTTTAAGCATTTTACTTTATTGCTATTTCTGCGTCCCTTTGCATTCGTTTTGTAGATTTTTCGGCATTACGCAGTTCTAACGTATCCTATTTTGCTATATTTCGAATTTTCACCAGATTTTTTAATTTTTCTTTTTTGGCAATTTTGCACTTTTCGTCAATGGGGGGGTATTCTCATTTTAGCGATTTCTAAGCATTTTCCTTTATTGTTATTTCTGCGTCCCTTTGCATTCGATTTGTAGATTTTTCGACATTACGCAGTTCTAACGTATCCTATTTTGCTATATTTAGGATTTTCACCAGATGGTTTAATTTTTATTTTTTGGCCATTTTTGCTGTTTTCGTCAACGGAGGGGGGAGTATTCTCAGTTTAGCGATTTTTAAGCATTTTACTTTATTGCTATTTCTACGTCCCCTTGCATTCGTTTTGTAGATTTTTCCACATTTCGCAGTGTAAACGTATCCTATTTTACTATAGTTTGGATTTGCACCAGATTTTTTAATTTTTATTTTTCGTTATTTTTGCACATTCTGTCAAGGGGGGGGGGTATTCTCAGTTTAGCGATTTTTAAGCATTTTTCTTTATTGCTATTTCTGCGTCCCTTTTCTTTCGTTTGGTAGATTTTTTGGTATTTCGCAGTTCTAACGTATCCTATTTTGCTATATATAGGATTTTCACCAGATTTTATAATTTTCATATTTTGGCCATTTTTAAACTCTTCGTCAACGGGGGGCTATTCTTATTTTAGCGATTTCTAAGCAGTTTAGTTTATTCCTATTTGTGCGTCCCTTTGCATTCGTTTTGTAGATTTTTGGGGCATTACGCAGTTCTAACTAATCCTATTTTGCTATATTTAGGATTTGCACCAGATTTTTTAATTTTTTTGGCCATTTTTGCACTTTTCGTCAATGGGGGGTATTCTCAGTATAGCGATTTTTAAGCATTTTACTTTATTGCTATTTCTGCGTCCCTTTGCATTCGTTTTGTAGATTTTTCGGCATGACGCAGTTCTAACGTATTCTATTTTGCTATATTTAGGATTTACACCAGATTTTCTAATTTTTTGTGGTCATTTTTGCCTTTTCGTCAATGGAGGGGTATTCTCAGTTTAGCGATTTTTCAGCATTTTACTTTGTTGCTATTTCTACGTCCTTTTTCTTTCGTTTGGTAGATTATTCGGCATTACGCAGTTCTAACGTATCCTATTTTTCTACATTTAGAATTTTCACCAGATTTTTTAATTTTTATTTTTTTCCATTTTTGCACTTTTCATCAATGCACTTTTCGTATTCTCAGTTTAGCGATTTCTAAGCATTTTAGTTTATTCGTATTTCTGCGTCCCTTTTTATTCGTTTTGTAGATTTTTCGGCATTACGCAGTTCTAACGTATCGTATTTTGCTATACTAAGGATTTGGACCAGATTTTTTAATTTTTATTTTTTGGTCATTTTTGCACTTTTCGTGAATGGGGGGGGGGGTATTCTCAGTTTTACGATTTTTAAGCATTTCCCTTTATTGTTATTTCTGCGTCCCTTTGCATTCGTTTTGTAGATTTTTCGACATTACGCAGTTCTAACGTATCCTATTTTGCTATATTTAGGATTTGCACCAGATTTTTTAATTTTTTTGGCCATTTTTGCTCTTTTCGTCAATGAGGGGGTATTCTCAGTATAGCGATTTTTAAGCATTTTACTTTATTGCTATTTCTGCGTCCCTTTGCATTCGTTTTGTAGATTTTTCGGCATTACGCAGTTCTAACGTATTCTATTTTGCTATATTTAGGATTTGCACCAGATTTTTTAATTTTTTGTGGTCATTTTTGCACTTTTCGTCAATGGGGGGTATTCTCAGTTTAGCGATTTTTCAGCATTTTACTTTGTTGCTATTTCTACGTCCTTTTTCTTTCGTTTGGTAGATTATTCGGCATTACGCAGTTCTAACGTATCCTATTTTTCTACATTTAGAATTTTCACCAGATTTTTTAATTTTTATTTTTTTCCATTTTTGCACTTTTCGTCAATGGGGGGGTATTCTCAGTTTAGCGATTTTTAAGCATTTTACTTTATTGCTATTTCTGGGTCCCTTTGCATACGTTTTGTAGATGTTTCGACATTACGAAGTTCTAACGTATCCAATTTTGCTATATTTATGATTTTCGCCAGATTTTTTAATTTTTATTTTTTGGCCATTTTTGCAGTTTTCGTCAATTTTCATTTTTGCGATTTCTAAGCATTTTAGTTTATTCCTATTTCTGCGTCCCTTTTTATTCGTTTTGTAGATTTTTCGGCATTACGCAGTTCTAACGTATCGTATTTTGCTATACTAAGGATTTGGACGAGATTTTTTAATTTTTATTTTTTGGTCATTTTTGCACTTTTCGTGAATGGGGGGGTATTCTCAGTTTAGCGATTTTTAAGCATTTCCCTTTATTGTTATTTCTGCGTCCCTTTGCATTCGTTTTGTAGATTTTTCGACATTACGCAGGTCTAACGTATCCTATTTTGCTATATTTAGGATTTTCACCAGATTTTTTAATTTTTATTTTTTGGCCATTTTTGCAGTTTTCGTCAACGGGGGGGGGGTATTCTCAGTTTAGCGATTTTTAAGCATTTTACTTTATTGCTATTTCTGCGTCCCTTTGCATTCGTTTTGTAGATTTTTCGGCATTACGCAGTTCTAACTTATCCTATTTTGCTATATTTCGAATTTTCACCAGATTTTTTAATTTTTATTTTTTGGCCATTTTTCACTTTTCGTCATTCTCGTATTCTCATTTTAGCGATTTCTAAGTATTTTAGTTTATTCCTATTTCTGCGTCCCTTTGCATTCGTTTTGTAGATTTTTCGGCATTACGCAGTTCTAACGTATCCTATTTTGCTATACTAAGGATTTGGACGAGATTTTTTAATTTTTATTTTTTGGTGATTTTTGCACTTTTCGTGAATGGGGGGGTATTCTCAGTTTAGCGATTTTTAAGCATTTCCCTTTATTGTTATTTCTGCGTCCCTTTGCATTCGTTTTGTAGATTTTTCGACATTACGCAGTTCTAATGTATCCTATTTTGCTATATTTAGAATTTTCACCAGATTTTTTAATTTTTATTTTTTGGCTATTTTGCACTTTTCGTCAATGGGGGGGTATTCTCATTTTAGCGATTTCTAAGCATTTTAGTTTATTCCTATTTCTGCGTCCCCTTGCATTCGTTTTGTAGATTTTTCGACATTTCGCAGTGTAAACGTATCCTATTTTACTATAGTTTGGATTTGCACCAGATTTTTTAATTTTTATTTTTCGTTATTTTTGCACATTCTGTCAATGCGGGGTTATTCTCAGTTTAGCGATTTTTAAGCATTTTTCTTTATTGCTATTTCTGCGTCCCTTTTCTTTCGTTTGGTAGATTTTTCGGTATTTCGCAGTTCTAACGTATCCTATTTTGCTATATATAGGATTTTCACCAGATTTTATAATTTTCATATTTTGGCCATTTTTAAACTCTTCGTCAACGGGGGGCTATTCTTATTTTAGCGATTTCTAAGCAGTTTAGTTTATTCCTATTTCTGCGTCTTTTTGCATTCGTTTTGTAGATTTTTGCGGCATTACGCAGTTCTAACTTATCCTATTTTGCTATATTTAGGATTTGCACCAGATTTTTTAATTTTTTTGGCCATTTTTGCACTTTTCGATAATGGGGGGTATTCTCAGTATAGCGATTTTTAAGCATTTTACTTTATTGCTATTTCTGCGTCCCTTTGCATTCGTTTTGTAGATTTTTCGGCATTACGCAGTTCTAACGTATTCTATTTTGCTATATTTAGGATTTGCACCAGATTTTTTAATTTTTTGTGGTCATTTTTGCACTTTTCGTCAATGGGGGGGTATTCTCAGTTTAGCGATTTTTCAGCATTTTACTTTGTTGCTATTTCTACGTCCTTTTTCTTTCGTTTGGTAGATTATTCGGCATTACGCAGTTCTAACGTATCCTATTTTTCTACATTTAGAATTTTCACCAGATTTTTTAATTTTTATTTTTTTCCATTTTTGCACTTTTCGTCAATGGGGGGGTATTCTCAGTTTAGCGATTTTTAACATTTTTCTTTATTGCTATTTCTGCGTCCCTTTGCATACGTTTTGTAGATGTTTCGACATTACGAAGTTCTAACGTATCCAATTTTGCTATATTTAGGATTTTCGCCAGATTTTTTAATTTTTATTTTTTGGCCATTTTTGCAGTTTTCGTCAATTTTCATTTTAGCGAATTCTAAGCATTTTAGTTTATTCCTATTTCTGCGTCCCTTTTTATTCGTTTTGTAGATTTTTCGGCATTACGCAGTTCTAACGTATCGTATTTTGCTATACTAAGGATTTGGACGAGATTTTTTAATTTTTATTTTTTGGTCATTTTTGCACTTTTCGTCAATGGGGGGGTATTCTCAGTTTAGCGATTTTTAAGCATTTTACTTTATTGCTATTTCTGCGTCCCTTTGCATTCGTTTTGTAGATTTTTCAGCATTACGCAGTTCTAACTTATCCTATTTTGCTATATTTCGAATTTTCACCAGATTTTTTAATTTTTATTTTTTGGCCATTTTGCACTTTTCGTCAATGGGGGGTATTCTCATTTTAGCGATTTCTAAGCATTTTAGTTTATTCCTATTTCTGCGTCCCTTTGCATTCGTTTTGTAGATTTTTCGGCATTACGCAGTTCTAAGGTATCCTATTTTGCTATACTAAGGATTTGGACGAGATTTTTTAATTTTTATTTTTTGGTCATTTTTGCACTTTTCGTGAATGGGGGGGTATTCTCAGTTTAGCGATTTTTAAGCATTTCCCTTTATTGTTATTTCTGCGTCCCTTTGCATTCGTTTTGTAGATTTTTCGACATTACGCAGTTCTAACGTATCCTATTTTGCTATATTTGGGATTTTCACCAGATTTTTTAGTTTTTATTTTTTGGCCATTTTTGCAGTTTTCGTCAACGGGGGGGGGGTATTCTCAGTTTAGCGATTTTTAAGCATTTTACTTTATTGCTATTTCTGCGTCCCTTTGCATTCGTTTTGTAGATTTTTCGGCATTACGCAGTTCTAACTTATCCTATTTTGCTATATTTCGAATTTTCACCAGATTTTTTAATTTTTATTTTTTGGCCATTTTGCACTTTTCGTCAATGGGGGGGTATTCTCATTTTAGCGATTTCTAAGCATTTTAGTTTATTCCTATTTCTGCGTCCCTTTGCATTCGTTTTGTAGATTTTTCGGCATTACGCAGTTCTAAGGTATCCTATTTTGCTATACTAAGGATTTGGACGAGATTTTTTAATTTTTATTTTTTGGTCATTTTTGCACTTTTCGTGAATGGGGGGGTATTCTCAGTTTAGCGATTTTTAAGCATTTCCCTTTATTGTTATTTCTGCGTCCCTTTGCATTCGTTTTGTAGATTTTTCGACATTACGCAGTTCTAATGTATCCTATTTTGCTATATTTAGAATTTTCACCAGATTTTTTAATTTTTATTTTTTGGCCATTTTGCACTTTTCGTCAATGGGGGGGTATTCTCATTTTAGCGATTTCTAAGCATTTTAGTTTATTCCTATTTCTGCGTCCCCTTGCATTCGTTTTGTAGATTTTTCGACATTTCGCAGTGTAAACGTATCCTATTTTACTATAGTTTGGATTTGCACCAGATTTTTTAATTTTTATTTTTCGTTATTTTTGCACATTCTGTCAATGGGGGGTTATTCTCAGTTTCGCGATTTTTAAGCATTTTTCTTTATTGCTATTTCTGCGTCCCTTTTCTTTCGTTTGGTAGATTTTTCGGTATTTCGCAGTTCTAACGTATCCTATTTTGCTATATATAGGATTTTCACCAGATTTTATAATTTTCATATTTTGGCCATTTTTAAACTCTTCGTCAACGGGGGGCTATTCTTATTTTAGCGATTTCTAAGCAGTTTATTTTATTCCTATTTCTGCGTCTTTTTGCATTCGTTTTGTAGATTTTTGCGGCATTACGCAGTTCTAACTTATCCTATTTTGCTATATTTAGGATTTGCACCAGATTTTTTAATTTTTTTGGCCATTTTTGCACTTTTCGATAATGGGGGGTATTCTCAGTATAGCGATTTTTAAGCATTTTACTTTATTGCTATTTCTGCGTCCCTTTGCATTCGTTTTGTAGATTTTTCGGCATTACGCAGTTCTAACGTATCCTATTTTTCTACATTTAGAATTTTCACCAGATATTTTAATTTTTATTTTTTTCCATTTTTGCACTTTTCGTCAATGGGGGGGTATTCTCAGTTTAGCGATTTTTAAGCATTTTTCTTTATTGCTATTTCTGCGTCCCATTGCATACGTTTTGTAGATGTTTCGACATTACGAAGTTCTAACGTATCCAATTTTGCTATATTTAGGATTTTCGCCAGATTTTTTAATTTTTATTTTTTGGCCATTTTTGCAGTTTTCGTCAATTTTCATTTTAGCGATTTCTAAGCATTTTAGTTTATTCCTATTTCTGCGTCCCTTTTTATTCGTTTTGTAGATTTTTCGGCATTACGCAGTTCTAACGTATCGTATTTTGCTATACTAAGGATTTGGACGAGATTTTTTAATTTTTATTTTTTGGTCATTTTTGCACTTTTCGTGAATGGGGGGGTATTCTCAGTTTAGCGATTTTTAAGCATTTTACTTTATTGCTATTTCTGCGTCCCTTTGCATTCGTTTTGTAGATTTTTCGGCATTACGCAGTTCTAACTTATCCTATTTTGCTATATTTCGAATTTTCACCAGATTTTTTAATTTTTATTTTTTGGCCATTTTGCACTTTTCGTCAATGGGGGGGTATTCTCATTTTAGCGATTTCTAAGCATTTTAGTTTATTCCTATTTCTGCGTCCCTTTGCATTCGTTTTGTAGATTTTTCGGCATTACGCAGTTCTAAGGTATCCTATTTTGCTATACTAAGGATTTGGACGAGATTTTTTAATTTTTATTTTTTGGTCATTTTTGCACTTTTCGTGAATGGGGGGGTATTCTCAGTTTAGCGATTTTTAAGCATTTCCCTTTATTGTTATTTCTGCGTCCCTTTCCATTCGTTTTTTGATTTTTCGACATTACGCAGTTCTAATGTATCCTATTTTGCTATATTTAGAATTTTCACCAGATTTTTTAATTTTTATTTTTTGGCCATTTTGCACTTTTCGTCAATGGGGGGGTATTCTCATTTTAGCGATTTCTAAGCATTTTAGTTTATTCCTATTTCTGCGTCCCCTTGCATTCGTTTTGTAGATTTTTCGACATTTCGCAGTGTAAACGTATCCTATTTTACTATAGATTAGATTTGCACCAGATTTTTTAATTTTTATTTTTCGTTATTTTTGCACATTCTGTCAGTGGGGGGTTATTCTCAGTTTAGCGATTTTTAAGCATTTTTCTTTATTGCTATTTCTGCGTCCCTTTTCTTTCGTTTGGTAGATTTTTCGGTATTTCGCAGTTCTAACGTATCCTATTTTGCTATATATAGGATTTTCACCAGATTTTATAATTTTCATATTTTGGCCATTTTTAAACTCTTCGTCAACGGGGGGCTATTCTTATTTTAGCGATTTCTAAGCAGTTTAGTTTATTCCTATTTCTGCGTCTTTTTGCATTCGTTTTGTAGATTTTTGCGGCATTACGCAGTTCTAACTTATCCTATTTTGCTATATTTAGGATTTGCACCAGATTTTTAATTTTTTTGGCCATTTTTGCACTTTTCGATAATGGGGGGTATTCTCAGTATAGCGATTTTTAAGCATTTTACTTTATTGCTATTTCTGCGTCCCTTTGCATTCGTTTTGTAGATTTTTCGGCATGACGCAGTTCTAACGTATTCTATTTTGCTATATTTAGGATTTGCACCAGATTTTTTAATTTTTTGTGGTCATTTTTGCACTTTTCGTCAATGGGGGGGTATTCTCAGTTTAGCGATTTTTCAGCATTTTACTTTGTTGCTATTTCTACGTCCTTTTTCTTTCGTTTGGTAGATTATTCGGCATTACGCAGTTCTAACGTATCCTATTTTTCTACATTTAGAATTTTCACCAGATTTTTTAATTTTTATTTTTTTCCATTTTTGCACTTTTCGTCAATGGGGGGGTATTCTCAGTTTAGCGATTTTTAAGCATTTTTCTTTATTGCTATTTCTGCGTCCCTTTGCATTCGTTTTGTAGATTTTTCGGCATTACGCAGTTCTAACGTATCCAATTTTGCTATATTTAGGATTTTCGCCAGATTTTTTAATTTTTATTTTTTGGCCATTTTAGCAGTTTTCGTCAATTTTCATTTTAGCGATTTCTAAGCATTTTAGTTTATTCCTATTTCTGCGTCCCTTTTTATTCGTTTTGTAGATTTTTCGGCATTACGCAGTTCTAACGTATCGTATTTTGCTATACTAAGGATTTGGACGAGATTTTTTAATTTTTATTTTTTGGTCATTTTTGCACTTTTCGTGAATGGGGGGGTATTCTCAGTTTAGCGATTTTTAAGCATTTCCCTTTATTGTTATTTCTGCGTCCCTTTGCATTCGTTTTGTAGATTTTTCGACATTACGCAGTTCTAACGTATCCTATTTTGCTATATTTAGGATTTTCACCAGATTTTTTAATTTTTATTTTTTGGCCATTTTTGCAGTTTTCGTCAACGGGGGGGGTATTCTCAGTTTAGCGATTTTTAAGCATTTTACTTTATTGCTATTTCTGCGTCCCTTTGCATTCGTTTTGTAGATTTTTCGGCATTACGCAGTTCTAACGTATCCTATTTTGCTATATTTCGAATTTACACCAGATTTTTTAATTTTTATTTTTTGGCCATTTTGCACTTTTCATCAATGGGGGGGTATTCTCATTTTAGCGATTTCTAAGCATTTTAGTTTATTCCTATTTCTGCGTCCCTTTGCATTCGTTTTGTAGATTTTTCGGCATTACGCAGTTGTAAGGTATCCTATTTTGCTATACTAAGGATTTGGACCAGATTTATTAATTTTTATTTTTTGGTCATTTTTGCACTTTTCGTGAATGGGGGGGTGTTCTCAGTTTAGCGATTTTTAAGCATTTTCCTTTATTGTTATTTCTGCGTCCCTTTGGATTCGTTTTGTAGATTTTTCGACATTACGCAGTTCTAATGTATCCTATTTTGCTATATTTAGAATTTTCACCAGATTTTATAATTTTCATATTTTGGCCATTTTTAAACTCTTCGTCAACGGGGGGCTATTCTTATTTTAGCGATTTCTAAGCAGTTTAGTTTTTTCCTATTTCTGCGTCTTTTTGCATTCGTTTTGAAGATTTTTGCGGCATTACGCAGTTCTAACTTATCCTATTTTGCTATATTTAGGATTTGCACCAGATTTTTTAATTTTTTTGGCCATTTTTGCACTTTTCGATATTGGGGGGTATTCTCAGTATAGCGATTTTTAAGCATTTTACTTTATTGCTATTTCTGCGTCCCTTTGCATTCGTTTTGTAGATTTTTCGGCATTACGCAGTTCTAACGTATTCTATTTTGCTATATTTAGGATTTGCACCAGATTTTTTAATTTTTTGTGGTCATTTTTGCACTTTTCGTCAATGGGGGGGTATTCTCAGTTTAGCGATTTTTCAGCATTTTACTTTGTTGCTATTTCTACGTCCTTTTTCTTTCGTTTGGTAGATTATTCGGCATTACGCAGTTCTAACGTATCCTATTTTTCTACATTTAGAATTTTCACCAGATTTTTTAATTTTTATTTTTTTCCATTTTTGCACTTTTCGTCAATGGGGGGGTATTCTCATTTTAGCGATTTCTAAGCATTTTAGTTTATTCCTATTTCTGCGTCCCCTTGCATTCGTTTTGTAGATTTTTCGACATTTCGCAGTGTAAACGTATCCTATTTTACTATAGTTTGGATTTGCACCAGATTTTTTAATTTTTATTTTTCGTTATTTTTGCACATTCTGTCAATGGGGGGGGGTATTCTCAGTTTAGCGATTTTTAAGGATTTTTCTTTATTGCTATTTCTGCGTCCCTTTTCTTTCGTTTGGTAGATTTTTCGGTATCTCGCAGTTCTAACGTACCCTATTTTGCTATATATAGGATTTTCACCAGATTTTATAATTTTCATATTTTGGCCATTTTTAAACTCTTCGTCAACGGGGGGCTATTCTTATTTTAGCGATTTCTAAGCAGTTTAGTTTATTCCTATTTCTGCGTCTTTTTGCATTCGTTTTGTAGATTTTTGCGGCATTACGCAGTTCTAACTTATCCTATTTTGCTATATTTAGGATTTGCACCAGATTTTTTAATTTTTTTGGACATTTTTGCACTTTTCGATAATGGGGGGTATTCTCAGTATAGCGATTTTTAAGCATTTTACTTTATTGCTATTTCTGCGTCCCTTTGCATTCGTTTTGTAGATTTTTCGGCATTACGCAGTTCTAACGTATTCTATTTTGCTATATTTAGGATTTGCACCAGATTTTTTATTTTTTGTGGTCATTTTTGCACTTTTCGTCAATGGGGGGGTATTCTCAGTTTAGCGATTTTTCAGCATTTTACTTTGTTGCTATTTCTACGTCCTTTTTCTTTCGTTTGGTAGATTATTCGGCATTACGCAGTTCTAACGTATCCTATTTTTCTACATTTAGAATTTTCACCAGATTTTTTAATTTTTATTTTTTTCCATTTTTGCACTTTTCGTCAATGGGGGGTATTCTCAGTTTAGCGATTTTTAAGCATTTTTCTTTATTGCTATTTCTGCGTCCCTTTGCATACGTTTTGTAGATGTTTCGACATTACGAAGTTCTAACGTATCCAATTTTGCTATATTTAGGATTTTCGCCAGATTTTTTAATTTTTATTTTTTGGCCATTTTTGCAGTTTTCGTCAATTTTCATTTTAGCGATTTCTAAGCATTTTAGTTTATTCCTATTTCTGCGTCCCTTTTTATTCGTTTTGTAGATTTTTCGGCATTACGCAGTTCTAACGTATCGTATTTTGCTATACTAAGGATTTGGACGAGATTTTTTAATTTTTATTTTTTGGTCATTTTTGCACTTTTCGTGAATGGGGGGGTATTCTCAGTTTAGCGATTTTTAAGCATTTTACTTTATTGCTATTTCTGCGTCCCTTTGCATTCGTTTTGTAGATTTTTCGGCATTACGCAGTTCTAACTTATCCTATTTTGCTATATTTCGAATTTTCACCAGATTTTTTAATTTTTATTTTTTGGCCATTTTGCACTTTTCGTCAATGGGGGGGTATTCTCATTTTAGCGATTTCTAAGCATTTTAGTTTATTCCTATTTCTGTGTCCCTTTGCATTCGTTTTGTAGATTTTTCGGCATTACGCAGTTCTAAGGTATCCTATTTTGCTATACTAAGGATTTGGACGAGATTTTTTAATTTTTATTTTTTGGTCATTTTTGCACTTTTTGTGAATGGGGGGGTATTCTCAGTTTAGCGATTTTTAAGCATTTCCCTTTATTGTTATTTCTGCGTCCCTTTGCATTCGTTTTGTAGATTTTTCGACATTACGCAGTTCTAATGTATCCTATTTTGCTATATTTAGAATTTTCACCAGATTTTTTAATTTTTATTTTTTGGCCATTTTGCACTTTTCGTCAATGGGGGGGTATTCTCATTTTAGCGATTTCTAAGCATTTTAGTTTATTCCTATTTCTGCGTCCCCTTGCATTCGTTTTGTAGATTTTTCGACATTTCGCAGTGTAAACGTATCCTATTTTACTATAGTTTGGATTTGCACCAGATTTTTTAATTTTTATTTTTCGTTATTTTTGCACATTCTGTCAATGGGGGGTTATTCTCAGTTTAGCGATTTTTAAGCATTTTTCTTTATTGCTATTTCTGCGTCCCTTTTCTTTCGTTTGGTAGATTTTTCGGTATTTCGCAGTTCTAACGTATCCTATTTTGCTATATATAGGATTTTCACCAGATTTTATAATTTTCATATTTTGGCCATTTTTAAACTCTTCGTCAACGGGGGGCTATTCTTATTTTAGCGATTTCTAAGCAGTTTAGTTTATTCCTATTTCTGCGTCTTTTTGCATTCGTTTTGTAGATTTTTGCGGCATTACGCAGTTCTAACTTATCCTATTTTGCTATATTTAGGATTTGCACCAGATTTTTAAATTTTTTTGGCCATTTTTGCACTTTTCGATAATGGGGGGTATTCTCAGTATAGCGATTTTTAAGCATTTTACTTTATTGCTATTTCTGCGTCCCTTTGCATTCGTTTTGTAGATTTTTCGGCATGACGCAGTTCTAACGTATTCTATTTTGCTATATTTAGGATTTGCACCAGATTTTTTAATTTTTTGTGGTCATTTTTGCACTTTTCGTCAATGGGGGGGTATTCTCAGTTTAGCGATTTTTCAGCATTTTACTTTGTTGCTATTTCTACGTCCTTTTTCTTTCGTTTGGTAGATTATTCGGCATTACGCAGTTCTAACGTATCCTATTTTTCTACATTTAGAATTTTCAACAGATTTTTTAATTTTTATTTTTTTTCCATTTTTGCACTTTTCGTCAATGGGGGGGTATTCTCAGTTTAGCGATTTTTAAGCATTTTTCTTTATTGCTATTTCTGCGTCCCTTTGCATACGTTTTGTAGATGTTTCGACATTACGAAGTTCTAACGTATCCAATTTTGCTATATTTAGGATTTTCGCCAGATTTTTTAATTTTTATTTTTTGGCCATTTTAGCAGTTTTCGTCAATTTTCATTTTAGCGATTTCTAAGCATTTTAGTTTATTCCTATTTCTGCGTCCCTTTTTATTCGTTTTGTAGATTTTTCGGCATTACGCAGTTCTAACGTATCGTATTTTGCTATACTAAGGATTTGGACGAGATTTTTTAATTTTTATTTTTTGGTCATTTTTGCACTTTTCGTGAATGGGGGGGTATTCTCAGTTTAGCGATTTTTAAGCATTTCCCTTTATTGTTATTTCTGCGTCCCTTTGCATTCGTTTTGTAGTTTTTTCGACATTACGCAGTTCTAACGTATCCTATTTTGCTATATTTAGGATTTTCACCAGATTTTTTAATTTTTATTTTTTGGCCATTTTTGCAGTTTTCGTCAACGGGGGGGGTATTCTCAGTTTAGCGATTTTTAAGCATTTTACTTTATTGCTATTTCTGCGTCCCTTTGCATTCGTTTTGTAGATTTTTCGGCATTACGCTGTTCTAACGTATCCTATTTTGCTATATTTCGAATTTACACCTGATTTTTTAATTTTTATTTTTTGGCCATTTTGCACTTTTCATCAATGGGGGGGTATACTCATTTTTGCGATTTCTAAGCATTTTAGTTTATTCCTATTTCTGCGTCCCTTTGCATTCGTTTTGTAGATTTTTCGGCATTACGCAGTTGTAAGGTATCCTATTTTGCTATACTAAGGATTTGGACCAGATTTATTAATTTTTATTTTTTGGTCATTTTTGCACTTTTCGTGAATGGGGGGGTGTTCTCAGTTTAGCGATTTTTAAGCATTTTCCTTTATTGTTATTTCTGCGTCCCTTTGGATTCGTTTTGTAGATTTTTCGACATTACGCAGTCCTAATGTATCCTATTTTGCTATATTTAGAATTTTCACCAGATTTTTTAATTTTTATTTTTTGGCCATTTTGCACTTTTCGTCAATGGGGGGGTATTCTCATTTTAGCGATTTCTAAGCATTTTAGTTTATTCCTATTTCTGCGTCCCCTTGCATTCGTTTTGTAGATTTTTCGACATTTCGCAGTGTAAACGTATCCTATTTTACTATAGTTTGGATTTGCACCAGATTTTTAGATTTTTATTTTTCGTTATTTTTGCACATTCTGTCAATGGGGGGGGGGTATTCTCAGTTTAGCGATTTTTAAGCATTTTTCTTTATTGCTATTTCTGCGTCCCTTTTCTTTCGTTTGGTAGATTTTTCGGTATTTCGCAGTTCTAACGTACCCTATTTTGCTATATATAGGATTTTCACCAGATTTTATAATTTTCATATTTTGGCCATTTTTAAACTCTTCGTCAACGGGGGGCTATTCTTATTTTAGCGATTTCTAAGCAGTTTAGTTTATTCCTATTTCTGCGTCTTTATGCATTCGTTTTGTAGATTTTTGCGGCATTACGCAGTTCTAACTTATCCTATTTTGCTATATTTAGGATTTGCACCAGATTTTTTAATCTTTTGTGGTCATTTTTGCACTTTTCGTCAATGGGGGGGTATTCTCAGTATAGCGATTTTTAAGCATTTTACTTTATTGCTATTTCTGCGTCCCTTTGCAATTCGTTTTGTAGATTTTTCGGCATTACGCAGTTCTAACGTATTCTATTTTGCTATATTTAGGATTTGCACCAGATTTTTTAATTTTTTGTGGTCATTTTTGCACTTTTCGTCAATGGGGGGGTATTCTCAGTTTAGCGATTTTTCAGCATTTTACTTTGTTGCTATTTCTTCGTCCTTTTTCTTTCGTTTGGTAGATTATTCGGCATTACGCAGTTCTAACGTATCCTATTTTTCTACATTTAGAATTTTCACCAGATTTTTTAATTTTTATTTTTTTCCATTTTTGCACTTTTCGTCAATGCACTTTTCGTATTCTCAGTTTAGCGATTTTTAAGCATTTTTCTTTATTGCTATTTCTGCGTCCCTTTGCATACGTTTTGTAGATGTTTCGACATTACGAAGTTCTAACGTATCCAATTTTGCTATATTTAGGATTTTCGCCAGATTTTTTAATTTTTATTTTTTGGCCATTTTTGCAGTTTTCGTCAATTTTCATTTAAGCGATTTCTAAGCATTTTAGTTTATTCCTATTTCTGCGTCCCTTTTTATTCGTTTTGTAGATTTTTCGGCATTACGCAGTTCTAACGTATCGTATTTTGCTATACTAAGGATTTGGACGAGATTTTTTAATTTTTATTTTTTGGTCATTTTTTGCACATTTCGTGAATGGGGGGGTATTCTCAGTTTTACGATTTTTAAGCATTTCCCTTTATTGTCATTTCTGCGTCCCTTTGCATTCCTTTTGTAGATTTTTCGACATTACGCAGTTCTAACGTATCCTATTTTGCTATATTTAGGATTTGCACCAGATTTTTTAATTTTTTTGGCCATTTTTGCTCTTTTCGTCAATGGGGGGTATTCTCAGTATAGCGATTTTTAAGCATTTTACTTTATTGCTATTTCTGCGTCCCTTTGCATTCGTTTTGTAGATTTTTCGGCATTACGCAGTTCTAACGTATTCTATTTTGCTATATTTAGGATTTGCACCAGATTTTTTAATTTTTTGTGGTCATTTTTGCACTTTTCGTCAATGGGGGGTATTCTCAGTTTAGCGATTTTTCAGCATTTTACTTTGTTGCTATTTCTACGTCCTTTTTCTTTCGTTTGGTAGATTATTCGGCATTACGCAGTTCTAACGTATCCTATTTTTCTACATTTAGAATTTTCACCAGATTTTTTAATTTTTATTTTTTTCCATTTTTGCACTTTTCGTCAATGGGGGGGTATTCTCAGTTTAGCGATTTTTAAGCATTTTACTTTATTGCTATTTCTGCGTCCCTTTGCATACGTTTTGTAGATGTTTCGACATTACGAAGTTCTAACGTATCCAATTTTGCTATATTTAGGATTTTCGCCAGATTTTTTAATTTTTATTTTTTGGCCATTTTTGCAGTTTTCGTCAATTTTCATTTTAGCGATTTCTAAGCATTTTAGTTTATTCCTATTTCTGCGTCCCTTTTTATTCGTTTTGTAGATTTTTCGGCATTACGCAGTTCTAACGTATCGTATTTTGCTATACTAAGGATTTGGACGAGATTTTTTAATTTTTATTTTTTGGTCATTTTTGCACTTTGCGTGAATGGGGGGGTATTCACAGTTTAGCGATTTTTAAGCATTTTCCTTTATTGTTATTTCTGCGTCCCTTTGCAATCGTTTTGTAGATTTTTCGACATTACGCAGTTCTAACGTATCCTATTTTGCTATATTTAGGATTTTGACCAGATGGTTTAATTTTTATTTTTTGGCCATTTTTGCTGTTTTCGTCAACGGAGGGGGGAGTATTCTCAGTTTAGCGATTTTTAAGCATTTTACTTTATTGCTATTTCTACGTCCCCTTGCATTCGTTTTGTAGATTTTTCGACATTTCGCATTGTAAATGTATCCTATTTTACTATAGTTTGGATTTGCACCAGATTTTTTAATTTTTATTTTTCGTTATTTTTGCAAATACTGTCAATGGGGGGGGGTATTCTCAGTTTAGCGATTTTTAAGCATTTTTCTTTATTGCTATTTCTGCGTCCCTTTTCTTTCGTTTGGTAGATTTTTCGGTATTTCGCAGTTCTAACGTATCCTATTTTGCTATATATAGGATTTTCACCAGATTTTATAATTTTCATATTTTGGCCATTTTTAAACTCTTCGTCAACGGGGGGCTATTCTTATTTTAGCGATTTCTAAGCAGTTTAGTTTATTCCTATTTCTGCGTCCCTTTGCATTCGTTTTGTAGATTTTTGCGGCATTACGCAGTTCTAACTAATCCTATTTTGCTATATTTAGGATTTGCACCAGATTTTTTAATTTTTTTGGCCATTTTTGCACTTTTCGTCAATGGGGGGTATTCTCAGTTTAGCGATTTTTAAGCATTTTTCTTTATTGCTATTTTTGCGTCCCTTTGCATACGTTTTGTAGATGTTTCGACATTACGAAGTTCTAACGTATCCAATTTTGCTATATTTAGGATTTTCGCCAGATTTTTTAATTTTTATTTTTTGGCCATTTTTGCAGTTTTCGTCAATTTTCATTTTAGCGATTTTTAAGCATTTTAGTTTATTCCTATTTCTGCGACCCTTTTTATTCGTTTTGTAGATTTTTCGGCATTACGCAGTTCTAACGTATCGTATTTTGCTATACTAAGGATTTGGACGAGATTTTTTAATTTTTATTTTTTGGTCATTTTTGCACTTTTCGTGAATGGGGGGGTATTCTCAGTTTAGCGATTTTTAAGCATTTCCCTTTATTGTTATTTCTGCGTCCCTTTGCATTCGTTTTGTAGATTTTTCGACATTACGCAGTTCTAACGTATCCTATTTTGCTATATTTAGGATTTTCACCAGATTTTCACCAGATTTTTTAATTTTTATTTTTTGGCCATTTTTGCAGTTTTCGTCAACCGCTAAACTGAGAATACCCCCCCGTATTTTCAGTTTAGCGATTTTTAAGCATTTTACTTTATTGCTATTTCTGCGTCCCCTTGCATTCGTTTTGTAGATTTTTCGACATTTCGCAGTGTAAACGTATCCTATTTTACTATAGTTTGGATTTGCACCAGATTTTTTAATTTTTATTTTTCGTTATTTTTGCACATTCTGTCAATGGGGGGGTATTCTCAGTTTAGCGATTTTTAAGCATTTTTCTTTATTGCTATTTCTGCGTCCCTTTTCTTTCGTTTGGTAGATTTTTCGGTATTTCGCAGTTCTAACGTATCCTATTTTGCTATATATAGGATTTTCACCAGATTTTATAATTTTCATATTTTGGCCATTTTTAAACTCTTCGTCAACGGGGGGCTATTCTTATTTTAGCGATTTCTAAGCAGTTTAGTTTATTCCTATTTCTGCGTCCCTTTGCATTCGTTTTGTAGATTTTTGCGGCATTACGCAGTTCTAACTAATCCTATTTTGCTATATTTAGGATTTCCACCAGATTTTTTAATTTTGTTGGCCATTTTTGCACTTTTCGTCAATGGGGGGTATTCTCAGTATAGCGATTTTTAAGCATTTTACTTTATTGCTATTTCTGCGTCCCTTTGCATTCGTTTTGTAGATTTTTCGGCATTACGCAGTTCTAACGTATTCTATTTTGCTATATTTAGGATTTGCACCAGATTTTTTAATTTTTTGTGGTCATTTTTGCACTTTTCGTCAATGGGGGGGTATTTTCAGTTTAGCGATTTTTCAGCATTTTACTTTGTTGCTATTTCTACGTCCTTTTTCTTTCGTTTGGTAGATTATTCGGCATTACGCAGTTCTAACGTATCCTATTTTTCTACATTTAGAATTTTCACCAGATTTTTTAATTTTTATTTTTTTCCATTTTTGCACTTTTCGTTAATGGTGGGGTATTCTCAGTTTAGCGATTTTTAAGCATTTTTCTTTATTGCTATTTCTGCGTCCCTTTGCATACGTTTTGTAGATGTTTCGACATTACGAAGTTCTAACGTATCCAATTTTGCTATATTTAGGATTTTCGCCAGATTTTTTTAATTTTTATTTTTTGGCCATTTTTGCAGTTTTCGTCAATTTTCATTTTAGCGATTTCTAAGCATTTTAGTTTATTCCTATTTCTGCGTCCCTTTTTATTCGTTTTGTAGATTTTTCGGCATTACGCAGTTCTAACGTATCGTATTTTGCTATACTAAGGATTTGGACGAGATTTTTTAATTTTTATTTTTTGGTCATTTTTGCACTTTTCGTGAATGGGGGGGTATTCTCAGTTTAGCGATTTTTAAGCATTTTCCTTTATTGTTATTTCTGCGTCCCTTTGCATTCCTTTTGTAGATTTTTCGACATTATGCAGTTCTAACGTATCCTATTTTGCTATATTTAGGATTTTCACCAGATTTTTTAATTTTTATTTTTTGGCCATTTTTGCAGTTTTCGTCAACAAGGGGGGTGTTCTCAGTTTAGCGATTTTTAAGCATTTTCCTTTATTGTTATTTCTGCGTCCCTTTGCATTCGTTTTGTAGATTTTTCGACATTACGCAGTTCTAATGTATCCTATTTTGCTATAGTTTGGATTTGCACCAGATTTTTTAATTTTTATTTTTCGTTATTTTTGCACATTCTGTCAATGGGGGGGTATTCTCAGTTTAGCGATTTTTAAGCATTTTTCTTTATTGCTATTTCTGCGTCCCTTTGCATACGTTTTGTAGATGTTTCGACATTACGAAGTTCTAACGTATCCAATTTTGCTATATTTATGATTTTCGCCAGATTTTTTAATTTTTATTTTTTGGCCATTTTTGCAGATTTCGTCAATTTTCATTTTAGCGATTTCTAAGCATTTTAGTTTATTCCTATTTCTGCATCCCTTTTTATTCGTTTTGTAGATTTTTCGGCATTACGCAGTTCTAACGTATCGTATTTTGCTATAATAAGGATTTGGACGAGATTTTTTAATTTTTATTTTTTGGTCATTTTTGCACTTTTCGTGAATGGGGGGGTATTCTCAGTTTAGCGATTTTTAAGCATTTTCCTTTATTGTTATTTCTGCGTCCCTTTGCATTCGTTTTGTAGATTTTTCGACATTACGCAGTTCTAACGTATCCTATTTTGCTATATTTAGGATTTTCACCAGATTTTTTAATTTTTATTTTTTGGCCATTTTTGCAGTTTTCGTCAACGGGGGGGGGTATTCTCAGTTTAGCGATTTTTAAGCATTTTACTTTATTGCTATTTCTGCGTCCCTTTGCATTCGTTTGGTAGATTTTTCGGCATTACGCAGTTCTAACGTATCCTATTTTGCTATATTTCGAATTTACACCAGATTTCTTAATTTTTATTTTTTGGCCATTTTGCACTTTTCGTCAATGGGGGGGGGTATTCTCATTTTAGCGATTTCTAAGCATTTTAGTTTATTCCTATTTCTGCGTCCCTTTGCATTCGTTTTGTAGATTTTTCGGCATTACGCAGTTCTAAAGTATCCTATTTTGCTATACTAAGGATTTGGACCAGATTTTTTAATTTTTATTTTTTGGTCATTTTTGCACTTTTCGTGAATGGGGGGGTGTTCTCAGTTTAGCGATTTTTAAGCATTTACCTTTATTGTTATTTCTGCGTCCCTTTGCATTCGTTTTGTAGATTTTTCGACATTACGCAGTTCTAATGTATCCTATTTTGCTATATTTAGAATTTTCACCAGATTTTTTAATTTTTATTTTTTGGCCATTTTGCACTTTTCGTCAATGGGGGGGTATTCTCATTTTAGTGATTTCTAAGCATATTAGTTTATTCCTATTTCTGCGTCCCCTTGCATTCGTTTTGTAGATTTTTCGACATTTCGCAGTGTAAACGTATCCTATTTTACTATAGTTTGGATTTGCACCACATTTTTTAATTTTTATTTTTCGTTATTTTTGCACATTCTGTCAATGGGGGGGTATTCTCAGTTTAGCGATTTTTAAGCATTTTTCTTTATTGCTATTTCTGCGTCCCTTTTCTTTCGTTTGGTAGATTTTTCGGTATTTCGCAGTTCTAACGTATCCTATTTTGCTATATATACGATTTTCACCAGATTTTATAATTTTTTGTGGTCATTTTTGCACTTTTCGTCAATGGGGGGGTATTCTCAGTTTAGCGATTTTTAAGCATTTTTCTTTATTGCTATTTCTGCGTCCCTTTGCATACGTTTTGTAGATGTTTCGACATTACGAAGTTCTAACGTATCCAATTTTGCTATATTTAGGATTTTCGCCAGATTTTTTAATTTTTATTTTTTGGCCATTTTTGCAGTTTTCGTCAATTTTCATTTTAGCGATTTCTAAGCATTTTAGTTTATTCCTATTTCTGCGTCCCTTTTTATTCGTTTTGTAGATTTTTCGGCATTACGCAGTTCTAACGTATCCTATTTTGCTATACTAAGGATTTGGACGAGATTTTTTAATTTTTATTTTTTGGTCATTTTTGCACTTTTCGTGAATGGGGGGGTATTCTCAGTTTAGCGATTTTTAAGCATTTTCCTTTATTGTTATTTCTGCGTCCCTTTGCATTCCTTTTGTAGATTTTTCAACATTATGCAGTTCTAACGTATCCTATTTTGCTATATTTAGGATTTTCACCAGATTTTTTAATTTTTATTTTTTGGCCATTTTTGCAGTTTTCGTCAACGGAGGGGGGAGTATTCTCAGTTTAGCGATTTTTAAGCATTTTACTTTATTGCTATTTCTACGTCCCCTTGCATTCGTTTTGTAGATTTTTCGACATTTCGCATTGTAAACGTATCCTATTTTACTATAGTTTGGATTTGCACCAGATTTTTTAATTTTTATTTTTCGTTATTTTTGCAAATACTGTCAATGGGGGGGGGTATTCTCAGTTTAGCGATTTTTAAGCATTTTTCTTTATTGCTATTTCTGCGTCCCTTTTCTTTCGTTTGGTAGATTTTTCGGTATTTCGCAGTTCTAACGTATCCTATTTTGCTATATATAGGATTTTCACCAGATTTTATAATTTTCATATTTTGGCCATTTTTAAACTCTTCGTCAACGGGGGGCTATTCTTATTTTAGCGATTTCTAAGCAGTTTAGTTTATTCCTATTTCTGCGTCTCTTTGCATTCGTTTTGTAGATTTTTGCGGCATTACGCAGTTCTAACTAATCCTATTTTGCTATATTTAGGATTTGCACCAGATTTTTTAATTTTTTTGGCCATTTTTGCACTTTTCGTCAATGGGGGGTATTCTCAGTTTAGCGATTTTTAAGCATTTTTCTTTATTGCTATTTCTGCGTCCCTTTGCATACGTTTTGTAGATGTTTCGACATTACGAAGTTCTAACGTATCCAATTTTGCTATATTTAGGATTTTCGCCAGATTTTTTAATTTTTATTTTTTGGCCATTTTTGCAGTTTTCGTCAATTTTCATTTTAGCGATTTCTAAGCATTTTAGTTTATTCCTATTTCTGCGACCCTTTTTATTCGTTTTGTAGATTTTTCGGCATTACGCAGTTCTAACGTATCGTATTTTGCTATACTAAGGATTTGGACCAGATTTTTTAATTTTTATTTTTTGGTCATTTTTGCACTTTTCGTGAATGGGGGGTGTTCTCAGTTTAGCGATTTTTAAGCATTTTTCTTTATTGCTATTTCTGCGTCCCTTTGCATACGTTTTGTAGATGTTTCGACATTACGAAGTTCTAACGTATCCAATTTTGCTATATTTAGGATTTTCGCCAGATTTTTTAATTTTTATTTTTTGGCCATTTTTGCAGTTTTCGTCAATGTTCATTTTAGCGATTTCTAAGCATTTTAGTTTATTCCTATTTCTGCGTCCCTTTTTATTCGTTTTGTAGATTTTTCGGCATTACGCAGTTCTAACGTATCCTATTTTGCTATACTAAGGATTTGGACGAGATTTTTTAATTTTTATTTTTTGGTCATTTTTGCACTTTTCGTGAATGGGGGGGGGGTATTCTCAGTTTAGCGATTTTTAAGCATTTTCCTTTATTGTTATTTCTGCGTCCCTTTGCATTCGTTTTGTAGATTTTTCGACATTACGCAGTTCCAACGTATCCTATTTTGCTATATTTAGGATTTTCACCAGATTTTTTAATTTTTATTTTTTGGCCATTTTTGCAGTTTTCGTCAACGGGGGGGGGTATTCTAAGTTTAGCGATTTTTAAGCATTTTACTATATTGCTATTTCTGCGTCCCGTTGCATTCGTTTTGTAGATTTTTCGGCATTACGCAGTTCTAACGTATCCTATTTTGCTATACTAAGGATTTGGACCAGATTTTTTAATTTTTATTTTTTGGTCATTTTTGCACTTTTCGTGAATGGGGGGGTGCTCTCAGTTTAGCGATTTTTAAGCATTTTCCTTTATTGTTATTTCTGCGTCCCTTTGCATTCGTTTTGTAGATTTTTCGACATTACGCAGTTCTAATGTATCCTATTTTGCTATATTTAGAATTTTCACCAGATTTTTTAATTTTTATTTTTTGGCCATTTTGCACTTTTCGTCAATGGGGGGGTATTCTCATTTTAGCGATTTCTAAGCATTTTAGTTTATTCGTATTTTTGCGTCCCCTTGCATTCTTTTTGTAGATTTTTCGACATTTCGCAGTGTAAACCTATCCTATTTTACTATAGTTTGGATTTGCACCAGATTTTTTAATTTTTATTTTTTGGCCATTTTTGCAGTTTTCGTCAATTTTCATTTTAGCGATTTCTAAGCATTTTAGTTTATTCCTATTTCTGCGTCCCTTTTTATTCGTTTTGTAGATTTTTCGGCATTACGCAGTTCTAACGTATCGTATTTTGCTATACTAAGGATTTGGACGAGATTTTTTAAATTTTATTTTTTGGTCATTTTTGCACTTTGCGTGAATGGGGGGGTATTCTCAGTTTAGCGATTTTTAAGCATTTTCCTTTATTGTTATTTCTGCGTCCCTTTGCATTCGTTTTGTATATTTTTCGACATTACGCAGTTCTAACGTATCCTATTTTGCTATATTTAGGATTTTCACCAGATTTTTTAATTTTTATATTTTGGCCATTTTTGCAGTTTTCGTCAACGGGGGGGGGGTATTCTCAGTTTAGCGATTTCTAAGCATTTTAGTTTATTCCTATTTCTGCGTCCCTTTGCATTCGTTTTGTAGATTTTTCGGCATTACGCAGTTCTAAGGTATCCTATTTTGCTATACTAAGGATTTGGACCAGATTTTTTAATTTTTATTTTTTGGTCATTTTTGCACTTTTCGTGAATGGGGGGGTGTTCACAGTTTAGCGATTTTTAAGCATTTTCTTTTATTTTTATTTCTGCGTCCCTTTGCATTCGTTTTGTAGATTTTTCGACATTACGCAGTTCTAATGTATCCTATTTTGCTATATTTAGAATTTTCACCAGATATTTTAATTTTTATTTTTTGGCCATTTTCCACTTTTCGTCAATGGGGGGGTATTCTCATTTTAGCGATTTCTAAGCATTTTAGTTTATTCCTATTTCTGCGTCCCCTTGCATTCGTTTTGTAGACTTTTCGACATTTCGCAGTGTAAACGTATCCTATTTTACTATAGTTTGGATTTGCACCAGATTTTTTAATTTTTATTTTTCGTTATTTTTGCACATTCTGTCAATGGGGGGGGTATTCTCAGTTTAGCGATTTTTAAGCATTTTTCTTTATTGCTATTTCTGCGTCCCTTTTCTTTCGTTTGGTAGATTTTTCGGTATTTCGCAGTTCTAACGTATCCTATTTTGCTATATATAGGATTTTCACCAGATTTTATAATTTTCATATTTTGGCCATTTTTAAACTCTTCGTCAACGGGGGGCTATTCTTATTTTAGCGATTTCTAAGCAGTTTAGTTTATTCCTATTTCTGCGTCTTTATGCATTCGTTTTGTAGATTTTTGCGGCATTACGCAGTTCTAACTTATCCTATTTTGCTATATTTAGGATTTGCACCAGATTTTTTAATCTTTTGTGGTCATTTTTGCACTTTTCGTCAATGGGGGGGTATTCTCAGTTTAGCGATTTTTCAGCATTTTACTTTGTTGCTATTTCTACGTCCTTTTTCATTCGATTGGTAGATTATTCGGCATTACGCAGTTCTAACGTATCCTATTTTTCTACATTTAGAATTTTCACCAGATTTTTTAATTTTTATTTTTTTCCATTTTTGCACTTTTCGTCAATGGGGGGTATTCTCAGTTTAGCGATTTTTAAGCATTTTTCTTTATTGCTATTTCTGCGTCCCTTTGCATACGTTTTGTAGATGTTTCGACATTACGAAGTTCTAACGTATCCAATTTTGCTATATTTAGGATTTTCGCCAGATTTTTTAATTTTTATTTTTTGGCAATTTTTGCAGTTTTCGACAATTTTCATTTTAGCGATTTCTAAGCATTTTATTTTATTCCTATTTCTGCGTCCCTTTGCATTCGTTTAGTAGATTTTTCGGCATTACGCAGTTCTAACGTATCCTATTTTGCTATATTTCGAATTTTCACAAGATTTTTTAATTTTTATTTTTTGGCCATTTTGCACTTTTCGTCAATGGGGGGGGTATTCTCATTTTAGCGATTTCTAAGCATTTTAGTTTATTCCTATTTCTGCGTCCCTTTGCATTCGTTTTGTAGATTTTTCGGCATTACGCAGTTCTAAGGTATCCTATTTTGCTATACTAAGGATTTGGACCAGATTTTTTATTTTTTATTTTTTGGCCATTTTGCCATTTTCGTCAATGGGGGGGTATTCTCATTTTAGCGATTTCTAAGCATTTTAGTTTATTCCTATTTCTGCGTCCCCTTGCATTCGTTTTGTAGATTTTTCGACATTTCGCAGTGTAAACGTATCCTATTTTACTATAGTTTGGATTTGCACCAGATTTTTTAATTTTTATTTTTCGTTATTTTTGCACATTCTGTCAATGGGGGGGGGATTCTCAGTTTAGCGATTTTTAAGCATTTTTCTTTATTGCTATTTCTGCGTCCCTTTTCTTTCGTTTGGTAGATTTTTCGGTATTTCGCAGTTCTAACGTATCCTATTTTGCTATATATAGGATTTTCACCAGATTTTATAATTTTCATATTTTTGCCATTTTTAAACTCTTCGTCAACGGGGGATATTCTTATTTTAGCGATTTCTAAGCAGTTTAGTTTATTCCTATTTCTGCGTCCCTTTGCATTCGTTTTGTAGATTTTTGCGGCATTACGCAGTTCTAACTTATCCTATTTTGCTATATTTAGGATTTGCACCAGATTTTTTAATTTTTTTGGCCATTTTTGCACTTTTCGTCAATGGGGGGTATTCTCAGTATAGCGATTTTTAAGCATTTTACTTTATTGCTATTTCTGCGTCCCTTTGCATTCGTTTTGTAGATTTTTCGGCATTACGCAATTCTAACGTATTCTATTTTGCTATATTTAGGATTTGCACCAGATTTTTTAATCTTTTGTGGTCATTTTTGCACTTTTCGTCAATGGGGGGGGGTATTCTCAGTTTAGCGATTTTTCAGCATTTTACTTTGTTGCTATTTCTACGTCCTTTTTCTTTCGTTTGGTAGATTATTCGGCATTACGCAGTTCTAACGTATCCTATTTTTCTACATTTAGAATTTTTACCAGATTTTTTAATTTTTATTTTTTTCCATTTTTGCACTTTTCGTCAATGGGGGGGTATTCTCAGTTTAGCGATTTTTAAGCATTTTTCTTTATTGCAATTTCTGCGTCCCTTTGCATACGTTTTGTAGATGTTTCGACATTACGAAGTTCTAACGTATCCAATTTTGCTATATTTAGAATTTTCGCCAGATTTTTTAATTTTTATTTTTTGGCCATTTTTGCAGTTTTCGTCAATTTTCATTTTAGCGATTTCTAAGCATTTTAGTTTATTCCTATTTCTGCGTCCCTTTGCATTCGTTTTGTAGATTTTTCGGCATTACGCAGTTCTAAGGTATCCTATTTTGCTATACTACGGATTTGGACGAGATTTTTTAATTTTTATTTTTTGGTCATTTTTGCACTTTTCGTGAATGGGGGGGGTATTCTCAGTTTAGCGATTTTAAAGCATTTTCCTTTATTGTTATTTCTGCGTCCCTTTGCATTCGTTTTGTAGATTTTTCGACATTACGCAGTTCTAATGTATCCTATTTTGCTATATTTAGAATTTTCACCAGATATTTTAATTTTTATTTTTTGGCCATTTTCCACTTTTCGTCAATGGGGGGGTATTCTCATTTTAGCGATTTCTAAGCATTTTAGTTTATTCCTATTTCTGCGTCCCCTTGCATTCGTTTTGTAGACTTTTCGACATTTCGCAGTGTAAACGTATCCTATTTTACTATAGTTTGGATTTGCACCAGATTTTTTAATTTTTATTTTTATTTATTTTTGCACATTCTGTCAATGGGGGGGGGGTATTCTCAGTTTAGCGATTTTTAAGCATTTTTCTTTATTGCTATTTCTGCGTCCCTTTTCTTTCGTTTGGTAGATTTTTCGGTATTTCGCAGTTCTAACGTATCCTAATTTGCTATATATAGGATTTTCACCAGATTTTATAATTTTCATATTTTGGCCATTTTTAAACTCTTCGTCAACGGGGGGCTATTCTTATTTTAGCGATTTCTAAGCAGTTTAGTTTATTCCTATTTCTGCGTCTTTATGCATTCGTTTTGTAGATTTTTGCGGCATTACGCAGTTCTAACTTATCCTATTTTGCTATATTTAGGATTTGCACCAGATTTTTTAATCTTTTGTGGTCATTTTTGCACTTTTCGTCAATGGGGGGGTATTCTCAGTTTAGCGATTTTTCAGCATTTTACTTTGTTGCTATTTCTACGTCCTTTTTCTTTCGTTTGGTAGATTATTCGGCATTACGCAGTTCTAACGTATCCTATTTTTCTACATTTAGAATTTTCACCAGATTTTTTAATCTTTTGTGGTCATTTTTGCACTTTTCGTCAATGGGGGGGGGGGGTATTCTCAGTTTAGCGATTTTTCAGCATTTTACTTTGTTGCTATTTCTACGTCCTTTTTCTTTCGTTTGGTAGATTATTCGGCATTACGCAGTTCTAACGTATCCTATTTTTCTACATTTAGAATTTTCACCAGATTTTTTAATTTTTATTTTTTTCCATTTTTGCACTTTTCGTCAATGGGGGGGTATTCTCAGTTTAGCGATTTTTAAGCATTTTTCTTTATTGCAATTTCTGCGTCCCTTTGCATACGTTTTGTAGATGTTTCGACATTACGAAGTTCTAACGTATCCAATTTTGCTATATTTAGAATGTTTGCCAGATTTTTAATTTTTATTTTTTGGCCATTTTTGCAGTTTTCGTCAATTTTCATTTTAGCGATTTCTAAACATTTTAGTTTATTCCTATTTCTGCGTCCCTTTTTATTCGTTTTGTAGATTTTTCGGCATTACGTTGTTCTAACGTATCGTATTTTGCTATACTACGGATTTGGACGAGATTTTTTAATTTTTATTTTTTGGTCATTTTTGCATTTTTCGTGAATGGGGGGGGGTATTCTCAGTTTAGCGATTTTTAAGCATTTTCCTTTATTGTTATTTCTGCGTCCCTTTGCATTCGTTTTGTAGATTTTTCGACATTACGCTATTCTAACATATCCTATTTTGCTATATTTAGGATTTTCACCAGATTTTTTAATTTTTATATTTTGGCCATTTTTGCAGTTTTCGTCAACGGGGGGGGGGGGTATTCTCAGTTTAGCGATTTTTAAGCATTTCACGTTATTGCTATTTCTGCGTCCCTTTGCATTCGTTTTGTAGATTTTTCGGCATTACGCAGTTCTAACGTATCCAATTTTGCTATACTAAGGATTTGGACCAGATTTTTTAATTTTTATTTTTTGGTCATTTTTGCACTTTTCGTGAATGGGGGGGGGTGTTCTCAGTTTAGCGATTTTTAAGCATTTTCCTTTATTGTTATTTCTGCGTCCCTTTGCATTTGTTTTGTAGATTTTTCGACATTACGCAGTTCTAATGTATCCTATTTTGCTATATTTCGAATTTTCACCAGATTTTTTAATTTTTATTTTTTGGCCATTTTGCACTTTTCGTCAATGGGGGGGTATTCTCATTTTAGCGATTTCTAAGCATTTTAGTTTATTCCTATTTCTGCGTCCCTTTGCATTCGTTTTGTAGATTTTTCGGCATTACGCAGTTCTAAGGTATCCTATTTTGCTATACTAAGGATTTGGACCAGATTTTTTAATTTTTATTTTTTGGTCATTTTTGCACTTTTCGTGAATGGGGGGGTGTTCACAGTTTAGCGATTTTTAAGCATTTTCCTTTATTGTTATTTCTGCGTCCCTTTGCATTCGTTTTGTAGATTTTTCGACATTACGCAGTTCTAATGTATCCTATTTTGCTATATTTAGAATTTTCACCAGATTTTTTAATTTTTATTTTTTGGCCATTTTCCACTTTTCGTCAATGGGGGGGTATTCTCATTTTAGCGATTTCTAAGCATTTTAGTTTATTCCTATTTCTGCGTCCCCTTGCATTCGTTTTGTAGACTTTTCGACATTTCGCAGTGTAAACGTATCCTATTTTACTATAGTTTGGATTTGCACCAGATTTTTTAATTTTTATTTTTCGTTATTTTTGCACACTCTGTCAATGGGGGGGGGTATTCTCAGTTTAGCGATTTTTAAGCATTTTTCTTTATTGCTATTTCTGCGTCCCTTTTCTTTCGTTTGGTAGATTTTTCGGTATTTCGCAGTTCTAACGTATCCTATTTTGCTATATATAGGATTTTCACCAGATTTTATAATTTTCATATTTTGGCCATTTTTAAACTCTTCGTCAACGGGGGGCTATTCTTATTTTAGCGATTTCTAAGCAGTTTAGTTTATTCCTATTTCTGCGTCTTTATGCATTCGTTTTGTAGATTTTTGCGGCATTACGCAGTTCTAACTTATCCTATTTTGCTATATTTAGGATATGCACCAGATTTTTTAATTTTTTGTGGTCATTTTTGCACTTTTCGTCAATGGGGGGTATTCTCAGTTTAGCGATTTTTCAGCATTTTACTTTGTTGCTATTTCTGCGTCCTTTTTCTTTCGTTTGGTAGATTATTCGGCATTACGCAGTTCTAACGTATCCTATTTTTCTACATTTAGAATTTTCACCAGATTTTTTAATTTTTATTTTTTTCCATTTTTGCACTTTTCGTCAATGGGGGGGTATTCTCATTTTAGCGATTTCTAAGCATTTTAGTTTATTCCTATTTCTGCGTCCCTTTGCATTCGTTTTGTAGATTTTTCGGCATTACGCAGTTCTAAGGTATCCTATTTTGCTGTACTAAGGATTTGGACCAGATTTTTTAATTTTTATCTTTTGGTCATTTTTGCACTTTTCGTGAATGGGGGGGGTGTTCACAGTTTAGCGATTTTTAAGCATTTTCCTTTATTGTTATTTCTGCGTCCCTTTGCATTCGTTTTGTAGATTTTTCGACATTACGCAGTTCTAATGTATCCTATTTTGCTATATTAAGAATTTTCACCATATTTTTTAATTTTTATTTTTTGGCCATTTTCCACTTTTCGTCAATGGGGGGGTATTCTCATTTTAGCGATTTCTAAGCATTTTAGTTTATTCCTATTTCTGCGTCCCCAAGCATTCGTTTTGTAGACTTTTCGACATTTCGCAGTGTAAACGTATCCTATTTTACTATAGTTTGGATTTGCACCAGATTTTTTAATTTTTATTTTTCGTTATTTTTGCACATTCTGTCAATGGGGGGGGGGTATTCTCAGTTTGGCGATTTTTAAGCATTTTTCTTTATTGCTATTTCTGCGTCCCTTTTCTTTCGTTTGGTAGATTTTTCGGTATTTCGCAGTTCTAACGTATCCTATTTTGCTATATATAGGATTTTCACCAGATTTTATAATTTTCATATTTTGGCCATTTTTAAACTCTTCGTCAACGGGGGGCTATTCTTATTTTAGCGATTTCTAAGCAGTTTAGTTTATTCCTATTTCTGCGTGTTTTTGTATTCGTTTTGTAGAATTTTGCGGCATTACGCAGTTCTAACTTATCCTATTTTGCTATATTTAGGATATGCACCAGATTTTTTAATTTTTTGTGGTCATTTTTGCACTTTTCGTCAATGGGGGGTATTCTCAGTTTAGCGATTTTTCAGCATTTTACTTTGTTGCTATTTCTACGTCCTTTTTCTTTCGTTTGGTAGATTATTCGGCATTACGCAGTTCTAACGTATCCTATTTTTCTACATTTAGAATTTTCACCAGATTTTTTAATTTTTATTTTTTTCCATTTTTGCACTTTTCGTCAATGAGGGGGTATTCTCAGTTTAGCGATTTTTAAGCATTTTTCTTTATTGCTATTTCTGCGTCCCTTTGCATACGTTTTGTAGATGTTTCGACATTACGAAGTTCTAACGTATCCAATTTTGCTATATTTAGGATTTTCGCCAGATTTTTTAATTTTTATTTTTTGGCCATTTTTGCAGTTTTCGTCAATTTTCATTTTAGCGATTTCTAAGCATTTTAGTTTATTCCTATTTCTGCGTCCCTTTTTATTCGTTTTGTAGATTTTTCGGCATTACGCAGTTCTAACGTATCGTATTTTGCTATACTAAGGATTTGGACGAGATTTTTTAATTTTTATTTTTTGGTCATTTTTGCACTTTTCGTGAATGGGGGGGTATTCTCAGTTTAGCGATTTTTAAGCATTTTCCTTTATTGTTATTTCTGCGTCCCTTTGCATTCGTTTTGTAGATTTTTCGACATTACGCAGTTCTAACGTATCCTATTTTGCTATATTTAGGATTTTCACCAGATTTTTTAATTTTTATATTTTGGCCATTTTTGCAGTTTTCGTCAACGGGGGGGGTATTCTCAGTTTAGCGATTTTTAAGCATTTTACTTTATTGCTATTTCTGCGTCCCTTTGCATTCGTTTTGTAGATTTTTCGGCATTACGCAGTTCTAACGTATCCTATTTTGCTATATTTCGAATTTTCACCAGATTTTTTAATTTTTATTTTTTGGCCATTTTGCACTTTTCGTCAATGGGGGGGTATTCTCATTTTAGCGATTTCTAAGCATTTTAGTTTATTCCTATTTCTGCGTCCCTTTGCATTCGTTTTGTAGATTTTTCGGCATTACGCAGTTCTAAGGTATGCTATTTTGCTATACTAAGGATTTGGACCAGATTTTTTAATTTTTATTTTTTGGTCATTTTTTCACTTTTCGTGAATGGGGGGGTGTTCTCAGTTTAGCGATTTTTAAGTATTTTCCTTTATTGTTATTTCTGCGTCCCTTTGCATTCGTTTTGTAGATTTTTCGACATTACGCAGTTCTAATGTATCCTATTTTGCTATACTAAGGATTCGACCAGATTTTTTAATTTTCATTTTTTGGCCATTTTGCACTTTTCGTCAATGGGGGGGTATTCTCATTTTAGCGATTTCTAAGCATTTTAGTTTTTTCCTATTTCTGCGTCCCCTTGCATTCGTTTTGTAGATTTTTCGATATTTCGCAGTGTAAACGTATCCTATTTTACTATAGTTTGGATTTGCACCAGATTTTTTAATTTTTATTTTTCGTTATTTTTGCACATTCTGTCAATGGGGGGGGGGGGTATTCTCAGTTTAGCGATTTTTAAGCATTTTTCTTTATTGCTATTTCTGCGTCCCTTTTCTTTCGTTTGGTAGATTTTTCGGTATTTCGCAGTTCTAACGTATCCTATTTTGCTATATATAGGATTTTCACCAGATTTTATAATTTTCATATTTTGGCCATTTTTAAACTCTTCGTCAACGGGGGGCTATTCTTATTTTAGCGATTTCTAAGCAGTTTAGTTTATTCCTATTTCTGCGTCCCTTTGCATTCGTTTTGTAGATTTTTGCGGCATTACGCAGTTCTAACTTATCCTATTTTGCTATATTTAGGGTTTGCACCAGATTTTTTAATTTTTTGTGGTCATTTTTGCACTTTTCGTCAATGGGGGGGTATTCTCAGTTTAGCGATTTTTCAGCATTTTACTTTGTTGCTATTTCTACGTCCTTTTTCTTTCGTTTGGTAGATTATTCGGCATTACGCAGTTCTAACGTATCCTATTTTTCTACATTTAGAATTTTCACCAGATTTTTTAATTTTTATTTTTTTCCATTTTTGCACTTTTCGTCAATGGGGGGGTATTCTCAGTTTAGCGATTTTTAAGCATTTTTCTTTATTGCTATTTCTGCGTCCCTTTGCATACGTTTTGTAGATGTTTCGACATTACGAAGTTCTAACGTATCCAATTTTGCTATATTTAGAATTTTCGCCAGATTTTTAATTTTTATTTTTTGGCCATTTTTGCAGTTTTCGTCAATTTTCATTTTAGCGATTTCTAAGCATTTTAGTTTATTCCTATTTCTGCGTCCCTTTTTATACGTTTTGTAGATTTTTCGGCATTACGTAGTTCTAACGTATCGTATTTTGCTATATTACGGATTTGGACGAGATTTTTTAATTTTTATTTTTTGGTCATTTTTGCATTTTTCGTGAATGGGGGGGGTATTCTCAGTTTAGCGATTTTTAAGCATTTTCCTTTATTGTTATTTCTGCGTCCCTTTGCATTCGTTTTGTAGATTTTTCGACATTACGCAGTTCTAACGTATCCTATTTTGCTATATTTAGGATTTTCACCAGATTTTTTAATTTTTATATTTTGGCCATTTTTGCAGTTTTCGTCAACGGGGGGGGGGTATTCTCAGTTTAGCGATTTTTAAGCATTTCACGTTATTGCTATTTCTGCGTCCCTTTGCATTCGTTTTGTAGATTTTTCGGCATTACGCAGTTCTAACGTATCCAATTTTGCTATACTAAGGATTTGGACCAGATTTTTTAATTTTTATTTTTTGGTCATTTTTGCACTTTTCGTGAATGGGGGGGTGTTCTCAGTTTAGCGATTTTTAAGCATTTTCCTTTATTGTTATTTCTGCGTCCCTTTGCATTTGTTTTGTAGATTTTTCGACATTACGCAGTTCTAATGTATCCTATTTTGCTATATTTCGAATTTTCACCAGATTTTTTAATTTTTATTTTTTGGCCATTTTGCACTTTTCGTCAATGGGGGGGTATTCTCATTTTAGCGATTTCTAAGCATTTTAGTTTATTCCTATTTCTGCGTCCCTTTGCATTCGTTTTGTAGATTTTTCGGCATTACGCAGTTCTAAGGTATCCTATTTTGCTATACTAAGGATTTGGACCAGATTTTTTAATTTTTATTTTTTGGTCATTTTTGCACTTTTCGTGAATGGGGGGGTGTTCACAGTTTAGCGATTTTTAAGCATTTTCCTTTATTGTTATTTCTGCGTCCCTTTGCATTCGTTTTGTAGATTTTTCGACATTACGCAGTTCTAATGTATCCTATTTTGCTATATTTAGAATTTTCACCAGATTTTTTAATTTTTATTTTTTGGCCATTTTCCACTTTTCGTCAATGGGGGGGTATTCTCATTTTAGCGATTTCTAAGCATTTTAGTTTATTCCTATTTCTGCGTCCCCTTGCATTCGTTTTGTAGACTTTTCGACATTTCGCAGTGTAAACGTATCCTATTTTACTATAGTTTGGATTTGCACCAGATTTTTTAATTTTTATTTTTCGTTATTTTTGCACACTCTGTCAATGGGGGGGGTATTCTCAGTTTAGCGATTTTTAAGCATTTTTCTTTATTGCTATTTCTGCGTCCCTTTTCTTTCGTTTGGTAGATTTTTCGGTATTTCGCAGTTCTAACGTATCCTATTTTGCTATATATAGGATTTTCACCAGATTTTATAATGTTCATATTTTGGCCATTTTTAAACTCTTCGTCAACGGGGGGCTATTCTTATTTTAGCGATTTCTAAGCAGTTTAGTTTATTCCTATTTCTGCGTCTTTATGCATTCGTTTTGTAGATTTTTGCGGCATTACGCAGTTCTAACTTATCCTATTTTGCTATATTTAGGATATGCACCAGATTTTGTAATTTTTTGTGGTCATTTTTGCACTTTTCGTCAATGGGGGGTATTCTCAGTTTAGCGATTTTTCAGCATTTTACTTTGTTGCTATTTCTGCGTCCTTTTTCTTTCGTTTGGTAGATTATTCGGCATTACGCAGTTCTAACGTATCCTATTTTTCTACATTTAGAATTTTCACCAGATTTTTTAATTTTTATTTTTTTCCATTTTTGCACTTTTCGTCAATGGGGGGGTATTCTCATTTTAGCGATTTCTAAGCATTTTAGTTTATTCCTATTTCTGCGTCCCTTTGCATTCGTTTTGTAGATTTTTCGGCATTACGCAGTTCTAAGGTATCCTATTTTGCTGTACTAAGGATTTGGACCAGATTTTTTAATTTTTATTTTTTGGTCATTTTTGCACTTTTCGTGAATGGGGGGGGGTGTTCACAGTTTAGCGATTTTTAAGCATTTTCCTTTATTGTTATTTCTGCGTCCCTTTGCATTCGTTTTGTAGATTTTTCGACATTACGCAGTTCTAATGTATCCTATTTTGCTATATTAAGAATTTTCACCATATTTTTTAATTTTTATTTTTTGGCCATTTTCCACTTTTCGTCAATGGGGGGGTATTCTCATTTTAGCGATTTCTAAGCATTTTAGTTTATTCCTATTTCTGCGTCCCCAAGCATTCGTTTTGTAGACTTTTCGACATTTCGCAGTGTAAACGTATCCTATTTTACTATAGTTTGGATTTGCACCAGATTTTTTAATTTTTATTTTTCGTTATTTTTGCACATTCTGTCAATGGGGGGGGGGTATTCTCAGTTTGGCGATTTTTAAGCATTTTTCTTTATTGCTATTTCTGCGTCCCTTTTCTTTCGTTTGGTAGATTTTTCGGTATTTCGCAGTTCTAACGTATCCTATTTTGCTATATATAGGATTTTCACCAGATTTTATAATTTTCATATTTTGGCCATTTTTAAACTCTTCGTCAACGGGGGGCTATTCTTATTTTAGCGATTTCTAAGCAGTTTAGTTTATTCCTATTTCTGCGTGTTTTTGCATTCGTTTTGTAGATTTTTGCGGCATTACGCAGTTCTAACTTATCCTATTTTGCTATATTTAGGATATGCACCAGATTTTTTAATTTTTTGTGGTCATTTTTGCACTTTTCGTCAATGGGGGGTATTCTCAGTTTAGCGATTTTTCAGCATTTTACTTTGTTGCTATTTCTACGTCCTTTTTCTTTCGTTTGGTAGATTATTCGGCATTACGCAGTTCTAACGTATCCTATTTTTCTACATTTAGAATTTTCACCAGATTTTTTAATTTTTATTTTTTTCCATTTTTGCACTTTTCGTCAATGGGGGGGTATTCTCAGTTTAGCGATTTTTAAGCATTTTTCTTTATTGCTATTTCTGCGTCCCTTTGCATACGTTTTGTAGATGTTTCGACATTACGAAGTTCTAACGTATCCAATTTTGCTATATTTAGGATTTTCGCCAGATTTTTTAATTTTTATTTTTTGGCCATTTTTGCAGTTTTCGTCAATTTTCATTTTAGCGATTTCTAAGCATTTTAGTTTATTCCTATTTCTGCGTCCCTTTTTATTCGTTTTGTAGATTTTTCGGCATTACGCAGTTCTAACGTATCGTATTTTGCTATACTAAGGATTTGGACGAGATTTTTTAGTTTTTATTTTTTGGTCATTTTTGCACTTTTCGTGAATGGGGGGGTATTCTCAGTTTAGCGATTTTTAGCATTTTCCTTTATTGTTATTTCTGCGTCCCTTTGCATTCGTTTTGTAGATTTTTCGACATTACGCAGTTCTAACGTATCCTATTTTGCTATATTTAGGATTTTCACCAGATTTTTTAATTTTTATATTTTGGCCATTTTTGCAGTTTTCGTCAACGGGGGGGGTATTCTCAGTTTAGCGATTTTTAAGCATTTTACTTTATTGCTATTTCTGCGTCCCTTTGCATTCGTTTTGTAGATTTTTCGGCATTACGCAGTTCTAACGTATCCTATTTTGCTATATTTCGAATTTTCACCAGATTTTTTAATTTTTATTTTTTGGCCATTTTGCACTTTCGTCAATGGGGGGGTATTCTCATTTTAGCGATTTCTAAGCATTTTAGTTTATTCCTATTTCTGCGTCCCTTTGCATTCGTTTTGTAGATTTTTCGGCATTACGCAGTTCTAACGTATCCTATTTTGCTATATTTAGGATTTTCACCAGATTTTTTAATTTTTATATTTTGGCCATTTTTGCAGTTTTCGTCAACGGGGGGGGGGTATTCTCAGTTTAGCGATTTTTAAGCATTTCACGTTATTGCTATTTCTGCGTCCCTTTGCATTCGTTTTGTAGATTTTTCGGCATTACGCAGTTCTAACGTATCCAATTTTGCTATACTAAGGATTTGGACCAGATTTTTTAATTTTTATTTTTTGGTCATTTTTGCACTTTTCGTGAATGGGGGGGGGTGTTCTCAGTTTAGCGATTTTTAAGCATTTTCCTTTATTGTTATTTCTGCGTCCCTTTGCATTTGTTTTGTAGATTTTTCGACATTACGCAGTTCTAATGTATCCTATTTTGCTATATTTCGAATTTTCACCAGATTTTTTAATTTTTATTTTTTGGCCATTTTGCACTTTTCGTCAATGGGGGGGTATTCTCATTTTAGCGATTTCTAAGCATTTTAGTTTATTCCTATTTCTGCGTCCCTTTGCATTCGTTTTGTAGATTTTTCGGCATTACGCAGTTCTAAGGTATCCTATTTTGCTATACTAAGGATTTGGACCAGATTTTTTAATTTTTATTTTTTGGTCATTTTTGCACTTTTCGTGAATGGGGGGGTGTTCACAGTTTAGCGATTTTTAAGCATTTTCCTTTATTGTTATTTCTGCGTCCCTTTGCATTCGTTTTGTAGATTTTTCGACATTACGCAGTTCTAATGTATCCTATTTTGCTATATTTAGAATTTTCACCAGATTTTTTAATTTTTATTTTTTGGCCATTTTCCACTTTTCGTCAATGGGGGGGTATTCTCATTTTAGCGATTTCTAAGCATTTTAGTTTATTCCTATTTCTGCGTCCCCAAGCATTCGTTTTGTAGACTTTTCGACATTTCGCAGTGTAAACGTATCCTATTTTACTATAGTTTGGATTTGCACCAGATTTTTTAATTTTTATTTTTCGTTATTTTTGCACATTCTGTCAATGGGGGGGGGGTATTCTCAGTTTGGCGATTTTTAAGCATTTTTCTTTATTGCTATTTCTGCGTCCCTTTTCTTTCGTTTGGTAGATTTTTCGGTATTTCGCAGTTCTAACGTATCCTATTTTGCTATATATAGGATTTTCACCAGATTTTATAATTTTCATATTTTGGCCATTTTTAAACTCTTCGTCAACGGGGGGCTATTCTTATTTTAGCGATTTCTAAGCAGTTTAGTTTATTCCTATTTCTGCGTGTTTTTGCATTCGTTTTGTAGATTTTTGCGGCATTACGCAGTTCTAACTTATCCTATTTTGCTATATTTAGGATATGCACCAGATTTTTTAATTTTTTGTGGTCATTTTTGCACTTTTCGTCAATGGGGGGTATTCTCAGTTTAGCGATTTTTCAGCATTTTACTTTGTTGCTATTTCTACGTCCTTTTTCTTTCGTTTGGTAGATTATTCGGCATTACGCAGTTCTAACGTATCCTATTTTTCTACATTTAGAATTTTCACCAGATTTTTTAATTTTTATTTTTTTCCATTTTTGCACTTTTCGTCAATGGGGGGGTATTCTCAGTTTAGCGATTTTTAAGCATTTTTCTTTATTGCTATTTCTGCGTCCCTTTGCATACGTTTTGTAGATGTTTCGACATTACGAAGTTCTAACGTATCCAATTTTGCTATATTTAGGATTTTCGCCAGATTTTTTAATTTTTATTTTTTGGCCATTTTTGCAGTTTTCGTCAATTTTCATTTTAGCGATTTCTAAGCATTTTAGTTTATTCCTATTTCTGCGTCCCTTTTTATTCGTTTTGTAGATTTTTCGGCATTACGCAGTTCTAACGTATCGTATTTTGCTATACTAAGGATTTGGACGAGATTTTTTAATTTTTATTTTTTGGTCATTTTTGCACTTTTCGTGAATGGGGGGGTATTCTCAGTTTAGCGATTTTTAAGCATTTTCCTTTATTGTTATTTCTGCGTCCCTTTGCATTCGTTTTGTAGATTTTTCGACATTACGCAGTTCTAATGTATCCTATTTTGCTATATTTCGAATTTTCACAAGATTTTTTAATTTTTATTTTTTGGCCATTTTGCACTTTCGTCAATGGGGGGGTATTCTCATTTTAGCGATTTCTAAGCATTTTAGTTTATTCCTATTTCTGCGTCCCTTTGCATTCGTTTTGTAGATTTTTCGGCATTACGCAGTTCTAACGTATCCTATTTTGCTATATTTAGGATTTTCACCAGATTTTTTAATTTTTATATTTTGGCCATTTTTGCAGTTTTCGTCAACGGGGGGGGGTATTCTCAGTTTAGCGATTTTTAAGCATTTCACGTTATTGCTATTTCTGCGTCCCTTTGCATTCGTTTTGTAGATTTTTCGGCATTACGCAGTTCTAACGTATCCAATTTTGCTATACTAAGGATTTGGACCAGATTTTTTAATTTTTATTTTTTGGTCATTTTTGCACTTTTCGTGAATGGGGGGGGTGTTCTCAGTTTAGCGATTTTTAAGCATTTTCCTTTATTGTTATTTCTGCGTCCCTTTGCATTTGTTTTGTAGATTTTTCGACATTACGCAGTTCTAATGTATCCTATTTTGCTATATTTCGAATTTTCACCAGATTTTTTAATTTTTATTTTTTGGCCATTTTGCACTTTTCGTCAATGGGGGGGTATTCTCATTTTAGCGATTTCTAAGCATTTTAGTTTATTCCTATTTCTGCGTCCCTTTGCATTCGTTTTGTAGATTTTTCGGCATTACGCAGTTCTAAGGTATCCTATTTTGCTATACTAAGGATTTGGACCAGATTTTTTAATTTTTATTTTTTGGTCATTTTTGCACTTTTCGTGAATGGGGGGGTGTTCACAGTTTAGCGATTTTTAAGCATTTTCCTTTATTGTTATTTCTGCGTCCCTTTGCATTCGTTTTGTAGATTTTTCGACATTACGCAGTTCTAATGTATCCTATTTTGCTATATTTAGAATTTTCACCATATTTTTTAATTTTTATTTTTTGGCCATTTTCCACTTTTAGTCAATGGGGGGGTATTCTCATTTTAGCGATTTCTAAGCATTTTAGTTTATTCCTATTTCTGCGTCCCCAAGCATTCGTTTTGTAGACTTTTCGACATTTCGCAGTGTAAACGTATCCTATTTTACTATAGTTTGGATTTGCACCAGATTTTTTAATTTTTATTTTTCGTTATTTTTGCACATTCTGTCAATGGGGGGGGTATTCTCAGTTTGGCGATTTTTAAGCATTTTTCTTTATTGCTATTTCTGCGTCCCTTTTCTTTCGTTTGGTAGATTTTTCGGTATTTCGCAGTTCTAACGTATCCTATTTTGCTATATATAGGATTTTCACCAGATTTTATAATTTTCATATTTTGGCCATTTTTAAACTCTTCGTCAACGGGGGGCTATTCTTATTTTAGCGATTTCTAAGCAGTTTAGTTTATTCCTATTTCTGCGTGTTTTTGCATTCGTTTTGTAGATTTTTGCGGCATTACGCAGTTCTAACTTATCCTATTTTGCTATATTTAGGATATGCACCAGATTTTTTAATTTTTTGTGGTCATTTTTGCACTTTTCGTCAATGGGGGGTATTCTCAGTTTAGCGATTTTTCAGCATTTTACTTTGTTGCTATTTCTACGTCCTTTTTCTTTCGTTTGGTAGATTATTCGGCATTACGCAGTTCTAACGTATCCTATTTTTCTACATTTAGAATTTTCACCAGATTTTTTAATTTTTATTTTTTTCCATTTTTGCACTTTTCGTCAATGGGGGGGTATTCTCAGTTTAGCGATTTTTAAGCATTTTTCTTTATTGCTATTTCTGCGTCCCTTTGCATACGTTTTGTAGATGTTTCGACATTACGAAGTTCTAACGTATCCAATTTTGCTATATTTAGGATTTTCGCCAGATTTTTTAATTTTTATTTTTTGGCCATTTTTGCAGTTTTCGTCAATTTTCATTTTAGCGATTTCTAAGCATTTTAGTTTATTCCTATTTCTGCGTCCCTTTTTATTCGTTTTGTAGATTTTTCGGCATTACGCAGTTCTAACGTATCGTATTTTGCTATACTAAGGATTTGGACGAGATTTTTTAATTTTTATTTTTTGGTCATTTTTGCACTTTTCGTGAATGGGGGGGTATTCTCAGTTTAGCGATTTTTAAGCATTTTCCTTTATTGTTATTTCTGCGTCCCTTTGCATTCGTTTTGTAGATTTTTCGACATTACGCAGTTCTAACGTATCCTATTTTGCTATATTTAGGATTTTCACCAGATTTTTTAATTTTTATATTTTGGCCATTTTTGCAGTTTTCGTCAACGGGGGGGGTATTCTCAGTTTAGCGATTTTTAAGCATTTTACTTTATTGCTATTTCTGCGTCCCTTTGCATTCGTTTTGTAGATTTTTCGGCATTACGCAGTTCTAACGTATCCTATTTTGCTATATTTCGAATTTTCACCAGATTTTTTAATTTTTATTTTTTGGCCATTTTGCACTTTCGTCAATGGGGGGGTATTCTCATTTTAGCGATTTCTAAGCATTTTAGTTTATTCCTATTTCTGCGTCCCTTTGCATTCGTTTTGTAGATTTTTCGGCATTACGCAGTTCTAACGTATCCTATTTTGCTATATTTAGGATTTTCACCAGATTTTTTAATTTTTATATTTTGGCCATTTTTGCAGTTTTCGTCAACGGGGGGGGGTATTCTCAGTTTAGCGATTTTTAAGCATTTCACGTTATTGCTATTTCTGCGTCCCTTTGCATTCGTTTTGTAGATTTTTCGGCATTACGCAGTTCTAACGTATCCAATTTTGCTATACTAAGGATTTGGACCAGATTTTTTAATTTTTATTTTTTGGCCATTTTGCACTTTTCGTGAATGGGGGGGTATTCTCATTTTAGCGATTTCTAAGCATTTTAGTTTATTCCTATTTCTGCGTCCCTTTGCATTCGTTTTGTAGATTTTTCGGCATTACGCAGTTCTAAGGTATCCTATTTTGCTATACTAAGGATTTGGACCAGATTTTTTTATTTTTATTTTTTGGTCATTTTTGCACTTTTCGTGAATGGGGGGGTGTTCACAGTTTAGCGATTTTTAAGCATTTTCCTTTATTGTTATTTCTGCGTCCCTTTGCATTCGTTTTGTAGATTTTTCGACATTACGCAGTTCTAATGTATCCTATTTTGCTATATTTAGAATTTTCACCAGATTTTTTAATTTTTATTTTTTGGCCATTTTCCACTTTTCGTCAATGGGGGGGTATTCTCATTTTAGCGATTTCTAAGCATTTTAGTTTATTCCTATTTCTGCGTCCCCTTGCATTCGTTTTGTAGACTTTTCGACATATCGCAGTGTAAACGTATCCTATTTTACTATAGTTTGGATTTGCACCAGATTTTTTAATTTTTATTTTTCGTTATTTTTGCACACTCTGTCAATGGGGGGGGTATTCTCAGTTTAGCGATTTTTAAGCATTTTTCTTTATTGCTATTTCTGCGTCCCTTTTCTTTCGTTTGGTAGATTTTTCGGTATTTCGCAGTTCTAACGTATCCTATTTTGCTATATATATGATTTTCACCAGATTTTATAATGTTCATATTTTGGCCATTTTTAAACTCTTCGTCAACGGGGGGCTATTCTTATTTTAGCGATTTCTAAGCAGTTTAGTTTATTCCTATTTCTGCGTCTTTATGCATTCGTTTTGTAGATTTTTGCGGCATTACGCAGTTCTAACTTATCCTATTTTGCTATATTTAGGATATGCACCAGATTTTTTAATTTTTTGTGGTCATTTTTGCACTTTTCGTCAATGGGGGTATTCTCAGTTTAGCGATTTTTCAGCATTTTACTTTGTTGCTATTTCTGCGTCCTTTTTCTTTCGTTTGGTAGATTATTCGGCATTACGCAGTTCTAACGTATCCTATTTTTCTACATTTAGAATTTTCACCAGATTTTTTAATTTTTATTTTTTTCCATTTTTGCACTTTTCGTCAATGGGGGGGTATTCTCATTTTAGCGATTTCTAAGCATTTTAGTTTATTCCTATTTCTGCGTCCCTTTGCATTCGTTTTGTAGATTTTTCGGCATTACGCAGTTCTAAGGTATCCTATTTTGCTGTACTAAGGATTTGGACCAGATTTTTTAATTTTTATTTTTTGGTCATTTTTGCACTTTTCGTGAATGGGGGGGGGTGTTCACAGTTTAGCGATTTTTAAGCATTTTCCTTTATTGTTATTTCTGCGTCCCTTTGCATTCGTTTTGTAGATTTTTCGACATTACGCAGTTCTAATGTATCCTATTTTGCTATATTAAGAATTTTCACCATATTTTTTAATTTTTATTTTTTGGCCATTTTCCACTTTTCGTCAATGGGGGGGTATTCTCATTTTAGCGATTTCTAAGCATTTTAGTTTATTCCTATTTCTGCGTCCCCAAGCATTCGTTTTGTAGACTTTTCGACATTTCGCAGTGTAAACGTTTCCTATTTTACTATAGTTTGGATTTGCACCAGATTTTTTAATTTTTATTTTTCGTTATTTTTGCACATTCTGTCAATGGGGGGGGTATTCTCAGTTTGGCGATTTTTAAGCATTTTTCTTTATTGCTATTTCTGCGTCCCTTTTCTTTCGTTTGGTAGATTTTTCGGTATTTCGCAGTTCTAACGTATCCTATTTTGCTATATATAGGATTTTCACCAGATTTTATAATTTTCATATTTTGGCCATTTTTAAACTCTTCGTCAACGGGGGGCTATTCTTATTTTAGCGATTTCTAAGCAGTTTAGTTTATTCCTATTTCTGCGTCCCTTTGCATTCGTTTTGTAGATTTTTGCGGCATTACGCAGTTCTAACTTATCCTATTTTGCTATATTTAGGATATGCACCAGATTTTTTAATTTTTTGTGGTCATTTTTGCACTTTTCGTCAATGGGGGGTATTCTCAGTTTAGCGATTTTTCAGCATTTTACTTTGTTGCTATTTCTACGTCCTTTTTCTTTCGTTTGGTAGATTATTCGGCATTACGCAGTTCTAACGTATCCTATTTTTCTACATTTAGAATTTTCACCAGATTTTTTAATTTTTATTTTTTTCCATTTTTGCACTTTTCGTCAATGGGGGGGTATTCTCAGTTTAGCGATTTTTAAGCATTTTTCTTTATTGCTATTTCTGCGTCCCTTTGCATACGTTTTGTAGATGTTTCGACATTACGAAGTTCTAACGTATCCAATTTTGCTATATTTAGGATTTTCGCCAGATTTTTTAATTTTTATTTTTTGGCCATTTTTGCAGTTTTCGTCAATTTTCATTTTCGCGATTTTTAAGCATTTTAGTTTATTCCTATTTCTGCGTCCCTTTTTATTCGTTTTGTAGATTTTTCGGCATTACGCAGTTCTAACGTATCGTATTTTGCTATACTAAGGATTTGGACGAGATTTTTTAATTTTTATTTTTTGGTCATTTTTGCACTTTTCGTGAATGGGGGGGTATTCTCAGTTTAGCGATTTTTAAGCATTTTCCTTTATTGTTATTTCTGCGTCCCTTTGCATTCGTTTTGTAGATTTTTCGACATTACGCAGTTCTAACGTATCCTATTTTGCTATATTTAGGATTTTCACCAGATTTTTTAATTTTTATATTTTGGCCATTTTTGCAGTTTTCGTCAACGGGGGGGGTATTCTCAGTTTAGCGATTTTTAAGCATTTTACTTTATTGCTATTTCTGCGTCCCTTTGCATTCGTTTTGTAGATTTTTCGGCATTACGCACTTCTAACGTATCCTATTTTGCTATATTTCGAATTTTCACCAGATTTTTTAATTTTTATTTTTTGGCCATTTTGCACTTTTCGTCAATGGGGGGGTATTCTCATTTTAGCGATTTCTAAGCATTTTAGTTTATTCCTATTTCTGCGTCCCTTTGCATTCGTTTTGTAGATTTTTCGGCATTACGCAGTTCTAAGGTATGCTATTTTGCTATACTAAGGATTTGGACCAGATTTTTTAATTTTTATTTTTTGGTCATTTTTTCACTTTTCGTGAATGGGGGGGGTGTTCTCAGTTTAGCGATTTTTAAGTATTTTCCATTATTGTTATTTCTGCGTCCCTTTGCATTCGTTTTGTAGATTTTTCGACATTACGCAGTTCTAATGTATCCTATTTTGCTATACTAAGGATTCGACCAGATTTTTTAATTTTCATTTTTTGGCCATTTTGCACTTTTCGTCAATGGGGGGGTATTCTCATTTTAGCGATTTCTAAGCATTTTAGTTTATTCCTATTTCTGCGTCCCCTTGCATTCGTTTTGTAGATTTTTCGATATTTCGCAGTGTAAACGTATCCTATTTTACTATAGTTTGGATTTGCACCAGATTTTTTAATTTTTATTTTTCGTTATTTTTGCACATTCTGTCAATGGGGGGGGGTATTCTCAGTTTAGCGATTTTTAAGCATTTTTCTTTATTGCTATTTCTGCGTCCCTTTTCTTTCGTTTGGTAGATTTTTCGGTATTTCGCAGTTCTAACGTATCCTATTTTGCTATATATAGGATTTTCACCAGATTTTATAATTTTCATATTTTGGCAATTTTTAAACTCTTCGTCAACGGGGGGCTATTCTTATTTTAGCGATTTCTAAGCAGTTTAGTTTATTCCTATTTCTGCGTCCCTTTGCATTCGTTTTGTAGATTTTTGCGGCATTACGCAGTTCTAACTTATCCTATTTTGCTATATTTAGGATTTGCACCAGATTTTTTAATTTTTTGTGGTCATTTTTGCACTTTTCGTCAATGGGGGGGTATTCTCAGTTTAGCGATTTTTCAGCATTTTACTTTGTTGCTATTTCTACGTCCTTTTTCTTTCGTTTGGTAGATTATTCGGCATTACGCAGTTCTAACGTATCCTATTTTTCTACATTTAGAATTTTCACCAGATTTTTTAATTTTTATTTTTTTCCATTTTTGCACTTTTCGTCAATGGGGGGGTATTCTCAGTTTAGCGATTTTTAAGCATTTTTCTTTATTGCTATTTCTGCGTCCCTTTGCATACGTTTTGTAGATGTTTCGACATTACGAAGTTCTAACGTATCCAATTTTGCTATATTTAGAATTTTCGCCAGATTTTTTAATTTTTATTTTTTGGCCATTTTTGCAGTTTTCGTCAATTTTCATTTTAGCGATTTCTAAGCATTTTAGTTTATTCCTATTTCTGCGTCCCTTTTTATTCGTTTTGTAGATTTTTCAGCATTACGTAGTTCTAACGTATCGTATTTTGCTATACTACGGATTTGGACGAGATTTTTTAATTTTTATTTTTTGGTCATTTTTGCATTTTTCGTGAATGGGGGGGGGTATTCTCAGTTTAGCGATTTTTAAGCATTTTCCTTTATTGTTATTTCTGCGTCCCTTTGCATTCGTTTTGTAGATTTTTCGACATTACGCAGTTCTAACGTATCCTATTTTGCTATATTTAGGATTTTCACCAGATTTTTTAATTTTTATATTTTGGCCATTTTTGCAGTTTTCGTCAACGGGGGGGGGTATTCTCAGTTTAGCGATTTTTAAGCATTTCACGTTATTGCTATTTCTGCGTCCCTTTGCATTCGTTTTGTAGATTTTTCGGCATTACGCAGTTCTAACGTATCCAATTTTGCTATACTAAGGATTTGGACCAGATTTTTTAATTTTTATTTTTTGGTCATTTTTGCACTTTTCGTGAATGGGGGGGGGGTGTTCTCAGTTTAGCGATTTTTAAGCATTTTCCTTTATTGTTATTTCTGCGTCCCTTTGCATTTGTTTTGTAGATTTTTCGACATTACGCAGTTCTAATGTATCCTATTTTGCTATATTTCGAATTTTCACCAGATTTATTAATTTTTATTTTTTGGCCATTTTGCACTTTTCGTCAATGGGGGGGTATTCTCATTTTAGCGATTTCTAAGCATTTTAGTTTATTCCTATTTCTGCGTCCCTTTGCATTCGTTTTGTAGATTTTTCGGCATTACGCAGTTCTAAAGTATCCTATTTTGCTATACTAAGGATTTGGACCAGATTTTATAATTTTCATATTTTGGCCATTTTTAAACTCTTCGTCAACGGGGGGCTATTCTTATTTTAGCGATTTCTAAGCAGTTTAGTTTATTCCTATTTCTGCGTCTTTATGCATTCGTTTTGTAGATTTTTGCGGCATTACGCAGTTCTAACTTATCCTATTTTGCTATATTTAGGATTTGCACCAGATTTTTTAATCTTTTGTGGTCATTTTTGCACTTTTCGTCAATGGGGGGGTATTCTCAGTTTAGCGATTTTTCAGCATTTTACTTTGTTGCTATTTCTACGTCCTTTTTCTTTCGTTTGGTAGATTATTCGGCATTACGCAGTTCTAACGTATCCTATTTTTCTACATTTAGAATTTTCACCAGATTTTTTAATTTTTATTTTTTTCCATTTTTGCACTTTTCGTCAATGGGGGGGTATTCTCAGTTTAGCGATTTTTAAGCATTTTTCTTTATTGCTATTTCTGCGTCCCTTTGCATACGTTTTGTAGATGTTTCGACATTACGAAGTTCTAACGTATCCAATTTTGCTATATTTAGGATTTTCGCCAGATTTTTTAATTTTTATTTTTCGGCCATTTTTGCAGTTTTCGTCAATTTTCATTTTAGCGATTTCTAAGCATTTTAGTTTATTCCTATTTCTGCGTCCCTTTGCATTCGTTTAGTAGATTTTTCGGCATTACGCAGTTCTAACGTATCCTATTTTGCTATATTTCGAATTTTCACAAGATTTTTTAATTTTTATTTTTTGGCCATTTTGCACTTTTCGTCAATGGGGGGGTATTCTCATTTTAGCGATTTCTAAGCATTTTAGTTTATTCCTATTTCTGCGTCCCTTTGCATTCGTTTTGTAGATTTTTCGGCATTACGCAGTTCTAAGGTATCCTATTTTGCTATACTAAGGATTTGGACCAGATTTTTTAATTTTTATTTTTTGGCCATTTTGCCATTTTCGTCAATGGGGGGGTATTCTCATTTTAGCGATTTCTAAGCATTTTAGTTTATTCCTATTTCTGCGTCCCCTTGCATTCCTTTTGTAGATTTTTCGACATTTCGCAGTGTAAACGTATCCTATTTTACTATAGTTTGGATTTGCACCAGATTTTTTAATTTTTATTTTTCGTTATTTTTGCACATTCTGTCAATGGGGGGGTATTCTCAGTTTAGCGATTTTTAAGCATTTTTCTTTATTGCTATTTCTGCGTCCCTTTTCTTTCGTTTGGTAGATTTTTCGGTATTTCGCAGTTCTAACGTATCCTATTTTGCTATATATAGGATTTTCACCAGATTTTATAATTTTCATATTTTGGCCATTTTTGCACTTTTCGTCAATGGGGGGTATTCTCAGTATAGCGATTTTTAAGCATTTTACTTTATTGCTATTTCTGCGTCCCTTTGCATTCGTTTTGTAGATTTTTCGGCATTACGCAGATCTAACGTATTCTATTTTGCTATATTTAGGATTTGCACCAGATTTTTTAATCTTTTGTGGTCATTTTTGCACTTTTCGTCAATGGGGGGGTATTCTCAGTTTAGCGATTTTTCAGCATTTTACTTTGTTGCTATTTCTACGTCCTTTTTCTTTCGTTTTGTAGATTATTCGGCATTACGCAGTTCTAACGTATCCTATTTTTCTACATTTAGAATTTTCACCAGATTTTTTAATTTTTATTTTTTTCCATTTTTGCACTTTTCGTCAATGGGGGGGTATTCTCAGTTTAGCGATTTTTAAGCATGTTTCTTTATTGCTATTTCTGCGTCCCTTTGCATACGTTTTGTAGATGTTTCGACATTACGAAGTTCTAACGTATCCAATTTTGCTATATTTAGAATTTTCGCCAGATTTTTTAATTTTTATTTTTTGGCCATTTTTGCAGTTTTCGTCAATTTTCATTTTAGCGATTTCTAAGCATTTTAGTTTATTCCTATTTCTGCGTCCCTTTGCATACGTTTTGTAGATGTTTCGACATTACGAAGTTCTAACGTATCCAATTTTGCTATATTTAGGATTTTCACCAGATTTTTTAATTTTTATATTTTGGCCATTTTTGCAGTTTTCGTCAACGGGGGGGGTATTCTCAGTTTAGCGATTTTTAAGCATTTTACGTTATTGCTATTTCTGCGTCCCTTTGCATTCGTTTTGTAGATTTTTCGGCATTACGCAGTTCTAACGTATCCTATTTTGCTATATCTCGAATTTTCACCAGATTTTTTAATTTTTATTTTTTGGCCATTTTGCACTTTTCGTCAATGGGGGGGTATTTTCATTTTAGCGATTTCTAAGCATTTTAGTTTATTCCTATTTCTGCGTCCCTTTGCATTCGTTTTGTAGATTTTTCGGCATTACGCAGTTCTAAGGTATCCTATATTGCTATACTAAGGATTTGGACCAGATTTTTTAATTTTTATTTTTTGGTCATTTTTGCACTTTTCGTGAATGGGGGGGTGTTCACAGTTTAGCGATTTTTAAGCATTTTCCTTTATTGTTATTTCTGCGTCCCTTTGCATTCGTTTTGTAGATTTTTCGACATTACGCAGTTCTAATGTATCCTATTTTGCTAAATTTAGAATTTTCACCAGATTTTTTAATTTTTATTTTTTGGCCATTTTCCACTTTTCGTCAATGGGGGGGTATTCTCATTTTAGCGATTTCTAAGCATTTTAGTTTATTCCTATTTCTGCGTCCCCTTGCATTCGTTTTGTAGACTTTTCGACATTTCGCAGTGTAAACGTATCCTATTTTACTATAGTTTGGATTTGCACCAGATTTTTTAATTTTTATTTTTCGTTATTTTTGCACATTCTGTCAATGGGGGGGGGGTATTCTCAGTTTAGCGATTTTTAAGCATTTTTCTTTATTGCTATTTCTGCGTCCCTTTTCTTTCGTTTGGTAGATTTTTCGGTATTTCGCAGTTCTAACGTATCCTATTTTGCTATATATAGGATTTTCACCAGATTTTATAATTTTCATATTTTGGCCATTTTTAAACTCTTCGTCAACGGGGGGCTATTCTTATTTTAGCGATTTCTAAGCAGTTTAGTTTATTCCTATTTCTGCGTCTTTATGCATTCGTTTTGTAGATTTTTGCGGCATTACGCAGTTCTAACTTATCCTATTTTGTTATATTTAGGATATGCACCAGATTTTTTAATTTTTTGTGGTCATTTTTGCACTTTTCGTCAATGGGGGGTATTCTCAGTTTAGCGATTTTTCAGCATTTTACTTTGTTGCTATTTCTACGTCCTTATTCTTTCGTTTGGTAGATTATTCGGCATTACGCAGTTCTAACGTATCCTATTTTTCTACATTTAGAATTTTCACCAGATTTTTTAATTTTTATTTTTTTCCATTTTTGCACTTTTCGTCAATGGGGGGGGGGTATTCTCAGTTTAGCGATTTTTAAGCATTTTTCTTTATTGCTATTTCTGCGTCCCTTTGCATACGTTTTGTAGATGTTTCGACATTACGAAGTTCTAACGTATCCAATTTTGCTATACTAAGGATTTGGACCAGATTTTTTAATTTTTATTTTTTGGTCATTTTTGCACTTTTCGTGAATGTTGGGGGTGTTCACAGTTTAGCGATTTTTAAGCATTTTCCTTTATTGTTATTTCTGCGTCCCTTTGCATTCGTTTTGTAGATTTTTCGACATTACGCAGTTCTAATGTATCCTATTTTGCTATATTTAGAATTTTCACCAGATTTTTTAATTTTTATTTTTTGGCCATTTTCCACTTTTCGTCAATGGGGGGGTATTCTCATTTTAGCGATTTCTAAGCATTTTAGTTTATTCCTATTTCTGCGTCCCCTTGCATTCGTTTTGTAGACTTTTCGACATTTCGCAGTGTAAACGTATCCTATTTTACTATAGTTTGGATTTGCACCAGATTTTTTAATTTTTATTTTTCGTTATTTTTGCACATTCTGTCAATGGGGGGGTATTCTCAGTTTAGCGATTTTTAAGCATTTTTCTTTATTGCTATTTCTGCGTCCCTTTTCTTTCGTTTGGTAGATTTTTCGGTAATTCGCAGTTCTAACGTATCCTATTTTGCTATATATAGGATTTTCACCAGATTTTATAATTTTCATATTTTGGCCATTTTTAAACTCTTCGTCAACGGGGGGCTATTCTTATTTTAGCGATTTCTAAGCAGTTTAGTTTATTCCTATTTCTGCGTCTTTATGCATTCGTTTTGTAGATATTTGCGGCATTACGCAGTTCTAACTTATCCTATTTTGCTATATTTAGGATATGCACCAGATTTTTTAATTTTTTGTGGTCATTTTTGCACTTTTCGTCAATCGTATTCTCAGTTTAGCGATTTTTCAGCATTTTACTTTGTTGCTATTTCTACGTCCTTTTTCTTTCGTTTGGTAGATTATTCGGCATTACGCAGTTCTAACGTATCCTATTTTTCTACATTTAGAATTTTCACCAGATTTTTTAATTTTTATTTTTTTCCATTTTTGCACTTTTCGTCAATGGGGGGGTATTCTCAGTTTAGCGATTTTTAAGCATTTTTCTTTATTGCTATTTCTGCGTCCCTTTGCATACGTTTTGTAGATGTTTCGACATTACGAAGTTCTAACGTATCCAATTTTGCTATATTTAGGATTTTCGCCAGATTTTTTAATTTTTATTTTTTGGCCATTTTTGCAGTTTTCGTCAATTTTCATTTTAGCGATTTCTAAGCATTTTAGTTTATTCCTATTTCTGCGTCCCTTTTTATTCGTTTTGTAGATTTTTCGGCATTACGCAGTTCTAACGTATCGTATTTTGCTATACTAAGGATTTGGACCAGATTTTTTAATTTTTATTTTTTGGTCATTTTTGCACTTTTCGTGAATGGGGGGGTATTCTCAGTTTAGCGATTTTTAAGCATTTTCCTTTATTGTTATTTCTGCGTCCCTTTGCATTCGTTTTGTAGATTTTTCGACATTACGCAGTTCTAACGTATCCTATTTTGCTATATTTAGGATTTTCACCAGATTTTTTAATTTTTATATTTTGGCCATTTTTGCAGTTTTCGTCAACGGGGGGGGGTATTCTCAGTTTAGCGATTTTTAAGCATTTTACTTTATTGCTATTTCTGCGTCCCTTTGCATTCGTTTTGTAGATTTTTCGGCATTACGCAGTTCTAACGTATCCTATTTTGCTATATTTCGAATTTTCACCAGATTTTTTAATTTTTATTTTTTGGCCATTTTGCACTTTTCGTCAATGGGGGGGTATTCTCATTTTAGCGATTTCTAAGCATTTTAGTTTATTCCTGTTTCTGCGTCCCTTTGCATTCGTTTTGTAGATTTTTCGGCATTACGCAGTTCTAAGGTATGCTATTTTGCTATACTAAGGATTTGGACCAGATTTTTTAATTTTTATTTTTTGGTCATCTTTGCACTTTTCGTGAATGGGGGGGGGTGTTCTCAGTTTAGCGATTTTTAAGCATTTTCCTTTATTGTTATTTCTGCGTCCCTTTGCATTCGTTTTGTAGATTTTTCGACATTACGCAGTTCTAATGTATCCTATTTTGCTATATTTCGAATTTTCACAAGATTTTTTAATTTTTATTTTTTGGCCATTTTGCACTTTTCGTCAGTGGGGGGGTATTCTCATTTTAGCGATTTCTAAGCATTTTAGTTTATTCCTATTTCTGCGTCCCTTTGCATTCGTTTTGTAGATTTTTCGGCATTACGCAGTTCTAAGGTATCCTATTTTGCTATACTAAGGATTCGACCAGATTTTTTAATTTTCATTTTTTGGACATTTTGCACTTTTCGTCAATGGGGGGGTATTCTCATTTTAGTGATTTCTAAGCATTTTAGTTTATTCCTATTTCTGCGTCCCCTTGCATTCGTTTTGTAGATTTTTCGATATTTCGCAGTGTAAACGTATCCTATTTTACTATTGTTTGGATTTGCACCAGATTTTTTAATTTTTATTTTTCGTTATTTTTGCACATTCTGTCAATGGGGGGGGTATTCTCAGTTTAGCGATTTTTATGCATTTTTCTTTATTGCTATTTCTGCGTCCCTTTTCTTTCGTTTGGTAGATTTTTCGGTATTTCGCAGTTCTAACGTATCCTATTTTGCTATATATAGGATTTTCACCAGATTTTATAATTTTCATATTTTGGCCATTTTTAAACTCTTCGTCAACGGGGGGCTATTCTTATTTTAGCGATTTCTAAGCAGTTTAGTTTATTCCTATTTCTGCGTCCCTTTGCATTCGTTTTGTAGATTTTTGCGGCATTACGCAGTTCTAACTTATCCTATTTTGCTATATTTAGGATTTGCACCAGACTTTTTAATTTTTTTGGCCATTTTTGCACTTTTCGTCAATGGGGGGTATTCTCAGTATAGCGATTTTTAAGCATTTTACTTTATTGCTATTTCTGCGTCCCTTTGCATTCGTTTTGTAGATTTTTCGGCATTACGCAGTTCTAACGTATTCTATTTTGCTATATTTAGGATTTGCACCAGATTTTTTAATTTTTTGTGGTCATTTTTGCACTTTTCGTCAATGGGGGGGGTATTCTCAGTTTAGCGATTTTTCAGCATTTTACTTTGTTGCTATTTCTACGTCCTTTTTCTTTCGTTTGGTAGATTATTCGGCATTACGCAGTTCTAACGTATCCTATTTTTCTACATTTAGAATTTTCACCAGATTTTTTAATTTTTATTTTTTTCCATTTTTGCACTTTTCGTCAATGGGGGGGGTATTCTCAGTTTAGCGATTTTTAAGCATTTTTCTTTATTGCTATTTCTGCGTCCCTTTGCATACGTTTTGTAGATGTTTCGACATTACGAAGTTCTAACGTATCCAATTTTGCTATACTAAGGATTTGGACCAGATTTTTTAATTTTTATTTTTTGGTCATTTTTGCACTTTTCGTGAATGGGGGGGGGGTGTTCACAGTTTAGCGATTTTTAAGCATTTTCCTTTATTGTTATTTCTGCGTCCCTTTGCATTCGTTTTGTAGATTTTTCGACATTACGCAGTTCTAATGTATCCTATTTTGCTATATTTAGAATTTTCACCAGATTTTTTAATTTTTATTTTTTGGCCATTTTCCACTTTTCGTCAATGGGGGGGTATTCTCATTTTAGCGATTTCTAAGCATTTTAGTTTATTCCTATTTCTGCGTCCCCTTGCATTCGTTTTGTAGACTTTTCGACATTTCGCAGTGTAAACGTATCCTATTTTACTATAGTTTGGATTTGCACCAGATTTTTTAATTTTTATTTTTCGTTATTTTTGCACATTCTGTCAATGGGGGGGGGGTATTCTCAGTTTAACGATTTTTAAGCATTTTTCTTTATTGCTATTTCTGCGTCCCTTTTCTTTCGTTTGGTAGATTTTTCGGTATTTCGCAGTTCTAACGTATCCTATTTTGCTATATATAGGATTTTCACCAGATTTTATAATGTTCATATTTTGGCCATTTTTAAACTCTTCGTCAACGGGGGGCTATTCTTATTTTAGCGATTTCTAAGCAGTTTAGTTTATTCCTATTTCTGCGTCTTTATGCATTCGTTTTGTAGATTTTTGCGGCATTACGCAGTTCTAACTTATCCTATTTTGCTATATTTAGGATATGCACCAGATTTTTTAATTTTTTGTGGTCATTTTTGCACTTTTCGTCAATGGGGGGTATTCTCAGTTTAGCGATTTTTCAGCATTTTACTTTGTTGCTATTTCTACGTCCTTTTTCTTTCGTTTGGTAGATTATTCGGCATTACGCAGTTCTAACGTATCCTATTTTTCTACATTTAGAATTTTCACCAGATTTTTTAATTTTTATTTTTTTCCATTTTTGCACTTTTCGTCAATGGGGGGGTATTCTCAGTTTAGCGATTTTTAAGCATTTTTCTTTATTGCTATTTCTGCGTCCCTTTGCATACGTTTTGTAGATGTTTCGACATTACGAAGTTCTAACGTATCCAATTTTGCTATATTTAGGATTTTCGCCAGATTTTTTAATTTTTATTTTTTGGCCATTTTTGCAGTTTTCGTCAATTTTCATTTTAGCGATTTCTAAGCATTTTAGTTTATTCCTATTTCTGCGTCCCTTTTTATTCGTTTTGTAGATTTTTCGGCATTACGCAGCTCTAACGTATCGTATTTTGCTATACTAAGGATTTGGACGAGATTTTTTAATTTTTATTTTTTGGTCATTTTTGCACTTTTCGTGAATGGGGGGGTATTCTCAGTTTAGCGATTTTTAAGTATTTTCCATTATTGTTATTTCTGCGTCCCTTTGCATTCGTTTTGTAGATTTTTCGACATTACGCAGTTCTAATGTATCCTATTTTGCTATATTAAGAATTTTCACCATATATTTTAATTTTTATTTTTTGGCCATTTTCCACTTTTCGTCAATGGGGGGGTATTCTCATTTTAGCGATTTCTAAGCATTTTAGTTTATTCCTATTTCTGCGTCCCCAAGCATTCGTTTTGTAGACTTTTTGACATTTCGCAGTGTAAACGTATCCTATTTTACTATAGTTTGGATTTGCACCAGATTTTTTAATTTTTATTTTTCGTTATTTTTGCACATTCTGTCAATGGGGGGGGTATTCTCAGTTTAGCGATTTTTCAGCATTTTACTTTGTTGCTATTTCTACGTCCTTTTTCTTTCGTTTGGTAGATTATTCGGCATTACGCAGTTCTAACGTATCCTATTTTTCTACATTTAGAATTTTCACCAGATTTTTTAATTTTTATTTTTTTCCATTTTTGCACTTTTCGTCAATGGGGGGGTATTCTCAGTTTAGCGATTTTTAAGCATTTTTCTTTATTGCTATTTCTGCGTCCCTTTGCATACGTTTTGTAGATGTTTCGACATTACGAAGTTCTAACGTATCCAATTTTGCTATACTAAGGATTTGGACCAGATTTTTTAATTTTTATTTTTTGGTCATTTTTGCACTTTTCGTGAATGGGGGGGGGTGTTCACAGTTTAGCGATTTTTAAGCATTTTCCTTTATTGTTATTTCTGCGTCCCTTTGCATTCGTTTTGTAGATTTTTCGACATTACGCAGTTCTAATGTATCCTATTTTGCTATATTTAGAATTTTCACCAGATTTTTTAATTTTTATTTTTTGGCCATTTTCCACTTTTCGTCAATGGGGGGGTATTCTCATTTTAGCGATTTCTAAGCATTTTAGTTTATTCCTATTTCTGCGTCCCCTTGCATTCGTTTTGTAGACTTTTCGACATTTCGCAGTGTAAACGTATCCTATTTTACTATAGTTTGGATTTGCACCAGATTTTTTAATTTTTATTTTTCGTTATTTTTGCACATTCTGTCAATGGGGGGGGTATTCTCAGTTTAACGATTTTTAAGCATTTTTCTTTATTGCTATTTCTGCGTCCCTTTTCTTTCGTTTGGTAGATTTTTCGGTATTTCGCAGTTCTAACGTATCCTATTTTGCTATATATAGGATTTTCACCAGATTTTATAATGTTTATATTTTGGCCATTTTTAAACTCTTCGTCAACGGGGGGCTATTCTTATTTTAGCGATTTCTAAGCAGTTTAGTTTATTCCTATTTCTGCGTCTTTATGCATTCGTTTTGTAGATTTTTGCGGCATTACGCAGTTCTAACTTATCCTATTTTGCTATATTTAGGATATGCACCAGATTTTTTAATTTTTTGTGGTCATTTTTGCACTTTTCGTCAATGGGGGGTATTCTCAGTTTAGCGATTTTTCAGCATTTTACTTTGTTGCTATTTCTACGTCCTTTTTCTTTCGTTTGGTAGATTATTCGGCATTACGCAGTTCTAACGTATCCTATTTTTCTACATTTAGAATTTTCACCAGATTTTTTAATTTTTATTTTTTTCCATTTTTGCACTTTTCGTCAATGGGGGGGTATTCTCAGTTTAGCGATTTTTAAGCATTTTTCTTTATTGCTATTTCTGCGTCCCTTTGCATACGTTTTGTAGATGTTTCGACATTACGAAGTTCTAACGTATCCAATTTTGCTATATTTAGGATTTTCGCCAGATTTTTTAATTTTTATTTTTTGGCCATTTTTGCAGTTTTCGTCAATTTTCATTTTAGCGATTTCTAAGCATTTTAGTTTATTCCTATTTCTGCGTCCCTTTTTATTCGTTTTGTAGATTTTTCGGCATTACGCAGCTCTAACGTATCGTATTTTGCTATACTAAGGATTTGGACGAGATTTTTTAATTTTTATTTTTTGGTCATTTTTGCACTTTTCGTGAATGGGGGGGGTATTCTCAGTTTAGCGATTTTTAAGTATTTTCCTTTATTGTTATTTCTGCGTCCCTTTGCATTCGTTTTGTAGATTTTTCGACATTACGCAGTTCTAATGTATCCTATTTTGCTATATTAAGAATTTTCACCATATATTTTAATTTTTATTTTTTGGCCATTTTCCACTTTTCGTCAATGGGGGGGTATTCTCATTTTAGCGATTTCTAAGCATTTTAGTTTATTCCTATTTCTGCGTCCCCAAGCATTCGTTTTGTAGACTTTTCGACATTTCGCAGTGTAAACGTATCCTATTTTACTATAGTTTGGATTTGCACCAGATTTTTTAATTTTTATTTTTCGTTATTTTTGCACATTCTGTCAATGGGGGGCGTATTCTCAGTTTAACGATTTTTAAGCATTTTTCTTTATTGCTATTTCTGCGTCCCTTTTCTTTCGTTTGGTAGATTTTTCGGTAATTCGCAGTTCTAACGTATCCTATTTTGCTATATATAGGATTTTCACCAGATTTTATAATTTTCATATTTTGGCCATTTTTAAACTCTTCGTCAACGGGGGGCTATTCTTATTTTAGCGATTTCTAAGCAGTTTAGTTTATTCCTATTTCTGCGTCTTTATGCATTCGTTTTGTAGATTTTTGCGGCATTACGCAGTTCTAACTTATCCTATTTTGCTATATTTAGGATATGCACCAGATTTTTTAATTTTTTGTGGTCATTTTTGCACTTTTCGTCAATGGGGGGTATTCTCAGTTTAGCGATTTTTCAGCATTTTACTTTGTTGCTATTTCTACGTCCTTTTTCTTTCGTTTGGTAGATTATTCGGCATTACGCAGTTCTAACGTATCCTATTTTTCTACATTTAGAATTTTCACCAGATTTTTTAATTTTTATTTTTTTCCATTTTTGCACTTTTCGTCAATGGGGGGGTATTCTCAGTTTAGCGATTTTTAAGCATTTTTCTTTATTGCTATTTCTGCGTCCCTTTGCATACGTTTTGTAGATGTTTCGACATTACGAAGTTCTAACGTATCCAATTTTGCTATATTTAGGATTTTCGCCAGATTTTTTAATTTTTATTTTTTGGCCATTTTTGCAGTTTTCGTCAATTTTCATTTTAGCGATTTCTAAGCATTTTAGTTTAATCCTATTTCTGCGTCCCTTTTTATTCGTTTTGTAGATTTTTCGGCATTACGCAGCTCTAACGTATCGTATTTTGCTATACTAAGGATTTGGACGAGATTTTTTAATTTTTATTTTTTGGTCATTTTTGCACTTTTCGTGAATGGGGGGGTATTCTCAGTTAAGCGATTTTTAAGTATTTTCCTTTATTGTTATTTCTGCGTCCCTTTGCATTCGTTTTGTAGATTTTTCGACATTACGCAGTTCTAATGTATCCTATTTTGCTATATTAAGAATTTTCACCATATATTTTAATTTTTATTTTTTGGCCATTTTCCACTTTTCGTCAATGGGGGGGTATTCTCATTTTAGCGATTTCTAAGCATTTTAGTTTATTCCTATTTCTGCGTCCCCAAGCATTCGTTTTGTAGACTTTTCGACATTTCGCAGTGTAAACGTATCCTATTTTACTATAGTTTGGATTTGCACCAGATTTTTTAATTTTTATTTTTCGTTATTTTTGCACATTCTGTCAATGGGGGGGGGTATTCTCAGTTTGGCGATTTTTAAGCATTTTTCTTTATTGCTATTTCTGCGTCCCTTTTCTTTCGTTTGGTAGATTTATCGGTATTTCGCAGTTCTAACGTATCCTATTTTGCTATATATAGGATTTTCACCAGATTTTATAATTTTCATATTTTGGCCATTTTTAAACTCTTCGTCAACGGGGGGCTATTCTTATTTTAGCGATTTCTAAGCAGTTTAGTTTATTCCTATTTCTGCGTGTTTTTGCATTCGTTTTGTAGATTTTTGCGGCATTACGCAGTTCTAACTTATCCTATTTTGCTATATTTAGGATATGCACCAGATTTTTTAATTTTTTGTGGTCATTTTTGCACTTTTCGTCAATGGGGGGTATTCTCAGTTTAGCGATTTTTCAGCATTTTACTTTGTTGCTATTTCTACGTCCTTTTTCTTTCGTTTGGTAGATTATTCGGCATTACGCAGTTCTAACGTATCCTATTTTTCTACATTTAGAATTTTCACCAGATTTTTTAATTTTTATTTTTTTCCATTTTTGCACTTTTCGTCAATGGGGGGGTATTCTCAGTTTAGCGATTTTTAAGCATTTTTCTTTATTGCTATTTCTGCGTCCCTTTGCATACGTTTTGTAGATGTTTCGACATTACGAAGTTCTAACGTATCCAATTTTGCTATATTTAGGATTTTCGCCAGATTTTTTAATTTTTATTTTTTGGCCATTTTTGCAGTTTTCGTCAATTTTCATTTTAGCGATTTCTAAGCATTTTAGTTTATTCCTATTTCTGCGTCCCTTTTTATTCGTTTTGTAGATTTTTCGGCATTACGCAGTTCTAACGTATCGTATTTTGCTATACTAAGGATTTGGACGAGATTTTTTAATTTTTATTTTTTGGTCATTTTTGCACTTTTCGTGAATGGGGGGGTATTCTCAGTTTAGCGATTTCTAAGCATTTTCCTTTATTGTTATTTCTGCGTCCCTTTGCATTCGTTTTGTAGATTTTTCGACATTACGCAGTTCTAACGTATCCTATTTTGCTATATTTAGGATTTTCACCAGATTTTTTAATTTTTATATTTTGGCCATTTTTGCAGTTTTCGTCAACGGGGGGGGGGTATTCTCAGTTTAGCGATTTTTAAGCATTTTACTTTATTGCTATTTCTGCGTCCCTTTGCATTCGTTTTGTAGATTTTTCGGCATTACGCAGTTCTAACGTATCCTATTTTGCTATATTTCGAATTTTCACCAGATTTTTTAATTTTTATTTTTTGGCCATTTTGCACTTTTCGTCAATGGGGGGGTGTTCTCATTTTAGCGATTTCTAAGCATTTTAGTTTATTCCTATTTCTGCGTCCCTTTGCATTCGTTTTGTAGATTTTTCGGCATTACGCAGTTCTAAGGTATGCTATTTTGCTATACTAAGGATTTGGACCATATTTTTTAATTTTTATTTTTTGGTCATTTTTGCACTTTTCGTGAATGGGGGGGGTGTTCTCAGTTTAGCGATTTTTAAGCATTTTCCTTTATTGTTATTTCTGCGTCCCTTTGCATTCGTTTTGTAGATTTTTCGACATTACGCAGTTCTAATGTATCCTATTTTGCTATATTTCGAATTTTCACAAGATTTTTTAATTTTTATTTTTTGGCCATTTTGCACTTTTCGTCAGTGGGGGGGTATTCTCATTTTAGCGATTTCTAAGCATTTTAGTTTATTCCTAATTCTGCGTCCCTTTGCATTCGTTTTGTAGATTTTTCGGCATTACGCAGTTCTAAGGTATCCTATTTTGCTATACTAAGGATTCGACCAGATTTTTTAATTTTCATTTTTTGGCCATTATGCACTTTTCGTCAATGGGGGGGTATTCTTATTTTAGCGATTTCTAAGCAGTTTAGTTTATTCCTATTTCTGCGTCCCTTTGCATTCGTTTTGTAGATTTTTGCGGCATTACGCAGTTCTAACTTATCCTATTTTGCTATATTTAGGATTTGCACCAGACTTTTTAATTTTTTTGGCCATTTTTGCACTTTTCGTCAATGGGGGGTATTCTCAGTATAGCGATTTTTAAGCATTTTACTTTATTGCTATTTCTGCGTCCCTTTGCATTCGTTTTGTAGATTTTTCGGCATTACGCAGTTCTAACGTATTCTATTTTGCTATATTTAGGATTTGCACCAGATTTTTTAATTTTTTGTGGTCATTTTTGCACTTTTCGTCAATGGGGGGGTATTCTCAGTTTAGCGATTTTTCAGCATTTTACTTTGTTGCTATTTCTACGTCCTTTTTCTTTCGTTTGGTAGATTATTCGGCATTACGCAGTTCTAACGTATCCTATTTTTCTACATTTAGAATTTTCACCAGATTTTTTAATTTTTATTTTTTTCCATTTTTGCACTTTTCGTCAATGGGGGGGTATTCTCAGTTTAGCGATTTTTAAGCATTTTTCTTTATTGCTATTTCTGCGTCCCTTTGCATACGTTTTGTAGATGTTTCGACATTACGAAGTTCTAACGTATCCAATTTTGCTATATTTAGAATTTTCGCCAGATTTTTTAATTTTTATTTTTTGGCCATTTTTGCAGTTTTCGTCAATTTTCATTTTAGCGATTTCTAAGCATTTTAGTTTATTCCTATTTCTGCGTCCCTTTGTATTCGTTTTGTAGATTTTTCGGCATTACGCAGTTCTAACCTATCGTATTTTGCTATACTAAGGATTTGGACAGGATTTTTTAATTTTTATTTTTTGGTCATTTTTGCACTTTTCGTGAATGGGGGGGTATTCTCAGTTTAGCGATTTTTAAGCATTTTTCTTTATTGCTATTTCTGCGTCCCTTTGCATACGTTTTGTAGATGTTTCGACATTACGAAGTTCTAACGTATCCAATTTTGCTATACTAAGGATTTGGACCAGATTTTTTAATTTTTATTTTTTGGTCATTTTTGCACTTTTCGTGAATGGGGGGGGGTGTTCTCAGTTTAGCGATTTTTAAGCATTTTCCTTTATTGTTATTTCTGCGTCCCTTTGCATTCGTTTTGTAGATTTTTCGACATTACGCAGTTCTAATGTATCCTATTTTGCTATATTTCGAATTTTCACAAGATTTTTTAATTTTTATTTTTTGGCCATTTTGCACTTTTCGTCAATGGGGGGGTATTCTCATTTTAGCGATTTCTAAGCATTTTAGTTTATTCCTATTTCTGCGTCCCTTAGCATTCGTTTTGTAGATTTTTCGGCATTACGCAGTTCTAAGGTATCCTATTTTGCTATACTAAGGATTTGGACCAGATTTTTTAATTTTTATTTTTTGGTCATTTTTGCACTTTTCGTGAATGGGGGGGTGTTCACAGTTTAGCGATTTTTAAGCATTTTCCTTTATTGTTATTTCTGCGTCCCTTTGCATTCGTTTTGTAGATTTTTCGACATTACGCAGTTCTAATGTATCCTATTTTGCTATATTTAGAATTTTCACCAGATTTTTTAATTTTTATTTTTTGGCCATTTTCCACTTTTCGTCAATGGGGGGGGTATTCTCATTTTAGCGATTTCTAAGCATTTTAGTTTATTCCTATTTCTGCGTCCCCTTGCATTCGTTTTGTAGACTTTTCGACATTTCGCAGTGTAAACGTATCCTATTTTACTATAGTTTGGATTTGCACCAGATTTTTTAATTTTTATTTTTCGTTATTTTTGCACATTCTGTCAATGGGGGGGGTATTCTCAGTTTAGCGATTTTTAAGCATTTTTCTTTATTGCTATTTCTGCGTCCCTTTTCTTTCGTTTGGTAGATTTTTCGGTATTTCGCAGTTCTAACGTATCCTATTTTGCTATATATAGGATTTTCACCAGATTTTATAATTTTCATATTTTGGCCATTTTTAAACTCTTCGTCAACGGGGGGCTATTCTTATTTTAGCGATTTCTAAGCAGTTTAGTTTATTCCTATTTCTGCGTATTTATGCATTCGTTTTGTAGATTTTTGCGGCATTACGCAGTTCTAACTTATCCTATTTTGCTATATTTAGGATATGCACCAGATTTTTTAATTTTTTGTGGTCATTTTTGCACTTTTCGTCAATGGGGGGTATTCTCAGTTTAGCGATTTTTCAGCATTTTACTTTGTTGCTATTTCTACGTCCTTTTTCTTTCGTTTGGTAGATTATTCGGCATTACGCAGTTCTAACGTATACTATTTTTCTACATTTAGAATTTTCACCAGATTTTTTAATTTTTATTTTTTTCCATTTTTGCACTTTTCGTCAATGGGGGGTATTCTCAGTTTAGCGATTTTTAAGCATTTTTCTTTATTGCTATTTCTGCGTCCCTTTGCATACGTTTTGTAGATGTTTCGACATTACGAAGATCTAACGTATCCAATTTTGCTATATTTAGGATTTTCGCCAGATTTTTTAATTTTTATTTTTTGTCAATTTTTGCAGTTTTCGTCAATTTTCATTTTAGCGATTTCTAAGCATTTTAGTTTATTCCTATTTCTGCGTCCCTTTTTATTCGTTTTGTAGATTTTTCGGCATTACGCAGTTCTAACGTATCGTATTTTGCTATACTAAGGATTTGGACGAGATTTTTTAATTTTTATTTTTTGGTCATTTTTGCACTTTTCGTGAATGGGGGGGGGTATTCTCAGTTTAGCGATTTTTAAGCATTTTACTTTATTGCTATTTCTGCGTCCCTTTGCATTCGTTTTGTAGATTTTTCGGCATTACGCAGTTCTAACGTATCCTATTTTGCTATATTTCGAATTTTCACCAGATTTTTTAATTTTTATTTTTTGGCCATTTTGCACTTTTCGTCAATGGGGGGGTATTCTCATTTTAGCGATTTCTAAGCATTTTAGTTTATTCCTATTTCTGCGTCCCTTTGCATTCGTTTTGTAGATTTTTCGGCATTACGCAGTTCTAAGGTATCCTATTTTGCTATACTAAGGATTTGGACCAGATTTTTTAATTTTTATTTTTTGGTCATTTTTTCACTTTTCGTGAATGGGGGGGGGGGTGTTCTCAGTTTAGCGATTTTTAAGCATTTTCCTTTATTGTTATTTCTGCGTCCCTTTGCATTCGTTTTGTAGATTTTTCGACATTACGCAGTTCTAATGTATCCTATTTTGCTATATTTCGAATTTTCAAAAGATTTTTTAATTTTTATTTTTTGGCCATTTTGCACTTTTCGTCAATGGGGGGGTATTCTCATTTTAGCGATTTCTAAGCATTTTAGTTTATTCCTATTTCTGCGTCCCTTTGCATTCGTTTTGTAGATTTTTGCGGCATTACGCAGTTCTAACTTATCCTATTTTGCTATATTTAGGATTTGCACCAGACTTTTTAATTTTTTTGGCCATTTTTGCACTTTTCGTCAATGGGGGGTATTCTCAGTATAGCGATTTTTAAGCATTTTACTTTATTGCTATTTCTGCGTCCCATTGCATTCGTTTTGTAGATTTTTCGGCATTACGCAGTTCTAACGTATTCTATTTTGCTATATTTAGGATTTGCACCAGATTTTTTAATTTTTTGTGGTCATTTTTGCACTTTTCGTCAATGGGGGGGTATTCTCAATTTAGCGATTTTTCAGCATTTTACTTTGTTGCTATTTCTACGTCCTTTTTCTTTCGTTTGGTAGATTATTCGGCATTACGCAGTTCTAACGTATCCTATTTTTTTACATTTAGAATTTTCACCAGATTTTTTAATTTTTATTTTTTTCCATTTTTGCACTTTTCGTCAATGGGGGGTATTCTCAGTTTAGCGATTTTTAAGCATTTTTCTTTATTGCTATTTCTGCGTCCCTTTGCATACGTTTTGTAGATGTTTCGACATTACGAAGTTCTAACGTATCCAATTTTGCTATATTTAGAATTTTCGCCAGATTTTTTAATTTTTATTTTTTGGCCATTTTTGCAGTTTTCGTCAATTTTCATTTTAGCGATTTCTAAGCATTTTAGTTTATTCCTATTTCTGCGTCCCTTTTTATTCGTTTTGTAGATTTTTCGGCATTACGCAGTTCTAACGTATCGTATTTTGCTATACTAAGGATTTGGACGAGATTTTTTAATTTTTATTTTTTGGTCAGTTTTGCACTTTTCGTGAATGGGGGGGTATTCTCAGTTTAGCGATTTTTAAGCATTTTCCTTTATTGTTATTTCTGCGTCCCTTTGCATTCGTTTTGTAGATTTTTCGACATTACGCAGTTCTAACGTATCCGATTTTGCTATATTTAGGATTTTCACCAGATTTTTTAATTTTTATATTTTGGCCATTTTTGCAGTTTTCGTCAACGGGGGGGGGGGTATTCTCAGTTTAGCGATTTTTAAGCATTTTACTTTATTGCTATTTCTGCGTCCCTTTTCTTTCGTTTGGTAGATTTTTCGGTATTTCGCGGTTCTAACGTATCCTATTTTGCTATATATAGGATTTTCACCAGATTTTATAATTTTCATATTTTGGCCATTTTTAAACTCTTCGTCAACGGGGGGCTATTCTTATTTTAGCGATTTCTAAGCAGTTTAGTTTATTCCTATTTCTGCGTATTTATGCATTCGTTTTGTAGATTTTTGCGGCTTTACGCAGTTCTAACTTATCCTATTTTGCTATATTTAGGATATGCACCAGATTTTTTAATTTTTTGTGGTCATTTTTGCACTTTTCGTCAATGGGGGGTATTCTCAGTTTAGCGATTTTTCAGCATTTTACTTTGTTGCTATTTCTACGTCCTTTTTCTTTCGTTTTGTAGATTATTCGGCATTACGCAGTTCTAACGTATCCTATTTTTCTACATTTAGAATTTTCACCAGATTTTTTAATTTTTATTTTTTTCCATTTTTGCACTTTTCGTCAATGGGGGGGTATTCTCAGTTTAGCGATTTTTAAGCATTTTTCTTTATTGCTATTTCTGCGTCCCTTTGCATACGTTTTGTAGATGTTTCGCCATTACGAAGTTCTAACGTATCCAATTTTGCTATATTTAGGATTTTCGCCAGATTTTTTAATTTTTATTTTTTGGCAATTTTTGCAGTTTTCGTCAATTTTCATTTTAGCGATTTCTAAGCATTTTAGTTTATTCCTATTTCTGCGTCCCTTTTTATTCGTTTTGTAGATTTTTCGGCATTACGCAGTTCTAACGTATCGTATTTTGCTATACTAAGGATTTGGACGAGATTTTTTAATTTTTATTTTTTGGTCATTTTTGCACTTTTCGTGAATGGGGGGGGGTATTCTCAGTTTAGCGATTTTTAAGCATTTTACTTTATTGCTATTTCTGCGTCCCTTTGCATTCGTTTTGTAGATTTTTCGGCATTACGCAGTTCTATTGTATCCTATTTTGCTATATTTCGAATTTTCAACAGATTTTTTAATTTTTATTTTTTGGCCATTTTGCACTTTTCGTCAATGGGGGGGTATTCTCATTTTAGCGATTTCTAAGCATTTTAGTTTATTCCTATTTCTGCGTCCCTTTGCATTCGTTTTGTAGATTTTTCGGCATTACGCAGTTCTAAGGTATCCTATTTTGCTATACTAAGGATTTGGACCAGATTTTTTAATTTTTATTTTTTGGTCATTTTTGCACTTTTCGTGAATGGGGGGGTGTTCTCAGTTTAGCGATTTTTAAGCATTTTCCTTTATTGTTATTTCTGCGTCCCTTTGCATTCGTTTTGTAGATTTTTCGACATTACGCAGTTCTAACGTATCCTATTTTGCTATATTTAGGATTTGCACCAGATTTTTTAATTTTTTTGGCCATTTTTGCTCTTTTCGTCAATGGGGGGTATTCTCAGTATAGCGATTTTTAAGCATTTTACTTTATTGCTATTTCTGCGTCCCTTTGCATTCGTTTTGTAGATTTTTCGGCATTACGCAGTTCTAACGTATTCTATTTTGCTATATTTAGGATTTGCACCAGATTTTTTAATTTTTTGTGGTCATTTTTGCACTTTTCGTCAATGGGGGGGTATTCTCAGTTTAGCGATTTTTCAGCATTTTACTTTGTTGCTATTTCTACGTCCTTTTTCTTTCGTTTGGTAGATTATTCGGCATTACGCAGTTCTAACGTATCCTATTTTTTTACATTTAGAATTTTCACCAGATTTTTTAATTTTTATTTTTTTCCATTTTTGCACTTTTCGTCAATGGGGGGGTATTCTCAGTTTAGCGATTTTTAAGCATTTTTCTTTATTGCTATTTCTGCGTCCCTTTGCATACGTTTTGTAGATGTTTCGACATTACGAAGTTCTAACGTATCCAATTTTGCTATATTTAGAATTTTCGCCAGATTTTTTAATTTTTATTTTTTGGCCATTTTTGCAGTTTTCGTCAATTTTCATTTTAGCGATTTCTAAGCATTTTAGTTTATTCCTATTTCTGCGTCCCTTTTTATTCGTTTTGTATATTTTTCGGCATTACGCAGTTCTAACGTATCGTATTTTGCTATACTAAGGATTTGGACGAGATTTTTTAATTTTTATTTTTTGGTCATTTTTGCACTTTTCGTGAATGGGGGGGTATTCTCAGTTTAGCGATTTTTAAGCATTTTCCTTTATTGTTATTTCTGCGTCCCTTTGCATTCGTTTTGTAGATTTTTCGACATTACGCAGTTCTAACGTATCCTATTTTGCTATATTTAGGATTTTCACCAGATTTTTTAATTTTTATATTTTGGCCATTTTTGCAGTTTTCGTCAACGGGGGGGGGTATTCTCAGTTTAGCGATTTTTAAGCATTTTACTTTATTGCTATTACTGCGTCCCTTTGCATTCGTTTTGTAGATTTTTCGGCATTACGCAGTTCTAACGTATCCTATTTTGCTATATTTCGAATTTTCACCAGATTTTTTAATTTTTATTTTTTGGCCATTTTGCACTTTTCGTCAATGGGGGGGTATTCTCATTTTAGCGATTTCTAAGCATTTTAGTTTATTCCTATTTCTGCGTCCCTTTGCATTCGTTTTGTAGATTTTTCGGCATTACGCAGTTCTAAGGTATCCTATTTTGCTATACTAAGGATTTGGACCAGATTTTTTAATTTTTATTTTTTGGTCATTTTTGCACTTTTCGTGAATGGGGGGGGGTGTTCACAGTTTAGCGATTTTTAAGCATTTTCCTTTATTGTTATTTCTGCGTCCCTTTGCATTCGTTTTGTAGATTTTTCGACATTACGCAGTTCTAATGTATCCTATTTTGCTATATTTAGAATTTTCACCAGATTTTTTAATTTTTATTTTTTGGCCATTTTCCACTTTTCGTCAATGGGGGGGTATTCTCATTTTAGCGATTTCTAAGCATTTTAGTTTATTCCTATTTCTGCATCCCCTTGCATTCGTTTTGTAGACTTTTCGACATTTCGCAGTGTAAACGTATCCTATTTTACTATAGTTTGGATTTGCAACAGATTTTTTAATTTTTATTTTTCGTTATTTTTGCACATTCTGTCAATGGGGGGGGGTATTCTCAGTTTAGCGATTTTTAAGCATTTTTCTTTATTGCTATTTCTGCGTCCCTTTTCTTTCGTTTGGTAGATTTTTCGGTATTTCGCAGTTCTAACGTATCCTATTTTGCTATATATAGGATTTTCACCAGATTTTATAATTTTCATATTTTGGCCATTTTTAAACTCTTCGTCAACCCCCCCGTTGAGAGTTTAGCCCCCCCTATTCTTATTTTAGCGATTTCTAAGCAGTTTAGTTTATTCCTATTTCTGCGTCTTTATGCATTCGTTTTGTAGATTTTTGCGGCATTACGCAGTTCTAACTTATCCTATTTTGCTATATTTAGGATTTGCACCAGATTTTTTAATTTTTTGTGGTCATTTTTGCACTTTTCCTCAATGGGGGGTATTCTCAGTTTAGCGATTTTACAGCATTTTACTTTGTTGCTATTTCTACGTCCTTTTTCTTTCGTTTGGTAGATAATTCGGCATTACGCAGTTCTAACGTATCCTATTTTTCTACATTTAGAATTTTCACCAGATTTTTTAATTTTTATTTTTTCCATTTTTGCACTTTTCGTCAATGGGGGGGTATTCTCAGTTTAGCGATTTTTAAGCATTTTTCTTTATTGCTATTTATGCTTCCCTTTGCATACGCTTTGTAGATGTTTCGACATTACGAAGATCTAACGTATCCAATTTTGCTATATTTAGGATTTTCGCCAGATTTTTTAATTTTTATTTTTTGGCCATTTTGCCATTTTCGTCAATGGGGGGGTATTCTATTTTAGCGATTTCTAAGCATTTTAGTTTATTCCTATTTCTGCGTCCCCTTGCATTCGTTTTGTAGATTTTTCGACATTTCGCAGTGTAAACGTATCCTATTTTACTATTGTTTGGATTTGCACCAGATTTTTTAATTTTTATTTTTCGTTATTTTTGCACATTCTGTCAATGGGGGGGGTATTCTCAGTTTAGCGATTTTTAAGCATTTTTCTTTATTGCTATTTCTGCGGCCCTTTTCTTTCGTTTGGTAGATTTTTCGGTATTTCGCAGTTCTAACGTATCCTATTTTGCTATATATAGGATTTTCACCAGATTTTATAATTTTCATATTTTGGCCATTTTTAAACTCTTCGTCAACGGGGGGCTATTCTTATTTTAGCGATTTCTAAGGAGTTTTGTTTATTCCTATTTCTGCGTCCCTTTGCATTCGTTTTGTAGATTTCTGCGGCATTACGCAGTTCTAACTTATCCTATTTTGCTATATTTAGGATTTGCACCAGATTTTTTAATTTTTTTGGCCATTTTTGCACTTTTCGTCAATGGGGGGTATTCTCAGTATAGCGATTTTTAAGCATTTTACTTTATTGCTATTTCTGCGTCCCTTTGCATTCGTTTTGTAGATTTTTCGGCATTACGCAGTTCTAACGTATTCTATTTTGCTATATTTAGGATTTGCACCAGATTTTTTAATTTTTTGTGGTCATTTTTGCACTTTTCGTCAATGGGGGGGTATTCTCAGTTTAGCGATTTTTCAGCATTTTTCTTTATTGCTATTTCTGCGTCCCTTTTCTTTCGTTTGGTAGATTTTTCGGTATTTCGCAGTTCTAACGTATCCTATTTTGCTATATATAGGATTTTCACCAGATTTTATAATTTTCATATTTTGGCCATTTTTAAACTCTTCGTCAACGGGGGCTATTCTTATTTTAGCGATTTCTAAGCAGTTTAGTTTATTCCTATTTCTGCGTCTTTATGCATTCGTTTTGTAGATTTTTGCGGCATTACGCAGTTCTAACTTATCCTATTTTGCTATATTTAGGATTTGCACCAGATTTTTTAATCTTTTGTGGTCATTTTTGCACTTTTCGTCAATGGGGGGGTATTCTCAGTTTAGCGATTTTTCAGCATTTAACTTTGTTGCTATTTCTACGTCCTTTTTCTTTCGTTTGGTAGATTATTCGGCATTACGCAGTTCTAACGTATCCTATTTTTCTACATTTAGAATTTTCACCAGATTTTTTAATTTTTATTTTTTTCCATTTTTGCACTTTTCGTCAATGGGGGGTATTCTCAGTTTAGCGATTTTTAAGCATTTTTCTTTATTGCTATTTCTGCGTCCCTTTGCATACGTTTTGTAGATGTTTCGACATTACGAAGTTCTAACGTATCCAATTTTGCTATATTTAGGATTTTCGCCAGATTTTTAATTTTTATTTTTTGGCAATTTTTGCAGTTTTCGTCAATTTTCATTTTAGCGATTTCTAAGCATTTTATTTTATTCCTATTTCTGCGTCCCTTTGCATTCGTTTAGTAGATTTTTCGGCATTACGCAGTTCTAACGTATCCTATTTTGCTATATTTCGAATTTTCACAAGATTTTTTAATTTTTATTTTTTGGCCATTTTGCACTTTTCGTCAATGGGGGGGTATTCTCATTTTAGCGATTTCTAAGCATTTTAGTTTATTCCTATTTCTGCGTCCCTTTGCATTCGTTTTGTAGATTTTTCGGCATTACGCAGTTCTAAGGTATCCTATTTTGCTATACTAAGGATTTGGACCAGATTTTTTAATTTTTATTTTTTGGCCATTTTGCCATTTTCGTCAATGGGGGGGTATTCTCATTTTAGCGATTTCTAAGCATTTTAGTTTATTCCTATTTCTGCGTCCCCTTGCATTCGTTTTGTAGATTTTTCGACATTTCGCAGTGTAAACGTATCCTATTTTACTATAGTTTGGATTTGCACCAGATTTTTTAATTTTTATTTTTCGTTATTTTTGCACATTCTGTCAATGGGGGGGGGGTATTCTCAGTTTAGCGATTTTTAAGCATTTTTCTTTATTGCTATTTCTGCGTCCCTTTTCTTTCGTTTGGTAGATTTTTCGGTATTTCGCAGTTCTAACGTATCCTATTTTGCTATATATAGGATTTTCACCAGATTTTATAATTTTCATATTTTGGCCATTTTTAAACTCTTCGTCAACGGGGGATATTCTTATTTTAGCGATTTCTAAGCAGTTTAGTTTATTCCTATTTCTGCGTCCCTTTGCATTCGTTTTGTAGATTTTTGCGGCATTACGCAGTTCTAACTTATCCTATTTTGCTATATTTAGGATTTGCACCAGATTTTTTAATTTTTTTGGCCATTTTTGCACTTTTCGTCAATGGGGGGTATTCTCAGTATAGCGATTTTTAAGCATTTTACTTTATTGCTATTTCTGCGTCCCTTTGCATTCGTTTTGTAGATTTTTCGGCATTACGCAGTTCTAACGTATTCTATTTTGCTATATTTAGGATTTGCACCAGATTTTTTAATCTTTTGTGGTCATTTTTGCACTTTTCGTCAATGGGGGGGGGTATTCTCAGTTTAGCGATTTTTCAGCATTTTACTTTGTTGCTATTTCTACGTCCTTTTTCTTTCGTTTGGTAGATTATTCGGCATTACGCAGTTCTAACGTATCCTATTTTTCTACATTTAGAATTTTCACCAGATTTTTTAATTTTTATTTTTTTCCATTTTTGCACTTTTCGTCAATGGGGGGTATTGTCAGTTTAGCGATTTTTAAGCATTTTTCTTTATTGCAATTTCTGCGTCCCTTTGCATACGTTTTGTAGATGTTTCGACATTACGAAGTTCTAACGTATCCAATTTTGCTATATTTAGAATTTTCGCCAGATTTTTTAATTTTTATTTTTTGGCCATTTTTGCAGTTTTCGTCAATTTTCATTTTAGCGATTTCTAAGCATTTTAGTTTATTCCTATTTCTGCGTCCCTTTTTATTCGTTTTGTAGATTTTTCGGCATTACGCAGTTCTAACGTATCGTATTTTGCTATACTACGGATTTGGACGAGATTTTTTAATTTTTATTTTTTGGTCATTTTTGCATTTTTCGTGAATGGGGGGGGGGTATTCTCAGTTTAGCGATTTTTAAGCATTTTCCTTTATTGTTATTTCTGCGTCCCTTTGCATTCGTTTTGTAGATTTTTCGACATTACGCAGTTCTAACGTATCCTATTTTGCTATATTTAGGATTTTCACCAGATTTTTTAATTTTTATATTTTGGCCATTTTTGCAGTTTTCGTCAACGGGGGGGGGTATTCTCAGTTTAGCGATTTTTAAGCATTTTACGTTATTGCTATTTCTGCGTCCCTTTGCATTCGTTTTGTAGATTTTTCGGCATTACGCAGTTCTAACGTATCCAATTTTGCTATACTAAGGATTTGGACCAGATTTTTTAATTTTTATTTTTTGGTCATTTTTGCACTTTTCGTGAATGGGGGGGGGGTGTTCTCAGTTTAGCGATTTTTAAGCGTTTTCCTTTATTGTTATTTCTGCGTCCCTTTGCATTTGTTTTGTAGATTTTTCGACATTACGCAGTTCTAATGTATCCTATTTTGCTATATTTCGAATTTTCACCAGATTTTTTAATTTTTATTTTTTGGCCATTTTGCACTTTTCGTCAATGGGGGGGTATTCTCATTTTAGCGATTTCTAAGTATTTTAGTTTATTCCTCTTTCTGCGTCCCTTTGCATTCGTTTTGTAGATTTTTCGGCATTACGCAGTTCTAAGGTATCCTATTTTGCTGTACTAAGGATTTGGACCAGATTTTTTAATTTTTATTTTTTGGTCATTTTTGCACTTTTCGTGAATGGGGGGGAGGTGTTCACAGTTTAGCGATTTTTAAGCATTTTCCTTTATTGTTATTTCTGCGTCCCTTTGCATTCGTTTTGTAGATTTTTCGACATTACGCAGTTCTAATGTATCCTATTTTGCTATATTTAGAATTTTCACCATATTTTTTAATTTTTATTTTTTGGCCATTTTCCACTTTTCGTCAATGGGGGGGTATTCTCATTTTAGCGATTTCTAAGCATTTTAGTTTATTCCTATTTCTGCGTCCCCTTGCATTCGTTTTGTAGACTTTTCGACATTTCGCAGTGTAAACGTATCCTATTTTACTATAGTTTGGATTTGCACCAGATTTTTTAATTTTTATTTTTCGTTATTTTTGCACATTCTGTCAATAGGGGGGGGGGGTATTCTCAGTTTGGCGATTTTTAAGCATTTTTCTTTATTGCTATTTCTGCGTCCCTTTTCTTTCGTTTGGTAGATTTTTCGGTATTTCGCAGTTCTAACGTATCCTATTTTGCTATATATAGGATTTTCACCAGATTTTATAATTTTCATATTTTGGCCATTTTTAAACTCTTCGTCAACGGGGGGCTATTCTTATTTTAGCGATTTCTAAGCAGTTTAGTTTATTCCTATTTCTGCGTGTTTTTGCATTCGTTTTGTAGATTTTTGCGGCATTACGCAGTTCTAACTTATCCTATTTTGCTATATTTAGGATATGCACCAGATTTTTTAATTTTTTGTGGTCATTTTTGCACTTTTCGTCAATGGGGGGTATTCTCAGTTTAGCGATTTTTCAGCATTTTACTTTGTTGCTATTTCTACGTCCTTTTTCTTTCGTTTGGTAGATTATTCGGCATTACGCAGTTCTAACGTATCCTATTTTTCTACATTTAGAATTTTCACCAGATTTTTTAATTTTTATTTTTTTCCATTTTTGCACTTTTCGTCAATGGGGGGGCATTCTCAGTTTAGCGATTTTTAAGCATTTTTCTTTATTGCTATTTCTGCGTCCCTTTGCATACGTTTTGTAGATGTTTCGACATTACGAAGTTCTAACGTATCCAATTTTGCTATATTTAGGATTTTCGCCAGATTTTTTAATTTTTATTTTTTGGCCATTTTTGCAGTTTTCGTCAATTTTCATTTTAGCGATTTCTAAGCATTTTAGTTTATTCCTATTTCTGCGTCCCTTTTTATTCGTTTTGTAGATTTTTCGGCATTACGCAGTTCTAACGTATCGTATTTTGCTATACTAAGGATTTGGACGAGATTTTTTAATTTTTATTTTTTGGTCATTTTTGCACTTTTCGTGAATGGGGGGGTATTCTCAGTTTAGCGATTTTTAAGCATTTTCCTTTATTGTTATTTCTGCGTCCCTTTGCATTCGTTTTGTAGATTTTTCGACATTACGCAGTTCTAACGTATCCTATTTTGCTATATTTAGGATTTTCACCAGATTTTTTAATTTTTATATTTTGGCCATTTTTGCAGTTTTCGTCAACGGGGGGGGGGTATTCTCAGTTTAGCGATTTTTAAGCATTTTACTTTATTGCTATTTCTGCGTCCCTTTGCATTCGTTTTGTAGATTTTTCGGCATTACGAAGTTCTAACGTATCCAATTTTGCTATATTTAGGATTTTCGCCAGATTTTTAATTTTTATTTTTTGGCAATTTTTGCAGTTTTCGTCAATTTTCATTTTAGCGATTTCTAAGCATTTTATTTTATTCCTATTTCTGCGTCCCTTTGCATTCGTTTAGTAGATTTTTCGGCATTACGCAGTTCTAACGTATCCTATTTTGCTATATTTCGAATTTTCACAAGATTTTTTAATTTTTATTTTTTGGCCATTTTGCACTTTTCGTCAATGGGGGGGTATTCTCATTTTAGCGATTTCTAAGCATTTTAGTTTATTCCTATTTCTGCGTCCCTTTGCATTCGTTTTGTAGATTTTTCGGCATTACGCAGTTCTAAGGTATCCTATTTTGCTATACTAAGGATTTGGACCAGATTTTTTAATTTTTATTTTTTGGCCATTTTGCCATTTTCGTCAATGGGGGGGTATTCTCATTTTAGCGATTTCTAAGCATTTTAGTTTATTCCTATTTCTGCGTCCCCTTGCATTCGTTTTGTAGATTTTTCGACATTTCGCAGTGTAAACGTATCCTATTTTACTACAGTTTGGATTTGCACCAGATTTTTTAATTTTTATTTTTCGTTATTTTTGCACATTCTGTCAATGGGGGGGGGGTATTCTCAGTTTAGCGATTTTTAAGCATTTTTCTTTATTGCTATTTCTGCGTCCCTTTTCTTTCGTTTGGTAGATTTTTCGGTATTTCGCAGTTCTAACGTATCCTATTTTGCTATATATAGGATTTTCACCAGATTTTATAATTTTCATATTTTGGCCATTTTTAAACTCTTCGTCAACGGGGGATATTCTTATTTTAGCGATTTCTAAGCAGTTTAGTTTATTCCTATTTCTGCGTCCCTTTGCATTCGTTTTGTAGATTTTTGCGGCATTACGCAGTTCTAACTTATCCTATTTTGCTATATTTAGGATTTGCACCAGATTTTTTAATTTTTTTGGCCATTTTTGCACTTTTCGTCAATGGGGGGTATTCTCAGTATAGCGATTTTTAAGCATTTTACTTTATTGCTATTTCTGCGTCCCTTTGCATTCGTTTTGTAGATTTTTCGGCATTACGCAGTTCTAACGTATTCTATTTTGCTATATTTAGGATTTGCACCAGATTTTTTAATCTTTTGTGGTCATTTTTGCACTTTTCGTCAATGGGGGGGGTATTCTCAGTTTAGCGATTTTTCAGCATTTTACTTTGTTGCTATTTCTACGTCCTTTTTCTTTCGTTTGGTGGATTATTCGGCATTACGCAGTTCTAACGTATCCTATTTTTCTACATTTAGAATTTTCACCAGATTTTTTAATTTTTATTTTTTTCCATTTTTGCACTTTTCGTCAATGGGGGGTATTCTCAGTTTAGCGATTTTTAAGCATTTTTCTTTATTGCAATTTCTGCGTCCCTTTGCATACGTTTTGTAGATGTTTCGACATTACGAAGTTCTAACGTATCCAATTTTGCTATATTTAGAATTTTCGCCAGATTTTTTAATTTTTATTTTTTGGCCATTTTTGCAGTTTTCGTCAATTTTCATTTTAGCGATTTCTAAGCATTTTAGTTTATTCCTATTTCTGCGTCCCTTTTTATTCGTTTTGTAGATTTTTCGGCATTACGCAGTTCTAACGTATCGTATTTTGCTATACTACGGATTTGGACGAGATTTTTTAATTTTTATTTTTTGGTCATTTTTGCATTTTTCGTGAATGGGGGGGGTATTCTCAGTTTAGCGATTTTTAAGCATTTTCCTTTATTGTTATTTCTGCGTCCCTTTGCATTCGTTTTGTAGATTTTTCGACATTACGCAGTTCTAACGTATCCTATTTTGCTATATTTAGGATTTTCACCAGATTTTTTAATTTTTATATTTTGGCCATTTTTGCAGTTTTCGTCAACGGGGGGGGGTATTCTCAGTTTAGCGATTTTTAAGCATTTTACGTTATTGCTATTTCTGCGTCCCTTTGCATTCGTTTTGTAGATTTTTCGGCATTACGCAGTTCTAACGTATCCAATTTTGCTATACTAAGGATTTGGACCAGATTTTTTAATTTTTATTTTTTGGTCATTTTTGCACTTTTCGTGAATGGGGGGGGTGTGTTCTCAGTTTAGCGATTTTTAAGCGTTTTCCTTTATTGTTATTTCTGCGTCCCTTTGCATTTGTTTTGTAGATTTTTCGACATTACGCAGTTCTAATGTATCCTATTTTGCTATATTTCGAATTTTCACCAGATTTTTTAATTTTTATTTTTTGGCCATTTTGCACTTTTCGTCAATGGGGGGGTATTCTCATTTTAGCGATTTCTAAGTATTTTAGTTTATTCCTCTTTCTGCGTCCCTTTGCATTCGTTTTGTAGATTTTTCGGCATTACGCAGTTCTAAGGTATCCTATTTTGCTGTACTAAGGATTTGGACCAGATTTTTTAATTTTTATTTTTTGGTCATTTTTGCACTTTTCGTGAATGGGGGGGAGGTGTTCACAGTTTAGCGATTTTTAAGCATTTTCCTTTATTGTTATTTCTGCGTCCCTTTGCATTCGTTTTGTAGATTTTTCGACATTACGCAGTTCTAATGTATCCTATTTTGCTATATTTAGAATTTTCACCATATTTTTTAATTTTTATTTTTTGGCCATTTTCCACTTTTCGTCAATGGGGGGGTATTCTCATTTTAGCGATTTCTAAGCATTTTAGTTTATTCCTATTTCTGCGTCCCCTTGCATTCGTTTTGTAGACTTTTCGACATTTCGCAGTGTAAACGTATCCTATTTTACTATAGTTTGGATTTGCACCAGATTTTTTAATTTTTATTTTTCGTTATTTTTGCACATTCTGTCAATGGGGGGGGGTATTCTCAGTTTGGCGATTTTTAAGCATTTTTCTTTATTGCTATTTCTGCGTCCCTTTTCTTTCGTTTGGTAGATTTTTCGGTATTTCGCAGTTCTAACGTATCCTATTTTGCTATATATAGGATTTTCACCAGATTTTATAATTTTCATATTTTGGCCATTTTTAAACTCTTCGTCAACGGGGGGCTATTCTTATTTTAGCGATTTCTAAGCAGTTTAGTTTATTCCTATTTCTGCGTGTTTTTGCATTCGTTTTGTTGATTTTTGCGGCATTACGCAGTTCTAACTTATCCTATTTTGCTATATTTAGGATATGCACCAGATTTTTTAATTTTTTGTGGTCATTTTTGCACTTTTCGTCAATGGGGGGTATTCTCAGTTTAGCGATTTTTCAGCATTTTACTTTGTTGCTATTTCTACGTCCTTTTTCTTTCGTTTGGTAGATTATTCGGCATTACGCAGTTCTAACGTATCCTATTTTTCTACATTTAGAATTTTCACCAGATTTTTTAATTTTTATTTTTTTCCATTTTTGCACTTTTCGTCAATGGGGGGGCATTCTCAGTTTAGCGATTTTTAAGCATTTTTCTTTATTGCTATTTCTGCGTCCCTTTGCATACGTTTTGTAGATGTTTCGACATTACGAAGTTCTAACGTATCCAATTTTGCTATATTTAGGATTTTCGCCAGATTTTTTAATTTTTATTTTTTGGCCATTTTTGCAGTTTTCGTCAATTTTCATTTTAGCGATTTCTAAGCATTTTAGTTTATTCCTATTTCTGCGTCCCTTTTTATTCGTTTTGTAGATTTTTCGGCATTACGCAGTTCTAACGTATCGTATTTTGCTATACTAAGGATTTGGACGAGATTTTTTAATTTTTATTTTTTGGTCATTTTTGCACTTTTCGTGAATGGGGGGGTATTCTCAGTTTAGCGATTTTTAAGCATTTTCCTTTATTGTTATTTCTGCGTCCCTTTGCATTCGTTTTGTAGATTTTTCGACATTACGCAGTTCTAACGTATCCTATTTTGCTATATTTAGGATTTTCACCAGATTTTTTAATTTTTATATTTTGGCCATTTTTGCAGTTTTCGTCAACGGGGGGGGGTATTCTCAGTTTAGCGATTTTTAAGCATTTTACTTTATTACTATTTCTGCGTCCCTTTGCATTCGTTTTGTAGATTTTTCGGCATTACGCAGTTCTAACGTATCCTATTTTGCTATATTTCGAATTTTCACCAGATTTTTTAATTTTTATTTTTTGGCCATTTTGCACTTTTCGTCAATGGGGGGGTATTCTCATTTTAGCGATTTCTAAGCATTTTAGTTTATTCCTATTTCTGCGTCCCTTTGCATTCGTTTTGTAGATTTTTCGGCATTACGCAGTTCTAAGGTATGCTATTTTGCTATACTAAGGATTTGGACCAGATTTTTTAATTTTTATTTTTTGGTCATCTTTTCACTTTTCGTGAATGGGGGGGGGTGTTCTCAGTTTAGCGATTTTTAAGCATTTTCCTTTATTGTTATTTCTGCGTCCCTTTGCATTCGTTTTGTAGATTTTTCGACATTACGCAGTTCTAATGTATCCTATTTTGCTATACTAAGGATTCGACCAGATTTTTTAATTTTCATTTTTTGGCCATTTTGCACTTTTCGTCAATGGGGGGGTATTCTCATTTTAGCGATTTCTAAGCATTTTAGTTTATTCCTATTTCTGCGTCCCCTTGCATTCGTTTTGTAGATTTTTCGATATTTCGCAGTGTAAACGTATCCTATTTTACTATAGTTTGGATTTGCACCAGATTTTTAATTTTTATTTTTCGTTATTTTTGCACATTCTGTCAATGGGGGGGTATTCTCAGTTTAGCGATTTTTAAGCATTTTTCTTTATTGCTATTTCTGCGTCCCTTTTCTTTCGTTTGGTAGATTTTTCGGTATTTCGCAGTTCTAACGTATCCTATTTTGCTATATATAGGATTTTCACCAGATTTTATAATTTTCATATTTTGGCCATTTTTAAACTCTTCGTCAACGGGGGGCTATTCTTATTTTAGCGATTTCTAAGCAGTTTAGTTTATTCCTATTTCTGCGTCCCTTTGCATTCGTTTTGTAGATTTTTGCGGCATTACGCAGTTCTAACTTATCCTATTTGCTATATTTAGGATTTGCACCAGATTTTTTAATTTTTTGTGGTCATTTTTGCACTTTTCGTCAATGGGGGGGTATTCTCAGTTTAGCGATTTTTCAGCATTTTACTTTGTTGCTATTTCTACGTCCTTTTTCTTTCGTTTGGTAGATTATTCGGCATTACGCAGTTCTAACGTATCCTATTTTTCTACATTTAGAATTTTCACCAGATTTTTTAATTTTTATTTTTTTCCATTTTTGCACTTTTCGTCAATGGGGGGGTATTCTCAGTTTAGCGATTTTTAAGCATTTTTCTTTATTGCTATTTCTGCGTCCCTTTGCATACGTTTTGTAGATGTTTCGACATTACGAAGTTCTAACGTATCCAATTTTGCTATATTTAGAATTTTCACAAGATTTTTTAATTTTTATTTTTTGGCCATTTTTGCAGTTTTCGTCAATTTTCATTTTAGCGATTTCTAAGCATTTTAGTTTATTCCTATTTCTGCGTCCCTTTTTATTCGTTTTGTAGATTTTTCGGCATTACGCAGTTCTAACGTATCGTATTTTGCTATACTAAGGATTTGGACGAGATTTTTTAATTTTTATTTTTTGGTCATTTTTGCACTTTTCGTGAATGGGGGGGTATTCTCAGTTTAGCGATTTTTAAGCATTTTCCTTTATTGTTATTTCTGCGTCCCTTTGCATTCGTTTTGTAGATTTTTCGACATTACGCAGTTCTAACGTATCCTATTTTGCTATATTTAGGATTTTCACCAGATTTTTTAATTTTTATATTTTGGCCATTTTTGCAGTTTTCGTCAACGGGGGGGGGTATTCTCAGTTTAGCGATTTCTAAGCATTTTAGTTTATTCCTATTTCTGCGTCCCTTTGCATTCGTTTTGTAGATTTTTCGGCATTACGCAGTTTTAAGGTATCCTATTTTGCTACACTAAGGATTTGGACCAGATTTTTTAATTTTTATTTTTTGGTCATTTTTGCACTTTTCGTGAATGGGGGGGTGTTCACAGTTTAGCGATTTTTAAGCATTTTCCTTTATTGTTATTTCTGCGTCCCTTTGCATTCGTTTTGTAGATTTTTCGACATTACGCAGTTCTAATGTATCCTATTTTGCTATATTTAGAATTTTCACCAGATATTTTAATTTTTATTTTTTGGCCATTTTCCACTTTTCGTCAATGGGGGGGTATTCTCATTTTAGCGATTTCTAAGCATTTTAGTTTATTCCTATTTCTGCGTCCCCTTGCATTCGTTTTGTAGACTTTTCGACATTTCGCAGTGTAAACGTATCCTATTTTACTATAGTTTGGATTTGCACCAGATTTTTTAATTTTTATTTTTCGTTATTTTTGCACATTCTGTCAATGGGGGGGGGTATTCTCAGTTTAGCGATTTTTAAGCATTTTTCTTTATTGCTATTTCTGCGTCCCTTTTCTTTCGTTTGGTAGATTTTTCGGTATTTCGCAGTTCTAACGTATCCTATTTTGCTATATATAGGATTTTCACCAGATTTTATAATTTTCATATTTTGGCCATTTTTAAACTCTTCGTCAACGGGGGGCTATTCTTATTTTAGCGATTTCTAAGCAGTTTAGTTTATTCCTATTTCTGCGTCTTTATGCATTCGTTTTGTAGATTTTTGCGGCATTACGCAGTTCTAACTTATCCTATTTTGCTATATTTAGGATTTGCACCAGATTTTTTAATCTTTTGTGGTCATTTTTGCACTTTTCGTCAATGGGGGGGTATTCTCAGTTTAGCGATTTTTCAGCATTTTACTTTGTTGCTATTTCTACGTCCTTTTTCTTTCGTTTGGTAGATTATTCGGCATTACGCAGTTCTAACGTATCCTATTTTTCTACATTTAGAATTTTCACCAGATTTTTTAATTTTTATTTTTTTCCATTTTTGCACTTTTCGTCAATGGGGGGGTATTCTCAGTTTAGCGATTTTTAAGCATTTTTCTTTATTGCTATTTCTGCGTCCCTTTGCATACGTTTTGTAGATGTTTCGACATTACGAAGTTCTAACGTATCCAATTTTGCTATATTTAGGATTTTCGCCAGATTTTTTAATTTTTATTTTTTGGCCATTTTTGCAGTTTTCGTGAATGGGGGGGGGTGTTCACAGTTTAGCGATTTTTAAGCATTTTCCTTTGTTATTTCTGCGTCCCTTTGCATTCGTTTTGTAGATTTTTCGGCATTACGCAGTTCTAACGTATCCTATTTTGCTATATTTCGAATTTTCACAAGATTTTTTAATTTTTATTTTTTGGCCATTTTGCACTTTTCGTCAATGGGGGGGTATTCTCATTTTAGCGATTTCTAAGCATTTTAGTTTATTCCTATTTCTGCGTCCCTTTGCATTCGTTTTGTAGATTTTTCGGCATTACGCAGTTCTAAGGTATCCTATTTTGCTATACTAAGGATTTGGACCAGATTTTTTAATTTTTATTTTTTGGCCATTTTGCCATTTTCGTCAATGGGGGGGTAGTCTCATTTTAGCGATTTCTAAGCATTTTAGTTTATTCCTATTTCTGCGTCCCCTTGCATTCCTTTTGTAGATTTTTCGACATTTCGCAGTGTAAACGTATCCTATTTTACTATAGTTTGGATTTGCACCAGATTTTTTAATTTTTATTTTTCGTTATTTTTGCACATTCTGTCAATGGGGGGGGGTATTCTCAGTTTAGCGATTTTTAAGCATTTTTCTTTATTGCTATTTCTGCGTCCCTTTTCTTTCGTTTGGTAGATTTTTCGGTATTTCGCAGTTCTAACGTATCCTATTTTGCTATATATAGGATTTTCACCAGATTTTATAATTTTCATATTTTGGCCATTTTTAAACTCTTCGTCAACGGGGGATATTCTTATTTTAGCGATTTCTAAGCAGTTTAGTTTATTCCTATTTCTGCGTCCCTTTGCATTCGTTTTGTAGATTTTTGCGGCATTACGCAGTTCTAACTTATCCTATTTTGCTATATTTAGGATTTGCACCAGATTTTTTAATTTTTTTGGCCATTTTTGCACTTTTCGTCAATGGGGGGTATTCTCAGTATAGCGATTTTTAAGCATTTTACTTTATTGCTATTTCTGCGTCCCTTTGCATTCGTTTTGTAGATTTTTCGGCATTACGCAGTTCTAACGTATTCTATTTTGCTATATTTAGGATTTGCACCAGATTTTTTAATCTTTTGTGGTCATTTTTGCTCTTTTCGTCAATGGGGGGGGGGTATTCTCAGTTTAGCGATTTTTCAGCATTTTACTTTGTTGCTATTTCTACGTCCTTTTTCTTTCGTTTTGTAGATTATTCGGCATTACGCAGTTCTAACGTATCCTATTTTTCTACATTTAGAATTTTCACCAGATTTTTTAATTTTTATTTTTTTCCATTTTTGCACTTTTCGTCAATGGGGGGGTATTCTCAGTTTAGCGATTTTTAAGCATTTTTCTTTATTGCTATTTCTGCGTCCCTTTGCATACGTTTTGTAGATGTTTCGACATTACGAAGTTCTAACGTATCCAATTTTGCTATATTTAGAATTTTCGCCAGATTTTTTAATTTTTATTTTTTGGCCATTTTTGCAGTTTTCGTCAATTTTCATTTTAGCGATTTCTAAGCATTTTAGTTTATTCCTATTTCTGCGTCCCTTTTTATTCGTTTTGTAGATTTTTCGGCATTACGCAGTTCTAACGTATCGTATTTTGCTATACTACGGATTTGGACGAGATTTTTTAATTTTTATTTTTTGGTCATTTTTGCATTTTTCGTGAATGGGGGGGTATTCTCAGTTTAGAGATTTTTAAGCATTTTCCTTTATTGTTATTTCTGCGTCCCTTTGCATTCGTTTTGTAGATTTTTCGACATTACGCAGTTCTAACGTATCCTATTTTGCTATATTTAGGATTTTCACCAGATTTTTTAATTTTTATATTTTGGCCATTTTTGCAGTTTTCGTCAACGGGGGGGGGGGTATTCTCAGTTTAGCGATTTTTAAGCATTTTACGTTATTGCTATTTCTGCGTCCCTTTGCATTCGTTTTGTAGATTTTTGCGGCATTACGCAGTTCTAACTTATCCTATTTTGCTATATTTAGGATATGCACCAGATTTTTTAATTTTTTGTGGTCATTTTTGCACTTTTCGTCAATGGGGGGTATTCTCAGTTTAGCGATTTTTCAGCATTTTACTTTGTTGCTATTTCTACGTCCTTTTTCTTTCGTTTGGTAGATTATTCGGCATTACGCAGTTCTAACGTATCCTATTTTTCTACATTTAGAATTTTCACCAGATTTTTTAATTTTTATTTTTTCCATTTTTGCACTTTTCGTCAATGGGGGGGGTATTCTCAGTTTAGCGATTTTTAAGCATTTTTCTTTATTGCTATTTCTGCGTCCCTTTGCATACGTTTTGTAGATGTTTCGACATTACGAAGTTCTAACGTATCCAATTTTGCTATACTAAGGATTTGGACCAGATTTTTTAATTTTTATTTTTTGGTAATTTTTGCACTTTTCGTGAATGGGGGGGGGGTGTTCACAGTTTAGCGATTTTTAAGCATTTTCCTTTGTTATTTCTGCGTCCCTTTGCATTCGTTTTGTAGATTTTTCGACATTACGCAGTTCTAATGTATCCTATTTTGCTATATTTAGAATTTTCACCAGATTTTTTAATTTTTATTTTTTGGCCATTTTCCACTTTTCGTCAATGGGGGGGTATTCTCATTTTAGCGATTTCTAAGCATTTTAGTTTATTCCTATTTCTGCGTCCCCTTGCATTCGTTTTGTAGACTTTTCGACATTTCGCAGTGTAAACGTATCCTATTTTACTATAGTTTGGATTTGCACCAGATTTTTTAATTTTTATTTTTCGTTACTTTTGCACATTCTGTCAATGGGGGGGGGTATTCTCAGTTTAGCGATTTTTAAGCATTTTTCTTTATTGCTATTTCTGCGTCCCTTTTCTTTCGTTTGGTAGATTTTTCGGTAATTCGCAGTTCTAACGTATCCTATTTTGCTATATATAGGATTTTCACCAGATTTTATAATTTTCATATTTTGGCCATTTTTAAACTCTTCGTCAACGGGGGGCTATTCTTATTTTAGCGATTTCTAAGCAGTTTAGTTTATTCCTATTTCTGCGTCTTTATGCATTCGTTTTGTAGATTTTTGCGGCATTACGCAGTTCTAACTTATCCTATTTTGCTATATTTAGGATATGCACCAGATTTTTTAATTTTTTGTGGTCATTTTTGCACTTTTCGTCAATTCTCAGTTTAGCGATTTTTCAGCATTTTACTTTGTTGCTATTTCTACGTCCTTTTTCTTTCGTTTGGTAGATTATTCGGCATTACGCAGTTCTAACGTATCCTATTTTTCTACATTTAGAATTTTCACCAGATTTTTTAATTTTTATTTTTTTCCATTTTTGCACTTTTCGTCAATGGGGGGGTATTCTCAGTTTAGCGATTTTTAAGCATTTTTCTTTATTGCTATTTCTGCGTCCCTTTGCATACGTTTTGTAGATGTTTCGACATTACGAAGTTCTAACGTATCCAATTTTGCTATATTTAGGATTTTCGCCAGATTTTTTAATTTTTATTTTTTGGCCATTTTTGAGTTTTCGTCAATTTTCATTTTAGCGATTTCTAAGCATTTTAGTTTATTCCTATTTCTGCGTCCCTTTTTATTCGTTTTGTAGATTTTTCGGCATTACGCAGTTCTAACGTATCGTATTTTGCTATACTAAGGATTTGGACGAGATTTTTTAATTTTTATTTTTTGGTCATTTTTGCACTTTTCGTGAATGGGGGGGTATTCTCAGTTTAGCGATTTTTAAGCATTTTCCTTTATTGCTATTTCTGCGTCCCTTTGCATTCGTTTTGTAGATTTTTCGACATTACGCAGTTCTAACGTATCCTATTTTGCTATATTTAGGATTTTCTCCAGATTTTTTAATTTTTATATTTTGGCCATTTTTGCAGTTTTCGTCAACGGGGGGGGGGGTATTCTCAGTTTAGCGATTTTTAAGCATTTTACTTTATTGCTATTTCTGCGTCCCTTTGCATTCGTTTTGTAGATTTTTCGGCATTACGCAGTTCTAACGTATCCTATTTTGCTATATTTCGAATTTTCACCAGATTTTTTAATTTTTATTTTTTGGCCATTTTGCACTTTTCGTCAATGGGGGGGTATTCTCATTTTAGCGATTTCTAAGCATTTTAGTTTATTCCTATTTCTGCGTCCCTTTGCATTCGTTTTGTAGATTTTTCGGCATTACGCAGTTCTAAGGTATGCTATTTTGCTATACTAAGGATTTGGACCAGATTTTTTAATTTTTATTTTTTGGTCATTTTTGCACTTTTCGTGAATGGGGGGGTGTTCTCAGTTTAGCGATTTTTAAGCATTTTACTTTATTGCTTCTTCTGCGTCCCTTTGCATTCGTTTTGTAGATTTTACGGCATTATGCAGTTCTAACGTATCCCATTTTGCTATATTTAGGATTTGCACCAGATTTTTTAATCTTTATTTTTTGGCCATTTTTCACTTTTCGTCAATGGGGGGTATTCTCATTTTAGCGATTTTTAAGCATTTTACTTTATTGCTATTTCTGCGTCCCTTTGCATTCCTTTTGTAGATTTTTCGGCATTACGCAGTTCTATTGTATCCTATTTTGCTATATTTAGGATTTGCAGCAGATTTTTTAATTTTTATTTTTTGACCATTTTTGCACTTTTCGTCAATGGGGGCGTATTCTTAGTTTAGCGAATTTTAAACATTTTACTTTATTGCTATTTCTACGTCCCGTTTCTTTCGTTTGGTAGATATTTCGGCATTACGCAGTTCTAACGTATCCTATTTTGCTACATTTAGAATTTTCACCAGATTTTTTAGTTCTTATTTTTTGGCTTTTTTGCACTATTCGTCAATGGCGGGGTATTCTGAGTTTAGCGATTTTTAAAAATTTTTCTTTATTGCAATTTCTGCGTCCCTTTGCATTCGTTTTGTAGATTTTTCGACATTTCGCAGTGTAAACGTACCCTATTATATTATAGTTAGGATTTGCACCAGATTTTTTAATTCTTATTTTTGGTTATTTTTGCACATTTCGTCAATGGGGGGGTATTCATATTTTAGCGATTTTTAAGCATTTTTCTTTATTGCTATTTCTGCGTCCCTTTTCTTTCGTTTGGTAGATTTTTCGGCATTTCGCAGTTCTAACGTATCCTATTTTGCTATATATAGGATATTCACCAGATTTTATAATTTTCATATTTTGGCCATTTTTACACTCTTCGTCAACGGGGGAGTATTCTTATTTTAGCGATTTCTAAGCAGTTTAGTTTATTCCTATTTCTGCGTCCCTTTGCATTCGTTTTGTAGATTTTTCGACATTACGCAGTTCTAATGTATCCTATTTTGCTATATTTCGAATTTTCACAAGATTTTTTAATTTTTATTTTTTGGCCATTTTGCACTTTTCGTCAGTGGGGGGGTATTCTCATTTTAGCGATTTCTAAGCATTTTAGTTTATTCCTATTTCTGCGTCCCTTTGCATTCGTTTTGTAGATTTTTCGGCATTACGCAGTTCTAAGGTATCCTATTTTGCTATACTAAGGATTCGACCAGATTTTTTAATTTTCATTTTTTGGCCATTTTGCACTTTTCGTCAATGGGGGGGTATTCTCATTTTAGCGATTTCTAAGCATTTTAGTTTATTCCTATTTCTGCGTCCCCTTGCATTCGTTTTGTAGATTTTTCGATATTTCGCAGTGTAAACGTATCCTATTTTACTATAGTTTGGATTTGCACCAGATTTTTTAATTTTTATTTTTCGTTATTTTTGCACATTCTGTCAATGGGGGGGGGTATTCTCAGTTTAGCGATTTTTAAGCATTTTTCTTTATTGCTATTTCTGCGTCCCTTTTCTTTCGTTTGGTAGATTTTTCGGTATTTCGCAGTTCTAACGTATCCTATTTTGCTATATATAGGATTTTCACCAGATTTTATAATTTTCATATTTTGGCCATTTTTAAACTCTTCGTCAACGGGGGGCTATTCTTATTTTAGAGATTTCTAAGCAGTTTAGTTTATTCCTATTTCTGCGTCCCTTTGCATTCGTTTTGTAGATTTTTGCGGCATTACGCAGTTCTAACTTATCCTATTTTGCTATATTTAGGATTTGCACCAGACTTTTTAATTTTTTTGGCCATTTTTGCACTTTTCGTCAATGGGGGGTATTCTCAGTATAGCGATTTTTAAGCATTTTACTTTATTGCTATTTCTGCGTCCCTTTGCATTTGTTTTGTAGATTTTTCGGCATTACGCAGTTCTAACGTATTCTATTTTGCTATATTTAGGATTTGCACCAGATTTTTTAATTTTTTGTGGTCATTTTTGCACTTTTCGTCAATGGGGGGGTATTCTCAGTTTAGCGATTTTTCAGCATTTTACTTTGTTGCTATTTCTACGTCCTTTTTCTTTCGTTTGGTAGATTATTCGGCATTACGCAGTTCTAACGTATCCTATTTTTCTACATTTAGAATTTTCACCAGATTTTTTAATTTTTATTTTTTTCCATTTTTGCACTTTTCGTCAATGGGGGGGTATTCTCAGTTTAGCGATTTTTAAGCATTTTTCTTTATTGCTATTTCTGCGTCCCTTTGCATACGTTTTGTAGATGTTTCGACATTACGAAGTTCTAACGTATTGAATTTTGCTATATTTAGAATTTTCGCCAGATTTTTTAATTTTTATTTTTTGGCCATTTTTGCAGTTTTCGTCAATTTTCATTTTAGCGATTTCTAAGCATTTTAGTTTATTCCTATTTCTGCGTCCCTTTTTATTCGTTTTGTAGATTTTTCGGCATTACGCAGTTCTAACCTATCGTATTTTGCTATACTAAGGATTTGGACAGGATTTTTTAATTTTTATTTTTTGGTCATTTTTGCACTTTTCGTGAATGGGGGGGTATTCTCAGTTTAGCGATTTTTAAGCATTTTCCTTTATTGTTATTTCTGCGTCCCTTTGTATTCGTTTTGTAGATTTTTCGACATTACGGAGTTCTAACGTATCCTATTTTGCTATATTTAGGATTTTCACCAGATTTTTTAATTTTTATATTTTGGCCATTTTTGCAGTTTTCGTCAACGGGGGGGGGTATTCTCAGTTTAGCGATTTTTAAGCATTTTACTTTATTGCTATTTCTGCGTCCCTTTGCATTCGTTTTGTAGATTTTTCGGCATTACGCAGTTCTAACGTATCCTATTTTGCTATATTTAGAATTTTCACCAGATTTTTTAATTTTTATTTTTTGGCCATTTTCCACTTTTCGTCAATGGGGGGTATTCTCATTTTAGCGATTTCTAAGCATTTTAGTTTATTCCTATTTCTGCGTCCCCTTGCATTCGTTTTGTAGACTTTTCGACATTTCGCAGTGTAAACGTATCCTATTTTACTATAGTTTGGATTTGCACCAGATTTTTTAATTTTTATTTTTCGTTATTTTTGCACATTCTGTCAATGGGGGGGGTATTCTCAGTTTAGCGATTTTTAAGCATTTTTCTTTATTGCTATTTCTGCGTCCCTTTTCTTTCGTTTGGTAGATTTTTCGGTATTTCGCAGTTCTAACGTATCCTATTTTGCTATATATAGGATTTTCACCAGATTTTATAATTTTCATATTTTGGCCATTTTTAAACTCTTCGTCAACGGGGGGCTATTCTTATTTTAGCGATTTCTAAGCAGTTTAGTTTATTCCTATTTCTGCGTCTTTATGCATTCGTTTTGTAGATTTTTGCGGCATTACGCAGTTCTAACTTATCCTATTTTGCTATATTTAGGATATGCACCAGATTTTTTAATTTTTTGTGGTCATTTTTGCACTTTTCGTCAATGGGGGGTATTCTCAGTTTAGCGATTTTTCAGCATTTTACTTTGTTGCTATTTCTACGTCCTTTTTCTTTCGTTTGGTAGATTATTCGGCATTACGCAGTTCTAACGTATCCTATTTTTCTACATTTAGAATTTTCACCAGATTTTTTAATTTTTATTTTTTTCCATTTTTGCACTTTTCGTCAATGGGGGGGTATTCTCAGTTTAGCGATTTTTAAGCATTTTTCTTTATTGCTATTTCTGCGTCCCTTTGCATACGTTTTGTAGATGTTTCGACATTACGAAGTTCTAACGTATCCAATTTTGCTATACTAAGGATTTGGACCAGATTTTTTAATTTTTATTTTTTGGTCATTTTTGCACTTTTCGTGAATGGGGGGGGGGTGTTCTCAGTTTAGCGATTTTTAAGCATTTTCCTTTATTGTTATTTCTGCGTCCCTTTGCATTCGTTTTGTAGATTTTTCGACATTACGCAGTTCTAATGTATCCTATTTTGCTATATTTCGAATTTTCACAAGATTTTTTAATTTTTATTTTTTGGCCATTTTGCACTTTTCGTCAATGGGGGGTATTCTCAGTATAGCGATTTTTAAGCATTTTACTTTATTGCTATTTCTGCGTCCCTTTGCATTCGTTTTGTAGATTTTTCGGCATTACGCAGTTCTAACGTATTCTATTTTGCTATATTTAGCATTTGCAACAGATTTTTTAATTTTTTGTGGTCATTTTTGCACTTTTCGTCAATGGGGGGGTATTCTCAGTTTAGCGATTTCTAAGCATTTTAGTTTATTCCTATTTCTGCGTCCCCTTGCATTCGTTTTGTAGACTTTTCGACATTTCGCAGTGTAAACGTATCCTATTTTACTATAGTTTGGATTTGCACCAGATTTTTTAATTTTTATTTTTCGTTACTTTTGCACATTCTGTCAATGGGGGGGGGTATTCTCAGTTTAGCGATTTTTAAGCATTTTTCTTTATTGCTATTTCTGCGTCCCTTTTCTTTCGTTTGGTAGATTTTTCGGTAATTCGCAGTTCTAACGTATCCTATTTTGCTATATATAGGATTTTCACCAGATTTTATAATTTTCATATTTTGGCCATTTTTAAACTCTTCGTCAACGGGGGGCTATTCTTATTTTAGCGATTTCTAAGCAGTTTAGTTTATTCCTATTTCTGCGTCTTTATGCATTCGTTTTGTAGATTTTTGCGGCATTACGCAGTTCTAACTTATCCTATTTTGCTATATTTAGGATATGCACCAGATTTTTTAATTTTTTGTGGTCATTTTTGCACTTTTCGTCAATTCTCAGTTTAGCGATTTTTCAGCATTTTACTTTGTTGCTATTTCTACGTCCTTTTTCTTTCGTTTGGTAGATTATTCGGCATTACGCAGTTCTAACGTATCCTATTTTTCTACATTTAGAATTTTCACCAGATTTTTTAATTTTTATTTTTTTCCATTTTTGCACTTTTCGTCAATGGGGGGGTATTCTCAGTTTAGCGATTTTTAAGCATTTTTCTTTATTGCTATTTCTGCGTCCCTTTGCATACGTTTTGTAGATGTTTCGACATTACGAAGTTCTAACGTATCCAATTTTGCTATATTTAGGATTTTCGCCAGATTTTTTAATTTTTATTTTTTGGCCATTTTTGAGTTTTCGTCAATTTTCATTTTAGCGATTTCTAAGCATTTTAGTTTATTCCTATTTCTGCGTCCCTTTTTATTCGTTTTGTAGATTTTTCGGCATTACGCAGTTCTAACGTATCGTATTTTGCTATACTAAGGATTTGGACGAGATTTTTTAATTTTTATTTTTTGGTCATTTTTGCACTTTTCGTGAATGGGGGGGTATTCTCAGTTTAGCGATTTTTAAGCATTTTCCTTTATTGTTATTTCTGCGTCCCTTTGCATTCGTTTTGTAGATTTTTCGACATTACGCAGTTCTAACGTATCCTATTTTGCTATATTTAGGATTTTCACCAGATTTTTTAATTTTTATATTTTGGCCATTTTTGCAGTTTTCGTCAACGGGGGGGGGGGGGTATTCTCAGTTTAGCGATTTTTAAGCATTTTACTTTATTGCTATTTCTGCGTCCCTTTGCATTCGTTTTGTAGATTTTTCGGCATTACGCAGTTCTAACGTATCCTATTTTGCTATATTTCGAATTTTCACCAGATTTTTTAATTTTTATTTTTTGGCCATTTTGCACTTTTCGTCAATGGGGGGGTATTCTCATTTTAGCGATTTCTAAGCATTTTAGTTTATTCCTATTTCTGCGTCCCTTTGCATTCGTTTTGTAGATTTTTCGGCATTACGCAGTTCTAAGGTATGCTATTTTGCTATACTAAGGATTTGGACCAGATTTTTTAATTTTTATTTTTTGGTCATTTTTGCACTTTTCGTGAATGGGGGGGTGTTCTCAGTTTAGCGATTTTTAAGCATTTTCCTTTATTGTTATTTCTGCGTCCCTTTGCATTCGTTTTGTAGATTTTTCGACATTACGCAGTTCTAATGTATCCTATTTTGCTATATTTCGAATTTTCACAAGATTTTTTAATTTTTATTTTTTGGCTATTTTGCACTTTTCGTCAGTGGGGGGGTATTCTCATTTTAGCGATTTCTAAGCATTTTAGTTTATTCCTATTTCTGCGTCCCTTTGCATTCGTTTTGTAGATTTTTCGGCATTACGCAGTTCTAAGGTATCCTATTTTGCTATACTAAGGATTCGACCAGATTTTTTAATTTTCATTTTTTGGCCATTTTGCACTTTTCGTCAATGGGGGGGTATTCTCATTTTAGCGATTTCTAAGCATTTTAGTTTATTCCTATTTCTGCGTCCCCTTGCATTCGTTTTGTAGATTTTTCGATATTTCGCAGTGTAAACGTATCCTATTTTACTATAGTTTGGATTTGCACCAGATTTTTTAATTTTTATTTTTCGTTATTTTTGCACATTCTGTCAATGGGGGGGGGTATTCTCAGTTTAGCGATTTTTAAGCATTTTTCTTTATTGCTATTTCTGCGTCCCTTTTCTTTCGTTTGGTAGATTTTTCGGTATTTCGCAGTTCTAACGTATCCTATTTTGCTATATATAGGATTTTCACCAGATTTTATAATTTTCATATTTTGGCCATTTTTAAACTCTTCGTCAACGGGGGGCTATTCTTATTTTAGAGATTTCTAAGCAGTTTAGTTTATTCCTATTTCTGCGTCCCTTTGCATTCGTTTTGTAGATTTTTGCGGCATTACGCAGTTCTAACTTATCCTATTTTGCTATATTTAGGATTTGCACCAGACTTTTTAATTTTTTTGGCCATTTTTGCACTTTTCGTCAATGGGGGGTATTCTCAGTATAGCGATTTTTAAGCATTTTACTTTATTGCTATTTCTGCGTCCCTTTGCATTTGTTTTGTAGATTTTTCGGCATTACGCAGTTCTAACGTATTCTATTTTGCTATATTTAGGATTTGCACCAGATTTTTTAATTTTTTGTGGTCATTTTTGCACTTTTCGTCAATGGGGGGGTATTCTCAGTTTAGCGATTTTTCAGCATTTTACTTTGTTGCTATTTCTACGTCCTTTTTCTTTCGTTTGGTAGATTATTCGGCATTACGCAGTTCTAACGTATCCTATTTTTCTACATTTAGAATTTTCACCAGATTTTTTAATTTTTATTTTTTTCCATTTTTGCACTTTTCGTCAATGGGGGGGTATTCTCAGTTTAGCGATTTTTAAGCATTTTTCTTTATTGCTATTTCTGCGTCCCTTTGCATACGTTTTGTAGATGTTTCGACATTACGAAGTTCTAACGTATTCAATTTTGCTATATTTAGAATTTTCGCCAGATTTTTTAATTTTTATTTTTTGGCCATTTTTGCAGTTTTCGTCAATTTTCATTTTAGCGATTTCTAAGCATTTTAGTTTATTCCTATTTCTGCGTCCCTTTTTATTCGTTTTGTAGATTTTTCGGCATTACGCAGTTCTAACCTATCGTCTTTTGCTATACTAAGGATTTGGACAGGATTTTTTAATTTTTATTTTTTGGTCATTTTTGCACTTTTCGTGAATGGGGGGGTATTCTCAGTTTAGCGATTTTTAAGCATTTTCCTTTATTGTTATTTCTGCGTCCCTTTGCATTCGTTTTGTAGATTTTTCGACATTACGGAGTTCTAACGTATCCTATTTTGCTATATTTAGGATTTTCACCAGATTTTTTAATTTTTATATTTTGGCCATTTTTGCAGTTTTCGTCAACGGGGGGGGGTATTCTCAGTTTAGCGATTTTTAAGCATTTTACTTTATTGCTATTTCTGCGTCCCTTTGCATTCGTTTTGTAGATTTTTCGGCATTACGCAGTTCTAACGTATCCTATTTTGCTATATTTAGAATTTTCACCAGATTTTTTAATTTTTATTTTTTGGCCATTTTCCACTTTTCGTCAATGGGGGGGTATTCTCATTTTAGCGATTTCTAAGCATTTTAGTTTATTCCTATTTCTGCGTCCCCTTGCATTCGTTTTGTAGACTTTTCGACATTTCGCAGTGTAAACGTATCCTATTTTACTATAGTTTGGATTTGCACCAGATTTTTTAATTTTTATTTTTCGTTATTTTTGCACATTCTGTCAATGGGGGGGGGGGGGTATTCTCAGTTTAGCGATTTTTAAGCATTTTTCTTTATTGCTATTTCTGCGTCCCTTTTCTTTCGTTTGGTAGATTTTTCAGTATTTCGCAGTTCTAACGTATCCTATTTTGCTATATATAGGATTTTCACCAGATTTTATAATTTTCATATTTTGGCCATTTTTAATTTCTTCGTCAACGGGGGGCTATTCTTATTTTAGCGATTTCTAAGCAGTTTAGTTTATTCCTATTTCTGCGTCTTTATGCATTCGTTTTGTAGATTTTTGCGGCATTACGCAGTTCTAACTTATCCTATTTTGCTATATTTAGGATATGCACCAGATTTTTTAATTTTTTGTGGTCATTTTTGCACTTTTCGTCAATGGGGGGTATTCTCAGTTTAGCGATTTTTCAGCATTTTACTTTGTTGCTATTTCTACGTCCTTTTTCTTTCGTTTGGTAGATTATTCGGCATTACGCAGTTCTAACGTATCCTATTTTTCTACATTTAGAATTTTCACCAGATTTTTTAATTTTTATTTTTTTCCATTTTTGCACTTTTCGTCAATGGGGGGGTATTCTCAGTTTAGCGATTTTTAAGCATTTTTCTTTATTGCTATTTCTGCGTCCCTTTGCATACGTTTTGTAGATGTTTCGACATTACGAAGTTCTAACGTATCCAATTTTGCTATACTAAGGATTTGGACCAGATTTTTTAATTTTTATTTTTTGGTCATTTTTGCACTTTTCGTGAATGGGGGGGGGGTGTTCTCAGTTTAGCGATTTTTAAGCATTTTCCTTTATTGTTATTTCTGCGTCCCTTTGCATTCGTTTTGTAGATTTTTCGACATTACGCAGTTCTAATGTATCCTATTTTGCTATATTTCGAATTTTCACAAGATTTTTTAATTTTTATTTTTTGGCCATTTTGCACTTTTCGTCAATGGGGGGTATTCTCAGTATAGCGATTTTTAAGCATTTTACTTTATTGCTATTTCTGCGTCCCTTTGCATTCGTTTTGTAGATTTTTCGGCATTACGCAGTTCTAACGTATTCTATTTTGCTATATTTAGGATTTGCGCCAGATTTTTTAATTTTTTGTGGTCATTTTTGCACTTTTCGTCAATGGGGGGGTATTCTCAGTTTAGCGATTTTTCAGCATTTTACTTTGTTGCTATTTCTACGTCCTTTTTCTTTCGTTTGGTAGATTATTCGGCATTACGCAGTTCTAACGTATCCTATTTTTCTACATTTAGAATTTTCACCAGATTTTTTAATTTTTATTTTTTTCCATTTTTGCACTTTTCGTCAATGGGGGGGTATTCTCAGTTTAGCGATTTTTAAGCATTTTTCTTTATTGCTATTTCTGCGTCCCTTTGCATACGTTTTGTAGATGTTTCGACATTACGAAGTTCTAACGTATCCAATTTTGCTATATTTAGAATTTTCGCCAGATTTTTTAATTTTTATTTTTTGGCCATTTTTGCAGTTTTCGTCAATTTTCATTTTAGCGATTTCTAAGCATTTTAGTTTATTCCTATTTCTGCGTCCCTTTTTATTTGTTTTGTAGATTTTTCGGCATTACGCAGTTCTAACCTATCGTATTTTGCTATACTAAGGATTTGGACAGGATTTTTTAATTTTTATTTTTTGGTCATTTTTGCACTTTTCGTGAATGGGGGGGTATTCTCAGTTTAGCGATTTTTAAGCATTTTCCTTTATTGTTATTTCTGCGTCCCTTTGCATTCGTTTTGTAGATTTTTCGACATTACGCAGTTCTAACGTATCCTATTTTGCTATATTTAGGATTTTCACCAGATTTTTTAATTTTTATATTTTGGCCATTTTTGCAGTTTTCGTCAACGGGGGGGGGTATTCTCAGTTTAGCGATTTTTAAGCATTTTACTTTATTGCTATTTCTGCGTCCCTTTGCATTCGTTTTGTAGATTTTTCGGCATTACGCAGTTCTAACGTATCCTATTTTGCTATATTTAGAATTTTCACCAGATTTTTTAATTTTTATTTTTTGGCCATTTTCCACTTTTCGTCAATGGGGGGGTATTCTCATTTTAGCGATTTCTAAGCATTTTAGTTTATTCCTATTTCTGCGTCCCCTTGCATTCGTTTTGTAGACTTTTCGACATTTCGCAGTGTAAACGTATCCTATTTTACTATAGTTTGGATTTGCACCAGATTTTTTAATTTTTATTTTTCGTTATTTTTGCACATTCTGTCAATGGGGGGGGGGGTATTCTCAGTTTAGCGATTTTTAAGCATTTTTCTTTATTGCTATTTCTGCGTCCCTTTTCTTTCGTTTGGTAGATTTTTCGGTATTTCGCAGTTCTAACGTATCCTATTTTGCTATATATAGGATTTTCACCAGATTTTATAATTTTCATATTTTGGCCATTTTTAAACTCTTCGTCAACGGGGGGCTATTCTTATTTTAGCGATTTCTAAGCAGTTTAGTTTATTCCTATTTCTGCGTCTTTATGCATTCGTTTTATAGATTTTTGCGGCATTACGCAGTTCTAACTTATCCTATTTTGCTATATTTAGGATATGCACCAGATTTTTTAATTTTTTGTGGTCATTTTTGCACTTTTCGTCCATGGGGGGTATTCTCAGTTTAGCGATTTTTCAGCATTTTACTTTGTTGCTATTTCTACGTCCTTTTTCTTTCGTTTGGTAGATTATTCGGCATTACGCAGTTCTAACGTATCCTATTTTTCTACATTTAGAATTTTCACCAGATTTTTTAATTTTTATTTTTTTCCATTTTTGCACTTTTCGTCAATGGGGGGGTATTCTCAGTTTAGCGATTTTTAAGCATTTTTCTTTATTGCTATTTCTGCGTCCCTTTGCATACGTTTTGTAGATGTTTCGACAACACGAAGTTCTAACGTATCAAATTTTGCTATACTAAGGATTTGGACCAGATTTTTTAATTTTTATTTTTTGGTCATTTTTGCACTTTTCGTGAATGGGGGGGGGGTGTTCTCAGTTTAGCGATTTTTAAGCATTTTCCTTTATTGTTATTTCTGCGTCCCTTTGCATTCGTTTTGTAGATTTTTCGACATTACGCAGTTCTAATGTATCCTATTTTGCTATATTTCGAATTTTCACAAGATTTTTTAATTTTTATTTTTTGGCCATTTTGCACTTTTCGTCAATGGGGGGGTATTCTCATTTTAGCGATTTCTAAGCATTTTAGTTTATTCCTATTTCTGCGTCCCTTAGCATTCGTTTTCTAGATTTTTCGGCATTACGCAGTTCTAAGGTATCCTATTTTGCTATACTAAGGATTTGGACCAGATTTTTTAATTTTTATTTTTTGGTCATTTTTGCACTTTTCGTGAATGGGGGGGTGTTCACAGTTTAGCGATTTTTAAGCATTTTCCTTTATTGTTATTTCTGCGTCCCTTTGCATTCGTTTTGTAGATTTTTCGACATTACGCAGTTCTAATGTATCCTATTTTGCTATATTTAGAATTTTCACCAGATTTTTTAATTTTTATTTTTTGGCCATTTTCCACTTTTCGTCAATGGGGGGGTATTCTCATTTTAGCGATTTCTAAGCATTTTAGTTTATTCCTATTTCTGCGTCCCCTTGCATTCGTTTTGTAGACTTTTCGACATTTCGCAGTGTAAACGTATCCTATTTTACTATAGCTTGGATTTCCACCAGATTTTTTAATTTTTATTTTTCGTTATTTTTGCACATTCTGTCAATGGGGGGGGTATTCTCAGTTTAGCGATTTTTAAGCATTTTTCTTTATTGCTATTTCTGCGTCCCTTTTCTTTCGTTTGGTAGATTTTTCGGTATTTCGCAGTTCTAACGTATCCTATTTTGCTATATATAGGATTTTCACCAGATTTTATAATTTTCATATTTTGGCCATTTTTAAACTCTTCGTCAACGGGGGGCTATTCTTATTTTAGCGATTTCTAAGCAGTTTAGTTTATTCCTATTTCTGCGTATTTATGCATTCGTTTTGTAGATTTTTGCGGCATTACGCAGTTCTAACTTATCCTATTTTGCTATATTTAGGATATGCACCAGATTTTTTAATTTTTTGTGGTCATTTTTGCACTTTTCGTCAATGGGGGGTATTCTCAGTTTAGCGATTTTTCAGCATTTTACTTTGTTGCTATTTCTACGTCCTTTTTCTTTCGTTTGGTAGATTATTCGGCATTACGCAGTTCTAACGTATCCTATTTTTCTACATTTAGAATTTTCACCAGATTTTTTAATTTTTATTTTTTTCCATTTTTGCACTTTTCGTCAATGGGGGGGTATTCTCAGTTTAGCGATTTTTAAGCATTTTTCTTTATTGCTAATTCTGCGTCCCTTTGCATACGTTTTGTAGATGTTTCGACATTACGAAGTTCTAACGTATCCAATTTTGCTATATTTAGGATTTTCGCCAGATTGTTTAATTTTTATTTTTTGGCAATTTTTGCAGTTTTCGTCAATTTTCATTTTAGCGATTTCTAAGCATTTTAGTTTATTCCTATTTCTGCGTCCCTTTTTATTCGTTTTGTAGATTTTTCGGCATTACGCAGTTCTAACGTATCGTATTTTGCTATACTAAGAATTTGGACGAGATTTTTTAATTTTTATTTTTTGGTCATTTTTGCACTTTTCGTGAATGGGGGGGGGTGTTCTCAGTTTAGCGATTTTTAAGCATTTTACTTTATTGCTATTTCTGCGTCCCTTTGCATTCGTTTTGTAGATTTTTCGGCATTACGCAGTTCTATTGTATCCTATTTTGCTATATTTCGAATTTTCACCAGATTTTTTAATTTTTATTTTTTGGCCATTTTGCACTTTTCGTCAATGGGGGGGTATTCTCATTTTAGCGATTTCTAAGCATTTTAGTTTATTCCTATTTCTGCGTCCCTTTGCATTCGTTTTGTAGATTTTTCGGCATTATGCAGTTCTAAGGTATCCTATTTTGCTATACTAAGGATTTGGACCAGATTTTTTAATTTTTATTTTTTGGTCATTTTTTCACTTTTCGTGAATGGGGGGGGGGTGTTCTCAGTTTAGCGATTTTTAAGCATTTTCCTTTATTGTTATTTCTGCGTCCCTTTGCAATCGTTTTGTAGATTTTTCGACATTACGCAGTTCTAATGTATCCTATTTTTCTATATTTCGAATTTTCAAAAGATTTTTTAATTTTTATTTTTTGGCCATTTTGCACTTTTCGTCAATGGGGGGGTATTCTCATTTTAGCGATTTCTAAGCATTTTAGTTTATTCCTATTTCTGCGTCCCTTTGCATTCGTTTTGTAGATTTTTGCGGCATTACGCAGTTCTAACTTATCCTATTTTGCTATATTTAGGATTTGCACCAGACTTTTTAATTTTTTTGGCCATTTTTGCACTTTTCGTCAATGGGGGGTATTCTCAGTATAGCGATTTTTAAGCATTTTACTTTATTGCTATTTCTGCGTCCCTTTGCATTCGTTTTGTAGATTTTTCGGCATTACGCAGTTCTAACGTATTCTATTTTGCTATATTTAGGATTTGCACCAGATTTTTTAATTTTTTGTGGTCATTTTTGCACTTTTCGTCAATGGGGGGGTATTCTCAGTTTAGCGATTTTTCAGCATTTTACTTTGTTGCTATTTCTACGTCCTTTTTCTTTCGTTTGGTAGATTATTCGGCATTACGCAGTTCTAACGTATCCTATTTTTTTACATTTAGAATTTTCACCAGATTTTTTAATTTTTATTTTTTGGCCATTTTTGCAGTTTTCGTCAATTTTCATTTTAGCGATTTCTAAGCATTTTAGTTTATTCCTATTTCTGCGTCCCTTTTTATTCGTTTTGTAGATTTTTCGGCATTACGCAGTTCAGACGTATCGTATTTTGCTATACTAAGGATTTGGACGAGATTTTTTAATTTTTATTTTTTGGTCATTTTTGCACTTTTCGTGAATACCCCCCCGTATTCTCAGTTTAGCGATTTTTAAGCATTTTCCTTTATTGTTATTTCTGCGTCCCTTTGCATTCGTTTTGTAGATTTTTCGACATTACGCAGTTCTAACGTATCCTATTTTGCTATATTTAGGATTTTCACCAGATTTTTTAATTTTTATATTTTGGCCATTTTTGCAGTTTTCGTCAACGGGGGGGGTATTCTCAGTTTAGCGATTTTTAAGCATTTTACTTTATTGCTATTTCTGCGTCCCTTTGCATTCGTTTTGTAGATTTTTCGGCATTACGCACTTCTAACGTATCCTATTTTGCTATATTTCGAATTTTCACCAGATTTTTTAATTTTTATTTTTTGGCCATTTTGCACTTTTCGTCAATGGGGGGTATTCTCATTTTAGCGATTTCTAAGCATTTTAGTTTATTCCTATTTCTGCGTCCCTTTGCATTCGTTTTGTAGATTTTTCGGCATTACGCAGTTCTAAGGTATCCTATTTTGCTATACTAAGGATTTGGACCAGATTTTTTAATTTTTATTTTTTGGTCATTTTTGCACTTTTCGTGAATGGGGGGGTGTTCACAGTTTAGCGATTTTTAAGCATTTTCCTTTATTGTTATTTCTGCGTCCCTTTGCATTTGTTTTGTAGATTTTTCGACATTACGCAGTTCTAATGTATCCTATTTTGCTATATTTAGAATTTTCACCAGATTTTTTAATTTTTATTTTTTGGCCATTTTCCACTTTTCGTCAATGGGGGGGTATTCTCATTTTAGCGATTTCTAAGCATTTTAGTTTATTCCTATTTCTGCGTCCCTTTGCATTCGTTTTGTAGACTTTTCGACATTTCGCAGTGTAAACGTATCCTATTTTACTATAGTTTGTATTTGCAACAGATTTTTTAATTTTTATTTTTCGTTATTTTTGCACATTCTGTCAATGGGGGGGGGTATTCTCAGTTTAGCGATTTTTAAGCATTTTTCTTTATTGCTATTTCTGCGTCCCTTTTCTTTCGTTTGGTAGATTTTTCGGTATTTCGCAGTTCTAACGTATCCTATTTTGCTATATATAGGATTTTCACCAGATTTTATAATTTTCATATTTTGGCCATTTTTAAACTCTTCGTCAACCCCCCCGTTGAGAGTTTAGCCCCCCCTATTCTTATTTTAGCGATTTCTAAGCAGTTTAGTTTATTCCTATTTCTGCGTCTTTATGCATTCGTTTTGTAGATTTTTGCGGCATTACGCAGTTCTAACTTATCCTATTTTGCTATATTTAGGATATGCACCAGATTTTTTAATTTTTTGTGGTCATTTTTGCACTTTTCCTCAATGGGGGGTATTCTCAGTTTAGCGATTTTACAGCATTTTACTTTGTTGCTATTTCTACGTCCTTTTTCTTTCGTTTGGTAGATTATTCGGCATTACGCAGTTCTAACGTATCCTATTTTTCTACATTTAGAATTTTCACCAGATTTTTTAATTTTTATTTTTTCCATTTTTGCACTTTTCGTCAATGGGGGGGTATTCTCAGTTTAGCGATTTTTAAGCATTTTTCTTTATTGCTATTTATGCTTCCCTTTGCATACGTTTTGTAGATGTTTCGACATTACGAAGTTCTAACGTATCCAATTTTGCTATATTTAGGATTTTCGCCAGATTTTTTAATTTTTATTTTTTGGCCATTTTTGCAGATTTCGTCAATTTTCATTTTAGCGATTTCTAAGCATTTTAGTTAATTCCTATTTCTGCGTCCCTTTGCATTCGTTTAGTAGATTTTTCGGCATTACGCAGTTCTAACGTATCCTATTTTGCTATATTTCGAATTTTCAAAAGATTTTTTAATTTTTATTTTTTGGCCATTTTGCACTTTTCGTCAATGGGGGGTATTCTCATTTTAGCGATTTCTAAGCATTTTAGTTTATTCCTATTTCTGCGTCCCTTTGCAATCGTTTTGAAGATTTTTCGGCATTACGCAGTTCTAAGGTATCCTATTCTGCTATACTAAGGATTTGGACCAGATTTTTTAATTTTTATTTTTTGGCCATTTTGCCATTTTCGTCAATGGGGGGGTATTCTATTTTAGCGATTTCTAAGCATTTTAGTTTATTCCTATTTCTGCGTCCCCTTGCATTCGTTTTGTAGATTTTTCGACATTTCGCAGTGTAAACGTATCCTATTTTACTATTGTTTGGATTTGCACCAGATTTTTTAATTTTTATTTTTCGTTATTTTTGCACATTCTGTCAATGGGGGGGGTATTCTCAGTTTAGCGATTTTTAAGCATTTTTCTTTATTGCTATTTCTGCGTCCCTTTGCATACGTTTTGTAGAGGTTTCGACATTACGAAGTTCTAACGTATCCAATTTTGCTATATTTAGGATTTTCGCCAGATTTTTTAATTTTTATTTTTTGGCCATTTTTGCAGTTTTCGTCAATTTTCATTTTAGCGATTTCTAAGCATTTTAGTTTATTCCTATTTCTGCGTCCCTTTTTATTCGTTTTGTAGATTTTTCGGCATTACGCAGTTCTAACGTATCGTATTTTGCTATACTAAGGATTTGGACGAGATTTTTTAATTTTTATTTTTGGTCATTTTTGCACTTTTCGTGAATGGGGGTGTATTCTCAGTTTAGCGATTTTTAAGCATTTTAGTTTATTCCTATTTCTGCGTATTTTTGCATTCGTTTTGTAGATTTTTCGGCATTACGCAGTTCTAACGTATCCTATTTTGCTATATTTAGGATTTTCACCAGATTTTTTAATTTTTATATTTTGGCCATTTTTGCAGTTTTCGTCAACGGGAGGGGGGTATTCTCAGTTTAGCGATTTTTAAGCATTTTACTTTATTGCTATTTCTGCGTCCCTTTGCATTCGTTTTGTAGATTTTTCGGCATTACGCAGTTCTAACGTATCCTATTTTGCTATATTTCGAATTTTCACCAGATTTTTTAATTTTTATTTTTTGGCCATTTTGCACTTTTCGTCAATGGGGGGGGGGGTATTCTCATTTTAGCGATTTCTAAGCATTTTAGTTTATTCCTATTTCTGCGTATTTTTGCATTCGTTTTGTAGATTTTTCGGCATTACGCAGTTCTAAGGTATCCTATTTTGCTATATTTAGAATTTTCACCAGATTGTTTAATTTTTATTTTTTGGTCATTTTTGCACTTTTCGTGAATGGGGGGGGTGTTCTCAGTTTAGCGATTTTTAAGCATTTTCCTTTATTGTTATTTCTGCGTCCCTTTGCATTCGTTTTGTAGATTTTTCGACATTACGCAGTTCTAATGTATCCTATTTTGCTATATTTCGAATTTTCACAAGATTTTTTAATTTTTATTTTTTGGCCATTTTGCACTTTTCGTCAATGGGGTGGTATTCTCATTTTAGCGATTTCTAAGCATTTTAATTTATTCCTATTTCTGCGTCCCTTTGCATTCGTTTTGTAGATTTTTCGACATTACGCAGTTCTAATGTATCCTATTTTGCTATATTTAGAATTTTCACCAGATTTTTTAATTTTTATTTTTTGGCCATTTTGCACTTTTCGTCAATGGGGGGGTATTCTCATTTTGGCGATTTCTAAGCATTTTAGTTTATTCCTATTTCTGCGTCCCCTTGCATTGGTTTTGTAGATTTTTCGACATTTCGCAGTGTAAACGTATCCTATTTTACTATAGTTTGGATTTGCACCAGATTTTTTAATTTTTATTTTTCGTTATTTTTGCACATTCTGTCAATGGGGGGGGGTATTCTCAGTTTAGCGATTTTTAAGCATTTTTCTTTATTGCTATTTCTGCGTCCGTTTTCTTTCGTTTGGTAGATTTTTCGGTATTTCGCAGTTCTAACGTATCCTATTTTGCTATATATAGGATTTTCACCAGATTTTATAATTTTCATATTTTGGCCATTTTTAAACTCTTCGTCAACGGGGGGCTATTCTTATTTTAGCGATTTCTAAGCAGTTTAGTTTATTCCTATTTCTGCGTGTTTTTGCATTCGTTTTGTAGATTTTTGCGGCATTATGCAGTTCTAACTTATCCTATTTTGCTATATTTAGGATTTGCACCAGATTTTTTAATTTTTTGTGGTCATTTTTGCACTTTTCATCAATGGGGGGGTATTCTCAGTTTAGCGATTTTTCAGCATTTTACTTTGTTGCTATTTCTACGTCCTTTTTCTTTCGTTTGGTAGATTATTCGGCATTACGCAGTTCTAACGTATCCTATTTTTCTACATTTAGAACTTTCACCAGATTTTTTAATTTTTATTTTTTTCCATTTTTGCACTTTTCGTCAATGGGGGGTATTCTCAGTTTAGCGATTTTTAAGCATTTTTCTTTATTGCTATTTCTGCGTCCCTTTGCATACGTTTTGTAGATGTTTCGACATTACGAAGTTCTAACGTATCCAATTTTGCTATATTTAGGATTTTCGCCAGATCTTTTAATTTTTATTTTTTGGCCATTTTTGCAGTTTTCGTCAATTTTCATTTTAGCGATTTCTAAGCATTTTAGTTTATTCCTATTTCTGCGTCCCTTTTTATTCGTTTTGTAGATTTTTCGGCATTACGCAGTTCTAACGTATCGTATGTTGCTATACTAAGGATTTGGACGAGATTTTTTAATTTTTATTTTTTGGTCATTTTTTCACTTTTCGTGAATGGGGGGGTATTCTCAGTTTAGCGATTTTTAAGCATTTTCCTTTATTGTTATTTCTGCGTCCCTTTGCATTCGTTTTGTAGATTTTTCGACATTACGCAGTTCTAATGTATCCTATTTTGCTATATTTAGAATTTTCACCAGATTTTTTAATTTTTATTTTTTGGCCATTTTGCACTTTTCGACAATGGGGGGGTATTCTCATTTTAGCGATTTCTAAGCATTTTAGTTTATTCCTATTTCTGCGTCCCCTTGCATTCGTTTTGTAGATTTTTCGACATTTCGCAGTGTAAACGTATCCTATTTTACTATAGTTTGGATTTGCACCAGATTTTTTAATTTTTATTTTTCGTTATTTTTGCACATTCTGTCAATGGGGGGGGTATTCTCAGTTTAGCGATTTTTAAGCATTTTTCTTTATTGCTATTTCTGCGTCCCTTTTCTTTCGTTTGGTAGATTTTCCGGTATTTCGCAGTTCTAACGTATCCTATTTTGCTATATATAGGATTTTCACCAGATTTTATAATTTTCATATTTTGGCCATTTTTAAACTCTTCGTCAACGGGGGGCTATTCTTATTTTAGCGATTTCTAAGCAGTTTAGTTTATTCCTATTTCTGCGTCTTTTTGCATTCGTTTTGTAGATTTTTGCGGCATTACGCAGTTCTAACTTATCCTATTTTGCTATATTTAGGATTTGCACCAGATTTTTTAATTTTTTTGGCCATTTTTGCACTTTTCGTCAATGGGGGGTATTCTCAGTATAGCGATTATTAAGCATTTTACTTTATTGCTATTTCTGCGTCCCTTTGCATTCGTTTTGTAGATTTTTCGGCATTACGCAGTTCTAACGTATTCTATTTTGCTATATTTAGGATTTGCACCAGATTTTTTAATTTTTTGTGGTCATTTTTGCACTTTTCGTCAATGGGGGGGTATTTCAGTTTAGCGATTTTTCAGCATTTTACTTTGTTGCTATTTCTACGTCCTTTTTCTTTCGTTTGGTAGATTATTCGGCATTACGCAGTTCTAACGTATCCTATTTTTCTACATTTAGAATTTTCACCAGATTTTTTAATTTTTATTTTTTTCCATTTTTGCACTTTTCGTCAATGGGGGGGTATTCTCAGTTTAGCGATTTTTAAGCATTTTTCTTTATTGCTATTTCTGCGTCCCTTTGCATACGTTTTGTAGATGTTTCGACATTACGAAGTTTTAACGTATCCAATTTTGCTATATTTAGGATTTTCGCCAGATTTTTTAATTTTTATTTTTTGGCCATTTTTGCCGTTTTCGTCAATTTTCATTTTAGCGATTTCTAAGCATTTTAGTTTATTCCTATTTCTGCGTCCCTTTTTATTCGTTTTGTAGATTTTTCGGCATTACACAGTTCTAACGTATCGTATTTTGCTATACTAAGGATTTGGACGAGATTTTTTAATTTTTATTTTTTGGTCATTTTTTCACTTTTCGTGAATGGGGGGGTATTCTCAGTTTAGCGATTTTTAAGCATTTTCCTTTGTTGTTATTTCTGCGTCCCTTTGCATTCCTTTTGTAGATTTTTCGACATTACGCAGTTCTAACGTATCCTAATTGGCTATATTTAGGATTTGCACCAGATTTTTTTAATTTTTATTTTTTGGCCATTTTTGCAGTTTTCGTTAACAGGGGGGGTGTTCTCAGTTTAGCGATTTTTGAGCATTTTCCTTTATTGTTATTTCTGCGTCCATTTGCATTCGTTTTGTAGATTTTTCGACATTACGCAGTTCTAATGTATCCTATTTTGCTATATTTAGAATTTTCACCAGATTTTTTAATTTTTATTTTTTGGCCATTTTGCACTTTTCGTCAATGGGGGGGTATTCTCATTTTAGCGATTTCTAAGCATTTTAGTTTATTCCTATTTCTGCGTCCCCTTGCATTCGTTTTGTAGATTTTTCGACATTTCGCAGTTCTAACGTATCCTATTTTACTATAGTTTGGATTTGCACCAGATTTTTTAATTTTTATTTTTCGTTATTTTTGCACATTCTGTCAATGGGGGGGGTATTCTCAGTTTAGCGATTTTTAAGCATTTTTCTTTATTGCTATTTCTGCGTCCCTTTTCTTTCGTTTGGTAGATTTTCCGGTATTTCGCAATTCTAACGTATCCTATATTGCTATATATAGGATTTTCACCAGATTTTATAATTTTCATATTTTGGCCATTTTTAAACTCTTCGTCAACGGGGGGCTATTCTTATTTTAGCGATTTCTAAGCAGTTTAGTTTATTCCTATTTCTGCGTCTTTTTGCATTCGTTTTGTAGATTTTTGCGGCATTACGCAGTTCTAACTTATCCTATTTTGCTATATTTAGGATTTGCACCAGATTTTTTAATTTTTTTGGCCATTTTTGCAATTTTCGTCAATGGGGGGTATTCTCAGTATAGCGATTTTTAAGCATTTTACTTTATTGCTATTTCTGCGTCCCTTTGCATTCGTTTTGTAGATTTTTCGTCATTACGCAGTTCTAACGTATTCTATTTTGCTATATTTAGGATTTGCACCAGATTTTTTAATTTTTTGTGGTCATTTTTGCACTTTTCGTCAATGGGGGGGTATTCTCAGTTTAGCGATTTTTCAGCATTTTACTTTGTTGCTATTTCTACGTCCTTTTTCTTTCGTTTGGTAGATTATTCGGCATTACGCAGTTCTAACGTATCCTATTTTTCTACATTTAGAATTTTCACCAGATTTTTTAATTTCTATTTTTTTCCATTTTTGCACTTTTCGTCAATGGGGGGGTATTCTCAGTTTAGCGATTTTTAAGCATTTTTCTTTATTGCTATTTCTGCGCCCCTTTGCATACGTTTTGTAGATGTTTCGACATTACGAAGTTCTAACGTATCCTATTTTGCTATATTTAGGGTTTTCGCCAGATTTTTTAATTTTTATTTTTTGGCCATTTTTACAGTTTTCGTCAATTTTCATTTTAGCGATTTCTAAGCATTTTAATTTATTCCTATTTCTGCGTCCCTTTTTATACGTTTTGTAGATTTTTCGGCATTACGCAGTTCTAACGTATCGTATTTTGCTATACTAAGGATTTGGACGAGATTTTTTAATTTTTATTTTTTTCCATTTTTGCACTTTTCGTCAATGGGGGGGTATTCTCAGTTTAGCGATTTTTTAGCATTTTCCTTTATTGTTATTTCTGCGTCCCTTTGCATTCGTTTTGTAGATTTTTCGACATTACGCAGTTCTAATATATCCTATTTTGCTATATTTAGAATTTTCACCAGATTTTTTAATTTTTATTTTTTGGCCATTTTGCACTTTTCGTCAATGGGGGGGTATTCTCATTTTAGCGATTTCTAAGCATTTTAGTTTATTCCTATTTCTGCGTCCCCTTGCATTCGTTTTGTAGATTTTTCGACATTTCGCAGTGTAAACGTATCCTATTTTACTATAATTTGGATTTGCACCAGATTTTTTAATTTTTATTTTTCGTTATTTTTGCACATTCTGTCAATGGGGGGGGGTATTCTCAGTTTAGCGATTTTTAAGCATTTTTCTTTATTGCTATTTCTGCGTCCCTTTTCTTTCGTTTGGTAGATTTTTCGGTATTTCGCAGTTCTAACGTATCCTATTTTGCTATATATAGGATTTTCACCAGATTTTATAATTTTCATATTTTGGCCATTTTTAAACTCTTCGTCAACGGGGGGCTATTCTTATTTTAGCGATTTCTAAGCAGTTTAGTTTATTCCTATTTCTGCGTCTTTTTGCATTCGTTTTGTAGATTTTTGCGGCATTACGCAGTTCTAACTTATCCTATTTTGCTATATTTAGGATTTGCACCAGATTTTTTTAATTTTTTTGGCCATTTTTGCACTTTTTGTCAATGGGGGGTATTCTCAGTATAGCGATTTTTAAGCATTTTACTTTATTGCTATTTCTGCGTCCCTTTGCATTCGTTTTGTAGACTTTTCGGGATTACGCAGTTCTAACGTATTCTATTTTGCTATATTTAGAATTTGCACCAGATTTTTTATTTTTTTGTGGTCATTTTTGCACTTTTCGTCAATGGGGGGTATTCTCAGTTTAGCGATTTTTCAGCATTTTACTTTGTTGCTATTTCTACGTGCTTTTTCTTTCGTTTGGTAGATTATTCGGCATTACGCAGTTCTAACGTTTCCTATTTTTCTACATTTAGAATTTTCACCAGATTTTTTAATTTTTATTTTTTTCCATTTTTGCACTTTTCGTCAATGGGGGGGTATTCTCAGTTTAGCGATTTTTAAGCATTTTTCTTTATTGCTATTTCTGCGTCCCTTTGCATACGTTTTGTAGATGTTTCGACATTACGAAGTTCTAACGTATCCAAATTTGCTATATTTAGGATTTTCGCCAGATTTTTAATTTTTATTTTTTGGCCATTTTTGCAGTTTTCGTCAATTGGGGGTATTCTCAGTTTAGCGATTTTTAAGCATTTTACTTTATTGCTTCTTCTGCGTCCCTTTGCATTCGTTTTGTAGATTTTTCGGCATTATGCAGTTCTAACGTATTCTAATTTGCTATATTTAGGATTTGCACCAGATTCTTTAATTTTTATTTTTTGTCCATTTTTCACCTTTCGTCAATGGGGGGGTATTCTCATTTTAGCGATTTTTAAGCATTTTACTTTATTGCTATTTCTGCGTCCCTTTGCATTCGTTTTGTAGATTTTTCGGCATTACGCAGTTCTATTGTATCCAATTTTGCTATATTTAGGATTTGCAACCGATTTTTTAATTTTTATTTTTTGGCCATTTTTGCACTTTTCGTCATTTTAGCGATTTCTAAGCATTTTAGTTTATTCCTATTTCTGCGTCCCTTTGCATTCGTTTTGTAGATTTTTCGGCATTACGCAGTTCTAAGGTATCCTATTTTGCCATACTAAGGATTTGGACCAGATTTTTTAATTTTTATTTTTTGGTCATTTTTGCACTTTTCGTGAATGGGGGGGTGTTCTCAGTTTAGCGATTTTTAAGCATATTCCTTTATTATTTCTGCGTCCCTTTGCATTCGTTTTGTAGGTTTTTCGACATTACGCAGTTCTAATGTATCCTATTTTGCTATATTTAGAATTTTCACCAGATTTTTTAATTTTTATTTTTTGGCCATTTTGCACTTTTCGTCAATGGGGGGGTATTCTCATTTTAGCGATTTCTAAGCATTTTAGTTTATTCCTATTTCTGCGTCCCTTTGCATTCGTTTTGTAGATTTTTCGACATTTCGCAGTGTAAACGTATCCTATTGTACTATAGTTTGGATTTGCACCAGATTTTTTTATTTTTATTTTTCGTTATTTTTGCACATTCTGTCAATGGGGGGGGTATTCTCAGTTTAGCGATTTTTAAGCATTTTTCTTTATTGCTATTGCTGCGTCCCTTTTGTTTCGTTAGATAGATTTTTCGGCATTACGCAGTGATAACGTATCCTATTTTATATATTTAGGATTTGAACCAGATTTTTAAATTATTATTTTTTGGCCATTTTTGTACCTTTCGTCAATTGCGGGGTATTCTCTGTTTAGCGATTTCTAAGCATTTTACTTTATTGCTTCTTCTGCGTCCCTTTGCATTCGTTTTGTAGATTTTTCGGCATTACGCAGTTCTAACGTATCCTATTTTGCTATATTTCGAATTTTCACAAGATTTTTTAATTTTTATTTTTTGGCCATTTTGCACTTTTCGTCAATGGGGGGTATTCTCAGTTTAGCGATTTTTAAGCATTTTTCTTTATTGCTATTTCTGCGTCACTTTGCATACGTTTTGTAGATGTTTCGACATTACGAAGTTCTAACGTATCCAATTTTGCTATATTTAGGATTTTCGCCGGATTTTTTAATTTTTATTTTTTGGCCATTTTTGCAGTTTTCGTCAATTTTCATTTTAGCGATTTCTAAGCATTTTAGTTTATTCCTATTTCTGCGTCCCTTTTTATTCGTTTTGTAGATTTTTCGGCATTACGCAGTTCTAACGTATCGTATTTTGCTATACTAAAGATTTGGACGAGATTTTTAATTTTTATTTTTTGGTCATTTTTGCACTTTTCGTGAATGGGGGGGTATTCTCAGTTTAGCGATTTTTAAGCATTTTCCTTTATTGTTATTTCTGCGTCCCTTTGCATTCGTTTTGTAGATTTTTCGACATTACGCAGTTCTAATGTATCCTATTTTGCTATATTTAGAATTTTCACCAGATTTTTTAATTTTTATTTTTTGGCCATTTTGCACTTTTCGTCAATGGGGGGGTATTCTCATTTTAGCGATTTCTAAGCATTTTAGTTTATTCCTATTTCTGCGTCCCTTTGCATTCGTTTTGTAGATTTTTCGACATTTCGCAATGTAAACGTATCCTATTGTACTATAGTTTGGATTTGCACCAGATTTTTTTATTTTTATTTTTCGTTATTTTTGCACATTCTGTCAATGGGGGGGGGTATTCTCAGTTTAGCGATTTTTAAGCATTTTTCTTTATTGCTATTTCTGCGTCCCTTTTGTTTCGTTAGATAGATTTTTCGGCATTACGCAGTGATAACGTATCCTATTTTATATATTTAGGATTTGAACCAGATTTTTAAATTATTATTTTTTGGCCATTTTTGTACCTTTCGTCAATTGCGGGGTATTCTCAGTTTAGCGATTTCTAAGCATTTTACTTTATTGCTTCTTCTGCGTCCCTTTGCATTCGTTTTGTAGATTTTTCGGTATTATGCAGTTCTAACGTATCCTATTTTGCTATATTTAGGATTTTCGCCAGATTTTTAATTTTTATTTTTTGGCCATTTTTGCAGTTTTCGTCAATTGGGGGTATTCTCAGTTTAGCGATTTTTAAGCATTTTACTTTATTGCTTCTTCTGCGTCCCTTTGCATTCGTTTTGTAGATTTTTCGGCAATATGCAGTTCTATTGTATCCAATTTTGCTATATTTAGGATTTGCAACCGATTTTTTAATTTTTATTTTTTGGCCATTTTTGCACTTTTCGTCAATGGGGGGGTATTCTCATTTTAGCGATTTCTAAGCATTTTAGTTTATTCCTATTTCTGCGTCCCTTTGCATTCGTTTTGTAGATTTTTCGGCATTACGCAGTTCTAAGGTATCCTATTTTGCTATACTAAGGATTTGGACCAGATTTTTTAATTTTTATTTTTTGGTCATTTTTGCACTTTTCGTGAATGGGGGGGTGTTCTCAGTTTAGCGAATTTTAAGCATTTTCCTTTATTATTTCTGCGTCCCTTTGCATTCGTTTTGTAGATTTTTCGACATTACGCAGTTCTAATGTATCCTATTTTGCTATATTTAGAATTTTCACCAGATTTTTTAATTTTTATTTTTTGGCCATTTTGCACTTTTCGTCAATGGGGGGTATTCTCATTTTAGCGATTTCTAAGCATTTTAGTTTATTCCTATTTCTGCGTCCCTTTGCATTCGTTTTGTAGATTTTTCGACATTTCGCAGTGTAAACGTATCCTATTTTACTATAGTTTAGATTTGCACCAGATTTTTTAATTTTTATTTTTCGTTATTTTTGCACATTCTGTCAATGGGGGGGGGGTATTCTCAGTTTAGCGATTTTTAAGCATTTTTCTTTATTGCTATTTCTGCGTCCCTTTTGTTTCGTTAGATAGATTTTTCGGCATTACGCAGTGATAACGTATCCTATTTTATATATTTAGGATTTGAACCAGATTTTTAAATTATTATTTTTTGGCCATTTTTGTACCTTTTGTCAATTGCGGGGTATTCTCAGTTTAGCGATTTCTAAGCATTTTACTTTATTGCTATTTCTACGTCACTTTTCTTTCGTTTGGTAGATTTTTCGGCATTACGCAGTTCTATCGTATCCTATTTTGCTATATTTAGGATTTTCACCAGATTTTTTAATTTTTATTTTTTGGCCTTTTTTTGCAGTTTTCGTCAATTGGGGGTATTCTCAGTTTAGCGATTTTAAAGCATTTTACTTTATTGCTTCTTCTGCGTCCCTTTGCATTCGTTTTGTAGATTTTTCGGCATTATGCAGTTCTAACGTATCCTATTTTGCTATATTTAGGATTTGCACCAGATTTTTTAATTTTTATTTTTTGGCCATTTTTCACTTTTCGTCAATGGGGGGGTATTCTCATTTTAGCGATTTTTAAGCATTTTACTTTATTGCTATTTCTGCGTCCCTTTGCATTCTATTTGTAGATTTTTCGGCATTACGCAGTTCTATTGTATCCTATTTTGCTATATTTAGGATTTGCAACCGATTTTTTAATTTTTATTTTTTGGCCATTTTTGCACTTTTCGTCAATTTCGGTGTATTCTCAGTTTAGCGATTTTTAAGCATTTTCTTTATTGCTATTTCTACGTCCCTTTTTTTCGTTTGGTAGATTTTTCGGCATTACGCAGTTCTAACGTATCCGACATTACGCAGTTCTAACGTATCCTATTTTGCTATATTTAGGATTTTCGCCAGATTTTTTAATTTTTATTTTTGGCCATTTTGCAGTTTTCGTCAATTTTCATTTTAGCGATTTCTAAGCATTTTAGTTTATTCCTATTTCTGCGTCCCTTTGCATTCGTTTTGTAGATTTTTCGGCATTACGCAGTTCTAACGTATCCTATTTTGCTATATTTCGAATTTTCACAAGATTTTTTAATTTTTATTTTTTGGCCATTTTGCACTTTTCGTCAATGGGGGGGTATTCTCATTTTAGCGATTTCTAAACATTTTAGTTTATTCCTATTTCTGCGTCCCTTTGCATTCGTTATGTAGATTTTTCGGCATTACGCAGTTCTAAGGTATGCTATTTTGCTATACTAAGGATTTGGACCAGATTTTTTAATTTTTATTTTTTGGCCATTTTGCACTTTTCGTCAATGGGGGGGTATTCTCAGTTTAGCGATTTTTAAGCATTTTTCTTTATTGCTATTTCTGCGTCCCTTTGCATACGTTTTGTAGATGTTTCGACATTACGAAGTTCTAACGTATCCAATTTTGCTATATTTAGGATTTTCGCCGGATTTTTTAATTTTTATTTTTTGGCCATTTTTGCAGTTTTCGTCAATTTTCATTTTAGCGATTTCTAAGCATTTTAGTTTATTCCTATTTCTGCGTCCCTTTTTATTCGTTTTGTAGATTTTTCGGCATAACGCAGTTCTAACGTATCGTATTTTGCTATACTAAGGATTTGGACGAGATTTTTTAATTTTTATTTTTTGGTCATTTTTGCACTTTTCGTGAATGGGGGGGTATTCTCAGTTTAGCGATTTTTAAGCATTTTCCTTTATTGTTATTTCTGCGTCCCTTTGCATTCGTTTTGTAGATTTTTCGACATTACGCAGTTCTAACGTATCCTATTTTGCTATATTTAGGATTTTCACCAGATTTTTTAATTTTTATTTTTTGGCCATTTTTGCAGTTTTCGTCAACGGGGGGGGGTATTCTCAGTTTAGCGATTTTTAAGCATTTTACTTTACTGCTATTTCTGCGTCCATTTGCATTCGTTTTGTAGATTTTTCGGTATTTCGCAGTTCTAACGTATCCTATTTTGCTATATATTGGATTTTCATCAGATTTTATAATTTTCATATTTTGGCCATTTTAAAACTCTTCGTCAACGGGGGGCTATTCTTATTTTAGCGATTTCTATCAGTTTAGTTTATTCCTATTTCTGCGTCTTTTTGCATTCGTTTTGTAGATTTTTGCGGCATTACGCAGTTCTAACTTATCCTATTTTGCTATATTTAGGAATTGCACCAGATTTTTTAATTTTTTTGGCCATTATTGCACTTTTCGTGCGCTATTCTCAGTATAGCGATTTTTAAGCATTTTACTTTATTGCTATTTCTGCGTCCCTTTGCATTCGTTTTGTAGATTTTTCGGCATTACGCAGTTCTAACGTATTCTATTTTGCTATATTTAGGATTTGCACCAGATTTTTTAATTTTTTGTGGTCATTTTTGCACTTTTCGTCAATGGGGGGGTATTCTCAGTTTAGCGATTTTTCAGCATTTTACTTTGTTGCTATTTCTACGTCCTTTTTCTTTCGTTTGGTAGATTATTCGGCATTACGCAGTTCTAACGTATCCTATTTTTCTACATTTAGAATTTTCACCAGATTTTTTAATTTTTATTTTTTTCCATTTTTGCACTTTTCGTCAATGGGGGGGTATTCTCAGTTTAGCGATTTTTAAGCATTTTTCTTTATTGCTATTTCTGCGTCCCTTTGCATACGTTTTGTAGATGCTTCTACATTACGAAGTTCTAACGTATCCAATTTTGCTATATTTAGGATTTTCGCCAGATTTTTTAATTTTTATTTTTTGGCCATTTTTGCAGTTTTCGTCAATTGGGGGTATTCTCAGTTTAGCGATTTTTAAGCATTTTACTTTATTGCTTCTTCTGCGTCCCTTTGCATTCGTTTTGTAGATTTTTCGGCATTATGCAGTTCTAACGTATTCTATTTTGCTATATTTAGGATTTGCACCAGATTTTTTAATTTTTATTTTTTGGCCATTTTTCACTTTTCGTCAATGGGGGGGTATTCTCATTTTAGCGATTTTTAAGCATTTTACTTTATTGCTATTTCTGCGTCCCTTTGCATTCGTTTTGTAGATTTTTCGGCATTACGCAGTTCTATTGTATCCTATTTTGCTATATTTAGGATTTGCAACCGATTTTTTAATTTATATTTTTTGGCCATTTTTGCACTTTTCGTCAATTTCGGTGTATTCTCAGTTTAGCAATTTTTAAGCATTTTCTTTATTGCTATTTCTACGTCCCTTTTTTTCGTTTGGTAGATTTTTCGGCATTACGCAGTTCTAACGTATCCGACATTACGCAGTTCTAACGTATCCTATTTTGCTATATTTAGGATTTTCGCCAGATTTTTTAATTTTTATTTTTGGCCATTTTTGCAGTTTTCGTCAATTTTCATTTTAGCGATTTCTAAGCATTTTAGTTTATTCCTATTTCTGCGTCCCTTTGCATTCGTTTTGTAGATTTTTCGGCATTACGCAGTTCTAACGTATCCTATTTTGCTATATTTCGAATTTTCACCAGATTTTTTAATTTTTATTTTCTGGCCATTTTGCTCTTTTCGTCAATGGGGGGGTATTCTCATTTTAGCGATTTCTAAGCATTTTAGTTTATTCCTATTTCTGCGTCCCTTTGCATTCGTTTTGTAGATTTTTCGGCATTACGCAGTTCTAAGGTATCCTATTTTGCTATACTAAGGATTTGGACCAGATTTTTTAATTTTTATTTTTTGGCCATTTTTCACTTTTCGTCAATGGGGGGGTATTCTCATTTTAGCGATTTTTAAGCATTTTACTTTATTGCTATTTCTGCGTCCCTTTGCATTCGTTTTGTAGATTTTTCGGCATTACGCAGTTCTATTGTATTCTATTTTGCTATATTTGGGATTTGCAACCGATTTTTTAATTTTTATTTTTTGGCCATTTTTGCACTTTTTTCAGTTTAGTGATTTTTAAGCATTTTTCTTTATTGCTATTTCCCCGTCCCTTTGCATTCGTTTTGTAGATTTTTCGACATTACGCAGTTCTAACGTATCCTATTTTGCTATATTTAGAATTTTCACCAGATTTTTTAATTTTTATTTTTTGGCCATTGTTGCACTTTACGTCAATGGGGGGGGGGTATTCTCATTTTAGCGATTTCTAAGCATTTTAGTTTATTCCTATTTCTGCGTCCCTTTGCATTCGTTTTGTAGATTTTTCTGCATTACGCAGTTCTAACGTATCCTATTTTGCTATACTAAAGATTTGGACCAGATTTTTTAATTTTTATTTTTTGGTCATTTTTGCACTTTTCGTGAGTGGGGGGGTATTCTCAGTTTAGCGATTTTTAAGCATTTTCCTTTATTGTTATTTCTGCGTCCCTTTGCATTCGTTTTGTAGATTTTTCGACATTACGCAGTTCTAACGTATCCTAGTTTGCTATATTTAGGATTTTCACCAGATTTTTTAATTTTTATTTTTTGGCCATTTTTGCTGTTTTCGTCAACGGGGGGGGGGTATTCTCAGTTTAGCGATTTTTAAGCATTTTACTTTATTGCTATTTCTACGTCCCTTTTCTTTTGTTTGGTAGATTTTTCGGCATTACGCAGTTATAACGTATCCTATTTTATATATTTAGGATTTGAACCAGATTTTTTAATTATTATTTTTTGGCCATTTTTGTACCTTTCGTCAATTGCGGGGTATTCTCAGTTTAGCGATTTTTAAGCATTTTACTTTATTGCTATTTCTACGTCCCTTTTCTTTCGTTTGGTAGATTTTTCGGCATTACGCAGTTCTAACGTATCCTATTTTGCTATATTTAGGATTTTCACCAGATTCTTTAATTTTTATTTTTTGGCCTTTTTTTGCAGTTTTCGTCAATTGTGGGTATTCTCAGTTTAGCGATTTTTAAGCATTTTACTTTATTGCTATTTCTACGTCCCTTTTCTTTCGTTTGGTAGATTTTTCGGCATTACGCAGTTCTAACGTATCCTATTTTGCTATATTTAGGATTTTCACCAGATTTTTTAATTTTTATTTTTTGGCCTTTTTTTGCAGTTTTCGTCAATTGGGGGTATTCTCAGTTTAGCGATTTTTAAGCATTTTCCTTTGTTGTTATTTCTGCGTCCCTTTGCATTCCTTTTGTAGATTTTTCGACATTACGCAGTTCTAACGTATCCTAATTGGCTATATTTAGGATTTGCACCAGATTTTTTTAATTTTTATTTTTTGGCCATTGTTGCAGTTTTCGTTAACAGGGGGGGGGGTGTTCTCAGTTTAGCGATTTTTGAGCATTTTCCTTTATTGTTATTTCTGCGTCCCTTTGCATTCGTTTTGTAGATTTTTCGACATTACGCAGTTCTAATGTATCCTATTTTGCTATATTTAGAATTTTCACCAGATTTTTTAATTTTTATTTTTTGGCCATTTTGCACTTTTCGTCAATGGGGGGGTATTCTCATTTTAGCGATTTCTAAGCATTTTAGTTTATTCCTATTTCTGCGTCCCCTTGCATTCGTTTTGTAGATTTTTCGACATTTCGCAGTTCTAACGTATCCTATTTTACTATAGTTTGGATTTGCACCAGATTTTTTTATTTTTATTTTTCGTTATTTTTGCACATTCTGTCAATGGGGGGGGTATTCTCAGTTTAGCGATTTTTAAGCATTTTTCTTTATTGCTATTTCTGCGTCCCTTTTCTTTCGTTTGGTAGATTTTCCGGTATTTCGCAATTCTAACGTATCCTATATTGCTATATATAGGATTTTCACCAGATTCTATAATTTTCATATTTTGGCCATTTTTAAACTCTTCGTCAACGGGGGGCTATTCTTATTTTAGCGATTTCTAAGCAGTTTAGTTTATTCCTATTTCTGCGTCTTTTTGCATTCGTTTTGTAGATTTTTGCGGCATTACGCAGTTCTAACTTATCCTATTTTGCTATATTTAGGATTTGCACCAGATTTTTTAATTTTTTTGGCCATTTTTGCACTTTTCGTCAATGGGGGGTATTCTCAGTATAGCGATTTTTAAGCATTTTACTTTATTGCTATTTCTGCGTCCCTTTGCATTCGTTTTGTAGATTTTTCGGCATTACGCAGTTCTAACGTATTCTATTTTGCTATATTTAGGATTTGCACCAGATTTTTTAATTTTTTGTGGTCATTTTTGCACTTTTCGTCAATGGGGGGGTATTCTCAGTTTAGCGATTTTTCAGCATTTTACTTTGTTGCTATTTCTACGTCCTTTTTCTTTCGTTTGGTAGATTATTCGGCATTACGCAGTTCTAACGTATCCTATTTTTCTACATTTGGAATTTTCACCAGATTTTTTAATTTCTATTTTTTTCCATTTTTGCACTTTTCGTCAATGGGGGGGTATTCTCAGTTTAGCGATTTTTAAGCATTTTTCTTTATTGCTATTTCTGCGCCCCTTTGCATACGTTTTGTAGATGTTTCGACATTACGAAGTTCTAACGTATCCTATTTTGCTATATTTAGGATTTTCGCCAGATTTTTTAATTTTTATTTTTTGGCCATTTTTACAGTTTTCGTCAATTTTCATTTTAGCGATTTCTAAGCATTTTAATTTATTCCTATTTCTGCGTCCCTTTTTATACGTTTTGTAGATTTTTCGGCATTACGCAGTTCTAACGTATCGTATTTTGCTATACTAAGGATTTGGACGAGATTTTTTAATTTTTATTTTTTTCCATTTTTGCACTTTTCGTCAATGGGGGGGTATTCTCAGTTTAGCGATTTTTTAGCATTTTCCTTTATTGTTATTTCTGCGTCCCTTTGCATTCGTTTTGTAGATTTTTCGACATTACGCAGTTCTAATATATCCTATTTTGCTATATTTAGAATTTTCACCAGATTTTTTAATTTTTATTTTTTGGCCATTTTGCACTTTTCGTCAATGGGGGGGTATTCTCATTTTAGCGATTTCTAAGCATTTTAGTTTATTCCTATTTCTGCGTCCCCTTGCATTCGTTTTGTAGATTTTTCGACATTTCGCAGTGTAAACGTATCCTATTTTACTATAATTTGGATTTGCACCAGATTTTTTAATTTTTATTTTTCGTTATTTTTGCACATTCTGTCAATGGGGGGGGGGTATTCTCAGTTTAGCGATTTTTAAGCATTTTTCTTTATTGCTATTTCTGCGTCCCTTTTCTTTCGTTTGGTAGATTTTTCGGTATTTCGCAGTTCTAACGTATCCTATTTTGCTATATATAGGATTTTCACCAGATTTTATAATTTTCATATTTTGGCCATTTTTAAACTCTTCGTCAACGGGGGGCTATTCTTATTTTAGCGATTTCTAAGCAGTTTAGTTTATTCCTATTTCTGCGTCTTTTTGCATTCGTTTTGTAGATTTTTGCGGCATTACGCAGTTCTAACTTATCCTATTTTGCTATATTTAGGATTTGCACCAGATTTTTTAATTTTTTTGGCCATTTTTGCACTTTTTGTCAATGGGGGGTATTCTCAGTATAGCGATTTTTAAGCATTTTACTTTATTGCTATTTCTGCGTCCCTTTGCATTCGTTTTGTAGATTTTTCGGGATTACGCAGTTCTAACGTATTCTATTTTGCTATATTTAGAATTTGCACCAGATTTTTTATTTTTTTGTGGTCATTTTTGCACTTTTCGTCAATGGGGGGGTATTCTCAGTTTAGCGATTTTTCAGCATTTTACTTTGTTGCTATTTCTACGTGCTTTTTCTTTCGTTTGGTAGATTATTCGGCATTACGCAGTTCTAACGTTTCCTATTTTTCTACATTTAGAATTTTCACCAGATTTTTTAATTTTTATTTTTTTCCATTTTTGCACTTTTCGTCAATGGGGGGGTATTCTCAGTTTAGCGATTTTTAAGCATTTTTCTTTATTGCTATTTCTGCGTCCCTTTGCATACGTTTTGTAGATGTTTCGACATTACGAAGTTCTAACGTATCCAAATTTGCTATATTTAGGATTTTCGCCAGATTTTTAATTTTTATTTTTTGGCCATTTTTGCAGTTTTCGTCAATTGGGGGTATTCTCAATTTAGCGATTTTTAAGCATTTTACTTTATTGCTTCTTCTGCGTCCCTTTGCATTCGTTTTGTAGATTTTTCGGCATTATGCAGTTCTAACGTATTCTAATTTGCTATATTTAGGATTTGCACCAGATTCTTTAATTTTTATTTTTTGTCCATTTTTCACCTTTCGTCAATGGGGGGGTATTCTCATTTTAGCGATTTTTAAGCATTTTACTTTATTGCTATTTCTGCGTCCCTTTGCATTCGTTTTGTAGATTTTTCGGCATTACGCAGTTCTATTGTATCCAATTTTGCTATATTTAGGATTTGCAACCGATTTTTTAATTTTTATTTTTTGGCCATTTTTGCACTTTTCGTCATTTTAGCGATTTCTAAGCATTTTAGTTTATTCCTATTTCTGCGTCCCTTTGCATTCGTTTTGTAGATTTTTCGGCATTACGCAGTTCTAAGGTATCCTATTTTGCCATACTAAGGATTTGGACCAGATTTTTTAATTTTTATTTTTTGGTCATTTTTGCACTTTTCGTGAATGGGGGGGTGTTCTCAGTTTAGCGATTTTTAAGCATATTCCTTTATTATTTCTGCGTCCCTTTGCATTCGTTTTGTAGGTTTTTCGACATTACGCAGTTCTAATGTATCCTATTTTGCTATATTTAGAATTTTCACCAGATTTTTTAATTTTTATTTTTTGGCCATTTTGCACTTTTCGTCAATGGGGGGGTATTCTCATTTTAGCGATTTCTAAGCATTTTAGTTTATTCCTATTTCTGCGTCCCTTTGCATTCGTTTTGTAGATTTTTCGACATTTCGCAGTGTAAACGTATCCTATTGTACTATAGTTTGGATTAGCACCAGATTTTTTTATTTTTATTTTTCGTTATTTTTGCACATTCTGTCAATGGGGGGGGGGTATTCTCAGTTTAGCGATTTTTAAGCATTTTTCTTTATTGCTATTGCTGCGTCCCTTTTGTTTCGTTAGATAGATTTTTCGGCATTACGCAGTGATAACGTATCCTATTTTATATATTTAGGATTTGAACCAGATTTTTAAATTATTATTTTTTGGCCATTTTTGTACCTTTCGTCAATTGCGGGGTATTCTCTGTTTAGCGATTTCTAAGCATTTTACTTTATTGCTTCTTCTGCGTCCCTTTGCATTCGTTTTGTAGATTTTTCGGCATTACGCAGTTCTATTGTATCCTATTTTGCTATATTTGGGATTTGCAACCGATTTTTTAATTTTTATTTTTTGGCCATTTTTGCACTTTTTTCAGTTTAGTGATTTTTAAGCATTTTTCTTTATTGCTATTTCCCCGTCCCTTTGCATTCGTTTTGTAGATTTTTCGACATTACGCAGTTCTAACGTATCCTATTTTGCTATATTTAGAATTTTCACCAGATTTTTTAATTTTTATTTTTTGGCCATTGTTGCACTTTACGTCAATGGGGGGGGTATTCTCATTTTAGCGATTTCTAAGCATTTTAGTTTATTCCTATTTCTGCGTCCCTTTGCATTCGTTTTGTAGATTTTTCTGCATTACGCAGTTCTAACGTATCCTATTTTGCTATACTAAAGATTTGGACCAGATTTTTTAATTTTTATTTTTTGGTCATTTTTGCACTTTTCGTGAGTGGGGGGGTATTCTCAGTTTAGCGATTTTTAAGCATTTTCCTTTATTGTTATTTCTGCGTCCCTTTGCATTCGTTTTGTAGATTTTTCGACATTACGCAGTTCTAACGTATCCTAGTTTGCTATATTTAGGATTTTCACCAGATTTTTTAATTTTTATTTTTTGGCCATTTTTGCTGTTTTCGTCAACGGGGGGGGGTATTCTCAGTTTAGCGATTTTTAAGCATTTTACTTTATTGCTATTTCTACGTCCCTTTTCTTTTGTTTGGTAGATTTTTCGGCATTACGCAGTTATAACGTATCCTATTTTATATATTTAGGATTTGAACCAGATTTTTTAATTATTATTTTTTGGCCATTTTTGTACCTTTCGTCAATTGCGGGGTATTCTCAGTTTAGCGATTTTTAAGCATTTTACTTTATTGCTATTTCTACGTCCCTTTTCTTTCGTTTGGTAGATTTTTCGGCATTACGCAGTTCTAACGTATCCTATTTTGCTATATTTAGGATTTTCACCAGATTCTTTAATTTTTATTTTTTGGCCTTTTTTTGCAGTTTTCGTCAATTGTGGGTATTCTCAGTTTAGCGATTTTTAAGCATTTTACTTTATTGCTATTTCTACGTCCCTTTTCTTTCGTTTGGTAGATTTTTCGGCATTACGCAGTTCTAACGTATCCTATTTTGCTATATTTAGGATTTTCACCAGATTTTTTAATTTTTATTTTTTGGCCTTTTTTTGCAGTTTTCGTCAATTGGGGGTATTCTCAGTTTAGCGATTTTTAAGCATTTTCCTTTGTTGTTATTTCTGCGTCCCTTTGCATTCCTTTTGTAGATTTTTCGACATTACGCAGTTCTAACGTATCCTAATTGGCTATATTTAGGATTTGCACCAGATTTTTTTAATTTTTATTTTTTGGCCATTTTTGCAGTTTTCGTTAACAGGGGGGGTGTTCTCAGTTTAGCGATTTTTGAGCATTTTCCTTTATTGTTATTTCTGCGTCCCTTTGCATTCGTTTTGTAGATTTTTCGACATTACGCAGTTCTAATGTATCCTATTTTGCTATATTTAGAATTTTCACCAGATTTTTTAATTTTTATTTTTTGGCCATTTTGCACTTTTCGTCAATGGGGGGGTATTCTCATTTTAGCGATTTCTAAGCATTTTAGTTTATTCCTATTTCTGCGTCCCCTTGCATTCGTTTTGTAAATTTTTCGACATTTCGCAGTTCTAACATATCCTATTTTACTATAGTTTGGATTTGCACCAGATTTTTTAATTTTTATTTTTCGTTATTTTTGCACATTCTGTCAATGGGGGGGGTATTCTCAGTTTAGCGATTTTTAAGCATTTTTCTTTATTGCTATTTCTGCGTCCCTTTTCTTTCGTTTGGTAGATTTTCCGGTATTTCGCAATTCTAACGTATCCTATATTGCTATATATAGGATTTTCACCAGATTTTATAATTTTCATATTTTGGCCATTTTTAAACTCTTCGTCAACGGGGGGCTATTCTTATTTTAGCGATTTCTAAGCAGTTTAGTTTATTCCTATTTCTGCGTCTTTTTGCATTCGTTTTGTAGATTTTTGCGGCATTACGCAGTTCTAACTTATCCTATTTTGCTATATTTAGGATTTGCACCAGATTTTTTAATTTTTTTGGCCATTTTTGCACTTTTCGTCAATGGGGGGTATTCTCAGTATAGCGATTTTTAAGCATTTTACTTTATTGCTATTTCTGCGTCCCTTTGCATTCGTTTTGTAGATTTTTCGGCATTACGCAGTTCTAACGTATTCTATTTTGCTATATTTAGGATTTGCACCAGATTTTTTAATTTTTTGTGGTCATTTTTGCACTTTTCGTCAATGGGGGGGTATTCTCAGTTTAGCGATTTTTCAGCATTTTACTTTGTTGCTATTTCTACGTCCTTTTTCTTTCGTTTGGTAGATTATTCGGCATTACGCAGTTCTAACGTATCCTATTTTTCTACATTTAGAATTTTCACCAGATTTTTTAATTTCTATTTTTTTCCATTTTTGCACTTTTCGTCAATGGGGGGGTATTCTCAGTTTAGCGATTTTTAAGCATTTTTCTTTATTGCTATTTCTGCGCCCCTTTGCATACGTTTTGTAGATGTTTCGACATTACGAAGTTCTAACGTATCCTATTTTGCTATATTTAGGATTTTCGCCAGATTTTTTAATTTTTATTTTTTGGCCATTTTTACAGTTTTCGTCAATTTTCATTTTAGCGATTTCTAAGCATTTTAATTTATTCCTATTTCTGCGTCCCTTTTTATACGTTTTGTAGATTTTTCGGCATTACGCAGTTCTAACGTATCGTATTTTGCTATACTAAGGATTTGGACGAGATTTTTTAATTTTTATTTTTTTCCATTTTTGCACTTTTCGTCAATGGGGGGGTATTCTCAGTTTAGCGATTTTTTAGCATTTTCCTTTATTGTTATTTCTGCGTCCCTTTGCATTCGTTTTGTAGATTTTTCGACATTACGCAGTTCTAATATATCCTATTTTGCTATATTTAGAATTTTCACCAGATTTTTTAATTTTTATTTTTTGGCCATTTTGCACTTTTCGTCAATGGGGGGGTATTCTCATTTTAGCGATTTCTAAGCATTTTAGTTTATTCCTATTTCTGCGTCCCCTTGCATTCGTTTTGTAGATTTTTCGACATTTCGCAGTGTAAACGTATCCTATTTTACTATAATTTGGATTTGCACCAGATTTTTTAATTTTTATTTTTCGTTATTTTTGCACATTCTGTCAATGGGGGGGGGTATTCTCAGTTTAGCGATTTTTAAGCATTTTTCTTTATTGCTATTTCTGCGTCCCTTTTCTTTCGTTTGGTAGATTTTTCGGTATTTCGCAGTTCTAACGTATCCTATTTTGCTATATATAGGATTTTCACCAGATTTTATAATTTTCATATTTTGGCCATTTTTAAACTCTTCGTCAACGGGGGGCTATTCTTATTTTAGCGATTTCTAAGCAGTTTAGTTTATTCCTATTTCTGCGTCTTTTTGCATTCGTTTTGTAGATTTTTGCGGCATTACGCAGTTCTAACCTATCCTATTTTGCTATATTTAGGATTTGCACCAGATTTTTTAATTTTTTTGGCCATTTTTGCACTTTTTGTCAATGGGGGGTATTCTCAGTATAGCGATTTTTAAGCATTTTACTTTATTGCTATTTCTGCGTCCCTTTGCATTCGTTTTGTAGATTTTTCGGGATTACGCAGTTCTAACGTATTCTATTTTGCTATATTTAGAATTTGCACCAGATTTTTTATTTTTTTGTGGTCATTTTTGCACTTTTCGTCAATGGGGGGGTATTCTCAGTTTAGCGATTTTTCAGCATTTTACTTTGTTGCTATTTCTACGTGCTTTTTCTTTCGTTTGGTAGATTATTCGGCATTACGCAGTTCTAACGTTTCCTATTTTTCTACATTTAGAATTTTCACCAGATTTTTTAATTTTTATTTTTTTCCATTTTTGCACTTTTCGTCAATGGGGGGGTATTCTCAGTTTAGCGATTTTTAAGCATTTTTCTTTATTGCTATTTCTGCGTCCCTTTGCATACGTTTTGTAGATGTTTCGACATTACGAAGTTCTAACGTATCCAAATTTGCTATATTTAGGATTTTCGCCAGATTTTTAATTTTTATTTTTTGGCCATTTTTGCAGTTTTCGTCAATTGGGGGTATTCTCAGTTTAGCGATTTTTAAGCATTTTACTTTATTGCTTCTTCTGCGTCCCTTTGCATTCGTTTTGTAGATTTTTCGGCATTATGCAGTTCTAACGTATTCTAATTTGCTATATTTAGGATTTGCACCAGATTCTTTAATTTTTATTTTTTGTCCATTTTTCACCTTTCGTCAATGGGGGGGTATTCTCATTTTAGCGATTTTTAAGCATTTTACTTTATTGCTATTTCTGCGTCCCTTTGCATTCGTTTTGTAGATTTTTCGGCATTACGCAGTTCTATTGTATCCAATTTTGCTATATTTAGGATTTGCAACCGATTTTTTAATTTTTATTTTTTGGCCATTTTTGCACTTTTCGTCATTTTAGCGATTTCTAAGCATTTTAGTTTATTCCTATTTCTGCGTCCCTTTGCATTCGTTTTGTAGATTTTTCGGCATTACGCAGTTCTAAGGTATCCTATTTTGCCATCCTAAGGATTTGGACCAGATTTTTTAATTTTTATTTTTTGGTCATTTTTGCACTTTTCGTGAATGGGGGGGTGTTCTCAGTTTAGCGATTTTTAAGCATATTCCTTTATTATTTCTGCGTCCCTTTGCATTCGTTTTGTAGGTTTTTCGACATTACGCAGTTCTAATGTATCCTATTTTGCTATATTTAGAATTTTCACCAGATTTTTTAATTTTTATTTTTTGGCCATTTTGCACTTTTCGTCAATGGGGGGGTATTCTCATTTTAGCGATTTCTAAGCATTTTAGTTTATTCCTATTTCTGCGTCCCTTTGCATTCGTTTTGTAGATTTTTCGACATTTCGCAGTGTAAACGTATCCTATTGTACTATAGTTTGGATTTGCACCAGATTTTTTATTTTTATTTTTCGTTATTTTGCACATTCTGTCAATGGGGGGGGTATTCTCAGTTTAGCGATTTTTAAGCATTTTTCTTTATTGCTATTGCTGCGTCCCTTTTGTTTCGTTAGATAGATTTTTCGGCATTACGCAGTGATAACGTATCCTATTTTATATATTTAGGATTTGAACCAGATTTTTAAATTATTATTTTTTGGCCATTTTTGTACCTTTCGTCAATTGCGGGGTATTCTCTGTTTAGCGATTTCTAAGCATTTTACTTTATTGCTTCTTCTGCGTCCCTTTGCATTCGTTTTGTAGATTTTTCGGCATTATGCAGTTCTAACGTATCCTATTTTGCTATATTTAGGATTTGCACCAGATTTTTTAATTTTTATTTTTTGGCCATTTTTCACTTTTCGTCAATGGGGGGGGTATTCTCATTTTAGCGATTTTTAAGCATTTTACTTTATTGCTATTTCTGCGTCCCTTTGCATTCGTTTTGTAGATTTTTCGGCATTACGCAGTTCTATTGTATCCTATTTTGCTATATTTAGGATTTGCAACCGATTTTTTAATTTTTATTTTTTGGCCATTTTTGCACTTTTCGTCAATTTCGGTGTATTCTCAGTTTAGCGATTTTTAAGCATTTTCTTTATTGCTATTTCTACGTCCCTTTTTTTCGTTTGGTAGATTTTTCGGCATTACGCAGTTCTAACGTATCCGACATTACGCAGTTCTAACGTATCCTATTTTGCTATATTTAGGATATTCGCCAGATTTTTTAATTTTTATTTTTGGCCATTTTTGCAGTTTTCGTCAATTTTCATTTTAGCGATTTCTAAGCATTTTAGTTTATTCCTATTTCTGCGTCCCTTTGCATTCGTTTTGTAGATTTTTCGGCATTACGCAGTTCTAACGTATCCTATTTTGCTATATTTCGAATTTTCACAAGATTTTTTAATTTTTATTTTTTGGCCATTTTGCACTTTTCGTCAATGGGGGGTATTCTCAGTTTAGCGATTTTTAAGCATTTTTCTTTATTGCTATTTCTGCGTCACTTTGCATACGTTTTGTAGATGTTTCGACATTACGAAGTTCTAACGTATCCAATTTTGCTATATTTAGGATTTTCGCCGGATTTTTTAATTTTTATTTTTTGGCCATTTTTGCAGTTTTCGTCAATTTTCATTTTAGCGATTTCTAAGCATTTTAGTTTATTCCTATTTCTGCGTCCCTTTTTATTCTTTTTGTAGATTTTTCGGCATTACGCAGTTCTAACGTATCGTATTTTGCTATACTAAAGATTTGGACGAGATTTTTTAATTTTTATTTTTTGGTCATTTTTGCACTTTTCGTGAATGGGGGGGTATTCTCAGTTTAGCGATTTTTAAGCATTTTCCTTTATTGTTATTTCTGCGTCCCTTTGCATTCGTTTTGTAGATTTTTCGGCATTACGCAGTTCTATTGTATCCAATTTTGCTATATTTAGGATTTGCAACCGATTTTTTAATTTTTATTTTTTGGCCATTTTTGCACTTTTCGTCAATGGGGGGGTATTCTCATTTTAGCGATTTCTAAGCATTTTAGTTTATTCCTATTTCTGCGTCCCTTTGCATTCGTTTTGTAAATTTTTCGGCATTACGCAGTTCTAAGGTATCCTATTTTGCTATACTAAGGATTTGGACCAGATTTTTTAATTTTTATTTTTTGGTCATTTTTGCACTTTTCGTGAATGGGGGGGTGTTCTCAGTTTAGCGATTTTTAAGCATTTTCCTTTATTATTTCTGCGTCCCTTTGCATTCGTTTTGTAGATTTTTCGACATTACGCAGTTCTAATGTATCCTATTTTGCTATATTTAGAATTTTCACCAGATTTTTTAATTTTTATTTTTTGGCCATTTTGCACTTTTCGTCAATGGGGGGGGTATTCTCATTTTAGCGATTTCTAAGCATTTTAGTTTATTCCTATTTCTTTGTCCCTTTGCATTCGTTTTGTAGATTTTTCGACATTTCGCAATGTAAACGTATCCTATTGTACTATAGTTTGGATTTGCACCAGATTTTTTTATTTTTATTTTTCGTTATTTTTGCACATTCTGTCAATGGGGGGGGGGGGTATTCTCAGTTTAGCGATTTTTAAGCATTTTTCTTTATTGCTATTTCTGCGTCCCTTTTGTTTCGTTAGATAGATTATTCGGCATTACGCAGTGATAACGTATCCTATTTTATATATTTAGGATTTGAACCAGATTTTTGAATTATTATTTTTTGGCCATTTTTGTACCTTTCGTCAATTGCGGGGTATTCTCAGTTTAGCGATTTCTAAGCATTTTACTTTATTGCTTCTTCTGCGTCCCTTTGCATTCGTTTTGTAGATTTTTCGGCATTATGCAGTTCTAACGTATCCTATTTTGCTATATTTAGGATTTTCGCCAGATTTTTAATTTTTATTTTTTGGCCATTTTTGCAGTTTTCGTCAATTGGGGGTATTCTCAGTTTAGCGATTTTTAAGCATTTTACTTTATTGCTTCTTCTGCGTCCCTTTGCATTCGTTTTGTAGATTTTTCGGCATTATGCAGTTCTATTGTATCCAATTTTGCTATATTTAGGATTTGCAACCGATTTTTTAATTTTTATTTTTTGGCCATTTTTGCACTTTTCGTCAATGGGGGGGTATTCTCATTTTAGCGATTTCTAAGCATTTTAGTTTATTCCTATTTCTGCGTCCCTTTGCATTCGTTTTGTAGATTTTTCGGCATTACGCAGTTCTAAGGTATCCTATTTTGCTATACTAAGGATTTGGACCAGATTTTTTAATTTTTATTTTTTGGTCATTTTTGCACTTTTCGTGAATGGGGGGGTGTTCTCAGTTTAGCGAATTTTAAGCATTTTCCTTTATTATTTCTGCGTCCCTTTGCATTCGTTTTGTAGATTTTTCGACATTACGCAGTTCTAATGTATCCTATTTTGCTATATTTAGAATTTTCACCAGATTTTTTAATTTTTATTTTTTGGCCATTTTGCACTTTTCGTCAATGGGGAGTATTCTCATTTTAGCGATTTCTAAGCATTTTAGTTTATTCCTATTTCTTTGTCCCTTTGCATTCGTTTTGTAGATTTTTCGACATTTCGCAATGTAAACGTATCCTATTGTACTATAGTTTGGATTTGCACCAGATTTTTTTATTTTTATTTTTCGTTATTTTTGCACATTCTGTCAATGGGGGGGGTATTCTCAGTTTAGCGATTTTTAAGCATTTTTCTTTATTGCTATTTCTGCGTCCCTTTTGTTTCGTTACATAGATTTTTCGGCATTACGCAGTGATAACGTATCCTATTTTATATATTGAGGATTTGAACCAGATTTTTAAATTATTATTTTTTGGCCATTTTTGTACCTTTCGTCAATTGCGGGGTATTCTCAGTTTAGCGATTTCTAAGCATTTTACTTTATTGCTATTTCTACGTCACTTTTCTTTCGTTTGGTAGATTTTTCGGCATTACGCAGTTCTAACGTATCCTATTTTGCTATATTTAGGATTTTCACCAGATTTTTTAATTTTTATTTTTTGGCCTTTTTTTGCAGTTTTCGTCAATTGGGGGTATTCTCAGTTTAGCGATTTTTAAGCATTTTACTTTATTGCTTCTTCTGCGTCCCTTTGCATTCGTTTTGTAGATTTTTCGGCATTATGCAGTTCTAACGTATCCTATTTTGCTATATTTAGGATTTGCACCAGATTTTTTAATTTTTATTTTTTGGCCATTTTTCACTTTTCGTCAATGGGGGGGTATTCTCATTTTAGCGATTTTTAAGCATTTTACTTTATTGCTATTTCTGCGTCCCTTTGCATTCTATTTGTAGATTTTTCGGCATTACGCAGTTCTATTGTATCCTATTTTGCTATATTTAGGATTTGCAACCGATTTTTTAATTTTTATTTTTTGGCCATTTTTGCACTTTTCGTCAATTTCGGTGTATTCTCAGTTTAGCGATTTTTAAGCATTTTCTTTATTGCTATTTCTACGTCCCTTTTTTTCGTTTGGTAGATTTTTCGGCATTACGCAGTTCTAACGTATCCGACATTACGCAGTTCTAACGTATCCTATTTTGCTATATTTAGGATTTTCGCCAGATTTTTTAATTTTTATTTTTGGCCATTTTTGCAGTTTTCGTCAATTTTCATTTTAGCGATTTCTAAGCATTTTAGTTTATTCCTATTTGTGCGTCCCTTTGCATTCGTTTTGTAGATTTTTCGGCATTACGCAGTTCTAACGTATCCTATTTTGCTATATTTCGAATTTTCACAAGATTTTTTAATTTTTATTTTTTGGCCATTTTGCACTTTTCGTCAATGGGGGGGTATTCTCATTTTAGCGATTTCTAAACATTTTAGTTTATTCCTATTTCTGCGTCCCTTTGCATTCGTTATGTAGATTTTTCGGCATTACGCAGTTCTAAGGTATCCTATTTTGCTATACTAAGGATTTGGACCAGATTTTTTAATTTTTATTTTTTGGCCATTTTGCACTTTTCGTCAATGGGGGGGTATTCTCAGTTTAGCGATTTTTAAGCATTTTCCTTTATTGTTATTTCTGCGTCCCTTTGCATTCGTTTTGTAGATTTTTCGACATTACGCAGTTCTAACGTATCCTATTTTGCTATATTTAGGATTTTCACCAGATTTTTTAATTTTTATTTTTTGGCCATTTTTGCAGTTTTCGTCAACGGGGGGGGGGTATTCTCAGTTTAGCGATTTTTAAGCATTTTTCTTTATTGCTATTTCTGCGTCCCTTTGCATACGTTTTGTAGATGTTTCGACATTACGAAGTTCTAACGTATCCAATTTTGCTATATTTAGGATTTTCGCCGGATTTTTTAATTTTTATTTTTTGGCCATTTTTGCAGTTTTCGTCAATTTTCATTTTAGCGATTTCTAAGCATTTTAGTTTATTCCTATTTCTGCGTCCCTTTTTATTCGTTTTGTAGATTTTTCGGCATAACGCAGTTCTAACGTATCGTATTTTGCTATACTAAGGATTTGGACGAGATTTTTTAATTTTTATTTTTTGGTCATTTTTGCACTTTTCGTGAATGGGGGGGTATTCTCAGTTTAGCGATTTTTAAGCATTTTCCTTTATTGTTATTTCTGCGTCCCTTTGCATTCGTTTTGTAGATTTTTCGACATTACGCAGTTCTAACGTATCCTATTTTGCTATATTTAGGATTTTCACCAGATTTTTTAATTTTTATTTTTTGGCCATTTTTGCAGTTTTCGTCAACGGGGGGGGGGTATTCTCAGTTTAGCGATTTTTAAGCATTTTACTTTACTGCTATTTCTGCGTCCATTTGCATTCGTTTTGTAGATTTTTCGGTATTTCGCAGTTCTAACGTATCCTATTTTGCTATATATTGGATTTTCATCAGATTTTATAATTTTCATATTTTGGCCATTTTAAAACTCTTCGTCAACGGGGGGCTATTCTTATTTTAGCGATTTCTATCAGTTTAGTTTATTCCTATTTCTGCGTCTTTTTGCATTCGTTTTGTAGATTTTTGCGGCATTACGCAGTTCTAACTTATCCTATTTTGCTATATTTAGGAATTGCACCAGATTTTTTAATTTTTTTGGCCATTATTGCACTTTTCGTGCGCTATTCTCAGTATAGCGATTTTTAAGCATTTTACTTTATTGCTATTTCTGCGTCCCTTTGCATTCGTTTTGTAGATTTTTCGGCATTACGCAGTTCTAACGTATTCTATTTTGCTATATTTAGGATTTGCACCAGATTTTTTAATTTTTTGTGGTCATTTTTGCACTTTTCGTCAATGGGGGTGTATTCTCAGTTTAGCGATTTTTCAGCATTTTACTTTGTTGCTATTTCTACGTCCTTTTTCTTTCGTTTGGTAGATTATTCGGCATTACGCAGTTCTACCGTATCCTATTTTTCTACATTTAGAATTTTCACCAGATTTTTTAATTTTTATTTTTTTCCATTTTTGCACTTTTCGTCAATGGGGGGGTATTCTCAGTTTAGCGATTTTTAAGCATTTTTCTTTATTGCTATTTCTGCGTCCCTTTGCATACGTTTTGTAGATGCATCTACATTACGAAGTTCTAACGTATCCAATTTTGCTATATTTAGGATTTTCGCCAGATTTTTTAATTTTTATTTTTTGGCCATTTTTGCAGTTTTCGTCAATTGGGGGTATTCTCAGTTTAGCGATTTTTAAGCATTTTACTTTATTGCTTCTTCTGCGTCCCTTTGCATTCGTTTTGTAGATTTTTCGGCATTATGCAGTTCTAACGTATTCTATTTTGCTATATTTAGGATTTGCACCAGATTTTTTAATTTTTATTTTTTGTCCATTTTTCACTTTTCGTCAATGGGGGGGTATTCTCATTTTAGCGATTTTTAAGCATTTTACTTTATTGCTATTTCTGCGTCCCTTTGCATTCGTTTTGTAGATTTTTCGGCATTACGCAGTTCTATTGTATCCTATTTTGCTATATTTAGGATTTGCAACCGATTTTTTAATTTATATTTTTTGGCCATTTTTGCACTTTTCGTCAATTTCGGTGTATTCTCAGTTTAGCAATTTTTAAGCATTTTCTTTATTGCTATTTCTACGTCCCTTTTTTTCGTTTGGTAGATTTTTCGGCATTACGCAGTTCTAACGTATCCGACATTACGCAGTTCTAACGTATCCTATTTTGCTATATTTAGGATTTTCGCCAGATTTTTTAATTTTTATTTTTGGCCATTTTTGCAGTTTTCGTCAATTTTCATTTTAGCGATTTCTAAGCATTTTAGTTTATTCCTATTTCTGCGTCCCTTTGCATTCGTTTTGTAGATTTTTCGGCATTACGCAGTTCTAACGTATCCTATTTTGCTATATTTCGAATTTTCACCAGATTTTTTAATTTTTATTTTCTGGCCATTTTGCTCTTTTCGTCAATGGGGGGGTATTCTCATTTTAGCGATTTCTAAGCATTTTAGTTTATTCCTATTTCTGCGTCCCTTTGCATTCGTTTTGTAGATTTTTCGGCATTACGCAGTTCTAAGGTATCCTATTTTGCTATACTAAGGATTTGGACCAGATTTTTTAATTTTTATTTTTTGGCCATTTTTCACTTTTCGTCAATGGGGGGGTATTCTCATTTTAGCGATTTTTAAGCATTTTACTTTATTGCTATTTCTGCGTCCCTTTGCATTCGTTTTGTAGATTTTTCGGCATTACGCAGTTCTATTGTATCCTATTTTGCTATATTTGGGATTTGCAACCGATTTTTTAATTTTTATTTTTTGGCCATTTTTGCACTTTTTTCAGTTTAGTGATTTTTAAGCATTTTAGTTTATTCCTATTTCTGCGTCCCTTTGCATTCGTTTTGTAGATTTTTCTGCATTACGCAGTTCTAACGTATCCTATTTTGCTATACTAAAGATTTGGACCAGATTTTTTAATTTTTATTTTTTGGTCATTTTTGCACTTTTCGTGAGTGGGGGGGTATTCTCAGTTTAGCGATTTTTAAGCATTTTCCTTTATTGTTATTTCTGCGTCCCTTTGCATTCGTTTTGTAGATTTTTCGACATTACGCAGTTCTAACGTATCCTAGTTTGCTATATTTAGGATTTTCACCAGATTTTTTAATTTTTATTTTTTGGCCATTTTTGCTGTTTTCGTCAACGGGGGGGGGGGTATTCTCAGTTTAGCGATTTTTAAGCATTTTACTTTATTGCTATTTCTACGTCCCTTTTCTTTTGTTTGGTAGATTTTTCGGCATTACGCAGTTATAACGTATCCTATTTTATATATTTAGGATTTGAACCAGATTTTTTAATTATTATTTTTTGGCCATTTTTGTACCTTTCGTCAATTGCGGGGTATTCTCAGTTTAGCGATTTTTAAGCATTTTACTTTATTGCTATTTCTACGTCCCTTTTCTTTCGTTTGGTAGATTTTTCGGCATTACGCAGTTCTAACGTATCCTGTTTTGCTATATTTAGGATTTTCACCAGATTCTTTAATTTTTATTTTTTGGCCTTTTTTTGCAGTTTTCGTCAATTGTGGGTATTCTCAGTTTAGCGATTTTTAAGCATTTTACTTTATTGCTATTTCTACGTCCCTTTTCTTTCGTTTGGTAGATTTTTCGGCATTACGCAGTTCTAACGTATCCTATTTTGCTATATTTAGGATTTTCACCAGATTTTTTAATTTTTATTTTTTGGCCTTTTTTTGCAGTTTTCGTCAATTGGGGGTATTCTCAGTTTAGCGATTTTTAAGCATTTTACTTTATTGCTTCTTCTGCGTCCCTTTGCATTCGTTTTGTAGATTTTTCGGCATTATGCAGTTCTAACGTATCCTATTTTGCTATATTTAGGATTTGCACCAGATTTTTTAATTTTTATTTTTTGGCCATTTTTCACTTTTCGTCAATGGGGGGGTATTCTCATTTTAGCGATTTTTAAGCATTTTACTTTAATGCTATTTCTGCGTCCCTTTGCATTCGTTTTGTAGATTTTTCGGCATTACGCAGTTCTATTGTATCCTATTTTGCTATATTTAGGATTTGCAACCGATTTTTTAATTTTTATTTTTTGGCCATTTTTGCACTTTTCGTCAATTTCGGTGTATTCTCAGTTTAGCGATTTTTAAGCATTTTCTTTATTGCTATTTCTACGTCCCTTTTTTTCGTTTGGTAGATTTTTCGGCATTACGCAGTTCTAACGTATCCGACATTACGCAGTTCTAACGTATCCTATTTTGCTATATTTAGGATTTTCGCCAGATTTTTTAATTTTTATTTTTGGCCATTTTTGCAGTTTTCGTCAATTTTCATTTTAGCGATTTCTAAGCATTTTAGTTTATTCCTGTTTCTGCGTCCCTTTGCATTCGTTTTGTAGATTTTTCGGCATTACGCAGTTCTAACGTATCCTATTTTGCTATATTTCGAATTTTCACAAGATTTTTTAATTTTTATTTTTTGGCCATTTTCCACTTTTCGTCAATGGGGGGGTATTCTCATTTTAGCGATTTCTAAGCTTTTTAGTCTATTCCTATTTCTGCGCCCCCTTGCATTCGTTTTGTAGATTTTTCGACATTTCGCAGTGTAAACGTATCCTATTTTACTATAGTTTGGATTTGCACCAGATTTTTTAATTTTTATTTTTCGTTATTTTTGCACATTCTGTCAATGGGGGGGGTATTCTCAGTTTAGCGATTTTTAAGCATTTTTCTTTATTGCTATTTCTGCGTCCCTTTTGTTTCGTTAGATAGATTTTTCGGCATTACGCAGTGATAACGTATCCTATTTTATATATTTAGGATTTGAACCAGATTTTTAAATTATTATTTTTTGGCCATTTTTGTACCTTTCGTCAATTGCGGGGTATTCTCAGTTTAGCGATTTTTAAGCATTTTACTTTATTGCTATTTCTACGTCACTTTTCTTTCGTTTGGTAGATTTTTCGGCATTACGCAGTTCTAACGTATCCTATTTTGCTATATTTAGGATTTTCACCAGATTTTTTAATTTTTATTTTTTGGCCTTTTTTTCAGTTTTCGTCAATTGGGGGTATTCTCAGTTTAGCGATTTTTAAGCATTTTACTTTATTGCTTCTTCTGCGTCCCTTTGCATTCGTTTTGTAGATTTTTCGGCATTATGCCGTTCTAACGTATCCTATTTTGCTATATTTAGGATTTGCACCAGATTTTTTAATTTTTATTTTTTGGCCATTTTTCACTTTTCGTCAATGGGGGGGTATTCTCATTTTAGCGATTTTTAAGCATTTTACTTTATTGCTATTTCTGCGTCCCTTTGCATTCGTTTTGTAGATTTTTCGGCATTACGCAGTTCTATTGTATCCTATTTTGCTATATTTAGGATTTGCAACCGATTTTTTAATTTTTATTTTTTGACCATTTTTGCACTTTTCGTCAATTTCGGTGTATTCTCAGTTTAGCGATTTTTAAGCATTTTCTTTATTGCTATTTCTACGTCCCTTTTTTTCGTTTGGTAGATTTTTCGGCATTACGCAGTTCTAACGTATCCGACATTACGCAGTTCTAACGTATCCTATTTTGCTATATTTAGGATTTTCGCCAGATTTTTTAATTTTTATTTTTGGCCATTTTTGCAGTTTTCGTCAATTGTCATTTTAGCGATTTCTAAGCATTTTAGTTTATTCCTGTTTCTGCGTCCCTTTGCATTCGTTTTGTAGATTTTTCGGCATTACGCAGTTCTAACGTATCCTATTTTTCTATACTAAGGATTTGCATCATATTTTTTAATTTTCATATTTTGGCCATTTTTGCACTTTTGGTACAATGGGGGGTATTCTCATTTAAGCGATTTCTAAGTATTTTAGTTTATTCCAATTTTCCGCGGCCCTTTGCATTCGTTTTGTAGATTTTTCGGGATTACGAAGTTCTTACGTATCCAATTTTGCTATATTTAGGTTTTGCACCAGATTTTTTAATGTTTATTTTTTAGTCATTTTTGCACTTTTTTCAGTTTAGCGATTTTTAAGCATTTTTCTTTATTGCTATTTCCCCGTCCCTTTGCATTCGTTTTGTAGATTTTTCGACATTACGCAGTTCTAACGTATCCTATTTTGCTATATTTAGAATTTTCACCAGATTTTTTAATTTTTATTTTTTGGCCATTGTTGCACTTTACGTCAATGGGGGGGGGGGGGTATTCTCATTTTAGCGATTTCTAAGCATTTTAGTTTATTCCTATTTCTGCGTCCTTTTGCATTCGTTTTGTAGATTTTTCTGCATTACGCAGTTCTAACGTATCCTATTTTGCTATACTAAGGATTTGGACCAGATTTTTTAATTTTTATTTTTTGGTCATTTTTGCACTTTTCGTGAGTGGGGGGGTATTCTCAGTTTAGCGATTTTTAAGCATTTTCCTTTATTGTTATTTCTGCGTCCCTTTGCATTCGTTTTGTAGATTTTTCGACATTACGCAGTTCTAACGTATCCTAGTTTGCTATATTTAGGATTTTCACCAGATTTTTAATTTTTATTTTTTGGCCATTTTTGCTGTTTTCGTCAACGGGGGGGGGTATTCTCAGTTTAGCGATTTCTAAGCATTTTACTTTATTGCTATTTCTACGTCCCTTTTCTTTTGTTTGGTAGATTTTTCGGCATTACGCAGTTATAACGTATCCTATTTTATATATTTAGGATTTGAACCAGATTTTTTAATTATTATTTTTTCGCCATTTTTGTACCTTTCGTCAATTGCGGGGTATTCTCAGTTTAGCGATTTTTAAGCATTTTACTTTATTGCTATTTCTACGTCGCTTTTCTTTCGTTTGGTAGATTTTTCGGCATTAGGCAGTTCTAACGTATCCTATTTTGCTATATTTAGGATTTTCACCAGATTCTTTAATTTTTGTTTTTTGGCCTTTTTTTGCAGTTTTCGTCAATTGTGGGTATTCTCAGTTTAGCGATTTTTATGCATTTTACTTTATTGCTATTTCTACGTCCCTTTTCTTTCGTTTGGTAGATTTTTCGGCATTACGCAGTTCTAACGTATCCTATTTTGCTATATTTAGGATTTTCACCAGATTTTTTAATTTTTATTTTTTGGCCTTTTTTTGCAGTTTTCGTCAATTGGGGGTATTCTCAGTTTAGCGATTTTTAAGCATTTTACTTTATTGCTTCTTCTGCGTCCCTTTGCATTCGTTTTGTAGATTTTTCGGCATTATGCAGTTCTAACGTATCCTATTTTGCTATATTTAGGATTTGCACCAGATTTTTTAATTTTTATTTTTTGGCCATTTTTCACTTTTCGTCAATGGGGGGGTATTCTCATTTTAGCGATTTTTAAGCATTTTACTTTATTGCTATTTCTGCGTCCCTTTGCATTCGTTTTGTAGATTTTTCGGCATTACGCAGTTCTATTGTATCCTATCTTGCTATATTTAGGATTTGCAACCGATTTTTTAATTTTTATTTTTTGGCCATTTTTGCACTTTTCGTCAATTTCGGTGTATTCTCAGTTTAGCGATTTTTAAGCATTTTCTTTATTGCTATTTCTACGTCCCTTTTTTTCGTTTGGCAGATTTTTCGGCATTACGCAGTTCTAACGTATCCGACATTACGCAGTTCTAACGTATCCTATTTTGCTATATTTAGGATTTTCGCCAGATTTTTTAATTTTTATTTTTGGCCATTTTTGCAGTTTTCGTCAATTTTCATTTTAGCGATTTCTAAGCATTTTAGTTTATTCCTATTTCTGCGTCCCTTTGCATTCGTTTTGTAGATTTTTCGGCATTACGCAGTTCTAACGTATCCTATTTTGCTATATTTCGAATTTTCACAAGATTTTTTAATTTTTATTTTTTGGCCATTTTGCACTTTTCGTCAATGGGGGGGTATTCTCATTTTAGCGATTTCTAGGCATTTTAGTTTATTCCTATTTCTGCGTCCCTTTGCATTCGTTTTGTAGATTTTTCGGCAATACGCAGTTCTAAGGTATCCTATTTTGCTATACTAAGGATTTGGACCAGATTTTTTAATTTTTATTTTTTGGCCATTTTGCACTTTTCGTCAATGGGGGGGTATTCTCATTTTAGCGATTTCTAAGCATTTTAGTTTATTCCTATTTCTGCGCCCCCTTGCATTCGTTTTGTAGATTTTTCGACATTTCGCAGTGTAAACGTATCCTATTTTACTATAGTTTGGATTTGCACCAGATTTTTTAATTTTTATTTTTCGTTATTTTTGCACATTCTGTCAATGGGGGGGGGTATTCTCAGTTTAGCGATTTTTAAGCATTTTTCTTTATTGCTATTTCTGCGTCCCTTTTGTTTCGTTAGATAGATTTTTCGGCATTACGCAGTGATAACGTATCCTATTTTATATATTTAGGATTTGAACCAGATTTTTAAATTATTATTTTTTGGCCATTTTTGTACCTTTCGTCAATTGCGGGGTATTCTCAGTTTAGCGATTTTTAAGCATTTTACTTTATTGCTATTTCTACGTCTCTTTTCTTTCGTTTGGTAGATTTTTCGGCATTACGCAGTTCTAACGTATCCTATTTTGCTATATTTAGGATTTTCACCAGATTTTTTAATTTTTATTTTTTGGCCTTTTTTTTTCAGTTTTCGTCAATTGGGGGTATTCTCAGTTTAGCGATTTTTAAGCATTTTACTTTATTGCTTCTTCTGCGTCCCTTTGCATTCGTTTTGTAGATTTTTCGGCATTATGCCGTTCTAACGTATCCTATTTTGCTATATTTAGGATTTGCACCAGATTTTTTAATTTTTATTTTTTGGCCATTTTTCACTTTTCGTCAATTTCGGTGTATTCTCAGTTTAGCGATTTTTAAGCATTTTCTTTATTGCTATTTCTACGTCCCTTTTTTTCGTTTGGTAGATTTTTCGGCATTACGCAGTTCTAACGTATCCGACATTACGCAGTTCTAACGTATCCTATTTTGCTATATTTAGGATTTTCGCCAGATTTTTTAATTTTTATTTTTGGCCATTTTTGCAGTTTTCGTCAATTTTCATTTTAGCGATTTCTAAGCATTTTAGTTTATTCCTGTTTCTGCGTCCCTTTGCATTCGTTTTGTAGATTTTTCGGCATTACGCAGTTCTAACGTATCCTATTTTGCTACATTTAGAATTTACACCAGATTTTTTAATTTTTATTTTTTGGCCATTTTTGCAGTTTTCTTCAACTCTCATTTTAGCGATTTTTAAGCATTTTCCTTTATTGTTATTTCTGCGTACCTTTGTATTCGTTTTGTAGTTTTTTCGACATTACACAGTTCTAACGTATCCTATTTTGCTATATTTAGGATTTTTACCAGATATTTTAATTTTTATTTTTTGGCTATTTTTGCAGTTTTCGTCAATGGGGGTATTCTCAGTATAGCGATTTTTAAGCATTTTACTTTATTGCTATTTCTGCGTCCCTTTGCATTCGTTTTGTAGATTTTGCGGATTACGCCATTCTAACGTATTCTATTTTCCTATATTTAGGATTTGCACCAGATTTTTTAATTTTTTTTTGGTCATTTTTGCACTTTTCGTCAATGGGGGGTATTCTCAGTTTAGCGATTTCTAAGCATTTTAGTTTATTCCTATTTCTGCGTCCCTTTGAATTCGTTTTGTAGATTTTTCGGCATTACGCAGTTCTAACGTATCGTATTTTGCTATACGAAGGATTTGGAGCAGATTTTTTAATTTTTATTTTTTGGTCATTTTTGCACATTTCGTGAATGGAGGGGTATTCTCAGTTTAGCGATTTTTAAGCACTTTCCTTTATTGTTATTTCCGCGTCTCTTTGCATTCGTTTTGTGGATTTTTCGACATTACGCAGTTCTAACGTATCCTATTTTGCTATATTTAGGATTTTCACCAGATTCTTTGATTTGTATTTTTTGGCCATTTTTGCAATTTTCGTGAATGGGGGGGGGTATTCTCAGTTTAGCGATTTTTAAGCATTTTACTTTATTGCTATTTCAACGTCCCTTTTCTTCTGTTTTAAAAATTTTTCGGCATTACGCAATTATAACGTATCCTATTTTGCTACATTTAGAATTTACACCAGATTTTTTAATTTTTATTTTTTGGCCATTTTTGCAGTTTTCTTCAACTCTCATTTTAGCGATTTTTAAGCATTTTCCTTTATTGTTATTTCTGCGTACCTTTGCATTCGTTTTGTAGTTTTTTCGACATTACACAGTTCTAACGTATCCTATTTTGCTATATTTAGGATTTTCACCAGATATTTTAATTTTTATTTTTTGGCCATTTTTGCAGTTTTCGTCAATGGGGGTATTCTCAGTATAGCGATTTTTAAGCATTTTACTTTATTGCTATTTCTGCGTCCCTTTGCATTCGTTTTGTAGATTTTGCGGCATTACGCCATTCTAACGTATTCTATTTTCCTATATTTAGGATTTGCACCAGATTTTTTAATTTTTTTTGGTCATTTTTGCACTTTTCGTCAATGGGGGGTATTCTCAGTTTAGCGATTTTTAAGCATTTTACTTTATTGCTATTTCTACGTCCCTTTTCTTTCGTTTGGTAGATTATTCGGCATTACGCAGTTCTAACGTATCCTATTTTGCTACATTTAGAATTTTCACCAGATTTTCTAATTTTTATTTTTTGCCATTTTTGCACTTTTCGTCAATGGGGGTATTCTCAGTTTAAAGATTTTTAAGCATTTTTCTTTATTGCTATTTCTGCGTCCCTTTGCATACGTTTGGTAGATTTTTCGGCATTACGCAGTTCTAACGTATCCTATTTTGCTATATTTAGGATTTTCGCCAGATTTTTTAATTTTTATTTTTTGGCCATTTTTGCAGTTTTCGTCAATTTTCATTTTAGCGATTTCTAAGCATTTTAGTTTATTCCTATTTCTGCGTCCCTTTGCATTCGTTTTGTAGATTTTTCGGCATTACGCAGTTCTAACGTATCCTATTTTGCTATATTTAGAATTTTCACCCGATTTTTTAATTTTTATTTTTTGGCCATTGTTGCACTTTTCGTCATTGGGGGGGTATTCTCATTTTAGCGATTTCTAAGGATTTTAGTTTATTCCTATTTCTGCGTCCCTTTGCATTCGTTTTGTAGATTTTTCGGCATTACGCAGTTCTAACGTATCGTATTTTGCTATACTAAGGATTTGGAGCAGATTTTTTAATTTATATTTTTTGGCCATTTTTGCACATTTCGTGAATGGAGGGGTATTCTCAGTTTAGCGATTTTTAAGCACTTTCGTTTATTGTTATTTCCGCGTCTCTTTGCATTCGTTTTGTGGATTTTTCGACATTACGCAGTTCTAACGGATCCTATTTTGCTATATTTAGGATTTTCACCAGATTTTTTAATTTTTGTTTTTTGGCCATTTTTGCAGTTTTCGTCAACGGGGGGGGGGGTATTCTCAGTTTAGCGATTTTTAAGCATTTTACTTTATTGCTATTTCTACGTCCCTTTTCTGTCGTTTGGTAGATTTTTCGGCATTACGCAGTTATAACGTATCCTGTTTTATATATTTAGGATTTCAACCAGAGATTTAAATTATTATTTTTTGGCCATTTTTGTATCTTTCGTCAATTGCGGGGTATTCTCAGTTTGGCGATTTTTAAGCATTTTACTTTATTGCTATTTCTACGTCGCTTTTCTTTCGTTTGGTAAATTTTTCGGCATTACGCAGTTCTAACGTATCCTATTTTGCTATATTTAGGATTTTCACCAGATTTTTCATTTTTATTTTTTGGCCTTTTTTTGCAGTTTTCGTCAATTGGGGGTATTCTCAGTTTAGCGATTTTTAAGCATTTTACTTTATTGCTTCTTCTGCGTTCCTTTGCATTCGTTTTGTAGATTTTGCAACATTACGCCATTCTAACGTATTCTATTTTGCTATATTTAGGATTTGCACCAGATATTTTAATTTTTTTTGGTCATTTTTGCACTTTTCGTCAACGGGGGGGGGGTGTATTCTCAGTTTAGCGATTTTTAAGCATTTTACTTTATTGCTATTTCTACGTCCCTTTTCTTTCGTTTGGTAGATTATTCGGCATTACGCAGTTCTAACGTATCCTATTTTGCTATATTTAGGATTTTCACTAGATTTTTTAATTTTTACTTTTTGCCATTTTTGCACTTTTCGTCAATGGGGGTTTTCTCAGTTTAGCGATTTTAAGGATTTTTCTTTATTGCTATTTCTGCGTCCCTTTGCATACGTTTGGTAGATTTTTCGGCATTACGCATTTCTAACGTATCCTATTTTGCTATATTTAGGATTTTCGCCAGATTTTTTAATTTTTATTTTTTGGCCATTTTTGCAGTTTTCGTCAATTTTCATTTTAGCGGTTTCTAAGCATTTTAGTTTATTCCTATTTCTGCGTCCCTTTGCATTCGTTTTGTAGATTTTTCGGCATTACGCAGTTCTAACGTATCGTATTTTGCTATACTAAGGATTTGGAGCAGATTTTTGAATTTTTATTTTGTGGTCATTTTTGCACTTTTCGTGAATGGGGGTATTCTCAGTTTAGCGATTTTTAAGCACTTTCGTTTATTGTTATTTCTGCGTCCCTTTGCATTCGTTTTGTAGATTTTTCGACATTACGCAGTTCTAACGTATCCTATTTTGCTATATTTAGGATTTTCACCAGATTTTTTAATTTTTTTTTTGGACAATTTTGCAGTTTTCGTCAACGGGGGGGGGGTATTCTCAGTTTAGCGATTTTTAAGCATTTTACTTTATTGCTATTTCTACGTCCCTTTTCTGTCGTTTGGTAGATTTTTCGAATTTACGCAGTTCTAACGTATCCTATTTTGCTATATTTAGGATTTTCACCAGATTTTTCATTTTTATTTTTTGGCCTTTTTTGCAGTTTTCGTCAACGGGGGGGGTATTCTCAGTTTAGCGATTTTTAAGCATTTTACTTTATTGCTTCTTCTGCGTCCCTTTGCATTCGTTTTGTAGATTTTGCGGCATTACGCCATTCTAACGTATTCTATTTTGCTATATTTAGGATTTGCACCAGATTTTTTAATTTTTTTTGGTCATTTTTGCACTTTTTGTCAATGGGGGTATTCTCAGTTTAGCGATTTTTAAGCATTTTACTTTATTGCTATTTCTACGTCCCTTTTCTGTCGTTTGGTAGATTTTTCGGCATTACGCAGTTCTAACGTATCCTATTTTGCTATATTTAGGATTTTCACCAGATTTTTTAATTTTTATTTTTTTGCCATTTTTGCACTTTTCGTCAATGGGGGTATTCTCAGTTTAGCGATTTTAAGGATTTTTCTTTATTGCTATTTCTGCGTCCCTTTGCATACGTTTGGTAGATTTTTCGGCATTACGCATTTCTAACGTATCCTATTTTGCTATATTTAGGATTTTCGCCAGATTTTTTAATTTTTATTTTTTGGCCATTTTTGCAGTTTTCGTCAATTTTCATTTTAGCGGTTTCTAAGCATTTTAGTTTATTCCTATTTCTGCGTCCCTTTGCATTCGTTTTGTAGATTTTTCGGCATTACGCAGTTCTAACGTATCGTATTTTGCTATACTAAGGATTTGGAGCAGATTTTTGAATTTTTATTTTTTGGTCATTTTTGCACTTTTCGTGAATGGGGGTATTCTCAGTTTAGCGATTTTTAAGCACTTTCGTTTATTGTTATTTCTGCGTCCCTTTGCATTCGTTTTGTAGATTTTTCGACATTACGCAGTTCTAACGTATCCTATTTTGCTATATTTAGGATTTTCACCAGATTTTTCATTTTTATTTTTTGGCCTTTTTTTGCAGTTTTCGTCAATTGGGGGTATTCTCAGTTTAGCGATTTTTAAGCATTTTACTTTATTGCTTCTTCTGCGTCCCTTTGCATTCGTTTTGTAGATTTTGCAACATTACGCTATTCTAACGTATTCTATTTTGCTATATTTAGGATTTACACCAGATATTTTAATTTTTTTTGGTCATTTTTGCACTTTTCGTCAACGGGGGGGGGTATTCTCAGTTTAGCGATTTTTAAGCATTTTACTTTATTGCTATTTCTACGTCCCTTTTCTGTCGTTTGGTAGATTTTTCGGCATTACGCAGTTATAACGTATCCTATTTTATATATTTAGGATTTGAACCAGAATTTTAAATTATTATTTTTTGGCTATTTTTGTATCTGTCGTCAATTGCGGGGTATTCTCAGTTTAGCGGTTTTTAAGAATTTTACTTTATTGCTATTTCTACGTCCCTTTTCTTTCGTTTGGTAGATTTTTCGGCATTACGCAGTTCTAACGTATCCTATTTTGCTATATTTAGGATTTTCACAAGATTTTTCATTTTTATTTTATGGCCTTTTTTTGCAGTTTTCGTCAATTGGGGGTATTCTCAGTATAGCGATTTTTAAGCATTTTACTTTATTGCTATTTCTGCGTCCCTTTGCATTCGTTTTGTAGATTTTGCGGCATTACGCCATTCTAACGTATTCTATTTTGCTATATTTAGGATTTGCACCAGATTTTTTAATTTTTTTTGGTCATTTTTGCACTTTTTATCAATGGGGGTATTCTCAGTTTAGCGATTTTTAAGCATTTTACTTTATTGCTATTTCTACGTCCCTTTTCTTTCGTTTGGTAGATTATTCGGCATTACGCAGTTCTAACGTATCCTATTTTGCTATATTTAGGATTTTCACCAGATTTTTTAATTTTTATTTTTTGCCATTTTTGCACTTTTCGTCAATGGGGGTATTCTCAGTTTAGCGATTTTAAGGATTTTTCTTTATTGCTATTTCTGCGTCCCTTTGCATACGTTTGGTAGATTTTTCGGCATTACGCAGTTCTAACGTATCCTATTTTGCTATATTTAGGATTTTCGCCAGATTTTTTAATTTTTATTTTTTGGCCATTTTTGCAGTTTTCGTCAATTTTCATTTTAGCGGTTTCTAAGCATTTTAGTTTATTCCTATTTCTGCGTCCCTTTGCATTCGTTTTGTAGATTTTTCGGCATTACGCAGTTCTAACGTATCGTATTTTGCTATACTAAGGATTTGGAGCAGATTTTTGAATTTTTATTTTTTGGTCATTTTTGCACTTTTCGTGAATGGGGGTATTCTCATTTAAGCGATTTCTAGGCATTTTAGTTTATTGCTATTTATGCGTCCGTTTGCATTCGTTTTGTAGATTTTTCGGCATTACGCAGTTCTAACGTATCCTATTTTGCTATATTTAGGATTTTCACCAGATTTTTCATTTTTATTTTTTGGCCTTTTTTTGCAGTTTTCGTCAATTGGGGGTATTCTCAGTTTAGCGATTTTTAAGCATTTTACTTTATTGCTTCTTCTGCGTCCCTTTGCATTCGTTTTGTAGATTTTTCGGCATTATGCAGTTCTAACGTATCCTATTTTGCTATATTTAGGATTTGCACCCGATTTTTTAATTTTTATTTTTTGGCCATTTTTCACTTTTCGTCAATGGGGGTATTCTCAGTTTAGCGATTTTAAGCATTTTTCTTTATTGCTATTTCTGCGTCCCTTTACATTCGTTTGTAGATTTTTCGACATTACGCAGTTCTAACGTATCCTATTTTGCTATATTTAGGATTTTCACCAGATTTTTTAGCTTTTATTTTTTGGCTTTTTTTTGCAGTTTTCGTCAATTTCGGGGTATTCTCAGTTTAGAGATTTTTAAGCATTTTCTTTATTGCTATTTCTACGTCCCTTTTCTTTCGTTTGGTAGATTTTTCGGCATTACGCAGTTCTAACGTATCCGACATTACGCAGTTCTAACGTATCCTATTTTGCTATATTTAGGATTTTCAACAGATTTTTTGATTTGTATTTTTTGGCCATTTTTGCAGTTTTCGTGAATGGGGGGTATTCTCAGTTTAGCGATTTTGAAGCATTTTACTTTATTGCTATTTCAACGTCCCTTTTGCTCTGTTTCGAAGATTTTTCGGCATTACGCAATTATAACGTATCCTATTTTGCTACATTTAGAATTTACGCCAGATTTTTTAATTTTTATTTTTTGGTCATTTTTGCAGTTTTCTTCAATTCTCATTTTAGCGATTTTTAAGCATTTTCCTTTATTGTTATTTCTGCGTCCCTTTGCATTGGTTTTTTAGTTTTTTCGACATTACACAGTTCTAACGTATCCTATTTTGCTATATTTAGGATTTTCACCAGATTTTTTAATTTTTATTTTTTGGCCATTTTTGCAGTTTTCGTCAATGGGGGTATTCTCAGTATAGCGATTTTTAAGCATTTTACTTTATTGCTATTTCTGCGTCCCTTTGCATTCGTTTTGTAGATTTTGCGGCATTACGCCATTCTAACGTATTCTATTTTGCTATATTTAGGATTTGCACCAGATTTTTTAATTTTTTTTGGTCATTTTTGCACTTTTCGTCAATGGGGGGTATTCTCAGTTTAGCGATTTTTAAGCATTTCACTTTATTGCTATTTCTACGTCCCTTTTCTTTCGTTTGGTAGATTATTCGGCATTACGCAGGCCTAACGTATCCTATTTTGCTACATTTAGAATTTTCACCAGATTTTTTAATTTTAATTTTTTGCCATTTTTGCACTTTTCGTCAATAGGGGTATTCTCAGTTTAGCGATTTTTAAGCATTTTCTTTATTGCTATTTCTGCGTCCCTTTGCATACGTTTGGTAGATTTTTCGGCATTACGCAGTTCTAACGTATCCTATTTTGCTATATTTAGGATTTTCGCCAGATTTTTTAATTTTTATTTTTTGGCCATTTTTGCAGTTTTCGTCAATTTTCATTTTAGCGATTTCTAAGCATTTTAGTTTATTCCTATTTCTGCGTCCCTTTGCATTCCTTTTGTAGATTTTTTGTTATTACGCAGTTCTAACGTATCCTATTTTGCTATATTTAGAATTTTCACCCGATTTTTTAATTTTTATTTTTTGGCCATTGTTGCACTTTTCGTCATTGGGGGGGTATTCTCATTTTAGCGATTTCTAAGCATTTTAGTTTATTCCTATTTCTGCGTCCCTTTGCATTCGTTTTGTAGATTTTTCGGCATTACGCAGTTCTAACGTATCCTATTTTGCTATATTTAGGATTTTCACCAGATTTTTTAATTTTTATTTTTTGGCCATTTTTGCAGTTTTCGTCAACGGGGGGGGGGTATTCTCAGTTTAGCGATTTTTAAGCATTTTACTTTATTGCTATTTCTACGTCCCTTTTCTGTCGTTTGGTAGATTTTTCGGCATTACGCAGTTATAACGTATCCTATTTTATATATTTAGGATTTCAACCAGAGTTTTAAATTATTATTTTTTGGCCATTTTTGCAGTTTTCTTCAACTCTCATTTTAGCGATTTTTAAGCATTTTCCTTTATTGTTATTTCTGCGTACCTTTTCATTCGTTTTGTAGTTTTTTCGACATTACACAGTTCTAACGTATCCTATTTTGCTATATTTAGGATTTTTACCAGATATTTTAATTTTTATTTTTTGGCCATTTTTGCAGTTTTCGTCAATGGGGGTATTCTCAGTATAGCCATTTTTAAGCATTTTACTTTATTGCTATTTCTGCGTCCCTTTGCATTCGTTTTGTAGATTTTGCGGCATTACGCCATTCTAACGTATTCTATTTTCCTATATTTAGGATTTGCACCAGATTTTTTAATTTTTTTTTGGTCATTTTTGCACTTTTCGTCAATGGGGGGTATTCTCAGTTTAGCGATTTTTAAGCATTTTACTTTATTGCTATTTCTACGTCCCTTTTCTTTCGTTTGGTAGATTATTCGGCATTACGCAGTTCTAACGTATCCTATTTTGCTACATTTAGAATTTTCACCAGATTTTCTAATTTTTATTTTTTGCCATTTTTGCACTTTTCGTCAATGGGGGTATTCTCAGTTTAGCGATTTTTAAGCATTTTTCTTTATTGCTATTTCTGCGTCCCTTTGCATACGTTTGGTAGATTTTTCGGCATTACGCAGTTCTAACGTATCGTATTTTGCTATACTAAGGATTTGGAGCAGATTTTTTAATTTTTATTTTTTGGTCATCTTTGCACATTTCATGAATGGGGGGGTATTCTCAGTTTAGCGATTTTTAAGCACTTTCCTTTATTGTTATTTCTGCGTCCCTTTGCATTCGTTTTGTAGATTTTTCGACATTACGCAGTTCTAACGTATCCTATTTTGCTATATTTAGGATTTTCACCAGATTTTTCATTTTTATTTTTTGGCCTTTTTTGCACATTTCGTGAATGGAGGGGTATTCTCAGTTTAGCGATTTTTAAGCACTTTCCTTTATTGTTATTTCCGCGTCTCTTTGCATTCGTTTTGTGGGTTTTTCGACATTACGCAGTTCTAACGTATCCTATTTTGCTATATTTAGGATTTTCACCAGATTTTTTAATTTTTATTTTTTGGCCATTTTTGCAGTTTTCGTCAACGGGGGGGGGTATTCTCAGTTTAGCGATTTTTAAGCATTTTACTTTATTGCTATTTCTACGTCCCTTTTCTGTCGTTTGGTAGATTTTTCGGCATTACGCAGTTATAACGTATCCTATTTTATATATTTAGGATTTGAACCAGAGTTTTAAATTATTATTTTTTGGCCATTTTTGTATCTTTCGTCAATTGCGGGGTATTCTCAGTTTAGCGATTTTAAGCATTTTACTTTATTGCTATTTCTACGTCGCTTTTCTTTCGTTTGGTAGATTTTTCGGCATTACGCAGTTCTAACGTATCCTATTTTGCTATATTTAGAATTTTCACCAGATTTTTCATTTTTATTTTTTGGCCTTTTTTTGCAGTTTTCGTCAATTGGGGGTATTCTCAGTTTAGCGATTTTTAAGCATTTTACTTTATTGCTTCTTCTGCGTCCCTTTGCATTCGTTTTGTAGATTTTGCGGCATTACGCCATTCTAACGTATTCTATTTTGCTATATTTAGGATTTGCACCAGATTGTTTAATTTTTTTTGGTCATTTTTGCACTTTTCGTCAACGGGGGGGGGGGGTATTCTCAGTTTAGCGATTTTTAAGCATTTTATTTATTGCTATTTCTACGTCCCTTTTCTATCGTTTGGTAGATTTTTCGGCATTAGGCAGTTATAACGTATCCTATTTTATATATTTAGGATTTGAACCAGAGTTTTAAATTATTAGTTTTGGGCTATTTTTGTATCTTTCGTCAATTGCGGGGTATTCTCAGTTTAGCGATTTTTAAGCATTTTACTTTACTGCTATTTCTACGTCCCTTTTCTTTCGTTTGGTAGATTTTTCAGCATTATGCAGTTCTAACGTATCCTATTTTGCTACATTCAGAATTTTCACCAGATTTTTTAATTTTTATTTTATGCCATTTTTGCACTTTTCGTCAATGGGGGTATTCTCAGTTTAGCGAATTTAAGCATTTTTCTTTATTGCTATTTCTGCGTCCCTTTGCATACGTTTGGTAGATTTTTCGGCATTACGCAGTTCTAACGTATCCTATTTTGCTATATTTAGGATTTTCGCCAGATTTTTTAATTTTTATTTTTTGGCCATTTTTGCAGTTTTCGTCAATTTTCATTTTAGCGATTTCTAAGCATTTTAGTTTATTCCTGTTTCTGCGTCCCTTTGCATTCGTTTTGTAGATTTTTAGACATTACGCAGTTCTAACGTATCCTACTTTGCTATATTTAGGATTTGCAACCGATTTTTTAATTTTTATTTTTTGGCTTTTTTTGCACTTTTCGTCAATTTCGGGGTATTCTCAGTTTAGCGATTTTTAAGCATTTTCTTTATTGCTATTTCTACGTCCCTTTTCTTTCGTTTGGTAGATTTTTCGGCATTACGCAGTTCTAACGTATCCGACATTACGCAGTTCTAACGTATCCTATATTTCTATATTTAGGATTTTCACCAGATTTTTTTATTTGTATTTTTTGGCCATTTTTGCAGTTTTCGTGAATGGGAGGGGTATTCTCAGTTTAGCGATTTTTAAGCATTTTACTTTATTGCTATTTCAACGTCCCTTTTCTTCTGTTTCGAAGATTTTTCGGCATTACGCAATTATAACGTATCCTATTTTGCTACATTTAGAATTTACACCAGATTTTTTAATTTTTATTTTTTGGCCATTTTTGCAGTTTTCTTCAACTCTCATTTTAGCGATTTTTAAGCATTTTCCTTTATTGTTATTTCTGCGTACCTTTGCATTCGTTTTGTAGTTTTTTCGACATTACACAGTTCTAACGTATCCTATTTTGCTATATTTAGGATTTTTACCAGATATTTTAATTTTTATTTTTTGGCCATTTTTGCAGTTTTCGTCAATGGGGGTATTCTCAGTATAGCGATTTTTAAGCATTTTACTTTATTGCTATTTCTGCGTCCCTTTGCATTCGTTTTGTAGATTTTGCGGCATTACGCCATTCTAACGTATTCTATTTTCCTATATTTAGGATTTGCACCAGATTTTTTAATTTTTTTTTGGTCATTTTTGCACTTTTCGTCAATGGGGAGTATTCTCAGTTTAGCGATTTCTAAGCATTTTAGTTTTTTCCTATTTCTACGTCCCTTTGCATTCGTTTTGTAGATTTTTCGGCTTTACGCAGTTCTAACGTATCCTATTTTGCTATATTTAGAATTTTCACCCGATTTTTTAATTTTTATTTTTTGGCCATTGTTGCACTTTTCGTCATTGGGGGGGTATTCTCATTTTAGCGATTTCTAAGCATTTTAGTTTATTCCTATTTCTGCGTCCCTTTGCATTCGTTTTGTAGATTTTTCGGCATTACGCAGTTCTAACGTATCGTATTTTACTATACTAAGGATTTGGAGCAGATTTTTTAATTTTTATTTTTTGGTCATTTTTGCACATTTCGTGAATGGAGGGGTATTCTCAGTTTAGCGATTTTTAAGCACTTTCCTTTATTGTTATTTCCGCGTCTCTTTGCATTCGTTTTGTGGGTTTTTCGACATTACGCAGTTCTAACGTATCCTATTTTGCTATATTTAGGATTTTCACCAGATTTTTTAATTTTTATTTTTTGGCCATTTTTGCAGTTTTCGTCAACGGGGGGGGGTATTCTCAGTTTAGCGATTTTTAAGCATTTTACTTTATTGCTATTTCTACGTCCCTTTTCTGTCGTTTGGTAGATTTTTCGGCATTACGCAGTTATAACGTATCCTATTTTATATATTTAGGATTTCAACCAGAGTTTTAAATTATTATTTTTTGGCCATTTTTGTATCTTTCGTCAATTGCGGGGTATTCTCAGTTTGGCGATTATTAAGCATTTTACTTTATTGCTATTTCTACGTCGCTTTTCTTTCGTTTGGTAAATTTTTCGGCATTACGCAGTTCTAACGTATCCTATTTTGCTATATTTAGGATTTTCACCAGATTTTTCATTTTTATTTTTTGGCATTTTTTTGCAGTTTTCGTCAATTGGGGGTATTCTCAGTTTAGCGATTTTTAAGCATTTTACTTTATTGCTTATTCTGCGTCCCTTTGCATTCGTTTTGTAGATTTTGCGGCATTACGCCATTCTAACGTATTCTATTTTGCTATATTTAGGATTTGCACCAGATTTTTGAAGTTTTTTTGGTCATTTTTGCACTTTTTGTCAATGGGGGGTATTCTCAGTTTAGTGATTTTTAAGCATTTTACTTTATTGCTATTTCTACGTCCCTTTTCTTTCGTTTGGTAGATTATTCGGCATTACGCAGTTCTAACGTATCCTATTTTGCTACATTTAGAATTTTCACCAGATTTTTTAATTTTTATTTTTTGCCATTTTTGCACTTTTCGTCAATGGGGGTATTCTCAGTTTAGCGATTTTTAAGCATTTTTCTTTATTGCTATTTCTGCGTCCCTTTGCATACGTTTGGTAGATTTTTCGGCATTGCGCAGTTCTAACGTATCCTATTTTGCTATATTTAGGATTTTCGCCAGATTTTTTAATTTTTATTTTTTGGCCATTTTTGCAGTTTTCGTCAATTTTCATTTTAGCGATTTCTAAGCATTTTAGTTTATTCCTATTTCTGCGTCCCTTTGCATTCGTTTTGTAGATTTTTCGGCATTACGCAGTTCTAACGTATCCTATTTTGCTATATTTAGAATTTTCACCCGATTTTTTAATTTTTATTTTTTGGCCATTGTTGCACTTTTCGTCATTGGGGGGGGTATTCTCATTTTAGCGATTTCTAAGCATTTTAGCTTATTCCTATTTCTGCGTCCCTTTGCATTCGTTTTGTAGATTTTTCGGCATTACGCAGTTCTAACGTATCGTATTTTGCTATACTAAGGATTTGGAGCAGATTTTTTAATTTTTATTTTTTGGTCATTTTTGCACTTTTCGTGAATGGAGGGGTATTCTCAGTTTAGCGATTTTTAAGCACTTTCCTTTATTGTTATTTCCACGTCTCTTTGCATTCGTTTTGTGGATTTTTCGACATTACGCAGTTCTAACGGATCCTATTTTGCTATATTTAGGATTTTCACCAGATTTTTTAATTTTTATTTTTTGGCCATTTTTGCAGTTTTCGTCAACGGGGGGGGGTATTCTCAGTTTAGCGATTTTTAAGCATTTTACTTTATTGCTATTTCTACGTCCCTTTTCTGTCGTTTGGTAGATTTTTCGGCATTAGGCAGTTATAACGTATCCTATTTTATATATTTAGGATTTGAACCAGAGTTTTAAATTATTAGTTTTGGGCTATTTTTGTATCTTTCGTCAATTGCGGGGTATTCTCAGTTTAGCGATTTTAAGCATTTTACTTTATTGCTATTTCTACGTCGCTTTTCTTTCGTTTGGTAGATTTTTCGGCATTACGCAGTTCTAACGTATCCTATTTTGCTATATTTAGGATTTTCACCAGATTTTTCATTTTTATTTTTTGGCGTTGTTTTGCAGTTTTCGTCAATTGGGGGTATTCTCAGTTTAGCGATTTTTAAGCATTTTACTTTATTGCTTCTTCTGCGTCCCTTTGCATTCGTTTTGTAGATTTTGCGGCATTACGCCATTCTAACGTATTCTATTTTGCTATATTTAGGATTTGCACCAGATTGTTTAATTTTTTTTGGTCATTTTTGCACTTTTCGTCAACGGGGGGGGGGTATTCTCAGTTTAGCGATTTTTAAGCATTTTACTTTATTGCTATTTCTACGTCCCTATTCTGTCGTTTGGTAGATTTTTCGGCATTAGGCAGTTATAACGTATCCTATTTTATATATTTAGGATTTGAACCAGAGTTTTAAATTATTAGTTTTGGGCTATTTTTGTATCTTTCGTCAATTGCGGGGTATTCTCAGTTTAGCGATTTTTAAGCATTTTACTTTACTGCTATTTCTACGTCCCTTTTCTTTCGTTTGGTAGATTTTTCGGCATTAGGCAGTTATAACGTATCCTATTTTATATATTTAGGATTTGAACCAGAGTTTTAAATTATTAGTTTTGGGCTATTTTTGTATCTTTCGTCAATTGGGGGTATTCTCAGTTTAGCGTATTTTAAGCATTTTACTTTATTGCTTCTTCTGCGTCCCTTTGCATTCGTTTTGTAGATTTTGCGGCATTACGCCATTCTAACGTATTCTATTTTGCTATATTTAGGATTTGCACCAGATTGTTTAATTTTTTTTGGTCATTTTTGCACTTTTCGTCAACGGGGGGGGGTATTCTCAGTTTAGCGATTTTTAAGCATTTTACTTTATTGCTATTTCTACGTCCCTTTTCTGTCGTTTGGTAGATTTTTTGGCATTAGGCAGTTATAACGTATCCTATTTTATATATTTAGGATTTGAACCAGAGTTTTAAATTATTAGTTTTGGGCTATTTTTGTATCTTTCGTCAATTGCGGGGTATTCTCAGTTTAGCGATTTTTAAGCATTTTACTTTACTGCTATTTCTACGTCCCTTTTCTTTCGTTTGGTAGATTTTTCGGCATTATACAGTTCTAACGTATCCTATTTTACTACATTTAGAATTTTCACCATATTTTTTAATTTTTATTTTATGCCATTTTTGCACTTTTCGTCAATGGGGGTATTCTCAGTTTAGCGATTTTAAGCATTTTTCTTTATTGCTATTTCTGCGTCCCTTTGCATACGTTTGGTAGATTTTTCGGCATTACGCAGTTCTAACGTATCCTATTTTGCTATATTTAGGATTTTCGCCAGATATTTTAATTTTTATTTTTTGGCCATTTTTGCAGTTTTTGTCAATTTTCATTTTAGCGATTTTTAAGCATTTAAGTTTATTCCTATTTCTGCGTCCCTTTGCATTCGTTTTGTAGATTTTTCGGCATTACGCAGTTCTAACGTATCCTATTTTGCTATATTTAGAATTTTCACCAGATTTTTGAGTTTTTGTTTTTGGCCATTTTTCACTTTTCGTCAATGGGGGTATTCTCAGTTTAGCGATTTTAAGCATTTTACTTTATTGCTATTTCTGCGTCCCTTTGCATACGTTTGGTAGATTTTTCGGCATTACGCAGTTCTAACGTATCCTATTTTGCTATATTTAGGATTTTCGCCAGATTTTTTAATTTTTATTTTTTGGCCATTTTTGCAGTTTTCGTCAATTTTCATTTTAGCGATTTCTAAGCATTTTAGTTTATTCCTATTTCTGCGTCCCTTTGCATTCGTTTTGTAGATTTTTCGGCATTACGCAGTTCTAACGTATCCTATTTTGCTATATTTAGAATTTTCACCCGATTTTTTAATTTTTATTTTTTGGCCATTGTTGCACTTTTCGTCATTGGGGGGGGTATTCTCATTTTAGCGATTTCTAAGCATTTTAGCTTATTCCTATTTCTGCGTCCCTTTGCATTCGTTTTGTAGATTTTTCGGCATTACGCAGTTCTAACGTATCGTATTTTGCTATACTAAGGATTTGGAGCAGATTTTTTAATTTTTATTTTTTGGTCATTTTTGCACTTTTCGTGAATGGAGGGGTATTCTCAGTTTAGCGATTTTTAAGCACTTTCCTTTATTGTTATTTCCACGTCTCTTTGCATTCGTTTTGTGGATTTTTCGACATTACGCAGTTCTAACGGATCCTATTTTGCTATATTTAGGATTTTCACCAGATTTTTTAATTTTTATTTTTTGGCCATTTTTGCAGTTTTCGTCAACGGGGGGGGTATTCTCAGTTTAGCGATTTTTAAGCATTTTACTTTATTGCTATTTCTACGTCCCTTTTCTGTCGTTTGGTAGATTTTTCGGCATTAGGCAGTTATAACGTATCCTATTTTATATATTTAGGATTTGAACCAGAGTTTTAAATTATTAGTTTTGGGCTATTTTTGTATCTTTCGTCAATTGCGGGGTATTCTCAGTTTAGCGATTTTAAGCATTTTACTTTATTGCTATTTCTACGTCGCTTTTCTTTCGTTTGGTAGATTTTTCGGCATTACGCAGTTCTAACGTATCCTATTTTGCTATATTTAGGATTTTCACCAGATTTTTCATTTTTATTTTTTGGCGTTTTTTTGCAGTTTTCGTCAATTGGGGGTATTCTCAGTTTAGCGATTTTTAAGCATTTTACTTTATTGCTTCTTCTGCGTCCCTTTGCATTCGTTTTGTAGATTTTGCGGCATTACGCCATTCTAACGTATTCTATTTTGCTATATTTAGGATTTGCACCAGATTGTTTAATTTTTTTTGGTCATTTTTGCACTTTTCGTCAACGGGGGGGGGGGGGGGGTATTCTCAGTTTAGCGATTTTTAAGCATTTTACTTTATTGCTATTTCTACGTCCCTATTCTGTCGTTTGGTAGATTTTTCGGCATTAGGCAGTTATAACGTATCCTATTTTATATATTTAGGATTTGAACCAGAGTTTTAAATTATTAGTTTTGGGCTATTTTTGTATCTTTCGTCAATTGCGGGGTATTCTCAGTTTAGCGATTTTTAAGCATTTTACTTTACTGCTATTTCTACGTCCCTTTTCTTTCGTTTGGTAGATTTTTCGGCATTAGGCAGTTCTAACGTATCCTATTTTACTACATTTAGAATTTTCACCATATTTTTTAATTTTTATTTTATGCCATTTTTGCACTTTTCGTCAATGGGGGTATTCTCAGTTTAGCGATTTTAAGCATTTTTCTTTATTGCTATTTCTGCGTCCCTTTGCATACGTTTGGTAGATTTTTCGGCATTACGCAGTTCTAACGTATCCTATTTTGCTATATTTAGGATTTTCGCCAGATATTTTAATTTTTATTTTTTGGCCATTTTTGCAGTTTTTGTCAATTTTCATTTTAGCGATTTTTAAGCATTTAAGTTTATTCCTATTTCTGCGTCCCTTTGCATTCGTTTTGTAGATTTTTCGGCATTACGCAGTTCTAACGTATCCTATTTTGCTATATTTAGAATTTTCACCAGATTTTTGAGTTTTTGTTTTTGGCCATTTTTCACTTTTCGTCAATGGGGGTATTCTCAGTTTAGCGATTTTAAGCATTTTACTTTATTGCTATTTCTGCGTCCCTTTGCATTCGTTTTGTAGATTTTTCGGCATTACGCAGTTCTATTGTTTCCTATTTTGCTATATTTAGAATTTTCACCAGATTTTTTAATAATTATTTTTTGGCCATTTTTGCACTTTTCTTTTTAATGGGGGGTATTCTCAGTTTAGCGATTTTTAAGCATTTTTCTTTATTGCTATTTCTGCGTCCCTTTACATTCGTTTGTAGATTTTTCGACATTACGCAGTTCTAACGTATCCTATTTTGCTATATTTAGGATTTTCACCACATTTTTTAGCTTTTATTTTTTGACTTTTTTTGCACTTTTCGTCAATTTCGGGGTATTCTCAGTTTAGAGATTTTTAAGCATTTTCTTTATTGCTATTTCTACGTCCCTTTTCTTTCGTTTGGTAGATTTTTCGGCATTACGCAGTTCTAACGTATACGACATTACGCAGTTCTAACGTATCCTATTTTGCTATATTTAGGATTTTCAACAGATTTTTTGATTTGTATTTTTTGGCCATTTTTGCAGTTTTCGTGAATGGAGGGGTATTCTCAGTTTAGCGATTTATAAACATTTTACTTTATTGCTATTTCAACGTCTCTTTTCCTCTGTTTCGAAGATTTTTCGGCATTACGCAATTATAACGTATCCTATTTTGCTACATTTAGAATTTACGCCAGATTTTTTAATTTTTATTTTTTGGTCATTTTTGCAGTTTTCTTCAATTCTCATTTTAGCGATTTTTAAGCATTTTCCTTTATTGTTATTTCTGCGTCCCTTTGCATTGGTTTTGTAGTTTTTGCGACATTACACAGTTCTAACGTATCCTATTTTGCTATATTTAGGATTTTCACCAGATTTTTTAATTTTTATTTTTTGGCCATTTTTGCAGTTTTCGTCAATGGGGGTATTCTCAGTATAGCGATTTTTAAGCATTTTACTTTATTGCTATTTCTGCGTCCCTTTTCTTTCGTTTGGTAGATTATTCGGCATTACGCAGGCCTAACGTATCCTATTTTGCTACATTTAGAATTTTCACCAGATTTTTTAATTTTTATTTTTTGCCATTTTTGCACTTTTCGTCAATAGGGGTATTCTCAGTTTAGCGATTTTTAAGCATTTTTCTTTATTGCTATTTCTGCATCCCTTTGCATACGTTTGGTAGATTTTTCGGCATTACGCAGTTCTAACGTATCCTATTTTGCTATATTTAGGATTTTCGCCAGATTTTTTAATTTTTATTTTTTGGCCATTTTTGCAGTTTTCGTCAATTTTCATTTTAGCGATTTCTAAGCATTTTAGTTTATTCCTATTTCTGCGTCCCTTTGCATTCGTTTTGTAGATTTTTCGACATTACGCAGTTCTAACGTATCCTATTTTGCTATATTTAGGATTTTCACCAGATTTTTTAATTTTTTTTTTTGGACATTTTTGCAGTTTTCGTCAACGGGGGGGGTATTCTCAGTTTAGCGATTTTTAAGCATTTTACTTTATTGCTATTTCTACGTCCCTTTTCTGTCGTTTGGTAGATTTTTCGGCATTACGCAGTTCTAACGTATCCTATTTTGCTATATTTAGGATTTTCACCAGATTTTTCATTTTTATTTTTTGGCCTTTTTTGCAGTTTTCGTCAATTGGGGGTATTCTCAGTTTAGCGATTTTTAAGCATTTTACTTTATTGCTTCTTCTGCGTCCCTTTGCATTCGTTTTGTAGATTTTGCGGCATTACGCCATTCTAACGTATTCTATTTTGCTATATTTAGGATTTGCACCAGATTTTTTAATTTTTTTTGGTCATTTTTGCACTTTTCGTCAACGGGGGGGGGGGTATTCTCAGTTTAGCGATTTTTAAGCATTTTACTTTATTGCTATTTCTACGTCCCTTTTCTGTCGTTTGGTAGATTTTTCGGCATTACGCAGTTATAACGTATCCTATTTTATATATTTAAAATTTGAACCAGAGTTTTAAATTATTATTTTTTGGCCATTTATGTATCTTTCGTCAATTGCGGGGTATTCTCAGTTTAGCGATTTTAAGCATTTTACTTTATTGCTATTTCTACGTCGCTTTTCTTTCGTTTGGTAGATTTTTCGGCATTACGCAGTTCTAACGTATCCTATTTTGCTATATTTAGGATTTTCACCAGATTTTTCATTTTTATTTTTTGGCGTTTTTTTGCAGTTTTCGTCAATTGGGGGTATTCTCAGTTTAGCGATTTTTAAGCATTTTACTTTATTGCTTCTTCTGCGTCCCTTTGCATTCGTTTTGTAGATTTTGCGGCATTACGCCATTCTAACGTATTCTATTTTGCTATATTTAGGATTTGCACCAGATTGTTTAATTTTTTTTGGTCATTTTTGCACTTTTCGTCAACGGGGGGGGGGTATTCTCAGTTTAGCGATTTTTAAGCATTTTACTTTATTGCTATTTCTACGTCCCTATTCTGTCGTTTGGTAGATTTTTCGGCATTAGGCAGTTATAACGTATCCTATTTTATATATTTAGGATTTGAACCAGAGTTTTAAATTATTAGTTTTGGGCTATTTTTGTATCTTTCGTCAATTGCGGGGTATTCTCAGTTTAGCGATTTTTAAGCATTTTACTTTACTGCTATTTCTACGTCCCTTTTCTTTCGTTTGGTAGATTTTTCGGCATTATGCAGTTCTAACGTATCCTATTTTGCTACATTTAGAATTTTCACCAGATTTTTTAATTTTTATTTTATGCCATTTTTGCACTTTTCGTCAATGGGGGTATTCTCAGTTTAGCGATTTTAAGCATTTTTCTTTATTGCTATTTCTGCGTCCCTTTTCATACGTTTGGTAGATTTTTCGGCATTACGCAGTTCTAACGTATCCTATTTTGCTATATTTAGGATTTTCGCCAGATTTTTTAATTTTTATTTTTTGGCCATTTTTGCAGTTTTCGTCAATTTTCATTTTAGCGATTTCTAAGCATTTTAGTTTATTCCTATTTCTGCGTCCCTTTGCATTCGTTTTGTAGATTTTTCGGCATTACGCAGTTCTAACGTATCCTATTTTGCTATATTTAGAATTTTCACCAGATTTTTGAGTTTTTGTTTTTGGCCATTTTTGCAATTTTCGTCAATGGGGGGGTATTCTCATTTAAGCGATTTCTAAGCATTTTAGTTTATTGCTATTTATGCGTCCGTTTGCATTCGTTTTGTAGATTTTTCGGCATTACGCAGTTCTAACGTATCCTATTTTGCTATATTTAGGATTTTCACCAGATTTTTCATTTTTATTTTTTGGCCTTTTTTTGCAGTTTTCGTCAAATGGGGGTATTCTCAGTTTAGCGATTTTTAAGCATTTTACTTTATTGTTTCTTCTGCGTCCCTTTGCATTCGTTTTGTAGATTTTTCGGCATTATGCAGTTCTAACGTATCCTATTTTGCTATATTTAGGATTTGCACCCGATTTTTTAATTTTTATTTTTTGGCCATTTTTCACTTTTCGTCAATGGGGGTATTCTCAGTTTAGCGATTTTAAGCATTTTACTTTATTGCTATTTCTGCGTCCCTTTGCATTCGTTTTGTAGATTTTTCGGCATTACGCAATTCTATTGTATCCTATTTTGCTATATTTAGAATTTTCACCAGATTTTTTAATAATTATTTTTTAGCCATTTTTGCACTTTTCTTTTTAATGGGGGGTATTCTCAGTTTAGCGATTTTTAAGCATTTTTCTTTATTGCTATTTCTGCGTCCCTTTAGATTCGTTTGTAGATTTTTCGACATTACGCAGTTCTAACGTATCCTATTTTGCTATATTTAGGATTTTCACCAGATTTTTTAGCTTTTATTTTTTGGCTTTTTTTGCACTTTTCGTCAATTTCGGGGTATTCTCAGTTTAGAGATTTTTAAGCATATTCTTTATTGCTATTTCTACGTCCCTTTTCTTTCGTTTGGTAGATTTTTCGGCATTACGCAGTTCTAACGTATCCGACATTACGCAGTTCTAACGTATCCTATTTTGCTATATTTAGGATTTTCAACAGATTTTTTGATTTGTATTTTTTGGCCATTTTTGCAGTTTTCGTGAATGGGGGGGTATTCTCAGTTTAGCGATTTTTAAGCATTTTACTTTATTGCTATTTCAACGTCCCTTTTCCTCTGTTTCGAAGATTTTTCGGCATTACGCAATTATAACGTATCCTATTTTGCTACATTTAGAATTTACGCCAGATTTTTTAATTTTTATTTTTTGGTCATTTTTGCAGTTTTCTTCAATTCTCATTTTAGCGATTTTTAAGCATTTTCCTTTATTGTTATTTCTGCGTCCCTTTGCATTGGTTTTGTAGTTTTTTCGACATTACACAGTTCTAACGTATCCTATTTTGCTATATTTAGGATTTTCACCAGATTTTTTAATTTTTATTTTTTGGCCATTTTTGCAGTTTTCGTCAATGGGGGTATTCTCAGTATAGCGATTTTTAAGCATTTTACTTTATTGCTATTTCTGCGTCTCTTTGTATTCGTTTTGTAGATTTTGCGGCATTACGCCATTCTAACGTATTCTATTTTGCTATATTTAGGATTTGCACCAGATTTTTTAATTTTTTTTAGTCATTTTTGCACTTTTCGTCAATGGGGGGTATTCTCAGTTTAGCGATTTTTAAGCATTTCAATTTATTGCTATTTCTACGTCCCGTTTCTTTCGTTTGGTAGATTATTCGGCATTACGCAGGCCTAACGTATCCTATTTTGCTACATTTAGAATTTTCACCAGATTTTTAATTTTTATTTTTTGCCATTTTTGCACTTTTCGTCAATAGGGGTATTCTCAGTTTAGCGATTTTTAAGCATTTTTCTTTATTGCTATTTCTGCGTCCGTTTGCATACGTTTGGTAGATTTTTCGGCATTACGCAGTTCTAACGTATCCTATTTTGCTAAATTTAGGATTTTCGCCAGATTTTTTAATTTTTATTTTTTGGCCATTTTTGCAGTTTTCGTCAATTTTCATTTTAGCGATTTCTAAGCATTTTAGTTTATTCCTATTTCTGCGTCCCTTTGCATTCCTTTTGTAGATTTTTTGGCATTACGCAGTTCTAACGTATCCTATTTTGCTATATTTAGAATTTTCACCCGATTTTTTAATTTTTATTTTTTGGCCATTGTTGCACTTTTCGTCATTGGGGGGTATTCTCATTTTAGCGATTTCTAAGCATTTTAGTTTATTCCTATTTCTGCGTCCCTTTGCATTCGTTTTGTAGATTTTTCGGCATTACGCAGTTCTAACGTATCGTATTTTGCTATACTAAGGATTTGGAGCAGATTTTTTAATTTTTATTTTTTGGTCATTTTTGCACTTTTCGTGAATGGGGGGGTATTCTCAGTTTAGCGTTTTTTAAGCACTTTCCTTTATTGTTATTTCCGCGTCCCTCTGCATTCGTTTTGTAGATTTTTCGACATTACGCACTTCTAACGTATCCTATTTTGCTATATTTAGGATTTTCACCAGATTTTTTAATTTTTATTTTTTGGCCATTTTTGCAGTTTTCGTCAACGGGGGGGTATTCTCAGTTTAGCGATTTTTAAGCATTTTACTTTATTGCTATTTCTACGTCCCTTTTCTGTCGTTTGGTAGATTTTTCGGCATTACGCAGTTCTAACGTATCCTATTTTGCTATATTTAGGATTTTCACCAGATTTTTCATTTTTATTTTTTGGCCTTTTTTTGCAGTTTTCGTCAATTGGGGGTATTCTCAGTTTAACGATTTTTAAGCATTTTACTTTATTGCTTCTTCTGCGTCCCTTTGCAAACGTTTTTTAGATTTTGCGGCATTACGCCATTCTAACGTATTCTATTTTGCTATATTTAGGATTTGCACCAGATTTTTTAATTTTTTTTGGTCATTTTTGCAGTTTTCGTCAACGGGGGGTATTCTCAGTTTAGCGATTTTTAAGCATTTTACTTTATTGCTATTTCTACGTCCCTTTTCTTTCGTTTGGTAGATTTTTCGGCATTACGCAGTTCTAACGTATCCTATTTTGCTATATTTAGGATTTTCGCCAGATTTTTTAATTTTTATATTTTGGCCATTTTTGCAGTTTTCGTCAATTTTCATTTTAGCGATTTCTAAGCATTTTAGTTTATTCCTATTTCTGCGTTCCTTTGCATTCGTTTTGTAGATTTTTCGGCATTACGCAGTTCTAACGTATCCTATTTTGCTATATTTAGAATTTTCACCAGATTTTTTAGTTTTTGTTTTTGGCCATTTTAGCAATTTTCGTCAATGGGGGGGGGGTATTCTCATTTAAGCGATTTCTAGGCATTTTAGATTATTGCTATTTATGCGTCCGTTTGCATTCGTTTTGTAGATTTTTCGGCATTACGCAGTTCTAACGTATCCTTATTTGCTATATTTAGGATTTTCACCAGATTTTTCATTTTTATTTTTTGGCCTTTTTTGCAGTTTTCGTCAATTGGGGGTATTCTCAGTTTAGCGATTTTTAAGCATTTTACTTTATTGCTTCTTCTGCGTCCCTTTGCATTCGTTTTGTAGATTTTTCGGCATTATGCAGTTCTAACGTATCCTATTTTGCTATATTTAGGATTTGCACCCGATTTTTTAATTTTTATTTTTTGGCCATTTTTCACTTTTCGTCAATGGGGGTATTCTCAGTTTAGCGATTATAAGCATTTTACTTTATTGCTATTTCTGCGTCCCTTTGCATTCGTTTTGTAGATTTTTCGGCATTACGCAGTTCTATTGTATCCCATTTTGCTATATTTAGAATTTTCACCAGATTTTTTAATAATTATTTTTTGGCCATTTTTGCACTTTTCTTTTTAATGGGGGATATTCTCAGTTTAGCGATTTTTAAGCATTTTTCTTTATTGCTATTTCTGCGTCCCTTTACATTCGTTTGTAGATTTTTCGACATTACGCAGTTCTAACGTATCCTATTTTGCTATATTTAGGATTTTCACCAGATTTTTTAGCTTTTATTTTTTGGCTTTTTTTGCACTTTTCGTCAATTTCGGGGTATTCTCAGTTTAGAGATTTTTAAGCATTTTCTTTATTGCTATTTTTACGTCCCTTTTCTTTCGTTTGGTAGATTTTTCGGCATTACGCAGTTCTAACGTATCCGACATTACGCAGTTCTAACGTATCCTTTTGTGCTATATATAGGATTTTCAACAGATTTCTTTATTTGTATTTTTTGGCCATTTTTGAAGTTTTCGTGAATGGGGGGGGTATTCTCAGTGTAGCGATTTTTAAGCATTTTACTTTATTGCTATTTCAACGTCCCTTTTCTTCTGTTTCGAAGATTTTTCGGCTTTACGCAATTATAACGTATCCTATTTTGCTACATTTAGAATTTACGCCAGATTTTTTAATTTTTATTTTTTGGCCATTTTTGCAGTTTTCTTCAATTCTCATTTTAGCGATTTTTTAGCATTTTCCTTTATTGTTATTTCTGCGTCCCTTTGCATTGGTTTTGTAGTTTTTTCGACATTACACAGTTCTAACGTATCCTATTTTGCTATATTTAGGATTTGCACCAGATTTTTTAATTTTTTTTGGTCATTTTTGCACTTTTCGTCAATGGGTGTATTCTCAGTTTAGCGATTTTTAAGCATTTCACTTTATTGCTATTTCTACGTCCCTTTTCTTTCGTTTGGTAGATTATTCGGCATTACGCAGTTCTAACGTATCCTATTTTGCTACATTTAGAATTTTCACCAGATTTTTTAATTTTTATTTTTTGCCATTTTTGCACTTTTCGTCAATAGGGGTATTCTCAGTTTAGCGATTTTTAAGCATTTTTCTTCATTGCTATTTCTGCGCCCCTTTGAATACGTTTGGTAGATTTTTCGGCATTACGCAGTTCTAACGTATCCTATTTTGCTATATTTAGGATTTTCGCCAGATTTTTTAATTTTTATTTTTTGGCCATTTTTGCAGTTTTCGTCAATTTTCATTTTAGCGATTTCTAAGCATTTTAGTTTATTCCTATTTCTGCGTCCCTTTGCATTCGTTTGGTAGATTTTTTGGCATTACGCAGTTCTAACGTATCCTATTTTGCTATATTTAGAATTTTCACCCCATTTTTTAATTTTTATTTTTTGGCCATTGTTGCACTTTTCGTCATTGGGGGGGGGTATTCTCATTTTAGCGATTTCTAAGCATTTTAGTTTATTCCTATTTCTGCGTCCCTTTGCATTCGTTTTGTAGATTTTTCGGCATTACGCAGTTCTAACGTATCGTATTTTGCTATACTAAGGATTTGGAGCAGATTTTTTAATTTTTATTTTTTGGTCATTTTTGCACTTTTCGTGAATGGGGGGGTATTCTCAGTTTAGCGTTTTTTAAGCACTTTCCTTTATTGTTATTTCCGCGTCCCTCTGCATTCGTTTTGTAGATTTTTCGACATTACGCACTTCTAACGTATCCTATTTTGCTATATTTAGGATTTTCACCAGATTTTTTAATTTTTATTTTTTGGCCATTTTTGCAGTTTTCGTCAACGGGGGGGGGTATTCTCAGTTTAGCGATTTTTAAGCATTTTACTTTATTGCTATTTCTACGTCCCTTTTCTGTCGTTTGGTAGATTTTTCGGCATTACGCAGTTATAACGTATCCTATTTTATATATTTAGGATTTGAACCAGAGTTTTAAATTATTATTTTTTGGCCATTTTTGTATCTTTCGTCAATTGCGGGGTATTCTCAGTTTAGCGATTTTTAAGCATTTTACTTTATTGCTATTTCTACGTCGCTTTTCTTTCGTTTGGTAGATTTTTCGGCATTACGCAGTTCTAACGTATCCTATTCTGCTATATTTAGGATTTTCACCAGATTTTTCATTTTTATTTTTTGGCCTTTTTTTGCAGTTTTCGTCAATTGGGGGTATTCTCAGTTTAGCGATTTTTAAGCATTTTACTTTATTGCTTCTTCTGCGTCCCTTTGCAATCGTTTTGCAGATTTTGCGGCATTACGCCATTCTAACGTATTCTATTTTGCTATATTTAGGATTTGCACCAGATTTTTTAATTTTTTTTGGTCATTTTTGCACTTTTCGTCAACGAGGGGGGGGGTATTCTCAGTTTAGCGATTTTTAAGCATTTTACTTTATTGCTATTTCTACGTCCCTTTTCTGTCGTTTGGTAGATTTTTCGGCATTACGCAGTTATAACGTATCCTATTTTATATATCTAGGACTTGAACCAGAATTTTAAATTATTATTTTTTGGCTATTTTTGTATCTTTCGTCAATTGCGGGGTATTCTCAGTTTAGCGATTTTTAAGCATTTTACTTTATTGCTATTTCTACGTCCCTTTTCTGTCGTTTGGTAGATTTTTCGGCATTACGCAGTTCTAACGTATCCTATTTTGCTATATTTAGGATTTTCACCAGATTTTTCATTTTTATTTTTTGGCCTTATTTTGCAGTTTTCGTCAATTGGGGGTATTCTCAGTTTAACGATTTTTAAGCATTTTACTTTATTGCTTCTTCTGCGTCCCTTTGCAATCGTTTTGTAGATTTTGCGGCATTACGCCATTCTAACGTATTCTATTTTGCTATATTTAGGATTTGCACCAGATTTTTTAATTTTTTTTGGTCATTTTTGCAGTTTTCGTATTCTCAGTTTAGCGATTTTTAAGCATTTTACTTTATTGCTATTTCTACGTCCCTTTTCTTTCGTTTGGTAGATTATTCGGCATTACGCAGTTCTAACGTATCCTATTTTGCTACATTTAGAATTTTCACCAGATTTTTTAATTTTTTATTTATGCCATTTTTGCACTTTTCGTCAATGGGGGTATTCTCAGTTTAGCGATTTTAAGCATTTTTCTTTATTGCTATTTCTGCGTCCCTTTGCATACGTTTGGTAGATTTTTCGGCATTACGCAGTTCTAACGTATCCTATTTTGCTATATTTAGGATTTTCGCCAGATTTTTTAATTTTTATTTTTTGGCCATTTTTGCAGTTTTCGTCAATTTTCATTTTAGCGATTTCTAAGCATTTTAGTTTATTCCTATTTCTGCGTTCCTATGCATTCGTTTTGTAGATTTTTCGGCATTACGCAGTTCTAACGTATCCTATTTTGCTATATTTAGAATTTTCACCAGATTTTTTAGTTTTTGTTTTTGGCCATTTTTGCAATTTTCGTCAATGGGGGGGGGGTATTCTCATTTAAGCGATTTCTAGGCATTTTAGATTATTGCTATTTATGCGTCCGTTTGCATTCGTTTTGTAGATTTTTCGGCATTACGCAGTTCTAACGTATCCTATTTTGCTATATTTAGGATTTTCACCAGATTTTTCATTTTTATTTTTTGGCCTTTTTTGCAGTTTTCGTCAATTGGGGGTATTCTCAGTTTAGCGATTTTTAAGCATTTTACTTTATTGCTTCTTCTGCGTCCCTTTGCATTCGTTTTGTAGATTTTTCGGCATTATGCAGTTCTAACGTATCCTATTTTGCTATATTTAGGATTTGCACCCGATTTTTTAATTTTTATTTTTTGGCCATTTTTCACTTTTCGTCAATGGGGGTATTCTCAGTTTAGCGATTATAAGCATTTTACTTTATTGCTATTTCTGCGTCCCTTTGCATTCGTTTTGTAGATTTTTCGGCATTACGCAGTTCTATTGTATCCCATTTTGCTATATTTAGAATTTTCACCAGATTTTTTAATAATTATTTTTTGGCCATTTTTGCACTTTTCTTTTTAATGGGGGATATTCTCAGTTTAGCGATTTTTAAGCATTTTTCTTTATTGCTATTTCTGCGTCCCTTTACATTCGTTTGTAGATTTTTCGACATTACGCAGTTCTAACGTATCCTATTTTGCTATATTTAGGATTTTCACCAGATTTTTTAGCTTTTATTTTTTGGCTTTTTTTGCACTTTTCGTCAATTTCGGGGTATTCTCAGTTTAGAGATTTTTAAGCATTTTCTTTATTGCTATTTTTACGTCCCTTTTCTTTCGTTTGGTAGATTTTTCGGCATTACGCAGTTCTAACGTATCCGACATTACGCAGTTCTAACGTATCCTTTTGTGCTATATATAGGATTTTCAACAGATTTCTTTATTTGTATTTTTTGGCCATTTTTGAAGTTTTCGTGAATGGGGGGGGGGGTATTCTCAGTTTAGCGATTTTTAAGCATTTTACTTTATTGCTATTTCAACGTCCCTTTTCTTCTGTTTCGAAGATTTTTCGGCTTTACGCAATTATAACGTATCCTATTTTGCTACATTTAGAATTTACGCCAGATTTTTTAATTTTTATTTTTTGGCCATTTTTGCAGTTTTCTTCAATTCTCATTTTAGCGATTTTTTAGCATTTTCCTTTATTGTTATTTCTGCGTCCCTTTGCATTGGTTTTGTAGTTTTTTCGACATTACACAGTTCTAACGTATCCTATTTTGCTATATTTAGGATTTGCACCAGATTTTTTAATTTTTTTTGGTCATTTTTGCACTTTTCGTCAATGGGTGTATTCTCAGTTTAGCGATTTTTAAGCATTTCACTTTATTGCTATTTCTACGTCCCTTTTCTTTCGTTTGGTAGATTATTCGGCATTACGCAGTTCTAACGTATCCTATTTTGCTACATTTAGAATTTTCACCAGATTTTTTAATTTTTATTTTTTGCCATTTTTGCACTTTTCGTCAATAGGGGTATTCTCAGTTTAGCGATTTTTAAGCATTTTTCTTCATTGCTATTTCTGCGCCCCTTTGAATACGTTTGGTAGATTTTTCGGCATTACGCAGTTCTAACGTATCCTATTTTGCTATATTTATGATTTTCGCCAGATTTTTTAATTTTTATTTTTTGGCCATTTTTGCAGTTTTCGTCAATTTTCATTTTAGCGATTTCTAAGCATTTTAGTTTATTCCTATTTCTGCGTCCCTTTGCATTCGTTTGGTAGATTTTTTGGCATTACGCAGTTCTAACGTATCCTATTTTGCTATATTTAGAATTTTCACCCCATTTTTTAATTTTTATTTTTTGGCCATTGTTGCACTTTTCGTCATTGGGGGGGTATTCTCATTTTAGCGATTTCTAAGCATTTTAGTTTATTCCTATTTCTGCGTCCCTTTGCATTCGTTTTGTAGATTTTTCGGCATTACGCAGTTCTAACGTATCGTATTTTGCTATACTAAGGATTTGGAGCAGATTTTTTAATTTTTATTTTTTGGTCATTTTTGCACTTTTCGTGAATGGGGGGGTATTCTCAGTTTAGCGTTTTTTAAGCACTTTCCTTTATTGTTATTTCCGCGTCCCTCTGCATTCGTTTTGTAGATTTTTCGACATTACGCACTTCTAACGTATCCTATTTTGCTATATTTAGGATTTTCACCAGATTTTTTAATTTTTATTTTTTGGCCATTTTTGCAGTTTTCGTCAACGGGGGGGGGTATTCTCAGTTTAGCGATTTTTAAGCATTTTACTTTATTGCTATTTCTACGTCCCTTTTCTGTCGTTTGGTAGATTTTTCGGCATTACGCAGTTATAACGTATCCTATTTTATATATTTAGGATTTGAACCAGAGTTTTAAATTATTATTTTTTGGCCATTTTTGTATCTTTCGTCAATTGCGGGGTATTCTCAGTTTAGCGATTTTTAAGCATTTTACTTTATTGCTATTTCTACGTCGCTTTTCTTTCGTTTGGTAGATTTTTCGGCATTACGCAGTTCTAACGTATCCTATTCTGCTATATTTAGGATTTTCACCAGATTTTTCATTTTTATTTTTTGGCCTTTTTTTGCAGTTTTCGTCAATTGGGGGTATTCTCAGTTTAGCGATTTTTAAGCATTTTACTTTATTGCTTCTTCTGCGTCCCTTTGCAATCGTTTTGCAGATTTTGCGGCATTACGCCATTCTAACGTATTCTATTTTGCTATATTTAGGATTTGCACCAGATTTTTTAATTTTTTTTGGTCATTTTTGCACTTTTCGTCAACGAGGGGGGGGTATTCTCAGTTTAGCGATTTTTAAGCATTTTACTTTATTGCTATTTCTACGTCCCTTTTCTGTCGTTTGGTAGATTTTTCGGCATTACGCAGTTATAACGTATCCTATTTTATATATCTAGGACTTGAACCAGAATTTTAAATTATTATTTTTTGGCTATTTTTGTATCTTTCGTCAATTGCGGGGTATTCTCAGTTTAGCGATTTTTAAGCATTTTACTTTATTGCTATTTCTACGTCCCTTTTCTGTCGTTTGGTAGATTTTTCGGCATTACGCAGTTCTAACGTATCCTATTTTGCTATATTTAGGATTTTCACCAGATTTTTCATTTTTATTTTTTGGCCTTATTTTGCAGTTTTCGTCAATTGGGGGTATTCTCAGTTTAACGATTTTTAAGCATTTTACTTTATTGCTTCTTCTGCGTCCCTTTGCAATCGTTTTGTAGATTTTGCGGCATTACGCCATTCTAACGTATTCTATTTTGCTATATTTAGGATTTGCACCAGATTTTTTAATTTTTTTTGGTCATTTTTGCAGTTTTCGTATTCTCAGTTTAGCGATTTTTAAGCATTTTACTTTATTGCTATTTCTACGTCCCTTTTCTTTCGTTTGGTAGATTATTCGGCATTACGCAGTTCTAACGTATCCTATTTTGCTACATTTAGAATTTTCACCAGATTTTTTAATTTTTATTTTATGCCATTTTTGCACTTTTCGTCAATGGGGGTATTCTCAGTTTAGCGATTTTAAGCATTTTTCTTTATTGCTATTTCTGCGTCCCTTTGCATACGTTTGGTAGATTTTTCGGCATTACGCAGTTCTGACGTATCCTATTTTGCTATATTTAGGATTTTCGCCAGATTTTTTAATTTTTATTTTTTGGCCATTTTTGCAGTTTTCGTCAATTTTCATTTTAGCGATTTCTAAGCATTTTAGTTTATTCCTATTTCTGCGTTCCTTTGCATTCGTTTTGTAGATTTTTCGGCATTACGCAGTTCTAACGTATCCTATTTTGCTATATTTAGAATTTTCACCAGATTTTTTAGTTTTTGTTTTTGGCCATTTTTGCAATTTTCGTCAATGGGGGGGGGGGGTATTCTCATTTAAGCGATTTCTAGGCATTTTAGATTATTGCTATTTATGCGTCCGTTTGCATTCGTTTTGTAGATTTTTCGGCATTACGCAGTTCTAACGTATCCTATTTTGCTATATTTAGGATTTTCACCAGATTTTTCATTTTTATTTTTTGGCCTTTTTTGCAGTTTTCGTCAATTGGGGGTATTCTCAGTTTAGCGATTTTTAAGCATTTTACTTTATTGCTTCTTCTGCGTCCCTTTGCATTCGTTTTGTAGATTTTTCGGCATTATGCAGTTCTAACGTATCCTATTTTGCTATATTTAGGATTTGCACCCGATTTTTTAATTTTTATTTTTTGGCCATTTTTCACTTTTCGTCAATGGGGGTATTCTCAGTTTAGCGATTATAAGCATTTTACTTTATTGCTATTTCTGCGTCCCTTTGCATTCGTTTTGTAGATTTTTCGGCATTACGCAGTTCTATTGTATCCCATTTTGCTATATTTAGAATTTTCACCAGATTTTTTAATAATTATTTTTTGGCCATTTTTGCACTTTTCTTTTTAATGGGGGATATTCTCAGTTTAGCGATTTTTAAGCATTTTTCTTTATTGCTATTTCTGCGTCCCTTTACATTCGTTTGTAGATTTTTCGACATTACGCAGTTCTAACGTATCCTATTTTGCTATATTTAGGATTTTCACCAGATTTTTTAGCTTTTATTTTTTGGCTTTTTTTGCACTTTTCGTCAATTTCGGGGTTTTCTCAGTTTAGAGATTTTTAAGCATTTTCTTTATTGCTATTTTTACGTCCCTTTTCTTTCGTTTGGTAGATTTTTCGGCATTACGCAGTTCTAACGTATCCGACATTACGCAGTTCTAACGTATCCTTTTGTGCTATATATAGGATTTTCAACAGATTTCTTTATTTGTATTTTTTGGCCATTTTTGAAGTTTTCGTGAATGGGGGGGTATTCTCAGTTTAGCGATTTTTAAGCATTTTACTTTATTGCTATTTCAACGTCTCTTTTCCTCTGTTTCGAAGATTTTTCGGCATTACGCAATTATAACGTATCCTATTTTGCTACATTTAGAATTTACGCCAGATTTTTTAATTTTTATTTTTTGGTCATTTTTGCAGTTTTCTTCAATTCTCATTTTAGCGATTTTTAAGCATTTTACTTTATTGCTTCTTCTGCGTCCCTTTGCATTCGTTTTGTAGATTTTTCGGCATTATGCAGTTCTAACGTATCCTATTTTGCTATATTTAGGATTTGCACCCGATTTTTTAATTTTTATTTTTTGGCCATTTTTCACTTTTCGTCAATGGGGGTATTCTCAGTTTAGCGATTTTAAGCATTTTACTTTATTGCTATTTCTGCGTCCCTTTGCATTCGTTTTGTAGATTTTTCGGCATTACGCAGTTCTATTGTTTCCTATTTTGCTATATTTAGAATTTTCACCAGATTTTTTAATAATTATTTTTGGGCCATTTTTGCACTTTTCTTTTTAATGGGGGGTATTCTCAGTTTAGCGATTTTTAAGCATTTTTCTTTATTGCTATTTCTGCGTCTCTTTACATTCGTTTGTAGATTTTTCGACATTACGCAGTTCTAACGTATCCTATTTTGCTATATTTAGGATTTTCACCACATTTTTTAGCTTTTATTTTTTGACTTTTTTTGCACTTTTCGTCAATTTCGGGGTATTCTCAGTTTAGAGATTTTTAAGCATTTTCTTTATTGCTATTTCTACGTCCCTTTTCTTTCGTTTGGTAGATTTTTCGGCATTACGCAGTTCTAACGTATACGACATTACGCAGTTCTAACGTATCCTATTTTGCTATATTTAGGATTTTCAACAGATTTTTTGATTTGTATTTTTTGGCCATTTTTGCAGTTTTCGTGAATGGAGGGGTATTCTCAGTTTAGCGATTTATAAACATTTTACTTTATTGCTATTTCAACGTCTCTTTTCCTCTGTTTCGAAGATTTTTCGGCATTACGCAATTATAACGTATCCTATTTTGCTACATTTAGAATTTACGCCAGATTTTTTAATTTTTATTTTTTGGTCATTTTTGCAGTTTTCTTCAATTCTCATTTTAGCGATTTTTAAGCATTTTCCTTTATTGTTATTTCTGCGTCCCTTTGCATTGGTTTTGTAGTTTTTGCGACATTACACAGTTCTAACGTATCCTATTTTGCTATATTTAGGATTTTCACCAGATTTTTTAATTTTTATTTTTTGGCCATTTTTGCAGTTTTCGTCAATGGGGGTATTCTCAGTATAGCGATTTTTAAGCATTTTACTTTATTGCTATTTCTGCGTCCCTTTGCATTCGTTTTGTAGATTTTTCGGCATTACGCAGTTCTATTGTATTCTATTTTGCTATAATTAGGATTTGCACCAGATTTTTTAATTTTTTTTGGTCATTTTTGCACTTTTCGTCAATGGGGGGTATTCTCAGTTTAGCGATTTTTAAACATTTCACTTTATTGCTATTTCTACGTCCCTTTTCTTTCGTTTGGTAGATTATTCGGCATTACGCAGGCCTAACGTATCCTATTTTGCTACATTTAGAATTTTCACCAGATTTTTTAATTTTTATTTTTTGCCATTTTTGCACTTTTCGTCAATAGGGGTATTCTCAGTTTAGCGATTTTTAAGCATTTTTCTTTATTGCTATTTCTGCATCCCTTTGCATACGTTTGGTAGATTTTTCGGCATTACGCAGTTCTAACGTATCCTATTTTGCTATATTTAGGATTTTCGCCAGATTTTTTAATTTTTATTTTTTGGCCATTTTTGCAGTTTTCGTCAATTTTCATTTTAGCGATTTCTAAGCATTTTAGTTTATTCCTATTTCTGCGTCCCTTTGCATTCGTTTTGTAGATTTTTCGACATTACGCAGTTCTAACGTATCCTATTTTGCTATATTTAGGATTCTCACCAGATTTTTTAATTTTCTTTTTTGGACATTTTTGCAGTTTTCGTCAACGGGGGGGGGTATTCTCAGTTTAGCGATTTTTAAGCATTTTACTTTATTGCTATTTCTACGTCCCTTTTCTGTCGTTTGGTAGATTTTTCGGCATTACGCAGTTCTAACGTATCCTATTTTGCTATATTTAGGATTTTCACCAGATTTTTCATTTTTATTTTTTGGCCTTTTTTGCAGTTTTCGTCAATTGGGGGTATTCTCAGTTTAGCGATTTTTAAGCATTTTACTTTATTGCTTCTTCTGCGTCCCTTTGCATTCGTTTTGTAGATTTTGCGGCATTACGCCATTCTAACGTATTCTATTTTGCTATATTTAGGATTTGCACCAGATTTTTTAATTTTTTTTGGTCATTTTTGCACTTTTCGTCAACGGGGGGGGTATTCTCAGTTTAGCGATTTTTAAGCATTTTACTTTATTGCTATTTCTACGTCCCTTTTCTGTCGTTTGGTAGATTTTTCGGCATTACGCAGTTATAACGTATCCTATTTTATATATTTAAAATTTGAACCAGAGTTTTAAATTATTATTTTTTGGCCATTTTTGTATCTTTCGTCAATTGCGGGGTATTCTCAGTTTAGCGATTTTAAGCATTTTACTTTATTGCTATTTCTACGTCGCTTTTCTTTCGTTTGGTAGATTTTTCGGCATTACGCAGTTCTAACGTATCCTATTTTGCTATATTTAGGATTTTCACCAGATTTTTCATTTTTATTTTTTGGCGTTTTTTTGCAGTTTTCGTCAATTGGGGGTATTCTCAGTTTAGCGATTTTTAAGCATTTTACTTTATTGCTTCTTCTGCGTCCCTTTGCATTCGTTTTGTAGATTTTGCGGCATTACGCCATTCTAACGTATTCTATTTTGCTATATTTAGGATTTGCACCAGATTGTTTAATTTTTTTTGGTCATTTTTGCACTTTTCGTCAACGGGGGGGGGTATTCTCAGTTTAGCGATTTTTAAGCATTTTACTTTATTGCTATTTCTACGTCCCTATTCTGTCGTTTGGTAGATTTTTCGGCATTAGGCAGTTATAACGTATCCTATTTTATATATTTAGGATTTGAACCAGAGTTTTAAATTATTAGTTTTGGGCTATTTTTGTATCTTTCGTCAATTGCGGGGTATTCTCAGTTTAGCGATTTTTAAGCATTTTACTTTACTGCTATTTCTACGTCCCTTTTCTTTCGTTTGGTAGATTTTTCGGCATTATGCAGTTCTAACGTATCCTATTTTGCTACATTTAGAATTTTCACCAGATTTTTTAATTTTTATTTTATGCCATTTTTGCACTTTTCGTCAATGGGGGTATTCTCAGTTTAGCGATTTTAAGCATTTTTCTTTATTGCTATTTCTGCGTCCCTTTTCATACGTTTGGTAGATTTTTCGGCATTACGCAGTTCTAACGTATCCTATTTTGCTATATTTAGGATTTTCGCCAGATTTTTTAATTTTTATTTTTTGGCCATTTTTGCAGTTTTCGTCAATTTTCATTTTAGCGATTTCTAAGCATTTTAGTTTATTCTTATTTCTGCGTCCCTTTGCATTCGTTTTGTAGATTTTTCGGCATTACGCAGTTCTAACGTATCCTATTTTGCTATATTTAGAATTTTCACCAGATTTTTGAGTTTTTGTTTTTGGCCATTTTTGCAATTTTCGTCAATGGGGGGGTATTCTCATTTAAGCGATTTCTAAGCATTTTAGTTTATTGCTATTTATGCGTCCGTTTGCATTCGTTTTGTAGATTTTTCGGCATTACGCAGTTCTAACGTATCCTATTTTGCTATATAAGGATTTTCACCAGATTTTTCATTTTTATTTTTTGGCCTTTTTTTGCAGTTTTCGTCAATTGGGGGTATTCTCAGTTTAGCGATTTTTAAGCATTTTACTTTATTGTTTCTTCTGCGTCCCTTTGCATTCGTTTTGTAGATTTTTCGGCATTATGCAGTTCTAACGTATCCTATTTTGCTATATTTAGGATTTGCACCCGATTTTTTAATTTTTATTTTTTGGCCATTTTTCACTTTTCGTCAATGGGGGTATTCTCAGTTTAGCGATTTTTAAGCATTTTTCTTTATTGCTATTTCTGCGTCCCTTTACATTCGTTTGTGGATTTTTCGACATTACGCAGTTCTAACGTATCCTATTTTGCTATATTTAGGATTTTCACCAGATTCTTTAGCTTTTATTTTTTGGCTTTTTTTGCACTTTTCGTCAATTTCGGGGTATTCTAAGTTTAGAGATTTTTAAGCATATTCTTTATTGCTATTTCTACGTCCCTTTTCTTTCGTTTGGTAGATTTTTCGGCATTACGCAGTTCTAACGTATCCGACATTACGCAGTTCTAACGTATCCTATTTGGCTATATTTAGGATTTTCAACAGATTTTTTGATTTGTATTTTTTGGCCATTTTTGCAGTTTTCGTGAATGGGGGGTATTCTCAGTTTAGCGATTTTTAAGCATTTTACTTTATTGCTATTTCAACGTCCCTTTTCCTCTGTTTCGAAGATTTTTCGGCATTACGCAATTATAACGTATCCTATTTTGCTACATTTAGAATTTACGCCAGATTTTTTAATTTTTATTTTTTGGTCATTTTTGCAGTTTTCTTCAATTCTCATTTTAGCGATTTTTAAGCATTTTCCTTTATTGTTATTTCTGCGTCCCTTTGCATTGGTTTTGTAGTTTCTTCGACATTACACAGTTCTAACGTATCCTATTTTGCTATATTTAGGATTTTCACCAGATTTTTTAATTTTTATTTTTTGGCCATTTTTGCAGTTTTCGTCAATGGGGGTATTCTCAGTATAGCGATTTTTAAGCATTTTACTTTATTGCTATTTCTGCGTCCCTTTGTATTCGTTTTGTAGATTTTGCGGCATTACGCCATTCTAACGTATTCTATTTTGCTATATTTAGGATTTGCACCAGATTTTTTAATTTTTTTTAGTCATTTTTGCACTTTTCGTCAATGGGGGGTATTCTCAGTTTAGCGATTTTTAAGCATTTCACTTTATTGCTATTTCTACGTCCCGTTTCTTTCGTTTGGTAGATTATTCGGCATTACGCAGGCCTAACGTATCCTATTTTGCTACATTTAGAATTTTCACCAGATTTTTAATTTTTATTTTTTGCCATTTTTGCACTTTTCGTCAATAGGGGTATTCTCAGTTTAGCGATTTTTAAGCATTTTTCTTTATTGCTATTTCTGCGTCCGTTTGCATACGTTTGGTAGATTTTTCGGCATTACGCAGTTCTAACGTATCCTATTTTGCTAAATTTAGGATTTTCGCCAGATTTTTTAATTTTTATTTTTTGGCCATTTTTGCAGTTTTCGTCAATTTTCATTTTAGCGATTTCTAAGCATTTTAGTTTATTCCTATTTCTGCGTCCCTTTGCATTCCTTTTGTAGATTTTTTGGCATTACGCAGTTCTAACGTATCCTATTTTGCTATATTTAGAATTTTCACCCGATTTTTTAATTTTTATTTTTTGGCCATTGTTGCACTTTTCGTCATTGGGGGGTATTCTCATTTTAGCGATTTCTAAGCATTTTAGTTTATTCCTATTTCTGCGTCCCTTTGCATTCGTTTTGTAGATTTTTCGGCATTACGCAGTTCTAACGTATCGTATTTTGCTATACTAAGGATTTGGAGCAGATTTTTTAATTTTTATTTTTTGGTCATTTTTGCACTTTTCGTGAATGGGGGGGTATTCTCAGTTTAGCGTTTTTTAAGCACTTTCCTTTATTGTTATTTCCGCGTCCCTCTGCATTCGTTTTGTAGATTTTTCGACATTACGCACTTCTAACGTATCCTATTTTGCTATATTTAGGATTTTCACCAGATTTTTTAATTTTTATTTTTTGGCCATTTTTGCAGTTTTCGTCAACGGGGGGGTATTCTCAGTTTAGCGATTTTTAAGCATTTTACTTTATTGCTATTTCTACGTCCCTTTTCTGTCGTTTGGTAGATTTTTCGGCATTACGCAGTTCTAACGTATCCTATTTTATATATTTAGGATTTGAACCAGAGTTTTAAATTATTATTTTTTGGCCATTTTTGTATCTTTCGTCAATTGCGGGGTATTCTCAGTTTAGCGATTTTTAAGCATTTTACTTTATTGCTATTTCTTGGTCGCTTTTCTTTCGTTTGGTAGATTTTTCGGCATTACGCAGTTCTAACGTATCCTATTTTGCTATATTTAGGATTTTCACCAGATTTTTCATTTTTATTTTTTGGCCTTTTTTTGCAGTTTTCGTAAATTGGGGGTATTCTCAGTTTAACGATTTTTAAGCATTTTACTTTATTGCTTCTTCTGCGTCCCTTTGCAAACGTTTTGTAGATTTTGCGGCATTACGCCATTCTAACGTATTCTATTTTGCTATATTTAGGATTTGCACCAGATTTTTTAATTTTTTTTGGTCATTTTTGCAGTTTTCGTCAACTGCAAAACTGCGTGTAGTATTCTCAGTTTAGCGATTTTTAAGCATTTTACTTTATTGCTATTTCTACGTCCCTTTTCTTTCGTTTGGTAGATTATTCGGCATTACGCAGTTCTAACGTATCCTATTTTGCTACATTTAGAATTTTCACCAGATTTTTTAATTTTTATTTTATGCCATTTTTGCACTTTTCGTCAATGGGGGTATTCTCAGTTTAGCGATTTTAAGCATTTTTCTTTATTGCTATTTCTGCGTCCCTTTGCATACGTTTGGTAGATTTTTCGGCATTACGCAGTTCTAACGTATCCTATTTTGCTATATTTAGGATTTTCGCCAGATTTTTTAATTTTTATATTTTGGCCATTTTTGCAGTTTTCGTCAATTTTCATTTTAGCGATTTCTAAGCATTTTAGTTTATTCCTATTTCTGCGTTCCTTTGCATTCGTTTTGTAGATTTTTCGGCATTACGCAGTTCTAACGTATCCTATTTTGCTATATTTAGAATTTTCACCAGATTTTTTAGTTTTTGTTTTTGGCCATTTTTGCAATTTTCGTCAATGGGGGGGGGTATTCTCATTTAAGCGATTTCTAGGCATTTTAGATTATTGCTATTTATGCGTCCGTTTGCATTCGTTTTGTAGATTTTTCGGCATTACGCAGTTCTAACGTATCCTATTTTGCTATATTTAGGATTTTCACCAGATTTTTCATTTTTATTTTTTGGCCTTTTTTGCAGTTTTCGTCAATTGGGGGTATTCTCAGTTTAGCGATTTTTAAGCATTTTACTTTATTGCTTCTTCTGCGTCCCTTTGCATTCGTTTTGTAGATTTTTCGGCATTATGCAGTTCTAACGTATCCTATTTTGCTATATTTAGGATTTGCACCCGATTTTTTAATTTTTATTTTTTGGCCATTTTTCACTTTTCGTCAATGGGGGTATTCTCAGTTTAGCGATTATAAGCATTTTACTTTATTGCTATTTCTGCGTCCCTTTGCATTCGTTTTGTAGATTTATCGGCATTACGCAGTTCTATTGTATCCCATTTTGCTATATTTAGAATTTTCACCAGATTTTTTAATAATTATTTTTTGGCCATTTTTGCACTTTTCTTTTTAATGGGGGATATTCTCAGTTTAGCGATTTTTAAGCATTTTTCTTTATTGCTATTTCTGCGTCCCTTTACATTCGTTTGTAGATTTTTCGACATTACGCAGTTCTAACGTATCCTATTTTGCTATATTTAGGATTTTCACCAGATTTTTTAGCTTTTATTTTTTGGCTTTTTTTGCACTTTTCGTCAATTTCGGGGTATTCTCAGTTTAGAGATTTTTAAGTATTTTCTTTATTGCTATTTTTACGTCCCTTTTCTTTCGTTTGGTAGATTTTTCGGCATTACGCAGTTCTAACGTATCCGACATTACGCAGTTCTAACGTATCCTTTTGTGCTATATATAGGATTTTCAACAGATTTCTTTATTTGTATTTTTTGGCCATTTTTGAAGTTTTCGTGAATGGGGGGGGGTATTCTCAGTTTAGCGATTTTTAAGCATTTTACTTTATTGCTATTTCAACGTCCCTTTTCTTCTGTTTCGAAGATTTTTGGCATTACGCAATTATAACGTATCCTATTTTGCTACATTTAGAATTTACGCCAGATTTTTTAATTTTTATTTTTTGGCCATTTTTGCAGTTTTCTTCAATTCTCATTTTAGCGATTTTTAAGCATTTTCCTTTATTGTTATTTCTGCGTCCCTTTGCATTGGTTTTGTAGTTTTTTCGACATTACACAGTTCTAACGTATCCTATTTTGCTATATTTAGGATTTGCACCAGATTTTTTAATTTTTTTCGGTCATTTTTGCACTTTTCGTCAATGGGTGTATTCTCAGTTTAGCGATTTTTAAGCATTTCACTTTATTGCTATTTCTACGTCCCTTTTCTTTCGTTTGGTAGATTATTCGGCATTACGCAGTTCTAACGTATCCTATTTTGCTACATTTAGAATTTTCACCAGATTTTTTAATTTTTATTTTTTGCCATTTTTGCACTTTTCGTCAATAGGGGTATTCTCAGTTTAGCGATTTTTAAGCATTTTTCTTCATTGCTATTTCTGCGCCCCTTTGAATACGTTTGGTAGATTTTTCGGCATTACGCAGTTCTAACGTATCCTATTTTGCTATATTTAGGATTTTCGCCAGATTTTTTAATTTTTATTTTTTGGCCATTTTTGCAGTTTTCGTCAATTTTCATTTTAGCGATTTCTAAGCATTTTAGTTTATTCCTATTTCTGCGTCCCTTTGCATTCGTTTTGTAGATTTTTTGGCATTACGCAGTTCTAACGTATCCTATTTTGCTATATTTAGAATTTTCACCCCATTTTTTAATTTTTATTTTTTGGCCATTGTTGCACTTTTCGTCATTGGGGGGGTATTCTCATTTTAGCGATTTCTAAGCATTTTAGTTTATTCCTATTTCTGCGTCCCTTTGCATTCGTTTTGTAGATTTTTCGGCATTACGCAGTTCTAACGTATCGTATTTTGCTATACTAAGGATTTGAAGCAGATTTTTTAATTTTTATTTTTTGGTCATTTTTGCACTTTTCGTGGGGGTATTCTCAGTTTAGCGTTTTTTAAGCACTTTCCTTTATTGTTATTTCCGCGTCCCTCTGCATTCGTTTTGTAGATTTTTCGACATTACGCACTTCTAACGTATCCTATTTTGCTATATTTAGGATTTTCACCAGATTTTTTAATTTTTATTTTTTGGCCATTTTTGCAGTTTTCGTCAACGGGGGGGGGGGGGTATTCTCAGTTTAGCGATTTTTAAGCATTTTACTTTATTGCTATTTCTACGTCCCTTTTCTGTCGTTTGGTAGATTTTTCGGCATTACGCAGTTATAACGTATCCTATTTTATATATTTAGGATTTGAACCAGAGTTTTAAATTATTATTTTTTGGCCATTTTTGTATCTTTCGTCAATTGCGGGGTATTCTCAGTTTAGCGATTTTTAAGCATTTTACTTTATTGCTATTTCTACGTCGCTTTTCTTTCGTTTGGTAGATTTTTCGGCATTACGCAGTTCTAACGTATCCTATTTTGCTATATTTAGGATTTTCACCAGATTTTTCATTTTTATTTTTTGGCCTTTTTTTGCAGTTTTCGTCAATTGGGGGTATTCTCAGTTTAGCGATTTTTAAGCATTTTACTTTATTGCTTCTTCTGCGTCCCTTTGCAATCGTTTTGTAGATTTTGCGGCATTACGCCATTCTAACGTATTCTATTTTGCTATATTTAGGATTTGCACCAGATTTTTTAATTTTTTTTGGTCATTTTTGCACTTTTCGTCAACGAGGGGGGGGGGTATTCTCAGTTTAGCGATTTTTAAGCATTTTACTTTATTGCTATTTCTACGTCCCTTTTCTGTCGTTTGGTAGATTTTTCGGCATTACGCAGTTATAACGTATCCTATTTTGCTATATTTAGGATTTTCACCAGATTTTTTAATGTTTATTTTTTGGCCATTTTTGCACTTTTCTTCAATGGGGCGGTATTCTCAGTTTAGCGATTTTTAAGCATTTTACTTTTTTCCTATTTCTGCGTCCCTTTGCATTCGTTTTGTAGATTTTTCGGCATTACGCAGTTCTAACGTGTCCTATTTTGCTATACTAAGGATTTGCAATATATTTTTTAATTTTTATTTTTTGAGCATTTTTGCACTTTTCGTCAATGCCCCCCCATTGACGTATTCTCAGTTTAGCGATTTTTAAGCATTTTACTTTATTGATATTTCTACGTCCCTTTTTTTTCGTTTGGAAGATTTTTCGGCATTACGCAGTTCTAACGTATCCCATTCTGCTATATTTAGGATTTGCAGCAGATTTTTTAATTTTTATTTTTTGGCCATTTTTGACTTTTCGTCAATGTGGGGGTATTCTCAGTTTAGCGATTTTTAAGCATTTTACTTTATTGTTACTTCTACGTCCCTTTTCTTTCGTTTGGTAGATTTTTCGGCATTACGCAGTTCTAACGTATCCTATTTTGCTATATTTTGGATTTTCACCAGATTTTTTAAATTTTATTTTTTGGCCATTTTTGCAGTATTCTCATTTTAGTGATTTATAAGCATTTTAGATTATTCCTATTTCTGCGTCCCTTTGCATTCGTTTTGTAGGTTTTTCGGCATTACGCAGTTCTAACGTATCCTATTTTTCTATACTAAGGATTTGCATCATATTTTTTAATTTTCATATTTAGGCCATTTTTGCACTTTTGGTAAAATGGGGGGGGTATTCTCATTTTAGCGATTTCTAAGTATTTTAGTTTATTCCAATTTTCCGCGGCCCTTTGCATTCGTTTTGTAGATTTTTCGGCATTACGCAGTTCTAACGTATCCTATTTTGCTATATTTAAAATTTTCACCAGATTTTTTAATTTTCATTTTTTGGCCATGGTGCACTTTTCGTCAATGGGGGGGTATTCTCATTTTAGCGATTTCTAAGCATTTTAGTTTATTCCTATTTCTGCGTCCCTTAGCATTCGTTTTGTAGATTTTTCGGCATTACGCAGTTCTAACGTATCGTATTTTGCTATACTAAGGATTTGGACCAGATTTTTTAATTTTTATTTTTTGGCCTTTTTTTGCAGTTTTCGTCAATTGGGGGTATTCTCAGTTTAGCGATTTTTAAGCATTTTACTTTATTGCTTCTTCTGCGTCCCTTTGCATTCGTTTGGTAGATTTTTCGGCATTACGCAGCTCTAACGTATCCTATTTTGCCACATTTATTATTTTCACGAGATTTTTTAATTTTTTTTGGGCCATTTTTGCACTTTTCGTGAATTAGGGTGTATACTCAGTTTAGCGATTTTTAAGCATTTTACTTTATTGCTATTTCTACGTCCCTTTTCTTTCGTTTGGTAGATTTTTCTGCATTACGCAGTTCTAACGTATCCTATTTTGCTACATTTAGAATTTTCACCAGATTTTTTAATCCTTATTTTTAGGCCTTTTTTGCACTATTCGTCAATGGCGGGGTATTCTGAGTTTAGCGATTTTTAAGCATTTTTCTTTATTCCAATTTCTGCGTCCCTTTGCATTCGTTTTGTAGATTTTTCGACATTTCGCAGTGTAAACGTACCCTATTTTACTATAGTTAGGATTTGCACCAGATTTTTTAATTTTTATTTTTGGTTATTTTTGCACATTTCGTCAATGGGGGGGTATTCTCAGTTTAGCGATTTTTAAGCATTTATCTTTATTGTTATTTCTGCGTCCCTTTTCTTTCGTTTGGTAGATTTTTCGGCATTACGCAGTTATACCGTATCCTATTTTATATATTTAGGATTTGCAGCAGATTTTTTAATTTTTATTTTTTGACCATTTTTGCACTTTTCGTCAATGGGGGCGTATTCTCAGTTTAGTGATTTTTAAGCATTTTACTTTATTGCTATTTCTACGTCCCTTTTCTTTCGTTTGGTAGATATTTCGGCATTACGCAGTTATACCGTATCCTATTTTATATATTTAGGATTTGCAGCAGATTTTTTAATTTTTATTTTTTGACCATTTTTGCACTATTCGTCAATGGGGGCGTATTCTCAGTTTAGCGATTTTTAAGCATTTTTCTTTTTTGCTATTTCTGCGTCCCATTTCTTTCGTTTGGTAGATTTTTCGGCATTTCGCAGTTCTAACGTATCCTAATTTGCTATATATAAGATTTTCACCAGATTTTATAATTTTCATTTTTTGGCCATTTTTACACTCTTCGTCAACGGGGGGGTATTCTTATTTTAGCGATTTCTAAGCAGTTTAGTTTATTCCTATTTCTGCGTCCCTTTGCATTCGTTTTGTAGATTTTTGCGGCATTACGCAGTTCTAACTTATCCTATTTTGCTATATTTAGGATTTGCACCAGATTTTTTAATTTTTTTTGGCCATTTTTGCCCTTTTCGTCAATGGGGGGTATTCTCACTATAGCTATTTTTAAGCATTTTACTTTATTGCTATTTCTGCGTCCCTTTGCATTCGTTTTGTAGATTTTTCGGCATTATGCCTTTCTAACGTATCCTATTTTGCTATATTTAGGATTTGCACCAGATTTTTTAATTATTGTTTTTTGGCCATTTTTCACTTTTCGTCAATGGGGGGTATTCATTTTTGCGATTTTTAAGCATTTTACTTCATTGCTATTTCTGCGTCCCTTTGCATTCGTTTTGTAGATTTTTCGGCATTACGCAGTTCTATTGTGTCCTATTTTGCTATATTTAGGATTTGCAGCAGATTTTTTAATTTTTATTTTTTGGCCATTTTTGCACATTTCGTCAATGGGGACGTATTCTCAGTTTAGCGATTTTTAAGCATTTTACTTTATTGCTATTTCTACGTCCCTTTTCTTTCGTTTGGTAGATTTTTCGGCATTACGCAGTTCTAACGGATCCTATTTTGATACATTTAGAATTTTTACCAGATTTTTTAATTTTTATTTTTTGGCCTTTTTTGCACTATTCGTCAATGGCGGGGTATTTTGAGTTTACGAATTTTTAAGCATTTTTCTTTATTGCTATTTCTGCCTCCCTTTGCATTCGCTTTGTAGATTTTTCGACATTTCGCAGTGTAAACGTATCCTATTTTGCTATATTTAGAATTTTCACTAGATTTTTTAATGTTTATTTTTTGGCCATTTTTGCACTTTTCTTCAATGGGGCGGTATTCTCAGTTTAGCGATTTTTAAGCATTTTACTTTATTGCTTCTTCTGCGTCCCTTTGCATTCGTTTTGTAGATTTTTCGGCTTATGCAGTTCTAACGTATCCTATTTTGCTATATTTAGGATTTGCACCAGATTTTTTAATTTTTATTTTTGGCCATTTTTCACTTTTCGTCAATGGGGGGGTATTCTCATTTTAGCGATTTTTAAGCATTTTACTTTATTGCTATTTCTGCGTCCCTTTCCATTCGTTTTGTAGATTTTTCGGCATTACGCAGTTCTATTGTATCCTATTTAGCTATATTTAGGATTTGCAGCAGATTCTTTAATTTTTATTTTTTGGCCATTTTTGCACTTTCGTCAATGCGTGGGGCGTGTTCTCAGTTTTAGCGATTTTTAAGCATTTTACTTTATTGCTATTTCTACGTCCCTTTTCTTTCGTTTGGTAGATTTTTCGGCATTACGCAGTTCTAACGTATCGTATTTTGCTATACTAAGGATTTGGACCAGATTTTTTAATTTTTATTTTTTGGCCATTGTTGCACTTTTCGTCATTGGGGGGTATTCTCAGTTTAGCGATTTTTAAGCATTTTCCTTTATTGTTATTTCTGCGACCCTTTGCATTCGTTTTGTAGATTTTTCGACATTACGCAGTTCTAACGTATCCTATTTTGCTATATTTAGGATTTGCACCAGATTTTTTAATTTTTTTTGGCCATTTTTGCACTTTTCGTCAATGGGGGGGTATTCTTAGTTTAGCGATTTTTAAGCATTTAACTTTATTGCTATTTCTACGACCCTTTTCTTTCGTTTGGTAGATTTTTCGGCATTACGCAGCTCTAACGTATCCTATTTTGCCACATTTATTATTTTCACGAGATTTTTTAATTTTTTTTGGGCCATTTTTGCACTTTTCGTGAATTAGGGTGTATACTCAGTTTAGCGATTTTTAAGCATTTTACTTTATTGCTATTTCTACGTCCCTTTTCTTTCGTTTGGTAGATTTTTCTGCATTACGCAGTTCTAACGTATCCTATTTTGCTACATTTAGAATTTTCACCAGATTTTTTAATCCTTATTTTTAGGCCTTTTTTGCACTATTCGTCAATGGCGGGGTATTCTGAGTTTAGCGATTTTTAAGCATTTTTCTTTATTCCAATTTCTGCGTCCCTTTGCATTCGTTTTGTAGATTTTTCGACATTTCGCAGTGTAAACGTACCCTATTTTACTATAGTTAGGATTTGCACCAGATTTTTTAATTTTTATTTTTGGTTATTTTTGCACATTTCGTCAATGGGGGGGTATTCTCAGTTTAGCGATTTTTAAGCATTTATCTTTATTGTTATTTCTGCGTCCCTTTTCTTTCGTTTGGTAGATTTTTCGGCATTACGCAGTTATACCGTATCCTATTTTATATATTTAGGATTTGCAGCAGATTTTTTAATTTTTATTTTTTGACCATTTTTGCACTTTTCGTCAATGGGGGCGTATTCTCAGTTTAGTGATTTTTAAGCATTTTACTTTATTGCTGTTTCTACGTCCCTTTTCTTTCGTTTGGTAGATATTTCGGCATTACGCAGTTATACCGTATCCTATTTTATATATTTAGGATTTGCAGCAGATTTTTTAATTTTTATTTTTTGACCATTTTTGCACTATTCGTCAATGGGGGCGTATTCTCAGTTTAGCGATTTTTAAGCATTTTTCTTTTTTGCTATTTCTGCGTCCCATTTCTTTCGTTTGGTAGATTTTTCGGCATTTCGCAGTTCTAACGTATCCTAATTTGCTATATATAAGATTTTCACCAGATTTTATAATTTTCATTTTTTGGCCATTTTTACACTCTTCGTCAACGGGGGGGTATTCTTATTTTAGCGATTTCTAAGCAGTTTAGTTTATTCCTATTTCTGCGTCCCTTTGCATTCGTTTTGTAGATTTTTGCGGCATTACGCAGTTCTAACTTATCCTATTTTGCTATATTTAGGATTTGCACCAGATTTTTTAATTTTTTTTGGCCATTTTTGCCCTTTTCGTCAATGGGGGGTATTCTCACTATAGCTATTTTTAAGCATTTTACTTTATTGCTATTTCTGCGTCCCTTTTCTTTCGTTTGGTAGATTATTCGGCATTACGCAGTTCTAACGTATCCTATTTTGCTACATTTAGAATTTTCACCAGATTTTTTAATTTTTATTTTTTGCCATTTTTGCACTTTTCGTCAATGGGTGGGTATTCTCAGTTCAGCGATTTTTAAGCATTTTTTTTATTGCTATTTCTGCGTCCCTTTGCATACGTTTTGTAGATTTTTCGACATTACGAAGTTCTAACGTAACCAATTTTGCTATATTTAGGATTTTCGCCAGATTTTTTAATTTTTATTTTTTGGCCATTTTTGCAGTTTTCGTCAATTTTCATTTTAGCGATTTCTAAGCATTTTAGTTTATTCCTATTTCTGCGTCCCTTTGCATTCGTTTTGTAGATTTTTCGGCATTTCGCAGGTCTAACGTATCCTATTTTGCTATATTTAGAATTTTCACCAGATTTTTTAATTTTTATTTTTTGGCACTTTTCGTCAATGGGGGGGTATTCTCATTTAAGCGATTTCTAAGCATTTTACTTTATTCCTATTTCTGCGTCCCTTTGCATTCGTTTTGTAGATTTTTCGACATTACGCAGTTCTAACGTATCCAATATTGCTATATTTAGGATTTGCACCAGATTTTTTAATTTTTTTGGCTATTTTTGCACTTTTCGTCAATGGGGGGTATTCTCAGTTTAGCGATTTTTAAGCATTTTTCTTTATTGCTATTTCTGCGTCTCTTTGCATACGTTTTGTAGATTTTTCGACATTACGAAGTTCTAACGTATCCAATTTTGTTATATTTAGGATATTCGCCAGATTTTTTAATTTTTATTTTTTGGCCATTTTTGCAGTTTTCGTCAATTTTCATTTTAGCGATTTCTAAGCATTTTAGTTTATTCCTATTTCTGCGTCCCTTTGCATTCGTTTTGTAGATTTTTCGGCATTACGCAGTTCTACCGTATCCTATTTTGCTATATTTAGAATTTTCATCAGATTGTTTAATTTTTATTTTTTGGCCATTGTTGCACCTTTCGTCAATTGGGGGTATTCTCAGTTTAGCGATTTTTAAGCATTTTCCTTTATAGTTATTCCTGCGTCCCTTTGCATTCGTTTTGTAGTTTTTTCGACATTACGCAGTTCTAACGTATCCTATTTTGCTATATTTAGGATTTGCACCAGATGTTTTAATTTTTTTTGGCCATTTTTGCACATTTCGTCAATTGGGGGTATTCTCTGTATAGCGATTTTTAAGCATTTAAATTTATTGCTATTTCTGCGTCCCTTTGCATCCGTTTTGTAGATTTTTCGACATTACGCAGTTCTAACGTATCCTATTTTGCTATATTTAGGATTTTCACCAGATTTTTTAATTTTTATTTTTTGGCTATTTTTGCAGTTTTCGTCAACGGGGGGGGGGTTTTCTCAGTTTAGCGATTTTTAGCATTTTACTTTATTGCTATTTCTACGTCCCTTTTCTTTCGTTTGGTAGATTTTTCGGCATTACGCAGTTATAACGTATCCTATTTTATATATTTAGGATTTGAACCAGATTTTTAAATGATTATTTTTTGGCCATTTTTGTACCTTTCGTCATTTGCGGGGTATTCTCAGTTTAGCGATTTTTAAGCATTTTACTTTATTGCTATTTCTACGTCCCTTTTCTTTCGTTTGGTAGATTTTTCGGCATTACGCAGTTCTAACGTATCCTATTTTGCCACATTTAGAATTTTCACCAGATTTTTTAATTTTTTGGGCCATTTTTGCACTTTTCGTCAATGGGGGCGTATTCTCAGTTTAGCGATTTTTAGGCATTTTACTTTATTGCTATTTCTACGTCCCGTTTCTTTCGTTTGGTAGATTTTTCGGCATTACGCAGGTCTAACGTATTCTATTTTGCTACATTTAGAATTTTCACCAGATTTTTTAGTTCTTATTTTTTGGCTTTTTTTGCACTATTCGTCAATGGCGGGGTATTCTGAGTTTAGCGATTTTCAAAAATTTTTCTTAATTGCAATTTCTGCGTCCCTTTGCATTCGTTTTGTAGATTTTTCGACATTTCGCAGTGTAAACGTACCCTATTTTACTATAGTTAGGATTTGCACCAGATTTTTTAATTTTTATTTTTGGTTATTTTTGCACATTTCGTCAATGGGGGGGTATTCTCAGTTTAGCGATTTTTAAGCATTTATCTTTATTGCTATTTCTGCGTCCCTTTTCTTTCGTTTGGTAGATTTTTCGGCATTTCGCAGTTCTAACGTATTGTATTTTGCTATATATAGGATTTTCACCAGATTTTATTATTTTCATATTTTGGCCATTTTTAAACTTTTCCTCAACGGGGGGGTATTCTTATTTTAGCGATTTCTAAGCAGTTTAGTTTATTCCTATTTCTGCGTCCCTTTGCATTCGTTTTGTAGATTTTTGCGGCATTACGCAGTTCTAAGTTATCCTATTTTGCTATATTTAGGATTTGCACCAGATTTTTTAATTTTTTTGGCCATTGTTGCACTATTCGTCAATGGCGGGGTATTTTGAGTTTACGAATTTTTAAGCATTTTTCTTTATTGCTATTTCTGCCTCCCTTTGCATAAGTTTTGTAGATTTTTCGGCTTTACGCAATTATAGCGTATCCTATTTTGCAACTTTTAGAATTTACGCCAGATTTTTTAATTTTTATTTTTGCCATTTTTGCAGTTTTCTTCAATTCTCATTTTAGCGATTTTTAAGCATTTTCCTTTATTGTTATTTCTGCGTCCCTTTGCATTTGTTTTGTAGTTTTTTCGACATTACACAGTTCTAACGTATCCTATTTTGCTATATTTAGGATTTTCACCAGATATTTTAATTTTTATTTTTGGCCATTTTTGCAGTTTTCGTTAATAGGGCTTATTCTCGTTTTAGCGATTTTTAAGCAGTTTAGTATATTCCTATTTCTGCGTCCCTTTGCATTCGTTTTGTAGATTTTTCGGCATTACGCAGTTCCAACGTATCCAATTTTGCTATATTTAGGATTTGCACCAGATTTTTTAATTTTTTTGGGCTATTTTTGCACTTTTCGTCAATGGGGGGTATTCTCAGTTTAGCGATTTTTAAGCATTTTTCTTTATTGCTATTTCTGCGTCTCTTTGCATACGTTTTGTAGATTTTTCGACATTACGAAGTTCTAACGTATCCAATTTTGCTATATTTAGGATTTTCGCCAGATTTTTTAATTTTTATTTTTTGGCCATTTTTGCAGTTTTCGTCAATTTTCATTTTAGCGATTTCTAAGCATTTTAGTTTATTCCTATTTCTGCGTCCCTTTGCATTCGTTTTGTATATTTTTCGGCATTACGCAGTTCTACCGTATCCTATTTTGCTATATTTAGAATTTTCATCAGATTGTTTAATTTTTATTTTTTGGCCATTGTTGCACCTTTCGTCAATTGGGGGTATTCTCAGTTTAGCGATTTTTAAGCATTTTCCTTTATAGTTATTCCTGCGTCCCTTTGCATTCGTTTTGTAGTTTTTTCGACATTACGCAGTTCTAACGTATCCTATTTTGCTATATTTAGGATTTGCACCAGATGTTTTAATTTTTTTTGGCCATTTTTGCACATTTCGTCAATTGGGGGTATTCTCTGTATAGCGATTTTTAAGCATTTAAATTTATTGCTATTTCTGCGTCCCTTTGCATTCGTTTTGTAGATTTTCCGGCATTACGCAGTTCTAACGTATTCTATTTTGCTATATTTAGAATTTTCACCAGATTTTTTAATTCTTATTTTTTGGCCTTTTTTGCACTATTCGTCAATGGCGGGGTATTCTGAGTTTAGCGATTTTTAAAAATTTTTCTTTATTGCAATTTCTGCGTCCCTTTGCATTCGTTTTGTAGATTTTTCGACATTTCGCAGTGTAAACGTACCCTATTTTACTATAGTTAGGATTTGCACCAGATTTTTTAATTTTTATTTTTGGTTATTTTTGCACATTTCGTCAATGGGGGGGTATTCATAGTTTAGCGATTTTTAAGCATTTTTCTTTATTGCTATTTCTGCGTCCCCTTTCTTTCGTTTGGTAGATTTTTCGGCATTTCGCAGTTCTAACGTATCCAATTTTGCTATATATAGGATATTCACCAGATTTTATAATTTTCATATTTTGGCCATTTTTGCAGTTTTCGTCAATTTTCATTTTAGCGATTTCAAAGCATTTTAGTTTATTCCTATTTCTGCGTCCCTTTGCATTCGTTTTGTATATTTTTCGGCATTACGCAGTTCTACCGTATCCTATTTTGCTATATTTAGAATTTTCATCAGATTGTTTAATTTTTATTTTTTGTCCATTGTTGCACCTTTCGTCAATTGGGGGTATTCTCAGTTTAGCGATTTTTAAGCATTTTCCTTTATAGTTATTCCTGCGTCCCTTTGCATTCGTTTTGTAGTTTTTTCGACATTACGCAGTTCTAACGTATCCTATTTTGCTATATTTAGGATTTGCACCAGATGTTTTAATTTTTTTTGGCCATTTTTGCACATTTCGTCAATTGGGGGTATTCTCTGTATAGCGATTTTTAAGCATTTAAATTTATTGCTATTTCTGCGTCCCTTTGCATCCGATTTGTAGATTTTTCGACATTACGCAGTTCTAACGTATCCTATTTTGCTATATTTAGGATTTTCACCAGATTTTTTAATTTTTATTTTTTGGCTATTTTTGCAGTTTTCGTCAACGGGGGGGGTTTTCTCAGTTTAGCGATTTTTAAGCATTTTACTTTATTGCTATTTCTTCGTCCCTTTTCTTTCGTTTGGTAGATTTTTCGGCATTACGCAGTTATAACGTATCCTATTTTATATATTTAGGATTTGAACCAGATTTTTAAATGATTATTTTTTGGCCATTTTTGTACCTTTCGTCATTTGCGGGGTATTCTCAGTTTAGCGATTTTTAAGCATTTTACTTTATTGCTATTTGTACGTCCCTTTTCTTTCGTTTGGTAGATTTTTCGGCATTACGCAGTTCTAACGTATCCTATTTTGCCACATTTAGAATTTTCACCAGATTTTTTAATTTTTTGGGCCATTTTTGCACTTTTCGTCAATGGGGGCGTATTCTCAGTTTAGCGATTTTTAGGCATTTTACTTTATTGCTATTTCTACGTCCCGTTTCTTTCGTTTGGTAGATTTTTCGGCATTACGCAGTTCTAACGTATTCTATTTTGCTACATTTAGAATTTTCACCAGATTTTTTAGTTCTTATTTTTTGGCTTTTTTTGCACTATTCGTCAATGGCGGGGTATTCTGAGTTTAGCGATTTTCAAAAATTTTTCTTAATTGCAATTTCTGCGTCCCTTTGCATTCGTTTTGTAGATTTTTCGACATTTCGCAGTGTAAACGTACCCTATTTTACTATAGTTAGGATTTGCACCAGATTTTTAATTTTTATTTTTGGATATTTTTGCACATTTCGTCAATGGGGGGGTATTCTCAGTTTAGCGATTTTTAAGCATTTATCTTTATTGCTATTTCTGCGTCCCTTTTCTTTCGTTTGGTAGATTTTTCGGCATTTCGCAGTTCTAACGTATTGTATTTTGCTATATATAGGATTTTCACCAGATTTTATTATTTTCATATTTTGGCCATTTTTAAACTTTTCCTCAACGGGGGGGTATTCTTATTTTAGCGATTTCTAAGCAGTTTAGTTTATTCCTATTTCTGCGTCCCTTTGCATTCGTTTTGTAGATTTTTGCGGCATTACGCAGTTCTAAGTTATCCTATTTTGCTATATTTAGGATTTGCACCAGATTTTTTAATTTTTTTGGCCATTGTTGCACTATTCGTCAATGGCGGGGTATTTTGAGTTTACGAATTTTTAAGCATTTTTCTTTATTGCTATTTCTGCCTCCCTTTGCATAAGTTTTGTAGATTTTTCGGCTTTACGCAATTATAGCGTATCCTATTTTGCAACTTTTAGAATTTACGCCAGATTTTTTAATTTTTATTTTTGCCATTTTTGCAGTTTTCTTCAATTCTCATTTTAGCGATTTTTAAGCATTTTCCTTTATTGTTATTTCTGCGTCCCTTTGCATTTGTTTTGTAGTTTTTTCGACATTACACAGTTCTAACGTATCCTATTTTGCTATATTTAGGATTTTCACCAGATATTTTAATTTTTATTTTTGGCCATTTTTGCAGTTTTCGTTAATAGGGCTTATTCTCGTTTTAGCGATTTTTAAGCAGTTTAGTATATTCCTATTTCTGCGTCCCTTTGCATTCGTTTTGTAGATTTTTCGGCATTACGCAGTTCCAACGTATCCAATTTTGCTATATTTAGGATTTTCGCCAGATTTTTTAATTTTTATTTTTTGGCCATTTTTGCAGTTTTCGTCAATTTTCATTTTAGCGATTTCTAAGCATTTTAGTTTATTCCTATTTCTGCGTCCCTTTGCATTCGTTTTGTATATTTTTCGGCATTACGCAGTTCTACCGTATCCTATTTTGCTATATTTAGAATTTTCATCAGATTGTTTAATTTTTATTTTTTGGCCATTGTTGCACCTTTCGTCAATTGGGGGTATTCTCAGTTTAGCGATTTTTAAGCATTTTCCTTTATAGTTATTCCTGCGTCCCTTTGCATTCGTTTTGTAGTTTTTTCGACATTACGCAGTTCTAACGTATCCTATTTTGCTATATTTAGGATTTGCACCAGATGTTTTAATTTTTTTTGGCCATTTTTGCACATTTCGTCAATTGGGGGTATTCTCTGTATAGCGATTTTTAAGCATTTAAATTTATTGCTATTTCTGCGTCCCTTTGCATTCGTTTTGTAGATTTTCCGGCATTACGCAGTTCTAACGTATTCTATTTTGCTATATTTAGAATTTTCACCAGATTTTTTAATTCTTATTTTTTGGCCTTTTTTGCACTATTCGTCAATGGCGGGGTATTCTGAGTTTAGCGATTTTTAAAAATTTTTCTTTATTGCAATTTCTGCGTCCCTTTGCATTCGTTTTGTAGATTTTTCGACATTTCGCAGTGTAAACGTACCCTATTTTACTATAGTTAGGATTTGCACCAGATTTTTTAATTTTTATTTTTGGTTATTTTTGCACATTTCGTCAATGGGGGGGTATTCATAGTTTAGCGATTTTTAAGCATTTTTCTTTATTGCTATTTCTGCGTCCCCTTTCTTTCGTTTGGTAGATTTTTCGGCATTTCGCAGTTCTAACGTATCCTATTTTGCTATATATAGGATATTCACCAGATTTTATAATTTTCATATTTTGGCCATTTTTACACTCTTCGTCAACGGTGGGGTATTCTTATTTTAGCGATTTCTAAGCAGTTTAGTTTATTCCTATTTCTGCGTCCCTTTGCATTCGTCTTGTAGATTTTTGCGGCATTACGCAGTTCTAACTTATCCTATTTTGCTATATTTGGGATTTGCACCAGATTTTTTAATTTTTATTTTTTGGCTATTTTTGCAGTTTTCGTCAACGGGGGGGGGGGGTATTCTCAGTTTAGCGATTTTTAAGCATTTTACTTTATTGCTATTTCTACGTCCCTTTTCTTTCGTTTGGTAGATTTTTCGGCATTACGCCGTTATACCATATCCTATTTTATATATTTAGGATTTTCACCAGATTTTTTAATTTTTATTTTTTGGCCTTTTTTTGCAGTTTTCGTCAATTGGGGGTATTCTCAGTTTAGCGATTTTTTAGCATTTTACTTTATTGCTTCTTCTGCGTCCATTTGCATTCGTTTTGTAGATTTTTCGGCACTATGCAGTTCTAACGTATCCTATTTTGCTATATTTAGGATTTGCACCAGATTTTTTAATCTTTATTTTTGGCCATTTTTGCAGTTTTCGTTAATAGGGCTTATTCTCGTTTTAGCGATTTTTAAGCAGTTTAGTATATTCCTATTTCTGCGTCCCTTTGCATTCGTTTTGTAGATTTTTCGGCATTACGCAGTTCTATTGTATCCTATTTTGCTATATTTAGGATTTGCAGCAGATTTTTTAATATTTATTTTTTGACCATTTTTGCACTTTTCGTCAATGGGGGCGTATTCTCAGTTTAGCGATTTTTAAGCATTTTACTTTATTGCTATTTCTGCCTCCCTTTGCATAAGTTTTGTAGATTTTTCGGCTTTACGCAATTATAGCGTATCCTATTTTGCAACTTTTAGAATTTACGCCAGATTTTTTAATTTTTATTTTTGCCATTTTTGCAGTTTTCTTCAATTCTCATTTTAGCGATTTTTAAGCATTTTCCTTTATTGTTATTTCTGCGTCCCTTTGCATTTGTTTTGTAGTTTTTTCGACATTACACAGTTCTAACGTATCCTATTTTGCTATATTTAGGATTTTCACCAGATATTTTAATTTTTATTTTTGGCCATTTTTGCAGTTTTCGTTAATAGGGCTTATTCTCGTTTTAGCGATTTTTAAACAGTATAGTATATTCCTATTTCTGCGTCCCTTTGCATTCGTTTTGTAGATTTTTCGGCATTACGCAGTTCCAACGTATCCAATTTTGCTATATTTAGGATTTGCACCAGATTTTTTAATTTTTTTTGGCTATTTTTGCACTTTTCGTCAATTGGGGGTATTCTCAGTTTAGCGATTTTTAAGCATTTTTCTTTATTGCTATTTCTGCGTCTCTTTGCATACGTTTTGTAGATTTTTCGACATTACGAAGTTCTAACGTATCCAATTTTGCTATATTTAGGATTTTCGCCAGATTTTTTAATTTTTATTTTTTGGCCATTTTTGCAGTTTTCGTCAATTTTCATTTTAGCGATTTCTAAGCATTTTAGTTTATTCCTATTTCTGCGTCCCTTTGCATTCGTTTTGTATATTTTTCGGCATTACGCAGTTCTACCGTATCCTATTTTGCTATATTTAGAATTTTCATCAGATTGTTTAATTTTTATTTTTTGGCCATTGTTGCACCTTTCGTCAATTGGGGGTATTCTCAGTTTAGCGATTTTTAAGCATTTTCCTTTATAGTTATTCCTGCGTCCCTTTGCATTCGTTTTGTAGTTTTTTCGACATTACGCAGTTCTAACGTATCCTATTTTGCTATATTTAGGATTTGCACCAGATGTTTTAATTTTTTTTGGCCATTTTTGCACATTTCGTCAATTGGGGGTATTCTCTGTATAGCGATTTTTAAGCATTTAAATTTATTGCTATTTCTGCGTCCCTTTGCATTCGTTTTGTAGATTTTCCGGCATTACGCAGTTCTAACGTATTCTATTTTGCTATATTTAGAATTTTCACCAGATTTTTTAATTCTTATTTTTTGGCCTTTTTTGCACTATTCGTCAATGGCGGGGTATTCTGAGTTTAGCGATTTTTAAAAATTTTTTCTTTATTGCAATTTCTGCGTCCCTTTGCATTCGTTTTGTAGATTTTTCGACATTTCGCAGTGTAAACGTACCCTATTTTACTATAGTTAGGATTTGCACCAGATTTTTTAATTTTTATTTTTGGTTATTTTTGCACATTTCGTCAATGGGGGGGTATTCATAGTTTAGCGATTTTTAAGCATTTTTCTTTATTGCTATTTCTGCGTCCCCTTTCTTTCGTTTGGTAGATTTTTCGGCATTTCGCAGTTCTAACGTATCCTATTTTGCTATATATAGGATATTCACCAGATTTTATAATTTTCATATTTTGGCCATTTTTGCAGTTTTCGTCAATTTTCATTTTAGCGATTTCTAAGCATTTTAGTTTATTCCTATTTCTGCGTCCCTTTGCATTCGTTTTGTATATTTTTCGGCATTACGCAGTTCTACCGTATCCTATTTTGCTATATTTAGAATTTTCATCAGATTGTTTAATTTTTATTTTTTGGCCATTGTTGCACCTTTCGTCAATTGGGGGTATTCTCAGTTTAGCGATTTTTAAGCATTTTCCTTTATAGTTATTCCTGCGTCCCTTTGCATTCGTTTTGTAGTTTTTTCGACATTACGCAGTTCTAACGTATCCTATTTTGCTATATTTAGGATTTGCACCAGATGTTTTAATTTTTTTTGGCCATTTTTGCACATTTCGTCAATTGGGGGTATTCTCTGTATAGCGATTTTTAAGCATTTAAATTTATTGCTATTTCTGCGTCCCTTTGCATCCGTTTTGTAGATTTTTCGACATTACGCAGTTCTAACGTATCCTATTTTGCTATATTTAGGATTTTCACCAGATTTTTTAATTTTTATTTTTTGGCTATTTTTGCAGTTTTCGTCAACGGGGGGGGTTTTCTCAGTTTAGCGATTTTTAAGCATTTTACTTTATTGCTATTTCTACGTCCCTTTTCTTTCGTTTGGTAGATTTTTCGGCATTACGCAGTTATAACGTATCCTATTTTATATATTTAGGATTTGAACCAGATTTTTAAATGATTATTTTTTGGCCATTTTTGTACCTTTCGTCATTTGCGGGGTATTCTCAGTTTAGCGATTTTTAAGCATTTTACTTTATTGCTATTTGTACGTCCCTTTTCTTTCGTTTGGTAGATTTTTCGGCATTACGCAGTTCTAACGTATCCTATTTTGCCACATTTAGAATTTTCACCAGATTTTTTAATTTTTTGGGCCATTTTTGCACTTTTCGTCAATGGGGGCGTATTCTCAGTTTAGCGATTTTTAGGCATTTTACTTTATTGCTATTTCTACGTCCCGTTTCTTTCGTTTGGTAGATTTTTCGGCATTACGCAGTTCTAACGTATTCTATTTTGCTACATTTAGAATTTTCACCAGATTTTTTAGTTCTTATTTTTTGGCTTTTTTTGCACTATTCGTCAATGGCGGGGTATTCTGAGTTTAGCGATTTTCAAAAATTTTTCTTAATTGCAATTTCTGCGTCCCTTTGCATTCGTTTTGTAGATTTTTCGACATTTCGCAGTGTAAACGTACCCTATTTTACTATAGTTAGGATTTGCACCAGATTTTTAATTTTTATTTTTGGATATTTTTGCACATTTCGTCAATGGGGGGGTATTCTCAGTTTAGCGATTTTTAAGCATTTATCTTTATTGCTATTTCTGCGTCCCTTTTCTTTCGTTTGGTAGATTTTTCGGCATTTCGCAGTTCTAACGTATTGTATTTTGCTATATATAGGATTTTCACCAGATTTTATTATTTTCATATTTTGGCCATTTTTAAACTTTTCCTCAACGGGGGGGTATTCTTATTTTAGCGATTTCTAAGCAGTTTAGTTTATTCCTATTTCTGCGTCCCTTTGCATTCGTTTTGTAGATTTTTGCGGCATTACGCAGTTCTAAGTTATCCTATTTTGCTATATTTAGGATTTGCACCAGATTTTTTTTTTTTTTTGGCCATTGTTGCACTATTCGTCAATGGCGGGGTATTTTGAGTTTACGAATTTTTAAGCATTTTTCTTTATTGCTATTTCTGCCTCCCTTTGCATAAGTTTTGTAGATTTTTCGGCTTTACGCAATTATAGCGTATCCTATTTTGCAACTTTTAGAATTTACGCCAGATTTTTTAATTTTTATTTTTGCCATTTTTGCAGTTTTCTTCAATTCTCATTTTAGCGATTTTTAAGCATTTTCCTTTATTGTTATTTCTGCGTCCCTTTGCATTTGTTTTGTAGTTTTTTCGACATTACACAGTTCTAACGTATCCTATTTTGCTATATTTAGGATTTTCACCAGATATTTTAATTTTTATTTTTGGCCATTTTTGCAGTTTTCGTTAATAGGGCTTATTCTCGTTTTAGCGATTTTTAAGCAGTTTAGTATATTCCTATTTCTGCGTCCCTTTGCATTCGTTTTGTAGATTTTTCGGCATTACGCAGTTCCAACGTATCCAATTTTGCTATATTTAGGATTTTCGCCAGATTTTTTAATTTTTATTTTTTGGCCATTTTTGCAGTTTTCGTCAATTTTCATTTTAGCGATTTCTAAGCATTTTAGTTTATTCCTATTTCTGCGTCCCTTTGCATTCGTTTTGTATATTTTTCGGCATTACGCAGTTCTACCGTATCCTATTTTGCTATATTTAGAATTTTCATCAGATTGTTTAATTTTTATTTTTTGGCCATTGTTGCACCTTTCGTCAATTGGGGGTATTCTCAGTTTAGCGATTTTTAAGCATTTTTTTTTATAGTTATTCCTGCGTCCCTTTGCATTCGTTTTGTAGTTTTTTCGACATTACGCAGTTCTAACGTATCCTATTTTGCTATATTTAGGATTTGCACCAGATGTTTTAATTTTTTTTGGCCATTTTTGCACATTTCGTCAATTGGGGGTATTCTCTGTATAGCGATTTTTAAGCATTTAAATTTATTGCTATTTCTGCGTCCCTTTGCATTCGTTTTGTAGATTTTCCGGCATTACGCAGTTCTAACGTATTCTATTTTGCTATATTTAGAATTTTCACCAGATTTTTTAATTCTTATTTTTTGGCCTTTTTTGCACTATTCGTCAATGGCGGGGTATTCTGAGTTTAGCGATTTTTAAAAATTTTTCTTTATTGCAATTTCTGCGTCCCTTTGCATTCGTTTTGTAGATTTTTCGACATTTCGCAGTGTAAACGTACCCTATTTTACTATAGTTAGGATTTGCACCAGATTTTTTAATTTTTATTTTTGGTTATTTTTGCACATTTCGTCAATGGGGGGATATTCATAGTTTAGCGATTTTTAAGCATTTTTCTTTATTGCTATTTCTGCGTCCCCTTTCTTTCGTTTGGTAGATTTTTCGGCATTTCGCAGTTCTAACGTATCCTATTTTGCTATATATAGGATATTCACCAGATTTTATAATTTTCATATTTTGGCCATTTTTACACTCTTCGTCAACGGTGGGGTATTCTTATTTTAGCGATTTCTAAGCAGTTTAGTTTATTCCTATTTCTGCGTCCCTTTGCATTCGTCTTGTAGATTTTTGCGGCATTACGCAGTTCTAACTTATCCTATTTTGCTATATTTGGGATTTGCACCAGATTTTTTAATTTTTATTTTTTGGCTATTTTTGCAGTTTTCGTCAACGGGGGGGGGTATTCTCAGTTTAGCGATTTTTAAGCATTTTACTTTATTGCTATTTCTACGTCCCTTTTCTTTCGTTTGGTAGATTTTTCGGCATTACGCAGTTATACCATATCCTATTTTATATATTTAGGATTTTCACCAGATTTTTTAATTTTTATTTTTTGGCCTTTTTTTGCAGTTTTCGTCAATTGGGGGTATTCTCAGTTTAGCGATTTTTTAGCATTTTACTTTATTGCTTCTTCTGCGTCCATTTGCATTCGTTTTGTAGATTTTTCGGCACTATGCAGTTCTAACGTATCCTATTTTGCTATATTTAGGATTTGCACCAGATTTTTTAATCTTTATTTTTTGGCCATTTTTCACTTTTCGTCAATTCTCATTTTAGGGGGTATTCTCATTTTAGCGATTTTTAAGCATTTTACTTTATTGCTATTTCTGCGTCCCTTTGCATTCGTTTTGTAGATTTTTCGGCATTACGCAGTTCTATTGTATCCTATTTTGCTATATTTAGGATTTGCAGCAGATTTTTTAATATTTATTTTTTGACCATTTTTGCACTTTTCGTCAATGGGGGCGTATTCTCAGTTTAGCGATTTTTAAGCATTTTACTTTATTGCTATTTCTGCCTCCCTTTGCATAAGTTTTGTAGATTTTTCGGCTTTACGCAATTATAGCGTATCCTATTTTGCAACTTTTAGAATTTACGCCAGATTTTTTAATTTTTATTTTTGCCATTTTTGCAGTTTTCTTCAATTCTCATTTTAGCGATTTTTAAGCATTTTCCTTTATTGTTATTTCTGCGTCCCTTTGCATTTGTTTTGTAGTTTTTTCGACATTACACAGTTCTAACGTATCCTATTTTGCTATATTTAGGATTTTCACCAGATATTTTAATTTTTATTTTTGGCCATTTTTGCAGTTTTCGTTAATAGGGCTTATTCTCGTTTTAGCGATTTTTAAGCAGTTTAGTATATTCCTATTTCTGCGTCCCTTTGCATTCGTTTTGTAGATTTTTCGGCATTACGCAGTTCCAACGTATCCAATTTTGCTATATTTAGGATTTGCACCAGATTTTTTAATTTTTTTGGGCTATTTTTGCACTTTTCGTCAATGGGGGGTATTCTCAGTTTAGCGATTTTTAAGCATTTTTCTTTATTGCTATTTCTGCGTCTCTTTGCATACGTTTTGTAGATTTTTCGACATTACGAAGTTCTAACGTATCCAATTTTGCTATATTTAGGATTTTCGCCAGATTTTTTAATTTTTATTTTTTGGCCATTTTTGCAGTTTTCGTCAATTTTCATTTTAGCGATTTCTAAGCATTTTAGTTTATTCCTATTTCTGCGTCCCTTTGCATTCGTTTTGTATATTTTTCGGCATTACGCAGTTCTACCGTATCCTATTTTGCTATATTTAGAATTTTCATCAGATTGTTTAATTTTTATTTTTTGGCCATTGTTGCACCTTTCGTCAATTGGGGGTATTCTCAGTTTAGCGATTTTTAAGCATTTTCCTTTATAGTTATTCCTGCGTCCCTTTGCATTCGTTTTGTAGTTTTTTCGACATTACGCAGTTCTAACGTATCCTATTTTGCTATATTTAGGATTTGCACCAGATGTTTTAATTTTTTTTGGCCATTTTTGCACATTTCGTCAATTGGGGGTATTCTCTGTATAGCGATTTTTAAGCATTTAAATTTATTGCTATTTCTGCGTCCCTTTGCATTCGTTTTGTAGATTTTCCGGCATTACGCAGTTCTAACGTATTCTATTTTGCTATATTTAGAATTTTCACCAGATTTTTTAATTCTTATTTTTTGGCCTTTTTTGCACTATTCGTCAATGGCGGGGTATTCTGAGTTTAGCGATTTTTAAAAATTTTTCTTTATTGCAATTTCTGCGTCCCTTTGCATTCGTTTTGTAGATTTTTCGACATTTCGCAGTGTAAACGTACCCTATTTTACTATAGTTAGGATTTGCACCAGATTTTTTAATTTTTATTTTTGGTTATTTTTGCACATTTCGTCAATGGGGGGGTATTCATAGTTTAGCGATTTTTAAGCATTTTTCTTTATTGCTATTTCTGCGTCCCCTTTCTTTCGTTTGGTAGATTTTTCGGCATTTCGCAGTTCTAACGTATCCTATTTTGCTATATATAGGATATTCACCAGATTTTATAATTTTCATATTTTGGCCATTTTTGCAGTTTTCGTCAATTTTCATTTTAGCGATTTCTAAGCATTTTAGTTTATTCCTATTTCTGCGTCCCTTTGCATTCGTTTTGTATATTTTTCGGCATTACGCAGTTCTACCGTATCCTATTTTGCTATATTTAGAATTTTCATCAGATTGTTTAATTTTTATTTTTTGGCCATTGTTGCACCTTTCGTCAATTGGGGGTATTCTCAGTTTAGCGATTTTTAAGCATTTTCCTTTATAGTTATTCCTGCGTCCCTTTGCATTCGTTTTGTAGTTTTTTCGACATTACGCAGTTCTAACGTATCCTATTTTGCTATATTTAGGATTTGCACCAGATGTTTTAATTTTTTTTGGCCATTTTTGCACATTTCGTCAATTGGGGGTATTCTCTGTATAGCGATTTTTAAGCATTTAAATTTATTGCTATTTCTGCGTCCCTTTGCATCCGTTTTGTAGATTTTTCGACATTACGCAGTTCTAACGTATCCTATTTTGCTATATTTAGGATTTTCACCAGATTTTTTAATTTTTATTTTTTGGCTATTTTTGCAGTTTTCGTCAACGGGGGGGGTTTTCTCAGTTTAGCGATTTTTAAGCATTTTACTTTATTGCTATTTCTACGTCCCTTTTCTTTCGTTTGGTAGATTTTTCGGCATTACGCAGTTCTAACGTATCCTATTTTATATATTTAGGATTTGAACCAGATTTTTTAATCTTTATTTTTTGGCCATTTTTCACTTTTCGTCAATTCTCATTTTAGGGGGTATTCTCATTTTAGCGATTTTTAAGCATTTTACTTTATTGCTATTTCTGCGTCCCTTTGCATTCGTTTTGTAGATTTTTCGGCATTACGCAGTTCTATTGTATCCTATTTTGCTATATTTAGGATTTGCAGCAGATTTTTTAATATTTATTTTTTGACCATTTTTGCACTTTTCGTCAATGGGGGCGTATTCTCAGTTTAGCGATTTTTAAGCATTTTACTTTATTGCTATTTCTACCTCCCTTTGCATAAGTTTTGTAGATTTTTCGGCTTTACGCAATTATAGCGTATCCTATTTTGCAACTTTTAGAATTTACGCCAGATTTTTTAATTTTTATTTTTGCCATTTTTGCAGTTTTCTTCAATTCTCATTTTAGCGATTTTTAAGCATTTTCCTTTATTGTTATTTCTGCGTCCCTTTGCATTTGTTTTGTAGTTTTTTCGACATTACACAGTTCTAACGTATCCTATTTTGCTATATTTAGGATTTTCACCAGATATTTTAATTTTTATTTTTGGCCATTTTTGCAGTTTTCGTTAATAGGGCTTATTCTCGTTTTAGCGATTTTTAAGCAGTTTAGTATATTCCTATTTCTGCGTCCCTTTGCATTCGTTTTGTAGATTTTTCGGCATTACGCAGTTCCAACGTATCCAATTTTGCTATATTTAGGATTTGCACCAGATTTTTTAATTTTTTTTGGCTATTTTTGCACTTTTCGTCAATGGGGGGTATTCTCAGTTTAGCGATTTTTAAGCATTTTTCTTTATTGCTATTTCTGCGTCTCTTTGCATACGTTTTGTAGATTTTTCGACATTACGAAGTTCTAACGTATCCAATTTTGCTATATTTAGGATTTTCGCCAGATTTTTTAATTTTTATTTTTTGGCCATTTTTGCAGTTTTCGTCAATTTTCATTTTAGCGATTTCTAAGCATTTTAGTTTATTCCTATTTCTGCGTCCCTTTGTATTCGTTTTGTATATTTTTCGGCATTACGCAGTTCTACCGTATCCTATTTTGCTATATTTAGAATTTTCATCAGATTGTTTAATTTTTATTTTTTGGCCATTGTTGCACCTTTCGTCAATTGGGGGTATTCTCAGTTTAGCGATTTTTAAGCATTTTCCTTTATAGTTATTCCTGCGTCCCTTTGCATTCGTTTTGTAGTTTTTTCGACATTACGCAGTTCTAACGTATCCTATTTTGCTATATTTAGGATTTGCACCAGATGTTTTAATTTTTTTTGGCCATTTTTGCACATTTCGTCAATTGGGGGTATTCTCTGTATAGCGATTTTTAAGCATTTAAATTTATTGCTATTTCTGCGTCCCTTTGCATTCGTTTTGTAGATTTTCCGGCATTACGCAGTTCTAACGTATTCTATTTTGCTATATTTAGAATTTTCACCAGATTTTTTAATTCTTATTTTTTGGCCTTTTTTGCACTATTCGTCAATGGCGGGGTATTCTGAGTTTAGCGATTTTTAAAAATTTTTCTTTATTGCAATTTCTGCGTCCCTTTGCATTCGTTTTGTAGATTTTTCGACATTTCGCAGTGTAAACGTACCCTATTTTACTATAGTTAGGATTTGCACCAGATTTTTTAATTTTTATTTTTGGTTATTTTTGCACATTTCGTCAATGGGGGGGTATTCATAGTTTAGCGATTTTTAAGCATTTTTCTTTATTGCTATTTCTGCGTCCCCTTTCTTTCGTTTGGTAGATTTTTCGGCATTTCGCAGTTCTAACGTATCCTATTTTGCTATATATAGGATATTCACCAGATTTTATAATTTTCATATTTTGGCCATTTTTACACTCTTCGTCAACGGTGGGGTATTCTTATTTTAGCGATTTCTAAGCAGTTTAGTTTATTCCTATTTCTGCGTCCCTTTGCATTCGTCTTGTAGATTTTTGCGGCATTACGCAGTTCTAACTTATCCTATTTTGCTATATTTGGGATTTGCACCAGATTTTTTAATTTTTATTTTTTGGCTATTTTTGCAGTTTTCGTCAACGGGGGGGGGGTATTCTCAGTTTAGCGATTTTTAAGCATTTTACTTTATTGCTATTTCTACGTCCCTTTTCTTTCGTTTGGTAGATTTTTCGGCATTACGCAGTTATACCATATCCTATTTTATATATTTAGGATTTTCACCAGATTTTTTAATTTTTATTTTTTGGCCTTTTTTTGCAGTTTTCGTCAATTGGGGGTATTCTCAGTTTAGCGATTTTTTAGCATTTTACTTTATTGCTTCTTCTGCGTCCATTTGCATTCGTTTTGTAGATTTTTCGGCACTATGCAGTTCTAACGTATCCTATTTTGCTATATTTAGGATTTGCACCAGATTTTTTAATCTTTATTTTTTGGCCATTTTTCACTTTTCGTCAATTCTCATTTTAGGGGGTATTCTCATTTTAGCGATTTTTAAGCATTTTACTTTATTGCTATTTCTGCGTCCCTTTGCATTCGTTTTGTAGATTTTTCGGCATTACGCAGTTCTATTGTATCCTATTTTGCTATATTTAGGATTTGCAGCAGATTTTTTAATATTTATTTTTTGACCATTTTTGCACTTTTCGTCAATGGGGGCGTATTCTCAGTTTAGCGATTTTTAAGCATTTTACTTTATTGCTATTTCTGCCTCCCTTTGCATAAGTTTTGTAGATTTTTCGGCTTTACGCAATTATAGCGTATCCTATTTTGCAACTTTTAGAATTTACGCCAGATTTTTTAATTTTTATTTTTGCCATTTTTGCAGTTTTCTTCAATTCTCATTTTAGCGATTTTTAAGCATTTTCCTTTATTGTTATTTCTGCGTCCCTTTGCATTTGTTTTGTAGTTTTTTCGACATTACACAGTTCTAACGTATCCTATTTTGCTATATTTAGGATTTTCACCAGATATTTTAATTTTTATTTTTGGCCATTTTTGCAGTTTTCGTTAATAGGGCTTATTCTCGTTTTAGCGATTTTTAGGCAGTTTAGTATATTCCTATTTCTGCGTCCCTTTGCATTCGTTTTGTAGATTTTTCGGCATTACGCAGTTCCAACGTATCCAATTTTGCTATATTTAGGATTTGCACCAGATTTTTTAATTTTTTTTGGCTATTTTTGCACTTTTCGTCAATGGGGGGTATTCTCAGTTTAGCGATTTTTAAGCATTTTTCTTTATTGCTATTTCTGCGTCTCTTTGCATACGTTTTGTAGATTTTTCGACATTACGAAGTTCTAACGTATCCAATTTTGCTATATTTAGGATTTTCGCCAGATTTTTTAATTTTTATTTTTTGGCCATTTTTGCAGTTTTCGTCAATTTTCATTTTAGCGATTTCTAAGCATTTTAGTTTATTCCTATTTCTGCGTCCCTTTGCATTCGTTTTGTATATTTTTCGGCATTACGCAGTTCTACCGTATCCTATTTTGCTATATTTAGAATTTTCATCAGATTGTTTAATTTTTATTTTTTGGCCATTGTTGCACCTTTCGTCAATTGGGGGTATTCTCAGTTTAGCGATTTTTAAGCATTTTCCTTTATAGTTATTCCTGCGTCCCTTTGCATTCGTTTTGTAGTTTTTTCGACATTACGCAGTTCTAACGTATCCTATTTTGCTATATTTAGGATTTGCACCAGATGTTTTAATTTTTTTTGGCCATTTTTGCACATTTCGTCAATTGGGGGTATTCTCTGTATAGCGATTTTTAAGCATTTAAATTTATTGCTATTTCTGCGTCCCTTTGCATTCGTTTTGTAGATTTTCCGGCATTACGCAGTTCTAACGTATTCTATTTTGCTATATTTAGAATTTTCACCAGATTTTTTAATTCTTATTTTTTGGCCTTTTTTGCACTATTCGTCAATGGCGGGGTATTCTGAGTTTAGCGATTTTTAAAAATTTTTCTTTATTGCAATTTCTGCGTCCCTTTGCATTCGTTTTGTAGATTTTTCGACATTTCGCAGTGTAAACGTACCCTATTTTACTATAGTTAGGATTTGCACCAGATTTTTTAATTTTTATTTTTGGTTATTTTTGCACATTTCGTCAATGGGGGGATATTCATAGTTTAGCGATTTTTAAGCATTTTTCTTTATTGCTATTTCTGCGTCCCCTTTCTTTCGTTTGGTAGATTTTTCGGCATTTCGCAGTTCTAACGTATCCTATTTTGCTATATATAGGATATTCACCAGATTTTATAATTTTCATATTTTGGCCATTTTTACACTCTTCGTCAACGGTGGGGTATTCTTATTTTAGCGATTTCTAAGCAGTTTAGTTTATTCCTATTTCTGCGTCCCTTTGCATTCGTCTTGTAGATTTTTGCGGCATTACGCAGTTCTAACTTATCCTATTTTGCTATATTTGGGATTTGCACCAGATTTTTTAATTTTTATTTTTTGGCTATTTTTGCAGTTTTCGTCAACGGGGGGGGTATTCTCAGTTTAGCGATTTTTAAGCATTTTACTTTATTGCTATTTCTACGTCCCTTTTCTTTCGTTTGGTAGATTTTTCGGCATTACGCAGTTATACCATATCCTATTTTATATATTTAGGATTTTCACCAGATTTTTTAATTTTTATTTTTTGGCCTTTTTTTGCAGTTTTCGTCAATTGGGGGTATTCTCAGTTTAGCGATTTTTTAGCATTTTACTTTATTGCTTCTTCTGCGTCCATATGCATTCGTTTTGTAGATTTTTCGGCACTATCCAGTTCTAACGTATCCTATTTTGCTATATTTAGGATTTGCACCAGATTTTTTAATCTTTATTTTTTGGCCATTTTTCACTTTTCGTCAATTCTCATTTTAGGGGGTATTCTCATTTTAGCGATTTTTAAGCATTTTACTTTATTGCTATTTCTGCGTCCCTTTGCATTCGTTTTGTAGATTTTTCGGCATTACGCAGTTCTATTGTATCCTATTTTGCTATATTTAGGATTTGCAGCAGATTTTTTAATATTTATTTTTTGACCATTTTTGCACTTTTCGTCAATGGGGGCGTATTCTCAGTTTAGCGATTTTTAAGCATTTTACTTTATTGCTATTTCTACGTCCCTTTTCTTTCGTTTGGTAGATATTTCGGCATTACGCAGTTCTAACGTTTCCTATTTTGCTACATTTAGAATTTTCACCAGATTTTTTAGTTCTTATTTTTTGGCTTTTTTGCACTATTCGTCAATGGCGGGGTATTCTGGGTTTAGCGATTTTTAAAAATTTTTCTTTATTGCAATTTCTGCGTCCCTTTCTGCTTACATTAAGTATGAAATTATGTGCATGGTTCCCGTAATGCTGTAAAATATTCGCGGTCACTTCGGAAACAGGGCGTCCAATCTGCTCCGCAGTAGGTAGCGTTTTCGAGAGATCTTAAATGCAGAAAAACGTTTTCGTGAACTTAATCAACATATATATCAAAATCTGTCTCTGGTTTAAAGACTATGCATACCCCTTTTAACCAGTACAGTAATTACGTGTTTATGAAATGGCGTGGAGAAAAAATTTGCTAATAAAATTAGGCGTCTAATAAGGTGTATGAATTAACATATATACAATATTAAAGTGATAAGGATTCTAATACATGGAATCGGAAAGTAAATGAACTGCAGCAGTATTAATATTTACACATGTAAGAGTATTGTAGAGCGGTAATAAGACATTTCAGAGATACACGATTCTAATTCCATGAATCCCACGTATGCATGTATATGTTAAGAGGTTGTAGATAATTTATCTCGCACATGAACACAAAAGATAGCAAATGGAGCTTTACTGCACCTTCGCACTAATGGGCGGGAGATTTTCTAATGTATTTACACAGCTTATCAAGAATTTCCATTAGCAAATAAATAATTCTCCAACTCAGATATCATAAAGATATCATATCATATCAAATTTGCTCCGTTGCCGACAGGCCAAGGAAAGTTGATTCGAGCGGTCCCCTGTGGAGGTTTCATCAACTATTTACAAGGGCCCACGCCGCTCCTGTCAGTGTACGAGTCTTTCAGTGCAAGTGCACTAAAAATCTGATGTAATACATTCACATGATTTTCTCTGCCCTCTATCGTTTATTTAGTGGGTACACAAGCTAAAGTTCATTTTTCAGTCTACTACAGTTTAATCTAAATAAGCCTTTGCAGAAGTAGCTACATTACACATTCCATTATAGATACGAAGAGCACAGCACAGATTCTTAAACTGTACGCTATATGTTGGCCCAAAAATTCCGTACTGTTTTGTATGCAATCACGAGAAACAACTGAAAGTTGACACGACTTACAGAGAATGATCAAGAAATTAACAAATCGTATGTTTAATAATGGATATCTCAGAAATGGCTTATACCCAAAATTTATTTGAAATAAGTTAAGCGTTTTAAAGAGATCTACATTTTGTTGTGTTTTACGTTTTCGTCTACTGCTTAACGTTTACCCGTTATACAAGATTTGAGGCAGTATTTTTAACACTTAAATGATCTGTCTAATTATATAAATTCAATAACAGCCCACTTTAAAGCAATATGTGTATGTAACAATATATAAAAGTGTTTATTACAGTCATTATATATGTTTATATTATTGTACACATGTAATAATGTTATCTGAATGTATTACGTAATTTAATAATGTAGGAGCTGTGAGAATAATAGGTTAAAAGTTGCTAACAATGAGGTAACCTTGAGGCAATAATGAGTAAGAAAGTGTAATAATACTACTAGTCATTCTTGGAAGCAATAATGTAATATTTGTGACAGTTTATTAAATAGCCAATCAACAACCAGAAAAAGCTATAGTTAAATCAAGATATTCTATTGGACTAGGATTAGCCAATCAGAAACTGAAAACAGATATTTTCAAATTTAGGCGGTAGAAAATAAGTCAGTTGCTTGTAGACAGCGCTCATAACTGGACGTGTTGGTTGTAGACAGTGTTCCTAATTGGACGCGAGATGCGTCCTCGAGAAGTTTAATAATTCAGCGTGAGACGAAAATAGTTGACGTGTTAAAAAAGTGCATGTAATTAACAAAAGAATCTCACACCTATCTATATCAGTGAAGTGTTATTTAAGCCATGTCGCATTAATAAATGGAGTGAAGAAAAACTTAAAATCTGTGTAAGCCTACATTTTTCAGTCGCACTGCTTCCTGCTAAGACATTCATGTCTCTTAAAATATATATAAATACTGACGCAACCGAGGCAAACATAAATATATAATATTTAAAGAAACAGTAAAAAATTACAAAGTTAATATTTTTAAACTTGGGGCAAAGGCAAACGGAAAGTACATTTTTTTGGGACGAAGGCTACCGGAAACATTTTACCATACGTGCGGTTGCAACTACTTCAATTTCGGCTCCCCAACAGTTGAAATATAATAAAACAACGTAAAGACCTTCTTTAAAATCGGCTCCCAAAACGTGGGGCAAATAACAATACAACAAAACACCTTCTTCAGATTATACAAAATTTCTTCCGAATGAAGAAGACTTCACAGGCTATTCCCAGAAAATTCAAGATATACATTTTATATGTTTTGTAAATATCTTTAGTAGATGCCATTTTAATCTAAATCGTTATAGCCATTTTTTAGAACATTAAATATTTCGAAAAATCGTGCATGTAAAGGGTATTCTGGGCTGGGGGAATCGTCTTGAAAATCTTCGTGCTGCATCTTTGTAGGGTACTGAAACTAAACACCAACTTTGTATTTATCTAAGTTTACGTTAGGAGAGGACGAAGGGCGGCCAGAACAGGCAGGGCAGGGTCCCTAACATTTACAGATTTGTGCTACCCGGGGACTGGCTGGTAGTGCCCTGCATTGCACACGCCAAGACCTTCCGACGACACTTGCAACCCTGAAAGAAACAAAAAAAAACTAAAGGCGAAGTGAAATGAGAATAGGGATGAAATGGAAGGATAGAAAATTCGGGGAATGTAATGATCCCTCCCAGCATTCGCCTGACAACACGGGGAAATCTTCGCATAAAACCATGGGTTAGGAAGGTCGGCTCACGGAATCCAACACACGACCTCCCGAATGCGGGCCAGAGACGTTAACTCCTGAGCCATTCCGCTCATACGAGAGAAAGTAACAATTACAGCTTCGAAATTTGTTTTCGAGTTTTACTTCATTCTGAGCAGAAAAAACATTGCGCGGAACAATAACACGGGTTTCTCTTCCCAGTATCAACTCACAGGTGTTCGTTATATAAATAAAATTACTATTTGCTTACCCGGTGTTGCTAGGGCGAGGTTTTAAAACTGCAATAAGGATTTAATTAATTTCATTCCTCTTGAAATTGTTGTACAACGACCCAGAGGTGAATCTTCTTTATTATCTCTAGGAACTGTAATTTTGTAAATTTTCCGCGATATTCTGCATAAGAAATCATCATTCTTCAAGAATTAGATAATTATTAGTCTGTTCCGGTTCCATTTAAGTAAAATAACTGGTCGATCCATCTATTATTTGGTCCATCTCAAAATCTTTTACCTTTTGGTTTATAGTTTAGAATATTCAGGGTACACGTTCTTTTTCCATTCTTAATACATTTTTATCCCAATTTTTACTTTCTCTACTACACATAGTAAGCAGTGGAAGTATTGTATTCCACCCAAAAATTCGATACCAAGATTTCACCGGAAATATATGTTTTCAGACCTCCTGAACGCCAAAAAAGCATTTTTGGAAACATGTCCGTGCGTGTGTGTCTGTGAAGAGCATAACTCAGAAACGAACAGTCGGATAAACAACAAACTTGGTATTTAGGTTCAGTATCTTCCAGAGATGCGACACGAAGGTTTTCAAGAAAATCCCCCCACCCCAGATTACCCTTTACATGGAAAATTTTTCGAAAATTTTAATTTTCTCAAAAATGGCTCTAACGATTTTGATTAAAATATCATATGTTTAAGATATTTTCATGACAAATGAAATGTATATCTCGAATTTTCTGGAAATGTCTCTAAAAGTATTCTTCATTGTGAACGACTTTTGCATAACTGGTAAACCATAACAGATAGACAAAATGTTACTACAAAAAATGTAGATCGCGTTAATTTATGTCGTTTACTTTCTTTTGTTGAGTGAACCATTTTCAAGATATTGCTTGTTATTCCCTTAAATTCTCCAATACTTATACTTTTTCTCAAATGAGAATTCGTTATTCATTTGTTTGTCCTGAACATGCAAAGAGAATGGAATGCGCCACATAGCAACCAGCTCTTAAAAGATTTAACTATCGCTTAAAGCCTACCATATTCCCCTTGCACCTACAAGAAAATTAGCAATAAGATTAACATATCGATTAACATGAAGCATATGGAGAATAATTATTTGTAAAAATAGTTTGTACAAGAGTAGAGAAAGTCATGTGAGTGTAACACATCAGATTTTTTTATGTTCAATCTTGTTCATTACACTAAACATATTTAATTGGTTTCTGATTTCTTGATTTTTGTTTTTATCCAATAAGATATACCCTGCTACATGTGTTAACAATCTAATTTCAGCTACCTATATTCTTTTTTCGAGAGCTTTGTTTATTATCCAGCATTCCGAGTCATATACCAGCATTGGTACCGCTAATGCTTTGCAAAGTGTCAACAGAGTTTCTCTTCTTACTTTCTTGTTAATGACCTTTTAACTGTCCCAAATGCTCTTGAAATTAGCTCAATTTTTTATTAACTGCATTTGTTTCATTATGGCCAACTGATACCACAATTAATTAAAATTAATTACTTGCTCCAGTGTTTTATCATTCATAATTATCTTAATCCTCATTGGCTCTTTACCATGAAAGACATGACTTGAATTTACTTTCTGATATTTCTAAATCATATTTTAAGGCTGTTTTATTTAAACTAAATGTAATTCTTTGTAGACCATTTACATCTGCTGCTATTACTATACGATCATCCACAAAGAGAAGCGGTCCTATTTTAGGATTTTGATTTAAATTATTCCGCTATTCCTTAATGATGTATATATATATATATATATATATATATATATATATATATATAAAATGGGTGTAAAAGGATACCCTTATCTTAAGCCTTGATGTATATTTATTCCTTATTTTGATGTTTTATTTCCACTTTTTACCCTAATTTTTGTTTCAACATACAAACTTTGTATAACTTACTAAATGATTTGGAAAGCCTTTCTCATTAAAAACATGCCGTAATACTACATAACAAATATCCCACGATATTGTAACATATGGATTATTAAGGATGGATAGTACTTCCATTATTAATATTATGGGTAGAGGAGTCATTTACATAACAAATGTATTTGGGAGTTTTTGGCAACGTCTGGCTTGGTCCCTCTCTGGGCAAGCCAGCATGGAGGAGTCACGTAACTTGGGGAACAAAAAAGACGGTTTAACTGCCGCCAATGTGCGTGGTAATCGGGAAGCTGTGCTAAAAGCACAGACGCGGTTTATAGAAGGCAACATCTTTCTCCCTCGAGTGTAGTCTACAGTTATTAAATAACAGGCATGCAATTCCGTTAGTAAATACGCTAATAACTTGGTTAAAACACTTATTTTCTTTTAACATTTGTCTTCTGACCTCACCCTACTCAAGCGAGTGTTCCTAATTTCTAATAATATTTAGATATTTGAACCAGAGCTATGCCCCATAGCTTGAGCTTTAGAGGGCACCTTACAATATTCGCTGAAATGCGTCGCATATAATCGACGAATGCTGTAATTCTGATTTTCATAACCTCGCCTTGCGGCAGTTTCCAAGATCTGAAATTGTTGTAAAGCCTGTTAGTAAAAAATGACGAAATATATGGGAAAAACTAGTGAATATGAAAATTTTCTGCTTTCATGGTCACGAGTTTAAAATTTTTGGAAACACTATATCATGTATAAAATGTGTGCGCACGTAACAAATCTCTATTACACGAAGCCAGTTTTATATTCTTACCTTTTGTAGTTAAGTAAGATGCTGGAGAAATAAATAAACACGTTCATACTTCTAATAAATATAATAAACAAAAATTCAAACAAAATTTCCTATGCATACGAATTCTCAATGCAATTATGCTGATAACAAAATGAATTACTGTCTTTCTGGCAGGAAAGAAGGAAAAGGAAGAAGAAAAAGAAAGGAAGGAGAAAAAGAATTATGCTCACCGCCATTCAGATTCTTTCTCAAATAAATGCCGATTATTTTGTAATATAATGATTTATTAATTTAAAGTTATTAATAGCTGCGCTGGACATTTATTCTGTCATCAAAGAAGCCTTTCTAAGGCGAGGCAGCGATTTATTTGTACTTCTTTCTAAGATAGCCCCTAACTTGTCTATGTTTTCCACTGTTAGAGCTGTTGGCTATATACGTTTCTTTTTTGTCTAGCAAATACACAGCGTGTTAATATAATGCTGGATTTGTTCGGATTGGTAACACCAGAGAGTTCTGTAACAATTATTCAAGCTGGCAGCCCACATGTTCGAGCAACACTTAGCACAAACGCATACTGCTCTGTAGCATTCACCATAATAATACACTGTCACAGTAAACAGAGTCAAAAGTCGGCTGTACTTAATGTTATTTCCATTATACACCGTAACAAATAGCTGATCTGCAAATGCCGCTATCCTCCGTAGGCGCGTGAGCAGGCTACCACAGAATAGGGTCGGAAACTGCTACCGCCAATTGTGTCAAACAAGATAAACCGGTGGCATATCAATACACCCAATATACAAAGCAAGAATTATCAATAGCATTCCACTATGTAAACTATTTGCACGAGACATGTAGCGTTTTAATATTTTGCTACTGCAGTCGCGATTTTGAGCATGTGCGATTAGTTTCCTCATTTATTAGGAAGCCAGAGCAGCTGTGAGCGATCGTCACTTTGTGTTTTCCTGTTGTTAAGCGTTTCGAAGCATTCAAAGCAATCATCGTCAACTGTGTGAGGTTTATGGGGAAAAATAATGAGTGCAATGCCTGGCCACACAAGACAAACTCAACATCTCATCTTAACATTTGGTTGGGAATAATTCGACCATCGTCCTTACAGTCCGGATTTGGCACCCAGCGATATTCATTTGTTTCTTCATATGAAGAAATTGCTTGGAGGAAAACATTTCAATGACGATGATGTTGTGAACCAAGAAGTGCAGAGGTGGCTTTCATCACAAGCAGCATCTTTGATGAAGACATACAGAAACTGGTTTCCCCTTACGACAAGCGTCTGATAACAGGGGTGACTATGTTGAGAAGTAATGTAATGAATAATAATAAAATACTTGAAAAATAGTGTTCTTTATTTTTAAAACATTATCGGTACTTCCTTTAAAAACACGCCTTATATTAACAAATATGATAAGTATTATATTATTAAATATAACACTCGAGAAAGGATTACATACCAGAGAACTGACATCCGCTAATTGTGTGGTAGTTTTTTTTTTGCTTCGTAACACAATTTTCCCAATTTGATTTAATTTTATTTCGATTTTAGTGTAATATTTCCTAATAAATAAACAACAACGGCGATTTTCTAGCATCACCCTGAATGAGAAAATCGCATGAACAGGGACAGATTCGTCAAAATAGATGTAATATATAATATTGCAGCGGACCAGGTTGAGTGCCGAGGATTGCATCAGATGACTTGATCAAGCATAAAGTGTCGAAACGCGGATACCTCAACACGACCGCACTAAGGAACGCGGAGTCAGCTCTTCTGTATGTATTTATACTGCGGGGGTTTGGCTCGAGGGGGATCAATTGTCGGGATCATTGTCTGAATAATTGTCTGAACCATTGTGGGAATCGGCGTAGTAATCAGTTAAAGGGAGAGTTGCATCATCGACGAAATGAGGTCCGCTTACCTTACACGAGTTGCCAACGCAACACCAGGTGAAGTAAGGATGTATCTCCTCTAAGTTCTGCTTGCTTACCGGGCTTCACCTCAATCAGATTGGTCCACCTACGGGCCCTAATGTACTCACACTAATGCAATAATACAATTTATTGGCTCAATGCGTCCCCTCTGCATTATTTAAATACCCCCATCCTGAAACGCCACCCTGGCCTACTTACTACACCAGTAACAACGCATCCCCTACCACTGAGCTATCATCCTCCCTAGGGTAACCAACTACTGCGGGGTAACCACCCCGGTAGGGGTGTTACAATATTACTAAAATAATGAAATACTTGTTTGTGACGATAAAAAACAATAAGACATTATATTAGTTTTAAGTTATAAAACGGTACATTTGCTGCATAAATTCCTTAGTAATTGATCTTTAAGTTTAAAAACGAAGAAACAATATTGTGCTAAATAATACTTCCAATAATAAAATCACGTTAATATAATAACTTAGGATATTCTAATAGTTACCTATCCAAATGGTTCCTGAAGTGGAATTTTTTAAGAGTGGAAAACTTTTATCATGAGCATTGCTCGAGTATAAAAAATACCACAAGTTACGTAAATGATTTCATTTACAAACAATAAAAAATTACAACAAACACTCTTGTAAACTAGAAAGATTTGCACTTCTTAACTTAAAACTGTTTAGCTATGCTCTGTTTTTTATTTTGGTTGTAAATAAAATATTTTTAGATGGTAAAATACTTTAATAGTACTTTTGTTTTTTATTTTAAGTGCTGCAGTGCTACAAATGTAATTTTTTGTTATTAAAATTGTCACTTTCATAATTTTATCATATACATATATTTGAACTTTCATTTTGGTTCCAATGCCACAAAAAAACTTGCATTCAATTTTGGAAACCTTCCATTAATATTTCAGGAGTAAGCTTCACCATAACGGCGTTTTAAAATTAGGCTAGAAATTCACTCAACGCTGTATATTGAGCTCTCGAGTATGACTGAAAATTTCCTGAGAAGATGCCAAAAATATGCGGATACTGAAGGACAATTCCAACATCTCTTACGATAAGGCATGTGCTTATTAATTATAATTTTAACTATAAGTATGAGAATGTGAGGCGATTGCGGGGATATTATAGCTGTTTCAGCGGTAGTCCGAGCTACAGCTGGCGCACGATTAGCCGTTGCCTGGCCGCATTGTGAAGGAAAGACACTGTGTTTGAAGTGGTGTAATAAATAAATAAATTGTTTTCTTTTTTGTTAAATTTAAAAGAACATGTCTAGTTATTAGGTTCTAAATGTTACATTTACTTATTGATGTACATTTCATTTTACATCCATTTCAGTTGCTCTCATTTAAATTTTGTTAGTAAAATTGTCTTAAATGTTTATGATTAAAATTGTTTTTGTCAAAACTAATAGTATTACCAATAAAATAATTAAGAGTTATGAATCTTCTTACTCCAACAGGTTGTTCAGGTAGGTGAAATGTGGAAGGAAGAATTAATTCGTACATAAATAATAGGGGCGCCTATTGATTCTTCTTCTCCTTTAGCATCTGTGGCAGCATATATTGGCGAGGTCGCAGATAAACTATAACTTCAATAATTTGAAACCAATAAAGATCATCCCATCCCATCCCATCCAACTATTCTGTTAAAGGAAGATCTTGCATAGAATTTTAGTATTATTGTTTATTTTCGTTCTGTAGTTACAACCATCTCGCCAGTGTCTCATACGCAATGGTCTTATATCGGTCACTCATTTATCGAACTGCGTTACAAAACAAGTAAATAAAACAAAAACAAACAAACAAACAAAAATATCCTGAAGCATGGAAGTTTGTCCAGGCAGTGTCCTCACCAGTGTTGCCAACCACACAACATTGGATCTTGCTACAGGTCGAACAAAATTCCGCTACGTTCAACTACAAATATAAAAAGGTTATTATTACACATTAAGAAGTGGTAATAATATACGTCTTTAAATGAGATGACCAAGATGACAGATTTTTAGTTATATGATAATATTGCTGTATTTGCAAAGCCTATTAAGGGGCTTATTAAAAATATAAGAATAAACTGATATTACTGCAAATAACTGAAGGGTATCTATGTAGGCTGTCTATAGTATTTTAAAAGTCATCGTTGTCGGAAGATTCTGTTGTCATTATAGCACTGTTGAAAAATTGTACAAATAGAATCTAAAAACATTTGGCAGCATAAAAATTATTCCTTTGGTTTTCTTCTAAGAGGTGGAGTATCCTTCGTCACGAGCTTGGCAGGACATGAGGTTCGACTCATCTGGGTACCGGGTCATAGTGGAATGGATGGAAATGAAAAAGCTGATGAACTTGCAAGACAAGGAGCAGTTTCAGATTTTTTGGGCCAGAATTGGTTTTAGGAGCATCTCGAGGTTTGGTAAGAGAGGCTGGTCTAAACATCAAAGCCTGGTTAGAACTCCAGGAAACAAACATGGTAAACTATTTATTAGAAAACCATGTAAGAAAAGAGCTGAAAGCTTACCTAAATGTAGCAGACTTCACCTGAGAATTATTGCATTTCTCACAGGACATGCTCCCGTAAAAAAATCATCTTAACACGATGGGAGTGTTTCAGGATAACTTACATTGCAGATTGTGCAAGAAACAGCTGAAACACATTAACAGCCAAGGCTTCACAGGAGATATGCTGCTTTTGGGAAAAATGTTTTGAACCAGGAGAATTTGAAACCCTATCTTTATTCGATTGTATTCCATAGTAAAGGGTGCTGATATAATGAATTGATTTAAAACGATACAGGTAGCACAATAAGCTCAAGGCTGAAGTGCGTCCGGAGCAATGACGATAACCTGCATCGAAAAACATCCTTTATCACTCATTATTTTATAATTGATAACACTTAAAAGTAACCCACTAATTTTATCTAATACGGTGCAATAACATTGGCAGTGAAAAAACTAAATCTCTTTTAATTTACATACTAAATGGCTTTTAACTGTGGTTTAAAAACCTAAAACGACTAAATTAATGAATATGAATTGAAACCTTTACATGTTTATTTTAGCAATAATCATACATTTATTTGTTTTAATTAAAATTGAAAATTGTCGCTACATTTTCTCATTTTTTCATTTTGCGCTGCAAGTCTCCCGATGGTTCTAATTTCGCTACGTATAGCGGAATTCCGCTACGTTTGGCAACACTAATTCTCGTATCTTTCTTGCTAAGTCATTAAATAGGCAGCTACCATACTATGGGCCAAATAGATTTATCTCCAGCTGTTCTGGTGATACTCGTACGTTTCTTGTCAGATGGGTTTTAGGACAAAAAATGCACAAACAAATTGCTCTTAACTAAAATACTTTTGGCGTGAACAACAAGTCTTAATACTATTAGTAATCTGCATGTGCTAATAAGCAAAATGTGAAAGAATGAATTTCACAATAACACACTACGTTTTCGTCCCTTAGTGACCTTATTTATTCCCTCACGTACAATCTATATTCCTAAAATTCTAAACCTATATGAACACATACATTATGGAGATCAAGTATAACTCTTTTTTCATTAAAATTGGATCACAGCTGATGGACAAGGAACAATTTATACCTTGAAAAATGCATGCTATAGGAAAATGCAAAAGAAGAAATGATGAAACCTTTAAATACTTACTATTGAATCTTTCAGGATTTTAAAATAACCTGAACCCCTTATAGCCTGGCGTAACATATTTATATAATTTTTTAAGCTTTTAGATTTTTAATGTCATTTTTTGCAACTTAATATAATAACCTTCAAAAATAAAATATAGGTATTTATAGCTGTTTTATATTCTAAAAAGATTTTTTTCAATAAAACAAGTGTTTTAATAATAACCATAACGATGATAAATGTTACCCCGTCAGCATCCAAGCGTACCATTATACCGTTTATTTTACTTGGGCACTCCCTGTCCCTTTTACAGGCACATATGGCCGTAGTCGCTGGGACTCTAAACTCCCAAGTTTGACTTTGGATGGTCAGTGCATTTTGTCTTACATTAACGATCACGGCTATTCGAATCGCTTCTTTGGTGGTGTCGGTGAAAGGGGCTCGAAAACAGGTTTAGCAATTATTGAAAGAACGACATAAGTGGAAAAATAGTTCCGGTAATAAGGATTAAAAGTTATGGAATATGAAAATTTATAAGCACACACAAGGCTTATTGGTCCCTAATATGTTTAATGTAATAATGCAGAATTTTCTTAGTTTATAAAAATCTCAGTCTTCGGATCCCTTTAGCCAAAAGATCTATCTTTTATCTAACAGCTTATTTTCCATCAAAATGTTATGCTTTGAGGTGTGTACCTCCTACCGTATTGATCTTCACAGTAACATACATTATGTAAAACTGCTCGAGTATTTAGAGAAAGAGTTGAAGAATGCTAGACGACGGTGTCGCCCGTACTGGTCTGTAGCTGAACTCCTTGAAACTGTGCTGCTACCTGTAGTTCCTGCTGTAGTCACCGCAGCGACAGTTGGTACACCATGAAGAAAAGGAATGCCAGGACGGCGAACAGGGGCTGCGTGCCTGGTGACCCGCGTGAGGGCCTTACTAGCTGATCCTTAATCCAGTCCTCGTAATACGCGACGTCGGTGTATACTCCAGGATATCCGGGCTTGGCACATTCGATGCCCCAGGATACGATACCCACCAGTAGAGAGTCGCACTGTAGAGGCCCTCCTGAATCACCCTGTGTTCCAAATGAGACTGAATTATTTATTTAGTGTGGTAGAGCTAAAGCCATTAACCTTATCCTCCTCCTACCGCAACCATATAATTGCAATAAATAATACTTCTACTATACCTCTATATCTGAATATACAGGTTGTATCAAAACAATTATGCTGACTTTGGTGGCGAGTTCCTTCCACCAAAACAAGAAATAAAATCTATACATACATTTGCATAAAAACATTTTGTTTTTGAGTTAATAAGAGTTAATCAACCCGGAAACACTCAAAGTGTCCTGCGCCTAAATGATTTACTTCTACGGATTTTTTTCTTGTTTTAGTGCGAGGATCCTGCCCTCAAAGCTTTTCAAAGTATTTCTGTACACAACATGAATAAATGAAACGAAATGAGGCTAAAACGTGAGATAAAGCTGTAGATATTGCTAACATGTTGTTAACGACAATAATGTAATTAAGGAGATTAATATTTAATATATGTGTAAAATACAGTGCGGTCGTTTTACGGCGAGGCCACGGATCGCGCGTATGCGTGTTCCGTACACTGCGGGTTTTGATTCCGTAACTCCCGCTTTAGTTACGAATGATAGTAACATGCACTATAATGAGCACTAACCTTATTATAAGTGGTCTATTTACATTGAGATACTCCTGGCATCTTCGAATGAAATTTCCAGTCACACGCAGGAGTTCTTTTTGCAAAATGTTCGTATGTTCCTCTAGGCGTGGGGACTGTTCCTATAAACCTTATTTTTTAGGGTCCCTTGCAAATAGATGCACCAATTTCGTGATTTTAGAACTCCGTTAGAACAACTCGTTTTCGCTTCTTAGGTTTGGTGTTTAGTAATCTCGTTTCCTTAACTTATTCACCAATTGTCTTAACAGTTTCTCTTCCTGGAACTGGAATGCCAGAAAATTTTTCCTGAAACTGTCTACAGACCTGTCTACGTGATTAGGTTTCTACGTATGTATCGTACATAGAAATTATTGTTCTGGCATGAATTTGTCGGCAGGCATTGCATGAATTAATAACAAGAGATTAACACCTTTAAGCGAATCACACACAGCTCAGATGTCCTCACCTTTGAGATGCACAATATATAACTCCTTACAGCACGAACACAAAGCAGCAACTGAAGCATAGCTATATCTGTACAAAACGAGAAGTAATCCGAGCCGGAGCTAGATAACGCTGGTGAAAGTCGCTCTGCCGATAGCGTTAGAGCGAGTTTGCTAGTTTAAGTGCCGTGCGGTCTCACCGTAGACTACAGTTCCTACTTAAATTCAATTCAATAATTTTTTGATGATGTTTGGTTCTTTAGTTATGTGTCAAAGCAGATATTTATGAGGGTTGATGAAAGACCTTGATCATTGTGCACCACCATCAGCAGTATTGTGTTTACGTTCGGTCTGTTTGGAAGAGCTTAGAACATTTGAGTTCCGAGATTAGCAAAGTGAAGACGTGTCAAATTCAGTTCTTAATTTGTTGCTTGTAATTCACCGTTTAGATAGTGTATTACACGGAAAAGTATTCTTTATATAAGCTTAAAGTTTCAACGTTAGTGTTATAAGTGTAGTGGCTTTAATTAAGTATTTAACAATGATGAGAGCATGCCCGCTGGAGTCCGCGCCAAGTGATCGGGGTGAATGTGTATGCTACACTGGCCGTATCTTGCTTCACGCTGTGTGTCTCGTATCTCTCTCTCTCACATACACACAAACCTCTGCCAACGCAGCGCTCCTGCTGGCGCTCCATTGGCTTACTGCAGATTCTTTCTCGTTTCGTACGGATTATAATGAAGATAACTTTGGACGCGTCATACGCCACAAGTTGCGCATCGAAGTAACGAGGCCACTGCCGCTGTACTGTGGCCTTACCTTAAAATGACCACACTGTATTTGGTCGTAATGCAAGAGTGCTGTCACTAGAAGCAAAGTTGCGAGGCTTAAAATCGACAAAAGGTGAACAAAAAGCCAGCGTTATGGCCAAGAGTTACCTGCAACTCTTGGGAATTTTCGTACAGTAACAAGCCTAAAGAAATCCGGAGAAGCATTTACCAGAACGTATCTTTCACATAATCCCCGTCGATATATATTACGTGACGTAGTATGTTAGCCAACGGAAATATTACACGAAATTACGTAGGATAAGGACGCGAATAGAGACGCGAAACTTCCTCCAATGAGAGAAAAAAGTATGGCGACTTTGTTCAGTTTTTCAACTGTCATTGTTCTAATTCTTATCTAGTTCAACTCCACATGGAATTCACTTCACTAAGGTGAACTAGTACAATTCTCGGTCACTTCACATATTTAAGGTATTTTCATGAGAAATAAAATGTATAGCTTGAATTTTTTGGGAATAAGTCTATCAACTCCACTTCATTTAGGAAGAAATATGCACAATTTTATATAAATGGTAAACCTTTAGAGGAAAACGAAAACGTCCTGCAAAAAATTTCTCTCTCTTTAAAACACACAAGTTATTTCAAATACGCTTTTCTGTAGCATTTACCATTTCCAGGATGTTATTATTGGTTATATTTCAAGGCCAGCATGTGGCGACACGTTTCAAACATCTGGCTATTGATTCGGTTTCCTTTATTCCCCTTGTACCTACAACTAAATTTGTAATGAAACCATTTCTGCAAAGGTTTATCTCCCTTAAGATGAAGTAGCTAGTAGTAGATGCTGGGGTGAGGGCCAAAAGGTTTCCAGAAAATGAATAAATTTAGATCATCCCAGCAAGCAACGACTGCACTCACTCAAGTGACGTTATCCATATCCCCCCTCCAACCGTGTCTAGACAAGCCAGCCAGGGTTGGCGTCATATCAGGCGAATTTCAAACAAAGCCCTCTCTTTGGCGTGTTCCGCGCCAAAAGGAGGGATCGTTAAGCCGAAAAATCAAAGAAACCCAATAATGATATGTCTAATAGTGACAATGCAACACAACAGTGCGTCTGGTATGACAATGAACTTACTGATATGCCACAACAGAAAAAATAAGATTTTTAAGAATGGTTTGTAGAAGTTAAATAAAATAAACAAAAGTGGCAAAAAATGCTGTTCTTATAAACCGAATTATTTTAAGAAGTGAGAGTTGACATATTTGAGACTTTCAGAAAATCTAAACTCTTAAATTATTTTCGGAATAGCTTATAAATAATATCCTTCTTATACAACCGACAAAAGGGCGAAGGATCCGTTCAGCACTTTGAGATTAGTACATGTATACAAACAGGCGAGTACTTCCCTTTATGTTACATATACAGGGTGGGTGATAAATCACTCCCATTTTCAAATTGTTGTAACTCTTATTGGTTATCCAATTTTATTGAAACCAGGGCAGTACACACACAGGACCATAAGGTTTTCTTTTGACATGACGTTTCTTTGTTACAGGTAAAAATGGCGCATAAGTGTGGAAGAGAGAGCCAAGAGAGCGGCGCGATATGAGATTTGGACATCTATGACACACATCCAAAGGTGGTGAAGGGCTGAACGTAATATTAAGATGCAAGATGCAAAAACAAGTATTAAAGTTGTCATCGAAATCTGCTAAAAACGGGTAGTGTCATCAATGTGAGGAGTTCAGAAAGGCCGTCAATCTCGAGAACAGATGCCAATTTTTCCGTCAGTGAGATGTTTACCAGGAGTCCACAAAAGTCATTCCGTCAAGGAGCTCGAGAGAAGTGGTCTAGCAGTTCATGCGCTAGAACTATTCTGAAAAAATAATGTCTCTTGGAGGACAAGGGAGCCTACATTAGGAATTGTTTCCTGAAGACTATGATCGCAGAATGGAGTTCGCTGAAATCTTTTTGGGATGGCATGATGATTGGCCGGAACTGTTCGACAATTGTTGCGATCAGATAAGGCTATATTTCACGTCGGCGGTTTTGTAGACAGATATATTGCCATTGGGCGAGTGGGAATCCGCACGTTTGTAATGAAAAGGCACACGGACGATCGAAGGTAATGATGCGCGAGGAATCACATTTTCTTCCGTTGTTGGTCCATTCTTTATCCGCAAAACAATGAATGCAACGTCGTGTGTGGCCAGTAATTGCCACAGTGAGACAGTATTGCATAACTTCACTTAATGCACGATGGTGCACCCCTACATTCGCAAATGACTTTCTGCGGGTGGTTACATGACCATTTTCCACGTCAATGGATTGGCAGACATGGCCCGCACGAATGGCCGCTTTTCAGTCCAAATCGTATGCCCTGAAACTTCTTCCTTTGGAAATTGGCAAAAGAAGAGGTGTACAGACAGAAACCAAAAACCTTGGCTGAATTGGAAGCAACAATCTTTATTGTCACAAAGGTTCCACACGAAATACTGAGAGCGGCAGTTGGAAACATACCGGATGGATTACAAAATGTGTTGCTAATGTGGAAGTGTAGGCAATGGCAAACAAAAACTTTAGGGGCAATGTGACTAATGCCTTGGTTTCAATAATTGCATAAGTAGTAGAGTTACAACAATTTGAAAACTGGGAGAGACTTGTCAAACACCCTGGAGATATGAAGATATTGGGCAAGATATCCGGGAAAAGCACTAATACATAACACCGCCGTAGTAAACCGTAGGGCAAGAAAAAGCAATATATCCTGTGTAGTCACGCATCTGTTTCTTGCTACGCCTCGGCATGTATAGCTCTGCTTCTGCGAGGAATTAATGTGCTACACAAATACAGCAGAAAGCAATTAGAACAAGAATTGTGTGCTACTTTGCTTGTGTACCAAAATTATATTACATTTTTGCTTTCTCTACCACGTACACAGTAGGCAGGAACGTATTGCATTCTACCCAAAAATTCGATACCTAGATTTCCCCGGAAACACACGTTTTGTAGCCCCTTGAATAAAAAAAAGCATTCTTAGAAAAAAGTCGGTGTTTGTCTGTCTATGAACAGCATATCTAAAAAACGAAACTCGTGCCAAAATTGGTATTTAGATTCTGTACCTTCCAAGGATCGACACGAAAATTTTCAAGAAAATTCTCTCATCTCCAACTACTCTTTACAAGGAAATTTTTCGAAATTGATTTTCTAAAAAATGACTAACAATTTTTATTAAAATAACACATATTGAAGATATTTACACGACAAATGAAATGTATGTCTTGTATTCTTTGGAAGTGGCCTGTAGAGTGCTGTTTGTTCGGAATTTTGTATAATCTGTATAAAATAAACGTTAAACCATTGACGAAAGCATACTAACAAAATATGTAGATCTCTTTAAAACACACAATTTATTTCAAATAACTCTTTGTGGCATCAGCCATTTTCGATATATTTGTTGTTAGTGCTTCGATTTCTTCAATACTTTTGATATTCTTTCTTATTTCTGTCGATTTTCAGTTTTTTCTTGCAATGTTATGGACAAAGTATGGAATTTTAAGGTGAGTACACAGCATCCAGTTCTTAAATTTTGACTACCATTGTTCTTTTTGTATGCTAACGAGTTGGTAAAATAGTTATTCTGCAAAGCTTTATCTCGATTAAAGTGAAGAAAAATAAACTGTCCCAAGAAAAATATGCATTCCAACTAATAAACGATAGAGGGTAGACTAAGTTATATGAACATAACCCACAAGACTTTTAAAAATAAATTAGGAGAGTAGAGTATTCATGTCTAACATGATTCGTGATCAGTTTTGTTGATCATACTCTGTTGTTCCTATACCCGATTTATTACATTTCTGAAAGTATGCCTGGTATTTATTTTCATAGAAACTACAACAGATACAGAAAGCACAGTAACACAGTTAAATAGAGCAAGACTATATATATATATGTTATTTTCCCACATTATCTCCACCATTCGTTATGCAATTTTGCCAAAGATAAATAACGGCCTGCATGCCACGCTCGTAAAAATCTGAACCAGCTGAGGTTAGCCCCTGTCTTACAGTTGTGACAATAGAATCTGAGTCTGGAAAATGTTGGTCACGTAGTGCATCTTTCATAGGCCCAAAGAGATGGAAGTCCGCAGTTGCTAAATCAGGACTGCGTGGTAGATGTGGTCCAGCCAAATTTGATAATGAGCTCCATGGTCGCAAATCTGGTGTGGGGTCTTTCGTCTTGTGAAAGCATCCGCGAAACCCATCTCGCACACACTTTGCGATAATTAAAGGTTGCGTAACATCTTGTCTAAGGCATTACAGCCGACATTCAGCTCTACACACAATTCCTTGGTCGAAATCCGCCGATCATTACGGATGAATGGATCGAGACGCTGTGCATTATTTGCTGTGACAGCCGAGCAAGTCGATCAGGGTTGACTTGTCCTGCACATCCTTTTCACTACTTTTAGAACGCTGTACCCACCACCTCTCATTACACACATCTACTGTACCTTTAACAAACGTCGATGGATTTTAATTGGCGCAATTCGTTAAGCGGTAAGGAATTCAATCACACATCTCTGTTTTGTACTCATCTCGATCTCAGTTTTTGAAACTCTCCGCTGCTGTTGCTATCTGTCGCAGGACAACGAAACTAACAGGGCACAAGCGGGAAAATTCAGCAATTAATACTACAACATAACAGGGCTCGGACACTCAAAGACATCGGGAAGAAAAACGTCCTGGTGAATATCCTGATTTGAAGGCCATAACTCAGAAATCAAACATTTCTGGAATTCCAAGCATTACAATGGACTATATTTTCTGCATATGGTGAATGCATACCTGAAATTACGACCTCTATTTTTGAAACATTCTGTATATGTCAACGTGTTCGCGAAGAGTTAGCGAGTTGGTGGGTGCGTTTCTGATGCGACATCAAGGGGGGCTACGAATGCGTTTAAGGATAACTGTTGTAACTCACAGTGAGTGCGAGAGATTAGAGACGTATTTGTTCGACTCCCCGGCGAGTGAACCATCCGCAGAAGAGACTGATTCGTGTTACGTCGCTACATCGCGAAGGAAAGTGAAATGGCAGGAAAAATTGAGCTAAATCACATTAGTGGAGTAACAGTGAAAACTGGACGAAGTCACAATATCTTGACGAGCATATAAGATAGTGTGGTTAATGGGCAGTTAAATTAAAAGGAAATCTTATGTGTTGCCTTCACATGACTTTCTCTACTCATCTTCTACAAACTATACTTAAAAGGGTTATTCATCTATGCACTTCTTGTTGTAAACTTATCTTAGTCAAGATAAGTTTACATTACACATTTCATTATAAGCATATGGTATTCAATCCAAGCATTGTATATCGAGACTTCACTGGAAATACTCTTTTTGAGGCCCCCTGAATTAAAAATAGCATGTTTAGAAGCAGGTCTGTATTTTGTAGAAAATAATACGGTGTTGCTATATATTCTTTGTTGCTACTTGTTCAACACCCTTTACTCAGATATAAGGGACCCATTACCCTTAGTGTCTTATTCATTCCAAAGCAGTAAATTCCACAGTGTTTCCTGGGGGTCGCCGATCGATTATGGTTTCGTGTTGCAGAATACACGCCACAAACTGAATATTCACAAAGTAAACATTCCACAAGATAAATATTTGCTTCAATCTTCTACATAATTTTCCGATTAAATTTAAAAGCTTTCCAAAAATGGTACACTATATTATGTGTTTGTGTTCTGGAAATGCCCTCAATATTGATTTCATGACGATATACCACATTAAAACTAATAATTACACGATATTTTTATTTACATCAAATTCATAAATGGTGTATCTAATCTTCATATAGCGTTCAATGCTACGATAACTCTACTCTTGAAAAGATAAAATTCCTGTTTTCCCCCTCTCTTCCTTCTTTGAATTTATCAATCTTTTACCGAAACTACTCAAATTTATCGTTTACCCATTTATACTATTCTGTAGATCATTTTAACAATAGTTCTAAATATTAGTAACGTTAATTGTATTTAAATTGTAAAATAAAAGTTCTAATACTTATCTAAAGTACGTAGAGGAAGTATTGCATTCCTCCAAAAATTCTATACCGAGACTTAAGTGAAATGCACGTTTTGAAGTCTCCTGAATAAAAAGTTCGAAAAAGGTTCGTATGTGTGTGTGTGTGTGTGTGTGTGTGTGTGTGTGTGTGTGTGTGTGTGTTTGAACAGCATAACTCAAAGACGAAAAGTTGGTTAAAAACCAAACTTGATACTTAACTGTATGGTGTTCCAAGAATGTGACACAAAAACAAAATTCCCCACCGTAGACTACCCTTTACTTAGAAAAATTCTTGTCATTCATTTTTTTTCAAAAAGGCCTCTAACGATTTTGATTAAAATAGCACCGACTTAAGATATTTATATGGCAACTAAAATTACATGTCTAGTCCTCTTGATTCTGAATCATTTTCCTACAATTGGTTAACTGTAAGACATAAACAAAGTCTTACTTCAGAATAAATTTAAATTCCGTTATAGGACACAATTTATGCGAAAGAACTTTTAGGTTTAGGTATTCTTTGTTATTGGTTTGAATGTTCAAATACTTTGTACTTTTTCCAGCCGCAAGTTGCTGTTCGTGTTTCTTCTCTCTCTTGGTCATGCAAGAAAAATAGAATTTCAAGGCCATCACATAAGAAACCACTTTTAAAGCATTTGAATATCAATTTAGTTTATTTACTCTATTATGCTTACTTAATGAGGATTTAGCTGTATTAGCAAGAAGCAAATAGAAGATAAGATTTTATGTAGTTTGTAGAACAGCGAGTAGGGGGCGCCATGTGAATGATACACATCGGATTTTTAATACATAATTTTCAAATAAGTAATTTTACAATTTAGGATTGTCGGTAACCTACTACATAGAATTTAAATAACATGAGACTTCTGGCTCTTCTTGGAGGGGTATTTTCCATGGCAACGCCCCCTCCGCTGTTGCTCTAGCTACTAAGGTGCCACCATCTTCCTTTCCCTTCGCTACAAGTTTAACTTTGAGGGGTAACACGTTGCCATGTTGGCGTGGTTTAATACTGCTCACTAACATTACGTCCCAGCGAGCTGCTTGCTATTCGGTGCGTTACTAAGCGGCTAACATGCTCTAATACAACGTGGCAACGCAGCTGTCTCACTTCTCCGCTTACAGTGTAATGTCAGGAGTCTCAAGTTATTTAAATCGTGTACAAATACTTGGCCTAAGCTGAGGTTTGATGGCCGAAAGAATGAAATTAACTTTTCACTTACCTGACAGGCGTCTTTTCCATTGCCACCGGCGCATATCATACCATCAGAAAATCCACCGCTGTATATATGCCCGCAGTCGGCCTCCGAGTATAAGCTCACTTTGGCATATCGCAACCGCTTAGGTAGATTTGGATCCCCCTGTATATAAAACATTTACAATTGGTAAACGATTCAAGATGTAAGTGAAACGACAGAAGAATAAGAAATTTATATACGATTTATTTTCGAGAAGAGGAAGTGGTGATACATATGATGTAGGGAGAGATATTGTTGCTGGCATCATATGTATACCCATTACTCGATTACAGCCAAGTTGTGTTGTTTTTCAGCACTTTCTCTTCTCGATGGCTGCAGTATTGCCGTGACACATTTAAGACATTTTATTACCAGCACATATTTCAACATGGTTTGGATTACAGGGCGATCCAGTATTTTTTGTTCGTTTACTTTCTCTACCACGTGCATAGAAGACATTGCGTTCCAGCCAAAAATTCGATAGTTATGTTTCACCGGTTATACATGTTTTGAGATCCTGGGAATAAAGAAACACGTGTTTAGAAAAACGTCCGTATGTTTATCTCGGTGAACAGCATAACTAAAAAAAAAAAAACAAAAGTCGAGTAAATACCAGTTCAGTACCTTCCAAAGATGCGACAGAATGTTTTAAAGAAAATTCCCCACTCCAAATTACCCTTTACGTGGAAAGTTTTTGGACATTCTTACTTTATAAAACATGGCTACAATGATTTTGATTAGAATATCATATATTAAAGATATTTACATTACGGATAAAAAATATGTATAGAATTTTCTGAGAATAGCCTGTGAAGCCCACTTCATTTGGAAGGAATTTTCTATAATCCTGTATACTGACAAACGCTAAGTGGTAGACCGAAACGTATCACACAAAAAATAGATCTGTTTAAAACACAGAATTTATTTCAAATAACCTTTTTTGTGGCATCGGCCATTTCCGAGATATCGTTATTAATGATTTAATTTGTTTAATACAGCCATTAGTTCAAGTCCTTTCGATATTCAATTGTTTCTAGCAGTTGCACGCAAAGAGCATAGACTTTTAAGACCAGCGTATAGCGTTCAGTTCTAAAACATTTGACTGTGGCTATTCCCTTTGTATCTATAACGAAATGTGTAATGCACTATTTCCGGAAAGGTTTGTCTCCATTAAAATGGGTTAGATAGAAAAGTAAACTTTCGTAAGAACAATTTGTATACCCACTAATAAGCGATAGAGGCAGAGAAAGTAATATGAATGTAATACAAGAGGATTGTTTTTTAAAATTTGAAATCTTTACCTGGGTAGGTCATATCGGATGATGAATAAATTATGTGTGTGAAATGACGCTCAAATGAGCCCAATGTACATAGAGGTTAGGATTACTTGATATTTGTCTTCTCAAGACAAGGGAAAACCCATGAACAAACCTTATCCGGGTAGCTCACCCTAACCGAGATTTTAAATGAGAACCTCTTGAAGGTGATGTAGACACGCTACCCACACACCAGAGAGCCGGACAGTATTGGTAATCATGTTGGTACTCCTACATCTATTGTTGCCTAAGGACTACTCTCTATTAGCAATTAGTTTTCAGTCTCTAATTTCTGTTTTGCAGTCACAAACGTACAAGCATTTCTGAATTCGGCAGCGGGTTTTTCTTCTGAAAATATATTGGTAGGCAAATCCAGGCATAACAGGCTTTTCGAAGACCAATATTCTCGAACATCAACACGTTCTTGATTAAGTAGTATTTTTCCCCAGTTTCGCTGAGGAGATAGGCATTCTTACCATCGATATACTTTTTGCCCTTATTGGAACATTGCGCACATTAAATTGTCTTTCAGTTATAGGTACATTTGTTTTGTAAACTTTGCTTTTTATGGGTTATATGTATAGAACACATATAAAACAAAAAATAGTCATCTTATCAGACTCAAAAATCAGCCATAGATGGAATAGTAAATTACAATAATAAAACAACAAGAAATATTAAAGAAATAAGAAGCCTAATTAAAGCAGTTGAACCTAGAAATCATGTCACTCTACAATGGATCCCAGTTCATGCTGGACTTTTGGGCAATGAACATGCGGATCAATTAGCAAAGAAAGGTGCAATACAACAAAAAAAACCTGTAGGACAAATAGAAATAAATAAACAATTAAACAACATTAAACGTTTCAAAAGACAGCAGAGACTTGATGAAGATAAATTAAAGGATAAAGATTATAAAACTATTAAAGATAGAGTTGATATACAAAAAATGCCAAGGAAGACTGCAGTGGCCTTGTTTAGGATGGCAACTGGCCACGATTGCCTCGCAGAACATCCCTACAAGATACGATGCCTAGCTACACCCAAGTGCACTTTCTGTGAAGAAGATGTCATCCTGAACAAACAGCATCCCGCCAAATGCAAAGCCCTTAAAAGTGATAACTTACAGACTTTATATTGGGAAGCCAGGGGGAAAATGATGCAGATCAATTAATCCCCAGTGCCATTGGTGAACAACAACAATAACTTTGCCTTTTAATGTCTCCCCCAGAGATGCAGGGGTTTAATCATGGGAACGAGGTGGTATTAAAAGAGAAGGTTTATAAAACAAATCCACATACTTTAGATGAACTTAAAATTTGTCAAGAAATTACTACCTTTTCCCACAGAGAGATGCAAATTGTAATGAGCATTCGTTGTTCAGTTCCAGTATCTCCTTGCTTGATATACCTGAGTAATTTACTTTTCTTTTTGGGCGTTGGTGTTTGTGTTAGAAATAATTTACGCAACAAACCGTACTATATTTACTGTGGACTCCTGACACCCGCACCGTCAACACAGTAGCCACTCTCGCCGGCCGGCAGCATGACGCGAAACCGGCCCCTCCAAAGATTGCCCATCCCTATAACCAGTACAATATTATAGGTTTTGCCGTTGGTATGAAAAGAGTTACGCAACGGAAATATGCTTACTATCAACTTTAAGGAAGGACCTTGGAGGAGTGCGAGGATGAGGAGAAAGCACGTAAGGACACCCGAAATGCGTACCGGCTGTTAATGGAAATGTAAACATCGCGCACGATACCTATATAAGACTTATACTAGGTTTTACCAACCGTAGTAGGCATCTGAGGTCCCAAGCTGGTGACCGTTCGCTAAAACTGGAATTTCCGTTTCGTCAAAGTGGTCATCATTTTGACTGCAGGGGTTCCGGGAAACCCTTGAGGAGCCATTTTCTCCCTTAAAATAATTGACAGTCTGTATATTCTTTATTTAAGGTTACGTAGGTACTTTTGCTCTCTGTTTCTTTCTTTTTAATATTTGGTTTACTCTCGCTTTGACAGCTGGGTCTTACTACGAGATCTTGGGGTTACACAGATGACATTAAAAATTAAATTTAAGTTTTATTTATGGACGCTCTTTAACTACTATGGTACTTAGCGTCCCATTCTGTATCGGGCGTGAAAGACCAGTAATGTTACTCAGAGGCCTCTATCAGGCTTGAGGTTCTTTTAAGTGCCGCAAATCTACGACACGGGACCACCGGCTTTACTTCCCTTCCGAAACAAGTCGTGCTACGGATTTTTACGGCCGAAAATCCATCGTCCTCTGCTGTGTTTGAACCCGCAACATCGGTAAGTCATAACTTAAACAATAATCTAAATAGTAGGAAAATAACTATAGGGAAAGTCAAGGGATTACAATATATAACTCGTAAATTGAACATAATATAAATAATGATAATTATAAGCTGAATCAAGTGATACAGTCCAGTATATGTGAAGAACAATTATACGTGTTTGTACAGTTTAGGGGCCGTTTAGCAAGAGCTAAAATTGTAACAAACGCTGCCTAATACACAAATTATGCTGTTCATTACATCTCTGAGGTGAACGATGTGGAGTTTGTGATTCTATAGATTACTAAAGAAAATGTATTACTCAAACAACGCGAGAAAACCGAATCGGAACTAATATCCTACTATCGATACAACAAATGCTGCCATCCGTAGTGTCATTCGGTAGTGTTAATGGTGATACGTGAACAAAGTATTCGAAGCACTTATTGCTTCCTTAGGCCCATACTTTGATCTCTGAAGTATTTCTCACAGATAATAAGCACATGGATTTAGATCCGAAGAGCGAGCAGGCTCGTCAATTGTTCTGTCAGAAAAAAATCACCATGCAATGCGTCACAGCTATTTTGTTGGATTTCATTCTAATCTAGTCTAATGTTTCCAAGATTAGAACCGTTGGCTACGTTTTTTTGTCTAACACGAACTAGGATATTAGGCTTTTTAATAAGCTATAATCTGTGACTTTGTTAGGAAAGGTGTTACCAGAAAATTTCTGTATAAATTTAAGTTGACAGATTACATCGATCAAATAAACTGAAATAAATTTGGGCAAGTATTGGGGGAAAAACATATCCGCAACAACTTAAAAAAACTACAGAATGCCTCTATTAGGGGACGAAAGTAACCAATTTTAAAACCTCAGGAAGTATCTATAAATTAAGTTACCCGATGATGTCAGATTGGCGCGCTTTTCTTAGAAATAGCGGGAATATTTTCCCTAGAGCATATGTTTTCGTAATTTTTGATTGGATATAAAAATAGACGCTAATGTTGGCGCCTTTTATTAACCAATAGCAGCTCGGTTATAATCTTTAGGCATATCGGGGTATGGGAGTATAAAAAGCTAAAGTCAGAGGCAGATTTCGTCAGTCCAACAGAAGCATTCACGCGTTATACGTCGCACAGTTAGTTCATCAGAATCGTTCGCGGGTTACACGTCGCGTAGTTCAACGGAAGCATACATAAAGTACGCGTCGCAATTGTACAGAATCTCTCGCGTCGTAAAGTTTGTTATAAATGTGAAACGCGAATTAATAATGTGCAGTAAATAAGTGAGTGTAGTGATATTAGAAAATATAACAGTTTCAGTTTGGCGTGTATCACGAATCAATATGTGAACTTAATTGTGACGGTAATAAAAGTGTAAAAACAAATTCTTTTATCAGTGTTATCTTTGAGTAACAAAATCCTTTCCGCTTACACACCCTGTTTAAGAGATTTGCTCGACTGAATAATAATAATAATAATAATAATAATAATAATAATAGCTAGCCGGAGCACAATGAACCCAAAATGCAAAATAAAACAATAACAGGCGCCCAGCAATAAGATAACACGAAGTGACTGCGACAAATTGGCTTCCATACATGGGGCATATAAACATGAAGCATCTTCCAACTACCAACTAATAAAATATAATCCACTTCAAAATAATAATAAACAATAATCAAATCTTAGAACAAGCGAGACTTTCGGCTATTTAGGAAACTATGTTAGCCATGATAAAGAGCGTGACATTGATATTAAAGTTAGCAAATTTCAAACATTTGTGGAGTTATTAATTGTACTCTATTCTACGGATGTGGACAATGGACTCCCCCCCCCAAAAAACAACAAATCTGATGTGTTGCACTCGCATAACTTTCTCTACTCTTGTACAAAATACATTTACGAACAGTTATTCTCCACCTACTTCATCTTATTGCTAATTTTCTTATATCTGCAAGGGAATATGGTAGGCTTTAAGCGATAGTCAAAATCTTTTAAGAGCTGGTTACTATGTGGAGCATTAAATCTCTTTGCATGTTCAGGACAAAAAAAAAGGAGTAACGAATTCCCATTTGAGAAAAAGTTGGAAAGTTCAAAACAAACAACAAGAAAAATCTCGGAAATGGTTCACTCTACAAAAAAATGTTTGACATAAATTGTGAGTTTTAACAAGATCTACATTTTTAACTAGTAAAATTGTTCTTACCTCTTACGGTTTACCAGTTATGCAAAAGTCATTTAGAATAAAGAGGACTTTCAGGGACATTCCCAGAATATTCAAGATATACATTTCATTTGCCATAAAAATTATCTTAAATATATGGTATTTTAATCAAAATCGTTACAGCCATTTTTGAGAAAAAGTAAATTTTCCAAAAATGTTCCATGTAAAGGGTGGTTTGGGGTGAGGCAGTTTTCTTGAAAATCTTCGTGTCGTATCCTTGCAACATACTGAATGAAAATACCAAGTTTTGTATTTATCCGACTTTTTGTTTTTGAGTTATGCTGTTCTCTCTCTCTCTCTCTCTCTCTCGCACACACAGCTTTCTCTAAAAACGTTTTTTATTTATTCAGGGAGCCTCCAAGCATGTATTTTCTGTGAAATCTGGACATCGAATTTTTGGATGGAATACAATACTTCCCCCACTTACAAGAAAGGAAAATACATGGATATGAAATGAAATTCTTAAGAGGAGTTAAAAAGTGCTCCATGTTTCATCACGTAATGAAGACGTATTAAGCATTTTTAATGTTAACGATAAATTGAGACATTACAAGAAAATTGAAGGAGCATCTAGAAAGAATGGACAACTCAACACTGACAAAACAGATTATACATAGGCCAATAGGAAAAAGGTAGGAAGACCCTAAAGGAGGAAGATGTTTGAGGAGGGAGCATAGAGTATATGCGTATATCTTAGATAAGATGAGGCAGTATCTCTCTCTCTCACGCACGCGCACACACACACTAATTAAACAACGCCTCAGCTGAAGCAATAGCTGCAAGTGTCAATGACTTACAGGCCAATTAATTTTCTTGCATTTTGATTATTTATGTAGTAGTTAGCAGTGTTTACATTTAATTTGAGAAAAAGATTGTAACTATATGTTAGTAAGGAAGGATACTATGAATTCGCTGTTGTGCAGGGGGAAAATACCGTGTCCGAAGCTAGACGAAATACGTTACATTCTATTTCCTAGGGGAAAAAGGTGCGAGGACCACCCAAAAATAGAAGCGACGGGTTAAAAGGTTTGCATTTAGTAACTGTAGCAAAGTCATGTAATATTCGAAATAGCTAATAGTAGAGCTAGGAGGAAGGTTTGAATTATTTAAGACAGTCAATCAGAAACATGTAAGAATAAAGGTTCAAATATTAAACTTAAGTTAGTGAAACTAATACTTTTCAACGGAATACACATAGATCAAGCTTAGGCAGGGGGGGAGATCAGATCGCTGTGAGGTGTGTTACTGGTAACAATTACCTGTAATTATATAGGAAAGGCGAATTAAATATCACAGCTCGTTAAAAGAAATCAATAGATTCATTATGTACGGGTGAATTCTGTAAATGTGTAGATAACAAACTTAGCCATTTTCGTAGGCAACATAGGGAAATCACAACAGCTTACTCCCATATGCTCGTAATAATCAGAGAACAATATATATTAACGATTGTCATAGAAATATAATTGCAGATGTGTTATAATTTGTCAGCTTCATTTTTTTTCACGCACCACACCCTATAAGAGATACCTACTAGCTCGACCACACGTACTAGATGGCCGGCACTTTCGTTATATTAATGATATATGAAAGTCATAAGCTTTAGTACAATGACTTATTATCATGGTATAAATAGTGACGTTCAACAGTAAATACGTAGGGACGGACCGGCGCAAAGAACACATGTAACTCCGATTCAGCTAAACTTAACACAATAAACATACTTTGTACTACATAGGGTAGTTAAATTATATTCGAACCCACTTGCGGACTCTCTCTACTGCGCGAGACAGCCGGCAGTCGGCGGGGAAATTACGCCGGCAGAGGCGGACTAAAATCCTACCTTATAATAGATGCTGGAAATATTGACCTTCTGCTCTCAAACAGGCAGCATATCTCGTGTAAATTTTCTCGCTCACTCTCCGAAACTCAGCAGCAGAATTGTTGTCATTTCTTGCACAATTTTTTCTCTAAGTTCATGTAGTATACGAGGATTGGAACGATACCCTTTGACTTTTAAAGAACCCCATAAATAAAAATCACAACTCTGATTCTTCAACAGCACATACGGCTGCCGAATCATAATTACATGCAATAAGAGAGGTGTTTGATGACAGAATAATTAGTGTTAATTTGTGGCCGTCTCGTTCTCCTGACCAACGTGTTGTGATTTTTATTTATGAGGTTCTTTAAAACACAAAGTGAATCGTTTCAATCATCGCACACTACAGAAACTAAAGAGAAAACATTGTGCAAGAAATCACAAGAATTCCTGCTGCTGAGCTTCGGAGAGTGAGTCAGAATATTTACACGAGATATGCTGTCTGTTTGAGAGCAGAACGTCAACATTTCCAGCATCTATTATAAAGTAAGGATTTTAGTCCGACTCTGCCGGCGTAATTTCCCCGGCGACTGCCGGCTGTCTCGCGCAGTAGAGAGGGGCCACGAGTGGGTTCAAATGTAATTTAAGTACCCTATAGTATACACTATGATAACTGCACACAGTGAACATACTCAACAGACAGTTTCACATAACGTATTCCCACTACACACTGTCAAATACCGTTACTCTCGGTAGGAGCTTAGGATACCACAGATTGAAGTCATTCAAACCAATAACTTAGGAGAGTCAGACCAGGCGGCTTCCAGTCGCATTATTCCAGATAAACACTTCTTTTCGGTTTACCCTCCCTCTTTGGAGGACGTACACCGCCCCAGGACGTACAAGTCAATGCCTGGGGTCAGACGTCTGTCAGGGAGCAGATAGACTTTTGGATCAGGTAGAAGAACTAGGATGGGTGATTAGCCCGGAGCGTATGAGAGTCAGGAAGGAGATAATATGAAATGACGATGAAATGGATGAAAGGAAAGGTAATGGAGCAAATGGTGGAATGAATGGCGGGGGAAAACGGAGAAAACCAGCCCAGACGCCGCTTCAAACATCATAAATCCCACATACGGTTCCCTAGGATCGAACTCGAACCGCCTTGGTGGTAGACAACCGGTATAACCACTCTGCCACCACGGCGCCGCTAAACGCATATTCTTGCACCACTATTCACAGAATATTTTATTCTTTCAGAAAAGAACAATATTCTACAGATTTCCATAAACGTGTGTTAAGTGTTTAAACAACTCCATCAAATAAATGTATAGCTGAAAGATAATCTTAAGCGATTAATTACATGTCTCATAAAACAATCGTGATAACCGATTATTTTAATTTTCAATTTTAACTCTTGAGCTTTGTTTTGGCATTTTACTGTCTTCACATTTTGCTTTTTGTTTAGTTTTTGTTTGTGAGGAGCACAAAACATTGCACATTCTATCGCCTGATTTAGAGATAACGATCTGCCTATAAGATACAGAATATTTTGCTTGAGTAAGCTGTCCTTTGCACCCTGTCTTTGTCACTAATTTGGACCGTTTAATCCCTTGAATCTGTTTTCACAAGTAGGTACTCACGTATTTCATAGTGCCCCACCCACTAATCTGGCACTCGTTGAAATCAAACGAAGTGGTGTTTTTTGCAAGACGAATCATCTGAATCGTAGGCTTATCCTTTGGAAATTCCGTGGTGACCTGGAAAAATATACAACCTTGTAATACCACACAACTATAACAAATTCTATTACAGAACAATACTTCTACTACTTTTTCTATCACTTGATAATAGTAAGTAGAGGAGGATTGTATTCCTTCCATAAATTGACATCGAGATTTCATAGTAAATTCTTGTTTTTATGTCCACTCAACCCAAGAAAAGTATTTTTAGAAAATCGTGTACGCGTGCATGTTTGGATCTGTATCTGTGTTTGAACAGCATAACATTAACATTTAATCTCAGTATGGATGAGACACGAACATTTTCAAGAAAATCCCCCACTCTAAGCTAACCATTATATTGTGACCTTGCACACGCACGAGCGATAAGCGGCAAGCACCTCACGGCCCGATACCTCGGCAAGGCCTTCGACGGCCTTCGGAACAATAGGCAGCGTTGAACAATAGCTAATGCGTAACAGCAGCTTACCTGCTCCGAAGTGTTCGTTTCGGCATGTTCTGGTGGGTTCCTCTTCAAGAAGGTTCCGCTTTGTATGCGGGATCTATATAAGAGGCGCTCTACCAGGACGGGTAGTCGAGTGTTGAGTTCAGTTGAGTGCTAATAGAAGTGATGAAGTGAAAAGAGGACAGTACAGTTTAATCTTGAGTTGTAACTCAGCAGTTCAGTTGTGATTTGATTCAACGGGTCAGCTTTGTTGTGTTCCGAGTGTGTGCCACTGTGACTGAAGTGTAACGTTTGTTTTGCAGTAAGTGCCTAGTGATAAATAAAGTGTGCTTTTGCAGTAATTGTTCTCATTGGTTACAATGTTATGGAAAAATATGTTTCGTTAATTTTTATATCATCAAAAATGGCCTAAAAATTTTGGTTCAAATACCATATGATTAAGTTATATTCATGGCAAACAAAATTAAACTTTAAGGGATAGACGAAAACGTACTATACAAAAAATGTAGATCTCTTTAAAACATACAATTTATTTCATATAACTTTTGTGGCATCAACCATTTCGAAGAGATTCGTTATTAAGGTTCGATTTGTTCAATACCTTTGCCCTCCTTTTTAAGTCTCATCGATTTTCAGATGTTTATGACGATAGCATGGAAACAGTTTGGAATTATAAGCCCAGAGTATAGCATCCAATTTTTAGTTTCCCTACTACGTATAGTAAGTAGGGGAAGTATTGTATTCCACCCAAAAATTCGATACCGAGATTTCACCGGAAATACATGTTTTGAGATCCCTGAATTCAAAAAAAGCATTTTTGGAAACGTGTCCGTGTGTGTGTCTGTGAACAGCATAACTCAGAAACGAACAGTCGGATAAACACCAAACTTGGTATTTAGGTTCAGTATTTTCCAGTGATGCGACACGAAGGTTTTCAAGAAAATCCCCCACCACAGAGTACCCTTTACATGGAACAGTTTTCGAAAATTTTAATTTTCTCAAAAATGGCTATAACGATTTTGATCAAAATATCATATGTTTAAGACATTTTCATGACAAAATGTATATCTTGAATTTTCTGGCAATGTTTCCAAAAGTATTCTTCATTGTGAACGACTTTTGGTAAACTGGTAAACCATAAGAGATAGGCAAAATTTTATTACACAAAAGATGTAGATCGCGTTAAAATAGACAATTTATGTCATATACATTTTTGTTGTTGAGTGAACCATTTTCGAGATATTGCTTGTTATTCCCTTAATTTTTTCAATACTTGTTTTCTCAAATGAGAATTAGTTATTCATTTTTTGTCTTGGATATGCAAAGAGTATTAATCTGTGGGAAAGGGAATGGTACTGCACCTAGCAACCAGCTATTAAGAGATATGTATGTGCTTAAAGGCTACTGTATTTCTATATTGCCCTTGTAAATATATATTCCCCCTTGCATCTACAAGAAACTTAGCAATAAGATAGAGTCTGCAAATGTTTATCTCGATGAACATGAAGTAGATGGAGAATAAGCGTTTGTAAAAATAGTTTGTACAAGAGTAGGGAAAGTCATGTAAGTGTAACACATCAGATTTTTAAACATTAGACTATTATTGTATCCTAAAGAAGTGTGTAATGTAGCTAATTCTGCAAAGGTTTATCTGGATTAAAATGAAGTAGATAGAAAAATAAACAAAGTATGCATCTCTAAACAATAGAACATAGAGAAAGATATGTAAATGTTATACATCGGAATTTGTTATTCAGAAAGTTCGAAACATATTTCCTGTAAAATCTCTACATCAAATTTTTTAGGTGGAATGCAAGTGGTAGAGAAGGATTCTCTTCGTGAATGGAGAAAAATGCTTTTCCGAAGTTCATTAGCGTCGCTGCTTGTCTAGAATGGGAGAGAATGTTGGTTGCAAAGGGATTGGGGTGGGTGGGCTTGTGTTAGCCATAGCAGAAGAATAGTTGATAACTTGACGACAAAGAAAACTAAGGTATATAGAAAATTGTTGGTGAATATTCGCCACTACTACTAATTTACTAAACAGAACAATAAGGATTGAAAAATACGTTAAAGGAAACTTCCACTTCAGTTGCCCTTTTAGTAACTAATATTTGGTGCTAGCTAGTAACTATGCTATTCCAAAAGTTCATTTATTTTACATGATGCCTTTGCTATTATACGAGGATGCATGTGTTATATCAAACGTGCAGGTATAATGCTTTAATTGCGATAATTTTAGGTGTGAATAATTTGTATACGTCTGAATTGAAACACAAAAATCCAGTGCCATGTTTATGGTGATAGGAACACGGTTTAACGCCAGTTTTATATGTTAGTAATGGGAAATAGTCATTTACAAAACTGCTGAAATAAATTAGGCATTTTTACAACTGAGAAGTTTGATATGAATAAAAAATTTAAAATTCTTAACTCTTGTTCCACGTGATGTCCAAATTACATGTAGGTTTACCAAGTAACACACACATTACACTTGAGTCACTGTGGCACACACTCGGAACACAGCAAATCTGACCGGTCGAATCAAATCACAACTGAACTGGTGAGTACTGTCCAACTTTCACTCACTTCATCACTTCTGTCAGCACTCAACTCAACACTCGACTGCCCGTCTTGGCAGAGCGCATCTTATATAGATTCGCATACAAAGCGGAACGTACAAGAAGAGGAACCCACTAGAACATGCCGAAACGAACACTTCAGAACAGGCTACTTGGTAGTCTATCTGGGAAACAACTTGAGCCAATTGGGGAATTCAATGCCCCATCCGCATATTGTCATAGTAACTCAGAAGTTAGAGCAACCGCACGGGAGCAGGAGAACCGTATTCATACCGTGTGGCATTGAATTTTTCAGTTTACTCTATATTGAAGAAACAAATAACTATTCTCACTTTGGGGTTTATATGTTTTGTCAAGTCCCCGCAGTGTACCCAATAACACAGTTAACAAAATTGTCTTTCAAAGTGAACTTACATCATTCCTAAAACGCAGAATCTTTAAGCAGTTGTACTTACCCGAAGGACTGCTATGTCGTTGGTCATATCTGTGTAGTTCTCATGCACAAAAATGTCCTTAACGGACCGCCTTACACTGGTACACGAGCTGCGATCCATGAAAATATCTCCAGCAACTACGTTCAGATCCTTCGGCCTCAACCTGAAGCAAAGTTTGTGAAATGGATACATTCTTTTGTAAATCCTATGTGTTCACGAAGTCTTTTGAGAAACTTTTCCTGCAATGTTCGACAACATCCCAAAAAATATGTACAGAGCATTTATTTCGACGAACTGCTTGTCTTGCACTGCGCTTTTTCTAACCGGTACTGTTCTCCCTACACTTTCCCTCCTCTCCGTGAGCCGGCTAAACAGTTGTCGTGAAGTCTTTGTACGGAGGTTGATTCGTTGCGAGTTCACGTGTTTCAGTGTGTCAGTGCTATTATAATGCCAAAAACGTCGGTACACTTTATCACACAGTTACTAAAAAGCCACGTCAAATCACTATGATGGAGAATTAACAGCTATAAAAGCAGCATTACAGAACATTTTATATAGACCATACATAAAACAAAAAGTACTCATCTTATCAGACTCAAAATAAGTCGTAGATGGGATAGTAAATTACAATTATAAAACAACAAGAAATGTTAAAGAAATAAGAAGCCTAATTGAAGTAGTTGAAACTCGAAATAATGTTACTCTACAATGTATCCTAGCTCATGTCGGATTTTTGGGCAATGGACATAGGATCAATTTGCAAAGAAAGGTGCAATAAAACAAATAAAACCTGTAGGAAAAATAGAAATAAACAAACAAATAACATTAAAACCATTTCAAAAGACAGCAGAGACTTGATGAAGAAGATAAATTAAAAGATAAAGAGTATAAGAATATTAAAATAGAGTTGATATAAAAATGCAAAGGAAGACTGCAGTGGCCTTATTTAGGATGGCAACTGGCCACGATTGCACTCTCTGTGAAGATGTCATCCTGAATAAACATCATCTCGCCAAATGCAAAGGCCTTAAATGTGATAACTTACAGACTTTATATTGGGAAGCCAGAGTGAAAATGATACAGATCAATAAAATTAATTCCCAGTGCCATTGGTGAACAACAACTACTTTAGCACACAGAATCACCATGTATGATTCCTATGCGATAACAAACTCTTGAAGTAAAACGGCTAGATTCCCTGCTTTTCGTGCTTCACAGAGTAAGGTTCGTAACTCCGTGAAAATATTTAGAGGTCCCCTAGCATTACAACAGTATTCTAAGCTCAGGTAATAAAAATTAGAATGAGGTCCAAAGAAATCTCTCAGAAAGCTCCCACATGAATCAGGAATTTCTCAAACCTCGTCTTGTAATCCCACTAAACTTTCGAAAATTAAAACCCAATGAAATAACTGTAGTTCGGGAATTGAAACCATACGATAATGTGAGTAGAGTTAATTTCTACAATTGGGTTTTGGATTAGGTTAGTGATCTCTCTATTGAGTCGCGTTTTTTTTTAATTAACGACGTTTGGGTTTATTTACATAACGATGAAGGATTAACAAGTGTTAATGCAAATATTCTTTGAAAGGTGTGAGAAATGTTTGGCGGCGCAACGACTCAATCTCCAATATCTTCTATGACGAAGTTATAGAAGCGCGTAATATATAGTAGTTATAATTTGCATGAGAAATTTGTGTGTTTAATTTAAGGGTCTATGAATATCGAAATGTACGGCTAAATAGCGGGCTTTATGTCAAGAAAATTCCAGTTTTGCTAGCCAGCGTAGGATGTATTTATCGCAGGGAGACACCCCGCCAATGCGACCAGCTTGATCTATTGTGACTACACCCCCCGGGAGACAAGAATGAAGTGAAGAAGCTGCAGGAGATCCACAGAGGTACGTAGAAGTCTCTAATATTTTCTAGGTTGAAACATCGCTCACCGGTAGAGGCGAAGAATCCCGAGAGAGGGCGACGAAACGACCCCAGCGGACGGGACCACGTACCCTGGCATTCATGAGGAGAACTACGCTATCTGTCAGACTGTGTCAGCACCGCAGGATTCAAAGGTACTTCTGAAACATATGGGGAAAGAGATAAACTGGAAGGACATTGGGGAAAAGGAGAAATCGTGGTAGAATACTCCAGCCCGGACAAGAGGAAACCCACGAAAATTTCCGTGGTCGGGGTGGGCGGCAATCGGGAATCGCCCAGGGACCATCCGAATACGGACCACAAACTTTGCTGCCTGAACCATCCCGCCATCCAAACGAAGGCTCTGCATAGTGAATAGTACCTACATATGTCGGGGACGTATTGTTGAAGATCTACACCATTTGTTTACAAGACTCCGATAAAGGCAGAAGTGCAGCTGGTAGCGAGGATCATAGCAGCTAGCGCGAAAATCATGTAATAGCCGAATATGTTAATCCTAGTTTATAAGTCCTGGTGAGAAGTGTGGAGCTGTGCGGCCAAATCAATTGCTCAGCTTAAAGACCTGTAAGACATAACAGCACAGAGTAATATATTTTCGCTGTTTAGCACTTCAACAATTCACCTCTGACATGTGGATGTCCGCTATCATTACAACATAAATTTGCATTACATTTATTTACAATGCTCAAAAGTGTGCATCAGTTTTACTAGAATAATATATTATGCAACAAGACTATAATGGCAATTAAGACGTGACTATCTTTGTGAAACTCGCTACCGCTCGTTTCGTAATTTTCATACAAGCATCTTAATTGCCATTATAGCCAAGTTGCTTACCAGTGTTTTGGGCCCACCATATTATAATTACAAAACTTTGAGTTCTTACAAAGAGATCTTACCTTGTTAATTGTGTGTAATTAAATACTGATCGGATGGCAGGACCTTGAGCGCCTTTCGAATAGTGCGACACAGAGCTTAGCACTGTTGAGACCACGCTATATTTATTGATTTGTCGCAGGTAACGTGAAAGCTACACTTATTGAAGCTGAGGAAATGAACTCAATTTATTAGAATATTAAAAATACAATGAACAGAATTTATTTTATTTTAAATACACATATTTCATTGTTTATGGATCCCATTGGAACATTTAAAGTTGGAACTACTGCTTTGAAGGTGCGCCGCCGCCGCCGGAGAGTAAGATCATAATGAGTCGCTGAAGTACAGTGCCTTCGTTTTATGCCAAGACAGTGGATCGCGCGAATGCGTGTTCCACACATAGTCTACTACACTGCGGGATTTTCCATTCCAATTCCCGCGTTACTTACGAGTGATAGTAAGATATACGCAATGAGTATTAACCTTGTTATAAGTGTTCTTGAAAGTGGTGTCCATCTGCGCGAAGACATTCTTGACATCCACGGATGAAATTACATTTCACAGGTATAAGTTCCTTTTGCGTAATGCTCATAATTTCTGTTTTTGTATTGTCCTTAAGTTCGTCTACGGTGTAGGGATTGTTCCTATAAACTGCTTACCGTTTAGCGTTCCCGCTGTTCTAAATTTATTGACCGAACATCTTCCAGAGACTCTATCCGGAACTAGATAACCAGGAAATTGCTGCTGAAGCTGTCTACACACCTGTCTTCATGATTCAGTTTTCACGTATGTATCATGCTGTTCAAGCATGAATTTGTTGGCAGGGAATTCCGTGGACTAAGAAGGAGAATAACATTCGTACGGAAATCGCACACAAAACACGTATTGTCGAAACAATTCACAGTACGAAAACAAAGCAACGACTGAGGCAGCTCACAGCTGATAAAATGTACCCTTGACACCTCCTGTGCCGCTTCTGCGCTGTGGCGTATACCGAGGTCACTGCCGTCTCGGCCGATACGCACATTAGGCGGTTGTGGCCTTGGCATAAAACGAAGGCATTGTATTATGGATGCCATAACAGTTCAGTTACGTCACTTGTAATCAGCGTATTATAGTACGGTCGACTAAAATGTCTTTATTGATTGTGTGAATTATACTTGATTCGGAACTATAACAGGTGTGTACACCGACAATTTGTTGATTCTATAGGAACTGTCTACTAAGTTATGCAATTAATCTCCAAGGCTGGACCATGTGAAGGCATTGCTCTTATGTTACAGTCATAAAAGTAATAAAGGTCCTAGATACTTCCCAGCCTGTTCCTGATTACACGCCTGCGGGCTCGGTCAACCGGCTGAAGGTGAATTTCTGCTCATTCCATGTAAACAAGATAGTCCAAAATTAGTACTCGTCATGAGTATATAAAACAAATACCTAGATTCCATTACTTCTAGCCTGCACGGAAACGGATGTTTAATTGATGCACTGATGGTTCTATAGCACTCAAGTTTCCATTAAATAATTGTTCACACACATTTTGATGGCTCTGTCGGAATTACAAGCTAAGATTGTTAAATATGTGCCAAGACAGTGTCCTTATGATGACTGTCTCTGGTAATGTACTGGGTCTTCGGTTTAAAACCTGACCGTTCGCATGGTGTTGCGAGTCACAGCCAATGCCGGCTGCTTAAGCACTCCACAAACCCCGCACTCACGACAGGCTTTCTATCCTTCAGTTACCAATAAGCATCAGCATCAGTAGTCCACTTTCATTTGCGAAGATTTGTTATCTTTAGAACAACGTATATTTATATGGCAGTGTTATTTTAAATACGAATCGGCTCGTTGTGTTCATGATGAAGACGTTCCTGAAGTTTTCTACACAATTGCCTCCTTCCAGAACTTCAATTCACGAGATCTTGTGGTTAAATTTAAGACTATCGTTTAGTACAGAACAAGCAGAGTGCTAACAGAAGAAACATTAGACGAAATAGACAAAATGTTGAGCGCTTCAACACAAAAATCGCCGTCAAAGTTAATGCAATAAGTTGGGGTTTCAGAGACTTCTACACATACAACAAGAATTAACTTTGTTCGATTTTATGTACAGGTTTTCAGGAACACGGATTTAAGAAGCGAAGACAGAGTGCTGGCGAGATCGGCTGTGACATATCGTGCAACCCAGATGCAAAACCTCTTGCCGGCAGTCAGATTTTATACCGAAGACCCTGTATAAGCAAATTAGCTTTTGTTAAAATATAGTGTATAATATCACAGTCGATTACTAAGGTTAAAACGAATAATTTTAAAGAATTACGTGCGTAGAGTGTGTGTGGTACCTTTAACCTTTGCTCCCCCTGTGATATTTTCAGTGTATGAGCAAAAATAATGCGCTTTATACAATTTCAAAGCTGAGATCTTTGCGAGATTTAATACATTGCATTTTAAGCATATTTTTAATAGTATCTGATAGTGCAACACTTACTCTGTTACACAGTGTGCTGCAGTGAGTACATGTTTCTCGTCCAAAATGGCACCGCCACAAAAATGAGAAAAAGTCCATCCAGATCTTCTAATGGACACCTGCAGATAAAACACAAACAGGTAGGAAAAGGAACATTGTATATATAGGAAAGTATGAAAGTACAAATCTTTTGAGATTGCTAATGATAAGTGAATTCAACACAGTATAGTAGTGTATTTTTCAACGAATAACGCATTTCGTTCCGGCTGTAAGAAATATTTATCTTCATGTTAATGTTATGATGAAACTTGAAATGAAGTTGAAAAGGAAAAAAAAGTAATAGATTCGTATTATCAGTTCCATAAATATGGCAGTATTTTTTCTTCGCATGAACAAAGCTTAAAGGTTGAAAAATGTCTGTACATACTCTGATTTATCACAACATGACTGATAATGAAATAAAAAAACACACACACACACATACACACCATATAACTATAACAAACTCCTAAGTTGTAATAATTGTTCCAGAAAAAGGAGCTTTACTCAGCTGAAACAAGAAACAAGGGTTTGCATGTGCTTTTCGGATTTATTATTATTATAAAAAGTAACTTAAGTCGTCTTTTTTTCTTATAAAAACAGATAATCTTTTTTTCCAAACGTAACAACGTAGTTTTTTCTGCATTCACAATTAATTCCATTTGATTCACGCTTTTGCTATTGCGTCCTTTTGCCAACTTGACTTGTAAATCAGCATTTTTGTAAAGGATGCTCTAAAAATTTCAAGTTTCTACGAGACACTAACTACAATAAAATTCCTAATCTAGGATAACTGTTTGACAAAAGGAAACTTTTATTCATGTAACTTCAAGGGGGATGTGCATGAATGCTGAGCACAGGCAAAGTAAAATGATTTGCTTTTCGCATTATTATTATTATTATTAAAACAAATTGAAAGTCTAACTTAATTTTTATAAAAAAAACCCTACGTTATTTCCAAAAGTAGTAATGAAGTGTTCATATTTTTCACTTTTGATTCCATTCCGATTTCATTGCTGCATCTCTCTGCCGTTACTGTTCTTAGAAATGAGATTTTGTACCTTGCTTATTGATATTAAGTTAACTTAGACTTGGTAAATGTTATTAAGTTTGATAAAAGCTATTCTCGACGTTGCTGTGAGGCGTTGGTTGGATTCTTTCTATTTATCTTCCAATTTCTCGAAATAAATATCTAACGTAGTTAAGGGTGTTTCTAAGGTGTCCAAAGAAGACTTTGAACTTCAAGGGAAAATACATCCTATTGTTAATTTTCAAAACTGTGATAAAGGAAAAGAAGCAGCTCACTGACTTTATGCAACACCTACTTCGCTGTATGTAAAAATGGCAGTTTTATCCCACAAAATTTGTGTGACAGCATTTAATTCGCAAAATTATGAATGGTCTATGATCCAACTTTACACAAAAATGAAGTATCCATACTAATGTATGTTCTCAAACTAAATTAAACACTATGTATAGGAGTATAAGATTTATGCATATGAGCTATTGAGGAAACACTAAGTAGATTGTATTTCATCTTCAAATTTGGTAAAGAAATATTTTTAAAACTTATTTTACAACACAGTTTCTTTAAATTTCTTGTAAGACGGGTACGAACGTTAATGTTCTTTAAGGATCCTTACCTGATAAGGAAACTGTCGTTGTCTCGCCGGCTCTCCTCCTACTATCCTTGATTCCAACTTATCTGTTATTGATAACCTGTTGCTTGTTGACTCGTCCCTGCATGCTTTCCAGAAGCTACCTGTAACTAAAAGAAACATACTTATTAACAGTCAATATAGTGTTTGCTTGACATACAAAGCAAGTCGTATGCATTAACAATTAATATGCATATCTGTAGTGATTAAAAGAACACCAGATATCAAAATGGCAAGTGATAAACTAATGGTCTGTTTACTTCTCGTACTTCACCGTTCATCAAGAATTATATGAGTCGTTACCTGGTACTGTTTCAATCATCAAGTAACTGACCATGTTAGCACATGTTTACCCTCTCATCCGGAGGTCTTACACCTCCAGGACTTACAAGTCCTTGGGGTCAGATGCCTGTTGGGGAGCAGACAAGACTATTTGAATCGGATAGAAGAACCAGGATGGGTGATCAGCCCGAAGTCTAGTATGAGAGCCAGAAAAGTCATATGAAATGACTGTGAAATGGATGAAACAGTGATGATAGTGCGGATGGTGGAAGGAATGGCGGGAGAAACTGGAGAACCCGAAATAAACCCGCCACACATCGCTTTGTCACCACAGATCTAACCACTAGGCCACGGCGCCGCAGAATCGATACCAATAAGCAGAAATAAATACGTAAACGTAATTATATATGCATATGATATATCAATAATACAAATAATGAATATAATGTATCACCTTCAGTATATAAGCTAAGTCAAAATGGAAAAGAGTGTAAGTTGAAAATATCTGTAAGCCAAATAAAGTAAAAAACAGCAATAAAAATTAAATACTGTAACGAGTAACTTATCTTGATTATCTGGGATTTAATGTAAGGTACAATAAAGACAGGGATATCTAAAATAAATTTGATATATTGTGGCGTATGCCTAAGATGATAAGATACACGACTCTCTGGGCACCGAGATCCGTGACAGCAGTCTGCCTGGGAGTAGGGGAACTAAGTGTTAGGGAGGGGATAGCGTCAGTGACGCCTGAGTTTAGCGTTTTTTTAACAGACAGTCAGTAAGATTCGTGCAGGAAAGACGTGCGACTGCTAAAGCACGATGTCCTCGTCGGTAGACAATGGGAAAGAATGTAAGTAATTGTACCAGTTGTTACCTCATTAAACCCTCAGCCATCCACTCTTTTGGAGTCTTAATTATGGTTGAGTAGTGTCCTTCCTCTCCTTTAAAGCCAGGTATTATGTTGGGATAGCCATTATTTTCTGTACTTTCGTTAGCTGCGTCCCTCGTCGTAGCCTCGCCATGTGAAGTTTTTGTTTAATTTGCCCGTACCTCTTGCAAGCGAGTAGCTCCCATCTGTTCTTATGAAGTAATTTAAAGAGAGGCTCCGACAGTTGGTGGAGGGCCAGGCATAGGTTGATTTTTTGTGAGATTTTTAAGTGTAAATTTTTTTTCCCTCTGAAATGTAACGGTTTGTGGTCCTCCACGTGGTCGCTAAAAATCTAAATTTGTTTCTGGCTTAAGGGTAAGGATTTTCATGGCACAATTTGTGATTTCCATATTCTAAATTTTGTTGCTATAATTTCTGAAAGTCTCGTTTCTAAATTTTAATTTTGAGTTCATTTTTGCATTTTTCCATTGTCTGTCGGCGTGACGCTAAAACTTCTGACTCCATTTTCCTCTTATTTTGTGTTTATTTCTATTAAATTGTATTGCTGTGCTAAGTGGTTCGTGCTGGTTATTTTCAAATATATTTTTGTGAAAGGTGAGTTGTGAAACGAGTGAGATATTTGCAACTTTGAAAATGTGCTCGTCACGTGTTGGCCATCTAGGTGAAAATATTGTTTTCTGTGTTTATTAGCAGTGGTTCTGGAAGCTTGTAACTTTATATTCCATTGATTGTGATTTCTAGCTGTTTACTATACTTTTGTGGGACTTTTTCGTGGAACTTTTATGTACGCACGTGTGTTATGTAATTCCCGCGTGGTCATGCATTTCAGCCCTAATTCTAGCTTGAGAAACCAGTCTTCATCAGCACGTGCTTTGGCGCGTTTATTTGCGTGTGTATATCAGGTCAGATACATTTGTTTTAAAGGAAAAAAAAGGAATTTATTTTTTTTGTGCTACGTACAAATTGCAAGTCTGTATTCTGCTCTTTTTGAGATAATGTTAGCGGTGGTCACAGTAGGTGTGACGTGGTTTTTTTAACTTCCAGTTCGAGGTTTCTCACTGAAGAGATCATTTTGTTTAAAAATCCATGTGTTCATTCTGTTTAAAAAAAAATCTTGGTATTGTGTCCAAGTGGTTTACGTGTCATGCTCGTGCAGACCGTATGTTGGTATAATTTTCTGATATTTCGCCGCGGGCGCTTACTTGTAATACTTCTGGTACTGTTTTATTTGGCTATGTTCTGATCTTGCTACTTACATTCATGTGATGCTATAAGTGTTTCGTTTGGTGTAACCTGTATTGCGTTTCATATTGTTCATTTACTGGTTGTGTTATCTTTTGTGCTGCAATCATGCCTAAGCGACGTACTACGCAGAAATCTGATATGGCAATTGCCCCAGTTAGCGAGCACAGTTTAGTGGAATTTAAGTCCAGTATTAGTACGCCTGTTGTTACTCAGTTATCAGTGATGTCTAATCCGCCTGTCGTGGCCAGTACAATGCAGTCAGCTGTGTGTCGCCCGGTCATTGACCCCTCTCACGTTGAGAATTCCAGCAAGTTGTCGGCGTATGAGTTACTTCAGAATTTTGAAATGTTCGCTACTACTGCTAATGGCTGCTCTGAGAAAATGATAATAATGATAATTTTGCTTCACCGTTGCCAGGTTTGGTTTATTTAATTCCGCAATGCATATTTGTAGGGGAAAATATTGCACAATTACTCATGTAAGTAAAAGTTTCAGGAGCTACTACCAACCTTGCCAGTATCTTCACCTAATTAGGCTTGATGTGCCTTTAATATGGACCAGTACGATGTGGATGTTGATGAACCAGCTGTACGTGTGTTACCAGATTTTGGAAAACTGCACTGGAATTTTTTTTTGGTAAAAAGAGTAAAAACAAAAAATATAACCTGTAAGTATGTAAACATTGTGAGTGCTAAAGTTTGGACGACTGAAACAGTTTTACGACTCACACAGGTATGCTAAATTTTATTGTTTCACTGGCTGATGCTTAATTAAGCTTTGCTTTTCAGGAATAATATGTGCTATGAATGTCTCTGCTAAATTAAAAGTGTATTATTCTTTTGATGTAACTTAAATTTTGAATTATGTTTTGGGAACTGCAAATCATTTGTTTTGTTGTGTCATGCTGCAGGAATGTGTTTCATGTGTACTATGTGCTTAATTGAGCTACCATTTTCAGGAATGTTCTGTAACAATATTGTTTTGAGTAATGATGTGATGTTGTTTTGTTGCATTCGATTTGATATGATTTGATTTGACTTGACTTGATGTGATTTTGGGTTTTATAATGATGCTGTGATCTTTATTTGCAGAAAATTGTTGCATGAATAGTGTGTGTATGTATGTGTGTATTTGAGGTTATGTGATATTTGCCTCGGTGGGAGTGCCAAAGAGTAACCCCGATGGCGTAGTGTGAGGTTATGTGAGAAATATGAATTGAGATTTGCCTCGGTGGATGTGCGTAAGAGTAACCCCGACGGTGCTAATGTGAGAGATGAGATGAGGAGAGATGAGACGATGTCAGCTTCGGTGGAAGTGCCAAAGAGTAACCCCGATAGTTGAAGTGTATGAATGTGTTGATTTTTTTCAGGAGGGCTACATGTACCTGGAAAGTTGATGTGATGTGATGATTTCAGAGATTTTGGCTTATTGGTGTTGCTGTAACGTGCCCAGTATAGTGTGTGTGATGAATTCACACGAGAGATTAAATGGATGGAAGTGATTGTAATGTGAATAATTTTTTTTCTGTTTATGCAACAAGTTTATTACCATCTTAGATAGCAAATTTTAATACCAACTGTTTTCCAGCTTAATTTTGATTCGGAGGATGTGGATACAACAGTATAATGTCATGTTATTTGTGTCATTTCTGAAATGTTAATGTGCTTTCTTGAAGGTTATGCCTATGTTAGATGTTTTGAATTTGCAGCATGGTAAATGAGACACGTCAGTGAAGATGTTTTGTTTTTGAAGAGAAAATTGAAAGTTGAGATAAAGATGGTAATGACTGAAATAATGATGCTGATTGAAATACTGATGATGATGATGATGATTATGATTGAGTTGATGATAATAATGAGATGAGGAAGATAGTACTGTGGACGAGAAACTGTATTAGTGATAAGAGTATGACAATAGTAGTTGAAAGCATGTCACGTGGCGTAGTTTGGAGATGTATTGTGGATTTATTTTGTAGTTTGTAGTAATGCATACAGTAGTTTTCAGTAGCTAGCTAAGTGAGTGTTGTGTGTAATTTGGACCATGGTCAGTGTGAATGAGTTCATTTCATTGTCATGTGTGATTGTCTTGTAAGTGCACTTATTTTCTTTTGTTAGTGATACCAGCTGGTCATTAAGATTTAATATTGGGATCCCAAATAAGGTTATGTTTTTTCTGTCATGTTATTGTATGAAAAAGTCACTGTTCTTGATATAATGTTAATGTATTCTGAGTCTGTTTGAATGTTTTATTTGGATTGTGAAGCATTGTGAGTTAAATTTTGGATGGCAACTCTCTATAAAATTTAGTTCTTATGCCAATTTGTACTTATTTTTTCTCTTTCTTTGCCCATGTCAAAAGAATTTTAGTGCAAACCTTTCAAATATCTGATTGTACATGACATACCGTTCTTTTTATGTGTGATTGTTTGTTGGAGCACCCTTTTTATTCTTTGGTGGTTTTGTTGTTGTATTTTGCTGTGGCGGAGCTCGAAAGGATAAGCGAGCAACCCACGTGGCACACCAGAAGTTCAAGACACACCACAAGGAAGCTGTCGGGCAGCCACTACACTGCCGTGGCATGAGGAGCCACCATGTCGGGGGGCAGTCCAAGCCAGCGACTGCCCACCCCGTTGTCATCACCAGAGACCTGCAGGAATAATAATTCTACAGCCAAGACAAGTCGTCGTTGTGGGCACATAAACTCACCCACTAACATTTTCAACGGACCATCAAGCGCAAGTGCAGTGTAGTGTGCGTGTGGACTGAGGCAGCGTGGTGTGTGTGCGTGTGCGGGGTGCTCGAGCATTACTGTTCCAACAATATTATCCGATAGAACTCAAGATTCTCGAGACTCCACTACGCCCAGTAATATTCTTTGTCGTCGTCTGGGTGTTTATCACACATGTGTTTTGTTCCTTATTGTATGTCATTTTTTGTTATTTTAATGTCTTTTATTTTGTTTGTTTGCCTTGTGTCGACGGGGGCGTCGATCTCGGTGGCCAGGGGGAGATGTGGCGTATGCCTAAGATGATAAGATACACGACTCTCTGGGCACCGAGATCCGTGACAGCAGTCTGCCTGGGAGTAGGGGAACTAAGTGTTAGGGAGGGGATAGCGTCAGTGACGCCCGAGTTTAGCGTTTTTTTTTAACAGACAGTCAGTAAGTAAGATTCGTGCAGGAAAGACGTGCGACTGCTAAAGCACGATGTCCTCGTCGGTAGACAATGGGAAAAGAATGTAAGTAATTGTACCAGTTGTTATCTCATTAAACCCTCAGCCATCCACTCTTTTGGAGTCTTAATTATGGTAGAGTCGTGTCCTTTCTCTCCTTTAAAGCCAGGTATTATGTTGGGATAGCCATTATTTTCTGTGCTTTCGTTAGCTGCGTCCCTCGTCGTAGCCTCGCCATGTGAAGTTTTTGTTTAATTTGCCCGTACCTTTTGCAAGCGAGTAGCTCCCATCTGTTCTTATGAAGTAATTTAAAGAGAGGCTACGACAATATTTCAATCAATTTTTGGAATAATAAATAAAAGCCCTCAAATAAAACCGGAAAAGACAATAAATTAAAATTTTGTAATATAATGGCTTTACCAGTGTTAAGGTCTGAAGTGAAACTTGGGTAACATACGAAAGAGAGAAAGGTAACGTTCAGTTAGCGGATATGTGAGTGAACGGATGTACAACAATGGATTTGATATGAAATGAAACTATATGAAAATAATTAAGTGTATATATATCTTATATAAAAATAAAAAACTATGAAGGAACTGGAATAAATAGTGAAGGAATCTCAATCTTGGTGAATAGCCATTAGCCTGAAGGTAGAAGAAATGTTGGATGTCCGAGGAATAGGTGGTCATAGCACCGTGAACTCAGAACAGGTAAGAGTTCCTAATGCTTGCAAGGATGATATTTTATAAAGTTTTGCCTAGATTGATATAAGAAGTTTGAATACTGTAAGCTGGTCCCTAAAGTGTAAGTGACTGAAACTTTGTCCAAATTGATACTATTTTCATTTGTCGCGCTATCGTTCGTGTTATCTTATCTGCTGAGCGCCTGTTATTGTATTACTAGTTTGAATTTTGGGTTCTTTGTCCTCCGGCTACCTATTATTACAAGTCAAGCAAATCTCTTGAACAGGGTGTGTAAACGGAAAGGAGTTGTTACTAAAATATAACACTGATAAAATAATTTGTTTTTACACTTTTATTGCCGTCACACTTTATTCATTTCACATAATTACTCTTGATACACACCCGACTGAAACTGTTGTATTTTCGAATGTAACTATTATCACTTATTTGCCGCACATTATTAATTCGCGTATTTCACATCTTTTAACTAACTTTACGACGCAAGAGATTCTGTAGAACTGCGCGACGTGTAACCCGTGAATGATTCTGTTGAACTGCGCGACGTTTGCCCTGTGAATTATTCTGTAGAACTGCGCGTTACCCATCTCTGGCTCGGAATTTATACTCCCTCACCCCGATATGCCTAAAGATTATAATCGAGCTGCTATTGGTTAATAAAACGTGCCAACATTAGCATCTATTTTTATATCCAATCAAAATTACGAACACACATGCTCTAGGGAAGATATTCCTTCCATTTCTAAAGAAAAGCGCGCTACTCTGACGTCATTTGTTTGTCTCTTCTAATTAATAAACAACTCACCCCCTCGCCCATTGTTAATCGCTCCTATTGTCAGTTTCAGTGAGGCCGTGTAGACTTATTTCCTAACAATGCTTATAATTAACAAACATCCCAAATCATTGTCATACAATAATGCTAATTTATACTACAATCACTCTGGCATTCACAGTGTTGTGATATAAAATACTGCCTCACATTTTATCATGTTTCCTCTTTGGTATTAAGTGCAGTTTCCATGGTTGAGGTTACTTCGTAGTTTGCGTGTGATGAAGACCGCTAGTATCCGAAGGAGGCTGCTTTCCATGCTGTTCTACGTCTGGTCGACATAAAAAGCATGAGCGAGATCTTTGCGGGGTGTATCCTAGATTACTAGTGAAACAGGGCTAAGACTATGATCAGAAAATGGAGGGAAGACCTCGCACCTCTACCCACGCGAAATATTTTGTGCTTACCATCCCCAGGAGGAACGGATGAGGTGAAGAAACAGCAGCAGGCTGGTCGACAGACACACGCAGAGGTCCCAAATGATTCCAAGCTTGATGACTTGGTAACATCGGCGGGCTGTTCAAAGAAGACTGGCAGGGCTGAGAAGAACTTTCCAACCCAAGTATCTCCGTCATCTGTTTGACACCGATCGACACCACAAGTCCGTAAACCTACCTGAAGCATGAGGGGACACCTTCTGTGGCCGGTATTTGGGAGGTCGTGGGTTCGATTTCCGCGGCCGACCTTCCTGACCCAGGTGGTTTCCCCAGGTCACTAAGCGAATGTTGTGAATGTTCATTACATACCCCAAATTTTCTGTCCCTCCATTTCACCCCTTTCCCTTTACTGCACCTTTCATCTCTTGGTCTGTTTCAGGGTTGAAAGTGTCGGCGCGAGTCTCGGCGTTGCATGGCAGGGGAACGGATGCTCTATTTAAATGTTGATTCCTCGGAATGGGGGCGATCTCCGAGTCTCGGTCCCCCCAATGGAATGTGTAAGCATGCAGCGGTAAGGCGAGACGGTTGCACCAGCTGCCATTCGAGGACTTTCAGTCTCTAAAAGGTAGAGACTCGGCCCTATACCCTGTCATGACTCGTAACCTCACCCCACCCTCCCGTGGGCATCCCGTCAGGGGCTTTGGCACACACGATCTTGTAGTTCGAATGGCAAGTTCCCCTCCGCAGTTACTCCTACTCCTACACATTGAAAAGCATTTGACCTGGGAAAAGTTCCATCTGTTAAAAATTCTCCTTTACACCGACCGTGCGTAGGTTAAGGTTAGAAATTTGAATCAGATTGGACAGATTCAGTGTCCTTTAGTTTATCAGAAGTTGGCAAAGGCTTTAACAATTCATTTCTACACTTCATGATCTTCAGCAGTTCTTTGCAGTAGAGTTTCTTCCAGAATTTGATAAAATAATTATGAAGGGCGCAAATAACTTTGTAATTAGTTACACTTAAGGTTTAATACCAATTGTAGCTTTCTATGTGATACACTCTGAAATAATTTTTAATTTTTTTATTTCCTTTGCAAAATACTGTTTGTCCGTGGAAAAATATAACCTTTACGTTTGTGCAACTACAAACAAAGATTCACAATGAATATGTTCAAAGCAAATGGAGATAAAACACCAACATTTTCTACCCGATTTCAATCAGAACAGAGAGCTTTTAGTATAAAAAATATGTTGCGAATCATTCACACGACTTTCTTTATTAATGACACATTCACATATACATTATTTATTAAAATTTTAGTATAAAAAGTGATTAATCTATTCACGTTAATTTAGATACGCTATTTACCAAGGAAGGATTTCAAATTAAACAAGAACTGCATAGTTGCTAGTCGTTCACTTTATGAATGCACTCGGGAGGACGGCGCCACTGTTCTTGTTAACAATGCTTATCGTCATCAAGTCTAGGTATCAGAGGAGAGTGAGGGGCAAGACAATAGGAGAATGTATTGTTGCGCAATGTAAAAAGTACTGCATTTGCAGGCTTTAGCCTCGGTAGTAAATGCAACTAGGAACTGTGGATGTTTTCCTTATCTGACTGTCCTCCCGTAACTGTTTTGTTCATCTTCCCACCGAACGCATTCATATCGTGGCCGACTAGTACAAATCCAGGAATATCATTCAAGTGTTTGTCGTAACAAGCTGTTGTGGTAGAAAGGAGCAAGAATCGCAAACTTTCAGGTATGTCAGTTAAGTAACGTTTGGGAAGGCTCCGAAAGCTCTCGAAAACTATTAATGTAATGAAAAAAATTGACACAAATTATGTTTTAATGAGGTCAACATTCTTTCATAAATTATGCTTTTGGTTTGTCTTTTAAGATTTTCTAGACACACAAAGTTAACCATACAAAATTCAACGGAATAAAGTTTACTTTTCGTGTTACTCACAGAAAATCCAAGATATAGCTTTATTTCTCAAGTTAATACATCAAGTATATGATATTTTAATTAGACAATAGAATCATTTTTGAGAAAGTAAAAAAGTCCATATAAAGATAGCTCGGATAGGGGAATTTTCTTCGCGTCGTATCCTTGGAGGATGCTGTTAAATATCAATTTGGTATTTGTCGGACCTTCTTCACTTTTCACTTATACTGTTTACACACATGCATAGGCCAGCATTTTTTGATTTCAATGATCTTCAAAACGTGTATATGCAGTAAAATCTCGATATGGATTTTTTGATCTGAATACACTATTTCCTCTCCTGCATATATGTAAACATTCACCTAGATTGTCTTCCTTTTGTACACAGAACTAATTTTATTTCTTCTACAGAATGTGCACTGGTTGAGATCGTCGAAGAAGGGAACGCTACTTGGTTGCTAAGAATGTAAAACCAACCATGCATTTAACAGGCAAACATTCAGGAGGGCTAGATAAATATGTTCGATTTTATGGTACTGTTGGATGCTGCATTGCAAAATGTATAATTATGCAGAACTGTACAACCAGCAGAGAATTATAGTACGCGTCACCGCCATTTACAAATCGTTATTCTGGAATATCATAAGTTGCCATGCATTATATGTAGCCGTCCGTTACGTCATTGACTAATGGCGGGCAAGCTGCTGACGGGCTATCCGGTCTGTTATAGACCACGGGCGTATTATACTTATTGTGGATACGATTGTGGTGGTGGTGCGGTAACTTGAGGGACTCGCATTCGGAAGGTCCTGGATTTAAATTCTCGGGCCGATCAATTTAACCGAAAACTTTGTTTTTTTTGGGGGGGGGGGTTTCCTTGGTCTCTAGGCCAATGCTGGATTGAATAATTTGATCCGCAAATTTTCCTAGCATCCCTTTCATAACTATATTTCATTTCCTCCTCCTTCACTGCCATTCCAGGTCTTGGGCTGATCAGTCACCCTGGATATGCTATGATCTAGAGTTTACTTGCTCCTTGACATTGGCTTATAAGTCTTACAAAGAGGAGGGTAATCAGTTAAAGGGAAGAGAGAGAGAGAGAGATACAAAAAGGAGAGTATGCGAATAAAATGAACTTGCTCCATGTGGCAGAAACACCTGTTAGGATATTTGAATCGGAAAGATATGTATAAGCTTCCTTTACGAATAGAGAAATAGAACTAGTAGATGTGTAAAATAATAAAAAGCATGTATCGGAATATTGGCACGTTTACAATACGCTCAATATTCACACTAATGAATCCTAAGATGAGGTCTTCGAAATGGGCGTAAATCTTGGACCGGTAGTACGCTGCAGTTTTATTGGAATTATCTCCGGAAGGAAACAAGAGTAATACCATTTAAAGAGAAGGTCAAAGCAGTTAATTAGTGGTCGTTAGTGGTTAAAAACTTTTAAATCATACATTTCGGCGTAAACTTACCACATAGAGTAATAGCAACAACATTATTCATCCAAAGTGAATACAATGCTCTCTCGTTTTTCTGTAGGTAATTATATCCTCACAACAGTATCCAAATTGTCGGTAAAAATAACACTAAGTGGCGGCCCTCAAGAGGAAAGCAAGGAATATAAATATTTCTTTCGGCGTTCTAAACCATTTCATAAGAGATATGCGAGATCTTTTCTGCCCCTCCTGAATGTTTACCTGTAAGCTCAAAGCTTTAACACATGACCTTACAAAGTACACTTTGGTATATGTAAACTGTAAAACTTACCGCCCAAAACGTGTGCTGCAAGCAACGATAGTAACGCCAATTTCTGCCAGGCTCGACAAAGAAGCATGTTGTGGGCTCCGTCGATAATTTTCTTTCGTCGATATTGCACTTCTACGATAATGGAACGCTATCGTCCACCGTCATGTAGATTAAATATGATAACCCTGATAACATATCTCAACTTATGCTAGTATCTGTATTACAGGAAACAACGCTAATAAAGCTCGTCTTCATCGGAAATAAAATCACGAGGTATTCCCGCAAAGAAATTGTTCAAACTCTCCTTTGAGCGCTGCTTAAGGAAGACATCGATGAACACCGATACTTGGTTGCTTTATTTATATTCAAGAATTCGTTACCAAAATTTGATTTTATGTTCAAGATGAACCATCTTAGTGTTCATCACGAACATTCATTTTCAGTTTCTCTACTACGTACATAAGTAGGGGCAGTATTACATCCCATCAAACATTCGATGCAAGGTTTCACCGGAAATATATTTTGAGGGCCACTAAGCAAAGAAAAACGTTTTTAGAAAAAGATCGAGTGTATCTATGACAGCATAACTCAAAACAAAAACTCGTAAACATACCAAACTTGGTATGTAATTTCAGTATCTTTTAAAGATGCCACACTGAGATTTTCAAGAAAATTGTCCAACCCAACCAACCTTTACAGGGAATATTTGTCGAAATTCTTTATTTTCTCAAAAATGTCTAACGATTTTGATAAAAATACCATATGATATTTACGTGAAAAACAAAATGAATATCTTGAATTCACTGAGAATAGCCTGCGAAGAATGTTCACTCGGAAGGAACTCTGTATAATATTGTATGATTGGTAAAGGTTAAGCGATGGACCAAAAGTACTACACAAAAAATGTAGATCTCTTCAAAACACAGAATTTATTTCAAGTGACCTTTTTGTGGCATGCAGTATTTCTGATATATTCGTTATTAATGGTTATAATTGTTCGGAACGTTGTTATTCCTTTAAACTCCTGTCGATTTTAAGTTGTTTTTCGCAATTGCATGGAATTTTAAGGCCAGCACATAGCTTCCAGTTCTTAAACATTTGACTGTCGCTGTTCCCTTTATAACTATAGGGTCTCTCACCAAAAGTATCCTATCTTTAACATGTGATAGCTGCCGTTGTTATTGAGTTACATCAGCCATTGTTTTCATGTGGTTACAGTTATTATTGATAAATAGCCGTGGCACGTTACAGCATTCAGCAAATGCGTAGAAATTGTGAAAATTTATTAGCAAAATGGATCATCTGTTCGTCAAACCTTCCGTGTATTGCGTGAAGTACACGGTGTGCATAATCGTCCCTGCGAGAAAACGATTCGGCGTTTGAACCATAAATTTGAAAGAAGTGGTTCTGTCAGCGATTAAAGAACGCCTGTACGTAATCGACGTAAGCGCTCCAACGAAAACATAGGCGCCGTTTGTGAGAGTGTACACGAGAACAGAAACAAATTAATTGCTCGTCCAGCGCAAGAATTGGGGCTTTCGCCGACCACAATTTGGCGAATTCTGCATCTGGACTTGAAGTTTCACGCTTAAAAATGGTGTTAACTCAAGAACTAAAGCCTTATGACCAAGTTTGCGCCGTGTATTCGCTGACTGGGCTATGGAGCAATTAGAAGCTGACCTGGATTTTTGTCGAAAAATCATCTTCAGCTACGAAGCCCAATTTTGGATAGATGGTTGTGTTAACAAACAAAATTGCCGCTATTGGAGCAATCACAATCCAATGAAGATTCAAAAACGACCACTTCATCCCCAAAAGGTTACTGTGTGGTGTGGATTTTGTTATGGTGGAATCATTGGTCCATATTTTTTCCAAGATGAGCATGGAGAAGCTCTCTCTGTCAATGGAGAAAGATGCCGGGCTCTTATAAGGGTGCACTATTTTGGCCTCAATTGGATGGTATGGATCTCAAACATCTTGTTCCAGCAAGATGGTGCCACATGTAATACTGCTCTCGAAGCATTCGATCTTTTGAAGGAGAAGTTCAGAGGTTTCATTATTTTCCGTGTTGATGATGTTAAGTGACCCCTGAGGTCATGTGATTTAACGCCGTTGGATTACTTCTTGTGGGGTTATGTTAACTCTCGAGTTTATGTCAACAAGCCAGAAACAGTAAATGATCTTACGAATAACATTACGCGTGATATTCGTAAAGTTGGATCATGAAGTTGGACCTAATTTACGTTCTTCTGTCATTGAAAATTGGATCAACCGTAAACGCGCAGCCCAACGAAGTCGCGGCGGTTGCTTAACTGATGTTCTCTTCCACACGGAATGACATTAATTATGTTCCAAAATAAAACAAATCTGGTGTGATACATACAAATTACTTTCTCTACTCTTGTATAAACTATTTTTACAAACGCTTATTCTCCATATGCTTCATGTTAATCGAGATGTTAATCTTATTGCTAATTTTCTTGTAGATGCATGGGGAATATGGTAGGCTTTAAGCGATAGTCAAATATTTTAAGAGCTGATTGCCATGTGGCGCATTCCATTCTCTTTGCATGTCCAGGATATAAAAAAATCTGATGTATTACACTCGCATGACTTTCTCTACTCTTGTATAAACTATTTTTACAAACGGTTATTCTCCATATGCTTCATGTTAAACGAGATATCGAGATGTTGATCTTATTGCTAATTTTCTTGTAGATGCAAAGGGAATTGGTAGGCTTTAAGCGATAGTCAAATATTTTAAGAGCTGGTTGCTATGTGGAGTATTCCATTCTCTTTGCATTACCAGGACAAAAAAATTAATAACTAATTTGAGAAAAAGTATAAGTATTGCAAAATTTAAGAGAATAACAAGCAATATCTCGAAAATGGTTCACTCAACAAAAAAAATATATATATATGACATAAATTGTGTATTTTAACGCGATCTACATTTGTTGTATAGTAAAATTTTGTCTATCACTTATGGTTTACCAGTTATGCGAAAGTCGTTCACAATGAAGAATACTTTTGGAGACATTCCCAGAAAATTCAAGATATACATTTTATTTGTCATGAAAATATCATAAACATATGTTATTTTAATCAAAATCGTTAGAGTCATTTTTGAGAAAATTAAAATTTTCGAAAAATCCTCCATATAAAGGCTAATCTGGGGTAGGGGGATTTTCTTGAAAACCTTCGTGTCGCATCTCTGGAAGATACTGAACCTAAATACCAAGTTTGGTGTTTATGTGACTGTTCGTTTCTGAGTTATGCTGTTCACAGACAGACACACAGACAGACACACCGACATGTTTCTAAAAATGCTTTTTTTGGATTCAGGGGGTCTCAAAACATGTATTTCCGGTGAAATCTCGGTACCGAATTTTTGGGTGGAATACAATACTTCCCCTACTTACTATACGTAGTAGAGAAAGTAAAAATGAATAACGAATTCCCATTTGAGAAAACGTATTGGAAAATTTAAGGGAATAACAACCAATATCTTGAAAATGGTTCACTCACAAATAAAATGTATATGACATAAATTGTGTATTTTAACGCGATCTATATGTTTTGTGTAGTAAAATTTTGTTTATCTCTTATGGTTTACCAGTTATGCAAAAGTCGTTCACTATGAAGAATACTTTTGGAGAGATTCCCAGAAAATTCGAGATATACATTTCATTTGTCATGAAGATATCTTAAACATATGATATTTTAATCAAAATCGTTAGAGCCATTTTTGAGAAAATTAAAATTTTTAAAAATGTTGAATGTAATGGGTAATCTGCGGTGGGGATTTTCTTTAAAACCTTCATGTCGCATCTCTGGAAGATACTGAACCTAAATACCAAGTTTGGTGTTTATCCGACTGTTCGTTTGAGTTATGCTGTTCACAGACACACACACACACGGACATGTTTCCAAAAATACTTTTCGATTCAGTGGGTCGCAAAACATTTATTTCCGGTAAAATCTCGGTATCGAATTTTTGGGTGGAATACAATACTTCCCCTACTTACTCTACGTAGTAAGGAGAATAAAAATGACTGTTCCCAATTAGAAAACGTATCTTCACCCTCAAATGACCAACCGTTCATTGCGCCCTTCGTATACAGCCATTCAGAATTTTCGTTGTTATTTACGTTGGCGTATACAAATGTTTAGCTTTTTATGAAGAGTGAGAAAACATAAAACAGGTAGGTTCCCTTTTAAAAAATTAAATTTACTCTAAAATTACCACCACAACGTCCTCCAAATAAAAAGCAACTAATGGCATTTCCTTTCCTCCATAATATCAAGCAATTTTTATTCAAGACATTTCTTTCTACGACGCTTTTTCGGAGATTTTGTATAGTTTCAACTTAAATGGTCCACCCTGTATATGTACATCATACATGCATACATAGTTAAAATAAGAGGTGTAGCTATTGACACAGCATTAACACACAGTAGTATGGTATATTAAATACTATGTAAAAATGTAGTGATTAGTGTAATAAATGCGCTGTTATACTAAGAAGACAACTCCTTTTTAAACAACAAGGATCAACCAACTTGAAAATTCATCCGCAGCAGTTAAGTAATATCGGTCGATATTTTCGTTCTGAACTCAGAAGAGGACAGGGTACCCTAGCTGGGGGGGGGGGGAGAACGGCTGGTAGTATGCCCTTGCGTGGAACAACGCTCACTTGGAATGCGTGGTTATGTCACATTATCACCTTGTGCAGTCGCCTGCTGCTCTGTTACTACTGACCCAACACCCCTCCCAGAAGGTAAATGGATTTGTCCAACTACTGAGCATACAGATAAGCGTGTCATGACGAAAAAATCGACTTGTACAATAATTCAATATAGTATAGTATTTCAAATATCTTGTCGGGAAGAACAAAATATTGACAATACACATAATCTGATATATTAAATAAAATAAGTTATTTACCCACATGTATCGACTGAATTTAAAGAATATGCTGTATCTGTGATACATTGTCAGAGAGAATCTTAAAGCATTATCATTTAAGGCATTCACCGTCGTCCATAAATTCCTGTACAGAGTAATAGGCTTTGTTGCACAAATATTCTATAAGATCATTGATATGTGTAATAATACACGATTGCTGATTGATAATGCTGGTTTTACACTGATATCTCAGTTTTAAGCAGATATGGAATGCTCTATATTGCTACTATACTAAAGTATACCTACTTAAAGCCGGTTATCGAGACCCAGGAGGGAAAATAGTAGCAGTCATAATAATAATAATAATAATAATAATAATAATAATAATAATATACTATCGAAATCAAACATAACGACAAAAATGTGCTGAAGGGTATAAAGAGAATCAATTTATGAAATAAAAAGACGCCCGCTCTGTAAATTCATACTAGGAATGGGCTTTGTTCAAAAGGCAGAAAAACAATTTTTGTTTTCCTCGAAACGAAAGCAGATGTATCTACCTGCTATCGGCGACAAGAAGTCTACCGGAAGTTTCGCTTTTTTACTTTGGCTCGGACGTGTAGTTTACAATGGTTTCAAAGCTTAGCAGGGTCAGAAAGTATACGTGTCTTATCTACGATCTAAGAATATTCGTGGGAAGATTTTAAAACTCAAAATAAGTTGTAAGACGCAGACGGGAAAGTTGTCAAAGTGGGGGTAGCCAATAATAAAATCATGAAACAAAATGATAGCCAATCAAAGTTCGCGTATACATCACATGATACGTTTGAACTTAAAACGGAACGAAACATAAGAAAGGTGGGGGAAAATTCTAACTTTGAGGAAAGGCGTGAAAAAGGAAAAGAAACGCCGAGCACACATTCTGGTACAAACTAACCACGAGGACGGTTGATGAAACAAAATAGGAAGAAAATAATCAGAAAGTTTGAAGTGTGAAATGACGACGTGAAATCTAGGAAATTCGAGGGCTAGTCGGAGGAACACATAAGTAGCGACTTCGAAAGTGACGACAATAATAACAGTGGTTTTGACGACGAAGGTGGCGGATCGACCAGGTAGGAATGTTCGTAACAAAATAAAGAAATAGCTCAAAATCTTCGCCGGCAGCATTATTAATATCAACAAGGCAGTGTCACCGCCCCTGGAAACCAGAACCTCAGCTCTACCAGAACAAGTTCCTAATCCCTGCCATCTAACAATCGAACCGGGGACTCTGAGTCTCCTGAAGCGACAGCAAGGAACAACACAGATGTGTCAAAGGTCCGCGTCATACTCTACCTCTATTGTCAAGGGGTACCAATGACAATCGCATGGTAGTTTTATATGGAAAAAGCAATTTTTTGACAACCTGATGAAGGTAAATATTTAAAATTAAACCTCAATTTAATTAAGCAAAACGATAGAAATCCTTTTATGTGCTTTGTGCATTTTGAATGAAACTAGCAATTAAACTGATTGAAAAGTATAAATTAATTAATCTGAGAGCTTTACATAACAACCATAATTCTAAACTGTGAAAATAAGTCTCTACATGGAGAGAAATATCAGGAACGGTGTATCGAAAAATTTAAAGAAAAACCTCATAGTTACAATACGAAATAGAAAATTGCATGCATTAGTTAATTTAAAAATTAAAAAGCAAGCTTATACTCATTATTGAAATTATGACTAATTGACGGTAGCTTCTGTAACTTACAAATGTTGAATAACGTGACATATTATTGATTTTGTCATCTACAGACGCACTGTTGTGCTGTATTGTTACTCTTTCCTTTCGGTGCAAATCACGCCAAAGGGAAAGATCTGTTTGAAACTGTCTGGTATGACGCCAACCCTATATGGCTTCGTCTCCAGTGGAAGTGTCACTCCAGTGGAAGCGGTCGTTGGAGCCAGACGTGTGTGTGTGGCCGATCTACGGTCTAGTGGCATTTCCCTTAACCGTGTTTCTTTTGTTCATTATGTAGAGTCGTCAAACGTTTTGCGAATAAATTCAGGTATGTGAAGGTAATATGTGTTATGTAATTCTTCAGTGTAATATAAAACCCACGCCTTCCCCTTTAATCTACACACCAAGGTCCCGAACTGTTGCTGCCATCGAGTTGCGTCCCCCCATACGTTGGAGTGATCTAACTTAATCATTTTCTGGTAATCTTTTGGCCTTCACCCCAACATTTAACAATATGACCTTCTTGGTAAAATGCACAGCTAAAAGCAATTACGCAGTGAGGCCTACAACAGTCAAGTTTCAATTAAATGACACAACATAGCCCCGACTGCCTCTGTAGTGGAGTGGTCAACGTTCTGGCTTCTCAAAATAGAGGTCATGGTTGGGGAGGGAGAACGTTTCTTTAATTAGGATCGTTCCCCACTCTCCGAGCCTGGGAGTGAATACATAAAAAACCAGTAAAATCTAGCGGTTTAAAAGTCCTAGAGTCGAGTTAGTTGTTTAAAGTCAAAAACTCCGATATGATACAATTGGTTTTACAAATGAAACGAGAGAGAGAGAGAGAACGCAACATAGTTCCTTATGCATTATGCTACGCCTTTATAGGTGCTTAATTACTTTGCTTCAATTAAATACCTTCTTGTATCGATATTTGTGGATTAGAAGAAACTACATAATGTAAACCGTTGAGTTTTGCAGCATAGCAATTCATCAGGTTTTTATACATTTAAAATAAAATTCTGAGTAAATGCGACGTAAGCATTTTAAATAGTGATAAGGTGTGATTAAATTAAGGATAAAATATTAATACCTCAGAAAGACGGTCATAACTCAATTGAATTTTGTACATTTCCCGTCAATTACAGAATCGCACAATGATCGAGTTTTCAAGTTGAGCTAAGCAGACTGTAGCTTGTTTACTCGGACCGCCCGGCGCCGACCTCCCGATAATATTGGGCCATAGCTGCTGCGTCACACAGCTCTCTCCTCAGAGCCACTCGTGATCACAATGAACTACCACCAGCCCCTCTCTTGGGTCCGACACAGAATGCGCGACGGTGGCCCAGACATGTAGCACGGATGTCGCATGGTGGGCATCACCTCTTCTCTTCGAAGATGCAACCAATAGAGTCGGCAACATAGCTTTGCCAAGTTGTGCCATGGTAGTGTTGGCATGGGACCTCCTGGACATTTTCTTCGAGAGCACTAACTGTTCCACCCTAGTCTCTTGGCTAGGAACTCCTATACTCCCTTCGCTACACCGTTCCTGACCACCAGGGAGTCCCACCGCGTCCAACAGCTCTCCTAGTCTGGTCCTGTGGAAGAAACATCCGCCCATGGGGTCGTACGCCAGATTTTTATCCTTCAGGAATGGCCTCTCGATCCTCCAGCAGCTCCCTCCTCAACGTCTTCTTGTTCCAACTGATTGCAGGTTGCACCATGACCGGGTTAGGGCTGCGGCAAGCTCCGTCATCTGCTGGTCCAGACGCTCGTCCAGTGCATTCTCTATCATCCTCTGCCCTTTCGTCTGCCCGTCTAGCTGTTTTCCTTGCTGGTTTAGATGCTCCACCACCGCATTTATGTCCTCTTCTAATTTCCTTTAAATCCTTTATAAAATCGTCTTTTAGGGCTCTCACCACTGTTCTTATCTCAGATTTGATACAGGCAATTTCACCACGGAGATCGAATTCAAATTTCTTAATTGCAGTCTTCATTTCTGTTCATATCTTTACATTACTTCATTCTTCATGTTCTCCTTTACACTCCCATTTCACTTAATAATTGTTTAAGTATTTCCTCCATTGTGGCTTTTGTATCCCACATTTGTGTGGCTTTGTCCAATTTTTCAACGCTCACTCTTCATTTAGTTTTCAATGCATTGTTTTGGTTTTCTCTAATTATCTTGTTTGGAAATTAACTTCACTACTGTCACTTCAGTAAGGTGAACTAGTTCAATTCTGTATCACTTCACTCACCTCTTGACGTAGCCTCTTGACGCCGAACGGTTCACTTCACTCCGGAGTCGAACACAAGCCCTCCATGGGCTTGTGTTCGCTCCCGCTATTTCGCTCACTGACCGACTCAACAACACTCCGCACTCGATTCACGACTCAACTGTTGCATCGTACTGACTGTTCAACTCCCGCTACAGCGCTCGCTTATATATTAAGTGAAAGCCTTCCACAAGGTTCTAGAACTATTTAGACACTTTCTGGAGGAGAGGGCAGTTACAGCTTCCAGAAGGCCTAGTTATCACCCGATTGCGCGCCGGTGTTTACGCCGGCGTGCGGCAGTTACCTTGTTTACTAGAACCGCCCGGCGCCGGCACCAGATAACCTTGGACCATAGCCATTGCGTCGCAGTATTAATTCATGGAGATGATACCTTGATTGAGGACTACTGCAATAAGCCCCTACATATTTTCTACATAGCGTGACACTGTCCAGTTTTCACTGTCACTTAAAGACTTCATTTAATTCCTGTTTTCACGTTACTTCGCCTTCTTCGTGAAGTAGCGGCACAATGAAATACGCACGGTGTAGTCTCCTTTTCGGTCTATTTCACTCGCTAGAGAGTCGAACACATGGTCTCTAGTCTCTTGCAGTAGCAGCACTCGATTTTCAATTTTCCTAACAATTTCAGGAGTGAAACATTTCTCGAATGATTTACATATATTGGTTACTTTCCCAGTGGTAGTTATTCCCAGTATGTTGCCTTGGAGCTTCAGCAAGGTACATTGTACCAGAATTTATAACATATTTATTTGGACCATTACCTGTTTCTTTATTGTCCTCTGTTTATTCTTCATTTGAATGCTCTTTAATTCCTGTGTGATCCGACTCGAAATCGCTTAATCTGATAATTCGTCGTCTACTAAAAGTTCAGCAAGAATTTTTGCCTCGTTCAAGCCTCTGTAACTCTTCTTCTCTTCTTTCTCTGTTTAACCTCCTCGTATGTAGGACTTACAGGCGTGTGTCTGGGGCCAGATGCCCGTCGAGGAGCAGACACTCATGGATCAGACAGCATATTTAGGATGGGTGATCAGCCCGATGCCTGGTATGGGAGGAAGGAAGTAGATGAAATGAAATGATGGTGAAATAGATGAAAGGAAAGGCGATGATGGAGCAGTTGGTGTAATGAATGTCGGAGGAAACCGGAGAACCCGGAGAAAACCCGCCCAGACGCCGCTTTGTCACCACAAATCCCACATGCGGGTCCCTGGGATTGAACCCGGGCCGCCTCGGTGAGAGGCGAGCGGTTTAACTACGAAAATACTCGTAGTCACAGGTTTTTGCGAAGCCGGATACCCAATTTAGTGTTTAATTACTTGGTCTATATTGGTGCGTAATTTGAATTACAGTGAAAACATTTACAATAGAAAAATGTTGAGGTTTGATTTATAAAGTTTCATTTTATTACTACTTTCCCTACTTCCCCGTAGTAAGTAGGGGAAGTATTGTATACCACACAAAAATTCGATACCGAGATTTCACCAGAAAGATATGTTTTGAGAACTCCCAGAATCCAAAAAAGAAGCATTTTTAAAAAAAGGTCAGTGTGCGTCTTAACACATTCAAAAACGAAAAGTCGGATTAATACCAAACTTGGTATTTAGATTCAGTACTTTCCAAAGATGTGACACGAAGATTTTCAAGAAAAACTTTCCTACTCAAAGCACTGTTTACATGGAAGATTTTCGATTTTTTTTATTTTCTGAAAGATGCTAACGATCTTGGTTAAAACACCATATATTAAAGATATTTACAGGACAAATAAAATGTATATCTTGGCTTTTCTGGGATTAGCTTGTGAAGTCCCCTTCATTCGGAAGGAATTTTGTACATCTTATGTAACCGGTAAACAAGCGACAGAGGAAAATACTACAAAAAAGTTTGATGTTTAGGACTTTCCATACTCTTATACAAACTATTTTTACAAATGCTTATTCTCCATCTACTTCATACTAATCGAGATAAACATTTGCAGAAGATATCGTTTTATGCAATAGTCAAATGTTTTAAGACCTGGTTGCTATGTGGAGCATTTCATTCTCTTTGTCTAGGATATTAAAATAAATAAATAAAATAAAAAAATAACGGATTTCCATTTCACAAAAAGTATAATTATTCGAAAATTCAAACAAATAACAAGGAAACACTCGGAAATTGGTCATTGTACCAAATATATATGACATAAATTGTGTGTTTAACAAGATCTACATTTTTTATGCAGTAAAATTCTCTCATAGGGTTTACCAGTTATTCCAAAGTCATTGAGAATGAAGAGTACGTTTAAGGCATTCCAGAAAATTCAAAGATATACGTTTCATTTGCCATAAACATATCTTAAACATATATTTTAATAAAAATCGTTAGCCTTTTTTGAGAAAATCAGAATTTTCAAAAATGTTCCATGTAAAGAGTACTCGGGTTTGGGAATTTTCTTGAAAATCTTCATGTCGCATCCTTGGAAGATACTAAACACAAATACCAAGTTTGGTATTAATACAATTTTCGATTTTGAGTTATACTGTTCACACACACACACACACACACACACACACACACGGACATGTTTCCAAAAAGGCTCTATTTGGATTCAGGGCACCTCAAAATATGTATTTCCGGTAAACTCTCGGTATCATTTTTAGGTGGAATGCAATATTTTACCTGTTTACCTTACGTAGTAAAGAAAAAAAATTAGATCTCTTTAAAACACTAAATTTATTTCAAATACCTTTTTTTATGTCACCAGTCGTTTCGAGATATACGTTATTAATAGTAGGAATTGATCAATACTTAGCCACTCTGTTAGAGTCCTGTCAATTTTCAGCTGTTTCTCGTAATATCATGGAGAAGGTATGGAATTTTAAGGTCAGCATTCAGCGTCCAGTTCTAAAACATTTGACTGTCGCTGTTAGTTTTATCTCTATAGAAAAATGTGTAATGCAGCCATTTCTTAAAAGGTTTATCTGGATTAAAATGAAGTAGATAGAAAAACAAACCTTCGTAAGAATAATATGCATACCCACTAATAAACGATAGAGGGTTGAGAAGGTTATGTGAATTAATACAGCAAATTTTTTTTTCTAACACATAACTCATTCACATGGGTACAATAACTTGTGAAAGAAGGCGTTATGCTCGGACCAAGCACAGTGAAAGTTTTTCCGCTACGAAAATACTCAGTTATAAATTTGTTTTTGCGAAGCCGGATAAGCACTCGTTGAGTTTAATTACTTGGTCGTTATTAATGCGTACAGTGAACATGTTTACAGAGGAAAACGTTAAGATTTTATTTGCAAAGTATCACTATATTATTTTTCCTTTGCTTAGAACAAAACTGTCTATATTGTAGTCAGTGGATTTGGCAAGGTGCCTCTGGCATAACTTTGACCTAATATAAAAGAACAATTAAATTCAGGGCAATGTTATTCATTATTCTTCTAACCAATTCTCACGTTTGTGTGTTCTATCTTAGCTAGCAGCAACTCCATTCTTGCAAGATCAATGAAATACAGAGCCAATTCAACTTCGAACTGTTCAGCTGTCACAGATATCAAATGTTAGTAAGAAGCCTTTAGAGTGTGAAAAATTCTGCATTATAACAAGAAATTTCAAATATTGTTTCAGCCTAAGATGAAAACTGTATTTTACCTTGGGGCAGCACTGTGCCAAACTTTTGTATTCATCTGGTTAATGACTTATTTTAAAATAGTATTTATTTCATTTAAACAATTTCTTAAAAAAAAAATTGAATATTTTACTTGTATTAGCAGCAGTGTTATAGAAAAAACGTGGTATTAAATAATATAAACATGCTATTCCTGCGAAGTAGATGCAACCTAATTTTTAAGGCTCATGATCTGAACATCATAAGCCGGTTTATGACGTCCTGTAACACTTTTAATTGTTTGAAAATAAATCATGCATTAAATTACTAAACTCCTATGTCCAAACATAATCGATAAATGTTCAAAGATCGTATATATGTATATAAGTCGAGACTGTACAATATCTCTGAAATTAAGCGTTGTAGAAAGAAATGTCCCGAATAAACGTTGCTTGATATTATGGTGGAAAGTAAATGCCATTAGAAGTGTTTCGTTTGGAGGACGTTATGGTCATTTTAGGGTCAGTTTAATTTTTTTGATGCGAACCTATAATTAAGGTAAATTTAAATGAGCCTAAAATCACTATCACAACGTCCTCCAAATAAAATATTTCTAATAACATTTACTTTCCCCCATAATATCAAGCAACTTTTATTAAAGACATTTCTTTCTGTAACGCTTAGTTTTGGAGATATTGTACAGTCTCAACTTAAATGGTCCAGCTTGTATAAAGATGCTGAGCAACATTTGTATAATTGGGAGTATTTTAAGGTTGCAAATTTCACGTCCTATTTCCAAAAACGTACACACATCCATTTAACCGTTTCTTTTGGGCAATTAAACAACAGGCAAGGAAAACCGTCATTAGCTCCCGATTTTGTAATGTAAAGAAAATTTTCCGTGAAATTTTAAAAACAATTTTTTTCGAAGATTTGGAAGTAGGTAAGTTTTATGTAGCTGACAGACAGTAAGGGTAAACATCGGCCGAATGTTCCAAAAATATTTTGCCATCAAAAAGTCTTGAAAATTACTTTTTTAATGTTTTTATAGATTAAAACGCCTTCCCGTACGGTAATAACAAACCACAAAATATGTGGCGTGGGAGGGAATTCCTGATTTTAGCAACTGTATCAGGAGATATAAAATAAATATGCGAATAAAACAAAACAAACAAAACTAATAAGTTTGAACAACCCTGTTTTACCGCGCGTTGGTTTGCTATATATGCAAGATTCTGGGAACCCAGCGCGACCAAATTTCAAATGAAATTGGTTAGGCATCGTGACAAAAAAACCTACCAGTTTATTTCCTCAGCAATATCAAACGTCACGAATTCATTTTTGCGATGCCCCATTGGAGCACGCCCCCTTGCGTCTCTTGCATTTGACGTTTGTTTATTACAGCCACAATGAAACGCCGATCTGTAATTGGATCACTTAACCCTTATCGTCAGTCACGTTCCTGCTGTGTATGGTCAGGGAATGGAATATTGGGGTTAAAGCACCGATCTCTGTATCTCTGACTCAACAAAAAACGCTTTTAAGCGTAAACACAGCACCATTCTGAAAAACAATTGCCTGCCTGGTCGATATTAGGAGCTCTTTAGCGTCTGTGAATGATTCAACGAAAACTAAAAATGGTTATTTATACAATTTGTGGCTAAAGTGGGATTCTTTTTGGGAATGGAAAGATTTTCATCATAAGAGTAGCGACTGATGAAAATTCCACCAGTATAAAGAAAATCCCATGTTTCACAAGTTGCGTACTGGTGGCCACAATATGAATGCTTATGGTGGGAAGAGGACCTAAACGGTTATTAGAGTGGACAGGGCAGTGGAAGGACCGTCAAGTAAAGAAAACATCCACAGCTCTGAGTTGTATTTACTAGCGAGGTTGAGGATTCCACATGTAGTACACATTTTATTCTACGGCTGTACATTTTCCTATCGCCTTGCCTCTCTCTCCCCTCTGATCGCTAGCCTTGATTATCAACAAAACACAGTGGCGCCCTCCACCGAGCGCACTCATATCGTGGCCGACAAGTACATGACTTTATCTAAAACTATAACAAAAGTTAACAATGAACAGTTTTGCTAAATCGAAATGAATTGTGAGAATTCATTTTAGGACCCGTAATGAGCATAAACATTTGAATAGCATATACACCGCGTCTTAAAGACGAATTTCCTTTTAAAGACACTGGATATGAGAAATCCTACTTGAAAATGTTTAATTGTGCTGCGTTTTTTTTACGATTGCAAATATGAATTTATAGTATAAAATAATATTTTAATACGAGTGAAAAATTTAACACCTGAGGCTTAGAGAAGTTTTAAATATATTTTAATATCCTTCACAACAAAATATTATATCCGCTACCGCAACGTAAATCGGAGTAATTATTTTAATTTAATAGGTGGATTTATCGTTGCTGGATGGGAACATGGTCGCAACAATGCTGGTTGTCTCCGAGATGATGATTTAATTGAACTTGATGGCAGGTAGTATATGTGTGAATTGAAATGTGTATGGAAAAAGGAGCAATATTTATTCCTGAATACGTTCTAATGGATGCTGAGTGTGTGATGAATGCATTGGTGGCTGAAAGATCGGATAATTAGCATTACTTTATGTCTAGTTTCAAAAATAAAATTTAATTATATAATTTGTTATGACGTGATTAAAGTCTATTTTTGCGTAATACGTATATTTTAGTTAATAGTCTGCATTCAGGATACTGTGTTTATATATTTGTACGTGTACAGTTTATGTATGCCAACATAGACCAAGCAGATAGGTATGTTCAAAGGTTTTAATTCAGTACTGTGATTAAAACTAGCGTTTAGTTTGCTAGGAATGAAAAACAAAAACAAACAAAAAAGAAAACATAGTGTATATAATAGTAACGGAGAAATGTAATCAGGCGGAAGTAGCTGCCTTATTCAGAGTTGCATGGTTGGCTTATCTATGTAGTCAGAATGAATATTTTATTACAATAAAAAGTCCATGTAATGATTTCAGTGGCAACCTAGATTTAGAGACCACCTGAATCCAAAAGTATTTCCGAGCATGCGCAGTGATCTACAACGGGGGCATCATTTTTGAGAAAGGAAACGGTTAGGCCCACTATGGTAACAGTTACACCATTATTATAAACACTCCCGTTTGAATATTCAAGGCCTCTAAATCTAGCTTCCCATTACGGTATTGAGTTACGGACAGTAATATTACTTTATACTCGCCACCATTTCATGATCTAATTTTATTGCTATTCTCAAAGACATAGACGTTATGAACGTAACCAAAGATGGAATAGCTTTAGCTTCTAAAGTTTCTTATCCTTTTATTCCCTTAAATGTGCATTCAGTTAACATCCTGGCTCTTTCCGCAATGACAACACCCACATAAAAGGAAAGAAAAATAAAGAAGAAATTCATAAATATAAGAAAATCTTTAGAGAGATTATTTTTTCAGTCTCTAAATTCGCATATTTCAAAATGTTAGCAGCGCACTGCGGTAGAGATATATTATAAAAATCTGATGCGTTACACTCAGACGACGTTCTCTACACTTGTACAAACTATTTTTACAAACACTTATTCTCCATATGCTTCCATGTTAATCGAGATATCGAGATGTTAATCACATTGTTAATTTTCTTGTAGATGCAAGGGGAATTGGTAGGGTTTAAGCAGTAGTCAAATACTTTTAAGAGCTGTTTGCTATGTGGAGTATTCCATTCTCTTTGCATTACCAGGACAAAAAATGAATAACGAATTTGAGAAAATGTATAAGTATTGGAAAATTTAAGGAATTAGCAAGCAATATCTCGAAAATGGTTCACTCAACAAAAAAAATGTATAAGACATAAATTGTGTATTTTAACGGGATCTACATTTTTTGTGTAGTAAAATTTTGTCTATCTCTTATGGTTTACCAGTTATGCAAAAGTCGTTTACAATGAAGAATACTTTTGGAGACATTCCCAAAAAATTCAAGATATACATTTTATTTGTCATGAAAGTATCTTAATTATATAATATTTTAATCGAAATCGTTAGAGCCATTTCTGAGAAAATTAAAATTTTCGAAAAATGTTCCATGTAAAGGGTAATCTGGGGTGGGGAGTTTTCTTGAAAACCTTCGTGTCGTATCTCTGGAAGATACTGAACCTAAATACCAAGTTTGGTGTTTATCCGACTGTTCGTTTGTGAGTTATGCTGTTCACAGACACACACACACGGACATTTTCCAAAAATGCTTTCTTTTTGGGATTCAGGGGGTATCAAAACATGTATTTCCGGGGAAATATCGGTATCGAATTTTTGGGTGGAATACAATATTTCCCCTACTTACTATATGTAGTAGAGAAAGTAAAAAAAATAAAAGTGTATGTTGAATTTAGTCTATAATGGACAAGTGTTATAATTTTACTTCCTCCCTTTTGGTGTTCTAGTGTCGCAGTTTCATACAAGTCCTGTAATATTCATCTAGATCATGGCCAAAACAATTAAAGAATTATCCAAACACATTTAATGTTTTTTGAATTGAGCATATCCTGAGATTTAAAGTATTAGCGGTCTCTTTTCTCCTTAAGATAGAGAACTCTCTGGAAATTAGCATTATGATACTAACAGTTGAGAATAAAAGGGAACACCTTCCATAACAAACATCTCCATCAGTATTAAAATATTTTGAAAATGCCATCTCGTAACTTCACGATAAAAATACATTCTGCCATTAGCGTCTGCATTATTTGTGAAATTACCTCAAGACAGAGAGAGAGAGAGAGAGAGAGAGAGAGAGAGACACACACACACACACGCAAGCACGCGCGCACGCGCGCACACGCACACGCACATGCACACGCACACACACAACACCAAAATAACCAAAGATATTTTGTATATAAAATATTTTATTTACTTTCCATTGTACAGATATTACATAGTACTTTTATAGAACACAATACACTATTGGTGCACTTGAGACAAACATATTTTCATTCATTAAAAACAGACAATTGAGCTATCAAAGTATTAATTAGACATGCTAGAAAAATCGTAAATAAACAAACCGTAAATACCACAAGCTTACAACTCAGCTTTTTATATCGTGTAGCTCAAATAATTGTCCGAGAATTGCCAATACTTCTTTTTTTTAGGCTTGTAAGCTTACTTAGGTTTAAGCTAGTCTTATATAGTGCTTATACCCCCTAGAAATTGCAACCGCGCTTAGGACCAGAGGCTTGTTGAGGAACAGACGGACATTGAATCAGAGAATGAAGAATCCGGTCCGTGGGATCGGTCGGTAGCCAGGTATGAGAGTGGGGAAGATGATATGAAATGATGGCAAAATGGATGAAAGCAAAGGTGATGGAGTAATTGGTGGAACGAATGGCGGGGGAAATTGGAGAAAACTCCCCCGGACCCCACTTCGTCCACCACAAATCCCACTGCGGGTCCCTGGGGTCGAATCTGAGCTGGTTTGGCGGAAGGCGAGTGGTCTAACCACTTGGACAGCCCACCGGCGTTTAAAAAGCAGAAGTTCAATATAGTAGAGTATATAAATTGGTCATTCTTGTCTAGTGAGTGACATACACAGCCACTCCGCCGAGAGAGCAATCAACCTGAAAGCACGGCATTCTATTCTATTGGTCTCGAAGATTAAAGGCCTGTTTATAGTTCATGAGGCTGACGTCACTAATGCTTGAAGTTGCTAGTCTAATGAGTTCTTAGAGAAATAAACACATGAACTCTTTTTCGTAGAGAACCAGTGACATAACACCGCATATATATTAGCTGTCGTAAACGTTATGATAGCAGCAATAAATGCAGATGTTGGGCAGGGAATACAATTTGTATTAATGCTTTCATAGGAATCAATATTAAAAAGGTGGCCAAAAGTAGGAGTTATTGAAACTTGGCACGGTAAATTGACAGGAAGATATAATTAAATAAAGAGTTAATAGTAAGACCGAGAAATAATTGCAATAATTAATTTCTCTATTACATCAACGCGTCATATAATAAGATTGAGTTGAAAATATTTGTCCAAGGTAAAGGTCGTTAGTGAGTCATGTTAAACAAAGTCTTTAGTGGCAGCCGAAATAACGAACGCTTTAGTATAAGTCAGTTTAGAGTTAAGTTCAGTAAGTTTGAACAGTCACGTAGAGAGAAAAGTATTTCTAAGAGTTTATCCAGGCCTCCATAGCAACAAGGTAAAGATGTACACGTAAAAACTAAGTATTGGCCAGCGCAAGAAGGTGGGGTAGTTCTAAAATAGGGGGAGTTTGAGTTAAGAAATAGGCGTGCAATTGTAATCAGACACACTCGCACTCGTGCATATATTCGTGTTATTTTAAGCGTTCAGTGACGCGCTTATGTGAGAAAGATTTAGCGACTATTGCCAGGGATCTTGCTGGTGAGCAGTTTAGCGACTCACGGCAAATTACGCTTCTAGTTTCGTTTGTTACGGAAACAGTTATTTCTAACCGTAGTTAGTTCTGCAAAAGTCAGCAGGTAAATTTTTATAGCTTCAAGTGTTACGATTCATAATCAGTTTCATTCTTTATCTCCAAATGGTCGGCAACTCGATCCAATAGCTCAAGTATTAGATCACATTAAATTTCTCAATCAATTTAAACTGATGTTACCCTTCACATTACTCCCACGCATATCCTGAGAGAAAGATCTCATAGCTATACCACTAGAGCAGCTGGCTCAAGATAAGAGATGACATCATCAGAAGCACGTAAAGTATACTGCTTCAAAATCGTCGCACCATCCAGTGGCTTTAAGAATTCAGATAACGTAGTACGTTATCAAAATTACCGGTCATCGTGAGGCCGGAAATTGGCGCCTCATCGTGCTGCTAGAACGTTATCAAACTTCGAGATATAATCAAGATTCCTGGGAATTTTCTCAGATAAAACAAGATATACTGTCCCCTTAAATACACTCCTTGCTTGAAATAAAATATTTACCTAAATAAAACAAAACATATTGGAAAGATCACGGGTTAAAATCCTGTGTACGCACCAGTCAGACTTTTATCTTTACCATCTGCCAGGCATTACACTGACTATGTACACGTGTCTAGAGAGAGTAATTCCACGATCAAAAATGTACATTTCCAATTAAATCAATACCAATCAAATTAATGACAAAGAAATGCCACTACATAACGGAAGCCTATCAGAAAGTTACAGGCAGATGGCGAGGACGGCTACACTGAGGCCATCTGTCACACACGTTCATCATACAACCTCCACATGACCGTCACGATATGCGGTCACAGTTAAAGTTACTTAAATAACCTCGCATGTTCCAACAATTAACTTGGGTGGGAAGAACTGAAGGCACGTTTCACTCCTGTTTTGGGGGGTGGATTGGTAATTTTATTCACTTCTTCCGAGTTTGTTCTGTAACATCCACTATCTTGAATAACGAGACTGGTAGCCCCAAATTCCCCCTGTTATCAGTTAAGAGAAACACATTACTTAGGGTGTTTGCTATCATATCACCTTATAGGAACATAGCCGAGGGAATAAATATCTTCCGCTATGAGAGTAAGAAAAGTATAGCGGTCCACATTAACGCTAGAGGTACTACCATTACTGACGAAGCATTTTGATTGTCAGGAAGCACTTGCGGTAGCAGAATCTTCTCTGTGGTGGTTACCTTGGTGTCTCTAGGATATCTGGTAGACTTGGTTGTTTTTGGAAGTATGTCCATCTTGCTAAAGACCCAGTCTCGATAGTAGGCGACATCAGCATAAACACCTGGAAACTCTGGAGAGGCGCAGACATCTCCAAAGGACACCACTCCCGTCAGCAGACCTCCACACTCAAGAGGACCTCCAGAGTCACCCTGGACAAAGAAGAAATGTGCTGGATCAAGGCTAATCTGGTAACTTAATAAACTGGGAATAGGGCAAATATTCAAGGGCATTCAATAAATGGGCAATAATATTCCAGGCTTAGAAAATTTATCTTTTAAGTTCCTGCTTAATTTCTAATCTAAATTTGGAAGAAACCAATAGCTCGCAGCCACCTCCGTGATCATGTAGATAAATAAATTATGGTAAACCGAGCGACGTAGAGACTATATGCAGTATTGCTGTTACTTAAGAGCTTCTACTGAACGAATAACATGCAGCTACAGCACTCTGTTCTAAAGGTCAAGACACTTGGATTGTAATAGGCAGTACTTACATCACAGGCATCTTTGTCGCCATGTCCAGCACAGCACATCCCAGGTACGATCTCGCCGTCCGTGTAATACACTGTGCAGTTCATCCCAGTGATGTAAGGTAGATCCGTTACTACTTGAAGATGTTCTGGGTAATGTTTATCTCCGTCCTTGAGTAGGCCCCAACCACTGGCAGTGCAATTGAATCCGTCAGCAATTGGTGACTCCGGACCTCTCAAAGACAACGCTGATATAAGGGGAGAATCATCAGGAAAATCTGGATTCACCTGCATAGCAATGTATTTATTAGTATCCGATTGTTTTAAATAGGATATCTGGAACTCAAGAATTCCCTGCTATTCCATTACGGGAATATTCTGAAGGATAGTGGTGAAAAGTGCACCACTTCCCTTCACAACTTATTTAAGTACATAACGTTCATTCTACGACCTGCATAGAAGGTTGATGGAAGTCGTATAAAAATGAAGAGACACCTTGTGCATTATTCTACTCTGAAGTCAACCTTATATTTCCTCAACAACAGGATCAATGCAGGATGATCTTCATAAAAGCAGCAGAAGCGCTATATACATTTTCCCAAGCTATATTCCCTCATGTTCTTATTGTAACTCAACTGTTCCATTTTATTATTAATTTTCCTAGAATTGCCTCTAGTAAAACATTATTAACTTTGACGAGTTTTCTTCTCCGACTTTTCTCTCCTCGTGGTGACTGCTTTATGCGTTCATACTTATGACATGGAGGGACCAAGAGTGGAAGTTACTAAAGCAATAAGCCACCAACGAATGGGCTGAGCTCTGATCATACATTTTTGTTACCGATTTCCAAAGTGGGGAGATAGTTCACTGAACGTTACTTCACGAAAATAATTTACACAGATGTAGCCATAGTTTCCAAAAACAAAGACAAGTTTGAACAATATTTCAGAAACAATTAGTTCATAAAAAGACCACAAATTTTACCATACTCCATTAATAAAATTACTTCTTTAATTCCACTGTTAAAATCCCCCAATGCAGAGCTTGGAGACCGACTTTGTACGTTAAATTGCCTACAGGAACTTTCAAGTAAACACGCAATAGCTTATGCCAGTTTCTAAAAATTCAAGATTGTAAGGCTGTACTGAATTGTTTGAGAGGAATACTTGATGTGGCCTAGAATTACTGTCCATAGTACCATCACGAGGGATATTTCTTTACTGCCTTAATTCCATATTTAAATCCTAATTATTGTTCACTCTAGCATTGTTTGAGTCAAAAACCTGAGGCTGACCCCTGGCAACCTCACATAGAGGTTAAGAGGAACATGACTGATTTTGTGCGCGGCGGTCACTGGTTCGTAAGGCGCGTAGCATAGGTCCCACAGGCATTGGGGAGTGAATGATTTACCTTCTTGTTGCAGTCACCGTGTATAATTTGAGGTTCCCTCAACGTGGCTGCTTCTTTCTCTGCCTTCTCCGTTGAATGCTGATGTGTAGTTTTTCTGCTTTACATTACAGGAAGAAGAATTCTGCCTATCAGGTAAGAAAAAGCTTCGAAGATCTCGTCTCTTCGAAGATTAACTTTTTGCCTCGGCCACACCTGGAGCCCGATCCTACACGCTTATACTGTGAAACCGACCCTAAGGGTGGGGGGAACAGCGGAAAGTTGGCATTAGCCAGGTAACTGGACAGTGCGCAAGAGTGCTGTAAGCAAAAACTCTAAAATTTGATGTAATACTGCGCATTTTCATTGGTTAATTTTTTACGACTATATCTTGAAATTTATTACACTGTCTCCAATTTCCTCTAAGAATGTGACCTTATATAATCCGTTTTTAAATTATAAGAAATGTTCCTAAATCTATCATTCCTTCTTTTACTTCTGCATGAAGGATTTACAGCTTTATCACAAGCTGCAAGTGATTTATTTTAGATCCAGGTGATTGATATTTAATTACGTCATTTCAATTTCTGCGTTTTGCAAGCAGAAACAAGCTGAGCTGTAGAGAGAGCTTTCTAGTTCTAAAATATAAACTTGTATATATGATTATATTTACGTTTACAGTTCCGAGAGATATTAGACTCTAAGCAACGATAGAGAACTATGCTTAAGAGTATATTATGATACAAGTGTTAAAAGTAGTATTTTATTTTGCGAGTAGGAATGTTTGAAAATCGCAATCATACGAGTAAAATAAAACTACTATTAACACGTGTGGAATATACTATATCTTAGAGAGCGCTCGAATTTACAAAATATCAGTAAAATAATAATATACTGATTATGAAACTAAGAGTAATCAAGTTTAGAGCGAGATCAACTCTCCTGTGCAGTGACATGATAGATACTTTGTTGTTTCGCTAGCAGTCATTACACTAGTCTGCATTTTCAAACTTTTTGTCAGTAGGTGTTCTTGAATCAAGTTTTTATGCTGATTCCAGAAATAACTTCCGTTTTTTTCTATCACGCCAAATTTTTACACAAAACAAGTAATATTTTGACAATTTTACAAATGAGCGTAGAAAATGATTCAAATACCATTTCATACAACGTAAGTTTTTATTCAAGAAACACCTTAAGAATACTCTCAAGAACTCCCTTAATTTATTTCACGACTACATTTTAACAAAACTAGAAGCCAAAGTGATTCATGTAATTTTTTTTCAAACTTTCTCTTCTTTGACTTCCTTGAGATGCTTGAAGATGACTGTCCCTCCTCAACATCCAACAGTAGTCGGCCATTATAGTTTCATTCTATCTCCCCTGGTACCTCCTCTCCATTTCCTTAATATCTTGGTGAAAACGTTCACACTGCTCATCACTATAATGTCCCAGATTTTCTGGAAAGTAGTCGATATGTGAATGCAGAAAATGCACCTTTACACTCATGTTACAACCCATCTTCTTGAAGTTGTCCAATTTGTTTCGACAATGGCCTTGTAATTGGGATATTTGTTATTGCCTAAGAAGTTTTCACCAACTGATCGGAAGGCGGTCCATGCTTCTATTTCTCTCTCATTCACTGTCTTCTCAAAATCTTAAATCTTCATCCTTCATCAATTTCTTTATTTAAGGACCAACAAAAATTGCAGCCTTTAATTTGTCTTGTGTAATGAAGGGAAATTTCTTGGAAAGGCGCCTGAAGCAGGGTCCATCCTGTGGTAGACCCCTTACAAATTGCTTCATCAAGCCCAATTTTATGTGTAGTGGCGGAAGCAAATCTTTATATCTCTATATTTTTGAAGTGAAATTGTGAAAACATTGTACGTGATAGAAAAAAACTAAAAGCAATTCTGAAATTAGCATACAAATGTGAGTCAGAATCACTTATTAGTTTTCAGTCATCCGATATCACGCAGACTGGTGTTATCAGTGAAGTTATTTTCAATATGTTTTGCCTTACAGCGGTCAATGAAGCGATTAAATGTTATATCATATTGCTTTCTGTAGTTTTGGGGGTAAGTAGTTCTAGTGTCATTCTTTCTTCTGCTTCTGTAATTTCACCTGGCTCTTCCATTTTAGTTTCTTCTGGATTCATAATTGCCGCCATTTAATCCTTATGTAGATTATACTAAATAAAAGGATAACGTTTTAGATAAAGGCTGGCAGTATAAGGTACTAGAGTTAACTCCACAACGAGTTGTGATAAATTGAAGTATGACGATTTGTATTTGGACAGACAATGCGACCGCCATGAGAAATTAATCATGTATAAAAGTAGAACTTAATCAAACCAAGTCGTACTATTAAACATGTGCAAATACAAAGGGCAATTGCCAACTGTTTGGACTTGAAACCAAAGCTGGTCACAATGGAGTGGTATAAAGTTTTTAACACACTAGCGCGATAATGTAAAGCGTTTAGTCCCTGTACAATATGTTAAAAATTCTAATTTTAGGACATGCAGTCTAAAAAAATATTTATTGTAGGAAAAAGACAAACACAAATGGTAACAACGCATTCCTCTAGCCCTGACTTCACAAAATTTACTAGATAAGTACTGGTATTATTTCAAGATAATTAAATAATAATTTAATTTGTCTGCAAAGGAAGCAGCGCTATTTCCTTACCTGGAGCACGGCTATGTCGTTATGATAGATTGCAGACACGTAGTCCTCATGTATGACCACTGAGGTGACATTATGGCGTTTCCTGGAGGGTTCTTCCTTAAGCCAATTGTTATTCAAACCTCCGGCGTAGACCACTAGCTGACTGGCTGTCAATCTAATTGGGCAATAAAAGATTTGCGTACAGTTAATGTATTAGGAGTAATTTGTGCAAGAGCAAAAAATGCCGAGAATTTTAGCTTATTTGTATAGAATTATAATAGAAATTTACCCTTTAATGATATATTATTATTGTTGTAGAAGCAATACATATATGTTAAATTTATTTTTAAATATGGTACTGCATTTGCCATTCTATACTGCACCAGAATTCTGCGCCGCTTCACAGAAAAAGATTTATAATTCGTAAAAACTTGCAGCGGTGTCGTGTGTGTGTGTTAATAAAGTTTAGGTGTAATAAATTTTGAATTTAATTAATTATGAATTTTTTTTATTTAATTTATGTCTCGGCTGCGTCAGTGATATCTGGTAGATCAAGTATCTCTAAATAGGGGTGGTACGGCTGCCGAATAGTTTTACACACTTTACACCAATTACAGTTGTAAATTGTTACTTCTTTATTACTTCTTCACGGCGGTTGAATAATATATAAAGTAACAATTTACTGAGGTATCTAAATATGGAGCTGAGAGATATTCTTCCTACTTACATTTTTAAAGGTTAGAATTTATCTTTTTCGCACTGCACTAAATTCTCACATCTTCCCACTCTGAGTTACAACCACTGAACTGAACTGCTTGGATACGCTACCTCTTAGCGTCCACAGCTTAAAATTTAATATTTCTAGTTTCTGGTCGGCTAAGCATACTCTAGCAGAACACCTTTAGTTTGACTTTGATTGGCTTTTTGCACCCCCGTGACTATTTGCAAACGTTTTTGAACATTACATCGGTATTTTCCATGGACTATTGGTAGCCTTCTTAGCTTTCCAAGTTATTGTTGTCTCAAGGTTACCTTATTGTTAGTCACCTTCTGCTTCCACTTTATGACTCTGTTTGCTACGAAAAGCAGCTTGCTTCTATCCTCACAGCTCCTACGTTACTAAACTAAGAAATACATTTACGTAACATTCTATACATATATATAATAAAATAAACATAATACAATGATTGTAATACACACTTTATATACTGTAATATACACGGATTACTTATAGGGGGATATTTTTATACTGCATAATTAGACTGATATCAGTTAAGCGATAAAACATGCTGCCTCAAACTTTGGAGTAGAAGGGTAAACTTTTACGATAAGTTTTACTCTACAAATTGGTACTGCTGCTAAGTATGGCGGCTACTATATGCTGAAGTCATGTGGTTTCTATCTTTGCAAATATATGCCAAGATGTTTCCTACATTTTTGCTTTAAACAGATTTTTCTGTGAATGACCCGTAACCGTATTACATACGCACCTCCCGATCCGACACTTGCGTGAGGTCTTCGACCAGCTGTCGGAACAATAGCTAGTGCAGACAATAGGGCATTATGTGCCGCTTCCCTGTTTCAGAACGATCTTTTCGACATGTTCTATAGCCTCTCTTTCTAGAACAATCCGCTCTGTATGCGAGGCTTATATAAGGGGACTGCTTATGCCCGTGTAGGGAGTTCGGTTGGTGAAGAAGTTACGAAGATAGGTGCAGGCAAGAGGTCGAAAAGTTTGGAGAATTAAAATTGAACAGTGCCGAATGCAGTTCAAGTAGTGATTCGATTCGACGGATCAGTGGTGTTCATTCTGTACCGAGTGTGTGTCAAAAGTGTCAAGTGTAAAGTTTGTGCTACGCCGAGCACTGGTGTTCTCATTTGCTACAATATGTTGCTTAATAAGTAGATCAGTGATCTTAGAAGCAATGTGTTTACATCCTGTAAATATTTCAGTCTCATACATTAAATAGTTGCTGGAATAATAGATTATGAATGTAACAGATTTAACACTGGCAGAATAGGACTTCTAATCTCCCTTTAATATAAGCTCCCCATGGATTTGGAGTATAAAATAATTATCTGGTTATCGGCGATACCTTAAGAACATCAAATGAGACTAACCAAATCTCATTCCATGTTAATTTCGAGTCAGTTACCTTATTGGAGAGGACTGCCACGTGATACAATGCTCCACACAGTCCCAATCTCTGTAAGATAAGAGTAATTTGACTTTCGGAGAGATTTCCATTTAGGATTGGGGACAATCATTTATTGAATTTTATATCATTTCCCTTTTTACTTTCTCTACTACTTAGGTATACTAAATAGAGGGAGTAGGTATTGTATTCTACCAAACATTCTATACCGAGATTTCACAGAAAATACGTACTCTGAGGCTCCTAAACCTCCCTTCCCAAATTTCAGAAAAATATTGGTGTGCGTCTGTAGACAATTCAAAAGTTCAAAAACAAAAAGTACTTAAATACAAAACTTATACTTCAACCCAGAACTTTTCAAGAATGTGACAGAAAATTTAAGAAAATCTCTCAACTCTAAGCTACCGTTTACATTTGACATTTTTCGAAGCATTTTTATTTTCTCAAAAAGGACAGATTTTGATTAAAATATCACGGGTTTAAAATATTTTTATAATAAATGAAAAACATAGGTTTATTGAAGTTTACTGGAATAGCCTCTTAAACCCTCTTCATTCTGAATGATTTGCTTATTTGTGAAACTAAAAGATGGACAAAACATTACTACACAAAAATATAGATCCCATTAAACATACAACTTATGTCAAATAAATGTTTTTGGGGAGTTAGCTTGCAGTAGTTGTAGCTCCACGTATGGGAGCCAAACTTGCCGGAGATGGTTTCTAGGAGTGTTTGCCCCACGTACGATACAAACTTTCCGGTGGCCTTCGCCCCCACGTTTAAAAAATCAATTTTGTATTTTAATGTTTATTTAATATTATATATGTATGCCTCGGCTGCGTCAGCAGTAATTTTCTGAACACGTATCTCTTAGCAGGAGAACAAGGGCAAGGCGTACACAAATTATAATTGTATTGTACTATGTTTATTAATCCTTCCCACGATTAAACAACACTTCACTGTCGTATCCTGCTATAGAGCTGCGAGATTATTGTTAATTGTACTTTTAAACGCGTAAACTTTATATTATTCTCACCGCAATGCATTTTCTTGTCTCACACTGAACACATACCGTATCGTACTGATCGGGTAAGCAATCTTGTAGCGTCTGCCCCCTGCATTTGAACTTTTCTTCTATTTCAAGTCTCAGATTGGCTAAGCCTACTCCAATAGAATACTTTAACTTAAGTTTTTCTAGTTTTTGATTGGCTATTTATAAACTGTTTTAAATATTACATTATTGTTCAAAGAAGTATTAGTAGGCTTTATTAAACTTTCTAATTTGTTGTTTCAAGTTTACCTCATTGTAGCAACTTTCGGATTTTACTTTGCAATACTGTTTGCTACGGAAAGCAGCTTGCTTCTATTCTCACAGCTCCTACATTGTTAAACTACGTAATACATTCACATAACATTATTATACATGTAAATAATAAAATAAACATAATACAATGACTCTTACATACACTTTATATATTATTACATATTATACACACATTGCTTTAAGGCGGGATGTTATTAAACTTTATATAATTAGACTGATAGCATTTAAGTGTTAAAAATTCTGCCTCAAATTCCGGCTATTAGTTTAAATTTTCGAATACCTATATTTTTCTCAAATGGAAATCGTAATTAGTTTTTGTTTCTCGTGGTCACGCAATGAGTGTACCATTTTAAAGCTATCACATAGTGTCACCCTTTTTAAAATAGCTTTAAATTTTATCTGCATTAACAAAAGTAGCTGGAATAATAAGACCTTTTTAAGAATATTTTGTAGAAGGGTAGAAAAGTCATATGAATATAACACTTTAGATTTTTTCCTAATTAGCCGCCAAATAAACTAGGTATTTGCTATAGGCACCATCACTGGATCCAGAATCAGGGAAGCAATATCAAAAGCATGGACTGCTTTAAGAATTTTAACCATATTAATAACAGTTTAACATTTAAATGATAATGGGGAATTTAAATATGTATGTATGCGAATAACAATCATATTTCAACACGTAAAAAGATGTGAAATAAATTTAGTAAACCTATGGAATTAAGACATGATTATCAAAAGTACAAATTAGAAAGCTATCGCTCTCAATATGGATAAAATATATGCAGAATGATTCTGCGACTATACTACAAACGTTTTGAGGATGATAGGGGAGATAATTATGAACAATTTTCGTTTAGGAACCCAAGTCCGGAAACGTATCATTTGATAGGTACAAGCATTAGTGTGCGTTGACAGAATGCTCTATAACAGATTGGTAGAGTGAAGTTTCTGATTCTAAAGCGATTAGGGTACTGATAAATCGTAGTGTCTTGTTTAATGTAGGTCAAGTGAAGTTTACATGTTGGTATGTTAACATTGTTGTAATAATGGAAAGATTCACATCAAGAGAACTTTCTGATATGCATTTTCATGGCATAGTGCAGGATCACTGGATAGGAACATATCTCGTCCTATGGACGTTTAAATGCACAAATTTATCACAACTTTCTTGATGTGATTATAATACCTGGGCTGCTGAAGAACATTCCATGTGATATCGTCAGCACATGTACTGGCAACATGATTGTGCACCCGCTCATTTCTCCGGGGTTGTCCAAAATCTTTTCCATGAAAGTTTTCCGGCAAGGTACGAGCTCGGAAGAGGTTGTCCAGTTCATTGGCCCCTCCGTTCACCTGATTTGACACGAATAGATTTTTTTCATGTCTTTATGACGCACCAATCGAATTGGAAGAGGACCTAATAGCAAGGTTACTAATTGCCCGTGGCAGGATCATGATAGGAATCTTTGAACGAGTGCAATAGTTGAGGTGCAGCGGCAAGGCTTGTATCGAGGCTGGTCGGAGGAATTTTCAACAGTTCTTGTAATGTGTGCTGGTATTTTAATTGTATTGTTGTGAGTGTTATCATTAAGTGTAATGCAAAAATAAAAGTTTGTAATAAAATTCAAAGATTTATGTTAATTATAATCATCATGAAACATTTATGAATTTGAAAGTTGTTCATAATTGCCTCCTCTATTATACCCAAAAGTTTGTAACATAGTCACAGAAACTCCTTGTATATCTAGTTGTTCTTTAAAGCAGTGGAACAATTCTGCCTTTAAACAACATTCACGTCAGAATATTTTGTAAACTTTTGTAATGTTCATCTATGTTAATATCATTAACATTTAGTGAAATCGACATCACTTGTGCATTTAAAGTAATATCAACGGAACAAGATTTGATGTCCCAAATAACCTCTCAAATTAAATCATCTTTACACCAGATAAAATAAAAGTATTGATGCGTTAGATATATAATGTACAAATGGAAATAAAAATGCAGCAAAAACTACATGCTTTTTCTGTACTGAAGAAACATTTAACGAGGAACCAGTAGAAAACCATTTAGCGAAGTTGTAACCTAAAGTTAATTAATGTGCCCATTATTATTTACTTAACATGTTCACCTCTACCCGATGTACATTTACAGAATAAACAAGAGAGTATTATCACTAGATTTACTCTGCAAATGACAGAGTTTTAACCCCGTTTCACCGTCAGCCACACTCCTCCAGTACGTGTATTTAATGTGAAAATTGTATACTATCATACGTACCCTGTGACGCAATGCGCCGCCGTTAAAACGTGGCGAGATCCGATGATGGTACCTCCGCAACGAGGAGAAGATCCATTCCCGTAAAAATATTTCATTTGCAAGGACACCTGTAAAGAAAACCAATAGAATAAGAAGGAAAACAGCCTTAAAAATCTACACTACTCAACTAGTGCAGAAACCCTGGCCAAAAACAAACTGCAAAATGACACAATTTAAACTTAAAATCTTAACATATCTTGGTTTAATATAAATTCACCGTCCAAATATTTTGTTACATATCTATCGCATTCCTGCTGTACCTGTTTACCTAGAATGGCGCGACTGGGGGCCGCCGTGTCTCTCGAGGCATGTATCGGGTTGAAAGGCTTCGCTCTGTGGTAAAACGGAAGGCAACGGCATTTACAGCTCTATGTCTAACATGTTTGGTTGTTGTATAGTGGAAATAATGTTGTGTGAACCTATCTGTTTATTGTGTCTATTGTGGATCGTTCCTATTTTGAGTTTTGCTGCAGTGTGTTTTCGAGCCCTCCGGTGTTGGTGGTGTCGGGCAGATAGCGCAGATGCTTTCACATTGGAAAGATTTATCCCTGTGAACGCTAGGATGCGGGTTCCACTCGTTAGAATTGCTTCGTCGCCGTCTCTCGGGATTCTTCGGTTTTACTGGTGCGCGGGTGTTCAAACTGTGAATATTAGGGACTTCCGCGCGTCTCCGTCGACCTTTCTGCCTGTGGACCTGAGACCACCTACGGCTCCTTCACCTCATCCCTGCCTACAGAGGTTGTAACCACAATAGAGCAAGGTGGTCGCAGTGGCGGGATGTCTCCTCCAATAAACCCATTCTACATCCTACAGCACTTTAACTGCGATTCTTTACCTTCTCAAATGGAGGGTTAAGGGCGTATCGGGCGCTACTGGCAGGTAGGGTAGACGTGGAGGGAATATGTAAACTTCTACTTAAGGCTAGACAGCCAAGATCTGATAGTAGGGAAAAGGGGCTGTAAGATGAGAATGGTGTTGTATTGTATTTCGGCTGTTGGGGATCCGAACTTGAAGTAGTTGCAACCGCACGTATAGTACCCGGTAGTCTTCGTCCCAAGTTTAGAAATATTAACTTTGTATTTTTACTGTTGCTTTAAATATTATATATTTATTTTTGCCTCGGCTGCGTCAATATTAATTTGTAGAGACATGAATATCTTAACAAGGCGTGGTGTGGCTGAAGAATTATAATTAATTCTTAATAATTATAAAAATATAATAATTATAATAATTATAATCTTACACAGATTATAATTTTACTTCACTCCATTTATTAATGGTTGACTCGATTAAAATAACACTTCACTGATATAGAGAGCTGTGGGATTTATTTATTAATTACTTGCACTTTATACCTCGAAAACTTTTTTTGTCTCACACTGAATACGTATTAAACTTCCCGAGGATGCGTCTCGCGTCCGGTTAGGAACGCTGTCTACAAGCAACTGAACTCTGAATTTGTACAATTTGCCCTATTTCAGTTTCTGATTGGCTATTCCTACTCCAATAGTATACTTTTATTTAACTTAAGCTTTTTTCTGGTTGTTGATTGGCTATTTTATAAACTGTCTAAAAAAACATGGTTGCTCCAAGAATTACCAGTAGCATTATTAAACTTTGTAATTCATTATTTCCTCAAGATTACCTAATTGTTACCTCATTGTTAGGAACTTTTAACCTATTATTCTCACAGCTCCTACATTTTTAAATTACGTAATACATTCACATAACATTATTGAACATGCACATAATAATATAAACATTAATACAATGGCTTTAATATACACAGACAGGGTTGACGTCATACCAGACTGTTTCAAACAGGTATTTCCCTTTGGCGTGATCCTCGCCGAAATGAAAGACCGTTAAGCCGAAATATAACTAAGGAGATACAATAATCCTACGTCTGGTAGCAACAATACAACACAACAGTGCGCCTAGTAATGACAATAAGATTAATAATACGCCACAATATGGCGGTAGAATATTAAATTCTCCAATTAACAGATTTTTTCCTCGGTATACCCTAAGGTGTTCTCACATTATTGTTTTAGATAACATACCCCACTGGCAATTTACAATCTAGTAAGTACTTTAAGAAATTGAAAGTCTCCATTGGGGTAGGTTCCTATTACATTTGTCTTAAAGCTTTTAACAATACATGATCAAAACTTTAAAAGTTAGGAAGTAAAATGTGAATGAATGTCTGTAACTTTACACTTCCCGGTTACCTTAAAATTAGATAGATGTAGATCTGAATTTAAATCCATATATGTTCAGTGTTCTAATAAAGAAGAGATACAGTTTAGAAAAATATTATTTTTATTTATTTTTTGCATGAGGTTTAACATCCTATAACCCGGTAGATCGTATGAGATTATAATGAATGAAATCGGTGAAATGATGCTAAAATGAACCCAGGCTACATAAAGCTTGAAGTTACTCGTTATTCGTTTTCCCAAGGTAAGGAAAAACTCCGGGAAAAACCTTATTCGGGTAAATCACCCAAACCGAGTTTCGAACTCGAGACCTCTTGATTGTGAGGCAGACAAGCTAACTTCACACCTCAGAGGCGGGATAAATATTTTTTTTTTCATTTTTAGAAAATGTTTAGGAGGCATAGTCTATTAAGTAATCATTTCTGATCAGTTTCTTGTTTTTTATTCATTTGTGACATTCACCTCATTTACCATAATCAGAATGTATAAATTTTGGCGCTTTCGCAAAGTATAGGGTGATCCATATAAAACCAAACACTTTTGAAGGCACAAAAAAGGTTTTTCTTTGTATCAGAGGCTCTGGAAGAATCGATTTTTCTTAATTTAACGTCCATTGGACAATGAATGAATCAAATGTATTAGAATATGCTCAAATGAGTCCGGGGTACCGAGAATTTAAAGTTAACCGATATTCGTTCCTAGGATAGGGAAAACCCCAGAAAGAAGCCTTATTCGAGCAACTCACCCAAACCAAGATTTGAACTCAATACATCTTGAATGTGAGGTAGACAGCTACCCGCACACCACAGAGGCGGTGGACTGTCCAGTTTTACAATGTCACTCTCTTGATTTCTCACTGTCATTGTTCTAAGTTTATCCATCACTGTTTCGTTTTTAGCAGTTCATCTTCACTGGGAGTTCACTTCGTTCACACTATCACTTCACTAAGGTGAACTGGTTCAATTCTCCATTACCTCACTTCCTTCGTGACGTAGTCTCTTCACTATGGACGATTCACTTTTCTTTGCATGACCTCCATAACCCCTCGCTCTGTTGTAGCACTCGCTGCACCTCACAAAAGCCGTCAACTCACCCACAATTCAACTTACACTCGAACTGACTGACACTCGCGAGAGCGCTCGCTGGTATAGTCGAAATATTTCCAAAAGATTTTCGAACATTCTAGAACTACTTTGACACGCTTTCTGGAGGAGGGGGATAAACAGCATCCAGAAGGTTCCAGCTATCTCCCAAAGCGCGTCCGGTATTTACGCTGGCGAGCGGCACTTAACTTGTTTACACCGACCGCCCGGCACCACCTCCCTATGACCTTTGGGCCATAGCCACTGCGTCACAGTATTGATCTTGATACTCTACCATTCATTGTTGCTTATGACTTATTCAGTCTCTAGTTTGGGCCTTGCAATCATAAACGAACATTTATTTCTCAATTCGACAGCGAGTTTTTCTTTTGAAAATTATCGCAGACAAATTCGTTCACTGAAACACAACCGGCGCTTCGAAGACATTTCAATGTGTGCAACATTACAACAAGGATAACAGTTTTATCGATGGTAAGAAAACTGGAGAAAACTGGTTCTCTCCTCAGCGAGACCTGCATGAGTCAAGAAGGTGCTGTTGATGTTCGAGAACGTTTGCCTTCGAAACGCCCGTCGGGCAACTTTAAGCTAAAGGATAGCGGAGAAAAAACTGGCCCGTATCCCGTTTGAATGCACATGCGATATTTCCGTTGTGTACTAATATAAATTTCTGTTAAAATTGGTCATTAAAATTGAATAGTTGAGGTGCAGTATAACAATGGGAAATTTTATGCAATATGAATAATAGTTGGCATCTTTGGCGCAGATAAAAATGGCCCGTTAAGTACAGAGTAAGCCAAAAGATTCCGAACCGCATGCGCGGTGTTTTTCCTGTCCGCGTCCTCGGCACTCGTCTGCCTCTATCATAGAAAGGCGCGGATGAAACCATACAACATTTTTAAAACTATTTTTAAACGCTTTACTTACTTAAAGGAGATGCTGAAACTGACCACCGTCGTTGTCCACACATTTTTGGCACCTCTTTAGGAAACTATCCATCACTCGCCGTAGTTTACGTTGGGAAAGTTCCTGGCGGATATTTTGATTTAATTATTCCAGGGTATGTGGGTTTGTCTTGTACACTTTATGTTTTAAGTTACCCCGGAGGGGTATTTTATGAACAATATTACTGGCTGCGCGGTTTTTTTTCCACAGGTTGTGTGGAAATATAATAAAAACGTGATAACGCACTGCTGCTATAAACAAAGTCTCGCTGTTGTGGTTTTGCTGTGCAGTGTGAAGTGCAGTATTGAATTGACGGTGATGTGATGTAGTTCAATTATTACGAGTTATTTATTATTTTGAACTGTACTTAGTCACAAAGTATATTATGGCTCAGCATATGTTTTCTACTTCACACGTGTATTTATTTATGATTCGTATGTGTTAACTTCGTCAGCTCGCCAAGTGAAGTACGAATTGCAGAAAGATTTCCAAGTGTAAAAGTTCCAGGCCCTACAACAATCCATGAACTTTACAGTAGATTTCAGGCCACATAAGTGTTCAGGCTAAGAAATCTAAAAGACGGAGTTCGGTTCTGACTGAAAAAACCTTAAACGACATCGGTCATCGTTTGGAAAATTCCCCTCGAAAACTTCATGATGAATAGTTTCCTAAAGAGGTGCCAAAATGTATGAACTACGAAGGTGGCCAGTTTCAGCGTTTCCTTTCAAAAAGTTGGTAAGTAAAGCCTTTAAAAGTAGATTTAAAAATGTTGTATGGTTTCATTCGCGCCTTTCTATGATAGCAGTAGACGGCAACGAGCGCCGAGGACGCGGAGTGTAAAAACACCGTGCAGGCGGTTCGGAGTCTCTTGGCTCACCCTGTATAAGAGTAACAGACAAACGAATTGCTGGAATGGACTCGTCATTTATTGAAGATGTTGGAAGTGGCCCCTGCAGCATCAAAACACAGCTGTGCACGTCTAAACATATTAAGACACGCCCGGTGTAAAATTCGATATCGATGGCGGCAACTTCAGTTCCTGTATTGTGTGTGATTTGTTTCATAGACCTTGCTCTTCAAATATCTCCAAAGGAAAAAAAATTCACGTTATTAGATTTCGGGGAACGTGGTGGCAGAAATTTTTGCTAACAGTTCGTGAGAAGGCATCATAGACTCGTTCGTTAGTCGAACCTGTTTTCACATATGCTTCCACAATTTGTATTCTTTCTTTATAGAGAAACTAATTTTTTCAGAATGCGAACAGCAACGTATATATGAACTGATAAAATAAACTGAAATGTGACAGAAGAATGCCAACTATCGATTATTCCTATTGCATAAAATTTCCCATCGTTATACTGTAGCTCAATTCGAGTTTAAAGACTAATTTTAACACAAATTTATATTTATACTAGTGAGGGACGATACTACTATTTCTCGATACTTGATAGAGATACCGATTTTTGAGCACCTCACTTTATAGAAAAATGTAAAGCGGGTAGCTTTTTCGTTGAATTATGTTATTAGTAGTTTTCTGTGCATAAACAATGTGACCAATTTTATATTGTATGCTAATTCCAAAATTGTTCCTCTTTAAAATTCTTCAATTGGCAGCAATTGTTTTATCTTGATGATGCCACAGATGATTATTGTCTTTTATTAGTTGAGGTTGAGTTGCGTAAACACAAACTAACAGATGGAAGTAAAAAGCAAATACTTCCATGCGCTGTATTATGGGAAAATTAAATTGCTGAGACCTAGTCACCAAGCCAGACCATTCAGAAAGTTTGCGTCGGCTAAATCAGCTTCAGTGACGACTCAATTAATCCTAAATGTTACATAAGTACCTATAATCTTCCTCCGCTTTTTGCATGTTTTAATTTATATACAAGAGGCTATGGAATGTTGCGTTGATTCACTCAAAGGAAACGCAGGTCTATTAAGAACTGTAGTCCAACAACTCTTACGTGACATGCGTAAGGCAATAACGTGAAGTCTCGACTCATTTTATTCCTTCTAGCATAAAGTTAAATGCAATAACCTTCAGTAATGCAAAATTAAAAAGCATCGAAGGTTTATCGAAAGTATTAGACATACTTCGATACCACCGAATATCGAGGTATAGAGCCCCATCCCTAATTAACACAACGAAAACATCGCCTTTACATTCAAACGGAATATACGTCACCCTGTATATTTGAGCATCCGAGCATCATTTATACATTTCATTCATTCATCGACCCAGTTAACGTTGAACTAAAAAGACATTATCGCTTCTCCCAGGACCACTGAGATAATAAAACTCAATTTTAATGATGTACATACTTTCTAGAGGAAAACTATAAGTCTTCAAAATTTATGTTCAGTTTTGTATGGATCACCCTGTATAAAACGAAATGTTCCAATTCAATACAAGGAATAGATGGGATCGAAGCTAATGTTACACAATATCACCTGATATGGGACTTCCCCAGGTCTTGCGTCATGGCCGCCTACGATTCTTCCTCCTCCAGAACTGTGGTAATCGTAGGAGGTCGTCAAATTATCTTCCGCTGTAAATAAATAATTCTTAAGTTACTGATCTACATTCTTGACACGAACTGGTCTTTAACAATCTGCAAGTTGTAATCAACTGAGGAAGCTACATTTTTTGTGAGTGTGTTTCAGAATATTTCTACACTTAAAAATAAGAAATACTTAAGATGATTGTGCTGTGTAAATTATAGAACTTCTGAAGAACGTCAGTTTTTGGACTGTAGTGTATTAAAATGTATTTTAGTGTACAAGGGATAGGTGCATAATTGTAGAGACAGTGAAATAAATGAAGCATCAACCTACAGAGGAGTGCAGTTCTAAAATGTCTTTCTTTTATCGCACATATTAGCAAGCAGAAATTAAATACAGATTTAAGGAAGGCATGTTCTCGTGCTTGAAAACTGATTTCTTTTCAAATTATTTTTAGATCCTTTATCACTACAATTGCTATTTATTGTGCAACTTCTAATCAATTAGTTTAAGGGGACAAAGTACTCTGAAATGGTAAAAAAATCACATTCTTTGTTTTAGGCAACAATAAAATCTCCACTTTCAGAAATTATATACCTTTTGGAGGTTAAGGGGTATTTATGACATTTAAATACAATTTAAATGCTAGTCTGCATTCCTTTAAAGCTGTCATGCAACGCCCCTTTTTACAGAATTTTTGTATATTTCAAAAACGAACGACTATACCATGCCCAGCGAGCAGTTCAGCAATTAGCAAAAGATGCCAGGATCAAGAGAAGACAATAAAAAGCTGCAGTAATCCAGGTATGAAGATACAGATGATTATAACCCTGGTATGTAATGAAGTGAGTCAGAATTTTAATGTTCAAACTTTAAATTCAGTTTTCTCAAAACAACATTTTTGGAAACTTATGTACCTTTTTGTCAGAATGCATGAAAGGTAGAGAGCTGAAATTTTCACTACATGTATACAATACATAGTAAAACTTTCTGAACCACAATCATAACTTTATAATGTATATTAGTAATATTAAGAAAGCAAAAACATTGCAAATTTTCCACGTATTAAAATTGCGATTCTGTATTGCAAGTAGGATCAGAAAAAAGGTACATGAATTTACATGTTTTAAGAGGAAATTTTATTCTTTTTCTGCTGAATGAAATAATTTCATGGGCTCAACTACATAAGCTACCAATGCAGACAACTACTTGAAATAATTTTTACGATTCATGTGTAATTCATAAAAATTTCAGGAAAAACCATTGAGACCTTAAAGAGCAGCGGTAACTTAACACACTTAAGGTGTAATTTCCATGTGTTCAGACTACCTTATCCCCTTAAAATTCTGTCCCAACAATTATTCGTGAAGTACTTAGGCAAGTAAACTGAACGAAGTACGTATGTTCAAACATTGTGTTTAGTTGTTGATCAATTAAACTCTTATTTAAAAACTTGTACATTTAAATGTTTAAACACAGTATTAATTATTCCTGTTTGGTATAAATGTTTTGTTTTCATGTACGAAAGAATTTACAAACTAGATGCACTATTTCTGTAAGCAAATGTCTCCTTGGAAACAAATTCCGTAATTAACTTTGTTCTTAAAATGGAAAGTATGCAGTATTTCTTGAGCAAATAAAAATTATTAAAATCGAACATTTTCAAATTTGAAGAAAGAAAAGCATTGAGGTTTTATACATTGCTTTCAGTTAAAATATATAACCTGCAAAAACCGACAAATGTTGGGGAGTTTTTAGTGGTATCACTTCATCCCTCTGCTGAATAGCAAGCAGCATAAAATAACCTATGATTATTTTACCCTTAACATTAACTCAGTTTACTCATCCTGAAGAACCTCTCTGCAGGGGCAAATTTAAGGGGGCTTGCCCTTTTTCCTAAAATATCTTCTTTTCTGGTACAACAACAATGAAAACTATTTGATAAGGAGAAGCAATCGCAAACATTTTAAAATCTGTCCCAGAGAGAATATTTCTTCAGAAAGGAAATCTTTAATTTCCCAAAGGGAAATTGCTTAAGACAAAATGATAACATAAGAAGCTTCAAAGATAGACTTCTTTGATTATCTATTTTCGAGATATTAGCCAGGTTCCACTGTTTTTGTTGAAAGAACTTTTTCCACAGTAAGACAACTTAAGACATACGGGATATTGACAGACAGAATTTAGGATCATAATGTACGGCTAAAATTTCTCTTAACTTAGTATCAAATAACGCGGGGCTGGGGGAGGGAGGCCTATTTAATTAACTACACGAGAGGAAAGAAGTGGTTTGGCGTGGCTAAGATTGGGCGCCTGGAAGGGCAACAAATTAACTGATAACACCGGAGTGAGAATATGCCACTTTGTGGTGAAAGGGAAACATGGAACCATATTTTGGCTGAGTGCAACGAAAAGGAATTGCAAGAAAGTAATATTTACCACCACGGGTTCTGGGATCTGGTAGGGGAATGGAGGTGTGTTTGGATATGTTGGACGCGGGCTGTTATAAAATGGGCTCTTTTTGTCTAAGAATCGGCAAAGGAAGTTAATTGCCCTGGAGAACGGAAGAAGGGGGTACATAAGAGCGAGTTCTTAAGAGTCGGAGCACTGTATATATACAGAGAGAGCCAAAAGACTACGAACCGTCTACGTGATGTTTTTCCCGTCCGTGTACTCGGCGCTCGTTGCCGTCTGCCGCTATAATATTACGGTGCAGATGAAACCATACAATATTTTTAAAACTACTTTTAAAGGCTTTACTTACCAACTTTATTTAAGGAAATGCTGAAACTGGCGACCGTCGTTGTCCATACATTTTGGCACCTCTTTAGGAAACTATCCATCACTCGCCATAGTTCACGTTGAGAAAAGATGGCAATTTCTGCGGATATTTTGTTTTAATTCTTTCAGGGTGTGTAGGTTTGTCTTGTACACTTTGTTTTAAGTTACCTCAAAGATAGAAATCGCAGGGGGTTATGTCGGGGGCCACAAATCTCTAATAATAATTCTGTCCTTAAACCCTTTCATAAAGTTGTTAAGTAAAGCTTTAAAAATAGTTTTAAAAATGTTGTATAGTTTCATCCACGCCTTTCTACGATACAACGCGGAGGGGCAAAACACTGCGCAGCCGGATCGTAGTCTTTTGGCTCACCCTTATTCGTAATATAATTGTAATTCATGCTTATTATTATTATTATTATTATTATTATTATTATTATTATTATTATTATTTTGTTCTTTCTTCCTTTATTATGTTAGTTTCATAGTACATACTTATGTGTAGATAGTGAGTATATATTTAATATTATACACACAGTGTTAAATAGTAGGGACAGGGAAAGCATGTACGGCAATGAGGCCCAAGCGATTGTTGTATTGTACAAGAGTACTACCACCACCACCACCACCACCACCACCACCACCTTTAACTACTATGGTCCTTAGCGTCCCATTCTATATTGGGCGTGAAAGATCGGTAATTTTGCTCACAGGCCTCTTTATCAGGCTTGAGGTTCTTTTAAGTGCCGTAAATCTACGTCACGGGACCACCGGTTTTACTTCCCTTCCGAAGGAAGCCATGCTAAGGATTTTTACGCCCGAAAAAATCCATCGCCCTCCGCCGGGTTTGAACCCGAGACCTTGGGAACTAGAGGCTAGCTAGCACCGTACCACTAGTCCACGGAGGACGACAAGTGTTCCAAGAAGACTTGGTTTTGTATTATCAGCAGGTTTGTACTTTCGAAATGTTTAAGAAAATTTAAATGTAAAGTATGTTAACACTTCTGAAAAAGTTGTGTAAAATCCACTTTGCAGGAAGTACTATATTTATATTGACGCTGATCTGTCTCGCATCGGAATTTCTGTTGTTGCTATCGAGAAGATTCGGTATCACGAGTTCGATTTGAGAGTAGGAAGTAGTAAATTAGTTCAGGGGATGATTTCCTGGTAGATGAGATTCTTTTCAGGGTGATGACACTGCCTTGATAGTTCAGTTTAATCGACAGCATTATTAAGACTATTACTTATTTTTAAAAGGTTTTTTTTGGTCGACCCCTCCCCACCTTCATTTATCGAAGTCACTTTTACTTACCTTAAGGTTCACGAAGTCGCGACTCATGTTTCTCCAGCCGTCACTCCTGCTAATTTTCCCTTCGGTTTGTGTATGTTACGACACTGTACGCCAGACTTAAAAACAGACCCTCTTGATACTTTTCCGTCGAATCCTTTACCGAGTGTCGCTCTTGCTAGTTTTCGGAACAGTAGCCCCTTTGAGTTTCCACACTTTTCGCCATTTCATAAAAACTCTCTCACTTTTCTTATATTTCGTTCAAAACGTATCATGTGACATGTATGCGATCTTTCATCGCTACCACTTTATGACGTTTCTTATTGGTACTCCCACTTCGGCAACTTCCACGTTTAATTCCGATAACTTATTTTAAGTCAAAAATCTTCCAACAAGCCTTCCTAGATAGAACACGTACATTCTCTGACCGTGCTAACCTTATGTTCTTTTGTCCGTGTCACGTCCGAGCTGCGATTCAAAGGCTAGCTCTGTAGAGTTCAAGGCATCATGTGTGACCGTAGTGTATTTCCCGCAGAGCAGGTAAGTGTCTACCTGCCTTTCGCTAGAAAACAAGGTTTGTCTTACTTTTCGGCAAATTTATTACTGATAAGAATTTACAGAGCGACGCATTCAATTATTATTTCACTTGATTTACTTTTTTGCACATTTTATGGCGCGTTTAACTTATTACTCTTTATAACAAATCCTGCTCAACAGTTTCTCAGACTATGAATTATTTGTCATTAAGTATTATTAGATTTTATCAATATTATTTTCTCCATTAAGATTTATATTTAATGTTTATATCGTATTATATTATTATTTATTTCTCGCCTCGGTCTCGATAATCGGCTTCAGTCTATACTGAATTCACGCATCAGAACCTAAAGAGTATACTTGTTTGAAATATCACTCTTGACAATGGCTATATTTTGGCAGTATCTCATTTGTAGGCGTTTCAAATTTTTAATCGTATTTCGTCAGCCACTTTTGCTCCCCCAAATAAAATTCTATATGCGCATCTACTCCTGTGTGTGAATAAATGTCAATCTTTATTTTTATTTACGTTTATAGTCCAGTGTGCTTGAAAAAATGCAGGAAGTGCTACCTTTGTACCTTAACTTCATACTGAAGTATTAAACCTTTCGTTTAATTTCCTGCATGGAATGATTCTAACGTGTTCTTTATGATGCTTGCTGAAACCTACCTGTCGTTGTGGCGAATGCCAGACTCAGGAAGCAGATGTATGCTAACAGAGCCATCTTGTTTCTGACACGGCCAACACAAACTTTATCAATCAATTTTCAGCTAGCCCTCTTTAAATAACAAAGGAGTGTTCTGTGTTTTCCTTGGTGCACTAATCTAAGAACTGATAACGCTGATTTCTTGATACGAGTTTTATAATCATTGGGGCTTTCTAACAGTGACCTATTGTTCTCATAGAAAATCCCTTCAATCAGTACAATTAGAGGAAATGTTTTTTTTACGCTGCTATCATCGAAAGAAAAACCAGCAACGTTACTTATGCAGGCGGGAATGACGTAACTTTACATGTTTACAAATACTTTGTAGGTTTTATATCTGGTATATTTTGTAGCAGTATTTCAGATGTAAATTATCGATGGCACAATGACAAATATAATCAGTGCAAAACATGTATTAAGGTAATGAGCAGTGTGTAACATGTAATAATTATAATGAGATACAAAATATATTTGTGCAATACAGCGTAAGATTTTCTTTATTAGCAGGCCGAAAGCTGAAACTCGGAAGGGAAAGTTAGTGTAAGAGGAATCATGACAAAAGCCTAGCCTGAGGATGGGGTAGCTAACAATAAAAATCTGATGTGCTATACTCGCATGACTTTCTCTACTCTTGTACAAACTATTTTTACAAACGTTTATTCTCCATATCCTCCATGTTAATCGAGATATCGAGATGTCAATCTTATTGCTAAATTTCTTGTAAATGCAAGGGGAATATGGTAGGTTTTTAGCCAAATCTTTTAAGAGCTGGTTGCTATGTGGCGCATTCCAATCTCTTTGCATGTCCAGGACATAAAAAAATGAATAACGAATTTGAGAAGAGGTATAAGTATCGGAAAATTTAAGGGAATAACAAGCAATGTCTCGAAAATGGTTCACTCTAAAAAAAAATGTATACGACATAAATTGTGTATTTTAACACGATCTACACTTTTTGTGCAGTAACATTTTGTCTATCTCTTATGGTTTACTAGTTATGCAAAAGATGTTCACAATGAAGAACACTTTTGGAGACATTACCAGAAAATTCGAGATATTCACTTCATTTGTCATGAAAATATCTTAAACATATGATATTTTAATCAAAATCGTTAGTAATTTTTCAGAAAATTAAAATTTTCTAAAAATGTTCCATGTAAAGGGTAGTCTGGGGTGGGGGGATTTTCCTGAAAACCTTCGTGTCGCATCTCTGGAAGATACTGAACCTAAATACCAAGTTTGGTGTTTATCCGACTGTTCGCTTCTGAGTTATGCTGTTCACAGACAGACACACAGACACACATACAGACACACACACGGACATGTTTCCAAAAATGCTTCTTTTGGATTCAGGGTGTCTCGAAACATGTATTTCCGGTGAAATCTCGGTATCGAATTTTTGGGTAGAGTACAATACTTCCCCTACTTACTATACGTAGTAGAGAAAGTAAAAATGAAGCCTTGAATTAAGAAGAGCACCAAAGGGTTCAGGTGATCGAGAAAATTGGCGTGGGTTCCAACCGAAGAGAAGCTGTAACCTCAAAGTTGATTGGTTCTGAAAATTAGATGCTACTTGTAGCGGGAAACTTCAGCCAATCCTAACCCAAAACTACAAATTACGGGAGCAAATCAGAAGGCCCGGCAGTTCTACATTATATCCGATACAGAACACGGGCCCCTAAGAGTAAATTTTATCATGCATACTCGACGTGTTAAGATGTAATGCAAAATGTTGCGAGTGTAACAAATACAGAGGGTGCCAAAAAACGTACACACACTTTGACAGATCTCTTTAATATATCACTTTCTCTACTACGTATAGTAAGTAGAGGAAGTATTGTATTCCACCCAAAAATTCGATACCGAGATTTCACCGGAAATACATGTTTTGAGACCCCCTGAATCCAAAAAAAAAAGCATTTTTGGAAACATGTCCGTGTGTGTGTGTCTGTGAAGAGCATAACTCAGAAACGAACAGTCGGATGAACACCAAACTTGGTACTTAGGTTCAGTATATTCCAGAGATGCGACACGAAGGTTTTCAAGAAAATACCCCCACTCCAGATTGCCCTTTACATGGAACATTTTTCGAAAATTTTAATTTTCTCAAATATGGTTCTTAACGATTTGGGTTAAAATATCATATGTTAAAGATATTTTTATAACAAAGGAAACGTATATCTCGAATTTTCTGGAATGTCTCCAAAAGTATTCTTCAGTGTGAACGACTTTTGCATAACTGGTAAACCTTAAGAGATAGACAAAATTTTACTACACAAAAATGTAAATCGCGTTAAAATACACAATTTACCTATGTCATATACATTTTTGTTGTTGGGTGAACCATTTTCGAGATATTGCTTGTTATTCCCTTAACTTTTCCAACACTTATACTTTCTCTCAAATTCTTTATTCATTTTCTTGTCCTAGTAATGCAAAGAGAATGGAATACACCACATAGCAACCAGATCTTAAAATATTTGACTATCGCTTAAAGTCTACCAATTCCCCTTGCATCTACAAGAAAATTAGCAATAAGATTAACATCTCGATATCTCATTAACATAAAGCGTATGGAGAATAAGCGTTTGTAGAAATAGTTTGTACAAGAGTAGAGAAAGTCATGTGAGTGTAACACTTCAGATTTTTTGACGTGGTCTACTATTCTCTGGTCTTTAGTTTGAGGTGTATATAACGCATTAGAAACCAAACAATCTTTTGGTTCATAGTTAACAAATTACAGTGTGATGTAATCAGGCAAGTGTTGTATCTGCTTCCAAAATACAGGATGCTTATTCCAGTTTAATACAGATCCTACCATATGAATGTATTTTGCTGCAGTGAGTGCATACTTATTGCTGGGTGTATTGCCCTTCTGTATGGTAAACACTGAGCCCCTCAATATCTCACACGAACTGAACAATATCAGCTCCAAAGTTAAGAGACTATTGTGTGAAATGTGTTCGAAGGAATTAATTACTGATTCACATTTTTAACGCCTTCCATAATATATGTTTCAACGTACCTTGACGCCTTTACCATCCTGTCTGCAAAAATGCATTGAAAATAATGTAGGTCATTCCCCTAATGCTAACATATAAAACATCATGGGTAATCAATTATTGTATTCAGTAAAACCATATTACTATTATGCTTTTAGCTTCTTTGTCAAAACGGCCAGTTTTTACTCGCACAACCCGTTTAGCAAAATATGTATTATTTAACTGGAGTCAATCCTACATCACGATAAAATGCAGTATATGGAAAAATAAAATTTTATATGAATACTCTGGGGAATATATATGTAACCTTTTCAACATACATGTTTTATTTTTAAATGTTGCACTATCACATTTCTGATTAACTGTTTGCTCAGTACCGACTCCAGAGTATCATTGTTTTTGCATTTGATGCAAATCATTAATGACACTTTGGTTTATAATAAGGTGTACCTAAGGCAAAAGCACATTCTTTTGATGCAAACTCATTTATGTCCAAGCAAGGAAAAAGGTAAGCATTTAGGAATGAACTTAATCTGAATGAATACTTATGGTATTTTGTACATTTCAGGTTTCACTTTCCAGGGGATTCCAATATTCAGAAGTATTTATTTACCCCAAATTTCCACCTTCTTGAAATAACAAAAATTCAGATAATTCATATAGCTTCCTTAAAATAATAAACTAGTTCATCTTGTACCACATTTTACTAATACTATCTTCTTACTATTTTCAAAAATTAATAATAATCTGTTTTATACAATGTCGAAAATAAAGATGGCTGAGGCAGTTGATTTTGGTGTTTAATTTTAATACCATAGCTAAATAGGGCGAAATTAATGGTTTATAAATCTTATCCTTACCACTCGCACCAGTCCTTGTATCTCGGCCAAGGCCGGCTCCGTTCCGCAGTCATGGCCGTCTGCCTGTTTGAGGTTAGCTGAGCGATTAGCGCAAGAATAAGAATTCGTCAGACTTTGTACGAGCAAACAAACTATCACAAACTCAACCCGCTTTTTAATAATCTGACGGAAGAGAAGAAATAGTAGCGTGGTTTAGCAAAATTAAACTCATCCATGGGTCCAGTCCTTACCGAGCGAGGCGAGGTACCGTAGTAGCGTGCGAGGCTCACATTCGGTAGGTCTGGAGCTGGATTCCCGGCGAGCGACCACTCTGACCACGGGATTCTCGTGATTTCTCCGAGTCGGTTTCTCATCTAGCACTATGTTATTTCCATCATTTCCCATTCAGTAGGTTTTCTTCTTACCTTTCAGGTGTACTTCTAGGTTTCGTGGCGTATGGCGATGCCGAACAGAAGGCATGAATGTGTACAATGGAAAGAGTACTCCCCAGTACACTAGAGGGCTACTTGATCGACGCTCTGTTGATCGCTATCTCTAGGCAGCTCCAGCAGTGGGAGGGTCTTCGAGCCTGGAATTGTTAGGGACTTCCGCGCGTCTCTGTGCCCTATCTGCCTATGGTCTGTAACCTGGGGAGTGGTAGCTACAATGGATCCATGTACACTACGTGATCTAAAGTATCCGGAAACCTGGCTGAAAATGACGTACAAGTTCGTAGCGCCCTCCATCGGTAATCCTGGAAGTCAATATGGTGTTGGCCTACACTTATACCTTGATGACAGCGTTCACTCTCGCAGGTATAGTTTCAATCAGGTGCTGGAAGGTTTCTTGGGGAATGGCAGTCCATTCTTCACGGAGTGCGAAACTGAGGAGAGGTATGGATGTAGGTCGGTGAGGCCTGGCACGAAGTCGGCGTTCCAAAACATCCCAAAGGTGTTCTATAGGATTCAAGTCAGGACTGTACAGGCCAGTCTATTATAGGAATGTTATTGTCGTGTAACTACTCCGCCACAGCCCGTGCAGTATGAACAGGTGCTCGGTCGTGTTGAAAGATGCAATCGCCAACCCAGAATTGCTCAACAGTGGGAAGCAAGAAGCTGCTTAAAATATCAATGTAGGTCTGCGCTGTGATCGTGCCACGCAAAACAACAAGGAGTGCAAGCCCCCTCTAGGAAAAAGACGACCACACCATAACACCACCACCCCCGAATTTCACTGTTGGCACTACACACGCTGGCAGATAACGTTCACCGGGCACTCGCCGTACCCACACCCTGCCATCGGATCGCCACATTGTTTACCGTGATTCGTCACTCCACACAACGTTTTGCCACTGTTGAATCATGTAATGTTGACGCTCCTTACACCAAGCGAGGCATCGTTTGGAATTTTCCTGCGTGATGTGTGGCTAATGAGCAGCCGCTCGACCATGGAATACAAGGTTTCCCACCTCACGCCTAACTGTCATAGTACTTGGAGTGGATCCTGGTGCAGTTTGGAATTCCTGTGTGATGGTCCGGATAAATGTCTGCCTCTTACTCTTTACGACCCTCTTCAAATGTCGGCGGTCTCTGTCAGTCAACAGACGAGGTCGGACTGTACGCTTTTGTGCTGTACGTGTCCCTTTATGTTTCAACCTCACCATCACATCAGAAACATGGACCTAGGGATATTTAGGAGTGTGGAAATCGCGCATAAACACTTCTGACACAAGTGACACTCAATCTCCTGACCACGTTCGAGGTCCGTGAGTTCGACGGAGCGTCCCATTCTGCTGTTTCACGATGTCTGACTACTGAGGTCGCGGATAATGAGTACCAGGCAGTAGGTGGCAGCACAATGCACCTAAGATGAAAAACGTATGTTTTTGGGGGGTGCCCGGATACTTTTGATCACACAGTGTAGGTCTAAGTGGAGAGGTGTCCCCTCTCCTAAATTTAACATTATTGCTGGTATGCGATCCTCTGCTCCGAAGATCTGACAGTCCGTAGATCTTCAGGCTAATCCATGAACAAAAATCACAAAGTATACAAAATAAATCCTGTCGCAATGGAAAAACTGAAAGAAAACTTGCGAAGTTAGATCAAATATTACAATGGCCGAACTTAGTCGTGTCCGTAGGTACAATGCTTGTTTAGTGATAGCAGATAACATTTCCATAATTTGCTTAAAATATTCAAGATTTGTGTACAAATGTTTAGGACAAAGTCAGAGTAGAGTCCAGCTGCGACAAGTCTAGCAGTCAAGACGAAAACTCCATGCGAGTGATAAAGGTATATTCTGGAAATATTCTGCATATATTGGAACGCCTTCTCGCCCTTTAGTAACCGGAATAAATAGGCTGTATAACTACCACCGTCCCAGAATTACCTTGAGGATATACAGGCTGTAAGTTACAAGGCTCCGTGATACGAGTGTATAGATAGGTACCATGTAATCACATTTCTTTAATCGCCCCATGTCCAGAAAGGCCCTCTTTATATGCTTGGGTCTCTGAATTATGGATAACAGCAGCACGGATCACAAAATACTGGAAATAAATAAAAAGGAAAACTTAATTACTGCAAGTAAACAGAAAAAAATCTGATGTGTTACACTCAAATGACTTTCTCTAATCTTGTACAAATATTTTTACAAACGCTTATTCTCCATATGCTTCATGTCAATCGAGATGTTAATCTTATTGCTAATTTTCTTGTAGATACAAGGGCAATTGCTAGGTTTTAAGCGATAGTCAAATCTTTTTAAGACCTGATTGCTATGTGGAGCATTCCATTCTCTTTGCATGTTCACGTCATTAAAAAAAATGAATAACGAATTCCCATTTCAGAAAAAGTTTGTATTGGAAAATTTTAATATAATAACAAGCAATATCTCGAAAATGGTTCACTCAACAAAAAAAGGTATATGACCTAAATTGTGTATTTTACCGCGATCTACATTTTGTGCGTAGTAAAATTCTGTCTATCTCTTATGGTTTACCAGTTATGCAAAAGTCGTTCACAATGAAGAATACTTTTGGAGACATTCCCAGAAAATTCGAGATATACATTTAATTTGTCATGAAAATATCTTAAACATATGATATTTTAACCAAAATCGTTAGTCATTTAGGTAATCTGGGGTGGGGGGATTTTCTTGAAAACATTTGCGTCGAATCTCTGGAAGATACTGAACCTAAATACCAAGTTTGGTGTTTATCCGACTGTTCGTTTCTGAGTTATGCTGTTCACACACACACACACACACATACACACACACGTTTCCAAAAATGCTTTTTTGGATTCAGGGGGTCTCAAAACATATATTTCCGGTGAAATCTTGGTATTGAATTTTTGGGTGGAATACAATACTTACCCTACTTACTATACGTAGTAGAGAAAGTAAAAAATTAAAACTACTGAAGGCGATCAAAATGGCTGCCGCCAACTTAGATACATTTTGTGCATCGCCTGGATATGCGATGTCGAACTTTTCAAGAGTTCAAACTGACGTCCACAGCATGTTTGTTAGGACGTAAGCTTCCTGTTTCACGTATACGTATCTTTAATCTTGGAATGGTGTGGATTGGGTGATGCCTGTTGGAGTAATGTCGTTGATAGAGCCAGAAAGCCTTTCTTGCAGTCCTTCGAACTTCGCTGTAGATAAGAAGCCTCTCGGTGTACTCTGCTTTCGTGTGCAAGGCCCTCATTGTACATTCCTACTTGAAGTCCACAAATGGTTACTTTAAGTCATGAAACCACTAAACGGAATAATAACGATAACAGTTGATAATGAAATACCGCGACTCTTATCTGACAAGAACGATCCTGTCATAACAAGGACTCAAACCGCCAGGTGTTAGACGTATATGTGTGCACATAAGTTTTGCAACACTAGCTGTAGATCTTCTTGACAACAAATCGAGTAAAACCTTGCCAAACACTTATTAAATATACTTATTACTGTATCGTGTAGTAGCATAAGGTTATACTTCCAGATTTCTTTATCGCGAAACAGTCCGCTATTATTTACCTCTCGTTACTTCTCAAGATTTGCTTCAGCTGTGTTTTATTTCGGCAGATTGACAGGCCTACTCTATAATGATATGCTGTCTACTTTTAAATTACATACAAGGGTTCTGGGCTTGTGAAGTATTCGAGCGGCGTAGGAAATGCATTCTTAAATATCAGAAGCGACTCTGCACGATAAACAGTAACATCTGAATCAGCATTTACCTCGAGACCAACTTTATTCCTGGCATTTACTTTCCCCCATAATATCAAGCAACTTTTATTAAAGACATTTCTTTCTATGAGGCTTAGTTTTGGAGATATTGTACAGTCTCAACTTAAATGGTCCACCGTGTATAACTTCCAGCAATAGCTTTAGTCTTCATCACTTATAATAATCATGTTAAAATAATATATAACTAAATAAATCATTTTCACAATATTTCCTATAAAACATGTTTAATGGCAACGTAATGTAAGACAAATACATTATATTTCCTACTCTCAGAGAGGGCACATTTACTAGACGTTATTGGAATTGTCTGTACAATCTAAATATACAACTAAATAACACTGTTTTGCACAATTTCTCCACGAAAAAGTATTTAACAATATAATGTAAAAATGAAGTAAATTATACTTTTTACTGAAAGAGGACACATTTACTTGACATTTTAATAATCTGTCCGATCTCCATTCTTCTCCAATACCAGTTTTAGCCACGTAGGCACCTTATTGCTTAAATACTTGTAAAAACTCATTCTAAACGCATATTTCCCCATATTTCATGACAGTGTTTCCAGAGGGCGACGAGTCATTCAGTGTCTAGGTGACTAAATTGGGTATGGACGGATTATTAAAATGATGTCTAGCAAATGTGTCCTGTTTGAGAATAAAAAGTGTAATGTATTTCAGTTTTACATTACGTTGACATTAAAAATACTTTTTCTTGGAGAAACCTTGCGAAATAGGGTTTTATTTAGTTATATATTTAAACATTTATTATACGTAAGTGATGAGTAAAGCTATTGCTCAAAGTTATACACTCGTACGTGAAGAATTTGGAATTGTGTACGTAAAACAGAACGCCATGTAAGCGCGAAAAGCTAAACAGATACATCCACCTCCTCTTTACTAAACATACTCGCTGTAAAGGCCAGTAGAATGCCACCCATAGCTGCGGGGACGGCATAAATGGAAGCGAGTGTGCACTGGAAAGTATGACACTGTTGTATCTTTTACTAGTATCAAACCTTTATTCAATTACAATTGCTAAACAATTGTTCTAAGTTATAATCCACAGGTTCTCAAAGTACAAGATTCCCTAATTCCTTGTGAATCACAAGTGCAAGTGATACACCTAAGGATGATACGACTCTCATTTGGGTTGCAGTTGAGATCATCCGAATTCATCGGGGCCTGTCGTAAACTAACTGCTGGTTCTTGATCTTCATCTACATCAGAAGATTTTGCTTGACTGGGAGTATCTGACACTTGTGATCCGGAAGACGTTGAATGCTCTGAAAGTTCTTCAGCAGGAGATTCGGCAGTTGCTGAGCGCTTTAGTTGAACATGCCCATCCGACTGCTGCTGTTTCTGGTAAATCTCAAACAGTTGTTGTGTGATCCCTGCCAAAATTTAAAACTAATCATTTCAAGTGTCAACTTTAACAGCCTCATTTGGAAAATTATATTTGTTTGGATGCTTTCATAACGTGTGTTGATTTTACTTACCAGTATCAACAACTTGTTCTCTTTTAGGGACCCCATTTTGTGGAAATGCTGCCACTAAGGTTACCAAACCTGTGCAGAAATGTCACTTGTGTATTATCTGATGTGGAGTGCCAATGTTCAATGAATATCACATTAAGTGAAACTGCACTTACGTGCAGTAGAAATATTGTGATAGATAATATATATTCTTATATCACTTTAATATTAATTTAGAAGCATAATGTAACTCCGATATTATACATATATTACATACTATGGTAGGCAGACGAAATGTACCTTCGTTTGAAAAAAAAACAGACCTTTTTGGAAATACAATAGGCATGCCTTCTCTATGAAGCCAGAATATCGCCAGTAAGAAGTCTTTGTAGCTGCGGCATACGTGACCAGGGCAATAGACCCTAGGATCTTATATGAAAGTAAAGGTTTTGGTAAAACTTGAATTATCTTGAGATTGCATTAGTTCTCATGTGAACGTTTAGATCGTTTGTTTAAAAAATCTTGTAATATTTATCCACCAGTAGGAAAATTACACTTATTTTAAGGAAATTCTCTGAATGAATGATATTAAAGGAAGATGGCACGTGACTTTGTAGGAGACCTACTGGCGAGATCTGAAATACCGGAGTAAGATCACTTGTAACTTGGAATAGAGTGGAGACGGACATGTAAAGTACTTGTAATTTGAAAGTATGTGTGGGCAGACCAGTAAAAACATGTAAACTAGGTGTACACATGACGGAAAGTTTCGTTCATAAAGTTGAACTATAAGATGTTATGCAACGTTGGCAAACGAAGTTTTGAGAGTTACGGTAAAGGAAGTTTATAGCAAACAATTCGTGAAATTGGCCTCTGGCGCAAATATATAAATATTTGTGTGGCAGGATCGAACCGCGGGAGTGGAGCTAAAGGAAAAAATGTAAAGTGTGTGTGAATAAACCTATATAGTCACAAAGGTACCTTTATTGAACATTGGAAAGCATGACCTGAGTTAAGAGATACATCATTACACCCGCGCAGCTCCTTTATCTCTTCCTCTCCTTCCCTCTGCGCAACTGCCCTAAGAGGGATGAGGGTGTCAAAAACGGTGGTATGTCAGCAAATTCACAACCTTTCAAAGTGCTAAGTGTAGAAAAGCGTGGCGTTAGCATAGTAGAACATTTACAGCTATTGCCTTGTGCAAAATACTGATTTATGAAAACAAAGTACTTATTTTCTTTATCGTTTATTAATTGTACTACTGGCGTGCATAAAAAGCATCCATAATGGAACCCAGCTGTTTATGCTGGTACTGACAAGCCTAGCCCTACCCTCTGCCAGCATTACTCCTCTGTTGCTTGAGCATAATAGATTATATTTCACTAGATTGGCAGAGTATTTTACCTCCACTAAACCTGACTGAACTGCCGAAGTGTTACATTGGAAGCTAGCTGTTCATGTTCTTATTAGCAAAGTACTATTAGGGTAATGCTTTGTTGTATTTTGGCCTAAAAATAAAATATAATGAAGATACAGAAATAAAGAAGAACATTAAGAACGTTATTTGATTGTTTGCTTGCTTGCTTGCTTGTTCGTTCATTTAATACGTATACTTAGACTTCATATTTTCATGTATATTTCCCTTTTCATAATGCGAGTTTTCTTATTGCCCTTCGACGGCGGCAGTAACTTTTACTTTCGTCTCCATGTCACTGAGGAAAGCCTCATAAATATTGCAGCTGTCGCGTGTGCCGTTTTCGCCTCCGCCATGGTTATGGTTTATGTAACAAGCACGTCACAATGCTCAGAGATGACGTCATTCATTGACAGGGAAAGTAACGTCTAAAGTTTAGAACAACATATCGTCATGAGTGACGTAATACATCACTTCACTATGTAAAGCATGATGGACAAGTCATCATTGGCTGGTTTGTGACACGCCACTGACGCCAGCGCCATCATGCTCGTCGTCGTTTCCAGCAACTCCTGGGCAGGCAGGCACCAGCAGTCGCTCTTCAGCCAGGGACCGAGCTGGGAAGAACTAGACATCGTGACAGCGAGCTTTTCGGCATAATTCACGAAGAGTCATTCTTTCGACTTTTCCAAATTATCTTTAAACTTTGCTCAGTAAGCTTTATGAAAATCAACCTTTAACTCTTGGTGGTTTTCTAACTTCTTGTACGGGAGAAGCATTTATATTTTTGCATTTCATGTAACTTTATTGTATTCGTTGCTCTTTTATAAAATCTTTACATCCAGATGGCAACTTTAAATGTAGAAAAACGAAAGAGAATATCACATTGTATTTGAGCATATTATTTTGTAAAACAATATAGCGAAGCAACTAACTAAAACATTGTTGACGGATATATCACTTTAAAATAAATTGTTAAATTTATGTGTTGGTGAATGTTTGCAATTTCCTAGCTCCTACGCAATAGTCCCTTTTCGGTAACTTTCTCCTCTGAGAAAACAAACCAGTGGTGCATGTGCAACTTAACCAAACTGCTAAATAATTGTTCATCCCTTCCCCTATAGAAGGCCGAAATTATGTTGTATTGTTTTAGTCTTTCTTTGAGTACCAATTGTAACGAAAACCTTTTATAGAGGCGATATCCGAAACACTCCATTATTTTCTTCTTTCAATGATTAAACCATTGTTGGTTTGTTCCGGCTTCAGTTATTGTAGTTGCTGTATCCATCTCTTTCGTGAATGTCCCTGGTCTCCGTTTCCTCCTTTCGGTCGATATTTCAAACCTCTGGGAGACATTCTTTACAGACACGTCCATACCATTGTCTCCTTTACTCTTTTATTTTCTCTAAGGCTAAATATTTTCGATTCCTTACGCATATTTCACTGCGATTTTTTTTCTCATAAATTCAAGTGTACCCGGCTACAAATCGTAAATATTTCATTTCTGCAGCTTCGATTCTTTTAATTTGTTGCTTATTTAGAGTACATATTTCTGAGCAATACTATATAGCAGGTACTGCTAATACTTCGTAAAATTTTACTTTTTTACCTTCCTAACCAGTGTTCTTTTCAGGGTGCCACATACATATTGAAACTTCGCAATTATTGCTTATATCTTTAACTGCATTACAACCTAAAAACAGCTAGATAGTCTACTTGTTCTAGTGTTCTTTAACTTAACACTATTTTGATTCTTTGCATTTCTTTGCAATATTGGGCCATTACTCTTCATTTAACATCGATTATAACATTGTTCATTGGTTGTTTTTATCTCTCTCAATTGCTACTCAGGCTAGTTACAAACAGCTGATACTAGCTAGGTGGACGTTGGTTACTTGAAGCCTTACTGAAGGAAAATACTATGTGACTTAGGGGAATGGAACACTCTTTATGCACATCAATGTAAAGCATTGAAAGCTTTTGAAACTGATATCGGTAAAAAATAATAAAAGAGGCAACAGCATTCCATGGAGCATAAAAAGACTGAATTCAGTATAGATTATAAGAGAACAGTATGAAGTTAAACTCATTTTGGGTGCCTGGTCATAGTGGCATAGAGCAAAATGAAGAAGCTGATGAACTTGCAAGCCAAGGAGCAGCTTTACAATTTATTGGGCTAGACTGGCTCTAGGAACACCGATATTTAGTAAGAGCTGTTAAGAACTGGCTCAAAGTAGATAATTAAACCTGGTTTAATACTCCAGGAAACAAACATGGTAAACTACTTATTAGTAAACCATGTAAGAAAAGAGCTAAAAGCATACCTAAATGTAACAGACTTCAGTTGAGAACAATTATGAAAAAGTATCTTAACATGATGGGAGTGTTTCAGAGTAACTTTATTGCAGATTGTGCAAGAAAGAACCTGAAACATTCCAGCACATTATATGCTCCTGTGAGGCTTTGGCTCATAGGAGATATATTGCTTTTGGGAAAATATTTTAGAACCAGAAGAATTTGAAACCATATCTGTTATAAGACATATTCCTTAGTAAAGGGTGCAAGCATAATGAATTGGCTTTAAAACGATACAAGTAGCACAATAAGCCAAAGGTTTAAGTGTGTCCCGAGTAATGACGGAAATCAATATCGAATAAGACAAGACAAGATTGATTCTAAGATAACTGAACAAAAAATTTTAGTATTTATAAAGTAATATAGCACATATAGTAAACAAAGATACAAATACAAGTACAGAATGTATGTATAATGGAGAGCGGCTTATAGAAATGTGCGAGGAGTATGAACTCAAGATCATGAATGGCTTTTTTGAACATAAACAAGTCAATAAGTATACCTGGCATAACCTACAAGGAATTTTAAGATATATAATACATTATATAGCTAACAGAATAAAACAAAAGTGACTAATTGTAGAGTTCACCGAGGGGTGTTATGTGGCTCTGATCACTATTTGTTAAAAACGCACGTGTTTTTTCATTACATAAATAGAAAACAATTATATCCCAGCAAAGTCGAAGAAAGAAATGGAGTTGAGCCAATTTGTGCTAAATGAAATATATCAAGGGAATACCAAACATGTTTATTCTAACAGAAAAATAGCAAATAATGGCGATTAAAAGCTTACACAAGGTAGTTCTGAACATGTAAACCAGAAGGAAAAGGAAAGGTGATGTGTGGAAACCAAATATTTTATTAATACGGGGGCGAAATAAGGAGAAAAGCCAAAAGTGGCGAGATTGGCAACTTGTTTGACTTGTTTATCTAGAATACGTTATAGCTTTCTTTAGTATAGTAGGTAGAGGGAGAATTGCAGGCATCAATAAAATTTTTGAAGTCAGGATTTCAAGAGTAACACATTTTTTGGGGTCTCCTGAAACCAAAAGAAAAGCAAGTCATTCTTAGGGAAATATTTAATTATGTACACATGTGGATAAATGCCAAAGTTGGTATTTAAAATTCAAATCCTTTCAGGGATGCGAAACGAAAGGATTAAAGATAATCCCTCCACATCACACTATGCTTTACATGGAAAGGTTTCTCTATCCTACATTTTCTCGAAATGACAAATGACTTTGGTTAAAATACAATATGGATACAATATTTACAAAAAGTATACAAGTAGCATATATTTGTTAATGAATTTTGTGTAATTTTGTAATAACTTTTTAGGAGATTTTAATTAAAATTGTGAAATATAGAAATTTCACCTTTCCTTCGGATTGAATTAAAGATAAACTCAGAGTTTAGCAATGCCATTTAAAAATTAAGTATAATTTTAGTATTAAGCAATTTCAGTACTTAGCTGTGACAAATGCTACAAATTATCATGGAGTTTCAAACAAAATCATCTGGAAAATGCTGGAAAAATCCATTCAGCGACTGTATATTGTAGTAAGAATGAAACAGTTTTCAGTACTTAGATGTTCTGAACAGTAGGTCATACATTCAGAAGAATGAAAAAGATATAACCGGGAAAGAAAATAAAAAAGAGTAGAGCTGAATGAAGAAAGTTGTGCCAATATATAAATGAATTCTTTATAACTACTAACGAGACTGAATATTAACTTACCGAGGAGCAAAGCAAAACGCCTGAAGGAGATCATGTTGCAAAAGCTGGTGCTCTTCTGATGCACCAGCGGAGATTTCAGAATAGAAACCTGCAAAAGAAAAAGGAAACCTTTATTATTTTATCAGTATGCGCTTTCGCATAAAGATTGGATTTAATTTTTATAGGTCCAGTGACGTATTTATAAGAGTGCCTCAGTTTTCAACTGCAGTGAAGTATAGTATGAACAAAAAATTATGAATTGTAATTCATTATATGAAATACTTGTTTCTTTTCGATATTTTGGGTATACGCGAAATCCTAGGTTTTAAAAACTGTCATACTGGGATTAGACCTGGTACCCAGCTTTGCCAGCTCTTGAGAAAGTATCTTAGAAATCAAATGTATGTGCTCGAGTGTTTGTGTTATTGTATTCAGAAGGTCTTTTATGTATTTGAGCAATAAAATATTTAAGCTGCTTTCGTTGCAGCACATGGATTGCACAGTCTTAAAACACTAATGTGTTTGTTAATGTTAATGTTGTCGTTTCTAACGTTCCTCGTATAGCCTATGAGCTTCGGGGATACCTAATTCTACCAAACGATGAAAATGAAAAATATGAAAAAATAAATAACCTAAAGTGTCCCTTGAAGGGCAAAGGCTTCCTATCAAATAGGGAAAGCTCATTAACGTGATGGCTAATCCACGTTAGGCTTTGCACATGCTTATTTAGTCACTTTTGTCTGATTGTTTGTGTGGTGCACTATTCAAGGATTTTCAGTCTCTTCTTCCTCTCACTACTGTGACCAGTGCCAACCTGTGTGCTCCAGGAAGAGCACTTAATTCTGGTGGCTATTGTGCTATGTCTGTTGTCTGTGACTGGTTTATTGTTGCGATAGACATTTTGTCTTTCAGATATACACCTGGAGTTTTGCGTGGCATCATCTGTTGTCATATTTGGATAAGCGATAGTGGTCACAATTCTGAGATAGAGGCGCCCAGGACGGAATCAGTTGCCTCCGATGGTAGAGAGGAATGAGTGGACCTACAGCTTTTACCGTAGACTCCGAGCGTTGGCCTTGGGTATACTTCACATTAGCAAGTCAGAGGTGAAGGCGTGGATAGGGCCGACTTAAAATCATCACCTCAGAACCGGGAATCGAACCCCGGATTTTCGGAACGAAAGCCTGAAACTAAACCACTGTGCTACCCGGCATCCCTTAATATCAATGCTATTTGTGATATGTTGAAGTGTAGCGAGTCGGGAATGATACCGCGCAGGTTACGTCAAGTTCAGCGCAGGTGCTCACCTAGCCTTTCTATCTCGTGCTGGAAGATACAGGTGTTCACCTAGCCTATCAACTTTTATCTGAGGAGTGGGTGAAAGCAGTCATATACACACATGTTCCAGTATTATCTGGGCTTTATTCGAAATATAAAAAGTACCGTGGATAGCAAAGTTACTTCCTTTATTTACATGTTCACGCTTTTTTTCTCCATTCTTAACTCTTTTTCCCGATATTCGCTAATTGTATTATTTATGATAGGCTAACCTAATGTCGTACACGATATCTCCCCAATCTTTCACACAACGTGGCGTAGGTTCAGTGTATCGCGGCCTAAGAATCAAAATCACAATGTAGGCTGTTTGGACAAAGTTTCCCTCTTATCATGAAAATGTGGTGACACGCATATTCGCGCCAATAATTGTAATACCTATATTAATTGGTGCTTTACATAGAGTACGAGTTAAAACCCTTGTAGTTCTTGTGTCACCCTTCTGATGGTATTTCTGGAAATTCTAATGTATCTCTGTCTCTTTCACTGATCAGTTCTCTCTATCATACAAGCTGTTACTTTTACCAACTCCCTATACTGCTTAAGTCCTGGTGCTAATTGTTGTAACTTGCTGCTTTTCCTGTCCAACGTTTCCTTTTACAATGTTCCATACATAGGACTATAATATTTTATGTTACATGCTATATATAATTTTACAATATTTCTGCTAATTTACATCCATTCTTACTTATTTTATATATATATATATATATATATATATATATATATATATATATATATATATATATATATTCCTTGCTATTAGTTTCTCTATTGTTTATAATCACTTGTAGAAATTAAATTAAATTGAGTTTTATTTATGGACGCTCTTTAACTGCTGTGGTCCTTAGCATCCCATTCTATATTGGCGTGTTTTCCTCAGAGGCCTCTTATCAGGCTTGAGGTTCTTTTACGTGTCGTAAATCTACAACACGGGACCAGTGGCTTTACTTCCCTTCCGAAGGAATCCATGCTAAGGATTTTTACACCCGAAAAAAATCCATCAGTCTCCACCGGTTTGAACCCGCGACCTCGAGAACTAGAGGCTAGTATGGTAGCCCTAGACCACGGAGGACGATATAATCATTTGTGCATCTTTATTATGGAATGGAATGTTACGTTTTCAGAAATTATTATTGCTAAGGATACTAAGAAAGCTCGTTCAAAGCAGCAAAATGTCCTTAATTGCCCTCTCTAGACCTAAGGATGAGGCGATATTTGCCGAGCCCGCAGCATATCCTCTGATGTACATTTGGGAGTAGAAAAAGAAGTGGCACATATATGAATAAGGGGATTTAAATTGATATCAAAATGTGAAGCTCCACTCTCTCAAAGCTTCACCTTCCTAGTGCCCTCTTTCATAACTCCAGGCACTTGATTGACACGTTGCTTACGGCTCCCAAAATAATGTGGAGCCTAACACGGAACACCATACGGTTAATGACAATCATGATACCAGTAATAAGACTGGCAGTAGTAGTACATTTACTTAACTCTCCTATGGCCATTATGTGATTACAATCATAATTATGATACTAATTATAGTAAAAATCGAATGTATTAATGTCCTCTTGGCGGCATTAATTTTAGATTTCCACTTCCTTGTCTACTTCAGAAGAAACGCTTGACAAATATTAAGGCTGCTGGGTATTTCGGCGTTTCAGGCAACTCATTTATAACGCACCGCTCCCTCTACTAGGTCCAGTCACTAATTATGTTACATTGGATAAGCCTGTTTAAATCAGAGTTCATAGAATTCATTAAAATAGATTATTTCTGATCTCTCCTTGGTTACACGTATACAATATTGCTCATTGATTCACGTTCGTTACTTGCAAACTGTTTCTAGCTAGTCAGAGATGCCTAAGGGCTGAGCTGGTATCTATTGTCGGTTAGATAAACATGGGAAGCTTATAAGAGAAAAACATTCTTGCAATCTATGGGAATATGTAATTTTTTTCTCCCTGCACGTTCTCCCTGAACCTCTTGGTCGGGAAAGACGAATACTTTACGTATTCGAAGTTCTTTTGGATGCATATTGAGTAAGTTTATAGGAAATTCTACACAGAGGATGTGCAGCAATACAAAATAGATATCAAATAATTGACACCTCAAAAATTCTATCAAAACCCTCCAAGTCTCGAACATCATCACTGTCGTTCAGCGGAGGCTTGGCAAGTGAGATAATCTTGCACCAAGAGAGAGGACCACGAAGTCCACCCAAAGCCATCGAAACAGAACAATAGTCTCTATAGCTGATGTAATAGATTTGGAAATAAGTAACAAAATTGGTAGGGTGGAGTTTTTCACTGATCGTGAATGTCACCAGCATTAAGAAGACAAATTTACGATTAAATGCATTTTATTTACGCATGTTCAGTGTTTCAGTGATAGAAATTTTGAGCTGCGATTAGCCGGTCCTCTTGGCCATGGTGGCCAGTGTGTTTGGCTTTGCTTTTCTGTCGCGTGGAGGACCGCGGGTTCGAGTTCCGCCTCGGGCATGGGTGTTTGTGTTCGTGTAGATGTGTGTGGGTAAATATAGCAAAGGAAATAATGCAGAATTACAGGAAAACAAACCGGCAAAAAAGTTTTATACCATAGTAAAATTGTGAGCCATGTATTTATGTTGTTTCAGTTTGTTAACTTGTAAATTTCAAAGTATGTTTTGTACTCCCGGCGAGGAACATGGGACGACAATAAATATCAAATCGAAGAATACATTCCAGTCGGCCACGAAGTGAGTGTGCTTGGAGGAAGGTACCAGTATTTTGTGTGAGGGGCAAGAAGACAGGTGAGCGTACAGTTGCAATGCTATATTTGCAATTCTCAGACTCGGATGTTTTCTTTATGACTGCACTTCCGATGTCCGCCCACTTGTTCCGTAACGGTTTGATCCCACTTTCCACAGAACGCACTCATATCGTGACCGACTAGTACATGCAAGTAAGATATTCCCAGTGGAACAAGGGCGTATTTACATACACGGGATGTACCATACGCACTGATGAAATACAGTGAGAACAAACGACTGGAAAGACTTGAAATACAGATATAGAAAGAATGGAGCACATTAAGAGACAGAACAAATAAGGAATTCTATTTTCTGATGAACAGGAAAATAAATAGCATGGTGCATTAGATGAGAAGAAACAGCTTATTAAGAGACGTACTGGAAGAAAATGATAGGGGTAAAGGGGAGAAGATAGAAGATCTTAATGTTATGGTAAATGACCGAAATCGAAGAGGATAAGCAAAGCCGAAAAGAGGGAGAGAGGAGTTTGCTGTAAAGGAGCAATCCCCAGGACAGGATCATCACTTGAATGACTCCAATAGAAGGGACGATTGATGAACTGCAATATAACTTCACTCCCTTAACTTCAAAAGGGGAATCAAACTGTCCTAAATTTGGCAGAACTGCAAGAATGTCTCATGTTTGAGAAGTGCATGGATGACCAGCTGAGTTTTGCCCTAGGGTGTCTGCTGGAAGATAAACCTTTTGGGCGATACATCAAATGGTACTCAGAGAGGACCGTAGACTTCCTGTAGACATTTCACGCTTGACATGTTACAAATCTGGAATGGCAATCAAGTGTGATGCAATTACTTTCCTTTAGTAATTTCCTTTATAACCTCAATAACGGAGTGAAGTTTCTTTGTGCTACAGAAATATTACCTACTCTTTATAACGCTTATCCGGCGCCAAATTTAATAACTGCGTTCAGATAATAAACTTTTAATAGGAGTTTTATGATAAACCCGCTCTTGCCAGTGCCTATCTAACCTAAGGGTGTATAAAGTTTCCAGTTAATCTTTCAATAAATAAAACTTTCTCTTCGTCCGTGTTCATAATGGTCCATTGTGTAGGGCTAGGCACTGCTGAAATATCAGAAAAAATTACAACTTTTTAAATTTTTTACCCACGATTTTAAATGTTCCTACTTAACGGCACTTGAATCTACGAGGAATTTAGTGGTGCAAAGCCATCTGCAAGTGGCTAAATTTTACTATTTGCTGAAACCTTCCAATCTGAGGTTCAAATTACGTAGCTTTAAGTTTAATTATTAGCTTATCTGTTTCCATTATCTTCAAGTACACTGTTATTTCTCCGAAAAAATGTTATGTGGATTCATAAAATCTTCCACAGTTCTTCAGAACATGAAGTATAGAAAATTAAAACTTAGTCCTTTATTTATACTTGAGCCATAAAATCTCCACTAAAAGCGATCCGCAGTTCTACAGAATGCTATCTATCCAACGAGTTTTATTTAGCGAGGTAGGACATTTAAGGTAAAAAGTATTGCCTTTATTCGGCCAATGCAGTATTTTTATTTGTGGTTTATACTATACAGATGTTTGTATTCATTTACAAGGCAGTGATACTAGCGCATGTACAATCTTATGTTTATTATTTTAAATATGTTGAATATTGCAGCATTTAATTAGCAAACTGAAAGTCGAGACAGACCATTAACACTGACTGGTATTATAACATTGGTACATAAGTGCAATAAGTTGGCAATATCGGTAGGTTTTGGCATTGCTCAAGAGTCTGACCTTCCCTATTTGAGTTCATTTAGGTCTTTGGCGGCCACCTCCAGCTAATCTGAAACATTTCTTTTTACCAACATAGTAACATTAATAAAAGCAAGCTGATAATTCTCGCTATGCACTATAACAGACACAGGCCCTTTTTTTTAAAGCATTTACTGATGATAAATGCTAAAGCAAAGTCAACATGCATGGAAGTGAAGCTGCGTTATTGTGAGCCACAGAACAGCTTTAGTTGAACAATATAACACTGTCTTCAGCATTGCTTATGCTATAACCTTTGCTATTCAAGAACATCTGTCTGTCATCTCCATTTGGCAAAGATCAGGTATGTATATTTGATATTTCCGTATGCTAAATGTGTAGGTAATTTTATGCTATTTCTCACGAAAGCTTAACTGGTTGGGGGTAGACAGTCTGCTGAACTCGTGCCGTACGTGGCATGTACAGTGGAAAACAGCCAACGTCTTTCATTATCGCGGTCTTAACACACATCACCTCCTTTCATAGCTAAACCCCAAACTGCTTGAAAGGGCTCCCCACCCAGTGGCTAAAACATCACTGAACAGAAATAGACTTTTGGCTAAACTGTGAGTTATAAAATGTTCATTATCTTTGATTTCTGAGTAATGTATAATTATTAAATATTTTGGCAAAAAGTTAAGGTATGATAATAAATGTAGTGTTTAGGAATTTTAGCTTTTAATTACCTTAAATTTAAGAAATGACTCGCTTGGCATGTACAGGTGAAGTATATATTTTAAAAAAATTTGCACTTTAGTTAACATCCCTCAATACCTATTTAATTTCTTAAAGAAACCTAATCTTAATCCTTATAAGGTATAGAATCGTACTTGTACAAAAACTGGGTGATACACTACCGCTGGTTAATTTCAATAAATTCATAATAATCGCAATTAAGGGGAGGGTGAATGAAATAAGTTATTTTATGTAAACATGTTTATTATTACCAAATAAAAACAAGTCAAAATAAAAACCCGCATATTTTCGAAATTAGAAACTAAAGAGCAAAAAAGAAAAAAAAGAAAAAAAAACAAACAAAAATTCGCTTTCAGTCACTGGACTAATTAATAGATGTATGACCGTCAAGATGGCATTAGGTGCGAGTTGATGTTAAGTGCATGTGTACACAATCCGCATACAATCATTTAAGGGCTGTTCCTGGTCACAACAGGCAGTGATACGCGCACAGAGTTTGCCTGTAGCTCTGCGAAAAGGTGAGTAACAATCACAGTAGAATGATTCCAAGGAAAGAACTATCAGTAGAAAAACGTTCTACAATTACATCACTGCCACACTCCAGGGCACACCCTGAGTGAAATAGCTCAACTGTAGAAAGTAGGTATCTCTTGATGCATACCAGTTTTCAGATATGCAGATATTGGTCTTTCGAAGAATCATTCAAGGCCTGGGCAGCCCAGGAAGGCTCAGTTAAAATAGATAAGTACATCACACTCATAAGTAAACAGACAGATTCAAAACAGCGTCTGAAATCCGGTCTGAATTAATGGAAACAAGGGATATACAAATATCAGTTTCAACCATTAAGAACGACGCTGCAACGAAGGCTACTGTCGCGTCCTATTAACAAAACAAAAATGCCTAGCCTGCAAAAACCACAGGAATTGGACATCGGAAGAGTTAAAAAATCTAATGTTTTACACTCACATGACTTTCTCTACTGTTGTACAAACTATTTTTACAAACGCTTATTCTCCATATGCTTCATGTTAATCGAGATGTTAATCTTATTGCTAATTTTCTTGTAGTGCAAGGGGAATATGGTAGTATTTAAGCGAGTCAAATCTTTTAAAGAGGTGGTTGCTATGTGGTGCATTCCATTCTCCTTGCATGTCCAGGACATAAAAAATGAATAACGAATTCCCATTTGAGAAAAAGTATTGGAAAATTTAAGGGAATAACAAGCAATATCTCGAAAATGGTTCACTCAAAAAAAAATGTATATGACATAAATTGTGTATTTTAACGTGCGTGATCTACATTTTTTATGTAGTAGCATTTTGTCTATCTCTAATGGTTTACCAGTTATGCAAAAGTCGTTCACAATGAAGAATAATTTTGGAGACATTCCCAGAAAATTCGAGATAAACATTTTATTTGTCATGAAAATATCTTGAACATATGATATTTTAATCAAAATCGTTTGAGCCATTTGAGAAAATTAAAATTTTCGAAAAATGTTCCATGTAAAGGGTAATCTGGGGTGGGGGGATTTTCTTGAAAACCTTCGTGTCGCATCTCTGATACTGAACCTAAATACCACCTTTGGTCTTTATCCGACTTTTCGTTTCTGAGTTATGCTGCTCACAGACACACATACAGACAGACATACAGACACAGACACACACACGGACATGTTTCCAAAAATGCTTTTTTGGATTCAGGGGGTCTCAAAACATGTATTTCCGGTGAAATATCGGTATCAATTTTTGGGTGGAATACAATACTTCCACTATTTACTATACGTAGTAGAGAGAGTAAAAACATGATTTGGCCACTTCAAAGTCCAGACTGTAACTCCATTGATTGCTATGGAATCATCTAGACGTGCAGTTCAACTGCGAACTACAAGCAAATCTCATGTGTGAGATGTGTTACAAGAAAAAATGGAATCAAATCAATGCATATATGCTAGATAACTTGATAAATAAAATGCCTAGAATGTTTGCAAGCGTTATCAAAGCTCAGGAAGGTATTTTGACGAGACAAAAGTTGAGTATCATTTTACATTGTAAGTTTTTTGCCTTGAGTTGTACTTATTATTAGGTAATAATAAACGTTTTTATGTGAAATAAGACAACTAGTTTCATTCACATTCCCTTTAATTGTGGTTATGATGCATTTATTGAAATTAATGAGCAGTAGTGTATACACACACGTTCATGCATATGAAGTACAAAATTTCTCTACCTGGCATAGATAAGCATTAGGGTAAGTTTAACAATACCGAGTTTTTCTGCTAATCGACAATTTACAAACAAATATTAACAGATTTGCGAAAAAAGAGAGAAGAAAGGAAATATTTTTTTTCGGCAGGTCAACTCCAACCTGTACTACTTTGTTACTACATTAAAGAAAATTTCGGAAGCCGCTAAAGCTTAACTGCTTTTATTATTTTATGGTACTATAATTATTTCATAGTGTTCAAATGCATTTGTATTTAGCATATTATTTTGTTATTACCTGCAACCCTTTCATTGAAGAAGCAAAATAAATATTACATAATATAAACCGTACGTTATAAGAAACAATACATTTTATTTGCGCTAGGTTTTGGTAAATATTCTCCATTTAAGGGTACGCATAGCTGAAACTTGGTCAACAGTTTCTAAAAATTCTAACATCGGTTATGTCCAAAAATAATTTGAACCTTTAGCTTCAATTACATTGGAGTACTATGACTATCGCTCTCAGAATTCTTTAAAGCTTCAACACTTCAAATTATCACTGTTGAAGAAGGTGTTCTGTTGTATTTTTATTTGCCCCACGTTTTGGGAGTCGATGTTAAAGAAGGTTTATTGTCTTTACGTGTTCTATTGTTATTTCAACTGTTGGGGAGCCGAACTTTAAGTAGTTGCAACCGCACGTATGGTAAAAAGTTTCTGGTAGCCTTCGTCCCAAATGTACTTTCCGGTGGCCTTTGCCCCCAAAAATGTTTAAAACATGTTAACTTTGTAATTTTTACCGTTTCTTTAAATACTATATATTCATGTTTGCCTCGGCTGCGTCAGTATTATTTTAGAGACATGAATTTCTTAACAGGGTTGTGTTGCGACTTAGGAATGTAGGCTTACACAGATTATAATTTTACTTCACTCCTTTTATTAATTCTTGACACGATTTAAATAACACTTCACTGATATATAGAACTGTAAGATTCGTTTGTTAAATAATTGCACTTTTTAGCACGTAAGCTATTTTTGTCTCACACAAAATACATATCAAATTTTTCGAGGACACATCTCGCGTCCAGTTAGAAACAATGTCTAAAACCAACGCGTCCTCTGGCTATCCTTAAACAGTTCAAGGTGTTTCACAGGACCTGGATAAACGTGCAAGTTATACATTTTATTTGTTATTTCACTACCTTAAATATTTTAATGCACCATTTTAGAAACCAAAAAGCAACGATAACGTTTCCATGCAAACCTCTACACCAGTTTAGAGGTTTCAGTTTTTACTTCTTTTGGGTTAAGCTCTTCATACAGCATTCCTTCTGGACAACAGATATCGTCATAAAATGCCTGGGTTCAAGGTACCTAAATGTATTCCTGGAATACATTGCTTCCTTTATAGTGCATTTGCTTTAAGTTGAAGCATGTAAAGTAGAAAGAGACAGCACTTTATTCCATACAAGTTGGTAAACCTGTACTATTGAAACTTACTATTTAAAATCTAGGTTAGGCTGAAACATGAAGTTTTAGAAGGGAACAACCAACACCCGCTTGTAAGCAATACGAAAGCCAGCGAAGCAAGGGCGGCCGAAGATATCAGGATATTTTCATTTTTCACTACCAAAGGTGTAACTGGCAACAACACTATTACAAGTACAGCTAGCACTAGAGACTAAGCAGTGAAATTGACTGTGGTAAGATTTCTCATTATTCGGACCGCTATTAACCCACTCCCTCTCCTAGACTGGTGAGGTCATGTTTCAGCTTAAACCTTACGTACTGTAATTACCATGGCCAAGCCTAGAAAAGTACAGGATGTTTTGCTTATAGGTATAACAAAAGAAATATATACAACTTCTGAACTAATACGAATCTGAAGATGAAACCACTGGCTGCAAATAGTTAAAACTGGGAATTTTGTTTTACCTTATGGTCCTCATGGTTCATAATCCTCAACATGGCTGCCATTAATGGCACGCGAAACGTCCAGCCAGTATTCAACCTCAACCCATCTGTTATGAAGCATCTGTGGTGTAACATTGTCGACAGCGGCATACATTATTTGTGGTAAGTCTGCCAAATCACGTACTGGTGTCCCATAGACCTGATCATTAACAAATCCCCACAAGAAAAAAATCAGGGGTGTCACGTCTGGCGATCTAGCAGGCCATTTGATGTACGGTGATCCTCTTCCGACCCATCTTCCAAGGAACTGCCTGTTCAAGAATGTCCGAACTATGTTGGAAATGTTGTGGTGACCCATCTTGCTGGAAAATTGTTCCATCAGGGAGTTTAGGCGCAGTATACGGCTGTAACATATCCAAGTACGTGTTTGCAGTTACCGTCTTCTAGGTCAACAAATGGGGACCGATGATTCTGTCACGCATGGTTGCAAACCAAACATTCCATTTAGGGGAATCCCGCTGGTGTTCAAATGTGGATTTTCAGACCCCAGATGCAACAATTGTGTCTGGAACGTTGACTCATCTGAGGAGGAGACTCGAATTAGGAATGTATCATCATTGTCTACTTTTTCCAACACGTTTCCGTGCCGATTTATCATTCGACCTAATCTTCTGGTGAAGTTTCAACTTGTACGCTCGCAAACGCAATCATTTATGGAGCTCTGTATGCACTGCTGTTGGTGGGATGTTCAGCTGCTTTGAGAATGGATTTCCACAGGCTTCCTTGAAATGTCTCACGAATGCGTTAGACATTGATTTCAGACACTTCAGGCTTGGAATGTTTACCTGCATTTGACACAAACTTCCTGTTTCTCTGAGCTGCCTGTCCCATTTCTTTATTGACGTACAAAGAGCGCCAAAGAAAATCTCAGTGCATCTCGCGTCTGTCACATTATTTATCGTTGTACGTGGTCTTGCGAAGCCATGGCCGTTTCATTGGTTGCTTTAAGCCACGGTGCAAGGATACGCTACTGCTCCTGTTAAAGAGCTACACCAATAATAACAAAGGTTACAAAATGGCGTAGAAACGAAATATATGTTTACGCTCTCGATCATATTGGCTAAAAGAGAAAGAGGTAGAGTGAGTGCAATCAGTTTGTATGCAGACCTCTTATCGTGATTGGTAACCATACCTTATCGGCTAGTGCAGACACACCTTTGAAAGGGTTAAAAGTTAAGGGGAAAACTTTATGCCGGTTTAACGAAATGTAGAATGTGTAGTGTGAGAAGGGGTGCAAATTAAAGCTTGAATGACATTCATTAAATACATAGCAAGCAGCACTTTATAACAAAAATAAACAGAACTGTATTCTCACAGTGGTATCAATGCCTGTTGCTGCATAGAAGCAAATATAGCTAAATAATAATAAATAAAGCAGCATGTTTTCCCTCTAATTCAAAATATAATTCACTAATACACATTTACTAACATATTGCTGATCATACGAATACAGCAGGGTTATAGAGAAAAATATAACCCAATTTATTGCCATAATATGCATGTCATATTCAGTAAATTTTTATATACATATTTATCTCTAGTTTCTAAACATGATCAGTGAATAACAAACGAGTAATTTGTATTTAGTAAACGAATATCACCTGCGGATGTTTTACGGGGAGTATCCACTTTCTGACGAGTATTTAGACTGTCTTCCTCACTTTCCTGGAATATTTTTGTCCAGTAATTTACTATAAAAACAATTTTATGCGCTGCCGTTCAATTGCTGTAACAATGCGACCAGCCACCCACATACCTATGATACGTCCGCGAGTAATTTCCCTAGTATACGGCATGACTGGTTCCGAGACAATAAACATGTTTTGGTTTCAATAACACCAGAAAAAGCAAAGGCATCAACCTCCCCCCTTTTCCCCCTTATTGCTGTGTTATCAAGTTACCACGCTCTGTAATAGGTTCGGTGAAGGACACGCCTCAAAGGACCCCAGAAAACTATACAAAATCCGCCGAAGATTTTCTTTGGCGCTCTATGTACGCTGGAAAGGCCTTCCTTGGTCTAAGGTTGTCGCTATTGACGACGAAACAGGCGCTGCTGCAGACTTTGTTGTGGCGTTCATGTGTTGACTGATGAACTATCTGATATGTACTCTTATGCAATGATTTGCGCATGCGCGCGCGGTGCGTGACTGTCCTAAACTTAACACCAATGAATTAAAACTTCCTAATGTTCTCTTTTAAATGGTATTAACCTTAACCCATTTGTACGCATAGTTTTGAAATTCTAAACGTTTCTTTTATTATACTTATAGGCGGAACACAGTGTATTTCCGTCCTTCCGTCTTTCACATTTTCAACTCAATCCGTATTGTATAGATTTAGATTAAACATATCAGCTATAGCGCTTCTGCTTCAACGCAGATACGCCCGATAATTGCTTATAACCAATTGATGCATGTATCCGACAGCATACGACATTTCCTGCAAACATATCGGCAGTCAGTTCGGGTACCGAGTATGTTAACTGACTGTAGGCGTTGTGATCTGCTGTCGGCAGCTAGGACGCCGTGGCTTTAAAGTTGGGAAAGCAAAATCAGTACTGTTTAATCACTTCATGTGTAATGCTCTTTAGAGAGTAGTCTACCTTCAAATACCGAGACATTTGACGTGAAACGTGTAACAAAAAGGTAGTGAAACTTTTCGTCCGATAAATAAACAATGCAAATAAACATCCCTCCGATCTTATTTTCTAAAAAAAATAAATTACACGTTCAATTATAAAGGAAAGGGGCATACGCGTTGTTTTCTTCCCACGTTATTACGCTAGGCAAACAAGTTAAAAAATAGCATGTTTTACATTCACATGACTTTCTCTACCTAATCTTCTAGAAACCATTCTTACAAAGGCTTATTCTTCTATCTTCTTCAAACCCTTTTGCTGTAAGGCGTCGGATTCACCTCTTTCCATCCATTTCTTCCATATATTTGTATCTACACACATTCATTTTATTTCATCCATTGTTTTACCTCGTTCTTGCACTATTCATTCTACGACGTTTTCCCATTTAATTCTTGTTATTACTATTTTTTCTTCTACGCTTATCTCCATAGCCTAATTAAGTTTCCTTTCCTCCGTCTTTCTGTAGACATGCCCAAACCTCTTCAGCTGTTCCTCTTCTATAGCTTCAGTTGTTGGTTTCTTAAATTTTATCTCTCTTATCCCTTCATTTCTAATCCTACTCCTTCAAGCCATTCCCACAGTTTTTGAGTATTTCACTTCTACTCTGTTACTTTGTCTTTATGTTTGTCCAGGTATCAAGTTTTCAATTCCATAGTGTAATATTCGTTTTATTTCCGAGTTATACAGAGTGAGCCAGAAGACCCCGAACCGTCTGCGCGGTGTTTTTCCTGTCCGCGTCCTCAGCGCTCGTTGCCGTCTGCCGCTATCAAAGAAAGGCGCGGATGAAAACATACAACATTTTTAAAACTACTTTTAAAGGCTTTACTTACCAACTTTACGATAGGGGATGCTGAAACTGGCCACCGCCATTGTCCGCACATTTTTGGCACCTCTTTTGGGAAACTATCCATCACTCGCCGTAGTTCACGTTGGGAAATTTTCTGGCGGATATTTTGTTTTAATTCTTACCAGGGTTTGAATTGTACAGTTTATGTTTTAAGTTACTCCGCAGGGGGATTTTGTGAACAATATTACCGCCTGCGCGGTGTTTTTCCACCAAGCGTGTGGAAATATGATAAAAAAATTGGTAACGTACGCTGTTGTGGTTTTGCTCTGCAGTGTGAAGTGCAGTTTTGAGTTGACGGTGATGTGATGTTCATTTATTACGAGTTAATTATTATTTCGTCCTGTACTTAGACACAAAGTATATTAAGGCTCAGTATATGTTTTCTACTGCACAACATCTATTTATTATTCGTATGCGTTAGCTCGGTCAGCTCTCCAAGTGAAAGTACAATTAGCAGAAAGATTTTCCAGGTGTAAAAGTTCCAGGCCGTACAAGAATCTATGAACTTTACAATGCATTTCAGGACACAGGAAGTGTTCAGGCTAAGAAATCTAAAAGAGGGAGTTCGGTTCTTACCGACGAAACATCAGACATCGGTCACCGTTTGGAAAATTTTCCCCCAAAATTGAATGATTTCAGCATTTCCATTCATAAAGTTGGTAAGTAAAAGTAGTTTTAAAAATGTTATATGGCCTTTCTATGATAGCAGCAGACGGCAACAACCGCCGAGGGCGCGGACAGGAAAAACACCGCGCAGGTGGTTCGGATTCTTTTGGCTCATCCTGTATATTTGTATGTCTTTATGCTAATCCCTTTTTTCCCGACTATTATATTATTTATTTGGTAATATGCTGATGCTCAATTTTTACTCTGTTTAGTATCTCCTGTTCCACCTTACCATCACTACAAATAACGGTACCCAAGGTCTTAAAAGTTGCTACTCTCTATAATACCTAACCATCACATTTAATATCAATTTCTTCCTTTTGTTTGTCCTCTGTGTATCCTCACATAATTTTAATTTTATTAGTATCAATGCATTCCGTTTCGTAATAGCTATTTATACCATGCATTAATCTTATTTTGTAATCCTTTAGATGAGTCCGCTTTTAATATCATCAGTGCTTGTGAATAAGCTGGTCGAAGTCTGTAATTCCCAATTTAAGTTCTTGAGGTTCGGCGTTACATATTTTTAATATTTCATCTATGTGTGGACAGACAGACAGATAGGTGTAATGAAATATGTAGGACGTAGCCTCTTCTCCGGATGGTTGACTTCACTCGCTGAGGAGTCAAACACAAGACTTCTCCAATCTCTCCAGTAGCAGTACTCGCTGCACGTCACGACAGTCGCTAGAACAGTACTTTTCGTCGCACCAGAAAGACACTCCATACCCGACTCACTAACTTGCGTCCGTGGTTAATAAAATTCTGCTACATTCCGCTATAAAAATACTGCATTACACCATTACTATAAGTCGTAGAAATAATTATTACAGTCTCACTTTTGGTAATTTACACCTATTTTATTGGCAGTAATTTATCTTTTGGTTAAGTTAATTAAGTTAAAATTAAATTAATCATTCTACATTTATTAGTAAAATGCAAATAAATTTATTTACTATTTACCAGAGTAATGCTTATACTGTCAGTAGCTTTAGATTCATGTATTTTAGCCTTCACAGTGTTACAAAAGATTACTTCTCCCCCCCCCAAAAAGCAACAAAACATTATATGCCCTGTTCTTTGCTTTTGCATTATCTTCTTTAACTGGTTGTATCCCTTTCTTTTAGGGGTAGAGTGCCCCTTAGCATTCATTATATAATTAGCAATACCTAAAGTGACAATTTTGTAGAATATATCTAACTAAAACTTTTTAATTGCTTTAGTATAATCACAAATTTATTTTTTAAATTAAAACTGACAAAAGTCGCTACATTTTCCACTTTTTCGTCTTTCGTAGCAATGTCTCCGAAAAGCTCAAATTTGGCTATGCGTAGCGGAACTCTACTGCGGTTGGCTGCACTAGTGAGAACGCTTGCCAATGGAATCTTCCATAGAAAATTCTAAAGATTTCCCGGAAAAACTTCTAGAATCGGTGGGGAGAAGGAAACTTCCAGAAAATTCTAGTTATCTGCCAATACTGCTTCCAGTGTTTACGCTGGGAGCGCTACTTATCTTTTTTATTTCCGCCTGCCTGATACCGAGCTCCCGACAACCTTGAGCCACAGCTGCTGCATCACAATATGTAAAACCAACCGTGGGACTACCGCTTGGTAGCACCCCATTCAAACACTCCATGTGGTTTTATATAATTATGTTTAACAAAACTGTGTACGCTGGCTTCGTAACTCAGTCGGTAAAGTACCTGCCTGCTGTGTAAGGGATCCAGGGTTCGATTTCCGGCTGGGAGTTGGAATTTTTCTTTAGCCAAGATTATTCTCCATCCTCCCCAAAGTCTGGAGGTACGAATGAAAGTGCGAATGCGTGTGTGTGATCTAATGAATAAAAAAAACAAAGTTTACCAGAAATGTAACCCAACACAGCCGAATACGAATTAACACCAGTGTCTATAGACAATATGTTCCAAAGGAAAGGTGGTTAAAGGCGGGGTATAAATGGAAAAAACAAAGAGACTGTATATCACCATTGAGTACAATAAGGTTTACAAATTGAGAAAAACAAACCATGAACGAAGCCCGCTCTACGGTAGCGAATGAAGCAAAACAGAATGAAAATAAACAAGATTGATACGACGGGTTATCGGGTAAAAAACAGGTAAAGAACAAAAGCTTGTGGGTACATTTTAGTGAAAAGAGAATCAACCAGAAGCAAATGCACTTTACCTTAAATATTTTTCCTATCTTACTTCAGTGCTTTTATTTTTCATGGCTTGTTGAATAGAATTACCTCAGATACCGCGTCACTTTTGCAAAAAAGACGCTCGAATAAAAGTTGCTTTCGTTGACAGTCCTTTTGTCTGAATAAAACAAGGAGGAACGAGAAATTGGAATGGGCTTTTGTTCCCGACTTCAAAGAAAATATCGTTCCGATAAACGAACAGCGTTGTCGAGATGTCTATTAGAATGAGCCTTGGGAAAACATCTTCAATCAATGAGCCCTGTTAAAGCACAAAGAATCCTCAACGGCAGAAACGAAAAAATAAGAAAATAAAAATAGAAACCATGTAGGCGTGTCGCCAGTTCCCTTATTGCTTTTTCCTGGGTATAGAAATATAATAGGGGCCATAGCTGACTATTTCTAGAGTAAACTTCAGGAGGAAATCGTTCAATCTAGCAATTATCAGGTAGCACTGAGCTCAGTGATTTATAAAATCTCGCCAACGTTTGTGCGTGCACACAGCCACAAAGAAGGCTGGCCCCGTAGCTTAATCGGTAGGCCACCTTTCTGATTTTTCTCTAGTCAAGGTTATTTTCTATCCTTCCCAGAGTGTGAATGTGTGTGCGCTCTCATGTATAAAAACCAGACAGAAATCTAATTAAAACAGTATATGAGTTAAGGGACAAGGTATCTGAACACATGGAAATCACACCTCAAGTGTGTTAAATTACCACTGCTCTTAAATTTCTAAAATGCTTTTCCTGAAATGTTTATGAATTATCCTATAAGTCATGATAATTATTTCAAGCGGTTGCTTGGATTGATAGCTAATGCAGTTGATTCCGTAAAAAATTATTTCATTCAGCAGAAAAATAATAAAATTTGCTCTTAAAACATGTGAATTCATGTACCTTTTTCTCTGATACTACTTGCAGTACAAAATCACACTTTTGCATGCTTGTTCTTAGTGTAACAAGCTATCTTCTGAACCTCAATTAAATTACGATTGTGGTTCATAAAGTTTAACTATGCGTTGTAAACATGTATAGAATATTTCAGCTCTCTACCTCTCACGGTTTCTGAGAAAAAGGTACATTAAGTGTACAAAAATTTTGTTTTGAGAAAACTGAATTTAAAGTTTGAACATTAAAATTTATACGCACCTCAGTACATTCTAGGGCCATAATCATCTGCACCTTCATTCCTGAATTGCTTCATATTGTCTGATTACCTTCTCTTGGTACTGGCCTCTTATTAATTGCTGAACTGCTCGCTGGGCATGATATAGTCATTCGTTGTTGAAATATACAAAAATGTTCTAAAAAGGAACGATGCATGACTGCTTTAAAGGAATGCAGACTAGCATTTAAATGGTACTTAAATGTTTTTTGAACTATGTCTTAACCCTCAAAAAGTATGTATTTTCTCAAACTGCAAATAATTTTATTAGCGTTTTATTAGTGCCTAAAACAAAAAATGTGATTTTTGAGCATTTCAGAGTACCTTGTCCCCTTAACACCATTACCGAAGCCATTATGTTCCAAAGGTAAATGCCCGCTGATATTAAAGCTGGGGTATAAATGAAACAACAAAAACACTTGGAGAACACATGATAGGACCAATTAGCCTGTTTCCTGTTGGTGGTTTCAAATTGGAAGAGCTTTATGAACACAGTCAATTTAAAACTGACTGGCATCAGAGAGACCGAGCTCCAATCGTGTACTTCCGTGAGCACTCGGAACTGTCAGGCTTGTTTCACAAGACCGTGTATATTCTTGTAGTAGTAATAATGGGGAACACAACTATAATCGCAAAAGTCTTCCGAGGAAATAAAACACATAGTAGATTTCAAACTGGCGGTGCTTTAACAATGAATTTTTGTAACCAAAACACACTTTATTGATTTATGGTTAAGTCTAGTATGACTAAAGCTTGTTACAATGCCTTGCTTACTGGAACACTCTTAGCTGAGTGTTAGAGAGTTAGCTTAGAGCTAGTGTAAAACGTCGTGACAGTTCCCCACTCCTGAAGTACAGATGCGCAATAGCCTGGCCAGTCCACTTGCATAGTAAGAGAGGTGGGGGTCAGCGACTGCCTCCGAATTCTGATATACTTCCGGTCCCTTACTCCCCTACTTATCTCACCACTTCTCCTCATTTCTCCTCTCTTGCGCATATGGAGTGTCACGACGTTTTACATGAGCTGTACATAGTGTTCCTGAGGTTGCAAGTTCTAATCTCTGTGAATTACAAATTTTTTCCTCTTTCATTTTAAATACACGAGTAAAAACATAGCGGGTTTTCTTCATTTTTATGTATGTAGCGATTATTAGTCTACCATACCGATAGATGGCAGGCATGACAATTTGTTGGTTGGGAGGTGGTTTCATATTCAGACAACTTAATGTTATAACCACAAATTTCAGGATTAATATAATTCTATTTGCAAGTAAAATGAAGTTATACAAGCAATATTATTTAACTACTAACCAAATCAGTGCTTTGTGGCTTGTATGATAGAGTTAGTATAGCGACGCACACAAGTTGAAGGTAATGAACCGCAGGCTCACTTGAAGGGACTTTGAAAAAAATTAGCTGTTCAACAGAACGGCCACTTTTAGTTTGACAAAGTGTACAAAAGGCGAACAACCTATTCTGTACTTAGTGTTTTACATCACTTAAGCTGGGGTTTCAAACCTTGCGTGAGACCAACTTCATGACATTATAGAAACGTAAACACCATGCCTAATTATTAAACAATGGATTTAAAAAGCTTTGGTCCACTCCATCTGACCTCTGGATAAGAGAAAACCTCAGGAAAACCTTATCCAAGTAATTCGCCCTAACCGAGATTCGACGTAGGACCTCTTGAATGTAAGGTAGACATGCTACCCCCTACACCATAGAGGCGAAGTAGTAACGCTATTAAGGATTACATATTTTGTTGTTTTCATAGTGTTTTATTTTATTAGAAGTATATTGTTTTTAATAATACACAGATTTTTTAACTATTTTGTATCTGGAGTTTACAAAATTGTTAAATGCGTTTAGTAGAGCAATTTTTTTATATATAGCCATCTGATTTTGCAGCTAAAATTTGTTTTGGTGAAACATGAACCTGCAATATCGTTTTGCGGTCACCATAGGTGTGCTGAAAGTCCCAAGTCTTTTTTTTTAAATGGGAAGGGAAAATGTGTATTATGAACTAGATTGGTTCATCCTCCGTGGACTAGTGGTACCGTGCTAGCCTGTAGTTACAAAGGTCACGGCTTCAAACCCGGCGGAGGGCGATAGATATTTTCGGGCGTAAATATCCTTGGCATGGCTTTCTTTGGAAGGGAAGTGGTCCCGTGTCGTAGATTTACGGCACGTAAAAGAACCTCAAGCCTAATAAAGAGGCCTCTGAGCAAAATTCCAGGTCTTTCACGCCCAATATAGAATGAAACTCAAAGGACTATAGCGGTTAAAGCGTGTCCTTAAATAAAGCTCAATTTAATTTAATTTGAACTAGATTGAGATTAATTTCCTACAGGACGGACTTCGGTTACATTTTGGAAAACGGGAGCGAGTTGGGTTGTTCACTATTTTGGAAAACGGGACCGAGTTGATTGTTCACTATTTTGGAAAACGGGACCGAGTTGGGTTGTTCACTATTTTGGAAAACGGGACCGAACTGGGTTGTTCACTATTTTGGAAAACGGGACCGAGTTGGGTTGTTCACTATTTTGGAAAACGGGAGCGAGTTGGGTTGTTCACTATTTTGGAAAACGGGACCGAGTTGGGTTGTTCACTATTTTGGAAAACGGGACCGAGTTGGGTTGTTCACTATTTTGGAAAACGGGAGCGAGTTGGGAGCGAGTTGGGTTGTTCACTATTTTGGAAAACGGGAGCGAGTTGGGTTGTTCACTATTTTGGAAAACGGGACCGAGTTGGGTTTTTCACACTTAGGAAAACGGGATCGAGTTGGAATTCGAAAGTAGGAAATGGGGCCGAGATGGGTTTCACTGTTTCCGCCTGCCTCTGATATTATACACACTTATACAATTCATATTTAAGTGATACAAGAATGCACATTATCTATCAAAATTATTTCTTCTGTACCTTAGGTGCAGTTTCAAAGTGGATGACAGTACTCCATCTACTGTATATAGGTGCTAGAGAAAATAAAACGAGAGCATACTAACCAACATCGTGTGGTCTTGGGGAAAAGAAGCAGAAAGGGAACAACTTCAAGACCATAAGTGGGAATACATGAACAAGGATAGCAGGAGCTACGAGTAGAAGAAGAATGCCAGAGAATAGTGAAAAACAGTACAAGCAAATATTTTAGGTTAAATAGATTAGGATACTGTTTAAGAAGCCAAAATTCTGCTTACTATTGTATTACTAAAATAAGAATGGATAAGCCACAAGTAGATATCTAGGCAGTATTATAAAGAGAAAAATTGTGTGTATGTGTGTGTGTGTGTGTGCGCGTGCGTGCGTGCGTGCGTGCGCGTGGGTGAGGTAATCTCAAAAACCAGTCGACTAATTTTGATAATTGTTTTACTATTACATATCCCGATTATTTCTGATAGAAGTATTGTATTCCACCCAAAAATTCATTATTGAGATTTCACCGGCAAAACAAGTTTTGAGGCCCCTGAATCCTCAATCCTTTTTAGAAAAAAAAGGCCTGTGTGTATGTGTGTAAGTGTACAGCATAGCTCTAAAATGAAAAGTTGTTTAAATACGAAGTTTGGTATTTAAGTTTAGGTTTTTCCAGGTATGCAACGCAAAGATTAAGAAAATCCTCCCATACCAATTTACCCTTTACATGGAAAAGTTTTAGTATTTCTCAAAAATGGCTCTAATGATTTAACTATTTTCATGACAAATAACACCCCTTAATTACGAATGGCTTTTGTATAATTTGTAAACCATAAGAGATACACAAAATGGTACTACACCAAAAAATCAGATCTCCTTAAATCACACAATTTATGTCAACCTTTTCGTGGCCTTAATAATTTCCGAAGTATTCTTTGTTATTGGTTATAATTTTCAAATGATTTACACTTTTTTAAACTATAAATAGCTATTATTTTGTTCATGCAAAGAAAACAATTTTAAAGCGACGGATTTAAAACTATGTTAATATTGCTTTCTCTTACTGTACTCTTGTTATACCTACAATGAAAGGTGTAAACGAGAAATGGAGGTTCATCTGTAAGATGAAGTAGTTATACAAATAATTTTCTGTAAGAATAGTTTATATAAGAGTTAGGTCATTTGAGTGCAACACGTAAGAGATATTTTTTAACTTTGCTGCAACTATTGGGGCTGTATACTTTTGCTGATTTATAGACTAAATTTGTCATAACTGTATGCATTGGCTCATATTCGAGTGTATATGATCGGTTGTTGAATGCAGATTAAAAAAAACACACCTACATTCACACACCAAGCTTGGGGCATACCGAGAAATCAGCTTGTTTAATAAAAATTTTTCCTAGTTCAGTCAGGTACCGAACCCGGCAATCCCCTTACAGCAGACAGGTGCCAAATCGACTGAGCTACGGGACTTGTTGCTTATAGTATAATTGAACTAACTATTCCACAAGGTCTTGTCTTGTCCGATACAGATTTCAGTCATTACTCCGGCCTTTACCAAGGAATACAATATCATGACATATGGTTTCAAATTCCTCTGGTTCTAAAAACATTTTCCAAAAAGCAATATATCTCCTCTGAGCATATAATGTGCTGGGCTGTTTCAGTTTCTTTCTTGCACAATCTAAGTTACTCTGAAACACTCCCATCATGTTAAGATGCTTTTCACAGGAGCGTTACCTGTGAGAAATGCAATAATTGCTCTTAGCTAAAGTCTATTGAATTTAAGTAAGCTTTCAGCTCTTATCTTTCTTATTTTTCTAATAAATAGTTTATCATGTTTGTATCCTGGAGTTTTAAGCAGAGTTTTCCACAAGAAGGTACCTACCAGCTAGAATAAGCTCACAGGCAGAGGAAACGTTGGCCGTATATTGACCAGATGGAAGTATTCACTAATTACAAGTGTTCATTAATGAAATGAAAGAAGTAGTTCAGAATTTTAAGAAATATAAAAGACAAATCTATAAAAATGTATTTTTACTTTCCCTACTACGTAAACTAAGTATTGTATTTCACCCCAAAATCAGATATTTCACCGTAAATGTGTGTTTTGAGGTCTCCTGCACTCAAAAAAGGCATTTTCAGAAAACGGTCCGTGTATGTGTCTATGTATTCAACAACATAACTAACAAACCAAAATTCAGATAAGTACCAAACTTGGTACGTATTTAATTTCAGTACATTTAAAAGATGCGACACTAAGGTTTTCTTAAATCATCCCACCCAAACTACCCTTTACATTGTACATTTATCGAAATTAGTTCTTTTCTAAAAATGGTTATTCATTGATTAAAATACCAATTGTTAAACATATTTACATGACAAACGTATACAGGGTGAATCACCTAAAACTTGCACTGCAAATATTTCGGAAATGGAAAGTGCTATTGATGTGTAGTTTTCACAGCATTGATTGGTAGTCAGGGGTTCGTACATATAGTCTATAAACAGATTTTAATAATACAGAGAAGGTGTATATTTTAAGTAAACATACAACTTTTTAAATGGAGCAATGCCTAGTTACTTCAACAGAATAAAGGTAGGGTAAATTGGAATGTCAGCGGCGTTTGTTGCAAGATTCTAGTGCAAGTGGTTTATGAGAAATCGTATTTTGAAAAGTTTCCACCCCGACAATTGTCTCATTCAACCTGCTTAGTTGCTAGGTACGATGTTATGTTTGCATTGTATTCTGTTCATTGATTGCATTGCGACTTTCTGGTCAGTTAGTGTGTGACAGTTCAAGCAGTAAGTCGTGAGTGGAAGATTGCGTTTACTAATGCAGAAAAAGCTGACATGCCCATGGTGTATGAAGAGTGTAGGAATAATGCAGTTCGTTCCTGTACGGTGTATGCGGAAACGTATCCCAATAGCCGTCAACCATCTCGGAAATTATTAACCTCTTCAACCAATTACGTGAAAGTGATACTGTAACGCCAGAAAACGTAACAGAAACAAACAAGTGACTGGAGAAGAGGCAGAAATTAACGTTTTGGCTGCCGTTGCAGTAGATCGGCAAATTAGTTCCCGCACAATCGCACGTGGAAGTGGCAAAAGTCAGGCAAGTGTACAGTGCATTTTCCATCGACATAGGTTCCATCCCTATCACATCTCTCTCCATCAAGAGCTGCATGGAAACTATTTTGAGAAGCGTGTTAGCTTTTGTACATGGCATTAAGACATGATACTCCAGATTCATCATGTATCTTGTTTAGTGATGAGGCAACATTTACTAATCATGGCCAGGTAAACCGCAAAAAACACACTATTGGTCTGTTGACAATCCCCGTTGGCTTCGTCAGGTGGAACGTCAGCGTCCATGGAGTTTAAACGTGTGGTGTGGGATTGTAAACCATCAGCTCATAGGCCCTTTGTTCATAGAAGGAACAATGAACTCGCACGAGTATCGCAGCCTCCTGACAGACCATCTGCCACAGATGCTAGAAGACGTTACTTTGCAGACTAGGAGGAACTTGTGATACCAACATGATGGTTGTCCAGCCCATAGTGCACGAAGTACTACAGATTGTCTTAACGGATGGTTTCCAAATAGTTGGATTGGACGAGAAGGACCTGTACCCTGGCCGCCCGTTCACCGTATCTGACCTCTTTAGACTTTTTTCTGTGGGGAAGGCCGAAAGAAACTGTCTACAACGATGTACCAATTACACCAGGCGATATGAAACGACGTATTACTGCTGCCTGCTCTGAAATTTGCGCTGAAATTCTGGAACGTCTGTAGAGTCTTTCCATAGCAGACTGGAAGCGTGTATTGAAGCTTCCGGTGGTCATTTTGAACACAACCTTTGAAGGGCTATGTTCTCGTTATTTGTAGGAATCCACAGAAGTATTGAAATTCCCTTTGGTTTTTCTTTAGTTTGTGCTACCACAGGTTGTACAAGTGTCGGTGCGTAAAAGTTCAAAATAAGATTTCTCGTAAACCACTGCACTAGAATCTTGCAACAAACGCCACTGACATTTTAATATACCCTACCTTTATTCTGTTGATATAACTAGGCATTTTTGCATTTAAAAATTGTATGTTTGATCAAAACATACACTTTTTCATTATTATTAAAATCTGTTTATGGGCTAAATGTACCAGCCCCTGACTAGCAATCAATGCTGTGAAAACTGTACATCAATTGCACTTTCCATTTCCGAAATACTTCCGGAGCAAGTTTTAGGTGATTCACCCTGCATATTGAATTTTCTGGGAATAGCCTGTAAAGTCCTCTTTATTCGAAAAGTTATACAAGATTATATAACTTTGTGTAACTGGCAAGTGTTACGGGAAAACGTACTACATATATAATGTTTAAAACATACAATTTATTTCTAATATCTTTTTTTGCGACATAAGCCATTTCTGAGATTCTAATTAATGATTCTAATTCTTCAATACATTGTCACTCTTTTGAAGTCCTGTCGATTCTTACGTTTCACTATCACTACTCCCTTTGTATCTATAGGGAAATGTCTAAAAGTTACTTTTGCAAAGGCTTATCTGGATTAAAATGAAGTAGATAGACAAATAAGCTTTAGTAGGAAGAGTTTGTAAAAACGATAGCGGTTAGAGAAAATCATGTGAAAGTAACACCAGGTTTTTTACGTCGCAGTTCTCTCAATTATTTAGGGCATAAAAGCTTGTTTAGTTGATGTTCCTCTCTATGAGTGATTAAAAATGGGAATATAATTTGATAACAAATATGTTATCAGGAACAATTGAGTATATTAAATGTGGTAGTTACAGATTTTTACGCTTTATATTTTGCATTATTGTAAGTTGATTTTCCGGACCGTGGCACATCTAAAGCTCGATATAACGTTATCTTGCGGCTCCCTGAAAATTGACTAGTTACACGGCAATGAACAAACAATTGATGTGCCACTCCAGAGGGACTGATTAGGGAAGGCCATGTTTTCCTGGGCGTTGGAAACAACAAACAGAAACCTACCCCGTGGGACCATATGTGACAACACTGGATTCGCTACGTTATCAGCAGCACCCTCTTCAGTAGTTCGTAATAAAGGTTGTAGAGGATTCAGAGTTCTTAATCGTCCTTTAATGAGGACGTAGTCACTATACGGCATCTACAGCTGTGGTTGTATACGAGATTCCATTCTATGCATTCGCTAAATGTCACTATCCTGAGGGACAGTGATGAGAGAAATAATACTACACTGCCGTTTGTGAACATTGCAACACCAAGAAGGAAACGCATGAATTGAATGAATTTGATACCACGGGTTAAGTGCATAACAAGTAAATGTATAGATTTGAAAAGTTTATCATGACCTTTGACGCCTAATACTCAGTATTTGGTGTGGCCTCCATGCGCTGCAATTAGAGCTGCTATACGCCCTGGCATTGAATCAAAAAGGTTCTGAATAAGTTCCTGAGGGGAACGTGATGCACCAGGTGCCGACCAACCATATCCCAGACATGATTGATGGGCACATGCCACGCGAACGTGCAAGCCAGGGAAGTAATGTCGCTCTACGAAGAAGACTTGTACATTCCTCGCAATATGTGGCCGGGCATTGTCCTGATGAAATGTGGCCTGTGGAGATGCCTGAAGCAGGGGGGGGGGTGCCACAGGCTCCACAACCACCGTTATGTACCGGTTGCTATTCAAAGTGCCCTCAATTCGTAGGAGGCGAGATCGTTTGTCGTCACCAATGGCGAGCCCAATCTTTCACACCTGGTGTTTGTCCTCTATGCCGCTCAACAATGCAGCCCTCCAGATTGCGCTCACCGCAGTACCATCACTGTAGGACAAGTTGAAGCGGGACTCGTCCAAAGAGACTACATTTTTGCAACTCAACACCTCAGTGACGGTGTTCACGTGCCCATTGCAGTCGGAGGAGTTTGTGGTTTCTGGACAATGAAAGACGACGTAATGGCATGTATGCAACCAGTCCAACCTGCGTCAGACGGCGACGAACCGTTGACGCAGACAAGTTCACACCTGTTGCAGTGCTCCCGCGTCGAGCCAACACTGTGGATGAAGCTGTACGATTCGTTATGACCATGCGGAGAAGATGAGTCATCCCGTGCTGTGGTCATGTTCCGTGGTCCAGTACCCGCTCTTCGCTGCGTACAATCTTCATCTATCCACTGCTTCCCCACACGCATCACTGTCGTAGCAGCATGCCCTGTACAAGCCAAAATGTCACGGTATGGCCAACCCGCTTCCCGGAGACCGATCATTCTGCCCCGTTCGAACTCGCTCATATGTCGATATTTTCGTCTTCCGTGGTGTAGTGGTTACCATGCTAGCCTCTAGTTCCCAAGGTCCCGGGTTCAAACCCGGCGGAGGGCGATGGATTTTTTCGGGCGTAAAAATCCTTAGCAATCCTTCGGAAGGGAAGTAAAGCCGGTGGTCCCATGTCGTGGATTTGGCACGTAAAAGAACCTCAAGCCTGATAGAGGCATATGAGCAAATTACCGGTCTATCACGCCCAACATAGAATGGGACGCTAAGGACTATAGTAGTTAAAGAGCGTCCATAAATAAAACTCAATTTAAATTTAACTAGCATGCCGATATGGCTTCCTTTGACGTCGACGAGGCATACTGGCACTAATTTTATTGTTTGACAGCTCTGCAGTGACTACACTGGGCGAAACACTGACCTTGTCGGATCGACACGAGAGGGCTCTGCACGGCCTACGTGCACACCATCTCTCTGCAAACCTAATCACTTATTGCTTGCATGCTCTTCTACACTTCCACCAATTTTTAGTTATTCGGGGAGTTCTTTCTTGTTGTTGAAGTTTTCACAAACGGCAGTGTACAGCCGAGCTCACGCAAACGCTCTGATGTGTTTGGTTTTCTATTGTGTTTTTGCTTATTTAATTTAGCATAATTTCCTTACCTGTATTCCAGCTCTCGGAGACCCAATCTCTTATTGGTTTAAATTCAAATCCCGTCCCAAGCACATGCACACTAGCCTATGGACAAAAATCAGGCCTAGGTAAACGGTGAAAGGGGAGGAGCAGGGAAACGCTTCACCTGAGTGGAAGGCATGCTTTGCAACGAAAGTCCACACCAGCCTCTGGATGAACCCGTTTGCTATTTGTTTGATATCAAAAGAACGGCACTCAAACACAACACAGGTCGGTTTCAGGCTCAGGAGTGAAGGAAAACGGGGGCAAGACAAACATTAAGTGCTACAACCATGTAAAGGGCGTAGCAGAAGGAGTTTCTCTTTCCCTACCACTGCGCATTATATCGGCACAATTCTATGCACTAGACTGAACGTTATCCTACTCATTGAGGTACTGTACTACAATATGCAATTACCTGACTAACAGATAGATATTCTCCTCTAATTTCATAGGATTTTAGCTAAGGTATTAGTACCTGAAATATCTGGTAATGTTGTAGTTAAAACTTAAATCTGTGGCAATACAGCCCTGTGTGCCTTGTCCTGCCAACTCGATTGTCAATCTCACGCCCACATACGCAAGATGAGGTGAACGATCATACAGCCAATACGAGAAGTATCGCCATGCTTCCCCCAACCTGAACATTGGCTTTTGCGACCTAAAAACCGCTACCTATCTTAGCTCCTCAAATGCATCACTTGTATGGGCGAGCTCGAATCCAGGCGCATTACCGTGACTAATTCGGATCACACTGTGCTCCAAACCACTACGCCACAGCGTAGAACAACAGGTTTGTTATATTAGTTATGATTGACATCAGAAATAGAATTTGGGGTTTCTTACGTATGTAAACTACAAAGGAGAAAAATGACCCTTAAATCCCCTCGTATGGGAGCCAGGGGGTTTAAACCGATACTGAAATTTTTCTACCTCACACTCTTGCATAATTCCAGAAGTTTATTGCAAGTCTTCCCAAAAGATGAGTGGAGATAACATTTCCAAAGAGCTATCTATGCTCTGATTACTTGATTACCATTAGGTTAGTAATAATAATAATAATAATAATAATAATAATAATAATAATAATAATAATATCAATAAGGCTAACTGTAAAGTCCATTTATTCTAAGGCTTTTTGTTCTACCAGTCACAAGTTTCATTACACCACCACTACAACAGTAAATAGGTTACAATGATTTATTTTCCTACCAACCAAGACGGTAGAGTGACAGCAAGGCTGGGAGGATAGCTTTAATATCTTTAAGTTGGATCAGGTCAGACGGCTTAATCATGGTTTATTAATTATTATTATTATTATTATTATTATTATTATTATTATTATTATTATTATTTATTCCATCTAAATTTTTAGGGCCGACCAGTGTCATCAATGAAATTGACAAATATATCGAGATATCCTCATGTATACATTTATTCCAAGATGATTTTCGATTTCATTTCCATACCTATTTCAAAAGAAACACTTGACAAATACAGTGCGGTAGTTTTAAGGTGAGGCCACGGGCTATATGCGCAGCACACTGTACTGCAGTGACCTCGGCACTTTCCCAATGCGCAAATGGCGGGCATGACACGTGAAGGTTATCTTTATCAGCTGCGCTTCAATCGCTGCTTTGTGTTCGTACTGTAAAGAGAGTTTTGCATCTCAGAGGTGAAAGTTTATTCAATATATATGCTGTGTGTGATTGCTTAGGAGTGTTAGTATCTTATTAGTCCACTGTAACGCCTGCCGACAAATTCACGCTTTAACGTCGGATTTTTTATGGGCGATACGTACGTAAAAATCAAATCGAGCAAACAAGTATGTAGACAGTTTCAGGAGGAATTTTCTGGTATTCCAGTACCAGGTAGAGAAACTGTTGGACCTCTGGTTAAAGTTTAGAACAACGGGTTCGCTAAACGCTAGACCTAAGAAGTGAAAATGAAATGTTCTAAAGGAGGAAAAGATTAACGAAATTTGTGCATCTATTTGTGAGGAACCCTAAAATATAAAGTTTATAGGAACAATCTGTACGCTATAGACGAACTTAAGTACAATATAAAAATACAAATTATGAGCATTACGCAAGAAGATTATGTATATTAATGGAAATGTCATTCGAAGATGCAATGAATGTCTTTACGCAGATGTAACACCACTTATGAGGTCAGTACTCATAGTGCATGTTATTATCATGGAAGTTGCGAAACAAAAAATCCCCATTGTGATAGATAATGTGCGGAGCATGTATACGCACGGTACGTGGCCTCAGCATAAAACGACCGCACTGTATTATGACTTATGCATTTCAGTGCTGCAGGTAACTCATTTCTCACTCGCCACTCCCCTCACAAGGTGGAGTAGTTATTCATGTTACATTAGGCTGGCATTAACTGTTTACGCGAATCAGAGTTGCGTTCATTTAGAGGTCTTATTTCTGATAACTTATTGATTTATGTTTTTCCTTTGGGATTTGTTTCATGCCGGTAAGAAGCACTTTATAAAGGCTGAGTAGAAATAGTTGCTAGGTAATGACGGAAAAATACTATCTAGGGAAATGGGCAACTTTTTCTGGTTCCAAATGTAGGATACTAATCATTTGATCCCTTATAATTTCCCTTATTAAGTATTCTAACAGCGCTTTTATGAATAGTTGATTATCATTCTAATTATTTCTAAGAGAATAGATGAATGCATTAAAACACATTCCGGTTTTAACATTCTAAGTGTGTAAATTGAGCACAACGGAACTCGAGTTCTCTTTAATCTACAAATATCAGTTATAGAAATAACTCACTTCATTAGAAAAATTACTAAAAGGTAAATTTCAGTAGTAAATATTTCCTTTTTTTTAATATAATGAAGCATAAAATACAGAAGTGAAAGAAAAATGTGTGCTGTACCTACGTAATAAGCAGTTTCAATAAATGTTACCTATCTCATATTCCCTCCCAACCGAGAGGATAATATTTTTGAACAACGGAGTTAATAACAAAATAATAACTTATGCACGTGCGTGAAATGTGGGTCATAATCGACTGAAATGAAAAAGCGACATACGCAATGGTAATGAGATCCGACTATTCAGTTTCTCTAAGCTGAAGTGGGAATATATAGCCACACGAGGTACCGTGTTGAAGCTGGTATGTTCTAGTGTGTGAGCTGGTCCTGGGTTCAGCTCTCTGCTCCTGCAAGGGATCTGGTCGCCCCGTACTCTGCAACTCGTGGTTGCCTTATTTGAAATTACTGCTCCAGCTGGTAATATTGTATCCGCCTAGTGTTGCTGACGTGCAAGTTGGCGGTATGCAGACTTAATTCAGTGATTGTTGGTCCATGCTAACTGTATATACGTTATAAGAATTTTGTGGAAGTTTTTACTTTTTGTAGTGTGTGTTCGGCTTATTTATATGATTTTAAATGCATTCAGCTCAGCAATGAGTATGTTTTCTTCAGTCTACAGGGATTTTATAACGTGTTTGAGAGAAGGTAATTAAATCACAATATCAGTAATGATTAAATTCACGTAAAACTGTTTTATCTACTTTAGTTACGTAATATCGACTTTACAATACTAAAACAAAAAAGAAGAAAAAAATTGTAAACCTATTCACTAGCTAACCAGTTTCGTAATGGTACCTCATTACGCAACTAGTTTTGTAATGAAGCTTCTATTATGCAACGATTTTCATAATGTATCCTATCACGAAACTGGTTGTGAATTGTGAACCATACATAAATAATACGAAGTCGTGATTCATCAGGAATTAAACTATCTATAACAGAAGTAGCTACGTTTGCAATATCTTCGTCAGAACTCATTTTTCAAAGTTTATTTATTTCACCTAGTTCTTCTGTTTTAGACAAAAACGTAACAAACAAATCGTTTATCAAACCATGCATAGCCTACTACACTCACGTATCAACTATGTATGAATGCATTGTACTGTTTCAGCGATTCCTAATACATCTGAAATGAAAATGTAGTTTACCAAAGTAAATTAAAAAATTGACATTATGTAACTAAAATAGATAAAACGGCCTGCGACCTCGTTTGTCAATCTTCCAATCTCATATTGTAATACGATACGTTACGATATTCGTATCGTAAATTAGTTTTATTTCCTTTCAGGCAATGTGAAATTTTACCGTGGTACAATAATTATCTTTTATTGTTCCATTTTGCTTGCTCCATTTCATTTCCTTAATTCAAAAACTCGCTGAATATCACCAATGTTTGTTGGCTATTCTGTTTAGCACATATAACAATATAATATGATTTACAATTGAAAATACAAGTGCTTGAGCCTAGATGTCGACGTCTTGAAAATTTCCTTGAGAGTATCTAAAAATATTTGAAGGTTTTTACTTTTTATGCTATTGCTAAGCGTAACGAAACAAATTCTAACATATATACAAATTATGTGTACTAAATAATTTACATTTGAATACAAATAAATTAAGAATACCAATTCTTTAATGTATGTATCCCTGGTTTAGTTTTGTTTTTTAATTGCGTGTTTGCATTCCTATTGTATATTTTGCAAATGTATTGTTTTCATTCTTTCGGATTAGCATATTTTCCTTAATATCTTTATCACTTTTCGTCCCCCTTTTTCTGTTTATATGATACAAATTAATTCATAACAAACCTTCTTTGCAAATATTTTAAATTCTTTACATATTTTCTAACAATTCTTAATTCAAAAATTTTAACACAATAATATAGGGTCTTTCAACAAGAGTGCCCTATTTTTGAACTTAAATAAAACACGTTCTATAAATGTTAGAGGTTTATTACTTTTTTATTTTGGAACATAATTAATGTCATTACGTGTGGAAGAGAACATCAGTTAAGTGACCACCGCGACTTCGTTGGGTTGCACGTATGCGGAGTTTCAGTGCCAGAAGAACGTAAATTAGGTCCAACTTCACGAATAACACGCGTGATGTTATTCATAAGATCATTTACTGTTTCTGGCTTGTTGACATAACCTCGAGATTTAACATAACCCCACAATGGTACAGTAAATAGCGAAAAATCTTGCATCACGATCGTGTAGTGTTCACAAGCTGGCAAATCATGGGCGAAGATATACAAAATTCTACTTCTATGCACGCAATGCAAGTATAAAGTTCGGAGTTTGTAATCTCTTGCGTTACCCAGCTTGTTGCATGGCTATGTGAATGCTTCTATTAAATAACATGGGTGCACTTTTCGTGTGAATGGGGCTTAAGTTTCTACACACGGCTAGTGTGAAAGAACAATTATCAGAATAATTAAATGAAATTATTTCTCGAGAATATATTCAGACATCAATTCAATAAATGTAATCACTGAAGTTGACAAAAAATCTTTTAATCCTAATTACCTTTTAATTTAATGGAATAAAGTTCCATTATGCAGCATTTCCTTATCAATCAATCTTATTTTGTCATCTATCCGTATATAGTTTCCTGTTTTAATTTAGTAATTTTTAGTTTCAACCCACCACGAGAAAATTTCGCAATTTCAGATCCTATCGTTCTGTACGGACTTATCCATCCATCCATCCATCCATCCATCCATCCATCCATCCATCCATCGTAAAAACTTTAGTTTCTATTGGAAACCTCCATAGGATAATACAATTGTTCATAACATTCTCCTGCTTGAAATATAAGCAATGTATTACGAGTAGTGTTTAGGTTATAACAATAGCTACACCAATTTTTATTTTCTTTGCAGCTTGCCTATGATAGAGGAGGTATAGTATTCTATCCATAAATTCAGATATAATTTCAATGCCGACCTCAAATTTGAGAAAGGAAAAAAACATTTTTAGAAAGAGATGTGTATATGTGTGTATGGGGGAAAATTAAATCGAGTTTTATTTATGGAAGCTCTTTAACTGCTATGGTCCTTAGCGTCCCATTCTATATTCGGCGTGAAAGACCGGTAATTTTGCTCAGAGACCTCTATCAGGCTTGAGGTTCTTTTACGTGCCATAAATCTGCGACGCGGGACCACTGGCTTTACTTCCCTTCCGAAGGAAGCTATGCTAAGGCTTTTTACGCCCGAAAAAATCCACCCTCCACCGGGTTTGAACCTGCGACCTTGGGAACTAGAGGCTAGCACGGTACCACTAGTCTACGGAGGACGACGCTGAAAGAATAATTCAGCACCGAAGTATAGATAAATAATTCCTATTTGAGTTTAGGTGATATTTTCCAAGCTATTATTATTATTATTATTATTATTATTATTATTATTATTATTATCATCATCATCATTATCAGCAGCATTATCATCACTTTATAGATACTCCTGCAGCGACGGTTGATAGCAGTTTAGTTCACCATTATATTATGTTTAATTTGACTTTCTGCATTTTTGAAAGGTTTTGTCCTTTAATGGTTTTTGGAGATACATAAATATTATTAAAATTGGGAAGTTCGCATAATTTCCACAGCTTTTGTCAGACATATTTTCAGAAATTCACCCTCTTGAAATGTTTTTAAGGACCGAGCTATCTCCTGGGTAAGTATGTAATTAGCATATTTAGATTTGTATTTACAGTCATCAATTTTCGGGACTCTCTCTAGAATTATCTTTGCAGTTAACTCCTGCGGAGTTGCACACGTTCAATTTCTAAAACTAATAAATAATAATAATAATAATAATAATAATAACAATAATAATAACTACAATAAATTCCGTGTAAAACATACCTTAATTTCATCATATGAAACATGATATCTAACGTAGTGTCTTTGAATGTTGCCTCTAAATACGCCATGCAATGCTTTTGAGCAAAATTAAAAATATCACATTCTCTCCTTCTAAACAACAAAAGAACTCTTCCTCCCATTCTGCATGAATTTCCGTTCTCCAGAGAACGATGGTAGACATCACAAACTCCACCACTGAATTGTTTACTTCCAACCACCCTCTCACCTCTAGCTAGCAACACTGACCCAGTCTGTGTGCGCTTTCAGTCGCGTTATGATGTTACTACACTCTGGCTTAGGATAAGGGAAAACCCCGGATAAAACCTTACCCGGGTAACTCATCATAACCGAGATTCGAACTCGAGTTCTCTTGAATGTGAGGCAAACACGCTAGCCCCACCCATAGAGGTGGACCAGAGTATCTTATTAAGGAAAGGTAGAAATAGACTGAAAAACACAATGCCATAGCCGGGACTTGAACCATGGATCCTTCGCTTTATCTAGCCGAGTTACCATGGCAACGTGCTGACACATTATTTCCGAACTATTCGCATTTTTCCCGGTAATTCACAACGAGATCTGTAACTATTTTGAGATGACATACCCCAATGGCGACTTAAGTGTCATAACTACTTTAAGTCCCATGTTTCATAGTTTAATCAACTGTTAGGCCAATCAATGGTAATTAACTGTTCTCTCTCACAAGCTTTGTCTGGTAGAAAGTTGAAAACGTAGAAATCATACCAAAAATATGATGCGTTACACTCACATGACTTTCTCTACTCTTGTACAAACTATTTTTACAAACGCTTATTCTCCATATGCTTCATGTTAATCGAGATATCGAGATGTTAATCTTATTGCTAATTTTCTTGTAGATGCAAGGGGAATTGGTAGGTTTTAAGCTATAGTCAAATATTTTAAGAGCTGGTTGCTATGTGGCGCATTCCATTCTCTTTGTATGTCCAGGACAAAAAACATTAATAACGAATTCCCATTTGAAAAAAGTATTGGAAAATTTAAGGGAATAACAAGCAGTATCTCGAAAATGGTTCTCTGACAAAAAAATGTATATGACATAAATTGTGTATTTTAACGCGATCTACATTTTTTGTATAGTAAAATTTTGTCTATCTCTTATGATTTACCAGTTATGCAAAAGTCGTTCACAATGGAGACATTTCCAGAAAATTCGAGATATACATTCCATTTGTCATAAAAATATCTTAAACATATTGTATTTTAATGAAAATCCTTAGAGCTATTTTTGAGAAAATTCAAATTTTCGAAAAATATTCCATGTAAAGGGTAAATCTGGGATGGGGGGGATTTTCTTGAAAACCTTCGTGTCGCATCTCTGGAAGATACTGAACCTAAATACCAAGTTTGGTGTTTATCCGACTGTTCGCCTCTGAGTTATGCTGTTCACAGACACACACACACACACACACACACACACACACACACGGACATGTTTCCAAAAATGCTTTCTTTTGAATTCAGGGGGTCTCAAACATGTATTTCAGGTGAAATCTCGGTATCCAATTTTTGGGTGGATTACAATACTTCCCCTACTTACTATACGTAGTAGAGAAAGTAAAAATTCAATGCCATAGCCGGTCTCATTACAGTTAAGACTTCCTTCTCCTCCAGATTAGTCCCCTCTTTGTAGGACTTACACCCCCAAGGACTTGCAAGCCAATGCCTTGGGTTAGTAGCCTATCGAGGAGAAAGCAAACTCTGGAACTTAGCATATCTAGAATGGGTGATTAGGCCAGTGCCAAGTAGAGCGGTGAAAAAGGAAAAGAAATGTAGCGATGAAAGGGAAGATAGGAAAACTCGCGGATAATAATCCAACCTGGTATTCGCCTTGCGACCGAGAAACCTGCGAATAAAACCTTGGGTTAGTTGGTTAGCCCCGGGACCTTCTGAATGCGAGGCGCTCACCTCGTTCGATACAGTTAGACCGCAATCCCCTATGTTACCAATTCTAAATGAAATTACAAATGAATAAGCAATTAAAACTTTTACATCCTCATGAAGAAAATTTTAAACATAACATAAATAGCAAACTACTCGAAAGTAAGTAAATAAAAGGGAAATTTCAAAACAGTGTTTCAAACGGGGTAGAAATGGCAATGGGAAGTCTTGCTTATGCTCAAAATATTAGGGTAATTCTAAATAAAGAAATGAGGAAATGGAAACGTAATTGTGCGCCAAGTCTGAAGAATTTTCCGTTCCATTCTCTTTTTGAACACTATGTAGTGTATTGACGAGTATTCAGTTAGTCACTTTTTTTGGTAACGTAAATGCGTTATAGTCTGCGTGATCCTGTGGAAGGAATCCTTATGCCTTCCTCACTTCCATCCTATCTTTCTACTTCTTCCCTGCTCTAAACACATTTTTAGAGAGGAAATTAATAATGAAACGGTTAGACATGAGCAAAACACTCGCAGAGGGTTTGTCAAGCCGTTGCTATGCCAAACAGCAAACGAAAGATAAGATGAGGCAGTATTTTTAACACTTAAATGATTTCAGTCTAATTGTATAATATATATAGTTCAATAACAGCCCGCCTTAAAGCAATATGTGTATGTAACGGTCATTGTATATGTTTTTATTATTGTATCCATGTGTAATAATGTTAGATGAATGTATTACGAATTTAATAATGTAGGAGCTGTGAGAATAATAGGTTAAAAGTTGCTAACAGTGAGGTAATCTTGAGGCAATAATGAATTTGAAAGTTTAAATGCTACTAGTCGTTATTGGAGCAACAATAATGTAAATTTTGAGACAGTTTAAAAATAGCCAATCAACAACCAGAAAAAGCTTTAGTTAAATGCAGGTATTCTATTGGAGTAGGATTAACCAATCAGAGACTTGAAATACAGAAATTTACAAGTTTAGAGGGTTGAAATCAATTCAGTTCGTTGCAGACAGCGTTACTAACCAGACGCAAAAGTTTCCTCAAGAAAATTAATACGTATTCATGTGAGACAAAAAAGATAGTTTATATATTAAAAAGTGCAAGTAATTAAAAAAAGAATCTCAAAGCTCTCTATATCAGTGAAATGTTATTTAAATCGTATTAAGTATTAACAAAAGGAGTGAAGTAAAATTATAATCTGTGTAAGCCTACATTCTTGTCGCATCACTCCCTGCTAAGAGAAACGTGTCTCTAACAATAATATTGACGCAGCAGAGGCGAACATAAATATTTAAAACTTAAAGAAACAGTCAAATTACAAAGTTAATATTTTTTCAACTTGGGGCAAAAGCCACCGGAAAGTACATTTGGGGCGAAGGTACCGGAAACTTTTTACCATACTTGCGGTTTGGCTCCCCAACAGTTGAAATACGATACAACTCCTTCATAAAATACTCCTTTCTCAAGGATGAGTTTTGGAGGAAAAAAATACAACACACATTGCGTACCATAAGAAAACAAAAGTGGACAACAACCGTTAAGCGAAACTGGTTCGGAAAACAGTGCAAGATATAATGCCACCCAAGTTCATTTACAAGATATGCGTCGAATAATAAAATGAATATCATTATGGAAATGTGCTCCAATGAATTCGCGCTCAAATATACTTATCTGGTAATCAGATAGAACTCAGTTGGAATCCTCCCTGTACGAAAACTAAAACTTAATATTTAAATTACAGTAACACTATCATTTTAATGGACAAGGTGTATTTGAATTATAAGGCATTTATGTTTGAACATTACGGAAATTACTCATTCTTGTTTCCAAAATAAATAAAAACAGTAATAGACGTAGAGGATTACATTTCCAAAAATGAGTTATATTATGTTGCTTATTTGCTTTTTTAATTACATTTATTATGAGAATACTGCTGTTTTTGTGTGCGAGCGTAGTTGCTTTAAAATCAAATAAGCCTTTAAAATGTAAATTATATTATGTGCTTAATAAACATTGCGTGTATTTAATACACACACGCATTCTCTCTCTCTCTGTCGTGAATGGGATTCGAACTTCATAGTTCTGTAATCCCTTGGTTATCAGCGCACCCTTGACATTAAAAAACTGTACGCGCTGGAAAGTAATGGACCTTTAAACCACAAATGGAACTTCCTGAAAAGAAGAAAGCTAATTATAAATAATCCATTTTCGACCAATTGTCTATAATTAAATTATTTGCTACGGGATATCTGATAACACTATGTGCCCTAGGCCATGCGCCATATTCCTTACAAAGAAGAGACAGAATGTCATATGTGGGTCAGTTGCGAAGAAACGAGACGCTCGGGTAAACGTTGGCAGTGTACCAGCCATCTCTCCCTGTCTAAGAGGAGGAAATGTGCTAAGGTGTTCAATGGGTGGAGTAAAGGTTCAGTCTTACTGCAGGTGAAGCGTTTACAAGGAAATATAAATGAAACAAACCATAAGAGAAACGGAATATAGGAAGACCAATGCATAGCTGGAGAGACGTGTTTGATTAATGAGGACGGAACGGATCTTGCAGTCCAAACCTTGAAGATGATTGATAAATGAAACACTAGCGCAAAGTAAAAGCCCTTCTTTGTTATCTTACAGCATCTTCAATAGCGAATAAACTAACAAGCAACTGCAAGCTGCAAAGTAAAATAAATGCTCAAATTTTATAATAACGAATTTTTCACAGGGGTAACCGAAACGAACATTTATGTTGTTGAAAAGCACGTCCATTAGGTATGCCTATTCTAAATGAATATAATATACTGTGTGAAAGCCGAAGACGCAATAAAAACCCTTTATCTGCCAATAGTATCTGATACGTGATTTCTAAGTCCTGACACGTAGGCGTTAATAAATTCAGTCCAAGTTTAAAAGCCCTACTATCAGTATGCTGCACACGTTTGTAATTTTAAGGTCATTACAGTTGTGCGTTACCTTTATATGTTCATAGAAATTATTACGAAGCTTCAAGCGAGCAAGGTATTTCTATACTACTAGTTTCCAGATGTCACTATCTCAGCTGCAGAAAGAATTTTGTGTATAAAGAATATCTGGATAGTGAATATTTCCCCCTCTCCTAAATAAAGAAACCACTTCTCGCGTGTGCGTAGAACACATGTTTTATTTTTCACGAGTTCTAGCTGCCCCTCTAGCTCTGCATCTAACTTTTGCATGCATTAACACAATTTCTAAGTATCAGTTTGCGAAAGATTTCACAAGCGATATTTCCGTCGCACTTTCTCGGCTAGATAGTTTCATATCGGTACAAAGTAGTACTACTATTATCTAATGTAAACGTGGTCTCCCACCACAGAGACAGCGTAGCTTAGGTCATGGACGGGACAAATGAAGCGAGCCTATCACTGCATTGTCGGACGTAGTACACCACGTGAATTACGATTCTGTGGAAAATTCAGTAGCAAATTGTGAGACGTTGGGTTTCGCAAAATATGAAGAGGAAAAACCAATTCACTTTCTTTTAATCTTCCATAGCTTTAAGTACGCTCTTATACTGAAGCGTATTAGTGTAATGACGTGATAAATTCTGTATACGAAAATAAATTTTCGATGAATTAATTACTTAAAATGATACTGTAATATTTAAATCATTATATTATGTAACATTTCCCTGTGAAGATCTAACCTTTCCACCCTCTATAAAAGGATAGAGCTTTTGACAAATTTTTGAAATTTGGACAAATTTAAAGAGCCCTTTTCATGTTTTTTCTTTATTTATTTTTAAATTCTCTAGCACGCACCTAGTATATATAAGATATTGTAGCATCGATTGTGGAATGATGTAACGAGCTATTACGGGAGAATGGGTGAAGGGGGCGAAGCCTCCTCTCAGCAGACATGACGTGATCTTGCAGGCCAACCGGACGTCGAATCAGGAACCGGTGAAACATGAAAACGCTTACTGCTTTAAGGAAAGCAAAGGAAGGAAACAGTAAAAACTAGGTGTTCTACATCATTATAACGAGGGCTCGCTTTACAGACCGAGGGTACCCGGAATTTATTTCAAGTTGCCTATAGAAAAGGAAGAATGAAAAGGTAGATAGCTTAAAATCTGGTCACTCATATAAGGAAGAATGAAAAGAGGGATAGTACAACTCAGAACAAACAAGGTGAAATTTATGAAGAAGGACGAGCTTTTAAATTACATATTGAGATACAAAAAGTTCCCACTTTTGTCGTCGCCTCGTGTCGGAGCTGGGGTAGCCAGCAGCTACATCCTATTTCGCCTAGTTCCCTCCACAGACTGCTTCACGTCCTCATACTGAACTCGAATTGGTTGGTATCGCGCATGCGCACAATACGAAAAGACAAAAGAATTCCCCGACTCTAGTGATCCCTCACAAATATATTACAGCGCAATTCTCTTTTCCACAACAATGATTGCAACCAATAGCTTTAACAATAAGAAATAATATAAAATTGTATAAATGTGACAGTAATCATTCCACTCAAAAATTCAGTAACAAATGTCATCGGAAATACAAGTTTTGAGGGTCTTTGAAACAAAAAGAGCCCTTTTAGAAGAGGTCCGCGTGTGTGTATGTGTGTGTCTGAACAGTATAACCCCAAAACGAAATGTCCGATCAGCACCAAATTTGGCATTTATGTTCAAGATCTTCCAAAAATGAAAGATGAATACTTTCAGGAAAATCCCACTTTGAATTACCCTTTACAATAAAGATTTTTCGAAATGTTGGATTTTAATTTCATTTAATTTTGTACAACAGTAAACTATAAAAGATAGACAAAGACATATCACATAAAACATGTGAATTTCTTCAAAACCATTTCAAACGACTTTCATTTTTGTGCTACAATGACATCCCCCTTAAAGATCTTGGGTGAAAGGAGCAATTATATGACCAAGGTCCGTATCAAAATCATACACGGCAAATACAAGTCACAAAATGTATTTTCCGTGGCACTTTTAAGCAATAATACAAATACAGATTGTATCCATTAGATTACAAACATATTAACAACGAAACTATTATACCTATAGTTGCTTCATTCAGTTCGCTTACAGAGCTGAAAACCATTAATACAGCACATTAAGTGAGGGTATTATACAACACTTGCCCGGATTAAAATTATTTACATCTAGGTTACATTTCCCTTGGCTCAAACACCATCAAGCACGGAAAAAGTAAAAATAAAACCCCGGAATAACTATCACTTACATATCACGCCGACTTAAGCCCTTATTAACCGAAACCTTCAGTGTAATACAGAATATTTAGAACGATCGGTAAACTTACTAACGCCTCGAGAAAGAGCTAAAACAATCGGAACCGTGGCAGTGGTTTGACCACCTAGCATGGCAATGATCAAAAGGTCAGAAAAGTTCAAGTTACCGTTAAGTGTTAAACGGGAACCAAAATCAAATTATATCAATGCACTTATCCGGGTACAAAACCCGCACGCCACTCACGTCCTGACGCAACTGCCAGTGGACCTCGAACCAGTCTCAATTATCGTCGAGAAACTAATCCTCATAGAATTTTACAAAACTCTCTAGTCCGGGTCCGACGCTCTCACAAGGAAGTAATAGATCCTCCAGCGTCCAACGACGTAAGCATGAACTAGCAGTGTAACCGTTGTTACTTGTGCCGAACGTACTCGGCTCACATACATAATCGACGTAGTGTCATTCTGGTTTTAGTGATTTGAAATTTTCAATACTCTGTCATTTTAAAGTGCTGATGCTATTCAGTTGTTTCTCGCAATATCATAGAATACAAAATTTTAAGATGGTATATAACGAAATATATTGAAGATGGTAGTTTCTGCCCCACGTATGGAAGCCAATTTGAGGAAGTTGTATTGTATTTCGACTGCTGGGGAGCCGAACTTGAAGTAGTTGCAACCGCACGTATGGTAGAACATTTCCGGTAGGCTTCGCCCCAAGTTTAAAAATATTAACTTTGTAATTTGACTGTTTCTTTGAATATTATATATTTATGTTTGCCTCGGCTGCGTCAGTATTAATTTGTAGATACATGTGTCTCTTTGCAGGGAGTGATGCGGCTAAGAATGTAGGCTTACACAGATTATAATTTTTACTTCACTCCTTTTATTAATTCTTGACAGGATTGAAATAACACTTACTGATATAGAGAGCTGTGAGATTATTTATTAATTACTTGCACTTTTTAACACGTAAACTATTTTCGTCTTACACTAAATTCTCGAGGACGTGTCTCGCGTCCGGTTAGTATCGCTGTCTACTAGCAATTGATTTCTGAATTTGTACGATTTGCCCTATTTCAGTTTGATTGTCTAATCCCTCCAATAGAATACTCTCACTTAACTTAAGCTTTTTTCTGGTTGTTGATTGGCTATTTTATAAACTGTCTCAAAAATTACGTTATTGTTTCCAAGAATGACTAGTAGCATTATTAAACGTTCTAATTCATTATTGCCTCAAGGCTACCGCATTGTTAGCAACTTTTAACCTATTATTCTCACAGCTCCTACATTATTAAATTACGTAATACATTTACATAGCATTATTGAACATGTACATAATTATATAAACATTAATACAATGACTGTTACATGCATTTTATGTATTATATTATACACATATTGCTTTCAGGCGGGCTGTTATTATATTGTATATTATATAAGATTTGACTGAAATCAATTGTGTTAAAAATACTGCCTCAATATCTATTAGTAAGGTTTTCTCTATCCCCTTGAATCTACAACGAAATGTGCGAAAAAAACTATTTCGGCAAAGGTGTATGTGGATTAACATGAAGTAAATTGAAGAATAAACTTTGGTAAGAATGTTTTGTAACAGCTATATAAAAATAAACGATAATGGCCAAAGAAAGTCATGTGAATTGACACATTAGATTTTTTTTATCTAGAGGTGTTCATTATATAAATACAACTGTCCCCACCTGCACATGCTTAGTCATAGCACAATCGAATGCTTTGCTCGTGTCCTGCCTTTCAACTTAAAATGCTAATAAAAATATCTGGTGTTACATTCACATTACTTTACCTACCCTCTATTGTTTATTAGTGGTAGACAAACTAGTTTTACAAAAGTTTTTATTTCTGTGTACTTAATTTTCAACCGAGAAAACCTTGCAGAAATAGCTACATTACACATTTAGCTATAAATGCAAAGCGAACAGCGATGATCAAATGTTTTAAGTTCTGGATGCTATGCGCTGGCCTTAAAATTCCGTACTACTTCCATGCAGTAGCGAGAAACAACTGAATGTCGACAGGAATTTAAAAGAATGACAACATTTAACAAATCGAACCATTAATAACGGATATCTCGGAAATGGCTGATGCCACAAAAAGTTATTTGAAATGTGTTGTGTGTTTTAGAGAGATTTACATTTTTATGTAGTGCGTTTTCGTCTATCGTTTAACGTTTACCAGTTATACAAGAGTATAAAGAATTCCTTCCGAATAAAGAGGAATTCACAGGGCATTACCATAAAATTCACGACATACACTTTGTCATGTAAATATCTTTAACCTAAGGTATTTTAATAAAGAAATCGTCAAGAGCCATTTTCCAAAATTCTAAAGGTGTTCCATATAAAGGGTAGTTTGTGATAGGACATTTTCATGAAAATCCTTGGTGTCGAATGTTTGAAAGACTAGGTTTTGGAGTTATGTGCCCCAAACACATTTTATAAAAGGTGTTTTTATTCAAGGGGCCTCAAAACATGTATTTTGGTAAAATCTTTATATCCAAATTTTGGGTGAAATACAATATCTTTTGTATGCATATATTGGAGAGGTTTAAAATATCCTCCCAATGGTAGAGCTATATTCGAGTAATATGACATTTTATGTCAACTAGCATAACTTAAAGGTTTCATTAACGCCTATTAGGCATTACAGCTTAGTATACAGATAAGAGCAAAGGAAAGGATTTAGAAAATCTTATCGTTCATTTAATCCTCTATTAGACAACGGAGCTTCTCACTGATCCAGCACGGAGGCAATGAGCTGTATAGGGAACGGTTCGTGCGATGCTGTGACGTAAATCATCCGTGGAGGAATATGCCCTGCTTTATGGCAATAAAATGTAAACTCTTCTTGTACTGTGACATTTCGTCTTCCATTAACATGATTAATGTGCGCCAGCTTTCCGACGAGAATGATGGGCGTTACACCTCAACAAACACACGCACCCCCACTTTTGTGGCTCTACATACCTTATTTTGGGAGCGTTTCTCTTATGGAATATTGCATAACATGTGACACATGTTTTACTGTCTGTTAAGCCACATTTTAGCTAGTGGGTGGAGAAGTCCCTTTAAGCTAACGTGGAGGCGCACAAATAAGTATATTTTGGCACGAATATTAGAATCAATATTCAGCTTAAGCACTGTTCTTGGAACGTTTCTCCAGCCCCTACCCTGCTTGCTTCATTCCTACCCCTTCCTTTTGTTTTTGCATCTTGTGCGTCACTAGTTTTGTCGATACACTGACCGGATGTTCTCGTCTTTGGCTTGCAATCTTTTGTCTCCAATAAAGATCCAACACTGTAACAAATATCCTCCGAAATGTTGACGTACCTTACATCATTGCCAGTACGTCCAATAACCAATAAGTGCGCTCGAAGTTTAGGGGCGAAGATATCTGCTCGCAGCGTTTCCCATTGAGAAATTGCATGAACACAGTTTATTTGTAAGTCATGCAGAAGGCATAACTAATAATTTAGCTGGAAGGGAGGAAGTTTATTATAATACGTTCAATGATTTTGTTAATGAGTAACTGAATATCAAAGTCTTTTTCCGCAAAATCAGAAAATTTAAGTATACGGAAGAAGTTTGAAATCGGACATATAACCGACTTAAGGGTAGATTAAAGCCCTATCCTGCCCATATTAAATTTGCTGAATTCCTGTTACATTATCTGAGAAGCTGATTAAGATATCAGACTGAAATACAGGGTTACTCAAAAAGAAGGAACATATTTTAAATATTTATTTCTAATGAACGACAATAGATAGTAACACATACAACACATCATTTAATAGAGGAAAGTTCAAAGTTTTAACCCCCTATTAGTTCCATTAGTGCCTACAGCGGCGCTGGGTTTGTTTACGAGAAAATGGCAACGCCACAGGAAAAATTGTTTTGTGTGCTGAAGTGTGCAAAGAGTGAATCCATTGTTTCATTGCAGCGTGCATTTCGTTGTAAGTTCAACAAAGAACCACCTTGTCATAAAAAATTACAATTGATACAATAAATTCGTAGAGGATGGTTGCGTATACAAACGGAAAATCACTGGTCGTCTTCGCAAAACAAATGGTGCTTATATTGAACACACAATATATGGCATGTATCGCCATCTATTGCCGTTCATTATAAATAAATTTTTATTCTTTTTGAATAACCCTGTATACACCGGTTATAGATTGCCTTCTAAGTACACCGAACCTTTTTATACAATAATTTTGTTAAGGAGGATAGGGTGTTTTTTTATTTACAATGCTTTTATTAAAATTTATCAGCAATTATTGCTTTAAAATATATCCAACTTATTAACACATAGGTAACAGAATTGAGGTACAGTTTTTATATCAATTTGATGAATCTATATTCAATAGTTCCTGAGAAAGCAGGGCATTTAAGAAAATGTCATTTAAAAAAAACTGTTGAAAGTAAAAATGAAGTATACATTCTAGTACTGCAATAATGTAACTAATGAGAATACCAGTTACTGCAAAACGCACCGAGTCGCTTTTGACACACACTCCGAAAGGAGCACAACTGATCCCTCGAATCACAACTCTCAACTAACTGTACTCTGTACTGTCCACTTTCGATTATCTAAACTCGTCTACGTCGTAATTTAACTGAACTGTCCAACCGGGCCCCTCATATAGGCCCTGTATACAAAGAGGACGCTACTAGAAACTGCCGAAAGGAACCTTCTGAAGGAGGTATTACACAAATTGCGGAGAAGCAGCACACAATGGGTTTATTACGCAGGCTATTGTTCTGAAGGGCCGGTCGTTAGCAACTGCTGGCCAAGTAAGCGGTTCGGGGTGCGCTCTCACGGCGGCCCGTAGCTAAGTTTGGACATACAGACGCTATCATATTTAAAAGTGGCACCAATTTGTATTAAAAACCTTCCCCTAAAAGATGAGCTAAAATTTGCCTATCTACTTCAAAGGGTATAGGAGTTATGGTTTTCTTCTATAAGGTGATGCAGAATTAAGGGTACCATTCTTAAAGTGCATTTAAAACATGAATAGTGCCTACAATGATCAAATATATAAATCAAAGAGGAAATTCACTGTTATAAGATTACAATGTAAACATTAAAATTTAATTCTTTTTGGCAATTTTTGCTACTAGTCTCTTCTTAGGGTCGTTTGTTACTGAAAAATTATTTACAGCATTCATTAGAAAGGAATATTTAAAGCAAAGTATATGCCGCATATTCATAGCCAATACTTAAGTACAAGTGGCTCTTAAGCGTTGAAATGATACTTAATTTCATAAATTAATTGCTAGAATAATATGTTTAAATTGAATAAATACAACAGACAAACAGGTAAGAAGGAACACAAAAGTTAGTAATAAATGTAATCAATTCATTATAGAAAGTAATATTTGCCAAATTAGCGTTGTGGAACAAAATCTCAGAGAGGATATTTTAAAAGAAAAAAAGTATTAATAAATAACGCGCAATTTAAATAAATGTGTAAAAATCATCAACAGTTTAAAGTGTAGAGCAATAAAGGGAAACTCGCAATGTGTTCGCATTGTAGAAGGTAGGGAAAGAGCAACATGTTTTAACACATGCTAAGGTTAACTTATATGCAGCATACGTGTTAGATCAACGTAGAAGATGCAAATCGTATAAGAATCTCAAGACATATAATTTGTGTTTAATATTGTGAGTGGTTGAGGAGACGAAGAATTACCATGAGTTAGATTTAAACCTGCTTGGGAAACGGCTCCGTAAGTAAATAATACGTCAGAATAAGTCGCATTGAGAAGTATGCGGGTTTATCTAATCACGAAGCATATGAAATAATTACTTCCACGCATTATTGGAAAGAAATCTTGAAAGCCAAGTTTGCTAATAATAATAATAATAATAATAATAATAATAATAATAAAAAAAATAAATAAATAATAATATTAATATACAGTTAAGTTACTTTGCCGCATTCAAAATATAGCGTCATATACCATTCCATTATACAAACAAAGAATGCGAGTATAGAATTTTGCCCTTTTTTGAGATTTTGTTGGTAGGAAAAAATAAGGAGAAACTAATTAACCAATTATATTGTGAAAATTTAGAATGTTAATTATATTCCATTGGTAATTTTTGTGAATTAAAGGAACGCATTACTTTATTGTTGTCAAAACTCATGTTTTAAAAGATAAAGAAATACATAAGGATATATCTATCAATATTAACACTTAAATAACCGACAATGTAAATATTACATTGAGTTCTTATTCAAGTGGTTCAAATACCAAACATCCCTGATATCCAATTATGTGCCACGAGTCTCATACTCTAAATACGAGCTCGTAGCTAGCCGACCAATTCATTAATTAATTAAATACCAATTGTAAAGGTCTTTTACAATTAAGATCTCACCTTTGGGTGCCTACTTTTTCACTTCAAGTTATGCTGTATATCCTGTACAGTGCCTTCGTTTTATACCAAGGTCACAATCGCCTTATATGCGTATCGGCCGAGACGCTAGTGACCTCGGTATTATGCCACTGCGCAGAAGCGGCGCAGGGTCTGTTTATTAGCTTTGAGCTGTAACATCGTCGTTTTGTCTTTGTGTTTTGAAGTGTTTCGACAACACGTGTGCTGTGTGCGATTTCCTTAAGATTGAAAACTGAATCATGTAGACAGGTGTACAGACAATTTCAGCAGCAATTTCCTGGTACTCCCGTTACGGGTAGAGAAACTGTGAGATGTTTGGGAATAAATTTGGAACAACGAAATCGCTAAACGCTAAGAAATAAAGCTTATAGGAACAATCCCCTCACCATAAACGAACTTAAAGTCAACATAAAGCCTGAAATTATGAAAATTACGCAAGAAGAACATAATGCGCGTGAATGGTAACCCGCAGTGTATTAGACTATATGCGGAGCAGGCATTCGCGCGATCCGCAGCCTTGGCATAAAACGAAGGCAATGTACATTAGCTGACCATCATACAGTAGAAATGGAGGAATGGAGTAGGAATTTTCAGAGTATTTTCAGTTAATGTTTTCTGCATTCTGAAAAGATAAATTAGGGATGCAAATAATCCTTTGGAAATGAGTGAAGAGTGTCCAAGAGGATATTTCGCTTCGGCAAGCATGTGGTGCAAAATGCACTTGTGTCTTTGCTGGAGATTCAAGCCAAAGCAAGAAAGAAAGGCAATTTCATCACTGATGAAAATGCTGATTGTTCCGAGGTGCCACGCAGCATCACCATTCCAGGTGAAGTTCTATTCCACGCGAAGCAAGGTTCTAATAACAGTTTAAAGTTCTTTAATTTTAGCCGCGTTATCCATATACACAAAACCTAATCCAAAACACGTAATCTTTAGGAATGGCAAATATTTCGTAAACCAATAACAGCTACATAATCAGTGTGACTATTTTTAAACAAGATTCTGTGCAAAAAGAGTAAGCAACGTGCTTAAGAAAACAGCATTAGCCTCACTGTTTACGTCATTGGAGGCAGAATAAATGCTGAAAACAGATAAAAGTTGACATTTTAAATTGGAATTTACGATGTAATTTTGTATATATTTTATCACTCTTGACAATAAATAGCGCACATGAAGTCATTTGCTCATGAATATAGCGCCCCAATTATCGTCTGTACATTAAATTAGCATGAAAACTTTGTGTAGGTATGGGCACATACAAACCTAAGATATATTCCGTAAGCAACACCTCAGTGTCAGTTAAGTACAAACTTTAGGCATTACATATACTTAACAGCAATACAAAATGTATAATCTGTGTTCATTAAGACTTCGTCATAAAGGATTTTCTGACATTTCCTTAAGTGCAGATGTAGCACAAAGTCCTACTTCACCGGAAATACATGTTTTGAGGTACCCTGAATTCAAATAAAGCATTTTTAGAAGCACATCCGCGCGCGCGTGTGTGTGTCTGTCAGTTAGTCTGTGAACAGCATAACTAAAAAAAATTGCATAAATACCAAACTTAGTATTTGAGCTCAGCATTTTTATCTTCCAAGCATGCAGGACGAAGATTTTCAAGAAAATCCCCACACCCCAGACTACCCTTTACATGGAACATTTTTAGAAAATTTTGATTAACACATAGCTGGTAAACCCTAAGAGATAGACAAAATTTTACTACACAAAAAAATGTAAATTCATTAAAACACACAATTTATTCATATACAATTTTTGTCTACTGAACCATTTCCGAGAAATTCCTTGTTATTTGTTAGAATTTTCCAATACTTATATTTTTTCTCAAATGGGAATTCATTATTCGTATTTATGTCCTGGACATGCAAAGAGAATGAACACCCCGCATAGCAACCAGCTCTTAAAATATTTGACTATCGCTTAAAGCCTACCAATTCCCCTTGCATCTACAAGAAAATTAGCAATAAGATTGTTTCTGCAAATGATTATCTAGATTAATATGAAGTAGATGGAAAATAAAGCGTTCTAAAAATAGTTAGTAGAAGAGTAGAGAAAGTCATGTGAGTACAGCACATCGGATGCTTTTATGTTTTATATGCATGTTGATTATGCTTGTTTTTTAAAGACCTAATCCGGTCTAAGGATTGTTTAATGTAATATCAGCTGAAAAACTGAACACGGATCCTGTTTTCCGTACGGTTGCTCTAACCTTGAGCTACTATGACAACATACCGTTGATCAAGGGTGGCGAAAACGACCTCCTTCCACGAGTCACCAAATATGCAACACGCACTGCATCACTCATGAGCATGTGAAAATCAAACGGACGGTTGCAGAGAGGGAACGTGCGCCTGCGAGTCAAAATGACTCGCCGTAGAGCATGAATTCTCCAACTCACTCAGTTCTCTCCCTCCCAGGTAGATCACAAAACATCTCACTTCGGTGCGCTCAGAGATTGAAGTCTTTAATAGTTGTGGGAAGCCCCCGTAACTGAATTTCTGATTTCGGGACTCTTGTGTCGCAAAGGGTCGCGGGTTAGAATCCCGGCTACGGCATTGACATTTTCAGCCGATTCTAAACTTAAAACGTTTGTTTATATTGAATACATTGCCATTAGCTTTTTCACAACTCTAATATTTACCAACGCAGTTAGGTCGACATAGGTATGGACGATTTATGAGAACATAATTTAACTGTCATTGCAACAAATTCTGAAATGTTGATCAAAATAACCAACGTTTTATTTCTATCCCTTGAAATGATTAGCGACAAAGGGTGGAGAGACACAAAAGAGTGCTCATTTGGATATGACACAGCTATGCAACCTCTGCAGCAGGCAGCAGTTCATGAAACGCTATTAAATGCCAAAGGGAGATACCACAGTGGATTATGGGTCGAGGGATTTGCGAATTTACCCTGTAGCTAAATGGCCAGCCATTAGGGAGATGATGACGGCCTGAAAACTGAAAGAATTATGAGCCCGAGTCACTCACCTCCCATACGGTCTGGACATGTGTCTGCGGACAGAGGCAATAATCCCGATTGTGATTTGTTTATCGTCGATGGAATGGCAGGAAAAAAAATTGTTTGAAATATGATAACTGTGGTAAACGTATTTAAAAGTATGCCAGATATAAATTACATTTCGTTTACAAGAACATACACACAGTTGTTAAACAAATGAAAATTGCGTGGGAAAATGTGTAATGGCATCTCTTTCCCGATACGAGTATGACATTTGTGGGTTAAAACGTTTTAATTGGAACAGAAATACTGATTAAAACCTAACAATTTATGGCTAAGTAATTGCACAGAGCGTTTCTTTATTATTCTTATTAAAACCATAAATATTAGTCTAGGAAATCTGATCACCCGTCATTCAATATTTGCTGTTGATAAGATTCTAAAATCTCCTTTCCACAAATTCCGTGTGAATCGTTGAGCTTTCTGGATATAGATATCCTTTCAGTTCTGTTATGCGTTTCTATTACTTGTCAGCTTGCTCCTGAACAAAAGCTACCTCATTCAACTTCGGTTATTATTCCAGTCAGTACTTTTTGGTTCATATTTGTACCCTTAGTTAGGTTGCCTTCTCACTATGATTACCTGCTAGTTGCCAATGTTATAAGTGGTGCAGAAAAGCAACGTTCAGTAGAACTGAAAGGCAATACTAAAATGAGCATTTTCTGAATAACAACAAAGAGGTCTTAGAAGCTTTTTATTGCGCTACATGGGTCAACATCAAATGCATCATGTTAGGGTCTCAAATTGTTAAACCTAACTGTGAGGAGTTGGATGTAAACAAAACGCACTCCTGTACAATGCTAGTCACTGTCACTAGATGTGTGTGTGTGTGTGTGTGATTGACCGTATTTGTATTGAGAAGTCTACTCGATGGTACTGTAATAACGAACGCCCGTTTTGTTCAGCACAAAGAGTTCAGTACAGTTCATGCAACGGTTAGTTTGATTTAGATTTCATTTTGACTGGCAAATAAAATTTTTCATAATTTCAGATTTCAATTATGTTCATGCATCGCTGCTGCTGTTATACTGCATCTATAATCTGATACTCCTAACCTTATAATTCTTAGTTTGGTACTGCCTGTCTACTTTACAATTTTGTGCACAATATTTTTCCATATCCTGTTTATGAAACGGCATTCCTTGCAAGAGATTATATTCAGTTTATAGCCTTGAAGTACGAGACATCTTTACACTTGGGCATCCATGGCAGTGAGTCATTAGCAGGCAGAGGGGTTTTAGTAAGTAAACGGAGCAATCCTGTTACCGCACAGAGAATAGGTAACGTCGGATACCCACCCCAACACTAGTTTCGTTGCAACTGTTTCATTTATTTGCTGCATAATATACACCAGTGGAGAATTGTGGTAATATACCTAAAGCAGAGAAGAGTTTATAATCAGAGTTAGCATTATTTGTGGTGGAATGTGACATGGAACACTTAAGCACAAATGACGAAACCATCAGATATAACATAGCTCAAAAACGTTTAAACATAACGTTAAACAATACTGCAATTCAATGAAACGCAAGGAACATGCTACATTATTAGAAAGGAACAATGAGGAAAGTAGATCTTCAACATGATCAGTCCTAAACTACAGATCAGAATTTTTCGAGGATCTGTGTCCTATACTAATAAGAGCGGATATTACTTTTAAAAAATGTACAAATTTTGAATTGCTTGTTTCGATAAACTAATTGCACACTATCAGCAGCTAAACATATATTGCTTTTTGTCTTCTAATACTCCTTAATCCTAATGTACCTGCTTTCGAAGCAGGGTGTAAAATCTTCAACTGTTCATCATTTGTTTACAGAGAACACTGCAAGGTCGCAGTCACTCCCACCTTCCCTCGCTACCAATCCTTGATGAATTCCTAACTCGATAGGTTACTTATTAAAACCCCTCTCTCTAGTCATTAGTAGAGTTAAGTCTTTGCCGTATTTGCCTATTTCATTTTTGTGTATAAAAATTTAGGCAAAATGACCCAAAATCCATTTTTGGTCCTTTATAAGCTTCTGCGTGAATTTTACAGTTCATTTAGAGGCACAGTTGAGGGGTTATCTTCTTCTTAAGGGATTTGAGCTTATAAGTGTCTTTTACAGAATGTTCTGCATATTACTATTTATTTAAATATGTGTGAGCGAGTGGCATTTTTAATCAAATTTTGTATACGTTTCAGAGATTATGCTTGGAAATTACCAGTTACTCGTATTTACAAGGTTTTTTGAATTACCAAACGCAAGCTGACAATAACTAAAAGACTGTTACACAAAATTTGGCAGGTTAGCTACCCGTACGTTTTAAGGATATGGATATTTTATTTTGTGAGAAGATTGCTAAAACCATCTAAAAGAATGGAAGATGAAAGATTACCCAAAAGAATAATAGAGTGGATGCCACCAGGAAGGAGGAGAAAAGGAAGACCGCGAATAGCAAGTAGATTCAAGGATTTAGAGGAACAATGATGGATTGGGAAATTGAGGAAGAGTTTTGTACATTGCAAAACCGGATATATATAAAAAAGACGATTACAAGTACAGGATGTTTTAGGGCCTGTATTACGATCTCTCGTTTAAGGTTCAGGTTATATATTGCAATGCAGCCGCTATGACCCAAGAGAATGGTGCCGAGCAGTCGGAGTAAACAAGATATCCGTCGCTTGTCAGCATAAACACCGGGCGAACTATCCGGAGATAAATAGCACTTTCTTGCAGCTTCTTCTCCCCTTCCCTCCCTCCCTCCCCCTCCTCGAAATAAATTTGAATGTTCGAGGACCCTCTGTAGGAGATTACATGTCTGTATAAGCGAGCCAGTCAAATTGCACTGGCTGTGCCTCTCAAACCTATCTTACCCAATACGCTTCAAACAGAGGTGAATAACTCCGTAACGATGCATCGGAGGGTGGTGGTTGCTCGACAAAAAGTGTTACTCTCTGTGAGATCTATCGTTTCTCAGATTTTGTCACAGAGATCCTGAAACATTCTGTATTATATGCAAAATTTATTTTTCCATAACCTAAATAAACTATATTGAGAGTGGAATCCCACAAAATCTAATACTCAAAAATGCCCTAACATATTTTCAAATTACGCCACAGTTATAACTAAATTTACATTACCTCCAACTTACCAGTTAAGAATGTTGTAAAATTCAAATCAATAACAAAGAATATCTTGGATATGGTTAACTGCGCAAACAATCTTGATATAAATTGCGTGATTTAGCAAAACTACATTTTTTGTAGAGTAAGATTTTGTATACATCTCTTACGATATATCTTTTACATAACAGTCATTCAGAATGAAGAGGACTGTATTACGCATTCCAAGAAAATTTAAGATTACATTTCAATTGCCATGAAGTATCTTAAATATATGGCATTTTAATGAAAATCGTTAGCCAATTTTTCAAAAAGAAAAAGCGAAAATTGCTCCTTGTAAAGCTGGTTTGTGTGTGGGGATTTGCTTGAAAATCTTCGTGTTAAATCTTTGGAAGGTGCTGAATTTAAATACTAAGTCTGGCATTTAACCGACTTTTCGTTTATTTATGTCTTTCACACACACACACACACACACACACACACACACACACACACACACACACGGGGGGGGGGGAGAGAGATAGACACGGGCCTTTCTTAGAGATGAATATTTTGTGTTCAGGGAGTTTCAAAACGTGTAATTCCGATAAAATATTGCTATCGAATGTTTGGGTGAAATGCAATATTTCCATGCTTACTGTAGTTTGAAGAAGTTATATCTTTACATTATTTGCACCACGCTTTGGGCGTCAATTTGAAGTAGGTTGTATTGAAGGAGTTGTATTATATTTCAACTGTTGGGAGCTGAACTTACTTCGCAACCGCAGTATAGTACCCGTTTCTGGTGGACTTCGCCCCAAGTTTAAAAATATTAACTTTGTAATTTGACTGTTTCTTTAAATATTATATATTTATGTTTGCCTTGGCCGCGTCAGTATTTATTTTTAGAGACAAGAATGTCTTAGCAGGGCGTGGTGCGACTGAAGTAATGTAGGCTTACACAGATTATAATTTTACTTCGCTCCTTTTATTAATGCTTGACACGATTTAAATAACACTTCACTGATATAGAGAGAGCTGCGAGATTTTTTAAACTAATTACTTGCACTTTTTAACACGTAAACTATTTTTGTCTCACACAAAATACTATTAAATTTCTTGAGGACACATCTCACGTCCGATTAGGAACACTGTCTACAACCAACGCGCCCAACCAGCGCTGTCTACAAGCAACTGAACTCTAAATTTGTAAATTTTGCAATATTTCAGTTTCTGATTGGCTAATCCTAGTCAATAGAATTCCTTCATTTAACTAAAGTTTTTTCTGGTTATTGATTGACTATTTTATAAACTATCACAAAATCTACGTTATTGTTGCTCCAATAATGACTAGTAGCATTTAAACTTTCAAATTCATTATTGCCTCAATTACCTCATTGTTAGCAACTTTTATCCTATTATTCTCACAGCTCCTGCATTGTTAAATTACGTAATACATTCACATAACATTATTAAACATGGATACAATAATATAAACATTTACAATGACTGTAATACACACTTTATATATATATAGTTACATACACATATTGCTTTAAGGCGGGCTGTTATTGAATTTACATATTATATAATTAGACTGAAATCATTTAAGTGTTAAAAATACTGCCTCAAGTTAAGTAAATATTAGACAAACTATAATAAATAAAATCATTGATCATAATTATGTTGCAAATTTAGTTTATCGCGTTAATTAATTATATCTTATATCTGCTTTCCTGGAATAGAATTGTTTTATAATTGTATTTATTTCTACATAAAATTACATCCTGGATTATCCCTGAGAATTAAAAATGAGGTTTCTTACTTAATTAACCGCTTATCACTTAATATAAATTCTGGAGAGCTAGTATGCAAATTTATGGACTCCCTGTAGCAAGGTGCTTTGGAAGCGTTCGAACTTTGCAACTACCATATTCCCTTTCCTCTACTGAATCTGTTACGGTGCGATTGCCCGATAAAAACATTCTGAATACAGAAGGGACCAATATTGAATCGAAGCTAAAGGTTTGTGATGCTTGTGATATTTTGACAGTGTGCCCGGGGGTGATCAAATCTGATCTAACAAAGGTCGGTTTATGCCACAGCCTCACCTGCCAAGTGGACATTAAATCTCTCGGCTTTTGTTTCGCAGAATGTGACGTTACAGATTCATTGTTTTGTGGTATGGTTAAATGGTAGACAAAGGATTCATGTGTTAACCAGATGTAGCATAGCAACACAATTAAAAAAAGGCATTTGATAATCAGATGCATATACTAAGAGGCGTATAAACCAACTGAGGTCTTTCCGAATACTTCCCGAGCGTCGTTCTATTCTTTATCATAAATGCAGATGAAAAATTTCACCTCGGGTATTGCATTTGAGCTGCTTGTGTTCTAGCGATGAAGAAGTCCGTATGTCTATCTGGCACTTTGTTAAGAAACCCCTTAAAGGATATGCAATTTGCAAGATAATCTTTTACTATTAGTCGACTACGATATGAATGTTCTTGGAGGAGGGCACCACTGTTTTGGTTGACAATCTAGGCTAGAGATCCGAGGGGAATGAGGAGCAAGGCGATAGTGATACATACAGTCGCACAATGAAAGCACTACTACTAATCGGCCATCATAAGTGCGTATGGTGGGGAGAGGAACTAAAAAGTTACGAAACAGTTGGGTGGAGCATCGGAAGGACAGTCAGGTAAAGAAAAATTCCCAGTTCTGAGTTGCATTTACCAGCGAGGCTGAGGCCTGCAAATGTAGTCACCTTGCCCCTCATTTCCCTCTTGATTCCCAGCCTTGATTGTCCAAAAAAAAAAAAACAGTTGCACCAACCTCCAAACGCATTCATATCGTGGCCGACTGGCATAGACTGGATACTTACTATCGCGTCTTGAACAGAATAGCTATAAACTGACCAGATGCCTTGTCCATATAGAATTAATTGAAAGAGAAACACAAGGCAAAGTTCTGGACTAGATTTATGTACTACTAACAGAAAATCGCTAGGACATAAGAGATACAGGTGATTATCGCCGTATAACAACTTCTTTTTGACGTTTTGCTTATCTAAGATTGCATTTGGTCTATATGCGAGGGAACACTACAACGAAAACATCAAAATTAGAATTAATATGAAAATTTGTATTTAAGATTCTCGTAACTTTTGCCCACCCTTACTAAGCAAGCATTTACCTAGAAAAGTCTTATAGAGCTTTTCTTTTTAAAACGGCTCTAACATTCTTCGTTAACATTTCAAAGGTTTTAAACGCTGTAAACTGTAACTGGTAAACAGCTAACGGGTTACTCCATGAGAAGTGTTAAAATACAGAAATTTTGCTGCATAAAAAGGTCTGTGATAACTTATAACATGTGAACAGCCACTGAGAAATCGCTAACTCTGGGTAGAGGCATTTTCGAGAAACGAATCGGGTAGGAAAAGACAGCAGGGTCCTTTATGATATGGAGTAAATAACAAATATTCAGGGTTATTCAAAAAGAATGTACGAACTTTACATATTTAATTCCAATGAACGACAATAGATGACGACACGTGCTATTTATCAGTGAATAGAGAAAAGTTCAAAATGTTATTATGTATGTTCAAAATGAGCACCATTTGTTTGTCGAGGACGACCAGCGCTTTTCCGTTTGCATACGCAACTATCTTCTACGAATTTATTGTATCAAGTGTAAATTTTTTATGACGAGGAGCCTCGTTGTTGAACTTACAACGAAATACATATTGCAAGAAACAATGGATTCACTCTTTGCATAATGCAGCACACAAAACGACCTTTCCTGTGGCGTTGCCATTTTCTGTAAACAACCACAGCGCCCCTGTAGGCGCTGAATGGAACTAATAGGTGGAACTTAAAACTTTGAACTTTCCTCTATTCAATGATGTGTCGTATGTGTCGCTATCTATTATCGTTCATTAAAAATTAATACTTAAAACCTGTTCCTTCTTTTTGAATAGCCCTGTATATCCTGGAAGACAGAGTTACAAATGAAGACGGGGTCCCTAATATTTAAAACAATGTAAATTTTGTACAGTTACGGTAATTTCGCCAAATGTACCTTCCTTAAATGTTGTCCTGTCAACATTCAGTTGTTTCTCGAGAATACATGGAAACAGTGTGGAATTTTAAGGTCGGCATATAGGATCCAGTTCTTAAATATTTGTCTATGGCAGTTTCATTTATATCTATAATGAGGTGTGATGGAGCGCTTTCTGCAAAAGTTTATTTAGATTAAACTGTAGTAGGTAATAAAATAAACTTCAGGAAGAATAATTTGTATATTTAATAAAACGATAGAAGGTAGAGAAAGTCATGTGAATGTTTCAATAACATTTTTAGAACATATACGGACCATTTGCACCCTGGGCTTTAGGTTTGGAGGGGAGGTATTACAAAACTTGGTTTGCAGCGGATTAGGTGTGATATAGGTGACAAAAATAACATTTATTTAACAGCAAGTAACAAAAGCTTCTCACACTTGTGTTTTACACGTCTCGTGTTACTGATTGATTTTCGGGCTCCCATTACTTGAATGTATACCGGAAGTGAACGAGTGTTGTTCAAACTGCATTCCATTTATTGGAATTATAATTGACTCCCTCACACTATTGACAGTGTGTACTTCATAGAATGCCAGACGTTGTTGAGCTTCAAATTATTTGACACGCTTTAAATGAGCAAGGGCAGTGAAAAATTATAACAGATAAAACCCTATGAACGGTTTTTTCCACTACTTAACTACAGTGAATAGAGAAAGTTTTGCGTTTCACAAAAAAAATTTGATACCGAGATTTTGCCGCAAATACACGTATTGAGAGTTCTTGACTAAAACATTTTTGGAAAAGGTCAGTGTGTGAACAGCATAGGTTAAAAAGGAGAAGTCTGATAAATACTAAATTTAGAATTTATGTTTAGCGTCTTTGAAGGATGCAACAAAAATATTTTCAAAAATATCCTCATCCCAAACTACCCTTTCCGTGAAAACATTTGGTTATCTTATTTTCTAAAAAGTGAATCGTTATTTTTGTTAAATTCCCGTATGTTTGAGCTCTCGTATCTGTATGACAAAGTACGAGAACTGATTCATAGGTCAGTGACTTTTTAAAGAAAATAATTTTTTTCCAAAAAATCAATTCTATTTTTCAACATAGTCTCCTTTCAATTCAGCACACGCTGTCTGACGTTTCTTCAATTTTTAAACCTTCTAAAGAATTAGATTTTTCAAAGTCTGCAAAATATGAGGTGGTTTCTGCCATGATATGTTCACTAGACGTGAATTTCTTCTCAGTGAGCCAATTTTTCAGGTTAGCGAAGAGGAAGAAGCCGCTCGAAGCCAAATACAGAGAATATGGTGGGTGAGGTAACCCAGTTCCACAAATTTTGCGATGGCAATGGCTGACTTGTGTGGGGGTGCGTTATCCTTGTGAAAGAGAACTTTTTCTTCACAAATGGGGTCGTTTCTTTAACAATTCCTTGTGAAACTGATCCAGCATTGCGGCATAATATGAACCTGTGATCGTTTTACCCTTTTCCAGGTAGGGATGTCTATCATCCCTTGTGAATCCCAAAAGACAGCTGATTTTTCCTGCCGACGAAATCGTTTTCGCTTTCTTTGGAGCAGGTTCGCCGAAGGAAATCCACTGCTTTGGTGGTTGTTTGGTTTCAGGTTGATAGTAATGGGTCCAAATTTCATCAACCGTGATATAACGCCGCAAAAACTCATTTGGATTGCGCTGGAACATGTTCAAACATCCCTGTGAAATGGTCACACAATTCTGCTTGTTCTCAACTGTAAGCAGTCGCGGCACTCATCTTGTCGACAGCTTTCTCATACCCAACAATTCGTGCAGAATGTTATACACCCGTTCACTCAAGACGGTCTTGACTCTCTCACGGATTTTCACTCGGAGGTCTTCTAACACAATGTTGTGAACTATGTTCACCATTTCTTCTGTGTGACCTCAATCGGCCATCCTGTGTGCACGGCATCTCCTGTGCTCGAACGGCCACATCGAAATTCTGTAAACCACTTGTGAACCATGCCATGTGATGGAACAGAGTCCCAGTAATAGTTATACAGCTTTTTTCCGTTTCCTTCACCCTCTTACCACAGAAAAAGTAGTGCTTTATCAGAACACGAAATTCACTTTTCTCCGTTTTCTACGAAGCAACACACATTTCCTTATTTTAGACACTCTTAATGTTCTAAGAAACAAATGACAACGAATTTCTGCGATTATACTCAGAATAGATGTAAGACTTCTGTGCATAGAAGAAACTTGTGATTAGATCAAAGTCGTGGAGTTATCAAACAGCCCTCGTGTATATGTTGAAATTTCTGCAAATAGTCTGTAAGTCCTCTTCATTCCGAATATCTTTTATATAATTGGTAAACTGTAAGGTGAGGCAGTATTTTTAACCTTAAATGATTTCATTCTAAATATATAATATGCAAATTCAATAACAGCCCGTCTTAAAGCAATATGTGTATGTAACAATATATAAAAAGTTTATTACAACCATTGTATATGTTTATATTATTGTATCCATGTGTAATAATGTAATGTGAATGTATTACGTAATTTAATAATGTAGGAGCTGTGAGAAATAGGTCAAAAGTTGCTAACAATGAGGTACTAATGAGGCAATAATGAATTTGAAAGTTTAAATGCTACTAGTCATTATTGGAGCAACAATAATGTAATTTTAGTGACAGCTTATAAAAATAGCCAATCAACAACCAAAAAACGCTGTATTTAAATGAAGGTATTCTATTGGATTAGGAATAGCCAATCAGAGACTTGAAATACAGAAATTTACAAGTTTAGGCGGTTGAAATCAGTTCAGTTGCCTGCAGACACTGATTGTAACCGGATGCGAGATGCGTCCTCGAGAGATTTAATACGTATTCGTGTGAGAGGAAAAATAAGTTTACGTGTTAAAAAGTGCAATTAACTAATTAAAGAATCTCACAGCTCTCTATATCAGTGAAGTGTTATTTAAATCGTGTCAAGCATTAATAAATGGAGTGAAAAAAAATCTTAAAATTTGTGTAAGTCTATATTCTTGTTGCACCACAACCCTCCTAATAGAAACGTGTCTGTAACAAATACTGACGCAGCCGAAGCAATCATAAATATATAATATTTAAAGAAACATTCAAATTACAAAGTTAATATTTTTAAACTTAGGGCGATGGCTATCGGAAAGCGGGTACTATACGAGCGGGTGCAACTACTACAAGTTCGGCTCCCAACAGTTGAAATATAATACAACTCCTTAAATACGACCTACTTCAAATGGACGCCCAAAACGTGGGGCAAATAACGTAATAAATCACCTACTACAAATTGGCTTTCCAATTTTCTCAAAGGGATAAGGCAAAGGCTTACTATACATAAAATGTAAATCTGTTTAAAACATGATTTATGTCCTTTTCTTTGGCGTTAACCGTCCGAGATATTCTTTGTTCTTCGCATTCCAAAAACTACTCCCACGTTCAAGGACGCCCTTCATATCTTCTTCCACGTGGATTGTATCTTCTTATTAAAACTTATATTATTTTCTTCACTGATTCTATTCGTTTGTTCTTTGCAATTTTGTTTAATTTCTATCTTATCTTGCAATGTATATGTCTAATTCCTCTCGAGTTCTTTCATTACTTATTAAAACTCATATGGTACATGCTTTAACTTTTCTTAAAAACTTCATTTATGCTGCCCCTATTTTTCTTTTGTCTCTTCCTCTTAATATCTAGGACTCGCTTCCATACACGAGCATTGGAACTTCCATGATTTTATAAAACTTAAATTTCGTTTGTTTCCTTGTTTTATTATCCAAGGTTTTTGCTATGGTTCCGTAATCTGCTGAAACTTCTTTATCTTGTTTTATAAATCCTTATCTAGATCAAAGCTTACTTCACAGCCCAAATAGTTGAAATTTGAGAGCTGCTCCAGGCATTTATTTTTAATAAATGTCTTTGACCCATTCCTTCCCCAATAAATAATATTCTTTGTTATTAGAACGGTTTGAACTTTCAATTACCTTTTTGAAGTGGTATGTTATGCTAGTTTTTGGAAGTGGTCATGCAAAGAATACGGAGCGATCCTGTTTTCTAAAAACCTACACTGTCGCTTTAGCACAGAACTAAAGATTATTTTAAGAATAAGTTTAGAAGCATCAATAGAGTGTCATATGAATGCAACACCTAAGATTTTTTAAATTTTCGTATACAGATCGAGAGTGTAGGTATAAGAACATAACTGTAATATCTGATGTGTTACATTCACATGACTTTCTCTACTCTTGAACAGAGTATTCTTACAAACTCTTATTCTCCATCTATTTCATATTAATCAAGATAGATATTTGTACAAACGATCTTTTGTCATGCCAACAGAATTAAATTTTACACAAAGCTACCAGTTCTAAAAATATTTGACTATCTCTTAAGGCGTACTATGTTCCCCTTGTTTTGTAATTGCAAGGGCAATATAGAAATACAGTAGCTTTTAAGCATCGACATATATCTTAATAGCTGGTTGCTATGTGCAACACCATTCTCTTTGCCACAGATTAATACTCTTTGCATATCCAAGACAAAAAGTAAATAACGAACTCCCATTTGAGATAATAAGTATTGAAAAATTTAAGGGAATAACAAGCAATACGTTGAAAATGGTTCACTCAACAAGAAAAATGTATATGAATAAATTGTGTATTTTAACGCGAGCTACATTTTTTGTGTGGTAAAATTTTATCTATCTCTTTTGGTTTACCAGTTATGCAAAAGTCGTTCACAATGAAGAATACTTTTACAGACATTCCCAGAAAATTCAAGATATGCATTTTACTTGTCATGAAAATATCTTAAACATATGATATTTTAATCAGATCCATAGAGCCATTTTTGAGAAAATTAAAATTTTCGAAAAATGTTGCATGTAAAGGGTAATCTGTTGTGGGGGGATTTTCTTGAAAACCTTCGTGTCGCATCTCTGGAAGATACTGAACCTAAATACCTAGTTTGGCGTTTATCCGACTGTTCGTTTCTGAGTTATGCTGTTCACAGATACACAGACATGTTTCCAAAAATGTTTTTTGGATTCAGGGGGTCTCAAAACATATTACCGGTGAAATTTCGGTATCGAATTTTTGGGTGGAATGCAGTACTTCCCCTACTTACTGTACGTAGAAGAGAAAGTAAAAAGAAGAAAGCACATTAAATACTAAGAGTAGCTTCTAGCTTCGCAGTCATTTTAACATCGGGTTTGTTAAATCAAGGTGTTCTGTGTTTCTGTCGACACCTTCTTTGTTCAGCTTTGAGTGAACAAGAGAAACAAAAAGTCGGGTGGAGAGTTCTTAATTGCTACAGGAAAGTTTCTTAAGCAATTTCTGTACATAATAAACTTCAGAATCCTGTGGAAAAATTCTATTACTCTTAATGTCAAAAGCAAAATACATTAACAGTATCTTAGGGTGGTAAAGAGTTTTTAATCTGGAACACCACGGGCGTTCCCAACCTATTCGAGCACCACCTTTCTCGTTGGTCGTGTTTACAGTGGAAATTGCATGACCCGCCATGTCATTGTTTTAATTCTGTTGCGTCCAACACACACATGGCAGGATGGCAAACAAAGGGTTTAGCTAGCTAAAGAGCAAAGGTGGCACAAAAAAGATGCACTGCAGTAAGTACGTAATGCAGGGCATGATGCTCCCTTTGTTAAATGCAGATGGTTGTGATATACTAGAAACTAACATTTTGAAACTCGGTACCTTATATACCAAAATGTACAAGTTTATAACAGTAATAAAATATGCTTTCGGTCATGTACAACATTTTGGGACGAGAAAAGTTGTATGAAGTTGTAAGGTATGAGGTAGGTAGGTTTATTGTAGGAGTTGTATTTCATTTCGAATGTTGGGGAGCCGAACTTGAAGTAGTTGCAACCGCACGTATAGTACCCGCTTTCCGGTAACCTTCGCCCCAAATGTACTTTCCGGTGGCCTTTGCCCCCCCCCCAAAAAATGTTTAAAAATATTAACTTTCATATTTGACTGTTTTCTTTAAATAATATATATTTATGTTTGCCTCGGCTGCGCCAGTATTTATATATTTTTTATAGACATGAATACCTTAGCACGGAGCGGTGCGACTGAAGAATGTACGTTTTTGTTCACTCCATTTATTAATCTTTGCACGATTTGAATAACACTTCACTGATATAGAGAGCTGTGAGATTCTTTTGTTAATTACTTGCACTTTTTAACACGTAAACTATTTTCTCACACAAAATACGTATTAAATTTCTCGAGGACACATCTCGCGTCCAGTTATGAGGGCTGTCTATAAGCAACTGACTCGATTTTAACCGCCTAAATTTGTAAATTTCTGTATTTCAAGTCTGATTGGTTATTCCTAATCCAATAGAATACTTTTATGACAAACTTTTTTCTGGTTCTTGATTGGTTATTTTATAAACTGTCGCAAAACTTACATTATTGTGTTACTCCAATAATGACAAGTAACATTATTAAACATTCTTACTCATTACTGCCTCAAGCTTACATCATTGTTAGCAACTTTTAACCTATTATTCTCATAGCTCCCACATTATTAAATTACGTAATACATTCACATATGTATACAATAATATAAACATATAGAATGACGGTAATATACACTTTTTATATATTCTTACATATACATATTGCTTTAAGGCGGGCTGTTATATTCTTTTATTGTATAATTTGACTAAAATAATTTAAGTGTTAAAAATACTACCTCAGGTAGAAAGTTAGTCCAAAAGGAAGTGCATAAGGGAAATAAAATAAAGAGGAATATTTAATGATCGCAAAGGGTGACATAATAAATTTTGAGTAAAGAAAGATAAGACAAATAAAACACTCGAAAGAATGACAATAATAACAAAGGGGTATTATTGAACGAAAATAAATCGTAAATACGAGATTATTATACGTGTTGAGGAAAGAATTGTCTTTAGCAGTGAACACAAGAGGCCATACACGGGAAATTGACAGGTGCAGGCATCCTCAGCGATGTATAACAAAGAGAAGACGGAAACTTAGTCAATGCCAGGGAAGTCCGAGGCATCTAAAAAGAAAATTGCGTCAAGCGAAATTATATAGTGTGATCCGTTTGAGTAGTCAGAAAAGTAAAACGTTCTACATAGGAGGATAATGCACACATCGCTGAGCAGTTTACTGTAATGTAAGCAGAAGGGATGGAAGTTAACGAGTTATGCTTCAGACTTCATGGCAGCGCTATTGTGCATAGGAGACAAAATGGTGGTTATGATGCAACAGTTCACTCAATGTATTGTATGGTATGTGCAATGTGTCGTATGAGATGTGTGGGTTCTCGGTTTCCCAAATAATGCAGTTGTGCTTGTTGACTCGGCCACCTATATGAAATGTGGCTTTATCCATAAATATTCATGGATTTACTATTGATCGTCTGCTTGCTGCCTCTCGCACACCATGGCAGCAAACTGAAGATGAGCTTCGTAATTACGCTGTGCCAGAGCATGCTTTCGTTGAATATGGATGAAAACATCTTAGGTTACTGTCTAGCAATGCTTTTAACAAGTTGCTATGCCTATTTCGCTCTGCTGGTGAGTGGTGAAGCGACTTCCATGGACTTCCACCATGTCTCCTATGCACTATAGCGCTGCCATGCCACGCGGATGAGGTCTGAAACATCACTAATTGTTAACTTCTATTCTTTCTGCTTACTTTACAACTGCGCAGAGATCTGTGCATTAAGCTCTTATATACAGAGTGGACCATTTAATTTGAGACTGTATCATATCACCAAAACTAAGTGTTGTAGAAGGAAGTGTCATAAATAAAAGTTGCTCGATATTATGGGGGAAAGTAAATGCCACTGGCGTATTTGTTTGTAGGACTTGTGATGGTCATTTTAGGGTAAATTTACTTTTTTCATGTTAAATAAATGTGTGAGAGGTATTGATAGATGTATGTCACCAATTAATACGCTTCCTTTCAGACAAACAGCGGAGAATAGCGCTTTCGAAGTTCCCATTGCAATGTCAAGGTATCCATTCAGGAACCATTATGAAGGCTTTATAATCCTATATAAGAATAAATTATTGGTGGCAATTAAAATTTTACATTAAAAAAAATCATGTAGACAAATTGCTAATAACATTAAACAAAAATGCAGTTTCTTCCAAATTCGGAGGTGTATGCCCCATAAATGACACGTATTGGAGAAACATGACTAACATATTTGGACTCAGCTATGCCAAATACATGAGGTAAACAATTTTTTCTCCAAAGGAGGACTTTTTTATTTGTTTGCCGACCAGTGTAATAAAACTGCAAGGGATTATCTGGGGTACGAACTAGGTTGGACATTCCGTGTTCAGCTACGCGGCGAAACTGCCAGAAGTTTAGATTAAAAATTAAGAGACTGGTTGTCGCACGTTAGCACGTGTCTGGCCGAGAGAGTGAGCCGTCAAAAACTAAGTTTAAATACCAGAAAGTATGCTGATAATGTGCTTCAGTAGGCACTGACGTACACCACGTCAGTGGTTCCATCCACGTACCGATATATTCACTTAGACTCGGAAGACGTAACCCATTAAGATCACCGATACTTCTTTGATTACATAAGCAGAATTTATAAAGCCAATTTTATCGTTCCGCTTAAACAAGTTTTGCTCTGAGCATTATAGCCTTATAGAATTACATGTATTACAGTCTTATAAAGTAGAAATGTAATTGTAACAGAATCATTACTAATACTGTGGAGAATTTTGGAAATTAGATGCATATCACTGGGTTTAATGTCTGATATTAAAAGAAGGTTTCCTGAGAAAAACAAAAATATAGAAAACCAATGATAATAAATATGGTGTGAAAAGAGATTTTTAATTTATCAATCCCTCTTTTTAACTACTATAAATGCTGCTGTTTGGACACGAGTAGCTTTTATTAACAATAAATTAAGATGCTTTATAAAACAATTCAAACATTATTCCTACATGTACCAGGTGACCCACACAAGCCGTCTTAGTTGAAGTTAGTTTATACCGGATAACGTGGATGTTAAAAGGTTTGCCTAAGTAAAACTGCAAAGGAGAGTCTATGCCGACAGAGAGGGGACTGCTGAATGAAGCACTATTGCTTGAAAACAAACACTTCAGCTGTTGTTATTGGCCATAGAGCTCACTTGGTAGAGAAACTGCCTGCTATTTGAGGTGATCCAGGTTCGATTCCCGATGGGACTCCAGATAGTTGTCTTTACACAACATTTCACGGTATGCCCAGAGTCTGGTGTTTCAATGTGAGAGTACCTATATGTGTGTGTGTGGGTGGGTGGGTGTTATTGGTTATTTAGTAAGCAATTATTCGCTCATTAACAAGAATTCAGGATTGCGCTTGATGCAAACCTGAGCAAACATGTGAAGTCATTTAGTTCCATGACAGTTGATCTACAATTAGTACAACTATGACAATTGGTGCCGCAAAGTTAACAAGATTAAACAGAATTCTATTTTTATTATATTTATTTACCCTTCAAGTTGTGTTAGAATTAAATCATTTTCTATTAGTGCATTATTCCTAATAATGCATGTGCAAAAACATAACAGCCTTGGTGTACGAATTGATGTAAGGGCTTCTTGTGCTCACGTTCTACTTGGAATGATCCGTCATTTCTTAGTATTATTTCTGTACTAAAAAAGGTGCTCAGAAAACAGATGCCGCGTCTGAAACTGTTCACAACACAGCCTTCGAGCTTCAGCTACATTTAGTGCGTCTCAGCACTGATCGTAACCATATCTGTGTTCGTTATTGGTGAACGTTACCTTTTTGTCTGAACGACCTGGCTCCAACTAATGTAGGCGATCACGCGACGCTTATCAGTACGAAACTATCACGTAAACACCTGCAGAACTCAGTGAGCTTTCGCTTTGTACCTGCACTACCCCTTGGAAAAGCCATGATGCGGCAACTTCTTTTGCACCTATGTGTGCGGGAAATATAAAACTGCTGCTCCTGTTATCAAAATGCTTAATTTGTTACTGCCTTCCTACATTTACAATTTTCTGCACCTTTTTCCACACACTGTATAAAAACATGTTTCTACAATACAACAGAATTAAATATGTAAGGATATTTATGACAAACACAAACAAACAATTTTGAGCAAAATGACAATTTTTATATTTCCTTTTGAAAAAACTGCACTTCTTGCTTTTTCAAAAAATATTACTCACCATGTTCTACCACTTTTAAAGTCCATGGAGAGATTTTCAAAAGGCAATCCTTGCCACCTAAAACGCGGTATTTTCTAAGCATATTACAACACTTACATTTTTAAACAAAAATGTTGCATTATAACATTAAAAAATCTGATGTGTTACACTCACATGACTTTCTCTACTCTATTTTTACAAACGCTTATTCTCCACATGCTTCATGTTAATCGAGATATCGAGATGTTAAGCTTATTGCTAATTTTCCTGTAGATGCAAGGGGAATTGGTAGGTTATAAGCGATGTTCAAATATTTTAAGAGCTGGGTGCTATGTGGAGTATTCCATTCTCTTTGCATTACCAGGACAAAAAAATGAATAACGAATTTGAGAAAAAGTATTAAGTATTGGAAAATTTAAGGAAATAACAAGCAATATCCCGAAAATGGTTCACTCAACAAAAAAATGTATATGACAAATTGTGTATTTTAACGCGATCTACATTTATGTGCAGTAAAATCTTATCCATCTCTTATGGTTTACCAGTTTTGCAAAAGTCGTTCACAATGAAGAATACTTTTGGAGACATTTCCAGAAAATTCTAGATATACATTTCATTTGTCATAAAATGTCTTATAACATGTGATATTTTAATCAAAATCGTTAGAACAATTTTTGAGAAAATTGTTTGGTGTTTATCCGACTGTTCGTTTCTGAGTTATGCTGTTCACACACACACACACACACACACACACACGTTTCCAAAAATGCTGTTTTTTGGGTTCGGGGTCTCAAAACATATATTTACGATGAAATATCGGTATCGAATTTTTGGGTGGAATACAATACTTCCCCTACTTACTAAACGTATTAGAGAAGGTAAAAATTACGGTTCTGAAGAATTTTAACGGTAGTTTAAACATTACATAGTAGGCTCACCATGGAAATCTTCAACAAAATAGATTTGACTAGCATCATAAGCTAGTAATAAGCGAGGTTTCTGTAGAAGAAAAACAACAACTAAAGAAGGTAGAAACATTGGCAACAGAGGGGAGGAAAAAGAAATCTAAGGTCCAAACTACCAACCTAGGGACTTTAACATGAGTTATTCAAAACTTTAATCGCCGTTTTCCATCTTTATAGAAATTTTCATCCTGTAAAATGCTTCTTGAACACTTCTTGTAGGAGATGAGCGAAATCTGGCGTGTAAGTTAACAGAGGTATAATAAATAAGAATTTATATAGGGTTTATTGCGAGGTCTTTTAAGTGCTTTTCTTGTTTTGTTTTCAAACACAAAAGTTGAAACTTTTTAGGTACAAAGTACGTTTTGAAAAAAATTAAAAACTTTTAGAAGCCAAACTAAATGAGACGCACAGAAACTTAGAGCAATTTTAAACAGTGCACGCATTGTAAACCTAAGGTTAAAATATCGGCAAACATTTTAATATTTACCACGTACTTTTTAAGTAAGAAGATCAAGTTTAACTATAAAGTTTGAACCATTACAGCAAATAGACGGAATTTGATCCGTAACATTTAAATTATAGTACTTATGGGGTATAAATTTCAGAAGCTAGCAATATTATCTTCAGATTTCAAAACTTCGGTTATCGATATCCTAATCTTTAAGTTCGATACGAGAGAGAAGTAGATAACGCTAAACAATAAACATGTATAGCTAAAAAGACAGCATATATAAAAAATGTCAGATGATTGATATACTAAATTTCTCCAAAACCAACCAAGAGGAAGACAAATGACAAGATGGCCGAAACTATATACAGCAGAAGCGGACTAACAAGGAGATAGGCCAAAGCTCTATGACAGATTGAATCTCTGTGGAGCGCAAAGATTCCTCGACACCTAGAACCTACGTGTGCAAAGAACGCATTTAAGTCTGGGATTATAGCTGAGAAGAATCCTGTGTTCTAATATTTGATCCGGCAAGTTTTAAACTTTGCCAATAAAGAATGAGGAGATATGGAGGGGGGAAATATTGGTTGCTAAGCGGCCATCAAGAAGGCTCGTTTATCCCTTCGATATTCTTTTAAGATGTAAACCCTTCTAAAACACGCTTCTATTCTTTGGCAGAGTGGTGTAACAGTTTGCTGTAAAACACTGCACAAACTCTGTAAAACGGAAAGAATGTTAGTCGAATACAAAAGCGTTAAGATGTGTTTTGTTTTTCAATTAAAAGAGAATTCATAAACATTTTTAAAATTCGAAAATTGCTGTATATGCTCATAAAATTCATTTTTACTTTCTCTATTACGTGCTTACAGCAAGTAGAGGAAATATTTTATTTCACCCAAAACTTCGATGTCGAAATGTCACCGAAAACACAGTTTTGAGGTCTGCGAGTGTGAAATTAATCGAAAAGTGAGATAAATACCAAACTTTGTGTTTAAGTACAGTAAATTCCCAAGATGAGAGACGAAAATTTTGAAGATAATCCTTCCAGCCCGAACGGACTTTGTATGGAAAAGATTTCCACATTTTTAATTTTATAAAAAAGTGCCTAATGATTTTGATTAAAATACCAAATGTTTACTATACCTAAATTACAAATAAAAACATATACCTTAAATTTTCTGGAAATATCTGTGAATTCTCCTTCATTCGGAAGGAATTTTGATGCTTTTTTTTTATAACTGGTAAACCTGAGATATAAACTCTTCTGCACAAAAAATATAGATCTCTTTAAAACATCCAATTTATTTCAAATGTATTATTTTTAGCATCAACCAGTTCGAATATACTTGCTATTATTTGTTTCAATACAATCCTTTGTTATTTTTTAAAATATGCCGTCTTATTTCTCGCGGTATCATGGAAAGAGTATGAAGTTTTAAGGCAAACATAATATAGGACGCGTTTTAAATCATTTGACTATTGCATCCGCTGTATCTTTGTGCCTACAATTATTGGATAATTAAATCGTTTCTGCAAACGTTTATATCGATTAGCCTAAATTAGATAGAAAAATAAAACTTGTGTAATAATATGCTACAGAACATGTATAAAATAAATGATAAACTTTATATAGATATGCAAAATAAACGAGCAAAATTATTTAGATTCCACCAAAAATTTGATATCGATATTTCATCGAAAATACGCTTCGAGTTGTTTGAACCCCAGAAAAATAATATTTTAATAAGAGGTTATGTGTGTCAACAATACTAAGAGCGAGGTGCATACGCGTCTAATAATATCTAACGTCAGCAAATGACTAAAATGTTTATGCTTGTTAACTCAAAATATTGGTGCACCAAAGTTTAATATCTTTTACTGATTTTGTTAAGCTAACATGCGCTCACTATAGTACGAAAGCGTTCAGGAGCCGAAAGAGACACTTTCATCTAGTTAAGTCGATTTATTTTGTGCTTCTGTAAACTATTGACTGCCTAACTTAAAAGTATATAATAGTGGTTATGAATTAGAAAGGGAACTTCTGAAAAAATCTCAAGAACACCATATTTAACGGCATTCGAACAAAAATTGTTTATTGAACTCGTTTTAAAATAAAAAAGCATTGTAGAAAATTAAAAACAAAATTTACATAATAAAAATGAAGTAGCATGGTCGCAACTGACTAAAGATTTAAATCTCATTAACCAGACTGAAATCTTTCATTACAGCTTGGCTGATTAAAAATTTTATGTATGTATCACTCAAAGATGCTATTGCAGCAAAAGCACTGTGATGCACTGCAGTTCTGTGCACTTTTTCAGCAACATCTATTACAGTATTAAATAGCCAGGAAGCATAATATCGTAATGATGTATTAAATAACGGAGTCGTTGGAGATTTGGACGAATTCGTTTATTAGACCTCTTTAACCTCTCATTTAATTGTTAGATTAGTGACAACACTGTCCCTTTCATGGAATTTCCTATCATGTCGTTAAATGGGCCACCTCTTTCAAGCACAAGAGGTTGAATTCGTTCTTTGTTACGCTAATTTAAATAATCGATATCATCTTAAAAATAATGTCCCTAATAACTCCATTTTATACAGATTTAAGGCTTGTTAAGTTCTAACTGGTGGAAAACCCGATTTTAAATTTTATGGTCGTTAGGCACTTATTTGTATCTTGTTAGGGTTGATGCACCAAAGAAATGAATTTACAGGCGTTAAATAGCAACTTTTCGGATGTTAAGTACTAACAGCGATTGGTGCACCTAGTTCTAAATGTTGGATAAACCGTAAACTTGGTACCCTATTCTACATTAAGGTTTTTCACAAAATCTTTTCTCCTGTATATGGAAAATGCTTCGTTATTTTAAATTATCAAAATTGGTTCTTAACTTTTTGATTAAAATACGATATTTTTAAGTTATCGTTCGTGCTTTTCAATGTGTGTATTAAGTTTTCAGTGAACAGCCTGTGAAGCTCTATTCTTAATAAATTATATTTGTATAATTTTGGATAAACAATAAACCATAAGAGATAACGTTTGCCACACCAAAGATTTACATATCGTTAAAAGAGACAATTTTTAAAATTTTGTTGTAGAAATAACCATTTTCGAGCTATTCATTTCTTATGCTTTTAATTTTCAATTTCTTTACTTTTAAACGAAAATTCATTCATATGACAATAGAGGAGATAATTATAGTAATCATGGGTATAATACCTAACATTTAAATTATTGATTCTAAATTATTAGGATTTTTACTGGAAAATAAAAATAGTACTTTGAATTGCTTGGATTCTCGTGATGTGCAAAGAGTATGAACTTAAAAGTTAGCACAATGACCTGCTTTTTAAAGGTTTAACTATCGCTTCAGATTCCGTATTTCCCTTATAACTGGGTGTAATTAAACTTTTTTTGCAAAGGTTCGTTTCAATTAACATGAAGCAGATAGAAGAATAAACGTTTTTAAGACTAGTCGAGACAGACAAAAATAGTGGTTAGAAAGTCATATGAGTAACGGTTTTTTCTGTTGCACACATTGCTTGTAATAATACTTTTAAAAAGAAATATTTCGCAACAAAAGCAAATAAGCATAAAGGGCAATGAAAAGATGAATTACATCTTGCAAAGAAAGCACGAGAGCTTACATCTCGCTAAAATGTAGATGCACAATTCAATATTACTGAAGCGGAGCGAGAGAGACATTTAGTAGCTCAGTTCGAATCCATAAGGGCCTATCTGCATTAATAAGGTTTATTTGTTATTTTTCTTAGGGATTCTGGATCATTTAAATTTTCTTTTCCTTTTATTTTACTCCCTTTGTTAGATTTCAGGACTTTGTCTGTAGGTATATCTTCAGCAGTGAGATGGGTGTTACTGTGGTGGATTTCTGTAGAAATTGAACTGTTCTGCTTGGCACTTAGGGACAGGGCTCGGATCAGTGTCGGCGTGTAACGCCCTCTCTGAGAGGTGACGTAGTGCATATTTTCGTGGCGCTGATTTCACATTTACGCCCACAGCGTGGACAAATTACTAAAATGTGGCATCATCATTTATTACCTACGAGGACCGTCCCAGAAATTCCGACCGTGGCAGTAATTTGTATCACAATAATGTAAATGCCAGAGTGATTGTAGTGTAAATAATCATTATTGTATGACATTGATTTGAGATGTTTGTTAATTATAAGCATTGTTAGGAAATAAGTTTACACGGCCTCACTGAAACTGACAATAGGAGCGGATATCAATGTCCGAGGGGGTGAGTTGAATATTAATTAGAAGAGACAAACAAATGACGTCAGATTGGCGCGCTTTTCTTAGAAGTAGCGGGAATATTTTCCCTGGAGCATATGTTTTCGTAATTTTTGATTGGATATAAAAATAGACGCTAATGTTGGCGCGTTTTATTAACCAATAGCAGCTCGGTTATAATCTTTAGGCATATCGAGGTGTGGGAGTATAAAAAGCTAAAGTCAGAGGCAGATTTCGTCAGTCCAACAGAAGCATTCACGCGTTATACGTCGCACAGTTAGTTCATCAGAATCGTTCGCGGGTTACACGTCGCGTAGTTCAACGGAAGCATACTTAAAGTACACGTCGCAATTGTACAGAATCTCTCGCGTCTTAAAGTTTGTTATAAATGTGAAACACGCGAATTAATAATGTGCAGTAAATAAGTCATTATAGTGATATTAGAAAATATAACAGTTTCAGTTTTGCGTGTATCACGAATCAATGTGAACTTAATTGTGACGGTAATAAAAGTGTAAAAACAAATTCTTTTATCAGTGTTATCTTTGAGTAACAAAATCCTTTCCGCTTACACACCCTGTTTAAGAGATTTGCTCGAGTGAATAATAATAATAATAATAATAATAATAATAATAATAGCTAGCCGGAGCACAATGAACCCAAAATGCAAAATAATAAAACAATAACAGGCGCCCAGCAATAAGATAACACGAAGTGACTGCGACAAATTGGCTTCCATACGTGATGCAGATAAACATGAAGCATCTTCAAACTAATAACAAATATTCTACTTCACGACCTAACAAAGAAAACATAAAATGTTTGAGAAAAAATATATTTCTCTACATAGTCTCCTTTGAGCTCGATACACTTTTCCCAGCGATGTTCAATAGCTTCGATACGCTGCTTATAGTGAGAACCGTCGATTTCTGCAAAATAGCTATCAACTGCAAACTCCACCTCTTCATTGTTAACAAATCTTTTACCACCAAGCCATTTCTTCAACTTTGGAAACAGAAAATAATCAAAGGGGGCTCAATCTGGCAAATAGGGTGCAAGAGGAAGTAATTCGAACTTTAACTCATTGATTTTGGCCATGATAATGGATGTGCGAACTGGTGCATTGTCTTGATGAGACAGAACTTTCTTTTTCGTTAAATTTGGCCGTTTTTGCGTGATTTAATCGTTCAAACGCTGCAATAAGTTTGCATAATACCCGCCATTGATTGATTTTTTCTTTTTGAAGATAATGAAATTATTCCACGCGCACCCCAAAAAACTGACGCCATGACCTTGGCTGCAGACGGAACTGTTTTTGGCTTCTTTGGAGACTATTATCCCCTTTCAATCCACTGTTTTGACTGTTCCTTCGTCTCAGGTGTGAAGTGATGGACCCCATGTTTTATCCATTGTTATGAAACGACGCAAGAACTCTACTTTATTGCAGCAAAGCATCGCCAAACACTCGACTGAAACATTCTTACGACGCTGTTCTTGTTCCATTGTGAGTAAACGTAGCACCCATCTTGTGCACAGCTTTCTCATGTCTAAATTTTCAGTCAGTATGCAATGTACAGCACTTTTTGAAATGCCTATGATATCTGCTATCTCGCGCACTTTCAGTCGATGGTCATCCAATACCATTTTGTGGATTTTTTTTACAATTTCTGGCGTGGTCACCCCATTTGGTTGATCACTTCTATGTTCGTCTTGGCAGCTCGTACGGCCTCGCTTAAACTCTGCAACCCAATATTTTACTGTTGTAAACGAAGAAGCAGACTCCCCCAGAGTAGAATCTAGCTCAGCTTTAATATTAGTTGGACTAAGACCTTTTACAAATTCACTGAGAAAGTTCACTATTAATGGCTGCCAAATTATTACTAAACGTAGCATCGTCAAACTTCAAATTAAGCTTTATACGGGTGATATTTTCTACCAAAGTCATTTGTTTGAAACAACAACCGCTATCTATACGTCAGGTCGGGTACTTCTGGGACTGCCCTCGTAGCTTATTTGTGCAATGTTCAATATCTCTGTTCATGTTACTGCAAGAATGTAAAGTAAAACAATACAACTGAAACTATGCATTTTAGAAGTTTTTCACAGCAAATAAAGTCCCAAAATGAAGACGAGGGGGGAAAAGTGCTGATTAGGCACGGTCGACACCCTGCCTGCTTGTTTAAAATACTCAGGAAAGCTCAGTTACATCCCATAAACATATAGTCAACTTCTGGCTCCTCCTACTTTTGTGAAGAATCCTTCTTGGTTTAGTATGCCTTTGAATTATGTTTGTGTACATCGAGTGCAGTACGTTGTAGAGATGTCTAACGTGCGTAAGAAGGAAAAAAAACTTTCACAGTGAGGCGCGGCAAATAATAGGGAACGTCGTTATAATTTGTGATGATGAATTTCAAAGTAAACAGGTGGCTATTCCTCTTGCTCGTGCTAGAAAAAACAGCTCATTATACAGGAGTGTCTACGTCCTTAATCAAAACAATAAGGCGTCAGACAAAAGACCGAGAAGCCGGCACCTCATCACCTCTCCATACACCAGGGAAACACTGACCGAGGTCATGTAAACAGAAGGTCAATATTGACGATTTCGACATGTAACACGAAGAATTGTGTAGAAGTTTTACACTGTACGAAAAATAGTGTCAACCTGTACAAAGCTATTGTTAACTACACAACAAAAAGTTGACGTTCTATGGTGTGCCAAGACCCTCCTCAGACAGCTGCATGTGATGACATTTAACTGGAGAAAATGCAGGAGTGAGATAAGCTTCTTATGGTGAGGCCAGACATCGTACTGAAGCAACATAAAGTACCAGCCACGGAAAAACTAATATGATAACTCACTAATGCAATAAGATATCTTATTCACAGCTTCTCAGCATCAACACATTAATAATTTCTTCTTTAATATTTTGTTCTATGTTTTACGTGTTATGTATTTTGTTGCTAATAGTGTACGTATAGTAGTTAAGAGGATGTTAAAACACGTATTCATAATGTACACATGGTAGAAAACGAGTATATATCGTAATAACATATAAAATATAATATGAGAGGGAAAGGCCATTGTTAGCTATATAACCAGTAATAAAAATTACAAGAAATACAGTAGTATCTACGTAAGAATGTAACGAACCTTGGATTCATAATCAGACAATGGAAGTCTGTAAATATGTAGGCATATGTATATATATATATGTGTGTGTATATATATGTAACAAACTGTTATTGGATAGTAGCACCAATCAAGACATACCCAAAAGGATGAGCGAAACACAGCTGAAATTATCTAAAAACGTAGTGGGCATCTTGACAGTGTTCAGTTAAAACGTTAATACAGTAATCCATGTAAAGTAATAAAAGAAGATTTCATAGATTTATATAATTAGAGATAATTTTCTGCTAACTCGTAACATTGTTTTGCACACTGTAATTATATTTTAAGGACAATACCATATAATTATGTGTAATAATATACTAATAATATTTATATTACTTTGGCGAAAATGCGTATTAAAAATGGGACCTCAATTTCTACTTTCTTTCTATCACTTGTATTTCACACAGAATTTCAGGATCGAAAGACCTATAAATCACCTTCGCGAGCGCGCGCGCGCGCACACACACACACAGTAACATTCGAATTCGAAAAGTCTGATTAATACTGTGAGCCTGTGCGCTCCATGCTGTCATCCTCCGCGGTGTAGTGGTTATCATACTAGCCTCTAGTTCCGTCTCGGGTTTAAACCCGGTGGAGGGCGATGGATTTTTCCGGCGTAAAAATCCTTAGCATGGCTTCCTTCGGAAGAGAAATGCAAATCCGCTGGTCCCGTGTCAAGCCTCTGAGCCAAATGTCTGATCTTTCACGCCTAATATAGAATGAGACGCTAAGAACCACAACAGTTAAAGAGCATCCATAAATAAAACTCAATTTAATTTCCAAGCTACCTGCGGGCCGTTGGTAAGCGCATTCTAGCCTGTCACCTGCATGGACCCTCGACAGCCTTTAGGAACAATAGGCGCGCAACGAACCCATTATGTAGCCTTTACTCCTCCAGGAGATTCCTTTCAGCATTTTCCAGTAGCTTCCCTTTCTACAACATTCTACTTTGTATGCCGACCTATATAAAGAGATACTCTGCCCAGTGATATAAATTCAATTAGTTAAGAAGTTACGAAGTTAAGTGCCGTCAAGAAGCCGAAGAGTTTCAACAATGCAGTTCAGTTCTTTGTTCTAACTGTAGTTCAGTTGTGTTTCGTTTGGACGGATCAGTTGTGTCTTCTGTTGTGTGTCATAGGTGTCTCAAGTATGAAGTTTGTGCTTAGCTGAGTTTAGTAACAACTAGTGTTTTAATTTGTTGCAATACATTTGATGTTCAAGACGACTCTATTATGAAGTGGATCCCCTCCCAAACGCTTCTTTATATAGAACACTTTCGCAGTCTCTTATTTTCTCAAACTATTTCAATCATCTACATTATGAAAAAAGTGAATGTATGGAATTATTCATAAAAAGCTTCTAAAATGATTTTCATTATCGCAAGTAAGAAACCACAGTAAGTGGATAGAATATTACAATAAAATTCTTGAATATTCACTTAAAACAAAGAGCAAAAGCAAAGCGCATATCATTCAAACATAACATTTATGTTAGCAAAGGTTTTTCAGAGCATTAACAGTTTGCTAAATATTCATTGTCATACATACCTAAATTTTTTTAATCACGAAAATTTCTTTTTCTTTTTTAACCACATGCGACGTTTTGTAACATAAATTTACTTGCACTGAAGTATCTTGCTTTTGTTTTCGCATCGGGAACGTAAAAATGCATATTGCTAAATTTGACCCTTCTAGACCAGCATCTGTCATGTATAGCGTTAGCTTGAACAAAAGCACCACTTTATGTAATAATGGCTTAACATAACAGGGAGATATGTGAACTGCAGTGGCTAATCGAGTGATTGTATAAAAAGATTTTAACATATTCTCTGCACCATGATTGACCACATCAAAGTTATCACATCAGCAAAATAACATCTAATTTTCTTTTGTATATGCACATCTATTAAATTTCCCCCGTATGTTGCAAATTGTGTTCAATTAAAATAATTTGAAAACTAATACAGCAAAAGCAAGTTTGAAATGTTTACCGTTTCTGAACTGCAATATATCCAGAAATCACTTGCTGTGTTTAGGAGGGCATTGCCATAGTAATAGTAGAATTGTTTAGTTTAAAATGTCTACTTCCATTTAGTACAGTAAATAACTCAAATGCAGAATGCAGTCATAAACAGCTTTATTTATAGCGGCGAACACAAAATTAATAAATTTATTAATACTTGTTCCTTTCCCTACCAGGGTGAAATCTCAATATATAATTTATAGGTTGGAGTGCAATGCTTCCCCTACTTACTATACGTAGTAAAGAAAGTAAACACGAATAACTCCCATTTGAGAAAAAGTAAGTATCGTAAAATTCAAAAGAATAACAAGGGCATGGTTCACTGGACTATATATGTACACACACACACACACACACACACACACACACACACACACACACACGTGGGTGGATTGATAAGTCCACGACTTTGACGACAGATAGTGTTCTAATCATAGGTTTCTTGTTTGCACCCAAGTGTTACATTTACTGTGGGCATAATCGCAGAATCATTTGTTTCTTAGAACATCTAAAATAAGCAGATGTGTGTTGCTTCGTAGAAAATGGGGAAAAGTGAATTTCGTGTTCTGATAAAGCTCTACGTTTTGCATGGTAAGACGGAAACGGAAGGAAACGAAAGAAAAGCTGAACAAGTATTATGGGGACTCTGCTCCATCACATGGCATGGTTCACAAGTGGTTCACGGAATTTCGATGTGGCCGTTCGAGCACAAGAGATGCCGTGTGCACAGGATGGCCGGTTGAGGTCACAACAGAAGAAATGGTGAACAAATTTCACAATATTGTGTTGGAAGACCGCCAATTGTAATTTCGTGAGATAGCCAAGACCATAAACATCTCGAGTGAACGGGTGTATAACATTCTGCACGAATTTTTGGGTATGAGAAAGGTTCTCTTTCACCAGGATAATGCACACGCACACAAGTCATCCATTGCCATCGCAGAATTTGTGGAATTGGGCTACGAACTGCTACCTCGTCCACCATATTCTCCAGATTTGGCCCCGAGCGACTACTTTCTCTTCGCAAACCTGAAAAATTGGCTCGCTGGGAGGAAATTCACTTCCAGTGAACACATCCTGGCAGAAACCTCATATTTTGCAGACTTCGGAAAATCATATTTTTTGGAAGGGTTGAAAAAATTGTGCAAACGTCGGACAACGTGTACTGAATGGAAGGGAGACTATCTTGAGAAATAAAATTGATTTTTTTGGAAAAATTGTTGAAAAAGTCACTTCCTTATCAATCCACCCTCATATATGTATGACAAATTGTGTGTTTTAAACAGATCTACACTTTTTGTGTAGAAAAAGTTTGTTTATCCCATACGGTTTACCATTTGTGTAAAAGCCATCCACAATGAAGGACTTTTGGGGACATTCCCAGAAACTGCAACATATACATTACATTTGTCATGAACATATCTTAAACGTACGATATTTTAATAAAAATTGTTAGCCATTTTTGAGAAAATTAAAATTTTCGAAAAATGTTCCATGTAAAGGGTAGCCTGGTGTGAGGGGAGTTTCTTAAAAGTCTTCCTGTCGCAGTTTTGAAAGTTTGGTATTTATCGGACTTTTCGTTCTCTAGTTATGGGGCGCGCACGCACACCCACCCACACGCCCCCCACCCACCCAACCACATTTTCATAAAAATGTTTTTTTTTTATTTAGGAGGCCCCGAAACATGCATTTGCAGTGAAATCTCCTTACAGAATTTTTTGCGTGAAATGCAATACTTCCTCTACTTACTATACGTGGTAGAGAAAGTAAAATGGGGAGTCATGCAAACAGCATGGAATTTCAAAGCCGTCACATTGCGTACGTTCTTTAAAAATCTGACTATCGCCTTGCCAACTGTATAGTGCAACGAAATATGTAAATGTGAATTGAAGGTTTATCTGGATAAACATTAGTAGATAGAATAATAAGCCGTTATAAGAACAATAAGTAGAGAAATGCATGTTGACTGTAGTGCATAAAATTTTTGCCCATGGAATCTTCAGAAACAAGTGCTTTTTACTTTCTCTACTACGTATAGTAAGTAGGGGAAGTATTGTATTCCACCCAAAAATTCGATACCGATATTTCACCGGAAATACATGTTTTGACACCCCCTGAATAAAAAAAGCATTTTTGGAAACATGTCCGTGTGTGTGTCTGTGAACAGCATAACTCAGAAACGAACAGTCGGATAAACTTGGTATTTAGGTTCGGTATCTTCCAGAGATGCGACACAAAGGTTTTCAAGAAAATCCCCCATCCCAGATTACTCTTTACATGGAACATTTTTCGAAAATTTTAATTTTCTCAAAAATGGCTCTAATGTTTTTGATTAAAATATCATATGTTTAAGATAAATTCATGACAAATGAAATGTATATCTCGAATTTTCTGGAAATGTCTCCAAAAGTATTCTTCATTGTGAACGACTTTTGCATAACGGGTAAACCATATGAGATAGACAAAATTTTACTACACAAAAAATGTAGATCGCGTTAAAATACACAATTTATGTCATGTACATTTTTTTGTTGAGTGAACCATTTTCGAGATATTGCTTGTTATTCCCTTAAATTTTTCAATACTTATTTTCTCAAATGGGAATTCGATATTCATTTTTTTTTATCTTGGATATGCAAAGAGTATTAATCTGTGGCAAAGAGAATGGTGCTGCAACTAGCAACCAACTATTAAGAGATTTGTCTATGCTTAAAGGATACTGTGTTTCTATATTGCCCTTGCAAATACAAAACAAGGGGAACATAATGCGCCTGAAGCGATAGTCAAATATTTTTAGAACTGGTCGCTATGTGTAAAATGTAATTCTCTTTGCATGTCAAAAGTTGTTTCTGTAAACGTTTATCTCGATTAATATGAAATAGATGGAGAATAAGTGTTAGTAGAAATAATTTGTACAAGAGTAGAGAAACTCATGTGAGTGTAACACATCAGATTTTTTATCTTAAATGTATACATTTGTTTTCGTATTCCTTTTCATGCTATGCTCGTATCCCATAAGACAAGCAATTCAAATTATTTTCAGCAGTACAAACGGCACCTTTATTCTTTGCCAGTTGATTAATCATGATGAGAATTCTGTGACGTAATAAAATATGACGCAACTCTCGCTTGATTGGTTCACGCAGCCTGCAGCAGATACATTTTTATGAACTGATGCCATCACTGCATGCAAATGGCAATTTCATTAACACATGCTTCACCCCCGAATGCGCGCTTTTGTGCACCACGGTGTATTGCTCATCACAGCTACAAGAACACGTAACAGGCAGTTAATTTTCTAAAGAATAATAGTAATTTACATTAAAACGATCATGCAGTATGTAACACTCGCCGACATAATCTACAATGGTGTTTGCTTCAACCTTCGAGAGGGTTTTATTTTATTAAATAGACTTTTTAATCCATATAGTTACTCTTAAGAAATGAGGAACGGAGATAAAAAATCTAATGTGTTACACTCACACGACTTTCTCTACTCTTGTACAAACTATTTTTACAAAAGCTTATTTTCCATATTCTTAATGTTAATCGAGATGTTAATGTTATTGCTAATCTTCTTATAGGTGCAAGGGGAGTTGGTAGGCTTTAAGCGATAGTCAAATATTTTAAGAGCTGGTTGCTATGTGGCGTATTCCATTCTCTTTGCATTACCAGGACAAAAAAATGAATAACGAATTCCCATTTGAGAAAAAGTATAAGTATCGGAAAATTTAAGGGAATAACAAGCAATATCTCGATAATGGTTCACTCAACAAAAAAAATGCATATGTCAAACTACATTTTAACGCGATCTACATTTTTTGTGTAGTAAAACTTTGTCTATCTCTTAAGGTTTACCAGTTATGCAAAAGTCGTTCACAATGAATACAACAACTCGTCTGGTTATGAGCACTGTTTGGAGGCAACTTAATTGATTTCAACTGTCTAAACCTGTAAATTTCAGTATTTCAAGTCTCTGATTGGCTAATCCTACTCCAATAGAATACCTACATTTAACTAAAGCTTTTTCTGGTTCTTGATTGGCTATTTTTATAAACTGTCACTAAAATTACATTATTGTTACTCCAAGAATCACTAGTAGCATTTAAACTTCCTTACTCATTATTGCCTCAAGGTTACCTCATTGTTACCTCATTGTTAGCAACTTTTAACTTTTTATTCTCACAGCTCCTACATTATTAAATTACGTAATGCATTCACATAATATTATTGAACATGTTTACAATAATATAAGCATATACTATAACTGTTACATACATTTTAGAAATTATTACACACACACATTGCTTCAAGGTGGGCTGTTATTGAATTTACATATTATATAATTTGACTGAAATCATTTTCGTGTTAATAATACTGCCTCATCTGATACTACTTGCAGTACAGAATCACACTTTTGCATGCCTGTTCTTAGTATAAGGAGCTATCTTCTGAATCTCAGTTATTTATTTATGTATATCAGTTCACTATAAATTGTAAAAAATGATTTGCAAAGTCAAAAAATTAAAGATGTGGAAAATTTGCATGTTGTTGCTTTCCTAATATCACTAATATACATTATAAAATTATGATTGTGTTTCAGAAAGTTTAACTATGTGTTGTGTGCATACTGAAAATTTCACCTCTTTGCCTCTCATACTTTCTGAGAAAAAGGTACAGAAGTATCCAAAAATGTTGTCTTGAGAAAACTTAATTTAAAGTTTGAACATTAAAATTTTGACACACTTCAATAAATTCCAGGGCCATCATCATCCTTCTTCCTAGATTACTTCAGCTTTTCTGATTGTCTTCTCTTGGTCCTGGCCTCTTTTGTTAGTTGCTGAACTGCCCGCTGGTTATGATATAGTCGTTCTTTGTTAAAGACACAAAAATGTTCAGAAAACTGGTGTTTAAAGGAATGTAGACTAGCATTTAAATGGTATTTAAATGTCTTTAAAACCTTCTAACCCCCCAAAAGTATATATTTTCTGAAATTGGGAATAGAGATCTTATTGGTGCCTAAAACAAGAAATGTGATTTTTAACCATTTCAGAGTACCTTGTCCCCTTAAAGGTACACCCAGGAATTTTCTGGGAATAGTCTGTTAAGTCTTCTTATTCAGAAGAAATGTTGTATAACAGGTAAACCATAAGAGATACAAGTTTTTGAAGCGCTAGCTTTTCAGTTGGTTTGCGGTGTTACGGAGGGCTTATGAAATTTCAAAGCCAGAATACAGCGAGCCGCTTTTAAACATTTGCCTATCACTTCGGTTTCTTGTGTCCCCCTTGTACCTCCAAGAAATGTGTAGTGAAATATTTCTCATATATAGATGAATATGAGATAGAAAGCTAAGCATTTCCACTAAATAGTCGGTAGAGAAGCTTTTGGGTTCCACCCAAATATTCTATACAGAGATTTTACAGCAAATACACGTTTTGAGGCCCCGTGAAACCAAACAGAACCCTTCTTCGGAAAACGTGCGTGTGTGTCTTAACGCCATAACTCAAAAATAAAAAGTCGCATAAATACCAAAGTTTCTACTTTGATTCAATACCTTCCAAAGCTGCGAAACAAAAATTTAAGAAAATTCACCCACCCCAAAGTACCCTTTAAATAAAACATTTTTCGAAAGTTTTTATTTTCTAAACAACGGCTCTAACGATTTTGATTCAAATACATATAAGAAAAATACTTGCATGAAAAATAAAGGGTATATATTGAATTTTCTAGGAATAATTTTTCTAGGAAGGAGTTTTATATAATCTCGTATATCTGCTAAACGCTAAGCGATAGTTGGAAACGTAACATGGAAAAAATATAGATCTCTTTAAAACACACAATTTATTTACAAATAAGTTTGTGATATAAGACGTTTCTGAGATATTCGTTATTAAATGTTCGAATTGTTCATTTCTTGGCCATTCTCTTAAAGTCCCTCAAATTCAGTTGTTTCTCACAAATGCATAGAAACAATATGGAATTTTAAGGCCACATATAACACCCAGTTCTTAAACATTTTATTATCGCTGTTTCCTTTGTATCTGTCACGAAAGTGTAATGTAGTTATTTGGATTAAAATGTAGAAGGCGGAAACTTAAGCTTTAGTAACAATAGTGTGTATACAGACTAATAAAGTTAAGAGGGTAGAGAAAGTCATGCGAATGTATCAGGTTTTGTTTGTATAGCTTGTAGAATTTATGAGTTTAAACGATAATGGGTGAAGCAAATAATGTGAACAACACCAGACATTTTTAATCATCATAGCATTTTTAATAATGGACTACATGAGGTTTTGCAGATTATAGAACAGAAATATTGACAGTTAGAATAGGACTTTTTCTACCCTCTTAATTTATTTTGTCACGGATGAGATTCACACCAACAGTTCACTAAAACTTACATTTCAGTTTTGAAAAAGATGAAAGGTAATTTTCAGCTTCAAGAAGTTAACTGTGGCTACCATAGCAGCTCGCTTTTACAAGTCTGAGTTCCAGGCAAAAACGGCTAGAAAACAAGACGCTAATAAGTCCTTTATATTGTAACAAATGAAGACACCGGATACTGTTAAACACGCTGTCACTTAGGTGGGTGTTCAGCGTAGCACAAACTTTACACTAGACACTTTTGACACACACCCAAAACAGAACACAACTGCTCCGTCGAATCGAATCACAGTAGGACAGTTAAAAGTAGACAGTGCCGGGTGCACTTCAGTTCAGACTATTCGACTTCCTAACTGCTCCGGGCATGAGCACCACCTTGTATACGCCCCGCATGCAAAGCGCAATGTTCTAGAAGAGGAATCTACTGCAGACCACTGAAAAGAATCTTCTGGAGCAGTAAAAGGCACGGGAAAGCGGCACACAATAGGTTAGTTGTGCACCTATTGTTCTGAAGACCGGTTGAGGGTACCACTCAGGTGCCGGGCCAGGATGCGCTTACCCGCGCAGGTAGCTTTACGTGCACGGTCACAATATGTTGAAAATTCACTGGTCCAACATGTCACAACCGGTTGTTGGCCAACCATCTTCTTTACCTAAACCGTTGTCAAAGTCAGACCAACCCAATTCTTATCTTCTGTTATGGAGGGGACTCAGCACCGATCCAGAGTGATATTTTACCTAAGCCCCACGAGGCAGCGTCCCCGTAAGGAAGGACAAAACGAGAGGAGACACCGGGTGGCCGGATATAGGAGCGACGGTACAGCAATGACAGGGTCCCTAAGTTTCCAGAAGTAGATACCCGGGTAGACGGACAGGTAGATCGGGGACCCCGCCATTCACAGAAAGCTCCAACACCCTTCAAAGGGGTTCGGGTACCCCGGAGCCAGCCGAAAGCCAAGGGACGGAGAGAGTTCACAGAGAGTACCCTTTTCCCCTGACACACTGCACCGAAACACCATCGCCGACATTCCGACCCTAAGAGAGAACAAGGGGATAAAGAATGAATAAAATGTTGAATGAAACGAAAAGGAGGGATAGGAAATTCAAGGGGAGAAAAAAAAAATCACTCCAGCATTCACCTGACCACCCCGGAAAACCTCATGGGTCAGAGTGGGTGGTCTGCAGGATCGAATCCGGGACCCCCCAAATGCGGACCACCCGAATGCCTCCTCAGCGTAAGGAGTTTGGGATCGTTTAAGAACTAAGCAAATTATACTAGTACTCGAACAATCTCTATGGTTTGCTTCAGCCATAAACGTGTAACACATTACGAGCAATAAAGGTTAACACATAATGGAAATAAAAACGAGCAATATAATAAATGCTGTTGTTATCACTCAATTCAGGCAACTCCTGCACCCATAAAATCAACATTTAGTCAGCTATTAACCCGTACTAATCATTTATTTATAACTTGATTGTTACAATACTCTCCTAAATTCCTTGTGAGATTTGTCTGCAAAATGTTTCCTTACTGTATCTCTGGTCTTAATTTATCCAGTTCTCTTTAATAAAATGTTTTCAGTAATGCTTGTTCCTGGATACTCAAATATAATGTGAACAACATTTTTTTTGCACATACTCACTGCACATAAATTCTGCTAAAGGTTTCTACCAGCAAATTTCTAATTTAAGCCATGTTAAACATTATTACATCTATTAATCTAGCCTTCTCTAATAGAATTCCCTTTCATCCTTCGATTTAACGAAAACATTTTCTCTCTAGCATACATAATGTGTGTGTATCCTCAAATGTGTATCTAATTTTCTAAATTCGCTTATTAAATTGCCTCATCCTAACCATCTCCCCCATTCCATAGTTCTTGTCCCAATTATCCTACCCAGTTTGCTTTTCCTAAAGTGGATTCCTAAAAGTTTAAACATTCCTGCAGGACATGACCATCTGTTGCACTCTGAATCAATATTTTAGTACCCTCTACATCACCCAGGCTTTCACACTGACCCTAGCAGCTTTAGTGGAATACTTGACACAGTTTTACAAAACATGCCATAGTACACTATATTCTCACTTCAACTATATTCATATCACATGCAAACATTTTCTTGCCAACTTACTTTAGCTAATGCAAACATCTTTTTCATTGACCTGAATGTTATAACTTATTCCCAAATCCACACACTCTTTAGCAATCTTTTCCAGCTTAGTCACTTTCTTGAAAACCATACTTTCTTTTACTGTTTCACTTTAAGATACTATTCCTCACAGTATATATTTTAGAAATTGCATTCGTCAGCCCAGTCGCTGAAAATAATGTGGACAAAGAACTATTTGCTTATGATAATAACAGTCCATCCACTTTATTATCGGCATATAATGGGACATTGCATGTGAAACTGAACGAAAAAAACCCTTGTGTGTGCGTTGTAATTTTTCCTACTAATAAGGGGTGCAAAGGAAAGCATATTTGTCAAATATTAGATCTAAAACCCAACTGTTGTCACGTTATTGGAGGATAAATGTATTATATTAATTCATTTTGTCGCTTTTAAGTGCGCATAGCTTCGGAATCCTTTATTTCAGAATATTGTACCAAATCTCATTTTGTAGAAAATGTCCGCATTTCATTGCAACATATACTAATCATTTTTATAATATCCACAAAAATCTATATACAGTATTTATTTTAAGCGTCTCCGGATTTTTATAAAACTAAAATATTAGATTGAGAATAATCCAAGTGTCATTAACAGAAGGCGGCAATATTGGTAAAGTGGTTATGTTTGGGTGTTCATAGTTATTACCAAAAAGTGAATACATGCAGTGACTTACGTAGTTGATCCACGATGATCAAGTGTTCTGTGAATCTATGAGTAAGCACTCAGAACCGCATACTGCTTAGTAAGCGTTCTTATTGTTTAACCATGCAAAGCAGCTTGCTTGACCTTCAGTTCAAAACAAACGAGTGACCATGAGCGCGTAAAATAATTTACTTTTTTTATTATTATTTTAGACGAAACCCTATCAGTAACCAATTACGGAAAAATTTTAATTACGGAATCTTCCATACATAATAAAATTATTTTTCTTAATCTGTAACCGTCTTCACTTGAAAAAATAGATGTTTCTTCACTTAAATAAAACTAAGAACATGTTTACTTATTAGTATGGAATTAAAGTTTAGGGAATCAAAATATTGCTCGATTTAAATAATTGGATATAAAGATTTCAGAGTTATAACAGCTTGAAGTTGGAAATTTTAGAAAAATACGATAAATTTTAACCATTTTAATTGCAAAACTATGATAATATAAATTTTAAGAGTTTGCATAAAACACTGTATCGGACTTTTCTACAAATACAAAAAGTTGCGTTTCGTTTAAGAAATACAAGTTCGATTTTCCTTCTATTTCGGAGGAATTGAAATGGAAATTTTACTTTCTTTGAAACTGCTAATATAATCATTAATATATACATTAAATAGGATAGGACTTAATTTGCATCCTTATGTCAAGTCCGGGCACTCGGAGCAAACACCATAATTTACATATTTATTTATAATTTAAGGAAGTTATAAGCATACGATATATTCACTTGACTTTCTCTATTCACTATCGTTTATTTTTATATAGGGACGACAAACCATTCTTATTTCTACCTACCTCATGTTACTCGAATTCCTTATTTATTACATATTTCCTTAAGGTAAAAGGGGTGATAGAGAAAATCGAATCGATATATGCTACTCCATAAATTCTATGTTCTTTCCACATCGCGAGAAACAATTAAATAACTACAGAACTTAAAAAATGACAGGTTTTGGAAAATTCAAACGACTATTCACCGATATCTCGAAAATTGCCAATGCCATAAATAGTTATTTGAAATAAATTGTGAGTTGGGAAGGGATATACATTTTTGTAGTATGTTTCTCTCCATCTCTTATGGTTTATACGATTCCTTTTGAATGAAGTAGACTTCGTTAAAACTATTCCCAGAAAATTCAGGATATATTTTATTTGCTGCATAAATATCTTAAATGCAGGTATGGCATTTTAACCATTTTTGAGAAAATCTAAAATTTCCTAAAATACTTCAAGTAAAAGGCGAAGGATTTTCTAGCAAATCTTCGCGGCGAATGAAGATATTGAAATTAAATACCAAGTTCGGTATTTATCACACTTTTATTATACAGTTATGCTGCTCAGTTACTCATACATCTAAAAGTGCCTTTATTTTTTGATTCGAAGAGTCTCAAAACATGCGTTCTCGGTGAAACCTTAACAGCTAATTAAGGTGTCAAAAGAAGACTAATAGACATCAACCAACTGGGAATAGAGAATCGGATTGTAAAATTAAACATTCTCTAAGTCTAGCAAATGAAATAAAGTTGAACTGGGGTAAAGAGGCATATACACTTAACTTAGAAAGAAAGGAAAGATCAGGGATGGCATGGTTTAGACTGGGGGGCTGGAGGGCACAGAAAATGACTGACGATTCTGGCAGGAGAATCTGCCCATTCTGTGATTTGAATGAGGACTGGGTACATATTTTGGCGGAATGTGTACAGTGTGAGAACCAGCGAACAATTAAACTCAAAGAAAAATTCTTACGGACATAAGAAAGAGATTGGCATGTTGGGAGCTACTGGCAAAATTTGTTCAGTTAGTCAAAGGTAATTTGTCTATTTTCCTTTTCTCGTCTGTTTTTGTTTTGTTTTCTTTCTCTGTTTATTTTGTCATCATACCTTGTATCTTAAATATGCATGTACGGTCAATGACCCATGCACTAAATACTTGTGTAATAATACTTTTTCTACTGCGCATAGTAAGTAGGGGAAGTATTTTATTTTTAATTAGAATACTATACTTTCGCTTAAAGCTATCTACGAGGCAGACGAAGTAAACATGCTTTTTTAGTTATCAGGGGGCCTCAAAGCGTGTATTTCAGGTAAAATCTGGGATCGAATTTCTGGGTAAAATATAGTAGTTCCTCTACTTACTATAGATAAGCACTAGAGAAAGTAAAAATGTGCAGTCAGAGTAGATGGAGCTGTCACACCTGGACTTCAACAAGAGCCATGCAGACCTGTCAGTCGTCCTCCGTGGACTAGTGGTACCGTGCTAGCCTTTAGTTCCCAAGGTCGCGGGTTCAAACGCAGCGGAGGGCGGTGGGTTGTTTTGGGCGTAAAAATCCTTAGCATGGCTTCCCGTAAAAGAACCTCAAGCCTGATAGAGGCCTCTGAGCAAAATTACCGCTCTTTCACGACCAATATAGAATGGGACGCTAAGGATCACAGCAGTTAAAGAGCGCCCATAAGTAAAACTCAATTTAATTTTTTTGCAGACCTGCCGTATCATCGTACAAGAGCAGGAGGCTGAAAACCGAAAATCATAGTTTATTTATACCTACTAGTCTACATAGAAGCAGGTTTGACCCCAAATAATTAGCCAATCATCTGCTATCATCAAACCAATTAATCGCCAAGAAAATTATGAAGACAAATGTATGCTATTCCCAGCTGTCTCCCTGCAACTAAAATGCAGACGTTGAAAAACCATTGTCATAGGGGTGGTGGTGAACTTCACCATCATGTAAGAAATGCTTTCTTATTTTTTTCCAGAGTAAAATACAACTTGAATGGACTGGCTTTCTAGGTCTAATTTCTTCACATTTACCTCTATTCTACAAATTAGTTATGCAATAACCCGTTTTTACTTTCCCTATTACATATATATTAGCTACAGAGATATTGCATTCCACCCAAAAAAAATCGATATCGTGATTTCACCGGGAATACATCTTTTTGAAGCCCCCTGAATCCAAAAAAGCATTTATAGAAAAAAGACCATGTGTGCGTCTATTTATCTCTCTGTGAACAGCATTACTTGAGGCAGTATTTTTAATACTTATACGATATCAGTCTAATTATTTAATTAAAACTGTAATAGCAGCCCACCTAAAAGCAGTATGTGTATAATAGAATATAAAAAGTGTATATTACAGTCATTGTATATGTTTATATTATTATGTACATGTATAATAATGTTATGTGAATGTATTACGTAATTTAACAATGTAGGAGCTGTGTGAATAGAAATAAGCTGCCTTCCGTAGCAAACAGAATTACACCGTAGAAGCCGAAAGTTACTAACAATGAGGTAACCTTGAGACAACAATAAATTAGAAAGTTTAATAATGCTATTAATAATTCTTCGAACAATAATGCAATATTTAAAATAGTTTATAAATAGCCAATCAAAAACTAGAAAAAGCTTAAGTTAAATAAAAGTATTCTATTGGAGTAGAATTAACCAATCGGAGACATAAAAATAGTAAAAAGTATCAATTTAAGCGGTAGGAGCCAGACAGCGTACCCAAGCAGACGCTATTAGATTGCGTATCCGATCGGTACGGACGTGCTCAATGTGAGAGGCATAAAATATTCATTATAGCGCGAATAATATAAAGTTAACGTGTTAAAAAGTACAAGTAACAATAATCTCACAGCTCTACAGTAGAATATATCTGTTAAGTGTTAATTAATCGTGAGAAGGATTAATAAAAAGAGTGAAGTAAACATTATAATTTGTGTAAGCCTTCATTCTTTAGCCGCACCAACCCCTGCTAAGAGATACGTGTTTCTGCAAATTACTACTAACACAGCCGAGGCATATATATATAATATTTAAATAAACATAAAAATAAAAAGTTGAGTTTTTAAACGTTGGGGCGAAGGCCACCGAAAAAGAAGTAAACGTTGGGGTGAAGGCCACCGGAAAGTAAACGCGGGGCGAAGGCCACCGGAAACTTTGTAACATCCTTGCAACTACTTCAACTTTGGGTCCCCAACAGTGAACTCCAATACATCTACTTCAAACTCAAAAACGAAAAACAGGATAAATTCAAAGTTTTTGTTTAGGTTCAGTGCCTCCAAATATGCGACGCAAAATTTTCAAGAAAAATCTCCCCATCCCAAACTACCTTTTATATGGAACATTTTCCAAAGTTTATATTTTTTAAAAAATGGCTAACGATTTTTATTAAAATGTCATTTATTAAACACAGCATTGCAAACAAAATTTACATCTTCAATTTTCTGGAAATAGCCTGTGAAGTAGATTTCATTCGAAATAAACTTTGTATAATCTTTTATAACTGGTAAACGTCAAGCAATAGACGAAAACGAACTACACAAAAATGTGGATCTCTTTAAAACACACTTTATTTCAATTAACTTTTTTGTGGGCTCAGCCATTTCCCTTATATCTGCTCTTCTTTTCATTTCCTTTAGGTATTTAGTTGTTCATCGCGACTGCATGCAGAGAATGGAATTTTAAGGCCAGTACACGGCGTGCAGTTCTTAAACATTTGACTAACACAATTCCCTTTGTATCTACAACGAAACGTGTAACGCAACTGTTTCCGGAAAGGTTTATCTCCATCAAATAAAAATAAACTTTCAAAAGAATAATTTCTATACTCATTAAGCGATAGAGCGTAACGAAAGTCGTGTGCATGTATTACATCAGATTTTTTTAGAAAAAGGTCCCCCTGTGTGTGTGTGTGTGTGTGTGTGTGTGTATATATATACACACTACGTGATCTGCCGGACATCTGGCTGAAAATGACGTAGAAGTTCGTGGCGCCTTCCATCGCTGATGCTGGAAATCAATATGGTGTTGACCCACCCTTAGCCTTGATGACAACGTTCACTCTCGCAGGCAGTGAAGGTTTCTTGGGGAATGGCAGCCAATTCTTCACGGAGTGCGGAATTGAGTAGAGGTATCGATGTAAGTCGGCGAGGTCTGGCACGAAGTCGGCGATCCAAAACATCCCAAAGGTGTTCTATAGGATTCAAGTCAGGACTCTGTGCAGGCCAGTCCATTACAGGTATGTTATTTCGTGTAACCACTCCGCCACAGCCCGTACAGTAGAACAGGTGCTCGATCGTGTTGAAAGATGCAATCGCCATTCCCGAATTGCTCTTTAACAGTGGGAAGCAAGAAGGTGCTTCAAATATCAATGTAGGACAGCGTTGTGATCGTGCCACGCAAAACAACAAGGGATGCAAGCCCCCTCTAGGAAAAACCATAACACCACCACCTCCGAATTTCACTTTTGGCACTACACACGCTGGCAGATGACGTTCACCGGACATTCGCCATACCCACACCCTGCCATCGGATCGCCACATTGTGTACCGGGGTTCGTCACTCCACACAACGTTTTGCCACTGTTCAATCGTGCAATGTTTACGCTCCTTACACCAAGCGAGGCGTCGTTTGGCATTTTCCTGCGTGGTGTGTGGCTTATGAGCAGCCGCTCGACCATGGAATCCAATATTTCTCACCTCAAGCCTGTTATAGTACTTGGAGTGGATCCTGATGCAGTTGGAATTCCTGTATGATGGATGGTCTGGATAGATTTCTGCCTATTACTCATTACGACCCTCTTCAAATGTCGGCGGTCTCCGTCAGTCAACAGACGAGGTCGACCTGTACGCTTTTGTGCTGTACATGTCCCTTCACGTTTCCACTTTACTATCACATCAGAAACAGTGGACCTAGGGATGTTTAGGAATGTGGAAATCTCGCGTACAGACTTCTGACGCAACTGACACCCAATCACCTGACCATGTTGGAAGCCCGTGAGTTCCACGGAACGTCCAATTCTGCTGTTTCGTCATGTCTAATGACTACTGAGGTCACGGATAATGAGTACCAGGCAGTAGGTGGCAGCACAATGCACCTAAGATGAAAAACGTATGGGATGTCCGGTTACTTTTGATCTCACAGTGTATATGTGTGTGTGAACAGCATAACTCAAAAACGAAAAGTCCAAAACTTAAATACCAAGTTCAGCACCTTTCAAAGAAGCGACCAGAACGTTTTTAAGTAAGTCTCCCTACCCCAAACTATACTTTATATGGAACATTTTTTGAAATTTTTTATTTCCTGAAAAAAAAGACTTAGGATTTTGATATTTTAAATGGCGAATAAAATGTTTACCTTAATTTTTGGGGAATAGCCTGCGAAGCCCTCTTCATTCGGAAGGAATTTTGTATAATCTTGTATAACTGGTAAACGTTAAGCGATAGACGAAGACATACTAAACAAAAACTGCAGATCTCTTTGAAATACACAATTTGTTTCAAATAATTTTGTGACATCAGCCATTTCCCATATATCCTTTATTTATGAATAGAATTGTTTAATATTTAGTCTTTCTTTAAGTCCTGTCGATTTTCAGCTATTTCTCGTGATGTAATGGAAAGAACATGGAATTTTAAGCCAAGCGTGTAGCGTCCAGTTCTAAAACACTTCACTATTGCTATTCCCTTTTTAGTATATTGGAGTATATTCAAATCTCGATTATCTCGATTAAAATTAAGTGAATAGGAAAATAAACTTTCGTAAGAATAAATTTTATACCCACTGATAACCGATAGAGGACAGAGAAAATCATGTGAAAGTAACAGATCACATTGTTTTGTCTATTTCCTGCTAAGTATGAAACATGTCAAAAACTGTTGCATTATACATTTTTATTTCTGCACTGGAACGTACGAGACTGAGAAGAAGCCCAATTTGAAAAACAGCAGCTGCTAACCTTGATTTTGCACCCTCTTTGCACGATCTCTTGAGATACAGAAGAAAGATCATTTAGCACTTTAAATCTATTGCTTAAAATATTAACACATTTGAAAATTATGCGATTAAATTGACATCTGACATGTATTGTAAATTTTACTTTATCCACACGTTTACTGGGGAAAGTTTGCCTGTATATTAGAAGAACTCAATTATAGAAAATTAAATGAAAATGAAGAGAGTTCGCCATATATCCATAAAATTGGAATATGCGTTCTGTTCATCATTCCAATGATTTAAAGGTATAGATTTTCATCTAAATCTTCAGAGACATCCTTGAAGAAACACATTACGAAGAAAATTCTGTGTTGACATGCCCTAAGGTGATATATGTTTGGCCAAAAGCTTTTACTGTGCGATATTTTGAAAATAATTATATTTTAAACTTTGTTGTGGAACATGATATCTCTACTGACATTATCTGCAGAGATATGAAGGTTAGCTGTAAGTGATAATGGCTTCTATATAAAGTGTTATGCCAAAAAAGACGGATATGTAAAGCACATCATGTTTTACATGTTCTAGCTACTTAGAATTCTTCAAAAGAAAGTTTAGTCAGGATTATGCGAACCTCTCAAATTCAGCTTGTAATGTCTTGTAGGAAATGTGTCAAAATCGGATTAGTTGGATTGCTGGCACGACAGCACCATTTGACTTCACAATTCCATCGTTATAATTACACAGATAAACAGTAATATGCGAGGCACGAGGCACCTCGGCCATAGGCTTTTTGGGCACTCCCAATTTTCTTTGTAGTTCAAATCTATATTCAACCCTATCTCCTGAAGGCCGAGTTCCTTCGAAGATTGTGTTCCTGTGTCTGTTTCTGGAGCCTCATACTCTAGCAAATGTTACTTTGTCTCTCTATTCTTGCTGTAGAAACGGCAAGTGGGTTTATCACTTAAAATATTTATAGACTGAAGCGATTTTCTGAAGGGTCCATAATGATTTTCCTGACTTGAGTAAGATTTGGCTGAGTGGATTTGATAAACGTGCTCTCTAAATTTTGGACAGGATTGTTTAGTTCTCCTGACCTATTGAAGAAGAGTGTCATGACAGAAGCAGTAAGTCAGCGAGTGAATGCTTTGATTAAGGTTTGACCGATTGGATTTGATAAACGTTCTCTATAAATTTCGGACAGGATTGATTGGTTTGCGTCTTCCTGGACCATTGGAGAAGTGTCATAACAGAGCTTTTGCTGACGGAAGATCTGATTCTTATACAGCTTTTGTCTCTCTTTGTTGCCCTCAATGTCAGTGCCGAGGGACCAAATATACCCCAGCTGGTGGAGAAAGGGCTCACGGAGATTTTAGGTAATCGTTTAGGAATTCAGGGCAACCCAAAATGTGGATTTCTCGAGAAATACCATAAAATGTTCTGGTTAAATGTAAATAACGAAAGCTAAAAATACCAAAATTCATATTTGTTAAGACGTTATCACGCGTTACATGTCAAAGAGTTCCAATTATTCTGAAACCATGATTCAGATATTGCTGTATTTTAACAAACTTAGATTCTGTGCACAAGTTTCCGAAAACGTACCTCAATTTATCGAACCCAGGCTAAAGGACACTGGAAGTTAAAGGGAAGCTCTTGTATGTTCTGGGTACACAGTTCACAGGTGGCCGCGAAGAGATTAAGGGGAGGGAACCACGTACACAGTGCTGCCAACTGTTGCATGTTGGCTTGGGTGGGGTGAAAACCTGTTGCATCACATCTTGTGCAAACAAAGGGAAGGCAGAAATTAAGGGGCTTGTAATTTGGTTTCGATTACCGGAAGAGAATTCAAGCTGAAAGCCCTTCCCTTATCTCTTCAGCTTTGTTATTCTTTCCAACAGCCCTCATATCAACCTTTATTGCCTGAATTGTCATCTGGCGGTGGACAGTTTTAATGCTACCTGATGTTTGGCGAAACTAACAGAAGGCAAGCATTTATGATTAGGGATCTAGAATGTCAAGTATAAGCGTGCTGGATGATGAATTTTCATTTTTAGAACAAAATCACTTATTTAAAATTTTTAAGGTAAAAATTCTCCAAAATTGTAAATTTCATTGTAGTTTAGCTCTTCTAGGCATTTAAATGCCTAAACGCGGTGTGTGATAAAAACACGTAAAATTTTGAAACGCGTCTTTCTCGAAATGTTTTCTTAAATTTTTATCATCTTAAAATGATCCACATGTTACATATTTTGTAAATTTCTCACAAAATTTCGGTATCCATACTTTCTCTGAAGGTGGTGAATTCTAAAGATCCTTTTGATATCTAATCTGGTTTGAATTTAGCTCTTAACAACTTTACATATGATTGATCTTTCTTAAACTAAAGTGTTGCATTACTTTGCTAGAAAAGCTGCAGTGTTACCAAAGAAACAATCTATTATAAAATATTATATTCGAGGAATAATATGCAAAATTTAAAAGTTTAAGGCACACGAAAGATTCCCAGCTATTGATTTTTTTTCTTGGAAAATTAGGTACATAGATAAAGAAGAACTAATTTACCGAGCGGGATGGCTCAGGCGGTAAAGACTGGCCCGCATTCGGAAAGTCCCGGGTTCAAATCCCGTGGGCCGACCAATCTGTAGGAGGTTTTTTCGTGGTTTTCCTCAGTCGCCAAGGTAAATACCGGATTGGGTATTTAATACCACGACCCAAAGTTGCACCTTAAATCTGAAACAGTAAAATAAACAATAAGTGGTAATATGCCATCTTCTACAGACAATGTAAGCAGTTAGACACGACGGCACGTCATCTGCACGGCACGAAGCAGAAGATCCGGCTGCCCTGGGCTGGGGGCCTCTGTGGGCACGTGACGAAGCAAGATGGCATTTTCAGGGATGAGACTTAGAAGGCTAACTGTCCGCCTTTCTGTGTGAGGGAGGCGGTTGGACTGAACGGCACCCTAATGTCATCTGCACGGCATGAAACAGATAGTTACAGGGATGAGACCTAGAAGCCTAATTGTCCGCCTTTATATGGGAGTGGTGGTTGACTGGACGGCACCTTAATGTCGTCTGCACGGCACGAAGCAGAAGATTCGGTAGGTATGCGCTGGGGTCTCTGACACGTGACGGAGCGGGTGGTTACAGGGATGAGACCTAGAAGGCTGTCCATCACAAAGAGTTATCCACCAACAGATCCCTCGCGATATGACCAGGGAGTTAAAGCGACGTAAAATAAAATAGATTTTTTTTCTATCATTAGGTCGAAATAAGATGGTAAAAATATCAGCTAAATAGTAGAAATTAGCTGTTTGAAAACTGACTTAAGAGGAGATTGCACAGGCTATGTCTTAATGTCTATAATGTTAAAATGTTAACTGTGTAGTTAAATTTCTAAAATTTATCTGTGGGTTTAGTTATGAAAGAAAATCCTATGTTTACCCTTACGTTATTAGATAACCATTTTGTATACAATCAACCGATTTTTGTGGCTTTAACACTGTGTAAACTATATTTTAAAAGTATCAGTGATTGGTAAAATAACTTGCTGTAGAATGTATACCGGGTGAAAGGGAGAAATCTCGACAAACATTTACGGACATTTCTTTCTATATTTCATAGGTTTCTGGACAAACGCTTTGTAATGTAGAGTGCTTGACAATAGTGTGCTTCACTCTGCAGAAGGTGGGAGTGTCGGATTTGATGGGCAAGTTCATTCCCGCCGCAGAGTTGGATGCACGCTGTCTCAAACGTCGCTGTGAGTTCACTCAGCGTTTAAGAGCAAATATTAACTACACTAATGATGTATAAATCCAAGGACATTTTTTCAGGGATTTTAGGACCACTATACCGATCATTTATTCGCCATTGAAAAGCATTTCTTTCCGCTTGTGATGGATTATAACAGCTTCATGGAAAAGGCAGATAACGTTAACGAGATTATGGTTAAAATTATTTGAAAATTTAAGCAATAAAACGTTCAAAAACTGAATTGCAACATTTTTTAAAGAACGCAATAGTCAACGGTGTTTGAAGATCCGTATTACAATCTGATTGGTGAATAAGAATATCTCTTTTTCGTGAATTAAGATCACACGCACAAACACACACACACACAAATATATATATATATATATATATATATATATGTATATATATAATGTTCAACATTTTATTCAGAACTTTAACATTTACAAAAGTATCCATCTAGAGAGAGTATGTGAAATCCTTGAAAGTAGCTTTAAAAGTTACTATGACGGTAGCTAACTGGGTCAAAATAAAATTACATGTGAAGTATTTACAGCTTACATGATCACTAATAGAAGGAAAACATGGCGGTTTGAGGTTTTTTTTTTTCAAAGTGTACACTGCGATTGTAGAAGCTTTAAAAACCGATATTTTTAGATAATGCATATGTTTTGCAATTTATCTGCCCTCTCATTACCATGTATGCCCATATGATCTTTAATCCACGTGATACTCACGTGATTGTCCTCCGTGGTGTAGTGGTTACCATGCTAGCTTCTAGATCCGGATGTCGCGGGTTCAAACTTGGCGGAGGGCGATGATTTTTTTGGGGGCCTAAAAATCCTTAGCATAGCTTCCTTCGGAAGGGAAGTAAAGCCGATGGGCCCGTGATTTATAGCACGTAAACGAACCTCAATCCTGATAAATTTCCGGTCTTTCACGCCCAATACAGAATGGGACGCTAAGAACCCAGCAATTAAAGAGCGTCCATAAATAAAACTCAATTTAATTTAATTTCACAAGTGATTAGTATTTATGATATCATTCCTTATTTTAGCAACAAGTGGATATTTAGTATATTTGTCACGATAAACATTTACAGATGCCTGGGAAATACTGTATATACAGCACTATACTCATAGTGGCACCATCCACTGGGTATTAAATACCCTTGTACATGATTAAAGTTTTCATTTTTCAATTCAAGAGTTTACAAGAAAAATTATCAAATATTTTTAAATATTTGATAAGATTGGACAAGACTTGACAGCGTCATAAACGTGTATTTACACGTTGTTTCTTTGTCAAACTTAACCTCTTCAAAACACATTAATAATTTATCACCTGCAAAATAAATTACTACTAGCGTCACGATATAACAATTGCAATAAAATATTGTTCTCTCTACGTAATATTATATAGCACTTTCACTTATTGTAGCCCATGAAATCGGATTAAGTTTAAAGAATACAATGTAAATAACACGAATTAATAGGTTAACTACACTATATCACATTGCATTAATGCATAATGTGCCTTCAGAAATCTGCCCGGCTATTTCTTCATACGCTCCCTTTCATCTTGTGGTGATTCACGAAGCCCACGACGTACAGACATTGCCAGTTTTTACTTTCCCTACTACGTATAGTAAGTAGGGGAAGTATTGTATTCCACCCAAAAATTCGATACCAATATTTCACCGGAAATATATGTTTTGAGATCCCCTGAATAAAAAACATCTGATGTGTTACACTCACATGACTTTCTCTACTCTTGTACAAACTATTTTTACGAACGCTTATTCTCCATATGCTTCATGTTAATAGCGATATCAAGATGTCAATCTTATTGATAATTTTCTTCTAGATGCAAGGAGAATATGGTAGGTTTTAAGCGATAGTCAAATATTTTAACGCTGGTTGCTATGTGGCGCATTCCATTCTCTTTGCATGTCCTGAGCATAAAAAAAATGATTATCGAATTTGAGAAAAATTATAAGTATTGGAAAATTTAAGGAAATAACAAGCAATATCTCGAAAACGGTTCACTCAACAAAAGAAATTTATATGCCATAAATTGTGTATTTTAACACGATCTACATTCTTTGTATAGTAAAATTTTGTCTATCTCTTATGGTTTACCAGTTATGCAAAAGTCGTTCACAATGAAGAATACTTTTGGAGACATTCCCAGAAAATTCGAGATGTACATTATATTTTTCATGACAATAACTTAAACAGGCGCACGCGCACGCGCACGCGCACACACACACACACACACACACACACACACACACGTTTCCAAAAATGCTTTTTTTTGGATTCAAGAACTCTCAAAACATGTATTTCCGGTGAAAACTCGGTATCAAATTTTTGGGTGGAATACAATACTTCCCCTACTTACTATACGTAGCAGAGAAAGTAAAAAACATTTTTGGAAACACGTCCGTGTGTGTGTCTGTCTGTGAACAGCATAACTCAGAAACGAACAGTCGGATAGACACCAAACTTGGTATTTAGGTTCGGTATCTTCCAGAGATGCGACACGAAGGTTTTCAAGAAAATTCTCCCACCCCAGATTACCCTTTACATGGAACATTTTTCGAAATTTTTAATTTTCTCAAAAATGGCTCTAACGATTTTGATTAAAATATATGTTTAAGATATTTTCATGACAAATGAAACATATATCTAAGAGTTTTCTGGGAATATCTCCAAAAGTATTCTTTATTGTGAACGACTTTTGCATAACTGGTAAACCATAAGAGATTGACAAAATTTTACTGCCCAAAGCATGTAGATCGCGTTAAAATACACAATTTATGTCATATACATTTCTTTTGTTGAGTGAACCATCTTCGAGATACTGCTTGTCATTCTCTTAAATTTTTCAATACTTATTTTCTCAAATGGGAATTCGTTATTCATTTTTTTGTTTTGGATATGCAAAAATTATTAATATGAAATAGATGGAGAATAAGAGTTTGTAAAATTAGTTTGTACAAGAGTAGAGAAAGTCATACGAGTGTAACACATCAGATATTTTTTATAACCTAATCAGCTCCAGGTAGCCATTTTTGTTTACTTTTCCCTTTCAGTCATTTTGCAGATATCGTGATGCACTGTAAATAGTCGCATTTTATTGACGAAAGCGATTAAATCATTGTCAAAACATTTGATCATTTAGAGCATGTCATTATTTGTTTTCAAAACTTCCAAATACTTTGAAAGTATTGGAAGCAATTTGAAAAGAAAAGTTGTGACAACTCTTGGAAAGACTTATAAAGCATTGAATTGTACAAAAATTTGATCGTGTACAAGGAGCTTTAGAATGCAAGTTAGTTGGACTCTCATAAAATATAGATGAAGGTGGCTCGACGTTTTGTTGAAAATGCCGTGGAGTAGAAAATAGTTGTTACTCGCAGAAAATTCGTTTAAGCCCGCCTCTGTGATGTGGGGGATGCCTTTCATTCAAGAGATCCCAGGTTCGAATCTCAGGGGGAGTTACCCATAAGGATTATTCCAGGAGCTTCCATTATCATGAAAAGACGAATATCGAGTAACTAAAGACCCCAGGCGCAGTAAAAGTAAATAAATAAATAAAAATAGAATAAATAAATAAAAAGACTTTCAAGTAATTCTTTGCAAGTAATACAGTGTCACAATTTAGCTGATTAGAAAACAAAAGAATTATTCCAACCGCGTGAGTTATCCCAAAAGACCTTAACAACTCTTAGGTAGAAAATTTTGCTACATTTTCTGTATGTTGCAATCGAGTTGATTATTATCAGTGTATGTTAATTATATGCATTGTTACATGTTAGAAGGTCTAAAAGTTAACATGAAAATTAAATTAATTTCTAATACCCAGCACGCAAATTAAGGGGACGTATACTTACTTGGCTGTGGTGGACCGAAACATGGTGTGGAGGTGAAGAGGAAGGCGTGGGTTTTTAATATACAGACTCCATAACACAAATCTACTCACACATTCCTAGATTTATTTCCCAACCATTTTGGGTTCCTATTAAAAATGGAAGGTGGGAGGAGATGTCCGACGATCCAAAGCCCGGCTTACACACGCGGTCCGTTCCTTATGAAGTGCTAACCGAGACAAATGCTATCCACTACTACTCGTGGCTAGCAAAAGCTACCAGCTAAGATTGACGTAAACAACAATGTGTCTGGTAATGACAACGTAGAAACACACACACTACGTGATCAAAAGTATCCGGACACCCGGCTGAAAATGACGTACAAGTTCGTGGCGCCCTCCATCGATAATACTGGAAGTCAATATGGTGTTAGTCCACACTTAGCCTTGATAATAGCGTTCACTCTCGCAGGCATACTTTCAATCAGGTGCCGGAAGGTTTCTTGGGGAATGGCAGCCCATTCTTCACGGAGTGCGGAACTTAGGAGAGGTATCGTTGTAGGTCGGCGAGGCCTGGCACGAAGTCGGCGTTCCAAAACATCCTAAAGGTGTTCTATAGGATTCAAGTCAGAACTCTGTGCAGGCCAGTCCATTACAGGGATGTTATTGTCGTGTAACCACTCCGCCACAGCCCGTGCAGTATGAACAGCGCTCGAGCGTGTTGAAAGATGCAATCGCCATTCCCGAATTGCTCTTCAACAGTGGGAAGCAAGAAGGTGCTTAAAATATCACTGTAGGTCTGCGCTGTGATCGTGTCACGCAAAACAACAAGGGGTGCAAGCCCCCTCCAGGAAAAACACGACCAAACCATAAGACCATCACCTCCGAATTTCACTATTGGCATTAGACACGCTGGCAGATAACGTTCACCGGGCATTCGCCATACCCACACCCTGCCATCGGAGCCCCACATTATGTGCCGTATGCATTTGTCACTCCACACAACGTTTTGCCACTGTTCAATCGTGTAATGTCGTGTAATGTCTCTGTCAGTCAACAGACGAGGTCGGTCTATTATTTTGTGCTGGACATGTCCCTTCACGTTTCCACTTCACTATCACATCAGAAACAGTGGACCTAGGGATGTTTAGGAGTGTGTAAATCTCGCGTACAGACTTCTGACACAAGTGATACCCAATCACCTGACCTCGTTCGAAGTCCGTGAGTTCCACGGAGCGTCCCATTCTGTTGTTTCACGATGTCTAATGACTACTGAGGTCGCGGATAATAAGTACCAGGCAGTAGGTGGCAGCGCAATGCACCTAAGATGAAAAACGCCTGTTTGTGGGGGTGTCCGGATACTTTTGATCACGTAGTATAGAGAGAGAGAAAGGGAGAGAGAGAGAACTTTGTCCAGTGCAACATCAGAAATTATTAAACCGATTATTTATAATTAACATCTGATGAGACGTTTTTCTCAATTCTTACAGAATATATGCCATTTCTACAACATTTAACTTGATGGCCTGGAAATGGAGAATCTTTATATTCATCCGTTTCGCCTAAATATTAAATTGAGTTTTATTTATGACGCTCTTTAGCTACTATGGTCCTTAGCGTCGTCCCGTTTTATATTGGGCGTGAAAGACCCTAAAGTTTGCTCAGAGACCTCTATCAGGCTTTACGTACTTTTACGTGCCGTAAATCTACAACATGGGATCACCACTTTGCAAAGGAAGCCATGCTAAGGATTTGTACGCCCGAAAAAATCCATCGCCCTCTGCCGTTTCAACCCGCGACCTCGGAAATTTCGCCCATATTTCGTTGTATATCGATATTAGAAGTTTCTGTTCAGTGTGAAAACTGTGTAACTTTTATGTTAATAAACCACTATTAGAAAAAGACAAAGTTACCAGCAAGAAACTAATGTTTAAGCTTTCCATATACTCTTTATTATCTAACAGACCTACCATCCAACTTGATATAAACACACAATTCGTTAACTAGTCCGCGATAGAAACCAAAACACACCAGAATACAGTACCATGTATATGCGCGATTATCTGCGAGTTTTCAAGAACCATGTTACACACAGTCCGAAAATTTCTTTACCATTTCATATTAACCAAATGTTATTAAACTAAATTCAGTTGTAGCTTAGGTTTAATTCTGCGTATCATCGTTCACCCCTCTTCCAAATCATACGATAATGAACAGTAGTAAGGTGATAAAAATGGCTGCTGCTGCAAGTTCTGTTAGTTTGGCGAGTTACAATAAAGGTAAAATAGCCTAGGTATTCTAAAAGTAAGCCGATAAAAGTGGCAAGAAACGAATTGTGTTAAATATCTATAACAAAGTAATCCAGGGTTGCCAACGTTAATGTGAATAATAGTATACTGATGTTTCCAAGTGGAAAGTGTGTGCGCGCGTAAAGAACTAAAGGAAACGGAGCAAAGCCCGAATTAGAGAAAAAAAATCTGATGTGTTACACTCACATGACTTTCTCTACTCTTGTACAATCTATTTTTACAAACGCCTATTCTCCATATGCTTCATGTTAATCGAGATATCCAGATGTCAATCTTTTTGGTAATTTTCTTGTAGATGCAAGGGGAATATGGTAACTTTTAAGCGATAGTCAAATATTTTAACGCTGGTTGCTATATGGCGCATTCCATTCTCTTTGCATGTCCAGGACATAAAAAAAATGAATAACGAATTTGAGAAACAGTATAAGTATTGGAAAATTTAAGGAAATAAGCAATATCTCGAAAACGGTTCACTCAACAAAAGAAATGTATATGACATAAGTTGTGTATTTTAACGCGATCTACATTTTGTGTGTAGTAAAATTTTGTCTATCTCTTATGGTTTACCAGTTGTGCAAAAGTCGTTCACAATGAAGAATACTTTTGGAGACATTCCCAGAAAATTCGAGATATACATTTCTTTTCCCATGACATTATCTTAAACATATGATATTTTAATCAAAATCGTTAGAGCCATTTTTGAGAAAATTAAAGTTTTCGAAAAATGTTCTATGTAAAGGGTAGTCTGGGGTGGGGGGATTTTCTTGAAAACCTTCGTGTCGCATCTCTGGAAAATACTGAACCTAAATACCAAGTTTGGTGTTTATCCGACTATTCGTTTTTGAGTTATGCTGTTCACAAACACACACACACACACACACACACACACACACAGACACACACACGGACATGTTTCCAAAAATGCTTTTTTTTGGATTCAGGAGGTCTCAAAACGTGTATTTCCGGTGAAATCTCGGTATCGAATTTTTGGGTGGAATGCAATACTTCCCCTACTTACTATACGTAGTAGAGGAAGTAAAAAACACAACGTGCAAACTTTACCAAATGTGCCATTCTAGGAAAACTGCAAAGTTTTTCTTTAATAATGAACCACAACCGTTAGACAAATCCTACATTCTGTCAACAAGGATACTACGTTTTCTTCCTTAAAGCGATCCACATTTCATAGATTGCTAGAAATTGGATTTAGGTTTATGAAGGGAAATAGAGTGAATATAAGTACTGACAGACAGGAGTTGAGCCATGAAGACTAATAGGAAATGTAACACTTAATAGATATTTTTTTAGGTTATAAGGTTTGCATTGTCAATAAAGTTTTTAATTATTAGTCCTAGTTGAATTAGGCTGAGATGGGTTGGGATTAGTCTGTTATTATTTAGTTATTTATTATCAAAAAACTTCAAATTTTATAATGTTCGATATATAATTTTTTTACCCTCTTAATGACAGTTATGTAACTACGGATTACCGTGAGTTTTATTTTAATCATGTTGTGTTCAATCTCAAATTAGCTTTTTTATGCTATTACTACAATAGTAGACCGTGGTATTCCATTTTGGGCCCACATGACATCTGTTTATATTTGTTCTTTATAGGTGATAACACGAGCTAACATGGAACGATAATGTTTTGTTTGGATCAAGTCCTATTCTAGGCTGGAAAGACTATAGGAAAGTCCGTTTTTACTACTTGGAGGGGAAATATTAATCTAACTCTTGTGCAAATATTAAATTTAACTCGCTCCAACTTTCAGCGTCGCTCGATTCTAGATGTTCTTCTTTATGCGAGTATTGGCACTTTCATTTTGATTAGGTCGTGTTTTAAAGCTCTCTGTTTGTTAGGGCATGCGAGAAAAAGTAGTAATGATGTTACTGCATTATGTAGTCCAATGGATGCCAGCAGCCTGAGGGAGACCATTGTCCCCGGGTGTATCCTGGAGGTACAGCCTTTGGAGGACATGTATTCGCAGTTACAAGCGCGGTATTATCACTACAAATGTGTTTAAGCTGTGGTTTACTTAGTCTGAATTAATCATGCTGTTTAACATGTTCGACACGTAAAATAGTTTATAAAGAGTATTTGTTCGCGCGCGCGGGTGTATGTGTTTCCTTTGCTGTGTATAGGCTACAGGGCAGTTTCAGAATTTTTAAAACCAGCTGGATACAGCACGATACTCATGTCTCCCATATAGTGGAATACTGACATCACAGGACGTGAACATACGTTTACTTCAATCTTCCAAAGAACAAGGAAAGGTTCCTTTTTCAATTCATAATTAGGAATAGCAGATAATAGATTAGTAACAACTGATTTTAATGAAATTAATTAAACAAAATAACTAAATCTAAATTAAACACGTAAGAGTATTAAAATTTCTAAAAAGAGAGAACTAAAAAATAACTAACTCTGGGTTAAATTCCCTAAACTGCTTAAGGGATATCGTCGCGACGGCCAAGGTTACATTCACGGCGAAAATTTCGTTGTATACGCTACACAGATTTTGTTTCAGGCAGTCAAAGAATACAGAAAACCTTTTGTTGTGGTGTCCACGTCGCCATCCTTGCGAATTCTAATCAACCTAATAATGTGATCATTGTTGTCATTCTTGCAATCGTAAATGGCAAGAGACCTATCAATAACATGTCAAATGTTTTTTTTATCTAGACCTAAAGAACTAAAGCTAAATAATGTGGCAGTATTTTATATCAACACTATAAATGCCAGAGTGATTGTAATGTAAATAAGCATTATTGTATGACAATGATTTGAGATGTTTGTTAATTATAAGCATTGTTAGGAAATAAGTTTACACCGCCTCACTGAAACTGACAATAGGAGAGGGTAACAATGTAGCGAAGGGGTGAGTTGTTTATTAATTAGAAGAGACAAGAAAATGACGTCAGAGTAGCGCGCTTTTCTTTAGAAATGGAGGTAATATTTTCCCTAGAGCATATGTGTTCGTAATTTTGATTGGATATAAAAATAGACGCTAATGTTGGCGCGCTTTATTAACCAATAGCAGCTCTGTTATGTTACGCATATCGGAGTGAGGGAGTATAAATTCCGAGCCAGAGACGGGTAACGCGCAGTTCTACAAAATCATTCACAAGGCAAACGTCACACAGTTTAAGAGAATCATTCACGCGTTACACGTCGCGCAGTTCTACAGAATCATTCACAAGGCAAACGTCACGCAGTTCAACAGAATCATTCACGGGTTACACGTCGCGCAATTCTACAGAATCTCTCGCGTCGTAAAGTTAGTTACACAATGTGAATTACTAGAATTAATAGTGTGCAGCAAATAAGTGATAATAGTTACATTCGAAAATACAACAGTTTCAGTCGGGCGTGTATCAAGAGTAAATATGTGAAATTAATAATGTGTGACGGCAATAAAAGTGTAAAAATAAATTCTTTTATCAGTGTTATCTTTTAGTAACAACACCTTTCCGTTTACACACCCTGTTTAAGAGATTTGCTCGACTTGTAATAATAGCTAGCCGGAGGACAAAGAACCCAAAATTCAAACGAGTAATACAATAACAGGCTCTCAGCAAATAAGATAACACGACGATACCGCGACAATAAGTTTGTAATGTTCAGTGTATAGGCCGGACACCTGCACAATACTGATCTACCTTTAACGTCATATTAAACAACCCACACAGTGAGTGATCACAGCGTTTTGATTATTTGCTTTACTTTTACATTAATCAAAAGCAAATAATAAGAGCTTTCTACAATACAGAAATAATTTAGATGCAAGATAATACTGTTACTACCCGAGACTAATATATATTTACGAGTTCCATTTATACCCCGCATTTAACTCCAATGGTTTTATCGACGGCCTTTCCCTTGGAACTTATTGCCTATAGGCAATGCTGTTAAGAGTTTTATTCATTAGACCACACACACACACATTCATACTACCATACTCTCGTGAGGAGATAGAATAATCTTGGTTACAGAAAAATTCCCACCCCTCAGCCGGGAATCGAACCCGGAACCCCTCCCAGAGCAGGCAGCCAGTAAGCAGCTAGCGGCGACACTTAGTCCACTCGCTCAGTTCTTCGAGTCCCTCCAGTGGAACTTCGTCCTTGTGATCTAGTTGTACCATACGAGCCTCTAGTTTTCCCAAGACGCGGGTTCAAACCCAGGGAGGGCGATGGATTTTTTCGGGCGTAAAAATCCTCAGCATGGCTTCCTTTGGAAAGGAAGTAAATCTGATGGTCCCATGTCGTATATTTAAGACACGTAAAAGAACCTCAAGCCTGATAGAGAGATCTGAGCAAAAATTTCGATCTTTCACGCTCTGTATAGAATGGGAGGCTAAGAACCATTGTACTTAAAGAGCATGTAAAAATAGAACTTAACTTCCAGTGCAACAGCATCAGAATAGAAGGAAACATAACGTGGAATAACTGATTTGCTACGCTGAGCTGTGTTAAAGTACTTTAAACCTAAGAACAGTGCAGAGCAAGAGAGGGGGGAGAATGAAGCCTGTATTATGTGGTTTTGACACACACCACTACAGTATGCGATTAAAAGTAGTAAGAATCACTTGCATTTGACATTGTGTTCACGCAATGGATGCAATTTTTAAGACTACCTTTAATGGAGATTTAGTACTTATGTTTGTTTAGCACCTCAGTGCTTTTTCTTCGTACTGTGGCCACAGCACGGCTGTACATTCGTCGGCCGCCGCAGCTCAGACTCCCGTCGAAGCAGTTATAATATCCGCGCAACTGCCCCATGTTATCGTTATTACAATGAAACTAAGCACATACCTTATGAGATGTGTCATAAATGTGGTTCTTCCTAATCTATGTCGTTTTTCGTGGTGTAGTGGCTACCATCCTAGCCTCTAGTTTCCGAGCTCGCACGTTCAAAGCTGGTGGAGGGCGATGGATTTTTTTCGGGTGTAAAAATCCTTAGCATGTCTTCCTTTGGAAGGAAAATAAAGCCGGGGGTCCAGTGTCGTAAATTTACGACACCTGAAAGAACTTCAAAGCTGATAAAGAGGCTCTGAGCAAAATTACCGATCTTTCACGCCCAATATAGAATGATACGCTAAGGACCACAGCAGTTAAAGAGCGTCCATAAATAAAACTAAGTTTAATGTTTTTTCTCTAGCCATACATTTCTAGCATCTTCTCAGGAAATTTTCATACGAGAGTACAACACCGGAAATTGAGTGAATTTCTCGCCTATGTTTTCTTTCGGTTCTTCCAATTTTAAGAGTTTTTTTCCATATACTTTGTTTTTCAAGTTTCGTATATTAAAATCGTATATAAGGGATCTTGAAGGCCATAATCCTTTAAGTAATTACCCTGTCTTCAAAAAAATTTCCAGAGTTAAACATAATGACTCATCAGCTCTATACGCAGTAGCAAGTCTTGTTGGAAGGACTGACCCGGACTGATATTTAACGAAGGTCAACAAAAATGGTATAATTCATTCCTATATATCTCAATTTAATGCTTGTTCAGTTAACGTAGGTATTATTCACCACACACCAATTTTCGGGATACGCAAGGGAATCTCGTGTGTAAAATCGCGTTTCTCTGTGCTCGAGTATCTGCTACTTTACGACGGAAAATAACCATGTAAAGTAAACCATGCTTACCTGACTTTGATAATCCCATGAGAGGTAAAGTGTATGCAGCGAACCCCATACATTGCAAGATCTAAAAACCTTAAGCGAGAAATTCATTCAGTTTCAAATATTTAACTCTGTGGAGTGTAAATTAAAATTTGAGAAGATACCAGATATATGTGGGTAGAGAAGGATAACATTTCCAACATTTTTATAAGCTATGTAATTATTATAATTTTAAATATGAGAACGTGAAACGGTTGCGCGGATATTATAACTGTTTCCGCGAGAGTTTGAATTGTAGCGGTGGCGCGCGAGTCGTCATGAGGTAGCTGCAATGTGAAGGAAAACTTATACTGCCGAAGGAAATATGGGTCAATGGCCGGCAGTATCGGGTGGCCTTTGGTAGGATTACTTTGTTCCACATCGTCGGAAAAAGCTCTTATTGGTAATGCACACCAGGTTGACCTGACCATCTACCACCGCATACAATGTTGGGCGGTGTATTTGATCTAATAGAGCCTGCAACATATTCATCAAAACTTCGTTGTCAGTCCCATTACAGAAACATTACACTATGATTTATGTATACCCATTGCTGAAAGTAGAATATTCCCGTATCAAAAGATTAAAGCTAATCCATCCTGTTAGTGGCGAGTGTTGGGTTGCGTATGACTCAGGCAGGTGCGATGGAACTCTTCAGAGAAATCACAAATAATGGATATTTCAAACGTTTGCGACTCTTGGGAGGCAACATATGGACGTCTGGTATTCTCTAGGTGCTGTAGAACTTTCGTTGGCATTTGAGGTGGCAATTTCAAGCAAAACTGTTAATATTAGCAAAGTCTGCTTTTGGCTACACTGCTCCGTCAGATGTTTGGTTCCAGAAGTCGAGAAGCGCCTATGAGATTTCTAGCACTCGAAGCACAATGCACGAAGAGTTGAGATCTAAGACTGGTAAGTTTGATTACTAAGGCTCGGAACTTGGGATCAGTGTGCCCTGGGATCAACTGGGGTTACTCGTATAACATAAACGTTAAAAAAATGTATACTAGTCGGCTACGATAGGAAAGCGTGTGGTGGGAAGAGGAAGTAAATGTTACGGAACAAGTGGGCGGCGCCTCGGATAGACAGTCGGGTGTAGAAAACATCCGCAGTTCTGAGTTGCATTTATTAAGGAGGCTGAGGCCTGAAAAATGTTGCACTGTTTTCATTGTGTAACTGTACGTTCCCGTATCCCCTTACTCCTCACTTTCCCCCGATCTCTATCTTTGATTGTCAACAAGAAACAGTGGCACCCTCCTTCAAGCGCATTCATATCGTGGCTAACTACTGTCAGTGACATTACCTCTGTGTTGGCAAGAGGTGCTTGTTAACATTGAATACTGTCGCTTAGGCACACTAGGCCCCAACTTCCGAGCCTTTGGTGATGACAAATGGATCGCAGTGAACTCAAAACCAAATGAACGTAGAAATTTATTTTCTAAATATTTCAGATGTTTACAGTAAAATTAGATCTCCAAATATTAAATTAATGCTGTTTGCTACAACATTACATAGCTTTATATTTTCATTTGTGTTACCTTAAGGACAAATGCAATTAATTTAAAGTCCTGTACATCTTTCTACAGTGTTTTATTCATTTTAAAATTCACTCAAACAGCAAATGTTTAACATGAACAAAGTTAATGAGAATTTGCGCTATAGTGCAAAGCATTTACAATAATTTTTAGAAACGTCACACGTTTTAAATTTTGTGCGACTCCACGTGTGTATTGTTGCCTTTTTTTACCTCAAATATTCTGATGTACAATAAGTTAAAACTTTTAAATACGTAACGTGAATAAAACTGAGCAGCCAGGCGTTATTATTATAGGTTTGATATTCATGCTATAACTTTATTCTCCATTTTTGTCGTTTGCATCGGAGTTTACTTTTCAGAAAGTTACGTCATTAGAGAAAATAACGTATACGCTCAGGTGAGCTTTGGTGAGATATACAGGCAGCGAGGCGTTAATAGTGTAACACGAGTATCAAGTGACGCAAAAATAGAACAAGAAGCGAAAACATCGCCTAATTAAATTCTCAGCAAGTTATTCAGATAGCCAAAACAAACAAACGGTGTGCCATGAAACTGGAATCTTCTGTAGCACATATGGCAGCAGACAAAAGACTGCGGTTTCCCGCTAAACACTGCAAGAATACAAAGAACCCTTTCCAAGTGAATACGCTTTAGTAACAGACGTGTTCTTTATTCAGACTTTAAGAATTTCAAAAACACATTTCAGTATTCATCAGAATATTCAGTAGTATTATTTACTAGTTGGTGTTTTGAGTCTCTAATATTTTATCAGTATCCAGCTTGCGCTTTTTAGATAAATGATGTAGTTCCCTCAGAACTCGTGAAAGCTCCCTTTGTGATCATCTGGTTAGTATGCAAGCCTACAAATCCAGAGGCCCCGCGTTCGATTCCCGTCTGGAGGTTGGGAAATTTTCTTTAACCAGGTTTATTTCCAATCCTTCCTAGAGGATGGACGTATGAAAGAATATAACTGTGTGAATTTAAAGATAACTCAATATGAAAACCAATGTAACAACACTAAAGAGTGAACATTATTGCCATGAGTAATTGCTCCACAGACTAAACAGCCGATATGATCTAAGGTGTTAAAGGCGGCATATAAATGAAAAATATACCTATATAATTAATGAAGTTTCCATGATATGACTGTTAATTTTCAATCTGATTATTTCGGACAGTTTTACAAAACAGTTTTGTGCGGACATAAGCTCTTTCAGCAGTAATATAATCATCAAAATTCATCAACGTTTTAAAATGTTGCATCTTTCTTCCCTTTCTATCCAATATCATCCTACAAGTTCCAACATTTTCACATTAAAGGTACCCATAAGTGAATCCTTCCAAATCTTTAGTTCTATTTAAATGTTTTCAAAAGTTTGTCACAGGTTGCTAAACATCAATTATAGGAGTATTTAGTGAAATTCAAATACCATTGATAGTTTTAGAAAAAAGATTTACTAGTGTTATACTAATTAAGCAGGTGTTGTACATGGCAGATTCATAATCTTTAAAAACAAAACTTCTGTTAGATTATTTAAATATTAATATATAAAAATCCTCTGCTTGTTTCAGAAAAAGTTTTATGTCTTTAAATATAATTTTGTAGCAATTTATCCTTGGTGGCTGAATTAACTATGTCATATCTCGAGTATTTTAAAGGTGTAGAAAAAGTCATACGTCAAATACACTTTTGCTGGAATTAACCATTTCAGAGATATTCTTTATTATTGGTTTGAATTCCATGTACTTTAATTTTTTCATGCGGCAAGTCGCTTCTGTTTTATTTTTTTGGAGGGTGAGCATGTAAAGAGAACGGAGTCTCATAGTCATTGCCTAGTGATCCACTTTTTAACAATTTGAGTATCGCTTTAGCCTACTATATCCGCCTCATATACGCGGTGGACCATTTACGTTGAGACTGTACAATATCTCCAAAACTAAGCGTTGTAGAAAGAAATGCCTTGAATCAAAGTTGCTTGATATTATGGGGAAAAGTAAATGCCATTAGTCATGCTTTATTTGGAGGGCGTTGTGATGGTCATTTTAGGGTCAATTTAAATTGACCCTAATTGTTGGTTCCCATTTTAAAAAATTAAACCATCGCTACGTCCTGTATAACGGATTCAGATTCATTCAGCCTTTACCACCAATCAGTTTAAATGAATGACGTATGTTTAAAGGGGAGGAGCGGAATTGAACCTCGGACTGCATGCGTTTCCGAATTTGTAAATAGGTTCCAGTACTGCGGGGCTGCATAACTGCTTTTTACTGGAACAATTTATGAGCTCTTTGCATGCAAGATGATAGTAACCACCGATCACAGAATTTGAGTGATAAAAGAGAATCTAACCTACAAAAACCGTCCAAATGTTTGAGTTACCTATCAGCACACATGCCGAGATTGCGAGTTTACGAGAAGCAAGCGAAAGAATTTCAAATGAAAAGGTACAAATCAGTCTCATTTCACTAAGGTCACCTCAAAACTGTTGGCATCCACCCCTTCCAAAGACACTCGTTATAAACTCGCTTCAAAATATTGACCCCATGAGCAGACAATCGACTGGCGGCAACGACCGAATAAATCTGAACACCCCTATAACGAATGTATAGATGTGTAATGAAACGTTTATCTCGATTAAAAAGAAATAATTAGAAGAGTGAGATTGTGTAAGAATAGTTTGTAGAGGAGTGAGTGGAGAGAGTCATGTTAATGCAACTTCACATTTTTTGTTTAAACACACAAAATAAAATAACAGACGTAGCAACCAGCAGGCGAAACAAGTATCTGGTTTGTGTGCTAAATCTTATGTCAACACACATTTCTGTATTATGGTTGCAATTCCTAACCCTAGTAAAAATTAGAATTTACGCAAAAATTATGTGTTACATTCACAAATATTTATTCATCCATCAACAAATAATTATTACTGTAGCTTCTTACTCGATCTACTTCATATTAATCGAGATAAACATTTGCAGAAATGGTTTTACTGGAATATGTTTCCTTGTAGATACAAGAGGATTAAGGGAGTACAGTAGGCCTACGAGATGGTGAAATCTTTTAAGAGCGAGACACCCTGTGATGGCTTTGAAATTCTATTCCATAACATGACCACAGGAAACATTCATGTCTTACATTCACATGCCTTTCTCTACCCTTTATCGCTTATTAGTAGGTATATAAATTGTTCTTACGAAAGTTTTTCCTGTCTACTTCATTTTAAATGAGTTAAACATTTCCGGAAATAACCGCTTAAACATTCTGTAATAGACACATAGGGAATTGTGATAGAACTGGACGCTGTATGTGGTGTTAAAATTCCATACACTTTCCATAACATCGCGAACAAAACAACTGAAAACTATAGAACTTTAAAGAATGGCTAAGCGTTGAACAATTCGTACCATTAATAACGAACACCTTGTAAATGGCTGATGCTACAAAAAATTCTTTTAAATAAATTGTGTGTTTTAAAAATATGTACAATTTTTGTGTAGTACGTTTTCGTCTATGGCATAACGTTCACCAGTTATGCAAGATTATATAAAATTCCTTCCAAGTGAAGGACTTTAGAGGCTATTTTCCAGAAAATTCAAAATAAAGGTTTATTTTTCATGTAAATATCTTTAATATGCGGTATTTTAATCGAAATTATTAGCCATTTTTAGAAAATAAAAGTTTTAGAAAACATGTTCCTGTAAAGGGGGTGGATTTTACTTAACATCTTCGTGTCGTATCCTAGGAAGATATTAAACTTAAATATGAAGTTTGATATTTATTCGACTTCTCGTTTTTGAGTTATCTGTTCAAATACATACGACCTTTTCGTATAATGTTTTTTTTGGTTTAGGATGCCTCAAAACATGCATTTCCGGTAAAATTTCAGACTCAAAGTTTTGGATGCAATACAGTCTTCCTCTACTAGGGAAATAATAAATTGCTGATTTATGGCGAACTACGCTTTTAAAGTGAAAAACAATGTAGGTCAGCTGATCTGCCATATGCTTCGATGAAAAATCTTTAATGGTTCCATATTTTAATTAAAATTCCGTGAATTGTACCCAGAATGTGCATTCTGCTTAATTAGTTCTCAAAAGCTAATAGTACATATACTTTCGTCTCTTTTCGAAATATCACTTTCACGCCATGTCATTCATACCCCTTCCACCCGGTATATGCTGGTAATTTCTAAGTAACTACTATGTGGAAAACATTGCGTTATAACATTGATAGCGACAGAGTCAGAAAATCATCATTGCCATGTGTCTGGTTTGAACAGAGAGTTTTTGAATAATAAAACGCTCGTCAAATAAAATTATCAATAATGAACAGAGACGCCTTCATAATTTTAATTATGGATGTCGCGTATTAAATGAAAAAGTTACGAGTGCTACAACGACAGCCGAGTTTTTGTGTATGTTACTGCAAAAAATGCGTGTATTTTGAGACGCTTCCATGCACACTGGCAAACGATACTGATTTCACAAACAAATTTTTAGAATATTCAGTGAAAACAATCCGTACATACATCATCCAAGTGCATCCAGAAGTCTTTAAACTGCTGCCATGCAATGGCGACATATGCTAAAAATAAGAATTTTATTTTCTTCTTCACTTCAAGGGTCAGAAACTATTGCACCGTCTTCGCATTCTCACAGATACTCCGCCTTCCTACACATAGCCAATCTATACTCGTATACAGGGCGATTCAAGGTATTGCTTAAAATCTTAAGGAGCTTATAGAGAGGTCGAAAAATATAACAACTTTAGAACAGGAGCTTATCATCTAGGAAGTAATCTTGAATTATTGCAAGCTTGGAAATGTTATGAATATCTTGCGAATATAAGCGTACATTGCAATGAGGCACTGATTCAGTTAATGCAGACGATTAAGCCGGTCAAATGTGAATGCAATTAGGCGGAGCAAATAAAGAAATAAAAAATATAAATCTGTAATACTTAAACCTGGTACCTAATCTCTAAAACCATTCCCTTTTAATTTATTAACCTTTTATAAATCGTTTTAGAATAAAATATTTTAGAAATATATGTATGCATATAAAATAATAACTAATTCTGAATTAAGTAGTTAAGTAAATAAGTAAAAACATGGATAAATGTGTAAAACAGGATTAGTTAAAATAAATCTAACAAAAAATATATTATATATATGTAAAATAAAAAATAATAATGTAAAATAAAAAACTAAATTTAAATACAATATTAATAAAGTAAAATTAAACAAAATAAAACAAATTTCATTCAAACAACCAGAATAATCACTACAATACTGAAGCATTAATCATTAAAATCTTAATCATTAAACTTAAATACAATAAACAAATAAAATACGTACAAATTAATAAATAAATTTCAAATACGTACAAATTAACAAATAATTTTAAAATACATTCACAATTAAAAATATCTCTTCAATCAACACAACAGCACTCCCATATCAGTATTACTCATCTCAATACTTTATATGCAACATCAAATTTAAAATAAATTGGATGACGGAGCAATTGGACACTTTTCTCTTGAACCCTTGCCATACTAAATGATACATATTCCGGACGCTGGATAGGAGGGGAAGGTCCAACTGCATGGCCACTCGGTTCCCCTGATCTGATAACGTCGTGAGGTGATTTTGGCTCGGTTGGCATTGATCATTGCAAGATCATTGATCTTTTTAAGGGTGACCCTGCTCCTATTTGTCCACTTTGTGGCGAAGGTCTTTCGGCCCGTTACGTGTTGCTGGAGTGTATTGCTCTAGCACATCTTCGGAACTCTTTGCAACTGCCGGCCAGTCTTGCAGAGCTCTTAGCGGATAAGCAAGCGATGGATAGAATTTTTAATTTTGGGTCAAGAGTAAATTTCCAAATGCGGATCTACTAATCTTAATGGCAGGTGTTTCATACCGATCGGTTTAGTTTTATGTATTTATATTCATCTATGACTTGTGCAATGGTTCCGCTGTTTGACTGAGTTAGGGAACCCCGGCCAAACGAAAAGGGAAGCCCTAACGAGTGCCGTAGGGGAAAACAAAAGGAAACCAGAACTCTCAAAAATATACTACTATTGATAAGTTTGTTTTTGGGTACTTTAATGATAATAATAAACAAACATTAATAACCAGAACCGTAAAGCAACCATAAAAGAATAACTGTAAAACAAAAATGGCTTAAAGAGTAAAGCAACCAAAACCAATTGAGCAGAGCAGTAAAGGCAAGTTTTAAATACAGCAAAATTAAGTAAATCCAAAAATTCAACAAACCAAATCAATTTAGAAAGTTTATAAAACAAGGCCACTATAAACATCAGACCAAAAAATTTAATTATGTTTAGCTAGTCAAAGACTAGCTAAGAATGTTGAACAAGACCGAAACAGACTTTAATGAAATTCAGGAAACCGAGAGCTTCAAAGTCCAGCTAAGCTAGATGTAGATAGCTTTACAACCCAACCGTTTTCAGTTACAAAGTTCAGCATAAATGGGTTCAGCATAACTGGCTTTTAACTGCAATTACTGCTCTCATAATTTACACAACAGAATATCTGTAATTTTGAATTAACTATGCATTTTCAAAGTGCCCAAAATATGTAAAGCCCTACTCACAAATTTCTACTTAAATTGCTTCTTGCCCTCCATTTATCAAACTATGCAATTTCAGACGACAAATGCCAAAAGCTTTTCTCACAAATTTCACACTACTGATGCTTTTTACCTTCACGAATCAAAATATGCATTTTCAAATTGCACAACTGTGTAAAGCTCTTATCACAAATTTTAAACTAACTATACACTGAAAATCACGTACTGAAAATATAACTGAACTGGAAAAGAAACAAAACACACTAAACCTATGAACAACTCCAAGAGCCAGTCACTTTACGAACTCTTATTTTCAAACACACATAACATTTTCCGCCCCAAAATTCACTCACCATTACCAGGACATAAAACTGATAATAAAGCCTACCTTTAGATAAGGTCGATCCACCGAAAATCACAAAGACGTTCCTTAAAAATTCATTACAAAAACTTCCACAATCCGCATCAGTAGTTACCGGGCAGAGAGCTATCCCTGCAATGCGGACAGAAATCCACCACTCAGCGCGTACGGCCCAAGCACATGCCACGTCAGCAACCCACAGAGGAAAAAAAAAGAGAGCACCAAAGAGAGCGTTAAGCAAAGGGGACAAGCAACGTAAAGTGACTGGCTGGATGTATAATACAGATACAAAACATAAAAAGAACACATAACAGCACAATAGCCCCCCCCAATCTGCGAGCTTGCGAGAAGAAAAAAAATAACCATTTATAGGAACTCGAGGAAAGGGAACAATAAGTAGCCAAAAGGGGAAACAACTAGGAAAACAGAAGGAACATGCTACACTGTAAGTAGACGAAGAAGGTAACTCCACACATACAGTCCGCAAACTTCAGTAGCTGACACTGAACACACAAGGAGAAGACCATAATTGAGGCAAGCAAACCCCAACAGTATATATCCCACGACGTAGCAACCGGGCAGCCAACCAAGGTGATGAAAAACTTAAGTATATAACTCCCAGGAACAGTCACAGGCGAAAATTTGCATCATAATTTTGGCAGCAATATTAAGCGGACAAGCCGCTAACCAGGAGTATAGATTTTTCTTTACTAATAACGTCGACACTGCAGACGGTTAACGCTAAGGCAGAAACTGAAGCGGGCCAAAACATGTATAAAGTTGTCAGGATCCGGAAGAGGAGGCACAGGCTTCAGTATTTTAAACCACCAAATGGCGTCCGACGGTGAAATTCCCACGTAGGACCACCCGGCTGCACACACCACGAGAGCAGAAGAAACTTGCACAGCAGTCAGCTCATCGCAACTCAGAAGGTCCAGAACGTGTCCCCACAGAGTAGCACGAGGAAGGAAAAAGGAATGGTAGCCGAGAAGGATAAGAATCTGAAACATAATAAAACAAAGCAGCAGAGGGGGCTCACAAAGCAAAATATAAACTTACATATACAAACTAAATCATCGTCAATCAATTATAATTTTATGGACATATAAATATTGAATTTCACAATAAACGATGTGCATTTTTAAATTAGACAAGTATAGCATTACAATTATAGAACAAGAATTAAACATGGTATGCAATGAAACAGCTATGAGACATAATGCACTATATAACAACTATGTACAACAAAATAATAATTCACTTGCCCCGACCCCACACAAACTATAACTGGGGAGAGGCAGGTGAACAGGGCATACCGGCAAGGCATCACCGGTGTGGAAGCATGAAAATTTTCCCCATAAGAACAATTTAATTAAGCTGACACCCACTGAAATTAAGTGACCTTATAAGTATATATATATATAATTATAATTTAAAATATTACCCCCAAAATTAAATAAAAAAACAAAGGATATTAAATTCGAGCCAAATTTATAGAAACACAAAAGGTCACTCAAAATAACAGGATCAACAGCAAAGGTAGGCTCTGCGCAACAGCTAAATACCCCAGCAAGGGCGAATGGAAATGAGGCAAAACTTTCAGAATTAGATAACCATACATGTTACCATATTTATCTTGCACACTGACTTGAAAAGGAAATCATAAATTCCTCCAAAATATTCAGGAACTCGCAAGTGACTGACTCTTGAATAGCCCTAGCACACGGACATAACCATACATTTTACGGGCAAACAGTAAAAGTTGGCAAGTATGCAATAGTGATATTCTCATGTGTCAAAGATCTGAAGACAAATCACTGGAGTTCTATATGCTAACATCCGAAAAGATACCATTACTGTAGGAGGAAAGGAAAGTATAATTGGGAGCTTTCATGAATATGGAAGGGATAACTAAGAATGATTGGGAGAGGAATGGGACAGGATTTATCCCGGTTAAGGGAATGGGACAAATCAAGAGCTCGCATGGGGCAGGATCGCTAATTCCTGAAAGTGAGTCACCCATCATCAGGACAATGCCAAGTGACTCACTTGCTACCCCGAGTTATACAATTTAAGCTGAGACAGGTGAGCGCGGCGCCTGCAGGAAGAAGACAATTCTTGCAAAAGAACAGACACCCCCTTATAAATTCTGAGAATCTTAAACGGGCCAAGATAGCGAGGAGCTAACTTCGCGGCAAACGCATCTGCTTTCGAGGACTGAGGATAGTTACGGCACATAACAACATCTCCCACTTTGAATGGGGAGGGACGACGGGACGCATCGTATCGCTGCTTTCTCATAGAGTGGCCTCTACGCAGATTATCCAAGGCAGCCTTCCAATTAGTACGAATGGTATGCGGAGAATTGTCAGCCGGTAATAAATCATTTAACGCCCACAAATTAGCCAAAGGAGACGCAGGTTGGTAGGCAAATAACAATGAAAATGGCGTCGTCTTATGAACCTCATGTCTCGCAGAATTGAAAGCAAACTGAAGTTGCTTCAAGTATTTATCCCAGCAATTGTGCTGCTGGTGATGATAAGCAATTAAAGCGGACTTAAGGTTACGGTTGACCCGTTCCGCTAATGAGGGGTTAGGGTAATAAGGGGTAGTAGTAAAATGCTTAATACCCCAATCAAAACAAAAGGAACGAAAGAGACGCGACTTAAATTGCGAACCGTTGTCAGAGACCAGATATTGAGGAGCACCAAAAGATCCAAATATTGTTCCAAGTTCCCGAATAGCGAGGCGAGCAGTAGCCGCACTCAGAGGTGAAATCCATACGAACTTTGAGAAAGCATCAGTAAGCACCAATGCAAAAATATTTCCCTGAATAGAACGAGGGAACGGTCCGATAAAATCTACAAATAGTTTTTCCATGGGCGCGGAGGGAACCTCCGAAGCCAAATATCCCCAATTTGTAGCCTGCGCGGGTTTGGACAATGCGCAAATGCGGCAAGACTTAACATGCTTTCTTACATCGAAATCCATGCCCCGCCACATAAACTGTTCACGAATTCGATTTCTGGTTTTGGCAATGCCTAAATGACCCCCGAAAGGAGAATCGTGAAAATAACTGAGAATCATGGGAATAGCTGCCTTCGGAACTATGACTTTATAACGCCGATCAAAACTAGCTCTTCCCATCAAAACACCCTCATGAATCTTATAATCCTGCAGTGAAACTCCTGATTTAATTTGCTCAATAATTGAGGCCAACCCAGAATCGGTAAGTTGAAGTTCAGGTATACTGACAAACATTTCAGGAAATGCCGAAAATGAGAAGCTCTCAATCTGAGTATCCGCAGGAGCATCCAAAGTCTCGAAATAAACACACTCCTCAGTAGGTTCGGAAAATACCCGGGTAAGAGCATCCGCAATACAATTTTCTGAACCTCTGATAAAGGAAGGAGTAAACTTAAAGGCACCTATCCGGACACCCCAACGCGCAAGACGACCTGTCTTCCTTGGGACAGCTAACGCCCACGTTAAAGCCTGGTTATCGCACTCTAAAAAGAAATGCACATGTTCTAAGTACACCCTATACTTCTCCAATCCAAAAAGCACCGCTAAGGTTTCTAATTCATATGTAGAAAATTTACGTTCTTCAGGAGATAAAGTACGCGAACTATAATAAATGGGACGACGACCTTCAGGAAATTCCTGCAACAAAACAGCCGCTAGCGCGCTAGCACTAGCATCCGTCTGTAAAATAAAGGGCATAGCAAAATCTGGAAAAGCCAAGACAGGAGGGTTTGAAATAGCCTCTTTTAGATCAACAAATGCCGCTTCCTGCTCCTCGGCCCACGCAAAAGTAACCCCTTTCCTACGTAAGCAATTAAGAGGTTCCGCCCGAGTAGAAAAATTTGAAATAAATTTAGAGAAGAAGTTAACCATTCCCAAAAATCGAGCCACCTCACGCTTATTCTTGGGTGCCGGAAAATTTCTAATAGCCTTAGTGCGATCTGGGTCTATGGTAATACCAGAAGGGGAAACCATATGGCCCAAAAATGATATTTGAGAGGTAGCAAAATGAACTTTAGACTGCTTAACTGATAACCCGGCGCTCTGTAGGCGACGAAAGACCTCACGTAAATGAACAAGATGTGAGTCAAAATCCTCGGAATATACTACAAGATCATCTAAGTAATGGTACAAATATTTAAATTTTATGTCCGAAAACAAATTATCCAGCAAACGAGTGAGGACTTGCGCGCCCGTAGCCAAACCAAATGGGACCCTATTGAATTCATAAAGGCGCCAGGGGGTAGCGAAAGCTGTTAGATGCTTGGAATGTTCAGCCAAAGGAATCTGATGATAAGCATTGTTCAAATCCAGGGTCGTAAAAACGCGAGCCTTCGAAAAATGATGAGCAGCTGTATGCAAATCGGGCAAAGGGGTACTTTCAATAAGGATTCTTTTGTTCAAGAGACGATAATCTATGACCGGTCTAAAATCCTGATCTCCCTTCGGTACTAGAAATATGGGGCTGCTGTAATTTGAAGTAGATGGTCTAATAACCCCTTGGTCAAGCATCTTCTGTATTTTCTCTTTTAATATAGCCATCTTCGGTGGTGTGAGCTTATATGGAGATAACTTGACCGGAGTAGAATCAGTTAACTGAATTTCATATTGAGTCAAATGAGTGACCCCTAAAACATCTGTAAACAACGAATCAAATTCCCCAACTAAATGCCCTATTTGCTTTGCCTGTGCAGGGGACAAATGAGACAGAGAAGAAGTAGCGCAATTTTGGGTTACCAAATTAATATCTCCCAAGGTTAGAGGGGGCCCAGGTGGTTTAAAATCCCTCACAAAGTCCAACTTTATCCGGGGAGCAAAATGAAAAGCGATCTGCCTAGTGGAAAAATCAATAGCCATCCCAGTCCTTGACATAAAATCGGCACCTAGGACACATGCATAAGGAAGCTTGGGAACGACAAAAAAACTATGTTTCCACATAAAACGTGGGAAACGTATAGTACATGATACTTTTTGAGTAACTTGAAAGGCCTGACCATTGACCATCAAACAAACCAACTGACACGTGGTTGCACGCGACATAATACATGGTAAATTTAACCTAAGCCAATCAAGCTGAATCAAAGAGACAGAACTTCCGGAATCTAATAACGCCAATAAAGGCAACTTCTCAAGAGAAACTTGAACTAAGGGTTTACCCGAAAACGGATAACCACAAATACGCCGAGACAAACAAATGGTTGACTTAACCTTCTGGCGTCATAAAGGTCGAAACTGTCGCCCCTGATTAGAAACACGAAGAAAACCCCGATTCACGGTCCTCCTATTGGGACAATTTCGTCGAACATGGCCTTCCTGACCACACTGAAAGCATTTAATAGTGGCCAGACGACGCGAATCCGGAACAATGGCCGAAGAAGGAGCTGATACAGTGGTATTAGGAGTTGCTAATGAGCCCGGAGGCTCTGACAGACGCAGCCTATCAACAAGCATAACTTCATTGAGTTTAGGTACCAATGCTTCCAACTGCTGCAAATTTGACGGCCGAGGTCCTAAAACCAAAGCCGACCTGACAACTGGATTGAGTCCTGATAAAATGACATCACAAATTTCCGCTTCCGTATCAGGGAGCACCAACACTAAAGCAATTTCCTTAACCCGAACCATATATTCTGTAAACGGTTCCGTTAGACCCTGAGGACGAAAATATACGTCTTGCATTATCCTCGTGCATTCCCTACGTGGAATGAACATGTCTAATAGGGCCAAATGAAAGCGAGTCACAGGGTCGGCCAAACCAGCACACCGCATTAACAGGTCCGAAACTATCCCAGACACCTTGACAGAAAATAATTCTATCACTTGAGCCGTGGGTACCAAATAACGCTTAGCCATTAGCGTCAATCGAACAAGAAAATAGAGAAACTGTAAAGCTAATGGTACATCAACAATGTCGTTTAAGTGAACGCCCTCCACGAATTGCTGGAGGGGATGAGCGAGTCTAAGTGGCCGAAACGCAGACACCGCAATCGAAGGCTGAACCACATCTGACAATCCTTGATTATACAAGGGGGACGACCCAGTATCCTCCTGTGAAGTCCCAAAATCTTCCTCCACTTTACGGGCTAATTCCTTAAACTGATCCTTTAACTTTTGCAACGCTATACATGACTGAAAAGTAGGGTATCTCTGTAAGACATAATCTAAATAGAACAAGTAATGTCGAATTCTAACTTGCCACCGGAGCAACTGTGCCTTAGAGGGAGAATCCTCGCGCCCAAAATCCATTAAATTATCCTGAATCTCTGCTAAGGCCAACGAGCAAGTGGACTCACACTTAGTCACTACCACGTGATCAATAGAAACAGTAATTAATGGAGCATCCTTAATTTGTCGAAAAACATCCAACATAATAGCCACTTCAGTTGTCATAGAACATTGGCCTCCACGTACAACCAACTCTACCCACAATTCACCTTTCCGTAATCTGTCCACATTACTAACCGATACCGCCATCTTGATACTACGGATATGGTACAAGTAAGAAAATGAGATCCGGAGAATACAGAGCAAACAACAAACCCAAAAATATTCCCTAACCAACACAGACAAATCAATTAACCACGCTCTGCTACCAGTAATTTGCAATGGTTCCGCTGTTTGACTGAGTTAGGGAACCCCGGCCAAACGAAAAGGGAAGCCCTAACGAGTGCCGTAGGGGAAAACAAAAGGAAACCAGAACTCTCAAAAATATACTACTATTGATAAGTTTGTTTTTGGGTACTTTAATGATAATAATAAACAAACATTAATAACCAGAACCGTAAAGCAACCATAAAAGAATAACTGTAAAACAAAAATGGCTTAAAGAGTAAAGCAACCAAAACCAATTGAGCAGAGCAGTAAAGGCAAGTTTTAAATACAGCAAAATTAAGTAAATCCAAAAATTCAACAAACCAAATCAATTTAGAAAGTTTATAAAACAAGGCCACTATAAACATCAGACCAAAAAATTTAATTATGTTTAGCTAGTCAAAGACTAGCTAAGAATGTTGAACAAGACCGAAACAGACTTTAATGAAATTCAGGAAACCGAGAGCTTCAAAGTCCAGCTAAGCTAGATGTAGATAGCTTTACAACCCAACCGTTTTCAGTTACAAAGTTCAGCATAAATGGGTTCAGCATAACTGGCTTTTAACTGCAATTACTGCTCTCATAATTTACACAACAGAATATCTGTAATTTTGAATTAACTATGCATTTTCAAAGTGCCCAAAATATGTAAAGCCCTACTCACAAATTTCTACTTAAATTGCTTCTTGCCCTCCATTTATCAAACTATGCAATTTCAGACGACAAATGCCAAAAGCTTTTCTCACAAATTTCACACTACTGATGCTTTTTACCTTCATGAATCAAAATATGCATTTTCAAATTGCACAACTGTGTAAAGCTCTTATCACAAATTTTAAACTAACTATACACTGAAAATCACGTACTGAAAATATAACTGAACTGGAAAAGAAACAAAACACACTAAACCTATGAACAACTCCAAGAGCCAGTCACTTTACGAACTCTTATTTTCAAACACACATAACGTTTTCAGCCCCAAAATTCACTCACCATTACCAGGACATAAAACTGATAATAAAGCCTACCTTTACATAAGGTCGATCCACCGAAAATCACAAAGACGTTCCTTAAAAATTCATTACAAAAACTTCCACAATCCGCATCAGTAGTTACCGGGCAGAGAGCTATCCCTGCAATGCGGACAGAAATCCACCACTCAGCGCGTACGGCCCAAGCACATGCCACGTCAGCAACCCACAGAGGAAAAAAAAAGAGAGCACCAAAGAGAGCGTTAAGCAAAGGGGACAAGCAACGTAAAGTGACTGGCTGGATGTATAATACAGATACAAAACATAAAAAGAACACATAACAGCACACTTGTGCTATGATTTTATTTTGATATGATTTCTATATTGATATTTATCTCTGGCATTTGCTTTGACTTTTTTTATTCAGTTTTATGTCTGGCCTTTGCCATGATATTTTGTACTGATGTTTATCTCTGGCCTTTGCCATGACCGCTAATGACCTAGCAGTTGAGGGCCCTTAAAAAACAAAACAAATCATCTGACGACTCATCGATTTCTTCATGTGGGGCATACAAAAAACCTCTTATACTTGTCAATAGTTCCCGACCAAGAAACTGTTCTTGTCAGAATGTGATGAGGTTCACGAGATACGCGATTTATTTGGTAGAGTGCCAGAATTTTCTATGACAATATTATGCTTGCATTCACTATGGTAGTCACTACTTTGAACACTTTTTTAAAAATAAAATTGTTGAGTAAACATGATAATTGCTTAACCTAAGTGTACGTACAAAATAAACTGATTGTAGTTTGACATTCCTAAGCTTCCACTGACTCAAGATTATTTCCTTTTCTAAACTTTTATTTCTTCCTCTCTATATGCTCCATAAGTTTGTGAGCAACCTTTTTAACCAGCCTGCTTAATGAAACTGCAGATGAACATCTGTTAGTAATTTTCGATTCGATGAATAATGATACTGATGTATACAATAAGCTAAAAGTAACGTTATTAAAATGAGCGTGTGTGTGTCCAGGTTCCATATTTTAGGTTCCAAGTAGAAAATAAGCTAAATGGCATTTTAATTACTTCGCCGAAAAGGTTTCTTTTGTAAATGGTAAATAAATTCGTAAACGTGTTCTTAGCAAGCAGTGATATTTAAAAACTTAGGCAAGGTGAATATTTAAGAAGTTATTCCAATTATTATTAGTTATTATTATTTGTGTATATAACTCGGTCGTCCCGAGAATCACAGTATTTATGTATAGGTTATAGAATGGACTACGACCTATATAGATTTATTGTGGCTATCAGCCACAATAGGAGGAAGAGATGAAGGAGAGACTACAGGATGCAGGCAGACTATAGAGAAACGCGGATGTCCCTAACAATCCAAGGTACGAAGACCCGTCCCCTTGCTGGAACTACCTGAAGAGGACGATGAGCAACCCGTCAAATTAGCAGCACTCTAGTGTCCACGGGGAGTACTCTTTCCTTCGAGCAAACATCCGCTCTATCTGTGTGGCACCGGCTTATATACGAAACACGAAAGTACATCTAAAAGTTAAGGAAACGCAATTAAAGGGAAATGATATAAAGGAGATCGTGATAGATGAGAAACCACCCCATATTCGCCTACCGACCAGAAAAACCGCGAAAAGCCATAGGTCAGTGTGTGCGGTCGACGGGCCGCATTCAGGACCTCCCGAATGCCAGCCTCACACATTACCGTAGAGCCATCTCGTTCGTAATCGTATAATAACGATTGCACAGTAAGCAGAAGGAACGAACAGAAGTTTTGTGTGCTATTAAAGATAACCGATACTCAATTGTTCACAAAATTTGAAAGAAGTACACACACACATTATATAATGAAAGAATAGTCAGATTTATTCGGCCTTTTGAGGCAGTATTTTTAACACTTGAATTATATAAAATGTAAATTCAGTAACAGCCCGCCTTGAAGCAATACGTATGTAATCATTTTTTAAAATGTATGCAACAGTCATTGCATATGCTTATATTATTGTAAACATGTTTAATAATGCTATGTGAACGTATTATGTAATTTTATAATGTAAAAGCTGTGAGAATAATAAGTTTAACGTTGCTAACAATGAGGTAAAAATGAGGTAACCTTGAGGCAATAATGAGTTTGAGAGTTTAAATACTGCTGGTCATGATTAGAGCTACGATAATGTAAATTCTAACAGTTTAAAACTAGCCAATCAACAGCTAGAAAAACTTTAGTAAAATGCAGGTATTCTATTGGACTAGGATTAGCCAATCAGAGACTTGAAATACAGAAGATTACGGGTTTTAACGGTTGAAACACGTTCAGTTGCTGCCAGACCTTGGTAGTGACCGGATAGAAGATGTGTTCTCTAAAGAAATATTACGTATTCGTGTGAATCGTAAAATTAAATATACGCGTTAACAAAGCACAAGTTTTAAATTAAAGAATCTCACAGCTCTTAATATCAGTGTAGTGCTATTTAATTTGTGCCAAGTATTAATAAAAAGAAGTGAATTTAAACTTAAAATCCGTATAAGTCAACATTCTTGTCGTACCACGGCCTGTCTAAGAGATACATGACTCTAAAACAATACTGACGCAGCCGAGGCAAAAACAAACAATATCTATAGAAGCAGTTTAATAACAAAGTTAAGTTAATATTTTTTAAAAACTTTGAGCGTAACAACAAAAATACATCTTTAAAAATCGGCTTCGCACACATAGCAGCATATTGCGTAACAATCAATCTTCTTAAAATTAACGCCCAAAGCGTGGTGCAAACAACTCCAACGTAAAGACAATATCTTCTTCACTTTACAGTCAATTGGTTTAAATGATTGATGTGATCATTAGTTCCGCGAACCTCTTGTCTCAAAGGGGAGATACGGGATTGAACCTCGGACTACATGCATTTCTGACTTCGTAAACAGGTTGACGTACTGTGACGGTGCAGAATTGTGTTCCACTAGGACATGTTGTGCTCTTTGCATGCGAGATGGAAGTAACCACTGGTCACTGAATTTGCATGGTTGAGTCCTAAGCCGAGACACTTTACCCAACAAAACCGTCCAATTATTTGAGTTACCTAGCAGCATACATGTTGAGATTGCGAGTTTACGAGACGCAAGCGAAAGATGTTCCAAATGTAAATACTGGAAAGGTGCGACACAAGTCCCATTTTACTAAGGTGACCTCGAAACTGTTGACTTTCACCCTTCCACTCCTCTTTCGCTAAACCTCTGTCAGAGGCACTCGTTTCAAATTATTGACGTCATGCACAGATAACTGACTGACAGCAACGGGCGAATAAATCCGAAGACCCCATATATAATTCTCAGACATTATAGATGAATAATTCAATTAAGATTTTGAACTTGTGCCATTTAAATGCCCAAAAGTGGCGTTTAATTGGAGGTACGTAGGTATGTGCAAATAGCACATTATGTTTTAGAACTTTACTTTCTCGTAATTTTATTTGTTTTATTTTTCTAGCTTAAATACCTATTTGTTCAATTTCTTTCAAATTACGCGTAACTAACAAATGTTCAAATATAGCATATGTGTATTTCAAGTAGCATACATCATCAGGACTGTTATTGCTAATCGGAGCAGAGTAGCATACAACCGCAGACTATTGCCAAGAAACACTACGTTTCGTGAAGAGTTCCGTGATATTGTACAACAATTAAGCATAGTTTGAATATTTAATAAGGAAACTGAATGGAATGTCCCAAAATAATTCGTGTTTTCATCAATTAACTCTCTTTATTCAAATTCGATTAAATTCGTGTACTCAAAGACAAAGGTAGCAAGAACAAATGAATGAGATGTACTGACAAATGAATGCTCTTTAAAAAATCAGAAGCGGTGCACCCTCAGGACTTTCTCTACTCTTGTACAAAAAACTTTTACAAACCTTATTCTTCATATACTTCATGTTAATAGAGATAAGCCTTAGTAGAAGCTATCTTATTGCTAATTTTCTTGTAGGTGCAAGGGGAATAAAAAATTCAAACAAATAAGGCATATTTCGGAAATGGTTCACTCTACAAAAAAATGTATCTGACATAAATTGTGTGTTATAACGAGTTCTTCACCTTTATGTAAAGCCATAATTACATATATTTTAAAAAAAATCATTAGCCATTTTTGAGAAAATAAAAGTTTTCGAAAAATGTTCCATGTAAGGGGTAGTCTAAGATTTTCTTTAATATCTTCGTGTCGCATCTTTGAAAGATACTGAACCTATATACCAAGTTTGGTATTTATCCGCCTTTTATTTTTGGGTTATCTGTTTTCACACACACACACACACACACACACACACACACACGCTTACCTTTTCATAAAAATGCTTTTGGAATCAGGGGCCCTCAAAACATGCATTTTCTGTGAAATCTCGGTATCGAATTTTTGGGTGGAATACAATACTTCCCTTACTTACTCTACGTAGTAGAGAAAGTAATAAGAGAGGAACTTTAAGTAGAACCTTTATACCTTAGACAAAAAAGGATTGACCACATGAATCAAATAAGTGAGAAGGGATACCCACTACTGCGAGAAACTATCAAGCTAGAGGACGATGAGATTTTGGACGTTCTAGGAAGCGTTGGGCTGATGTTTTGTGAAGCCGGAACGGACAGTTGCCTAATCCTTGCAGTGATGATTTTAAAAGCATGAAGCCAAGAGTATGTAGAGCAGGGTTGCCACTAGCGGGGACATTATGTTTAACCCATCCCAGGTTTTGTTTTGGGGTTTGCTAACGTCCAAAGAGCTATTTTATTAGCACTGTGTCGCCGCAAGTTCTGACCACTCCAACACACGAAGTTGGGGAGAGAAAGGAGGAGAATGATGGCACGAAAATGGCAAGTGCCAAAAAGAATACCAAAATTAGCGTTAAACCACAACCCCCAAGAAAGCACATCTGGGAAAACGTAGAAGTAGAACTGGAATGGACTGATATCTAAGTCACGGAAAAGGAGGAAGAAATCCTTCAAAAGAGGTTACTTTTTTCCTTCCTATACAATAATCGTCGACCTAAGTTATTCTCCATAACTATCCAACAGCCTACATTTTGCGCACGATCGTAATGATGTTGTATAAAGCTAAAAGCTGTACTACACGAAGATTTAGCAAGAATAATGCTCTATAAGTGTTAACGATGATATTTACGAAGCTGCGATACCTCACGTTTCTTTTTTCCTAGAAAGAAACAAAAGAGGATTCTCTAGGGAACAAAGGCTGATAGCTCCACTTGGCCGCAGGATGTGATACATCAATACCCACTCACCGGAACTGCAAATGTTGGACGGAATGAGCGGAGTAACATCGCTGCTTGCTTTAAACGCATGCGCTAGACAGGCAGGCAGTTGCGACGGGTGATTAGCACTGTATATACCGACACCCGTAATATTTTAACAATCAACTAGTAATAAATATGCACGTAAGGATAAACCAGGGAAACTATCAACAGTAGTAGCTCTAGTGCTGATAGCTTTACAATTAATTGACACTATGGAATGCTTTTCATGATAATCATTTCCAGACCGAAGGTCGAGCAAAACTAGTAGCACGAGTGCTATTCGGCTAGATAATCGCACGAAAAACTGAGGCAGTATTTTAACACTTGAATAATTTCAATTAAATTATGTAATATATAAATTCAATAACAGCCCGCCTTGAAGCAATAGGTATGTAATAATTTTTTTAAAATGTATGTAACAGTCATTGGATATGCTTATATTATTGTAAACATGTTTAATAATGTTATGTGAATGCATTGTGTAATTTAATAGGGTAAGAGCTGTGAGAATAATAAGTTTAACTTTGCTAACAATGAGGTAACCTTGAGGCAATAATGAGTTTGAGAGTTTAAATGTTACTAGTGATGATTAGAGCAACAATAATGCAAATTTTGTGACAGTTTAAAATTAGCCAATCAACAGTCAGAAAAAGCTTTAATTAAATGCAGGTATACTATTGGACTAGGAATAGACAATCAAAGGCTTGAAATACAGAAGCTTACGGGTTTTGACGGTTGAAATATGTTCAGTTGCTGGCAGACCTTGGTAGTGGCCGGATGGAAGATGTGTTCTCTAAAGAAATATTACGTATTTGTGTGAATCGTAAAATTAAATATACGCGTTAACAAAGCACGAGTCTTAAATTAAAGAATCTCACAGCTCTTAATATCAGTGTAGTGCTATTTAATTTGTGCCAAGGATTAATAAAAAGAAGTGAATTTAAACTTAAAATCTGTGTAAGCCTACATTCATATCGTACCACGCCCTGACTAAGAGATACGTGACTCTAAAGCAATACTGACGTAGCTGAGTAAACATACAGCAGTTTAATAACAAAGTTAATATAATATTTTTAAACTTGGAGCGTAACAACAAAAGTACATTTTCAAAAATCGGCTTCTCATACGTAGCAGCATACTACGTAACAAAGAATCTTCAAATTAACGTTCAAGCGTGGAGCTGAATAAATAAACAAACTCCAAGAACAATAACTTCAAGTTGACATCCATAGGTGGGGCACATTCTACTTCAAATTAACGCCGAAGCGTGGTGCAAAAATCAACAACAAAATCGCTACTTCAACTCATTATGACCTTGCCTAGTTTAGCGCCAACCATGTTTGTTAGTTCTGTAGAAGCAGCAATCTCTTTGTCGCTAACTGAGCCGTCAATTTTATAATTTCTCTCCGTACAGAGTTCTGAAAATTGGTTTACGCCATAATTGTGATCCTCTTTGTTTTCTGGCGTTAAATTTTCTACAGCTGCTTTTATATTACCAATATTTTGACTTCCAAAGCGCGGTATTTTCAGCTGTTATTATTGCAGTCACAGCCCATGTGATCTCACTCACTGCATTCATAACACATTAAAAACAAGTGCACCACCATGAAATACCATCAGTGTAGTAATTGAATGCGAATTACTAGCAGTGTACTACGGCTTTGATTGGCCAACTAGCTAGCATACTCTGCCTGTCATTGGTTAATGGCATATTGAGTGCGTTTATCTCTTTAATGCAATTCTAGCATCCTTAGCACGGATGATATGTTAGACACTGAATGAGGATTAAATTAATTTTACTACTCCCACTTATTATAAAGGACATCTACAGTGCTTTTCTTTCACATTGTGTCCACCGCATGGCTGCTCTCGCGCCGGCCGCAGTTCAGATTCCCCGAAGGAGTTTAATATCCCCACAGCCGTATCTCATTCTCATATTTACAATTGCAATTACAATAATAAGCACATAACTTAAAATAAGAGATATTGGAAATATTGTCCTTCCCTATCCGCATATTTCTGGCATCTTCTCAGAAAATTTTCATTCACACTCGAGAATATGGGTGAATTTCTCGCCGATAGTATGCACGGTAGCAAAGTCTTATTAGAAAATCCAGGCTGCCATTCAATGTCGTTCAGCTGTTCAAAACGGGGTGTGAATAGGTCATCCCTGCATTTTACTGCACTTACTATTTTCCTGTATATATTAGGTTCTCTTACTCTGCATTTACTGCATACCAATTTTCGTATCATGAAGGGGAATCTCTGTGTAAAATCGGGTTTCCCTGAACTCCAATCTCTCACTTATTTTGCGACGAAACTTAACCATATAAATGCAACCATGCTTCGTCATGGAAGAATATTGAGCTTGAGTCAATTATTATCGTCATTAACATTAACAGATCTTTATACTAAACCATCCGCTTTATCTCTCACCCTGTCACATACCTAATAAATGATAAATAATCCCCCGATACACAGGGAAATGGATATGAGTTATTCGCGGAAGCTTTTATTTCCGATTTTCTTAATCGAAATATTTTCGAGTATTGGAGTAATCACAGCAGATGCAATTTTAAACTGTTGTGCCTTCTCTTTGGTCCCACAGTTATTAATTAACAAAAGCTAAGCAGCTTTTACATAATACATAAACTCCTAAGGTCAAAACACAATGAAAATCGGGTAAAGCGGGTAAACATTAAGATTTCCACTCTTAGAGCACTAAGTTAAACATTTTGGAGATTCCATATATAAAAATAAGCTCGGTTATTAAATTATAAATGAGGGTTGAATAGTATCCGATGTTACACTGCACATAATTATATTAGATGTAGTATACAGATTGGTCCTTTTCATTTGAGACTATACAATATCTCCAAAACTAAGCGTTGGAGAAAGAAACCTCTTGAATAAAAGTTGCTTGATATTATGGGAGAAAGTAAATGCCATTAATCCTGCTTTATTTGGAGGACGTTGTATGGTCATTTTGGGGTCAATTAACTTTGTTAAATGGGGACCGACCTTTGAATGTTTTCTCATTCTTCATAGAAAACTAAACAACATTTGTATAAAGTACTTTGCAATTGTTCCTACACCAACATAAATAACAACGAAAATTCTCAATGGCTGTGTACGAAGAGCGCAATGAATGGTTGGGCCATCCATAGATGGTCATTTGAGGGTCAAGTTAAGTTTCGTAATTGGGAATAAAAAATTTTTTATTTTGTTTCCTTATTCCTTATCCAAAATAAACTGCTCTTTATAAACCATTTTCTAATGAGACACTTGCAACTCTGTAACAACCAAACATATGAAAGGTGAAATAAAATGAGAAAGGAGGTGAAGTGAAGGAACAAGAAATTCGTGGAATATAATTACCCTTCCTAGAATTCTGATGCCGTAATCACAGACGAGCATATATAAATAATTAAATAAAGAAATGTTGGCCAGATAAATAATTAATCGCAATAAACAGTTTCGTATATTAAATCAACTTGTAATGTAAAAGCTTGAGTTGAAGGATTTGTCCGAAAAGAAGGTGACGCAGCCACGCTAAGTACTCCAACCACTGAAGCAATACCTTTGCCTCACGGTTGCTGCTTTTCTCCTCCTAGTTGGATTTTTTTTATTTTGCCACGGCTGCTCGAGCATGAGATCTAATCACTGGATATGCGTGAGTGTATGTACATAGAAACACGAACGCTTTCTTGGAACACTTTTACTCGCCATTAAAATAAGACTTAAGATTTGCCGATCACTTTTAAATTCTTACGATGTTACTGTGTATTTTCCAAGACCGAAGATTATCAATTACATCTGATCGTCCGACCCTCTTGCAAGTTCACACCCACAGAATGTTGTTCCGCACCCCAAGAGGGCCCCAGCGAAAGTATGTCCTCACCACACGAGCGTTCCAGCGAGAATGTTCTCACCACACGCGCGATACAAGGAAAAACCCACTAAGTTCCCCTCTCTCCCCTTAAACATTTCGCACCAATACTGAGCGTCATGAAGCTTCTAGTGACCTTCACTTCCTGGCCAGTGCAACTGCACCCATTAATTCCAAGAGAAACTGGCTTCAGCGGATTTACCCTTTATACCTGTGGCGGGTCCCTAATTAGCTAAACTGTGCCTGTCTGGCCTTTCTGTCGCTTTTAACAGTGAACAATTTTCCCAATGCTTCTCCTTTTAATACATGCACTGATTTTAAATATTTTATTATTTATTTTATTTCGCTATCCTTCACAGATTATTATGATAATTATTGACTTTATAATTTCGGCTTCAAAGAAAATTAGGAAGTCAGGGTAACGAAAGCAATTGGTGTCAGCCGAGGGTAGAACACATTAGTTTAATGATTCTGGGAACACAATTTACAGTTAAATTCAGTACGTTTTCACGGTACATGGACCAATTCTGTAAAAGAGAAAGGTGGATGAAATTCTCAGATTTAGGAGAGGTACCCTAGTAATAAGCTACAGACGCACACGTAGAATTTTTAAGATTGGCCCGGGCATGAAATAACGTTGGTGGGAGTAGTTCTAATGTCGGCGGAGCTTAAGTAATAAGAAGGCGTGTAATTTTAATCGGAGAGTTACTCTGGTACCGGCATGGGTACTGATCGCATTCGCATTTTGGACACCTTCGTGCACACAGTTGTGCATACATTCGTCTCTCTGTATACTTGTTACTATTTGTGTGTGTTTTAACCGCATGTGTGAGTAATATTTCGGGGCTATCGTGAGGGATCCTTCCGAGCAACATTTTAGCGACTCACGACAAGTTACGCTTCTAGTTTCTTTTATTGCGGTAAGTTATTTCAAACCGTGAAATTGCCACTGCAGAAGTTAACAGGTGTAATAATTCAGTTGATACAATTTCTAGTGCTACAATTCAGTGTCAAGTCTATTTCTTCATTTTAAACGGTCGCAACTCGTTTCAGTAGCTCAAGTATTAAATCACATTAAATTTCTTAGTGAACTTAACTGGTATTATCCTTCAAATTACACTCACGCATATCCTGAGAAAATACTCATTGCTCTATCACTGGAGCAGCTGGCGCACGAGACAAAACAATGAGATAACGATATCAGAAGCACAAAGTATACGGTTTCAAAATTGCCGACCATCGTTTGCTTAAAATTTGTCGCACCATTGCGGCATCATCAAAACTGCTTCACGCCGTGTTCAGCATCGCCTGGCTTCAACAATTGTTGCACCATCTTCCTGTATAAATTGGTTTAGCAACCTGGAAAAACTCCCGAAAAAAACTTCTTCACTGGTACGCTCGTTCTATAACTTCTGGGTGTTCGTATTCTATTTCAAAATCAGTGATTTGCGATCTCTCTCTTTCTCTGGTTCTCTCTCTCTCTGCATTTATAATACTTACGAATTTATTTTGTGACATAAAAGCATTTAAAATAAGAGCTGAAGCTTTCCTGGCGGCATAATCGAAAGGCTTTTAGCCAGGTGAGGAGATGGTTTGAAATCCTCATTTCGAAGGTATTCATCATTTTCATCTTCAATGATATTTAATGAATCAATGAGTTATTGCAATCCATCCTGAAGCTATTAAGGAATATTAATTATTCCCACTTTCTACTCCATGCAGGTGGATGTAATTCCCCAAGTTAGAACGCCACTAACGCGATTGAGGAGACAATATACAACTGAGCAAAGCGAAAACCTGAGTTTCGGACGTCATGTTAACGTCAACTGATATTAACATGGCAGAAGACGCCCATTCACTAAAATGCTCGAGGAGATACGGAATAAGCTATTTTTATATCTTCCTTATTCTGCATCTATTTGTTTCTTCTGTTAGAAGAACTAATGTTTGGAGATTACTTGGAAGCGTGGGACTGTTAGAATCGATACATCTCGCCCACTCCAACTGGAACTTATGCTCATGGCTCCGGAGTGTAGATAAAGTTATATACATTTGTGAAAGAGGGGCGGTCATGACGTGTGTCTGAAGTTTTTCACCATTTATAATTAATTTTTAAAATAACTAACTCCCTTCCACAAAAAAAAGTTTTTACTTTATTCTTATAAATTTCTTCATGCCCATTTCAGTCCGCAGTGTAGTCATTACACTTGGCACAGATGTTGAAGCATTTACTGATTGTATATATATATATTTAATATTAGTTATATCCTTTAATAATTCATACCACAAATTGTCTTCAGGTGATATAATATTATAGTTATTATTACGCAAAAGAGAGATTCAATCACAGATTTTCCAACATTTATAAATGTATTACTTAAAGCAAGAATCAGAGTTTTAAATTTCTGTTAACACAGAATTTGTTAAAATATGCGTCTAGTGGTAAACATCAGCTCTGCATCTTTATCGTGTCTCCTGCCCCCAATTTGTTCACAAATAAAATTCGAGGCACTGGGTTTAATTAATAAATGTTTATCATTTACATGATTATATCCAGCATGAAGACACAAAATTTCCATACTTCAAAGATTTCAGAAACCATTATGTTATTACACGAGTTCACAGAAATGACGTAATTATTGCAGAGGGAACGTTACGGTAAATTCTCTTAACATAAACGGATAAGTGATTTTCCCTATTTAGTTCGATCACTACAGGTCTTCACCTCACACTTTCCTGGCCCTTAAACAAAACAGGACTGTGAAATAATTCCCGTGATGCCGCAAAGCAACTTCATCACAAAATATAACTAGATAAACTCTGAACAAATTAACAATTTGGATAAAACTTAATAAAATTGAAGAGTTAAAAGCAATTAAATATTGCCTTAAACGGCCAAAGGAATTCGTGCCCTTCATATAAAAAATCAAATGACCAGGCCAGAACAAAGACAACGTTACAAAGTAAACAGATATAAATCATGTCTATGGCTCTGTAAAATAATTATATTTTAACCCATAAGCTTATTAAAAAAATCTGCTGTGTTACACTCACATGACTTTCTCTACTCTTGTACAAAATATTTTTACAAACGCTTATTCTCCATATGCTTCATGTTAATCGAGATATCGAGATGTTAATCTTATTGCTAATTTTCCTGTAGATGCAAGGGGAATTGGTAGGCTTTAAGCGATAGTCAAATATTTTAAGCTCTGGTTGCTATGTGGCGCATTCCATTCTCTTTGCATGTCCAGGACTAAAAAAAATGAATAACGAATTTGAGAAAAAGCATAAGTATTGGAAAATTTAAGAGGATAAAAAGCAATATCTCGAAAATACTTCACTCAACAAAAAAAAGGTATATGACATAAATTGTGTATTTTTAACGCGATCTATTTTTTTGTGTCGTAAAATTTTGTCTATCTCTTATGGTTTACCAGTTATGCAAAAGTCGTTCACAATGAAGAATGCTTTGAGACATTTCCAGAAAATTCAAGATATACATTTCATTTGTCATGACAATATCTTAAACATATTATATTTTAATCAAAATCGTTATAGCCATTTTTGAGAAAATTAACATTTTCGAAAAATGTTCCATGTAAAGGGTAATCTGGGGTGGGGGATTTTCTTGAAAACCTTCGTGTCGCATCTCTGGAAGATACTGAACAGTTTGGTGTTTATCCGACTGTTAGTTTCTGAGTTATGCTGTTCACAGACACACACACGGACATGTCTCCAAAAATGTTTTTTTTTATTCAGGGGGTCTCAAAACATGTATTTCGGTGAAATCTCGGTATTGAATTTTTGGGTGGAATACAATACTTCCCCTACTTACTATACGTAGTAGAGAAAGTAAAAATTAAATTACCCAAAAATGGCCATCATAACGTCTCCAAACAAAACGATTAATAACATTTACTTTCCCCTATAATAACAAGCACTTTTATTAAATACATTTCTTTCTACAACGCTTAGTTTTGGAGATATTGTTCAGTCTTAACTTAAATGGTCCACCCTATAGGTATAATTTGTATATAGAAGCAATTCGAATTTGTATTGGAAACGGACATTAAAAAAATTGCTAAGGGTTGGACTAAGGTTTTTTCAAATAATGAATGACGAAAGAGCGATGTGGCGGCAGTTAATGAAAGTAATGCAAGTATTATTTGGAGATTTCAGAATATTACTGACTCAGAGGTAATCTATCAGCATGCCTTGTTTGTGGTAGCATTTTCAGTTGTTGAAGCATGTTTCAGTGAAGCATCGATGCATAGCGCTGCACTTTTCCTGGTAGCTCTTTCCGTTTCTACGAATATCTTGAAAATGTCGATCAAGTAATTTCTCATAGCTCCGAAGTTTAAGGAAAAGTGCCAAATCTGGAATCTAGGAAAACTATTTTGGGAGGTACATTAAAAACCACTGGTGACTTAGAATAAACCCACAAGCAAGCTTCCTGGTTATTAACACTCCACTCTGAGGAGCAGTAAGTATTTTTCTTCATTTTGCCTGAGCACTTCTAAAAAGTGTTTTCATCGGAAGCAATATTGAGCCATAACAAAGCCCGATTTTTAATAACATGGTAAACTTTATCAACAGAGTAGTACATTTATCTTTGTTATTTTTTGTTATGGGACAGCAAAAGAAAACATTTTAATTCGTAAATATTTAGGCAATTCAAACTTAAGGTTAATTAAAGTGTGACTAATCGCATTACGTCAAAGCTAAAAATATCATAAACCGTTTTCTAATATACTAAATACTTCTACATTCTGTTCTCTTTGATACAAACAGCCTTGGCGTTTCAATTTTATGTGCTGTTCAGCTAAGTAAAAAGAACAAACTGAACATCGATAGGACTTTACAATAATGACAAAGTGTTGAACAATTCGACTATTAATAACGGATATCTTTGAAATGTTTTATGCCATCAAAACTTTATTTGAAAATAAATGTATTTTAAAGAGATCGATATTTTTTTGTGTAATATGCTTTCGTCTATCACTTAACATATAACAGATATTCAAGATTATACAGTGTCTTCGTTTTATGCCAAGGCCACAACCGCCTTATATGCGAGACGACAGTGACATCTGTATTATGCCACAGCGCAGAGATGGCGCAGAATGCGTCAAGGGTACGTTTATCAGCTGTGAGCTGCCGCAGTCTTTGCTTTGTCTTCATGTTGTGAAGTGTTTCGACAATGCATGTATTGTGTGTGATCTCCTTAGCAATGTTCTTCCGAGTCCAAAAATTCACACTTGAACAGCGTATTTTTATGTACGATACATACGTGAAAACTGAATCGTGTAGACAGGTGTGTAGAAAATTTCAGTAGCAATTTCCTGGGTATTCAGTTCCGATTAGAGACACCGTGAGATATTTAGTCAATAAATTTAGAACAACGGGATCTCTATACGCTAAAAATAAAGTTTATAGGAACAATCCCCTCACCATAGACGAAGTTGAGGACAATATAAGAGTAAAAATTATGAACATTATACAAGTTCTTATGCGTGTGAATGGTAATTTCATCCGACAATATCAAGAATGTCTTTGCACAGATGGACATCACATTCAACAACACTTATAACAAGGTTAGTACTGATTACATATGTGTTACTAACACTCGTGACGGAGTTGCGGAACGGTAAACTCCACAGTGTAGCAGACTGTGTGCGGAACACGCATTCGTGCGATCCGCGGCCTTGGCATAAAACGAAAGCACTGTATAAAATTCCATCCAAATGAAGAGGCCTTCATAGGATATTCCCAGAAAATTCAAGATATACACTTTGTCATGTAAACATATTTAATATGATATTTTATTCAAAATCGTAAGAAAACAAAAGATTTCGAAAAATGTGCTATGTAAGGGGTAGTCAGGGGGGCTGAGAGTTTGTTTGAAAAATTTATATTGTATCTTTGGAAGGTACTGAACTTAAATATCAAGTTTGATGTTTATCCTACTTTTCGTTTTTGAGTTATGCTGTTCACAGGCACACACACCAACCTTTTTCTTTTTCCAAATATTTTTAATTTTATTCAGGGGCTACAAAACAAGTAATTTTGGTAAAATATCGGTATCGAATTTTTTGATAGAATACAACACAGTATTGCAATATGTAACAGGGTATTTTGAAGACTATTGGTTTTGGCCACTAGCTTACTTGACATATATTTATTAAGTATAACAACTTCTATATTCAATACTAATGCTGCGACATAGTCTTTTTAAGCCATGCTTGCTTATATTGGGTAGGCCAAGATAAACCATACCAGACAGGATCCACCGGGCCATTCCGCTTCTGGACCATGGTGGTCAACATTCCCAGCAGTACCTGTAGAGACGAATAAATGAATGTCAATAGCCAGCTTCTCTATGTGATCTACCTCTATACAAACAGAAAATAAAACATCCTTTCAGTTCGTATATATTCATTACTTGATTGGGTTTGGTTTGTCTTGGCTGACCCCTATCTTTGTAAAGAGGATCTAGTATACGACAGTTTCGCTTTGGATTGACTGCATTAATAACTGCAACAACTTTGTTGGAGCACACTGAACAAAACAAAGTTGGTATTGGTGATGGAGTTTTGAAAACAAATCCCACAGAAAGTTTTAGGTTAACTTTTGAAAACACCTTCCAGAGAATGGTAAGTTGAATAGCACGCAAGATTAGATTGTATCTCAGTTTTGCATCACCCACTGAAAATTAAAAAAATACTTGAGCTATTAAGCACGTTTGAAAAACGTGCCATTAAATACTTCCATCTACTTGTGTGTCAGCAGAACTTCTCTGCATTGACGGCAATCTAAACAAAACATAGAAATTGCTCAAATGCAAACCCACCACTATTGTACTATTGATCCGTCAGGAACGAAGGCGATTAATGGCAGTTGCCGCGCAAGCAGGAGAGGAGTATTTTTAAGCACGTGGCAATTTTCCGCGAACAGAACAATATTATTTTGTTGTCAAACGCTAATACCCTACATAATACGTATCTTAACTTATTCGTTTCTGGATTCTCTTTCAGAGTTGAAATTCCGAAAGTGTCCCCCACATTGGAGTCGATTTATAGCTTGAAATTATTAAATACCTCAATTAAACACCAAAAAGTTTCACTCAAACGCATTTTGACACCGCTAAATGCTTAGGAAGCAAGTATTTATAGCGTCGCATCCACTTTGGTATTGCGAAATCCCCTTCTTTCCTGACGAAGACTCTAGTACTAAAAAAGATTCAGCCACGATTCGAGGAGGTGTGCAGAAACAAGCTCAGCCATGTCGTTAACAGGTCAAAACATTGAGTTTATAATTTATTTGTTACAAATTTGCATAAGTCTATTAAAATTATAGCAGAATTTTCGTCTTTATGATGAAACTGGCTATTTCGTTAATAAATAATATATTATATAATTTACTTCTGATGTAGTTATTTGAATGAAGAATAATTTATTCTGGGATACAGCTTTGAAACCAAAAATATTCCTAGGTACTGAATTTGAAGTTAGGCGATTTTGCGTGTATAAAAAGTGACCATAATTGAACGCAGTTGTTTAGGTTGACAAATCTAGCACCACTCTCTGCCAGCGTGGCCCCCTCTGTTCCTCGAGCATAATCCTAGCCACTGAATTGACAGAGTACTTTACCTCTTCCAATACATGGTAAGAGTAAAATTACAACCTAGCTGCGCAAGTCCTCACTAGCAGAGGACCGTTAAGACCATGCTTCGTTGAATTTTGGTCCCAAAATAAAATATTATAATAATTTTAAAATAATAAAGGCTAATAACTTCTTTCTTGGTAGTTTTCATACATTTAAACCCTCTATAGTCATACTGAAGTGCGGTTTAGTTTAACGACACATGCAAATGATAATTCTGAATCCCTTCCTCTAGAAGGCCGATTTATATTTTAATGTCATGCCGGCATATTGTCATGGTACTCCAGTTGGTTAGAGCAACCGGACGGAAACAATAGTTGAAATTCGGGCTCTGGTATTGAACTTTTCTGATTCTACCTTTCCAGCCTTGTTCTACATACGGCTTGTGTGAACGAACAATTAATTACCATTGATTTACGTAATAGTTGACTGAACTGTGAAGCCCGGGACTTGAAAGTACTTACGACATTAAGTCGCCATTGGGGTTTGTCACCTCAAAAAATTTGAAAATCGCTTTGTGGTTTACCGGAAAAAATACGAGTCAGTTGGCATGTTGCCATGGTAGCTCAGTTGGTTAGAGCAACCGGACGAAAACCAGAAGATCAGTGACTCAAATCCCAGCTATGCCATTGAATTTTTCAGACTGATTCTACCTTTCCTTTCTAACTTTAATAGGTATCCATATCTATGCCCCATAAGTTAAAATCGATTCAACTAGACTCTGAAGAATTATCTTACTCATTTGCTGAGAAGTAGTTCTACTCCACAAAATCGCATTAAATCTATTTTTCGCCCTCCTGGACTGTTGTATTTTATAGTCCGCATCTGCTTCGCATCTTCCATTTTCATATTTAAATTCAGGCAGACAGATTTAATTGCTTCCTGGGGTAGTTTAATCTCTCTTCCGTACCTCCCACAACCAGGTATACAGTTTTAGCCAAGTTGGCCCAAAGGCCTGGATTGAAGGCTTCCATCAGCTTCATCATCATATATTTCGCAACTTCGCCACACTGAGTAAATAGCACTTGATCATCTGCAAACAAAAGGAAGTATATTGAACCTTGCCCAACTGGTACTCCACTACCTTTACCTGACTAACCCCATCGCTCAAAAATGTGTTTTTAAAGGTGTTAAATAAAAAAGAATTCCATATTTTTATAGCTGGTAGTACGAACCAAAACAAGCAAAAATGTCCAGTAAAGATGAGTTCTAAAATGCATATCTAAGAGCTATGAGCACTTGTTCATCTTCGCTACTGTGAACTCTCTCTTCTACTGCAAACTCTTTGCTATTACGTACGACTTATAGAAGGCAGTAAACAATTGAGAACACATCACTGTGTAACTTTGTTATTGTCCATGGATACAGCATGCAGTAAACTGTAGTGTTGCTGTAATCCGTATTCACAGTTCTGGGTGAAGTGCAACGCATATTCTCATTATTTCTGAAGGAATCATTTGTGAAATGCTTCCACATTGTAGTTTTATCTTGAAATCTTTGGTGTATGTAACCCCCATTTATGATATACAAACACTACAGGAAGGCGTCATCAATGCCTGCCAGAAAATCCGTGATCAACCTAGAGACTTTCGGACAGTGCGGATTCCCTAAAATGTCGGACACAATCATGCCTTACTATGAATGGGCACCATATTGAGAACCTCCGTTAGTATGGTTCACAAGTGCAGGTCGTATGTAATCGCAAGCAGATTACATTAGAAGCTATGCTGTTTCACAGTAAGAGTAATGTGTCCGCATTTAATTATTTGTTTACTGCATTCTGTAGGTCATACGTAATTTTTTTTGCTTCGAAGGTCTACCTGGCCAAGAGCCCTGGGTATTCACCCCTTGAAAAGGGTGTCTACCGAAAACTTTGGTAGGACCGATAGCAATCTAGAATGCCGTCTACCAACTCTCACTCATGATTGGTGCCGGAGAACATCGAGGCGTCTCACAACCCGCCTGGGCAGAAAACCAGCCAGATGTACGCAATCGCCCATGGGTATCGGGAACCACTGCCCCGCCGAGTCCAACCCAATCCGAACAACTTCTTATCGAGGGGGCTCGAACGTTCGGCCCAGCGTACTTCTAGTGACGTCAGAAGTACCACGAGTGCTAGGGGTCCGCAGCGCTCGCATCACGGCAGCTAAAGGGGTCGGAAGCCCTCCCCTAACATCAAACAGCTTGCGTTAGAAGGTGGTGTTTCACAGTAGCGAAGATGAACAAGTGCCGGTAGCTCTTAAGGTATGCATTTTAAAGCCCATGTTTACTGGACATTTTATCTTGTTTTGGTCCCTACTACCACCTCTCAAACATGCAATAGCTTTTTTTCAACATACTGTATATCTCAAAGAGTTGGGGACGTACCATATTCTTGCCTAACCCTTGACGTGGGAAACGGATTTGACAGCGTCTTCCTAGCCTTCAGTATACTCGGCTCTTCTTTATTAACTTTGTAATCAGTAATACTAATAAAGTTGCAATACCAATATGTTCCATAGGTTTTCACAGCTTATTTATTGGTACCGAGTCTTCCCTTTCTCAAGGTCAGCACAAATAAGGAGGGTCTCTTTGACTTTTAGCACATGCTACTTCAGTTATTTAATAGTAAAAATATGATCCATACAGAACGTACCCGCAGTAAAACCCACCTAATCTAATATTCTTCCGCAATTGCTCTTTCCAATCTGTCCTTTAAAACAGCGGTAGTAAAAGTGGTAGAAACGGATAGATAAGAACAGACAGTGTATCTGGACTGGAAAGGAAAAAAATGAGGAGGTAAGGAAATGGATGGATATGGAAGAGCCGGTGATAGGAAGGGTTGAGCAAAGAACCCTTCAATGGTATGGGCACGCGAGAAGAATGAATGAAGAAAGATGGCCAAGGATTATCCTGGGATGGTTACTGCGAGGAAGACGGAAACTCGTGCGCCCAAGGAAAATGTGGAAAGCTAGAGTAAATCAAATGACGAATCGACGAATGCAGATGGATGCCTGGAAAGATCGAGGAGGACAGCAAGGAATTAAGGTCATTCGCTGAAAAGTGGAGAAAGCAAACCATTCTACCTTTCCGACCTTGTCTTACATACAGTTTGTATGAAACAAGTAACTACTAATAAATGTTTATAACAAGCATTCTTTATAGCGATGACACGTTCATTGTAGTAATTTACAGCCCAAGCTGAAGATGAGCAGAAGGTTCTTCCCGAAAACGTCAATGACATGAAGAGCCCAGTGATGAGAACCAGGAAAGTAAATTACTATGTTGTATTGATTTAGATTTTCCTTTTGTTGTAATCGTATAAACTCTCATAGAGGTGGTATCAGAAACACTCTTCATTTCACACTAATTATAACATTGGCTCTTTCTCTGTCTCTGAATTGTTTTTCAGGCCGGTCATATACCGAATTACTACAATCGGGTGAGTCAAGGGTTGGTTACCTGAAGGTTGTATCCTTACAGAGAGAAAAACACTATTGCGATGTAGGGCAATGGGCCACTTTTTATGTACAAAGAGCACCTACCATCTATCTCTCAATGTTTATCGTTGTACGTGGCCTTGCGAAGCTATAGCCATTTCATTGGTTGCTTTAGGCCACGGTGCAAGTGTGCGCCACTCCTCCTGCTAAATAGTTACACCAATAACCACAAGAAGGGTTACAAAATGGCGTAGAAACTCAATATATGTTTACGCTCTCGATCGTATTACCTAAAAGAGAAAGAGGTAGTGTGAGTGCATTCAGTTTGTCATAAGACCTCTTATCGTGATTGGTAGCCCATACCTTATCGGTTAGTGCCTTTGAAAGGTTTAAAAGCTAAGGGGAAAACTTGATCAGCGCCCAGGTTAGCGATATGTAGAATACGTAATGTAAGAAGATTTTCAGGTGCTGCAAATTAAAGCTTGAATGGTACAACAGGATTATAGACAAAAATATAACACAATTTTATTAACATAATGTGTGTCATATTCAGTAAACCATATACACATTTATCTCTAGTTTCTAAACATGATCAGTCAATTATAACAAAAGAGTAATTTGAATTTAGCAAACGAATATCATTATCTGCGGATGTTTTACGGGGAGTGCCCACTTTCTGGTGAATATGTAGAGCGTCTTCTCCACTTTCCTGGAATATTTTATCAGTAATTTACTATAAAAACACTTTTATTAACTGCCGTTGCAATTGCTGTAACATGCGACCAGCCTCCCACATACCCACGATACGTCCACGAGTAAATTCGCTAGTATACGGCATGACTGGTTCTGGTTTCAATAACACCAGAATAGGCAAAGGCATCAACCTCCCCTCTTTTCCCCCTTATTGCTGTGTTATCAAGTCACCACGCTCTGCGATAGGTAAGGTGAAGGACACGCCTCCAGAGACCCTAGAAAACGATACAAAATCCGTCGCAGATTTTCTTTCGTGCTGTTTGTACGTCAGTGTACGTTGTATCTCCTTATGATTCTAAAACGAAGACATTTTCGTCACACCTCGTTATTCAAGAAATAAGAGCAACCACAATCTTTTGCCTTCTGATCCGCGAGTGAAAAATAATTGGACTGCATACGAGACGTGCTCCCAGACAGCACCAATGGAACACTTCTAACATTAAGAGCTATACGGGCATTTTGTGTGGTGTGTGTTACATATTAGATCTAATCTGGTTAAACTACATTCCTCTTCATCAAAACTGATGAAGCTTGGTAATCAGTCCATATATACTGTGTTAGGATAAGAGCTACAGCAGTATCCAACCAGGATTCGAACCCAAGACCAGAGCTTTCCATTAATCCCTCAACTCCACTTTAATCGCATTAGAGTTTGACATGTCCACAGCCCCCCATTGATAGAACTGTCCTTGGAACCCCCCAACCCCCACCCCGATCAGCTCGAAATCTAATTCTATTCCGATGCAAGCCACAAACCACTTAAGCTTTAGCTGAACCGTCTCACTTGTGCATCTGACAGGAAGATCTTGGATTTCAGTGTTCCTCTAAATTAGTAGAAGTTCGTTAGGGCTAACAATTGTTTGTTTCAATATAAGAAGTAAAGTCTAACAAGCAAATGTGAATATTTATGAATCCGGGAATCATCTATTCCATTTCTGTATGAAATTAAATTTCATCCGAAATTGCTTTTAGAGGATTAACGTTTCCATATCGGTATTCGTTTTCATTTTGCGAATCTAGGAACTGTCACTGAGCGAGGTGGTTTATCGGTAGCTTCTGAGGCTCGCATTCGGTAGGTCTTACATTCGATGGACCGGTCATTCTAACCTTGTATTCTTAGGTCGGTAGAAGAGTGCTTTATCCAAATTCTTAAGTGGTTCGGGTGAGAAATTGTTAATTTGTCCAGATTTTACCTAAATTGTTAGTTTATTCAGAGTTTACTTAACTAATGTTTTCAAAGTTTATCTTTTTATCTATATTCTGTAAGGGAAATTTTTCCGGCATAATGCGAATTATTTTACAGACGTGTTATTTTGTTTAATGACCAAGCAAGCATGAGGTGAAGAGCTGTAGTAATCGAGCTAAATGGGGCAAATCCGTTTTGCATTTATGTTAGGATAATTCACCTTATCTCCCCCTCTGCAATAAGTACGTGCTTTGTGTGAACTCCTGTAATAACACTCCTGTAGATATTACTTGTTATTTGTTTCAATTTTCTAATACTTATGCTTTTTCTCAAATGGGAATTAGTTATTCGTTTGTTCGTTTCTTTTGTTATGTCCTGGACATAGCAATCAGCTCTTAAAAGATTTAACTATCGCTTAAAACCTACCATATTCCTCTTGCACCTACAACAAAATAAGAAATAAGTTTCTGCAAACGTTTATCTCGATTAACATGAAGCAGATGGAGAATAAGCGTTTGTAAACATAGTTTGTACAAGAGTAGGGAAAGTCATGTGAGTGCAACACATCAGATTTTTCTATGAACAATTAAATCGGCATTAACTTGTCAATTGCACTATTCATTATAGTTTTTAATTTAATATGTGGAAAAGAAGTTTTCTTTCCTTTTAATTTCCCGTGTTATTTTCTGAGTTATAATTCTACTAGGTGCAACAGGCGGCCGGATAACCTTAACTCGAACTAACAATATAATCTAATTAATAACTAACATTGTAAGTAATACGATAGATGGGCAGAGTAAAAGAACTTCGGAGCGACATTATTTGCAGTAGTTTATAGTATTCATTGGTTTTGCGTGAAAATTCTGCCCATATCTTTGGAAACTGAATTTAAAATAACTAAACATAAGAATAAATCATTCAAACAAAATATATACAGGCCGAAGACACAAATGCAATCCCGAATGAAACGTGCATAAATTGAACAACTCTTTGGTAAAATAAACAATATAATGCAGAATAGAGTGTGAGCCTATAGCTTCAGATAATATACAATTATAAGAAATAGATAATTCGTTATATAACAGAAGTAGCGGATAAAACAGTAGGAGTAGATCAAATTAAAATACGCTTCACCTAGATTTAAATTAAGATTACGTCTTTCCAATTTCTGTTCGCTTCAGAAGACACTACCCACAGAATGGAAGATTGCTGATAAAATAAATATTCAAGGAATGTATGGCCGAAATAATTAAAGAGCGGAGTTAGTATTAAAAGAGTGGATAGAAAATTTATCAAAACTAATTACAAATAGATTAAGAACAGAAAAAAAGCATTAATCGAACAGAAGGTGAATTATAATATCACCCAAGAACAGTGTTTCCGCATTACAAACATAGTATTAAAACAAGAAATACAACAAGAAGCAAGAGTTATATACACGACTACTAAAGAGCATTTGATAAGGTATTAAGAGAAACATTCTCGGAAATACATAGTTTTATTTAATGCACATGTATAGCATATATAAAAACACTTGTATACTGTAACGGATTTTAATAGTTGAACGCCCATATAATTTTGTAACTGCATCAAGGGGTTTAATTTGACATTTATGATCGTTATTTCCATTATATATGTATTTCCTTAATACTACTATGTGTTGTATTCGTGTATTTATATTTTATTTGTGTGTTTAAATTGCTAAATTCCACGATAGCTTTCAAAATTAGCCATTACGCATTTGCGTATATTTGCCAAATAAGCATAACAAAACCGTTACTGCAGCACAACTTAAAATTCATAGTTGTTTTCACGTAAACAACTTCGACTTTCAGTAACTTTGCGAATAGCAAAGAGAAACGTTTCCAAACAGGTCACTTTAAGTCACCGGATGATAAACGTTAATTTTTAGTAGGAGTATTGTATTTCGACTGTTGGGAGCCGAATTTGAAAGTAGTTGCAACCGCACGATTAGTAAACAGTTTCAGGTAGCCTTCGCCTCAAATGTACTTTCAAGTGGTCTTTACCCCAAGTTTAAAAAAAATATTAACTTTGTAATTTGACTGTTTCCTTAAATACTATATATTTATGTTTGCCTCGGCTGCATCAGTATTGCTGTTAGAGACATGGATTTCTTTGCAAGGCGTGGTGCGCCTGAAGAATGTAGGCGCACACGGATTATAATTTTGCTTCACTCCTTTTATTAATGTTTGACACGATTTAAATAACTCTTCACTTATATAGAGCTGAGAGATTATTTTATGTATTACTTGCACTTTTTAACACGTAAACTATTTTTCGTCTCGCACGAATACGTATTAAATCTCTCGAGGATGTCTCTCGCGTCTGGTTAGGAAGACTGTTTGCAGGCAACTGAATTTATTTCCACCGCCTAAACTTGTAAATTTCTGTATTTCAAGTCTCTGATTGGTTATTCCTAATCTAATAGAATACCTTCATTTAACTAAAGCTTTTTCTGGTTGATTGGCTATTTTTATAAACTATCACTAAAATTATATTATTGCTTCCAAGAATCACATGTAACATTTAAACTTTCTAATTCATTATTGTCTCAAGGTTACCTCATTGTTACCTCATTGTTAGCAAATTGACCTATTTCTCACAGTTCCTACATTATTAAATTACGTAATACATTCATATTACATTATTGAACATGTGTACAATAATATAAGCATATGCAATGACTGTTACATACATTTTACAAATTATTACATACACATATTGCTTCAAGGCGGGCTGTTATTGAATTTATACATTTTATAATTTGGCTGAAATCATTTAAGTGTTAAAAGCACTGCCTCACGGAGAGTGAAGACGTGTTCATCTTTTGCTTCGAATTATTCGAAGGTTCACGAATACAACATCCATTATGAAGATAATAGTACTCCTTTATGATAAATATAAAGAGTTAAAACCTTAAAATAATGAAGAATTATTAGTTCTTGTAAATTAATTAGTTTGCTGAAATATAACATTGAAAAAACCTAATTCTCACCTTTGGCCGATTATTCTTTATTTAATTTTAAAATATTTGTTTCCTGCAAATCTTGACGGCGAATTTTAAGTTTTTTCATCTCAATTCATCTTTACGTAACAACTCCAGGTTTGTGATCGCCATTTAATTATGTATTGGAACAGGCGTGACGAGTAAACGTATGCTATATGCATACAGGCAAATGCACGATTGCAAAACAGGGAAGAAGAATTCGGAAAAAAAATTAGAAGCAATATAAATCCTAGAAAATGTAATACAATAATAATTTGCACGTCTCTGCTACCATTCTTGTGACGGCCTTGCAAAGCCCATTCACGGATAGTTGATGCAAGAAAGTCACAATTACCAAAAATAATTAAACTAGGAAAAGAAAATATTTACCGGGCCCATTATAGAATGCATTAGAGGTAAGGCACTCCCCCAGAGTAATAATTATTTACCACTACAACTTAAAGGAATCAAAGGATTTAAGGAAGCTTTAAATAAGAACAACAAATGTCCCAAGATACTTAATATATTAACTCAGAAATATATTACAATTAAAGCACGTTATATTTAACTCTGTCCTTCTCACACATATTTGCCATTGCAAAAGAAAATTTAACACGCCAAGCGTGTAATGTAAACTCGCTTCCATGAAATTTTATATGCCGCTCCACGCTGTATAAAAATTTTGAAGTTTACTTACGCCCGAAGATACATGTTATAACAAATTTAGAATAGGCCAAAATGTTTGGAGACGGGCGTTCCCAGACACGAAGCTCATGTTACCGGAAGCGACCAGCGCAAAAAGGAAAGCGAGTGCAATACACTAAATACAAACTAGGAATGGCAATAATAAGCACATTAAAAAGAAGGCAAATAAGGACGAAAGTATTAGTCACAATGAAGGTAATACAGTACCCATGAAAATAAACAGTACAAAGTAAATGCACGAGGCTGCATAACAATAAACTATAATAATAACAAAAGAGTAAATGTATAAATACCATCTGGCATCTAATGAGAAAATTAGAGAGAACGAGAGAGAAACTACCAATGTTCCAACATACTGAAGTGATAAGATCCACCCGAATAATATGAATAATAATAACCATAATAAGAATATTAATTAGCATCTAATCAAAATAATGAGGGGAATACCAATAAAAGGGAAGAATAAAAGAGAATATTAAGGATTAGAAAAGGGGGTAATAAAATCATAACGAGAGAAATAAAGAACAGATACGAATAAATAATCAGAACATGAAATAAAATGTAGAAAACGTGTATTTTAGAACGAAGAGACTTGACGAAAACTGTAAAAAGGATGGAAGGCTTACTAATGTACAGGAAGACACACATTAGCAAACGCTTAAGTCCTATAGAAATCTGGTGGAACTCACAGGAAGCGAAGACAAGGGAACGGAAATCGAATTCATTCAACCGCACAGAAAATTCAGTCAAGTGAACATATGTAGTAAATGGCAGACGCGGACGAGGTCAGAGCGACGATATTACGAACCAATGGAAAACGAAGAAAAATTTAGATAGATGACCAATAAGAAATGATAAAAGTCACGTGCATGGTAAAAGGATAGATCGAAACTAGAAAAGAGGCGTGAAATAGAAAATTATCTATGACGGAGAGCAATTTTCAGGCGTGTGTAAGATGCTTCACTTCGTGTCGTGATTTGAGGAAGGGTAGATGACTTCGTGTCGAGCCGTCGGGTAGAGTAGGTTACTTCGTGTAGGACCAAGAAGCAATAGAGATGTTAACGTAAATCACGTCGTGTCACTCAGGGTAGCAAGATAGATGTAGAAAGTCAAAGCATTTCATATAAGAGAGGGAAACAGTGTAGATGTCTGAAACTAAGTCTTTATGTAATTGAAAATTAGTGTAAAGTAAAAGTGAGTAAAGGGTAGCTAGGAAATAACAAAAGCCAAGTCAACGTCGTAACATGTTTCAACATCTAAAGGTACTTAAGAAAGGATAAAGTACGTAAACGATAGCAGGGGCTGATAGGCAGAATCGCGTCTTGTGTGAAGGGTATTCGGACGAGGACAACATCGTGGATCTTCAATAAAACGGGCCATCTCAGACGAGAACAGTGAACATCATTCATCTCCCATCCACACTCCCTGAGATAAAAGTCCCACAACCAACATTCCTCTACCTGAGTATCCGGCAGCAACATCAACCCTTCCGAATAACCAACCCAACACCAAGAACCAATCCATTACCCATACAGCCCCGCTACAATACGCACACCAACATTAAACACACGTCAACACAGAACCGCCAATTTCAAACCTGTGCTTTCAAAATTTTAAAAAAGCATAATAATCATAAAAATAATAAATGCTACGTAATTTTATGCACTGCAAGCCGATATGATGTCATACTGCTGATTGCTAATAACAGTTAAGTAACTGAAATATATGTAGAATTAAAACAAGTATGCAGCTCTGATTCTTCTATTTGATTTATAGGTATGTCCAAGAACTGGTGCTATCGAATTATGTAATCCTCCTCTATGGGCAACATGGAGACAAAGGCTTATAAACTATATTTTCTATGTGTAATATTTCTCAATTTATCCATAGTTTCATCATAGTTAAACCATCACAATAGCCAGTCTGCACTTTCATCCAGCCGGCTACCTGGCTAAAAAACTTGTCACTGCTACCTTCCTAACAGGCGAGTCAATTTGAAAATTGCGGGATTGAAGGAAACGTTAAAGAAACTCTGACTTTAAAACAATATTGCTATTCCCCGATAGACAATTAGTTTTAATTAAACAATGCAGAGATCATTTTACGATATCAATAAAAATTCCTGGCTTTTAAACCAAACAAATCTTATGTAATACATTTACATGGCTTCTCTGCCCTCTAACGTTTATTAGTGGGTATACAAACTGTGCTTCATAGCGCTGTTTTATCTACTCCATTTTAATCCAAATAAACCTTTGGAGAAATAGCAACATTATACATTTCGTTATAAATACAAAGAGAACAGCGATAGTCAAATGTTTAAGAACTGGATGCTATATTCTTGCCTTAAAATTCCATACTGTTTCCAAGCATTCAGGAGAAAGAACTGAATGTTGATAGGACTTTAAAAACAATGACAAAGAAATGAACAATTTGAATGAACACCTTTAATAACAGCTATCTCACAAATGGCTATGTCATAAAAACGCTCGAGTTAAATTGTGTATTTTAAAGAGATCTAAATATTTTGTGTAGTACATTTTCGTCTATCCATTAACATTTACCAGTTACATAAGATTATACAAAATTCCTTCCGAAAGAAGTGGACTTCAGGATTATTCCCAAAAAGTTCAAGATATATATTTCGTTTGCCATGCGAATATCTCTCATATATGGCATTTTAATCAAAACATCGTTAGGGCCATTTTTTAGAAAATAAAAGGTTTAAAAATATGTTCCATGTAAACGGTAGCTTGGGGTGGGGAATTTTCTTGAAAATCTTCATGTAGCATCTTTAGAAGACACTGAACCTGAATACCAAGTTTCGTATTTATCTGACTTTTCGTTTTTTCATGAATGCTGTTCATACGCATTCATGTGGACATTTTTCTAAAAATGCTTTATTTTGATTCAGGGGACCTCAAAATATGTAATTTTGGTGAAATTTTGATATCGAATTTTTGGGCGGAATGGAATACCTTCTCTATCTTCCAGGTACACGTAGAGAAAACTGAAATACTAATCAGAACAAGATCTGCCAGAAGCAAAGTAACAAAATAATTTAGGCTGCAATTATCAACTTATATAGGTTGTGTAGACCCAAAAGTAACTATATTCAATTGAGTATAATTTTATAAATCTTACCAGTAAAGAAACCATTTAAACTTTTATAAAACTAGTATTCTCAATAGCATTACATGTATACGAGATGATCGATTTTAATCCAAGTCCAGGTAGCAGAAATGAAGATTTTAGTATCAGTGGGTGGAGTTATTGGTAGGGTAGATGAAGTAAAGACAAGGGAAAAATCTTTAAATTAAAGAGAGAAAAATTAATATTGAAAATGCTAGTTTGTCACTGCGATTTTGAGGCAAAATATGATAGATGCTATAAACGGTGGAATCATCATAAAACTGAGCTGGTACATGTCAAAAGGTTTAAATTATTAACTTAATGAGAGAATGTAACATCAAGATCTGTAGAAGTAGTAACAGATTCTCGTCCATAAACTTCTGCAAATGATTTTTTAGGCAACATGTATTCCTACACATGTTATGTATCCTGAAAGTCAACAATAATAACTTCTATTTTGCAAATTGGGGAAGGAAATTCTTCGCGAAGGGAAGGATATATGTTCTCCGATGCTCAATAAAGATTCCGTTTATAGCTAAATAAGTTTATACACATACACATTAGCTACTGTAGGCCTCTTACGAGCAAACGTTTGCGGGGCTTTCTGCTCTCCGGAGGAGTGGGGGTAGTACCACTGGCAGCTCACGATGATGCCATATATAGATCTACATTAAAAACATCGCGCAATGTTAGTATTCCAGCGTGTTTCATTTGGAGCAGTGTGTGTTTCCAACTGATTTATAAATGTATTTACAATGCCCAGCCAGAAAGGAAGAACATTCCACACAGTGAAGCCCGAGAAATAGTTGTTAACGTTGTTAAAATCTGTGACGAGAAAGCAAACATAGGCAACTGGTCATTCATCATTACTAGCAGAAGAGCATATGCATGTCTTTATATGTTGAAAGTAGAGCCGTAATCTTTCCCAGATAGATAGAATTGTTGATGTTGACACATTCCTTCCAGACACATTCTCGTGAGAGGAACACAGTATATTATTCCCTTTAGCTCCACTCCCGCGGTTCGACGATCTGACCACACAAACATTTATATCTTCGGTTAGAGGCAGACTTCGCTAATTGTTCTCTATATAACTTCCTTTACCACAACTCAAAACCTTTCATGTTCGCGCAGTTTCACTTAATGAATTACATTGCCCATTTTGCTGTACTCCCAGTTTATAAGTTTTAAGTATTCCCCTCGCATACTTCCAAATTAAAGAAGTTTGCATGTCTGTCTCCACGTAATTTCAAACTGCAAGTTATCTTACTTGTGTAGATGCCCAGCTGTCAGTGGGGTTTTGGAATGTGGAAGGTTTGAGGGGAAAACTGGCTAGTGGTCAATTTTTGAACTTGGTAAATAACTTGGACATAATTGGGTTAGCAGAGACTTGGCTAAAAAACAATGAAACTGTGGACATAAGTGAATTCCAAGGTGTCTTTAGTGGTTCAGAAGTGAGAGATAGAAGGGGGAGATATCCTGGGGGCGTTGCTACTTTCTTTAAGAGTAATTATGTACAGTATATTAAGGAAATACATAGTCATCTCAGAGGAGCAACCTGTATATATTGTAATATAGCTAATATTAATATTGTTGTTATAACTGTATATCGCCAGCCGGTTACGTCCCAGTATGCTGAGCCAGAATTCTTTACAGATTTAGGGGAAACAATTGTAGAAATCAGGGACGAATATCAGGATGTAAAGCTAATAATAATGGGTGATCTGAATGCTAGAATAGTGCAAGAAAATATTACAATTAAAAAGGGGACTTAGATAACAGAAAACCCGGCAGAAACAGCAAGGACTCAATCCTGAATGCAAGAGGAAAAGAGTTGTTGTTCTTTTGTGACGCCTACGAGTTAGAAATAATGAACGGAAAATACGGTTCGGACATGTCAGGGGAAGTAACATTTGTGCATACGAATGGGAGTAGTGTCATTGACTACATTCTGTGTTCACAGGACGTATTGCCGTTAGTTCAAAATTTTAAGGTTGAAAACAGCATTGACTCTCATCATTTTCCACTGATAATGACTCTAAAAACATCTCGGCTGGTTTCTTATACAAGTGATGAAAGCGCATGCGAAACATTGACGCCATTGTTTAAATATAGATGGAGGGAGGCAGGAAAGGAGATTTTTATTAACACTTTAGAAAACGAAATTATATCTTTTGACGTAGATCAACACAAACGAACTGAAAGTATACAGAACATAACTAATATTATACAGAAAGCAAGTGCGCACATGCTAACAGGAAGGGGTAATGCATCAAACAGCTTAACATCAAATAGTTGGTATAACGATCAGTGTAAAACAGCGAAGAAAGCAGCGGAATCTGCACTTGTCAAATACAGAAGAGAGGGGGGTGAAGAACGTAGAATTTCTTTTGCAAATCTAAGAAAGTCATATAGGGAAGTCCTAAAGCAGAGCAAAACAGCTTGGCAGGACGCAAAGGCAGAAGAGGTACGTGAAGTAGTCGAAAATGGGGAAATTGGTGGCATGTGGAAAGTTATTAGACAGATTCGAAGGCGAAGGTCCATTCAGGCAACTATCCCTGCTGGAGAATGGATAAAGCACTTTAAAACAGTCTATGAAGGAGGGGAGTTTAGGATACAATTAAATACTTTGGCCGCTGAAGGGATGACTGGGGCTCCAATTGTGCAAATGCTTGATTATGAAATTAGCACAGCAGAGGTTGTTCGTGCAATAAAATGTTTAAAAAACGGGAAGGCAGCTGGTATAGAGGGCTTGTCAGCTGAGTTTTTCAAGATCTCGCTAGAAGTTAATAAAATGGTAGATTTCTATAGAAAAAGCTTCAATAAAATATTTGAAGGCGGAGAATATCCGGAAGCATGGAAAACTGCCATTATCCAACCTCTTTACAAGGGCAAAGGGAGTTACAGCATTCCAGGAAATTACAGGGGTATCTCGCTGCTCTCTATATTTGGAAAAATTTACAGTAGAATCTTATATGAAAGAATTAAGTGTTGGGCTAAGACACATCATAGGATTTCTAAATTTCAGGCAGGATTTAGGGAAGCTTTCTCGACTATTGACAATGTCTTTGTTCTGAAAACAATAGTTGATGACAATTTGAGAAATAAAGGTGGTAAGGTATATACTGTATTTGTAGATTTTAAAATGGCATTTGATACTGTAGAACGTAGTGCTCTCTGGGAGAAATTAACACGTAAAGGACTTTCGGGGAAAATGATTAGAGCACTTAGGGCAATGTATAAAGAAGTTAAGTTTGTTATCAAGACCGATCAGCACAATACATCAGAATGTAACAGGGCAGAGGGGGGTTAAACAGGGTTGTATACTATCTCCGTTACTCTTTAATTTGTTTATTGATGATGTTGTTAGCGTGATGACGGAGGAAGACATAGATGCACCGACAATCGCAGACCACAAAATACCAATTCTTTTGTACGCGGATGACATTGTAATTCTTTCTAAAACGATAAAAGGTTTGCAGTCTGGTGTAAACGCTCTTCAACAATACTGTAGGCAATGGGGTATGGAGGTAAATATTCTTAAAACTAAAACAGTCACCTTTAAAAATGGATATGTGTACGGCCAACATGAAAAGTGGACCTATGGGGAGGAAGAAATTCAAAATGTTAAACACTTCGATTACTTCGGAGTAAGGTTTGATATGGGCGGAAAATGGAACAAGAACATAGAGTTTATAAAACACAAAGGGATTGGACAACTTTCTGAAGTATTAAGGATATTGACCCGGGTACCAGATATGCCAGTAAAAACATTACAGACCATGTATGAAGCAATGGTTAGGTCCTCATTACTATACGGCAGTGAAGTGTGGGGATGGGAGAGGTTGGATAATGTAAATAAAATACAATGCAATTTCTGGAAGCGCATTCTAGGGTTGGGGAAGGGTACTTCAAACTACGGAGTTCTTCGGGAGGTAGGATGCTGGGAAGATGCTGTATTTGCTAAACTAAACGTAGTTAGGTATTGGCTGCGAATAATTAAAGGTGATCAAACAACTCTGAGAGCAATATGTTATCGTCATCAAATGAACAACATAGAGCATCCAAAATGGTGCGCGGCGGGGTTGCAACGCGAATTATCAAAAATTGGCTTAAATGATATCTGGCAAAGGGGTAATGAAAATACACACAGTGCCGTGAGAAAGGTCAAAAGACGACTATGCAATATAAACAGGCAGAAAATAGAATCTGAATGTAGACAAAGATCAACATTGGAGCTACAAAATGAAATAAAAACTAGATGGGGTAAGGAAACATATATTTTGGAATTAGGTATAAAACAGAGGACTGGAATAGCATGGCTTAGGTTGGGAGGGTGGAAAGCTCGCAAGATTGTTGATGACGATGGCAGGAGGATTTGCCCATTATGCGGGGAACAAGAAGACTGGACGCATATTTTGGCAGCATGCGTGCAGACGGAGGGTATTAGGAAAAAAACTATTACCGGAAGTATTTTTGGCTTCCAACAGACGGAAGACAGCATGCTGGGACATGATTCTAAACAGCCAAAACTGGCCAAGCTTGGGCACATACTTAATGGAAGTACGTGTACTAAGAGATAAGGTGTTTATGTAATTTTTCTTTAAACATATGTGGTGCTTGAGTACTTGTGCGCGACTGCGTGTGTGTGTGTGTGTGTGAGTGATTCAGAGTGTTTTTTTCAATTTTATATGTATGTATATAGTGCGGTGATTATAAAAAAAAATAATGGTTTTCTGGTTGATACTGCAAGTCACGTATACAGACCAGGTATTTTTCTAGAGAGCATGTACGGTCTTATGACCCACGTGACTGTGTTATGCAATTAATGTACTACTACTACTACTACTCCTACTCCTACTCCTACTCCTACTCCTACTCCTACTCCTACTCCTACTCCTACTACTTCGGATCTCAGTATTTTGGAATTCAAAAAGGTATGCTTCCCCAGCGAAAACACATTTCAATCTGCTTCCGATATTATGTATGCTTTTAAAATTAACATTGAAGTGATTTAATAATGCATATTATCTATCACAATCGTCCCTTCTGCATTTATGTGCAATTTAAAAATTAAAATGTACTATCCAGGCATTCCCTGAACATTAAAGGCATGTGTGTGCATAATTAAATGCTTGACATTTTCCCAGAATAAATCACGATCTATATCGAACAGCAGGGTTCTTTTATGTAGTTTTTTGGGGCTATCTGATGCCACACAAAGCATTTAATATGTCCTCAAATCCATGGGGGTTGAATCGGATGGTCCAGCATAGTTCGTTCTCTTCCGATCCAACTTCCCCGAACTCGAGCGTTCAATGTGCACACAAAATCAATGTTGAAGATTGTTTGGGGGCTCTAACAGGACCACATGTTTGCACTGATACATCTCCGATCAGTTTCAACTATTATCCCTTAAAGTTTGTTGACGAGTTTACGATACATGTTAAGTTTCAAAGATACAACCGGAGATACTGTGGTTGTAAGGAATTTACGTTAGTCAGAGGATGCGTTTTTACATTCTCCAAGACGTACCGATACCATATTTGAACAGGAAGATATAAATAACTAACTAAATAAATAAATGATAGTAAGATACATAACTGCAATAAATAATTTCCGCATATTAAATCGATGTGTAATATAATAAGCCTAAGCTGAAGGATTTGTTAGGAGAAAAAGGTCAAGTGTGTTATGCTAAAGGAAGTCATTAGTAACAGCCGAGTAGCGAACGCGTTAGCATAAAGATTCCTGAATGCAGTTAGAGTTGAATTCAGCACGTTTGAAAAGTAGGCAGGAATTCTGTAAATTAAAAAATGAATGAAATTCCTAAGATTTGAGCAAGACTCCACATAGCACCAAGTTCAGATACACATAGGAACGTGAATAGGAACGTTGGTAGGGGTAGCGATAGGTTGGCGTAGCTTAAGTTAGGAAAAGAGCATGCATTCTAAACCAGAGTTACTTATTCACTTTAATTCTTTGACTTACTCTTGTGACGACCTTTATGAATTTGGGTTTTATTTTAAGTAGTTTAATGCCTAGTGACGCGCTTGAGTGAATAAGATTTATCGGCTATTACGGGGGATCTTTCCGAGTAACATTTCTACGACTTACGCCAACTGACGCTTCGAATCATTACTATCGAAATAATTTAATTCTTTAATTTGACAGTCGCCGACTCTCTTCAAACAGAATTTAGTCAACATTAAAATTTATCAGCTAACTAAACTGGTGCTATCCTTTCACATTACACTCGCATATACCCTGAGACGAACTCGTAGCTATACAACTGAAGCCGCAGGCAACATTAAACTTTATATAATGGATACAACTTCGAGATAGCAGCATCCAATTTGAAGCAAAGGGCACGGCTTCAAAATTCTCGCACCATGAGTAGCTTTAGTTCTTATATTAAGTAGAGGAATTCTACTAAAAATTCGATGTCGGGATTTCATTGGAAATACATGTCTTAGTGAAATGCGCGCGCGTGTGTGAGTGTGTGTGTATGAGCAGCGTAACTCTGACAAAGAGTCCGATAAATATCAGACTTGGTATTTAAATTCTGTATCTTCCAAGGGTGTATCACGAAGGTTTTCAAAAAATTCCCCCCAAACCTAAATATCATTTATTTCGTACATACAAACATTTTCGTTATTTTTTACTTTTTCAAAAATGGCTCTAACTATTTTCATTAAAATACCACATGTTTAAAATATTTTCATGACAAAATGTATATCTTCAGTTTTCTGGGGGTAGCCTTCGAAGTCCACTTCATTCGAATGAGTTTTGTATAACTGGTAAAATGAGAGAGACATGCAAAGTCTTAATACTCAAAAACTGTAGACCTCATCAAAGCACACAATTTATGTCAAATATCTTTTGTCACGTTAACCATTTTCAAGATATTTTTTCTTATTGGTTCGAATTTTCAAATACTTATACCTTACTCAAGAAGAAAATGCTATTCTATTTTTCTCGTGGGCATGGGAAGAGAATTCCGAAGACATAACATAGCGACCCGAACTTAAAATATTCCATATCGCTTAAGCCTTCTATATTCAGCTAATCCCCTTGTACCTTAAGGAAATATATGTAATTAAATCATTTCGGAAAATGTTTATATGCCTTAGCATGAAGTAGATAGAAGAATAAGCTTTTGTAGGAATAATTTGTTAAAGAATGGGTAGAGAGAGTAACGTGAATGTAGCGTAAGATTTTAATAACTAATCCAGGAAACATGCCGTCACATGGAATGATGCTGCCACACAACAGAATAGGAAAAATATATGAATACAAAGAAAAACTGCAAAATAAATCTTTTCACAAAGTACACTTCTTAAAATTTTCAAATTAATTCCATGAATAGTTAGTATTGTTGTAAATTACCTAGCAAAATAGAAACTTGGGATGATAATGCATTCACTGTTAATATAATTTAAAAGTGATCATGGGTTGTTACAGGTATACAGGTAATTTGTCTCAGGATCTATTCTTATAGATCTAGAAAAATACTAAAAGCTATCTAGATATGTGTACTATTTTTGGTGTTATAGCTATGCAAATTTTCAAAATTTTGCCAAAACCTTGAAATCAAACCTTTGAACATACCTGGTAGATCTACTAATTGCCCTAGAGAGCCTAAGAGGTGTCATCTTATAGATTTTTCATGTCCTTTCCTGTGATATACAACATACTATAGAATAACAAACAAAAATTCTCCTAATTCAAATAAAACTTTTTAAATTAAATTGCTTCAAACGCATATACTTTAAATTTTGGAAATTAATTCCATGAATAGTTAGTATTGTTGTAAATCGCCAAGAAATATGACAATTTGAATGATAATGGGTTCATTGTTGAAAGATTTAAAACTGATCCGCTATAAACCTCACCACTTTAGATTTTTATGATATTTGGCACAGATGTATTATTCGTAGAGATTTGAATACTTACTAAAATTTATCGAGATATGTCTAACAGTTTGTGTTGCAGCTATGTAATGTTCTAAAACACTGGCCAAAAAAGACGGCGAAGAGAAACTTGGAATTGATCTGGAAGTTCTCCTAATATAACTAGAGAGCTGGGGTGGATATTTTACAGAGTTTTTACGTTATTTCATGTGATATACAACACACTATAGAATAAGAACCAAAAATGTCTAAATGCAAATAGAAATTAAATTTAACATTTTTAGAAAGATAAATTGTGTTTAAACCCCTAGTCCATTTATGAAATAGTCCTAAAAACACTACTCGAGGAGCTAAGCCTTACAGAAAAATTCACTCACTATATTTCTGTGTACTTCAGCAATTGTACACCACCACCACCACCACACTTGTGACATCAATGTGATCAAAATTGATTAATTTTTAGACTTCATAGCTTCTGTATGGTCCTGTACTTATTTATTAACAAACATTACACCTTTTAATTAATACAGAAACACTAGTATCAATAAACTACGAAATAGGAGCGAAACTGATGAATTTGGAGATTCCTCACTTCTAACACACAAAGTCAACGTTTTGAAAACAGTACATAATCTAACCAGCGACTCAACTGTTAATTACGGATAAAGTATCGGAAGATTAATCTCTGATGCTACGCTGGATACAACTTATGCAATTATTCGGCTTACACAGGTAAAGAATTAATACAACAGAAGGTGGAGAAATAGTAAAACATTTTTACATAAGAACCATTAAATGATTTTGGCCCGAGTATTTACATAAATATTGCATCGCTAAAGGCAAATACAACTTCTGTTTTCAGTTGCTAAATCATAATTGCTTGGAATTAAATGTTTGCAGGTTCTTTTGTCGTATTACTTACTCCACTACTTACAGTAGGCAGGGGAAGTATTGTATTCCATCCAAAAATTCAATGCCAATATTTCACAGGAAATACATGCTTTGAGGCCCCAAAAAGCATTTTAGATAAATGACCGTGTGTGTACAGCATAACTAAAAAACGAAAAGTAGGATAAGTACCAAACTTGGTATTTAGGTTCAGTACTTTCCAAAGATGCGACAGGAAGATTTTTCAAGAAAATCCCCACCAGACTACTCTTTACATGCAGAATTTTCGATTTTTTTATTTTCTAAAAGTGCCTGTAACGATTTTGATTAAAATAAAAAATCTGATGTGTTACACTCATGACTTTCTCTACTCTTGTACAAACTATTTTGAAAAACGTTTATTCTCCATATGCTTCATGTTAATCGAGATAAACATATGCAGAGTATCTTATTGCTAATTTTCTGGTATATGTAAGGTGAATATATATTTACAAGGGCAATATAGAAATACAGTAGCCTTTAAGCATAGACATTACTCTTAATAGCTGGTTGCTATGTGCAGCACCATTCTCTTTGCCACAGATTAATATTCTTTGCATATCCAAGACAAAAAAAATGAATAACGAATTCCCATTTGAGAAAATAAGTATTGAAAAATTTAAGGGAATAACAAGCAATATCTCGAAAATGGTTAACTCAACAAAAAAAATGTTTATGACGTAAATTGTGTATTTTAACGCGATCTAAATTTTTTGTACAGTAAAATTTTGTCTATCTCTTATGGTTTACCAGTTATGCAAAAGTCGTTTACAATGAAGAATACTTTTGGAGATATTCCCAGAAAATTCAAGATATACATTTCATTTATCATGAAAATATCTTAAACATATGATATTTTAATCAAAATCGTTAGAGCTATTTTTGAAAAAATTAAAATTTTCGAAAAATGTTCCTGTAAGGGAAATCTGGGGTGGGAGGATTTTCTTGAAAACCTTCGTGTCGCATCTCTGGAAGAAACTGAACCTAAATACCAAGTTTGGTGTTTATCCGACTGTTCGTTTCTGAGTTATGCTGTTCACAGACAGACACACTCACACACAGACACACACACGGACATGTTTCCAAAAATGCTTTTTTTTGGATTCAGGGGGTCTCAAAACATATATTTCCGGTGAAAACTCGGTGTGGAATTTTTGGGTGGAGTACAATACTTCCCCTACTTACTATACGTAGTAGAGAAAATCTCCTATAAAACGAATATCTTTAAAGCTTTTCACATTATGAATTACCATTCCGGTACACATAAACATATAAAGCTTTACGTAAATCATGAGTTAATAAACAAAAAATGATTAATTAGCAAAACCTAAGGATAAAACACATTAAAGATATTTACGTTACAAATAAAATGTCTATTTTGAACTTTCTGGGAATAGCTTGTGAAGTCCACTTCATTCGGGAGGAGTTTTGTATAATCTGTTATTCTTAACTGGTAAACGTAAGCGATAAACGAAAACGTACTACGTAGATCTTTTTGTTTCTCTCTTTAAATGTGATTTTTTTTCGGCGTAAGCTATTTTTGAGATGTCCGTTATTAAATGTTCGAAATGTTCATTTCTTGGTCATTCTCTAAGTCCTGTCATTATTCAGTCGTTTCTCTTGATGTCAGAAAAATTGTATGGAATTTTAATTCTAGTATGTAGCGTCCAGTTCTTAAACATTTGACTACCGCTGTTCATTGTATCTGTAATGAAATCTGTAACGTAGCTATTTCTGTAAAAATATATTTGGATTAAAATAAAAAATATATAAAAATAAGCTTTAGTAATACTAGTTTGTATACCCACTAATAAACGATAGAGAGTAGAGGTCATGTGAATGTATCATCGGAATTCTTTTACATGCATTTTATGTGGAGTAACACACCACTTTCTACTCTATGGTATCCATTTTTTTCGCAAGCATGCCGTTTTATGGCTTTGTACAGTGCTTTTCCTTCAAGCTGTGGCCACCGCTCGGCTTCTCGGACGTCGGTCGACTACCGCCGAAAAAGTTATTATCCTCGGAACCACCTCACGTCCTCAGTTACAATTCAATGACAATAAGCACATATCTTATCATAAGAGATGTTGGAAATGTTGTTCTCTAATCAAACATGGCTAGCATATTCTTATGAAGATATCATTCAGAGTGGAAAGCTCAATATCTGAAATTGAGTAAATTTCTCGCATAATGTTTTTAGTTCTTAAATGTTTGGAGTTTGTTGCATACACCCCACTTTTATGATCAGAGTCGGATAAATTTCTGTAACTGGATTTTGCGATATGATAAAGTAATTGATTCACATTTAATATTCTTCTCTGACGAAGGGTGGTTCCATTTATATGGTCATGTTTCGTCACAAAATAACGTATATTGGAGTACAGAGTAACTCCGTTTAATACAAGAGAATTATTTGCATTAACAGGAAAACTGGTGCACACTAACCCCATACAGAACAATACCACTTGCATTTGTTTTTAACAAAGCGATAAATACAGAAAAGAAATGATTTACTCATACCATCATTTCTGAACAGCTCTCAAAGCTGAATGACAGTATGTCTTTCTCTAATGAACATACAGCAGATGGGTCATTAAATTCGATTCCCAAAATTAATTAGTAAAGAAGTGTGGCCCTGATTTAGCTGTAAGATATTACTTTCTCTACTACGTATAGTAAGTAGGGGAAGTATTGTATTCCACCCAAAAATTCGATACCGAGATTTCACCGGAAATATATATTTTGAGGCCCCTTGAATCCCAAAAAGATCATTTTTGGAAACACGTCCTTATGTGTGTATGTGTGAACAGCATAATTCCGAAACGAACAGTGGAGAAACACCAAACTTGGTATTTAGGTTTAGTATCTTGCGGAGATGCGACACGAAGGTTTTCAAGAAAATCTCCTCACCCCAGATTAACCTTTACATGGAACATTTTTCGAAAATTTTAATTTTCTCAAAACTGGCTCTAACGATTTTGATTAAAATATCATATATTTAAGAAATTTTTATAGCAAATGAATTGTATATCTCGAATTTTCTGGGAATGTTTCCAAAAGTATTCTTCATTGTGAACGACTTTTGTATAACTGATAAACCATAAGAGATAGACAAAATTTTACTGTACAGAAAATTTAGATCGCGTTAAAATACACAATTTATGTCATACATTTTTTTGTTGAGTGAACCATTTTCGAGATATTGCTTGTTATTCCCTTAAATTGTCCAATACTTATTTTCTCAAATGGGAATTCGTTATTCATTTTTTTGTCTTGGATACGCAAAGAGTATTAATCTGTGGCAAAGAGAATGGTGCTGCACATAGAACCAGCTATTAAGAGTAATGTCTATGCTTAAAGACTACTGTATTTCTATATTTCCCTTGTAAATATATATTCCCCTTACATCTACAAGAAAATTAGCAATAAGATAGAGTCTGCAAATGCTTATCTCGATTAACATGAAGCAGATGGAGAATAAGCGTTTGTAAAAATAGTTTGTACAAGAGTAGAGAAAGTCATGCGAGTGTATATATGCGGGAACCTTAAAAATATGGTGTGCTAAAAGCCGATACACTGAAAAAACTAAAAGAAAACATCAGGCGAGAAATTCTTTCAGATATTGAACTCTTAGGTGCATGAAAATTTTCTGAGAAGCTGCCAGAAATATCCAGATAGAGAAGGACATTTCCAACATATTATGATAAGGTATCTACCTATTATCATTGCAATTGTAAATGAGGACATGAGGTGGTTGTGGGGATTATTATAACTGTTTCGTCGAAAGTTTGAACCACGGCGGCCGGCGCGCGAGAAGCCGTATCGTGGCCACAGTGTAAAAGAAAAACACTGTAGTATATCGACATTAAACACTTCTTAGTGTTTTAGTAAGCTAGGAGTTAAAATTTGAAGCTAATTCCCTATATCCATCGGCAATAACAATGCTTTTCAATGCTTAAAAACTATGAAAGTCAGGTTAGTGTTTCCGAGATTTACATACATAATACACATATGCGTGATATTAGTAATGATGGTCTTCGTTTATTATTTTTTTCAACGCACCTATATATACACCCAAACTTGGAATTAAAGTTTTAGCCAGAAGCCTTGATAAAATATGAACCATTATCAGCAGCTATAACTCTTGAAGAGCAGCGACGTGAACAGTTCTCCCTACAAATCAGGGTGTGCCCTGAAAATACGTCTCCCCGTGTGTTGTTGTGGGTGTAGCTTACATGACCACCGCTTTTTCGTGGAACTGCGATTCCAGCACGATTGCCAACTGTCAGCCTCCTACGTAAGCATTAAATTATGGTTTTCAATGCATTGTGTTTCATGCTACGCAGGGGATGTCTGTCTAAATATCACACCATCGTAGAAATTTATGAAAATGGTTAAGACTCAAAGAAGAAATTTGGAATGTTTTGTTTTCTTTGCTCTATGAAGTTGCATATACAGAATATTGAAGGTTTTTATTATGAATTATTTAGCGATCAGAATTTCTGTCGAGTATTTGAAAAAGTAGAATTATATTGTTCAACCTGGGGAAAATAAATTTCCTTTGACATTTTAAGCAGATGTTGGCATTCATGATTTCAGTGCATTTGTCAAGCTTCAAGAACTAAAAGGCTAGATAGTTATTTTGAGTGTACCCTGTTTTGACAGAGTTTTTAAGCCATTGTTGGGAATTAATTTACTCCAAGAAAATTCTAGAGCAACACAGCTTTCTAATGTGTTACTGTAAGGAAAAGTAATATCCACAATAACAAATAAGTAATAGACGTGTACACATGTGTTGATTTGATGACTCACGAAGGTTTCCTAGAGCATTAGCTCCTTTTCTGATTTTTTTCAGAGTATTTTGAGACAACAGGTAGGAGAAGGTCGAAAAACGGTTGCTCGTGCAAAGCCCGGCTTCATGTGGTGGTTCTTTGTGATAGTTACCGCACCGGCAGCGCGACGGTCTTATACGACTAAACAGAGTGTTTGTATTTTATTTTCACCCCTATATATGCTCCTAAAGTTTTTGCACCTTTTGTGCCACGCTGTGGAATAAAAATTGTACTATCAATTTAGTACCTATGTAGACTGTACTGTGGAATTCTACATTCACTTATGTATGCGTTTATGGTTAAAGAAATTACAGTAGGTAGAAACGTTTAGACCTGGAAAACTCTAAATTGTGTTTTACTTTTGTTGATTAAATTATGAAATTAACATAAACATATATTTAAAATAAATATTTTAAACGCCCTCATTGTAGTATTATTTTAGTTTAAAAGTTGAACAAATTGTTCATTGTAGTTGTACTGAGTAGGTCAAACCAGGCAATCCATCACCATTTATTTTACATGTATCCACCCCGTCCTTTACTCCAGACTCGGTAAGCATCACCATAAGGATTCGAACCTGGCTAACCAACGACACAAATTTTGGCCAATTATAAGAGTTCTTTAGCCAACTGAGCTACTCTGGATAATTACAATTCCTAGTTACAATGCAAATGCCAATAGCTTTGCCTTGTATTATAAAAGGTATAATGTACAGTATTTTCCAAGTTAGAGTAATACAGAAAATGCACAGAATTTGTATCTGCTTATAAGCTGTAGCTCTGCTGTTCGTAGTTCAGATGTTCACAGCTTATCTGGAAATTATGCATAATTAGCGAGCTGTGAGGTGAAGGAATGGCAGCCATGTAACGGAGAGGAATCTCATCTCATATTACAAGATGTTTATGGCTGAAGTATGCGTCTCTGATGTTGGTAATGGCAAATTATATTTTGCAACATTAAACAGCGTATAGGTTAAGGTTTTAACACTGCATGTTTAAAGAGAAACTTTACATTCTAAGTACCGGATCAGAAACTAAACGTACTGAACGACGACAAAAGTGATTGAGAAAATTTTGGGATTGAATGAATTTGGAAGAAAAGGAATCGAATCGCATAATCACCCCCAAAAAAGTTGATCCTAAACTCACTTTGAATCATAAGGATATAGGAACAGGTGCAGGTAAAAATCGATGTTATGTTTAGGTAACGAACTCACAATCAGGTTGTTTCAAAGAGAGGCGTACATTCTAGTTTTAAAGTATATATTGAATTAGAATCGTTGCGAGTGTAGACCTCATACAGTCTTTTCATCCAGGAGTTCGCCCATCGTTCGACAGATCTGACCGCGGTAGTCACAGCTCTCACTCTTCAGCAGTCGGATGAAATATCTTCGGAAATGAAACCACTAACCTTGTAATGATTCATAAATCAGTTATAATTACAATGAAAATATACCTTATCAAAACAAGTTTTGAAAGTCTCTTCCTGCATCCATATTTATCTGACACCTTTAAAGGAAATTGTCTCTCACGCTCTTTGGTTTAGTTTCCAAACAGCTAATTTGTGTGTCTTTCTTGCAGTTCTTCCAACGTATTGGGAGGGAGGTTCATATATACACTATTGTGCAAGATTCTCAAACATAAATCACCTGATTTGATATCCGGGGACCGTTAGGGCACAACCTCTTAATTTTTTTCTTAAAATGTCCTGAATGCAATTAAATGAATCTGCAGCTGTATGCTGAAAATATCTAGACCAACATTCAGTTTCGGTCAGTTCAAAACGATGAATGTTCTTTCCTGAAACTTTCCGACAATATCTGTAAAAAGAATGCTGACATTATTCTGTATGCGTTTGCCAGTTACCATATTTCAATTCTTTCTCGTAAAATTCCTAAGCTCAGAATAACATTTGATACATAAATTATTTAAAAATCTTCATAAAATGATAATTAAATTTTAACATCCTTAAATTAACACATTTTAAATTAATAAAGTTCTGTAATAACATTAATTATAATTATGTTTTAAAAAGCTAATTTTCTTAAAGTTAAGAAATTAAAATACTCTAGGATGGAGTTTCTCGGTCTCCAATTTTAGTTTCGTCGAGTTCCACTATCAGTTATTCTCCAGCGAAATATAATCCTTAAACGGGATCATTCATATTCAGAGAAAATACTTAAATTTGGCTCCCTTAACCCATTATTAATATTCCTCAAATTTTAATTAAATGAGCCGACAATCTTATCAAATGGTAGCAGTTCGTGGACAACTGATCTTGTGTGTTATCAAAGTTTAGAGTTTAGTATCTCGCCACGTTGAGCTCATTCAAATTTCAGTGAAAATCTTCGCAGAGAGTTTGGAGGAGAATGTTTTAATCGTTCTGTAACTTCGTATAATTCCCCTAAACAAGCAGCGACACTTTAGTCTTCGCTTAACGCCAATCGAACCCGTTGCCCTAAATTTACACACAGTTTTTCGCTCGCATTTTAGCTTTTTATGTCGAGTTTTAAACCTAGCGTGGTTGCAGTAGTTATCGAACAAAACAGCAGGGATAGTACTACGTACTGCTTTATAAAACACTGAACGCTTACGATGGATAGGACAGCTTTTTCATCTTCAATGTGTGGTTTTATATAATGATCGAGATAAACAGTACAGAAATATGATACGTAATAAGAGATGTTTTTTGAATATTCAAAAAAGTAAGCACTATACAGCAAAACTCTCTTGGATAATTTAGGATGACACAACGGCTGAATTTTATCATTAAAGTTGAGGAGTTTGTACAGTATGACGCCACGTTGTGTATGCATAGACATTATACAGCTGTATGCCCAGTATCTGGGCGTACAGCCTAAAACTGAAAAATGCAACACTTCGTTAAGGCCTAGAAGATGACAATATATAAATATGAGGGATATGCTGAAACATTAGTAAAGTAAGAAGAGGAAATTTGTCTTTATGATTCAGCCACAGCCTCTCAATGAGCAATTCGTTCAAAGTATAGCTGATAAGCAAGACGAGTAGAAGTAGGTAACTCACGCTGATGCCTCAGTTACCCGTGTTTACTTGGAATTACCACATTGACTTTCGCAACTCTTAATACACAAAATGATATCTGCACAGTGAAATACGGCGCTGTCGGGCCATCTGGTATTTGCAATTTGAATTTCAATTTTGGAATGGAGGTTAGGCAGGGTTCTCTATACAAGGCGAGGCATCTCATTAAAAATGTAGCGGTGGAATGGGATGAAAGTAAGATATTGTGACACACCTTAGGAATTTTTCCAACTCGGCGTATTCTAGGTGGAATGTCTTGATGAAATTGATCTTGTCGGAATTTTCCTCTTGGACTGGGGTTTTCTGTTTAGTTTCTCTGAGCTGGTTGAATGCAGGTGGTTAGGAGGGAAACAGGATAGCCTTGTTCAAGTAGTTTCCTGGATAAATTATTCATGGATTTCTCATGTAAAGAAAAGTATGTCTCTACCGTACCATCCATTAGGCTTCAACACCAATGCGGCATTGAACATCAGAACACCTAGCAAGACAGTGACTAGTATTGCATAAGAGTGCGATTTGTCTACATCTGAACGCCGTTTCACAATCGTAAGCACTAACGTTGACGCATGCAGCGTAGTAAAACTTCAGCGTTCCCATTTTCATACCTACAAAATGCTTATTTTGGTATTGGTTTTTTACTCTACAGTTTTCTGCACATTGTTTTTCCGTATCCAATATATCATTAAACAGTTCTTTTAAAGCCTTTACTAATTATTCGGTTTATCTACATATATGTCTTTGATATCCTTTTTTGGCTGTCTAGCTCAAACCAGACTCAAGATAAATGCGAAGAATACTAAAACAACATCGATTATGATTAGACGACTGAAAAATATACCAAGCGGGAGGTCGCGGGTTTAAACCCTCGGAGCTGACCAATTTGACTGAAGGTTTTATCGTGGTTTTTCTAGGCGAATACTGGGTTGTATGATTTGATCCCCGAGATCATTTATTATCCCTTTCACTGCCATATTAGACATTGGGCTGATCACTCATCCTGGATATGCTACGATCCAGAGTTTGCTTGTTCCTGACAGGTTACTGACCCAAGACACTGGATTGTAGTCCATGGGGCTTTAAGTCCTACAAGAGGAGGGATGCATTGAAAGAGAATGTGCAATTATTGTATACTCAAGTAATGGAATAAGTTTGTTTTCATTCCATTTATGGAGTATTCCGGTGTAATAAGGTACAGGTATATAGAATGGAAGAAGTATACTCGTTATCTTTTAAACTACGAATAGAACTTGCGGAAAAGAATATTTTATCCGTATGCAAAAATTTGTATAATATTAAATGATATGCAATTCAATATATGGTAACACTGTATCCTACAAACTTGCGAAGCATGAACCGCACACCCTACTAAGAGATAGTGTTTCGTGGGTCATTTACGAAACACATCTTCACTCTTGAGTAAACATTTGCGGTGTACCGTAGGGGAGGGTTTCCGACCCCTTCAGCTGCCGTGGTGCGGGCGCTGCGGACCCGCTGCGTCGTGATACTTCTGACGTTACTAGAAGTACGTCGGGCCGAACGTCTGAGCCCCTCCCGTCGGGGAGCAGTTCGGATTGGGTTGGTCTCGACGGGGCCATTGATCCTGATACTCGTGGGAGATGGGGTACGACTGTATGGGTTGCAGCCGGGGTTGTGAGACGCCGCAATGTCCTCCGGTTCCGCATGTTCGATTTCTGTCAGCCCCACGGAGGTTATCGATAGTCGACCTTCGGGGTTGAGCGCGTAAAAGGCATATCCACTTCCATCTCCGCGCAAGCGGGGGGCCTTTTTAGACTCCAGATATTGGCCTCATGGGAAACCCCCACGTATGGAAAGCCACTCGGCTGACACTATTCCTGGGCTTAGAAGGGGGGTTTGGGGTTTGGCTCTTACCCTGGTAGACCTTTGCTCAACAACAAATGTACCAGGCATTACTCCCGATAGAACAGGAGGAAGGCAAATGTTCAGTGAGAAGCATGAGAAAGTATTCTCATTGCTTTGCAAATTTCATGACCCTCTCTCAGAATAAATTTTTGCATCACATTCAATGATATATCCTATGCTTCCCCCCCCCCTCACACTGAGGCCACTTCTCGGCGGCTCGCACGCCAGCATTTTTGGCTCGGTCTACTGTCGAAAGAGGTATAACATCCCCTCAACGGCTCCACTTTCTGATAATTATAGTTACTGTTACAATGATAATTTGTTACACACACTTTATTTTTCAGTTGCCCCATAGATAAAAATAATGTACAGTTAAATCAGAGGATCGCGACGGCCATGACCCTTTAGTAACTACGTATCTTCAAAATGCTTCCGAATTAAATTTCACGATTCATCAGCGGTATGCGCGGTAGTCGAGTCTTGATGGAAAAATCCATACTGACAGCTATTCAAAGATGGTGTACGACATCCCTGTATGCATTTTCCTGCATTTATTGTTTATTAAAAAAAGGGCCTATTATTCTGTATGCATTTACTGCACACTAATGTTGGTGTAATGCAAGGGAATATCGTATATAAAATCGGGTTTCTCTTTACTCCAGTATCTGTTATTTTGCGACAAAACATAGCATGTTTCGTCAGAAAAGAGTATTAAGCTCGGCTCAATTACTTTATCAGTTCGCAATCCGGCAATTATAATAACTAAAAGAAAACCTCAGGCCAGAAATTCAATCAGCTTTGCATATTAAACTCCCAAGTGCGAATAAAAATATTCTGAGATATCAGAAATGTTATATCCAACATCTCTTATTATAAAGGTATATGCTTTTATAATTATACTTTTAACTATGAAAACGTAAGGCGATTGCATCGATATTATTAACTCTTTCGGCGAGAGTCCTAGCGGCGGCGACGGAGGGCGCGCGAGAATTTTTGCGGTGGCCACAGTGTGAAGGAAAAGCATTGTATCTCAGTATATCAGCTGCAGAAAACATCTTATCGTCAAGAATATCCTCTCTCCGGAACACAAATTTCTCGTTTATGTGTTAAACATGAACAGGAGACCTTCTGCTAAAAAAATTAACTTCATGAATTCTAGCCACCTCTACAGCTCCGCATCTTACTTCTGCAAGGTTAGAAATTTATAAGTATAACAGAACTCCAATTATCCGAATTCCAAGTATCAGGATCGCCAATTATCCTGATGGGTTTGAGGGAGGAGGAAATGTGCATGATTAAAATTACTTTATTAAACTAAGTTGGTTTTGTTCGACACTTATTAGAGTACATAGTTAAGCGGCTACCGCGTACGTGTATGCGAGAATTGGCTGCACCAAAATGATATAAAACACAAAAACTGATTCTGACCGCTATGTTTAAGAAATGACACTTTGCCAGTGCATACGGTATAAAAAATGTAAACAACATTTTTGTAGTCGTTAAATTAATATTACATTATACACAAATTAATATTTTTTAGAAATGACATTTTTTTTCATGATTTATCCAATTATCCGGATATTTGAATATCCGAATCGGAAGCGGACCCAATTAATCCGGATAATTGGAGTTCTACTATATTACCTGTTTACGAATAGTTTTATAACCGATATATGTTTTACACCGTGCCTGCACCTACAAACTTTTACTGCAAAGTATTACTCTTATCTACCGTAAACAGGAGCAGTGTGGACGGGACGCATGAAGCAAACCCTTGTCCGACGTCACAATATTATAATTCTGTCGAATCTTCAAAGGCGAATTTTGCAAAATGTTTTCGTTTTGTAAAAAAAATTATTAGTCTTCTTTTTAACTTTATAGCTTAAGAGTACCTTTGTAATGAAGCGTAGCACAGACTAATGACGTGATAAATGTCGCATACAAATAATTTGACTAATTTGGCGCTAAAATTAAAAAGTGTAGAATCACCTTTAAGCTATGTAGATCTACGTATATATTTCATATATCATTTCCACACTGAATGCGTCTCCATGTGATTTCCAAAAAAGAAAAACTTCTTGAGGCAGGATATTACACCAAGCCATCAATGAGACATTTCCACGCAATATGCACGTCTTCAACATCTAAGGTCATATCAGCGGCATCATCTTTGTAACATTTGCTCACCGTCAGCCATATTCACTCGTTTACTTTTGTATTAATCATTGGGTTTCTGTTTTGGTTTCATTATAAACACTAAATGTACACTCCAATTTCATTCAAACTTCCAAACTCTTGGAAGGTTCAGTAATAATTCCGGCGAAAGAACAATTTACATCCTCCAGCCTGGAATCGAACCCGAAGCCTCTGAATTTAGAGGCTAACCTATCTAATGCCAGATCCTAAATAGTCAGCATCTTGAATTTTGTTTAACAACTTCGCTGAATTTTGATACATTTATTCAGAGCAGACAAAACCGACATTGAAATCACCTCTCTTTAATCCCACCTCGAAATGGGTTTAAGTTCGCTGAGTCTGTAAAAGAGCCTACTAGCTTTTGGATAAGAATACTTTTATAAGTTTACTACACTTTTATTTTAAATTTTAAAGTCAGATTTTGTTTAACATATAGTAAAAGAGCAACAAGTCTGCAAATTTAAGAAAGCGTTCAAAAATGCCGAAAGAATATCAGTGGAAACTAATAGTACTGTTTTAAAAATTGGCTTGCTCACTTAATTTTTAAAATTTTAAAATTTTAGATATGCCCTGTAGTCTATAATCATGAATAACTGAAGCTGTTCAGTGACGTGTCTGCCCAAATAGAATAAATGCTATTTACGAACGTCTTAACTCTCTAATTACCCTTTAACCTCAGTCATAAAAGCAATCTCTCACTGTCTGTCTACCTCTACCCCCTCTGCTTATATTATTAGTGCAGATTCCCTCCAACTTGCCATTCCTTTGAGATATGATGAACCCGATTGCGAATTCAATTACTGTCATATGTCAAAACCCACTCACACCATAGCGCAGACATCTGAGAAAGTTCTGGCTCTCGAAGGGGCTGCCTGGTAGCGGAAGTGTTGAATGCGCGCTGCAGCAAAACTAAGGCCCATTCATGTTCGAAACGTATCCCTAACCTAACGCAGCGTAAGGGCACGCGTGAGGTAAGACCATTGACAAAGCAGCCATAGGCGTAACGCAACAAGTTGGAAAGGATTTCTAGATCCGTAAATTGCATGTTGGAATTCTTCAGAGTACAGCAAGTTTCGAATTGAAAACCATTACCAATAATATCCAACATTAGCATTTTTTCAGTCTTTATAAATAGGAGGGACATGAAAAGTAGTGTACTAAATAAACAACATATCAGTCTTTTTAATGCTGTAGTGCAGCCAAATAGAAGAGCACCATTATTTTACAGTAGTTGGCCTTCAATCTTACATTAGGATCGTGTGCTGTTCAGAATCTGACAACATAATGGTGAAAGTAGTATAGAATTCTTCCTCTATGCATGAAACGCAAGTGTAAACTTTGGAGTTACGTAGCGAATTACGTGTCTGTAAGCGAATTCTTGCATTAAATAGCATTGATGCAAAACATACGTTTGTATTGCAACTGAGAATGGGTTTTAAAACGTCTTGTCTCCACTTGTACCAGTCACACATGTAGAGAGTAATCGAGTGCATGGGATGAACATATTGTGACGGTTATATGTTTAAGAGAGTGTGATAATTATAATTTTATAAAATTACATATATTCAGGACAAAATTTAACTAAGTCCATGAAATAGGCTTAAGCATTCTTGAAAGCCATTTCGCGGATGTATATGTAAGCAGGGGTTTACTGGTATGATTTTTAGGAGAATGATCACTTCATTTTCGACGTGGATGGACTATGCAAATCGTATCGACACTCGCGTATGTTAGTGCTAGCTAAAGCACTAGTCACCAGACTCCTCGTATATTTAAGCTTAAAGACTTTTATGACGGCTCGCGCTCGGTCGATCAGTAGCCTAGCAGGACTCTGTGCTGATTTACAATTTCGACGTAGGTCATAGGCTCGACGCTGCACTTCCTCCGTCTACCAGATAAGCTGTCTAAATCTCTCCCTCTTGCAATGTAGTTTAGCTATTTATTTGAAACATCAAAGTCTTTCTTGGAAGCAGAACTACACTTCTAATCGTTCCATCCTTTCACAACCCTTCCAGCTACCCGCACCCTATAACCCTTTCAATGACTTCCCCGAGTTACGTCCTCTTCCTCGTCACATGGCAAAGGCGCTGATGTGGGTAAAGTAACTTTGCGTTACAACGCCAGGGGCTTCCGCGATATCTAGTGACGTTGCAGAGTCAAACTAGAGGCAACGTCACCATTTTCCGTGAAAATATTGTCCCAACCTTAGGGTTTGTGACTGGGGAACGTGGCTTAGTGGTGAAGGTAGATAGTAGAACAAATTTACTCGCAATGTTTCTTGGTGGCCCATTTTATTATATTAACTAGAACATGATGATGCTGGGCTTCAGTTCCCAGCTTTGGGTCTTGAAGAAACCAGTTATGTATTTAATAAATCCAGTTCTGAAGGGACTTAACATTCAGACTTGAGATGACTTAAAGCTCAACACGTATCACTGTATACCTATGTGGTCTTTAGGTATTAGATAAAATATTGTGAGTTTCCCTAATGGGATCTTACCTTAGAGAGTTGTCAGGTATTGTTTTAAGTCCAGCAGCATGGACTGCTGACGAGTTCAGAATCTGAACGACCCCCCAGCAAGGGTCTGCAGCTCCTTATAAAGAAAGTCACCGCCTAGCGGGGTCTCGACAATCATGCCATGAGCATTACAAAGTATGGTGTGCCGCCACCCTGAAAGTGCGTGGGCTCAGGATTTCCTAAGGATCATGTGATCCATTGGGTGATGTGCAAAAAATGATGGCATGGTGAAATCCCTTTGAAATGTCAAGGGAAATGGCAGACCACGGTTTTCTTTATAAGTTAGCTTCAACTACAATCCCAAGTCAAGAAGGTTTATGAAATATAAAAATGACCGAATGTGTTAAAATGTAAGAGTTTGCCCAATGTAGTAAAGTATCTAATCTTTGACAAATTATCTTGCTGCCTGCAACTGTATACGTGACAATATATTTGGCATCGTCGATTTAGGAGTAATGAGTAGTGAAAATGATTTTTGGGGGTGTAACAGTGATCTTGTATTTTTATAAAACGAAGTTGTAGGTACTCAAATGCAGCCTATGGATTACAGAATCCTTATACGATAATCTCTTGAATTATGAATGGTAAATGATAACTATGTAGCTATTAATCTACCTGCGTTATTAGTAAACCCTGAAAGGTCAATTATCCGCATGTAGCGTTCTTAATTTAAATAGCCTGTCAACAAGCAGATGGGATTTACTTTATCTTCGTTGTTACTAGCAATCCATTCATATATTTAAAGATACTATAGTAAAAACAACTCTGTGAAAAAGCGATTTAAGGGACGCCGAGTACTCTTTATTATGGTCGACCTTAAAACCATATTGGTCTTACAGTGAGAAAAGAATAAGTTTTCTAGCCGATTTTATACACATTAACTTTGCAGTAAATCTGGAAAATTAGCTATGCATCACATAGACCCAGTATTAAAACCAGTCAATTGCTTGCAATCAAGCGAGCCATGCCTAATAGCTTTATATCACCCTTTATGGATTAAATTAAATTATTACTTAATTTCTAATTTATGGTTTTCCAAAGTTTCCTACTGAGCAAACAATATCTTTTGTTATACGACATTCTAGTGACTTCATCCATTTGCACTTGCAGTTCGACGAGGGCACCCTCAGCCTCAAGCGTCAATGTGGCATTCTGACTTATGAAGCAATATATAGAGTGGCTTAATATTATTTTTGTTTTACTGCTTTGGGCTTGAGTTTTGATATTACGGCATAAAATATCATTGCATGAAGGCCGTAAATAAATTTATCGGCAAGGGCTTTTAAGAGCAGATCGAGAACAATATAATACTGTATTCTCTGTAGCGTTTGAGTAGGAAGTAACATTAAACAGAACATGCACTCATTACTGTACATGCATTAATAACTAAAAAGGCATAAATAACAGGCTAAGATGATAAAGAATTAATATATAAGGAACAAGGGATTGAACACATCTCAGGAAAATAGATATGGACTTTCCGATACTTTCGATCATTAATATGATTGGAAGAACTGAAACTAACGCTATTTTCGCAAATTTCGCCAGTACTCACAGATTGTCACTTTTCGAATCGCTAGAAAACTGAGATATGGAGATTTTGCAAAGATTCTCTACAATAAAACATTTTAAAGTATTATTTGTGTTGCCTACTGTGCGATAGTAGAGAGTGATTTAAAATTAATTTACCCCTCTTCAGCCATGAACCGAATCCGGAACCTCTTGATGGAGAAGCAAGAATGATCACCAATTGACTACACAGGCAGTCAAATGTAACATATAAACGAAATTTCCCTGATATATTAAGCTTTTTGATTTGTCTACCATCTCTCAAAAATGCAAGACGAAGCTTCCTGCAAAATTCCTCCATCCGAAATAACACTTTACATAGAGAAATTCTCCTTTTGGTGATCTTCTAAAAGTACGTTTAAAATGTTTATTACAGTATTGTTTGAGATATAGTTTAAGTTTACTTTGGTTCGTTGTCCATGTAAAATGCTTGAAAATGTCAATCTCTCTCGTTGCTAACTACGCAGATTACTAACGAAATCCACATATAAACAGTTTGTGTTTCACAGCGTGTAACTATGGCCGAATTGCCTCATTTGAAACAATACCAGGAAGCATATTTATAACAAAAAAGTGGATATGTGTAACATTTTATAGGAGTAGTAGGTATATTATATAAAATATATCAAATGGTAATAACTAGCACAAATGTCTGTGCAGTGCAACTTCGATTAAGTATTATCAACATTAAAAGTTGCAACATGTAGATAAAGAACTAGTCCGTTCCTGAACTAATGTTCAAGTGTAAACCGTGAATAAGACAAACATTTGTAGACCATGTTAATCTTATGATTCCGAATTAAGATCCATAGGATCAAGAAACTAGGCAATATTGTCAATGATTGAAGTAATTTTATGAACATTAAGAATTTATAAAACTTATATCTACACTGGCGATTGTGAAAATTTCTATACCAAGAAGGAAACGCATGAATTACGTGAATTTAATACCACCGTTTAGGTACATTACAGGTAACAAATGATAAACTTTTCAAATCTATACATGACCTTTGAGCCCTAATATTTAGTATTTGGCGTGGCCTCCATGCGCTGCAATTACAACTGCTATACGCCCTGTCATTGAATCAAAAAGGTTCCGAATAAGTTCCCAAGGGATTTCCTCCACGCAGTTTGTATTCGAGCCCACAAATTCGTGACACTGGTTACTGGAGGATCGTGACGCACCAGGTGCCGACCATCCATATCCCAGACATATTCGATAGGCGACATGTCAAGCGAACGTGCAGGCCAGGGAAGCAATGGTACCCGTCGCTCTTCGAAGAAGGGTTGTACATTCCTCGCAATATGTACCATTGTCCTGTTGAAGTGTGGCCTACGGAGATGCCTGAATCAGGGGGAGTGGTTCAGGCTCTACAACCACCGTTAGGTACCGGTTGCTGTTGAAAGTGCCTTCAACTCGTAGGAGGCGAGATAGGTTGTTGTAAACAATGGCGCCCCAAACCATCACACCTGGTGTTTGTACGCTATGCCACTCAACAATGCAGCCCTCCAGGTTGCGCTCACCACGGTACGCCGGACACGTATGCCGCCATCACTGTAGGACACGTTGAAGCGGGACTCGTCCGAAAAGGCTATATTTTGCCACTCAGATCTCGAGTAACGGTTTCATGTGCCCATTGCAGTTGGAGGAGCTTGCGGTTTCTGGACAATGGAAGCCAACGTAATGGCTGCATGCAACCAGTCCAACCTGCAGCAGACGGCGACGAACCTTTGATGCAGACAAGTTCACATCTGTTGCAGTACTCCAGCATCGAGCCAACACTTTGGATGAAGCTGTATGGTCCGTTATGGCCATGTGGACCACGTGCTGTGATCATATTCAATACCCGCTCTTCGCAGCACTGTCGTAGCAGCATGACCTTTACGGGCCGAAATGTCACAGTGTGACAAACCCGCTTCCCAAGGCTTCATTCTGCCCCGTTTGAACTCGCTTACATGCCGATATGGCTCCCTTTGACGTCGACGAGGCATACTGACACCTACTTTGTTTCCACCTTGTTTGACAGCTCTGGACCGACTACACTGGGCGCAACACTGACCTTATCAGACCGACATGAGAGGGCTCTGCTCGGCCTACATGTACCCCATCTCTCTGCAAACCTAATCACTTATTGCTTGCACACTCTTCTACACTTCCACCAAGTTTGGAGTTATTCGGGAAATTCTTTCTTGATGTTGGAATTTTCACAAACGCAATGCATAATGGGAAGAAAGCTTGTTGCCTCTTATCTCACTTATGTGTTTGGTGGACAAGTAGGTTTGTAGCCATATTTTGTTGGACCATTGGGTATCTCTTGGAAGAACCGAGAGCGAGATGCTCCGCGGTAATACAAGAGGCTCGCATTCAAGAAGTCTGAGATTCTGTTTCCTTTAGACGAGCCGCGCTGAGCAGCGGTTTTCCGTGGCCGATTATACAATTTTCATATTATTCTGTCTCCCCTTTCTTGTTATTTTATTTCATGTTTCTGGGTCGAATGATCAGGCGAGTAGACGGCAAACGAGGTGTATATCGGTGGAGTTTATTTGCCCTGGCGTTCGGTGTGGGACGGGCTCTTAGAGATACCTCTTCGTGGGGAGAGCTAGACCAGTGGGTGATCTTTCAGATATCAAGACTTTCTTGCTGCGTTTAATGTCTTCAATTTACAGTTCAAAGGTTTACATCTATATCCCTTCTACCCATATGACCTTAATAGAAATGTTGTTTCTAAGGTTGCCGAATAAGTTAAAACCCGTCATCCAAGGCTGGAAATTCCATCGACGTCTTTAGCACCCAACGAGAACAGATTTTTAATTCGGACGCTGTTTATCAGCAAGTTTGAAGTCCAGCTATCTATACAAATTTGGATAACTGAGTGATAACACTCCTACTATTTTGTTCATGAAATTCAAGAATGGAGTAAGTGTTTGGTATTCAATAAAAACTAACGCTATAAACTGCAGCATAGAAGAAGTCTGAAAAATCTTCCATAATTAAATATACCAAAACATTTAAAGGTGGGGAAAAAGTACCTCCGTCCATGCTCGACTTATGGAGGCAAAGTACCATGACTCAACAGTCACGTTTGACTGCGACCCAACTGAGATTTATTTAAAATAAATTAATATTGATAGTAATAAAAGTAATGGATTTAATTGTGGTAATGCTCTCCTTCAGTTCTAGCTACATCAATAGCTCTGTAAATAAACACAGTATTCCACAAAGCAATAAAGTACCTTTAGGGATTCTTTTTATAAAGTGATATTAACACTTTGTTTATGTAGTATGATTATTTCTATACATTCATATTTACTGATGAGGAAGATAAATAATTTATTTAGTATAAAAAGTACATTTGATTTCCAATCAAAAGTCTATATTTTACTAGAATAAGTAATTAAAATTTAATTATCAATTCATTAATTATTATATTAATAATTTTTATTCCATTCGATATTTATGATTTAATAATATGTGGTACAATCAAAAGAAAACTTAATAAAGGAAACATACAATAACAACATTCTATTAAGACATGGTCAACTATGGTTTATATGGTAGTGAGAGTTCGGCACTGAAAAACAGAGAAACTGAATATAAGCAACAGACGAGGTCAATCATGGGGGTGACAAGACGAGATGGAATAAGAAATTAAACGATAAGAAAAGAATTAGGTATATGTAATGCAATTGAAAGAATAAGCAACTTCAGAAATATTTGGCCAGAACACTGGCGAGCATAAAAGTGGCCCATTGCCTTGGATTGTTTTTCTCTCCTCGAGGTTTCCATCCTCAGGTAACCAACTTTTGACAACACCCAACCGCTATCAGGGCCTAAAAACAATTTAGGGATGTATAAACTAACCACTAAACGATGCTATGATCCATGTAAAATGAAGGAGTGATTCAAATACAAGCTCTATGAAAGAGTTTCGCTACGAATAGTCCAAAAGAAAAAGCAAAATCAATTACAAACAGTTCGGCCTTCTAGAGCAAGGGTGGCGAAAATGCCTTTCCCTCTCGAGTCATCAAATATGCAACATGCACTACACCACTCTGCAGCACATGGAAAACAAATGAATAGACGCCTAGAAAAGGAGTTACGCCCGGCAAGTCACAGTGTCTCGATAGTCGCGCTTTCGCCACCACTCTCCTAGAGCAAGGGGTGAAGAGGTTTAATCTGAACCACAGCTACGACAGTTGCATACATGATGAACCATTTAAGTTGAGACTATACAATGTCTCCAAAACTAAGCGTTGTAGAAAGAAATGTATTTAATAAAAGTTGCTTGATATTATAGAGGAAAGCCAATTCTATTAGTCGTGTTTTGTTTGGAGGACGTTATGATGGTCACTGATTTTTTAAATGGGACATTTTCTTCTTTTCTCATTAGAAAATGATTCCTAAAAAGCTGTTTATTTTATGATGAGGAATAAGGAAACAAAATAAAAGATGTTGGTTCACAATTATGAAACGTAACTTGACCCTCAAATAACCATCCATGGGTGGTCCAATAATTCATTGCGTTGTTCGTACAAGTCATTCATATTTTTCGATGTTATTTACGTTGGTGTAAGAACAATTGCAAACTGCATTATAGAAATATTGTTTAGTTGTTATGAGGAGTGAGAAAACAAAAAAAAAGGTAGGTTCACATTTTAAAATAGCCCTAAAATGAGCATCACTACATCCTCCAAATAAAACACGACTAATGTCATTTGCTTTCCTCTATAATATCTAGCAATGTTTATTAAAGACATTTATTTCTACAACACTTAATTTAGGAGATATTGTACAGTCTCAACTTAAGTGTTCCACCCTGTATATGAGAGTTTTTACCACTGACATGGAGATGAAGGTTAAAGCTGTTGTCACTACTAAACGGTAATAAGAAAACCGATATCAAGAAAACGGTAGTACAGCATGTAAATATAAGGCTAAAGCTGTAATGTTACCCTTCGTCAGTAAGGTCATGCTTTGGGAGAGATAAAGTACCCTGCCAATCCAGTGGCCAAAATTATGCTCGGAAACAGAGGTGGTCACGCGGGTAGTAGGTGCGGCTGCGTTTTTTCAATACCAACATAAACAGCTCCGCTCAATTATGGGCCACATTCTATGCACACCAGTATACAGGATGGAATATTTAACTTAAGACAGTACAATATCCCACAAAACTAAGCGTTTTAGAAATAAATATATTTTATTAAAGTTGCTTGATATTATGGGGGGAAGTAAATGTCATTAATCGTGTTTGGTTTAGAGAACATTATGATGGTCATTTTAGGGTCAATTTAATTTTTTAAAATGGGAACCCACAATTAGGGTCAAATTAAATTTACCTTAAAATGACCATCACAATATCCTCGACATAAAACACTGGCATTTAATTTCCCCCATGATAACAAGAAACTTTTATTCATGACATTTCTTTCTAGAACACTTAGTTTTGGAGATATTGTACAGTGTCAACATAAAATGATCCACCCTGTACTCGAATGCCAAACGAGAGATACTTAAGAAAAGTTCTAAGTTATAGACCACAAGGATGGAAAAGACAGGGAAAACCCGACAAACGATGAATCGAAAAATTTGGAGAACGGGCTAAAGAGCTCAACACTTAAATCAGCAGCAGAAGGATCTTTTTCAATTCCTGAGAAAATATCTTATTTGACACTGTATTGTTCCCATATATACGAGGGGCACTATTTATATTTTGAGCCTTGGCAACCCTGAAAGTTGTACGTGCCATATGACGTTTCCAATGGAAAGCGACACTTTTTACCATAATCTACTTCAAACATTTTGTCAATAGAGCGTCATTTGTTTCGTTTACACTACTTGAAAACTGTGTGTCAACAAAAACATGGAATTAACTCGCGAATATGTTCGTGCAATGATTTATTACGACCTTCGACGTGGATTATCAAGACAAGAGTGCATCGATCAACTAACTTCCACATTTGGCGACGAAGCTCCATCCTTTGCCACTGTGAAACGCTGGTATAACGAATTTAATCTTGGCCACCGTTCGCTCAATGATGAAGTTCGTGAGGGTCGTCCAAAATCAGTTGTGCCAGAAAACATTGATGCTGTGCAAAAACTAATAATGAAAGATCGTCATGCGACATATTGTGAGATTGAGACAACACTAGGCATTAGTTCCATCAGTATATGAAATATTCCATGATTATTTAGCCGTGTAAAAGGTTTGCTCTCGTTGGATCCCACATAATTTGACGCAGTCTCAAAAAGATGCTTGTGTCGATCGTTGTACAAAAATGAAATCCAATGGCGGTGCCTCAAAAGACGTATATAAGATTTAGCAGGTGACTAATCATGGATCTATGCATATGAGTCGGAACGTAAACAGCAGTCGACTGCATGGGTGTTTCAAGATGAAGCAAATCCAACAAAAGTTGTTCGTACTCGAAGCAAATGGTTGCCTGCTTTTCCAGCAAAACTGGCCATGTGACACAGTGCCTTTAGAGGAACGTAAAACGATCAATGCCGAATGTTACACAACCATTTGTTTGCCGTGAGTCTTCGGTGAAGTATGGAAAACCAACAAGAACCGTAGGATCGTTCTTTATCAAGACAATGCAAGCGCACAGACATCTCGTCTAACAGAGTATTTGAAGGCTCAAAAAATCGAACTGATGGGCCATCCGGCATACAGTCCTGATTTGGCACCCAATGACTTCTTTTTGTTCCCGAACATCAAGAATTAATTGCGTGGACAACGATTTTCGTTGACAGAAGAAGCCGTTGATGCTTCAAAAAACATCTTTTGGAGGTGTCTCAAAAAGACTGGAATAAATTCTTTGACAAATGGTTCAAACGGATGCAAAAGTGTGTTGATCATAAAGGAGAATATTTTTAAAAACAATGAAGTAGTTTTAAATCAGAAATTAGTTTTTTTTAATTATTATAAGTAGTGTCCCTCGTATGTTCCTCAGCTACTGAGCAAATAAATAAAAATACTAACCTATTCATAATAGGTATAACAATTTAAAAAGTTTATGTTGGAGAATTATATTAATTAGAAATTTTAGGAATTCTTAACTTCCCTTATGGTACCTCGGGTACACGGGAAACAATGAGAGATAAATGAGCTTAATGGAGCCCGGTTTGCAAAGTGTGTTCCCCTGCAGTTATATTTAGAGAATAGATTTGCATCTACTCGTATCTAGACAGTTTACCTCAGAAGGAGATTCCAATTCATGCCTAAGGGACTACTTGGTAGGCATGGAGTATATCCTAGGGCGATGTATCTACTTTGTTATTTAACTCTGCACTACAGCACCAGGCGTTGTATTAACAATGCACTCTTGCTTGGTTGCTGTTCCCTACGAGTCGGACTGTGATCCTGGGTTGGATCATAGCAGTTGCACTAGTTGCACGAACTTTTCCTTTGTTTTCTTTTCTTTTACTCTGTATGACTGTTGTATTTGTTTGAGAACATCGTTGAATTACCTCTTTCTACACCTTCGCCAGGTTATGCCATATTGAGGTCCGTTCTAAGGGAATACTACGTGTGCATGTCTAGCATTTAGATCCACTTCTCTCAAAAACTGTCCAAGACATTACCTTAGTAACTCCTTGTTAAATTTAGGCATTTATGCAGTTATTGTCAGCATGTTGAACTGTTACCAGCACTGCTTGACAAAGGGTTCTGGAAGGTTTGCATTCCAAAAACAGTTAAAGCTCTAGAATATCATGTTTTCATTTAATTTGGAAATTTACAAATCTGATGACAGCAGTTAATTATTAAATTAGACACTGGTCAACCCAACCCTCGTGCCAGACTACGTATTCAATCCAAGATATTTCAAAGCTACGTGACACCCGAGTCAGCACGTATAGAATGATCAGAAACGCAGCAGCCGTTAGCATTTCTCCTCTGACGGAACTCATTAAACCAGTGCTTCAGATACCTCACCCGTTGAACAACTGCTACCTATTATCGCTAACTAGCGCCACCAACCAGTCAAACCAAGACAGACACGTCGTGAATATCTCCTCTGCTGTACTACTCCGCGCTATCCAGGTACTCTGGCCGTCCGTAACCAGACCCGCAAGGACAGCAATCAACGGGGAGCCATAACGCTGCTCATATTGTGGCGTATTATTAATCATATTGTCATTACCAGATACACTGTTTCATATTGTTGCTACCAGACGTAGCATTATTGTGTCTCCTTAGTTATATTTCGGCTTAACGGTCTTTTCTTTCGATGAGGATCACACCAAAAGGAAAGATCTGTTTGAAACCTTCTAATATGACGTCAGCCCTGTCCGGCTTCGGCTAGACACGGTTGGTGGGGCAAGATATCGTCACTCCAGTGGAAGCAGTCGTTGGAGCCAGACGTATGTGTGGCCAGTCTACAGTTTTGTCGCGTCCCCCCATCCTGTTACCTTTGTTCATTGTGTAGAGCCGCCAAATGTTTGTGAATAAATCCCAGGTGTGTGAAAGTAATGTGTTATATAATTCTTCAGTCAATACAGAATCACCAAGGTCCCGTACTTTTTGCTGCCAGTGAGTTTCGCCCCTCCCCCATTGAACAAAATTAAAATTTTCTGGTAACCTTTTTGGCCTTCATCCCAACAAGTAACAATACTAAATTTTCTGGGCAGCGCGCAGTATACGACGGCTTCGGGCTCAGGGTTGCCCTTGTTAGGGCAGTTAGGTACTGCCGCTTGAGGCTAGTTGTATCCTCGCTTTGTTCCCTACCGCAGCTATTGTCAGTATGAACACTTCACTGACTCCTGAAACTTCGACCTCCGCTGCTGCTGGCAACCCTTACACTATCGACTGCAACGCAAACGAGTGATCCGCAGCCGTTGTAGCAGTGCCTCTAGCGGAGGCATCCACTGGTCAAGCCGTGTCTCATCTTTACCCACTACGATCAAACAACTTCGATATCCCCTCACCTCACATATAGACAGCCAATGATATCGCAGAGATGCCGACCATCCTCCCTCCCCAAAAGAAGGTACTCCAGAAGCTTGAGGATATTCAACCGCATCTTCTGATCAGTTTCAAATTGCTGCATTAGAAGTAACGATTGCTCGCTAGCAGGCAGCGAAAACAGCGTCAAACAGCTACAGGACATCATTACAGCTTTATCCACATATATTGGACCTCTTCACAACACTATGGTCTTAAATCTTGACCATCCAAAGGTTCATCAAAGAAGTGGTAGCCCTCCAAATGATCACAGCACAACATCGTTGAGCGAAATCTAACAGGATTCACCTACGAAGCTACTGGTTAATCATGGCAAATTCAATAAATGCACTATAAAATACACTACTTCACCTAAATCCTAATATCTCGTGATTCACCTCAGTGATAGACTGCGCTCTGGCAATCCTTAACCCCCCAAAAATATCCCTACCCTGAATGAATGGGGGTAACTGCGGTACCATCACATGAAAGTCTCTGCTTCCTATTATCTAACCTCATTTTCCTATCATTTCCCGCCTAAGGTTCGTCTCGCCTTTGTTATTCCCAGGATCGCCCAGCTTCTCCGTTTCATCGGTGTTCTCAACACTCGTAAAGTAGCCTCAAATTCTTGTATGCTTGAGTTGGCTTCCGAATTAAATTTTTGGCTATTATTTTATATGCACAGCTTTGCTTTGCTTCCGTGAGGCGGGACTTTATTTCAGCTGTGAAATAGTGGGAGTCCTATAATTTAAAACCTGTTACATTCATATGTCTTTCCCTACCCACTATCGTCTATTCTTATGTAGCTGCTATTCTTGCAAAACCACATTCTTCAATCTACTTCAGCTTAACCGAGATAAATGTTTGAATAAACAGTTTAATTATAAATTTCATTAGAGATATAAGGGGGATACATAGTCACATGTTTAAAAGCGGGTCGCTATGAATGAAGAGGACTTTAGAAGTAATTCCCAGAAATTTCAAGGTTTACCTTAATATTTTAATTGGCATGTAAATATTTAAACATGTGGTATGCTAATAAAAATCGCTAAAAACAATTTATAAAATGAATTTCGAATTTCCATCCTCTGCCAAATTGACTCTCCCCGGAGAAATCTACTTTAGGCGATTGGGCTGTACTAAAGGAAGGCTGACATGTACGGGAACAGAAGTGAAACGACTATGGTAGTGGTTCTCAAGCAAACGACAACAAGAAGAAAGGGCACAGTTATTTTGAGTCACGCAATACGTAAGGCGATTGTGGTCGACTGCGCAGGCGCCGGATCACTTCCAGCTTGCTTCAATGTGCTGTCCACAAGGCTGATCAGTTTTTCTTCGACGGCGAGCTAGGTTACGAGGAAAACAACAGGACAACGTTTAGATAGAAGGCATTCTGGACGGTGTTTCTAAATTCATTTTTGGTTTAGCGTATTCAAAATTCTTTTTAGTACTTTTTCACGGAGAAAAGATTGATCGTCTGAACTATAGACTCATTGCTGTTAATTTAGAAATATATCGGTTAATGTGAGAGCAGAAAGCAATTCTGTAATTATTGCAATTTAATTTAAAGCATTGAAGCCGTAAAGAATATAAAGAATGGTGAACGAATAAGGTTTTTGTAAATTGTAATTATCTATGTTATTGAAGAGTGAGTTTATTAAATGAAAGAAATTCGGCTTGTGAATTAATTTACGGAATATATTTTCAATTAGAAATCTGCCATTATTCCTAATTTAATCCACTTCCTCTTGGGTCAAAAGGGCACGTTCCAATCCAAAGAATAGTTTTGGTTGCGGCTATTTTCCTGGAAAAATTCGCGACGCAAGGATATTGAGGTTAAATAATTGATTATTTATCCAACATTTCGTATTGACTTATGGTGTTGACAGTTTTCCTAATTTTTTTTATTCTAGAGGCCTTAAAAACACATTGCCGCTGGAATCTCAAAACTGAATTTTTGGATTTAACGCAATACTTGCACTTACTAAAGTAAGTGGTAGAGACAGTAAAAATGTTTAACTGAATTACCCAAAACCCTTAGTTATATTAAATGAAAATGTGGCTACCTGCGATTTCAACGGATTGCAACGCATTATGTTGAAAACACACAAAACTTTACAGCTTGAACAAATTTTTGTTTACAGAAAGCAATATTTGATAATTTCAGGCTACATCGCATTATATTATGTAAAATTGCCTTTGAGCAAAATAAATTACGGCTGCAGGAAATTACCTTTAGACAGTTCCCCATCCTTACTTTTACGCTTTTATTTAAATGTTGTTGTTCACAAATGACACTGGAAATTAATTGATATGTATCATTTTTCCTCTGCAAGATATCACTTTTAAGGCCTTTACATTTAGCGAGATGCTGTGTTTAGGATGACATCTTCACAAAGGGTGCACTTGGGTGGAGGTAGGAATCGTATCGTATTTTTTTAAATGTTTTATTGTATTAAATGTATATGCAGCTTAAAGCGCTTAATACTATTAAGCACAACATTAGTGTTTCATCACAGAGATAACGAAGTCCTTTCGTATCCACAAATTTCAGTCGTCGTTTATTTTACGTGGGCTCACCCCTTTACTAATGCTGGGATTCAAAACTAATGACCTCTTGCATATTAATCTTAGTGATCTTTAATCCCTTATAAAATGGGCTTTTAACGAGTCATCAAGCAGCTAAACGTTTTAATAAGATAAATATGTGTGATCTATCGTAGCATACAATTGTGGAGGGTTATCTGACCCTCGAATTCCATCAAGATAAGCAATATATTTTTTAGATAATCTTTGCCACCTATTTTTGGATAAGCAGAGTTGGACACGCAGCAAATCTACAGGCTTTCCAGATCTTTATTCGGAAAGACCACTGGAAGATGGACAAAAGGACAAATTGTCCTCGGATCTCTTGCATTTACAGAGGCTCTAGGTGTCAGATATAAAAAGGGCGTGCGGTTAAAATTTTACGTTATATATATTATATATAAAGAATTCAACCATCGAAATGTTTGAGCAGTACTTAAGAAACCAGACACCCTTTTGTATTTAGGATTATATTTATGTATATTATTAAGTTGTATTATAAAAAGGATGTATCAAAATAAATATTAAATAAAGACAAAATGATTAGTAACAATTAGCTATAAAAATATGTTTTTACGATATTCCGTTATGTTAAAAAATATAAAAGCTGTTTTTGTTGAAAATAAATTGGATATGAATGTGTTAAAAGCATTTTTTACAAAATTAAATTTCACAATAGGTTCTATATGGAGCCTAATGCTTATATTAAGTGGGCAACATTTTCAAGCTAATGATTTGAATAAACTTGATAAATATAAACCTAAGACATTTCCCGTGCAGTCATCCATTAGGGAAAAAAATGTAAGCTGAACTGGCAAAGAAGAGCACATCTAAATTAGTGACTGTCGTCTTAAAATTCACTATCCTGTAAAATATCACCAGTTTTGTACAAAAAGGGAATTATTTGGTTTACATACCGTATCTTTAATTTGAAAATTTGTAACAAAAAAGTATAATAATTTTAGAGTGCAGTAAAACATCAATAAAGCATCAGCTATCCTTTTAAGAACAAACTTTCTCGGAATTATTTTGAAAATTTAATTTCGGATCATTGATCTGATTTCTATGTCAATTCTATCGTGACGAAGAAAAGTCTCCCATTTAGTTCATAAATGCCTGAATGAAGAGAAATAATTTGTTTAATACTGTTATAACAATAAAGAGTGATATAGGATTTTTAACTCAGTTTCTTATGAAATTCGACATATACCACTCCTTAGAAGGGTTATAATACGAAATAAAGTAAGCAAGTAAAATGTCTTTAATGCTTTTAACAAATGCTACATAACAAAAGTTTATTCGGATTATACAGGGTGTGAAAAAACAATGTACAAAAAATTGTACAGTAGAAAGGCTAAGCATTTTAAATTAGGAGCAATAGGTCGTAGATGCAGAGTATTAACGGGAGCCCTGCAAGAACATAATTGAAATATGACTTTATGAAAGGTTTTTGTCAGTCATAATGACAAGTGTGTACGTACTTTCTCGACTAATGACTACTGGTACACAATCAATGAGTTTACTGCAACCTTTGCACTGAACAAAATAGGCTTCACAAAATAAGTGCGGCATTAAATAACACACATACCTATCGACTGTGACTAATACTGTACAAGTTTTTATCCTCAAAATGCATATTTCGGTACTGCCTTCCTGGTCTACAATTTTCTGCATCCAGTATATGACAGGTTTTAATATTTACAGTATATCAATAAGAAGAATGCTTAAGCTATATACATTCTTAGATATTTTTAATCATGTACGTAAACCATTTAGGACAGGAATCAGGATAGCTCCAATTGTCTAATAAGCATAATAAATTAGCTTAACTACAGTAAATATTTTTAAATTTTAATGGCCATTAACGCTTTAGAAAAAAACTATATTTCTATTTTCAAAGTATCAAATGAATTTCATGTTACACAGCAAATGAGGCCGAAGAAGAAAAAGTGGAACAAAGAAGGAAATAGATCTTTGCGCTTAGCCCAATTGAAGTTGCGATTCCTGCTTATATACAGCTATAGTTTTTTTTGAATTGTGAGTAGCCTGTTATTTTCGCTGATACCCAAAATGTCCAGGATTTTTTCTAGATTGGTTAAATGCTGCAGGTTTTTACACAAAAGTTTGAAAATCATATTGTCGTATACCTCACATATTTAATTATTATTTAACTTCAGAGGAGGGCAACTCGCTTATGAGAGGGATCGTTGAACAGACAAAGAACTTTAAACTCGAGGTATCGACAAGGGACGCAGCTAAGTTATATCACAAAATATTCTTACACTAACATAATTCCTGGCTGAAGGGAGAGGCAAGGATTCTATGCTACCATAATAAAAGTTGAAAAGAAAGGATAACTGGTAGATTTATTATAATAAGTTCTTACCCCATGTGTCTGCCGGACGAGGACGCCATATCGTAGGCAGTTATCCGTCCAGCTCACGCGAAGTCTAGTCACAGAATGCTAAGAAAACCCACGCTAAGCTTAGCGTCAGTAACACCATATCCCCACCAATGACACACTGCTTCCCCTGAATCGCCCCTACTCTCAGATAAACTGCCACCCCTCGACCCGGTAACCAGAGGACGTATTACCATTAATATAATCTGTGTACATGCCACAATATGAATGCATATAATTACTTCCGAGTCTTATAATGTAACTATAAATTCAAAAATGTATATACCAATCGGTGCAGCTTTAGGGGCTGAAAATGGGTGAATTGAGTAGTACATTTTGAAGTCTGCACACAGGTTCTGGAAGCCCTTGGCGCCTCTTAAACTGGGCTCAGAATCCAATAGTCCCGATTAAAGGGACCACGTCCTGATATTTGCCTTCTTATGGCTTCAGGTTCCAAGATAAAGGATCTGTGCATGAGAACCTTCGCAAAAATTCGCATTAAATAATGACATTATTGAAAACTTTACTAGATTTAATTATTTATAACTCATATTTTACAAATTGTAAAATAAAACCATAAAATAAATAATTAAATGTTATAAAGTCATAGCAGTTCCAATGGGAATACATGAAATAGAAAATTGGGTCTAGAATAGATCAGATAGAGGATTAGTAGAAACGGCAGAAATGATATTCTTTAGATAATGTTGCAAGTAAGAATCAAAAGTAACAATTAGACATGATTTAAAATATTTAAATGAAAAGTTAAGCTTCAAAAATGGCATGAGCATATTTTATGAACATCCTCATCTATATTATAACAGGTACCACTGTAAGATCACAGAAATTTGGACACCCTAGAATACGATGGGAAGATGAATTTTGAGAGCGGAACAGCCATGAAAATGGTGATTATGAATTTGGATTAATTTTTACCTTCTCTACCACGAATAGTAAGTAGGGGAAGTATTGTATTCCACCCAAAACTTCGATACCGAGATTTCACCGGAAATATATATTTTGAGGCCCCCTGAATCCAAAAAAAGCATTTTTGGAAACATGTCCGTGTGTGTGTCTGCCTGTGAACAGCATAACTCATAAACGAACAACTTGGTATTTAGGTTCAGTATCTTCCAGAGATGTGACACGAAGATTTTCGAGAAAATCCCCCACCCCAGATTACCCTTTACATGGAACATTTTTCGAAAATTTTAATTTTCTCAAAAATAGATAACGATTTTGATTAAAGTATCATTGTTTAAGACATTTTTATAGCAAATAAAATGTGTATCTTGAATTTTCTGGGAATGACTCCAAAAGTATTCTTCATTGTGAACGACTTTTGCATAACTGGTAAACCATAAGGGATAGACAAAATTTTGCTGTACAAAAAATGTAGATCGCGTTAAGATCCTCAATTTATGTTATACATTTTTGTTGTTGAGTGAACCATTTTTGAGATATTGCTTGTTATTCCCTTAAATTTTCCAATACTTATACTTTTTCTCAAATGGGAAATCGTTATTCTTTTTTTTTTGTCCTGGTAATGCAAATAGAATGGAATACTCCATATAGCAACCAGCTCTTAAAATATTTGACTACCGCTTAAAGCCTACCAATTCCCCTTGCATCTATAATAAATTAGCAATAAGATTAACGTCTCGATATCTCGATTAACATTAAGCATATGGAGAATAAGCGTTTGTAAAAAAGTTTGTACAGGAGTAGAGAGGATCATGTCAGTGTAATACATCAGATTTTTCCTAGTATTATTGAGCAAACTTAGAACATCCAAGTTCTGTTTATGGACAACTATAAGTGTTTTAAAAATAGCGTATAATATCAAAACACATTGTATATATACTGCGTTTACCATGTAGCATAATATATATTACCCGCAACCTTCGCTATAGCAGCGATCGGCGTTGTGCCTAACCGTCAGGCGCTTTTATCTTTAAGTAACGTCCCGGGGCACGACAGTGGAATAACCCCGCCTAACATAGCTGAATTTAAATCTAGTGATGGCAATTTTTCTCGAGATACTTTATGGGCTGCTGCTCTACATGTCTTACCTTCTACCTCGTAAAACAGTAGATAAGTCCTCTGGTTTCTCTACTTCTGAATATACCACCACCATCATTAGAGGGCGAATTAGAGTAACCTGGTCGAGATTTCAAGTTACCGATATAGAGAGCATATTGTCTTGGCAAGTGTGCCCTGGATATAAACGGTGGTTGTAGAAATATGTCGTAGCAGACATGATATTCGTTTCACAAACAGTAACAAGTATATCCTACAGTGATGTGTGTATTATCTTGCGATATCGAAAAGAGTTTCTCACGATATAGCTTCTTTTTTCTTTTTTTTAAGTGGGAGGCGAAGAATCACTTTCAACAATCTTCACACGTTTTTACTTCCTCTACTACGTACAGTAAGTAGGGGAAGTATTGTATTCCACTCAAAAATTCGATACAGAGATTTCACCGAAAATATGTTTTGAGAGCCCCTGAACCCAAAAAAAATCATTTTTGGAAACATGTCTGTGTGTATGTCTGAACAGCATAACTCAGAAACGAAGTCAGATAAACACCAATCTTGGTATTTGGGTTCAGTATCTTCCTGAGATGCGACACGAAGGGTTTAAAGAAAATCCCTCCACCTCAGATTACCTTTACATGGAATATTTTTCCAAAATTTTAATTTTCTCAAAAATTGCTCTAACGATTTTGATTAAAATATCATATGTTTAAGACATTTTCATGACAAATGAAATGTATATCTCAAATTTTTTGGGAATGTTTCCAAAAGTATTCTTTATTGTGAACGACTTTTGCATAACTGGTAAACCATAAGAGATAGACAAAATTTTACTACATAAAAATGTAGATCGCGTTAAAACACACAATTTATGTCATACATTTTTTTTGAGGGAACTATTTTCGAGATATTTCTTGTTATTCCCTTAAATTTTCCAATACTTTTTCTCAAATGGGAATTCGTTATTCATTTTTTTATGCCCTGGACATACACATAGCAACCAGTTCTTAAAATATTTGACTATCGCTTAAAGCCTACCATATTCCCCTTGCACCTAAAAGAAAATTAGCAATAAGATTAACATCTCGATTAACATGAAGTGTATGGAGAATAAGCGTTTGTAAAATATTTTGCAAGAGTAGAGGAAGTCATGTGAATGTAACATCAGATTTTTTATACAACCTGCACGAGCACTGCAGACACGCGCCCGTTGTTTACATCTGGACTCAACCTCTCTGCAACATAAACGGACTGTAGTACAAGGTAAATTAACCTCAATAAAACGGTCATGCTGATCTCCCGTTCAATCATCAGCCATAAGTAAGCGCAATTGGCCCACCTAAGGGCGTACCCGCACAAAAACAATACACCTTCTCCGGCAAAAACCAAAAAGCTGGTTTCGTACTATAGAATCTTGATGCAAATATGACCATGCAGATGCAACAAAAACAGTTTAGAAACAACCACAACAAAACTGTCATCAGGTGAAGAGTTTGACTAATCTTCAAAATTGCTGCAGATCTTAATAATAACGTCAAGAATTAGTCATAAAATATTCCATTAATTCTTCCTATGCCTTCGTGAAGAATATTGCGAAAGAAAATTTGTTAAATTTGTTTTTTTATTTTTTGCAAGAATGAACACAGTTACTGCTTTCTCAACCACGTAAATAATAGGTAGGGAAGGGTACATTTCACCCAAAAATTTGACACCCAGATTTCAGCGGAAATATGTTTTGAGACCCCCTGAATATACATTTTTAGAAAAAGGTCCGTGCGTGTACGTCTGAAGAGCATAACTAAAAGACGAAAAGTTGCATAAACACCAAACATAGTATATAGGTTCAGTACTTCTCAAAGATATGACAGGAATATTTTCAAGAGTATCCTCCAAACGCAAACTATCCTTTACATGGGATCTTTTTCGACATTTTTTATTTTATAAAAAAATGGCTAACGATTTTGTTAAAATACAACATATTAAAGATACTTATATGAAACATAAAATGTATATCTTGAATTTTCTAGAAATAGTCTTTGAAGTCTTTTCAACTCGGAAAGAATTGTGTATTATCCTGTATAACTGGTAAACTTTAAGCCATAGACGAAAACTTACTAAACAAATATAGATATCGTTAAGACACACAATTTATTCCAAATAATTTTATTTCTGGCAACAGCCATTTCCGAGACATCACTTAATGGTTCAAGTTGATCAATACTTGGTCATTCTTTTCTTTTCAACATTTAGTTGTTTATCGTGATGGTAATGAAAGGATATAGAAATTTTAAGGCCAGCGTATAGCGTCCAGTTCTAAAGCATTTGCCTATCACTATTTCCTTTGTACACTATATATTCAAAAGTATCCGGACACCCCACAAACATACGTTTTTCATCTTAGGCACATTATGCTGCCACCTACTGCCTGGTACACATCATCCGCGACCTCAGTAGTCATTATACATCATGAAACAGCAGAATGGGACGCTCCGTGGAACTCACGGACTTCGAACGTGGTCTGGTGATTGGGTGTCACTTGTGTCATAAGTCTGTACGCAAGATTTCCACACTCCTAAACATCCCTAGGTCCACTGCTTCTGATGTGATAGTGAAGTAGAAACGTAAAGGGACACGTACAGCACAAAAGCGTACAGGCCAACCTCGTCTGTTGACTTACAGAGACCGCCGACATTGGAAGAGGGTCGTAAAGAGTAATACGCAGACATCTAGCCAGACAATCACACAGGCATTCCAAACTGCATCATTATCCACTTCAAGTACTATGAGAAACCTTGGATTCCGTGGTTGAGCGGCTGCTCATAAGTTGCACATCACGCAGGAAAATGCCAAACGACGCCCCGCTTTGTGTAAGGAGCGTCAACATTACACGATTTAACAGTGGCACAATGTTGTGTGGAGTGACGAATCACGGTACACAATGTGGCGATTCGATGGCAGGGTGTGGATATGGCGAATGCCCGATGAACGCCATCTGCCAGCGTGTGCAGCGCCAACAGTGAAATTTGGAGGTGGTGGTGTTATGGTGTGGTCGTGTTTTTTCTGGAGGGGGCTTGCACCCCTTGTTTTACGTGGCATGATCACAGCGCGGACCTACACTGATATTTTAAGCACCTTCTTGCTTCTCACTGTTGAAGAGCAATTCGGGGATGGCGATTGCATCTTTCAACACGATCGAGCATCTGTTCATACTTCACGGGCTGTGGCGGAGTGGTTACACGACAATAACATCCCTGTAATGGACTGACCTGGACAGAGTCCTGACTTGAATTCTATAGAACACCTTTGACGTACAGCGATACCTCTCCTCAGTTCCGCACTCCGTGAAGAATGGGCTGCCATTCCCCAAGAAACCTTCCAGCACCTGATTGAAAGTATGCCTGCGAGAGTGAACGCTGTCATCAAGGCTAAGGGTGGGCCAACACCATATTGAATTCCAGCATTACCGATGGAGGGCGCCACAAACTGTTACGTCATTTTCAGCCAGGTGTCCGGATAATTTTGATCACGTAGTGTATATACATGGTGGACCATTTAAGTTGACTGTACAATATCTCCAAAGCTAAGCGTTGTAGAGAGAAATGTATTGAAAAACGTCGTTTAATATATATATATATTCCTTATAAAAACTAAACAATATTTGTAATAAAACACTTTTTAATTGTTACACCAACGTAAATAACAACGAAAGCTCTGAATGGCTGTTTACGAAGAGTGCAATGAATGGTTGGACTATACATGGATGGTCACTTGAGGGTGAAGTTACGTTTCGTAATTGGAACCAACAATTTTTTATTTTGTTCCCTTATTCATCATCGCAAAATAAAAGTTTTCTATAAATATTTTTCTGATGAGTAAAACAATATACGTAATTGACCCTAAAATGGCCATAATAACTTCCTCCAAACAAAACGCGATTAATAGCATTTACTTTATCCCATAATATCAATCAACTTTTACTAAAGACATTTCTTTCTACAACGCCTAGTTTTGGAGATACTGTACAGTCTCAACTTAGATGGTCCACCCTGTATAATGAAATGTGCAATGCACCTATTTGCGGAAAGTTTTATCTCGATTAAAATGAAGTTATGAAAAAAAGCTGGCCAAGAATATTTTGTTTACCCACTAATAACCGTTAGAGTTTAAAGAAAGTCATGTGAATGTAACATCAGATTTTTTTTATTAAAATATAAATCAAGTCAATATTGCAATAGCAATTTTATTTTTATTTTTGTTTTATCGATATTGTGTATTTATTGACAAACAATTATTTGTTTGTGTTCCTTGGAGTAGATGACTATAAACCTAATACGCTATTAGCATGAAATTAACATTTTTCTAAATAAGAAGTGTTCAACTTCATTATAAACATTCACGTCGGTAATTAAACTAATGATACCGGGTTTGATATCCCGATTTGATATTATACCAAAAATGTAGCTCTGGTTTTAAAGAAAGCCACAATTTTAACCATCATAATTACGGGTGAAGTAAAAACAACTTCTAAAGCAACTTACTAACTCGAGTTCATGTAAACTCCTAACATCTCCGCCTGCTTCCTAACTTAAGACAAAGAAGTTTGAGAGGAGATGCATTAAATGTTAAAACTTTATCCTCTTTGTCAAATGTAGAAGGTGAATCCAAGAGCTATAACATTAAACAAATTCGCGCATTATCCTCGAGTAAATTGGCCTTATTTTGTGGTTATCAGTAAAGGGAAGGGGCGGTGCACCTGTAAGCAACCCCCACCTCACGCATTATGTGGGTGCGCCGGGGTGTTCCGTGACGTCACGAGGCGCACGATATAAGGCACAGGCATCGCGGCGCTCCACTTCATTCTCCTGGCTCTCTCGTTGCAGTTCACAAGCCTTCCGCTTCTCGCGAGCACCGCCTTCTAAACATCGTAGCAGCAGACGTTGCCGAAAACTTCCAGTAACAAGGTAAGCTACCATGCAGTCAGTCTCTTTCAGACTGTCAGCTCTCACTCGTATCGAAATAAGTGCAATATAACTTAACAGTTAGGAAAGGTTTAATTTCCGAAATTCAATACGAAAACTCCAAAAAGATTTAAAAACTTCCTATAACACCCCGGAACACTTTTGTACCCTGCATACATATATAAGACCTGTTTAAGTTTTTAATTTAAAGTAAAGTATCTGTAAAACGTTCTGAAAAAATTAATCTTTGTCGCTTTTGCGGTCTTTTGAGTATATATTTTCATCTTCCAAGCAAAGATTTAAATAGTTCTCTTAATGGTAATATATCGCCTGCTTCAATTGTATTTTCAACTAATCTTCCTTTTCGTGGATGTTTTCAGTGGTTTGAATGTGACAAACATTTTGAATCAGTTAACTTGAAACTTTAATCACCAAAATAACTCGCTTATGCTTATCTATAAACTGGTTAGTTGGTTTATTAAAGACACTAGATATACGAAACGGCTGATTTCTACGATTTTGAAACAATTTAGTTGAGCCTTTTATCGCAGATGTTCAATATTACGAGAGATAAAATTCCTGACCCCATGTACCTTTCAAAAAATGAACATCGTGTCATAAATTAAACGTTCCATATGATGAAATTTTAAAAGTTTGCACTTTTAAATGTACCATATTTTTACTTTCTCTACTACGTATAGTAAGTAGGGAAAGTATTGTATTCCACCCAAAATTTCGATACCGAGATTTCACCGGAAATACATGTTTTGACACCCCCGAATCCAAAAAAGCATTTTTGGAAACATGTCCGTGTGTGTCTGTGTGTCTGTCTGTGTGTGTCTGTGAACAGCATAACTCAGAAACGAACAGTCGGATAAACACCAAACTTGGTATTTGGGTTCAGCATCTTTCAAGGATGCGACACGAAGGTTTTCAAGAAAATCCCCGACCCCAGAGTACCCTTTACATGGAAAATTTTTCGAAAATTTTAATTTTCTCAAAAATGGCTAACGATTTTGATTAAAATATCATATGTTCAAGATATTTTTATGACAAATAAAATGTATATCTTGAATTTCCTGGGAATGTCTCCAAAAGTATTCTTTATTGTGAACGACTTTTGCATAACTGGTAAACCATAAGAGATAGACAAAATTTATGTCATACATTTTTTTAGTTGAGTGAACCATTTTCGAGATATTGCTTGTTATTTCCTTATATTTTCCAATACTTATACTTTTTCTCAAATTCGTTATTCAATTTTTTATGTCCTGGATATGCAAACAGAATAGAATACGCCACATAGCAACCAACGCTTAAAAGACTTGACTATCGCTTATAACCTACCATGTTCCCCTTGCATCTACAAGAAAATTAGCAATAAGATTGACATCTCGATATCTCGATTAACATGAAGCATATGGAGAATAAACGTTTGTAAAAATAGTTTTTACAAGAGTAGAGAAAGTCATGTGAGTAACACATCAGATTTTTCCTATATAGTTCTTGGTTACCCAAGGTTTAAATTTTGTAATGAAAGGTTTTAAAACTTCCTATAACACCCGGGAACACATTTTTACCATGCATACATATATAAAACCTTTTTTAAAATTTAGTTTAAAGTAAAGTGTCTGTAAAATTTGCTGAAAACAATGAAACAATCTTTGTCGCTTTTGCGTACAATATATTTTCGTATTTGCTTATGACATTTGGAAACATTTTAAATGTTAATCCTTTGAGCTTCCTAGCGGAGATTTAAATAGTCTCTTAATAATAATATATCGCCTGTTTGAATTGTATTCTCATCTAATATTCCTTTTCGTGGATGTTTTCAGTGGATTGATGATAAACATTTTGAATCAATTAACCTGAAACTTTACATATTATCACAAGATTTGCGCTTATTTACAAAGTGCTTCAATAGTTGGAAGATACCGAAATGGCTAATTTCTACGATTTTGAAATAATTTTGTTATCATAGATGATCAACATTATGACAATTTTCCTAGTCCCATGTACCTTCAAAAAATGAACATCGTGCCATAAATGAATGTTCCATGTGATGAAAAGTTTAAAAGTTTGCACTTTTAAATGTACCATATTATTCCTATACAGCTCTTCGTCACCGAAGTTTTAAATTTTGTATTAAAAGTTTACTGGAAAAATAACGAAAGTATGCAGTACTTAATTTTCTAAAAATCAAGCATATATTCAGTTATTAATACATCCAAACTTATACGTCATATCAAACACAGAACATCACACCTATTTCTTCACCTACCTTCAAAGAAAAAGGTACCAGATGTAGTATGCTAAACAAACTTTTACGACTGTTTTCAATTTTTACGTGTACAAGGTTCTGAACACTGCTATACTTAAAGCTGTATAGCTAGCGACTGAAAACGAGAGGAAAGGAATAAAATCTGATGCACAATATTTTTCTCGACAGTAACTTAAAATTATTACGGAAAATGGGTGAGGTGGGGGTTGCTTACAGGTGCACCGCCCTATTTAGTTTTTGACTTTTTTAATGTTTTAATTTTCCTTATTGTTCAGAAACGTCGTAAAGTTAGTCCTTACGTTGAAGAAATGCATTAACCTTTCTCCACCAGGAGACTAGGATCAGTATGAATTATACATTTTGAAATAAGCATATTTATTGAGTCTATTCCATCATGTGTGCTAATAACATTGCCTCAAAATGTCTTTCTAAAGTAAGTATGAAGTTCACGTAGTTTCTGTGACATTAATTTAATTTAGAGTAAATTTAGAAATGTTATCAATTATTTTAAATAAGAGTATATAAATATCTTACATTCTATAATTCATTATTAATGGACACTACGAGTAACACGAGAGGTATCATTTATTAACGTCGGCTTTATAGTAAATTAAAATCTACTAAATGTTTATGCACAATTTACTTTTTATCGGCTTTTGTATGTCCTAACATAGTTTACTAAATTCTTTCCGTTTTCCTTCAACATTTATTGCATCTTAAAATAAGCTTTTATGAACCCTATTTATAGAAATATGCGAACCGATCTCCATCCTTCAAATGTTTCTGACATATTTTTCTGCATCTTTATGGGAATCTCCAGCCAAAAACTTTGCAATGTTTACAGAACTATGCAGATCTAATGTGACAAACTTAGAACGGTATGCGTTAAATGGAAGGGTAATTCCCATTGTATAATGTCACTAATTTTATCCAGGACAGAAATGCAATCACAAATAGGTACTATGTGTAATTAGTGTTGAGAGCAGACCACTTCGATCACAGTCAGTGTTAAATAACGAGATATATGCAAAGTATATTGTAACTTAACCAGGTGTATGAAAATCTTAGTATTTAAGTCCCATTAATTACGGCTGCTGAAGTTGCAACATTTCTAGCTCTTGTATATGATGAACTCTTTCTAAAATGCTAATCTGGTTGTACGTATCTCTTACGGTTTACCAGGTATGCGAAAATCATTCAGAATTAAAAGGACTTTTGGGGATATTCCCAGAAAATTAAAGATATACATTTCATTTGTCATGAAAATATTTTAAACATGTGATATTTTAATCAAAATTTTTGAGAAAATCCAAATTTTTTAAAAAGGTTGCATGTAAAAAGTAGTCTGGGATGGGGGAATTTTCTTGAAAATCTTTGTGTCGCATTCCTGGAAGATATTAAACTCAAATACCAAGTTTGGTATTTATCTAAGTTTTCAATTTTGAGTTATGCGGTTCTAAGATAAAGAGATGCGTGGGCGGACATGTTTTCAAAAATGCTTTATTAGGATTCAGAGCACCTCAAAACATGTATTTCCGGTGAAATCTCGGTATCGCAGTTTTGAGTGGAATGCAATACTTCTACTTACTATACGTAAAGTACAGAAAGTAAAAAAGCAATAAATAATCCGTTCAGCAAGCACTATGAACACTCGATTTCAGAGATAGGCCAGCGAGAGCTGATGCTCGGAAGTTCAAGAAAATTCATTGCAGTGATCACTGGCTGCTTGCAAATTTCACGATGTCGTCTTTAAGTTAGGTTTCAGCACAAAAATGGTTTATATCAGGAACAGTTAGGTTTCTGCCAACGGATGTCTAAGACGAGAGTCTATGAAAGCTTATTCTACGATATCATTACCTACATAAACTATTATTAAAATACGCCGAACCACATAAAAGTAACTTCAGTTGTTGGAAAATAATACAGTTTAAAAATACTATAAACTGAGTAAAATGCGTGGTTTAGTAGTGCGTTTAGACAGTTTTGCACAAACCTTATGCGATCACAATAAAACTGCAGTGGAATGGGCATTTTAAAACATAAGAAAGCCTGTTCATTAAAATTTTCAGGAGGTGTACCTAAAGCTAGAGTATTTAAAAGGCCAGCACTTTACTTATGGACGCATTCAACAATGTCGAATCACAAAGATAGTGTTTGTGCACAGAATGAATGTAAAAATACTTCAAACTAAAAATAAAAGTAACTACATTTTTAAAAGAAGCTTATTTTTTGCACGATACGCTTCGCTGAATGCCTTTAAATGTATTTAAAAATCTTCTTTCAAAATATATGTTATATATAATTTTAATGGCGTTTTTGGACACAATATATTTATATTGAACCATTTATTGACAGATTAATTGCACCTTTAAAGCAATTTATCATATATTCCTATCTGATACTTTAATATTTAAAGCGATTTTTAAAAACTACCGAGTCTGTGACCTTAAGTTCAGAACTTCAGTCAAAATTAAAGATGCCTACTCTGAAGTTTTCGTCAAATGTTTTGTTTTTGCTCTTTAATATTTCTCTGAATCTTAGAGAATCTCTCGTGAAAGTTTCAGAACCCTCTGCTCTCTATAAAGATCAACAATTTTTAAATCTTTGCACTACTTAAATCTCCGTCAAGTGGGCTTATTAAAATACATTTTTCTCGCGTTTAATTTAAAAATATGCAATCAAATATTCGCTATTTTTTAAGAAGATGCATGAAACATTTCGGACATCCTGAAGATACTCAACGTAAAAATTGATATGGATGTTCCTATATGGATCTATTTCTAAAGAATATTTTGTATAGCGAGTGAAAATGTTTTATTTGGCATTTATACGTATTATTTATTTTAAATTATACAGTATTCGCAGTAAAAAGCAAATATCAATTTTAACGTGACATAGTTTTAAGCATAATTTTGCAAACTTTATAGAATATCTTAAAAGTAAAGGCGGAGTATGTTTTTTAAATGGAAATGCATTACGTAAAAGCTTACTAATATTTAAAAAAATAATAAACTGCTAACAAATTAAGCGACTGCAACAGTTATCAAAAGCCTGAAAACCTTGTTGCAAAATTTTAAGTTCAGAATTTTCATATTTTACTTCCGTTCTGGAAAGTTAGAGCTATTATAAAGCGTTGTAACATAGGTATTAAGTATACTTAACTATATCACAAACCACTTGTCAGTTGCCGGTTCAGTATTCTAATTCTTAAGAAATACAACCTTCATTTCCCTTGTGGCAACCTTGCATACATTTATTGCAGTGTCTGGCATAGTTCCAGGCAAATGATGGTAGAACAGAATGGAGACCTAAAGTCAGCCGTTACAACTTAAAACATCGCAGTTCAATATACGACATTAATGCCACAATTTGCTAGTGTTGGGATAGCGTAAATAGCAAGCAGACATACATCCATAGCTGTCCTTTTGTTCTTTATATTTTTAAACACAACAACGTGTTCGCAGCGTACATGATTTCTTATCGATGAATGAATTACACTGAAATGAAAACATGCAAGTGCTAGAGCACAGGAACCACTAAAGCTATTCTATCCTAACTGTTCATCTTGAGAAAGCTAAACACCTTGCATTACATCTACTGTATATATCATGGAAGTCTTCAATAGATGTCTAAAAGCTGTGTTAGTTCAAGGATATGCTTTAAAACTGGTGGAGAAAGAATTGTATTCAACCCAAAGTTCGATATTGCGATTTCAGGCAAAATATGCACTTTAAGGGGAAACTGAAAGACGAAAATTGCCCCAAAAAACTCTTCAGTATTTGTGTAGTCACAAATTGGAATTTCTTCTATAATTTCATATATATATATATATGTTTTATTATTATAGGCACAATAATATATTAAATACATTTTTAAAATGGTACTGCTTCTGCAATTTTGTGCTGTGATTCTGCACCACTTCGCACTAATAAACTCTTAACTTCTAACGCTTTGGAGTAGACCTGTAAATTTCAGCACATCGTTTAGGGAATTTTTTCCCTACAAATTGGTACTACTATTAACTATAACAGTTTGTATTCGCTCAAGTCACGTGATTTTCTTCCTTGTCAATATATAAGAGTTTGTTTTCTCCATCTTTGCTTTTAACAGCTAATTCTGTGAATGGTACGAGTTTCGTGGTAAAAATGGGCATTTACTCAAACTATTAAAGATGTCTAAATTAAATTTTAGCATAATAAAAATAACTTAAGTGCAGTTGTGTATTTACTTTGGTATTATTAAGGTTATTGGCTATTTAAAAAGATAATTGCTTATATTTTATAATTAAAGATGATAGGTTATAACTGAGAGAAGTCCCAACTTCCTTAATAAATAAACTTATTAATAAGAGTAGGTCAGTGAACTTAGGAGGTATTCATCCCAATCCTGTAAAAATTTCAGGATGATATCCAAGTATTTTGAGAAAATTATTTGTGAATTTAGCAGATTTAATCTCCCCTTAAGTTCCCCTGAATATAAAATAATTACAAGTGATAGTGTGTGTGTGTGTATGTGTGTGTGTGTGTGTGTGTGTGTGTGTAAGAGACAAGAGAGAGAATATTTAGATAATTTAGGTATTTAAGGATATTTTCGTATGGTAATGCAAAAGCTTTGAACTTATCCAAACGTCAAAATAAGTTTAATGGTAGGTAGAGAAGTATAGTGTTCCACTAAATTCGTTTTCGAAGGTTTCATCGCAAATTCAAATTTTGAGATCCTCCTCTCCAACTTCTCCACCTCTGATTGACCTTAACATGTTTACGCGTTCGTTTTTTATTTTCTTAAAAATGAGATACAATAACGATTTTGATAAAATGTAACATTTGAGATAATACTGTGAAAAATTCCTTGTATATCTAAAAATTTTCTTTTAATAACCTGTGAAGTCTTCCCATCTTTAGTGCATTTTGTACAATATACTTTCATAAATGGTAAATCACAAGAAATAAAAATTTACTTAAGAAATAAACATTTCCTTAAGAAAAATGCAAACAGCTTAATATAACGTTCCATTAAACTATTACACAATTTTTAAAACAATTTTTCCATAAGAAAAGTTAGAAACCATATATTATTAATAATAATAATAATATGTTTGTGTGTTTATATATCCTGCCATTTAAATGTCCAGCATAATTTAAATCGTCAACTTGGTAAGCCTAAAGAAAATATACAATTTAATTTCGTTTTTCTGACAAAGCTTTTACAGCATTTTTGTTATTGCAAATATTTCGCAGAAAGGAGCTTTTATTCAGCTTATTTCAAATCTCTAGAAAAGTTCCGGAAAGATCAACAAAAAGACCTTAGATCTTTTTTTTCCGATGGTGACCATTTTTAAAAACCTCATTTGTATTTTTATTTAAAAGTTGTATTATATACCTTACACTGGAAAATATAGGCTATACACAAAAAGATAGTTTTAAATAAGGGAACTTTATGAATTACATTAAATTTTTAAAAGATTTCGATCAAGTTTGGTATTTCGAAACGTTCTACAGATATTGAGCAAAACTTAATCACTTGTATGTAAGTTAGAGTTTTGATAAACATTTGATTGAAAATTGGAAAGATTCCCTTAAAAAGAAAAAATCGCATCGATTTTGTTTTGTATCGTTAGGCATTTTCAAAATATTCATACTCTATATTTACACTTTCCAAATTCAGTCATTTGACAGAAAGTGTGCGATTCGTTCTTTTTTTATTTTAATTGGAATACCTCGTTACCAAGGCTTAAACATTTGAATGCTTTTTCCTCAGGTTGAACTAAGTACTTGGCTTAGTTTGAAATCATTGCTAGCAAAAAGTAATGTGAATAATGAAACTGGATAGAAGAACCACTTTCTATATAAATACCATAGCATCATGGGATATATGTGAACTGTCATTGGTAGAGAAAGTAATGCAAACGTTTGCATGAGTTATTTATATTTTTATTATATGCCTTTAGATGACAAATTAGACATAGTAATCATGCTTTGAAAAGCTAAAATGTTGCGATTTTAATGAAATCCCTCCAATAATTTCAGAAGCAAAAGCAAACTTCCGAAACCTCTACACATTCACAGCCATATCTAAAAAAGCGCATTTTGGTAATTAAATTGGATTAAAGACTACTTCAAACACAGCTTAATGAGTGCTAGTTCGATTTCCTGTTTATTACGAACCACTGTTTCGTTATAATTTAATAAGGCGGCAGATATAAATGGAGATACGCCGATGTAAGCATTACAAACATGCATGCCTGTTCTATCACTCCTGGGGCTATAAAGTAAATTAAACGCCGGCTGTTTTGTTCCATTTATAAATCTATAGCTGATCGATTATACAATTAATAAGCTTGGGCAGAATACCTCATTATAAAGGAAAGGGCACGGAGCATAGCATACCCTATTGGTAATATCCTCATTCATAATATATATTTACTAATGTATTAAAAGCCGCAGCAAAGTCAACTGAAACGATGTTAATTTTCTTTAGATCTGCACTTGATCCAAAGCTCTTTAAAAACGTAAAGGGCATTAGATTAATGGTTTGAAAGATGTGAATATATTTACACAGTGGCCGAAAAATACGGGGCAGAATTAATATAGGTTTTATATTATACTTTTTTCCGTTGCTTAGATCAGAAAGGGCAGGAAATATTGCATTCGACACACAATTATTTTACTTTCTCTACTAAGTATAGTAAGCAGAGGAAGTATTGTATTCCACCCAAACATTTTATGCCGAGATTTCACCAGGAATACATGTTTTGAGGCCCCTGAATCCAAAAAAGAAACCTTTAAAAAACGTCCGTGTGTGCAACAGCTTAACAGCATAACAAAAACGAAAAGTCGGATAAATACCAAACTTGGTATTTGAGTTTGGTATGTTTCAAAGATGCCAGACGTAATTTTCAAGAAATTCTTCCACACCAGACTACACTTTACATCGAACATTTTTTGAAAATTCAGTTTTCTCAAAAATGGCTCTTAACGATTTTGATCAAAATATATGTTCAATATGTTTTCATGGCAAAGGAAACGTATATTGAGGCAGTATTTTAACACTTAAATGATTTCAGTCTAATTATATAACACATAAATTCAATAACAGCCCGTATTAAAGCAATATATGTATCTAAGAAGATATAAAAAGTGTATATTAAAGTCATTGTATATGTTTATATTATTGTATACATGTGTAATAATGTTATGTGAATGTACTACGTAATTTAATAATGTAGGAGCTATGAGAAATAAGTCAAAAGTTCCTAACATTGAGGTAATAATGAGGTAACCTTGAGCAATAATGAATTTGAAAGTTTAACAATGTTACTTATAATTCTTGGAAGCAATAATGTAATTTTTGTGACAGTTTATAAAATAGCCAATCAACAACCGGAAAAAGCTTTAGTTAAATGAAGGTATTCTATAGCACTAGGATTAGCCAATCAGAAACTGAAATATAGCAAAATTTACAAATTCAGAAGTTAGTTGCTTGTAGACAGCGTTCCTAACCGGACACGAGATGCGTACTCTAGAAATTTAATACGTATTTTGTGCGAGACAAAAAATAGTTTACGCGTTAAAAAGTGCAAGTAATTAATAAAAAAATCTCCCAGCTCTCTCTATATCAGTGAAGTATTATTTAAATCTTGTCAAGCATTAACAAAAGGAGTGAAGTAAAATTATAATCTGTGTAAGCCTACATTCTTCAGTCGCACCACTCCCTGCTAAGACATTCATGTCTCTAAAAAAACAAATACTGACGCAGCCGAGGCAAACATAAATATATAATATTTAAAGAAACATTCAAAATTACAAAGTTAATATTCTTAAATTTGGGGCAAAGGACACCGGAAAGTACATTTAGGGCGAAGGTTACCGGAAACTTTTTTACCATACGTGCTGTTGCGACTACTTAAAGTTCGGCTCCCCAACAGTTGAAATATAATACATCTTCAAACTGGCTTTCCATACGTAGCAGAAAAAAACCAGCCTCTGCAATATCTTGAATTTTGTGGGAATGTTCCTAAAAGTCTTCTTCATTCTGAATGACTTTAGCATAACTGGTTAACCGCAAGAGATAGACAATTTATGTCATAGTTTTTTTCTGTGTGTGAAGTGAGCCATTTCAGAGATATTCCTTGTTATTTGTTTGAAATAACTTATACTTTTTCTCAAATGGGAATTAGTTATTCTTTTTTTTATGTCCTGGACATACAAAGAGAATGGAATTCCCCAAATAGCAACCAGATCTTAAGATTTGACTATCGTTTAAAGCCTACCATATTCCTTTGCACCTACACAAAAAATTAGCAATAAAGATTTACCTCGATTAACATGAAGTAGATAGAGAATAAGCGTTTGTAGAAATAGTTTGTACAAGAGTCATTTGAGTGCAATACAGCAGATTTTTAGAAAAAGGTCCGTGTGTGTCTGTCTACAGCATAACTCAAAACCTAAAATCGTATAATACCAAACTTGATATTTGAGTTTAATACCTTCCAAAGATTCGACATGAAGATTTTCAAGAAACTCCCCCCCCCCGCCCATACTGCACTTTACATGGGATATTTTTCGAAACATTTGGTTTTCTAAATAGTGGCTAATAATTTTGATTCAAATACCATGTATCTAAATATTTAAATTACAAATGAAATGTATACATCTCGAATTTTCTGGGAATAGCCCGTGAATTGCACTTCATTTGGAAGAAATTATGTATCCTCTTATATAACTCGAACACATTAAGCCATAGACGAAAGCGTACGACATAGAAAATGTATAACACTTTAAAACAGTTTATTTCAACTAAATTTTTTGTAGCATCAGCCATTTCCGAGATATTCGTTTTAATGGTTCTATTTCTTGAATATCTTGTGATTATTTTCAAGCCTCATTGATTTTCAGGTGTTTCTCGCGATTATATGGAAACAGTACGGAATTTTAAGGCCAGCATATAGCGTCTAGTTCTTAAACATCTGACTATTTAAAACTGCTTATTATTAATATATATTCCTTTTGTATTTATAACAACATTTGTAATGTACCAAAGGTTTATTTAAGTTAAAATGAAGTAGAAAGAAAAATAAGCTTTAGTAAGAGTAGATTGTGTATCCATTAACAACCATAGAATTTAGAGTCATGTGAATGTATCATCAGATTTTTTAGTTTTAATTTCATTTATTTTTAAAAATTACATAAAATAGAAAAGATGGCTAATTTCTAACATCAGTCTTGAATAATAAAATCTCGTGTTTATAATTTTTGATAATATAATAAGAAATATCGGCTAATTTTAAGTTATGAAACCATACTTTTTGTTGTACAACTTCTTTAGTAATCAACACAAGTTTAAAGCAAAAGAAAATATATTGTATTAAAGTATTACTTGAAATAATGCTCAAATATAATTAACATACATACATCTTTCGTGTTAATGCTTAAAATTGCGTTGAATTTATGGATTTCTTACTTACGTATAGTAAGCAGAGGAAATAAAATTCGATATTGAGATTTCACTAGGCACACAGGTTTTGAGGCTTCTTGAATACAATAAAATAACTGTCTCAGGGCAGCATAACGCAAAAACGAAAACTTCGGTTAAATACAATACTTTTAAGATTAGTATCTTCCAAAGACGTGGCAGGAAGATTTTGAAGAAAATCTTACCAAAGCTACACTTTACATGTTAATTGCAGATTTTTTTTCTCAAAGTGGCTTTTACTATTTTTATTAAAATATCAAATGTTTAAGATATTTCCATTAAAATAAGTAATTTTCTGGGAATAGCCAGTGAAATCAACTTCTATGAAATGTAGAATAACTGGCAAACAAATAGAGTTAGACGAAAAATTTAGTACACAAACAACTCAAATATCTAAGAAAAAACAGAAGTTTACATCAAGTAACTTATGTAATTAGCTGTTACCAAGATATCCCTATTACTGGTTTGAATTTTTCAGTACTTTGTAAAAGTGTCGCTATTCACTAGTTTCTCGCGATGTCATGGAAATAGCGCAGAATTTCAAAACCAGCATTAGGCGAGCCGCTTTTAAACATTGACTGTCGACTCAGTACCCTCTATTCTCTTGTTTCTAGAAAGAAATGTGAAATAAACTATTTCTGCAAATCTCGATTAACAAATATTAAGTGAATATAAAAACAAGCTTTCGTAAGAATAGTTTGTAGAACCTGTAAAAAATTAAAGGATAATGGATAAAGAAAGTGGTGTGAATGTAACATTAGCTTTTTTAAAAAAAAAATTCCATTAGTGCTACAAATTATATCAAACAAACACGACGACTACTTTCAAGCACCACACTTGAATAGCAAATCTGGTGTTTAGGGAGGTTTCCTCACAAAAAACTGTGCATATATGTGTCATAGTGGTGTAAAGAGTAATGAACTAAGCTAGCATTTATGATAAAACAATAAGAAAAACAGTTAAAATTAAGTTATGAAACCAAATATTCTTCTACAACTTCTTTAGTGACTAACACGAAAGTTCAAAAGAGAAGACAGAATAATGTATTAAAATTGTGATTTTGTTTTTGATTTGTTTTAATTTCCCTTTGTTTTACCCAGTTTACGATTATTGTGCTTCTATTGTTTTCGTTACCGCTTATTACCGCAATTACACCACCACAAACACCATGCCCATGGCGGGACTCGAACCAGCGACCCTCAGCTGCGCGGAGCGCTGGAGCTATACACTCCAGCGACCACGGCTACGAGGGCCGGCAATGATAGAATGATAGCACTATTTCTCGATACTCGGTATATAAAAACAGTAAGGCGATAGCTTGTTCACTGAATTATGTTCTTATCAGTTATTTTCTGTGCATAAACGCATAAGAATTAGCGGACAATTTTCTGTTCTCTGCTAATTCTTAAATTGTTCGTGTTTGACCTTCTCCAATTGGCAGCATTTTTTAATAATGATAATTCCACAGTTTATATGTCCCTATTGTTAGTCAAGGTTTAATAATAATAATAATAATAATAATAATAATAATAATAATAATAATAATAATAATAATAATAATAATAATACAATTTATTTTCTTCCCTTTTTGTATAACTATATTTTATGCTGGAAACTTTCTTTTAAAAGAGTTTCTACTGACAAAATAAAGTAAATACTACCAATTCTGTATTCTGCAATCTTGAAAATATATGCTAATATATATTTTTCATAAAACTCAAACTAAAAACAAATATTTCCGTATTTCTCACCTCTTAAGTTCTGATTATTTTCTGCTGGATTCACAGATTTTGGTCACTTGAGTTGGAAATGTACTGGCCAGGCTATTGCAGAAACGTGAATTAGTGCGCCAGCTAAATCAGTTTCATTCACAACTCAGTTAACATTGCATTTTATTTCAGTACCTCTACCCCCTCCCCTATTGTTTTGTATGTTCTCATTTGGACACAAGAGTTTATGGAATATAGCATTCATTCAGCCACAGAAAACGCAGTCAAGATCTATCAAGAATTATAGTTCAGCAACTCTTGGGTACACGTGCGAGGCAATAACGAGAAGTCTGAAATTCTTTCATTCGTTATCTAGCATAAAATTAAGCGTAATAATGCAAACCTTAAACATTTAAAAAATATCGAAAGTGTCCAATGTTCATCTAAAAGTGTTAGATATACTTTAATACCACCGAGTATCGAGGTACCATCCTTATATTAAAATACACTTAGGATAATACACAAATTTAATACACAAAAAACGTTTTTAATTGTGTTGAATATCTTTACTTCTTTATTGTAACACACTACCGGCGGTGGTTACCCCGCAGTAGTTGGTTACGCTAGGGGGGTGATAGCTCAGAGGTAGGGGGATCCGTCGGTACTGGGGTGATAGGTAGGCCCGGGCGGCGCTCCAGGATGTGGGTAGTTAATTGATGCACAGAGAATGCATAGACCCAATAAATTGTATTTGTTTTAGTGTGGATACATGGGGCCCGTAGTCGGGCTACCTAGACTGGGTGAAGCCCGTGCAAGCAGATCTTAGAGCAGATGCATCCTTATCTATATAGCTGCTGTTGCGATGGCGGCTCGCTTATGGCTCTCGGCTGAGGGTGGACGTTAGGCGGGCGCCTAGTGATAGAGCCCATACATAGACGACGCACAAGACAAGACCACAGGCAATCAACAATACAATCGACGATGCGATTCAACCTCTCTCCATTGTTCACACTCTTATCGATTCTCTCTAGCGGTCCTGCTACCTTCCCCCCATGAGCCAGACCCCCGCAGTATAAATACTTTCGGAAGTGTTGACTTCGCATTCCTTAGCGCGCCCGTGTTGAGGTAACCGTGTTTCAACACTTTCTGCTTGGTTACCTCATCTGACGTAATCCCCAGCGCTCAACCTGATCCGCTACATTATAATCATTGCTAAGAATGCTATCATATTGAAGGCTGCAGCTGCTTTATATTAAGACAACTGGAATTTAAAATTTTATGTATAAGGGAAGATTTAAAGACCTGTACTAACAATATTACATTTTCTGACTTTATGATCTGTTGTCTCAGAAACTATGTAAAACAGCAGACAAAGTCTTAACAATAAATCAATATGTGCCTTCTAAGTTCACTGATATAATTTTACTTAATGTCGTTTACTAAGGAATTTAGAATTTATTTCTTAATTACACAATTTTGATCATAGTCTTATCAATTTTTACAGTACACAGCGATCTTATTCGCAAAGTTTTTCATCCTATAATTTAATTCAGCTATCTTAAAAGGTTTGAAGAAACGCGGCGTTTATATCAGAAACCTTTTACTTCAGAATTTATATCAGAAAAGTTATTCACGGAATAGGTATGGAGATTTTTGGGACCGACACACTTTTTACTTTCTCTACTACGTATAAGTAGTAGATTCGATATCCATATTTCACCATAAATGCATGTTTAGTGCCCCAAAAAAGCATTTTTAGAGAAAAGGTGTGTATGCAACATATAACACATTTGAGCATTACTCAAAAAAAAGTTTTATGAATACTTAACTTGATATTTAGGTTCACTACCTTCCAAAGATGCGATACAAAGATTTTCAAAAAAATCCCCTACCCAAACTAACCTTTACACGAGATGTTAGGAACTTTTTGAGTTTCTAAAATGGCTCTAACGATTTTGATTAGGATATCATATTAAATATATTTACATCACAAATAAAGTGTTTATCTTGAATTTCCTGATAATAGGCTATGAAGTTCACTTTATTTGGAAGAAATTTTGTATAATCTTGTATAACTAGTAAACCTTAAGCGATAGACGAGAATACTACAAAAAATTCTCTTTAAAACACACGATTTATTTCAAATAAAAATGTTTGTGGCATAAGCCATTTCTGAGATATCCGTTACTAAAGGTTCAATTTGTACATTTATTGGTCATTTTCTTAAGTCCTGTCAACATTCACTTGTTTCTCACGATTGTATGAAGCATATGGAATTTTAGGGCCAACGTATGGCATCCAGTTCCTAAACACTTGACTGTTTGTTTCCTTTGCCTCTATAACGAACTGTGTACTGTAGCTATTTCTGCAAAGGTTTATTTAGATTAAAATGTACTTGACAGAAATATAAGCTTTAGTAAGATAGTTTGTATACCCATAATAAACGATAGAGGGTTGAGAAAGTTGCATGTATGTATCCTACTAGATTTTTATTAATGGCATTTACCAGTGAATGACATTTTTTATGTTTATTAAATTAAATCAAGGTTAATAGTTTCTATCGGTTCAAATTTAAGTACTGAGGCAGTATTTTTAACACTTGAATGGTTTCAGTCAAATTATATAATATGTAAATTTAATAACAGCCCGCCTTGAAGCAATATGTGTATGTAATAATTTGTAAAATGTAGCCAACAGTCATTGCATATGCTCATATTATTGTAAACATGTTTAATAATGTTATTTGAATATATCACGTAATTTAATAATGTAGGAGCTGTGAGAATAGTAACTTAAAACTTACTAACAATGAGGTAACCTTGAGGCAATAATGAATTTGAAAGTTTAAATGCTAATAGTCATTATTGGAGCAACAATAATGTAGATTTTGAGACAGTTTAAAAAATAGCCAATCAACAACCAGAAAAAGCTTTAGTTTAATGAAAGTATTCTATTGGACTAGGATTAGCCAATCAGACTTGAAATACAGAAATTTACAAGTTTAGACAGTTGAAATCAATTCAGTTGCTTCTAGACAGTACTCATAACCAGACGCGAGATGTGTCCTCGAGAAATTAATTACGTATTCGTGAGAGACGAAAATAGTATAAGTGTTAAAAAGTGCAAGTATTAAATAAAAGAATCTCAAAGCTCTCTATATCAGTGAAGTGCCATTTAACTTTTATCAAGGATTAATAAAAGGGAGTGAGTTAAAACTTAAAATCTGTGTAAGCCTACATTCTTGTTGCATCACAACCCTGCTAAGAGAAAAGTGTGTCTAACAATAATACTGACGCAGCCGAAGAAAAACAAATATAATATTTAAAGAAACAGTAAAAATACATTTGGGGCGAAGGCTACCGGAAACTGTTTACTGTACGTGCGGTTGCAACTACTACAAGTTCAGCTCCCCAACAGTTGAAATATAATACAACTCCTTCAATACAAACTACACCAGTAGCGTATAAAATGAGGTTTCTAAAGAATACCTTCAATTTGATATAACTAATATGGTGTACTATTATGGAGCATGAGATAAACAATTTTCAGAAATATTTATCTGAAGAAGTTTTTGCTGATATCTGTTTTAATATTAAAGATAATTTTTGTAATAAAATTACGTTTATGAAGCAACTAACACAAAGTTCTTTAAAATGGTATTTTTCCTCTTTAATGTATTTAATAAACACACTTTTGTTTGTTGTAGCTTGAGAAATACATATGATAATGATTAAGAAACATTTTAAGTGTTATAATCACATTCTCTACGCACTATTATTTTCATTCGTTATCAATATGCGAACTTTTCATAAAACTGCGTTTTCCCACTTCTTGTTAATCATTAGAAATGTTTTCTGGAATGATTTCAACGCCCATTTTGTGTTACTAGTGCGATAGTTAAATCTTTAAAAAAGCAGTTCATGTTTGCTAAGCACGATAGCTTGGATATGCTTTGCATGGCCTTAGGAGAAACTTTTCAGAAGCGTGTAGCAATGTAGATTTAATTTTTAAAATCTTTATCATAATAATATATACAGCATCACAGTAAATATAAACTCTTAAATTTCCCAAAATAACTTTTTTACACTTTTCAATGCTAACTAAAATATTTGGAAATAATTGCTAAATATTTATAATTAAATTTTATAATTAAAATGTTTAAAATGCTAAGGTTTTTACTTCCTCTACTACGTATAGCAAGTAGGGGAAGTATTGTATTCCAGCCAAAAATTTGATACCGATATTTCACCGGAAATACATGTTTTGAGACCCCTTGAATCCAAAAAAAGCATTTTTGGAAACATGTCCGTGTCTGTGTGTGTGCCTGTGAACAGCATAACTCAGAAACGAACAGTCGGATAAACACCAAACTTGATATTTGGGTTCAGCATCTTCCAGAGATGTGACACGAAGGTTTTCAAGAAACTCCCTACCCAAGATTACCCTTTACATGGAACATTTTTCGAAAATTTTAATTTTCTCAAAAATGGCTCTAACGATTAAAATCTCATAGGTTTAAGATATTTTTATGACAAATAAAATGTATATCTTGAATTTTCTGGGAATGTCTCCAAAAGTATTCTCCATTGTGAACGACTTTTGCATAACTGGTAAACCATGAGAGATAGACAAACCTTTACTTCACAAAAACTGTAGATCCCGTTAAAATACACAATTTATGTCATATACATTTTTGTTGTTGAGTGAACCATTTTCGAGATATTGCTTGTTATTCCCTTAAATTTTTCAATACTTATTTTATCAAATGGGAATTCGTTATTCATTTTTTTGTCTTGGATATGCAAAGAGTATTAATCTGTGGCAAAGAGAATGGTGCTGCACGTAGCAACCAGCTATTAAGAGTAATGTCTATGCTTAAAGGCTACTGTATTTCTATATTGCCCTTGCAAATATATATTCCCCTTACATCTACAAGAAAATTAGCAATAAGATAGAGTCTGCAAAAGTTTATCTCGATTAACATGAAGTAGATGGAGAATAAGCGTTTGTAAAAATAGTTTGTACAAGAGTAGAGAAAGTCATGTGAGTGTAACACATCACTTTTTTTAAACACATAGAAATAAATTTAGAATTTCTTTCAGTAGCCTTTAAAGGTGTTCATTAGCTTTAATTTAGGGCAATGATGCCATTTTATGTGAAAAAAGTCTTAATTTTGTATCTGAGCCTGCATTTTTGTCATTTTCGGAATGTGGTTAACGAACGAATGCTACTGAAAATGAATTCATTTGTATACTATTTGAACATGACCATGTATTAAAACATATTTTAGGTAAAAATATAATAGAATAGCATTTTCATACATTTAACGAGCTCTAGAGATAAGTTTTTGTCCATCTGATAAGACTTTAATAGTAATTACACAAATTTCAATGGAAAGTAAGCGTATTTTGCATAAAAACAAAAATATACAGGTTATAGCAGAATTAAAAACGCAAATGAGCCGCCACTGATGTGAATTACTTGATGTTCCGATTGAGCAACGTCAGAGTATGTGGTATGTACATAATGGAGCACCGGCACATTTTGCTGCTGCTGTAGGAACACATTTAACGTGGAGATATAGTCCAAGATGGATAGGTCAAGGAGGGCCTCCGCGATCACCTGATCTCAATCTTTTGGCTTTTTCTGTATAGGGTCACTTAAAAAGTTTAGTGTACAGCACTCCCGTTGATACCGTTGAAGAATTGAAGCAGAGAATCGTACATGTGCTTGTTAAGAACTCCGACTTAATTCGGGAATATTTGAAAGAACTACAATCTCGCTGCAGAGATGAGTGCAGTATTGCATCCAGATGCAAGGACGACACTTTCCTTTAACAGGAAAGAGTTTACAGTATTAATAACATTAACATACTAAAATAGAATTGTATTCCGTGTTAAGTTAAGCTACGCGTGAATTTTGAAGCAACTTATAATGGAAATTATTAAACCAAAAATCTGCTGTTCAAATCCATTAGTACTAATTAGGGCGACGCTGCTTAATGACATCAGTGGCGACTTGTAATCACACATTTGCAATTATCTCCCACATGGCTCGTTTTTACCCACGTATACTGGAACGATTTTGCTATCTTATACTTCCAACCGTTTCAGCTTGCGCTATTAACTATGATACGCCTTGTATATATCACCACATTAATATTTCAAACAAATGTTTTAATCAAAGTCTTTGGGAGTAATTTTTTGAGGAAAAAAATGAGTGTGGGAAATTGTATAAAAATCTTCATTTTGTTTCCTTGGAGACTACCGGACTTAATACCAAGTTTGATATTCATTCCACTGTTGGGTTTTGAATTATGCCTTTCCGCAACCTCAAAATTCGCACGCTTTATAAACTTTTTTACGTTCTCTACTATGCTAAGTAGGGGAAGTACGAGTATTGCATTCCAACCAAAAATTCAACACCAAGGCTTCACTATTACATATTTTGGAACCCCCTGTATTAACAAAAAAAGAAACACACTTTTAGAAAAAGGTACGTGTGCGCGCCTGTGTGTATGCCATTGAACAGCATAACTCAAGAACGAAAAGTCGGATAAATACCAAAGTTGGCATTTAGGTTCAATGTCTTTCAAAGATGCAACACGAAGATTTTCGAGAAAATCCCCCACCTCGGACTATGGTTTTCATGGAACATTTTTCGAAAATTTTGATTTTTTCAAAAATGGCTCAAGCGATTTGATTACAATATTGTATTTAAGATATTTTCATGTCAAATAAAACGCATATCTTCAATTCTCTAGGTCCACTTCTTTCTGAATGGCTTTTGCATAACTAGTAAACCTTAAGAGATAGAAAAAAAATGTAGTGCTAGTTAAAAAATTCAATTTATGTCCTATACATTTTTTTGTGGAGTGAACCATTTCCAAAATATTCCTTGTTATTTGTTTGAATTTTCCAATACTTATACGTTTTCTCAAATGCGAATTCGTTACTCCTTTTTTATGTCCTAGACATAAAGAGAATGGAATGCTCCACACTTAAAACCATTGGCTATCGCTTAAAGCCTACCAATTCCCCTTGCATCTACAAGAAAATTAGCAATAAGATTAACATCTCGATTAACATGCAGTATATGGAGAATAAGCGTTTTTAAACATAGTTTGTACAAGAGTAGGGAACGTCATGCGAGTGTAACATCAATTTTTTTCATCAAGGAGTCTCAAAAGTACATTTCCAATGAAATCTCGATATTTAACTTTTTAATACTTTCTCCTACCTTAGTTACCTAAGCGGTAGAGAAAGAAATCTAACTTACAAGGAACGAAAGTGAGGAGAACGAAAAAGCAGTAGTTATTGGCATAAAGCCAATAATACGTTCTACTACTTATTCGTTTTACTTTGCAAACTTCCAGCCACCGCGATATTGTTTCATCATATCTTCACATATTACCGTTCTGTACCTCCGCTGGTAACTTTATCATTAAGTTGTTTCTGATAAAATAATCGAAGAGTCCTGGAAGCTTGTTTTGCGGAGTATAGCCCTCACCACCTGTACTGGACAAGAAGCTACGCCAACGCTCTGGTTATTAAATGTTTTTCCTTGGTGTCCTTTACTGTTGGGAGAAATAAAATGTGGCTTCTTTCTATTATTAATATAGAGGGTATAGGGTATTTCATGGAGAAATAAACAGATAGTACTAACATTAGCTCCTACCACAAAGCTTTCTCTCTGTCTCTGTATAGTAAGTAGGGCAAGTATTTTATTCCCACAAAAACTCGATATTAAAATTTCTCAGGAAATGCATGTTTTGAGGCGCCCCGAACCCAAATAAAGCATTTTTGGAAACATGTCCTTATGTGTTTCGTTTGTGTCTGTGTGTGTCTGTGTGCGTGTGCGTGTCTGTCTGTGAACAGAGTTAACTCAAAAACGAAAAGTCTGATAAATATGAAGCCTGGTATTTCAGTTTTGTGCCTTTCAAGATGTGACTAGAATTTTCAAGATATATTTTAATCAAAATCTTCCATGTAAAGGATAGTTTGGGGGAATTTTCTTGAAAATCTTCGTGTTGCTTCTTTGGAAGGTCTGAACTTAAATACCAAGTTTGGCGTTGATCCTACTTTTCGTTTTCGAGTTATGCTGTTTACAGCATACACACACGCACACGAATCTTTTTCTAATATCTTTTTTTATTCCGGGGCCTCAAAGCATGTATTTCCAGTGAAATCTGGATATGGTATTTTTGAATGGAATACAATACTTAAGCTTTAGTAAGAATAGTTTTATACCCACTAATTAAGATAGAGGGTAGAGAAAGTAATCTGGATGTATCACATCAGACTTTTTCTATTTATTTTACGTTGGTCTAACTACGTGGTCATAGAGATATCTCGGGGGCCCGGTGTGTAGCGCACAGTTAGCCCTCTAGGTCTCATCCCTGTACCATGCCATCTTGCTTCGTCATGTGTCCGCAGATGCCTTAGTGTTAGGTAACTGTTTCCCTGCTTCTGTAACGGGCAGATATCTTAGACACACGTCCACAGAGATCTTAGTGCTAGGCAACCGTATGTATGCTTTTACATGTGCCGGGTAAATGACATTAGGATGCCGTTCAGTCTACTTGCTTTCATTATCTGTGGATATTTGGCAGAAAATTCGCTATTGCCATCTATTTGTATTTTTAATTCTGTTTTAGACTTAAGGTGTCACTTTGAATCGTGGTTTTAAATATTCAATACGGTATTTACCTTGGCGACAGAGAACTCACGGAAAAGCTCCAGTCAGTTTGGTCGGTCTACGGGATTTGAACCCGGGACCTCCCAGATACGTACTACAGACGTTACCACCTGAGCCATCCCGCACAAAGCTTGTTTTATACTAATAGCAAAATGCATGCGCAAGAATACAGAGTCTGCTTTAAGCTTAGTATGATTTAATTGAAAACTGCAAGTTTAGAAATTTCACCTATGGGTACCCTTAAATTCCTTTTACATAAAATTTTTTATTGAGATAAATTTTAATGGTACTTTTAAACTGAATTTAAATAGGTTATTGAAGTTCAAGCGAGATATTAATGTAAAGAAATGCTGGGATTTACATTTATGAGATAGCGTGTTTAATTATTTCTAAAATGCCTGGTGTGTATTTTTTTTCTAATCACTTTGGAATTACCCCTTTGCCTCAATTTCTATCTCTCTTACCCTGCTGTTCCGTTAGTTACAACAAAGATATGTGAATAGCAAGAAAAGACTACAAACATTTTTCGATGAAATTTCTGTATGATCAAGAAATTAATAGACGCATTTGAATTTGACGGATTAAAAATAAATGTCATTAAAACGAAAATATGGTGATTGGAGGAGTTTCGGAAGATTTAGAAATAAATGTGGTAATTAGATGTTTGGAAGAATTTAAGTATCTAGCATATATAATGGATAAATATGGCACTCACATACTAGTAGAGTAAATTGTTCAAGGAAGGCGATTAGATCCCTGAATATTCTTTTGTGGAACAGAAATTTGACAAGAAGTCCATCCAACAAATTTTACAATAATAGAAAGCATACTTGCATAGGGGATCGAAAGTTGGACATTAAAGGGAAGAAGGCAGAAAAGAGTTTTATGGACAATAATGGATGGACTTCGAAGTATGAGAATATCCAGATTGCAACATGTTAGGAACAGCTGCACGAGACAAAAATATATGCACAAGAAACCATTATAGACATAATAAATAAATAAATAAATAAATAAAGATCAGGAATACTTAACCCTAGTACCTAATTCCTTAAACCAGGGTCTATATCCCAGATCTTTATAATTTATTTACTTTTTATAAGTAATTTCATACACACACACACACTCATACACACACAAAACCAATAAATAAATCTAACTTAAGAAGCTAAAGTAAATAAGTAAATAACGTTTGTGTAAAATTATAAAATAAAAGTAAGTAAAATTAATTTAACAAAAGAATTTCACAAAAAATAATAAAAATAAACAAAAATAAAATTAAAGAATATAATATAAAATAAAAAACAATATAAACACAATGTTGATAAAAACAAAAGAAAACAAAGCATAATTAACATTACAATGTCAAAACAATTATTCCAAACTTAATCATTAAACTTAAATATAAAAAACAAATAAAAAACGTACAAATTACATATGTAAATTTAAAATACATTCACAATTAACAAAATACCTCTTCAATCAACACAACACAACTTCCATTCATTATTACTCATTTCAATACCTTTAAATATAAACATCCAATTTAAAATTTACAATTATTCTCAATTTAAAATGTTAATATTATCTTAACTGTTAATATATTTAATAACTTTAAATTTATTTATTTTTTTATTAATTCGTCTTTATACTTTATATAATGTTCTATTTTTCACTTTATATACTTTTGTTTTTTAATTCTTATATCTTTTTATATTTTAAAATTATTCATTCATTTTTAAAACCAAATTAATTAAATATATATGTATATTACTGTATCCAGTTGTTATAGACATAATATCAAAAAGAACTCCACAACGGTATGGACATGTACAACGGATGTCGGAGTAACGCTGGCCTAAACGAGTGTAAAATTGCAAGGTGCCAGGTAGAGAAAAGCGGGGAAGAGCAAGAAGAATGAATGAGGGAATAAATGGGGACATGATGAGAGGTATGGAAGAGGGACATTGGGAAGACAGGAATCTCTGGAAAGCGGTAATTGAGAGGAAACTGCTAAAATGGAAAACCTGTAAAATAAACAAACTTTTTGTCCCTCTTATTCTCATTCTCCGCCAGTTATAATAAAGTTATATGAATAGCAAGAAAGACTACATATATTTTGCAATGAAATCGTTAAAAGGAGATATTAATGTTTTTGTAAATGCCAGGATTCACTGTTATTGTAACCTTTGGGGCAATAGAGTGTCAGAATCTGTTATTTGCTGTTACCATTACAACCATTTACACATTGCTCTCTGCTATATTTCAGTAATAGTTATATGGACTGTAAATAATGAGAAATGGTAGTGTGGCATAATGCAGTGTAGTAACACGGTAGCAATGGAACGAACACCACACGCCCTATGTAGTTTTCCTAAATATTTTGGAAACAAGGCGTGACGTTTCGAGTATTACTAGTGAAAAATTAAGTATAAACGCAATTTAAAACACATTCGTGTAGTGCAAAGGGTCGAAGAGGAGACATTACCTTAAGGGGAGACTATATTGCAAAAATTGCCAAAATAATAAGGTTTTTTTTTTTTTTTGTTTTTTTGTGCAGTCTTATTGGATTTTTCTCCTCCATGTTATACATTTTGTGGTAGGTATTTTAAAAGAATGCGATAAATCTAATTTTTGAGGCAGTATTTTTAACACTTAAATAATTTCAATTAAATTATATAATACGTATTTTAATAACAGCCCGCCTTAAAACAATATGTATGTAATAATTTGTAAAAATGTATGCAACAGTAATTGCACATGCTTATATTATTGTAAACATGTTCAATAATGTTATGTGAATTGCATTACGTAATTTAATAATGTAAGAGCTGTGAGAATAATAAATTTAAAGTTGCTAACAATGAGGTAATAATGAGGTAACCTTGAGGCAATAATCAACAGCCAGAAAAAGCTTTAATTAAATGCAGGTATTCTATTGGACTAGGATTAGCCAATCAGAGACTTGAAATACAGAAGTTTACGGGTTTGGACGGTTGAAATATGTTCAGTTGCCTGCAGACCTTTGTAGTAACCGGATGGAAGATGCGTTTTCTAGAGAAATATTACTTATTCGTGTGAAACGAAAATTATGTATACGGGTTAACAAAGTGAAAGTATTAAATAAAATAATCTCACAGCTCTTGATATCAGTCTAGTGATACTTAATTTGTGTCAAGGATTAATAAACAGAAGTGAATTAAAACTTAAAATCTGTGTAAGCCTTCATTCTTGTCCCACCACGTGCTGATTAAGAGAAAGGTATCTCTACTACTGACGCAGCCGAGGCAAAAACAAACAAATAATATCTATAGAAGCAGCTTAATAATAAAGTTAATATAATATTTTTAAACTTTGAGTGTAACAACAAAAATACATCTTCAAATCGGCTCTTCATACGTAGCAGTATATTACCTAACAAACAATCCACTTCAAAAATTGACGTCCATACGTGGAGCTAAATAAATAAACAACAACTCCAAGAACAATATCTTAATTTTATAAGGCAGGCTTATCATTCATTGGTTGATGTTTGTAGTAATGTAGAAAAGAACTTAAGCAAGCTAAATCTTGCCGACAGCTTTACTTTAGTGTAGAGCAGTACTGAAGACAAGCAAAACTAAATTTGAAACCTTACACGCCAATAATTTGCCACCATTTTCTAATGCCAAGAACGCCTGGTAACCTTCTAGGTTCCCTTTCTGGTCTCCCATCTGGTGGAGTCGCCAGGGCCTCTGTGACATCAGCTATAACCGCCGGTTTGGGCAAAGTGACCCTACGTCACAAGTGGTACAGGCGCCAAAGAGCGTCCGTGACAATATAATCTATTGACAATATAATATGTTTTCTTTAATGTGCTGCATATATAATTATGTACTATGAAATCTGCATCGCTTAAAATAAAAGAAATTCATAATCCTCCTTACTTTTGAGAGGGTGGCAAATTTCAGTCCATATTTTAGGGGAGGTTTTTCTCTACAAACAAAGTTAAATATGGTAGCTTCTGTATGTTCAATCCATGTTATACTTTGTACACTTTTTCTATGAATAATATTTTCTTATATAAATGGCCCTTTTCCTCCTAAACTATTCAAGATAAATTATATTTTAGGATAATAAAATAACCTAGAATTGCTCTTGTGAATTTATTTTTGGGTTAACAATATCGTTATTTGGTAATAATTTCTAATAAATTTTAATCAAAATGTGGTATAATTAAGAAAACAGCCGTATCTTCCTTAACAAAACAACTTAATGGATAAGAGTTTATCAGTGTACTTAGAAAACGGACATCAATATCCTGTGAATTTTTCAGTTTGATATCTTAATTCATTTTCGAGATAATGGGTCATGAATTCAGAAGATTTAACATTGGCGGGATAGGGCTTTTAATTTCTCCTTAAGAAATTAGCTGCTTAGCCCTCGGAATCGTCATGTCCTCCAAAACAGGGTTTAGGCCAGACGACCTGTTCCTAGGCTAATTTTCTAATTGATCCCGCCATCTTCTTTGGGGTCGTCATATTCCTGTTACCAAATATATAAAACAATGCTTAGCTATTGCTAATACATGGTATTTTTCTATTTCCTCGACTATTTGCTCTTTTAGTAGCTGTTTTATTAGCATTACTTAGTCTGTCTGCTTTTGTGACGCCTGGCAAGATCTTCCTCAAACCTTAATTTTTTCTCTTTTAATACCCGTGTTTCACTTGCGTATTTTAAGATGGCGATGATACTAAGTTAGTCTTAATTTGACATCTCTCAATCGCTGTAAAAATGGCACAAATAGTTAATCTCCCTTTCCTTTTTGGAATCTATATATGAGTTATAGGGGCTTCCAATAACTGGAGATAGTATCCCATGTAGGCCTAAGTAGGCCCTTTGTGCTTCCAACGAGACCCTGACGAGAAGAAATCAAGGGAAGATCTGAAGTGCGACCAGATCCAGCCGAGATGTCGGATAGATAGACGAGCATGGACGAGGTCATTAAGAAATTCAACATGATACCAATCCCGACGCGGGCCAGCCCTGCCTTAGCCATCGTCCTCTGTGTGTAGTGGTTCCCATGCTAAACTCTAGTTCCCGAAGTCGCGGGTTCAAACCCGGCGAAGGACGATGGATTTTTCCGGGCGTAAAATTCCTTCGGAAAGGAAGTAAAGCCGGTGGTCCCGTGTCGTAGATTAATGGCATGTAAAAGGACTTCAAACCATAATGAAGAGGCCTCTGAGCAAAATTACCGGTCTTTCACGCTCAATATAGAATGGGACGCTAAGAACTACAGCAGATAAAGAGATTCCATAAGTAAAACTCAATTTAATTTAATCTTTCCTGCCTTAACCACCCGTAACCGAGGGGTTCCGATAGACGAGACAACCCTCAAGAAGGAAGAGAGCCCCACGAGTCCACCAAAAGACAGAGAGAAATCGCTCCATAACGCAAATTCCACCGGCCTGCCGCAACAGACCAGCTACCGACGTCTGGCCATAAAATCCTGAAAAAAATCAACTAGAGAAGCTGATGGGGACAAGAAATGGACAGGGTGGGAAATATATCAGCATTTACCTACCGACCCAGAAGGGATTTCGAAGGCTTATTTTGATAAATTCTAACTAATTTCTGCTGTACTTCTTAAATTAATCCAAGTTTAAAAAAATATATTAGTTTAAAACTCTTTTATAGCCATGGAAATATTCTTGATTTGTGACGAAATTCTGATAGTTTTCAAGGATATATAAGAAACCACGAAAAAACGCATGATGAGTGTGGCCGGTGCGACGGAAACGAAACTGGGACCTACAGAATGGAGCCTCTCTCGTGATCGGGAACCATCTCAAAGGTTGTAACAACCATAATTCTGTTGATGAACACGAATATAAATAATGAAAGAGCATGTCCTAAAGAATAACAAAAAAGGCAGATGTGTCATCACCACACGCTTTATCTACCTACTATCATTTATTTTCATATCTATTCTACAACTATTCATATACCACCTTGTTTTTCTATCTACTCGCTTTAATTGTGATAAATGCTGGCAGAACGGGTTTCATTACACCTCTTGTAGCGGATACGAAAAAGAGTATATAGTGGATAGTTAACCGTTTGTATATGCGTGCCTTGATATATTCTCTTTGTAGGCTTCGGAAAATAGTCTGTGTTACATTCATTTGACTTTCTCTACCCTCTATTGTTTATTAGTGGGTTTACAAATTACTTTTGCGAAAGCCTATTTTTCTATCTACTGCATTATAATCGAGATAAACCTTCGCTGAAATAGCTATGTTACACATTTCGTTATAGGCGCAAACAGAACAGCGATAGTCAGATGTTTAAGAACTGAACGTTATATTCTGACCTTAAAATTTTCATACTGCTTCCATACAATCCCGAGAAACAATTGAATGTTAGAATGACTTCAAGACAATGGCCAAGTATTGAACAAGTCAACCATTAATAACAGATATCAAATATTTTATGCCACAAAAACCATATTTGAAATAAAGTGTCCTTTTACTTTCTCTACTGCGTATAGTAAGTAGGGGAAGTATTGTATTCCACCCAAAAATTCGATACCGAGATTTCACCGGAAATACATGTTTTAAGACCCCCTGAATCCAAAAAAGCATTTTTGGAAACATGTCCATGTGCGCGACTGTGAACAGCATAACTGAGAAACGAAGAGTCGAATAAACACCAAACTTGGTATTTAGGTTCAGTATCTTCCAGAGATGCGACACAAAGGTTTTCAAGAAAATCCCCCACTCCAAATTACCCTTTAAATGGAAAAATTTTCGAAAATTTTAATTCTCTCCAAAATGGCTCTAACAACTTTGATTAAAATATCATACGTTTAAGATACTTTCATGACAAATGAAATGTACATCTCGAATTTTCTGGGAATGTCTCCAAAAGTATTCTTCATTGAACGGTTTTGCATAACTGGTAAACCATGTTTGTTTACTACACAAAAAATGTAGATCGGTTAAAATACACAATTTATGTAGTATACATGTTTTTTGTTGGGTGAACCATTTTCGAGATATTTCTTGTTATTCCCTTAAATTTTCCAATACTTTTTCTCAAATGGAAATTCGTTATTCATTTTTTGGTATTGGCAATGTAAAGAGAATGGAATACTCCACATAGCCACCAGCTCTTAAAATACTTGACTATCGCTTAAAGCCTACTAATTCCCCTTGCATCTACAAGAAAATTAACAATAAGATTAATATCTCGAATAACATGAAGCACATGGAGAATAAGCGTTTGTAAAAATAGTTTGTACAAGGGTAGAGAAAGTCATGTGAGTGTAACACCCAAGATTTTTTAAACAGATCTACATTTTTTATGCAGTTACTAAGTTTTCGTGTCATTTAACGTTTACCAGATATACAAAATTACAGACAATTCTTTCTAAATGAACAGAACGTCATACGCCATTCCCAGAAAATTCAAGATATATGTTTTGTCATTTAAGTGTCATTAATATGCTTTATTTTAATCAGAGCCATTTGAGAAAATTAGAACTTTTGAAGAAAAGTGTACTTGGGTGGGGGATTTTCTTGAAAAATCTTCGTGTCGTATCTTTGGAAGATATTGAATTGGTATTTATCCGTCTTTTCGTTTTCCAGTTATGCTGTTCACACACACGCACACGCACGCACACACACACACAAAACTACTTCTAAATTTTTTATGGGGGTGCCTCAAAACACATTTCCGGTGAAATTTCGATATCGAGTTTTTGGGCGGAAGCAATACATTCGTTACTTATTATGTATGTGGTAGAGAAAGTAAAAATGTGTGTGTTGCTTAAAGTAATGGAAAATTCAAACAGAACCCACATTTCGAGATAGTTAAATACACGAAAATGTATCCTATAAGCAGCACCAGTTTTTCCTTAAGTTTGTTTATTAACTCTTATGTTTTTTCCAGTCGTATAAAATTCAAGATATACATTAGTTTACCGCATTGATATCCTGTTCGAGGTTACAAGGGAAGATTGGAAGCCGTGTCCCGTTAATGTTGCATCCGTTAAACTCCAGACCCTGAAGTATATGCTGTATTGTAGTTCTTAATGTTGGGGATCCGAACTTGAAGTAGTTGCAACCGCACGTGTGGTACCCGGTAGCCTTCGTCCCAAAAATTTAAAAATATTAACTTTGTGATTTGACTGTATCTTTAAATATTATATATTCATGTTTGCCTCGGCTGCGTCAGTATTATTGTTAGAGACATGGATTTCTTTGCAAGGCGTGGTGCGGCTGAAGAATGTAGGCTTACACAGATTTTAATTTTTTTTATTCACTCCTTTATTAATTCTTGACACGATTTAAATAACACTCCACTGATATAGAGAGCTGTAAGATTCGTTTATTAAATACTTGCACTTTTTTAAACACGTAAACTATTTTCTCACGCAAAATACGTATTAAATTTCTCGAGGACACATCTCGTGTCCGGTTAGGAACACTCTCTGCAAGCAACGCGTCCAGTTATGACCGCTGGCTACAAGCAACTGGCTTGATTTCTACCGCCTAAATTTGTAAATTTCTGTACTTCAAGTCTCTGATTGGCTATTCCTAATCTAGAATACTTTTATTTAACTTAAGCTTTTTTCTGGTTGTTGATTGGCTATTTTATAAACTGTCTCAAAATTTACATTATTTTGGCTCCAATAATGACTAGTAGCATTATTAAACTTTCTTGCTCATTATTGCCTCAAGGTTACTTCATTGTTAGCAACTTTTAACCTATTATTCTCACATCTCCTACATTATTAAATTACGTAACACATTCAGATAACATTATTACATGTATACAATAATAAACATATACAATGACTGTAACAAACTTTTATATATTGTTACATAAGCATATTGCTTTAAGGCGGGCTATTATTGAATTATATATATTATATAATTAGACTGAAATCATTTAAATGTTAAAAATACTGCCTCAACCCATTGTCTCAAGTTATTTAAGACAGGATATACACTGATATACTTTTATCCATCAAGTTAAGATGCTAGGATGTTTTCTCAATTACATAGTCGTTTGATTAAAATTTAGCAGAAATTGTTCCTTTTTAAAATCTGATGTGGTATAACGTAAATAAAGCTAGTGTACTGTGAGAGTATTTGTATTTAAAGGAGGTGATTGTTGACATTGAATCGCTTAGGCACACAAGGCCCCAACTTCTGAGCTTTACTTGTATGTCGGAGGTAGAAGGCCAATTCACCTACAAACGCACTATGCGCCATAGCCTAAACTGTTTCTTATAACCTGCCAAGGTTCCATGTATTCTTCCTCGCTCCTTTCCTTCCTCTTTAACAGTGATTGGATAATGCACACCTTTGAATGGTTGAATGACGATGTATGACAAATAAGGCGTTAAAAAAAACATTGTGATGATGGAAGTAAGTGCTTTTATCATCCTGAGAGGCGGGTTTTAACCAAAAGATCCTCCTAGCTATTGCTGTTAAGAATTTACATGCATTCCAGATGCATTAATTATGTTACAAAAACTTGATTCGTACGGTTATGAGATAATTTTGATAATTATTTTCGAACATATTAAGATAAACAATGAAATTATGTAAGGCTTTAGTTAGTTACTTCACGACAACAGCCAATGAGAGGTGACCAGTGCAAGTGACAGTTAAGAAATATGGGCAGTCATACGAAAGAAAGTTTAGAGAACGAGCTGGACAAACCATTTAAGTTCCGGATTAGACTACGTGGGACGCCTATTTTTACGGGGAGAGACCGGAGAATATTCAGGGTCCATACATGCTTTTGTACAAACCATGTTTACAAACGCCTTTCTCCATCATTTAATGTTAATCAAGATAAATATTTGCAGGAACTTATTGCTAATTCTCTTGTAGATGCAAGAAGAATGATAGGCTTTAAGTGATAGTCAAATATTTTAAGAGCTGGTTGCTATGTGGAGCTTTCCATTCTCTTTGTATGTCCAGGACATAAAAAACCAATAACGAATTACCATTAGAGAAAAAGTATAAGAATTGGACAATTCAAATAAATAAAAAGGGATATCTCGGGAAAAGAAGGTGTGTGAAAAATTGTGTGTTTTAACGAGGTCAATATAGACTTGTCTAGTAAAATTTCGTCTATCCTTTACGATTTACCAGTTGTGCAAAGATAATTCAGAAGGAGAAGACTTTTGGGGACATTCGCAAAAAATTCAAGGTATACATTTCATTTGTCATGAGAATATCTTAAACCTATGATATTTTAATCAAATTCATTAAATGCCATTTTTGAGAAAAACAATTTTCGAAAAATGTTCCATATAAACAGTAGTCTGGGGTGGGGAGATTTTCTTGAAGAATCTTCGAATCGAATCTCTGCAACGTATTAAACTCAAAAACCAAGTTTGGTATTTATCCGACTTTTGATTTTGAGTTATGCTGTTCAGAAACACATAGGTTTCCAAAAATCCTGTATTTGGATTTAAGGCACCCCAAAACATGTATTTCAGGTGAAATCTCGTTAACGAATTTTTGGGTTGATGCAATACTTCCCCTACTTACTATACATAGTAGTAGTACATAATACTCAGAACCAACAATACCTATATGATTTGAAGTGGACATAATCTACATTTTAAATACAAAAGCATTCTCTAGAAATATCGTTTCATGATAGGCGCATTTTGAAATATAAAATGTCATTGTTTTTGTATATGAACTTGAAACTTCAGACTTATACACCTCATTACGGCACTAGACTTTTGTAAAAAATGAGGTCAATATATGCAACAATAAAAAAAGTTAGAAATTTCACCAGTCTTTCCCTTAAAAGCAAAAGGGAAAGCTGGGATTGTCATGTTCACTTGTGGAGTTTATCGCGCTGTGAAACTTGAACTTGTAGGGTCTTTGTCTACAAAAGCGTACATACAAGCTGGCAAGATTCATAGCTCGTCGTAGAAGAATATGAATTATTTATTCTGACAATGACACCAACTTCCGAGGAACCAACAATGCAGTGAAGAAGTTGGACTGGTGTGAAATAATGTCAAGAAAATCATATGGAAACAGCAAGCAGCGTGGTGGAACGGTTGGTGCAAGAGAATGGCGAAGATGATGAAAGAACTTCTACGGCGGAGTCTAGGCAATTCATAATTGTACTACGAGAAGCTATACACCATTCTTTGCAATGATGAGGTGTGGTAAATTCACGACCCCTCACGTGTTACTGAAATCTCATTTAAGCTTATCCCAGTGACAGCAGCTATTTTTCTACAACGTGCCAATATTAGTGAAGCACTAAACTTTGACGCAGACACATTTGCAGTAATTCAACGCTGAAAGCACTTGAATATTTACTTTAAAATACAAATTATTAATGACAAAGGAATAAATAAATCCAGAAATGAAAATGCTAATCAAAAAGTAAAACAGAGTTGATCTCTGACCCCTGCACTTTTTTGTATATATAATATTAAACATCATCTAGCTTTCTTTATCACGTCCCTAACAGAGGTATTATCACTTCACAGCCGGTGACAGTACCTCTGTGTTGGTAGGCGGTGTCTGACATTGAATATGGTCGCTTAGGCACACAAGCTCCCAATCTCCGATCCTTAATATCATCTTTTCCACGTTATTTTTTCGTTCAGCTATTCCTTCTCACTTCACTGTCTTCAAAACGTAACGGCGTAAAGAAATTAGCATGACATAGCCACTTCTTCAGGATGGTTCACTCGCTGGGGAGTCGAACACAAGACTTCTCTAATATCTCGCGGAAACAGCGCTCGCTGAACGTCACAGCAGTCGTCCCAGACTCGCTCGGAGAATGGCGCTTTTCGTCGCATCACAAACACACTCGCTAACTTGCTCACAAACGAAAACGTTCGCTTATATAGCTAATGGAATCTTTCACAGAACATTCTAGAACTTTCTGGACACACGTTCAGAATCGGGGCAAGGAAACGTCCAGAAGATTCTGCTTATCTGTCGATAGCGCTTCTAGTGTTTACTCTGTGCGACTTCTCTGTTTACCTCCCGGCGTCCACCTCCAAAAATCTTCAGCCATAGCCGCTGTGTCAGACTATTGGAAAAAACAATATGCAGGAAATTTTAGAGCAGAAAGGAAGTACCAAAATAAACATTTCTAGGATATGAATAAGCGGTCGCAAAACCTTTTTTACTGCACTTCATATACCAACATTAAATTCCTCATATTAGAGTTTCCGATTGTGAAACCTGTTTGTGACGTTTCAGGTGTAAACAAAGCCCATTCTTGTACAGTTCTAGTCACTGTCACTAAGTGTGTGCGATGTTCAATACCGTATGTGTTGTGAAGCCTACTGGGTGATAAGGTAATACCGAACACTCGTCATCCAATACAAGGAGTACAATAGAGTAGGCGTATGCAATGGTTAGTTCCTTGTGTATCAATACTCATTAGACAGTACCTCACACTTGTGCGAGTTACATTTCATTTTGTTTGGCAAATGAAGATGTTTTATAAAGTCAGATTTCAATTATGTTCATGCAGCGCTCCTGCTTCTACCATTCCTTGTTCCCATCCTCAAAATGATTAGTTTGGCACTACATTTCTACTTTATAATTTTCTGCATATTAAATACAGAACCATTAAAGAATGGCAGACGAAATTACAACTTATTAGACCAGTAACTCTGATTTTCACTACACTGACAGTCACCAAAGATCAAGTCATATTTGCTGAAAATGAAAGCAAGTTACAAATGGCCAATCCTAATTACAAAATAACAAAAATTAAATTTAAAGTTGTGGCATTAAGAGGGAAATGTACAGGAAAATCGATGATAAATAACTTCAGTTATTTCGGATGCGGCATTTTTTTCAATACTGATAAAGATTTGGAAAATCAAATTCATAATTTCAAATAATCTGTGGTGTAATTAACATACTGATAACCGAGCGGGATGGCTTAGGTGTTTCGTCTGTGGCCCACATTCGGGAGTTCGTGGGTTCGATTCCCGTGGCCGACCTTCTTGACCCATGGGTTTTTTCGGGGTTTTCCCGGGTGTTTAGGCGAATGTGGGAAGGATTCTTACATCCCCGAATTTCCTGGCCCCACTGAGGTTGTTCGGCAGTCTCCCCCAGTAGGGTTTGCCCTGCTGGCCTGACGCGCGTTAAGTGGCGTATCCACTTCCGTCCCTGTTTGAAAGGGTGGGCAGGACGAGTCCTAGTCTAAACTCGACAGATAGGGGAGGCGGTATATATAATAGGCACCATTCCTAATGGAAAGTTTATGCGAGGGTGTGGGCTGTGCGTAGGCGGACCCGGTCCCGTATTTATAGATGTACCTCCATTTCAGCTCAATTATGATTTCACTTCATCTTTCAACCGTTGGTTTCTTTCAAGGCTGGAAGTGTCGGCGATGGTGTTTTGGTGCAGTGTGACAGATTGCTCTTCGTGACTCTCTCCTTTCCTCGGCTTTCGGCTGACTGCCAGTGGTATCCGAAACCCCTTAAGGGGCGTTGGTCCCCCTCTGTGCGGAGTGGGGTCCCAGTCTGCCTGTCCGTCTGCCGGGGAGTCTATCTGGAAACTTAAGAATCCTGCCATTCCTGTGTCGTCATTCCTGTTAACCGCCGCCCGGTATCTCCTCTCGCCTCATCCTTCCTCCCAGGGACGCCCCCATGAAAATTTACTATGTATATCAGTGCAGGGTCCCCTCCATAGCCAATCCAATCCAACATACTCATAAATAATTAAATATATAAATAATTTAAGGAGCCACAGAGTACATTTTTTTAGGTAATGGGTACACCGATGCTATTATAAGAATGCGAAAATTGTCCCCAATAGGAAATATTGGAATAAGATAGAAGTAAGAGAAATAAGATTTCTGGGGCAAACTGCCGACTTCTCCGAGATGGAATACACAGTAATGGAATTAGGAATGAACTGAACTTGCAATATTAATGAAAAATTATCTAGACAAAGATCCACTGTCATTGGCATATTTAAAAATGAATGACAGACTGGTCCTGCACCGTGGTGCTGTGATTTAAGTGTGTGTAGCTCTTTTTTCCGGCCACGGAATCCTTCCGGGTTCGATCCCATCCTGGGGTGCGAATTTTAAGTTCCAGGTACACCACCAGTCCCCATTCAGCATTCTGACGACCTGCGATAAGCAGCGATCCTAGCCTCTTCAGCCAACTTTCCAGCTGGGGGATGCGGGTGCTGGCAACGTCATCTCTCCGTAGCAGTTGGATAGTCACCCACCGCAGCCTGCGCAATTGGGCGTAAGCCCCAAGTTCCACCTGGAATGATCCATTATTTCTTAATATTGTTTCTGTACGTTCAAAACATTAAAGAAAGAAAGAAAAACAAAAAATGTGCGCAAAGACAGATGCCACGTCTGAAAATGTTCATAATACAATCCTCGAGCTCAGCTAGAGTGCGTCTCCGCACAGATGTTAACCATATCTACGTGCTCGTTAGCTTTCTGTCTGAATAATCTGGTTCAAACTGCATGCAGGCGACAACGTGGCGCTTATCAGTATGAAATACCACGTAAACACCTGCAAACACCAGCTCTACTCAGCGAACTTTCGCTTTGTACCTGCACTGCCTCTTTGAATAGCAGTGATGCGGCAACTTCATTTGCACCTATGTATGCGAGAAACATAAAACCGCAAATGACGGCTACTTGGACCACCTGTACAGCATACAAAATTGCTGATGTATTTCCCATCTTCCAACGTCTGCATTGGACTGATACAACATTCCTCAATGGCTTAAATTTAAGATATGGAGGTTCATTTTGTTCTAGTTTATACACGAAACAGCTTTTATGACGATTTCAATTTTCAAGCCAATAATCGCATTAGCGTAGGTTATGAGTTCTATAATTTTAACATTTGGAAGCTTATGTATACCTTATTGCTTGCTGAATGCCCTTTTCCGCTTATCTTGGATTACCAGTCGAGTGACTTTGTCCAGTTTTTTCAGCCGTCACTTCTCTACGTTTTCACTGTCTGGTTTTGATCTGGTTCAACTTTGACACTTCACTAATGTGATCTACTTCAAGCTCCCCGTTGCTTCACTTTTACTTTTTGACAGTTCACTCGCTGGGGAGTCAAACACAAGACCTCTACAATCTCCCGCTGCACGTCATAGCAGTCGTCACAAACTCGCTCTGAGAACAGCACTTTTCATCGCACGAGAGGCGTACTCGCTTATCTTGCTCACTCACCGACTAACTCAACGAAAACGCTCTAACCAATGGAATCTTCCACAGAAAATTCTAGAACTATCTGGATACACGTTATAGAAACGGGGGAAAAGGACTTTCAGAACAGTCTGATACCATCGATTAGACCATTGTAGTTAATGGCGAGGTATAAATGGAATTAAACAAAAATCTGGTTATCTGCCGATAGCGCTTCTGATGTTTACGAGGGCGAGAGCGCAGCTTATCTTTGCTTATCTACGACTGCCTGACGCCGAACTCCCGATAACCTTGGGCCATAGCAGCTGAGTCTCTATATGTTAAGGTTATTTTTTCTTCATATTTAATTTTAAGGCATTAGCATAGACAAACTATGAATACCTAAAGCCTTCCACAATTTTTCTTAAAGAATCCCTGTCCGGATTAAGTAATATCCGATTTACCGGGATTCGCATTGAAGTTTTACTACAGTAAGGATGGATCATTACATATGGGTACCCAACTGATCAAGAAATAAAACACCAGGTCTATGCAACTCAAAGGGACAATGAAAGAGCATGCTTCAGATGTCTAAATACAGGTGTTCGGATGAGTTTGCAACTAGCTTCGATGTGTGATAGGCGATATCGTTTACAACTTTTGCTTATAAATGCATGCCAACGACGCTCCATTTGAGCTATCCTTCGACAGGGATTGTCTAAGGTTTTGGAGAAAGTTCTACTTGCTATACGTGAACAAAAGTGATTTCAGCACGATAGAGCTCCCTTTCATTTCAGTCTTTGTAGGAATGTAGATTTGTCAGTAGATGAATGGGAAGAGAAAGTCCTGTCGCTTGGCCAACTCGTTCTCCATGTCTCACAAAGGGTAATTACTTCCTTTAGAGTGATGCAATAAGGTTGCTGAATCACGGATGCAAGAAGCAATATTAGATCTCATATTCTTAAACGCCTTCGTCTGACGAGACGATACAATGTATGCACGAGGTAGGGGATTTATATTGGGCATCTCCTTTACACCACAGGCGATGCACTGTACATTCATTTTAATTCCTAATAAATTTGATATGTGAAACATGTGAGAGCATAGGTTAGGAGATCCGAGGATCTTTGGCTCGAATCCTGACTACGGCAACGAATTTTTTAAAATTTAGTCAACTTTCCAAATTATTGTCTACGTATGGGTGGTGTTAAGGAACAGTTTTTGATTATCAAATGTGCAGAGTGAATTTAAAAAAATTCAGCTGGTTTGCTGATAGCAATGCACGTTTGGTAGCAAATAAAGTATATAAGCCCCTTCATAGGAGGATTGGATTGCACTGCTCCACATAGGGGATATTGTACTTACGCCCCACAAGGGGGGCTCCCCGGGAAGAAGAATGAGACGAGAGGAGACACAGGGCGGCCGGAACCAGGAGTGACGGCACAGGAATGCCAGGGTCCCGAAATTTCCAGAAAGAGACTCCTCGGCAGACGTAGAGGCAGACCGGGGACCCTACCCTGCACAGAGGGGGTCCAATGCCCCTTAGGGGGTTTGGCTACTCCCGCGCAGCCAGCCGAAAGTCGAGGGACGGAGAGAGTCACAAACAGCATTATTTTCCCTGCCACGCTGCACCGAAATACTATCATCTACACTTTCAATCCTGAAAGAGGTCAATGGATGGGAGTTAAAATGAAATGAGAATGGAGATGAAGTGGAGGACAGGAAATTCGAAGGATGTGAGAATCCTTCCCACTAATCGGCTGGTGACACGGAAAAACCGCCAAAAAATCCCATGGGCCAGGAAGGTCGGCCATGGAAATCGAACCCACGACCTCCCGAATGCGGGCCACAGACGAAACCGCCTGATACATCCCGCTCGTTCGCCTTCCTATTAAGGGTGAAAGCAATACCATTAGTTATTTTTAATTTAGTGAATAAAAATCGCCACCAACTTCATGTTTTAAGGCTGAAAAGCTAGTTTGGGCCCAATTAGCGTATGCCTTCCACTACTTATATTTTCTTTCTCTTGCTATCTAACAAAGTGTAGCCGGCAATGCTACGTTAAAAAAGTACTTACAGTAAGTATTGTATTCCATCCGAAAATTCTATGTCGAAACGTGATGGGAAACACATGTTCTGAAGCCGCTGAAATCAAATAAAAGAATTTTAGGAGAAGGTCCGCGCGCGCGGAGTTCAGGTTTTAAGTTCAGGGTCTTCCATGGATGCGACACGAAGATTTTTCAGAAAATCTCCCTACTCCAAACTACCCTTTACATGAAAATGTTTGTTGTTTTTTCATTTTTTCAAAAATGGGTCTTAATTTTTGGGATTAAAATACCAGATTTTAAGATTTTTCATAACATACAAACTGTTTATGTAGAATTTTCTGCGAATAGCTGTGGATTCCTCTTCATTCTGAATTATTTTTGTATATTTGATAACCGTAAAACATAAAGCTGTTACTTCACATAAATATGGATCTCGTTAAGGTGTACATTTTGTCTTTTTTGTGGCGTTAACCATTTTCGAGATATTCTTTATTATTGGCTTGAATTCTCAAATACTTGTTTCAGGTTTTACGTCTATATTCGTTTTTACGTGGTTATGAAATTTCAAAGTCATCCGCTTTTTAAAACTCTATCGCCTTAGCCCACTGTATCTGCATCCTCTTTATACAGTGCCTTCGTTTTATGCCAAGGGCGGGATCGCACGAATGCGTGCTCCGCACACAGTCTACTGCACTGCGGGGTATTCCGTTCCGTAACTCCCGCGTTATTTTCGAGTTTTAGTAACATGAATACTGATAGAGACTTGATATAAGTGGTGTCCGCCTGCACGAAGACATTCTTGACATCGTCAAATATAATTACCATTCACAAGAATAAGTTCTTGCGTAATTCATAATTTCTACTCTCATATTGTCTCTAAATTCATCGTTGGTGTGCGGATTGTTGCTATAAACTTTATTTTTAGCGTTTAGCGATCCTGTTGTTCTAAATTGATTTACCGAACATCTCACAGGTCCTCTACCCGGAATTGGGTAAGCAGGAAATTGGTGCTGAAATTGTCTACACGCCTATCTACACGATTCAGTTTTCACGTATGCATCGTACATAAAATTACGCTGTTCAAGCGTGAATTTGTTGGCAGCCATTTCCGTGGACTAATAAGAGAATAATATTCCTAAGGAAATCGCATACAACATACGTATTGTCCGAACACCTCACAGCACGAAGACAAAGCAACGACTGAGAAGCTCTCAGATAAACGCACCCTTGATACGTCCTGCACCGCTTCTGCACTAAAGCATAATACCGAGATCACTGCCGTCTCGGCCGATACGCATATAAAGCGGTTGTGGCCTTGGCATAAAACGAAGGTTTTGTACTTAAAACAAATGTGTGTTGAAGGCTTATCTCGATTAACAAGTAATGAAGACTGCCTCTGTGGTCTGGTAGTTAGCATGCTAATCTCCAAATCCGTAGCGCCCGGGTTCGATTCCCGGCTGGTGTGTGGATGTAGGAATTTAAAGTAATAACCAAACTTAATAAAAACCCAAAGATTAACACCACTGTAAAACGAGTGAACATAATTGCTAATCAGCAATTGTTCCAAAGGTTAAAAGCCGCCAGTATGACCTTAGTTGATGTTAAAAGCGCATATAGGTAGAGCATAAAAAAAAGAAAAAAGTATGTTCACATTTGTGTGACTTTCTCTACCCTCTATTGCTTATTGACGAGTATACTATTATTCTTACGAAAGTTTATTTCTTATGTACTTCATTTTAATCCTGATAAACCTTTCCGGAAACTACTACATTACATATTTCGTTATAGACACAAACGTAACAGTGATAATCAAATGTTTTAGAACTGGATGCTACGCGTTGACTTTAATCGACCGTACTTGTAAAGAACTTTAACAATTGGAAGCATTAATAATGGATATCGCGGAATTAGTTGATGCCAAAGAAAAGTTACTTGGAATAAATTGTGTCTCAAAGAGAGTTGCGTTTCTTGTGTAGCACGTTTTCGTCTATCGCTTAACATTTACAAGTTATACAAGATTATAAAAAAATCCTTCCGAATAAAGAGGACTTCAAAGCCTATTCCCAGAAAATTCAAAATATAAATTTTATTTGGCGTGTATATATCTTTAATATGTGGTATTTTAATAAAAATGATTAGAGCTATTCTTTAGAAAATTAAATTTTCTAATGATTTTTCATGTAAAGGGTAGTTGGGGTAGAAATATTTCCTTGAAAATATTTGACTTATGCAACTTTTATTTTTTCAGTTATGCTGTTTTCTCTCTCTCTCTCTCTCTCACGCGCACGCGCACGCGCACACGCACACCTTTAAGGTTTTTATTTGGATTCAAGGGTCCTCTAAAGATGTATTTCGGTGAAATCTCGGTTTCGAAGTTTTGGGTAGAATGCAATACCTTCTCTACCTACTAGTACGTGGTAGAGAAAGAAAGAAAGAAAGAAAGAAAGAAAGAAAGAAAGAAAAGAAAGAAAAAGTAGGAGATAACATTGTGTGAGCACAGTTTATATAAGAGTGACTAAAGGAGAAAATGTCTTCCCTGTATTAGGCAACCTGCACTACACCTACTAATTCACACAATACAAAATGGGAATAAAGAGGATTAATGCAGAAATGGGTTTAAATCTAATATCGGTTTCGCCACCGCTGCTATATTTTTTCCATAGCTAAATAGTCAAGCTGTTCTGATTATATCAGTAAATACTAAATTCTTCTGAAATTACCTCCAAATGGGCAAACAAAATTAAAGAGCTTATTGTTAACAGCGATTGTAAAGATTTGTTTAGCTTTTTATCCCCTTCATTTTTCCACAGGTTTGTGTTTTCCTGGTTGTTTTTTCGCTACACTTCTGCACACATTTACAAACAACATTAAAGCTAAGTACTTCAGGGAGATCGACGAGGGTTTAAAATGTAAGTATCGCACATTTGGGAATAACACGAAGCCTGGAGTGTGGTAATATCTCAAAGTATTACCAGGGAATGTTTTTCAATCTTGCTAAATATTTTGTAAGTATAAGAGCCTGTTTCTTTAATCTCCCTTCAGATTGAATTGTTGCTTGAATTAACTATTTTAACGAAATCTGCGTTGAAAAATATTTTTATTGGAAGAAAGCAAAGGAAATGGAGAGAAAGTTTACTTCTGCCCCTATTCATGCTCCTATTCACTTTATGTGCAAAATTAGCATATATAAACAGAAAAGGTGGGTACCCACTCAAAAAAGCATACTCACCTTAAATTAAATTTATAACCGCCGGTAAATTAGACAGAATAACGTACCCTTTATTGGTTTCAAATTTTAATTATTGATGTTATTATACAAGTGTTTAGTGCATGGGTCATTGACCGTACATGCATACTTAAGATAGAAGGTATGGTGACAAAATAAACAGTAAAAGAAAACAAAACAAAAAAGAACAAGAAACAGGAAAATAGAGATAAATTACTTTGACTAACTGAACAAATTTGGCCTAGCTTCGCGCACTTTAGCCAAGAAATTTCCTATGTTCTGCCAGTTTCTCTGGTCAGCCAGTAGCTCCCAACATGCCAATCTCTTTCTTGACAGACTTTAGAATTTTTCTTCGAGTTTAATTGTTCGCTGGTTCTCCAACTGTGCACATTCCGTCAAAATATATACCCAGTCCTCATCCAAATCGCAGAATGGGCAGATTCTCCTGCCAGAATCGTCAGTAATTTTCTGTGCCCTCCAGCCTCCCAGTCTAAAAGAACAACATCATGGTTCCGTTTCCAAAAAAGATATTTCTCTGTACCTTTCATGCATAGTTTTCAATATAAGCTGTTTAAAAACGTTTAAAACGAACCGGAGTAATAAAATGTTGTTTTCCAAAAGCCACGAAAAGTAGGGAAAAATATATATTGAAGGTATTTCTCTTATTATAACTGGTTGCATAGTTAGCTTTTTAAACTTGAAATACGAATTAATTCCTCCTTACCTCCCCTTGTTCTGTATGTAATTATGGTACAATAATCCAGAGGAATATGGAAAATACTCCTTTATCCCTCAATCTTAATTTCATACAGTCCCGGTTATTATTAATAATGGATGAAAAATCTCCTGATATTCACGCAAGAGGACATGAAGCATCGGTGGAACGTGCAACTTCCCTCCGACAGCCTTCCAAGATCTGGAACCCCTGCATAACCTATACGTGCCCTTTGGCGGTGAGAACGGTTGAATATTATTTTAAACTGATAACTATGGAAGTTTAAGTTCTAAACCTTTGTACCATGTCTTTGGTCCTATAACAACTTGGGAGGACGATTTGTCCCAATTCGTCACGAGGTTCAGTGTGTACTGGAGTATAGATAGTAGCGTCTGTCAGTGATGTTTTAGCTAGGAGGTGGGATGGCTTATCTCTCAAGTAATGCTTTAGCTGGTGGGGGGTACAACAGTTTGCTGAACTCGTGCTACGTGTGACGTGTACAGCTCAAAACAGCCAGTGGTTTTTCCTCTAACGTGCGTCTTTACCTCTAACTTGCCTCATACCAAGTGAACACTACCTCCTTCCAGTAGCTAAACGCCTACCTGCTAGGAAGGGCACACCACCCGTTGATAAAAGTCTGAACAGACAGTACCTACATATGTTTACTAGTGGATAAGAATAGTCCATCCACAGCTAGTTCTCCGACACAGCACAAACAGGTTGCCCTTTCCTTTCATAGTGCATTATTTGAATCCATTGTCTCCGTTACGTCAGTATACGCAAGTAACCACGCAAGTGTCCACGCTAGGACAAAGTGAGTCCTTGTTAATGGCTACGTGGTTTCACATAATGCACAAAGGTTAGTACATACGACTAAATAGAAGTGAAGCTCGTGAGTATGAATATTCCGAACTCCTAGATTACTAAGTTAACCTCTTTGAAAATGTACATAGTTTACGACCTCAAAAATAATCTCAGCTGTAAATATAACATGTCAGTTCACCGATTTTTAATATTAACCTTTTGCTCTCTTTATACAATTATTTAGCATGCCCTACTAACCACATAAGTATGAAGGATAGAAAGTAAAGCGTTCTTACATGAGCATTGTTTTGGGCGCACAACTGCTGAGATCATTAGCGATTCCTACACGAGACTTATTAAAAGGTTTTGGCTACCAGAAACTTCTGTGCATATATCATACAGGTTATTAAGCTTTGACACTATTTCGTACTTACACTTGCACTGCATTCATTAGTACCGTTCTTTTACATCGATATATAAAACCTAGTGTAGTTACTAATTATAGTTGAAGTCAAAATAAATAATGCAGAAACTTGAGAATTATACTCTGCCCATGTGGTGTAGAATGTAATCATACACTTACAGGTCTTAAGTAAAGGAAAATTAAGGTTAAATATTAACGGGAAATTCTTACGTAAATTATTGTAACTTGAAATTAAATATTTCACAATTCTGTTTGCTTTCATACATATTTAACAGTTCTCAGAAATTGTTTGCCTTTCTATTTATAAATGTTCTGCTTTAAATCTCTTTACATCTAATAGACTATGAATAGTTTAATAAGTTTAACAATCATTGCTTTCTGTACAACTGAAGTAATTGAAGATTTGAAATGAAATTAATAGATCGTGCTATCTTTCGATGTATTACAACTACTCATTAAACGTTACGTGAAATCAGAAAGAAAAGTAATTTTTAAATATTACTCAGTAAAGGAAGTTTAAAATTATTTGGAATAGTTCAAAAAGCATATAGTTCCTTCCACCCTCACTACATCGCCGCCAAATGTGCTTCTCAAAGATAGACTCTCTCTTTGTTACGCTGAGTGTCGTCGTCTGAGCGTCGATTCTTGGCCAGTCCGAGAGGTGCCCCTCATCCCCATCGTGTTAGCGCTGCTGTCGGGTGTCGTCATCGACGCAGTGTGTTCAATGCGCACGACTCAACGGGCCAAACCTCCGCCTCTTAGAGAGTGCGTTCATAACTGCTGCAAGAATTATGTTGCAGCATACATTAGAGCTTGCGTTATACAACAATGAGGAGGTAAAGATGGCACATACATCTGCAATATATAATAAATGGCATTTAAAGAAATAAAACACATACGTTTCGTGTCGGATCGATTTTGTTCTTAATATCAGTCTTCTGTCTGATTAAGTATTACTTCATCTACTTATATATATTGCTTGAAATAAAATATAACCGGCTCTTGTTTTTGTAGCGCTCTCCATAGAGTACAGCAACTATTATTAAATTCCATGACATTCATAAAAATGTATATATATATATATATATATATATATATAAAATGAAAAAATAGAAAATTAAAGAAATGAAATAAAAGCTTAAATACATTAAACTGAGCATATTAAAATTGTTAATTAATAAATAATAATATAATTTTAAATGTTTAAAATAATAATTTTAATTTGAAAATAAAAGAATTGTAAGCTTTAAATTGGCTGTTACATGGAAGGTATTGAGATAAACATATAAATAGGAGTTGTGTTGTGCTGATTGAAGAGGTATTTTATTAACTGTGAATATATTTTAAATTTATTTATGCAGTTTGTATGTTTTTTGTTTATTTATTGCATTTAAGCTTAATGATTAATATTTTAATAAATTGTTTGGTATTGAGTGTTAATTATGGTTTATGTTACTTGAATGAAGTTTATTAAATATTATTTTATATATTTTTATTAATATTGCATTTATATTTTGTTTTCTATTATATATTATTTTATGATATGTTATATTTTTTATTCTTTATTTATTTTTTGTATTAAATTAATTAAATTTTATGCATAATTTTTTCACTTATTTACTTTTACTCAATTTAAAATTAGGTACTTGTTTTATTTATATATATATATATACATATTTTAGATAGGTACCTTATTTGTACATTTTTTCTACATAATTCTTTTTACAATGTTCTACTTATATACTAACTTAACCTATGTACAAATTTCTTGCCAGCTATGCTGCTCTTTTTGCCTGGCACCCTGGCCTTCTGACTCATCTAAGCATCCCTTGCTATCTTTATTCCCTATTGCCAGTCTTCTCCTTCCTCTGTTTGCCTTTCTACTTTTCTTATCTCTTACTTTTCTAATCCATTTCTCTTTTACTTTCTTTAACAACTCCCCCATATTCTTATTTTGCTTTTCTTCTTTTCTCGTTAGCATTTTAATTGCTACTATTTTTCTATCCATTTTTCCCCATTTCTCTTCCCATAGTTTTTGTCTCCATTCTGCTAATTCTTTGCATTCTGTCATATAATGCTCTATGCTTTCACTCCCTCCGCATAATTCACAAATTCCGGTTTTTTTACCTCTTATGTATGTACGAGTATGTGTGTAAACGTTTTGTAAAACTATTTAGAAATAGTGAATAAATTATAAACATCTGGAATGCAACCCCGGTTTAGGGAATTAAGTACCAGGGTTAAGTATTACGGATTATTATATATTCATTTATTTATTTACTGCATGACATTCTCAAAGGCTTTCTAATCCTTTTTAGTCTTAATTTATGAACTGAATTAACCCCAAGCACGTCAGAAAGAATAGGACTTTTCAATGATGAAAGAATTATCAAAATCAATCGAGTGATTTTTGAGATCAAGACATACTCACACATACACACATATTTTATCTTTATTAGTAGGCATATATTTTTAACAATTTTTAACAGTTACAATCTGTGTTTTTACACTTTTTATTTTAACAAGTTCAGAAACATGTATTATTTATATATCATTTATATACGTAAATTCCGTGATTGCTTTCTAATTGTTAACCAGTTATATGTTCTTAGAGAGGTACCCTTAGGCTACCAGAGAAAAATGTACATTGAGGTATGGTAATTTATGGGAATAAAACTCCCAACGGCTCGTATTTGTTTCCGCTTTAATTCCATCTCACTGTATCAGGAGGATAATTATCATGCAATTTCCGCAGGGTTCTCTGTTTCCGGATTTTCGGTGTTTGCGTAAACTAAAGATTGACAAGTGTCAAAAGGTTCAGCCAATTAAAGCGCACCCATAGCGTAATAAATGCAATTTCGCGCTCAAAGCCCTGGAGGCAAATAAACAAACAATGCCTACATTTCCAATTAAAGGTAGCTCTGTTAGAGTTGCACCGAATATTCCAATACATTCGCTACATTCCTAATCTTGATATACTCCCGAGTTCAACTGTTCCCTGTTATGCGCTTTGTATGTAAAATGTATTCAAATTTACGCTAATGCTCATCTAAAGGTGTCAATTATCCTGAGGGAGGGAATTCCGAGCTAGCATAAAAAGCATGACGGGATCTCTTTATCGAGGAATTCAATTCCTTGCATCATTCTATACCATGGTAGCTAACAGACTAATTAAGAGACAAAACCATTACTTACTTTAACGAAAACTTTCATTTTATAATAAACGTGCTACATACTTCATTAAAATCTACATTATAATGTAAAAACGAAAACAATTAATATATTGTCTTTAAAATACACACAGATAATTAGGAAAAATCTCATGTAATACATTCACATAACTTTCACCATACTATCGTTTATTTTGTATAGCATATACAAATTTTTCTTACAAAAACTTATTTTTCTCTCTACTTCATATTAATTGAAATAAACCTTTGCAGAAAATGTTTTATTATAAACTTCATTTTAGATGCAAAGAGATTAGAGGAGGCCTAATGGATTGGATTGGCCACGGAGGGGACTTGGCACTGATCCACATACGGGATATTGCATCTACATCCCACAAGGGGGCGTCCCCGGGAGGAAGGATGAGGCGAGAGGAGACACCGGGCGACCGAAACCGGCAGTGTTGGCACAGGAATGGCAGGGTCCCAAATGTTCCAGATAGAATCCCCGGAAGACGGATAGGCAGACGGGGACCCCACCCCGCACAGAGGGGTCCAACGCCGCTCAAGGGAGTTCGGATACCCTTGCAGCCAGTCGAAAGCCGAGGGAGAGACGGAGAGTCAAGAGTTTTTTCCTCTGCCACATGCACCGAAGCACCATCGCCGACACTTATAACACTGAAAGAGACCAATGGATGAAAGACAAAATGGGAGGGATGATTCGGGGGATGAATCCTTTCCAGCATTCGCATAGCGACCCGGGAAAACCGCCGAAAAGCCCATAGGACAGGAATGACGGCCACGATAATCGAACCCACGACCTCCCGAATGCAGGTCGCAAACGAAACCGCCCGAGCCATCCCGTTGGGTAAGCCTAATGATAGCGACATATTCAAAAGCGGTTCTCTGTATATTGTCCTTGAAAGGCCACACTTTCCATGGCTTTGCGAGATATGAATGCCGACAGAAATTTAAAAAATGACAACATATTGAAAAATTCAAATTTTTTTTATTTATTGTGTAGTGCGTTTCCAGCTATCTTTTATGATACATCCGTTGTGCAAAGTACATAAAATTCCTTCCGAATAAAAGAGACTTCACGGGCCATTCAGAGAACATTCGAGATAGGTACATGTTCTATTTATCGAGTAAATACCTTAAATTTATGGCATTTTAATCAAAATCGCTGGCCACTTTCCTCAAAATAAAAAATTTCGAAAACTGTTCTATGTAATGGTTAGTATATGGTAGAGGATGCTTTTAAAAATCTTCGTGTCGCATCTTTGTAAGATGAACTTTGAGGCAGTATTTTTAACATTTAAATGATTTGAGTCAAATTATATAATATTTAAATTCAATAACAGCCCGCCTTGAAGCAATATGTGTATGTAATAATTTGTAAAATGTATGTAACAGTCATTGCATATGCTTATATTGTTGTAAACATGTTCAATAATGTTATGTGAATGCATTACGTAATTTAATAATGTAGGAGCTGTGAGAAATAGGTTAAACGTTGCTAACAATGAGGTAACAACGAGGTAACCTTGAGGCAATAATGAGTTTGAGAGTTTGAATATTACTTGTGATTCTTGGAAGTATTAATGTAATTTTAGTGACAGTTTATAAAAGTAGCCAATCAACAACCAGAAAAAGCTTTAGTTAAATGCAGGTATTCTATTGGAGTAGGATTAGGAAATCAGAGACTTGAAATACAGAAATATACAAGTTTAGACGGTTGAAATCAATTCACTGCCTACAAACAGACCTCATAACCAGATGTGTTGCTTCTAGACAGTGCTCATAACCAGACGCGAGATGTGTCCTCGAGAAATTAATTACGTATTCGTGTGAGACGAAAATAGTATACGTGTTAAAAGGTGCAAGTATTAAATAAAAGAATCTCACAGCTCTCGATATCAGTGAAGTGGTATTTAATTTGTGTCAAGGATTAATAAAAAGGAGTGAATTAAAACTTAAAATCTGTGTAAGCCTACATTCTTAGTCGTATCACAACCCTGCCAAGACTTCCATGTCTCTAACAATAATACTGACGCAGCCGAGGCAAACAAACATTTAATACTATAAGAAACAATCAAATTAAAAAGTTAATTTTTTTTAAACTTGGGGCAAAGGCCACCTGAAAGTACATTTGGGGCGAAGGCTACCGTAAACTGTTTACTATACGTGCGGTTGCAACTACAAGTTCGGCTCCCCAACAGTTGAAATATAATACAACTCCTTCAATACAAACTTCTTCAAATTGACGCCCAAAGCGTGGTAAAAAAATAACGTAACAAACCATCTACTTCAACTTAGTATTTAAGTTTGGTATTCATCGGACATTTCCATTTTGAGTTTTGCTGTTAACATACACTCACGCGTGTTTGGGTACACAAATTTTTCTAAACAACCTTTTTCATTCTTGGGCCTCAAAACATCCATTTAGTTGAAATCTTATCAAATGTTTTCTCTCTCTCTTACGCATAAAATTGTATATAACACCTATTAGTCAAGATAACGTAAATAGATGAATTTAGGGAATTCACAAAACGTGTTAAAATTGAATCATTTATGGAACATCTGTGTTTTCAAGATAGTTCGCCAGCTAGCGCTTTTATTTATATAACGCAATAATTGAGTCCAGTCCACAAAATATTCGAAGCATTCATTGCACCGAGTTTGATGGCCTTCACAGGATGGCACACCATAGAGTTTAAAATTACCCGATAATTGTCTTCTCAGGATAAAGGAAAATCCCAGAAAAAGGCTTTTCGTGTAACCTAACCAAGATTCGAACTCGAGACCCCTCGAATGAGAGACAGTCATGCTAACTCCACACCTCACAGGACGAGGTACCGAGGCTTTTGCAATTAGAATGTAACGGGAATGCTCTGATTAACCTTAAGAATTTTATGTGACGAATGGTTTACTGACCAACCTGAATCAAGACCTAGCGAAGTACGCTCTGAGCTCCAATCCTGACTTTAAAAGTTGGCCAGAAACAAACAGCAGAACAATTTTATAGTGAATAGTTATTTTAACATTATATTAGAAGCATTATGATTTTTAAAAACTAGCGGCAAACAACACCTTTGTAATGTTTGTTTGTCTGTCTAAAATTAATTTCACCTTACTTTTACAAGCAGATTACGCTGCATAATATGCTCACCATGCATACTGTATTAAAATGACTTCACATACCCTATCATATTTGAAATCTGAAAGGCAAATTCAGATAAAATACTACCAACGTGCATTTAGAAGGTTTGGAAGCCAAAATGAATTATTTTATAATCTATTGCAGAGTTGCTTGTTTCACGACTTACATGCTTATACGAAGTCGGCATAAGCCTGTCTTAATAGCTAAAGAAATACAGATTTGTTTTTTTCAGTAGGCATTTGTCAGTGGCATAATTTCGTAACTTAATGCAATTTCGGAATTATTCACTAACCCCCACTTTCTTGTATGCCTTAAATAAAACCAATGTCATTTGCTTTCGGCTAGAGCTTCAGTTGGCTCTCAGTTTACCCGGCATGCATAGTCATGTCGCCATTTTTGGCGTTAAAGAACTTAGAATTCGGTGCATGATGCCGTAAAGTTCATGCCGGACTTTGAAATTGTCAACTCTGGCTTCCAGCGTACATCAGAAAAATATTGGGTAACTAAACCAATATAAAATGTCAATGTTGTAGTTTTCCTTTACAATAAATTGTTAATAATAGCTATATTCTAGGTTCGTGAGTCCCGCGGAATGAGGTGTGGAGCGAGTGAAAAACGCAATCTGAGCTACTTAGCGAGCTACCGTGCAGCCAACAATAGGGTCTTAGTCAGCATTCACCTGCAGCATTTTCCTAGTGTAAGTTGTTGACTAATGTAAGAATTGGATACGGAATTACCACGGCCACTAATATAAAGTGAGCTGTATGTTATTTTTCAACACCGCGACTTAACTGTGCGCGACTTTTAATTCATTACGTCATATGCATGTGTGCGCATTCCTTCCTGGGTTCACGAGCTCAAAATACATCTATAGATTTTGGAACTATTACTGTGTATTAATCGCTGTATTATGTGCCTCCTGAGCTATGCCCTTCTTAACATTTTAAAGGATAGCTGTATTTAGGTTTAGGATCAAGTCGGCTATAGTCTCTCTCTCTCCCCATCTATCTCTATCTCTGCATTACAATATAGGAACCCAGTTGATTATCAGCCGCTCCGTATTAGTTGTAATTTAACGCTTTGGAAGTAGAAAAACAATTATACCTGTTAATATTATTAAAAACAATTAAAACATTTCAATTATCACCTGGCAGAGTGATGCAATATAAAATGTCCACTAATTTCTCTCAAAGCATTCTGTCATTAAATATAACGATTCCCACATAAAAGTTGCCTATTAGGCCTCTCTATAAAACTGAGGGAATTTTAGTATAACCCAGAAATATCATTTCACAATAGCCAGAATCCTTTTTACCACAATCAATATGATTTAAACCACATGTTGCTGGTTCTGTACAACTAAGTGTTTACGGCTTAACTTTAAAGGGTTATACGGAAACGACCATTCATACAAGTGCTCAACAGTAATAAACAGGAACTATATCCATTTTTACAATGTCCATCATCTTCCTTGAATCTAATCGAGCACATCTGTTGCACCTAAATGGTTGATGCTTATAAGCTTGCTGGAGATTTCCAAGATTTCCTTTCCACTTTAGTCCAGGAGAAAAACTGAACTGCTGTTCGCTGCTACAACTACAACCATGTTGATCATACTACACACGTTTTCACTTATCGGATTCTAACTCCCTAAAGAATTGCTTTATACAAACATCACTTACCGCCTGGTTTTGGGAATGCGTGACCTCTAAGTCAATAAGTTGCCGATCTCCTGGGCGAGGTACCTGAACGCTATCACTCCCCTAAAGTTTTCATTTCACTATTGAACTTGTTAAATAAAATATCTGATGTGTTACACTCACATGGCATTCTCTACTCTTGTACAAACTATTTTTACAAACGCTTATTCTCCATATGCTTCATGTTAATCGAGATATCGAGATGTTAATCTTATTGCTAATTTTCTTGTAGGTGCAAGGGGGATATGGTAGTATTTAAGCGATAGTCAAATCTTTTAAGCGTTGGTAGCCATGAGGCGCATTCCATTCTCTTTGCATGTCCAGGACATAAAAAAATGAATAACGAATTTGAGAAAAAGTATAAGTATTGGAAAATTTAAGGGAATAACAAGCAATATCTCGAAAACGGTTCACTCAACAAAAAAATGTATATGACATAAATTGTGTATTTTAACGCGATCTACATTTTTTGTGTAGTAAAATGGTTTACCAGTTATGCAAAAGTCGTTCACAATGAAGAATACTTTTGGAGAAATTCCCAGAAAATTCGAGATATACATTTCATTTGTCATGAAAGTATCTTAAACATATCATATTTTAATCAAAATCGTTAGAGCCATTTCTGAGAAAATTAAAATTTTCGAAAAATCTTACATGTAAAGGGTAATCTGGGGCGGGGGAATTTTCTTGAAAACCTTCGTGTCGCATCTCTGAAAGATATTGAACGTAAATACCAAGTTTGGTGTTTATCCGGCTGTTCGTTTCTGAGTTATGCTGTTCACAGACAGAAACACAGACAGACACACACACACACACACACACACAGAGACATGTTTCCAAAAATGCTTTTTTTGGATTAAGGGGGTCAAAAACATATATTTCCGGTGAAATCTCGGTATCGAATTTTTGGGTGGAATACAATACTTCCCCTACTTACTATACGTAGTAGAGAAAGTAAACATCTGATGTGTTACTCTCACATGACTTTCTCTACTCTTGTACAAACTATTTTTACAAACGCTTATTCTCCATCTACTTCATGTTAATCGAGATAAACATTTGCAGACTCTATCTTGTTGCTAAGTTTCTTGTAGATGTAAGGGGAATATATATTTACAAGGGCAATATAGAAATACAGTAGCCTTTAAGCATATACATATTTCTTAATAGCTGGTTGCTAGGTACAGCACCATTCCCTTTGCCACAGATTAATACTCTTTGCATACACAAAACAAAAAAATGAATAACGAATTCCCATTTGAGAAAATAAGTATTGAAAAATTTAAGGGAATAACAAGCAATTGGAGATTGTGTTCAGTCAGATGGTGCAGTCAAGAACAAAAATGTATATGGCATAAATTGTGTATTTTAACGCGATCTACATCTTTTGTGTAGTAAAATTTTGTCTATCTCTTATTGTTTACCAGTTTACCAAAAGTCTCGTTCACAATGAAGAATACTTTTGGAGACATTCCCAGAAAATTCTAGATATACATTTTATTTGTCATGAACATATCTTAAGCATATGCTATTTTAATCAAAATCGTTAGAGCCATTTTTGAGAAAATTAAAAATTTCGAAAAATGTTCCATGTAAAGGGGGTAGGGGGATTTTCTTGAAAAGCTTCGTGTCGCATCTCTGGAAGATACTGAACCTAAATACCAAGTTTGGTGTTTATCCGACTGTTCGTTTCTGAGTTATGCTGTTCACAGACAGACACACACACAGACAGACACACAGAGACACACACGGGCATGTTTCCAAAAATGCTTTTTTTGGATTCAGGGTGTCTCAAAACATGTATTTCCGGTGAAATCTCGGTATCGAATTTTTGGGTGGAATACAATACTTCCCCTACTTACTGTACGTAGTAGAGAAAGTAAAAAGTAGTTAAAAATGGTATGCAGCGTTTCTGTAAATGAGTAATTTAAAAAGTAAATCCAGCAGGAATATGAAATAATTCCTTTAAAATATTTTGCACAAAGGGTTTGCAAATGCTGCCTTCATTATTGTCTGTTTCGTTGATGTTTGCATAGGGACATTGAAAGATACACTTATCATTAAAAATATTTTTTTTTTCGTCCTCTAACACATTCCTTTAGGGGATGTAACAAGATGTAGGAGTGAAAAATAATACAAAGTTCCTATCACGGAACGAAAGGTTTCAAAAGTTATTTAGGTCGTGCGGAAATTTTAACTTACTGTATAATGAATAAATGAAATTTGTCATTGGTAGAGATGTCCCATTTATACAGAAGTTTTTCTTTGAGCACTCCGGTACATTTATTACCTCTTACTTAATGATAGGTTGAAGTATATAGACGTACTTAAAGATCTGGCAGTTAAAAGTGCCTATATTTCTAAGAATTTTTCTCCATCTAATTTTGTTAAACCATCAGGTTACAAAATTCGCCATTTAGGTCTCAGAGTTGCGTATGAAAATAGGTGACAGAGTTTCGCGTACAATTGCCAAATCACAGCTTTCTCAAATCGGCAATAGCCAGAAATTTTCTTCTATGTAGAAGCAGCTAGAATTTATCACAGATAATATCACAAGAGATTTATAGAATAAGAATAAAGTCATGAGTGAGTAGCTTATGCGCCTCAGAGATGAGAGAACAAGTTTAAAAGTCTGTGTTACTCTCACATGACTTTCTCTACTCTTGTACAAACTATTTTTACAAACTCTTATTCTCCATATACTTCATGTTAATCGAGATATCGAGATGCTAATCTTAGTGCTAATTTTCTTGTTGATGCAAGGGGAATTGCTAGGCTTTAAGCTATAGTCAAATATTTTAAGATCTCTTTGCATTACCAGGACAAAAAAATGAATACGAATTCCCATTTGAGAAAAAGTATAAGTATTGGCAAATTTAAGGGAATAACAAGCAATATCTCGAAAATGGTTCATTCAACAAAAAAATGTGTATGACATCAATTGGTATTTTAACGCGATCTACATTTTTTTTGTAGTAAAATTTTGTCTATCTCTTAAGGTTTACGAATTATGCAAAGGTCGTTCACAATGGAGAATGCTTTTGGAGTCATTTTCAGAAAATTCAAGATATAAATTTTATTTGTCATGCAATTATCTTAAATACAAGATTTTAATCAATATCGTTAAAGCCATTTTTGAGAAAATTAAAATTTTCGAAAAATGTTCCATGTAAAGGGTAATCTGGGGTAGGGGATTTTCTTGAAAACCTTCGTGTCGCATCTCTGGAAGTAACTGAACCTAAATACAAAATTTGGTGTTTATCCGACTGTTAGTTTCTAAGTTATGCTGTTCACAAACACACACACACACGGACATGTTTCCAAAAAATGCTTTTTTGGATTCAGGGGGTCTCAAAACATGTATTTCCGGTGAAATCTCTGTATGGAATTTTTGGGTGGAATACAATACTTCCCCTACTTACTATACGTAGTAGAGAAAGTAAAAATTGGATCTGAAGGTTCATACTTAAGGGTATACAGAAACAAGGGTTTTAACATGAATACTGATGACATTACGCTTCAAGCCATCATCTCCAACTAACATGTTGAATTTTCAGTTTACGATAATTAAATTTAATTCTGGGAATGGCATTATCTACCACGCTACAAAAGTGGATTCAATCAATATGGTTCTGTTATGGACGAGATAGTGGGATGAATTGCTTGAATAATTTTCAATGACATTACAAGAATGGAGCGATTTTTCGGAGGTTAAAACGTGGAGGGGGGTGAAATGTAAACTTTCTAACGAGTGGAATCGAAGTTTGCGTTCTTGAGTTCTATCCTCTCTTGTTTACTTGGATTCATTGTTTCGGGTATTGACTACTCTTCTCGTATTGCTTTATCAGTGCGGATTTCACAACTATTCAACCAAGTGATGCTTTGACATCTATAACACCTAGGTCCACTAGTAGGCTGTGCTGTCTGCATTATGTGGGTGGAGATGGGCCCTCTTAAAGCGATGCTTTACATTGGGAATGCCATAATACTGCTGGGAAATGGAGACTGTTTCCGATTGATAGCATTACGAAGAGATTATGCCATATCCCCCTTCCCTCCTCTTATGTCTATGAGCTTTACTTCAGCTCCCATTGCTAACCCATATTAATAAATACAAATATGCATTTTTACCTTATCGACCACCAACATAGAAGGTAGAGAAATTATTGCATTCCACTCAAAAATTCGATAACACAGTTTCACCGGAATTACATGTTTTAAGGACCTCTGAATCTCAAAGTGTCATTTTTAGAAAAAATGTGTTGTGAACAGCATAACTCAAAAACACAATGGTTAAATACCAAACTTGTATTCAGGAAAAAATACCTTGCAAGGATGCGACACGAAAATTTTCAAGAAAACCCCCTACTCCAAACTAACCTTTATATGTAAGGTTTTTCGAACTTTTCTTATTTTGTGAAAATTGCTGTAACCATTTTAATTAAAATACCATGTATTAAGGATATTTACATAAAATGTATACCTCGAATTTTCCTGGAATGGAAGTAAATTCATACCTAAAAAATTCCATATATTGAGAGGTGGTAGTGTGGACCAAAACAAGAAAAAAAATGTCCAGTAAACATGGGTTCTAAAATGCATACGTAAAGTGCAACGCCCACTTGTTCATCTTCGTTACTGTGAATCATCTCTTCTATTGCAAGCTCATTGCTATTACATATGCCCTACAGCAGATAGTTAACAAATTAGGACACATTACTCTGTTATTGTCCATAGATGAATACAGCAAACATCTGTTAGTGTTGTTACTGTAAACCGTATTCACAGTTCTGGGTAAGTGTAACGCACATTCTTATCTGTTCTAATGGAATCAGTTTGCGTTTTGAAAGTTTGCGAAATGCTTTTATACTTTAGTTCTATCTTTAAATTTTTGCTGTATGCAACCCTCATTTAATGATGTACAAAGAGCGCCAAAGAAAATCTCACTGCACCTCGCGTCTATGTCACATTATTTAACGTTGTACGTGGCCTTGCGAAGCCATGGCAATTTCGTTGGTTGCTTTAGGCCACGGTGCAAGGGTGCGCTAGATCTTCTCCTAAATAGTTGCACCAATAACCACAATAAAGGTTACAATATGGTGTAGAAACGAAATATATGTTTATGCTCTCGATCGTGTTGGCTAAAAGAGGTAGAGTGGGTGCATTAGGTTTGTCATACAGACCTATTATCGTGATAGGTAGCTCGTACCTTATAGACTAGTGCAGGAAACGCCTTTGAAAGGGTTAAAAGCCAGGGGGAAAACTTGATGAGCGCCCAGGTTAGCGAAATGTAGAATGTGCAGTGTGAGAAGGTTTTCAAGTTAAACTTGAATGACGTTCATTTAATACATAGCGAGACTTTGTAACAAAAAAATAAACAGAACTGTATTCTCACAGTGGTATCAATGCTTGTTGGTACATAAAAGCAAACATAACTAAATAATAAATAATCAAATAAAGCAGCATGTTTTCCCTCTAATTCAAACCATAATTGGTTAATATACCTGTACTAACACATTGCTGATCATATGAATACAACAGGATTATAGGCAAATGTATAACTCAATTTTATTGCCATAATATGTAAGTCATATTCGATAAACCATATACATATACACATTTATCTCTAGTTTCTAAACATGATCAGGTCAATTATAATAAAACAGTAATTTGCATTTAGTAAACGAATATCACCACCTGTGGATGTTTTACGGGGAGTAGCCACTTTCTGACGAGTATGTGGACCGTCTTCCCCAATTTCCTGAAATATTTTTATCCAATAATTTACTATAAAATCACTTATGCCCTGCCGTTGCAATTGCTGTAACAGTGCGACCAGCCTCCCTCATACCCACGATATTTCCACGAGTAATTTCGCTAGTATACGGCATGACTGTTTCCGAGACAATAAACCCCTCTTTTCTCCCTGCTGTGTTATCAAGCCACCACGCTCTGCGATAGGTAAGGCGAAGGACACCCCTCAAAAGACCCTAGAGAACCATACAAACTCAACCGAAAATTTTGTTTGGTGCTGTTTGTAAAAACACTACAGGAAGGTGTCATCAATGCCTGCCAGAGCATCCGTGATCAACCTGGAGTGGTGAGAGTGCACAATTCCCCAAGATGTCGGACAGAAGCATGCTTTACTATGAATGGGCACCATATTGAGTACCTCCTTTAGAAATGGTTCACAAGTGCAGGTCGTATGTAATCGCAAGCAGATTGCTTTAGAAGCTTTTTATTTCACAGTAAGAGAGTAATGTGTCCCTATTTGTTCACTGCATTCTGTAGGTCAAACGTAATGGCAAGGAGCTTGCAGTAGAAGAGATTCTACAATAGAGAAGATGAACAACAGCTCATAGCTTTTAAGGTATCATTTTAGAGCCCTTGTTAATTGGACTATTTTTTAGGGGGCCCATACTACCACCTCTCAAAATATGGAATAATTTTTCTTTAACCCCTGTGTAATCTTGCATAACTGGTAAACGTTAAGCGATAAACGAAAATGTAGTTAAGCGATAGAAGAAAACTTACACCAAAATTTAGATCTCTTTAAAATATACAATTTATTTCAAATAACTATTTATGATATCAGCCCTTTCCGAGATATCCGTTATTAATGGTTTGAATTTCTAAATACTTAGCCTATTCTTTTAAAGCTATGTTTATTTTCAGCCATTTCTCGCAATGTCATGGAAAGAGTATGGAACTTTAGGGCCAGCGTATAGCGCCCAGCTCTTAAACATTTGATTATCGCTATTCCCTTTTTATATGTAAGTGAATGTGGAATGTAGTTATTTTCGGAAAGGTTAATCTCAATTCAAATGCAGTAGATAAGCAAACAAAGCTTTTAAAAATAATTTGTGTGCCTACAAATAAGCGCTAGAGGGTAGAGAAAGTAATGTGAATGTAATGCTTTTTTTTAATAATCATGTTATTTTTTCAATTTAGTGTCATTTTATAGGCCATTTTCTAACATTTTAGGTGATTAAAAGCTGGGCTCTGGTAATGATAAATAAATAAATACATGTTTTAATCTCTCGTCCAATACATCACACCTAGAAATTATATTACTGTTGTGTTGTCAAACCTCTCTGATACAGTTTTTTCCGATAAGTGAAAGTTGTACTGTCAAGATGGTGCATAATTTAAACTCCTGTTTTGCCATTTTAAGTAAATGTTCGGTGGATCGATAATGAACCTCGAGGGAACACCACTACTATGTTATGTTTTTGTGTATGTATTAGCCCTAATTAGATGCCTAACCGCATAACGTGTCTCTGTGCCCCACGAGGCCTTAATACCTGTCCCATTGCCACGAGAGCTATTGGTGTTCTTCGCTTAGAGGTTAGACTACGCATTCAGTTCACGATTTACCCTTACTCATAGCATCAATATGTATAGAGGCATTGATGAGTAATACTTATGGCTGTCAAATCTCTGTAATCTATATAGGGTGTTCGATAGTTTGTGATAGTTGTGTTAAATGGAACTATTTGCTAATAAATCCTTATCCTCCGACGGTCCTGTATAAGGCATAATACCCTTGGTTGCGTCAGATTTTGGTGTAGAACGTGATTCCAACGTAATGGAGCGCCCTCTCACTTAAGATTTGCCGAGTGTAACCCACTGTATGGTCATTATCAGATAATTGGATTGGAAGAGGAGGTCCTATTATTTAGCAATTCGGTTCTGTAGACCTCGCACTGATGGCCTGTTTTCTTTGGGGTCATAAAATGTGAGGTTTATGAAACCGTGTAAGCGCTGCTAGACACTGGTAGAAAGAGTATAATATATTCATTTGAAATATTTTGGATTTCGAATAAAACTTTTAGAGATCGTGGGAAGCAGAGTCCTAAGAAAGAGACAGAGGTAGAAAATACAAAACATTTTACACATGTTCGGGAATACCATTAGAAATACCACAACTATCTTGTTATCTTAAACCCTCCTGACCTTTAGAAAACCGGGCATGTCTTAGAACCTGTAAGCTGATTTCATAAATTTGAAATACGTTCCTTTAATACAACATTTAGCTGATTTCTCAGTAAACACTTCAAATTAATTTTCAGCATACGTTTTTATACCCTAGAAGATTGCAAAGTTAGAGATTGGTATTGTATGAAATAACCTAGAGAATTTAAATTTAAAAATGGAATTGTTACATATAACATATGTTTTGGTGCCTCAATATCGTTATTTTTATCTTTCGACAAACTGTAACAAAAGCTTATCTTTCTGTGCATTTCATTATCAATCATGCTCAAAATCGTGACTGCAGCGCTGCGTTGGCGAAATATTAAAACGGTAGTTGCTTTAAAAAGACGCCTCGTATATAGTAAACTTTCGACTCTCCATAGTTTACAGAATTAAACAAAATTCATGCAGAATGAATCCCTACATTTCGTTCCATTCATTAATTCATTTATCCTTCATCCCATTGGTCTATTTCTGGATCGGAAGTGTAAGCGATGGTGTTTCGGTGCAGCGAGGCAGGGAAAAGGAACCCTGTGAACCTTCACCCCTTTCAGCTTTTGGCTGGCTGCCGCTCATCCGAACCCTGTTGAGGGGTTATTTATGCTGAAATGTTAAATTGGCAGAATGGTATAGGTTAGAATTTCCAACAAAATCTACACTCCATTTTTGCCAATGTTGATAAAGTTACTTTAATGTACCTTGTATTTTCTAATGCTTTAAGGCCTTTTTGCAAGACAGGTGCCTTAAATACCCTGACCCAAGAGGTAACGAAAATCCATACAATCGCGGCGTTACATCTAATTATATAAGTTGAAGTACACTTCCAAATACAAGTAGAAATAAGCGGAGTAATGAATGGATTTAGTGCAATTAGTACATTTTCTGGAAAATTAGGTATATTAATTGCACAGAATAGGAATCCGTTAACCTGAAGAGGTCAGTGCCGAAGTCTGAATATAAAGTCGTCATCGTGGTGTCAGGGTAGCGTGTGCGTCTTCTATTCTAGAGGTTCCAGCTTCAAATCTTGTTTGGGAATAATATAATTTCTTTCTTTCTTTTTTATGCCTGTCTTTCAGTAAGTGAATATCGACTAAGCTAACTGGAATTTAGTCAGTGTACGGAAAGAAAGATGAAAGTCTATAACAGTGCAGCATATTTTTCTAATCAATCATAGGGCCAGCTTTTCTCGCGTGTCCATTTTAAAGTTATTGCTTCTATCTCCACACGTTCAAACGTTTCTTAAGAAATGAATGTTGAAGTTAATAACGTAATAGAGAAACTTGGGCCTGCTTTTGCTTTCCTCCATTGTACGCTGAACTACATGCATGAGCTTCGGCAAAGAGGTAGAACAAATGAAATACAGACGACATGGTGTACTTTCTGGTGCATGCAGTATAGCTTACCTGCAATGAACGGTGCGCTCAACCAAGATGAACGCCTGCCAGGTAACCACGGTCACCTAAACTACGGTGAACATAGGTACACCATGTGTGATGATTACCCCGGTCAAATTCTTACCGCGGTAAGCTGAAGGTCCCTGAAGGATTTAACCAGGATGGTGCACTCGGCCAGTGGATGGCTTAGAAGGTAGTGTCTGAGGCACACATTTATGAGATCCCGTTTTCGATACCAGTTGGACCGGTAATCCTGACCTTGGTTTTTTAACGGTTTTCGCAGGTTGGTAGGTTAATGCTGCGTACTACCACGATTTTCCAGTCCTCACTTCCTCTTATTTTTTCTTCTTTCACTCTATAGGGTAAAGGGATTAGCGTGATGGACGGTGACGTGTGGCGTATGCTGTGGATGTGCTTTGAGGAGAAACATGTTTTTTCTCTGTTATGCAACCTTCCGAAACTGTCCACCAAGAGCAGTCGAGATGTTCAATCTGGAAACATTAGGGACCCCAATGTTGCCCCCGTGCTGTCTCGTCCCTTCCATTTGGAGGTTTAGAAGGAGCAATAACCCTACTGTTGGCCAGTGATAAAATCCTCCACCTCTCTGATCTCTATCCCTAGTATCCCTTCGGAACCTGTTTATCCGACATTTTCTAAACTTGGCTAAAGTATACCTCTGAAATAAATTGAGAATTGCATTAAAGTCATATGTTGCTGGTCGTCTAAGTTCTGCACATTGCACTTAAATTACTTATATCGAAGTTTGACCATAGATTTATTAAAGCTACTTAGCAAATAACCAAGTCACTGCGTTTGCCTAGCTGCAACTGGCCGTTACCGAATGGGTATTAAAATACATAAATGGTTAAGGTATTGAGTCTGTGCACAAGTTCGTGCAGTTTTTACAACACCATGATTTTATTAGTATAAACGTACAATAACAAGACATTGATATACTACGTCATAGATCAATAATCGCTCACGTATTCACTCAGTGATGTAATCGTCTTTGTCAAAGACCACCTGCCAGCATGCAGATAGGAATCCAATGCCTCTCGTATAGATCTGTTGTGGTTTCGAGTTGAAATCTTTTAGCCAGTTGCTAAGAGAAGCTACATCATGAAACATGTCCCTGGGTGTTGTTAGAGACCGGAAAAGATAACACTGGTCAACAGTATGTCACAAAGAATGTGAATGTTCCTCTTAACTAAGCCGTGGATACTGAATTCGAAATGAAATCAGTTTTTGCCTATTGGGCTCAGTTTCCTTGATACGGCACCCTCTATCTATAAAAAAATCTGATGTGTTACACTCACATGACTTTCTCTACCCTTGTACAAACTATTTTTACAAACGCTTATTCTCCATCTACTTCATGTTAATAGAGATAAACATTTGCAGACTCCATCTTATTGCTAATTTCCTTGTAGATGTAAGAGGAATATATATTTACTAGGGCAATATAGAAACAGTAGCCTTTAAGCACATACATATCTCTTAATAGCTGGTTGCTAGGTGCAGCACCATTCCCTTTGCCACAGATTAATACTCTTTGCATATCCAAGACAAAAAATGAATAACGAATTCCCATTTGAGAAAAGGGGTATTGAAAAATTTAAGGGAATAATAAGCAATATCTCGAAAATGGTTCACTCAAAAAAAATGTATACGACATAAATTGTGCATTTTAACGCGATCTACATCTTTTGTGTAGCAAAATTTTGTCTATCTCTTATGGTTTACCAGTTATGCAAAAGTCGTTCACAATGAAGAATACTTTTGGAGACATTCCCAGAAAATTGGAGATATACATTTCATTTGTCATGAAAATATCTTAAAACATATGATATTTTAATCAAAATCGTTAGAGCCGTTTTTGAGAAAATTAAAATTCTCGAAAAATGTTCCATGTAAAGGGTAATCTGGGATGGGGGATTTTCTTCAAAACCTTCGTGTCGCATCTCTGTAAGATACTGAGCCTAAATACCAGTTCTGAGTTATGCTGTTCTCTCTCTCACACACACACACACACACACACACACACGAACATGTTTCCAAAAATGCTGTTTTTAATTCAGGGGGTCTCAAAACATGTATTTTTCTGTGAAATCTCGGTATCGGGTTTTTGGGTGGAATACAATACTTCCCCTACTTACTATACGTAGTAGAGAAAGTAAAAATGTAAATGACATATATGTGGAGATAAGGGTATTGTAATTCTGATCGGCTTGCAGCTCGGTACACAAAGTGTTGCTGCCTTATATGCCAGTGGGACAGCAGAGACGGATACAACGCTATTCTGGGAAAAAATGGTCTGTTCGGAAATAATTGTTACCTGCAGAGAAGAATTTGGTGACAACTCCACTTGTTAACCCAAAAGATGTATATTTACCTCCGCTGCGTATTACATTAGGTCTAACCAAAAACTTCGTGAAAGCCATGGACAAAGCATCACAAGGATTCGTGTATTTGCGAGATAAGTGAAGTAAAAATGAGGAAATATTTGTAGGATCTCAAATTAGAGAATTTATGACAAACATTTCCTTGAATTATTGAGTGTTAAGTATGTATGTTGTATTGTATTTCGACTGTTGGGGAGCCGAACTTGAAGTAGTTGCAACCGCACGTATGGTATCCGGTGGCCTTTGCCCCTAGTGCAAGAATGAACTTTGTATTTTGACTGTTTCTTTAAATAGTATATATTTATGTTTCCCTCGGCTGCGTCAGTATTAATTCGTAGAGACCTGGGTTTCTTAACGCGGCTGAAGAATGTAGGCTTACACAGATTATAATTTTTACTTCACTCCTTTTATTATTCCTTGACACCAGTTAAATAACACTTCACTGATATAGAGAGCTGTGAGATTATTTATTAATTACATGCACTTTTTAACACGTAGACTATTTTAGTCTCTCACTGAATAAGTATTAAACTTCTCGTGGACGCATCTCGCGTCCAGTTAGGAACGCTGTCTACAAGCAACTGACTTCTGAATTTTTACATTTTGCTCCATTTCAGTTTCTGGTTGGATAATCCTACTCCAATAGTATACTTTTATTTAACTTAAGGCTTTTTCTGGTTGTTGATTGGCTATTTACAAAACTGTCTCAAAAATTACATTGTTGCTGCTCCAAGAATTACCAGTAGAATTATTAAACTTTTTAATTCATTATTGCCTCAAGGTTACCTCATTGTTAGCAACTTTTGACCTATTCTTCTCACAGCTCCTGCATTATTAAAATACGTAATACATTCACATAACATTATTGAAGATGTACATAATAATATAAACATTAATACAATGACGTAATATGCACTTGTTACATACACATATTGCTTTAAGGCGGGCTGTTATTATGTTTTATATATTATATAATTAGACTGAAATTATTCTAAATGTTAAAAATACTGCCTCAAGTGATGTTGAAAAAAGTGGCATTACTGTCTTTCTTAAGTGTTTGTAACAACTTTTTAGGCAACCATAAGCCAATATCTATCACGTTATTGAACTGTTGAGGCAATATCACCATATGGAATAAAGCATGTCACTTGAACGATCACCTCTTCTCGGATAACCTTGGTGCCGTTGGCGATGAACATGGAGAACGGTTTCACCAGGACATTTCTCTAATGGAAAAGTGTTATCAAGGGAATTTGAGTGCTGCAATGCTGCAAGACTACTACTGGATTACAAACAGATGCTTTTGAGGCAAAGTATCGCAGGAAATCAGGAAAAAAAAACATTTTTCCTTACTCTTATGTTGCTAATTTCTTTGATTAACTTGCGTACTAACAATTGTTTTTGTTTTCCTTTTGCCAGATACATATTTACAGAAACCTTTATCACATGGGAACTTGAGGCCAGTTCTAAGATTAGATCTGGATTCAGGTATGAATTATCTTCCACCAGAAGCGGGTTTTGTTTTTGTGATTGTTGTCTGATGAAATGAGCAATAAATTGAGTTTTATTTATGGATACTCTGTAACCGCTGTGGTTCTTGGCGTTCTATTCTATATTGGATGTGAAGAAAGGAAATTTTCCTCAGAGGCCTCTTTATCAAGCTTGAGGTTCTTTAACGTGCCTTAAATGGTCTGCTCGGAAAGAATTGCTACTTTGAGAGAAGAATTTGGTGCGTCCTCTCAGCGCGTGCTTCCCTCGTACACACAATTTGTTCTCGTGGCTTCTGCAGCAGCGATCATCGATTAATCTCGAAGAGTAAAATGTATCGGAAGTGTTAATTTTTGCCTACTTGACACTCCATAGTGAATACCCTTGAAAATGGCCTAAAACGAGCGGTTAACAACATATAAATCTCTGTTTGCAACCATCAATCTCCAAACTGAGGAAAAACAAATGAATTACGTAAAACGAAGGCTTTACAATGTCGTGTTGTCAACACAATAAAGAACGGCACGGATATATGCACGACCAATACATTTGTAATGAATTTACTAACTATTTACTCTTACACAACCATGTCCTCCATGGTGTAGTGCTTACCATACTAGCCTCTAGTTTTTGAGGTCGCGGGTTCAAATTTGAGGCAGTATTTTTAACACTTAAATGATATCAGTCTCATTATATAATATATAAATTCAATAAAAGCCCACCTTAAGGCAATATGTGTTTTGTAACAATATATAAAATTGTGTATATTACAATCATTGTATATGTTTATATTATTGTATCCATGTGTTATGTGAATGTATTACGTAATTTAATAATGTAGGAGCTGTGAGAATAATAGGTTAAAAGTTGCTAACAATGAGGTAATCTTGAGGCAATAATGAATTTGAAAGTTTAAATGCTACTAGTCATTATTGGAGCAACAATAATGTAAATTTTGAGACAGTTTAAAAATAGCCAATCAACAACCAGAAAAAGCTTTAGTTGAATGAAGGTATTCTATTGGATAAGGAGTAGCCAATCAGAGACTTGAAATACAGAAATTTACAAGTTTAGGCGGTTGAAAGCAGTTCAGTTGGTTGCTGACAGCGTTACTAAGCAGACGAAAAAAAGTGTGCTCAAGAAATTTAATACGTATTTGTGCGAGACGAAAATAGTTTTACGTGTTAAAAAGTGCAAGTAATTAATTAAAGAATCTCACAGCTCTCTATATCAGTGAAGTGTTATTTAAATCATATCAAGTATTAATAAAAGGAGTGACATAAAATTATAATCCGTATAGGCCTATATTCTTAGTCACACCACAACCCTAACAGGACATCCATATCTCTAATAATAATACTGACGCAGCCGACGCGAACATAAATATATAATATTTAAAGAAACAGTTAAATTACAAAGTTAATTTTTTTTAAACTTGGGGCAAAGGCCGCCTGAAAGTACATTTGGGATGAAGGGTACCGAAAACTGTTTACTATACGTGCGGTTGCAACTCCTACAAGTTCGGCTCCCCAACAGTTGAAATACGATACAGCTCCTTCTAAAATACTCCTTTCTCAAATTAGGCGGAGGGCGATGGATTTTTTCGGGCTAAAAATCCTTAGCATGGCTTCCCTCGCAAGGGAATTAAAGCGGTGGTCCCGTGTCGCAGATTTATGGCACGTAAAAGAACCTCAAGCCTGATAGAGGCCTCTGAGCAAAATTACCGGTCCTTCACGCCAAATGTAGAATGGGACGCTAAGGACCACAGCAGTTAAAGATCGTCCATAAATAAACAAAACATTTCACAAAAATCACTGCAATTATAAACTGTTAAGAATTTCATGTTATTCTAAAAATTCAATAACAAACTACATTTATTTTCTGCTTCGTTGCGAATGGCCCTTTTTCGTTTTTAAGTTCGCAGCATTGTTGAGTTGAGGTATGGAGCACATTATAGTTATGATTTAATCACAGTCGTTTTGGATTTAGTTTTGTTTTGTTTCAGAGAGCCACATTATCTGTGCCTATAATCAAGGAAACGGTCTCTAGACGGCCTTTACATTTCAACGTGGAGAATGTTTGAGAAAGTCGTAATAAAACTTTTTAAAGACAACGTTGCAGTTGCAAAATAAAATAAAAGTATATTTAACCTAAAACTAAAAGCGTTTTTCTCGTTAATACAGTATTAATGGCGTAAAACTACAAAAACATTGTTTTTCATCTAGTTATTAGTTGTCTACGAAATTAAGCAATCACAAAAAATCGGAGTTGCATTTTTTACAGCATTTAAATATCTGTTCTCTGCAAAAGCGCATTATAGTAGAAGTAAATTCAAAATACAGTATTAAAATCCAATCAGCAGAAATGTGTTTTACGATCAGTTGGGGAGGCACGAGGGACGATAAAATAATAAAAAGTTGGGAGGGGGAACGCAACAACATAAAATACCGACACAGGCTATATTATCTGCAATACTGAAAAATAGGTAATGAAGCAGTCCCCCACCCAAGATTTTTTTCGTAAATCACTGCAGCTCGTTTAAATATTCCTTTGGTGGAAAATGGAAAAACAAAATATTACCTACGCCTGCAAAATTATAGCTTAATTTAACTTGCTTGGTAATTTTTTCAGAGAAAATGCTTCAATTTTTCAAGTTTAATGAACAGCATATAAACGGATCAACCAACTGTAAACAATTTAGGTGGTCGAAGGATTTGTAGAGAGTACTTTTGCATTCCTTCTATAAAGTAAACATTACTTCATTCTGAAACTAATAGTAACAATAATATAGGCAGGATAAAAAAAATTCTAACTGCTATTTTGGACGGTTACAAGAACGGAGCTGTTAAAAATCAAAAAGCAATACAAAAATGGTGCAGTTATACATTTTCGAAATAGCAGTCTCCAATTTGCACTAACGTCATCATTCAGAGTACTCTGTATAAAAATTAAAAAGAAACTGAATATGCAGTAGGACGTTAAATTATAATACCACAGAAGTACATTATGGTAGCGTTGAAACTATCTCTGCTTCCAGTAGAGGGCAATCAGATATAATTATTTTATTCAGCACTGTCATACATGTACGAATGATATAGCTGTTTTGTAACATACTGCAGTGACTCGAGTTGCTGAAGACCGGATAGAGGGGTAGTTCAGGGTAAGAGCTACCCGCTTACGGCGGAATGGAAAAGGAGAAAAAGGGTAGAACAACCGAGTGTATGAATAATGCCGAAGTAGTTTAATCAACCATAAGGAAGTAATCTAGCCATTTCAACCAACGCACATGCCTGCAGGAGCTCTGGCTAGTCTGGATGTTCATAACAAACTACACAGCTGCGGCGAAAGGTTCGACACCGACAGGGCGACCGAGAGACGCTTGGGGACAACTTATATTGCCTTTTTCTGCTCACTATAACCAACATCAGCGTTTTGCTATAACTGATTATTCGCGATCAATTCTAGATTAAGCTCTTTCTGCCGCGTTGCACCACTTCCTTATCACTGCTCAGACCTCTGTGTACGGCCGTTGCAATATCCCTAGTATCATGAAAACTACTATAGATGGTTTCTACTACAGTGTGGTTTTAAAATGAGGCCACAGACCGGATATATGCGTAGCTCGCAGTACTGCAGCGACCGCGGTACTTTTCCCCATGTGCAACTGGCGATGCATGACGCGTTCGAGGTTACCTTTATCAGTTGTGCTTCAGTTGGTACCTTGTATTCATGCTGTAAAGAGAGTTGTGCATTATGCATCTCAAAGGTGAAAGGTTATTCAAGACATCTGTGTTTTGTGGGATTTTCTTAAGAGCGTTAATATTTTATATTATCCTACTGCAATGCCTGCCGACAAATTCACGTTTGAACAACGAATTTTTATGTAGAATACATACATACATAAAAACCGAATCATGTGGAAAGATGAGTAGACAATTTCAGGAGAAATTTCCTGGTATTCCAGTTCCAGGTAGAGAAACTGTTAGATTAGTTCAGGTTAGGTTAGGTTAGGTTAGGTTAGGACAACGGGATCGTAAACGCCTAACCTAAGAAGCGAAAACGAGATTTCTAACAGAAGAAAAAACTGACGAAATTGGTTCATCTATAATGGAGAGCCCTAAGAAATCAAGTTTATAGGAACAATCCTTACACCATAGACGAAATCAAGGAAATATAAAAATAGAAATTATGAACATTACGCAAGAACTAATGTGTGTAAATAGAAATTTATCGGGAAGATATCAGGAATATCTTCACGCAAATAGACACCACTTATAACAAGGTTAGTACTGATTATAGTGTATGTTACTATTACTCTAAGTGACGCGGGAGTTACAGAACAAAAACAAAACAGCGTTTTACAGTGTGCGGAGCACGTATACGCGCGATCCGTGGCCTCACCATAAAACGACCGCAAGTTTGATGGACGTTTTGTGAGTTAAGTGAGCAGTAGTAACAATAAATATACAGATGTAAAGTTAGCAGTAGATTAAGAACTTGCGTGTGTATGGTGAATGGAAAAGAAGGGAGAATGTCATCAACTTGACACCGGAACGATCAATCACAACTATGTAAAAGAATCGGAGTTTGGCACCTAACTTAACAATGGATTAAGGGTAGCCTCCTGTCACTGTTATGCGTAAATACTCGTGGACTTACTTGTTTTGTAATGGTTACTTCTAACGTGTTATTTTAGAACGATCGGAACTCCTACTGCAAAATAACCGATTGTTCCAAGTCTAAACAACAGTAGATGTTTACACATGAAAATATTTCAGCCGCGGAAAGTACACTTACATGCAAAGAACTTCAAAAAAGTGAGATAGTTTACCTGAATGGTGTAGAAATGCACCAGTCCTTCCTGCCATGTGTAAAGGTCCTTCCATCTTTCCGTCAGCTATCAGCACCTTTTCCCTGTCGATTAAATAGATTACATTTTTATGCATTTGATTGCCTTCAGCAGAGCAGATGAAAATATTAAAAAGATTCTACGAAATAAACACCTTAGATATTTTGCTCCTTAAGTTTATAGCTACCAGAATAGATCAGCTAGACTATTAAGTCTAATTAAGCATATCCATCTGTGAAAAAGGGCCAAACATTGCGATATGCATTTTAGTGTTATTAAACACTACAGACCTACTTTAGTTCTAAATACGAGGCGCCTTTTTAAAGTATGTACCGTTTTAATATTTTGTCGGTACAGCATTGCAGTCGCGATTTGGAGCATGGCGATCAATTCCTCCATTCATTAGGAAGCCAGTTGTAGCCGTGAGCGATCGTCACTTTATGCTTTCCTGTTGTTCGAGTGTTTCGAAATGTTTATAATAATCGAACTACCCGGCGACTGCAAAGTGAGATCAGTGATTCGCTTTTTGAATGCGAGGAATGTTAAGCCAGTAAACATTCAACACCGATTGAACGAGGTTAATGGGAAACAACAATGAGTGACAAGCCTCGGACACACACAGCCACACAACCTCAAGATCTGATCGCATCATTTGGTTGGAAACAATTCGACCACCCTCCCAACAATCCGGATATCGCACAAGTGATTTCACCTCTTTCTTCATCTGAAGAAATTTCTCATTGGAAAACATTTCAAGAAGTGGAACAAGAAGTGTTGACTCGGCTTTAATAACCGGCGGCATCATTCTTTAACGAAGGCATATAAAAACCGGTCTCCGTTACGGCTGTGTTTGTAGAGAAGAGGTGTAAGGTGATACATTCACATGACTTTCTCTACTCACTATCTTTATTAGTGGGTATACAAACTATTTTTACTAAAACTTACAATTATTTAGTCAGATAACTGAGAAGAGATCTTTGATTTTTTATGTTAACATAAAAAAACACTGGGAAAGAGAGAAATATGTAGACAACACAAATAAAGAAGAAAGAGGAGGTATAGCATGGTTAAGGACAGGAATATGGAGGCTAAAAGGGAAGCAAAACGGCTATGCACAAGGTGAATGTCCTTTATGCGGGGAAAGTGAAGATATACAACATATTATATTTGAATGCAAAGAAACAGAGGTTTGATGAATAGGAATAAAAATATACATACAATTCTAGATAAAACTGTAACAATGTGGGTAAATACTTAATGAAAGTAAAAAATAAATGGATACGGACGGTTAAAAGAGGAAAAAGAATGTAAATAAAAATAAATATAAGAACTACTAAATGTATCAACATGTAACTGTAATACACAATGACTGCTGATCTTAGTGGCCAGGTCCAAATAGAGAAGGCAGTCTAAATATGTATTAACTTAGTGCTCAAATAAATTATTATTATTATTACTATTATTATTAAGTACTACAAAAACTTATTTTTCTATCTACTACATTTTAATCCAAACTAACCTTTGCAAAAATAGTTACATTACACATTTCTTTATAGATACAAAGACAACAGCACTAGTCAAGTATTTAAGAACTGGACGCTATCTGCCAGTTTTAAATTCCATACTGTTTCCATGACATCGCAAGAAACAACTGAAAATTCACGAGAATTTAAAAGAATACGTAGTGAACAATTCCAACCTTTAATTACGGACATCCCAGAAAGGGCTCATGCCACAGAAAATCTTATTTAAAGTAAATTGTGTGTTTTAAAGAAATTTCCATTTTTTGTGTTACGTTTTTTTCTTTCGCTTAACATTTACCAGTTATAAACGATTATACAAAATTCTTCCGAATGAAGAGAACTTTACAAGCTATTTCCAGAAAATTCAAGATATATATTTTATTTATCACGTAAATATCCTTAATATTAGTCAAAATCGTTAGCGAGGTTTTTAAAAAACTCTTACATTTTCGAAAAATCTTCTATGTAAAGGGTAGTTGGGGTGGGGATTTTCTTTAAAATCTTCGTGTCGCATTTTTGGAAGATATCGAAGCTAAATACCAAATATGGTATGTAACCGACTTTTCGTTTGAGTTATGCCGTTCACACCCATACACACACAGGACCTTTTTTTAAACAAGCTTTTTTTTGTTGTATTTCCGGAAATATCTATCAAATTTTTGGGTGGAAAATACATTCTCTACTATGTACGTGGTAGTGAAAGTAAACACACGTCTCGCTAGATTTCATCTCAACGACTTTTTATAGCATGTCACACAAGAATTTAAATGTCTATTGCAAGACTAGCTTTCTATAAAACTGCAGTAAAAAATAAGGTTTTTTCAGCATTGAAGTGAACAAATCATTCGAGAGGGGCCTCAGGAATCTTAAAATACTTAACTGCATAGAAGGAAAGTCGGAGGGCGTTGTATAACACCTCATAAAAACAGATTAACCAAACCTGATGAATTTTAATTACCATGCTTAGTTGTGACGTTATTACACAAGAATATTCATGTTGTATAAAGTCACATTTAACGTTTATTTTTTTATAAAAATAGGATAGTTGAAATTCGTCTCTAAAATGTATGAATATACTATTAAAAAGTTTCATTATAAAATACTACTTTTTCCAAAAAATAAATTGAATCGAAGAGTAATTTTTTAATTTAGTAAAATAATAAAAAGCAAAATATCTCTGAAATCAATTTTAAAATATCCATGAAATTTGTTATGTGTTATACATTGTTATACATTAAGCCCTGATTAGCGTGTTAAAATTTCAAAAGACTCGACTTGAAATTGTGGATTTTTTTAAATGATCTGCAAGTTTAAGTATAAAAAATTAATTACACGATGTAACATCTTGTAATAACTAAAACTATCGGGAGTACTTGAAGCAGCAATAGAACATTTTAACAAGTTACTCATTTTCCCCTTCTGTCTCTGGAGGCTGTGGGGCTAAATCACAAATAGGGTCAACCCGGACTCCCCTTAATTGCTTTCTTAATTACTTGCTTAATTCTTTCTTTCATGAGGTTCGTTAATGCGTTAGTATGTTTCGCCATTACTTACCTATAGTAATTAGAGGGAACAGGGAGAATGGTAGCAAAAGGCGAAACGGTATAAAAGGCAATCAAATACTGGTTTAGAATAAAGCTACTAGAGGAAAATGCTATATTAAAGCGCTTGGTTGTACAGGAGGAAATGGGGAAAAATTAATTTGGATGCAAGAGATATTGGAAGAAATAGGAATGGGGGAAACATGGGCAAAAAGAAACAACAAAAGTAAGGGTTTCTGGAAAGAAATTAGAACAAGACTAAGGATATTGAAAGGCGAGAAATTACGAGTAGTTTCAAGGAAAAAAGATTAATACATTATATATATTTTAAAAGGAATAGGAAAGAGAAAAATGCATTGAAGTAAGCAACAAAGATGCCAGAATGGGGTATGCTTGGACAACTGTAATGAATTTAAGTGGTCTAACACGGGGAAGGGGGGAGAGGTGTATTAAATATAACGGATTACATGACACTTGGCATTATATTCTGCAATGCGAGGATGTGGATAAAGGAAGAGAAAATCTAATACTAGAGGTGTGTAAAAATTTACCAATAGAACTAAAAGTTAGGAAGACGTTTAATACAAGTTCAAATGAATGTATGGAGAAAGCAGGGAAATACTAGGTTGAAATGGTTAAAGGAAATGTAAATCAAATTGGAAAAACGTGGGAAAAGGGTAACAAGGGAAAAAATAAACAGTGGATGTATTATACTTCCCCTTTTATATATTATATATATATATATATATATATATATATATATATACAACGGTATGTTAAATATAAGGGAAGAAAAATAATAAGCAACTCCATTGTACACAATGTATAAATTGTATGTAAAGTTTAAAGCAGACAATAAAATCATTCAAAATAGAGGAATATTGCATTCCAAAGGAATATTGCATTCCAAAGAAATATTCTATATAGGAATCTCACTGAAAATACGCCTTTTGAAGTCCCTGAATAAAAAAAAATCATCTTAGAAAAAAATTTATGTGCGCGTGAGCAGTTTAACTAAAAAATAAAAAAATCCAAGTCCGTTACATACCAAGCATGCGAGCTGTGAAGGTTTTCAAGGAAGTCCCTACTGCAAACTACCTTTTATATAGAAAAGGTTACCATTTGTTATTTTGTGAAAATTGTCCTACGATTTTGATTAAAATATCATATGTTTAAGATATTTGAATGGCAAATAAATTTATATCCTGAATTTTCTACCAATATCTGAAGTCCTTTCATTCTGAAGAGTTTTATATAACTAGTAAAGGGTAAGAAATGGACAAATATTACTACCCAAAAAATATAGATCACATTAAAGCACACAATTTAGGTCAAATAATATTTTTATGGTGTTAATCATTTCCAAGATATTCTTTGTTGTTGGTTTAAATTTTCTAATACTTACATCCTTTTCAAGCAGTAAGTTGCCTTCATTTTTTTTCTAGTGGTCATGCAAAGCGCATAAGAATTTCAAAGCCATCATATGGGATCCGCCTTTTTAAAAATCTGTCGCTTTAGCTCACTATCTTATTTTTCACCAACAACGAAGTGCGAAATGTATGAAAGTTTATCTTAATTAACATATACTAGGTAATATAATAAGCTTTTGTAGGAACAGTTTGTAGAGAATCGAGTAGAATAAGTCATGCGAATGTAGTACAAATGATTTTTGTTTAAGCTGAAGCATGAAGCTGTTTTGACAATGGTAAAAGGAACCACGGTGCTCACAATGGAAAAACCAGCGTTTCATTCTGGAGAATAGGCACTAACTTTGAATCTAAGCCTACCACTTGACGCTACAGAGGCCATTTAGTATTTCTGCAATATTAGGATAGGACATTTAAGTGTAGGTTTACACTCTTCTCCTCGCAATGTAGCACACCCTTTTCCAGGCCTGAACTGAAGTCTGCGCTTGTGTTGGACCGCAGAGAATCTTGTCTTTTCCCTCTCTCAGAATAACGTTTATTTATCTTATAAATGGAATCTGTCTATTGTAAGATATATAATAATATATTTAATATAATATATTTATCTTATTGAATTAACTAAAAATAATTGGAATACATCTCATTATGTTTTTATTATTAAAAGTCTTTTTTGTTGTCAGTTTAGGAACGCGCAGGTTTATATTGGTGATGAAATACCTAGCACCATCCTCTCCCCAAGGTCAACTTCCTCCCAATCTTCTATAATTCTAGAAATTTTATTCCCAGATTACCCAGATCAATTCCCAAAGGGTAACATTACCAGGGAGTTTCCAAAGTTCCTCTAGTTGATTATCACTAAGTAGTGGACATGACAGTAGCAATAATAATTATACTAGTAATAGTAACAACTCACTCAACGACGAATTCGTTGACCTAATCACCTAAATAACGTGCGGTCGTTTTATGGCGAGGCCACGGATCACGCGTATTCGTGCTCCGCAAGCTGTCTATTACACGGGGGAGGGGGATTATTTACATAGGTTTTGGTTATCTAGTAGTTTTTACAAACAAGTATCTTTAGTTTTAGAGAAAAACTGCCGATACAGACTTTGGGATACCGGTATACAATGTACGTCAAATGGCTTTTTCTGTAACACTAGCGATTTACAAAACATTCGTTGTCAAAAACAAACTTTTTCAGGTTGAACTGTCACGCGACATCTGTAGAGCATTTTGCACGATTCTTTTCCACTAATGGACGCATTAGACAAAACTGACAACTGAACAGTTGTATTGTTTTTATATTATGTGCACAACCAGATTTATATTTTAAAATAATTTATAGTCAAACATTTAATGAGTAACCGAACGAGAATAGAAACGTCATTATGGGAAGTCAACCATAATGCAATAAATGAATGTAGGAATAGATTTTGGTTTGTTTCGAGAGCCCCAATTTAATAATTGCGACCAAGAGATATGTGCTTTCTCCTGGTAGTTTATAGTTCCGCCGGTAGGGGCACTTCGTCTCTCTCGTAGTTCATGGAGTTCACAATAAAGATCCGACAACATTTCAGTGGAAAATGCCGCCAGATTGAAATTAGAAACTAGTATGAGGCGAGCCGCAGTAAAACGACAGGATCCTGTGGTTTGAAATTTAGTCCGAGGTTAGGCTTACGAAATTTAGGTTAGTGCGTGTGTGAACTTGACCCAAGTAACAGATATGATAACACAATATGGGAAGTAAAAGCCGAGTGCGAGCTTCAGACGCTCGCCTAAAGCAAAAACATCTATTCTCGCGGATTACACTAATACGGATGAATTATCAGTTTCTTCTGCGCATGCACTGTTTAACAATATTAGCGTACTTTTTCGAGATTTCGCGTTGATTTCTGCTATAAAAGAAACTGTCTAAAAGGAGGACGGCTGTGTAAGTACTCACATATCCTCTTCTAGCCCCTCACATGTATTTTCATTGCTTTCACTCCGTTTAACATTTCTACAGGATATAAATACAAATAGTTACCACAAATTGATAATATGTAATGTTGAGTGTTCTTACGCTGAAACTAAAAGGTTAATGATGAAAGCCAGCTAAACACGAAGCACTCAAGTCAAATATAAAAAGTCCATGCTCTCAAAAGAGCACGCATGTAGAACTTCAAAAGCAGGATAATATACGAAGTCGCAAATTGGTACTTCAAAATACCTCCCTAATTCATTCACCAGTGTTTTGATGTAGCATACACAGGGACTTTATGGGTACAAATATAAAGATTAAACAATAAGGAAATATAACCACAACTAAATAAACTCTTACTAAACGCTTGCACTGAAAAACCAATGCCGAATTGTTAAAGAAGCACAATTGCCAAACTGAATGAGTAATTTAATGTCACTATATTGTAGTATTATTACTAGTCGTCCACGATACGAGTGCGCTTGTAGGAGGGCGGCTCTGTTTTTGTTGACAACGTGAACGTCATCAAGGCTTGGGATCAGAGCGGAGCACGGACCAAGGCGCTAGGGTAATGTACAGCTACACAATGAAAACAATACTACTCTGTGGGCCTCAACAGCGCTAGTATATGAAGTTGAAATGCGAATGTTTTCTTTAACCAACTGTCCTTTCGATGCCCCAACCCCTTTTTCCTCTTCCCAGTGAACGCAGTCATATCGTGGCTGACTAGTATGAACCATGTTCACTTATTATATAACAATCAAATGTTATCATAACAAGAGATAATAGAATGATACATGTATACATGTTTAGAATTGTAAATCACTATTTATTACCACTGAAGGAGAGGTTAAATTTGAGCAATAAAGGCCGTTCACTATTATTATGCAATTATAGGAAATGCATAAATGTAATTGTAAACTGACTTTAACCACATTAACTTCTCACTTAGTCTCAATGACGAAAAGATTAATCTCGATATGTAAAAGGGAATTTTATTAAATTACCAGGAGGTACCTTGAATCACTTTTACTCGATCTCAGGAGTGGAATAATCAATCTTTGAGTGAAATTAATTTAGAACGAGAATGTCAATGAAGCGAATATCTGACCCATGCCACATATCTTTGTAAGAATAGTATAGAATTATGAAAACTGTGTTGCATTCAGGCTCCTTTCTCTACCAACAACGTTTATTGGTGGGTATACAAGTTGCTGTTACGAAAGTTTATTTTCCTACCCTATTCATTTTAATCGAGATAAACCTTTCCGGAAATAGCTGCACTATACATTTCGTTATAGATACAAAGAGGATGGCGATAGTCAAATGCTTTAGAACTGAACGCCTTAAAATTCCACGAGGGTCAATCCGAAAGTAATGCCTCCCATTTTTTTAGTGTTGCCTTTGAGTGTCCGAGCCAGATTATGTTAGTGTAGTATTAATTGTTGAACTTTCCCGCTGATATCCTGTTGGTTTCGTTGTCCTACGAAAGATGATAGCAGCAGGGAAGCGTTAAAAAATTCGCTACTGACGTTGAGGTGCGTACAAAACAAATATGAGATTGAATTCCTTACCGCTGAGAAAATTGCGCCTATTGAAATCTATCGACGCTTGATAACGGTGTATCGAGATAATACAGTAGGTGTGAGTAATGTGAGGCCGTGGGTACGCATTTCAGAAGTGGTGAAAAGGATGTGCAGGATAAGCCACGCCCTAGTCAACTCATCCGTAATGATCGGCGGATTACGACCAAGGAATTGTATTTAGAATTGAATGTCAGCTGTAATGCCTTAGACAAGGCGTTACGCAACCTTAATTATCGCAAAGTGCATGCGAGATGGATCCCGTGGATGTTTTCACAACACCAAAAACTCATAGAATGGAAATTTGTCGGGTCCTGTTGGATTAATACGAGGCTGAAGGTGACAATTTTCTGAACTCCATCATCGCCGGAGATGAGACGTGGTGTCACCACTACGAGCCAGAATCTAAACAAGAGTCCATGGAGTGGCGATATCCGATTTCTTCAACAAAAAAAAGTTCAAGATACAGCCATCCACAGCTAGCCAAGATGGTGGCTAGCCTCAACTGGTTCAGATTTTTTACGAGCGTGGCATGCAAGCTCTTGTTCATCATTGGAAAAAGTGCATAACGAATGGTGGTCATTATGTGGAAAAAAACAGTATGTAGCTGAAATCTTGCTCTATTTAACTGTGTTATTGTGCTTTCTGTATCTACTGTAGTTTACATCAAAATAAATAGGAGGCACTAATTTCGGAATGATGTAATATATTTTGCGTGCAATCGCGAGAAACAAATGGATATCGAAAGGACTTGAAGATAATTGCAGTATTGAACGATTCGAACTATTAATAACGTATATCTCCGAAATTGCCGCTGTGAGTAAAAAACCTTATTCGGAATAAATTGTGTGTTTCTTTCGAATGAAGTGGACTTAACCGGCTATTCCCAGAAAATTCAAGATATACATTTTATTTTTAATGTAAACATCTTTAATATTTGGTATTTTAATCAAAATCATTAAGAACCATTTTTTAAAATATATCACATTTCTTAAAACATTCTTATAAAGAATAGTTTGGGGTGGAGAATTTTCTTGAAAATCCTTGTAGCACATCTTTGGGTGGTCCTGAACCTAAATATCAAGTTTGTATTTATCCTGCTTTTCGTTTCTGAGTTAGCTGTTCAGAGATACACCACGCACCTGTATTTTTGGATTCAGGGGACTTCAAAACATTTATTTCCGTTGAAGTCTTTTGGGTGAAATGCAGTACCTGCTCTATTTCCTAGGTACGTGGTAGGTAAAGTACTACGTAGATACCTATTATTTCTCCCCCAATATTGACAAAATACAGCTTGGCAAATGGGACCAATTTACAATGAATTTGGAATTATAACACCTTTAATTTCAATTGAATATGGCTAGTAAAATCGTTAAGTAAGATTGGCAAATAAAGCTGATTATAACTGAATATAGAATAATAACAAACAGGGAATTAGAGCTACTCCAAGCTCAATATCAATGGTGAAATAATTACACATGTCAAGCAAAACTAATTTAGAATGCATATAGGCTTATAACCCACGCGCAACTACAATTAACAGTAACTAGTAAAATTGTTAAACTTGGCAAGCAAGACCTGTTAATAGACATTTAACTAATTCCTCCTTATCCACTATGTGTGATGGAATACCTAATTAATGTGACCAGCAGAATTAAGTCAGAATGAATATGAGATTCCAACTAACTAGGCATAACAGATTCTCATTGAATATCAGTGGTAAATACCAGATTGTAGACGGGATGGCTCAGGCGGTAACGTCTGTGGCCCGGGTTCATATCCCGTGAGACGACAAATCTGATTGAGGTTTATTCGTGGTTTCTCTCAGTCGCTTAGCTATTTAATACCACAACCTAAAACTTCCACCTTAAGTCTAAAACAATAGTAAGAATGAAAAAAGGTGGTAATAGCGAAGACTGTGCCATCTATCCACAGACAATGAAAGCAGGTAGACTGGACGGCACCCTAATGCCATCTGCACGGCATGAAGCAGAAGATCCGGTTGCTCTGCACTAGGTCTCCGTGGACATGACGAAGCAAGTTGTTTATAGGGATGAGACCTAGAGGGCTAACTGTCCGCCACACCTCGATCTAAGAGTTATCCATTAACGTATCATCGCGATATGACTATGTAGTTAAAGCGACGCAAAATAATAATAATAATAATAATAATAATAATAATAATTCAAGATGACACCAGTAAACTTGTATCTGAAAAGTGACATCACCAATTAAGAGATTCAGTTAATTAAGCATTCGAACAACGACGTTTGGTTTGAAGCTAAACTTAATTTTTACAGCTGGCCTATGTGTAGAACTTTTATTATAGTGCACACGAACTGAAATATTTTCATACTACCCCATTGTGAGCAACTTTGTTTTCAAGTCTAATCACATGACAATTACACCTTATATTTGCACATGTTTAATGATTCGACTTGGTTCGATTAGGATTTACTTTTCATTATGAAATTAGCGTAATCGGAGCGGCATCACTCTCGACCAGCCACAAATCCTACAACATTCACTTAAGTCTATGCATACTCGCGTGCGTAAAATGCGGCCCATAATGAACGGAGCTGTTTATATTGATACTGACAATGGCGGTTTTCTATTACCGTTTAGTGGCAGCAATAACTTAGTGTTCGTCTCCATGTCGCTGATGAAAGCTCTCATATTGTCACGGCCATAGACTAATTCAACATTCACTAAAGTTTCCATATTTAAGGCCATGACAAACGGGGACGTAACATCAATAGGCATGCAAACTATGGATTACAACCTTTAAGGTTTACCGGGAGCTTTATGGAAATTCAAAAGAGGAAGTTATTTCAATTTTAACACACTATAGTTTGAATAACAAAATCCTTCACCTTAGATTCATATTTCGTTGTTTCATAGCAAAATCAGCCAAACCGCGAGGCAGCGAGTACTTTACATTGAGCCCTTTCCACTACGAAGGTTCAGGCCCTAAGAGGTCAAGCCTATCCCACTTCCTGCCGTGCGTCGCTAACGCTATTCGAACATTCTGGGTGTTACTATAGTAGTTTAATCTCCTTCCGGTACAGAACTACCAACCTATTCCGGGAAGGTCGATCCAAGATAAGCCTGCCAAACTAAATCCCCATGGGCTCGCAACAATATGTAGATGTCATAGCTGTCATTGTAACTTAGACATGCAAATGATCCTTCACGCCTTCCTCTAGAAGGCCGAATTATTTGTAATTGGTTTAGATTTTCCTTGAGTGACAATCGTAACGAACCTATCATAGAAGGGTATCCGAACTACCCCTTTATTTCACTTATACTATAAGCAGCGTTAATTGGTTAGTTTTTTTACCTCTAAATTACTTTTCAGCCCAATCACATAAAGAACTGATACTCCCCGAACGGAGTCAAAAGTTGGTTATCTGAAGGTGGAAAACTTACGGATTGAAAAACCCTATAGCGATACAGGGAATGGGCCACATTTTATGTACGACAGTGTAACTCTCCTTATATTTAATTTCCTTTAAAAGCAAGTATATATTAGTCGATTTAAAAACTAATTGAATTGAATGTTTATAGAGTAACAAGGAAAATTGGGCGAGGAAGCGGATCATATATTGAAGTCTTTCCTTTAGTTATCGTCTTGCATTATAATTCTCCTGTTAGTTATTAATATGTTGGTCACACGCTATGAGCTCCATCACAGTATCATCTGCATGCAGTCGATGCTGCACACATCAAAGGCTCATAGTGTTCATTTCCATCTGTTCGCTCGTTAACACTTCTGCAATCTGTTATTGAGGTCCCTACTGGGTACAAAGTTTCTATAGCTAAGGGGTGTATGGTACAAGTATAATAAAGCTCGCTCTGTGATTTTCGTATTGGAATACATAAAGCTTCATTTTACTTGCATGTTTACACTATGTATATGTAAAATAAATACAAATCCATTAGAGTAATACATATGTTTTGTCGCATATCGCAGGTGTGTAGCTATTTGGAAATAATATTCCCTATACCCTCCCAACATTCCCTTCAGGTTTTATAAATTGGAAATTACTCTAGTAATATTTATCCGAGATGAACGTAAAGAACCAGATTTGATACATCCACATGACTTTCTCTACCTTGTATCTCTATTACAGGGTATATGAACTATTCTTACAATTTATTTTTATATCTACTGCATATTAATCCAAATAATCAAAAATTCTGAAAAAAGTGAAGTGAAAGCTATTTCCGAAATTTTAGCCAGGCCCCCTAGTAACCAAAGCCAGAGAAGAACATGAAGAGAGGTGAATATTGGCCAGGGCGTGAAATAAGTTTGGTGGGAGCAATTTAATTTTATTGTAGGCATGTTTTAAGTAATACAGAGGCGGGCATCTAAATCAGGATTACTTTCTACTCTGGTACAGTCAGTAATATTCATCGACGTTCGTGCACACAGTTGTGCACATATTAGTTTCTCTCTCTCGTACCGTCAACGGTACTTGCTTGTGTAATATTTTAAACGTCCAGTGACGGCTTGCGTGAGTAGCGGCTATCGCGAGGATTCTTGCCGGTAAACATTTTAGCAGCTCACGGTAGGCTACACTACAATTTCACTTATTGTGGAAACAGTTATTTCCAAGCGTATTACAGAAGTTATCAGGTTTAATAATTCAGTTGTTACAATTTCGAGTGTTGCGAATCATGAGTTTCATTCTTTATCGTCAAACGGTCGGCAACTCTCTTCAGAAGCTCAAGTATAGATCACATTGAACTTCAGTCAATTTAAACTGGTGTTGTCTTCACAATACATCCACGCACACCTTGAGAGAAGGATATCGTAACCATAACAATAAAGCAGCTGACGTATGAGACAACAGAACGAGCAACGAGATCACGACAGCAGAATCAACAACGAAGCAAGTAGAGAAAACGCTTTAAACGACATGACCAACGTACCAAACTGTCGCCACATCGTGGAGCAATATTCCTGCATCAGGAAGATAATTAAGAATAGTCTAACCCATTTAATAAGGTAGATTAATATTTTAAAATCAGGTTTGGAATCGAACCCCACTCTCACCTGACTACAAACCATTACAGCAAATGTTTGGAAAATGAGTCTATAAACGTGTTAGAGAGAGTTGTCGCCCTTGTTCTAGATTCCATTACTAATGGTAATAAAAGTTAAGTAAAACTAAAGTTTTATAGAAAAAATATATAAAATAGATTTACTCCCGTTGGGTTGTAGTCAACTGCATATTATATTTTTCATGGCAGTATTTACTTTAGCTATCAAAGTTTCAAAGCCTTTAGCTTTGGTTTGGAAATTCAATTGTAATCCCCTTGAAGTTCTTTAACTATCCTTAATTTCATACAGATTTCAAATAAGCGTTAAATGTGTTGGCAAATTGTTCAATACACAGAAAGTTAATAAACTGCATCTAAATAATTTCACAGAGTGTAGAGATATCTTATTTAAGCAATTCGAGATAGCAATGTATGGTCCAAGATTAAACATAATGCACTTTTATGGTGTTACACATTTTGGCATCAGAATCTGATAATTCGGTGTTAAAGCCAAGCCGGGTGAAAATTTGGTTTAGAATTTCTTTAAATCTTCCTCTCAAGCACAGAAATATCAATTTTCAGCAGCTCGTCATCAGCGTTTTCAATATTTAGAGCCATAAGCTCTCTTACATATCGAGCAAAGCATTTGACAATGCGACAGCAAACATAGATTACTGCCTTCTTGCGTTATGTAGCCTACTCTAGAAACCGCTCTTCATTAGGCTCGTGTGGCCTAATGCTTAGCGCAGAGCTTATTTACGCAGGACATACTTCAATTCCTGCCATGCAATTATTATTTTTTAAATCTAGTATGAAGATGTATTTCGATTACTAAATCGCAGAGAAGTTATTGTGACTGGTAAATACAACTGCACCCTTACACACTGAATTTTCATATACGCGGTTTATTTATGGTGAAATAAAGAATGGTTTAGCAACTGCAGCACTGCACAGGGAAAGATATCCCGATAGATGCCAGCCATTTCATTCGATTTTCCAGTCTATCGATAGGCGTTTGCGAGTGAGTGGAACCGTTAAGTTAAACAGGGGCAATTCAGGTGCTAGACATACTCGACGCTAAGTGCAATTTGAGGAAAATATACTACATAGAATTGCAGAAGACATCCATCAGCAGATACGCTATCGCACGTGCACTGGGCACTAACCAAGCCATAGACGAACCACCAAATCATCATTTTCACCTTTAAAAGGGTCAAGGGCTAAGTCTGGTAGACCCTCAAGTAAGATTTTGTAACTGGGTTTTGTTGCTGCAGTCAATAGTCCGTATTCACTAGACAAGGATTAGTATTAAGCTCAATAAATAGCGTGCTTTGTACTATGTCAATCCATATGCAGAGAAGAGTCACCAGCAAATGTTCTGATTATGTGTGTATGAATTGTTTTAAACTGTATCATTGGCTCATACCTGCTTCCCTCTCGGTTAAATGGACATGGTTATATTTACTTGTTGCAGAATATTTTAATGTATTTTTAAAATATGTGCCTCTCCAAATTCGACGTCGACAACATGATGGAGCTCCTCCCCATTTCTCCCTGGGTGTGCGAGAATATATGAACCAACCTCTTCCTGCCCGATAGATCGAACTTTTCTGTTTCTTTTGTGTGTTTTTATGTCTTATGTATGATTTATTTATAGTTTACCTTTTTACCCTTCTGTTGTTTTACCCTTTGAACCACTTCAATCAACCCAAAGGAAGAAAAGTGTACCTGAAGTATGAGGTACAAACTTATTTGTTAGAAAACATGGTGTGACTTATGCCACTTTTTCATAAAAGTTTTTGAATTTATCCCAAATATTATATACTAATTAAATGCAGAAACACTTGTTCTCTAAGACTCCCAAATTTCATTTTAATCCAGTAAATCTTAGTAACAAAAACTGAAATCGAATTGTACGCATACCTTCGGTATGGCAGAAATGCAATCACTTCCCGATGTCCTTAAGCATGATTTTGTCCTTAGTAAGCAAGACCTGTAATTAAATGAATTATCTTAAGATTTTATTGCACAAATACAAACAAACTGAAAACCTAGACTAAAACAGAATTATAGTCTACAAAAAATGTATGATGAACGAGATTCGAACTCCAGAACAATATAGCTCTTACGCAGAGAGTTAAGTTCCGAAATCTTTTATTTCGAATGGCATTTTCATTAACCTGTGACGTGGCGCTTTAGAAACTTATAATCACATTTTCGAAATATAAACAGAAAGGTCATACCTTTGCTATTCCAAATTACTCCAAGAAACCCCCAAACTCTCTGAAACTATTTCGATGGAGATCATAAAATCCTGTATGAAATTTCAACTTCTCGTATAGCACTTATTTTATGCGTGATTACGGACGGACAAAGCGATGTTCAACATAATCTAAAAATATCCGTATTTAAATTCATTAAATATAATTATTAAGAACACTCCATTGCATCGTATTGTTTTGACTGGTAATGCTGAGAACGGAATGTATATGTATTAAACAAGGCGTTTAATTTGTAGTATGTTTATTAATATTGTGCTAATAATACAGAATTATAACTGTCCCAGAGTTATGATGCAAGTATTCAGTATTTTTTCCCCTTTTCAAACTCACTTATAATAAACTAAATCTTAATTCCATTCTCCGATATGAGGATGCAAAAAAGTCTTAGTGTGTGTTATTCTTCTAAGTCAGTTTTAATAATATCCTTCTCCAGAATGAAAACGTAAATGTACAATTCTTGAATGAAAAAACAAAACACATTTCAACTTCCATGTAATTTAATAATGAACGAAAACTTTCCCTAAAATTACAGTATGTGCACATACATCAGAATGGTTACTGTATTAAATGCGACAATATCACATGTAAAACCCTAAACTTATCTTTCGGAGTTTCAAAAACAAGATGTACGTAGTGCAATTGTAATTTTAAAATACGAGTTTTATTTTATTCCATCGAAAAGCTCTATTTTTTTATCTTGTGGTTTAAAAGAGGCCATTGAGTGTAATCTTTCTCTCTTACATGTGCACAACAGCCCCTGTCTTCCCACCTCCAGCGATATTCTCCCATTATACAAGCAACCCGTAACCACCAACTGTGTACACATTTGCAAATTGTGTAAGTGTGGATCTTTCCCAAATTCCACACCAAAATGCGCTGAACAGTGATAACAGCCCAAAACTGTTTACATTCCAGAATACAAAATTCCATCTTCCTATTGTTACAAACGCGGACACCTGGTGTCAATATGCGGAGCATAATGCAGAGCAAACGTAGGGAATCTCTAATCATTCATTTAACAGTAATAGCGAAATACTAAATGCATTGATAACAAGAACTTTACCAAACTAGGGCAGATTTTTACCTTCTCTGCCACGTACATAGTAGGTAGAGGAGGTACTGTATTACACCCAAAAATTCCATATTGATATTTCACCGGAAATACACGTTTTGAGGCCTCGAATAAAAAAGTTTTTAGAAAAAGGTCCATATGTATGTGTGTATACAAGTATTTTGCAAAGATACGATACGAAGATTTTTAACAAAATCTCCAACTCCAAATTCTTCACAATTTTTTATTTAATGGAAAATTACTGCATTGCTTAAAATACCATATATTAAGCATAGTTACAAGAAAGACCTGAAGATCTGTTCATTCGGAAGGAATTTTATATAATCTGGTGTAACTAGCAAGTCTTGAGTGATAGACGAAAACATACTACACAAAACATAGAAAGCTGGAATCATACGACTGAAAAATTCAGTGCAATAGCCCGGACTTGAACCACGGATCTCCCGGTCACCGTCCAGTTGCTCTAACCACTGAGCTACCATGGCAACTTGCCGGTACAACATTAAATTTCCCAAAATTCGATAAACAACAAAGAGATCTCAAATTACATTGAAATGACATACCCCAATGGCGACCTACAAAGTTGTAAGTACTCTAAGTCCCGGGCTTCATAGTTTCAATCACTATTAGGTCAATTAATGGAATTAATTGTTCTTCCCACAAGCCGTGTGTTGGACAAAGTTGGAAAGGTAGAATCAGACGACTGAACAATTCAATGCCAAAGCCGGGATTTGAACCACGGATCTCCCGGTGTCGTACCGGCATGTCATTCTTTTTAAGTCCTGTCTAGTTTCAGTTTTTTTCGTGGTTACATGAAAGAGTATGGAATTTTAAGGTTAGCATATAGTCTTGCTCCTAAGCATTTGACAATCGCTGTTCCCTTTGTATCTATAACGAAATGTGTAATTTAGCTATTTATGCAGAGATTTATCTGGACTAAAATAAATAGAAGTGAATAGAAAAGAAATCTGATGTGTTACACTCACATGATTTTCTCTACTCTTGTACAAACTATTTTTTCAAACGCTTATTCTCCATCTACTTCATGTTAATATAGATAAACATTTGCAGAGTCTATCTTATTGCTCATTTTCTTGTAGCTGTAAGGGGAATATATATTTACAGGGGCAATTTGGAAATACAGTAGCCTTTAAGCATAGACATTACTCTTAATAGCCTGGTTGCTAGGTGCAGCACCATTCCCTTTCCCACAGATTAATGCTCTTTGCATATCCAAGACAAAAAAATGAATAACGAATTCCCATTTGAGAAAATAAAAATTTAAAAATTTAAGGGAATAACAAGCAATATCTCGCAAATGGTTCACTCAACAAAAAATGTATATGATATAAATTGTGTATTTTAACGCGATCTACCTTTTTTGTGTAGTAAACTTTTGTCTATCTCTTATGGTTTACCAGTTATGCAAAAGTCGTTCACAATGAAGAATACTTTTGGAGACATTTCCAGGAAATTCAAGATATACATTTTATTTGTCATGAAAATATCTTAAACATATGATATTTTAATCAAAATCGTTAGCCATTTTTGAGAAAAGTAAAATTTTCGAAAAATGTTCCATGTAAAGGGTAGTCTGGGGTGGGGGAATTTTCTTGAAAACCTTCATGTCGCATTCTTGGAAGATACTGAACCTGAATACCAAGTTTGGTGTTTATCCGACTGTTCGTTTCTGAGTTATACTGTTCACAGAGACACACACACGCGCGCGCGCGGACATGTTTCCAAAAATGCTTTTTTTGGATTCAGGGGATCTCAAAACATGTATTTTTGGTGAAATCTCGGTATCGAATTTTTGGGTGGAATACAATACTTCCCCTACTTACCATACGTAGTAGAGAAAGTAATAAGCTTTGGTAAGAACAATTTGTTTACTCACTAATTAACGATAAGAGGATGTGAATGTAACATATCCGATTTTTGGAATAGCCATTATCTTGTGAGTGTGAAGACGTTCTTCCACCAATTCTGCATACTGCCCCCTTTGTCAACCATAAAAATTTGTTACATAGTCACAGATATACCCATAAATTAACCTGTAGATTATGTTACTAGGGGTAAGATTTTATTTTGCGAGTAGGAATGTTAGAGAAACGAAGGCCTACTTTTAACATTCAAAACATTTGGAATTCTACCATTAGGCTGTGAGTATATTTTAGCTGTACTTTTAACCGTGGTTGACCACCGAGAAGTGTTCATAAAAAATTCAGACATACACAGCAAACAAACCAGAAATGGGTGGGACTTACACAGGCCAAGCAATAACCTACAAGTATTCCAAAAAGGGGCTTACTACAATGGTATAGTATTTAAGTTACTTCCATCATATATTAAGGAACTGAAAACTAATAAAAATAAATTCAAGTTAGCATTAAAAAGATCTCATCACTCACACCTTCTATATAGAGGAGGATTTCTTTTATTCAAAAACATGTTTTAAAATGTTTTAGCTCTAACGTACTCTGCATAAGAACTACAATTTATTTACATACAAGTACACCATGTAATTATGCATTTATGACGTAATCTACATCCTAGAGTAGACTAGCTTTCTTTAAGCTGGTCTAGCTCACTGTAGGGTCTATAGATTGAGATCGTATGTTATGTTGTGTTAACACGTGTGACGTGTACTATTTTAGACAGCGCTCGAATTTATAAAATATCAATTTTATAATATTAATTCCTGAAACTAACAAATATGACATTTAGAACAAGTTCTTGAAACAAGAGAAATGACATTAAAAGTCGAGATGTCAGAAGTTTTGTTGATTAGCTAGCAGTCATTTTCAGTGAAATTACTTTCACCATTGCCTTACACCAGGCGATGAAGCGATTAAATGCTATATCATATTGCCCTCTGGATATTTTGCGCAAGTAGTTCTAGTGTTATTCTTCTACTTCTGTAATTTCACTTCCATTTCAGTTTCTTCTGAATTCAGAATTTCCGTCATTTAATCCTTATATAGGTTAGATAAAAGAATTGCGTTTTAGATCAAAGAAAGCTGCCAATATAACGTATAGGTTAACTCTACAACGAATTGTGACAAATTAAAGTATGGCGATTTGTATTGTGAGCAGATAATGCGTGTACCATGAGAAACTAATCATGTAAAAAGACATAACGTAAACTAAAACCTCATCAAACCAAGTCGAAATTTGTGCAAATACAAATGGTAATTGTCATGTGATTGGACTTGAAACCAACGTTGGTCACACTAGTGCAATAATCTAAAGCTTTAAGCTCGTGTACTCTGTGTTAGAAGTTCTACTTTTAGCCATGCTGTATAAAATTTGTTTAGCAAAATTTTGTTTCAAATCAAAATATTCTGGATCCTGGAAACGTGGGTAGGTATATAATGAAATTTTTTGCACTGGTTTATTAATCAGGAGGCATAATATTCACAATATGGAATGCCGGTATAGGAAATACTACAGAACTGACAGAAAAATTTGTTTCTAAATGCGACACATAATAAAAGTTATTTAAACTGCAGACGGCTGCAAACATACCTTTCCCCTTCTATAAAACAATGGAAAGCAGCCGTTGCTGGGTCTCACACAGAGAATGATTTAATGTCCAATGTTTCGTGTTTAAAACAAAGAAAAGTTTTCCGTGAATTTTACCATTCAGAGCAGCAAACAGGTTATTTAACTTCTACTACAGCACCAGGAGTACCGCCCACGTTATGATTCAAACGTCACGTTATTGTAGAACTCCCACTACCTGCTTCACGCTAGTCCCAAAGTTTAAGAAACGAGTTTCAAAATACGTATTTAGAGTAATCAAAACCTGTAGAAAAAGTAGAGGGTAAAACTTTTACAGCAGCGGACCACATCACTTTCCTCAGGAAATAACAGTGTTTGTTTTCTGCCTCTCTCATATATTTTGTTGATTTTTTTTAATCTCCCAGATTAATCAACTGGGATAGTAAAAAACTCATGTAAATGTTAACTTGAATTATTATTACTACTATTATGCGTACACCCATTACTCCAAATTCTGAAGTTTTCTCGAAGTTGCATCACATTAGATAATGTTTAATATGACATGATTTGTTGTCGAGTCTTTATCTCCCAGCTTGTTCCGTTTGTCCGGTCCGCCAGCTGCTTCAGTGGTATAGCTACAAGTTCTTTGTCTCAGGGTATGCGCGAGTGTAATCTGAAAGGATAACATAGCTGATAAATTTTAATGTTGACTAAAATATTCTATTCGAAGAATGTCGCCGACTGTTGGATTAAAGAATTGAATTATTTCTAGAAAATGCAAAGCGTCAGTTGCCGTAAGTCATAGAAATTTTACTCGTAAAGACCCCTCGCAATGAATGTTAAATTTTTCTAACTCAAGCGCGTCACACAACTTAAAAATGAAACAAGAATAATTACAAGAATCGTCACACGAGTAAGTGACAGAATTAAGTGATTAAGTCTGATTTAGAATGCATGCTCTTTTCTTAACTTAAGTTTCTCCTACCTATCCCTAAGCCTACCAACGTTCCTACATGTGCTGCCCAATCCCACGCCTATGTATGCGTATCTGAAGCCTGTTTCTATGTGTTGCCTTGCTCGAATCTTTGAATTCATTCTGTGTGTACTTTCAAGCGCTGGACTTTTCAATTTGGAACTCGAAACGTATGGATTCACAACTCCAATTTCCATTACTGCTTACAAGAATGAACTAACCCGGCGTGGGATTCCGTGTCGATAGCGTGCCCATTAAACAGCTAGGCACGTGTTTTCCATGTTACTCTTAACAAGATTTGCCGTGCCATGTTTTCATTGTACTTCTAACTTCGCAAAATATATTGAGCAACATTCCAATTATCTGATTCACAGAAAGTTTCTCTTTTGTTTCGAGTAAAAGGGCGTTTGTAGAAATCACTACTTTGATAAACAATTTTGCACCGTTGTTTACTTGGAGAGACAGAATTGAGTAGGGTATATTGAAACTCATTAACGATGTCTTGGGTCATTAACTCCCATCACTGAGATCGATACCTTGTTGAATGTTGAAGGACCGCAATTGAGGTGGGTGCTCCAAACGTCAGAAACATCTGCCATTCTCCCAGAAGGACGATCACTCGGTTGATATTTTATGATAATTCTCTGTTCTCAGAATCATAACATCTGTTCTGGAGCAACGTTCCTATTTCTCGATAGCATTTAGCTGAGTAACCCTTTCCGTTAAGAGTTACCTAGATGGAGACCGTCCAAACAATATACTTACTCATAAAAAATTGTGTTACATTCACATAACTTCCTCTACTCTCTATCGTTTATTAGTGGCAATTCAAATTATTCTTACAGAAGTTTATTACTTACTTTAATACTGTTATATACCGGGGTGAGGCCAAACGGTTTGCAGCTAAAATATTAAATTTAGTTACCCCGGCATAAACATTGGGGGGCGTCGACTCAGAGGCACATAAAGAGATACCAGGAACTTGCTGCAAAAAGCTAAAGCGGGCGCGAGATATTTATAAACAATACATATAAATTCACATTTAAATCTAGTTTATTATAATTAGTAAGGTGCCTTACACTGTACATAAAAGGTTACAGGAAAATACTTGGGGAGATGCCCCACGCACACACACGGCAGTACGCACTCCTACATACAAACCACACACTCAGAAGACCTACTCTAGACTGACGCTACTCACAGACCCACGAAAATAGACAAAGAGGCTCTTTCCTCAACCTGCCTTCACCCCCCTTGACTAGGGAATTGGAGAGAAGTATGCCGGTTGGCCAAGAATTCAAAGTTACAAACGAAATAATTAGTTCAACAATATTATACACAGCAATAATTGTCCGACGCGACAATGCACACACATACGCTACATTACGTATAATAAGTAGACGAAGTGTTGCTTCGATACCAAGATTTCACCGGAAATACATGTTTTGAGGACGCCTGAATAAAAAGAGCCCTTTCAGAGAAAGGTCCGGGTGTATAGATGTCTGAACAGCATAACTCAAAAACGAAAGTCGATAAATACTAAACTTGGTATTTGGGTTCAGTATCTTTCAAAGATGTGGCACGAAGATTTTCAAGGAAATCCTCCCACTTCAAACTATCCTTTACATGGAAAATGTTTCAAAATTTTTTATTTTCTCAAAAATGGCTAACGATTTTAATTAAAATATCATAAGATATTTTGATCACATATAAAACGCATGTCTTGAATTTTCTGGGAATTTCTCCAAATGTCCTCTTCTTTCTGAATGACGTTTACAGAATTGGTAAACCGAAAAAGAGACAAAATGTTTCTACACAAAAAATAAAGAGCTCCTTAACACACACAATTTGTCATATACATTTATTTTTCTGTAGTGAACCATTTCCGAGATATTCCTTATTTGTTTGAATTTTCCAATACTTATACGTTTTCTCAAATCTGAATTCGGTATTCGTATACGTATGTTCTGGACATGCAGAGAGAATGAAACTCTCTAATAGCAACCGGCTCTGGAAATATTTGTCTCATTTAACATGAAGTAGATGGAGAATAAGCTGTTGTAAAAATAATTTGTACAAGAGTAGAGAAAGTTACGCGAGTGCAACATATCAGTCTTCTATCCATTTTAATCCAAAAAAATCTTTGCAGAAGTAGTTGTTTCACATTTCGTTATTGAATAAAAAGGAAACATGAATAGTCAAGTGCTTTAGAACGGGACGCTACATGCTCGCCTTAAAATTTCACACTCTTTCATTGGAACCGCGATAAAAAAACCTAAATGTTGACAGGATTTTAAGTACTGACCAAATTGAGGCATTAATAATGCATATCTGGGAAATGGCTGCTGCCACTAAAAAGTTTATCCCTTTACGTTTACCAGTTCTAGAAGATTATACAAAATTACTAATTTTGGTATTTATCCAACTTAGTTTTTGAGTTATGCTGTTCAGACACACACATGCGGGCACGAAACTTTTTCTAAAAATCGTCTATTGGGATTCAGGGGGTCTCGAAACGTTTCCAGTGAAATCTCGTATCGAATTTTTGGGCGGAATGCAATATATTCTCTACCTACTAAGTATATGTAGAAAAAGTAAATTGTTACATTACATTCCATACCCTACTCACTGTTCTACTAACTATTCTTACAAAAATATATTCCTATATTATTTGATTCATGCTAATCAAGTTAAAACATTTCCAGAAATACTTTAATTACACATTTCGTTGTAGATACGCAGAGCTCAAAAGAAAATCTTCGGCGGATTTTGTATCGTTTTCTGGGGTCTTTTGAATTGTATCCTTCACCTTACTATATCGCAGAGCGTGGTGGCTTGATAACGCAGCAATAAGAGGGGAAAAGGGGAGGTTGACGCCTTTTACTTTTTCCGGTGTTATTGAAACCAAAAAATGTTTATTTTCTCAGAACCAGTCATGCCGTATACTAGCAAAATTACTCGTGGACGTATCGTGGGTATGTGGGAAGCTGGTCGCATTGTTACAGCAATTGCAACAGTGTTTTATAGTAAATTACTGATAAAATATTCCAGGAAAGTGGGGAAGACGGTCTACATACTCGTCAGAAAGTGGGCACTCCCTGTAAAACATCCGTAGATGATGATATTTGTTTACTAAATGCAAATTACTCTCTTGTTATAATTGATTGATCATGTTCAGAAACTTAGAGATAAATATGTATGCGTATATAGTTTGCTGAATATGACATACACATTATAGCAATAAAATTGGGTTATATTTTTGTCTATAATTCTGTTGTATTCTTATGAGCAGCAATATGTTAGTTATCTTCTCACACTACACATTCTACATTTCGCTAAACTGTGCGCACATCAAGTTTTCCCCTTAGCTTTTGACCCTTTCAAAGGAGTGTCCTGCACTAGCCGATAAGGTATGACAACCGATCACGATAAGAGGTCTGTATCACAAACTGAATGCACTCTACCTCTTTCTCTTTCATTAATGTATTTCGTTTCTACACCATTTTGTAATCTTTGTTGTCGTTATTGGTGTAACTATTTAGCAGAAGTAGTGGCACATCCTTGCGCCGTGGCCTAAAACAACGAATGAAATGGCCATAGCTTCGCAAGACCACGATAAATCATGGGACAGACGCGAGGTGCAGTGAGATTTTCTTTGGCGCTGTTTGTACAAGGGAATACAGTAGGTTAAGCGATAGTCAAATCCTTTTTACTTTCTCTAGTTCCAGCAGGTGATCCAGAAACTACAAGACTTGGGACGAATGGCTTCGCACCTCGTGTTCAGTTTGTCCAGTGGTTTCTGTTACAAAGTATCGCAGATCCTACATTTACCGCGTACGTCTTGTTTACCAATGAGGCCTGCTTCACAGGAGACGGATGCTTCAATAGCAAAAACAGCCACATCTGGGACGTTAAGTACCCTCGTGCAGTGTTCGTTAGACATCAAGAGCATTCCGCAAACATCTGGGCTGGAATCGTTGATCATCTACTGGAAACCTCTCTTTTGCCACCTCGTTTGTGTAGAATTGGACTGTGCGTCTCAGACCTACCAAACCTAACCAGTCGTAAGGAACAAGAAAGAGGCGATGTCACTTGATTCAATGGTTGTAAACAAACAGAGTCAAAGTGTACTGGCTGTGTCTCTCAAACCTATCCTACCGGACACGCTTCAAAGTTGAATAACTGCGTAATGATGCGTCGAAAGATGGTGTTTGATTCCCCTTCTGTGAAATCTATCGTTTCTCAGATGCCTTTAACAGTGCCTATTTCTACAAGCGTGCCAAAATATGATAAAATACCTTTTGGAATTGTTAAGTGGCCGATTATTTTCGCTGGGTACTATAAAATAGGTACAGAAGGTTTTATATAACTAGGTTATTTTGCAGGTTAGTGATTGAACATAAGTAGTTATTTTTTGAATTTGTAAGGCAGATCATTATTACTTCCTATACTACGTATTTATAGTGAGAGATAAAGTATTGTATTCCACTTAGAAATTCATTGTCGAGATTTCACCGGCAGAATGTTCTGAACCAAGAGAAAGCATTTTTAGAAAAATCTGTGTGCGCGCGCGCGAGAGAACAGCATAACACAAATGAAATGTATTTAGGTTCAGTACCATCTAAAGATGCGAAACGAATATTTCCAAGAAAATCCCTCCGCCCCAAACTACCCACGTGGAACATTTTTGGAAATTTTATTTTTACTTTCTCTACTACGTATAGTAAGTAAGGGAAGTATTGCATTCCACTCAAAAATTCGATACCGAGATTTCACCGGAAATACATGTTTTGAGACCCCCTGAATCCAAAAAAAGCATTTTTAGAAACATGTCCGTGTATGTCTGTGTGTATGTGAACAGCATAACTCAAAAGAACAGTTGGATAAACACCAAACTTGGTATTTAGGTTCAGTATGTAACAGAGATGCTACACGAAGTTTTTCAAGAAAATCCCCTCACCCCAGATTACCCTTTACATGGAATATTTTTCGAAAATTTTAATTTTCTCAAAAGTGGCTAACGATTTTGATTAACATCATATGTTTAAGATATTTTCATGACAAATAAAATGCATATCTTGAATTTTCTGGGAATGTCTCCAAAAGTATTCTTCATTGTGAACGACTTTTGCATAACTGGTAAACCATACGAGATAGACAAAATTTTGCTACACAAACAATGTAGATCGCGTTAAAATACACAATTTATGTCATATATATTGTTTTTTTGTTGGGTGAATCATTTTCGAGATATTACTTTTTGTTCTCTTAAACTTTGCAATACTTAAACTCTCGCTCAAATTGGGTATTCATTTTTTTTTCCTGCTAATGCAAAGAGAATGGAGTACTCCACATAGCAACCAGCTCTTAAAATATTTGACCATCGCTTAAAACCTACCAATTCCCCTTGTATCTAAAGAAAATTAGCAATAAGCATAACATCTCGATATCTCGATTAACATGAAGCATGTGGAGAATAAGCACTTGTAAAAATAGTTTGTACAAGAGTAGAGAAAGTCATGGGAGTGTAATACATCAGATTTTTTTTAAAAAAATTGTTCTAACGATTATGGGTAAACTACCATATTTTAAAGATACTTTCATGACAAAATATATTTTCTGGGAATTGCTGTGAAGTTCTCTTCATTCGGAACGCATTTTGTATAATCTTATATAACTAGTAAACGTTAAGCGATAGACGAAAACAACAAACACTACAAAAGGAATTTGTAGATCTCCTTAAAACACATTTACTTCAAATTATGTTTTTGTGATATCAGCCATTCCCGAGATATGTTATTAATGGTTTGATTTGTTCAATACTTTGTCATTCTTTTTAAGTCCCATGATTTTCAGTTGTTTCTGGCAATTCAATGAAAACAGTATGGAATTTTAACGCCTGCTTGTAGCATCCAGTTCTTAAACATTTGACTATCGGTGTCCTCTTTGTATCCTAACGAATCATGTAATGTAATAATTATTTACAAAGGTTTATTTGGATTGAAATGAATTAGATAGGAAATAAACTTGCGTAACAAGTTGTATAATATTAATAAACGGAATGAAATGGAGTTTTATTTATGGACGCTCTTTAACTGCTGTGGGCCTTATATTTGAGAAATGATTGGTGCTGCTACGTATGGGAAGTCAGTTTGAAGATGATGTATTATATTTCAACTGTTGGGGAGCCGAACTTGTAGTAGTTGCAACCGCACGTATAGTAAACAGTTTCCGGTAGCCTTCGCCCCAAATGTACTTTCAGGTGGCCTTTGCCCCCCAAGTTTTAAAAAAAAATATTAACTTTGTAATTTGACTGTTTCTTTAAATATTATATATTTATGTTTGCCTCGGCTGCGTCAGTATTATTGTTAGAGACACTTTCTCTTAGCAGGGTTGTGATGCGACAAAAATATAGGCTTGCACAGAATATAACTTTACTTCACTCCTTTTATTAATGCTTGATACGATTTAAATAACACTCCACTGATATACAGAAAGAGAGCTGTGAGATTTTTTATTAATTAATTACAAGTACATAAACTTACTTTTCGTCTCACACGAATACATATTTCTTGAGGACACCTTTTGCGCCTGGTTAGTAACTCTGTCTGCTGACAGCTGACTTCTAGATTTGTAAATTTTGCTATATTTCAGTTTCTGATTGGCTAATCCTACTCCAATAGAATACCTTCATTTAACTAAAGTTTTTTCTGGTTGTTGATCCTTGTTAGGAACTTTTAACTTATTATTCTCACAGCTCCTACATTATTAAATTACGTAATATATTCACATTATTACATATGGATACAATAACATAAGCATATGCAATGACTGTTACATACATTTTACAAATTATTACGTACAGATATTGCTTCAAGGCGGGCTGTTATTGAATTTACATATTATATAATTAGACAAATTATTTAAGTGTTAAAAATACTGCCTCATATTGTGCGTGAAAGACAAGTAATTTTGCTCAGAGGCCTCTATCAGGCTTGAGGTTCTTTTATGTGCCGTAAATCTACGAAACAGGACTACCGTTTTACTTCCCTTCCGAAGGAAGCCATGCTAAGGAATTTTACGCCCGAAAAAAATCCATCGCCCTCCGCTGGGTTTGAACCCGCGACCTCGGGAACTAGAGGCTAGCATGGTAACCACTACATCACGGAGGATGACTATGATAGAGGGTTGAAAAAGTTAGGAGAATGTAACGCGCAACATTTTTCCTCTGGGGCTCAAAAAGGCGGCATTCTGTAAATACACGAGACGCTCACAAACAGTATTCCATGTTGTACATTAGTGATTCTATTGTTTGATATCGTTTCTGCTTTAAGTCGCAAGAAACAAACGAACGCTCGTTTACAATTCTATTGGGATGGGAATTTATTGATGCATATTTATGGAAGCATTTTGAACCTCTAGAGCGTGTATTTATTAATATTTAATAGTTTCTCAGGACAAAAACTTCCGCCTTATGAGTCAGCGAGTGTAATATTGATAAACCTAAGAACTACGTCACACTTTAAATTGTGTTCTAGTTTCTTCCTACGCAAATATCGATCATTTGATTTTATCAGATAAAAGCGGTAGTAGCGAAATAATGACATTCTATATTTGAACAATATGCCTGAATTTTATGCGCACATTAATACGCTAATCTATGCGCTCACCTCTTACCCTTCTGAAACATGTACATTCTTTAATTAAGATTTCAAGTTAATGTTTCCATTTGCAACATGTTTGTAAGAATGAATAACAAGGAGTATTCTTTTCATTTATTCCAAGCAGGAAAAAACTTTAAACATCTCGTATGTTACATTCACATAACCTTCTATACCCTCTAATATTTATTAGTGGGTATAAAAATTGTTAAAAAAGTTTATTTCTCTGTCTACTGCATTTTAATCGGGATTAACCGATTGAAGAAATAGCTATATTACACATTTCGTTAGGGTGCAAAGGGAACAGCGATAGTCGAATGTTTTAGAAATGGACGCTATTCAAAAAGAAGGACTTTACATATTTCCAATGAACAATAGATGGCGACACATGCGATACATCACTGAATATAGAAAAATTCAGAATTGTATTTTGTGTGCTCAAAATGAGCACCGTTTGTTATGCGAGGACGACCAGTGCTTTTCCGTTCGCATACGCAACCATCTTCTACGAATTTATTGCATCAGTTGTAAATTTTTTATGACGAGGCGGCTCGTTGTTGAACTTACGACGAAGTACACGCTGCAATGAAAAAATGGATTCACTCTTTGCATAATGCAGCACACAAAACGACTTTTCCTGTGGTGTCACCATTTTCTCGTAAACAAACACAGCGCCGCTGTAGGCACTGAATGGAACTAACAGGCGGGGCTTAAAACTTTTAACTTTCCTCTAATCAATGATGTTTTTTATGTGTTGCTATCTATTGTCATTCATTAGAAATAAGTATGTAAATTCTGTTCCTTTTGTTTGAATAACCCTGTATATGCTGGCTTCATACTTCGATGCTGTTTCCATGAAATCGCGAGATACAACAAATCGACGAAAGAAGTATTGAATTAACCTAAGTGTTAAAATCGGATAACTTGGAAAAAAGATGATGCTACATAAAAAGTTATTTGAAATATATTACGTGATTTAAAGAAATCTGTATTTTCGTCTATCGCTTAACGTTTACCAGTTATACAAGATAATACAGTTTTCCTTCCGAATGAAAATGACTTCACAGGCTATTCCCAGAAAACTCGAGATAATCATTTTATTTTTCATGTAAATATGTTTAATAGATGGTATTTTAGCCAAAATAGTTAAGTTTTATTCTTTAGAAAATCAAAAATTTTGAAAAGTTTACCATGTAAAGCGTAGTTTGGGGCAGAAGGATTTTCTTGTAAATCTTCATATCACATTTTTGGAAGATACTGTACCTAAATACCAAGTTTGATATCTATCCGACTTTTCGTTTTGAGTTTTGTAGTTCACAGACACACACAGAACTTTTTCCAATTTGTTTTTATCTTTCTGGATCACAACTCAGAGGGGATCAAAGCATGTATTTCCGGTGAAATCTCTGTATCGAATGTTTGGGGAGAATGCATACTTTCTCGACCTACTAGGTATGTACGTAGTACACAAAGTAAAAATCTGATGTGTTACAGTCACACGCTTCCTCTAGCCAGTATAGTTTACTGCTTTTTGTCCTCTACAAGCTATTCTTACCATAAAACATTAAAATCTTCCGGGCTGGAAGGCCGTGGTCTAAGGGTAAAATTACTAGCACCCGACGTTTTGATCAACTCTGTGGTTGCCATCTTCAAGAGTGTAACACCCAGGACAGCTGATAACGACTACACTCTTGAAGATGGTAACCACAGAGTTGACCGAAACGTCGGGTGCTAGTAATTTTACCCTTAGACCACGGCGTTCCAGCCCGGAAGATTTTAATGTTTTATCGATTAACTCCGGCCGTGAAAGCCTTCGTACTTATTTATTCTTACCATAGCTTATTACTTTCTCTACCACGTACCCTGTACGTAGAGGTGCTATTGCATTCCACCCAAAATAAATATACATAGATTTCACTGTAAATCTCTGAACCCAAAAAAAGCATTTTTAGGAAATGTGAAGAGCATTAACTCATAAAACGAAAAGTCTGGATAATTACCAAACTTTTTATTTTATCGTGTACAAAGGTGCAACGCGAAGATTTTCAAGAAAATCCCCTCATCCCAAACTTCATTTTTGTGTGAAAGATTCTTCGAAATTTTTGATTTTCTAAAAAATGCTTCTAATGGTTTCGATTAAAATGCCACATATTAAATAAATGTTCACGACAAAATGTATCTTAATTTTTTGACAATAGATTGTGAAGTCTTCTTCATTCGAAAGGAATTTTGTATTATCTTGTATAACTGGTATACCCCGACTCGGACCTCATGACAGGCTTTCTGTCCTAGTAGCCATTAGTATTTGTAGTTCACTTTCATTTGCGAAGAAGAGGAAGGCAATTATCTTAACGTATATGTGCATGTTAAGAAGATGGTTTGTATTGAAGGAGTTTTATTATAGTTCTTATGTTGGGGAGCCGAACTTGAAGTTGGTTACAACCGCACGTATAATACCCGGTAGCCTTCGCCCCAAAATGTATATTCCGGTAGCGTTTACCCCAAAAATGTTTAAAAACATTAACTTTGAAATTTTGACTGTTTCTTTAAATATTACATATTTATGTTTGCCTCGGCTGCGTCAGTATTATTATTAGACATGTTTCTCTTTGCAGGGTTGTGGTGCGACTAAAGAATGTAGGCTTACACAGATTATAAGTTTTTATTCACTCCATTTATTAATGTTTGACACTATCTAATAACACTTCGCTGATATAGAGAGCTGTGAGGTTCTTTTGTTAATGACATGCACTTTTTAACACGTAAGCTATTTTTGTCTCACACAAAATACATATTAAATTCCTCGCGTCAGGAACACTGTCTTCAAGCACCGCGTCCAGTTATGAGCACTGTCTACAAGCAACTGACTTCTAGATTTGTAAATTTTGGTATATTTCAGTTTCTGATTGGCTATTCCTAATCCAATAGAATACTTTTATTTAACTAAGGCTTTTTCTGGTTGTTGATTAGCTATTTTTAAACTGTCACAAAAATTACATTATTGTTACTCCAAGAATCACAAGTAGTATTGTTAAACTTTCTTACTCATTATTGACTCAAGGTTACCTCATTGTAACCTATTATTCTCACATATCCTACATTGTTAAATTATGTAATGCATTCACATAACATTATTGCACATGTAAACAATAATATAAACATATGCAATGACAGTAATATACACTTTTATATCTTGTTACATACACATATTGCTTTAAGGTGGGCTGTTATTAAATTTATATGTTATATAATTAGACAAACCATTTAAATGTTAAAAATACTGCCTCAATGTAAATGTTATTGTAAAAAAAATCGTGTCAATCTAAATGCCTTTATTCGGTAAAATGCTTGTTTAACAGCTGATGAAGGACTTTTCCAGCATTTAGTATGAGATAATTTGTCATAATTTATGTGCAGGTTTACAGAAATACAGATTTAAGAAGCAAAAGCAAAGTACTACCACATTCGGCTGTAGCCTTTTTTGTTACCCAGACGCAAAGTCCCGTGCGAGCGGTAGGTTTTATACAGAAAATTCTGCATTTAAAATTACACTACACTAGTGTTTACTGCAGTGAATAGCCTCTGAGCGTAATGGTAAAGTTACAATTAGTAAACTAAAACAGTTGAATGTTAAAGGTACGAATATTTATACTTTAAATCATGTCAAATAAACGCAGAAATGCAATATGACAGCCTTAGTACATGGAAAATTAAAATATCGCAGAGGTTGTTGGCATCGGTGGTTGTTTTGTAAAAAAAGAACGTTCGCATGACAAGACCAGATGTGTAGAATTATAGGATATTGTGGCATTTTATGATGTTTACAAGAGAGAAAATCCGGAAGTATAAATGCCATGGGTGGTTAAATATTTTCCTGATTTCAGCGTGTACAAGTTTTATGCTACCAAAAGCATTCAGTTCAATTTCAAGACATGGTCTTTGACAGATATTTAAATAGTGTTTCCAAAACATCCACTTGGACCTTCCGCATGTAAAAAAATCTTGTGTTACACTCCCATGACTTTCTCTACTCTTGTAAAAACTATTTTTACAAACGCTTATTCTCCATATGCTTCATGTTAATCGAGATATCGAGATGTCAATCTTATTGGTAATTTTCATGTAGATGCAAGGGGAATATGGTAGTATTTAAGCGATAGTCAAATGTTTTAAGCGCTGGTTGCTATGTGGCGCATTCTCATTCTCTTTGTTTGTCCAGGACATAAAAAAATAAATAACGAATTTGAGAAAAAGTACAAGTATTGGAAAATTTAAGGGAATAACAAACAATATTTCGAAAATGGTTCACTCAACAACAAAAACGTGTATGACAAATTGTGTATTTTAACGCGATCTACGTATTTGGTAGTAAAATTTTGTCTATCTCTTATGGTTTACCAGTTTTGCAAAAGTCGTTCACAATGAAGAATTCTTTAGGAGACATTCCCAGAAAACTCGAGATATACATTTCATTTGTCATGAAAATATCTTAAACATATGATAGTTTAATCAAAATCGTGTAAAGGGTAATCTGGGATGGGGGATTTTCTTGAAAACCTTCGTGTCGCATCTCTGGAAGATACTGAACCTAAATACCTAGTTTTGTGTTTATCCGACTGTTAGTTTCTGAGTTATGCTGTTCACAGACACGCAGACATGTTTCCAAAAATGTCTTTTTTTGGACTCAGGGGGTCTCAAAACCTGTATTTCCGGTGAAATCTCGGTATCGAATTTTTGGGTGAAATACAATACTTCCCCTTCCTACTATACGTAGTAGAGAAAGTAAAAAGCTTTAAAACTCACAGCTTTCTGAGGGAGTTGAAATTATGTAACAGTACGATAATCTATATTACTAATATAAATTTGTATATGTAGGTGGGGTTGCGTAGGGTAATCTCAAAAACCTCTCAACCGACTGTAATAATATTTTCAGAATTGAAAAGTTCTATTTTTACTTTCTCTACTACGTATAGTAAGTAGGGGAAGTATTGTATTCCACCCAAAAATTCGATACCGTGATTTAACCGGAAATACATGTTTTGAGATCCCCTGAATCCAAAAAAAACATTTTTGGAAACATGTCCGTGTGTGTGTCTGTGTGTGAACAGCATAACTCAGAAACGAACAGTCGGATAAACACCAAACTTGGTATTTAGATTCAGTATCTTCCAGAGATGCGACATGAAGGTTTTCAAGGAAATCCTCCCACCCCAGAGTACCCATTACATGGAACATTTTTCGAACATTTTAATTTTCTCAAAAATGGCTCTAACGATTTTGATTAAAATATCATATGTTTAAGATATTTTCATGACAAATAAAATGCATATCTTGAATTTCCTGGGAATGTCTCCAAAAGTATTCTTCATTGTGAACGACTTTTGGTAAACTGGTAAACCATAAGAGATGGACAAAATTTTACTACACAAAAGATGTAGACCGCGTTAAAATACACAATTTATGTCATATACATTTTTTTGTTGAGTGAACCATTTTCGAGATATTGCTTGTTATTCCCTTAAATTTTTCAATACTTATTTTATCAAATGGGAATTCGTTATTCACTTTTTTGTCTTGGATATGCAAAGGGTATTAATCTGTGGGAAAGGGAATGGTACTGCACCTAGCAACCAGCTATTAAGAGATATGTATGTGCTTAAAGGCTACTGTATTTCTATATTGCCCTTGTAGGTAAATATATATTCCCCTTACATCTACAAGGAAATTAGCAATAAGATAGAGTCTGCAAATGTTTATCTCGATTAACATGAAGTAGATGGAGAATAAGCGTTTGTAAGAATAGTTTGTACAAGAGTAGAGAAAGTCATGTAAGTGTAACACATCAGATTTTTTCAGATGGTCACGGAGTATATATTTAAAAAAATGTGAAAAGTGGGGAGCTAGGGTTTCTATTGTTTTTATTTTTCTAAAAGAGCATGGCTATTTATATAATTCATATTAAACACCAAAATCTTCTCCTCAATGCTTTATTACATTTTTCACTCCGTCGTTTCGTCAAAGTTTACACACTAAAATACAATCCCCGACACAAAGCACCTCACAAATATCTTGCATAATTACTTTTTTCGTACATCCATAGAAAGATCATGCTCCATTGTTTCATTTTAAATACGCAACTATCACATTTTATTTCAGTAGTCGTGTTGTTTATCTTTACATCAACTCGCTGTTAATCTCCATTAACATCTTCCGTAAGTTCACTTCCTCTTTCAGCACTTTTCCCATGTTTTGGAAACGGTTCTTCCACAATTCTCCAAATAGACTTTGAACTTATGTGTCTAGAGTTATTCCACCCCTTGGCTACACATATCCTTTTGCTAATTTCCTAGACATTTATTCTCCCTTTTGTGATATTTGCTTCATATACAGATCACTTTTTACTTCACTTATAGGAAGTAGAAGTATTACATTCAACCAAAAAAGTATTTACCAAAATTTCATCAGAAATATACACTTTGAAACCTCCTGAATAAAACACCAAAGCATGTTTAGAAAAAAGGTCGTGTTTGTGTATGGCGCATTACACAAAACGAAAACTCGGCCGATCCAAACTTGGTATTTATGTTCAGCATCTTCCAGGATTTTCAAGAAAACCCCGCACTCCACTCCATGTTACCCTTTATAAGGAAAATTTTTCAAACATTTTTATTTTCTCAAAAATTACTAACGATTTTGGTTAAAATACTCTTAAGATATTTTAACTACAAATGAAATGTATATCTTGAATTTTCTGGGAACAGCCTATGAAGTCTCTTCACTCTAAATGACTTTTGTATAATTGGTGTAAAGTAGGAGATAGACAAAATCTTATTACACAAAACACGTATATCTCGTCAAAGTACACAGTTTGTCATATGTTTGTGGAGTTAACTATTTCCAATATATTCCTTGACATTGGTTTGAATTTTCAAATAGTCATACGTTTGTCAACTGAGAAGTCATTTAATTTTTTGTCTTAAAAGAGAATGGAATTTCAAAGTCGTCACGTAGCAACCACCATTTAAAAAAATTGTCGTCCTCCGTGGTGTAGTGATTACCATGCTAGCCTCTAGTTCCCGAGGTCGCGGGTTCAAACTCGGCGGAGGGCGATGGATTTTTTCGGGCGTAAAAATTTCGGTCTTTCACGCTCAATATAGAATGGGACGCTAAGAAGCACAGCAGTTAAAGGGTGACCATAAGTAAAACTCAGTTTATTTATTTTCTTCTTTACTATCTTTTAATTATTACTATTCACCTGATAATTATTCATCTAATTGCTTTGTCCTTTCAAGGACGTACACAATGACAATTTCTGGAAATATTTATCTGGTTTAATATGAAGGAGATAGAAGAATATACTATTGTAGTAAAGCTTATTGAAGAATGGATAGAGAAAAAAGATTGTTGCATTATAAAACATCGATTATGCTTTTTTACTCTCATCCTGAAGCTGCACAAGTCGCGTGCTAAACTAGAACAGCTACAAATTAGTACGAGTATCTTAGAATTGTAGAGGAACGTTAGAAAAAAATCTGGGATGATTGGTCCATTTTGTTTTATTTGCACTTTAAAAAGTCCTAAAAATCACGTCCCTTGTTTTTCACAAGTGTTCAGTACACATTACTTCATATGTATCATATGGTATGATGTATTTATCATGTATGATAGCCTGCACAGAATAACCATTTCATCTCCAAAATTAACACTCCTTTGTCACTACTTTCTTCCTCAGTTGATACGATGTTGTTTTGCTAGTGTTTGAACATTCTTTACGGTAGAAGTAGATTTTGATTCTCTAGCGCATGCCTAAAGTAGGGGAATTAATGTATTCCTCTCCGAAATTGGATGTATATATTTAATTGTAAATATATGTTTCGAGGGACCTGAACCCAACAAGAAAGCATATTTATAAAAAGGTCCGTGTATGTGAAGAGCATAATTAAAAAAGGAAAAGTCTGATAAATACAAAACTTGGTAGTCACGTCCAACATATTTCAAAGATATGACACGAAGATTTTTCAAGAAAATCCCCCTCCGCAGCTACCTTTCAAATGGAACATGTTTATTTTCTCAAATATAGCTCTTAACGATTTTTATTAAAATATCACGTATTAAATATATTTATATGAGAAATAAAATGTATGTTTTAAATTTTCTGGGAATGGCCTGTGCAGTAGGAAGGAAGATCTCTTTAAAATACACAATTTGCTTCAAATAATTTATGACATTTCCGAGATATCCGTTATAAATTGTTGTAATGGTTGAATACCTTGTCCTTCTTTTCAAGTCCTGTCATTTTCAGTTGTTTCTCACGATTGCATGGAAAAAGTATGGAATTTTAAGGCCGTTGTTCCCCAATCGCTGTTCTCTGTATCCATAACCAAGTATGGAATGTAACTATTTTTATCTGCATTAAAATGAAGTAGATAGAAAAATATGTTTTAGTAATTTGGTAGTTTTATGCCCACTAATAAACGAAAGAGTGTAGAGAAAGTCATATGAATGTAACAAATCAGATTTTTTTATCATTTCCTCGCATATCTCATTCCTTTCAAAGATGTTAAACCGGATGGTGAATAAGAGAGAACTCTCAGAAAGATGCAACATCGAACGAGTTCAAACTGCAGCAGAAACTACATCTGAGATGAATAACAACAAAATGGAATAAAGAAAGATATCCTACTTTGGTAGTGTATACACACACACAAGAAATAGAACGAGTTCCTCAAGAAACTCTGATTCCTGCTAGCTCGCATACAATGGGTCATCAATTCACTACCAACTTCTATTGATAGGTTTTCATCAGATATTCAGTGTCGTGGGAGGGTCGTGTTCTGCCCTCTTCGTTGCATCTTACCTAGGTTTCGCTTAACTAAGAGGCAGTCCAAGATAGACGAACTATTGGGTTCCAACAAAAATGTCGATATTAATTCTTCACTGGACACATACGTTCTCAATTTTGAGGTAGTACTTTTAACACTTAAATGTTATAAGTCTAATTACATAATATTAAAAATATAATAACAGCTCGCCTTAAAGCAATATGTGTATAATATAATATAAAGTGTATGTAACAGTCATTGTATTATGTTTATATTATGTACATGTATAATAATGTTATGTGAATGTATTACGTAGTTTAACAATGTAGGAGCTGTAAGAATATAAGCAAGTTGCTAACAATGAGGTAACCTTGTGACAACAATAAATTAAATAGTTTAAAAAGGCTACTAATAATTCTTGGAACAATAATGTAATATTTAAAACAGTTTATAAATAGCCAATCAAAAAGTTAAATAAAAGTATTCTATTGGAATAGGCTTAGCCAATCAGAGACTTGAAATAGAGCAAATGTGCAAATTCAGGCAGCAGACGCTACAAGATGGCATATCCGATCGGTACGGTACAGGTTCAGCGCGAGACAAAAAATTCTTTGCAGTGAGAATAATATAAGTTTACGTATTTAAAAAGTACAAATAACAATCTCACAGCTCTACAGTATGATACGTCAGTGAAGTGTTATTTATTTGTGTGAAGGATTAATAAACAAAGTACAATACAATTATAATTTGTGTAAGCCTTGTTCTTTAGCCATACCAGCCCTGCTAAGAGATGCGTGCTTTACAAATAACTACTGACACAGCCGAGGCATACATATATAATATTTAAATAAACATTAAAATACAAACTTGATTCTTAAACGTGGGGCGAAGGTCACCGGAAAGTTTATACCGTACGTGGGGCGAACACTACAAGAAATAATCTCCCGCAAATTGGCATCCATTACGTCTGTGGTGCAACAAAAATTAAATCTCTTCAAGTTTGGCTCCCATACGTGGGCTGCAACTACTGCAATTTACTACAAAATTCCAGCAACTGCCTCTGATCAGCATGTATTTAAAGCAAAAACTCATAACCATCAAATTTCACGTTTATATCGGGCATACGAATATAAGATTAAGAACTCTGGGCAACCCCCCGAATTACAAGCTTTTCATGGAGGACGTTTCGTTATACTTTGTTAAAAAAATAGAACCATTTTGATTAAAATAGCACATTTGATGTACTCAATGATAAAAATATCCTACAAATTAACCATTAAGTCAACTTCATTCCTATTGATTTTACAATATTGGAAAACCGTAAAGAACAAAACGTTACTAGAGAAAAATGCATAGCTCATTAAATTACAGAATGTATTTCTTAAATTTTGCAGCATTAGGCGTTTCCAGACCATGCCTTATTTAATGTTTAAATGTTACAGGGTTGAGGTTTAATTTAGTACGTAGAGCACGTAACATATTTGGAAATGTAAGTTTTTTCCCGTAAAGTTTATTATCAAAAAATATCGGGTTTCAATATAAAAATTCTGCACCTTACTTGCAACCAATTCCTATTTAGTTAAAGAGTTTCTAGGCAAGCATCTACAGCTGCTACCTCAATGCGGATATCGGAAACTTTTGTTAAATAGTATAGTATATAGTATTACCTGTCAACGTGTAATGAAGTACAACAAACTTTACTTTACTTTCCCTACACCTTGTATATAGTAAGAAAAGAAAATATTGCATTCAACCCAAACATTAAATACAGAGATTTCACCGGAAATGAGCGTTTTGAGGCTCCCTGAATTTAAAAAAGCATATTCAGAAAAAGCTCCGAAAGAACGAAAAATGTGTTAAATACCAAAATTGGTACTGAAGTTCAAATCCACAAACATCAAACTACTCTTTATATCACAAATCTGATATAAATAGTACATTCACATGTCTCTACACTCTATTTCTTATTAATTGGTATACAAATTATTCTCACAAAAGTTTATTTTTCTATGTACTTCACTTTAATCCAGATAAATCTTTGCAGAAATAGCTACATTACACATTTCGTTAGGATACAAAGCAAACAGCGATAGCCAAATGTTTAAGAACTGGACTGGAATATTCCGTAGTTTTTCTGCAATCGCGTGGAACAACTGAAAATCGATGGGACTGAAAATAATGACTTATTGATCAAATCGAACCAATAACCGATATCTCGGAAATAGCTAAACCACAAAAAAGTTATTTTGAAATAAATTGTGTATTTTAAAGAGATCTACATTTTTTGTATAGTGTTTTCGTCTATCGCTTAACGTTTACCAGTTATACAAGATTATACAAAATTCCTTCCGAATGAAGAGGACTTCAAATGCTATTCCTAGAAAATTCAAGATATACATTTTGTCACGTATTTATCTTTAATATATGGTATTTTGATGAAAGTCTCAGAGCTATTTTTAGGAAAAACATTCGTAAAGTGTTTCATGTAAGCAGTAGTTGGGGTGGGATATTTTCTTAAAAATATTCGTGTCGCACGTTATGAAGTGCTGAACCTAAATATCAAGCTTAGCGTTTATCCGACACATCATTCTTGAGTTACGCTGTTCGCACGCGCGCACACAGGACCTTTTTCTAGAAATGGAGGAATTTTTCGGTGGACACAATTTTTTACATAACATTTTTGTCGTGTTAACCACTTCCGAGTTACTTTTTGTAATTGGTTTGAATTTTCAAACATCTACGTACACCATTTTGAAGTTGTAAGTCCCTATTTATTTTTACTTTTTTTTTGCTTTCATACTTACAGTAAGTAGAGGAAGTTTTATTTCACCCAAAAATTCGATACCGAGGCTTTATCGGAAACTTGGTTTGAGAGCTTCTGAACCCTATTCCCCAAAAATCAAAGGTCCGTGCGAGTATGTGTATGTGCGTCTTTATTAGCATAACTAAAAAAACTGAGTTTTTAGCGTCTTCTACAACAAGATTTTCAAGCATATTCCCCCTCCTCAAACTTTGCATGAGAAATATTTGTTATTCTTTATTCTCTCAAATGGCAATTTTTATTAAAATACCTAACGTTGCTTAATTATCTGCGAATAGCCTGTGAAGTCATTATCATTTTTAATGACTTTTTATAAATTATAAACCATGAGAAAGCAAAGTCTTACGATAGAAAAAATATAGATCTCGTTAAAGCACACAATTTATGTCAAATTCTTCTTTGTAACGTTAATCATTTCCGAGACATTGTTTCTCGGACATTTGAATTTCCAAATACTTACACGGTTTTCAAAACGTAAGGCCCTATTCACTTTTTCTAGTGGTCATGCAAAGGGTCTGGAATTTCAAAGCCATTACATAAATATACACTTTTTGAAAATCTATCGCTTTAACTTGATATATTCGTCTTGTATGCACAAAGAAAGGTGTAAATGATTAATGAAAGTTTATCTGGATTAAGAAGTAGAACATAGAAGCATAACCCTTTATAAAAATTGTTTCTACAAGAATGAGTAGAGATTTTTACTTCCTCTACTGAGTATAGTAGGTAGGGGAAGCATTCTATTCCAACCAAAAATCCGTGTCGAGATTGCACAGGAAATATATATTTTGAGGCACCCTGAACCCAAAAAAATAACTTAGAAAAAGGCGCGCGCACGGGTGTGTGTGTACAGTAAACTCAAAAACGGAAAGTCGTACAAATACCAAATTAGTATTTAAGTTCAACTTCTTTCACAGACGTGAGACGAAGTTTTTCAATAAAATCCCCCACTCCAACTACACTTTACATAGGACATTTTTCGAAATTTTTTATTTTCTAAAAATTGGGTCAAACGATTTTTATTAAAATAGAATATATTAAATATATTTACATGATAAATAAAATTGATATCTTGAGGTTTATTGTATTATCTTGTATAATTGGTAAACCTTAAGACATACATGAAAAGTGCCACACAAAAATGTAGATCTCCTTAAAACACAAAATTTATTTCCAATAATTTTTTGTAGCACCAGCCATTTCCGAGATATCGGCTATTAATGACTCAAATTGTTAGATTTTTGTCATTCTTTTCAAGTCCTGTCGATTCTCAGTCGTTTCTCGTGTTGCCACGGAGAGAGTATGGTATTTTAAGGCCATAATATAGCGTACAGTTCTTAAAACATTTGACAATCTCTGTTTTCTTTGTATGTGTAACTAAGTGTCTAATAATAGCTATCTGTGAAGGTTTATATAGATTTAAATGAATTACGTAGAAAATAAGCTATAGCAAGACTAGCTTATACAGTCACTAATAAACGATAGAGGATAGAGAAAGTCATGTAAATTTAACACTCTTTGTTCAATTTTTCTTTCTACCATGAGGTGCTTCTCAAAGTCAGTGCGGCAGTCGTAAGAGGAGCCCCTGTTGGGATAGATTAATCGCCAAGCAGCTCATTAACGCGCTGAATATATCTGCAGAAATATAGACTATGGGATGAAGTTACAGGACGATGCAGACTACATTATCGCGCATATGAGTATTGCTTACGGATGCGAATCTTTTGAGCTGTATTTAAACACCCTCCTACCTTTGTAGTATAACTAAACAAAGCTTACAGCATATTAGTATCGCTTTTCCTTTCTTTCTTATGTACGTTTCGTAAACATCGGCTGGCTACTAAGCTGATGAACATTTGAAACCCCGGTACTGCTGCACTATTGCTATATCTGTGTCTACAAAGGGGAACAATGACATTCCCTCCTAATTTCTGTTGCAATGCTGCTTTCATAATGGAGGGTTTTAACTACCATATTTTCATCATATTTAGCTTTTTACTTTCTCTACTACTAAAGTAGAAGTAACATATTCCATCCAAAATTCTAAACCAATATTTCACAGGAAATGCAGGTTACTAGACACACAGGATCCAAGAAAAAGTCCTGTGTATAGTCAATTTTATAATTTTATAATATTATAATAAGCAGTAATGGGGAACTAACTGCTACCACGTGATTTACTCCACGTGAAACAGATATTCTGATGACTTTGTTTGGCTAAAGTTACATACAAATGGATTCCTACTGGATGGAGTCGAGGTAGCAACGAATTCCGTTCCAGCCAACGTGACATCCTTATTGGCTAGCACAGAGTTCGCTGCTACCCCAACTCCATCCATTAGGAATGCATTCATATCCAACTTTCGCCAATCAAAGCCTTCAGAATATATTCCCCACGTGGCGTAAATCGCATGATAGCAGTTGATTCCACTTTACACTGTGAACACCTTAGGTACGATGTCAGTCTAATTATAAAATGGACTATGTGTACATGAACAGCATTAACTCAAAAACGAAAAATAGATTAAATATCAAACTTATAATTTATGCTCAGCATCACCCAAGTATGCGACACGAAGATTTTTAGGAAAATTCTTCCAGCTCAAATTTCTCACAATGGAAATACAATGTGTTGCTTGAACGATAAACAAAATGCATTACTTGAAATTTCTGCGAATAGCCTGTGAAGTCCTCTTCATTCCCAATGAATTTTATACACCAAAATGAACATCTCCTTAAAGCGTACAATTATGTCACATATATAGGCGATTCATCCTGTATGTATATATAGGATAAATCACCTAAAATTGCACTGCAAATATTTCGAAAACTGAAATAGGTATTGATGTGAGTTTTCACGGCAATGATTGGTAGTCAGGAGCTCTTACATTTAGCCTATAAACAGATTTTTAATAATACTGAGAAAGAGTATTTTTTGAGCAAGTGTATTTTTCAAATGGAACAACGTCTAGTTACATCAACAGAATAAAGGTAGGGTAAATTAGAATGTCAATGGTCTTTGTTGCAGGATTCTAGTGCAAGTGGTTTACGAGAAATCTATTTTGAAAAGTTTCCACCCCGACAATTGTTTGTCCCATTCAACCAGCTTAGTTGCTAGTACGATGCTGTTATGTTTGTTTGCATTGTGTTTTCTGTTCGTTGATTGCATTGCAACTTTCTGGTCAGTTAGTTTGTGACAGTTCAAGCAGCAAGTCGTGAGTGGAAGATAGGGTTTACTAATGCATAAAAAGCCGACATGCTTTGGAGAGAGTAGGAAGAATGCAGTTCGTTCCTGTACGGTGTATGCGGAAACGTATCCCAATAGACGTTAACCATCTCTGCAAATATTTATCAACCACTTCAACCTATTACGTGAAAGTAGTACTGTAACACCTAGAAAACCTAACAGAAACAAAAAAAGTGACGAAGAAGAGGCAGAAATTAATTTTTTGGCTGCCGTTGCAGTAGATCCGCAAATTAGTTCCCGCACAATCGCACGTGGAAGTGGCATAAGTCAGGCATTCTCCATCGACATAGGTTCCATCCGTATCATCTCTCTCCATCAAGAGCTACATGGAAACGATTTTGAGAATCGTGCTAATTTTTGTACATGGGCATTAAGATATGATACTCCAGAAGTATCGTATCTTGTTTAGTGATGAGGGAACATTTACTGATCATGACCAGGTAAACCGCAGAAACATGCAATATTGGTGTGTTGAAAATCCTCGTTGGCTTCATCAGGTGGAATGTCAGCGTCCATGGAGTTTAAACGTGTGGTGTGGAATAGTCAACCATCAGCTCATAGGCCCTTTGTTCATAGAAGGAACAATGAACTCGCACAAGTATCGCAGTCTCCTAACAAACCATCTGCCACAGATGGTAGAAGACGTTCCTTTGTAGACTAGGAGGAACCTATGGTAGCAACATAATGGCTGTCCAGCCTATAGTACACGAAATACTACAGCTTGTCTTAAAGGATTGTTTCCAAATCGTTGGATTGGACGAAGAGAACCTGTATCTTGGCCGGCCCGTTCACCGGATCTGACCCGTTAGGACTTTTCTGTGTGGGGAAGGCTGAAAGACACTGCCTATAAGTATGTACCAACTACAGCATATGGTATGAAACGACATATTACTGCTGCCTGCTCTGAAATTTCCGCTGAAATGCTAGAACGTGTGCAGCAGTCTATCCATAGCAGACTGGAAGCGTGTATTGAAGCTGCCGGTGGTCATTTTGAACACAACCTTTGAAGTGCTATGTTCTCTTTACTTGTAAAAATCCACAGAAGTATTGTAATTCCCTTTTGTATTTCTTTAGTTTGTGCTACCACAGGTTGCACATCAATAGCACTTTCCATTTCCGAAATATTTGCTGTGCAAGTTTTAGGTGATTCACCCTGTATTTGTGGTGCTAACCATTTCCGAGACATAATTTGTTATTGGTTTGAATTTTCAAATACTTGACACCTTTTACTTTCTCTACCACATACATAGTAGGTAAAGAGAGTATTACGTTCCGCCCAAATATTCGACGCCAAAATTTTGCCGGGAATACATGTTTTTAGCCCCTGAATCCATAAAGACAGTTTTAAAGAAAGATCCATGCATATATCTTATTAACGCATAACTCAAAAACGAAAAGTCGGACCAACATCAAACTTGGTATTGAAGTTCAATACCTTCCAAAGAAGGCACACGAAGATTTTAAAGAAAATTTCCTCACCAAAAACTGCTCTCGACATGGAAGGTTCTCCGAATTTTTTTATTTTCTACGAAGTGCCTTCTAAGATTTTTATTGATGTACTTCATTTTAACAAATGCATGAAGAATAAAATTTATATATTGAATTTTTTGGGGGAATAGCCTGTGAAGTCCTCTTTATTAGGAAGGAATTTTGTACAATCTTTTATTACTGGCAAACAATAAAATACAATTTATTTTAAACAAGGTTTTCTTGTGGTTATAAGCCATTTCTGAGATATCCATTAGTAATTGTTAAAATTTTCATTACTTGGCCATTTTCTTGAAGTCCTGTCAACATTCAGTTATTTCTCGCGATTGCATGGGCATTGACTATCTCTGTTCTCATTTTATCTATAAGGAAATGTGTAATTTAACTATTTCTGCAAAGGTTTTTTTGGATTAAAGTGAAGTAGATAGAAAAATCAGCTTTAATAAGAATAGGTTGCATACTCACTAATAAACGATAGAGGCTAAAGAAAGTCATGTGAATTATCACATCAGACTTTTTCCGTACCCCTCGCTATTTTCCGTTCTCTCTTCCTGTCCAGTTCTTCCTTCGAATACTCTTTGTAAATTTTACTTGCTCCATTCTTCCCCAAATTCACAATTAAAATTCTTTCAATCGGTTTTCGTCACTTCGTTGCAATGTTGACGTTTCTGCTCTATACAGTACCGAACTCGCTTAGATCACTTTATCAATCTCTCCCTCAGTTATTTCTTCCTGCCACGCTAGTTGGCTACAACTTTTCTTTTATTTTTGGTAAGCAACTTTTCTTTAGTAATGTATCAACTTTATGAAAATTTGAAGGTGCTGACAAATAGTATCTAGAAACGAAATGTTTCTTTTTTTTAAATTTGTGAATGTGTGGAGGGTGCCGCCGTGGCCGAGTGGTTAGACCGCACGCCTCTCACCGAGGCGGCCCGGGTTCAATCCCAGGGACCCGCATGTGGGATTTGTGGTGGACAAAGCGGCGTCTGGGCGGGTTTTCTCCGGGTTCTCCGGTTTCCCCCCGCCATTCATTCCACCAACTGCTCCATCATCTACTTCCTTCCTTCCTCCCATACCAGACATCGGGCTGATCCAGGATTGTCTGCTCCTCGACGGACCTCTGACCCCAGGCACCCGCCTGTAAGTCCTGGGGGATGCAAGCCCTACATAAGAGAATGTTAAACAGAGAAAGAAGAAAAAGTGTATGTGTGGGTTTCGACGTTCATAAGGCAATGAGTTTTGAAAACTGATATTTCAGGAAGGTGCTTCGCAAAATTTAAAGAATGCTGTGACAGAAAAGGAGAAACAAGCATGGAGATTAAATGCTATTATGGAGTTCCTTATTCCAATGAATATGTAAATAGCAAGGTTCACTGTAATTGAAGTTCCATATTATTAGTTAGCACTCTGGTATAATTAGAATTTAATATTTCCATTTTAGGAGTTCATTTGTTTTCCGTTGCCTCCAAACTTTCTCGAGGGGAGGTTAGAGCGTGACCAATACTTCCCTAGGGTGTTGTGCTGGATAATGGCCTGGAGAAGAAAATGAGTTGGCGATCTGTTTAACAAACAGATATATCTTCCTGTTGATACAGAACGAGATTAAATTGATTCCCTGAAGCCATTAAATGTTGCCTTGAGTAAATAAGAGTGTTTACATTAGCTACTAGCGTAAAGACACTGTGAGCGTATCGTGGGGTGCTTTCAAGAGAATCTGTTGGCTAAAATACAAAATGGTTATTTTGAATGTCTCTTGCCGTGAAATCAAAGACGCTAGAAGCATGTTTGGTCCACAAAAAGAACTTAAACTCTGGCATTTCCTACCCGAATGTAAATAGGTGCTTTAATAATTCAAAGGATATTTGTCTTGTGGAAAAGCTGTAACAAAGAAAACTTAGAATATTACTTGTGCTGATAGAAGTTATTCTTTGCTCAAAACTGTCTGAAGATTTCATTACTCGCCGATATCGCAAAAACTTTTTAGCTCTTTGAAAATCCTTATCTTGTTATTGTTAAAATGTGCACGAAATCAACTAGTCATTACTGTCATTTTAGCTAATCAGTAAATTATGCTCTCTGTGTATGTAAATTGCGGCAATGAAGCAATAAAATAAATTCATTCACCTGCCTAACTCCAAAATGGTCGGATTTTATCTCGCTGTATGACATCACCTGACTATGTCCAAGATTCCCTTGTTGTGCCAGGTCTACAGAGGCGTTATGTGACGAGTACTCAGATAAATACGCAGTCCAAACAGCTGTAAGTTACCCGACATTTATCTTTACATGATAAAACGCCAAAAAGTAGTCCAGGAAAGACATTTCACCCAATATTTGAACTTCGGTCCTTCGGATTATAACAAATGAACCATCGAATCTGAAACGCTACATTATGTACAGAATCATATAATAACTGTGATAAAAGTGTATTCTTATATCGATTTAATATTAATTTTAGGAGTCTATATTATAGTATCCGACGTAGATTGAAATATATATTCGCAGGGAAAACAGACTTTTAGAAATAAATAGAAGAACTTTTTATGCCGCCTTGTAATTAAGGCAGACGTGATCAGGAAAATGGAACTTAGGTTTTGGTGAGACGAATCTTATCTTGAGATTGCATCAGTTCCCATGGAAACGTTTATGCTTTCAACTCATAACAAAGTTAAATGTGGGAGTTTGTGCAACATTTATAGGAAAATTACACTTACTTTAAGAAAATTCTATCAACGAACAGTAGTAATGGAAGACGTCACGTTACTTGGTAGGAGAAGCACTAGAATTATGTGGTGATTTGATATACACGATTAGGATTACTTGAAATTTCGAGGTACGCAGAGATGCTCATTTAACTACCAATTTGAAAGTATGTGAAACGGATGTGCAATACTCAAAAACGAAACTCGTGTACAGCGAAGGCGGACATGTAACCCAAAAGTGAAGAGTAAGTAGTTATATAAGGCTGGAATGTTTTGAGGGATGGTAAAGGAAGTTGACCGCGAAGAGATTGCCAAACAAACTGCTGACTCGAATATAAATGTTTGTGTGGTTAGGATCAAACCGCGGGAGTGGAACTAACGAGAGCAATACATATAATCTGCGTGTCAATACGGTTGCTTAACCATAAACTGCATATTTATTAAACATCGGAGGTATACGACCTGAGATAAGATATCAATCATTCCAACCACATATCTGACATATCCTGCCCAAAATCTTAAATCTACAATACCTTCAAGCGACTTTTTTCTGGACCAAACAGTTTTAGGACATTTGGAATGGTGTAATTAGACTGAAAAATTCAATGTCATAGCCGGATATTTGGCTTAGCATGTCACTGCTCTACCATCTGAGCTACCGTGGCAACATAATGAGAGTATATGAAGTTCACCAACTGACTCATTTTTTTTCCCGATAAACCACAAGGCGTTCTCAAATTCATTTTGATATGTAGTATGATTATTACTTTCTCTACTACGTATATGTATGACAACTGTAACGGTTTACGGCAAACGCGCGCGCGCCGCGCAATGCGTCACGCCGGGCAATATTTTTCAAGTTATCTCTCGATACCGAGATTTCACCGGAAATATATGTTTTGAGTCCCCTGAATCCAAAAAAAGCATTTTTGGAAACATGTCCGTGTGTGTGTGTGTGTGTGTGTGTGTGTGAACAGCATAACTCAGAAACGAACAGTCGGATAAACACAAAACTTGGTATTTGGGTTCAGCATCTTCCAGAGATGCGACACGACGGTTTTCAAGAAAATTCCCCCACCCCAGAATACCCTTTACATGGAAGATTTTTCAAAAATGTTAACTTTCTCAAAATGGCTCTAACGATTTTGATTAAAATATAATATGTTTAAGATATTTTCATGACAAATAAAATATATATCTTGAATTTTCTGGGAATGTCTCCAAAAGTATTCCTCATTGTGAACGACTTTTGCATAACTGGTAAACCATAAGAGATACACAATTTTACTATACAAAAAATGTAGATCGCTTTAAAATACACAATTTATGTCATATACATTTTTTTTGAGTGAAACATTTTCGAGATATTGCTTGTTATTCCCTTAAATTTTTCAATACTTATTTTCTCAAATGGGAACTCGTTATTCATTTTTTTGTCTTGGATATGCAAAGAGTATTAATCTGTGGCAAAGGGAATGGCGCTGCACCTAGCAACCAGCTATTAAGAGAGATGTATGTGCTTAAAGGCTACTGTATTTCTATATTGCCCTTGTAAATATATATTCCCCTTACATCTACAAGAAAATTAGCAATAAGATAGACTCTGCAAAAGTTTATCTCGATTAAGATGAAGTAGATGGAGAATAAGCGTTTGTAAAGATAGTTTGTACAAGAGTAGAGAAGGTCATGTGAGTGTAACACATCAGATTTTTCCCGATAAACCACAAGGCGTTCTCAAATTTATTTTGATATATAGTACGAATTTTACTTTCTCTACTACGTATAGTAAGTAGGGGAAGTATTGTATTCCACCTAAAATTTCGATACCGAGATTTCACGGGAAATATATGTTTTGAGACCCCTTGAATCCAAAAAAATCATTTTTGGAAACATGTCCGTGTGTGTGTCTGTGAACAGCATAACTCAGAAACGAACAGTCAGATAAACCCCAAACTTGGTATTTAGGTTCAGTATCTTCCAGAGATGCGACACGAAGGTTTTCAAGAAAATCCCCCCCATCCCAGATTACCCTTTACCAGGAACATTTTTCGAAAATTGTAATTTTCTCAAAAACGGCTCTAACGATTTTGATTAAAATATCATATATCTAAGATATTTTATGACAAATAAAATGTATATCTCGAATTTTCTGGGAATGTCTCCAAAAGTATTCTTCATTGTGAACGACTTTTGCATAACTGGTAAACCATAAGAGAGAGACAGAACTTTACTACACAAAAAATGTAGATCCCGTTAAAATACAAATTTATGTCATATACATTTTTTTGTTGAGTGAACCATTTTCGAGATATTGCTTGTTATTCCCTTAAATTTTTCAATACTGATTTTCTCAAATGGGAATTCGTTATTCATTTTTTTGTCTTGCATATGCAAAGAGTAATAATCTGTGACAAAGAGAATGGTGCTGCACTTAGCAACCAGCTATTAAGAGATATGTATATGCTTAAAGGCTACTGTATTTCTATATTGCCCTTGTAAATATATATTCCCCTTACATCTACAGGAAAATTAGCAATAAGATAGAGTATGTAAATATTTATCTCGATTAACATGAAGTAGATGGAGAATAAGCGTTTGTAAAAATAGTTTGTACAAGAGTAGAGAAAGTCATGCAAGTGTAACGCATCAGATTTTTTTCCACCTGACCCTACGGTAACGCAAACGAGAAGGTTGGCGAGGGAAACCCAGAAAGGAACCGGCAGTATTCTCCTAGCGCGGTGCAAGAGGAATACCTAAGGTACGTGGCCGTAATTCTACAAATAACCCAAAACCCCTCTCAGGATAATGGGCTCATCCAGTTGAGTAGAGCCAGCGGAGAAGAAATTGTACTGTAATATACACCAATGGCGACTTACAATCTCGTTAAGTTACGGGCTTGATAGTTAACCAGTATTAGATCAATCAATAATATTGTTCTTTCATACATTCCGTGTGGTAGCCCAGTTGGACAGACCAGTGGTATGATGTGCAATTCAGATTCCGGCTATGACTTTGAATTTTTCAGTCTGATTCTATCTTTTCGACTTTAGCCCACACACGAGAAGTGTAAAAGAAAAATTAGTTATTCTCTTTGAGAAAATATATTTATCATCGGGAACTAACTACAGAACAGTTCAGCCATACTTCATTTACAGTCATAATATAACATGTTGCTGGCTTGGCAGATAGTAGCAAAGAATTTTCGTTCGTAATTACTAAAGTTTTGCACACCAAACCCTCAGGCTTCTTTATTGTACTCGAGTAAGTCTCAGGAAATGAATATTAACGAATGAACAGAAACAAAATTGGATATAAATAAGCTGAGCATGGGTAAATTTGAAGGCAGAGTGGCACGGCTTTATAAGTGCAGGCTGAAACTCGTGGACTAAATTGTTATGCCTCATTACTTCGGAAGGCGTAGGAGGAGGGATAATAAGTACCAACAGAATTTACCTGTTGGTAAGATATTTTGTACCCAAATTTTAATCAGGCAAATGGATGGCCCACGCATGTTGTCTGCTTGTAAGGACCTGAAATCCTTTTATTACGCCGTCTCACCGATGAATATCACTGAAAACATCTCTATACATATCTTATTTCTCATTTTACCATTCCTTGTAGGATGGAAACTGGAAGAGAACTACTGGAACGGCATTCTTCTAGAGAAATGTGGCTAAAAACTACAATTTTCCATACTAAGTAATCTGTTAAATAAGCAAGGACTGGCATACATATTCTCTCATGTATCCTTTGTCCACGTATTTCCTTTTCATACCGAATCTCTTCGCGTTATTCAAGCACTCTCTTCCTGGACTCCCACATTCCGTTCACACAATTTTATTTGGCGTAATTTGTACTTCACAGAGAAGATTGCTAGCTCGTCCGGAAAATGGTTATGGTCGCCATATAATAAGCATTTAAAAGTTACAAGCAACATTCGTAGCAGTTGCCACGGTAACGAAAAGCAAGTCATAATTCACAGTTCGGCGATTTCACAGCTCTTAATGGAAAGCCTGTCACCAAGGAATAAGAGTATGCAAAGGATTTCGGAGAGGATGTTCCGCTCCGCGAGATAGTCTACTGAATTCGTCATTCTGAAGCCAACTGTAATGGTCACTTTCCTCGTTCCTCATATTCCCTGCGGAATTTCCTCTCCATGGATGATATTTCATCAAAAACTCTTCAATTTTTCCCCCTTTACTCTCCATGGAGCTATATATTCCTTTCTTTTTGGCGGATTTTTAAACTGCCCATTTGTACAAAAGCTTACAAGAGTGTTTTAGTTTATTTTAAGCCAAGTTTCTTAGTTTCGACCATAAAAACTTCGAAAAGTTATTACTTAGTGTGTGCAGTTTTGGCAAAAATTTAACTTTTACTTCCGGAATCTATTTCTGAAATCAAAACCCAGCTTTGTGAGACTACAATACAAGATTGTAGCTGTTTTATGATTAATAAACGAATGGTTTAACCTGTAATGCCTGAATTAAGTTTTACTTGAAGCAACATACCAGATAAGATTACTTTAATCACAAGTTTTATCAGAAGTACTAAATTGGATGTATTACGTATAACAGCCAACTTCAGTGTAACTATTTGGTTTCTCAACAGTCTCATCTTGTTTCATTCATAGATGCTAATGATCAATTTCGCACGTTTTGGTTCATTATTGAAGCCGGGCGATCGCCAATTTTTTGAAGCCATACGCTTTACTTCAATATCTGCTGTTGATTCTGCTGCCGGCTGCTACAGTGATTGGCTACGAGATCTGTCTCTCAGGGTATGCGTGGGCGTTATTATGAATGGATAACACCAAATTAAATTGACAGAAATGTAATGTGATCTAATACTTGAACCATTGAAGCCAGTTGCCGACCGTTTGAAATAAAGAATGAAACTGATTATGAATTTTAGTACTCGAAACAATTGAATAGTTATACCTGCTAACTGATAGAGAAACTGTTTCTGTAATAAAAGAAACTAGAAGAGTAACTTTTCTTGAGTGACTAAAAGCTTATCGTAAAAACCCCTGGAGGCTATTGATAACCCAGCGCGGTCTTAGGCGCTACGGACTGTCGATCACCGAAAACTATACGCTCTATTATTACTTAAGTTACGCCTACCTTAGAACTATCCCCCCAAGGCTCTTCCTAACACACAGCTAATCTTAAGCTCGTATGTATACGTATCTGACACTCCACGAATCTCAGAATTTCATTCCCTTTCTCTTTTACAGAATTTCTGTTTACGTGACTTTGCAAACATACTGAAGTTGTAACTTTAACTGCATTCTGGGAATCTTTATGCTAACGCGTTCGCTCCTCAGCTATTACTAATGACATTGCTCGTTAATTACCTTTTGCTCCAGAAAAATTTGTTTATTACATTATAAATGGATTTAATATATGGAAAATTTTTATTTTAATTATTTCTCTATCTTACTATCATTTCTTTTTTAATTATTTGTGTCTTCCTGTCAATAATTACATTATCTCTATGCACCACAGGCTATTTGGATCCTTGGCTGCATTCCTTTTTCTGCACAGACCCTTAATTATTAGAGATTTCAATGAATTCTTATTTGTATAAAATCTTTTGCTGGAATTTGTACCGGTATTCACTTGTGTCTACATAATTGTTTATGTAAGTTAGTGAAATTAATGTAATTTGATTCTTGGGCACCACTGTTTATAACTATTATAAACAGAAGGCAAGAGCTTAAACTAGTGTTGAAAACATTACCATCTGATAATGCTTTTTTATTGTTTCGGTTAGTTAATGATTATGGTCTCTTGCAGATAGTGGTGCGTGAAAGGAATGAAATATTGGTATAAATTGTGAAATTATAACACAGCTGTAAGGCAAGTTTATATTAGTGCCTTTGATGTACTTGCCTCTGATCAATTCTGGTGTGTGCGAGAAAGCTGTTATTATTCAGGCGTTACATCGCAAAAACGACTAAGCGTGGTCATTACACTTTACTGAAAATTCACATGTTCATAATTTTTAGATCAGAGAAACCTATTGTCGCCCTCTAGCAGTTTGTACTACTTAATTCGATTTTCCTAAATATTTATTATTAATTGTGTATGCATTTTATGCAATTACGCCTCAACAATCCGCTCTCCTCCATGTCTCAGCCACCACTAATTTTATTCAGTTTAGCTACCTTAGCTTGGCGCCACTACCTTACATGCAAGAATTTTAAATTTTGGCCTTACGCGTCCTCGTTGGCTGACTAATATTTTAAAGCTACTTCCTTGCTAATTATTGGCTATTTCAAATATCACATGACCTCTCTATAGTTAACACACCCGCGTACATTTTCTCCTGTTCCTACCATTTTTTGTGATTTTGACCAAAGTTTCCCCCTAAGCTATAAAATGTAATGAGTTAAATGGCCAACACCAACTTTTTTCCTTCTCGTTCTCCACCACAGTTTACTCTGAATACATTTCGTTAAAAACATACAATTACAACTTTAATTTTAAAACCTATACAAACACTGCTAATATTACATAAACAATAAAATGCCAGTACTATGAAACGGCAACTCTAGGCCTAGGCCGAGCCCGAGAACTGTAATTATAGATAATTTATTAATTAACTTTTACTGATGTTAAATCATACTATGTAAATATCTTTTTCTCATACTGCGTGTATATTTTAAGAAGGGTGATTTAACGTTATGTATCTATCTAGGTTACTAATATTAGTAGAGTTATAAATGGTTTAATGTAAATAATTTAAGCTCTGTGTTAAAATACTGTCCACGACGAAATGTTTCAGCTACAGGAATAGTGCTGTCGAAGGCAGAAAACCTAGTTTTATGACATCTCTTTGGGTCGCAGGGCCATTATTCCTACAGCGAGGGTGTAACGCCTTTGTCCCTTTATTTGATAATTCGCCGTGACCAAGAGAGAGAGACAGATAGCTTAACGGTAAACTTGGGAAAAGCCGCGATTTATATTAAACTTGGACCAATGAGATCCCTGGAAGTTTATACGAAATAGTTAGACGCGTCGAGTGGCGCTAAAAAATGGACCAATAGGAAAGGAAGCAGCCCCAGAAGCCTGCGACTATAAATGGATCTGTTTGGAGCAAATTCGGGACAGTTTTGTCATGTCAGTTTTAGCAAGACAGTTTTTCATGGCAGTTTGGTAGTTTTGTCAGTTTGGCATTTCATTTCAGTTTGGCAGTTTTGTCATGTGTGGTCAGGGAGAGATGCTGCAGGATGTGAGAGATATCGCGCCAAAAAGGGAATAAAGATAGTTTTAGAAACACACCTAAGAACCGCTACTCGTAATGAGATAATAAGCATATTTAAACTTCGTGTCATATCCGCGCCGCATTTTAACAGCGGTGGACAGTATTTTACGGCGACAATACCAGTGTTGTATACTACGAGTGTTAATTAAATAAAAAGAAACGGCAGTGTCATCTTCTCATAACCAAAGCACGTCTATGTCTTCCTATATCACCACCCGAGATCTACGCTTTCCTTTACCGAGGATAAGTCCATGCTCCTATATAGTTTAAAGAAAACTACTGCAGCTAGCCGAGGATAAAATTGAAGAGAACCAGCACACTGCGAACTTCTGGAACCAACGGGAGAAGCATCAAGGTAAGCCTACAGCAACGGACGGAGGAGGTGACTGCCGCAACTATTAAAACTTAAAGAATTGCTGCTTAATATTCTTACTTAGGCCTGTGCGCGAGGAGTTATTTATTTAAGGTTAATGTGACAAACAAAAATACTGTCAAACTTTTGGTGGATACCTTCCAAAGAGAAACTAAATTGGTATGATGCTAATTCGTCATATTAGGCATAAAGGGATTAATTTTATTACGTAAATGTTAAATTCCACTGCTATTTTCAATGAACTATTATCCAAAATGTTACACAAGGCTTCAACTATCATTTAAATCTCTTAATCTTCTTATTAAACACTACTTAAGGCAAGTTCAACAGAGTGAATCTTGTTTTAAAACATAATGCTTAAAGACCAAAACCCAAATACAATTTTTTTTAACTTAAAAGCATGATAAATTTCCTACACAATATTTAAATTAAAAATTCGAAGGTATCAATATTTATGTTTAATATTTTCATTTAAGTAATAACCTGTGGTTTCTTAAAACATAAGCTTCTATATCGAGTCGTGCTGAAACAAAGCGAAATAATTAAATTATCGTGTGCATAAGATAATTCAAATTGGAATAAAGCAGTGGCAATGAAATAAGACCAAGAATAATGTTAGTTTTCATAATGGCCAGGAATTACAAGTATTTGAAAGAATTGCCTAATAATATTGTGCCGGGAGACTAAATACATTTTGTCTTTTGCCCAATCTTGTTGTTCGAGAGTTTCCAGCTGTTTCTGGTTTCATGCTTTAACATGTAGATATGAGCAGGACGTTGGCTGCTTTCCCTGCATATGTAAAAGGCAGTTGGCCTTTTCTCAGCTTGTATTCGAACATTAGGAGCTTGAGCATAGAGCATTGCGACCTTCCTGAGTAACGTATCCTCTCATAACCTACTGGTCATATATCAAGATCATAAGGATCTTTACAAAGTCTTCTCTCTCTCTCTCTCTCTCTCTCTCTCTCTGTCTCTCTCCCCCAACTGCTCTTAAGTAACCACCTTCAGGTCTTAAACTGTTGGTTACTATAGGTAGCGCATTTGTATTTAATTATAGACATTTTAAAATGGCATGATATAAGAAAAGTTATGGTGTGCTGATCCTTTTATTTAGGAATTATCAGCCATACAGATTTTTCCTATTACCCATTCATAATTTAATTTCTCTATAAGTCCCTTTCCTCTGCATCTTCATTTGTAGTCCTCTAGGCGCCTGCTTCTTCGTACCCCATACATCGTTATCTTGGTCTTCCCCATCCTGTATTTCCTTCAGCTTGCTGTTCTAGCTGATTAATTACTATTCTATCGTTTCCTGCTTTTAACATGGTCGAACCATTTTAACTTCTCTCTTCTATTATTTCCAATATGTTCTTTATTACGTCCATTATTTCCCTAATTTTTGTAGATGTTTCTAATTTTATCCCTTCTAGAGATTCGTGAAGCCCTCCGCAAAAAATCCATCTGTTAATAATTTTCCATCTTTCCAGTTATGGAAAGTTAGGCTCTACTTGTCACAAGCCAGGACAAATAAGAGAGCGATAGTGGAGTGACACCTCTAAAAAGCAGGGTTCATCTGGCCTGGATGATAGCACCCTGCAGGGCAGTCGACGTTGGCTCGTCAAAGGCTAGAAGAAAACTTTGAATAAAAATAACCTGGTCCTCCAGGTTGGGAATTGTAACGACAGGCTAGCTCCCCGTATTAACATACAATGCTAAAAAACCCAAAATAAATATTATTATTATGGTGATAATGATCATAATTATAATAGTTACTTCTATCATAGCTGTTTTGAAATATATTCGATTATTGGTAAATAACTGATGAACAACTCTAAGCACAAATTGCATTTGTGCGAGGTTTTATTATTATTATTATTATTATTATTATTATTATTATTATCTATTATCACTCTCACGTAAGAATAGTCGAATCGTTTACTATAAAATTAGTAAACAACATTCCTTCTGTCACAGAGTAGGGTATTTATCTGAATTACTTCCCCGAAGGGATTACAAATGGAGCTGAATAAAACATATCGATTTCTGTTAGATGACAAACTGATAAACATTATTTAAAAATACAAAATAGGACATAGCAAAAGAATCGGAATGAATAAGGAAAACATAATAACTGAATAATAATTTTGTGAGCAAGACGATTGAATTAGCTTTCTGTTTTTAAACCACATTCGCCTACGCTTAGTATATCAGAAAATTATTGTTTTTGCCACATTGATACAAACTCTTCTCTTTTATCGTGCAACACATAGTTATGCCCACCTCCGTAATATCTGCCTCCCAGCTTGGAGGCCCCAAATTCGATATGTCTGGGCAAGCTTTATTTCTCACGGTTATTCTCACAAGAGAAAGGTGTACCACAGTTATATGGACGCCGAGCTTATTTAACTATCATTTCATCTACTTATCTGCACACCAACACAATGCCGATTGAAATAGATCCCGAACATACTCTGAACTTTGTCCACTGTCACTTCGCTAAGTTCACACTATCATTTCTTTAATGTGATTTAGTTCACTGTGAACTATTTCAACTTTTCACTTAGTGCTCACTATCACTTCCACGATTCACTCGCTGGGGAGTCGAGCACAAGACTTCTCCAATCTCTTCTACAGTAGCAACACTTGCTGCACAAACTCGCTCGGAGAACAGCACTTTTTATTGCACCAGAAACGCACTCGCCAACTCCCTCCTAATTCCAAGAACGCTCGTTTATGCCTATAGCCAAAAATGGCAATGAAAGACATCAAAACTTGTATATACAAATTACCAGAAATGCCATTAAAATGGTTAGAGAGAATTTATACTACTGTAGTGGAAGAAAAAATGTTATATGGAGCAGAGTTTTGGGGCCTGAAAGAAGGGTGGGTAAATATAGACATGAAACCATAGGAGCTTTTGTAAACAAATATTGGGCTTACCAAGATCACCCAATGGAGTAGCTGAAGCCGAATTTAAGAGAATGGGAATTAAAGGAAAAATTATGCAAAGAGTACTAAAATACTGGATTAGAATTAGAAATTTTTATGATCAGAGTATTTTACATCAATGTTTGATAGTGCAGGAAAGACTTAATCATGGATAGGTAAGTCTTGGATAGGCAAGATAAAGGAAACCTTGGTGAAGATAGGTTTTGGGGAGATTTGGAGAACTAAAGAATTATTGCAAATACGTTTCTGGAATGAAATTAGGACAAGAATAGAGGATATGGAAAAACAAGATTTATTAGCCAGTTTTACTTTTAAGAGCTCACTGAGTTTTTATAAAGAAATGAAAGTAGTATGGAGCAGTGAACAGTATGTGGATATATGCGATAAAACAGAAAGAGCAGGATTTTCATGGGCTAGGACAGTGGTGTGAATTTGAAAGGTTTGAGAAAAGAGATTGATTTGGAGAAATACCCACTATAGTATATAGTATATAGTTTTAGAGTGTGAAGAAACGAAGTGGCTTAGAAAGAGGATAGACAGGAGAGAATGGTTAAATTTACGAATAGAAATTCAAGCTAAAAAGTTGGTAAATGTAAAATCTAGGAAAAGTATAATAGAAGTAGGAAATTTTTTAGGCAGAGTAAGAGTAAAATGGATGAGAAAATTAGTCAGAAAGAGGTAAATGAGTATTAAATTACACTAGTTTTATTTGATATGTGGCAAGTAGGACCCAACAACCTCTAGGTTTGAGTTTGTTGGGATCCAAGGTAAAGCAACTCAAGGTAGAGTTAGTATTGGAGATTAAATAAATTCATAATTGTACTTTTAGATTAGGAGGAAGGCTGGCTACCAGTATTCCACACTGCTGGATACCAGCAGTTAAGAGGTTAGTTTTTATATTATTGTTAGTTTTAGTAACTGGGTTTAGAATAAATTTGTAAAATGTTTTTGTAAATTTGTACAATTAATTGGGTTAATAATAAAATTACTTTACATTACCTATAGACATTAAAAATTACCAGAGTTCCAGAACGTTCGCGAAGGGGAGCATCTATAAGATTCTGGTTATCTGACGATAGCACTTCCGCTATTTACCTGCGCTACTTAAGTTTAACTCCGACTGCCCGTGCCGACCTCCCGATAACCTCGGGCCATAGCCGCTGGGTCACAATACCTACAGTCACATATTTGAGGCAGTATTTTTAATACAAATGATTTTAGTCAAATTATATAATGTGTAAATTCAATAACAGCTCGCTTTAAAGCAATATGCATATGTAATAATACATAAAAAGTGTATATTACAGTCATTGTATATGTTTATATTATTGTATACATGTAATAATGTTATGCGAATGTATTACGTTAATTTAATAACGTAGAAGCTGTGAGAATAATAGGTTAAAAGTTGCTAACAATGAGGTAACCTTGAGGCAATAATGAGTAAAAATGTTTAATAATGCTACTAGTCATTATTGGTGTAGCAATAATGTAATTTTTGTGACAGTTTATAAAATAGCCAATCAACAAACAGAAAAAAGCTTTGGTCAAATGAAGGTATTCTATTGGACTAGGATTAGCCAATCAGAGACTTTAAATACAGAAATTTACAAATTTTAGGCGGTAGAAATCGAGTCAGAATCTTGTAGACAGTGTTCCTAACCGCACGCGAGATGTGTCCTCGAGAAATTTAATACATATTTTGTGTGAGAAAATAGTTCAAGTGTTTAAAAAGTGCAGGTATTTAATAAAAGAATCTTACAGCTCCCTATATCAATGAAGTGTTATTTAAATCGTGTCAAGAATTAATAAAAAGCAGTGAATCAAAAATTAAAATATGTGTAAGCCTACATTCTTCAGTCGCAACATCTCCCTGCTAAGACATTCATGTCCCTAAAAAATATAAGTACTGATGCAGCCGAGGCTAACACAAATATATAATATTTAAAGAAACAGTCAAATTACAAAGTTCATATTTTTAAAATTTTTTTGGGACGAAGGCTACCGGGTACCATACGTGCGGTTGCAACTACTTCAAGTTCGGCTTCCCAATAGTTTAACTACAATACAACTCCCACAACAAAATTACTTCATATTTCAGCTAGGTTTCTTCTATAAAAAGTGAACTTCTCCTTAGAAGTTTAAATTTGAGCCTCCACACATACAACAGATACAGAAATAGGCATACGAATACGTTATTTGCTATAGAAAGCATAAAACATTCGAGAACATAAAACACCGAAAGAAACCAATAAACGGAAGAAACTGAGAAAAAGTAAATTACATTACAGAAAGACTTTCCTGGTATTTATTGGTTGCAAGGGCATATGCAGTATGAATTTGTAATTTTCTTACATGAATTAGAGTCAAATGGAACATTAATAGTTATATTTTCAACGCCAATTCCGGTTGAAAAATGATGTAGTTTGGGGTGATTATTAATTTGGAAAGAAAAAAAGGATGGGATGGATTATTTGCGTATCAAAATTAATAAAACGAAATATTTAAACAGTAAGAAAAATGGATAAAGCATTTTAAAATCAAGGCTAAAAATGTTGTATTAAAGCTTACAAAAAGAATCTGTCTTTCATAAAACTGCGTAATTGTTTGTATCAAGAAAGATAAGCAAGGAATTTCTGAATCAAAAATATGTATTATTTTATTTTCAGTGAGTGCTATTAAAGAAACAAATATAAACCATTAAAATCAGAAGGCGATATGATTGATGTTTGGAGGGAGGTTTTTAAAAAGTGAAAATGTTTTTAATACAGTAAATTTTTCATTTAAGACAAATGAAACAAAGGGCATCGTTAACAAGAAAAGATAGAATACGTTTATAAGAAGAAGAAGAAGAAGAAGACCTAGCTTTACAACATGACGTGGTACAATAAAATAAAGATGTGTTTGAAGTATAATAAAATTGTTGGATAATAATAAATAATTGAATAAAAGAAAATAATGTAAATATCTTGAATAATAAAGTATTGCTGAGTTACAGATAAAGCAATCTCGTCTATCTCAGATGGTGGAATAAAAACTGGTTGATAATCTGGCTCTAAATGGAATAAAATATTCGAAAGGTGTCTATAAAATAAGTATTTTCCAGTGCCAAACAGTCCAATATATTTTAATTTACAGGGAACAATGCAGTCCGAAATACTCCTTTCTGATCTGTGGTCGCTACTCGGCGTGTTTCTCATTTCCGTCGCGAGATAGCAGACTAGTCATCTTAACGGTTATTAAAATCGGAAATGGCGTTTCTGTTCGAGACAGATTTACATTTATATTTCACGGACTTGGAGCAGAAAGTCTGAACTGGGTACGTTACATGTTCCGATGACCTTTATCGTCGTGTTCCGGTTTTAAAACCTGTTCATTATTTATGAATGGGCTACCACAAAATGTGTCAGTTGTGACTGACGGAAGCAGTTATTTCTAACATCACGATATAGCAAATTTAAATTTACTGCGCAACACAAGAATTGTGTAAAGAGGTGCTTTTGTTATTTACCCGTGAGCTGCGACATGTCATTTTGTCACGCTATTGTGCATGTGCGTCATTTTCTATCCAGTTTTAAAATAGCGTCGTTTTCCAATTTATATGCAATATGTCAATGAAATTAGTGAAAGAAAAGCATGTGGTTATTTCAAGATTAAAACACAATAATATTTATTATTGTGCAAAACAAAGTAAAGAAGATTTTTTTTAGTTGAGCCACTGTCTTGTGATTATCTGCGGAAGCTTTATTTTTTGCTTTCCATTTCTTGAATAACATTATGAATAAAAAAAAAGTTTTAATATAAAATTTGTATGGAATTACATCATGATTATAAACCTATTAAGGCATATTTTCTCTAGTATAAAGCTTAATAAAACAGTATTAATGAAAAAATGAAATAAAACAATGGCAAGTACATCATAACGTATGATAAATTAATAATGATGTCCCTTTTTGTAATATTATAAGAATATTTTGTTGTCCAGTGAAACATTTTCACGATATTCCTTGTTATTTGTTTGAATTTTCCGATACTAACTATAGTTTTTTCTGAAATGCGAATTCGTTATTCGTTTTTATTTTCTCTACTACGTATAGTAAGTAGGGGAAATATTGTATTCACTCAAAAATTCGATACCGAGATTTCACCGGAAATATATGTTTTGAGACCCCCTGAATCCAAAAAAAGCATTTTTGGAAATATGTCGGTGTGTGTATCTGTGTGTGTCTGTGAACAGCGCAACTCAGAAACGAACAGTCGGATAAACACAAACTTGGTATTTAGGTTCAGTATCTTCCAGATATGCGACATGAAGGTTTTCAAGAAAATCCTCCACCCTAGATTACCCTTTAAATGGAGCATTTTTCGAAAATGTTAATTCTCTCGAAAATGGCTAACGACTTTTATTAAAATATCATATGTTAAAGATATTTTCATGACAAATAAAATGTATATCTCGAATTTTCTGGGTATGTCTCCAAACGTATTTTTCATTGTGAACTGGTAAACCATAAGAGATAGACAGAATTTTACTACACAAAAAAGTAAATCGCGTTAAAATACACAATTTATGTCATACATTTTTTATGTTGAGTGAACCATTTGAGATGTTGCTTGTTATTCCCTTAAATTTTTCAATACTTATTTTCTCAAATGGGAATTCGTTATTCATTTTTTTTCTTGGATATGCAAAGAGTATTAATCTGTGGCAAAGAGAATGGTGCTGCACCTAGCAATCAGCTAATAAGAGTAATGTCTATGCGTAAAGGCTACTGTATTTCTATATTGCCCTTGAAAATATAAAACAAAGGGAACATGGTAAGCCTTAAGCGATAGTCAAATATTTTTGGAACTGGTCCCTATGTGTAAAATGTAATTTTCTTTGCATGTCAAAAGATCGTTTCTGCAAATGTTTATCTCGATTAATATGAAATAGATGGAGAATAAGAAGATTGTAAAAATAGTTTGTACAAGAGTAGAAAAAGTCATGTGAGTGTAACATCAGATTTTTTCTGTCCTGGACATGCAAAGAATATTAAATGTTCCACAGAGCAACCAACTCTTAAAACATTTGACTATCGCTTAAAGCCTACCATATTCCCCTTGCACCTACAAGAAAATTAGAGTTAGATTGTTTCTGGAAATGTTTATTTCGATTAACATGAACTGGATGGAGAATAAGCGTTTGTAAAAATAGTTTGTACAAGAGTAGAAAAAGTCATGGGATGTAATACATTAATTTTTTTTAAATCTATTCGTCACTTTTTTTTTCTAAAGCTCCTTTGTTGTACCCGGGTTATGCTACTGTGTTTTACTGTTTTCATACCGCTTATTTCCGTAAAACACATTCACACACAAACACCCATGCCCATGGCGGGACTCGAACCCGCGACCCTCAGCTTGGCGGAGCGTCGGATGCGACCACTCCAGCGACCACGGCTACGAGGGCCGACATCGCTTAAACAGATTCCTATTCAAATAAAAAGTCGAGTTCTGCTTGCGTCCGAAGGTTTACAGAAAGAAGGAATAGTTACTATAGTGTCTATAAGACTCCTTACCGCTCTCCATTATACGCATACTGAATAAATAATAAGAATCGTTCCAAATTGGGCAATACGGATTGGTTAAATTAAATATATGGAAAAAAAACGATTAGCTTTGTGTAACAGAGGTCTATTTTTGTTAGATGTAAGCGTATGGGAAAAGAATTACAAGAAATATCGACAACTTCCAAACTTTTAACGTAAACGGTGCATCAAACTTCAACCTGGCAAACTCAAACATACAGGAACGAAACGGCTTTCGAATGGAACGAAGTTTATTGTATGTTTTAATAAAGCAAATATTTTCCTCTAGTCCATTTTCTACTTCAGTCGGTACTGAAAGCGCTGTTCCAAAGTTTCCAATGCTATTCGAACCAGCAAGGAATTTAAATATTTTTTCTCATAAAACTGTATGTCATGGTCTTGTAGTATTATATTCAGATGGAGAGCACGCGGGTGAAATCAGGTACTTGTTTCAGTTCCAGAATTATTGGAGAAAATAGAGCTTTTTTAGGCTTGCCAAGGAGACTATAGCTATACTTTTTAAATCCATTTGTAATGTATGGATACATTTTCTTCATATTCATACTAACATTTCAGCTATGTACGGGGGGTTGTTCACGAACTATGGTAACAATATCAGACGACCACAATAGCTCCGCGCTGAAACCTGTGGAACCGAATGAAAGGTCAGCAGTATGAGTGTCACTGTGTTTGCTCAGTTGTGTGCTCTTGTTCTCGCTGCATCAAATGGAGTCAAAAATAGAACCATTCTGATAAGGTTACATTATTGCCCTTTCCGTTACAAAATACTTGTGTTTTAAGATTAAATAGTGCATGAGGCGTGGTTTTACCGTATTCAAGAAAGTAACTCATCTGCACGCAACAAAAAGGGTCAGGCCACATCGGGACTTATTTCAAAGGGCAAGAAACAGGGAAATCCACGACCGTCCAACAAGTCACACCCCGGAGATAATTTGGAAGGTAAAGGCCCATGCCTCTGGACAAATCCTGCAACTCGGAGAACCATTGCACTGTAATTAGGGATCTCTGTTACTACTGTGAATACCATAATCAGGATTTGAATCTAGAAAAGTGCCATAAGAGTCGGAAATATAAGCTGTGGCCTAAACACATTGCAGAACGTGCCACTAACAGCAGAAAGTTGTATGAACGATACCTAGCTGGTAAAAAATGGATGTGTGTTGTCTTTTTAGATGAGAAAAATGTTTATCTAAGTCGCTGCAACAAAACCTGGGCTACATATTACCGACCAAGGAGAGAAACAAATTTCAAAGTTGGTATAAGGAAACTAACGAAGATTTCCCCAGTGGTTTCATGGTAATAACAAGGTATAGCTACAATGGCAAATTAACCATTCATTGTGTACATAAACATGTGAAACTCAACTCGGCATATTATCAGACTAACGTCCTGATACCAATTTTCCATACAGAAATCCCTGCTCTCTATGGTGCAGATGTAAATAAAGTCTCATTGCATCAAGCCATACGTCTGCTTCAACCTACAAATGTTGGAGAACTTGGAGAGAAAGATGAGAATATATTCCATACCTTTCGGTAACATCTATGTTAAGTTTTCCGATGCATCACTGATGGAGTTTTGTGCTTTTGGGTTACTGAAAAAAGCCCTTGGAAGCAGACGGCTGCGAACTTTGGATGGTCCCAGGAAAGCTGCCAGCAGGAATGGAATAAACTGGACATTCCCGTATTTCGTAGCAGTTTGCTCCAGTGGAAGCTGTGCTGCAGATTGATAGCTCAAGCTAAAGGCTGCCAGATAGAACATCACTGCTTGTGGAGGGTGGTTTTTAATAAGGTAAAGGGGTCTTAAGTTTGTTACCATAGATTGCTAACAACCCTCAGTAGTGAGTGGTTAATAAATGTCACACATTTTCGTCTAGTTCATTTTCTACATCAGTTGGTATAGCTTGCTCAAACAGGGGCATAGCATGGGCAAGAACTGTAGTATGGAAGTTAAAAGCTGAAAAAATGGTTTTATACAGGGGGAGTGGCTTGTATGGAAGGTAGGTAAATCTAGAGCACATAATTTCAGGTTTAAACAGAATATTTAGAGAAGAAAGCAAGAGAATATCAACATTAATATAATGTAAAATAAACTGAAAATGGGCTTTATAGAGAAAGACAATTTCATTGTTGATAATATTTAGTCATTCAATTTGCATGAGTAACCACAGCCTAGTTGCAGTACACAAATCAATTGTAATTTTTACTTTCTGTATTATGTGCTTGCATGTAGAGGAAGTATTGTACTCCATCCAAAAATGTAATACAGAGACTACACCGGAAATACATGTTTTGAGACCCCCTGAATCAAAAAAAGCATTTTTATAAAAAGTTCGGGTGAATATTTGCGTGGTGAACAGCAGAATTAAAAAACGAAGTGTCAAATAAATACCAAACCTGATATTTAAGCTCTTTATCTTCTAAACTGCAACACAAAGATTTTAAAGAAACACATTTTGTTAGTTTTGATTTTCTCAAATATGGCTAACGATTTTGATTAAAACACCGTATGTTTAGATTATTTTATGACAAATAAAATGTATATCTCGAATTTTCTGGAAGTAGCCTGTGAAGTCCTCTTCATTCCGAATAAATTTTGTATAATTGGTAAAGCATAAGAGGCAAACGTTTACTACGAAATAAATGCAAATCTCGTTAAATAACAGTTTATGCAAGTAAAGAATTTTTGTGGTGTTAACCATTTCCAAGATATTATTTCTCACTGGTTTGAATTTTAAAATACTTATACTTTCCTCAAGAGAAAAAGCGATATTCTTTTTTTTTTCTCGAGCACGAAATTCCAAAGGCATTATGCGGTCCATTCTTAAAAGATTATACTATCGCTTAAGCCAACTGCATTCCCCTAATTCTGTTGTGTCTCTAGTGAAATATATAATAAAACCAAACTGCAAATATTTATCTGATTAACGTGAAGTAAATAGAAGAATAAATTAAACTAATATTAAAACTGAATTAAAATTTCTGAAGTAGGAGCATTTGAAAGAGTACCAAGTTACAAATATATAATATATTAATTAAAAATGTTGTACTCTATGCGTCAGAAGTATGGGCATTATCAAGAGGTGATTGAAACGGATTATCTAAAATGCTCTGCTAGGATTTCTCGTTTAGATGGAATAAGGGATGAAAGAATTAGAGAAATCATGAACGCATATTAGATGGTATCCAAAATAAACAATTGATATGGTATGAACACTTAAAATGAATGGCAGAAGGAAGAATCCCATGACAAATATTTGAGTGGACTATACCAGAAAGATGAAAATCATCCCAAAATTACCTGGAGGAGAAGTACAGAAGATAATGGAAACCAGAGGGTTGGAGGAGGAAGAGTAGGGACATAAAGAACAATGGCGTAGGGCAACTGGAAGACGGTAAAAAACGCCATGAAACCGGTGTACTACTTTCGTATAGAAGAATAAGCTTTTTTAATAACGTTTAAGAATTAATAGAGAAAGTCACGAGAGTATAACGCATTTCTTTTTCTTAGCACTTTACCAAATCGTTCTCCATGGTGTAGTGGTTACCATACTAGCCTCTAGTTCCCGAGGTCGCTGCGGAGGGCGATGGATATTTTCGGGGGTAAAAATCCTTAATATGGCTTCCTTCGGAAGGAAAGTAAAGCGAGTGGCCCCGTGTCATAGCTTTGCGGCGCGTAAAAAAAACCCAAGCCTGATGGAGGTATTTGAGAAAAATTACCGATCTTTTACGCCAATATAGAATGGGACGCTAAGGAGCATAGTAGTTAAAGAGCGTCCATAAATAAAACCTTAATTTTCCTAATTCCTACGGATGCACCCATTGTCTCTTCACATCAGCTCTACAGCAGAATAAATGACATCGCTGTTAAGGATGCTTAAAGATTTTCATGGGGCTTACATTACCTAACAAAAATTCACAAAAAGAGCCAAATGGACTTAAAATATTTATAACGCCTGTAGTTAACTTGATTACACGCTGCTCGTAAAGTTTTGCAAGAGCGCTGTCAAGCTTTAACTACGAAAACCAAATTCGATATTAGTAACTCTACAATCAAGTTTGCAGCACTATGAAACTTCTCCATTAACAGTCCCCTTAAATGCGTTCAGTGTAACCAGGTATCCATTTCATTCCTCTCTTCCTTTACCATCCATGTGCAAAATAACGAGCCTACATGGTTCACTTTATGATTCCATACAGCAGTCTTCATTACTTCTCAGTGAATGTATTCCGGTCATTGCTCAAAGCTGTTATATCATAAGGCAGCAATATAGAAGCAGGTGTTGGTTAAGATAATGGACCTATCTCATATAACGGCCGGATAAACTCCAGCCTAGTGATGCATTAACAGTAAGAGGTGTACAGCATGTTAACGAGTCAAAGGACAGTTTGTGACCAGCAATTTAACAATCAAAAGTGTGTGTTTACTACTTGATTCCTTAATACTACTTTTAGGACTAGGAAAATATTCATCAAATACCGTACATTAACGTGCATAAAAAGTGGCCCATTCCCCTGAATTCCAATAGTGATTCCCACCAGATAATCAACCTTTGACTACACCCAGTCGCTATCCGTTCTCGGTGTGACTGGTCTAAAAACAATTCATGAACATATAACTAATGAAGGATGTGTATACACTGTATGAAATGAAGGGGTGGTTCGGATACCGCCTCCATTAAAGTGTTTCACTGCGATTGGTATACAAGGAAAGGCATAATAAGGCCCTCTAGAAAAAGGGATGCGGAATTAGTTCCTGTGTGATTAAACGAACGACAGCTACGACATTTACATATATGAGAGTTTTCATCAGCTACTGCCACTATTAAATGGCAATAAGAAAACATTAATAAAACGGTAGTACAGCATGAAAATACGGGGTCTTCAGATTTATTCGACCGTTTCCTCCAGTCGGATGTCTGCGCATGACGTCATTACGCTGAAGCGAGTTTATCACCAGTGTCTCTGTCAGAGAACTCGCAAAAGACGAGTGGAAGGGGTGGATGTCAACAGTTTTGAGGTAACCTTAGTGAAATGGGACTTGTATCGTACCTTTCCAGTACTTGCATTTGGAACTTCTTTCGCTTCGTCTCGTAAACTCGCAATATCAGTATGTATGCTGCTAGGGCAAAATACTTGCACGGTCTTAGTAGAAGAAGACTTGCATGGGCAACAGGATTCATTACAGGGCACTGTGCCCTAAAGTTTAATCTATACAGAATGGGATTGTTTAACAACCCTATCTGTAGTAGGCGTCTAGAAGGAGATGAGACTGTTACTCATCTACTATGTGATTGCCCTGCTCTTGCAACTCAAAGGGCAAGTACTTTTGGCAGTCACTTTCCAAAGATAGATGAACTATCGAAAGCCTCAGTTAGCAGTCTGGTTAAGTTCATATCGAGCAACAGACTACTTAACTGATGAAAGGGGGGATGCGCAATAGATCTTAAGGTCGCAGTGCTTGGGCATAAAACCCACCCCTTCTCAAACTAGAACTAGATGCTGCTAGGTAACTCAAATAATTGGAATGCTTTTGTAGCGCAGTGTATCTCGGCTTAGCACTCAAACATGCAAATTCTGTGATCGGTGTTCACTTCAATCTCGCGTGCAAAGAACGCACAAAGTGTCCTAGTGAAAGCAGTTCTACACCGCCGCAGCACATCAGACTGTTGAAGTCGAAAATGCATGCAGTTCAAGGTTCAACTCCCCAGCTCCCCTTGAGATAAGCGGCTCGCTGAATTAATGACGTCATTCATTTAAACCGACTGTCGGTAAAGGCCAAATAAATCTGAGGACTCTTATAAGGTTTAAGTTAAACATTTAAGGATAACATTTTGAAATTATTCGTAGCTACTGGTTTGAACTTTCAACTCTTTATACCTTCATTTTTCAAGTGCAATTACACTATTCGTTTGTTGACATGCAAAGGCTACTAAATTTCAGAGCCAGTACACAGCAACCAGTTTTTTAAACATCCGACTAGCGCTTTAGCATTCTGTATGCTCCTTGTACCTATAACGATATTATAATAAAACAGTTTCTGTAACATTTTATTTCCAGATTAGTATGAAGTGCACAGAAAAGTAGACTTTTGGAAAAAAGTGAGTAGAAGAGATAAAAATAATGGGTAGAGAAAGTCACGTGACTGTTAAACAGAATTTGTTTTGTTATACATAGATCTGTAACTGTGTAATTCGCAATCAGTACACCAGAAAGAGCACATACAGGGTATGAATTATATTTTGTAACATAATATATAAAAAAAATTATATGTTACATTCAATAACCCTCTCTTTCCACTACGTTCATATTTACCGAGTGGGATGGCTCAGGCGGTAACGTCTGTGGCCCGCATTCGGGAGGTCCTGGGTTCAATTTCCGGCCGTCCACTTGACCATGGGGTTTTCCGTGGTTTTCCTATGGTCGGCTAGGCGAACGTTGGGGTGGTGCATTCTACCACGATTTCTCCTTTACCTCATTTTCTGTCATTTCATCTCTCTCCATTTCATCTTTCTGGTAGTGTCGTAGTGCGTATAGTGCTGGCCGGATGGTATAGTTGCTGCAATTGGAAAAATTTCTCCTTGCCAACGACAGGACGCGTTGTCCTGCTTACAAGGGCCGCTTCGTCATCCTCTCGCAGGTCTCCGCGTCTACTGGCCGAGTGCGGGTGTTTCGAACTAGAAACGATAGGAACTGCTGTGCTCTCTGGGATTCCGTCTGCCTGCGAACCTGCGACGTGTGGCTCCTTTACTTCATCCCTACCTCCCGAGCCACAATAACTAGCTGGTCGCAGTGACGAGGTGTTCACCCTCCAATAATTACATCATGCATCCTTACGTTCATTTTTATATATCTTACAAACCAGTCTTGCAACGCTTATTCTTCTATCTACTTCAATTTAATTGAGATACACGTTTGCATAGGTTCATAACACATTACGTTATGTTCTCGAGTACAAAGCAGAAAAGCGATATTTAAATGTTTAAAAGTGGGTCGCAATATGCTAGCCTTGAAATTACACTGTCTTTCCCTGATATTGTGAAAAACAACCGAATGGTGATCACTTTAAGAAATTAAAAAACATTGAAACTACTAGCAATGGATATCTCCGAAATGGCTGATGCCACACAAGCAAATTATTTGGAAAAAAACTTATTTTAAAGAGACCTAAACTTTTGTGCTGTAAGATATTGCCCATTTATTACACTAGTCTGCATTTTCAAACTTTGTTAGATTTCTTAAAAGTAGGTTTTCTTAAATCAAATTTTGATGCTGATTCCAGAAATAACTTCCGTTCTTTTCTATCACGTCAGATTTTTACACAAAATAAGTAATGTTTTGACAATTTTACTAATGAGCGTAGAAAAGTATTCAAATACCATTTCACACAAGGTAAGTTTTTATTCAAGAAACATTTTAAGATACTCTCAAGAACTCCCCTAATTTATTTCATGACTACATTTTAACAAAACAAGAAGCCAAAGTGTTTCATTTAATTGTATTCAAACTTTCTCTTCTGTGACTTCCTTGCAGATCTTTAAGATGACTGTCCCTCCTTAACATCCCAACAGTAGTCGGCCATCATAGTTTCATTCCATCTCCCCTGGACCTCCTCTTCATTTCCTTAATATCTTGGTGAAAACGTTCACCCTGCTCTTCACTATAATGTCCCAGATTTTCTGGAAGGTAGTCGATACGTGAATGCAGAAAATGCACCTATGCATTTAACTATTTATGCAACTTTCCAACATTGTTTCGACAATGGCCTTGTAATTAGTATCTTTGTTATTGCCTAAGAAGTTTTCAGTAACTGATCCGAAGGCGGTCCATGCTTCTATTTCTCTCCCATTCATTGTCTTCTCAAAATCTTCATCCTTCATCAATTTCTTTATTTAAGGACCAACAAAAATTCCAGCCATTAATTTGTCTTGTGTAATGAAGGGAAATTTCTTGGAAAGGTACTTGAAGCAGGGTTCATCCTGTGCAAGAGCCTTTACAAGTTGCTTCATCAAGCCCAATTTTATTTGTAGTGGCGGAAGCAATAGCTTTATATCTCTATATTTTGAAGTGAAATTGTGAAAACACTACGTGATAGAAAAAAACTAAAAGCTGTTCTGAAATCAGCATAAAAAGCGAGTAGAATCACGTATTAGTTTTCAGTCATCCGATATCATACAGATTAGTGTTTGATTTATTACTTAAACAGAATGAGGACCTCACAGGCTATTCCAAGAAAATTCAAGATATACATTTTGTCATATAAACATCTTGAATACCTATATATGGTGTTTTAAATAATTGTTTAAGTTCCATTTATACCCCGCATTTAACTACAAAGATCTTATCGCCGGCCTTTCTTTGCAACACATTGTCTATAAGTAATCGTTTAACTTGTATTCACTTGTCGTTGGAATTCTGGTAAACTTTGTGTTTTATTCATTAGATTACCCGCACACATTTGCGCACTCATTCATAATTCCAAATACCAGCTAAGGAGAGGAGAGGGAATAATCTTGGCTAAAGAAAAATTTCCAATCCCAGCCGGGAATTGAATCCGAGACCCCTCGCACAGCAGGCAGGTGCTCTACCGACTGAGGGAGATTTTGAGAAATTAAAATATAAAGAAACATTTTACATATGTCTGTTTGGAAAGAGGGGATTTTCTTGAAGCTCAACCTTTGGAAGGTACTGAACTTAAATGTCACGTTTTGAAATTATAGAACATTTTGAGTTCTATAATTCGTTTTGGATACAAGCACACAAAATTCCCCCAATCCAAAACACACGTACATCTCACACAGATTTACTTTTATTCAAAAATAAGAAGATTACGAAGCTTTGGACCACATACTATAATGAAAGCAGAAATTGACTTATGTAAATACATGCCATATATAGGCTATATATATATATATATATAAGCTACAAAGAGAAAATCAAGTTTTATTGACAATATTAAGACTTGGACACACCAAACTATCTGATATCCAAAGAGCCGTCAGTATATAGCTTCTGTACAACACACCCAGCAGTAAACCACATCCATTGACTGTACCACATAGAATACATTTAGGTAGAAACACAGAAATCGAAATTACCACAGCTCTGAATAACCAAAGTTCTTTCATACTACTATGTATCTGTTATTTTAAAGATATTTCAATGCATAACTCAATTTAAATTATAACATCTCACTTGTATTCCTCAATGATTTGTCACGCTATTGTTAATTACCTATGTAATGTAGCGGTTACTCCTTGGTAGGCCCCCACCACGTTTATGATGGATTCTGTGTTACATACCTGTAGGTCGTCTTGATGCCCGTACTCTTGTGATGTATCTTAAGGTTATCGTAGACTGGAATCTGATGATCGTGTATCTGTATTCTTGTGTGTGTTAGTATGTTGTAATTATTATTTTATAATTGTGCCATGACTGCTGTATTTTGTGTCGGAGAACAATTGTGTCTTGTCAGGGTTAGGTATGGAGAAGGTCAAAATATTTTGCACACACGTATTCTGTTAACTATTTCACTTGTATTTTAGATAACCCACATGTAAATATTCACAATTCACTATCACCTTTATGTTAAAATATGTATAACTGCTGGACTTTAAATACGTAATTTTAGCTTCTATTTAGAGACCAATTTATACACGGCCTCCCTGCTTGATGACTGACAAGCTTCTGTTAGCGTTCTTCTTAGCGTACGTATTTGAATTATAGGCATGTATCAATGTACCTGTGGCTGCTACTATCGAATAACAGTGTATATTATACACACATTATACATACACTTCCATCTCTTAATTATGAATTCAAGGTTCGTTATATGCTTACGTAGATACTTCATTTCTCTTAATTTTATATTACTGGTTATATGACTAACAATGACCTTTCCCTCTTATATTTTGTTATAACGTAATATACCTATTCTCTACCATATGTGCATTATCAATATATGTGTTTTTATTATCCTTTTAATTATTATACGTAAAATATTATCGAAGAAAATACATTACACGTAAAGCTTAGAATAAAATATTAAAGCAATAAATTATTATGTTGATGCTGAGAAGCTGCGAGTTAGATATCTTATCACTTTTATGAATTATTGTATTAGTTTTTTCGTGTCTGGCGCTGTATGTTGCTTCAATAATATTATATACCTTCGTTCTAGGAATATTCTTTATTGTACCATTATTGTTCTTGTATAATGAATTTTCATTCTGTAATAACGTGGCCCCCAAAAAATGAGTTGTGCGACTAATATTATTAATAAAAACAACAATAGTCATGTATCACACTGAAATTTCGACAAAATATTTGGGTGGCATACAATACTTTCTGTGCTATTTGGTATGGTGATAAAGTAATACATTTAAACGTTTTGGATAATATTACAGCAATGCCGCCTACAACTTGTAATTAATATGCATGTTTCAATAAATTTTACATTTCTGCTGCACAACTTCTTATTGCCTATATGTGCTGTAGTAGGACGGATAAAGCCTCCTACACAACTGGGCGTGGTTCAATTAAAGCTTAGCACAAAGGTAGGTTCATATCTGCGAGCGAATTATTCTTAAAAAATCCTCAGACTGGTATAAAGCAAAACGCTGAAGCCCAGAAAAGCAGATTGCCAACGCATATATGCGTGGTGTCCGTTGAGTAAAGTGCTTAAAGGAAGAATTCGCTTCAAAAGAGACTGGAAGTTGCCTTTAAATCAGGAAATACAGAGAGTCGGAAAAGTGAAACAAGCGAGAAGTCAAAAGTAAATTTTAAATGTGTGTGTAAATGCCAGGAGGTAAACAGTTGCGAGTTATCGCTGAAGACTCAGCTGCAGAGAAGTAGGTTTAGAAACCTACATTTAAAGGGTTAGCATACAAAATCATACCAAGAATCTTAAAAATAATCCACAAAAGATTTAAGCTACTAGAGTTAAAAAGTATTTTATAGCGCATTTGAAGCATAATCTCTTATCTCAAACGTCTTGGTACTTTTCTGTAACAGATTATGTAGGTACCTGGCGTTCCATTAGTCGCTTAAAGATACGCTACCTTATGATTTCATTTTGGTCTCTCTCTCTCTCTCTCTCTCTCTCTCTCTCTCGGGATTCTGAATTTAAATTTGATAACAAGATTTCACCTAAAAAGATCATTTTGAGGCAGCCTAAATAACAAAACTCTATTCCATCTACATGACTTTCTCTACCCACTTTCGTTTATTTTAATGCAGCTTTTACAAACTATTCTTACGAAAGCATGTTTTTCTGTCTACTTCATGTTGAGATAAACCTTTGCATAAATATTTTCATTACACGTTTCATTGTAGGTAAAAGGGAGATAGAGGAAGTCAAATCGACAGCCAGATGTTAAAAAGCGTGTCACCTTGAAATTCCATACACATTCCATAGAATCGCGGGAAAAAAACGAATGACCCAGCACTTTAAAAATGACAAAGTGTTGAAAAATTAAAAACAAAAACAATAGTATAATTCAGAAATGTCCTAGAGCAGGAAACAATTTATTTAATAAATTCTATGTTTTAAAGTGTTTACATTTTCTGTGCAGCAAACTTGTCTCTTATGCTTAGCAGTTGTTATAAAATTACAGTTATTTCCGCATGAAGAGGACTACACATGCCATTTCCAGAAAACTTAAGACATACATTTTGTCATGTAAATATCCTAAATATTTGGTACTTTAATCAAAATTATTATAGCCATTTTTCAGATAGTAAAAGTTTTTGAAAATTAGTCATATAGCTTGGGTTTTGGGACATCACCTTGAAAATATTTGTGTTACACCTTTGGAAGATAAACCTAAATACTAAGTTTGGTATTCTTATTTTTCGTTTTTGATTTATGCTGAGAAAGTAAAAATGCGTACTAATGAAAAATGCAAAACAAAGCAACATAAGCTTTTACATGTCTACTCATTGCCAATTTTAACATTATTAATACACTTTTAAAAACGGCGAAACCAAAAACTGTTGTCTCTATTGGTCTTAACTATATATGCAAACTGTATTCAATTGGTTTTTTGTAATTTTTGGACAAGATCTCACAAGCAAAAATTCAGGAGGGGCAGATAAACGTCTCAAAAATCTGTTCCGAAATAAGTTTAAGACCTAAATTAAGATATTAAAATTCCTTGCTTTTCACTCGAGCCCAACACTTATTGTGATTTTGACCGACAATTTGGATATTGTCGTGAGGAGAAACAGAGCGCATCGTGTTCACTTTGGATGAATTCTATTTCGATTACGTGTATACGGTAAATTTACACCGAAATGCATGATTAAACGCTTTGTAATTTTAGGAACATCAGGAAGTAACAAATAATTAACTACTTTGACTTTCTCTGCAAATGACATTAGTCTTGGTTTCTATCCCGAAGATGGCTCATAAATAGATCCCAATTGCGGCAAACTACTGATCCAAGATTTACAATAAATTCCATAGCATCATCCTCGGATTCATTTATGTGAATATCGAGTGTGTTGAGTGTTGTAAACGTGAACATGTCAACATTCTCCGATGCCGCATTTTATTAATTTACACGCTTGTTCTTTATTCGTAAAGAGAGCATATACATATCCTTCCAAATCAAATACCGAAATAGATTTATTTATGGACGCTCTTTAACTACTGTGGGTTTTAGCGTCCGATTCTATACTGGGCGTCAAAGATCTCAGAGGCCTCTTTATCAAGCTTGAGGTTCTTTCACGTACCATAAATATACGACACAGGACCGCCAGCTTTACTCCCCTTCCGAAGGAAGCTATGCTAAGGATTTTTACACCCGAAAAAACTCCATCGTCTTCCGCCGGGTTTGTACCCATGACCTCGGAAACCAGAGTTCCTACCCCTAGTTCACGGAGGACCATCAAATTCAAATATCCTAACAGATATTTCTGTCACATGGAGCAAACTCATCTTTTTACTCAGTCATACTGTTCTCTATCCTCTATTTCACTGATTACTCTCCCCTTTGTAGGACTTACATGCCCAAAGACTTATAAGCAAATGCCTTGGCAAGTAGGCTGTCGAGAAGCAAGCAAACTCTGATTGTAGCATATCCGGGATGGATGATCAAACCAATGCCAGGAATGGCGGTGAAGAAGGAAATGCAGTAATGAAAGGGATGATATGAAAATTTGCGGATCAAATTATCCAATCCGCATTCGCCTAGCAACCGAGGAAAATCTCAAAAGCTGGTCAGATTGGTGGACCCGGGGATTTGAACTTAGGAGCTTTCGAATGCGAGTCGCTCAAGTTATCTCGGCGCCACCACAAAAGTATTCACAATAGGTATAACACGCATGTGGACTATGATAGACTGAATACTCGTCAGCAGCTTGCCTGACATTAGTCAATGACGTGACGGACGGCCACGTATCATGCATGGCAACTTAAGAGTAACGATTTGTAAATGGCCGTGATGGGTACTATAATTCTCCGCGAGGTTTTCAGTTCTGCATAATCATACATTTAGCAATATTGCATTCAACAGTACCAGAAAATCCAACATTTTTATCTCCCCTGCTGAATGTTTCAGTCCCCGGGCTCTATAGAAGTGTCAGTTCTGTCCTCCACAGGAACTTGTGGACTCTAAGGAATGCATTTTATGTTACAGATGATGCAAAGCAGTGCTCTTTGTTGGTTGGTGATCTTGGGCTGCTTGGTGCTGCCTCAACTCGCCTGGTCCAAACCCACGGACCCCGAGCAGCTCGCAGCTATGGCCGACACTCTCAAATATCTTCAGGAACTGGACCGCTATTATTCTCAAGTAGCTAGACCCAGGTGAGCATCATCAGCTTTCTTTTGTTTTCACGTATATCATGGCTGTGAACTTTACGATTTATAAGTTGTTAATAATGGCAGGATTTCGATGTATAGTTATGTGCAAAAAATCTTGTCCATCATTCCTTTTTATCAGCTTATCAGTTATGGTCTTACTCCGTAAAGTTACCTTTGTCTAGCATTTTATGTTATTAAACTAAGATAAATCTCTTCTTCTTTCTCGGTTTACCCTCCCCGTTTGGAGGACTTGCACCCCTAAGGTCTTACAAACCAATGCCTGCAGTCAGATGAGTATGAAGGAATGCACGATCTTTGCTCAGATTTCATGTAAATAAGTGCAAATATAATCATGTTAATGGCCAGTGATACATAACCTTGTGTTGCAGGCTAGTATTTGTTTCAATAAAACACATTAACCCAATAGCTCGTATACCGACAATATTTTTTGCACATAACTGTACCATGTATGTAAACAGGTTTGTGCACTTTGGAATGTTTTAGGATCTTATAATAGTCACTTCTTGAAATATTTTTCTCGGATGATAAGATTCAAATACTAAGTTTCGGATACTGATTAGGAAGTATAGGGAGAAATTTCTCTAAACTGTAACAGTAAGCATAAGCTTTAAACAAGGAGACGTAAAATGGCTATACAGTAATATCCAGATACAATATAGTTTTGTGAAGTACACGAGGCTTACGTTGATAGCCTAGTTCTAGAAGATAATGATCTGTTCGATGTTGAATGTTGAGATTGTTTAGAAAAATTAGAAAGCTTTCGAAGTGCGCTAATGTGTTATCCTAGCTGATAATTTAAACCAAGACCAACAAAAATAGATTTACTTTAGACAGTCGTTTTATAAAGTCCTTTCTGTTCTCATTTTAGTAACGAAAGATCCTTGATTTTCGCATCCATAAATTAATGTTCTTAAATATTTATTTATACAACGTGTGATTGAAGTGACTTTTTTTTACGAATGGAAAGATTTGCATAGCGGGTAATCATAGCGGGTAGATATAAAAGCAACCAAGTTCCTCAAGTTGTGTGTAGGATTTTATTTACAAACCACAAAAAATTCACAGTAAACAGTTTTGCGACATCAAAATGAAAGTATACTGAGAATTAAGTTTAGCATTACAAAGCCAACTTAAAAATGAAGTTATAGCTTAAGTTATTACCTCTCGCATTTGAACTGTTAACTAGTTGGCCACAATATGAGTGCGTTCGGTGGGAAGAGAAATTAAAGCTACGGAACAATTGGGGGGGGGGGCATCAGAAGTGTCAGGAAAGAAATCATCCGCAGTTCTGGGTTACATTTACTACCGAGGCTGAGCCTGAAGGAGTGCTTTCTTTGCAGATTTACAAGCCTTGGTGATATTAGTCATTGTCAACAAAAGCACTGTCGCTATACTCCAGGCTCACTCATATCGTGGCCGACTAGTAATTATGCTGTGTGTTTTATTATGGTTGTAAATAAAATTCTTTGTCAAAATTAAATACTTTTAAGGACACTTAGTAGTAATCGCAGGGTATTTTACACTTATTTTGCAATTGAAAAAGCCAGTTTTCTCTAGAATTACATAAGCCGGGACAATGAGCTTTAAACTGCTCAATACAGATGCTTTTTTGAGCATATTGCTATCAAGATTATTTTAACTAGTTTTAAACATTTTAACTATAAAAATATTTTAATATCGTAAAATAATTTCTAAAAAGATTTTGCTTTCATTTATAGCACACCTTTTTCTTAATATAAACATCAGAACTCTGCAAATTTTATTACGAGTTTTTATAAATAGTTTAAGATAGCAGGTTTGCTATCTATTTGAGGAACTAATTTAATTTTTTAATAAAGGCAAGAAAATAAATTTTGCGCATTTTTATGTTTATATTTTTTTCGTGAAAACCATGTTATTTAGGATCAAAATCTTTAACCCAATAAATGCAGCTAAGCATTCTGTACAACCACAAACAATTTCAAATTTCTAAGTTAGATGTATTTTGAGAAAAGTGTACCTGAAGTTTAAAAATTAACACTTACGGGAAATGCCAAAGCACAACAAGGTGAGCACATTGTTACATACCAATATACTATAACATTTCTGAACCATAATAGCCCTATAAAAGTCCAAACAACAAAATAAATACAAAGGTGTGTTCCATGTGCCATTTATAATCCAATACAACAATAAACAAAAACTCAGTTTTTTGAACCCAAATCTGTACCAAGTGTCCTTCAGCGCGTCTATTAGAAATACTGAATGACTTACCAGAAGTATTAACAGCGCAACCACTTAATGAAAAGTATAATATTTTGAGGTTCTGTACATATGTTATTTTCTTCTCCCAGGGCAGTTTTGTGTGCAGCAGAATATTGTTTTTCGTTTGGCTTTCTTGATTTTGGTGGGATCAGTACACTATTTACTCTGTCCCAACTCGCTTCCAAATTATATTCATCACTTTCGTTTTAACAACGTATATTCAAAAATGGAACTCCACCTAAACTAACAACCTGAAAAATAATCGCCGTCAGTACCACATACACAAAAGCCTCGCTTGGTGTAAGGAGCGTAAAATTCACGGTTGAACAGTGACAAAACGTTTTGTGGAGTGACGTATCACGGTACACAATGTGGTGATTCGATGGCAGGGTGTGGGTATGGCGAATGCCGGTGAACGTCATCTGCCAGCGTGTGTACTGCCAACAGTGAAATTCGTAGGTGGTGGTGTTATGGTGTGGTCGTGTTTTTCCTGGAGGGGGCTTGCACCCCTTGTTGTTTTGCGTGGCACGATCACAGAGCAGGCCTACACTGATATTTTAAGCACCTTCTTGCTTCCCACTGTTGAAGAGCAATTCGGGGATGGCGTTTGCATCTTTGAACACGATCGAGCACCTGTACATACTGCACGGGCTGTGGCAGAGTGGTTACACGACAATAACATCCCTGTAATGGAACTGCACAGAGTCCTGACTTGAATCCTATAGAATACCTTTGGGATGTTTTGGGAAGCCGACTTCGTGCCAGGCCTCACCGACCTACATCGATACCTCTCCTCAGTTCCGAACTCGTGAAGAATGGGCTGCCATTCCCCAAGAAACCTTCCAGCACCTGATTGAAAGTATGCCTGCAAGAGTGAATGCTGTCATCAAGGCTAAGGGTGGGCCAACACCATATTTACTTCCAGCATAACCAATGAGGGCGCCACGAACTTTTACGTCATTTTCAGCCAGGTGTGCGGATACTTTTGATCATGTAGTGTATTTAACAATCACTTTCTGAAAATATTTAAGCTCCTTAATTTTTTCCCAATGGAAGAGGATTCATTGTATAATATTGCATTTGATGGATAAACAATTATTTGTTAGAAAAGCTTTATTTTTTTGTATAGAAGTGTGTTAATTTAGCAACTGTTTGCCAAATTACGATTCAAGATAAGAGCACCGGTTAAAAGCCTAAGTACTAAAGGCAATTATAATTTAATCATTCCTTATAAATGTACAAAAATTCTGGAATTGCTTCTCAAGATATAAATTTTAAATGCATACATATTTCTAAACGAAAAAGGTGCTAATGCTGTAGAATACCTGAAGATGCACATTTAATTTTCTTATAAATAAAAAAGACAAGTCTGACAGGGGCCATGCAATCAAAAACTAAAAGACACTATGTTAAAACTTTTTCAATCTCTTATATTGATAATACTTTTGGGGAAATCAAGCGATGTTTTACCAGTTTTTCAATTGCTATTTATATAATGGACTGTTAAAATGTGTAGAATTCAAAATAAAAGTAAAGGAGCCGCTTAAAGTAACATTCTTATTTAATTGACTTAGGAAGTTGGTATAGGACTTCCAAAAGAAATTTTCTTACATTTATGTTCATCCTTGTTCCTTACGCACTCCCCACGACAATGATGAGGTAGTAACTTTTTGGCAGTGAACTTTACCCCCATGTTACTGTAGCTATTTGCGTAAACAAACTAACAGAATATTTGTGTAGATTTTCGATTTGGAATAAGTAATTGATGTTAACATGCGTATTTATGTCAAGTGCAGGTATGTCTAAAATGTTGCCTTCTGCAAGTAAGGTGTTATCGTTTAACTCAAAAAATGACCAAAGCAAATACTTTAGATATCTTCATACATTTTGCTTAGGCCCCAATTAGAGAGCAGCTTTTATGGCAATTAATTACTTTTCTCACAACAAAGGAAAGGATTTCAACGAAAAAGTGTCACAAGTGGATATAATGCATCTATTAGGCTTTTAATCGTTCATAACATTTTATAAGAATAAGGTTTATAAACACATTTTATTATATTTAGAATTTTGATAGCATGGTATGCCAATTGATCGATAACTGCAGTTTTTATTACTATGAATGTTTTATAAAAACATTTATGTTCTGATTACTTCCCAGACAATTCGCTTTATTTTCCGAAATCTGTTAAAAACAGCTTGTATTCTAAGTTTTATTAGTATCAGAATTTTGCATCTCATCAGAAGCCTTAGAGAGTAGCGTTTCTGGTAGTAGTTTTATTTCTTAAATCAAAACTTTAAGAAAATTTCAATTTATTAGTATACAATATCGAAATGGCAAATCCAAATCCCTCTTCAAATAAGTTCTTAATCAACAATCATTATTTGATAAAAGTCATTAAAGATCAACTTATTTATTTGAATTACAATCATCCTAAAGCATTACGCAATACTTGCCTGTAAAGACTATAGCAATGACTCGTTAATAGAGAAATTCCTCTTTTGGTTGCTTCGACACTATAAGGCACTTCATATAGCAATATACGTTTTCTATTACTATAACTTTTAAAACGGTTACAACGTGAAATAATGCAGGTTACAATAGCATTAAAAGGATAAAACAGGCAAATGTTTATGTACTATTAAATGTTTTACTTATATATTAATGTTTACTAACACCATACAATTATCGATTTCAAAAGACATCAATGACATGCATGTTGCACAGAGAGTGAAGTGGGTGACAGAGGAGTAAAGGAGAACACCTTTAAGAGAGAATGGGCGGTGGAAAGGAATAAGGGAACGAAAAGAGGGAGAAGATGGGAATTTTCTTTACAGCTAAGGCATTAACGCTAACTGAGCTTCGCGGTCTGATCGTACAGAAATACGTTCATGCTTTAAAAATCATACACGTTAAGTTTTTAAACAATTTAAATATTATTCATAAAACATGAAAAACTTATAGACGTTACACTATTGACGTCTATGTATTTATTTCGCTATGTTCAGGCCTGTTACTAAATTATTGATTTTTCATTCTCTCCACTTAACATATCCGTAAAATAAATATTTTATATTCATTTGGTGTTAAACCATTTCGCAATGTAATTTGTTTACGTTTATTTACAAAATTTGTCTTTAATAAGCATAAGCTATTATGAATCGAATAGCGCCTTGTGCGTTACAATCCAATACAGCAGCGGTGAAGAAGTTGCCTATACACTCAACTGGCAGGCGAACTCTTAAAACGTGCTGGGTGATATAAGCGGGCAGCGCAACATTATACGGTTCTTTTCTTCAAACTTTTTGGTGTCATGCAACACGAAGATTTATCACTAGAGGAACTAGTATTCATTCCCTAACGGTTCTTCTGGAAAATGAAAGCGAGTGCTTCCTAAATTAGTTTTCGTTTCAAGTGTGATTTCCCTTTTGCAGGTTTCGTTTTTCCTTGTCCCTCAACATACAATGAACAGTACCGCAATATTTTCTCCTAGCTTAGGGGCCATCAACTCATTCCTCTGTGGTGCACAACCAACATGTCCGCTTGCTCACACCCCTGCGTTATACACCACATAAGCAGAAGGACGAAATGATGGAACAGTAAAGCGTTGTACTGGACGTCTCGACTCAATCTACTTATATCGTAATCCCTATAATAATTGTTATTTCAGTCGAAAAAGGCAATAAATTATTTTCAATTTTTACAATGGAATAATATATGTTGCTTTACGCTTTTATCATTAAATATATTCAAGCGATAAAACTATATTTTAAAGTAATTTTAAGTAAAATAGTGCGCAATCTTTAAACAAATGGAAGAGAGATACATTTTGGTAACATTATTATGCAACGAAATTCTGATACAAACAAAAGTATTCATGATAAAATGTTATACACATTTTTTCAACGTTGTACCTATATATAAAATAATTATTCTTACTTTAAACATCGGATTACATATTATTAGAAAGCAAAACCTTATTGTTGTACTATAAAAATAAATGATTATAATTTTATTTTCAGGAACAAGTTAATCTTTTTCTAACTTTTCCCCGCACGAAGTTTAAAAGCTAGATTTAAAGCCGTGTTGATGTAAAGTTTCTTAATATAGCTTCAGTAAATAATAATTTATTTAACTAACATTACTGCTAACACATTTTATACAAAATATACTGTCTTTAAAAACTATCTTGAATGTATCATTGTAGGCCAAAACTCTGTTCCACTCTCATTACATCCACTCTATCACCTCTCGCTATAACTGGCCTCAAAAAATTCAAAGAAAGAAACATGAATCAATGAGCGATGTAATACTCGCTGTGTAAGGAAAGACCAGTCAGAACGTCCTCTAATAATGAATTCTACTCTGGTATAGGTGGCTAGTCCAATGTATCATGATTAGCGACTTGATATTCTAACAGGTAGGTTTACCTAGAACTCTGAGAGCGTCAAACGTTTCTTCAGAGGTGACATGTAAACAAAAGCCTGAATTATTGTCGCCAAAGGGACATCATTTCGATTTATTTATTAATTTAATAACTACTTTGGTCTGTAATAATTTAGGTCATCAATAAGAATTATTAATTTACAATATGGTTATAATTTATTATTGTTAATGCGTAATGACACTGTTGTCATGGAAAGCAAAAGGTGTTATTAAAATAAATATACTTATCGTGAGCCTTAGTATTATGATTATTAACTTAACAGTATTCAACTAGTAAGAATGCAGAGAAATTAAGGCAGTGCTGTGTTAAGCTCCACCTGTCTCTTAGGATAACATAGGCAATTTGTCATTCAAGTGGCTAGAATTGTGCAAAAAGGGAGGTAGGAAGCTGATGCCTTGCGGGTGGGAAGAAATTATACAACTGGTTACCAGCTTAAACAATGACCATTTTTCTGCTCCAGAATGTGTATTCATTCACCATATTTGCTGTCAAACTGTCACTATCATCACTGTCTAAAATGTTTCTCTCGGACCCTTTTTGAATACATTTCACACACACACACACACAAAATGATAACCTAATTTCGGTAGACTCTATAGTTTCACTGCGGCTCGCTACGGCCTGACGATCTATGGTATGCTCAGTAAAGGTGATAAAAGCGAACTTAAAACGCTCTATCACTGTGAGGGAACGTACCGGCCTACATGCTCAACATCTGTACATAGCCGCTAATACCGTACTCAAAACTTAACTACCTGCCAGTTGAGAATGCACAACCTTTGGGAAATTAAAACATTTCCAAGCGTTTACATTTTAAACTTTGATCCCCTATATCAATTTACTCACAACTTGCATAAATAGGGTAGAAATATTTGTATTCTTTCATAACTCCATTAGTGCAGCACAGTTTCAAAGTTACAGATTGCAATTAGATTAATATAATAGAGATAACGCAAAGGAGTTTTAATTTTTACACTGATCCGTTATTTGATTTAGAACATAAATCTCAAAACAATATCTTGATATATCTAAAAGATAATTTACTTTTTATAAGCTTTTACATAATGTAGATGTAACAGAAGGAACAGTTGTATGTGGTGTTTTTAAACATTTTATTTGTGGTTTTATCACAACCGCCATGATACTTTTAAAACTTTCACCTTTATTTTATTACCGCTTTAACATTCCAGCACTGAAGACTAAGTAGCGTAGGAGAAACGTGTTTTTAGGTTGCGTTAAGTAATATTCCCATTGCCCCAATCTTCCTTCTAGGAAGTGAACATTAAAGCCGCAATGATAAGGAAAACTTCTGCTGTTATCCCAAGCTGTAGCAGCCTCCCCGGCTGTAGAGGTTAGCATACCCCGGGCTCTCCTGATACAGGTCCAAATCGCAAAGGGCTGCTTTATCTCGAATAATATTGGGCACGAAAGATATGCTTCTTATGCATCTTGAAAGATCCATGCAACAGCCGGGAAGTTCAACGCTGAGAAATCACAGTTGAAATTGCCAATACCATAATGGTGTATAGCAAATTGTTTTGTTTCAAGACTATCTGGGATTACATGTTTTTCAGTCTCCAAACCAGTATGTCAAATTGAACTTTTCCGCTCAGTAATTTTCTGTACTTCAATAATTGTTATAACTGCTGGCCTGTAATGAGCATACCCAACATATGAATGTGTCCACGTCCAACATAATATGCAGTACAACATTTAACCAATATAAAGTATTTGGACGTAGTATGAAACAAAATAATCTATGTAACTGCATTTCTCCCAGAACTCGTTTCATATTCCCGTCCCAGCTTCGCTTCGGCCGTAAGCTTCCTCATACTGAAAAAACTCAATTTCCTATACAATTACGTAAATAATATGTACGTTTTAAAAAGTTTCTGGGTGAATACAGGAACTGCTCTTTAGTTTAATTTACTCCCAGAACTTCGCAGCGTGAATTTTTATTAAGGGTTTATTTTGGTGTTCTAAATATAACCCGATGTTTAAATCCGTACAAATAACAGTAATTATTTTTAATAAAAAGCTGCCGAAATAAAGAGAATAAAGACCGTTATATACACAATTTAATTGTTTTTCTCCATTCTTAGAAATAGGAAATATCGCATTCGACTCGAAAACAGAAGGGTGTTTTTATATCGTTATAGTAAAGTATATGTTGAATATTTTTATAAGTGGTCTATGAAGTCGGTTTCTTTCTTAGTGAGTCTTATATAAATAAGAAACTGTAAGTGATAGACAAAAACACAACAGGAAGAACGTAAAGCTCAATAAAGTAGACACTTTTGTGTTCGGTAACGTTATTTTAGCATTAGCCTTGTATTAAATGTTAGATTGTCAAAAATAAAGCTGATTTTTTATGCTAGAGTTCAGTACCAATTAAAATCAGCTTTGGATATGAATAGTTTAGTATTGTTACCTTTGTTACATGTAAAAATTCTCTATCGCGTAATTTTAAATCTGGTAGATCAGAAAAGGCCTTCCTATGGCAAGTTATCCAACATAAACAGACGTTATCCCACTCATCAGCAGTGAAGAACAAGTAGACTACTACAAGAGGAAGAAGCGTCATCTAGCCCACTCATGAGTTCCGTTTTTATCAGCTCTGATTTAGAGCTAAGATTGTATGGCGATTATACCTTTGTATAAAAATCTATACGTAAAGGATGCTGAAACGCTAATTGTTCATAATTATCATAAATATAGACACTAAGTTTACTCTCGATTACGAAACGAAGCAGCGGTTGCGGAATTTATATCCTGAATAACATCCTTTTTCAGTAGTATTACACATCGACATTCAATATTTTTTTGCTTCAAGATGTAATGGTCTGTGAAAGAAAATCATAGCTGTAATAGCGTTAGGCAAGTGTAAGAAGGATCCAAAAACTATTTTAAATTTGTTAAAAACACTCAGATTTGTTTATTGGACCATTAAAGGATTCGGTCATCTTTCTAGTGTCGATCATAAACCAAGATCTGATCGTCCTCACTCTGTTAGAAACCCAATGTGAAAGTTTGGAAACATGTCAGAAGAAATCCTGTTAGGGAACAAAAGCAAGTGTTCCATCAGCTTCAAATGTCAAGAATGAGTGTCTCTGGGCTATTAAATCAAGACCTAGGACTTCGATGTACGGCTCAACACCCGTCTTAAGAACATTAGACTAAGATATCACGTAACCTCCTTATATGGTACGCCAAAAGTCAACATAGGAGAATCCTTTGTTAAGACGAAAAAAATGTTCACAATACAGCAGGAATTCAGCAGAGAAAGACAGATGTATGCTCAGAGTCGTGAGGAACCCCGCCAGATTGCTCCTCGGGTTCTTCGTGGGCATCATCCAGCAGCAGTGATGGTTTGGTTGGGAGTCTGTACAAAGGGGCTAGCGATGTTCATTTCTGCAAAAGGGGGAGGGCGGGACCATTGCCAATGTGTGTGTAGAGGAAGTCCTGATTTTGTGTTATGAAGTATTTCCCCTTCACTCAGACGGGTTATCGCAATGGCACGGTCCAAGGTAATCAGATATTAGAGCCTGTAGCTGGCATGAGCCCATAAATGTGTCATAGCTCCCCAAACAATGCGTGGGGGTAAATCCGCCTTCTGTTTCGCTTACATCACTGCTGAATAGCTTTTAGAAACTTCAGCGGTGTTAAGCTATTCCAACTTTCTCTTTAAAAAGACTAAATTGCAATTTTATTTAATACAAAGCTATATCCAGTTAAATAATATTCCAAGAAGAGTTTGCGTTAACCAGTTGTAAATTTTAAACGACGTTGGCTACTCTAAAGTAAAAAGACGAATGCTTTACTGTATATTCTTTACACGAAGCAACGCGCCTATACAAGTTTCTTTGAGTGCAAAAGAAGAGAGGGTCTTTACAAACACGTCTACAGTAATTAAGAGCGTAAAGAAAAAGTAAATTTAAAAGAGCACGGAACAAAGTTCTTTAAATGTCGCAACACACTGTTTTACCTTCACGATAATGCAGCGTGTCATTCAGAAAACACGTAAAAGAATTTCGTGAGCTTTTAACACCCTTAGTGAAAAGTGATTGCTAGTATTTTCCTCACCCACGGCCTACTAGATTATATCAGGTGCCATACAGAAGGTTAGGATATGATTTCGGTAATCTCGACCGATAAGTCATGCCTTGCGTGGACTTAACGATGTCCTAACGAAACGGCGTAGCAGGTGAAATAAGGCCTCAAGGTAGTTAAACCTACTGTGAAACAAATAGAAGGACAAGTTTCTAGAGCTTGAATTTTAAAACAAATGCATTTAATTTACAAAAGTACGATATACTGGGTGCGGAAAAAACAATGTGCCAAAAATTGTGGAGTAGTATATTTGGTTTGTTAACGACGTTAATTTCCAAGTGCGCCGGAATTTCATCCAGCAGGAGTTAATGTGCATGCTAGTAATCGTGCTGAATGAGGCTGTCGCTTTTAAGCACATCGATCTGGGGCGGGTTTGAACCCACGACCTCGGATCAGAAGGTTAGTGTCTAACCAACTGAGCCACTCAGACTGACAGTACTGCTGGAATGAAATTGTCAACTAAAATGAAAACTCTTATCTCAGATTAATTTAAAATTCCTTTGAATAGAGAAAACACTGGTGTTACATTCACATGACTATAATCTTTTTATGTACTTTCTACAAACTATTCTAAACTAGAAATTGCTTCATTATATATTTTTAGGCACATCCTAAGAACAGAAAAGCAAGCAGATTCTCGAAGCGTATATTTGTCTAAATCGTTTCCGCGGCCGGTTCACAATGATGTCTCGGGACGCGTGCTTTTAGCTTCGTTCTGTTGTCACCTTTCATATGGAGTCCCAACCACTGAATATGCACTGACAGCCAAGCGGTTATAAGCAGCTACGTAGTAATGACGCCTATCGAGTTTCGTTTCCCGAGCATAACTTTGTTTTTTTTTTTAGAAAACGCTATGTTAATTACGATTACTATAATATAATTTGCAATTCCTAAGAGTGATTTGATTTTATGCTCTCACATAAAAACAAACTCACCTTTTCGTTTTCAAACTAAATAAGTAAATATTACAGTCCTAAATGAAAAACCCCATGTGATACAAACAAATCATTGTAGAAATAGCGACCTTACACATTACGTTATAGATACAAAGAGAACAGCGATAGTCAAATGTTTTAAGAACTGGACGTACACTGGCCTTAAAATTACATACGCATGGAAACAGTACGGAATGTGCTTTAGAATTCTTATTCATACGGCACTTATTTTGAAAACTAAGAGAGTAACTAGTTCTTTGCTTTATGCATGGATGTCTTAAAATTAATAGATATCTTGTGCATGGAAAACATACGGCAATACCATATATTTAACAAATTAAAATTTAAATAAAGACATTTATCCAAGGACTCGAACCCAGGTTGTTCCAATTACAACACGAATGCGTTTTACCGCTCGGCTATCCTGCATACAACGAAACTGAAAGGCGTCTTATTTATTGTATAGCTTTGAAATGCACGTAGGAAGGTATTAAGTCGTGTATTGTGAACGCAGCTTCAGCGAATGTTTCCGACGTTTTCCGAATCGAACTTTTCTCGTTTATTTTGTTTTAGGATAGAGGAAACCGGATAGTCAGCTGTTTCGGGACACTATATGCCGATCCTGAAATTCCATAGTATTTCAATGAAATGGTGAGAGACAACTGAATAGCGTCGTACTTAAAACTACATGATTGAAAAATTCAAACCAGTAATAAATGGTATCTCGGAAATGGCTGATGCCAAAAAACTTATTTGAAATAAATTGTATGTTTTTAAGAGATCTACATTGTTGTCTGTAGTACATTTTTTGTATATCGCTTATGGTTTATCAAAATTTTATAAAATTTCTTTCGAATCAAGAAGAATTCACAGGCTATTTCCAGAAAATTCAACGTGTACGTTTTTGTTTGTTACGTAAATATAATATTTTAATAAAAATGGGCCATTTGAGAAAATTTGAAATATCGAAAATTGATCCATGTAAAGGGATTTTCAGTGGAGTCTGGTTTTAATCCTTTCGTTGCATCTTTGGAATATAGTGAACTTAAATACAAAGTAATGCATTTATCGAACATTTCTATTAAGAATTATGCTTTCATAATTCATAGACCTACACACGGAACATTCTTATAATAATATTTTTTTTATTATTCAAAACATGCAATTCTGATAAAATACCACATGAAATTCATGGCTATAATACATCACTTCCTCTTAGCTACTATAGGTTGAGGCAGTATTTTTTAACACTTAAATGATTTCAGTCAAATTATGTAATATAAAATATAACAGACCGCCTTAAAGCAATATGTGTATGTAACAATATATAAAAAGTGTATATTACAGTCACTGTATATGTTTATATTATTGTATACATGTGTAACAATGTTATGTGAATGTATTGCGTAATTTAATAATGTAGGAGCTGTGAGAATAATAGGTTAAAAGTTGCTAACAATGAGGTAACAATGAGGCAATAATGAGTAAGAAAGTGTAATAATGCTACTAGTCATTCTTGGAGCAACAACAATTCAATTTTTGTAAGTTTATAAAATAGCCAATCAACAATCAGAAAAAAAGCTTAAGTTAAATAAAAGTATTCTATTGGATTACGAATAGCCAATCAGAGACTTGTAATACAGAAATTTACAAAATTTAGCGGTAGAAATCAAGTCGGTTACTTGTAGACAGTGCTCATAACTTGACCTGTTGGTTGTTGACAGTGTTCCTAATCGGACGCGAGACACGTCCTCGAGAAATTTAATACGTATTCGTGAAAGACGAAAAGAGTTTGTGTTAAAAAGTGCAAGTAATTAACAAAAGAATCTCACAGCTCTGTATATCAGTGAAGTGCTATTAAAATCGTGAAAAGAATTAATAAAAAAGGATTGAATTAAAAATTAAAATCTGTGTAAGCCTACATTCTTCAGTCGCACCACCTCCCTGCTAAGAAATCTATGTCTCTAACAATAATACCGACGAAGCCGAGGCAAACATAAATATATAATATTTAAAGAAACAGTCAAATTACAAAGTTAATATTTTTTAAACTTTTTGACGAAGGCTACCGGAAACTTTTTACCATACGTGCGGTTGCACTACTTCAAGTTCGGCTCCCCAACAGTTTAACTACAATACAACTCCTACAACAAAATAACTATGTCAAATTGGCTTCCATACGTGGGGCAGAAACTAACTACTTCAAGGTAGGTGGCAGAAAAAGCAAAAATATTTCGTTGTATATTAACGATAAGTCAAACTGATCTGCTGGTGCGAAGAATATGTTCCAGTTCCGATACTCTGCTGAAAACACCAGCTTATATTTTCCGACTGGAGAAATGAAGTCCACACAATGGGAATGCAACATTGCGGGGGCTTTGCTCCAGGCAACATTTAGATCCCTTGGTCACTATTAATCAGCGTTGGTATGCAGGCTCCCGCTTGTCTATTGTGGTTGACCAAGAACATCCGTTCATAATGACAGCCTCTACCCGGCTCTGTTGGTTACGTTGTGGCCTGAAAATGAACGTTCACCTTGGCTATCCAAGTAGGATTAAATCTCACACGAATGCCAAAAATACTTTTAAAAAGCTTGTTGTGTTACATTTACATGACTTTCTCTACCCTCCTTCGCTTATTAGCGGGTATACAAATTATTCTTACGAAAGTTTATATTCCTATCTACTTCATTTCAATCGAGATATACCCTTACGGAAATGGCTACATTACACATTTCATTATACATACAAAGGTAATACCGATAGTCAAATGTTTTAAAACTGGACGCTATATGCTGGCCTTAAAATTCCATAATGTTTCCAAGACATCGCGAGAAACTGAAAATCGGTAAGACTTTAAAAGAATGGCTTAAGTATTGAACCATTAGTAACGTGTACCTCCGAAATGGCTCGTGCCACAAAAAGCTTTATTTGAAATAAATTGTGTGTTTTGAAGAGATATATTTATTTATTATTTTTTGCGTAGTACGTTTTCGTGTATCGGTTAACGTTTACCAGTTATACAATATTATACAAAATTCCTTCGAAACGATGTAGACTTCACAGGATATTTCCAGTAAATTTAAGGTATGCATTTACTTCTCATGTAAATATCTTTAATATATGTTATTTTAATCAAAATGTTTAGAGAAATTTTTAGATAATAAACAGTTTCGAAAATTATCCATGGAAAGGGTACTTTGGGGTGGAGGGATTTTCTTGAAAGGAAGGTACTGAACCTAATATCATGTTTGGTATGCATCAGACACTTGGTTTTTGAATTAGGCTGTTCATAGACACACACACACACAAACGAACCTTTTTCTAAATTTTTTTCTTTATTCAGGGGGCCTCAAAACGTGTATTTGTGGTGAAATCCCGATATCGAATTTGACTGTAATGCAATACCTTTAACTACTATGGAACACACCAAACAATAGATGAATTACGTTCATAACACTTTAAAAACAAATCAATCATTGTATCAACAATTTTTTTAAACAAAAAAAATCAATTACACAAAAAAGTAAATATTTTTTAAAATCGTTCCTCCCTAAAGGGTAAAGAAAGTAAAAAATCTGATGTGTTACACTCACATGACTTTCTCTACTCTTGTAAAAACTATTTTTACAAACGCTTGTTCTCCATATGCTTCATGTTAATCGAGATGTTAATCTTATTGCTAATTTTCTTGTAGATGCAAAGGGAATAGGTAGGTTTTAAGCGATAGTCAAATACCTTAAGAGCTGGTTGCTAGGTGGAGTATTCCATCCTCTTTGCATTACCAGGACAAAAAAAATGAATAACGAATTTGAGAAAAAGTATAAGTATTGGAAAATTTAAGAGAATAACAAGCAATATCTCGAAAATGGTTCACTCTACAAATAAAATGTATATGACAAATTGTGTATTTTAACACGATCTACCTTTTTTGTGTAGTAAAAGTTTGTCTATCCCTTATGGTTTACCAATTATGCAAGAGTCGTTCACAATGAAGACTCCTTTTGGAGACATTCCCGGAAAATTCGAGATATACATTTTATTTGTCATGAAAATATCTTAAATGTGATATTTTAATCAAAATCGTCAAGTCGTTTTTGAAATTTTCGAAAAATGTTCCATGTAAAGGGTAATCTAGGGTGGGGGGATTTTCTTGAAAACCTTCGTGTTGCATCTATGGAAAATACTGAACCTAAATACCAAGTTTGGTGTTTATCCGACTGTTCGTTTCTGAGTTATGCTGTTCACAGACAGATACACACACACGGACATGTTTTCAGAAATGCTTTTTTTGGATTCAAGGGGTCTCAAAACATGTATTTCCAGTGAAATCTCGTTATTGAATTTTTGGGTGGAATATAATACTTCCCCTACTTACTATACGTAGTATTCATTCATTCATTCATTCATTCATTATCTGTTTACCCTCCTCTGATGTAGGACTTACACCCCCCAGGACTTACAAGCGGGTGCCTGGGGTCAGAGGCCCGTCGAGGAGCAGACACTCATGGATCAGACAGAATATCCAGGATGGGTGATCAGCCCGATGCCTGGTATAGGATGAAGGAACTAGATGAAACGAAATGTTGGTGAAATGGATGAAAGGAAAGGTGATGGAGTAGTTGGTGGAATGAATGGCGGGGGAAACCGGAAAACCCGGAGAAAACCCGCCCAGACGCCGCTTCGTCCACCACAAATCCCACATGCAGGTCCCTGGGATAGAACCCGCCTCGGTGGGAGGCGAGCGGTCTAACCACTCGGCCACGGCGCCGCCTACTATACGTAGTAGAGAAGGTAAAAATCTGTTATTTTCACATAAAGTTCTCTACACACTATCGCTTATTTGTATGTAGTTTCTACAGGCCAGTCTTACGAAATGTTCTTTATTTACTTCCGTTAATCGGATAAACCTTTAAAAAAAAATATTTCCACAACACATTTGATTGTAGGCAACGGAGATAGAGGAAACCGAATGGATAGTCACGTCTTTAAAACTTCATGCTCTTTACACAATTTCGCGAGAAACAACAAAATAGCGACACCACTTTAAGAGAAAGGTATTGTAAAATTCAACCCAATAATAACGGATACTCCAAAAACTGACGATTCGACATAGGTTATTTGAAACAAACTGTTTTAAACATATCTATTTTTTATGCAGTACGTTACTATTTATGTGTTAAGTTATACAAAATTACATGAAGATTACTTCACAGGCTATTCCTATAAAATTCAATATGTACATAAATTTTATTTCTCATAAGTATATTAAACATACTCGTAGTACTTTGTTCAAAATCATTGAGGCTTTTTAGAAAAAATTAAAGATTTCGAAAATGCTTCTACCTAAATAGTTAAGAGTGGGAGGATTTTTTTGAAAATCTTCGTGTTGCATGCTTGGGAGACACTGAAAAATATTTAGTTTTGCATTTATTTTTTAGATATTTTGTTTCCGTATTATGCTGTACACACACGCGCGAGCGGAACTTTCTCTAAAAAGTACTTTTTTTGGATTCGGAGTATCAAAACATTTATTTACAGTGCAATGTCCTTATTGAACGTTTGGGTAGAATACAATACTTTCTCTATCCGTTAGGTGCGTGATAAGGAATGTAAACGGAAACTTCCCAATTGTCAACCTGTGATGAAAATTTGAAGTAATCAAAGAGGATGTAATGAATCTACATCGATAGTAAGAAACCCCTCACATGCTTTCTGTTCATGCATTCTCTATTGGCACGTAGGTATTAGCATCGCTTTATGGGTGCCCCATTCGTCTATCCGCATCAAACTCGCTAATACTGCTCACAGAGAGCAGAAATTTTATGACTAATTAGCAAATATCAAACATGTAAAACAGAGTACCTTAATTTCCAAACAGCACAATTCATAAACGCCTTTAAAATATCACAAATGAAATATCACTCTCTCTCGTAAAGTCTCTAAAATGGTAATACTTTCGAATGCAACCGCCACACAAGAGTTGTTACTGGTCATTTTCATACAGAAAATGATGAATTACACTTAAAAATCTTGTGTGTTGCATTCACATTAATTTCCCTACTCGCTCTTCTACAATGTTCTTGCAAAGCTTCATTCTTCTAGTTGTTACTAATCGTGTTAAACTTACATGACAAATGTACACGATTTAGGATAAGAAGAATACACCGGGCTAAAGCAATAATCAGATTCTTAAAATGTTTTTGCTATGCATATTTCATACTTTTTGCTTGACCACGAGCAAAAGAATCTGATGTGATACATACACACGACTTTCTCCACCCTCTATCGTTTATTAGTGGGTACACAAATTAGTTTCACTAAAGTTTATTTTTCTAACCACTTAATTTTAATCCAAATAAACCTTTGCAGAAATAGCTACATTACACATTCGTTATAGTTACAAAGGGAACAGCGAAAGTCAAATGTTTTTAAAGAACTGGACGCTATACGCTGGCCTTAAAATACCATAGTTTCCATGCAATCGCGAGAAACTGAATATTGACAGGAATTTAAAAGAATTTATAGGTATTGAGCAATTGGAACTAATAACTCGGAAATGGCTGATGCCACAAAAACGTTATTTAAAATAAATTTCGTGTTTTAAAGAGCTATTACATTTTTTGTGTAATACGTTTTCGTCTATCGCTTGAGATTTGCCAGTTATAAAATATTATACAAAATTCCTTCCAAATTTAGGACTTAAAAGGATATTTCCAGAAATATAAAAATATAATTTTGCCATGCAAATATTCTTAATATATGGTATTTTATAAAAAAATCGTTTTGAATCCTTTTTATAAATAAAAAATTTCAAAAAATGTTCCGTGTAAAGGTTAGTTTGGCGTAGGGGGACTTTCTTGAAAAATTTCGCGTCGCACGTTTGTAAAGTACTGAACTTAAATACTAAGTTTGGCGTTTATCCGACTTTTCGATTTTGCATTATTCTGTTCAGACAAACACACACGGACCTTTTTCTAAAGGGACCTCAAAACGCGTATTTCCGGTGAAATATCCGTATCGAATGCTTTGGGTGGAATGCAATACCTTCTCTACCTACCAGGTATGTACGTAGTAGAGAAAGCAAAAATAATAGTGATTTGGCATTTGAAAAGAGTATTTGAACTGTCAAACCAATAACAAAGAACTCTGTCTTAGCGCGACAAGTATTTATTCGCATAAATTGTGTGCTTTAACGAGATCTGCATTTCTTGGGAAATAAGTCTTTCTTACGATTTATCCATTATGCAAGTCGTTCAGAATAATTATAACTTCACAGACTATTCCAAGGGAATTAAAGATGCACATCTTATGGTGCAAATATCTTAAAATGCAACATTTTAATCAAATCATTTTTGAGAAAATAAATTATAAGGAACAATTTTCCATCTGAAGGGCACTTTGGGGGTGGGGATTCTATTGAAAGATGAATTTAAGCACCAAGTTTGTTTCGTATATCTTGAGTTGACACATTAATACAACTTCACAGGCGTCAAATTCTTAATAAAATGGGGCAACTGTTTCAGGTAGCGTCCTAACTACCTTCAGCAATTGAGTCGGCTGAAGAAATATGAATATATTTAAACTTCACTTTTATGAATACTTTGTGTGTTGTGTTTTAAAAAGTTTGTTATTTAACCAATTTTTCGTTTTTGAATTATGCTACTCACAGACCGATACACACATATAGGCGCAGAAAAGTATTCGCATACAGTTTCAAATATTCTAATAACCAAATTAATGCACAAAAAATTTTCATTTTTAATACAAAGAACAAATAGTAGCACAGTTTATTGTTTTGGCAGCTTTCAGTATCTTGCATATTACTCTTAGATTCACAAATTTTTGAAAAAAAATCTGTTGTGTTACACTCACATGACTCACTACTTTTCTACAAACTATTTTTACAAACGCTTATTCTCCATGTGCTTCATGTTAATCGAGATATCGAGATGTTAATCTTATTGTTAATTTTCTTGTAGATGCAAGGGGAATTGATAGGCTTTAAGCGATAGTTCAATATTTTAAGAGTTGGTTGCTATGCGGAGTATCCCATTTGAGAAAAAGTATATGTATTGGAAAACTTAAGGGAATAACAAGCAATATCTCGAAAATGGTTCACTCAACAAAATAAATGTATGACGAATTGTGTATTTTAACGAGTTCTGCATTTTTTGTGTAGTAAAATTTTGTCTATGTCTTATGGTTTATCAGTTATGCAAAAGTCATTCACAATGAAGAATACTTTTGGAGACATTCCCAGAAAATTCAAGATATACATTTTATTTTTCATGAAAGTATCTTAAATGTACAATATTTTAATAAAAATCGTTATTGCCGTTTTTGAGAAAACAAAAAATTTTCGAAAAATGTTCCATGTAAAAGATAATCTGGGGTGGGGGATTTTCTTGTAAACCTTCGTGTCGCATCTCTGGAAGATACTGAACCTAAATGCCAAGTTTGGTGTTTATCAGACTGTTCATTTCTGAGTTATGCTGTTCACACACACACACACACACACACACACACACACACACACACACATATATATATACACGTTTCCAAAAATGCTATTTTGGATTCAGCGGCCCTCAAAACATATATTTCCGGTGAAATCTCGGTATCAAATTTTTGGGTGGAATACAAGACTTCTACTTAGTAGAGAAAGTAATATACGAGCTTTCAACTTTTTTTTTTGCACGTGGTTTTTGCAGAATTATGTTGCATGCATTATATTGAGCGTTTTTTTTACGGTACTGATTTTGCGGTGAAAATATACTTTCATTTGTAGAAAGAATAAAATGTCAAAGTCGGAGATTTTCAATGTTTTTTTCTGGACTTCCTCAGAACGCTTTAAATGTTACGACTTCACAAATTTATTTATCCGCCAGCTTAAATCATACATGGACGAAAACATCAGGGAGTGTACACAAAAATTGCACTACTAGATGCATAAAAAATTTTGTAAACACCACATATGAAAAAGTTGAAAATTGGTGCAATTTTCAAAGCATTATAAAAACAATAAAATGAAAAGTTTTGAAAAACGCAACACGTAAAATTTAATACCATTTGTTCTTTCTGTGAATTAAAAAAGAGAATTTAATCCACATTAATTTGGCTACTAGAATATTTTAAAGTGAAGACGAATAATTTAATCCGCCTCTGTACATACACATGTGGAGTTTTTCTAAAATACTTTTTTTGGGGATATCAGAAACCCTAAATACGTGTATTTTGGGTGAAATCTCGTTAAGAACTTACGGGTGGAATACAATACTTCATCTTCTTACTATAGTTAAATAGTAGAGAAGGTAAAAATGAAAAACGTCCATAAAAACCAAATCTACCAATAAAACCTTAACCACTTTACAGCTTAAATTCTCAACATGGACATAACCAGAGCTCCCCCAACATAACACCAAGTAGTACATAAGCTAAGATGTGATTAAAAATACGTGCTGTCCCTTTAACACTTTTTAAATAAATAAAAGCCATAAAACATACACTGCATTGATGTATTACCCTCGCGTTAAGAATACACAACGAGCATGCATATAAAATACCGCGTCTCAAGTAGTAAATTTAATCTAAAAACTTATAACAAAAGTCAAATTGCGGCGTTAAGCTGACTTACGACTTAAATTTTAGACATTTATCACTAAGAATTTTACTTTTAATGTTTCTGTATACTAGCCGTCATTTTGTTAGTCATTATTCAAACCCAAGGAAGAAATAGATTGTTTTCAACAGATTTGCTACTTTGTTTAATATATTTATACCAATTTGTAGAATCTAGGAGAAAGTAGGAGGGATTTGAATCTTTCGCGCGTTTTATATGTAACGAATACTTATGTAGTTTGACGCCTTCTATCACGGTGAAAGGTATTTAATATGTGGGACACATAAGAAGTTAAAATTTTTAAGGCTAAAACAATTCACAAGATATTAAAGCTTCTACGACATTTAATTTGTACATATGAGGAGAACTTTAGCAGCTTTTTGGGAAATTTTATTAAAATTCGTACACAGAAATTGTTTTATCTGTTTTAAATTCAAAATTAGATAAATATTAGAAATGCAATTAATGGATTTAACTTCATATTTGTTAAAACAACTTCTTTATGCAATGGAAAATGTGATTGAATTTTCATTATCAGAGCTTTTAAAGTACAGGAATTAAACACTTCTGGAAGCTGAAAATATCAATGAGTTGTTCTAACATTAATCATTACAGCGGGAATGATGACTTTAATTAAATAAAACAAAATCACCATTCAGAAGCATTGGAACTGAATTTTACTCACCCGAATGTCAAATGAAAACTAGCGTCACTCACGAGCCTCGAACCGCATTGTACTGGCTAGGCTGCCGAAAGTCACGTAGGCAAGGCCAGGCGAGTGCACAAACAAAGCACGCATGAAAGCAACCTTCTGCAGAAAGCAAGTGGCCAATCTATGAAAAGCAAAAGAAAACAAAATGCTTACCTGGGAATGCGCAATATATCTGTATTTTTTTCTTTATTTTGTACAAATAAAACTATTGATTTTTCAAACATTTATGGCTTTTAGATAAAAAAACACATGTCAGCAGTAACTCAGAAAAGTTTATTCTATACTTAAAAACTTACAGCAAAAAATAAAAAAAAAATGAATGGAGAGAAATTTCTAACACTCATTACAGGGAAACGCAAACATATTACAGTTTACGTTACGTATTTACTTATGGGTTTGCACAGTTTTTTATTTGAACCTGAAATTTCGATGAAAATGTGCTTTCGCCTTACGGAGGGAAACGTTCCAAACTCCGGAATTATCTATATTTTTATTGAGCATGCATATTAACTCCTCATTTTCAACAACTTCACAAAACAAATATATAAATTACATTAAAATGACAGCACAATATACAAGGCCTGATGTTCCATACCCTTTGCATGGTCTGAGGAAAAACAAAATAATTAATATAACATTCCAAATTGTATTGCATAAAATATTGAAATAAACTAACAATAGAAAATATCGTATATGGGTAATATAAAACACACCTCTTACAGAAATTTTACTCTCTACATACAGTAAGTAGCGGAAGTATTGCATTCCACCCAAATATTGGATACAGATATTTCACCGGAAATACATGATTTGAGACTCCCCGAATCCAAATAAAGCATTTTTGGAAACCTGTCTGTGTGTGTTTCTGTATGTCTGTGAACAGCATAACTCAAAAAATAAAACTCAGATGAATACCAAACTTGGTATTTGAGTTTAGTATCTTCCAAGGATACGACACAAAGATGTTCAAGAAACTCCGCCACCACCAATTACCCCTTACATGAAACGCTTTTTGAAAATTGTGATTTTCTAAAAAAAGATAATTCTAATGATTTGGATTAAAATACCATATATTATGCATATATATCTAAATTTTTCTGGAAAAGTCGTTTTAGTCGTTTGCATCCGGAAGGAATTTTGCATAATCTTGTTTTACTGGCAAACTTTAAGCGATAGACGAAAACGTATCACACAAAAAATGTAGATCTCTTTAAAACACACAATTTATTTAAAATAACCTTTTCTGTAGCATAAGGCGTTTCTAAGATATTCGTTATTAAAGATTCAAGTTTTTCAAAACTAATCATCCTTTTAAAGTCGCATCGATTTTCAGTTGTTTCTCGCGATTGCATGGAAACAGTATGGAATTTTAAGACCAGCATGTAGCGTCCAGTTCTTAAACATCTGACTTTCGCTGTTCTCTTTGTATCTATAACGAAATGTGTAATGTAGCTATTTTTGCAAAGGTTTATATGTATTAAATGTAGTATAAACAAAAATAAGTTTTAGTAAGAATACTTTGTATTCCCATAATAAAGATAGAGGTTAGCGAAAGCATGTAAATGTATCACATCAGATTTTTTAATTTTGAAATCTTCCTATACAACTTTAGGCTGCCAAAGACAAACAATACCAATTGAACATAAATATATAAAACAATATATTTATGTTCAATTGGTATTGAAAGGTACTAAAAGGTACTAAAATATTAGAACAACACATTAAAATTAAAAGGAAATATCCAACAATTCAAGTATAGAATAAAATCAATATCTGAGTAAAAATTAATGTCTAAAGATAGATAACGCAGAATTAAATTATATAAGTAACTGAATCCAGATATTTACAAAATTATGGGCTAAATGTGTGATTTATAGATATAGATATTCGACCTCTGAGTGCTGCTATAACAACATTATTAATGTATTTCTCTGAATGTCAAAGGTTCTAAGGAAGTCAATTGTTACCAGAAACTTCTCTTTTGCCTATATGTCATACTTTTACAGTTTTATGAAACTAAGGCCTAGTCAAAGAAAATTAAATATAAGCATTTTATTTGCTATGGCATTATTTCAAAATATGACACTTTAATTATAATCGTTAGACTGTTATATATATATATATATATATATATATATATATATAATTTAGTCATAATTTTCCATTTTGGATGAACAAGTTACACTAAGGTGTATAAACATGCACCCTGAAGCCTGAATTAGCACTTTTAAAAATTATGTGTGAATGTTTTGGCGGCGCCGTGGCCGAGTGGTTAGACCACTTGCCTCCCACCGAGGCGGCCCGGGTTCAATCCCAGGGACCTGCATGTGGGATTTGTGGTGGACGAAGCGGCGTCTGGGCGGGTTTTCTCCGGGTTCTCCGGTTTCCCCCGCCATTCATTCCACCAATTGCTCCATCATCACCTTTCCTTTCATCCATTTCACCAACATTTCGTTTCATCTACTTCCTTCATCCCATACAAGGCATCGGGCTGATCACCCATCCTGGATGCTCTGTCTGATCCATGAGTGTCTGCTCCTCGACGGGCCTCTGACCCCAGGCACCCGCTTGTAAGTCCTGGGGGTTGTAAGTCCTACATAAGAGGAGGGTAAACAGATAATGAATGAATGTGTGAATGTTTGTATGTACCAACGTTTCATGTAAAAATGTCCCAATCGGTTGTAATGAAATTTCGCATAGTTACCTTAGTTTTCTCCTAGAAAAATAGGTTATGTTGCGGCTTCCCTACTTTGCACACAGGAAAATGGCTCTAATCAGGCGCAAAATTTAAAACGCTGTTTTTCTTTAATGCCTCATAACTAAAGTTTGTAAGCATAATGAAAAGCTTTATTCTTTACAACATTTTGTTATGGTGGATATATAAAAGATGCATCAGTTTTTTTTGTTTTTTTTTACAAAACCGTTACCACAAGAAACAATACAGTTTTGATCGTATTTGAAGTTCAAGGAAGGGGCACACTTTTGTGTAGTGTTTAACCTTTAACACTGTTATACGAAGGCAGACCCAGAAGTACCCTACCTGACCTATAGATAGCGGTTGTTGTTTCAAACAAATAACTCTGGTAGAAAGTACCACCCTTATAAAGCTTAAGTTTGAGGTTTAACAATCCTACATTGTTTAGTAATTGCTTGGCAGCCATCAATAGTGATCGCTCTCAGTAAATGTGTAAGCATGGATAAAACTGCTTATCGTTATGTGATACAATACTTTCATTTGAAAGGTCTTAATCCAAGTAATATTAAAGCTGAGCTAGATGCTCCTATGGGGGAGTCTGCTCCTTCGTTTACAACAGTGAAATTTTGGGTGGTAGAGTTTAAGCGAGGCCGTACAAGCTGCCGAGAGGAACATCGCAGTGTTCGACCAAATGAGATGACCACGCCAGAAATTGTGAAGAAAATCCACAAAATGGTATTGGATGACCATTGAGTAAAGGTGCGGAGCTAGCAGACATCGCAGGTATTTCAAAAAGTGCTGTACATTGCATACTGATGAAAATTTGGACATGAGAAAGCTGTGCGCAAGATAGGTGCCGCGTTTACTCACAATAGAACAAAACCAGGCAATGTGTTTGACGATGTTTCGTTGCAATAAAGCCCAGTTTTTGCGTCGATTCATAACCATGGACAAAACATGAGTCCATCACTTCACACCTGAGACAAAGTAACAGTAAAACAGTATTATCTTCAGAAAGGAAAAGCAATCAATGTTGAGTATGATGCGAACTTATTGCAGCGTTTAAACGTTTAAATCAAGTAACAACGGCTCCATTTAGCGAAAAATAGTCTTGTTTCATCAAGATAATGCACCAGTTCACACATCCATTATCGCCATGACCAAAATCAATGGCTTAAAGTTCAATTGCTTCCTATTCACCAGATTTAGCCCCCTCTGATTATTTTGTGTTTTCATAGTTGAAGAAATGGCTTGGTAGTAAAAGATTTACTAACAATGAAGATGTGGAGTCTGCAGTTGACGGTTATTTTGCAGAACTCGACGGTTCTTACTATAAGCAGAGTATCAAAGCGGCTGGACATTGCTGGGAAATGTAGAGTATGTGGAGAAATAAAGATGTTTTTTTCTCAAAATATTTGTATTTTCTTTGTTAGGTCGGGTACTTCTGGGACAGCCCTCGTAAGTTTTAGTAACATACCAGAAAAATGATTTTTCACCAGTTTTTAAAAGTCACATTATATGCATATTGCGCAGAGATAAGCGGGTCAGGCTGAATGAATGTCAAAGAAAGAGGAAAAGAATGGATGGGAAGGGGGAAAGAAAGGGTTAGGTAGGTAGAATGACAGAAAGGGTAAATGGAAGAAATAGTAAAATGGGGAGTGAGAGTTGGTGGAAGAGGGAGAGAGAAGAGAGACTGAATTTAGAGCAAAATGGGAACAGAGCTTGCGGGTTCTTTTAGCAGAACAAATAAAATACCTTATGGTTAGTGTGGTTGAGATATAACATCACCAATATTTGAAATATACCGGCAATGAAATTTTCACTTCTGGTACAGATTATCAAAATATAACGAAATTTTCTGTTATATAAATGGCTGTTTCGAGGGGGAGGGATCTCATCAAGATTTTTGCCTTAGGTTCATAAGAGCTGCTAGGCTTTGGTATCTACATGACTTTTTCAGCTGTGCAGTTCACACACACACACACATATTGGCATCGACGCCGGCGGCCGAGCTCGTCAAGGCATTAACTCATCAATGGGAGGTCCGTGGTTCAAGTCCCACCAGAACCGTTTTCCATGATTTTTTTTTCTCAGGATTTTCTCAATTCTCATAACCAGCAAATACCTGGTACGTTTCCTTCCCTATATTTCTTTCACAATTATAATTTTATTTCATATACCTATCATCAGTGTTCACCACCTGAGGTGCCTATGTAGCTAAAAAGGACATTAAACACTGTCCTCCTAAAAACGCACCGAATGAGTTTTTTTTAAAATAAAATGTTTTTGTTGGTCTTATAAAAACACATTACCGACGTAGTCCCTGTGAGTGGAACACAGTGCTACCATCACAAGCAAATGGTAAATATTATATAAAGTGAATTAGTGAAAAAAGGCAATACCTATACAAGAAATGGGTACATTCTGTTAGGCATACAAAACCAGAGTGTTAACCCTCCACTGCATGAACTATATTGCTACATATTGTTACATGTTGGGGAGAAGGCCAAAAAGATTACCAGAAAAAATTAAATTTAGATCACCCCAACACGTACATGGTGGGCGCAAATCGCTGGCAGCAGCGAATGTGTAAAATTAAAGGGAAGGCGTGAGTTTTATATTACACTGAAAGATTACATAACACACATTACCTAGAATTTATTCACAAAAACGTTTGACGACTCAACATAATAAACAAAGGAAACGGATGGAGGGAGATGCCACGAAATTGTAGACCGGCCACACATACGTCTGGTTCCAATGACCACTTCCACTGGAGTGACGCTATCTTGCCCTCACCAACCGTGTCTAGCCTAAGCCAGACAGGGCTGACCTCATACCAGACAATTTCAAAAACATCTTTCCCTTAGGCGCGCTCCGCGCCCAAACGAAAGACCGTCAAACTGAAATATCAAAATAAGGTGACTCAATAATGCTACGACTGGTAGCAACAATACACCACAACAGAGCGTCTGGTAATGACAATAAAATTATTATACCACAATACGCAACTCTTCTTCTAATCCAAAAATCCTGCCATAGGTTGCTTAATGGAAGCAGTGGACTGGCCATGCATTTAAAGCCGGTGTCCTCTCTGGTCTAGCGGTATCTCTGGTTCCCGAGGTCGCGGGTTCAAATCCCGCGGAGCACGAAGAATTTTTTTCTGGCGTAAAAATCCTTAGCATGACTTCCTTTGGAAGAGAAGTAAAGCCGGTGTTCTCATGTCGTAAATTTACGACACGTAAAAGAACCCCAAAGAGGCCTTGGAGCAAAATGCCCTGTCTTTCACGCCCAGTATAAAATGAGACGCTAAGAACCATAGTAGTTAAAGAGCGCCCATAAATAAAACTCTTATTAATTTAATTCAAAGGAGAATGTCGCGAGTTTGAATCCCAGTGAATGCAGTCAATGTACATTTGGTAAAGGATGGAGAGGGCCCAGGTGAAATAACTGGTATGCAGTTGCGGATGGATATTGACGGGTTTAGATTTGACTTCAGTTACTACAATAGTTTTTAAATAAATCAATATATTTGTGATATAAAATAGTACAAATGCTTGTCTTTTATTATTAAAGACTGTATAGTGCGGATATGACGCCAAGGGATTTTCGTCTGTTTCTTCACCTGAAGAAATCCCTTGGTGGAAAACATTCCACCGATGATGCTATTGTGAAACAAGAAGTGCAGACTTGCTTTTCATCACAGGTGGCATCATTCTTTGACGAAGACATACAAAAACTGGTTTCTTGTTACGACAGGTGTCTGAATAACGACGGTGACTATTAGAGAAGTAATGTAAGATGAAGGTAATGAATGACAACAAAGTATTTAGAAAATAATAATGTGTTATTTTTTAAAAATTATCGTTGCTTACTTTAAAAACAACCGAGCGGGATGGCTCAGGCGGTTACGTCTATGTCCAGTATTCGGGAGGTTGGAGTTCGATTCCCGTGGCCGACCTTCCTGACCCATGGTTTTTTTTTGGGTTTCTCGACAGGCGAATGCTGGGAAGGATCGTTACATCTCCCGAATTCCCTGTCCCTCCATTTCACCTTCATTCTCATTTCATTTCACTCCTCATCTGCTTGGTCTCTTTCAGGGTTGCAAGTGTCGGCGGGAGGTCCAGGCAGGGGAAAAGAATGCTCTAAGGAAACCTTCGTCCTCCGGACTGCGAGCGGACTTCGGGTCTCGGACCCCCTAAGGGATGTGTAAGTCGAAGGGCGAAGGGGGGGAAGCTGTACCAGCCAGCATCCGGGGAGCTCAAATCTGTAAATTGTAGGGATCCTGTCCTCTGCCTGCCATGCCTCCTGGACAGCCGCCCTCTGTCTCCTCTCACTCATCCCTCCCTAGAGGGGGCACCCTATCAGGTGCATAGGCCAAAATAGCTGCGTAGGTAAAGGTGCTAAGACCCCCGTATCTATCCTACTTTAGAAGTAACGCCTCGTAAGTTGTAATTTGCTAAGAAATAAACTATTCATTCATAACACGCTAGTGCGCTGTGACATTTCACGCAGCAAGATTTCCTCGAAGCCAGTTACGTTAACAAGAGCTCTAGGAAAAGCTTCAGCTGTAGAGACGGATATATTATGTAGGAGTTAAAAATAATCTTTTACTTCCTTGTGGCGTTTTACAACGGAAGAGGCGTTAAGCTCATTAAGAAGCAGTAAATAATTAAAAGAGCTGTTGGGGGAATTTAGAAACACTTCCTGGAAGTCGATAAACTTTGTTTTCATGCCCTCAATACATAGCAAGATAAACATTACTTATTTACAGCTACGGGTACATTAGAAAGAAGGGAAAGAATAGAATAAGCTGTAACAATGGATTTTATATTCTCTTGTTCTTAAGCTTAGTTTACTAATTTTTACTTTCTATAACACGTAGCTAGTAAGTTAAGCCTCTGAATATAAAAAAGTAGTTTTAGAAAAAGATTTGTATGCGTGTATCTATGAACAACATAATTCAAAAACGAAAAGCCAGATCAACACCAAACCTAGAGTTTTTACCATGAAAAATGCGACTTGCATGAGTCATGACTTTCTCTACCCTCTATCGTTTATTAGTGGTACACAAACTAGTCTTACTAAAGCTTATTTTTATATATACTTCACTTTAATTCAAATAAACTTTTGCAGAAATGGCCACATTACACAGTTCGTTACGATACAAAGAAAACAGCGATAGTCAAATGTTTAGGAATTGGACGCTATACGCTGGACTTAAAATCCATACTGTTTCCAAGGAATAACGAGAAACAACTGAATGTTGACAAGACTTCCAAAGAATGGCTAAGTATTGAACTATTCGAACCATTAATGACGGATATCTCAGAAATGGCTGATGCCACAAAAAAGTTATTTGGAGTAAATTGTGTGTTTTAAAGATATCTACATTATTTTTTTTGTAGTACGTTTTCGTCTATCGCTTAACGTTTACCAGTTATACAAGATAATACAAAGTTCCATTCCGAATGAAGGGGACTTTAAAGGCTAAATTAAAGATATAGCTTTTATTTGCGACGTAAATTTCTATAATATATGGTACTTTAATCAACATTTTTAGTCATTTTTAGAAAATAAAAAATTTCGAAAACGGTTCCATGTAAAGGGTAGTTTGGGGTGGGGGATTTAGTTGACAATCTTTGTATACCACCTTTGGAAGGTAGTGAACGTAAATAACAAATTTTGTATTTATGGGACTTTTCGTTTTTGAGTTATGCTGTTCATACATATACACGAACCTCTCTGCAAAAATGACATTTTTGGATTCGGTGTGTCCCAAAACATGCATTTCCGGTGAAATTCTAAGGAATGCATTACCTTCTCTACTTATTATGTATGTGATAGAGAACGTAAAATTGATAGAGCCGATGATGATATTAATTTATAAATTTGAATTGTAAGCCCCACGTGGTTAGAAAGAATACAGCTTTTCAACACAAAAGGGAATTATCAAAATTGGTTGAGTTGTTTTGGAGATTACCCTACAACATATTTTCTATATTTATGATACGGACTTATTCAAAAAGAAGGAACAGATTTTAAATATTAATTTTTAATGAACGACAATAGATAGCAACACATACGTCCCATCTTTGAATAGAGGAAAGTTCAAAGTTTTAAGCCTCACCTACTAGTTCCTTTCAGTGCCTATAGCGGCGCTGGGTTTGTTTACGAGAAAACCTCAACGTCACAGGAAAAGTCGTTTTGTGTGCTGTACTATGCAAAGAGTGAATCCATTGTTTCACTGCAGCGTGTATTTCGTTGTAAGTTCAACAAAGAGCCACCTTGTCATAAAAAATTTCCAATTGATACATTAAATTTGTAGAAGATGGAAACGAAATGGCACTGGTCGTCCTCCTATAACAAATGGTGCTCATTTTAAACACATACAGTAAAACTTTGAACTTTTCTCTATCAGTGATGTATTGCATGTGTTGCCATCTATTGTCGTTCATTATAAATAAATACTTAGAGTCTGTTCCTCCTTTTTGAATAGCCCTGTATTACTACACATACGTTATTACGTTATAAGTGTTTTAATGTTGACATTTCGAAACGACTCGAGACTCGAGAGAATCTGGCCTTTCAAAGCAAACAGCACTCAGGCAGCTGTTTTACATCGGAGACGGTAAGAGCCGTAACGTAGTTAAACGAACTGTTTGTAAGCGAGTCATTTCCGACCGCAATACGACAAAATGTAAACAAATGCAGAAACCTTCCTAACACTGTTGACCTCCATAGGAAACTTCACCTTCACTTTGTAGCATCACCACAACTTCCATCCCACACAGATGGAGACTTCCAACTTGGCTTTATAATCAGAGAATGAAAGAGGTTTTTGCTGTGCCAAATCAGCAGACATGAGCGAAGACAAAAAGCTTTTACACATACAAAGGAAACATTAACATTCATTACGTAATTACTTAGGAGCTTCAAGATTGTCTTCTACTCATAGCTTTGTTTACTTTAAGCTTAGAATTTTCAACAACTACCAAAACAGAGTCATAATAAAAGGCTGCATTTCATGTCGGTTGTTTGAAGCTTCAAGTAGTTAAACAAGATCTTTCTATGATGCCGGTAACTCTTGATTTCTTTCCTTTTCCTGAACATTTGCTTTTTTTCTCCTGCATTCTAACTCAGGAAGTGAAAGCGACAAAAATAATACGCAGAAAATGCGTTCGGTTGAAATGAAAGCTAAATTTCCACTCTCATCTCAAAATGAAAACTTTGAGAGTGACAACAGACTGAGTTGTAATTCATTATTTAAAATTCAAAGACACTTGTGTACATTGTTAGCGCTTGTATGGATGTGTTAGGAATACGAGTGCTAAAATATAAATTACTTTACTATTTTCCTTTCTGATGTAGGGTTTCATAAACCAAAAGCGTTTGTTGTAAGCTTAGCAACTAATGGAATTAATGTTCTTCCTCACAAGCTGTGTGTTGGGACAAGTTTGAGAAAGTAGAATCAGACGACTGAAAAATTAAATGCCATCGCCGGGATATTAACCACCGATCCCCTGGTTTCTGTCCCGTTGCTCTAGCCACTGAGCTACCATGGCAACATACCGGTCGTCGTCCTCCGTAGTGTAGTGGTTACCATGCTAGCCTCTAGTTCCCGAGGTCTCGGGTTCAAACCCGGCGGACAGCTATGGATTTTTTCGGGCGCACCGCACGTAGACCGCCGGTCCCTCATGCTTCTACCGTGACCCCCGGGAAAAAGGGGTGAGAGACCTGAAAAGCGATAGATCCGGATGACGACAGCCGCAAGCACAGACGGGACCCCTAATGTTTCCAGATTGAACGCCTCCAACGCCGTCCAAGCCCACTCTGTTGGACTCCGAACCGTAGGAGCTCCTGGCCGAAAAGCACCCAGAGGCGATTTCAAGTCAAGCAGTCCCTCGACGATTTCAGGATGAAACTCCCACAGAGCGGACAGCCATCGTCCAGCCGCAACCCGCCGAACGCCTCGCTTTGGGCCGTGCCTAACACGTCCGTTGATTAAGTTTATGATTATTAATACTTTAATAACCGGGTGAGGCGTCGCCGCAGTAACGTGTGCGACTCGCATTCGTGAGGTCCCAGGTTCGATTCCCGGCGAACCAACCATTCTGACCCAGGGTTTTCCGTGGTTTCCCCGAGTCAGCAGGCAAATGCTGGGGTGGTTCCTCTTATACCACGATATTCTTGTACCCATAATCTCTTTCATTGTCATCTGTTTCAGGGCTGTAGGACCAGGCGACGGTGTTCGGTAGGTTGTGGCTGGGCGGTGGATATGGTTTCTTCACTAGCGTCTGTCGGGATTCCCTATCGCAGTGGGCCCACCAGGAGGGCACCGCCGGGAGTGAAGGGCTCGTGGGTGGGGTCGGGCGGCTTCGGATTCATTCCAACTGGAATCGTTAGAGACCCCGCCCATGCTTGCGCCTATCGTCATCCGGATCAGGTCGCCCTTCGGGTCTCCCCCTCAACTCTCTCTCCTAGGAGTCAACTTAGAATACAAAGAGTCACATGCACGGTGCTCTGCCCTAGTTTCCGTGGCCCTTCCCTAAATATGTGCCTTTAGCTTTAACACTAACTCTAGACCTTTACATGAAGGCATGACTGCCAAAATTAAATTCATAATACATTAAATATGTTCGCATTTTAATTTACTCTTGATGGTAGTATCAAGACCACAGGCTGAAGTAAATTGATTTCACGGGAATTATTTGCAAGCCGTTAGCTTCAAGAAGCTTTATTATTATGGCATAAGAATATTATAAGTTTTTAAAAATGCAATAAATTTTGCTCTTTGAAATGGTCATACGAATCTGGTTGTATGTAATGACAGGAATAGAAACCCAATACATTGTTCTCTGTATGTGAACTTCGTTAGAGGTAAAAAAAACAGCACTGTCAACTTAATTAAAATGTGTGGTTAAACGCAGAAACTCTATTTTCCAACATTTCTGTTTACGTCGGTAGCGTAAAATTAGATTTGTTTAGGTGGTAAAATACGCGACAACGCGGATTTTATTTTTTCCTGACGAATGGAGGTACCGATCATTGAATAAGAAAGGAAAAATCCATAATATTGTTCATCACAGTACTTAAAGCAAATAAAGTTAATATACATATTTTTTACCTTATGTAAATATCTCACATGGTATTTTAATCAAAATCATTAGAGCCGTTTTTAAGAAATTAAAAATAACGAAAAGCTTAGGTTTAAATAGTAGAATAGGACGAGGAGGATTTACTGAACCTATATCCTTCAAAAATACTGAAATTAAATTTGAGGTATGCTGTCACACAGAACGTGCGCGCGCGCACACACAAACACACACGCATACATACTACAAATGTTTTACTAAAAGCTACTTTTATGGTTGTGGGCGAGTTTAATTTTTTTATGGCTCTGGGACCCTCTAAACGTTCTATGTATAAATCGATTTAAGTTGTAACACTTCGCTTTGTATTCATTAATGCTTTGTCATGTTATTCTTAATTACCTATGTAAAAGGTAAAGGTACTTATTATGGAGGGGCGCTCGGAACCGGAGTAGGGCAGTCGCCCTTTTTTGCTTCGAACGTGACCACTAGGAGGGGAAAGTCCCGAAGGCCGACCAGACCCGGATGCCCGGATGCAAGCATGGAGGGGTCTCCTAAAGCTTCCAGCCCACAAGCCATCAACCTCCAGGATCCTCTGGAGTGGGGCCCCACACAGAGTAGAGACCTAACTGAGCAGCACCGCAGCGACGCTAGGGAAGGAGCCTTTACAGAGCGCAAGCTACTGCCCAGCCACAACCTGCCGAACACCGTCGCCTGGTCCTACAGCCCTGAAACAGATGACAAGGAAGATGATAGGTACAGGAAAGAAAGGAAGGAGAGTCGTGGGAGAAGATGAACCTCCCCAGCATGCGCCTGGCGACCCGGGGAAACCATCAAAAACCCATGGGCCAGAGGGTGCCGTCGCCGGAGATGGATCCCGGAACCTCCTGAATGCGGGCCACAGACGTAACGCCTGAGACATCCCACTCGGCATTTACCCATGTAATATTCTATATATGTTTTATCAGTAGTGTTTTTACTTTCTCTACTACGTATAGTAAGTAGGGGAAGTATTGTATTCCACCAAAAAATTCGATACCGAGATTTCACCGGAAATACATGTTTTGAGATCCCCTGAATCCAAAAAAAGCATTTTTGGAAACATGTCCGCGTGTGTGTGTCTGTGAACAGCATAATTCAGAAACGAACAGTCGGATAAACACCAAACTTGGTATTTAGGTTCAGTATCTTCCACAGATGCGACACGAAGGTTTTCAAGAAAATCCCCCCCCAGATTACCCCTTACATGGAACATTTTTCGAAAATTTTAATTTTCTCAAAAATGGCTCTAACGATTTTGATTAAAATATATGTTTAGTATGTACGTCATGAATTTTCTGGGAATGTTCTCAAAACTCCTCCTGATTCTGAATGACTTTTGAAAAACTGGACAGCTGGAGATAGACAAAATATTACTACACAAAAAATGTAGATCTCTTTAAAGCACACAATTTATGTCATATACCATTTCAGTGATATTCGTTGTTATTTGATTCAATTTTCCAATACTTATACTTTTCCTCAAATGGGAATTCGTTATTTTTTTTAAATGGCCTGGATATGCAAAGAGAATGCAATGCTCCACATAGCAACCAGCTGCTAAATATTTGACTATCGCTTAAAGCCTACCGTATTCCCCTTGCATCTACAAGAAAATTAGTAATAAGATAGTATCTGCAAATGTTTATCTCGATTAACATGAAGTAGGTGGAAAATAAGTTTGTAAAAATAGTTTGTAAAAGAGTAGAGAGAAAGTCATGTGAGTGCAACACATCAGAATTTTTGGGGGGTATAACAATGGTGTATATGAGCGCTTCTGGAAGACGTGTAAAATTGAACTCCCTAGTCCGTGCGAGACACACCGGTCCAATCGGCAGTGGTGCACCGGACGGCTTTGCCGCACTTCCGGCAGCAGGAAATTGCTACAGTGACGTTAAACGCGTTGACAAATATGCGTAAGGCATGTTCATTAGAGTTCAGCGTCTAACGCAACCCGCGTAACTCAAATTACATACAGAGGTGCACTCGTATCATCATTCAAGGGTACTCCTATGAGGCTCACGAGGACACCAGAATTAATTGTCCTAGATTAGACTGGTTTCAGTCTTCCGTAAATTTCTTTCTTATAAAATAAGGCCGCAACTATACATTCATTCCGTAAACACGTGGAAAATACATGAAAATAATTTATTTTACTATAATCCTACATTAAAGCGTTACGTTCTCGCATTTTAGATTTTGTCAGCTGCTTACTTCAACATATACAGGTTAGACCATTTAAGTTGAGGCTGTACAATATCTCCAAAACTAAGCGTTTTACAGGGTGATTTATGAAGAACTGATACATTTTTTTAATTGTTTCAAAACGAGTTATGCTAGCTATAACTTATTATACCTGAAATTCAGAGGAATTTTGGGAAATTATTTACCTCTATAGCAAATGCTGAAAATGTCCTCTACCCTGCATAAGGCACAACTCAACACGTCGTTCCATGTTACTGGCCACTCGTTGGAGGACTGTTTTGTCAATAACTTGAATCTCCTGTGTAATGTTGTGCTTCAGATCGTCCAATGTCTGGGGACGTGTGGCATAAACCCTGTTTTAAGTAACCCCATAGAAAGAAGTCCGGCGATGTAAATCCGGTGATTTCGGTGGCCACAGGTTCTTAGGAATTATCCGGTCGTCAAAGAAACTTGCAATTAATACCAGGGATTCATTTGATGTATGGCATGTAGCGCCGTCATGCTGAAAATGTCCTTAACTCAGCTCTACATCGTCTAGCTGCTCAGCAAACTCCACGAAAATTCGTCGGTACTTTGCAATTGTTTAACAAAAATTGATTCCACTATTCTCTGTGCGGATATTGCGCACCAAACTCCAATTTTAACCGGGTACATAGGTGCTAAATGAATAGCATGTGGATTTTCGCTGGCCCAATAGCGTGAGTTATTTGAGTTCACATAGTCGGATAAATGGAAAAATGCTTCATCTGTGAACCATGTGATGGAAAATATGGCAGGAGTTTGCACAATGAACGCATGAAACCAACGACAATAATTCAGTCGTCTATCCTTATCTGGTTCCTGTAACTAACTGATGGACAACCGTAATCCTGTACGGCTTTAGGCCTGTACTTTTCACAGTTCTCTGGCACATTGAGTAGCTGTACCCTGTCTTCTGCAACAAATGTCTTAATGATTTTTTGGGTGACTTATCCAGTCATGCTTTGTGTCAACAACAACCATGGGAAGCCTAGATGAACGAGTTTTGCCTTTTCACGCACCAGAGATCCAGTTGTTTTCAAATTTTTTACCAGTACCAGTATTGTGTTTCTTTGGGGAGGATCCCCAACACCAAATTCTCTCTGGTATGCCCTTTGAGTACCTGTAATTGAATTTATAATCCGGTATTGCTTTACAATGAAAAGCCGTTCATTTAATGTGTATTCCGTTTTCACGTTGACTAGAACAAAATCCAAAAAATAGTTACCGACAATATAACTAACAATTATGAATAAACCATAAACATCTGCGCATCTAGTGACAGGCAATCGAAACTCCAGAACATTCTGCTTAATTTGGTGCTAAAATTGGGGCATTGAGTGAATTTTGAACAGAATAATTTAAAAAAAATGTGTCAGTTCTTCATAAATCACACTTTAGAAAGAAATGTCTTGAATAAAAGTTGCTTATATTTGGGGGAAAGTAAATGCCATTAGTCGTGTTCTATTTAGGGAGTTGTGTTGATCATTTTAAGGTCAATTTAAATTGTAGGTTCTATTTTAAAAAATTGCAGTTTCCAGTGAAATAAGAGTGTCTTAATGACCATTAAAAACACTAGTTTCTTATACAGAGGTAAAGTGAAAAAATTTGCTTACCGAGTGAGAAGTCAGGCAGTAACGACTATGATCGATATTAAGGTACTGGGTTCGAATCCCGTGGGCCGACCAATCTGACTGGGATTTTTTCGCGGTTTCCCTCAGTCATCAACGTAAATACCGGATTGAATGGTTAATACCACGATCCAAAGTTCCACTTAAGTCTAAAACAATATTAAATATGAAAAATGGTAAAACAAATGCCCTGTCATCTAACAATAAATAATGATGGCAGGTAGACTGGATGGCACCGTAGTGCCATCTTCCCGGGACATGCAGAAGCAGAAGTGCAGTTGCAGTGTTAACTCTGTAAACACGTTTTGAGGCTGTCATGTGCCCGTCACCAAGCAGAGGTACAGTTGCTGTACACATGCCTTTGTGGACATATGATGAAGTAAGATGGTATGGTACAGGGATGAGACCTAGAAGACTAACTGTCCATCACACATCAATCCACGTGGTATCTCCTAGCAGATCCGTTGCGATATGACCAGGTAGTTAAAGCACGGTAAAACAGAGACCGAATGCATTTGCCCCCTTGCTAGTAGTATTTTTGGAAGTACATTTTTTTTCTTTTTCAGACTGACATCCACGTACATGGACATATAGTTCATAGAATGATAGCTGCACATATGGTAAAATTGCACTAATATCTACACTGTTTCTGTCATTTATACTTAGAAGTACGCATGGCCGCAGCGCTCAGTACATTCACCTGCAGATAATACATACACTTTTCGATTACGTTAACGCAAACATGGGGGAAGTAAATGGTTCTTAGGACGCTTTGAGCAGCGCTATTCAACTCAGGCGCACACTCGGGAGAAAGTTTATCTAAAAGCTCAAGAGATTTCAGTTTCCGCCAGATAATGAAAGGAACAGATGAATAACTATCAAGCAATCTTCTACTAAAGAAATTCTCCGTGCATTTTAAGGGTAAATACTTGGCAAATAAAGAAGAACGACGAGTTCTTTATTACGTTCCTGTGTGATTTGGGAACTCGGACCTTTGTGTCTATGGAGAAGCAGAATAAGGAAGATTTAAATCACATATGTAAACTCTTACACGGGATCTTAAGAAACGGGGATTACTGAAACTTCACGAAGGTACCAGCAGGGCAATGAAAAAAGGTTTGCTGGATTTTAATATAGGCTGGTAACGTTCATGAAGAGGGGGGAACACAGTGTTCTGCAGGGATAAAGTAAAAAAATTAATATAAAGGGTAGTTTAGGTTGGGGGGATTCTCACGAAAATCTTCGTATCGCATCTTTGGAAGATTCTACATTTAAATACCAATATTGAAAATTTCTAAAATTGCCTTTTTTGGACTAAATGATATTCAGTGAAATCAAACGTTTGGATGGAATATAATACCCATTTTCTCTACCTACTAGGTGCATAGTAGAAAAAGTAAAAACTAATCAATAAAACGAAATAGATGAGTGCGCAGTAGTGGCATGTCAAAAAGTGGATATTGCAAATCAGCCTTTAAGGTCCATTACTTTTCGTTTTATTTTATTTTAAAACATCAAAAACCTCCAATAAACAATAAATACTCTGGAATCAGGTACAACATAAAATCCGTTTCTGGAAAAACACTTATTGATCATTTCACACTGCTCCTTAGGATCAATATTTAGTGCAAAAGTGGCACTACAAGTTCTGAGTAGTGAGATTTAATCATTAGTGGATTAGGTATTTTTGTTTACATAGTGAAAACTATAATAATTTGTCATGAGTTGTTTATTCGTATAACTACCAGCTATTCCGGATTTTAAACACTGTACAATGTTTTTAAAATTAAAAGATCGTTGACCATTTGAAGAAAACAAAAATATCCTAGAACGTGTCTCACGGAATTCTATGGAATTAGTGTTAGCCTCTGAAATCAATCTTATCAAATTTGAGATTTTCTAAGGTATTTATTTCTCTTCCTACTTAAACACAAGCTATAAACATTCAATAAAAATGACAAACACATTTTAAAGCACTCAATCATCTTCTTTAAAATTAAAAGAAGAAGAAATCAAATTCTCAATGCCACCCAAAAACCCCTAAGGCACTTCAGGGATGTCCTTCGTGGTCTAGGAGTAACCATGCTAGCCTCTAGTTTCCGAGGTTGAGGTTCCAAACCCGGTGGAGGGCAATAGATCTTTTCGAGCGTAAAAATCCTTAGCAAGGCTTCCTTCGGAAGGAAAGTAAAGTCGGTGGTTCCGTGTTGTAGATTTACGGCACGTACAAGAACCTCAAGCCTGATACAGAGACCTCTGAGCAAAATGTATGGTCTTCCATATCTAATATAGAATCGGATGCTAAAAACCATATTAGTTACAGAGGGTTCATAAATAAATAAATATATAAATAACAAAATGCATAAGGCACTGCCAAGCCAGCCGTAGCTACTGAATTTTTTAACTGGTACTTAACGTCCACTCTTATTACAGATGACATCTTAGGTGGTGGGCAGTGATGTGCATGAAATGAAACAGTTGGGAAAGGAAATTTGGGAAGGGAACGAATGGCATTTACTTTCCCCCATAATATCAATCAACTTTTATTCAAGACATTTCTTTCTACAACGCTTAGTTTTGGAAATATTGTACAGGCTCAACTTAAATAGTCCACTCTGTATATGCTACGTTCTTGATTTCGTCATAGTTCACTACCAATCAGCAGGGTCTCTAATTGGTATAATGAGGGTGGGTGATTCCGTTGATATCCTATCAATTAGATAGCGTTACTCTGTAATTTGGGAATCGATTCTGTAGCCTCCAAATCCACAGCCACCCACGCTGACCTGAACATGAGGGTAAGTGGTGTTTTCATTTATGTAAAGGGTTTTATTCCAGAACTTCTCAATAATTTTCAATACACTAGAGATGAAGGTGGTGGTTTGACATGGAATCTTAGCTAGACTCAATCTTCCGCTTTCTTGAACTATGAATTTATTTTCTGTATTAGATTTGTTTTAAGTTGTTGAAAGGCTTGTATACATTTTAGCGATATCAGTAGTTAGTCAAAGAGGTAGCAAAAATACATGGATTCAAAGTGGCATTCTTTCACCTTTGCACTAACACATCTTTCGAGCACTTTTACAAAGTGGCGCTATGATCACACTTGCTGATGCGAAATCTCGGAACCGTCCCTGCATTCAAGTACCAATACAAAGCAACGCTCATAAGAAAACTTCTGGCTAATTAAACTTAATTATGCCTATAGGATCTTGCTAAAGGTGAACATACAAGAATTAAGTTTATGGTTACTACTACGGTAATGGACATGACTTACTTTAAAGTGAGCTAAATGAGCAATAAACGTAATATGTATATAGACGTATTTTTTCTAGCAGTACATTACAAATTTGCATATATATGGTGGAAGGAAGAAAATTACGAAAAGGAGTATCGTTTTGGAATGAATAATTACGATTGAATGCAAAAGAGCCGTAAATAATGCGGTTATGCGTAAATAATCTGGATGTGCTTATTTTGGAACGGTTATTTCGAACTTATTGGTGTTATTATTAAATAATTTTATTAATTTAATTATTGTTTATGAAAAATAATGACCGAAATAACTGAAAAAATCTGATGTGTTACACTCACATAACTTTCTCTACTCTTGTACAATCTAATTTTACAAACGCCTATTCTCCATATGCTTCATGTTAATCGAGATATCGAGATGTCAATCTTATTGGTAATTTTCTTGTAGATGCAAAGGGGAATATGGTAGCTTTTAAGCGATAGTCAAATATTTTAACGCTGGTTGCTATGTGGCGAATTCCATTCTCTTTGCATGTTCAGGACATAAAAAAATGAATAACGAATTTGAGAAAAAGTATAAGTATTGGAAAATTTAAGGAAATAACAAGCAATATCTCGAAAACGGTTCACTCAACAAAAGAAACGTATATGACATAAGTTGTGTATTTTAACGCGATCTATATTTTTTGTGTAGTAAAATTTTGTCTATCTCTTATGGTTTACCAGTTATGCAAAAGTCGTTCACAATGAAGAATATTTTTGGAGATATTCCCAGAAAATTCGAGATATACATTTTATTTGTCATGACAATATCTTAAACATATGATATTTTAATCAAAATCGTTAGAGCCGTTTTTGAGAAAATTAAAATTTTCGAAAAATGTTCCATGTAAAGGGTAGTCTGGGGTGGGGGGATTTTCTTGAAAACCTTCGTGTCGCATCTCTGGAAGATACTGAACCTAAATACCAAGTTTGGTGTTTATCCGACTGTTCGTTTTTGAGTTATGCTGTTCACAGACACACAGACACACAGACACACAGACACACAGACAGACACACAGACACACAGACAGACACACACACGGACATGTTTCCAAAAATGCTTTTTTTGGATTCAGTGATTCTCAAAACATGTATTTCCGGTGAAATCTCGGTATCGAATTTTTGGGTGGAATGCAATACTTCCCCTACTTACTATACGTAGTAGAGAAAGTAAAAATATGATGTGTTACACTCACTTATTTTCTCTACTCTTGTACAAACTATTTGTACAAACGCTTATTCTCCATATGCTTCATGTTCACCGAGATGTTAATCTTATTGCTAATTTTCTTATAGGTGCAAGGGGAATTGGTAGTATTTAAGCGATAGTCAAATATTTTAAGAGCTGGTTGCTATGTGGCGCATTACATTTTCTTTGTATGTCCAGGACATAAAGAAAATGAATAACGAATTCCCATTTGAGAATTATTGAAAAATGTCGAAAATGGTTCACCCAGCAAAAAAAATGTATGTGACATAAATTGTGTATTTTAACGCCATGTACATTTGTTGTGTAGTAAAATTTTGTCTATCTCTTATGTTATACCAGTTATGCAAAAGTCGTTCACAATGAAGAACACTTTTGGAGACATTCCAAGAAAATTCAAGATATACATTTTATATGTCATAAAAATATCTTAAACAAATGATATTTTAATCAAAATCGTTAGAGCCATTTTTGAGAAAATTAAAATTTTCGAAAAATGTTCCATGTAAAGGGTAATCTGGGGTGGTGGAATTTTCTTGAAAACCTTCGTGTCGCATCTCTGGAAGATACTGAACCTAAATACCAAGTTTGGTGTTTATCCGACTGTTCGTTTCTGAGTTATGCTGTTCATAGACACACAGACTCACACACAGACATATTTCCAAAAATGCATTTTTTGGATTCAAGGGGTCTCAAAACATATTTCCGGTGAAATCTCGGTATCGAATTTTTCGGTGAAATACAATACTTCCCCTACTTACTATACGTGGTAGAGAAAGTAATAATAGCTCCTCTTTAATTAGTGATGATAGTCGATGTAAAAGCACAGCCTGTTTACTGACATAAAATCTACCAGCGAGAAAATTTTATTGTGACAGAAGCCAATAAAATAAAATCCCTCGTCTTGCACCATGTAGTTTAGTAGTCACTTTTATTTTGAAGGCCGTCCAGCAATAAATTTAAAAGTGACGCACATTTTACACACTTTGTATTCGTGTTAGAAAACATTAATTTTATTTTTCCACCACGGATGAAACGAAGGAGTCCGTGTCATGCCCACTTCTGCCTTTTGATTTCAATATTATGTGGTACTTTTCTTGTGAGATTTGAAACAGGACAGCTGGTTGCTTATAGTGTGAAAGCTGAAGAGAGCGTTCTAGGAACTCTTGGCTTTGCATGAGAACAACCCGAGCTTTTTCTTTGGCGGTCTTCACTAACCAGCATCGTGGTAACACAGATCAGTTCTTTGATCGACGATAGTGTTTCCTGTCCCACTTCACATTAATGCTGTCATAGTGGAAAGCTGAATTTTCTGCATTCAGTGCTGGTAACCTAGCTGCGTATTTTGTCTATTTTACTGCACGTATGTGCATGATCTACATCACATCCTCCAACGTTTAATTTGTTTATTATAGCACATATGGAATATAATCATATTCAACAGCTGAATTTTACCATCTAAATATTACGTATTACCCTCCTTTTTGTAGGACATACATCCACAAGGTATAACAAACCAATATCTTGAGTCAGTAGCCAAGGAGGAGTTGATGAGGGAATCCTCGCTGTTGCTAATGACTTTTCTTAACATGACTTGTTAATCACTTTTTCTCGAGACAAATCTCTCAATTCTGGTTTATTACACTATGCACTGATTTAATATACGTAAATTATTTACAGCATTTATTTCTTTCTCTTACTATGATTTCTTTACTTAATTATTTATATCTTCCCGTTAATAATTGCGGTATCAATGATAACATTTAGATTACTGTTCAAATGTTTCATATCCACCTTCACGATTTTGTTGGAATTGATAAATTGTTACAAATTCAATGTCATCATTACTCATTTTTCGAATATTTATTCTGCCGCGTCGGTTTTTCTGGCGGTGGATTCTCCGTCCGCTCGTCTGTTGCTTGTGGGCGTAGTGATCTCATCGTTAGTATGAGCCTTCCTTGGTTTCGAGTGTCGACTACCAGAGTGTTGTTACCAGAATCTTGAGCATTTTGCCATATTGTTTTACTGAAAGTATACTGAGACTTATCTTCAAATCTTTCTCGTACACTGGGATGCATAAAATGTGGCCCATAATGTAAGCTGATTTTGTTGGTAGTGACGAAGTATAACATTAAAACTTAACCTTATGTAGAGGCAGTATTTTTAACACTTAAATAATTTCAGTCTAATTATATAATATGTAAATTCAATAACAGCCCGCCTTGAAGCAATATGTGTATGTAATAATTTGTAAAATGTATGTAACAGTCATTGCATATGCTTATATTACTGTATACATGTATAATAATGCTATGTGGATATATTACGTAATTTAATAATGTAGGAGCTGTGAGAATAATAGGTTAAAAGTTACTAACAATGAGGTAACAATGAGGTAACCTTGAGACAATAATGAATTTGAAAGTTTAACAATACTACTAGTCATTATTGGAGCAACAATAATGTAAATTTTGAGACAGTTTATAAAATAGCCAATCAACAACCAGAGAAAGCTTTAGTTAAATGAAGGTATTCTATTTGATTAGGAATAACCAATCAGAGACTTGAAATGGAGAAATTTACAAGTTTAGGCGGTTGAAACCAGTTCAGTTGCCTGCAAACAGTGTTCCTAACCGGACGCGAGACACATCCTCGAGAGATTTAATACGTATTCGTGTGAGACGAAAAATGGTTTACGTATTAAAAAGAACAAGCAATTAATAAAAGAATTTCACAGCTCTCTATCAGTGAAGTGTTATTTACATCGTATCAGGCATTAATAAAAGGAGTGAGGTAAATTATAATCTGTGTAAGCATACATTCTTAAGTCGCACCACAACCCTGCTAAGAGAAACATGTCTCTAAAATAAATGCTGATGCAGCCGAGGCAAACATAAATATATAATATTTAAAGAAACAGTTAAATTACAAAGTTAATATGTTTTAAACTTGGAGCAAAGGCCACCTGAAAGTACATTTGGGGCGAAGGCTACCGGAAACTGTTTACTATACGTGCGGTTGCAACTACTACATGTTCGGCTCTCAAACAGTTGAACTACAATACAACACCACAATAAAATTGTTTGTATGCTTCACTACGTTTTCTTAATTTCGGTTTACTTATTGCCGTTTAGTAACGTCAATGACGTTAATCTTCGTCTCCATGTTGCTGATGAAACCTCTCATATACATGTCGTCCAGTTTAATGACACATACAAACAATTCTTTACTCATTTCTTTAGAAGGCCGAATTATGTTGTAATTCTTTTGACTCTTCCTTGTACACCAATCTCAGCGAAGTCTTGCTTAGAGTCAGTATTCGTTTCACATAGATTATAAACGTCGTTCATTGGTTCTTTCTACTCTCCTGAATTGTTTTCCGCCCAGCTACATAGAGAACTGATACAGACTGGGTGGAGTCAAAAGTTGGCTACCTGAAGGTGAAAACTTTATGGAGAGAAAGACCACACTATGCCGATTTAGAAGAATGGGCCACCTTTTATGCACGTCAGTGCACATGAGTCAGTAAATGCATCTATAAACTGAAGATAATGCATATAGACAGCCGAAAATTTTTTGCATTTAAAACACATTAAATTATTTCAGTATACAGAGGGTTGTTCGCAAATTATGACTCCTTTATTTATTTAAAAAAAATTAGTAGTGGTTGATTCTCTAACCTCTATTCCTTATTTTGTAAAAGAATAATTTTTCTCTTGGGAAAAACGTTTAAATTTAAAATTTTTAAGTGTTACCTGAATTGACAATTTTTAAAGACAGTAAAAATAGTATAAAATAAATATTTCCAGAACAAAAACAATGAACACTCAAATGTTGCATAATATAACGTTTTAGCACAAGAATACAGTAAAGAATTCAGACATATCAGCCTCAAAATGGCATTTTGAAATTCATCCATGTCGCAACTAAAATTTAGAAAGATACAAAGCTTCGTATTTAAATCAATGTCTTTTTTAAGGAAGCGAAGCTAAGATTTCGAGGAAAATCTCTCACCCCTATAAGTAGCTATACATGTAAAACTTTTTTTTATTAGCTCAAACACGTTTCTAATCATCTGGATTAAATATATCTGTGTTTAATACACACCCACGTGCGCATTACTAAAATTGCTTCTTAAGGATTCACTGGAACTCATAGTATTATTTACCTACTGCCATAATAATCAGTGATGCTTTAGTTCGTAGTTACTAGGCAATAAAACGTATACTTTATATTCTAACAAAACATAAAATACCATTTCAACAAAACGTAAAATACACTTTAATGATGATCATCTACATCTTATTTTCCTTGATAATAATATGCATTAAAACTGGAAGTATATTAATAGTCGCATCTTGGATTGTTTTTAAAATGTTTCCTTACGAATCGTGAAAATCATCATTTTTACTTTAAATTCACATATGAAACTAGCATCAAAAATTATAGAGCATAACAACAAAGTTTGTTGATATATTGTGTATTTTTTTCGAAAGCCCACATTACCTCTCTCTAAACAAATTATGTTTAGTAACTAGTCCCCTAAATAACTATTATAGATTTAATAGAGAGAAACTGTACGAAAAAGCGAAGACCGATTTAATTAAAGTTATACATCTCGTACTGAATACTTTATTTTTATTACACATACGCTGCCGTATGTATAAACTTAGCAAACTGAGGACTACCTCACTGCTCATCTGCATATATGATCCATCTATCTGCTCCTATGCCACCGTTTGTATCGCATAAATTCATAGTTAAATCACAGACTACACAACAACACAAGGGAAAATTACGCTTGATTGTTCAGGAATGCACCAGGGGATGAAATTACGTCTCGACTATATTGTTTCCAGTTGACAATGTCTTCATTAATTGTAGCATATTTTAGCGTGCATATTATAATGTTTGTTTCCTCATTAGTGAGAGGACATCGCAACGGAAAGTGACATTTTTATTATGTAGGTAATAAACCCCTAAAAAATGGGCAGAGCTTTCACTAAGACTATAACTTGCAGGTTGTTACGAATACCTACGTTTTCTGATTCACCAGTGAAAATCTGAACTAAAAAAAGAAAACAAAGAAAAATATCTTAATTATTGCATTCATATGGCTCTCTCTACTCACTCTTCTACAATCTATTCATACATCTAGTTCTTGTTAACCGAAATAAACTTTCAGTACATAAGCAGGTTACAATAAGCTGAAGCGATAGTTAGATTTCTATAAAGCGGTTTGCTTTGTGATGACTTTGAAATTCCTGGCTGTTTGTATGACCACGAGAAAAAACGAATAGCGAGTTACCACTTAAAACAATATAAGTATTTGAAATTCAGAGCAATAACAAAGAATATTTCGGAAATAGTTAACGATACAAACATTTTTATTTCACCTATATGTGTCCTTTAATGAGATCTGCATATTTTGTTCAGTAAGATTTTGTCTACCTTTTACGGTTTACCAGTTATACGATATCCAATCAAAATGAAGAACTTCACAAGCTATTCCTAGAAAATTTAATATAAATATTTTATTTCTCATGTAAATATCTTAAATATCGGGTGAGCAATCCTTGGCGGGACCGGTTACGCGTCGTGCGACCGACCGGTGAGGCTGGTTGCTATGTCGGCGGAACGGGTGACAGGAAGTCCGCAGTAAATATAGTACGGTTTGTCGCGTGAATTATTTCTAACACAAACGATATAAACACTTACAATTAAGTAAACTACTCACGTATATCAAGCAAGGAGATATTGGAGCTACCTCCCTTCGTTGTTCAAGTATCTTTGGCACCTGCTTAGGAAATTTCCCATTACACCCTACAGTTCCTTCTGAGAAATGGTAGTAATTTCTTGAAGACAGTTATTTTTAGGTTCAGCTAAAGTATGTGGTTCTGATTTGTAAATTTTTTCCTTTTATGTCCCCTCTTTGCCTTGATTTAACCCTCTGCGATTCTTGTATCTGAAGGCATTAAAAGAAGAATCTTGGTAAAGTCTCTTTATATCACATTATGCATTAAAAGATTGCATTCCAAATACTAAAATCTACGGAGGAGAAGTAAATATATACAAATTAGAAGAAAAAATCCGATGTGTTACATTCTCATGACCTTCTCTACCCTCTATCGCTTATTAGTGGATATACCAACTATTCTTACTAAAGCTCATTTTTCTATCTACTTCATTTTAACCCAAATAAACCTTTTGAGTATAGCTACATTATTTATTTCGTTATAGATACAAAGGAACAGCGACAGTCAAATATTTAAGAACTGGACACTATACGCTGCCTTAAAATGTCATACTGTTTCCATGTAATCGTGAGAAACAACTGAATGTTGGAAGGACTTTAAAGAATACCAAAGTAATGAACAATTTGAACCATTAATAAAGAATATCTCGTAAAAAGTTATTTGAAATAGATTGTGTTGTGTAGTACGTTTTCGTCTATCGCTTAACGTTTACTCGTTTTACAAGATTATACAAAGTTCCTTCTGAATTAAGTGTACCTGAAAGATATACATTTTATTTGTCATGAAAATACCTTTAATATATGGTGTTTTAATCAAAATAGTTAGAGCCATTTTTAGGAAATCAAATTTTTAAAGAAATGTTCCATGTAAAGAGTAGTTTGGGTGGGAATTTTCTTGAAAATCTTCTTGTCGCATCCTTGGAAGTCACTGAGCTTAAATAACAAGTTTGGTATTTATCACACTTTTGTTTGAGTTATGCTGTTTACAGACACACACAAACTACGGGTATATTACCAAAAATGCTTTATTGGGATTAAGGGGGCTTCAAAAATGTATTTTCGGGTGAAAATTGGTATTGAATTTTGGATGAAATGCAATGCCTTCTCTGCCTACAACGTACGTGGTAGAGAAAGTAAAAATTAGCACAAAATGACGGTGGTTCCAGTTAATAGAAACAATGGACGATAATAGAATTACAAAGCGAGTACTTCGGTGTAAACCAGAAGGTCGGCATTCGATTGGAAAACTTAGTCAAATGGGAAGACGTCTGCGTCGGAATAGGCGTTTAGCCTACCCTGGAAGCGCAAGACGATGCATACTTTGAATTCTCTGCCAATGCTTTGTGGAATATTCTTCCTTCGTTGTATAATTCTTGATAACTAGTAAACAGCAGGAGCTGGAATCTTACTACACGAAAAATTCAGTACCGGTTAAAACACACAGTTTATGTCAAATAATTTTTGTGGCATTTCCATTTCCAAGGTATTTGTTGGTCTTGGTATTATCATGCAATTTTTTAAGTGCTTAGTCGCCATATTTATTTCTGGTGATGTCATACAACGAATAGTATTTCAAACCCAGGATATAGCGACCCGATGTTTAAAGATTTGACAATCGGTTCAATTTCTTGTATCTCATTGTAGCTACAGCAATTAAACCTTTTCTGAAAACGTTTATCTCGATTAACTTGTCACATATGAAAATAATACGAACTTTACATACTTAAATTTTCCAATACTTATACTTTTTCTCAAATAGGAATTCGTTTTTAATTTTTTTGTCCTGGTAATGCAAAGAGAACGGAATACTCCATATAGCAACCAGCTCTTAATATATTTGACTATAGCTTAAAGCCTATCAATTCCCCTTGCGTCTACCAGAAAATTAGCAATAAGATTAACATCTCGATATCACGATTAACATGAAGCATGTGGAGAATAAGCGTTTGTAAAAATAGTTTTTACAAGAGTAGAGAAAGTCATGTGAGTGTAACACATCAGATTTTTTTTTTGTTTGCAGTCTTAATTTTGGACTATCAGGCCTTACGTTTCAGGAAAAGCATTTGATAAGTCAATAAAGACGCACGATAACACAAATACCATTAATTTCATGTAAAGTATAAACACAAGTTTCTAGTCCATTTAGATCTATTTGATGTTTGACACGAGTGGAAGTATTCTTCACCCTAGACAAGAAATTCCGCCGAGGAAGGAATATAGACGGCGCGACGCAATCTCAATTACGTTGTTCGCAGGCGTGTCAACTCTCGAGGGAATTAAATAATAAGGCTGGTCAGCAGAATAGCGTTCCCTACCGATGAAATTACAAGGGCTTTGTTCTAAACCACATCGTACCTTTAGAGTGATGTACTAGAAAAGACGGGTAATGTATCGCATATCACGCAGCTTGTCACATATTTGACTAAATTTGTTAGTAGTTGATCCCTTAGAAACGGATGGCTGATAATGGAAGTGACGTGTTTTCTTATCATAATGTCAGCCATACTATTGTATACGCATAGCATTATAATGAAAACCTGAGAGGGGAAACGTTTGTAATAAAGGCCCATCTGAGGGATGTAATGAGTAGTGTGGCGGCCTCTTCAAAGACTACCCTTTACACAACCACGCGGGATGGCTCAGAATCGATCCCCGGTGACCGCCTACTCTGGTCTATGGGTTTTTCGTGGTTTTCCCCGGTCGTCAGGTGCATGCTGGGGACCTTCATCTTCTACCACGGAACTCCTTCCTCACATTTCCTGTACCTATCATCTTCCTTGTCATCTGTTTCAGAGTTGTAGGACAGGTGACGGTATTCGGGGGTTGCGGCTGGGCGTTGGCTTGCACTCCGTAGTTTTTCTTCCCTGGAGTCGTTGCGGTACCGCTCAGTTAGGTCTCTCCTCAGCGTGGGGCTCTGTTCCGTGGACGCTGGAGGCAGGGACAGTGCGGCGTTGGATGCGTTCTATCTGGAAACGTTAGAGACCCCGTCCATGCTTGCGCCTGTCGGCATTCTGATCTCCACCCTCATCCTTCCTCCCATGGGTCACGTTGGAAGCATACAGGGCCCACTGGCCTGCATGACCTAATTCCGGGGGCCCCTCCATGATAGTACGTTTACCTTTACTCCAGTACCTAAGGTTGCGAGTTCAAACCCGGCGGAGGGCGAGTTTTTCGGGCGTAAAAATCCTTAGCATGGCTTCCTTCGGAAGGGAAGTAAAGCAAGTGATCCCGTGTCGTAGGTTTACGGCACGTAAAAGAACCTCAAGTCTGATGAACAGACTTCTGAGCAAAATTTCTAGTGTTTCACGCCGATATAGAATTGGATGCCAGGGACCACAGCAGTTAGAGGTTCAAAAATAAAACTTAATATTTTTTAGTTTATCTTTACCTTTTGTACACTTGTGAGACAAATATAAGTTAGTGACTTCTGTAAGACGTCATTCCTTCTCTACCACATCCTATGATATGTAGCAAAATATGCATTCTATATCGAATGTTAACCAGAGATATACATGTTGAGGTTCACTGAATCCAGGAAAAGCATTCGTAGCTATAGGTATAGGTTATACAACGGAGGGGCACACCTCGCGCACTTCAACATACATAGATCTTTGTGGTTACACCCCCGGGAGTAAGGGATGAAGTGAAGGAGCCACAGGCCGCAGGTAGGTCACAGACACGCGCGGAGGTCTCTAACATTTCCAGGCGCGAAGACCCGCCCCACTGCTGGACCTGTCTAGAGAAGGCGAAAAACAACCCTTCGACCAAACAGCCTAGTGTCCATAGGTATCGAGCTAGCTCTGTCTGGCACCGCCATACGCCAGAAACATAGAAGCACATCTGAAAAATGAGAAGGAAGCGGAATGAAAGGATAATGAGATAAAGGAAATCGTGGTAGATGATAAACCACCCCACTGCCTGCCGGTCAGGGAAAACCACAAAAAACACAAAAGAGTGGGCGTTCGACGGGAATCGAATCCAGGGTCTCTGGAATGCATGTCCCACACGAGCTATATCCCTCGGTAAGTTCGTATCGAATCCTTCAAGGAAACAACAAGAATATTTTATGAAATTCACCCTCGTGACATTTTACATGAAAAAAATCCCTTTTATGTTACCAATACTGGCTCTAAACATTTTGGTCAAAACATATGTTTTAAATACTAACCTCCGCAATAAAATATATATCTTTAAATTTTCGTAAACGATCTGTGAAGTACACTTCAATTAGTTTTTAAATTCGCATAACTGAGAAACCCTGAGAGATACACAAACAATTACTTGCAGAAAAGTAGATCGAAATAAAATAAAACATTATTGTTATATTTACATGACTTTCTCTACCGTCTATCGCTTGTTAGTGGGTATACAAACTATTCTTACTTCTCTACGTACATAGTAGGTGGAGAAGGTATTGCATTCCATACAAAAATTCTATACCGAGTTTTCACCGGAAATACATATTTTGGGACCCTATGAATTAAAAAAAAAGCATTTTCAGAAAAAAGTCCGTGTATGTATCTTGTGTGTGTGTGTCTGTGAACAGCATAACTCAAAGACGAAACGTGGATAGATACCAAACTTGGTATTTAAGTTCTATACCCTCCAAAGATGCGATACAAAGACTTTCAAGAAAAATTCTCCCACCTCAGTCTACCTCTTACATGGAAGACATTTCGAAAGTTTTGATATTCTAAAAAGTGGCTCTAACGATTTTGATTGAAATACCATAAGTAAAAGATATTTACATGACAAATGTAATGTATATATTGAATTTTCTCGGAATAGCTTGTGAAGTCCATTTGGAAGAAATTTTGTATAATCTTGTATAACTGGTAAGTGTTAAGCGACAAACGAAAACATATTACACAAAAGAATTTATATCTCTTTAAAACACAGAATTTATTGAAAATAAGTTTTTTTTGCAGTATAATCCGTTTCTGAGATATCTGTTATTAAAGCTAAGAATTGTTCATTTCTTTGTCATTCTCTTAAGGTCCTTTCAACATTCAGTTGTATCTCGCTTTTGCATGGGAACAGTGTGGAATTTAAGGCCAGCATAAATCGCCCAGTTCTTAAACATTTGACTGTCGCTGTTCTTTTTGTATCTATAACGAAATGTGTAATGTAGCTATTTCAGCAAACGTTTATTTGGATTAACATGCAATGGATAGAAAAATAAGCTTGAGAGAGAATAATTTGTATACCCACTAATAAACGATTGTTTGCAGAAAAAAATCATGTGAATGTAGCACATCAAATTTTGTTGTTGCTATTACTGCCATAAATAGAATCCTGGAGAGTGAATGCACGAATTCGTGTACGACCTGTATTTAAGTTTGTTTCATAGAGTATTTAACGCTCATTCTTGCTACTTATGGCACCGCAGGCCATACCATTACCGCGCTGGTAATATATAGAATGAAATTATATTGGGAAAGGAAGTTTGGGTAGGAAACGTTCGAGGTCTAAGTTTAGAGCACCTTCTCGTTATTTGCTAGCTATGAAGACCGAGAAAACCCTAAAAAAAAACGCTCAGTCAAGGAATAAGTTCCAGGGGGATACGAACCGTGGACCTATCGTTCATTTTTACCTTTGTCTTTAAATTTTTTGTTTTTTTAACTGGGTTTAAAGATTTTATTTTAAGGGTTTTAATAAGTAAAGTTAAACCGTATCCAAACGATCTCAGCCACCCATGTCGGTGTATTTAAATTGTGACCTTGCTAAGAGGCTACGTTTTAACGAGGTTGAAAGTAATTTGTGAAATAATAACTATGTATTGCGAAAGACAGGAAATCCCTAAAAGTATGAATAATATTAAGTATTCGTTTCCTAAACAAAAAGAATCTTTGTAATCAGTGGTGGCTGCTGTATAACAGCACAACAGCACGTGGACACCCTCACTTTTGACACATTGCGGACTTATTGGTTATTTTTTCCTTAAAGCTATTAAACGTAACTTATATGCGGCAGTTTAAAATCTACGGCGTTTAAATCCACCACTTACTCCTCTAAACTTAATGAAACTTGTCAACAGACTCCTTAGCACATCTTGACTTGTGCAAGTTTTAAGGAGCTTTTGCTCATGCGCAACTTGTGTGACGTAATTAGCTTATGGGTCAAATACATATGGGTCGTGCACATTGGAAAGCGTGCACTAGCGCAGGAGAAGCTTACAATTTTACATCAATGCCACTAGGTGGCACACTACGGTAGAAGTACCATGTGAGGTAACGTGCTTGAGCGCGGAAACTTCTCCCGCTTTCCCCAAACTATCCGCATTCTCAACTACAATTTAATTTACACATTACTTCGTTCTTGCCCTAAAACGCTATACCTAATTGTGTACACAGCAACAAACATCCACAAACACATGTTTCATCAGACAAATTATGTATTAATATTATTATTTATTTTACACAGAATATGGCTTTCATAAGCCCAGGCTATTATCTTAGCCATATTAAAAACCCAGGTTTTCCTTGTATCTAGTACTACAACTACCACTACCACTACTACTACTACCAATAATAATAATTATATTAGCAATGATAACAATATTAATAACACTATTGATATAAAAATCATCATAGCATTGCTCATGCATAATAATAATAATAATAATAATAATAATAATAATAATAATAATAATAATGAGGTAAACGAACACAATGTTCAAAATAGTACTATTTTAACCTTTATTTTCGCAACACATCGTAGTCTTAAGTCGCATTTACTTCTCTTTTTATAGACCACATCATTTCTTCCTAACTTTGATTAAGTACTCGCCTACCTTCTTAGCATCTTTGCTAAACAGTTTAATTAAGGCCACTTCTCTGTCTAATTTAAGCAATTTCTCACTTATAACTCTTTCCTCCACATATTGGACACCTTTTCTCATCCCTTTTAGCCTCCACACGCCTGCTCGAACCCAAGAAATACTCTTTCTTTGTTTTTTATTTAATTTGTCCACATATCCTTCTCCTTCCCATGTATTTTTTATTTGTACATACGATTCTAGTGACCTTTTAGCCCCTATGTTCCTAAACAACTCTTGTATTTCTATATTTTCAAAGCTCCTCCTAATGTTTTTTCCAAAACCCATTTACATTATTTTTCCTCCTTCTCCAGATATCGCCCAGCCCATTTTTTTCTAATATAATTTCCATACTGTAACTCCATCCACTTTTCTTTAAATTCTTTTCTTGGAAATCCAGGCATTGTCTTAACAAATTACTTTCATCTAGATTTAGTATCCTATACCAGTATTTAAGGGCTCTCGCCATAATCATACCTTTCCTTCCCACTCTTCCCATTTCAATTTGAGTAACTGTTGCATTTGGTAAATCTATAACTTCTCTACAAAATCTCCTGTGTACTGCATCCACTGCCTTCCATCCACCATCTAGTCCCCATATTTCAACTCCATATAGCATTTTTGCTTCAACTACCATATTATATATTTTTCCCAGCCAATTTACACTTATATCTGTATTTACACCCTCTAATCACTGACAATGCTCCCTTCCCTTTTGTCAGAGCCAACTTCTTCTGTTTCTTCCACTTCCCACCCCCACCAATTTAACCCCTAAATGAACACACTCTCTTACTACCTTGTATTCTTTAACTTCTTTCCTCCACTTCTCATACTTGCTCAATTTTGCCCCTATCTTGAAAACTATAACTTGAGTCTTCTCCTGATTAACTCTCAGGTTCCATTCTTCACAGTACTAATCTATTTGCTGCAAGGATTGCATTAGCCCAATTATCGAGATGGATCCTACTACTAAATCATCTGTAAATAAAACCCTGGATTGTTAAATTATTAATTTCTGGCAAACAATTACTGTTTTCTCTATCCCTGTAATTATATCATCTATGAACATATTAAATAGCACAGGACTTAATTTACACCCTTGTCTTAACCCCTATCTTTGATTTATTTCTTTTATTGCCATTCCTGCTCCTATTCTCACACAGAATGTGCTCTCCTTGTATATAGCTTTAAGAATATTCACCATATGCTGGCTAACTCCCTTGCTCAAGAGTTTATACCATAAAAATTTTAAATTAATACGGTCATACGCTTTCTCTAGATCTACAAAAGTCATGTACAATTTCCCCCTTTTTTCTTTTAGATACTTGTCCACTAGTGTTTTAATTATGAATAAATTATCTACAGTTCTTCTCCCCCTACGAAAACCCATTTGAAAGTCTACCCACTTTTGCAGCCTATTTGTTGGGATTCCTATAAAGATTTTTCCAGCATTTGATAACAGAGCTATACCTCTGTAACGGTTTGGTTTGTATTATTATTATTATTATTATTATTACTATTATTATTATTCTCAGAGCTTCTTCAGTTGCATAAGTTAAGTTTTTTTGTGAACACCCAAAATGTATATTCACTAGAGGCTACTGTTTGCACTAAAGAATCCCAAATAAAATTGGTAAACATTCCCCTTTCCAGCTTCTGTTAATGCTAGTCTCATATTAACGCACACAAAGAACAGGTATAGCGGAACAACTACGCTGCGTAGGCAAGCAAGCAAGCCATGCCACCCAGAGCCTGCCCAAGGCTGAGAGAGAAGTAATCTGCGCAAACACATAACGTGTGACTGACTTGCTTGTCCACCTACGATCTAGGCAAGCTGAAACATGGCGCTACGCATTTCAAGCAGCGATGGTCATCACATTTTCGCCATTCCTCCCTTTATGAAACACAGCCGTTATTTGATTGTGAATATGCCATAAGGGATTTCAGAAAATTCTAGCTTGTGTAAAGCTGCTGTACTGTCATATGGAAATTACTCTAAAACTCAATTCAATAAACATAAAATAAATACCTTCTAATGGTTCTTCACTTCGAAACGTATTTTATAGAACGCTATAATAACAGAGCAGTAAACTTCAGGCTTAGTGCCAATAGCTATTGTGTAAAGCTTCTGTTTCATCGCACCCCTATGTTTAAACTGCAGGAGATAATATCAACGAAGCACAACCATCTCGCCATGCCTGGGGAGTACGAAGCTATGAATTTACAAATAAATGATTCCATACCCAGCGGTAGGTAAATGTGCGGCAAGATACAATAACAGAGAATGACGTCCTTAGTGAACACTGAAGAGGATTTCTGTCTGCTGCCTTTGTTATCGCTTATTTATAACACATTTATTCATAAATAGTTAAGCAAACAAACATAGTGCGTAAAAGTTGCACCATTATCACAGATGATTCGTAAGAATATGTTACTTTTTCTACCGCTTATGTTAAGATAGAGGATGTATTAAATGAAGGATTTCCTTTACCAGAAAGACGCCTTTTGGGATTCTCTGCACCGAAATAAAGCATTTTTAATACTTTCTTGTGTCCGTGATCAGCATAAATTAAAAATCCGATGCGTCACATTCCCAAGACCTTCTCAACACTCTAACGCTTATTAGAGTGTATACAAATTATTAATACGACAGTTTATTTTCCTACCTATTTCAGTTTAATCCAGATAGTCGTCCTCCGTGGTGTAGTGGTTACCATGCTAGCCTCTAGTTCCCGAGGCCGCGGGTTCAAACCCGGGAGAGGCAATGGATTTTTTTCGGGCGTAACAATAACAATCCTTAGCATGGCTTCCTTCGGAAGGAAAGTAAAGCCGGTGGCCCCGTAGATTTACGGTGCATAAAAGAACCTCACGCCCGATAAAGAGGCCTCTATGCAAAATTATCGGTCTTTCACGCCCAATATAGAATAGGACGCTAAGGACCACAGCAGTTAAAGAGAGTCCATAAATAAAAATCAATTTAATTTTAATCCAGATAAACCTTTGCGGAAACAATGCATTACACATTTCGTTATAGATAGAAAGAGAACAGTGATAGTCAAATTTTTAAGAATAGTTCGCTATATGCTATCCTTAAAATTCCATACTCTTTCCATGACATAACGAGAAAACAATGGAGACTATAAAATAATGGCTAAATATTGAACCATTAATACCGGATATCTCGGAAATGGCTGATGCCACAAAAAAGCTTATTGAAAATAAATTGTGTGTTTCAAAGAGCTCTACATTTCTTGTGCTGTATGTTTTCGTCTATGGCTTAACGTTTACCAGTTATACAAGATTATATAAAATTCCTTCTGAATGAAGAGGGGCTATTCCCAGAAAATTTAAGAGTATATTTTATTTATAATGTTAATGTTTTTAATATATAGTATTTCAATCAAAAACTTAGAGCCATATTTCAGAAAATGAAAAAAATTGAAAAACTTTAGGTACAAGGGGTAATTTGGGGTGTGGAGATTCTCTTGAAAATCTTAGTGTCGCATCTTTGGAAGGTACTGAAGATAAATACAAAGCCAGGCATTTATCCGTATCTCCTTTTTCGGTTATGCTGTTCACAGACAGACATGCGCGCAAATGTACACATACATACACGGACGTCTTAATAAACATCTGATGTGTTACAGCCACATGACTTTCTCTACTCTTGTAAAAACTATTTTTACAAACTCTTATTCTCCATCTATTTCATATTAATCGAGATAAACATTTGCAGAAACTATCTTTTGGCATGGAAAGAGAATTACATTTTACACATAGCGACCAGTTCTAAAAATATTGGACTATCGCTTAAGGCTTACTATGTTCCCCTTGTTTTGTAATTGCAAGGGCAATATAGAAATACAGTAGCCTTTAAACATCGACATATCGCATAATAGCTGGTTGCTAGGTGAAACACCATTCTCATTGCTACATTTTTGCATATACAAGACAAAAAATGAATAATGAATTCCCATTTGAGAAAATAAGTATTGAAAAATTTAAGGGAATAACAAGCAATATCTCGAAAATGGTTCACTCAACAAAAAATGTACCTATATGACATAAATTGTGTATTTTAACACCATCTACATTTTTTGTGAAGTAAAATTTTGTCTATCTCTTATGGTTTACCGGTTATGCAAAAGTCGTTCACAATGAAGAATACTTTTGGAGACATTCCCAGAAAATTCAAGATATACATTTTATTTGTCATGAAAATATCTTAAATATATGATATTTTAATCAAAATCGTTAGAGCCATTTTTGAGAAAATTAAAATTTTCGAAAATTATTCCATATAAAGGGTAATCTGGGGTGGGGGGATTTTCTTGAAAACCTTTTTGTCGTATCTCTGGAAGATACTGAACCTAAATACCAAGTTTGGTGTTTATCCGTCTGTTCGTTTCTGAGTTATGCTGTTCACAGCACACACAGACACACACGGACATGTTTCCAAAAATGCTTTTTTTTGGATTCAGGGGGTCTCAAAACATATATTTCCGGTGAAATCTCGGTACCGAATTTTTGGGTGGAATACAATACTTCCCCTACTTACTATACATATTAGAGAATGCAAAAATGCTTCTTTTTTAATTCAAAAGGCCCCAAAACATGCACTTCTTTGAAATCTCGATACCGAATTTAAGAGTGGAATGCAATACCTTCTGTACCTACTATATACGTGGTAGATAAAGTAAAAAGAAAAGTCGGATTAATATCAAATTTGAGTTTCAAGCTTACATCTTAAGGGGGCATATAAAGTGGCCCATTCCCCTAGATCGCTATGGTGTTTTTCTCTCCGTATGGTTTCCACCTTCAGGTTAACAACTTTTGGCTCCACCCAGCCGGTATCAGTTCTCAATATCACTGGCCTGAAAAACAATCCAGAAAACAAAAATTAATGATATTTGTAATCTATATGGAATAAAGGGGTGATTTGGATACCACTACTATGAAATAATTTCGCTACAATTGTCACACAAGGAAAGGCTAAACCAATTACAAATAATTTAGCCTTCTAGATGTAAAGATGAAGAATCATTTGCATGTACGGTTAAACTAAACGACAGCTGCGACATTTTACATATATGAGAGCTTTCATCAGCGACATGGAGACGAAAGTTAAAGTTGTTGCTGCTACTAAACGGCAATAAGAAAACCGGAGTTGAGAAAACGGTAGTGTAAATTGTGGTGTTGCCCTTCGGCCGTATGACCTTGTGGGGAGTAAAGAACCCTGCTATTCCAGCATTAAAATTATGCTCGAAAAACAGAGGTGGACAGGGTTGGGGTTAGATTATGTCGGTGCAACATAAAAGCTCTGTTCTATTATAGGCCAGATTGTATACAAACCTGTATACGAAATTGTGTCAAAAAACTTAATTGTTTCTAACATTTTTATTTTATAGATTATACATTTGAGAACTTGTTCCCGGAGTATTTTGTTCATTTTCCATCCCTAGGTTCATAAAAAAACTTAAATATCTTGGTGGTATAGACCAAACAGCAATTCTTTTTGTTTTTATATGTTTGTATTACTATTTTATTATTTATTCCACTAATTGTAAATTCTTTTAACTGTTACAAACGCTTATTACAAGTGAACCTAAAAAGTCACTATAATAATGTGGTCACACCGATCATTTAACCTGAGCTCACCCCATCCTAATCCACAAGCGGGATCACCCAGCGGGTCTAGCTACTTAAATGATTTCAGTCAAATTATATAATATAAAATATAATAACAGTCCGCCTTAAAGCAGTATGTATAATATAATATATAAAAATTATGTAACAGTCATTGTATTAATGTTTATATTATTGTATACATATTCAATAATGTTATGTGAATGTATTACGTAATTTAATAATGTTGGAGTTGTGAGAATAATAGTTAAAAGTTGCTAACAATGAGGTAACAATGAGGTAACCTTGAGGCAATAATGAATTAGAAAGTTTAATAATGCTACTAGTAATTCTTGGAGCAACAATAATGTAATTTTTTAGACAGTTTATAAATAGCCAATCAACAACCAGAAAAAAATAAAAGCATTTTATTGGAGTAGGATTAGCCAATCAGAAACTGAAATGGAGCAACATTTACAAATTCAGAAGTCAGTTGCTAGTAGACAGCGTTCCTAACCGAACGCGTGACGCGTCCTCGAGAAGTTTAATACGTATTCAGTGTGAGTCAAAAATAGTTTACGTGTTAAAAAGTTCAAGTAATTAACAAATAATCTCAGAGCTCTCTATATAAGTGAAGTGTCATTTAATCGTGTCAAAGATTGGGAGTGAAGTAAAAATTATAATCTGTGTAAGCCTACATTCTTCAGTCGCACCACTCCCTGCAAAGAGAAACATGTCTGTGCAAATTAATACTGACGCAGCCGAGGCAACATAAATATATAATATTTAAAGAAACATTCAAAATACCAAGTTGATTCTGAAGCAGTGTTTTAATACTTGAATAGTTTCAATTAAATTATATAACATGTAAATTCAATAGCAGCCCGCCTTGAAGCAATATGTATGTAATAATTTTTAAATTTTATATAACAGTCATTGCATATGCTTATATTATTGTAAACATGTTTAATAATGTTATGTGAATGCATTTATGTAATTTAATCATGTAAGAGCTCTGAGAGTAATAAGTTTAAAGTTGCTAACAATGAGGTAACAATGAGGTAACCTTGAGGCAATAATGAGTTTGAAAGTTTGTATGCTACTAGTCATGATTAGGGCAGCAATAACGTAAATTTTGTGACAGTTTAAAATTAGCCAATCAACAGCTAGAAAAAGCTTTAGTAAAATGCAGATATTCTATTGGACTAGGATTAGCCAATCAGAGACTTGAAATACAAAAAGTTAAAAGTTTGTAGGGTTAAAATATGTTCAGTTGCCTGTAGACCTTGGTAATGACCGGATGGAAGATGTGCTCTCTAAAGAAATATTACGTATTCGTGTGTAATGAAAATTAAGTATACGTGATAACAAAGTGCAAGTTTTAAATTGAGGAATCTCACAGCTCTTAATATCAGTGTAGTGCTATTTAATTTGTGCCAAGGATTAATAAAAAGAAGTGAATTTAAACTTAAAATCTGTGTAAGCCTACATTCTTGTCATACCACGCCCTGCCTAAGAAATACGTGACTCTAAAACAATACTGACGCAGCCGAGGCAAAAACAAACATAAATAATATCTATAGAAGCAGTTTAATAACAAAGTTAATATAATATTTTTAAACTTGGAGCGTAACAACAAAAATACATCTTCAAAAATCGGCTTCTCATACGTAGCAGCATATTACGTAACAAACAATATATTCTCAAGTTTGATCGCCCAAAGCATGGTGCTAAATTACGTAAACAACAACTTTAATTGGTTTCCCAAGTGTGGAAATAGATAAATTAAAGCAACTATCTAATCTCAATTCTTAAACTTGGGTCAAAGACCACCGGAAGGTAAACTTGGAGCGAAGGCTACCGGAAAGTTTTTACCACACGTGCGGTTGCAAATATTTCAAGTTCGGCTCCCCAAAAGTCCTTCAATACAACCTACTTAATATTGACTTTCCATACGTGAAGCAACAATCGTCTTACTTCACCACCATCATATTTCCGGCTATGAAATACAGGTGTCATAGCGACAGAGAAGAGTTCGACTCGTACGAAATGACTTACAGTTTTCCGCCGCTATGTAAATCGCCCAGCCACAGCAAAATAAGCTCAAATAAAACATTTTTAGAACAGGATACTTTTGTGAGTCCATGGACAGCAGGAATTAAAAAAGAAAAGTGGGATTAATTTCAATCCTGACTTTCAATTTTATCATTTCAAAGGACACAGAAGTATTTTCTTGAAAAACTACCCAAATCAAACAGTCCTTCATAAACAGCATGCTTTTATTTTTCTAAAATATGGCTTGAAGCGATTTTGATTGAAATCTTATACGTTGTTTGATCTAATGATATACAATAAAATGAATGTGTTCAATTTTCTCTGAATAGCCTATCAAATCCTCTTCAGTTTGAATTTTATATGATTTTCACAACTGGTAACCACAGGAAATAGATAAACGTTTGTTGCAAGAACAATATGGAGCTTGCAAAAATACCTTTTTTCTTTCAAGCTATTCATTTTTTCATAGTGTTAGGCTCTTTTCAAAGTATTATGTAATGGAACGTTTGAAATTTTGCGACTCTTCCTTTCTCTTTTTCTTTTGAAAGGATCATTACGACTTCTAGATGTATTTCTCCATGTTTATAATATTAACATTTTAATTTTTCCTCATGTTTTATTCAACTAATGAAATATTGCTTAGTTTTAAATAATTTCTAGACAAAAACAGGTCGAGGATAACCTAGTCGGCATAGAAGAATAGTTAAGTGAATGCTACAATAATATAATTATATGTGTGAGCTTGTTCTGAATTTTTCGAGTAGTTTATAATTGAAACTTATTATTTTAATTTTGAACCTTTCCAGAAAGAAAACATTCAAGCTAAGCTTTGCTAAACCTTTCTTCATTTTGACATGTCAATACACTTTAGACGAGTTAAAAACTATCAATTAATGACAATACATTTAAAATAAAATGTGTAATTATGTCTTTCATTTAAAATGAAGGTAATTAGAAATATGCTTAATACATTTAAGGCTTAGTAAGGCTTACTAAGGAGCTCAAACTTTTGATATCCACTCTCTCGCATGACAAACGCGAGCTCAAAACATTACACCGTGCAGCAAGTATTTCGAATATCCGTCTATAAGCGCATTATCTAAATATTTATTTTCGACTAGGTATTTGTTTTAGCTAATAAAGTTTCCAAGCCCTTAGTCTTGAATCGAAGACCATCATAATTACCTTAATTTCTTACAAATTTTAATCAAATTTTACACAGGTGAACAAATTTCCTTTAAACTATTGTGTATAACATTTCAAAATCATAATTGCAGCCGTTGGTGAGTTATTTCATGCATGTTGACATCAAAACGACATCTGTATGCATGAAATAAGGTGTTACGGAGTAGCGTATGCCCCTAAAAATAGACATTAAAGGTACTTTTCATCAGATGGATTCACTAAATAAAATCTACGTAGTGACCTATAATTATTTATTTATTTGCCATGCATTTATTGATTTACTTATTCAATCTGTTGTAGACGAGCTTTGAAATATTCAATCAGGCAATTACAGTGCAACGGAGAGAAACCATTTTGTGATACACGATATTTGAACCTGAGACTTGTATAATGCGTGCATAGACGCTGCCATCTGGATCTTTGCCATGCGGTTTTAAATAATGCTTTTCATCGAAAAAGTCGTCAAATTCGATTCTTTAGTGTCCCGGATTATTCCAAACACATCTCACATGCCTCATTTGATTATAAACGCTCTGTACATATAAAAACGCAAGCGACCTCTTTTCCCTTGACAGCTACATTCTTTGTTTTTTGTAGGTTTTGTTTTTGTAGAAAATATTAACACCGATTTCCTCTTTCCTTTTCAAAACATTACTAACAGCGCTCTAAATGCGGAGTTACTTTTTAAGAGCACAGATATTTATTTAGTGACACCCTTTCTAGCATAACAGGCCTTTAATTAATTTTTTACGTACACGAGATAAATAAACGGAAGTGAGATCGAAAGGGCGGTCTTTTATTCATGGCTCTGAAAAGGTCTCTGTCATGTTGAAGAACCGTGTTTTTCCATGAAGAGCTGACCAAAGCAACTACATGGTCCGGTACTTCAGTAAACAAACATTTCCAATTGTTTGAATTATTTATAACAATCAAACATTCATCGTAAACCTACTCGTTTTCCCCTTCTGCCACACGTGGATTCTCTCTGCGGGGTCAATTTTCCATTCCACAGTGTGTTTTCAAATTTATGACTCCTGCCGTTGCCCCAATGTGATGAGATTTCCTTATCACATTGGAGCAACGACAAGAGTGGTACTTTCTCCACTAAAAGTAGAAGAATTATTTTTCCACCCCAAAATTCGACATCAAGATGTCACCGAAAATACACGAGTTCTACTGAATGCAAAAAGGGGATTAAAAACTATCTGTGTTCCTCTCTCTTTTCCTGACCGTATGTGTATTTCCATCCTTGAACAGCAAAACTCAAAAACGAAATTTTGGATAAATACAAAACATGGTATTTAAGTTCAAAGTCTTCAAATATGAGACACGATTTTCATGAAAATCCTCCTACCCTAAACTGTGCCTTACATGGAAATTGTTCCTCCTACTTTTCATTTTATGAGAAATGGCTGAACAATTTGGATGAAAATGTAATGCGTTTAAAAAAATTGGTCTGTACAACCGCCAAACCAAATACTGAATATTAGTGTTCAACGGCCATGTATAGATTTTTAAAGTTTATCATTTGTTACTTGTCATATACCTAATCTCTGGTATTAAATTCATTGGATTCACGCGTTTCTTTCTTGGTGTTGCAATGTTCACAAACGGCAATGTATATTTTCTGAAGAAACAATAAATGCAGTGAGGTAAAGGAATATTTTACACCATTTTTGAACAGCTGACCGATGTTGGGTGTCAGTCGGATGTTTCCAACAATATTGTTCTACCATGCATAAATGATGAGTCATTAAATGTAATTCAGGAAATATTTGAAAATAGTATAATAAATAAAAATTTGTAGCTCTCACGATCCCCTGATTTAACTGTGTGATTATCTATGGACTTTAATAATAAGGTGTGTGCAATATACATTGGAAGAATTAAAAGAAAAAAAGAGTAAGGCAAACCAATCTCTGATTATCTTCCCCTTAGTATGACGTACACCCTCAAGACTTACAAGCCAACGCCTGTGGTTAATACCTGTCGGGAAGGTGAGGGTCTATGGATCAGAGAGTGACAACCAGGGTGGGGGATCAGCCCGACGCTCGGGATTAGAGCGAAGGAGATGATATATGAGATACGAGAGATGAATGAAAGGAAAGGTAAAGATAGAGCACCGGTGGAATGATGAATGGCGGGAAAACTGGAGATCCCGGAGAAAACTCGCCCAGACGTCGCTTTGTCCACCACAAATCACACATGCGGGATTGAACCTTGGTCTAACCACTCAGCCACGCGCCGCCCCTAAAAGAAAACAACAATGAGAAATTAATTCAATTTCGGATATTGAACTCTTCATTGTGATTCAACATTTCCTGAGAAGCTGCCAGAAATATGAAAATTGAGAAGAACAATATTTTCAGTATCTCCTAAGATACGGAAGTGCTTATTGTCAATGTAATTGTCGCCGTAAAATCCGACCACTCCCAATACACGGTATAGGAGAGAAAAAAGGAGGAGAAAAATACCAAGTGTTACAAAACGGCATGCCTGCTATATACAGTAAACTTGGGCTATTTATAATTTCATACTACAGAGGCGAATGCTGATCTGAGCGTTTTTAATTTAAAATAAATGTTATAAAAATGTTACTTGTATGTTAATTACGCAGTAAACCTTTTTAGTATAAAATATAGCAACTGAAATGTACGAGTACACTGTTTCAGAGTAAAACCTCACGAGGCTAGCTATAAATATAACCGCCTACACAGATGAACCGTGCACCAATTTATTTCAAGCTTTTTTTTAATCTCTCAGCATTCGGAAAAGCGTGGGAAAACTTATGTCAACAAACCACTTCGTTAATGCAAGATACGGTTTGTTTGTCATTTATCATGTACCAGATGGTAATAATGTAATCACAGGAAGATAATGGATTAACGACACTTTCAGTAGAATTGATTTTCATTATTAGCAGAGTGGCAATTTCACGAAAGTAAATAATGAGCTTCGTGCAACACGCCTGCACTGTTTTTTTTATTTGCGATTAACGAAATTGTTTGTAATAGGAATTGAGTACCTCTGTGGAATTAACTACAGCAAGCAAACATAGGTACGTTTTAAACTCAACATCTAAAAAATTTGCAAAGTTGATTTACGCACGAGGGAAGGAAAGTAAGTACAAATATTTTAACATCCCTAGCGAAAAGTGAATGATGCCCATTAATAAATTGCAATCATCATGGGATGAAACATTTTATTGACTATTCTGGCAACATGTTTATTGTTCACCGATAAAATCTCAGATGCGCTTTAATGTCAAGCAGTCACTATCGATTATCGTTGTCAAATAGTCGAAAAGAGATTATATTGCATCTGATTTTCAACTTCGTAGTTTAAACTATAGTGAAGGAAAGGCATTATAAAACTATATGTCTAAACACAGCAGTATAAGCATTAATAATAATACTTGCTGAATTCTATTCAAGGAGCAGTCTTAGTAAATGACATTCATGATTTCAACTTTGATTAGAAATCAGTCATACTACTTTTATACAGGGGGAATCATTTAAGTTGAGGCTGTACAATATCTCCAACACTGAGCGTTGTAGAAAGAAATGTCGTTAAAAAATTTGTTTGATATTATTGGAGACAGTAAATGTCATTAGTCCTGTTTGGTTTGGAGGACGTTATGATGGTCATTTTATGATCAATTTTTTTTTTTAAACGGGAACCCAGATTTTGTATGTTGCTTTCTCATTATAAAATGGTTTACAAAAAGCTGTTTATTTTGTGATGAGGAATAAGGAAACAAAATATAAAAATGTTGGTTCCCAATTATGAAACGTAATTTCACCCACAAATTTACTCATTGCGCACAGCCATTCACAATTTTCGTTGGTATTTACGTTGGTGTAAGAACAGTTCCAAAGTGCTTTATACAAATGTTGTTCAATTTTTTTATGAGGAGTGGGACCATTGAAGAAGAAAGTTTGGTAGCTGCTACGTATGGAAAGGCAGTTTGAAGATAATGTATTATATTTCGACCGTTGTAGAGCCGAACTTGAAGTAGTAGCAACCACACATATGGTATAACGTTTCCGGTAGCCTTCAACTCAAATGTACTTTCCAGTGGCCTCTGCCCCAAGTTTAAAAAATATTAACTTTGAAATTTGACTGTTTCTTTAAATATTATATATTTATGTTTGCCTCGGCTGCGTCAGTATTATTGTTAGAGACATGGATTTCTTTGCAAGGCGTAATGCGACTGAAGAATGTAGGCTTACACAGGTTTTAATGTTTACTTCACTACATTTATTAATCCTTGTCACAATTTAAATAACACTTCACTAATATAGAAAGCCGTGAGATTCTATTATTAATTACTTGAACTTTTTAACACGTAAACTATTTTCGTCTCACACCAATTCGTATTAAATTTCTCGAGGACACATCTCGCGTCCGGTTAGGAACACTGTCTACAACTAACACGTCCAGTTATGAGCGCTGTCTACAAGCAACTGACTTGATTTCTACCGCCTAAATTTGTAAATTTCTGTATTTCAAGTCTCTGATTGGTTATTTCTAATCAAATAGCATACTTTTATTTAACTTAAGCTTTTTCTAGTTGTTGATTGGCTATTTTATAAACTGTCACAAAAATTCCATTATTGTAGCTCCAAGAATGACTGGTAGCATTATTACACTTTCTTACTCATTATTGCCTCAAGGTTACCTCATTGTTACCTCATTGTTAGCAACTTTTAACCCATTATTCTCACAGCTCCTACATTATTAAATTACGCAACACATTCAGATAACATTAAAAACACTGCCTCACCATCACAACTTTCCTCCAAATAAAACACGACTAATGGCATTTACTTTCTTCCATAATATCAAGCAACCTTTATTCAAGAAATTTCTTTCTACAACGCTTAGTTTTGGAGATATTGTACACCTTCAGCTTAGTTCCACTATTGCGCTTGAAGCATCAACGTAGGAACCTTAATCCGTTTACCCTTCGAACCCAGGCTTTGAGGAGGATAAGCCACATCTTGAAACAGTAACAATGAAACATCACCGGCATGCATTTTCCTTGCCACACTTACCAGAACTGTTCTACACTTCTCAGTGCGCTCCTCTCAAGAGAGACGTGTTTTCTGACGACACAGAGCTTCTAGTGCTTGACGCAGTTATACATCAAGAGCATTTAAGAGCTTTTGATTTTCAATCAAGGCTTGATTACCCGATAATTTTTGCCTTATATAAATGGAAAAATCCATACTTATGCCTTTTATTACGAAACATGGAAAAAAAATTTTCATGAAGTGCACCTCTAAATTCTGTACTTAATTTGAACAATTAAATAGCTTATGTTTTAAAAACGAAATGAATAATAACTCCAAATATTCTGTGAAGTCCTCTCTGAGGTGAACTGCTCCATCATCATCTTTTCTAACATCTATTTTCGCCTTCATTTCGCTTGGATGTAAACCAATGTATTCTTCCAAATGTTTGTAATATTATTGCTTTAACATTAAATATTACATAATAGTTTCGGGAATAAGTTGCATCGGGTTTACTACGTTACTAAACAGCTTTTTAGATGAGATTTCACTCGCAGTAGGCACCAACTATATGTTAGCCGTTACATGTCGTATTACTTACCTACTGCTGGCATATATTCGTAAGAAATTAAGGAAACATAATTTAACATTTTAATGCCTTTAAAATTAGAGAGGGAAAAACAAACGAACAATGTAGATCTTTCGGAATTGGATAAACCCAAAAAAAGATTTGTCCCAGAGATTATGTACCATAATTGGATCTAAATGCTCCTGTAGTAGTATATGTGTATCTCTTACTTATTTACTTAATTACAGAGTCGGCTTATTCTCCTCTTATGTAAGGTTTATACCCCTAAGACTTACAACCGTGTCTAGTGTCAGAGGGCTGTGGAGGAGCAGACCGAAAATGAATCAGAGAGAATGAAGAACCCGGAACGGGGGATCGGCCCGTAGCCAGGTATGAAAGTGAGGAAGAAGAGGATATGAAATGAAGGTAAAATGGATGAATGGAAGGGTGTAGATGGAGCAATTGGTGGAATAAATGGCGGAGGAAACCGGAGTACCCGGAGAAAGCCCGTCCAGACACCGCTTCGTCCATCACAAATCCCAAATATCCCAGACTATTTTAAGACAATTCAAGATAGTTATACATTTAAATCATAATTACAGACTCGGAAACATATGCTGTTAAAAATCCTTTAAGGTCCTTTATGCGAAAGTTAGAGATAGAGAATATTTTAATACTTTAAAGTCGTTTTATTTGGGAAAAGTTCCTGAAAATATTTGGGCCTATTTTCTGAAATGATGCCGGATTTAAGTATAAAATTGACATTTATTCGAATTTTCGTTGTTGATAGACTCAAAAACGGAAATGTTATTAAAAATGCCTCTTTACTTTCTTACTATGGGAAATATTGTATTCCATCCAAAAATTCGATATCGAGATTTCGCCGGAAATACATGTTTTAAGGTCCCTGAATTCCAAAAGGATCATTTTTAGAAAATGCCTGTGTGTGTCTGTGAACAGCATAACTCAAAGGTATTTAAGTTCAGCACCTTACAAAGATGCAACACGAAGATTTTCAAGAAAATCCCCCTCCTCAGATTACCCTTTACATGGAAGATTTCTATTTTCAATTAACCATGGACATCAAATGCAATTGTTTGAAGATAAACCACATAATTATATTGAAATTTTAAATTTGATTTAAGATTTAAATCTCTATTACGCTTACTAGCTCTACAATAAACATTTTTGTTTATGAACAAGAACATTTTACAGTTCAAATGCATTGAAAAGAAATTGAAGCTTACATATAAACTAAAGAAATGACAATTAGTTGTAAAAAAATATTTTTACTTCCCCTACCACGCACATAACAGATAGAGAACATAATGCATTCCGCCCAAAATTTAGATACTGAGATTTCACCGGAAATACATGTTTTGAGGCCCCCTGTATCCACAAAAGCATTTTTAGAAAATAGGCCGTTTATGCGTGTGACTATGAACAGCATAACTCAGAAACGAAAATTCAGATAAATGCCAAACTTGGTATTAAAATTCAGTATCTTTCAAAGATGGGACACAAAGATTTTCAAGATAATCCCCCTTCGTAAGCTACCCTTTACAGGGAAATTTTATAAAATTTCATTTCCTCTAAGGATTTTTATTTAAATACCAATATTGCATGACAATATTTATATCCTCAACTTTTGGGAATACCTGTGAAGTCCTGACATTCGAAAGGAGTTTTGCATATTCTTGTACAACTGTAAATTTTAAGCGAAAGAGGATAAGGCACTACACATAAAATGTAAATCTCTTTAAAGCACATAATTTATTTCAAATAACTTTTTTATGGCATCAGCCATTTCCGAATATCCGTTATTATTGATAAAATTGCTTCACTATTTTCGTCACTCTTTTCAAGTCTTGTCAATTTTCACTTGTTTCTCGCGATGTCATAGAAAGGGTTTTCAATTTTAAGACCAGCTTGTAGCGTCCTGTTCTAAAACATTTGGCTGTCGCTGTTCCCTTTGTATCTATAATGAAAGTGTAATGTAGCTAATTCTGCAAAGTTTTATCTGGAAAATAAAGTAGGTAGACATAAAATTAACTTTTCGTATGAATAGTTTGTATACCCACTAATAAACAATTGAGGGTAGGGAAAGTCATGTGAATGTAACACATCAGGCCTTTTTTTGGGTATCTCCGGTGTCTTATCTTTGTGATAGAGTGCAATAATTCCTCTAACTTAGGTATTCAAGCGTTAGAGACTTAAATAGAAAACATTCTTCAAGACGCTTATCGGTTAAGAAAAGAGTGGGGAATACCAGAAAAAATCTGACGTGTTACACTCACATGGCTTTCTCTACTCTTGTACAAACTATTTTTACAAACGCTTATTCTCCATATGCTTCCTGTTAATCGAGATATGGAGATGTCAATCTTATTGCTAATTTTCTTGTAGATGCAAAGGGAATTCGTAGGCTTTAAGCGATAATCAAATATTTTAAGAGCTGGTTGCTATGTGGAGTATTCCATTCTCTTTGCATTACCAGGACAAAAAATGAATAACGAATTTGAGAAAAAGCATAAATATTGAAACATTTAAGGGAATAACAAGCAATGTCTCGAAAATGGTTCACTCAACAACAACAAAATATATATATACAACATAAATTGTGTACTTTAACGCGATCTACATTTTTTGTGTAGTAAAATTTTGTCTCTCTTATAGTTTACCAGTTATGCAAAATTCGCTAATAAGGAAGAATACTTTTGGAGACATTCCCAGAAAATTCGAGATATAAATTTTATTTGTCATGAAAATATCTGAAACATACGATATTTTAGTCAAAATCGTTAGAGCCAATTTTGAGAAAATTAAAATTTTCGAAAAATGTTCCAGGTAAAGGATAATCTCGGGTAGGAGATTTTCTTGAAAACCTTCGTGTCGCATCTCTGGAAGATACTGAACCTAAATACCAAGTTTGGTGTTTATCCGATTGTTCGTTTCCGAGTTATGTTGTTCACAGTCACACACACACACACACAAACACACACATGGACATGTTTCCAAAAATGTTTTTTTGGATTCAGAGGGTCTCAAAAATGTATTGCCGGTAAAATCTCGGTATCGAATTTTTGGGTGGAATACAATACTTCCCCTACTTACTATACGTAGTAGAGAAAGTAAAAATTGACAAGCACCTCTGAAAGTATAACATTTTACTTATACATCACAATGAAATGAATGCAGTCATTAAAAAAAATAATTTTAAAAACTACCAACTCTTCAAACGACATGCCATGTTTTAAAAAAAAATTAACGTTTTATAACTTTAAATACACGTTTTAAAAATTATAATTTAAGTAGCTATAGACTGCTCGCTACGCTACTCTAATAGAAAACAACGTATCGCAAATCCAGGACTCCACAAATTGGTACAAGCCGGCGGCATCCGCAGCGCGACCGCGAGCCGTCGGCAAAAGCCACGAATGTACTCATCTTTGGCCGCTAGTCAGAGTGGCTGTTCTACCGCATTGGTTTTATCCACCGGCATAGCTTTAAAGCAACTGCTGTGAATAAAATATCGAGACCACACCTTTATGAAAAAGTGTATACCTTCTGGTTACGTCCGAATTTACATTAATACACATCTCCGATAAAGTAATATATGAAGGACGAGGCGATGGAGATGGTGTAGTTATTTCAGCACAGTTCCCGATGAGAGCTGCTATTCCAAACAATTTCTATTACCCGTCTAAAAGGTAACTGCGAGTTTTTCTGTGATTTTTGTAGTGAAAATTACTGGACTGGATTGTAATTTAGACATGCAGTGACTGTAAGTCATAGCTTTTGGTTACGTACTGTACTCCTTGTTTCATATACATACAATGCAGAAAGTTGGTTGCCAATTGTAGTAGGAGTATTGATAGCATCGATATCTTTTTGGTCTAAACTTCTGACGTGACTAAACTTCTGTGCTTTAGCTGCGCAACTGTATCTTCTAGTTGGAGAAATGGTTCGAGTCTCCATTCATTTGTGCGCTATATTGTTACATATCTGTGGCTTTCGTCTTTAGAGCAGATCACGTGCTGTGCAGCTAAATTTGCCTACCTAATGAATTAGATAAGCATCAGAGTTCAACCCAACTCACTACTGCAGGTGAGCAAAATCGTGCCCGTTACACGTTTCGTTGGGCTTAGGATTATTTAATACGACTTATTAAACACGCTGTGCACAGAAAATAAAATTATATAGAGTTTTTGTTATCTGCATAAAATTTAGTGATTTTATCCCTACTTCGCAGTCCAGTAGATGCTACTGTTCACATTGCTGTCCACATAGGATACACGAACATTGAAGTGACGTCTGGTGAAAGCATCTTTGGTTACAGATACACGTGTCGGAGCTAGAAATTTGGTTCTGTCCATTCTTCTGTGTTCATGCCGGGCGTATGATGAAAGCTTTGACCTACTGCCAGTGTCTTTTCTTCCCTTTTTTAAATGTAGGCTTCGTATGCTGGTGTATGCAATGTATTGTTCTTTGCTACTTCCCTGATGAGGAAGTCGTGGCGGCCAAGAGATATACGAGTCTAGTCATTGTCGTTCGAGAGTGTCGAAGGGCACTGCATAGATAGGTTAATTTCACTGCCTCCAGTCTGCTTAGATTTGCGGGTGTAAGGTGGGTCCAAATTTTGGTGACTGCATAGCATGTTATTGGGGCAATCTTGATGTGGAATAATCTCAAGGCTGTAGCAAGGGATAATTTTTCAATGTTCCTAATGTCAAAAATTGTTTTTATGGCTTCTATATGCTTCGTGAAGTTTTTCCCATGGCTTGGGGTGTTAATTCCAGGTACTTGTAAGAATTTACCAACTCTAACTTATCATGTCCGCAGTGGAAGTTGTCTATCTTGGCGGTGTTGCCTCCTCTCCTGAATTTCATGATTTTTGTTTTGTTGGTGTTTATTTCTAATTCGTTTGTTTGCGACCACTTATATAGCTTGTTCAGTCCCCCTGCAGGGTGGTCCTTTTTTTGAAAGAAGAATTATGCTGTCCGCATAGTGATTTGCTCTGGCGTAACATCTTTGATTATATCATGAAAATATTTTGGGGCGGAGAGGGTCTCCTTGGAGAACGCCGTTTTTTGTGACTATGAGCCTAGATTGGCCTACTCTGTCTGTGATTGATATTAGGTTGAATGCCAGTATGCTCTTAATTAATAGCAAGAGATAGTTTCTTAACCTACAATAATGGAGATTTTTCTTATCAGGATATTCCGATTTACACCGTCGAAGGCTTTAGTGAAGTCGATGAAGGTGGCGAATAGATTTCCTCCTGTTATGCTCGTTGCAACCATACGTTGGCAAGTGCTTTCTCAGTAGCCTGGAGTGTGGATTTACCAGCTATAAAACCTATAAACCGTATGTGCTTGGGTTTATGCCATCTTACTCCTCGTGTTAATGGCTGCCCTCACGTTGTTCAGGCTTACCTGTTCGTTGGACATATTTGGAGTGTTGAAGTTCGTTTTTATATTTAATCTTAAAAAATTATGAAATGTTATAATCACATGATTTTCTCTAGCCATGTCGCTTATTTTATATAGCTCTACAAACTACTTTTGCAAAAGCTTATTTTTCTATCTAGTACATGTTAATCAGGGTAAACATTTTCAGAAATATTTTAGTTATACATTTCTTTAAAATTATAGAACAGGTTATTCATTTCAACTACATGAGTATTAATATTACAAGTGAAGGTAACCTAATTCAAGAAATTAACCATCAAATTTTGAATGCAGCAAAAATATCTGGGTGTATTAATGATTGTTATGGAGAAATAAATATATGGCAAAAGGAACAAAAGTTAAAATTTCTAAAGCAGTTGTCCGGTCAGTAATGACTTATGCCTCGTAAACAACTGTAAAAACCACAAGAACACAACGAATGGGGAAACAACCGAAATGAGAGTGCTGAGAAACATAGCTGGACCGAGTAACAAATGAAGATCAGTAACACCTGCTTAAACGGGACTTACCTATATACTGGAAAACTAAACAAACGGAAAATAAATCTAACAGGGCAATACCCTATGTTAAATAATGCTCTAAATCGGAAAATTGTCTAACGCCGAAATGAAATACTTTTCTGGAACAGTTCACGTAAATAGCCTGACTAAGACGGATTATTATATGGGTAATGCACAGCTATGTGCTACATTTTTTAAAGTGATAGCCATTAATTTTGAGCGCGACTGTACTTATACCGAAGTTTTAAGAACTATGTGGGGACAGAGAAACTGCAAATATTATTGTACGTAAGGTGAAAATATAGAAAAACATACGTTTGAACCTATTTTTATTTACAGACTTTTATTTTAAACTATCCCTGCATTGTAATTCTATGTGAATAAAGTTTTTGTATTTTATTTTATTAATATACAACCTTTGTGAGACGGAAATCTGTGGAAACGGATAAAAGAATATCGGAATGATCGCGTTCAGTTAGAGATGGGCTGCCTGTGGCAGAATGGGCTGCAAGAAGAAAGAAAGAATGGAATGCAGGTACATGTATCCAGGATGTCGGAGGAAAGAACTGCGCGAATAGTAAGGGACAACACCCCAGAAGTCCAGGACGGCCAAAAAGAGGATGAAAGTAGGTCTCGATTTACCTATAGAACAGGCGACTGCGCCTAAGAACAAAAATAAGAAGAAAAAGAATTTCGTTGTAAGTACAAAAGGAATACAGGAGAATAAAGTGACTGTCAAATGTTTAAAAGAGGGTCGTTATATGCTAGCCTAACAAAACTTAGAAAAAAATGTGACGTGTTGCACTCACATGACCAGCTACTTCATGTTAATCGAGATAAACGTTTGTAGAAATTACCATATTACTAATTTTCTTGTAGTTGCAAGGGGAATATGGAAATACAGGAGGCATCAAGCGATAGACAAACCTTTTAAGTGCTGGTCCTATGTACAGCATTCCATTCTTTTTGCATGTCCAGGACATAAAACAAAGAATAACGAATTCCTATTTGAGAAAAAGTATAAGTATTGGAAAATTCAAACTAATAACAAGGAATATCTCGGAAATGGTTCACTCGCAAAAAGTGTATATGGCATGAATTGTGTGTTTTAAGGAGATCTACATATTTTGTGTAGTAAACCTTTTTCTATCTCTTACGGTTTACCAGTTATACGAAAGTCATGCAGACTAAAGAGGACTTTTGGGGACATTCCCAGAAAATTCAGGATATACATTTCATTTGCCATAAAAATATCTTAAAAATATGGTATTTTAATCAAAATCGTTAGAGCCATTTTTGAGAAAATCAAAATTTTCTAAAAATGTTCCATGTAAAGGATAGTCTAGGGAAGGGGGATTTTCTTGAAAGCCTTCGTATTGTATCTTTGGAAGATACTGAACCTAAATATCAAGTTTGGTGTTTATTCGACTTTTCGTTTTTGAGTTATGCTGTTCATAGACAAAGCATTACAGACCTTTTCCTAAAAGTGTTTTTGTGGGATACAGGGGGTCTCATGTATTTCCGGTGAAATCTCAGTATCGAACTTTTGGGTGAAATGCAACACCTTCTCTACCTGCTATGTACGTGGTAGAGAAAGTAATATATATTCACTCTATGAAGCTTCATGTTTAGTTAGCTAAAATAAATAACGAATCCAATTCAACTATTACATTTTTAGTTCCATACACAATACATCACACACACGGATTATTCCTACTGGCTTTCTAATAAAATGAAACATTCGCCAACAAGATGTTGCATTATTTACCTACTTTCTGTTACTATTTTAACTAACTATTCACAGTACTAGTAAGGCAATATCAAGGAAATTCGTTATTCGTTATATGCGTGTTCGAATATACTCTACACATTTGTGCTTTTACCCAGTGCTGGAGACGAAATAGAAAGTATATCCGCAAGATATTTCCCTTTGAAAGCCATTAGCCACCTCTTAGGTAAGACACTAACCTAAGGCAAATCATCTCTATTTACTGCACTGTATGTATATGCAACACGCTGTACATACAAGCACCACAGTTTTACTAAGAGAACACTTTGCAAGGCAAAGATGTAAATTTGTGTAATCCGTTAGCAGGTCTGACATACTCGCCATGATGTTATAACAAAAGTGTTAATAAATTAACTCTCCAGTTCTCTCAGCTGAGTGTTGGGTGGAGGAGCGGGAGATGACAAAGGAGAAGCGACTCAACAAGTGTCAGAATCCAGCAACAGTTAAAGCTGCCTCATCTCCTCTTCATTTATTTCTCACATAGTTCCACTTTACGCGAGCTAAACTTTTTATCTTTGTACTGAAGTGCATTTTAATTACAAAACCCTGCGGCATAACAACGCCAGAAAGGGCGTGGGCGTAGAATAAAGATACAAGAAACGGTGAAGCACGTATGAACAGAGTTAGGTGTTTCTTTGCTCAGAAAGGTTAAAAACGTATGTGAAAATCTGTTCGCTAATAGAAAATAAATATTCCAAAATGTATATGTATACCCTGTTCTCTTTGGAGATGATTTTATGTCAAAAATTATAAGAAATTATAATACAAGTTTAGTCTAAAGGTTTATTTCAGCATTAAAACAGATTTCAACACCTTCTGGCATTCTAGTTCACGTACGAAATGTTTAAGGCAGCTCTGTCCTGTACTAATACAGTGTCAGTGTGTGAGTGTGTGTCTGTAAACAACATAACCTAAAAACGAAAAGTCGGATAAACACCAAACTTTGTATTTAAGTTTAGTATCCTCCAAGATGCGATACGAGGATTTTCAAGAAAATCCCCCCACCCTAGAATACCCTTTGGATGGAACATTTTTCGAAAGTAAGGATTTTCTCAAAAATGGCTCCAACGATTTTAATTAAAGTAGCGTATGTTTAAGATATTTTATGGCAAATTAAATATATATCTTGAATGTTTTAGAAATGTCCCTAAAAACCCTCTTCATTCTGAATGACTTTCGCATAACTGGTAAGCCGTAAGAGATAGACAAAATTTTACTACACAAAAAATGTTGATCTTGTTAAAAACGCACGATTTATGTCATATACATTTTTTGTCGAGCGACCCGTTTCCGAGATATTCCTTGTTATTTGTTTGAATTTTTCAATACTTTTACTTTTTCTGAAATGGGAATCGTTATTCGTTTTTTTACTGTGTTGGACATGCAAAGAGAATTAAATGCTCCACATAGCAACCAGCTCTAAAGGATTTAACCATTGCTTATAGCCTACCACATTCCCCTTGTAACTACAAGAAAATTAGCAATAAAATTTTTTGCAAATGTTTATCTCGATTAATATGAAGTAGATGGAGAATAAGTGTTTGTAAATTTTTATTATTCACTTATTTGTTTCATTTCCATTATACATGAATTGCTTTAACTCTCTAAAACTATCTCTATTACATATAAATATGCCAACTATATATACATATATATACAAAATATATACTTGAGTTGCACCTGGTGCAAATGTAGTAAACACTGTGATCATTAACACAATATACACCAGGTTCCTAACTACCTACATGTAAAACACACTTATTTATTAAATATACCAATTAACTTGATAGGCATCCTTGCAAAATATATTCATTCATTCATTATCTGTTTACCCTCCTCTTATGTAGGACTTACACCCCCCAGGACTTACAAGCGGGTGCCTGGGGTCAGAGGCCCGTCGAGGAGCAGACACTCATGGATCAGACAGAGCATCCAGGATGGGTGATCAGCCCGATGCCTGGTATGGGATGAAGGAAGTAGATGAAACGAAATGTTGGTGAAATGGATGAAAGGAAAGGTGATGATGGAGCAGTTGGTGGAATGAATGGCGGGGGAAACCGGAGAACCCGGAGAAAACCCGCCCAGACGCCGCTTCGTCCACCACAAATCCCACATGCAGGTCCCTGGGATTGAACCCGGGCCACCTCGGTGGGAGGCGAGCGGTCTAACCACTCGGCCACGGCGCCGCCCCTTGCAAAATATACAATTTTATTATTTTGAAATTCTTCCCTTATATTTTTGTTTAGTCTTTCCTAATAGTCTACCCAATTTTATATTCTCTTCTGTATTTTTAAGCTTTCCAATTCTCATTTTAATTATTGGTCTCGGTAACTTCAACCACCTAACTGATATCCATTAATCTCTCCATTGTTTAGACTCATTACAATCCGGGATAAAATGTAGGTCATTCTCCATTTCCCCACATAATGGACACTTCTGTGGATCCATTCCCCTTATCATTCCCCTTAACTTCATTGTTCCAGATCTAAACCTTTCGAATTTATTGCACGCTTCAATATACTTCTCCCTGCTCCAATTTGTTTAATTTGCCTGTACAAAACCAAGGTTCTCTTGTCCCTAATACTGCTAAAGATATCTTGTATATTGATATCCTCAACTCCCTGTCTGATTTCCTTCCAGAACCTTCCTCCTAATAATTCTCTCTTTCTCTCCATACATTCCCCATACCTATCTCCTCAATAATCTTTTGTACAGATAAGGCCGAATTACCAGGTACTGGCAATTTCTCCTGCGTAGTTTGCACAAGAGTAGAGAAAGTCATGTGAATGTAACACATTAGTTTTGTTTTTTTCGTGTGATTATCCTCGTAACACAAAATAATGTGGGATAACTCTTAGATCAATGTCCCCGGGGTCATCCATGGGTCCCTGCAAACTTGCGTTACTAATAAAACTCCGTAACATGAACATGTCTACTGGCTCGGGAGTGCCTTTATAACTTATTAAACCAAGTTACACTAACATAAACAAAACATATTAGTGTGTACTCTACGGAGTTAAAAGGTCAGCTCTGACATGGTCATTTATTTTATTAGAGCAGCAACGATGTTCTTATGTCCCATCCAAAAGCACACAGAGGCGTAACTATTATTATGCCCACATAAAACGCCTCAACGTTGGCAATTAAGAACGAGGTTCATGAGGTGACGACAGAAATGCAAATGTTTATGTTGCCAACACTGGGCCAAGTAGTAAAATTTACTGAAGTTCTGAAACATTTATGTTTCATGTCGCCATAAAATTCCACTTCCTAACTTCGTGGTGGCAACCCCATGACTGTCAGGAAGTAAACGAAGATGTACTCGCTGCGTAAAATAAGTGACAAACACCGGTAGAGGAGAGAGAAAACAAACCACAAAAAACCTGTTTTGCAATGCACTGTCTGTCGTTATCATTTCAATTTAAACAATCTGAGGTGTTACATTCATAGTGACTTTTTCTACTCTCTATCGCTTATCTTAATCTAAATAAACCTTTGCAGAATTAGCTATATTACACATTTCGTTATAGATACAAAGAGAACAGCGACAGTCAAATGTTTGAGAAAGAACTGGACGCTATACGCTGGCTTTAAAATTCCATACTCTCTCATGACAGCGAGAAACAATTTAAAATCTACAGCACTTTAAAAGAATGGCTAAGTATTCAACAGTCTGAACCATTAATAACAGATATCTCGAAAATGACTGACGCCACAAAGCTATTGGAAATAAATTGTGTGTTTTAAAGACATCTTCATTTTTTGTGCTGTACGTTTACTAGTTCTGCACGATTAAACAAACCTCCTTCCGAATGAGGAGGAATTCATAGGCTATTCCTAGAAAATTCAAGATATGAATCTTATTTTTTGTGTAACTATATTTAATACATGGTTTTTAATCAAAATATGTACCGCCATTTTTTACAAAATAAAAAAGTTCCACAAATGTAACATGTAAAGGGTATTTTATGATGAGTATATTTTCTTGAAAATTTTTTGTCGCATCTTTGTAAGGTACTGAACCTAAATACTAAATTTTGTATTTGTCAGACGTTTCATTTTTGAGTTATGTGTCACAAGACATACACACGGGCCTTTTTCTTAAAATTATTTTTTTGGGAGGAGGATTCAGGGGGTCTGAAAGGAATGCCTTTCCGGTGAAATCTCGGTATGGTGTTTTTGGTGAAATGTCTTCATGGAGATAATGTTGTAGCACACCGGTTGCCAGCAATCATCTTAACCGCCCTTGGTGATCGAGCTTTCTCCAAAAATGTGTTGAAATCTGTTAACATAACCCAATTATGTAAAGAATTGTAAAACTTATTGTGGTCGCGATTTGACTTTGTTGTTAACGGGACATTAAATAAATTTATTTTAAAAAATTCTGATGTGCTGCACTCACATGACTTTCCCTACTCTTGTACAAACTATTTTTACAAACGCTTATTCTCCATAACCTTCATGTCAATCGAGATATCGAGATGTTAATCTTATTGCTAATTTTCTTGTAGATGCAAGGGGAATATGGTAGGCTTTAAGCTATAGACAAATACTTTAAGAGCTGGTTGCTATGTGGAGTATTCCATTCTCTTTGCATTACCAGAACAAAAAAATGAATAACGAATTTGAGAAAAAGTATAAGTATTGGAAAATTTAAGGGAATAACAAGCAATATCTCGAAAATGGTTTACTCACCAAAAAAAATGTATATGACATAAATTGTGTATTTTAACGCGATCTACATTTTTTGTGTAGTAAAATTTTGTCTATCTCTTATGGTTTACCAGTTATGCAAAAGCCGTTCACAATGAAGAATACTTTTGGAGACATTCCCAGAAAATTCGAGATATACAAATTATTTGTCATAAAAGTATCTTAAATATATAGTATTTTAATCAAAATCGTTAGAGCCATTTTTGAGAAAATTAAAATTTTCGAAAAATGTTCCATGTAAAGCGTAATCTGGGGTGGGGGGATTTTCTTGAAAACCTTCGTGTCGCATCTCTGGAAGATACTGAACCCAAATACCAAGTTTGGTGTTTATCCGGCTGTTTGTTTTTTAGTTATGTTGTTTACAGTCAGACACACAGACACACACATGTGTCCAAAAATGATTTTTTTGGATTCAGGGGGTCTCAAAACATGTATTTCCGGTGAAATCTCGGTATCGAATTTTTGGGTGGAATACAATACTTCCCCTACTTACTACATGTAGTAGACAAAGTAATTAAATATCCTGTTTACATACAAGTCAATAAATGGGAATCACAATAAAGATTAATCAGTACAAAAAGGCTATGGTCATTTCGGGGGTTTTGACTTTAGAAACAACTAAGTCGTTGATTGTAGGTTTTCGTGTTGGCTTTTACTACTGCATTCTTCCAAAATAGTTTATACCAAGATTTCACCGGAAATGCACATTGTGGGATCCACTGAATAAAAATTCTGATGTGTTACGCTCACATGACTTTCTCTACTCTTGTACAAACTATTTTTACAAACGCTTATTCCCCATCTACTTCATGTTTATCGAGATAAACATTTGCAGACTCTATCTTATTGCTAAGTTTCTTGTAGATGTAAGGGGAATATATATTTACAAGGGCAATATAGAAATACAGTAGCCTTTAAGCACATACATATCTCTTAATAGCTGGTTGCTAGGTGCAGCACCATTCCCTTTCCCACAGATTAATACTCTTTGCATATCCAAGACATAAAAAAAGGAATAAGGAATTCGCATTTGAGAAAATAAGTATTGAAAAATTTAAGGGAAAAACAAGCAATATCTCGAAAATGGTTCACTGAACAAAATAAGTGTATGACATAAATTGTGTATTTTAACGCGATATACATTTTTTGTGTAGTAAACTTTTTTCTATCTCTTATGGTTTATCAGTTTACCAAAAGTCGTTCACAATGAAGAATACTTTTGGAGACATTCCCAGAAAATTCAAGATATACATTTTATTCTCCATGTAAATATCTTTCATATATAATACTTTAATCAAAAGCGCTATAGCCACTATTTTAGAAAATGTATTTCGAAAATTTTCTATGTAACAGTTTGGAATGGGGGGATTTTGTTGAAAATTTTCGCATTTTTGAAAGATATTGAACCTAAATACTAAGTTTGGTATTTATCCAACCTTTTATTTATGGTGTTTGCAGGCACACACTGACATGTTTCCAAAAATGCATTATTTGGATTCGGGGCCTCAAAACATGTATTTCCGTTGAAATCTCGATATAGAAACTTTTGGTGGAATGCAATACTTCCGTACCTACTATACGTAGTGGAGAAAGTAAAACGAAAAAAAACTGATGTGATACATTTGCACGACTTTCTCTACCCCTATCATTTATTACTCAAACGAAAGCTTTTTATATCTTCTTCGTTTTAATAGAGATAAACCTTTGCAGAAATAGCTATATTACCCGTTTCGTTATATATAAAATATACAGTCAAAAGCTTAAGAACTGGACGCTATATGCTGGCCTTAGAATTCCATACTGTTTCCATGCAATCGCGAAAAACAACTGAATGTTGACAGGACTTTAAGAGAATGGAAAAGTACTGATCAAACCGAATCGTTCGTAAAATATATTTCGGAACCAAAATTCACATAGTGAACTGAAATAAACAACTGAGCTAATTTACAAGTGAAGTACAACGAACACTGAACTAAATTAAACATAAGTGAAGTGACAATGAATACTCAACTAAACGTCACATAATAGACTGACAGTGAAAACTGAAACTAATTCACATAAGTGAAGTGACAATGAAAACTAAACTAAATTAACATAGCGAACTTACAGTGAAAACCAAACTAATTCACAGAAAGGAAGTGACAATGAAAATTGAACTAAATTCAAGTAAGTGCACTGACAATGAAATCTGAACTAAATGCGCATAAGTTAATTGACAATGAAACTTTAAATACATTCACATAGTGAATTCATAATGAAGACTGAACTAATGCACATAGATGAATTGACAAGAAAACTAAACTAAATTTGCATTCAGTGAATTGACAATGATTACTGAACTAAATTCATACAGTGAACTCAAAGTTAAAACTCAACTGATTTACACAAGTGAAGCGATAATTAAAACTGAACTAATTTACGTAAGCAAATTGACGAATGAGTACTGAACTATCTGTTTTTAAAATAAATTCTGTGTTTTAAGCATATCTACATTTTTTATGCAGTACGTTTTCTTCTATAGTTTAAAGTTTACCAGTTATACAAGATTATAAAAAATTCCTTTAGAATGAAGAGTACTTCATAAGCTATTCCCAGAAAATTCAAGATATACATTCTATTTGTCTTTAATGCGTGTATTTTAATAAAAATCGTTACAGCCAATTTTATAAAATCAAAAACTTCGAAAAATGTTCCTTGGGTAGTTTGGGTTGGAGGATTTTTCGAAAATCTCGTATCGCATCATTGGAAGATTCTGGACTTAAATAAAAAGTTTGATATTTATCCAACTTTTCGGTTTTTAGTTATGTTGTTCAGACACACAGACAGAAACATGCGCGGATGTTTCTAAAATGCTTTATTTGGATTCAAGGTTTTCAAAATCTTGGTACAAAATTTTTGTATTGAATGCAATACCTTTTCCGCCTTAGGTACGTGCTAAAGAAAGAAAAAATATAAATCTGCTACAGGAAATGCGATGTTGTCACTTCAACCTTAGGTTTTTCTTGGATATATTTCTAGTTCCTACGTGCAAGGAAGTTTCTCATTGCATCTCGTGCTTTTTCAAAATGATTCGCATCCGTTTCTTTCTATGTAAAATATATTACCGTTACTTCCTTTTTATGTAGGAGCGAAGGAATGATATGCTTGTTTGTGATATTGCCTTTTCCTGAGAAATATGATTGAAGTCAATTCCGTTGATCAATACACACGTGTACTCATCGTACCTCACTGCAGCAAAAATAAATATGGCTGCAATACCAACCAGTCAAGGCGGTAACAAATAAGGGCTTTCAAGAAGGTTCTAAGGCCTTTGGAGCGGTAAAACACATATTTGTAATACAGTCAATAAAAAGGCAAGGAATCGAGCTAAAATATACTAGGGTACTAGTTAAAATCACAAGGCAAAGTAGCCACGGAACAAGAGCAGCAGAAATTTAAAATAGGAAGGGGAGTGCGGCAAGGAAACACAATTCCCCCGAAGTTATTCATGAGTTTGCTGGAAGAGATATTCCGAGAACCGAATTGTCGAAAGAAATACAGTATCATAGTAAAATGGGTACTGGCTAACAAACTTAAAATTTGCTGATGACGTTGTGCTATTCGCCAGTAATGCCAAATATCTGCAAAATATGATCCAGGAGATAAACAACTTCAGCAAAAAGGATGGCGTGTCGATGAACATGAGCAAAACACAAGTTATGAGAAATAACCAAGACATACCAATGACAATTGACACTACAGTATGTACCAGAATGCGTATATGTAGGACAACTGGTAGGAATACAGATCAACATGGACAAATACCTAAAACGCAGAGGAAGTCATTTTGAGACCTAAAATACATTCCACTGGACAAGAAACTCAACCGGAAAAACAAATCAAAACGCTAGACTCCTACATATTCCCATTACTACTACCTATATGGGTGCCAAACTTGGGATTTGACGGAAACACAAAAGAAACGTATTTAAGTTTCCCAGAGAAAAATGGAGAGGAAAGTGTTACGACTATCCCTCAAAGACAGAATGCCCAACACCAGGTTAAGGGAAACAACAAAACTGGAAGATGTGTCCCAACGAACCACCAATTTGAAATTGGAGGCTCTTTGGGATGGCGAAGCTCTAGAACAACAGATGGGCATATATTTCTACAATTTGGATCTCCTACATCGGCAGGAAACGACAAGGCAGCCCTGAAACAAGGTGGAACAACGCCTTCAAGAAAGCAGTAGCAGCACACTGGACCAGGACTGTACACGACAGCAGCACCTGGAGAGACACCCGAAGAAGACAGAGGTGCTAAACACAACCACCTAGTGTTAGATCGGAATTAAGAGAAGAAGTGTGGTCGCTGATCCCAAAGAAGAGAGTAAATAATAGTGCGAGGTGCGGGAGAAATTAAGTTTTATTTATGGACGCTCTTTAAATGCTGTGGTCCTTAGCGTCCCATTCTATATTGGGGGAAAAGACCGGAAATTTTTCTCAGGGGCCTCTTTATCACGCTTGAGGTTATTTTACGTGCCGTAAATTACGACGCCGGACCACCGGCTTTACTTCCCTTCCGAAGGGAGCCATGTTAAGGATTTTTACGCCCGAAAAAAAGCCATCGTCCTCCGCCGGGGGAATAGCATTTCAGACACATTGCTTTTTGCAGATGACCAGGTTCTTATATCTAGCTCAGAGAATGGTTTACAGAAGGCATTGATTGATTAAACAATATCATAAAAAATTATAATTTCAATACATGAATCAAGAAAACCAACGTTTTAACATTTGAAGGTTTAAAGGTTTGGATCCTTAAGAGCCAAAATAATTCTCTTTGGAAAACCAATGAACAGGCGAGCAGTTTTAATTACCTGAATTGCGATATCTCCTACTTTAAAAAATATATTTTTAATAATGTTAATAAGTTATTTTGTTTACTATTTATTTATTAGCCTCACATATGTGGACGTCAATTTGAAGTTGTTGTTTACGTAATATGCTACTACGTATGAAAAGCCGATTTGAAGATGTATTTTTGTTGTTACGCTCCAAGTTTTAAAAATTAGTATATTAACTTTGTTATTAAACTGCTTCTATAGATGTTATTTATGTTTATATTTGCCTCTGCTGCGTCAGTCTTACTTTAGAGACACGTTTCTCTTAATCAGGGTGTGCTGCGACAAGAATGTAGCCTTGGACACATTTTTAGTTTAAATTCACTTATTTTTATTAATCCTTGACATAAATTAAATAACACTATACTGATATTAAGAGCTGTGAGATTCTTTTATTTAATACTTGTACTTTGTTAACGCGTATACGTAATATTTCTTTAGAGAACACATCTTCCATCCGGTAACTACCAAGGTCTGCAGGCAACTGAACATATTTCAACCGTCCAAAACCGTAAACTTTTGTATTTCAAGTCTCTGATTGGCCAATTCTAGTCCAATAGAATACCTGCATTTTACTAAAGCTTTTTCTGGCTGTTGATTGACTAATTTTAAACTGTCACAAAATTTACATTATTGCTGCCCTAATCATGACTAGTAGCATTCAAATTCTCAAAGTCATTATTGCCTCAAGGTTACCTCATTGTTACCTCATTGTTAGCAACTTTAAACTTATTATTCTCACAGCTCTTACATTATTAAACTACGTAATGCATTCATATAACATTTTTGAACATGTTTACAATAATATAAGCATATGCAATGACTGTTAAATGCATTTTTTACAAATTATTACATACATATTGCTTCAAGACGGGCTGTTATTGAAATTGCATATTATATAGTTTAATTGAAATTATTCAAGTGTTAAACATACTGCCTCAAATGTTAGCAAATGTAACTATATATGTGGGAAATTAAGAAAATGTTACAAAATGCTAGAAAAGAAACGTTACGAGAGGCAGCTGAAATGAGATTTTTGAGTATGAATAGATATAAATATTACAAATCAGTTAAATATTTTTAAATGGATTAAAACCTATAAGATCGGAACAAGCCTTAAAAAGCCTATCCCGTAAATGTTGTTGACGATGGTGGTGATGATATGGGAAGGCGTGAGGAAGGTTTGTGTGTGTCGTTAAACTGAATGACAGCTACGAAGTTTATATGAGAGCATTCAGCAGCAATATGGAGACAAAATAAAAGGTTTTTCGTGTTTATTTCTGAGTTTTTATTATATTATACGTCAGTTAACGCTCTTTTTTTCTTTTTAACGCTCCATAGGCGTTAACAAAGCAAATAACAAGGAATATCTTGGAAATGGTTCACTCCACAAAAAAATCTGATGTGTTAAAATCACATGACTTTCTCTACTCTTATACAAACTATTTTTACAAACGCTTACTCTCCATTTTCTTCATGTTAATCGAGATATCGAGATGTTAATCTTATTGCCAATTTTCGTGTAGATGCAAGGGAAATTGGTAGGCTTTAAGCGTTAGTCAAATATTTTAAGAGCTGGTTGCTATGTGGAGTATTCTATTCTCTTTGCATTACCAGGACAAAAAAATGAATAACGAATTTGAGAAAAAGTAAAAGTATTGGAAAATTTAAGGGAATAACAAGCATGGTTCACTCAACAAAAAAAATGTACATGACATAAATTATGTATTTTAACGCGATCTACATTTTTTGTGAAGTAAAATTTCGTCTATATCTTATGGTTTACCAGTTATGCAAAAGTCGTTCACAATAAAGAATACTTTTGAAGACATTCCCAGAAAAACCGAGATATACATTTCATTTGTCATGAAAATATCTTAAACATATGATATTTTAATCAAAATCGTTAGAGCCATTTTTAAGAAAATTAAAATTTTTGAAAAATTTTCCATGTAAAGGGTAATCTGGGGTGGGGGGATTTTCTTGAAAACCTTCGTGTCGTATTTCTGGAAGACACTGAACCTAAATACCATTGGTGTTTATCTAAGTGTTCGTTTCTGAGTCATGATGTTCACAGACACATACAGACACACACACACGGACATGTTTCCAAAAATGCTTTCTTTGGATTCGGGGGGTGTCAAAACATGTATTTCCGGTGAAATCTCGGTATGGAATTTTTGGGTGGAATACAATACTTCCCCTACTTACTATACGTAGTAGAGAAAGTAAAAATTTGTGTTTTAACGAGCTCTACATTGTTTGTGTAGAACAATTTTATCTATCTCTTACGGTTTACCAGTTATGCAAAGCTATTCAGAAAGAAGAGGACTTTTGAGGAATTCTCAGAAAATTTAAGACATACATTTTATTTTGTTAAGAAAATATCAAATATATGATATTTTAATCAAAATCGTTAGGGTCGTGTTTTAGAAAATCAAAATTTTCGAAGAATGTTCCTTGTAAAGAATAGCCTGGGATGAGGGAACTTTCTTTAAAATGTTCAATAGAATACCAACTTTGGTATTTATCCAACTTTTAGTTTTTGAGTTAAGCTGTGCACAGGCACACAGAAACACACATGGACCTTTTTCTAAAAGGGCCTTTTTAGATTGAGGGGCCTCAAAGCATTCTTTTTCGGTGAAATTTTGGTATTCAATTTTTGGGTGGAATATATATTTCCCCTACTTACTCTAAGTAGTAGAGAAAGTGAAAGTCAAGGGGGAAGGAGCAGAAAGGGCAAGAAAAAGGAGAATAATGATAAAGTAGTAATCACGGAAGTGGAAAGAAAAGGAAAATAATAAGAGCTAATTGAACGCCAAAGGGCCAGGTTGGCAGGCGCAAAATAACCCTTAAAAGAAAGGAAAATCGGACTTAATTTGTACTAGAATATAAGTAGCCTTAGGAGTTGATATAAATGTATTTAAAATTTGTGTATGATGTTCCATTCTATTCTATATTTTTGTATAACATAATTTTTAAATAAAGCTCAAAATATCTTCGGGCACATAAAAATGACAAATAAAACAAGTGAATACAACGTTAAGTTCATGAGTATTTGGAAACAAACGAACACTTTTTTACCTTTTATGTACAGAAACTTCATTTTAGTAACCCACGGCTCTCGATATAATGTACATCCTCCACTTGAAAGCATTACGTACTGTTACTGACCACAGAACCCCTCACCAGACCTTCCCTGCGCCCCCTTTATAGCGAATCCTTTCATTCTTTTGATAAGGGAACAATTTTGATGTTCGCCAGCAACCCGCATTCTTCATAAGCTGGCATTAAACACAGATCATTGATAGGTAATACTGCAGTGATGCATAATACTTCTGTACATCGAGCGAGTATTCCCCTCGATATTCCACTTGCGTTCCCGAGTAAATAACAAGTGCGCAGCATTACGTATACCAGCTACTTGTTTAGGGTAATGTATCCATGAAATTTCCGAACAACACAATATATATGCTTTTTGACTCAAATTGATACCAAGTTTTACGCACTGCCACTTCACTAAAGTGATTTAACATGCGTTCGATTTATAGCCGGGAACAGATCGCGTATATGCGCAGTTCGCTTTCTCTGCAGGACCTCGGTACTTTTCCTCAGTGCACTATTATGAATGACCCGCTCAAGGCTACGTTTATCAGCTCTGTGTTATACTCCGTCAGTTTCTGCATTCAGTTCCGGCTGAGTTTGTTCATTGCGCACCTCAAAGGTAAAAGTTTATTCAAGACATCTGTGTTGTGTGTGAATTATTTTACATTGTTATTATTATTATTATTATTATTATTATTATTATTATTACTATCATCATCATCATCATCATCATCATTGCTATCTTATCTTGTTATTAGTCCACCGAAATGCCAACCGAAAAATCCACGCTTGAACAAAGAATTTTTATGTGCGATATATATGTAAAAACCAAGTATGTAGACCGGTGTGTAGCCAATTTCAGGAAAAATCTCCAGGTATTCCTGTTCCAGGTAGAGAAACCGTTAGATGTCTGTGACGCTAACCTTTGACACATCTATGTTGTTCCTTTCTGTCACTTCAGGAGACTCAGGGTCCCGGGTTCGCTTGTTGGATGGCAGGGATTAGGAACTTGTTCTGGTAGAGCTGAGGTTCTGGTTTTTAGGGGTGGTGACACTGCCTTGATGATATTAATAATGCTGCCGGCGAAGATTGAGCTATTATTCCTTTATTTTGTTACAAATATTCCTATCTGGTCGACCCGCCACCTCCGTCGTCAAAACCACTGTTATTATTGTCATCACTTTCGAAGCCGCTACTTATGTGTTCCTCCGACTAGCCCTCGAATTGCCTAGATTTTGCAACTTCATTTTCACACTTCAAACTTTCTGATTATTTTCTTCTTATTTTGTTCCATCAACCGTCCTCGTGGTTAGTTTTTACCCGAAAGAATTTTTCCCCACCTGCCTTATGTTTCGTTCCGTTTTAAGTTCAAGAGTATCATGTGATGTATACGCGATCTTTGATTGGCTATCATTTTTGTTTCATGCTTTTATTATTGGCTACCCCCACTTTTACAGCTTTCCCGTCTGCTTCTTACAACTTATTTTGAGTTTAAAATCTTCCCACGAATATTCTTAGATCGTAGATAAGAGACGTATACTTTCTGACCCTGCTAAGCTTTGAAACCGTTGTAAACTTCACGTCCGAGCCAATGTACAATAGCGAAACTTCCGGTAGACTTCTTGTCGCCGATAGCAGGTACATCTGCTTCCCTTTCGAGTAAAACAAAAATTGTTTTTCTGCCTTTTCAACAAAACCCATTCCTAGTATGAATTTACAGAGCGGGTGTCTTTTCACTTTCTCTGCTACGTATAGTAAGTAGGGGAAGTATTGTATTCCACCCAAGAATTCGATACCGAGATTTCACCAGAAATATATGTTTTGAGACACCCTGAATCAAAAAAAGCATTTTTGGAAATATATCTGTGTGTGTGTGTCTATTTGTGTCTGTGTGTCTGTCTATGAACGGCATAACTCAGAAACGAACAGTCGGATAACACCAAACTTGGTATTTAGGTTCATTATATTCCAGAGATGCGACACGAAGGTTTTACAGAAAATCCCCCTACCCCAGATTACCCTTTACATGGATCATTTTTCAAAAATTTTAATTTTCTCAAAAATGGCTCTAACGATTTTGATTAAAATATTATAGGTTTAAGTTATTTTCATGACAAATAAAATGTATATCTTGAATTTTCTGGGAATGTCTACAAAAGTATTCTTCATTGTGAACGACTTTTGCAAAACTGGTAAACCATAAGAGGGAGAAAAAATTTTACTGCACATAAAATGTAGATCGCGTTAAAATACACAATTTATGTTATATACATTTTTTGTTGAGTGAACCATTTTCTAGATATTGCTTGTTATTCCCTTAAATTTTTCAATACTTATTTTCTCAAATGGGAATTCGTTATTCATTTTTTTTGTCTTGTATATGCAAAGAGTATTAATCTGTGGCAATGAGAATGGTGCTGCACCTAGCAACCAGCTATTAAGAGATATGTCTATGCTTAAAGGCTACTGTATTTCTATATTGCCCTTGTAAATGTATATTCCGGTTACATATACAAGAAAATTAGCAATAAGATAGAGTCTGCAAATGTTTATCTCGATTAACATGAAGTAGATGGAGAATAAGTGTTTGTAAAAATAGTTTGTACAAGGATAGAGAAAGTCATGTGAGTGTAACACATCAGATTTCTATTTTATAAATTGATTCTCCTTTATACTCTTTATCTCTTTTCAGCACATTTTTGTCGTTATGTTTGATTTTGATCGTATATTATTATTATCATTATTATTATTATTATCATCATAACTATTTTCCCTCCTGGGTCTCGAGGGAGGTTATGTGGTTAATGAGTTTAGGACAACGGGATCGCTAAACCTAAGAAACAATATAAGAACAGAAATTATGAGGTTTACGCAAGAAGAACTTATGCGTCTGAATGGAAATTTCATCCGAAGATGCCAGGAATGTCCCAAAGTAGATGAACAACACTTTCAACATAACTTATAAGAAGATTAATATTAATGTATTCCAAGTTAATATAACCCCGGAAACCCCCCAGTGTAAGAGTGCGCCGAGCACGCATGCTCGCGATACATGATCCGCAAATATAACGAACGCAGTGTACTTCAATTTTCCCTGTTACTTCAATTGTCTTCGTAACGCACTCGTGTAATGAAATACGCGGGAAGCAACCTCTTCATTAGATGATTTACTCGCTGGGTTATTGAACTCAGAATGTCTCTAATCTCTTGCAGAAGCAAATGTCACAACTGTAGTCACAAACTCACTTGTAGAACCGCACTGATGTCTCATCATAAGCGCACTCACCAACTCTCTTACTAAATAACTGGCTCAGTTGCAAACATAGCTGCTGGAATTTTCCACAGAATATTCTAGAATGCTTTGGAGGCGGGGAAAAGAAAGTTTTAGAATATTGAGGTTGTGTATCCATAGCGTTTCTGGTGTTTACGCTGGGCAGGAGCGAAACCGCGTCTACTTATCTCTATTTATCTCTCCAACTACCCGGGGCCAAATTCCCGTTAAACTTGGGCCAAAGTCATTGCGTCCAAATAGTAATCTTTTTGCTAAATCTCAAACCTCTAGCTTGCTTCATATTTACGTATTACTTTTTTTTTAATCTTTACTTTCTCTACTGCTGGAGATCCAAAACAGAGCAAAACACCACCATTTATAGTAAATAATATCCTCGTGTGTGCGCGCGCGTGTGTGTGTGTGTGTGTGTGTGTGTGTGTGTGTGGTAAGAGTGAGTGAGAGACAGAAACTGCATAATCAAGAATGAAATGTCGTATAGTTACCTACTTTGGTATTCATGTTCCATATCTTCAAGGGGTGCGACACGAGGATTTTCAAGATAACTCCGCCGCCCCAAATTACCTTTTATGAGGGTCGTTTTTTTAAGTGAGAACCGTCTTGTTATAGCACATGGAATATTTTATTAATGAACATATATTTTATAGGAAAGGAAAACATGAACATTATTTTGTATTTCTACGTAGTTGCTATTAATATACAAAAACTTGTTTAGTCGATGCACCAGCTTTTGGATACCCTTATCACAGAACTCTGCAGCCAGTTCATATTGAACACATTTTTACTTTCTCTACTACGTATAGTAAGTAGGGGAAGTATTGTATTCCACCCAAAAATTCGATACCGAGATTTCACCGGAAACATATGTTTTGAGATTCCCTGAATCCAAGAAAAGCATTTTTGGAAATATGTCCGTGTGTGTGTCTGTGTGTATGTGTGTGTGTCTGTGAACAGCATAACTCAGAAACAAACAGTCGGATAAACACCAAACTTGGTATTTAGGTTCAGTATCTTCCAGAGATTTTTTATATTGAAGTTTTTCGGTAACAATTGCATAAATTAGTGACCTTGAAACTTGAGGGAAATGTTGATGAAGCTCAATAGTAAAGCTCCAGTTTTCACGAATCTTCTCATCAACTTTTTGTGTCAACTCTTCACTGATAGCAATAGGTCGTCCAGTACGATTCTCATCACAGGCGTTCGTCCTTTCTTCATCGAACAGTCTGCACCACTTACGCACATTTCCTTCATCACAACTTCTCATAAACTGCAATCTTTACTGACAAAGTTCAATACAAAAAAGAAAAACAGATGGCGGCAGAGTTCTGTTATGAGGGTATCAAAAGCTGGTGCCATGACTGAACAAGTGTTTGTATATTAATGATGACTATGTAGAAATAAAATAGTGTTCATATTTTCATTTCCTATGAAAGTTATGTTCATAAATGAAATATTCCGTGTGCTATAACAAAACGGTTCTTAGTTAAAAGAACTCTAAGTTACACTCACATGACTTTCTCAATTCCTGCATAAACTATTTTTACAGACGCTTATTCTTCATCTATTTCATGTTTATCGAGATAAACATTTGCAGAAACTATATTAGGCTAATTTTCGTGTAGCTGTAAGGGGAATATGGTAGGCTTTAAGCGATAGTCAAATAGTTTAAAAGCTGGTTGCTATGTGAAGCATTCCATTCTTTTTGCATGTCCAGATCATAAAAAACCACTAACGAATTCCCATTTGAAAAAGTATAGTATTGGAAAATGCAAACAAATAACAAGGAATATCTGGAAAATGGTTCACTACACTAAAAATGTGTATGACTTAAACTGTGTATTTTAACGAGATCTGCATTATTTGTACAGAAAAAGTTTGTCTATCTCTTACTGTTTACCAGTTATGCAGAAGCCATTCAAATGAAGAGCACTTTTGGGGACACTCTCAGAAAATTCAAGATATACCTTTCATTTGTCATAAAAATATCTTAAGTATATAATATTTTAATTAAAATCGTTAGAGCCATTTCTGAAAAAATCAAAATTTTCGAAAAATGTTTCATGTAAAGGGTAGTCTGGGTTGAGGGATTTTTCTTGAAAATCTTCGTGTCGCATCTTTGAAAGATACTGAACCTAAATACCAATTTTGGTATTTATCGACTTTTCGTTTTCGAGTTATGCTGTTCACAGACACACGCACGGACCTTTTTCTGTGTTTCTGGTGAAGTCTCGGTATTGAGTTTTTGGGTGGAATGCAATACTTCCCCTACTTACCATATGTAGTAGAGAAAGTAAAAAAAATGTGTGCAAAGGGACTGGTGATAGTCTGTGACGAGGGCATCCAATAGCTGGCGCCAAGGCTGAATAAGTGTTTGTATATCAATGGAAACTACACAGAAAAATAAAATGGTGTTCATATTTTCGTTTCACATAAAAGCTATTTCATAAATAAAATATTTCGTGTGCTATAACAAAACGTTCTTCTTAAAAAAACGTCTTTGTACATGCAAAATGCTTCCCTATTTTTTATTTCCTCAAAAATAAACTGTAACGAGTTTTATTTAACTACTGTATATTGCTTATGTATACCTTTAATTTTTAAGCATCTGACTATCGATTCGGTCTCCTCTGTCTCCCTCTACGTAAAACAAAATATATGAGAGTATTTCCGCAAAAAATTATCATAAAGTAGATAGAAAAAGATGCTTTCGTAAGAATGTTTTGTAGAAGATACATAAAAATAAATGATAATGGGTATAGAAAATCATATGAATGTAACACAATCAAATATTCTTTCGATTTGAGGGTATGTTTAGAAAGAAAGAGCAGAATCATAACCTTTACATTAAACTCATTTATTCTTTAATACTTTTCGATACTTGTCAAATGCACTTCACAAAATTCCCTCCTGAAACGGTCATTCTTAGCTAATGGCCTCTTCAGCCTTGAACTTTTAGTATATGAAATTCTCGCAGAAAGAAAGATTTGGGGACAGCGGATACAAAGACAAAGACTTTTTAAGAGGTTCTTTTTTATTTTTATCTTACAGATTTCCAAAACGAATGCTGAGGTTCGTACCTAGCATAGGATGGTGGTACTTAAGTTTACGTAAAGGCGACACGCTCATATCAGTACATTTAGAGTCACGTAAAACTCCTGAAAGGCAAAATTCCGAAACAGCACTTACGTTTATATAACCATAGTAGCTATTGACATCGTTAAACAAACTTAAGTTAATGGTTATTATTAGTGTTTTTTCTCTGTTTTCTTTTCTACGTTCTTTCGTCACATACTGCAGCCCTAAAGATAAACTTTTACTATCTCATAAATTGCTTGTTCAACTTGCTCCACATCCTTAGTGTTTTAAGAGTCCTTATTTTTCCTTCTTAACTTTGTTACTCTTTCTCAACAGTTCTTTATATTTTATCATTCCTCTTCCGCATCATTTATGGTACTTTTTATAATGAGCATTCATTTAAGCTTTGTTGTTATAAGTTTCAAGGCGTCTTCTTGTAAAAAACGCACTCTTTGAAATTTAAGCTTTATTTCTATACTTTATTCGTTTGTATGTTGTATTTTTAATTAGGGTAAACCTTAGTGCTTTAAATTTATAACGCTTGCTGTAAAACACGTATGTTGCATTTGTGAAGTTAGCGTTTTGTTTATTAAAACAATAAATTATAGATATGAAACCAATGCATCGAAGAATTCATTTGTATTCTTACAGAAACATATTCTCTCCTTTCATGAGATTTTTTATTTATCTATTTTATGTACACAAAATAATGTCTCTTCCTTATGTTTGTTATGTGATTTTCACAGGGATTTTTATTTATATATATACTGGATTTGATATGTTGTTGTTATGTGTTACATACTTCTAACAAATAATAATAATAATAATAATAATAATAAACACTTTGGCTCTGTGTTCAATTTGTATCTTTATTATTTTATTTTTTACTTTTTTCATTTTCTGTTTAAACTTTTAAACATTTGTCCTGAAAGAAAAGGTATGGGCAGGGTGGTATAGCATTTTATTGCATTATTTTCCATGGGAAAGGGTAAATTCAGAAGGTAATTCTCGTCTACACTAAGAATCGAGAACCTGTGAATAGACACCAAAGGTTCGTTGAAAGGTGCAACCAGAGCAAATCTTCCATCGTGCTCTGCGCAAGAAGTCTAGATACTGCTGGGCATCAGCAGCTTCGGGAAAATTCCAAAGTATATAACAGACACTGAAAAATAAATATAAAGGGGTATAAATTGAACTAAAAAAAGGAAGCTCACTCACGCTAATTCGCTTCCCTACTGACTTGGTTTACTTGCAATTGCCCCGCTAAATACTGAAAATCTTTAAACGCACAAAGGGAGCCACTGGTATATTGTCACTTTTTCAGTTTTCACTCTCACTTCACCGAGTTCTCACTGTCGCTCCATTAATGTGATCTGGTTTAAACTTTCACCGTGACTTCACTTAGTCACACTCTCACTTCACTAATATGATCTAGTTCAATTTTTCCTGTGTCTTCACTTTTCTTCGCGACATAACCGCGTAATGAAATACGCTCGAAGCAGCCTATTCTTCGTCTGGGGAGTCGAACACAACACATTTGTAATCTCCCTCGTTAGCAGCACTCACAGCACGTCGCGTTGTCGTCACAACTCACTTGTAGAACCGCACTTGATGTCGCATCGGAAACGCAATCACCAACCCACTAACTGCTCATTCATGAACACGCTTACTTATATACTCGCTGGGATTTTTAGGGACTTCTAGAATGTTCTGGATCCGGTGGAAGGAGATACTTCTAGAAGATTCTGGCTATCCGTTGAAATCACTTCTGGTGTTTACTCTAGGCGAGAGTGCTGCACATTTTTATTTATCTCTCCAACTGCCTGGTCGGTCGGCCTCAAAATCCCCATAAGCTTGGACCATAGCCATTGCCTCACACTACACACTACTTCAGGTGAATACTGAAATTCCCGGTTGCAATTATTCTCGCAACTTCCCATTTTTATTTACATAAAAACAACGAATTTATGTACATTCATATACAGCTAAATAAACGAATGTTATCCTTTAATTTCATAAAAAATCCTTATGATGTACATAAATTTATGAAGCCCGTCCATACGGTTATAGAAATATAAATGAATGTCCCTTTTTGACAGCACTATACTACCTATTTGTGGTTTTCCATGATGGAACTTCAGGGTTCGCTAATTAATGCCAACTTTTACTTGGAACACGAGTACCTCGGTTGCATGATGTATTTCTGGAACTGTTTCCACATTGTTTTCCTCTGAAGGAGAATTTATGCCGCCTAAAACGAAATGACCGCCAATTGTCATTTTCAGTACTTTATTTCATTTTATTCACATACATATGCATAATAATCAGTTTCTCACGGTGTTTTTATTAATATTACGAAGTTACCCCTTTGTTAGTATGTTCTAAGGCTCTCCATTACGTATTATTGTATAACCTGTGAAGTAATCTACACTTTTAAACTTAATTTATACATAACTTTTATAACCTTTAACTGCTTTTTAAAATATTCCTTAATGCTGTGAAGCAATTCTGCTCTGTTTTCCACTAACCTATAAACTTTTAGTCAATAGAGCCTGAGATATGTTTAACTTTGCGGCATAATAGCATCATACTGCCTTGGTCATCGTATTATATGCTATACAGAATGGCAGTGGCATATTAATTCCAGCATACGCCCAGCGGTTCTCCTGATACAACCAAGCCGGTGAACAGGAAACACTTATTCTATGTCAGGCGGCAGATATCATAAACTCTTCATCATAATAATTTGTTTAAATGGAGATAAGTGGCTGCAGTCTCAAAAATCCATTTATATTTTATTTTTGAAAAAAATGTGTAATTTTTGTTGAACAAAATGATAATCTAGTTTACATGGTTGTGATATTATTTATCCCGTTTAATGGCTCCTTAATATGATAGTGCGCCCTTTAAATTCCCCCTGCGCCCCCACTTTAATTTCTTTTCTCAAAATCACATTTTCTTTGCTTTATGTCAATTTTTCTCTGAACGTAATGGGTCAGTCGTTGTGAAATTTTGCAGGAACATTTAAAAATAATGCCAGCATATTTTGACCCACAATTATCTGTGCATCTTGACTAATGTGGACATTAGTGAATATTAATAGTTAAACAAAATACAAATATTTTCTTCGAACATATTTTTTCATGAATTATAATTTTTTGTGAAACTTGTAATGAAACTACTAGATTCTTCTTCTTCTTTATCTGTTTAACCTCCTCATATGTAGGACTTACACCCCCCAGGACTTACAGGCGGGTGCCTGGGGTCAGAGGCCCGTCGAGGAGCAGACACTCATGGATCAGACAGAATATCCAGGATGGGTGATCAGCCCGATGCCTGGTATGGGAGGAAGGAAGTAGATGAAACGAAATGATGGTGAAATAGATGAAAGGAAAGGTGATGATGGAGCTGTTGATGGAATGAATGGCGGGGGAAACCGGAGAATCCGGAGAAAACCAGCCCAGACGCCGCTTTGTCCACCACAAATCCCACATGCGGGTCCCTGGGATTGAACCCGGCCGCCTCGGTGAGAGGCGAGCGGTCTAACCACTCGGCCACGGCACCCAAAACTACTAGATTAATTCTAGTTAAAATTAAAAATATATTGCTGAGAGTCTCTGTACTATCACTGATAGTTTCTACAAAAAAAGGAATAAGAAATTCTATTTTAATAAATACATATACATATTTCCTTAAAATAGAACTTTATATACCTATATATATATATATATATATATATTTAACCCTCAGGATAAAAACTAATTCATGAAACAAACAGATATACACAAAATTTATACTGTGTATCTAGTAGACATTAGTATACCTGCATGTGAAATTTGGCGGGCTTATCTGCAATAGCTTAAGAGAAATTGGCGTTTTACTAAAATGGTACACTTTTACTTATTTCAGTCACCTATCTTCCCTTAAAGCCAAGATAGCCTGGAAACAGAAGGCAGGTTGTGCAAATTACGATCGTGTTGCTGGCTACTAGGCCAACTTGGGTTTTCATCACATTTTCGATAAATTTAATTAATTTCAGCACAGTGTGTGGAAACCTTAATGACCTTAATAACCGTAAAGTATAAGCTTTCAGGGCATGTAAACTCTAATGTTTCGTTTTAACCCTTTATTGCATAATGTTTCAAGTGATATTTAGTCAATCTTTTAGTATATTTTAATATTTTTTTGTTATTTTCATTTTATACTAACATTTAGCGATAAAATACAAGTATCTGTAGCTATTTTATATAATAATAATATTAAATTATTTCAACATTATGTTTGCTATTTTTATTATAAAAGAGTAAAATCCATGCAACTACAGTAAATTCACCACTATCCTCGCGAGCTACCACACCGGCTATTTCACGTGGGCCCTCCCCATCCTTCACTACAGGCACATTTGACTACAGCCGCTTGGATTCAAGCTCGTGACGTTCGACTTAGAATAGATGGTCAGTCCATTTCGTCTCGCCTTAACGATCACGACGTTCGAATCGCTTCCATTACGGTCCCATGACAGGGATATGTAAACTGATTTAGGAATTAGAGGAATAGCAGCGTATTAGCAAAGTAATTTATGCAATAAAGGGTTAAATTGCAAAATTCCAAAGGTATAAGGAAGCCAACCTTAAATGAGGTTAAAACTTTCTACCCTGCATGGCAACACGTTCATATAAGCCCGAGTTTGTATGAATATGTAAAATTTAATATAGAACTTTTACAAATCAAAAATAGCGTATACGTTTTTGATAAATTATACTAAACCAGATTAAAACACAATGACTTTTAAACACCAAACGTTCAAGGACTTCAGCTATTTATATAATTTAGCATGCATTATATCATGATGGAAGCGAAGGCTTAATCATGGCGTGTGGTTCCTACGCCACAAAGTTTTGCTTTTACTTTTATTTATTATAAATAGCTGTCTTAGTGGTGTTGCTGGAGGTAAGGGGTTATAAATAAGAATAGGGGTAGTCTATTATTTTCGCTGAGGCCTAAGATATGTTTCGGATTTTGTCTAGTTTGGTCAAATGGTCAAACTTTGCGTAAGGGTTGAAGATATGGGTATGGATGACATATTTAAGATAGCATATCATTTTTGCAGAGTCCTATAATATAAGGCAAAAGTGGTGAGAAAGGATGACTTATTTGGACTCCTCTCTGCCTGGTTGCCAATTATCACATGCTGCTGAGTGATGTAGTGTGTGATGCATACATTTGGTGATTCGTGGAAGGAGGACTATTGTCATCCCTGATATAAGGAAACTGTCGCTTAATACCATTTTGTATTTTTTTTACTTCATTCTCTCTCTGTTTTACTTTCTCTACTACGTATAGTAAGTAGGGGAAGTATTGTATTCCACCCAAAAATTCGATACCGAGATTTCACCGGAAATACATGTTTTGAGACCCCCTGAATCCAAAAAAAGTATTTTTGGAAACATGTCCGTGTGTGTGTCTGTGTGTCTGTCTGTGTGTGTGTGTGTGTCTGTCTGTGAACAGCATAACTCAGAAACGAAGTCGGATAAACACCAAACTTGGTATTTAGGTTCAGTATCTTCCAGAGATACGACACGAAGGTTTTCAAGAAAATCCCCCCATCCCAGATTACCCCTCACATGGAACATTTTTCGAAAATTTTAATTTTCTAAAAAATGGCTCTAACGGTTTTGATTAAAATATCATATGTTTAAGATATTTTCATGACAAATAAAACGTATATGTTGAATTTTCTGGGAATGTCTCCAAAAGTATTCTTCATTGTGAACGACTTTTGCATAACTGGTAAACCATAAGAGATAGGCAAAATTTTACTACACAAAAATGTAGATCGCGTTAAAATACACAATTTATGTCATATACATTTGTTTTGTTGAGTGAACCATTTTCCAGATATTGCTTGTTATTCCCTTAAATTTTTCAATACTTATTTTCTGAAATGGGAATTCGTTATTCATTTTCTTGGACATGCAAAGAGTTATAATCTGTGGCAAAGGGAATGGTGCTGCACCTAGCAACCAGCTATTAAGAGATATGTATATGCTTAAAGGCTACTGTTTTTCTATATTGCCCTTGTAAATATGTTTTCCCCTTACATCTAAAAGAAAATTAGCAATAAGATGGAGTCTGCAAATGTTTATCTCGATTAACATGAAGTAGATGGAGAATAAGCGTTTATAAAAATAGTTTGTACAAGAGTAGAGAAAGTCATGTGAGTGTAACATCAGATTTTTTTAAAGTTCCCTTGTTGTACCCAGTTTATGCTTCTGTTTTACTGTTTTCATACCGCTGATTTCCGCAACACACATACACACACACAAACACCCATGCCCGTGGCGGGACTCGAACCCGCGACCTTCAGCTTGGCGGAGCGTCGGAGTGATTAATTCACTAAATACTAGAATTTTGGCCTTTTCGTACGTTTCAATTTAGTGAAAACCTCTCGTAGATATCATTAATGGTACAGAGAACATTCACAATGTTTTGTGAATTTTTTACGAAAATATTATTTTATTTTAAAGCAGATGTTCCTCTGTAATACTTTTCTGTTAAAATATAATGTGGTACAATGTAACATTGGCTTACTGGCTTAAGCTGAAGACGACATTCTAACTAACCTAAATTGCATCGTGGAGGAGGTACGCTTTTAAAAGTGTTTTTCATAGGAAAGGAAAATGTTAAGATTTAAAAGGTACTCAAAATAATGATCTAAAAATTCTGAATTTCATAACACAAGAATATAGGTTAAACAACCGTTGAGATTTAAAACGTCAAGCGCCTTTCCATTTTTCATAAGTGTAGAATATTTTGGGTTTTATCTTATTACTTCTTTTAATCATCCTATATTGTCTCATGAGTAATGTCGGTTTTTAAGTTTGATATTTTATAAGATAGAATTGGTTTTCTTTGGTTCGCCAATGCTATTTACAGAATGCCATGGCTAGTATTGCGTATATTGCGAGAATGTGTCTGTCGTCAGCTGCTAATACAAATCATAAAATGGAAGTTACAAAATTTGAGATTATATTCCTTCTAAAGCACTACTGGAAACAATATTATAAAGCTGTTACCGCGGCTCGAAAAATATGTGAAGTGGAACGAGAAGGTGTCGTTAGTGAGCGTGTGACACTACATTGGTTCCAACGTTTCAACACTGAAGAAGAAAACACTAAAGATTTACCACGTTCTGGAAGACCTAAATTATGGAATATTGAGAACACATGCAGAGTTTTGGAAGAAAATCCGCAAAAAAGTACTCGTAGGCTGTCAGAAGAGCTTGGTCCATCAAAAGATACCATACATCGCCAGATTAAGAAACTTGGAAAATCAAACAAAAGCTGTAGATCTGTACCTCATGAATTGACACCTCAACAGATTCAACATAGAGTGGATATCTGTCGTCAGCTTATCAATAATCCAAGGATGATAGATTTATCAGGAGAATTGTCACTTGTGGTGAAAAATGGATTTATTACCGCAACCCTGCAATGGTTCCGCTGTTTGACTGAGTTAGGGAACCCCGGCTAAACGAAAAGGGAAGCCCTAACGAGTGCCGTAGGGGAAAACAAAAGGAAACCAGAACTCTCAAAAATATACTACTATTGATAAGTTTGTTTTTGGGTACTTTAATGATAATAATAAACAAACATTAATAACCAGAACCGTAAAGCAACCATAAAAGAATAACTGTAAAACAAAAATGGCTTAAAGAGTAAAGCAACCAAAACCAATTGAGCAGAGCAGTAAAGGCAAGTTTTAAATACAGCAAAATTAAGTAAATCCAAAAATTCAACAAACCAAATAAATTTAGAAAGTTTATAAAACAAGGCCACTATAAACATCAGACCAAAAAATTTAATTATGTTTAGCTAGTCAAAGACTAGCTAAGAATGTTGAACAAGACCGAAACAGACTTTAATGAAATTCAGGAAACCGAGAGCTTCAAAGTCCAGCTAAGCTAGATGTAGATAGCTTTACAACCCAACCGTTTTCAGTTACAAAGTTCAGCATAAATGGGTTCAGCATAACTGGGTTTTAACTGCAATTACTGCTCTCATAATTTACACAACAGAATATCTGTAATTTTGAATTAACTATGCATTTTCAAAGTGCCCAAAATATGTAAAGCTCTACTCACAAATTTCTACTTATATTGCTTCTTGCCCTCCTTTTATCAAACTATGCAATTTCAGACGACAAATGCCAAAAGCTTTTCTCACAAATTTCACACTACTGATGCTTTTTACCTTCATGAATCAAAATATGCATTTTCAAATTGCACAACTGTGTAAAGCTCTTATCACAAATTTTAAACTAACTATACACTGAAAATCACGTACTGAAAATATAACTCAACTGGAAAAGAAACAAAACACACTAAACCTATGAACAACTCCAAGAGCCAGTCACTTTACGAACTCTTATTTTCAAACACACATAACGTTTTCCGCCCCAAAATTCACTCACCATTACCAGGACATAAAACTGATAATAAAGCCTACCTTTACATAAGGTCGATCCACCGAAAATCACAAAGACGTTCCTTAAAAATTCATTACAAAAACTTCCACAATCCGCATCAGTAGTTACCGGGCAGAGAGCTATCCCTGCAATGCGGACAGAAATCCACCACTCAGCGCGTACGGCCAAAGCACATGCCACGTCAGCAACCCACAGAGGAAAAAAAAAGAGAGCACCAAAGAGAGCGTTAAGCAAAGGGGACAAGCAACGTAAAGTGACTGGCTGGATGTATAATACAGATACAAAACATAAAAAGAACACATAACAGCACAATAGCCCCCCCCCAATCTGCGAGCTTGCGAGAAGAAAAAAAATAACCATTTATAGGAACTCGAGGAAAGGGAACAATAAGTAGCCAAAAGGGGAAACAACTAGGAAAACAGAAGGAACATGCTACACTGTAAGTAGACGAAGAAGGTAACTCCACACATACAGTCCGCAAACTTCAGTAGCTGACACGGAACACACAAGGAGAAGACCATAATTGAGGCAAGCAAACCCCAACAGTATATATCCCACGACGTAGCAACCGGGCAGCCATCCAAGGTGATGAAAAACTTAAGTATATAACTCCCAGGAACAGTCACAGGCGAAAATTTGCATCATAATTTTGGCAGCAATATTAAGCGGACAAGCCGCTAACCAGGAGTATAGATTTTTCTTTACTAATAACGTCGACACTGCAGACGGTTAACGCTAAGGCAGAAACTGAAGCGGGCCAAAACATGTATAAAGTTGTCAGGATCCGGAAGAGGAGGCACAGGCTTCAGTATTTTAAACCACCAAATGGCGTCCGACGGTGAAATTCCCACGTAGGACCACCCGGCTGCACACACCACGAGAGCAGAAGAAACTTGCACAGCAGTCAGCACATCGCAACTCAGAAGGTCCAGAACGTGTCCCCACAGAGTAGCACGAGGAAGGAAAAAGGGATGGTAGCCGAGAAGGATAAGAATCTGAAACATAATAAAACAAAGCAGCAGAGGGGGCTCACAAAGCAAAACATGAACTTACATATACAAACTAAATCATCTTCAATCAATTAGAATTTTATAGACATATAAATATTGAATTTCACAATAAACCATGTGCATTTTTAAATTAGACAAGTATAGCATTACAATTATAGAACAAGAATTAAACATGGTATGCAATGAAACAGCTATGAGACATAATGCACTATATAACAACTATGTACAACAAAATAATAATTCACTTGCCCCGACCCCACACAAACTATAACTGGGGAGAGGCAGGTGAACCGGGCATACCGGCAAGGCATCACCGGTGTGGAAGCATGAAAATTTTCCCAATAAGAACAAATTTAATTAAGCTGACACCCACTGAAATTAAGTGACCTTATAAATATATATAATTATAATTTAAAATATTACCCCCAAAAATTAAAAAAAGAACAAAGGATATTAAATTCGAGCCAAATTTATAGGAACACAAAAGGTCACTCAAAATAACAGGATCAACAGCAAAGGTAGGCTCTGCGCAACAGCTAAATATCCCAGCAAGGGCGAATGGAAATGAGGCAAAACTTTCAGAATTAGATAACCATACATGTTACCATATTTATCCTGCACACTGACTTGAAAAGGAAATCATAAATTCCTCCAAAATATTCAGGAACTCGCAAGTGACTGACTCTTGAATAGCCCTAGCACACGGACATAACCATACATTTTACGGGCAAACAGTAAAAGTTGGCAAGTATGCAATAGTGATGTTCTCATGTGTCAAAGATCTGAAGACAAATCACTGGAGTTCTATATGCTAACATCCGAAAAGATACCATTACTGTAGGAGGAAATGAAAGTATAATAGGGAGCTTTCATGAATATGGAAGGGATAAGAAAGGATGATTGGGAGAGGAATGGGACAGGATTTATCCCAGTTAAGGGAATGGGACAAATCAAGAGCTCGCATGAGGCAGGATCGCTAATTCCTGAAAGTGAGTCACCCATCATCAGGACAAAGCCAAGTGACTCACTTGCTACCCCGAGTTATACAATTTAAGCTGAGACAGGTGAGCGCGGCGCCTGCAGGAAGAAGACAATTCTTGCAAAAGAACAGACACCCCCTTATAAATTCTGAGAATCTTAAACGGGCCAAGATAGCGAGGAGCTAACTTCGCGGCAAACGCATCTGCTTTCGAGGACTGAGGATAGTTACGGCACATAACAACATCTCCCACTTTGAATGGGGAGGGACGACGGGACGCATCGTATCGCTGCTTTCTGATAGAGTGGCCTCTACGCAGATTATTCAAGGCAGCCTTCCAATTAGTACGAATGGTATGCGGAGAATTGTCAGCCGGTAATAAATCATTTAACGCCCACAAATTAGCCAAAGGAGACGAAGGTTGGTAGGCAAATAACAATGAAAATGGCGTCGTCTTATGAACCTCATGTCTCGCAGAATTGAAAGCAAACTGAAGTTGCTTCAAGCATTTATCCCAGCAATTGTGCTGCTGGTGATGATAAGCAATTAAAGCGGACTTAAGGTTACGGTTGACCCGTTCCGCTAATGAGGGGTTAGGGTAATAAGGGGTAGTAGTAAAATGCTTAATACCCCAATCAAAACAAAAGGAACGAAAGAGACGCGACTTAAATTGCGAACCGTTGTCAGAGACCAGATATTGAGGAGCACCAAAAGATCCAAATATTGTTCCAAGTTCCCGAATAGCGAGGCGAGCAGTAGCAGCACTCAGAGGTGAAATCCATACGAACTTTGAGAAAGCATCAGTAAGCACCAATGCAAAAATATTTCCCTGAATAGAACGAGGGAACGGTCCGATAAAATCTACAAATAGTTTTTCCATGGGCGCGGAGGGAACCTCCGAAGCCAAATATCCCCAATTTGTAGCCTGCGCGGGTTTGGACAATGCGCAAATGCGGCAAGACTTAACATGCTTTCTTACATCGAAATCCATGCCCCGCCACATAAACTGTTCACGAATTCGATTTCTGGTTTTGGCAATGCCTAAATGACCCCCGAAAGGAGAATCGTGAAAATAACTGAGAATCATGGGAATAGCTGCCTTCGGAACTATGACTTTATAACGCCGATCAAAACTAGCTCTTCCCATCAAAACACCCTCATGAATCTTATAATCCTGCAGTGAAACTCCTGATTTAATTTGCTCAATAATTGAGGCCAACCCAGAATCGGTAAGTTGAAGTTCAGGTATACTGACAAACATTTCAGGAAATGCCGAAAATGAGAAGCTCTCAATCTGAGTATCCGCAGGAGCATCCAAAGTCTCGAAATAAACACACTCCTCAGTAGGTTCGGAAAATACCCGGGTAAGAGCATCCGCAATACAATTTTCTGAACCTCTGATAAAGGAAGGTGTAAACTTAAAGGCACCTATCCGGACACCCCAACGCGCAAGACGACCTGTCTTCCTTGGGACAGCTAACGCCCACGTTAAAGCCTGGTTATCGCACTCTAAAAAGAAATGCACATGTTCTAAGTACACCCTATACTTCTCCAATCCAAAAAGCACCGCTAAGGTTTCTAATTCATATGTAGAAAATTTACGTTCTTCAGGAGATAAAGTACGGGAACTATAATAAATGGGACGACGACCCTCAGGAAATTCCTGCAACAAAACAGCCGCTAGCGCGCTAGCACTAGCATCCGTCTGTAAAATAAAGGGCATAGCAAAATCTGGAAAAGCCAAGACAGGAGGGTTTGAAATAGCCTCTTTTAGATCAACAAATGCCGCTTCCTGCTCCTCGGCCCACGCAAAAGTAACCCCTTTCCTACGTAAGCAATTAAGAGGTTCCGCCCGAGTAGAAAAATTTGAAATAAATTTAGAGAAGAAGTTAACCATTCCCAAAAATCGAGCCACCTCACGCTTATTCTTGGGTGCCGGAAAATTTCTAATAGCCTTAGTGCGATCTGGGTCTATGGTAATACCAGAAGGGGAAACCATATGGCCCAAAAATGATATTTGAGAGGTAGCAAAATGAACTTTAGATTGCTTAACTGATAACCCGGCGCTCTGTAGGCGACGAAAGACCTCACGTAAATGAACAAGATGTGAGTCAAAATCCTCGGAATATACTACAAGATCATCTAAGTAATGGTACAAATATTGAAATTTTATGTCCGAAAACAAATTATCCAGGAAACGAGTGAGGACTTGCGCGCCCGTAGCCAAACCAAATGGGACCCTATTGAATTCATAAAGGCGCCAGGGGGTAGCGAAAGCTGTTAGATGCTTGGAATGTTCAGCCAAAGGAATCTGATGATAAGCATTGTTCAAATCCAGGGTCGTAAAAACGCGAGCCTTCGAAAAATGATGAGCAGCTGTATGCAAATCGGGCAAAGGGGTACTTTCAATAAGTATTCTTTTGTTCAAGAGACGATAATCTATGACCGGTCTAAAATCCTGATCTCCCTTCGGTACTAGAAATATGGGGCTGCTGTAATTTGAAGTAGATGGTCTAATAACCCCTTGGTCAAGCATCTTCTGTATTTTCTCTTTTAATATAGCCATCTTCGGTGGTGTGAGCTTATATGGAGATAACTTGACCGGAGTAGAATCAGTTAACTGAATTTCATATTGAGTCAAATGAGTGACCCCTAAAACATCTGTAAACAACGAATCAAATTCCCCAACTAAATGCCCTATTTGCTTTGCCTGTGCAGGGGACAAATGAGACAGAGAAGAAGTAGCGCAATTTTGGGTTACCAAATTAATATCTCCCAAGGTTAGAGGGGGCCCAGGTGGTTTAAAATCCCTCACAAAGTCCAACTTTATCCGGGGAGCAAAATGAAAAGCGATCTGCCTAGTGGAAAAATCAATAGCCATCCCAGTCCTTGACATAAAATCGGCACCTAGGACACATGCATAAGGAAGCTTGGGAACGACAAAAAAACTATGTTTCCACGTAAAACGTGGGAAACGTATAGTACATGATACTTTTTGAGTAACTTGAAAGGCCTGACCATTGACCATCAAACAAACCAACTGACACGTGGTTGCACGCGACATAATACATGGTAAATTTAACCTCAGCCAATCAAGCTGAATCAAAGAGACAGAACTTCCGGAATCTAATAACGCCAATAAAGGCAACTTCTCAAGAGAAACTTGAACTAAGGGTTTACCCGAAAACGGATAACCACAAATACGCCGAGACAAACAAATGGTCGACTTAACCTTCTGGCGTCATAAAGGTCGAAACTGTCGCCCCTGATTAGAAACACGAAGAAAACCCCGATTCACGGTCCTCCTATTGGGACAATTTCGTCGAACATGGCCTTCCTGACCACACTGAAAGCATTTGATAGTGGCCAGACGACGCGAATCCGGAACAATGGCCGAAGAAGGAGCTGATACAGTGGTATTAGGAGTTGCTAATGAGCCCGGAGGCTCTGACAGACGCAGCCTATCAACAAGCATAACTTCATTGAGTTTAGGTACCAATGCTTCCAACTGCTGCAAATTTGACGGCCGAGGTCCTAAAACCAAAGCCGACCTGACAACTGGATTGAGTCCTGATAAAATGACATCACAAATTTCCGCTTCCGTATCAGGGAGCACCAACACTAAAGCAATTTCCTTAACCGGAACCATATATTCTGTAAACGGTTCCGTTAGACCCTGAGGACGAAAATATACGTCTTGCATTATCCTCGTGCATTCCCTACGTGGAATGAACATGTCTAATAGGGCCAAATGAAAGCGAGTCACAGGGTCGGCCAAACCAGCACACCGCATTAACAGGTCCGAAACTATCCCAGACACCTTGACAGAAAATAATTCTATCACTTGAGCCGTGGGTACCAAATAACGCTTAGCCATTAGCGTCAATCGAACAAGAAAATAGAGAAACTGTAAAGCTGATGGTACATCAACAATGTCGTTTAAGTGAACGCCCTCCACGAATTGCTGGAGGGGATGAGCGAGTCTAAGTGGCCGAAACGCAGACACCGCAATCGAAGGCTGAACCACATCTGACAATCCTTGATTATACAAGGGGGACGACCCAGTATCCTCCTGTGAAGTCCCAAAATCTTCCTCCACTTTACGGGCTAATTCCTTAAACTGATCCTTTAACTTTTGCAACGCTATACATGACTGAAAAGTAGGGTATCTCTGTAAGACATAATCTAAATAGAACAAGTAATGTCGAATTCTAACTTGCCACCGGAGCAACTGTGCCTTAGAGGGAGAATCCTCGCGCCCAAAATCCATTAAATTATCCTGAATCTCTGCTAAGGCCAACGAGCAAGTGGACTCACACTTAGTCACTACCACGTGATCAATAGAAACAGTAATTAATGGAGCATCCTTAATTTGTCGAAAAACATCCAACATAATAGCCACTTCAGTTGTCCTAGAACATTGACCTCCACGTACAACCAACTCTACCCACAATTCACCTTTCCGTAATCTGTCCACATTACTAACCGATACCGCCATCTTGTAACTACGGATATGGTACAAGTAAGAAAATGAGATCCGGAGAATACAGAGCAAACAACAAACCCAAAAATATTCCCTAACCAACACAGACAAATCAATTAACCACGCTCTGCTACCAGTAATTTGCAATGGTTCCGCTGTTTGACTGAGTTAGGGAACCCCGGCCAAACGAAAAGGGAAGCCCTAACGAGTGCCGTAGGGGAAAACAAAAGGAAACCAGAACTCTCAAAAATATACTACTATTGATAAGTTTGTTTTTGGGTACTTTAATGATAATAATAAACAAACATTAATAACCAGAACCGTAAAGCAACCATAAAAGAATAACTGTAAAACAAAAATGGCTTAAAGAGTAAAGCAACCAAAACCAATTGAGCAGAGCAGTAAAGGCAAGTTTTAAATACAGCAAAATTAAGTAAATCCAAAAATTCAACAAACCAAATCAATTTAGAAAGTTTATAAAACAAGGCCACTATAAACATCAGACCAAAAAATTTAATTATGTTTAGCTAGTCAAAGACTAGCTAAGAATGTTGAACAAGACCGAAACAGACTTTAATGAAATTCAGGAAACCGAGAGCTTCAAAGTCCAGCTAAGCTAGATGTAGATAGCTTTACAACCCAACCGTTTTCAGTTACAAAGTTCAGCATAAATGGGTTCAGCATAACTGGGTTTTAACTGCAATTACTGCTCTCATAATTTACACAACAGAATATCTGTAATTTTGAATTAACTATGCATTTTCAAAGTGCCCAAAATATGTAAAGCTCTACTCACAAATTTCTACTTATATTGCTTCTTGCCCTCCTTTTATCAAACTATGCAATTTCAGACGACAAATGCCAAAAGCTTTTCTCACAAATTTCACACTACTGATGCTTTTTACCTTCATGAATCAAAATATGCATTTTCAAATTGCACAACTGTGTAAAGCTCTTATCACAAATTTTAAACTAACTATACACTGAAAATCACGTACTGAAAATATAACTCAACTGGAAAAGAAACAAAACACACTAAACCTATGAACAACTCCAAGAGCCAGTCACTTTACGAACTCTTATTTTCAAACACACATAACGTTTTCCGCCCCAAAATTCACTCACCATTACCAGGACATAAAACTGATAATAAAGCCTACCTTTACATAAGGTCGATCCACCGAAAATCACAAAGACGTTCCTTAAAAATTCATTACAAAAACTTCCACAATCCGCATCAGTAGTTACCGGGCAGAGAGCTATCCCTGCAATGCGGACAGAAATCCACCACTCAGCGCGTACGGCCAAAGCACATGCCACGTCAGCAACCCACAGAGGAAAAAAAAAGAGAGCACCAAAGAGAGCGTTAAGCAAAGGGGACAAGCAACGTAAAGTGACTGGCTGGATGTATAATACAGATACAAAACATAAAAAGAACACATAACAGCACAACCCTAATGACATAGTGGCTCAGTCCCCATCAACCTGCCAAAGTCATTATTTAAAATAATCAGTTTGACCCCAAAGTAAAGCTGTGTGTCTGGTGGAATTCTGAAACAGTGATTCACTGGGAGTTTGTTCATATGGGAGTGCAGTCGACGTGGATCTTTATTCTCAACAAAAGGAACGAGTTCATGAAATTTTGAGACGGAGATATAGCTGGTGCAAAACTTCTAGAATCGTGACCTTGATTGCCACCGCATCTGCCGAGCCTAGGAATGGTTTATGTTTATCTTAATCAACGAAAGCGATATAATACATTTGCTTACTCACAGTACGTAATACATACAGTCTGCACAGAAGGTGTTCCGCATCTGGTTATAATTTCAAAGAGAGCAGCACCTAAATGGTGCTTATTTTATATTTGTTGTATTTATAACCATGGCTCCTACGTTCTCAAAGTTCAGTGGTAAGGTAAAGAGTAGCCAACGCAACTGGTCTTTCATTGAGTTTCCGGAGTTTTCAAAGATAAGAAAACACATGGATGAAGGGGTACCATTTAATACACCTGGGAAGTAACAAAAGGTCCCTGAACGTGTTACAGAAATATACGATTTCGACAAATGCGTATTCGGCGCAGGATTCACAATTTCTATGTGGAAGAATAAACTGTGCCAACAATAAGCAGATTGCTCATCAAGCTGAAAGATAGCATAAACTTTCAACTTGCTACAAGTCTCAGAAAAATTCAAAATTATATTTTATGTGTTCAAAATAAACACCATTTGTCATGCGAGGACGACCAGTGCTCTTCCGTTTGCATACGCAACCATCTTCTACGAATTTATTGTATGAATTGTAAATTCTTTATTAGGAGGCGGCTCGTTGTTGAACTTACAACTAAATGCACGTTGCAATGAAACAATGGATCCACTCTTTGCATAATACAGCACACAAAACGACTTTTCCTGTGGTGTTGCCATTTTCTCGTAAACAAACACAGCGCCGTTGTAGGCGCTGAATGTAACTAGCAGATAGGGCTTAAAACTTTGAACTTTCCTCTATTCAATGATGTGTCGTATGTGTCGCTATCTATTGTCCTTCACTAGGAATAAATATTTAAAGTCTGTTCCTTGCTTTTGAATAACCCTGCACTTGACCAGATATTAATACAACATGCCATAATGTACTTAGACTGCCACCGTATCACCCAGATCTAAACCCAATACAATTAATCTGGGCTGCTGTCAGAAAATGGGGGCATGCAGAAATATCACTTTTAAATTAAAAGATGTGGTGATGTCGCCAGCGATTTGCAGAAATTGGAAGGCTAGAATGGGAAAATGTATGTCGACATGTAGAACAAATTGAGAATCATTAATTCGAAAACGATGGAATTGTAGAAAATAAAACATAAATAATTCTAATCCAGGATAATGATGCGGAAATTAGCGACAGTAGTGATGACAGCAATGATGTGAGTGATTCCGCAGAAAAGGAAGGGCTGTCAGGTGTGGAGGAATTAAATGAGATCATAAACAGTGTTTTTATATTAAGCGCTTTTAACAGCGCTAGATTTAAATATACTGCATATAACTACAAGTTTATCACTGAAGTACAGTGCGGTGCATAACCGGTGTGCGAATATTTGACACTCACAATCCTACGCACTCCTCCAGCAAGCAGACGACCGGTCATCTCCTGATCTGGTAAGTAACTCGCTTCATAGCTGTCATTAAGATTTTCACATGTCTAGAACTGTTGCGCCAATTATGCCCAGCATTGGTTAAGCGAAATAGAGTTCTCTTGCAACAGGATAATGCAGCATCCCATACTGCCGAACAACAATGACAAAAATTCAGGAATTGTAACGAGTCGAAATGCTACCACGCTCGGCATATAGCCCTGAACTTGCGCCTTCAGATTAACATCTGTTTCGATCCATGATCCATTTCTTGCGTGGAGAAATTTGAATACATTGAAGATATGGAAGTGGGTCTCGCCGAATTCTTCGCACCAAAAACCATAGACTGCTATCGACACGGGATAATAAACCTTGCTGAAAGTTGGCTTAAGGCAATAGAATCTGATGGTCTCTACTTTGAAGTGGTTTAATTTCTTATCAGAAAACGTTCTAAAGAAAGTTTTACTTAAAAAGTGACATTACTTATGAGACACCATCTATATTTTACCTTCACCATCTTTGACTCAACATTACTACTATGAAAGGCTTTGAGCGCCGTCTCCCCCAAAGAATAACCTATATAGGTCTGTCTGTGAGTCAGGTTATACGTAGAGTATATAATTATACACGTAAATAAACTGTATGTTACAGTGCGTATCTGAGAGGGCTAAATCCCGCTCCTATTGTATAAGTGACTGCGGTGCTTATCCCAGTTGCATTTGATCATCCAATAACTCCATTCTTCCACTTCGCTTTAAGAACTGTGCACATATGGACTTTCATTTATTGTCTTTTTACTTTCTCTACTACGTATAGTAAGTAGAGGAAGTATTGTATTCCAACCAAAAATTCAATACGGTGATTTCACCGGAAATATATGTTTTGAGACCCCTGAATCCAAAAAAGCATTTTTGGAAACATGTCCGTGTGTCTGTGTGTCTGTGAACAGCATAACTCAGAAACGAACAGTCGGATACACACCAAACTTGATACTTAGGTTCAGTATCTTCCAGAGATGCGACACAAAGGTTGTCAAGAAAATCCCCTACCCCAGATTACTCTTTACATGGAACTTTTTCGAAAATGTTAATTTTCTCAAAAATGCCTCTAACGATTTTGATTAAAATATCATATGTTTAAGATATTTTCATGACAAATGAAATGTATATCTCGAATTTTCTGGGAATGTCTCCAAAAGTATTCTTCATTGTGAACGACTTTTGCATAACTGGTAAACCATAAGAGATAGAAAAAAATTTACTACACAAAAAATGTAGATCGCGTTAAAATAAACAATTTATGTCATATACGTTTTTTTTTTGAATGAACAATTGCTTGTTATTCCCTTAAATTTTCCAATACTTTTTCTCAAATGAGAATTCGATATTCATTGTTTTCTCCTTGTAATGCAAAGAGAATGGAATACTTCACATAACAACCAGCTCTTAAAATATTTGACTATCGCTTAAAGCCTACCAATTCCCCTTGCATCTACAAGAAAATTAGCAATAAGATTAACATCTCGATATTTTGATTAACATGAAGCATATGGAGAATAAGCGTTTGTAAAAAGTTTTCACAAGAGTAGAGAAAGTCATATGAGTGGAACACATCAGATTGTTAAGTTAGTGATAGCTTTAACATATTAGTCATATCGCGGCTTTACAACTTTTTATGAACTAAACATTTAAGAATAAAATAATGAGCTTATTTAACATACTGACAGTTTTAAACCATTACAATGACCTAGTGTATAAAATGGTGACAATTAATCAAATTGATTGAGCATTATTTACTTTTATATAAATTTATGTTTTTAACAAAATCAACTTAGTGTACATCAAATAGTTGAGTGCTATTTGTAAACCATTGGGTATCTAGTAATGTTATTTCTATTGATCGTATTGTGAACATTCCATGATTATGTGTTTCGTCGTTAATAGTATCTTACACTATGGTAGATGGGTGGTTGGTCCTTTGAAAGAAGATAACTGTTTGTGATCTGGTACGGTCCATTCTCTGTCGGGATATTAAAACCTCATCTTGTCTGGAAAGAGAATTACTGGGAAGATGTGTCGAAAAATTCTATATTATATCACAGAGATTGGTTCTCGTGGAGTCAAGCCATCCTGTCTTCCACTGTTGGTAGAGCTTCTTTTTCATGGTTGAGATAATATCATGGATTGGTGCCGTTATAGTTGGGTCACGTATTGGATGTTTAGTGGCTTCTTTTGCTGCCTGATATGCCAAATCGTTGTCTTGTATTCCAATGTGGGATGGAATCCATATTAAAGACGCTTGCTTTCCTTGCTTATTGGCTCTATGAAGTAGTGATTGAATTTCTTGTATAAGAATATGGGTTGGTGACAGATTGTTTATTGCAAGTAGTACACTTTTATAATCAGAGTATACAACAAATAACTTTGAACACTGGGTATTCAAAACATAAAGAACAGCCTGCTTAATTGCAAACAGTTCACTTGAAAAGACGGTACAAAAATCAGGACGTCTGACTAACACAGTCTGGTCTGGATAAACAACAGCATAAGCACTTTTATCATTACTCTTTTATCTATCTGTGTAAATTGCTGTACGTCTGTTATCGTGCTGAACATTTTGAATCAAAATCTAAATGTATTGATCTCCCACTTGAAGTATTCATTATTTAACCCGAATATTTGGTTTTCCAAATGTGACCACAAGATCTGCTCCAGAATTTATACATTCCCACAAAGCCAAGTTAGCCGTATTTAACTGTATTCAAGAAACAATGTCATTTCACTAAAATATATAAAGTTACAATCAAATCCACTATCACGCCATATTTCAATAATAATTCATAATAAATTAAATTATGGGATACTAGTACCTCCGCACTATAGGAAAGACAGTATTTGTATGCATAAACTGTAGTGTATACATACATAAACTTACTACTTTTAGTATACGTTTATTATTAGTAAGAAGCAAATCAATGTAATCATTATTAAGTCATTCTTCTAAACAATAATCATCTTACAGAGGCTAATTAAACTTTTAACAGTGTAACTTGAAGACCATAAAATTAATAATTTATAACCAAAATATTGATAGGTCCAGGATCGAGGTTGGCATATAATCAGAGCTAGGACAAATACTCTTTGAGTTACAATGTGTGCACGCAGCGACTTTGAATCGACAGTGACGTGAAGGGAAGGGGTTGCCACAGGTATCTGGTTACTGTAAATAGTAACGTCAGGAGTAGAACAGAACATAAACACAGAGCTCCCAGAGATCAACTCTACCATACCAGTAACGCAAGCGAACTACTGACTGTGACTGTGCAGCTCTGGATCCGTGTATTGAGTACGACATCACGTTAATAGGTAGGGTAGTGGTTACGTTGATTCCTCGTTCAATGAATATTTGTCCTAGGTCTACATATAATGCATTTTAATTAATAAGATAGGTTAGGATAGGACTAGGAGCGGACGGGAGACCACCCTTATTTTGGGAGACGAAGGTTTCCTCAGAGCATTATTTTCCCCCGCCATGCACACGCCGAGACCTCCCGCCGACACTTGCAATCCTAAAATAGACCAAGCAGATGAAAGGTGAAGTGAAATGAGAATGGAGATGAAATGGAGGGACAGGAAATTCGGGGGGGTGTAAGAATCCTTCCCAGCATTCGCCTAGCGACCCGGGGAAAACCGAGAATATCCACGGTCAAGATGGTCGCTCGCGAGAATCGAACCCACGGCCACCAATGCGTACCATAGACGTTTCCGCCTGAGCCATCCCGTTCGGTAATTTAATGATAAAATTATATTAAAACAAAGTCAAGCTACACATATAGTTAAACAATAAATGTCATATATTGCATCTTACATTCTTCCATATTACCAGCATATGACTGCGCAGGAATTTCAAAGTCAAAAAGATGTTTAAACGAATTTTGAAACAAAAGTTGAAATGACATAGGCAACTGTAATACCTTGGAATTAAATTTAGGTAAAAGTGAAATTGGTGCCCGACTCTAGGGAGCGAATTTCCATCAGTAAAGGAGGTATAAGCCCCGTCGTGGGTAGTTAAAACTTTACTACAATTCGCGTGTAGTTTTCCTGGTTGAAACACCACTTCGTCACTATTTTTGACACACTCTCTCATCACCTTATAAATTTTTTAACAACCTCGTAGCAATTAATGTAATGTAGATATGTAGACGTATCCTTGTAGTCGAGGTTGAATCGAAGACCTCCTTCATCTTCCTTTACGGATTAGGCTAAAAACCTGTTCCAACTTCAATCCATCGTTTACTCGGTCTTCCTATACTTCTCTTTCCATGCAGTGAATATTGGACTGATGTATATAGGATGCGATCGTCCGTCAGTCTCTGTACATGACTTCTGTTTTGCTTTATATTGTATAACGTTTTCTCCTGCTGATTCTCCAATGTTTAGTTCTGCTCTAATATTTTCGTTTTAAGTTTAACAAGTTGTTAACTTGTACAGCTGTTAACTACTCCAGAATTTCATCCCAACAGTGGAAATCCTTTGCTTTGTGAGTCTACGTTTCATTTCCATAAATTAATTTTGAAAGAACCATCGCATTGTAAAACCTTATTAATGTCTTTTTAGTCTTCGTTTTTAGCATTCTGTTTGTAGTGCTACATATACAGGGTGTTAAAATAAAACTATCCAATATTTCAAGGGATGATAATATGCATCAAAACAATAAAAATCAAATAAATATGGGCCCTATAAATCTATGTTCTCAAATATGAACACTTGATCATAAGAGGGATTCAATGTGATGTCCATATATATGCATCCCTCCACCCTTTGCGTAAGGAATCATGCACCCTTTGCAACTGACGTGGTTGGTTTTGAATATGCTGAGCTGCATTACAGATAGGATTCTGTAGTGTCTGCATGTTGTTTATTGGAGCGACATAGACAAATTCCTTAATGTATCCCTATAACCAAAACTCTAGGGGATTTAGCTCAGGGGAACGAGCAGGCCAAGGTGTGATACGGGCTTAATAGATGGTACCCTGCGTGCTGGATCTCTTTCAGTGTAGAGGACACGGACTCACGGATTTCTTCCATCTGCTAAACTATTGCAGAAAATAATACCCGCCATTTACCCTGTGGAATAATAGCCGTCCATTACTACCAGTAACTCTGAAAGGGAGAAAGCATGCTGCACTGTACCATACAAACATCAGATGAACTGTATGTAGGCCAGATATCACGGTACGTAACAGGAGTTAAGAATAATGTACACAAACGAAAAGTAACCCACTACAATTACCCAACTAGACCGAACAACTGACGTAGACTACTGCTCCAACTGATGTTTACGTTGATACTGCAAGATATCCCAGCACGTGGTTTTACCGGGTATGATATACTAGGACGAAGCGCCAATGCAATAACAGTGTTTATATCCGCAAACAAATGTTCGTTATGCCTTCCGACTTTGCAGTATTCTATACCAGAGGTGCTAACTAACATAATTATCTGCTGTATTATAGGGCAGAGGAATGCGTTGCCATAATGACATCACATAAGTCCTATGAACAAGTGTTCATACTTCAGAACGTATGATTTATATTATATGACCCATATTTATTAGATATTTGTTTCTTCTTTTGATGCATATTATCCTCCCTGAAATATTGGATACGTTTTCTAACACCCGATATACTAAAACTGGTGAACTTTACTTAATATCGCTACGTCGTTTTGACATGCTATATAAGAATCTTAGTATTTAAAGCATGTAGCCTATTCTACAATTTTAATCCCTAACACGGTTTTTAATCTAACAGTACTTTCCCTTCAAAACCGTTATTTCAGTTTTATCTAGGGATTGCATTAAAACTATAAAACTGACAGATCTGCTGAAGTTTGAAAATTGATCTTTGCAGATCGTCTTCATAATCTTGGATGATTGTCAAATCATCTGTGTAGAATATAACATTTCAATAACATTTTCTTCCTAGGTTGATCCTGGATATCCTTGAGTTTTCCTTGGATTTTTCATTTTATTATTTCATCTATGTAATAATAAACAGTGCAGTCGATAAGCTATCACTGTCTCACACCTTGAGTTATTATTTCTTTTTTGCTAATCCTTCCTTTATATGTCATCATGATTTTTGTTTCCATATATAAAGTTTGGACTAATCGGTGACATTACGGGATGACCTAATTAACCCGAGGTGGGTGCTGCTTGGCCTAATATGTTCCAACTTGACTCAAATACCGCACACGAGAAAAACTATATTGATGTTTCATATAAGGCATTGTGATTCAGGATAATCCTTATTCTCTTTCATCTTATATGTACGATTTAGGATTAACATTTTATGTTTTGCAGGCCTCTAAAATTAATCTGTATACACAAATGAGGACAAAAAACGTACCTCTCCGCCACAGTGGGATTTGTGGTCATTTAAAATGACCTTTTCAACCCACCCATCCTCCTATCCCTGAGAGCTTATGTTAAGGATGTGGAATACAGTATTAGTTACCTTTGGTATTTTGCCCTTCATGCAGTATATTGATAAACAGTCACTAGTCGACGATGCGTAAATAGGACCATGAAAACAGAATGACGGAATCTCTGTAAAAACAAGACATTCCACAGACGACCTTAGAAGTGCACCAAATCTTTTAAAATTCTTAATAATCCTTTCAACTTTGTTTTCGTAATAAGCTATGCTTTCAGATTTTCTTTGCCGCTTACTTGCAATAGAGGTAGTGTATGAGTTGACCAATAATTTCAATATGATATTTCACAAGAGATACCCATTTCTATACCTCCTGAATGATAAAACGTCCTCACGTGTTGCAATCATATGACTAAAAGGTATAGGTACAAAGGAACGGAGGGGCCCCCAAAAACTGAGGCAGGCCAGTCGGCCCCTTGTGCTTCTACAGTTACCCCCGAAAGGTACGGATGAGGGGAGAGACCCAAAGGGTGACCAGATCCGGATAACAACAGGCGCAAGCACAGGCGGGGTCGTTAATGTTTCCTGATTGAACGCATCCAACGTCGCCCGGTCCTCACATAAGTCTCCAAACTCTGGCAGTGCACCCGGGGCAGAGGCCACTCTGAGGAGACCTAACTGAGCAATCCCCCAGCGACGCCAGGGATGAAACCTCCTCGGAACGCACAGCCGCCACCCAGCTACAACCCACCGAACACCATCACCTGGTCCTAAAAGTCATCCTCCGTGATCTATGGGTACTTTGCTAGCCTCTAGTTCATAAGGTTGTGAGTTCAAATACGGCGAAAGGCAATGGGTGTTTTTGCGTAAAAATCCTTAGCATGGCTTCCTTCGGAAGGGAACTAAAGCCAGTGGCCTGTAGATTTACGGCACGTAGAAGAACCTCAAACCTGTTAGAGACCACTGAGCAAGTTTTCCGGTCTTTCACGCCAAGAACCATAGCAGTTAAAGGGCGTCTACGAATAAAACTCTTTTTTCTGGTCCTACAACACCGAAACAAATGACAAGCAAGATGGAAATGAGAGGGAGGAAAGTCGTGGTATAAGATGAACCATCCCAGCCTTTGCCTCGACCTCGATCCGCATTCGACCTCCCGAATGCGGGTCACAAACGTTGCCGCCTAAGCCAACCCGCTCGGTAATCACATGACTTTCTCTGCCCACTGCCATACATGTTATAGAGCTTCTCCAACCTATTCCTGCAAAAGGTTATTCTTGTGCTATAAGTTTAACTGTGATATGTTTGCATAAATAGTTTCGTTCCACATTTTGTTATAGGCACAAAGGAGATAGCGACAGTCAAAATTTAAAGGCGCGTCGCTATGCTGGCCTTCAAATTACTGCTCTTTTCATGTCATTGCTAGGAACAACTGAATAGTGACAGTAGTTTAAAAAATCTGATGTGTTACACTCACATGACATTCTCTACTCTTGCACAAACCATTTTTACAAACGCTTATTCTCCATATGCTTCATGTTAATCGAGATATTAATCTTATTGCTAATTTTCTTGTAGGTGCAAGGGGAATTGCTAGGCTTTAAGCGATAGTCAAATATTTTAAGAGGTGGTTGCTACGTGGCGCATTCCATTCTCTTTGCATTACCAGGATAAAAACATGAATAACGAATTTGAGAAAAAGTATAAGTATTGGAAAATTTAAGGGAGTGACAAGCAATATCTAGAAAATGGTTCACCCAACAAAAAATGTATATGACATAAATTGTGTATTTTAACGCGATCTACATTTTTTGTGTAGTAAAAGTTTGTCTATCTCTTATGGTTTACCAGTTATGCAAAAGTCGTTCACAATGAAGAATACTTTTGGAGACATTCCCAGAGAATTCGAGATATACATTTCATTTGTCATGAAGATATCTTAAACATATGATATTTTAATCAAAGTCGTTAGAGCTATTTTTGAGACAATTAAAATTTTCGAAAAATGTTCCATGTAACGGGTAATCTGGGGTGGAGGATTTTCTTGAAAACCTTCGTGTCGTATCTCTGGAAGATACTGAACCTAAATACCAAGTTTGGTGTTTATTCGACTGTTCGTTTCTGAGTTATGCTGTTCACAGACACACAGACACACACACGGACATGTTTCCAAAAACACTTTTTTTTTAGATTCAGTGGGTCTCAAAATATGTATTTCCGGTGAAATTTCGGTATCGAATTTTTGGGTGGAATACAATATTTCCCCAACTTACTATACGTAGTAGAGAAAGTAAAAAGTAACCCAAGTATTGACAAACTCAAATCAGTCATAACGTATATCTCGGCAACGATTTTCATAGAAAAGATTATTTAAAATAAATTGTGCGTTTTAAAGAGATCTAGATTTAGTTGTGTATTAAGTTTTTCTTCTCTGTCATGGTTTGTGCGTTAGGCAAAATTCCTTCCATATGAAAGTCCATCCCAGAATATTCAAGATATACATTTTATAATTTATGTAAATATATAAAAATATGGTACTTTAATCGAAATCGTTAAGACCCATTTTTGAGAAAATTAAAATTTCCAGATGTATAAGTGTAATTTTAAATGTAGTTTACTCGTAGATTGGATTGATTTCTCTTTTCTTCTACTTTATTTCTTTTTTAACTTCTTGTCCCATCTTTGGAAGATACTTAACTTAAATATCAACTTTGGTGTTTATCCGACATTTCGTTTTTTAGTTATACTGTTTACATATACACGTTTTTCTAAAAATACTCTTCTTGAATTTGGCAAACCTCAAAACATGCATTTACGGTGAATATACGTAAATGTTTTGTAATTACTTAGTAATTACTTAGTAGAGAAAGTAAAAAGACCATAGTGACTAATATTTGAAAAAAAGTATGTTGCATTCACACGACATTCTCTACCCATTCTTCAACTAATCATTATTACAAAAGCTTATTCTTCTATCTATTTCATGTATTCCCGGTAGGTGCAAGGGTATTAGGAGAATAAGGTAGCCTAAAGCGATAGCCAAATTTTAGAACGTGTCGCAATGTAATGATTTTGAAATTTCGTTCTCTTTACATGGCCATTATGGGAAAAAGAAGGAATAGAGATTTGCCACTTGAGAAATGGTTTAAATATTCCAAAATGAAAACCAATAACAAACAATAACTCGAAAATGGTGAAGACCATTAAAGTTTTATTTAGTGCAGGTACTTTAAAGAGATCTACATATAATAAGATTTTGTTTCTCACGGTTTATCAATTATACAAGAGGTATTCAGAATGAAGAAGACTTCAAGAAAATTCCCAAAGGATTCAAGATATACATTATATTGATAATATTAGTATCTTAAGATAATATGGTACTTTAATCAAAATCATTAGAGTCATTTTTGAACGAATCAAAAATAACTAAAAATATTCCATGTAAAACGAAGTTTGGAGTGGATGAATGTACTTCAACATTTTTGTGGCTCATTTTTCATAGATATAGAACTTAAAATACCAAGTTTGGTATTCATCGGACTCCTCCTTTTTGAATGATGTATTCACAGACATGCTCACATACGGACCTTTATCTAAAATCTGATGTGATGGTCACATGACTTTCTCTAACCTCTACCGTTTATTAGTTGGCTATACAAACTAGTCTTACACAAGTATACAAGTAGTTTGTATAGTCCTACGTTATAGTCCAAATAAACCTTTGCAGAAATAGCTGCGTTACACTTCGATTGCCAAATGTTTAGGAACTGGACGCTACACGCTGGCTTAAAATTCCATAGTTTTCATGCAATCGTGAGAAACATGACACCAGGGGATTCTACCCCACGTGACCTTGGGAGAAGGTATTTTTCCGAGTGACTCTCCCTTGCCCGAGAGCTTTTCTTATAGGCCGGCACCTGAAGATTTTAATCCTCCGCCCACCCGCCAAACGCAAGACACCGAAAAACCTTGGTAAGGCCGACAGCAAACTATCAGTCTGTCTACCGGTTCTCCAGGCCAGTATGGAGAACCCTGAGACGTCTCACAATACCGCCTGGAAAACCGCAAAGACGTACTCAATCTCCCATGGACATCGGGAACCACTGCCCCACCGAATCCAACACAATCCAAACGACACCCTTACGGATGAGGCTCGGACGTTTGGCCCAGCATATTTCTAGTAACATCCGAAGTGCCACGAGTGATCAGGGTCCGCAACTCCCTCACATTGGCAGCTGAAGGGGTCGGAACCATCCCCTTACGGGGAATGGTGAGAAACAACTGAAATGATGAAAGGACTTAGAAAATATGAACAATTCGAACCTTTAATATCGAATATCTAGAAACAGCCTATGCCACAAATAAACTTATTTAAAATAAATTGTGTTTTAATGAGACCTATATTTTTTCTCTGGATTTGTCTATCCCTAAACATTTATCAGTTATGCCAAAATTCCTTCCAAATGAAGAGGACTTCACAGGCTATTCCCATAAAATTCAAGATGTACATTTTATTTGCCATGTTAATATATTTCATATATGGTATTTTAATCAAAATACGAAAAATGTTCCATGTAAAGGGTAGATGGGGTGCATGTAATCTTGAAAATCGTTGTGTTGTATCCTTGAAAGATATTGTACTTAAATACCAAGTTTGGTATTTATCCGACTTTTCGTTTTTAAGTTATACTGTTCACAGACAAGACACACATGGTCATGTTTACAAAAATGCTTCATTTAGATTCAGGGCGTCTCAAACCATGTATTTCTGGTGAAATCTCGGTATCGAATTTTTGGTTGGAATGCAATACTTCTCCTAATTGCTGTACGTACTATAGAAACTAAAAATGCTTTTTCTTGAGTTCAGGGGCTCTCAATGCGTATGATTGCGGTGAAATTAGAACTTTTAGATTGAATACTTAACAATAAGGAAGTATTGCACCTAGTAGAGAGAGCAAAATGAAAAATCAAACCAATAAAACAATATTATGGAAGGGCTAACGTCACAAAACTTTAAAAATGAAGAATGTTATATACTGAGGCCAAAAGGTTTGCAGCTAGGTATTAAATTTTAGTTACCTCAGTGTATACATTGGGAGGTACAGCTGCAGAAGTAGCAAGGGGACTAGAATCTTAAATTACGCATTCGAGAGCAGGCGTGGGATACTTATAACAAATACACAGAATTTCACATTAATTACATTACCTGTGGTTTATCACTCAGAAAACATAAAACAGAAGAAATTGAAGGGAGATGCTACACACACGAGGCTACATTCACACCATTTCACATCCGACCTTTCAGACCAAACGCTAACACACAACACAAAGAAGTAACGCTCACTTTCCCCACTCTCTCCACCTCTGGCCAGGATCGCCAGCTAGACGAAACTTCAAAACCCCAGCCGAAAGAATTACCCCAGCAATGCAATAATGTGTTTGGCGTGACAATACACACATACACGCCACATCTCGAAAGGGCTAACGCCACAAAACTTTAAAAAGGAAGACTTCATTGGCGATTCCCAGAAAATTCTACATGTACGTTTTTTCATTTTAATCAATAACGTTAGCAATTTTTTAAAACTCAAAAATAACAAACTACTTCGATATAAGGCGTAGTTTAGGCTTGGTTTGGTATTGAACCGACTTTTCGTTTTTGAGTTTTGTTGTTCACAAACACAGGAAGGAGACAGGAGAGCAAGCTGTGTAGGTGCAGTTTAGAGTGAGTAGAGAAAGTCATGCGAATGCAACATCAGTACTTTTTGCCACTTTCCTCGTGAGCAAGAAGCATCAAAAGAGACGTTTGTTCCTTTGAAAGACAAACGAGAGGAAAGCTATCGCTTCTTTTCGTTATTGTTTGTTTCTGTGTTTCATGTCATATTTTCCGTATTTAGTTTTCCTCTTTCTCTCTAGGCAAAGATCTTTTTTCTGATTTATTTACCGTTTCCGCTTCCCTTGTCTCATACCAGAATAAAGAAATATAATATTAAGGAAATGTTTTTGCAATGTTTGTGTGTGAAGCAATACGAAAGCCCTTCGGCTGTTTTAGTCCAGAAGGAAGCAGAAAACTGCGTAGACAGAGAGAGAGATACATCAGGGAAGAGAAGTAATTTTACTTTGGATAATCGATGAGAATGATTGTCTTTATTTGGAAGACCCAGAAAATGGCAGTGCGTGGGTCGCAAGGTTGCACTTCAAGGGCTTCGTTGCACATCTCTACATCGATATGAGTGGCTGAACGGTTCGTAACAAAGACTCTGTTGCTTTCATAAGACTTTGTTTACTCGCTCTTCCACAAACTATGCTTACAAAGGTTTTTTTTACTTTCTCTACTACGTATAGTAAGTAGGGGAAGTATTGCATTCCACCCAAAAATTTGATACCGAGATTTCACTGGAAATACATGTTTTGAGACCCCCTGAACCCAAAAAAAAGCATTTTTGGAAACATGTCCTTGTGTGTGTCTGTGTGTGTTCTGTGAACAGCATAACTCAGAAACGAACAGCCGGGTAAACACCAAACTTGGTATTTAGGTTCAGTATCTTCCAGAGATGCGACACGAAGGTTTTCAAGAAAATCCCCCCAACCCAGATTACTCTTTACATTGAACATTTTTCGAAAATTTTAATTTTCTCAAAAATAGCTCTAACGATTTTGGTTAAAATATCATACGTTTTGATATTTTTATGACAAATGAAATGTATATCTCGAATTTTCTGCGAATGTCTCCAGAAGTATTTTTCATTGTGAACGACTTTTGCATAACTGGTAAACCATAAGAGTTAAACAAACTTTTACTACACAAAAGATGTAGATCGCGTTAAAATACACAATTTAGTCATATACATTTTTGTTGTTGAGTGATCCATTTTCGAGACATTGCTTGTTATTCCCTTAAATTATCCAATACTCATACTTTTTCTCAAATGGAAATTCGTTATTCATTTATCTTGTCCTGGTAATGCAAAGAGAATGGAATACTCCACATAGCAACCAGCTCTTAAAATATTTGACTATAGCTTAAAGCCTACCAATTCCCCTCACATCTACAAGAAAATTAGCAATAAATTTAACATCTCGATATCTCCATTAACATGAAGCATATATAGAATAAGCGTTTGTAAAAATAGTTTGTACAAGAGTAGAGAAAGTCATGTGAGTGTAACACATCAGACTTTTTATTTCATTCTGTATAACTTATGCTTTCTTTCCACGCAGTTTTCACAATCAATTGAACTCTCATTCTGGTGTAGAATAAATGTTAGTGTCTCCGCCTTACAGGAGTTCGCTGCTGTCCATAACACAATCGTGCATTTCTAAGATGCATTTTTTCTGTGTCTAAGATTCCATGATAGAAGAAGCTGCGTTTTTGGTACCGTTGGCTTCAGGGATGGTGATTGAAACTAATGGTCCGGAAGTCAGATCTTTATCACAGAGTAGCTGAAAGCAAACAATTGTGAATCTGCAAGTTAATGTTATGTTAACCAAAAACAGATGACTCATTATTTATGTCCTTTAAGAAGCTTTCGTACATGCACTGCAAATGTCTCCCAAGAGTTTATCACAGCTCATTTTCAATACAGAAGAATTAACTCCGGAAGCAGCTAAGCGATTCCTAGATGAACTGGCGGTGGAGTCTGTGACAAGGTTATAAAAAAATTTGCTACGCTAAGACAAATGTTCGAAAATCATCGATAGCTGGTAGAAAAATCTGACGTGTTACAAACAATGACTTTCTGTAAGCCTGTACAAACTATTTGTACAAACCCTTATTCTCCATCAACTTCATATTAATCGAGACAAACATTTACAGAAACATAGTGCTAATTTTCTTGAGGTGTAAGGGGAATATGGTAGGCTTTAAGGGATAGTCAAATCTTTTAACAGCTGGTTGCTATGTGGAGCATTTCATTCTCTTTGTATGTCCAAAACATAAAAAATGGAATAACGAATTCCCATTTGAGAAAAAGTGTAAGTATTGGAAAATTCAAACAAATAACAAGGAATTCCTCGGAAACGGTTTACTCTACAAAAAAATGTATATGACATAAATTGTGTGATTTAACGAGATCTACATTTTCTGCGTAGAAAACTCTTGTCTATCTCTTACGGTTTACCAGTTATAAAAAGCTATTCAAAAGAGGAGGGCTTTTGGGGACTTTCCAGAAAATTCAAGTCTATCACTTAACGTTTACCAGTTATACAAGCTTATACAAAATTCCTTCCAATGAAGAGGATTTCACAGGCTATTCGAGATATAATTTTATTTTTACATAATATTTTAATCAAAACTGTTACAGTCATTTTTTAGAAAATCAAACATTTCAAAAAATGCTCCATGTGAAGGGTAGTTTGGGGTGGGGAGATTTTCTTTAAAATCTTCGTGTCGTATCTCTTGAAGATACTGAACTTAGATACCAAGTTTGGTGTTGATCCGACTATTCATTTTTGAGTTATACTGTTGAAAGACACACACACACACACGGATCGTTTTCTAAAGATGTCTTTTTAGGATTCCGGTGCCTCAAAACACGTATTTGTGAAATTTCGGTATCGAATTTTTGGATGGAATGCAATACCTTTATTGTGTACCTGGCAGAGAAAGTGAAAACAAACTACTGTAATATATTTAGTAGTTTGTACTTTATTGCAACACGTTTGCTTTTAAAAACAAAACAAAAAAATCGAATCTTATACTCACATGAATTTCGCTACTCTTGTACAAACTATTTTTACAAACGCTTATTCTCGATCCACTTCATGCTAACAGAGATAAAATTTGCATAAGTTTATTGCTAATTTTCTTGTAGGTGCAACTGGAATATGCTAGTATTTAAGGGATAGTTAAATCTTTTAAGAGCTGATTGCTATGTCCATTCTCTTTGCATGTCTAGGACGTAGAAAAACGAATAACGAACTCCCATTTGAGAAAAACTATTAAGTATTGGAAAATTCCAACAAATAACAAGGAATATCTCGGAAATGGTTTACTCAACAAAAAATGGACATGGCATAAATACTGTGATTTAACGAGATCTGCATTTTCTGCGTAGAAAACGTTTGTCTATCTCGTAAGGTTTACCAGTTATGCAAAAGCCATTCAGAATGAAGAGGACTTTTGAGGACATTCCCAGAAAATTCCAGATATACATTTTATTTATCATGAAAATATCTTAAATATATGATATTTTACTCAAAATCGTTAGAGGGATTTTTTAGAATATTAAAATTTACGAAAATTGTTCCATGTAAAGGGTAGTCTGGGGTGGGGGATTTTCTTGAAAGTCTTTGTAAATGAAATTGAGTTTCATTTATGGACGCTCTTTAACTACTATGGTTCTTAGCGTCCTATTCTATATTGGGCGTGAAGGATCGTTAATTTTGCTCAGAGGCCTCTTATCAGGCTTGAGGTTCTTTTACGTGCCGAAATCTACGACACGGGACCACCTGCTTTACTTCCCTTCCGAAGGAAGCCATGCTAAGGATTTTTACGCCCGAAAAAATCCATTGTCCTCCGCCGGGTTTGAACCCGTGACCTTGGGAAAATCTTTGTGTCGCGTCTATGAAAGATACTGAACCTATACACCAAGTTTGGTATTTATCCGACTTCTCGTTTTTGGGTTATCCTACTCACAGATACACAGACACACACTCATTCACATCCACACAGACACACACGTGGACCTTTTTCTAAAAATGTATTTTTTTATTCAGGATTCGGCCTCAAAACATATATTTCCGATGAAATCTCGGTATCGAATTTTTGGGTGGAATACAATACTTCCCCTACTTACTATACGTAGTAGAGAAAGTAACAATTACTTTTAAAATACCCCTCATACTTCTTGATAACCGTAAACTAGCATTACGCATTTGCATATATTTTGCTTTTAGGTACAAGATGGATACAGTAGGCTATAGAGATGGTCAAGTGTTTAGAACGCTTGTTTTGTATGCTAGTGCTAGTTTTAAAATTCTATCCTTTTTCATGATCACGAGAAAAACGAGGAGCGACTTGCCTCTTGAAAAAGTGTAATTATTTTAAAATTCAAACCAATAACAAAGAATTCCTCGGAAAGGGGAAACGCCACAAAAAAATGTATACGATATAAACTGTATTCTTTAACGAAATCTAGATTTTTGTGAAATAGCATGTTTCTATCTCTTGCGGATTACCAGTTATATAAAAACCATATAGGTCTTCAAAGACTATTCCCAGAAAGTTCAAGATATTCGTTTTATTTGTGATGCAAATCTGTTAAACATGTGATATATTAATCAAAATCGTTAGAGTCATTTTTGAGAAATCCAAAATAACGAAATTGTTCCCTGCAAAGGGTAGTTTGGCTGGGGGGTATTTTATTGTAAATCTTGTATCGTATTCTTAGAAGATGCTGAAATTATATACCGAGTTTGGCATATAATGAGTATATTTGGTATATAAGTTTGGTATTTATCCAACTTTTTGTTTTTAGGTTACACACGCAGAGCTTATTCTAATTTTTTATTAAAGGGACTTCAAAACGAGAATTTACGGTGAAATTATGACATCTAATTTTTGGGTAAAATGCTTACTTACTATAGGTAATTAATGGAGAAATTAATACGTTATAGTTTATTTATGGTTACAATTGGATTTTATTTTGTTTTTCGTTTCATTGTACAAAAGCTCTCACAGAGGCTTGACTGAATATCTGTTCAAAAGCCTGCAATTGTTTCAACATTCAGATTTCCATGGATATGTTTGTATATATGAGAAACAATAATCGATCTCATTAAGGACTAATCCGCATTGTTTTATAAATAATAGCGCAGATTGGCATCTGGGTTGTGAAACATACATAGCAGAAACCCTTGGGAAACAGCAAGTGACAAAATGGTTATTGTTCTAGCAGAATTCAGCGAAAAAATAACTATATTCATTGATTAATGTGTTTACGACTATGAGTTGTATATTCCAGAATTGGAACCATTCCTGCAGAAGTCTTTTGATATAAAAGCAGTTGAACGTTGATAATATAAACAAAACAGTTACCTTCGTTTTTTTTTTCTTCCCACATGAATTGGGCTATATCTGTTCCGGTCTCATATATGTTCTCTCCAATGTTTCTTTGGCCTTCCAACCAATCTGCGTCATCTAGACTTATAGTTTAAAACTATTCTTTAGTCAATCATTCCTAAGATGATCTAGACATTTTTGCCTATAATCTTATATAAGCTGACAAAAACTCCTGGCTTTTCTCTTATTTCTTCGTTATGAATGTGTTCTTTTGTGCATCCCTTTACCTCATTTCTACTGGTTCTTCTTTTATCTTTTTCTTTAAGACTCCATGCCTCGCTTCCATAGAGCATTAATGATACAGTCATTATTGAATGAAATCTCAATTTTGTCTCTTTTACTTTTAACAGAAATTGGTTCCAGATGTAATTAAGTATTATCGTCGATAATGTTATGCAAAAATAATTCATCAACTTCAACTTCAAGAATTAGCCCTTTTGGTGTGTTTTGCTTCAAGTTGCAACCATGTCTTCAATCGACAGCCAGCATTTATTTCTCTATTGGGAGTTAAAATAACAGCCTTTAGTCATTCTAGTGTCTGGTACAGATTAAAATGCTCGCTTTAATTTTGCCCATATCTTTCGATTTTTATTGACTCTATATTCGTTCCTACTCCCCACAAGAAAGATGAGGCGAGAGGAGCCACTGGGTGGTCGGAGCCAGGAGTGACGGCACAAGAATGGCAGGATACCTAAGTTTTCCAGATAGAGACTCCCCGGCAGACGGACAGGCAGACCGGGGTTCGGATACCCCGGTAGCCAGCCGAAAGCCGAGGACGGAAAGAGTCACAAACAGCATCCTTTTCCCCTGCCACACAGCACCGAAACGCCATCGCCGGCACTTCCAATCCTGAAAGGAACCAACAGATGAAGTGAAATGAGAACAGAGATTAAATAGAGAGATTCGGAGGATGTGAGAATCCTTCGCATTCGCCTGACGTCCCGGAAAGGTCAGGAAGGTCGGCCATGGGAATTGCACCCACAACGTCCCGAATCCGGGCCGCACAGTACGAGTTCTCTGTGATTTACCTGAACAACAATTCAGAGACACAAAAGCGAAGTAATGAACGATCTTGTAAGTTGTGAGAAATATAGGGAGGGTTCGGATACGACCTCTATGAAAGTATTTTGCTACGAATGGTACACAAGGAAAGACTAAACCAATAAAACATAATTCGGCCTTCTAGATCAAGGGGTGAAAATTCATTAATTGTTTAAATGTGTCGTTAAACTGGCTAACAGCTACAGCATTTACTTGAAAGCTTTTATAATCGACATGGAGACGAAGATTAAGGTTCTTGCTGCCATCGAACGGAAATAAAAAAGCCAACGTTAAGAAAACGGTAGCGTAACGTGAAAATACAAGCTTTAAGAAAGAATTTATCTTTATTTCTACGCTTCCCGTATATTAAATGTTTGCCCAAATATTCAACGAACTGTAAGGGTACTCGGCTAGTGAGAACATAGACAGCTGCTTGTAATGCTACCCTTCGCCATATTTTGGGGGAGGTAAAGTACCAATGGTTACCATTATGCTCGAGAAATAGAGATGCATGCAGAGTGTGAGGCTAAATTTATCAGTACCAACAAACAGCTGCGTTCTATTACACTAGTCTGCATGATATCAAATGACTGAAAACTAGTAAGTAATTCTGACTCACTTTTTTATGCTGATCTCAGAACTGCTTTTTAATGTTTTTCTACGTACAGTTTTTTCACAATTTCACTTCAAAAATATAGAGATATTGAGATATAAAGATATTGCTTCCGCCACTACACATAAAATTGTTCTTGATGGAGCAATTTGTAAGGGCTCTACCACTGGATGGACCCTGGTTCAAGCACCTTTCCAAGAAATTTCCCTTCATTACACAAGACAAATTAAAGGCTGGAATTTTTGTTGGTCCTCAAATAAAGAAATTGATGAAGGATGAAGATTTCGAGAAAACATGCATGGACCGCCTTCCGATCACTTACTGAAAACTTCTTAGGCAATAACAAAGATCTCAATTACAAGCTATTGTCGAAACAATGTTGGAAAATTTCAAGAAGATGGGTTGTAACATGAGTGTAAAGGTGCATTTTCTTCATTCACATATCGACTACTTTCCAGAAAATCTGAGACATTATAGTGAAGAGCAGGGTGAACATTTTCACCAAGATATTAAGGAAATGGAGAGGAGGTACCAGGGGAGATGGAATGAAACTATGATGGCCGACCACTGTTGGATGTTGAGGAGGGACAGTCTTCTTTAAGGATCTGAAAGGAAATCAAAGAGAGAAAGTTTGAAAGAAATTAAATGAAACACTTTGGCTTCTTGTTTTGTTAACATGTAGTCATGAAATACATTAGGGGAGTTATTGAGATTATTCTTAAAATGTTTCTTGAATAAAAACATACCTTGTGTGAAATAGTATTTGAATACTTTTCTACGCTCATTAGTAAAATTGCCGAAACATTTCTTATTTTGTGTAAAACCCTGACGTGATAGAAAAAAACGGAACTTTTCTACGCTCATTAGTAAAATTGCCGAAACATTTCTTATTTTGTGTAAAAACCTGACGTGATAGAAAAAAACGGAACTTTTCTACGCTCATTAGTAAAATTGCCGAAACATTTCTTATTTTGTGTAAAAACCTGACGTGATAGAAAAAAACGGAACTTTTCTACGCTCATTAGTAAAATTGCCGAAACATTTCTTATTTTGTGTAAAAACCTGACGTGATAGAAAAAAACGGAACTTTTCTACGCTCATTAGTAAAATTGCCAAAACATTTCTTATTTTGTGTAAAAACCTGACGTGATAGAAAAAAAAACGGAATTTATTTCTGGAATCAGCATAAAAACTTGTTTCAAGAACACCTACTTTTAACAAATCATCTGACAAAAGATTTGAAAATGCAGACTAGTGCTATAGGCTACTTCTTATTCACGTCAGTGTATATGTAATATTTTTACTTTAAGCTGTGCTAACTTCCATTGTTCTCAACCGCACAACCAAGTTATCTTTAGTTTATGGTTTTTCTCCTTAGCATAGGTATAGGTTACAAAACGGAGGGACTACCAGCCACCAGGAGAAAGGAATGAAGTGAAAGAACCACATGAGGCTAAAAGCCACAGGTAGATAAGTCACAGAGATGCGCGGAAGTCCCTTACAATTTCAGGCTGGTTCAACTGCGGGAGCTCTCTAGAGAGTGGATGAACGACCAGTCGAACAAGCATCTTTATAGGGTCTACGGGGAGTATTTTTCCTTTGAGCAAGCAACCACGCCATCGTACGGCACCGCCATACGCCATGAACCTAAAAGATAAGGAAACTGTATGAAAGGAGAACGACAGCAACGTTCGCCTACCGACCAGGGAAACCCACGAAAAACCCACGGTCAAAGTGAACGAATGACGACTTCCGGAATGCGAGACTTACACGTTACCGCGGAGCCAACTCGTTGGGGTGTCTCCTGAGTAACAATATACTCACTTCAACTAACATTCGCCGCTAAGCAGGCTCTAGTACAAAGAGATACAGAAACGATTCCACTCCATCCGCTCTGTTAAGAAGTCTCCTTTTGTTGATGGAAAGTAACACACTAACTATTGCCTCAAGAACATCTTCCGACATCGGACACCGTGTGGCCTCGTTGGAGTATGCAAATTTTTTGGCGTGGCGAGTTAATTTGGAAACTGATTTCCTCAGCTAGAAGCCAGCCACGCTTTGATCTTGCTTATATGCCAGATCAGCTTTCCAGCTTGCCGACGGAGCGGAATTCTGCGGTCGCATCAACTTCATCCCTGTGATATTGTTACGCCATGACAGTACAAGGGTGACACGCTGTCGGTATGCAACATCCCTACAGATTATTTTCAGCCATTTGCACATAGAGCGACCAAATGGCTGATGTAGATTACCATGAATTCCCCATTGATGATCCAAAACCTCTCGGTATACATTTGTTCTCTGTAATTAAACATTTTAATTACCCATTTGTACTTTCTTTATTATAGAGTGAATAGTGAAGTATTGTATTACACACAAAAATTCGATAAATTAAATTAAGTTTTATTTAAGGACGCTCTTTAATATTAAGGTTCTTAGCGTCCCATTCTATATTAAGCGTGAAAGACCGGAAATTATGTTCAGAGGCCTTTTTACTAGGTTTGATGTTCTTTTACGTGCCGTAAATTTACGACACGCGACCACCGGCTTTACTTCTCTTCCCAAGGAAACCATGCTAAGGATTTTTATGCCCGAAAATATCCATCGCCCTCCGGCGGACCCAAAAATTCGATGTTGAGATTCGCGGGAAATGTATGTTTTGAGGCCTATTGAACTTTCCTCCAAAATAGAAATAGTCTTTAGAGAAAGGTACGTGTATGTGCATGCGTAGGTGGGTGTGGACAGCATAACTCAAAAACTAAAACTCGGTTAAATACCAAACTTGGCATTTAAGTTCCGCAATTCCTAAGATACGACACGTAGATTTATTAGAAAATCACCCCACCCCAGACTACCCTTTACATGGAATATTTTTCGAAAATTTTGATTTTCTCAAAAATTTCTCTAACGATTTTGATTAAAATATCACATGTTTAAGATATTTTCATGACAAATGAAATGTATATCTTGAATTTTCTGGGAATGTCCCCAAAGGTCGTCCTCATTCTGAATGGCTTTTGCATAAGGTAAAACGTAAGAGATAGATATAATTTTACTACATAAAAATGTAGATCTCGTTAAGGCACACAGTTTATGTTATATACATTTGTTTGTCGCATATACCATTTCCGAGGTATTCTTTGTTATTTGTTTGAATTTTCCAACACATACTTTCTCACGGGAATTCGTTATTGGTTTTTCTTTTACGTACATGCAAAGAGAATGGAATGATCTACATAACAACCATCGATTAAAAGATTTGCAGTTTCTGCAAATGTTTATCTGGATTAACATGGAATAGATGGGGAACAAGCGTTTGTAAAAATAGTTTGTAAAAGAATAGAGAAAGTCATGTGAGTGCAATACATCAGATTTGCTAGTTAATAGATATGTTTTTTAGAAACTTAGTCCATTGGTTATGAAAAAAGTCTCGAAAACGATGAATAACGCTGATGCCTCTCTTATTCATATATTTACCATGGTAGGAGCTAAGGCCATGAGGTATTCTCTTCCACTCTACCGCAATACAATACAATACAACATAATAAAAACATACAAAGGTCTAACAAATATATTACTCCTAGAAGAAGAAAAGAAAAAATCATAATCAAAGTGCTTTTAAACGGAATATTCATACACGTAAAAACTGTAGATGGTTTAATATTTAAATTTGTATGCACAACACATATCCTCTACAAAAAAGTTACATGCTTATTAATATCTATATATTATTATTTAAATGACAACCCAGGATTGTGCTCGGTATCCAGTAACTACAGACAATGGGCGTAACATTACCGTTCACGTTTCCTATAGTAGAAACAGAGAGAGAAAATTGTAATTATTTCAATCTTGAGTGTGCTATATATTAGCGTTAGATACCACCTACAGCATTAAGCTCACATCCGAGTTCAATTCCGCATACAAACACGTGGAATGAACCACACGACGGGAAGTCGTTTACAAAACACGCTACGATTCCCCTTTCCGACAACGCGCTACCAGATACACGAACTTCTTTTTTCCTGTTTGTTTATACTGGGATTTTAATTTTTTTATTTATTTTTTATCTAAACCTTTAATGTAACTAGTTTATGAAATTCTTAAACCATATACTATTTTTTTAATAATTCTATTTTATTGTTTTTATTTTATTATTTTTTTATAATTTTTTGTTAGTATGAGCGGGGTGGTATAGTATTTTATTGCATTATTCCCCATGGGAAGGGGTAACCTCAGATGCTAATTCTCGGCCAGACTAACAATAAACAAGTTGATGTTTGTATTAGATTCGAACCTCCCTCAACGCTTATTCAAGAAAACAACGAAAGTTAGAAATCATAAATGTATATGTTTAGTTTTATTTTGTTGCAATAGTTACCTTCCATTCTGCGTATTTGTTATTTGTCACACTAACTTCTTTCAGTATAAATGAATAAATTCTGTGGCGCTACAGCCCGCGAAGGGTCTGGGTCTGCCAACTCGACTACCGGCCTGACTCCGACTGCGCACCGTGGGCGATCATACAACCGATACGAGGAGAAGTTGTGGCCAGCATCACGCATCACCCAACCGGAAAGTTGGCTCACAAGGCCAAGAACGCCGCCTATCGTAGCTCCTATCTTTCCTCAAGATGCTGAGTGCGCACGGATCCTTACCTGGAACTAAAATTCACACCTCATGAGTGGGATCGAACCCAGGTGCATTCCTTGGCGGGAACCAGACCACCACTCTCCAGCCCACTGCTCCAAGGCGCAGAACCTTATCTCAGTATACGTTAAATAAATTACAAATTTGGTTAGAGTAAGGGGATACTATGGTTTTGCCAGGTTTTAGTGTGCTCATAGTGAATGGTCGATGACCAGGGAACGGAGGGATCATCTTGCATCTGGACCCAATGCGGATCTTTTGTGCTTACTACCCCCAGGAGGAACAGATGAGATAGAGGAAGCGCAGGAGGCTATAGGCCGCAAGTAGGCCGGCTGACAGAGACGCACTTCCAAGTTTGATGACCCGGTTACACCAGCGGGCTGCTCAGAGAGGCTTCCCTCTGACGGAAATGGGGAGAACTTCACCTTCCGGAGACGGTTCAGAGAAGACTGCCAGAAAACTTTCCAACAAGCAAGCATCTGTAAATAAAAGGAGAAGCATTAGGAAATAAGGGAAAGGGAATTCGTAGCAGAAGAGAAACCATCCCAGCATTCGCCTTGTCAACCAAGAAAATCCACAAAACACCGGTTGGCCGGCCTTACGCATCTAAGGCAGGTTCTCCCGAATGTGAGCCTCGCACGTTACGCGGAGCCATCTCACCATTTGGTGTTCATAGTGTATAGAAGAGGTTCTTTAAAATATTGTGATTATAAGCTGCTTTATACTCTGTCTACAGTTTAAAGTATCCTTAATAGCTTCAGAATTGTTGAAGAGTAGGGGAACTTATTTTACCGTTTATGAATTGACAGATTTCCCATGTGTATCTATTAAACGCTAAAGGGTAAAAGTCAGTGTCACAAAACGTAGATCGCGATGTAACTATAAATTAAAGTAATACCCAGACGTCATGCACCACTTTATCCACCTAATACATGATCTCCAATAATAATTAATTCCCTGCATTTCCCCTTCCTCGAGGTTCGGAATAATAATGATCAAAGGATCCATTATAATGAGACATGTTCCTTGCAGCTAGATGCGTACGAGAATAAATAGCAAAGGACATTAAATTAATTGATAATTCACGTCAGAGCGACAAGGAAGTTCTAAACCTGCATTTCAGAACCAGTGCAACATAACAGGTAAGAAAAAACAAAACATACGTTATTAACAGCTGCGTCGAACACTGAATGTATTAGCTAATCATCCGATATGCACCGATATCCGTAAAGAATTAATTGTCTTACAGGAATAATAACAAGCTAATACTGACTGCTTCTCCTATCCGGGGCGCTGTAATAAAGGATGTCCCATAAAGAACGCAATTTTTAAATTGCGCGCCTCTTTCAGTTTGTTATTTTGCCGCACCGGAAATTTAAGCGATTGTCATCTGTTTATATTGTGTTAACGATTGTCATTTGCGCATATGGTTATCAGCTAAAATGGAGCGATACACGAAGGATCAAAGCATCCAGATTTTGAATGTCCACTACAAGTATGGTGAATGCTATGCAGGAACCGTTCGAAGTCTTCGTGTAATTTTTGGTAGGCGAATTACCCCTAATGTGTCAACAATGCATAGACTGGTAAGGAAATTTTAAGATATAGGATTGACAGTGAACATCAAATCACCTGAACGTCCTCGTTCTAGTCGATCGACAGATAAGTTAGAGCGATGCAACGAGACCAGTGAAGTCCAGTTGCCGTCGTTCCCAACAATTTGGCATTTCGAAAATCAGTTTGTAACGAATTTTAACAAAAGATCTGCATTTGCATCCTTTTAAGATCCAAGTAACACGAGCTGAAACCAATGGACCATTTGAAGCGTCGAACATTTGCCGATTGATTATTCACTAAACAAGAATTCCATGGTGATTTTCATAAGAAAATAATCTTTAGCATACTTCCAGCTTAATGGTTGTGTTAATAAACCAAGCTGCTAGATTTGGGGCACAGATAATCCTCGCATGGTCCGTGAGAAGTGTTTATGTACTAATTGGACCATATTTTTTTTTTTTTGAAGAAGAAGAAGAAGAAGAGACGAAAAAGCAGCGACAGTGAATGGTGATTGATATCGCCACTTGATAACAGTTTTTATGGCCGCAATTGCAAGAATTGAATATGGAAGACTTGTGGTGCCAACAGGATGGGCCAACCTGCCACACAACTGTTGAAACAATAAGGTTGCTGAGAGAAAGTTTCCTTGCTCGTATCATCTCTCGGAACGGTGATTAGAACTGGCCACCAACATCGTGCGATTTGACACAATGTGATTATTATTGTGGGATTACGTCAAATCTTGTGTTTATGTGAACCACAAACGAACCATCCCCCAACTCAAGGCAGAAATTAGATGTCTCATGGGTGAAATTCAAGCAACTTTGCTCTACATTCGTTGAAAATTTTGTCCATTGAGTTGATGTGTGCAGACATTTGCCCGATATTTTGTTTCGTGTTTAATTGCAGTCTTTGTGCTTCATATTGACATAATAATATTAGCAATTTTCAAATAAATTATGTGTTTTATTATTAAATAAAAATTGCGTTCTTTATAGGACACACTTGAGATACTTTAGCTTCCATAATGATGGGCAACTCTGATTTGAATCTGGCATCCTCTAAAACAAATACTCCAATATTTCGACATCGTGCACATTTGATGGAAGCAAAGTATGTAATTCCTTCCACTATTTACATGAACACAACCTCTCTTTGAAATAGAATATTGTCTGCATCAACTAAAGGGTATAGTGAAGAAAACAGGATTTCGGAAATATTATTTCTATTTCGAATGTATTTATCAGGTGTGCTGATTGCACAGTAGTTTTATTCTTATTGGGCAATTTCGGTAGCTACCTTTAAGCAGTGTTGTTTACTGATTCAGTTTCTATTAGTCACCGTATGTGGCGTGGTGGCTGTTTTCGCTGTCGGGATCCGGTCAAGCTTCACCTCACTGTAAGATTTCAATTCTGCCAGTGTAAATGGACACATCTCTCCTTCGGTGAGTTACTTGTATGGCTAAGTAAGCCAAATATTATTCAGTTTTTAAAGGGCTTTCTGATTTGCCTATTCATCTGGGTCTATCCGTTGCCATTTTTCGATAATCAGATGTTTTGGCATTAAAACGTAGTTACTTTTTGGAGCCAAGGTGTGATTTACATTTGTTACCTTTGTATCGTTGATTTTGCTTCGGCCCGGTTATTTGATTTTTATATGTATGATGTGAGTTCTCTTAACTGCTTCAGGCAATACTTAATTGCCTTAATTCTTGTGAATTTTGTTAATCTTTAACCAAATTTTTAAACGTTCGGAGTTTATCTAGAGTAATATAGAGTAGAGTTTATCTATATTGTTAATTTGTCCAGCTGTTGTATAAATTGTTAGTTTATGTAAATTGTTTATGTGTTCAAAGCTTATCTAATTGTCTATATTTTATGAGGGACTTACTTTGCCGCAGGGAATTATTTCTTAGTGATGTTAATCTGTTTAATAGTCAGGCAAGTGTGAGGTAAAGAGCTGTAGTGATCGAGCTAAATGGGACACATTCGTTAATTTACCTTATCTCTTCCTCTGCAATAATTACCGATTTGTGTGCGCTCATGGTATAACATAATGGTATCTCAAAACTTATAGTATGAAAATTTTGTGTTTTCATGTTGCTTATGATGATTTATATTGTATGTGGCAACATTTTCTAATTTAACCCAGTATATCCGAATTTATGGCATGAATAAATGTTTGGAGGGCGACACATTATGATGCACAGTTCAATTTCTTTAAAGTTTCAAAATCGCAGTTTTGGATATGTTATTAGCGCTGATATACGCAAACAAACGAGAGGAATTAAAGGCATGTTCAAATTGTAAGGTTTTCAGAATATTCATTCTCCATTTAAATTTCGTAACCATCAACACAGCTAACTACACATTTTAGCTTCAGCCTAATTTCCCTTTGTGCCCATAAACATGTAAAGGCACCCCCCCCAAAAAAAACCCGGCAGCGCGGCGGTTTGTTCATGAGCAAAACATTTCTACGTTTTATCACTATACTATTTAACCTGAACAATGTGATTATGTATGATTAAACGGAAAATTAGTATCCGGGCTTGCTCTCTATTGCAACTTGGAAGCACTAAAACAGAAAACAGAGACGATTCATTATTGTTATATTGACGCAACGCGTTTAAAGGCAAAACCTTTCTTTTGAAACCTCTTATAAAATGTGGAAGAATAGTTTGTTATGTTATTTGCATCACGCTTTGGGCGTCGATATGAAGTAGTTGTAAAGAGTTGTATTATATTTCAGCTGTTGGGGAGCCGAACTTGTAGTTATTGCAACCGCACGTATAGTAAACAGTTTCCGGTAGCCTTCGCCCCAAATGTACTTTCAGGTGGCCTTTGCCCCAAGTTTAAAAAAATATTAACTTTTTAATTTGACTGTTTCTTTAAGTATTAAATGTTTATGTTTGCCTCGGCTGCGTCAGTATTATTTTAGAGACATGGATATCTTGGCAGGGCGTGATGCGACAAGAATGTAGCCTTACACAGATTATAATTTTACTTCACTCCTTTTATTAATACTTGATACGATTTAAATAACACTTCACTGATATAGAGAGCTGTGAGATTCTTTAATTAATTAATTAATTGATTCTTAAATCTCTCGAGGACACATAACCAACGCATCCAGTTATGAGCACTGTCTGCAGGCAACTGAATTGATTTCAACCGTCTAAACATATAAATTTCTGTATTTCAAGTCTTTGATTGGCTAATCCTACTCTAATAGAATACCTGCATTTAACTAAAGCTTTTTCTGGTTGTTTCTGGTTTTTAAACTGCCACTAAAATTACATTATTCTTGCTCCAAGAATCACAAGTAGTACTGTTAAACTTTCTTATTCATTACTGACTCAAGGTTACCTCATTGTTACCTCTTTGCTAGCAACTTTTGACCTATTTTTACAGCTCCTATATTATTAAATTACGTAATATAATTCCCATAACATTATTTAACATGTATACAATAATATAATCATATGCAATGACTGTTACATACATTTTACAAACTACCACATACACACACTGCTTCAAGGCGGGTCGTTATTGAATTTACACATTATATAACCAGACTGAAATCATTTAAGTATTAAAAACACCGCCTCAAAAACTACTACAATGATCTCGTTAGTGCAAAGTTAGAAAATTTATTTTGTAATGGTATAACCTGTCTTACAGTTATTCTTTGGAACAATTTCATTCTGGCAATCAATTTCAAAATAAACGTTATTTTTTCCTGCATCTGATACATTTTTCATTAATTACCTTGTTTGCAAGTCCATGTTTTTTGCTTTTGCTTCTCCTACCGTATCCATTTAACTTTTAAATTTTGGGTCAGGCATTCTAATACATCCTATATATAAAGAGTATGCAAATTATTCCTTCGGCACTACAAGATATAATTATCATTATGATAGGGTGCATAGGCTCTGTTATCTACAATGGAGGGGGATACCTCGCACACTTCGACCTATATAAGATATATTGCAATCACCATCTCCCAGGAGGAAGAAATGAAGTGAAGGAACCACAGGAGGCTACACGCCGCAGGCAGACAGGCCACAGAGATGCGTTGAAGACCGGACTCACTAATAGAGCCACTCGGAGAGGGCGATGAATGACCCGTTCAACCAGACAGCCCTCTACTGCTCAAGGAGAATACTTTTTCCTTGGAGCAAGCATCTGTGCCAACTCTCTATTACCGCCACACATCACAAAACCCGAAGCCCACCGGAAGTATGAGAAGGAAATAGTACCAAAGGGAAATGAGGGAAATAAAATAGTTTTAGATAAACATCCGCCAAGAATTCATAAACCGACCAGAGAAAACCACGAAAAACCAAGGTCCAATATAAGTATATTCCATTTGTGAACTACCTTAGTGAGAAAATGTCGTGCCGGTGTATTATCATGACAGCTCAGAAGATTAGAGCAACGACACGGAAAGCCAGAGATCCGTGGTTCAGTTCCCAGCAATGGCATTGCATTTTTTAGTGTGATTCTACCATTCTAACTTCGATTTACACACAGCTAGTGTGGAAGAACAATTAACTATCATTACATTTAGTCAGTATTTTTCCAGCATTTAAACATGAACTTTGACCCATTTATCAAAATGGTACGATTTATTCCTGCGGTCATCTGTTGCGTAATTATACTCCGTAGCGTTAAAATGATGCATGGTTTTATACAATTTCACTGTAAACAAATATCATTCATGCTTGACCTTTTAGACAGTGCCACATGTTCAGAGCAAAGAGTTTTGAATTATTATCTTGTATGGTCGATAAATTTAGCGCTATGCACCTGTGCGGGAATTTTTGAATCTTCACTTTGTGTCCCTATTTCAACCGTGAGGGCCATTGTCTGAACATCAGGTCAAACTGTCAGTTGATAAAACGCCTCTCCATCCAATCGGTAATTCCATTCGATAAGAGATCTCTCCAATCCACGAGAAAGGAAAATGTGCGGGCTTCAACTGTCAATTGAACCAGCTGTGCGCAACACTGCCACATTGCTCTGTATACCTCACTTGTTTCGAGAGCTAACAGACATGTTACAAAGCCATTCACCTTCACTGTGCAATTTATCTCCTCTGTTAATTACTGAAATGGCATCCCATATACATATAATTGATTAGATATCTTATTACACTGGTAATGTGAACTAATATCCCATCTAGATGTTAAATTCTAACTTACATTTCGATGCAACCTTATATTCCATAGATACGTCGAAATTAATTTGTTTCACGTACTTTTGTTTACAGAGGATATAGTTGTCGGCGAAAATGGAATCCTATGATTATTTAGAATAAAAATATAATGGAATTTATTTCAGTATTTTCTAAAACTGAGAAATACGGTAGTTATCTACACTGCCGATTGTGAAAATTGCAACACCAAGAAAGAATTTCCCGAATAACTCCAAACTTTGTGGAAGTGTAGAAGAGTGTGCAAGCAATAAGTGGTTAGGTTTGCAGAGAGATAGGGCACACGTAGGCCAGCAGAGCCCTCTCGTGTCGGTCCGACAAGGTCAGTGTTGCGCCTAGTCTATACAGTGCAGAGCTGTCAAACAAGGTGGAAACAATAGAGAGAATGCCAGTATGCTTCGTCGACGTCAAAGGGAGCCATATCGCCATGTGAGTGAGTTCGAACGGGGCAGAATGATCGGTCTTTGGGAAGCGGGTATGTCATACCGTGACATTTTGGTTCGTACAGGGCATGCCGCTACGACAGTGATGCGTGTGTGGAAGCAATGGATAGATGAAGGTCGTACGCAGCGAAGAGCGGGTACTGGACCACGGAACATGGTCCGCATGGCCATAACGGACTGTACAACTTCATACACAGTGTTGGCTGCAACACTGCAACAGGTGTGAACTTGTCTGCATCAAAGGTTCGTTGCCGTCTGCTGCAGGTTGGACTGTTTGCAGGCATGCCATTACCTCGGCTTCCATTGTCCAGAAACCACAAGTTTCTCTGACTGCAAAGGGCACGTGAACACCGTCACTGGGGTGCTGCATGGCAAAATGTAGTCTTTTCAGACCAGTCCCGCTTCAACGTGTCCTATAGTGATGGCCGCATACGTGTCCAGCGGTACCGTGGTGAACGCAACCTGGAGAGCTGCATTGTTGAGCGGCATAGCGGACAAACCCCGAGTGTGACGATTTGGAGCGTCATTGGTTACAACAACCGATCTGGCCTCCTACGAATTGAAGGCACTTTGAACAGTACGGTGGTTGTAGAGCCTGAGGTACTCCCCCTGCTTCAGGCATCTCCATAGGCCACATTTCAACAGGACAATGCCCGACCACATATTGCGAGGAATGTACAAGCCTTCTTCGAAGAGCGACGGATACCAGTGCTTCCCTGGCTTGCACGTTCGCCTGACATGTCGCCCATCGAACATGTCTGGGATATGGTAGGTCGGCACCTGATGCGTCACGGTCCTCCAATAACCAGTGTCACGGATTTGTGGACTCAAATGCAAACTGCGTGGAGGGAAATCCCTCAGGAACTTATTCAGGTTCTTTTTTATTCAATGCCATGGCGTATAGCAGTTCTAATTGCAGTGCATAGAGGCCACACCAAATACTGTATGTTAGGGCTCAAAGGTCATGTATAGATTTGAAAAGCTTATAATTTGCTACTTGTCAAGTACCTAACCTGTGGTATTAAATTCATTGAATTCATACATTTCCTTCTTGGTGTTGCAATTTTCAAAAATCGCAGTGTATTTAATACTGATTATTTAATTCCTAATGCTTAAATTACTGTTGATGTTGAAGTGAATTTTCCCCCGAAAACTATAAGGTTTTTTAGAGTACATTATCATAACAATAAAAAGGATACTCACATGACCTTCTTTACCCTCTGTCGCTTATAAGCGCTTATTCTTACGAAAGTTTGTTTTTCTATCTACTTAACTTTAATCTAGATAAATCTTTCGGGAAATAGTTACCTTACACATTTTGTTATAGATACACGGAACAGCGACAGTCAAATGTTTTAGAACTGGACAGTATACGCTGGCCTTAAAGTTCCATGCTCTTTCTATGACATCGCGAGAAACAATTGAAATTCGACAGACTAAAAGAGTACTGAACACTTCGAATAATGGATAACTCGGAAATGGATGATGCCACAATAAAATATATTTGAGACAAGGTTTATATTTTAAAGAGGTCTACAATTTTTGTGTAGTACATTTGCATTTATCGCTTAACGTTTACCGGCTATACAACATTATACGAGATTTTTTATGAAATAAAACATTTCAAAAAATGTTCCATTTAAAGGGAGTTTGTGGCGGGGGATTTTCTTGAATATTTCAAATTCTGGTTGTTTTTGTTAGATAAAATATTATCCAAAAATCATAAATATTGATTTTTCATCTTTGGAAGGTACTGAACCTCAATGCCAAGTTTGGCGTGTTCCAATTTATTGTTTTTGGTTGGTTTGTTTTGTATTTTATTTTTTAGTTATGCCCTTTGTAGACATGCGCACGCAGTTATTTTTCTAAAAATGCTTTTTGGGACTCAGCGGGCCTTAAAACATGTATTTCCGGTGAAGTCTCGTTATCGAATTTTTAGGTGGAATGCGATACCTTCCCTACCTATTCTATGTACGTGGTAGAGAAACAATACTTTGTTGTTTTACCATTTAGGCTTGTTATAGTTACAGGAAGTCAAAATTGTACTCTCTATGTCTTTCTGGGTCTCCAAGACTACTTCTACCAACTGTATAATTGCACAACACCAGCACTGCAGTAATGACATTAGCATCTGTATAATAGTCAATGATGTCAAGAAGACTTTGTACTTTAACACTTCACGAGTCTCGGTATCTCTCTTGTGGTATTTCAACCTGTAACCAGGAAGCAGTCTTAGTAAATTCATCTCATAACCTCTATTCTTCTACTTCAATTACTTAGGAGTAAGGTTTGATATGGGTGGAAAATGGAACAAGAACATGGAGTTTATAAAACACAAAGGGATTGGACAACTTTCTGAAGTATTAAGGATACTGACACGGGTACCAGATATGCCAGTAAAAACATTACAGGCCATGTATGAAGCAATGGTTAGGTCCTCATTACTATACGGCAGTGAAGTGTGGGGATGGGAGAGGGTGGATATTGTAAATAAAATACAATGCAATTTCTGGAAGCGCATTCTAGGGTTGGGGAGGTGTACTTCAAACTACGGAGTTCTTCGTGAGGTAGGATGCTGGGAAGATGCTGTATTTGCTAAACTAAACGTAGTTAGGTACTGGCTGCGAATAGTTAAAGGTGATTAAACAACTCTGAGAGCAATATGTTATCGTCATCAAATGAACAACATAGAGCATCCAAAATGATGGGCGGCGGGGTTGCAACGCGAATTATCAAAAATTGGCTTAAATGATATCTGGCAAAGGGGTAATGAAAATACACACAGTGCCGTGAGAAAAGTTAAAAGACGACTATGCGATATAAACAGGCAGAAAATAGAATCTGAATGTAGACAAAGATCAACATTGGAGCTACAAAATGAAATAAAAACTAGGTGGGGTAAGGAAACATATATTTTGGAATTAGGTATAAAACAGAGGACTGGAATAGCATGGCTTAGGTTGGGAGGGTGGAAAGCTCGCAAGATTGTTGATGATGATGGCAGAAGGATTTGCCCATTATGCGGGGAACAAGAAGACTGGACGCATATTTTGGCAGCATGCGTGCAGACGGAGGGTATTAGGAAAAAACTATTACCGGAAGTATTTTTGGCTTCCAACAGACGGTGGACAGCATGCTGGGACTTGATTCTAAACAGCCAAAACTGGCCAAGCTTGGGCACATACTTAATGGAAGTACGTGTACTAAGAGATAAGGTGTTTATGTAATTTTTCTTTAAACATATGTGGTGCTTGAGTACTTGTGCGCGACTGTGTGTATGTGTGTGCTTGAGGGTGTGATTCAGAGTGTTTTTTTCAATTTTATATGTATGTATATAGTGCGGTGATTATAAAAAAGTAGTTGTTTCCTGGTTGATACTGCAAGTCACGTATACAGACCAGGTATTTTTCTAGAGAGCATGTACGGTCTTATGACCCATGATCTTTTTGTTTAAGAATTTGTTTCGTCGTTTCCAGGAGCAGTAGAAATATTAAGAGTTTTGTTACATAGTCTTTTGACACTTCATATTTAACGCTAATGCGTAAGTAATTGAAATTACGACACCAGCTCTAGCATTACTGATTGTAATTTTGGTTCATTTATTTGAGATTCAATGAACCCAAGGTCTTCTTGATAGACAACTTTAAATGATGACCTAAAAGCTGTCTTATACAAGCTGTTTTTATTCTCTACCACGTACATAGTACTTTGTACTCTTGTGCAAACTGAAATGCATTATACTTTTTACTCTCAAAGAGAACACATTTACCAGATATTATAGGAATAATATGCACAATTTAAATATACAAGCAAATAAAACACTGTTTTGGATATTTCTCCATAAAAAATTATTTTATTGACAGTAAAACTTAAGTAAATTATACTTTTTATCTCAAAGAGGATACGTTTACCAGACATTACTTTAACGTCTAGTAAATGCCTAACAATGTCTTCAAGTAGCAAATTGGTTTCCCACATTCCCACAATTATTCCCCGATGCACCTTCGAAGTATTTGCATACATCGCGTGAGCTACAGTTAGCACACACCACTGCTTGGCCAACAAAGGTAGAACGCTTCATATACACCCCTCCCTGGTATGAACGCTCCTGCTGAGAATGTTGGTAAAATGCCTCCCGAAGCTGCGGTGACAGCATAAATGGAAGTGAGTGTACCTACAACGAAATTTTAATAAAATAATTTCTGCAAATGTTTATCTCGGCTTACTTGAAGCCGATAAGAGAATAAGCTTTTATAAGAATAGTTTGTAGAAAAGTGGATAAAGAAAGTCATATGAATGTAGTACATCAGACTTTTTTAAATAAAATTTATATTCAGTTGTGTAGCTGTTGTGCACTATTTCAATTCAGTTGTTTCTCATAACTGAATCGAATTAGTGCAGCTGATCTGGGGAAGTCTTTTCCTAACATCTTATATATTTTGAATATTCTCATCGTTCAAATTCTTATTCAGTGTGTTGCAATACCCCTTTCTTTTTTATTTTCCAAAGTGTAATTCCATATGCTAATGAACTTTTAATACATTGGAGCGAAATTTCACTAGAAGCATAACACCACACGGTGAAACAAATTGTGTAGACTAACTTTTGATATAATTTTTCATTTTAAATTTATTTTAAACTGAAATTGCTACTTATACATATTTAAAAAATTTTAGCTAAAAGTTCTATTAATGATTTATTTCAATTAATAATAGCAGTAAATAACAAATTCATTGTACTATGTACCTATCTTTCCAAGAAAATAGTTTTCAAGAAATGAAAATCGAATCTCACGTGAAACCTAAGTGATGAATCTTTCAAAATATTTATATTTGAATATTATTCCTTGAATATAATTATCTACCAAACGAGGTGGCGCCGCGGTAACGTGAGAGACTCCCATTCGAGAGGTCGTGATTCAAACTTCTAGGAACGACCAACCCGACCGAAGGTTTTGTTGCGGTTTTCCTTGCTTGCTAGGTTAATGCTGGGTTGGATAATTTGATCCACAAATTTTCCTATCATCCGTTCCATTGTTACATTTCATTTCCTTCATCTTCATCCCCATACCAGGATATGGGCTGATCACCCATCCTGGGTACGTTATGATATACTTGTTCTTCGACAAGCTATGACACAAGGCATTAACTTATAAGTCCTTGGAGGTGTAATCCTGCAAAGAGGAGGGTAATCCGAAAAAGAAGAAGAATATAATTATCTATTGTCAAAGAATAAATTTTCTGTAACATTAAAACTTTTCCTGAAAAAAGTATTAGCATTTATAAAAATAGTTTATGTATTAGGTTTTTAAAATCTGTAATAAAGGACTTTACTTTACATTAAAAAGCGTCCTTCAGCTCTCTTCATCCACATTCAAAGAAACTGAACAAAAGTTTCATTCATGGGGGAATTATTTTAAATTGACAAAAATATAGCAAAACAGGATTACATTTAAATGACCAAAAAAGGAAAACAGCAATTGGATCCTGATTCTAGGATGTTTCGGGAGTTTTTGCATGAGAATTTTGGGTATTTTTGAATCTATGGGAACTGTCTTTGTAATCGCAAAAACTCCTCAATCCAAAGTTTTAAAATTATTAGTATTAAATACATTCAGTAAGAAAATGTTTTAGTTTTAAGAAAAAAATCAACTGCATTTAAACAACCTACCACAGAAGCAAAAAGGTACGTTTTACAAGTGAATTTGAACATTCAGACTTCAGAATTGTTTTTCAATATCTAGGAAGGAAATCTTTTTACACACATTGTTGATAGGTATGTTCATTTTGGATTCAGGCACTTTCGATTTTATACAGAATTACACCATAAGAACGCAGTAACTGTTTTTACTTTTTCTTATCATTTTTATTCCTCTTACGTCTGGTAAAAGCCAAATCCCTCTTGACAAAATCTGAGGTACAAGGAAGTAAAATCCCCAGTGGAAGCGGTGGTAAATTCTATAAGCCCAAGTTACGCTGCTTGGATTATATCAAAAGGATAAACTTCTCTTCTGAATCCTCTACAGAGCGTTTCTGCTCACTTCAACCGAATAAGAATGGGAAGGCCTCCCACTCCAATGATTGTTGCAATAAAATTACTATATGGTCTGGTGGAACACTATTGCTTTCCTGGGATAGCATTTCGATATGCAAATAAAGATTTTGTATTCGTAACAGCATTCGTTCTTCTTTGGAAAAATGTACGCTTGAATAGACATGTCTGAGACTCGGATATTAGTTGTCGAACAATGACTGAAGAGGCTCAAGCCTCCCGGATTAGGATACTAAATATATGTACAGCATCGCACTTCAGACGTATCGGGATGGCAATAATGCGTAAGTATTGTTAGCATTTATTATTATTAATGTTTTGGAGACTCATCCGAATATCATCATAATATTCACAACCATTTCAAACATATTTTAAACTGTACAACTGAAGAAGTAGTTTTGTTGTATTGTTATTTGCAACACGCTTTGGGCGTCAATTTGAAGTTGGTTATTGCTTCACGTATGGAAGGAGTTGTATTGTATTTCGACTGTTGGGGAGCCGAACTTGTAGTTGGTTGCAACCGCACGTATAGTAAACAGTTTCCGGTATCCTTCGCCCCAAATGTACTTTCAGGTGGCCTTTGCCCCAAGTTTAAAAAAAATTAACTTTGTAATTAAACTGTTTCTTTAAATATTTAATATTTATGTTTGCCTCGGCTGCGTCAGTATTATTTTAGAGACGTAGATATCTTGGCAGGGCGTGATGTGACAAGAATGTAGGCTTACACAGAGTTTTAGTATTAATTCACTCCTTTTTATTAATCCTTGACACAAATTAAATAGCACTTCACTGATATCGAGAGCTGTGGGATTCTTTTATTTAATACTTGCACTTTTTTTAACACGTATACTATTTTCGTCTCACACGAATACATAATTAATTTCTCGAGGACACATCTCGCGTCTGGTTATGAGCACTGTTTGGAGGCAACTGAATTGATTTCAACCGTCTAAACTTGTAAATTTCTGATTGGCTAATCCTACTCCAATAGAATACCTGCATTTAACTAAAGTTTTTTCTGGTTGTTGATTGGCTATTTTTAAACTGTCTCAAAATTTACATTATTGTTGCTCCAATAAGACTAGTAGCATTTAAACTTTCAAACTCATTATTGCCTCAAGGTTACCTCATTGTTAGCAACGTTTAACTTATTATTCTCACAGCTCCTACATTATTTATTACGTAATGCATTCACATAACATCATTGAACATGTTTACAATAATATAAGCTAATGGAATGACTGTTACATACATTTTACAATTTATTGCATACACATATTGCTTCAAGGCGGGCTGTTATGGAATTTACTTATTATATAATTTGACTAAAATCATTTAAGTGTTAAAAATACTGCCTCACAACCGACAGGTAAATCCTGAAACAATGAGTGTGTAACGTATTCATTTATTTTTTAAATTTCTGTCAATTGTTCCAATAAAATGACTCATCCTGTTGATTTTATGGACATGATTATCAAAACTACATGTAACATCCTTTACTTTTTTCCCAAAAATTCGTTACCGAGATTTCATTGGAAATACATGTTTTGAGGTGCTCTGAACCCAAATAAAGCATTCTTAGGAACATATCCGTGTGTCTGTCTCTTTATGAACAGCATAACTCAAAAACGAAAAGTCGGATAAATACCAAACATGGTATTTCAGTTTAGTATCTTCTAAGGATGCACACAAAGAGTTTCAGGAAAATCCCCCCACCCCAGATACCCTTTACATGAAACATTTTTCGAAAATTATGATTTTCTCAAAAATGGCTCTAACGATTTTGATACAAATATCACATGGTTAAGATATTATCATGGCAAATGAAATGTATATCTTGAATTTTCTTAGAATTTCCCCAAGAATCCTCTTCATTCTGAATGACTTTCGCATAACCGGTAAACCGTAAAAGGTAGGCAAACTTGCTACACAAAAAATGTAGATCTCGTTAAAACACGATGTCACATACTTTTTATATTGTCTAATCAATCTTTTCTGAGATATTCTTTGTTATTTGTTTGAATTTTCTAATACTTAATACTTTTTCTCAAAGTAAATTCGTTATTTGTCTTTTTATGTCCTGGACATACAAAGAGAATGGAATACTACACATAGCAACCAGCTCTTAAAAGAGTTGACTATCCCTTAAAGCCCACCATATTCCCCTTGCACCTACAAGAACTCAGTCATAAGATTAACATGATGTAGGTGGAGAAAATGCGTTTGTAAGAATAGTTTGTACAAGAGTAGAGAAAGTCATGTGAGTGCAACACATAACTTTGTCTTCGTTAAATCATCCCAGAATGATTCAGAAACGCTAGAATAGACCGCCAGGGAAGTCTTTTGCTATCACGACCATTATGTGGTAAGTTGGCTAGCCAGACCTATCATTTAAGTCATAAATTTGCGAGAGCCATCTGCCGGCAATTCCCTTAGGTGACTTAGCCTCGGAAATCCGCTTTAAGGCTGTGTCGTTAAGTGAAACGCATGGCTTGGGCCAGTCTCTTATTTTATGGGGCAGTTTGTCTTCAACAACTCGCTTAAGATACATTTATGGCTTGGTTAACCATACTAGTCATTCCCAAGTATTTGTTGCTACCCAGCCTTAAGCAAGAGAAGAATGCCTAAAGGTTTATGTGGTCTACCTTTGCATGGAGTGTCAACATTTTGGTTTCTCAACCCGGAGGCCTCGAGTATGATTTTGGCTGGAATGTGGTAAGGTTTACTTTCTTCCCTACGTAAAGTGTGGGTATAGGTTATTTAATGGAGGGAGACACCTCGCGCACTGTGACTTCCACTGATCTATTGCGTTGCCACCCCCAGAAGGAAGGCATGAACCATAGGAGGCTACAGGCCGTAAGCAGACAGACTACAGAGACGCACGGAAGTATCTAACATTTCCAAGCTCGCAGACCCACTAATCAAGCAGCTCTCTGATGTACACGGAGAACAATATTTACACTGAGCATGCTTCCGCGCCATCTATCCGGCACTGCCAGACACTACGAAACTTAGAACCACACCTGAAAGATATTTCCCGAGGTCGCGGGTTCAAACCTGCCGGAGGGTGTAGGATACGATAGGATAGGACTAGAGGCAGAGAGATACTTAGCACCTTCTGTCATAATATAATGTATATAAGAATTAAAACACAATTAATAATAACTTACGTTATAAGAATTAAAACGCTGAGACCGGAATTTCGAAACAGATGATTTCAGTAAACTAGTCTATTAATTGATATAATGTTTTCTCATATCCAAGTCGATGTAAAGTCTCCCGAATCCAAACATACCAAAAGGAAAATTGGAAAATTTCACTTTTATGAGTATTCAAAGATAATAATTATATAAATAACCGCAACTTTTTTGTTGCATCAGCAATTCCAATGTTATTGTTTGAATGTGTCAATACTTTAGTCATTTTTAATGTGCTGCGGCTATTCAGTTGTTTTTCGCGATGTTGTGGAAAGAGCATGGAATTTCAAGGTCAGCTTATTGTGACCGCTTTAAAACATGCGACTATAGATTCGGTTTCTTCTTCTTGTACCTACAACGAAATGTGTAATGAAATGAGTGTCACCAAAGTTTTCGTAAGAATAGTTTGTAAAAGCTAAATAAAAAAATCTTATGCGTTGCACTCGAATAACTTTCTCTACTCATTCTTTCACAAATTATTTTTACAAAGTTGGAAAAGTAGCATCTGAGGTGACTGAAAAAATTCAATACCAAGATTTGAACCACGGATCTCCCGGTTTCTGTCCTGTTGCTCTAACCACTGAGCTACCATGGCAACATTCGTAGGACGATGACATTGAATTTTTCAGTCATCCGACTCTATCTTTCCAACGTTGTCCAACACAGGGCTTGTGTGGAAGAACAATTAATTCTATTTTTACAAAGTTTATTCGTCTATCTAGTTCATGTTAATGTAAATAAACATTTGCAGAAATTGTCTTCCTACTTCCTTGTAGGTAGAACGTGATTAGGGGAACACAGTAGGCTTTAACCGATGGTCAAGTCTTTCAAGTTCGCTGTGTAATGGCTTTGAAATTCTCTCACTTTGTATTACCAAGAGAGAGAGAGAGAGAGAGAGAGCGAGAGAGAGAGAGAAACGAAAAACGATTTTCCATTTAAAAAAAGTATAAAGTATTTGAAAATTATAATCAGTAGCAAGGAATATCCCCAAAAATAAATAAATAAAAAATTGACATACATTTTGTGTGCTTTAACGAGTACATTTCTTGTATAGCAAGATTCTTTCCTGTAATTTCTTGTAATTAATCTGGTAATTTCCTGTACTTTTATTTTATGGTTTTTACGTTTATGTTTTATGAGTTATTGTATTAATAGTCTTCAAAAATATTTGAAAGAATTCCTAATACAGGGTTGTTTGTAATCAGTGGAAGAATATCTAGCAATGAATTAGTTTATAAGCTTTCTTATGGAATATAGTAGGTTTTACAATTCTAAAATTTAGTTTAGGTACCTGCTCATGTAAGAAATTAGGAATTCTGTATTTGTGCATTACATCTAATTAGATCTGTACTTTTATAGTAATAATTGTATCATTGACGAAGCCAAAATTTCTGTATTGAAATCAAACGGTGAATTTAAGTAATTAATTAAACGAAAAGAAAATAAATTTTGTCCATCTCCTACCGTTTACATTTACGCAAGTCATTCAGAACGAAGAGAACTTCAAAGGTTATTCCCAGAAAATTCAAGAAATGCAGGTTCTTTCGGGACCTCTGCGACAAACTCTGAGGAACAATAGATCTTGCAAACGGGGTGGCAAAACGAAAGGTCCGAGCAGATGATCACCAACGATTCCAGCCCAGATGTTTACGGAATACTTTTGTTGGTGATGTCTAACGAACACTGCATGAGGGTCCTCAACATCCCAGATGTGGCTGTTCTTGCTGTTGAAGTATCCGTCTTGTTTGAAGTAGGACTCATTGGTAAACAAGACGTGCGCGGGAAATGTAGGATATGCGATACTTCGTTGCAGAAACCATTGGACAAACTGAACACGAGGTGCGAAGTCGTTCGGCCCGTCCCTGTACATTCTGGAGATGGTATGCAGTGTAACGTTCTTGCAAGGCCGATTTAGAAGTAATCAATGCATATAAGTCACAATCACTTAAAAAAAACTAAAAAAGTAAAATGCCGGGCCCATTATAGAATGCATTGGAAATAAAACACTCCCCAAGAGTAATAATTGTCTTGTACTACCAAAGCTTAAAGGAACTGAACAAGGATTTAAATCAGCTATAAATAAAAGTAAAAATCCATACAGCTCCAAGGGTACTGAATATATTAACACTCAAATGTAGTAACAAGGATATTTACAATTGAAGCAGATTGCATTGGAATTTGTCCTTCTCACACAGCATTTGCCATTTTGAATATAATATAAACTCGCTTCCATGAAATTTTAAATGCCGTTCCATACACTACAAGAATTTATAATTTTACTTACGCCAAAATTACATGATATAGATAATTTAGACAAGGCCGAAAGTGTGGAGACGGCCGCTCCTAGACACGAAGCTCAATACAAGTCCTTCTTCGCTGGTCGTCAGGAACTGTCACACTCCTTTTTCTCTTGATGCATCGCTCGGGGTACGCACTGGGAAGTTCAGGTGATGATGACATGGAGCCAATATAAGCGCCACCTATACTGGTGGACAGCACACAACCTGGCGAGCGCTGTAAAAACCTGGTGCAGTCGACTTCTGGTGTAAGGTAGGCTGCCGGCGTAATAATAAGCAGGGGCCGAAAATTGTAGTTCATGATTGCAGGTACATAAAAGAACTACGGCCATTTCTGCAAAATAGCCACTCGGTGAAATAAGAGCCACAATTGGCTCAGTAGAGCTGTTGTTCACAAACACTGAGTTAAATTGGGCTGTGCATCTAGACCCACCAAACCTAACCAGTCATACAGAGGCGATGCCCTTGGTTCAGCGGTTGTAAACAGTGTCAGCGTGTACTGGCTGTGCTTCTCAAACTTATCCTACCGGATACGCTTCAAACAAGCGTGGATAACTCCGTGACGATGCGTCGGAGGATGATAGTTGCTTGACAGAAAATGTTCCCCTCTGCGAGATCTTTAGTTTCTCAGAATTTGTCGCAGTGGTCCTTAAACATTCTGTACATTTTGCTTGTCATGAACATAATTTAAACATATGGTATTTTAATCCAAATCAATAGATCCATTTTTGAGAAAATCAAAATTTTAGAAAATATTTCCATGGAAAATGTGGGGGAATTTCTTGAAAATCTTCATGATCATCCTTGGAAGATGCTGAACTTGAATAGCCAAAGGTAGAAGCAGATGACTGAAAAGTTCAATGCCATAGCTGGGATTTGAACGTAGTGTAGAGTATCTCAATGGTTAGAGCAACCGGGTGGAGACCGGGAGATCCGTGGTTCAATTCCCGGTCATGGCATTGATTTTTTTCAATCATTTTATTCTATCTGTCCAACCTTGTTCAACACACGGTTTGTGTGGAAGAATAATTAATTCCATTAAATAACCAAGTTTTTGAGTTATGCTGGACACAGACACATAATATATACACATCGACACACAGAATATTTTTCTGAAAATGCTTATTTTGGTTTAAGGACCTCAAAGCATTACTTTTCGGTGAAATCTCGTTATCGAATTTTTAGATGGAATAGGTATAATACTTCCCCTACTTACCATACGTAGTAGAGAATGTAATAAACGCCAGCGGGTAGAGAAAGTTATGTAAATGTAACACACCAGATTTTCAAAAATAAATTATCATCTGCTGCTTTCTCCTCAGTATTTTAGTATTCTTTCTCTCACTTCTGATCACCTATCTTCTTCTGACTCGTTCCTCTGTTAATCTTTATTGTAGACTTCTTGCGGTGCCTAGATTTTCTTCCTTCCTTTGCTACATTCCATTATTTACTTTCTGTATTTGCATAAGGACAAATTTTGTTCCCTGTCGTTTTGCCTTCTCTTTACTTTTTCCACTCCCTTTTCACTTTTCGTTTACCACTTCTCTGAACGTAAAACAGCATAGCACGTTTCTCTCGCTTACATTACTTACTGAATCTGAAGAACCTGAAAGACTTTTATTTATCTTTGTTGAAAGTGTTTCACGAAACCCAATTATTCTGGTTTAAAGCTAGCTGAGGCTTGTAAGAGATTAGATGTTTACCAACCTCTAACTATTGCGATTTCATAGTCGTTATGCAGAACAATGTAGTTATTTTCCTAGTACTTGCTGAGGTAAACTCCAGTTGTTTAAAAATTTTGCATTTACTATCGAATAACAGGAGATTTATCTATTACTGAAATGGACATTACTTCACAACTTTTACATTTGTAGGCGTTATTCCTTGTTTTCAGCGAGGAAGTCCAAATGACAAAAATAAGATCCGAATTTTCGTTTTTATTTTCTGCTTTAAATTATTATTTTATGTATCACAAAGACGGTAGATATAAATAACTCAAGGCCGTTCTTTTAGTCTCAAAAGCTAAGCATGCAGCCATTTTAATTAATATAGTTTAATCTATCTTTATAGGCTAGTTTCCAAAGTTAGAGCTGATTTTCTCGATATACAGGGTACGTCAATAAATGTTTACGCACTTTAATAGATGGTTCTGCGTATCGTTTTTCTAGTTGCATTGAAGTATCTGTGAACAATATACAGGGTGTTTCACTTGCTCGCGCCTCAGATTTACAGTTATATAAACCAAAGTAATGGTAATAATTTAATAACATTTGCTATAGACATTTCCCAGGGTATGAGTAGCATGATAACAATGAGAATTGGCGACACGGTCGTTCTTATAAGGCTTCGCCAGTCGGCCATTTTATGTTACCCTAAGGATGCTTCCTTAAATACTTGTTTTCTTGTGTATTCCGGTTTGTTGTGAGACTGCGGTCTTGTTGTACAACGTCTGATGCAGAACATTACAGCGACAGTGTAGTCTGTGTTTAAATTTGGCACAGTACGGTACAGCAGAGTATGGTTCAGCATTATTTGAAAAGCGTGTGTTTATCGTTCGCACGCACACTGTCGTGCATAAAAGCAGGCCTATTCTCCTATATCGACATAGTGTTTTCCCTCCGTAACGTTTTCACTTTCACGTAACCAACAAATGACTCCGACCAGTCTATATCAGTTCTCTCCGCGAAGGGCCTTAAAACAATACATGAACATAGGAATTGAGCAATGAACGATGTTTATAAACTATGTGGAATGAAGGGGTGGATCGGATACCACCTCTATGAAAGAGTTTCGCTACGATTGGCACAAAGAAAAGCTAAATCTTTGACAAAAATTCGGCCTTCTAGATGAAGGGGTGAAGAATTATTTGCATGTGTGGTTAAACTAAATGTTAGCTACGACATATATTTTCATCAGCCATATGGAAACGAAGATTAAAGTTGTTGCCGCTGATAAACGGCAATAAGGATACCGACATTAAGAAAGCGGATGGAAAACGGAGTAACTAAAGAAGCGCCATAGGCAATTTATTGTTCAGCGTGGAGTCCGAAAACCACCTGCAAAGTATACCATTCAGTATCTTGTAAAACTTTGAAACACGGGAACATTGCGGGATGTCGGAAAGAGCGGTGCAGGACATGAAAAAGATTGACGACCTCACCAAGCAAGTCTCTGAGCACAGGAAATGGAGTTCCATAACCAAACCAACAAGCTGTTGTGCAACAATTGCAATGCACTCTTATGCGACTGAAGGACAACATTCGGCAGGAAATTGCTTATGTTTCCATAAAATATAAAGGTATATCCAGGCATACCTTGATTCTCATGGCTAACACTTTAAACCTTTCTTTGATAGCATTACGGTTCTCAAACACCAAGGCATGACCGCAACAAAAATTATTAAATTACGTCATTGGTTCAATTTATGTGTACGTTTAAATCTGGGGCCATAACGGAGTGATACATCCTGTAGTACAGTATCTTCTTAAGAGATCTCTGTATGCGTATGGCTCTTATAAGCATTACTAACATGTAAAATATGATATTGAATCAAAACGGCCGGTGTTACGCTTGCCGTCTGAGGAACAGAAGCTCATTTTAAAGTGGTGGTTTAAGTTCGAATATATGAGATTTTACGTGCATGGAGGCGTGAGATTGCAATACAACCTCCGACACGCTTGACAATTACACGGTTTTGTGATGAAGATTCGGAAGTCCTGCTTCTTCAGCTATGATCTTAGAAAAGTTTTGAACGTCGCATCAGAAATCTACAACACAATTTGCTAGTGGGACAAGAGTTAACAGTGCAAATGTACACGCATTCTGAAAGCCGCTAAGTGTAAAAGTAGTAGTGGTAGTGGTGATATTTATTAAGTATTTAGTATTACATTAATTGCATAACACAGTCACATGGGTCATAAGACCGTACATGCTCTCTAGAAAAATACCTGGTCTGTATACGTGACTTGCAGTATCAACCAGGAAACAACTACTTTTTTATAATTACCGCACTATATACATACATATAAAATTGAAAAAAACACTCTGAATCACACCCTCAAGCACACACATACACACAGTCGCGCACAAGTACTCAAGCACCACATATGTTTAAAGAAAAATTACATAAACACCTTATCTCTTAGTACACGTACTTCCATTAAGTATGTGCCCAAGCTTGGCCAGTTTTGGCTGTTTAGAATCATGTCCCAGCATGCTGTCCTCCGTCTGTTGGAAGCCAAAAATACTTCCGGTAATAGTTTTTTCCTAATACTCTCCGTCTGCACGCATGCTGCCAAAATATGCGTCCAGTCTTCTTGTTCCCCGCATAATGGGCAAATCCTCCTGCCATCGTTATCAACAATCTTGCGAGCTTCCACCCTCCCAACCTAAGCCATGCTATTCCAGTCCTCTGTTTTATACTCAATTCCAAAATATATGTTTCCTTACCCCACCTAGTTTTTATTTCATTTTGTAGCTCCAATGTTGATCTTTGTCTACATTCAGATTCTATTTTCTGCCTGTTTATATCGCATAGTCGTCTTTTGACCTTTCTCACGGCACTGTGTGTATTTTCATTACCCCTTTGCCAGATATCATTTAAGCCAATTTTTGATAATTCGCGTTGCAACCCCGCCGCCCACCATTTTGGATGCTCTATGTTGTTCATTTGATGACGATAACATATTGCTCTCAGAGTTGTTTGATCACCTTTAATTATTCGCAGCCAGTACCTAACTACGTTTAGTTTAGCAAATACAGCATCTTCCCAGCATCCTACCTCCCGAAGAACTCCGTAGTTTGAAGTACCCCTCCCCAATCCTAGAATGCGCTTCCAGAAATTGCATTGTATTTTATTTACATTATCCACCCTCTCCCATCCCCACACTTCACTGCCGTATAGTAATGAGGACCTAACCATTGCTTCATACATGGTCTGTAATGTTTTTACTGGCATATCTGGTACCCGTGTCAGTATCCTTAATACTTCAGAAAGTTGTCCAATCCCTTTGTGTTTTATAAACTCCATGTTCTTGTTCCATTTTCCGCCCATATCAAACCTTACTCCTAAGTAATCGAAGTGTTTAACATTTTGAATTTCTTCCTCCCCATGGGTCCACTTTTCATGTTGGCCGTACACATATCCATTTTTAAAGGTGACTGTTTTAGTTTTAAGAATATTTACCTCCACACCCCATTGCCTACAGTATTGTCGAAGAGCGTTTAAACCAGACTGCAAACCTTTTATCGTTTTAGAAAGAATTACAATGTCATCCGCGTACAAAAGAATTGGTATTTTTTGGTCTGCGATTGTCGGTGCATCTATGTCTTCCTCCGTCATCACGCTAACAACATCATCAATAAACAAATTAAAGAGTAACGGAGATAGTATACAACTCTTTTTAACTCCCCTCTGCGCTATGTTACATTCTGATGTATTGTGCTGATCGGTCTTGATAACAAACTTAACTTCTTTATACATTGCCCTAAGTGCTCCAATCATTTTCCCCGAAAGTCCTTTACGTGTTAATTTCTCCCAGAGAGCACTACGTTCTACAGTATCAAATGCCATTTTAAAATCTACAAATACAGTATATACCTTACCACCTTTATTTCTCAAATTGTCATCAATTATTGTTTTCAGAACAAAGACATTGTCAATAGTCGAGAAACCTTCCCTAAATCCTGCCTGAAATTTAGAAATCCTATGATGTGTCTTAGCACAACACTTAATTCTTTCATATAAGATTCTACTGTAAATTTTTCCAAATATAGAGAGCAGCGAGATACCCCTGTAATTTCCTGGAATGCTGTAACTCCCTTTGCCCTTGTAAAGAGGTTGGATAATGGCAGTTTTCCATGCTTCCGGATATTCTCCGCCTTCAAATATTTTATTGAAGCTTTTTCTATAGAAATCTACCATTTTATTAACTTCTAGCGAGATCTTGAAAAACTCAGCTGACAAGCCCTCTATACCAGCTTCCTTCCCGTTTTTTAAACATTTTATTGCACGAACAACCTCTGCTGTGCTAATTTCATAATCAAGCATTTGCACAATTGGAGCCCCAGTCATCCCTTCAGCGGCCAAAGTATTTAATTGTATCCTAAACTCCTCTCCTTCATAGACTGTTTTAAAGTGCTTTATCCATTCTCCAGCAGGGATAGTTGCCTGAATGGACCTTCGCCTTCGAATCTGTCTAATAACTTTCCACATGACACCAATTTCCCCATTTTCGACTACTTGACGTACCTTTTCTGCCTTTGCGTCCTGCCAAGCTGTTTTGCTCTGCTTTAGGACTTCTCTATATGACTTTCTTAGATTTGCAGAAGAAATTCTACGTTCTTCACCCCCTCTCTTCTGTATTTGACAAGTGCAGATTCCGCTGCTTTCTTCGCTATTTTACACTGATCGTTATACCAACTATTTGATGTTAAGCTGTTTGATGCATTACCCCTTCCTGTTAGCATGTGCGCACTTGCTTTCTGTATAATATTGTTATGTTCTGTATACTTTCAGTTCGTTTGTGTTGATCTACGTCAAAAGATATAATTTCGTTTTCTAAAGTGTTAATAAAAATCTCCTTTCCTGCCTCCCTCCATCTATATTTAAACAATGGCGTCAATGTTTTGCATGCGCTTTCATCCCTTGTATAAGAAACCAGCCGAGATGTTTTTAGAGTCATTATCAGTGAAAAATGATGAGAGTCAATGCTGTTTTCAACCTTAAAATTTTGAACTAACGGCAATACGTCCTGTGAACAAAGAATGTAGTCAATGACACTACTCCCATTCGTATGCACAAATGTTACTTCCCCTGACATGTCCGAACCGTATTTTCCGTTCATTATTTCTAACTCGTAGGCGTCACAAAAGAACAATAACTCCTTTCCTCTTGCATTCAGGATTGAGTCCTTGCTGTTTCTGCCGGGTTTTCTGTTATCTAAGTCCCCTTTTTAATTGTAATATTTTCTTGCCCTATCCTAGCATTCAGATCAACCATTATTATTAGCTTTACATCCTGATATTCGTCCCTGATTTCTACAATTGTTTCCCCTAAATCTGTAAAGAATTCTGGCTCAGCATACTGGGACGTAACCGGCTGGCGATATACAGTTATAACAACAATATTAATATTAGCTATATTACAATATATACAGGTTCCTCCCCTGAGATGACTATGTATTTCCTTAATAGACTGTACATAATTACTCTTAAAGAAAGTAGCAACGCCCCCAGGATATCTCCCCCTTCTACCTCTCACTTCTGAACCACTAAAGACACCTTGGAATTCACTTATGTCCACAGTTTCATTGTTTTTTAGCCAAGTCTCTGCTAAACCAATTATGTCCAAGTTATTTACCAAGTTCAAAAATTGACCACTAGCCAGTTTTCCCCTCAAACCTTCCACATTCCAAAACCCCACTGACAGCTGGGCATCTTCATTCTATCTGTTTGTTGTTGATACTAAGGTTATTACACGCATTAAGTGAGGACGACCCTGACTGCCGAATGGTGTTTTTAATGGTTTCAGCATATGATAAATTAGGATGAAGCGTTCCTGACGAAGATTGTAAGGTTTGATGAGGTACAATTCAAACTAAACGGAACAGTAAATCATATTGGACACCAGAAAAGCCACACGGTTATGTTCAAGGCAGTCGATCAATCCGGAGTTATTTGGCGTAGACTGTTTCTAGGGCTTTAATATGACCCTTCTTCTTTGAAGGTACAGTTACAGGCGCCAGATATCTGGAAGTGCTAATCACACCAGTATTGCCAGCTATAGTGTACTTTTTGGAAACAGCGACGGCAACCCCACACTAGCACCAAGGCGTGAGGGCTTTCATGGATGAGAATCAGCAGGGGCACTGGATGGGACAAGAGGCATATTTGAGTTCCTTGCACATTCACCAGATTTAACACTTCTGGACTTTTAACTTTGGGGACCTTCAAGGACGTCTTGTAACGCAGGAAACCACCTACGTATGTGCAGAACCGAGGACACACTGACCCACGTTGTTCAAGCAAACATTTGCCATTGTGATATGTGTCTGGCCGTTAACGGTAACCATTTTGAGAACCAAAAGTAACTGAATAGCGCGGGAAGAAAGTATTAAACCTGCAATATATAAATACACTATGTGATCATAAGTATCCAGACACCCCACAAACATACGTTTCTCAACTTAGGTGCATTGTGCTGCCACCTACTGCCTGGTACTCATTATCCGCGACCTCAGTATTCATTAGATATCGTGAAACAGCAGAATGGGACGCTCCGTGGAACTCACGGACTTCGAACGTGGTCAAGGTGATTGGTTGTCACTTGTGTCAGAAGTCTGTACGCGAGATTTCCACACTCCTAAACATCCCTAGGTCCACTGTTTCCGATGTGATAGTGAAGTGGAAACGTGAAGGGACATATACAGCACAAAAGTGTACAGGCCGACCTCGTCTGTCGACTGACAGATACCGCCGACTTTGAAGAGGGTCGCAAAGAGTAATAGGCAGACATCTATCCAGACCATCTCATAGTAATTCCAAACTGCATCAGGATCCACTCCAAGAACTATGACAGTTAGGCGTGAGGTGAGAAACCTTGGATTCCATGGTCGAGCGGCTACTCATAAGCCACATATCACACAGGAAAATGCCAAACGACGCCTCGCTTGGTGTAAGGAGCGTCAACATTACACGATTGAACAGTGGCAAAACGTTGTGTGGAGTGATGAATCATGGTACACAATGTGGCGATCCGATGGCAGGGTGTGGGTATGGCGAATGCCCGGTGAACGTCATCTGCGAGCGTGTGTAGTGCCAACAGTGAAATTCGGAAGTGGTGGTGTTATGGTGTGGTCGTGATTTTCCTGGAGTGGGCTTGCACTCCTTGTTGTTTTGCGTGTCACGATCACAGCGCAGACCTACATTGATATTTTAAGCACCTTGTTGCTTCCCACTGTTGAAGAGCAATTCGGGGATGGCGATTGCATCTTTCAACACGATCGATCACCTGTTCATACTGCACGGGCTGTGGCGGAGTGGTTACACGGCAATAACATCCCTGTGATGGACTGGCCTGCACAGAGTCCTGACTTGAATCCTATAGAACACTTTTGGGATGTTTTGCAACGCCGACTTCGTGCCAGGCCTCACCGACCTACGTCGATACCTCTCCTCAGTTCCGCACTCCGTGAAGAATGGGCTGCCATTGCTCAAGAAACCTTTCATCGCCTGATTGAAAGTATGCCTACGAAAGTGAACGCTACCATCAAGGCTAAGGGTGGGCCAACACCATATTGACTTCCAACATTACCGATGGAGGGCGCCACGAACTTGTACATCATTTTTAGCCAGGTGTCCGGATACTTTTGTTCACGTAGCCATGTCAGTAGGTTGCACAGTAACACTACTCTGAATCACGTGAACTTCCAGCAAATGAACGTCACTCTTTCCTGAGTGCAAGTCGTGGCGCGTTAGAGATATTCCCTGGCATGTTTCTGTTGTTTCTAAGTGTTAGCACAGCTGTACGTATTGCTCAGAAGTATTTATAGTTTTAACTTACAAATTAGAAGGCCAAAGAATGACCATTGCGAGTCAATGAAAAGTCCACGAACGAGGAGTCAAGGCGCAGAGCGAGCGTCAATGAAAGAAAGAGACAGTGTATTAATACCGTTTCTTTGCGTTAGGACTTTCCCTACCCGCCTTTGGGTGTGCTTTAGGTCTCAAACACAGTAAACAATTTGTATTAGTTAAAGCGCATATACATTTTTTGTGTATCCTACAAAGGATTCTGCATAGAAGACTATCGAAATGCCATCGCAGTGATGTTTAACATATTTATTTCGTTGAGGCAACCTGTTTATGAAAAATAACCAAACTTTTTGTTTGTATGATTTTGCTTATCTAAAATTTCTTTGACAGGATTTTATTGCATCCAGTGGCCTCACAACATGCACTTCTGGGACATTGTAAATATAAAAAACTATACAAAACTTCTGTATCACAGTACAACAAAGAGGAAATTATCTATTATCCGCCTCATTTTTGCACAAAAAATAAAATCTGGTAGTAATTGGTTGTACGCCAAGTTAAGGTGTTTTCTTTTGGACTAGTTTTTTTTTTATTTTGAACAATCTGTCTCGCCGGTTTCATATTACACTTCATCTAAAATAAGTCAGCAAGACCAAGGACTCCATATCTCTTATCGCCCTTTTATTCTTCACACCATCTTTTCACTCTACCTTCACTTCCCACCTCCCTCCTGCCCTGCTTGTTTTCTAACGCCGGCCCTCTAGCCCTCCTGGCACTGATTCATTAGCTATAAAACACTCCACCCTACTGTATTTGATACCAGAGTTCAGGAACGTGTAAGAGAGAAAAGTAGAGGGGGAATTTACAGGCCTGCAGGTTACACCTGTCCAAGCACTTCCAGAAACTGGACATATTATGTTCTAACTGGTGATGTAATAAGTGATTTACGCCACTGTCGATATACAAGGAACACTTGTGTGACACGGGAAAATGAAATATTCATAGCAATTTACTATCGGTGAAGAAGAAATCAAATGATTTACCTAATTTATATTAGAGGCATATTTATGTACAACTTCTTTGTGTATCTCAGAACTACTGACCATATATCAACAAGGCGTTAATAGTTCCGTATATGAATAATATAATACCATAAAACTTCTGCAAAACTTAGTCTTTTTTTACTTTCTCTACTACGTATAGTAAGTAGGGGAAGTATTGCATTCCACCCAAAAATTCGATACCGAGATTTCACCGGAAATATATGTTTTGAGACCCCCTGAATCCAAAAAATGCATTTTTGGAAACATGTCCGTGTGTGTGCCTGTGTGTCTGTCTGTGAACAGTATAACTCAGAAACGAACAGTCGAATAAACACCAAACTTGGTATTTAGGTTCAGTATCTTCCAGAGATGCGACACGAAGGTTTTCAAGAAAATCACCCCACCCCAGATTACCCTTTACATGGTTCATTTTTCGAAAATTTTAATTTTCTCAAAAATGGCCATAACGATTTTGATTAAAATATCATATGTTTAAAATATTTTCATGAAAATAAAATGTATATCTTGAATTTTCTGGGAATGTCTCCAAAAGTATTCTTCATTGTGAACGACTATTGCATAATTGGTAAACCATAAGAGATAGACAAAATTTTACTACACAAGAAATGTAGATCGCGTTAAAATACACAATTTATGTCATATACATTTTTGTTGTTGAGTGAACCATTTTCGAGATATTGCTTGTTATGCCCTTAAATTTTTCAATACTTATTTTCTCAAATGGGAATTCGTTATTCATTTTTTTCTCTTGTATATGCAAAGAGTATTAATCTGTGGCAAAGGGAATGGTGCTGCACCTAGCAACCAGCTATTAAGAGCTATGTATATGCTTAAAGGCTACTGTATTTCTATATTGTCTTTGTAAATATATATATATATATATATACTCCTTACGTCTACAAGAAAATTAGCAATAAGATAGAGGCTGCAAATGTTTATCTCGATTAACATGAAGCATGTGGAGAATAAGCGTTTGTAAAAATAGTTTGTACAAGAGTAGAGAAAGTCATGTGAGTATTACACATCAGAATTTTGTTTATTCTATAGCCTCCCTCTCCCGTTTTTTTATTTCTCTACCATGCACATAGGTAAAGAATTCGATACCGAGATTTCAACAGAAATACATGTGTTGTGGATATATGTGTTCTAGTGTGTGTATGTGATTGTCCGTTCGTCTATGTGTGTGTCTGTGAGGCATAACTCAAAAACGAAAAGTCGGATAAATACCAAAATTGATATTTAGGTTCATTACTTTCCAAAGCTGCAACACAAAGAATTTCAAGAAAATTCCCCCATCCAAAACTACCCTTTGCATATAACTTTTTCGAAACGTTTCATTTTCTCAAAAATGGCTCTGACGATTTTTATACAAATGTCATATATTCACATGACATATTCAGATATGCACATGTATATCTTGAATTTTCTGGGAATAACCTGCGAAGTCTCTTCATTCGGAGGGCATGTTGTATAATCTTGCTGGTAAACGTTAAGCGATAAACGAAAATATACTATACTAAACAAAAATGTAGATATCTTTAAAACACACAATTTATTTAAACTTGTGGCACCAGACATTTCCGAGATATCCGGTATTAATTGTTTGAATTATTCAATACTGAGCCATTCTTTTAAAGCACCGTTGATTTTCATTGTTTCTCGTGATGTTATGGAAATAGTTTGGCCAGCATATTGCGCCCAGTCCTTAAATATTTGACTCGCTGTTCTCTTTGTATTTATAACGAAATGTGTAATGTAGCTAATTCCTGAAAGGTTTGTGTGGATTAAAATGAAATAGAGGGGAAAGCAAACTTTGGTAGGAATAATTTTTATACTCACTAATAAGCGATAGGGGGTGGAAAAGCTCATGTGAATGTAACACATCACATTTTTATTTTCTTTGAACTTTTAGGTTAGGTTTATTTTCACACGCACATTCACTCTCCCACCCACGCTTTCAGAGGGAACGAAATAATCTTAATTAAAGAAAAATTCCGACCCCCACCGGAAATCGAACCCTGTACCTTCTTACCACTCGGCCACGAAGGTAGTTGAAATTTAGTTTTATTTTGCAGAAATAAGCGTCACAGAGTAATTGATATTATAAGTCAGCTTTCAATCATCTGTATACACAGAATCACTGAAAGGATGCCATCTCCACCCCTTCCAGTCGTATAACTATACAAAGCACTCCCTTTGAACACACGGGTCCTTTTGGATTACGCTTGCCTTTGTCGCCGTTCAGGTGACCATTATTTTTCACTGCACATTTATAGCTGCTGGAATATCGCTATCAATCAAGACTGCGGGGAGAAAACCGGTAGAAACATCAAAATCTAATCAACTCTGGCTCAAACCTGCGACCCTCTGGCAACAAACATGTGACCTTTTCCTTGCAGGTAGTCATTTGTGTTTGAAAGCACTATCACTAAAGGCTTATCGTACAAAGAAAGAGCTTACCACAGAGCAAGCTTGTCAAAACTGGGTTGTATGAACCTGTACTGACGTCATTTCATGTTATTCCCAAATCACATAAGTAGAAGGAATGCTCAGTGACGGCCAGTCGGCGTTTCCTGCTTCACTCAAAATAATGGCTTTGTAGTTTTCTTTTTAAATCAGATTTCGTTTACCCATTATCAGTACGTAGTTATCCTTTATGATTTAAAAATCTGATGTGTTATATTTCTCTATGCACTAGCGTTTATTTCTATATATGTTCTATAAGTTCTTACTAAATCCTATTACTTTCTCTACCACCTACGTAGTAGGCAGAGAAGGCATTGCATTCTAACCAAAACTTCGATACTGAGGTTTCACCAGAAATACATATTTGAGGCCAGCTGAAATAAAAACAAATAGAAAAACGCCCGTGTACATATGTGTCTTTGAACAGCATAGCTCAAATCGAAAAGTCTGATAAAGACCAAACTTCGTAATTTAGGTTCAGTACCTTCCAAAGCTGCTACACGAAGGTTTTCAAGAAAATACCCCAACCCAAACTATCCTTTGCATGGCACATTTTTCAAAATTTTTTATTTCCTAAAAAATATCTCGAAAGATTTTTATTAAAATACCATTTATTAAATATATTTACTGAAAAACAAAATGTATATTTGAATTTTCTGGGAACAGCCTGTGTAGTCGGAAGGAATAATTTTGTACAATCTTGTACAATTGGTAAAGCTAAGTGATAGACGAAAACGTTCTACACAAAAACACATTTTAAAACACACAATTTGCTTCAAATTTGTGACATCACCATTTCCGAGACCTCCGTTATTAATGGTTCGAATTATTCAATACTTAGCCATTACTTTCATGTTCTGTCCATTTTCAGTTGTTTCTCGCGATGTAATGGAATTTTAAAACATTTCTAAAACATTTTACTATCGCTATTCCCTTTGTATCTATATTAAACGTGTAATATAGCTATTTCCGGAAAGGTTTATCTCGATTAAAATGAAGTAGATACGAAAATTAACTTTCGTAAGAATAATTAGTATGCCCACAGGTTAGAGAGAGTCACGTGAATGTAACACATAAGATTTGTTTATACGCATTTTATCTTAGAGTTTGCAGAAATAGTTTCATTATAAATTTCGTTATGGTTACAAAAAAATTACAGGAGGTTGAAGCAATAATCAAATCCTTAAAAGGCAAGTAGTAGAATGCTGGCCTTAAAATTACGCTCTCTTTGCATGACACCGCAAAAAAAAATGAATTATGACTCAGCGCTTCAAAAAGTAAACATTCAGAAATGAAGTACACTTTACAGGCTATGCCCAGGAAAGACTATATACAGGGTGGCCATTTAAGATAGGACTGTGCAATATCTCAAAAACTAAACGTTGCAGAAATAAATGACCTGAATAAAAGTTGCGTAATATTATGGGGTAAAGTAAATGCCATTAGTCGTGTTTTATTTGGAGGACCTTGTGAAGGTCATTTTAGGATCGATTTAAATTGACCGTAATTGTAGGTTCCCATTTAAAAAACTTTAATTGACCCAAAAGTGACCATCACAACTCCTCCAAACAAAATACGACTAATGGTATTTACTTTTCCCACACAATATCAAGCAACTTATATTAAAGACACTTCATTCTACAACGCTTAATTTTGGGGATATTGTAAGTCTCAACTTAATTGGTCCACCCTGTGTATATGGGTGGACCATATATATAAAACGGGTTTTTACCGCCAGTCGGTTTAAATTAATGACGTCACTATTAGTTCAGTGAACACCTTGTCTCAAAGGGGAGGTGCGGATTGAACCTCGGACTGCATGCGTTTCCGACTTCGTAAACAGATTGATGTACTGCGGCGGGCAGAACTGTTTTTCACTCGAGATAGAAGTGATCACCGATCATAAAATTTGTATGGTTGAGTGCTAAGGCGAGACACTCTACACTACAAAACTGTCCAATTATTTAAGTTACCTATCAGCATACACGTTGAGACTAAAAGTTTACGAGACGCAAGCGAAAGACGTTCCAAATGTAAATACTGGAAAGGTACGACAAGTCCCATTTCACTAAGGTGACTTCGAAACTGTTGACAGCCACCCCTTCCACTCTGCCGAGGCACTGGTAATAAACTCGCTTTAAATTATTGACGCAATGAGCAGACAAGAGACTGGCGGCAACGCCAAATAAATCTGAAGGCCAGTATATAGAAATAGTGATCTTCCTTTACACTGCGATCGTTCAGCAGCTTTCACGCCGGCCGTTTCGGTCTACCACCAAAACAGGTATAATATCTCTGAATCGCTTCACGTTTTCATAGTTATAATTACCATTACACGATGAGAAGCACATACCTTATCACAAGAGATGTTAGAAATATTGCCCTTCTCTATTCACACATTTCTGTCATCTTCTCATGAAATTTTCATTCACACTCGAGTTCAATATTTGAAATTGAGTGAATTTCTCACTTGAGGTCTTTTAGGTCTTCCAATGCTTGGTGTTTGTTTTATACATTTTATTTTCCATGTGATCATTGGTGTCGACTAAATTTCTGTAATTGGATTTTGCGAAATGTTAAGAGTAATTGACCCACATTTTATATTCTTCTCGCCGAAGGATGGTTCCATTTATATTGCTGTATTTCGTCGCAAAATTACATATATTGGAGTACAGAGAAACCAGATTTTACACGCGATATTCCCTTGGATGACGTAAAAATTGGTGTGCAGTAAATGCATACGAAAAATTGGATCTATGTTATTTTTAACAAACAATATACAGAGAGGTATATGAACGACTAACACATTTTTTGAACAGCTGATCAATGTTGAATAGATTTAGAATCTAAATAGATGATTAAAAAATATAGATAGTAAATGTTAATTAATGAAATATTTTTAATAATATCTGGGGGTTTAATTTTAATTATTTTTATTATAGTTAGGGTTGCTTTTTTCCGACTCGGCTTTTCCAGCAAGACTTTGCTACCGCGCATCAATGATGAGTTTAATTCAGGACATTTTTGACGATAGGGTAATTAGCAAGGAATTATGGCCATCCGGATCTCCTGATTTAACTGCATGCGATTTTTATCTATGGGAGAACTTTAAAATTAAATGCATGTAACAAATTCCTATACATTGAAAGAACTAAAAGAAAACCAGAAATAATTCCTCAATTTTGAATATTGAACTCTCCAGTATGAATGAAAGCTTTTTGAAAGTATGCCAGAAACATGCCGATAGTGAAGAAATGTCAGTTATAAGGTATGAACTTATTATCATTGTAATTGTAACTGTATACATGAGAGCCTGATGCGGTTGCGCAGATATAACTGTCTCAGTGGGAGTCCCAGCTATGGCGGCCGGTACGCGAGTTACCACCGATGGCCACAGTGATAAAGAAAAGCACTGTATATGGCTCGTCAAATACTTGTCCCGAGAAACGAGAAGCGTCTAGAAAGACATTGAAGTAGTGATTTCAATTCTGGAGGAACTCGAAAAGATCATACAAGGAAATCACAATGAAACATAAATGCATATCTTATATTCATTAATTAAACTTTTTTTCGTGCGTTTAAAATCAGAGGAAATAAAGTTTTCTGTATTTATTTAATCATTTATTGATGCCAGCTGAGGTAGAATTTCTGCTCGATTGCCTCCATTTTGATGAACCTATAATGTTTGGGAATGTTGACGAGATGTTTTGATTAATTCGACTACAGAATTTGTATTTCAGAGCTACTTAATTGTGTAAACGGATAGTATTTCATGGCATTATCATTATATATTTGTACTGAAGGCAATGAAGTCAACATCCTGCTTTTGGAATTATGCATAAGGGATCGTGATATGCTAGGTTAATATATGCTATTTGTTCTGTGGTGTCCCATTGTCGCTTGTTTGCAGGAATGGTAGGAATTTAGTGTTCTCTCTGAATTTGTGCTTTTTTACTCATATGTTTGGAATAGAAATTGCAAGTGGTAATTAATTAACACATGTTCATGGTGTTAAATTTGTTTTTGTTAATCCTGTCACAAACGCTTCACGCATGGTCTCATTACATTAATTGATTAAGGGTTCCTTTTTTCTTGCATTTACCACTCGTAATTTGAGGTATGTGATCAACATTTCATTCTTTACTACTATTTTAGTTTTCAGTAGCGATAGATGAAACAATAATCAACATTTTTCGGTATTTATATTTTGGGAAAACAGCTGCTGTTGGCGTATATAATGAGACACAAAGAGGCCAAATACCAAATTTTTATTTTCTCTTCCACATACTTAGTATATAGAAAAGATGTTGCACTCCAACCAACATTTTTATATCGAGATTAGACCTGAAATGCATGTTTTGAGACTCTTGAATTAAAAACTCCTTTACAAATGGTCCGTGTTTCAACAATGAAATCAAAATTGAAAACTGAGATGAAAATCAAACTTAGTAATTAGGTTCAGAGTCTCCTAAAGATGCGACGCAATATTTTCAAAAAAACATCCTACCCCAAACTATCTTGCTTTAGTTATTCTTTTAGTTTATAAAAATGACTTACAATTTTTATTGAAGTACCATATATTTAAAATATTTACATAACAAATAAATACTTCTTGAATTTTCTCAGAATAGCTGGTGAAGACATTTCATTCTGAATACTTTTGTATAATTTATTTGTACACCATAAGAGATAGGTAAAATCATATTGCACAAAAGATATAGATTTCATTAAAGCATCCAATTTATGTCAAATACCTTTTTGCGTAAACGTTTACTAGATATTCTTTCTTATTGGTTTAAGTGACTATTCATTTTTCTTGTGATCATGCAAAGAGCATGCAATATCAAAACCATCATGCAGCGTTTTCCTTTTTAAAAATCAATTTAGACTATGTGTGCTTCATATACCTACAACTGGTAATGACATCTTATCTTAATTATGAATAATTAGTCAGAAAAATAAGCTCTTGCAAGAATGAAAGTCATGTGAATGCAATACACCAGATATTTTTTGGCGAGCGTGTTTAAAACGTTTCATTATTAAAATTTATAACTATAATATTTACAAAATTACTATTTTCAAACTTCGATGCAATGACTCTTCAAGGGATTATACAAATTTCTTTTTTATTCAAGTAGACAACTTCTTTTTATGTTGAACTGTTTTTCTGAAGTTCTAAATGTCTAAAAGCTACGATCCAAGTTTCGAACCCTAGTTGGGCCGAACTACCTCATTGAGGTTTTAATACAATATGGTTGCTCAGGCCTTAGATAGGCCATCAAATATTATATATCGCCTTGCTTCATTTGTGCATTCACTTTATTGTCTTATGTGACCTCAGATTAAAGGATGTTCTTAAAAAAATGTGCGTAGTCTGTATAAATGGAAGGATCTGATATGAATAAAACACTATAGAGAAGCTCTGGAAAGTTTCCAATTTTTAATAAGCAACCTTTTAATATCTTGCATCTAACTTTTATACTCTACTAAATATACGTAAAATAATTTTGTAAACAATACATAATAACACTTGAAAAATCAGTAGCATCTGCAAAAGATTATAAAACTAATCACATGAGAAATGATGAAAAACGTCAGGATACACAAATTCCAATTTGTTTGCTTGTGTTACATATTAAATGTTCAATGTGTTGCATTCACATGACTTTCTCTATCCACTATTTCACAAATCCTTCTTACAAATCTTTATTCTTCTATCTGTTTCAGGTTAATCGAAATAAGCATTTGCAAAAGTGATTTTATTACATATTTCGTTGAAGTAAAAGGGAATACTGTAGCCTTAAGGGTAAACATAGGATAAACGTGTCCTTAATCCATTACATATATATGAATATATTGATAGGTCCTGTACACATGAACAAGCACCTTTTCAAAAACTCAAAGTTGATTTTCTGCTTTTTTTACATTTTTAGTGATTTAAAATATTCCATACTATTTTTATTCGTTTTGCTTTAAAATGTTAGGACAAAACCTAAAATGTACATAGAAAAAATATTGTAGATGATTTTTCCAAATTTTTGGTATTTGCAAGTATATTAATTATCTATTACAATTCTATTGGCACCCTAAAATTACCTCAAAATTACATTTACAAAGCTAATAATTTTTTCACCAATCTAAAAGGGTAACAAAAATTCGATTTCAAACATTTGCTCTATATTGTTCACCTTTTGGAATAAATATTCAAAACTTATAAAATCCTTAATTATTAATCGTTGGAAGTGTTTCTTGTTTATAGTTAAATAATTACTTAAAGAATTATTAACTTTAAAGAGCATTGAATATATTAAATTGAAGTTTGCTATGCACACTATTCCTTGCATATATAATGCACAGTATAAATGTAAATCAAATGCAGAGTGACCGGAATAAAAGAATACAGTGTCCGGAATATTTACATAGGGGGTAGTATGTAACAAAAGGATAAAAAAAAACAGTTCTTATAAACACTGTCGTAAACTTAATATTTCCCGGTTATGGTCTACTACTCCACCATTAACAATTATCATGTCTTTGATCTACTCTTCACGATAGGTACTCGATGTGGCCGCCATCCACTGCGATGCTGCTTTCCACCCTGCGTCTCATGGAATCACGCATTCTTTGGAACATTCTGGTTGCCGGAATGCATCACAGACATCCAACATGGTTCTTTAGTGTCTGCACATCATTTATGGGGACTGATATATCATGGTCTTTAAGTGTCCCCGAAGCCAAAAACCTAAAGCGTTAAGGTCAGGGGAAAGGGAAGGCCAACGTATGGCCCTCCCCGATCAATCCATCGCTTATTAAAGACTCGTTTTTGCTATCGCCTAACCCTATGATGAAAATGGACCGGTGCTGTAAGTCCAGTGAAGGACATGAAAACAAATTACAGTACTGCAGTGTCACTATAAAACATGCGCCATTTGGGCACTACAGTACACCAGATATTAACATACCTACTCATAGAGCAATGCGTATGTAGCACGCAGTGGAATACTGTAGGTTGACTACTCTTGTACAGACCATATGTAAACACGATATGTTGTATAGTAACAAACCTCTACGCACAATGTGTTCTCATTCGTTTCGTTTCAAAGCGCTCGGAGTGCAAGATACGTTCCTCGTACAAAATAAGGCCATAACTCAGGAGATATTAGGTTTACAACAAATGCTTTCAGTGCTATTTTTCTTCTTTTGTTGCGTACTACCTTCTCTGTAAATATTGCAATCTTCTTTTCTGGACACCTGGCGTATGCATAATTAGTAATTTCACCTATTCGTGCCCTTAAGTGATATTGAAACGTTTTAGTCGTGGGTCACTATGTGACGGCTTTAAGATTCCTTCTCTTTGCGTAGCCACGAGAAAAGAAAGAGAAAAAAATTAAAAATAGTGAGTTAACATTTGTAAAAACTAAGAAAGTACTTGACAAATCATCCCAATTATAAATAATATATTGAAAACGTTTAATGGCTCCAAAAATTTAATAAATTGTATGTTTTAACTAGGGATGGGACCCCGATACCGTGATACCTTGGTATTCTCGACGCTCGATGTATCGAAGTATGTCTAATACTTTGAGATAAACATTCGATAATTTTAAAAGTTTACGTTTTGCGTTATTGAAAGTTGTTACGTTTAACTTCACGTTATTGCCTCGCACGCTCCTCGAAGAGTTGCTGGACTACAGTTTTTGATAGATCTTTCCTGTGGGTGAATCCAACAACATTCCATAGACTTGTGTGTATAAATAAAAAATCTGATGTGTTACACTCACATGCCTTTCTCTACTCTTGTACAAACTATTTTACAAACTCTTATTCGCCATCTATTTCATATTAATCGAGATAAACATTTGCAGAAACGATCTCTTGACATGCAAAGAGAATTACATTTTACACATAGCGACCAGTTCTAAAAATATTTGACTATCGCTTAAGGCGCAATATGTTCCCCATATTTTGTATTTGCAAGGGCAATATAGAAATACAGTAGCCTTTAAGCATCGAGATATATCTTAATAGATGGTTGCTAGGTGCAACACCATTCTCTTTGCCACAGATTAATACTCTTTGCATATCGAAGACAAAAAAAATGAATAATGAATTCCCAATTGAGAAAAGTATTGAAAAATTTAAGGGAATAACAAGCAATATCTCGAAAATGGTTCACACAACAACAAAAATGTATATTACATAAATGGTGTATTTTAACGCGATCTACATTTGTTGTGTAGTAAAATTTTGTCCGTCTCTTATGGTTTACCGGTTATGCAAAAGCCGTTCACAATGAAGAATACTTTTGGAGACATTCCCAGAAAATTCAAGATATACATTTTATTTGTCGTAAAAATATCTTAAACATATGATATTTTAATTAAAATCGTTAGAGCCATTTTTGAGAAAATTAAAATTTTAGAAAAATGTACCCTGTAAAGGGTAATCTGTGGTAGGGGGATTTTCTTGAAAACCTTCTTGTCGCATCTCTGGAAGATACTGAACCTAAATACAAGTTTGGTGTTTATCCGACTGTTCGTTTCTGAGTTATGCTGTTCACAGACACACAGACACACACGGACATGTTTCTAGAAATGCTTTTTTTGGATTCAGGGGGTCTCAAAACATATATTTCCGGTGAAATCTCGGTATCGAAGTTTTGGGTGGAATACAATACTTCCCCTACTTACTATACGTAGTAGAGAAAGTAAAAATGAATAACTAATTCTCATTTGAGAAAAATCACAATTATTGGAAACTTTAAGGTAATAACAAGCAATACCTCGAAAATGGTTCGCTCAAAATGGTTTCGCTATGCAAAAGTCGTTTACAATGAGGAATACTTTTGGAGACATTCCCAGAAAATTAAAGACATGCATGTCATGAAAGTATCTTAAACATATGATATTTTAATCAAAATCGTTAAAGCCATTTTTAAGAAAATTAACATTTTCGAAAAATGTTCCATGTAAAGGGTAATCTGGGGTGGGGGGATTTTCTTGATAACCTTCGTGTGGCATCTCTAGAAGATACTGAACCTAAATACTAATTTTGGTATTTATCCAACTGTTCGTTTCTGAATTATGCTGTTCACAGTCACACACACACGGACGTATTTCCAAAAATGTTTTTTTGGGTTCAGGAGGCATCAAAACGTATTTCTGGTGAAATCTCGATATCGAATTTTGGGTGGAATGCAATACTTCCCCTACTTACTATACGTAGTAGAGAAAGTAAAAAATTGTTCCAATTGAAGAATGTTGAACAGGAAGAATTTCGGAGTTGGCATACAATACAAAATTAGTTACATGCGTTTTTATACAAAACACTAGTAATAAGAACATAATTCAGCGAACAAGCTATCGCCTTTACAGATTTCTATAACGTGTGTATTGAGTATCGGTGGTCAAAATAAGTATCGGTATCGACTATGGACAAGTAGTGGTATTGTTCCATCACTTGTTTTAATGAGTCTACATTTTTTTGGTGTAGTAAGGTTTTATCCATTCAGAATATAGAGGACTTCAGATGAAATTCCCAGAAAACTTCAAGTATATAATTTATTTGTCATAGATGTATCTTAAACACAGCACTTTAATCAATATCATTAGAGCCATTTTTGGAAAATCAAAATTAACGAAACTTTTTCCATGTAAAGGGTAGTTTTCATTGTGGGAATTTTCTTGAGAAATCTTCGTCTCGCATGCTCGGAAGCCATTTGAATTTAAATTTCAACTTTAGCATTTAACCTATTTTTGTTTGTTTTTGAGTTATACTTACTGTTCACATATAGACACACGCGTGCCAGTGGACATTTTTCTAGTAAGTAAGTAATGTATTGTGATGCTATATATACAAATTCTTGATACAAACAGAATAATAATATCAACATAAGCAGGTTTTACAATTTAATTATGCATTTAACCTTCTTGTCTCTACAATACGTTGAGGTGCCTCTGGGGCCCAAAAGACTCATACCCTGTGGTCGCCAAACTATTGGGCCGTATTTACACTAAAAATTTGATACTAATCATTATTTAACTTTCCTCTACCTTTTGTGACTAATTTTCCTCAGTCAGCCTTACTCTACCTAAAACACTTCCAACTTCTGTTATGTTTTTCCTTGATTTTACATTCATAAGCTTTGCCTCTGAATTTCCTTTGGTAAATTTGACCACTCCTTTATTCTAAATGTCTGCCTAAGCATCTTGGTTTCTTCACAACCCAAAATTATGTGTCAATTATCATCTTTCCTGTTACACAAAGAGTATTTCTCTATCGTTTCCTATTCTTAAACCTTTCAGTTTCATAAATTGCTGTTTTGTCACAAATATAAACATAATTTTCCCTGCTCCAGTCCATTTTCATTCCCCCGTGTGTTCCCAAAGAACTTTTTAAAAATAATACTTGCGAATATTTCTTGTTTTTCAATATCTTCCAGTCTCAGTCTAATATCTTCCAGAGTCAGTCTAATATCTTTCCAGAAACCATTTTGTAACAGACACCCTATCTTCCTACACATCTCCAAAACCTGACTTCACCAAAACTTCCTTTTATCTTATTGAGCCAAGTATCTTTCTTGTTAAGCCTTTCCCTTTTTCTAAAAACGATTCTTTTTTGGATTCAAGGGGCCTCAAAACATGTAATTCCGGTGAAATCGCGGTATCTAATTTTTGGATGAAATACAATACTTCCTCTACTTATTATAGGTTAAGTAGTAGAGAAGGTAAAAATCGGAATGTACTCTGCTTTAACTTGGCTGCTGGAATATTCCGAAGTCGAATGAATAATTTCTACAGTCGCTGTATGTCCATCACGATCCACGTATATCTTGACAAGCCAGTAGAAGTTATTCTGTGAGTTTTTGCTGCATCTGTTGAATGTATTCAGACATAATCCTATCTCACGCTGCATCTAATCCCTGTTTGTCCCTACTTCGTCACGAGTTCAGACTTGCTCCTGAGACCTCTCGAGTTCTCACTTTTTACTGGTGAGTGTACTCTACGTGATGTTTCGTAACTTGTGGATAATGTGGATTTTTGTTGCTTAGTCGGTGTCACCAACTGTAACTTAGCCATGTTGCATGTAATATCACGAGCCAATTAATCAAGGAAACCCTAACCACGTTTACGGAGGTTAAGAAGAAAATTTCAGAAGTTGAACCTAAATTCTTCCTCTTATTTAACTGATTACCCTCTCTTTGTAGGAGTTACGCCCCAAGGACTTACAAAACAAGTCAGAGCAAGCAAACTCTAGATTAAAACATATCCAGGATGATGATCAGCCCAATACTGGCGGTGAAGAAAAGGGAAATTAAATATAGTGATGAAAGAGATGAGAGGAAAATTCACGGATCAGATTATACAACCCATCATTCATCTAGTGACTGAGGGAAACTAAACCTAAATTACAGAAGTTAAGAAGAAAATTAAAATTAAAAGTTTTGCACTGACTACTTTTAGAAGCGATTGCAAGTTTTTGCAAAATCTTATAGGGGCAAAGCTGAAAATATTCATAGATACGTGTAAAACATATTATCAGTCAAATTAAGTGATAACATTTTAATTTTAATAACGATAACACAATAAGTGTACCAATTTCTCAACCTTTATGAATGATACCCTCAAAATTATTTTGCGTGTACTATTACAGCAGCTTTTGTGTGTATTCGTCTTTCTTCCTAGTTGAAGACAATGTTTTATTTGTTTCAATTGCCTATTTAACTGGTGATATATTCTATTCCTATCGTGTTGGTCTTACCACCGGTCGTGATGTGTCTGAAGTTTATCGCAAGTTTCGGAAGCCGATCTTCATTCATTCTATTAACATAGTATTTCTGTTCTGTTCTCCTACGTTTTATCCATCTCGTAACGTCTGTAATTCCACGTGTCCTCCATCTCTTGGTCTTTTTATCATACACTATCACCTGATATTGATCTTAGTATTTTCATTTCATCTGTTTTAACAAGTTATGTATTCTGTTTCCTTTGTGTCTGCTCTTGTCACAATCGCGCTTCATACTTCGACCACTATTAGGCCAATTAATGAAATTAATTGTTCTTCCACACAAGCTTAGTAATAGTTTGTATACTCACAAATAAATTACAGAGGTTAGAGAAAATCATGAGAATGTATCACATAGATGCCGAGCGGGATGGCTCAGGCGGCAACGTCCGTGGCCCGCATTCGTGAGGTCGTGGGTTTGATTCCCGCGGCTGACCATCCTGACTCATGGGTTTTTACGGGGTTTCCCCAGTTCGCTAGGCGAATGCTGGGAAGGTTTCTTATATCCCTCCCAATGTTCTGTCCTTCCATTTTGCCTCCATTCTCATTTCACTTTACCTTGGCTGTTTTGGGGCTGAAAGTGTAGACGGAAATCTCAGCGCTGCATTCCAAGGGAAAAGGATGCTCTATTAACCCTTCGTTCCTCGGAATGGGGCGGTATCCGAGTACTGGCCCCCCAGAGGGAAGTGAAAGCCTGCAGAGAGAAGGGAAGCCAGTTGTACCAGCTGCCATCCGAGGATCTTCAACCTGGAAATGGGTAGGGACCCTGCCCTCTGCCCTGCTGGGCCTTCAGGTCCAGCCGCCTCTGTCTCCTCTAATCTTACCAATGCCTCCCGGGAGTGCCCCCTCAGAGGCTTAGGCACAAAAGATCTTCGTAGACGAGGAGCTAAGTAGCCCTCCGAGCCTTCCTATCACATCAGATTTTCTTTTCGTTTAACTTGGCGGTACACATCTTAGGGCCATATAGTTGGTTCATTATGCTGATAAATGTGTAATATTTTATAATGGCTATGAAACATGTATTTAGGCATCTGACCAGCAACAGTCCTGATATAGGCTAACCGGTTATTAAATAGCTGCTACACATACACCAGACATTGGAAATGTGAGGGAATCTTTCAAAGAAAATGTTCTGATCTCTGCCCGAAATTTATTCCGGGACCCTTAGTACAATAAATAGGTGCTCTACCCTAAGGGCAGTCATCTATTACATATAAAAGTAGTACATTTGCATAAATGAAATCAAAGTTTAATTGTTTAACACATCTCCTGTTGGAATACACATTAATTGAATCTAAGTTATTAAAAGTGTAGCTATAAAAATGAATGAAAGGTCTTAAGCTTTTTATTGTTTTTATATAACGACTACGTCCTATTTATAAGATGAAGATAGAAAAGCAGAATTTCGTAAATTATTCAGTAGCTCTATATGAAGTTCTTCTCAATCTACAAATATGGTTAGCGATACTGAGAAAAGGAAGCTGCGATAATCTTAAAAAAAAAAGAATGACCCGCAAAATTATCGAGATATACGGCTGTAATTATTTGAAATTTAGCATTTCATGACGCTTGGTCGAAAGTGGAAAGAAATACTCGTGGAGAAATAAACTAAGGTATGAATAATCGACGTTTTTAGGTGTTTTCTTGTAGCTTCAACCTTTATGATTATACGAATTTATTTCTCCTTCATTTTAGTTGATGTTTCCATTACAATATTTAAGTATCCGGCAAAAAAGAGAAGGTGAGAAAAGAAAAAGTGGAACTTCTGCTCTACTAAAAGCATACAAAATTATTTTAAAAATAGTGAACTTAAAAATACTAAAATTTTAGAGCAATTTTCCAAAAATTATTAAGTTCATACTGCTCGAAATTGTAGACCAGATAATCTGCATTATTGGTTGTTGTAGATGCTAATATTATAAAGAGAGAAGATGTGTTTTTGGGGTGAGGGGGTATTGTCGGAAGAATGGGTATAGAGTGTCATGCGAATATAACAAATCAGATCTTCTACCTTTTGCTTTACCAATATTAACTCCTGGAGGATTTATTAGAAAATACATTTCAGTTTTTTACAACGTTGGACGTTTTGACAGCAGGAGGCATTGCCTGTTTAAAGCATTTGCAAATAAAAACATTTTCGTGAACAAAAATCCACATTTTCCTTTCAGAGCTATGTAAGAAGGTAGGGCAGCCAGCCACCCCACGACACGTTGAAACAGCTGCGGCCATGTCCTCATGGAGGTAATTTTGCCTTTGCGCCTTACATTGGTGGCTCCGTGGCACTTTTACTCGTGTAGCTAATAAAATTGTTGCCCCATTGTTGCGTTATGAATTCTACAGATGTTCTGTGGCATTTCATAAAATGTAACCTTCTTTCTCAGCGCTACCCTTTAAGTTTGTCTGTAGAGGTAATGAAACTTAAGTATAGGAATCATAAAATAAAGTTTCTTATAAATCAGAGAAAAAATATGGGAAGTAGAGTATCCCCTACAAATATGAAGAAACGTAATTTCGGAGGGTCCTGAGTATTTAAAAAAAAAGAATGTTGCATAAACCAAAGATGTAATGAGTATAAGAATAAAAATCGGATGTGATACATCAACATGACTTTCTCTTCCCACTATCGTTTATTAATGGCTAAACAAACTATTCATACTAAAGCTTATTTTTCCATCTACTACATTTTTATCCAAATAAATCTTTGCATAAATAGCTACATTACACGTTTCGCTAGGATACAAAGAGAAAAGCGATGGTCAAATGTTTGAGAACCGGACGTTATATGCTGGCCTTAAAATTTCACACCGTTTCCATGCAGTCGCGAGAAACAACTGAATGTTGAAAGGACTTTAAAGAATAACGAATAAATAACCGTTAATAACGGATATATCAGAAAGGTATTATGACACAAATAAACTCATTTGAAGTAAATTGTGTGTTTTAAAGAGATCTACATTTTTTGTGTAGTGCGTTTTCGTCTATTGCTTAACGTTTATCAGTTATACAAGATTAAACAAAATTCCTACCGAATGAAGAGAACTTCCAAAGCTATTCCCAAAAATTAAATATATACATTTTATTTGCCAGTTAAATATCTTTAATATATGGTATTATAATCAAAATCGTTAGAGCCATTTATTAGAAAATCAACATTTTCGAAAAGTCTTACATAAATGGCAGTTGGAGACGGCGGTATTTTCTTGAAAATCTTCGTGTCGTATCCTTCGAAGATTCTGAAATTAAATGCCAAGTTTGGTACTTACCCGAATTTAAGTTTTTGAGTTAAGTTCTTCACAGACACACCACACACACAGACATGTTTCCAAAACGGCTTTGTTTGTATTTATGGGGTCCCAAAGCATTTATTACCAGTGATATCTCGGTATCAAATTTTTGGTCGGAATACAATACCTTCCCTACCTACTGTGTACGTGGCAGAGAAAGTAAAAAGAGGTGTGGGTTTCGCGTTTGATCGACGTACTTTTTAATGTACAGCCAAGTATTATTTTGCGTCTCTGAATCTCTATGTTTATCTCCAGTTTGTTTGCAGTTTGAAAAAGAGGTGGGTTTTATGCCCAAGAACTGCGAACTTAAAGATCTATTGCGCATCCCCCCTTTCATCAGTTAAGTAGTCTGTTGCTCGTTATGAACTTAACCAGACTGCTAACTGAGGCTTTCGATAGTTCATCTATCTTTGGAAAATGATTGCTCTTTGATTCGCAAGAGCAGGGCAATCACATAGCAGATGAGTAACAGTCTCATCTCCTTCTAGGTATCTACTACAGATAGGATTGTTAAATAATCCCATTCTGTATAGATTAAACTGAATGAATCCTGTTGCCTATGCAAGACTTCTTCTACTAAGACCGCGCAGGTACTTTGCCCTGCTGTTATCCAGGTCTGTAATGAACAACTTGGAATGTCTGCAGCCCTCAATGGAGTTCCAGTAGTTCTTGTGTTCTGCTTGGCCCAGCACTTAATAGCCTAAAATAAATGAGTCGAATGATACTAAAAGCCTTCACTTAATATCATTTTTAATATCATTCGACTCATTTATTTTATCAATTGACCTCTTCACTGTCAAGATAGTCCTTTTTCAATTTTGACTTAATAGCCTGTTTCACTGGTCTGTAGGACACCCCCAGTACAGGCTCCGGACCCAAAAATGGGATTTCGCTGCCAATCTTGGCTGCTTCATCTGCTATCTCATTGCCTGGTATACCTGTATGTCCTGGCAACCCACATAAGTTGAATCCTATTGTGTTCAGCCAGTGTCATTAAGGATTCCCAGCATTCTGAGACGAGCTCGTTTATCTCCAACTTAATGATGGTCATTGCAGAGGCATAAAACGCGTGCTGAAGCAAATGAGTAATTATGAGTAATAAGGTTTCGAATCGGATTCAACTTAGAGTAGAAAAACGCGGCATTAAATATTAATAATTTCTAATTCTAATTTACTCTCATAGTATTTATAATAATATATGATTGCTATCTGGTTTACCCAGCACTTCACGCTGTTTTTTTAATCCTGGAATGACGATCTAATTAATTAAATCCCCATATTTATGGAATTATTGTACTACGATTTAGTAGACGCTCATTTTTTTATCGCTTAGAACTGTATTTTCGGAATATCATGATATTCACTGAAATGGGGCTATGGAATTGTCGAATAATTAGTAGTAGTAGCAGCAGTAGGAGCAGTAGAAGGACTTTTATTGTGAACAGTTTCAGTCTACTCTTGTATAATACAACAGTCGCATGGGCCCCATGCGTGCTTTTCCTGTCCCTAGGATCTTACAATACGTGTATAATACTAAATATATACATATTAACTAGTTAGTAACTACTAATTACATAATGAAGGAAATAAAGAGAAGCAAATAAAAGAAAGAAAATCTGCTGTGATATGTTTACATGGCTTTCTCTACCTGCAATCGTTAATTAGTGGGTATAGAAACTATTCTTACTAAAGCTTATTTTTCTATCTATTCATTTTAATCCAAATAAACTTTGCTAGAAATAGTTACGTTACACAGTTAGTTATTGATACAAAGGGAACAGCGATTGTCAAATGTTTAAGAACTGGACGCTATACTCTGCCTTAAAACTCCATACTGTTTCCATGCAATAGCGAGAAACAATTGAAAATCGATGGGACTTAAAAGAATTACAAAGTATTGAACAAATTGAACCATTAATAACGGATGTCTTGGAAATGGTTGATGCTACAAAAAAAGCTATTTGAAGTAAATTGTGTGTTTTAAAGAGATCTACATTTTTGTGTGTTACGTTTTCGTCTATCGCTTAGTGTTTACCAGTTATACAAGATAATACAAAATTCGCTCTAAATTAATAGGACTTCACAGGCTATTCCCAGAAAATTCAAGTTATAAATTTTTATTATTCATGTGAGTATCTTTAACATATGGTATTTTAATCAAATTCGTTTAGAGTCATTTTTTAGAAAATCAAACATTTCGAAGCGTATTCTATGTAAAGGGTAGTTTTGGATGGGGAATTTTCTTGAAAATCTTCATGAAACACCAAGTTTTCGTTTCCGAGTTATTCTGTCCACAGACACAAGCACCTTTTTTTTCTAAAAATGCTATTTTTGGATTCAGGTGATCTCAAAACATGTATTTCCCGTAGAAGTTCGGTATCGAATGTTTGGGTGGAATGCAATCCTCCTCTATCTGCTATGTACCTACGTGGTAGAGAAAGTAGTAATAACCATGAATTACAATTACAAACGTAGCATCAAATATTTGCAGTGCTCTACCTCTTGAAAGCTTGTTCTTATGTACCTCTCCCCCTCTTTCATTTTCCAGGGCATTAACCTCCTTTGCCGAATCTTAAATAAAAAAGGCCCCATTTTATGACACCCGCGTCTAAAATACATCCAAGCAGGCCTTCATTCCCCTGCTGGACTCCATAAACACTCAGCCAAAATATGATTCCATGTTTCCCCTTCACCACAGGGTGGAGATATTCTCACTCCGGTGTCATCCGCTAATTTGTTACCTTCCAGGCAATCCAATCTTAGCCACACTAAACCACTTCTTTCCTCTCGCGTACAGTTATCTAAATGGGCCTTCTTCCCCAGCCTCGCATTATTTGAAATTGTAAATTAAGTGAAATATTAGCCCTACATTTTTACTTTCTCTACTACGTATAGTAAGTAGGGGAAGTATTGTATTCCACCCAAAAAATTCGATACCGGGATTTCACCGCAAATATATGTTTTGAGACCCCCTGAATCCAAAAAAAGCATTTTTGGAAACATGTCTGTGTGTATGTCTGTGTGTGTGTGTGTGTGTGTGTGTGTCTGTGTGTCTGTGAGCAGCATAACTCAGAAACGAACAGTCGGATAAACACCAAACTTGGTTTTTAGGTTCAGTATCTTTCAGAGATGCGACACGAAGGTTTTCAAGAAAATCCCACCACACCAGATTACCCTTTACATGGAACATTTTTCGAAAATTTCAATTTTCTCAAAAATAGCTCTAATGATTTTCATTAAAATATCATATGTTTAAGATAATTTCATGAAAAATGAAATATATATCTCGAATTTAGGGGGAATGTCTCCAAAAGTATTCCTCATTGTGAACGACTTTTGCATAACTGGTAAACCATAAGAAATAGACAAAAGTTTACTACACAAAAATGTAGATCGCGCTAAAATACACAATTTATGCCATATACATTTCTTATTGTTGGTGAACCATTTTCGAGATATTGCTTGTATTCCCTTAAATTTTTCAATACTTATTTTCTCAAATGGGAATTCGTTATTCATTTTTTTGTCTTGGATATGCAAAGAGTATTAATCTTTGGCAAAGAGAATGGTGCTGCACCTAGCAAGCATCTATTAAGAGATATGTCTATGCTTAAAGACTACTGTATTTCTATATAGCCCTTGCAAATACAAAACAAGGGGCACATAGTAGGCCTTAAGCGATAGTCAAATATTTTTAGAACTGGACGCTATGTGTAAAATCTAATTCTCTTTGCATGTCAAAACATCGTTTCTGGAAATGTTTATCTAGATTAATATGAAATAGATGGAGAATAAGAGTTTGTAAAAATAATTTTTACAAGAGTAGAGAAAGTCATGTGAGTGTAACACATCAGATGTTTCATTCTAAATTCTGTCGTTCAATATCGCGTAGCATGCCCGAATTCGAATAATTAACTAAAACATGTCTTCCGGGTAGCACGCCATGGTATTAGAGTAAAACCAATTTCGAGAAACTCTTTGTTATTGATTTGAATTTTCAAATATTTTAACTTTATAAAATGGGATCATCTCTATTTGCCCTGTAAAGAGCATAAAATTTCAAACCCATCACATAGGATACGCTCTTTAGAAATTTGACTAACGCTTTACCACTGCATCCTCCAACAAAATGTATAAATGTGAATTGAAACTTTATCTGGATTAACGAGATGTAGCTAGAATACTAAGCTTATGTAAGAATAGTTTATAAAAGAGTGAGTAGAGAAAGCCATGTGAATCTCACGCATCAGAACGTTTATCTTCAAACACGGCAACCTAGCACCAGACACAGTTTGCTTACTTAACGATGCCGGCAGTAAAAGTCTACAACCTTATTTGATCGAAAGACTTTTAGATAAGGGCAGTGGATCACATTGTCAACTATTGTAGCCATCCCTTGGTTCTGTTGTTATTTAATATTTTCACATTGGAGGCAGAGGTAACGGTTATTCGACGGAGGGTTACACCTGGCCACTGCGACTAACTAGAGCTATTGACTACATCCCTGGGAGGCAGAGATGAAGCGAAGGAGCCGCAGGCAGACAGGTCCACACAGACGCAAGGAAGTCCCTAACATTTCTAGTTTGAAACACCCGGCTTCACCAGCAGAGGTGAAGAATCCCGCGAGACGGCAACAAAGCGATATAGTAGGCAGGCCAACGCACCCTATCGTTTACGGAGAGAAATATTTATACAAAACCCAGCAACCGTACGATCTTGCCGATCTTTCCGTACGACTACAGGACCCGGAGACACTTCTTGAAACATGAAAGGAAGAGAGATGAAATTATAGGAAATGGGGGAAAGGAAAAATTGTGGTAGAATACACCACCCCAGTATTTCATAGACGACCAGAGGAAAACCATGAAGAACCCCACGGCCAGAATGGGCGCTATCAGGAATCGAACCCAGGACCTCCAGAATGCGAGCCACAAATGTTCTATAACCTTAGAAAAATAATCAAACATTGAGTGATTTGGATTATTACGCTGGACACAATTTTCTCCATTTATGTATTTAGTAATACATTGATAGTGAAGTTGACTACATCTAAAAGAGGAAAGTATGTAGAAAATTTACTTACATAAGCGTTATTAAAAGATTTTGCCTCACAAGAACTTAAACACATAGCCTATAGGATTAGAATAAAAGTTACTCAAGAATTTGGATACTGAATTCGCTTCATACTTCTACAGTAGCAGAAAACATTAAAATTAAAAGAATATATAACGGGTCTTCAAATTTATTCGCCCTTTACCGCCAACCGGTTTAAATCAATGCCATTATTAGTTCAGCGAGCCCCTTGTCTCAAAGGGGAGGTGCGGAACTGTACCTCGGACTGTATGCGTTTTCGACTTCGTAAACAGGTTGATGTAAAGCGGCGGTGCAGAACTAGGACATGCTGTGCGTTCTTTCCACGCGAGGTGGAAGTGACCACCATTTGATCACAGAATTTGCATGGTTGAGTGCTACTTCCGAATATGAAGAATACGAGGGGGAATTTATCGTTGAGAAATATTTTTCTCCGTTCATACCCAGAATTTCATCAAGTCCTGAGACAAAATATCATGTAAAACAAAAAACGTTGTTTTTCATTTTACAAAACAAAAGGAAGAAATAACTAATATTTAAAGATATTTAAAATACTTAAAATATTCATAAAGTTTACTTTAGTATTTATTTAAAAAAAGGAAAAATTGTGCCATTAAAGCCGAGGCACTGTACTCCACAAAAACCGCCGAATTATTTGAGTTACTAAAGTTAAATTGCATTTTATTTATGGATGCTGTTTAACTGTTGTGGTCCTTAGCGTCCCATTCTATACTGGGCGTGAAAGACCGGTAATTCTTCTCACCGACCTTTTATTAGGCTTGAGGTTCTTTTACGTGCCGTGAATCTACTACACGGGACGACCGGCTTTACTTCCCTTCAAAGAAAACCGTGCTAAAGATTTTTACGCCCTAAAAATCCTACGCCCTCCGCCGGGTTTGAACCCGCGATCTCGTGAACTATAAGCTAGCATGTAACTACCACATCACGGAGGACGACACTTTTTGTGCTATCAGCATACATGCTGAGATTGCAAATTTACAAAATGCAAGCGAAAGAAGTTCCAAATGTATATACTGGAAAGGTACGATACAAGTCCCATTTTGCTGAGGTGACCTCGAAACTGTTGATATCTACCCCTTCCATTCATCTTTTGCTAGTTCTCTGAAAGAGGCAGTATGATAAACGTTTTGACGTCATGCTCAGTCAACCGACTGGCGCAAAGGCCCAATACATCTGAAGACCGCGGTAACACAGGAATCGTACGGTTATAAGCGGACCGATTGACTATGGTTTCGCCTTGTCTTTTGTTTCCCTAACATTTCTCCATCGCCTGAATGTTAAATCGTGAACGTCCATGTATATTGTTTGCAATAAAATATAATCAGCTTTTGTTTTACAGGCGTTCTTTGAAGTACCATAAAAGACAACGAAAAGTCAAAGCCATCTCAGGGTGTATCATTTACTATATGTTTGTATTCTAATATTCAGGTGTTGTAAAAACCTTTACTTTCTCTGCCACGCACATACATAGTAGGTAGAGAAGATATTCCATCCAAAAATTCGATACCAATACATTTTTTGAGATCCCTTAAAGTGTTAGAAAAAGGTCCATGTATGTGTCTGTGAACAGTATTACTAAAAAACGAAAAGTTGGATAAACACCAAACTTGGTATCTAAGTTCAATACCTTCCAAAGATGCGATATAAAGATTTTGAAGAAAATCCCCCACTCCAAACTACCGTTCAATGGTATATTTTTCGAAATTTAGATTTTCTAAAACATAGTCCTAACGATTTTGATTAGAATACCATACATTAAAGATATTTACATGACAAATAAAATGTGTATTTTGAATTTTCTGGGAATAGCCTGTGAAGTCCTCTTCATTCCGAAGAAATTTTGTATAACCTTGTACAACCGGTAAACGTTAAGCGATAGACGAAAACGCACAATTTATTTCAAATAACGTTCTTGTGGCGTCAGCTATTTGCGAGATATCCGTTATTAATGGTTCGAGTTGTTCAATGCTTTTATCACTTTTTTCAAGTCCTTTCGGTATTCAGTTGCTTCTCGTGATTGCTCGCAACGAGCATGGAATTTTAAGGCCAATAATAGTGTCCAGTTCTTAAAAATGTGACTATGGCTATTTCCTATTCTTTTATAGCGAAATGTGTAATGCTACTATTTACGGGAGGTTTTATCTGAATTAAAATCTAGTAAACTTTGTAAATAATTTGTATAACCAATAATAAATGATAGATTAGAGAAACCATGTGAATGTATTGCATCAGATTTTTACTTCTTCTACCATGTACATAGTAGGTAGAGAAGGTGTTGCATTCCACCCAAAAATTTGATACCGAGATTTCACTGGAAATATATGTATTGAGTCTCCCTGAATCCAAATAAGGTATTTCTGGAAACATATTCTATATGTATGTCTGTATCTATGTATCTATGAACAAAATAACTTAAAAACGAAGTCCGATAAATACTTGGTATTTAGGTTCAATATCTTCCAACGATGCGACAAGAAGTTTTAAAGAAAATCCCTCACCCCAACTACCCTTTACATGGAAGATTTTTTGAAAATTTTGATTTTCTAAAAAATGGCTCTTAACAATTTTGATTAAAATGCCATATATTCAAGGTATTTAATAAAATTTATTAAGCACCTTGTGCAAAGAAAATACAATTATACAAAGTTTTTGTCATTGGCATAAAATTTTAACGAGTTTGTCCCTGCTTCGCAGTCCAGTAGATGACACTATTGTCCATATAGGATGCACGAACATTGAAGTGGCGCCTGGTGAAATCCTTGGTTGCAGATTCTAAAGTCAAAGTCGTGTGCTGCCGTTCTTAAAATTAAATTAAATTGAGTTTTATTTATGGACGCTCTTTAACTACTGTGGTTCTTAGCGTATCGTTCTATATTGGGCGTGAAAGACCGGTAATTTTGCTCAGAGGCCCTTTTATTAGGCTTGAGGTTCTTTTACGTGCCGTAAATATACGACGCGGGACCACCGGCTCTACTTCCCTTCCGAAGGAAGCTATGGTAAGGATTTTTAGGCCCGAAAAATCCATCGCCATCGGCCGAGTTAGAATCCGCGTCCTCGGGAACTAGCTAGTAGACGTGTCGGAGCTGGAAATTTGGTTGTTTCTTCATTATAGATATTTATATGACAAATAAACCACATCTTCTGCAAGAAAGTCATGTGAATGGATCACAATAGATTTTTTTGAAGTGGTCAAAGTTCAGTTGTTTTTTGGCGATGTCTTTGAAAGATTATAGAGTTTTAAAGCCAACATCTTTTAAAAGCGAGTCACTTTTAAAAGATTTGACTATCGCTTCAGCCTATAACTCCTTTGTTCCTAAAATCACTATAAGAAACAATAGTGACTATAGAAAGCAATGTAAGTGTAACCTATCTGATTTTTAGTATTTTATTCATTTATGAGTTGAAATTAAAACGTAATTTATAGGTTATGCCTGTTGGAAAAAGTGGGTTTTTCCAAGGCGAAAGAATTATTAAAATTGGTTAAATGATTTTTGAGATTACCATACATATACAATTATAATAATAAGTTTCTGTTTATAAGTCACGTAGGATGGAACAAAATGGTGAATCCAGTCCAGAGTCTTGGCAAATTCCGCTCATTTTAGGTTTTGTAGTTGCCGCGAAGCAGGCTCTCCACTGTCCGGGGCTCACTGGAGGCCTTCAACATCTGCAATACCTGCTAACAATCACCGCTTTTGCAGGTAGCTCCCTGCTGACTTATTGGAAACTAGCTTCTTCTCTTCTATTTTCTTCTCCCTCTCTCCCACTAACCCGCTCGCTCATAAATTTTGTCACACCGAAATGAACCAACCTTTCAGCTGCCCTCTGATACAGTTTTCGGCTTTTCTCAAAGTTCCTCTTTCCCGAAATCTGTATACTAGAAGTTTCCATTGCTAATTCCTCTAGTGATTCTGGAAGCTTCTGGCTTTCTTCTGTCGCCCTATCAAAGCGTAGCTGCGGGCAGTGGCAATGCTTCAATGACCACCTTCGTGTGGTATTAATACCAGTTCCGCATGCAGTTTTCGTGGCTTCACATCATAGATGTTTTTTTTAACATAGGAGCTTATGAACATTTGATGAAGCATTTTATTGTATTTGCACTATACCTTTAGTTTCATCAATAACAGAGTGTGGGTAATCTATGCTATTAAAATGATTAGTTTAAATGTAACTTAAGTGACTTCAGAACACACATTCTGTGAAAAAGTAGATTATGATACAAGTGTTCAAGGTAGGGTTTTACTTAGCAATCCTAGGAGCAAAATAAAACCACTTTTAACATCTATACCATATAGTTTTTTGTAAAACTATATTCATTCCTGAAATTAAGGAAATCACGTTTAGAACGAGATCAGTTCTCGTGTGTAGCGAGATATAAGATGTTCTGATGTTTTTTGATTCGCTAGCACTTATTTTCAGTGAAATTATTTACAAGTTTTCCCCTAAATCAGCCAACCAAGCGATTAAGCGCTGTATCACATCGTTTTATACATTTTTTTGGGTAAATAGTTCTAGTGTTATGCTTTCTGCTGTTTCTGTAATTCTACCTGGCTCTTCCATTCAAGTTTCTTCTGAATACATAATTGTCGCCAGTTAATCTTTATGTAGGTTATTCTAGATAAAATAATAACGTTTTAGATCAAAGAAAGCACAAGGCTGCTATTATAAAGTATAGGCTACCTCCACAAGAATTGCGATAAATTGAAATATAATATTGTGGACTGATAATACGACCGCCATTAGTTATTAATCATGTAAAAAGGCATAATGAAAGGTAAAACCAAATTAAACCAAATCAAGTTATTAAAAATGTTCAAATACAAAGAGTAATTGCCATACGATTGGACTTGAAACCAAATTTGGTCACATAAAATTTGGCATAAAAATTTCATCGCACTAGTCGATAATGTAAAGCTTTTAGTTCGTTTGCTTTATGTTAATAGTTCTACTTTTAGGCCATGCATCCAAAAATGAATTTAAATGTGTCCTCAACCTATCACAGAAGTCGCTTAGTTTCTTTAAAATAGAAATTAAATTAATGTGTAAGTTGGCAAACATGATCTTTGCCTTCTGGACTTCTTTGCAAATATTTGTTTTCTTAATCATTGCAAATTTCACACTCAGGTTATGAAGATAACCAGTGTTATTTTATAAAATGTGTAGTCGGCAAAGGGCAACCACAAATCGAATACAATCCTCAATATTTTAATTGATGCATTCATAAGTTAATCACAACCACAAGCTAAAGAGAAACTAGAAACCCCATTGCGTTGGAACGGTACATAGTCTATGAATGTTGTATGCGAATTACGTTACCTCATTGTGTAATTATAATGCGTACACTTAATCATTGGTGTATGCAATGCATATAGGCAAAAAGTTGATAAACATAGCAAGCATCTAATCAGAAAATGGCCAGGTACGAACATATAACGAAACCTCAGACATCTAAAACAAGAGCAATGTTGTAATGACCCTGTGGGAGTTCGATCCACGCCTGGGAATTTGCATGGGGTTGCGTTAAGTTTCAAAAAGCGTTGTAAAAAGGGAAGTGCTAGGAATGGGCATGACAGGATTGCTGATCTGTCCCTCTGAAACGTATTTATTAGCCACATAAGTGGATCAACTCTCATTTTATTTCTCTTCACGACCAGCTGCGACGCGAAGACTACATTTTCAGGTTCCATACCCCATCTAATTAGTAAATCTTTAAACTTAGTGCGGCAAGTCATGCCAGATTTATTCAGGAGAGTCGTGAGCATGTAGAGTTAAGTTCTTGCACGATAGAACGGACCACAACTCCCCTCCTACGAGCATCCTCATGGTGCCCCTCATCCCAATACCGACCGCCTCTACTATCTGACGCTACTTGCTGCCCTGTTGTCAGCAACCCCCTAGGCTAGCTGCCCCACGGGTAACTACAATATACCCAAATTACAATTAAATATCTACTAGGCGTATTATTATTAATAAAGCGTGATGGAGTGAAGAAATATATAGAAGTTTAAAAGTATTGGCTTCCATATTCATAACAAGTTAATCTATGTGTATATATTTTATGTTGTACTGCTGTTCACGTGCGGATATAGAAGCAAATAAATGATACTTTAAAGTATTGCTTAAAATACTTGAAAATTCAAACGAACAACAACGAATATTTCGGAAACTGTTAATGCTATAGAAAATCTTATTTGAAAGATTGATATTTTAACGAGCTCTTTATTTTCCTAGAGAAATATTCTGTCCATCTCTTATAGCTTCTCTGCTGTAGTATAAGATTATATAAATTTTAATAAAAATTAAGAGCAATCCATAAGTATTCACACAATATTTCAATTGCTTCTTTAACATCTCAAGCATATATTTTAAACAAAATCTTTAGAGCCATTTTGGAGAAAATAAGTAGTAACAAGAATATTCTATGCAAAGCATAGTTTAGAACGGCGTTGGGGGATGGGGTAGTGTCTGATTCTAGTGCAGAATTTGGTATTTACTCAAATTTTCAATTTTAAACAATGCTATACACACGGATATTTCTGCTTTGAAAATTGCAAAAAATTATTCTCTGGAATTGCAAAAACGTGCATTTCTTGTGAAATCTCTAGATGTATTTTTTGTACGAAATGCGATACTTCCCCTAAAAAACCGATGAGGACATTACTTTATCTCCTCATGGCAAATTCTCATACATTCACTGCATATTATGGTCTTAAGTAAAAAGTCATACTTCAATGTGTGTTACATTATTACCTAATCATATATTTTTTTCTACGATAGATTTCAGTTTACATAATAGTGCTCACTTACATAAAACAAGCGGAAACATCATCCAAATGATTAACCGTGGTAACCAGATCTTGCAATGTAGGAAATCCGAAGAATTGCAAACGTTCAAACATAACCGGCAGATGACGTATTTGGGAAAGTATAAACATTTACAACAAAACGGTTAACGCTGCGAAAAATCTGATTATATACAAATTTTATATTTAATGGGCTCTACATTTTTCCTCAATAATGTTTCGTTTATCTCTTGTGATTTCTCAATTATATAAAAATACATAAAGTTCGTTCAGATAGAAGAGGCTTCACAAGCTATCACATATTACTCAGAATACAGATGTTATTAGTCATGCAATATCCTATCTTTAATCAAAATTGTTAGAGTATTTTTGAGAAAATAAAAAAATAATGAAAATTGCTCCATTGAAAGATAGGTTTGGGGTGGTGAAATGTTCTAGAAAATCTTCGCTTGGCACGCTTTAAACGGTGTCTGACTCAAATTAGACAATTTGTGTTTAGCCGACACAAACCGAGAGTTGAGCTGTCCACAGGCAGGCAAACTGGCATTTATTTTAATTTCGTATGATTTCAGATATCTTACCAGTGTTAAAAAACTAATAAATTATAGTATAACAACTTAGTATCCCTCGGCCTATGGACTACGTGAGTATTCAGGAAGGATAAATCGCACCCATCTGCTTGTCTTTTTCCTTTAGCTACTGAATTATTCAATGAGGTGTCTTAAAGAGGAAGTGGGCTGATTCACGGGAAACATGTGCTACGTCACCGTTGTGAACACAGCAATTTTATAGTGTAGAAAAATTTAATAGGATCTTGTTTACATCGAGAACTAAACTCCTTATTCCAGTTCTGTAAGAGGTATTTTAAAGAGCACAGTTTCGAGGTGATGGTAATGTGTGATTGGTCTCCCTGTAAAAAACATTAAAGCTGCAAGTTCTCTTTGTAAAACTCCATTTCAAATAACTTGTATTATGAAAATTAATCAGCGAGGAGCTTCTTACTTTGAAGAGATAAATGGTGGAGTGAAGGCTATGAAACGCCCTAAAGAGTTTTAATTAACTTTTGGAAGATATCCTATGATAATACCGCTTGTACGTGAAATTCTATCGCTAGTTATATGCAAACATTTGACTACACATCCGATGCACCTTGCTTTTTGCGTGGCCTGTCATAGCAATTTACATATACAGGATCTTGTTGCAGTGCTCTTGGTATTTGGTCTTGTTTCTACAGCTGGATAGTTACAAAGGTGATGTGATTAAGTGATAAACGATTTTGTGAGAATAAAATAAGATAAAACACGGTCTAGGCGAAATTATGGCATGTGGTGCTTAAGCAGTGACTCAGAGCATGCTTGCTCAAGGTAGTTATAGATAGGAATACATGACCAGATGATTTACCCCTCCCAAGGATTTTTTCTAAGTTGCTGAACTATAAAACACACTGCATGTTTTAGAAAAATGCTTTAATAAACCAATCTTCTAAAAGTAATTAATTCAGTAGCTTTTTCTGCTGTATAAGCAGAAACAATTTCAACATTACCTTTATAAATATTAAAGGGACTGGGAACGCAGAATATCCGTATTTATAAAAGCAGTTTTCAATAGGTCAAAATAAACATTGCTACGATAAATAAACAACTAAAATGTCTCCCACATAACACAATATTCGTCAGGGCATTTTAAATAGAGGGGGCGTATTTGGTTAAGCTAAACAATGCATTATTCCATGACGTCATACGATGTTGATGTTTGTACAATGTTTGAAGAATTTAAATAAAACACTTTATCATGTTAATGGAATCATCTTTGCAGTTTGGTTTATAAATGCCTAAAAGAATTAGAAATTCTCATTCAAAATGTTTTAACAGCTAATTTTAACGCGATAGAATTAATACATATAAAAAACAATATCAGGGCGAGCGCGTTTATTTTATCTTCAAAGCATCTGTGGAATGTGAGCCCTAGGATCAAAATAGTACATGTAAGGTATTCATCTCTTAGTTGCGTTTTGTCAGATACACAGTGATGTGCAAACTTCATTTGAGAGAGGCGTAAGGCACCTATACTAACATTACAGATATAGAAAATGCGTGTATGTGTGTGTGCGTGTGCGTGGGAGGAGAGGGGTCTGGAAGACAACTTATTCCACACCGGTGTGCAAAACCTACGGACGAGATGGTTAAAGTAAAATAACAAATGAACTACTTGATGGAAGTAGATGAAGGTGCGGGAGCATGTTGCCAGAGGTCTCTCACACGTACACAGAAAGCTGGACGTCACATGGCGTGAGTGTAGCGAGCCTATAGTGCTAAATGGGTCTGGTCCCGCAACACGGGGCAGTTGACGAAACAGGACAAGACGGTGTGTGGCAATTAGCGAGCTGTTACGGTGCACTGTAGTGCTGTTTTTCATTGCAACATGACCCGTAGACACCATTTGGATGACTTCACACGGGGAAGAATCATCGAGAAACTGGAAGAAGAGCGAAGTCCTGTAACGAGTGTTGCTCAGGAGTTTGGAATTACACACAGCATTGCTTCACGTGCATGAGGAACCTTCCAAACCACAGGCACTGCTGTCCTAAGTAGAGGTGGTGGTCGACTGCGCTCAACTACAGCAGCAGATGACCGCTACATTGTGCAAGAGGCAAGAAGGGATCCAAGCCAAACAACGGGTGCAATTACAACTACGCACAGCTAGGCACGCAATCTCACGATACACAGTGGCCGGCGACTACACAGAGGTGGTCCCTTTGCCCGACGGCCAGTACGTTGTGTTTCATTGACATCCGCACATCGGCGGCACCGTTTGCGATGGTCCCAAGAACATCAAAATGGGACCAACGAGGAATGGGGTCGCGTGCTCTTCTCGGATGAGAGCAGATGCATCTAAGTAGTGATTCTCGACGTACCCTCATCTAGAGAGAGGTGGTAACACTTAATGAACCCAGGAACATCCTTGAACATGATCGTTTTGGTGGTCCGTGTGTTATGGTTTGGGGAAGCATAATGTTGCATGGGCGCACCGACCTGCAAAACTTTGAACACGGTACGCTCACTGGTCAACATTATTGTGATACTGTTTTCCTTCCCCATGTGCGTATTTTCAGGGGTGCAGTCGGCCCTGACTTCATTTTTACGGATGACAATGCGCGACTGCATCGAACAGCACAGGTGGAGAATCTCTTGGAACGAGAGGATATTCGGCGAATGGACTGGCCTGCCCGTTTCCCCGATTTAAATTCCATCGAACACGTGTGGGATGCTTTGGGGAGACGCATTGCAGCACATCCACATGCACCAACGACCATCCAACAGTTGTCAACAGCGCTGGTGGAGGAATGGAACGCCTTACCACAAGAACTGCATACCAATCTTGTGGCCAACATGGCAGCACGATACAGAGCATGCATTGTGTCCGTGATGATAAAACATCCCTTTAAGCACCATGCATCTGTTTTCTGTAAATCTAGAGAGCCATCATATGTCGTATTAATTTACTGTAGCTTATGGTCTATGAATAAAAGTGGCATTTTTGTTCGTCTCATTGCATATTTCGTTTAGTTGTCTACTGTAGCATACCATAGCAGCTCTCTCTATGTATGATTAAAGTTTCATCGAGCTATGTTACTTGGCAGTGTCACAGCATGCGAAGATGACCTTCATCCTTAGGTTTTGCACATCAGCGTATTTTATAATTCTCTCAATATTGTAAAACAATGTTCTTCTTCCGGACCATCATAGGTTAAAAAATTTCCACAAATGAAGAATTTCATATTCATGTCACCTAAATGCAACTCTGCCTCTTATTTCGCTTAGCTTTTATCAAGGATTATTTTTGGAATGATTGCAAAAAAAACTTGAAATCCTTGGGTTTTAGAATCTCACAGAAATAATAACTTACACTACACTTCAGCCATATTTTTTTTCTTGGTCGTCCTCCATAGTCTAGTGGTACCATGCTAACCTCTAGTTTCCGAGGTTGGGTCCAAACCCGGCGGAGCGCGATGGACTTTGAGCGTAAAAATCCTTAGCATGGCTTCCTTCGGAAGGGAAGTGGTCCCGTGTCGTAGATTTACGGCACGTAAAAGAACCTCAAGCCTGATGATGATAACTCTGAGAAAAATTTCCGGTCTTTCACGCCCAATATAGAATGACACGCTAAGAACCACATCAGTTAAAGGGTATCCATAAATAAAACCCAGTTTCATTTCACCCTTATTTTTAATTCATATTTTCAACTCTTAGCGTACAAACCAACATTCTTTAGCCTATCTAGACAAAAATTTATACACTTATACTATAGGGTCCAAAGAAAATATTAGATTATCTTATAACCGTCGAAAACTGCCCGTCAGACTACCATATTTTCCAAACTCTTATATAAACATCTGCACTGTTTAACCCTCTGGTCAGACTATTCCATGGCAGTTATACTCTAGTACTTTACAAAACCTAACTTTCAGAAGCTGTGCAATCCTTGTTTTAAATTATATAGTGCATGGGATTTTTAAAAGCTACCCTTACCCTTTGTTTTCAACTCCATGTATTTCAAACTATACTGTATGTCAAATCGGAATAAAATTTGTGCAGTTCAGCATTGGGACTTGGCAAAGATTATACAGGGTGATTTATGAAGAACTGACACAATTTTATTATGTCTTTAATTGTTTCAAAACGAGTTATGCTAGCGACAACTTATTTTACCTGAAATGCAGAGGAATTTTGGGAAATTATTTACTTTTATAGCATCCTGCATCAGGCACAACTCAATATGTCGTTCCATGTTACTGGCCACTCGTTGGAGGACTCTGTTGTCAATAGCTTGAATATCCTGCGGAATGTTATGCTTCAGATCGTCCAATGTCTGGGGAGGTGTGGCCTAAATCCTGTCTTTTAAGTAACCCCATAGAAAGAAGTCCGGCGATACACAATCCAAGATCTCGGTGGCCACAGGTTCTTGGAAATAATCCGATCGTCAAAGAAACTTGCAATTAGTGCCATGGATTCATTTGATGTATGGCATGTCGCGCCGTCCTGTTGAAAATATCCTTGGCTCAGCTCTACATCGTCTAGTTGCTCAGCAAACCCATGCAAATCCGTCGGTACTCTGCTTGTTCACATTATTTATAAAAAATTGGTCCCACTATTCACTGTGCGGATATTGCGCACCAAACTCCGATTTTAACCGAGTGTACAGGTGATTCGTGAATAACATGTGGATTTTCGCTGGCCCAATAGCATGGGTTATTTGAGTTCGCATAGCAGGATACATGGAACCATGCTTCATCTGTGAACCATGTGATGGACAATATGGCAGGATTTTGCACAATGAACATCTGAAATCAACGATATTAATACAGCCGTCTATTCTTATCTGCTTCCTGCAACTGATGAACAACCGCAATCCTATACGGCTTTAGGCCTGCACTTTTCACAGCTCTCTGACACATTGAGTAGCTGTACCCTTCCCCTGCGACAAACGTCTTAATGATTTTTTGGCCGACTGATCAAGTCTTGCTCTTACGTCAACAACAACCGTGGGAAGCCTAGATGAACGAGTTTTGCCCTTTTTTACTGCCCAGAGATCCAGTTGTTTCCAATTTGTTTACCAGTCCCAGTATTGTGTTTCTTTGGGGAGATTCCGAACACCAAATTCTCTCTGGTATGCCCTTTGAGTAGCTGTAATTGAATTCGTAATCCAGTATTGCTTTACAAGGAAGAGTCCTTCATTTAATGTGTACTCCATTTTCACGTTGACTAACAAAATCTCAGAAACAGTTGCGGTGAATAAAACATGAACATCTGACAGCCAATCAAAACTCTCGAACATTCTGCTTAATTTGTTGCTAAAATAGGGGCAATGAGTGAATTTCAAAGAGAATAATTAAAGAAAGCAATGTGTCACTTCTTCATAAATCACCCTATATATTGTAACGAATGAGAACATCATATGCTGCTAAACACACCTTATTTGCCACTTAGGTTTTCAGCGTAGCACAAACTTTACATCTGAGACACTCAAGTAACTCAAGTAATTAATTATCGATTACGTAATCAAATGTTTCTTGTTTTGTTGTAGGATGATAACTGGCGCGTGTCTTATATATTAATTACGTTACGTATTAATTATGAAGATTTCCCTAATGCAAATTTTTATTTGTGGATTAAGTTCTTGCCTCGGCTAAACAAAGGATGTAATTGTTTGTGGAGCATGCATAACTTGCCAGGGATGTACAGGAAGGAATGTGGATTTGTGTAACATTAACTCTAACAGACCACACTTGTTGCTCTAAAAGTGCTCTATCTTTCTTTTCCAATAGAGCAATAGTTTACCCTTGCACTGTAGCTTGCAATTTGCTGTTGAAGCTGGTAACTTTATGTGATAGTGGCGTCGTTACTAACGAAAAATGCCTTAAGTTCTTACGTGTGAGTTACATATTTAAAACAGGAATATAAAAAATGTCTGATGTGCTGACTCACGTGACTTTCTCTAATATTGTACAAACTATCTTTACGAACGCTTATTCTCCATATATTTTAATGTTAATCTGGAGATAAACATTTGCAGAAATTATCTTGTAGGCTTTAAGCGATAGTCAAATCTTTTAAGAGTTGGTTGCTATGTGGAGCATTCCATTCTCTTTGTATGTCCATGACATAAAAAAAGAATAATGAATTCCATTTGAGAAAAATTATAATACTGGAAAATTTCAACAAATAACAAGGAATATCTCGTAATTGGTTCAATCCACAAAACAATGTGTATGACATAAATTGTGTGCTTTAACGAGATGTGCATTTTTATGTAGTAAAATTTTGTCTATCTCTTACGGTTTACCAGTTATGTGAAAGCCATTCAGAATGAAGAGGGCTTTTGTGGATATTCCCAGAAAATTAGAGCTATACATTTTATTTGCCATAAAAACATATTAAAGATATGATATTTTAATTCAAATCGTTAGAGCCATTTTTGAGAAAATTTTTGAAAAGTGTTTCATGTAAAGGATAGTCTGGGGTGCGAGGATTATCTTGAAAATCTTTGTGTTGCATCCATGGAAGATAGTAAACTCAAGTACCAAGTTTGGTATTTATCCTACTTTTTGTTTTTGAGTTATGCTGTTCACAGACTGACTGACAGAGAGGTACACATACATACATGTTTTCAAAAATTCTTTTTTTTTTTGGTATTCAGAGGGCATCAAAACGTGTACTTCTAGAGATATCTCGATATCGAATTTTTGGGTGGAATGCAATACTTCCCCTACTTACTATACTTAGTGGAGAAAGTAATAGAATCTGCGTACTCGCGCTGTTATTATCTTCACAATGCGGTTTACATTATTTAAAGTAATCATACTACCGAATTTATCACGGATTACATTACACATCCACACACCATGAAGATCATACTAGAACTGTATTGAGTGTTAAATTAAATTTAGTTTTATTTATGGATGCTCCTTAACTGCTGTGGTCCTCAGTATTTCCTTCTATATTGGGCGTGAAAGACCGGAAATTTGGCTCAAAGGCCTCTTTATCAGGCTTGAAGTTCTTTTACGTGCCGTAAATCTACGCCACGGGACCAACAGCTTTACTTCCCTTCCTGAGGAAGCCATGCTAAGGGTGTATTGAGCGTGGGTACGCCTCCTCTAAATTTCCAAAATTCAAACAGTTTAAAATTCTGGATATTTAAAACTGAATGGCTGCCTGGCTACTACCTGAAATCGTAAGCTGCTATTTGCTGCAAAGTATCACATGATTGACTTTCTATTTTGCAACTGCTACTCTCTGTATCGTCAAGTGTATCTACTGTAAATTTTCCAACTCTTCACCGTAGGCTTTAAAGTTACAATAACTCAAGGATAATCTTTTATGTGATTTTACTACCTAAGATCTGGTGCATATAACCTCACACTGAAAATGCTTCTTGGTGCAAATTTTAGACATCAACATCTTCAATATCATATACAGTAAACTTACCATCCAACCCAAAATATAAAATTTACGTGAACACGAAGAGAAATATTAATATCATCGTACATTTTGTCATAGCTGAAGATAACATGTTATTGGGGTTTATTATCTCTGTTGTAGTTAAATAATAATTAGTGACTAAAAGTACTGCCAAATACCTTTGATACACACTCAGAATAGAATAAAACTGATCCATTGAATCACAACTGAACTATTAAGTCGCAGCTAACAATTGAACTGCAGAGTCACAATATGCAACTGCACTCGACACTGTCCACTTTAAATTTCACTTCTTAACTCCCGAGCAGAGCAGTCCCCTTATATAGACCCCGCATACAAAGCGGAATGTTCTAGAAGGGGAAGCTACTGTAAGCGGCTGAAAGGAATCTTCTGGAGCAGTAAAAACTTCGGGGAAGCGGCACATAATAGGTTCGTTGCACGTCTACTGTTCTGAACGCCGGTCGACGGTCCCACCCAGTGCCGGGCTGGGATGGGTTTACCGGCGTCTCGCAGGTAGCTACGCCACAGTATCGTGTAACTTCAAAAAACTACACCTACTAATATTTTTAACCCTTTATATACAAATTTGTACCTTTTCACCAATGTGGACAAAATGTTGGACACATTAGGTACAAGTAAAATTATGGGCTAACCACGACTTTAAAAACCACTCCATCCTTATTTTCAACCCACTTGGGGAATGTACCCTTGTAATACTAGAAACAGCTAATAATATGGTATCGATCCCTTCTATATATACCTTAACTTAACATTGCTACTACAATAGTCAATACACAACAATACAGCTAGGTTTGAATGCCGATGAGTGAACAATAGAAATATACAGTGGTTCAGTGACCTAAAACTGTACATTATGGCCACATTTAAATTAAAGAAAGGAATTTAGAAACGAAAAGCGAAGCTTAATGTGAATAATAAGAACTACACTTAGAACTACAAATAAATAGATAAAGTTAAGCTCTGTGAATAAGTATATTATACCAGTAATATTTCTCATATTGATTTTATTTTATAATATTATGTATTTATCCCTAACTTTTGTATATTTGGGGAGATAATAATGACAGAAGCAAATTTTAACAGTGATCTAAGGTCATAAGTCTATAAGTAATTTAAAGTAGGATTGGAGAGAATCATGATACAATCAAAATTAGTTAACTAAAACAACGAATCATCTTGCCTAATTTAGTTAGCAAAGAAACAATAGACTTAGAAATATTTCTTAAGCATTCTTCTTTCTCAAGAATAAACTTCAGAACATGCAGCTTTGTCAAAAAACAGAACGAAATCGTAAACTAAGAACCCTTCTTTGATCGGCATTTCCTGCAGAAAATTTATCATCACCAGAACTCCTCGTAAATAATAATAATTATTACTATTATTATTATTATCATTATTATCGTTGTTGTTATATGCAGGATTATGTACAATGTTTACCCATCTTTCTGTTCGTTAAGTTTTATCCATCCTCTTCAATCATTTTTGTCATTCTATGTTACCTCCACTTTCCCCTCCTACAGTCCTTTTGCTTTCATCCCCGTCCTTATTTCCTACATCCAAGTATTTCTATGTCTAACTCTTCTCTTTTCCTAGGTGGATACCAATCGCAAGCTTCTCTAGATATTCTTTCGCCTGAGATTCTCCTGATTTGTCCATACCAGTTTAGTTATTTATGTCTTACACATCCTACTACAGAATTCTTAACCTTCATTTTTTCTTAATAACTGTGTTTCTAATTCGTTGTAATTTTGATTGTCTTGCTGATTTTAAAAAGTTCATTTCCATAGAAAATATCTTCGAGGTTAAATATTTACCGAATTTCCAAATTTCAGCCCCATATGTGACGGTACTTCTCAGTATTGGAATTGTATATTTGCAATTTAGTTTCCTTTGGTTATATTTCTTTCCGATAAAATACTGTTTAACATGGCTGTTGTTGACAACCTTGGTTAATTCTGTACTTTATGTCACTCTCCCGTCTATATTATTTACAATTCTAACACCCAAGTACCTACTCAAATTCTTCACAGCCTGTTTGATTTTGCAAAGTTAAACCTTCAGTACCTATTCCATAATAATTCCTTTCTATAATAATAATAATAGTAATAATAATAATAATAATAAAATAATGCGTTCGCAACATACTGCATAAGAAACTTCAATACTTCAATGCATCTAAGAGTCGCACTTGGAAAGTCACGAGTTCTATACCTGTTGGACCTCAACTCTTTTCCAGGTCGGTGGGCTGGGGTGTACTGTATACTACCACGAACTTTCCTGGCCCTCATTTCCTCGTAGCAGGCTTGGAAATACAAATGCTTCCATTCTTACTTTCTTTTATGCTCTAGATATGCGGTGGATTTGATTTTAGGAGATAACTGTGTCTTCGTATGGCATAGAACCTTCGGGAGAGAGGGTTAATCGAAATATAGATCGTGGATATTCTATCTGGAAACGTTAGGGGCCCCACTGCATTTTCCTACCGCTATCAGATCCGGCTGTCCTTTACTCTCCCGTGCCATCCCTTCCTCCCCAGGAACTAGTAAACGCATAGGCATAGCCTTGGGTAAACTTTCGAAATCCTATCCCACTTCTAATCCCTATACCGAATGAATTCATTTGTTTAATTATCCAGGGTCTGATATGTTATTTATAAAAGTTTTAACTCTAAAGAAGAAATCTGATGTGATACTTTTACATGACTTTCTCTACCCTCTATCTTTATTAGTGGGTATAAAAACTGTTCTTACTAAAGCTTATTTTTCTATCTGCTACATCTTAATCCAATAAGCCTTTGCATAAATAGGTATATTGGAAATTTCTTTAAAGACACAAAGAGAATAGCTATAGTCAAATGTTTAAGAACTTGGCGCTATATGCTGGCCTTAAAATTCTATGCGTTTCCATGCAATCACGAGAAACAACCGAATGTTGACAGGACTTAAAGAGAAGACTAAGTAATGAGCAAGTAGAACCATTACTAACGTATATCTCAGAAATGGCTTATGCCACAAAAAACTTATGAAATAAACTGTGTGTGTAAAAAAAGATCTACATTTATTGTACAGTACCTTTTTGGTCTATCGCTTAACGTTTACCAGTTACACAAGATTATACAACATAACTCCCGAATAAAGAGACTTCATTGCTTATCCCCATAAAATTCGAGATTTACACTTTATTTTTCATGTATATATCTTTAATATATCGTAGTTTAATCAAAATCGTTAGAGCCATTTTTTAGAAAATCAATAATTTTGAAAAATGTTCCATGTAAAGAGTAGTTTGGGCTGGGGGATTTTCTTGAAAATCTCCGTGTCGTATTTTTGGAAGGTACTGAATCTAAATACCAAGTTTGGTATGCATCCGACTTTCCGTTTTTGAGTTATGCTGTTCACAAATACACACACGGATATTTTTCTAATTTTTTTTTATTCAGCGGATCTAAAGACATGTATTTGCTATGAAATCTCGATATCGAATTTTTGGATTGAATACAATACCTTCTCTTTCGACTAGATACCCAGTAGAGAAAGTAAAAAGGTTTTAAATTTAAAGAAAAAATAGTTCATTAATGTGAATTTACTTCTATATCATAAGAGAGGGTATAAAGTACTTCAACGCTTTACAGCTTCCGCTCTCAAAACCTCTCAAAGGTTTAAAAGGAATACACAGTGTAAAGATATCAGCACATAGTAAGATAACTGTGCAAAGTCGCTTTTATGGGCGGAATAGTTACTTTGTAGTCTCAAAGGTTAAAAGCAAACTCTGCTCCAGCTTAACCCTACATCAAGAGGATTATATGCCAAGACAGAAAAATAACATAAAAAGATCCTATATTACGTGTTTGCACTCTTTTAACCACTCATCCAAATTGCATTCACAGAATCACAAATAAAGCTACCCAGGTAAAAACGAAACTTGCAAAATTAGTGGAAATGTGTAACCTTGGAATATAAACGCCCTCAATTCCATTAGAAGTGAGGAGAGCGCTTGAAATTAGGTCATGACGTCGAGTCCAGAAACCACAAGGTATGAGTAAATAGGCAGATAGATGGCGGAACGTGGCATCTTTGGAACAGCTTTAATTTGTGTTTATACACTAAGAGCTTACCTCGTTACATTGTAAAAGTGTTTTTAATTAGTGGGAAGCAGCAGGGGACGCGACGCCAAACAGCTCAGTAAAAAATTAAATTAAAACGTTCCCAGAAATTATACAGGTCAGGTATAATTTACTAAGTCGAAGAGGGATAATAAATTCGGATTAAAGCGTTCCCTAATTTTATGTAACAAAACGAAAACGAGTAAATGAAGTATTTTTAAAACAAGCATCGCTTGACGAGCTGTCTACATTGAGTACAGTGTCGTTCATTCAGCTAAATAAAGTTAAAATCAAAGACATGTTTTTCATAATTTGCCTTAACACAAGCTTTTTTATATTAGAGAGAAGGGATGAGGAAAAGATAGATCAGAATAATTTAATTTCATATATACTCTCTGTGTCACATAAAGCAACCGGTGAAAATAGCAAAATGTGCAGTTCTATAATACAACATTTTATCTCTACACATTACCCTTTACATATCATTTTCTCTTTCACTAAGTTGCTGCATTACTATGGGTCTGCAAACATCCAACAACATGGTTGTCGAGTTATTGGGTCCTATATAATTTAAGATTCAACTATCTACATTTTCTTTCTATTCCCTATGTCTAATTTTTTCAGCCATTTATTTCTCACTACACCTAAATATTTTCCTATTTCAATTAAACTTTCCTTGGATTTAACGCTTAACATCCTTTTACCTATAATTTCATTTGGTAATCTACACCAATTGTTTATTTGCAATTTTTTCCTCATATTCATTGTTCCTTCACATTCTAACATTAAATACCAATAATTATTAAATTTGCTATTACATAATGGGCATTTGCCTTCATTTTCTCCTTCCCCTATGCCTTTTAACCTCACCATCCCTAACCCAGCCCATGCAAAGCCCTCTCTTACTATTTTATTACAACCATGAACATAGTTTTCTCTTTCCCATGTCTTTTTAATCTCTGTTACAATCAGTATGCATTATACCAAATAAATCCCAAATCAGTTTCTTCAACCGCTCTTCTCCACCAACGCTGAAAATGTCAATAAAATTGGTTGAGATTTGTATCACGTGGACCAGTTTGACTATAACACTGAAAATCGACATTTTGACCACTTTTGGACAACATTTCACCGATGGATCGTCTTAACTCAGTTATGGTTAGGTGGAAGGAATACTGAATGGGCTGATTTTTGTTAACAAGCAATTAAAGTTGAATACCTATGATTACAAGTTTTCCAGTTATCACGCAGATATTACATAAGAATGATAAAGTTTGCTTCACTAGTTCTTTAAATATTAACATTTACATATCAGGAATATTTTCTCTTATTACTTTGTCTACTAGTTCCCTATAGTAAATTGAAGAAATATTGCATTCCACCCTTAAATTACGAAACCGAGATTTCAGTGGAAATACGTGCTTTGAGGCAACATGTTTTTCAAAATGTTCCAGTGCGTGTGTATGTGTGGTATGTGTACAGAATAGCCCAAAAAAGGAAAGTCCGATAAGATCAAATCTGGTATTACTTCAGTACTTTCCAAAATTTTGAAGAAAATCTCTCACCCAAAAGTATCGTTTACATGAGAAAGTGCTCGATAGTTTTTATTTTCTTAAAATTGTCTCAAACGATTTTGATTAAAGTAACTTATATTTAAAATATTTACATCACGAAAAAATGTATAGACATATCTTGAATTTTCTGCGACCAGATTTGAAGTCCTCTTCAGTGCGGAAGAGTTATATATATTCCAGTTTTACAATGTGCAGACATTTTTCCGGCACTCAAGGCTACAGTTTTTAACACATTATTATTGCATTCTTACTGTTGGACCATAAATCTTCCTCAATTTCCCAATCCATCATTGCCCCTTTAGTTCCTTGAATCCACGTGCTATGCGTCTTCCTTTTCCCCTCCTTCCTGGTGGCATCCACTCCATTATACTTTGGGTAATTTTTCATCTTTCATTCTTTTAGCATGCCCATAACATTCTAATTGTTTCTGTTGAATAAAATCTAAAATTTAATTTTTAACATTAATATTTTCTTTTATAATCTCGTTTATAATTTCTTTCTCTTTTAGATATCTTAGCAGATCTCCTCCAATAATCGATTTCTGTTGCCAATAATTTTCTTTTTAACTGATAGTCCACACGTTAAATCCATAGGTTATAATTCTTCTATTGTTTAAAAAAGCGTAGTTTTAGTTTCTTTTGGGATCTGTTCATCCCATAATATACCATTCAAAGTAGATATAGCATACATTCCTGAGTTTATCTTTTATCTTATTTCTGTTTGTTGTTTCCCATTTGTGCAATTTTTACTCCCAGGTATTTATATTCCCCGAGTGTTTAATTATCCCCATTTCATCTTCCAGTGCCAAATCTTGATGAACATTTCCATAATTATCCATATGTACCTTTAGGTCCCATTTGTTATATTCTTGAATCAACTACCTTGTAATATATTCTACGTCTTCATATTCTTTGGCCAGAATTAACTGATCATCCTCAAATTGCAGGGAGTATATTGTTGAGTCATCATCTATTGGTATTTCCATATTTTTACACTTATTTTTACAACTTTTTATAGTTTTTTCTATGTACATTTTATATAATGTAGAATATTCAAGATTCCCTTTCGTAATCTTTTATTAACGTGAAATCTGCTTACAAATATTTGCTCATTTTTACTTTGGCATGCGTGTTTTTGTATACATCTTTAATTCCTCTTATCAAAATAGGTTTAATTTCCATCAGTTTTAAAGCTAACCATAATTATGATAATGCCACATTATCATAGACTTTTTCTATATCAATGAACACCAAATGGGAAGCTTGTGTTCTCTTCTCTATTATCTGTTGTAAACAAAATATATGATCAATAGTTGATCTGCCTGCTCTAAAGACTGACTGTTCTTCTATTTCCAAATCTTTGTATTGCAGCACAAGAAAATGCTTAATTATTTGATATAATTAGAATTTAAGAATTTTATATAATTTTGTACAACTGGTAAACCATGAAAGATAGTCAGAAGCTTACTATACAACAAATGCAGATCTCTTTAACACATACAATTTATTTAAAATAAATGTATTTCTGGCATGAGTCATTTTCGAGATATCTGTGTTGTTGTTTTGAATTTTTCAATGCCTTTGTCATTCCTTAAACGCTATTGCTATTCAGTTATTTCTCATCATGACATGGAAATAGTATGGAATTTCAGAATCAGCTTAAGGCAACTGCTTTCAAACATATACAACGAAATGTATAATTAAACCATTTCTGCAAAGTTTATCTACATTAACTTAATAGAAAATAGGTCACTCTGAAAGTTTTGAGTCTGAAGACAATGAATTTTTAAAAATGTATATCTGATCACTGCTCCTTATCAAAGTACCATTGCATTCTATACAGAAACTCATCCTTTCAAACCCTTTTCAAATGGCTAGCGCCATTATTCTTTAGAGAGAGTGTAAGTACATTCTTCGTAGGCAGATACTGCATTCGGGTGATTCACAGCGTTGATCTCGAATTTTTTCTTTCATTTTGGAGAATAAAATAAGTCGCACGGGGCCAGATCTAGACACCGTAGGGAAGATGGGACAAACGTTTGGCTCCTGCACCAGTAACATCTTTTGTCCCTCAAGCGGAAGGCTAAGAGCTGAGAGAACGAACACATCATTTTGCTGCCAACATTCTTGCTTGCCTCACTTTTGTTGTGCGATCTCTCCTGGGAAGACCCAGACAGATGACTGTCGCTTAGTATCAGAATTATACTGGTATATCTTGTTCTCGTTACTTTTAGTTGTTTTTGGATCTTTTCCCATCAAACTTTTCTATCATTTCCTGACACCATTGCGCACGTGCCTGCTTCTGCTCATTTGTGAGGTGGTGGGGATCCAACGACTGCAGAGCTTCTTGGCGTGGTGTTTTCCTTTAAAGACAGCGTTCACTGCCATCCAATATTCAGGGCTTCTTGAATCTGATATGTTTAACGATGATCTCCCCACAAAATATATTCTGCTTTCATCACATTTCATTCGTTGTTGTTGTAACTGTCCTTCCTCACTCTGCAAACCATCGATAAATCATGGGCTGTTTAGGGCAAAGATGCCTAAATGCCCGATGCAGTTGTTCAAGACATTCTCTCTCCCCTAAACCGACTTTAAGGTTATAGAAAATCATAGCACAAAATTCCTGTTGCTTGAGATCCATCCTAGCATATGGCGTAGCACACACACACACACACACACACACACACACACACACATAAGTGCTTACGCTGCACATTGTTGGAACTCACCAATCTTGCACATGTTACTATATGAAATTCAATTTAAAGCTAGGAAGATTTGCTTTGGGTTATTACAACTCATTGTTGCCCATTAGAAGACTTTCAAAATGACTACGTAAGGTTTATAAGAATAGATTATAGAAACTGTAATATAAAAATAGACAAGTTGGTAGAGAAAGTAACATCTCACATATTTTAGCTGCTAAAATGTGGCATCGTTTATCTGATTTTTCTCATAAATGATTAACCTGCATAAAGCTTTGGAAATTATTTCCAAAGACATGCCACAGAAAATATGAAAAGTAAACAATAGTTTCTGAAAACAAACTTTTACTTCCTCTTTCACATATGTAGCTACAGCTCGTAAAGGAAGCATTGTATTACATCAAAAAATTCAACCTCGCAATTTTAGCGAATGTACAGTATAACCAAACGGCATTTTTTAGAAAACACTCATGTACAAGTATATTCACATGGCTGTCTCTACCTTCTATTGTTTATTATAGTTTAGCAACTTATAATAAACCCTTGGGAGAGGTAAATCGCCTGGTCATGTATTCCCTCTCTCTAACTAGCCCGTGTTTTATTTCATTTTATTCTCACAAAACCGTTTGTCACACCACTGTTGTAACTATCCAACTGTAGAGGCAAGACACAAGAGCACTGCACAAAAGTGCTGTGATGGTAGATTGCTGTGACAGGTCACGCAAAGAGCAAGGTGCAGCGCGTATGAAAACAAATGTTTGCATATAACTAGCGATAGCATTTCACAAAGATACTGTGTTATCATCAGACATCTTCCGAAAGTTAATTCCACTTTTAGGGTATTTCATAGCCTTTACTCCCCACTCTTCAAGGAAAGAAGTTCCTCGCTGATTGATTTTCATAACAAATTATTTCAATTGAAGTTTTACAAAGAAAACTAGCGGCTTTAGTATTTTATAGCGAGATCAATCACACACTTTTATCATCATCTCGAAGTTGTGCTCTTTAACATACCTCTTACAGAACTGGAATAAGGCATTTATCACGATGTAAACAAGATCCTATTACATTTTTCTATGCTATAAAATTGCTGTGTTTACAACAGGGACTGACGCTTGTTCCTGCATATCATCCGACTCCCTCTTTAAGACACCTCATTGGATAACTCAGTAGCTAAAGGCAAAAGACAAGTTCAACAGGGGCGATTCATCTCTCCTGAATACTCGCGCAGTCCGTAGATCGAGCGATTTTACTAACTTGTTATAGCATAGTAGATTTACAATCTAGTCTTAGCAAAGCTTATTTTTATATCTACTTTATTTTAATGTAAATAAACGTTTGAAGAAATAGCTACATTACACATTTCGTTATACTGGTAAATACACATGGAACAGCGTCAAATGTTTTAAGAACTGGACGCTATGCGCTGGCCTTAAAATTCCATACTGTTTCATTGGGCCCGCCCTCTTAGCCGTGGTAGCTGTAGCATATAGCTTCGACGCTTCGCATATAGCTGAGAGTCGCGGGTTTTAGTCCTACCATGGGCATGGCTGCTTGTGTGTCTCTGTGTAGTATGTGTAACAGTAATTGCGGCAATATGCAGTAAACGTAAAATAGAGGAAAACGGTAATCATAAACTGGGTAAAACAGAGCTGCATTTAAAAACTTGGAATCGCGGGAAACGGTTGAATATTGACAGGACTTCTTTGAAATGCTGATGCTACAAAAAAATCTGATGTTTTAATATCACATGACTTTCTCTACTCTTCTAAAAACTATTTTTACAAACTCTTATTCTCAATCTATTTCATACTAATCGAGATAAACATTTCCAGAAATGAACTTTTGACATGCAAAGAGAATTACGTTTTACACATAGGGACCAGTTCTAAAAATATTTGACTATCGCTTAAGGCGTACTATGTTCCCCTTGTTTTGTATTTACAAGGGCAATATAGAAATAAGCATAGACATATCTCTTAATAGGTGGTTGCTAGGTGCAGCACCATTCTCTTTGCCACAGATTAATACTCTTTGCATATCCAAAACAAAGAAGTGAAATACGAATTCCCATTTGAGAAAATAAGTATTGAAAAATTAAGGGAATAACAAGAAATATTTCGAAAATGGTTCACTCAACAAAACAAATGTATATGACATAAATTGTGTATTTTAACGCGATCTACATTTTTTGTGTAGTAAGATTTTGTCTATCTCTTATGGTTTACCAGTTATGCAAAAGTCGTTCACAATGAAGAACAGTTTTGGAGACATTCCCAGAAAATTCAAGATATACATTTTATTTGTCGTGAAAGTATCTTAAACATATGATATTTTAATCAAAATCTTTAAAGCAGTTTTTGAGAAAATTAAAAATTTTCGAAAAAAGTTCCACGTAAAGGGTAATCTGGGATGGGGGGATTTTCCTGAAAACTTTTGTGTCGCATCTCTGGAAGATACTGAATCTAAATACCAAGTTTGGTGTTTATCCGACTGTTCGTTTCTGAGTTATGCTGTTCACAGACACCAGACACACACACACACGGACATGTTTCCAAAAATGTTTTTTTTTTTTTTTTTTTGGGATTCAGGGAATCTCAAAACATATATCTCCGGTGAAATCCCGGTATCCAATTTTTGGGTAGAATACAATACTTCCCCTACTTACTATACGGAGTAGAGAAAGTAAAAGTTATTTGAAATACTCGTAAATTCTGTGTTTTAAAGGGAAGTACATTTCTTGTATACTATCCTTTCTCTATGGCTTGACGTTTACCGGTTATACGAGATTATACAAGTCGTCCTCCGTGGTGTATTAGTTCCCGAGGTCAAGGCGGTGGGCGATGGATATTTTCAGCCGTAAGAATCCTTAGCATGGCTTCCTTCGGAAGGGAAATAAAGCCGGTGATCCTGTGTCATAGATTTATGGCACGTAAAAGAACCTCAATCCTGATAAAGAGGCCTCTGAGCAAAATTAACGGTCTTTCACGCCCAATATAGAATGAGACGCTATAAGGACCACAGCAGTTAAAGTGCGTCCATAAATAAAACTCAATTTAATTTTTTGAGATTATACAAAATCCTCATTGAATGAAGAGGACTTCAAAGGCTATTCCCAGAAAATTCAAAGTATATATCTTATTTGTCATGTAAATATCGTCAATGTGTGGTATTTTAATCAAAATCCTCAGAGCCATTTTTTAGAAAATCAAAACTTTCGAAAAATGCTTCATGTAAAGTGTATTTTGGGCTAGGGGGGATTTTCTTGAAATCTTCATGTCGTATTTTAAATACCAAGTTTAGTGCTCATCCGACTTTTCGTTTTTGAGTTATGCTGCTCATAGACACACACGCTCACACCCGGACCTTTTTCTAGAAATACTTCTTTGTCCACAGGGAGTCTTAAAATAAGTTCTTCCGGTGAAATCTCGGTATCGAATTTTTGGGTGGTATACAATACCTTCTCTAATTACTATGTATGTGGCACAGAAAGTAAAAATTTATGTGGGGGGGCTAGAAAATGAAATGCCCATAAAAAATTATATTGAAGTTCAGCATCTCCCAAGGTTGGGATAGAAAGAGTTTCAACAAACTTCCTGTCCCCGAACAACCCTGGACCATTTTTCATTACTTTCTATACCCAAAAACGATTATAACGGTTTTAATTACGGCACCATATTTTTAGGATATATGGATAACTAATTAAAATATGCAAATATTGACAATTCTGCGATAGTCTATGAAGTACCCTTCATTCCGAAAGAATATTGTATACTGGCAAACCCCAAAAGATGGACGCAAACTTATTACACATATCCTTAAAATGCACTATTTATGTCAATTTTAGCGGCATTAGCCATTTCAGAGATATTCGTTGTTACTTTTACGATAGTTTATGCATTTTTCAGTTCTTGCTCACCATTCTTTTGTTTCTCATGATGTACAAAGAGTTTGGAAGACTTTTTAAATAGCCTCCTTTTACAAACAGCGAAATGTATATTGGAACTGTACATTTATTTCTGTTAATATAAAACAGAAAATATATCTTTGTAATTTATAGAATAGAGATAAAAATATAGAAAACCATGTGAAGATTTTTCCGACTTCAACCTTTTGCTACTTCCTAAGCACTTTGTGAGTTGCCTTACTCCACGAAATCGTGGCCCGTATTTCGGAGGTCCTGGGTTCGATTCCCGTTGACCGCCCACTCTGACCATGGGGCTTTTCGTGGTAATCGCATAGGTAAATGCCGGGATGGTGTATTCTACCACAATTTCTCCTTTTCCCCATTTCTTCTCATTTCATCTCTCCCTTTCATGTTTCAAGGGTGTCTTCGGATCCTGCGGTGCTGGCGGTGTCGGAAGATGGCATAGTTGCTTGCGCATTGGAAAGATTACTGCCCGTGAACGCTAAGGGCGCGTTGTCTCGCACGTTACGGTTGCTTCGTCGCCCTCTCTCGGGGTTTTTCGTCTCTACTGGTGTACGGGTATTCAAACTGGAAATATTAGCGACTTCTGCGCGTTTCTGTGGGACTGTCTGCCTGCAACCTCTACGGTTCCTTCACCTCATCCCTGCCTACCACAATGGACCAAGCTGGTGGCAGTGGCGAGGTGTCTCCTTCCGATAAACACATCCTAATCCAGGAAATAACACTAAAAGAAACGTATTTTATTCTATTGCTTCTTTCAACAGACACCTTGGAAATATAACGTGTATTCTGTAAAATTTTATACACATAGGTTAAGCGGTCAAGAACAACAGACCGAGGCGCTCAGTAATAATGATACCGCTGCCGGGCAGACTTGCACTTAATCACATGAGTGAAAATTTCCTTGAGGATACTAATAGTTTTAAGCTTCGGTGAAGAGCTTACTGGAAACAAATCTATGCACGAGATGGCTTCAAACATATGAATTCTAAGCCAGAAGCGCAACACTCCGAGAAGCATATTCTAACTATGCCCTAGGTGTCGTTTGTTACATTCTGTGAGTGACAGGAAACCTTCTTTGGAAAGCAACAAAGGATATTACTTCCAAAAGGTTAGCTCTCATAAAGCACATAAAAAACAATAAATTTCTATTCTCTCTGAAAGTGGCTCCAACACGTTAGTGTTACAAGGTAGTAACATTGCAGCCGTGTTTTATTTCAAGAGCAATATTTCTCTAAGGTTCTCTTTCAGTTCGCTCTCACTCAACCATTCTGATCTATTTTCGAGCAGCCACGCAATACAAAACTTATATTAGAATAGTTAGCATTTTAGGTCTATAAACATTTGACCTGTATTTTTGTTTCCACCATATACAAAACGCAAATATAGAACATGCATCTTACCGGCACTGCACGTATACAGAGTGAATCACCTATAACTTGCACCGCAAATATTTCGGAAACAGAAAGTGCTATTGATTGATGTGCAGTTTTCACAGCATTGATTGGTAGTCAGGGGCTCGTACATTTAGCCTATAAACAGATTTTAATAATATCGAGAAAGTGTATTTTTTGAGCAAACATACAATTTGTTAAATGGAACAATGTTTTTGGTTACATCAACAGAATAAGGGTAGAATAAATTAGAATGTCAGCGGCGTTTGTTGCAAGATTCTAGTGCAAGTGGTTTACGAGAAATCTTATTTTGAAACTTTTACGCACCGACACCTGTACAACCTGTGGTAGCACAAATTAAAGAAAAACAAAAGGGAATTACAATACTTATGTGGGTCCTTACAAGTAAAGAGAACATAGCGCTTCAAAGGCTGTGCTCAAAATGACCACCGGCAGCTTCAATACACGCTGTTATGGAAAGATTGCTGCACACGTTCTAGCATTTCAGCGGAAATTTCAGGGCAGGCAGCAGGAATACGTCGTTTCATATCGTCTGGTGTCGTTGGTACATCCTTGTAGACAGTGTCTTTCAGCCTTCCCCACAGAAAAAATTCTAAAGGGGTCAGATGCGGTGAACGGGCCGGCCAAGGTATAGGTCCTCTTCGTCCAAACCAAAAATTTGGAAACAGTCCGTTAAGACAAGCTGTAGTAATTCGTACACTACGGGCTGGACAGCCATCATGTTGATACCACAGGTTCCTCCTAGTCTGCAAAGGAACGTCTTCTAGCATCTGTAGCAAATGATCTGTCAGGAGGCTGCGATACTTGTGCGAGTTCATTGCTCCTTCTATGAACAAAGGGCCTATGAATTGATGGTGCACTATCCCACAACACACGTTTAAACTTGACGGACGCTGACGTTCCACCTGACGAAGCCAACGGGGATTGTCAACAGACCAATAGTGCATGTTTCTTAGGTTTACCTGGCGATGATTAGTAAATGTTGCCTTATCATTAAACAAGATACGTGATGAATCTGGAGTATCATGTTTTAATGCCCATGTACAAAGTTAACACGATTCTCAAAATCGTTTCCATGCAGCTCTTGAGGGAGAGAGATGTGATAGGGATGGAAGCTATGTCGATGGAGAACGCGCAGTACACTTCCCTGACTTATGCCACTTCCACGTGCGATTGTGCGTGAACTAATTTGCGGATCTACTGCAACGGCAGCCAAAACATTAATTTCTGACTCTTCTCCAGTCACTTGTTTGTTTCTGTTACGCGTTCTAGGTGTTTCAGTACCACTATAACGTAATTGGTTGAAGAGGTTGATAAATAATTGCCGAGATGGTTGACGTCTATTGGGATACGTTTCCGCATACACCGTACAGGAACGAAATGTATTCTTCCTACACTCTCTATACACCATGAGCATGTCGGCTTTTTCTGCATTAGTAAACCCCATCTTTCACTCACGACGTACTGCTTGAACTGTCACAAACTAACTGACCAGAAAGTCGCAATACAACCAATGAACAGAAAACACAATGCAAACAAACATAACAACATCGTACCTAACAACTAAGCAGGTTGAATGGGACAAACAATTCTCGGGGTGGAAACTTTTCAAAATACGATTTCCCGTAAACCACTTGCACGAGAATCCTGCAACAAAGACCATTGACATTCTAATTTACTCTACCTTTATTCTGTTGAAGTAACTAGGCATTGCTCCATGTTTGCTCAAAAAATACACTTTATCAGTATTCTGACTACCAATCAATGCTGTGAAAACTGCACATCAATAGCACTATCTTATTTCCGAAATATTTGCGGTGCAAGTTTTAGATGATTCACCCTGTACATTTCTCCAATGAGTAGGAAATAATCAGGGAGTAATTTTTACCTTCTCTGCTACTTGTATTCCACCCAAAAATCAGATATCGATATTTCCCCGAAAATACACGTTTGGTATAAATCATGTTTATAAAGTAAGTTTAATATGTTTCCACTGCAGCGATTTTGAGCATGCACCTCATTCATCAGAAAACCAGGCTGAGCTGTGAAGGATCATCACTTTGTGATTTCTTGTTGTTAGAGCGTTTCTAAATATTCAAAACAATCGAACAACCCGCCGACTGTCAAGTCACATTAGTTCGTTTTTTGAATTTGAGAAATATTAAGCCAGCAAACATTCATCGCCAATTATGTGAGGTTTATGGAGAAACTATAATGAGTGACAATGCCCAGCCACACACAGTAAAACAAGCTCAAGATATGATCGCATCATGGTGGTGAACTATTCGACCACCCTCTCTGCAGTTCGGATTTTCATTTATTTGTTCATCTGAAGAAATTCCTTCAAAATTAATTTCAACGACGATATTCTACCCAAAAATTAAATACAGAAATTTCAACTGAAATATACGTTTTGTGGCTCCTGAATCCAAAAAAGAAGCATTTTTAGAAAAAAAGTCCGTGTGTGTGTCTGTAAACAGCATAACTCAAAAACGAACAATCAGATAAATACAACACTTGCTATTTAAATTCAGTATCTTCCAAAGGTGCGACACAAGGATTTTCAAGAACCTCCCACATCCAACTATCCTTTACATGGAATATTTTTCGAAAATTTTTATTTCTTTAAAAAATGGCTCTAACGATTTTGATTAAAATATCATGCATTAAGATATTTACATGAAAAATAAAATGTATATCTTGAATTTTCTGGAAAAACCTCTGAAATCCTCTTCATTGGAAGGAATTGTATATAATATTGTATACCTGGTAAACGTTAAGCGAATTACAAAAAATGTAGATCTCTTTAAAACACGAGTTTACTTAAAATAAGTTTTTCTGTGACATAAGCTGTTTCTGAGATATCCGTTATTAAAGGTTCAATACTTGTCATTCTTTTAAGGTCTCATAGATTTTCAGTTGTTTCTCGCGATTGCATGGAAACAGTATGGAATTTAAGGCTAGCATATAGCGTCCAGTTCTTATACATTTCACTATTACTGTTCCCTTTGTATCTATAACTAAATTGTAATGTAGCTATCTTTGCAAAGGCTTATTTGGTATAAAATGTAGCAGATAGATAAATAAGCTTTAATAAGAATAATTTTTACACCCATTAATAAAGACCAGGGTATATAAAGGCATGTGAATGTATAACATAAGATTTTATACCTACAAGAAATCTGTAAACGAGTAATGAAGTTTAGTTATTATTGGAATAGTCTCTAGATGATGAGAAAGTCTTGTGAATGCAACACACAATTTTTTAAGGTCATGACTAACCTATTCTTTTCACTCCTGCCCAAAACGAAAGTGACCAGATTAAGTCAAACGGCAAATTTGTACTTAAGCCATTGAGAATATGAGTAGAAGTAATTTTTCGAAGTTATAATGTAGTTGTAATGTATCCTATAGTTATCGTCCAGTTCCATAAATTGAGACTTGATTTCCAAAGAATATGGTTTTGTCTCTTAGAGGTTTCTAGTTATTATATGATTGAAAATAAGGGTTAGTTTTGTAAGTTAAGCTATAATTTATCCACAGATCTTACAGTATTACTACACAGTAATTTGACCAAATGGGTTAAGAGTATAGACGCAAGGAGTATGATATGGATAGCTTTTGAGAATTATAAGATAACCTATATTTTATTTAACTTATATTTTACATAGGTAGGCCAAAGAGTATTGGATTGTATGTTAGAGCTTGAAAATGAGGGTTATCAATAAGAACAGTAGGGGTTTTAGAAAGTCGTAGGGTACCTTATAATTTTTTTCCAGATTCAAAACCCAATATACCGTGTTTTGTCAAAATAATTAACAACTCCTTTAAAACGAAGTTCCGAAATCGGAGGAAAATTTGACATGAATACGATAAGTAACTTCCTTTCTGTAAAAGAAATTTTAAATGATTTTAATTTTCTAAATTGGAAGTCACTTAAAAACAAATCTGCCCATGTTCACAATAAAGTGCCAAAGAATATCTTAATATTCAACGAAACGGGATTGAAATGCGATAACATGAAAATACCTCCTCTACACCTGCCTTGTAAAATACTGCATAGCCTATCTGTGTTCGGAAGAACGGCGGTTTTCAATTCTTAGTAGCGTTTAACGTTGATCGAATATAAGCTGCTAACTTATTATCCAAGTGGTTTAAATCCATTATTGTATTTGGTACTACAGCGGTGGAAACCGAGATACATGAAATGAAATTGTCGTTTCTAACGCTCCCCATATGGCCTATGACCTTCGGTGAATACCTCATTCCACCAAGCGATGACTGGACCCATTTCTAAGGTGGAGGTACCCAGCAGGCGAAATCCGTTTTCCTTGATGGCAGGGTGATGATGAGGATGGTGGTGGAATGAAAGGACATACAGCTTTTAGCGTGGTTTCCGAACCACTTTGGGCCATTTGGTAATTCCAAATCAAATTTTGGTGATGGTCGTACCAAGATGATAAGATGGTCTTAATGTTCTCGATGATCTTACTAAATATTTCTTACTTTATTTCAAGTGCGTATTTGAATCCCAAACATGAGTTGTTTCCATGTGACCCAGTCGGAAATAGAGTTGAACTTTCCATGCAACTCTAGAACAAGTAAAAATTTTGGATGTGTAAAATGTAACCCTAAAGTAGGTGGACAATTTTAGTGTGCAGTTTACATGTGAGCGTATTTTAGTAATAGGATCACTTTGCAAAACATATTAATATTTATATAGAGTAACAAACAGATGGAGAAAATATTAATCTCGATCCCTGAACGAATCGTATGTGAAGTACATCCTCCAGAAACGGAAAATGTTTTCTACGGGGTAAAAATTGAATCATTTTAGACTAGGATTTTAAAAATATGCTTACAATATTGTGCTACCCCAAGTGAATTTCCGCTATGCTTTACATCGTCCAAATCAAGAATGCAGGAATATCGTTTCTTTGCTGTTTGCTTTCGTGAGCTTCTTATCTTTACAGCTTCTCCCTTCTGCGATCTTTCCGATCTTTCTAATCATTCATCTGCAATACATCGATCCCTCAACACTTGATTTATTCCAGTTTCTATGTTTTCCTTGGCAGCGCATGTTACCTTCTTCCTCGCGGTGACCATCCCGGAATAATCCTTGGCCATCTTTCTTCTTTGATTCTTCTCACGTGCCCACACCATTAAAGGATTCTTTGCTCAACCCTTTCTATAACCGACTCTTCTATAACCAGCAATTTTCTTACCTCCTCGTTCTTTTTCCTTTCCAGTTTAGATGCTCTTACGGCCCTTCTTATGACATCCAATTCTACCACTTGTATCCTGCGTTTCTGACGCAGTGTCCATCCCTCTCCCCCATATTATACCAATATCGATTCAACTAGCCGTTATTTCTTGTACATTCCATGTTCTAAAAACCAAAATCCGTTTTCGCAGTCAGGGTCGATGTTTATTAATCCGTCCGGCTCTATCTTTTTTGGGAAACGTAGAGCTTATGTGGTTTCTAAAACATAAAACGAAAAGCATAAAGAACTTAAGAGAAAGCAATATGTTGTCATGTACAAGGGCAGTCCCAGAAGTACCCAACCTGATGTACAGATAATAGTTGTTGTTTAAAACAAATGACTGTGTAGAAATTAACAACCTTATAAAGCTTAAGTCTGAAGTTTGATGATACTACGTCGTTTAGTAATTGTTTGGCAGCCATCAATAGTGAACCCTATCAGCAAAATTTTAAGCATGGATAAAACTGTTCTTCGTTATGTGATATAGTATTTTCATTTGAAAGGTCTTAGTCCAACTAATATTAAATCTGAGCTAGATTCTACTCTGGGGGAGTCTGCTCCTTCGTTTACAACAGTAAAATATTGGGTGGTAGAGTTTAAGCGAGGCCGTACGAGCTGCCAAGGCGAAAAAGGTGAGGAAAATCCACAAAATGGTATTGGATGACCGTGGACTGAGTGCGTGATCTAGCAGACATCGTAGGCATTTCAAAAGGCGCTGTGCATTACATACTGACTGAAAATTTAGACATGAGAAAGCTATGTGCAAGATGGGTGCCGCGTTTACTCACAATGGAACAAAAGCAGCATCGTGAAGATTCTTCAGTCGAGTGTTTGACGATGTTTTGCTGCAATAAAGTCGAGTTTTAATGTCGATTCATAACCATGGATGAAACAGAGTCCATCACTTCACACCTGAGACGAAGAAACAGTCAAAGCAGTAGATTGAAAGGGAAGAATCAGCTCCAAAGAAGGCGAAGACAAGTTTCATCTGCAGACAAGGTCATGGTGTCAGTTTTTTGGGAGGCGCGTGGGTAAATTTTTATTGTTTATCTTCAAAAAGGAAAATCAATCAATGGCGAGTATTTTTTAAACTTATTGCAGCATTTGAATGATGAAATCAAGGAAAAAACGGCCGCATTTAGCGAAAAAGAAAGTTTGTTTCATCAAGACAGTGCACCAGTTTACACATCCATTATCGTCATGGCCAAATTCAATTAAATTAAATTCGAATTGCTTCCTTATGCACCCTATTCGCCAGATTTAGCCCTCTTTGATTATTTTCTGTTTCCAAAGTTCAAGAAATGTCTTGGTGGTAAAAGATTTGCCAACAATGAAGAGATGGAGTCTGCAATTGATGCCTATTTTGCAGAACTTGGCGTTTCTCACTATAAACAGGGTATCGAAGCTATTTAACATCGCAGGTAAAAGTGTATCGAGCTGAAAGGAGACTATGTAGAGAAATAAAGATTTTTTCCTGAAAATGTTTGTGTTTTCTTTGTTAAATCGGTACTTCTGGGACAGCCCTCGTCTTTAGGGGTTTTTAGCTCCAATGCAAACAACTTCCTCTTTATATTTTTGATCAAATTCATTACTGAACCTACGAACACACGAAAAACATAGGAATAGGTGCATTCCTACCTTAATAATGTCGTGGCAGCCCTCGACGCTCAGCTTCAGACTTGCAAAAATCTTTCGAAAAGCGTCAAAACGAGATGAAAAAGAAATTACCCTAAATGAGGCAATGATAAAAAAAAAGATGATGAGAGTATTTTCACGTCCTTTTTACCTAAATACGACCTTTAAATATTTCCTAATAAGGCAATCCTCTTGTGGCGTGTCGCTTACCTCATAATATGCAACTGTAACTTACTGTCAAAGGTATAACTGTTTAGCTGTACGTAATCTACCTTGTAGTAATGATGCCACATGTTTGTATGTGTTATATAACCAATCGAGCTGCTAATATCGTATTCTTTGAAAGTTCATGATTGTTCACTTCTTATGCGATGACAGCCAACTAAGGTTATAAATGCTGCGACTTACTAAACCCATTCTCTCATATAACAACTTGTTAACCAAACAATTCTCAGTTAAGATTTAAAATGTTTGCATTAATGTACCTCCCATGCTGTATATATTTTGTCCTATGTTAGAGGAAAGTTGCTATAATGTTTTCACTTCCACCAGGCACGTCAAGGTCACGTTTCCATATCCTCCTCTGATTACCCTCCCTTCTATGCAAGCGCAGTCAACGGTTCCCGAGGTCGCGGGTTCAAACCCGGCGGAGGGCGATGGATTTTTTTCGGACGTAAAAATCCTTACCATGAATTAAAGCGGTGGTCCCGTGTCGTAGATTTACGGCACGCAAAAGAACCTCAAGCGGCTCTGAGTAAAATTACCGGTCTTTCGCGCCCAACATTGAAAGGGATGCTGAGGACCACAGCAGTTACAGAGCGTCCATAAATAAAAAAAAAACAGTCAACGGTCACAACTGATATGTGAATGTATGCGCAAACAACTAATTAGTTAATACAATAACAATAATAACAATTGTTAATAATAATTCTTAATTATAAGATTTGTCACTTGTTTTACAATTACTTTATTATTCGACTATTGTGTATGTAGATGAGTTATTTCTTGCTCTGCAGTCATTAAAAAATTTCAGCTTTCCTAAAATATGTATTGGGAATTTTTTTCTTTAAGCATAGACTATACTCCGATTGGAAAGGTAGAATCAAGCGACTGAAAAACTCAATATCATAACCGGGATTTGAACCACGGATCTCCCGATTATTCATTACTATCACACATACTTTTTCCACTCTTCCAAGTAGATCGGTAAACCATTTCCTATTCATCTTTTGATGATTATCACCTTCGCTTTTTTACTGAAATGCTAAATCTACCGTTTCTATGGAACCATATTTGGTCGATCCGGCATGACAGATTATTAGACGTGATCCTTTACGTAATGCAGTCTTTTAGACCACCGTTTCTTTTAGAATCATGCCCAATAAAAGTTTTAGCATGGTTTTGTTTACCCAAGTTTCGTCACTGTAAAAAATAGTTCTTAAAATGAGGCCCTCGCCGCATTAATATACTCAAAAACTGCCGCCCGTTTTTATGTTGTTTTATCTTTAAAGCTACGTTTTCTCAAAAAGTTGGGCAAAGAAGTAGTGCTCCCTAGTCTGTTCTGTCTTTTAAAACCACTTCAAGCTCTTAAGTTTATGATGTTCATCATGACCATAAAACTCCTGAACTGACCGACAGAGTGTCATGTAATTCTGTGACAGGTTTTTGACGCGTAATGTTTTTTCTTGGGGAGGAAAAATTAGCCCTTGATCCTCTACATTTTCAATTCTACTTTTCTGAGCTTCCTCATATACAGTGTGAACCACCTAAAACTTGCACCGCAAATATTTCGGAAATGGAAAGTGCCATTCATGTACAGTTTTCACAGCATTGATCGGTAGTCAGAGGCTGCCTGCGTGGCCTGTCACAGCAATCTACAAACACAGCATTTTTGTTGCAATGCTGTTGTGTCTGTAGTCCTGCCTCTACAATTGGATAGTTAAATATTTTGTGAGAATAAAATAAAATAAAATAAAACACGGGCTAGGCGAAATTATGGTGCGCGATGCTTAAGCAGCGACTCAGGGATAGAGTAAGAGAGGCATGCCCGCCCAAGACAGTGGGAGAATACATGACCAGATGAGTTACCCCTCGCAAAGCTTTTTTTTTTCCTGAGTTGCTGAACTATAATTAATTTTCAAGTATTACTTTAGAGCCTATTGGCCGTTTGAATTTAAAAGAAATTCACTTAGTTCTTTCGGCAAACATGATACAAGTATAGGTTTTATAAACTGTTTTATTCATAGTGTTTTTTCACCTATTTACAATACGAATGTTTTCATAAACAGTTTCTACATAACTATTCTTTATACTAACACGTAGTAGTTGGCTTTATCACACAGTTACAGCATCATAAAATTAAAAATCTTTGTTACATTTGTATGATTTTTTCTACCTTCTATCGTTCATTAATGGGTATACAAATTATCTTACGAAAGTTTATTTTCCTATCTACCACATGTTAATCTAGATAAACCTTTTCGGAAATAACTGTATTATATATTACGTTATTGACACAGAGGGAATAGTGATAGTCAAATGTTTTAGAACTGGACGCTATACCTTGGCCATAAACTTCCATACTCTTTCCATACATCGCGAGAAACAGCTGAAAATCAACAGTGTTTTAAAGGATGGCTATGTATTGAACATTTCCAACAGTTAATAATGGATATATTGGAAATGGCTAATGCCACAAAAATGTATTTAAAATCAACTATGTGCTTTAAAGATGTCTACATTTTGTATGCTGTACGATTTCGTCTATTGCTTAACGTTTACTAGTTATACAAGATTGTATAAATTTCCTTCCGAATGAAGATTACCTCATAAGCTATTACAAGAAAATTTTATTTCGTATTAATATTTTAATATATAGTATTCAATTAAAAACGTTTGAGTTATTTTTCAGAAGGGAAAAAATTGAAAAATGTTGCGTGTAAAGGGTAGTTTGGGGTGTGGAGATTTTCTTGAAAATGGTATTTATTTACTAGTAAATACCAAGTTTGGTATTTATCCGCATTTCCTTTTTGAGTTATATTATTCACACACAAACGGAGCTTTTTCAAGAAATGCTTTCCAAAACATGTACTTCCTGTGAAATCTCGATACCGAATTTTTGGGTGGAATACCTCCTCTACCTACTGTGTACGTGACAGAGAAGGTAAACATGTAGGGTCAACCACATCACTGAAAATATTGTTCCACCTCCTGGTGTTATATCTATTTTAGTACCTTCATGCATTATTCTGCATTATACTTATGCACTAAACAACTGTAAAGAGCTGAAATATTAGATGTTTTTTTATTTTTCACTAATGTATACCACGAATAACGTAGTTTATTTTGCTATACCATGTTATTTCACGTTGTGGGCTACTTGGAACAAAAATATTTGGTTTTGTGCTCTTTAAATGCTATATAATTAATTTCAAGAGTCTTGAAAATCATCAAAGCGGATTATAAAGCCAAGTTTATACGATGAGAACTTCATAAAATGCTGTTTCCTCATTTATCCCCATGGAATCACAAAAGCCTATCTCTAAACCTTTCTTTACGATTTGTTGGGACGTTAAAAGGCAGCACATGAGCAAGGGAGACATCTGGCTGCCTGTATGGAAACTAATGCAGCAAAAAATTGCTTGCGCTTAATGACGCACGCAATGGAGCGTTCTAGAACCAAGAGCTCGTAAACCAACAAAATGCTTCCGTTGGCGGCTGAAGGACCACTTTCTCCTCCTTTCGATGTAAAAGTTTAAAAAAACACCTCATGGTGGCTGTAATTTAACTTCAAAGTGCTTTTGTTTTGATTTTTATACTGGAATAGGACTAAAACATGAATATCTTCCTACATGTGTTAATGGAACTATGTTCCGTGACCCCTTATAATTGAAAATCTTAACCACTCACAGAATTACATACCAGCATACCTACACAATAGCAGAGCTCTTTAGAAGACTGACTGGATGTGCACAGAAGCAACATTTTTTAGGTTATACCACGCATTCATTTATTTTCTTAATTTATAACCTCAATATTCAAGGATTAAAGTTTAAAAGATGACTGATGCAAACACCGACAACATTTAATATGTCGTACGGGACAGCAACCTGGTCACTTATCAAGATGACAGGCATTTGAGGAAAGGCATGCTTTGGTCAAAGTTTGGGATCCCAAAGTTTGATAATTCATATATTGCGATATGGGTGAATAAAATACTTGGTCAAGGAATCCCCGAAAACTCAATAAAGCATTACATTTCGGATTAAATTACCAAAGGGATACGAATTGACGATCTTCATCGGGATTGTGGAGACCATATCAGTGGCGTATATATAGATTAGTGATGGGATGAAACCACTATTTCTCGATACTCGATTCCGATACTCGATATTCACTTTATAAAATATTGTAAAGACGATAGCTTTTTCATTGAATTATGTCTTCCTTAGTAGCTTTCTGTGTATAAACACACACAACCTATTTTGTATTGTATGCTAATTTGGAAATTGTTCCTGTATGACATTCTCCAATTGGCAGTAATTCTTGTATCTTGATAATGCTATAGGTTATATATCCCCTATTGTTAGTCAAGGCTACTAAGATAATAATAGTAATAATAATAAAATTTTTCTTTGTTTCTCTTTTATATAAGTATATTTTATGCTGAAAAAGTTCTTTTTAAGGATTTTCTATCCATAGAAAAATAAATACTAGAAACCATTCTTTATTCTACAATCTTGAAAGTACAAACAATTATATATATTTTGCATGAAACTCAACTAAAAAATATTTCCTTGTGCTTTAATGTCTCACGCCCAAAGTTCTGATTTGTGTCTGCTGTATTCATAGATTTTTGTCACCGGAGTAGGTAAATATTATGGCTGAGACATCAAGCCAACTATTGCAGAAATGCGGTTTAGTGCGGCAACTAAATCAGTTTCATTCACAACTCAGTTAACGCTGCATGTACATGTGCACCTCTATTCTTTCCCCCACTATTTTTTGCGTGGTTTTTTTTTTCATTTGGACACAACAGTCTATGGAATGTTTCATTGATTTACCCACAGGAAACGCAACAAGATGTATCAAAAACTATAGTTCAACAACTCTTTGGGGACACAGCGAGGCAATAAATTAAATTGAGTTTTATTTATGGATAATCTAAACGCTGTGGTCCTTAGTGTCCCATTGTATATTGGGCGTGAAAGACCGTTAGTTTTGCTCAGAGGCCTCTTTATCAGGCTGGAGGTTCTCGTATTACGTGCCGTAAATCTACGACACGGGTCCAGGCTTTACTTCCCTTCCGAAGGAAGCCATGCTAAGGATTTCTACGCCCGAAAAAATCCATCGCCCTCCGCTGGGTTTGAACCCGTGACCTAGGAAACTAGAGGCTAGCATGGTAACCACTACACCACGGAGGACGACACGTGCGTAGCAATAACATGGAATCTCAGCTCCTTTCATTCCTTATCTAACATAAATTAAATGCAACAACTTTCAATAATGCAAAACTTAAAGATTTAAAAGTATCGAAGGCTTATCTCATAGTATTATAGATACAGGAGGCTGCGACACCGCGTGCTTGATGGTACCCCTCCAAAAATAGTTCAGAGATGTAAAATCAAAGAGGTGGGACCGCGGAACATAGAGCGGACTGTCCAGATAGGACGTGAACCATAGTGGCCTCACTTGTGGGTAGCAACACCAAAACACCCAGTCGGTCCGTTTACCTAGCGATAATAGCTGAATGGGTTGTACAACTATTACGGGAGCAATAGTGAAAATTTTTAGAATCCATGTTCCTAAAACAAATCGAAGTTGTGCATATTTACTTTCTAATATTTTGCAAGTGGATTGCCGTGAGGTTTGTTCGATTAGTTCTAATAGTGTGCTAATTATTATCATTTAAAGATTTTGTGTTCCCTCAAAAATTAATTTGACTAGAGAACATTTCCGGGTTATGTTTTATGACGACTTTAAATCCCCACTAACCCCTAAACAATGTGAACATCGGTCTGGAAATACATTAGGAGAAGAAGCCCCGTCCAGGGCAACAATTTATAATTGGTACAGCGAATTCGAAATATCTGTTATTTTCTTAGTGATTAATTTCGTAAAGGACACCCAAGAATTGCTGTTACTCTTGAAAATATTACCGCTGTTCGAGCAGTGCTTGAAGAAGATCGACGGACATTCTTATGAATTTATTCGTGCGACATTGGGCATTGGTATGAGTCAAATCCGAAACATTTTACATCAACATTTAGACGTGAGAAAACTTCGTTGTTCATGGATTCCACATAAACTGACCCCCAATTAAAAACAACACGCATTTATTGGTGCAGAAAAACTGTAGAAAATTCCAAGGTGGCACTTCAAATTTGGTTGGAATATCGTTACTAGTGATGAATTTTGGATTTATTGTTATGATACTGAAAAGAAAAGTCAATCGTTTCATTGGGTCTTTCGAACAGAACTTAAGACTAGAAAAGTTCGGCGAATTATACCATTAGAAGATAGACGTACCCTTACGTACGTTACTGCCGATTTATGCACAAATATTTGTTTACCACAAAATTTTGAAAAGTTCGTGAAAAACGCCCAAGAGGAAAAATAATGTTACATCAGCAAAACTAACAATTGAGTATCTGGATGCCCTAAAGATCAGCATCATGAACTCTGCATCATACAGCCCTGACTTAGCACCTTTTGATTTCTTTTTGTTTAAAAAAATTAAAGATAAAATGCGTGGAATCACTTTTTCGCCATTAGATGGTTTCTGAAGTACCTCAGGAAGAGCGGCATCATTGTACTAAGGACTGATTTCATTGAATGCAAAAATGTATTGATGTTAAAGGGCAATATTTTGAAAAACAATAAAAATCATTTACATTTTTCAAAACTAACCCTTGTTTTATTTTACAAAATGTTTTCGTGTCGCTCTTGTAGGTCTCAAAAAGCTGGATGTCCCACAGTGCCCAAACAATGAAACACCTGTTGAAATATGAAATGTCATCATTCAACACAACACAAAAACATTTTCCGTGAACTCTTTGTACGAATGTAGTGGTAGTTAATGTACATCTCAAATTGCAAGTCCACGACAATGCGAGAGGGGAGGGGAGAGAGAATACGTATACGTAAACAAACAAGTCAGCAGCGGTTGATGACTTCTACCACCTGACAATGACAAGGGTGAAGCAGTTCCCTCTTCAACAGAGCCTAGTTCTCCTTTACAAGCCAAAACATCAACAAGGGTCCATACAGAGCAGTTTTGGTTTATTAATTACTGATATTATTGGGCATTTCTTCTTAATGAATCTCTATTTAATGTATCAGAATATATAATAATAGATGTATGTACATTCCTGTGTATAAATTTGAGACACAAAAGTTTAGATTATTTCTCATATGACAGTAAATATGTAAATTAATTTTCATCGCTAATTTATTTATGGTGAAAATCTATTCCATGTTTACCGTTTCACATATTAGAAATGTTTGCATAAATGTTAAAATATATGTTGTGTATTGTTCATTGTAATATTTTCACTGCACGCATCTATGATAAAGTACTTTTAGTTAGCATAATATAAGATGAGGCGAATGCACGTTTTGTTATTTGCTTTTATGAGCCGCTTAGCTTAACATAGTTAAATTAAATGTCAGTATTGTGGACATTAGCGCAGATTTGGCATAGTTTTACATTAAATTTTATCAATTAAATTATTATATAAGAACTTTATGTTATTTACTACTGCTTGTAAACCATAAGATTTCATCTGAACATGGAAGCTAATCAAAAATGTTTACAAAATCAACAATGAACGTGTAATAAATGCCAAACCTGTGCTAGTTGTACAATAAACAGCAGAAGATTGCAACACGGGATGTAATGGAGCGATAAAACAGTGGGTTTCTCTGCATCTGCATTTGGTATGTATCAACAAGCACAACACAAACATAGCCTCCATTATTTTTGCAGCATCAATTTGGCATAGTTTTACAGTGCATGTAAAATGTACCTCTTTTCTGTTTGTGGTTTGCAGAACAAGCATAATCTGTTTACTTTGGAGACTGCTATACGCGTGTCAATACATGCGAATTTTACCCGACATTCTACTGTTCACTGTCTAAAAATAGATTGCTTTCGCTTGATATAAATTTTGTATAAGAATATTCTATACTTCAAACAGGTTTTCCAAAATTTAAGACATTAATTTCAATGTTCCTATAATAATGAGAGAAAATAAATTAATGTGACGTTTGCAGCAAGTCTTGTTGAGTTTCAACTCTTACCACAGATATTTTTAATCTAGCTGATTCGATTCTTCCCCTGAAGCAAACGCGAACTTTTATCGGAAAAATAAACAAGGATAGCTATCTCTCATTGTTGTTACCTTGTTTTCTCTTGGAAAGTTTAGAAAACAATAGTGAATATTGTTACATGCTAGGGTGAAGGCCAAAAGGTTCCCAGCAAATTATTAAATTTTAATCACCCCAACACGCACATGGGGGAAACGTAGCACGGAAACTGCGAGAAGACCAGGACCTTGGTGACTACATTTCGATGAAGGTGTGGGTTTTTAACACATTATACACATCATCATTCACATTACCTGTGGTTTATTAATAAAACAATTAGTGATCCTACATTACACACAGGGAATAAAGGATTAAGGGGAGATGCCTCGCACACGCGACCTACTCCTTACAAATTTACTCAACAAGTGAAGCTCAAACACACAAAGAAGTAACGCTAATATCTATCCCCCTCTACAACCCTGGCTAGGCACGCTAGCTAGAGCTGGCGAGTGTCATACCAAACGGAACTTCCAACAAGCCGAAAGAAATAACAAATCACCCAATAATACCGCCGACAATGCGACGCTACAATGTGTCTGCTATGACAATACCCACTCTTACGCCACATCATACACACGAATTCGTGCACTAAATCTCCAGGATTATATTTCACAAAATAAATGAAGACAAATACCTTAGCGCTTGTATATTCGAAGTTCGCAGGCTATAACCAATCAAAATCCGAGATGCTGTATCGCAGTTTAGCGTTACACATTTACCTGCCTACTGTTGAAGGAATTTATGCGGGCTGGCTCGGCTACCTAGCTAAAGCACAACCTGTCCTGCTCTTTCCCTCTCTTACAGTACCGCAATGTCCTCAATTTGCTCCCCTATGCTACAGTTAACTCATGACAATGCTGAACTGCAAGGGAATAAGTTGGCAAGTGTGCAGCTAAAATCTGTGATGGCATTCGCCTCCTTTGATTGGTTTAAGTTTTAGGCTATCACTTGTGAACTATTCTTAGATAGCATAAATTTCTGTCTCCAATTTGTCCGTGGAACAGATTCTGGAGGGATAGTGGGCAAATTTCTGTGCACTATATACGTTTAATCGAAAGAAGTTTAAAACTATTATGCAAAACTTTATTGTTGCGACTGCCTCTGTGGTTGAATGGTCACCGTACTGGCTTCTGAACTCAGAGGTCTCGGGCTCGATTCCCGGTTGGAGTGGGGAATTTTCTTCTACCCAGATTAAAAATCCTTCGGAAGGGAAGTAAGGTCCGTGGTTCCGTGTCGTGGATTTACGGCACGTAAAAGAACCTTAAGCCTGATAAAGGGCGTCTGAGCAAAATGTTCGGTCTTTCGTGCCCAATATAGAATGGGACGCTTAGAACAACAACAGTTAAAGAGCGTCCATAATTAAAATTCAATTTAATTTTCTCTATCCAGATCATTCCCTATCCTTCATAGAGTCTGATAATTTGAATACGAAATGAAATGTGTGTTATGTAAAGGTTTATGAAAAAACCAACGTAAAAAATCCTTCAACTAAGAGAGTAAAAACACCATCAATAAGTTGTTTCTCAAGTCAAAACCCCGCTATGATCACAACAATTAAAGAAGGCCGTACAAATGGGGAAAACATGTTCCCATGAATTTAACCATCCTGGCCATGAAAAAAAAGTAGTACATATCGACTTCTGTTCCAGATAAAAAAGCAATTGCTTCATTGTAAGACATGAAACCTGCATTGGCTGATATGAAAGCTGCTTTTATATTACCAATATTTTGACTTCCAAAAGCATTTTCAGTTGCTAGTGATCTCACTCACTGTATTCATACAAATTAAAAACAAGCGCACCACCATGAAATACTATCAGTGTAGTACGACTTTGATTGGTCAACTGTCTAGTATACTCTACCTGTCATTGGCTAATGACATATTGAGTGCGATTATCTCTGAAATATAGTAGAGATGAGATTGCCGTAATTGATGGGCAATTGTTTGGAAATTCTTGCAACTGGTTCGCAACTGTTTTGATTTGTGAACTAAAGACCCTAATAAAATATACTTAAAGAACGTAGAGGGCCGAGGTGTGCAATAAATTCAATCAAAGGACATTGTGACCGAATTTTCACCTAAAATCGCTCAAAAGCTCCAAATTGATCTTTTTGCAAAAATCCATTGCTTGAATGTTTGCACAAGTGGTATAAACTATTCTTTTTATCCGGCTCCCCTTAGTGCCACTGACAGTCATTTTAAATGACTATAAATTCTCATTTTATATAATATTTGAGTAAATTTAACTTAGAACAAATAGTGCAACTAAATTAAATAGGTTTTTTACTAATGTCTCTCTGTAAAGTATTTATTATGTCCTACAGCAAGTTAGAAAAAAAATTATAAATCTCGTCTCTTATATATAATGAGCGAGTGACAAATTTACAAACATTTTGCACGTCGATTTCAAAAAAAATATTAACTTAAAACTACTCATCTGATTTAATTCGTATTTGATAGTTTTCTTATAAATAACACAATTAAACAAAGGTTAAATTTCAAATAAACCCAACAACAAAAATGTGGAAGTTTGAAAATTCAGTCCGAAAGTCCCTTAAATAATGCGAAATAAAATCCCTATGTTTTGTTGCTTTTTTAAAAATGTTTATAGTAAATTCCATTCGTAAATACCCATTGTCAAAAGTACCATGAATGTTATATGTAGGAGTATTCTACATAGTTACTCATCGCTAGAGTGTATTTAAGAATCCTGTAGACGTTTGTAAAGGAATTTGTAAATATGTAGAGCTTATAGTTGCTGTGATTCCTCGCTAAAGGCCTGCTTCATTATAATTTATTGTATTATACCTATTTCGTGGTAGCATTTCTTAAGACTCTAATGCTGTTTCAGATTATATCATTAGAAAACTCCAATTTAGAGTTGTGAATAGTTTCTTAGACTGTAATCCTTAAATCTTAAGAAAGAAGTTTATTTAATTTATTTATTTCGTTACGACTGTAATAAACACGATCATTGTATGCGGGTAGGGAATATATGAAAGTTGATTCCTTTCCAGAACTATAATGCCTTTTAAGATCCTCGCTCTCCATTTTCATTTGGCTTTCGATGTGAACAATAAGTTTAGATTTTTCTGGTTTCTTTTCCTATTACAGTGAGCGAAAATGTGCATGATCTGCCTTTGCTTTCGCATCGTTCTTCATGTACCAGTTCTACAGCTGTGAATTTAAAACCTTGGTACAATGCTGCATTAATGAGGCATGTTCAAATGTACAGGGTATTCTGTAGAAATGTATCGAATCATAACACATTCATTGATGTTCTACCATAGTATACAATTGGGTGGAAAAAAAGGACCTTATAGGAATGGAGTGGTTAGATTGGTAATTAAATCTACCTCATTTCTCGCATAACCTACCCATTTGATTGGATAGTAAAATTGTCTATGAGCTGCCTTTGTTCTTCCTTCTTCAGTATCCTCAACTTAATAATAATATAGACTATCTATAATTATTTGCTTTCGATATTTACTACAGTAAGCACTTGAATTCCCATATATCTGGTAGTTATAGAGCAGTGTACCTATTTGAATTTTACATTGATGCATAATAAGTAAATGTTAATCCTAAATATTTAGTGCATTTTATTACTTCACTCAAAATTTAAAGGTGTGCGTGGTTTTAGTTCCCAATACACAAAATACATTTCTTGGTATTTAAATGCCCTTACCAAAGTTAATATTATTCCCGTAATGCAATAACCAATTCCCAGCGTCATCGGAGACGGAGCGCGCATTATATTCAGCGAGGGACATACCTGTGATTTTCCCACCAGCCTGCAAGAGAGAGCGCGCTGTTGCCAAAGTCTTCACATTCCAAAAGGTTTTCTTACGAATCTACATTTATAAACATTGTCAGTGTACTTATCGAAGTCTAACTGGTTTAAATAGCACCCCTTCAACCCTGTTCTGGAGAGTAGAAAAGGAAATTGTATGTAAAACGACGTGTTTCATATTATGTTATTCTTCAACTGTCGGTGGTCCTCGATATGTCTTATGAAACATTCTCATACAGCTTGTTGTAAAGATGTCTAAGTAATCTGTTATAAAGCAAGCTTTTGTATACGTGCAACAAAAGCTCATTCCTGCAGCAACCATAATCGTTTCTGCAGGAATTACTGTACATTTCGGTTTGTTAGAAGTACTTCAAATTTGTACTTCAAATGCGCCCTACGGTCAATTTCTTTATTACTCCTTGTTAGTGCGCACTACGATCTTTCTCCTGATTACAAATGGGTTGAAGATTATTAGGAAAATCAAACACAAAGTTTTTTTTAGGCGCTTCAAGGCATTTCCCAAAGGATTCCAGGGGCCGTTAGATCATACCGTCAATAGTAATGCGCATTACTCTTTGTAAAGAAGATTTTCTACAATTCATATTAAGGAATGAATAACCTGTTCCACATTTTCATTACAAAGCTCACTACAAAATGGATGTGCCTATAAGTTAAGCAACATATTATTAGTACTGAATGTTCATTTCAAATTGTCCCATGTTTTGAGTCAGTGTTTGAAGCGAGTATCAGCTCTAAGGGAAAGACTATCGTAGTACACGTTTGGCGGAGAAGTTGCCTAGCAAGCACGTGGTAGAATCCGAAGACTATCAATACGGCTCCCGTAGGGGAGAAGTTCTGACCCCTTCAGCTGCCGTGGTGCGAACGATGAGTAACTTAAGCACTCGTGGTTCTTCCGACATTACCTAAGTACGTCGGACCAAACATCTGATTGGATTGCACTCGGGCGGAGCAGTGGTTTCCGAAACCCATAAAAGATTGGGCATGTCTGAGCGGTGATTCCCAGGGGGGGGGGTTGTGAGACACCCCAGTGTCCTCCGGTACCAGCTTGAGAACTGGAAAACGACGTCCTAAATCGTTGTGTCGACCCCTCCGAGCTTTATCGGGGTTCCCTTTTGGGTTTGACGCGCCTAAAAGACGTTCTACTTCCGTTCCTGTATAAGCGGGGGGGGGGGATTCAGATTCCAATTATTGTCCTAATGAAAAGCTCCACGGAGAGGAAAGGCATTGAGTTGGCGCCTTTCCCTGGTTAAGGAAGGGGAGCTTAGGCTAAAGGTACACCTTCGACTCAACAGTAGTAATATGGTAATGGCAGTCATAAAAGGTAGACCAAATAACATGCCTAGTAAACGTGTAAAATACTATAAACACTCAAAGGGTTAAGTTTGTCTTGCATAACCCCACCAACGTCCATTCATTCCCCACAGATGTTTTATTTACAGTCGCAGAAGGGAACCACAACACACGCGTTAATAAATTCATATTGCTTTATGCTAGCGATAACAAGTACCCCGGTTACAACTTTCACGGACCTTCGATATCGAACAAAACGGTGTGAAACAGGTGTTAAGACACATACCGTACATGCTGTCATCTGTTACTACTGTGTGAAAGATTCTCACGTTCAGACCGAACGTCGTGCTTGCTAGGCAGCTTCTCCGACAAGTCGCACGCCTCTGCAGAAGTACTAGGTAATTGAATGCTAGGCTCAGTGGCTACACAAGTAACATCACTTTGAATTGAAAACTCAGCATATAGGTAAAACAGTTACAAAATATTTTCTATATGGGTCGTTTCGTTATATAGCACAACCGACTGTTGCTCGCTCCTATAGCCCGAAGTTTTCTCTCTGTTAGGTAATTCAACACATTTGTTGTTTATTGCAAAACATTACAGCCCGTATTAATATCTAAACTGGAGCGCAAGAATCTGACCTCCTTATCATTACCTCCTTTAATAAGTGCATAACATTATAAAAATATTAGAACAATAAGTTTAACTTAAAGCTAATGTTGGTGCTATATTTTTCGCGTTACGATTCAGTAGCAGTAGATGTTTTGTCAAACCCATCTCCACTGATCTTACCATTACATCCCGTGAGAGACAATACCTAAAGTGGGTAGCTAACTTTAGCCCCTGGTGGCAGGTAGCCCGCGCAGCGAGTCCGGAAGGATGCACGAGTTAAGCAAGGTGGAGAGGGCATTGAAAATGCTGCGACTTCAGGAGCTGGACCGATTTTACTCCCAACGCACACGGCCGAGGTGAGTCTGTGAAAAAACATACATATCTGTCCGTCCGTTTCACTTCTTCCGAAATCTTTTACTTTACCTACTAGAAAATGAAATATTCCTCAACTTCCTCACTAACTTGTTACTGAGCTGCACGCTAAGCGACTTAAAATAGTTCCACCAATAGGTTTGGTAGAGTTACGGATCTGTGCTAATTAACTGAAAGCGAGACCGAACACATTCGCGCGTATTAACAAATAAGGTTTCCTTTCATATATATGTAGATGTTTTTCTTTCTTCCTATTTCTCTCCCCACTTACCAACCTATCGCTTCAGAAGCTACAATTTTCCTTCCAATCCTTGTGTCTATAAATAGATGTTGTCTAGAATGGCTATAGTCTTCCTTTCTAACTATTTTCACGTTTACTACAAACTTGTTAATACCAGTTGTATTCTTAATTCCCTTCTTACACTTCAAAGCCCTTGTAGCAATGCACAAACCTTATGGATATATTTGATCATTTTAACTAATGTGTTTGTTGCTACACAAGGTACAGTCGGGTGCAAAAAGTGCCGATGTAATGAGCTGAGTGTTAAGTTGGTAAGGTATTATTAAAGCAGCTCCTCGCACAATCATGGCTTCACCACTTACCTGGTTCTAACAAGACAATTTGATAGGCGGCCTTTGCATAACCTTTTTTTCGCAATGGCGGATGTGCACCATAAGCTAGGATCCAAGGCAGTTTTAGATTCACTGAGAAAAAACAATCAATTCAGTTTTGTTAATTATTCTTCCGTAGGATGGAATGGTAGAATCAGAATGAAAAAGTATGTAAGTCAACATTGGAATATGTTATCTCAAGAAGTTCAGATCGCCTTGTCTCTTACCGGTAAAAATCGAGTCACGTGGAGAATTTCATGATGTGTTGTCATATCTATACGACAAGTATATCTATTTTGTAGCCCAGATAGTAGCTAGATTAGTGGTTCGAATCCCAAACAAGGCAATTTTGAATTTTTATTCTGATTCGACCTTTCCATTATTATTCGGAATTAGTATTGCTTTAAATAAAATCGAATTATCAGACTTTTGTAAAAAACGAAATTCAAAGAAGATTACCAAACCTTTTGAAGTAATATGAAGATGCTATATTTTACAAATAATTATAATATTTTTTGGTTTTAGGGGTTTATTGTGTATAACTCAGTTCCTTATCATGCATTTTTACTTTTTTTGTAATGCTAAACGTGTTTATGTTATTTTATAATACAAAAACAACATGTCTATTGCTCTTGCTGCTTTGCAAACAGTTACTATCAGATGGGAACAATAAAAATAATGATAGTAGTAACAATAAATAAGAAGAAGAACCCCGTAATGCCCTATTAATTGCGTTATTCAATGTAAAATACTTTATTGCTCATAAAATCTTCATTTATTAAACTGCTATTTTTTCAGACTTGCTTTAATTTTGCTTTGTATCCCGTTGTGATATGTTTTTTATGCTGGTGCCAAACTGACGCATTATGCTTTTATAATTGAATACTCTGCCTGGTTTGCGATTGTGGTACTTTTTCACCAATTTGACACTGTTCTTGGGGGATATTCTATATAGCTCCGCAGCTCTGGCAGCGCTATAATCTTGCCCAATAAGGGCAATAATTTTCGGGTTGTAATCCAAGCCTTTGTTGCTAAATGGCATATATAATAAAGAGGACAATGTTAAAAAGGCAATTTCATACAACCACTCCACATAATATCCCCCCTCCCGCCTCCTTCGCTCCTGAGGCAGAAAACGACATCTATGCATTGCACAAGGTTTGATTGTCATACATTTGATATCAAACCAATAAGAGAAAGATAGATTTGGCAAGCGTCTGGCGAGTACCTTCCAGCCACTTAGATAAAATGTTTCCCTTTCCCACACCACAATAAGAGAGTAGAACAACCGGGTAGGTGAGGAACATAGCTAATAAGGAGATTGTGCCAACATTAAAGAAAAACACTATAGGTCATCAAAGGCATCAGCACTTTTTGCACCGAACTGTACTTTTATTGTATAGGACACCATATAATGAATCAAACATACTTATACTGATTTGGTTTAGATGTACACTGATAGCATAAATACTGTATATGCATTTAAAATATGCGTAACTCCAACAAATTAAAAAAGTGGGGTAAAAGTACACACACACACAAGAGCGAACATGTTCAAGTGTAATATCCAAAGAAACCGAAGCATAGAATATGAAACACAGTAAGATATTAGTTAAGAATGAATAAGGAATAAAGAGATAGTTATATAGCTTAAGATCAGTAGAAATGTTTTGTAGAATTTTCTTTCCTTTATTCAAATTCCTCACCGACTATTACCAGCACTTTTAAATTTGAGATGTATCATCCTATGTCCAAATTAAGCTCTCCCCAATTACCAGTCCCCATTTCCAGCAGTTCCCAAAATACCCATCATTCTCGTTAGCTTCCACTGCTCTCTATGAATTGAGAGAGTTACAGTCAGCAAATAAATAGCATAACTAAAATGTGTGTGGCAACATTAATATTAAAATAAATATTTTAATCCAAATTTGGATACTACTCCAATACACACTAAATAAACCTGTGGATGTTTTTCAGTTACAAAGCTGTCTTTCTCATTAAGGGACGTACAACTAAAGGTCCACTTAAAGGAACTTAACAACAGAAATAAATATATAATTCCAAGCAATATTTTATTAGATAGTCATAAACAGATCATGGATAATGTTTTAAAAATCATAATTACAATTACCTTTATTCAAATGTGTCAAACTTGCCCAAAGTGGCATAAATATTTTCTATTCTCAGATGTTTCATGAATATAATTTTCAACAGTTCCTTAGTGGCACCCCTGATAAAATCATCGGTTGAGTAATGTTTAGAATGTCATCACTTTAAACTGTAAAAGAGGGAAAAAAATATGTAAAACCGCACAATTGTGTACCAATTCACAGCTATGTGCTGTAGAAATCGTATCTCAGGATACAACAGGTACAACAAATTTGTATTAAACTTTTCAGCGATAATAGCGGAAATTAAAAAAAAAGTTTGTGTAAATTGTTTTGGCAGATGCACAATCTTTAGCGCTAAGTAGCCTTTAAAAGTCGACTTGCAAAGTGTGAAGAAGGAGACAAAAAAGTATTTGATACATTCACATGATTTTCTCTACCCGTTCGTCAACAAACTATTCTTACAAAAGCTTATTCTTCTTCTACTACATGTTAATCGATATAAACATATTATTTAATATAAATGGTTTATTATATATTTCCAAGTAGGTGCAATGGGAATAAAGGAATACAGCAGGCTTAAGCGATAGTCAAATTTTTAAGAACTGGTCTATGTGATTGCTTTAAAATTCCATACAGTTTGCTTGATCAGGAGAAAAAAAATCTGATATGTTACACTCACATGACTTTCTCTACTCTTGTAAAAACTATTTTTACAAACGCTTATTCTCCATATGTAGAAGTTCAGGTTAATCCAGATATCGAGATGTTAATCTTATTGCTAATTTTCTTGTAGATACAAGGGGAATTGGTAGGCTTTAAGCGATAGTCAAATATTTTAAGAGCTGGTTGCTATGTAGAGTATTCCATTCCCTTTGCATTACCAGGACAAAAAATGAATAACGAATTCCCATTTAAGAAAAAGTGTAAGTATTGGAAAATTTAAGGGAATAACAAGCAATATCTCGAGAATAGTTCACTCAAAAAACATGTATATGACATAAATCGTGTATTTTAACGCGATCTACATTTTTATGTAGTAAAATCTTGTCTATCTCTTATGGTTTACCAATTATGCAAACGTTGTTCACAATGAAGAACACATTTGGAGACATTTCCAGAAAATTCAAGATATACATTTTATTTGTCATAAAAGTATCTTAAATATATATTTTAATCAAAATCGTTAGAGCCATTTCTGAGAAAACAAAATTATTGAAAAATGTTACATGTAAAGAGTAATCTGGGGTGGGGGGATTTTCTTGAAAACCTTCGTGTCGCATCTCTGGAAGATACTGAAGCTAAATATCAAGATTGGTATTTATCCGACTTTTCGTTTTTGAGTTAGACTGTGTCAGACACAGAGACATACTTCCACACAGACACACACCCGGATCTTTTTCTAAAAATGTTATTTTTATTTAGGAAACCTCAAAACATGTATTTCCGGTGAAATCTCAATATCGAATGCAATACTTTCCCTACTTACTATACGTAGTAGGGATAGTAAAAGTTAACGAAAATTTCTCCACGTAAACGAAAATTTCTCTGAAAATCTTTACTTTGCGTTTTCAATACCTGTTTGGTATTTTCCAGTTATGATGTTCACACACATATAAACATATACACTCTTTTGCTTTCTTTACCGTATGCCATAAAAATTTCCCTCCAAAATCTACTAGCAAGGGAACACATGCTCCAGAAAATAGTACTCTTCTCCGAATCCAGAGCAGTTATACAAGCAGTCTGATGCCCTAGATCCTCTGATACAAAAAAAATGCCGCAGTATTATTTCACAACTCCTCAATTTCAGTATATTTGTTACATCCCAATTGATACCCTCTCACTGTGGATCCCCTGGCAATGAAGCAGCAGATTTCCTGACGAAGAAAGGATATTTCATAAAACAATTACCAACCTCTATATTCAAATCGTACGCTTCAGTAAAACGTCTCGTAAAAGAAGCAATTCAAGCCGTGAACAACACTAGGCTACGAGCAGCAGCAGAAAACAAAAATGGGAATGCCTGTTGCAAAATTCAGAAACCATATCAGATCTACCACGGAAAACAGCAGTCACACAATTCAGGCTGATAACAGGACATGATTGCCTAGCCCAACACCTGCATCCGACCAATAGCTTCGGAACTCCTAAATGTATCTTATGCAACAATAAGGATATCGACAAATACTAATGCATTGCATTACAAAGTGAATATTGCAGCACAGCAAAGTACTGGAGAGCAAGATTGCTAATGACTTTGGTGCCAAAATCAGCACATTAGAAAACAACACTTTGTTTACCACATACATAGTAAATAGAGAAGGTATTACATTCCACCCAAAAATTCAATACCAAGATTTTACCAAAAATACATGTTCTGAGGTCCCCTGAATTCAAAAAAGGCATTTTTAGACCAAGGTCCATGTGTGTGTGTCTATAAACAGCATAGCTCAAAAACGAAAAATCCGATAAATACCAAACTGGTATTTAAGTTTAGGTTCAGTATCTTCCAAGGATGCGACACGAAGATTTTCAAGAAACTCCCCCTGCCCCAGAGTACCCTTTACATGAAAGATTTTTCGAAATGTTTGATTTTCTATAAAATGGTTCTAATTTTGATTAAAACACCATATATTAAAGATGTTTATATAAAAAATAAAACGGGTATCTTAAATTTTCTGGGAATACCTTATGAAGTCCTTTGCATTCGAAGGGAATTTTGAACAATATTGTATAACTGGTACGCCATAGAGAAAACGTACTACACAAAAAATGTAGATACCTGTAAAAGACGCAATTTATTTAAAATAACTTTTCTTTGGCATAAGCCATTTTCCAAATATCCGTTATTAATGGTTCGAATTGTTGATTACTTCATCATTCTTTTAATGTCCTGTCAGCATTTAGTTCTTTCTTGCGATTGCATGAAAACAGTGTGGAATTTTAAGGCCAGCGTATAGCGTCCAGTTCTTAAACATTTGACTATCGCTGTTCTCTTTGTATCTATAACGAAATGTGTAATGTAGCTATTTCTGCAAGGGCTTATTTTGAATAAAATGAAATGGATAGAGAAATAAGTTTTAGCAACAACAATAAACGATAAGGTTTAGAGAAGGTCATATAAGTTTATCACATAAGATTTTTTTCCTAAAAACACTGTTAATTCAGTGGACCTTGGAACCTGTATTTCTAATGAAATCTCAGTATATAACTTTTTGGCTCTACCTTAAACAGTAGAGAACGTTTTAAAAGAACATGAATAATTTGGTTAAATGCTTAAAATTGCCGTCACGAAAGTGTTGTGTGTCATAAAATACTAAAACAATTACAAAATTCAATTGACCATTTATGTCACTGAGGGATTTTGATAAATATAAAAATAAATAAAGCCTCCTCTACTCTTATTGTAGACCTTGAGCTAAAATGCAGAATGAATGGAGTGATTACGTAATAATTGCACCCCTGAGGACACAACTTCATTCAGAGTTAGAGACATTTCGGAAAGAAATCCCAAAGCTGGTATTTATTAGAATCTTGAAAAGCAAACTTTGAACCTTGATTTGTTAAATCGCCCTACAGATAAGTCATGGCTTAAGAATAACGTGTCATTCTGAACTACGGAGATTCACACTAAAAGTCACGTAAATACATTACTGCAGAAGGAGAAGAGTTATTTTCAAACGTACAAATTCAGAAACAATCTTATCGGAGATAAGATACAGCTCGAAATGACAATAATGATAAGAGGAGGACATTTTGATAACACTTGTACTTGAGACGAAAGAGTGCAAAAAAAATTATTTCAGCTGGTGAATTGGTGCCACTCCTTTCTTAGGTAAATTCTTGGAACTGAGACAGTTCTTCAAGGTATCACATTTGGTAGTCATATCTGCTATGCCTACAAACAAAACATGGATGGAAATGAAGATCTAGCAGCAGTTTTGTACTACAAAATCTAATAAGATTTCAGGAGTTAAAAATATTTAATGATTTGAAAAAATTCAAGGCAACTACAGACGCTGCAAAGAACTAAGCTACGTGGCTGCCTTTGTCTTCATAAATCTAATTGGGATCCGAAAGACTAAAGTAGGTGAAAAATGCTGTGAACTAGAAGAGATTAGATATACTTAGGTATTTGTGAAACGAGATGGACAGATAACGAAGCCTTTGAAATGAATCATAGTGACAATGATAAAATAGGATATAGTTGAGTGGCGTTTATATTAAGAGGTAAAATATTTCACAATGCGGAAAACACGTAACCTAACAGAGATAGGATAAAAGTAAAACCCAACTTCTGGACTTTACCAGAGTTGTCACAGATTTATGCCTAGAACACACCTACAACGAATTAACTCTAATTCCGGATAAAAGGGTCTTCAACAGGACGTGCTCCAATTCATGTTTTGTCGAGATGTAAATTATGGATGACTCTTACGAATTCTTCGGATGATTAAGGGGATAAGGTAGTCTGAACCCATGGAAATTACACCTTAAGTATATTAAATTACCTCTGCTCTGAAAGTTTTCAATGCGTTTATCTGAAAATCTTATGAATTATTCTATAAATCATGATAATTATTTCAAGTGGTTGTTTGCATTGATAACTTATGTAGTTGAGTCCAAACAAATTATTTCATTCAGCAGAGAAGTATGAAAATTTGCTCTTAAAACATGTGAATTCATGTACCTTTTTCTCTGATATTGCTTGCAATATAGAATCACAATTTTGCATGCTTATTCTTAGTTATGTATATTAATCAATAGAAATTGAAAAAAAATAGTTTTTAAAGTCAGAAAAGTAAAAATGAGGAACATTTTAAAAGTTTTTGCTTTCTTAATATCACTAATATACATTATAAACGTATGATTATAGTTCAGAAAGTTTAACTATGTGTTGTATACATGTACTGAAAATTGCAGCTCTCTCACTTTCATACTTTCTGAGAAAAAGGTACATAAGTATCCAAAAATGTTGTTTTGAGAAAACTGAATTAGAATTTGAACATTAAAATTCTGACACAGTTCAGTACATTCCAGAATCATAGTCATCTGCACCTTCATACCTGGATTGCTTCAGTTTTCTGATTGCCTTCTCTCGGTCCTGGCCTCTTTTGTTGATTCCTGAATTGTTCGCTGGGCATATACTCGTTCGTTGTTGAAAGATACAAAAATGTTCTAAAAAAGGGGCGTTGCATGACAGCTTTAAAGGAATGCAGACTAGCATTTAAATGGTATTTAAATGTCTTAAAAACCTCTTAACCTCCAAAAAGTGTATATCTTCTGAAATGGAAATAATGGAGATCTTATTAGTTTTTAAAACAAAAAAAATGTTATTTTTGACCATTTCAGAGTACCCTGTCCCCTTAAGCTGAAGAACTGTTTAAAATAGTGGACAAAAGGTCCAATATTATCTTAATGGAAGACGTCACTGCTTTCATCGATTCTCATGTGAACATAAAATAGGCTGGTAAGTACAGCCTGAGAGACAAATCCAAGAGACAAGAGACTGCTAGAATGGGATGATAACATCGAAGAGATGCTTTGAGATCTCCCAAAAACTGTGTACTTGGAAAGTACGTGGAGATAAAAGAAGACACCCAGATTGGTTATACTATAGTTAAACAGAGATATAACAACCAGAAAAATCTAAAAATGTTTACCTAGGCACCAGCAAGCGAGGCTTCCTTTCGGGAGCTCCTGGGTTTTATTCCAGCTCCACCAACCGCTTTAACCAAGGATTTTTTCGCGGTTTTCCCAGTTCGATAGACGAATGTCGGGTGGTTTGTGTAACGTCGTGAATTTTTCTCTCCCCCATTTTCTGTTATTTTATTTCATTTCTCGTCATCTATTCGGGTCGCAGGATCAGGCGAGTGGACGGCGATGCATGTGGCCGTAGAATTTTCTTTGAGTAACTATCTGTGCTGGCATTTGGCGTCGGGATCTCACATCTGGAGACGTTAGGGACAACTTATGTGTCTGAGCCTGCAGCCTCCAATCTGGTCGTTCTCTGTCTTCTTCGCTTCTTCCCTTCTCCCATAGACTCCCGGAACACCTCCTATGAGCTTTGATACTGACTTAGGTCGCATTCGTATTTTATTCTCCTGCTATCTCTGGAAAATTCGAAGTCACGGGTTCGATTCAGCAGGGTAGCTGTTAGGAAATAGTTGAAGAATAGTTTCTTGGTAGAGGTGAGATTCTAATTTTCATGATAGCGCTTTGATAGACGTAGTAAAGCATCTCGTTCATGATCAAACTCTTTTTTCAATTCAAAAGTTTACAAGAAAAATCGTCAAATATTTTTCAATATTTGAAAACATTGGACAAGACTTAACAATGTCATAAATATGTACTTACAAGTAGTCTCTTTGCCAAACTTAACCTCTTCAGAACACATTGATAATTTATCGCGTGCAAAGTAAATTACTATTAGCGTCAAGATATAACAATTAACAATTAAATATTGCTCTCTACGCGTAATATTACACAGAATGTTCACGTACCATAGCCCATGAATTCAGATTATGATTAAAGAATACAATGAAAATAATACGACTTGATAGATTAACTATACTATATACCTAACATTGTATTAATGCATTGTTGTACCTTCGGAAATCTGCCCGGCAAATTCTTCATATGCTCTCGCTTTCATCTTGTGGTAATCCACCAAGCCTACAACGTACAGACATTGCCAGTTTTCGCATAACCTAATTACCTTCCAGGTAGCCATTTTGTTTATTTTTCGCTTTCAGTCATGTTGCAGATTTCGTGTCGCACTGTAAATAGTCGCATTTCATTGGCGAAAGCCATCAAATCATTGTCAAACCTTTGATCGTTTAGAGCATCTCCTTATTTGTTTTCAAGACTTCCAAAGACTTTAAAAGTGCTGGAAGCAATTTGATAAGAAAAGTTGTGAAGTTCTGACAACTCCTGGAAAGTCTCGTAAAGCATTGAATTTGACAAAAATTTGACCGTGTACAAGAAGCTTAACAATTTGAGGCATTATTTTTTACATTTAAACGATTTCAGTCTAATTATATAATATATAAATTCAATAACAGCCCGCCTTAAAGCAAAATGTGTATGTAACAATGTATAAAAAGTGTATATTACAGTCATTGTATATGTTTATATTATTGTATACATGTAATAATGTTATCTAAATGTATTACGTAATTTAATAATGTAGGAGCTGTGAGAATAATAGGTTAAAAGTTGCTAGCAATGAGGTAACCTTGAGGTAACAATGAGTAAGAAAGTGCAATAATGCTACTAGTTATTATTGGAGCAACAATAATGTAATTTTATGACAGTTTATAAAATAGCCAATTAACAACCAGAAAAAAACTTAAGTTAAATAAAAGTATTCTATTGGATTAGGAATAGCCAATCAGAGACTTTAAATACAGAAATTTAGAAATTTTAGGCAGTAGAAATCAAGCCAGTTGCTTGTAGACAGCGCTCATAACTGGACGCGTTGGTTGCAGACAGTGTTCCAAACCGGACGCGAGATGTGTCCTCGAGAAATTTAATACGTATTCGTGTGAGACGAAAATAGTTCACGAGTTAAAAAGTGCAAGTTATTAATAAAAGAATCTCACAGCTCTCTATATCAGTGAAGGGCTATTTAAATCGTGTCAAGCATTAATAAAAGGAGTGAAGTAAAATTATAATCTGTGTAAGCCTACATTCTTCAGTCGCACCACCCCCTGCTAAGACATTCATGTCTCTAAAAATAAATACTGATGCAGCCGAGGCAAGCATAAATATATAATATTTAAAGAAACAGTCAAATTACAAAGTTAATATTTTTAAATTTGGGACGAAGGCTACCGGGTACCATACGTGCGGTTGCAACTACTTCAAGTCCGGCTCCCCAACATAAAAACTACAATACAACTCCTACTTCAAATCTGCTTTCCATACGTGAAGCAACCATCTACTTCAACTTTGTCGGCTAAACTAGAGTATTCTTTTATTCCACAATGATTCTTATTCGTCGACCCGCCATCTCCGCTTGTCAAAAGTCACTTTCATTTCATAAGGTTCACGAAGTCGTGACTTTTAAGTTACATATTTTCGACCCTTTCTGTACATTCGTTTGCTCTATGCACGTAGTTTAAGAAACGCGTATTTTGGTGAGCTCTCTTACACGTATAATACATTAACTTTGGGTTCGCGGTTTAGAACCGTGACAAACTAACACCTTGTTCATTTACTCGTATAAGAAATATCGCGTTTCCTTCGTATAATATAACAAAGTTAACTTGTCACTTGTTAGATTTTCACCGAGTGAACTTATTGTATTGTTAGTTTTCCACTGAGTCAAATGCCTTGTTATGACACTGCAACATGATCAAAATCTCGTCCACTTTTTGTGCATTTTATGTCCGTTTTGCGTTCAAACCAAATCACATGACATGTACTCAATCTTTCATTGCTATCATTATTCCACGATCTTTCTGATTGGTTATCTCCACTTCGGCAACAACCTCGCTTAATTCTGTGCAACGTATTTTAAAGCAAAAATCTTCCCACGCGTTTTGTTAGATCGAAGATTAAACACATTCGATTTCCGACCTTTTGTCTCTGTCACGTCCGTGTCCGAAACTACTCGTTCAAATTAATACATGCGGTAGAAAACATCAAAAACAAATATTTCGATAAGGAGCATATGATCTCTGAAGTCCACTTGTAATGTTAGGGAACTGTTTGTGAGTGCTGCTGACGTAAGCTGTTATGTCGATGTCGCTGACTGGGAAAGTGTACTGACCTTCAAACCTGCTCTGTGTACGAAGGTTAGCTCGGAGGTCTTCTTGGAAACACGCATTTTTTGTGATAGGTTGATTGGACCATACATTCTTCCATTCTGCCTCAACGGACGGAGCTATCGTATCTTCGTGGAACGTGTGTTGCCAGAACTGTGGGAGGATGTACCTCTGAATGGGACGCTAACCCATTTCAGCATTGCTGTGAAGAATCATCTCAGACCCACCTTCAGAAATCGGTGGATTGGCCGAGGTGGCCCTGTGGTCTGGCCACTCAGGTCACCTGATCTCACGTGTCTGGATTTCTTCTTCTGAGGCCATATGAAGCAGTTGGTGTATGAAACCTATGTGGAAACGGAAGACTACCTCGTCGCTAGAATTTCCGTCTCTGCTGGTACCATTGCGGACATGCCAGGAGTCTTCAAATAGACACGACAATCAATGGTCCGAAGAAGTACTCGTGCATACAGGCCAATGGTCGCGCATTCTAGCAGTTCCTGTGAATGCCACTGCTTTAATTAGCTTGCTAAACTACCTTCTGTGAAATCGTGCCTAACATCAGAAATTGCCGTCCATATATTTGTTTTGATGTTCACTACTACCTGTATTAGTTTTAACGAGTAGTTTCGGAGCAGCCTGTATACTCAACGGCACCATATGTACTTGTTAACTATTTCCAACGAAACAGGTAAGTCTATGCCTAGGCTTTCGCCTGGGAACAAAGTTTTCGCGAACTGATTACTAACATGTATTTACAATTCCTTCCTCCCCGATTGACTTTATGCACGCTTTATTGTCCTTTTAACTGGTTATTCCTTATAATCAATCCTGGTTCCTTATTATTATTTATTACTCGTCTCGATCTCGACAACCGGTTTCAGCTTCCGAAATTCTCCACCTATTCTACAATCTCTACCTAGGTGCCAGTATCCCAGGTAGACAGTGATCACATTCTTGTTGCGGCTGAGATACAAATCACTATAAAATATAGCAGTGAAATATAACAGAGAAAAGATAACCGTATGAAAGAGGTGAAGACACGGAAGTAGATTTGAAGATTGGGAAATCTGACAAAGCTATGGACAACAAGAAACGTATGAGAGGTGAAGAAGGTGGTTTGTTGCTGCTACATATGGAAAGCCAGTTTGAAGAAGATGTATTATTTTTCGACTGTTGGGGAGCCGAACTTGAAGTTGCAACCGCACGCATGGTAAAAAGTTTCCGGTAGCCTTCGCCCCAAAAAATGTACTTTCCGGTGGCCTTTGCCCCAAATGTTTAAAAAATATTAACTTTGTAATTTTGACTACTTCTTTAAATATTATATATTTATGTTTGCCTCGGATGGGTCAGTATTTATATTTTTTAGAGACATGAATGTCTTAGCAGGGAGTGGTGCGACTGAAGAATGTAGGCTACACAGATTATAATTTTACTTCACTACTTTTATTAATGCTTGACAATATTTAAATAACACTTCACTGATATAGACAGAGCTGTGAGATTTTTATTAATTACTTGCAATTTTTAACACGTACACTATTTTTTTCTCACACTGAATACGTATTAAATTCTCGAGGACGCATCTCGCGTCCGGTTAGGAACACTGTCTACAAGCAAACGTCCTGTTATGAGCGCTGTCTACAAGCAACTGACTTCTGATTTGTAAATTTTGCTCCATTTTAGTTTCTGATTGGCTAATCCTAGTCCAATAGAATACCTTCATTTAACTAAAGCTTCTTCTGGTTGTTGATTGGCTATTTTATAAACTGTCACAAAAATTACATTAATGCTTCCAAGAATCACAAGTGGCATTATTAAACTTTCAAATTCATTATTGCCTCAAGGTTACCTCATTGTTAGCAACTTTTAACCTATTATTCTCACAGCTCCTACATTATTAAATTACGTAATACATTCACATAACATTATTAAACACGTACATAGTAATATAAACATTAATACAATGACTATTACATACATTTTTATATATTATTTTATACACATATGGCTTTAAGACGGGCTGTTATTGAATTTATATATTATATAATAAGACAAATCATTTAGATGTTAAAAATACTGCCTCACAGGAGAGAGGGAAAATTGTTATTTCAAGTTGAAAACTTAAGTAACCGATAGAACGAATATATTTAAAATGTTTATCGATGTATATCATACCAGGACCATTAGGAGATAGTCGTCCTCCGTGGTGTAGTGGTTACCATACTAGCCTCTAGTTCCCGAGGTCGCGTGTTTAAACTGGGCGGTGGGCGATGGATTTTTTTCGGACTTAAAAATCCTTACGGAGGGAAGTAGAGCCGGTGGTCCCGTGTCGTAGATTTACGGCACGTAAAAGAACCTCAAATCTGATAAAGAGGCCTCTGAGCAAAAGTTCCGATCTTTCAAGTCCAATATAGAATGGGACGCTAAGGACCACAGCAGTTAACGAGCGTCCATAAATAAACAATTCAACTTAATTCATTAGGAGATGGTGCATAAGTCTGTTGCGAAAAATGTCAAAACCTGCTAGAAAACTTGTGTTGCTCTCAGTAGGGGTATAATGTTTTCGAGATACCTTTCATTCTAAAATAATGTGCAGGAAGGCATTTTCTACAACCAAATACGTGAACGAGCTATAATTTGGGTGGTAAGGAAGAAACTAAGCACATTTAATTTTATAAAATTGTTTAAATAAAAAAAATACTGCTGGCTGATTCACCCGGTTTGGTTACTTTTGAATTTATTTGAGAAACTCATTTATTTCTTGCCGTTGCTGCAGACGAAGAAATTTATTCTTTTAAACTATTATGTTTGGCTTCACATCTGATGATAAATTAAAACCGTGGGTTAACAGAGCGGACTAAGGCCTACTCTACATCCTGTGCCTCCACATACGACCCAATTGGCAAGAGTGCAGTCCTAGGAGGTGAAATAGAGGTTACTCGCACCACACGCAGCAACGCTACCGAAACAGCCATAGATGTTAAGGATAATAACATTATTGAAGTACACTAAACTACAGTTTACGTTTAATAGAGATTATTTATATTAGTAAGCGTTCAAATTTACTTATTTAATGCGAAAACTATCCTTTGTACAGCTCAATACTTTGACCTCTATTTACTGAAATTTCTATGGGGCTCTCATTAATTTCAGTTCAGAGGTTTCAGCACCGTACAATAACGTGTTCCGGCTGCACTGCATTAGAAATGAATGAGGTCTATATTGCCAAAGTCGTATTGAATAGTTTTCTCAGCTGAGTTACTTTTAACGCCACTATCAAAGAAATAATAGAGAAAGTAAACGTAATGCATCTTTTCCTCTGAGGAAACCAGGTGAATCACCTGACCCTAGCCTTCTTTTAATTTACTGATACCGTAATTATGGGCGGGAAGATATAAATAATTAAATAAATAAATGATAATAAAATAAAGAAATAATTGCAATGAATAAATTCCGTATATTAAATCAATGTAAAATGTAATAAGCCAGAGTTGAAAAGAGTTGTCATTAGAGGGTTAAGTTAACGAAAGTCAGTAGTAACAGCCCAGGATAGAACACATTAGCTTAAGGATTCCTGGAAAGCAGTTTAGAGTTAAGTTCAATACGTTTGCAGAGTTTCGTAGACAGAAATCCTGTAAAAGAGAAACACAAATAGATTTGGGGTGTATCGCATAGTAACAAGGTAACAGACGCATAGGAAAAGTTTAAGATTGGCTCCGCGCGAGAAAGGATACAATACATAGGGGAGCTTAAATTATAATAAGTAATATTGCTAAAATTTGCGTCTTGTCGTCCATTCCTTTCTTCGGGTACAGCTTTAGGGCTTACCTTCGTTTACGGTGACCGGCAGTTCGCAGCGCCTAGGACCGCGCTGGGTTATCAGATACTTAGCGGTAGCCGCGAGGGGTACTGCCGGTAAGCATTTTAGCGACTCACGGCAAGTTACGCTTTTAGTTTCTTTGTTGTGGAAACAGGTATTTCAAACCGTAAAATTGATACTGCAGAATTTAACAAATATAATAATTCAATTGTTGTAGTTTTGAGTGCTACGATTCATAATCAGTTTCATTCTATACCTTCAAATGGTCGGCAACCCGCTTCAATAGCTCAAGTATTAGATCACATTACATTTCTCAGCCAATTTAAACTGGTGTTATCCTTTCCCACTACGCCCGCGTATACTCTTGAGAGAAAGATCTCATAGCTATATCCCTAGAGCAGTTGGCGCACGAGACAACGCAGAACGAGCTACGAGACGACGACTTCGGAGAAATCAACATCAGAAGCAGTTAAAGCAAACAGCTTCAAAATTGTCGCAACATCGAATGTCATTAAAAATGACGACCATTATCTAGCCGGCATCATTATGCAACCATTTAAGCAGCAGACGTGTCAGAGGTCGGACTACGTCGCCTACTTTACAGCTAGTTTATGTATTTAGGAGGCTCTCCTACTCGGTGAAAAGGCGGATTGAGACACAGAGAGTGAGAGAGAGAGAGAGCTGTTTCTCCGGGGTGAGGTCCATCATTTCTACTGGAGAAAACCGAGCTGTTTCACCGATTTGTATTAACTTCTGCTACACAATGAACTTCACAAATCACCTCCAAATTCTCTTTATGAATGAAACACCAATTACATTTATCCAGTCCAAACAGTTGATGCGGATCTAAAGAATGAGGCAGTATTTTTAACACTTAAATAATTTCAGTCTAATTATATAATATGTAAATTCAATAACAGCCCACCTTGAAGCAATATGTGTATGTAATCATTTGTAAAATGTATGTAACTGTCATTGCATGTGCTTAGATTATTGTAAACATGTTCAATAATGTTATATGAATGTTTTACGTAATTTAATAATGTAGGAGCTGCGAGAAATAGGTCAAAAGTTGCTAACAATGAGGTAATGAGGTAAACTTGAGGCAATAATGAATTAGAAAGTTTAATGTTACTTGTGATTCTTGGAAGCAATAATGTAATTTTAGTGACAGTTTATAAAAATAGATAATGAACAACCAGAAAAAGCTTTAGTTAAATGAAGGTATTATATTGGATTAGGAATAGCCAATCAGAGACTTGAAATACAGAAATTTACAAGTTTAGTTGAAATCAATTCAGTTGTCTGCAGACAGTGTTTGTAACCGGATACGACATGCGTCCTCGAGAGATTTAATACGTATTCGTGTGAGACGAAAAATAAGTTTACGTGTTAAAAAGTGTAATTAATTAATAAAAAGATTCTCACAGCTCTCTATATCAGTGAAGTGTTATTTAAATCGTGTCAAGCATTAATAAAAGGAGTGAAGTAAAATTATAACCTTTGTAAACCTAAATTCTTGTTGCACCACAACCCTGCCAAGACATCCATATCTCTAACAATAATACTGACGCAGCCGAGGCAAACATAAATATATAAATTTAAAGAAACAGTAAAAATTACAAAGTTAATATTTTTAAACTTAGGGCGAAGGGTACCGAAAAGCGGGAACTATACGTGTGGTTGCAACGAAGTTCGGTTGCCCAATAGTTGAAATATAATACAACTTCTTCAATACAACCTACTTCAAATTAACGCCCAAAACGTGTTGCAAACAAGTTAAAAGAAAACACGTGCTTCAAGAACTAAAGAAGATATAGGCCACAGCGAATTTAGAGACGCCTCTGTAAAAACTGTGTCACATGAATAGAAGATATTAAATTCATTCCAAAATAATTGTGAAAAATTAGAAAGAACATTAAAAATGAGAACAAGAAAAGAAGCTAGGTTAAACTTTTACAAGACAGTGGCGATTCCAACCCTAATGTACGTTTGTAAGACATGGACTATAAAGAGAAAAGAATGAAATAAAATAAACGCGGCAGAAATGAAATACCTCCCAGCTATTAAAGCTGTACAACAATGGATAAAATAAAAACCTTGATGTATTACATTCAGATGATTTTCTCTACCCTCTATCGCCTAAAATATATAAGTTACGCTTGAGTTTATTTCCTATCTTCTTCATTTTAATCGAGAAAAAGCTTTCCGGAAATAGTTTCATAATACATATCGATATAGATACAAAGGGAATAGTGCTAGTATGTTATAGTTCTGAACATTATACCCTGTCCTTAAAATTTCATGCTCTTTGCGTGCAATTGCAGGAAACAAATATTGAAAGAACTGAAATGAATGCAAAAGTATTGAACAATTCAAACCATTAATAACGGATATCTCGGAAATGGCTAATGCCACAAAAGAAAAAACGTATTTTAAATCAACTGTATATTTTAAAGAGATCACATTTTTCGTGCAGCACGATTTCGTCTATCGCTTAACGTTTATCAGTTATACAAGATTATACAAAATTCCATCAGAATGAAGTGGACTTCACAGACTACACCCAGAAAATTTATGATATACATTTTATTTGTAATGTAAATATATTTTATATGCAGTGTTTTAACCCACATCGTTAACACCAGTTTTTAGAAAATAAAAAATTTCGAAAAATGTTCCATGTAAAGGGTAGTTTGGAGTGAGATGATTTTTTAAAATCTGTAGATCTTTAGAAGCTACTGAACCTAAATACCAAGTTTGGTATTTATCCGAATTTCCGTTTTTGAGCTATGCTGTTCACATAGACACACACGTAAACCTTTTTTAAAAAATGCTTTTTTGGGTTTCAGGGGCTTCAAAACAGATATTTCCGGTGAACTCTCTGTATCGGATTTTTGGGTGGAGTGTAACACCCTCTCGACCTACTACGTACGTGGTACAGAATGTATAAAATCTGATGTGATACATTCACATACATGACTTCCTCTGTCCTCTGTCGTTTATTAGGGTACTCAAATTATACCTACTGAAGTTTATCTTTCTGTCTACTGCACTTTAAACCAAACAAACCTTTTCAGAAATAGCTACATTACACGTTTTGTTATAGATAGAAAGGGAACAGCGAAAGTCAAACGTTTAAGAACTGGACGCTATATACTGGCCTTAAAGTTCCATGCTATTTCCATGCAATCGCAAGAAACAACTGAATGTTGTGAAGAAGTTTTGTTGCTGCTACGTATGGAAAAAGGTTTCCGGTAGCCTTCGTCCCAAAAAATGTACCTTCCGGTGGCCTTTTCCCCAATTTTAAAAAATACTAACTTTGTAATTTAACTGTTTCTTTAAATACTATATATTTATGTTTGCCCCGGCTGCGTCAGTATTTTTATTTTTTTAGAGACATGAATGTCTTAGCAAGGCGTGGTGCGGCTGAGGAATGTAGGCTTACACAAATTATAATTTTTACTTCACTACATTTACTAATGCTTGACACAATTTAAATAACACTTCACTGATATAGAGAGGTGTGACATTCTTTTATTAATTACTTGCACTTTTTAACACGTAACCTATTTTTGTCTCACACGAATGCGTATTAAATTTCTCGAGGACACATCTCGTGTCCAGTTAGGAACACTGTCTACAACCAACATGTCCAGTAATGAGCGCTGTCTACAAGCAACTGACTTGATTTCTACCGCCTAAATTTGTGAATTTCTGTCTTTCAAGTCTCTGATTGGCTATTCCTACCCCAATAGAATACTTTCATTTAACTAAAGCTTTTTTCTGGTTGTTGATTGGCTATGTTTATAAACTGTCACTAAAATGACATTATTGTTGCTCCAAGAATCACTAGTAGTATTATTAAACATTCTAATTCATTATTACCTCAAGGTTACCTCATTGTTACCTCATTGTTAGCATATTTTAACCTATAATTCTCACAGCTCCTACATTATTAAATTATGTAATACATTCACATAACATTATTGAACGTATACAACAATATAAACATATACAATGACTTTAATATACACTTTTTATATCTGTTACACACACATATTGCTTTAAGGCGGGCTGTTATTGAATTTATATATTATATAATTAGACTGAAATCATTTAAGTGTTAAAAATACTGCCTCGGTTGAAAGGACTTGAAGAGAAGAACCAAAGATATGGATAACGGAAACGGCTTATGCCACAAAAAAACTTATTTTAAATATGTTTTATGTAGATTTCTTGTGTTGCACGTCTTTGTCTAATGCTTAACGTTTACCAGTATACAAGATTAAATAAAACGCCTTCCGAATTAAGAGGACTTCATAGGTTATTCCCCGAAAATTCAAGATATACATTTTATTTGTCATGTAAATATGTTAAGTATATAGTATTTTAATCAAAATCGTTAGAACCATTTTGTAGAAGATAAAAAATTTCGAAAAATGTTCCAGGTAAAGGGTAGTTTGGGGTGATGGGATTTTCTTGAAAATCTTCGTGTTACATTTTTGGAAGATTTTGAACTAAGTATCAAGTTTTTTTGTATTTATCCGACTTTTGGTTTTTGAGTTGTGCTGTTCACAGAAACACAGTGATCACACTGACATGCTTCCAAAAATGTGTGTAGTGGTGGTATTTATTAAGTATTTAGTATTACATTAATTGCATAACACAGTCGCATGGGTCATAAGACCGTACATGCTCTCTAGATAAATACCTGGTCTGTATACGTGACTTGCAGTATCAACCAGAAAACAACTATTTTTTTACAATCACCGCACTATATACATACATATAAAATTGAAAAAAAATGGTTTATTTGGTTTCAGGGCGCCTGAAAACATATATTTCGGTGAAATCTCGGTATGTAATTTTTGGGTGGAATGCAATACTTTCACTACTTACTATGTATAGTAGAGAAAGTAAAAATGAAATCAGGGGGGAATTAGGTATTAGTCCTATAAATGACAAAATAGAGTAATATAGAGAAAGATGGAAATGGCACTTGCAGAGGGTGGACAATGCCCAATATCCCAAAATGACACATGGCTACCAATCATATAGAAAAAGAGATTTGGAAGACCGATGAAAGATGCAAAGAGACATGAGGCTTTAACTACTATGGTCCTTAGTGCCCTATTCTATACAGGGCATGAAAGACCGGAAATTTTGCTCAGGCGTCTACCAGGGTTGAGATTCTTTTACGTGCCGCAAATCTACGACACGGGACCATCGGCTTTAATTCCCTTCCGAAGGAAGCCATGTTAAGAATTATGAAGGGACGACGACGATGATGATGATAAATTAATATTTCAATTCTGACCGGAATTACGCCTCTCATTGGATATACAATACCAGCATACATACATTTTATTAATAAAATTAATATGTTCAATACATGATGATATGTAAAACAAAATTATGAAGTGATAACAAAAGATAGCCTATTTAAAAGGCGATGAGGTTCAAGTTATTAAATAGCTGAGTGGTATCTTCATTATTAATTTAGGGTTAACTATGGCAGCGAGGGTTCGAATAGTAGCTTAACCTTTTGCTCCGTTTATATTTAAGCTTTGTAATACGCACATTGGATTTAAGCTATAACGAATTAGGTTTTTAAGTTAGACAAGGAGTCATTAAAGTAGCATTTGTTGGGCCCTCGTGGGTGCATTTGAGTATTTACATTCAGTAAATAAAGCTGATTCTGCTTCACTGGATATAGTACGGTAAAGGATTTATTACTGACAATAATTTGTATTTAGTTTAACAATATTCTGTATAGAAGGTAAAGAATTAACATCAATAATAATAATAATAATAATAATAATAATAATAAGAAGAAGAAGAAGAAGAAGAAGAAGAAGAAGAAGAAGAAGAAGAATATAAATTTAGAGAGTAAATGCGCCTGTGTGCGTATATTTTTTAGTGCAACCTCAGAAATCATTCAAAAATTGTGGTAATTCTTTTACCATTCAAAATCATGTTCTTCCCGATGTGCATAAACCGTAACACACCTTCTAATTCTAATTCCTGAATTACTAAAATACTAAAAAATGATTTACAAGGCGTATGTACTGAATATGTACATGTTGGGGATCATTAACGAACATACTTGCAAAACAAGGCTTGGACTTTTCGTTAGTATATGTCTCGTTTAATATCAGAAACGACTCAACTTATATTTACAAATAACAGCTGAGAAGATTACTTTTCTGGGTGTTTGCAGTATGTGTCACTTTCAAAATACTGAAATTGCTGCCTTTGAAAGTAAAGGACTTCATATTCATTAGTTTTGACCCATTTCGTTGAATATTAATGACAGGGACTTCCTTTTGTGTGAAAACTTTTAGCCTGGATGTTATAGCGGGACTAAATAATGTGTACAGCGGTTCAGACTTTTATCTACTGTGATCATCAAAAATCTGTTGCGTTACACTCACATGACTTTCTCTACTCTTGTACAAACTATTTCCATTTGCTTATTCTCCATATGCTTCATGTTAATCGAGATGTTAATCTTATTGCTAATTTTCTTGTAGATGCAAGGGGAATTGCTAGGCTTTAAGCGATAGTCAAATCTTTTAAGAGCTGGTTGCTATGTGGAGCATTCCATTCTCTTTGCATGTCCAGGACATAAAAAAATGAATAACGAATTCCCATTAGAGAAAAAGTATTGGAAGGTTTAAGGGAATAGCAAGCAATATCTCGAAAATGGTTCACTTAACAACAAAAATGTACATGACATAAATTGTGTATTTTAACGCAATCTACGTTTTTTGTGTAGTAAAATTTTGTGTATCTCTTATGGTTTACCAGTTATGCAAAAGTCGTTCACAATGAAGAATACTTTTGGAGACATTCCCAGAAAATTCGAGATATACATTTCATTTGTCATGAAAATATCTTAAACGTATGATATTTTAATCGAAATCGTTAGCCATTTTTGAGAAAATTAAAATTTTCGAAAACTGTTCCATGTAGAGGATAATCTGGGGTGGGGGATTTTCTTGAAAACCTTCGTGTCGTATCTCTGGAAGATACGGAACCTAAATACCAAGTTTGCTGTTTATCCGACTGTTCGTTTCTGAGTTATGCTGTTCACAGACACACACAGACAAACATATATACATGTTTCCAAAAATGCTTTTTTTGGATTCAGGGGGTGAAATATCGGTATCAAATTTTTGGGTGGAATACAATACTACTACTTACTATACGTAGTAGAGAAAGTAAAAATTACGAGATTTGTTTCATTGTTACAATAAACTTAATTACAAGTTATGCATCATTTGGAAGACTGTCTGGATCAGACTTAAAATCTTTAAAGTTATGTAATGCAGTACGGTTTGCATATCATGTTCATAACATCACCCAATTTCCCTCTGATTGCGTTGGAAATAATGTGGGACCTCGATACTCTCGATCCTTGCTGGTATCGAAGTATGTCTAATACATTGAGATGAGCCTTCGATATTTTTACATATTTAAGTTTTGCATTATTGAAAGCTTTTGTGTTTAACTTTATCCTAGATAAGAAATTAAAGAAGTCGTGACTCAACGTTATTGCCTCGCATGTGTCCCCAAAGAGTTGCTGGACAATAGTTCTTAGTAAACCTTGACTGCGTTTCCTGTGGGTGAATCAATACCACTTTCCATAGACTGCAAAATAAGGGGAAAAGGATTGGAGGTATTCATGTAACATACGCGTTGTAATAAAGCTGATTTAGCTCACGCGCTAAATTTGTGTAATAGCCTGGCTTGGTGACTCACTCTGATCCTTTGCCTAATTTACCTACTCCGGTCACCAAAATCTGTTAGTCCAGCAGAAACAAATCAGAACTTAAGACAAGAGATAGCATAGATATACAGGGTGAAATATTTCACATTTTAGTTGATAATCCTGTGTATGTGGTTGGTGGGGGCGTGTTTGCAACACTGTGGTTGCATCTAGAATTGTCTTAGTTTCAGTTTGCCATGGAACGTTGGCCTGTGCAGTAGCGCATTTTGCATTGGACAGTTTATTACAAGTCAATGTGGTTGACGCAAGCGCGGTGGGGGGATGTTTAAGAAATCGTGTATTGGCCTAATGGACAAAACCCACGGGGGTGAGGGTCACTCTGTTGACGTCTCATTCTGCGCTGCTGAGGGAGCTTCGGCTCGGGTAGACCTTCGCTGCACTTATTCCAGAATATTCCTTTCTGCCGTTTCTAGTAGTTTCCCTTGCTAGAACATTCAGCAAGTTACGAAGTTAAGTGCAGTCACGAAATCGAAGAGTTTGGACAGCTAAAGATGTGCAGTTCAGTTGTGACTCTACAGTTCAGTTTTGACCTAGCAGTTCAGTAGCGATTCGATTCGACGGATCAAACTCGGAATGTTGTGTTCTGTTCTGAGTGTGTATCACAGGTGTTTCTGTAAGTTTTTGTTATCCTGAGCATCTAAGTAACAAAATGTGTTTAGTAGCAACTGGTAATCTCATTGGCTAGAATATATTGCACTACAGTTTCAGTCCATAAAACACTAGATGTAGATTTCTATTGCCTAATCCCTGAGGCCACGCTCTTTCAGAGGGAGAGCTTAAACATTACTTACTTTTACAGGCTCTCTAACTTCCAGCAGTTGCCTTCTATTCCGGTTTTCCAGAGTTTACTATCCTTCGCATGGCTGTGCTGCCGTGCTGTTCCTACCAAGCGTAGCACAATTGATTGTAGGTTTGGACCACTTATTCGACATGTGTTGAGCATGTCCGTACCATTGCAGAGATTTTTTTCTATTGTATGAAGAATGGTTAATTAGAACGGAAACTCCTGATTTTGCTCCCTTAGATTTTTCTAACCCTCTCCAAACATGGATATAATATTCAGATACTTCTTGTTCATCTTCGTTTCATTTTGATCCCTCTTAATACCATTATATTCAACCCTTGCTGTGTAACCTATGTATGTAACTCATTATACTTGTACGTAGCTCTTGAACGCTTCATATAGTGATAATCAAAGTCTCTTACTTAACCAAAGTCTATGTCTGTCCAGGTTTTTCTCTTTTTTACAGAAGCGTAAGAAGTGTCTTTTGTTATGGAATGGATTGCCAGGTCTTTGGCACCCCTTATGCTTGAATGACCAAGCCACAACGTCTATTAACCGGGTTTCAACATTCCTGTTGAGCCTTCTTGGCTACTGTAGAGATCTTGGGGCACTAAGTCCTCAGTACATCACCCTAGCAGGCAATTTCCTGCTTTCCGTTGTCCACTCCTCAGGACGTGGACCTATAGTTTGGATTTTTGAGGGGCGCCTTAAATCTAAGGGATAAATTTTGCACACAAATTCAGGGTTTCGTTGAAATATTGATAAGTCAGCCGCTCTAGGTATGCATAACGTATAGTCTTATGTGAAAACAGCGGATCTTATGCCACAGAAATGCGTTCCACTTTCACTTCGTTGTTAACAGGCTGAGGATCAGCGCAAGTTATTTTGTTGCGTGCTCGCCCCATCATATGGGTGTTGATGACGGTTTTGAATTACATTGGTGTGATGGACAGGAGGTAGCATGTTGCTTCTCGACGGCTGTCGTTTAGGATGCAACGACTCCTCAGCATGTCTGATGGAAATTGGTTTTTAACCTTATTATGGGTATTGTTTTTTAATTTGATGCCGAACACATCTTGGTTGGATTATATGAAGCTAAGCTTTCGCTGCTGTTGAAGCTCTGCAGCCACAATCTTAACGCATTTATTTATTCCTAAGCAATAATAATTAAGTGTTGCAAAAATGTAAAGAAACTACAAAACATTTCAAAGCAATAGGTTGACGATGATCTGAAAGTGGGAAGTTACAAAAACTTTATTATAGAACACTTCAGTAAAATTTTCTTACGATATATTGAGTTAGCGTTCCGCAATTCTGTGTTTGAATCGATGATTGGATGTTCAAAGCTTTCTTTTCATATTTTCAACTATTCGCTTACTCGACGCTGCACACTGGCTTTTGAATCTCGAATGACAATTTTGTTGATTTCATTTCCTTTCCCCATACGTTTTAATTGTTGTACACTGATCTCAAAAAAATGTTATGGTGAAGCCTCCCCTTTACCCTTTGTAACTGTGATTTCATTAACTTGCCGTGGTAACCTGATAACGGACGAATAAATCCCCTGTTATTCACGGAAATGTACATGAAAGATTAATGCTACTGCGTAACCTGCACTCCGCCTTGTGTGTACTAATCGCTTAGTGTGGACATAAAAAGTAACACTAATCTGATTTAGTAAGAACAGCTCAGTAATGTTAAAAGCAGGCTTTTTGAACCTAAACTGATATCACGAGGTGCTCAAGTAAGTGCAGCAGTTATTTCGAAAGCGTAAATTTAACATAAATAAAGCTCAACTACTTTACTTACATTACGTTATAAATAATAATACATAACGGTATAATTATTATTTCCAGAAACGAAAGCATTTCGCTTAAGTAGCTATTCTCCAAATCATATTTTTCCAGTATATGCCAAAAGCAATGTTATATTCATTTACATTAAGAGCATTAACGTTAATAAAAATAAATTACAGACTTTTTCCTTTGTTTATTCCACGTACCTTCAACTTCTTTAGATACCTTTATATACACAAGGTTCAGTACAGACGGTGTATAGACGACAACAGTCGTGTAGTAGCCTTCCTGTGCAATTTAGTTTATTGTTATTTAATTCGTCGGAAGATGAAAATTTTGAGATCTGTAACTGCTGTCATCAAATAGTCTGATGCTGAACAGATGCCCTTAGTTGCGTAATCGTCATTATTCCATCTATTTTATTTATATTTCTGCGATTGTAACATTAGGTTATGATACTGAATTTTCAATCCGTTATTTACCCTGGGAGTAATGGAGACATCAAAAAACTCCAATTAGATTGTCTGATACACGGGACTCGAACCCATGTCATTCCTATTTTGAGCCACAAATGCTACTGCTTGGGTCAGTTTGCTCGTTTTAGAAGGTTTCAATATTCAAACATCAATATAATTTCTATATGGTGGGGAACAAAATATACTACACACCTACTAAGAAACTGCAATTTCCATGCTTGTAACGAAATTTTAATGTTGACTAAAGCTTGGCTGTAAGGAACTGTAATTATTTTCTCTAGTAGTTCCAGAAAAGACTGTTGCAGAGGCGTACGTCTTCTTCACGTTACAGAGCACTCTGTTAGCAGATCTCAAATTCTACAGAAAATTCAGGGTTGCAAACATATTCAACGTGTTTCGGAAAAACCGATCAAAAATTGAATATGAAATACATTTTGTGGTAAGGACATATCAGTTTAAACATGTGGAAAAGAGTGGCTATTAGAAATAAGAAACAGAAAAATGGTGAGATGTACACATGTTCTAAGCGAAAAACTGAATGTTTACCCACTCAGCCACAAGTAAAGTAAGTGTAAATTCACTCGTTCATAGGGTATGTGCGCAGTTCGAGCGGCAGCAAATAAGTGAACCTTTTGTTTTTTTCATCCATCAAGGTGCATCTAGTGACTCCAGAGCATTCGTTTACAACTCAAAAAAACTTAGCAATATAACTAATGTATTAAGTACAAACGAGAATAAAATTCAGTTTACGTGTTCTGCATACCTTTCGTTGTAATTATTTTGAAAAAAAGAAGCATTAATGCAATGTTTAAAAAGTAAAAATTATCAGAAGTAATTTAAGGATACACGAACACCTAAAATTTACTATCGCTTGTTCCTTCTATGCCCATACATTCAAAATGAGAAATTTCTCTACACCACTTCCTTTGGCGAATATTTTTGTGAAGTCATTGTAAGTCTAGGCATTTCCGATATAGTATAACTTACCTCGTATGAACCTCATAGCACATACTACATTCAGTATGTCACAATATATTCGAATGATGTGTACATTGATATGCTACTTGTTTACGGAGAAGCGCAAGGAAGTGTACTACGCCAATTTGAAAACCATTTTCCGAAAAGACACCGGAAAACCAAAACTTTTCACAATGTTGAACATTATTTACGTATAACAAGGGCACTTGAAAGGACAGGTCCTTTTTGAGAATTATATCTGAACGTAATATAAAGATTGATTTAGATACCAGGTTAATAATCACCGTAATGGTATATGGGCTGGCACTGGGCGCAAACATTAGTAAGTCGTTAGGAGATTCATGGTCGCTCGAGTAGGTTTTGCCAGTGGCTATTACAAGTGTGATGACGTCGAAACATTGACAGGCTGAGGGCCAACCGAAAGAGTGCTATCAAGCCTTGACGGGTTTAACCGCTTATTGGACTGGAAGAGGGTTGCATGTTGGCGGGTGAGCTGAGGTGGTTGATTAAAGAAGGTAGCAATATTGCCTTTCAAGCAGCTGCTCAGGATATAACGACCGTTCAGCACCATTGGTATGATTATCCTCCAAAGGTTTAATTATATGTTGTATTTGCTGCTGTAATTTTGTACCTAAGCATCTCTGGGAAGGATTGTGAAGATTCTCAGCTTTCCATGATGCATCCCTTTTATCCGAAACCTCTCTTCAGATAAATCGCTGTTTCACAACAATGGAACTGTGAAGCGACTCAGTAAGCATTATAGATAACCCGTATTGCTTAAGACAGGCAATATTTCAAGGTCGGTGGAGAATAAATGTATATTTTGGCACATTGGGCAACGCCTAATTGAGCCAAGTTTCTTCGAAGGTCGTCTTAGGGAGCCTTCACTTCGGTCAAAACGATCTCTGTCGTTACTGAAGCATTTACCTTTAGTACAAGGATTGGAGATGTGTTTTCAGCATGATGGGGATCATCCAAAACTATCTTCACGGTAAACATCTAGGAAAATGGATAGGAAGGGGAGGATCTGTCCCATGGCCCGTCAGATCTCCTGTCGCCACTTGACTTCTTCCTGTGGATCATTTAAAGCAAGTGGTATACAGAAAAGAACCGGAGAATCTTAATCACTGTGAGGCTCCCAGATGCGCTACAACCCAGATGTTACTATGTGCCAGATTGTCATTATAGCATCATGCCTAGATCTGTATCAATGAAGGACGTCATTCTGAACAGTTGCTTCGCTATATGAAGAAGTTTCATCAACTCTAGATTCCTGTGTAAGTGTCGAAAACCCTTTATCCAATTGATATTGAGGTGAAGTAATTTTAAATTATGAATATGCAATTTACTTTTCTTTCCAATTGAAAGGGCAGCTGAAGGTTTTTGACACAAAGTTTGTGACTGTCAATAGTAAAGATATTTTTCTGTATCTCTTCTTATAAATGGAATTGTGAAGAACTTTTGTTTTGTTCTGCAGGGTATTTTGAAATATTATAGGCTGTATACCTGCGTGTTTAATTGAACCTGAGTTAGGCTTTCTCTTCGTTTGTTTTATTTCCCAGAACTAGCATATCGAAGTTGGACAAAGTGCATACAAATAAACTTGTAAATGAGAGAAAGACAAAAAAAGCATAAGGAAACAAGAAATGTTCATGTTTCTCATCTGATTTGTTTCATATGATATCTAAGGGGAATTTGGGGAAGAATAAAAACGGAACAAAAAATAATAACTTTGGAAGGAATCAATTAATGTGGATCAGGCATTTTGGAAGTACGCCAGTAATATTGCGCGCTACTACGTAAACCAGGCTGTTCCAATTTTGCTGGACTGAGTCAGGTACTTGCGCGTACGTAACAGTATTCGGAGCGCGGCTGGAGTAGGAGCGCGATAGCCAATACGTCAATAGGCGAAGGTCATAGCACAAGTGCTTGCGCTTTCTGCCACTTAATTCCAACACCACATTCAGCGTGGCGACAGCTTGCCCCAATGCCGAGCTGTATTGTATGCTGCAGGTAATCGTGAGCACTCCGCTGCTCTCTGGCGCGCACCCAAGCTGGAGCAGTCTGACATAAATGAACAGGCAAAGTTTATAATAAGGTATTTCTGATTAGCATTTAGAGTAATTTTAAGAGCTCGGGAGCCTCTAACTTGAATTTAAATGAAGGATAAGTAATTCCACTGTCCTCCAAAGCGTCAGTTGAATTTGTTCTATTGATCCTGAATGAGATCTGAAGCCGATGTTTATAGGTTAGACTATAAATCGCTGGTGCATAGAAGCAAATAATAAGGGACAAATGAATCATTCGGGAGGGGCTTAGAAGCCTTTGTCCGATATTAATCAAATTTACATCGACGAAACTCGAACACACGGCTTCCCCAACTGATTTTATACTAAGGGAGTCTCCCTATTAACCTTATTATTTGATCTATTGGTGCCTAATTGTGTACATATGCTCCATATGACCCAGAACAAAATACAACTGTGATAAATGAAGACTGTATTCTATCACCTTGTCTAATCGCGTTACTATGGCTCTATTACATCGCAAATCCTTTAACTGCATGAGCGTGCTTCATGCAAGAATACAGCAAAATAATTCGCTACAAAAAACACGAATGTAATTACTTTACAAGATTTTTAATTAAATCGCCTTAAGCTATTGACGTTTGTCGCATCCATGTATACACAGAGCTAGTACTACTTGCTGATGTGACACTGCAGGTATCTTAAAACGTACTTGCAGCAGGGAAGAGGGGGGAAATCACTGAGCAACAGTGCAGTGGCGCTGCCGTATGGTCGGCACTGAATCAGTGTCGTGATCAGTACGTGATGGATTTTATATTAAAGGAGATGCTATAGAATTTTTTTCAGTTTGATATTAGAATTCAAATATCAGTAGCATTCACTTACAGTAGCGTTCAAAAGTATTTTGTAGAAAGCCTTAGTTACAATTACATAAAGATAGGTAGTTGAAAGAAGAAATGCGAGTGAATAACTGAAAGGTATGTAATTATAATCAGTTTAATATAACAATACGTTTAACTTAAACAAGTTATCTCACATGAAAAATAAATAAACATTATTCTGGCTCAGAAGTAATTTGTAGGTCTAAGTATGCAAAAATAAAATAAAAATATTTTGAAATCTGAAAAAAAGCATCAGTATATCGTTGCATACCCATGAGCTTTGATCACAGCTGCACATCTATTTGGCATTGATTCCACAGGCTGTTGTAAGAGGTCGAGTGGGAGTCTTCACCATCCTCCAATAAGGCAGCAGCAAATTGATCCTTGTTTGATTAGCTTCCACGACGAACACGACGATCCAATTCATCCCAGAGCTGTTCTATTAGATTTAGATCCGGCTTGGCAACTCCTAAGTTTGATCTTTTTATCTGAAAATATTTATTTAACTACGTGGCATATTCTTACTCCTATGTGAAACCATATTCTTTCCTAAAATGTCACGGTACAGGAAACTATCCATATTGCCTTCTATTTGGACTAAAGGACCAACCCAACTTCTAGAAAGGCATCCCCATAGCATGGCTCTGCCACCACCGAACTTAAATAGTCGGTACCTGGTACTTTTTGTTGTCCCTTTAGCTTTTTGGTCGACGTATATACTGCACACCATCAGAAGAAAATTAATTAAATTTACTCTCATCACTCCATAAAACCATAAAACCAATCCGTAGAATCCCAATGATGATGTTGCTTTGCAAACTCTAATCTGGTCTTCCTATTTTTTAATTCTCTACTATATATAGTAAGTAGTGGAAGTATTGCATTTCACCCAAAAATTCGATACCGAGAAATACATGTTTTGAGGTGCACTGAATGCATATAAAGCATTTTGGTAACATGCCCGTGTGTCTGTCTATGTGTGTGTGTGTGTCTTTCTGTGGACAGCATTACTCAGAAACGAACAGTACAGTATTTAGGTTCAGTATCTTCCAGATGCAAAACGAAGGTTTTCAAGAAAATCCCCCACCCCAGATTACCCTTTACATGGAACAGTTTTCGAAAATTTTAATTTTCTCAAAAATGGCTCTAACGATTTTGAATAAAATACCAGCAGTTTAAGACACTTTTATAGCAAATGAATTGCATATCTCGAATTTTCTGGGAATGTCTCCAAAAGTATTCTTCATTGTGAACGACTTTTGTATAACTGGTAAACCATAAGAGATAGACAAACTTTTACTGCACAAAAAATGTAGTTCCCGTTAAAATACACAATTTATATCTTATACATTTTTGTTGTTGAGTGAACCACTTTCGAGATATTGCTTGTTATCCCCTTAAATTTTCCAATTCTTATACTTTTTCTCAAATTCGTTATTTATTTTTTGTCTTGCATATGCAAAGAGTATTAATCTGTGGCAAAGAGAATGGTGCTGCACATAGCAACCAGCTATTAAGAGATATGTCTGTGCTTATATTGCCCTTGCAAATACAAAACAAGGGGAACATGGTACGCCTTAAGCGATAGTCAAATATTTTTAGAACTAGTCGCTATGTGTAAAATGTAATTCTCTTTGCATGTTAAAAGGTCGTTTCTGCAAAAGTTTATCTCAATTAATTTGAAATAGATGGAGAATAAGAGTTTGTAAAAATAGTTTTACAAGAGTAGAGAAAGTCATGTGAGTGTAACTCATCAGATTTTTTTAATTTATGATTGGTTTACTGATGGTCGTCTACCATTTAAATCACGTGCTAATAGGCGACGTTTTACAGTAGAAACTTGTATATTCAATCCATGACCGTGCCCCAGAATATCCCTAATTTGTCAAGCCGATTTTCTAAGATCAGCAACCGACTGCTTACAAATCATTCTGTCCTCCTTCATTGTTGTTTTACGAGGATGACCAGACTTTGGCTTATTGGCTACTGTTCTTTCCTGTTTTTGCCGTTGATTCCAAACACTTATTAGTTGATGTTATACGCCAAAGTCTCTAGCAACGCTAGACTGCAACATTCCCTTCTTCAAAGCATTCAAAACAGCTTGACTCACATCAACGGAGTATTCCTTTTGTTTTGGCATGCTTCTAGTTGTCTCTAAAAATTAACAAACACCGTCTGAATGCCTAAATAACTATACTTAATGAATACCGTACCACCAAATCACATTACAAAATACTTTTGAGTTAAAGGAATATATAGTTATATTGTTATTGTATGAACTTGCTTGTTTACTAGTTATGTGACCGCAGCAAAATGAAGCTATGCATGGAGTGAGTTACATGCCACTACACAAAACAATCAGCGTCTCTCTCCCCTCTCTGTTTTGTATTCTTTATATTTTAAAAGTTATGTATAAATTTAATTGCCATTCTTTCAAAAAACAACTTTAATGGGATACAGAAAACACACTCAAGATATGAAAGTAATAAAATGGAATTAATGATCGTTTCTTTCAGTAATAAACAGCTTTGTTTATTCGTTATAACGGAAGTACTTTCCCTCAGTTGAAACAATAAACCATTACATTGTGCAGAAATACATTTTAATGGCGTGGTTGATAATAATGATATCAGTAATGACATTGATAATAGTTTCTTCCTACTGTTATATTCAACATAACATGATATAAACTATTGTGGCGTATCTGTAAACATTGTCATACCAGACGCATTATTGTGTTGCATTGTCGATAGCATTATTGGGTTCCTTTGATTATTTTTTGGCCTAACGAGCCCTCCTTTGTCCGGAACATGCCAGAGAGAAGGCTTTATTTGAATTCCGGCTGGTATGACGCCAACATTGGCTGGCTTGGCTAGACAGGGTTAGAGGGGAGGAATATAATTAGCGTCAGTTGATAGCGTCACGTATGTGAGCAGTTCAAGCAGCAAGTCGCGTGTGTGGTCAGTCCTCGATTTCGACATCTCCCCTCATCCTGTTTTCCTAAGTGCAATGTAGAGTCGCCAAACAATTATCAATACATTCCAGGTGATGTGCGTTATGTAATACTTTTGTATAATGTCAAAACCTCACGTCTTCATCTAAATTTTAAACACCAAGGTCCCGGTCCTATTGCCGTTAGTGAGCTGCGCTCCCCCATGTGCGTGTTGGGGTAATCAAAATTTAATAATTTGCTGGAAACCTTTTGGCCCCCATCCCAACATGTAACAGTATCATTACTTTTTATATTACCTACCTGTAAAGTACTACATTTCACCCAAAAGTTCGATATCGATATTTCACCAAAACACACGTTTTGAGGTTCAATGATCCAAAAAGGGCATTTTAGAAAAAAAGACTATGTTTGTGTTTGGGTCTGTGTGTATGAGTTTTCTAATTTTTTCAGAAATTACTAACGATTTTGATTAAAATATCATTTAATAAATTCGTATAAATACATTGCACATCTTGAATTTGCTGTAAATAAGCTGAGAAATCCTCAATGTGTACGAATTTTGTATAATTCTGAAAGACTGGAAAAATATAAGCAATAGGTAAATCTTACTTAGAGTCCATTAAAGCATTCAATTTGTATTTTTTTTTCGTAGCATTAAAATAAGATAGGATAGGATTAGGAGCGGAGGGGAACTTAGCAGCTCAACCTAAGTAGATCTTTTGTGCCTAGACCCCTGACGGGCCCCCCCGGGCGAGAGTGGACGGACCAGGAGGCATGACAGGTAGAGGATAGGGTCCTTACGTTTACAGAATTAAACTCCCCGGATGGCAGCTGGCTCACCTCCCCTTGTGGGTTTATACATCCATTGGGGGGCCGGGACCCGGAAATCGCCTCCATTCCGGGGGATCAAGGTATACTCAGAGCATCGTTTTTCCCTGCCATGCATGCCGAGGCCTTCCGCCGACACTTGCAACCCTGAAAGAAACCAATCAGATGAAATTTGAAGTGAAATGAGAATGGAGATGAAATGGAGGGATAGGAAATTCCTGATTCTTCCCAGCATTCGCCTAGTGAAACGGGAAACTTCAGAAAAAACTCATGAGTCAGGAAGCCGGCCGCGGGAATCGAAACCACGACTTTCCGAATGCGGGCCACACACGTTACCGCCTTAATGTTTTCCATTCCTTTTACTCTCTCTACCACTTACGTAGACGGTTGAGAAGTATTGCATTTCATTCCCAAAATTCAACAGCGAGATTTCATTGGAAATACATGTTTTGAAACCCCTGAATTCTAAAAACGTAATTTTAGAAAGAGGTGCATGTTGTATGTGCGCGCGCGAGCGTGTGTGAACACCATAACTCAAAAAGGAAAAGTCGCATAAATACCAAATGTGGAATTTAAGTTCAATATCTTCCAAAAGTGTTACACAAAGTCTTTCAAGAAAATCTTCCAAACCGAACTACACCTCACATGGAACATTTTCGAAACTTTTTGATCTTATAGACAATAGCTCTAACGATTTTGATTAAAATACCATATATTAAAGATATTTACATGTCAAAAAACATATCTTGAATTTTCTGGGAATAGTCTGTGAAGTCCTCTTCATTCAGAAGAAATTTTGTAATATCTTATACAATTGGTAAACTTTAAGCGATAGACGAAAACGTACTACACCAAAAAATGTATATCTCTTTAAAGCACACAATTTACCTCATTTTTTGTGGCAAAAGCCGCTTGCGGTACATCCATTATTAATGATTCCAATTGTTCACTTTGTCATTCTTTTCAAGTCCAGTCGAATTTTCAATTGCTTCTCGCGATTGCATGGAAACAGGATGGAATTTTAAAGCCAGCATATAGCATCCAGTTCTTAAACATTTGACTATCGCTGTTGCTTTTTACTTTCTCTACTACGTATAGTAAGTAGGGGAACTGTGTTGTATTCCACCCAAAAATTCGATACCGAGATTTCACCGGAAATACATGTTTTGAGGTCCCCTGAATCCAAAAAAAGCATTTTTGGAAACATGTCCGTGTGTGTGTCTGTGTATGTGTGTGTGTGTGTGTGAACAGCATAACTCAGAAACGAACAGTCGGATAAACACCAAACTTGGTATTTAGGTTCAGTATCTTCCAGAGATGCGAAACGAAGGGGTTCAAGAAAATCCCCCCACCCCAGATTACCCTTTACATAGAACATTTTTCGAAAATTTTAATTTTCTCAAAAACGGCTCTAACGACTTTGATTAAAATATTATATGTTTAAGATATTTTCATGACAAATGAAATGTATATCTCGAATTTTCTGGGAATGTCTCCAAAAGTATTCTTCATTTTGAACGACTTTTGCATAACTGGTAAACCATAAGAGATAAACAAAATTTTACTGCACGAAAATGTAGATCGCGTTAAAATACACAATTTATGTCGTATACTTTTTTTGTTGAATGAACCATTTTCGAGATATTGCTTGAATTTCCTTAAATTTTCCAATACTTATACTTTTTCTCAAATTCGTTATTCATTTTTTTTCGTCCTGGTAATGCAAAGAGTATGGAATACTCCACATAGCAACCAGCTCTTAAAATATTTGACTATCGCTTAAAGCCTACCAATTCCCCTTGCATCTACAAGAAAATTAGCAATAAGATTAACATCTGGATATCTCGATTAACATGAAGCATATGGTGAATAAGCGTTTGTAAAAATAGTTTGTACAAGAGTAGAGAAAGTCGTGTGAGTGTAACACATAAGATTTTGTTCTTTCTTTCCAAATTTATTGTTGTCAATTATTAACCATATAATCATATACGTATTGAAATAGATATTGTCCAATAATAAGAAATAATACATACATAAAATAAATTAACTAACATTAAAACAAGCCCATGTGTTTTTTCACATAAATTCAACTAGAGTATCAAATTCTTGTGTCTCTAGCCATATTTTTCTTAACATTTTCAGCTTAAACAAGTCCAGTACTTAAAAATTTGTCCGTTGCTGTTCTCTTTGTATCTATAACGAAATGTGTATTGTCGCTATTTCTGCAAATGTTTATTTGGATTACAATGAAGTAGACAGGAAAATAAGCTTTAAACAGTTTGAATACTCACTAATAAATGAGGGATGGTAGAGTTCATGTGAATGTACCACATCAGATTTTTACTAAGTTATGTTCATGTTTTTTGTTCAGTTTCCAGGGTTTAGATGTGGATTTCAAATTATGTAAAATAGTATTGCATGTAACAGAAACCTGAAAGCAACATGTTAGAGAGTTGCGTAATTCAAATGCTAATGTCTTTTGTTGCAGGTTTGGCAAGCGCTCGGAGCTTCGAACCCTGCCCGAACAGGAAACTGCTCCCGTAAGTAATCCCTCAACACTTAGGATAAAGTGCTTAGTAGTGGTAGAGCTGGGGATATCGTGTAACAAGACATATCCCTGCTGATAACGGGTAATTACATTATTGCTCCACGACAGGAAACGCTCCTGCGTCATATTAGATAAAAGTGGCACAATTAGAAGCAATATTGCACACCCGTTTCATTAATCATTAAAGTGGAACATCTTCCTTATCGCTTATCTTTTTGTTGGCTATTATTAACAAATCAGCTATTATGAAATTTAAGGTGACTGGTACTGATACTTATACAACTTCAGTACATAATGTTAGTTGAACATTCCTAGACTTCTACTTCTCAGATGAAAATGAAATGGTTCATATTAACTCCAATGATATAAACAAAAATTACGTAATTATTTTAAATGACCATAAGAAAGGCCATAACCGATTACACGTTTTTTTAAAAAATATATAGCGTATATGATACTTGCGGTGCACTTTACTTCAACACTATTCAAGCATATTCCTTGAATATTGTTTAAGGCATTAAGCGATGCCTATTCTTAATTGGTAACCTAAAATTACTTAAATGTTTCTAACTGTATTTAAGAGAAAAAATTCTGAACTTTGCTAAATGCTTTTTATTGTTTTACAGAAATACTTCTTTAAAATTTTATTTTTCGGATTTTTATAATAATAATAATAATAATAGATTAATTTGTAGAAAACATGCTTTAGCAACTGCAGTAAAATGTTCATTAAAATAGGTTGATTAGTTTTGAAGAAAAGTGCATCTAAGTCTGAAATATTTCAAGCTAGGGACAACTGCATTTAAAGAAAAGTGAACACATACACACACTCTCTCTCTCTCTCTCTCTCTCTCTCTCTCTCTCTCTTACGTTGCTTTAACTACGTGGTCATATCGAGACGGATCTGTTAGGAGATACGTCGTGGATCGTTGTGTGGTGGACAGCTAGCCTCCTAGGTCTCATCCCTCTTGCTTCATCATGTGTCCACAGAGGGCTTAGCGCTAGGTAACTGTACTTCTGTTTATACATGTGACGGGAAGATGGCAGCTTTGGAACGTGTCCACAGAAGCAGTGCTAGGTAACTGTATCTCTGTTTCTGCATGTGTCGAGCAGAAGACATTAGGTTGCCGTACAGTCTATCTGCTTTCATTATCTGTGGATAGATGACAGAGCATTCGCAATACCATCTATTTTCCTTTTTAGTATTATTTTATATTTAAGGTGCAGGTTTGGGTCGTGATATTAAATATAATGGTCAGACTCAAAATCTTTCCGAGTTAAAAAACTTAATTCCTATTAATTTTAATGTGAAATAAACAAATATGATGATTAAAACGTTTACTTAGTTCTCATTCTCTTGAAATACAGGATATCACTTTATGATAAGAAGAAGGAATAGCAACATTATTTAATGAGTATTATATTTAGTTAGCAGAAAACTTTCTGTTACAGTCCAAACAACATGTGGAGGACCCTATTTCATATTTGAAAAAAGCAAGCTTAGAAGCCTATTTGTACAGAAATAGTACCCACGAGCACGATAGAAGTAAATAAAACGATAAAATCCCTCAAATGCAAAAATTCATCGGGTTATTACGAAATAACTACTATGATATTAAAACTATGAGCCGATAAATCTAGCGAACCTTTAAGTTATATATGTAACTTCTCCTTTGTAGCAGGGACTTTTCCTGACAGGCTAGAATATTCTATAGTTAAATCACTATACAAGAAAAGGCAAAAGTCACAACTGTCGAATTATAGACTAGTATTATTACTAAATGCTTTCTTCAAAGTATTTGAAAAACTTATGTTAAAACGAATATGACACCACCTAATTAAAAATAATATTTTAGCAAAGTAACAGTTTGGATTTACGAAAAACATGTCAACCAATGGTGCCACTTTCAACTTAACGAATGAAATTTTGAAATCACTTGATAATAAATGTAATACTCTAGGAATATTCTGTGACCTATCAAAAGCATTTTACTGTGTAAATCATAACATACTCTTATCAAAATTATCATATTATGGCATTAAGAATAATATATATCAATGGGTTGCATCTTACCTATAAAACAGATCAAACGGTCATAATAAATACTGCAGATAATTCCAAAATATTCCAAATGGTCAGAAATAAAGCATGGTGTTCCACAAGGTTCGATTTTGGGTCCATTATTGTTTCTAATATATGTCAACGACCTCCCCATAGTAATAAATAATCATGCTCACCCAGTTCTCTTTGCAGATGATACAAGTATTATAATTATAGTACACTACATCAGTCGCCTCTCATAGTTATCCAACGGTATTTTCAGTATGCTAAATAATTGGTTCGATAGTAACAAAATTCATATAAAATTTGAAAAAAACTAAGTATATCAATTTTCGCACAAAAAATAAAAGTATTGCAGACAAGAATTGAACATGAAAGCAATGAAATTACTGAAACTTGTAGCATAAAATTTCTTGATCTTATTATAGATCATAATATGAATTGGAAAGACCATATTGACGACATCCTATCAAAACTAAGTTCTTCATGTTTTGCAATTAGTTCATTAATTCATTTTATAAATAAAATCATCCTAAACAGTATATTATGCTTATTTTCATTCAATTAGGACTTATGGAATAACATTTTGAGGAAATTCAGTAGACGCAAAGAAAAACTTCTTTTGCAAATAAGAATAATGGCTGGTGTAAAGAAATCAACTCATTGTAAACCACTATTCAAAACATTTGGAATTCCACCACTAGCCTGTGAGTATATTTTAGCTGTACTTGTAACCGTGGTTGACCACCCAGAAGTGTTCATAAAAAATTCAGACATACACAGCAAAAAAACCAGAAATGGGCAGCACTTACACAGGCCAAGCAATAACCTACAAGTATTCCAAAAATGGTCATACTACAATGGTATAGCATTATTTAATTCACTTCCATCATATAACTAATAGAAAACTAATGAAAAGTAATAAAAATAAATTCAAGTTAGCATTAAAAGATATCTCATCACTCACACTTTCTATACAGAGGAGGATTTCTTTCATTCAAAAAAATGACTGACTATAAAATGTTACCAAATTTTATAAATACATTAAATATAAATAATATTATTTTAAAAAATTTTATCTCTAACGTACTCTACATAAGAACTACGATTTATTTACATACAAGTACGCAATGTAATTATGTATTTATGACATAACCTGCATCCTGGAGTAGACTAGGTTTCTTTAAGCTGGTCTAGCTCACTATAGGGTCTACAGATTGAGATGTTATGTCATGAAATGATAAAGGAAAATAAACCTTGGGCACCAAAAATTTGCTGTAATAACTGTGAAGAAAATCTCCGAGGTTGGTTGAACAAAACAGTACGGTCAATACCTTTCGCCGTTCCCATGACCTGACAAGAACTTTCAAATCATGTCAGTGACTGTTATTTCTGCACGGTGCCTCCTCTGCAACATGGAATATTCAGAAAGACAAAGTGGACTATCATATATTCAACTACGACTTCAACTATGCAACCAGTACCACACAGAGATGGTTTGATCCCACCAGAACATTATGTTGTGGAATCTGATGAAGACATGGAGGGTGAAAACAAACAGCTTCAGTCTTCACAGCAAGATCCAGATTACTCTCCAGAATCGACCTCGTGAGTAAGCCATATAAAATTTCTCAAACAGAACTTAATGACTTAATTTGCGATGGGGTCACTAAAAAGCAACATGGAACTTCTTGCCTCCAGCCTTCAGCAGTAGATTCTCCTGGAGAAAAATGCAAAAGTGTCTGTATACAGGGTGTATCTTTATTGGTGTCATATATTTGGGTGACGTGTTCTTGATATCAAAACAGTAAAAAAGTCCATATGAACATGGCTCTGAAAATCATTTTTTCACAGATACAACACAAAATCGAAAGTTACAAAAATTGCTCGAAGTGGTTTCCTCTTGCTTCGATGCATGCAGTAAGCCTGCATTCCATGCTCTGGGGTACTCTGTTGAAAATTTCTAGTGTGTTTCGTATTTGGTCAAATCCAATTTGGATACGTCCTCTCAAACTGTCAACATCAGGTACAGGAGTCGCATAAACCAAGGACTTCAAATTCCCCAGACAAAGAAATCCATTGGATTCAAATCAGGCGATCGAGCAGGCCATGCAAAAGGTCACCCTCAACCAATCCATATTTGTGGAAATCGATCGTTCAAAAACTTACGAACTATCATACTGAAATGAGCTGGAGCATCATCGTATAAACACCACATTGGTTGGATGATGTCCAGAGGCATATTCTCAGTTAAGTGATGCAACTCATTTCTGAGAAACTGTAGATAGATTTGTCTATTCAGACGCGGAAGGAAGAAGTAGGGACCAATAAGGTGATCATGAATGATTCCACCCCAAACCTTGAGAGAGAACCTATGTTGATGGTTGTCTTGTCGTACTTCATTAGGATTTTCAAATGCTCAGTTATGAGTGTTTGAAAATCGAAGATGCCGTCGCGAGTAAAACCAGCCTCATCCGTAAGTAAGATACAGTCTAGGAAATTGATGAACACAACGCACTGCTGTAACATGCGTTGACAGAAGCGTTTTCTTGGCTCAAAATCCGCCTCATTTAATCCGTGCAAACGTTGAAGGTGATACGGTACAGAAGATTTTCATGCAGAATTCTCCAGATAGTCATATTAACTCTTTCCCTTACAGCCATACGTCTTGTGCTTTGTGATGGGTCTGCATCCACAGCACGAAGAACTCGTTCTTCAAGCTCAATGCCTCGTACCGCTCTTGGTCTCCCAAAATCCCTAGTACTCCTCTCAATTGCGCCATTCACACTCAAGCCTTGGTGAATTCGTGCGAATGTTCTTGCACACGGTAACGGCCTGTCAGGGTACATTTCTGCACAAAGTTCACGTGCTCGTGCTGCATTGCCGTCTGCACGGCCATATGTGTAGTGTATATCCGTCTGTTCACTCATGGAATAGATCTTTTTTGACCTACAACACGAAACGGTTGATTTTAAGACTCATGTAAATATGGACATTTTTTTACTGTTTTGATGTCAGGAACACATCCCCCAAATGTATGACATCAATAAAGATACACCTGTATAGATACCGAGAAAAGTACATAACTCCATTTTTAAATCGAAATCAACCTTTAGACCTGCAGTGATATAAATTGTCTGTTGTCACCTTTGAGGATGGAGCATAATCAATAAGACTGGAGAATTCTCATAGACTCCTCTAAGTAAATTCGGAAGCTGTTTTGCTTCACAATAGTACGTATTAAGGAGAGCTATGAAAATGACATATATCTTGTGGAAAAAAATTAATTACGAAGCCCATCAATGGCATACATGTGGGGACCTGAAGTTTATTGCCATCATACTTGGAATGCAGTTAGGATATACCAAGTATAACCTCCTCTGTGAGTGGAACATTCGTGACAGAACATCACACTACATAAAAAATCTGGACTGAAAGGAAAATGATGGAACCTGGATAAAAGAATATCAAGTATATTACTTTAGTTGCCCATGATAAAATCTTATTGCCACCTTTGCACATAAAGATAGGACTGATGAAGAATTTAGTGAAAGTAATGAGTCAAGAAGGAGAAGCTTTCAAGTATTTAAAGACAAATTTCCCATGTCTCAGTGGTGATCAAAGAGGAAATCTTCGCTAGTCCGCAAATTCGAGAACTGCTCAAGGATGAATACTTTAATAAAATCACTGAAGGGAAAGAGAAAACAGCTTGGGAAGCCTTCAAAACTATTGTTTACAATTTCTTGGGAATCGAAGAGCTGAAAATTACACTGTAGCTGTTGACGAGCTTCGGAGGACATACGAAGAGTTAGGTTGTAATGTGTCGCTGAAGATGTACTTCTTCCACTCTCATCTCGGCTTCTTTCAAAGAAATTGTGATGCTCTGAGTGACGAACTCGGAGAGCATTTGTATCAAACATTTCAGCGATGTAAAGAAAGTATCAGGGCAAATGGAACTTATATACTCTTGCAAAATATTGATGGAATGTCATGAGAGATGCCCCAGAAATCGAGTACAAACGAAAACCCAAAAATACAACAAAAAAAACAGAAACGTTTCAGTGAATAGTTAAACAGGTAACAGCCTGAAAGAAAGAGTCCCATGCCTACATATATACATGTGAATATTTTGAAAGGAAGAGCTTAGAAAATGTTTGTCATATCCTTGTTCCTGAGGCCCAATTTGGTAGAGATTGGTATTTTTGGTAACGAAGGAGACAGCTTTTAGATCAGTGATATCCAATCCGGTATTTACCTGGGCCACTGAGGGAAACCAAAAAACAGTCAGATTGGTCGGCCCACGGGTTTTGAACCCGGGAACCCCCGAATGCGAACCATAGACCACCTTAGCCATCCCGTTCATTGCTGTTTACAATTAGAAGAACATTTTAAAATCGAGATATATTCAGAATGACTAATGTGGTACAATCTAGACAACTTTTGTTACAAAAAGGGTACTTTCATTTGGCAAACCTCAACCACAGGACGTAAATACTCGTATTATCAGTTTCATCTCTGTGTTTGTTTAGGCCATTATTAAAATTAAGCAAGGAAAGTAAAGCACGGCTCAACCATATCCCTGGGCATATTTCAATGGAACAGAAACGTTTCACTACTATTTCGCGATAGAGCAGAGTAGGAATTTCATAATTGAAATTAATGTGAAGTCTCGCAGCTGTAGATTTCATTTGTTCACACAGTTAGTGCAACGTTGTCCATCCCGCGTTCGTTTGTTTTGAATTAAAACACGGCAACATGGTGCCCAGTTTACTTTGCCGGAAATGTAGGGAACAGTCAACACAGTTTAATATGCAGAGCACAGCTACTCTGACGTAACTGCGTGCATTTCCGCATCGAAAACAGCAACAAGTGTGAGAATTACATGCAAACTCGTTCGATACGCTAAGGAAGCACATTCGAGTGTCATCAGCAACTTCCTAGCGACAACGACATTCTGATACACGTGTTGACCCAGTTGTAAAGTTCCGTTATCATCTCGCAAAGACCAAAGTTCATATGCCTCCTACACAGACTTTTCTGCTTTTTACAGAGAATCAATCACAGTGAAATAGATGGGACCAGCGAGATGGCACAGGTTGTGGGTTCGATTCCCGTGGTCGGCTTTCCTGACCCAAGGATTTTTGGGGGGTTTCCCTGAGTCGCTAGGCGAATGTTGGGAAGGTTAATTACATCCCCCGAACTTCCTGTCTTTCCATTTCACCTCCTTTCTCCTTTCACCTCACCTTTCATCTGCCTGGTTGTTTCAGGGTTGCAGGTGTCGGCTGGAGGTTCGGCATTGCATGGCAATGGAACAAGATCTCTCTGTAACACTTCGCCCCCCGAAATGGTGCCTCCCAGTGGGATGTACAAGCCTGCAGGGGAAGCCGGTTGTACTAGCTACCACCCGGGAGTTTCAACCTGGAATATGTAGGGTCCCAGCCCTATGCTCTGACGAGCCTCCTGTTCCGGCTGCCCTCTGTCTCCTCTTACCTCACCCCTTCCTCCCGGGGGTGTCCCGTTGGGGGCTTGGGCACAAAAGATCTCCTAGGTCGAGGTGCCGAGTCCCCCTTCATTCCTTTCCATACGTCAAAGTAGATTAGCTGTTTCTAGGGAGACCTACGGTGACAAAATATTGTTAGTTCTAGGGATAACCCCAGCTCAGGAAAAACAACGAATCCTTTTGCATATGCGATATACTTAGGTTATCTTATTTACTTACTACTTTATAACGAGTGTGGTGACTTCGCGGTAACATTCGAGACTCATATTCGGCAAGTCCCGAGTTTGATTCTAAGGGCCGGCCACTCTGACCAAGAGTTTTTCGTGATTTTCCTGTTTGACAGACGAATACTGCCGTGCAGTGTCGGTCGGTCTCTCAGAGGCTAGCGTGCTGGAAAGTTTTTCTCGGCCCTGTCAGATGGCAGCCTTCTCAGAGCCGCCTCAGGTGGGTCGAGTTTTCTCCGGTTCCACCAGAAGGAAGTCTTGTCTGAGCAGTTCACCGACATGATTGGATCATCCAACTTGAAATCGTTAGGAACCTCTGCTCGTCTCGGTCGTCCCGCCTGCCTGCAACCTATAGCCTTCTGAGGTTCCTTCACTTCATCCCTTCCTCCTGGGGTGGTAAGCACAAAAGATCCGCATTGGATAGAGGTGTCAGCTGTCCCCTCCGTTACCTAATCATTTATTCATTAATAATTTCTTAATCATTTGCGATAATCTAATGCCCTCTAGTTTTCTCCATTATTCCATGATTTAAAATATTTAACATGGTTATCATGTTCTCTTTCTGATGCGGTTTCCAAAGCTATTCAACGGTAAGGAATATTTATGTTCTTTCTTTATTACCCCTGTGTATTACTAATGCACGTTAAGTGGGGGGCGATTTATGAAATTTAAATTGTCTATATTACTGAATCTGTAGCACTAATGCTTTATTACCTACTGATAGTAGGTAGAGGAAATATTAATTCCACCCAGAAATTCGATACTCAGATTTCATGGAAAATGCATGTTTGAGACTTTCTGTCTCCAAAGCAAATATTTTTAGAAAATTGTGTGTTTGCGCGCGCATTTGTGTGGGGAAGTTAGTGTAACTCAAAACTGGAAAGTTGACAAATACCAATCCTGATATTTAAATTCAGCAGCTTCCAATTATGTGGCACCAAGATTTTTATGAAAATATCCCCACCCAAAACTACTCTTTTCTGTAATTTTTTTCTAACGTGTACTTTATAGTTTTGTTGCATTTGTAATAACGTTCTTTATTGTTATCTAAATTTTCTGTGTTACTCAGAAATACACCTAGGGTCGGTTGTACGAAACTAGAATAAATTCCTGTTAAACACTATTTCGTCGTTTGGCGATAAACTGTTGTACCGTACCGCTTATGGGCTATCAAGTGATTGAAGTATTACCATGTTTTTATACGGCTATATCTCGTTATTTCGAGTATAAAAAGGAAATGGCTTCTTGAATATTACAAGCAAATTTGTCAGATATAAACTATACATTTCTTTATAATATGATATAGCATAAAGTAATTCATCGTAGAAGTGATTCTGTCGTCGATGAATTCTTTGTGAGATTCAAATTCAGAAAGGGTGTTGCGTTGTGTGTGTTTAATCTAATTAATTATTTTGGAGCATATGACAGGCAGATAGGTAGAAGTGAGATAAAAAAGGTTATTTAAAATAACATAATGGGTCTAGAATATTATCACAATACATCGCATCTTGGAAAAAGGTTAATTCGCACTCAACATAATACGTGTAGGAATTTACTAATTCAACGAATGCATAGCTATGTAGAGAGAGAATAAGTTTAATCGATAAAACGCAAAATATAGAGTGCATATTATCAGTAGCAGATAGTAATATCAACTTTGCGAAAAGTTTAGATTATATCTGGGTTTTTTTTATTTCTTCTGCAGAAATGAGTGCCGCACATCAACTACTTCTGCAAAGAATCATACTTCTGCTGAGTTGACCATACAATATATTGGTAGTCGTCTGTTCGTTAAGCAATATACTTATCGACTCCCATACTTTACTATATCACAAGAAGCCACCGTACCTATATTTTTATTATTTTCTCTAATACCTCACTTTAGTAGGTAGAGGAAGTATTCCATTGCACGAAAAAAATTCTGATGTGTTACACTCACATGACTTTCTCTACTCTTGTACAAACTATTTTTACAAACTATTATTCTCCACCTATTTCATATTAATTGAGATAAACATTTGCAGAAACTATCTTTTGACATGCAAAGAGAATTACATTTTACACATAGCGACCAGTTGTAAAAATATTTGACTATCGCTTAAGGCGTGCTATGTTCGCTTGTTTTGTAATTTCAAGGGCAATATAGAAATGCAGTAGCCTTTAAGCATCGATATATATCTTAATAGCCGGTTGCTATGTGCAGCACCATTCTCTTTACCACAGATTAATACTCTTTGCATATCCAAGACAAAAAAATGAATATCGAATTCCAATTAGAGAAAATATTGAAAAATTTAAGGGAACAACAAGCAATATCTCGAAAATCGTTCACTCAGCAAAAAAAATGTATATGACATAAATTGTGTATTTTAACGCGATCTACATTTTTTGTGTTGTAAAAGTTTGTCTATCTCTTATGGTTTACCAGTTATGCAAAAGTCTCACAATGAAGAATACTTTTGGAGACATTCCCAGAAAATTCGAGATATACATTTGATTTGTCATAAAAATATCTTCAACATATTATATTTTAATCAAAATCGTTAGAGCTGTTTTTGAGAAAATTACAATTTTCGAAAAATGTTCCTGGTAAAGGGTAATCTGGGATGGGGGATTTTCTTGAAAACCTTCATGTCGCATCTCTGGAAGATACTGAACCTAAATACCAAGTTTGGTGTTTATCTGACTGTTCGTTTCTGAGTTATGTTGTTCACAGACACACAGACACACACACGGACATGTTTACAAAAATGCTTTTTTTGCATTCAGGGGGTCTCAAAACAAACATGTATTTCCGGTGAAATCTCGGTATCGAATTTTTGGGTGGAATACAATACTTCCTCTACTTACTATACTAGTAGAGAAAGTAAAAATCGATCATGAAATTTCATCGGAAATACATATTGCAGCACTAGTAGCTACCGCTAAACACACCTTATTTATCACTTAGCTGCTCAACGTAGCACAAACGTTACACTTGATGATACGCTTTTGACACACATTCATAACAGAACACAACTGATCCGTCGAATCGAATCGTAACTGAGCTGCTGAGTCACAACTCACAATTGAACTACACTCGACACTGTCCACCTTTAACTTACCAAACTCTTCGGCTTCTTGACTGCACTCAACTTTTCTTAACAGAACTCAAATCCCAGACAACTCCAGGACTACCGGGACCGGTCATTAGCCCCACCCACGGCCAGGTAACCGAGTCGGGAGGCCATCGCACCGCCGTTCGTATGTAACTTCGCGCGCGCGGTCACAATATTTTGAGCCCCTGAATGCAGGCGCGGCTATCTCTGAATAGCATAACCCCAAAATGAAAATAACATAATTGGCATTTAAGCCCAGTGTCTTCCACTAGGCTCCAAACTAGGCTTTACGTGGGAAAGTGTTCCTTGTTTGGGATTTTCCCAAAAATGGCTGTAGTGATTTTGATTGAAAAGTCTTATGATTAAGATATTTCCAATAAAAATATAATGCATATCTTGGATGTTCCAAGTATAACCTGCGAAGTCCTCTTCATTTCTAAAAACTTTGAATAATCATAAATCATAAGAGATAGATAAAAATCTGATGTGTTACACTCACATGACTTTCTCTACTCTTGTACAATCTAATTTTACAAACGCCTATTCTCCATATGGTTCATGTTAATCGAGATATCGAGATGTCAATCTTATTGGTAATTTTCTTGTAGATGCAAGGGAAATATGGTAGCTTTTAAGCGATAGTCAAATATTTTAACGCTGGTTGCTATGTGGCGCATTCCATTCTCTTTGCATGTCCAGGACATAAAAAAAATGAATAACGCATTTGAGAAAAAGTATAAGTATTGGAAAATTTAAGGAAATAACAAGCAATATCTCGAAAACGGTTCACTCAACAAAAGAAATGTATATGACATAAGTTGTGTATTTTAACGCGATCTACATTTTTTGTGTAGTAAAATTTTGTCTATCTCTTATGGTTTACCAGCTATGCAAAAGTCGTTCACAATGAAGAATACTTTTGGAGACATTCCCAGAAAATTCGAGATATACATTTCATTTCTCATGACATTATCTTAAACATATGATATTTTCATCAAAATCGTTAGAGCCATTTTTGAGAAAATTAAAATTTTCGAAAAATGTTCCATGTAAAGGGTAGTTTGGGGTGGGGGGATTTTCTTGAAAACCTTCGTGTCGCATCTCTGGAAGATACTGAACCTAAATACCAAGTTTGGTGCTTATCCGACTGTTCGTTTTTGAGTTATGCTGTTCACAGACACACACACAGACACACACACACACAGACACACACACAGACACACACACGGACATGTTTCCAAAAATGCTTTTTTTGGATTCAGGAGGTCTCAAAACATGTATTTCCGGCGAAATCTCGGTATCGAATTTTTGGGTGGAATGCAATACTTCCCCTACTTACTATACGTAGTAGAGAAAGTAAAAATTATTATACAAAAACGTAGAGTTCGTTAAAACGCACAATTTATGGGAAATATTTTGTTGTTGGCCATTTTCGAAACAAATTATGTTATTGATTTGAGCTTCCTAATACTTTACATTTTTTAACCGCTGTCATCATTCATTTGTTTCTCGAATCTCATGCAAAAAGTATGGAATTTCAAAGCGAGTATATATAGACCTGCGTTTTAAATGTTTGACGATCACTTCAGCCTCCTATATCCCCTTTGTAACTACAATGAAATCTGTAATGAAACAATTTCTGTAACCTTCTCCATTAACTCGATATAGATGAAAAAGATTTTGCAAGAATGCTTTGAGGTATTGTAAGCTTTAATATATTCCATAAACATACAAATTCAATCAAAACGACAGAAACATTTCTATAATTAAAATTAAAGCGATAAACATAGATATACCATCTGATGAGTCTAATATCCATCTATACGAGGCTTTCTTACATACAACACCAGGGTTATCTGTATAATGAAACCTTCCACTATTTATGTATTTTATTAGTTTATACCTGAATTCTCTCATCTTTTTAACTGCTCTAATCCATTTCTGCCATAATTTTCTGAAATATTCTCCCATCATTTTATTCCAGTCGCCCCCAAACCAGATGAAGTGCTATGATTTCTTTCTGCAATTAATCCCATTTGATTTCCCATATCCCCTCCCTCCATTTCTTCCCCACGTCACATTCTAATAAACAATAAAATACTCCTTCTAGCCTCCCACAAATAATGCGATATTCTCTATTAACTGCTCTCAAACCCTTTAAAAATGGTGCTCCTGATCGCATCCAAGCAAATGCTTCCCTTCTAAATGTATTACAGCAATCCAATGTTTCTCACTCCCCCAATACGTTTTAATTATTTTATATAATTTTAAACAGCTCCTATCTCTAAAACTAGCCCACGTCTCTTTCCTATTTATCAGGTGGCCCAGCTACGCCGTATTTGACGTGTGCAGATAACCCTTCGTGCGTTAAAAGAGCTGCAGAACTCAACGGGGAAATTTCAAGAAAAACATGCCAGTGTGGAACTGGCATATTAGTGTCCTAATCGTATCAATCAACAGGGGAAAAATTTCGAACACATATTCAATGACCGGAGTCAGCATGACAGTACCCTTAGAAGATGATGATAGTAATAATAATCATGATAATAATATTTACAATAGCAAGAGAAAAAATGGCAGTGAATCATTGCGTGCTCTCATGTTTGTTTGCCTACAGTCCGTAATTTTAGACAAGAATACCGAAAACAAATTTAAAAAATCTGATGTGTTACACTCACGTGACTTTCTCTACTCTTGTACAAACCATTTTTACAAACGCTTATTCACCATCTACTTCATGTTAATCGAGATAAACTTTTGCAGAAACTATCTTATTGCTAATTTTCTTGTAAGTGCAAGGGGAATATGGTTGGCTTTAAGAGATAGTCAAATCTTTTAAGAGTTGGTTGCTATGTGGAGCGTTCCATTCTATTTGCATGTCCAGATATAAAAAATCATTACACCATCATTAAAAACTATTGTTAAATGTTTATGTGTTAACGAACTAACTAAATGATACAAGGCGTTGCGCTTTCTACTTCAGTAGACTACGCTTTGTGCATAGAGTAGACACGCATTTTTGAAAATCACTTACTTTCACTTCGTATTGTTTCATCCGGCAAAACTGCATATATCACCGAAGTCGGTGTAAGCTTCTCCACCTACTGTATGGAAATAAATGGAAGCCAGTGGATCGCCGAAGGGTTATGCGAGATCAGTGCTTTAACATTGAGTTAACTATCTATTTGTTGTTAGTTATTTATGCAAGGAATGAAATATTTGAATGCAGAGATACCAATGTTTTAAGATTGAATTAATCATCTATACATTATAACTTATCTATGCTAGGAATGAAATATATGATGCGGTTCTCGCATGTCGTAACTATGCACTTCTTGTTTATACTGAGAAATAAACGTACTGCTATGATTTTGTGAATCTTCTAGCGGCTTTTGCTATAAAGGAATGCTGATGTTCTTGACATGCAAAGAGAATTACATTTTACACATAGCGACCAGTCCTAAAAATATTTGACTATCGCTTAAGGCCTACTATGTTCCCCTTGATTTGTATTTGCAAGGGCAATATAGAAATACAGTAGCCTTTAAGCATAGACATATCTCTTAATAGCTGGTTGCTATGTGCAGCACCATTCTCTTTGCCACAGACATTTCTCTTTGCATATCCAAGACAAAAAAAATGAATAACGAATTCCCATTTGAGAAAAAGTAGAAGTACTGGAAAATTTAAGGGAATTACAAGCAATATCTCGAAAATGGTTCACTCCACAAAAAATGTATATGACATAAATTGTGTATTTTAACGCGATTTACATTTTTTGTGTAGTAACATTTTGTCTATCTCTTATGGTTTACCAGTTATGCAAAAGTCGTTCACAATGAAGAATACTTTTGGAGACATTCCCAGAAAATTCGAGATATACAATTCATTTGCCATAAAAATGTCTTAAACTTATGGTATTTTATTCAAAATCATTAGAGCCATTTTTGAGAAAATTAAAATTTTCGAAAACTGTTCCGTGTAAATTGTAATCTGGGGTGGGGGGATTTTCTTGAAAAACTTCGTGTCGCATCTCTGGAAGATACTGAATCTAAATAGCAAGTTTGGTGTTTATCCGACTGTTCATTTCGGAATTATGCTGTTCGCAGACAGACACACACAGACATGTTTCCAAAATTGCTTTATATGCATTCAGGGCACCTCAAAACATGCATTTCCTGTGAAATCTCCGTATCGAATTTTTGGGTGGAATGAAATACTTCCCCTACTTACTATACGTAGTAGAGAAATTAAAAATAGCTATGGGCTATTTATAATAGAATAGTTCAAATAAAGCAATTTTAATTATTTGTCAGTCTAAAAAGTGAGTTTATTGCCTTAAAAAGAAAGCCTGTGTAACTGAAGTGGAAAACATTCTAAGACCTTTTCGGTTTATTTTTGTCTATCATCACGGACTTTACACACTAGAGCAAGGGTCTGTTTTTGTCTATCATCATGGACTGTACAGTCTATTACAAACCTGGGAAGTGTAGCCAAAATTATTCCCTGTCCTACCCAGAGTTTGGAAGCATGAATGAGAGAGTGAATGTGTATGCAATATAATTATTAAAGCCCAAGTTTACTAGAAACCCAAAGACCAACGATTACGAGTTAACACCATTCCTATAGGCAATAATATGTTCCAAAGAAAAGGCCGCCGATAAGATCATTATAACTAAAGGCGGGGAATAAACGGAATTAAAAAAGAAAGAAAAGGCAGTGCTTGCTCACGCTAATTCGCCAGTTCCCCAGTGACCTGTGTTTACTTGGAATTGCCCCGTTGAGTTCTGCAATTCTTTTAACGCACGAAATATGTCTACACACTTGAAGTACGGCGCAGTTGGGCCACCTAGCATATCTTCAATTCTTTGCCTAACTTCCTTCCGAAACGTTAATCTACTTTGATCTCCAAATTTCCACGGCTATCCCATAGCAAGTAACAGCTGTTACTTCCATTTGGAATTGTATACACTCCTTTAAAACATTGTGACCCCCTAAATTCAAACTCCTGTGCCAATATTTTAACATTCTCTCCATCACTAAACCCTTTCTCCCTAGCCTTCTCAACTCAGCCAATGCCACTCCTTTCGGCGAAGTTTTAGGCAATGCTTTGGAAGTAATAAACGATAGTGGCTACGCAAAATGTTACCGAAGAAGTTTCAACCAAACAGAGCTTCAAACCGGCCTTGATTACGTATACAGCTGGTCACGAGTTACTTGCCAACATTGTTTTAATTCCGCTAACAGTGGGATAGCTATCCAAGCATTAGATGTGGGTCGTACCACTTGCCGCCTCATTTATACCCTTGATAAGGTCTTCCGACTTTAACTACTCCAAATTCGGAGTTCTGAAACCTGTTCCGAAACAAATAAACTTAAGACTCGATAGTCGAGCAAGTAGAGAAGGCCAAAGGAAAGTTTTGTTCAAACTAATTCAATCACGAAATGAAATTTGCTACATTTTGTTCATATCGGTATGATATACACTGGAATAATCGTTATAAGTTTATGAGGAACCTTCTTTTCAACAAGGATACTCTTTTACGATTTAATTGGGTGCAAATATTAATTTCTGTTTGAACTATGACAATGTTCACGTTTTATATAATACTGAACCAATCAGAAGGCGCCAATCCTATCAAATATTCGCTCAAGGTACTTCCCTACCTGCTGCTAATGTTTACACCCAGTGAAAGACAACTTGCTGTTCTGAATTTTAATTGTATCAATCCAGTATTTTCTCTACCTCGTACTTAGTAGGTAGAGAAGGTAAGCATTGCATTCCATCTAAAAGCTCGATATCGCGATTTCATCGGAAATACATGTTTTGAAGCCCCTAAATCAAAACCATTTTAGAAAAATGTCCCTTAATGTGTGTGTATGTAACAGTATAACTCAAAATGAAAAGATGGATAAATACCAAACTTGTATTTAGGTTCAGCACCTTCCAAAGATGCGACACGAAGTTTTCAAGAAAATCCCCCAACATCAAACTATCCTTTAATGGAACATTTTTCGAAATTTTTGATTTTATAAAAAGTGATTCTAACGCTTTTGATTAAAATACCCTATATTATAAAGATATTGACATGATAAATAAAATGTATATTTTGAATTTTTCGGAATACTCTATGAAGTCCTCTTCATTTGGAAGGAATTTTGCATAATCTTGTATAACTGCTAAACTTAAGCGATGGAAGAAAACGAACTACACAAAAACCACACAATTTATTTCAAATAACTTTTTTGTGGCATAGACATAGGCCATTTCTGAGATATCCGCTATCATTATTCTAATTGTTAATTACTTGTTCATTCTCTTGAAGTCAACATTCAGTTGTTCTTCGGGATTCCATTGAAACAGTATAGAATTTTAGGTCCAGTATATAGCATCCAATTCTTAAACATTTGTCTATCGCTGTTCTCTTTGTAACCCTTGGTAGTAGATAAAACAATAAGATTTAGTAACAATAGTTTGTATACTCACTATGATAGAGCGTAGAGAAAGTCATGTGAATGTGTCATATCAAGTTTAATTGCAATAGTTAAAGTTATTAATATTATTATAAAGGACCTAAACGTAATAGGGTATGTAATCCTAGTTTATATTTTTAATTGCATAACAATCACACTACGACACATCTATACCTCAGCAAACTGCTGACCTCAAGGCAACAAGGTCAGTGAAAGATAGTGTGACACAGTATTCTGACCTTGAGTCGGTTCAACAGGATATAAACACTACTAACAGGCTGGGTAGTGCATAGCGTGAATCTGCAACTATTCAGGAATTGTGTTCATACGTACACAGCATGAGGACCATCAATCCCGTGGTTCTACATCTGGTGCCTGTGCCTATCAACCCGACTGCTGACCTCTCGCCCGCGTAGCAACGGCAGAGGTAGGCGATCATCCAACCGATATGGAGGAGATGTGTTCAGCATCACGCAACTCCCAGTCGGAATGTTTGTCGGGATTGGTGCCTATCGTAGCTACTCAATTTCCTCACGATTCTGAGTGGGCAACAGTCCTAAACACGGGATTTAAAATCCATATCACCATAGGAGAGATCGAACTTGGGCTGGGAATCAGAACTCCATACTCTAGTTAACCATGAGCACTATTACAAGTAAAAATTGATATCTTCTGCATTTTCTCCAATTTCTTGCTGGAGAGTTGGTGCGCGTATTCGTTGACGTTCTGGCAAGGACTGATACAGAACGGAGAACCAGTAAAAGAAAAATTAGAGCAACCTTCAAAAGACATATCCTAAATGTTACATGTCAACTAGTTAACTATAACCTGGACATGCGGTTTTTGTAGATCTTCTTATAAATAACTTTACTCTTTAGCTAGAAAAGCTAAAAGTGGCAGATTTTCCGTCCTCCACCTTCCTGATAAAATTCATCCATTCATTTATCATGTGCTAGAAAGTGTCTGATATCAACCAAAAGTGACATTTCATATAGATAACTATTGTTCTATTATCGCTGGGCAATTATCCAATGTTACTTTACGATCAGATATAAGGAATGTGTGTGTAGTGGAAACAAGCGCTAAATGCCAAAAACAAAATAACTTCTGAAACAGGACTTGGCTAAGCTAAATACACGAAGTCAAAGGTTATGAACTGGAAAAGCAAATAGCAACATAGCAGGTCTTAAAAAATTAACAGAGTAACTGATCTGAAAAAGGTAAACGAAGGGTTTATAAGGCTTTATTACAAATTGCAAGTGTTCGTTAACTTTGTTGACATGCATAACATCATATCTGCTGTGGTGAATGCTTTTAAGGTTTTTGTACCTTTGGTACATCTTGCATTATTCACATTACTCTTGAAATGGTCCTAGCAAATGCAACTCGTGATTTGCAAATTCTCTACATAAGTTCACAATTTTAAAATCACTGCGGCATTATACAGGCCGGAAATCAAAACGTTGAATATATAGATTTAACAGTTAATACTTTCTCCCTCTTAATTTTAAAGAAAAATCTTAGAAGTCTATTGTAAAGAGATAAAAGTGAATCAGAATAAAATATGAATGTTTTTATTTTCTAATCCCTTCTAGTAGCAAAGATTCACTACAATCTTAACAGTTTTAGTTACTTTCTATGACATATACAGGGTGGACCTCTTAAGGACTTGTACAATATCTCCAAAACTAAGCGTTGTAGAAATAAATATCTTTAATAAAAATTGCTTGAAGTTATGGGGAAAAGTAAATGCCATTAGTCGTGTTTTGTTTGGAGAATGTTATGGTGTCATTTTAGGATCAAATTAATTTTTTAAAATCTGAGCCTACAATTTAAATTGAACCTAAAATGAACATCATAACGTCCTCCAAATAAAACATGACTAATGTCATTTGCTTTCCCCCATAATATCAAGCAACTTTTATTTAATACATTTCTTTCTACAACACTTAGTTTTGGAGATATTGTACAGATATTTAAGATATTTAACCTGCCCACTGCAGATAATATAAAGGGCCGCAGTATTTTAACTGTACAAAGGTATCATAATCAACTTAAATGGCGCACCCTGTATATCAGTAATCTGAGCTCCCATAATCTGCTTCATATAATAATGATTCCCATTTGTGGTGAACCATGCCCCATGGTGGCAAAAAATTAATGATTTAAAAAATTAATTAAGGTGTTCATATTATTATTTTCTCTAAAATAAACAAACTTGTATATTTTGGGTTCTTTTCCTTCTTAGTACTCCTAAAAATATCCTTATAAAATGTATCACTAAAATCAACACAGCAGAGAGTATCTGAGAAAAACTGATATCCCATATTAAATCCCTATGTCTAGTTTCTTCATTACCACCCTGTGTATGATATTTTTAAAACATTATTCTCTCTTGAAAAAAAGCAAGTAGAAAAAATGGCAATGTTGTGCGCTATAATCAGATAAATCATATGAGTATCTAAAGGAAGATTCTTTCAATATATTGTGTTTCGGAACATTTGGCAATAAAACTAGTTTTCAAAAGTCTATATCCGATATGGAAACGAAATTTAAATCTCTTAAATGTTTACACAACACAAACTTAAGATAACGTTTACAATCAAACTCACTCAAAGCTTTAGAAAACAAGATTTTTAGCAGTACATTTCCTCAAATAAAGCAAGGAATCTACTGTTCCTATTAGTGCTTCCGAGCCCTTATTACTTCGAGATAATGAATTTTCATCACTAAACGGGACTACTTTTTTCGCCTACTTATCCGGGATGTGCTCTGCCTAGAAAGGCCCTGACAGTTGAGTAACTAATTTTCAGGAAAATATGAGGTTACATGAAGATCCAAAATAAACTTCAACAAGAGCTCTTTGTAACACCTCGTCCAAGTCATCCAGTGCTCCGTTTTCAAAACTCCTTTGTCACAATCCAATTTTTATTAAATTAAATACTTTACAAGACTTTTCGAGAGTTTTCACAACTTTTTGTCAAATTGCTGCGAATATTTTTAAGGCCTTTGAAAGTCTTGAAAGCAAATAATGACATGCTCTAAACGGTTACAGATTTGACAATAATTTGATGCATTTGGCCGATGTCATGCGAGTATTTACATTGCATCACGAATTCTGCCTAATTGTTGAAATATTTATTTGGCAACGGATGTCCTATGCAATCTGATTAGGTTATACAAAAGCCCCCATGTCTAGACGTGGATTATAAAAGATATAGAAAACGAGAACAAATGAAATTGCCAGAGAAATTTCTGGATTATACAATAATGCATTAATGCAATATTATACAGTGTAGTTAAGCTATCAGTTTGTCTTATTTCCATTGTATTCGTTAATTAAACTGATTCTATGGGTCATAATGCGTGATAAAAGTTATGTAATTACTTAAACAATAATATTTAATTGCAAATTGTTACACCAAGACGCTTACTAAATTACTTTGCAAATGCTAAATCATCAACTGTTCTGAAAGTGTTCAGTTTGACAAAAAGACAATGTATAAATACACATTTATGAAAGTGCCAAGCTTATCCAATGTTGTCAAATATTTTTCAGTATTTGACAATTTTTCTTGTAAACTCTTGAACTGAAAAATAAGTTTGATCATGTACAAGGGGCTCGAAAGAGTGGAGCTGAAACTCATTTATGTGTATTTTCACGAAATCTGATTTCGATAATTTTGCTTGGAAACAGTTGCACAGCTGTTGCAGTGCGACAAAGAGATCATAAAAACGTCAGTTCCCCTCAAGAAGAAAAATCGCGAGTCTGCCGTTAAAGTTTTTACGAGGTTCTCTGGCGTCATAAAGTCATTGTTTTGTTTCGTCCACTATAATAATTAGTTTTGAAACGACCTACGCGCCAACAAGTGCTAAATCTAACGAATTTATGGTGTAGTATTAGTAGTATCGAAGCTGACATGACATCACTAGGCCGTTAATCTTAATACAATCGACATTTCTGTCTGCATTCGTGAAAAGCATCGTTTTTATGATGGACTGAAGCGCGTCATATCTCGCCCTCTGACAGAAATGTCGATATTATATCGACATAGGGCGTAAATGATTTCTCGATTAAGAATTTTGATCGTTATTATGAATTAAGATGTTTACATTAAGGGAAGATGGCAAAGTTGAAGTAAACTGAGTTTTTACTTTCTCTACCACGTACATAGTAGATAGGAAAGTTTTGCATTCCACCTAAAAGTTTGTTGCTGAGATTTCACCGGAAATACAAGTTTTGAGGACCCCTGAGTCCAAAAAACAGCATGTGTATGTCTCTCTGTGTGTAAAACTTGGTATTTATGTTCAGGATCCTCCAAAAATGGACAGGAGGATTTTCAAGAAAATCCCTACCCCCAACTACTCTATAATGAAACATTTTTCGAAATTTGAGATTTTCCAAAACAGGACTAACAATTTTTATAAAAATACCACATATTTAATATATGTACATGACAAATAAAATGCATATCTTGAATTTTCTGGTAATATCCTATGTAGTCCTCTTCATTAGGAAGGCATTTTGTATAATCATGCATAACCGGTAAACGTTAAGTGATAAACGAATATTTAATACACAAAAAATGAAGTTCTCTTTAAAACACAGAATTTATTTTCTATAACTTTTTCGTGGCATCAGCCATTTCCGAGATATCCGTTATCAATTACCTGCCGTATTCAAATGCATCACGGTGGTTAGTGGTTACCACTCCTATACAACGGCCGAAATATCTGCAAGCCCATGGACGTGCTCGAACCCACAAGCATTCCTAAATGAAACATTATTGGGATTTATTTCATGTATTTGTTAATTTACAAAAACAATAATTAAGGTTACTATAAAGTTGTAAAAACTGTCTTTCACTGTATCACTCCATGGCATTTAGTAGATTACGATGAAAATAGTGAAAAGAAAACAAGGTAGCTTTAGGAGGTAACAGAAACATAACAATTAGGTTTTGTAGAAGTTTTGTGGATTGCAGTTTCGGTAAATATTGAACATTTGAGTGCTGATAACGATATTGGTGCAATTAAAACGATTAATTCTAATCGTATATTTGTTTTACGGCCTGTATTACGATCTCCGGTTAAGGTTTGGGGTAAGATTTACCTGAGAGTTACGTACTGCGGCTGTATTACAATCTTTGGTTAAGGGCTACCCGGGAGTTATTTTTGGAGGTAAACTAACCACCACCTCAAGTGGTGGATAAAGATGATACCTTGGAGTTAACTCGTATTTCCGAATGAAACATGGCGTACCACCGGCAGAGATTGATTATTGAGAGTGATTCAGAATATATTTTCAAGTTTTTGGAAATGTTATCTATACATTAGAATAGTTCACTCCAACACCCAGTCTTAAATATTACTGTCAGGGCGTAAGGAACTAACCATTGTGCTTGGATTGTTTTTGGAAGGCCAAACATTTTAGGTTAAATGACAAGCAGTGTGGGCAAAGGTAAACGTATTTTGCGTGTTAGTTTATATTTAGGTTGGTTTTTAAAATTGTCGAATGGCTTTCCACGTTAGTTTTAAGTGATATTCATGAAATGTTTGCGTCAAAAGACTATGGTTTTCGGTTATTAAAGTGATATTCGTAAAACGTTTACGTCAAAACTCTTAACACTATTTTTAACGAAACTTTGAAGTGTGGCATAGTTTTCCAAATAGAATAACCAAGGAACGGTATTAGAAAGATGCAACAAACTTAAGAATATTGTGTTGAACTTAAATGTCAGGCAACATGTGTAAATCCGAATCAACATTAGAACCATCGAAGTTGCTTTTCTATAAATATAATAGCTTTCGCGAACGGAAAAGCTAATAAAAAGGTAATTATAACTATTGTTTACGGTATCCTATTGTAGCTCAGTAATCCAATAACGTACTAGAACCGCATCTTGTATGCTCAATGACATGTATATAAATTACATTTTAGGTTATGTTCATGTCAAAATTCTCTAAAAAAATCTCCAAAACCGTTCACAATCTATAATAGTCTGTCCGCTCGCCTTGTTACTAATGACCAATAATGACGCTATAATGTTGCAGATCACCACGAGATAGCGTTGTATAAACAGTGAAATCACTCAAAAAACTATTGCCAAGGAGAAATACATATCTCTTTGGTGTTGCCAACTTCTCGCCCAGCATCATAAACCTTAGGGTTACTAACCATCGGTTGATATGCGTTTGTAATACGCGGCAATGCACCTAACCTTCAGGTAGCGATAACTGATAGGTTACAAACCATGACTTTTAACCGGAGATCGTAATACAGGCCGTTAAAGGTGTAAATAGCTTAAAATAAAAGTTATAAATTGTTTTAGATTGAAATCCATATAAATCTGAAACTCTTGCCTTTTCACGATTTCGTTTAATTCTAATATAAAAGGTTGAGGATACTGTGTATACTTTAAGTTCCGGGCTTCATAGTTTAAGCAAATAGTAGGTCAATAAATGCTAATTAATTGTTCTTTCAATTGAAAGATCTAGGATACTTAAATTGAAGTATACAGGTCCAATCCAGGTTCGATTCCCGGCGACCACCCACTCTTTCCCTGGTCGCCTAGGCGTATGCCGGGGTGGTGTATTCTATTATGATTTCTCCTTCCCCCATTTCCTCTCAATCCATCTCTCCCTTTTACGTTTCTGTTGTGTTTTCGAGTCCCGCGGTGGTGGCGGTGTCGGGCAGATGGCGTAGTTGCTTGCGCATTGTAAAGATTTCTCCGCGTGAACACTCGGGTGCGATGTCTCGCCCATGGTTCGCTTCGTCGCCCTTTCTCGGTATTCTTCGCCTCTACTGTTGCGCGGGTGTTCAAACTGGAAATATTAGGACCTCTGCAGGACTTATGTGCGCCTGTATGGACCTGTCTGCTTGCGGACTCGATACCTCCTACGGCCCCTTCACCTTATCCTTGTCTCACAGAGGTGTAACCATAATAGATCAAGCTGGTTGCAGTGACAAGGTGTCTCCCTCCGATAAACACATTCTACATCCTATCTCTCCATTAGAAACGTAATTCTAGCGCTTACGGTACCTCAGAGTACGCTCTCCAAATAAACTATTATTGTAATTATGCGGCCGAGTGACCAGAATACATTTCGAACGACTATTTCACTGTAAAAATAACTATTGCCTAGTAAACAATGTTTCTTTAAGTTACCCTATTGGGCATCCATTAACCAATCAGCCTAACAAAGCAGAAGTGCAGTGTGTAAACAAATTATCAAAAGGATTTTAAACTTATTGTTCCTTTTTACTTTCTCTATACGTATAGTAAGTAGGGGAAGTAGTGTATTCCACCCAAAAATTCCATACCGAGATTTCACCGGAAATATATGTTTTGAGACACCCTAAATCCAAAAAAGCATTTTTGGAAACATGTCCGCGTGTGTGTCTGTGAACAGCATAACTCAGAAACGAACAGTCGGATAAACACCAAACTTGGTATTTAGCTTTAGTATCTTCCAGAGATGCGACACGAAGGTTTTCAAGAAAATACCCCACCCCAGATTATCCCTTACATGAACAGTTTTCGAAAATTTTAACTTTCTCAAAAATGGCTCTAACAATTTTGATTAAAATATCATATGTTTAAGATATTTTTATCACAAATGAAATGTATATCTCGAATTTTCTGGGAATATCTCCAAAATTATTCTTCATTGTGAACGATTTTTGCATAACTGGTAAACCATAAGTGATAGACAAACTTTTACTCCACAAAAAATGTAGATCGCGTTAAAATACACAATTTATGTCATATACATTTTTGTTGTTGAGTGAACCATTTTCGATATATTGCTTGTTAATCCCTTAAATTTTCCAATATTTATACTTTTTCTCAAATGGAAATTCGTTATTATTTTTTTTGTCCTGCTAATGCAAAGAGAATGGAATACTCCACATAGCAACCAGCTCTTAAAATATTTGACTATCGCTTAAAGCCTACCAATTCCCCTTGCATCTACAAGTACATTAGCTATAAGATTAACACCTTATCTCGATTAACATGAAGCATATGGAGAATAAGCGTTTGTAAAAATAGTTTGTACAAGAGTAGAGAAAGTCATGTGAGTGTAGCACATCAGATTTTTTCTATGGTATACAATTCCGGATGAGGAATTTAAAACAGACCACCTGAATAACACAACATGTAGTGATCGAAGAAAATACTTAATATATCAGAAGAAAGCTATTTGAGGTGAAGGTAGTTCAGATAGTTTTGCGATAGAGTGCAGGTGATGTGAGATTTGGATACCAAATTCATAATTTTAAATCGATTTATATGACGTATTATTTACCACAGTACGTTTGAAGACGCTTACAACAACTGGGTTTGATGGTTATTTATGATAGTTGAGGGTCAAATATTATAAAAATTAGTTAGTTTACTTCAATGAACCGATAAACTACTGAGTCTCCCCATTGTAGACTTTGAACCTCCCGTAAGAGGAGGGGGTTTCGACCCCTTCAGCTGCCGTGGTACGGGCGCTGCGGACCCTGAACACTTGTGGTACTTCTGACGTTACTAGAAGTACGCCGGACCAAACGTCCGAGCACCACTCCAAGGTGATTGGGTTGGACTCGGTGGGGCTGTGGTTCCCGAGACGTGGGAGAATGGGTACGTTTGTGCGGGTTTCCGTACAGGCGGAGTTGTGAGACGCCTTAATGTCCTCCGGTACCGGCCTGGATAACCGGTAGAGAGCATGTTAGATAGCTGTCGGCCCTACCGACGTTTTCAGTATTCATCCCCTGGGATGACGCGCGTAAGTGGCGTATCCACTTCCATCCTCTGCACCACGCTTCGGGCGTCAATTTGAAGTAGGTATTTTGTTGTATTGAAGGAGCTGTGTTACATTTCAACTGTTGGGGAGCCGAACTTGTAGTAGTTGCAACCGCACGTATAGTAAACAGTTTCCAGTACCCTTCGCCCCAAATGTACTTTCAGGTGGCCTTTGCCCCAAAATTTAAAAAAATATTAACTTTGTAATTAAACTGTTTCTTTAAGTATTTAATATTTATGTTTGCCTCGGCTGCGTCAGTATTTTTATTAGAGACACGTTTCTCTTAGCAGGGTTGTGATGCGACAAGAATGTAGGCTTACACATATTATAAGTTTTTCTTCCTTTTATTAATGCTTGACACGATTTAAATAACACTTCACTGATATAGAGAGCTGTGAGATCTTTTTATTAATTAATTACACTTTTTAACACGTAAACTTACTTTTCGTCTCACACGAATACATATTATATTTCTTGAGGACGCTTTTTGCGTCTGGTTAGTAACGCTGTCTGCACGCAAGTGACTTCTGAATTTATAAATGTTTCTCCTTTTCAGTTTCTGATTGGCTAATCCTACTCTAATAGAATACCTTCATTTAACTAAAGCTTTTTCTGGTTGATTGGTTATTTTATAAGCTGTCACTAAAGTTACATTATTGCTTCCAAGAATCAGAAGTAGTATTGTTAAACTCCCAAACTCATTATTACCTATCGGTTACCTCATTGTTAGCAACTTTTAAGCTATTATTCTCACAGCTCCTACATTATTAAATTACGTAATACATTCACATAACATTATTAAACATGGATACAGTAATATAAACATATATAATGATTGTAATATACGCTTTTTATATTGTTACAAACACATATTGCTTTAAGGTGGGTTGTTATTGAATTTATATACTATATAATTGGACTGAAATCATTTAAGTGTTAAAACTACTGCCTCACCTCGCGCAAGCGGGGCGGGGGGGGCTTTTTAGACTCAAGGTATTGGCTTCATGGGAAAACCCACGGACCGGAGAGCCATTCGGTTGGCGCCACCCTGGGCTTGGGCTTCGGCTCTTGCTCTGATAGACCTTCTTTAACATGTAGAGTTTGAACCGTACAATCGGGTGAAAATGAACATTCAATTCTTCGTACCTTTCCTTTATAGACTTTTATCTGTAGGGTAAGTTAAAACAAGAAGTGTATCAAGAAATACTGACGACCCCCGAAGACATGAAAGACCATATTAACAAGAGTATGCTCGGCAATAAGGTCTGATGAATTTCAACGTACACTGTTTTCCACTCAGAATCGCTTATTATGTATCACTGCCCAAGGTCAGCACTTAGAGCACGTGATGTAATTCTGAACATCTCATATGACAGAAATGATTGCGGTTGTTTTTAACACAAATTGTTAATCATAACCTTCAACTATCTTCGATGGCTAACAAAACACAGCTATATACGTCTTCAAACTATTAAGTGGTAATTAATAAATCATAACAAACCATTTTAAAATTATGAAGTTCGCATCCATATCCCCCTACATCTGCACTCATCACAAAACTACCTATACCACAATATGTTCCCCTTCATCCCAAAGAACTTTTGTCTGAAGTAGTTTCTTCTATCACTATAAATGGCCGTGATATTCAGCGGTCTTGTTTTTAATGCCACTATTTTAATCACGAAGGGCTATTTACACACGCCAAATACGGCGCTGTTGAGCCACCTGATATAATCATTTTCATCACTAATAATGTTCCTTTTTTTCGTGACGGAATGTTCTCTAAATGGCTGTCTCAATAATCGATCAAATGCACAATGATCAGTATTTACTTACGAATTCGCAGCTGAAAGGCAAGCTTATGTATCTATGCGTAAACTAGACCGTTGCCTACTTCAAATCCCATTATTTTCACATTTTAATGTTGCCCCATTTACTCTTCACAAACAGGAAACTTACTTTTGACAATAATATTAAACAAGTTTTACGACACATTAAAACTCATTTATAAACAGGTACTTCGATGTTTTATTAAACAATTATTAAATGCTAAACACATAATGGAAGTTAACGTTACGACACACCGTTCCACATTCCTAGGTACCAAAAATGTTCGTCAATAAACTCATTTCCTTAAGCAAAGGAAGGCGGTGGTTGTAATTCAAACGTGCTGCTACCATATTTAATACTTTTTGGAAATTAGCAGAAAGCGGTAACGCGAGTTTATAAATACGAAGTTTGAATGCTATTATACTTACGATTATTAAAGCCAATTCTATTTAAATAAAAGGTATAAGGGTCATTTAAATGAAAACCGGTCACTTGTGTAAAGTAACGGTAACGATTTTATTAACTCAAAAATAGTCGCCAAAACTGTTGGCACATTTATCCCATTGCGACACTAGCCGGTCGATTCCATCTTTGAAGAAGCTAGTAGGCTGCTGTGGGATCCAGGCCTGGATCCATTCACACACTTCGTCGTCCGTTGTGAATCGATGTCCGCGAATAGCTTGTTTTAGGGGTTCATAAACATGAATGTCACACGGTGGAAGGTCTGGACTGTACGGTGGATGTTCCAGTGTTTCCCATCGAAACTGCTGCAATGTCGTCTTCACCGCATTGGCAGTGTGTGGGCGGGAATTATCATGCAGGAGAATAACGCCATTGGACAACATGCCTGGGCATTTCGACTTGATGGCTCTCTAAGGTTCTGTAAAGTGGCTTGATAACGCTGGGCATTGATGGTGGTTCCCCGTTCCAGGAACTCGACAAGCAGTGGGCCCTTGTGATCAAAAAAGGACATCATAACCATGGTGTGCATGGCCTTTGATTTCTTTGGATGTGGTGAAGTCGCATGTTTCCACTGCTTGCTCTGACTCACTCCTCGTTGTTCCTGCTTACTCGCCTTCATGTTCAGTAGTGGACGATAACTTCTGTGACCATCTTCTCTTCGGCGTGAAACCACATTGTCGCTATGCAATGTCAAACGTTGCACACGCTGTAGTCGCTCTACCAATAGATGGTGCCACCATACACGCAGTTACGTGGTGCCACCTTACGTGTAGTGCAAAGTTAGACGCACTGACCAGGTTTCATTTGAATGCCCCTCATAAAACTAATAACAAAAGCTACACAATGAAGAATAATTATTATAATAAGGGATGCGATACATCAATCCTATAAATGGTAAGCTGCCACTGTTTTTAACGCGCCTTTCGCATTCTATAAAGTCGAGGCGGGTGAGTCAAGAACTGGCAATTCCAACAATAGGATTGTGGAAGGTGTTAAGCAAACGCCCCACCGCCACCTGCAGGCTTACCTGAGTTGAGACGGAGAATTACTGCAGCAGTAAGATCGGTTACACCAGGCATAATAACGTCAATATGGCAAGAAATTGACTACCGGCTTCATGCATCTCGGGTCGCTGAACACTAATTTGTGTTATGGTAGGTCCGTAGTTCTTCGGTTTGAGTTATGATTCAAAATTATGTTGTATACCACAGAGAAAATAAATATAAGTTTAAAACCCATATAATCATTTGTATGCACCCTGTACTAGCAGGATTGAATCGTTCGTACAGTTAAAAAAGAAGAAAACAGCCCCAGATCCTTTGAATAAGTCGTCCAAATGAACCAGTACATTCTCAAACTATCCATCTCTAGTTATACACATACCCAAAACTTTCTTGCAATAGCAACTGCAGTAGCTGCTAATTCGTCATAAAAACAGAAACAAAAGCTGCGAGACAATTTCTGAAGAACGTCCAAGCAAACACAAAAGCGTTGCACGTTTAAAACAATGGTTTAAGATTTTCCCATAACAAAAGGACTTTGAATTCCGCCGAAGCGATGCGCTGGGCATTGTTTTATTATCTGTCAACCCTGGAATCGATGTGATGGACCACAGAAACAACGGACGCGCGAAAGGAAAGAAGAAATACTGTAGTGCTTGTTGTAAACTACGCAACAATGCAAAGGGAAGCAAAACTGACAGAAAGCAAATAGACAACGTCTGGGAGGAGTTGCTTCAGCGTAATATGAAGAGAGAAAATAAAAAAAATCCGGACACAACGTAAGGGGGAAAGCGCAGTAAAGTAGGGCCGTTTGATCATTGAGTTCAGTAGAACTTGCTTGCAGTTTATGCCACCATGGGAACACGCCTGAAAGTTGAAGAGCAGATAAAAGCAGAGGTATTTTCCGTTTTCTATGCGTATGGCAAAATAATCAGGGACGAAGTGAAGGGGGAACGCCGTTATGGCACTCCATTACGTGGGATCAAAATTAAATTTCATCATACCGAGCTGATAGCCATTATTGTCCATCAACATTAACGCTACCGGGAATGCCTTATCTTACCAATGTTAAAATTGGAATTTTAGTGTTAAATATTCTCAGTATCTATTGGCAACAATTTGTTAAAATTTTTATCTCATATTTATGAAACCTTAATAATTAAATAGACACAGGGATGTTGTGTTGTGTTGAGTTACAACTGTAAAACACGTTCCCAAATTTATTCAAACCTTCAATGATAAAATTTCTTAAAATTAATTTATGAAAATTATCGTATGTTAAAGATTGCCAAATTGTGTAAAAAATTTATGTTCCAAGGTTCAATGATTTTTATATATGGTTTTGTAACTTTGGGCATGTGATCATTACAATTAACTACATTTTTACTTTCTCTACTACGTATAGTAGTAGGGGAAGTACTGCATTCCACCCAAAAATTCGATACAGAGATTTCACCGGAAATACATGTTTTGAGGCCTCCTGAATCCAAAAAAAGTATTTTTGGAAACCTGTACGTGTGTGTGTCTGCCTGTGTATCTGTGAACAGCAAAACTCAGAAACGAACAGTCCGATAAACACCAAACTTGGTATTTAGGTTCAGTATCTTCCAGAGATGCGACACGAAGGTTTTCAAGAAAATACCACCACCGCAGATTACCCTTTACATGAAACATTTTTCGAAAATTTTAATTTCCTCAAAAATGGCTCTAACGCTTTTGATTAAAATATCATACCTTTAAGATAATTTCATGACAAATAAAATGTATATCTTGAATTTTCTGGGAATGTCTTCAAAAGTATTCTTCATTGTGAACGACTTTTGCATAAGTGGTAAACCATAAAAGATAGACAAAACTTTACTACACAAGAATGTAGATCGCGCTAAACTACACAATTTATGTCATATACATTTTTTTTGTTGAGTGAACCATTTTAGATATTGCTTGTTATTCCCTTAAATTTTCTAATACTTTTTCTCACATGAGAATTCTTTATTCATTTTTTTGTCCTGGTAATGCAAAGAGAATGGAATACTCCACATAGCAACCAGCTCTTAAAATATTTGACTATCGCTTAAAGCCTATCAATTTCCCTTGCATCTACAAGAAGATTAGCAATAAGATTAACATCTAGATATCTCGATTAACATGAAGCATATGGAGAATAAGCGTTTGTAAAAATAATTTGTACAGGAGTAGAGAAAGTCATGTGAGTGTAACACATCAGAATTTTTTTATGTCCTGAACATACAAAGAGAATGGAATGCGCCGCATAGCAACCAGCTCTTAAAAGATTTGACTATCGCTTAAATACTACCATATTCCTCTTGCATCTACAAGAAAATTAGCAATAAGATTAACATCTCGATTAACATGAAGCATATGGAGAATAAGCGTTTGTAAAAATAGTTTGTACAAGAGTAGAGAAAGTCATGTGAGTATATCACATCAGATTTTTTCATACTACTTTCATGTTTCATTTTCTTAAAATAGCTAATTTAAAAATATCTTAAACTAAACTGATTTTAATATATTTTAAAGCTAATGTCTGATTTTTGTTTTTTGTTCTTTTCATTTTTGTTATTACCAGTTGCCTTAATTTAAGTACGGGTTGTATTTGAATTTCTTTAAATTATATTCAGAAAAATCGGATGTGTTACAATTATATAATTTTATCACTATCATTTATTTATATATCTATTCTACAAATAATTCACAAAATCTACTTTCTGCTGCCAGTTAAACATGGCAAACGCTAGCAGAAATGATTTCAATACATTATTTTATAGTGGGTACACAATGCATACAGGTGACCGAAACGCCTGTCAACTCTTTTATTTAAGCCTGGATTATATTACAAACAGGTACAGGGCTTTAGCTACTGGAAGGGGATAGTGTTAACTTGGTCTGAAGTAAGTGAGAGGTAAACCCGCGCGACAGGGGAAAGACCGTTGGCTGTTTTCACTGTACGCATAACGTGCGGCACTAGTTCAGTATACGGGTACCCCTCCCACAACCACCCCATTCCCCTAATTAAAACAGATGGTACTCTTTACATGAGCTTTAGGAAACAAAATAGTTATTTAAAAGTGTATTAATTAAAATACTGTTAAGTTCAAACGAATATATATTGATATTTTTAAAAAGAATAATGGTACGATAAAGCTCATTTGATGTTAATTGTATATTTTAACAAGTTCCACATTCTTCATTCGCTAGTTATCTCTATATTTCATGGCTTTATAGTTATATTAAAACTATAAAATTAAATGAGAATTAATAGGATTTTAATGCCATTCGCCGAAAATTCAAGATATGTAGTTCATTTGTAATGTCAATATTTTAAATTACCTCAAAGTTGTGATACTTGAAGCAAAATTCTTAGAAATGTCATTTATAAAATACGAAAGAAAAATAATTTCTTCACGTAAATGTAGATTAGAAAGCAAGAATTTTCTCATAAACCTTTCCTGGTGTCCTTAAACTTTTTGTTTCGTGTATGAACTTTGACATGTAGTGCTTATTAACAAAGTGTCATCGAGCAATCCCTAGAAATTGCGTTTATTTTCTGATAAAAACCTCAAGTACAATTATAATTATGGGTTGTTAATATTTTTTTTTATTGACACGGATTTATCAAATCCCTCCTTAGAAGCAATTACATGACCAATTAAGAAGTTTTAGAGTTAAAAAATGTATGAATTATTATTACTACTCTATTTTAACAACCATTAAAACAAGGATTATAAACCGTTTAGGAACATAATATTCTGATACATGATAGAGGAGCACAAACTATTTTTTGCTATAAAACATGAAACGTCAATCATTTTGGATTTAAGGCGCTTTGGAAAGAAGCTCTATACTAATTCTCACTTTTGAGGTGTATTGTACGTACTCACACACACACACACACACACACACACACACACACACACACACACACACACACACAGACTGTATGCTGCCAGTGAAATATCGATATCAAATTTTGGGTAGAATGCAAAACTTACTCTATCATAAGTGAGCGATAAAGTAAGAAGAATACTTAGTTAACGAATCTGTTGCACAGTTTTGGGGCACAGGTACCTTTAGGAAGGTTTTCATTTTCTATACACGTGCTCTAAGCGGCAGAAATAATTAAGCTGTTTTTAATCGCGAATGATTGAAAGTGGTGTAATGTTGTGAATGTCGGCAGCCGTATAAAGTAGACCTTGTAAATGGATGATAAGTTAGTATTATCAGTAATCTTTCTTTGATTAATATTGAGCACCAGATAGTGTTCGGCCGTATTAAAATAGTGTATAACTATCGGTTCCAACTTGGGAGTCAAAGGATTTCAAGGAGAAAGCAAGTGCCGTGATATTTTTTTCTAGATTTGCGTCAATCGATGAAACCAGGGTAGCATAACAACTATGTTTTCCAATGTAATTTATATTTGCTCTCCAAATTATGTTTATGTGTAAAAGGCACAAACTTAAACAATTAAACCATTATCAAAGGGGAGTGCACTACTGAGATTTAATGAAAATATCGCAAAAACATAAACATTAGATGTTCGAACTCTAAAGATATCAAACATGCATAATTTCAAAACCCAACTTCATTATTATCTCTACTACGTATAGTAAGTAAGGGAACTATTGTATTACACCCAAAAATTAGATACCGAGATTTCACCGGAAATATATATATATATATATATATATATATATATATATATCTTGAGGCCTCCTGAACACAAAAAAACATATTTGGAAAAAGGTACGTGTATGTGTGTGCGTGCGTGCGTGTGTGTGTCTGTGAACAGCATAACTCTAAAACGAAATGTCGGATAAATTTTTTCGAAATTTTTTATTTTCTAAAAAAATGGCTATAAGAATTTTGATTAAAATAAAATATATTAAAGATATTTACATAACGAATTAAATGTATATATTGAATTTTCTATGAATAGCCTATGAAGTTTACTTCAGTTGGAAGACGTTTTGTATAATTTTGTGCAACTGTAAGAACGTAGGTTTTCACGGCCGGTGTCACAATTATTACTAATATAATTTTCCGGGCTGTTATGCCGTGGTCTGCTGAAGAAAGATTTCCCAGACGTTTCGTCCACAACTGCGGTGGACATCTTCAGTGGCGCGGACGAAGTCTTCTCGGTGAAAGTATCGCAGCGTCTGATGCGTTGGCTTTTTTTTTTTTTTTTTTTTAATTTTTTTTAATGGTGTGGCCCCTCCTCCGCCACACCAGGTGACGATCATCCGAAAGGGATCTACATCGCCTCCCCTACCATGCACTAACTACAGCTAATGGATGGGAGAGGGAGTGGTGCTAGTGGTGCCAGGTACCGCTTGCGCAACCTGGGGTTAGTGGGTAACTCTACGAAAGACGCCGGCCTACCAGGGGGTAGACAGGCAGAGGTGGATCCAGGGCCATCACTTGGCTCGTGGCCCAGTGCTGGTGCCTGGTGTATGTTAGTGAGGTATTCATGCTCATGCAGGTGGAATTTTGTGTTAGGTGTCGTGCTTAGTGATAGAGTAGAAGTGACCATGCTTACTTACGTGTCGGGTCGGTGCCGTCGTCTCTGTTGGTGTGGGTTCGTCCTGAAAGGAAACATAGAATGTGAGTTTCAGTTACCTATTCGTGTTCCATGTTAGCGCGGTGGTCGTCATAGGGGCGTTCAGTCCTCATGGCGGGATAAGATGCATTAGGTACTGTGTGACAGGGTCGGGGTTGGCCGTTAGTGCCGCTCTCTTTATAGTGTGGACGCTCTCTGCTGATTGGCCCGCTGGTATGAGGGGGCTGGCGCCGGCTATGTTGTTGCTCTTTTCTGATTGGCTCGCAGTGTTTTTTGGTTTTGTATGACCTTTCTTGTTTTTGATGACTAGATGCCAGTTACTGTTGAGTTTCAAAGCTTCTTCTTTCCTATTGAAATTATTGGGATGTTTATAAATCTCTATTGCTTCGCGTTGTAGCCGGGTATGGTAATGCTTTATGGAGGAAAGAATGTTGGTGTCCTGAAATCTAATAATGTGTTCGCCTCGGCTTCAATGGCATGTTCGGCGACTGCCGATTTTTCTGTATGGCCCAGGCGGCAGTTTCTTTTGTGTTCGCTAAGTCTGGTGTTTGCGCTCCGCTGTGTGGTACCAATGTACACTGAACCACAGGAACAAGGAATACGGTAAACACCGGCCGATGACAGGGGATCTCGGGGGTCTTTGGAAGAGCGCAGTAGGCTGTTTAATTGTCTTGTAGGTTTGAATACTGTTTTGACGTTATGACGTTGAAGTATATGTTCAATACGGTCAGTGACATTTCTGAAATATGGCAGAAAGACAATGGACTTGCTTTTGGGTTGGTCCTGAGTAACCGGTCGGGGCTTGGCCGGACGGCAGGCTCTTCTCACCTCTTGGACTGAATAACCATTTGATTGTGCACGGTTTGCGAGTGTCTTAGTCATAGCACGTTTTTGTCTAGGATGGTGGTTGGAGTTCTTGTTAAGGTAACGGTCTGCGTGTGTGGGTTTGCGGTAGACAGTATGACCCAGCGTGCCGTCAGCCTTCCTGCTAACGAGTACATCTAGAAAGGCTAGTTGGCCATCCTTTTCTTGTTCCATTGTGAACTGTATACGCTGATTGATGCAATTTAGATGTAACAAAAAATCTTGAAGAGCTTGTTCACCATGGGGCCAGATGACGAAGGCGTCATCCACATAGCGGAACCAGGCTGTTGGTTTGAGTGGAGCTGAGTGTAGTGCCTTTGACTCAAATGCCTCCATGAAGAAATTGGCCACAACAGGGCTAAGGGGGCTGCCCATGGCAACACCGTCTATTTGCTCGTAGAATGACCGGTTCCACTGAAAATAAGTCGTAGTCAGGACATGGTGAAAAAGTGTAATGATATCATCATAGAAGATGGGTTGTAACAACTTCAGAGTTTCCTGTACTGGAACCATGGTGAATAGAGACACAACGTCAAAACTAATTAGTAAATCTTTCGGTAGCAATTTGAGGTTGCGGAGAATTTGAATGAAATGAGTAGAGTCTTTGATGAGAGGGTCGGACAAGCCGACATGGGGTTGTAGAAGACCGGTTAGGTATTTAGCTATGTCGTATGTGGGAGAACCAATACCACTAACAATAGGCCTGAGCGGAACATCTACCTACCATAAGATTAAACGTGATCCGACAGCCCGTATTCTACGGAAAACTAATCTTTTGATCAAGAACTCCTCGCTTTCGAAGGAAGACAAACGCCGCCTTACCAAGTCCGAAGCTCAGCCGCCTAGACTTTACGGGCTACCCAAGATTCATAAACCAGATGTTCCGCTCAGGCCCATTGTTAGTGGTATTGGTTCTCCCACATACGACATAGCTAAATACCTAACCGGTCTTCTACAACCCCATGTCGGCTTGTCCGACTCTCTCATCAAAGACTCTACTCATTTCATTCAAATTCTCCGCAACCTCAAATTGCTACCGAAAGATTTACTAATTAGTTTTGACGTTGTGTCTCTATTCACCATGGTTCCAGTACAGGAAACTCTGAAGTTGTTACAACCCATCTTCTCTGATGATATCATTACACTTTTTCACCATGTCCTGACTACGACTTATTTCCAGTGGAACCGGTCATTCTACGAGCAAATAGACGGTGTTGCCATGGGCAGCCCCCTTAGCCCTGTTGTGGCCAATTTCTTCATGGAGGCATTTGAGTCAAAGGCACTAAACTCAATTCCACTCAAACCAACAGCCTGGTTCCGCTATGTGGATGACGCCTTCGTCATCTGGCCCCATGGTGAACAAGCTCTTCAAGATTTTTTGTTACATCTAAATAGCATCAATCAGCGTATACAGTTCACAATGGAACAAGAAAAGGATGGCCAACTAGCCTTTCTAGATGTACTCGTTAGCAGGAAGGCTGACGGCACGCTGGGTCATACTGTCTACCGCAAACCCACACACACAGACCGTTACCTTAACAAGAACTCCAACCACCATCCTAGATAAAAACGTGCTATGATTAAGACACTCGCAAACCGTGCTTCCCGTATTTGTGAACCACACTTACTTCCACAAGAAATCCGACACCTAGAAACAGCTCTACAATCAAATGGTTATTCAGTCCAAGAGGTGAGAAGAGCCTGCCGTCCGGCCAAGCCCCGACCGGTTACTCAGGACCAACCCAAAAGCAAGTCCATTGTCTTTCTGCCATATTTCAGAAATGTCACTGACCGTATTGAACATATACTTCAACGTCATAACGTCAAAACAGTATTCAAACCTACAAGACAATTAAACAGCCTACTGCGCTCTTCCAAAGACCCCCGAGATCCCCTGTCATCGGCCGGTTTTACCGTATTCCTTGTTCCTGTGGTTCAGTGTACATTGGTACCACACAGCGGAGCGCAAACACCAGACTTAGCGAACACAAAAGAAACTGCCGCCTGGGCCATACAGAAAAATCGGCAGTCGCCGAACATGCCATTGAAGCCGAGGGCGACACACATTATTAGATTTCAGGACACCAACATTCTTTCCTCCATAAAGCATTACCATACCCGGCTACAACGCGAAGCAATAGAGATTTATAAACATCCCAATAATTTCAATAGGAAAGAAGAAGCTTTGAAACTCAACAGTAACTGGCATCTAGTCATCAAAAACAAGAAAGGTCATACAAAACCAAAAAACACTGCGAGCCAATCAGAAAAGAGCAACAACACAGCCGGCGCCAGCCCCCTCATACCAGCGGGCCAATCAGCAGAGAGCGTCCACACTATAAAGAGAGCGGCACCAACGGCCAACGCATCAGACGCTGCGATACTTTCACCGAGAAGACTTCGTCCGCGCCACTGAAGATGTCCACCGCAGTTGTGGACGAAACGTCTGGGAAATCTTTCTTCAGCAGACCACGGCATAACAGCCCGGAAAATTATATTAGTAATAATTTGTACAACTGTTAAACGTTAAGCGATAGACGAAAACGTACTACTTAAAAAATGTAGATCTTATTTGGTCATTATTTAAAGTCCTTTCACCTTCAGTTGTTTCTCGCGATTACATGAAAACAGTATGGAATTTTAAGGTCAGCACATAGCGTCCAGCTCTTAAACATTTGACTATCACTGTTTCCCTTTGTTCCCTGTAACGAAATGTATAATGTACTTATTTATGCAAATGTTTATTTGAATTATAATGTATTAGAAAAATAAGCTTTAGTAAGAATAATTTGTACACACACTATTAATGATACAGAGCAGAGAAAGTCATGTGAATTTATCACATCAGAATTTTTTTGTATTAGGCAACACAAAATTGTCATGCGTGATAGTTATATCGTGAAATCAAAACCAAACTGTTTAAATGCTAAATTGTTGCCCTCTTCTATGTTTTTCTCAGCAACTTCATTCATTCAAAGTGTTCCATAAAATGTGGTTTTCATACATACCATCCGATACATTTTGAAAAGTCGCGTGAAGCGTTATTGGGTGTTAAAGTAAGAGCGTTTTAGAAGTTTAAGCAAGTAGTAGTGTTTATTTAAAAATTATTTTGTCTAGAACTAACACAATTGTTTCACAATTTTATGCTCTGTGATCAGATAAATTCGATGGGTATTTAAGAACAAACTTATTTCTGAAGCTTAAACGTGTGTATTATTTGGCATTAAGCTTATAAGAATGAAACCTTAAATCAACAAACGATATTGGGATGAAATTTACTACATTCAAGGATATAGAAGACAGACACGATTAAATTTTTAACTAAACTGACAGAATTTTTTTCAAAATTGAATTTTGTTGTTGTTTCCTGTAAATCTGTCAGGTCATACCATTTTGTGACCCTTGGAGTCATTCTCCTTTCTCCCTCCAACTTTATCTGTTGGGGGACTTTACCCGATCAGTGGTAATAGAAGTTACTTGGATGGTAGGCAAACCAAAGAACAAAAAATGGGAGGAAGGGCTAAACCTCGTGTCTCCTCCAGTGGTAACCTTGCTCTTCAGCGATACACTTCCTGGTCTGCATCTGTCAGTATTTGCAGCTGAATCTATGGTAGCCATCAAGAGGTGTGGATGGGCTTGTAATCCTGGAGACCGATAACACAAGTTGACTGCACCACACTTTTATTTGTCTATTCACTCCTGCGTTTGGGTCACATACACGTGCCTCTATTAAGAGAGCAGGTAACTTGAAATCACTGCATTCCACTCTATTGGTCCCTAAGATAGAAAACTTAGTTTTGGGTATGTGGGCTCAATGTTTGCAAAACATAAGTGTTTTTTTAAATACTAGTAACTAAGATTTAATTAATGTTACAAAATTTGATATATAAACCCGTGTGTGTTATATAAAAGATGTCTACAAGTTACTTATATGCCTACCATACCGAGACTTTAAACTAGCGAAGGCTCAAAATTGGACAGGTATCACCTTTTTACTTTCTCTACTGCGTACAGTATATAGACGAAATATTGCATTCAACCCAAAAATTCGATGTCGAGATTTCACCGGAAATAATGTTTTGAGGCCCCATGAACTCATAAAAGCAATATCAGGAAACAGTTCCGTGTGTATGACGTATGTATCGTATTCTGTGAACAGCATAACTCAAAAAGGAAGGGCAGATAAATACAAAACTCGGTATGTCCCAAAGATGCAACTGAATATTTTAAACAAACTCCTCCCACTCCGAACTATCCTACACCTGGAACATGTTTAGAAATTTTTATTTTCTCAAAAATGGCTCAAACGATTTGATTAAAATTCCATATATTAAAGATATTTAAATAAAATATATATCCTGAATTTTCTGGGAATAGCCTATGAAGTCCTCCTTATTCAGATGGAATTTTATATAATCTTATATAACTGGTAAACATTAAGCGATGGACGAAAACGTACTACACAAAAAACGTACATGTCTTTAAAACACAATTTATTTCAAACAATCTTTTTGTGTCATCAGCCATTTCCAAGACAACCGTTATTAACAGACAATAGTTTATCATACTTTTAAAGTCCTGTCAATTTTCAGTTGTTTGTCGCAATTGCATGCCAGTATATAGCGTACAGTTCTTCAACATTTGACTATCACTGTTCCCTTTGCAACGAAGTGTGTAATCTAGCTATTTGTGCAAAACGTTTATCTCGATTAAAATGAAGTAGGTCGAAAAACACGGTTACGTAAGAATAGTTCGTATACACCCCCCACCCAAAATAAATGTAGTTTCATTTATGGACGCTCTTTAACTGCTGTGATTCTTAGCGCCCTATTTATATTGGGCGTGAAATACCGGTAATTTTGCTCAGAGGCCTCTTTATCAGGCTTGAGGTTCTTTTACGTGCCGTAAATCTACGACAAGGGACCACCGGCTTTATTTCTCTTCCGAAGGAAACCAGCCTGAAAAAATCCATCGCCCTCCGCCGGGTTTGAACCCGCCACCTCGGGAACTAGAAGTTTGTATACCCATTAATAAATGATAAAGAGTATAGAGAAGGTCATGTGAATGTAACACAAGAGCAATGTTTTTTATAACTAGTAACCCATTGGGTAACAAAAACTGCAAAGTACAAAATTCCGAAATTAAGTGCTAAAATTACTAAAGACGAAGCAAACAGTCGGTGGCAAACACTGAGGTCATCAGGTCTTCTGGTTTTTATATAATCCTGAAGTTAAGGTTTAAACACTCAACTTTCTACAGAATTCTTTTTGTAAAGATGAATTTGGTCTGGCACTTTCTTGAAAATGAGATAATGAATAAAACCTCTCGTCAGTCCAGCACACCGAAAATTGAAGCTAGGACCGGCAAGATACTATGAGATAAAGTAACAAAATTCGTAACCAAACTCGTCCTAGAATGAAAATAGAGCTGACCTTATGGGATTATCACGCACTCGCGAAACAAGGGCGTTACCTCTTTTGTGGGTTAACACTGACATTTTTCTCAAGCGCTAATTAGCAACTGACTCTGTAATAAGCAAGAAAATTAAAGCCGCGTGTAGTGCAAAAAATACATCTATCTCTTGTTTTATCTACTCACCTGTCTGTCTTGATGCGGTTAATAAATCCCTTGGCAGTCATTTAATCTTACAGTTAGTTTTTCCTTCTACATACTAATTATCCCAAGCATTTTCCAGACCATTTACAACCACTGTTTAAATGAACACTGCTGACATGACGATAATCTCTGGATAAGAATGATGTTTTGCATCTTACAGGCTCTTCCTCTTCTAAAAACTGGGTTGTTTGTCCTATAATACTCAAAAGTGAGCAGTTTCAAAACTGCTCAGTTTAATTTTAAAACAGCATACCTTGATACATCTAACACGTTTTAATTTTAAAGGTTTACTTTTTGGTAATTCTTTCATCAAAAGTTTCGTTTGTTTAAAATGTTCCATATGACGGAAATACCATCACATCATTTCTAATTTTGCATATACCTAATAGCCCAAACAATCTGTGCTTTTCAGCTTTATATTTCCCGTACACACAGGTACAAAAGAAGTTGCCGCATCACTGCTGTTCACAGGGGCAGTGCAGGTCAGGTACAAAGCGAAAGGACGTTTGAGGTAGTGCTGCTGTGGTAGTTTCGCAATGATAACGTCGCGTGGTCGCCCCTTGCAGTTCGAGCCAGGTCATTCAGACAAAAAGGTAACGTTCACCAATAACGAACACACAGATATGGTTACGATGTGTGGGGAGACGAACCAAAATGAAGCTGAGGCTCGAAGGCCTTCAGATACGGCATCTGTCTTCTGCGCCCTTTTCATACGTACATAATATTAAGAAATTATGGATCATTCCAGGTAGAACGTAGGTCTTAGAGACCCTTATAACAATTCGTACATCAGGACGGGCATGTTTTTGCATATGCTTATTATGAGTAATGCACTAATAGAAATTAATTTAATTGTAACCACTTTTAAGGGTACATACGAGTAAATATAATAAAAAATATAATTTTGTTTTAATTTTGTAAACTTTGCGCTACCAATTGGTGTCATATAGTTGTAATGATTGTAGATTAACTGTCATGGAATTAAATTACTTAGCACGTGTGCTAGGTTTGTGTCAAGCGGCAATCCTGAATTCCTGTTAATGAACGAATTGCTTAATAATCGATAACACCCTTTCATGCATATACATAGGTCACAATCAAACACCAGACTCGGCGCATACCATGAAATGTTTTTGTTTAAAGACAACTTTCTGGAGCCCAGTCGTGAATAGAATACCTCATATAGCAGGCAGTTTCTCTACCAAGTTAGCTCTGGGACCAGTAATAGCAATTATTGATTTTAAGCATTTGTTTTTCATTTAGCGGCCCCTCTCTGTCAGTATGGAGTCCCCTTTGCAGTTCTTCTTAGACAAACCTTTTGGCATCCACGCAAACTTCAACTAAGGACGGCTTGTGTGGGCCACGTGGTATATTTTGAAACGTTGCACTAAATGAATAATATACATTTTTTTAAAGGTTTTTGCACTATTCGAGACTTTTATAAATTTACAAGTACAATGATTACTACCGAGCAAGTTGGCACTCGGATTGCAGGCTTTCTGCTTCTGCATAAAGAACTTTCTGCACGCTTAGAAGTTAAAGACGTACTTGAGAAGCACAACAGCTGAATCACGATTAAATAGACTTGCCTTGCTGTCAATTCACTGTTTTATTCATGTGTCTGAGAATGAAGCTTTAGATAAGTTTACTAAAATTCCAAAAAGACTGGATTTGACATTATGAACATGTTATTACATTCAAAACGGAATAATAGTTTTAAATTTAAAATATATTAAAATTTGTGAAAACTTTTTGTAAACCTCACTTTGTAGGAATCAGTATATTTATATAGACATGCTACACAGAAGGCAGATTTCTGCTTCAGACCCCACCGAGTGCATTTGTTTGAAATGATAAATCTTGTCAATTATTATGTCAAAGTATTTTGTCTGTCTCATTTGTAAGTGTTTCAAATTTTTAATTTTATGCAAGTTAGCCACTATCGGCCCCCAAAATAAAATTCGATATCCGCCACTGGTTTAGGTTGATACTGATCGCATTGTATTATATTATTTTATGAGTTGCACTAGCTCATTGCATTCTTAAAGAAGTCCTAGTAAACGCAGCACGTAAATTTCAAATTCTCCGGATAAATCCTTAAGTAGGTAAATTTGTCACTAGAGGATTTATTAATGATTTGAAAATTACTTGTAACACTACATATAATAATAGTTAATCAGTGTATTCTTTTGAACTAAAACGTCACGCAGATTTATTGCTGTTTGAATTATCCAAAATTTCAAATTCTCTATGCTATTACTTCTGTGCTCTCCCTTCATACTGCAGGCACTGCACGGCAGCTCACGCTACGACAGCCGCAGCTTGGACTCCCGTCAAAACAGTTATAATATCTCCCAACTGCCTCAAGTTTTCATATTGCAATTACAATGATAATAAGCACATACCTTATCATAACAGAAGTTCGAAACGCTGCCCTTTATCCACACATTTCTGCATCTTCTCAGGAAAGTTTCCTTCACACTCGAGAGTTCTGATCCGAAATTGAATGAATTTTTCACCTAATGTTTTCTTATAGTTCTTACAATGTATGGGGTTCGTTGCATACACCTTATTTTTCAACAAACTCGGGTAAATTTCTGTAATTGGATTTTGCTATATGATACAGTAATTGAACCATGTTTAATATTCTTCTCTGACGTGGCAAAATAGCATTTATTGGAGCACGGAGAAACCCGATTTTACACACGAGATTCCTTTGCAAGACGCGACAATTGGTGTGTAGTAAATGCATACAGAATAATAGGCCTATACTTTTTAAGCAAACAATAAATGCAGAGAGTTATAGGAATGTCAATTGACAGACGTTTAAAGTTAGTCTGGATTTCCAACAAGACTCTGCTACTGCGCATACCGCTGATGAGTTGTTAAATTTTAATCGGAAAATGTTTGAAGATAGTGTGATTAATAGTTTCCATATATCGGAAGAACTAAAATAAAAATAAATAAATAAACAACCAGGCAAGAAATGTACTCCATTTCGGATATGTAACTCTTGAGTGAGAATGCAAATTTCCTGAGAAGATACCAGAAACGTGTGGATATAGGAGGACATTTCGGACATGTCTTGTGATAATTTATCTTCCTGTGCTTACTATCATTGTAATTGTAAGTTACCATAACCATGAGAGCTTGAAGCGGTTGCAGGGATAATAAATCTATTTCTGCGGTAAACCGAGCGCTGGACGCACTGCGAAGAAAAAACACTGTGTAAAGTTAATGCATGAAATCCCAAGTACACTACAAGCTATAGATAGCTAACATAACCGAGAAGTTATTTATACTTTCTCTACTACGTATAGTAATTAGGGAAAGTATTGCATTCCACCCAAAAATTCGATACCGAGATTTCACCGTAAATACATTTCTGAGACCTCTGAATTAAAAAGCACTTTTAGAAAAAGTTCGGTGTGTCTATCTGTCTGTGTGTGCGCCTTTGTGTCTGTGAACACCATACTCAAAAACCAAAATTCGAATAAACACCAAATTTGGTATTTAGGTTCAGTATTTTTCAAAGGTACGACACGAAGATTTTCAAGAAAATCCCCCATCCTAGACTACCCTTTAATGGAACATTTATCGAAAAATTTTATTTTCTCAAAAATGGCTCTAACGGTTTCGATTAAAATATCATATATTTAAGATACTTTAATGAGAAATTAAATGTATATCTTGAATTCTTTGGGAATGTCTCCAAAAGTCCGCTTCTTTCTGGATTGCTTATGCATAATTGGTAAACCGTAAGACATAGACAAAACTTTACGACACCAAAAATGTAGATCTGGTTAAGACACATAATTTATGTCATATACATGTTTTGTGGAGTGAACCGTTTCCGATATATTCCTTGTTATTTGTTTGAATTTTCCAGTACTGACACTTTTTCTCAAATGGAATTCATTATTCGTTTTTTGATGTCCTGGACATGTAAAGAAAATTAAATACTCCACATAGCAACCAGCTCTTAAAAGATTTGAGTATCGCTTAAAGCCTATCATATTTCTCTTGCACCTACAAGAAAATTAACAATAAGATATTTCTACAAAAGTTTATCCCGATTAAGACGAAGTAGATAGAGAATAAGCGTTTGTAAAAATAGTTTGTACAAGAGTAGAGAAAGCCATGTGAGTGTAACACATAAAATTTTTCTCTTAATAAATAAATAAACAAAATTGTGTTGGAAATATTTCTTCTATTTGTAAAATGGAATTGCCTAAAGGAACTTTCCATGCTGTGTTTTACAAAGTGACGAACGTTTATGTCCTATTTGAAACGAGTTTACTTTCGACTACAAAGTCCGTTACTACGTTCTGACTGCCTAATTAACAACCATCCTACGGCTATATTAAACCTCCCTTCTTTGGTCGTTCGCTTTACATCGTTCGACAACTCTGAGGATTTCTTCTAAAGAACTGTTTAAATCAGCTTTTTTCGCTCCCAGCCCTCATTCAAAGGATCATAAATATTTATTTAACTTCTCGTCAGGAATACCTGTGTGGAATTTTCACCAGCTAATAATAGAGTGCGTGCTTAGAGTCCATAAACTATGCTTGATCTTTCCTCGATAAGAGAAATGAAAGTAAAGTTTACAACTACACTTGACGTTTAGAAACGTGTGGAAGATGTTTAAATGTTTCCAGAAAATTTATTTGAAAGCATTCTAGAAGCAAAACACTAGAATAAATAAAGCATTAACTTTGAAAAGTAGAAAACAGGTTGGCGTGCATAAAATGTGGCCCATAATAGAACGGAACTACTTGTGTTGATACTGACAAAACCTAGCCCCACCCCCTGCCAGCGTGATCATCTATATTTTCCGCGCATAATTCTAGCCACTGAATTTTGGTACTTTTCCTCCCCCCAAAAAATGGCCGAACTGCCGAAGATAACACTATAATTTAAACCTTATATATCTACTTCATTTTAATCGCGATAAGCCTTGAGATAATTCAAGATATTCACTTTATTTTTCATGTAAATATCATTAATATATTATGCTTTATCAAAATCTTTAGAGCCATCTTTCAGAAAATGAAAAATTTCTAAAAATATTCATTGAAAAGGGTAGTTTACGTTGGGGGAATTTTCTTGGAAATCCTCGTGTGGCATCTTTAGAAGATACTGACCTTAAATACCAAGTTTGGTATTTATCCACATTTCGTTTTTTGAGTTATGTCTTTACAGACACACGCATACACGAACATTTTTCTAAAAATGTTTTTGGGGATTAGGGGTCTCAAAACATGCATTTCCGGTGAAATCTCGGTATCGAATTTTGGGTGGATACAATACCTTCTCTACCTACTAAGTATGTGTAGAAAAAGTAAAAGTTTAATCCACTTTTTAATCGGTGAAGTACATACTACACAGTGTTAAGAGCATTAAGACTTTTAGGCCTAAATGTAAACCGAAACCTAACGCAGAGTTAGGAGTAATCAGACAGAGGGTACCAGTAACTGGATCCAAAACCAAACGTACACCATAGTGGGTTCTATGTGCTTCCAACATAACCCCAGGAAGGGCTGAAGGGGAGATACGAAGGGCGACCAGATCCGGACGACGATGTGCGCAAGGGCGAGATCTCTAACGACTCCAACATGGCTCCAATCAAGATGCCGTATAGCCTTGCCTTAGCCACCCGCAACCTTGGGGCCTCAGGTGTAACGAGACACTCCCACGAAAGGAGGAGGCCCCACCAGCCCCGTTCAACGCCAGGGAGAAATCATTCCTTAACGCAAATTCCACCGCCCTGGCGCAACACACCAACCGCAGCCTGGGCCTAAAATCCTGATATAGAGAGATGAAACAGGTGAAAGTAAATGATGCACAGGAAATCCATAGAAGGGAAACCATCCCATCATTCCCCTACCAACCGGTGGAAACCACAAACTGGCTGGTCCGACGGGTATCTAAACCGGGATCTCCCAATGCGAGCCTCAGACGTTACCGCGAAACCATCTCGCTTGGAAGGAACGCACTAAATTTATAAATTTCCAAGTGGTAAAATATATATTCACACCGTCAGCATTAGAAGTTTTGGAAACACGACCATGTTAAACATGAAGCACTAATGCAGTGCATCTCACTTAAGAGTTGGCGGGGCAGTCGCTTGGCGCAAAACGGCAAGTCCATCGACCTAGGCTTACTTTCTATGTTGCTCAATTTCAACGAAGTTTGTGTGGAGTTCGAAAGTGATTTTAGTGTCTACGCGCTACAATTGTTTTTTTTTATTTTATGTTAGAATAATGCCACGAGATAAGTACACATTACAACAAAGAATATTTATGGAGTATTAGTGTACAATTACTTCATTTTACAAAAAAGTAAGAAGGCGATTTTTATGAGAATACCCAGGTGCGCATTCTCTAGGCAGAGAAACCGTGAGGAAACTTGTAAATAAATTTGGAGAAATGCGTTCGACTTTCAATAGGAAGCAAAGGTTAAAGTGGGTGTGCTTTTAGAGGAGTTAAATATTCACACGTTGGATGCGCGCCAGAGAGCAGTGAATACTCACACCTCGCAGTAGTCTGCCTGCAGCATGCAATACAGCTCGGCACTGTGGCAAGCTGTCATCAGGCTGAATAAACTTCTATATAATAGACGCTGTACGCTCCATTTTCTCGTCTAATTCAACACCTTTTGACGGACCTTTACCGACCATTTCAGTAAACAGAAGCTGCTCCACCCACGTAATAATCTAAGGGTCTCCCCTGCTTCATACAGTGACATGTTATGAGAAAGATACAACCTCTTACTGGCAGGAACCGTAAGGACTTGTGCTATGACCTACGCCCAGTGACATACTGGCTGTCTTACCCTCCAGCGGGCTCCAAGCACTATTGCTGCGTACGCGCGAGTACTCGCATTCAGCTGAGCAGAGTTGGAACAGGCTGTCATTAGAGGAACCATAAGAAAATAGCAGGAGAAGAATTAAATAGATTTCGGAAATTTAACCATGTTGCCTGAAAGAAAATTTCCTAAAAGCGTGCCACAGTTTCTGGATAGAAGAGGATAATATTTCCAGTAACTCCTGGGATAAGACACGTGTTTATTTCCGTTGTAAACATAGCTTCAATCGTAAGAACCAAAACCATCACAAAGTTAATGGACTCAATAGTATTTTATCAAATTGCTAAGAAATAAAAGCTTTCGCTGCAGCAGCCAGGTCTACGGCGCGACCGTCAATCTTGTACGAGAAAAGCACCGCAATGACATAAAAGGCCATTTAGATATTTATCAGTGAGAAAACAACGTTTATGGAATGAAGTTTTGTAAGTTTGAAAATCTTAGCTATATGTAACGTTTACATTTTAAAAATGATTACATTTGCATAGGCACCGAATCTTTCGAAAAATAGTGATCAACAATAGTATATTTGTGTGCAGTCATGGAACAGGAAGATCCTCAGGGAGCAAGATTCCTAAACTGCTTCCATAGTAAGCTCAAAGGTTTAACAGGCTTATTTGAGAAGATATTTAATACTCACAAGAAAGCTCCACTCGTTCAAGCGATCAGTATTATGCTTGGTGCTTATATGAAACTTAAAAGAGTAGTAAAACCCGCGACACCAGAGAGACCTAAACGCTCCGACTACGAAACCAACTTAAATGATCAAAAATGGAGTAAATATTGCCTTGAAGAAAACTGTTTCAATTTCTAAGAAGCACATAATCTTCTTCATCAAATTAAATCCCAATTTCGAAGGAATGAAATGTCACCTTTCAATACGATTTTTTAACAATTTTCTCTATAAAATTAAAATCTACAATTATATACCAACTAGTTAGCCAGCTAATTAAATATACAAACGCTTCAAGTTTTTACTACTTTTTGAGAAAAGTAAGGCCAAAGCTTGAATATGTAACACTGTAGAGATAGGCTGTGCCATTTTTCTTAATTATGAACCTCTACCATAGGAGTTGGAATATCATAAAATATTGTAACAAATATAAAGTGATAAGAGGTACCTTATCACTTAGATGCTCAGCGTAGCACAAACTTTACACTTGAGACACTGCTGACACATACTCAGAATAGAACACAACAAATCCGCCGAATCGGATCACAACTGAACAGCTGAGTCACAACTACTAACAACCGAACTTCACCTCGGCACTGTCCACTTTTAACTGTCCAAACCCTTATACTTCTTGACTGTACTTAACATCGTAACGTAATTAACACAAATGAACTATTCGGGCAAGAGAAGCCCCTTATTTAGACCCTGGAACAAAGAAGACGGTTCTAGAAGGGTAAGTTTCTGGAAAAGGCTGAAAGGAATATTCTGGAGCAGTAAACACTGCAGAGAAGCGGAACATAATGAGTTTGTAAGACGGCTGTTGTTCTGAAGGCCAGTCGAGGACCCCATCCAGCTGCCGAGTTGGGAAGCGCCTACCGGCGGTCCGCAAGGTAGCTTCGGTCGCGCGATCACAATACAGATGCATGTATTTTAAGTATAATAAAGTTGCAGCGACTAAACTTTGTCATTAAAACGCTGTCCCTTCTTAATATCAGTTTAAATGTTTAACAAATCTACACTTTATGTTAAAAAACAGTGGTTATAAACTGTATTTACAATTTTAAAATATGTTTTATAGTATTATTCACAGTAATATTTTATTTTACCTTAAAATATCATATAGAAAGTTTGGGGGAAATTACATATTCACAGTGCACGTAATCTAACATATAAACCTTCTTAAATATTAAAACATGAAAAGCTAGCTTTAGAAAATCTGGTGTTACACTCACATGACTTTTTCTCTCTTGTACAAACTATTTGTTACAAACTCTTATTCTCCATCTACTTCATATTAATCCAGATAAACATTCGCAGAAACTATCTTATTGCTAATTTTCTTGTAGGTGCAAGTGGAATATGGTAGGCTTTAAGTGATAGTCAAATCTTTTAAGAGCTCGTAGCTATGTGGTGCATTCCATTCTCTGTACATGTGCAGGGTATAAGAAAACAAATAACGAATTCGCATTTGAGAAAAAGTATAAGTATTGGAAAATTCAAACAAATAACAATGAATGGCTCGGAAATGGTTCACTCCAAAAAAAAATGCATATGACGTAAATTGTGTTTTTAACGAGATCTAAATTTTTTATGAAGAAAAATGTTGTCTATCACTTATGCAGTTATGCAAATGCCACTCAGAATGAAGAGAACTTTTAGGGGCGTTACCAGAAAATTCGAGATATGCATTTGATTTGTCATGAAAATATCTTAAATATATGATATTTTAATCAAAATAGTTTGATCCACTTTTGAGAAAATAAAAATTTTCGAAAAATGTTCCATGTAAAGAGTAGTCTGGGTTTGGGGAATTTTCTTGAAAATCTTCGTGTGGCATCTTTGAAAGATTGTAAACCTAAATTCCAAGTTTGGTATTTATCCGACTTCTGGTTTTTGAGTTAATGCTGTTCACATCATACACACAGACCTTTTTCTAAAAATTCTTTTTTGACTCGGGGGCCTCTACGTAGTAGAGAAAGTAGAAAAAATGCCTTAAAGTGCACCTTATCCATGGTGTACCGGTTACGTTCTCACAGTAGCACAGCTTCATCAAAACAATAATGACTAAATAACACGACTAAATGCCCAAATAACATGTTTAAGCTATATTTTGAATCCTTTTAAAAACGTGGAATGTGCGTTTATAACGTTGGGAGAGGTACTAATTCACAGAAGTTTACAAATATTCCAAGTTACCACAGTTACTGAAATTATCACGAGTTCAATTTTGCAAGGTGAAACCTTCTGATTACCGTCATATGTCCATTTCGTTCAAACCACTTCCTTGTATGCTTCATAACTTCTGAAACTTTTCCTCGCCACAGAAACACCTTCAATTTTCTAGTTGGAGTAATATGTTGCATATGGGGAAGAGAACTTGTTCCAACATGGTGTTCATTTCACAATACATTTGGGCAGATTCTGACACAGATGTATTCACAGTTGTTAGTGATTCTGGCTGGATCGGTCCCACGCTGCTGTGATATCGTCAATAAAATATCTACGTGCGGTTCAATATTGAAATTCAGAGCCAGCGAGGACACAGGCGTAGGAGCTTTTACTCTAGCAGATGCTGCCTCCAAATATAATTCAATTAACATTATTTATTATTTATTTACTATTTATTTATTTGTGCTAGAGCCCTAGCTCTTGACCAGTCATAACGCTAATTTACAATACCTTCCTTGTACTAATCAATAATTTCTTAATTCCTTAATTTCATATTACTGTGAGCTTTATTTTTTTTCTTTTTCATAAGTTCCCTTGTTATCCAGTTTATCATTACTGCGTTTTCACTGTTTTTCATTACCGCTTATTACCTCAATTATACACACACAACCCATGGCGGGACTTGAACCCGCGATACTCACCTTGGCGGAGCGCCAAAGCTACACACTCCAGCGACCACGGCTACTAAGCCTGGCTTTGTTCAACTCTATTCACTGTCTAAATCCATGTATTCTTCACTTCACTTAAATATTGCTTCATTTTCCTACTATCTTTGTAAAACATTTCACTTGTACCTATATTTCTATGTTAAACCATTTCTTATTAATGCACTCTTTCCTCCAAATTTCTGTTCCTTTAAACCTAATACTTTTGTTCAACATCATCTACTCCATCACATAAGGACCTTGATTTTGTTTAATTCCTTTCCTTAAGCCTTTTAACCTTCATACTCCTGCTCATATCCATACTATACTTTCTCTCTCTTCTCTATTGTCATGTCTATATATTTTTCTCTTCTCCGTGTATCTTTAATTGGTATATTCGAAATCTTTTTTGCTATCTCCCTAAATATGCTGTGTATTTTAATATCCTCAAATCTCTTTCTTGCCATTTTACAGAAATTGTTCACATTATTTTCTCTTATTTTCCATATCTCCCCTAATTCATTACTCTCTAAGTAATTCCGAAGACTTTTTACCCATTCATTTTTCTTTAAGTTTTTTTCTTGGTATTTAAGCATTGTCTCAGCAAATTTATTTCGTCTAGATTTTTAAAATTCTGAACCAATATTTCAGTATTCTACATTTCTTTCTGGTACGCAGTACTGCTTTTATATTTATTGTTCAATATAATTTCCGAATACTCTTACAACTTTGCAGCTCTTCGTACACCTCCTCGCAAACATTTTGCTGATATAGGAATGAGTGATTTGGGTTGGTAATAAAATATAGGTAAACCTCTGCCCTCTCCAATAGCGACTCTTCCTTCCCCCTCTTGCAGCTACATGACAATCTTTTACCTCCTAAAGGATAACAGGGTCGACGGAGATTAACACATCCAATAAGTTTTCTACGTTCTTGCTAGTCAAGTATCGTGAACCTGAGCTTCATATCAGTGTCGTCATTATGTAAGCATAAAAATCATACTATACAAATTATTTACCATTATTATTATTGCATCTACATATTTATGGGTCAAAAGAAGTTACTGACGTTCATAAATACATCAAAATAACAGAATCTTTCTTGAAAATGCTTCCATCAGCAAGATTCGGTTCTTAGAGGTACGTCACACAGTTCAGCAGCCCTCGCACAGCTACAACGATGGAAGCAATAAAGACTCGTCCCCATCTGTATTCTAGAAAACAGTTTTCACATATATTGTGGCTGTTTACGTTTTAGCAAGTGAGTATAACATCTGTAGCATTTTAACTCAATGACTATTTCAGAGTTAAAATAATATAGTTGGTATATTGTGGTGAATCGGTAATGAATTGTTTGAAAAATAAAGAAATATAGAATTAGAATTGGCAGCGAAGGTATTACCTGCTTACACAAACACAATTATTGTGTCGTTGCCATCAGTCGATAAACGGTGATTCTTTAACTTAAAATTCTGCATTATGACTTCAGCGATACGTCACAAGAAATGTTAATGGATATGTAAGAATACAAAAATCTATCGAAATGTATATTCTCATACGATGTCCTAGTTCTCTATGTTGGAATTCTGTTTCTCTGGATCATTCTTTATTTGGATCTTACGTCTGCAAATATGAAACACACTGTTGACAATTTTTTTATACATTTCGTAGTAGGTTGAGAAATAAAAGTATTCGGAGCAACATTTTAATGGAGTGGCTTTCGTAATCCTTAAGTTAAAATCCCCAACATTTCACAGATGAAGATGCAGCAATGCTCTAAAAGCTGAAAAAGCGGGGTCATTCTCCATTTTTCCTTTCTGTCTTCCAGGTTTATTCAATAGGATCCAATGCATACTGAACTAGATACTGTGCGATGGAAATCTAACGAAGTAGAACATCTATCACATTAAAAGCAACGTTTCATGCACAAATTGCCTTCTTGTTCCACCTTACCAGCTCATCAGTATCAAAGCATTGGTGACGTCGCGGAGAGAGGTTGGAGATGAAATGGAAAAATAAAAAGCCAATCAGAGAGTTCGATATTCCTATGTTCGTGCACCATTTCCGCTGCTAATGACAACTTTGATGACTGCGTGCCCTATAAAACGCCAAGCTTGGCTGAGCAAAGCTTCCGCAGAGACAGGTTTGTAAGGAACCTGGTATAAATGTGACCGCATTGCCAAGCCTGTCTTATCATTGATATTGTATTCTGTTTAAGGGGAACTATTACGAAATTCCTTCAGTATTAAAGGATTAGAGTGAGCACGAACCAATAGCTTCTCCCTATCTATGTAATATTAATCAGTCTTAGCTACAGAGGGCTTAAAATCCAATATGTAACAATCACACGGCTTTCTCAGGCATTATGATTTCACTCGATGTGAATTTCGTTCGTATATTTTTCTACCCATTTCATGCAAATCGCAATTAATGTCCGTGCAGAAATTGTATTCACTACGTATGTAATTCCATCATAATAACTAGTTTTATCACAATGACTGACACTAACTTTGCCCCTTATTTCTCTATTGACGAAATAACGCAGCGGCTTCCGAAATTTTTATTTTGAATAAACATCCTTCCTCAGCAACTATCAACAAATATTTATCTTTGTTTCAAGATTAAATGTTTTGCTAAAGAAACCATATAGCTGTAATAGTGTAATATAAGTGTCAGAAGGTTCCAAACGCAAATTTGAATTTGTTAAAACCGCTAGGAATTTCACTCAGATTTGTTTAGAGAGTCATTAAAAGATTCGACCATATTTCTAGTGTTTTTGATACACCAATATTTCGCCGTCCTCACTCGATTCGAACCCCGGATATGATAAAGAAGTTTTGGAACATGTCAGAAGAAATCCTGTTAGGAAACAAAAAAGAATATGATGCAGCAGCTTCAAATGTCAAGAATGAGTGTCTCTAGGCTATTAAATCAAGACCTAGGCATTCGGGCTTACCTCCGATGTACAGGACACATGTTCAACACCCGCCTTAAGAAGATTGGACTGGAGAGCTCACATAACCTCCTTAGACGGCACGCCTTAAATCAACATTTGAGAATCCATTTTGCAGACGAAAAACTTTTCACAGAAGAGCAGAAATCCAACAGGCAGAACGACAGAGTGTATGCTCGGAGTCGTGAGGAATCTTGATAGTTTGTTCATCGGGTTCTTCGTGGTTATCATCTAGCATCAGTGATGGTTTGGTTGGAGTTTCGTACAAAGGGGCTACCGATGTTCATTTCTGCGAAAAGGGGATAATGACCATTGACAATGTGTATGTAGAGGAAGTTCTTGAACCTTTCAACCAGACAATGTACGCCGGTGATCACGGGATCCTCCAACAGGAACAGCAATCCGGCCCATAAAGTTCGGAAAACTCAGCAGCGACTGGGCAAGACATTTAAAGGCTTGTGTGAAGGCTAAAAGCGGTCATTTTGAGTGAAATGATGGTGCAAAGTGTTCATCATAATCTGCCCTATTAAATGGCATATAAAAACTTAAACTTTTTTTTCATTTAACCCTGAAATTATTCCTTAATGCTGTACAGAACTTATGATATGACTAGGTAAACATTTTGTAGAATGCATGAGATTTGAATAACTATCATTGTTAATAAAACAAAGCGATTTGTGCCAATCAAAAGGTTAGAAAAACAAAATCAATTTAACATTTTGGTCTTAAAGCCAAGGAAAACATAAGCACCTAACACATAAAATTTCTCAAGTGGTCAATGCCATGAATTGAAATCGTATTTCAATTAGAATTACTATTTTCTACCACTAAGTTTCTGTCTATATTCTCTACTTATGCAGTTATGTAAATGCCATTCATTGATAATGAAGAGCACTTTAACTATTTTCAGACATCTGGAAATGTATCAGCATATAATCAGAGCCTTCTGGCGGTTTCTACCCCCACCTCCAGAATTCGTGTCGAAATAGTTCTAGAATGGTCTGTGGAGGACTCCAACGGCTACATAAGCGAGAGCGTTCTCCCTAGAGTTGAGTTGACTTAGGCCAGTCAGCCAGTGAGCGAGTGAGTTTCCGATGCGGTGAGGGGTGTAATTATGTGAGCGAGTTTGTGGCAACTGCTGTGGCGTGCAACGGGTGCTGCTACGGAACGAAGAATTGTAGAGGTCTTGTGTTCGACTCCCCAGCGAGTGAACCGTCCTGAAGAGGAGGTTACTTCACGAAGAAAGTGAAGTGACGAAGAATTGAACTAGTTCACCATAGTGAAGTGAACTTCTTGAAGCTAAACTAGACAAAAACTAAACAATGACAGTGAGAACTCAGAGAAATGGCAATCAAAAAACTGGACAAAGTCATAGTGTTAATCAAAATAGTTGCGTCATCGTTTAAAAGAATAAAATACAACGAAGCTTTGTAACTATTATTTAAATTATGAGAAATTCCACCAAAAGCTTCACCTTGCGTCCTTAAAAGATGTTGACTTAAATATTGAATGTGATACTTAACCAACCATACGTTTTTGAGTTGCACAAACTGAAAGATAGACACTCATAAACGCGCGCGCTTGGAGCGCGTGTCTCCAATAAAGAGTTCATATCGAATCTGTTGGGCGGAATACAATACCTATAGTTAGTAAGCGACACAGAAATTAAAAATTGGGTTTCTGATCCGCAAGACTTTATTTAGTAATAATTTCAGCCGGTCTTACAAGCGACTCACATAAAAGTTATACTTCTATTCGGTACTAACCGAGGTGCTCAAGCGGAACCTGGCCCATCTAATTTGCATAACTTCCTACTAACACAAGCACCCCTTGTACATGCTCTTAGTCACTAACAGCATGTACATAGGGAGATGAAGCAGTCTCCGAGAACGATCACCGAGGGCGGCGGATGTGGACCACCCCTTTAAAAAAAATATTTCATCACAAAAAAACTATATGATAACAAATCTTAAGTGTTAGATGTACAGAACCTCTTCTACGCACTATCGGTTTTCATACCTTCTACAAACCATCTTTTCTAAAGCATATTTTTCTACCTCCTTCATGTTAATCAAGATAAAGGTTTGTAGAACTAGTTGCATTACTATTTTGTACCTTTACAGGTACAAGAGGGATATAGGAGACTAAAATGATAGTTAAATGTTTAAAGGTGGTTCTCTATAAGCTGGGTTTGAAACCATGACATCGCGAGAAACTGGATGCTGCGGAAACTTCCCAAAAAATAACAGTATTAAAAAAAATCAAGCCATAACAACGCATATTTCAGAAACGGCTGATTCCACAAAAATTTATTTCAAATAAATGTTATGTTTTAAAGAGATACACATTTTTGTGCAGTAAGCTTGTGTGTATCTCATATAGTTTGTCGATTATACAAAACCACACATAATTAATTCCATATGGTAATCATGGAAGATAATAGGATAGGATGTGTAAAACCTTTGAGGTAAAACATAGTTTAAACTACAGATATTTTTAGTATAAACGAATCAGTCATAGGTTTCTAATTTCATCACATTTAACAGCTCCAATGTTCTAGATGTGAGGTATACGTCCAAAATGAAATCAGCGCGTATTATTATCAACCTCAGGTACATAAATTACCAATGACAAATCAAGGAAGCTTAAACCATCTTAAATATTTTTTTTCTGATAATGATTTAAATTGTATTTTATTATTTCACACTTAAGGTTTAAAAACTTACATAGACACTGATATTTGAGTGCGCCATACCTTTCTAAACTATTCAGATTCGCTTTTCATGCCAGAATTATGCAGGTTATAGGCAATCATCTTCCCCTAGCTCTTTTAGACATAAACGGATAGTAGTTAATGTACTGGAAGACCATACTGATGAGAGTAAAATTGGATTCCGAACAATTGATTTAGAACTTCCATCAGAAGTAATTACATCTGCTAGTAAATGCTCAAGCTTGAGTTTGCTTGATACTGGGAACATTTACACATTCTATGAATCGTGTAAAAATTGTAACGCTTTGATGCTACCAAGTGCTTGAGGCTATAATCTATTGCTTGAAAGTGTTAACTGGAAATGCTTATTCATCTTGATAAGGTACAGTTATTCGTGTGAAATTAATGGAATATAAAATCAAGCCACAAATATTGATTGCGAATTATACTCCGAGACCAATCAGGTAAACGCTACCTTGCATTTAGAGAAACGGGGAAGTTCAATATGAGCATCAAACTTGAAGAAAGGATTGGAAAATTATAGAAAGGGCTATACCTGGATAGTGAGTCAGAGAAATAGGAGGAGTGCGTGGAGGATGGTTAAATATACGCTTCTCCTAGAGGCAGTAAGGAAATATGTTCAAATAATGCAATAAAATACAACCCTGTCTTGCTGAATCTTACTTATAGTAGGAATTTTTCCGTTTTCTTATGTATTTTTCTCAAAGAGAAACTTCATGCTTGGCATACCTTGCTGCCCCTTGCCTTTAGCGGACACGCACCTTAAAGAGTTGATACGATTTGTGGAAGGAAAATAGAAATTAATTAATACATGGATGAAGAGATTAATTAGGAGTACAATTGGAGCTAAAATATGGTGAAGAGAGCAGTGCAACAAAATCAGCAAAGAGGGTTACGCGTTACTTTGACTTCGTGGACGGAACAGGACTTCCCTTGGAGTTAAGACAGGTACTCAAAAATACGTTTCCTGGTCTGCCATGTAAACGGAGCTTCCATTCAAAATCATTTAATTAAAAAAAATAATTAATACCCTTCTGTTGCAAATACTCCCACCGACACTGATCCATTTTCCCACATCCCTACAAGCCTTGAGAGACTTTCAGACAAAAATGCATATACAATGTACGGAATAATATGTCTATTGACGCCCACAGAGTTACTATGGTAGTGCGGTTTTCAAATAAGGGAAGGAGCGAAAGTCAGAGAACGCTAGGTTCGACTGAATGGAGAATGGTCCAAGGGCTGACAACTAATATTGCTCAGAAGTTTGTCCTTTGAGGGCTCCCATCATCGTGTAAAAGGATTACTTTAAGTCCAAATACCAGGGCTGTTGCTTTAAATATCTTTGTTCACAGTAGTAAAACTCGTCTGTTTTCCACGCCCATCTGGACTACTGTTCTGCTTTTCCTTTCTCTAGCTAGAACTGAGCTTTTAGCATCGGCGTGGGAGAAATATCAAGGGAAAGATATTGCCTGTATAACTACAAACAATTACCAATACAGCATTTCCACAGACCCAGAGAGGGGAAAAATAGGGAAACATATTTTTCAGACTACCCCTTAGAATTTTAGAATTTTTCCGATTTGTGGGTACGAGGAATCATGGATAAACTTCCTGGAAAGTTGTAGGGCTGCAAAATTGAAAGTCAAATATTTATCACACTTCTGTCCCACATCTAACAGAAAGCAAGGTGAATACTATTACAAGCAACACAGGAGGTGAATAGGTAGCATTTCTTCTAATTTATTCACTGGCAACCTTACTATATCAAATGCATATTACAGTTGTGCCAAAGTAATTTGGCATAAACATGGGCTTGGGCAGTTACCCATTGGGAGTCCCATAGTAGTTTTCTGCTCAAGAAAAATAACTCAGGTCTGAAAGCGCCAATAATGGGAAGGAGGTGAAGACAGATCTAAGCAAATTCTGAGGGATATTGTTTGCTTTTACTTCATCACATATTTACTTTTATATATTTTTATTTTTTATGGATTCACATCATTTAAAGGCTCGTTTATATCTGTTTTAATGTTTATACGAGGACGGATTGATAAATCAGTGACTTCTTAAAGAAACAGTCGGATAAATTCCAAACTTGGTATTTAGGTTCAGTATCTTCCAGAGATGCGACACGAAGGTTTTCAAGAAAATCCCCCACCCCAAACTACCCTTTACATGGAACATTTTTCGAAAATTTTAATTTTCTCAAAAACGGCTCTAACGATTTTAATTAAAATATCATATGTTTAAGATATTGTCATGAGAAATGAAATGTATATCTCGAATTTTCTGGGAATGTCTCCAAAAGTATTCTTCATTGTGAACGACTTTTGCGTAAACCATAAGAGATAGACAAAATTTTACTACACGAAAAATGTAGATGGCGTTAAAATACACAATTGAATATTGAATTTTCTTTTGTTGAGTGAACCGTTTTCGAAATATTGCTTGTTATTCCCTTAAATTTTCCAATACTTACACTTTTTCTTAAATTCGTTATTCATTTTTTTATGTCCTGGACATGCAAAGAGAATGAAATGCGCCACATAGCAACCAGCATTAAAATATTTGACTATCGCTTAAAACCTACCATATTCCCCTTCCATCTACAAGAAAATTACCAATAAGATTAACATCTCGATATCTCGATTAACATGAAGCATATGGAGAATAAGCGTTTGTAAAAATAGTTTGTACAAGAGTAGAGAAAGTCATGTGAGTGTGACACATCAGATTTTTTAAAGTCCTTTCAACATTCGGTTGTTTCTTGCGATTGCATGGTAACAGTATGGAATTTTAAGGCTAGCATATAGCGTTCTTAAACTTTGATTATCGCTGTTCTCTTTGTATCTATAACGAAATATGTAATTTAGCTGTTTCTGCAAAGGGTTATTTGGATTAAAACGTAGTAGACATAAAAATAAACTTTGGTAATAATAGTTTGTATACTCACTAATAAACGATAGAGGGTAGGAAGTCATGTGAATGTATAACATCAGATTTTTTTATACTGTGTTTGCTCTTCACAGGTCTTTCAAGGTATCCTATAATCCTACATTTTCTACTTAAATGTAATTGAAATGTTTAATCTTTGATAACAATGCAGCATTTTCTTTATCCTAGAGGGATAGAATGAATAATCACCCTCTAAAACGTACTTGAACAGGACTTTTCTGAAGATCAAGCTGTCTAGAAGCTTTTAAAAATGCGTAACTCTCTACTGACCCACTTTATCCGTTCCTAGTTGAAATTAAATTAAATCTTGTAGAAAGCAGATCCCACATCCTGGAAGATGACAGCTAATATCTCACAGGAGGCTACACATTTTTCAACCTGTGAAACGTTGCCTTTGACAAAGATGTAACAAATATATAAGCAACGAAAGGAAAACATTTCGGGATTTGCTAAAATGTTTATCTAAATTTACGAAGCTTTCATTTCAAATAGGTGTTTAATGTCGCTAACAATATGGATGAGGCTTTTTACCCATAGTCTTTTGTTTACAGGTTTAATAAATTGCAACTTCTCGATCTTTGAATACAGTACTGTTCTATTCTCTTTACAATAGTAACAAACTAGCACACGTTATTATGCTTTATACAACTGTTGAAACGAAGCAATCCGCACGAGTGAAAACACAACGCACTTTTGGTAGTGAAATTATCCATCTCTCTCCTATAGGGACACCTCGCACACTGCGACCTACATAGTCCAATTGTAGCTATCACCCCCAGGAGGAAGGGATGAAGTGAAGGAACCTCAGGAGGCTACAGGTCGCATGCATACAGGCCACATAGACGCGCGGAAGTCTCTAATAGTTCCAGATTCGAAGACTTGTCCAACTGCTTGAGCTGTCTAGGGAGGGAAATGAACGAGCCGTCGACCTAGGCAGCCCTGCAGTATCCACGGGGCGTACTCTTTCCTTTAAGCAAGCATCCGTGCAATCTATCCGGCACCGCCATATGCCACGAAACCTAGAAACACACCTGAAAGATGAGAAGAAAACAGAATGAAAGGGAAACGATGGAAAGGAAATCACGATAAACCCAAGGACAGAGTGGGCGGTCAACAGAATCGAACCCGAGAGCTCCCGATTGCGAGCCTCACACATCTCGCTCGTAATCTCTCACCTATATTTATGTAATGAAACATGAAGGTATGAGGGTGATCCCAGAAATAATGCAGGAGCTTCTCATAATTTGCTTTGTTCAATTTACTTATACCAACGCTGTTCAAAATAATCCTTCCTGGTTTATAAGGAATTATTTCCATTTGATAGCTTTGAATTTCGTTTAGTTCTCATTTAAATTTTAATCGAGCGGGCTGGCTCAGGCGATTACATCTGTGACCCACATTCGGAAGGTCCCAGGATCGGTCCCGGCGACCACCCACTCTGGCCTATGGATTTTTCGTGGTTTCCCCGTATCTCTGGGATGGTTCATATTCTACCGCGACTCTTCTTCCTCTCATTTCCTGCACCATCATCTTCCTTGTTATCTGTGTTAGAGTTGTAGGAACGGGCGACGTGTTCGGTGGGTTGCGGCTGGGCGGTGGATTGCGCTCAATAAATGTTTCTTTCCTGGTGACGCTGAGGTATCGCTCAGTTAGCCCGTCAATCGGGAGCCCTTAGTATTTCTCTCCTCGTCCTTCTCTCCCAGGGTCACTTTGGAAGCCTAAAGGCCGACTGGCCTACTTGCTGTGCACTGCCCCATTCCGGGGGCCCCTTTACCTCGAATTTTAAATCGTTTACGACCAGTCGATACATCCAATCGTGGGTTGATCGTTGAGAAGATGGTGTTTTGTTTACGCGTATACTGTGACAAGAAAATCAAGTGTTCTACATTTTGGGACCTGTCATCTAGTCACCTTATTCCAACACCCAAGGGCGCAGCTGCTCCCACATTCTTGGGAAACAATGTAGAAACTCGGCAATTAATTTTGCCTGTGAATAATAATTGCAGCTCCCTCTTGTAATACTCTCGCGTTAGACTGTCACTCTGATAAAATATGTTCACTAAATCAACTGAAAACATGCATTCTTATCAAAGACATTCAGGGTTTAGTTAATAACAACTGAACATGGCCCCAGATATCGATCAAAAAGTGAAAGTCGACCTTCATTATGTGCCGTTATGCAGACAGAATTAACAACCTCCACGAGACTCAAACAGTGACAAGTCAATTAACAACGAACAAACTGTTTTCCATTGAAACTAATTATCCCCCATAGAGGTTTACCACTGAAAGTTCGGTGAAATTCATTTACTTAACAGTGTACTACGTGATTGGACCTGCTTTCCCTTCCCACTCGCGAAGCGTTGTTATATAGAGAACGCAAGTTCACTGCACGATCCCGACCTTACATAAGGGGTACAACGTACACACTTGGTTTGTAACACCGAACGTAGGATTGCCAACTTATGCTATGAGAAATCCCTACTGAAATGTATTGTAAATATGAAAATTTTCACGGGCTTCACGAGTCTCTGATAATAAAATTAAAATACTCCGTTCTATAAATGTATTATTTATTCTCTCTCAGCAGTCCTCAATAAGCCAGATAAAATTTAATACAGAAATACGTATGCTTTTAAAATATAACACAGTGCAAAAATGTATTTTTACAATTTTTGCCTCGTTTGTTTTTAAAATATTTTTCTCAAGCTGCTATAAGATTTAAATTTTGTCTTTTTACTTTCTGTTACCACTTAGCTATAGTAAATAGAAATGTTTATTCCATCCAAAAATTCGATATGAGATTTCATCACATTTTGATATCTCCTGAATCAAAAATAAAATATTTCAGATGACTCCATATTAAAAACATGCCAAGACCAGGCTAAGGTCTTTAAAAACGTATAATTAGTTTCAGTTATTTATATTCAATAATTAAAAAGAAAAAACTTAAGAAATCCATAAGCACCCAGTACATGCGATGGCAGGTCGCCATTGAGATTATAATCTCTAGTGAGATGCCTTGGTAGTCTATTTGGGAATAGTTTTGAGTCAATTGGGGAACCCAATGTCCCACCCAGGAGGAATTTGTTTGAAAATATTCGTGTTGCATCTTTGGAAGATACTGAACCTAAATACCAATTTAGGTTTATCTGACTTTTGGTTTTTTGAGTTCTGCTGTTCATACATCAACATGTATGTGCGCGTACGGACCTTTTTCTAAAAATACTTTTTGGATTCAGAGTACCTCATAACATGTATTTCCGTTGAAATTTCGATATCAACTTTCTGGGTGGAATATAACACCTTCTCTACCTACTATGCACGTGGTAGAGAGAATAAAAATAGCCCCTTCATTATGAATTGAACTTAGGATGGGACTCCTGAGACTGGAATAGGGAGAGAATGTGCAGTATTTACAAATTTCCGTATAAATATTGATAGCTTACAGCTGCCCAAGTATGAATTTTAAGCTTGACTTTCAGCTCTAATGCGCGATAATTGCTATAGTTGCATAAGCTTTAAGAAGATCACCAGCCCGCCTAGCGCACGGCAACATAGCGAGCAGTCACTTTAATTGGACAATACAAGGCTGCTTCCATTACATACTTGACAACATTATATCGCCATGCACATTGAAATTAAGAAATACATTACAGCTACTGTTTTAATAAAATCACTTAGGTACATGTGTCTTTTTCACACAAAATCTCAAAATATATTGTGTATTTAGCGTAACTCACTTTTTTCCTTCTTTCTTTGTGCCATAAATATGTAAACATACACTGAATGTCAAATTTACACCATAATAACTATATTATTCATACATTGTAGAAATAAAAGAGAGAGAGAGGTCCTGTTAAATACCTGAGCTGTTCGCTCCCTCCGAAATATAATTCAATAAATTCATTTTTAAAGAAAATAAAGATATGAATGAATGCTCGCAAAAATGAGCAACCATCATTTTATCAGAACAAACCAAAGTTAACCTTTGAAAATGCCAATAAAACAAATTGCCCATAGATTCTAGCCTACATAGGAATAAAATAGCAATACAACATCTTATAAACTTGCACTATCTGCGCGGCCTTCTGTCTTATAGTGCCAAATGGTCTTAATTTTGCTACAGAAACAAAATGGTACGTTTGCAATGAGCTACAAGCTTTGCATCTCATCACATAATTGTTTTAAGATTAACCGTACTCAACGAAGGATGTAGTACAGTTTCTGCAGTAACTTATTTTGTTAAAATTGATGGTTAGTTAATTTTGCGAGCACCCATTCAGATATAGACTGTATTTTCTATTTCCAATATTCCTGTAATATGCAAAAACTGCTGAAAAAAAGTATTGATACCACTCTAGTATTTGAATACCGAAGACATTTAAAATAACAGCCACAAAGAATATATTTCCCAAATCTCCCCTCTAAACATTATAATGTTTTGAATAAGTTTATTACTTACACGCTAATTTAATACTTCCATTCTTTTGTTTTCAGGAAGAATCGAGCGAACGAATGTGGCGCCGTTTCGTAAGCAGGAGGTGAGAGAAGATGACGTAACTGTCGCCACCTGAACGTACCTTCCCCCACATTCCCTGAAAGATAGCTTCCACGTTTCCCTTCTAAATATTTCACTTGTAAAGATTTGTCATTTAATATTATATGCACTGAAAAGTTGTACTGCAACAAATCTTAAAATCGTTGCGCTAAACGGTTAACAATTTGAACAGCATTAGAATTACTAATATGAAACTTCTAAACAGATTAAAAACAAGCATACGATATTTAATGACAATCCTAGTTATCATTGTAATGCAATATATTAAATCCTATTTTCCGATGGAGAGAGAAATGTATGTACAATGAGATAATAAAGATGAGTATTGTTTCCAATGAAAACATAACTTTGGAATTGTTTTTCTGTTTCTTGAATCAACATATCTGTCTATTTGTTGTAAAGTAGCATCTGAGTATGCTAAATATGGATTAAAGTGTGCAAAGAAATCTAAACGATTAAATCATTTATTTTCTTCATTTTCTAAAACGTATCTGAACAGTATATACCATTAACAGATGAATCTAAATCCATTCCTAACCCAGAAATGTACTCTACATGACACAGGAGACCATATTTATGACCCGCCTTTACCATTCCACCTCCCAGAACAATGAAAATATGTGTAGCACATTGTATACACGTGAGATATTTTTTAAAATAGGGTCCGTTATGCAATAAAATAAGTACTATTGAATATTTTAGCTAACTATTTTTATTCCGTTCTACATAAACTTTCTTTCCACACGGTTTTCACAATCAATAAATTATAATTCTGGTGTAGAATAAATTTTAATGGCTCCTCATAATTGAAGTTCGCCGCCTCTCCATAAAGCAACCGTATAGTTTCTAAGATGCATTTATTCTGTATGCAAGATTCCATAGTTGCATTAGTAGTATCGTTAGTTCCAGAGGATGGGAATTGAAACAAGTGATCCGGAAGTCAGATGTTTATCAAGAGTAGCTGAAAGGAAATAATTTTAAAGCTGCAACTTATGTGATGCTAGCCAAAACAAATGACTCATTGTTTATGTCCTTCAAGAAGTTCATCTTTAATACAGAAAATGTTAACTCCAGCAGCTACAAGCTTTTTAGATGAACTGTCGGCGGAAGTCTGTGACGAGATTCTAAGATATGTATGTACGCTGGGACAAATGTTCGAAAAACGTCGATAACTGGTAGAAAAGTTGTATAATGTTTGAAGAATTTAGTAGTTTGTACTTTATTGCAAAACGGACCTTACTTTTAAAATAACCCCCGTATGTGTCATGTTGGTACATGAGAGACTCAGACAGGCTTGAGAGAAAACATGTGCTGGAGAAATTGACTATGGATAAGTGAAACGGAAGAATCTGGACGTGCAAAACCTCTAGCATTGGATATTTTACCTGGTAAGGTTATTAACCTTATGTTGGTCTATTAAGGTATGCCAAAACTATGGTATTACCAATTTCGCCAAGGCAATATAGGATGTAAATGAACAAATATATACCCCGAGAAATTTTGGTAATTTAGAAAAATTAAGTCTTAAAATTGAAATGTGAGTTTAAATGTTGTTAACTAGAGATGAGTATTATATTTCCCGATTTTTGCAGACTTTCTCCAGTGACTTAGGCTTTCTGCTGGCTTCTCCTGATGAATTATTTAGTCACGAAATGCCTGATAATATAACATCAGGTTTCTCATGAATGAAGCGACTGGTAGCCCGTCGCTCACACACGAATCCGTTCGTGCAGAGTGGCGGACCAATCCGCCATTTCTCTGGTAGATAAAGCTAACAATACGAAACAATATGAATAGGTTACGAGTGCCTTTAATTATAAAATATTTGTGTTTATACAATCTGTGCACCTCTTGAATGCATTTTTGAACACTCGACACGTTTCTGCAGCCAAAATACTGGAAAGCGCACCCCAGGAAGTCTTCTAATTCTTCGAACATACGGAGAATTATTGTATCATAATCTTTATCTCTAAGCATTCTCACAGATAATCATATGCATTTGTAATTGGAGAACGAGCAAGCCAGTCATCTGTTCTGCCACCATAAATATGAATATGGGGGACAGCGATTTCCATGGACTTCTTTCCACAGTAGCCATTATCTCGCCTATTTTTTCTCGGTTAGAACTCTTGGCTATGTTTCTTTTTGCCTAACACGGATACGACATGTATACTTTGTTCTAAAAACCTATGTGTATGTATTTATTAGGCACGTTGATACCAGGTAACTTCAGTGTAAATTCAAGTAACATTCACATGTGACTCGTTCGAGTAAAACTTAACACATTGTTCTGTAGTAAACGCATGTTAACCGCACAAATAAACAATCAAAAAAGAACTTCACATAACGCTATCTCCATTATAAACCATGCCTAGTAACAGACTAAACTGTAAGTATGTTAAGCTAGACAGGCGCGTGAGCTAGGAAACAGTAGAGCTAGATCAGCAACCCAATATACAAATCTGTTACGAACCAGATTTGGTAGACACCAGTTATGTCATTCAAAATATTTAACAAAAGTAGCCTATAAAACGGAAACATCAGCCTTCTTTTGTAGACTGTAAATGCATGTTAATTACACCCTCTACATATATAATAAAGACAGGAAAAACTAATTCAATGGCAAGGAACACCTCAAACCCATATTACTGGGGTAAAGTTAAATAGGATGCTCAGTACAACGTGATTTAATGGTGTGTAGCTGAAGAAGTTGAATTGTTTCTGCCCCAAGAATGGGCGGCAACTTGAAGAAGTTGTTTTATTGGAGTTGTTTTAATAATTCAACTGTTGGGGAGCCGAACACTTGAAGTAGTTGAACCGCAAGTATGATAAACAGTTTTAGGTGGCCTTCGCCCCAAGTTTAAAAAAAATATTAACTTTGTAATTTGACTGTTTCTTTAAATATTATGTATTTATGTTTGCCTCGGCTGCGTCTGTATTATTGTTAGAGACATGGAAGTCTTGGCAAGGCGTGATGCGACAAGAATGTAGGCTTACACAGATTTTAAGTTTTAATTCACTCCTTTTTATTAATCCCTGACACAAAATTAAATAGCACTTCACTGATATCGAGAGCTGTGAGATTCTTTTATTTAATACTTGCAGTTTTTGACACGTATACTATTTTCGTCTCACACGAACACGTAATTAATTTCTCGAGGACACATCTCGTGTCTGGTTAGTAACACTGTTTGCAGCAACTGAACTGATTTCAAGCGCCTAAACTTGTAAATTTCTGTATTTCAAGTCTCTGATTGGCTTTTTTTTTACTCCAATAGAATACCTGCATTTTACTAAAGTTTTTTCTGGTTGTTGATTGGCTGTTTTTATAAACTGTCACTAAAATCACATTAATGCTTCCAAGAATCACAAGTAACATTTAAACTCTCTAACTCATTATTGCCTCAAGGTTATCTCATTGTTACCTCATTGTTAGCAACGTTTAACTTATTATTCTCCTACATTATTAAATTACGTAATACATACATATAACATTATTGAACATGTATACAGTAATATAAGCATATGCAATGACCGTTACATACATTTTACAAATTATTACATACACATATTGCTTCAAGGCAATTATTGAATTTACTTATTATATAATTTGACTAAAATCATTTAAGTGTTAAAAATACTGCCTCATAGCTGACAACATTTAAAATAGCTTTAATCTATGATGGCAAATTTTTCGTTAAGTTATTCAACGGCAAAAGTAACCAAACACTTACTTTTTGTTTAAATTATAGCCCGGAGTCACGAAGAAATCGGTAAAACCATGCTGAGACCTCCTCTTTAAGTCCAGTACCGTCCAGCTGCTGCAAGACTTACAGGACTTGTCTTCAGGATGATGATCCTTACAAAAATTACATTCTCTATTGCTAAAAGCTTCATTCACCCCTTACGTTTTACTCCAAGCATTACTCTGTATGTTTATATCCCCATAGAGAGAGTGCTTTGAAAGAATCGATAGTCACAATCTTTGGAAGTTATCGACTGAACATTGATTTCCCAAAATCTTGTAGTTCTAATGAATTTTTGCGCAGGGATACAGATTTAATTCTAGACGTCCTTCTTTATTGCACACTCTGTCACCATTTTTACTTTCTCTACTACGTATAGTAAGTAGGGGAACTATTGTATTCCACCCAAAAATTCGATACCGAGATTTCACCGGAAATACATGTTTTGAGACTCACTGAATCCAAAAAAAAGCATTTTTGGAAACATGTCCGTGTGTGTGTGTCTGTCTGTGTGTCTGTGTGTCTGTGAACAGCATAACTCAGAAACGAACAGTCGTATAAACACCAAACTTGGTATTTAGGTTCAGTATCTTCCAGGGATGCGACACGAAGGTTTTCAAGAAAATCCCCCCACCCCAGACTACCCTTTACATGGAACATTTTTCGAAAATTTTAATTTTCTCAAAAATGGCTCTAACGATTTTGATTAAAATATTATATGTTTAAGATACCTTTATGACAAATACAATGTATATCTTGAATTTTCTGGAAATGTCTCTAAAAGTATTCTTCATTGTGAACGACTTTTGCATAACTGGTAAACCATAAGAGATAGACAAAATTTTACTACACAAAAAATGTAGATCGCGTTAAAATACACAATTTATGTCATACACATTTCTTTTGTTGAGTGAACCGTTTTCGAGATATTGCTTGTTATTCCCTTAAATTTTCCAATACTTATACTTTTTCTCAAATTCGTTATTCATTTGTTTTATGTCCTGGACATGCAAAGAGAATGAAATGCGCCACATAGCAACCAGCGTTAAAATATTTGACTATCGCTTAAAATCTAGCATATTCCCCTTGCATCTACATGAACATTACCAATAAGATTGACATCTCGATATCTCGATTAACATGAAGCATATGGAGAATAAGCGTTTGTAAAAATAGTTTGTAAAAGAGTAGAGAAAGTCATGTGAGTGTAACACATCAGATTTTTTTATTATTTATATTAACTGTCTTTAGTAAATGAAAAGCAAAGACATCTTCAAAGCTGCAGTTTCACTATATACAGAGTGTTCTAAATTTCCTTTACATACTTTGAGGACCTGTAGTGGGGACTAAGACGATTAAGTTTAACATAGGAACTTGTGTCCAGAAACATACCGTTTTTCCTCTATACGCAAAATTACCAACACGCCTTTCGGCACCACTCACTAGAATGGTCTTGACTAGCGTAGTCCAAACGTCATTCACCGCCTGATTTCCTAAGTCTATCACACGCTTATTTACATGCCTTCAGTTGAGTTTGTGATGGCAACAATATGGTCTGAACGTTTGGGCAGAGTTCCTTGATGGGTGTGTAATTGGGTCATAACTTTTTCCACAAAATCTCACGAATGACGTATACTTGCGATTCTTTGAAGGCGTACTGCATAGGTTCTTGGAGGATGTGACAATTCATGGCGTCAAAACGTGTGGTTCCAGCAGACGGCGCACCAGCTTATTTTGCACTTGCGGTCCGCCGTCGTCTGGGCAACGGTGGATAGGTCGTGGTGGCCCGATTGCTTGGCCTGCATGTTCTCCCGAATTGACTTCTGCCTGTGGGGTCATATGCTATCCTTGGTTTACGAGATCCCTGTAGAAAAATGGTGCGTTTCCGAACATGAAACCGTCTTGGTCCACACTACAAGTGCTCAAGGTCTGTAAAGGGAATTTAGACACACCCTGTATATTTACATAAATAAACTAAAAATTTTCAAAACAAAAGTAAAATAAAGGTATTCACTGGAAAATTCTTAGTTAGAACAAAAGAATGGAAATTAAACTTATACAAAAGTGCAATTTTAATTATTCGGAAAGTGAACTAAGATTTAACTATGAAGTTAATAGATCTTAATTTCATAGTTAATAAATGATAATATGCGTAAGTATTAACAGAACATTGAAAAATGCTCGTACAGTTACAAATGTAAAATTCTGTGGGTTTCAATTCTATCGAAACAAATACAGAATCCTTCAGAAATTATCTAGAATTTCAAAAATGGCCTCCCAAAGGAAAAAGACACTTCCTAAATTCTTTAGATACATATTATTGGCCCTAACAGCCAGATATATCTAATTTGTGAGCGAGAAGAAGAAACAAGATCATCAAGTACGCATAGCACTCAATTTCAGGTAAGTTCCTTTCATCTCTGAAGTAATTCTGTAGCGTCGGTGAAATCTTGCAGAAACTTTCGGTTCTCCATCCAAACTGCTCTTAATTTCGATAAACCCATAATGTATACATTTCAGTTTCGCACCTGCAGAGCTTCACCAATTATTCAATGCTTAAGTGGGGACAAAGCGACCCAAATCTACTATATGCTATTATCGTAGCATCTATAGATGCCCCTCAGTAGCGAACATGCTAAACCTCTATGAAATGTTGCCCACCGTACATAACTGATTATAGAACACAACCTACAGTCTTGTGAAATGCAAAACAACATTACTTACGAGGGCGACACTGAAAAGTTTTAGAAAATCAAACAAGGTTTAGTTTTACAAAATATTCCCCTTTAACATCAATACATTTTTTCATTCGATGAATCCAGTTCTTGAAGCAATGATGCCACTCTTCCTGAGGCAATTCAGAAACAGGTTTTTATAAAGTTGCAGTGCTTCATCTGATGATGAAAAAAGATTCCATGCATTTTATCTTTAATTTTTAGAAACAAAAAGAAATCACAAAGTGCTAGGTCAGGGCTGAAGAATCCATGGTGCTGACCTTTAGGGCATCCAGATAGTCAATTGTTAGTCTTTCTGTAAGCAACGGTGTGTTGTCATCATGTGACTTTTTCCTTTTGGGTGTTTTTTCACGAACTTTTTAAAAAATTTGCGGCAAACAGACATTTGTGTACTAATTGACAGACGGTATGTCTATCGTCTAATGCTAGAGTGGCAATATGGTCCTCTTTAGAAAAAACAACTAGCAACCATCTTCTCACCAGCTCTGCAAATTCGTCGGACCTTTTTAGGCTTAGGTTCTGTTCGAAAGACCCATTGAGCCGATTGGCTTTTCTTTTCAAGATCATAACAATAAATTCAGAATTCATTACCAGTAACGATATGCCAAACCATATTTGAAGTGCCGTCTTGAAATTTTTCCAGAGTTTTTCTACATCAATCACACGTTGTTGTTTTTAATCGGGAGTCAGTTTACGTGGAATCCATCGACAACAAAGTTTATCACGTCTAACTGTTCATGTAAAATGTTTTGGATTTGACTCATAACAATGCTCAATGTTGCCCGAATAAATTCATAAGATCATCGTCGAAATTATTCAAGTATTGCCCGAACAATGGCAATATTAACAGCAGTTCCTGGATGCCCTTCACGAAATTCATCACTAAGAAAAAACCGATCTTTTTTGAATTCACTGTGCCAATTTTAAATTGTTGCCTTAGATGGGGTTTCTTCGTCAAACGCGTTTCTAAACAGATCTTCACAATGCTTAGCTGTTAATGATGATTTAAAATCGTAAAAAATCTTAACCCGGAAATTTTCTGCAGTAAAATTCACTTTTGGACAACAGAAATTGTATAAATTATAATAATTAACAAACTAGTAGAGCAAATCGAAAAAAACTATACGGCAATCACCTCGCAAAATATTAGAAAGTAACGTCAAATATAAACAAATTTAATTTGGTTTTAGAAACATGGCATTTTAAAAATTTTCAGTGTCGCCCTCGTACAAATTCTTTGCTGCAAGGACAGAACATGAATAAACGACCAATGTTAACGATGCATGAAATAAACATAAATTTGTAAACGTGAAACAAAGAAAGTCAATCGCGGAAATCAAGTTTATTCACCATATATAGTACACATAGAGAATCATACGAAAACATTGGTTCTCTTCCTATCACAAAATTAAGCAGCAGTGGGTTTAATCAGAACTTCAATGGGTGGCCGCTTGGGAACACGACATGTCGTTAGCATCAATACTTCTTGGACAGAAGCTTCTCATCAAGGTGATCCAAGCGACTGTGGGTTGAATTTGTGAGGGACGAGGCGGCTCGCGGGCAGCTTTGATACTCCAGTTTCCCCTGTCATTAATTCCACCATTTGTCCATCACCGTCGTTCTCACCCCCACACTCGCTCTATCATCAGGCTAATGTATTTCCCCGAAGAAAAGTTCACCAAATAAAAATAAATTACATGGTCTATTATTTTTTAAATTATATCTAAAGTGTCGTATATAAATGCATTAAAAAATATCGGGCTTAATTTGCAGCCTTACCTCAAAACTATATTTTGCTTCAAATAATCTGTACCCCTATTAATTTCGCGTTTGACACAAAAACTTGATTTATTTGTATAGTTTTTGAAGTCCCTATATAAATTAAGTACCGATTCATTTACACTTTATTTCATATTGCAATGTATAGTATACTTACAGTGTCAAATGCCTTCTCGAGATCTCCAAAAGAAAAAAATGTTTTCATAGCTGTATTATCCCTTCTGTTTCTCGGGTATTTGCCTACTACCTATTGCTCTTCTTCCTTTTCTGAAACCAGCTTAATATTCTGACAATCTTCCCTCAGTTTTGACCGACTCATTTAATCTTCCTGCTAGTATACCGGCGTATATTTAAAATTTGGTCTCCTATTTGAGATATTTCAGTATCTGGTTGGCAAATGAATGGCATTATATATGAGCCTATTTTTAGAGACAATAATATGAATCAAAGCCAAAAAATACAATAAATATACCTTCTGCAAAATATATTTTCTAAGACATGAGCATTTATTCATTGGAGGCACCCACTTTGATGTCTATCCGTTGTCTAGCAGCTTGTCCTAAATATTTCAGACTGTACCAGGTAACCTGGGTTGGAATAATGATAGATCACACATAGAGAATAATGTACACACAGATAGGTTAATCGCGTATGTTTGAACAGGATTTGCTTTGGTGCACCGTAGAGATGGGGAATGCATAACAGATGTTTGCAATAGAGATATTTTGTGCACTCAGAACAAAAAATTTACGTGAAAAAGATTCTAATATATTACATTCACATGGCTTTCTCTGTCCTTCAACTAACTACTCTTACAAAGACTTATTCTTCTATCTAATTCAAGTTAACCGAGATAAACGTTTGCAGAAATGGTTTTATTACTTCTTTCCTTGTAGAATCGGAGGAATACAGTAGGCTTAAGCCAGATTCAAATATTTTAAGAGCCGGTCACTATTAAATTCTGTTCTCTTTGACTGACCATGAGAGAAAAACCAATAGCGACTTCGCAGTTGAAAAATTATAAAGTAATTAGCAATTCAAAATAATAATAAAAAATATCCATGAAATGGTTAATGCCGCAAAAAATGTATTTCACAAACTGTGATTTAATGAGATCTACATTACCTTTCTCTACCATGTACCTATTAGGTAGAGAAGGTATTGCATTCCAACCAAAAATTCTATACCGAGATTTCACCTGAAATACATGTTTTGAGGCCCTCTGAATCAAAAAAGAGCATTTTAGAAGAAGGTCCTCTGTGTGTATGTGTGTGTGTGTGTGTTTAAACAGCATAACTCAAAAACGAAAAGTCGGATAAATACCAAACTTAGTGTTTAGGTTCAGTATCTCCCAAAGATACGACACGAAATTTTCGAAGAGCTCCTCCCCACTCCAAACTACCCTTTACATGGAAGATTTTTCGAATTTTTTTATTTTCTAAGAAATGGCTCTAACCATTTTTATTAAAACACCACATATTTAATACATTTACACGATAATTAAAATGTATATTTTGAATTTCTTGGGAATAGCCTGTAAGGTCCTCTTCATTCCGGAGGAATTCTGTGTAATCTTGTATAACTGGTAAACGTTAAGCGATAGAGGGAAACGTACTACACAAAATATGCAGATCTCTTTAAAACACACAATGTATTTTAAATAAATTTTGTGGTATCAGCCGTTTCCAAGAAATCCGTTATTAATGATGCCAATTGTTCAATACCTTTGTCACTCTTTTCAATTCCTGTCGATTTTCCGTTGTTTCTCGAAATCTCATGGAAAGGGTATGGAGTTTTAACCAGCGCATAGCGTCCAGTTCTAAAACATTTGACTATCGCTATTCCCTTTATATCTATAACGAAATGTGTAATTAGCTATTTTCGGAAAACTTTATGTTGATTAAAACGAAGATAAGAAAAACTTTAGTACAATTAATTTGTATACCCACTAATAAGACAGTCATGTGAGTGTAAAATATCAGATTTTTATTCAATAAGTTTTGTCTTTCTCTTATGGTTTATAAGCTAAACAAAATTCATTCAGAATGATGAGGACTTCACAGACTACTGGGAGAAAATTCAATATATACATTTCAATTGACATAAAAATATCTTAAGCATATGGTATTATAATCAAAATTGTTAGAGATGTATTTGAGAAAATAAAAAATAACAAAGTTTTTCCATGTAAAGGGTAGTATGGAATGGGGGATTTTCTTGGAAGTTTTCGTGCCAAATACCAAATTTGGTATTTAACCGACCTTTCGTTTTATAAATGTGTGTTCACAGACACACACACATCTCGTGTACACGGAACTTTTACTAAAAATCTAATTTGATGCATTCAGTTGACTCTCTAGCCCCTGTCGTTTATTAGTGGGTGCACAAATTATTCTTACGAAAGTTTATTTTTGTATCTTCTGTATTTTAATATAGACAAACCTTTCCAGAAATAGTTGCATTAATATTTCGTTATAGATACAAAAGGAACAGGGATAGTCAAATGTTTTAGAATTGGACGCTATACGCTTGCCTTGAAGTTCCATATTCTATCCCTGCAATCACAAAAAACAACTGAGCGTTGACAGCACTTTAAGATAATGAATAAGAAATGAAAAATTCGAACCTTTGATAATGAATATCTCAGAAATGGCTAATGCTAACAAACATTTATTGCAAGTAAATTGTGTGTTTCAAACAGATCTACATTTTTTGTGTACTACGTTTTCGTCTATCACTTAGCGTTTACCAGTTATACAAGATTATATAAAATTCCTTCCGAATGAACAGGACTTCACAGGCTATTTACAGAAAATTCAAGATATATATTTTATTTAAATAAAAATTGTTATCCAGTTTTTAGAAAATAAAATATTTCAAAAACATCCTCCATGTAAACGGTAGTTTGAATTGGAGGATTTTCTTAAAGATCTCTTTGTCGCATCTTTGGAAGGTACTGAACCTAAATACCAAGTCTGGTATTTATCCGACTTTTCATTTTTGACCTATGCTATTCATAGACAAACATACACGAACCTTTTTCTAAAAATGCCTGCTTTTTTGGATTCCGAAGGTCTCAAAACATATGTATTTCCCGTAAATTCTCGCTATTAAATTTTGAGTGTTATACAGTACCTCTTCTAGCTACTTTATATGTAGTAGAGAAAGTAAAAGGGCCTTTTTTAGATTCAGTGAACCTCAAAGCGTGCATTTTGAGCAATATTTTAATATATATATATATATATATATTGGGCGGAATGCCATACTTCCTCTTACATACTATAGATAAGCAGTAGAGAAATTAAAAATGCAATTAACATCGCTCCTGCAAAATATACGTAAATTCTCAGCTAAGGTACTTCTTCATAGAAGGCGTTCACTGTAATGTCTATCCGTTCTAAATATTTCAAATTGTGCCTGACCATCTCCATGTGGAATAATGGTAGATCACAATATAGGTATTAATCCATACATAGAGACACAGGCTTTGTGGCAAATGTTTGTACAGGCGTTGCTTTGACGCTCTACAAATGTGTGGACAGCATTGCTGACATTTGCCTGAACAATACGTGTATTACGTGTACATAGAGCTAACAATCCACATGTAAAAACTCTGATGTGTTACACTCACATGATATTCTCTACTCTTTTACAAGCCATTTTTACAAACGCTTATTCTCCATCGAGATAAACATTTGCAGAAACTATGTAATTGCTAATTTTCTTGTAGATGCAAGGAGAATATGGTAGGCTTTAAGCAATATTCAAACATTTTAAGAGCTGGTTGTTATGTGGAGCATTCCATTCTCTCTGCATGTCCAGGACATAAAAATAGTAACGAATTACCTTTTGAGAAAAAGTATAAGTATTGCAAAATTCAAACAAATAACAAGGAATATCTCGAAAATGGTTCACTCGGCAAAAAACTGTATAAATACTGCATTTTTTGTGTGGTAACATTTTGTGTATGTCTTACGGTTTATCAGTTATGCTAAAGTATTCAGAATGAAATGGACTTCTGGGAACATTCCCAGTAAATTCATGATATACATTTCATTTGCCATAAAAGTATCTTAAACATGTGACATTTTAATCAAAAACGTTAGGGCCATTTTTAGGAATTTGAAAATTTTCTAAAATTGTTCCATGTAAAGGGAAGTCTGGGTTGGGGGATTTTCTTGAAAACCTTTGTGTCGCATCTTTAAAAAATACTGAACCTAAATACCAAGTTTGGTATTCATCCGACTTTTCGTTTTTGAGTTATGCTGTTCACAGACACACACACACACACACACACACTCACACGGACCTTTTTCAAAAATGATTTTTCTTTTTATTCAGAGGCCTCAAGTGTATTTTCAGTGAGATCTCGATATAGAATTTTTGGGTGGAATGCAATACTGTTTTGTTTACTATACATAGCAGAGAAAGTACAAAAGGTTGAATCTCGTACAGTTCAAAGCGTTCAGTTCTCAGGAAGTTTTAGGGCTTAATATCACCTCTAAGAGTAAATGAAAATCCGTGTTAGTTAATACAGAAGTGTGAAGCGTTTTTATTCCTTTCATATTAAACTACACTTTGGGAGTATAATTTAGAAATTACCAGGAAATTTCACCTAGTTAGAGGTATTTGATTATTCCTTCAGTACTTATAATACCTCTAAAGCAATAATAACTTAAGAAAGCTACTGACAGGGTTTAATGATACAATTTCTTCGTACAGTAATATTTTGGATCCAAGAACCTCTGCAGGCAACACTACAGTGACGATTACCAAGGAGATGGCGCCGCGGTAACGTGCGCGACTCGCATTTGGGAGGTTTCGGGTTCGATAACCCGGCAACCGCCCACTGTGGCCCATGGGTTTTTCGTGATATCCCGAGTATGGAGGCGAATGCTGGGGTGGTTCCTCTTCTACCGCGGCTTTCGTTTCCCTCATTTCCTGTACCTCTCCTTCATTGTCATCTGTTTTAGGGTTGTAGGACCAGTCGACGGTGTTCGGCGGGTTGCGGCTGGGCGGTAGATGTGTGCTTTCTAGAGGTTTCTTCTTTGGCGTCGTTGCAGGTGGCTCCTCCGAGTGGGCCCAATCATAGAAGGCCGCCAGGGGTCTGGGGGCTTGTGAGTGAGCCTGGGCGGCGTCGGATGTGTTCGTCTAGAAACGTTAGGAACCCCGTCCATGTTTAGGCGTCATCATCCGGATTCGGACACCCTTTGGGTCTCTCTCCTCATTCCTTACTCCCATGCCTCATGGCAGAAGCAAAAAGAGCCGTTGCGGCCTACTTGTGGTGTTCTGATTGGTTACTGAGGCCCTTACGTTCCTCTGTACCTTTTCCTTTCACAGGATAGTTATCAGGGAGAACAATAGAATAGACAGATTTTCGAGCACAAAAACAAAGACGATTCCATGAATTCTAAGAAGAAACAAATACACCTGCAGTTCCTCCTCCTCATTCTGAAAGCCGTACTCCCCGGTGAATGTATAGGGAAATTTTCGCTTACGAACTTGTTGTTAACCCCACTTATAGCGTCGCTGGATACAACAAGTGTTGTCAAATACATTAATGAGTCAATACTCAACTGTTTACTATTTGAAACCCTTATTCCACAAAAGAAAGAAAAAGGAAGATAATCCGCTGTAGTATACCTAATTGAAAGCTCTGTAAATAAATTAATCGGTAAAGTACCATGCAACCTATTATTTACCTCGCATATGTAATTATAACAAATTTGCTAGTCGGTCATGAGTGCTTTTGGAGGAGGGCGCCAATATTTTTGTTAACAATGCCAGGCTAGGGATCAGAGGGGAGCGAGAGGCAAGGCGATAGGGGAATTTACAGTTGCACAATGAAAACAGTACTACATTTATAGGCCTCGTCCTCGCTAATAAATGGAACTCGAACTGTTTTCTTTACCTGACTGTCCTTCCGAAGTCCCGTCCAATTGTTCCGTAACCGTTTAATTCCTCTTCCCACCGAACGTACTCATGTCGTAGCCGACTACTATGTTCTAAAGTTTGTTTATATTAATATACCTACTTTCTTCTGATTACACTATTTTAATGTTAGTAACAGATACCATTAAAAGTATTGCTAGTTTGTAGAAAATCAGCACTGAGTCCACTATAAAATACTGACTTGTAAAAGTATTTGCTGATATATTTCTACTTTCTAAAAAGGAATCCCCATGATATTGCCATTTAAAAACTCAATAAAACTCCCACAATATCTAATGAATGATATCAGACTACCATATATTGCCTTACAAGCTTCAAAAACGTTTGGAAAATGAACATCAATTGGCATTTATTTGGAGAATTTCATCGCGCTACTAACAACCGAGACATATGCAACCCAACATTCAACAGCGTTGAGAGCTCCCTTGAACTTCGAGACGGAAATTCTAGTATCAGCATGGTACATCTGCAATAGTGTTTTTTTCGGCAGTGTCATTTAATAGAAGCCTCTCATTCCTTGTTAGAAGGAATACACTAGGTGCGCAAAGCAAACACCAAGTCTGCAGTATAGGATACTTATCTTAAAAATCGGATGTGTTGTTTCCACATTCTCTACTCATTCTTCTACAAACTAACTTCTTAAAAACACTTTGTCTTCTATCTACTTCTTGTTAATCAAGATAAAGCTTCATTACACATTTATTTCATTGTAGATATAAGAAGTGTTAAAGTAGCACAGCAGGTTAATGTAACACCAGATTTGTACTTTATCTAAATAAAAATCTGATGTGTTGCACTCACATGACTTTCTCTACTCTTGTACAAACTATTTTTATAAACGCTTATTCTCCATATGTTTCATGTTAATCGAGATATCGATATCTTAATCGTATTGCTAATTTTCTTGTAGATGCAAGGGGAATTGGTAGGCCTTAAGCGATAGTCAAATATTTTAAGAGCTGGTAGCTATCTATAGTATTCCATTCTCTTTGCATTACCAGGACAAAAAAATAAATAACGAATTCCTATCTGAGAAAAAGTATAAGTATTGGAAATTTAAGGGAATAAAAAGCAATATCTCGAAAATGGTTTACTCAACAAAAACAAATCTATATGACATAAATTGTGTATGTTAACGCGATCTACATTTTGTGTGTAGTAAAATTTTGTCTTATCTCTTATGGTTTACCAGTTATGCAAAAGTCGTTCACAATGAAGAATACTTTTGGAGACATTCCCAGAAAATTCAAAATATACATTTTATTTGTCATGAAAGTATCTTAAGTATATGATATTTTAATCAAAATTTTCGAAAAATCTTCCATGTAAAGGGTAATCTAGGGTAGGGGGATTTTCTTAAAAATCTTCGTGTCGCATTTCTGAAATATACTAAACCTAAATACCAAGTTTGGTGTTAATCCGACTGTTTTTTTCTGAGTTATGCTGTTCACAGACACACACACACCGACATGTTTCCAAAAATGCTTTTTTGGATTCAGGGGATCTCAAAACATATATTTCCGGTGAAATCTCGGTATCGAATTTTTGGGTGGAAATAATACTTCCCCTACTTGTCATCCTCCGTGGACTAGTAGTACCATGCTATCCTCTAGTTCCCGAGGTCGCGGGTTCAAACCCGGCGGAGGGCGATGGATTTTTTCGGGCGTAAAAATCCTTAGCATGGCTTCCATTGGAAGATTGTCGTAGATTTATGGCACGTAAAAGAACCTCAAGCCTGATAAAGAGGTCTCAGCAAAATTACCGTCTTTCACGCCTAATCTAGAATGGGACGCTAAGGACCATAGTAGTTAAAGAAATAGCTGTTGAGAAATAGTTGAGAATAGCTGTAAAGACCTCTTCGTTCGAAATTGAACTTTGCATAATCATGTATAATGGTAAACCACAAGAGATAAAAAATAAGGTGCTACATAAAAAAATGTGTATGCAAAATACATTTCTGTGGCATTAACCATCCGATAAATTGATTTGAGTTTTCAAATAATTCGTATATTTTGTCCAGTGTTTAAGTCGTTAATCGTTTTCTGTTTTTTGGTCATGCAAGGGTTGTGAAATTTCAAAGCTTTCACATAGCAATATACCTCTAAAAGACTTGACTGTAATTCAGCCTACTATCTCTCTTTAGTATATTTTGGTAGAGTTCTTTGAGACAGTGAAAAGCTAGAAAACAGGTTGCTTCTGCCCAGGTCTGTTACTGTGACGGTACTTTGGAATAGCTAACGCACCGGACACGCCAAGCTCTTTGCTCCGCCTTCCACTCAAAAGTCTATACTAACATATACCTAGAAGTATACGTGTAATCAAAGCATATCTGCAAACGTTTAACATGAAGTAGAAGTCTTTAAAGAGTGTTTTGTAGAAGAGTGAGTAGATAAGTCATGTGGATGCAACAACACATCAGAAGTGTAAGATTGTTTTGCTTTAATATACGAGGGGCGTCCAATAAGTAAGCTTCCCTATTTTATAAAAACCATTACACACAATTGATCATGTTGAATTAATGTTATTTATATTGTACAATCCTTCTGTTACTTTTCTATATAGTCAACATGTTTTTCCAAGCATATTAGGGGACGTGACACAAGTTTTTTTTTCCAAGCCAGTGTTGTACCAGGTTGGATCCTGTGCTCACAACCAGCTGTTCACTGATTTGACTTCATCATCGGTGTTAAAAGTGATTACCTTGAGTTGGAGGAACATGTGAAAATCACTGGCTTGGAAAAACTTGTGTCACGTGTTGACTATGTAGAAAAGTAACAGAAGGGTTCTACAATATCTTCTTCTTTCGCTGTTTAACCTCCTCCTATGTAGTACTTACACCCCCCAGGACTTACAGGCGGGTGCCTGGGGTCAGAGGTCCGTCTAGGAGCAGACACTCATGGATCAGACAGAATATCCAGGATGGGTGATCAGCCCGATGCCTGGTATGGGAGGAAGGAAGTAGATGAAACTAAATGATGGTGAAATGGATGAAAAGAAAGGCGATGATGGAGCAGTTGGTGGAATGAATGGCGGGGGAAACCGGAGAACCCGGAGAAAACCCGCCCAGACACCACAAATTCCAAATTTTGGGTCCCTGGGATTGAACCCGGGCCGCCTTGGTGAGAGGCGATCGGTCTAACCACTTGGCCACGGCACTGCCGAGTGTATATATAAATAAAATTAATTCATCATGATCAAGTGTGTAATGTTTTTAATAAAATAGGGAAACCTACTTACTGGACGGCCCTCTACTTAGCTATATTTCTGTTGTATAACATTAATATACAATTTTAGTTTTATTTCATATACCAATTCAATATAAATTATCCTTTAATTGTATCAAAACTAATAATTGTGCTTGTGTCAATATGAGGCACTGCAGGAACTAAAACTGAGACAAGGCTGAGCACTGTATGTTGTGTATTCAGAGGTCAAGCCCCATAGCGACATTTGAAATGTAACGTAAACATTGCGCTCAACTACGAATACCCTGACAATCAGTCAGATGGTACTGTTATGAATAAACACTCACAAATGTAGTTAAGTTCGTAAAAGTAAACACATTCCATACAAATATACAAAAAGCTAGCCTAGTTCGAATTAAAGAAAGAAATGTACTCAGAAATGAGTGACAGACGCGAGCTATACAGGTTGAATCAGTCGCTCCTACGCTCCGGTTATCTATGCAACCTGTAGATTTTAGTCATTATAGAAATACTTGCTTTTGCTAAATAAGGCATATTGCTGCAGATTCTTTCCAATAACTAACTAGCATTATTTGTTAAATGTTGCACAATGGAAAGAAGCTACTTATGCAGAGAGAGTTAAATGTGTGTATACTTCTTTAAAAACTCTTAATGATCTCTAAAATATAAAAAAATATATTTTGGGATTCCATTTAAAGTACGAGAGTTGGAGTTACTTCTAGCTAAAGCAGTATTACAGTTTTTGAGTTGTCAGTAGACGGCTACCCTACACACCCTCCAATCTGTCTGGGACCGCCTCACGCCACGAAATCTACAAGCACGTCTAAAACATGAGAAGGAATCGGAATGGAAGGAAAATGAGGGAAATTAAATCGTGGTAGATGAGAAACCCCAACATTGGCCTACTGACTAGGGAAAACTTCCAAAATTCCAAGGTCAGAATTGGCGGTGCACGGGAATCGAAACGTGGACCTCCGGAATGCGATCCTCACACGTTACCGCAGAGCCATCTCTCTCGTTAGGTAATATACGTAATTATACAGTAACATTTAACAACAATTAAAGTTGCTCTGGTGTTAATCAAACCTCCCACTTGGTTGCGACCACTCATTGCAACTGGTTGCGTAAATTGAAATTGAATTTTATTCATGGACGTTCTTTAACTCCTATGAGCCTTAGAGTTCCATTCTCTATTGGGGTGAAAGATCGGAAGTTTTGCTCAGAGACCTCTTTATCAGGTTTGAGTTCTTTTACGTGCCGTAAATCTACGACACGATACCACCGGCTTTACTTCTCTTCCGAAGGAAGCCATACTAACGATCTTTACGCCCAAAAAATCCATCGCTCTCCGCTGTGCTTGAACCCGCGACCTCGGGAACCAGAGGCTAGCATGATACCTCTATATCGCAGAGGACGACAACTGGCTGCGTGGCAACTGCAATGCACCGCCTTCGTTTGTGACGAATTGATTATCGTAAAAATGTAAATCGGTAGTATCATTGGTGGCGGTTCTTCTTAATAGGCACTAAAACTTCATTAATTGAATATTTTGGCCTTCTCTACAATTTTCTTCCTTTCTGTACGATTTTTGGTCAGTTCAATTCAGTTTCTTATCTTCGTGTTTTTCAGATCTTTATTTATATCATCAAACCATTTGTTTTTAGGTCTGCTCTCAATATGGATTCGAGAGGATTCCATTTATATATTCTTTTGACAGTTCTCTCATCTGGCATTCTATGCAAGTGTCCAAACAATCTTAATCTCTGTGCCGTTATAAAATTTATGATAGCTTGTTTTTTTAAATTTATTAGTAACTCTTAATTTCTCAGGGCCCTCCATTGTTTTCTATCTTTAAGTGGTCCGTATATTTTTCTTAAAATCCTTCTTTCAAATATTATAAGCTTTTGCCTTTGCGATTCTTTGAACATCGAGGTTTCGCAACCGTATGTTACTACAGGCCTTATAATTGTATTATAGATTCTTATTTTTGCACTTGTCATTGGTGATTAGTATTGTTAAACTGAGGCTAGTAGCAAATGTTGTATTTTCTTTCCCCATCCCTTATTCTTTACTGGAGTGATATGAAACATAAACCGACAGCTAAGAAGAAAAAATGTATATAATGTCGCCAACTAACGTGTGCAACTACAGTAGCTATGACACAGAGCATGGATTGGCTCGTTGCGTGGAGCTTATGGACTTCCAAGTATTTAGGTGTCACAAGTGTATAAGTGAGTTTGGGAGCTCTCAACTACATAGATATACCCTGGCGAACTGCTTAGATGACAGCTAAATGCAAATGTGACCAAGTGAGCTTTAAGAGACATTGCGTTGAAAGGTTTCATTCAGACGCAGTCATAAACGCCTGAAGAATTTCTTAGAGTATCAGAATGTTCTCCTAATTCCACGATTGTTCTAGATGAAGTACAGAAACTTGGCTCTCATTCCCAAACAACTTCCCATAAGATGCAGTCACCAATTAGTGCTAGATACCGCCTTCTGAGTTGAAGTTACATCACTGTGCTTGGAAATGATGGGAAAGCGCGTTTTGAAGTGACGAAACGCTGTATACTGTGTGGCGTTTCAATGAAGATGTTGAGCCGGTCCGTGCCTACGTAATTATTAAATGTTCACTAAAGTTATTAACAAAGTTGTCGCAGTATCTCAGTGACTTTTATTATCTTTATTTGTCGGGGGCTTGTTGTTTAATTACTTTTAAATTTGGCTTCTTTGTCCTATCGTAATTTAGTGGAGCACGTATCTCTTAGAAGGATGTGTAACGGAAAGGAGTTGTTGCTAAAAGATAACACTGATGTAATATTAGACTTTTATTACCGTCACGCTTAGTTAATAATTCACATATTTAATTTTTCTACGTGCCTGACTGAAACTGTTATATTTCTAAACGTAACTACAATCGTTTTAGTTGCCGCGCACCAATTACTTCGCGTACTTTACTTCGTGTACCTCGTGGGAGATTCTTCAGAACTGTGTGACACTTCCTTATGACTCGAGAATACATACTCCTTCACCTCGAATTGCTTAAAATTCTAATATAATTCTTATTGGTTACCAAATTGCCCTAAATTTAGCGTCTCTTTTGGTCAACCAATCACTACTACTGATATATCTACTCTATGGAAGATATTCCCTTCATTTCTGAAAAAGACACGCTACCCTGACTTCATTTCCGAGTTTCTCTTCTTGGTGACAAACAACTCACCCCCTCGGTTTATTGTTACTCAACTTCTATTGTCAGTTTCAGTTAGGCAGTGCAGACTTATTTCCTAACAAGTCCTTATATTTAACAAACATCTAAAAGTATGTATATATAATACGATTGATTTACACTATAACCACTCTTGACATTCACAACATGTTGCGATATAAAATACTGCCTTAAAGTGGACATTTATCCAATGATAAACACAGTTTAAGTGATTGTACTACAGGTTAAGACTTTTATGCTATATATCATTACTATGACGAAAGTACCGGCTAGCTAGTATCTGTGGTCGAGCAAATATCTCTTGTAGGGGGTGGTGCGTGAAAGAAGTCAAGTTGGCAAACTATAACACATCGGCAAGTATATTTCTATGACAGTCTTTAATATACATTATTCTGATTATTATAAGCATATGGAGTAAGCTGTTGTGATTGTCCTTCGTTTCTTCGCGAAAACGACTATGTACAGAACTTCACCCGCACATAAAATTTAGTTCAGTATTAACCTATTGACTTCCTCTAACGATCTGTGATATTTAATTCGCCCGTCCTACATAATTACTGGTAATTGTTACCAGTGACACACCTCACAGCGATGTGATCCCCCCATGTCTAAGCTTGCAATGTCTGTATCCGTCGAGGAGTTTTAGCGTAGCTTCACTAACTTACGTTTAATATCTGAACCCTTACTTTTACATGTTTCTGGTTAGCTGTGTTAAATAGCTCAAACCTACCTCCTAGCTCTACTATTAGCTATTTCGAATATCACATGACTTTGCTGTGGTCCTCACACATTTTTCTCCTAGGCAATAAAATGTAATGTATTTCGTTATGGCTTCGGACACGATATGTTCCCCCTGCACAACAGCAAACTCATGGTATACATCCTTACTAACATATAGGTACAACACTTCTCTCAAATTATATATAAACACTGCTAACTACTACATAAATAATAAAGATGCAAGAAACTTAATTGACCTGTAAGTCATTGACACTTGTAATTATTGCTTGGACTAAAGCGTTGTTTAATTAATGTATATGTGTGAAAAATGCTGCCTCAATGTCAGAATTTGAAAATACCTGGTGAGCAGCTTCTACCAGCCTGTGCCTTCAGTGAAAACTGCAAGATAAGTGATACAGTGAGATTCTGTTTCCCTTTGATAAGGAACTGGGTAGATAGGGTGATAAATTATCCAAATTCAAGTAACGTGAAATCCCTTTCCAGCACTTCCAGTGTACATCATGGACAAACAACAAGATACTGCAAATACCATACAATTAATATCACGGTTAGATCCTTTTACAACTATACTCTTTGGTCCCAGACCATTCTTTTGACTAATCACGTCCTGTTATCGCTGTCTTCTTATTCGTGTTCCTGTTGCAAATGAATTCGTGAATTCGGTTCAGACGCACTTTCTACTGATGAAACAATACTCTTTTGCATAAATCTGGAAAAATATATTAATTACGAAAAAAAGTACTTGATAACTAAACAAGAGTGTAGGCTTTCTAAATATCAACACAGTTGGAACGTACAGCAGACAATACCTATTTTCCCTGGATCTACACAAGGTTTTCTTGGACTCGGGAATTCTGTTCTAAAAACTGAAAAATCAATTCCTCAGGTAGTTTCTGCATAAGTACGCTAAAGAAGATATTTCATTAGAATCCATACTAAGAAAACCTTGCTTGAATGTCTGCTTTGAAGAGGAATATTCAAAACGGAATTGCGCAGAAGAAAATCTGAATCTCCATTGATGAAACAACTGATGCAATGGGACGTTATATGGAACATCACCATCGAAGCTATGGAAGCAACGCAAAGTGACCCTGCAGTATTTCTTTTGATAGCGGTAAAGATGGAGAGAGCCAATAGTTCCACAATGGTACAATTGTCCACAAATTCCTTAATGCTGCTCTGGCTATGTGAAATAAGGCATGATGAGGTCCTAGTTTTTGTCACAGATAGGACTCCTTGCATGAAAAAGGCAGCCAAAGCCTTGGAAGTTCTCTTCACGAAAATGCTCTTATTCCACATGCGTATATAGCCCATGGGTTTCACAGAATCGCCGAAGAAGAAAGGAGTTTGTATCTTGTTGACTCTTTCTTGGTTTCGAACACTAAGGTCTTCCTAAAATCACCTTATCGAATGTCGGTTTTTAAGGACTTGGCACCAGAGTTCGCTTTACCTCCGCAGCCAGTTCTCACCACATGGGGAACCTGGTCTCTGCAGCCATGTATTACAGCAACAATTTGAGCAAGATGTGTGAGGTAATTGATGCTCTATCAGAAGACGAAGCTGATTCAGTTCGCGAGGTAAAGAAGTTGTAAAATGAAGAATTCGGCAACGATCTGGCGTAGCACAGAGGATACCTCGACCCAATGCGGGTCTTTTGTGCTTACCGTCCCCAGGAGGAACGGATGAGGAGAAGGTACCACAGGAAGCTTTAGGCCGCAGGCAGAGATCGAGACTCGCAGAGGCCCCTAACGATTCTAAACTGACGTCCGCACCACACTGGCGAGCTGCTCAGAGAAGGCTTCCCTTTAGTGCAATGGGAAGAACTCGATTCACTTGAGGCGGCTCAGAGAGGGCTGTCATCTGGCAGGGCCGAGAAGAACTTTCCAACAACCAGACATCTGCGCCATCTCTCCGACACCGATCGACACTAGACAGCCCCTAAGCCTACCTGAAACATGAAAGGGGAAGAAAAATTATAGGCAACGAGGGGTAGAAGAGAACCGTCTAGCTTAATATCTTGAGGATTACGAGTAATAAAACTTTTAAGTGAAGAAGCTACTAACATCTCCCATAACCCCCAATCTGGAGGACAATGGGGTTTTCTTTCAGGGTCACCTTCCCCTAGGAGAGTTGCCGTTACTATGGCTAGATGTTTCTCGTACGTCACCAGAGCCTCTTCAGCCGATTTTCAGGGTTCCTGAGAGACCCTCATGTCCACCGAGTGGTCCCGGGACACTCATAAGTTCCCACCGTACATCACCTAATCAAGCTGTCTCGTACTTTCCGTTGCCCACCCCTCGGGACGAGGACCACAGAGGATGGATTTTGAGAGGCTTAAGAGAATGAAGATATAATACGCAGGATTCTACATAGTTGCACACCTCAAGGTAGAAGAGGCGTCGGTCGCCCAAGGAAGAGATGGGAATGATGGAATGAGGACGTAGGACATACTATAGGGTAGTTAAATTATATTCGAACTCACTCGCGGCCTCTCCCCACTGCGCAAGACAGCCGGCAGAGGCGGTCAAAAATCCCTAGCTTATAATAGATGCTGGAAATGTTGACATTCTGCTCTCAAACAGGCAGTATATCTCGTGTAAATATTCTCCCTTATTCTCCGAAGCTCAGCAGCAGGAATTCCTGTTTTCTCTAAGTTCCTGTAGTGTGCGAGGATTGGAACTATGCACTTTGTCTTTTAAAGAACTCCATAAATAAAAATCACAACTCGTTAGGTCAGGAGAACGAGGGGGCCACAAATCAACACTAATTATTCTGTCATAAAACACCTCTCTTATTGCATTAATGATTCGGCAGCCATATATACTATTGCAGAATCTTGCTGGAACCAACCTAACAATTTTCTGTATTTCTGTCAAGCGATTGCAAAATGGCCTCAGAATTAACCTCTGATATCGCTGTGTATTTATTGTTTAATCAAAGAATATGGATAATAGTGCCCATATTCTTAGAACTTAGAGAAAACATTGTACAAGAAAGCACAAGAATTCCTGCTGCTGAGCTTCGGAGAGTGAGCGAGAATATTTACACGAGATATGCTGCCTGTTTGAGAGCAGGTCAACGTTTCCAGCATCTATTATAAGGATAGGATTTTAGTCCGCCTCTGCCGGCTGTCTCGCGCAGTAAAGAGAGGACGCGAGTGGGTTTGAATATAATTTAACAAACCTATTGGAGTGTAGAAGAAGAGAAACCACCACAGAATTCGCTTGACAACCAGAGAAAACCGCGAAAAACTCGTGTTTAGAGCGGCCAGACCCAGGAATGGCACCCACGACCTTCCGAATGAGGGCCTCACTCATTACCGTGGAACTCTCGCTTGGTAGAGTTAAGACGATCTATTCAATGACGCAGTACCTGCAATATGATCTCGCAAGATAGCCTGCTCACAACGTACTCCCCATGGCGTGATGTTTAACCATCGCTGCTTTAACTTTCCATTTTACATTATGTACCTACTGGCTAACTGTGACAGCTGAGCCGTGTTGAGATCATACAAGTATTTAATTACAGCTTACTGGTCTATAGCAACAGTAGGTAAATCAAGGTAAATTAAACTAGGCACTAATCAAACTGTGGCAGAGATTACGTTTCCGTGCTCGATTCCAGGGAACTACAATACAATCAAATTAAAGATATCGCCTTCCAAAGGTTAGTTAATTAAGTTTATAAAGCAAATTCTATAGACTGCACGTCGTTCCAGCAAGGGTTTTTCAGAAAGTTTGCGACGTCAATCAGCCAATTACTTTCTGAACAACCCTACAAAATCCTCATGTAACCTTCACAAGACCACCTTTATCCACTTCCATTTCATAAGGTTTCCAAAGACTACTTCAAGAAACCTTTTTACTTCCTGTTGATTTTTTTTTCATTTTTCCCCTTTTTTTAGGGGACAGTGGTAGTAAATCAGTCCTGTGAAGTGGAGCTATACGCTGGCCGTTTTTTTATAAATTTTTGAAAATTGCATAATTATCACCACTGCAATGGATCACTTAACAAGTCAGACGTCTCTATCATTAATTCACAAATATACGTTGGGTTATCAAACTGTTTTTTTAATTTTTTTATTTTTTTTTATTTTTCTAATGTCCTTTTGTTTATATTTTATTTTATAACAGCATTAACTAGTGACCTCAAAAGGTGAAATAAAGGGCTGCATTGAGCCGATGAAACCGGCTCCTGTCTCAAAAAGCCAAACCATTCCACCCTCTTTGCTACATTGTCGACATTGATTACGTTTAAAAGTTACAAGAAGTGGCTGATGTAGGCAATACTGCAGTAGGTATTTTGTACGTAAGAGACTGTGGTAGCGGTCAAATGTTAACAAAAAAAAATTCTGATGTGTTACACTCACATGACTTTCTCTATTCCCGTACAAACTATTTTTACAAACGCTTATTCTCCATCTACTTCATGTTAATGGATATAAAAGTTTGCATAAACTATCGTATTGCTAATTTTCTATAGATGCAAGGGGAATATGGTAGGCTTTAAGTCGACAAAAAAATGTATATGACTAAATTGTGTGTTTTAACGAGAGCTACATTTTCTGTGTAGTAAAAATTTGCCCACATCTTAAGGTTTACCAGTTATGTAAAATTCATTCAGAATGAAGACGACTTTTGGAGACATGCCCAGAAAATTCAAGATATACATTTCAATGTCATTTTAGAGGAAATCAAAATTTTCGAAAAATGTTTCATGTAAATGGTTGTGTGGGGTGGGGGATTTTCTTGAAAATCTTCGTGTCGCACCTATGAAAGATACTGAACCAAAATACCAAGTTTGGTATTTATCCGACTTTTCGTTTTTGAGTTATGCTGTTCACAGACACACAGACGGACCTTTTTTCTAAAAAAAATTTTATTCAGGGGGCCTCAAAACATGTATTTCCGGTGAAATATCGATATATAATTTTTGTATGGAATGCAATACTTCTCCTATTTACTATACATAGTAGAGAAAGTAAGAATCGGTGTGTTACATCCAAATGATTTCTCTAACCATGTTTTTAATTATTATATAGGTTCTACAAACCATTCCTACGGTAGCTTATTTTCCATCTACGTTCATTTTAATCGAGATAAGGCTTTGCAGCAACAGTTTCATTACACATATCGTCCTCCGTGATGTAGTGGTTACCATGCTAGCCTCTAGCTCCCGAGATAGTGGGTTCAAACCCAGAGGAAAGCGATGGATTTTTTGGGACGTAAAACTTCTTAGCATGGCTTCCTTCAGAAGAGAAGTAAAGCCGGTGGTCCCGTGTCGTAGATTTACGGCACATAAAAGAACCTCAAGCCTGATAAAGAGGCCTCTAAGCAAAATTCCCGATCTTTCACGCCCAATATAGAATGGGACGCTAAGGGCTATAGCAGTTAAAGAGCGTCCATAAATAAAACTCAATTTAATTTAATTTTTCATTACACATCTCGTTGAAGGTACAAGCGGAACAGAGAAAACTGAATTGATAGTCAGATGTTTCAAAGCTAGCAATGTTGGTCTTTACATTCCACACTCTTTCCATGACATTGCCAGAAATAAGTGAACAACAGCGCTTTAAAATATCTGATGTGTTACATTTACATGATTTTCTCTTTCGTATAGTGCTTATTCGTGAGTATACAAACTATTCCTACGAACAGGGATGCCCATCCTTACAGAGAGAGGGGATGAAGGGAGTTTTCCTTCCCACTCATTTCCACTCCTGCTGCCAAGGATTGAAACTTGATTGGTTTAGCTTGTCAATTTCTTCAAATATAGTAGGTGGGGTGAACTAGGGACATTGAACCTTAGCTCTTAAGAGAAAAGGTTTGGCTTTGTGTATACGAAAGTTTATTTTCCTATCTATTTCGTTTTAATCCATATAAACCTTTCCGGAAATAGCTTCATTATACATTTTGTTTATATATAAATGGGATAATCAATTTTTTAAGAACCGTCGCTATACGCTTGCCTTAAAATTTTACACCCTTTCCATGACATAGCGATAAACATCTGCAAATCGACAGGATTGGGCAGTACAGAATGACAGTATTGGGCAATTCGAACACATAATAAAGAATATCTCGAAAATGGCTAATGCCACAAAAAGCTATATGCGTGTGTTTTAAGGAGGCCTACATTTTTCTGTAATACGTTTTCGCCTATCACTTAACGTTTACCAATTAAGCAAGGTTATATAAAACTCCTTCCGAATGAAGAGGACTTCAAAGGCTATTCTCAGAAAATTCAAAATGTGCATTTTATTTGTCATGCATGTATCTTTAGTATATAATATATTTAATTAAAATAGAGCCATTTTTTAAAAAATTAAAAGTTTCTAAAAGTCTTCCATGTGGAGAGAAGCTAAGGGTGAGGGATTTTCTTTAAAATCTTCGTGTCGCATCTTTAAAAGGTACTGAACTTAAATACCAAGCTTCGTATTTATCCGAATTATCGTTTTGAGTTATGATGTTCACAGACACACACACAGAGGAACACACACCAGGCCGTTTTCTAAAAAAACTGTTTATTATTCTGGCCTCAAAACATGGATTTCGGTGAAATCTCGTATCGAATGTTTGAAAGCCATGCTAAGGATTTTAACCCCCAAAAAATCCATTGCCCTCCGTCGGGTTTGAATCCGCGACGTCGGGAACTAGAGACCAGCAAGGTACCCCTAGACCATGGAGGACGACAGAAATGACACATTCCACAAAAAATTTATTTGAAATCAATTGTGTGTTTTAAAGAAATCTACACTTTTTGTGTAGTGCATTTTCGTCTTATGGCTTAACCTTTACCATTTACACAAGATTATACAAAATTTCTTCCGAATGAAAAGGAGTTCACAGGCTATTCCCAGAAAATTCAAGATATATATTTTATTTGTCATGTAAATATTATTAATATATGGTATTTTAAACAAAATTGTTTGAGCCAATTTTTACAAAATCAAAAATTTCGAAAAACGTTTCGTGTAAAGCGTAGCTGGAGGTGGGGAAATTTTCTTGAAAATCTTCATGTCGCATCTTTGGAAGATGCTGAGCTTAAGTACCAAGTTTGGTATTTATGCACCTTTTCGTTTTTGAGCTATGCTGTTCACTCACTCTCTCTCTCTCTCTTACTCACACACACACACACACACACACACACACGCACGCAAATGAACAGTTTTCTATGAATGCTTTGTTTGGATTAAGAGGGTCTCAAAACATGTATTTCTGAATGAAATCTCGATATCTAATTTTTGGGTGAAAAGCAATACCTTCCCTATCTACTATGAACATGGTAGAGAATACAAAAATATAATGGGTAGAGAAAGTCATGTGAAGGCATCGACACCAGTTTTTTTTTCTAAAATCATAATTTCCAATTTTGTCAATTCCTCCAACGTTTGTTAGCTTATTTTCTTTTAATAATTTAGACCAAAAATATGCAAGCTTTTAAATAGAATCCAAAATCTGCTGTGACCAAGGAAGAAAATGTGCAAACCGTGAATGAATGCCGGACCTCTCCATGCCCAAATCGCGCATGTTTGTAAGGTTATCGACCTGTGGTGAAAACTGATCCAGCGACACAATGGACGCTACCTATAAAAAAGGAAAACATGCCACACAAAAGAACGAACGTAAAGGCAAGCTGTGATGGAAATTTCTGCGACAGAGTAGCATTCTTTACGGGATGTCAAAGTTCCCACAACGCGCAGATGGCTAATGCGTGTTCCAGATATACTTCACACTGAAAGCACTTTCTGTATACTAAAGAAATACCTGACGGTTTTAAAAGTAGATATTTTAACACCTGCTACCAGTGGCGGAAGAGTTTGTCTTTCAGAATAGCAAATAAGTAAAAAAATATTGTGTGTTACATCCACATGACTTTCTCTATCTTCTAACGCCTTTTAGGGTCGGTTTCACCAAACGCGAGTAACTTTTACTCTCGAGTAAAACGTAGTTACTCGCAAGTAAGCCCTTTGAGCGTTTCACCAACAACTTACTCTGGAATAAATTGCGTATGCGAGAGTAAATCAGAGAGTAACGTTACTCGGCGAAATATTGTGGAACTGCTAGCTAGCATTTTACAATGGCTGCACCGCTGCAGGATTGATGAGAATGGTTTTAGAGGACAGTTCTAGCGATGAAGATGAGGCTTTTTACCAATGAGAGTGAGTACTTTGGTGAATGCTGGATCATCACTATGATGTAGCCTTAGAGGTCCACCACCTACAAATTAGAAGAAAGAATAGAACAAACGCTTACACTACATATTCATGTTGCATATTAAAAAGAAAACAAATGTGTCACCTGTCTTATTTGCAGCTATTCTTTTATTAGCTAAATCCTTCTTTGCAGCTTTTTTTAGCAGCTCCCACTTTGCCTTTATATTAGCTGCAGTTCTGTGTCCCATAGATGAGCCAGCATTATATTTTTCTGCAGCCATCTCCCATGTATCCTTCTTCTGGCGCATAGTTGAACCATCTGTTCTCTTGTTCTCTAACACACTTATAAATACTTCTAACACAGAAAGCAGTAGGAGTTTTTCAGAAGAATGCCAATTTGGACTTCTCTTTCACTTTCCTTCGTCTGACATGATTCTGTAAATTTAAAACACAAAAAGTATAAGTTAACAGGATAATTTCGTTATAACGAAAGTTTAAGTTACATTTTTTTCGAAAATATTAGTTATCATTATGTATTTCTACTTACTAGTGCTTTCGTTTACTTCTTTCTCCGTAGCTTTAACCTCTAAGAACTTTCGTTTACTCGCACTAAATCCCTTAAAATGGCGAAAAAAAGGCTGTAAACATTGCTCACAAACTATGAGGGACTTCGCGATCGGCACTTTTCTGGTATAATTATTGGAGTACTAACTCGAGATTACTTTAACCTCCACACAAGCATGGTGAAGCAAATACGTGCCACTCGGGAGTAACAACCACCGGGTTAATGTTACTCTGGAATTGCTATTCTAGACTTTAATCGCGTTTGGTGAAACAGGCCCTAGTCGGTTACAAATTATTCTTACGAAGGTTTATTTTCCTAGCTATTTTATTTTAATTGAAATAAGTCTTTACGGAAATAGTTGCATTACACAATTCGTTATAGACACAAAACGAATAGCGATAGTAAAACTTTGGAATTGGAAGCTATGTGCTGGCCTTAAAATTCCATACTCTTTCCATTACATCGCTAGAAACAACAGAAAATCGACAGGACCTGAAAAGAATGACCAAGTATTGAACAATTCAAACCATTAATAACGGATATCTCGGAAATGGCTGATACCACAAAAAAGCTATTTTAAATTAATTGCGTGTTTTAAAGAAATCTAAATTTTTGTGCCGTACGTTTTCGACTATCGCTTAACGTTTAAAGTTGTACAAGATTATACAAAAATCCTTCTGAATGAAGTGGACTTCATAGGCTATTCCAAGAAAATTCAAGATATACATTTTATTTAACATGTAAATATATTTAATATGTGTTACTTTAATCAAAATCGTTAAAGCCAGTTTATAGAAAGTAAAAAAATTGGAAAAATGTTCCATGTAACGGGTTGTTTGGGGTTCGCGATTTTCTCGAAAATCTTGTTGTCGCATCTTTGGAAGGTAAATAACACACGCACACAGGGGAAGAGAGAGAGAGAGAGAGGGAGAGATGGTCGTCCTCCGTGGTCTAGGAGCTCTAGATGCTAGCCTCTAGTTCCCGAGGTCGTGGGTTCAAAGCCGGTGGAGGACGATTGAATTTTTCGGGCATAAAAATCCTTAACATGGCTTCCTTCGGAAGGGAAGTAAAGCCGGTGACAGCATGTAGTAGATTTACGGCACGTAAAAGAACCTCATGCCTGATAAAGACCCCTCTGAGCAAAAAGGTCCGGTCTTTCACGCCCAATTTGGAATGGGACGCTAAGAACCATAGTAGTTAAATAAAAACTCAATTCATTTCATTAACATCTGTAAATTTAATCAGAATCGTTAGAGCCAGTTTTTGGAAAATAAAAAAATTAGAAAAATGTTCCATGTAAAGGGTAGTTTGAGTGGGGTTATCTTTAAAATCTTAGTGTCGCATCTTTACAAGGTACTCAACCTAAATACCGAGTTTGGTATTTAACTACTTTTCACTTTTGAGCTATGCTATTCACAGACGCGCGCGCGCGGACCTTTTTCTAAAAATACTATTTTTTTATTCAGGTGACTTCAAAACGCGTATTTCGTTGAAATACCGGTATCGAATTTTTGGGTGAAATACAATACTTCCCCTAGAGTTGCGGGGTTGAAAAATATATAAAGCATTTCAAAATGTAAGCCATTAACAAAGAATATCTCGGATGTGATTAATACCACAAATAACGTTATTTGATATAAATTCTGTACATCTAAGATTGTTTATGTAGTAAGATATTTTCTATTTCTAACGGTTTACCAATTGTACAAAACTCATTCAGATTGAAGAAGACTGTTTGTAAATAATTAAAGATAAACATTTTTATTTGTCATGCAAAAATCTTAATGAAAATACGAGTGACATCCAAACAGTAAAGAACGATTTGGCATAACTAAATAATAACGAAAGATACCAACACGAAATTTTATTTACAAAGATAAGTACCTTACTCTATTTCTCAATGTAATTGCCATTGCTCTCAAGGCACTTATTGTAACGTGGTACCAGTTTTTCATGCCGATGTTATACTCTTCTACCGCCAAAGATTGCCACTGCCACTTTGAAGTTTTCATCGGTTGTAAACTCTTTTCACCCAAAGGCCTTTAGTTTCTGAAACAAGTGAATATCCTTAATTCTTTCATCAACATTTGTTTTCAACTCATCCGTAATGAGTGATGGCCTCCCACACCGGTCTTCGTCGTGCACTCTGGTTCTTCCTTGGTGCACTATTTCCTCACTGAAGACTCGTTCATTGCATTATCATCATACACTTGCATTATTTGCTTATACATTTCTATTTGCCGAACATTTTGTGCATAAAAAATCTTATGTATTACCTCTCTACTCTTGTACAAACTATTTTTACAAACGCTTATTCTCCATATGCTTCATGTTAATCGAGATATCGAGATGTCAATCTTATTGCTAATTTTCTTGTAGATGCAAGAGGAATATGGTAGGCTTTAAATGATAGTAAAACCTTTTAAGAGCTGGTTGCTATGTGGCGCCTTCCATTTTCTTCGCATTTCGAGGACATAAAAAAATGAATAACGAATTCCCATTTGAGAAAAAGTATAAGTATTGGAAAATTTAAGGGAATAACAAGCAATATCTAGAAAATGGTTCACTCAACAACAAAAAAATCTATATGACATAAATTGTGTATGTTAACGCAATCTACATTTTGTGTTTAGTAAAATTTTGTCTATCTCTTATGGTTTACCAGTTATGCAAAAGTCGTTCACAATGAAGAATGCTTTTGGATGCATTCCTAGAAAATTCGAGATATACATTTCATTTGTCATGAAAATGTCTTAAATATATGATATTTTAATAAAAGTCGTTAGATCCATTTCTGATAAAATAAAAATTTTCGAAAAATGTTGCATGTAAAAGGTAATCTGGGGTGGGGTGATTTTCTTGAAAACCTTCTTGTCGAATCTTTCGAGGATATTGAACCTAAATACCAAGTTTGGTGTTTATCCGACTGCTCGTTTCTGAGTTCTGCTGTTCACAGACAGACACACACGGACATGTTTCCAAAAATGCTTTTTTTGGATTCAGGGGGTCTCAGAACATATATTTCCGGTGAAATCTCGGTATCGAATTTTTGGGTGGAATACAATACGTCCCCTACTTACTATACGTAGTAGAGAAAGTAAAAATGAATCATGCTTTACGTTCGATGGGATTTTCAATTGGCGCCGATATTTGGATATGTTGTAGAACAAACAGGCGTGACCTCACAGCAACGAAACTCGACTCACACTGAGGTGGAGTAAGGCAGTAGCTAGCGCGCATGCAACTGTGGTGGTGAGGGACCGGCACCGAGGTGATGTGAAATTGTTTTTTACTTTTTGGATGTCTCTCGTAATTACAGCCATTTTTGAGAACTCAAAAATAATTAAAAGTTTTTAATGGAAAGCAAGACACTGGACTTATATACCAAAATTGGTATTTAACCGACTTTTCGTTTTTGATCTATGCTGTTCATAGACACCCAGAAAGAGAGACTTTCTAAAATACTTTTTCTTTATTGAGTAAGTCTCAAATCATACATTTCTGATGAAATCTCCATGTCGAATTTTTGGTTGGAATACAATACTTCCTGTATTTGCTATAGTCAAGTAGTAAAGTAACGCTTTATCAGGACCAGTCTTGATAGGAACAAGAGGATTACTTATTTGTTTAATAATATACGATTTATGTACCATAAATACTTCGAACAAACGTGTATATTGCTATTCGATGTTAAGCGTTTCCTCTATTTGGAATAATCGTGTGAAGTGTTTGCTTTGCTTCGTTGATCAGTAGCATAGTGAGAATTTAGCAGCAAACCATTAAATACCATTCACCTCTGATTTACAACTCTAAAGGTGTATAATCACATCAGTTACAAGTGTTTTATCGCTCCCCCCAATGTTTGGCGAGTATTTAAACGCGGCACAGATTGCGTTATTCTACGCCCAGCGACAGTGCTTTGTTTGAAGGATTGCATCCATTTTCCTCTAGTGATTTGCACATTTGTATGGAAAATGGAGTTGCCCTTAAACGCTGCTAAGTTACGTCACGTTTGGGAAAATCATATTTCGCATGGTGGCATATGAAGCACCTCTCATCGACATATGGTGCGCCATATCTACTGCAGCGCATTTCGGCGCGTTTGAGCACTATGTAAAAATTCTTCTTAGAAACAGTACTACTTTTAAGACACACATTTTACCCGCTAATGCCATATAAAATATCATTTGTTCCCTCGTTATTGGTTTTAATCACAGTAGAAAATTAAAACATTTTAATCCGTTGCTACAATCTTTTTGTTGCATTTTGAAAATTGTACTCTTTATACAGAAAACCAAACCCTATAGAGACCAATTAAATCACTGCATTCTGAGTATCCATTAGAATATTTTCAGGAATACATACTTCTTCCTTTTCCATATACAAGGGCAGTCCCAGAAGTACCCGACCTGGCGTATACATAGCGGTTGGTGTTTCAAATAAATGACTATGGTAGAAAGTACCTCCCTTATAAAGCTTAAGTTTGAAGTTTGACGATAATATGTTGTTTAGTAATTGTTTTACAGCAATTAATAGTGAACTACCTCAGCGAATTTGTAAACATGGATAAAACTGGCCATCGTTATGTGATACAATACTTTCATTTGAAAGGTCTTAGTTGAACTAATATTCAAGCTGAGCTAGATTCTACTCTGGGGGAGTCTGCTCCTTCGTTTATAATAGTAAAATATTGGGTGGCAGAGTTTAAGCGAGGCCATACGAACTGCTAAGACGAACATCGCAGTGGTCGACCAAAAGGAGGTGCCACGCCAGAAATTGTGAAGAAAATCCACAAAATGGTATTGGATGACCGTCAACTGAAAGTGCACGAGCTAGCAGACATCGTAGGCATTTCAAAAAGTGCTGTACATCGCACACTAACTGAAAATTTAGACATGATAAAGATGTGCGCAGTATGGGTGCCGCGTTTACTCACAATGGAACAAAAGCAGCGTCGTGAGGATGTTTCAGTCGAGTGTTTGGCGATGTTTTGATGCAATAAAGCCGAGTTTTTGCGTCGATTCATAACCATGGATGAAACATGGGTCCACCACTTCACATCTGAGACGAAGGAACAGTGAAAACAATGAATTGAAAGGGAAGAATCGGCTCCAAAGAAGGCGAAGATAGTTCCATCTGCAGGCAAAGTCATGGCGTCAGTTTATTGGGATGCCGTGAGATAGTTTTCATTGATTACCTTCAAAAAGGAAAAGCAATCACTGGCGAGTGTTGCGCAAACTTATTGCAGCGTTTGAATGATGAAGCCAAGCAAACACGGACGCATTTAGCGAAAAAGAAATTCTGTTTCATCAAGACAATGCATCAGTTCACACATTCATTATCGCCATGGCCAAAATCAATGAATTAAAGTTCTAATTACTTCCTCATGCACCCCATTCGCCAGACTTAGCCCTCTCTGATGATTTTCTGTTTCAAAAGTTGAAGAAATTGCTTGGTGGTAAAAGATTTGTCAACAATGTAGAGGTGGAGTTTCCAGTTGATGGCTATTTTGCAGAACTCGACGATTCTCACCATAAACAGGGTATCGAAGCTATTGAACATCGCTAGGAAAAGTGTATCGAGCTGAAAGGAGACTATGTAGAGAAATAAACATGTTTTTCCCTAACTTTTGTGTTTTACATGTTAGGTCGGATACTTCTGATACAGCCCTCGTACATTTAAATTTACACTTATACTACATGCCGCCAATTTCAGTTCATTTGTATCCATTATCTCCAAGAAAACCAGCATTGGTGCCAACATGTTCCCATCCAGCAACGTTAAAGCTACACATTTAATTTATAAAACAACTTCTGTGATTTATGTTTTAGTAGCGAATAAAATATTTCCTCTCAGTATTTATTATTTTACGTTGCTTTAACTGTGTGGTCATATCACCACGGATCTGTTAGGAGATACCTCGTGGCTCGAGGTGTGGCTGACAGTTTTCTGGGTCTCATCTCTGTACCATAGTAGCTAGCTTTGTCCGCAGAGGCATGTATAGAGCAACTATACCTCTGCTTCCACACGTGTCGGATAGATGGCATTAGGGTGCTGTCCAGTCTACCTACTTTCATTATTTGTGAATAGATGGCAGAACATACGTTTTACCATCTATTTTTGAGGTTTTAATATTGTTTTAAACTTAAGATGTAACTTTACGTCCTGATATTAAATATAAAATCCGGTATTACCTTGGGTTCTGAGGGAAATCACGAGAAAAAAAAGTCAAATTAGTCGGCCCACGGGATTTGAACTCCCGAATGCGTCCAGGAGCCATCCCGCTCGGTGATAAAATCCGGGCCAAGGTCTGCTGCCTAGCTGCTGCGTGCACAACAGGCGTCATGAGTGGGGGCGGTACTGGAGGACGGACGTGGTCAGTGCCCCGGGTCCCTCCCGGCATTCTTTACCACCTGGAGCCGCTACTTTTCAATAAAGTGGCTCCTCAATTGACCCCTCAGGGACCTAACGAGGCTGAGTGCATCGGACCAGGTTTCCCAGTGGGAGAAAATTCCCATGTCGTTACCGATAATTGAACTGGGTCTCCAGTTTGGAAAGCTGCTACGCTACCTCCATGTTAAGGAAATGACCATTTTTATATAAATATCCAAAATCTAAATGCAATAAATGAGTTCGGCGCAGAACACCCGACTGGTACGAAGAATGTTTCTCTAATTAGAATCATTCCGTACTCTTCGCAGAGTCTGTTAACGTGACTTATTGCACTTGCTAATAAAAATGAATAAAATCAAAGCCAAATGCCTACAGTCAAGATCTACCAACATCCATCAGTTATTTCAAAAGTTAAAGTCCCCGATGACAGATTTTAAAAGGTATTATACAAATGAAACAGTAAAAAAATAAAGAAAAATATTGTGTATAATTATGCATACATTCTCCTCGTATAGATATACAGAGTGGACCATTAAGCTGAGACTATAATATCTACAAAACTGAGCGTTGTAGAAAGAAATGTCTTTAATAAAAGCTCTTGATATTATGGGGGGAAATAAATGTCATTAGTCGTATTGTGGTTGGAAGACGTTATGATGTTCATTTTAGAATCAATTTAATTTTTTAAATGGGAACCTACAATTAGGTTCCCAAATAAAACACAACTAATTGCATTTATTTCCCCCTTAATATCAAGGAAAGTTTATTCAAGACATTTTTTTCTACTACGCTTAGTTTTGTAGATATTGTACAGTCTCAGCTTAAATGGTTCACCCTGTATAAGAAATAAAGAAATGAGCTTGTGGGCTGGAGTCTTAGGAAATGCACCTGCTTCCTCCCCCTCACTGATGTATCATTTGCATGCAGGAGCACACCCAGTTGGAAGGATTGGTAGGCGTATGTACAGTTTGGAAGGGGTATTACCTGTCTACCTTTATACTTCGAATAAAAGGCATTGAAAAGAGCAAAACAAGCCTTAAACTTCTGTCCATCTCTAAGCCTTTCGCCAAAAATATACAATGTTCAATGCAATGTTTGGTAACATAAGCTTGCCAAAATACCTGGCACTGCCTGCCGTGGCAGGGCAGCTTTCGCATGAATGAAGTAAATGACACCGCTTTTGCTTGAAGGAAGAGATTATCCGTAAGAAGTGTTTTCCTGTAACGAATGACTGGAAAGTTTGCTTCGTCAAACTTATACTGAAAAACAAAATAAAATTTCAAGTCAGTTTTATGTGAAAAAGCTGATGTGTTACACTCACATGACTTTCTCTACTCTTGTACAAACTATTTTTACAAACGCTTATTCTCCATATGCTTCATGTTAATTAAGATATCGAGATGTTAATCTTATTGCTAATATTCTTGTAGATGCGAGGGGAATTGCTAGGCTTTAAGCTATACTCAAATATTTTAAGAGCTGGTTGCTATGTGGAGTATTCCATTCTCTTTGCATTACCAGGACAAAAAGAATGAAAATATTGGAAAATTTAACGGAAAAACAAGCAATATCTCGAAAATGGTTCACTCAACAAAAAAAAATGTATATGACATAAATTGTGTATTTTAACGCGATCTATATTTTTGTGTAGTAAAATTTTGTCTATCTCTTATGATTTACCAGTTATGCAAAAGTCGTTCACAATGAAGAATACTTTTGGAGACATTCCCAGGAAATTCAAGATATACATTTTATTTGTCATGAAAATATCTTAAACGTGTATTTTAATCAAAATCGCTAGAGCCATTTTTGAGGAAATTAAAATTTTCGAAAAATGTTTCATGTAAAGGGTAATCTGGGGTGGGGGAGTTTCTTAAAAACCTTCGTGTCGCATCTCTGGAAGATATTGAACGTAAATACCAAGTTTAGTGTTTATCCGACTGTTTGATTCTGAGTTATGCTGTTCACAGACACACACACAGGACATGTTTCCAAAAATACTTTTTTTGGTTTCAGGGGGTCTCAAAACATATATTTCCGGTGAAATTTCGGTATTGAATTTTTGGGTGGAATACAATACTTCCTCTACTTACTATACGTAGTAGAGAAAATAAAAAAACCAAATGTAACAATAACAAATTGTTGCCTAAATATTCTGAAAATTCACCTACCTTTAGGCAAGTGTATTCTGATCTGTGCACTAGAACTGCTGTGAAAATTGAACACATATTCACGCTTTATTTGGCACTACTATCTTATGAACGAATTTTCAGTCCTAATGTAGCAGTCATTGACAAATACTCTACGTAGTTCTGAATTCTTATTATTGGGATATGGCACATGTTTGAATGTTAAGTGCATTTGTTCCCATCACATTTATGATAGGTTCTTAAGACATTTCAGTAAGAAACTTCAAATATCCAAGCTGCTAATCGTTTGCAGACTTTAGTGTATCTGCAGCAGAATGCATTTTTCTGCACCACGAATTTGTGAATGGTGTTTACGGTCGCCTTCTGTTGCGACATTTCCCGTTCCTGCGTTCCACACGAAGAGATCACCTGGAGAACCTATTGGCAGACAATTTGAATTGAATATTTAACTTACTACGTCTATTACTTTTGACGGAACGGAAGACTATGTTTCAACAGTCTTGGTTGCTTATCTCCACAATGTTGTTCTTTTAGTTCCCGATGCGCGGTTTCAACCCGGCGGAGGACGATTAAATTTTTTCGGGCATAGAAATCCTTAGCATGGCTTACTTCGGAAGGGAAGTAAGGGAAGTGGTCCCGTGTCGTATATTTACGGCACGTAAAAGAACCTCAAGCTTGATAAAGAGGCCTCTGAGCAAAATTTCCAGTCCTTCGCGCCCAATTACGAGGTGTGATCAAAAAGTTTCCGGAATGACGTAATAAATACTACACAACAGTTTGTTTTGTCTAATCTGTACTGTCATCCTCGAAGTAGTTCCTTGGCAGTTGATACACTTGTCCCAGCGCTTCTGCCACTGCTGGAAGTACCTCTGGAAGTCCTCTTCTTTCAACATGTACAGAGCCTTCTGCGATTCGCGATGGATGAGATCAATGACCTCAAAACGGTGTCCTCGAAGCCACATTTTAAGTCGCGGGAAAAGAAAAAAGTTCGCTGCTGCCAAATCTGGAGAATAGGTGGGATGGGGAACAGTATTCATCCTACTTTTATCCAAAAATTGGCGAACAGAAAGGGCTTTGTGCGCGGGTGCATTGTCATGATGCAGGAACCAATCACCACTCCTCCATTTTGATGCAGTAATTTGTATCACAAATTATGTAAATGTCAAGAGTGATTATAGTGTGAATATGCATTATTGTGTGACATTGATTTGAGATGTTTGATGATTATAAGCATTGTCGATAAGTGGGTTTATACGGCCTTACTGAAACTGACAATAATAGCGAGCAATAATGTAGCGAGGGGGTGAGCTGTTTATCATTATTAGAGACGAGCAAATGACGTAATATTGGCGCATTTTTCTTAGAATTTGCTGGAACATTTTCCCTAGAGCATATGTTTTCGTAATTTTCATTGGATATAAATATAGACGCTAATGTTGGCGCGTTTTATTAACCAATAGCAGCTCGGTTATAATCTTTAGGCATATCGGGGTGTAGGAGTATAAAAAGGGCTAGGTCAGAGTCAAATTCGTCCAGTCCATCGGAAATATTTGTGCATTACACGTCGCTGAATACATCGCACAGTTTATCGCTTTGCAGGTTACGCGTAGCAGAGTTATGAAAAATCTCAAGGGTTGTAAAGTTAATTACACAAAAAGTTGAAGTACGCGAATTAAGAATGAGCAGTAAATAAGTTATTATAACAGTTTCAGTTTGGCGAGTGTCAAGATTAATATGTGAAAGTGCATAATATGTTACGACAATAAAAGTATAAAACAAATTCTTTTATCAGTGTTATCTTTGGATAAAAACTCCTTTCCGTTTACACACCTGTATAAGATATGTGCTCGACCAAAACGATCATAGCTAGCCGGAGGACAGTGAACCCAAAATTAAATAAAATAACAGGCGCTCAGTAAAAGATAACACGAAGTGACCGCGACAAATTGTCTTTCATACGTGCAGCAAATAATCAGCAGCATTCTTTCAAACAAACATAAAACCGCCGCATATTTGGCTCCCAAACGTGGGGCAAAACACAAGTAAACATAAATAACATTAAAACTACCACAATTTCTCCGGCCGTTTGCGTCGCACATTCTCCCTTAATCTTTGCAGCACTTGCTTGACCCTGTGGCACAAATTCCATATGTACAATGCCTTTAATGTCAAAAAACATAATCATCATTGACTTCACTTTGGATCGAACTTGTCTGGCTTTTTCGGCGTAGAGATGAAGGGCTCTTCCATTGTGAAGATTGTTGCTTTGTTTCTGGATCGTACCCATAAGTCCATGTTTCATCACCAGTAACAACTTTCTCCATAAACTGTGGGTCATTTTGTAGCTGTTCTTTAAGATCTGTGCTGGCAATCGCACGGCTTTACTTTTGGTCATTTGAAAGCAGGCGGGGCACGAATTTGGCGGCAATTCCTCTCATGTCCAAATTGTCTTTCAAAATGCTTTGAACACTTGCAAATGAGAGTCCTAATGAGTCAAAAAGTTTCCTTATTGTAATGCGCCTATCATTTAAGACCATTTCCTCACCTGATTGTTATTTTCATCGGTTTTGCTGGAACAGGGCCGCCCCGAACGATCTGCAACTTTAACTGATGTCACACCACTTTTAAATTTCGAAAAACACTCAAATGCTTGCGTTTTGCCCATAACGTCCTCCCCATAAGCTGTTCTTAACATTTCATAGGCTTCTGTTGCAGTTTTACCGAGTTTAAAACAGAACTTGATGTTCGTTCTTTGTTCTTCTTAATCTGACATTTTTGCTATGCGGAAAAATCACAGCACATGAAAAACACGTGTTCACTTCAGAGCGTCTACCTCATCACTGCATGCCCACAGGAAGACACGTGACCTCTCATTTTTATCGGTAAGAACGCTGCATGTACAGTCTGGGTAACAATTAAAGAACTCAGCGTCAGCATTGTTGTGTGTTACCACAATAAAAACATAAAGGTTCTCCCCGATTAGTTATACCTTAGTGGAGAGACAAGGATCTTTGTTTATAGGGATGGTAAGGGATAAAGAAGATGCACGTGCATGGACTGGAAACTGGAGGAAGTAATAACACAAACAACGTATTAGGTAATTCCGAAGTGTATTTTCTTTAAACACTAGTTGAATACGAGTTGTATTCCCTTTGAACACTTCCACTTTACAAGTGCCACATTTAATAAACGTTCCTGGTTTTTCTTTACGATCGCCACTGATTTCCACAGTTATTGATTTACGCGTATAATAATGATTTACGCAACACTATTTATTACTTACTGCGTACGACAATACTCAGCACCTTCGCGGTTTCAAACTAATCACCCCATAATTTATATGTTGGCATTTAACTTTCCGCGGAATATTTAATTAACCTTGTGAGCGAACTTTTCCTCGTGTAGTGACGTGGATTCAACGTGTGCTACTTGACAAGACCGTGTACTGACAAGAAATTTTCACTGTATAATATATACAAGACTACCTCACGCGTGGACCATAATTTAATTAATTCCTGAATGGGTACAGTTTCGCACCGTTGTTATAGTCAGTTTACAATGACGTAGTTATACTTGATTCTCATTGGCTTTGATACTAAAACACATGACTTTTTACACTGTGCCACACAAGACTTCCCTGTTTCGCTCAATATTTCACCTATTGTACCTCTCGGAGTGCTAACAATTTAATAGAGTTTTTCCCCCCTCGACAGAACATGAAAGGCCTGCAAGCTGGTGCTACTAGAAAGTTACATCTACACGTCTAAAAGACACTTTATAAATACATTCAAAGCTAAAGAACCAGGAACATTTTAACATGGACAAATATTACAAACATGAAAAATTAACAATCATGGCTGCTCATATATACAGGGTGGACCATTTAAGTCGAGACTGTAAAATATCCCCAAAACTAAGCGTTGTAGAAAGAAATGTCTTGAATAAAAGTTGCTTGATATTATGGGGGAAAGTAAATGTCATTAGTCGTGTTTTATTTACAGGACGTTGTGGTGGTCATTTTAGGGTCAACTTAGGTTTTTTTAATGAGAACCTACGTTTATTATGTTGTTTTCTCACTCTTCATAAAAAACTAAACAACATTTGTAAAAAAACACTTTGCAATTGTTCTTACACCAACGTGAATAACAACGAAATTTCTAAATGGCTGTCTACGAAGAGCGCAGTGAATGGTTGGACTAACCATGGATGATCATCTGAGGGTCAAGTTACGTTTGGTAATTGGGAACCAACGTTGTTTTTTTCCTTATTCCTCATCACAAAATAGACAGTGGTTTATAAACCATTTAAAACGATCATCATAATATCCTCCAAAGAAAACACGACTAACGACATTTACTTTCCCCCATAATATCAAGGAACTTTTATTAAAGACGTTTCTTTCTACAACGCTTAGCTTTGGAGATATTGTACAGTCTCAACTTAAATGGTCCACCCTGTATAAATGCTCCTTACAATAAAATGTATATAATAAAATTATTTACATGGTGGTAAAATACGGTATCTTAAGTTAATACTTTGCTTATCTGTTTCTTCTAATCTTTATATAATTTCTGCTAATCGTGAAATAGTCAATTAAATCCCACCGAGTATTTATTTTTTCTATGTAAATCAAAACCACTGGTGATATTTATAAATTATAGCTCTGTCTCTTCTTAAACGCATTATACTCCTCGCTGTAGGACTTACAAGCCAATGTATTGTGTCAGCAGCTGTCGAGGAACAAACAAACTCTGGATCACAGCATATCCAGGATGGGAATCAGACAAACGCATAGCTCCGACTCAAATTGGGGTTGCCTTTGGGCCACCGCGCGTCCCGCCCATTTACCGGCCGTTCTGTGGGTTTCCAGGCCGGTCTTTCAGAACAATCATTCGCACAAAAAAATTCATTATATGCGCCTCACCGTAGTTTGGACAATTACTGCTTCAGAAGCTACCTTTGGGCAAGTTCGAGTAGCTTCCCCTTCAAGAACGCTCCGCTTTGTATGCGCGTCATGTATAACGGGCTGACTAGCATCCGGGTGATTTAAGAAGTTAGTTTGGCAGTTACGAAGTTAAGAGAGCGAAGAAGTGGAAGAGTTTGGACAGTTCAGAGTGCAGTTGTTATAAGTTGTGATTCGAGAGTTTAGTTGTGTTCTGTTCTGAGTGTGCGCCAATAGTGACTCAAGTGACGTGTTGTGCTACACTGAGTGTTTAAAGGATAAATAAAGTGTGTTTCGCAGCAACCGGTGTTCTCATTTGCTACAGTATTTCAGCAAGTCAATTAATATTTTACTGTATTTGTTACTTCTAATGTTTATATACTTTCTTCTAATCGTGAAAAGGTCGATTAAATCAAACCTAGTTTTGATTTTCTCTAGATAAATCAAAATATCTCGAAAGATTTCTGTTTATAAACTATGCCTCCGTCTCAATTCTGCAAAATAATTTCTAAACATTACCCTTAAGCAAAAGGATACTTATTTGAAATGTTTATATTGCGCATTGATCTACTTTTTTCCTCAGTGCAAAGTACAACCGCTGTTTTCTATATAACTGTGATGCAGGTCAGGGTAGAGTCGTGCATGCTTGGTACACCTTTCTGGTGTACCTCTCATCACACCAGAATTACATTAATTACTTCTGTAAAACTGTGTAAAAGGTGATAAATATGCGAAAAAATTGTAGAGATGAAATGGATTCCATTTCCTTTGAACTTTCTATTTACTCGCTTTTATATAAAAACTCGTACAAATCAATTTTATGCCGAATCCAAATAATTTTAATTTTATCTTAGTTCAATCAAACCCATGTACCAGGTGGCCTAACCGGCCGTATTTTAAGTGTGTAGATATCCCTCGTAGATTAAAAGAGTTTGAGAAATAACGGGGCAATTACAAGTAAACACAGGTCAATTAGTGAGTGAGCTTGTTCCATTTATACTCCGACTTTAACTACAATGGTCTTAACGGCGGCCTTTCCTTTGGTACATATTATTGCCTATAGGCAATGGTGTTAATGCTGTTCGCTTCTTTTTGGGTTTCCAGTAAACCTTGGGCTTTAATCATTACAACCTACACACTCTCATTCATGCTTCCAGACTCTTGGCAGGATAGGAAATAATCTTGGCTAAATAAAAATTCCCGCTCCCAGCCGGGAATCGAACCCATACACAGCAGATAGATGCTTTACCGACTGAGCTACGGGGCCAACCGAGCTTGGTTGTACCGCTCTTGCTTATCAACAAAGACAGTGAGCGGATCGCGCAAATTGAGAGGCACTTCCCGGGCTTGCAATAGTGCACAGTCCGTGATAATAGATAAAAACAGTCATTTGCACTAGAGTGTACTGCGTACAAAATAGACCGAAAAAGTCTTAGAATATTTTCCGCTTCCGTAACAGCAGCTTCATTCCCCTTTAACATCAACACATCTTTGGATTGAACGAAACCAGTCCTTAAAGCAATGTTGCCACTCTTCCTGAGGCACTTCAGAAACCAGGTTTCTACTTCATCTGATGACGAAACAAAAAGAAATCACAAGGTGCTACGTCAGGGCTGTATGGTAGAGGATTCATGGTGCTGATCTTTAGGGCATCTAGATACTCAATTGTTGGTTTTGCTGTATTAGACGATGCGTTGTCATGATGTAACATTATTTTTCGTTTTGGGGGTTTTTCGCGAACTTTTACAAAACTTTGCGGTAAACAGACATTTTTGTATAAATTGACAGTAACAGTACGTCTATTTTCTAATGTTATAGCAGCAATATGCCCCGTTTTAGAAATAAACTAGCAACCATACTCCTTTCAGCATTGTGAATTCGTTGGACTTTTGTAGACTTCGGTTCTGTTAGAAAGACGCGTTGAGCATATTCAGAATTATAATAATAAATTCAAGATTCATCACCAGTAACGATATTCCAAAACAAATTTAGAGTGTCGACTTAGAATTTCTCCAGTGTTTTTCTGCATCAATCAATGCGTTGCTGTTTTTGATCGGGATTCAGTTTATGTGGAATCCATCGACACGTTTTCTCTGTTTAACTGTTAATGTAAAATTTTAGAGATTTTACAATGCCCAATATTGCCCGAATAAATTCATAAGATCATCTTCAAGCATTGCTCAAACAGCGGCAATATTTTCATCAGTAACAGCACTTCTCTAAGAAAAATCCGATCTCCTTTGAATTTGTTGTACCAATTATAAATTGTTGCCTTAGATGAGACTTCTTCACCAAATGCACTTCTAAGCTGATCTTCACATTGTTTAGACGTTTGTAACGATTTAAAACATTAAAAAATCACATCCTGGAAACATTCTCCAGTCACATTCATTTTTGGTAACACAAAATCTTTAAATGATCCTTAACTTAAACTATTAAACAAATCAAACAGCTACATGGCAATCAACTCGGAAAACATTAGAAGTAACTGCCAAATATAAACAACTTTCATTTGTTTTGGATACATAGCATTCTAAAAATTTTCATATCACCCTCGTATCGCTTATCAAAGATGCTCCAGAATATCAGTTTCTGTACTCTTGTATCACACAGGATCTGCGACTTCATCTAGTTGTCTGAGTCAATAGCAGAAGTTAAATACAGCTCTAGATATATAAAACATATGATATGTTACACTCACATACTTTCTCTACTCTTGTACAAACCATTTTTACAAACGCTTATTCTCCATATGCTTCATGTTAATCGAAATGTTAATCTTATTGCTAATTTTCTTGTAGGTGCAAGGGGAATGTGGTAGACTTTAAGCGATAGTCAAATCTTTTAAGAGCTGGTTGCTTTGTGGCGCTTTCCATTCTCCTTGTGTGTCCAGTAGGACATAAAAAATGAAAACGAATTCCCATTTGAGAAAAAGTATAAGTATTGGAAATTTTAAGGGAATAACAAGCAATATCTCGAAAATGGTTCACTCAAAAACAAAATGTATATGACATAAATTGCGTATTTTAACGCGATCTACATTTCTGTGCAGTAAAATTTTGTCTATCTCTTATGGTTTACCAGTTATGCAAAAGTCGTTCACAATGAAGAATACTTTTGGAGACATTCCCAGAAAATTCGAGATATATATTTCATTTGTCATAAAAATATCTTAAACGTATATTTTATTCAAAATCGTTAGAGCCATTTTTGAGAAAATTAAAATGTTCGAAAAATGTTGCATGTAAAGGGTAATCTGGGGTGGGAGATTTTCTTGAAAATGTTTTGTGTCGCATTTCTGGAAAATACTGAATCTAAATACCAAGTTTGATGTTTATCCGACTGTTCGTTTCTGAGTTATGCTGTTCACACATACACACACGTACGTTTCCAAAAATGCTTGTTTTGGATTCAGGGGGCCTCAAAACATATATTCCCGTGAAATCTCTGTGTTGAATTTTTGGGTGGAATACAATACTTCCACCACGTAGTAGAGAAAGTAAAAACAGAAAACAGTAATAATATATTTAGTTCCTTCTCGAGAAGAAAAAATAAAAAGGTGAAATTTGATCAATTACATGAAAACTAGTTTATATGTTTGTGTATTTTTTCCTTCGTTTATTTAAGTTCTGTATTTTACACCATGTTATAAACTGTATAATTTAACACCGCAATTTAATAACTTCTTCCTCTTATTCTTCGTTTTCTTCAGATAACCCTCCACTTAATAGGACTTACATCTAAGGGGCTTACAAGTTAATGTGGTGGGGCAGTACAGTAGCCTATCGAGGAGCAAGCAAACTTTGGATGATACCATATCCAATACCTGGTGTGACACTGAAGGAGGAAATTAAATGTAGTGATGAAAGAGATAATAGCAAAATTGGAGGACCAAATCATCCAACCCAACTTGTACCTAGCGACCAAGGAAAACAGTTGAAAAACCTTCGGTCAGATTAATCGGCCCGGGGTTTAAGCCCGAAACCTCTCTAATGCGGGCCACAGACGTTATCGTCTGAGCCATCCCGCTCGGTCAAACTTAATAATTTAATAATCTTTAACATTTTCAAATGTTTTAATAGGGTTATTTCTTTCTCATTTTTCAGCTTTTTTTTTTACATGTGCTCCATACATGAAGGTGTCTACTTGATTTATTAAATGTTTTATAAATATTTTAAGTTTTGGTTAAAAACTTGGTACACTTCGATTTTCAATAACATGCATAGTTATATATATTTTAAATAGGTCAATTCCCAGTTTATTGTAAAAATACTGCATACGTTAAGAAAAATGTTGATGTGTTACATTCACACAACTTCTTCTACTTCTTGTTTATTAGTGGGTATACCAATTATTCTTAGGATAGTTTATTTTTCCGTCTACTTCATTTTAATCCAGATAAACCTTTCCCGAAATAGCTGCATTGCGCATTTCGTTAGGATACAAACAGCACAGTGATAGTCAAATGTTTAAGAACTGTACGCCATATGTTGGCTTAAAATTCCATACTGTTGCCATGCAATCGCCGGAAACGATTGAAAATCGATGGGGCTTAAAAAGAATGATAAAGTATTGAACAAATCGAACCATTAATAACGAATATCTCGGAAATGGCATATGCCACAAAAAAGTTATTTAAAATAAATAGTGTGTTTCAAAGAGATCTATATTTCTAGTGTAGTACGTTTTCGCCTATCGCTTAACGTTTACCAGTTATATAAGTTTGTACAAACTTCCTTTCCATTAAAGAGGTCTTCATGGATTATTCCCAGAAAATTCCAGGCAGGCATTTTATTTTCCATATAAATATATTTAATAAATGGCATTTTGATCAAAGTCGTTGGAGCTTTTACAGAAAATCCAAAATTTCGAAAAAGTGTTCCATGTTAAGGGTAGTTTCGGGAGGGGGAATTTTCTTGAAAATATTCATTTCGCATCTTTGGAAGGCACTAAATAGAAATACCAAGTTTGGTATTTATCCGATTTTTCGTTTTTGAGTTATGCTGTTCACAGACACACACACACGGACCTTTTTCATAAATGCTTTACTTGGATTCAGGGCCTCAAAATGTGTATTTCCTGTGAAATCCCGGTATCGCATTTTTGGGTGGGTTGCAATACCTTCTCTACCTACTATGTACATGATAAAGTAAAAATGGGTTTAAAACGGTCGATTCAATAAGCTCTAAGGTGATTTTGCAATAGGCCTCGTTATAGGTAACAAACTGAAATAAAATAATTTAATCTTTACATTCGTGCAGCATTTTAAAGTGCTGTGAAAAGTATAAGTAAATTATATTTTCAAAACTATAAAAAATCTGATGTGTTACACTCACATGACTTTCTCTACTCTTGTACAAACTATTTTTACAAACGCTTATTCTCCATATGCTCCGTGTTAATCGAGATATCGAGATGTTAATCTTATTGCTAATTTTGTTGTCGATGCAAGGGGAATTGGTAGGTTTTAAGCTACAGTCAAATATTTTAAGAGCTGGTTGCTATGTGGAGTATTCCATTCTCTTTGCATTACCACGACAAAAAAATTATTAACAAATTTCCATTTGAGAAAAAGTATAAGTATTGGAAAATTTAAGGGAATAACAAGCAATATCTCAAAAATGGTTCACTCAACAACAAAAATTGTGTATGACATGAATTGTGTATTTTAACGCGATCTACATTTTTGTGTCGTAAAATGCCTATCTCTTATGGTTTACCAGTTTACCAAAAGTCGTTCACAATGAAGAATACTTTTGGAGACATTCACAGAAAATTCGAGATATACATTACATTTGTCATGAAAATATCTCAAACATATGATATTTTAATCAAAATCGTTAGAGCCATTTTTGAGAAAATTAAAATGTTCCAAAAATGTTCCATGTAAAGGGTAATCTGGGTGGGGGATTTTCTTGAAAACCTTCGTGTCGCATCTCTGGAAGATACTGAACCTAAATACCAAGTTTGGTGTTTATCCTACTCTTGGTTTCTGAGTTATGCTGTTCACAGACACACAGACACACACACAAGACACACGCACGGACACGTTTCCAAAAATGCTTTTTTTGGATTCAAGGGACCTCAAAACATATATTTCCGGTGAAATCTCGGTATCGAATTTTTGGGTGGAATACAATACTTCCTCTACTTACTATACGTAGTAGAGAAAGTAAAAATATACCAACGAGATTTTACGTGTTATTACTTTCTCTACTACGTACAGTAAGTAGAGGAAGTATTGCATTCCACCCAAAAATTCGATACCGAGATTTCACCGGAAATATATGTTTTGAGACCCACTGAATCCAAAAAAAAGCATTTTTGGAAACGTGTCCGTGCGTGTGTCTTGTGTGTGTGTCTGTGTGTCTGTGAACAGCATAACTCAGAAACGAACAGTCGGATAAACACCAAACTTGGTATTTAGGTTCAGTATCTTCCAGAGATGCGACACGAAGGTTTTCAAGAAAATCCCCCCACCCCAATTACCCTTTACATGGAACATTTTTCGAACATTTTAATTTTCTCAAAAATGGCTCTAACGATTTTGATTAAAATATCATATGTTTAAGATATTTTCATGACAAATGTAATGTATATCTCGAATTTTCTGGGAATGTCTCCAAAAGTATTCTTCATTGTGAACGACTTTTGCATAACTGGTAAACCATAAGAGATAGACAAAATGTTACTACACAAAAAAATGTAGATCGCGTTAAAATACACAATTTATGTCATATACATTTTTGTTGTTGAGTGAACCATTTTCGAGATACTGCTTGTTATTGCCTTAAATTTTCCAATACTTATACTTTTTCTCAATTTCGTTATTCATTTTTTTTGTCCAGGTAATACAAAGAGAATGGAATACTCCACATAACAACCAGCTCTTAAACGCTTAAAGCCTAGCAATTACCCTTGCATCTACAAGAAAATTAGCAATAAGATTAACATCTCGATATCTCGATTAACATGAAGGATATGGAGAATAAGCGTTTGTAAAAATAGGTTGTACAAGAGTAGAGAAAGTCATGTGAGTGTAACACATCAGATTTTTTTTTAATGAAATGAGCTCGCAGTAAAAGGGGTAAAAGATATTGGCTAGTAATTGTGAATTTAAAATGTCACGCATGCCCTACCTTTAGACCAAATATAATTTGTGTTATTCGCTTCTTTTGTTTGTGCTGCATATTTATTTGACAACGAAGTGAGAATTAACAGCTTTACCAGCTATGAAAACCCTTTCTTGGAGGTGTTATAAACGAGCTTGTACTTAGAGAAGCAATACATTTTTCAGCGAATTAACCTGACGGTAACTTCATATACTGAGTATTTAGCAAACAAGTAGGAACTCAATTAAGCGCAGTTTAATCATTTCCACAACTTGTTTCCGTGATTAACACGTACTTCCTCTTTCTACCTGCATTCCTTTTAATATGATTTCTCCTGTCTCCTCTTCACCTTCTTCGTGTTGTTGCCTCGAGAGAAAGACCAACTCAATTTTCCGAGTCAGGGGATTTCTCTACCAAAACGGGGGCGTCCTTTTGATCAAAAGGATTTTGGTGAATTCTCCAATTGAAGTTCTTTCATACGGAAGAAACGACTCTGTGACGTAACAGCAAGTGGTGTCAAAGTTATGTTTTCTCCCTCAGGGACTTCCTAGACAAGCAACAAACTCTTTGCTTCTTCTTGGTTTATTTCTGCTCTTCTATTTGTGTTATGTTCATTTTTTGTTTACCAAGACCCTTGTTTACCAACCATTTTCCGCCACCATAACATCGGTTCTTCCGGTTGTATGCTTATTAATCTAAATTTTCCTCTTATTCTGGTGTACCATTCTATTTTATAAAATTGCCATCAACTTTTTTTTATTTATTTGTTAACATTACCTCATTAGCCTTTTACATTTTCCACCCCAGCATTCGCCGAGCGAACCGGGGAAACCACGAAAAACACATAGGCCAAACTGGGCGGGCACGGATCGATCACGGGACATCCCGAAGGGGGCCACAAGTAACCACATGAGCCATCCCGCTCAGTGGTTCTATACCTTAGATCACGCACACCTTTAAGCTCTCATTTAAACACTTCCAGACTTTTAGGAGGATAGACAGTAATCTTCGTTAGAGAAAAATTTCCACCCCCAGCCGAGAATCGAAGTCTAGGACCTTCGCAGATACTCTACCGACTGACCTACGAGACCAGCTCCACGCTAATATTGTCAAAACGTTTACTACACAAAAATGTAGATCTTGTTAAAATACACAATTTATGTCACATATATTCTTTTCTGGAGTGAACCACTTCCTAGATATTGCTTGTTATTTGTTTGTATTTTCTAATACTTACACTACTTCTACAATGGAAATTCCTTATTCGTTTTACTTTCTCTACTGCGTAGAGTAAGTAGGGGAAGCATTGCATTCCACCCAAAAATTCGATACCGATATTTTGCCGGAAAAACATGTTTTAAGGTTCCCTAATCCAAACAATGCATTTTTGGAAACATGTCCGTGTGGGTGTGTGTGTCTGAGTTTCTGTCTGTGCGTCTGTGAACACGATAACTAAAAAACGAAAAGCCGTATACATATCAAACTTGGTATTTAGGTTTAGTATCTTCCAGAGATGCGATACAAAAGGTTTTAAGGAAAATCTCCCCACCCCAAATTACCCTTTACATGCAACGTTTTTCGAACATTTTAATTTTCTCAAAAATGGCTCTAACGATTTTGATTAAAATATCATATATTTAAGGTACTTCCATGACAAAAAAATGTATATCTTGAATTTCCTGGGAATGTCCCCAAAAGGCGTCCTCACTCTGAATGACTATCGCATAACTGGTAAACCGTAAGAGATAAACAAAGTTTTACTGCACAAAAATGTAGATCTCGTTAAAACACACAATTTATGTCCTAGACATTTTCTTCTGTTGAGTGAACCATTTCCGTTATATTCCTCGTTATTTATTTGAATTTTCCAGTATTTATACCTGTTCCCAAATGAGAATTCGATTTTCTTTTTAATGTTCTGGACATTCAAAGAGAATTAAATGCTCCACATAGCAACCAGTTCTTAAAAGATCAGACTATCGCTTAAAGCCTATTATATTCCACTTGCACCTACAAGAAAATTAGCAATAAGATAGCTTCTGCAAATATTTATCTCATATGACATCAAGTAGATGGAGAATAAGCGTTTGTAAAAATGGTATGTACAAAAGTAGACAAAGTCATGTGAGTGCAACACATCAGATGTTTTTCCTTGGAACAACCTCTGAAGTACTGCTTATTCTGAATTACTTTTGCATAACTGATAAACGTAAGAGATAGACAAAATGTTACTATACAGAGTGTAATTCTCGTTTAAGCACACAAATGATGGCAAATGCTCTCTTTTTAGTTAACCATATCCAAGATATTCCTTGTTAATTGGTTTGAATTTTCAAATATCATATTTTTCTCTTTTGGGAAATCAGTTTTGCTTTCTCTACTACGTACGAGTAGTGAGTAGGGGAATTGTATTCCACCCAAAAATTCGATGCCGAGATTTCACCGGAAATATATGTTTTGAGGCCCCGTGGATCCAAAAAAAAGCATTTTTGGAAACGTACGTGTGTGTGTGTGTGTGTGAACAGCATAACTCAGAAACGAACAGTATGATAAACACGAAACTTGGTATTTATCACAAAAGGTTTTCAAGAAAACCCCCCACCCCAAATTACCCTTTACATGCAACATTTTTGAACATTTTAATTTTCTCAAAAATGGCTCTAACGATTTTGATTAAAATATCATATATTTAAGGTACTTTCATGACAAATAAAATGTATATCTTGAATTTTTTGGAATGTCTGCAAAAGTATTCTTCCTTGTAAACGACTTTTGCATAACTAGCAAACCATAAGAGATAGACAAAATTTTACTACACAAAAAAGTAGATCGCGTTAAAACACACAATGTATGTGCTATACATTCTTTTTTTTTTGAGTGCGCCATTTCCGAGATACTGCTTGTTATTCCCTTAAATTTTCCAATACTTATACTTTTTCTCAAATGGGAATTCGTTATTCATTTTTTTGTCCTGGTAATGCAAAGATAATGGAATACTCCAAATGGCAACCAGCTCTTAAAATATTTGACTATCGCTTAAAACCTACCAATTCCCCATCTACAAGATAATTAGCAATAAGATGAACATCTCGATATCTCGATTAACGAAGCATATGAGAATAAGCGTTTGTAAAAATTGTTTGTACAAGAGTAGAGAAAGTCATGTGAGTGTAACACATCAGATTTTTTTCCCTGATCGTGCAAAGAGAATGGAGTTTCATATTCATACAGGTGTAGAGCTATAAGACAGGTGGCATATTCGATTCTATCGAGGAGTGTGAATCGCCCTGGGAAACAAAATAATAATAATAAGAAGAAGAATTGAATAATACTGTATAATTTGTGCCCGCAGACAGCGCTCAATTCTGTTTGTATAATTCAACATTGTGCAGAACATTGCTTACTAGATTATAACAAGCTGAAATATTGTCATTCCTGATTGGGTCCCAGTTTGCACCCACTCCCACTAGGATCGCTCGATCATACCCGAAAATCATGTACACTATCATTGCTGCATATTGCGTAAATGTCAAAATGTGTTATTAATTACGAATTACAGCCGCTTTATTAATCTTAGAAAAAAATCACGAGTATATTTGTGTTGCTTTCGAATCACCTATCGTGTTACGAACAAAATACCTTCGAAAGTTCTTTGTGCTCTTATGTATAATGGACTCAACATTAAGAGACATTATTTGAAGGTTATGGTAGCTTGCAAACAATACAGGGTTAATGATGAATTGCATTTAAACATAAAAGTTATAAGAAATAAGCCTATATCGGTGTTGTTTTAGCATTATTAAAGTTTCCGACGGTAGTGACGTATAATGGATCAAATATTAGGTGTCACCTAGATATCAAAACTTGTAGACTTTCTTCACAACTCCTAACTATAACGTAATATGCAGCAAGAAAAATTTGAATCCATTAAAAGTCATGTATTTTACTGACTGAAAAAATTAACTATTAATTCTTCCTTGATTGGAAGAAAAATAAGACCTGTTGCTATTCTTTCACACATTACTATGCACCATTTCTGTTTTGGTTCATTGTCTTTTGGAAATAAATAAAATAATAAGACCTAGCCTTTCTTCCTCTTTAAGTTGCGATAAGATACACATCAATAAGTAATATTTATTTAATTATAGACTAAGATACATTGCACATTTTCATTGCCCTTTAGAGAGCTTTACACAGACACACACATACTCACAACAAACGATTAACTGAAATGTTTTGCATATATGCTATTTATGCCCATTAGAAAACCCAAGTTGTGGACTTATTTGTCAGTTCAATGATTTATGATTTATGTTTGAGTAGTATAGCAAGGTGAGGCGGTATTATTAACACTCAAATGAATTCAGTCAAATTATATAATATGTAAATTCAATAAAAGCTCGCCTTGAAGCAACATATGTATGTAATAAATTGTAAAATATATGTAACAGTCATTGTATATGCTTATATTATTGTAAACATGTTCAATAAAGTTATATGAAGCATTAAGTAATTTAATAATGTAGGAACTGTGAGAATAACAAGTTTAAGGTTGCTAACAATGAGGTAACAATGAGGTAACCTTGAGGCAATAATAAGTAAGGAAGTTTAAATGCTACTAGTCATTATTAGAGCAGCAATAATGTAAATTTTGAGACAGTTTATAAATAGCCAATCAACAACCACAAAAAGCTTTAGTTAAATGAAGGTATTCTATTGGACCAGCATTAGCCAATCACAGACTTGAAATACAGAAATTTACAAATTTAGGCGGTGGAAAACAGTTCAGTTGCCTCCAAACAGTGTTCATAACCAGACGTGTTGCTTCTAGACAGTGCTCATAAGCAGACGCGAGATGTGCCTTCGAGAAATTAAATACGTATTTGTGTGAGACAAAACTAGTTTACGTGTTAAAAAGGGCAAGTATTAAATAAAATAATCTCACAGCTCTCTATATCAGTGAAGTGCTGTTTAATTTTTATCAAGGATTAATTAAAAGGAGTGAAGTAAAATTAAAATCTGTGTAAGCCTACATTCTTGTTGTACCACAACCCTGATAAGAGAAAAGTGTCTAACAATAATACTGACGCAGCCGAGGCAAACATAAATATAAAATATCTAAAGAAACAGTCAAATTACAAAGCTAATATTTTTAAACTTGGGGCGAAGGAAACCGGGTAATATACGTGCGGTTGCAACGAATTTCAAGTTCGGCTCCCCAACAGTTGAACTATAATACAACTCCTTCAATACTCCTACTTCAAATCGGCTTTTCATACGTAGCAGCAACTACCTACTTCAAATTGGCACCCAAACGTGGGGCTGAAACAATCCTACTTCAAAGGGAAATAGGAAGAGTTCTTGGTATGGAACCCATTGAATATGTAATATTTTGTTACAACAAGTGTCAACCATTTATATTTGTATAATTCTAATCTAAACTCAATAAACGTCCATATAATTGCTATAAAGCATAAGAGCTGAAACAAATGACAAAAACATATGGAAAGGTGTTAAAAGAAGACTAAGAGACATCAACCAACAGGAAATAGAATCGGACTGTAAAATTAAACCTTCTCTAAGTCTAGCAAATGAAATAAAATTGAACTGGGGTAAAGAGGCATATATACTTAATTTAGGAAGAAAGGAAAGATCAGGAATGGCATGGTTTAGACTGGGGGGCTGGAGAGCACAGAAAATGACCGACGATTCTGGCAGGAGAATCTGCCCATTCTGTGAATTGGATGAGGACTGGGTACATATTTTGGCGGAATGTGCACAGTGGGAGAACCAGCGAACGATTAAACTGAAAGAAAAATTCTTAAGTCCCTTAAGAAAGAGATTGGCATGTTGGGATCTACTGGCTGACCAGAGGAACTGGCAAAACATGGGCAATTTTCTGGCTAAAGTGCGCGAAGCTAGGTCAAATTTGTTCAGTTAGACAAAGGTAATTTATTTCTATTTCCCTTTTTCTTGTTCCTTTTGTTGTGTTTTCTTTATCTGTTGTTTATTTTGTCACCCTATTGTATCTTAAATATGCATGTACGGTCAATGACCCATGCACTAAATACTTGTGTAATAACTTCAATAATTTGAAACCAATAAAGATACCTTATCTATCTATCTATCTATCTATAAAGCATTATGAACATGAAATATACAAACAATATTTGAAACAAGGCGCCAAAACGTGATTGTCATGAAGGTTATCTGCTAGAAGTTTGAGTGATAATCGGTCTTTGTGGCTCAGTTGGTTAGGCGCTGGCCTTCTGATTCCAAGGTCGGGGGTTCAAACCCGGCCCAAATCGATGGTATTTAAGTGTGTTTAAAAGCAACAGCCCCTTCCAGTAGACTTACAAGGATATAAAAGAACTCCTACGGGACGAAATTCCGGCACACCGGCGGTGCTGATATGATCCTGGTAATTGACAGTGTCGTTAAGAAACAAAAATATTTATTTATTTTAGAAGTTTGATAACTGAGTGCCTTTATCGGCGAAAATTTGCGTTATAAGGAACCTGTTTAGTTGTGATTTCTAACGCCGATGCGCCAGCGTATAATATTTAATAAGCAATGGTACAGAACGTGGCAGCGTTGCCAGTTATCAGAAGTATGGCAGTGCGTATAAAATTTCTGAAGACATTTCTTGTGCCTAAGCAGAGTTCCTGATATTCTTTTCCTTTCAAAATGCACACAACACTTAACGAACGAGCGACAAAGAAAACAGACGCAAACAACTTTTTATAAAAGAAGCACACACAACTAATTTGCTAGAGAAGCTTCAACATAAGGAAAAAGGCAATTAAAGGGAACGAGGAAAGACAGGTGAGGTAGTCCGGGCTCTTTGAACATTTCAGGAAAAAAATATCAGCAAACAATTACCTACGAAGCCCATTTATATTCCAGTATGTAGAATAAGAAATGTTAAAGCCTTTTTCACTTGGGATCTGAGATATTATAGTATACTACATAATTGTCCACCAGGAGAAATAGAGTTTGTTTTGAAGAGTATATCTGTCTTCTTTAAAATGGGTTTATCTAAAAAAAATTAGAATACATCTTGGAAAACCTACCTCGTTTTCAGAACATCGTATGTTCTGAATGTACTGATGTTCTCTTAAAAAGATTTGGAGACATGGGTATCGTCGAAATTTTTAATGTGTTATGGTAACACGATTTTCTCCACCATCATCATTTATTTTCAAGGTAACTCTACAATTTATGTATTTGAGATGGCCAAGCTGCGAAATTTTGTATTTCTTAAGCAATTACTTTGACTCCCTTGAACATATGTGTGTGTGTGTGTGTGTGTGTGTGTGTGTGTGTGTGTGTGTGTGATATGAAACCTCCACATTTTCAGATCATTTCCTTGAGTAGTTCATGAGAAAAAGAAATCTGCTTTATATTCCCAGAAAATTAAAGATATAGTTACACATTATTTGCCATTCAAATATCTGAAATATCCGGTATTTTAATTAAAATCGTAGAGCTATTCTTAAAAACTTTCGGAAAAAAATTCCCCATGCGGGGGGATTGTTTCGAAAATCGTGTGTGACATCCTTGTAAAGGCATAGCAGATTTAACGGAGGGGTACACCTCGCGCGTTGCGACCTGCACATATCTATTGCGGCTACTATCCCCAAGAAGGAAGGGATAAGGTGAAGGAACTACAGGAGGCTACAGGACCCAGAGACACACCGAAATCCCTAACATTTCCAAGCTCGCAGACTCTTCCCATGCCAGACCCGCCGAGACAATTAAGCAGCCCTCTGGCGTCTGGCGTCCTTTCACTGAGCATGCATCCGCGCCATTTATCCAGCACTGCCATACGCCACGAATTCTAGTAGCACACCTGAAATATGAGAAGGAAACGCAATTAAAGGGAAATAATGGAAAGGAAATCTTTATGGAAAGGAAATAAGCCCAGTATTCGCCTGCCGACCCTAGATAAACCACGAAACACCCGTGAGTCAGTGTGGGCGGTTGCCGGGGATCAAACTCGGGAACTCCGAAATGCGGGTCGCACACGTTACCGCGGTGCTACTTGCTCAGTGTTTGGCATCCTTTTAAGAAACTGGATTTAAACACTAAGCTTGGGGGTGAGATTCTCAAGCAACGGGAAATGGGAAGCACAATCTAAATATGCACAACTGAAAGGAAAGTTAGCTATGAAAGCTGTTAGGGTTTGCTTGTGCAAAACACCCACGCTAACAATGAACTGGTTGGAAAGGCTATATGAAGCTGTAGTGGAGTCAAAAATGTTATATGGAATAGAAATATGGGGCGGTGGCAAAGGGATGGATTAAGATTGATATAGTCCATAAAATGTTTTGTAGAGAAGTTCTGGGTTTACCCAAGAGTTCACCAAGGGGCGTGGCACTGGCAGAGCTAGGAACGGTAGGGAGAAAAGATATAATAGTGGAAAGAATTTTGAAGTATTGGTGTAGATGTTTAAATTTAGAAGATGGTAATATATTAAAAGAACGTATACAGTTTCAAAAAGCTGTTCTAGGAGAAGAGTGTTGGTTTGGGGAGATGGGAAATGTGCTAAAAGAAATTGGCATGAGGAATATTTTCCTATTAGATAAATATAATAACAGTGGGTTTTGGAAAGAAGTGAGATTGAGGGTGGAAGATATCGAGAATCAAGAGATATAGGCTAGTTTTGAGGATAAAAGATCATTGATCTTGTATAATTCAGTTAAAAGAAATTGGGGAAGGGAGAAGTGTGTAGATATATGCAATCAATTTGGTAGAATAGGTCTTGCGTGGATGCGCACAGGAGTAATATTTTTAAAAAGGAATGGATATAATTGTTCGGGGAGATGTATTATGTGTGATGAATCGGGTAATACTTTTCATTGTCTAATAGAATGTGACAAGGTTAAAAGGTGGAGAGAGGTTATATGGAATAAAAAATGGGACAAGCTAAACAAAGAAGCAGTAGCATTAAGAACGTTGGGAAGCACAAAAGTAGAAACAATTAAAATGATGGGGACAGTTTTAGACAACACAAGGAATAAGTGGGTAAGGAGGTTAAGAAAGGTACAGCAGAACGGGCATAGTTTGTAAAGTGGAGAGATGATATAGTAGCTTTATCCCATATATACAACCTAGGGGCTAAATATGGGAAAGCTAGAAAACTGGTGCACTAGACATAAGTTTTAGATGTAAGCTTTATTTGTATTATTGTAATAATAATAAAATAAATATTACATTACATTATATTACATTACACTAAGCTTGGTGTTTTCGAACTTTTCGTTTTTGGGATATCTGTTCAAATACGCTCACACATACCTTTTTCTAAAAACTTTGTTTTTGTTATTTAGGGAGTCTCAAAACATGCATTTGAAATCTCGATTTCAAATTTTTGAGTTCAGTGCAATACCTTCCTGTACCTACTAGGCGCGTGATAGAGAAAGCAAAAGTCCGATGTGCAACATTCACATGACTTTCTCTACGCTCTTATCGTTCATTAGTGCGTATACAAACTATTCTTAGAAAGCTTATTACTTTCCCTACTACGTATAGTAAGTAGGAGAAGTATTGCATTCCACTCAGAAATTCGATATCGAGATCTCTCCGGAAATATACATGTTTTGACGCCTCCTGATTTCAAATAAAGCATTTTTGGCAACATTTCTGTGGTGTGTCTGTAAGATTTAGATTCAACATCTTCCAAAGATGCAACAGGAAGATTTTCAAGAAAATCCCTCACCCCAAACTACCCTTTACATGGAACATTTTTTGAAAATTTTGATTTTCACAAAAACGGCTAACGATTTGTATTAAAATACCATACGCTTAAGATATTTTAAGGCAATTGAAATGTATTTCTTGAATTTTCTGGAAATGTCCCCAAAAGTCGTCTTCATTCTGAATGACTTTTGCATAACTGGTAAACCGTGAGGGATAGACAACAGTTTAATACGCAAAAAATGTAGATCTCGAGAAATCATAATATATGTCAGATACTTTTTTTTTCGAGTGAAGCATTTCCGAGATATTCCTTGTTATTTCTTTGAATTTTCCAATACTAATACGTTTTCTCAAATGGGAATTCATTATTCTATTTTTTTTCCTTTCTTTATGTTCTGGACATGCAAAGAGAATGGAATGTTCCATATAGAAACCAGCTTTTAAAGTATTTGACTCGCTTAAAGTCTACCATATTACCTTCTACTACAAGAACATTAGCAATAATAATTTCTGCAAATGTTTATCTCAATTAACATGAAGTAGATGGAGAATAAGCGTTTGTAACAATAGGTTGTACAAGAGAAGAGAAAGTCATGTAGGTGCAGCACATATACTTCATTATAATCGAGATAAATCTTTGCAGAAATAACTACATCACACATTCAGTTATAGATACAAAGGGAACAGTGATAGTGAAATTCTTTAGAAATGGAGGCTATACACTGGCCATGCTCTTTCCACGACAACGCAAGAAACAACTGAAATTGACAGGACTTGAAAAGGATAACAAAATATTGAACAGTTTGAACCATTAATAACGAATACCTCGGAAATGGCTGATGGAACAAAAAGGTTATTTAAAATGAATGATGTGTTTTAAAGAGATCTACAGTTTTGGTGTGGTAGGTATGTTTTAGTCTATCGATTAACGTTTACCAGTTAGACATGATAATACAAAATTCCTTCCAAGCGAGCAGGGCTTCGTGAGCTACTCCCAAAAAATGCAATATATATATTATTTGTTATATAAATATCTTTAATATATTATGGTATTTTTGTTAAAATCTTTAGAGTCAATCTATGGAAAAATAATACATTTTTAAAATCTTCCATATAGAGTTAGCTTGGGGTTGAGGGATTTTCTTGAAAATTGTCATGTCGCATTTTTGGAAGGCACTGAACCTAAATACCAAGTTTGGTATTTATCATACTTTTCGTTTTTGAGTTATGTTGCTCACAGACACACATACACACACATATACATACACATCAAATTTGAGGCTATTGAGGGAGGTGGGATGTTATGAAGACACAATACACTGTAAAATAAGAGCAGTGAAGTACTGGTTAAGGCTGATGCAGAGGGATAACTCCACACTACGATCCAAATGTTATAAATACCAGCGAGAAAACCTGTCTCCTAAGTTTTGGGCAGCTGATTTGGAAAGGGGTTTGAGGAGAATAGGAATGGGTCAGTATGGCAAAAATGACAAAAACATATGGAAAGGTGTCAAAAGAAGACTAAGAGACAACCAACAGGAAACAGAATCGGCAAATGAAATAAAATTGAATTGAGGTAAAGAGGCATCTATACTTAACTTAGGAAGAAAGGAAAGATCAGGAATGGCATGGTTTAGACTGGAGGGGGCGCTGGAGGGCACAAAAAATGACTGACGATTCTGGTAGGAGAATCTGCCCATTCTGTGATTTGGATGAGGACTAGGTACATATTTTGGCGGAATGTGCATAGTGGGAGAACCAGCGAACGATTAAACTCAAAGAAAGATTCTTAAGTCCGTCAAGAAAGAGATTGGCATGTTGGGATCTACTGGCTGACCAGAAGAACTGGCCAAATATGGGCAATTTCTTGGCTAAAGCGCTTGAAGCTAGATCAAATTTGCTTGGTAATTTATCTCTGTTTTCCTTTTTCTTGTTTTTTGTTTCTTTTTCTGTTGTTCATTTTCTCACCATATCTTGTTCTTAAATGTGCATGTACGGTCAATGACCCGTGCACTAAATACTTGTGAAATAACTTCAATAATTTGAAACCAATAAAGATACCTTATCTATCTATCTATCTATCTATCTATCTATCTATCTATCTATCTATCTATCTATCTATCTATCTACAAGGACGTTTTTCTAAAAATGCTTTTTTAGGATTCAGGGGTTCTGAAACAAGTATTTCCGGTGAAATCCCTATATCGAATTTTTGGGTGGAATGCAATACCTTCTCTACCTACTAGGTATAACAGCATAGTGCAATATTAATTTAGAGGCGTTCCCGCTACAACAGCACACTTCTGAGTAAGGCTACCGTTTGCTTCAACATCGGCTGACCCTGGTGTTTTGTTTTGTGATGTGCATTTTCTCCGTTGCCCTCTAATATTTGGATGTAATAACGTAGAGTAATCAACAGAACTAAAGCTAAGTTTGCCAACGTAACACAAGGCATGAAATTATATTAGACACGGTTGCACGCAATTCTATTATTACAAATGTTTGCCAATGTACCTACAATGCAATAACATAACACAGCCGGCTCACTAAAATTAATATCTAACTTCTATATAATAGCTGTTAATTGTGTTTTTGGTAAAACACCCTCTCTACAGTAAATTTATATTACTATTTCTTTTGGTCAAGAGTATTCTGAATTTATGCAATAAAATTGAAGATTCCTGATTGCTCATCAAAAGAACTTGGTAGCCATATGAACACGTTTCAAAATTAATTCCTCTATGGTCTACTGGTTAGCATTGTAGCTTCCAAATTCACAGGTCCCAGGTTCGATTCCCGCTCGGAGGGAGAGAATTTTTTCTTTAGCCAGTATTCCCCATCCTCCCTACAGTCTGGATAGTGTGTGAGAGAGAGAGAGTATTAACACAGTAGTTAACGAGTGAAGATCACTGTTAATGGACAATTGTTCCAAAGGCAAAAGCCGTCGATGTGACCTTAGATGTTAAGGCGGCATATAAATGGAAGACAAAAAAGATATATGATACATTCACATGACTTCTCTACTCTATCGTTTATTAATGGGTATGCAAACTATTCTTACGAAAGCTTATTTTAGTATCTACTACACTTCAATACAAATAAACTTTTGCATAAATAACCATGTTACACACTTCATTATAGATACAAAGAGAACAGTGATACTCAAATGTTCAAGAACTGGGCACTATATGCTGGCCTTAAAATTCCATACTATTTTCATGCAATGGCGAGAAATAATTGTTGAAAGGACTAAGAGAATAACCAAGAAATGAACAATTTGAACCATTAATAACGAATGCCTAGAAATGGCTCATGCCCCAATAAAGTTATTTTAAATAAATTCTGTGCTTTAAACACATCTTTTCTGTATAGTACATTTTCGTGTTTCGCTTACCGCCTACCAATTATTTATTTATTTATTTTATTTTGTGAACATTACAGGTTTCCCCAATTACAACGTTCATTTAATTAAATACAATATTCTTACAATTGTAAATCAACGAAAAGATGAACACAAAATACAATCAATCGAACTGACAAAAACTTACAAAACAAATAACACAAATTACACAAAATAACACAAAAATTTGAAAATTGGTAGTTTGGTACATGATTAATTAAATAATGCAATTTATTATATGATGATTGCATTCTTAGCAAAGAAGAATATTTATATACGCTCAGTGCTATACAAGATTATAAAAAATTCCTTCAGAATAAAGATGAATCTACAGGCTATTTCCAGAACATTAAAGATATACATTTTCTTTTTCGTGTAAATATATTCAGTATATGGTATTTTAATCAAAATCGTTTGCTATTTTTAGAAAATCAAAAATTTCGAAATATCTTCTGTGTAAAGGGGGATTTTCTTGAAAATCCTCATGTCGCATCCTGGGAAAATGCTGATTTTAATAACAAGTTTGTTATTTTAACCTACTTTTCATGCGCACGCACACTTAGTTTTTCTCAGAACTTGCATTTCTGGTGAAATATCGATATGGAATTTTTGGACCGATTACAATTCTTCCTCTTCTACTAAAGGTAAGCGGTAGAATTAATAGAAAACTGGGTGCTTGCTTTTTACTTTCTCTACTACGTATAGTAAGTAGGGGAAGTATTGTATTCCACCCAAAAATTCAATACCGAGATTTCACTGGAAATATACGTTTTGAGACTCCGTGAATCCAAAAAAAAGCATTTTTGCAAACATGTCCGTGTGTGTGTCTGTGTGTGTGACTGAATAGCATAACTCAGAAATGAACAATCGGATAAACACCAAGCTTGGTATTTAGGTTCAGTATCTTCTAGAGATGCGACACGAAGGTTTTCAAGAAAATCCCCCCACCCCAATTACCCTTTACATGGAACATTTTTCGAAAATTTTAATTTTCTCAAAAATGGCTCTAACGATTTTGATTAAAATATCATATGTTTAAGATATTTTCATGACAAATGAAATTTATATCTTGAATTTTCTGGGAATGTCTCCAAAAGTATTCTTCATTGTGAACGACTTTTGCATAAGTGGTAAACCATAAGAGATAGACAAAATTTTACTACACAAAAAAATTAGATCGCGTTAAAATACACAATTTATGTCGTATATATTTTTTGTTGTTGAGTGAACCATTTTCGAGATACTGCTGTTATTCCCTTAAATTTTCCAATACTTAAACTTTTTCTCAAATGGGAATTCGTTATTCATTTTTTGTCTTGGATATGCAAAGAGTATTAATCTGTGGCAAACAGAATGGTGCTGCACATAGCAACCAGCTATTAAGAGATATGTCTATGCTTAAAGGCTACTGTATTTCTATATTGCCCTTGCAAATACAATACAAGGGGAACATAGTACGCCTTAAGCGATAGTCAAATATTTTTATAACTGGTCGCTATGTGTAATATGTAACTCTTCGCATGTCAAAAGATCGTTTCTGCAAATATTTATCTCAATTAATATGAAATAGATGGAGAATAAGAGTTTGTAAAACTATTTTATATAAGAGTAGAGAAAGTCAAGTGAGTGTAACACATCAGATTTTTTCCGTGGGTTTGCATTAATTATGTATTATATATTTCCAATAAAGTATTGTAACTATGTCTTCGATTGTACTTCTGGAGTTTCCCGATATGTGCCACTTCCTCTGTCTTGCTGAGCTTGCTTCGTCCTGTTTTGAGAACTGCAGAGCTGCCAACATATGACTTACAAACACCGCCATCTTTTCGCGAATAACGAATACCTCTTGCACTTCTTTATGCGCAGTAAGTGCCTTAATGTTGTTACCCTTTGCTAAGGTTAATTAAAAACCAGTAGCTACAACAAAGCACGCTCGCTTCGCTCGTGTGCGTTCCTTTTCGATATTTATGATTCACTTTTTATATAAGCTTATATTTCTGATTCACTGAAGGTTAGGTTGAGGTTAGTTTTTTTAATATAAACTGAGGTTAATTGCAACCAGTGATTCACGGGAGGTTAGGTTAGGTTTAATTTTTTTATATAAACTTAGGTTAATTAAAAACCATTAGTTACAAGAAAGCGCGCTCGTTTCGCTCGTGTGCGTTCCTTTTCGATATTTATGATTCACTTTTTATATAAGCTTATATTTCTGATTCACTGAAGGTTAGGTTGAGGTTAGTTTTTTTAATATAAACTGAGGTTAATTGCAACCAGTGATTCACGGGAGGTTAGGTTAGGTTTAATTTGTTTATATAAACTTAGGTTAATTAAAACCATTAGTTACAAGAAAGCGCGCTCGTTTCGCTCGTGTGCGTTCCTTTTCGATATTTATGATTCACAATTCATATAAATAAACTGAGTTTTTGAAAGGTAGAATTAGACTGAAAAATTCTATGCTATAGCCGGGATTTGAATCGGGGATCTCCCAGTCTCCGTCCGGTTGCTCTAACCACTGACTACCATGGCAACATGCCGGTACGACACTAAATTCGCATTTATCCCAGTAAATCGTAAGGAAATCTCAAATGATATCAATATGACATACCCCAATGACGACTTACAATGTTGTAAGTACTTTAAGTCCCGGGCTTCATAGTTCGGAATACTATTAGGTAAATTAATAGAATTGTTCTGTCACACAGCCGTGTGTTGGACAAGGTTGGAAAGCTGGAATCAGACGACTGAAAAATTCAATGCCATAGGCGGGATTTGAACCACGGAACTCCCGGTCTTCGTCCGGATTCTCTAATCACTGAGCTACCATGGCAACATGTGAATCCGTTGAGGAATTTAGTGTCGTATTGGCAAGTTGCAAGGGTAGCTCAGTGGTTAGAGCAAGCGGACGGTGACCGAGAGATCTGTGGTTCAAATCCCGGCTGTTGCATTAAATCTTTCAGTCGTCTGATTCTACCTTACCAACCTTGTTCAACACACGGCTTGTGTGGAAGAACAATTAAAACTTAGTTTTATTTATGGACGCTCTTTAACTGCTGTGGTCCTTTGCGTCCCATTCTATATTGGACTGAAAGACCGGTAATTTTGCTCAGAGGCTTCTTTATCAGGCTTGAGGTTCTTTTACGTGCCGTAAATCTGCAACACGGAGCACCGGCTTTACTTCCCTTCCGAAGGAAGTCATTGTAAGGATTTTTACGCCCGAAAAAACCCATCGCCATCTGCCGGGTTTGAACCCGCGTCCTCGGGAACTATTTATATAAGCTTAGATTTCTAATTCACGGGAGGTTAGGTTCAGTTTAGTTTTTTATATAAACTTAGATCAATTAGCAACCAGTGCTTCACGAGAGGTTAGGTAAGGTTTAGTTTCTTTTTATATGAACTAAGATTAATTAGCAAGCAGTAGTTACACCAAAGCACGCGAGCGAAGCGAGCATGCTTTCCTTAACAACGTTTATGATTTAGTACTTATATAAGCTTAGGTTTATGATTCACGGGAGGTTAGGTTATGTTTAGATTTTTTGTGTAAACTTATGTTAATTAGAAACCAGTGGTTCACGGGAGGTTCCTTAACTCCACAAGTGATTCTCGTTTGTGTAATGCATAACCAATAATACACTGTGTTAGCGGATTACGTGCGGGGGAACGAATAAGAAGAACAATAAAATCAAAATATCGGCAACTTAGCGGATTTGCCTACGACAGGTTGGCAATTCCCTACGTGCATGTGCATTATCGACAAAAGGGCGAAGTTTGTTGTCGTTAACCAAGAATTTTACTACAAAGGAAAGGATTCTTAAAAGTGGGTGGGTCACAGTCTTGGAAGCATCTACATCTGCCACAAAATACAATTCTAAGTTTTACTAATTATTTTACGCTTTTTAACACTATTTAGCGAAGCCATAGATATCGTAATTTTACCACTACCCCTAATTTTGTAATCATTTCAACTAAAATTGAAATGTTTCGACACATTTCGTTTAAACTTTTGTGCACAAGATTTCACTATACGTGTGGCGGTTTACCTAGAAATTCAAAGTTTTTAAGAAGCTCTCCATCATGCTTTATTTTGCACCGAATCCAACCAGCTTTAAAAGGTTCACAAAAATATTCTTCAAGCTTCTATATATAAAATCTCAACGACGTACCTGAAGCAGTTGGCGAATTGTTTCATGCGTGCGTACGGACAGGTGGTTAATAGCAAAAGAATTCGCTTTAAAGTTAGATTTCTGTATAACAAGCAACAATGAACTGTGTTCACATCGTTCACATCAAACAAACGATTGCATTTCCTTAACTTTATTTCATTTTCCTTGTGTGCGTTCTCGTACTTGTCTGATTGCGTTGTGAAACAGCAAAGCAAAAACAAAGCCAGTAAACTAAACAGCATACAACAGATCATTACGAAAAGCTTCGCGTGAAAGAAAACTCTTCCAAGCATAAAATGAAGCTGAAATTGGTTTGTTGCAGGCCGAGCACTTAAGGACAGCAACCCCATCTAAAGAGGTATTTGAAAACAGTTCTATAGATTCCATGCTTTAAGGTTAGGTTCGGTCTGCAATTTTAAACTTTCTTATAAATGAATGACGGAAGCTTCTATTATTAAAAAACTAGAGCAAAACTTTCGTTATTGTTCCTTACTGTCAATAGGACCGCGATCGAAAACTCAGGCAATTAAGTGCATCTTTTATTGCTTTGTACGAGTGAACAAACATAATCAACATTTAACACAGTTTTTAAATATTCTATAAACACTTTTTAAAATTTTAACACACATTAGAACGCATCAAAATCAAAAATATGTTCTCTAATGAAAAAATGTCCGCTACTGGCGTCGTACCACCGTTGCACAAAAGCGTGGGATCTTTCCTTATATTGCCAATATTGTAGAATAAAACTCAGCTAAGGTACACATACCTACAAGTACAGCGAACATCTGAAACGGAAAAAATTAGCATTCGGTGCGAGGCGAGCGTGCGAGTTTTATTTATGGACGCTCTTTAACTACTACGGTCCTTAATGTCCCGTTCTATATTGGGCATGAAATTTTGCTCAGAGGCCTGTATCAGGTTTTAGGTTCTTTTACGTGCCATAAATCTACGACACGGGACTACAGTCTTTACTTCCCTTCCGAAGGAAGCCATGCTAAGGATTTTTACGCCCGAAAAAATCCATCAGCCTGGTTTGAACCCACAACCTCGGGAACTAGTGGTTAGCATGCTACCTTTACACCACGGAAGACAAGCGTGTGTTCCATAACGATGTGTAGATTCAATATTTATATAAGTTTTGATTTCTGATTCACTGGTGGTTAGGTTAGGTTTAGTTTTTTGTATAAACTTAGGCTAATTAGCAACCAGTGGTTACACCAAAGCACGCGAGCGAAGAGAGCGTGCATTCTTTAACGATTTTTATGATTCACTAATTATATAAGCTTTGGTTTCTGATTTACGGGAGTTTAGGTTAGATTTTGTTTTTTGTTGTTTTTTTTAATGTAAACTTATGTTTCTGACTCAAGTGAGGTTAGGTTTGGTTTAATTTTTTATATAACCTTTGATGTCTGATTCACGGGAGATTAGGTTAGGTTTAGTTCCTTTTATGTAAGTTTTGGTTTCTGATACACAGGAGCTTAGGCTAGGTTTAGTTTTTTATATAAACTTAGGTTAATTAGTAACCAGCAGTTACACCAAACCACGCGAGCGAAGCAACGGTGCTACATCTTTCGCAACGAATTGCATTAATAGCTCCACTAATTCATCTTCTTTTTCCCAAAATCTGCCAGTAAAACCTCAACAATTGGTGCTCACAACCGACACTCCATTTCGTTAATCTGAATGTAAACTGAAAGTCATTCATAATTACGCTACATTTTACTGCCTTTTTTTACCCTCATTTCGCTACGTTTTCATATGTTGGTTGAATTACTTCGCCAGATTTAGCCTTAAGTTAGCAGAATCTAACTGTAAATGTCGCCAGAGTTTGCTATATAAGCGAGATAACTCATTTGGGTGGGTTGGCCACTTTCACTAGTCGAGATAACATAGCATACTATGAATCCAATCCTTAAAATATTATTGCAGTTACAGCCTTATTGACATACAGGGAATTTTATCCAAAACTTTCTCCGATATGCGCCCTACTTATGTTGGCCAATTAGCTGATGTTCGGTCAGTGTTGGGTGCTTTGTAGCTATGTTAATTCATGCAATTTAATCTTCAAGGAACGCCAAAATTTGTAAAAATAAAATAAAAATTTTGATGTGTTACATCCACATAACTCTTTCTACCCTCTATCGTTTATTAATGGGTATACAAATTATTCCTACGAAAATTTACTTTTCTATATACTTCATTTTAATCCAGATAAACCTTTGCAGAAATAGCTACATTACAAATTTCATTAGGATACAAAGAGAACAGTGATGTTCAAATGTTTAAGAACTGGACGCTGTACGCTGACCTTAAAATTCCATACTGTTTCTATCAATCACCAGAAACAACTGAAAATCGATGGAACTTAAAAAGAATGACAAAGCATTAAGCAAATCGAACTAATAACGGACATCTCGGAAATAGCTTTTGTCATAGAAAAAGCTCTTTGACATAAATTGTGTTTTAAAGAGATCTACAATTGTTGTATAGTGTGTTTTCGTCTATAGCTTAACGTTTACGAGTTATTGTATAAAATTTCTTCCAAATGAAGTGGGTTTCACAGGCTATCCAGAAAATTTTAGATATACATTTTATTTATCATGTAAATATCTTTAATAAATAGCATTTTAATCAAAAGTGTTAGTCAGTTTTTAGGCAATCAAAAATTCTGAGCAAAATCTAACACGTAAAATCTAGTTTGGGTAGGGGGATTTTGTTTAAAATTTTCGTATCGCATCTTCGGGAGGTACTGAACCTAAATACCAAGTTTGGTGTTTTTCCGACTTTTCGACTTTGAGTTATGCTGTTCACAGACACATACACACACTGACCTTTTTCTAAAAATGCTCAAACATATATTTCCGGTGAAATCTCAGTATCGAATTTTTGGGTGGAATACAATACCTTCTCCGCGTGGTAGAGAAAGTAATGCTTAAGAAATTTACGGCAGAGCGCACCCACAATATTCCAGAATGAAAAAGAAAGGAGTGAAGCACTAGATGTTGCCCGGATGAAATCATATAACCCACCCACCCTTTTTGCTCCAAAACTACTTATAACCTGTTTTTGGCATGAGGCATATCACAGGGAATTTACAATCAGATGTAGAGTAACAATAATGATTATTCTTGCATTGTGCAGATGTGTCTGAGGAAGGCAGCGATCTCCACGGTGTTGAAGTGGTGTTTGAGAACCATTGGCAGAGGAGCGGTCCGTGAGAGACTTGGCCGACATGTTGCGAATTGTGTGCATTCTGTTAACAGTTGTAGGGCCCTTTGTAGAAGTTTTCCGGGGCAGTTACAGAGTGGTGAAGGACATTTCTTTATTTTGTAGGATCTGAAAAAGCCGTGGTTAGTCAGAAATTGAGTGATTATGTAGTTTGGACCTAGGGATAAGGAAAGCCTGTGATGTACGTTGGGTGCGAAGTCTTATTGTGGATTCCTTGCTCTGAATTGATGTAGGCTGAGACAGTGAGTTCTGCGCACCGAGAAATATAAAATGATAGCCATTATAATATGAAAGTAAATATTAATAACACTCGGAATAATATTATTAAATAAGACTGGGAAATGAATATTACTTGTAAAGATGAATATGGGTTGCAAGGCAGTGCAAGCAGCAGACAGGAAACGGGGTATGTTTTCCCCATTATAGCCGAGTAAGGGCAGAAGACGCTTCTGTTGATGTACCGTTAGGTCGTCTGAAAAACAGGTGCGTAGAGACGAAGGTCAGTGCTTTGATAGACACAGGCATGTGATTTCATGTGTCAAACAATAAGAAAGAAGGTAGAAATCAGTGATAGTGAAATGGGGTGGCAGAAAAATTCGAAATAAAGAAACAGGAGAGTTCTGAAAATCACTTGTTCGTGGCATTCCCTTGAATTCTGTTCTAAAAAAACAAATGTGGGTGCAAGTCAAAGCAAATTCATAGAAAAGTGTCGGAGGATAGGCGCGATAGTTTGAAGTATAGCAGTAAATGCGGCGCCCGAAGAAATGCATATGTGTGGCGAGGCTCCATTAGGAATCAGATATAAAAGGTGATAGAAAATAAACAGGTAGAAAAACGAATGTTATGCACCACACCCTAGATCCAAGATCCCCTCAAGCTTGTGTTCCAAATTCTTATGTAGTCCTTCAGTAGCTACTTGCTACAGGTCAAAGGGATTCCCTTGTAGACGTAGTGGTTCTGTGGCTGATCGCGATCTTTGTGAGGTAATCCATTCTTAGAGACGACATTTATACAACCCCCTCAAGAAAGTATTGTTCTGCATGTTAAACAATTCTAGCAGCCAAATTAATGGAGAGGAAAATCTAATTTTTCAGGTCGCTCAATGCCAAAATTGCAACTCTTTTGTACGTGATGTTTTCAAAATCATCTTACATGCATTGAGTAGAGTAACTTTTTTGTGTATTACTTGATTTTTCGTATGTATTAGTTGATAGGGTTTTATTTGATGGAGGAATAAAGTGTCAAACCTGGGCATTTTCAACATTTTTGCCTTAATTTCTCATTTTCCGCTCACTTTAAATGACTTACGAATTTATTTCTCCACCAGTTTAGGTCACATGTCGATGAAAGAGTGTGGATGTATGCATAAAAGCATGCTCTACCCAATGCATGAAAGATCGTTTTGAAAACACAAAGTACAAAAAAAAAGTTGCAATTTTGCCATATTTTTCTAAAAATTATAAAACTGATAAAATGAACGATCCGAAAAATATCCAAAACACAAACTGTATTGCCATTTGATCTTTAGGTCCAAAAACTTTAAGTTTTTCCCTCCACTAATTTGACTTATAGAATCTTTTAAAGTTTAGACAAATACCTTCTTGAGGGAGTGTACATGAGAAATTGAGCTACACGGTAACGTGTGAGGCTCGCATTCGGGAGGTTCCGGGTTCAATTACCGGTGGTCGCAACTCTGACCATGGGTTTTGCGTGATTTTCTCTGGTTGACAAGGCGAATCCTGAAGTGGTGAATCTTTCTCCCACCCTCCGTTTCCTCCAATTTCATTTCCATTTCATGTTTCAGGTTGACTCCGGGGCTGTGGTTCGGTGATGTTGGGCAGATAACAGAGGTTTATGAACTGGAACTTCTTCTCGGCCCTGCTAGAGGGAGGCCTGTCGAACCTCCACTGCTGGGTCGTGTTACTGCGGTTCCATTAGAGGGACATCTCCGAGTGACTCTCCGTAGCCGAGTGCTCAAGCCTAGAACTGTTGGGAACTTTGCGCGTCTCTGTCGACTTGCCCCGGCCTCGCTCTGCAACCTATACGTCTCCTGCGGTTCTCTTCCCCCTTCCGTTCCTACCGGGGGTGTACGCACAAAAGACTCATTGGGGTGGAGGTGCTAAGTATCCCCTCCATTGACCAGCCCTAGCCTGTCCTATACAAGAGAATCTGGCGCCATTTTGAACAAAAGGTGCTAAAACATCGGCAAACGCTCGTTAAGTTAATGTCACCAACATATGAAAATGCTACGAAAGTAATGTAGCGGTTTTAGCCTCACAGAACATATGGCTACGTTTTGTTGCGTTCCGCCATTGCGGCCGGGCCACAACGGCTTCACTTCTCTATTTATAAAAAACACCTCTAGGTTACACTTTGCGGCTTGGGGCCCTCAAGCCTGGACTACGTTGGTAGTGGAAGCAATGTTCCCATAATCTTCGAGTAGGATGCATATACCAGGGTTGTTCCAGAAGTATCCGACCTAACAAGAAAACACAAAAAATTGGAGAAAAAACATCTTTATCTCTCTACATAGTCTCCTTTCAGCTCGATACACTTTTCCCAGGTGTTCAATAACTTCGATACCCTGTTTATACTGAGAACCATTGAGTTCTGAAAAATACCCATCAACTGCAAGACTCCAGCTCTTCACTGTTGGAAAATCTTTTAGCACCAAGCTATAGAAAATAATCAGAGGGGGCTAAATCTGGCGAATAGGATGCATGAAGAAGCAATTCGAACTTTAACCCATTGATTTTGGACATGGCGATAATGAATGTGTGAACTGGTGCATTGTCTTGATGAAACAAAAGTTTCTTTTACAATAAATGCGGCCGTTTTTGCTCGATTTCATTAATCAAATGCTGCAATAGGTTCTCATAATACTTGCCATCGATTGCTTTTCCTTTTGAAGATAATCAATGAAAATTATTCCACACACATTCCAAAAACTGACGCCACGACCATACCCGCAAATGGAACGGTCTCACCTTTTTTGGAGCAGATTCTCCCCTTTCAATCCGCTGTTTTGACTGTTCCTTCGTCTCAGGTGTGAAGTGATAAACCCATGTTTCATCCATGATTATGAATCGACGCAAAAATTTGGCTTTATTGCAGCGAAGCATCGCCAAACACTCGACTGCAACGTCTTCACGATGTTACTTTTGTCCCATTGTGAGTAAACGCGGCACCCATCGTGCACATAGCTTTCTCATGTCTAAACTTTCAGTCAGTATGCGCTGTACAACACTTTTTGAAATTCCTACAATGTCTGCTAGCTCGCGAAATTTCAATAGAGGTCATCCAATACCATTTTCTGTATTTTCTTCACAGTTTCTGGCGTGGTCACTTCATTTGGTCGACCACTTCAATGTTCGTCTTGGCAGCTCGCTTAAGCTTTTGCACCCAATATTTTACTATTGTAAACAAATAAGAAGACTCCCCCAGATTAGAATCTAGCTCATCTTTTATATTAGTTGGACTAAAACCTTTCAAATGAAAGTATTGTATCACATAACGAGGACCAGTTTTATCCATGTTTATAAATTCGCTGAGAGCGTTCACTATTGATGGCTGCAAAACAATTACTAAACGACGTAGCATCGTCAAACTTCAACTTAAGCTTTATAGGGTTGGTGCTTTCTACCACAATCATTTGTTTGAAACAACAACCACTATTTATACATCAGGTCGGGTACTTCAGGGACTGCCCTCGTATATAAGTTTGGTTATAATGAATAAAAAGCAAGTAATTGTGATAAATATCTTACTGTGTTAATTTGTGTTATAAAATATATTAAAATATATATTGGACGTACAATAAGATAATTATAGATATACCTGTGTGTATAGTGACCCTAGTGATTCTCATATACGGGAGTACTGCTGAACCTTGTAAAAACCTGAAATATGCTCCTAAATTCCGAAGAATCCAGCATTATAAATCTTTGTATTTTGTTCCAGGAACATGGAGGTTCAAGCATTCCTTATTTTGCTGTTAGTGAAGACCCAATTGGTCACAAGCACCATGGCACCAATACTAACAATAAAGCGGCATACAGCTCCCCAAGAAAGTAACCAGAGTTATCGCCTTCCCCGTACCTTCACACCTCTACACTACGTGATCAATCTGGTGCCGCATATCTTCCCTGGAAACTTCACCTTTGATGGTGAAGTGCATATTCTTGGACTTTCCACCAAAGTCATCAATAAGATCGTCCTTCATTTAGAGGACTTGCAGCCCACCAGCATAAAAGTGAATTCCTTGAATCCTCACAAGGCATTTCAGATCAACTTTACGAACTATAACAGCACCACGCAAATGTTCACCATTCACCTGACGGAAAATCTCAAGATCAGCAATCCATATAATATCAGCATCAAATACATTGGCAACATCAGGGATGATATGTTTGGCCTCTATAGAAGCTGGTACATCACTACAGAGAACAAAACCAGGTATATTAGGCTCTTTCTATAATAGGATAGGACAGGAGCAGAGGGGGGGCATAGCACCTCGACCTACGCAGGTCTGTACCTAGGCCCCTGACGCGCCCCCGAGAGGGAGGCATGAGGTGAGAGAGGCAGAAGGCGGCCGGACTAGGAGGCACGGCAGGAAGGTAAAGTCCCTACTGTTTGGAAATTTAAATTCTCAAGATAGCAGCTGGTGCAACCGGGTTCCCACACCCCCCTGTGGGCTTACACATACACTGGGGGCCCGGGACGCGAAGGCCACCCCATTCCGGAGTACGAACGTTTACTCTGCCATGCACACGCCGAGACCTCCCGCCGACACTTGCAACCCTGAAAGAGACTAAGCGGATGATAGTTGAAGTGAAATGAGATTGGAGGTGAAATGGTGGGTTAGGAAATTTGGAGAATGTATTGATCCTTCCTAGCACTCGCCGAACGACCCAAGAAAACCCCCCAAAAAACCATGTCAGGAAGGTCGACCGCGGGAATTGAACCGAAGATCTCCGAATGCGGTCCATAGACGGTACCGCCTGGGCCCGCTCAGTAAGCTCTTTTTTATCAAACTCACTCCCATTAGCATCTCCGACTAACAGCTTTGGTTTCCTAGCCTATGGTTCTGCTAACTGTCGGTTTAGTTTCCGTGTATACAGAGTAACTGCGGTTCGGTTAACCTGAAGCTATTTAATACCTCAGTATAGCTGGTAATCTTGGAACTAGATTATATTCACGGTGATGTTTCTACAGCACTATCCAGTTGTATTTCGTTGCATTAAAACGAAATTAAATCGAAGGACCTATCGATTGTGATTCTTGAACGTTCAGTCTACTTTTTATTTTCTCATTAGCTGACGTATAGTAAGTACAGAAAATATCGTATTCCACCCAAAAATTCGATATCGAGGTTTCAGCAGAAATAGACGTTTTGGGGTTCCCTAAATAAAAACTAAAGAAAAGCATTCTTAGCTTCTCTACATGTATACTGGCATGCATAACTTGTGGTCCATAATGGAACGTAGCTGTTAATGTTGGTACTGACAAAATCTAGCCACAACCCCTACCAGCGTGATCACCTGTTTTTTGGAGCTGAATTCTGGCCACTGGATTGATAGGGTACTTTACATCCCCAAAAGTATGGTCTTACTGTCATATGTATAAATTTCGTAGCTGTCGCTCAGTCTAACCACATATTCAAATAACTCTTCACCCCTTTCTCTAGAAGGCCGAATTATATTATTTTTAGCCTTTCCTTGTGTACCAATCGTTTTGAAACTCTTTCAAAGGGGTGGTATCCGAATCACCCTTTCGTTCCACGTAGATTATATATCGTTCATTGGTTAGTTTGTATTTCCCTGTATTGTTTTTTAGCCCAGTCACATGGAGCACTGATACTGCTGGTTGGAGTCTAAAGTTGGTTACTGAAGACGAAAACTTTACGGAGGGAAAATACTATTGCAATCTAGGGGAATGTGGCACTTTTTATGCACGAGAGTGTACCTAGGAGGTAGAGGAAGATTGCATTCCACTCAAAACTTCGATGTCAAGATTTCAACGGAAAAATATGTTTTGAGGCCTTCCGAATAATAAAAACAATAATTTTTAGAAAAATGTTTTGTGTATGCATGTGTGTATGTCTGTGTGTGTTTGTCTGTCTGTCTTAAACGACATTACGTAGACACAAAAAGTCAGATAAATACCAAACTTAACAGTTAAGTTCAGTATGTTCCAAACATGCGACACTAACATTTTCAACAAAAATCCCACCCCAAACTATTCTTTACTGGAAAGCTTTGATACCCTTTTCTCAAAAATGGCTCTTACGATTAGGATTAAAATACCATATACTCAAAATAATGGCATGACTCATAAAATCTAGACCATCTTGAGTTCTCTAGAAGTTGCCTAGAAAGAATTTTGTATAACTTTATTTAAACGGTAAAATCCAAGTTATTGGCAAAAGATTACTGAACAGAAAAATGTACACTGCCAGACATAGGGTTCCGGACACCCAGTGAAAGTAATAAAAATCAGCGTATAGTTTATCGTCCTCCGTGGTGTAGTGGTTATATGCTAGACTCTAGTTCCAGGGTCGCGAGTTTTAACCCGGCAAAGGCTTCCTTCGGAACGGAAGTAAAGCCGGTGGTCACGGATCGTAACCTCTGTTTGGACATGCATGTCGCGGGTGTGATATACTGCCGCACGAGAAATAAACTTGTGCCTTTCCAGGACAGATGACGTGGACCCAAAAAAGGATGTTGGATGGAATCGGTTTACTAAGCTGCATGGAAGCGATCCGAAAGCCGGTTTCAACTTTAAATCGGTATCTGTTGGCCGGATTTTCCCGTTCAACCGATTGGAGCTTGCCGTAGTTGACCAATACAACACATTCGTTAAGGAATTACGAACGATACAGTAATCAAGTGCTCTTCTGCCGGAGTGATGTTGATCGAAATAGTTGCCCCATTTAACAGTTCGATGGAAGATTCACCTCTGTGACGCTGTAGATACCTGTTGTAAACCACCTTATTATTAAATGTAATAACAGCTGCGTTCTGTTTTCCTATCAGATGAATTGCTAGCAGTTCTTTTCTTTGACATGTAGGTAGCACTTCGTCAATCCAACTATGTATATCCGGAGCTGACGGCTGTGGATCTTCTTTCTTGAAAGCATTCTTTAAAGCAAAGGGTATCCGAGACGAAACGCTGTAATTTGAAACATTTATACTGAACATAAGAAACAACCCAGACAAGATTGTTAGGTGTTAGATGGTAGATTGGTTCCGGAAATTTATATTTACAATAGCTTATCAGGTTCAATTTTATTCATTTTACTTCATGTTTATTTCGGGTGTTGAAAACCGAAAAATTTGAACATTTTGAAGAAAAAAACTGAAAAATGGCAACGAATGCTGAAAAAGCACAAACCGTGTGGTGAATACAGAAGTAGAGTCTATCATTGCAGTTTAACTACGTTTCCGTGCAGAGTAGTGCAATGCCTCACGTGACCCATTCCAACGGATTTCTTGGGACTTCTTGCAAAGTATTTGAAATGCGATGTTCTTGACAGTCTCCTCCTATGTTCTTGATTGTCCACCACCATGCCACTTGGTAACAGATACTATCTCTAGAAACGCTGTTTTCCATACCTTGATTCTCTTGGCATCGGAAGGGTTTCTGTAGTACTACAATGATGCACCCTAGTTCTGCATGCAACGACACTGTTTGGGTTTTTTTCAGCTTTCGCTTCGGACGGACGTATTTTGTTGTCATTGTATACAAATACGATAATTAGTAGATACTTACCATGCTAGCCTCTGGTTCCCGAGATCGCGGGTTCAAACCCGCCAGAGGGCGATGGATTTTTTTCGGGCGTAAAAATCCTTAGCCTTGCTTACTTTGGAAGGGAAATAAAGCCGCTGGTCCCTTGTCGTAGATATGCGGCACGTAAAAGAACCTCAAGCCTGATAAACAGACCTCTGAGCAAAATAGCCGGTCTTTCACGTCCAATCTAGAATGGGGCGCTAATAACCACAGCAGTTAAAGTGCGTCCATAAATAAAACTCAATTTATTTTCATTTTGTGGATAAAGAAAAGAAAACAAGAAGATAAAGGAAGATGCACTATTAACCGGAGTTCACGTCCCACACGATGTGTACACTGCGGCTACACGCCTTATACTGTAATGTCCCTGAGGTTTATAATAGAGGAACGTGCATCATCTTGGCTACGTTTTACGTTTGCCTTCGGATCGTCGAGAGCTTTTTGTCTATCTACTCCCGATAATTTAACATCAGCATACGAACGTTTATGCTTAATTCAAAGTGTCTTCTGATATTAAAGTGTGTAATAAACTGCAATTGTTGTCAACATATCATGCACACAGACTTGTTGTCTTTTAGAATATAAAGTGCCTGTTTTCCCACTCACTTTGAAGATTCGTTTTGGAGTCTTGGTTGAAGTAGAGGGTGAAGCCATCACTACTTGTTTTGAGAAACACGCCCGCACATGTTCTGCAAATCGCAACAGAACCGGTCGCTATACTTTGGTGGGGGAAGGAGCGGGGGGCTGTAGGAAAATGCCATTACATCTTGGGAGGACTGTTCCACAGGCCTACTTTAGAGATAGCAACCTCAATGGCGACCTACCAAGTGCTTTATTCCTGATTACACAAATAGTTAAGCCAGGCTATGAGGCAATTATTCTTATGTTTCATTATTATGTCATTGAGGTTGCTATCTCAGTGAGACACCTTGGTGGTCTACTTGGAAAAAAACTCGAGTTGATTGAGGAATTCAATGTTCCAGCGGCATGTTGTCATAGTAGCTCAATGGTTAGAAAAGCCGTGTTCAAATACCGGCTATAAATTCATTTTTTCAGCTGACTACAACAAGAACAATCCCTAGGCCGTGTAGGTCTTTAAAAAGTATAATTAATTCCATTATATATAATATTAAATGCATAATAATAAAACGTAATATTAAGTTATTTCTCACCCAGTCCTCGTTCTACAAGGTTGATTGGGTAGTGTATGTTACAATGGATTACTTGTTTACACGAATCATAATATAGTTATGGTAGGTTTTTTTCTGAACCCTCCTTTGTTTCTACCAAGTATAACGTCCCTCATAGTTCATGCTTATTTCTTCGTATCAATTCAAGTAAATTCAGAGAGAAGAGGGCAGGGTGGAAATTAGAATTGGTTAGATAAATGTATAAACCTTACGGAATAAAATTCACTTCTACGAACTATGCAAATGGGCCACAGAATTTTAATTCAATCGAAAGAGACGAAGGGTAAGACCAAAAAAGAGATGGAGTGACTAAGTATTATTGGAGATTGAATTGACGCTTATGTCCAGTCCCTATAGGTGATTGATTATGAAGAAAATCATATCATACTAGTACATTTTTGCATAACATATTTAGTCGTTCTGTTTGATTTTTACTAGTTATTTAAATAGAAACGAATGACTGAGAACAGGAAAAATTTTCGCCTGACATTTCAATAGCAAATCGCCACACATCTACATAGACTATCATTTTGTCAGTTGCTGTACTTTATTTTTACATTACTCGGTATAAAAATAAGCTTTAAAAGCACCTTGAAACTGACTGTTTTAGAGCTTATAGTATTACTGCAAGACAGTTTACCTGTGCACAATAGTTTCGCAGCAGTGAGACGATGTTCCATTACTTAAAGGTGGTTGTTGCTCAACTCCTGTGAATGCTAATGGGATTGCCTGGATTTCTTTTATTTACTCTGCCTACTGGGCGTCCTTCTGTCGCCTAGAAACACTCAATCCAGAGATGCCAAAATAGCTTTTAAATTGATTAACCGTAACATTGTAGTGTTTAATGTTATGTTTAATTAATGATTGAACTAAAACAAACAACCGAAGCTTTAAAAATATAAATTCCAAACCTGCACTACATTTATGCTGTATTTAAAATTAGATAAAACTTTGTGCCGTATCCCATGTTGCTGATAATGTTTATTTTCCCTACCACGTACATAGTAGGTAAAATTAACATTGAATTGAGTTTTATTTATGGACGCTCTTTAACTACCATGGTCCTTAGCGTCCCATTCTATATTGGGCGTGAAAGACCGGAAATTTTGCTCAGAGGTTCTTTTACGTGCCGTAAATCTACGACACGGGACCACCGGCTTTACTTCTTTTCCGAAGAAAGCCATGCTAAGGATTTTTGGCCCGAAAAAATCCACCGCCCTCCGACGGGTTTGAGCCCGCGACCTCGGGAACTAGAGGCTAGCTCGGTACCACTAGTCCACGGAGGACGACACATAGTAGGTAGAGAAGGTATTGTATTCCACCCAAAAATTCGATGCCCAGATTTCATCGAAAATAGTTTTTAAGGCCCTCTGAACCCAAAAAAGCATTTTTAGAAAAATGCCTTCCATGTGTGTGTGTGTGGGGAGAGGGCCGTGACTGTATCTAGCTGGCTGTCTGTCCGTCTACCTGTGAGCAGAGTAACTCAAAAACGAAAAGTCAAATACGTACCAAACTTGGGTTTATTTTTCTTTTTACAGTTGGAGGTTTAACAGGATGAGCTGGGATATTAGGATCATCTCAAGGAATTTTAATTGAACTGAATCAGGACAACCTGGATCTTTAATTGGAGATGATCAAATCTATAATGTTATCGTTACTGCTCATGCTTTCATTATAATTTTTTATAGTTATACCCATCATAATTGGTGGTTTTGGTAATTGATTAGTACCTCGAATAGTCTGTTGGTACCTGTTCAGTACCTTCCGAAGATACGACACAAAGATTTTCAAGAAAATCCCGCAACCCAACTACTCTTTATGTGGAACATTTTCCGAATTTTTTTATTTTCTAAAACATGGTTATAACAATTTTGATTAAAATACCATCTATTAAAGATATTTATATAACAAATATAATCTATATCTTGAATTTTGTGAGAATACCCTGTGAAAACCTCTTAATACAGAAGGAATTTTGTGTAATCTTGTATAACTGGTAAACGATAAGCGATGGACGAAAATATACTACACAAAAATATAGATATCTTTAAAACACACAATTCATTTCAAATAACGCTTTTGTGGCAGCAACTATTTCAGAGATATACATTATCAACGGTTCAAATTCATCAATACTTAGCCATTCCTTTCAAGTCCTGTCGAAGTTCAGTTGTTTCTCGCGATGCCATGGAAAGAGTATGGCCAGCTATAGTGTCCAGTTCTAAAACATTTGACTATCGCTATGCCCTTTGTATCTATAACGAAATATGTAGCTGTTTCTGCAAATGTTTATGTCGATTGTCGATCTGGATGGCTTAGTTGGTTAGGCCCTGGGCTTTTAATCGGGTACAAAACCGGATTCTGAATTGTTGTCAGATGCTTATAATTTTATGAAACTTGAGTACTTAGTCAAGCCAGCTTTGACAGCTATTAATGCTTTTGTTTGCTATTTATACATGCCTCTTGTATATTGGATGATGATTCGAGATCTCTATGATATTTTCAATAAGCCTAGTTTCCGTAGTAATCACTTCCTTTGCCACTTCTTTCTTCATTAGCTTCCAGACATTTTCAATGGGGTTCATATCTGGTGAATTCCCCGGCCACGGCAACAAAGGGATGTTCTCCTCTCTCAGAAAAGCTATCACTGATTTTGCAGTGTGACACCTTGCCCACTCTTACATAAATATGAACTGGGAACTGCATTTGGGAAGCAGTCTAGACCCATAGTTTTAAGTGTGCTTAAAAGCGACAGCAATAGATTTACTAGTGGTAGTGGTAGTGGTGGTATTTATTAAGTATTTAGCATTACATTAATTGCATAACACAGTCACATGGGTCATAAGACCGTACATGCTCTCTAGAAAAATACCTGGTCTGTATACGTGACTTGCAGTATCATCCAGAAAACCATTATTTTTTTTATAATCACCGCACTATATACATACATATAAAATTGAAAAAACACTCTGAATCACACACTCAAACACACACACACACACACACACACAGTCGCGCACAAGTACTCGAGCACTACATATGTTTAAAGAAAAATTACATAAACACCTTATCTCTTAGTACACGTACTTCCATTAAGTATGTGCCCAAGCTTGGCCAGTTTTGGCTGTTTAGAATCAAGTCCCAGCATGCTGTCCTCCGTCTGTTGGAAGCCAAAAATACTTCCGGTAATATTTTTTTCCTAATACCCTCCGTCTGCACGCATGCTGCCAAAATATGCGTCCAGTCTTCTTGTTCCCCGCATAATGGGCAAATCCTCCTGCCATCGTCATCAACAATCTTGCGAGCTTTCCACCCTCCCAACCTAAGCCATGCTATTCCAGTCCTCTGTTTTATACCTAATTCCAAAATATATGTTTCCTTACCCCATCTAGTTTTTATTTCATTTTGTAGCTCCAATGTTGATCTTTGTCTACATTCAGATTCTATTTTCTGCCTGTTTATATCGCATAGTCGTCTTTTGACCTTTCTCACGGCACTGTGTGTATTTTCATTACCCCTTTGCCAGATATCATTTAAGCCAATTTTTGATAATTCGCGTTGCAACCCCGCCGCCCACCATAATAGATTTACTAGCATGTAAAGGAACTCCTGCAGGACGAAATTCGGGCACACCGGCGGCACTGATATGATACTGGATAATTTGCAACGTCATTAACAAACAAAAATGTTTATTCTTTTATCGAGTAAAATGAAGTAGACAGGAAAATAAACTTTGGTAAGAATAATTCGTATACCCACTACTAAGTGATACAGGATGGAGAAAGTCAGGTGACATCAAATTTTTTTAAACCTCGAATCATTTTTACTTTCTTCACTACCTACTTATAGTAAGAAGGTAGTACTGCATTCCACCCAAAGCTTCGATGTCGAGATTTCAATGAAAATACACGTTTTGATACCCCTGAATCCAAAAGGTATATATCTTCAGAGAACGATCCGTGTGTGTGCGTGTGCGTGTTTGTGTGATAGAAAGAGAGGGGGGCAGAGAAATCCTTGACTAAAAAACGAAAATTTGTTGGATATAAAATGTTTAAGTTTAGCATCTTCCAAAGATGTAACACAAATATGTTTTAAGAAAATTCTCCCACCTCTCCTTTACATGGAAAAATGTTTGTTATTTTTTATTTTCTTAAAATTAGCTCTAATGATTTTGATTAAAACACCATATGTTTTAAATAGCATCATGACAAATAACATGTATGTCTTATAACTGGTAAACTGTAAGATACAGACAAAATCTTACCACACAAAAATGTAGATCTTGTTAAAACACACAATTTATGTCAAATATAAAGAATTGTGACTTTAACCATTTCCGACGTATTCTTCGTTATTGGTCTGAATTTTTAAATATTTATACTATTGAAGTGGTAAATGGCTCTTCCTTTTTTCTTTTTTTTTTTTTTTTTGTCTCGTGGCCATGCAAGAACAGGTTTTCAAAGTCAACACACAGTGATCCGCTTTTAAAACACTATTAGTCTACTTGTATCCGTTTTATACCTACGACGAAGTGTGCAAGTGTAATGAACATTTATCTCGATTAGGTTAAATATATAGAAGAATAGTCTTGCGCCGTGGCGCAATGGGCTGGATCGTACTGCTCTGGCTCCCGGCCACGGAATGCGCCCGGGTTCGATCCTAACTATGGTGTTGTGCATTTAAGGTCCCGGGTATACGACCGGTGCCCACACAGCATCGTGAGGAAAGTGAGCGATAGCCAGCGGTCCTGGACTCGCGAGCCAAATTTCTGGGTGGGGGATGCGTGAAGTTGGCCATATGACCTCACCGTATCGGTTGGATAATCGCCCACGTCTGCCGTGCGCACGTGGGCGTGAAGCCGGCAGTCGGGTTGACCGGTCCAGGTCCTTCGCGGGCTGTAGCGCCACAGTCACGTGAACGCAATTATTAATTTTTACTTTCTCTACCGCATACATAGTAGGTAGAGAAGGTATTGCATTCCACCCAAAACTTCAATAACGAGATATCGGAAATACTTTTTGGGGGATCCCTGAATCCAAAAAGGAGAATTTTTAGTAAAAGGTCCGTGCGCGAGTGCGTGCGCGCGCGCGTGTGTGTGTGTGTGTGTGTGTGTGTGAACAGCATAAGTTAAAAACGAAAAGTTGGATAGATACCAAACTTGGTATTTAGGTTCAATATCTTCCAAAGATGCGACACGAAGATTTTCAAGAAAATTCTCCAACTCCAAACTACCCTTTACATGGAACATTTTCAGAATTTTTTATTTTCTAAAAAATGACTAACGACTTTGATTAAAATTACCACATATTAAGGGCATTTAAATGACAAATAATATATATATATATATAATCTTGAATTTTCTAGGAATAGCCTGTGAAGTCCACTTCATTTGGAAGGAATTTTGTATAATTTTGTTTAACTGATAAACATTAAGGGATAGACGAAAACGTAATGCACAAAAAATGTAGATCTCTTTAAAACAAACAATTTATTTCAAATAAGGTATTTGTCGTATAAGCCATTTCTGAGATAACCATTATTAAATATTCGAATTGTTCATTTCTTAGTCATTTTTCTTAGTCCTGTCAATATTCAGCTTTTTCTCTTGATTAAATGGAAACAGTATAGCATTTTAAGTCCAGCATATAGCGTCCAGTTCTTAAACATTTGACTATCGCTGTTCCCTTTGTATCTATAACTAAATGTGTAATGCAGCTATTTCTGCAAAAGTTTATTTGGATTAAAATGTAGTAGACATAAAAATAAGCTTTAGTAATAATAATTTTATACACCCTCTACTAAACGAGGGAGGGTAGAGAAAGTCATGTGAATGTAACACATCAGATTTTTTTCCAGATGGATCGCCGCTACCCAACTAGAACCAACACATGCAAGACGAGTATTTCCCTGTTTCGATGAGCCAGCACTGAAGGCCAAATTTCAGATTAATGTAGCAAGACCACACGATATGCATACCATCAGCAACATGCCTCTGGATACCTCTCTACGGGAAGGTTTGTAAGTATTGAGGTGTGAACGCACTAAGACGTGTCAGTCTCACAGATTTGGTTGGAAATAAAACAGTTTTTATAGACCTGCGTATGATTTTCCAAGTGCTTTAAGGGGAGATAAAATGCCCTTTAAGCAAATGCTAACTTACTCTAATTTCAAGGAACTATTTCAGAATAAAACAATATAGGATGTAACTACAGGGTGATTTGTGAAGAACTGGCATTTATTTCTTTAATTATTCTGTTCCAAATTCACTCAATGCCCCAATTTTAGCACCAAATTAAGCAGAATGTCCTGGAGTTTACACTACCTGTCACTAGATGCACAGATGTTCATGTTTTACTCGTAATTGTTTAGTTTTATTGTCGGCAACTGTTTTTGAGATTTTGTTCTAGTCAACCTGAAAATGGAGTACACATTAAATGAACGACTCTTACTTGTAAAGCAATACTGGATTACGAATTTAATTACAGCTACTCAAAGGGTAGATTTTGGTGTTCGGAATCCTCGCCAAAGAAACACAATATTGGGACTGTAAACAAATTGGAAACAACCCGATCTCTGGTGAGTGAAAGAGGCAAAACTCATTCATCTAGGCTTCCCACGGTTGTTGTTGACTAAGAGCACGACTGGATCAGTCACCCAAAAAAACATTAAGACGTTTGTCGCAGGAGACAAGGTACAGCTACTCAATGTGTCGGAGAGCTGTGAAAAGTGCAGGCCTTAAGCCGTATAGGATTACGGTTGTCCATCAGTTACAGGAACCAGATAAGGATAGACGATTGAATTATTGTCGTTGGTTTCAGGCGTTCATTGTGCAAAATCCTAGCATATTCTCCATCACATGGTTCACAGATGAAGCATGGTTCCATTTATCCGGCTATGTGAACTCAAATAACTCCGCTTTGGGCCAGCGAAAATCCACATGTTATTCATGAAGCACCTATGATCCGGTTAAAATCAGAGTTTGGTGTGCAATATCCGCACAGAGAATAGTGGGACCAATTGTTTTTTAAACAATGTGTACACTGCATAGTACCGACGGATTTTCATGGAGTTTGCTGAGCAACCAGATGCTGTAGAGCTGAGTCAAGGATATCTTCAGCAGAACGGCGCTACGTGACATACATCAAATGAATCCATGACACTGATTGCAAGTTTCTTTGACGACCGGATAATTTCCAAGAACCTGTGGCCACGGAGATCTCCGGATTTGACTCCCGGACTTCTTTCTATGGGGTTACTTAAACGCCAGGGTTCATGCCACACGTCCCCAGCCATTGGCGATCTGAAGCACAGCATTACACAGGAGATTCAAGCTATTGACAACAGAGTCCTCCAACGAGTGACCAGTAACATGGAACAACGTGTTGAGTTGTGCCTTATGCAGGATGGAGGACATTTTCAACATTTCTATAGAGGTAAATAATCCGCCAAAATTCCTCTGCATTTCAGGTATAGTAAGTTGTCGCAATCACGACTCGTTTTGAAACGATAAAGAAATAAATTTTCAGTTCTTCATAAAGTATCCTATAGAATGATGAGAGACGCTATAGCTACAATTTCAAAAATAAGATAAAAGCTCAATAACATAGCCCCTAAAATTAATATTTCCTAAGAAACAAGTTTGAAACTGGGATTATAATAGAAGCATGTCTTACGTTAGGTCTTTATCCACTCTTTAGAGAACTTCTTTTAGTTCTGATGAGGAAGGTACAATATGGAATGAATTTAGTGTATATATTTGAATGAAAATCAGTTTCCTGGAGATAGCTTGTAGTCGAGGGCAATTTCCAAAAGATTTTATAGAGTTTTTGGAACAATTTGCTTCTTGCCGAAAGATAATCTTAAATCAGAAAAGTTCTTTCCTTTTTTAAATATAATCCATTCAGATTTAGAGAAATTTATGTTCAAATTAAGTCATTAAAAAACTCTTAGATTTCCTTCAAGGGAGTTCAAAATAGATATTTTATTTTCCAAGATCCTTTTATAAGATGCAGATAAGTAAACTGAAAGGTCATCCGCTTGTTAAAGCAAATACTCAGTTGAGAAATATAAATAGCACATAAAATGGAAGTGAGTGCAGATCCCTGAGGAAGTCTTATAAAAGAGTATATATTTACAGAGTTACTTAATCTGGGATGAAAGAAGATGACTATCTGACATAAGATTATATATTGTATGGATTATATCTGGAGGCACTTCTACATAAATTCGGTTCTTTTTATCAGTAGAGTAGATGAATGGAATCACAGATCTGAGATATATCAATACTTAAAGCTTGAATCAGCCGTTTCTTCTGAAATTATTGTTCTATATCCTAGTCTAAAACCACACTACTCCCTAGACCAAACGCCTTATCCGCCAAGGAAGAAGTGTAATCTCTTCGTCAATATATACATTCAAATAACTTTCGGAAGAGGCAGAGGAGTGTAACAGAACGGTTTAACAATCGCCATTTCTTTATTTGTCTTATGCGAATTACCTGTTAGATTATCTTCGTCTCATAAAAAACTCTTAGAAGATAAAATATCGGAATTTGAATTCCTTTGACGGAAGTTTTACATTTCTTTAATGGCTTGTATCTGGAAATAAATCTCTATTTCTATTTTAAAAAGGAAAGCCTGTTTCTGAATTAAGATTATCTTTGGAAACAAAACTCCATTTGGAAATTCTTGATTGCCCCTCTCAGTAAACCAAAACATGGACTTACAGATATGAGCTGTAGGTTTAAATTCTGGGGATAACTGATTACAGAAGTTTATCCAACCTTGCCTTTTCATTTTTATTTTCTTCTAACTTTTTTTAGAATTTAATCATTTTCTATTATAATTCATTACATAATTGTCCAGATCTTTTCTTCCCTTACACTTCATCTTTGTCTCTGATATTACTGCCATATTAACTTTTTTAGCCATTAGTTCATTTTCCAGCTCTTCCTGTTTATTTGTTAATCCTCTTACGTTCCATACTCTCAGATTTTTTGTGAACTTTGTACTTGCTCGTTTTCATTTTACTTCTCTACTACGTAAAGTAAGTAGGGGAAGTATTGTATTCCACCCAAAAGTTCGATACCGAGAATTCACTGGAAATAAATGTTTTGAGACCCCCTGAATCCAAAAAAACAATTTTGGAAACATGTCCGTGTGTGTGTCTGTGTGTGTGTATGTGTGTGTCTGTGAACAGCACAACTCAGAAACGAACAGTCGGATAAACACCAAACTTGGTATTTAGGTTCAGTATCTTCTAAGGATGCGACACGAAGGTTTTCAAGAAAATCCCCAGCCCAGATTACACTTTACATGGAACATTTTTCGAAAATTTTAATTTTCTCAAAAATGGCTCTAACGATTTTGATTAAAATATCATATGTTTAAGATAATTTCATGACAAATGAAATGTATATCTGGAATTTTCTGGGAATGTCTACAAAAGTATTCTTCATTGTGAACGACTTTTGCATAACTGGTAAACCACAAGAGATAGACAACATTTTACTACACAAAAATGTAGATCGCGTTAAAATACACCATTTATGTCATATACATTTTTTTTGTTGAGTGAACCATTTTCGAGATATTGCTTGTTATTTCCTTAAATTTTCCAATACCTACTTATACTTTTTCTCAAATTCGTTATTCATTTTTTTTTGTCCTGGTAATGCAAAGAGAATGGAATACTCCACATAGCAACCAGCTATTAAAATATTTGACTATTGCTTAAAGCCTGCCAATTCCCCTTGAATGTACAAGAAAATTAGCAATAAGATTAACATCTCGATATCTCGGTTAACATGAAGTAGATGGAGAATAAGAGTTTGTACAAGAGTAGTCATATGGGTGTAACACATCAGATTTTTTTTCTTGCGATGTTCGTTACCTAGCTTGCTGAGAATCGTTATCATTAAAGATTACAAGCCTGTTGATGGGTTAGTCCAGTGCTCTAATGTTGGGAGAATACAGTCAGCTGAAACGAAATTTCTTAAAAGGGTGAAAAGATGCACAAGATTGGATAGATACAAAAACAGGAAATAAGGAATGAACTAAACCTACTCCCAGTTATTCTCCCGAAACAGACAATGATTTTTAAACCACTAGTGGGAAGAGATGTTGGTCCACCGAGAGCAAGATGATGAGTTGAGGACGGAACAGGAGATTCTTCAGCTCCATGAAGAGAAGAAAAAAATTACATTTCTGAAAGGTTCTAATAGCTATGGCTTTACTACAATCCATTGTCCACCACATAGTTTATTTTAATAAGTTTTCTTCCCGACTGCCAAACTAAAGGATGAAAGACATGAATATAGATAATATTCATAGTATAATAATATCAGACATAAAAAGTCATGTAATCTTATATCTTAATAAAAAATTAAATACACCAGAAATCAATGTAAATACCAGAGCTTATGCGTATATTGAGTGTCAGAACACAGCAAACAAGTATTCATAATGAATTAAGTAATGTTGGCGTTCCGCAGCGTACATTTTTGATTGCATTTTACTTGCGAATTATTTTGATTTGTTCCAAATAGATTTAGGAAAGTGCAGTGAGTATTTATTCTCATAATCGGACGACACAGTTTTATTATTCTTTCATATAGCGATATACAGGGTGAATTACCTAAAGCTTGCACCGCAAATATTTTGGAAATGGAAACTGCTATTGATGTGCAGTTTTCACAGCATTGATTGGTAATCAGGGACTCGCACATTTATCCTATAAACAGATTTTAATATTACTGAGAAAGTGTATTTTTTTATCAAACATACAATGATTTAAATGGAAAAATGCCTAGTTACATCAACAGAATAAAGGTAAGGTCAATTAGAATGTCAGTGGGCTTTGTTGCAGGATTCTAGTGCAAGTGGTTTACGAGAAATCGTATTTTGAAAAGCTTCCACCCCGACAATTGTTTGTCCCATTCAACCTGCTTAGTTGCTAGTACGATGCTGTTATGTTTGTTTGCATTGTGTTTTCTGTTCATTGATTGCATTGCGACTTTCTGGTCAGTTGGTTTGTGGCAGTTCAAGCGGTAAGTTGTGAGTGGAAGATGGGGTTTACTAATGCAGAAAAAGCCCACACACTCATGGTGTATGGAGCGTGTAGGAAGAACTCAGTTCGTTCCTGTACGGTGTATGCGGAAACGTATCCCAATAGGCGTCAACCATCTCGGCAATTATTTATCAACCTCTTCAACCAATTACGTGAAAGGGTACTGCAACACCTAGAAAACGTAACAGAAACAAACAAGTGACTGGAGAAGAGGCAGAAATTAATGTTTTGACTGCCGTTGCAGTAGATCCGCAAATTAGTTCCCGCATAATCACACGTAGAAGTGGCATAAGACAGGCAAGTGTACTGCGCATTTTCCATCCATATAGGTTCCATTCCTATCACAATCTCTCTCCATCAGGAGCTGCATTGAAATGATTTTGAGAATCTTGTTAACTTTTGTACATGGGCATTTAGACATGATACTCCAGATTCACCATGTATCTTGTTTAGTGATGAGGCAACATTTACTAATCATAGCCAGGTAAATCGCAGAAACATGCACTATTTGTCTGTTGACAATACCCGTTGGCTTCGTCAGGTGGAACGTCAGCGTCCATGGAGTTTAAACGTGTGGTGTGGGATAGTGAACCATCAGCTCATAAGCCCTTTGTTCATAGAAAGAACAATGAACTCGCACAAGTATCGCAGCCTCTTGACAGACCATCTGCAACAGATGCTAGAAGAGGTTCCTTTGCAGACTAGGAGGAACCTGTGGTACCAAAATGATAGCTGCCCAACCCATAGTGTATTTGTCTTAAGGGATTGTTTCCAAATCGTTGGATTGGACGAAGAGACCTTGGCCGGCCCGTTCACCGGATCTGACCCCTTTAGACATTTTTCTGTGGGGAAGGCTGAAAGACACTGTCTATAAGGATGTACCAACTACACCAGACGATACGAAACGACGTATTACTGCTGCCTGCTCTGAAATTTCCGCCGAAATGTAGAACGTGTGCAGCAGTCTTTCCATAGCAGACTGGAAGCGTGTATTGAAGCTGCCGGTGGTCATTTTGAACACAACCTTCGAAGGGTTCCCTTTACTTGTAAGATTCCAAAGAAGTTTTGCAAATCCCTTTTGTTTTTCTTTAGTTTGTGCTACCACAGGTTGTACAAGTGTCGGTGCGTAAAAATTTCAAAATAGGTTTCTCGTAAACCACTGGCACTAGAATCTTGCAACAAACGCCACTGGCATTCTAATTTACCCTACCTTTATTCTGTTGATGTAACTAGGCATTGTTACATTTACTTGTAAGATTCCACAGAAGTTTTGCAAATCCCTTTTGTTGTTCTTTAGTTTGTGCTACCACAGGTTGTACAAGTGTCGGGGCGTAAATGTATACTAATGGAAACTGCGGTTTGAAAATAATCTTAAAGTTTGACTCTTTCCTTTATTAAATGACAAGAGAATAATTAGCATTACCTCACCTACTGGTCTCAAACAATTGATTCCCTGCTTGACATTGAAACACATAATTATGATTGCTGACTTACTAATTGTAAATGGCTTCTTATAAATTAATCATCTCAAAATATTTATTTAATCATAAACGTTCAGTACTTATAATAGAACAAACACCTAACATACGTATGCATGTTAAGACTTTGTCATATACTCCACTTATTTTCCATATTACGAAAGTGTTTGCTTATTGACATCAGGCATATTTACCTTTAGTTCAATCCGTTCGTCAATACCATATCATTGTATGTGGGAGTTGATTACCACTGTCATTACTGTATTTACATGGAAACTGATTAAAGTATATCTACAAACAAAAAGCACAATCGATTATCCAACGCAGTTTCTGTTCTCTGATTCCAATGTACTAAAAGGTCCCCTAAATTTATTTGTTTTATTAAATTGTATAAATAAAAAACGCAATAAATAGTTATCATAATGAGAAAATATAAATAAAAACGCATAAATAGTTATCGTAATAAGAAAACTAAATAATCTGACTTGGTGTGCTTATTTGGACCTAACCAAAGAAGCAATCATGGACCAAGAATAATAAAACGAAATTCAAATTTGTAGTTGTACAGAGTTTTAAATATTATTAGGAAAGGATGCATGGTAATTAATTGTCGTTAATCGTTATTACTGTATTACTTTAGTAAGTTAGTTTTCGTTCTTGTTTAAACTGCAGTGTTAATTGCTAAAAAAATATGAAGAAAATTAGATTTTTACAATTTAAAATTTACTGTAATTCTTAGTGTGATGCATATTATTTAATCCTATATTCTTTAATAATCTACTTCTCCTGAAAACTTGTATGCTACGTATGTTTGTTTGAGAGTAATCCCCCGCAAACAAGTGACTTTTTTTTCATTCCGGGTTAGTGTCCAGTTTTTAACTCACTTCCCTAAGTTCTCACCTGTTCTTCGTTGACGTGATATAGTTCAACTTTTCACTGTCACTTCACTTAATTTTCGCTATACTTCACTCTTTGTAAGCGTAGCGATGATGAAATACGCACGACATAGTCTTTTCTCCCCTGCGCGTCGCAAACTCACTCGGAGAACAACACTTTTCTTCTCAATAGAAACGCACTCCCTAAGTCGCTCACTAGCTTACAAACTCAACTGACTCACTCACTTGCGAGAGCGCCCGCTACTTACTTTGTTTATCTCAGACTACCCGGCGCCAACCTACCGATAACCTTGAGCCATAGTTCCTAGGTCACAGTTCTGACAACAAGCTGAGCTGTTCAGTTCAAAACTATAATCCTTTGGAAAACGGTAAGTTTAAACCGGACACATATGCAATTGAACATATATCACCACATTCCAATAAATGTACGTTAATTTTCATGTATTTAGGTACATCAATTAAAGCATTGTTAATACAATTGAATTACTTGAAGTTATAAAGTATATACGCTTGATTTCAAAAAGGAAACGGCGTTTCACTTAAATAAAAATATTAATTTGTCTCTATTTTAATTTTATTCCTTGTTTTTAATTTTGTTTTGGTTCAGCAAATGTAGAATTTTTAACACATTTTTAAGATTTTGATTTTCAATGTTGTCCCTTTAAAAATAGAATACTTCCTAGATCGTTCCATCTCATATCCTGAATTAACGTGGTATTCGAGGCGTGTTTTTGAAGTAAGTGTCGATAATTTTTAAAAACGATATCAAAATTATTTTCCAAATACTTTATTACCATGATTACCTTACACTACTTATCCACATAGATATCGCCATTATTCAGGAACTTGTAACAGAAAACCAGTTTATGTTGTCAAAGAATGATGCGGCCTGATGAAAGCCAAGTCTGCACTTCATGTTTCACTACATCATCGTCATTGAAATGTTTTCCACCAAGGAATTTCTTCAGATGAAATTCGCTTAGTGCCAAATCGGACGTGGAAAGAATTCATGAAATGATCCAGAATTACAACTTGGGTGTTGCCATTGGAGTTCAATTTAGCTAGTGCTACTGTAGCCAGGAACTTGAGAATATATTGTCGACAAAAATAGTGTAAACTGCAGGAAATAAATATTTTGTTCACAAAACAACTAGCATAGTTATTTATCTTTTGAACGACCTTGTGTTTAAAATTTGTAAACGGAAAGTTCGGCAACTACTCTGTTGTAGCTATGCTGCGGGCGAGGTGTGTTCCCAGGCGTTCTTAGTGATTGAAACGTAACGAAAAGCGAACGAACTTATGAGACAACCCTATCGAATTCAAACAGTCTTTTTTTTTTTTTTTTTTTTTTTTTTTTTTTTTGGGTAGTGGACGGGGTTGGGAGAGAGAAGTTAAGGAAGGTGTTTAGAAGGAGTAGTGAGGAAAGGTGGTGGGGTTCCGCTATGCACCCCCGATAGTGCGGAAGGCTAGCTGCCAGCTTATTTCGCTGGCGGCGGGAGACGGGAAGGACCGGGAGACAGACATAACCGAGGCCCTGACTGCCCCCCGGGGAGTGGCGGGATTTGAAAAAGGATCTTTAATCATCCGTTATTTTTGACGCGGTCCTAGAAAGGAGCCCGCTGGTGGTCTGAAGTGACTCGGAAACAAGCGTGCCGCATCTAGCGACATTAGGTAGCCGTTGGTTCGCTCCTGTTCATTCTTCATGGCCGAGAGAGCGGATGACCACTCGGCCATCGTCGTGAGCAGGGTTGATGTCGTGTGCCTAACCTCCTCTAGGCATTCTGTCGGAGGTGGCTGTGCTGATGGTGGTGGCAGGCTGGCGATTGATTCTTCCAGGCCTCGGATGGCTGTGTCGGCTCTTTCGAACCGGCGTAGGCAGCGTGCGGTGAAGCTGTGGAAAGCGGTGGTGAAGTCTGTGACGATGGTGTGAAGGTCCTGGATTGCGCTTTCCAATGCGTCAAGTCGATCATGTTGTGGTTCCAGGCTGGTAGCTTGAGCGGCGGTGGCGAGTGAAGCTAGTGCTTCGTCCTGTTGCGAGATGCTGGATCCGATGTTCAGGACCTCTGAATGTAGATCCTGGATTGCATCTCGCAAGGTGGTGTCTGGTGCTGCGGGTGGTGGCGGTGCTGGTGTCGGAGATGTGGGTGCTGGTACTGAAGCCGGAGTGAAACGACGGCTTCTCGGATACTTAGGGCACTGTGCCTGCCCGGTAAAATGGCCGTGACCATTGCAGGAGGCACAGTACCTGCGGCGTCGGCGGAGATCGTGGCTTGTGCAGTGTGCAGTCAGTGTTGCGGCACCGCAGTAGTGGCACCTGGGAGGTGCGGCGCAGGAAGAGGCGTCGTGTCCATAGGAGCAGCATCTTCGGCAAGGCTGATGACCTTCCGTACGACTAGCCTCAGCTCGAAGGACCTGCCCTAGCAGGGGCAGGCCGGAACTCAAGGCTGCATCGCGGTCGGCCAGGTCAGCGAAGATCAGGCGAAACAGCGTTGTTGGTCCCCGGGATGTGATGATCCGTGTGGCCTTCAGGGTTGAAGACCACCGGTGTTGTGCGGCGGTGAGAACGTAACGTGATGGAAGGTCCCGGGGTACTCCTGATATCACGACGCTGCATCGTGGATACAGCGTCGCTGGTGATGTAGGTGGTGCTGTTGGCTGCTGCGTGGGTTGTTGAGTTGCGATGGCCGGTGTTATCGGCTTCTGCGGTGGGAGGTGAGGTGTGATGTTGACTGGAGATGAGATTGGCTGCTGCTGTCCTGAATGCCGGGGCGAGGCAGCGACCGTTGCCCATTTGGCACGGCCACCGGCGGCGTAGCTGCAGCACTCCCGGCAGATGCCGGGGGAGCGGCCGGTGATTCGGCGGCGGCAGGTCCCGGTGTAGCTCCAGCAGCGGACGGCGTGGAGGCTTTCCCTTCGGCGGGTGCAGGAGGGTCAGCGGCGATTTCTGCTGCGGCGGTCCGGCGAGTCTTCCTCTTCACCATCTTGAAGAGTCCTAAAACCCTCCTCCCAAACAGCCTAGTACTTCCGAAGAGGTGTGTGACTCGTGTGTCGAATAAGTTGCCTAGCAAACACGGCGTTTGTCCTGAAGGTGAGAACCTCCAAATAGTAACAACAGTTGAGAGTCAGTATGGTAAATGTCCTGTCGAACACCCTTTGCACTGTGTTTTGTTTAGTCAATATCGAAGATCCGTGACATTTGTAAGCGGGGCATTTGTTATCGTCGGTAGCGTAAGGACCATGAACTTGTCAACAGTGTTTTGCTGCTACCTTCTGCGAACATAAAAAAGACCATTTATGCGGAATTACTGGACGTTGGTAAGGTTATGCAAGAAAGATCAACATGTTTGTGTTATTTTATGCTTTTGTATGGCGTTAAGAGACGCGTTATTTGGTCTACGTGTAGTGATTAATATCGTTGCTGTATTAGTACTCTTCGGAGTGAATGCCGGCAACCTTTCCGCCTCACGTGTACTACGTTACGTCCTTTCTTTTAGAGCTGACAGTCACTTCAAAATTTGACTCAAAATAATGGCATGGCGTCTTGACACACTTTAAATGAGCAATCAGTACATTCTTGATTCTGTTTTATAGGCCCAACATTCCTGGTCGGGTCTGGGACAGCTTCGCTGCAACGCCCCGCATGCCAACCTACTCAGTTGGTATCTTAGTCTCGGACTTCAAGGGAATGGCCCTTAGCGACGGTATGTTCGTCTCTTGGAGCCAGGAGCGAATGGTGGAGCAAACCGAGTTCAGCCTCCTAGTCTCTCCAAGCATTATTAAGGCCTTGGAGACCTACACCAACATAAATTACCCAATAACAAAGATGGACCAGGTCGCCGTACCGGACTTCAGCTCCGGAGCTATGGAGAACTGGGGAGTGGTTACTTACAGGTAGGTAACCATTCTTCAAGAATCAAATGTTAATAACTTTGTAATTTCTGCACAATCATGGATCTTTATCTTAAATACAAACCTTGTAACTCAGTTTTGATAATTTTTTATTGTATTGGCCTCTCGGTTGGTTATAATGGTGGAAATAATCTTCGCCCTGGTCAAATAAGTGCCGTGAATAATATTAATATTGAGGCAGTATTTTTAACACTTAAATGATTTTAGCCAAATTGTAAAATAAAAAAACATAACAGCCCGCCTTAAAACAATATGTGTAGATAACAATATATAAAAAGTGTATATTACAGTCATTGTAAATGTTTATATTATTGTATACATGTGTAATAATGTTATGTGAATGTATTACGCAATTTAATAATGTAGGAGCTGTGAGAATAACAGGTTAAACGTTGCTAACAATGAGGTAACCTTGAGGTAATAATGAGTAAAAACGTGTAATAATGCTACTAGTCATTCTTGGAGCAATAATAATGTACTTTTTGTGACAGTTTATAAAATAGCCAATCAACAACCAGAAAAAAACTTAAAGTTAAATAAAAGTGTTCTATTGGATTAGGAATAGCCAATCAGAGACTTGAAATACAGAAATTTACAAATTTAGGCGGTTGAAATCAAGTCCGTTGCTTATAGACAGCGCTCATAACTGGACGCGTTGGTTGTAGACAGCGTTCCTAACCGGACGCGAGATGTGTCCTCGAGAAATTTAATACGTATTAGTGTGAGACAAAAATAGTTTACGTGTTAAAAAGTGCAAGTAATTAACAAAAGAATCTCACAACTCTCTATATCAGTGAAATGTTATTTAAATTGTGTCAAGGATTAATAAATGGAGAGAATAAAAACTTAAAATCTGTATAAGCCTACATTCTTCAGTCACACTGCTCACTGCAAAGAAATCCATGTCTCTAAAAAAAATATAAATACTGACGCAGCCGAGGCAAACATAAATAAATAATATTTAAAGAAACAGTCAAATTACAAAGTTAATATTTTTTAAACTTGGGGCGAAGACTACCGGAAACTTTTTACCATACGTGCGGTTGCAACTACTTCAAGTTCGGCTCCCCAACAGTTGAACTACAATACAACTCCTACAACAAAATAACTTCTTCAATATTGAAGAATAAAAAGGTTTCTCTGGCGAAACCGGTTTAACCTTAAATATTGTAGAACTCTCAATAGTATAACAAATATATTAGTTTAATTTGCATATCAACGTGAATTAAGTAAATATAACTTCATTAACATTTTAACAAGAATTTTGTCTGATACATGCTAGACTGATGGAAATAATCAGCAGTATTGCATGAAGTCAAGTGAGTACGTGACGATAGACGGACAGACTTGTAATTGTGTGGTAAATAATATTCATACAAAGAGCGATAAAGAAAATCTCACTGCACCTCGCGTCTATGCCACATTATTTATCGTTCTATGTGGTCTTGCGAAGCAATGGCCATTTCATTGGTTGCTTTAGGCCACGGCGCAAGGGTGCGCCACTCCTCCTGATAAATAGTTACACCAATAACCGCAACAAGTGTTTACAAAATGGTGTAGAAACGAAATATATGTTTATGTTCTCGATCGTATTGGCTAAAAGAGAAAGAGGTAGAGTGATGCATTCAGTTTGGCATACAGACCTCTTATTGTGATTGGCATACCATACCTTATCGGCTAGTGCAGGACACGCCTTTGAAGGGGTTAAAAGCTATGGGGAAAACTTGATGAGCGCCCAGGTTATCAAAATGTAGAATGTGTAGTGTGAGCAGACTTTCAGGGGGTGGAAATTAAAGCTTGAATGGTATCCATTAAATACATCGCAAGGCAGCACTTTATAACAAAAATAAACAGAACTGTATTCTCACAGTGTATCATGCTTGCTGCTGCATAGAAGGAAACATAATTAAATAATATATAAAGCAACATGTTTTCCCTCTAATTCAAACTATAATTGGTTAATATACCTTTACTAATATATTGCTGATCATAGGAATACAACAGGATTATAGACAAAAATATAACCCAATTTTATTGCCATAATATGTATGTTATTTTCGGTAAATCATATACGTATACATATTTACCTCTAGTTTCTAAACATGATCGGTCAATTATAACAAAAGAGTAATTTCCATTTAGGAAACGAATATCATCAGCTGCGGATGTTTGACGAATATGTAGACCGTCTTCCCCATTTTCCTGGAATATTTTTATCCAGTAATTTACTATAAAAACACTCTTATGTACTGCCGTTGCAATTTCTATAACTGGCGACCAGCCTCCCACATACCCACGATACGTCCACGAGTAATTTCGCTAGTATGCGGCAGGCTGGTTCTGAGACAATAAACATGTTTTGGTTCCAAAAACACCAGAAAAACAAAAAATCATCAACCTCCTCTCTTTTTCCCCTTATTACTGTGTTATCAAGCCACCACGCTCTGCGATAGGTAAGGTGAAGGACACGCCTCAGAATATCCCAGAAAGTGATACAAAATCCTTCTTTGGCGTTCTGTGTACAATTTAAAATATGCGATAAGCAAGGACGAAAAAGTATTGTCATTTATAAGTTAGCCTCACAGTAGCCTCCTTAAAGCATGATCCTTTACTTTAATTATTGACAGGACGATATAAATAATTAATTAAATAATTACAGTAAGATAAAGAAATAATTGCTATAAATATTCCCGTGTATTAAATCAATGTATAATGTATAAGCCTCAGTTAAAATATTTGTCCAGAGAAAAGGTCATTAAGTGTCATGTTAGGCAAAGTCGTTAGTAACAGCCGAGAAGCAAACGCATTAACATAAAGTTTCCTGCAGTGCAGTTAGAGATGAATTCAATACGTTGACCAGTTATACAAGATTATACAAGTTCCTTCCGAATGTAAACTTCATAGACTAATGCCTCTAAATTCAAAATATAGACTTGGTCATGCAAATATATTTAATATGTGGTATTTTAATCAAAATCGCTAGAGCCAACTTTTAGAAAACCAAAAAGTTTCTAAATATCTTCCATCTAAAGAGTAGTTTGGGGTGGGGATTTTCTCGAAAATTTTCATATCGCATCTTTAGAACTTAAATATTAAGTTTGGTGTTGATCCAATTTTTCGTTTTTGAGCATACTATTCATAGGTATACACCGAACCTCTTTCTAAAAATGCTTCCTTTTTTTGTATTCCGGGACCTAAAAAATGTATTCTCAGAGAAATCTCGGTATAGAATTTTTTGATAGAATGCAATACCTTCTCTACCTACTAAATACGTGGTAAAGAACGTAAAAACACGTATTGATTTACTATCAGTAATAACAAAGGTAAAAAAAAAATATGATGTATATTCACACGACTTTTTCAATGCTCTAACCTTATTAGTGGGTATAAACTTATTTTTTCCAAAGTTTATTTTCATTTTAATCGAGATAAACCGTTCTGGAAACAGCTGCATTGCACATTTCGTTATACATACAGCAGGCAATGGCGATATTCAAATATTTAAGAATTGGACGCTATGTACTGGCCTAAAAATTTCATACTCTGCATGCAATCGCTATAAACAACTGAATATTGAATGGACATGAAAGAATGATAAAGTATTGAGCAATTCGGACCACAATAACGGATGTCTCCAAAATGGCTGATGCCACAAAAAAAGTTATTTGAAATAAATTGTGCGTTTTAAATAGGTCTACATTTCTGTGCAGTACGTATTCATCCTTGCTTAACGTTTATCAGTTATACAAGATTATACAAAACTCCTTGACTTCACAGGCATTTCCAAAAAAATTCAAGATGGTGTTTTAATCAAAACCGTTTGAGCAACATTTGAGAAAATAAAAATTGTTTCATTTAAGGGTATTTTCGGATGGGGTGATTTTCTTGACAATGTTCGTACCGCATTTTTTGGAGATATTGAACCTAAATACCAAGTTTGGTGTTTGTCCAACTTTTCGTTTTTGAGTTATGCTGCTCCAGATACATGCAGACAGACACACACACGGGGTTTTTCTAAAATGCTATTTTTGTATTCAAAACATGTATTTCCTGTGAAATCTCGGTATCGATTTTTTGGGTGGAATGCAACTCCTCTACCGGAGAAGGATAGGACCATACTAAGAAAAGAAGATAAAGCAGTGGAAGAATGTCTTTGGATTGGAATTCACAGGGTAGTAGGGGAAGAGGAAGACCAAGAAACACTTGAAGGAGAACAATTATTGATGAAGTTGCTAAAGAGAGAAAGCATGGGATGAAGTATAGAAGTTGGGAAAAAATAGAGTCAGATTCTTTTAATACAGTTTCTTTAAGTTCGCTTCTTTACCCAGTTTATCATTACTGTGGTCTTTTTACGTTTATTACCGAATTACACACACACAAACACCCATGCCCATGGCAGAACTTGAACCCGCCACCCTTAGCGGAGCGCCGAAGCTACACACTCTAGCAACCACGGCTACGAGGGCCGGCTAGATGGAAATACTTTGTTATAAATTAAATTGAGTTTTATTTATGGAAGCTCTTTAACTACTATGGTTCTTAGCGTCCCATTCCATATTGGGCGCGAAAGACCGGTAATTTTGCTCAGAGGCCTCTTTATTAAGCTTGAGGTTCTTTTACGTGCCGTAAATCTACGACACGGGACCACCGGCTTTACTTCCCTTGCTAAGGATTTTTACGCCCGAAAAAATCCATCGTCCTCCGCCGGGTTTGAACCCGTGACCTCGGGAACTAGAAGCTAGCATGGTAACCACACCACGGAGGACGACAAAATACTTTGTGAATGTCCTATGCTCCTCATAGAAGATACAGGAGACTGATAGATTGGTTACGGCACATCTCCTGTTTTTCACCTTCGAAGTAACGTTTCTCTGCTCACTTCTGCCGTGAGAAGACTAAATTTGTCCCTGGCCTAAAACATCGTATGCAATTTTTTGAAGACGTTGTGTATTTATCAAATCTACTAAAATTAAAGCAGTAGTAAAATGACTATTGCAATAATAGTAGTGAAAATAAAGTACAGTAAAATTAAAATTTCCTGCCTGTACTACTTTGTTGCAGTGAATACATGTTGCTGCATATGGAGGGAGTATCGAGCTCATACGATATGCAAAAGACTGTAAACGTCATTGCACACGAGTTCACTCACATGTGGTTTGGTAACCTAGTAACTCCAAGCTGGTGGAAGAACGTGTGGCTCAGCGAAAGTTTTGCTACATATCTTTCCTATTACATCAGTGATGAGGTTTGTATCTTAGTTTCATTACTGGGCTTTGTTTAAACCATGTAATCTTTGTACCGATTATATGGTTACATGGATTTGTGTAGGATAATTTATCCCAATGCGGTAGTATAACACAGTAGATTGTGTACACAGCGGAGGGCGATGGTTTTTTATCGGGTGTAAAAATCCTTAGCATGGCTTGCTTCGGAAGGGAAGTAAAGCCGGTGGTACCGTATCGTAGATTTACGGCACGTAAAAGAACCTCAAGCCTGATAAAGAGGCCTCTGAGCAAAGTTACCGGTCTTTCACGCCCAATATAGAATGGGACGCTAAGGACCGCAGCAGTTAAAGAGCGTCCATAAATAAAACTCAATTTAATTTGCACTCGTCAATACACCTTTACCACCTCTAAGAAACTATACATCACTTTTGACTAGTTGACTGCGTTAACATATACGGATCATACATAAATAGGTGCTGCGCAATAGTAAACATATACTGAACTATAATTGTGACTAAATACAGGACACAGCAATAAATAACTCGCAACAACTGCGCTACATCGCATCACAGTCAACGCAATACTGCAGAACAAGGAAAACTAGCGTTAGTACCGTAACCTTGACCGCAGCAGCAGTGGAAAACACGTGTCCACACTCGCGGTGGAAAAACACTGCGCAGCTGGTTCATAGTTCATTGGATCATTTGGTAATTGTGTTATACCGGACTGTCAGCATCGTGGATCAAAGAGTGGGATAAATTAATTTGTTCGTCTTTATTTTCCCTTTACATGGAAAAGTCTTTGTTATTTGTTCATCTTTTAAAAAGTGGTGCTAATGAATTTGATTAAAATGCCATACGGTAAAATATTTACATGATAAATAAAATGCTATGTTAAGCGTAATAAATTAATTTTCTTGGCCTTTATTTTCAAGCTCGAGCCCATGCATGCATCTACAGGAAGGAGAAGCGCGTTATGTGTAACGGAGTTTGCCATCTGTTTGTGCGGGAATAAATTGGGAAATAGCCCAAGTTATATCCTTCTTGCCTGATTCTGCCTAATTCGCACAACCTCTGAGATAAGAGATCTTTCCCTGGCACTTATTCTTCCTTTACCTGGAGGGGAACAAACTCATGCAGGGCCGAGAACCTGCAAACGAATCACCTACAGATCAAACCCGTGCGAAGCGACGCCGGCAATCCAACACCAGCCTCTGCTGAGTGTACAGAGCGATCGCACATTTTACTTGTTTGCTTTGCTTTGGTTTCCAAGCAACTGTACGTAATGTTAAATGAAATAACTGTTATTGTTGCAGGTGTTCCCAAATTGGCACACACAGGAGCAGTTCGTCGCAGACAAGCTACAACCGGCGATGGCATTCGATTCCTTTAACTCAACCCGACGCATGTCCAGCGATGTACACACTACCTCTGAAATTATAAGTGAATTCGACATCATTTCTTATGACAAAGGTAACGGTGCACTTTCATTTTTCTCCCTTAGTTCCTTTGAAATCTAAAATGCATAGCCTAAAAGTAGGACTTCTAACAGCGTGTACATGAGCTAAAAGCTTTAGAGTTTAGATTATCGCACTGGTGCGTTAATCATCATTGTGACCAACTTTGTTTTCAAGCCCAACCACATGCCATTTGCTCTTTGTATTTGCACATATTTAATAATCCGTCTTGGTCTTATTAGGCTTTACTTTTCATTATATCTTTTTACATGATTAATTTCTCATGGCACTCGCATTATCTGCTCACAATATAAATCGTCATACTTCAATGCATCGCAATTCGTTGTAGAGTTGGCCTATATGTTATATTAGCAGCTTTCGTTGATCTAAAACTTTACTCTTTTATCGAACCGACATAAAGATTAAATGGTGGAAATTATTAATTCAGAAGAAAATAAAATGGGAGTGAAATTACAGAAGCAGCAGAAAAATAACACTAGAAGTACTTACCTAAAAAAATCCAGAAAGCAATATGGTGTAAGATAAAACATGTTGAAAATAATTTCACTAAAAATAACTGCTAGCGAATCAACAAAACATCAAAACTCGCTTTTTAAGCTCATTTCTAACGTCATTACTCTTGTTTCAAGAACTGCGTTCTAAACGTGATATTTGTTTGTTCCAGGAATCAATATAATATTATTGATATTTTACAAATTCGAGCGCTGTCTAAACAATCTGATGTGTTACACTCACATGACTTTCTCTACTCTTGCACAAACTATTTTTACAAACTCTTATTCTTCATCTATTTCATATTAATGGATATAAACATTTGCAGAAACAATATTTTGACATGCAAAGAGAATTACATTTTACACATAGCGACCAGTTCTAAAAATATTTGACTATCGCTTAAGGCGTACTATGTTCCCCTTGTTTGTAATTGCAAGGGCAATATAGAAAACAAGTATTTTTAAGCATCGATATTATATCTTAATAGATGGTTGCTAGGTGCAGCACCATTCTCTTTGCCACAGATTAATACTCTTTGCATATCCAAGACAAAAAATGAATAACGAATTCCCATTTGAGAAAATAAGTATTGAAAAATGTAAGGGAATAACAAGCATATCTCGAAAATGGTTCACTCAACAACAAAAAAATGTATATGACATAAATCGTGTATTTTAACGCGATCTATATTTTTTGTGCAGTAAAATTTTGTCTATCTCTTATGGTTTACCAGTTATGCAAAACTCGTTCACAATGAAGAATACTTTTGGAGACATTCCCAGAAAATTCAAGACATACATTTTATTTGTCATGAAAATATCTTAAACATATGATATTTTAATCAAAATCGTTTGGGCCATTTTTGAGAAAATTAAAATTGTCGAAAAATGTTCCATGTAAAGGGTAGTCTGGGGTGGGGGGATTTTCTTGAAAACCTTCGTGTCGCATCTCTGGAAGATACTGAACCTAAATACCAAGTTTGGTGTTTATCCGACTGTTCGTTTCTGAGTTATGCTGTTCACAGACAGACACACACACAGATACACAGACGGACATGTTTCCAAAAATTCTTTTTTTGGATTCAGGGGGTCTTAAAACATATATTTCTGGTGAAATCGCGGTATCGAATTTTTGGGTGGAATACAATACTTCCGCTACTTACTATACGTAGTAGAGAAAGTTAAAATAGTATATGCCACACTATAAAGGCTAGTTCTGTTTTGCTCGTAGGATTGCGAAACTCGGCCTATGACCTTCGTTTGGCACACGTAGTTACTCGCAAAATGAAACCCTACTTATACCCCTTGTGTCATAATCTAATATTTCATTTCCACAATTATCCACCCTATTTTACATATTATTATATTTATATTATGGACATAGTTCACAATAAAATAAAATGTGATGTTACATTCACATGACTTTATTTGCCCTGTATCATTTATTAATGGACATAAAAATTTATCTTACGAAAGCTTATTTTTCTTTCTACTTCATTTTAATCCAGATAAAACCTTTGCAGAAATAGTCACATTACACGTTTCGTTATAGACACAAATAAAACAGCAATACTCAAATGTTTAAGAACTGGACGCTATATGCTGGCCTTAAAATTCCATACTGTTTCCATGCAATCGCGAGAAACAAATTAATGTCGGCAGAACTATAAAAGAATAACAAAGTATTGAACCATACGAGTCATTAATGACGGATATTCGCAAATGACTTATGCCACAAAAAAAGGTTATTTCAAATAAGCTCTATGTTTTAAAGAGACCTACTTTTTACTTTCTCTACTACGTATAGTAAGTAGGGGAAGTATTGTATTCCAACCAAAAATTCGATACCGAGATTTCACCGGAAATACATGTTTTGAGACCTCCTGAATGCAAAAAAAGCATTTTTGGAAACACGTCCGTGTGTGTGTGTCTGTGAACAGCATAACTCAGAAACGAACAGTCGGATAAACACCAAACTTGGTATTTACGTTCAGTATCTTCCAGAGATGCGACACGAAGGTTTTCAAGAAAATCCCCTCACCCCAGATTACCCTTTACATGGAACATTTTTCGAAAATTTTAATTTTCTCAAAAATGGTTCTAACGATTTTGATTAAAATATCATATGTTTAAGATATTTTCATGGCAAATGAAATGTATATCTTGAATTTTCTGGGAATGTCTCCAAAAGTATTCTTCATTGTGAACGACTTTTGCATAACTGGTAAACCATAAGAGATAGACAAAATTTTACTACACAAAAAATGTAGATCGCGTTAAAATACACAATTTATGTCATAATCATTTTTGTTGAGTGAACCATTTTCGAGATATTGCTTGTTATTCCCTTAAATTTTTCAATACTTCTACTTTTTCTCAAATGGGAATTCGTTATTCATTTTTTTGTCTTGGATATGCAAAGAGTATTAATCTGTGGCAAAGAGAATGGTGCTGCACCTAGCAACCAGCTATTAACAGATATGTCTATGCATAAAGGCTACTGTATTTCTACATTGCCCTTGCAAATACAAAACAAGGGGAACATAGTACGCCTTAAGCGATAGTCAAATATTTTTAGAACTGGTCGCTATGTGTAAAATGTAATTCTCTTTGCATGTCAAAAGATCGTTTCTGCAAATGTTTATATCGATTAATATGAAATAGATGGACAATAAGAGCTTGTAAAAATAGTTTGTACAAGAGTAGAGAAAGTCATGTGAGTGTAACGCATCAGATTTTTGTGTAGTACGTTATCGTCTTTCGCTTAGCATTTACAAGTTCTACAAGTTTGTGTAAAACTTATTCCGAATGAAGAGGACTTCACAAAATATTCTAATAAAATTCAACATAAACATTTCATTTCTAATGTAAATATCTTTAGCATGTGGTATATTAATCAATATCGTTGGAGCCATTTTTGAGAAAATAAAAAATTTCGAAAAATGCACCAAGTAAAGAGTAGTTGGGATGGGGGATTTTTCTTGAAAATTTTCAGTATCTTTGGAAGACGCTGAACTTAGATACCAAGTTTAGCATTTATAGGACTTTTGGTTTATGTGTTATACTGTTCACATACACACACGCACACACATGTCCATTTTCTAAAAAAAAAAAAAAGGTTTTGGATTCAGGGGGGTATCAAAAGCTCAGTGTGGAATTTTTGGGTGGAATACAACCTTCTCCCACTTACTATACGCAGTAGAGAAAGTAAAAAATCAAATCCTAAGAACAATAACAATGACAATACAACTTTAACACCAATATTTCTTATAAAACATAAGAAACTGTTATAATAAAACTGTTTTTACTTTCTGAAAATAGTAGGTAGAGCAGATATTGTATTTCACCCAAAAGTTCTATACCGAGGTTTCACCGGAAACACATGTTTTGAGGTCCCCTTAATAAAAAAAAAGCATTTTTTAGGAAAGAGTCCGTGTGTGTATCTTTGTGTGTCTGTGTGTCTATGAACGGTATAACTCAGAAACAAAATGTCGGATGAGCACCAAGCTTGGTATTTAAGTTCAGTATCTTCCAAAGATGCGACACGAAGATTTTCAGAAAATTCCCCAAATACAAACCACCCTTTAAATGGAACATTTTTCGAAAATTTTGATTTTCTAAAAAGAAAGTCTCTAAAGATTTTGATTAACATACCGTGCATTAAAGACATTTACATGACAAATAACATATATATCTTGAATTTTCTAGGAATAGCCAGTTAAGTCCTTTTCATTCGGAAGGAGTTTTGTATAATGCTGTATAACTGGTAAACGATAAGCGATAGACGAAAAGGTACTACAAAAATATATAGGTCTCTTTAAAAGTAAACAATTTATTTAAAATAAGCTTTTTTCTGGCATAAGCAACTTCTGAGATAACTTTATAAATGATTCGAATTGTCGTTTACTTGGCCATTCTCTTGAACTTCTGTCAACAATTAGTTTGCATGGATGGGATTGCATGGAAACAGTGTGGAATTTTAAGGCCAGCGTATAGCGCCCAGTTCTTAAACATTTAACTATCGCTGTTCTCTTTGTATCTACAAATAAATGTGTAATGTGAGTATTTCTGTAAACGTTTATTTGAATTAAAATGTAGTAGATAGAAAAATAAGATTTAGTAAGATTAGTTTGTATATATGCTAGTAAACAGAGGATAAGAGAAGGTCATGTGAGTTTAACATATCAAATATTTTTTCTAACGTTTTGAAGTGGTATTTAAAGGTTAGCCTCTCATATATATATAATAACGCGAAGATATTTAAACGATTTAAAATATTGATTGTTGACCGTTCATAGAAACTGTTGGGGTATCCACCGATCACTTTATTGAGACTAGCATTGCTAAAGTTTTCTTACGATTAACAGTCACCTTGTTGGTACACCCCATTCAAAAGTAATTTGAAGTGTAGTTTTTTTCTGTATGTGTCAATGAATTTACATTATTTGCTTCTATGAGAATCAAGGCACCATCCGTGAAGGTAAGCATACTACAGTTTTGTGATAGTTGTTGTTTCAGCAGAATATCGTATACTATTATCCACATCCCGGGACTGCAGGCTGAGCCCTGCGGACATCGTTTATTTAGTTGTTTTACTGTTGTAGATCCAATTGTAGAACTAGATTTTCGGTAGGACAAGTATTACGAACCACCTTAAACAGCTCCCCAGGGACCTGCATGTGGGATTTGTGGTGGACGAAGCGGCGTCTGGGCGGGTTTTCTCCGGGTTCTCCGGTTTCCCCCGCCATTCATTCCACCAACTGCTCCATCATCACCTTTCCTTTCATCCATTTCACCAACATTTCGTTTCATCTACTTCCTTCATCCCATACCAGGCATTGGGCTGATCACCCATCCTGGGTGCTCTGTCTGATCCATGAGTGTCTGCTCCTCGACGGGCCTCTGACCTCAGGCACCCGCTTGTAAGTCCTGGGGGTGTAAGTCCCACATAAGAGGAGGGTAAACAGATAATGAATGAATGAATGGATGAATTAAACAGGTTAAGAAGAAAATGTCTATTTTTTTTAACTCTTGTAATATCTTTAGTCACCGGGTATTATCGAATGTCCGTGCAATATTCAATGAAATTAGGAGACCCAATTTTCTTCCAGTTTGCACTTTCTGAGACCAATGGACTGGAATTTAAAATATTATTGTAATATAATCCATTTTATATTCCCTACCGCGTACATAGTAGGTAGAGAAGGTATTGCATTCCATCCAAAAATTCCATACCGAGATTTCACCAGAAATACGTGTTTTGAGGACCCATGAATACAAAAAAGCAGCATTTTTAGAAAAACGAAAAGTTTAATAATACCATATAAGAAGATATTTACATGAAAAATAAAATTGATATCTTGAATTTTCCGGGAATAGCTTGTAAAAGTCCTTTTCATTCCTCTTGTAAGGGTTAGCTGGGTTTGAGGGATTTTCTTGAAAATCTTCGTGTAATAACTTTAAAAGGTACTGAGCTTAAAATACCAAGTTTGATGTTTATCCAACTTTTTATTTTTGAGATATTCTATTCATAGACACACACACACACACTCACAGACCTTTTTCCTAAAATACCTTTCTTGGGTCCAGGAGGGCCTCAAAACATATACTTCCGGTGAAATCTTAACATGTAATTTTTGGGCGGAATACAATACTCCCCATACTTACTAAACGTAGTAGAGAAAGAGGCATGAAATTACTATTCCGTATTGAGTACCTAATGTTATCTTTAGTTACCTGAATATTTTTCTCTGAATCAGTGTTTGTTCATGAACTTCCCTTGAGATTTCTTCATATACCTTTGTCAGAGTCCTTTGAGACAGTGGAAAGAGTAAGGTAAAAAAAACGGTTACTCATGCGCAGATCTGTTACGTGCGGCGGCACTTTGTTATAGCTACTGCATCGGTTACGCGACGTCCTTATCTCCTCCTTCCACTGCACTAAACGACTCTGACCAAATATAGTTTCTCTGTGTAACAATTGATCCTGTTTTTCCTCACAGCTGCTTCCATCCTACGACAAACTGAGCACTTTCTCACGCATCCCACCTTCCGGAAAGGTATTAGAATGTACCTAAATTCAAGGTAAGTTTTGTATATTTTGTTATCGTTTAAGTGTTAAATACCCTCTAGAAATTCAAGCATGGACAAAAGGGATCTTGTTTGCTGTGGGGGTATGAGTGAAATGCACCCAATTACTTACCAAATCGATCCAGTGTTCTGTAGAAATGTGGAGTTGTTTCATGCAAGAGTTGTTGCCGGAAAGACGTCATTTGGCCCACCCACTCGCTCTTTTAGCGTTCGTTCTTATTTAGTGGTTACTGGCGACATTTTATTGTGAAGTTACCAGCTGAAGAAAACAAAACATCACTAAAGGATTGTCGACATAAAAGCTCAGAATATATGCTAGATACTACCTACTCCCAAGCACGCCGTGTCTGTACTGTGCGCATGGTGTTGAAGATCACTGATCTGTGCCGGCGAGGTATACGCCATGAAATTAAATTAAACTGAGTATTATTTATGGACGCTCTATAACTGTTGTGGTCCTTAGCGTACCATTATATATGGACATGAAAGACAGGTAATCTTGCTCAGAGACCTCTTTTATCAGGCTTGAGGTTCTTTTACGTGCCGTAAATCTACGACACGGGACCACCGGTTTTACTTCCCTTCCGAAGTAAGCCATGCTAAGGATATTTATGCCCGAAAAAATCCATCGCCCTCTGCCGAGTTTAAACCCGCGACCTCGGGAACTAGAGGCTAGCATGGTAGCCACTACACCACGGAGTCCGATATATACGCCGTGAGTCAATCACTACCTCACGCAGTGGCGTCCGATAGTATGTAGTTACGTTGCCATTAAAATATTGAGGATAGGGCAATATAGAGCGAATCAGACACAAACCAAGTTATGCAACATGGTTTAATATTCTTCTTGTGCTTTGTATTCAACTATAGATAAAACAAACCAATACAAATAAATTATAGGTTTTAGTCCTGTACAACCAACTGATAGCATATACTATACGAACGAAACAGTACTTTGTTAGTGGAAATTAGCAATTTTGATTCTGCAAAAATTGCACAAATATAAAATAAAATAAGACTTGCTATACAATGATAATATTACAAAGAAAACTTCAAAGTAAACGATTATAAACTGTATAGTAAATACCTGTTTCAAGTAAGAATTTGGTACCTGCAGTTCTTCTCGGTAGACACTCCTGCTTTCTGACATCTTTTGGTTTTCAAAATATTTGCCACATTTGAAGACAGTGAACCACAACTCTGAACCTTTAATGCACACCTTAGGTTATGATCACTGATGTTCCTCTCTGAGGGCCTTTATTACGTTTCACAGTTGGAAAATAAGGCTTCACATACATGGGTCGAACCAAGCATTGCAATCACAGATGCCGCACGCCTATGTAAACGAGGTAATCTAGATGTAGGAAATCGACTGTAGATGTCTAGCAAACTTCCTCTGTTTCTGTAACTGTCAGCTAACGCAATGTCACATATTTCAAGGTGATAAGCTCCAGTCAAACATCTTTGGATAATATTCGTGCTAAGTGGTGTAGGGGATAAATCAAAATCCATTTTTAAGTCCATCAGATCGTGAAGTCTTTCATCAAACGCACGAGAAAGCAAGTGCAAGTTTTCAACATGGCATCCCACATTTAGGATATCAGTATCACCGATCACTCTTTCTAACCTGGGAAAATGACAAGGATCACCATTTGACAGACAACGTTCCCATAAAGACAGTATATTTTTGAAAGCTTCGATGCTACAGAACATATCTGTGATTAATTTTTTTACCTTGAAGCGATGCATTCAAATCGTTCAAATGTTCACTTGAATCGACCATAAATGCAAGACCACATTTCCACGTAACATTTGCGAGCTCTGCAATAGATTCTCCACATATTTCCAAGAACAAATTATCTCCTCCAATAATTCGAATAATCTACTTAAAACTTTGCCTCGACTGAGCCACCTAACTTTATATCACCATATTTACCTCCAAATCTTCTAATAAGCATTTAATTATCTGTTTTTAGATCCTGGGACCTCAGTTTGTTTACAGCCCTCACTACCAGACGCATTACATTGTTCACTTTCTGTTTTGATACACATCTTTTCCTGATGAACTATGCAATGGGCCACTGTTATTTTTTTTTAATTTATTTTTTAGGTGAATCACAAACACGATGTGCGAAACTACCAGTGTCGGAGCACCATCGGTGGCTACCGATGCAAGTGTATCCCATGGGATCCCTGCATTCTCCAGAACTTCCACTATACAGTTCAGAATGTCTGACCCTTTTTCATTGGCACCACATCTAGCGCTACTTTCTTGTTGTCATTCACTCGACGAATAAAAATACATAATTGAGTCGTACTTGATATATCAGTGCTCTCATCAATGGCAATAGAGAATACAACGAATTCTCTTGCTCTTTCAATAAGTTGTCAGTAAAGATTGTCCGCCATATCTTGAATTCTACGTGGTATAGTAGGAGGTGACAGACTTACACTATCGAACTGATGAATATTGACGGGGTGAATTTACTTGCAACTGAAAGCGTATATCGTTTAAGAAGATTATCCTCTGAAAAACCCTAAAATACCTGGCAATTTCTAGTGCCTTCTCGTAACTCAAATATACTGAGGTTTCTGCCATGCCGACATCCCCTTCTTCCTGTTCCTCTTCTTGCGATATGACCTTGTCTCTGAGTTTTTGTATCTACGCAGTGCGTTCTTCATTATCAAGAGCTGAATAATCATTAGTATGCAGTGTAATAAAATGGCACTGAATATTAAATAGTTTCAGCACTTGCAATTTATTGTGGCAAACTAAACAAATGACACCAGCGCTACATATCATGAAGAAGTACGCAGCTTCCCATTCGGGATTGAAATAATTTGTTGGCGTGGGCGCCCTTCGCTTTAACGAGTGCTCTTCCATTACAAAACGGCGCTGATGTACTGTCCGCCAATGCTACGGAGAAGGAACCGACCGCTCCCACTGCGCAGCACGCAGAGTCAGCACAGTGCCGTATTCAAGCATATGCACCGTGGCAATCTGGTTGGTTGTGGTTGATATACGCCAGCATTAGAGTTTAAACTCACAGATTCTACGGCTAAACCCGTAGTCGCTCCACAGTTGCCCCTCGGTTAGGCCTTGTGGCTTAGGACCCTCAATGCTGGGCTACACCTTGCGGCTTAGAGTCCTCAATGTTGGGCAGAAGGATAACATAAGCAGCGCTCCCATAATGCGTCGGGAGGGATGCATATGTTGGGATCTGTGCAGTTGTTTAATATGTAACAAAAGTGACAATATTTTTCACAAATGTAATATGTTAACCACAACGTACATTATATGTTATAATGCTATAAAAGTAATAAGGATAAACATGTAGATGCATGTGCAATGTGTATAGTGAATGCGATTCATACCTGTATCCAAATAATATGCTGTCAAAATTGTAATGTGCATCCCCGGAACGAAAAATTACAATATAGTACATCACAGTGAAGTTTTCTACTGTGGCAGAATTAAAAATTCTTATGTGTAACATTCACATATCTTCTCTCTCACTGACTTTTATTTTTATCTTTTTTGTTGTTATACATCTTTCACAAACATTTCTTACAAAACATCGCTGAACAATAGTAAGTGTACTATGGTCAGAGTCTTTTGAGAGAGTGGAAGGGTAGATAAAACGTCGCGTGGCCGCACTGGCAGCTATCGCAAAGTGCTGCCACATCAAGACCTGGGAACGAGCAACTATTTTCTACCTTCCCCTTTCCGCTATCTCAAAGGACTCTGGCCAAATTGTAGTTGCTTGCTATGTAGAATAAAAAGCATAAAGCCATAACAAGGCCTTTGGTTCGCAGTTGTCATCAAATCACAACCGCTCCCTTTAATTTTTGTACTTTCTGTAGCACTCTTGGCGTTGCGTCCTCAAACAGCTCCTTTTTCCAACCTTCTCTTTTATGAACTGAATGATGTCGCGCATTTCCTTCAAACAATCCCTTTATTTTCTATTTCATTTGTTGTTTTTATTTTACATAATCCTTTTTGTTTCCCTTTGTAAAATGTTAAGCCACATCCCACAGAAAGATCAATCCTGGATTCCAAAAATTACCTACAGCTACTGTTTATTCGATTCCACACCTGTAAAACTTTAAGTTAAAACTATAAAAAAATGAAAACGCTAGATGGAGAAACAACATGGACGTTTCCAAAGTACGTAGGTTAATGAAATGCCATGCACAGTTATGCTATTATTAATTAGACTTTGGAGCACTATTTGAAATATTCATCCTTAATTCTATATGGTGTTGAAGCAATTAATATTCGTAATGTCAATGTTTTCTCGGGGCTTCTATTCGTATTTCTCTCAGATGTGGTGATTATAAAGGCTATTTCTAATTTTTCTACCATGTACATAGTAGGTATTGCATTCCACCCAAAAATTCGAAAGGAGATTTCACCGTAAATGCAAAAAGGCAGTTTTAGAAAAAGGTCCGTGTTCGCGCGCGCGCGCGCGTGTGTGTGTGTCTGTGAACGCATAACTTAAAAACGAAAAGTCGGATAAATACAAAACTCGGCATTTAGATTCAGCATCTTCCAAAGATACGACACGAAGATTTCCGAGAAAATCCTCTTTCTCAAACTACCCTTTACATGAAAAATTGTTTAAAATATTTGAATTTCTAAAAATGGCTCCGACGACTTTGATTAAAATACCATATATTAATGATATTTACATCACAAATAAAAATAAATATGCATCTTGAATTTTCTGAGAATATCCTCAGAGATCCCCTTCATTTGGAAGGATTTTTGTGTAATCTTATAAGACTGGTAAACGTTAAGCGACAGTCGAAAACGTAGCTCACACAGAGTGTAGATCTGTTTAAAACACACAATTTATTTCAAATAGCGGCGCCGTGGCCGAGTGGTTAGACCGCTCGCCTCCCACCGAGGCGGCCCGGTTTCAATCCCAGGGACCTGCATGTGGGATTTGTGGTGGACGAAGCGGCATCTGGGCGGGTTTTCTCCGGGTTCTCCGGTTTCCCCCGCCATTCATTCCACCAACTGCTCCATCATCACCTTTCCTTTCATCCATTTCACCAACATTTCGTTTCATCAACTTCCTTCATCCCATACCAGGCATCGGGCTGATCACCCATCCTGGATGTTCTGTCTGATCCATGAGTGTCTGCTCCTCGACGGGCCTCTGACCCCAGGCACCCGCCTGTAAGTCCTGGGGGGTGTAAGTCCTACTTAAGAGGAGGGTAAACAGATAATGAAAGAATGAATGAATTTATTTCAAATAATTTTTTGGGCATCGGTAATTTCCAAGATATCCCTTATTAATGTTTCGAATTGTTCAATACTTAGCCATTCTTTTAGCTCTTTTCCCGCGATTTCCAGCAAAGAGCATGGAATTTTCAAGCCAGCATGTATGCTCCAGTTCTAAAACCTGTGTCTATCGCTATTCGTTTTGTATCTGTAACGATATGTGTAATGCACCTATTTTCGTAAAGGTTTATCTGGATTAAAATGAAGTAGATAAGAAAACAAAATTTTTGTAAGAATAATTTGTTAATAATGTTTATGTTTACCCATGTTTATGTTTACCTGGAGAATATAACCCGTCGGTCACCACCTGATGACGTGTTGCTCATCACCTCGGCTACTTACTGAAGAACCTGTTGTGTCTGGGTTCGAATATCTATTATAATTGTTTTGTGGTAGAAACATGTTTTCGTTGATACGTAAAGGCTCAATTGATTAACTATAACTATAGACGACACAGCATACGAAATTCAACACACGTTTTTACTTTCTCTACTACGTATAATAAGTAGGGGAAGTATTGTATTCCACCCAAAAATTCGATACCGAGATTTCACCGCAAATACAAGTTTTGAGACCCCCTAAATCCAAAATTAGCATTTTTGGAAACATGTCTGTGTGTGTGTCTGTGAACACATAACTCAGAAACGAACACGGATAAACACCAAACTTGGTATTTAGGTTCAGTATCTTCCAGAGTTGCGACACGAAGGTTTTCGAGAAAATTTCCCACCCCAGATTACCCTTTACATGGAACATTTTTCGAAATTTTTTATTTTCTCAAAAATGACTAACGATTTTGATTAAAATGTCATATGTTTAAGATATTTTCATGACAAATGAAATGTATATCTTGAATTTTCTGGGAATGTCTCCAAGAGTATTCTTCATTGTGAACGACTTTTGCATAACTGGTAAACCATAAGAGATAGACAAAAGTTTACGACACAAAAAATGTAGATCGCGTTAAAATACATCATTTATGTCATATACATTTGTTGTTGTTGAGTGAACCATTTTCTAGATATTGCTTGTTATTCCCTTAAATTTTCCAATACTTATACTTTTTCCCAAATTCGTTATTCACTTTTTTTTGTCCTGGTAATGCAAAGAGAGTGGAATACTCCACATAGCAACCAGCTTTTAAAACATTTGACTATAACTTAAAGCCTACCAATTCCCCTTTCATCTACAAGGAAATTAGCAATAAGATTAACATCTCGGTATCTCGATTAACATGAAGCAAATGGAGTATAAGCGTTTGTAAAAATAGTTTGTACAAGAGTAGAGAAAGTCATGTGAGTGCAACACATCAGATTTTTCTTTTCATTGTCCACAGTTGTAACAGGAAACCAACAACAAACCTTTCATGTTGTGTATTAAAGTACATGGCTATACGTTGACTTCCACTAGAGAACTACTTATCACTGGTCTAACAACGTATACATGTTTATTTATTCTATCCGCAAATTTCTTGTCACTTTTAGCACTTATTACTCGCGCAGCTGAGTTCAAAAACTGCCTTACATTCTTAAATTAATTCCGGCGCAAAAATCTTGTTGTGAGGAGCACAGGTTCCTCGTGTTTTTGAAGTCCAAACTGCGTGAATTTTTATAAGCACTTCAAATATATACGTTCTGAGAGGCGCGAATGTGAAAGTTGCGTATTAATTCTATTGGTCCTCGAGCAGGCGCGAATTTACTTTACGTTTAAACACTAACAAATTTCTTTTAACCTGACTGGCCAACTCGGGGATCACATGGTAGAATACAGTGAAAAATCCTCTGTTATTCCGGAATTTCCCTAGCGTCAGTTACTTATCTCGTATTTGAATGCCAACTAACAAAGGCTTCTAAGAAAATGTAACGCAGATGCAGTAACCTTTACTTTTTTTTTTTTCAACGGTTGTTATATTTCTGCTAGTGTGGAAGTCTACAGTTACTTAAAATAAAATATAGGTACAGAATTTCTGTACGTTGCACGTGTAAATGAACCCTGCTATTTAATAAAATGATGACACAAATGAGACAATGAACATACAAACATAAGTAAATCGTAGAAGAGTAAATACTGTCTCAGGGTAGAGAAAGTCATATGGATGTAATACATCAGATTATTAATATAATTGGTTATTTAAGAACATGCGTAAGCTTACATAGCCAGTGTTCAATAGCTTTACCTCCTAAAATTTCCGGACTGTTTTGCCGTGGTCTTTAGATATAAAATAGTTTCACCTAACGTTTCATCCCTATCTGTGAGGGACATCTTCAGGAATGTTAAGTCCCCATGAAAATACCGAGCATTAGCATCTTAACACCTGAACAGTCTAAATTCGATTTACAACGGAGTTAGGGTCCAATGACCTTTCTAAACATTCTGCTAACTAGGTAAAACAACCGGAGCTTTACATGAGAATTGTATAGAAAATTCACATGTATACCGACTGCTATCTCAGTAAACATTCTAATCACCAACACAAACGAAAAGAAGTGTCATTTAAAGGTTAGTTAAAGTGCAAAAAGAATCTGTGACCTGGAATACTTTATCAAAAATAAAAACATTTACACAAGTACAAGAAAAAGTTCCTTCAGACTCAGTATATCAATTAATGCACAGGTTTTAATACGTTCTTAAATCCCTGTTGTATGGCAATATGAAAAACCTTACGTGGTACATTCACATGACTTCCTCAACCTTTTATCTTTATTAGTGGGTATAAAAACTTAGTAAAGCTTATTTTTCTACTACATTTTAATCCAAATGAACCTTTGCAAAAATAGGTGGATTACACATTTCGTTATAGATACAAAGAGAACAGCGATAGTCAAATGTTTGAAAACTGGACGCTGTACGGTGGCCTTAAAATTCCACACTTTTTTCATGCAATCCCGAGAAACAACCGAATGTTCACCGGACTGTAAGAGAATGGCCAAGTAATGAGCAATTCGAATCGTTAATAACGGATATCTCAGAAATGGCTTGTGCCACAAAAATCATATTTGAAGTAAATTGCGTGTTTTAAAGAAGTCTAGATTTTTACTTTCTCCACCGCGTACATTGTAGATAAAGAAGGTATTGCATTCCACCAAAAAATCCAATATGGAGACTTCACTGAAAATACATGTTTTGAGACCTCCTGAATAAAAAAAAAACTTTAGAGAAAACTCCATGTGTGAGTGTGAGTGAGAGTGTGAGTGTGTCTGTGACACTAAAATTTTCAAGTATATCACTCCACCCCTATCTACACTTTACACGAGCATTTTTCGAAAATCTTGAATTTTTTAAAACATGGATAACGATTTCATTAAAATATCATATATTAAAGATACTTACATGACAAATAAAATGTATATCTCGAATTTTCTGCGAATAGCCTGTGAAGTCCTCTTCATTCGGAAGGAACTTTTTTTAATCTTATATAACTGGTAAACGTTAAGCGATAGACGAAAACGAGCCATACAAAATGTATCTAAAAAATAAATCTTTTTAAAACACAACATACTTCAAATAGGTTTTTCTCTGGCATAAGCCGTTGCTAAAGATATATCTGTTATTAATAGTTCCAATGTTCAATATTTGTCATTCTTTGAAAGTCTCATCGATTTTCAGTTGTTTCTCGTGATTGCATGAAAACAGTATGGAACTTAGGGCCAGTTCTTAAACATTTGGTTAACGATGTTCTCATTATATCTATAACAAAATGTTTAATCTAGCTATTTTTTGCAAAGGTTCATTTGGATTAAAACGTAGTAGGCAGAAAAATAAGCTTTAATAAGAATAATTTGTATACCCACTAATAAACCATTTGTCGTAGAGAAAATCATGTTAAATTATCCCATCAGATTTTTAGTGTAACACGTTTTGGTCTACCGGTTAACGTTTACCAGACATACAGGATTATACAAAATTCATTCCCAATGAGGGAGATTTCACAAGCTGTTCCCAGAAAATACAAGATATACATTTTATTTGACATGTAAATATCTTTAATGTATAGTATTCTAATCAAAATCATTAGAGCCATTTTTAGAACACTAAAAATTTCGAAAACTATTTCTGCAATGGGTAGTATGGGTAGGGGAATTTTCTTGAAAACCTTCGTGTTGCATCCTTGGAAGATACGGAACTTAAATACCAAGTTTGGTACTTATCCCACTTAGTTATATAATTATGCTGTTGATAGACACACAGACAGATACCCACACTGAGCTTTCCCTAGAAATGCCTTTTAGAATTCAGGGGGCGTTAAAACATACAATTTCTGCAAAAGCTTGGTATCAAATTTTTGGGTGGAATGCAAAACCTTCTCTACTTACTATGCAAGTAGTAAAAAAAAAGCATTTCTATAAACAGGCCCATGTGTATGTGTGGGGGGGCGGGTTGGGTAAATACCAGATTTGGTATTTAGTTCCAATACCTTCCAAAGATGCGACACGAAGATTTGCAAGAAGAGCCCTCTTCCCCAACTACCCTTTACATGGGACCTTTGAACTTATAAAAAGTGGTTCTGACGATTTTGATTGAAGTACCCTATATTAAAGATATTTACATGAAAAATAAAATGTATATCTTGAATTTTCGGGGAACTGCCTGTGTAGCACACTTCTTTCGGAAGAAATTTTGTATAATCTTGTATAACCTATAAACGTTAAACGATAGACGAAAACGTACTAGACAAAAATGTAGATCTCGTTAAGATACACAGTTTATTTCATATAACTTTGTGGCATCAGCCATTTACGAGATGGTTCGAATTGTTCAATACTTGGTCATTCTTTAAAGTCCTTTGAACATTTAGTTGTTTCTCCGATTATATGGGCAATTTTAAGGCCATCATACAGCTTCCAGGTCTAAAACATTTGGCTAACGCTGTCCCCTTTGTATCCAAATGTGTAAGGTAGCTATTTCCGGAAATTTTTATCTCGATTAGAATAAGGAAGATATGAAAACAAACTTTCGTAAGAATAATTTGTATGCCTGCCAACTAATAAGTGCTAGAGGGTAGACAAAGTCATGTGAAAGTAACATATCAAGTTTTTACTTTATCTACTGCGTATAAGAAGTACGGGAAATATTGCATTCAACCCAAAAATTCGATACTGAGATTTTACTGGAAATACACGTTTTCAGGACCCTGAATCCCAAAAAGCCTTTTTAGAAAAAGTCCGTGTGGCATGTCTGTAAACAGCATAACTCAAAAACTAAAAGTCGGATAAAAACCAAACTTGGTTTTTGTTTCAATACCTTCCAAAGATGCGAAACAAAGATTTTCAAGAAAACCCCCTACCCTAGACTATCCTTTACATAGAACCTTTTTCGAAATATTTTATTTTCTAAAAAATGGCTCTTACGATTTTTATTAAAATATCATGTGTCTAAGGTATTTTCAGGACAAATGAAGTGTATATCTTGAATTTTGGAAATGTCCCCAAAAGTCCTCTTCATTGTGAATGGCTTTTGCATAACTGGTAAACGCAAGAGATAGATAAAACTTTTGTACACAAAAAAAAATGTAGATTTGGTTAAAACACACAATTTAAGTCATATACTTTTTTTGTCGAGTGAACCAATTCCGAGATAATCCTTGTTATTTGTTTGTGTTTTCCAATACTTATACTTTTCTAAAATGGGAATTCGTTATTCCTTTTTTACTTTCTCTACTACGTATAGTAAGTAGGGGAAGTATTGCATTCCACCCAAAAATTCGATACCGAGATTTCACTGGAAATACATGTTTTGAGACCTCCTGAATCCAAAAAAAGCATTTTTAGAAACATGTCCGTGTGTGTGTCTGTGTGTGTGTGTGTGTGTGTGTGTGTCTGTGTGTGTGTGTCTGTGTGTCTGTGAACAGCATAACTCAAAAACGAACAGTCGGATAAACACCAAACTTGGTATTTAGGTTCAGTATCTTCCAGAGATGCGACACGAAGGTTTTCAAGAAAATCCCCCCACCCCAGACTACCCTTTACATGGAACATTTTTCGCAAAATTTTAATTTTCTCAAAAATGGCTCTAACGATTTTGATGAAAATATCATATGTTTAAGATAAAGTCATGAGAAATGAAATGTATATCTCGAATTTTCTGGGAATGTCTCCAAAAGTATTCTTCATTGTGAACGACTTTTGCATAACTGGTAAACCATAAGAGATAGACAAAATTTTACTACACAAAAAATGTAGATCGCGTTGAAATACACAACTTATGTCATATACATTTCTTTTGTTGAGTGAACCGTTTTCGAGATATTGCTTGTTATTTCCTTAAATTTTCCAATAATACTTTTTCTCAAATTCGTTATTCATTTTTTTATGTCCTAGACATGCAAAGAGAATGGAATGCGCCGCATAGCAACCAGCGTTAAAATATTTGACTATCGCTTAAAAGCTACCATATTCCTCTCGCATCTACAAGAAAATTACCAATAAGATTGACATCTCGATATCTCGACTAACATGAAGCATTTGGAGAATAGGCGTTTGTAAAAATACATTGTACAAGAGTAGAGAAAGTCATGTGAGTGAAACACATCAGATTTTTTTGTCTTAGATATGCAAAGAGTATTAATCTGTTGGAAAGGGAATGGTGCTGCAACTAGCAACCACTTATTAAGAGATATGTATGTGCTTAAAGGCTACTGTTTTTCTATATTGCCCTTGTAAATATATATTCCCCTTACATCTACAAGAAAATTAGCAATAAGATAGACTGCAAATGTTTATCTCGATTAACATGAAGCATATGGAGAATAAGCGTTTGTAAAAATGGTTTGTACAAGAGTAGGGAAAGTCATGTGAGTGTAACACATCAGATTTTTTTATATCCTGGACATGCAAAGAGAATGGAATGCTCTACATAGCAACCAGCTCTTAAAAGATTTAGCTATCGCTTAAAGTCCACCATATTCCCCAAGTAGCTACAAGAAAGTTAGCAATAAGATTAACATCTGATATATCGATTAAATTGAAGAGATGGAGAATAAGCGATTGTAAAAATAGTTTGTACAAGAGTAGAAAAAGCCATGTGAGTGCAACACATCAGATTTTTTTGTTTCTGCTGGTCATGCAAGAATACGGAATTTCAAAGTTATTCATTGCGACTAGCTATTTAAATGACTATAGCTTAAGTCTATTGTATTCCCATTGTACCTACAAGGCGAGGTGTGCTAAAACAGTTTCTAACATATTTATCTCGATTAACATGAAATAGAAGAATAATCTTTTGTAATAACACTGTGTTGGAGAATGGATAAAGTCATGCGATTGTAACATGTCATTTTTATTAACAGTATTAAATTGGCAAAAAATCTTAATAGTGTTTATAAACAATCGTGAGAAATACACTAATTAAGCTGAGATATTGCAGAGTTGATATCAAAATCCTGAATACATGCGTGCAAAATTTGAAAGCTTTAGGTTCAACGGTAAGTTTACATGGTCCACTTTGCAGCCTGCAGCCCATTCTAAGTGGGTGGTGTGTGTACTTTGGAACATGCAGGGTTATTCAAAAAGAAGGAACAGATTTTAAATTTTCATTTTTAATGAACGAGAATAGATAGCAACTCATACGACACATCATTGCATAGAGAAAAGTTCAAAGTTTAAGCCCCACATATTAGTATCATTCAGTGCCTACAGTGGCGCTGTGTTTGTTTACGAGAAAATGGCGACGCCACAGGACAAGCCGTTTTGTGTGCTTGCAGAATGCAAAGAGTGGATCCATTGTTTCATTGCAGCGTGCATTTCGTTGCAAGTTCAACAAAGAGCCACCTCGTCATAAAAAATTTAACTGATACAATAAATTCGTAGAGGATGGCTGCGTAAGCTTGCGTAAAAATATTGGTCGTCCTCGCATAACAAATGTGCTAATTTCGAACACACAAAATAAAAGTTTTAACTTTCCTCTACTCAGTGATTTATCGCACGTGTCGCCATCTATTGTCGTTCATTATAAATAAATATTTAAAGTCCATTCCTTCTTTTTGAATAACCGTATATTTATAAACGCTTTATTGTCACACATGTTTATTTGCTTTTCTATGATATGCTTCTTTTCCTGGTTTCCCAAATAGAGGGAATTTTCGGGATGCATTCTCAGAGCCTGTATATTCTGCTCCAGTTCAGCAATTAGTCAGCTTGTTAACGCAGTAGACCGTTCCATGTTGAAGAACGGACAATCCAACTCGGGTCAGCAAAAACATACACAAACAATGCGCAAGCGTAGGCGTAACTTCCGATGCTTTCACTGCCTAAGGGACCTGATGTATACAACACGTTTGTTGTGTATACCAGAAACAGCATGATTACACACGACACATTGTTGAACCATACCATATTCCTGCCATAGTTTTTGTTTCTTTGAAGTTAATACTTCCACAGTGAGCACTTAGTTTTTGCAACTATGTTGATTTGTTGCACTCACATGACTTTCTTTACTGATTAAGATACACATCTATGAAGAGGGGCAGAAATATGCTAAAATTCATAAATATGGGTTTTAGTTTTATTAGGTACTACAACCCTTCGTATTAGATATTTGCACTTTTTATAACTGCACGACCTCTTAAAACAGGTCATATGTGATCTGAATGTCTACCTGCAAGCCTAGATTCCTATAAAACTGTAGTAAAAACATTACGGTTTGCTTATATAAAACTGAAAAACAGTTCAAGAAGGTCCTCAGAACGCTTAAAAAACTAAACTAATTGCAGAGGAGCATAAAAAAACCTGATGTGTTACACTCACATGACTTTCTCTACTCTTGTACAAACTATTTTTACAAACGCTTATTCTCCATATGCTTCCTGTTAATCGAGATGTTAATGTCAACAATATGTTGATATCAACTCTGCAATATTTCGCTTAATTAGTGTATTTATCACGATTGTTTATAAACATTAAGATTTTTTGCTAATTTAATACTGTTAATAAAAATGACATGTTAAAATCACATGACTTTATCCATTCTCCAACACAGTGTTATTTCATGTTCTATTTCATGTTAATCGAGATAAATATGTTAGAAACTGTTTTAGCACACCTCGCCTTGTAGGTACAATAGGAATACAATAGATTTAAGCTATAGTCATTTCAATAGCTAGTCGCTATGAATAACTTTGAAATTCCGTATTGTTTGCATGACGAGCAGAAACAAAAAAATCTGATGTGTTGCACTCACATGACCTTTTCTACTCTTGTACAAAATATTTTTACAAACGCTTATTCTCCATCTCTTCAATTTAATCGATATATCAGATGTTAATCTTATTGCCAACTTTCTTGTAGCTACTTGGGGAATATGGTAGGCTTTAAGCGATAGTCAAATCTTTTAAGAGCTGGTTGCTATGTAGAGCATTCCATTCTCTTTGCATGTCCAGGATATAAAAAAAAGGGAATAACGAATTCCCAATTGAGAGAAGCATAAGTATTGTAAAACACAAACAAATAACGAGGAATATCTAGGAAATGGTTTCACTCCACAAAAAATGTATATGACATAAATTGTGTATTTTAACGCGATCTACATTTTTTGTGTAGTAAAATTTTGTCTATCTCTTATGGTTTATCAGTTATGCAAAAGTCGTTCACAATGAAGAATACTTTTGGAGACATTCCCAGAAAATTCAAGATATACATTTCATTTGTCATAAAAATATCTTAAACATATGATATTTTAATCAAAATCGTTAGCCATTTTTGAGAAAATGAAAATTTTCGAAAAATGTTCCATGTAAACGGTAATCTGGGGTGGGGGGATTTACTTGAAAACCTTCGTGTCGCATCTCTGGAAGATACTGAATCTAAATACCAAGTTTGGTGTTTATCCGACTGTTCGTTTTATGAGTTTTGCTGTTCACAGACAGACAGACAGACACACACACACATACACACACACACGGACATGTTTCCAAGAATGCTTTTTTTTATTCAGGGGGTCTCAAAACATATATTTCCGGTGAAATCTCGGTATCGAATTTTTGGGTGGAATACAACACTTCCCCTACTTACTATACGTAGTAGAGAAAGTAATTAAGGAGGGCCTTATATACACTAAATACTTTTTAAGAGCATAAAGTCAGAAATACTGACACTTTAGCCTTATAATTTTTAAACTTTTTTCAGAGTTTTATTTCTCGGAAAATTCTCATTTTCAAATTGTTACACACGATGTACTTTTTTGTATAAAATCAGTGAAATTTTTATACCTCAATGCTAATATAGGATAATACAATTTTTATTTACATGCTTAGTTTTGACGATATTAAATAATATTGTTATTGCGTAAATGTTTAAACAAAATCGAATATCTGCTCATATTTAATATTTATTATCTCCCAAAATAGTAGGATAATTAAAAATTCACCTCTGCAATTTATTATATACTATTAAAGAGTTTAACTATAAAATATTAATTCTTCTCTCCCGGTTTCAGTGATAATTAATCTATAATGTTCCGGCAGCTGCCGCAAGTTCTCATATTTACAATTACAATGATAATAAGCACATTCCTTATTATAAGAGATGTTGGAAATTTCCTTTATCCACATATTTGTGGTATCTTCTCAGGAAATTTTCATTCACACTGCAGAGTTTAATACCCCAAATTGAGTTAATTTCTCGTAAAATGTTTTCTTTTAGTTCTTCCAATATATGGGGATTGTTCTTCCCCCTATAGTTAAAATCACATACAGTTAAATCAGGAGATCCGAGGACCATTGTACTTTGCCAATTACCCATCTTCAAACATTTCCTAAATTAAATCAAATGACTCATCAGCTATATGCGCGGTTTAAAGTCTTGTTGGAAAATTCCAGACTGCGCTCAATGTCGGCCAGCTGTTCAAAACTGGTGTAAGTATTTCTTGTACCTTTCTGCGTTTATTGTTTGTTCAAAAGGCACAAGCCCTGTTATTCTGTATGCATTTACTGCACAAGAATTTTCGTGTCTACAAGGGAATCTCGTGTGTCAAATCTTGTTTCTCTATACTCCATTATCTGTTAATTTGCAACGAAACATAGCCACATGAAGAAGGTAGTTTTGTTGCATTGTTATTTGCCCCACGTATGGAAGCCAATTTGAAGATGGTTTGTTTAAGTATTAAATATTCGTGTTTGCCTCGGGTGCGTCAGTATTTGTTAGAGACATGGAAGTCTTGGCAGGGCGTGATGCGACAAGAATGTAGGCTTACACAGATTATAATTTTACTTCACTCCTTTTATTAATACTTGATACTTCGCTTATTAATACTTCACTGATAGAGAGCTGTGAGATTCTTTTTATTATTAAATACTTGCACTTTTTAACACGTATACTATTTTCGTCTCACACGAATACGTATTTAATTTCTCGAGGATACATCGCGCATCTGGCTATGAGCACTGTCTAGAAGCAACACGTCTAGTTATGAGCACTGTTTGGAGGCAACTGAACTGAATTCCACCACCTAAATTTGTAGATTTCTGTACTTCAAGTCCCTGATTGGCTAATCTTAGTCCAATAGAATACCTTCATTTAACTAAAACTTTTTCTGGTTGTTGATTGGCTATTTTATAAACGTCACAAAATTACATTACTGCTTCTAAGTATCATAAGTAGTATTGTTAAACTCTCAAACTCATTATTTCCTCAAGGTTACCTCACTGTTACCTTATTGTTAGCAACTTTTAACTTATTATTCTCACAGCTCCTACATTATTAAATTACGTAATGCATTCACATAACATTATTGAACATGTATACAACAATATAAGCATATGAAATGACTGTTATATACATTTTGCAAATTATTACATACACATATTGCTTCAAGGTGGGCTGTTATTGAATTTACATATTGTATAATTTGACTGAAATCATATAAGTGTTAATAATACTTCCTCACACATAAATGGAACCATGCTCCGTCAGAAAAGTTTGTAAAGCATGGGTCAAATACTCTTATCAGTTTGCAAAATCTAATTACAGAAATTTACCCGATTCTGTTCATCACATGAAATATTCGGTTTATGCAACAAATCCTCATATATTGCAAGAACTAAAAGGAAACAGCAGGCGAGAAATTCTTTAAATTTCAGAAATTGAACTCTTGAGTGTGATTGAAAATTTCCTGACAAGATGCCAGAAATATGTGGATACAGGACATTTCCAACATAGTTTACATAAGTGCTTATTATCATTGTAATTGTAAATATGAGTATGTGAAACATTTGCGGGGGTATTATAACTGTTTCGGCGGCAGTCCGAGCCGCGCCGGCCGGCACGCCAGCAGCCGTACGTTGGCCACAGTGTGAAGGAAAATCATTGTATATAACCCCCGTGGGTTATATATATAGTCCCGGTGCTCCGTTGACATCCGCATGCACAAACCATTATAACACAAAGATACTGATTGAGAACTGAGTCTATAAATGTGTTATCCCCGTTTTGACTACTACAATGGATTGCATTATAGTCATATTCCGCTTCCAATGACCAAAATTAAATAAAGTAGGTGTTTATTTCCTCCTTCCAAGTTTCAGTCAAACGATGGAAAACTTCGGCTACAACTCAAATCCAGAAGCATTCGCCTAAGTAACTGATAAATTATGATATATTTTATTTTAAGAATCTCTCGGTATAAATTAACTAATTTTGTTCATATTTAAACTACATTTGAAACGTGTCGACAAGTTTTCTCCAAACCGCTATATAGAATTTGAGGCAGTATTTTTAACACTTGAATAATTTCAATTAAATTATATATGTAAATTCAATAACAGCCCGTCTTGAAGGAATATGTATGTAATAATTTCTAAAAATGTATGTAGTAGTCATTGCATATGCTTATATTATTGTAAACATGTTTAGTAATGTTATGTGAATGCATTATGTAATTTAATAATGCAAGAGCTGTGAGAGTAATAAGTTTAAAGTTGCTAACAATGAGGTAACAATGAGGTAACCTTGAGGCAATAATGAGTTTGAGAGTTTGAATGTTACTAGTCATGATTAGAGCAACGATAATGTAAATTTTGTGACAGTTTAAAATTAGCCAATCAACAACCAGAAAAAGCTTTAATTAAATGCAGGTATTCTATTGGACTAGGATTAGCCAATCAGAGACTTGAAATACAGAAGTTTACGGGTTTGGACGGTTGAAATATGTTCAGTTGCCTGCAGACCTTGGTAGTGACCGGAAGGAAGATGTGTTCTCTAAAGAAATATTACGTATTCGTGTGAAACGAAATTATGTATTCGTTAACAAAGTGCAAGTATTAAATAAAAGAATCTCATAGCTCTTGATATCAGTGCAGTGCTATTTAATCTGTGTCAAGAATTAAATAAAAAGAAGTGATTTTAAACTTAAAATCTGTGTAAGCCTACATTCTTGTCGCACCACGCTCTGATTAAGAGAAACGTGTCTCTAAAACAATACTGAAGCAGCCGAGCCAAAAAAAACAAACATAAATAATATCTATAGAAGAGTTTAATAGCAAAGTAAATATTATTCTTTTAAAACTTGGAATGTAACAACAAAAATACATCTTCAAATCAGCTTTACATAAGTAGCAGCATATTACGTAAACAACAATACTACTTCAAATTGGCTTACCAAAGCGTGGTGAAAACTCCTTAAACAATGTAAACTCCAAGAACAATACTACTTCAAATCTGAATTCTTACACGCAGCGATTACACAGTTTTTTCATGCGTCCGGACAGATGTACAAATTGATACTAACCTTAAAGGAAAATTACACCATATTCTACATTGGTGAGGTCATACGGAGACCAAATTGACGTTCTTTATGCGTAAAGTATTCGGAAATACGTCTGAGTATAATTGAATTATAATGAATTTCTGTAAAGAAATGCAATTAATTCTATTATTTATGAATGCGTAAAATGTAAATTGAATAGAAAAGAAACTTAACCCAGGCAAAACATATCCCTTTAATTCCAGTACCATATAACAATTAATTACGTTTTAATTATGTAGCCCATTTGCAACATCAAGTAATGTCAAATATATGCTTTCTAATTAGAGGTAAAACTAATGTACAGATCCAATTTGACGTCAGCATTAGTGATGTGCCTAGCGTATGCGGCGTTCACAATAATTACATGTGTAATTAACTTTTAAAATCTTTCTGCAGCATCTTAATGAGTGAACCAAATTGAGAAATTAAATATGGATTTAAATGCAAAGTATTTCGTTAAACTTACAAAATGGACATACATTATCTCATACACCTCTGGTTTCCAAATTTGCCCAGTTGACGCACCTTTTATATTGTGACACAGCCGCTATGGCTGAAGGTTATTCAGGAGGTTGGCACCGGGCAGCCAGAGATAAACAAAGATAAGTAGAGCTATCACAAAGTAAACACCGGAAGCACCAATGTCAGATAATCTTCTGGATGTTTCCCCTTCTGGAACGTTCTGGAACTCTGTGGAAATTTCCAATAAGCGAGAGTTCTCGCGCGATCGAGTGAGTTGAGTTAGTGAGTGAATTAGCAAATGCGTTTCTGGTGCTGTGCGGAGAAAGTGGTGTTCTCCTCGCGAGTTGGTGATAACTACTGCGATGTGCAGCGATTGCTGCTGCGGGGCGAGAGTTTAAAAAAGTCTTGTGTTGGACTCTCCAGCGAGTGAACCGTCCGGAAGAAGAGACTACTGTATGTATTTCGTTACAGAGCTACATCACAAAGAAAGTGAAGTGATAGTGAAAACAAAGTGAAGTGACGGGGAAATCGAACTAGTTCACATTAGTGAACTTAAGTGGCTTAAGTGAAAGTTGAGCTAGATCAGAGCAGTGAAAACTGGAGAAGATCATAGTATGTTTTGCAATGATTAAGCCATCTGCAGTTTAACAAGTATTACCTTTTCTCAAAAACTATTTATTATATTTCGGAGTAATGAAGATAATCTTATGTGTTACATAAGTAGATTTGTATTTTACAAGCTATTCTTACAAAAGCATATTACATTATCTACCTCTTATTCGTAGTAAGCAGAAGAAGTATTGCATTTCATCCAAAAATTCAATATCAACGTTTCACCGTAAATGCACATTTTGAGACACCTGTATAAAAAAATATTTTTACTTTTTCTACTACGCAGTTACAATAAGCAGAGGAAATTTGTATTCCAATAAAAAAATGGTGTCGATATTTCACCGGAAATACATGTTTTGAGGCCCCTGAAAACCCAAAAAGGCGTTTTAGAAAAACTTACGCTATCGGAGCCTACATTTTCAGTATGTATCTGGCAAGTGCGGAAAATTGTAGAGTAGAAAGGCAGTAATAAAAACTAGCATTTTGAAGCTAGGAACAAGGGGTCGCAGAAGCTGTTTTACTACGCTACATGCATCAACATTAAATCCATCATGTTATGGTCTCCTATTGTGAAATCTTATTTGTGGCATGTCAGATGTAAACAAAATGCAACTCCTGCACGGTACTAGTCACTGTCACTAGATGTGTCTAATGTTCAATGGTACATTTGTGCTGTGAAGCCTACTGGATGGCGCGGCAATACTGAATCCCCTCTTGTTTATTACAAAGAGTATAGCACAGTGCACGCATGTAATGGCTATTTTCTCGTTGTGTACCAGTACTCATTAGTTGAAACTGTATGTACACACTTGTCTTATGAATTATACTTCGTATTGACAGGCAAATGAAGACGTCTCATAAAGTCAGATTTCAATTACGTTCACACACCATTCCTGTTATACTACATCTATGAACCCGTGCTCCTAACCTCAAAATGCTTAGTATGGTACTGCCTTTTACTCCACAATTCTCTGCACATTGTTTTTCTACATTTGTATATGCAGAACAGGGTTATTATGCAGAACTACGGCCGCTCGAAAAAAACAACGAATTCCGGTGTTAATGGTAGATTCTTTTATGCTAATTACGTTTTTACCAATTTTGTTTGTCGGAAAGGTTCCGTAATGGTGTTACACGCTAATTTATTGCATGCGCGTAGCGACGCAAACCTAAGCTTTGTGATTTTCGGGAAGTTAGGATTAGTTTTTTTTTTATAAAAACTTAGGTTAATTAGCAGTCGTAGCTATCCTCAAAGCACGCGAGCGAAGCGAGCGTCCGTTCCTTAACGTTGGTTATGATAAGATTAAGTTTCTGAATTCACGGAAGGTTAGCCTTAGGTTAGTTTTTTTTTTATATAAGCTTAAGTTTCTGAATTCACGGAAGGTTAGCGTTAGGCTAGTTTTTTACTTTCTCTACTACGTATAGTAAGTAGGGGAAGTATTGCATTCCACCCAAAAATTCGATACCGAGATTTCACCGGAAATACATGTTTTGAGACCTCCTGAATCCAAAAAAAGCATTTTTGGAAACATGTCCGTGTGTGTGTCTGTGTGTGTGTGTGTGTCTGTGTGTGTGTGTGTGTCTGTGTGTCTGTGAACAGCATAACTCAAAAACGCAGTCGGATAAACACCAAAGTTGGTATTTAGGTTCAGTATCTTCCAGAGATGCGACACGAAGGTTTTCAAGAAAATCCCCCCACCCCAGACTACCCTTTACATGGAACATTTTTCGAAAATTTTAATTTTCTCAAAAACGGCTCTAACGATTTTGATTAAAATATCATATGTTTAAGATATTTTCATGACAAATAAAATGTATATCTCGAATTTTCTGGGAATGTCTCCAAAAATATTCTTCATTGTGAACGACTTTTGCATAACTGGTAAACCATAAGAGATCGACAAAATTTTACTACACAAAAAATGTAGATCGCGTTAAAATACACAACTTATGTCATATACGTTTCTTTTTTTGAGTGAACCGTTTTCGAGATATTGCTTGTTATTTCCTTAAATTTTCCAATACTTATACTTTTTCTCAAATTCGTTATTCATTTTTTTTATGTCCTGAACATGCAAAGAGAATGGAATTCGCCACATAGCAACCAGCGTTAAAATATTTGACTATCGCTTAAAAGCTACCATATTCCCCTTGCATCTACAAGAAAATTACCAATAAGATTGACATCTCGATATCTCGATTAACATGAAGCATATGGAGAATAGGCGTTTGTAAAAATAGATTGTACAAGAGTAGAGAAAGTCATGTGAGTGTAACACATCAGATTTTTTTATGTCCTGAACATGCAAAGAGAAAGGAATGCGCCACATAGCAACCAGCGTTAAAATATTTGGCTATCGCTTAAAACCTACCATACTTCCCTTGTATCTACAGGAAAATTAGCAATAAGATTGACAGCTCGATATCTCGATTAACATGAGGCATATGGAGAATAAGCGTTTGTAAAAATAGAATATACAAGAGTAGAGAAAGTCATGTGAGTGTAACACATCAGATTTTTTTATATAAGCTTAAGTTTCTGAATTCACGGAAGGTTAGCCTTAGGTTAGTTTTTTTTTATATAAGCTTAAGTCCGACAATGAAACCCAGGTTTTAGGTACTACAAATTTATATTAACTATATGTTTACATCTCAAATGTGTCAAAGCTTCTTTACCCATATCCTGCTCCTTCTAGCCAGCATTCTTAATAAATATCCGCAAATAAGCGTCGCTACGCGCATGCAATAAATTAACGTGTAACACCATTACGGAACCTTTCCGACAAACCAAATTGGTAAAAACGTAATCAGCATAAAAGAATCTACCATTAACACCGGAATTCGTTGTTTTTTTCGAGCGGCCGTAGTTCTGCATAATTACCCAGAACAGTCCTGGGTATCCATTAATAAAATTTAATTTAATCAACATTAATACGCACTTCTAATGTAAATTAAGGTGAATGACGTTACCAAATTTTATATAAACACTTAATACCGCTAACACCACCACTATTTTTCTGCCACTACCTATTATTATTATTATTAATATTATTATTATTATTATTATTATTATTATTATTATTATTCCTCTATAATATCGCATGTTTGTGGGTTTTTTCTAATTATCTGTGGCCCTACAAGTCTCACCTCCCCGAGGGACATATTCCCCTGTTCAGGAACCATTACCCTATGCAGATTTAATATACTTTTACAATTTTTAAACATGTAATTAATACATAACAATTTTAAACGTTTTAATTCATATAATGCATATACTATACTATTCAGTATTATTCCGTATACGTAAAGGATCCATAAAACTATTCAGTGAATCGGATCTTTTGAATGGTCCTTCGATTTGTTATTTGTAGTTAACATTTAAACACACATCAATCATTTTAAACACTTCGGTAAGCTGCGTTACGTTGGCCTTCAAAACCAGTGAGATACCGCCAACGCTTGCAGGGTGTGTTCCTAATTACTTTTTGCTTTAGGTTTATTAGTATTTTACGTTTCTGATTTACGGAGGTTAGGTTAGGGTTAGTTTATATTTATATATATATATATATATATATATATATATATATATATATATATATAGATAACATGGTTCCTGATTCACGAGAGGTTACGTTTATAAAAGTTTTCAATGAAGACCAAAGTAATTCAAGCAAATCAAACAATTTTTAGCCACTTTAAACACTTTTCATACACGCATTGCACCCGAGGCACTGTTATAGTTCATAGAAGGTTGGCGTTAGGTTTCTAAATTCACAAAAGGTTAGCTTTAGGTTAATTTTTTGTTTTGTAAGCTTAGGTTTCTGAATTCACGGAAGGTAGCGTTAGGTTAGGGTTTTTTTTATAAACTCTAGTTTCTGAATTCACGGAAGTTTAGCGTTAGGTTAAGTTTTTTTATATGAAAAATGTTTAAAGTGTGTTAAAATGTTCACTATAAATAACAGTTCGAAAGATCATTCAAAAGATCCGATTCATTGAACCTTCACTGAAAATATTCATGGATCCTTTACGTATAAGGAATTTTGTCCCTACTATTTTATACAAATTTTGTATTCTCTCTTTTCTCCATTTCTGCTTTAAGTTTATATTTATGACTCGCAATTATGTCTGAATTCTTTTATTTTGTTTCAAGTATCTGTTGTAATCGTATGTTACATCACTATCTAAATAATTTAAAGAAACTATTATAAAATACCATTATTATTTTATATTATCATCATTCAGTTCGTTCTGTCCCCATGAGCGACATAATTTCGGTTTTCTGTATTCATATTTTGATGTTATACTAACAATGTGATTTAAAAGGTCACTTTGTCTCCAAAATGATAAAATTGTGTCACATTTAAACCCTAATAATTTAAAAGCTAATCTGCTATAACAAAAGACCCATTATACCTGCAGCAAACAGAACCTCGTATAAGGTTATGTTCCACACCCTTCTAAATTAATATGAAAAGATATAAATAGTACCGATAAATACATAAAAATATGTACACATAATCAAAATTGCAGTTATTATATTTATTACCTGAAACTTATAGACGCCGTCGTTTTCCAAATAAATGTAGTATCACTATAAATAACTAACTTTAGATAGTAACACACTCATATGTTAGACTTGGTACGTATCCATTCAAGGCAGATAAGATGGCATACGAGTCACAAATCGCATTCTTACATTTTAACCGAAACGTGCCATTAGACTCACAGAAGATAATTCACCACTATAGCGTATGAGGCGAGGCGAAAGCACAAGCTTAGGCATTTCATCCTCCAGGAAGGAATATGTGCACGGGCTGTACGTCACAACTGTTTCAAATCCCTAAATCATTAGGAAACGACTCAATAGATGGAACTACACTGGTAAGCCTTATCAGGCTTGTTATTTTCGGGTCCGATAGAGTGAATTGCAGGACTTTCAGGTTACTTACCCCCTTGTTAAGTGCGTGTGTATGTAGCTCAGTAGCAGGAGAGAGATAGTACTACAATCAGCTTGCTTAATCGGTTCCCAAGGTTACAACCTTACTTAGAAAAGTAATCTGATTTGTAGCATTCACGCTATTTTCTCTACTCACTCTTCTACAACTGTTCTTACAAAAGCTTATCCTTATATGTACTCCTTGTTGATCGAAATAAACCTTCAATGCGTATTTTACATTTCGTTGTAAATATAAGGAGACTAGTTAGACTTTTCAAAAAGCATGTCGTTATGCGATGGCTTTGAAAATCCATGTTCTTTGTATGGCCAGAGGAGAAAACGAATAGTGACCTACTACTTGAAACAAAGCATAAGTATTTGAAAGCTCTAATCAATAACTAAGAATATCTCGGAAATGGTAAATGCTACAAAAATTCTATTTGACATAAATTGTGTGCTTTAACGAGATCTACATTTTTGTGTAGTAAGGTTTTATCTGTCCCTGTTGAGAAAATAAAAACTTCCCAGAACTTTTCCATGTAAAAGGTAGTTTGGGGTGGAGGTATATTAATATTGATCGGACTTTTCGTTTTTGAGTGATGCTATTCACACACGCACGCTTACACGGAACTTTTTCCAATTTTTTTTGTTGGATTCAAGGGGCTTCAAAATATGTATTTCCAGTGAAATCTCAACATCGAATTTTTGGGTGAGCCACTGCAACAACTACTAACATATTTTGGCGGGATGCATACAATGGGAAAACCAGCGGATAATTAAACTCAAACAATAATTCTTAACTCCTGCTAGAAGGAGACTGGTATGTTGGGATCTGCTGGCTGAACAGAGGAATTGGCAAAACATGGGCAATTGCATGGCTAAAGTGCGCGAGACCAGTTCAGATTTCTTCAGTTAGAGGCAATTTATCTGTACGTTTTTGTTTATGTTTTGTTTTGCTTTCTCTTTTGTTTCCTTTGTCACCATTAACTTGCATCTAAAATATGTATTAAGGCCAATAACCCATACACTATTATTATTATTATTATTATTATTATTATTATTATTATTATTATTATTATTATTGTTATTATTATTATTACCATCATCATTATCCTTTTGGATCATTGGTAGGGAATCGGGACAACTCCAGTGTGAACCAAGAGCCACCGCACAGCAATGACAGGGCCCCTAAAATTTCCAGATTGAGTCGCCCCGATAGTCGGAAGAAAGACCAGAAACCCCCACCCTCCCCAGAGGGGCAGTCCGTGTGTCCCGACAACCAGCCAAAAGATGAGGGACGGAGAAAGTTCCACAGAGAGCATCCTTTTCCCTTCCACGCCGCACCGAAATACCATCGCCGAACTTCCAACCCTGAAACAGACCTAACGGGGTGAAGGAGAAGTGAAATGATAAATGGAACGAAATGGAGGTACAGAAAATTCGGGGACTGAAACAAATCGCTCCAGCATTCACTTGACGATCAGGGAAAACCCCAAAAACCCCATGGGTTAGAGTTAAGGGTCGAGGGAGTTGAACCCGGGATCTACAGAATGCGATTCGCCAGCGCTACCGCGGTGCCACCTCGCTCGGTTGCACTACTATTCGTGAAATAGCTTTAATCATTTTATACGAATAAAAATACCTTATCTATCTACTGTAGGTAGGTGGTAGAGAGGTAAGAATAATGCGATCATGACAGCAGTAAACACTACATGCTGCAAAGTAACATTAATCCCTGTTTCAACTAATATTGATTAACAGTTTGTATTATACTAATAAAAACAATAGCTATACTTGCGTTGTCCCATTATCTGCTGAGGTCTGTCTTATCTTATTTACGTTATAAGTATCACAATACAATACGAAATTGGAAAACTTTCCATCAAAGTCGTAGGCTGCATTTGATTGCAGCGTAAAGTTACGATATGTAACGCGTACAGCATTTCATCCATTTTGATAAAAAGTTTATTTTAATGAAGTTGCTGTATTAGTGTTTTTTTACGACTTATCTAATCAAGCGGGATGGCTCAGGCGGCAACGTCTGTGACCCGCATCGGGAGGTCCCTGACCATGGGACTATTCGTGGTTTTCCCCTGGTCGAAGCGAATGCCGGAATAGTGTATTCCACTACGATTTCTCCTTTCCCTCATTTCTTCTCATTTCATCTCCATTTCACGTTTTAGGTGTGCTTCCTGCGGTGCCGGGCAGATGGTATGGATGAGTGCACGTTGGAAAGATTTCTCCCTTTGTATGCCAGAATGAGCTGTCCCGCCTGTTAGGGTCGCTGCACCGTTCTCTTGGGATCCTCGCCACTGGTGCGCGAGTGTTCAAACTGGAAGTGTTAGGCACCTTTGCACGTCTCTGTGGGCCTGTTTTCCTGCGGATCCGGGACCTCCTAAGGCTCCTTCACCTCATCTCTACCTCCCGGGGAGTGTTGCCACAATGCACGCGAGCTTAAATTAAATTAAACTGAGTTTTATTTATGGATGCTCCTTAACTGCTGTGGTTCTCAGCGTCCCGTTCTATATTGTGCGTGTAAGACCGGTAATTTTGCTCAGAGGCCTCTTTATCACGCTTGAAGTTCTTTTACGTGCCGTAAAACTACGCCACTGGACCACCGGCTTTACTTCCTTACCGAAGGAAGCCATGTTAAGGATTTTTACGCCCAATAAATCCATCACCCTCCACTGGATTTGAACACGGGAACTAGAGGCTAGCATGATAACCACTACATCCCGTAACACGACGCCAGTTTCTCCTATATAACTGCAGCAGCTAAATAGGATGGCTGAGCAATTTGGCTTCGTTTGGGCAACATCTACTACTTAAATTACTCCTTTTTCATTAAGGATGTTTATAGAAAACTGGAATACCTTCCTCACTTCCTACGGGAGTAGAACGGAGATTGTAAACAAAATATGATCACATACAACACATCTATTTATCACCGAGCTTTGTACCACATTTTTAATTCTCTACCACATATATATTAGGTAGAGAAGGTATTGCATTCCAACCAAAAATTCGATATCGAGATTTCACCGGAAATACAGTTTTGAGTCTCCTTGAATAAAAATTCTGATGTGTTACACTCACATGGCTTTCTCTGCTCTTGTACAACCTATTTTTACAAACTCTTATTCTCCATCTATTTCATATTAATTGAGATAAACATTTGCAGAAACGATCCTTTGACATGCAAAGAGAATTACATTTTACACACAGCGACCAGTTCTAAAATTATTTGACTATCGCTTAAGCCCTACTATGTTCCCCTTGTTTTGTATTTGCAAGGGCAATATAAGCACAGACATATCTCTTAATAGCTGGCTGTTATGTGCAGCACCATTCTCTTTGCCACAGATTAATACTCTTTGCATATCCAAGACAAAAAAATGAATAACGAATTCCCATTTGAGAAAATAAGTATTGAAAAATTTAAGGGAATAACAAGCAATATCTCGGAAATGGTTCACTCAACAACAAAAAAGTATATGACATAAATTGTGTATTTTAACACGATCTAGATTTTTTATAGTAAAATTTGTGTATCTCTTATGGTTTACCAGTTATGCAAAACTCGTTCACAATGAAGAATACTTTTGGAGACATTCGGAGAAAATTCAAGAGATACACTTTATTTGCCATGAAAATGTCTTAAACATATGATATTTTAATCTAAATCGTTACAGCCATTTTTGAGAAAATTAAAACTTTCGAAAAATGTTCCATGTAAAGGGAAATCTTGGGTGGGGGATTTTCTTGAAGACCTTCGTGTCGCATCTCTGGAAGATACTGAACCTAAATACCAAGGTTGGTGTTTATCCGACTGTTCGTTTCTTAGTTATGCTGTTCACAGACAGACAGATACACACATGGACATGTTTCCAAAAAACAATTTTGGATTCAGGGGGTCTCAAAACATGTATTTCCGGTGAAATCTCGGTATCGAATTTTTGGGTGGAATACAATACTTCCCCTACTTACTATACGTAGTAGAGAAAGTAAAAATGATTTTTAAAAGAATGTCTGTGTAAGTAACTGTGAATAGCATAGCTCAAAAACAAAAAGTCAAATAAACACCAAACTTGATATTTATGTTCAGTATCTTCCAAAGATGCGACCGAAGCTTTTCAAGAAAATCTTTCACCCCAAAATACCCTTTACATGGAACATTTTTCGGAATTTTTTATTTTCTAAAAAATGGCTCTAACGATTTTGATTAAAATACCACATATTAAAGACATTTACATAGCAAATAAAATTTATATCTTGAATTTTCTGGAAATAGCTTACGAAGTCCTCTTCATTCGGAAAGATTTGAATAATCTTGTATAAGTGGTAAACGTTAAACAATAGACGAAAACGTACTACACAAAAAATGTAAATCTCTTTAAAACACCCATTTATTGAAATCAGTTTTTTGTGGCATAGGCCATTTCCGACATATCCGTTGTATTTATAATGAAATGTGTAATGCAGCTATTTGTGGAAAATGTTTATTTGCATTGAAATGAACTAGATATAAAAATAAGCATTATTAAGACTAGTTTGTATACACACTAATAAACGACAGAGGGTAGAGAAAGCGATGAGAAAGTATCACATCAGATTTTTTTCCACATAGGTTCATTAGTATCAAAACGTGACACGATATGCCAACAGTTGTGTTTTGTTTTGCGTATAGTGGATATAGCCAAGCCCGTATTGCTTAATTTGAGATAATTTCAACTAAAACTGTATGGTTAATAATGTAACCTGAATAGAAGAATCACTTTTTTACTTTCTCTACTACGTATAGTAAGTAGGGGAAGTATTGTATTCCACCCAAAATTTCGATACCGAGATTTCACCGGAAATACATGTTTTGAGACCCCCTGAATCCAAAAAAAGCATTTTTGTAAACATGTCCGTGTGTGTGTGTCTGTGTGTCTGTCTGTGTGTCTGTGTGTCTGTGAACAGCATAACTCAGAAACGAACAGTCGGATAAACACCAAGCTTGGTATTTGGGTTCAGTATCTTCCAAGGATGCGACACGAAGGTTTTCAAGAAAATCCCCCATCCCAGAGTACCCTTTACATGGAAGATTTTTCGAAAATTTTAATTTTCTCAAAAATGGCTCTTAACGATTTTGATTAAAATATCATATGTTTAAGATATTTTTATGACAAATAAAATGTATATCTTGAATTTTCTGGGAATGTCTCCAAAAGTATTCCTTATTGTGAACGACTTTTGCATAACTAGTAAACCATAAGAGATAGACAAAATTTTACTACACAAAAAATGTAGATCGCGTTAAAATACACAATTTATGTCATATACATTTTTTTTGTTGAGTGAACCATTTTCGAGATATTGCTTGTTATTCCCTTAAATTTTTCAATACTTATTTTCTCAAATGGGAATTCGTTATTCATTTTTTTGTCTTGGATATGCAAAGAGTTATAATCTGTGGCAAAGGGAATGGTGCTGCACCTAGCAACCAGCTATTAAGAGATATGTATGTGCTTAAAGGCTACTGTTTTTCTATATTGCCCTTGTAAATATATTTTCCCCTACATCTACAAGAAAATTAGCAATAAGATAGAGTTTGCAAATGTTTATCTCGATTAAGATGAACTAGATGGAGAATAAACGTTTGTAAAAATACTTTGTACAAGAGTAGAGAAAGTCATGTGAGTGTAACACATCAGATTTTTATATGAATGGGATTATGTGCAGGTATAATGGGTAGAGAAAGTCGTGTGCTTGTGACATAGTAGACTTTCTTTTTACTTTCTCTACTACGTATAGTAAGTAGGGGAAGTATTGTATTCCACCCAAAAATTCGATACTGAAATTTCACCGGAAATACATGTTTTGAGACCCCCTGAATCCAAAAAAAGCATTTTTGGAAATATGTCCGTGTGTGAGTCTGTGTGTCTGTGAACAGCATAACTCAGAAACGAACAGTTGGATAAACACCAAACTTGGTATTTAGGTTCAGTATCTTCCAGAGATGCGACACGAAGGTTTTCAAGAAAATCCCTCCACCCCAGATTACCATTTGCATGGAACATTTTTCGAAAATTTTAATTTTCTCAAAAATGGCTCTAATGATTTTGATTAAAATATCATATGTTTAAGGTATTTTCATGACAAATGAAATGTATATCTCGAATTTTCTGGGAATGTCTTCAAAAGTATTCTTCATTGTAAACGACTTTTGCATAACTGGTAAACCATAAGAGATAGACAAAATTTTACTGCACAAAAAATGTAGATCGCGTTAAAATACACAATTTATGTCATATACTTTTTTTTGTTGAGTGGACCATTTCGAGATATTGCTTGTTATTCCCTTAAATATTTCAATACTCATTTTCTCAAATGGGAATTCGTTATTCATTTTTTTGTCTTGGATAGGCAAAGAGTATTAATCTGTGGCAAACAGAATGGTGCTGCACATAGCAACCAGCTATTAAGAGATATGTCTATGCTTAAAGGCTACTGTATTTCTATATTGCCGTTGCAATTACAAAACAAGGGGAACATAGTAGGCCTTAAGTGATAGTCAAATATTTTTAGAACTGGTCGCTATGTGTAATATGTAATTCTCTTTGCATGTCAAAAGATCGTTTCTGCAAACGTTTATCTCGATTAATATGAAATATATGGAGAATAAGAGTTTGTAAAAATAGTTTGTACAAGAGTATAGAAAGTATGTGAGTGTAACACATCAGATTTTTCTGTTCATTATGTCCTTCTCTCTACGAATAGAAAATACATGGAAGCGGAACCTAAACACCTCTTTCACGCCCTCAATGAAGCTCAGAGGGAAGATGAGATTCTTCCTGAGGATTTTGATGTAAAGACCATAATGGAAAGCTGGGTTTTTCAGGACGGAGTTCCGGTAATACACGTGATCAGAAATGAGGACTCCATAAGGATCAAACAGGTAAGTATTCAGTAAAGCCTATTCTGATCTTATTTGTATAGCATCGTAAGGGGGTGATGAGTGAAATGCTTTTTTTGGTTCTTGTTTTTTTTTGCATATTTTGTACATGTATGCAAAGTTGCAATGTTCTACATCACTTGCAGTCAACTCTAATTACGTGATATTTAAAGTCAGAATAATTTGCTCTATTGAATAGTATACAATCAATAGAGCAATCTTCCCACACCCTAATTTTCACTACATTTGTATATATTCCAAACTAAATGGGATCTACAGATTAGAGGAAGAAGGTTGTAACTTCCAGAATATGTTCTATAAATCATGGCAAGAAAATCTAAATGTGTAATCTGCCAAATCTACCATTATCGAAGTAAGAAAGAAAATGTTTGTAGAAACACTTAAAGTTGTGTAGTTTAGGTATATATTTATATAAAAGCATTTTTCTTCAATTGCAGTATCAAGATATTATAGTGAATTCTTTCTACCTCTTTCTAATCTCGTGAAAAACCTATAGTTTATAGTAAAAGTTCTGATTCGATACACTCACATGACTTTCTCTCCCCTCTATAATTTTTAGTGGGTATACAAACTATTTTTATACAAAGTATCTACTACATATTAATCCAAATACACCTTTGCAGAAATATCTACATCACACATTTTGTTACAGATTAAAAGGAAACAGCGATAGTCAAATGTTTAAGTACTGGGCACTATACGTTGACCTTAAAATTCCATAATGTTTCCATGCAATCGCGAGAAACAACTAAATGCTGAAAGGAATTTAAAGAATGGCCAAGTAATGAGCAATTCGAACCTTTAATAACGATATTTCAGAACTGGCCTATGCCACAATAAAGCTTATTTGAAGTAAATTGTGCGTTTTAAAGAGATATACATTTTTTGTGTAGTGCGTTTTCGTGTCTCGCTTAACGTTTAGCAGTTGTACAAGATTATAGAAAACGTCTTCCAACTGAAGCGGACTTCACAGGCTCTTCCCAAAAAATTCAAGATATACATTTTATTTGTCATGTAAATATGTTTAATATTTTGTATTTCAATCAAAATTGTAGGGGCCATTATTTAGAAAATAAAAAATTTCGAAAATTTTTCCAGGTAAAAGCTGTTTTGGGGCGGAAGATTTCCTTGAAAACCTTCGTGTCGCATCCTTGGAAGCTACTGAACCTAAATACCAAGTTTTATATTTATCCGACTTTTCATTTTTGAGTTCACAAACACACACGGACCTTTTTGTAAAAATTTTTTTTTTTGGAATCAGGAGGCCTCAAAATATATATTTCTGGTGAAATTTTGGTATCGAATTTTCATATGGAATATAATACTTCCCATGCTTACTATACGTAGCTGAGAAATAAAAATTTGGATTGTTTCATTTTTCAAATATGGGGAATTTTAAAAAGATAAATTTTAGTCTACATGAAATTAAAGACCGTCAAACTAATACTCCTTTAGTTCCTATATGTACAAATCACTAAGCTTCACTACCAAACTGAGATTTCACGTACCACAACATTTGATTTTTACTTTCTCTACTACCTATAGTAAGTAGGGGAAGTATTGTATTCCACCCAAAAATTCGATACCGAGATTTCACCGGAAATACATGTTTTGAGACACCCTGAATCCAAAAAAAGCATTTTTGGAAACATGTCCGTGTGTGTGTCTGTGTTACTGTGTGTGTGTCTGTGTGTGTGTCTGCCTGTGAACAGCATAACTCAGAAACTAACAGTCGAATAAACACCAAACTTGGTACTTAGGTTCAGTATCTTCCAAGGATACGACACGAAGATTTTCAAGAAAATCCCCCCACCCCAGATTACCCTTCACATGGAAAATTTTTCGAAAATTGTAATTTTCTCAAAAATGGCTCTAACGATTTTGATTAAAATATCATATGTATAAGATATTTTTATGACAAATAAAATGTATATTTTGAATTTTCTGGGAATGTCTCCAAAAGTATTCTTCATTGTGAACGACTTTTGCATAACTGGTAAACCATAAGAGATAGACAAAATTTTACTACATAAAAAATGTAGATCGCGTTAAAATACACAATTTATGTCATATACATTTTTTTTGTTGAGTGAACTATTTTCGAGATATTACTTGTTATTCCCTTAAATTTTTCAATACTTATTTTCTCAAATGGGAATTCGTTATTCATTCTTTTGTCTTGGATATGCAAAGAGTATTAATCTGTGGCAAAGGGAATGGTGCTGCACCTAGCAACCAGCTATTAAGAGATATGTAAGTGCGTAAAGGCTACTGTATTTCCAAATTGCCCTTGTAAATATATATTCCCCTTACACCTACATTAAAATTAGCAATAATATAGACTCTGCAAATGTTTATCTCGATTAACATTAAGTAGATGGAGAATAAGCGTTTGTATAAATAGTTTGTACATGAGTAGAGAAAGTCATGTGAGTGTAACACATCAGAATTATTTTTTACTTTCTCTACTACGTATACTAAGTAGGGGAAGTATTGTATTCCACCCAAAAATTCGATACCGAGATTTCACCGGAAATACATGCTTTGAGACCCCCAGAATCCAAAAAAAGCATTTTTAGAAACATGTTTGTGTGTCCGTGTGTCTGTGTGTCTGTGAACAGCATAACTCAGAAACGAACAGTCGGATAAACACCAAACTTGGTATTTAGGTTCAGTATCTTCCAGAGATGCGACACGAAGGTTTTCAAGCTAATCCCCCCACCCCAGATTACCCTTTACATGGAACATTTTTCGAAAATTTTAATTTTCTCAAAAATGGCTCTAACGATTTTGATTAAAATATCATATGTTTAAGATATTTTCATAACAAATGAAATTTAAATCTCACATTTTCTGGGAATGTCTCCAAAAGTATTCTTCATTGTGAACGACTTTTGCATAACTAGTAAACCATAAGAGATAGACAAACTTTTACTACACAAAAGGTGTAGATCGTGTTAAAATACACAATTTATGTCATATACATGTTTTGATGAGTGATCCATTTTCGTGATATTGTTTTTTTATTCCCTTAAATTTTCCAATACTTATACTTTTTCTCAAATTCGTTATTCATTTTTACTTTCTCTACTACGTATAGCAAGTAGGGGAAGTATTGTATTCCACCCAAAATTTCGATACCGAGATTTCACCGGAAATACATGTTTTGAGACTCACTGAATCCAAAATAAGCATTTTTGGAAACATGTCCGTGTGTGTATCTGTCTGTGTGTCTGTCTGTGTGTCTGTGTGTCTGTGAACAGCATAACTCAAAAACGAAGAGTCGGATAAACACCAAACTTGGTATTTAGGTTCAGTATCTTCCAGAGATGCGACACGAAGGTTTTCAAGAAAATCCCCCCACCCCAGACTACCCTTTACATTGAACATTTTTCGAAAATTTTAATTTTCTCAAAAACAGCTCTAACGATTTTGATTAAAATATCATATGTTAAAGATATTGTCATGACAAATAAAATGTATATCTCGAATTTTCTGGGAATGTCTCCAAAAGTATTCTTCATTATGAACGACTTTTTCATAACTGGTAAACCATAAGAGATAGACAAAATTTTACTACACGAAAAATGTAGATCGCGTTAAAATACACAATTTATGTCATATACATTTCTTTTGTTGAGTAAACCGTTTGCGAGATATTCCTTGTTATTCCCTTAAATTTTCCAATACTTATACTTTTTCTCAAATTCGTTATTCATTTTTTTTGTCCTGGACATGCAAAGAGAATGGAATGCGCCACATAGCAACCAGCGTTAAAATATTTGACTATCGCTTAAAACCTACCATATTCCCCTTGCATCTACAAGAAAATTATCAATAAGATTGACATCTCGATATCTCGACATATCCATTAACATGAAGCATATGGAGAATAAGCGTTTGTAAAAATAGTTTGTACAAGAGTAGAGAAAGTCATGTGAGTGTAACACATAAGATTTTTTTTTATGTCCTGGACATACAAAGAGAATGGAGTGCGCCACATAGCAACCAGCGCTTAAAAGATGTGACTATCGCTTAAAACCTACCATATTCCCTTTACAAGAAAATTAATAATAAGATTGACATCTGGATATCTCGATTAACATGAAGCATATGGAGAATAAGCTTTTGTAAAAATAGTTTGTACAAGAGTAGAGAAAGTCATGTGAGTGTAACACATCAGATTTTTTTTTATGTCCTGGACATACAAAGAGAATGGAGTGCGCCACATAGCAACCAGCGCTTAAAAGATGTGACTATCGCTTAAAACCTACCATATTCCCTTTACAAGAAAATTAATAATAAGATTGACATCTGGATATCTCGATTAACATGAAGCATATGGAGAATAAGCTTTTGTAAAAATAGTTTGTACAAGAGTAGAGAAAGTCATGTGAGTATAACACATCAGATTTTTTAATTAATGAATGCCCTTTAACTGCTGTGGTTCTTAGCGTCCCATTCTATATTGGGCGTGAAAGACCACTACACCACGGAGGATGCCGCAATCCTTGATGTAAACTAATATGTATTATATTAAAGAATTTTCTTTAAGGAGGATACAAAGGAGTGAGATTAAAAAAGAGGTTAATTATAAAAACAGCGTGGCACTTTCTATTTTCTTTCTATTTACTATTATTAAAAAGAACACTCTAATGTTACAGTAACGCGCAAAAATTAAAATTTAATTTTTTAATTGATACTTCGCATGATCAAGTTAGAGACATGGATCGGGCTGACTCAGAGCCGAGAATCGAACACCGGATCCTCAGTACGAGAGCCGCAAACGAAACTACTAAGCTATCCCGGCATCCCTATAAAATAAAATGTTAAATTTTGAAAATGTTTATAAAATTCAGTACTGTATTTCATATAAATATTTTGCATAACTTTAAGATTTATGAAATTGTTTATAAATTCAGTTATTTATTTTCGTAATGTTACGGCAATCAAGGCTTACGATAAAACCATACGTTGGTAACAGGATATCAATCAGTCACTTTGTCCGGCCTTTAAGTAAGTATTTACAATTGCCATTGCCGTATACATAGAATAACACAGACCATTACCTGACAGCTAAACCTTCAGCTGAATAATTACTGACCAATTGTAAAATCTATTTTTAAAACGATTTACCAACCACCAATGAATCACATACAACAAATTAAAAGTAAACAGTTGCCTTTTAAACCCTCAACATCACAAAACCATTAAATGCCACACTGCTCATTAATAAGAAATTATACTGTTAAGCCATTTATATCCGTCACTATTCGTTTCATTATCTGATCCAGTAACAGCCAAGCTGTCATATAGCCATTACAAACTCAGGCAACTAAAGAATATGACATGAAAACCCTTATACGTCTCATACATATCAGCTGCTACATGATCGAGAAAAAGCCACGTCGTGTAATTCATAAATGCATGACCTCCATCGTTTTTACTTTCTCTACCACTAACATATGAGGCAGTACTTTTTATCACTTAAATGATATCAGTCTAATTATATAATATAAAAAATAACAGCCCACCTAAAAGCATTATGTGTATAATATAATATGCAAAGTGTATATTACAGTCATTGTATTATGTTTATTTTATTATATACATGTATAAAATGTTATGTAAATGTATTACGTAGTTTAACAATGTAGGAGCTGTGAGAATAGAAGCAAGCTGCTTTTCGTAGCAAACAGAATTACAAAGTAAAAGCCGAAGATTGTTAACAATAAGGTAACCTTGAGACAACAATAAATTAGAAAGTTAAAAAGAAGGCTACTAATAATTCTTGGAACAATATTAATGTAATATTTAAAACAGTTTATAAATGGTCACGTGGATGTGGAAAGAAAAAACAAGGTAAAAATAAAGTATGCTATTGGAGTAGGCTTAGCCAATCAAAAACTAGAAATAGAGACATGTACAAATTCAAACGGTCAATGCCAGAAGATAGCGTACCCACGCAGTTAGATTCGGTACGGGTTCCGTGATGGTATGTGAGACATGAAAACTCATTTGCAGTGAGGATAATATATATGTTTACCTCTTAAAAAGTGTAACTAACAATACTCACACTCTATAGTAGGATACATCGGTGAAGTGTTGTTTAACCGTGTGAAGGGTTAATAAAAAAGTAAAATACAATTATAGTTTGTGTACACTTTATTCTTTAGCGTACCAGCCCTGTTAAGAGATACTTGTTCTACAAAATACTGCTGACGAAGCTGAGGCATAAATAATAAATAAATAAACATTAAAATAATTATTACACATAAAATAAACACACGACACCACCGCAAAAGTTGGTTCTTAAACGTGGGGCGAAGGCCACAGGAAAGTTTGTACCCAAAGCGTGGGGTGAACACTCCTAGAAACATATCTCCCGCAAATTGGCATCCATATATGGGTCCATAAGCTGTTTCAAGCTTGGCATCCATAATGTGGTACAAATCACCTTCAAGTTTGGCGCCCAACGTGGGGCTGCAACTACTGCACATAGTAGGTAGAGAAGGTATTGTATTACACCCAACAATTCTATACCGAAATTTCACCGCAAATACATGCTTTGAGGCCCCCTGAATCCAAAAATAATATTTTTAGTAAAAGGTCCATGAGTGTGTCTGTGAACAACATAACTCAAAAACGAAAAATCGGATGAATACCACATTTGGTATTTAGGTTCAGTATCTTCTAAAGATGCGACACGAAGAATTTCAAGAAAATCCCCCACTCCCAACCTCCCTTTACATGGAACTTTTATGAACATTTCGATTTTTTAGAAAATGGCTCTAACGATTTTGATAAATGATCATACATTGAAGATATTTACATGACAAATAAAATGTATATCCTGAATTTTCTGGGAATAGCCTGTGAAGTCCTCTTCATTCGGAAGGAATTTCATATAAGCTTGTATATCTGGTAGTTAAGCGATAGACATAAACGTACCGTACAAAAAGTAGATCTTTTTAAAACACACAATTTACTTAAGATGAGTTTTTCTGTGGCATAAGCCGTTTCTGAGATATCCGTTAGAGTTGTTGAATCTTGTCATTCTTTAAAGTTCTCGTCTATTTTCTGTTGTTTCTTGCGATTGCATGGAAACAGTATGGAATCTAAGGCCGCCATATAGCGTCCAGTTATTAAAATTTGACTATCGCTGTTCTTTTTGTGTCTATAACGAAATGTGTAATGTGAAATGTATAATTCTTTGCAACTGTTTATTTGGATTAAAATGTAGTAGATAGAAAAATAAGCTTTAGTAGGAGTAGTTTGTATATCCTTAATAAGGATAGAGGGTAGAGAATGTCATGTGAATGCATCACATCAGATTTTTTTCTATTGTAGGTGCATTATCGAGGTTCTTGTATCATTTTATTAGCTATTAATTATACTGGACCCTAGTGGTCACACCAAATGGTGTGCAGATCCTTTCCAGTTTTCATTGAAAAAACAAAAGAAAAACCTTTCCAAATATAAACATTTTTCATATACCTGTACATATATATTCACGAAGTGTATCGGCCCTTCAAAGCACTATTATTCACTAAAACATTGTTTATTTCGGGCACCGGGTTAGCCAAGGTTTCGTTTTCAGCTCTCCTTCTGAGGGTCTGAGGTTCCATTCCCGCCTCCGAGATGATGGTTTTAAGTCGGTCCCATCCACGCCTTCACCTCTGGCTTACTCATGTGAAGTATCCCTAAGGCCCAACGTAGTTCGAAGTCCATGGTAAAAGCTGTAGGTCCTCTCATTCACCGCCACCCTCATCATCATGGTGCCCTCTGGGTGCCTCCACCTTAGAAACGGCTAGTCATCGCTTGGTGGAATGAGGTAACCCCGAATGTCATAGGCCACGCATGGGGAGTGTTAGAGACGACGAAGACATAATTTATTCCAACAGACTTTGGCACAGAATATTTTAAAAACAATAAACAAATGCAAAACATATCAACTTTGTTTTTCATCACTTAGGAACCTCCACTTTTCTGCCATAGTTTTACTTCAAGAATTGTCATTTTGTCACAGTCCACTGAAAACGCATAATCTGACAAAATAAAAAGATTAATTTTCAATAACTTTTTTTAAACTAGCTTCATTAAAGTAGTTAAATTGTAGGGTAGTTTTGTATTAAATTACATGTTATTGTAATGATGTTTTAATGTAAATATATTTTAATTAAGATGTGTTTTAACTTTGTACCCTCTTTCTGTAGTCACTTTTCGGTGTTTCCTGCACCTATCTATTCAGTTCGCAACTTAGTCCCTTTTCTCTAACGCGTCGAACCCAGGACTCTCATATTCTCGCGTAGACAACTGCTACTTTTCCGCACGCTGCAAGGACTCGCAGAGATAACAGAAAAACAATTGAATCTAACAAAACAGAGTCAAGGTACAGCCTTTCTTTTATACTTGAGGGCCGCCTTCCACTAGGTTCACCAAAGAGAGAAGGGGAAGGGATTCTAGAGGTTTCTAAGCACGTTCCGATAGTAGTTCCGAACAGTTCGATAAACTGAGAACGCCTTCCTCTTCGTTTATGCGATCAACGCACGCAGCTGGCGGTGAAATCCTGTCCTGCCAAGCAGCCAGAGACCCCGTCGTAAACTTGATACAAGAGAAGTCACTACATTCACATTAAAGTTCTTATTTATTTATGTATTTATTTATATGCTGAACATAAAATACACACATTTCAATTTCTTGTGTTGCAAGACCGCGGTGCGTTGGGGAATTAGATTCCTAGCCTAAATTCCTTCAAGTATCATATCAACTTTCCTACTTCAACTATACAGCAGGTCAATCTGTCCTACTAAAGATGAAAGCTGCCGAGCAATATAAGTAATAGAGAAACTCTACCGCTGCACAGTTCAAGCAGAAAAGTCACTGACATATCACGGGTTTAGACAGCAAATTTGATTTTTCAAAGCGTCTAATACTTTAGGCAGCAAAACTAATTGAACTGTATGTATCTGAAGCACAATGTAAATGCAAAGAAATTTTGTTTAAAAATTAAATGGCTAAATGTACCTAAAGATGCTACAATTCAGATTGTGAAAAAAATTAAAAAGAAATATTATAAAAGCTTCTTAATAATTTTGCGACATTTAAATCATCAGAATCGTGTAGTTATAATAGCATCAGATGTAGAATGACAAGGAGAATTCATAACTAATGAACAGGGCTAGGATCTTCATGATAGACCATATATTTTGTGATAAGATTAATATATTCCTTAATTATATACAGGGTGTCCGGTCTATACGATTAACGTTGCGAACTTTTATAATTTAAAATAAAAAAAAGCATTTACCATATGATGAGTACGTCTTTTGCTATTTATTACAGCAATGGCAACAATGATCACATTAATAGGTTAGGTTAGAATGTGCAAAGATGGCGACGTGAACACGGCAACAGAAAGTTTTCTATGTACTTGGACTGGTTGGAACAAAATCTGTGAAGCGTGTACAACGAAATCTTTGCCGTAATTTAACCTTGGCCGTCACGACGATGACCTCTCCTATGTAAGCATAATGAAATGTGACAGACAGTTTCCATTAATGCACACCACACATTTCATTCTGGCGAGTCTCTTTCGACCTCAAGAACCTTACGAGGATTTTCACTAATCCAGATACACAATTATGTCTGTCAACTTTCCCATTCACATGGGAAGTTGCTTCATCAGAGAAGCACACTTTATCCAGGAAAGCACTGCCCTCTTCAGTATTATCCAAAGCATCTGCGACGAAGGTCTTCCGTTTGTTTTTATTCTGGGGATAGATTCGTTGGCGTAACTGAATCTTGTAGGCCCGTAGACGTAATCTTCTGACTGCATCAAGAACCGTAGACCGAGGAATGACGAGTTTTACACTGGCGCATCGAATTGACTTCTTCGGACTTCTTATGAAGGCCGTACGAATCCTTTCCACATTTTCCGCAGAAACATTCCGTTTTCTATACATTCCACGTGTAGACAAAAGACTACCTGTTCGTCGTAACTGTCTCTCCCATTTCATAACGCTTACATAGAAGGGGACATCGTCGTGACGGCCAAGGTTAAATTCACACTTCATTGTACACGCTTCACAGATTTTGTTTCAGCCAGTCCAAGAACACAGAAAACCTTCTGTTGTGGTGTCCACGTAGCCATCTTTGCACATCTAACCTGACCTAATAGTGATCATTGTCGTCATTGTTGCATTCATAAATGGTAAGATACCTACTAATCATATATTATTTTTTTTTGGGATCTGATACAACTAAAGTTATAACGATTTGTAATGTTAACGTATAATCCGGAAACCCTGTGTATATGCTTGTTAATAAAATAAAAAGCATACTACAATATTCAGTTCCATAGTTAGCTTGCTTCTAGTGCGAATTTTATTCTTAAATAAACAGCTAAATTCCATAAACTGACTTAATTAGTTTACAGCTGAAATTGTACTTCATTATATTTTAGGTCATATTACTTTCTCTACTACGTATAGTAAGTAGGGGAACTATTGCATTCTACCCAAAAATTGATACCGAGATTTAACCGGAAATACACGTTTTGAGACCCCCTGAATCCAAAAAAAGCATTTTTGGAAACATGTCCGTGTGTGTGTCTGTGTGTCTGTGAACAGCATAACTCAGAAACGAATAGTCGGATAAACACCAAACTTGGTATTTAGGTTCAGTATCTTCCAGAGATGCGACACGAAGGTTTACAAGAAAATCCCCCATCCCAGATTACCCTTTACATGGAACATTTTTCGAAAATTTTAATTTTCTCAAAATGGCTCTAACGATTTTGATTAAAATATCATATGTTTAAGATATTTTCAAGACAAATACAATGTATATCTTAAATTTTCTGGGAATGTCTCCAAAAGTATTCTTCATTGTGAACGACTTTTGCATGACTGGTAAACCATAAGAGATAGACAAAATTTTACTACACAAACTATGTAGATCGCGTTAAAATACGCAATTTATGTCATATACATTTTTTTTGTTGAGTGAACCATTTTCGAGATATTGCTTGTTATTCCCTTAAATTTTCCAAAACTTATACTTTTTCTCAAATTCGTTATTCAATTTATTTTGTCCTGGTAATGCAAATAAAATGGAATACTCCACATAGCAACCAGCTCTTAAAATATTTGTCTATATCTTAAAGCCTACAAATTCCCCTTGCGTCTACAAGAAAATTAGCAATAAGATTAACATCTCGATATCTCGATTAACATGAAGCACATAGAGAATAAACTTTTGTAAAAATAGTTTTTACAAGAGTAGAGAAAGTCATGTGAGTGTAATACATCAGATTTTTTTTGCATATTATGGTGATTTTAGGTTATAAAAATCCTAGTCTTACACTGAAAGCAGAATTCAACTGATGTTAAGGTCTTCCACCTCCCAACACCCTTAAATCATATTTTATTGTTTGATTAAGAATACAAGAGTTATAAAGGTTCCTTTTTCTTTTCTTCTTTTTTTTAGGAAAGATTTTCCTATGACGCAGGCTTGCATAATAACTCAACCTGGTGGATACCCCTAAGCTACACTACAAGTGAAGAATTGGATTTCAATGACACTAGACCTAAGGCTTGGCTCGAAGGAGAACGTGAAAAACTTGTATATAATATACCTGAAGAACAATGGATTATACTCAACATTCAGGCCACAGGTGGGTACTATTACCACAAAATTTAAATTCTAATGTAGTTAAGTTCTTTTCCGAGTGATAACCGGATAGCTTTCAGACTTTCAAACAAAATAAATAAATAAATAAAATTAAAAGTGTTATATGCTACAATCACAGAACTTCCTCTATGCGATATAACTTATTTTCATAAACACTCTAAAAATAATTTATATAAAAGACTCAGTTTTCAGTCTCGTTCCTGCTAAACATAATAAATAGCCATAATGGTTCCAGTACACGCTTTGCAGTTGCTACACGGATCCAAAGACAACAGTCGGATGTTCAAAAAACAGTTCACTATATACTGGCCTTGATGTTACAAGCTCTTTTTATGAGTTCAAGAGAAACAAAGCATTTCAAAAAACTGCATGACGAAATATTGGAAAATTCAGAATAACAGAAGTGAATATCTCGGAAATAGTTAATGCCACATATATACACTGTCGTTTGTGAAAATTGCAACACCGACAAGGAAACGCATAAACTCAATGAATTTAATACCACAAGCTAGGTACATGACAAGTAATAAATGATAAACGTTTAAAATCTATACATGACCTTTGAGCCCTAATATTCAGTATTTGGTGTGACCTCCATGCGCTGCAATTAGAGCTGCTATACGCCGTGGTATTGAATCAAAAAAGTTCTGAATAAGTTCCTGAGGCATGTTCCTTCATGCAGTTCGTATTCGAGCCCACAAATCCATGACACTGGTTACTGGAAGACCGTAACGCACCAGGTGTCGACCAACCATATCCCAGACATGTTCGATGGGCGACATGTCAGGCGAACGTGCAGGCCAGGGAAGCAATGGTACCCGACGCTCTTCGAAGAAGGCTTGTACATTCCTCGCAATATTTAGCCGGGCATTGTCCTGTTGAAATGTGGCCTGTGGAGATGTCTGATGCAGGGGGAGTACCTCAGGCACTACAACCACTGTTAAGTACCGGTTGCTGTTTAAAGTACCCTCAATTCGTAGGATCCGAGATCGGTTGTTCCTACTAATGGCACCCCAACCATCACACCTGGTGTTTGTCCGCTATGTCACTAACAATGCAGCCCTCCAGGTGTCGCTCACCACGGTACCGCCGTGGTGTATGCGGCCATCACTATACGACATGTTGAAGCTCCTCCGAAAAGAATACATTTTGCCATTCAGCACCCCAGTGACGGTGTTCACTTGCCCATTGCAATCTGAAGAGCTTGTGGTTTCTGGACAATGGAAGCCGACGTAATGGCATTCATGCAACCAGTCCAACCTGCAGCAGACGGCGACGAACCACTGATGCAGACAAATTCACATCTGTTGTAGTGCTCCAGCGTCGAACCAACACTGTGGATGAAGCTGTGTGGTCCGTTATGGCCATACGGACAAGATGACGGTCATCATGTTCCATGGTGCAGTACCCGCTCTTCGCTGCGTACGACCTTCATCTATCCACTGCTTCCACACACGCATCACTGTCGTAGCAGCATGTCCTGTACGAGCCGAAATGTCACGGTATGACAAACCGATCATTCTGCCCCGTTCGAGCTCACTCACATGCCGATATGGCTCCCTTTGACGTGAGGCATACTGGCACACACTTGATTGTTTCCACCCTGTTTAACAGCTCTGCACTGACTACACTGGGCGTAACACTGACCTTGTTGGACCGACACGAGAGGTCTCGGCTCGGCCTAAGTGTGCCCCATCTCTCTGCAAACCTAACTTATTGCTTGCACACTCTTCTACACTTCCGCCGAGTTTGGAGTTATTCGGGAAATTCTTTCTTGCAATTTTCACAGACGGCAGTATATTATTTGGTATAAATAGTTATTTTAAGAGATCTGCATATTTCTGTACAGATCTCGTTCTGTGTTATTTATCTCATAGGGTTTCCTATTTACAAAAATTGTATAAATTCAATCGGCATGAAGAGAACTTCACAGCATATTTACAGAAAGTTTATTGTATAAATGTTATTCTTCATGCTAGTGATCCACTTATATGATAGTTTAATCAAAATCATTATTTTTGCTTATAAAAGATAATAGGGCAGGGATAGGACTAGATAATGGAGATGATATCCAGTACCTCCACCCCCTAGGGATCGTTTATGCGTACACCCCCGGAAGGAAATGATGAGGTGAGAGAACCGCAGGAGACGTATAAGTTGCAGACGGAACCGACGCAAGTCAACAGAGCCGCGCAGTTTCCTAACAGTTCCAGGTTTGACCACCCGGCCACGGGAGGGTCGCTCGGAGACATTCCTCTAGTGGAACCAAAGAAAAACGACCCAGCAATGAAGGCTCGACAGACTTCCCTCTAGCAGGGTCAAGAAGAATTTCCAAATCGCAACTCTGCGCCGTTTGCCCGACACGACCGAACCATAACCTCGAAGTCAACCTGAAACATGAAAGGGGGAAATGAAATGAGAGGAAATGGGAGAGGGAGGAAATCCATGGTAGAATATACCACTGCGGCATTCGCTATGTCAACCAGTGAAAACCATTGATCAGAGTGGGCGACCACCGAAAACTGAACCCGGACCTCCTGAATGCGAGCCTCATACGTTACCACAGAGCCATCTCATTCGGTTAAAAGATAATAAATAACAAAACATTTTCATACAACGTGAATTCTATGGTGAGGGAATTACGTGAAAATGTTCATGTTGCATCCTTGAAAAATGCTTGAACACGGAGTTTGTTATATACCGGACTCTTTGGTTCACACAAAAACACGTTATTACAGCACAGTTCATAAACTTGTAATACTTAAGTACTAAATTCACTTCTGAACTACACATTAATTTTGTTGATACCGAGAGACCAACAAAAGCAAACCAAGGTCGCAAGGTGCGTGGAGTTACTAGTCCGACCACCACTCTGCCGTGATGGCCGAACGGCCAACTCTTACCTGAAAAGCACGTTGTTTTGAAGTAGGGGATTAAGAACGCAAAACCAGAAAGGTCATTAGCGCCCGTCACAGATAAAATACAGGTAAGTGAGCAGTTAAAAATCAGACAAATAAAAAGGCCTAAAATAAAGGACTGAAAGTTATAAAAGGTCAGGTTAAAACTCGACTAGAAATAATAAAAGAAGCAGTGTCAGAGACTAGAACGCGAAGCTAAAAAACAAGTTAGCTAAAAAGAATGGGTCTAAAACACACTAAAAGCAAGAAAAGCAGCTCAAAGACAGGTCAAACGCTGTCCTGGAAACTGCTGCGTCGAATGAAAGTTAAAACACGTTCCACAGCTAACAAAATGGCGGATAATGCGTCCATCTGTAGAGTGGTACGAAGAATAGCGAAACATTGACGCTGTATAACATGTCGCACCGTCAACGGCGCATCGCAACGATTACAAACGGGAGCGGGATCTCGGCGCAACAAGTGACAATGACTAAACGACAATGCCCGATGCGAAGTCTACATAAAATAACTTCCTCCCGACAGGAGAGGACCAGGCAACAAACCAACGGGAGAGAATAGACTTCTTTAAGTAATGGCTAAAATCATCCGCAGGAACACAGGAGCTAAAATAAGGTTGGGATAAAACAGCACTCTTGGCGGCGGCATCCGCACCTTCATTACCAGGTATGCCGACGTGACCAGGAACCCAGACAAACGATAGGCTGACCCCATCAGTGGCAAGCTGGTGGAAACAATCTTAGAGACGTTGCACGATAGGATGACGAACGTACAGCGCACGAAGGCTAGAAAGAGCGCTTAGAAGGTCCGTGCATAAAACACAATTCTGCAGACCACGCTGACGGATAAAAGACAGAGCTTGTTCCAGAGCAATAAGTTTAGCAGTAAAAATCGACCACTGATCAGGGAGGCAAAGATAAAACGTTCTGCACCAACAAAGTCACACCCAACTCCACGATCATCCTTTGAGCCGTCTGTATAAATAAAACAACGGCTGCCAAAATGTGACTGAACTTCGGCTAAAGCCGAACGGATGACCGGAGCGAGGGTCGTGGACTTTGGCATGGACGTCAAATCAAGGAAATTCACGTTGTGATGCCAGTATGTTTGGTCTAAGTTGTCATCTAATACAACATCAAGGAATATAATACTAGACAGTTACTCGGTGTTTGAAAAGTTATTTAAAGTAAACAATATAGATCAAGGGTGGCGAAATCGACTTCCTTCCGCGAGTCACGAAATATGCAACACGCACTGCATCACTCAACAGAATATGGAAAACAAAGGGACAGTTGCAGAGAGGGAACGGCGTTTGCGAGTCAAAATAACTCGCGAGTCACGTTTTCGCCACCTCTGTATAGATTATGTTAAAACTATTTATATGGAATCACTCGACAACCTCATTAAACATTCAGGATTTCAAATTGTCAATATTACTACCGGTAGCATAGGGTGACATGTTATCAGCATATAATCACAACATACAATATGGTTATACAGTACTTGTCTGTTCCGAAACCAAGCAATTCACAATTGATTCTTCCATCTCTTCCTAGGACGTCCAATGTTTCTTCTCCCTTGTGATTTATGTTCATAAAGTTCTTTAGGAATGCCAACATTCTCCATTTGGATCACATGCTCGTGCCACTTGTTTTTACATTGGTCTATCTTGCCTTGTATTCCTATATTACCTAGTTGCTCTCGAATTTCACAGTTCCACTTGTGATCCTGCAATCTGTAACCTGTCATTGGTCTTAACAATCCCATCTCTGCCCTCGGAGGAACCTGTAACACCTAGACTTAGAGGGGCGTGACCCCAGGTGGCGGATGGGGAATGCCCTCACCAACTTATGCTGGCGGGTAGGTGGGAAATAAAATACTACAGGTACTGCTGCCTTGCAGTAACGTTGGGACACCAAAGGCTATGAAAAGGAAAAGCACAACAGAAAATCTTGGCATGTCGTTTGGCTAAAGATGATGACCTCATCAAATGGCTTATCATGCGACAGACTGGTGATCTACCCAGGGGATATTTTGAATATTCATTCCAATCAAGCAAATGACAGGATGGATGCTTCTATGATGACTTGTACGAGTGAAAGGAAAAAGTTCAGCAAATAAGGAGGATTGAAATTCGACATTATTAGGAAAAGAAGAGAATCCAAAACGAAACACTGGATTACATAAACTGCTGGTAACATGGGCTATATCCGAGTAATTTCCGTCAAAGTAAACGCATTTTTGACGATGTAGTAAATATTTTAACAGATTAAATTTGTTACCTGTTATGCCGCAATATTGAACTTTAGAAGTCAATATTTCGTGCAAAATGCAATCAAAGGCCTTAAAAAGGTTGCATAAAACTGCGCGGTACAAATCCTGAAATAACAAAAAATAAACAATATATTTACGCGTCAACAGTGGACAATCCTGTTCTAAGACTGCCTTTGTGGTCGAGTTGCCAGCGTTTTGTCTTCTCACCCCAAAGGTACCAGGTTCGATTCCGGCTGGGGATTCTTCAACCAAAATTATTTCCTATCCTCCGCGGAGTCTTAAAGTATGAATGTGGGAGTGAATGCTAGTATGTTTAGTAGTAAAATATATTGAAAGCCAACGTTAACTAAATCTGCTGTTCAAAGAGTAACAACGATGTTGGTTGTTTCTGAAGTAAAATCCCCATACATGACCATAGAAGTTAAAGTGGGCAATGTAAATGAAACAATGAAAGAGCTTTTGTTTACTCTATTTATTTTATGCCGCTTTACCTACACTGTCATATCTGCGTCGGCATCTCTCTCGTCGATTTTTATGTTTACTACTCGTCGGTATTGTAATCTTTGTTGTATTGTTAATTATGCAGCTTTAATGGTGAAATATTCGCTGGACGCTTAATATATGTGCAATTAATTGTTGAGTCGGCGAGATACGAGTGGGTGTTTTCTGATTTAGTTGCTGATTTTGAGATTCATTCTTCTTCTCGAATCCTCAGCTGCTGCCGGCTGTTTAATGATTAACTATAAACATGAGATTAGGTATGGGGATCTCAAGGGCGTGCATCATAAGAAGACTACTAAATGAAGACGCTAATTAAAGTTGAATTGGAGTATTTAATTTTAATAACTGCAGAACTGAAATGTATGAAATTTATAACATTAACACTTCATAATGATTCATTTGGTTATGCTGGACGCCTTTCCACTGTTTTTTTCAGTATTGATAAGCCCTATTCTTTCTAAACGACATGGACTATAAAATATCTTTTAATTTCAACTCATAAATTACCAAACGACTAAACAGGATTAACAAAGCCTATGTACTACAATACGAACACATTGAAGTCATTAAAGAACATACTTGGGGAGAAGGTTTTGACTTTCTGTTTTATGCACTTTTTTTATAACCAACATAACACAAGTTAAGACCTCGTAACATATGGGTCCTTTGTTTATTTCTTTTCTTTTTTTCTTTTTTTTATTAATTTTTTTAGCTTTATTTTTTTTTAATTTTTGTGCAATGTATTTATTTACTTTATTTTGGGATAGGTTTTAGGATAATATGAAAACTACTACACAAGAAGGATAGGTCTCGTTTGTTTCTTCTTCTTCCTGTCCCTATTCTTATCATATGCCCTCCTGCAGTGGACACTTAGAGCTTCCTTATATGCGGGAGATCCAAGGCCAAAGTGGTCCATTTGTCCAACTCCCAACGTTCCTTCGGGATAAATATCTGGAAGGCCTGTACATTCACTGCGTCCCCAACTTTTAGTACCGAAAAATAGGTGGCAAAGATGAGCCAAGTAAGGGCATCTGTCAGTTTCTTGTCACCGTGCTGGAATTCGAGATTCAGATAGACCTCCCGTGGAAACATCTGCATGCCACTATGCGTCCATATACCCAGTCCCATATTGGGCGTACGACGGCACAATCCACCAACCTGTGACTCAAGGTCTCCACCGCAGAACACCTGAGGCAGAGATTTGATGTTGCTCTGCCATGCCGCCACAATTTGTCAGCTGTCGGAACAACCTCATTGACAGCCGAGTAAACCGGAGCTTTCCAGTCAGTGGGGATCTTCGGATTCTGAAATTTATTCCAAATTGTCCTCCATCGTCTACGTTGGACTTCCTCTGAGCACGGCGTTATCTCTGACTATTACTTTACTGAGTATCTAACACTGGTCACACGAATAGTTGCTGACTACTTCGCGCATGCGATAATGCGTTTACTTCATTGACTATTCACTTCAGCTTAGCACTTTAATTTAAACTTCTTAACTTCGCGTACACGATATTCCTTTGTGTTCTACTTCATACTTAATAACTGGCGCGGAATTCTTTCACTGAGTGTCGCAGGTTCTGACAGCAAGCGAGTTCGCGAGGCAACTGAATTTGACTCAGCTTATATAGTCTAAGGGTCTGGCTATTCGAAATGTATCTCCAATTTTCTGATTAGCTACCCAGCAGCGCGATTTCTCAGTTTCAATGAATCTGAGGGGTTTTAGTTCTTTCGTATTCGCTCTTGCAAAGTCACATGACTTAGAACAGTGATGGTATCCCCGCCTTGTGAAATTGTCGGGTATTTTTCCAAAGTAAATACTTATGCCTTTCTAGCGTGTACAGTTTATAAAAAGGCTTTGTGATTCTCGAAAGTTGATCTTTTCCTTTGTGAGGCGGGCTCTCGCTATTCGAGACTGTGTCCAGTGGAAATATTTTGCATCTTGTACAAGAAAATATATCTAACAAATAGTAAAATAACAGACATAGAAACATGATTAACACTGTGATTACACTAATAATAGATAGTATTTACATTTTTATTAATAAGGCGTTGATATGACATTATGTTAGTATAGAAAACTGCTTCATATCATGATGGAACTGTTAGAAGATACCTCTTGGATCCGTGTTTGGCGGAGAGTTAGCTTCTAGGTCTCATCCCTGTACCATACGTCACGTGTACACAGAGACCTTAGTGCTAGGCAACTGTACCTCTGCTTCTATACATGATGGGCAGATGGCATTAGGTTGCCGTCCATTTTATTATCTGTGATAGACAGCAGAGCATTCGCTATTACTATCTATTTTCATTTTTTCTGTTGTTTTAGATTTAAGGTGGAGCTTTGGGTCGGCATTAAATATGCAATCCGATATTTACCTTGGTGAGCTGAGGGCAAACCGCGAAAAAAAAACCACTCAGATTGGTATAGCCCACGGGATTTGAACCAGAGACCTCCCGAATGCGGGCCACAATATTACTGCCGTCCCTCTCGCTAATAAACAACTTATTATAATTACTTACAGAATACTTATTCTAAATTACTTGCTTCATAATAAGTTCAATCATTTAGAAAAATACCAATAAAATCGAAAATCTGTAATTGTTGGGTTTAGTTCTATTTTCTTTATTTTTATATAGACACAGTTATAGCAATTTTAATGAATCTGGAATAAGGGATTGTGTGAAGTTATAACGGTTAGATAAAGTAATGTGTGCCCTATACATAATACTTTTATTCATAAATATTAGTCTTTAGATTTTTCGCAGTAGAAATTGCGGTTTAAACCCCTTAAGCTGACAGTATATTTCAATAAATTAACCTCCAATTGTGTAAAGCTGTATACAAACAATGGGGATTTTTAATTAATCCTTTCCAGCCCACTGGCGCGTTTTGGCATTATTATTTGTATAATCTGTTGTTGGAAATGTGATTTAATACTTGTAAGCGTTAACTTTCAATATTAATCGGTACACCTTTTGTGTTTTCTTTAAATTTATTGATACTGGCATAGCTTAAATTATATAAAGAACTAAAACATTCTTAATACTTTTATACATATACATAATATTCGTTCCACCACAATCCTGATAAAGTCTCGAAAAAACCTAAGCATGTTATTCGCCGTTTATTTTACGTGGGCCCATCCCATTTTACCACAGAATGGTAGCAGCAAAGCGATGACTTTCACGAGGTAATCCTAGTCGTTGAATTCCTGACTAGTCATAAATTGGACTGGTAAGGGTTAATGCATTCTATTAAACACAAAATCGTTATAGTTCTAGATTAATGTGCTAAGATACATACACAGAAACACCTGTGTATATTGTACACTTTATGCCGTCTTTCACAGTTTACTCTGTTGCAGGTTACTACAGAGTGAACTACGATGATCTCACATGGACACTCTTTATACAGTACATGCGCAACTGCAGCTTTCAAAACATTCATCCTCTGAACAGAGGCCAGCTCATAAACGATGTATTTAACTTGGCACGTGTCGGGTTACTCAATTATACCAAAGCTCTCGATCTCTCAGAATATCTGCGCCGGGAGAGGCACTTAGTTCCCTGGACGTCGTTTTACAATGTCATTCCCTACCTTTATCACAACCTCTATAGGACTGAGACTCTACAGCCTTTCAAGGTAAGTAACCGTCAGCCTTGTTCTACATCTTGGGGACGGGTGGGCTTCAGTGGGCCACCCTTAATATTCCCTCATACAGGCAAAGTACAGTCACGGTATGGTACCTACTTAAACGCTAAACACATGGGTCATACGAACAAACATGAGTATATAGTAGATACTTCACTTTTTACACTAAATATTCTGTTTAGGAGCAGTAAAATCTTTAGAGTACTTGTTTGATGCTGAGTACATACTCAATAAGTGGAAGCAGAGAACACATTCACGTGTCCATCTTACAAAGAGTATGTACTCATATATATTGGTATGAGCAAAAGCGAATATATTCTCAATTTTACAAGCCCTTCTCTTCTGTTTTGCTTTCCCTACCATGTACATAATAGGTAGAGATGGTATTGCATTCCATCAAAAAATTCTATATCGAGGTTTCACCGAAAATTATGTTTTGAGGCCCCCTGAATCCAAGTAAAGCATTTTTAGAAAATGTCCGCGTGTGTGTGTGTGTGTGTGTGTGTGTGTGTGTGCTATGAATAGCATAGCTCAAAAACTAAAAGTCGGATAAGCACCAAACTTGGTATTTAGGTGCCTTTCATAGACACAACAAGAAGGTTTCAAGAAAATCTCCACCCCAAACTACTCTTTACACGGAACATTTTTCGAATTTTTTATTTTCTAAAAAACATTATTCTGACTATTTTGATTAAATATCATATATGAAAGATATTTAGATGACAAATAAAATGTATATCTTAAATTTTCTGGGAACAGCCTTTGAAGTATTCATTCATAAGAAATGTTGTATAATCTTGTATAACTGCTAAATATTAAGCGATAGACGAAAACGCATTAAACAGGAAATGTAGATCTCTTTAAAATTCACAATTTATTTCAAACAACTTTGTTGTGGCATCAGCCATTTCCGATATATCCGTTATTAATAGTTCGAAGTGTTCAATAATTAGCCATTCTTTTAAAGCCGTCACCAAATAGTTGTTTCTCGCGATTCCGTTGAAACATACGGAATTTAAAGTGAAGTAGTATTGTTGTTATTACGTTGTTTGCACCACGCTTTGGGAGCCAATTTGAAGATGATATTTTGTTGTATTACGTACGCAAAACCGATTTTGAAGGAGATGGTTTGTTACATTAGTTTTACCGCGCTTTGGGCGTCAATTTGAAGTAGTTTGTATTGAAGGAGTTGTATTATATTTCAACTGTTGGGGAGCCGAACTTGTAGTTGCACCGCACGTATAGTAAATACTTTCCGGTAGCCTTTGCCACAAGTTTTTTTTTAAATATTAACTTTGTAATTTGACTGTTTCTTTTAATATTATATTCATGTTTGCCTCGGCTGCGTCAGTATTTATTTTAGAGATACATTTCTCTTAGCAGGGTTTTGGTGTGACTAAGAATGTAGGCTTACACAGATTATAATTTTACTTCACTCCTTTTATTAATGCTTGATACGATTTAAATAACACTTCACTGATAGAGAGCTGTGAGATTCTTTTATTAATTAGTTACACCTTTTTAACGCGTAAACTTATCTTTCGTCCCACATGAATACATATTAAATCTCTCGAGGACGCATCTTGCATCCGGTTACAATCACTGTCTGCAGGCAACTGTACTCTAAATTTGTAAAATTTTTCTCCTTTTTAGTTTCTGATTAGAATACCTTCATTTAACTAAAGCTTTTTCTGGTTGTTGATTAGATAGTTTTATAAACTGTCACTAAAATTACATTATTGCTTCCAAGAATCAGATGTAGTATTGTTAAACTCTCAAACTCATTATTGCCTCAAGGTTACCTCATTGTTACCTCATTGTTAGCAACGTTTAACCTATTATTCTCACAGCTCCTACATTATTAATTGCGTAATATATTCACATAACATTATTACACATGGATACAATAATATAAACATATACAATGACTGTAATATACACTTTTTGTATATTGTTACATACACTATTGCTTTAAAGCGGCGGTTATTGAATTTATCAAATTATATAATTAGACTGAAATTATTTAAGTGTTAAAAATACTGCCTCAAAAGGCCGGCATATAGCGCCCACTTCTTAAACATTTGACTATCGCTGTTCTCTATGTATCTATACGAAATGTGTAATGTAGCTATTTTTGCAAAAGTCTATTTGGATTAAAACGAATAATAAGAATAATTTGTATACCCACTAATAAGCGATAGAGGCATTTACTTTCTAGAATATCAAGCAACTTTTATTCAAGACATTTCTTTCTACAACACTTAGTTTTGGCAATATTGTACAGTCTCAGCTTAAATAGTTCCCCATGTATAATGTACTATGTAAAAATTAAACACTTTAATACTATTACAATGTAGTGTTTTCTTTCACTTTGACAAGCAAATAAATGCAAGGAGAAATAAATCTTACAGAGATTCTTCTGCAGAAATCGGTATAAAAGCTTCCACTCTTGGGAATTTCGTACTCTTCAATCATCACTGTCGTAAAGCCATTAAAAGTTAAAACAAATTAACTTCGACTTGTGAACTTTATTATATCCCCATGAGATCTAAGTTCCCGACATGAAAATTCATTGAATTCTAACCTACTGTCATATTAAGGTTTCGTGATGTAACAGTTCGAAAACAATGGATAATGGAGTTTAAGTGTTCCAAACCACAAGCGTGACCTTATTAAACTTCATAGCAGTTTATGTAGTGTCATCGATTTTCAGTTAAATCTTAATTATTTTCTGAAAAGGAATGCGCTTTCAGCTCCCTCTTGAGACTTTTCTGTGAGTTTTAGGGATCACAGAGTTTGGAGTTGTACAATATAGAACAAAGTCCTATGATTCCTAATTAGAAGAATGGCAGTTATATTCTTGGAGGTCATTACGTCCGTCACTTGGTTTGCCTGTCAGTTCATCCGTCTGTAGGCATAAAGCCTCATTGGTCGCTGCAAATACGAAATTGAGATTTTATATACAGGAATGTTTTCTATCATTAATGTTGGCAAAAACTCATTATCTATATTCCACGATAGCCCTGGGTGAGCCAATCTCTTATTGGTTTGAATTCAAGTCCGACAACACATACATTACCCTATGATCGAAGTTCAACCTAAGTGATTGGCGAGCGGGGAGTCATTCTTCACGATGACGATGCACATTAGCGTCGTCCTCCGTGGTCTAGTGGTTACTATGCTAGCCTATAGTTCCCGAAGTCACGGGTTCAACTCCGGCGAAGGGAAATGGATTTTTCAGCCGTAAAAAGCTTTAGCATGGCTTCCTTCGGAAGGAAAGTAAAGCCGGTGGTCCTGTGTCGTAGATTTACGGCACGTAAAAGAACCTCAAGCCTGATGAAGAGGCCTCTAGTAAAATTACTGGTCTTTCACGCCCAATATAGAATGGGACACTAAGGACCACAGCTCAGGAACGAAGGAAAAGGGGGAAGAGTAAAGAAAACATTAAGTGGAATGCTAGAACCAGGTAAGGAGTGGGACATGGGAATAGTATAGGTGGTGTAATATTTCCTTACCAATATAAACCACTGCGCATTATATCGGCATGATTCCATGCACTCGAGTGTATGGGGCTGAAACCTTATTCACAAGGGTTTCAACGAAGTTAACCGTCAAATTTCAAATGCGGTTGAAATCAGTACACAATTAGTGTAGGTTAGATGTAGAGCCCCCTTTTTCAATTTTTAGGCCAACTGAAGTATATGTGGAGTTGAAAAGTCTATACAAACAAATTTGAATGTTTTTTTTTTAATTTTGGTTGAAATCGGTGCAAAATTTAGGTTAGTTATGATAAACAACCCTAGGTAAAGATAAAGGTAAATGTACGTAACACGGAGGGGCCCCCGGAAACGGGACAGAGCACTGCATACAGGCCAGTCGGCCCATTGTGCTTCCTACGTGACCCCTGGGAGAGAGGGATGAGGTGAGAGACCAAAAGGGCGACCAGATCCGGATGCCGACGGACAAAAGCATGACGAAGTCCCTAACGTTTCCAGATATAACGCATCCGACGACGCACGGTCCCTGCCCACAAGCCTCCTCCAAGAGGCCCCAAAGTGGAGCCCCACGCTGAAGAAAGACCTAATTGAGCGGTAAAGCAGCGACGCCACGGAAGAAATCTTTACAGAGCGAAGTCATCGCCCACCCGCAATCCGCCGAACACCGCCGCCTGGTCCTATAACCCTGAAACAGATGACAAGGAAGGTGATGGGCACAGGGAATGAGAGGAAAGAGAGTCGTAGTAGAAGATGAACCACCCCAGCATTCGCTTGGCGACCCGGGGAAACCACGAAAAACTCGTGGGCCAAAGTGGGCGGTCGCCGGGGATCGATCCCGGGACCTTACGAATGCGAGCCACAAACGTAACCGCCTGAGCCTAGAATCGAGATTGTATATTTCGAACCGAGGATAAAACTAAAAGCGTTACTGCAGCGAAATATGATAAAATAATCGACTAAAAAGCGGAGGGATGAAATAAATACACAAATAGAACATTAATGCATTCCAGAACAGCGGTAGAAGCGCTGTTAACATTTTCATGTTCCAAACAGTTGCTGTGTGGTGTAATGGTTTCTGCTCTGGTTTGTCACACGGGAGACCGGGGTTCGAATCCACTAATTTTAAATGGGTTAATGTACTTTTTAATTATCTGCAACTCCATTGAGTGAAAATATTTCAAATTTATGCTACAAACTAAGGCGTTCTTAAAACACCTCAGGCTCACCGGCACACACCCGGAAAAGCAAAACTACCATTAAAAGTGAATAATACTTTGGGGGACCTTAAGGTTTACATAAATATATCTTATCACTAGAGCTAGGACAAATATCTATTGAGCGAGGAATCAACGTAACTACCACCCTACCTAGTACACGTAACGTCATACTGAACACACGGACCCAGGGCTGCACAGTCGACAGTCAGTAGTTCGCTTGCATTACTGGTATGGTAGAGTTGCTCTCTGTGAGCTCTGTGTTTATGTTCTGTTCTACCCCTGTTCTACTATTTATAGTTCTAGGTTACCTATGGCAACCCCTTCCCCTCGCTGCACTGTCGATACAAACCCACAACGTGCACACATTGTAAGCCAAAGGGACGTTTGTCTTAGTTCTGCTTATCACACAGCGTATTTGTATATCCCCTCTCAAAAAGACAAATAATAATCATCATCATCATCTCGCTGCGCTACAGCCTATGAAGGGTCTTCATCCACCAACCCGACTGCCGGCCTCACGCCCACGTACGCACGGCAGATGTGGGGGATCATTCAACTGATAAGGGAAATTGACGTGGCCAGCATCACACATCCCCCAACCAGAATGTTGGCCTCCGTGACCGGGATCACTGCCTAACGCAGCCCACACTTCTTTCACGTTTCTGAGTGGGCACCGGTCCTATACACAGGATTTAAAATCCGCACCCATGGGTAGGAACGAACCCGAACGCATTCCGGGGTCGGAAACCACAGAAACCAATCATGTAGATAGACTTGCAACATGCAAACTGCACACATTTATATGTAATAAAACAACATATCGATAATGTTAGTATTATTTAAATAATCAGAGAACAAGTGAAGATGTTAAATAAAAAATGTGCTAAGGGAAAATTCATGGATGCTATTTTAATTCACAGTTTATGTGTGAACTGTGCTAAAAATGCAGTACTTTTAGGAGTGTTTTCCTACATGCCAGAATACAAGACAAAAGGTTGCGAATGCTCCTGAAATGTTACACTGTGTGTACATTTCCGTCCTTATTATTTTCTCCAACACTTACCTGAATTAGCTGAGATAAGGCATTCCAACCAAAAATTCAACATCGAGATTTCATCATATTTTGAGGTCCACTGAACGTCTGAACACCACCAAAGGGACTTCATTTTAAGAAAAACATCGTGTGTGTGTATGTGTGTGAACAGAATAACTCAAATACGAAAACTCGGATGGATACCAATTGTTATAATTGAGTCAGTACTGTTTAAGCAGGCCAGGTGAAGATTTTATAAAAAGTTCCTCATCTAAAATCCCTTTTATGTAGGATTTATTTCATAATTTCTAAATTTCTCAAAAATGTATCTAACAATTTAAATAAAGTACTATATATTTAGTATATATGAGCGATTCCTAAAACGTACACATTGAATTTTCTGTAAATAGCCAATGAAGGCTTCCACCTTCTGAATGAACTGTATATAAATTCGTTCAGCTGGTAAACCAGGAGAGATAAACAAACATTTACTTCACGAAAACTTTAGAGCTCATTGAAAAATATAACTTATGTAAAAGCACTTTTTATAGCATTAGCTGTTTTCGAAATATTCCTTTTCAGGTGACAGGTCCTTGGAGAGGAAGGCTGCAACACCTTTCGAAACGTAGAATTGAAACTCACTAATGCTTAAGAGTAACTTAGGTCATAAACAACAATGGCCACGAAAGTTTAGACTAGAAAGTAACTTGAAGCTTTTTTTAAAGCTTTCCCAAGTATAATTGTGTATGTCTTACAAAATGTGTATGATTTGTGAACATTGTTTCAGAGCTATGTGCTAGAGTTGCTAGAACCCCTCTTCTGGAAGGCTACGAACGGAACAGCAACAGAACACATGGACAAATTGTTACTGCAGAGAGCTGTACAATGGGCTTGCAAATTTCAGCATCCACATTGTCTAAAAATGGCTTCCAGAGAATTTGCGATATGGAGAGCATATCCCACGAAATACAGGTAACGGGCATAAACAACAGGTGTTTAATCTAGGCAGTATGTGAAGAAAGGAACTTAGAGATATCATGAACCCCATTTTCACAGTTTAAATCATTGGTGTTTCAAATATTGTATACTGAGATATTCATAGGAATATCTTCGTTACTGTTGTTAGCGGCTACAATTTTGAAAAACGATTTCTGTTCTACTCTTTATCTCTTTATATCGAAAGTAATAAATATGGTAAGCGTTTTTTAGTGTTTGGTGTGTAGCCTGGAAACCTGTTGATTTACATTAACAGTGATACCAATACCTGTGATCTCACAAACAAATACTATTGTATGAAGTGAAAAAATAATTAAATATACGAGGGTTGTCCAGAAAGTAACCTCCGTTCTTGCATAGCACGAGAAGTAGTGGGGGTAGCGCCGCCATTTCGACATCAGCGTGCGCAGTGGCTCAGTACGCTTCTAGGTGTGCAAGGTAGAGCATCGTGCTGTAGCGTGTTTGCTAGTTATAATCTAGCACCATGAGCGCCGAAATAAAAAATCCCGCCAAGTGTGAAGTGTGAAAAGGCTAAAAAGAGCAATCCAAAACAAGCGTCGTGGTCTTCTGACACCTGCTGTTGTGTTTCTGAATGACAACGCTCGCCCTCACACAACAAACAACACAAATGAACTTTTGGCCAGATTGAAATGGAACGTTTTTTACCATCCCCCGTACAGCCCAAACTTGACCCCTAGCGACTTCCATCTATTCCCGTACATGAAAAAGTGATTTGCAGCTGAGCGCTTTGGTAATGACGAAAAACTTCAAAACGCCGTGACAGGTTGGCTTAGTTCACAGGCGGCAGAATTTTGTGCAGAGAGTATTTCAAAGACTGTGAAAAGTATGACAAGTGCTTGAATCTGTTTGGAGACTATGTGGAAAAATAGAGAAAAACTGTAGTTTTCAGATTATATAATAAAACTTTCGTATGCACACCGGTTTCATATTTATTTCAAAATGGAGATTACTTTCTGGACAGCCCTCGTAATTACAAGAAAATTTAAAGAGGATTCATGTCAAGCAGAATATAAAATATGTTCAGAACATGATATTGAATTAGTGCATAGATATTTTGAAGAGCTTTTTCTTTCTCCCTCCCCCCATAGAACGGTTTACTTTTTCTACTCCCTTTGCTGTAGATAGAGGAAGTGTTGCATTCCGTCCAATATCGAGATGTTCGTCAAAAAACGCGTTTTGAGGTCCTAAAGATGCAATCTGCTAATACTGCTTACTTTAGAAATCCAATAAAAACAATATTAGACACATGTAAAATTTAAAATAAATATCTAAGTGGTCTTTTTTTTACTATTTGCAATGTAGTCGAGATGTGCATAGGCTGAAACCTTAATAGTGACAACCATTTATTTATTATAAGAATGATACATATTTTAAACTACTACAGTCCTTCATGTAATCACCAGCATTGTTGCCAGCGATGTGGAAGTCATAGGATCCCTGATGCTGCGCCTGTTCTGTTGATGTTCCTGATGGACCGATTTAATGCCTGCAGAATTTCGGGAACAGTCCTGAATCGAATTCCACGAAGTGTTTCCTTGATCTTTGGTCATAATTACAGGGGCTTAGGTCTGATGAATGTGGTAGATACTTGTAGGAAGGCACTTCCCAATCTCAGAAACGGTACAGATCAGTTAAAGGTTGTGCCGCGTGCGCCCGAGCATTGTCCTGCAAAATGATAGGAGGATTCTGCAAAAAATGTCACCGCTTTCTTCGCAACGCTGGTCTGAGGTGATGCTCCAAAAATGGCAGAAACACTTTGCAGTAACATTCTGTCCTTGCGGACAGTATGTGTTAGGATAAAGTGTCAAATTGTACACAAGACGTACCAGAACTTTCACATTTGTGGGGATTTGGTGTACTTTCGTTTTGCGCGGTAACCGATAATTAAATTATATTGAGTTTTATTTATGGGTGCTCTTTAACTGATGTGGTCCTTAACGTCCCATTCTATATTGGGCGTGAAAGACCGGTAATTTTTCTCAGTGGCCTCTTTATCAGGCTTGAAGTTCTTTTACGTGCCGTAAATCTACGGGACCACTGTTTTACTTCCCTTCCGAAGGAAGTCAGGCCAAGGATTTTTACGCCCGCAGAAATCCAACGTCCTCCGCCGGGTTTGAACCCGCGACCTAGGGAACACTACACCACGGAACCCGTAATGACGCCACTCGTAGGAATGGCGCTCCCTTGAGGTTCGCACGATCTGGTCCAAGTCTCAATTATATGGCGTAAGAAAGCGTCTCCATCATGACCATAACGCTCCAAATGAGTTTGGGTGACGTGGTAACGTGTCCATAGCTGCGCTTCAGTACAATCGTAGGGAACCCAATACATGCAGTTTTCCTCATTCGCAGGCGATTCTTTAGAATATACAGCACAGTCGTATGCGAAAATCCTATCTTTTGGTAATTTACATTGCGGTCTGACGTCGATCGGTGTCTAACAGCGCGACAACAGTCTGCACTTGTTCTTCACTTATACTTGGGTGAATGGTAACCCAGTTTCCCCACATGCTTCAACAAGACCTACATGGTATTTTGCTGTACTTCCACGAGCACACTCAATCTTCAACCAACTTCGCTGTTCCTGTTTTGTGAACATGGCGAAAACACAACAGCTTAGATCGGTAGCTGACATAGATCTGTCTTCCACTTGCCACAGCATATATGCACCTTGGGTCGGAAGGGAGAGTCCATTTATTAGGAGATGGCTAAGACACAGGCAGACACATGATAAACGTGAGAATAGTTATTTTCTTATGGTTTCGCTTCCACAGCAGGTTGCCACTACTAAAATTCCAACCCACGTATTTCATATTGTAAAATATCCCCTAAGCACAAGCTTCTTGCTTTCAGAGGATGTTATTAGGTTAACTTAAATCCAAATATATAATTAATATGTTGTAGCAATATACGTATTTTATTATTATTATTATTATTATTATTATTACTCACATTATTCTACTCCTTTCCATTGACGCATTTCAAAACTTCCATTCGTTTTTCTAAACTTCTGATCGTCTAAGTTTCCGCCTTATACAAGATTCGTTTCTAATCTCTGCTTTACGTCTTCCTTCCTTTTACTTTTTCTACCTCCAACCTGTAGTAGGTAACAGGAAGTAGGTAGATGTTGTATTCCATCCAAAACTTTGATTCGAAATTTCTTCAAAAATACACATTTTGAGGTCCATTGAACCCAATAAAGCATTTTTAGGAAAGGTCCCTGTGACTTGTGTGCGTAAGAGAGAGAGAGAGAGAGAGAGAGAGAGAGAGAGAACAGCGTAATACAAAAACGAAAAGTTGAATAAATGCCAAACTTGGTATTTAAGTTCAGACCTTCCAAGGATGCGACAACAAGATTTTTAAGGACATCCCCAAACCCTAGGCTGTCATGGTAAAGTTTCTTTTATTTTTTATTTTCTCTGAAACAACTTTAACGATTTTGAATAATATTTATGTTTAGTGTATTTATATAACAAATAAAATGTACCTATATCTTAAATTTTCTGTGAATAGCCTGTAAAATCTTATTTATTTGACTATATTTTACATACGTTTGCACAAGAGAACCTAAAGAAAGAGGTAAGAATTTATTGAAGGAAAACTGTAGAGCTCATTAAAATACTAAGTTTATAATAAATAACATTTTTTTAAATTCTTAGGTGTTAAATACTCCTTAAATACTCATATTCCATGCTAAGCGCCATCTAATGCTCATGCTTGAAAGTTTGCGATTTCTGGTTTTCTATTTCCCTCTTTCTTTTGTTTCCATCGTAAGAGCTAGTTACTATAAATAAGCTTTTCATTGCTGTTTCCACATGGCTTACTAAGCACTTATTGCTTAATTTGAAGTCATTCCTAGGGGAAAAAGCGTGATAACGTAACGTGGATAGAAGGATCACTTTTTATATGAATAATATATTATGTATACAACGGATATATGCGCATCTGGCAATGGTAGAGAAAGTCATGTGAATGTATTCATCAAATTTTTTATCTAAATCTCACTTTCGCTCTTTAACTTCTTGATAACAGCACATGTTCCTACTTATGGCATATCCCAAGTACTTCCAGATGTTCACTTGGTCCACTACCTGTTTTCAATTCCGTAGACGTATATCCTTTACTTTTCTTTCAATTAACATTGTCTTTATCTAGTTTGCATTTCACGTCATCAAATAACCCTTTCTCATTATCCTCATTGACGTGTTACTTAGGAGTGTTTTCTCCTCTACCAGTAGTCCCATATCACGAGGAAAACTTGTGTAGGTGTATTATTATTTTTTCTCGTTCTATCGTTCCATTCTTGTTCTGAAAGCAATTCTTCATTAGTTCTTCAAGTGGATGCTAAGGCAGGCGATAAGGTACATTCCTGATATATACTCCTATCTATTCAATCGGGTTTATCTTGAATGACGCGACTGGGGGTCGAGGGGGTCTGACTCGCAGGAATAGGATTGAGTAACTTCACTCTGGCGGTATAGCCTACGGAGGGCAACGGCATTTGCGGTTGTATCTAACATTATTTGGCCTATAAAAGGAATAACGTCATGTGAAACTGTCTATTGATTGGAAAGGTAGAATCAGATGACTAAAAAATTCAATACCAGAGCCGGGATTTGAACCACGGATCTCCCGGTCTCCGTCCGGTTGCTCTAACCACTGAGCTATCATGGCAACATGCCGGCACGCCATTAAATTCTCCAGCTGACTCGCATTTTTCCCGGTAAACCCCGGTAATGGAATTAATTGACCTAATAGTGGTTGAAACTAAAAGCTCGGGACTTAAGTACTTACAAAGAATGTAAGTCGCCATTGGGGTGTGACATCTCAATTCAATTTGAGATCTCCTTGTGGTTTACCGTGAAAAATGCGAGTCAGCTGAAGAATTTAATGGCATGTCGGCATGTTGCCATGGTAGCTCAGTGGTTAGAGCAACCGGACGGAGACCGAGAGATCCGTGGTTCAAATCCCGGCTATGGCATTGAGTTTTTCAGTCATCTGATTCTACCTTTCCAACCTTGTCCAACACAGGGCTTGTGTGAAAGAACAATTAATGTCTATTGATTGTTTTTGGTGTGTGTGTGTGTGTGTGTGTGTGTGTGTGTGTGTGTAGGTATATACTACAAAACGTCGTGTATTTATTGTATTAAATTTTACTTGAATGGAGTCACGTGTGGACTGTCAGCTTGCATTTATACAGAAATTCTCTGTTGTTGCCGTTGTTAACAAACTTACGCTTTATAAACTGTTAAACTCAGCCAAGAGCCCTAACTGAGAAAAAAAATAGGCGAGATACGTACACCGCGGAGAGAAGTTCAAGAAACATTGTCTCTCGTTACAATGCGTTTTTTTATCCTTGAATAATTGATATAAATCCATCTGATTATTCTCCATGGGGAATACTTAGAAATAAGTGTATGCAACAAATCCCTGTACACCCGACGAATTAAAAGACACATTTGTGTCCGTACAATAACGTGTTCAACAGATGCCAGCTTGTATAGGTTCATGGGTACACAACTTCAGCTATTATAACGAAAGGAAGGTGAAACATAATTTTATTGTTAGCATTACAATAATGTTTTGCCACATATGCTGTACTTGCTCTAAGTCCTAAACTGGTTTTTATATCCTTGTCACAGGTACCTTAATGTAAGCGATTCGAATAGCCGTGGTCGTTAAGGTGAGACGAAATGGACTGGCCATTCATTCAAAGCCGAAGGTCGTGAGTTCGAGCCAGCGACTGCAGTCAAATGTAAAGAATGGGGAGGGCCCACGTAAAATAACCGGTGTGATGGCACGTGTGGATCATGGCGGAGTTACATTTGGATGGATTTTGCTTTTTGTACTAAGGAAAAAACACAACAACAGCATTGATGTTTATAAATATATTTATGATATAAAATAGCTACATATACTTCCATCTTATTGTTAAAAGTCAGTATACAATGAAAACAACAAAAAATCTTCAAAAATATTAAAATAATGCCTTAATGTGCCCTTTGCATATCTGCAAAGCAGCTTATATAAGGGTTCAAAAATCAAAATATTACAACAGTACATAAAATTAAAAAGAAATATTGTGGCATGTGCACAGATTATAACTTTAGCTGCGTTCTCTGGTTACCCAAGTTGAAGGTTGGCAGTTTATCCGAGGAGGGGCGTTTGAGGGGAAATAGTCTTATTGGAGGGGATATGGCGTTAGGACGCCAAGCTTAACGAGTTTTTTCAAAAGAGTCTGTGTCTAGTCTTCGCGGTGTTCAGATGTACGGATAGCTGCGCAACGATATGGCGTCCTCGTCCCGGCAGACACATGGGTAAGTTATTATAATAAATCAACCAATTATTCTTCTTCCTTGACTTTTTAATTATGGTAGTATAGAATCCTTGCCTCTCCCTTCAGCCAGGAATTATGTTAGTGTAAGAATATTTGTGAATTTAACTTTAGCTGCGTCCCTTTGTCGGTGCCTCTTAAATTAAAGTTTCCTTTGTTTGAATAACGATCCCTCTCGCAGCGAGTAGCTCTCCTCTGAAAGTTAAATAATTAATTACAAATTATTGAGGTACGCGACAAATTGGTGGGGGCGCCAGGTAGAATTGAATTGTTTTGAGATTTTAAGTGCAAAATTTTTTTTTCCCTCCAAATGTAACGGTTGTGCTCCACGTGGTCGTGAAAAATATAAAGTTCTCTCTGGCTGAAGGGTAAGGATTTTTATACTTTTATTTGTGATTCTCTTCTTCTAAATTTTGTTTCCATCATTTCTGAAAGTTTGGTGTCTAAATTTCAATTTTGAGTTCATTTTTGCATATTTTCCCATTGTCTGCCGGGTGACGCTAAAACTTCTGACTCCATTTTCCCCTTGTTTTGGCTTCATTTCCTTTAAATTGTATCACTGTGTTCCGTTCTTTGTGCTGGTTATTTTCAAAAAAAAATGTTTTTGTGAAATTTGAGAAGAAACGAGCGAGATAGTTGTTTCAAAATGTGCTCGTCACGTGTTGGCTATCCGTTTGCAAATCTTGTTTTCTGTGCTTATTAGCAGTGGTTTGGAAATGTATAACTTTATATTCCAGTGATTGTGATTTCTAGCTATTTACTGCACTTTTCTGGGACATTTTTCGTGTAACTTTTATGTACGCACGTGTGTTGTGTAATTCCCGCGTGGTCGTGCATTTCAGCAACAATTTTAGCTTGTGAAACCAGTCTTCCTCAGCACGTGTTTTGGCGCGTTTCTTTGCGTGATCATATCAGATTATATACATTTGATTTTAGAAAAAAAAAAAAAGAAGTTTTTGTGCTAGTTTAAATTACAAGTTTGTATTCTGCTCCTTTTGAGAATCTTCGCGGTGGTCACAGTAAGTGCGACGTAGTTTTTTTTTAAGTTCCAGTTCGAGGTTTCTCACTGCAGCTACCATTTTGTTTTCTTCCATATGTTCATTCTGCTTAAAAATCTTGGTATTGTGTCCAAGTGGCTTGTGTAGCCGTGTGTTAGTTTAATTTTCTGATATTTCGCCGCGGGCGCTTAATTGTGTTCTTTCTGCAACTGTTTTATTTGGCTATGTTCTACTCTTGCTACTTACTTTCATGTGTTGCTATAAGTGTTTAGTGTGGTGTAATCTGAATTGCTTGGTCCTACGGTTTGTTTATTGGTTGTGTTATCTTTTGTGCTGCAATCATGCATAAGCGACGTCCTGCACAGAAAGTTGATATAGTAATTGCTCCAGTTGGCGAGCACAGTGTGGTGGAATCTGTGTTCAGTGTTGGTGCGCCTCTTGTTGCTCAGTTATCAGCTGTCTGCCGCCGGTCATTGACCCCTCTCACGTGAAGGATTCCAACGAGTTGTCGCCGTATGAGTTATTTTAGAATTTTGCAATGTTGGCTACTACTGCTATTGGCCGCTCTGAGAATGATGATAATTTTGCTTTACCGTTGCCAAGTTTGGTTTAATTCCGCAATGCATATTTTTAAGGGAAAATCTTTCGCAGTTACTCATGTAAGTAAAAGTTTCAGGGGCTACCAACCTTACCAGTATCTACACCTAATTAGGTTTGATGTGCTTCTAATATGGACCAGTACGATGTGGATGTTGATGAACCAGCTGTACGTGTGTTACCAGATTTTGGACAATTTGCACGGGAATTTTGTGGTAAACGAGTAAGAGAAAAGAAAAGAATCACCTGTAAGTATGTAATCATTGTGAGTGCTAAAGTTTGGATGAACGAAACAGTTTTACGACTCACACAGGTATGCTAAATTTTTATTGTTTCGCTGACTGATGCTTAATTAAGCCTTACTTTTCAGGAATATGTGATATGAATGTCTCTGCCAAATTACGAGTGTATTATTATTGTGGGTGTAATCTAAATTTTGAATTATGTTTTGGTAACTGCACATCATTTGTTTTGTTGTTGTGTTATGCTGCAGGAATGTGTTTCTGGTGTACTATATGCTTAATTGAGCTTTCATTTTCAGGAATGTTATGTGACAATATTGTTTTGAGTAATGATGTGATGTTGTTTTGTTGCATTCGATTTGATTTGATATGACATGATTTGATTTTGACTATTTGATTTTCATAATGATGCTGTGATCTTTATTTGCAGAAAATTTGTTGCATGAATAGTGTGTGTATGTATGTGTGTATTTAAGGTTATGTGATATAGGTGAGATTTGCCTCGGTGGGAGTGCCAAAGTGTAACCCCGATGGCGTAGTGTGAGGTTATGTGAGAAATAAGAGTTGAGATTTGCCTCGGTGGATGTGCGAAAGAGTAACCCCGACGGTGTTGATGAGGAGAGATGAGAAGAGATGAGATGATGTCAGCTTCGGTGGAAGTGCCACAGTGTATCCCCGATAGTTGAAGTGTATGAATGTGTTGATTTTTCAGGAGGGCTACATGTACCTGGAAAGTTGATGTGATGATTGTACTGATTTTGCTTATTGGTGTTGCTGTAACGTGCCCAGTATAGCGTGTGTGATGAATTCACACGAGAGATTATATAGATGGAAGTGCATGTAATGAAAATATTTTTTTTTTCTTCTCTGTTTATGCAACAAGTGTATTACCCTCTTAGATACCAAATTTTAATACCACCTGTTTTCCAGCTCATTTCTTGATTTTGAGGATGTAGATGCAACATTATAATGTCACGTTATTTGTGTAATTCCTGAATTAATGTGATTTTTTTGAAGGTTATGTCTATGTCAGATGTTTTGAATTTACAGCATGTTAAATGAGACACGTAAGTGCAGATGTTTTGTTTTGGAGAGAAAATTGAAAGATGATGATGATTGAAGTAATGATCGAGATTGCACTATTACTGCTGATGATGTTCATGATGATTATGAAAGATGATGGTTAAACTGCGATGAGAAAGACAATGATGTGGACAAGAAATTGTATTCATGACAAGAGTAGGCCACTAGTAGTTGAAAGCATGTCACGTGGCGTAGTTTAGAAATGTATTGTGGATGTAGCTTGTAGTGATGTATACACTAGTTTGAGTAGATAGTTAAGTCAGTGTTGTGTGTAATTTGTGGCCATGGTCAGTGTGAATGAGTTCATTTCATCGTCATGTGTGACTGTCTTGTAAGTGCACTTACTTTCTTTTGTTTGTGATACCAGCTGGTTATTGAGATGTAATATTGGGATCCCAAGATAAGGTTATGTTTCATTTCTGTCATGTTTATGTACTTTGAGTCTGTTTTCCTGTTATTTGCATTATGAAGCATTGTAAGTTACACTTTGGATGGCAACTATGTAAAATTTCTTTCTTATGCCAATTTGTTCTAATTTTCTTTTCTCTTTACTTGCCCATGTCAAAAGAATTTTTAGTGTACACTTTTCATACTTTAAAATCTTTAATTGTAAAGGACATACCCTTCTTTTATGTGTGATTCTTTGTGGGAGCATCCTGTTTATTGTGTGGTGGTTTTGTTTTAGTATTCTACTGGGCAGAGAGCGAGAAGATGCACCAGCATCCCCAGAGCACACCAGAAGTCAAGAAACACCACAGGGAAGCTGTCGGGCAGCCACTACACTGCCGTGGCATAAGGAGCCACCATGTCGGGGGGCAGTCCAAGCCAGCGACTGCCCACCCTGTTGTCATCACCAGAGACCTGCGGTGCTAATTCTACACCAGGACAAATCGTCGTTGTGGGCACTGTCTAAACCACCCACAAACAGTTACGGCAGTTCATCACCCTTTTGCGCAGTGTAGTGTGCCTGTGAACTAAGGCAGCGTGGTGTGTGCGTGTGCGGGATGCCAAAGCTAGTGCATTAACAATATTACGTCGACTGCACTTACATCGCTCCTCTCTCGCCACATCACCCAGCATCATTATGTCGTCGGCTGGGTGCAACCACACATATGTATTGCTCTTTTATTTTACATCACACATTTCTATGTCACTTTTTTTTTGGTATGTCTTTCTTTTGTTTTTTCCTGTATTTTGTACTTATGTTCTTTCTGTCGACGAGGGCGTCGACTTGGGTGGCCAGGGGGAGATGTGGCATGTGCACAGATTATAACTTTAGCTGCGTTCTCTGGTTACCCAAGTTGAAGGTTGGCAGTTTATCCGAGGAGGGGCGTTTGAGGGGAAATAGTCTTATTGGAGGGGATATGGCGTTAGGACGCCAAGCTTAACGAGTTTTTTCAAAAGAGTCTGTGTCTAGTCTTCGCGGTGTTCAGATGTACGGATAGCTGCGCAACGATATGGCGTCCTCGTCCCGGCAGACACATGGGTAAGTTATTATAATAAATCAACCAATTATTCTTCTTCCTTGACTTTTTAATTATGGTAGTATAGAATCCTTGCCTCTCCCTTCAGCCAGGAATTATGTTAGTGTAAGAATATTTGTGAATTTAACTTTAGCTGCGTCCCTTTGTCGGTGCCTCTTAAATTAAAGTTTCCTTTGTTCAACGATCCCTCTCGCAGCGAGTAGCTCTCCCCTGAAAGTTAAATAATTAGTTACAAATTATTGAGGTACGCGACAATATTCAACGATTGAAATGTATAAGATTATCAATATATGAGCAAAAATGAATGTCTAAAAATAGAAAAATTGAATGAAATTCTACAAGTAAGAGAATCCAGAGATTTAAAAATGATGGCTAAACGCTCATTTCTAAACATACATATTGAACCTCTCCATATTCATTGTCGATTAAAGGTGAGTGTTTTTCGCAGAATTTGTTAAAAAAGCATTTAACACAATCATTCTCTCTCCACTTTTTAGCGGTTTTCCACGTTTTCTGTTTCTCCAAAGTGGCGGGCACTATCGAAAATATGTTCTCAACACCCGCACTACGTGGCAAGATTACCACGACTACGTATTCGAAAACGTCCTACAGCGCCTGCGCATAGCCTCATAAATCCTCCACTATAACGGTTCAGTTAATTGTAGGTGAACCTGAACCAACACATTTTGTTTATAAATTGAATTGTTACAATAATGTTTTTATTTTAATTTTTCTGCACAAGAATAACTACAAAATGTTACGATCTGAAACAACTGCTACATGTAGAGAAAAAGACGACATGCTAAACTGGAAAAGTTGTAGTTCGCCCATCACCGAATGAGGCACTTCATTGACACATGGTTTTGTTTACAAATCCTTTGAACTTAAAGTGAAACCACTTTAGCTGGTTAAAGGACTTTAAAAGCGCCACCTACCATCACAATTTGTTTTGCTACGATTTTTATAGATATTCCAGTAATTCCTGGTCCATGATCATACATAGAAGGGCAGTTAGCGAGTCAGTAGATGGCGAAGTGATGGTGATGATTATTATTATTTATATTATTATTATTATTATTATTATTATTACTATTATTATTATTATTTGTGTTTAAGGCCGCTCAACTGCTAGCTCATTAGCGCCCTTGTAAAGCGGATCATGGACAAGGCCAGAGTTAAAAATCGGTACAAAGTATCATGGCAAAGACCAAAGGTAAACATGAATATAAAAGTCATAGCAAAAGCCAGAGATAAATATTAATATAAAAATTATAGCACAAGTCAGAAATAAATATGAATATATAAAACTAAATCAAGAAGTAGGAAACATCTACTATTAACATGACTAAATCCACATTTGGAAATTTACTTTCGAAACAAAATTAAAAATCCTATCAACCGCTTGCTTATCATTCGCTAAGACCTCTGCAAGACTGTCCAGCAGTTGCAGAGAGTCACGAAGATGCGCTAGAGCAATACACTCTAGCAACACGTGACGGACCGAAAGACCTTCGCCACAAAACTGAAAAATAGGAGCAGGGTCACCCTTAAAAACAACTGTGCGTAAAATTGCAGTGACCAATGCGCAACCGAGCCAAAATCACCTCTTCACGACGAGATACACGAGAGGAAGTTACCCAGTTTATTGGAATGTGCTTCACTACTCTAAGCTTATTTCCGCGGAGAGCTAACCACTCCTCGCGCCACCACGACAGCATCGCTCTCCGCACAACAAGCCTAAAGTTTTCCGACGTTACTCGAGGTATTGTGACAATGGGCTCTGTGGTTGCCGCCTTAGCTGCCAAAACTGCAAGTTCATTCCCCGACAAGCCAACGTGACCAGGTATCCAAGCACACTCCACATTAACGCCAGAAACGTATAAAATATGGAGGGCATCCTGGATTCGCTGAACAATGGGGTGGTAGTTGTACAGCTCACGAAGGCTCTGAAGTGCACTAAGGGAACCACTCAAAATGAGACAGTTGCTTATTACTTTCTCTACCACGTACCTTGTAGATGGAGAAGGTATTGCATTCCACCCAAAAATTTGTTACGGAGATTACAACGGATATACATTTTTGAGGCCCCCTGAATCCAAATAAAGCACTTTTAGAAAAATGTACTTTTATGTGTGTGAGTGGGTGGGTGTTGGTGTGTCTGTGTGCCTGTGAACACCATAACTCAAAAACGAAAAGCCGGCTAAGTACCAAACTTGGTATTTAAGTTCAGCATCTTTCAAGGTTGTAGCACGAAGATTTTCAAGAAAATATCCCAGCCCAACTACCCTTTACATGGAACATTTTTTTGAAACATTAGATTTTCTAAAAAATGGCTCTAACGATTTTGATTATAATATCATATATTAAAGATATTTGCATGACAAATAAAGTGTATACCTTGAATTTTATGGAAATAGCCTTTGAGGTCCTCTTCATTCTCAAGACGTTTTGTATAATCTTATATAACTGGTAAACTTCAAGCGATAGAAGGATACGTACTACACAAAAAATTTAGAATTTAATTCAAATACTTTTTTGTGGCATAAGCCATTTCTGAGATATCCTTTTTAAAGTTTCGAATTGTTCATTACTTGGTCATTCTCTAAGTCCTGTCAACATTCAGTTGTTTCTCGCGATTGCATGGAAACAGTATGGAATTTTAAGGTCAGCGTTTCTTAAACATTTGATTGTCGCTGTTCCCTTTGTATCTATAACGAAATGTATAATGTAGCTATTTCTGCAAAGGTTTATTTGGATTAAAATGAAGTAATAAGAAAATAAGCTTTAGTAAGAATAATTTGTATACTCACCAATAAAGATAGAGGGTAGAGGAAATCATGTGAATGTGTCACATCAATTTTTTTTTTACATGGACATAAATATGAAAGCTTGGAACCTGCAAACTTGCATGTTTACGTTATAGTAAAAAAACTGGTTTGTGTCAATGTAAGTCAATGGGAATGCGTGCATTAAGATAACATGAAACAAGCTTCTACGATTACATTATGCTTATGTATAAGCTTCATTGTGAATGCAATTTATATGTTTACACAAGCCACACTTCTTCCACAATTAATCAAACAGGATTTACCGTCCATGAAATTCTCAGGTCATTCCCTACTCCATCTCCAATATGCTCAACTAGCGCAACTGTAATTTCCATGCCTTTTCATTCGCCATTTTTCTCGGTGCTAGTTATACTTCTTAGAAACTCCTTTTTACTTTCTCTATTACGTATAGTCAATAGGAGCAGTATTGTATTCCACCCAAAAATTCTATACCGAGATTTCACAGCAAATGCGTGGACTGACCAGAAAGTAACCTCCGTTTTCAAATAAACATGAAACCGGCTACATACAAAAGTGTTACTGTCTACATCTGAAAAAGACAACTTTTCTCTATTTTTACTTTCTCTACTACGTATAGTAAGTAGGGGAAGTATTGCATTCCACCCAAAAATTCGATACCGAGATTTCACCGGAAATACATGTTTTGAGACCTCCTGAATCCAAAAAAAGCATTTTTGGAAACATGTCCGTGTGTGTGTCTGTGTGTGTGTCTGTGTGTCTGTGTGTGTGTCTGTGTGTGTGTCTGTGAACAGCATAACTCAAAAACTAACAGTCGGATAAACACCAAACTTGGTATTTAGGTTCAGTATCTTCCAGAGATGCGACACGAAGATTTTCAAGAAAATCCCCCCACCCCAGACTACCCTTTACATGGAACATTTTTCGAAAATTTTAATTTTCTCAAAAATGGCTCTAACGATTTTGATGAAAATATCATATGTTTAAGATAATGTCATGAGAAATGAAATGTATATCTCGAAATTTCTGGGAATGTCTCCAAAAGTATTCTTCATTATGAACGACTTTTGCATAACTGGTAAACCATAAGAGATAGACAAAATTTTACTACACAAAAAATGTAGATCGCGTTAAAATACACAACTTATATCATATACATTTTTTTTGTTGAGTGAACCGTTTTCGAGATATTGCTTGTTATTTCCTTAAATTTTCCAATACTTATAGTTTTTCTCCAATTCGTTATTCATTTTTTTATGTCCTGGACATGCAAAGAGAATGGAATGCGCCACATAGCAACCAGCGATAAAATATTTGACTATCGCTTAAAAGCTACCATATTCCCCTTGCATCTACAAGAAAATTACAAATAAGATTGACATCTCGATATCTCGATTAATATGAAGCATATGGAGAATAGGCGTTTGTAAAAATAGATTGTACAAGAGTAGAGAAAGTCATGTGAGTGTAACACATCAGATTTTTGTATATAGCCTCCAAAAAGATTCAAGCACTTGTCATACCTTTTCAGTCTTTGAAATACCCTCTGCATAAAATTCTGCCACCTGTAAACTAAGCCAACCTGTCACGGCGTTTTGAACCTCTTCGTCATTGCCAAAGCGCTGAGCTGCAAGCCACTTTTTCATGTGCGGGAACAGATGGAAGTCGCTAGGGGCCAAGTGCGGGGTGTACGGGGGATGGTCAAAAACGTTCCATTTGAACTTGGCCAAAAGTTCATTTGTGTTGTTTGCTGTCTGAGTGCGAGCCTTGTCATGCAAAAACACAACACCAGATGTCAGAAGACCACGACGCTTGTATTGGATTGATCTTCTTAACCTTTTCACACTTCGCACGCACTTCACACTTGGCGGTATTTGTTATTTCGGCGCTCGTGTTGTTAGATTATAACTAGCAAACACGTGACAGTACGATGCTCCACCTTGCACAGCTAGAAGCGTACTGAGCTACTGCGCATGCTGATGTCGAAATGGGGAGCTACCCTCACTATTTTCCTTGCTGTGCATGAGTGAAGGTTGCTTTCTGGACAGCCCTCGTACATTTTTAGGCTCCTGAGTAAAAAAAATAGAAAACATATGTGTGTGTCTTTCTTTCTATCTGTCTGTCTATGTCAGCATAACTCAAAAACGAAAAAAGGATACGACACAAAGATTTTCAAGAAAATTCCCTCGCACTAATCTATCCTTTACATACAAAATTTTGCAAAAACTTTGATTTGCTCAAAAATGACTAACGGTTTTGATTAAAATACAATATATTAAAGATATTTACATGACAAATCAAATATATATCTTGAATTTTCTGGGAATAGCCTGTGAACTCTTCTTTATTTGGAAAGAATTTTATACAATCCTGTATAATTGGTAAACCTTAAGTGATAAACGAAAACATACTACACAAACATGTAGATCTTTTTAAATCACACAATTTATTTCAAATAAGTTTTTTGTAGTATCAGGTATTCCCGAAATACCCTTTATTAATGGTTCGAACTGTTCAATGTTTTAGTTATTCTTTTCAAGTCCTGTTGACATTCAGCTGTTTCTCGCGACTGCATGGAATCTCAAGGTCAGCATATAGCATCCAGTTCTTAAACATTTGACTGCCGCTGTTCTCTTTGTATCTATAACAAAATGTGCGATTTAGCTATTTCTGCAAAGGTTTATCTCGATTAAAATGAAGTAGATAGAAAAATAATATTTCGTAAGAATATTTGTACACACATTAGTAAACAATAGAGGGTAGGAAAAGTTGCATGAATATAACACGTATGATTTTGTTGTCTTTCGAAGTAATATTTAATCAATATTTCAGGTTTAAGGCAGATTTCCAGCAAATACTACTGTGTACAGTTCTGGAACATGGTGGTAATAAGGAATTTAACCTAGTATGGGATTACTACCTGAAAAGTAATATAGCAACAGAGAAAGCAGCTCTACTGATGGCTTTGGGATGCAGTAAAAACAGCACTCGGTAAGTGCAAAGGATAGAAAATATACACTTGAAGTCGCAATAGGTACTTATAATCAGACATAGGAATTTCTAATTAAGGCTGGTTCAGAACAACCGAGAACGGTAAACAGAACGAGAACGATAACGTTGAAATGCATGTACGAGGTCTGTTCAAAAAATTCCGGAACTTTGTCCACAACACCTTTCTACGCTTAGATTTTACTTATTGTGCATGGTCTCCTTCGAAATACTCTCCTACACAATTGATACACCGCTCCCCCACTTTCGGAAGCGGTCTTGGTACAGCCCCGGCTGCGAATTTTCTTTTATCTTGTCTATCGTTGCAAATCTTCGTAATTTCAACGGAGTTTTCAACTTTGGAAATAAAAAGAGTCCGCAGAGGCCAGGTCTGGAGAGTACGGAGGACGAGGCAGCGCAGTGATATCGTTTTTTGTGCAATAGTCACACACCAACAGGGATGAATGTGGGGGTGCATTATCGTGATGCAAGGGCCATGAATTATCTCGCCACATTTCAGGCCGTATCTTTCTCATATTTTCTCGCAGGCGTCGCAACACGTCCCGATAGTCAGTCTTCGATTGACACGCACAATTTCGTTGACGTTCCTGACATGAGCGTCGTCGGTAGACGTCGAAAGACGTCCTGAATGAGGATCATCTTTAACTTCCATCCGACCATTTTTAAACCGCGTGAACCATTCGTAACACCGAGTACGGCTTAAACACTCATCACCGTAGGTTTCCTGCATCATTTGGTGTTTCTCTGTAAAGGTTTTCTTGAGTTTCACGAAAAAATTTAATGCGGACGCGTTGCTCCTCTAACTCTGCCATCTCGAAATTCGCAAACTGTGCGACATAACGTTCTACTCAATACTGCACTGAACAATAACTAACAGACATAGAATAATGAAGCTTCCAGCAGTTATACATTACACACAGGCGCGTGCAGGGATGCCAACCGCATTTCGCTCCAACACTCCATTGGCGCGAAACTACGAAAGTTTCGGAATTTTTTGAACAGACCTCGTATTTTAATGGAATCGTTCACAACAACGGAAGCTTTCCCGGACTCCGAAAACGGGAAAGCAGGCTTGGACAAGTTTTAACTTTCTCGTTCTCGTTGCCCGGGCCAGGTATATTAGATCCCATATTGTTCATATTAGACTCTTTACTGTAGAGATTAATCTAGCTAGATCTCTCTCTAGTCCCAAGCTGGAATCATAAAACTGGAAGAAATTCTAGCATATGTGCGTCCTGAACTCAGATCCAGGCACCAGCAGATCCATTGAGCGTTGGTTCTTCTAGTGAAAGGATCATCTGTAGTTTGTTTATACCTATGCAACTCAAACTGACTTTTGCCTCAAAACAAAAGCAAAAACTATAAAGAACAGCAAAAGCCGGTAGAAATTAACAAAGAACAAAAAACTTTAATGTACAACATTAAATAAAGGAGTGAAAGCTTGGAACCACTAGAGGGATCGGAAATGTAATAGAACTGCATTTAAATAATGTTTACTCTATTTTGTTTTGACGTTGGCTAACTTGTATTATGTTTGCTGAAGTGGAAGCAGGTGAAACAAATACTATTGGTCAGTTAAAAATAAATGAAATTCCAACGCTAAGAATTGACTTTCCACTTTATGATCTCGTTACCGGGTGCTATAAACCAAAATCTTGTGCGCTGCATTGCTTCCCGTTTTGGTTATCATTCTCGGACTACTGTGAACCAACCTTTAAACCCAGGATGTAAGAGAATAAAGTTGAACTGTTACAAGACTATAGGCAAGGACATCGCAGGTAAAAAACCGCTCCCAACTCTCGTACACCCTTTTGGCAAACAGCATTCAGACCGGTTTTTATCTGCCTGTCAGTGAACCTTCGCCACTGTCGTTTACATTCTTTGCAATGATAATGCTTTGAGTGTTGATAGCTTGAAGCTAGCCGCTTAAGAATTCCTATGCCGCTTATTAATATAACCTTCACATTTTCTCAATATGAAAGGAATGGATTTTTAAGTTAAATTTCTTTAACAGTTGCCATTTTTGTGGATGTACATTTTAATTATATTAACCCATTCATGTTTTTCTTCGTATGATAAATTTAAAAAAACAGCAAAGTGAGTTACTTAAGACAAAAGAGTAGTGAACAATTAGTTTTCTTTTCTTTTGTGCATTGCGAATATCCATGCGAGCGAAGCCGGGTAAAAGCTAGTAACCAAAATAAAACAAAGGAAAAATAGTTCCTCCATGTTAAATTAGACATGTAAGGATATTAAAGTAAATAGTAATACACAGTAAAGTTAAATAAGTTCCATCTAATTTATTCTCATGATTTAGATAATCTCTCTGGTGAATTCACCATTGAAATTATCGTTAATATGAAAACTATGATTTATTTAATCCTTACTTGGGTGTTACAAGTTTTCTGTGTGCTTAGGAACACACGAAAGTGCCATTATAAAATATGATGCAAAAAAGTATTATTTATAAAGCGTTAAACTTTAATGTTATTCACAAATGTTTGAAAGAATAGGACCGCCCTATTTTGCCTCTCAATTAATTATTTACTTTCTGGAAAACTGGAATAGATGGAGAAAAATGTATTTGGAGTTTTCGCCGCTTTAATAACTTCTATTGCAAGCTTTATTTATGACGCTATATATTTTACTATACAATACAATTATCTTTCTCTTAGGCTTTTCAAGAAATTAGTGGGGATGGAAGGAATAGCAGTGAGAAAGAAAGATATCTCGTCAAGCTTCAAGAATGCTTGGTCAGATCCGTCAAAAGTTTCAGCTGCCATTAAATTCATCAAGGAATATCTCGATCAACTGAATGGATCACAACCCAAGAGGTTATAGCTAGTAGTAGTAGTAGTAGTAGTAGTAGTAGTAGTAGTAGTAGTAGTAGTAGTAGTAGTAGTAGTAGTAGTAGTAGTAATTTACCCTTTCGAAACCACTGATCTGGTTAAAATACAAATGAATTTCTCAAAGATTGTGACAAAATTATCAAAAATTTCATAAAAGAAATCTCATAGTTACTAATGGATACACCAGATCATATGTTATACTCTTACGTGAAATGTAAAGAACTTGTACTCTTCAAAGTAGGATGGAAAGTATATCTGCAACACATAAACTGATGCAGAACTTTAATTTAGTCTTCCAATCTATATCTGCAGACTACTCGAGACCTTATTGGTGAGATAAGTAAATCCTCGAAGCTTTTAAATTTACCGTATGACGTCCGACGTATAAGGAAAATACTTCGAGAGGAAGAAGTAGGATGCCTGGGCTAAACTGCCTCAGAAAGGACTCGGCGTCGAGCCATTCAACGAATATAAGCCAGCAAACTCATGAATTCGACACATTGATGGCAGCTAACGTATCCACCGTGCGATGCCACAGAGAGATTGAAACATTTGCGCAAGTCTTGAGACCCTGCCCTCATGGAGAAGTATTACGTAACTCTCGCCATCGCAGAATTCGCTCTATGATTGCCGACGGCCACGGTGGTTAGACCGCTCGCCTCTCGCCGAGGCGGCCCGGGTTCAATCCCAGGGACCCGCATGTGGGATTTGTGGTGGACAAAGCGGTGTCAGGGCTGGCTTTCTCCGGGTTCTCCGGTTTCCCCCGCCATTCATTCCACCAAATGCTCCATCATCACCTTTCCTTTTACCCAATCCGCCGTCATTTCCTTCATCTACTTCCTTCATCCCATACCAGGCATCGGGCTGATCACCCATTCTGGACATTCTATCTGTTCCATGAGAGTGTCTGCTCCTCGACGGGCCCCAGGCACCCGCCTGTAAGTCCTGGGGCGTGTAAGTCCTACATAAGATGAGGTTAAACAGTGAATGAATGATTGCCGATGGACTGCGATCGAAAAACTATACAGTCTTCGAAGAGTCCACTGTCTGGAAACTAACGGCAGCACAGGTCGAATTGACATGATTGTAACTATATATATATATATATATATATATATATATATATATTTATATATACATACATACATACAATGGCGGCTGCCGTGTAAGAGCACAAGAGCACGTGAATACCCTAATTTTTGACACCTTGCGGATTTATTGGTTATTATTTTCTTTAAACGCTATTGCACGTAACAGATCCGTAATTCAAAATCTACGGCGTTTAAATCTACCGCGCTTCTCCTCTTAAACTCGATGAGATATGGCAACAAAGTCACGAGCACAACTTGACTTGTGCACGTTTTAAGGAGCTTTTGAGCATGCGCAACTGGTATGTCGTAATTTTCTTATGTCTGAAATACATACGGGTCGCGCACACTATCTCTCAGCAACAAGATGGATGGTAGCACACTACTGCAGTAGTTTTACTCATGCGAGAACGCAAGGGCGGGAAGCTGGGAACCCCTGTTCGCTTTTCAGTTTGGCGTAAAATCCCGCATACTGAACAGTTATACCAATTCACTCACTGTAGAGCGACATTTGGATCTGATGTATGTGTTATAGTTATGCGGACAGAAAAGCTTATTTTCTAGCGATTATTTGTAATAAATAAATAAATACATTAAGCTAATGACATTACCTATAAGGAACACAGTATGTCGGGTAGCAGTCAACAAACTGGTTGCACGAATAAAAATGTAAGTTATGTTAATCGACAGATAGGAGAAGAAAATTTTTAGTTTATTTTTCTGGTAAGTAACGATATTTTGATATGGTGTGACGCCTTGTTTGAACTAAGAGCTACGGTTTATTTTGTGGACATAGTTTTGAAGATAGAGAAGAATAGAAAACTGTTAGAAATCTTTTTTTTTACAAGGAATGAACCGAGATAATTATAAGGAAACACAAGGAGAGGAAGATATCGGCGAAGAAAAGTTATTCGAGTAATTAATACAGATAAACGATAGCTCGAAAGTAACTACTATAGCGCAAGGGGAAGAAACGTATGAGATGTATGTGTCCGATGACAGATTTACATTGGGTACATGCAGTACAATGAGAAAAATGACCGAAGTGCACGTACATCCATACATCCATACATCCATACATACATAATACATACATGCATACATACATAATACATACATACATACATGAATGCATACATACAAATAATAAAAATTAATTTATTTTATTTTTGGACGCTCTTTAACTGCTGTGGTCCTTAGTGTCCCATTCTATTTTTGACGTGAAAGATCGGTAATTTTGCTCAAAGGCCTCTTTATCAGGCTTGAGGTTCTTTTACGTGCCGTAAATCTACTACACGGGACCACCGGCTTTACTTCCCTTCCGAAGGAAGCCACACTAAGGATTTTTACGCCCGAAAAAATCCATCGCCTTCCGCCGGATTCGAACCCGCAACCTCGGGAACATAGAGGCTAGCATGATAACCACTACACCACGGAGGAATGCATACATGCACCCATAAATACATACATACATAATGTATAAACTAAGAGCAAGTTAAATCCTTTCAATATAGTTCCACACCTAGGCTGCAGTCTCTTTAGACTACTCTAGAACTACCTCTTCCGAAAGTGTGTTACTAAAAATTAAATTAAATTGAGTTGTATTTATAGAGCTCTTTAACTGCTGTGCTCCTTAGCGTCCCATTCTATATCGGGCGTGAAAGACCGGTAATTTTGCTCAGAGGCCTCTTCATCAGGCTTGAGGTTCTTTTACGTACCGTAAATCTACGACACGGGACCACCGGTTTTACTTCCCTTTCGAAAGAAGCCTTGCTAAGGATTTTTACCCCCGAAAAAAATCCATCGCCCCTCACCGATTTGAACCCGCGACCTCGGGAACTAGACGCTAGTATGGTAACCACTTCACCACGGAAGACGACAAAGTGTCGTACTGGACAACTGCTTCTAGGTTATCGAACTGAAGCTCTTAGCAGGTTTTTTTTCTGCTATTAGAAAAGACAATCAGATGGGAACAAGATGGGAGAGTATGACGTTTGCTATCTTCCAATCTCCGTGATGTCACCTTCACTCTCCTCCGGGAATTAGTCTCCTCCTCTGATGAAGTAGTGTTGTTTTTTTTCCAGCTGCGCACGTTCGTCGATCTCTGCAGTGTCGCACCTCTTCACAAAGAGATACTACCCTTGATAATCATCTATGGTGTCTGACTGTATAACAACAACATCTGGAGGAAAGCACCATAATGTATTCATATCATAACCTTATGTTTTATTCTTTAATAAGGGCTAGATCATAGTACGTCACCAGTGCCTATTACTGAACAGCAGAGCAAAATATTAGGGATGACGCGAAGAAGTAATGTGAAGACCAAATAGCTACGGTCCTCGTATTCATTCATAATCGAGAATTACCAGAAAGCAGTAGTTTTATTGAACGTATAGATAGAAACAAAAAGTTAATTATTTTCTGACTTTTTGATGAAAATCTAATCCGAATAACTACCCTACTTAATTCATTCATTCATTATCTGTTTACCCTCCTCTTATGTAGGACTTACACCCCCAAGGACTTACAAGCGGGTGCCTGGGGTCAGAGGCCCGTCGAGGAGCAGACACTCATGGATCAGACAGAGCATCCAGGATGGGTGATCAGCCCGATGCCTGGTATGGGATGAAGGAAGCAGATGAAACGAAATGTTGGTGAAATGGATGAAAGGAAAGGTGATGATGGAGCAGTTGGTGGAATGAATGGCGGGGGAAACCGGAGAACCCGGAGAAAACCCGCCCAGACGCCGCTTCGTAACTACCCTACTTAAGATTTAAGAAAATGTATGAATCATTCTTACAGAAGTTTGATCAGAATTTAGTACTTATAAACACAGACATAAAGACAATCTTTGCAGTAATCTGATATCAATCATTATCAGTGTAAAACTTAATTTAATGTAAAAATGTAACATTTTTATTAACATTTAAATATTAATGATACAATTCCATCTTTCAACAGCGGGGCTAAACTGGAAGACCTTACTGCATATATGTATGAGGCTATTTCAGAGCAGATAACCAAGTCAGAAGAACTATCTGAAGTAAGTACTGCAATACGATCATTGCTGATTGCCTCTGTGGTCAGCGTTCTGGCTTCTCAACTCAGAGATCAGAGTTTCGATTCCTGGCCAATGCGGGGAATTTTTTTCTTCGACCAGAATCGTTCCCTATCCTCCGCAGAGGCTAGAGGTATGAGGTGGGAATGAACGTGAGTGTGTTTAAGAAAAAAAAGCTCATATGTTACACTCACATGACCTTCTCAATCCTCTATCGTTTATTAGTGAGTATACAAATTTTCTTGCGAAAGTTTATTTTACTATCTACTTCATTTTAATTTAGATAAATTAGCAGAAACAGATACATTACACATTTCGTTACAGTTGCAAAAGGGAATAGTTGGTCTTAAAATTTCATATTCTTTCCATGCAATCACGAGAAATAACTGAATGCCGACAGGACAAAAATGACACAGTATTCAGCAATTTGAACCATTAATAACGGATATCTCGGAAACGGGTGATGCTACAAAAGAGTTATAGAAAAGAAATTGTATGTTTTAAAAATATTACATTCTTTGTGTTTTACGTTTAATCTATCGCTTCACGTTTACCAGTTATGCAATATTATATAAATTCCCTTGCGAATGAAGAGGGCTTCACAGGCTATTTCCAGAAAATTTAAGATAAATATTTATTTTTCATGTAAATATCCTTATTGAACGATATTTTAATCATTAGAGCCATTTTTAGGAAATCCAAAATGTCGAAAAATGTTCCTTGTAAAGTGTAGTTTGGGGTGGGAGATTTTTCTTTTAACATTTTCGTGTCGCATCTTTGGAGGGTATTGAATTTAAATAACAACTTTTGTATTTATCCGACTTTTCGTTTTTTACAGACACACACACCGAACACAGAGACAGACACAAGGACCTTTTTCGAAAGATTCTTTTTTTATTCAAGGGTTCTCAAAACAAGTATTTCCGGCGGAATCTTGCTATCGAATTTTTGGGCGGAATGAATACCTTCTCTACCTACTATGTAGGTGGTAGACAAAATAATTATACAGTCATACGTCCAGTTTATACATTGTATTATAAGTTAGCAGTTTCAAATGTATGTACGAGGGCTGATCAATAAAGACTGATACTGATTTTTTTCACAGATATTTATTACTCCATTTCAATGTTGACATGATCTTTTTCAAAGTATCCCCTCCTAACTGAATGCACTTTTTATAACGTCTCTGCCAGTCCTCGAACACATGGTGCAGGCCATTCTTTGTCAGGTCTTTGAGAATCGCCTCACTTTTCTTTAGCACTACTTCAGTGCTCTCAAATCGAATGCCCTGGATCTTTTCCTTTAGTAATGGGAATAAAAAGAAATCACAGGGGGTAAGACCGGGGCTTTAAGGCGGATGCGGCACACGGGTAATGTTGAATTTAGCCAAAAATTCCTGGACTTGATTTGCGACGTGAGGCCGCACGTTGTCGTGATGAAGTCGCTACCCATTCCGATGATGTTCTGGACGTTTCCTTGTAATGTGCTTCCTCAGTGTAGCCAATACTGACGTGTAGTAGCTGCTGTAACAGTAGTGTGAGGGCGGAACTGCATGCTGGTAAATCATTCCATTCCGAAACACCAGGCCCACCTTGCTTAGCACAGAGGACTCGCCCTTCTTTGAAGTCCTTGAACCACCTAAACACCGTTGCACGAGGTAGTGCATCTTCACCGTATGCTTGCTTCAGCTTTTCGAAAGTTTCAAGGCTGTATGATTTAAACTAAAATAAAATTTTATTGCGCTGTATTGCTCCTCTCGTGTCACCTCCATTTTGTGGAATCGAAATTCAAGTAGGGTCAACAATATACAGCATTACTACCAGCCTACCGTTACGAGAGTGCATGTCGCTTATGGACATTATACATGAAACCCTGCTCTTTTCAAGTATTCGTGGTAGAGACATAAAACTATCAAGGAAACTACAGAAAAAATCAGTCCCAGTCTTTATTGATCAGCCCTCGTATATACAGGATGATTCTGTTACTATATTACAGACTTTTAGGGATGATATAGGAGACAACTAAGAACAATTTTCATATAGGAACCCATGTCCGGAAACGTCTCGTTTGATAGCTACAAATATGAGTGTGTGTTGTCAAAATGCTGTCTATGACAGATTGATGGAGTGAAGCTTTTCATTCTAAAGTAATTAAGGTGCTGGTAAATTGTAGTGTCTTCTTTATTGTGGGCGAAAAAGTTGGTGATGTTTACATGTTAATACATTAACATTGTTGTAATCATGGAACTTTCTTATATGCATTTTCATTCAACGTGTGGACTGGCATAGTATATGATCACTTGATAGGTCCATGTCTACTGCCAGCTCGTTTAAATCGACAAATTTACCACACTTTCTTGATATGATTATAATACCCAAGCTGCTGGAGGGTATTGCATATAATATTAGTTAGCGCATGTGGTGGCAGCATGATAGTGCACCTGCTCACTTCTCCAGTGGTGTCCAAAGTCTTTTCAATGAGCGTTTACCGGCGAGGTGGATCGGAAGAGATGGCCCGGTTCATTGGCCTGCCCGTTCACCTTATATGACACCAATAGATTCTTTCTTGTGGTGTCATCTTAAAGCCCTTATTTGTAACATACCGATCGAATCGGAAGAGGACCTAATAGTAAGGTTACTAATTACCTGTGACACAGTTAGAAACATGCCAGGAATCTTTGAACGAGTGCGGTAGTCGATGGTGCGGCGCTGTAATGCTTGTATTGAGGCTGGTGGAGGACATTTACAGTTCTTGCAATTGTGTTGGTATTTTAATTCTGTTGTTGTGAGTATTGTGACCTTCAAGCGTATTCAATGAATAAAACTTTATAATAAAATTCATTGTGAAGTAATTTAGGACATGGGTTCCTATATAAAAGCATGTCTGTCTCCTCTGCCATCCCTAAAAGTTTGTAACACAGTCACAGAATCATCCTGTATATGCATACTATGTGTTTAGTTTCTCTTAACCTGAAAGAGGGCTTTATATATTCCGATATATGTTGTATCTGAGTTTTTATTATATATGTTGCTATTTATTGTGATCCTTATTGAACGCGGTATACAACATATATACCGGGTGTTAAAAACAAATATCCAGTATTTCAGGGGATGATAGAATGCATCAAAACAAGAAACAGCTATCTAATAAACATGGAGCTATAAATCATATGTTCTGAGATATGAACACTTCTTCATAGGAGATGCTCTATGTGATGTCATTCATAGCAACGCGTTTCTTTGCCCAACAGTAAAGCAGGCTACCAGATAATTACATTAGTTACCACCCTGGCATAGAATACTGCAAGGTCGGAGGGCATAACGAACATTTGATTGCGGATATGAGCACCGTTGTTGCATTGGCGCTTTGTCCTAGTATGTCATACCAGGTTCATCCACGTGCTGGGATATCTTGCAGTATCAACGTAAACATCAGTTGGAGCAGTAGTCTGCAGTCAGTTGTTCAGATTGAGGCAGTATTTTTATCAATTAAATGATATCAGTCTAATTATATAATAACAGCCCGCCTTAAAGCAATATGTGTATGTAATAATATGTAAAATGTATGTAACAGTCATTGTATTAATGTTTATATTATTATGTACATGTATAATAATGTTATGTGAATGTATTATGTAATTTAAAAATGTAGGAGCTGTGAGAATAGAAGCCGAAAGTTGCTAACAATGAGGTAACCTTGGGACAACAATAAATTAGAAAGTTTAATAATGCTACTAATAATTCTTGGAGCAATAATGTAATATTTAAAACAGTTTATAAATAGCCAATCAAAAACTAGAAAAATCTTAAGTTAAATGAAGTAAAATTAGCCAATCAGAGACTTGAAATATAGTAAAAGTATAAATTTACGCGGTAGAAGCCAGACGCTAGAAGACAATGTACCCAACCAGAAGCTACTAGACAGCGTTCCCGAACAGTTCGATACGTATTCAGTGTGAGACATAAAAAAATTCATTACGGCGTGAATAATATAAGGTTTACATATTAAAAAGTACAAGTAACAATAATCTCACAGCTCTACAGTAGGATACATCAGTGAAGTGCTATTTAATCGTGCGAAGGATTAATAAAAGAGCAAAGGAAACAATTATAATTTGTGTAAACCTTCATTCTTTAGCCGCACCAACCCCCGCTAAGAGATACGTGTTTCTGCAAATTACTACTGACGCAGCCGATGCATACATATATAATATTTAAATAAGCATCAAAATACAAAGTTGATTTTTAAACGTGGGGAGAAGGCCACCGGAAACTTTATACGCGTGGTCTAAACAACTTCAAGCTTGGCTCTCCAACAGTGAGACATAATCTACTTCAAATTGGCTCCCATACGTGGTGCAACAACTACAAAAGATAAACTACTTCAAGGTCTAGTTGTGTAATTGTAGTCGTGTTACTTTTCGTTTGTGTACATTACTCTTTACTCCAAATGTAACATTTTTTGGTATGGTTTAGCAGATGGAAATAATATGAGAGCTCGTGCCCTCTACACTGAAAGATATCCAGCACGTAGGGTACCATCTGTTAAGCTGGTACAACGCCTTGGCCTGCTCGTTCCCCTGACCTAAATCCTCTAGACTTCTGGTTATGGGGATACACGAAGGAATTGGTCCATGCAACTCCAATAAGCCACGTAGTGTCTGCAATGCAACTCAGCATATTCGAAATCAATCAGGTCAATTACAAAGAATACGTGATTCCTTGTGTCAAAGGGCAGAGGGATGGATTGATATGAATGGACGTCACATTGAGCGCCTCTTATGAACTATGTTCATATCCCAGAACATATAATTTATAGGGCCCATATTTATTTGATATTTTTTCTTGTTTTGGTGCATACTACCATCCCCTGAAATATTGGATAGTTTTATTTTAACATCATGTATATCAGGGGTTTCATTTCCATTCAAATCACAATATAACATTCCACTCAAGAATAATGTTTCGTTTTATTGCTTTAAATAATACATCATTTTTCTGCATTTTTGGTTTTGTTGTGATTTTGATGAGTGGAGGTTTGCAGAGGCTAGTATGGCTGCTTGGGAATTTTACAATAAAACAACGCCGTGAAAATTGTTTATTCTGTAATCAAGGTTATGCAGAGATGTAGGAATTGTAATTTGCCCAAATAATATTCGAAACTTATTTCTCCTAAAACAGCACTAGTATTTCACTTTGAAAGCTACATAAGAATTTGAAGTTAATGATAAATTTGTCATGTCCACAGCTAGAAGAAATGTTAGAAGCAGTCAAGAAGAAACTCAGTATCTCGCAATTCACCAGGGCCAGAAGCAGCTTAAATGAAGCACGCAAGCATATGAAGTGGAACAAACAATATGTGCAGGATATTCATCAATGGCTCAAATTACGACGCAACACTCCAGGGCAAATTCTTAACTCTGATTGCGAACATTGTGTTTAATGTTCGTGTGCTTCTGTAAAGGGGATATTTGTAATAAAAATTTGATGTACTGCAACCCACAATTTTCTCCATTCCTGTGATTTACTGACTCCTCTCACTCATGATATTTGTCTGCATAGGATTGAGATAAGTCGTGGTGATAAGTAATGGTCACAAGATTTAAGGCTGCTTTACAATAACCCGAGAACGGGAAGCAAAATAGCATGCAACTTTTTGGTTCATAATACTCCCGAAGGAGAGCGGGAATGCATATCGATAGCAAAGTGGAAAGTCGACTTTGCTCATTGGGACGTCATTTGTTGTAAAAGGTACTGACGAACGGAAGGGTCCGCCGAAACCGAAGCAGAACACCCCATGAACGCCCCTTGTGCTTCTACCCCTGGGAGGAGCAATGAGAGGAGAGACCCGAAGGGTAACCAGATCGGGATGACGGCTGGCGCAAGCACGGACGGGCTACCTAATGTTTCTAGACTGAAAGCCTCCAAAGCCCACTCATTGGGCCCAGAGCCTCCAAAGAGTCCCCGGAGGAGCGTCTGCCCTAAAGTACCCAGAGGCGGGCATCCAACCGAGCGGTCCCGCACGACGTCAGGAAGAAGCCCCACGGAACTCATAGCCACCACCCAGCCGCAAACCGCCGAACACCGTTGCCTGGTCCTACAACCCTGAAACGTATGAAGATAAAATAGATGCAAGGAAATGATGGACAGGAATTTCTGGTATAAGAGCAACCACCCCAGCAATTTACCACGCGAGGTGGTGCCGCGGTAACGTGTGCTACTCTCATTCGGAAGGTCCCGGGTTCGAACCGGCGACCGCCCACTCAGACCCATGGGTTTTTCATGGCTCCCCAGATCGGCAGCCGAATACTGGAGTGGTTTACCTTCTATCATGACTCTTCTGTCCCTCATTTCCTGTACCCATCATCTTCCTAGTCATCTGTTTCAGGTTAATAGGACAGGTGACGGTGGTCAGCGCGTTGCGGTAGGGTGGTGGCTGTGAGCTCTGTAGAGGTTTCTTCCCTAGTGTGGTTGTGGGACCGCTCAGTTAGGTCTCGCTTCCGAGTGAGCTCAGCCCTCAGAGGAGCCGCCGGGGTTCGGTGGCGTCGAATGCGTTCGATCTGAAAACGTTAGGAACTCCGTCCGTGCTTGCGCCCACCGTTATCTGGATCCGGTCACCCCTCGGATTTTTCCCGTCATCCTTCCTTAGGATGGGGTTCCGAACCAATTCAGCTGCCGTGGTGCGGGTGCTGTGTACCCCTAGCACTCGTGGTACTTCTGGTGTTACTAGAAGTACGTCAGGCTGAACGTGAGCCCCTCCCTCAGGGTGCCTTTCGGATCGGGTTGATCTCGACGGGGCAGTGGTTCCCGATACCCATGCGAGATTGGGTACATCTGGGCGGTGACGTCCAGGTGGAGTTGTGAGATACCTCAAGGTCCTCCAGTACCGCCCTGGAGAGCCGGTAGACGGTGTGCTAGTTCACTGTCGTACCTACCAAGGTTCTTCAGTAGTCTTCCCCTTTGGAATTGACGCGCGTAAATGGGATATCCACTTCCGTCCCTGCACAAGTCGGGGGGGGGCACTTTAAAGTTTCAGGTACTGGCCTAATGGAAAACCCTACGCCCACAAATTAAAAAAAAGTCTGATGTGTTACACTCACATGACTTTCTTTACTCTTGTACAAACTATTTTTACAAACTCTTATTCTCCATCTATTTCATATTAATCTAGATAAGCATTTGCAGAAACGATCTTTTGATATGCAAAGAGAATTACATTTTACACTATCGACCAGTTCTAAAAAAATATTTGACTATCGCTTAAGGCGTACTATGTTCCCCTTGTTTTGTATTTGCAACGGCAATATAAAAAAAATCTGATGTGTTACACTCACATGACTTTCTCTACTCTTGTACAAACTATTTTTACAAACACTTATTCTCCATCTAATTCATGTTAATAGAGACTCAATCTTATTGCTAATTTTCTTGTAGATGTAAGGGGAATATATATTTACAAGGGCAATATAGAAATACAGTAGCCTTTAAGCACAGACATTACTCTTAATAGTTGGTTGCTATGTGCAGCACCATTCTCTTTGCCACAGATTAATACTCTTTGCATATCCAAGATAAAAAAATGAATAAGTAATTACCCTTTGAGAAAAGTATTGAAAATTTTAAGGGAATAACAACCAATACCTCGAAAATGGTTCACTCAACAAAAAAAACTGTATATGACATAAATTGTGTATTTTAACGCAATCTACAGTTTTGTGTAGTAAACTTTTGTCTATCTCTTATGGTTTACCAGTTATGCAAAAGTCGTTCACAATGAAGAACACTTTTGGAGACATTCCCAAAAAATTCAAGATATACATTTTATTTGTCATGAAAATATCTTAAATATATATTTTAATCAAAATCGTTAGAGCCATTTTTGAGAAAATTAAAATTTTCGAAAAATGTTCCATGTAAAGGGTAATCTGGGGTGGGGGGGATTTTCTTGAAAACCTTCGTGTCGCATCTCTGGAAGATACTGAACCTAAATACCAAGTTTGGTGTTTATCCGACTGTTCGTTTCTGAGTTATGCTGTTCACAGACACACACAGACAGACACACAGGCACACAGACAGACACGCACATGGACATGTTTCCAAAAATGCTTTTTTTTTAGTCAGGGGGTTTCAAAACATATATTTCCGGTGAAATCTCGGTATCGACTTTTTGGGTGGAATACAATACTTCCCCTACTTGCTGTACGTAGTAGAGAAAGTAAAAATAAATTGAGTTTTATTTATGGAGCTCATTAACTACTATGGTCCTTTGCGTCCCATTCTATATTGGGCGTGAAAGACCGGTAATTTTGCTCAGAGACCTCTTATCAGGCTTGAAGTTCTTTTACGTGCCGTAAATTTACAACTTCCCTTCCGAAGGAAGCTATGCTAAGGATGTTTACGCTCGAAAAAGTCCATTACCCTCCGCCAGGTTTGAACCTGCGACCTCGGGAACTAGAGGTTAACATAGTAACCACTACCATGTAGGCTTTCACCCCTCATTCCTCCGTACCAGGGATCACAGTAGTAGCAAAAAGGTCCGTTGAGTCCTACTTTCGGTGCTCTGTCCCTGTTTGTGGAGTTCCCTCGTCCATCTGTATCTTCTCCTTTACCCCAGCATTCGTCTACCGAGGTCAGAGGGGCCGACTTAAGGGAATCGAACTCGGAACGAATGCATGTCTCACAAGTTACTGCAGAGACATCTCGTTTGGTACAGAATATGAAACCTCAACCATTAAAATTCGCATGGAAAGCACTTAAAATGTCTTGTTGCTTAGCGAATATCTGCTAGCAGATTTGACAGTGATGAGATAAAGGTTTTAGTTATCTCTCACGTTATCACGGTAGGTAGGGGAATTGTGAAACACACGAAGTAAGACAAGCATAGCATGCGTTTGGAAGGAAACTCAGGAAATCTGACGATCAGAAGGTGTAACCTTTACTAGGAATGTTCGTGGCCTTATCTCGATTACAGTGAAGCAATCTTAAAATCAAAAGGTATCATAGCTGGTGTCCTCTTTAGAACACTAGTCCTTGCGGAGTGAACGTGAGATTGGGTTTCAGTGGTTCGCAATAGTGAGGTAAGTGCTTTATCGCATACAGAACTTCATAGAGAACGCTTTCAGCAGAACAACCCTTTTCTATGTTGGATTAAACTTTAAGGCAATGTATCAATAAAAGTACATTTATTCTGATTGCTTTGGCATTTACTTTCTCTACTAAGTAAATATATAACATTCCTCCGAAAAATCGATATCGATATTTCAACGGAAATACGTGTTTTGAGACGCCAATTAAAAAATCTGATGTGTTACACTCAGATGACTTTCTCTACTCTTATACAAACTATTTTTACAAACGCTTATTCTCCATAAGCTTCATGTTAATCGAGATGTCGAGATGTTAATCTTATTGCTAATTTTCTTGTAGATGCAAGAGGAATACGGTAGAATTTAAGCGACAGTCAAATATTTTAAGAGCTGGTTGCTATGTGGAGTATTCCATTCTCTTTGCATTACCAGGACTAAAAATGAATAACGAATTTGAGAAAAAGTATAAGTATTGGAAAATTTAAGGGAATAACAAGCAATAGCTCGAAAATGTTTCACTCAACAAAAATATTTATATGACATAAATTGTGTATTTTAACACGATCTACATTTTTTGTGTAGTAAGGGTTTGTCTATCTCTTATGGTTTACCAGTTATGAAAAAGTCCTTCACAATGAAGAATACTTTTGGAGACATTTCCAGAAAACTCGAGATATTCATTTCATTTGTCATGAAAATATCTTAAATATATGATATTTTAATCAAAATCGTTAGAGCCATTTTTGATAAAATTAAAGTTTTCGAAAAATGTCCCAAGTAAAGGATAATCTGGGGTGGGGGGATTTTCTTGAAAACCTTCGTGTCCCATCTCTGGAAGATACTGAACCTAAGTACCAAGTTTGGTGTTTATCCAACTGTTCGTTTCTGAGTTATGCTGTTCACAGGCACACACACAGACACACACACGGACATATTTCCAAAAATGCTTTATTTGGATTCAGGGGGTCTCAAAACATGTATTTCCGGTGAAATCTCTGTATCGAATTTTTGGGTGGAATGCAATACTTCCCCTACTTACTATACGTAGTAGAGAAAGTAAAAATAGAGACAAAACCAGCAATTTAACTTTTGGAAATGACGCACAGAGCGTAATTATAAAAATTCCTATGTGTTACATTCACAAGACATTTTCTACCATCTATCGTTTATTCATGGGTATATAAATCGTTCTTACGAAAGCTTACTTTCCTATCTACTTGATTTTAATCGAAATAAATTTTTCGGAAGTAGCTGCATTATACATTTCGTTATCGATACAAAGGGAACATCGACAGTCAAATGTTTAAGAACTGGACGCTATATGTTGGCCTTAAAATTCCGTACTCTTTCCAAGCAATCGCAAGAGACAACTCAAAATCGACAGGACTTCAAAAGAATGACAAAAGTATTGAAGAATTCGAACCATTAATAACGGGAACAGAAATGGTTTATGCCACACAAAAAAGTTGTTCGAAATAAATTGTGTACTTTACAGAGATCTACATTTTTGTGTAGTACGTTTTCGTCTATCGCTTAAGGTTTATCAGTTATAAAAGATTACATACAAATCCTTCTGAACCCAGAGGACTTCACAGGCTATTCCCCGAAAAGTCAAGATAAACATTATTTTTGTCATGTAAATGTTTTTAATTTGTGTGGTATTTTAATCAAAATCGTTAGCCATTTGTCAAAAAATATAAAAATTTCGAAAAAGTTCTATGTAAAGGGTAGTTGGAGTGAGAGGTTTTCTTGAAAATTTTCTTGTCGCATCTTTGGAAGATACTGAACTTAAATACTAAGTTTGGTATTTATCAGACTTTTAATTTTTTAATTATGCTGTTCACAGAAACCCACAGATACACGCGCTTTCTTCTAAAAGTGCTGTTTTAGATTCAGGGGGTCCTCAAAAAATATGTTTCGTGAAATCTTGACATGGAATTTTTTGGCGGAATACAATACTTCCTCTACTACGTATAATAAGTAAGTAGGGGAAGTATTGTATTCCACCCAAAAATTCGATACCGAGATTTCACCGGAAATACACGTTTTGAGACTCCCTGAATCCAAAAAAAGCATTTTTGGAAACATGTCCGTGTGCGTCTGTCTGTGTGTCTGTTCGTCTGTGTGTCTGTCGTCTGTGTGACTGTCTGTGAACAGCATAACTCAGAAACGATCAGTCGGATAAACACCAAACTTGGTATTTAGGTTCAGTATCTTCCAGAGATGCGACACGAAGGTTCTCAAGAAAATCCCCCCACCCCAGACTACCCTTTACATGGAACATTTTTCGAAAATTTTAATTTTCTCAAAAATGGCTCTAACGATTTTGATTAAAATATCATATGTTTAAGATATTTTCATGACAAATGCAATGTATATCTCGAATTTTCTGGGAATGTCTCCAAAAGTGTTTTTCATTGTGAACGACTTTTGCATAACTGGTAAACCATAAGAGATAGACAAAATTTTACTACACAAAAAATGTAGATCACGTTAAAATACACAATTTATGTCGTATACATTATTTTTTGTTGAGTGAACCATTTTCGAGATATTGTTTGTTATTCCTTAAATTTTCCAATACTTATAATTTTTCTCAAATTCGTTATTCATTTTTTTTTGTCCTGGTAATGCGAAGAGAATGGAATACTCCGCATAGCAACCAGCTCTTAAACGCTTAAAGCCAATTCCCCTTGGATCAACAAGAAAATTAGCAATAAGATTAACATCTCGATATCTTGATTAACATGAAGCATATGGAGAATAAGCGTTCGTAAAAATAGGTTGTACAAGAGTAGAGAAAGTCATGTGAGTGTAACACATCAGATTTTTATTGTTACTTTGGATGCAATTATCTCTCTTTACATAATTATTTGGAATACCTTGGTAAAGTACTGGATTACAGCATACAGAGGGAAGACAATCAACTTAAGGTTGTTTTAAGGGTTATTAAAAGCTTTTAGCACCCAAAACCTTCACTAGATACATCTGTTGGATTAGAATAAAAGTTACTTCCAATTTTAATGCTAAATCCTGCACACCTTTGCAGTATTTGAAAAAAAATGTCAATTAAAGAAGTACATAATTAAGCAGGATCCGATTACTTTTTGTTTTAGTGATGACTACTCGTCTCTTCACTATAAAAGTCTGACAGCAGTCAGATTGATAGAGAGACAACAATCATTTTAATGTGCAGAAAATGAGTTTTGATGGAAGGGATGGAAAAAATGCCAGTCACGGAATATCGACATTTTCACAGAACTCCCTCACTAACGCTTCAGTGTTTACACCACTAATTCATATGTCTGTCGGTTTAAGCCTTATTAGTTATTACCTTACAGAAATACCTATATAAAGATACTCCAATAAATGTAAGTGAAATAATTTTGTGAACTACACGCATTAAAAAGTTAAAAAATCTGATATGTTACACTCACATGACTTTCTCTACTCTTGTACAAACTATTCTTACAAATGCTTATTCTAGATATGCTTCATGTTATTGAGATGTTAATTTTATTGCTAATTTTCTTGTAGCTGCAAGGGGAATTGGCTTTAAGCGTTTAAGAGCTGGTTGCTATGTGGAGTATTCCATTCTCTTTGCATTACCAGGACAAAAAAATGAATAACGAATTTGAAAAAAGTGTATTGCAAAATTTAAGGGAATAACACGCAATATCTCGAAAATGGTCACTCAACAACAAAAATGTATACGACATAAATTGTGTATTTTAACGCGATCTACATTTTTTGTGTAGTAAAATTTTGTCTATCTCTTATGGTTTACCAGTTATGCAAAAGTCGTTCACAATGAAGAACACTTTTGGAGACATTCCCAGAAAATTCGAGATATACATTTTATTTGTCATGAAAATATCTTAAACATATGATATTTTAATCAAAATCGTTAGAGCCATTTTTGAGAAAATTAAAATTATCGAAAAATGTTCCATGTAAAGGGTAGTCTTGGGTGGGGGGATTTTCTTGAAAACCTTCGTGTCGCATCTCTGGAAGATACTGAACCTAAATACCAAGTTTGGTGTTTATCCCACTGTTCATTTCTGAGTTATTCTGTTCACAGACACACACACGGACATGTTTCCAAAAATGCTTTTTTCGGATTCAGGGGTCTCAAAACATGTATTTCCGGTGAAAACTCGGTATCAAATTTTTGGGTGGAATACAATACTTCCCCTACTTACTATACGTAGTAGAGAAAGTAAAAATTGTAAAACTAATAACATGAAAAGCGCCAGAACTCGTAAACATCATATCGTTTATTCTTCCTGAGTAATAAAAACTGAAAAGTCTAGTTAGCTGCTAGAATGTTTTTAAAGTGGAGAAAAATACATTTTGAGGTCACAGTATATTGTTTGGAATGAAACCTCCGCGATTCGTCTGTTTTAATGAGAAGGCGATACAGAAAAGGTTTAGAATATCGTGTTTCTAAAAACAAATGAAGTTTATTTATATGTGACAGATACTTTTCTAATGTTTTGCGAGTTGATTACCATATAGTTTGTTCGATTTGCTCTAATAGTTTGTTAATTATAATAATTTAAAAATTTTGTGTTGATCCAAAATTATTTTGACTGGAGAACATTTCCGGGTAATGATTTTTCACCATCTTAAATCGACATTAATGCCTAAACAATGTGAAGATCTGCTTAGAAGTGCATTTGGCGAAGATGCCCCATCTAAGACAAAAATTTATAATTGGTATAGCGAATTTAAAAGAAATAGGTTTTTTCTTAGCGATGAATTTCGTGAAGGGCGCCCAAAAACTGCTCTTACTGATGAAAATATTGCTGCTGTTCGAGCAATGCTTGAAGAAATTCGACGGACGTCTTATGAATTTATTCTGGAGACATTGGCATTGGTATGAATCAAATCCAAAACATTTTACATCAGCATTTAGACATGAGAAAACTTTATTGTCGATAGATTCGACATAAACAGACTCCCCATCAAAAACAATAACGCATTGATTGGTGGAGAAAAACTCTGGAAAAAATCCAATGCGGTACATAAATTTCGTGTAGAATATTGTTACTGGTGATGAATCTTTGATTTATTGTTACGATCCTGAAAAGAAAAATCAATCGACTCAATGGGTCTTTCCAATAGAACATATCTAAGCCTACAAAAGTCGGATGAATTCGCAGTGCTCATAAGAAGATGTTTTTTTTCTAAAACGGACCATATTGCTTCTATAACATTAGTAGATAAATATACCCTTACTTCTGATTGGTACACAAATGTCTGTTTACCGCAAATTATTTAAAAAGTTCGTGAAAAACGCCCAGAAGGAAACATAATGTTACGTCATGACAGCGCATCACCACTGTCATGAGTATCTAGATGCCCAAAAGGTCAGCACTATTGACCCTCCACCATACAGTCCTGACATAACACCTTGTAATTTCTTTTTGTTTCCAAATATTAAAGATTAAATGCGTGGAATTACTTTTTACTTTCTCTACTACGTATAGTAAGTAGGGGAAGTATTGCATTCCACCCAAAACTTCGATACCGAGATTTCACCGGAAATACATGTTTTGAGACTCCCTGAATCCAAAAAAAGCATTTTTGGAAACATGTCCGTGTGTGTGTCTGTGTGTGTGTGTGTGTCTGTGTGTCTGTGAACAGCATAACTCAGAAAGGAACAGTCGGATAAACACCAAACTTGGTATTTAGGTTCAGTATCTTCCAGAGATGCGACACGAAGGTTTTCAAGAAAATCCCCCCACCCCAGACTACCCTTTACATGGAACATTTTTCGAAAATTTTAATTTTCTCAAAAATGGCTCTAACGATTTTGATTAAAATATCGTATGTTTAAGGTATTTTCATGACAAATGAAATGTATATCTCGAATTTTCTGGGAATGTCTCCAAAAGTGTTCTTCATTCTGAACGACTTTTGCATAACTGGTAAACCATAAGAGATAGACAAAATTTTACTGCACAAAAAATGTAGATCGCGTTACAATACACAATTTATGTCATATACATTTTTTTTTGTTGAGTGAACCGTTTTCGAGATATTGCTTGTTATTCCCTTAAATTTTCCAATACTTATACTTTTTCTCAAATTCTTTACTCATTTTTACTTTCTCTACTACGTATAGTAAGTAGGGGAAGTATTGCATTCCACCCAAAAATTCGATACCGAGATTTCATCGGAAATACATGTTTTGAGACCTCCTGAATCCAAAAAAAGCATTTTTGGAAACATGTCCGTGTGTGTGTCTGTGTGTGTGTGTGTGTGTGTGTCTGTGTGTGTGTGTGTCTGTGTGTCTGTGAACAGCATAACTCAAAAACGAACAGTCGGATAAACACCAAAGTTGGTATTTAGGTTCAGTATCTTCCAGAGATGCGACACGAAGGTTTTCAAGAAAATCCCCCCACCCCAGACTACCCTTTACATGGAACATTTTTCGAAAATTTTAATTTTCTCAAAAATGGCTCTAACGATTTTGATTAAAATATCACATGTTTACGATAATGTCATGAGTAATGAAATGTATATCTCGAATTTTCTGGGAATGTCTCCAAAAGTCTTCTTCATTGTGAACGACGTTTGCATAACTGGTAAACCATAAGAGATAGACAAAATTTTACTACACAAAAAATGTAGATCGCATTAAAATACACAACTTATGTCATATACATTTCTGTTGTTGAGTGAACCGTTTTCGAGATATTGCTTGTTATTTCCTTAAATTTTCCAATACTTATACTTCTTCTCAAATTCGTTATTCATTTTTTTATGTCCTGGACATGCAAAGAGAATGGAATTCGCCACATAGCAACCAGCGTTAAAATATTTGACTATCGCTTAAAAGCTACCATATTCCCCTTGCTTCTACAAGAAAATTATCAATAAGATTGACATTTCGATATCCCCATTAACATGAAGCATATGGAGAATAAGCGTTTGTAAAAATAGCTTGTAGAAGAGTAGAGAAAGTCATGTGAGTGTAACACATCAGATTTTTTTATGTCCTGGACATGCAAAGAGAATGGAATGCGCCACATAGCAACCAGCGTTAAAAGATTTGACTATCGCTTAAAACCTACCATATTCTCCTTGCATCTACAAGAAAATTAGCAATAAGATTTACATCTCGATATCTCGATTAACATGAAGCATATGGAGAATAAGCGTTTGTAAAAGTAGTTTGTACAAGAGTAGAGAAAGTCATGTGAGTGTAACACATCAGATTTTTTGTCATCAGATGAAGCAGAGAGCATTATAAAAACCTGGTTTGAAGTGCCTCAGAAAGAGTAGCATCACTGCTTTAAGGACTGCTTTCATCAATGCAAAAATGTATTGATGTTAAAGAGGAATATTTTGAAAAATAATTAAATTATTTAAATGTTTTAAAACTAATCCTTTTTTGATTTTCCAAACATTTTCGCTGCCACCCTCGTATGCGTTATCTGCAGAACTAAAACAGCACTTTTTTAATCGATAACATTCTTAAAAATGTCAAAGCAATCTTTGCAAATATGTACTTTTAAGATTCAAATGCTTTTGTATTTTGGATTTGAAATCAGGAGTTGTCTTATAGCCCATATTTTCACAAAGAACATTAATTTTCAACAGCGAGAGAATTATCAAAATCGGTGGTTTTTCTATAAACATACACACACATACAAAATTTTCTCTATAATACAAGGTTATTCAACAAGTAGGAACAGGTTTACATATTTATTTCCAATGAACGACAATAGATAGCGACCCATACGACACATCATTGAATAGAGGAAATTTTTAAGCCCCATCTATTAGTTTCAATCAGTGCCTACAGTGGCGCTGTGTTTGTTTACGAGAAAATGGCAACGCCACAGGAAAAGTAGTTTTGTGTGCTGTATTATGTAAAGAGTGAATCCATTGTTTCATTGCAGCGTGCATTTCGTTGCAAGTTCAACAACGAGCCGCCTTGCCTAAAAAAGTTTACAATTGATAAATAAATTCGTAGAAGATGGTTGCGTATGCAAACGGAAAAGCACTGGTAGTCCTCGCATAACAAACGGTGCTCATTCTTAACACATAAAACAAAACTTTGAACTTGTCTCTATTCAGTGATGTATCGCATGTGCCGCCATCTATTGTCGTTCATTATAAATAAATATGTAAAGTTTGTTCCTTCTTTTTGAATAGCCCTGTATTAGCATAGATTACGAAAATCACATTATTTTAAAGCTTATGTGTGTATATGTGTGAGTGAGAGAGAGAGCGAAAGCGAGAGATGATCCTTCCTCTAGAGAATAGAATTTTAATCATTTTTCCTTTCCAAGCTGGGGAAGAGTTCTACTGAGTATGAATCCAGAAGTTCAACATATCTCATTTATTAATGAACTTTTGGAAAACTTTTACATAAAAATGTTATAGGATGCTTTCAAAAATACCAACAGGATAAATATTTAGGAAATAATGCCAAGTTTTCTGTACTATTATTTATACAATTCAGTTACCACAGGAAGCAGTATATTGTCGATTACATAAACACGGGAAACACGCACTAATGTGAGTACTTCGTGTTGTATCTTTGGAAGATACTAAACTTAAACACAAAGTTTGGTATTTATCCGACATTTCTTCTTTGAGTTATGCTGTTCAGATACAATCGCACAGATTTTCTACTTTTTTTAAATTTATTTATTCAGGGAGCCTCGATGTATTTTCAATGAAATCTGGATACAAAAGTTTCTGGTGGAATGCTTTTACATTTTAAAATGTACTATCAAGCTAATGAAAAATAAATAATTGTAAAGTAATAAAAAGCAACGATCTCCGGACGGCAATACGAAATATTTCTTAGTGGACAATTTTGGATTTCTGATTTTATCTACCATCTGGCATGTTATGGAAACTGCGCATTATCTCTCGAGATTGATTGCATGTTTGTTATCACAAAGATATGATACACCTCGCGCAATCGTTCTTGAGTACTGAAGCATTTAAATGAATGCAAGTCACCTGCCTTAAATAGCAACGGTACTCCACTATTATGAAGTCACCCGAGGAAGTATCACTGGCATGTTTATTTCACACATCTCTAACAGGGAATTCGTACAGCCACTACCAAATTAAATACCATTGTGTCAGTAACGTTTTCTGTTCCACACAACACTTAACACTGAGTAAAACAATAGTCTTTGATCACATTTTGAATCTTTTATATATAATATATCTTCGTCTTCGGTGGAATCCCTGAAAGTGTCATTATTCCACGCCATGGCCTTCAATTAATTATTATTCTTTTAATTCTTTTTCCATTAGGCCAACTTTCTCCCTGTACTCCTGTTCTATTTGATCCACGTGATGGCATAGCTTTCCCATTCCATTTGAGCAATTTGCTGAAATCGTTGGCGGCACATTTCGACGTCTTTCATTCTAAAAATTGCATTCCTGCTAGCAACGCATTTTTTTATGTCTACTCATATTAATCCAATGGGATTCAGATCTGGATGATATAGTGAAAGCCTTAAGGTTGTATGATTACGCTCAGACAATGTTTATTTGGTCAATCAAAAAGGTTTTCTGAGTCGGCCGGTTGGCCAGAATGAAATCATACGATTTTGTTTTGGTTCTGTTTTCATCAAGGGGATATTGTGATTTTGTAACCAAGGTGTGGTTTTGTAATCTCTTCCTAAGGAAATTGAAGATGGAACTTTGTCTACTTGTGTATTATGATTAGTATTGTCTACATGTTACTGGAACCAAATTAGGGGATAAATTTGGAATTAACTTTTTGCGGTATCATTTGACATTATTTTCAGTATTCATTTCTTAATGGAAATCTCCATTTTCTGTTGTTACTTAAAAATAAGCAGGGAATTTGGTATGGATTTAAACCTTCTACCTGCATGGACAAATTATATGTCTCTCCCCTTTTGATACCAGCGCCATAAAATTTCATTGGACCAGAACTAGAAATTTCGCGACTGCTACGAGTGTATTTTAAAAGTAAGGCCCGTTTTGCAATAAAGTGCGAACTACTAAATATTTTCGATAGTTTATGTTTACTCAAGCCTTCAACCCTTACACCACTTTTCTACCAGTTATCAATGTTTTTTCCAATATTTATCTTATCGTAGTATAAGTTTTTTAGAACATTGTCACAGACTGCTGCCGCCAGTAGATCTAGAAAACGTGTAGCTATTTCTGAAGTTACATTTTTTTGTATATTAAAAATGAACTATGATAATGTCTTAGGGAACATTTGCGGAACTTAACTTTTTGACGGACCATAAATAATGAGTTTTCTGTAGTTGGCTAACATCACATTAACTTGCAGATTCATATTGTTTTCTTCCAGCTACTCTATGATAAAAGATCTCACTTCTGGACCACTAGTTTGAATACGATACCATTAACGCAATAGTGGCTTTTTTCACGGAATCTTAAACACAGAAAAATACATCTCAGAAACTCTACGATTGTCTTTGGATTGGCGGCGAATTTCTCTTAGGAGGAGCCACTAAATTTATTCTACACCAGAATGACAATTTAATTGAATGTGGAAATGATGTGGAAAAAAAGCCTAAGGCATATACAATGGAATAAAAAATTAATTAACCAAAACATTCAGTAGTTCTTATTTTATCGCATAACGCTATTCTTTAAAAATATCCCTCGTGATTCTCGTCTTCGTAAACTATTGGGTGTCCCTCTGTTTTCGAAGACTGTAACATAATTCTCAAGTAGAGAACGAATGTTGTATCTTTCAATTAGCACACACTCGTTGCTTAAGGTTACGAAATTCCAAAATGTAAAAAACCTGGGGGACTTTCCACACAACCTTTATTTTAATGATAATTTACGTAAGCATTCTTCATGTTTACACTTTGAGGAGAACAATTTTTCACTCCCACAAATCTATTATAGAATTAGAATAACTGGCGTATTTATATTTGTATAAAACACAGCGAATTTTTATACATTCTGTTGATAGCTATTTCCCTCATCTGACCAGTAAACATTTAATAAATAAAAGTAATTTCCATGGGTGTATTATGGACCGAAATTGAAAAACTGAATAATTTTTCAACACTTCGGCGCATCTGTCGTCTGAATGACTGCCCCAAAAATGACACCATCTATCCGAAATAGTCCTTCCTCTCTGTTTTCTCATCCTAGCTGTTCACTTACAAACCTTTTTAGACAGGTGATTTCATTAAAGAGTGCACGTTATCTACAGTAATACTTATCTCTCTGTCTCAAGTACAACATACAACTTTCAACATTTTCCCACTCGGGTTCCTTAGTAACAGCTAACCAATTGAATACAACTAATTCTTATATGGCCTCATCCATTTGCCTGTGTAGTCACTATAGAAGACGCAGCACAACTCAGGTTTACTAAAAACAAAAATGGTTGATGCCACATGTCAGGGCGTTCAACGTTCTAACTTCAGTCACTAGAAATATAATCAGAGAAATCGCTATACATCCTATTTCGGTCTTCTGCTAGTTTATGTGTCAGTGTCATACCATATATACCGCTCTGTAATATTCTTTTCTTCGTTCACCTTCCTTCTCCGCCACAATCGCTGATTATGTATAACCTATAACCTGGATGCATCGTAAGTGTTAAATTAAGAATAACCGTGCTATGGACTTAATTTATGTAACATGAGTATGTTATTAAACGTTAAAAATTACTGTATTATAACAGTATGAAGAATAATTTACATTTAAGCATTCATATGATTTCGGCGTAGTTACCTAAACCTAACAATTAAATTTCATAGTTTTTTTTCTACGTAGATTTTCTTCCTCTAAAAATAAAACCCCATACAGACAACGGTCACCCAAACATTTCAAAAACATTCAACTGCAAAGGTAACATCTAATAATTAATAATAACCTAATAGCCTAATAACCTCATGATAATAACTAAAAGCTCGTATACCTAATTGATCTGATTAATATAACTATAACTAGGCTGATGTAAATAGTAATATAATCAATATAATATAGTATAGTTAAAATTATAATCGGTGCATCAGTTGGTGACTAAATGGTCGGTGTGCAAAGGTTGAACATCTGCAGATATAAAAACAAGGCGCCAACGTAACAGGTATAATATAACTAACGTTCCCAACACATGTAACAGGTGTGTATTTGCGAAGGAATTGTCGGTTATGAATTGAACCTAGCAACCAGAATATCACCAGATTCTAGTGACTTATCCCATAATGGTGGAAAAATGTCGAAGTTGCGTTTTATTAACCCCTCGTATATTGTAACCTCCATACAAGCAAATGACGCATAAGTATGGGAACCGTTTTCTGAATATTAAATCGATAGTTGAAAAAGGACATTAAAAATCAGGTGATATCTGGATAAATCAGGTGATTTGGTAGTCTTATTTTTGTTTCTTGTATTCTTCCGTTTAAAACTTAATCTCTGTGATACGATGGCTTCTAGATTCACCTTAAAAAATGTATTGTATTGGGTAGTTTCTGCAGGACTTCTTGTTGGTGTGGTCTTTTCTTGGGCGTAGACCCATTTACTCCTATGCGTCGAATCACACACCTGTCAAAATCGTCAATTTCTGTTACTCTTTTCAGGACGTTGTGTTTTTTTCCAGGAGTTCCAAAAGATGCTCCTTTCTCTTCCTGTTTTTGTCTGTCTTGCAAAATTATGCGAAGAGAACTAACTGTACTAGACGCCAATGGCTACAGCCAATCTGTCCAATACCTGATTTAGCCGCCTAGGCACTGAGGCACTGCTGGGAAAATTCTGGCTCTAAACGCAAGTGCTGCCACATTTCATGAGTGTTCCCAGAGGGCGACCACCTGGGTGGCTAAATCAAGTATTGGACAGGAATGGAGATTGGAACAGATTATTAAAATAATGTCTCTTTGAGAGTATAATTTACTTCAGATTCATATTATATTGTCATTAAAATACTTTTTCGTGGAGAAACTATGCAAAACAGTGTTTTATTTATTTGTATATTTAGACTGTACAGATGATTCCAATAATGTCTAATAAATGTGTCGTCTTTAAGAGTAAAAATTATAATGTATTTCAGTTTTACATTATGTAGTCTTTAAAATATTTTTGTGGATATATTATATATTGTGCAAGCTAGTCTTTTATTTAATTATATATTTAAGCATGGTTATTATCAGTGATGAGTAAAACTATTGCTCAACCCTATATATTCGTATGTGAATAATCTAGAATTGCGCACGTAAAAAAGGTCACCACTGCATACGCGAAAATGTAAACACACCCCCTTGTTGCTATAGATACATGCACCACCTGTGAAGGCCAGTAGAACGCCTCTTAAAGCTGCGGTAACGGCATCAATGGAAGCGAATATACAAAGAGATTAAACTCTCAAGCCAAGACTAAATACTAAATACCATATAGGTATGTTAACCATTAGACTACGGAGACCCACTAGAAGTTCCCCTTTCACTTAACTACAACTACAGGAAGTGCTCTGTAATCATCTAGTGCTAACTTCCTGTGACTAAACGTGTGCGGTTAGTAAAATGAGCGGAGCGAGGTGTTTATTTTAAGTTGCCAACCAACATATGGTAATTTTTCAAGAGAACGCATTAAATTCCATATCATACCTCCCGCTGTTTTAATATATACAATATTGCCTGTTTATTATCATGTACAATATTGTGACTTTCTCCAGTTTTCACTGTCACTTCACTAATGTGAACAAGTTGGATTTTCCCTATCACCTCACTTTTCTTCATGACGTAGCGGCGTAATGAAATACGCTCGAAGCAGCTTTTCTTCCTATAGTTCACTCACTGAGAAGCCGAACACAAGGCGTCTCCAATCCCTCGCAATAGCACCACTCACTGTACGTCACAGCTGTGGTCATAAACGCACTTGTAAAACCGCCTTTGATGTGAGGCTGTCTTGCTCAAATGCCCAATGAGTAGCTCTTATCTGCAGGGTAACTAGGTTTACCACTTTGGAATGAAAACTACGGTTTGCGTTGATTCATAGTTTATTGGTGATTCATTTTACAGACAAAAATGTTCTCGGAGCAAAGGCTAACTGAGAGCTTTACGGTAATAGCGGCGTAAACTTATTTTCCCGTTCACTAAATAAAAGCAAAACTCGCTCCCAATTATCACGGCGATATATATAAAATACTTAAATGCTCCCGGAATATTAGTATCTTTAATTTATGCTCACATCTCGAACACGTGCTCGTGGGAGCATCGACGGATATATGTCTACTCGCCGAAGTCAACCAAAATACTAGAGAGCGAGCTTCACGTTTCTCCTCAATTTATACAAATTTTTACCCACGCGCTACGGGGTTTATAGTTAGACTCCAACCCAGTCAGTAGACGCTATATAGGGCTTGGCTCTCTTTTGTATAGGGGGTGATGACCTCGACAAGGGTGTCCAAGAGCTTGACTTACCCATTCCGAATTCACGGAAATCCGCAGTTACCTCGCTCAGAATCTAAATTATATTATAAGCAATGAAATACTGCTTCAGATGTCACATCAGAAACGCACTCACCAACTCACTAATTGGCTCATAGGCGAGAACGTTGGCTTATATGAAAGTTCCCACAGATTTCCAGAATTTTCGAGAGTCGGGGAGAAGGGAAATTTCCAGAAGATTCTGGTTATCTCTAGATAGCGTTTCTGGTGTTTATGTTGGACGATAAGGCTACTTATCTCTCAGTATCTCTACCAGGTGGTTGGTCGGCGCCAACCAATTGCATTATCAGTAGCGGCTTGTAAATATACATGTTGGGTGTTCACAAAATTTTAGTCAGAGAGCCCTGAAAATGTGAAATACCATCTGCTGCATAAAGGTTTGATTATGGACAAATTGATACAACTTCTACCCCTCCTAACAATACCTAATAATAATAATAATAATAATAATAATAATGGATAACTTGATTGACGAAAGGTAGGTATTTTTATGTTTGTTGTTGAGTATATAATTAAGAAGGAGCAAGAACAAAGCAATGTAAACTAAATAGTAGTTGAGATTATGGATGATATGGAGAAACCAGGACAAGTTTCCGCGCTTGTGCACGTTACCTACTTTTACTACAGTGACGTAAAACTATTGACAGTGTAGAAACAGAGTGCGGAAAAAGCTTCGCGCGCTAGTGCACTTCTTCACGTGTGACGTGTGCACGACCCGTATGTATTTGATCCCATAAGGTAATTAGGTCTTACCAGAAGCTCCTTAAAATGTCCACAAATCAAGATATGCTAGCGACTGTGTTACCACGTCTCATCGAATTTAGAGAAGTAGCGCGGTCGATTTAAATGCCGTAGATTTTAAATTAACGCCTATGGGACATTCCATTTCAAATCCTTCGAAAAAGAAGGAAAACTGACCTACATTTTTTAAACGAAATAACGAAACGATTTGTATTTGTAGACAAGACTGATACAATGCTTTACGCAAACTCTTAACATTTAAACATCATAGTTCTGCAATTAAAATTGTTCAATTTCATCGTATCTTCCTAAAATTTTCAACTTCAAGCTGTTATAACTCTGAAACCTTTAAATCTAATTATTTAAATTGAGCTTTATTTTGATTCCCTAAACTTTAATTTCATACGGATAAGTAAACACGTTATTTTTATTTTTATTTAAGTAGGACACTTGTTTTTTCAAGTGTAGGCGGTTACAATTAAGAAAAATAATTGCATTAAACATGGTAAGATTCCGTAATTTAAACACAATCAAACATACATTTTACGGTAAAGATTACTGATAAGGTTTCATCTAAAATAATTAAACAAGTAAATTACTTTACGCGCTCATGATCGCTGTCGCACGTTTGTTTTGAACTGAAGGTCAAGCAAGCCGCTGGGCATGGTTAAACAATGAGAACGCTCACTAAGCAGTATGCGGTTCTGAGTATTTCCTCACAGATTCACAGAGCGCTTGGTGATCTTCGTGAATCAACTACGTAATACACTGGGTTTATTCACTTTTTGTGTCATAACTACGAACACTCAAACATAACCACTTTACCAATATTGCCGACTTCTCTTAATGATACTATGGATTATTATCAATCTAATATTTTAGTTTTATAAAAATCCGAAGATGTTTAAAATAAGTAAAAACTGTATAGATTTTTGTGAATATTAAAAAATAGTGTGGCTGTAATGAAATGAGGACTTTTACCTACAAAATGAGTTTTAGTACATTCTGAAATAAAGGGTCCCGGAGCTATACGCACTTAAAATGCGACAAAATTATTTAATACGATACGTTTATCGTTCAATGACGTGACAACTGTTGGGTTTTAGATGCTAATGTTTGATACTTTCCTTAGCATCCCATATTAATAGGAAAAATTACAATACAAAAAATTGCGAGGCTTTTCGTCGTTCGATTTCATATGGAAAGTTACGTTTAATAGCATTCAAAGGGGAAAAAAACCAATAAATCCTCAAGGTGTCAAAAATTAGGACGTGCTCTTGTGCTCTTATACAGTAGCCGCCACTGTGCGTCACAATATGGTATACTAAACCTGTAAGTATAACAGATTTACTTATCCTCCTCGTTGTCTTACACCTCCAAGGACTTACAAGGATCAGTAGCCTGTAGAGGAGTAGGCAACATTGGATCATAGCATATCCAGAATGGGTGAAATGTAGTGATGAAACGAATGATAGGAAAATTCGCGGATCAAACTACCCAACCCAGCATTCGCTAGCGACCGAGGGAAACCGCGAAAAAACCGTCGGTCAGATTGGTCTCCCCGGGAGTTTGAACCCGGAATCTCTCGAATGCAGGCCACAAACGTTATCGCTTGAGCCATCATAAAAGATTTACAGAAAACAAAAATGAGACTGCTGTGCTTCATATTACGGTTTTATATAACGGGGGGGATTTAGCCGCCTGAGCCATCGTTTATGTACGTCCCTGCTCATAGCAATTACCTCACGCGTTTGACTCTGAAGTGGTTTTCCTTTTAACTTTTAAATTACAGGAGGCATTATTACAATTTAACTCTACACAGCCGTATGACAATATTTTACACTCAACTGTACTCAGTGGCAGACGATATACACTGCGTAATTGCATCAAGCACACGAGCGATAAGTTCGCCGAATCGCTCCTGTGAGAGAGAAGGGTGGATTCCAGCTCGCTAACTCTTCTGTGGATCAAGGTCCTTCCTTGTTCAAGAACTGATGTGCGAGCGTTTTAAAGTAGTATAGTATTCACAAACAACATCGTAAAACGGAAGTGAAGTTAACCGAACATAAAGGTAGATTATCCTTCATCTTTTAATGCTCTCCTTCATCACCGTAAGACAAGAAAATGTAGATAAGGAACAAAAGTAAACGTTTCCGGAGCTGATAGAAGTGCGAGAGAAGTTCGCGTAACGTCCACAAAAAAGGTGAATAAAAGTGGTGAAGAATACTGAAAGGTACGTCATCATGTTACTGTAATATCACCCAATTTGTATGAAAATGCATATTTAGTCTATTTTTTACTTTGATATGAAATTAAGTTTTGCAACATGTCTCCTATTCTTCTGTGTTCGTAGATACGTAAAATTTTAATGCATGTAACTGCGTATGTCCTGTGTTTCTGAATATTTTATCATTTTCTATTGCATCGAGTATATAATTCACGTATTATTAAATTTTTAATTTTAAAAAATTAGTATTTAAGCACAGCAGTGACAAAGTAATAGTCTTTATTATGGAGGCACCCATATGAAGGTTCAGAAATATATATAAACAGGCTATATGAAGGTTTTGAGCCCCCTTTCAAAGTATGCTGGTAAATTATGCAGTGTTTTAGAGAGAAATCCTAACTTTAAAGTTTTGTGTTCTGTGGATAAATATCTTGAACGTGAATGTGCAGTGCTGCTTGAAGTTTCTGCAGAAATTGAAACTAAATTGGGTGTTATTTATGGACGCTCTTTAACTGCTATGGTCCTTAGCGTCCCATTCTATATTGGGCGTTAAATACTGGTAATTTTGCCCAGAGGCCTCTTTATCAGGCTTGAGATTCTTTTACATGCTGTAAATCTGTAAATCTACGACAGTAAAGCCGGGATTACTTGAACTTTATTTAATGTGAAGGGACGTGACGTGAACTTTAAAAAAATCTGGTGTGTTTACATTCACATGACTTTATCTACCCTCTATCGTTTATTAGTAAGTATACAAACTATACCTACTAAAGCTTATTTTTATGTGTAATACATTTAAGCCTTTGCAGAAATAACGACATTACACATTTCGTTATAAATGCAAAGAGAACAACGATAGTCAAATGTTTAAGAACTGGAGGCTATATGCTGACCTTAAAATTCCATACTGTTCCCAAATCACAAGAAACTACTGAATGTTGACAAGACTTTTAAGAGAATGATCAAGAAACGAATAATTCGAACCTTTAATAACAGATATCTCAGAAATAGTTTATGCTACAAAAAATTATTTAGAATAAATTATGTGTTTTAAAGCGATCTACATTTCTTATACGATACGTTTTTGTCTATTGCTTAACGTTTACCATTATACAAGATTATACAAAATTCCTTCCGAATAAACAGGACTTATGGCTATTCCCTGAAAGTTCATGATATACGTTTTATTTTTCATATAAATATTTTTAATATGTGGTATTTTAATCAAAATCATTAGAGTCATTTTCTTTAGAAAATAAAAAATTTCGAAAAACTTCGGTTGGGGTGGAGATTTTCTTGAAAACCTTCGTGTCCATCTTTGGAAGTTACTAACCTAAACACCGAGCTTGGTAATTATCGGAATTTTCCTTTGAGTTATGCTGTTCATAGACACGTACGGACTTTTTTCTGAAAATGCTTATTTTGTATTCAAGGAGTCTCAAAACATGTATTTCAGTGAAATCTCAGTATCTCTTTAACACACACACACACATTTATTTCAAATAAATTTTTGTGGCATAAGCCATTTCTGAGATATCGCTTATTAATGGTTCGAATTGTTCATTTCTTGATCATTCTCTTAAGTTCTGTTAACATTCAGTTGTTTTTCGCGATTGTATGGAAACAGTATGGAATTTTAAGGCGAGCTTATAACATCAGTTCTTAACATTTGACTATCGCTGTTCTCTTTCTGTCCTAAGGAATGTGTAATCTATTATTTTTGCAAAGGTTTATTTGGATAAAAATGTAGTCGATAGAAAAAAATCTGATGTCTTACACTCGCATGATTTTCTCTACTCTTGTACAAACTATTTTTACAAACGCTTATTCTCCATCTACTTCATGTTAATCGAGATAAACATTTGCAGAATCTTATTGCTAATATTCTTGTAGGTGCAAGGGGAATATGGTAGGATTTAAGCGATAGTCAAATCTTTTAAGAGCTGGTTGCTATGTGGAGCATTCCATCCTCTTTCCATGTCCAGGAAATAAAAAAAAACGAATAACGAATTCCCATTTGAGAAAAAGTATTAAGTATTGGAAATTTTCAAATAAATATCAAGGAATATCTCGGAAATGGTTCACCCGAGGAAAAGAATGTATATGACATAAATTGTGTGTTTTAACGAGATCTACATTTTCTGTGTAGAAAATGTTTGTCTAACTCTTACGGTTTGCCAGTTATGCAAAAGTCATTCAGATGAAGAGGGCTTTTTGGGACATTCCGGAAACCTCCAGATATAAATTTTATTTGTCATGAAAATATAGGATATTTTAATCAAAATCGTTAAAGCCATTTTTGAACAAATCAACATTTTCTAAAAATGTTCCATGTAAAGGGTAGTCTGGGGCGGAGCATTTTCTTGAAAATCTTTGTCGCATCTTTGAAAGATATTGAACCTAAATACCAAGTTTTTTTCGTTTTTGAGTTATGCTGTTCACCACACAGATACATAGACCTTTTTCTAAAAATGCTTTTTTGTATTTAGGGGACCTCAAAACGTGTATTTCTGGTGAAATCTCAATATCAAATTTTTGGATGGAATGCAATACTTTCCCTAATAAGCTTTAATAAGAATAGTTTGTATACCCACTAATAAACGATAGAGAGTAGAGAAAGTCATTTGAATACATCACATCAGATTTTCTTTTTCTGCTGCTGCTCGGAGTCGTGTTGTTCTGGCTTGAATTGCTTCTTTTATATGACTTTTACTGAAGTGTACGGTTTGGATTTAGAAGGTGGTAATCGTTTTATGAAAGTTCCTTTCTTCGCCAGGAAATCCATGCTTCATTGCCAGGGGTTTCACATTGGGAGGATATTCACTGGAGTTTTACAAGATACATCTCCACATATAGGTAGACCATTTTGCGCTATCCAAAATAAATCAAGTTTTATTTATGGATGCTCTTTTACTACTACGGTTCTTAGCGTCTCATTCTATATTGGGCGTGAAAGACCAGTAATTTTGCTCAAAAGTCTCTTTATCAGGCTTGAGGTTCTATTAGGTGCCGTAAATCTACGACACGGGACCACCGGCTTTACTTCCCTTCCGAAGGAAGCCATGCTAAGGATTTTTATGCCCAAAAAAAAATCCATCGCCCTCCGCCGTTGCGTTATCCAGAGTGCACCTTCTAACTAAACCAGAAGATCTACTTTACACCCCTCTTTATAGATATAAGGATTTTGGACTGGGAAGCGAAGGGATTCAGCACCAATCCAGTGAAACCGGATATTGAACTGACCCCGGGAGTAAGGAATGAGGTGAAGGGAGACACCGGGCGGCCGGAACCAGGAATGACGGCTCAGCAATGAGGGTCCCTACAGTTTCCAAATATAGACGCCCCGGCAGTTGTACAGTCAGACCGGGCACCCCGCCCTACGCAGGGTTCAACGCCCCCCAGGCGGCGGTCCTTATTTCCCGCCAACCAGCCGAAGGTCGAGGAACGGAGAAAGTGCACACAGAGCATCCTTTTTCCCTGCCACGCTGCACCGAAACACCATCGCCACCAAAGGGGATGAAGGATGAATGAAATGATTAATGGAACGCAATAGAGAGACACGAAATTCGGAGAGTGAACGAAAGCATTTCAGCATTCGCCTGACGATCCGGGAAAACCCCGTAAAACCCATGAGTCAGAGTGGGCGATCGTCGGGTCTCGAACCTGGAACCTCCCGAATGCGGGCCATAGACGTTACCTCCTGAAGATATAAGGATAGTAAGCTAAAGCAGCAGTTCAGATTTTTTAAAAAACGGATCGCTGTGTGATGGCTTTGAAATTTCATGTTGTTTGCATGACCACGTGGTAAACCAAATAGAGACTTCCTTACCGGTTGAAAAAACTAATCTATTACATTCACGTGTCTTTCCTTGCACACTATCATTTATTTTACATGACTTTTACAAACTATTCTTACAAAAGCTTACCTTTCTATCTACTTCATATTAGTCGAGATAAACCTTTGCAAAAATAGCTTCAGTATAATTGTTTGTAGGCAAAACGGGTATAGAGGGAACCGAATTTATATAGCCTGATGTTTAAAAGCGAGTGGCTATATGCTGGCATTGAAATTCCCTACGCTTTACATGAAATCGCGAGAAGCAAATGAATAGGGCTAGAACTTAAAAAATGACAAAAGTATTGAGAAATACAAACCAACAGTAACAAATACATCGGTAACCATGTCATCAGAAAACGTTATTTGAAATAAATTATGTGTTTTAAAAAGATCTAATGTTTTGTGCTGTGCATTTATCTCTCATAGGCTATTTACATAAAATTTAAGATAAACTTACATTTAATTTATGATTCAAATATCTTGCACATATAATAATCAAAATCGCTAGAAGCATTTTTGAAAAAATCACAATTTTCCATGTAAAGGCTAATTTGCCGTGGGAGGATTTTCTTGAATATCTTCGATCGCATCTTGGAAGACGCTGAGCTGAAACACCAATTTTGGTACTTAATCTACTTTTTTATTTCAGAGATATGCTGTTCACACGCACATACGAACACACACACGCGTGGACCTTATTATAAAATAGTTGTTTTTAATCAGGGGCCCCCAAAACATGTATTTCCAGTTAAACTTCTGTATCTAATTTTTGGGTGGAATCTAATACTTCTATTTAAGGTAGAAAAATTAAAAAAGTATAGTATTTAAAAATTATAACCATTAACAAATAATATCTCAGAAATGATTGCTTAACGCCGCAAAAAAATGTATTTGACATAAACTGCTGCTTTAACAAGCTTTTGTCTATCTTTTACAGTTTACCAATTACACTAAAGTCATCCAGAATGAAGAGTTCACAGCTATTTGCAGAAGACTAAAGATGTGTTTAATTTTTCATGCACATATTTTAAACGTGTAGTATTTTAATCAAAATAATTAGAGCTATTAAAAAATTATGATGTGTTACACTCACATGACTTTCTCTACTCTTGTACAAACTATTTCTACAAACGTTTATTCTCCATATGCTTTATGTTAATCAACATGTTAATCTTATTGCTAATTTTCTTGTAGATGCAAGGGGAATATGGTAGACTTTAAGCGATAGTCAAATATTTAAAGAGCTGGTTGCTATGTGGAGTATTCCATTCTCTTTGTAGGTCCGGGACATAAAAAAATGAATAACGAATTCCCATTGGAGAAAAATTATTGAAAAAGTTTAAAGGAATAAGAAGCAATATCTCGAAAATGGTTCACTCAACCACAAAAAAATGTATATGTCATAAATTGTGTATTTTAACGCGATCTACATTTTTTTGTGTAGTAAAATTTTGTCTATCCCTTATGGTTTACAGTTATGCAAAAGTTGTTCACAATGAAGAATACTTTTGGAGACATTCCCAGAAAATTCGAGATATACATTTCATTTGTCATGAAGATATCTGAAACATCCAGAGATGTGACACGAAGGTTTTTAAGAAAATCCCCCCACCCCAGATTACCCTTTACATCTAACATTTTTCGAAAATTTTAATTTTCTAAAAAATGGCTCTAACGATTTTGATTAAAATATTATATCAAAATCGTTAGAGCCATTTTTTAAAAAATTAAAATTTTCGAAAAATGTTAGATGTAAAGGGTAATCTGGGGTAGGGGGATTTTCTTGAAAACCTTCGTGTCACATCTCTGGAAGATACTGAACCTAAATACCAAGTTTGGTGTTTATCCGACTGTTTGTTTTTTAGTTATGCTCTTCACACACACACACACACACACACAGAGACACGGACATGTATCCAAAAATGCTTTTTTTGGATTCAGGGGGTCTCAAAACATGTATTTCCGGAGAAATCTCGGTATCGAATTTTTGGGTGGAATACAATACTTCCCCTACTTACTATACGTAGTAGAGAAAGTAAAAAAGTACATGAAACTTTTTGGGCATAAAGGGTAGTTTGGGGTGGGGGAATTTTTTTAACATCTTCGTGTCGCATCCTTGGAAGACGCTGAACTTAAATACCAAGTTTGGTATTGCGGTAATGCTGTTCACACACACACACAAACACACACACACACACACACACACACAAGACCATTTTCTAAAAATGTGACTTTTTTTTTGTTCTGTGAGTCTCAAAACGTGTATTTATATCGAATTTTTGGGTGGAAGTAGTAAAGAAAGTAAAAAAATCTGATGTGTTACACTTACATGACTTTCACTACTCTTGTACAAACTATTTTTACAAACGCTTATTCTCCATCTACTTCATCTTAATCGAGATAAACGTTTGCAGAGTCTATCTTATTGCTAATTTTCTTGTAGATGTAAGGGGAATATATATTTACAAGGGCAATATAGAAATACAGTAGCCTTTAAGCACATACATATCTCTTAATAGCTGGTTGCTAGGTGCAGCACCATTCCCTTTGCCACAGATTAATACTCTTTGCATATCCAAGACAAAAGAATGAATAACGAATTCCCATTTGAGAAAATAAGTATTGAAAAATTTAAGGGAATAACAAGCAATATCTCGAAAATGGTTCACTCAACAAAAAAAATGTATATGACATAAATTGTGTATTTTAAAGCGATCTACATTTTTTGTGCAGTAAAATTTTGTCTATCCCTTATGGTTTACCAGTTATGCAAAAGTCGTTCACAATGAAGAATACTTTTGGAGACATTTCCAGAAAATTCAAGATATACATTTTATTTGTCATAACAATATGTTAAACATATGATATTTTAATCAAAATCGTTAGAGCCGTTTTTGAGAAAATTAAAATTTTCGAAAAATCTTCCATGTAAAGGGTAATTTGGGGTGGGCGGATTTTCTTGAAAACATTCGTGTCGCATCCTTGGAAGATACTGAACCTAAATACCAAGTTTGGTGTTTATCCGACTGTTCGTTTCTGAGTTATGCTGTTCACAGACAGACACACAGACAGACAGACAGACACACACAGACAGACACACAGGCACACACGGACATGTTTCCAAAAATGCTTTTTTGGATTTAGGGGATCTCAAAACATGTATTTCCGGTGAAGTCTCGGTATTGAATTTTTGGGTGGAATACAATACTTCCCCTACTTACTATACGTAGTAGAGAAAGTAATAAATTAACCGTTACTTTGGAACGCTTTCCAGAACGAAGCCGTTCCAAATAAAAATCTGATGTGTTACACTCACATGACTTTCTCTACTCTTGTACAATCTATTTTTACAAACGCCTATTCTCCATATGCTTCATGTTAATCGAGATATCGAGATGTCAATCTTATTGGTAATTTTCTTGTAGATGCAAGGGGAACATGGTAGCTTTTAAGCGATAGTCAAATATATTAACGCTGGTTGCTATGTGGCGCATTCCATTCTCTTTGCATGTCCAGGACATAAAAAAATGAATAACGAATTTGAGAAAAAGTATAAGTATTGGAAAATTTAAGGAAATAACAAGCAATATCTCGAAAACGGTTCACTGAACAAAAGAAATGTATATGACATAAGTTGTGTATTTTAACGCGATCTACATTTTTTGTGTAGTAAAATTTTGTCTATCTCTTATGGTTTACCAGTTATGCAAAAGTCGTTCACAATGAAGAATACTTTTGGAGACATTCCCAGAAAATTCGAGATATACATTTCATTTCTCATGACATTATCTTAAACATATGTTATTTTAATCAAAATCGTTAGAGCCATTTTTGAGAAAATTAAATTTTTCGAAAAATGTTCCATGTAAAGGGTAGTCTGGGGTGGAGGGATTTTCTTGAAAACCTTCGTGTCGCATCTCTGGAAGATACTGAACCTAAATACCAAGTTTGGTGTTTATCCGACTGTTCGTTTTTGAGTTATGCTGTTCATAGACACACAGACACACACACACACACACACACACACAGACACACACACACAGACACACACACGGACATGTTTCCAAAAATGCTTTTTTTGGATTCAGGAGGTCTCAAAACATGTATTTCCGGTGAAATCTCGGTATCGAATTTTTGGGTTGAATGCAATACTTCCCCTACTTACTATACGTAGTAGAGAAAGTAATAACCATATCTCCAGCCATACAGTTCCGAAATAACACTTTGCATTAACGCGATCATTCGACTATTTTTATAACCAGTTCCAAATAATTGTAAGCTGTAATGGTTTCGAGTACGTTGCGTTACAAGTACGAGGCGTGTTTTTAAAGTACCGATAATAAGTTTTTAAAAAGTAACAGAACATTATTTTCCGAATACTTTTTTATCATTCATTACCTTACACCTTACACTACTTCTCTACATAGTCACTGCCGTTATTCAGGCATTTGTCGTAACGGGAAACCAGTTTCTGTATGCCTTCGTCAAAGAATGATGCCGTCTGTGATGAAGGCCAAGTCTGCACTTCTTGTTTCACAACATCGTCGTTGAAATATTTTCCACCAAGGAATTTCTTTAGATGAAGAAACTGCAGGGAGGGTGGTCGAATTGCTCCCAACCAAAAGGATGCGATCAGATCTTGAGTTTGTTTGGTTATGTGTGTCCAGGCATTGTCACTCACTATTATTTCCCCATAAAACTCGCACAATTGGCGATGAATGTTTGCTGGCGTACATTTCTCGCATTCAAAACAGAATCACTGATTTGACTTCACGGACGGTGGGTCGTTCGATTGTTTTGAATATTTCGAAACGCTCTAACAACAGGAAAACACAAAGTGACGATCTTAATGTATGAAGAGGTCGCGCTTGCTCAAAATTGCAAATGCAGCGCTGCAACGGGAAAATATTAAAACGGTACTTTAAAATATCCCTCGTATGTATATAAAGAGAGTCCTTAGAAGCGTCCCTAGTCAAGTTCCAATAGAAGGCAATGCACATTAGAAATCTATCGGTCCAATCAGAATTAATTATGTTCTTGAACTCTTGCACTGCATGCAGTTTGGAACATAATTAATCATCAGCATCATGACTCAGGACTACTGATACAAACAGTTAATGACGTCGTTAACAATACATTGCAAATGTTCGCGTGCATGATTAAAGGAAGAGAAGAAGGGAGGGAAGCATCGTCTTCCAATACTCTTAGAGAACAGAACGAAGTATCACAACAACAACAAAAAAGCTCGGTAGAAAAACTTTCCAGATCGCATATCTCAGAGACGTGTCATTTAGCAATTTCTGCATAATTTCTTCCTCCGTCAAAACATAGATAGATAGATAAGGTATCTTTATTGGTTTCAAATTATTGAAGTTATTACACAAGTATTTAGTGCATGGGTCATTGACCGTACATGCATATTTAAGATACAATAGGGTGACAAAATAAACAACAGATAAAGAAAACACAACAAAAGGAACAAGAAAAAGGGAAATAGAAATAAATTACCTTTGTCTAACTGAACAAATTTGACCTAGCTTCGCGCACTTTAGCCAGAAAATTGCCCATGTTTTGCCAGTTCCTCTGGTCAGCCAGTAGATCCCAACATGCCAATCTCTTTCTTAAGGGACTTAAGAATTTTTCTTTGAGTTTAATCGTTCGCTGTTTCTCCCACTGTGCACATTCCGCCAAAATATGTACCCAGTCCTCATCCAATTCACAGAATGGGCAGATTCTCCTGCCAGAATCGTCGGTCATTTTCTGTGCTCTCCAGCCCCCCAGTCTAAACCATGCCATTCCTGATCTTTCCTTTCTTCCTAAATTAAGTATATATGCCTCTTTACCCCAGTTCAATTTTATTTCATTTGCTAGACTTAGAGAAGGTTTAATTTTACAGTCCGATTCTATTTCCTGTTGGTTGATGTCTCTTAGTCTTCTTTTAACACCTTTCCATATGTTTTTGTCATTTGTTTCAGCTCTTAGCCATACTGATCCCATTCCTATTCTCCTCAAACCCCTTTCCAAATCAGCTGCCCAAAACTTAGGAGACAGGTTTTCTCGCTGGTATTTATAACATTTGGTCAAAACATATGTATAACGGTGGCTATCCATTTTCAAACTAAACGTTACAGGGGAGGTTAGAAATAACTATATTGTTGCATCAATATAGTTATTTGTAACTATATTGATGCTTTAATTTTATACTATTATCACACGCAATTACCACGGCATTTTTTTCTCAACATAAAAATATCACTTTCATGGTCAGAGTGACCATGTCCATAAAATGTTCCTCTATTCTTTACGCGAATAAAAATTCAGAAAATTGTTATAACCTATAAATTCATATTGTGACTTTATCCAGTTTTCAATCACTTCACTGTTGTGATCTAGTTCAAATTGTTGCTGTTGCTTCACTAATGTGATCTAGTTCAATTGTTCCTGTTACTTCATTCTTCTTCGCAACGCAGCGGCGTAATGAAAATGCACTACGTAGCCACTTCTTCAGATGGTTCACCTGCTAGGGAATCGAACACAAGACTTCACTTAATCTCTCGTAGTAGTAGCACTCACTGTGCGTAACAATTATCGTTGCAACCGCACTTGGCGAACGCACTCAGCTACTATCACTTTATGTCGCACCAGAAACCCACTCACTCGCTAAATAGTGGTCGCTTATGTACATGCTGGAATTTTCCACAGTTCTAGAATATTCGGGAGGCGGGCAGAAAGAGAATTTCCAGAAGATTCTGTTATCTCTCGATACCGCTTCTGGTGTTTACGCTGCTCGAGAGCACTACTGCTTATATCGCCGTCTCTCTTCAAACGGCGCCGGTCGGTGCCGTCCAATTGACGTCATAATATGCACCTGACAGCAGAAGAGCTATGGGCATATTTACTTTCTCTACCACGTACATTGTAGGTGGAGAAGGTATTGCATTCCACCCAGAAATTCGATACCGTTTCTACCGGAAATACTCGTACATGTTTTGAGGTTCCCTGAATCCAGGTACTTTTTTAGGAAAAGGTCTGTGTCTGTGAACAGCATAACTCAAAAACGAAAAGTCGGATAAATACCAAACTTGGTATTTAAGTGTAACAGCTTCCAAAAATGCGACACAAAGGTTTTCCAAAAAATTCTCACCCCAAACTACCCTTTACATGGAACATTTTTCGAATTTTTTTATTTTCTAAAAAAGGCAGAAACGATTTTTATTTAAATACCAGACATTAAAGATATTTAGATGGCAAATAAAATATATAACTTAGATTTTCTAGGAATAGCCTGTGAAGTCTTCTTCATTTGGAAGGAATTTTATATAATCTTTTAACTGGTAAACGTTAAACAATTGACGAAAGCGTACTACACAAAAAATGCAGATCTCTTTAAAACACACAGTTAAATTCAAATAACCTGTTTTGTGAAATCAGCAATTTTCGAGATACCCGTCATTAATGGTTCGAATAGTTCAATACATTTTCCTTTGAAGCCCTGTCGATTTTCAGTTGTTTCCTGCAATGTCATGGACAGAGTATGGAATTTTAAGGCCAGCCTATAGTGTCCAGTTCTAAAACACTTCACGATCGTTATTCCCTTTGTATCGATAACGAAATGTGTAATGTAGCTATTTCCGGAATGACTTATCTGGATTAAAATGAGGTAGACAGGAAAATAAACATTCGTAAGAATAATTTGTAATCGTATACCCACTAATAAGTGATTGAGGGTAGAGAAAATCATGTGAATATAACACATCAGATTTTTTTACCCATGCTTGGTAGTTCTTCGGCGCCGTGGCGCAGTAGGCTGGAGCGTGTTGCGCTGATTCCCGTCATGGAATTTGCAGGGTTCAATCCGTGAAGGTAGATTTTAGGTCCCGGATATAGGACCGGTGCCCACTCAGCATCGTGAGGAAAATGAGGAGATGCGATATATAACGATCTCGGCCTCGTTAGCCAACTTTCCGGCTGGGTGATGCATGATGTTAGCCACATCACCTCCCAGTATCGGTTGGATGATCGCCCCCTCTGCCGTGCGTACGTGGGCGTGAGGCTGGCGTCCGGTTGGCAGGCCTAGGCCTTTCGCGGCTGTAGCGTCGCAGGATTTATTTAGTTGGTAGTTCTTCACGGCCTGAACTTAACGCAACAAATGCATTGCGCTTGTAATGTAGCAGACAGTTTGAATAGTTTTCTTATCAACAGACAGAACCGTCAGTAGTCCTTCATTCTTCGCCTTTTGCGAAATTAATCTTTCATGGCGAATTTTCCTCCTAGAAATACTTATTTTCGCAGATTGTTTTATCTGCGAGGGAGAACAACGTGTGTGTGTGTGTGTGTGTGTGTGTGTGTGTGTGTGTGTGTGTGTGTGTGTGTGTGTGTGTGTGACAATAATGCTTTTCTTTCATCGTTAAAAAATCCTCTTCAAAAATAAAAAAGCACCACTCACTTTCAATCTCACACAAATCTGCACCATTTAACCCGTCTGAATAACTTTGGTCTTTTAGAGCTTGGTGCCTGACAAAAATGAGGGGCTACATTACAAGCCATGTTTTCAACTTCCATATGCACAAATCTACACCATTTCATTTCTTTGAACAAAGCTTTTAGGTTCCTGAAAATATTTTGGCTACATTAATACCTTCAGAAACTATACTTAGGTTCAAACCTATACCTTTTGACCGATAGGTATGGACAACAAAGCTTTAGGGCCCGGGAAATAAATCAATCAATAAGCCATTATTTTTAACATTTGGCGAGATTGATATTTTATGACTTTCCCTCTGAAGATATTGTGACTTTGTTCAGTTTTTCCACACTCAGTTCTCACCGTCACTGTTCTTATCTAGTTCAACTCCACTGGGAGTTCGCTTCACTAAGGTGAACTAGTTCAATGTCATGTGGTTTCCAAAATATAAAAAGAAAAGCATAAGGAACTTAGGGGAAAGCAATATGTTGTCATGTACAAGGGCAGTCCCAGAAGTACCCGACCTGGCGTATACATAGCGGTTGTTGTTTCAAACAAATGACTATGGTAGAAAGTACCACCCTTATAAAGCTTAAGTCTCAGGTTTGATGATACTACGTCGTTTAGTAATTGTTTGGCAGCTATCAATAGTGAACGCTCTCAGCAAATTTCTAAACATGGATAAAGCTGGTCATCGTTATGTGATACAATATTTTCATTTGAAATGCCTTAGTCCAACTAATATTAAAGCTGAGCTAGATTCTATTCTGGGGGAGTCTGCCCCTTCATTTACAACAGTAAAATATTGGGTGGCAGAGTTTAAGTGAGGCCATATGAGCTGCCAAGATGAACATCACAGTGGTCGACCAAATGAGGTGACCATGCCAGAAATTGTGAAGAAAATCCACAAAATGGTATTCAATGACCGCCGACTGAAAGTGCGCAAGCTAGCAGACAGTATAGGTATTCCAAAAAGAGCTGTACATTACACACTAACTGAAAATTTAGACCTGAGAAAGACGTGTACAAGATGGTGCTGCGTTTACTCACAATGGAACAAAAACAGCATCGTGAGGATGTTTCAGTCGAGTGTTTGGCGATGTTTTGCTGCAATAAAGCCGAGTTTTTGTGTCGATTCATAACCATGGATGAAACATGGGTACATCACTTCACACCTGAGACGAAAAAGCAGTCAAAACAGTGGATTAAAAGGAGAGAATCGGCTCCAAAGAAGGCAAAGACAGTTCCATCTACAGATATGGTCATATTGAGTTTTTTGGGATGCGCATGGGATAATTTTAATTGATTATCTTAAGAAAGGAAAAGCAATCAATGGCAAGGATTATGTAAACTTATTGCAGTGTTTGAATAATGAAATCAAACAAAAACAGCCGCATTTAGCGAAAAAGAAAGTTCTGTTTCATCAAGACAATGCACCAATTCACACATTCATTATCACCATGGCCAAAATCAGTGAGTTAGTGTTCGAATTGCTTCCTCATACACCCTATTCACCAGACTTAGGCCCCTCTGATTATTTTCTGTTTCCAAAGTTGAAGAAATGGCTTGGTGTTAAAAGATTTGCCAACAATGAAGAGTGGAGTTTGCAGTTGATGGCTATTTTGCAGAACTTGGCGGTTCTCACTATAAACAGGGTATCAAAGCTATTGAACATTCATGGGAAAAGTGTATCAAGCTGAAAGGAGACTATGTAGAGAAATAAATATGTTTTTCCCAACATTTTTGTGTTTTCTTTGTTAGGTTGGGTACTTCTGGGACAGCCCTCGTACATCAAATTGTTGTAGACCCAGCAATGGAGTATTCAAATTTTCAACTGCTACTACGAGGGCTGCCAGCTAGAAACATTCATAACTGGGGTAACATTGTTGCAGTTTTTATGTTACTTGCGGAGTGGAAGAAATTCCCTCTGGTCTCATTAGCAATAAATTTTGAACATATGTAAAATTTCAAGGGTTAAAATAATGTGGCAGCATTGTACATTTATTATTTTGAATATTTTGAGAAATAATCCTAAAAGTCTTATACTTCTAGAAGATTCTCATAATTATGTAGTCTCCATGATTATGTACCAAAAATATGTGGATGAATGTTATATTAACTCTGCGCTGCAGTATGTCATCTAAAAAGTTGAAGTTTTAGCCTTCCCTATAAAATATCTTCAACTTTGTATGCATATAAACAGAATTTGAGCTTAGTTATTACATTTAGATCCTCTATACAAAATTTCAACTGCATACCTGCAACAGCATTCCTAAAAGCTGTACATTTTCAGAAGTTTCTTCATGAATTATTCTTGATTTTATTCCAGTTTCCACCAAACTTGAAACTCTTTAAAACAAAATGCTTCTCACGCTTATATGCACAAGATTTCAAATCCCTGGATGCAGCCCATCACCTAAAAACAATAAATTTCTTGGCTCTTCAAATACTTGTTTTACTGATAGCTTGAATATGTCAATAAATGTTCCTCAAACTCCAAAATATAAAATGTCTACTTCATACATGCAACATTAACCTAAAAGCCTTATGAACCATTCTTAGTATTGTACTGATTTTAACCAAACTTGAAAGATCTCATCAATTACGAATGCATGTATATAAAATGTTTCACACTTATGGATGGAAAGGCAAATGATACTAATAGAAAATTTGAGTAGTGAATAATTTTAAAATGTTAAAAAACTGGCTGCATCACTGCAGAAACTAATATAAATGAAGGAGATTTATAGATATGTACATGTATATCCAGGCTGCATCATAATGAGATTAACTGTTTTGTAAATTGATTTTAAGAGTGCATATAACTGCAGAGGAAGGAGCCATGTTAGAGTTAGGCAAAGTAAGTGTACAATGATTATGGAAAGATTGCTGAAACATTGGTTTAGAATTTATCACTCACCATAGAAACACATTCTGAAACATCATATAAATGTACAAGAAAAGTATATTCACTCAAAGAATTGGCTAAGTGAAATTAGGCACAGGCTTACAATAAATGGCTAGGAAGAAAGGGTATGTTGACAGGATTCTGGGAATTAGATACTAGTGAAAGATATGGACAGACAGAATTTATGGGCAATGTCAGGAAAAAGGGCTTTTCTAAAATTTTATAAGGATTTTGGATGCAATTATGGGAAAGAGCTGAATTAGGGATGAAACAGAAGTTATTGCATGGTTTAAACTGGGCATTTGGAGATTAAAAGGTCACAGGTGAAGGACAGAAGTAGGAATCTGTCCTATATTAGGAATAAAGAAGATGCAATCCACATTTTATTAGAACGCAAAGGCATGGATATCTGGAGGAAAGTGCTTATTCAAAATAGAAGATTATGGCCTGGGATAGAATATGGATTAGCCCAGGCCATATAAATACTATAAAGAACTTGGTACAAATAAAAATAATGCAATGTTTATAAAAGATCATTTTTTTAATTTAGTTAACTTCACTTTAATTTTTGTTTATGAATGTATGGTTTTATGTTGTAGCTTTATGTAACTGTAAACACCCTTTAATATTGTTCAGGTTTATTCTTAACTGCGTAATTTATAATGATGCAACATTTTGTACTTTTCAGCCATAATGAAGCTCAAGGTGCTTGGAGCCATTCTGGTGATAACATTCCATATCTCCTGTGCTCTGTCATCGCCACTTGCTGAAACTTATGTCCCACATGCTAGAGCCAATACTGAGGAAGATGATGGTTCATATCGTTTGCCCACGTCTGTCATGCCAGTAAACTATGCCATACACCTAATACCAAACCTGAATTTTGAAGAAAATTCCTCACCATGGCCATTTGATGGCAAAGTAGAGATCACTGTTCAAATTCAAGATGATACAAATAATATAACACTTCATGCAAATGATATTGAAATTAGAGGTTTGGAAGTTACTATAAATGGCAACATTATTAAAACCCAGTATAATCAATCACAAGATGACCACCAGTTTTTGATTATAAACAAAGTTGATAACTCAGACTTTAAACAAAATCAAACTCTCTTAATAACCATTGAGTATACAGGATATCTTAAGGATGATATGCGTGGTTTCTATAGGAGTTACTATTACCAAAATGGAACACAGAGGTAAGCTATATAACTTTCACAACTGTATTACAGCAGTATTTATAACTAATTTTCAGTTACAACACACCTAAATATATTTTGTGTACAAAAACAAATTAAAGAAATTTAAAATAAAAAATTATGCTTTCAATATGTAAAACAAATGTGCAATATTAATTTATCAACAATAAATACTAAATGCCACCTTTAAAGACCAGGCCATGATAGAAGATATTGTAACAAAGAAATTCAATAGAAGTGTTATCATGATGTTGCAGCTAATTATAGAGATAGAACTTATAAGTTTTATATCCATATGAATGAAGGTTTACTTTACATTTCATAATTACATCAAAATTACCTTATAATGCACACTACTCCACATGAAGTTGCTTGGTTTCAGTATCCTACACACTTAAACACCATGGTTATTTGTAAATAGTGGATCCTGCCTTTATCTTTGTCCTTCTATATCTATACTATTTCTAGGTAATTCTATCTATCTATCTATCTCCTTTTACCCCTGTTCACGTATATCTGTACTTCAGCCCTCAATTTTATTGCTCAGGTACTCCTGTGCCTTAATAATTTTCCTGTATCATATTTCCTTCATACTTTCAGAAACACTTCCCTGTTTTCCAAAGATTTTTAAAACCATAATTTCTAGTTCTAAGTTGTCCAACTTCTTTGTTCTACACTTCTTCCCTCCATACTTTAGTTTTATGGCATTCCATTATACAATGTAAGTTACTATCTTAGTTTGCACATAATGTGGATATTTCCTTGTTCATTTTTAGTCTACTTAGCCCCATGGACCTGATTTTGTCCATGCTAATCCTTCCTTCCCTTTCACTTTTATTACAAATATCAACTAATTTCCTCTCTCACATTTCTTCTTGAAATATCTATAGTATTTTTAAGTACTTTTATCCCTTAGGTTCCAAGTATTTCCTTTTTTCATGTCTTCAATCTTTAATTTAATGTTACTCCCTGCTCCTTTTCTGATGGTAGAGCACTTATCTATGTCACACATTCCAATTTCTTCTATTAGCTTGGTTTGTTTGGACTAGCCAGCTCCCTTCCCATCTTTTTTTCCCTTGTGCTTTCAGGCAGACTTTGATAATGTTTCCTTCTTCTAATGATGGAATTCTAAACCCGTATTTTAATGTGTTTTACCACTAGGCCTTTTCTCCTTACCCTTCCCAATTCAGTTGTAGCTCCATAGAACTCTAATAGAATAGTAGTTAACTTGATACATAGCACATAGTAATAGGCTCAGTAATAGACCATTAATATTTATACAGTAATCATCTCATAACATAAAATCTGAACAATGCAACAAAAATCTCATGATTTGCAAATGATACAAGCAGCTTAATTTCCAGTTGGAATGAAGATTGTCTAGAAAAGAGTATAAATAACCAAATAAACAATTGGTTTCATGTTAATAATTTGGTCATAAACAGACGTAAGTCACATATTTGGATTCCACCATAAAATGAATAAATTTCTAACCAATTGAACTAGATGGTAATAATTAATTACGCATAAAAATAAAAATTTCTGTGTGTTTGGATGGACAATAATTTAAATTAGAAAGAGCATATTTTATTTATTTATTGTGCTAAGAGATTCACAATTTGATTGTCTACTGAACTTTGACCCTGGCCACTCATTCTGTAGAATAATAACTGTGCAGCAGTAATTAACAAAATCAAAATCCCAGGACTTCTTTTTGCAGATGACTTAGTGGTTTAAAACAATCATTACAAGCAATTGATGTATACTGTAAAGAATGGAGGTTAAAAGTGAATCAAGAGAAAACACAGATTGTGGTATTCAAAAACGGGGGAAAATTAAGCAAATATGAAAAGTGGAAGGGAGAGAATAAAGATTACAGGGTGGTGTGTGACTGTATCTGTTTAGGAGTAAAAATAGATGGAGGTAATAAATGGGAGAAACAAAAGAAGTTTGCATTGGCAAAAGGTAAAGGGGCGATGGCAACAATTAGAAGCTGCAAATATAGAGTACCTAATATAAATGTTAAATGGCTGGAAAAAGTTTATGAGATGGTTGTGGAGGCAAAAATGATGTATGGTATAGAAATATGGGGATTAGCTAGAGGATGGGAAAGTATAGATGTGGTGCACAGGATGTTTTGTAGAGAAATACTAGGGCTACCGAAGTCAATTGTAAGACAGGTAGCACAATTAGAGATGGGCAGGGTGGCATCTAAGGGGAAGATAATGGAAAGAGCTTTGAAATTTTGGTTCAGAACTTTAAATCTAGGAAAAAGTAATGTGTTAAGACAATGTATTGAATACCAAGAGAATAGTTTAATGAATGATCGATGGGTAAGTAATTTACAGAACATTTTGGAGAAAAATGGGTTAGGAGACATATGGAGAAGGAGAGAAAATAACGTGAAAAATTTTTGGAAAAAGGCGAGGAAAAGACTGGAAGATATAGAAATACAAATCATGTTCAGTGAGATTGCCGAAAAGAGCTCATTAGTTTGTTATAGGCCAATGAAAAATACATGGGGTAGGGAAAAATATATAGCCATAGTAAATAAAGAAGAGAGAGAATCTATTGCATGGGTAAGAACTGGAGCATGGAAGCTAAGAGAGTTAAGACAGGGTATTCCTCAGAATCAATGTCCGATATGTGGTGGTAATGAAGACATTGAACACACAGTATTTAAGTGCCAAGGAACAGAAAATTGGAGAAAAGAATTTTTTAATAAGAAGTGGTTGAAGGGGGATAGAAATACACTTATGATCAAAATGATATACAAGCATGCTAGGAGCATTGGACAGTTTTTGTGTAAAGTAAAAAATAAATGGCTTTGGACAGTGGAAAGAGAAAAGTAAGAGGTAGCGCATCTTACTTTGAATGGAAAACTATAGTGAATGTGTGATGGTTAAGTAATCAATAAATGAAAAGTGAAAAACAAGTGGAAATGGGACATGAAAAAAAAGAACTGAGTAAAAAAAAAAGCAATATAATTTATTGACAAGAAATTGTAAAATTAAATAATCTGTAGTGGTTGTCTACAGAATGCATTGACGGTAAATTGTAAAATGTAAATAAACTGTAGTGATTGTCTACTGAATGAGTGACCAGGGTCAAAGTGCAGTAGACAATCAAATTGTAAAACTCTTAGCACAATTAAAAAAAACAAAAGAAAACTAAAAACTAATGTACCATTTCCACTTGTTTTTCACTTGCCAGTTATTAATTACTTTGTCATGAATTCCTCAATGAAGAATCTATGTAAAATCTGTTATCAGATTTCTAGCCTAAAACACATTGTAAATGTAAATAAATACACCCAAGAGTGTATTTTTTAAACTTTTACTGTCTCATAACATATGGAATAACAATATGAGGAAATATTAGTGGCATGTTAAGATATTCAGAATGCAACAGAAAAAAAGAGTAATTAGAACAGTGATCTAAAAAAAAACCTGCCAGCTGTAAAAAAAAAGGTAACAAAAAATTAAATTTATGAAATAATTATTCAAATACAAAGTTAGTTAGTTTTAACACAGCTCCAAAATTCATAATAGATCACACATGCATGTTACCTCTCATAGGAAAAAAGATATATGAGCTGTGCTTCAAGTATAATAGTATACAAATTTATAACAAACTTTCCTCAGAAATAAAGCATATTATGGAATCCATAAATTTTAAAACAAGCTTAAAAATCTGCCTGCTAAACAAATGTTATTCAATAGAGAATATGTGTGTTAATGTGTTAATTGAAAACCTATGTTTAAGAATTTCAATTTTAAATATATACAGTTTATGTTTGTATTTATATATATTTATTATATATATTTAGTGTATTTTATTGTGCTAAGAGTTTTACAAATTTGATTGTCTACTGCAATTTGACCCTGGTCACTCATTCAGTAGACAATCACTACAGTTTATTTACATTTTACAATTTCTTATCAATAAATTATCTTGCTCTTTTTTTTCAATTTTTTTTTTTCATGTCCCATTTCCACTTGTTTTTCACTTTTCATTTATTGATTACTTAACCATCACACAATCACTATAGCTTTCCATTCAAAGTAAGATGCACTACCTCTTACTTTTCTCTTATGTAAAACACATACACACAACACATATATCTTAATTTCATTTATACACCGCCTTTAACTGCAATGGTCTTATCGGCATATAATATATATTATGTATGTGCTTGGAGGGAAAAGATGTTATATATAGTAGAATAATTAAAGAGGATTAATCTGAAATTAATTTTATTAATAAAAATTGTATTGAAGCATCTAACATCATAAACATAATGTAATTGGACTCTAAAAAAACTGAAATGAATTGAATTAAAACATCAAGAAAAGACCGGTGATTTGATGAATATAATGAAGTCAAAACCCATATTTATCTTAAGGTCAATGCTGATTATCTAAAACATTTTAACCAACAAGCTCATCAGGAAGACACAGCAAATGAAGACAAGCATGTTTTTATAATACATTTAGTAATGCTAAAGTGTATTTAAGATGCTAGAGACAACTAAACTGTACCTAATTTAAAAACCCATAAGAAAAAGTAGAGATTTAGGAACATAAGCTGCAAATGTTTTGCTTCTGTAGGACATGTGATAAGTAGATATCGGATTTGTATGCACAAAAATATGTAAAATTTGCATGCATTTATGCCGTCAAAATGTTTAAAATATGCTGTATAATTTCCAAACTATGCACTTTTCATGCACTAAAATTGTTAACTTTAAGCTTATCCTTTTATGGTACTTACAATATACATTCTTCCTTAGACATCATTCTGGTCCCAATTCAATTTTCAGTATACAATAATAATAATTTTCTCCTTATGCTCAGTATATTGAATTCAATTTGCAGTATACAATAATAACTTTTTGCTTACGCTCAGTGTAACTTCATGATATTTATCAGTTAACAGAAGTTTCATATTGAGAAGGATCTTTTCATGTCTTCAGTTATTGGGCAAAATTTGATATCACTTACCAGCGCTGGGAAACTTCTTCAGGAAGCATTGCAGTTTCAGCTTGAATATATATGAAACTTTTAATGTCAGGATTCTCTCTAAATCAGTGCACAATTTAACACTTTATTTTCTTGCACACTTTAAAGGAACATTAATAATTTAAAAATTTAAAAATTTAAAAATATATGTATTAATGCTCGGTGCAAGAAAAAATTATGAAATGTGCAGCTACATCAGAAACATGCAATTATATGCTCTCTAAAACTTTACTAAAGCACAAAAGAACATGAAACATATTGCAAAACTTAATTCCAAGTCACAATTAAAAAAAGCTAAATATACTTTTGCATAAAAATTCCATGTCAATTGATTGCCATACTCTATTTTTAAATTGTTATTTATTCATCAAACTGTTTAAAACTAGTATTATTAAAAACATTTCTATACTTCTTTTGCTTAGTTGGTGGAACCTATTTAGAATTCAATAAATATCCATTTGTGTAGTTTGTAAGTGTTATACTTATTACAACATAATTATGTTGTAATTTGTATACTCTTTATCATTTTATGTAAATTAATTATTGCTAAATAGCACACATAAATTTACAATATTAATTATAATATGCATTGTATATACTATTAGTAAATAATATGTTAATTATCTTGATGTACCCTGTAACAATGTACATTGTAGGTACTATATGATTTTTGCCAGGCAGACAGGCGAAGGTGTACACCTGCTCAGACAGAATGCAGCTTTCAAAGACCTTATAGTGGTCAAAATTACATGAAAATTTGTATGGCAATGCCAAAGGATATTGGCAGTAGCATCATTTCAGTTTCTCCTTAGGAGGGCCAAGTTTGCCTGAAACAGTTTTCCAAATTTTCATGGGAATTTTAGTGACAAATTTAGCCCAAAAGAAAATAATCTTTTACTTCTTAAATGTGAAATATTTGCACTAAAAGCACAGTTGACATAATCTTTCTTTCAGCAGAGCAATAATAACAGTAGCCTATTCATTTCTCATAACCTAGAGGGGTCAATTGACCCCCTACCACTGGATAGAAAGTTTCCAAATATGTTTGTATTGGAGGAAATGAGTTGGTGGAATTACTTGCCTAGAGGGCCACAGGGCTTGATTTAATAGATCCAAACCTGCTGTGGTGTTTTTCCCAGAAGTATCAGCTTACTGTGAGGACTCATCTTGTAAACTGGAGTAAACAAACAGATAAGACATGATTTCATTTCAGGACCTGACCTTCATTTCAGTTAATTTTCCTGAATTTAAACTAGATCTAAGCTCAGAGGAATTGTTGGCTACTCTAAAAGTCCACAACACTTTGTGCAGACATTTATACATAATGGGACTTACTCAAGACCCTACATGTAGGAAAAATGGGAGAGAATATGAAACCTCCCAGCATATACCATGCGAGTGTGAAGGATTTGCTATGCATAGATATGTAACCATGGGCTTCTTTTTCATGGGACCTGAGGATATAAAATGGGCAGATGTCAAGGACATGCTTTGTTTTATCAGAACCATTGGACTTGATAAATGCCCAGGTCAAGAGGCACAAAGGGCTCCAAGAGCCCTACATGTAGGCTTCTGTTGAGACCAATCAAAGTTTCTTCTTCTTCTACTTCTTCACCATCATCATTATTATCACTGCATGATTGAAAGGATGGATAAATTGAAAATTGAATAAGGCATTCTCAAGGCATTTCCTTAAGAGACTTGATACATTTGAGACTGCTACCTGCAACCTCTCTGGAGCATTGTTGATCACATCAAATATCATTGCTTCCAGTTTATTCAAATTCTGTGGCTTTCTCCTTTACACCTCCTCCAGTGAAAAAAATCACAGAGCATTAAATCTGGGCTGCATATAAGTCACTTGCATGCAGCATGTCTGCCAATCCAACAACTAGGAAAATATCATGCAGACATCATGTGCAAAATATAAAGCTACACCATGCTATACTGAACCACACAAGCTTGCAGCATTTTCATGTACTTTTTGGCATTCATGGCGTTTTGCAGTAAGAAAAGACTAACTGTGGATAACAGCACCACGACATACAGTCACCTTCAGATACTCCTGTACTTTTTCAACACGTTGAGCACTTTAATGGCTGCCCAATTACAAGTGAAACACTGCCTCATCAGACCATAAAATTTACTCAAAACGTTAGAGCCAAAAATCACACCAACCCAAGAAAATTTTTGCAAACTCTGTTCTTCTACCACAGTCTACAGGAAACAATTGCTGCATAATGTGGCTTCTATGACTTAAAAGAGAGATCTCTCTTAAGAAATGTCGCAACTCATGACATGAAAGATGATTTCCATAGAAATACTAGGGTTTCCTAAGGCAATTGTAAGACAGGTAGCACAATTACAGATGGGTAGGGTGGCATCTAAGGGGAAGATAATGGAAAGAGCTTTAAAATTTTGGTTCAGAACTTTAAATCTAGGAAAAAGTAATGTGTTAAGACAATGTATAGAATACCAAGAGAATAGTTTAATGAATGATGGATAGGTAAGTAATTTATGGAACATTTTGGAGAAAAATGGGTTAGGAGACATATGGAGAAGGAGAGAAAATAACGCGAAAAAATTTTGGAAAAAGGCAAGGAAAAGGCTGGAAGATACAAAAATACAAAACATGTTGAGTGAGATTGCCAAAAAGAGCTCATTGGTTTGTTATAGACCAATGAAAAATACATGGGGTAGGGAAAAATATATAGACATATTAAATAAAGAAGAAAGAGAATCTATTGCATGGGTAAGAACCAGAGCATGGAGGCTAAGAGGGTTAATACAGGGTATTCCTCAAAACCAATATCTGATATGTGGTGGTAATGAAGACATTGAACACATAGTATTTAAGTGCCAAGGAACAGAAAATTGGAGAAGAGAATTTATTAAAAAGAAGTGGATGAAGGGGGATAGAAATAAACTTATAATCGAAATGATGTGCAAGGATGCTAGGAGCATTGGACAGTTTTTGTGTAAAGCCAAAAATAAATGGCTTTGGACAGTGGATAGAGAAAAGTAAGAGGTAGTGTATCTTATTTTTAATGGAAAACTATGGTAAATGTGTGATGGTTAAGTAATCAATAAGTGACAATGAAAAACAAGTGGAAATTGACATGAAAAACTGAAGCAAGATAATTTATTGACAGGAAATTGTAAAATGTATATAGACTGTAGTGATTGTCTACAGAATGAGTGGCCAGGGTCAAAGTTCAGTAGACAATCAAATTGTAAATCTCCTAGCACAATAAATAATACAAAAACATGAACTCTTCCAACATTACCTGGGGTCCTTGAAGTTTATCTTCTGATCCTGCATCTCCGATGCTGCTTGTTAGTAGCCTCCAATGGCAATTTATATAAATTTTTGTATCCAATGTTGCATGGATCACATGTTCTATCACCATTATATTTGTGCCACAAGATACCCAGACCTTGTAAACAGCTGCTATTCTGGCCTGCTCTTCCATACTCAACACAGGTAGTATTTCTACTAAAGAAAAAAGAAACTTCAATGGATGGAGAGTATAATGACCAGTGGCAACCTGTGAATATGCATTTTGAGTGTTCACAAAATGTTAGATTCAAATAGACCTGAAAAGTAAAATAGCATATATAACATAATGGTTATGAACAAATTTATGCAACTGGAGCAGCCCCAACAACAACAACAATAATAATAATACATAACTCATAACTTGTCTGAGGAAAGAAAGTGTTGTTTGTGGATTTTTATTGTTTTGCACATTATTATATACAGTTTAGGACAACAATGAAGTAATGTGTAAGCTTTTGCTATTCTCCATTTGCATTCTTCCATCAGCTGAATATTAATAATACTAATTTATTAATACTCACCAAGTCTCATTTTTTTCTGAAGCAGAAAAACAGCATAATTTCTTCTTATAAAATGACCTGTCCCTCTATAGTATCCACAAAAGTTAACCAATATAAATACACATTACATTGCACTGTAGGTACGCTTAAATAGGGAAAAATATGCTGCATCATGACTGACACTATCAATTTATATAGAAAATCCATGCATCTGTTTTTCAATTGAGCAAATATCTCTGTCACTCTGTGATTGAAGTCTTTAGTATCATAACATAATATACCATAAGTCATCCAGAAATCCATAATATATATGGAAAATAGGCTTTTTTCTATCCATATAACTACAACAGATACTCAAATCAGATTTAAATTTCGCTGTACAGGGGTCCCCCATGGTCGCTAGTCCCCCATGTGACTCTGGGAGAAGGACATCATCCAAGTGACTCTTCCTCCCCCGAGAGTTTGCTATACAGTGAGTGAATTGATATAACTGTTCAGTATGCCACCCTCTAACAGAATTGTTACTTCAAACTGAAAAGTGAACAGGGGTTCCCAACTTTGCACTCCTGCACTCTCACGTGAATGAAGCTTCTGCAGTAGTGTGCCATCACTTAGTGGTATTGATGTAAGCTTGTTGCTGAAAGATGGATGGTAAGGGCCAGTGCATGTCTTCAAATGTGCACAACCCATATATATTTTACCCAGGGTAATTATATCATACCACTTGCACATATGCAAAAGCTCCTAAAACCATGCACCAAGCAAAAATGTGCTTGTGACTGTGTTGTCATGTCTAATCAAGTTTAGAGGAGAAGCACGGTAGATTTAAATGTCATAATTTTAAATTACTGCATCTATGTTATGTGTAATATCATTCAAAGAAGGAAAAAAACAATAAATATGCAAGGTGTCAAAAGTGAGGGTGTGCTCTTACACAGTAGCCGCCACTGATAATGACACTAGCTTACCATTTAATAATGAGTAACTTATCAATCACCCTATATATTCATCTGTAAGGGGTACTATGATCTTTTATTATTCTCACAAAATTAAATATTGAACTTATCTGAATGAATGGAAATGTACCTACAAAAAAAAGAGAAATAATGATAAGCTTATGCTAAATGTAGTGACTTAACATTCTTCAGTAACAATATACATAGGCATATAAAATATGTTTTTTTTCATGCCCTTTGTCTTCACTTTATTGGTTGAATTTTTCCAAAACCTGTAGATAGGTGCTTAAGTCACCAAAATGTTTTATAAATCTTGTTTCAGATGGCTTGCAACAACTCAGTTTGAACCCACACATGCTCGACGTGCTTTCCCTTGCTTTGATGAACCATCATTCAAAGCTACTTTCGAGTTATACATCTCAGTAGAGGAGGGTTTCACAGCTATCAGCAACATGCCATTGAAAAATAATTCATTGTAAGTATTCTCTGAAACTCAGTGACAATAATGGTTGAAGTTCTGCAAGTCAGGGATGAACTTTAGTGTCGTTCAAATATATTACCCAATATTATATATATACACAAACACATACACACACTTCTCTTTAACAGTTACCTAAACATTTTATGCAATTTTGTTTGATTGCAGTGTTACTATTTTTTATTTACATTTGATAAAAAGCATTTTGGACACTTTATTTCCGCTATTTGAATACTTTTTTTTCAATTTTTTCCCCCTATGTGTATATTTCAGGAATTATTGGTTTAAACTCATTATCTTGCTCTGTGTATTATTACCTTATCATTACTGTGCTCATAATGATAAGAAACACATTGTAACATTAGGAAAACATTACATTTAGACTGACCAGAGAGATATCAACAATCAGTCAGAATGTTATGAATCAACACTGAATGAGCATAACAGTTCACCAACATATCAAAAGTGCACAGAATATTATGCATGAGAAGTAATAATAGATTCTTTATACTGATGTTTTAATAATAAAATAGGTTATTCTTACCATACCTTCTTCAAGGTGTTTAATGCCCTAAAGGTTATATTCAATTCAATTCTTGTAACAATCTCTTAATAAAAGGTACCTATATAAATGCATCTTAAATCTTGTTTACTTGGGTAAATGTTACAATTTACACATATTTTAGTCCATTATGATAATTTAAATGTAACAGTAATTGCAAACATTTCTATACAAAACTTTTAGATCACCCAGAAGAACACAGTTTGAATTTGAGAAAACTGAGCAAATGTCCACATACTTGATTGCCTTTATGGTATCAGAGTTTGGTTCTGTTCCGAGTGGGCAAAATGGGCAATGGGACTTAAAAATTTGGTCAAGATCAGATGCCCTTGAAGACACCATATTCAGTGCAGAAGAAAGTCCCAAAATTTTAAATGCCTTGGAGAAATTTCTCAACATTAACTACACTTTAAAGAAAATGGATGAAGTAGCTATACCAGATTTTTCAGCTGGCGCCATGGAGAACTGGGGTCTTGTAACATACAGGTATGCTATAAAACTCGTGTGCTGCTCCTACTTATTAAAAGTTTGAAAAGGGAAAGCAGGAGACAAATTAATATGACTAATTTGTACCTTGCTTCCTTTACAGTAGCCATTAAGTTCTTCAACAAACCTTTGCACTTCAATGAGAATAATTTAAATTAATTTAAGAATCTTACATTTCTACCTTAGAAAGCTTATAACTTTTGAATTCTTTGTAGTTCCCATTTAAGTTATTTATACCACTACCAAAAACAAATGAAACACTTAGATCTAAAGCACAATAAAAAATATGTAGTGAGTTATGGTGCCCAATCAGTAACCAATATGATTTGCATTGCATGGCGGAGGAAAGAATTAAATCTGAGTATTCCTTCTTGCTAAATCAATATATATGGTTTTATGATAAGCAGTAAGCATTTAACATTAAATCTGAGCCTTTCACAGATTCAATTCCCTTGATTTGCTGCAATGTAAATTAGTGTAAGTGTTTTTTGATCATCTACTGAATTATATTAATTGCTTCAAAGTAATGCTCACTTTGGAAAATTATTATTCGGGTAATGCAGTATTAGTTTGATGCAACACATTTTAATACTTTTTGTCACTGGATTCCAGCAAATAAATAAACATAGTTGTAAAAGGCAATGAAAATGTCATTATTTCAAAATCACTGTATTACCCACACCCAGGAGATGAGTTAGTTTGAGGTGGATGACAACACAATGCATATGACAAAACATTCAACAATTGCAACAAGGTATTGAAAGTCTTATGATATTTTATATGCATACTGACAATGTTATGAAGTATCAGAAATCACAAATGCCCACAAATTTAAGGATGCGATATTTTGTCATGTTGAAGTTACTGAAATGCTCAACATTCACGTAGCTCCCCATGGGGAAAGTAGTCTGTCTGGCTGTTGTTTATGGGGGTTCAGTCCTTAATTGGGGCCTGTTACTTGGGTAAGAAGTCCCAATTAAGTCGAATGCCAGATAATTGCAAATGCTTAGGTGGCTTTGGACCCATTTATACCCTCATTTCTTCATTTTCTTAAAGAAAGAGTGGAAAAAATTGTTTTCTCCACCTTGATTGTAAAAATGTTCTTAATATCTTGATATTTTCCATTGCATCACATTTCATTTCATTTATTCATCAGCTATTTATGAATTACATTGTAGTTCATACATTTTCAGAAGTTAGATATATAAGATATGAAACTTGAAACAGTTTTAAATAAGTAAAATATATATTTTAAACATTAACTCTTACAAAAAGTCAAAATTAAAAACAAGTTTAGATATGTGTCATACAAATTTGCAAATAAATTACAAATTGCACTCTCATTTTTCTCACTCAACTCAATTATAATCATCTAAGTTCTAAAGAAGCATTATCAAGAATCAATCCTTATAGCACTATATGCATATTTGAATAACATTGCAAAACACTTTATTTTAAAATTTCAATTCTGTTTATGAAACAATTATGCCTTTTCCAGAGAGAGGCTTTTGCTGTTAAATGATACACTGACTGACAGCCTTAGTAAACAAAGAATATTTACTACAATTGCTCATGAATTTGCCCATCAGTGGTTTGGGAACCTGGTAAGCCCAGAATGGTGGAGTTATGCATGGTTAAATGAAGGGTTTGCAACATATTTCGAGTATTTCATAACACACAAGGTGAGTAAATTAGCCCCCTAAGAGTGCACTACAAATTAATTTAATTGCAGACATATTTTGTATTAAATAGATGTTTATGTCTTAATTAAACACTTTATTTGAAAAATACGGAAATTATTGTAAAAAAAGAAGGAAAGAAGCAAGTTGTACAGAAATTCTGGGCCTGAGAAAGAAAACACAAGATTCTTAATGTAATTTTTTTTTCAACATAGTCATATCTCAACTCTACAAAATAAGAGTTTGTGTGACTTACGAACTACATATCTGAGGTAAATCTCTGTCACAAGTCTTTTCTTCAGATTTGGGATGAGATAAAAGTCACTGGAAGTCAAATCTGGTAAATATAGTGCACATGGCAACAGTTCAAAGTGCAAGTCATGCAACTTTGCAATCATATTTTAAGAAGTGTGTGTCTGTGCATTGTCTTGGTGAAAAAGAACTTTCGTCTAACAAATGCGGATGTTTTGCCTTCATAACATCCTTCAACTGCTCCAGTGAAGCTGCATGATACTCTCTGTTGATAGATTTGCCCTTTTTGTAGTCTATCAACACCATGTCCAAGCATCCTAGAAAACAGTGACCAAACCAGAAATTTTCCTACTGAAGGAACACACTTGGTCCTCTTTGGAAAGCTTTCACCCTCTTGGTCCAATTGTTTCAACTGCTGCTTCATCTATGGTGCTTGTTGGTGAACTCATGTTTGCCAAATGATGTAACATTTCAAAAAGTGGGTTTAATTGCATCCAAACATGCCCATGCACTCTGGTGACATGTTCATTGAATTCACTTCAGATTGGCCTGCTGGCAATTGGCTTGGCATAACACAATCTAACACCTTGTTTCACTGGAGTCCAGGAAATAAATAAAAATTGTAGTGGTAAAAGGCAATGAAATTGTTATTATTTCAAAATTGCTGTATTATCTATGCCCACAAAATGAGTTAGCCTTAGGCAGACAACAACACAATGCCACAAATAACACACAACTTTCAACAGCCGCTACAAGCTATTGAAAACATTAAGATATTTTAAATGTAGTTTGGAAATGTTGTGAAGCATCAGAATGGGAAATACCAGATAAATTTAAGGATAAACATTTTTTCATGTTGAAAAAGACATTCACTGCAAGCTTTCTCATATGCAAATGCCCAAGCAAAATGTTCCAGAATCAATGTAATGAGCTCTTGGCAATGTCAGCAATATGGCATTGTGCATTTTCATGATGTTTTCTTTAGACACAGTAATAGAATGGCCTTAAACACCATGCCCCATTTTTTCACATTGAAAATTGTGGTGAAGATTTTCCAAAATGGAATAAAATTCCTTTTTTATTTCATTTAGTATTAAGCCTTTTAATATGAAATGAATAATCACTGCACAAAATTCCACTTTAAATGTGGAAGATACCTCAACTTATTTATTTTTCAGCATCATAGCAGCAAAACAGAATGAATGTACAAGTATCAAATTGCATGTTGCACCATCTAAAGCTTGAGAACTATCCTTGCTACTTGATACTGGCAGCATCATCTCTGCATCAGGGTGAGAACTTTCCAAGCATGGTTGAACTCATGAATTTTCATTTTTTAAGTTGCTTTAACATAAAATTCTGCCAGCATTATTGGTAAGCTAAGTGCTCACAGAGGTTGTTGGTTAGTCTCAATAATCCTGTTGTCAAGGAGACTCACCATTGTTTAAGTGGATAATATGGAGGGATACAGAGTCTTTCAAAGTATATATTTTTAAAAATACACAATATAAATATTCAATTTTTTTTAATTGTCTAATATTCAATATTATTACTTATCAATAAAAAATTCAATTAAATAGACCAAACACTTATTATGCTGGTGTCAGAAGTGGGATAGCAATGACAGCATGGAGGAGGTGTTACAGCAGCTATCGGGAAGAGAGTAGGAAATAAAGCTAGGAATGGCTAGCCTCTGTGACATGGGGGTAGTGTGTTTGCCACACAATCAAGAGATCCTGAGTTGAATTTCGGTTAGGCTGAGTTGCTTGGATAAGATTTTGTCCAGGGTTTTCCCTTATCCTGAGAAGACAATGTCAGGTAACTCTAAACTCTAGGGACCCTGGGCGCATTTGAGCACCATTTCAACCATTTCATCATTCACCATCCAATATGACCTACCTGTAAAAGGATATTAATTAATCAAAAGTTAGGAATAGAGAAAATGAAATCAAAAGTGAAACAAAACTCAAAAATGTTATGTTTGCACTAGGATATATATTGTTATATAAGCTGGAAAAAGAAGGAATCAGGACTAGAGAAAAAATCCACAATGACATCAGAGTTTACAAAAGCAAGTTCAAAACTCATGTGACTTCAGGATTTTAGAAATTCCAGCTTAGCACTGGCAAAGATTTAATGAAGTCCATTCTGGGTGAGGTCAACAAGTTTTGTCAACAGGAGGGCATTGCTGAGGAGCTGGATATTTGTGGCATTACTGACCGTTGCTAGGCTTGATGTGGTGCAAAAGTTGTCTCAGATGGGACCCCACTAGGAAGGAGAAGTCACAGACATTGAGTCTGTGAGCCTCCTTGTTGTCACTGACTACTATAGGATTCTGGAGACATTCAAAGAAACTCAACAATCAACAGGGGATTCTGCAATCACTAATACACTACGTGATCAAAAGTATCTGGACACCTGGCTGAAAATGACCTACAAGTTCATGGCACCCTCCATCGGTAATGCTGGAAGTCAATATGGTGTTGGCCCACCCTTAGCCTTGATGTCAGCATTACTCTCACAGGCATACTTTCAATCAGGTGCTGGAAGGTTTCTTGGGGAATGGCAGCCCATTCTTCATGGAGTGCGGAACTGAGGAGAGGTATCAATGTAGGTGATGAGGCCTGGCATGAAGTTGGCGTTCCAAAACATCCCAAAGGTGTTCTGTAGGATTCAAGTCAGGACTCTGTGCAGGCCAGTCCATTACAGGAATGTTATTGTTGTGTAACCACTCCACCACAGCCCGTGCAGTATGAACAGGTGCTCGATCATGTTGAAAGATGCAATCGCCATCCCCGAATTGCTCTTCAACAGTGGGAAGCAAGAAGGTGCTTAAAATATCAATGTAGGTCTGCGCTGTGATCGTGCCACGCAAAACAACAAGGGGTGCAAGCCCCCTTTGGGAAAAACACGACCACACCATAACACCACCACCTCCGAATTTCACTGTTGGCACTACACACGCCGGCAGATGACGTTCACCGGGCATTCGCCATACCCATAACCTGCCATCGAATCGCCACATTGGTACCATGATTCGTCACTCCACACAACATTTTGCCACTGTTCAATTGTGTAATGTTGATGCTCCTTACACCAAGTGAGGTGTCGTTTGGCATTTCCTGCGTGATGTGTGGCTTATGAGCAGCTGCTCGACCATGGAATCCTAGGTTTCTCACCTCACGCCTAACTTTCATAGTACTTGGAGTGGATCCTGATGTAGTTTGAAATTCCTGTGTGATGGTCTGGATAGATGTCTGCCTATTACTCTTTATGACTCTCTTCAAATGTCGGCAGTCTCTGTCAGTCAACAGACGAGATCAGTCTGTATGCTTTTGTGCTGTACATGTGCCTTCACATTTCCACTTCACTATCACATCAGAAATAGTGGACCTAGGGAAGTTTAGGAGTGTGGAAGTATCGTGTACAGACTTCTGACACAAGTGACCCCAATCACCTGACCATGTTCAAAGTCTGTGAGTTCCACAGAGCAACCCATTCTGCTGTTTCACAATGTCTAATGACTACTGAGGTTGCAAATGAGTACCAGACAGTAGGTGGCAGCACAATGCACCTAAGATGAAAAAAGAATGTTTGTGGGGGTGTCCGGATACTTTTGATCACATAGTGTAGGTTAGCTAGCTTGAAACTCTCTACAATCTTTAAAATGCCTGGAAATCAACAATTATATGTAGGAGCAACTGATGTATCAGTTAGTTGGTTGAGTTACTGCTAGCTCAGATGTTGTGAAGTTTACTGCAATGTGTAGGTAAACCCAGGGCACGGCTGAAAGAGGCTACAGTCCCCCTTAATTAAAGAAAATATATGATGTTTGTTATACTTAAGAATATGGTGTTACTTTATTGAAATGATTACCAACAGTTTGATTTCTATCATTTTTACTTAAACCAGATGAACTGATCTTAGTTCAGAGTCAGTGAGTAAATTTATCTCCGTGGTGGACTATGTCTGGAAAGATGTTCCACTAACCTGGGAAGAAAGAGAAACAGATGCCAAAACAAATATGCTATATATTTTCCAGTAAACAACTTTTAAATAAGAATTAAGCTCTGAAACAATAGGAGTGAAAACATACAGTAAAACTGAATAACAAATGGCTTAAATATTGTGTTGTTTAGGCATTTATTTAATGTCTTTTTATAGGTTTTCTTAAAATTTAAATTAATGTTTGCATCCAAAGGTGATTCATGAATCATTTATATCATGTTTGAAAATCTAGAAGAAAAGGCTCTATTATTTAATGATTTTTCTCATTAGTAAGGTATGTTTCAAAATGGTTAGCCACTCTGTAAAGGGATCCTGGATCTGCCTCTACCACAAACATACAGAGAACCAAGTAGACCCCTAGCAGGAGGGGGGAATCCCCCTCGCTAAAATAAATGTAATAATTAATAGTAAAAATAGCTTTGTTAAAATAATAGCATATTTCTAGTTTGGCAGAAATGAGATACTTCCTAATCGTATCACTGGTAGCACTGTATATATATGCCACATATCTTAGACAATATCACCAAAGGGACAGAACAGAAACTGTACTTTAGATGATGTTGGTATAACCATGTTAAGATATCGAGGGCATGTTTTTCATTCTGGTGGCAAATTTCAGTGATTTTCAAATGAGTACAATATCTCCCAGTTTAGAACATAACTAGAAACCCCATTTTGTAGTGAAATAAAATGGCCTGCAGTAATATCAAACAATTCACGGTGGTCATTAATACTCATATCACAACATATTTGCTGCTTACAATATGCAAAACATCTTATCTCAATTTTAATTCCAATTGCTGCACCTTGAGACGGTACATATTATATGCATAGTGTATACATAGTGATTTATATGTGTGAATGTTTTAGTTATAAGAAACAAAATGTAAGTATGAAACTGAGATTAGTGGTGCCACTAGACTGACTTCCTGAACATACTTCCTTCAACAGGACACAAGGGTGGACAAAGCAATTTGGGTGAAAGACATAACATTTGCCAGATGACTCTAAATTTCGTTGACATGGGGGTGCAAGATTCCAGAGGTTTCCAAAGGTGTTTGCTGGCATGAGCCAATAAGAGTAGCTGAAACGGTTTTAAAATATATAAATGAGCAAAAGAGATTCAATGTATCTAAATGCTCAGGAATAATAGTGTCTGCAAGCATTATAGCTATTCTTGTATAAAAGGGAGTGTAAGGATGAAACTACATGCATTTTCAAGATTGACATTCTGCTTGCTTCGTGCTAAGTCATCTGATTATAACAAGATGTGTACAGAAAAGAATGAGGTGAATTAAGGGGTTGACGAGTGGCAATGACATCATGTCAATAATTAGTAAAGTGTCAACTATTAATAAAGCCAAGCGTAAATAATTAGTGAAGTCAAGTGTCAACAGTTAATAATGTCAAATGTCATTCAATAAAGCCAAGTGTCAATAATTAACAAGGTCAAGTGTCAATAATCAGTGTTCATTTATCCACCTGCACCCCACCTGAGATAAGAGTGAATAGCTGAGGGCAACCGAGACTACATCTTGGAACTAATAACCCATCCACACATACTTATCGCTTGAGAAAACAACCCACAAACCCATCCATCATGACCTTAATCTATGAATATATAATCAATTTATTTAAATATTTCAAATCAGAATTAATAATTATATTTATCATTTGAATTGATACATTAAAGAACAAAATGACTCTATGCCAGGCGCACATGAAATGAAATATAAAATGGTTCACAACTTTCCAACAGAATATCTCCATTTATTACTTCATGGATATAATTTTATTCTTCATAATGATATTACTCCTAAGATATAGCAACATTTTTACATTATTCCAATCAAAAAACAAGGGAAGACGAAAACTAGTGAAGAAACTTATAGCCGTATAGCATTAGCTTGTGTTTTCCATAAAAAATCTTAGAAAATCTCCTGGCGCAAAGGATTCAATTTCTCTTGGAATGATATGGAGGTTGGCCAAGAAATCAATATGGTTTTCGTCTAGGATATGGGGCAACTTACAGTCTGAGTATATTAAATTTAGAAATTCTTCAAGTTTTATCCAAGAGAAAGGCATTACAAGGACTTAGTTTGAATGTTTCTCATGCTTATGATACAGTAAGTTTATATCTTTTAATTCTAAATTTGCAGAAGTTAAACTTACCTAAGAAGATCATAACTCTTATATACAGATTATTAAAGGATAGAAAGCTTCAACTTCATCCTAGATTTCATAATTTTTTACAACTCTTCACATCTGAAGGACTCCTGCAAGGTTTTCCTCTCAGTCCAATTTTATATAACTTACACACCTCTCAATTACCTCTTATGAAATCAGCATCAAAAAGTTCCTTATTTTATGCAGATGATATCTTTATTTATCAACATACTGATTTTAAAAAACTTAAAATTAAGAATGAAGAGTTTGAAAATTTGATTAATAATTATATTCATCAGTTAGAAGAATTGGGACTTAACAACAATCCTTTAAAGAGTAAATAGATAATTCAATAAAAGAAGTTCCCAGGCTTGTAGGCCATGTTCTAGTAGATGTTTTAGCACCTACGTTTCCCCGTCTCTCCATCGGGCATCCTCAGAAGTAGTCGACTCATGGCTGTAATATCAAAAGTTGTATTGGTTGTGAAAAAAGAGTGGGGGGGGGGGGGGGGAATACTAATTTGAATTTTAATCAGCTAACAAAATGTCAAATTCTCTCCATGCTTTTGTCTCTGAGATTTGAATAAGAGCTTATGTAATTGGGTAAACATATGAAGTAATGAAAACAAGTCTAGTGTAATGCAGATAGATTTATGTCAACTGTAGTTGTAATCCTTCACTTAAATCTAAAGTTGGCAGATTATCCCTCACCATTTGTGATTCTTTCAAATGAACCAGTGGGGCTCCTTAGGTATTGCCATATCCCTGCACATATTCACAAGTTCTTAAAGTTTAGTTTGAAAAATACAACGGCCCTTATCATTGGCTAAGATATGCAAGACAATTACAAGGGTGAATCAGATATAAACCAGAATCATTTTTTACAGTTTTATTGAATCCACCAACAAAAACAAAAAAATCACCTCAGGTTTCTGCATAATCTCCCAAATTTGACACAGATTTTTTCCATTGAATTGGCAACTTTTAGACGCCATCCTTGAAGAAAGAAGAGGAATGTGTGTGCAGCCAGTTGCACATGTATCCCTCTACCACTGCATTGTTGTCAAATTGCTTTCCTCCTAGTTCTTTCAGAAACCCAAACAAATGGTAATCACGGGGTGACAAATCTGGGTTGTAAAGAGGATGTTCCAGAGGTATCCAATGTATTTCCTCCAGATTTTTCTCGTTAAGACAGCAATGTGTGGCCTTACATTGGCAGATAATATCCGGAAATTGAGTTCATCATCGATGATGGCTTGAGCATTCCAAGCTTATTCCTACGAGTGAAGCAATTACAGAAATTATTATAGCCAATCTTCTTTAATAAGGTCACATACAGCATGAATGTTGTTTGCAGTGATGTTTGTCCATGGTCATCTTTAGTGGGGCTCATTTTCCACTGTCACCCATTTTGCCAAAACTATTTTGTCCCATTCACACCTGGGCTTAAACAGTGCAGGAGCCGTCTCAAAATTTCCAAAGGTTTGATACCTTCTTTGACCAGAAACTTGATGATGATACAGTGTACTACAGACGTGTGCACCTCTTGCTTGCTCATTGCATACAGAAGAAGTGGCTGCTCTGCAGTGTGCAACACATCAAGATCTCCAAATATCCTCATCAACATCCTCTCAAAGCCCCACCCATTTCCATTCACTACCAGAGCTACTAATTTAAAATTCTGGTTTATATTTGATTCACCCTTGTATTAGACATGCCAAAATGTGTATATATGGATTAATAAAGTCCACAGATTCTCCACTCCAAACATAGCTATCACACTTCTTGAATATTACAAATATCCATGATAAAAGGACATATTAAATAATTATAGGTATGCATACTGCAGCTCACAACAGATTCAGATTCAGATTCATTCACCATTAGAAATCATACAGACTTATTGGCTTTGTCAAAGGAAATATAAAACATATGTACAATAGCATAAACCTACTCAAAGTATGGATACAATAAAATACATGGAGTAAATACATTAGCAATTGTAGTCTTATAATGTTAAATACAAAGCCAGTCTTGAAGGTAGTTTTCAGGTAGTTGCTTGCTCCAACGTATTTCCCGCAGATAGAATAAAACCAGGGATCATGTAACAAAACAAGTTCACAATTAAACTTAACTTTTCCCTGTGCAATATTCCACATAATCATCTAGGGAGTAAAATTGATTTTTAACAAAGAACCTATGTAATTCTGCCTTATATTTATTTACAGAGGTTATATTTTTCAAGCACCCTGGCAAATAGTTAAACACCTTAAGACCATTATATTTAAAGGATGTTTCAAATAGTTTGGTTTTGTGAGTAAGAAGGTGTAATTTGTGCTTATTCTGGGTATGATGAGAATGTATTTCACCATTAGTAACATAATCAGAGACATTCGCCTCGATGTAAATTAGCAAGTCTCTCATATACAGACATGGTAAGGTTAAAATATTCAAGTTGCGAAAATGTTCTCTGTTCTTATTGCGCTTTTTGTAGTTTAAAGATTTTGATGCTGTTTATAGCATTTCCCCATAATGGTAGCCCATACAATAGTAAAGAGTGAAAATAAGCATAATAGCAATTACAGGAACACTGTTATAATATAGCTTACTGATCATGTATAAGAAATCATTATCCAATAAAACTGAGGCCTATGTAATAAGTTGTGTTATAAAAAATTTGTGACCCACACTTTCTAAGAGAGGAACTAAAACATAAAGAAGCAACGCTTACCAGCAATGCTTAATTGAAGAAGGGTCTATATGCTAAGTAAAACACAAAAATTAGTTGGGTCTCATGAAAGCTTCCTGTGAATAAAAATTCAATATATCCCAAGATTAACTGATCAGAATCAGAAGCAGATCCAAAATACCTTTTTGGGGAGAGAAACATATTTTGAAAGATACCTAACCAAGCAAAATACAGTCAGTAACAGGGTATTTTCATTTCTAAATTTTCAAATTTCATATAAATAATTCACAAGATTATCCTTTGGATGCAAAGACTATTGTACACAGTGTAAACCATTATTTTGTTACATTAGGAATTCCAAAAGTGGGAAATTTGTGTATCTATGAACCTACAAGTTGTAATATAAGGAATGCAATACATGAGCATGAGACAAGGAATATAAATAGAATTGATATGCCATACCATAGATTACAAAAAACATTTAGATATTACAAACTGTTTGGAACAAAGTTTTTCAATGCATTTTCACAAGAAATAAGGTGTTTGAATATTAAAATATTTAGGATAGGATTAGAATCGAAGGGAGACTTAGCACCTCAACCTACACAGATGTTTTCTACCAAGGCCCCTGACAGAGCACTCCCGGGAGGGTGGGATGATGCGACAGCAGATGGAGGGCAGCCAGACCAGGAGGCATGACAGGCAGAGGCAGGGTCACTACCATTTACATGTTTGAACTTCCCGGTGGTGGCTGGTGCAGCCAGCTTCCCTTCCCCCTGTGGGCTTACACATCCCTGGGGGGTCTGGAACCCGGGGAGACCACTTGCAGTCTGGGGGATGAAGGTTTTCTCAGAGCATCCTTTTCCTCTGCCTGCACACACCGAGACCTCCTGCTGACACTTGCAATCCTGAAAGAACCAAGTAGATGAAAGGTGAAGTGAAATGAGAATGGAGATGAAGTGAAGATTCAGGGGATGGAATGATTCTTCCCAGAATTCACCTTGCAATCCAGGGAAACATCCAAACCCCCCCCCCCAAAAAAAAGCATTAGATAGGTTAGCCACAGGAATCAAAATGAATGCAGGCCATAGATGATAGTGCTTGAGCCATCCCGCTTGGTTTCAAATATTTAAGAACAGATTGTATAAATGGCTGGTAGAGAATCCATTTTATTGAATGGAAGAATTGTATGAGTTAAGTAAGAGTGAATTGTAAACTTATATGAATGTTTAATTGTAAATATGAAAGTGTAATTTAATGAGTTATCTAGGTATGTATACATATATGTAGAATATGTAAATTAATAGGTCAGTTTGACGAAGACTATTGAGATTATTGTAATTACTAAATGACAAATAAAATTATTATTATTATTATTATTATTATTATTATTATTATTATTATTATTATTATTATTATTAAATTTTCGGCGAATTTATGAAATTATTTGTTAAGTAAAGATGCTTTTCAAAGGTAATATTGTAGGCTATTAGTGCTCATTGTTTTAAGAGCTTAATTGTTACTCACAAGTTATTTAAAGTAAATGTAAAATGTCTTCTTATACCTACAACAAAAAGTGTTAATGTGTAATGAAAATTTATCTCAGTTAAGAAGCAGATAGAAAAGTAAGCTTTTGTAAGAATATCTTGTAAAGAGTGAATAGAGAAAGTCATGTGAATTTAACATATCAGATTTTTATGAATTAATGTGTTTAATTCACAGCTGAAACAAAATTGGCGCCTAGATGAGCAGTTTGTGGTACGAGCTGTACAAACTGCCTTTGTTGCTGATGCTTCTGAGTCAACTCATGCAATGACTCATTCTGTAGGCAGCCCAAATGAGATATGGGGACTATTTGACACCATCTCTTACCAGAAAGGCAAGTTCTTTAATAATTTAGGATTCAATTAAACAAAGTGTAAAAAATCATCACTTGTTGACCAGGTATGTTTTGACAGCATGTGCAACTGTTCTAAGACACCTATGCTGAGTGAAAAGTGGTCTATAGTCTGAATATTTCTCAAGCTTGCAATTATTTTCATGTTCAAATCCAGTGGATGGATTTCAAAACTCATAGTTTGCTCCTTATGCATCCAAATAAAAAGCAGGTCTGTGAAGTGGTTTGTCTATATGCTTAACTTTAATCTGTTCTTTAGCTTATATTTTTAATTTCCTCCATAAAGCACCTGTAAGCATCACTTTTTCTATCTTTATATGTCTATCCATCTCTGATGCAACAGCTCATGAACTGTTGTACATTTGGTCAATTTAAAACTAGCCAGCATCTGAGAGATGGAGCTCTAATCAGGTACTTCTAAGAGCGCTTGAGACAGTCAGGCTTTGTTCACAAGACTGTGTATATTCTTGTAGTAATAATAGTGGGAAACACAGCTATAATTACAAAATCCCTCCAAGAAAACAATTCATATATGAGATATCAAACAGAGAGATGTTTTAGAGTGCTTCAACACTGAATATTTGTAACCAAACCTCACTTTATTGATTAATGGTTTTCAAGTGGAGTATGACTAAAGCTAATTACATTGCCATGCTTTTTGCATACCAGCACTTTTAGCTCAGTGGCAGAGAGTGAGCTTACTGTTCCTGAGGTTGTTAAATTCAAATTTCCATGGAGCTACTCAACATTCTTCCCTTTTCATTTTAAATACATGAGTAAAAATATTACAGGTTTTCTTTATTTTTTATGTATGTGGCATTTATTTAGTAGTCCATCATACTGGTTGAGGTCAACCATGACAATTTATTGTTCGGCAGGAAGTTTCATACTCAGTCAATTTAATTTTATAACCATAAATTTCACCATTATATTTGTGGGTCATGACTGTATTTATTTAGGAGTAAAAATAGATGGAGGTAATAAATGGGAGAAACAAAAGAATTTTGCATTGGCAAAGGATAAAGGGTCAATGGCAGCAATTAGAAGCTGTAAATATAGAGTACCTAATATAAATGTTAAATGGCTGGAAAAATTTTTTGAGATGGTTGTGGAGGCAAAAATGATGTATGGTATAGAAATATGGGGATTAGATGGAGGATGGGAAAGTATAGATGAGGTGCACAGGATGTTTTGTAAAGAAATACTAGGGTTACCGAAGTCAATTGTAACATAATTAGAGATGGACAGGGTGGCAACTAAGGGGAAGATAATGTCAAGAGCTTTGAAATTTTGATTCAGAACTTTAAATCTAGGAAAAAATAATGTGTTAAGACAATGTATTGAATACCAAGAGAATAGCTTAGTGAATGATCGATGGGTAAGTAATTTATGGAACATTTTAAAGAAAAATGGGTTAGGAGACATGTGGAGAAGGAGAGAAAATAACTTGAAAAAAATTTGGAAAAAGGCAAGGAAAAGACTGGAAGATATAGAAATACAAATCATGTTCAGTGAGATTGCCGAAAAGAGCTCATTAGTTTGTTATAGGCCAATGAAAAATACATGGGGTAGGGAAAAATGTATAGACATAGTAAACAAAGAAGAGAGAGAATCTATTGCATGGGTAAGAACCGGAGCATGGAGGCTAAGAGGGTTAAGATAGGGTATTCCTCAGAACCAATGTCCGATATGTGGTGGTAATGAAGACATTGAACACATAGTATTTAAGTGCCAAGGAACAGAAAATTGGAGAAAAGAATTTTTTAATAAGAAGTGGTTGAAGGGGGATAGAAATACACTTATGATTGAAATGATGTGCATGGATGCTAGAAGCATTGGACAGTTTTTTTGTGAAGTAAAAAATAAATGGCTTTGGACAGTGGATAGAGAAAAGTAAGAGGTAGCATATCTTACTTTGAATGGAAAACTATAGTGAATATGTGATGGTTAAGTAACCAATAAGTGAAAAGTGAAAAACAAGTGGAAATGGCACATGAAAAAACTGAAAAAAAAGAAAACAAAATAATTTATTGACAAGAAATTGTAAAATGTAAATAATCTGCAGTGATTGTCTACAGAATGTGTTGATGGGAAATTGTAAAATGTAAATAAACTGTAGTGATTGTCTACTGAATGAGTGGCCAGGGTCAAGGTACAGTAGTCAATCAAATTGTAAAACTCTTAGCACAATAAATATATATATATATATATATATATATATATGTGTGTGTGTGTGTGTGTGTGTAATCAAATACAAATACAAGTAAAATGAAGTAACACCAGCAATATTATTTAACTATACTACATAAAACAAGTTGTAAAAAATTAAAGATAACAATCCACTACAAGGAATCTAACTCGAGCTGCTTGCAGCAAAGTTAAGTAGCTTAACCACCGCTCCATGCCAAGCATGGTGTAGAGGTACCCAAATCAGTGCCTTGTAGTTTGTATTACAGAGTTAGACAAAGCGACACACAGAAGTTGATGGATTTGAGCTGCAAGGGACTTTGAAAAAAATTTAACTGCTCAAGAGACCTAATACTTTTAGTTTGGCCAAGTGTACATCTGGAGTTTTAACAATGTGGCTAAAATCAGCACAAAATAATTGCAAAGTTAAATAGGGAGCTGCCATAAACCTATAAACTTTTGGAAGAGTCATGGTATTCACAGAATTGAAATTTTATATCTACGAATTTTTAGAATATTTATTAATCCATTTCACTTCTGTTTAAAATTGATGCCAAATTAAAAGTAATTTACTTGGAAAAATCTTATAAAACTGTACATGATCTTAACATTATTTTCCAAAGTATCATCCATAAAAGGTGACCAAGGCTACCTTATAATTTCACCATTAAATGAACATACCTGAAATGTAATGCATGCATTCTTACACATACTATACTGCACTCCTTACAATTTTATTTATATGCTTCATATTTTTCTTAGGGTCAGTGACATTTTTCCTTTTCAAAATAAATATTTGGCTGGTCCCATAGTGTAGTCGGTAGAATACCTGCCTGCTGTGCAAGGACCTGAGGTTCAATTCCTGGCTTGGCTTGAGAAGCTTTTCTTCAAGTAATAAAGTTTCTTGGTATGCCCAGATCTGGTATTTGAATGTGTAACCAGTCATCAGGGGCATAACTAGGCTGGTGCAAGCAGTGCACCACACTGGGGTCCCCAAAGTCAGTGGCTCCTAATAAGAACCCTTGCCAACCCCCAATAAAGGTGGTATTCAAAAAGATTTTGAAAGTATCTTGAGGTAAAATATTTTTTAACAAATTAACATCAAATAAATATTTAAGGTTATTCTTTATTATTGCTGCAATTGTATATGAAAGAATTATTTTAAAAAATCAAATAATATACTACTGGGACAAGGTCGAATTAGGAGGGATTCACAGCTCGTCCGCCATGTCATCAGTAGGTTTTGCACTTGGCAGTCAGCTAAGCGATAAGACAATGCATATGGGACACTGCAGCACTAGCTTCCATACTTATCCCATGATTGATACTATATGCTCACAACTTTACAATCAGTTCAAGGGCATTAAGTTAGTAGTAGATGCATATGGGGTAATTCAACCCTTCTGTTTAGCTTTGCCTACTAATAATCAACTGGAAAATAAAGCTAAAAGATTTCCAGAAACATTTTCTGATGACATAATGCCTTTGTTTACATCACAAATATTATCAGTTAGAAGTGCATTCAAACCTAAAGTTAAAAACATAACTGGTAATGAGAAACAGCTTACAGCTTGCCAATTCTGCTGTTGCATGATCATGGTTTCCTTACTACTACTTATCCTGATATATGTACCTAACTGTTCCTGTTAGAGTAGCCAAAGATGAAAGATTACTTTGTAAATTAAAACTGCCTTGGATGTTCTATGACTCAAGAACACCCAAATGGTTTGTCTATTGTGAATGGAAAATGGTACATAATTAAATGCTACTAGCAATGCTGAAGTAAAAACAAATTTGTTTAATTTTGAATGAAACATCAACAAAAAATCCTTAAATGTTTACTAATTATGCATTTAATGTCAGGGAAGGCAGGATAGAGTTTACCCAAGATAACTTTATCTTTGAAGCTGGTTTTGTACAGTTGAAATTAAGAAATATGGAGCTTAAATACTTTATTGTTCCTCTTAGATCAATACTTACTGAAGCCTTTTAGGTAACTACCCAATATCCTCCATTATCTATATTTCAGCATCTTATCTATTATTTTAAGAAAGTAATTTAAAACTCAGAAAATCAGCAGATAGAAAAAGATGTCATTGCTTACTTGGACCAGTGGTATAGCAGTCAGTAGCTTGAAAGCATAAGAAATTTTCAATTTATTTTCTATGAACATTTAGAATGCTCTAACTCTGAACATAGTGTTGAAAAATACTCACTTTAATATAATGTATGTTCATAGTTTGCTATTGACACTTTTCTTTTTTCTTCTTTTTTTTTCAGCTGGTGCTGTAATACGTATGTTAGAGCACTTCCTTTCACCTGCAGTATTCCGTAGTGGCCTTGAAGAATATCTTAACAGCAGGTAATACAAATGATTAGCTATTCAAATACATTAATTATTCCTGAATGAAGAAAGTGTGAATTATTCTCCAAGACAATACTAACAAATTATTCGGGGTAATACATATTTTAGAACAAAGAAGTAAAGAAAAAGTATTTTTAAGAATTTGTAAAGAGAATTTCAAGGCATAAGTTGCCTGACAATGCTGGATCCTTAGTCATATGAAAGGAGAAACTAACAGTTTTAAATTTAAATCCTCACAAAGTAAAACCACATTCGTCTAAGGTGTCTTACTTTCATGATGATGGCATTTCTCAAGTATGGATACAAGCATGCTTTATTAGCCATTTCAAATTTCACATACAATTTAATGACTTTATCAGTTAATCTAACAAAATAATAACCACAAGGTATATAACATTAAACAGAGATATAAGTTAAACATCCAAGTTGAAGCATAAACTATACAGGGTGGACATTTAAGTTGAGACTGTACAATATCTCCAAAATTAAGTATTCTAGAAAGAAATGTCTTGATAAAAGTTGCCTGATATTATGGGGGGAAAGTAAATGTCATTAGTCATGTTTTATTTGGAGGACATTGTGATGGTCATTTTAGGGTCAATTTAAATTGACCCTAATTATACATTCCCATTTAAAAAAATTAAATTGACTCCAAAAAATAAAACACAACTAATGGCATTTACTTTCCCCCATAAAATCAGGCAACTTTTATTAAAGACATTTCTTTCTACAATGCTTAGTTTTGGAGATATTGTACAGTCTCAACTTAAATGGTTCATCCAAAACTAATCTTAATTCATCGAGGTCACAATCTCTTTTTTCAAATAAACTCAAAAAGCCCTGTATAAGCACCAATTTGATTAAATTAGTTTTTTTTAACACTATATCATTTATTTATAATTAATTATACAAGCACTATTTATAACAACATAATATTATTACACATATAAACTGTAATTATCTCCTAAGCCCGTACTCCTTAGCTATGCTATATTCAAATAGATACATTCAAGTTCATAATAATTAACAAAAATGCAAATAAGCTATAGACCTTAACAGTAACATCTAAACTAATTGCATCTAATAATTCTAAAAATAAATAAAAGGGATTTAGTATTAGAAAGACTAAAGCTTCTCCTTAAATAAATTGAGATCTTCTATGCTTTAAATAGCTGTAGGTAATTTGTTATATAGTTTTATTCCAGTATGATGTGCATTTGTCTTAGCCACATTCTGAATGTGCAAATCTTCTTTTTCTCTTGTATGGTGATTATGCACCTGTGTGTTTTCCAAGCGTTTATATTTGTCCATTCAACCTTAAGAAATTGGTTCTTTAACATATATACAAGCCACCAGTAAAACTTTATTTGTTTTGAACAGTTCACTGCAAGATGCCCTATTTGTCTTATGTCATTATTCTAATTTATTGCTCTCATTTACATTTAGCAGCTCCTCAGGAGGACTCTGAACTTTGGTGTTCACAAAGTTATTGCTGCAATTTGAAATTTTTAAAGTAATAAACACTTACCATAATTTTGTTTTATAAATGTTAACTATTAACAATCAGATACTTCCAAATGTCATCAGCATGTAATTGCAAATTTCTTTTCTATAACTGCGCATCATATAAGCACATTTTTTTTATAGCGTGGTCATGAAGATGTTGCAAATCATTTGTACTATGTTTTTCCATGGAGCTGCAATACATCTTCACTACCAAACAAAGTGCAAGGAAACCAAAACCTGCAGATGTATATTTAAAAATTAAAAACAGAAGCGTTATTAACAGTGAAGTATTCATCATGATGTAGATTGAGTCACACTTTTTTTACACTCACCTTCACTAATTAAAGTTACATAAAACAGGAAACGTTTACGAGGGCATTCATCCTCATCGTCAGCGACTGGGTGACTAAGGGTCGCTTTCTCCCATGTCCTATTCTTCCTCATCCTGCAAATTCTGACCCTGTTGCCATTTGGTGTTGGGGGCACAAAGTTTTAACACATTGCTTACAGGCGGGATTTCAAAATTAATGACGTTGTTGCTGTTTTTGACGATGTGTATTTTTTCCCAGATGTTCAATTCTATTGGTGTGGTGAGGGTTTTTAACAACTTTATACTTTGGCCAATGTTGTGGTTTTCAGTCCAAAAATGGTGTGATACAGTGTGACTCAATCTACATCAGTATATTTAAAAGTTTAATAACTGAATTTAGAACAATAAAACCACACTTTTATTCAGGCTTCGTGTATCAGTAACCCTTTTACAGTGCTAGCTCTTTGGCTCTATTAATTATTGATAGGTATTCCTGCACACTGATGGACAAGTTTCAAGGTTCTGAGATAATAAAAACAACATTAAAAGAGTTATTGCATTTAAACAGAGCCATTTAATCAGAATATGATAACTATGGGAATGTACCTACCATAGATTCTGGAATGCAGTAGTAAAAGGGATAGCCAGGAAAGATTTCAATAGGCAACCAAATGTGTTCCAAAGATAAAAAGTGATGCAGACAAAAAGAAGCAGTACCATTCCTTTATGTTTCACATACTGTTCACTGTTATTAGCGTTTATCCTGCTTGATAAGTCTGGAAAACCCACACAAACAAAAATGCATATCCTGTGCACAGAGGAATGTACACAGGCTACTTCAGCATCTGCATTAGTGAATTGTCCTCATAATGTCTTCTTTGTATTAGGAAACAAGCGAAACTACTGGGCATCATGTTTGGATTGCAAATTTGGGTACCTGCATTTAAACCTATACACAAAAAAGAAGATGAAAAGGATGCAAACAATTACAACCCAAATTCCCTTGTTCTTATTATATCTAAAATAGTTGAAAGTATAATACAATAAAGCTTTGTCAATATTTCAAAGCTAATAATTTGTTAAATGAGGCTCAGTTTGGATTTAGGAATGGTCAATCCTCTGATAAATGGTAGAACTCATAACTACCATACTGAATAGCTTTGAAAATAAAGAAATAACTTGTGTTACAGTAATAGACCTTAGCAAAGCATGTGATAGCATATCACTTAACCTACTGCTAGAATTATAATAGAATTAGAGATCAGGAGCTAGCAGTCAAATTATCTTATTTAACAAATAGGCAACAAATGGTAGTAATTAATAGTGAACACAAATATGAACTTTTAAAAATAAAGAAGGGAATACCTCAAGGTTCTGTGGTAGGGCCTTTTCTATTCATAATTTATATTCATGCCTTACTATATTATTTACCTACTAAATCTGTTATATATGCAGATGATACAACATTTTTAAATTCTATTCTAATCTTATGAACATAGAAAAACTAAAAAAACTGATGCTTGAAAAATCTAGCACATGGTTTAATGTTAATGTATTAGCAGTAAGCGAAAATAAAACTCAAAACTCATTAAGTTTATTTTATTTTAAACAGTACATCTAAATTAGATCAAGGGAACAGGTCTCTAAAATTGTTAGGAATATATCATGATGGAAAACTGAGCTGGAATCAACACACTTTGAAAATATGCACCGAATTGTCAAGAGCATTGTATGCACTGACAAAACTGTGTCAAAGTTCAATGTCAGTACAAAAGTTATATTAATGGCATATTATGCTTTCTTTCATATTCATAAACAATACAGTATTCTTCTCTGAGGAAACTTGAAAGGAGTAAAATAAATATCTAAATGGCAAAAAAGGTAATCAGATATAGCAAAGTGTTGAAAGATGTGCTTCACATAAAAATCATTTTATAGAACTAGGCATATTATCAGTTCCCAGTTTATTTATTTTATATGCCCTTTTATATATTAGAGAAAATACAAATACCTTTAACCTCAGAACAGATATAAACATGCATAATACAAGAGGAAAAAAATTAATAGACATTCCTAGTACAATATTAATTATAAATCAATACCATTATACCTATATGTATATTAAACTTTGTAACAAGCTTCCTCAAGAACTAGCATCAATCAGTACTAAATGCTTGAAATATGTGATTACGAAACGATTAAAGCTAAAAGTGTTTTATGATGTAAATGATTTTGATTGTCCTGTGAATGATTTATATTATCAGTGAGTATGAATTAGGTAATACATTCTTTAATAATTGCTAATAGCTAGGTTTATTATATAAGACAAACCTTGTAAGTAGTGATTGTGATGAAACCAATATCTTTTAAGATCTGATGGTGAATAAAATTCTGATTCTGATTCTAATATTGATCCTTGTGTCTGATGGTTGACTGTTGTTGCTGTATGGGGAGTTAGTCCTGATTTCATTCCAGTAACAATCTTCAGCTCCTTTTGCATCCATTATAGCAACATATGTGCTAGGCACACACTGTTCTGCTATTCCTTTTTCTAACTATAGAACTTTACTTCTGTCACTTCATAATATAGATTGTAACAAAACAAATGAAGGATTATAGCAGTCTAACAAGAACCTCATTTATCTGGCCCTCATTAATCCAGATCTCTGGTTTATTCAGACTGATTTTTGTTCATACTTAGTTACGCTTACGTTGCTTTTTTGCTTTTCAAATGCAACACAAACTTGAAACAAAATAAACTTAAATGCTATTTCAGAAAATAAAAGTGAGTAAGTATTGACATTAAGTATCAAAATGTGTTTTTTATTTATTCTTATTAGTGCCAAAATAAATGTTTGTGTAGATTAGTAGTTTATATTGATTTAATAGTTTGTTTCTAGATAATCTGGAGTTTTTTAATTTGGATTACCTGCAGTCCTACCTAGTCCAGATAAACAAGGTTGTTGTGTATGTGCATCACCATCCTAATATGCTTTGGATTGGTTGAGAAAAAAATAATATTAGAAAACCTATTTTCCATTTACTCTTCTTAATTTGTAACGGTATTAAATGTTGTGTGTTTAACATTAATTGTAGCCCCACGTTGGGCGCCAATTTGCGGTAGTATTAATGTTACAATGTGTTTAACATTATTATAGCACCACGTTTGGAAGCCAATTTGATGCGGTATTAAGGTTGTGTGACTTCATGTGTTGCCATCTTGTGACGTCACTCCTTGTTTGGTTCGTAGCTCCCTCTGGCGTAGCAATTTGTATCAATTAGTTTCCGAAAGAATTTAAAGTTTTGTATATTGTCCTCCGGCTAGCTATCATCTTATCTTAGTAGAACATTTATCTCTGTGCAGGGTGTGAATCGGAAAGGAATCTTTTATCCAGAAATTATACTTAATGAAGAAATTGGTTTTATAACTTTTATTGCCGAACACGTTCACTAACATTTTTTACATATTAATCTGGATACTTGCCAAACTGAAACTGTTTGTAATAACTTCTTATTTATCACTTTTAACTCGCATACTTCAACTTTATGTAATTTTTTTAAATGTATAATACTTTATAATAATTCTCGTAATTCTGCTGCGTGTAACTTGGCGAAATGAATGAACTGAGAGACCGACGTGTAGAGTATTGAGAATTCTGTTGAACTGGGGGGGACTCTACCTCGGGCCTGGCTTATTTATACGCTTGCCTCAAGATACGCCTAAAGATTATAAATGAACTGCTATTGGCTAATAAAACGCGCCAACATTAGCGTCTATTTTAATATCCAATGAAAACCACTAATACATATTACTTTAGGAAATGTTCTAGAAGCTTCTAACGAAAAGGCGCGAAACATTACGTAACTTCCTGGTTCCCGGTAATGATAAACAACTCATCCCCTCGCTGCATTATTGCGTTATTATTGACAGTTTCAGTAAAGCCGTATATTATTATTTACCAATAATAATTACAATTAATAAACCTCTGAAATCAATGTCACATAAAAATACATATTCATATTACAATCATTATTTACGTCTGAGTAATTTGTGATACAAATTACCGTATCATATGCCCCACTAGAAACATAATTATAAATATTTATAACTTGTTTGGAAATTTTAAAATTGTGTTTTTAGTCTCCTAAATCTTGGAACACACGCTATCACTTTCACTTGACACTTCACACGCATTTAACACATGACATGTTTTTCCTCTATCTCGCCACTACTTACTGGCTCTGGTTTAATTAATTTAGATATTAAGCTGACATCACAAAATTTTTTTTTTATAGCAAATACCTTACCCTAAATTATTTGATTACTGTTACCAAATTGTTTACTTTCTTAAGTTGACAAAAATTTATACATTTAAGATTTTTGTAATTATTACACATATTTACCAAAATATTCACCCTTTACATATATTTAAATCTCTTAAATCTAAGTAATGTTTCACATGTTCTGTTTGCTACATAAGTATTTGTTTTTAATTATTTTTACCAATTTTTTTTTATTCTGAATTTTATTTTAACAATACTCTTGGAATAGTATTTATATACTTTACTTTAATATCATATTAAGTTTAAATCTTTACATTCTTAATTTTCAAATACTGTTACAGTTAATAAAAATGTTATTTTTTTTTATATAATTTATTTCTCTTTTCAAATGACATATAAATAATTAACCCTCTTACGTTCCAATACATTTCTCTGCAAGTCATCTTTACCTATCCAGCATTTACTTTACATCTCATTGCTATTTACCCTCCTGGATCAAATTGTGTGTGGCTAAACATTACTCGTAGCCGTAACCTAACCTTCAAATTGTTGTTCATGAATAACCTCTTGTATTCATATAAAATTTCATTCCCTGATAATATTTGAAAACAATCTACAGTTTCTTGAACAATACATCTTTTAACAACTTTCATTTTCAACTCTTTAACTACCTCTTTAATTTGAGAATACTCTGACAAATCTGTACTAAACTGTACTGGACTGGAGTTTTCATTTTGAACATCTTGGTACAATTTATTTCTTTGCATTACTGACTTCTGTATTTCTGATATCTCCCCTCTGAAATTGACTTGCGCCTTATTCACATCTACATTCATAACCTCTTTTATCTCCCTTAACTCACTTGAAATACTACTCATTTGATTTCCTAGCTCTGTGCATTCTACATTAACCTCACTTTTAGTATTAACCTCACTTTCTTTGTTACCTATTTCCATGCTCATGTCTAGCATTTTCTTTGAAATTTCTCCTATCTCACTTACTATTACTTCCTCATTTTCATCTATCATTTCTGGCATACTACTATCTAGCTTCATAACTTTCTTTTCAATTTCTCCACTGCTTTGATCTACTTTTCGCTCTAATATCTCATTACTCCTACCAATATTTTCAATTGATTTCCTGTTTTGTTCTAAGCTCTTACCAATATCTTCACTCAATTCCCTATGTTCTTTGTTTATATCTTCTCTCAATTCCATAAAACTCTGATCTATTTTCTTACTAATATATTCCCTCGTTTCCCTAAAAGTCTTTTGCATATCTTCTCTAAATTGATCTCTAAAATTTCTCAGCATTTCCATCATTATTCTAGCATCAATAGTAATATTTCCTGCTATTCTATTCTTAGTTTCTGCATTAATATTTCCTCCCTCAAATACTATATCGTTTGAGCTTTTTTTTGTAACCTGTATTGAATTACAGCTAACTGTTACACTATCCCCTTCCATCATTGTTTCTTCTGTATTACTGGTAGCCATTGTTTTTGTTTCCTAAAAAAAATTACAATCACCTGACCTTTGTGATGCTGTCTGTTGATGTAGCTTTGATGTCCAGCGTTCTGCCCCATTCTCCTAGATTTGTATGTCGCTTCTGCGTTGTGTTGTGACGAATCTACGTCGTTTCGATGTTTTTTGTATCCACTTATCCGCGCCGTTTGTCGCTCCTCTAGTTGTTTCTTGAATCTGCGTCTTGTAGATCATTTCACTGCTGTATTCCTGGTTACTCTGCTTCATTCCTAGTCATCGTGTTCCTTTCCTGGTCACTTCGCCCCACGTCCTGGTCATCGTTTTCCTTTCCTGGTTATCGTGCCCCACGTTCTGGGTGCCAATTTGAAGTAGTATTAATGTTGTTTTTACTTCACGCGTATTTGCGAGAGAACTTGCTTTACGTAATATCTTTTTGTTGTCGAGCCCCACGTTGGGCGCCAATTTGTAACGGTATTAAATGTTGTGTGTTTAACATTAATTGTAGCCCCACGTTGGGCGCCAATTTGCGGTAGTATTAATGTTACAATGTGTTTAACATTATTATAGCACCACGTTTGGAAGCCAATTTGATGCGGTATTAAGGTTGTGTGACTTCATGTGTTGCCATCTTGTGACGTCACTCCTTGTTTGGTTCGTAGCTCCCTCTGGCGTAGCAGTTTGTATCAATTAGTTTCCGAAAGAATTTAAAGTTTTGTATATTGTCCTCCGGCTAGCTATCATCTTATCTTGGTAGAACATTTATCTCTGTGCAGGGTGTGAATCGGAAAGGAATCTTTTATCCAGAAATTATACTTAATGAAGAAATTGGTTTTATAACTTTTATTGCCGAACACGTTCACTAACACTTTTTACATATTAATCTGGATACTTGCCAAACTGAAACTGTTTGTAATAACTTCTTATTTATCACTTTTAACTCGCATACTTCAACTTTATGTAATTTTTTTAAATGTATAATACTTTATAATAATTCTCGTAATTCTGCTGCGTGTAACTTGGCGAAATGAATGAACTGAGAGACCGACGTGTAGAGTATTGAGAATTCTGTTGAACTGGGGGGGACTCTACCTCGGGCCTGGCTTATTTATACGCTTGCCTCAAGATACGCCTAAAGATTATAAATGAACTGCTATTGGCTAATAAAACGCGCCAACATTAGCGTCTATTTTAATATCCAATGAAAACCACTAATACATATTACTTTAGGAAATGTTCTAGAAGCTTCTAACGAAAAGGCGCGAAACATTACGTAACTTCCTGGTTCCCGGTAATGATAAACAACTCATCCCCTCGCTGCATTATTGCGTTATTATTGACAGTTTCAGTAAAGCCGTATATTATTTACCAATAATAATTACAATTAATAAACCTCTGAAATCAATGTCACATAAAAATACATATTCATATTACAATCATTATTTACGTCTGAGTAATTTGTGATACAAATTACCGTATCAAATTTAAGTTGATTTCTTTGCATAACACCATTATTGTTTATACAGCCTTATTTTAATTATAGGCCCCATGGTGCTGCTATACCAGAAAACCTCTTTATTGCTCTCAACAACAGCTACAATACAGCAAATCTTACTAATATTAAAGTTAATCCAATGGAAGTAATGCAACAATGGTCCACACAACCAGGCTACCCTGTTGTTACTGTACATTCAACGGAGAATGACACAGTTCTGCTTCAACAGGTAAGAGGATCTTATATGAGAACACAGCTCATAGTCCAACAATATTTTAATAAAATATAACAGACATAGCAAAGCCTGAGTTCTAGATTGATATCGTATCATATATTTTTATTCTTGTTGAAAAAAAGCAAAATCACACACCCTGTCTGTTAATTCTTTAAGAAAAGGGGATAAAATTCTATTCATGTTTTAGGACTGTCTACTGCTGACTAAAAAAAAAATTGGCCCTATAACTCTTTTTCTGCTCATGGCACACCATACAGCAATTTTTTCATCATGGAGGGGCACTTCATGAACAATATTAGGTTTGCCATAGCCCTAATAGCAATTGTTTTGAGAATACACATATCCATAAAGGTGGAACCAAGCCTCATCCAAGAAAAGTATTGAATATCGCTCTATTTCACCACTGCATACACTATTGAGACTTCATTCACAAAATGTGCTCCTGATTACAGGATCACCTGGTTGAAGAGCACGTGCCACAGTTATTTTATATGGTTTTAACATCAACAATTTAACAGCTTTCACACAGAGCCATAAGAAATGCCTGCTACTGTTGTGAAAGACACCTAAGCAATTTTTGGGGGAAGTCTCCAAACGATGATCTATGTTGTCTAATGGTTCTTCAATAAGAAACCTATGCTGTCTTTTAGGTTTCTTAGACTAAACACTTCCATTTTTAACAACATTCATTACTTCTACTCAAACAGCACTATACATGAGCATTCTACTAGAAGCAGGAACAATATTCACTTACAAGCTGCAAGAATGACAAAAAAGGCTAACTCTATATTACATACAGGAATCCTGATGTATAACTTAATTACAACAAAAATTAATGACAAACATCCACCTAGGTTCAGAATGTAGGTTAAGAGGTTTTCAATTCATCACTGTTTTTATAATATACAAGAGTTTTTTGAGTTCTTTAACTATAAGGTATAGATACACCATGTAAATAGGATCCTTAAAGCAATGTTTAACTATCTTTTTAAGTATATAGTAACTTATTGAATTATTTATATTTGTGATGTAATTATTTGTAGAAATAGATTATCCTACTGTACTTGACGAAGCCATGAGATTGTAACAAATTTCCAATCAGTGAATAATCCATCCGTCTGCTCGCCCACCCATCCAATCTATCAGGTGTATGGCTGTTGTAAGACCTGGAACTTTTACACCCAGAAATCTTTCTGCATACCATATTTTCATTTACGAGCTACGTTAACACATACAAATCATAAACAAATACATGCTGCCAGTAGAAAACATATACTGAGCCATAACATACTTTGTCACTAAATACAAGACAAAACAATAAATAACTAATAATATAACAACTACAGCATATCACTGTCAACTCATACTGCAGGGCCAGAGCAGAGCAAAGCCACGTCAGTAGCATGACCTTGATTACAGCAGCAGCAGCATGGAATCACGTGTTCACACATCCAATAAAATGACACTGTGCAGCCAGTTCTTAGTTCATTGGCTCTCTCGTTATTTATTAGTAATACTTGTATAGAACTTTCTGTCATTTATGTAATCATCTTCAGATAATAAAACTAGAGATATGCATAAAAGCAATACTTTATGAATGAATTTCATGTACTCATAAAATTTTTAGGTACTTCAGTAATTACCACTTTTGCAGTTTTCCTATCTTTGTTGTTATTATTATTGTTATCATTATTGTTATTATTATTGTTGTTGTTGTTTCCCCCCCAGAGAAACCTCTTTAATTCAAATTTCTATGTTTTGTTTCAATACACACTGCCATTTGTGAAAATTGCATCACCACGAAGGATATGCATGAATTCAATGAATTTAATACCACAGGTTAGGTACATGACATGTAACAAATGATAAACTTTTCAAATCTATACGTACCCTTTGAGCCCTAATATTCAGTATTTGTTGTGGCCTCCATGTGCGGAAATTAGAGTTGCTATATGCTGTGGCATTGAATCAAAATGTTCTGAATAAGTTCCTGAGGGATTTCCCTCCACACAGTTTGTATTCGAGCCCACAAATCCGTGACACTGGTTACTGGAGGACTGTGACGCACCACGTGCCGACCAACCATATCCCAGACATGTTCAATGGGCGATATGTCAGGAGAATGTGCAGGGTAGGGAAGTAATGGTACCCGTCACTCTTCGAAGAAGGCTTGTACATTCCTCGCAATATGTAGCCGGGTATTGTCCTGTTGAAATGTGGAGTGTGGAGATGCCTGAAGCAGGGGGAGTACCTCAGGCTCTACAATCACCGTTAGGTACCGGTTGCTGTTCAAAGTGCCCTCAATTCTAGGAGGCGAGATCGGTTGTTGTAACCAATGGCGCCCCAAAACCATCACACCTGGTGTTTGTCCGCTATGCCGCTCAACAATGTAGCCCTCAAGGTTGCGCTCACCACGGTACCGCCGGACACGTATGCGGCCATCACTGTAGGACACGTTGAAGTGGGACTCGTCCGAAAAGACTACATTTTGCCACTCAGCACCCCAGTGACGATGTTCACGTGTCCATTGCAGTCGGAAGAGCTTGTGGTTTCTGGACAATGGAAACCGACGTAATGGCATGCATGCAACAGTCCAATCTGCAGCAGACGGCGACGAACCGTTAATGTAGATAAATTCACGCCTGTTGCAGTGCTCCAGCGTCGAGCCAACACTGCGGATGAAGCTATACGGTCTGTTATGGCCATGCGACAAGATGACGGTCATCCCATGCTGTGGTCATGTTCCGCGGTACAGTGACCGCTCTTCGCTGCGTACAACCTTCATCTATCCACTGCTTCCACACACGCATCACTGTCGCAGCAGCATGCCCTGTACGAGCCGAAATGTCGCGGTATGACAAACCCGCTTCCCGGAGACCGATCATTCTGTCCCGTTCGAACTCACTCACATGCTGATATGGCTCCCTTTGACCTCGATGAGGCATACTGACACTGATTTTATTGTTTCCACCTTGTTTGACAGCTCTGCACTGACTACACTGGGCTCAACACTGGCCTAGTCGGACCGACACGAGAGGGCATTGCTCGACCTACGTGTACCCCATCTCTCTGCAAACCTAATCACTTATTGCTTGCACACTCTTCCACACTTCCACCAAGTTTGGAGTTATTCGGGAATTTCTTTCTTGGTATTGCAATTTTCACAAACGGCAGTGTAGAGTACTAGGTGTTCAAATACTTTTGGGAACTAAATTATCATTGAACGCCTACAGCTATTTTCACTAGACAATCTAGGCAAAAACTATTATGTGATAACTAATAAATCTCTACATATATACATAGCTCTAACCACATAAAAATACATCAGAAACATTAGCTTAGTTCTAAAGCTTTGCTGCCATAAAAAAGGATGAGATGTAAGTAAGTCTACCTATCATTATAAAACATTGAAAACAATAAAATAAACTTGGATTTAAGCAATGTATTAGTGAAATTGGTCAAAAATTTGAAAATTTTCAATTTTTTGCTTTTTTCATTTTTGTTATAATTTGTACTTTCATGCTACACATTTGGTTTTTTAATATCAACAATTTTAAAGCCACAAGTCAATATTTAATTAGTCCTGTACCATTTAGAATACCAAAAGTACCACATTGAACTTCATACTCTATTTTTCTCAATTCCTTTCTTTTCTTTTTTTTTTTTTTTTTTTTTAGTGTTTTCCATAATTCAAAATGCTCCTTGAAACACAGTTTATAATTCATTAGCTTGAAATTTCCAGTAGAGCTTCAGGAATTATAGATTTTAAAAATTTTATGCACCAATTAAAAATATTAAATAGTTCAGTTAAAATCAATTATTTTCATAATTCACATTGAAAAAGTTTATTCAATAAAATGCATATGATTTTTTTCTCTTAAACTAATTGAAGTTAAGACTTGCTGGCACAATAATTTCTTGATGTTGATATACTAAGCTCAGATTAAACATTTTGAAGTGATACAATAACTGTAGGATACAACGAGCACTTCATATTACCATACCAAAAAGTGATTTATTATTAATCAAAAATTAATGTTTTAATAACAGTTTGACATAGCTCATTGAAATTGTGTGTGCACTATAAGTTTTATGTTCTGAGTGTAGGTAAAAACATCTATGCAATCTGAAGAAAACCATAGATTTTGGGATTTTTACAGATGCATTGCCTTAACAATTAAACAGATCGAAAAATCAAAAATAGAAAGAAATTTTATCAGAAGCAGACAACAACAAAAAGCAATAATATTATGTACCTTTACTACAATCACCAGATAAGGTGCTTAAAATTATTCTGCTGTTTGCATATTTATCAAAAAGTTGCATTGAAAATGTATACCATTACTAAAATAATACCATGTTGTCATACATGCCCTACAGTAAGTTCATATTTTTCAGAAAGAGCAGCTGCAACTGCTCCAAGCTCTTGGGGCATCTTGCAAATACTCAATCTATCCATTGAAGCCAAATAAAAAATGTTGAGTAGTTATTCAATTTGAGTTGCCTTAATAAATCAAGAAGTTTTAAAAATCAACTAAATTGGTTTAGTTCAGTAACAAAAGTGATATGAAATGGTAGAAAAACAATTTAAATGAAATGCAATAACAATGACAGGCCTTTTAACAAGCACATGGCTCCTACATGTGGCCAATGAAAAGCTGACAAAGAATGATACAGGCAGTAACCCAAATATATTTGTACACCTAGTATAAAGTCATATTATTTACAGCATATGAGTTATAATCAATTTAGACTGTGGGATAAATTATAGCAGTCTTTAGAACTTGAAATGAAAGCTAATCCATCATGTATTAACAAACAAATATGCGGGATGAAATAGAGTGAGAGAAGGTCGTTAAGGCGTGTCCATGTGTACATTTTTTGAAAGGGTGTGTACACCTTAATTAAGAAAATTAGACTGAGACTGTTGGCCATAAATTTCTTTGTTTAGAATATGTTTGAAATTATTTGGTTTTCGTTTAGGAGCGATTCTTTCTCAAGAAAACAGAAGTGAACAGCAGCCTATGGACTATTCCTATTTCTTATGCCTGTGTAGATGACAAAGCCTCTTTTGATAACACTGAACCCAGGATTCTTATGACAGAGTCAGAGCAGTTGATATCAGAGTTCAATACATCAAGAGTTTGCCTGATCAATGTCAAACAATCCGGTAAGTTGATAATGATCCACAATTCTTATATTGCTCTTTGAGGTATGCAATATTGTAATATTATGTGATACATGCCTCTTTATTAAATGAGTCAATTCCTCTTATTTTGTGCTTTAATTCAAACTGCAGGTCTGTAAACTACTCACTTTTCACAATTTTAGTCACTTTTTCTAATAAGCTGATCTTTTTTTTAAAAAAAAAGGTCATTACTTTTCTCGCTATTTCAATTAATTACTTTTCACTGATTTAATAACTCACAAAAGGGAATTCTCTTTATACTTAAGAAATAACCTAAAATAAACACATAGGTACCTAACTTTGAATACTTATGTCTGTATTAGATACTGTAGAAGAACACTTGAAAGAAATCATCCCATTTCTTTGCTTATCATCTCATCTGTTTGACCAACATGGGTAGTTGAGGTTGTTAAGACATAGATTCCTAAATGGGAGGTCTGTGGTCCAAATCCTGCCAGGCCATTCTCTCTGGCTAAGGTTTCTTTTTAGGTTTTTCACAGTCCTTAATAACTGGCAAATGCCAGAGAAGAGGTACCTGAAATGTTTCCTTCCAATTTTCCTTTTTCAATTATCATTTCTGTACCATCTTTGGTGTCATATGAAGTAAGAGTAAGCATTAAACACTGAGTCTTTGTGCATCTATTCAATTGTAGTGACTGCTGTCCCAGAACACTGTTGCAGAATATAAATAAGTACGTTGCTCATTTTGGATTTACTTTGTGTGCATATTAAAATTATATTCAATTAAAACTGACACTGCATGATGTACCAAAAAATAATTTATTCACTAGAAAACCAAGGACATGTAACATAGTAATTTAATGTAACTAGGCTCCTAGTTGTAGATATTAATGATATCCACAATATTTTGGGTTTGACTATTTCTCAGCTGGGGTCTTATTTATAAAAAATATATATATGAAATAAAGTACTTTTAAAACCGTAAAATATTTTACACACACCATAAACAGAAAATGGGCATTTCTGTAAACAAACAATGAAATTTGCACCATACCTGCCATGAAATATGATTCTTCTCAAGATAGCACTTTGATTCAATTGGTATGTAAATTTTGTTTGTTATTGCAAAGCCAAACACGTTTACAGGAAGAGAATTACAAGCCTCATATGAAAGTAGCATTGTGTAAGGGATGTATTGCACATTTGAACAACAGATTAATCAGCAGAAAAAGTTTTGCTGAGTGTTATTTCCATGGGAAATCTGTAGCTTGTTGCAACTTTTCTTTGGTGTGACTGTGAGAATACTGCATTTATTTACAAATGTAAATGGGATAATCTGCAATATTTCATTCCAGAGCTGAAACATAAAGCTTTTATTTTTCCTACAAATGTGTAAATATTACTACACAAATATTGCATTAACCAGGAACACAAAGCTACACGTGTGTGGAAGTGTTCAAAAAAAAGGAATTAAGCAAACAACGAGAAATGAAATGACAACAGTCCATTGGAAATAGGAAAACTTAATTCTTATACACAGGTAAAGTAGCCTTCACTACGATAACCTGAAAATAATGATGTGCTAATGTTAATTTGATGTCAAACTGTGACATGTGGGATTGAGAAATTTAAATATTCAGTTATGAAAGTACAATATTGCTCTATTTATCACTACTGCTGCCACCTTTGCACATTTATATGAGGGTGGGTCAAAAAATAACAGAATTATTTTTTTCTGTTTAAACATATGCGCATAAAATTTCACCAATCATGGTGACTGATGCTGGGATATGTGCGACATTGTCTGTGTGCAGTTTGTCTGAGGGAGTCATTGTGTAAGCATGTGTTTTAGTGACCCAATAAGGATTTCAAGTTAGAACATGAGCGTCAATTCAGTTCTGTGTTCTTCTGAAGAAGTCAAGAACAAAAATGCTGCAAATGATACCAGAAGCATATGGAGACCAAGCTTTATCAAAAGCACATGATTTTGAATGGCATAAAAAATTTCAAGATGGCGAAAAAAAGTTTTGAAGATGCACCATATCCAAGACTTCCCTCCACATCAAAAACTGAGGTGAACTGTAATACCATTGACATCACGTTGCAGCGAGATTTCAGAGATTATGCACATTTCATATGGGTCAGTTGAAGACATAATTCATGATGATTTGGGCTACAGAAAAATGGCTGCAAAATGGGTCCCATGAGAAACAATGTCTCATCGGGTCATGACCTGCCAGCAATGGATCTCAAAGCTTCGTAGGGAACCCAACTTTCTGGACAAGGTTGTCACATGTGATGAGAGCTGGTTTCATCACTGCGATCTGGAAACCAAAAAACAAAGTGCACAATGGAAACACCCTTCCAGCCCAAGGCCAAAAAAAGCAAAGGTGCAACCAAGTGCAGGGAAAGTCATGCACCTTGTGTTTTTCGACAAAATTGATGTAATTTATGATCACATGGTTCCTAACATACCACAGTAACTGCTCAATACTGCAGTAATATCCTTAAAGCACCACTCAAGATGAAAATGGCTAAAAATATACCATCCCTTACTGCCAATAGATGGATCCTCCACCAGGACAATGCCCCTGCTCATTGAACCATAGCAAAACAAACAACAATCACTCAACTAGGTATTGAAATCATGCCCACCCACCATATTCGCCGAATCTAGCACCCTGTGATTTCTATCTGTTTCCACGAGTGAAAAAAGTACTTTTTGGGTGCCAATTGCAAACCGATAAAGAACTAAATAATGTTATTTCGGATATACTGAACAGGATGTCAAACAAGGGCTTCTCTAAGTTTTTTGAAAAGTGGATAGAACGTTGGAACCAGTGTGTAGCCTCAGAAGGAGGGTATTTTGAAAGTTTGTGATTAAATTCAAATTAAAAAAAATCATTGTGCCCAAGCAAAAAAGGTTTTTCCCATTTTTTTTACCCATCCTCATATCATCAAATAACCACTGCTTAGTGAGTGTTTAAAATGCCACCTCATAAGATTTTAATTTATTACAAAATTGGGGCTTACTATATGACTGGACCTCAATCAACTTTCCTGATATGGAAACTTCAAAGATTATATAAAATATATTTTGTTTTCTTGTGGTGCCAGAAGTGAAATCCATACATTTTTCCATCAGTCACTTTATTTTTCCATCCTTTATCCTCTGATCAGAGGTTTTGCTTACTTTTTTATAGGCATAAGGTTGTTTGCAGACTTGAAACTGTAATTCATAGTCAATATATGTAAAAACATCAGTCACCATGATGTACAAGTACCATAATATTCTTATCTTTGTTTGTACACTTGGAAAATACAATGGATAGTAATATTGTATAACAGAAGACTAGAAACAGTGATGTGTTAATCATTAAGCGATAATGAGTTGGTAATAGTAACAGTAACATTACTAAAAGCTTTTAACTTACTTGAACATGTTCCAGGAGACAGTTTGTCTCCTCCCCTCTCTCCCCTTCCCTCCTCCTGATTTAAAAAATTGAGTTTTGGCTTCATTGCTTCATGTTACATTCATATACTTAATCAATGTTGTCAGTTACTCAATCAAAATCAAAAATTACCAGAAACGTTTGTCACAGTTCTATTATATTTATAAATTAAACCAGAATTGCACAATCATTGTTAATCCCAAAATAATTAAATTCTTTCAAAGAGTAAATGATCCTGCAAAGTTAGCTATAATAATAAATTAAATTATTATGTAAAAACTACAGGTTACAGGGCATTTGACTGTAAATGCAAACATCAGCCCAAATTGAGAATTATCATCCACTCCACCCTCTGGTACTGTACCCCACTCATGATGCCTGTTGTGAGCAGAGGTGGGGGATGCAGCGGCCGAGCACTAGGCCTTGGCCCATCAACAGGCTGTTGTGCCAGGGATTTTAGTTTAGTTTAATTGTTTTAGTATAATGATAGATTTTGTACACCTATAGAGTTTCTGCTAATGAAATCCTTAACATTCTTGCAGGCTATTATCGTGTCAACTATGCTGCTGACATGTGGAATAAGATTATTAACTTACTACTTCAAGAAAAGTTTGCTGACTCATTTCCTGCATTAACCAGAGCACAGCTGCTAGATGATTCCTTTGCTCTTGCTCAAGCAGGGATCATAAGTTATGATGTGCCAATACGTATCTCAAAATATTTAGAAAAAGAGAAGGATTTCATTCCATGGTACTCTGCCTTGAATAGCTTGTCATTCCTCAACACCAGGTTTCATGGAACAAAGAAGTACACAGTATTTAGTGTGAGTATTGCACAGTTTTTTCACTTTAACTTCTATCTGGATGATTTATTTTCCCCTGTAACTAAAACAGTTGTATCTCATAGTAGCTTCCTAAAGATGCAGTTGTGTAACACTTGGTCTTCCTTTCTACAATGACTATACAGGCTGAGTTAACTAAAGCTACCATCAAAACAGGCAGTCAAGGTTGTTAAGCCATGGACTCATAAACGGAAGGTACATGGTTCAAACCCTCCCTTACTGAAGTCTCTCTCAGTCCTCATAACCAGTAAATGCCAGGGAGATCCCTAAACTTGGGCCTGGAATATAAATAAAAATAAGAATTGAAAAGCCACTTTCACAGGCATGAAGGTAGGGGAAGGATCTCATCAAAGGAGATGATATAAACCATTCAAAATGCAAGCAAATATGATTTTCAACATAAACTTTGTTTTTAATGAAAACCCCATATTATTTTTGACGCAGTTGATAACATGGAAAATAAATTAAGAATGGCATTTATGGTACTGCAATAGTTCAATTACATCCCAAGAAATCATAATGTGAAATTGACACTTGAAATACAATGAAAGAGATAAACCTTTATTTATTTTTCTTTTTTCATGAATGGAAACTCTGTTATTTCCAGTGCAATTGATAACACAAAAATAATATTAAGAACAGTTTTGTCGCATATAGTATGTAAATCACATCATTATTAACTGCAATGTGAAGTTTGTACTTGAGACACAATGATGCAGTTGAACCTCAGAATGTGCAACTGATGTGCATTTCATGGTAACTCAAGCATCAACTTCACATTACAGTTTCTAGGGATGCAATTCATCTATTATGACACCAAAATGCCATTCTTAACATTATTTTCCATGTCATTGTGTCTAAATAATATGTAGTTTTCATTTAGAAAAACTAAATGCATATTGAACATCTCTTGTCTGATATAATAGGTATCTCAATGAAACAAAATTTGTAAACTATAAACTAGTACTTGTTAAATATTAAATAATGAAAATAATAAATATAGAAAATTAATGTCAATAGTATGCCATTTTATGATCATTATTTTATTTTTTTAATATTATGACCTTCAAATGGCCTAAATTTCTATGATGACAGCCTCCTATATAGATCATGAAATGAATGCTATGGCATTTCAACAGGAATAGCAGTAATTTCTCTGCAAATCCTTTCTTTCAGTTCTTCAAGCTTTTATAGATGAGTTGAACATATCCTGCTCTTCAGATATCCCCATAGAAATAGTATCACACAGGCAGGTATGGGAGGCCAAGCAATATCCCCATATTTAGAATTTACGTGATTCCCAAAGAGTTGGTGCACAGCTGCCATAGGAATTTAGCCATGCGTACTGCAATGCCATCTTGTTGGAACTGCATTGGCTCCTTCGAGGGAAATCTTGCCATTCCCAGAATAAGGAAGCCTCAAGCATATGGATATATCAATTAGAAGACACTGTTGTTGTTTGCCCTTTTTCACCTTCAACAGAGGCCAATACCCCTTTGTGAAGAGATTGCACACCATACTGTTACATTCTGACTGTGTAAAGGTGTCTCATATAGTTTTTAAGGAATATTTGGGTACTAGTAGCAAAACTTTTGTTTATTTACAAAACTGCTTAAGTAAAAATAGGCTACATTGGACATCCATGGAGTTTGCTTATATGAGTAAATTGGTTATCTTTAACAAATTCGACTGAAAACTGATCACAAAATTCAATCTGGTTAATTTTGTCTGTAGGTTTTAATTAATGGACAATCTGCAGCTTATATGAATGAAAAGTGCTTTTTGCCAAATTCTGTGAACATTGGTATGGGAAATGTTCAATAGCACTGAAAGCCATCACAATGAATTTTTAGGACTCCAAATAACAGAACTTCTTAGTCTCAATGTCTGTTTGTGTTCTAAAGGTTCTCTGCTTACCTGGTGGCTTCTTCTTTTGTACTGAAGCTGTTTGTTCACAATTACTCACCCATGTGTTAATGGCATATGCTAATGGCACTCCTTCATGTCGTCCAAGATTGTAGTGATGTAGGTACGCTCTTCTTACAGCTGTTAGACTATCATTGTTCTTATAAAACAGTTTTACAGCTGTGGCACGTTGAGCAGCAGAACACATCAACATATTAACAACAAAGACATAAAATGAGTGGACAATTAATAATGATAATAATAATTTATTGATCCAGTAAATCCTTTGTACATCACAAAGTCAACATTGGACAAGTAAATATTACATAGAGAATATAAAACAACAACATTTAAGATAGTTAATATGACATACAAGATTTTCCAAAGAAATGAATAAGTTTTGTTTCATTTAGACACCCTGTATAATATATATTCTCTGGTAAACCTCTCAACTGTCCAAGTATTACAAATTCTATTGCTAGCATTTTATTATTACTTCTAGAGCATAGTATAAAATACTTGCAATAATGAGTTACCTTTGAGTTTATGATACCTAGACACTGCCATTGGAGGTTTGCCTTTAATGGAGGTTTATTTTTGTATATGCTGTGATATAGAGCATTATCAGCCACAATGTCACTGTGAAGGGTATATTAGGTAAAAACTTCTCCTCCAACCATTTTTAGAAATTTTCTCCATTCATTTGGCCATAATAATCCCCACTAGTAAGCTATGAATATCAAAGAAGCTCTGAGCAGAAACCTTCATTGCTGCCTGTGTTTACAAGAATCAGGCAGTTTGGGGAGCCAGTATTTGTCAGTATCCTACAAACATCATCACTCTGCCAGCACTTTCCAAATGTCAAGTTATTGTCCATCCAGCTCATGAATGTAAATGATATTTCTCTTAGTATTTCTGTAATCATTTATAGCTCTTAGCTATCTTCTCTCCAGTTAATTATGGCCCACATTCAGGCCCATCAACACAGGTGGCAGAACTTGCTAAAGCTTGTGTACAGGAGATACACAATTCAAATCAAGCCAAACCAACCTCCCTGACTGAGGTTCTTTCCAGATTTTCCTTGGTTCTCATAACTAGTAATTACTGGGAAGCAGGGCCGTATTCAGAGGGGTGGTTTTTAGGGTTCAAACCCCTCCCCCAAAACTTCTGAAAGTTTTATTTATTTAAATTCATATCAAAACAATATGGGAAATTTTCGTTAGATAACAGTAGGTCTACTGCTAATAGCACATTTACAAGAAAAACAGAAACTTAATATTTGTCACCTTACATATGTAAGGCTTTCGAAGCAGTCTCAATGTTTTGTGCTGTAAGGTAGAATATCTTCATTCTGGTGAGCTTTTCCTGTCTGTATAATGTTCCCAAGCAACTTTCTTATCCACATAACATCTATATACTACAGAGTAGGTACATGGTAACTGTGTGGGCTACTGTTAAGTTTAGATCTAGTTATGGAAAACCCTCCCCGAAATTTTTTTCTGCATACGGACATGCTGGGAAGGTACCCTAAACTTAGGCCAGGAACATTTTCATTCCCAATTATCATTTCATTATCCCATCTGTGACATTGCTGTATGCAATAAGACCAGGCATTAAACTCTACAAAAAATATTCAGGGCTCTTTTTCCCCAGAGTATGCAGCGATTTTTTTATCAGCTGTAGTACCATCCATCCTTATTCTTGTTACAGTAAATTTGAATATTCCACAATAATTTGCCACTCATAAATTTCTTTTTAATGTTACGCATTTCAGTTGTCCTAATTTGGCTTCTTCATCACATTCTTTAATCACATTTCTGTTACATTCACATGACTTTCTCTACCTACTATTTCACAAACCATCACTAAAGAGCATATTTTTCTATGTGCTTCATGTTAATTGAGGTAAACATTTGCAGAAATGCTTTTATTACATATTTCATTGTAAATAAAAAGTAAATACATTAGTCTTAAGTGGGGGTTTAAGGACGCTAAATATTTAAGGTTATCAGTGGTAGTTTTAAGTGATAGTCAAATATTTTAAAGAGAGTCACTATGTGATGGCTTTAAAATTATGTTCTCCTTGCATGACCACAAGAGAGAAGAAAGAAGAAAAAAAATGACTTAGTAAGAGAAAAAAAATTAATAAATACTCAAAAATTCAAACCAATAATGAGGTATAGCTCAAGAAAATGGCTAATGGCATATAAAACATATTTGAAATAAATTGTGTGTTTTAATGGGTTTTAAATTTTTTGTGACCTATGTTTTATCTATCTTTCATGGTTTACCAGTTATACAAAATTCAACAAAATTCTTTTCAAATGAAAAGGACTTCACAGGGTGTTCAGAAAATTTAGGATATGCATTTTATTTGTCACGTAAATACCTTAAACATATGGTATTTTAATCAAAATGGTTAAAAGCCATTTTTGAAAAAATTGCAAAAAATCCTCCATGAAAAGGGTACTTTGCAATGGGGGAATTTTCTTGAAATTCTTTGTGTTTCATCTTTGAAATATATTGAATCTAAATACCAAGTTTGTTATTTATTGGACATTTCATTTATGGGCAGTGCTATTCATACACCCACATGCACACATATACACACACGCACACACGTATGCACGCACGCACACACACATTCACAGACACTTACATTGACATACATACACACACACCTTTTTCTAAAAATGCTTCTTTTGTCATTCAGGTGCCTCAAAACATATATTTCTGGTGAAATCTTGATATCAAATTTTTAGATGGAATACAATACCTTCTCTACCTACTAGGTACGTGGCAGAGAAAGTAAAAGTAATAAAAGTAACAACATTATTAATTTGTATTATATTATAGTAAGATTTTTGAGCAGCAAGAACCAAACAATGTGTAATACCTACACAGCAGCTACATATTAGCCATCTTCTGTGGTGTAGGGGTACCATGCTAGACTAGTTCCCAAGGTTGTGGGTTCAAACCTGGCGGATTTTGAGGGCAATAGTTTTTTTCAGATATAAAAATCCTTAGCTTGGCTTCCTTCAGTGAGGATATAAAGCCAGTGGTCCCACGTCATAGTTCTACAGCACATAAAAGAACCTCAAGCCTGATAAAGAGGCCTCTGAGTAAAATTTCCAGTCTTTCATGCCCAATATAGAATGGGTTTCTAAGGACCAAATAGTTATAGTGTCCTAAATAAAATCTCCATTTCAATTTCAACTACATATTAGATATGACAGATGGATTACTCACATACATGCTTTGTAGTAAACAAATCGACTACATGAGCAGATAAACAATCCAAGCCCTCCACACACTTCAGCCACCACTTACCTTCTTCTGATCGCCAAATTGTGGTAATAGTAACAATTCTCATCTTAACTCCCACATTTTCTCAATCTGAAAGTACAAAAATGTATGTTGACATCATGTATAGTTTCTGTTTAATTAAACACTATAGGTGTCAATTTCATTTTTAGTAGTCCTTTAGAATATTAAATGTTTTTTCTTGGAAAAAACACAATAACTTTACAAAATCAGTCAGCAAATAAATCAGAGCTCTGTGGAAAATAATCAAAGGGGAAGCATGACAGATGATAAGATAATATGCGAAGCACAGGAGATTGCAAATGCATATAACAATTATTTTATTAACTTAACTGAAAGACTGCATTAAAAATACTTAAATTAAAATCACACAATTGCAATTCATTGTACATGTCATTCCATTTATAGTTGAGATTCTGCAAATAAAAATAAATTTAAAAACAAAAGAGCTTGAATATGTTGCTTAAAGAGTGTGAATCCTATAGCTTCATAGTTGCCTAACTCAATAAGATAGTGCAGATTACAAGAATGTAACAATTACAATTTTGTTCTAAGAAGGAATTAAGAGCAAAAATTACATTCTGTAAAGTAATAGTAAAAAAATATTCATTTAAATACTTTTGCTCATTTACTTCCCATTACTGTATATTATATTATATTATATTTTCAGGAATATACTTTGAAACTGCTCAACAATATTTACAATGAAGTGGGATTTAAGGAAATTACTGAGGATGATCATGTAAAGAAACTCCTACAAAATCTTGTGTTGACCTGGACTTGTAAACTGAATCATGAGTATTGTGTTGGAAATTCCACTCAAAAGTTCAGGAACATGAAGAATGAAGCAAGGTGTGTATTCATTTAGCAACTGCCATGACATTTTAGGTCATTATTTTTACTGAAATATTTATTTAATTGGTTATTAGATAATAAAATAATGCAATGAAATGCATCAATTGCTTTTGACATTTTGTCAATTTTGTGCTTTATTTAAATCACTAGAAATATTAACTTTCACAATATTTGTATATGTTTTTCCTTATTATAACTGACAGCAGTTTTGTGGAGTTATTGTTGAAGAAGCATGGGTAACCCCACAAAATAACCATTGGTTATTACCACAGCAAAACACATATCCATGTGAAAGTTTCTATATAATTGCTTTACTTTCTAAAGAGTCTATACTTTAGAAAATAAATTAGAGCAAATATCATTAAAGAAATTACATAGACATAATAAATTAACTTCAGTGATTCTACAGTGGATAATCCATGAGTTGCAGAAACATCAGAGCTAAATTTAAGGATGATAAGATCATTGAAACTTTCTAACTCAAGTAATTTCTTAGTTTGTAGGCCAACTAATTTAATTATATGCATTTATGGTAGTGCACCATAACCATTTGCAATGTGCAAATCAATCTTCAAATGATTAATTTCATAGATTTAGTTCTATATACATTTAAAGATACCTCATTTACCTTAAACTAGCAGTAGGCTTTTGTATTTCACACCACTCTTATTTACCTTGAATAATTCTGCACCCACTGAATAATATAAGGTAGAGAGAAAGATGATAACAACCCTATACCTAGGTATGTAAACTTGATTTAGCAACACTATCATTGTCAATGTAGTGCTGATGTCATGCTATTGCCTGCCAAGCTAGAGGGCCCCCTCCCATGCCCCTCAGTTTGAAAACCACTGCTTTAAAACATAAAGATCTTTTTTTTATGTTCTTTTTATTTTTATTACTATTTATTTATTTATGATCAATCCGCATTATAGTACTTTACGGAACTCTGTTAACAAAGAATTTTTAACAGTAATTTGCTGAGATTGACCATAAGGGCTCCTTGAGCAAAATATAAGGGAAATTAATTAACTAACTAGTGCTGAGCTGAAGCTTTCCTGGCAATGTGAATACTCTAGATTTTCTTGGGCTTCCAACTAAGTGTAGAGTTGGTTAGAAACCAATGTTTTGGGAATGTACATCATTCCAATCTTCAGGGTAGCTGAACAACACAAATTAGGAGTCCTTCATATTTATACTAATGTCTGTGGCGCTTAGTCCACAGACAAAGGAAACTTTAGCTAGCTCATCCGATAAAGACAATCTAAACCGAGATTCTAGGCTGCAGCTCAACATGGCCTGGAAACCAGCCTTAAAAGTGCATCAAAAACAACACAGAAACACAAAATTGTCACATCAGACAGCTACTTGACATAAACAGTTTTCTATAACGTCTGTGCCTTTGATCACCTCAACGTACCCTACCTGTTTTCTAAGAGGTCTGAAGTAAGTTCCACAGACATTAGTATAAATAAGAAGCACTCCTAATTTCATTATAGTAATTGTTATAGCAAATGTTATGTCTAGAGATAGGTAAAATATGAAGAAAAGTTTGTCCAAATACAATTTTTTTTTTCCAAAATATGAAACTATGAATAAAAAATCCCAAAATATTATGAAATATGTATATTTTAAAGCCAAAAAACTTTACACTTTAAGGATATGGAGCAGGTTCACTTAGTTTAGCTTAGTTTAGTTTAAAACAATAGGCTTTGTAGTTTTGTCCATATTTAATAATAAAATATCAAATGAAATACAACAAATTACATAAAGTTTTGATATTTTAATTATTGCAAAATCTTTAGACATAGAAAATACAAAAAGGTTACTGGTTGCTTTGTTCTTGCATAATACTAATTACAACATGCCACTAAAAGCATCAGTTCATGAAAATAAAAACTCTTCAAGAATAGACAGTGTTTAATTTCACACATGACGTCACGCAGAGGAAATTATGAAAGTTTTTGTGACATGCATTTAATTCTACACTTGCAAAACATAAAAATACTTGTTCCCATAATGATAGCAAACATGGTTTACTACATAAAATTTCCTATTTTGCTTGTCTCTAGTTATGCCATTTACATATCTGCACCAGCATATGATACTGTGTCCATATTGTGACTTTTATAAGATGTTTTGTATCACATTGTTTATTATACTGCTGTTGGTCTTGAAATGCATATTTTGAATTTTCCAGTGCTGTAACAATTCCTGTTGATCAACAAAGTGTAGTTTACTGCACAGTTATTAGAGCAGGTGATACTTCAGATTGGCAATACCTATGGAAACGTTACAATAGCTCAAATGTAGCAACAGAGAAAACACTCATTCTCTCTGCCCTTGGATGTGCAAACAATCAGAAACTCATTGATGAGTAAGTAAATCATTAATATATGAAATTTGATGTTTACTTTCTGTATCACATACATTATATGTAGAGAAGGTATTGCATTCCACCCAAAAATTTGATATTGAAATTTCACTGTAAATGGATGTTTTGAGGTCCCTTGAATCCAAAAAAATCATTTGAGAAAAAGGTGAATGTGTATGTGTGGTGTGTGTGTGTGTGTGTGTGTGTGTGTGTGTGTGTGTGTGTGTGTGTGTGTGTGTGAGAGAGAGAGAGAGAGAGAGAGAGAGAGAGAGAGAGAGAGAGAGAGCAAGAGCAAGAGCGAAAACAACATAACTCAAAAATGAAAAGTTGGATAAATACCAAACGTGGTATTTAGGTTCATTATCTTCCAAAAACGCGACACAAAGGTTTTCAAGAAAATCCCTCCACCCTAAACTTCTCTTTACATGGAACATTTTTCGAAAATTTTGATTTTCTAAAGAATGGCTCTAACGATTTTGATTAAAATACTATTAAAGATATTTACTTAAAAAATAAAATGTATATCTTAAAAATTATGGGAGTTGCCTGTGAAGTCCTCCTCATTTGTAAGGAGCTTTGTATAATCTTGCATAAGTTTTCCTGAAATTGGAATTAATTGTTCTTTCACACAAGCCGTGTGTTGGACAAGGTTGGAAAGGTAGAATCAGAAGACTGAAAAATTCAATGAGATCTCCTTGTGGTTTACCGGGAAAAATGCAAATCAGCTGGAGAATTTAATGTCGTGTCGGCATGTTGCCATGGTAGCTCAGTGGTTAGAGCAACTGGACGGAGACCGGGAGATCCTTGGTTCAAATCCCGGCTATGGCATTGAATTTTTCAGTCTTCTGATTCTACCTTTTCCTGAAATTGTTTTCTTCCATTCTACATAATGAAGTATGTGATACACTGTGGTTGCAAGGGTTCTTTCCATTACTAGCATAATTTCATATTGTTATTTTACAAGATTTCAATGCTTCCAGTTCATCACTGAAAAACTTGTGTACTGAAAATACAATTTCTCTTGCATCTGACTGTACAGGTTTACCTCAGCATTCAGCACTAACATAAAATAGTTCAAAAGTCAACAAAATGAACATGATTGGATATACAAGGTGTGACAATAAAGAAACCAGACCTCCTAATATTTTTCTTATTTCCTGCCACTTTAAGGACATTGACCTATGGACTCCCTCTACTGTCTCACAAAGTTTTACTCATACAGTTAGTCTGGCCATGACCAGTGTTGAAAGCAGATCATGTGTCTGAGCTCTGTTAGAATAATGCTGAGTGTTAGTATGTTAAAGTAGAATGGGTTAGCATTAAATTCCTTAAAAAAATTGGAAAATCTACCATAGAAACTTATAAGTTGTTGACAGAAATTTATGATGATCAGTACATATATACATATACATATCATGTGCAACTTTTTGAATGGTTTAAGAAATTTAATGAGGGTAGGGAAGACCAGATATGATCCAAATTGAGTAGTCCTCCCACAACAAAACCTGAAGAGAGCTTTGAAAAAGTAGCTAAAATTATTCAATGAGACTGCCAATTGAGCATTCAAGCAGTTGCTGAACTTATCAATAATAATCAATAAGGAAAGTGTTGGACAGATTTTGCATGACAATCTGGGAATGAAAACTGTATGTGCTAAAATGGTGCCAAAAATCCTCTTACCGACACAAAAGAAACATTGAGTAAATTACTATGTTGACATTCTTGAAAACATTGAAAACAATTCTGATTTCTTCGAAAACATAATTACATGTGATGAAATTTGGAGTTTCCAATATAATGTAGAGACTAAGTGACAATCTGTGGATTGGAAGAGCCTCCAATTCCCCAGGAAGAAGAAAGTGTGCATGAACAACTAAAAATTCAAAGCTATAATGATTATTTTTTTCCAATATCTGGAGGCTATCTCATTAATTGGGTGCCTGCAGATTGGAGTTTTAATTGGGTTTATTATAAAAATAAGACCCTCCATGAATGAGTGCAGTGGAGGACACCAGAGTTGTGCCTCATAGATCCTTCACCAGGTCAATGCCCCAGCCCACAACACGTTATCTTGGAGAGTTATTTGGTGAAAAAGAACATTCTAGTGATGGAACATTCACAGTATCTGCCATACCTAGCACCATGTGACGTTTTTCTTTTCCTCAAAGGAACCAGGTTCAAGTCCATGGATGCAGAGAAAGCAAAAACAACACAACTTTTGAACAAGATGAAACAATGGAAAATTGGAATGGAGCGGTACAGTGACCAAAGAGGGAATTACATTGAAGACTGACTGATTGTTTTACTTTCTCTACCATGCACATAGTAGGTAGAGAAGGTATTGCATTCCAATCAAACATTTGATAGCGAGATTTCACGGAAATGAATGTTTTGTGGCCCCTTGAATCCAAAAATAAAACATTTTTTTAGAAAGAGTGCATATGTGCCTATGAACAGCATAACTAAAAAATGAAAAGCTGGATAAATACCAAACTTTGTATTTAGATTCAGTATCTTCCAAAGATGCGACAGAAAGATTTTCAAGAAAATCCTTCACCCCAAACTACTCTTTGCATGGAACAGTTTTTTAAATATTTTATGGTTATAATGATTTTGATTACAATACCATGTATTAAAGCTATTTACATGACAAATAAAACGTATGTCTTGAATTTTCTGCAAATACCCTGTGAAGTCCTCTTCATTTGGAAGGAACTTTGTATAATCTTGTATAACTGGTGAACGTTAAGTGATGGACGAAAACGTACTACACAAAAAGTGAAGATCTCTTTAAAGCACACAATTTATTTCAAAGAACGTTTTTGGAGGCATCAGCCATTTCCCAGATATCCATTAAATTGTTCAATACTTAGCCATTCTTTTATTCCCTGTCAATTTTCAGCTGTTTCTTAGGATGTCATACAAAGGGTATGAAATTTTAAGCCGGAATATAGCGTCCAGTTCTAAAACATTTAATTATTGCTATTCCCTTTATATGTATAATGAAATGTGTAACACAGCTGTCTCTGGAAAGGTTTATCTCAATTCAAATGAAGTAGATAGGAAAATAAACTAAGAATTACTTGTATACCCACTAATATGCAATAGAGGGTAGAGAAAGTCATATGAAAGTAACACATAGGATTTTTTTTCAATAAAATGTTAGAGCATGAATCAGTTTCTTCATTGCCATACCTCATATCACAATACCTTCCATAACAAAACTTGCCAAAACATACACTATGTGATCAAAAGTATCTGGTCACCCTCACAAACATATGCTTTTCATCCTAAGTGCATGCTGCTGCCACCTACTGCCTGGTACTCATTATACGTGACCTCAGTAGTCATTGGACATTGTGAAACAGCAGAATGGGATGCTCCATGGAACTCACGGACTTCGAACGCGGTCAGGTGATTGGGTGTCACTTGTGTCAGAAGTCTGTACACGAGATTTCCACACTCCTAAACATCCCTAAGTCCACTGTTTCTGATGTGATAGTGGAGTGGAAAAGTGAAGGTACAGCACAAAAGTGTACAGGCTGACCTCGTCTGTTGACTGACAGAGACCACTGATATTTGAAGAGGGTCGTAAAGAGTAATAGGCAGACATCTATCCAGACCATCACACAGGAATTCCAAACTGTATCAGGATCCGCTCCAAGTACTATGACAGTTAGGCGTGAGGTGAGAAACCTTGGATTCCATGGTCGAGTGGCTGCTCATAAGCTACACATCACGCAGGAAAATGTCAAACGACGTCTTGCTTGGTGTAAGGAGCATCAATATTACACGATTGAACAGTGGCAAAAGATTGTGTGGAGTGATGAATCATGGTAGACAATGTGGCGATCCGATGGCAGGGTGTGGGTATGTCAAATGCCTGGCGAACGTCATCTGCCAGTGTTTGTAGTGCCAACAGTGAAATTCGAAGGTGGTGGTGTTATGGTGTGTCATGTTTTTCCTGGAGGGGGCTTGCACCCCTTGTTGTTTTGCATGGCATGATCACAGTAGAGACCTACATTGATATTTTGAGCACCTTCTTGCTTCCCACTGTTGAAGAGCAATTCAGGGATGGCGATTGCATCTTTCAACACGATCGAGCACCTGTTCTTACTGCGTGGGCTGTGGCGGAGTGGTTACACGACAATAACATCCCTGTAATGGACTGGCCTGCATGGAGTCCTGACTTGAATCCTATAGAACACCTTTGGGATGTTTTAGAATGCCGACTTCATGCCAGGCCTCACCGACCTACATCAATACCTCTCTTCAGTTCCGCACTCCATGAAGAATGGGCTGCCATTCCCCAAGAAACCTTCCAGCACCTGATTGAAAGTATGCTTGCGAGAGTGAACGCTGTCATCAAGGCTAAGGGTGGGCCAACACCATATTGACTTTCAGCATTACCGATGTAGGGCGCCACGAACTTGTACGTCATTTTCAGCCAGGTGTTCGGATACTTTTGATCACGTAGTGTATGTTATGACTTCAAATGAGACTGCGGTGGCAATGCTGACCATCCCATCAAATCCTCATTAATGATATCCTCCCCTTAGACAAGTCAGGTAGCAACTAGACAATCATGTTTCAACATAATCCAAATGGACCATACTGTTTCTAACAGTTTTTACTATGCTGCTTCTAGGAGATTAAAATATTCTTTGTTTTGGTGCTGCATGGTTAACACTTTTATGTAATACTTGCTTATTTTCAGACTGCTGCTTATAGCCATTACAGATCCCAATACAATTCGAATGCAAGATGTGGAAAGTGTTTTTTCTGCTGTTTATTCAAGTCCGGGGGGATTAGATTTAGCACTTGAATTTGTTGCCAAGCATTATGAAGAAATAGAACTCTAGTAAGTAAATTTCCTCATCACTCTATAGTAGCATTAATTTTTTATATTATAGTAACTCTGTGATTATGCAATGCATTAGCTGTGATATTAATTATGCAGTACATTAACATATAGAAACAAATTTTGTTTTCATCATTAAAACATAACTTGTGAAATTTTTCTGTTTATCTAGTTATAAAAATTTTACTGGAGATGTAGGCAGTTTGGTTCTTGGAATTGCATCACGGATAACTACTACTGAACAATTTGAAAAGGTAGGATTTTGCTTTAAATAGTCCTAAGTAGAGTATTATTTTAAAAAATATTTTTCAATTTTTATTCCTCAGAGCTCAAAATTTTGCCTTTTACTGCTGCTTTGTTATGTTTAAATAAGTTATATTGTTGTTGAAGAATCTATATTGAATAACTGACAAAATGTGAACTGTACAGAAAAATAGAAAAGTTGTATGGAAGTCATATAATGGTTCTCAAAGCCAATAAGTTAACTTTACACCACAATAAATGGAATATATTTTCATATTTATAGTCTGTTCAACTTACCAAAGCTTTCATGACAAGGAGAAAAACTGCAATCTTTAAGCTGCATTTATTTCTATTTTGTTAAATTCCCATTCCATTTCTCAGATATTGTGTGTTTTTCCAGAAATATGAAAATCCTTGTCACATGAATCTTCCTCTACATTAAAATACAGAGCATAACTTGGAATTCTTTACAGCACTAGGAGGCATGCAGTCCCCACATCAGTTCTCTCATTCGTCAATGAATAGGGTCCACTACAGTTGGCCATTAAAAACAGTTTTAATATTATTTACTAAACTTGGCTATAGAAGGTGTTGAAAATAATTCCATCTACTGCAACACATTCCTTACATCTCCAAAGGAAATTGGCATTTACATGTGCAAGTTCATCTTCTGTAATTCTTTGAATTTTTCACACATTTTAATTCACAGATTGTATGTGGATTATCTTTGTATACCTTATTTTTCAAACTTTGCCAAAAATAGAAATCACAGGCTGAAAATCAGGGGACGTAGAGGTCATAATCCTCATCTAATAATCCTGTCCTTGAATATTTCCTTTATGAAATTTAATGTTTCGGCTGCTGTATGGGCAGTTGCCGAATTCTGCTGAAAATAAGCATTCTGACACCTGATATCAGTTAACTGTTCAAAAAATTGGTTGAGTATTTTTGTTCTATATCACTCACCATTGATATTATCATCAAAAAAATAGGACTTATAGGGCAGGGACAGAGAGATAAAGACTGCTGCATGCAACTCTAACCCGCCCATCTGTCAGTTCTAACCCTGCCCAGCAGCAAATGACAGATGCTGCCTAGTGCCTTAAAGAATCTCAAGGGATGCTCCATAAATAAATATCAGCTGACATACCTATGTGGTAATGCTTTCATTGAAGTTCATTAGCAACGGCTGATTAACAAAACAGGTGTCACTAACATGTCTGCAATACGTCAATCCACTATTAAGATATTCATGATGATAACCTTTCTAGGACTTGTGGAAGATACAATAAGCACATTAAATTCACTGTAGCACCAAACAATACCAGGTGAGTCACCTAAAACTTTTGCCACAAATATCTCAGAAAAAAAAAAATTATGAATTAAAAAACAACTTTCATTGGCATGAGGGTAGGAGAGTGGCCCATGAAAGAATTTAAGCAAATATGATTTTTAACATAAACTTATACTTTTTTTAAATGAAAACCCTGTATTATTTTTTACTTAATTGATAAAATGGAAAGTAACATTAAGAATGGCTTTGTTGTATAGCAATAGGTCAGTTACATCCTGAGAAATTATAATATGAAGTTTATACTTGAGATATAATGAAATGCACATTCTGAGGTTCATTCATCTTGTTGAGTCTCAAGTGCGAACTTTACATTGCGGTTAATCATGGTATGTTTGATGTATTACATTGTGACAAAAGGTGTTCTTAACATTATTTTCACTATTGTTGCTTGCAATGGAAATAACCTAGGTTTCCAGTCACAAGAAAGGAAAATTAATAAGGTAAGTTCAAAGTAAGAACCTTTTAGTGATGTAATGTTAACAACCTCCAACTCTGTTTATTTTAAAATAAATAAAGGTGTACCTCTTTTGTTGTATCCCAAGCATTAACTTTATGTTAAATTTCTCAAGTTATAATTGACCTATTGCGATGCAACAAATGCCACTCTTATTGTCTGTTCAGAGTCTTTTGAGACAGCAGTAGGTGCAGGTATAAAACCAGTTAGTGGCAGCAAGGTCAGCTTTGTGTGGCGGCTCTTTGTTATAGCTACTGTGCAGCCTTGCATATTTCTTATCTCCCCTTTCCACTGTCTCAAAAGACTGAACAGACAATAATGTTATTTTCCATGTTATCCTGCAGAGGTGGCGAAAATGTGACTCACGAGTCATTTTGATTCACAGGCGCCATTCCCTCTCTGCAACCATCCATTTGATTTTCACATGTTGCTGAGTGATGCAGTGCGTGTTGCATATTTGGTGACTCATGGAAGGAAGTTGTTTTCGTCACCCTTGTTATCCTGTATGGAAAATAATACAGGGTTTGCATTTAAAACTAATATAAGTTTATGTTGAAAATCATAGTTTCTTACATTATTGAATGGCCTTTATCATCTACTTTAATGTACCCCTCCCCTACTTTCATGCCTTGAAAGCTGCTTTCCAATTCATACTTTTGTTTTACAAATATTAGTGGTGAAAGTTCTTGGTGACTCATCCTGTATATTGTAAATGTGTCAGAGTGCAAGAACTTAAGATGACTTTCAATCCATTTAGAGATAAATTATCTCTGTATATATGATCAAAATAGGATTTAAGTAGTTGTAATGTGCAGAGGCAGCCATATTTAATTTACAAAAAAAGGTAAACAATGAGTATCACATGGCTTGTTACTGGAATGTAAATATATCTCAGTGTTTTATATATGAAATTGTTTAATTAGACTTCATCAAAGTAGAAAGCCTCCAAATTTTGAGGATACCTCCAAATCAAACAGCTCATTTAATATTACTATTATTTCACATTTAGTTATAAATAACTGTAGCATGCTAATAAATAACAAGTAAGTTCTTGTAGCATTTGGCATACTTCAAATTACACATTTGCTTTATTTGTTTCTCAACTCTCTAGCTTGAGAGAGTACTTATTTAGTTTTAAGAAGAAATGGATTTGGTGCATAAAGTAAGGTTGCAGATATATATACTTGATAAATTAGTGTGTGAAGTTTATAGACTATAGATACAATAGTAGGAAGCTAAAACCAAGAACAGTAACAGTGAGAATTATAAATAAGAAAAGTATGCCATGAATGTTTTGTAAGACTTAGTGTAGAACCTGGTTAAAACATTTTGTTTGTTAATGACACTGTCAATTGTCAAGATCATATCAGTATCGCCAGAATGCCAGAATTTGTCCCACTTTTACATGCTAGTAAATTTACTTACATGGAGCTGTCACTTTCAAGTATGCTTAAAAATCATTGGTCTACATCACAGGTTGCCTTAGTTCCAAGCCATATAAGGTTTGTAATGGACTTAGTACAAATAAATAAATAAATACATAAATGACTTCTCAAAAACCTATAAGAGCAACTTCTTGCTGCAGCATCTTAAATTGCTGGCTCAGGGAAGGAGAATGTTTATTTTTATGCAGTCTTAAAGGCAGCTACTCATGACTGCTAAATGCATTATGTATAGAAAATACTCCTATTTGGCAAACAGAGACAAATGGTAGAAATTATCCATTTAAACAAAACTAAAACTATCTCAGAGCAGCTTTCTCTCAAGAGAAACCAGTCCATTATGGTGTAACACAAGGGTCAATTCTTGGTCCATTTTTGTTGCTGCTATACTTAAATGATCTGGCTACTATTGTGAAGGAATGATGCTAATGTGCTAGTAAAAGGGAAAGATATACAAGAACTAAACACAAATGTTGAAACTGTTAGTCCCAGATCACAAATTAGTTCCAAATAATAATCTTGAAATAAACAAAGACAAAACCATTGGCATTGTCAAAATAAATCAGAAAATGTTCCAAAAATCAAATTTGATAGAAATAATATTAATTTAGTTTCAGAGGTGAAATTCTTGGGCATAACTGTAAATCAGTACCTAAAATTAATTCATCATATTGAACCCTTAGGAATGAAACAGCAAAGTATGCTTTGTCCTAAGGCATATAAGAGAGGTAGTAAACATTCAAGTATTATGGACATTATATTTGCAAACGTCATTCACTCTTGCATTATGGTATATGTTCTGGGGAAACTCCAGCCATCAAAAGTAATATTAACCATTCAAAAAAGAGTCATTACTGTAATTATGAATATAAATTGTAGAACAAGCTGCAGAGAATCTTTCAAGAAATTAAAAATACTACCATTATCCTTTGAATTGTTGAGTTACATTAAAGCCAATCTGCATCAGTCCAATATAATATCCCAGGAGCACTCACACAAACTCATAACAAAAATAATTTACATAGATATACTCATAGATCCAAACTTTTTGACGAAAGCTTTATACACACTGGATTAATAATTTATAATAAACTACCCCTTGCATTCATAAATAGTGACGTTGAACGCTTTAAGATTCAACTGAAAAGATTCCTGCTACAGCATTGTTTCTATACACTGGAAGAATTTGTCGAAAACTGCAATATGTTATAAATATTAATTCCAACATATGTCCTTTAGGTTTTAAATCAACATTTGATGACTGGAAGTTGAAAACCTTTCCAAATATATAAACATTTTATATGAAGAATATTTGCATCTAGTTTATTTGTAATGTAATCGTTTTGCTTATAATGTAACTGTTGATTTGCCAGCTATAAATTTGTATCCTATATTGAAAATATTTTATTTGATATGTCCAATATAAATGTATTGTTTACAAAGGATGAAATAAAATAAAATTAAAATTTAGATAAACATGGATGTTGACATTTCCACACATTTGCAGACTTCACAGTCATCAAAGGTGCACATTTGTAAAATCTTTATTTTTAATGCATATTAATTTTTATTGCATAAATTTATTTGTTTATTAATTAACAATTTTACTTCCTTTATTCCTTGCAGCTGAAGAAAATACATGAAGATCTAGGTGGTAATAGTGACATTTTTGCAGCGGCTGAGAAAATAGTCCAACAAAATCTGGATTGGATGGAGAAAAATCAAGAGACTCTCTTGCAACTCATTACTATTTCTAGTGCAGGATCAATCTCATCAGCATTGTACTTAATTGTACTACTAAGTGTTAGCTATCTGTATATTCATTTGCATTAGCTGCATAAAAATGTAAGGCAGTGTCTATTTTTTTGAGTTTGTAAGTACATATTGTTTTATAAACATTTATACGCATTTGTGTAGGAAGACTTATTGTTGTTCTACTCTATACTGCATAATTATGACTATGTTCTCAGGCTTAAACAGCTTTAAAAACAATTACTGTTCAGAAACCTTTAACCTGTAAGCACTGAAGAAGACTGTATTTTACTTTAATGACAAAAATTTAAATTCAGAATTGACACATTTGATTGCATGTTATTATGAGGTATTATAAAATTCAAAAATTCCAAAAATAATTGTCAAAAGTTAGCACTGAATACTCTTTATATAACAGAAGTGAAAATAAGAACATTGCATATTTCAAAGCTAAGATTTAATAATAACAAAATCAAGCATCCATGACATTTGTGTCCTAAAACATGTATTATTATATATTTAAATAAACATTCATTTGATACAACTTGTATTGAACTTTTTACTTCCTGCACCACATACATAATAATTAGAGAAGGTATTGCATTTTTGCCCAAAAATTGCATTCCATTCAAAAATTGATATTGAGATTTCACTGGAAATATATCTTTTGAGGCCTCCTGAATAGAAAAAAAAAAACATTCTTAGAAAAATAATGTGTCCATGTGCATGTGCACCTGTGTCTGCATGCGTACATGCATGTGTGCAAGAGAGAGAGAACAGCATAACTCAAAAACGAATGTCGGATAAATATAAATATCAAGCTTGGCATAAGTTCAGTACCTTCAAAAGATGTGACATGAAGATTTTCAAGGAAATCCCCTCTTCCCAAACTAGCCTTTACATGAACATTTTCAAAAAAAAATTTTATTTTCTAAAAAACGATTTAACAATTTTGATTAAAATACCCTATATTAGAAATATTTACATAACAAATAAAATTTGTATCTTGAATTTTCTGGGAACAGCTTGTGAAGTACTCTCCATTCCGATGGAAATTTATATAATCTTATATAACTGGTAACGTTAAATAATAGATGAAAACATACCACGAAAAAAGTAGAGGTTTTTAAAGCACGCAATTTATTCCAAATAACCTTTTTTGTAGCATCAGCCACTTCTAGATATCCATTTAGTGGTTAAAATTGTTCAATACTTAGTCATTCTTTTCAAGTCCTGTCGATTTTCAACATTTTTCAGAATGCCATGGAAATAGTATGAAATTTAAAGGCCAGCATATAGGTCCAGTTCTAAAGCATTTGACTATTGCTGTTCTCTTTTTTATCTATAACAAAATGTGTAATGCAGCTATTTTCAGAAAGATTTATCTTAATTAAAATGAAGTAAATAGGAAAATAAATGTTCATGAGAATAATTTGTATACCCAATAAAAAGTGATAGAGGGTAGAGAACATAACACATCAGATTTTTACTTTAGAAAATCCTATTTTACAATTTTCTAATACTGAAAAGCCACCAAAGAGTAATTCCACATCAAACTGAACACACACAAAACATCACTTTCTCTGAATTTTAGTTTACATGTTCCACACATAAAATAAATCCATGTATTTTATATTTTGCAGAAAATCAAATTATTTTAGGATATACAGCTTACTTAACATTTTGTATACGTGCACAATGTTACATAAAAGTAATTTATTCTCAGAATACAGAATGGTCAGGGATAAGAACAATACATCATTTTTCAGATAAAAGCATTATGCTTTTGCTTATATAAAATAATATTTTTTCAGAATAAAAAAACGATCACTTTTTTAAGTATGAATATTTTAAACCAAAATATCATATTTAACTCCCTAATATTAAAATCTGGAAAAAATACAAGAGAAATATGTGATATACTTTGTTTTAATTCTCTGTTAATAATAGGATGGTATCTTTCTTAAAAGCATGCTTTTAAACAGTTTGTGTTAGTGCATAGGGTTTTAGAACATAGACTGCTGACTGAAAGCTTTACACAGCAGCAGCACGCCACACCGAACGATGCGTTATGCAGTACGAACGTGATAGGCTATCACTTCCGATGTTGGGTGTAACTTAGCAATGGAATCTGGTATTCTATAAAGCCTCTCTCTGCTGTTTCACTTTAAATGTTACTTTGTGTTCAGCTCTTTTTGTTAGAAGTTCATTTTAGCTCTGTAATTTCTGTGCATACTGAGTGAAGTGAAGAAACGTAGCTATGACTATTGCTTCAGTCCATTTAATGTTTCCAAGCATAACACAAGGCAGTAATCATTAAGATTAGTTACCCACAATATGTTTACAAACTTAAAAATGGAGAACTTCACTTTGTCACCAGGCCTAAAACTATGTGATGCATGTTGAAAAAAAGAACCCAAAGTACCCACTGATAACAGTGATTGTTTGCTACAAAGTGTCAGTGCCATGAATAATCAGAAGTGGTTTCAAACATAGTGATCATCGTAAGGCAAGATACCGAAAGGGATTATCCATTACAAAAAATTAAATGCTAGCCAATAGAGCCATCATTAACATTATCCAACACCAAGTTTCAGAAATTAACTCCACTCACATTCTTGCTGGCTGCCATTACTGAACTACAGTTATCTTATAGGGTTTTAATTTTAAAAGTTTAGTGGATTCAAAGCCAAAGTTTACAAAATTCCAAGATTACAAACTGTTTTTCTGTGAGGTAGATGAACATCAGGAAATCTGCCTTTAAATCAACATTTCACTTCTCTACACAAGTTTGTTGTCACATAGGAATCATACATGAAGATTCTGTGAGCTAAAATGTATGGACTCTTTGACTTTATAACAGCATTAACACACTATAACACTGAAACGTTTGATCTCACAAAGTATCAACCTCTGTACAGCATAAAGACTGAATATCCATATACAGAGGGGGAACAGAACCAGTTAGAAATAAGTGCAGTGTATGACAAGAAATCCCTGTAATCCTGTCACATGTTCAAACAGAGGCCTGTACAGTAAATTGGTCCATAAGTTAGTCAAAAGAAATGCATTGTTCTCAAAGTAGATGCAATCAATTTGCCAAAAGAAATATAATGAAGTAAGACTTGCAAAAAGTATATGCAATCAATTATTCCAAGGAAATACAGCACAAGAGGGATCAATTTCTGTAAGAATTTATTATTACTATTATATATATATATATATATTAGCGAACAAAAAAAGGCTGATAAATTAATAGGTACATTTTTATATAATTTTTAAATTTTTTTGTCAGTAAATATTTTTAGTATTTTATTGTAAAGATTTGCTGCATAAGGCTTTTCAAACTGTTGTTATTTTTATGGGTGTCCAGATGAAGTGATTAGATGCTCTGGTGCTGTATGAATGGTAATCAAAACTTTTTGAGAAGTTGTCTCTATTTTAATAAAATATAATACTAGGGAAAGGTTATGTAAAACTTTCTTAACTGGAGGTATGAGATGGAATCTTCAATATTTTTTTCCCTTTTTTCCTTTGCAATTAAGCATTTTTAAATTTCTATAAATTAGTATTGTTTCATACTTGCAAAGTTTATTGTATTGTTACTTCTTTCATGTTTTATTTACTTCTTCGGTTTTCTCTATGCAACTGGTTACTAGAGGCTCTTATGAAAAGGGGACAGTAAAAAGAATTTTTTAAAAGTTGTTAATATTATTCATGAAGCACACTGTTTCAACAACAAATAAAGATGGAACTAAACTACATTGAGTTTCTCAGTATAGGTAGAATGAGAGAAGCACATGTGTATATATTTTAAATTTTTGCACAGAAAAGATTGTCAATGTGTCTCTATCAGTGAGTGTATGATTCTCAAGAGTCACTGGCTAGACATTTTTATAGTTACTTCATTTGTCTGAGTGTTTCTTCAGGAATATTTAGTTATCTGAAATATCAAATTATGACCAAAGACATTTAAAATGGCAAGAAAATCAAGATGAATTTGTTAATAATACATAGATTAATCATACATATCTTGGGACACGCCATCAGAAGCAAATTTTCTGCAGCTTTTAACTACCTATACACCACCTGGAGCTTTTTACAAACATGAAACAATTTTTCAATACAATGAAAAATTTTCTTCAGACATTCATACAGAGATTTTCAGCTCCTCCATTTTATATTACTTCATGTGTGCTGATGACAGAGCATTGCTAATACCACTTAGTGGTTTTGGGTGCATAAGAAACAATACATTGATTTCGTTAGATGCAACACATGATATTGAAAGTCAAATTTATACCTTAAGTGATTTATTTTCTCTTTTCTGTCTTTTTAGTACAATTAGAAGGTAAGTGGAGGTTGTGGCATCTAAAAAGCCAGCACTATTGAAATGGAAGATTGGAAATTTTGAATCATGAAAGCTGCTTTATAATTGGTGACCTCCAAAATCTAGTGTCACAATACATCAGTATGGAGCATGGACAGCTCATTCATAAGAGCTACAGAGGTTCAGCACTCTTACTTTAAGAGACAATTAATAATAATATTATTTCCTTTCTTTTTTGGGGGGGATATTTTTGTTCCCTTTTCTTACATGCTTGTATATACATGTCAAGCGAGTAAACAAGTGGTTAGTTTCTTCACCTCTCTCTCTCTCTTTCTCTCTCTCTCCCTCCCTCCCTCTCTCTCTCTCTCCATCTCTCCATCTCTGCATCTCTCCATCTCTCCCTCTCTCCCTCTCTCCCTCTCTCTCTCACACACACATTCATTCAAAATGATGTGATTTTCTAAAATTGTTTCTTCTTGAGAGGTTCAAGCAATCCTGAAACATATTTTTCTGTGAAACCCTGATATCAAACTTTTGAAGGAAACATAGCATTTCTTTCACTTTAGGTAAGCTGAGAAAGTAGAATTGGAATAAATGAGGTCACTGTTTTTATAATCAATGAACACAAAATAAGCAATGGTTGTTACCATAAAATTTAAAAAATAAAAATCACGTATTTATTAAACAACAACAGAAAGAATGTAATATCAATAATTGGCATATCAACAGATATTGTCATCAAATATTAATTTAAATATCAAAGTAGTATTATAAAATGCACAGAAAAGCTAAAAATATTTCTGGATTACAGTTGATGTTATTTTTGGAAGTATAGAAAGGAAATCTCTGAAATAAGTTTCTGCAATTGGTTTACATGTTGAATTTAGGATTTACACCAACAGGACGGCAAATTTAATAATTCCTGAGAATATTTAAGTTCCAGGTACTATGTTGATAACTGCAATTTCTTTGGAGTAACTGATTTATCTATAGCCTATACTGTCAAGGTTAGTGGAAGTCCTAAAAACACCTTCTCAGAGGCAAATGACTAAATAAGAGCTAGTCCAATAGCTGCAGTGAAAAGTCCCTCACAATATCCAGTTTCCAACCAAATGCATAGAGTTCACATAAGCCTATCAGCTTCTGCTAAATGTTGCAGTTTCCACCTTTAAAAGCCTTGAGGTTATCTGGCTTATCTAAGGCACTTGACTAATACCTGATACTGTATCTTGTGAAGAGGCACATATAGTTTTCCACTGATAAGCATTCTTTTGCAAAGAAGTTGTGTGTTTCAATTTTATATTTAGTTGGAAGTACAAAGCTATGTGAAATGTCAGAAGTGAAGTGTGACACATGAATTTGGCATAATAACATACAGCATTTGAAAGTTACTGGTGTAAATTGGAAACTAGGTAAAATACCATTAAGAGTCTTTTGCATATTAAGATTCTCAAAGATCTGAAAAGTGTCATATAGATATCACATTCACCAGCTCCAGCTCAATTATGTAATGCTTCATAGTTACTTGCATCCACGAACTTGCGAGAATGTGATAGAAGCTATGCTTACCGTTGGCTTCAACTGATATATTATAATAGATAGATATTAATTTATTCATCTTGTAAATCATAATCTGTACATATTACAATGATATGACAAATCAAAGGTTATTATTACAATTATTTATATTAATTATTAATTGCAATAACTCACAATGTAGAAAACATCCAATATGGACAGGTCAAATATAATTGATTACAAATGTTTACATAAACAATACTATAATATAACGGTTAATTCTTGTAATGTTTAAAATTATACAAATTATTAAAAGCTTTCCATAAATTCATTGACAGTATAAAAACAGTGGTGAAATAAGTTTGCCATGACTGCCTTTTTAAATACTGTGAAACTACAATTGATTTTATTAGGTATTGGCAGCTTATTAAAAAATTATATTTCTAAATTTATCACACTATTTTGATGAGTACTTGTGTTACTTCTTTGAACATGAATATCCAATTTCTGTCTAGCATTATAGCTGTGAATTGCATAATGTTTTTGAATTTTTAATAGGTACTTTGTAATTTGTTAATTTGCTATTTTGTTGTAGTTTTGTAATTTTAACACCTAAAAGACAGGGTTATACATTTCATTGATTTTTGTTTTTCTGTAACTTTAGCATCTGATTTTCTCACATCAAAATTTGTAATTTTATTATTATATGCTAACATAGATGTTTGTATCTTTCTGAAAGTACCAGCCTTTTAATTTTATTATAACTTACAACTCTCGCAGACTAATTTTGCTTGTTCTCAGCCACATATACACTGGCTGAAAACTGCAAGTCATTTGGTTAAGTTGAACTGCTCTCTGTCGTTAAGATATTTCACGGCCAGAAATATGCTGTTGGTGGAATGTGGCTAGATCCACTGGGTGCTCTATCTTGCCTGTAGATTAGGATGGAGTGGCTAAATAATCGGTGGTACGGCATGCCTAAATGATGATGGGAAGTAGAAGCACCCAGTGTGAGAGACTTGTTTTGTAAATTTTCAAAACATATTTTCATACTCACTTCTTTAACTAATATTGCATTCTAAACAGTGACTTTTGGGTCACTTGTACTTACTTCAAATAAATAACAATTCAAGGTAAATGCTGAATTGCATTACTTTTACTGTATGTCTGGAAACTTTTGACTGTCAGTGTAGCTAGTTAAAATTTTATGTGCACTATATGTTTTATATTCTGAGTATATAATAAAAACTGAAAGTAATCATATGAAAACTGTGGATTTTTGGATTTTCACAGATGCATTGCCTAAAGAGAGCTGCAGAAATATTTATTGCCACTTTTGAACGCTTCCAGTAGTTCATTTTGAGAACAAGTTTTCAAAGATGCCTTTTACAAACCTAGATGTTCCTTCATTTGAAGTAAAAAAATAGCCTTGTCAGATAGTTAAAGATAGTTTCAAAGTCAATTTGGCTGAATGAGATCAAATATTTTTAGTAGATTCTGATTCTATGCAAGAAAATCAACAGCATTTTATTCACTGCAACAGTAGACAGAAAATATCTTTACCTCTCCTGTTATGGCATTTATGTTAAATACCAAATAGGTCAAGCAGTTTAACAGAGGTTTATTTTTTGAGTTCTCCTCTGTCCTTAGGATGAATTTCAGGTACCCTTAGTGCTTCAGGTTCCAGGTTCTTTCATATTTTCGTTTCATTGATTCACTCATAATTATTTTATAATATGACTTCACAACTAAAATATGCTAAATATAAAAACTAAGCTTCTCTATGAGACATTTTTATACCAGATGTTAAAAAACAACTATCCAGTATTTCAGGGGATGATAGTATGCATCAAAACAAGAAACAAATATCCAATAAACATGGATCCTATAAATCATATGCTCTGAGATATGAACACTTGTTCATAGGAGGTGCTCTGTGTGGTGCCATTTATGGTAACACATTCTTTTGCCCTTTAATACAGCATACTACCAGATAATTACATTAGTCACCATCCCTGGCATGGAATACTGCAACGTTGGAAGGCATAATGAACATTTGTTTGCAGATATGAGCACCACTGTTGCATTGGCGCTGCATCCTAGTATGTCATACCAGGGTCAACTGCGTGCTGAGATATCTTACAGAATCAACATAAACATCAATTGGAGCAGTAGTCTGCAGTCAGTTGTTTGGGTCTAGTTGGGTAATTGTAGTCATGTTACTTTTAGTTTGTGTATAGTACCCATAACTCCGGTTACATACCATGATGTCTGGTCTGCTTACAGTTCATGTGATGTTTGTATGGTACAGTACAGCATGTTTACTCCCTTCCAGACTTACTGGTAGCAAATGGACATGTGTTATTCCACAAGGGAAATGGTGAATATGATTTTCTGCTATGCTTTAGCAGATAGAAGTAATTTGCGAGTCCATGCCCTCTATATTGAAAGATATCCACTGGTATCACACCTTGGCCTGCTCATTTCCCTAACCTAGATCCCCTAGACTTCTGGCTATGAGGATATATGAAGGAATTGTTCTATGCCGCTCCAATAAATAATGTGCAGACGATACAAAATTGTGTCTTCAATATAGCTCAACATATTCAAAACCAACCAGGTCAATTGCAACAGGTATATGATTCCTTACACCAAATGGCAGAGGGATGCATTGAGGTGAATGGACATCACATTGAGCACCTCTTATGAAGAAGTGTTCATATCTCAGAACAAATGATTTAGTAAGAGGAAGTAGTAAAAGTTATAAATAAACTCAAAAATAAATCCTCATCTGGATAGGTTGGAGTCTCATCAAAAGTATTAAAACATTGCAGGGATATGTTAATTAGTATTTTAGTTCACTTGATAAATGCCTTACTAAATCATGAAAATTTTCCTGATACTTTAAAACTCAGTATAATCAAACCAATATTTATAAAAAGGGACAAAGCACAAATAGGAAATTACAGGCCAATCACCCTAACATTGGTATTTGCAAAAGTATTTGAAAACATATTAAGTAGTAGACTGATAGGTTTCCTAAATAAATTTAATCTGTTTTACCCATACAATTGGTTTTAGGAGACACTTCTCCACAACTACCACTATAGCCGAGCTTTATCATGTAATACTACAAGGGCTTGATAATGTTGACAAAATGGCAGGAATATTCCTTGATCTATCCAAGGCTTTTGACAGTGTATCACATGTTAAACTATTAGACAAGTCACAGAAATATGGCATTGGGATACATTCATTAAAATTCTAAAATCATTTCTAACTAATAGGAAACAAAGCATGGAAATCCACTATCATCATGTGCACACAATAAAATCCACAAAATATGAATTAATAAAAGTTGGAGCAAGGATTGGTACTTAGGCTTCTTCTGTATACAAATGACCTTCCAAAATCTCTAAATTATGAAGTAACTTCACACACAGATAATACCTCAATCATATTTACTAATAATGCATAGATATAGTCTAAAAAATGTAATAACTACAGAAACACAAGATATTTGTAATTACCTAAAACTCAGCAATCTAATAGTAAATTTGCAAAAAACAAAAGTAATCATTGAAGTGTTATTCAGAAGTTGGAGACAGTAAAGTGAAACAATAAATTAATTGAATCTTGAATCGGTGGATAAACTAAAGTTTCACTTACTTGAAATTTAAGTAAGTGAAGTTTTAATGTATCCACCAACTCAAGATTGCAAAGCAATCATGTTTCAACACCGAAATAATAGGTCAAAAATGAACTTTTAAATGTGAAAATAAACAATGAAAGTATAAAGCAAATGGAAAGTACAAAATCTCTGGGAGTAATTTCTGATGAAAACTTGACATTTAAATTTCATAAAGAATATATACACAATAAAATTAGTACTTACATATATTTATTGAGAAATCAGGGAAAATATTTAAATTCAAATTATTTAAAAATGGTGTATTGTGGACTAATTCCCCACATCTTCAATATGGAAAAGAGGTGAGGGTGTCATCCTCCGTGGTGTAGTGGGTACCATGCTAACCTCTAGTACCTGAGGTCGCGGGTTCAAACCCGGCGAAGGGCGATGGATTTTTTCAGGCGTAAAGATCCTTAGCATGGCTTCCTTCAGAAGGGAAGTAAAGCCTGTGGTCCCGTGTCATAGATTTACAGCACATAAAAGAACCTCAAGCCTGATAAAAGGGCCTCTGAGTATAATTTCTGGTCTTTCACACCCAACATACAATGGGACACTAAGAACCACAGCAGTTAAAGAGCGTCCATAATTACCAAAAAAAAAAAAAAAAAAGTGAGGGGTCACTCAAGTATAACGAATATAAATAAATTACTGGTAATACAGAAGAGATGTATAACATGCATATTTAATGTACATAGTAGAGAGTCATGTAGAAATATTTTTGTCAAAGCCAAAATAACTATTGTTTCATTGTATGTAATTATCTTTGTAATAAGTATGTATGCTGTACAGATAAAAGATAATCATAATTATACTGCAAGAACACAAAACAATTATTACAGACAAAATGTAAATAAAAAAATCACCGAGAAGGATCCCCTGACAATGGGCAAAATTTTGTACAAGCTACCAAATGAATTATTAAGTGGTAATGTATTTCAAATTTTATCATCGTCTTTTGTTGTTGTTACTATTATGTGGTAGGATCCATATTTATTTGATTTGTTTTCTTGTTTTAATGCATACAATTATCCCCTGAAATACTGGATAGTTTTGTTTTAACATCCTGTACAAAATAGCGGAGTTCATACATTTTACAAGTATGAAAAATATTTTTACAGAGTAAAGCTTTGGGACACTCTATCTTAATCATCTTTTGCTTGTATTTGATAAATGTTTCAAGGCCCTAATGTATATACCCTATGAAATATTATGATAAATCAAAAAATAAGTCTCCCTATTTTGAAAAGTTGAATCAGACTTAAAGAATTCAAAGCCATAACCAGGACTCAAGCCACAGATCTTCAACTCTCTGTGCCAGATAGTGGAATCTAAAAGACAGCCTGAAATGTTGATCATATATTCTCAAATCTATGTTATGAGCAGGCAGAGGGTTTTGTAGGTAAACCATCAAGTTAGAAACACATGAAGGGTTGGTGATTAGAGAAGGTGGAAGTGCTTGTGACCTTGCAGTGTTCTCTGTAAGCAAAATATGATGTTCAATTTGAAGATAGTACACCCTACTTCGATATCAGGTAGACCAGAATTAAGGAGTATTAGAAGGAAAAAAAGCAAGATTGTTTAGCTATTAATAGTCTGCAATAAAGTTACAGCATCATTTAATTAAGGCATTAATATACAGAAATGTGAGTTACCTTGTCTTTTCTTTTACATCGAAAGCTGTAAATTTTTTAAAGCAATATCTGCTCTTATTAGCATATGAGCAGATCCTTGAAAAATTCAGATCAATAATTTGTATCTGAGGAGATTGAAAATCCACTTTCCTCAAGGTTCCTTTCTAATAATGTCATATGTTCCTTGTGTTTCATTGAATTACAGGTTGTTTAACATGATATTTTAAATCTCCTTTGAACTCTAATGTTACATCTGATGGTTTCGCCATTTGCACTGAAGTGTTCATGCCAAATTCTGCTACAAATGATGTTTATTGTGATGATTCTTTTGATGTATGAACTCTTCTCCACTGGTCTATATATGCATGGAATAAATGGAACAGTTGCAGCGAAACTATCTATTGGTTTGGGGAGGAGATTGTCTGTCACAATACCTATCACCTATACTCCGTGCAGTAACACAATTGCTCTGTTCACTTACCAAAATCCCTTTGTCTGGTTGTGAGCTTAAAGTAGTTTTGACATCACCTTGAAAGGTTTACTGGAATACTTGAGTCAGGTGAGAAGATTTAATGCACGGGTATCTCGTCACTGAATTTTTCAAGTCCGATTCAGCTTTCTAACTTGGTGCCTCCACACAGCTAATGTAAGAGAACTATAATAATTATCAAACCACAATATTCTCTATTCTATTACTCAAAAACAAAGAATTAGAAGGTGCTGAAACTTATGTATCCTGTAGTACCATTGATAAATTACGGGTGACAGGTGATTTCACTTTTATTCCAAGTCCCTCTTCTGGGAACCTCAAGAAATGATTTTATGGTTTATTTGCAACTGTGAATGCAACTGCTAAATTTACCATATTGGCCCAAAAATAAGCTGCACTTGTGGTCCAAATTTCAATTGCAAAAGGTCAGGTTGTTGCTTATATTTGCTACCTTGGCTTTTTACAAACCTTTGCTGTTAGAAGTATGCTCATTTGCAAAAATGTAGCTCGTGTCTGTAACCAAAACCAGTAGCATTTTGGTATGTAATACTGCAAAGTTTTACTGGTATTTTGGCATTAATATTGTTCGTTTTGATGGCTTCTAACTCAGTTCAGTTTCAGTGAAAATTGGGTACTGGTAAGAAAGCTTGTTTTTGGCAATATGAATGATCATTTGGAGCAAAAAGCATTATTAAGCCCAAGAATTGCAAATACCATTTACGATGGAAGCTTTAAACTTCAAGCTGTACAATGCCTAAACCACAACGGAAGAAAGCATGGATTGAACAAATCTAATGTATTACTTGAATTGCTTCAGAAGAAAAATGCAGTTTCAACAAGAAAATTGTTCAAGAGACCAAAATGTGCCAAATATTTGGAATTTGAAATAGGGCTTTTTACTACATGCAAGATAAGAGGAAAGATAGGATACCTAGCTTACAAGAAATAATCCAAATGAAGACTTAGAAATTGCAAAAGTCTTAAACACCCACAAGGAGAATTCTATGCAAGTATCAGTTGATGCCATCAGTTTATGTGGAGAAAGGGCCTCACTTTCTGATGAAGTACAACACTAACAAATGAGAACAAACATAGCACAAACATTACACTTGAGTCACTTTTGGCACACACTCGGAACACAACACAACTGATCCATCGAATCACAGCTGAACTGCTGAGTTACAACTCATGACTGTAGTGACTGGCACTGTCCACTTTCACTGTCCGCTCTTCACTTTGTAACTTCTTAACTAACTCAACTCAACTGAACTCCCGGAGAAGAACAGCCTTATATAGGTCTTGCATACAAAACATTTTTGAAAAGTTTTAGAAAGGAAGCTACTAGAACATGCCAAAAGGAATGTTTTGGAACAGGAAAGTGGCACATAATGGGCTATTGTTCCATACTTGCTATTGTTCCACACTGGCTATTGTTCCGCACTGGCTATTGTTTTAATGGCTGGTTGAAGGCCCCAATGAGGTCCAGGTCGGTAGGTGCTTCCAGCAACCTGCAGGTAGCTTTGCATGCATGGTCATAATAGTAGCACAGAGAATGTCAGCAGGTTTTGAGGAGAGGTTAACTTCCAATGTGTCCAAATGTGACAGTGTCACTTATAACCTTTTCATCAATTTGACATGTTTGAAACATGTCCATTCAAACCAAATAAATTAAGCATTAGTGTCACTACAACTGATTCATTTCAACTTTAATTATTATTGTGTACCTTGAATTTTCTGTGAATAGCTGCTGAAGTCCTCTTCATACTAAATGAATTTTGTATAATTTTGTATAACTGGAAAATCACAAGTTTTAGACAAAAACTTATTAGGGGAAAATATGTATATAGCTCATTAAAATATACAATTTGAATAAATTAAATTTTTCATTCTGTTAGCCATTTTTTTTAATTCTATGTTATATGTTTACACTTTCCCAAATACGTCATCTGATGATATGTTTGAAAGTTTGCAATTCTTAGCTTTTTGTTCCATTCCAAGTGCCCATCCTGATATCATGGCTAAAATTTTAATGCTATTTCTGCACAGTGTGTGTAACTAGGTACTTAATGCTAAATCTGAAATAATTCTTATGTAAAAACATATCATGAACTATGTAATGTGTACAAAAGAATAACTTTTTATATGAATATTGGAATATATAACATGAATTTTTCATGGATAGAGAAAGTTGTGTAGTGCTCATATTAGATTTTTTATTGACATTCCTCAAATGTTCCTTGAATTTACATGCACACATGAAATTTTAAATTAGTTAATGTTAATCTCAGCCACTAATATATTCTTTTACTTAATCCATTTTTATGCAAATCCTTTCTGTTGCAGATGAAAGCAGTATGCTCTCTACAATATTTGTTACAACTACCATTCTTCTACAAGTATCTCCAACTCTCTCTTCATCTCTAGCCTCATCATCTCCAGTAACACTTACTCAGAATGATCCAGCTTATTACCGTCTGCCTACAGCAGTCAAGCCAAATAATTACAGAATACAGCTCATACCATATCTTGACGAAAAACATAATTTTACATTTGAAGGCGCAGTTTGGATAGATGTTACAATACAGGAAAATACATCAATCATAACATTACATGCAAATGATATGGACATATGGGATATCACACTAGTGAAAGCTAATGAATCGTTGTCAGTGACTTATACCTACTCTAAAGATGATCGCCATTTTGTTTTCATATCTTCAGGAGATGGAAGACAGTTTGAAATAGGGGAAAATTACAGAATTTACATCAACTATACCGGACATTTTCGAGATGATATGCGTGGATTCTACAGAAGTTCATATTTGGATGAGAATGGATCCCTAAGGTAATTGAAGGATAAAGGTTTCCTCCTTCTCCCACTCCTCTTCTTCTTCTCCCCTATTTTTCTTCCTGTTCCTCTTTCACTTCTTCTTCCCTCTGCATAAATTAGCAGAGGAAATGTGCAGTTGATTGTAGTTCCATTAATAGATGCATGTTCCTTTATGTCAGTAAAAATAAAGACATTAAACTAAAGGGTGGCAGTGGCAGTGGTGACGGTAGTGGTGGTGGTGGTGGTGGTGGTGAAAAGAAAAACAAATACAATTTCAAATTAAATTTTTTCGACTTCATCTGTAGCATCAAGCCCGCAACATCCAGAGTTGGTGGAGGTTAGGAGAGTAACACAATCAGTTAGGTAGCTGCTGCCATTTCAAATGTGTGTAGGATATGTTTAAACAGCCATCATACTGTATTTAAGAAGATTGCTCTCATTGAATATAATAATTCAGAAATAACTATTTTTAATGAGTAATACATCATACATCCATAGTAATATACATCCGTGAACAGCATAATTAAAGAACAATAAGGCAGACAAATACCAAACTTAATATTTCAGTTCGGTGTCTTCTAAAGATACAATACAAAGATATTCAAGGAATTTCCCCTATCCTAAACTATGCATTACATAGAAACTTTTCTATATTTTTAATGTTCGCAAAAATGGTAATAAAATTTTTGAATAAAATATAATACAATATTTAAGATATCTGCATGAGTAATAAAATGTATATCTTGAATTCTCTATGATAAGCCTGTAAAGTCCTCTTCATTCTGAATCAATTTTGTAAAATTTTGGTATTATTGGTAAATCATATGGGACACAAAAGACCAATAAAAAGTTTGGTTGATTTACAACACTCTCCATATGGTCTATATCCTCTGGGGAAACCTTGTTCCACCAAGTGAGGTATGGACCCATTTATTAACTGGAGGTACCCAGAGGGTGGAGTACGTTACCTCCAATGATGGAATTATATAATGGCAATGATCAGGAATAGCGGACCTACAGCATAGTTGAAGTATCCCCAAACCACATTGGGCCTTGGGATATTTCACATGAGCTAGTCAGAGGTGAAGGCTTGGATAGGGCTCCCCAGAGCCAGGAATTGAACCATGGACCCACAGGACAAGAGCTGCAAATGAAATCACTGAACTATCCCAGTGCCCTCCCCCAACAAAAAATGTTGTTTTTGATAAAACACACAATTTATGGCAAATAAATTGGTTTTTAGTATTAACCAGGTTGTAATTGGTTTGAATTTTTCTATTACTCTTACATTTTTTTCAAAATGCTAAGTTGCCATTTGATTGTTTCTCATAATTAAAGATGAGGGGTTTGTGTGTAACACAAAACACATGCTGACTTGACAGCAAGCATAAGTGGACATACTGGTCCACTAAGGGCAGTGAACCCAAAAGAAGCACAAGTAGTTGCAAATATCTAAGGGCATAAAAACAATAGAAGAGGTGATAGAAAAAATCAAGATAGGACCTCCAGGACCTTGCACGCATAGGATAAAGGATAAATGGCAAAACAGTCTACAGAAAAATAAGGGCTATTTAATAATTTATAACATGATGAAGAATACAAAATCATCAGACGATAGCATAGTATACTTCGCATATGCACTGTAAACATGCTGTGACATTGAAAGAAGTTTCTTGGAGTTCAAAAACTATTTAAATGATCAATGTTGATGTTTGAGATTTGGCAATTTAAGAATATCTATAATAGTGCAGCACAATTCAGCTTTGGATGGTTCTGAAGCTATGGATGAATCATGAAGGCAAGTTTCTTCTTCTAACTTTACTAATGTTTCAACATATCCCTCATATTTATATATTGTCATCTGCTAGACCTTAATGGAGTGTTGCATTTCTCATTTTCATATTGTACTTTTTGTAAGGTTTGTGTACATCAGAAGTCAACACAACCACTGGACATACAGTTCTATAACATCTATGCACACACAAACTGATGACAAACTACACATACCATTCATCTTTACTCATTATGTAATACATTAAGTACAGAATTTCAAAGCTAGCATGTTGTGAAGTAAAGAAATAAATAAACTTTTATATTAATAACAGTGGAGAAAAATTCATGTGAATGTAGCAAATCAGATTTTGCCAAAACTAATGTATCTTTCAAGGTCAGGGCCACATACACTATGTGATCAAAAGTATCCAGACACCCCACAAACATACGTTTTCATCTTAGGTGCATTGTGCTGTCACCTACTGTCTGGTACTCATTATCTGCAACCCCAGTAGTCATTAGACATCATGAAACAGCAGAATGGGACGCTCCGTGGAACTCATGAACTTCGAACATGGTCAGGTGATTCGGTGTCACTTGTGTCAGAAGTCTGTACGTGAGATTTCCACTCTTAAACATCCCTAGGTCCACTGTTTCTGGTGTGATAGTGAAGTGGAAACGTGAAGGAACATGTACAGCACAAAAGCATACAGACCAACCTCGTGTGTAGACTGACAGAGACCGCCGACATTTGAAGAGGGTCATAAAGAGTAATAGGCAGACATCTATCAGACCATCACACAGGAATTCCAAACTGCATCAGCATCCACTCCAAGCACTATGATAGTTAGGCGTGAGGAGAGAAACCTTGGATTCCATGGTCAAGCGGCTGCTCATAAGCCACATATCATGCAGGAAAATGCCAAACGACGCCTCGCTTGGTGTAAGGAGCGTCAACATTACACGATTGAACAGTGGCAAAACGTTGTGTGGAGTGACAAATCATAGTGCACAATGTGGCAATCCGATGGCAGGGTGTGGGTATGGCGAATGCCTGGTGAACATCATCTGCCAGCATGTGTAGTGCCAACAGTGAAATTCGGAGGTGGTGGTGTTATGGTGAGGTTGTGTTTTTCCTGAAGGGGGCTTGCACCCCTTGTTGTTTTGCATGGCATGATCACAACGCAGACCTACATTGATATTTTAAGCACCTTCTTTCTTTGCACTGTTGAAGAGCAATTCAGGGATGGCGATTGCATCTTTCAACATGATCGAGCACCTGTTCATACTGCACGGGCTGTGGCGGAGTGGTTACATGACAATAACTCCCTGTAATGGACTGGCCTGCACAGAGTCCTGACTTGAATGCTATAGAACACCTTTGGGATGTTTTGGAACACCGACTTCATGCCAGGCCTCACCGACCTACATCAATACCTCTCCTCAGTTCCACACTCCATGAAGAATGGGCTGCCATTCCCCAAGAAACCTTCCAGCACCTGATTGAAAGTATGCCTGCGAGAGTGAACGCTGTCATCAAGGCTAAGGGTGGGCCAACACCATATTGACTTCCAGCATTACCGATGGAGGGTGCCACGAACTTGTATGTCATTTTCAGCCAGGTGTCCGGATACTTTTGATCACGTAGTGTATATTCTTATGCAATTCTTTCCTCTTCTCTAGCACATGGATGGGAATGAAAACATAAAATGTTTTGCATTAAAAGTGAAAACAGATTTCACTATTTGCCCGTTATGGCAAGAAATTATATTTCCTGCAGTGTATAAAGGGAACAAATTCATACCAGCATACATAATATGTACAATCAGCTGACAAACTGTTTAGAGAAAAGAGGATGTATCTACAGAGTTTTATTTACAAAAAAGTGGGCTTCCCAAGCACACCTTGCTCATGCATTCTATGCAGAGGTCCACTGTTGTTTTACTGTTGGTGTTGGTCAGTATGGTTTGTTTATGTTTATGATGTCAATAGAAAGAAAAGTGGGTTGTAATAAGCATTAAACAGAAACTCAAAGCCATTAGCAATAGAGTAACAGAGTACAAGGGAATCAAAGCCTTAGAGGTAAGAAAAACTACAAATTTGTATTCAACTCTTAATGGTAAATACTAAATTATAGCAGTATCAATAACACAAAAGTTTTTACTTTTAGGTTGCCTTGTATTTTGTAAAACAAAGCAGTGAATAAACACCAATAGACTTAATACTTATCAGATGGTGACATGATATAGCTGCCTGCAGTGTTGTGAGAAGAAAACTCAGAAACAAATTACTTTTTTATAGAATAGTCACTTTGTAAATAGTAAGGCAAATTTTAATACTGTATACAGTGGCGTTTTATTAAATATTATTACATGCATTTGCAATACAATTATTTTCTTCCTTTCACTGCTTGAGATCATTACCATCGATTATCCAAAAACTGTATTATCCAAAATAGCTCTGCCGTCTTTAGTTTGGTTAAGTGGCGTTCTACTTTGTTAAATATTAAAAATGAATTTTTCATCTCCCTGGCTTCACTTTCTATATCAAAATTTAATAAAACATGTTTTGGTATATAAAATGAAGTTTCAGTGATTAAAAATTCATTTTGGGAATGTAAAAAGTGTGTTTCAGTTTTATTTGCTTTTATTAATGTAATACAATTTGAAGCAAAAGGAAGAACTATTTGGAGAATAAATGCTAAACTACTACTAGCAAAAGTTAAGAAAATTTATATAATGGAATTACGCGTCTGTAGTTGGTTTCAAATCAACATGCATTCCACTCTGAGACAGCTGCAACCTCCCATATACTTTAAAGGAAAAGGTCATGGTTGCCAAACACCTCTGCTTTTTCAAGTGTTTTTATATAAATCTATCAAAGTTAGAATTAAAGTGCTCATTAACTTTCTCAAAGTGCCAAATATTGCACCTGCATTAAAGAATGGCTTTGACTAATTCATTAAATCTAGCTTTTTCGTTTACCTATCTGATTACTATGATTTGAATTAAACAGTCTTGTTGATTATTTTCTTCTTGTTTTTATAGTTTACCTTTACCACCCTCCCTCTCAACTTTAAATTCAAGCACAACAAAAAAGTTAATCACAGTTAATTAGTCTCACAATAAATTAAAATATATGTATATATTTGAAATATTTCATTCTATTTACTTTAAATTGTTTCACATTATTTTGCTTTTGCCCATTATGCAATTTGTCAGTTGAAACATAAGGGTTTGAATACCAAGGGAAAAAAACATGGAAATGACTGGATGATTGTTGCAACTATTGACAATAATTTTAAGAAACAGTGAAAACTACACCTGATCATTCTTCTCATCCATGTGTTTTACAATCTTTTTAAGACATAATTCATGTACTATTACTGCAGTTCTGCCCTTCCTCCTTCAGTATTTGAAGAAGTATTTCTAAAATATGAAACTTCAGAATTCTCATAGATTTTGTGAATGAGATTTCCCTCATACAGCATATACATATAAAAAATATGAAATCTTATAGGCATATTAGAATACTCATGAATATGACAACTCTATTAAAAGTTGAACAACAATGCTTTAAGTACCCTTCCTCCAGACATGCTCTACTAAGAGAGGACTGATTTAGGTTCATTTGTTTATTTATTTATCTATTTATTTAAACGTTTCACATTTAAAGCCTCATAGCATTTGGGTTTCAGATTCAGATTTATTTACCATTTGCAAAAACGTTTACAAGACTTCGTCAATATAAAAGGATAAAAACTCTGCATGTATTTTGTAACTGCATTAATACTAAAGGTTATATACACAGATATTTTATATTTTACAGACTAACTACTGTTACTTTATATTTTCCAGTTGAGTAGAAAACATATTTATTGGGTAAGTCTTTATTGCCTCAATTTTCTTCACCTCTGCATTTATTTCCTTAATCTGGTAAGGTAAATGACTGTACAAATCTTTTGCATTGCTTTCAATACATTTGGTACTTAGTGAGCCTCTTAGTCTGTTCCTAAAATAGTTTAGTTTTTTCTTCTTTGTGCATTCTTATTATATGCTTGAGATATTCATATATATTATATGTATAGTTATAAACAGGATAGTGTAAGAATTCTGAGTTTTTTAAAACTACTTTTGCATGTATGTATTTCTTCTTGAAATTTTTAAAGTTATTATTATTGCTCTTTTCTGTAACCTAAATATTCTTAAGCTTTGTTTATTTCCTGCTGCTCCACAGAAGATGATCCCATAATTTAGATGTGAGTGTATAAAAGCGTAATATACTTTTAGAGCGCTGACATCATCCATGAGATTTTGTATTACCTGTTTTGCACATATATACCCTCTTATTAAGTTTTTTGCTAATCTTTTCTACATGTACATTCCATTTCAAATTATTATCTATAACTAATCCTAAAACATTTGTCTGCATTACTTGGCAAATTTGCTCATTTTGGATTGCTAATGTTATGTTTGTCTGCATCTTATTATTTATTCCAATTTGCATCAATTCCATTTTATTTGTATTTAGTAATATTCCTAGCTCTAATAAGTATGTTGTAACTACTTCTAATAGTCTATTTGCTTTATTTTATACATCTGCCACCATTTTACCCATTACCACTATAGTGGTATCGTCAGCATACCCAATGGCCAATCTTCCCTCATCCTGTATTTTTTTAAGCAGAAATTTATGCAAAGTATAAATAAATATGGCCCCAACTTAGACCCTTGAAGTACTCCATGTACTATATGTTTAAAATGTGATTTAATTTGTCTCAGATTTCCTTCTGTATTATACATTAGCTCTACACACTGCTCTCTGTTAAACAAGTATAAACTTAACCATTCTGATGGAGTGCTTATCCCATAGTTTTCTTAATTTCCCTAATAGATTTTTAATGTCAACACAGTCAAAAGCTTTGGAGAGATCAAAAAAATTGCTACCACTACTCCCTTCTGTCTATTGCTTGAATAATTATATCATTTTCTTTGCTAATTGTATGTACTGTAGATCTCTTTCTCTGAAAGCCAAGCTGATTCTCTGAAACAATACTAAATTTATTACAAAAACTCTGAAGTTATTCTAAGAAAAGCTTTCCATGATTTTTTAAAATACTGAGCAGAGTAATATAGGGTTTTAATTTTCCACCAATTTTTTGAAGCCTTTCTGTTTGTAAATTGGTCTAACTATTACTTGTTTTAGTTTACTTGGCAATGTTTTCAAGTTAAAGCTTTCATTTATTATGTGAGTAAAGGTATCCACTATTTCATATTTACAATATTTTATCATATGATTTGAGTATTTATCTAACCCACTAGATTTTTTACATTTTAGTGCTTTTTTCTGTTTAATGACCTGCTCTTTTTTAATTTCTCTTACTATCACAAAGTTATATATACTCCTTTCATTTATTTTTTTGCTTTTATTCTTACTTCCCATATTTGATACAATATTTATTTAATAATCATTAAATGTGTTACTTATATTTATTGTGTTACTTATATTTATGGGATCTAGAATTTGGCAGTTGCTTTTTACAGCTCATAAATGTTATACCCATTTTGGTGTATTTCTTTATGTGCAGTTTTAATAATATTCCATATCTTTTTAATTTTGTTTCCAGCATTTTGTAGCAGTCTTTTGTTGTGAAGCTTTTTTGTTTCATTTATCACCGTATTTGGAATATTTATATAGTTCTCTATATACTGTAAGACTTTTCATTTCATTTGAAAGCTTTTAAACTATTTAAGAATTTCTTTCTTTTTATTGATTTGTTTATCACTTTGGTAGACCAATTTCTATATTTATGCTTGACACAGAGTACTTTGCATAATGGTGCTGACTGCTCTAAAAACATAATTAAAGTATTCATCAAGAGTTCAGATTTGTCATCTATTTTTTTTAATTTCATGTAGGTACATTTCTGAATACTGCCTATTTAAGGTTGTCTCTCATTGATTTTAACATATCTTTTATAATTCTTTTTAATTCGTTACAGGTTTCAGTTTTACTTTTAGGTTTTACTTTCTATTAATTGTGCAAAATGGTCACTAAGCCTTCCCTTAATTAATGGTATGTTCAGATCTTCCCCCTTTAAGTTGGTATAGACATGATCACCATAGGTTGATGTGTGTTATGTTACTCTGGTTGATCCTGTTTCTATTAGTTTCAGATTACTTCTTTCCAGTAATTCTAGCAATAACTTTTTTTTTTTTTACTTTCTGTTAAAACATCTGAATTTAGGTCTTCTATTACAATGATTTGTTTTACTTTTTTACAATATCGCTTAGGCATGTTTCAAGTTCTTGTAAGAAATGTTTTTGTCAGCTCTCGGTGGAGTGCAAACACTAGTATGATAATATTTGTTATTTTAAAGTTATTTCAATTGCAGATAGTTCACAATACATTTCCTCACAGTATTGCTTAAGTCAATTTTATTAAATTTTGTATCCTTCTGGTATATATTACAACGACCCCCCCAATTTTATGAATTTCTCTACAGTAATTAAAGCCTAGAGCATAATTTTCATAGCAATTTGTATTATTTCATCATCTTTTAATCTTTCTGAAAATACTATAATATTGTAAATCAAGAATGGTTTGCTCAATTGCTGTTCATTTGTTTGCCAATGTACTGAATATTTTGATGAAAGACACTAAAATATTTTTGATTGTACCTGTTTGTTTTACCCTGTCCCCTGTCTGCACCCTGATTGACATCTGTGCACAAATTTATACAATCATTTGCCTTACCTACATATGTTTGTATTCTACTTGTGCTTTTTGCATCTCCCCTTGATGTTGATTTTCCTGTATTAGTTAGTTTTCACTGTGTTCAGGATTTCTGAAGCTTCAATTTTCCACTAGTACAGCATCCACCATCTGGTTTACAAGCTTCCTTGGCATTTGCTGATTGCATTGCAAAGTAACCTTCTGAATCTTGCAGTCCCTCTTCTCTTTAAGTGTACACCATCCCAGGCTTTATCCTCATCCCTTATCCACTAATTTTTGTCCAGGATAATGTACTTTCATTTTAAAAATAGGCAGCCTAACTCTTCATTTATTCGTCTCACTTTTTGTTTCATTACACCCCTTCTACACAATATTCCACTTATCATAATTTTTGTTTGTGGAGTTTCGGATCTTATTTTATCAATTAGATCCACGATATCACCCATAATTTCTTCTGCCATTACCTCTCTCCATATGTTATTTGTCCCCACATGTATGCCAACCTCTGGTTTTATTTTGTTTAGTTTTACTTTTTTAATTCACAGCCTATTTCCTGCATGAAAATTCCTGGATAGCCGCACAACTCATAGCTGGCCTTTCTACATGCCTTCCCAGAAAATTTTAGGATTGAATCTCTAAATACCATCACGTTGTTTCCATTTTCATTATTAATGCTCTGAGGTTCTTGTTCAGACCGTCTTCTTCTGTCCTCATGGCCTCATTCATTTTGCTTGCTCAAAACACTGAATCTGTTTGCCATTTTGATTTTGTATTCATGTGGCTCTGATTTTCTTGGAGCTTTGTTTGATTTGCTAGCCATACTGATGGGTACGACTCTCTCTCCTGGTGATGCTTAGTTGTTTCCTTTTTCAATTTTCATTTTCTTGTTTTAGTGGCAGAATTTCTTCCTGGGCTCCTTTTAGGACTTTGTTTAGTATGTCAATGATGAATTGAAGCAACACTATCATCTCAGTTTCATGCAATGCTGTGTACTTCTCATTTGTTCGCAGTATAGCTTCATTTCTATTTTTTTTCTGACTCACAATTTCCATTTGCATTGCCTTTATTTTGCCAGCTTACTTTTTCACTGATCTCTAGGCCAGTCCTTTCATTTAGCACTTTTTCATTATTTTCACCATTATATTCACACATTTTTTGCATTACTAATCCACATGCTGCTGCCATCTTGCAGATCTGAGATGTGCAAGGTGTCTGAGTGGGATGTGCAAGGTGTTTCCAATATATACTCTGCAGCAGAATGAGTGGTCATATCTGGAGCTTTCATTCTGACAAAAGAAATGGCTATATGCAACAATGTTAAGTTGGATAAGTTGTCAAAGGTTGAACAGACTGTTCACTAACAGGAATTTCAATTTGCTGGAATGCCAAGTAAGGGGTTTGTGCATTGTGCAGGATACAAACAAGTATAGTGCATAAACATTAATTATAGCAAATGCATATCAATGAAACAGCCATGTTATATGATTGACAAACTTGTGGATACACTGCATGCATTTGGAGAGTGTAGATCATGACAAGTAGCTGCATGTTGTGCACAGTAAATTCAGGCAGATGACAGTTTGCAGTATATTCCAGAATGCAGAGAAGTAATTATGTCAGCAAAGTACTCTTCATGTAATAATTCATCCACTGAGGACATGGCAAATGGCTCCTGAGGAAGTGAGTATGGTGTGAGAACCTGTTGCCACAGAAACTCATACAAGTATTAGAGGAGTGGCACACTCTTGGAGTATGGCATGTTAAAGTGCATTTAAATGGCACACATTCCAGAACCTGCAACCAGGTGACTGTCATGAGATTTTCTTGCTCTGCTGAATGAGTATGTAGCATACATTAGCATATATTAATCTGTTATACATTGTTCGTGTTGGTTTGGTACACCAGGTTTCGCTTGATGACATGGGCAATGATACCCTTTTAGTCAGACAAGTGTGTATTTGGGAGTGAAAATGAAAATGTTAATGAAAATCCTCATTGCTGTAGGAAAGTACATATCCAAGATCATTTCTCCATTAATTTTTGAATTCACACTTTGAGTGCTATATCTCAACATTCAACAGTATTATAAGTTTTTGAGCAATTCAGAGAAGTCCACTAGATGACATGCTGTTGACTATGGTTATTCAACTGAATGGTCATCCACCATATAGTTCTTTAATGGCTCATTGAGTCTTGAATACAAAATATTCAGGAAGATGGATTGGTTTCCATAACATGCTGCATGAGAGGTCTCCAAGATCACCCAATTTAACTTCCATGTATTTTTGTGTAAGGAGCTATTTGCATAATCAAATATATGCAAAAGGGTTGACCTTATGCATAAACTTTGTGTAACAACAGCAGTTTTCTCATCAGCAATGTTAATAAGAGTAAGAGAGGACATAACTATAAGAATAACATTGTATGTGGAACATGAAGGGCATTATTTTAAAAATTTGCTGTAATAAAAAATGCAACATAATTCACATATATTGTGATTTGCATTTCCATATTAATGTACATGCAAGGTGCAGCAACCCACATACTGCACAATAAGTATTAAAAGCACTTTCTACATTAGTAGGCTATTGCATTCTTAGCTATTGGCATGAAATGAAGGCAGTGGTTTTAGCACCATTGTAGCTAGCATAAATCCCTATTTAAGATTTTACATTACAGAAGCTTCCCTGTACTCATTCAGACAGAGCAATCATGACACTCATGTCACTCGATTCATATAGTACAATCCAAGAGATTATAGAAACTCATTTAGTAATGAAGTTAACATACATTAGGAAGTATAATAATAATAATAATAATAATAATAATAATAATAATAATAATAATAATAATAATAATAATAATAATAATAATAATAAATCCTCTAAGGATACAATTTTAATGACATAGCATGTATACAAAAAGGTATATGTGTACATAAATCAATTGAAAAGATACACAGGAATTCATCAACTGATTAAAACATACAATTTAAAAATAAATTCTTCACCTTTCTTTTAACCAATTTACTCTGAGGAAGTTTATTATATACATTTACACCTTTATGGGAATCAAAGTTTATGCTCTTAGTTGGAGATGGATTGCTATTGAGGTTCTTGTATTGTATGAGCAATATTCATTGTTAAGTTTAAAAATATTTTTGTTTTCAATAATGAAAGGGATTTCTATAAAATATAAATACATGCACTCCTGATTGTTCATTTAAATTGAGGAGTACAGTTTTGCATGCATTTATATGAAACTTATTACTTTAGCATCCAGTTCTACAATTTTGAAATGGCATCATTGATTTCTGCCTTCAAAATCCTTTCATTGCTGCTTCTAAAGATAAGATTTGTATAATCCACAATGAGAACACTTTTTATAGCTGATATTGAGAGGGAATATCACTGATGTAAATTAAACATAGAGCTGGTCTTAATATGGGTCCCTGGGGAACACCAGGTTTTGCAGTTGCACGATTTGAACATTCCCCATCTAATTCAACAATTTGGTATCTATTTTCAAGATAGGAAGCCAACCACTGGTTAGCTAGTCCATTTTTTCCATATGCATCTAATTTCTTTATAAAATATTATGATTAATTGTGTCAAAAGCTTTAGTTAAATCTAAAAATACACCTGCTACATGTTCCTTTTTGTCTTTTGCCTTAAGGATATTTTCCACAAAGGATGAAATTGCGCTAATAATTGACTTGCCTCTTCTGAAGCCAATTGAGTTTCTGTATGAATTTATGCTGTTTCAGGAAGGGAAGTAATCTATGGTAGTTACACAATTTTTTCTTGGAATTTTGAAAAGACAAACAGTAAGGAAACAGGCTTAAAATTTTCTGTTTCTTTTCTCACTCTTTTTAAATACTTAACTTCTTAACTTTGACTCTTTTAAATATGTTTAGAAAGCACTCTCTTGCAAGTGAGGCATTGTAAATATCAGTTAGCAGCTTTGAGGTACAGTATGTACACTGCTGGCATCTAGAAATTCATTGGTGCCATAAGAGTTTTTATTTTTAATGTTTCTCATTGTTTTCATCATTTTTTTCTTCAGTGATCGGATATAAAGAGAGGGTGGTGTTATTTACAGCAATGTTATTGGCTGGATTGAAGGAATCAGCACTACTGAGTTTGATAAGGTGTTTCTATATTAGTTAAGTATTCATTGAGGATATTGAATATTGTGTATAAGTCTGAGATTTGTTCTCCATCATGGGACAGCATAATCCTTCTACTATACTCAGATTAGCACTCCAAATAGCCTTGCACTTATTATTGCTGTTAAATATAAACCCTTTGTTATACATCCATTTTGCCTCTACAATCACTTTTTTGTGAATACTATAATATTGTTTAAAATAAGCTTTAAAGGTGAGATCTGTGCTATTTTTTCTAAAGTTTATAAACAAATAGTTTCCTCTTACATGATATAATTCCTTTTGTTCAGCATAGAGATCCTAATGAATAACAATGTTTTAGATGGGTTGCTGTATCAAAATTTGAGCCTACATATGCCCGCCGAGCATTCCCATGCTTTGATGAGCCAGCATTGAAAGCTCATTTTCAGCTGAGCATCTCAGCACCAAAAGGATATAAAGCTATTTCTAACATGGATGCTATGCCTGTGTCTCGCCAAGAAATGTAAGTACAATTAATGTTCATTTCTCGTTTTGTCAGCTACATGTAATGAAACTACTGCTGTTTAGCTATATTTCTTTTAATGCATTTTTATATACTTTCAAAAGTAAGTAAGAATATAAATAAAGCTAAAATTAACTCATTTTTTAAAAAATGCTGACATGTCATTTTTTATATTTTGAAAGGAAAATTTTACAAAAAATAATCGAACTTTTCAGCCATGATGTACCAGGTATGATGTCATCAACAAAAACTTTGAATGGCAATATATATGGTTGAAAGTATACAATAAGATAAGCAAAAATTTCCAGTAAACATGGATCTACAAACAAACCGTGAGCAAGATTTATTATTGTGAATGTGTAGTTATGAGCCGCCACTGATGTCCTTAATTGTGCTTCACTCATTGCACGCTTAGAAGTGGTCCACGTTGTGCTCTTGTTTACAAAACTGAACAATGCCACCAGGTGGAGTTGTAATCATACCATATACCATAGACAATGGGTACAGTACACAGTCAAAGCAGTCAGATCACTTGTTCTGAACAGTGTCAGATGTGCTGAACTCTACATAGTCAAAATGGAATCATACAGCAACAAAGAGTATGTGAACATACACTTCATGTATAGTTTGGCTAACAGCAATGTACGGGAGGCTGCATGGTTGTACAGTGAAGAATACCCTGATCGAAAACACCCGGAAAGTTGCACGTTTACAAGGACCCATCAACACCTAAGAGAACAGGGTAGTTTCACACATGGCAGGAGAGCAGGAAGGCCTGTATGCATTACACCTGCAGTTGAGGAGATGGTGTTGGATGCAGTACAAATCTCTCCAGGACTTCAATGAGAAGAATTGCCACACAAGTGCCTATACTAAGCCATGGTAGTAGATGAAGAATTTTAAATTGCAGTGCACTGTACTCTTACCACTCTTCAATGGCTTAGTGATCGGGACTTTGGTCTTAGAGTGAATTTTTGTCAGTGGATGCAACAACAGGCTGTAGTCAACCCTCATTTTACACACAACATTTTATTTTTCCACGAAGTGGGGTTCACATGCGATGGTATTTTTAATTATCATAATACACATGTATGGTGCAAAGTAAACCCACATCTGTTCATGAGTCACCACATTAGCAAAGTTTCTCACTGAATGTATGGTCAGGGGGTACTAAGTGATCATCTCATAGGGCCATACATTCCAACAAAATTTGATGGATAGAACTATCTTCAGTTTCTGCAATGAAATGTTCCAGAATTGCTTTAGGATGTTACACGTGAGCAACGTTGGAGTATGTGGTAAATGCATGATGGAGCACCAGCAGATTTTGCTGCTACTGTAAGAAGACATCTAACGTGGAGATATGATCTAAGATGGATAGGTTGAGGAGGGCCTGTACCTTGGCCTCCTGATCACCTGATCTCAATCCTTTGAATCTTTGAATGGGGTCACCTCAAAAGTGTAGTGTACATTGATACCATTGAAGTACTGGAGCAAAGAATTGTACGTGCTTTTCAAGAATTCCAAGATGATCTGGGGGTGTTTGAAAGAATTCGAAACTCACTGCAGAAACGAGTGCAGTATTGCATCCAGGTGCAAGGACGATGCTTTCAACACCTCCTGTAACAGGAAGAGTGTACAGTATTAATAACATGTAACATACTCAAGTAGAATTGTATTCTTTGTTCAGTTCAGCTATGAGAATTGTGAGCCAACTTAATATGGCAAATAAATGAAAAGTCTACTTTTCAAATTTGTTTGCATGTATTAGGACAATGTTTCTTAATGAAGCTCAGAACCACACATTCACAATAATAAATCCCGCACATGGTTCGTTTTGCAGACCCAGGTTTACTGGAATTGTTTTGCTTCTATTACTGTATACTTTCAAGCATTTTAGAAGATAGAATGGTAGTTATCATATTTAGGTGCATGAACAAGTTCATTTGTCCCATACAAAAGGTTTGGTTGCTTATGTAAAGGGTGGGAGGATTTTCTTGAAAACCTTCATCTTTGAAAGATACTGAATGTAAATATCAAGTTTGGTGTTTATCCAACATTTGTTTTTGAGTTATGCTATTCATAGACACAGACAGACACACAGATACACACATTGACCTTTTTCTAAAAATAGTTTCTTTTTGGATTCAGGGAGCCCAGGGTTTCTCTCTTAATAACATAATCTGGAAAGACAAATGGTTAACTCTCAGCTCTTTGCATACTAGGCTCATTAGGTACTCGATCTTTATCCTTTATTCATCATCTCCACAACCTGATTTGTTAGAAGGAATGTTAAGCTGCTGAAAAGGAAGTGTTAACACTACCTGGTTCATGTTTAAGGTGTTCTGTCTCTTTTCTTTCACATATGGCAGGGAAGAATATGAAGGCCGGACATGGTACTATTTCAAGAGGTCAGCTTTCATGTCTACATATCTGGTAGCATTTCTAGTGTCAGATTTTGGAAATGTGAGAAGCAACAGTTCTGTACCACTAAATGTATGGGCTCGTAAAGGAGCATTAATGGATGCCGTTTACAGCGCTGAGATAAGTCCACATGTTCTTAAAGCCTTGATTCAATTTGTGAATTACACATACGAACTACCAAAGATGGATGAAGTTGCTCTTCCAGACTATGTATCAGGGGCCACAGAAAATTGGGGTATGGTGGCATACAGGTATGTTAACTGTTGATAAACCTGATTTAACACTAGAAGGACCAACCATCCAACCAGTTAGTGGTTTATAATTGTGTACATGTCATATACTATTGAACCCAGTGAAGTGAAGCTTCATGAATTCTCATGAATTTAGTAACTGTAGTCCCTTTGAAATTTTATTCCTGAAGTATAATTATACATGCTTTAATTTTACACTGCTGGCTTTTGAACCAAAGCCAGTCATGTTCTGTCTTTCCTACTTCGTGTTAAAATAATACTTTCATTGTTGGTCTGCAAATAAAAATTAGATATCCATTGTTCTTTCCAGGTAACTCAAGAATCCTTTACTGTTATTTATCAACATATCATTTTTCAGTAACATGTATAGAGGCTGAAAACTCATACTACATTAGTTTATCTGTGATATAGCATTTATTCTGCACTAACATGGCACGGAGACATCTGAAAGATGTCATACTTTGAATCATTGCCCAATATTGAATCAGAAGGGAGAGATTCTTTCAGTTTATATGAAGAAGATAAACTTGTAATTGACAATGAGAATGTCTGATATTTTACATCCCTTTAGAATAGGATAAAGATGACAGTGAGAGTGAAAAACATTAAAAAAGCAATTGTTAATTCTAAAGTGATAATTAATGATAAAGATGTGATAAAGTTGTGATTAACAGTATGAACAGTAAAGGTTTATAATTTGTGGTAATATTCTTAATGAAAATAATTCTATTATATAATTTAGGGTAGTATTTGTGATGAAAATTATGTTTTCAATTTATTTCAGAATAATATTTATGTTTATTACCAAAAAAAAAATAAAGGCAATTGTTTACTCTAAAATGAAAATCAAAGATAAATATAACTGAATAAAAAATTAACATTATCAAGGAACGATGTACCAGTCAAAATGAATGGTGCTGGTCTTATTAGGTAGCACAAAACTCCTGCTCCTCCTAATGTTACCCGAATATATTTTTCTCATATTATTTGGGTTGAAAATCTTACCTTATTTTAGAGAACGGCTGCAACTGTACAACAAGGAAAAAACAGATGCTTATAGTAAACAGCGAATAGCCACAGTAATAGCCCATGAATTTTCACATCAGTGGTTTGGAAATCTTGTAAGTCCTGAATGGTGGGATTATCTGTGGCTGAATGAGGGCTTTGCAACTTATTTTGAATTCTTCATTATTGATAAGGTGAGTTCTTTTCTTATAATTCCACATACATCACCTGAAAAATGAGTATCTAATTTAAATTTACAGTTATTCTTTGGAGAAAAAATCCTGATCATAGGCATCAGAATTGCCTTTATTACTAACAGTTGACCTTTGGTCCCTTCAACAATGATAAGCCTCCTACAGCTACTCTTATTTCCATTGTATATTATTCTGTTATCCACAATCAGTAGTGTCAATTATATCATCTTATTTCTTTCTTTTATATTTAGGTCTGATCATTGATGGTAACTAACATAAACTTTAGCAATGAAAGTGGTCTCTAAAATCAGATAAACGTAATTTTGTACATAGAAGTTGATAACAACTGAGGCGGGTGTCTCATATTTGGAACATATTTTGTGACATGTAGTAGTGTGAGCCTGGTACAACTGGATTAGCTGGTGATCTCACCTCTCTTTATGGTAATCTCAAAATTAGGTTATGTTTGGAACTTGGATTTTATTATGAAAAGAAAGGATAAATTATTGGGAAGTTTGGTAAAATTGATAGAGCTAGGAGGCTTCAGGGCATTATTAAACATGTGTGCTTGTTTTAAATTTGATTATATCTGTAATTTTTCCTCAAAACATTGCATGCTTTGGTCAGCCTTTAAATTTTCTTTACCCTAGTTCACATGTACTCTACTCAAACTTTAGCACACCTAATCAAGGACTACACAGTTTCACTTCTGCAGCTTTCCAAAAGATGGTTAAATATTCATAACATTACACTTCCTTAGACAAAGTTTATATAGAGTGATGTATTAAATAATTTAATAACTCTATTATGAGTCAGTTTATTGACACTACATCACATACTTAATTAAAAATGGGACATGTTTTAAGAGCTCAGTTGCTCCCATCTTCAACCTGATACTGACTTTTGGAGCATGGTGTCCTTTTGTTGGAGATTGCTGTGCTCTTATAATTCTCTGGTGACTTTTTAAGGAATTTCCTGCTGATGTTTTGTTTGGCCGCAACTCAGAATTGAAAACTTTATCTTTATTTTTCAAAATGAATATGTTCTCCCAGACTGTTAGTTGTTTTTTACTTGAAGTGCTTTTTAAAGGTACCAGTTCCTGATCAATTTCATGGTTTTCTACCCAAAAGTAAGCTGCAACTGCAGATTTTTCTTCCAGATTATACTTCAGATTCCTAAGATGTTCCTTTGTCCTTGTTTTTAATTCGTATGGAAAACCAAAAAGGAAATGGATACTGAAATTCTTTTTTAGTGAATTTATGCTCTTCTTGACTACCACTTCAGTGCTTCTGGATTTATTTTGTTCTTCTTCATTTAGAATATGAAATTTAATATTTCTACACATTTTACTGAGAATAATAATGCTGATAATAATATGTTATTACTTTCTGTACTTTTTAATTTATATTCGCATACAATATCTATCAATTATTTATTTTTAATGTTGATTTATGTATTTATAACTGCATAAATAGTTCTAACATGCCCGAAGTTATGATATTGATAGGTACTCTAAATATTTAAAAAATCCATGGGATAAATAATATAATATATCATTTTCATCTTAATGTGCTACTCAGCCAACCTAAATCAGTTATGGAAAGCTAGGCTCTGCCTGTCACAAGCCAGGATAAATAGGGGAGTGATAGAGTTAAAAAAACTAGGGTTTATCTGGCCCAGATGATAGCACCCTGTAGAGCTCTTGTCAGGGTACAACAGCTGCTGCCTTGCAGTTTGGCATTGGCTCTTCAAAGGCTAGAGGAAGAAAACTTTGAACAAAAATAACCTGGTCCTCTAGTTGGGGGTTGTAATGGTGGGCCAGCTCCCCATATTATGGAAAAAAAACATACAAGGGTAAAAGACCCAAAATAAAGAACAACAACAGAGATGGATTTTTGGCAGAGGGCTTCTTGAATCTCAAGAAGGGATAAAATTAGGAATACAAAAATTCAGGAAATAATGGATGTAAAAAAGAATGTATTGGAAATAATAGAAGAGAGAAGATTAAAATGGTTCGGCCACGTGAAAATAATGGGAAGTGATAGAATAGTAAGAATGGTGCTAAATGGGAAGCTGAAGGAAACAGGAAACAACAGACAGGGAAGACCAAGAGAACAATGGATGGATGGGGCCCAAAGAAGCATGGCGTCTAGAGGACTAACAGATGAAGATGCAGAGGATAGGAATTTATGCAGAAATTAAATTATGAATGGCTTGAGGAAAACTATTGTAATGTAGATAATTCCTAAATTTAAAAAAAAGTGTGCTACAATAAAAATGTAATTATTTTCTGTCACCAAAGTACAAAGATTTGATGTTGGATTATTATAATCTTCAATGTTTCAAAAAAAACTATGTTACATTACCATGGCTTTCTCTACCCATTTTATTTTTATGTATCTTCTACTAACTATTCTTCTAACAGCTTATTTTTTTACCTACTTCATATTAATCAAGATAAACATTTGCAGAAATACTTTATTACACATTTTGTTGAAGGTACAAAGGGAGTACAAGAGTGAAGTGATAGTCAAATGTTTAAAAATTGATCAGTATACACCGGCTTTGAAATTCCATAAAATTTCCATGGCATCATGATAAACAACTGAATGATGACCGCACTTCAAAAATTAGCATTGAAAAATTCAAACCAGTAACAATGGATATCTCGAACATAGCTGATGCCATATAAAAAGTTGTTTGAAATAAACTGTGTGTTTGTGCAGTAAGTTTCTGCCTATCTATTATGACTCATGAGTTATACAAAATTATAAAAAAATCTGTTCCAAATGAAGACTTTAAAGACTATTTCCAGAAAACTCAAGATATACATTTGTTATGAAAATATTTTATAGTATTTTAATTAAGATGTTAAGGAAAAAATCTTAAATATATGGTATTTTAAATCAAAATTGTTTTGGAGAAAATAAAAAATAATGTGAACATTTCCATGTAAAGGGTATTTTGGGGTGAAGGAATTTACTTGAAAATCTTTGTGTTGTATCTTTGGCAGATATTGAACTTAAATAAATAGTTTGGTATTTATCTGACTTTTTTTTAGTTATGCTGTATGCATAGACACACACATGGACCTTTTTGTAAACATGCCTTTTTGGATTTAGAGGGCTTCAAAACATGTATTTCTGGTGAAATCTCAATATCAACGTTTTGAATGAAATACAGTACTTTTTTGTTTGTTTGTTTGTTGAATGTTGAATTTATTGTGCTAACAGTAATACAAATGTCTTTGGACAGTGGATAGAGAAATGTGAGAGGTAGCGTATCTTACTTTGAATGGAAAACTATAGTGAATGTGTGATGATTAAGTAATCAATAAGTGAAAAGTGAAAAACAGGTGGAGATGGGACATGAAAAAACTGGAAAAAAACAAGATAATTTATTGACAAGAAATTGTACAATGTAATACAGTACTTGCTCTACCTATTAGTTAATTTGGTAGAGAAAGTAAATTATACAGAAATCTAAGATAAAATTATAAAAGTTCATATTATATTGAAAACCTTATGTTATATAAAGATTCCAAAGGTAGAATCAAACATTAGATTCAAAATTAATATTTAAGAATTAGGCAAAAGCAAAATGCTTCTTCTGTATTTATTTTCTGTCAAGAGTGTATCTTCTCAATAAACAGATTTAAGCTAAAGATATTATTGCCAATTAAGGTTATTAAAGGGTTATCTTAAGATTTTCAGCATCTGTTATGATAATCAAAGATAAGATTAAAAAATCAGTAGTATGTCCTGACCAACAATTGGATAAGTATAATATCACAATATTAATCACATGCACTGATCCAATGCTGTTTGACAGAAAAGTTTAATTTCCCTCCTTTTACTTTTCAATCAACTTAAGAAATGTTAATGGAAAAAAAATTACTGCATAGAATTTTGCTTTATCATTGACTCACAGTTATATTATGTGAATTTTAAACAGATGGAAGTACAGTGGCGACTGAAAGATCAGTTTGTTATTAGGGAAGTCCAGAGTGCCCTTGGTGCTGATTCAACAGTAAATTCTCACCCAGTTACTGCAACAGTTGGAAGCCCATCAGAGATTCAAGGGATCTTTGATACTATATCTTATAGCAAGGGTGAGTACAGTTAACTTCAACTTGAGTGAGGCCTAGAACCATATACGTTATGATTTATGAAGATCAATTTAGAGTTTGCAATAATGGCTTATTCAATCTTGCACTGAACTGACAAATTACATGAAAAGTGTAACACCTATATCTGAATTACAAATCACTATGTATTCTAGCAGTTTAGTAAACTTAGAGAAAGAAAGTAAAGGAAAACATAGGGTATATATTTATAAACTGTATACCAGATTGAAACAGAGAGAGATCTCAGTGAGTGCATTGAGAAAGTTTGTGAGCATTTTTCTCATAATTTTCATAGGGTTATAGAAAAACACCTTGAAAGAGGAAATATTTTGCAACCATGCACTTTCCCTTACAGAGAGGTTGGCCTTTGCCCGGATCTGTTTTTCTAAGGGTGCTAATGACCTTGCAGTTAAGCGCCCTTAACTCCAAATAATCTTATAGAGGGGTAGACACATTTTGCACTTGGTGATATCTTCAAAACATCATGCTTGTTTCATAGTAGATGCAGACTTTGTCTCTGAAGCTGTCCACAAAGAGCAATATGTGGGGTGATCACCAATCCTGTATTTTTCAACAATCAACATTTTTTCCATAAATCCTTCCTCCTTGATCCTTTTATTCATTTCTTAAGTCAGGTTCTTGCAAATTGTTTTATTTATTTATTGTGCTAAGAGATTTACAATTTGATTGTCTACTGAACTTTGACCCTAACAATACTATAATACTGTGCTGAGTCAGGTTTAAACACATAAACTTCACTAAAACTACTTTTTAGTAGGCCTGTAAGTGAAGTAATCTGTCCTTGGTACCTTTAATATTTTATTAACATTCTAGGCATATGTTAATTGACTACAGGTAAAATATTAGTTTTTTTTCCATTTGTTATCTATATTATGAAGGCATTTTCTAGTTGAAAAAGGTAAAATAGGTTGAATAATGAAAAAGTTTCTGTATTTTAAGATAAGAAAGAAAACATGATTCCAACCCAATTCCATACTTTGTTGTGCCATTCAAAATCTTTAAATGTCACCTCTTTTTGGCTTTTGGTTCCCCATTTCATCTTTGAAGATGATTACTCTAGCATAACAAGAATGACATTAAATTGTAAATTTACTTTTCAAGCCAGTTCTTCCATGCATTTGTAGTGAAGCTTTTAATTTTTAATAAAATCAGCTAAAGCCAAAAAATTTCTATAGGTTTGAATGCAGGAATGGGCAATTCTTCCATTTAAATATTTATGCATACAAATTTAAAGTAAAAGCTAAATAGACATAGCAGCTTTTAGTTGTAAAATATTAAAAAAATCAAACAAGGAGAAGTAGCAGCTGGAAACTGGTGACAAAATAGGATAAACTGGAGAAGTATTCTTCAACAAAGTGTTCAGTAAACTCTTTTAAAAAAAGTGTATATAGAGGTCAGAATGTGAAAAAAAACTAGTGAAGCATTGTTTATTGGTTCAATAAACAAAGTCAGAAGGGAAATCCAATTTCTGGCCCATTGTTGCAAGAAAAAGCATTTTTTTTAAACAAGTTTAAAGAAGGTGAAGATGATTTCAGTGTGAGTGTGGGTTGTTTACAGAGATGGAAGAATAGGTATGGTGTATGACAGCTTGAGATTTGTGGAGAAAAGCTTTCTGGTGATTCTGAAGTTTCAGTGAATGTCTGTAAAAAATTTGAACAACTCATAAAAAGTGAAAACCTCACAAATGATCAGTTATACAATTGTGACGAAACAGGGCTCAACTTTAAAATGTTACCATCTAAAACACTTGTTTCATGCAAAGAATGTCATGCTCCTGGTGACAAAAAAAGTAATGAAAGAGTGACAGTACTCTCTGCATCAAAAGTATCAGGTACACACAAATTAAAGCTTGTTGTCATAAGCAAGTCCGCAAAGCTTAGAGCTCTCAAAGACATTTTCTTGTCTGCACTGTCTATTTCTTACAAGAATTAAAAGAATGCCTGGATGGACAGAGAAATATTTAAGAATTAGTTTTATTATGTGCCGGAAGCTAAAGTTTTTGAAGAAAAATAGCTTGCCTAGTAAAGCAATCTTATTGATAGACAATGCTAGATTGCATCCAGATGTAAAGGAACTGCAGTCTGATGGAATTCAGGCTTTGTTTTTGCCGCCTAATGCCACAAATTTTACACAGCCATGGATCAGGGGGCTTTGGAATGCTTAAAAAACAAGTATCAATGACGGATGTTGCAGTCACTTCTACAAGCAACAGATGAGGATGGAAACATCACTAATTTTCTAAAACGAGTAACTATTAGGGATGTAGTGTATTGGTTAGCAGAGTCATGGGATGAACTGAAACCTGAGACACTTGTGAAATCATGGAAGAAAATTTTAAAGAGCAAATTGACTGGTGAGAGGGAATTCAATGATGATGCTGATGAAGATGAAGTATCTCTGTCACACCTAATTGCACAGCTTCCAGGTGGCAGTAAAAATGAAGTTATGGAATGGATGAAGAGTAATGAACAGTTTGAACTTATGGAAGTATCAATTGGTGAGATGTTGAATGAGCCAACAGAAGAAAGTGAGGAGGAAGACATAGAAGAGAGAACACCAAAGATGAGTCATAATGAGGGTTTTGCTGTGTTGGAGGTGGTATTGCGCTATGTAGAACAACAACCAGAGGCAACACTCTGCAACACCATGTTACTTGAACGATGGTGTGATATTGCTGTGCAAAAGCAATTCAGTATCCTGAAGCAAAACACGCAAAAGACTTTTTCAAAAAATAACCCTATGTATATTTACCATATGTAAATATTGTGTTCATTTCTATACAAAAACTTACAGTAAAAAACTTCATCTTGATTTGTTATTGGTTTCATTTCATCTTTAACCCTTTCGGGAATATGGACGTCATATGATGTCCATGTTAAAATGCAGGAGAAAGCATATGGATTTACATGGATTTAATGCTTATTCAACCTTAATTATTATTATAACTTTTCTCTTTTATAATAAATTTGAATAAATTCTACATTTAAAATTTCCTTCTTGAATGGTATACCTCAAAACATAGATAAACACAATGGCATATCACATTCATGACAAACCATATTAGCTTCCTTGCGAACAATTTTTTTTTTTGCGAAACACCAGACACTTTCGAAATGGACGCCACTTTTTTGCGGTGGGTGGTATCCTTTTAGGAAAGTGTTATCCTACAAGTTGGTAGGATAACACTTTCCATCTGCAACTTGACTTCGACATTGGGATTTATGGCCATGCGGTCTAAGGCACGATAGGAGTAGCTAACCTATCAAGACCAAGGATTCGTTGGATCGAATCTCGGTAAAATGCATGTTCTGCACTCAATTGAAACTGTGGAAAAGGATGGGGAGGGCCCAACTAAAGCAAGCGGTGTGAAGGCACGGTTTGGATGCTGACGGGTTTCAATTGAGTGCAGAACACGTATTTTACCCCTTTTTTTAAAAAGGGCGGCAGTTTATAAGACCAAACAATGCTGCAACTATCATCCTCTACGAGTGACTATGGGGAAGAAGAAGATCACCAGCTCCACAGCCGCCAAGCTTACTTCCCGTAAGGGAAAGGATGTGAACATCGCAGCCGCACAAGATCTCCCCGCCACTGCGCCGCCTCCAGCCGAAGCAGCCAGCGCTATCTCACCAACCAGCACAGCCTGCCGCACACCGCCGCTTCGCTTCTCCGCTGTTGTCCGGGGTGTGCACCGTCAACTCCCGGCAACCCTGCTCCTCAACACCGCCCAACGCTTCTGGCCGTCCGCGGCCAGGGCTACTAGGATCAGGAACGAACGAGGGCCCACACCGCTGGTCAGATTGGAATTCCTGGAGGAGGGCGACTACTCGACTGCCTTGAGCACGGGGCTGCCCTTATTAGGGCAAAACCTAACGCTTGAGGCTAGCCGGAGTGTTCGTCACACGCCATGCCGACGCTGTTGCCAGTACGGGCATCTCGCCACCGCCTGTGATGCCGCTCCCCGCTGCCATTACTGCGGGAATACATCACTTACCGCCGACTGCAGGGCACACGACCTCACACGTCGCCGCCGCTTCTGCGCCTCTTGTGGAGGCCAGGGGCATTTCACCGGCCAGACCGCGTGCCCACTTCATCCGCACCGGGTTCTGCTTACGCAGAACCTCGCACCACCAACGCAGAACTTCGCACCGCCTCCCCAGGCTCCGGCTCCGAACATCACAACTGACGCTGCCCCTGAAATTCTCCAGAAGCTGGAGGACATTCAGGCGGAACTACTGCACCTGTCGGAGAAAATTGCAACCCTGGAGGAGAGTTTCACCGATTTCCGTTTGGACATCGACCCCAATCCAGATCCAGATAAACCTAGATTTCCCCTCGTCAACACATACATCCTGACAGACAAAGTAGCCTTCATAACCTCCACTATCAGAAGGTACGTCGAGGAGAAAGTGGCAGCTCTTCAGACGATGCTGGACGAAAGACTTCCAACACCGATACCCAGCCAGCTTCCAGCTTCAAAATCTCGCGGTGGCCTGTTTGGCCGCTAGCACAGACATACCCAACCTCACCCCAACTTCCAGCATATTTCTCACCCTAAATTCCCAAGGGCGCAAGTAGGGCCTCGGTCATGCTTGCGTCCTGGCACCTTCCTTCACCCGGCTTAGGCTACGCCTGCCAAACAACCTATCACCTCAATCCGCAGGTGCTTAATGCGGTACTGCCTCACCTTCACTCCTGACTTTTCCCTCTCCGGTGGAGGAGTTTTTAGTGGGTATGCCGATTATTCGGTGAGTCCCACACTCTCAGTCTCGACTCCCATCGGGGCTGGGGTCAGTGACTAAATCATTTTCTCCTCCACTCGAAACAAAAAAAAAACTATCATGTGTTCAGATGGCCGAGCGGTTTAAGGCATTGTGGTATGATATGGTTGCATTGCATAGTCGGAGGTTCGCGCTCCAAAGTAACAAAAATATTTTTTCGTTTGTGTTTTTATTCTTACTCTCATTGGGTACCCTTGAAGGGGTTAATGAGTTTTCCTATGGTGCTCTGTATAGTCCAAGTTATCCCAAATCCAAGGTATCTTTACCCCCATTACTTCAGATTAGCAAGACTACTACACTGCTAAAGCCAACTTTGAGAAAGTAAACGGTAATGTTTTTTTCAAGCAAAGGATTGCACACATTGTAGTTTTATTATATAAGTGTCTTTACTTTTACAGCTGGGTCACTAATTTGGATGATGGAAAATTTCCTGACTAGTGAAGTTTTTCACAAAGGACTTAATAAATATCTATCAGAAAGGTTTGTATTCTTACATTAGCTTCACTGCTTCATTTAGCTGAACAGTTTAACACAAAAAGACAAAATCTGCTTAGTGCATTTTTCAACCACAAAGAAATGCATGTGGTATTAATGATGTTTGTATGATAGTCATGATAGTCAACATACTGAAACATTGTTGCTGAAAGTATTTGTACATTTATTACCAATCATTTTTATAGATAATTGAAATTTAAAATGAATTAAAATTATTTTAATTTCAGAGCTTTATCAACTGGTAATCCTGAAGTCCTATTTCCTGCACTAGATTCTCAATTTCAGAAGATAAATGGTTCTGTTCCTTATCAGAATGTGACCGAGGTGATGCAAAAATGGACCATGCAAACTGGATATCCTGTTTTAACAGTTTCAATAGATCTCGAAAATAAACTCTATAAGTTAGAGCAGGTAATAATAATAATAATAATAATAATAATAATAATAATAATAATAATAATAATAATAATAATAATAATAATAATAATAATAATAATAATAATAATAATAATATCTATATTAAAATTCCATGGAAAGAAGAGATTGCTTAGGTCTATCTTATCAAAGTTTCAGGAGAGAACTTCTTAATAGGTACTAATTCTTGAAATGTTTCAGCATGATACACAGCAATGCATTATTTTTCCTTGCAACGAATAAAAGAATAGATTAAGGAGGCTTCTATCTCTTTCCACTTTATAACCTCTTCTCTAAACATATGTTTAGACAGTTATGCAAATGATTTAATATTTAATGACAGTAATCCAAAAAAGAAGACATAAATGCATACAGCAAACAAATATAACCGCCTGATTTACATTGTCATACCTCCTCTGACAAACTAGCAGAACTAATGTTAGGCCCCATTCACAATGAAGAAGTAGCACTAGCATAATACAGCATAAGCATGGGCATGAGGGAATACCATTCACTATGCAGTCATAGTCATAACGCAAAAAGTTGGTATGGGTTTCTAGATCTGTAAATTACATGCGGAAATCTTTTGAGCATGCCAGAAGTTTCAAACATGCAACATGAAAATTCATCCAAACTTTAAAAATAAATAGGACATATCAAGCAACATCAGATCAGCATTTAAAATGTCAAGAAACAGCCAAATGAAAGAGCACCATGATTGTACAGTAGATGACGTAAAATCTAAAATTGTATGTTGTTCAGAAGCTGGCAATGCATGGAGAAAGAAATGCAGAATTCTTTCTCTATGCATGCAAACAAGCATAAATTTTGGAGTCCGCGAACTCTTGCAATGCATAGCATGTTGGGAGACTCTATATGAATGCTTCCATTAAATAACATGGATAAAAAGTCTTATGTTCTGTAGCATGTTGCATGACTATGTGAATGCTTCCATTAAATAACATGGGTGCAAAGTCTTGTGTTATGCAGCGTGTTGAGTAACTACGTTACTGCTTCCATTAAATAATGGGTGCAAAGCGTTGCACTTATGCTGTATCTGCACTTACTTTTCACTGTGAAGGTCCTTACGGTTAACACACAATTCTATAACAAAGTAGAGTGCATGAGTGAAAGAGTATGTATACAATCAGGTATTTTAGTTACATGAAATAAACCATGTAATTTTGACTTAAAATAGATAACAGGAAGAGAGAAGTGCATAGCAGCATAATTCTGTGGTTTTTATCATGATGGTCTCTCCAAAAGCACTGTTTTAAATTGTAAGCAGCTTTGTTTCCAATTTTAATTTAAAAATTACATGTGTTACATATTATGCAAATTCAAATTAAAACAAAATAGACTTTTTGCAACAAAACATGATGATATTACATCTAAATACAAAGAAATGAAAGGTTCAGTGCTTAGCCCTATACTTTTTAATATTGTGATAAAGACTTTCATTAGAGATCAACAAAAATAGAAGCATTAATTGCACACTTTATGCAAATGATTTAAACATTTAGACATCCACATCTCAACACATTCACCATAAACTAGCTCCACAAACAAATAATGCATTACCTCACTGGAATGCTGGGCAATGAAAATGGCTTGAGCATTAATATCCATAAATTCTGTTATAAGATATTCTCACTAACACATAGGTATATTACCTGAGTTTTGTCTCAAAAATTAAACATTCAACACTCAACAACATGAGTATGTTAAATATCTAGGTCTACAATTCGAAAGAAAGTTAACCTGAGTGTATCATGTTAAAACTCAACTGGAAAAATAAATAAGAGATGCAATATTCTAAACAGACTAACAAAAACAAAATGGGGATACTAAATAATACATATAAAACATATACAAGGATCACTCCAAAAGTTTTGAGAATGGACGTAATAAAATATTAAAAATGTAGATCTGATCATTGCATCTTTTCAAAATATTCTCCATTGCATTCTATACATTTTCTCATCCTTTCAAACAATTTTTCAAATGCTGAACACCATTCTTCTTAGGAGAGGGTGCCAATACATTCTTTGTAAGCAGCTACTGCGGCTTCAGGTGACTCAAATTGTTGACTTTGAATTTTTTCTTTCATTTTGTGGAATAGAAAAAGGTCACATGGGACCAGATCTGGACTGTAGGGAGGATGGGACAAATATCTGATTCCTGACTCCTGTAGAAATTGGGTTGTTTCTTGTGTAGTGTGGGCAGAAGCATTGTCATAGTGCAACAAAATTCCATGCAGTCCAGTCTCAGGACACTTTTTTCTCAGTTCATTGAATGCTTTTGGCAGACATTTTGTGGTGCACCATCTGGCAGTAACAGTCTTTTGTCTCTCAAGTAGAATTGCCACAATGTGGCCACTTGCTGAGAAGAAGGAACAGATCATCTTCTTGCCAACACTTCTCGTTCTCTTCACTTTTGTTGGTGGATCTTCTCCTGGAAAGATTCAGACTGGGGACTGTCATTTAGTTTTTGGATCATACTGATAAATCCAGCTTTCATCACCTGTTACAATGTTAAATATGTTTTTGCATCTTCCTCTACTGAATTTTTCAACCACTTCCTGGCACTAGTGCACATGTGCTTGTTTCTGCTCATTTGTGAGGTGGTAGGGAATCCAGCGACATCCAGTTTTTCTTTCAGGGTTGTTTTCACTGATGCCAATCCAATATATAGGGCTTCTTGAACCTGACCATATGTGCAATGATGATCTTCCCACAACATGTGTAATGCTTTCACCAAATTTTCATCCATTGTTGCTGTAGCCAGCTGTCCTGCTCAATCTTCATCTTCGAGGGAATCCCTTCCTCTTCTAAACTCTGCCTATCATCAATAAATAGTGGATTGTGAAGGGCAAAGATCACCAAATGCACAATGCAGTCTTTCAAGGCATTCTCTCTCCCCTAAACGACTTTAAAGTCATAAAAAATCATAGCACAGAAATTCTCACACTTGAGATCCATTCTAGTGTATGGTGTAGCAACATATGCTATACATACATATATGATGCTGATGATGCACATTGTTGGAGCATGCCCAGACTTGCACATGTTGCTATCTGAACTTCAATCTGAAGTTAGGAAAAGCTGCTTTGGCTTACCACTACTCATTGTTGCTCATTCTCAAAACTTTCAGAGTGACCCTCGTATTAAACCTATACTATTATACATGAATAAAACCTTGATCAGTGTTAACATTGTCTTAAACTAGAAATAATACAAAATTACTCATTATGACTGATAGTGGTGCGACCAAACCTATTCCAATAACAGAAATACAGATTCTTACTGAAAATAATCCAATAACCCATCAGATTAATAAACAAGCCTTGTTATATTAAGGAAAATTAAAAAGATTCACACATTATAATTACTAGTCAAATTATCAAGATAGAGTAAGAAATCTTAAAACCCAACATGACATCAAACAAAAAGTAGTCTAACTACAGTCTAATCATCTATAACACAAATTTAATTGAACACATCCCAAAAAGCAATAAGACTCTATTGAATTAAAACAAATCACATTGGAAACAATTAACAATTTATACCCTGAACCTCAATGGCTATATATTTATGCACATGGATCTAGAATAGATATAAAAGATGGAGCTAGAGCTTAATTTACTCAAAACTGTTTAGCTTCTATGTTGCAATTGGGAAAAACTTTACCCACTTTGAAACTCAGGCAATAGAAATAGCACTAGCTCATCTTCTCTACAGAATAAATTCATTTCAGTGCACATTGATATTAAGAGATTCATTTCAGCGCACATTTATATTAAGAGATTCATTTCAGTGCACATTTATATTAAGAGATTCAATATCAACTATACAAGCAATGTCAACAAACAAATCTCCAATCTCAATAAAATGTTAGAAATAAGAAAGGTTATCTGGTTATTAGTAATTGTTGAGTCATTTGTAACACTACATCACTTACTTGTTTTTATCACGAATAGGAGCTAATTGCTCCCATCCTCAGTTCCCTGTTGACTGCCCGCATCCTTTGTCTTGGTTGTAAGCTTGAACTCTGGTGGCGGCTGGAAGAACTTCTTCAAAAGTAAGTCTCCTGGCTGGATTTCAAAATTATAAGTGCTGTTTCAGTTCTTCCAAATCTATATGTTTTCCCAAGTTGTAAGTTCTGCTTTTCCTGAGATGTTTTTAAGTATTTTTGGGTTTCTGTTTATGGTGTGTTTGTCTCTCCAAAAGTGCCAAGCTACTGCTGATTTATCTTCCTGTTTTTGTTTTATGTAACTGAAGTGTTCTTTTGTTTTTGTTTTTATATTTCTCTTGGTTTGCTCAATGTATATTTTTTTGCAGTCATTGCAGTTGATCTGGTATATTCCTGGTTTGTTCTCCTGTGGGATGTCATCTTTTAGTTTGGAGTTTAGTAGGTTTTTTATGTAGTAATTGTTTTTTGGGGCCAAAGAGAAGTTGTGTTGCTTGAAGATTCTCTGGAATTTGTAGAAGGCTGTTGGGTGGTATGTGAATTTTTTTGAAAATCATCTTTTCTTTTTCAGTAGGGATGAGTGTGGTAACTTCTTGTATTTTCTTTTTGCTCATGGCTCTGTTTGATTCTTTGTATATTGTTTCTGGCCTGAATCTGTTTTCTGTAGCTATGTCTAATATCTTGTTTAACTCAAGTATGTATTCCTCTTTGTTCATAGGGACATTGATCAGTCAGTGTGTCAGACTGTTGAGTGCTGCATGTTGGTGGGGAACGGGATTTACTACAAACAGAATTCAGGGCTAGCTATGGGCAGTCCACTTTCACCACTACTGGCAGAACTGTTTATCAGTAATATTGAGACAAGAGTCACAAAGGCTTTCCCCTGGATGTTTAAACGATGGTACCACTACATTGATGATATCTTCGCAATAGTCCCAGAAAAGCATTTGGATGACGCACTAAAATTACTGAGCCTTCAAGAAAAATCCATAAACTTCACAATGGAAAAAGAACAGAATGGACAAACCCCCTTTCTTGACCTTAAAATCATCAAGAAAGGAAACCACCTAACATTCGGCATCTACAGGCAACCCACACACACAAATAGCTACATAAAACAAAACAGTTTAAATCCGTTCCCCACCAGCATGCAGCACTCAACAGTCTGACACACTGACTGATCAACGTCCCTATGAACAAAGAGGAATACACACTTGAGTTAAACAAGATATTAGACATAGCTACAGAAAACGGATTCAGGCCAGAAACAATATACAAAAGAATAAACAGAGCCGTGAGCAAACAGAAAATACAAGAAGTTGCCACACTCAACCCTACTGAAAAAGAAAAGATGATTTTCAAAAAATTCACATACCACCCAACAGCCTTCTACAAATTCCAGAGAATCTTCAAGCAACACAACATCTCTTTGGCCCCAAAAAAGATTAAACCGTAAAAAACCTACTAAACTCCAAACTAAAAGATGACATCCCACAGGAGAACAAACCAGAAATATACCAGATCAACTGCAATGACTGTGAAAAAAATATGCATTGGGTAAACCAAGAGAAATATAAAAACAAGAACAAAAGAACACTTCAGTTACATAAAATAAAAACAGGAAGATAAATCAGCAGTAGCTCGGCACTTTTGGAGAGACAAACACACCATAGACAGAAACCCAAAAATACTTAAAAACATCTCAGGAAAAGCAGAACTTACAACTTGGGAAAACATATAGATTTGGAAGAACAGAAACCGCACTTATAATTTTGAAACCCCGCCAGGAGACTTACTTTTGAAGAAGTTCTTCCAACCACCACCAGAGATCAAGCTTACAACCAAGACTAAGGATGCGGGTAGTCGACAGGGAACTGAGGATGGGAGCAATTAGCTCCTGAAACATGTATTCGTGATAAAAACAAGTAAGTGATGTAGTGTTACAAATGACTCAACAATTACTAATTATAGACACATCACTGTCACAAAGTCCACCAAAGCAATTTTATTGTGAATTATATCTGGTTATTTATCAAATAAAATAAGTTATCTATCTCCAATGGATACCCTCTCATTTCAGGATCTAGTTAATGAAGTTGGTGATTCTTTGACAAAAAAAAAGTATCAAAATTTTACAGAAATGAAATAAAACTTTAACCATCACTCTGCAAAAACTATAGTTACAAGAAATTTCATAAAGAACTGCTGGAATGCTTCAAAATTCAAAGTAATAATAAATCTTGGGAAATTATATTGCAAAACAAAAATGTAATATTTGAGCATCCAAGACATGAAGCTTTGGCAAAATTTAGATTACTGGCAGGCCATGATTGGATGACTATACACCTCTATAAAACTGCAATCTTGTTTCGATTGTTGTTGTTGTTTACTAATTCTGAGCATTTGGCAATGCAGCCAATAACTCCCTTGCTCTCCAGTATTTTCCAGATATTAAAACTGAAAACTTCAACTCTCCAAATCATATCCTGTGTCAAGAAAAGAATTCTATATTTAGCTCTCAAGAATTCACCCATAAGAACTTGACTGGATTTTATTGGGAAGCAAGGAATAAAATATAATATATTCAAGCATTTGTACATTGAATTACTACTACCTGAGGTGACCATCTCCACCAGGCTATGGTACATTCCCCTCTAAAACCAATCTTTCTTACCCTACCTAATTTTATGAGAGCTCAATGTCAACTTTTTAGTTCCTTTTTTTACCGCCGGAAAGCTTCACAAAGGGCTGTCTTATGGGTACTGTAGTAGTTATTGTGATACCAGTACACAATAAAAGCTTTAACCAAATAATTGGAAACTTAAAATCAATAAAAAAATTGTAATATTTACAGCAAAAGCCTACAAATAAAAATATTTGGCAGGTGGTATATTTCAATATATCCTTTTGTTTTTAAGTTGCATTTATACCCCACTTTTAACTACAATGGTCTTATCGGCAGCCTTTCCTTTGGAACATATTATTGCCTATTGACAATGGTATTAACTCATGTTCACTTGTTGTTGGATTTCTGGTGAACCTTGGGCTTTTTTTCTTGGGGGGGTACATTAGATCACACACACACACATTCATACTTCCAAGCTCTGGGGAGGTGGGGAGGGTAGAGAATAATCTTGGCTACAGAGATATTCCCACCCCCAGCTGGGATTCGAACCCAGGACCCCTCACACTGCAGGCAGGTGCTCTACCAACCGAGATATGGGGCCAGACTGCATCCTATTGTATCTATCTAAATAGACCAATATAGTAAGTGTAATAATGCTATATGTTCTAAACAACTACATATCTACCTATAGTGTTATAGTTCCTTTCATGCATTTCCAAAAATTATCATTTGATATGCCACATTATACAATACAGTATGCATTGTAGTTCAAATTACTTTTTTTTATATGGCATATTTAGATTAATAAACTTAAAGATACAAATAATTTAACAATCACAGTGTCAATTAAAAATTGTAATAAATGCATTTATATTACCTATGTTAATTTATTTCAATATGTTTGTATTCCCCAACATTTTGAATTCCCCTGCCCAAAAATGTTCCTCATGGTGCAATGTGCGCTGATTTCCCCCCAAATGTGGCCCTGACTACTACTTACTATAGCTATATTAGTATGTTGTTTAGTTTTAATCATGTGATTAAGCTTTAAGAGTTTTTAAATATATGTAAGCACTGTCCTATCTAAAAATGTAATTTTGAACAATAATATACTCTGGCTAAACATCAGAGAGTTATGACACTGAATTATGTGATGCCATCAGTTCTTCATTTCCAATAGCAGTTTAATTTAATCTTATTCTTTCCAAGTGATCAATGAACAGAAGTGAGATTGAGAGAGAGAGAGAGAGAGAGAAAGAGACCTTCTTGTGCATGTGTACGCTAATTTTCATATTCTTTTGTAGAAAAGGTTTCTGGTAAAAAGATCTGCTGATGCAGAAGAATATATATGGAGCATACCCATAACTTTTGCTAACATAGATAACTATGAAAGTTATCTTAACACCACTACTAAGTTCTGGATGACAGAAAATCAAACAAATTTTTCTTATGAATCAGTTGGGAGAAACCTCATTTTCAATGTAATGCAATCTGGTAAGTACAACTAATGTCTTTCTATGATGAATTTAAAATCATTGGAACTTGTACACAGTGAAGCAAATAATTAAAGTATGGTAAAACAATCCACATTAAGCACTCATATTGTTCCAGTTACCAAATTACTGGCAGGACATATTTTGAGAATCTACTGTCCCCATTTTCAGCTGCTGGTCAACTAAACACTGATTCTTCTTCTTCTTCTTCTTCTTCTTCTTCTTCTTCTTCTTCTTCTTCTTCTTCTTCTTCTTCTTCTTCTTCTTCTTTTCTGTGTATCTGTAGCTCCTCTGGTGTGGGGTTGACAAATTTAGAGATTAGACTGTTATTTGCTGGAATTTTAAAGCTCACAATTCAATGTTTGAAACTTCTGATATATGTTATTTCCCATAAGTTCAGTTTTGTGGGGTCATGCACTAATTTTAACAGCTTCACTTTTTGTTCTACATTTGAATTTTCGTCTCAAAGTGATTGGTTGCAGTTGATTTATCTGTTTATCTGATATTTCTGAATTGTTCTTTTCTTATTACTGCTTAGCTGGGCTCGGCTCTGCTCTGCTCTGCTCTGCTCTGCTCTGCTCTGCTCTGCTCCTGCTCTTGCCCTGCCCTGCCCTGCCCGGCCCGGCCCGGCTCGGCTCAGCTCTGTTCCACTCCCTGCTCTCTGCTCTGCTCTCTGCACTCCGCTCTGCTCTCACATGTTAATATTTTGGTTTTATCCACCACATGTATCTGAAAATAATATTATTTTCTGTTGCAACATTTTTCAGAAAGTCCAAAACACACAACGCCACTTCTGTTGAACTGCTTTTTGCTGTTGACTTAACCTACATGTAACAGTTCACTTGGTTGTTTGATAAATTCAAAATTGTCAAGTTGTAAACATAAAATTGTCTTTTATAAAACAAAGATTTGGAATTTGCCCTAGAAGAGTACATACTGCCTCCAAGTCATATTCCATCATAACGCATTCACTTCATCCTGTTTCTTGTTCTTCATTTCACACACAAATTCTTACCTCTTGATGTGATCATCACGGTTTTTCTTTGTACTTTCATCTTTGTTCTCCATTTGTATAAGAGAGAATATTTGAAACATTCATCCCACATATCCTTTTTAGGCCAGTGAAAACTTAAATTGAAATCTGTATTAAATATTTGATTGTAGAGCCAACAATTTTCAGATGTGCATCTTTGTTCAATGAATTTGTCTTAGTATATGTTATAGATGATCCAAATGTTTAAATCTGCAAGTAATTATTCCTTATTAGATATCTTCCTGGATGGGAGAATGGAAATTTCCGGATATGGCTTCTGATTTCCTTTCCTTTATCTTATGGTCATTTCTTTTTTCCTTTTCTATTGCATTGTACTGAGCTCTTTTCTTAATGGTTATCCTCACAAACTTTTCCTATATGTCAAAGCTAGTGAGAAAAAATTGCTTGTATACCTGAATTTTATCAGATCCTTGACTGGGAAAAAATGTTTATTGTTTTCTTCTGGAATGTTCTGATTATGTTCAGATGCTTTTCTTTTCATATTTATCAACTAATGAACTCAAATATTGTCTCTGAAATTCAGTAGAACCAATGTTGCAGAAAGCTTGATGGATATTTTGTCTAGCATTGTTACTGAAATTATCATTACGTTTTCGAATACAAACAATCTTTTCCATGCACCGTTTGAGCTGGAACTTCTTGATTTGTAATAGAAGTGTATGCTTTCTCTGACTGTCTATTAAGTCTTTTGTTTTTTTTGTTTTTTTGTTTTTTTTTCCATTCTTCCACAATAACTCTCTTCTTTCTTTTCCTTGTAATATGGTGTTCATTGACTTTACATTACTTTCTTGATTCTGCAACTTGCTCTCTGACTTTCACATTTTCATTGACACCCTTTCTGTTTGTTCATCATGCATGGAATCTGTATTAAATTAATAATACATTGTAGTTATAAACAGTCCTATTTCTAAACATAGTAATAAGCTGGTTTAATAAGAAAGCTGTTCCCTAGGTTCTAAGATGGCTCACCCCTCTCACACAGATAATCTAGCACAGTCTCAGTTATTAGTACCATCCATTTCCACAGATTCTGCAACCTGAAACATGTTTTCAGTAATAATGCATCTCTGCATTTGCTCATTAGAATATGTAATACATTAATAATACATTAATAAATTATATTCCAAAATATAGCACTTATGTTAATCAGAAGAACTTTCAGAAGGTTATAAGACCACTCACCCTTCTCAACCAGATAATTTGAGTCATTATTGGGTTCATTAAATGCTCAGGACCATTAATTTCCATATATTCTGCCAACAGAACTCTGGGTTTCTCATTATGATTAACAACACCCCTCTGTGCTTTCTCATTATTAGAATCTATAATAAATCAATAATATGGCTATAATGTAGACCTTCTCCAAAATGCTAGTGGTGGTGGTGGCGGTGGCAGTGGCAGTGGAGTAATGTCCAAAATCATAACATCAATTATTCACCACTCTCATCAAGAAAATTTTTTGGCTCATAATCAGGATCAGTATCTGAATCAGCTCCTGCTATAAATTCTATGAACAATGCTTCTCCTTCCTCATATTCTGATGTTCCATGCCAAAACTAGAAAATAAAGTACTCAATGCTTTAACTAAGTTACTTCTTCTACTTTAAGTGTAGAACCTACACACCCAAGGACTTACAAGCCAATACATTGGGTCAGTATCCTGTTGAGGAGCAAGCAAACTCTAGATCATAGCATATCCAGGATGGGCGATCAGCCCAATGTCTGGTATGGTGGTGAAGAAGAAGGAAATGGAATGTAGCAATAATAGGGAAATTTGCAGATCAAATTATCAAACTCAGAATTTCCTTAGTTAGCGAGGAAAACCACAAAAAATCCTCCTGTCAGATTGGTTGGCCCTGGGGCTTTGAACTTGTAATCTCCTGAATGCATCGCACATATTACCGCGGCACCATCCCACTCAGTAACTAAGTTACAAAGTTTAAAACAACAGTTCATATAATGCAATTATTATTTCAATATTGTATATACAAGTATAATAACTAATATAAACATCTATTTATTTATATTTTGTTCCAATGTAGTTTACACTTAAATTTCTCATTATTTTTATTTTTCTTCTGTTCCATTACAACTGAACCATTCTTCTCCCTCTGGACTCCATAATAAGAGTGTAACTAATTTTTAAATTAACAATTGCAATGCTTGTGAGCTAAAAGCACACTAAAATAATATTGCATTAAATAATATAAGGTACCTTTATATGCTGGCACTTTCATGTGTGATTTGGTGATGTGCTGGTGTGGCAGTGTGTATGTAAAGGCAACATTTAAAAAACAACAGAAAAATTACATATGGTTAATCACGCAGACAAGAAGGATTAGACAGACATAAGAGCTATTAGGTTTCAATTATAAAATGAAGAGTTAGGGTCAGACAAATGTATCAGCTTTTACAATCCTCTGACCCTTACCAAAATATTATTTTGCAGATAGCATTAGGGTCAGCCAAATGCAGCAACTTTTACATTCCTTCAACCCTTACAAAAAGTATGATATTTTAGTTATGTTAATACTTAACTTCAACACTATTATAGTTAACATTATTGCATATAAATGAATTGCAAATATCCCCTACACAGTTGATAGATGTTTCAAATACATGCTGGTATAAACTCTCAATATTTTCCTTTGTTGGTGTAATTTGTAAGACTGGTTTTGTTGCAGAATTATTTGTGATGAAAGCTTATCTTGATTATTAAGAAGTAGATGGAAGATAAGATTTGATGAGAGTAGTTTGTAGAAGAGTAGAGAAAGTCATATGAGTGCAACACGTCTCACCCATTTTATTCATTATAGCCATTAATAACATTTTAAAGTAAGGCATGTATACCCATTTGTGTTCTAATTAGTAACACAATGCAAAAACATAGTTACTTGCATTTTAATAGGAAAGTATATAAAAGTACTTACCCTTATACAGCTGTATATTTATATTCCCAAGATAGGGGTGATGAAAGCAATTTACAGCTGTTTTGGTCTCTTGAGAACAAATAAAAGGAAAGCTTAACAGTTCATCATTTAAACATCTTAAATATTTGCAAGCAGCACTAGGCATTAGAATTCTAAACATACTAAATTTTGTTAGCAAAATATTCCAACTTTGGGGAACCATTGTGATTAATTTAAAAATGAACTTTTTGTTTAAGGGTTTTATCGTGTTAACTATGATGAATTCTTATGGAAAGAAATACAATATTGGCTGACACACACTTCATACATTCACCCAGTGAACAAGGCTCAACTAATGGATGATGCTTTTGCACTGGCACTTGCAGAGGAACTGAATTACACAATTGCAATGGGTTTGACCACTTATCTGGTTCATGAAGTAGACTATATTCCATGGTACTCTGCACTGAAAGCATTATCTTATATTGACACTCGGCTATATGGTACACAGTATTACTCAACATTTCAGGTAAGCATTTTATTTTTAGTTAAGTGCTTAATATGTTTAGCACCATAAGCAATTCATGACAAAAGACATTTAAGTTAGACACATGCATGGGCTGTAGATCAGCTAAAGCATTTGAACTCAGTATAGGAAATATCTCTTTGTTGCACTTTGTTGCTAATACTTTTACAGGAAGCGGAAAATATCTCAAATAATTGTATATGCATCTGCTGTATTATTTTCAACACCTAATCTCAGTTAAAAGTTTATTTTTAGGATAATAATAATAGTATATATTGCAGAAATGTTTTTATTTATTTATTTTATGCTTGTCCTTCAAAATGCGGAGCCTTTGTTTGGACATTTGGCCAGCCTAGGAGGAAATTATTTTCTTGTCACCAGGAAGCACACTGTTTGCCAACAGAATCACACATTCACACCTCACTTATATCTATGTGCAGATTTCTAATGATAATTATAACTACAATATCCACAAACCTTTGCCATAGAAGACATTGTAAATGATCTCTCCAACACATCTCTCACACCTTTTAAGAACATTTGCATTAACACTCATTAATTATTTATGGCCACCTAAATAAAGCCATACATTACCCATAAAAAGAAATTAAATGCAGGTAAATACCTAGAGCAATCTTTTAACATTATCCAATCCACATTTGCAGAAATTAACTCTACTCACATTATTGTGCAATTGCAATTCCTGAACTACAGTTATCTTAAGGGTTTTCACTTTAAAAGTTTAGTGGCATCACAAGCCAAGGTTTGCAAAATTTTTGATTCCTGTGTAAATTTTTCCAGACATTCCTTTGGACTTCATTCCAACATTTCTCCAGTGTTATCAAGTTTTTCCTCTGTAACAATGAGGCAATTTAATTTTGATTTCTTATTAAGAATCATCCCATTTCCCCAAATCTATTCACAAGATTATGAACCATTCTTGTGAGGCACACAAACAGCAGGGAAGCTGTTTATAAATCACTGTCTTACTTCTCTATATGAGTTTATTGTCACATAGGAATCATACATGAAGAGTCTGCATGCTAAAGTATTCAGACTTTTTAGCATTATAGCAGCACTAACATACTATAACACTATCAACCTCTGTACAGCACAGACTCGCATCAGCTGATTAACTGGCTCACAGAGGGAAGGGAAGGTAAAGGGGGAACAGAATGATTAAGAACAGCACAGTGCAGGACATACAATTCCCATAATTGGGCTACATGTCCAAATAAAGTCACTGTATGTACATGTTAATTGGAAACACCATGTTTTAACATTAATCAAATCTTACAATGGAATTCAAATTAGAACTCACTTGCTAACTGAACACAAGAAACATAATGAAATAGCAACATTGCATAGTTCAGATGCTGATGCCACAGGCTTATTTTTATTTAGTTTTTGTCAATAAGATCTCAGTAAAATAAGATTTGTCCCACTGTGCAAAATAAGCATTTATCTCAGCTCCAACCTCATTATTTATGTGAATCTTCATCCATCCATCTATTTCTTCAGGTTTCAGAACAAAAGCTGGCGCCAAATCTAGCAAGTGTGATAGATGTAGAAGCCCTTGGAAGTGAAGGTTTTGCAGCAACAGTGACGTGTGTGAAGGCAAATTATTGTAATGAAAGAGAACTTTATTTTTTACAGCACCTTTCAGCAAAGCGCAATACTTCCCATTATGGTTCTGTCCTTTTGGAGGTAGTTTATTAGCACCACACCATGAAAATCCCAGAAAACCATAGCCATGAACTTTATGCAAATGGGAACCATTTTTGCTTTCTTTGGTGTGCTTTCACTGGTTGCCATTGCTATTTGGACTGCTCATTTCTCTCTAATGTGTAGTGAGTAACCCACGTTTCATCTACTGTTATGAAATGGAGAAACTCATTGGAATTACATTTAAACAAGTCTAACACTCTTGAGAAATCTTCACTCGAATGCATTTTTGTTCCACTGTTAACAAATATGATACCCCAAAGCAGAAAGCCCTCTTATACTAAAAAATTCACATAAAATGTAGTTGACATGGCCTATCAAGGTCTTTGCAATGTCAGCCAACTCATGTATCTTCAATTGGGGATCATTAAGTATGGCATCGTACATTTTTGTCACAATCTTGTTGGTCATAACAGTTTTGGGGTATCCTGAACACTTATCATCTTGAATGGATATACAACCCTGCTTAAACATAGTAGCCCACTTTTTAACCATCAAAAACAAAGGGTAAGAATTCTTTAATGGCAAATCTAACTCCTTTTGTATTTCTGCTGGGGCTAAACCCTTCAAAGCAAAGTACTTTATCACATTTCATATTTTAGTTTTATCTATTTTGTAGAAAATGTTAACACTAATTTGTTTACATGATCATCACAAACAAGTGACTACACTCACACATCTGAAACTTTACAGCATGCCATCTAAATGTCATCCTCTGTGGTGTAGTGGTTACCATGCTAGCCTCTAGTTCCTGAGGTCGCGGGTTCAAACCCGGTGGAGGGCGATGGATTTTTTTTGGGCATAAAAATCCTTAGCAAGCTTCTTTCAGAAGGGAAGTAAAGCTGGTGGTCCTGTGTCATAGATTTATGGCACATAAGAACCTCAAGCCTGATAAAGAGGTCTCTGAGCAAAATTATAGGTCTTTCATGCCCAATATAGAATGGGATGCTAAGGACCACAGTAGTTAAAGAGTGTCCATAAATAAATTTCAATATTTTTTGAGTCAGGTTGAAAACTTTTAGAAGACTCTCATAGTTGGAATCCAATAATGAAAAATTTAAAAGTATCCAAAATACAAAATGAATAGCAACTTAGCCAATGACATTCTTAGGATAATTTCATGTAATATTAAGAATGCTGGAACATTCTGATACGGTAAGTTGTATCACAAATTACTTAAATGTAAATAATGATTGTAATATGAATATGCCTTTTTTATGTGACATTGATTTCAGATGTTTATTAATTGTAATTATTATTGGGAAATAAGTTTATACGGCTTTACTGAAACTGTCAATAATAGCAATAATGCAGCGAGGGGGTGAGCTGTTTATCATTACTGGGAACAAGGAAGTTACGTAATGTTCGCGCGTTTTCGGTAGAACCTTCTAGAATGTTTCCCTAAAAGCAATATGTATTCGTGGTTTTCATTGGATATTAAAATAGACGCTAATGTTGGCGCGTTTTATTAGCCAATAGTAGTTCATTTATAATCTTTAGGCGTATCTTGATGCAGGCGTATAAATAGGGTAGGTTCGAGGTAGATCGCCCCCAGTTCAACAAAATTCTCAATACATTACACGTCGCTCCTCAGTTCATAAAAATTACTAGCACATTACACGTCGTCAGTCAGTCCTTAAGTTCGCCGAAAGCATTCATATACTACACGTCGTCTTCAGTCAGTCAGTTCGTCAAGTTACGCGCAGCAAAAATTATTAAAGATCTAAAGTATTATACAGTTAAATATACACAAAGTTGAAGTACGTGAGTTAAAAGTGATAAGTAAGAAGTTATTACAAACAGTTTCAGTTTGGCGAGTATCTAAATCCATATGTAAAAGTGTTAGTGAACGTGTTCGACAATAAAAATTATAAAACAAATTTCTTCATTAAGTGTAATTTCTGGATAAAAGATTCCTTTCCATTTCACAACCTGCATAGAGATACATGTTCGACCCCAAACAGCTAGCCGGAGGACATTTGAAATAAAATCATACACAAGCTAATACTGCCACAAATTGCTAACGCAAGATGGAGCTACAAACCAAACAAAGAATGACGTCACAAGATGGCAACGCCTGAAGTAAGCAGCACAATATAAGATCCCCAAGTTCTAATAATTTACGTAAAAACATATTACGTAAGCACCATCTCTCGCAAATTGGCTCCCAAACGTGGGGCTACAATTAATGTTAAATAAATACAACATTAATACTACTTCAAATTGGCTCCCATACGTGGGGCTCAAAATAAATACAACATTAATACTACTTCAATTCTATGTGTATGTATTCATCTATAAATTAATATGCACCTTACAGATGTAAGAAAAATCATGGTGTGGCATTTCATAGGGGCTCTTATGTGTTCTCTTTCACCTCATTGGACTTATATTGAGGTGAGACATTTGATCAAGATCTTTATTAATCTATTTTTTTCTGTAAGTGACATATCTCCTAACATGACTCATGACCCATTCCTTTTAGATGAGTCAGAAATAGGTCTAAACACCATTTTCTGAATTGCTGAGAATAGGTCTCTTTGTGTTTAATTATACACCGAAATATTACAGTAGAAAATACAAACAGTAGGAATGTGGATGCAGTTGAGTCCTTGACAGAACTGACTGAAGCTTTATGATTTTCCCTAAGTATGATAGATAGGTATTTTGCCATCCCATATTTTCAAGGACTATGATTGTTTTCATGTAAAACTGACCTGACTGACCTTGCAAGTGAAATAGTTTTGAGTAAATCATAAACTTAAATTCATTATATGTCATTATAGAAGTATATGCTGCATCTTTTGGAAAATATCTACAATCATGTGGGGTTTGAAGAAGAATCTGATGATAGCCATCTCATCAAATTGTTGCGCACACTCATACTCACAAAAGCTTGCAACTTGGACCATGAAGACTGTGTCAACAATGCTACCATGAAATTCAAAGAATTTATGACAAAAGGGTAAGAGAATATACAATATGTAGAATTGCTGCATACTAAGATTAATCTTTGACATTTCTCCACTTTTAGCAATCACTTATATGTTCGTTAAGTAAAATATAGTGTTTCCAGTTACAAAAAGGTACTCACCTCCAAGGTGTGGAAGTAGTGTGTATGTCACACACTAAATAGGTCGCACGTTTGAATCTCAGTTAATGCGAGTTACTTGGATAAGTTTTTTTTTTTTATGGTGTTTCCTTATCCTCAGAAGGCAAATGTCAGGAATTTTTAAGCTCTGTGGACCTTAGGCTCATTTGAGCATCATTTCACCATCTAATGTGACTTACTTGGTTAAACAACATTAAACTAGAAAAAAAATGGTAAAATTTACTGCAAATGGATTGCAAACCAGTTCAGAAATACTAATTCTGACAACTGTACACTGTGCAGTGATCCAAATTCAGATATGGACAAGGAGCATTTGTTATGAAATATTTTGGACAAAGAAAATAAGAACCTGACAGCACTTTCAGAATGTTACAAGAAGAATGGCATAACAACAAAAATTTCCCATGTCATTGGAGTAGTAGAAGATGAAGATGGAAGGTCCCACAGTTGAAGATTATTGTAATTTTGGTATAGCACTTAAAATAGATTTATATGAAATAAAAATTGTATATTTTTTTACTGGCTGTATAAATGCTGATTTCCTGCAAGTAACTTTCCATCTTCAACAACATATAACTAAGAATAAAAGCAGGTGCCAAAGCTTTGCCTTCATTTCTCCGACATCTACTGTCCTTTCATGGAACCACCTGGAGTGTAATTGTAATCTAGAAGGGTGCGATTTCAATTAAACATAATATGTTATTTAAAGGTGAGTCGGAATTGTTACACTAACATCACTTAAGTTTACTCACTTCAAGTGAGTAAACTTAAGTGATGTTAGTGTAACAATTCCGACTCACCTTTAAATAAATTCAATACACATCACTGTTTCTAGCTTCTTTTCATTACAATATCAACATAATATGTTATTTTTTTTAAAAAAAACATATATATTATTAACTCTTATTTATGCCTAAGTTTTTCATATAATAAAGCGCAGTTATCCGTAACTTCCCATTTGGATTGTCTATGAAGGTAAGAGAAAATTTTTCCAGATTTAATAGGAGGTTTGAAATAAATAGTTTTGTTGCCACTGGTAATTTGCACCTTTGAATACAGAAACTATGCAGTTTGAGTTAAGCATTTTTGATTGTCTATGATGCATGAATGTGAAAGAAACTTTAACTCTTTTACATGTTTCACTCACAATTAAGTGAAGCAATAAGTCAAGTAATAAATTTAAGTCAGCCATATAATTAAGTATATAATAGATGCAATAGCTATACTCCTGACCTTTTTAATTAACATGATGTTCATACAGGGAGTTTTCCCTAGCTACCTTAAGATCTCAAAGGTCATATCTGTCTTCAAGAAAGGTTATTTTACTTCTCCATCCAACTATCAACCTATAGCAATTGTACTCATAATAAGCAAAGTTGTAGAAACCTGTATTCTTAGTCAGCTCAATAACTATTTTGCAGACAGTAAGCTGATATATACCAAGCAGTTTGGTTTTAGAAGGAGATTATTGACTGAAAAAGTAATATCCCTTATCACTAAAATTTTAAATAACTTTGAATAAAAAAGAGATAACAGGAGCTACCTTGGTAGATTAAACAAAAGCTTTTGATTGTATTTCACATGTTATTTTGATTAACAAATTATTATCGAGTAAGTGGACATGGATTAAATTTGTTATCAACCTATTTTAACCAAAGAGAGCAGATGGTAGTTGTGAATAACAAAACAATCTGAGCCAGCTCCAGTAATAGCAGTAGCACCCCAAGGGCCTGTATTGGAGCATTTCTTACTGTTAATCTATATAAACAACTTAAATTGCAATTTACCATGTAACACAATGTTATTTGCAGATGATACAACCTTACTGAGCAAGAATAATGATATTGATATAGTATCCTGTGAAAGTGCAAAAATATGGTTCCCCCTATACAATTTAACACTAAATTAATCCAAAACTGAAAATATAATACCTATACTGCAACATAACATTATTCATAGTTCAGTTAATTAACTAGTACTAAATTTGGACACCAGAGTAACAAGGGAAACACATACATTTCGCTTTTGTAAAAATATTGATGGAATTTAATATATTTTAAATAAGTTGAAGAAATGTGTAAGTCAAGATATGCTATTCACATCGTACTATGTCTTCTTTCATCCACACATATCGTATGGAGTTAGGCTTTGGTGGAATTGCACAACCTCAAAAACTGTGTTTATATGGCAAAAGAAAATGTTTAGACTAGTTTTAAAATTAAGACAACTGGAATACATGTAAGCCTAGCTTTGTAAATCTCAATATAATGACACTACCCTCAATGTATATATATATATATATATATATATATATATATATATATATATATATACACACTAATGTCATATATGTTAAGGAAAATCAAACTTTATTCACAAATCATTCTTCAATACATAGTTATAATACCAGGTGTAAACATGACCTAGATACACTCCACAATCAGCAGTTAAAATTATTTAACAAGCTTCCTCTGGAGGTAAAAGAGGTAAGTGGAGGTAAGTGTGAGGAGCACTTAACCTTATTCCACCATCTGCAAATGAAAGTAAAAGAACTGTTATTAAAATATAAATTTTATAGTGAAAAATTATTTTCTTAGACTCAAATTGTAAAGAAAATTATAAGGATTATGTACATTCTTGCAAATAGTATGTCAAATTAATGATGAAACCATTTATATGCATGTATATTAGTCGGTGAATAAATTCTATTCTTTTTCAGTAATAATCACTGAATGTCACTAAAAGAAGTCTTATCTATAAAATTTTGATGTGTTTTATCTCTGCTTCATATTTTGGCTTTTTAAAAAATGATAAAATTGAAACACTAGAAAATTTATCTTTATTACTCATTGCATAGAAAGTAGTAAACTTTCAGCTAATATTTGAAATATTAATTCTGAAGTAAAATGACTTTTGCAAACTGAAATACATTCACCATGAGTGTTAGTGTACTGCAATATGCAAGCTCACTGTAATGTGTTATGAAGCACTGGAATCTCGACTTGCATGGTTGCTAAGGTAAACAGCACTCTAGCATGCAACCTATTGTTGCCAGTCCTCTGATCACTACTAGGATAAGCTTCAAGGGATGTATAGTCACCCTAGCGATTGCTTTAGTAACATACATATTTAAGGAAGAAACAAAATCATTAAGTTTAATTTCATTAAACAAAAATAACTTTGTATAAACTTAAGTGAAATTAATCCCTTAGTTCCTCCTGGATCTGTCTCTCTAATAATATTATGGAAAATATTCTGAAGTAATTGTGCTGCATAGTATGATTTTGTGTTACACTGAAACTCAAAATAAATCTTTTCAGCGAAGCAGCTGCAATTCCACCAGATCTGCAGAGTACAGTGTATTGCACAGCAATTAGGAAAGGAACCTCCACAGAATGGAATTTCCTGTGGCAGTACTACAAGAAATCAAATGTGGCAACGGAGGAATCGATCATTTTGGCAGCTCTTGCTTGCACAAATGATCCAATACTTATTGAGATGTAAGCATTATTAAAAAGCCTAAAATAAGATTATGTAATACATATTTTTCCTTGAAATCTTAGATACTTAGTTTTTAAAGCTATAATAGAAATAGTTTCCTACAGTACAAAGGTGATTGTATTTTATTGCCCACAAAATATATTAATATTTATAATTATTAACCTCTAAAATACAGATTATTTATAAAGTGATCTCTCTTCTTTCTCCTGTATTTATTATTGTCAAAATGAAATACAATAATGATAGTAACAATGAAACTCATTTTTAAGACCTTAATAATGGACATTTTAATCTCTGAATATCCTGAGTATACTCATCATATGCTTACACTTTGTTTGTTTGTTTTTAATTTACATATAAAAAAGTGAATACTGGGCAAAGCATTAATAAATGAACTGCAACACTAAATACTAAATTCAGTACCAAACCCTTTGTCACTCAACATTTTCATAAAGCACAAGTAACACAAAAAGCTCTAAGAACCAGTTGAAACAAAAACTTCTAGTGCCAATAAACATGCAAAAAGAACATTTGAATGAACTGGTTGATTCACAAACTTCTGTCAGTAGAAATATATATATATAAATGAGATTACAGTGAAATCTAGAAGCATCAAGCAATTACCAAAACACAAGAGAAAACAGGTAAATTTGACCTTTAAATACTTATACTGCTCAGAAATGATATGCCTGAACATAATCAGGGTTTTATTATTTTGTCAAAATTAAAAATGAATATACTCAGGCTTTTATGCTAAGAAGTTAATGAAGGGCAGTAGAAGATTTCCTAGACAGCAGAAATCAATTAAACATATTCAATTAGTGCTGATAAATTACATAACATTTTTAATAATATGCAGAAGCTGGAGGCAGTGAAGTAAGACCATAATAGGTATTTTATTAAATCAGTTGAGACACTACAAGTTTCATTTACTTTAATCTTCTAGATCATGTTTCAGGAGTAATTGTTGCCAACCACAGCTAGGATAACCGGACACTAAGAATGGAAAAGGAGGGCACTCTATATACAGCATTTTTTGCTTAATTGGTCACATCAATGCAATAATGAAAAAAAAAAAAAGAAAAAAGAATCTAAAAGCAAAATAACATTACATAATCTGTACACTCATTACAGTGCTGTCATTGTTTTATCTTTGTTTCACTTTTGGCAAAACTTTTGTCTCAAATAAAAGATTTAATATTCAATGTAGGAAATACATAAAATGAATACAAAAGTGTAGGAATCTACATACCTAGGAAATTTCTTTACTAGCTCCTTATATGAAGAGGAAGGTCTTGCAGCTGCACCATGATTGCAGTAATTTTATTGCAGTCAGGGTTTATCTCATGGCAATCATGGTTGTATTTATTCCGATTTAAGCTTTTTATTTTTAATAGTGTTTAAGGTCCACTCTTACATCCTACAGTACCACAGGTAGTGACACAAATGGTACATGAAATGAAATGACAATTGGGAAAGAAAATTTTGAAAGAAACATTCAAGGCCTAAATTTATTTAAAAAAAAAAAAAACCTGAGTTGAGTTTTATTTATGGATGCTCTTTAACTACTATGATTCTTAGTGTCCCATTCTAAATTGAGTGTGAAAGACCAGAAATTTTGCTCAGAGGCCTCTTCATCAGACTTGAGGTTCTTTCATGTGCCATTAATCTATAACATGGAACCACCAGCTTTACTTCCCTTCCAAAGGATTCTTACGTCCAAAAAAATCCATTGACCCCATGACCTCAGGTACTAGAGGCAAGCATGGTACTCCTAGACCATGGAGGACAACCCCAAGTTTAGGGTATGTCCCCATCCTTTATAGTTATGAGTACTGAGGAAAACATGGAAAAAATTTCAGTTCAGGAAGACAGTCCTGGTGGGATTTGAGCCAAGACCTCCCATTCATGAGCCCAAGCCTTAAAGACCGCTACCTATGTCAGTCTCTGATTTAAGTTTTAGTCTCTTATAATGGAATATCAAAGTGATGGATTTTTGTTTACCAATTAGATGTTTCTATACCTTACCCTCCAGTGCTGATTCCCAACATTGAGAAATCAACTCAAAACACATTTTTCTGTTTCAGTTATTAAGCATCTATTTTAACTGAAACATTGTTAAATAGAACTGAGTCTTTTTAGTCCTTTGAAATTTGGTTTAATGAGGATCTGCTTGTTTCACTACCTACAATTTTTATGAATCTGAGAACAACAGTTCAATAATTTATGTCATCTATTTTAGATTCCTATATGCCCATTCTAAATGCTAATTTGTGACATTTCTGCCATTATTGAACTGTAAATAATCTCTTAATTTTTCAAATGTTTTTTGTAGGTACCTAAAAGTATCAATAACAGAAAGTTTACAAATAAGAAGACAGGATGCTACTACTGTCTTCTCAGCTGTGTATTCTACAAAAGGAAATGTGGAGATTGCATTGGACTTTCTTCAAAAAAACTATGATCTCATTCGTGATTAGTAAGTACTAAACAGTAGAAAAGTGATCTTATGTTTTAAAGCTTTATATTAAAGGTGAAACAAACAAACATTTGTTCTCTTGTTAATTTTATGGAAAGATAATCAATACCATACACCAAGCATTTTATTTTGTGCTTTCAGACTTAATAAAATTTGAAGTTACTTTTTTCCTAATGATCAATGGAGTTTAATGAAACTAGAGCTTTAAATGGACCTAAGTTTAAAGCATTTGTTATGGAAGTATTTTTTATATTAAGCTACTAATTAATTACACATAATTATACTCTTTCCACAGCTATGCAAGTGCTAGCAGCAATGTAGGAACTGTGGTTGCAGGAATTGCTGCTCAAATATCTACAGAGAAGCAGTATAAGATGGTAATATTGCTTTTATGTTTGAAATTATTAACAGTATTGAACCAGCTGTTTATATCTGAGAAACAGAACAATATATAAACATCTACAGCTGTTAAACTAGACTAAAATGCAAAGTTGTGATTGTATAGGATATGCAGAAAAGCATAGACAAATTCTCAGACATGATTCAAGGGGCCTATTTGAATGTTTCCATATATGAGGGATATATACCTGTGTATGCCTTGTTATCAAGCTATAGTGCATTAAACTTATTAAATAGCAGCATAGATGAAATTCATCTAAATAGATCTTTATCCAGGCTTTCCTCCTCTGAGGCCAGATTATGGTACTTGGCAGTTACCTTACCGATAACTAACTGTGCAGGCATTTATTTTACACCTCTAAGTAATTTGAAATCATTTCTCATAATTTAATTAGCACTTTTACACTTTTAACCAGTAGCTTGTTATATGGGGTGAAATTAAATTACATTGAGTTTTATTTATGGACTCTCTTTAACTGTTGTGGTCCTCAGCAGGCAATTCTATATTGGGTGTGAAAGACTGGTAATCTTGCTCTAGCTTGAGGTTCTTTTAATGCCATAAATCTACCACACAGGACCACCAGCTTTACTTCCTTCCAAAGGAAGCCGTGCTAAAAATTTGAACCCGCGACCTCAGGAACTAGAGGCTATTATATAGGGTGGACCATTTAAATTGAGACTGTACAATAACTCCAAAACTAAGCATTGTAGAAAGAACTGTCTTTAATAAAAGTTGCTTGATGTTATGGGGGAAAGTAAATGTCATTAGTCATGTCTTGTTTGGAGGACGTTATGATGGTCATTTTAGGGTCAATTTAATTTTTTTAAATGGGAACCTACATTTTGTATGTTGTTTTCTCATTAGAAAATGGTTTATAAAAAGCTGTTTATTTTGTGATGAGGAATAAGGAAACAAAATAAAAAATTTTGGTTCCCAATTATGAAGTGCAACTTGACCTTTGAACTATTCATTGCACTCTTCATACACAGCCATTCAGAATTTTCGTTGTTATTTATGTTGGTGTAAGAACAATTGAAAAGTGCTTTATACTAATGTTGTTTAGTTTTTTATGAGGAGTGAGAAAACAACATAAAAAAATGTAGGCTCCCATTTAAAACATAAAATTAACCCTAAAATGACCATTGCAATGTCCTCCAAGTAATACATGACTAATGGCATTTACTTTCCCCCATAATATCAAGCAACTTTTATTCAAAACATTTCTTTCTATAACACTTAGTTTTGGAGATACAGTACAGTCTCAACTTAAATTCATTTATTTCCATGTACATTCATTTATTTCCATGGTAAGTAGAAAATTATAAAGACAACCTAAAATTATACAGAACCTTCATTTCAATGCATGACCACATTATGGGGAATGACTTGCTCTGCACTGTGCTTTATGAGTATCTAACTGGTTCTGTTTCTCCTCCACTCTTCCTCCTCTCCATGTGCTGCTATTCACTTGACATGAAATATGTGCTGAAAAGAGGTTAATACGAGGGCTGATCAATAAAGACTGAGACTGATTTTTTTTCACAGATATTTATTACTCCATTTCAATGTTGACATGATCTTTTTCAAAGTAGTCCCCTCCTAACTGAATGCACTTTTATAGCATCTCTTCCAGTCCTCGAACACATGGTGCAGGCCATTCTTTGTCAGGTGTTTGAGAATCGCCTCACTTTTCTTTAGCACTGCTTCAGTGCTCTCAAATCGAATGCCCCAGAGCTTTGCCTTTAGTAATGGGAATAAAAAGAAATCACAGGGGGTAAGACTGGGGCTTTAAGGCAGATGCGGCACACAGGTAATGTTGAATTTAGCCAAAAATTCCTGGACTTGATTTGCGACGTGAGGCCGCACGTTGTTGTGATGAAGTCGCCACCCATTCTGATGATGTTCTGGATGTTTCCTTGTAATGTGCTTCCTCAGTGTAGCCAATACTGACGTGTAGTAGCTGCTGTAACAGTAGTGTGAGGGGGCAAACTGCATGCTGGTAAATCATTCCATTCCGAGACACCAGGCCCACCTTGCTTAGCACAGAGGACTCGCCCTTCTTTGAAGTCCTTGAACCACCTAAACACCATTGCACAAGGTAGTGCATCTTCACCATATGCTTGCTTCAGCTTTTCGAAAGTTTCAAGGCTGTATGATTTAAACGAAAATAAAATTTTATTGCGCTGTATTGCTCCTCTCGTGTCACCTCCATTTTGTAGTATGCAAAATTCAAGTAGGGTCAACAATATACAGCATTACTACCAACCTACCGTTATGAGAGTGCTGTCACTTATGGATATTATACATGAAACCCTGCTCTTTTCAAGTATTCATGGTAGAGACATAAAACGATCAAAGAAACTACAGAAAAAAATTAGTCTCAGTCTTTATTGATCAGCCCTCGTACATTGTGAGAGCACATCTTTCAGTGTTATAGCATTTTAATGCTGTTATAATGCCAGAAAGTCTGCATGCTTTAGCAAACAGAATCTTCACGTATACTTCCTATGTGACAAAAACTCCTGCAAAGAAGTGAGACAGTGATTTATGAACAGATTCCCTGCTCACAGAGAAACAGCTGTAATTCTGTGAATAGATTGATTGAAGTAAGATCTATTCTTGATAAGAAACTGAAGTTAAATCATTATATTCTTACAGAGGAAAAACTTGATAATATCAGCCAAAAATTAGGACAAAGTCCAAAGAAATCTCTGCGAAATCCTGCACAGAGTCAGGAATTCTATAAACCTTGGTTTGGAATGCCATTAAACTTTTAAAATTGAAACCCTATAAGATAACAGCTGTAACTCAGGAATTGAATCGATCGGAACCGAAGGCATTAAGTCAATTTCTGCAACTTTTTACAAGAAGGAAAAAACAGTAAAGATACAAAAAAAACCAAATAAATATAGATTTTTAATTCATTTTTCTATAAAATAATGTCTTAAAAAATATTTGTCAAAGTGAAAATATAATTTGAATGTATTATCTTTTGTTAATGTGTTAATGCTTTTCTGCTCCATGGTCACTATTAAATTCAAGATCTGTATTGTGATTTAAATTTAATATGATTAATTGATCATTTGTATTTTTAAAACATAAATTCATTGAAAAGAATAGTGTAGATTGTAAAATGTCTTCTGACTTTGCCTAAATATATTTTAAATTGGATGAAAAAACAAAGAAACAAAAACATGACTTGTGACAGATGGTTTTACACAGTCACTTTGACCACTCATTGTTGGCCATTCCAGAATGCTCTCATAAAACTATAAAGCATTCTGAGGAATGTACTTCACTACCTTCCCATTGTCCTGTATCTTGTTAACGTTTATGGGAACTTTGTCCTTATATACCTTTTCAGGAGGCATAGTAATATGTTGTAGCGACTTGATCTTTCCCAGAAAGAATCTATATTTAACAGGAGAATTGACATAAAAAGGAGCTTCACTTACCCAATCTTGTTGTTGCAGTACTTGAACTTTTTGAAATTTAAGGGAGAAAACACCTGCTTCTTCTCTCTTGGGAGTCCTTTACTTTCCCTTGACATAACGTCTTCTTAAAGTAAGATAGGCACCATTTATCAAAATTAATGATTTCTTCAAATTCTGGAACATGAACTTCCACATTTTTCCTGCTGTTTGTTATTATTTCTGCATATTCTTTTGGAGTATACACTCTATCAATACTCTTAGTTTTCTTTTTGAACATCTCAAAATTTCTATCACATGGTAGGTATGAGTGACCGTGTTCAGGGAACATGTGGGTAATTGGCTCAAATCTACTAGTTACAGTCAGTCCCATACACATTCTCACCATTGCATGATTTCTGTTATGTTCAGTACATCCATCTGAAAACAATCTGAGATGTTTAATGGTGTCTGGAACGTAGTGTTTAATGTAATGGTATAGTTTTCTTCTATTCCCTCATGATAGAGGTACACCACAGAGCTGTCAGTTTTTAAATTTTGAATATTGAACACATTTACCCACAGTTGCCACATATAAAAGATTTATTACACAGGAATTTCTGGCAGGGGTAAATTCTGCATATAGTCAAAGGCAATAGCACCCATTTCCTTATTTTGAAGACAGTGAGACTTGGCCTCCTTCAGGGACTTATAAAACTTGTGACTCCTTTGGAGATAACTTCCAAATCTGATTTAGCTGCAACTTTTGAAGTTTTGCAGAGATGAGGACTTTTCAATTTGGCATTAAGTTCCTCACAAAGACAAGCAAGATCTATACGTGGCCTGTTGAATTAATAATCATAATTTTTCCAAAAAAACTGCCTGTAGTAGTCGTATCTCACAGTTGTATTTAAATAAGTACTACAGTACAACTGATAAATTGTTCTCACACACAGCTGAGAGTCTAAGTAGGTACTGAATTTCCTTCCCAACATAATGAGAGGTCTTCAGAGGAAACGATTTTATGTGTTCATCTACTGTTTTCAGGACATTCTCAGAAATTTTATTTCCTTTCAGATTATTCCCACGTTTATCTTGTGGCAATTTTCCATTTATTAATGTGTGAGTTACAGAGAACACCCACTTCATACCAATAGAGTATAAACTGCAAAATGCTTTTTGACATACGTGCACTCTGTGTGACATTACAAAATATAGAAAACTGGGACAATGCTTATTTTGTTCATCCCTTTCTGGCTTCCAGGATCTACATTGCTTAGCATCATATGCCTCATAAGACCCATTAGATATAATCTTGAGCATCCTTGTTTGGAAAGTCATGAAATTTTGCAAATATATGAATTTTTTCATTGTCAGCTATTCTCTTGAAACAGTGTTTCCGGCACCTACAACCAAAACAAGTATTTACAAATTTTGTCTATTTAATCAAGTATTGTACTACATTAAGTGTTGGAAAATAATAAACGATATGCTAGGTAACTCAGAAAATAATGTAGTAAAAATGAGGTTCATTATCGTTAATATTGTTGTAGTATTAAACAGTTTGTACATTCCTGCAATCTTCACCTGTTTTCTTTTCTCTGAATTGTTTTCCACTGTAGCTGGTATAAGGTAGAGGTAGACCTTTAGTAATGGTTTGCTTTATTACTTTCTTCTTGTGGATAGAATAATTTCTTTTCCTCTTAGGTGATATGATGAGACAATTACTTCAGCACAACAAACGAACAACTAAATGCATATGAAACCAGGTGATAAGAATTTTATCAGGAATCAGAAAGGTAGTAAGTCAATGACTTAATGCTTTTCTTCTCTGCATGCATTATGCACAACAGCAGTTTACCGTATAAGGGAAAGGCTAACTTAATCCTTTTCAATGCTGTTTTGTTGCATCTTGTCGAAGTAGTTCATAATATTGAATAAAAAACAAAGTATATGCAAATTTTGACTTAATGCCTTTCAGCTCCAACCGATTCCATTGCAAACATACAATAATATGAGTGGATTTTGTAATTGGGTATGAGATAATGTTAATGGTCACTCTATTGATCCATATTTAATATTTTTATGGATGAATTATGGTTTTATTTGCATGGCCATAAAGAACTAATGAGTGTAAATGCAAATTTTCTTTAAATGGTGTGAGAAACGTGTGGTGGCACAAGGCATCATTTCCAACATCTTCCTTGATGAAGTTATTGTAGCTATAATTTGTATGAGAAATCTATGTAAGTGAATTTAAGGGACTATGAATATCCAACTCCACCAGCAAATAGCATGTTTCCCAGTGCCAAGAAAATTCCCATTAAGCTGGCATCTGAACAAAGATTCTGTATATAAAACTTTTATTGCAATACATGATACATTATTCTTATACCTATATCAAAATTCTGTAAATAACAAAACTTACCCTGAATATTATGCTGGTAAATTTTGTTATGTAATGTATTTTCAATAAACTTGGTAATAAGCAAGTTGCATTCTTTCTTTCTTTTTTCTTTTTTTTTTTCTTTCTTTCTTTTTTTTATGCTATTAAAGTAATTAAGATGCAATAGCAGAAATATTGTATTGCTGTTTTATTGTACGTATAGATTCTTGAGCACTTAAAATGTATTTAGTTCACTATGAAATGTAATGACTTATTGCCACATTGATTACCTCTGTTTCAGTATGAAGACTTTGCAAAGAAGGTACAAGCAGAAGGAAACTCAACCACAAAACTGTTAGAAACCATTCAGCAAAACTTAAAATGGACTACCAAATATGGTCCAATTATTACAGAATGGATTGAAAAGGAAGTGCTCATTCCAGACCATGGTTCCAGTAATTCTGCTCTACCAAATATGTGTTTTGTTATACTTCTAGTTACTTTAGCATTATACTGAAATGACAGTACCAGTGACATTTGCATTAGCTTCTGTACACAAACACTATTACTGCTATTTATTTATGAAAATTTTGTTATATTTATTTATTTATTTAAAATAATGGAAACTTATAGCAGAGTGAAAGAAAAGATACAAAACAAAATATTCAAAATATAACAAGTTTATTTAGTGTGAATGTATATATTTTACAATAATAAGTTGTCAACAGCCATACCAAGAACAAATAAACAAAACAGTAAAATGTACTTGCTCTCATTTTACTTTCTCTCTCACCTACCTAGAGTAGGTACATTTTTTTTTTCTGTAAACTTTCCTTTATTTGGTTGAATTTTGTCCAATTTTGTATAGATAGTCCAATCATAACATACACAATAGCTTACTGCAGGAAAAATGCAGAGCTCATTAAAATATACAATTTGTTTCAAATCTTTTTTGTAGCATTAGTGTTTATCAAAATATTCCATGTTGCAGGCTGAAACCTTTCCTAAGCATCACCTAATGGACATGGTTGAAAGTTTGTGACTCTTAACTTTGTTTCTCTGCTTTGTTTTCTTTGCATTGCAAGAGGTTGTTAGGTACCATGAGTAAATATTTGCAAGCAGTTTCAGCATATTGAAACCTTCTTGCTTAGTTATAGTGAGTAATGTAGCAAGGACAGAAGAATAACTTTTATGAAAAGTATAATGAGTAGGTACATGCAACATAACTCTAAAATGAAAAGTTTTATAAATACCAAACTTGGAATTTAAACTTATTATCTTCTATGGATGCAACACAAAGATTGTAAAGAAAATCCCCACACACAAATTACCCTTTATATGAAAAGTTTTTGACATTTGTTTACTTTCCCAAAAATGTAATATATGTGTAAATGTTAGTACTGAAATAAATATTTATTCATTCATAACAACAGTCTTATAATTGAAATGATATGCAAGGACGCTAGAAGCATTGGGCAGTTTTTGTGTAAAGTAAAAAATAAATGGCTTTGGACAGTGGAAAGAGAAAAGTAAGAGGTAGTGTATCTTACTTTGAATGGAAAACTATAGTGAATGTGTTAATTTAGTGGCAAGAGATTGTAAAATGTAAATAAACTGTAGTGATTGTCTACTGAATAAGTGACCAGGGTCAAAATGCAGTAGACAATCTAATTTGTAAAACTCTTAGCACAATAAATTAGCACAACAGTCATCTTAAAGCAAGCAAGATCTATGGATCCAAAACATTTAAAGCTGTTATCACCTTGCAGGGATATTTTTCTTTCAGACGATATCTGAAGGACACTTCAGTTCAGTTGTCTGATTAGATAAAACACAAATTAACCTCTAATTCATATTTAATCCATCTTTGATGTCATACTCTCAGTTTCTCAACTTTAGATAAGGTACCTTTTCAGAATCTGCCATCAAGAGGAGATAATGGTTGTTGAAATATGAAACAGGTACTCGATAAAACCACTTGATGGAAGAAAACTAATTAATTTTCTATAATAGCCATGAATAAACGGCAGCAAGATGAAACACACCTTTGCAGAGAAAGAAATTAAAATTTATTGTACATTAACCCATATTTTTCTGTGTTTCAGCAACCTAAGGCTACGAAAAAATGTCTGATGCATCAGATTCACATGACTTTCTCTATACACTATCATTTATTTTTATATAGCTTCTACAAACTGTTGTTTCAAAAGCTCATTCTTCTATCCACTAATAAAGATAAACATTTGCAGAAATAGTTTCATTACACATTCTGTTATAAGTACAAGAGGGATACAAGAAACCAAATTGATAGTGAAGTATTTAAAAGTGGGCTACTACATGCTGACCTTGAAATTTCATATACTTTCTATGATATCACAAGAAACAATTGACTGATGATTGCTTCAAAAAATGACAAAAGTATTGGAAAATTCAAATCAATAACAGATATCTCAGAAATGGTTAATGCCACAACAAATTATTTTAAATGACTTGTATATTTTAAAGAGATCTACACTTTTTGTTTAGTATATTTTTGTCTATCTCTTATGGTTTACCAGTCATGCAAAATTATACAAAACTATTTCTGAATAAAGAGGACTTTGCCTCTTTCCCAAAAATGTAAGATGTACATTATATTTGTCTTGCAAATATCTTAAATATCTGCCATTTTAATCAAAACTGTTAGAGCCATTTTTTGAGAAAATCAAAAATAATAAAACATTTTCCATGTAAGGAGTAGTTTGGGATGTGAGGATTTTCTTGAAAGTCTCCGTGTTGCATCTTTGGAAGGTAGGAAACTTAAATACCAAGTTTAGTATTTATCCAACATTTTGTTTTTGACAATCATACTATTGCATTCAATCACCTAATCATTGTTTGGGGAAAACTTCTTATATAGTGGCATTCAGGATAATCAAATAGCAAGAAAAGAGCTGAGAATCCATTAGCACGACCAGAACCTATACTGACTACTGAGCACAAATTGTCCCAGAAATGGAATACCATAAACTTGGGTTACTTTGACTCTTGTGATTTAAGTGTGATTTTCCATGAAAGGAACATGAAAAGAAAGGGTTGTGTATTTACCACTCTCTGAATTGAAATATGTGTGTAGCTATATTCTTCCAGAGGACAATGTTATGACTTGCCTGACAAATGCTTTTAAACTGCAATGTCACCTTACTCTATATTTTCTTTAACCTCAAGCAAGAAGTTAAGGTGATGCATGCCTCTGAAATGTTATAATTTTCAAAATTCATCACATGGCTTTAAAAAAAGGAAATCTAAAGCTCATAAGAAGCATGCAGAAAGGAGCCTTCTAGATAGAAGCAGTACAGTATCTGTATAATCTGTATAAGTTTAGTGAAATTTAGGTTGAAGTTAATGGGGTTTTGCTGCAACAGTAATCATAATAATTGGAGCCAGTTGCAAATTTTAGCCCAAAAGAAGCAAAATAGAAAGAAACAACCAGATGCAGTCAGATGAAAAGGTATAATGTTAGCTTAATTCCCACACCTAAGACTGTAACCAAAAGAAGAAATAAAAGTTGTAATACTTTGTTCCAAAAGCATAAACATGATGTAGGTAACTATAAAATGGGGGAAAAGAGTTGAGCCAAAATAATCCATGGTAAAGAGTAAGTATAATCCCTGAACAATGAAAACACATCAAATTCTTGACCCCTAAGTGACCTTTATCACAGGAGACAAAAATATTAAACATATATAAGTGTAAGTATTTAAAGGTGTGGAGATAGGTTTCAGGGGCAATTCTGAGTAGGGAATATCCTCCATTTGTAAGTATAATCAAGAGGTAATTTTATATTCTTTTAGAGTGCCTGAGCACCAATGATGGCCTTGAATGATGATAAATAGTTTAGGATTAGGAAAAAATACTTTAAGATTATGAACAAATTAGGAAATTAGGTGATTTTTTAAGAAGGTTAGATTGTGTAGAAAAAGAGAAGGAAAATATGTCCATTTTAATTAAGTTGATGTAGTTAAATGCTTGTTAAGAACTTATTCCCTATTGCCTCACTTGGTAAGAAAACAAATTACAAACTTGCAAGAATTATACAGGGTGTATACCACCAACAGTTGCTTAGTATGTGGGCAGGAATTAAAGTGAACATTTTTCAAGAGGACCCGTGTCTGGAAATACATGGTTTGGACACTGTGTGCCATCAAAGTTTGTGAACGGTTCGGATATGTTGATGGATGTGTGTTCCACATTTCATTAAGAAACCCAACAATAACATCACACCATACAGTAAATTACAAAAGGGGTTCAAACTGTTGACTTCCTTTTGAATGCAGAGCGTACATTGGCGGTGCTGAGACAGATGCACATGGTTAAATAACTGCAGCTGTGTGCTCAGTACTACCATTGCAGCATGGATTTGTGTGATAAGGTCCTCCTCTGATGTTACAGGGGTAGCATACACCACAATCTTCATGGCACCCCACAGAAAATAGTCAAGAGGTGTAAGTTCCACTGACTGTGGTGGCCATGGCATAGTTCACCCTCTACCAATCCATCGACTGGGGTATATGGCCTCCAGTGGTGCCACACATTTGCGTCAAAGTGAGAGCTGGAGCTCCGTTGTGTTGCAGCCACATTACCTGATGAACCTGTGGTGGCACCACATCAAGTAGAATAGAAAGAACATCTCTGAAAACGTGAGGTATGTTGGTCCTGTTAGTCTGGCTGACAGTAGATACAACACAATGATCTGGTCATCAATTATTCCAGCCCATACATTCAAACTGAACTGTATTGGTTATTTCTAACCACTTGCTCATGCAGATTTTCATCTTCCCAAACATAAATGCTGTGCAAGTTCACAATGCCATCTCGAGTAACATGCATTCATTAGTGAACAGTATGAACACCACCAAAGTTGGTAATAGTGGCTGGAGTAGGCAGCACTGTAAATACCATTGCACAAAATGTACTCATCATGGGTAGTCCTCTTCTACTAATGCCTGGACTTTCTCCAAATCCCTCTCTACCTCAACAGCTATAATTACGTTCATCCATGACATAATGGTAAAAATGAATCAGAATACAAAAATAGCCAGTCTAATGGTGGAGTTATCTAAAGTTTTTAACTGTGTAAGTCATGATATTTTATTAAATAAGCTTGAATTGTATGGCATTAGAGGCTACCTCACAAATTAATTGCATCTTTTCTAACAAGGAGATTACAATGCTCAGAAGTAAACTATATTAGTGGTTGCAACCTAAATAGAGTAAAATCGCCTTTCTTACAGGTAAAACATGGAGTGCCTCAGGGGTCTTTTACTGTTTATTATTTATATAAATGATATCTCTAAAGCCAATAATTTCACTACACTCAACTATGCAGATGATACCACAGCACTCTGTTGGAATGAAAACTTAAATTCTGTGTCTAATACCATCAAATCTAGTACCCGTTCATTAATATGCTATTTTGACTCTAATAAACTAAAAGTAAGTGAAGAAAAATCCAAGGTCATGATATTTAGTCTAGGTGGTAGAGATGAAGTAAAAGAATTTCCCAGAGATAGGCTTACTCTGACCATATCCCATCCCCTGCTAGGTTTAAAAATTTATAATAGGCTATCCTGGTCAGAACAAGTTAATAATGTTTGTAAAAAGTTAGTAGATATATATATTTATTTAGATTTATGAGAAGGTATGTGAATGATCACACCATGAAAATTATGTATTATGGGCTTATTTTTCCACAACTCAGCTACCGCTTGGAAGTTTGGGGTGGAACTGCACAGGTACATATGAATAGAACATCTAAATTATAGAAAAAATGTATAAGAGTTATGTTTAATATTAAAAGATTAGAATCATGTAGAAATGTATTTATTAAGGAAAACATTCTAACTCTTGTTTCATTATATGCTTATCAAATAATACTGTAAATAGCTCTAAAGACATACTAACAAATCGTGATGTACATCACCATAACACCAGACATAGTATGGATTTTCATAGATTAGCTGTGAATAAAAATAAAGTCAATACTGATCCTTATACTGTAGGTAGTATACTTTATAATAAGCTTCCTTTAGAAATTAAGTCCTGTAAAAAGAATTGTTTTAAAAAAATCTAAAGAAGTGTCTCATTCACAAATGTTTGTATAATATTGATGAACTGTAAATCTATCTACTCCTTAATCATTGTAAATATTGTAATGTTAATCATTGTAAATACTGTAATTAGCTCATGACAATGTCAGATGTTCTGTATGACCCTATTGAACTAATAACTGCCTGCCTGCCCGCCCGCCCGCCCTCTCACTCACTCACTCAATCACTCACTCACTCACTCACTCACTTATGATATGGATGTAACAGTTATTCATGGACAACACTCCACACGTGGGACTTGTGCCCAATGCTTGCACCACTTGAGGAGTGCTGGTGGACAGGTCGTATTTGAAACATCTAACATGTCCTCCCCAAAGCCAGATATTTGAACTGAGCATGGACAGCCCATATCCATTTTAGACATCTGATACAGAATACAAATGCAGAATAATTAACCAGTAATCAGAAGGCCTGCAATACATGCAGTAAATTTCTCAAAATCACACAATACTACTTTGCCTACAGTAAAAAAGTAAAAACCAAAACCATACACTATACTGTACATACATGCATACATAGTGGAAAACTGATACCTACTTGCAACTTTCCGGTTTCTCTTAGTCTTCTTATAATTTCTGAATACATCATATGATGTGGAGTATGTCTGTTGGGAAACCTTTCCACATACAATCATGCAGCAGCTCTGCTGTTGCCATCAACTTTGCCATATGCAAGTAGCATATCGGTCATTTTGATGTTTGTGTACACTGTTACATGTTGTAATGCTGTCAACAATGTTACTGCACTGGTATGCAACACAAACTACCTGATTAGGATAAAAACCTTGGACAATGAACAGATAAAGTGCATGTGCAGGAAAGTTAAGGCACAGTTCATCCATCCACCTTACACTAAGAGCGAAAGGGTTGTATAACTACATTAGAAAACCAATAACATTCCGATTAAATTTTGACACCCCACAGCGTCCAGACCATGTATTTCCAGATGTTGGTTCCCTCTTGAAGAATGCTCACTTTAATGTTCCACCCAATTTACTAAGCATTGTCAGTGTTTTTTCTATACACACTGTATAGCAATAAATTAATTAAAAATGAATAGTTATCTTTTTAAGTCAGAAAAATTCCAAAATAAAATATGCTTTGTGGGCCAATGTAACCTAAGATTATAATGTCCTTCCCCCCAAAAATGGGAGTTGATAATCTGGTGATAGATAGAAGCACTATGAAATAAGAGGTTCAATATTTTGGATCTCTTTTCCAAACTGGAATGATCTTTTGCTAAAGTATCCAATACACTCAAAAATAAGGGCTTGCTTGGAGATTAGGAAGAAGAATGCATAAAAGATTCCATAAGCTGATAGATTTGCAATATTTTTGTGGAGTATTTTTATTTTACAACCCAGTGCAATTTGGAAAATATATAACAGCTATGTTTTCTCTACCCATTAAATGTGGTCAAAAAACCCCAGAAGTATATATGATGATGATGATGATGATGATGATGATGATGTATTGCATTCATATGATTTCTCTACTCACTCTTCTACAAACCATTCTTACAAAGGCTTATTCCTTTATTTACTTTTTTGATAACTGAGAAAAACCTTCATTACACACTTATACAACTTTTCCTTTTAGGTATAAGAAAGATACATTAGGCTAAAACCATAGTCAGGTTTTCAAAAAGCAGATTACTATGTGATGGCTTTGAAATTCCATGCTCTTTGCATGATCATGAGAAAAAACGAAAAGCAACTTACTACTTAAAGAAGTAGGTACAAGTATTTCAAAGTTCAAACCAATAATAAAGAATATCTTAGAAATGGTTAATGCAACAACAAAAATTTTATTGAAGTTAAATTGTGTGATTTATTTTTTGTATAGTACATTTTGTGCATCTCCTACGATTCTCCAATTATACAAAAATCTTTTAGAATGAAGAGGGCCTCAGGAGTTATTCACAGAAAATGTAAGATATACATTTAATTTGTCATGCAAATATCTTAAACATAGAATAATTTAATAAAAATCATTAGAGCCAGTTTTGAGAAAATAAAACATAACAAAATCTTTTCCGGGTAGCTTACAGTGGGGGATTTTCTTGAAAATCTTTGTGTCAATCTCTGGAAGATCCAAAATATAAATATAAAGGACATAATTATCTGAGATTTTGAATTAGGCTATTCCCAGACATGCCAAAGGCCTGTTTCTAATTTTTTTTTTTTCTGGTGAAATCTCAATATTGGATTTTTGGCTGGAATACAATACTTCCTTTCTTTACTATATATTAGTTATATAGAGAAATTAAAAGGATGGTGTAAGTGTTATTTCTTTTAAAACAAGTGATCAAAATATACACTTTATCTTCAAGGGAAAGCCTATTTTACATATCATTTTCAAAAAATCCCATTAACCTTTTGTTTAACTGATTTTATCTCTATCAGCAGCATTTGCTGCTAATATCCAGGAGATAAGATAAGTGTCAGGGTAAGAGCACAATAGCATATATCTGTATATAAAAAAAATTATCATATCACCATTCTTCAGCTCTATTATACTTCTAGAGCAGTTTTATCCAGAAGGATCACTGAAGCACATTTTGCAGATATCTGATGCTGAAGCAATGACACTTACAGGTAACATTAAGCATATATAATTTTCTTTAAGGAATCAATTCAGCTTCAGATGCTTGTTTCTTTGTCAGAAAATAATGTAACAAGTATTTTAAATATTTATTTAAGAGAAAATAAATTAGTCCTTGGAAGCAAAGTGTATGTTATAAGTATAATAAGTGAACATCAGTGGCAATATTTCAAAACTAAATTGTATAATAAATAGATCTTTACTTCTCTACCTCTTAGCAATACTAAGTAGAGGAAGAATTGTATTCCATCCAAAAATTTGATGCCAAGATTTCACTGGAAATATGTGTTTTCCTTGAATCCAAACAATAAAGCATTTTTAGATAAAAGGTATGTGTGTTTGTCTGTCTGTAAATGGCATAACTCAAAAACGAAAAGTCAGTTATACATAAAACCTGGTATTTAAGTTCAATATCTTCCAACTATGCAAAACAAGAATTTTCAAGAAACCCCCAGCCCATATTACCCTTCACATGGAAAATTTTTCAATAATTTTGATTATCTCAAAAATGGTTCTTTTATTAAAATACTATATGTTTAAGATATTTTCATTACAAATGAAATGCATATTTTGAATTTTGTGGGAATGGCCCGTGAACTCTTCATTCTGAATGAAGTTTACATAATTGTAAACCATAAGAGATGGACAAAATGTAGATCTTATTAAAACTCACAATCTGTGTCAAAAAAAATGTTTAGTTAATTATTTCTGAGATATTTCTAGTTAATTTTCAAATACTTATACTTTTCTCAAGTGGGAAGTAATTATTAATTTTTTTTTTCTCGTGGCCATGCACAGAATTCCAAAGCCATAAACAGCAACACACGCTTTAAAAATCTGATGTGTTGCACTCACATGACTTTCTCTACTCTTGTACAAACTATTTTTACAAACACTTATTCTCCATCTACTTCATGTTAATCGAGATAAACATTTGCAGACTCTATCTTATTGCTAAGTTTCTTGTAGGGGAATATATATTTACAAGGGCAACATAGAAATGCAGTAGCCTTTAAGCATAGACATTACTCTTAATAGCTGGTTGCTATGTTCAGCACCATTCTCTTTGCCACAGATTAATACTCTTTGCATATCCAAGACAAAAAAATGAATAACTAATTACCATTTGAGAAAATAGGTATTAAAAAATTTAAGGGAATAACAAGTAATATCTTGAAAATGGTTCACTCAACAAAAAAATGTATATGACATAAATTGTGTATTTTAATGCAATCTACATTTTTTGTGTAGTAAAATTTTGTCTATCTCTTATGGATTACCAGTTATGCAAAACCCATTCACAATGAAGAATACTTTTGGTGACATTCCCAGAAAATTCAAGATATACATTTCATTTGTCATAAAAATATCTTAAACGTATGACATTTTAATCCAAATCATTAGAGCCATTTTTGAGAAAATTAAAATTTTCGAAAAATGTTCCATGTAAAGGGTAATCTGGGGTGGGGAGTTTTTCTTGAAAACCTTTGTCGCATCTCTGGAAGATACCTTACCTAAATAGCAAGTTTGGTGTTTATCCGACTATTCATTTCTGAGTTATGCTGTTTACAGACATGCACACGCACACACACACACACACACACACACATGGATATGTTTCCAAAAATGCTTTTTTTGGATTCAGGGGTTCTCAAAACATATATTTTGGGTGAAATCTCGGTATCGAATTTTTGGGTAGAATACAATACTTCCCCTACTTACTATACATAGTAGAAAAAGTAAAAATCTGACTATTGCTTCACCTACTGTATACTTTATTTAACTATGAAATCTGTAAATGTGAAGTGAACATTTATCTGGATTAACAAGAATAAATAGAGCTGTACGTAAGAATAGTTTGTGGAAGAGCAAGTAGAGAAAGTCAACTGAATTTAACATATAAGCTATTTTTTATTTTGCATCCACTGAAATGTATAGCATGAAACATGTATGGAACAATTCTATATTACATTTGATTGTCTTAATAAATTAAAATATGGTTTGTTAATTCTTTCCAGCCTAATAATGCCACATGCAACTAGTATTTAAGGTGTTTATATAGAAGTATATGCATAGTTAATATTTTTCTAAAGAGAATGCATATACATTTTAAGAATTAGGTTATATACTATAGATATGTACACACACACACACACATACACACACACACACACACACACACACACACACACACACACACACACACATCGCCTGAGTCTTCTCATCCTGCAGATTTGTAATTAGGCAACCCTGCGTTTCACAAATAATGCAAAATGCAGGTGCTGACACCGCATTCACCAGCCTGCTGACTAAGGCTACGGTGGTGCTTATTGCTAACGTGCTCTAATCGTGCAATGGTTAATGTGCTGGAATGTCATGGTGAAAGCCGTAAGTTCAAGTCATGCCTGCGAATAAATGAGTTGTTTATTCATATCTGTTCATGTTTCGAGAATGTTCTAGTAAATCGTGACTTCTTTCCGAATGCGCTATAAAGTGGATCTGCCTATAAATACGAAGTTCCAGACATTTGTGCTCACTGTGGAACAATGTTTTTGAATAGAGAGTATCTGGACATGCTGTTAGTATATGGGGAAACGCAGCAGAATGCAACGGAAACATGTCGTCTATACCAACAGAGGTTTCCGCAGAAAACACTTCCTACAGATCACACTTTTTGCGAGTTGCGAACCGCCTTCTGGAATCAGGAATAGTGCACAAGACACCACATCCACGAAGAGATCAGCTTGCCTGTGACCAAGCAACGACGGATCGTGTGACTATGTCATTCAGCATCTGCATTGTAGTACATGGGACATTCACACTCATTTCAATATTAGCCAATCTTCCGCGTGAAGAATACTACATTATGCAAAGTTTCACTCTTATCATCTTTAACTACACCAGGAGCTACTGCAGCCGGACCATGGACGGAGAATGACGTTCGCTAAGTGGATCATACAACAAACTGAACAAGATCCAAATTTTTTGGCAAGTGTGTTATTTACAGACGAAGCAGGTTGCACAACACAGGCCATGTAAATCGCTACAACATGCTTTACTGGAGCACTGTAAACCCACATTCGATGCAAGAGGCGGCTTTAAAATCGCTATCTCCACTTCCTTCAACACCAGCTGCCTACTCTACTGGATGAAGTGCGTGATGATGGGGCGCAGCTCATTCGGCCCGTCGTGTAAGGCTTATCTCGATGCCACCTACCTTGAGCGATGGATCGGACGGCATGGACCAAGGGGTGGCCAGCACGCTCACCATGTCTAACCCCATTATATTTCTTCTTATGGGGTTATCTTAAAGATATAGTGTACCAGAGAGGCCAATGGCACCACAACAGCTAAGGGAACGCATCATCTTAGCTTGCCGTAACATCACACCGGCCATGTTGCGCCTCGTTAGGCTGGCGGTAGACTGAGATCTTGCATCCTCCGGCATGGTGGCCAGTTCGAACGCCTATTACAACACGTGGAGGAAACGGGTAAATTGTAAAGGTTTATCTGTGTGATGGCCTGGCGTGATGCCATAGTCACTGTTAAATGCACTACTTTGGGAACCAGAGAGTTTCACAACGATCATAATATGAGCTTGCAAACGTTATCTAGTTTGTAAGTACGAACTGCATTTTGTAAACTCTCAGAACAATTTATTGGCTTTCTTTTTTTATGAAAGAATGCCTTTAAATAGTAAGATATGATTTAATGATGCCTTATGTTTGTAAGTTACAAATACAATGTTGTATGAATTAATTTATGATGTTCATTAAAACATACTCTAACGAGTGACAATTTGTGTTTTAATGAAATTCACATAATTAAACTACTTAAGTGAAACAACACTTCCATGCCAAACTTTCAGTTCTCGTTAAATTTACTAAACATAAAAAGTACCTTCAAGTGGCAGTATTTAAACCTGGGACCTTCACCACTGATAGACAACGCGCACACTGTTGTGCTGCGAGTGCAAGTCACTGCACGCACAGCTATGCAAAGCTGTCATTTCGACCGAAATTGATACGACACGATGTCGTGGACAGTATTTGCGGCATAGCCTGTACAATTCCGGGACTGCATAACTTCTCAATCCGCAGGCTGAGAAGACTCACTCGTGTGTGTGTGTATGTATGCATGTATGTATTTATGCATGTATGTATGTGTGTGTGTATTTTCGACAGAGTATTTTTAAACCTTTGATTGCCTGAGCTCATTGTAAAGCATTTTCTGATATCCGCAACACTTGCGTTACCAACAACTTAGAATATAATGATATACTGTAGTACCCTAATGTGCATTAAATGTTAACTTCAAGAGTTGGGGTATGACAAGCTAGCGGAGAAACTCTGAATTACGGCATTATATTGCTGATGTGGCCATCTGAAATTTGTATACAAGAAGCAATTTTCAGAGGTCCAAAAACAGTTAACGCCCACCTCTGTGTTGTGGAGGTAGCAAGTCTGCTTCACATTCAAGAGGTACCGAGTTCGAATCTCGATTAGGGCGAATTACTCAAATAAGGTTTAACTGGATTTCCCCTTATCCTGTAAAAATAAATGCCAGGTAACTCTAATCTCTATGGATTCCGGGCTAATTTGAGCATCATTTCATCCATTTTATTCATCGTTCGTATGATCTACCCGGCAAAAGGACGCTAAACTAAAAAGAAGTTCACAAATAAAAGGTAATTAATAACGAATAAAAATGACACACCAGGAACAGGATTAGCACAAAAGAGCAAAAATAAAACACAACTACTAAGTTAAAGGCAAGAGCATTACGCTAAGAAAGGCAACCGGGTAATGTAGAATCACCAGCAGTGGCAAAATGGACCTTCCATGTTTACTTGTTCTTCAAAACTGCCTCATACCTGGTAAACTGATATATGCGACCATTACGGTAAACGCAGTGTATTTTCGGATGCTTTCGTATAAAAAACACTTGCCACAACGAAGATGTTGAATCTATATTCAAGAACTTCCCTTTACTTATGTTGGTCCGAATTTTATCCATGCCTTCTGATCTTAAATAATCGGCTAGAGTGTGATAATTTGCCTTTCGAACATCTATTTTCATTCTGATTTTACCGTTTTCGTTATACTCCCACAAGAGAGCGTTTACAGGAAGCGAGTTCTATACCTCGACGACTCCTCTTGAATTATCGATTCTGACGTCTTTCAGCCGCTACTATGATGAAGTGGGGTTTAAGGGCGCAAAACCAGAGGTCATTAGCGCCCGACAACGTTAAAATGGAGGTAAATCAACAGTTAAAGACCACCATAACAACAAACGAAAAGCAAGCAAAAAAAGTGAAAAGGCCATAACAAAAGGCAACTAGAAGATCGAAACGAGACAGTGTCAGAGGCTGTAGAACGCGGAGCTTAAACATGGGGCTAAAAAATAAAAGATCTAAAACACACTAAACACGAGAGAACAGCGCAAGGACAGGTCAAACGCTGTCCTGGAGATGGCCGCGTCGAATAAAAGTTAAAACACGTTTACAGTTAGTAGCTCATCAGTAAAATGGCGGGTAGTGTGGCGCCCATCTGCAGGGATGATCGAAGGACAGAAAAGGACTGACACTGCTCTAAAACGTGCCGCACTGGCAACGGCCCACAGCAACGACCACAAACGGGAGAAGGCACACGGCGCAACAAGTGGCAGTGGCTAAAACGACAATGCCCGATGCGAAGTTACATAAGATTACCTCCTCTCGCCGGGTGGAACGGGAAGAAGTTGTCCAGGTTGAGGGTACAGGTTTAATCCTCCGCAATTTGTTATCCTGGACGGAGGACCAAGCAGCAAACCAACACGAGAGAAGAGGCCTGCGTAAGAAATGGCTAAAATCATTTGCAGGAACAGAAGAGCGAAAATAACTTGGAGATAAAACAGCAAGTTTGGCAGTGGCATCAGCGCTCTCGTTACCCTGGTTGACAACGTGACCAGGAACCCATACAAACGAAAGGTTGACACCATCGGTGATAAGCTGGTGGCAACTATCCTGGAGTCGTTGCATGATGGGATGGCAAGCGTACAGCGCACGAAGGCTAGACAGGGTACTGAGGGAGTCTGTGCATAAAAGACAACGCCGTAGACCTCGCTGACGGATAAAAGAAAGAGCTTGCCCCAGAGCAAAAAGTTCAGTAAAAATCAAGCACTGATCAGCAAGACGAAAGCTAAAATGTTCTTCACCAAACACAAAGGCACATCCAACTCCACGATCATCCTTTGTGCCGTCTGTATAAATAAAACAATGATTGCCGAAGCTTGACTAAACTTCAGCAAAAACGGAACGGATGACCGGATCAGGGGTTGTGGACTTTGGCAAGGACGTCAAATCAAGATGGTAGGAGACGTCTGAAGGTAGCCAAGGGGGAAATTTGTTTGGCTACAAGGAAGTATAACTGGCAAGACGATGTACAAGGTCCGAAGGAGTTGGCGGAAACGAACCCCTGGTGGGAGCAAATCATGGGGCCGAGAGGCATATTGCTGATCCAACGAATCCGCAAAGAAGGACGAATAAGCTCGGTGGTAAGGTGTACTGGATAACCGGCAAGCATAGCTGCAGAGAAGAACGTTGCGACGATAAGAAAGTGTAGGTACGGTAGCTTCTGCACAAAGACTCAAAACAGGGCTGATGCAAAAAGCACCAGTAGCTAGTCATACCTTGGTGGTGGATGGGGTTCAAGCGACGCAAGATGGAAGGCCGCGCAACGGAATACACAATACACCCATAATCAATCTTTGAGCGAATTAGTGATCGATAAAGTCTCAAGAGGTCTGTACGATCTGCAGCCCAGGATGTGCCACATAAAACACTGAAACAGAAAGAGTACGTTCACACCTTGCTTTCAGATAGGCTACATGCGACGACCAACATAACTTCCTATCAAGGAGTAACCCGAAGAATTTTGTTTCGTCCGCAAACGGGAGGAGTGCTGCACCGAGTCAGAGAGAAGGTGCGGGGAACTCCTTCCTGCGCCAGAAGTTAACGCAGTATTCGCAATACTACAAGAGTGAATGGAGTGAATACGCTGCTGCAGTCGGCGTTCCCAGATATAGGTAAGTCCAGAAGAAAGGTAGACGGTGAAGTCGTCAACAAAAAGCGACGAGGAAATTCCGTGTGGAACACAGTCAACTACAGGGTTAATTGAATAGCAAATAGTGTGACACTGAGTACCGAACCTTGAGTACCCCGTTCTCTTGAGTAAAAAAGGAAGATAAAACCGATCTCACACGCACACGAAAAACGTTCTTCATGAACTCACGAATGAAGACAGGAAGATGGCCACGAAAACCCCGCTGATGCAAAGTACGAAGAATACCGATCCTCCAACAAGTGTCATAAGCCTTCTCCAGATAAAAAGGACAGCTATACTTTGGCAGCCCCTCAGAAACCCGTAGAGAATTTGTGTCGAGAGATTGACAAGTTGATCAACAGTATAATGGTGCCGGCGGAAACCACATTGCGCGTTCACGAGAAGGTTCTGAGATACTAGCCACCATGTCAACCGCCCGTTGATCATGCGTTCCATAACCTTGAAATGCAGCTGGTTAGGGAAGTCGGGCGGTAAATGGAAGGTAGATGGTGGTCCTTGCCAAGTTTCAATATCGGGACAATGGTGGCCTCGCGCCAAACCCTAGGAAAGGTACCAGTTTCCCAGATACGATTGTACACCCGAAGGAGAAAGCGCTTACCATCTTCCGATAGACGCTGAAGGAGCAAAACGTGTAAAGCATCAAGACCGGGAGCGATATGTCCAGAGGACGTCAAAGCAGAGTCCAATTCGCGCAAGGTAAAAGGAGGGTTTTAATCTTCGCGGTTACTGGAGCGAAACGAGATCTCTTGGCCTTCCACCGCAGCCTTACGAGCAAGAAAGGCCGGGTGTTAATGGGCCGAGCTGGAAATTGCCGCGAAAGTCTGGTCCAAAGTATCGGCGAGAGCACGCTTACTGTTACGAATAACCCGACGAGCTGAGGCACACAGATGTTTATAGCGCACCAAATTGTCCAACGTAGGGTGACGCCGAAATACCCTGAGAGCAGCCCGGCGCTCACGAACGACTTTGGCGCATTCCCCGGTCCACCAAGGGACCAGCAAACGTTTAAGGTTGGTAGATGTACAAAAATGCAACGGTGGGCAGCAGAGAAAATCACGGAGATAAGATACTCCACCAGTAGATCTAACTGGAAAATTCGCAGGAAGAAAATTAAGCGAGATGGGAATAAAGCAATCAGTCGGCATTAGTAGATCCCATTTGGGAATCGCGGTGGAATATACGGTTGACGAAAGGAAACTAATGAGGCACGGAAAAAATCACTTGAGTGCGTGTGCGTTATAACGTTCCACTCCAAACGTGGGCAAGCTGTGCCGAGCAGAAACTTAAATCCAAGTGGGAAAGGGTTCCGGTTGAATCAGAAAGAAAAGTTGGTTCGCCAGTATTTAGAACAGACAAGTGAAGGGCATCGAGAAGGTCGGAGAGTAAGACTCCCCTTGGGCATGCCCTAGGAAAGCCCCAAAGAGGGTGATGGGCGTTGAGATTCCCAACCAACAAATAAGGTTTGGGGCTGTGGCACTAAGTAAAGCAGGTCAGCGGAAGCAAGGGAGGATGAAGGAGGAACATAGATGCTGCAGAGAGAAAAAGAAAAGCCAGGAAGTGTAATATGAACGGCAACAGCTTGCAAGGGAGTAGTGAGACGAACAGGATTGTAACACACGGTGTTACGAACAAGGATTATCGCACCGCCATGCGCAGGAGAGCCCTCCTCCGGTGGAAGATCAAATCGCTCCACGGAGTATCCCCGGAGAGTAAAGGAATCTTGAGGGCGAAGCTTTGTCTCCTGTGAGCAAATGACAAGCGGCACATGCGAACGCAACAATAGCTCGAGCTCTGCGCGTTGGGAGCGCAAACCACGTATATTCCACAGAATGGCCATCGCAAAGGCAATAAAACGGCTAAAAGAAGCCACGCGCTGTTAAGAAAGCTGATCACCTGGTCGCGGCTGGGGGCCGGTTAAGTTTCAGCTTCTTCTTCCGCGAAGGGCTACATCCAAGTCTAGTGCGACTGACAACTTCAAAACCATCCGCATCACCCTCGCTACTACCAGTATCAGAGCACGTCGTACGAGTACGGGAACGAGAGCGAGAGCAATCGGAGGGACGACGATTGGATGATGTGCGAGGCATCCGGTCAGTAGAACGGACAGCCGTTGAAACTGAAGCTGTAGAGGTGGTGCAAGAAGAGGAAGTTTTAGGCAGCGGAGGTGAAACAAAGTCGGAAGACTCATCAGTTTGCGGACCTTTAGATACCCGAGGATGAGAATTAGGGACAGTCTGAAGCACAGCATCCTGTATCCGCACAGGGTGGTGGACGGCGTTTTCATACTTCAAGGTGGTGACTTGTTGGAGATCCCTAAAACGCTTTCTGGCCGCGGGAAATATTAACCGCTCCGTGACTTTGATTTCCTGTACCACCCTTTCTTCCAGAAACCGGGGGTACTCCTTAAAACTGGAAGAATGCGTACCCCCACAGTTGGCGCAGGTGGGGGTGGAAGCACACACCAACCCATCATGGGAGGCGCGGCCGCAACGAGGGCAAACAGGCGACCTAGAACAACGTTGCTGGGTATGCTCGAATTTTTGGCAACGGAAGCATTGCATAGGATTGGGCACATAGAAACGAACAGGAGCCTCTCATAACCGCAGAAGATGTAAAACGGTAGCTCCGTCCTCTCAAAGGTAAAAAGGACCGTTCGAAGCGGAAACGGCTTGTCGTCCCTTGTCCCAATTAAACGGTACGCACTGGTAACACCTTGGTCCGATAAACAACTCGCTATGTCGTCATTTGAAAGGCCATCCAAACTAGGGGTCGTCACCACACCACGAGTACGATTGAGCAACGCGTGTTGCTCAACTTTAACGGGATAAGAACCCAAAAGACTCGCATTTAATAATTCCGCCAGCTGGTCGGCAGTGGCCACTTCAATTAACAAAGTACCATTTCTACAGTGGGTGGCATTCTTTACAGGGTGACAGATTCTGTCTAGCTTTTTCTGTATGTAAAATGGGCTGATATCCTGCATGGTCTGGATCTCCGCAATAAGCCTCATCACAAAAAATCGGGGTGCCGAAAAGGTGGAGCACAGAGGAGTCATGGTGATATGGTCCACCTTCCGGTACCGTCGGCCTCAGCATGCCATGCGGGGGAGAGAAGAAAAGACACAGAAATCTTCCGGTCTGTGCCGGTCAGGAGCCTCCACTCCAGGCCCGATCTCATGGAACACCTCAGAGAAGTTACGGTATGCGACACGTTCACCACAGGCAGGCCTGACTTTATGCCCCTATCACCGGCATAACCACCGAGCGACACGCGGCCGTCGAGGTGCCCGAGGGGACCCGGCCCCTCAGGAGCTACGTGAGAGTAAATGACTGCGGAACGACTCCGTACCTAATGTCTCACAAAAGGGGCAGTGGGGCGGGTCCACTCAACCTTCACGCCTGAGACCCCGGAGAGCACACAAGTTGTTAGCTACGCCGAAACCGTGAGACAATACCACGGAGACGGTAAAGATCTCTATTGTGAGACAGGAGTTTATAAACTAAAAACTACTAAAGCTACAATAGAAAAAATAAGCCTAGAAGTTGAAGACTAACAGGGTAAAGGTGACGACGTGGCAAAAACAAACGGCAGTGGAAGATGAGGATGGGGATGACTGGCTCGGGACCCCGGGTGCGCCAATCCCGTACTCACACGAGTGAGCCCCTGGGGGGAGCCGCTACTAAAGTTATAGGTATAGGCATATGCTTTGCGAGTACGACTATATAATTTGCACTTCAAATATGTGCGTACCTATATACTATGGATAAATCTGGTGAAAAAAGCTGTATCTGGAACAACGCACATTTCTGATTTTCGGTAACCCCTTGCGCCTGGTCGACTTTTACTCTAATATTTTTTAGCAACTCATTTTCCACCTTATTAGTGTATTCACTATGGTAGGTGGAAATTAGAAGATGAAGGATAACTGTCCAGTACTGTAATTCTTCTAATAGCAATCACACAATCGTCACATGTTCAACTGGTTATTGCATATCTGTTTTCTAGTTTCAGAATTTCATTTTGAACAGTTTTGACTTCTACGATGGTTTGGTTAATTCTGACGTTAATTCTCTCAACATAGAACATTTCTCCTTCTAAATTATCTTCTGTCTTCTAGTTTAATGTTCATCTAATCTTTTCTAGGAAACGAACCACAATTACATCCGGCGATTACTGAAAACTACATAGCGAGATACAAAATCCATCACAGCAATCCACAACAACAAAAAGAAACACAATAAAAAGAAAATCAAAGCCTGGACGGGCAGATGCTAACCTCGGAATTGCTAAAAGCACCTCAAATGTACTTCCATTGAAATTCACCTTAGCATGACTTGGAAACGTAACCGTTTTCTTCTTTCTATTGCTAAAGTACAAAATATCCCACATACTGAGAGAGGTATAAGTTTAATTGCAACACTAACCAACTTTTTGTAGAAGCATTCACAGCATCAGCTGAAACTTGCTCCTGAATCAAATAGAGCTTCTACTTCTATTCCCGCTACATTCACACGCATTCTGGGAGGTTCAGTGATACCGCCATCTTTCTGAGTGTGTGTTATGGGCCAATACTCTATTTACCGTCTTAGAATATTGATCTATACATGTCCAGCTTATATTCCCAGCACTGTTTAGGCCCTTGAATTGTCGGAAGCAGAGTTATCCGCCGGCTGCAATGATTGCTTAGCTTGTACATTACTCTGATAAATTGTGTTGATTAGTGCATTAAAGTTTCGAGTTGCGCAACTCGGTGTTTCCTCCACTGGAATTCGTTGACCCCTCTACTTTTCCGTCGCAATTTTAATGTTAGGCGCATAGTGAATTGTATTGTTTACTAAAATCTACATTCCGAAAACCTTGTTGGTAGCTTCTATCGCAAGTTCAAATGTCTTTGTCTTACCCTAGGTTAATTTCTCCGAGGTCCTGTTCCTGTATAATTCTCAGGTACGTTCGGTTATTTCTACTATCTTGCGATCTCTTTTGGTTCTGATGGACTGTGCCCCCGCCCCAAACTGTTTGAAATTACCGTTTCGCGCGTTTCCTGACTGGGATTTCTCCCGAGTTCCTGAAAAAACTATTGGTCAGTATATCAAAGACAGTTTGAAGATCGCTAGCCTCGTCAAAATTATTGAGCTCTGCCGCGAATAAAATAGTTCCTGATGTGTTCCGGAAAGTGATGGCTACTGAATAAATGAATTCTCTCTCCGAGATTGGTGGGTCCAAGAACTTTCTTTTTGCTCCTATCATTAATAAATAATCCATGTCGTCCTCCGTGAAGTAGTGGTTACTATGCTAGCCTCTAGTTCCCGAGGTCGCGGGTTCAAACCCGGCGGAGGGCGATGGACTATTTTGGACGTAAAATCCTTAGCATAGTTTTATTCGGAGGGAAGTAAAGCCAATGGTCACGTGTTATAGATTTACGGCACGTAATAGAGCCTCAAGCCTGATAAAGAAGTCTCTGAGCAAAATGTCCCGTCTTTCACGCCCTATATAGAATGGGATGTTAAGGACCATAGTAGTTAAAGAGCGTCCATAAATAAAACAGAGAGGACCACCGCGACCAATCCTTGTCGTCCAGAGCTCCTAGAGCAGGAAACAGCTAATATATGAATACATGACAGTCTTCAAAAAGAGAGAGGTAGCGTGAGGAAGGATGTTGAGTAGGTACCTACAAAGTACAGTAAAATTCCGGAAAACCGATTAATTGGGGCTGCGATCTGTTCAGTTCAGAAATGTTCGGATTATCCGAAAAACATGTAATAAAGCACCGTATAAGGATGAACCAGAACTCCACCGCAAACCTTCAGAGGTTTAGGGACGCCTTCCGAGTATTTTGGCATAAGGGAACCATGGTATCCGGCGGCTCGTTACAGAGTAATTAATTTCGTTGGTTTCTTGCCCCAATTAGCTTTGTAGCTGTGTTGCACTGAAAATACTGCACAACAGTGCAAATGTCGATAGTATGCACTGTGTGTCTTGTTTGAAAAACAAATTATTTCCATTCGTTCACGGTACCTGCTGTTGACATCAGTAATGCCCTCTTTAACTCGTTGCTTCAAGCTTGCATTCAGAACTGCTCAGTTCTGTCTAGGGTTTTGTTTTTCCGGCAGTATTAGTTGTGCGTTAACAGTGATATACAGCAGTATGGATAAACTTAATTGGCCGATCTACGCTTCGTGTATGGGTTCACTGAATGCAATGGAAGAGTGTCACAACGATAATGTGAGCTGTTCCCACACTGACAGCAACCACATCACAGTACTTTTGCATCTGTACGTAGGAACCTACGAGTAACTGGATCCTTCCGTGTTAGAATGGAAGATAGTGGCCGTGCGAGGTATGCCAGAACACCTGATTTGGGAGAAAACGTGTAACACGCGATTGATGACAATTCTGTCGCAGTACTCGGCGCGTTACACGAGCTCTGAACACAGACCATTCAACTGTTTTGAGAGTCATACATGAACAATAATTGCATCCTTAACATCCACAGAAGTTGCAGTCATTGCAGCCAGCGGATTTCCCATTTCAAGTGGAGTTTGCAAATTGGTTCCTGCACCAATGTACAGAAAACACAAGTTTCCTATTTTGGCGTTGTTTATAAACAAGGCCAAGTTTACAAGAGTATGTAGGGTACGTTCAACAGTAGGAATAGCCATGTATAGGATTACGAAGATCCACATGCACTGGTGTGCCATCCTGTCAACAGAAGTTTGCTGTGAATGCATGGACTAGTATTGTCAACGATTTTGTGATTGGACCTTATGAACTTTCAAATACACTGAACAGAGTCATGTACAAAACATTTTTTTCAACATATCCTCCCACAGTTCCTAGAAGATGTGCCACTGAGAATTTGTGAGTTAAATGGTTTCAACATGATGGGGCGCCGGCATACTGCACTCATACAGTTTAATGTTTTTTCTAACTTTCCAGAATATGTACTCAACCATTGCGGTGTTTCCTCTACTTTCTCTCTTATCTTTTTGCTGAGCTCTAAACTATTTTGCTTGGTTTTGTTTTAATCTTTCACCTAATTCACAATGACATTTCTGTAACTTTCCCTCCAACTTTTCTTTGATTTTTCTTAATTCCTCGCCTAACATTTGTAGGTACTAAGTTTAAGGTCACATCTGTTAGACTTTACACTGTTTCAGGGGCATCATTTAGAGAGGTCAGGGGGCAAATGTAGCCCCCTAAGTTATGATAAATAATTAAGACTAATGGTTGTCATTGCTCTACCAAAGGCAAAATTAGAACTGTGCTTTTAATACGAATATTTTACATCTAAGATTTTCTTTTAGGCTAAATGTGTCGTTAAAATTCACATGTGATTTTCGGAAACTGCTTCATGCAATCTTGTCTCCCTGCCCCCCCAAGCAGAAATTGAAATGATGCTCCTGACTAGTTTCAACCTTAGATGAGTCCTCAAAATAACTCTATTTACCTATTGGTAAGTTTTGGTTAATTTCCCAGTAGCAAAATGAGAAGTACAAAGGAACATAGTAGAAACTATCAGCAATTATTTAATAAAGTTCCTCCATGACCATTATTCCCTCAGTTACGTTGTATTCATTCTACTTTCTTCTTCCTTTTGAGCTCACCACCATGTACTGGTATCTGATCCGGGAGTCACCCTTTTCTGGTCTGGAACCATAGTCCTTCCAGTGTGGTTAACAGATGCTCATCATAAGTCCTGAGTGTAGCCTTCATCTGCCTCAAACTGTAGTTCTTGTATCTACATACCCTGTAGTTTCTAGCATCATGGTCCAACACAGTGCACCAAATAATTTGAGGCAGTTTTACTCAAAGCTCATTGAGTAAATCCTGTCTCAGGGTGACTAGGATTGCCATGTTGAAATGAAGACTATGCTGTTCATTGCTTCACACATTTATTTATCATTCACTGGTGATACCATACTTCACAACCAAAAATGTATGATTGAAGTGAAGGCTAACTCAGAACTTTGATGGACTTCATAGTATAGATATTTTTCCCCTAACTAGATAAAGAAAACTTGCTCCTGATTATGCACGGCGATTTAATTATTTTGTTACTCATGAAATAAATTATGACATTACTTTCACATGTTTTGACACATGTTTGTGGGAGTGCAATGAATCTATACCAACTAAAGTCAACAAACTAAGTAAGATACAGTGAACTCCTTGTTTCTCATCAGTTTATGTAAACTTTTACTCATGTGCTAATGTGCTATGGGGTTTACATTTAAACTTGAACACAGTAGTATGATGTTTTGTAGAGCATGCCTCAAGTGTACTCAAAAGCATGGCTTACCCCGTTTTAAAATTAAGAAAACCTGTGGTTAGCCTCACCCAGAGTCTAAATCATGTTTCTAAGGATTAGGTATGAAATACTGCTTCATACTGTTATATGATCTAGTCCCAACATTGATAGAAAATTCCGTTAGTCATTCAACTGTTTCCTACATAAAAATATTCCTTTATGTTGCATTTCCCTTGGATTCTACTTCCTTTTTCTGGCACGTTTTGCCCAATTTCTGAATCATCTCCATTTTCTTGTATATAATCTGCTTCCTCTCAGCAATATTGCTGTTAAAATCATTGTCAATCAGCTAATATTATCATTCTTGTCAAATGATTGGATGCCTGCCAAGAGCATTTTAAAATATTCGAGGGAAAGGCAATATATTTCTAAAAACAGGTGATCATTAAAATTTGTAAAATTTGAAGAAAATAGAAAAAGGAAAATAAACCAGACAGGCAAAACAAATATTTTAGGGAAACAAGCTTGCATAGTTATAATTTAATAATATTATCTTTCAGGGAATTATTAATAAAATTCATTATAGTAGTCCAATTGTCACATGTTTTATCTTCTGCTTCAATTTTTTGCCACTTTAAAAAGTGATAAAATTGAAATATTAGAAAATTTATGTTTGTTGCTCACTGGATAGGAAATAATAAATTTTATGTTAATATTTCAAGTATTACTTGTAAATTAAAACTGCTTTTAAAAAATTGAAACACATTCATTGTGATGTTAACACACTGCCATCTGCAAGCTCATTGTAACTTGTGAAGCACTGGATTCAAACAGTTGCTGAGGTAAATGACTGACATGTTGCCTATTGTTCACAGTCTTCCAGCCACTCCTAGAATGAGACCAATAGTTCCTATTCCAGGGGTGTATTGGTGATATATGTATTTAAGGCAGAAATAAAACTTTTAAGTTTAATTTTATTAAACAAAAATAATTTTGTAGATCTAAATGTAACTGAAAAGGAGGGCTAACCACCCCCCTTAGCCCCCCCTGGATCCACCTCTGAGGTCGTCTTGAAGGTAATCTAGGATATATGAAACAGATGAGAGAATTTCTGTAAGCATTTGCTTATCACAGCAACTCTGCATGAAAAGCTAGAGATTTGTGGTTCAACTCTTGACCATGGTATTTGGTTTCTAAAATCTGATTTATTTTCCAACATATGTATGTTTCATTCATTATGCCATTAATACAAAATGTTTAAAATTATAAGGGGTGTTTTTAAGCAAATCAAAAACAACAAGCATTTTTTAAGGAATGGCATAGTTGGGTTAGGGTAAATTCTTGAAAAACTTTGCATTGCCTCTTTGTAAGGTTGTTACTGAAATACCAAATTATGCTGGCAGATATGTATGGAACCCTTCTAAAAATGAAGGGTTCCATATGTATCTAGTTAGTGCAACGGACAGTACATGGTAGAGAAGACAATAAGCCCACACTAAACTATGACACACACTATAACACACTAAAATATGAGGTTTAACCTCTGACTCTAAGATCAATAATTTAACTTAGGCTGATGGATATTTATAAAGAAAAGCAACACCACTAAAGCTTAAATTAACATATCCTTCTTCTTCCTCTTTACAACTATTAGGCCTGGCCTGTTACAGTCTCATTGCCATCTCAGGTTGCTTCTCCCTGAAGATAGAAAATTCAAAGCCATTTTTGGAAAATGAGCTTCCTCCATTCATTGCAGATGCACTGTCCCATTGTTCCTACTCTACAAGATCTTATCATTTATTGTGTAAATATTTAATTCTTTTCTTATTTGATCATTTAGTATTCTGGCCCTCCTGGTACATCCTCTAACAGCTCATAAAAATTTCATTTCTGCTACTTGGATGTGGTTTTCATCTTCTTTTTGTGAATCCATGATTCTCTCCCATATAAAAGGGTCAGCAGTCAGTGCTTTTAAATTTCAGTTGTCTCTCTTTCTGTGTAACTTTCAAGCTTTTATTGTTCCACATATCATTTGATACCTCTGCAAGTTTATATTTTAATATAGATCATAATTATAATTAACATCTGTAGTTAAACTGATGTACCTATTGTATCATCTTATTATTAATTACAATAAATTAATCTATTCATTTCTATTATTCACCAACCTTTCTTTTTATTTTTTTCAGAAATAGGATTTTTTCTTTTGATTACTATTGCTGCTGCTCAAGAAGATAGTTATCGTCTACCTACCATAGTCAAACCATCACGGTATGACATCAACCTCAAACCTGACTTTGAAACTTTCACCTTTATGGGAAATGCAAGCATTGAAGTAGAAGTTACAGAAAAGACTGAATCTATTACCCTCCATGCCAACAAACTTCAGATAAATGATTACACAGTGCTTGATGGGAACAATGATCCATTAGAAAGTATTAACATCACCACAGTGGAGCAAACGCAGTTCTTAGTTCTCACTTCTGAAAATGGATTTGCCATTGGTAACCACACACTCAACTTTAATTATACTGGTATTATGGAGAGTGACATGTATGGTTTCTACAGAAGTTCCTACGTGACTGAAAACAACGAAGTGAGGTAAGTAGCTTTTGACCCCTCTGTTTTATAGTATACCTTCTTTTATCACGTTGCTTCAAGTTCCGCAGAAATTAACCAGTTTACATGTTTTAGTGGTTTTTCAGATCATGCTTTTCATAAGTGTTATAAAATTTTTAAAAATATTCCAAAATTGCAAGTTTTTTGTATGTGGTGTTTTCAAAATTACCTTTCATGCATTGGGTAGAGAATTTTTTTGTGCATCATCCACACACTTTCATCACATGCAGCTTAAACTGGTGGATAAATAAATTTGTGAAGTTATAAAAAGTAAGCCGAAATTGTGGAATTAAGGCAAAAATGTTGAAGATTCCCAACTTTGGTATTTTATTCCTGTGTCAAATAAAATACTATTTTCACTGCAGAATCAAGTGATACACAAAAAAATTGCTCTACTCAATGCATATAAAATAATTTTGAAAACACCATGTACAAAACAGTTGCAATTTTGGCATATTTTTCAAAAATTTATAAAACTGATAAACGAATGATCTAAAAAATCACCAAAACACATAAACTATATTACCATTTGATCTTTATGCCCCAAAAAATTAGAGTTTCCCTCTATTAATTTGGCTGCTGGAATTTTTTAAAGTGCAGATGAGTACTTTCTTGTGGGGTTGTATGTATTCCACCCAAAATTAAGATTTCATTGAAGTCTGCTAAACCCAAATAAAGACAGCAGTGTGCGTTTCTCTCTCAGATGCAACACAAAGATTTTCAGGGAAATCTCCTTACCTCAGTCCACCCTTTACATGGAAAATGTTTCCTTAGGTTTTATTTTCTGAAAATCAGCTCCGTAATAACTTTGATTAAAATATGACATGTTATTTGCATTACTAATAGCATGTATGTTTTGGATGTTTTGCGTATAGCCTGTAAAATTCTCTTCATATTGACCAAATTTTGAATAATTTTGTATCATTGTAAAGCATAAAAGAAGGCAAAGATTTTATAAAAAAATGTAGAGCTCATTAAAATACTAAATTGCGTCAAATTTATTTACAGGGTTAATCATTTTCAAAATATTTCATGTTGTTTTTTTTCTTAAGTTTAAGTGAGTTGTCTGACTGACAGGTCTGAAAGTTTGTAAATCTTCTTTTTTTCTTTCCACTTTAAGAGTTTGTTATCACAACTAAACATTTTAATACTGTTTCACATGTTTTATGTCTGAGCATGTTTTGCTTAATGTAGCATGGACAGAGGAGTCACTTTTTTATGAATGCTATAATATTTAATGGATATAATAAATAATAATAATTTTACTTGCAATTTAGTAATTACAATAATCACAATAGACTTTGTCAAACTGACCTATTAATTAATACATATTTTACACACATATATATATATATATACCTACCTAGCTAACTCATAAACTTACACTTTCATATTTACAATCAAAGATTCATATTGATTTACAATTCATTCTCATTTTGTTCATAAAATCCTTGCTAACAGTAATACAAATTCTCTATTAACCATTTATACAATCTGTTCTTAAATATTTGAATATTCAAACTCTGCATTTCTTACAGAAGTGCATTGAAAAGCTTTATTCCAATCACTCTGTAACATCTATATGTTTTTGCGATCTTTGATATGGCATGTAAATTCTGTTCACATTCTTGTCTCATGTTCATATATTGCATTCCTTATATTATAATAATGTAGGTTCTCTTTAATATTGATCAAGACATCATAGATATATAAAATTACCACTTTGGAGTTCCCAATGTAACAAATAATTTTTTACGGTGTTCTATTTTGTTTGAGTTTGTCAATATTCTAAGAATATTTTTTGAATTGTCACAATCTCTGTTGGATTACTGTCCCATAGTATTAGTCCATATCTAAAAATACTCTGAAAGAATAAAAGATAAGCCATTAAAACATTTTTTGACACTACTGTTTTTAAATTTGCTAGCAAAAATATTGCTGGAGACAATTGTCTGCATGTTTGGTCAATATGAGGATTTCAGGAGGGTTGTTTATCTATAATTATGTCAAGGTATTTAACTGTTTTGCTTATATTATGTTTTGTTTGTTCATTGCTTTTTAAAGTAAAAAGGATATTCTGTTTTTAATATAGAGTCAGCTGAAAACTTCAGTGTCACAGCTGGGATTTGAACACAGTTCCCCCACTTTCCATGGAGTTTCTCTAACGACTGAGCTACTGTAAGGCCTAAGGTCTAAGTCCACTTAGAGATAGCAATCTCAATGGCGACTTGCAATCACATGTACTTTATTAAAAAGTATAATTAATTTCATTGGTTGTAATGAATTATAATTAATTAATTAATAATAAAATGCTCTAACAAAGAAACCCATGTACCCAGTAATAAAGTACTTGTGATTGCAAGTCGCCATTCAGATTGGTATCTCTAAGTGAGATACCTTGGTGATCTATCTGAAAAACAACTTGAGTCAGTTGGGGAATTCAATGTCCCACCAGCATGTTGTCACAGTAACTCAATGGTTAGAGCAACTGCACAGAGAACGTGATCAAATCTCAGCTGTAACATTGAATTTGTCAGCTGACTACATGAAAAACAATCCCCAGACCGATTAGGTCTTTGAAAAGTATAATTAATTTCATTGGTTGTAAGTAATTATAATTAATTATATAATAATAAAGCATTCTAACAAAGTATATTCTGTATTTTACTTTCATTCATGAATCCATCATGGGTAGAGAAAGTTATATGTGTGGTTACATGATTCCTTTGCAAAAGCATTTAACTTGTTGAGCAGTATGTGATAATTATAGACTATAAAAATTTCTCCATATGACACTTATGTTTACACAAAAATTTTTAGATTTGTCTGAAAGAGTATCCACCAAAACTTGCAGTTCAGTGTTTATATACTTTAATAGTGAGAAAATTCCTAAATAAAAATATCTCCATCTCCATGAAGAAAATAGAAAAAAAGCTCCATGAATAAGGGTAACTGGCTAGGGTATCATGATAAAATGTATGTCAAGAATAAGCTTTCTCGTTATAAAACAGCTTCATTACATTTTATTTCTCTTTATTCCTCCCTAACCAAACAGCTTTTGTAAGCATTTTGTGTTGTGCTTTGCAATTTTCCCGATATGTTCTTTTTGTGTGAGACATTAAAAACATATTTCAGATAAAAAGTTCAGCATTATCAAAATAAAATTCCTAGTAAGTATATTGAAATAATTGCAAGTTGATAGGTAAGAAATTAGCTTTACAAAGATATAGTATTAAATGTTGTATTAAAGCAGATTCATGTCATCTTAGTCATGGAAAGGAACATGATTTAATCACTCATAAACGTGTTCTATGCAATCATAATTTGCAACTCTTAAATATGCATACTTATCACATGGCTGCATAATGTTCTATGTGGTGTGTGTATGTATATGTGTGAGCTTTTAGTATTAATGATATCAAGTACAGGGTGTTCACAAATGATTACAGGGGTTTTAAACTTAAATTTTTTTCTCTGCGATTTAGAATATAATTTTGAATCATAACTTAAATTGAAGAGTAACTATGAAAGTTTGTATGTTAGGTGAATAGCTTTTTGTTTGTTTGTTTTTTGTTTTGTAGCCATGGTAATGAAATAAACAAAGCATAGCAACATGCATCCAAAAAGCTTTTTGTGTCTTGGAATTCATTGTTTACAGTTCATAAAACATATTTCATTGTTTACATTCAGTGGACATATAGGAAAACATTTGATCTTAATGCCCATTCTGGTAACACCATTTGTAGGTGATACAATCAGATTCAGATGATGGGGTGTCTCTGTAAAAGAAAGAGCACCAGACAACCATGTGTGTCAAATGAAAATGTGAAGAGAGTCACAGCAGCTTTTACTTACAATTTCTAAACATATTTGCAGCAGGCAAGTTGAGAACTAGAAATTCCAACAATAGCAGTGTGGAAGGTGTTAAGAAAATATGCCATGCCACTTGCAGACATACCTGAATTGAGACGAAGGATTTTTGAGCAGTAGGATGAGTTACATCAGACATGACAACGTCAATGTGTCAAGAATTGGACTACTGGCTGGATGTATGTCATGTCACAAATGGACCCATATTGAATACTTGTAATATGTGTTATGGTAACTCCCAAGTTGTTCTTCAGTTAAATTTACGATTCAAAATTATATTGTATGCCACAGAGAAAATGTATATGTTTAAAATCCCAATAATCATTTGTGTACATCCTGTAATTTCAATTTTTTTTTTTACACAATTATTGATGTTCTGAACATTTTAGCTATAAAACCGACAATCCCCTTATCAATGTACTCCTAATCAATGTATGGGTGAAATAAAAACAAAGAAAAAAGTAGTAGGAAGCATTTCCCTATGTTGATTAATTTACTGTCAATTATGTCAGTAACATTTTAGATATATGCACATAAACAAATAATGTTTTTATTATGAGTCATCTACAGCAATAGTAGATATCATGTAAAGCAAATAAAATACTTCTTTTACAGATGGATTGCTACCACACATCTTCAGCCAACCCATGCTCGACGAGCATTCCCATGCTTTGATGAGCCAAATCTCAAAGCCACATTTCATATCAGCATTGACACACCTCCTGGTTACCATTCACTCAGCAATATGCCTATTAACAGCACTTCAAATGGCATGTAAGTTATTCACTGTAATGTAGTTCACAACACTATAGTTGGAGGGAACATTAACCCTCTGCCCTTCCTTCAACATTTGCCATTTTTCCTCCAGCCAGGCCACTTCATTTGTGGACCTTTAAATTTAAACATCTAGTGGTTTGATGTTCCCACATGTTAATGTATAAACAAACTATGTAATATCAACAAATGAAATAGTGTACAGCTATGGTGGTATTGTATTGTATTGTATTTATTGTGCTAAGAGTTTTACAAATTAGATTGTCTACTGCATTTTGACCCTGGTCACTTATTCAGTAGACAATCACTACAGTTTATTTACATTTTACAATCTCTTGTCACTAAATTAACACATTCACTATAGTTTTCCATTCAAAGTAAGATGCACTACCTCTTACTTTTCTCTTTCCACTGTCCAAAGCCATTTATTTTTTACTTTACACAAAAACTGTCCAATGCTTCTAGCGTCCTTGCATATCATTTCAATCATAAGTGTATTTCCATCCCCCTTCAACCACTTCTTATTAAAAAATTATTTTCTCCAATTTTCTGTTCCTTGGCACTTAAATACTATGTGTTCAATGTCTTCATTACCACCACATATCGGACATTGGTTCTGAGGAATACCCTGTCTTAGCCCTTTTAGCCTCCATGCTCCGGTTCTTAACCATGCAATAAATTCTCTCTCTTCTTTATTTACTATGTCTATATATTTTTCCCTACCCCATGTATTTTTCATTGGCCTATAATAAACTAATGAGCTCTTTTCGGCAATCTCACTGAACATGATTTGTATTTCTATATCTTCCAGTCTTTTCCTTGCCTTTTTCCAAAAATGTTTTACGTTATTTTCTCTCCTTCTCCATATATCTCCTAACCCATTTTTCTCCAAAATATTCCGTAATTTACTTACCAATCCATCATTCGTTAAGCTCTTCTCTTGGTATTCAATACATTGTCTTAACACATTACTTTTTCCTAGATTTAAACTTCTGAACCAAAATTTCAAAGCTCTTTCCATTATCTTCCCCTTAGTTGGCACCATGCCCATCTCTAATTGTGCTACCTGTCTTACAATTGACTTCGGTAGCCCTAGTATTTCACTACAAAACATCCTGTGCACCACATCTATACATTCCCATCCTCTATCTAATCCCCATATTTCTATACCATACATCATTTTTGCCTCCACAACCATCTCATAAACTTTTTCCAGCCATTTAACATTTATATTGAGTACTTTATATTTGCAGCTTCTAATTGCTGCCATCGCCCCTTTACCTTTTGCCAATACAAACTTCTTTTGTTTCTCCCATTTATTACCTCCATGTATTTTTACTCCTAAATAGATACAGTCACGCACTACCCTGTAATCTTTATTCTCTCCCTTCCACTTTTCATATTTGCCTAATTTTCCCCCCTTTTTGAAAACCACAATCTGTGTTTTCTCTTGATTCACTTTTAACCTCCATTCTTTACAATATACATCAATTGCTTGTAATGATTGTTTTAAACCACTTACTGTAATAGATCCTACCACTAGGTCATCTGCAAAAAGAAGTCCTGGAATTTGGATGTTGTTAACTACTGGTGCACAGTTATTATTCCTTCCAATTTCTAGTAAGACATCATCTATGCTATGGTGGTATTTATCTTAAATTGGGATAAAATTTCTAAGAAATTTAACACTTTTTGGGAACATATTCTATTAAATGAACCTGTGTTTTAAATTGCTATAATAGTCACAAAATAAGGATAGGTTCTAAGGCACTAACTTGTTTATTACCTTTGTATGACCATTAGGCTTATTATGTCATATGCTATTTCTGCTAATGATGTGTTAATTGGAACATGTACACCAAGCCACAGTTTCAAATTAACTATAACATTCTATAGACTATTTACAGAAAATGAAATGAAAGTATTCATCTTGCAGGGAAGAAGGTTGGACAATATACGAATTTGAAGAAACAGGGCTGATGTCAACATATTTGATAGCCTTCATTGTATCAGATTTTGATCATCTTACCAACAATACCAATAGGTACCAATTCAGTGCTTGGGCACGACCTCAAGCAATTGCTCAGGCACAATACAGCCAAGAGATTGGAGTTGAAGTTGTTGACTTTTATGAAGAATTCACAGGAATACCATACAAGTTCCCTAAAATTGACCAAGCAGCACTTCCAGATTTTGCTGCAGGAGCAATGGAGAACTGGGGTCTCATCACCTATAGGTAAGCTTTCATTGTCTTTCTATTCCTGTTTCTCAGATTTTAAAGTCTCTCTTGTAAACATTCATGAATTCTGAAAAATTATCCTTAAATCCTTACAGTAACACATAAGTAACAGATTATACAGAAAATTTGAGTCGGAATTGAAACACTTAGCATCATTTACATGTTTTACAACTTGACCAGTTTCAGGAGCTAATTGCTCCCGTCATCGGAAGTGGCCGACTGGTGTTCACATCACTGTTACTAGCTTATCCTTATTTTACACTAAGTAACAGATGTTTACTTTCTCTACCATATACCAAGTAGGTAGAGGAAGTATTGCATTCCATGCAAAATTTTATATCAAGATTTCACCAGAAGTACATGTTTTGAAGGCTCAAGAATAAAAAAAGTCCGGTGGTGTGGGGAGAGCTAATGCTAAAAAAATTGATGCAGTAATTTGTATCACAAATTACTTAAATGTAAATAATGATTGTAATATGAATATGAATTTTTATGTGACATTGATTTCAGATGTTTATTGATTGTAAATATTGTTGGAAAGTAAATTTATAAGGCTTTACTGAAACTGTCAATAATAGCGCAATAATGCAGCGAGGGGGTGAGCTGTTTATCATTATTGGGAACGAGGAAGTTACGTAATGTTCACGCGTTTTTTCCGTTGAGAACCTTCTGGAATGTTTCCCTAAAAGCAATATGTATTCGTGGTTTTCATTGGATATTAAAATAGATGCTAATGTTGGCGCGTTTTCTTAGCCAATAGCAATTCATTTATAATCTTTAGGCGTATCTTGATGCAGGCGTATAAATAGAAGCTAAGTTAGAGGTAAGGTCAGTCGGTCGCCCAGTTCATCTAAATTCCTAGCACATTACACGTTGTCAGTCAGTCCTTCAGTTCGCCGAAAGCATTCATATACTACACGTCGTCTTCAGTCAGTCAGTTTGTCACAAGTTACGCGCAGCAGAATTATGAAAGATCTAAAGTATTATAAAGTTAATTATACACAAAGTTGAAGTACGTGAATTAAAAGTGATCAGTAAGAAGTATTATAACAGTTTCAGTTTGGTGAGTATCTAGATCAATATGTAAAAGTGATAGTGAACGTGTTCGACAATAAAAATTATAAAACAAATTTCTTCATCAGTGTAATTTTTGGATAAAAGATTCCTTTCCGTTTCACAACCTGTATAGAGATACATGTTCGACCCAAGCCAACAGGATAATAGCTAGCCGGAGGACATTTGAAATGAATTATTTCAAAAACTGATACTAAGAACCGCAAATTGCTACGCCAGATGGAACTACAAACCAAACAAATGAATGTCGTCACAAGATGGCTTCAACACTGATGTAAACAAACATTTATAACTAATACCGTCACAAATTGGCTACCACAACGTGGGGCTAACTATAAGATCTTCAAGTTCTAATAATTTACGTAAAAACATATTACGTAAGCACAAATAAACCTACAAAATTGACATAAATTGTATATTTTAACAAGATCTACATTTTTTGTTTAGTAAGATTTTGTCTATCTCTTACGGTTTACCAATTATACAAAGGTCATTACCAATGAAGAGGACTTCATAGGCTATGTATAACAAATTCAAGACATACATTTTATTTATAATGCAAATATCTTAAACATATAGCATTTTAATCATAATCGCTAGAGCTATTTTTGAGAAATTAAAAGAAAACCACACACAGATCTTTTTCTAAAATGCCTTTCTTTAATTCAGGGGACATCAAAATGTGAATTTCCAGTGAAATCTGCATATTGTATTTTAGGTAGAATGCAATATGTACTTCTATTTACTATAGGTAAGTAGTAGAGAAAGTAAAAATTGTCTTATGTTATTTAAGATTTTATTTACTTCTTTTCATCTAATTGTTTTGTATCTTCAAACACTCTTAATGATTTTGAAAAAGTATCTTTTAGTTTGCCTTTTAACTCTAAAGTTTACTTTTTGGATTCAAACTTTCTAAAATGCACTTTTTAATGTTTTATATATAGGGAAGCTGGTTTGCTTTACGATGAAAAGGAATCTACTGCTGCCAACAAGAAAAGCATAGCATTAGTGATTGCTCATGAGTTAGCACACATGTGGTTTGGCAATTTGGTTACTGTTGATTGGTGGAGTGCAACCTGGTTGAATGAAGGCTTTGCAAGATATTTTCAGTATGTGTCTATTGATAAGGTATGTTGAGTTCATACTTTGATAATTATTCTTTCATATTAGTTGTGTGTAGGCACTAAGTTGGAAAGTTAAATCAGGCTTGAAAAATTCAGTACCATATCCAGGACTCAGACCATGGATATTCAGAATTCCAAGCTGCTGCTCTTAATACTTGAGCTACCATGTTAAGAAACCTAAGTGCATTAAACCCTCTCATCCAATTCAAGTAGCCCAGTAACCTTAAATATGATTTATATATATATATATATATAGGTGTTATAGATATATCTCAAAGGGACTTGTGATACTGCAAAGGTAGCTGAAAAAGCTTTGCAAGTGTCATATAAATGTCCAAGCTAAGGACTGAATTCAAAAACTTCCCCTCACAATCCTTCAAAGCACTCTCCATCTCTCTCTCTCTCGACAAATAATTTAGACAGTGCAACCATTTGTCGAAAGTACTACAGTACTCAGTCTTAGATATTGTCAACAGAGCTGAATTTATAGAATAGAAAGTTCCTGCACTCATTTGAAAGGTTTTCCAGTGATGCAAGATTTTACTTGAGGAAATAACTAAAACTGCATGGTGCAAGATCAGGGCTGTAGGGTGGATGGTCAAGCAACTGGGTTTTGGTGATTTTCAGTTTCCTACAATTTGTAGCTGTCCTGTGAGGAGGTGTATTAACATGCAAAAGCAGCAGCCTTGAAGTTCCTGTCTTTGGATGCCACTGCCTCAGATTTTCAAATAAAGGATCCAAAACATAAGCACCACAACATTCAGTGTTGTTCCTTCTGGCAAACAGTTATTCACTAATGGTCCTTCAGAGTTAAACATAAAATAGAACATTTGCTCAAATTAAGGCAAATCTTGGGTCATTCTCATTTACCCATCCCCAGTTCTAAGCTTTATATGGAGTGGTATTCTAATAAAACCAACTTTCATCATCAGTGCATGTATCTGTCAAATGTTAAGGCCACTTGATCGCAACATGCTCATCAGCTTCTTTGCACACTCCTTTCTCCCCTCCTCTTTTCATTGGTTAGAGAACATGAAACTCATTTTGCATAGATTTTTCACTTTAAATGTTTTTAGAGTATACTATCAATGCTACCAATACTGATATCCATTTCCATAATTAGCATTTCAACAACAATATGTAAATTTTCCTCCACCAATTTCTTACTCTTTGAATTCTTCTCTTGTTCACAGTTTCCCAAGAGCCAGAGTGAGGGTTCTTTTCAAAATCTCTTGCCCTTCTTCAAATGATCAAATCCATCTTGCAATGGTGTCAAATGAATCCACTTGAACAGCTACCAAGTCCTCAATGATTTTTTTTCACTCTTTCACCTAGTTAATAGTGAAAACGTTGAATCTAATGATTTCTTTATATTCATGATTTTCAGCAGTTATTGATAGAGGATTGAACTCTACAAACTGTACAACTATGACTATATATGCCCTTTGATAGCTAAAGGTCCAAATTTTCCAGCTGTGTTAGTTATACTTTTGTGCTCATTGTTGTTCAACAATGGATAGGCTGGTTGCAAAACATTTTGAATGCTCCTCATGCTTTATTTTCATTTGTTAAAGAGTCCTAGTTGAGGAATTGAATTTTTTAGTTTGATTTAACTTTCCTTTTCACACAATAGATCCTTACTGTTTTTTGTATTAAAAATACACGTGTTATTAGTTTGCTATCTGGTGTATAATTCGCCCTTATTTTATTTTGCACTGATGTTAGATAAATCCCACGTGGCATATCATGGATCAATTTGTTGTTGACCAACTACAGTCAATTTTTGGAAGTGATGCTTTAACTACTGCACAAGCCCTCACCAGTGGCTGTAATACACCAGCGGAAATAAGTGCGAAATTTGGCAGTATCACTTACAGTAAAGGTATGCTTGAGAAATGCTCTTTTAAAACACAAGTTAAATATATGTAGAGTGATAAGACACATAGGTGAAAGAGTAAGATCAGATTATGGCATAGGCAAGCAAAGATGATGTAATTCAAATTGAAAAAGGACTTGATCCCACAACTACTTCAACAAAATTAGGAACATATTCCAGGAGGTAAAAAACCTAATGCAGTTGAAGTACTTATGGGATCAAGTTCTTTTTCAATTTGAATTGTTTTAAAACTTCACAGTACAATTTTGAAGTGTAATTAATTAAAGATGATGTAAATACTTGTAAACTAAACACTGGACTGGGGCACCAAAATTTCCAATCCTATAAAGACTTTGCTATTCACACAACTGAAATGAAAAGAGCCTTTTATTGTATTGAGGAGTAAAAATTAATTCATGGAAGGAGACAGGAAAGAATAACTCAGACTTAGTGGTGCTACATTCTGCCGAAGGAGTGCCATAACCCTTTTGCCATCACATACTGAACACCTGTGTCACTGCAGCACATAAGCCAGTATTAGTTTAAATCACATGATTTAAGTTTCAAGTGATCTAGAAAACTCAACTTACTCATTATTTTTTCAAAATATTTGAGTGAAATAAAAGTTGCAAAATAAATGAAGCTATAGCCTCTAAGAAAATGTATATAACACATAAAAATAGGTTACTACTGAGTTATTAATTCTACATTAATCATGATTCATTCTTCATGCATCTAACATAGTGCATAATATGAACAAAGAAGCAGATTAATTACTTCAGTGCTTCATGGATTGTCTGCTACAGAATCTGCAAGCTCTATTATTTGTATTTCATTGCAATTAAGAGATATAAAAATGAATGTTTACACGCTTATTTATTTGTACTTGGTTCCCAAATAAGCCCTGCAGGAATGATTCTTAGTAACAGTATAAACAAAAGAAGTGATAAATAGCATTTCTGCATATGCAATAATCCTCCACAATTCAACAGAGCTTTTTTTTCTGATCCCTAGGTCATAAGCAATCCTTATCCATAAGCTGTAGCTGCTGCCATGACACAGAACTTGCTTTTGGGTATAATATTAATACTTAACTCATTTAGAAGCAAAGAAAGCAAATAATAGTAGAAAAGCACATGAGAATGCATAGTAAAGTTTGGTTGATGTACTTAGTTTTTGGCATAATCACACAAGGACTTATGGTTGCTTTGCACTTTGTTCTATAGTACTTTTTGCAGAAATCCCCACACAATGAGCACACACATTTTTTGTTGTGGTCATGGTGAATGAATTCCTGCATATTTTGTGGTGAAACCCGTGTATTGCCATTTTATCACCACAAAAGGAAAACAAATAGGAATAATTTGCATTTTCAGTAAATCTGTTTAAGTGCACCAAGATTATAAGTGTACAGAGTATATAAGTATATACATCTGGTATAAAAGTATACCATAGCATTTCACAGAGTACAGCCTGTAAAAGATGTAAATTATGGTTGACATATTACATCTGTTCCCTTAGATGTGTAAATAACTATAATCATGATTCGAGCAAGTCATTGCAGCTTCCAATTGCATGCACAGCTTAATGAAATCATTTTATCCATAACTTATGGAAGGTTGGGTGAGTTACCAGAATGGTTACATCCAAAATGGCAAAAGGGATAAGGACAAAGGATTTATTTGAAGTAATTGATAATTTTGCCCAAAACGGTAAACATTATTTTAAAATTAAACATGCATAATCCTACAGATGTTCTTGGCTTCAAGTCAGGTGAATTGTTGGTGGAACACTGATGTTTCAGGAGCATACATAATCCTGTACCATACATTATTGCTGCATTGCAATTTGTGTCTAGATTGATGTTTCTAGCTAAGCGTTGTAAAACAATTTATTTTTAATTTTTTTGCTTATGTTATTTCATAAATTAAGGTTTTACTAAGATTTTAAACTTTGTTCTTACTATACCTTTAGCTAATTCCTTTCAGAAACTCATTTATTCTGAAAAAATAGGCATGCAGAAAATATTTTTCAAGAATCACAGCTAATGCAATATTCATAGAAGTTACTGCAGTATACTATGACAAACTGAATTTACATAAAAATGTAATGCTCAGCAGGCACAAAGTAGGCAGAAGGGCAAAGAGAAGAGGGAATGAAAGTGGAGTGGAAAATAAGGTGCCACCTTTTAGGAGGTGGCATTAATGCTAAGTCCACCCATGTGAGAGGGTATGGAATACTATATATGCTTTGTATGTGTGACACAAGAGTATGTCATACAAATACTTAGTTCTCATAATATAATTTGTCATAAATATGAGGGTGGATCAAATATGCATAAACCAGAACTTTTTAAAAATAATTTACTGTACCATTGAAAAGGTATACTATAATATATCACTTTTCTACATAGTCTCCTGACCTCAAAGTACACTTTTCCCAAAAAATTGGCAGTTTTTAGTTTCTTCCTTGAATAAAGAAGAGAGATGGCCATAGCTAGTCGATACTCCACTCATGCTGTCTCCAAAAGCCTCTTTAAGCAGTCTGAACAAATGACATCATAGGGGAATAAATCTGGACCGTGAGGAGGGTGTTCCAGAGTTGTCCAGTGAATCTCTTGTAGCTTTCTACACCTTAATGTAGCCATATGTGGTCTCATGTTGTTGTGAAGATCTTAATGTATAATTCCCATTCTTATTGCATATGGCACCACAGGTGGTGGACACTGATGATATACAAAATGAAATGATAATTACGAAGGAAACATTCCAAACCTAAGTTTAGGGCACTTCCTGGCATTTGCCAGTCATGAGGGCTGAGGAAAACCTGGAAAAAAACCTGTCAGCAAAGATGGTTGAATTACATGCCTGCAGTAACAGGCAGTGACTGACAGGAATATAACAGACATCCCCACCACTACCCATCAGTCCACTCACTCTCTGAACCACTAGTGGAAAATTCTAGTTTGTATTTGATCCACTCTTGTATATATTCATAATTCACATAAATATGTTACCAGTTACATATTTCTCTGTGAGTGTTGGCTCCTGGCCCTGTACACTGTCTGTTTCCATTGATTTATGGTTTTGTACAAGAACTGTTCTAATTTTGGAAAATCTTTGCTAAACATTTCTTTTAGTGCAATTTCTCTGTCCATTTTAAAACAGTAGTCTTGATGAACAACTAGTTATAAAAGTGAAGCTTTATTGACAAGTGGGTTTAGGTATAATACCATCCATGAGTTTATATGGCTCTTTTGTAACTAACTGCATACAGCAACATGCTGTTTTACATCAGCATAACATGTGCTTCCTAAGCATGTCAAGATTTGCTTTTGGAACTGAAAACATGGACAAAATAGTCTCATTTAGCAACATTAGTAGGTTAAACTAATCTTTTTGTTTAGCATTCCTTAGGTGGCGAGTGAGTGAGTGCTATGTCACATACTTTACACTTACAAATAAACCTTGCTTATTTCATCTCTCCTTGTAAAGCATGATGCAGTAATTTGTATCACAAATTACTTAAATGTAAAGAATGATTGTAATATGAATATGCATTTTTATGTGACATTGATTTGAGATGTATATTGATTGTAATTATTGTTGAGAAGTAAGTTTATACGGCCTTACTGAAACTGACAATAATAGCATGCAATAATGCAGCGAGGGGGTGAGCTGTTTATCATTATTAGAGACGAGGAAGTTACGTAATGTTGGCGCGTTTTTCTTAGAATTTGCTGGAACATTTTTCCTAAAGCATATGTATTCATAATTTTCATTGGATATAAAAATAGACGCTAATGTTGGCGCGTTTTATTAGCCAATAGCAACTCAGTTATAATCTTTAGGCATATCGGGGTGTAGGAGTATAAAAAGGGCTAGGTTAGAGATAGACCCCGTCAGTTCACCGAAAATATTTGTAAAGTACATGTCAGCTATCGATTCACAAGTTACGCGTAGCAGAGTTATGAAAAATCTAAAGTGTTGTAAAGTTAATTATACAAAAAGTTGAAGTACGCGAATTAGGAATGATCAGTAATGAAGTTATTATAACAGTTTCAGTTTGGTGAGTGTCAAGATCAATGTGTAAATTTGATAGTGAATGTGTTCAACAATAAAAAGTGTAAAACAAATTCCCTCATCAGTGTTATCTTTGGATAAAAGATTCCTTTCCGTTTACACAACCTGTATAAAGAGAAGTGCTCGACCAAAAAGATCATAGCTAGCCGGAGGACAGAGAACCAAAATTAAATAAAATAACAGTAGCATTCTTTAAAACAAACATTAATACTGCCACAAATTGCTAACACCAGATGGAGCTAACAAACCTAACAAAGAATCACGTCACAAAATGGCTTCACCACGTGGAGTAAACACAAATGTACAAACATTATAAGTAATACCGTTGCAAATTGGCTCCCAAACGTGGGGCTCAACAAATTAAATATAAATAACCTTACAAGTATACCACTTCAAAATGGCTCCCAAACGTGGGGCTAATAAATAAACATAAGAATACCGTCGCAAGCATTCCTTTTGTAACTACTTTGTTCATAGAATGTTATCAGTAATATGGTGTATTAAAAGCATTCCCTAGTGCAGATATCAGCAATTTTGCTATATTTTGCTTCTCTACCTTATCTATCTAGATCATCATTTTTTTAAAATTCAATTTATATTTTAGCTTAGTTTAAAAATGGCTTTCTTTTTGGTTTCTTCTAATTTTTAAAACACAAAATACAAAAGTAATACTATTTTAGGTGGATCTGTCATCCGAATGCTGAGCCATGTGCTAACAGAAGAAACTTTCCAGAAAGGCATTCAGCAATATCTGACTGACAGGTATGATTAATTACTCCATTTCAAATGATGGTTTGGATTCCGTACATTTTTCTGAATCCGCATTAAGGTTTATTTCTCCTGAACACTTTTTATCTAAGTTCAACTCTCTGAATCTGTTTCCTGAATAACATTTTACCAGTTTCTTTTCTGTCTGTTTTCCTGAATCATATATTTCCCAAATGGCTTTAAAAAAAAGGAAGAAATATTGCATATATGTCATAATTTGCAACACCCACCTGTGTGCTTATCACTTATGGTTTACTCTAAACCACTTGCCTAGATAATAACTTGTAGCTTCCCCTTTTAAGCAGCTAAGTGTTGTTTTATTTTGTGGAATGTGCTGGAGAAGATTCCTCCAGAATTGAATGGGGAAGCAATGACCGACAAAGTAGAAATTTGCATAACAGTGATTATTGAACAAATGTGAAAGCATATACAACAAATATTGGATATTAAATGATTAATATGTGCTGTTATAATTATTTCAATATCTTGAGTATTAACATTGCAATCTTATATTCTCATATAGTACTAAAATTTATAATAGCAGGTTCAAAAAGTATAGTAACTGACAATGAGCAACATATCAAATAGATTAATGGTTTTAAATAAAGAATATAACTTTAAAATAGAAGTAATCTTAAAATTACATTATATAGTATTACCCTTCAGTGAAATAGACATGAAGTAAGTACACCAATTTGACAATGAGAGGCCAAAATCACACAATATTCACAATCTCTGTATTATCAGCAATTATCCCATTCAACCAAATGTTTAAGATAAAGTTGCTTAAATACCAAATTTTCCTGTCCTTGCCTCTAACACATTAAAATGTACATTTAAAATAAATGCCTGAGTTAAATACAAATCCCCATGTGGAATTTAGAAATGAAGCTTCACAATCGAAACCATACTGGATGTGCTTCACCATGCTGTTGATGAACATGAAGTGAAGGTGAATACTGTATTTAAGGCAACTGAATGCCCAAGGCAGAATAATGTTGAAAAGCTACTGCCAGAATGAGAATATGACACACTGCGCATAGCTTCAGGTATAGTCTTGTGAAGGCACAAGAGAAGAAAATAGAGGAACAGCTCTTTAAAATAATATTCCTCCTCCTCCTAATGCCAAAGAAAACTGTTTTGGCTAATTCAAATAATTGAAGACTGAAAACTTAGCATTTTGTAACTAATGCATGTTTTGCAAAAGGTGAAAGAACCAAACACAGTGAAGCCTAATTCATTAATAGAAGACAGATGAGATGAGTTAACACGCTCTTACTACTTCATTTAGTTAAAATTTTGAGGATGTTTCATAGACAGTGTCTGCATCATCAAAGTCGACAATGAGCTGATGAAGCAACAATGGTCCATGAAACATATTAAAATTTTGAGTAAATGGAGCTGTAAGAGCAAGTTAAGACATCTCTTCTATCTTCTATTAATGCATGCTAGTAATGATTTAATATTAATAATATTAAACTGGTAATGTGTATTATTTAATATTAAATCATTCATATTACATTTGACATTAAATTTTATTAAAAATCAAAACATAACCTAAAATTTAAATCACATTTTATGATTAAACAACTGTACGAGTTTTATTGGTTTTAAACTTGTGTTTCAGGTCCTGGAAAAATTCACTTCCTGAGCATTTGTTTTCGGCTTTGGAAGTTCATAGGGTAGCTGATGGTAAAGGTAATGTAACTGTGACAGACTTTTTTAGTAAATGGACAACACAGCCTGGTTTTCCTGTTTTGACAGTCACAAGGAATTACGTGAATAAGGAAATCACTATATCTCAGGTCATTATCTACTGTCTTAAAAGGGCGCATTACTGTTTGATTGCTATGCACACTAAATGATGTTTTCCCAAACGCTTTTAAACTGAAATCTTCTGTTTTATTAGGAATTTTGCATCCCTGTACAATCTGGCTAAATCAGCTGCCTGCTCTAATTGAGTGTTGAGTTTTAAGGAGGTGATGGGCATTTACTGCTGCTCCTGGTTGTCTGCATAGTATACCTTTTCAGATGGAATAAATGTATTTTGTAGATGCAAACAAACAATAATCCTCAGCTGCTTCTGCTGCTTTTTTGGGGTAGTGTTTATTGATGTGCACTGAGCATGACACAGTGGGCTGGAGCATGGTGCTCTGGTTCCCAGCCATGAAATACATCTGGGTTTGAACCCACCCATGGGGGTGTGGATTTTAAGTCCCAGGTATAGGACCAGTGCCCACTCAGCATTGAGAGAAAAGTGGGGAGCTGCAATAGGCAGCACTCCCGGCCTTGAGAGCCAACATTCTGGCTGGGGGATGCATGATGCTGCCTACATCTCTTCCCTGTATCAGTGAGATGATCGCTCACCTCTCCCATGCATATGTGGGCGTGAGGTTGGCAGTTGGGCAGGCAGGCCAAGGTCCTGCATGGGCCATAGCACCATGGGGTTTACTTTAGTTTATTAAGTGCATACTTTTCTTGATTTTTATCTCTTTGTTTTTACTTTATAATTTCATATACTCAATTCTGAACAGTTTTTCTCCTGATAAGTGTCTTTATCTCATGTGCTTTAAATTCTCTTTAAATAATTATTATTTTATGTTTAATTTTGGTATGGTGTATTTTGAGATGTGAAGGTTTTACTTTTTTTCTTAGGTACTAATATGCTTTGTGAACAATTCAGAGCAATTTGGATCAAATTTATGAATTTCATTCCAAATTTTATTATATGAGGGCAAATTGATAAGTCCATGACTTTGACAAGAGATAGCATTCTAATCACAGGTTTCTTGTTTGCACCCAAGTCTTACATTTATTCTGGGTATAATCACAGAAATTCGTCATCATTTGTTTCTTAGAACATTGTTGCGAGTGTCTAAAATAAGCAGATGTGTGTTGCTTCGTAGAAAATGGAGAAAAGTGAATTTCATGTTCTGATAAAGCACTACTGTTTGTGTGGTAAGGCAGTGAAGGAAACAGAAAAATTAAATTGAGTTTTATTTATAGACGCTCTTTAACTACTATGGTCCTTAGTGTCCCATTCTAAATTGAGCGTGAAAGACCAGAAACTTTGTTCAGAGGCCTCTTATCAGGCTTGAAGTTCTTTTACGTGCCGTAAATCTATGACATGGGACCACAGGCTTTACTTCCCTTCTGAAGGAAGCCATGCTAAGGAGTTTTACGCCCGAAAAAAATCCATTGCCCTCCGCCGGGTTTGAACCCGCAACCTTGGGAACTAGAGGCTAGCATGGTACCACTAGTCCATGGAGGATGACGAAGGAAACAGAAGAAAAGCTGAACAAGTATTATGGGGACTCTGCTCCATTACATGGCATGGTTCACAGAATTTCGATGTGGCTGTTTGAGCACAAGAGATGCCGTGCACACAGGACGGCCGGTTGAGGTCACAATAGAAGAAATGGTGAACAAAGTTCACAATACTGCATTGGAAGATCGCTGAGTGAAAATCCGCCAGATAGCCAAGACCATAGAATCTTGAGTGAATGGGTGTGAGAAAGTTGTCAGCAAGATGGCTACCGTGACTGCTCACAGTTGAGAACAGGCGGAATCATGTGACCATTTCACAGGGATGTTTGAACATATTCCAGTGCAACCCAAATGAGTTTTTACAGTGTTATATCATGGTTGATGAAACTGGATCCATTACTATCAAGCTGAAACCAAACAACAATCAAAGCAGTGGATTTCCTGCTCCAAAAAAGGAAAACAATTCCGTTGGCAGGAAAAATCATGGCAGCTGTCTTTGGGATTCACAAAGGGTGATAGTCATCCACTACCTGAAAAAGGGAAAAACGATCACATGTTCATATTATGCCACAATGCTGGATCGGTTTCATAAAGAATTGTTAAATAAATGACCCCATTTGGTGATGAAAAAGGTTTTCTTTCACCAGGATAATGCACCCACACACAAGTCAGCCATTGCCATCACAAAATTTGTGGAATTGGGCTACGAACTGCTACCTCACCCACCATATTCTCCAGATTTGGCTCTGAGTGACTTCTTCCTCTTCACAAACCTGAAAAATTGGCTCATTGGGAAGAAATTCACGTCCGGTGAACACATCACGGCAGAAAAAATCTCATATTTCGAGACTTGGAAAAATCATATTTTTGGAAGGGTTAAAAAAATTGGAGAAATGTTGGATGTGTATTGAGTTGAAAGGAGACTATCTTGAGAAATAAAATTGATTTTTTCGAGAAAAAAAATTGCTCTTTTCTTTAAAAAGTCACTGACTTATCAATCCACCCTCGTATATACTTTATTAAGAGATTTCAGAAATAACAGTGCACTGAAAAGCTGATAGTATGAGCTGCTGAATTTAATTAAGCAAGTACAAGAAGTGCCTTATAAATATGTCGTATACTGACAGTAACCTTTCTTTCATTCCCTTGGCACATAAAAGATAGAGGAAACATTGGTTATGGTATTCTGTTAACCAGGTTGCCCCAACTGTTGGTTTGTTGGTCATATTGGGTCATCATACCTTGCTTGCAATTTGGAGATGCTGACAAGCAAAGATTATGCATAAAAAACTTGAATGCAGTATCCGTTGGCCATTAAAATGCCTTCATAGTGCAGCACGTTAGCCAATATTGATTTAAATCACATTTAATATTGTAAGGTTATGGGTGTTCAAGAAAACATAATTTACTCCACTGTTTTTCAAGATATTTAACTGAAACAAAACCTATTTAGTAACTGAAACTATAGTCTGTGAGGAAACACATAGGTACCACAAATGTTGGGTTACCATAGTATTTTTAATTTTACACCTTATTTACTTCATGGAATATTATCATATAACTTACCAGATAACATAAGAAGCAGTATGGTTACTTTAATCCTTCATGATCTGTACACAATAGAAGCTGCTTGCTAGAGCATTTGTGTCCCAAGAGAATACATTGATATGAGACTGAATGCTTGCTCACTGCTTGTTTGTTCTTGGTTTCAGAATAAGAGATGCTAATACAAACCTCTGAAGCATGCACTAAGAAACCGTAATCCATTATAAACAAAGGAAGTATAGGTAGTAAATAGCATCTACATATGCTGTATGAATTCCATGAAATCTGTAGAAACTTTTTTCATCCCTATGTCTGAGCAAGTCAGCCATAAGCCAAAATTGGTATCACAGTATACAGCATATCATCAGCTGTAGTACCCATTGTAATCTTATTTTCAAAATAAAACAAACAATTTGTCATTACAGTAAATCAGTAAAAGTAAACCAATTTTTAAAAGCACACAGAGAAATGTTATACATGTAAATAAACCATAAAATTACATAACATATTAAACCTTTGTACCTACATAACTTTCCCATTAGATACATAATTAGTTATAACATAAATAAAGTAAGATTAGAACAAATCTTCACAGCCCTCTATTGCACACGAAGCTTGGTGACCCTGTCCAAACATGTGGAAGGCAGCGAACAGTTAGGGAACAGTCCTATCTACAACTGTGAAGGAGTTACATGTTGCTACCTCTAGTTTTGATGTGTAAAACAAATGAAAGAAAGATAATTCTCATTTGACATTCTATAAATTTCAGTTGTGATAAGTATAAAATTGCTTGCTATCTGGTCCAATTGGCCCACATTCATGAATGAGCAGCCTTTATTTGCCTGTACACATGCTTGTGCTGATCAAAGGTAAATTTGGTGTATTACTGCACATAATTTATTTGTGTTTGTTCATAGAGCAATATGATATGTACTTTACTGCAAGAGGACAGTTCTGGTAGGATATAAATGACATTAATTAATTACGCTTGGAAACTGCACAGTGAAAGTAATGAAACAATAAAAATTTAAAAAGAACTTGATCCCATATCTACTTCAACTATATTAGATTTTTTTACCTCAGAACATGCTTCAAGAGTAGTTGCTCCCATCCTCAGCTAATTCTGACTAGTGAGGTTGGTGGATGAAATGATTAGTCCCCCTGGCACTCATGGTTTGAGGTATTTCAATATTATATTAGCACCCCAAAACAAACATACTTGAGGAACCTGTAAAACAGATTATAAGGACAGGAAACCTCCAACCAAGGACTCTGACATATACAAAACAGAATGTAAACTGTGACAAATTTAAATTGTCAAACAAAAAGGAACATGCCTGGGCATCAGAACTAAAGAACACTTTCAAAACATTAAACATAAGCAAATAGATAAGTCAGCAAAAGCCACACATTGCTGGGGAACTCATCATTAAATAACTGAAGATGCTAAATAGTTAAGCACAACACAGTAGATTTAAGGCTGTGGGAGAAGATTTTCATCTGAAAAAACCAGCAGTTACTTATGAATTTTGATATCCCTACAGAAGATAGTTGAACTTGCAGTACATACAAATTTCGACCATGACTGCTAAGGGGTCTCACCAACCACTGTCCACCAACCTAACCAGTCAGAATCAGCTGATGGGAGCAATAGCTCCTGAAACATGTTCTGAGGTTAAAAACAAACCTAATGTAGTTGAAGTAAATGGGGGATCAAGTCCTTTTTTATAAATGACAAGTTTTATCAGCATATACTGTTCTTAATTCAACCAGCAACAAACATATATTTTGTAATCTTTCTTTTAGAGTCAATTTTTGCTTAACATGACAGAAGAAAGCGATCAAACCTGGTGGGTACCTCTAACATGGACAGTTGCATCTCAAAGTAGCAATGGATTTGATATTACTGAGCCAATGGAATGGATGAAAGATGAGAAGGCAACCGCTACAGAGATAGAGGCCAAAGATGATGAATGGATAATTTTCAACAACCAACAAACAGGTAATCAGTTATAAAATGTAATTCATAACAGAGGCATAGCTAGGGAGGGGTTTTGGGGGTTGGAACTCTATTTGCTAAAATAAATGTAAAAATCTGATGTGTTATACTTACATGACTTTCTCTACTCTTGTACAAACTATTTTTACTAACTCTTATTCTCCATCTATTTCATGTTAATCGAGATAAACATTTGCAGAAACGATCTTTTGACATGCAAAGAGAATTACTTTTACACATAGGACCAGTTCTAAAAATATTTGACTATCACTTAAGGCCTACTAAGTTCCCCTGGTTTTGTAATTGCAAGGGCAATATAGAAATACAGTGGCCTTTAAGCATTGACATATATCTTAATAGCTGGTTGCTATGTGCAGCACCATTCTCTTTGCTACAGATTAATACTCTTTGCATATCCAAGACAAAGTGAATAACGAATTCCCATTTGAGAAAATAAGTATTGAAAAATTTAAGGGAATAACAAGCAATATCTCGAAAATGGTTCACTCAACAAAAAAAATGTATATGACATAAATTGTGTATTTTAATGCGATCTACATTTTTTGTGTAGTAAAATTTTGTCTATTTCTTATGGTTTACCAGTTATGCAAAAGTTGTTCACAATGAAGAATACTTTTGGAGACATTCCCAGAAAATTCAAGATATATATTTTATTTGTCATAAAAATATCTTAAACATATGATATTTTAATCAAAATCATTAGAGCCATTTTTAAGAAAATTAAAATTTTCGAAAAATGTTCCATGTAAAGGGTAATTTGGGGTGGGAGGATTTTCTTGAAAACATTTGTGTCGCATCTCTGGAAGATACTGAACCTAAATACCGAATTATGCTCTCACACACACACGCACGCACGCACCCACCCACGCACGCACGCACGCACGCACACACACGGACATGTTTCCAAAAATGCTTTTTTCGGATTCAGGGGGTCTCAAAACATATATTTCCGGTGAAATCTCGGTATCAAATTTTTGGGTGGAATACAATACTTCCCCTACTTACTATACGTAGTAGAGAAAGTAAAACTTAATAGCAAAAATAGCTTCATTAAAATAACAGCATCCTTCTAGATTGGCAGCAATGAAATACTTCTTTAATCATATCACTAGTAGTACTGTATTTATGCCACATGTCCCAGACAATTCCGCCAAAGGTGACAGTGACAGAAATGTACTTAAGATGATGTGGGTACAAACATATTAAAACATTTTTCGTTCTGGTGCTAAATTTGAATGGTTTTCAGATGAGTGCAATATCTCACAGTTTAGAACATAACTTGAAAACCTATTTTATAGTGAAATAAAATGGCCTGCAGTAATATAAAATACCTCACGGTGATCATTAATTCTCATGTCACAGCACATTTATCACTTACAATACTCAAAATATCCTATCCTAATTTTAATTTAAAATGCTGTACCTTACTCTGTGAATTTAAAATTAATTTATTTAAATGTTTCAACTCAGGATTAATCCATGTTTATCATTTAAACTGATACAAACTGTTTAAAACTGGATCCTATACATAACACCCCCTTAATGGCTGCACCCTGATTCATAAGCAGCAAGCTGAAAAATCCGATCCACAACATTCACACCATTTTCTCTATTCATTGTCACTCCTTAACAATTCTAAAAATATTTATATAAACTGTGGTTTTTATTCTACTTTAATTTAATCATTATAACAATCAACATGTGAACAATCATGAATGTGGCAATAACACTGTAATATTGTTTTGTTATGCACAGCTGCATTAGAATATAGTCAAATGTTTAAAAAAGAGATCACTATCATATGCATGCTACAAGCTCATTCGAAACAAAAGAATGTGCATTCTATGTTTTAAAATAGTAATGAGAGAGCGAGAGATGTGGTGAGTTTAAACCTACCTTATATAAAATGCACTGCATTGTTAATAGTATATATAATTCCAAATAGAAACACATCTGTACATTTATTTCATGCTAAATTTGAAGTTTAATTTAAATTTAGTTCTTACTATTTAAGCAGTTTTTAATACAGGTGTTGCACACTGACTTCCTTTTGATTTTTAAAGCAAGTACTGTATCCTTTAATGAGATTTCTATTTTCCTATGATGAGGTTCAGCATAAAGCTTTCTCTTTCTATGAAATTTACAAGAGTGAAAGGATGTAATAGACATTTATAAAAGAAATTCAGGATATAAATATTTGCTATATATCATTATCCTCAACACTGTTTCCCCCCTCCCTCTTAAAAAAAATCTATAGTTAGTTATGAAGGTAAAATTTCTTGATTGCTTTATGCCTTGCATTTTCAAAAGAAACTAACTTAAATATCAAATATAGTATTTATATAAGCTTTCTTTTTTAGCTATACTGTTCACAGATATTTTTCTAAAATACCTTCTTATTACACTAAAATCCTGCTTAACTGAAACATTGGAGAAGGAGAAAAAAGAATATGAAAAAATACAAGATGCTCAAATTCACACTGGCAACATTTCTGTGACAATTGGCAAAGTACTTTTGCCTCAACCCTAAATTCAGTACAGATCCTTGCTATTGCATGAAATTAATCCTCATCCCCTACCCCACATTCTAAGAAATATTGTACCATTAAAATAAGTTTTAACTGCTTGCACTTGCATTCAACGTGGAGGCCCACTGTTATTTTACTGTTAGTATTGGTTAGTATGGTTTATTTGTGTTTAAGATGTCAGTGAAGAAAGCATGTTGTAATAAGCACTGAACAGAAACTAAAAGCTATTACCGACAAATGACAGTGAATGAGGATTTCAAACCATAAGAGGTAAGAAAGTCTATAAATTTGTATTCAAATTTTAACAGGAAATGCTGAATTGCAACACTACCATTAACACAAAACTTTTGGTTTTTAGGTTGCTTTGCATTTTATGGAACAAAGCAGTGAATTAACTCCAACAGATATAATGCTTATAAAACGGTGGTGTGAAGAAAATTCATTAAAAAATTACTGATTTTGTGTCATTGTAAATACTGCAATGCACATTTTAATACTGTATACAGTAGTAGAATTTTATTAAACATCATTACATGCATTTGGAATGCAATTATTTTCTTTCTTTCACTACTTAAAATCGTTACCATCGATTACCTGAAAAATTACTGAAATGGCTCTTCTCCCTTTAGTTCAGTTAACTAGGGTTCTGCTGTATTATTTATTTACTAGCATAATCTGCAGCTCTGCTTGCATTGATGCATTAATTGTAAAGATTCTTCTCTTTTTTCATTTCCTACTTTCTCAATATTTCTCCCTTTCCCCCTTTTGCTCATTCTCCCTAGATTTGCATCTCCTCCCTCTTCATCTATTTCCCCTCACTATCCCTTTCTCTTTATCCTTCTCTCTCCTCTCTGTGCAACTTGCATGCCTTGCTGTTTTTTTAACTGTTTCTGGGATATTAATAAAAATTAAAATACAAGTAAAAAGTTTAACAGTTCACAATTTGTGTCTCATTCCTTACACTCACAATGCAGTTGAAATTATATTATGGCTTCATTTTAATTTCATGAAATTATATTGTCACACTAATCAGTTTACTGTGAGTTCAAGTATACTAGTAACAAAAATTGTAAATAGTAACTCCTTAAACATCCATCATATTGATTTTTTTTAAATAAGTAAACTTGTTACGAGCATTATGCTTACAAACTTTTGTTATATAGCATATTTCAATTTTGTTTTATTTTGTATCTCATCAGAACCTCCTTTTAGGACAAAGTAACTAGATTTCACATTGCTTATCTTCTAAGTGGAACTTAAGTAAGTTATAAACAGAGTTGCATAACAATTGATTTGGGCATTATTACATGAAATTAACCATCCAAAACTCCAAATTACCATAAAAATTTAAGTTATGTTATATTATATGTATAGATTTTTATCACAGGGGGATCAAAATTATTATTTCTAGTAAGTTCTCAATTCTGAATTCTTTTCTGAATGCAATGTTTTTTCTATCCTTAGTAACAAGCAAAGAACGTAAACAGATGTTGGTTAACCACTGTGCTGATTTCTATTAACATTTACGGCTTTATTTTCATATAAGTACTTTTTATTATAAATATAATTTCGCAATTTAATTTTGAGCAAGAGAGAAAGTGGTAAAGTTCACTAGCCTTTTAACAAATTGCTGCTCTTTACATTTACAGGCTACTATCGTGTGAATTATGACAGGAATAATTGGGAATTGATAACTAAGGCTCTTCAGTTAAACCATACTTCAATCCACATGCTAAATCGTGCACAGTTAGTGGATGACTCAATGAACCTAGCTCGTGCTGGCCTGTTGAACTACACTATAGCACTTGAACTTATGTCCTACCTGAGAAATGAGCAGGAATATCTTCCTTGGGCTGCTGGTTTCAATGGATTCTCATTCCTTGAAAGGAGGATTGGTGACGGAGATGACTATGAAATATACAGGGTATGTAAAAAATCATTTCTGTTCATCTTGTTACATGACATGTCTTTTTTATTCTTCTGTAAAATATTACACTGAGTCAAAAAAGACTGACAGTGGGCCTGTAATAACTGGCTATTTCATATACAATGACAAAAACATGGAACAGATGGGTGGAGGGTGTAACAGATAGGTGGAGAGTGCAAAGAAGGTGATAAAATGTTATTTTAACTTAAGAGGATTGCTATAGAAAGAAATTGCATACAAGTTCTAACTAGATTGCATTAAAGAAAATAGTTTCTCAGTGGTAAATTCTGTATTTTAAGTTAAGGTAATGCTATGATAATGCAGACAGAAGTTATGTTATTATTTTGTTACTCAATTAATAGAGAAAGACAAACTGCAATCATTAACTGTTTTTGCAAAACTTTTTGATGACATTGCAGAGCAATCAGGTTTCCATTTTAGTTTTAAAAACATAAGTCCTTTTCTATAAATATTACTGATAGCAATGAAAGCCATTCCTGACCTTTATAATTTTGCCTGAAAGTTTCTATGCATTCTAGAGTAGAAAATGGCAGTTCTAATGAAGAGGAAGAGGTAGATTAATACAGAGTGGAATTTGTTTTGATTATTTACATTATGGTGGTTAAGTTTAAGAAGTCAAGGACAACATTCACTTGATGTTTTAGTATTAATACCTCTCTAGAAAAATCACAAAAGTGTGCTCCTACCTGTGAGAGAGACAAGGCCAATTTTAACAAGATTTCTCAATAGATGCCTGGCCAAAATTAAAAGAGGAATCAAAGAGAGAAAGAGAGAGAGAGAGAGAGAGAGAGAGAGAGAGAGAGAGAATATCTTTCAGAAGCTTTTTTTTTATCTGAAAATGTTTGTCCAAATTTGCTTTAATTATACAATATTCTCTTGGTTACCATTGTTGACATATTACAGCCATCAAATCATATCTATAAAAACACAATCCTTCCACCACAAATGTGTAGGTGGAAATGACACAGTGATTTTATACATATTGTGAGCAAGTAATAAATAGGAAATTGAACATCCCGCGAGTTTTTGAATTCTAACAACAACTTCAAACACTGAACTCAGTATTCTTATAATTATTAATGTCCATTAATGTACAGAAGAATGGTAATTAATTGTTCTTTCACACAAGCTGTGTGTACGACAAGGTTGGAAAGATAAAATCAGACTGACAAATTCAATACCATACCCAGGATTTGAGTTTTTCAGCCTGATTCTACCTTTCAAATGCATGGGACAGTTGCTATAAAAATGTTTATGAGAGTGGTGGGTTTAACAGGGAGGACATAGTTCAAGTGTTTGATGCAAACTATCTCTCCACCTTGAGGTCAATCAGAACTAAGTAAAAGCATTTATGCTAGACCAGTAAGCTTAATACAAGATTTGTGGCTACCAGCACATTATTATCTATCTTATATAACAGGTTTAATAGTTAAATGAAAAGTAAAATCTGGGATCACCTTTGGAAAAGGAAGTATTAATGAACTTCATGATGTAATAGTGAATTCAATACAAACATTGATTATAAGAAATGGAGCAATTATATCAGGCAAGAGCAGTATCTAAATATGAAAATTGTACACCTTACTGTGATTTCAATAATGAGCAATGAAGACTCAGATTCAACATACACAATGGATCATAATATGCAATGCATTTAAGATATTAATAAATACTATGTTTTTCCAATAATAAAGTACAACATACTGTATTGTTACTACACTAATCAAAACATATGTACATTTACAAAACCAAAAGAAAGGAAAAGTATGCACCAAAGCATGGTTCAATCATTTAATGATTTCTGAAGTAAACTACAGTGACAGAATTATAAATGTGACAACACTGCCTTGGTTGCCATACTGCACTTGTAGTAACTTGTTTACGGTAGACCTGTTTATGGTACCATTCTCTTATTAAACATTCCTGAGGTAGTTGTGTGAATATGACCATCAAATAAATATTTTACAATTTGACTTCATTTTTCATTTTAAATGTTTAGACACAAATATTGCCTAAGTTGTGCTTTAAGTCTTGTTGAATCAAAACATTTCTCACACAGTGAAACTGATTTTGAAAATGACTTTTTGAAAAACTGTCAGAATACTTGAGATTTTTTAGAATCTACAAGTTCTAATTCTCCAACTGTGAAAAATGAAATTTGAATTGTGAAATATCTACGTCATATATTTCTATGTGCTATCTCCTCTACTCTTCCTTTACTGATAGTTAATAGAAAATTTTATTCATGTTTGAATAAGCATTTATTATATGAATTAATAAAATTGAAAGAAAAAAAATTCAGGTTATACGAGACAGGAAAACCTGTAGATGTGTAGTGGTTACCATGCTAGCCCCTAGTTCCTGAGGTCACGGGTTCAAACTCGGCGGAGGGCGATGGATTTTTTTCGGGTATAAAAATCCTTAGCATGACTTCCTTTGGAAGGGAAGTAAAGCCGGTGGTCCCGCGTCATAGATTTATGACATGTAAAAGAACTTCAAACCTAATAAAGAGGTCTCTGAGTAAAATTACCAGTCTTTCACGCCCAGTATAGAATGGGATGCTAAGGACCACAGCAGTCAAAGAGCATCCATAAATAAAACTCAATTTAATTTAATTTTGTAAGTGTGTAATGCAACTGCCTCTGTACCACTGCAATTAAAAATTGAGATAAGATTTCTACCAAATCTTGATGAAATTTATAGCAACGTAGAGCAGAAAGTTTGAAATATTATCTCTCAGTTAATCACCAGAGTAGTGGTATTGCAAATATTAGAAGCAAACTATCTTAAGCTCTGAAGAATATGGCACTTCTTGTTTCACTGTCCTTTCAGAAATACATGCTATACCTTGTCGAAAATCTCTATCAACATCTGAGGAGTGAAGAAGAGAATAATGATATGAATCAAATGGTGATCTTCAACAGAGCTAATGCCATATCTTGGGCATGTCACCTAAAGAATGAGGTCTGTGTTAATGACGCCAAGAGCAAATTTACACCCTGGACTGATCCAAACACCACCAGCCCGTGAGTATACTATAATCTCTTTCATTACAACAAACTGTTAGTAACCAATTATTAATTACTATTATTACTTTTTCATTAGAATATGTTTTCAGGTCTCATCCTTAGAATTTATTTTGTCTTCTGTAAAATCTTAGCTACCATGGCAACATGCTGGTACAACATTAAATTCTTCAAATGACTGCCATACTGTCATGTTATCATGGTACCTCAGTTGGTTAGAGCAATGGCACAAAAACCCAAAGATCTATGGTTCATATCCCAGCTGTGGTAATTAATTTTTCAGCCTGATTCTTCCTTTCCAACTTCACCCTATACATGGCATGTGTGTAAGAACAATTAATTATCATGATATAGTTAAACTCATCTGTGTACATTACTTTGATTTCTCACTCATTTTCCCCCTTGATACTCAACTAATCTGCTGTGGTTTACTGATCCCCCCTTCATTAACATCACCTATATTTCAGCTTGATACATTATTAAAAGATACATCTGAAGTTTTTCAGGAAAGCATCCAGCTGTTTAACTCTAAGAAAGGAAACTTGTATTCATAGCAGTGCCTTTAATTTATTTTATCCATCCAAGCAGGGCCACCCACTGTCGGGGGGAGGGACAAATCTTAGTGCAAGTTGCGCCATCAGGAACATTTTTGAGGGAGAATTAAAAATTTTGGAGAATACAAAAATATTGAATTAAATTAACAAGGTAATATAGAGACATTTTATACAATTTTTAATCGAGTAGTACTCTAATTCTTAACTCAGCTTGTTAATCTAAATGGGCTGTATTCTCCACCCTCCAAAAGCAATACTAAGCACAATTAATACTGTATGGTTATAATATGGCATATCAATGATAATTTTTTGAAATGTATAAAAGGAACTATAACATTATAGGTAGGTATGCAGTTGATATATCCAGTATGTTAGTCTATTTAGATAGATACACCACCTGCCAAATATTTTGATTTGTAATTTTTTGCTTTAAATATTATGATTCTTTATTGATTTTAACTTCCAATTATTTATTTAAACTTGTGTACCGGTATCACAGTAGCTAATATAGTATCTGTAAGACAGCCCCTTTGAAAATCTTTGCAGCAGCATAAAAAATAACTAAATAGTTGAAATTGAGCTCTCAGAAAAATTAGGGGCAGGATGATTGCTTTAGGGGGGATGGGCATTCCTGTATCCAAGAATTCCTTCCATTACATAAAAGTCTGAAAGTTGCTGTTTTAGGATCATTATACTTTCCTCAATACATTCTTAGATTCAGATTTATTACAGTTCTTTCAATTCATGCAATACTTTTCGAGACTTTAATAATTTTTAAGTCTTCTTTCCTTCAATAGCAATTTTTAACTTTCATACTATTCAAAGCTACACGAGAGTCAATACCTTGCACAAGATGCTGCCTCATCAAAATATCTTGCCTCTTCCATACCCTTTCTTCAATCTCTGAAGTAGTTTCATAGTTTGCGTTGTAACTTGTTGAATCAGCCATGAAAATAATGTGCAATGTATTTCATCCTTTCCAGATACTAATAATACTAATGATGATGATAATAATAACAATAATAATAATAAATGGAGCAATGAGATAGGCAACTCAGCAGAGCAGGCAAAGAAATTCCTTGTACATGAGAATCCCAAAATTATTGCCTATAGTAATCTTTACTCTCTAGAAAGATATCCAATATTATATTTTAGCATGAATTATACAAGAGATAGATAAATAAAAAATATTTTGTCATGATGAACTGAGCTGCAAAATTTGCTTTCTTTATTTTACTGCATAGCACATTAACGTACAAAGGATTACTTTTTGTCTGGCTGAAAAACAGAAATTTAAAACCACCATATTGCCTCACTTCTTTCAAAACTTATCATTTCAATTCAATTCTTTATCCACCGTAGTAATTCTTTACAGAAATTATGATTTCATCAAATATAATATACATACAACATATTATTAAAGCATATATACACAATAATATTTTACCTAAACTACACTACATTACATCACATTATGATTTATGGTCTAGGTACTCAGCTACTGAGTAAAAGGCATGTCTTAGCAGAAAGGATTTAATCTTTTTCTTAAGCAATGGTAAACTTTTCACATTTTTTATGTCAGGTGGTAATTTATTGAATATTTTAATACCCCTATGAGCAGCATTGGTTTTCAGGATATTTGTTCTGTAAAATGACATGTGGTTGTTTTTTTTGTCGTGACATTTTAAATAAATGTCTACATGATGTTCTATTTGTCCCATACATTAATCTTATAGTCTTTTTCTGTATCTTAAATATTTCCTTGTTTTCTGGACCTCCCCCCCCAAAACATTACACCATAGCTTAGCAAGCCCTGAAAGTATGAAAAGCACACTCCTTTTAGAGCATGCAAATTTATTTTATTCTTCCAGCATTTTAACACATAATAGGCAGAACTAAGCTTAGAAACTAATAATTTCACATGGGTATCCCATTTCATATTCTCATTTATGTATACCCCCAAAAATTTTGTTTCTTTACCATACATTATAGTTTTGTCATTATATTCTATCATAGGTTTGTCTACATTTTTATTTTGCCATGTGTGAAATGATATGGCTATAGTTTTTTCTTTATTAATGATCAGCTTGTTAGCTTTAAACCACATGTACAAATCATGCAGAACTGTATTGATTTTGTCTTGTAAGCCATTTTGATTCAAACCTTGTACTAAAACATTACTGTCATCAGCATATAGTATTACTTCTGCTTCCTGAATATACAAGGGTAAATAGTTTATATACAGCAAAAACAATAATGGGCCTAGTATTGAACCTTGCGGTACTCCTTGTTTTAATTTCTTTGGCATAGATACATGCTTAGTTATTTTTGTTTCATTTTCCATACTAATTTCTACTACCTGTTGCCTGTCTGTTAAATTGGACTTAAACCATTCATTCACTACTCCTCGGATACCATATTTATTAAGCTTAGATAAAAGAATGTAATGATCCAGAACATCATATGCTTTAGTTAGGTCTAAAAAATGTCTTTTATATTTATCTTTTTGTCTATTGCTATTTGTATGTTATTTAATAATTTTATCCGGGGATTGGAATATAGATTTTGCACAAGAGCATGCAACACTTAGAAAACTAAAGAATATTTTAATCACACATAACCTCATAAATATGGTTAATACAGCCACTAGAATTACAAAATCAAGAGAATCCCTGTTAGATGTCATGGCAGCACATAGAACAAGAGGCGATACACCAGCATTAGTTATAGATACAGGTTATTCAGATCATTTAGCACAAATTTTATAAATAAAGCTAAACAAAAAAAATTAACAATTAAAAGCCATGTTAGGATATGGAAAAGAACTCTTAATAAACAGAATAACACAGAAGGAAAAGGAAATAATTTGTTTAAAAATATGATTGATTCTATAGTTACAACCACAAAAAACAATAATTTTCTTTTCGAAAATTTTTGAGAAAACAATTTCATAGAATAATGAATTTTATTAAGAAACATAACATATTTTCAGATACATAGTATGGATTTAGAGCAGACACAGTCAGCAATAAGTTTCATAAGAATCCCAAAAGTAAAGCCACTTTTCAAGAAAGGAGAGAAAGGATAGTCAAAATTTTTGACTGAGCTGACTTAAAAACACGAATGAATCATAAAAAATAATGTCCTTAAGATTACCAAAATATATGGTATCCCAATGATAGGGATTTTAACTACAGAAAGTTTATCAATATGTAGGTATTAGGTACTTCAGGACCTAGAACTCTTGGGTCAGACAGTTAGTTAAAGCATGTTTTGTAAAATGCGGTATCCTCAGTTTGCACAAATGTATGATGTATGGAGATGCACTTTCAACAATGATTTCCAAACACTTATATCAATGATTCATTACATTTTTCTGAGTAGATACAGTATTCATAATATCAATCTGAGTTCATTTTGTAGTATAGAAAACTTTTGTATTGAGACGGTAATTTGTATCACAAATTACTTTAATGTAAATAATTATTTTAATATGAATATGTATTTTTGTGTAACATTGATTTCAGAGGTTTAATAATTGTAATTATTATTGGTAAATAATAATATACGGCTCTATTGAAACTGTTAACAATAACACAATACTGCATCAAGGGGGTGAGTTGTTTATCGTTACCGGGAACCAGGAAGTTACGTAATATTTCGCGCCTTTTCAGTAAAAAAAGCTTCCAGAATGTTCTATAAAAGTAATATGTATTAGTGGTTTTCATTGGATAGTAAAATAGACGCTAATGTTGGCGCGTTTTATTAGCCAATAGCAGTTCATTTATAATCTTTAGGTGTATCTTAAGGCAAGCCTATAAATAGCCATGCTCGAAGTTGGTCGCCCCGCAGTTATACAAAATTTTCCGTACGCTCCACGTGGATCCCGCAGTTCAACTACATGTCGCCAATCAGTCTTTCATTTTCGTCATAAGTTACACGCAGTAGAAGTGCGAGAAAGCTTATAAAATGTTCTAAAGTTAAATATACAAAGTTGAAGTGCGTGAGTTAAAAGTGATAAGAAGTTATTATAAACAGTTTCAATATGGCGATTATCTAGATAAATCTGTGAAAGTGTTAGTGCACGTGTTCGACAATAAAACATTATAAAACACATTTCTTCACTAGTAATTTTTGGATAAAGGATTCCTTTTCCGCTTCACAACCTGTAAGAAAAACATGCCTACCCAGATCAGATGATAGCTAGCCGGTGGACATTTAAAACTGATACAAATTGCTACGCCAGAGGAATCTACAAACAGAACAAATGAACCAACCAACGTATGACGTCACACAAGATGGTTTCGCGTGAAGTAAACACATATTTGCTCTCGTAAATTGGCACCACAACGTGGAGCTAACTATAAGATCTTCAAGATATAATAATTTACGTAAAACAGAATACGTAAGCTATACCGCGCCAAATTGGCGCCCAACGTGGGGCTTTAAAACATATATACAATTTGTTCTCTCGCAAATTGGCGCACAACGTGGGGCTAACTATAAGATCTTCAAGATATAATAATTTACGTAAAACAGAATACGTAAGCTATACCGCATCAAATTGGCGCCCAACGTGGGGCGAAGTGACCAGGAAAGGAAGGCGAAGCGACCAGGAAAGGAATGAAGCAGAGTAACCAGGAATACAGCGGTGAAATGGTCTACAAGACGCAGATTCCAGAGACGAAAGGGACGACTGACTTCGATCGTAATTCCGAGATTACGATGCAACAAGGAATTCAGCTACAAGAAAACATCAAAACGACGTAGATTCATCATAAAACAACGCAGAAGCGACATACAAATCTAGGAGAAAGGGGCAGAACGCTGGACATCAAAGATACATCAGCGGACAGCATTAGTAAGGTTAGAGTATCCTAATTTTTTAAGTGTAAATAACTTTCAATGTTAATGAGGAGCGGTAGGATAATAAAAACAATGGCTACCAATAATACAGAAGAAATAATTATGGAGGGAGATAGTGTAACAGTTAGCTGTGATCCAATACAAAGTACAGGAAATAGCCCAGATTTTTTGGGGTTTGAAGATGAAAATGTTAGTGTAGAAAGTGAGAATAGAATAGCAGGAAATGTTAATCTTGATACTAGTATGATAATGATGGAAATGCTGAGAAATATGCATAGGGAATTAAGGGAAGATATTGATAAGAAGTTAGATCAGAATAAGAAAGAATTAAGGGAAGATATTAGTAAGAGTATTACAGATCAATTAAGGGAAGATATGCAAAAGAATAATAGGGAATTGAGGGAAGATATTGGTAAAAGCTTAGAACAAAACAGGGAAGAAATTGAAAAGAAATTCATGGAGCTAGATAGTAGTATGATTAGAATGAAAAATGAAAATCAAGAAATGATAGCACAGGAAATAGGTGAAGTTTCAAAGAAAATGTTAGACATGAGCAGGGAAATATCTAACCAAAAAAATGAGGTGAATAATAAAATAGAGCATGTTAATGTAAAATGTACAGAGCTAGGTAGCCGAATGAGTAGCATTTCAAGTGAGTTAAAAGGGATGATGGAGGCTACAAATGCAGATTTAATACAGGTGCAAGTTAATTTCAGAGGGGAAATATCTGAAATTCAGAAGGAGTCAGAAAAACAGAGAAATAAATTGTCTGATGAAGTTAAAGATTTGTCTAAAGATTTGAATCAAAAGCTAACTTCTGAAATTAACAAACACCAAACTGTTCAAAATGAGAATAATAAAAAATTGGAACAGACAATAGAAAATCTGCAGGGTACTGTAAATAGATTAGAATTGAATTCAAGGGCAAATATATGTGATGTGCATGTGTCAGATGTACAAAATAATGATAGAGGTAGTTCCTCAGGTATGACAAATAATGTGAGTGATGCGGCAGCTTCATCTATAGCTAATGCTGAAACTCAGAGTGCACAAGTTACACTAGAGAATTTAAATATGGGAATAGGGAATTTGCAAAATTACAATCATATCTTAAGTGATTTTCCACTTCCAAAATTTAATGAAAACTCCAGTCCAGTACAGTTCATTGCAGAATTATCAGAGTATTTTCAAATTAAAAAGATACCTGAAGCATTGAAAATGATAGTTGTCAAAAGATGTTTGGACCAGAAAACCTTAGATTGGTTACAAATGGTATCAGGGGGCGAAATTTCATATGAATCCTTTAAGAGATTATTCATGAACAGATTTTGGAATGTTACGATACAGCAAAGAATACGAGCAATGCTTAGTCACGGTCAATTTAATCCACGAGGGGGAATATCGATGACTGATTACTTACTAAAACATGCAAGTCAGGTTAGAAACTTGTCACCTCCAATCAGTGAGGAAGATTTTGTGAGTTTGCTCGCAAGGCATTATCCTATAAGGATACAAAATTACTTATTAATTGCAAAACCACGGAACATCTATGAGATGACAGAATTAATAACAGCTTTGGAACAACAGGAAGAAGATATGTCTCGGGAGTGGGAACATAGATTTTTAGATGTACAAGATAGAAGAAATTACCAAGGTAGTTATCAACAAATAAGAGGACAAGACAGACATCATGAAATTAATACCAGACAACGGTATCAAACATACGTTCCACAATTTGAAAGATCAAGGATAGATAGGAGACCAGGCCGGCAGGAACAAATAAATTATGTCCGGACAGAAAGATTGCCTGAAAGAGGGCAAAATTATGGAAGGAGGTACACTAGACAGAGGGGAAATTTCACTCACTGGAGGGAAAATAATAACCGTGAAAGATCTGAGGAACGGCAAGAAAATTACGTGCCAAGGGGACAAAATGTCAGAAATCGAGGATTTCGAACTCGAGGAAGGGGAACTCAAAACAATGGTAGCGACACGGAGATAGATTTAGCGCCTGTTAGGAATGGCAGTCCCGTACGTGAACATGGAAATAACCAGGAAAACTGTTAACAGACTCCTGTGTAGTAGGTTCTCAGGACGTCTTTAATAATTCAGTATCCATTACCAATACAAATCATACGCCTACACATACACCCTGTAATAAGATTACAGCAACAAAAGATAAGGGAGAAAATTTTGAGTCACCTCATGTTAGAATGGAAATTGCGAAGAAAGAAATCATTGCAACTATAGATTCTGGTTCATCAGCTTCAATTTGCTCACAGAAATTTTACATAAATTTAATTAATGAAGGTAACAAGATTATGGCTCTTCCCACTAGTAACTTAGTTTGTCGTGTTGCAATTGGAAGAACCGCACAGGTCATAAAAACACAAGCTCTACTTAGCATACTTATTGGCGGAGAGAATTTTGAGGTTATGTTTCTAATTGTAAACCATCTGATTTGTGACATAATTATAGGATGTGACTTCCTACATGAATATGAAGCATGTATAGATTTTAAACATGAAGAGTTAAAAATAACAAAAGAAGATAGAGAAATAAGGGTACCATTTATAAAAGAAAAAGTTTCTGTAATCGATATGACAAAGGATGAGAAAAATATTTGTGACCAAGAGTTTTTTGTGCAAATAACAGAAACTGATAGAAATAGTCATATAAAGCAGGTAGTCACAGAATATGAAGGGAATACCACGCCATATTTTCAACAGTTAGCAGAAATGCCAGAAGAAGTAGAGAAATGTGCAATCCAAACAAAAGACGACCATTTGAGCGAGACAAACAACAGCAGGAAAGAGAAGAGAAATGAGGAAATAATACACAAGTGTGAAGAAGCTTATAATCTTACGATAATGCAAAAACAAATCCTTCATGATGTTTTGATGAACAATAGTTCAGTATTTAGTAATATCCCAGGCAGATGTAATGTATATCAGCATACATTTCAAGTAGAAGACGTACCACCATATAGGCACAAGTATGACAATTTACCTATAAGTCTTCGAGACAAAGCTAGACAATTAATAAATAGCATGTTAGAAAATGGGATTATTGAGCAAAGTAATTCTCAATACATAAATTCAATCTGCTGGAGTATTAAACGAGATGGTAGTTTGAGATTAACTTTAGACGGTAGATATGTCAACAAATATATGAAACCAGATCATTTTCAAAGTGAGGGAATTGAACAACTAATTACAAAACTTTCAAGAGGGAGATTTTTGACATCCATTGACCTCACTGCATCCTATTGGCAAGTGGAATTAGATCCGGAAGTGCGTGTTACACTTCATTTCAGTACTCAGGGATCCAGTATCGTTTTTGTGTAAATCCTTTTGGTTTAAAAAACTCAGGAAGTGGATTTTTGAGAGCCATTCATAGTATCTTTGGAAATTCTGCAGATGACTTTTTAATAAAGTATATTGACGACTTCTTAATCATTAGTCAAACATTTGAAGAACACATGAATAATGTCCATTATGTGTTAAATAAACTACAACAACATGGTATGACTGTGAACATACTAAAATCAAAATTTTGTGTCAAGGAAATAAATTTTCTGGGTTATGTAGTGGATGAACGAGGTATAAGACCTGATCAGAAAAGAATAGAAGCAATAATGAAAATTCCGCCACCCAGGAACGTAAAACAAATTAGACGTCTCTTAGGGGTATTGAACTTTCAGAGTAAGTTCGTACCAAGATATTCGGCTGAAATAGAACCACTGCGGCAGCTACTCCGAAAGAACAATAAATGGAAATGGACAGAGGATCATCAAAAATGCTTTGAGAGAGTAAAGGAACTCTTTGCTAAGTCCATATTACTTGAGAGGCCCAGAGAAGATTTGGAATATGAGATTTATGTCGACGCATCAATGCAAGGATACGCCGGAATTTTAGGGCAGCGAGACATCAACAATGACTTTCACGTCATTAGTACAGCTTCTAGAGGACTTACAAATATTGAGAGGAATTCTTCAGTGACTCAGTTAGAAATTGGAGCACTATATTTCTCATTAATTCGTTTTAAAACCTATATTTATCAGAAAAAGGTGAAAGTATATTCAGACCACATAAGCTTAACTTTCATACAACGGTGTAGATTATGTAGTGGAAAACTTGCTAGATATATTCATGCAATATCTGCATTCGATATTGAGATTATCCACATTCCTGGCAAAAATAATACCTTCAGTGATTTGCTGTCAAGATTGAACTACAACCCACAAATTCCCGAAAATATTGAAAGGCCTAGAAATGAAGTCAAAATATTGACAATTGAAATTCCTTTAAGTAAAGAAATGATTAGAAAATTGAAAAATATGGGGGAAATTCAAAATGAGGATGCAAAATTGTTAGAATTTAAAGAAAATGCACCATTGATTGAGGAGGCAAAGAAAGAAATTATAGCAATTCGAGATGGGACATTATACAAAAAGCATGGAAAAGAAATGCCTAGTTGGAAGGTAATGGTTCCGAAAAGCATGGAAAAGGAACTAATTAAGAATTTTCATGAAGGGTTAGCACATTCAGGGACGGACCGAACAACTTCTATGATTTTAGAGAATTTATACATATCCAAATTGCGTCAGAAAGTTCGGAAATTTATATCGTGCTGCAACCTGTGTCAGAAGGCAAAGCAAATAAATGCAGCATATGCATTTGAAACTAATTCGGTTATAAGGGATAAGCCGAGATGTGTAATTAGTATTGATATTCATGGTCCGATGCCTCCAAGTCAATTTGGAAATAAATATATATTTGTCTGTTATGATATATTCAGCAAATATGTAAGAATTTACCCTTTGAGAAAACCTACAGGTTTAGCATGTTTGAATAGACTACTCAAGTCATATGTGATAGAAGAAGGACCTATTCAATCTGTATTGAGCGATAATGCTTCGTACTTCACAGGAAAAAAATTTATGGATGGACTGAAAGAAAATGGCATTAAACAATATTTTTCGTCAAGATACAGACCGAACTCCAACCCAGTGGAGAGGGAAATTAAGGAAATTTCAAATTATTTAAGGGTGTTATGTCATCGAAAACACACCCAATGGTATGGATATGTGAACTTTGTTCAGAACCTACTAAATGAAACCATAAACAATGTGACAGGATATAAACCATGTGAACTTAAGTTGGGAAAGAAGATCAATACAATGTGTAAAACAATCCCAGGAGCCATTCCAGATGCGCATTCGATACCACCAACAGAAGAAGAGATGTTCCGAAAAGCATTTGAGAGGATGAAGAAAAAGGCCATAAAAAGAAAAATGAAACATGAAGAAAAGAAGAGAAAGGAATGGAGGATCAAAATAGGAGATTTAGTTTTGGTTAAAACCAAGAAATTGTCCGACAAAGAAAATAAACTTTATTGGCGAATGTTTCTCAAATACCATGGACCATATGAAGTTGTTAAAGTATATGGAACTAATACATATGAGTTATGTAATCCAACAACTCGAAAAAGCATAGGAAAGTTTCATATTGAGATGCTGAAACCATACAACTATGAAGATCATGGTGAAACAAAAGACAATGATGATAAATAATAAATGCTGAATAGTTAAAGACGAAATGCAGAGCAATGTATTGGAACGTAAGAGGGTTAAATAAATATGTACGTCATAGGAAAGGAGAAATAAATTTTGGACATGATTAAATGTTTGAGAGGAAAATAACATGTTATTAATAACTGGACATGTGAAATAAAGCATGATGTTATATTAAAGTAAAGTACATAAATACTATTACAAGAGTATTGTTAAAATAAAATTCAAAATATATTTTGTAAGGTACCAAGTAACAAAAATGGGTAAAAATAATTGAAACACATACTTATGTAGCAAACAGAAAATGTGAAACATTGTCTAGATTTAAGAGATGTAAATATTTGTGTAGAGGGTGAATATTTTGGTAAATATGTATAATGATTACAAAAATCTTAAATTTATAAATTTTTGTCAACAATGTAAGAGAGGAAACAATTTTGAAACAGTGATCAAATAGTTTAGGGTATAGTATTTGCTATAAAAAAAAAAAAAAAAAATTGTGATATCAGACTAATATCTAAATTAATTAAACCAGAGCCAGTAAGTAGCGGCGAGATAAAACATATGTCGTGTGTTAAATACGTGTGAAGTGTAAAGTGAAAGTGATAGCGTGTGTTCCAAGATTTAGGAGACTAAAAACACAAATTATAAAATTCTAAACAAGTTATAAATATTTATAATTATGTTTCTAGTGGGGCATATGAGACGGTAATTTGTATCACAAATTACTTTAATGTAAATAATTATTTTAATATGAATATGTATTTTTGTGTAACATTGATTTCAGAGGTTTAATAATTGTAATTATTATTGGTAAATAATAATATACGGCTCTATTGAAACTGTTAACAATAACACAATACTGCATCAAGGGGGTGAGTTGTTTATCGTTACCGGGAACCAGGAAGTTACGTAATATTTCGCGCCTTTTCAGTAAAAAAAGCTTCCAGAATGTTCTATAAAAGTAATATGTATTAGTGGTTTTCATTGGATAGTAAAATAGACGCTAATGTTGGCGCGTTTTATTAGCCAATAGCAGTTCATTTATAATCTTTAGGTGTATCTTAAGGCAAGCCTATAAATAGCCATGCTCGAAGTTGGTCGCCCCGCAGTTATACAAAATTTTCCGTACGCTCCACGTGGATCCCGCAGTTCAACTACATGTCGCCAATCAGTCTTTCATTTTCGTCATAAGTTACACGCAGTAGAAGTGCGAGAAATCTTATAAAATGTTCTAAAGTTAAATATACAAAGTTGAAGTGCGTGAGTTAAAAGTGATAAGAAGTTATTATAAACAGTTTCAATATGGCGATTATCTAGATAAATCTGTGAAAGTGTTAGTGCACGTGTTCGACAATAAAACATTATAAAACACATTTCTTCACTAGTAATTTTTGGATAAAGGATTCCTTTTCCGCTTCACAACCTGTAAGAAAAACATGCCTACCCAGATCAGATGATAGCTAGCCGGTGGACATTTAAAACTGATACAAATTGCTACGCCAGAGGAATCTACAAACAGAACAAATGAACCAACCAACGTATGACGTCACACAAGATGGTTTCGCGTGAAGTAAACACATATTTGCTCTCGTAAATTGGCACCACAACGTGGAGCTAACTATAAGATCTTCAAGATATAATAATTTACGTAAAACAGAATACGTAAGCTATACCGCGCCAGTATAGAACTTTTGTTAATACATTCATGATTAAAAACAGTACAGATAAATTAAAACTATAAAGATTTTATCTTTCAGTGGATACTTGTGTACTGCCAGCAGTCATCTGCGCATGAAGTTGTTTACTTCATTCACAGCTGACCTTGATACCTAACCCGTTAGGGCAAGTGATGTGAATGTGCCTCAGCAGTACAAAATGCTGCAAAATGTTGTGATGCAATCATTTATTTTTAATGAAATGCTAGGAGATGAACCAAGAACTTTGGATTTATTTCAGAGATATGTGTTATTTGCTTAAAGGGGGACATCTATACCCATTCCACTTTGTATGCCTAGAAAGTGCATCACTCTAAGAAAAACTTTTGTTAGATGTTTTACTTTCACACACACACACACGCATATATATATCTTAAAATAATTTATTTTTCTAAAGAGTTCCAGCTAACATTAGAAGCTCAGTATACTGCACTGTAGTTGCACAAGGTAAGGAGTATTGGAACTTCCTGTGGCTGCGTTACGGTATCACCAAACTGGCTGCAGAGAGAGTCCTAATTCTCTCAGCACTAGGGTGCACATCAGATAAAGAATTGCTGACAGGGTAAGTGCTAATTATCATCTGCTCTTTGCATTTATGAAATAAATTATCTTTTGTTATTTGAGTTTCCTTTGAAATTCTCAAGTAGAGATGCTGGTTTACATTTTAAAAAACTGTTTATTGAATTATTCATGATATGCAGATAACCCAACCTCAACTTTATCAATTTTATATCATCCTTAGTGGTTATTTGTCAAAATATGCTTATAAAATTAAAAGCCTATTCATATTCTCATTTCAACATTTAGTTGGAGAATGCACGTGCTAACCACACTTTAATCACCTTTTGGTCAGTGAATTAAGGATGATTTGGAACATAATTTATTAGTCTAGTCTTTCAAAGATCTGTTGTAATCAGTGAAAAAGAAACCTGAGATCAACAACTTGTAACATCATTAGGATGTATACATATATAAATTACAAATATTGATTCTTTTATTAACAACAATAAGCAATGAATAATATTAAATTGCATAATAACTACACCATTCTTACATATAAATTAATGTTTCCAATTGTTTCAGGTATTTGAAATCTTCCATCACAGAGGATTCTGGTATTCGCAAGCAGGATGCAGCCAGTGTATTTTCTGCTGTTTACGACAATCCTGTAGGTGTCCCAATAGCCTTGGAATTCCTCCAAGAAAATTATGAAGCCATTTCACAGTAGTAAGTTTAGCAAAGTATTCATTATATTCAAAATTATAAAGACAGAATTTCATATAAGGAAAAAAAAAACAATGCTGTATATTAAATCTTATATTTAATGAACTACAATAAACAATTTAGATTTAATGGATCATACAACTGCTTATGCTCCAAAAGAATATCATAGTAGGTAGTTAAAACTTATAAATGCATGTAAACATACATTAGTTGAAAATTGCATATATGCAGTATTCATCGTAATGCATATAAGATCATTATAAATATTGTAATAGAAAACAATAAATGAAAAGAAAAGCATTCATCAACACTATGCTAGGCATAATAAATATTATTTTAGAGAATGTTTGATTAACAACATTTCAAATAAAAATGTAAATATTTTATTTAAAGGTGAGTCGGAATTGTTACACTAACATCACTTAAGTTTACTCACTTAACATGTTTCGGGAAACCGTTGTTCCCATCCTCAGAAGGTTAATTCGACTGGCCCGTGTTGTTGGTGTTTCCGTTTTTTGGACTGGATCCTGTGGTGGCATCTTGTGGTGGAGAAATGTACTTCCAGAGAGGATTTGGTGGCGGCAAATCAAAATTCATTAGATGTGTGTTGTGTTTTAGAATGGTGATCTTCTCCCATGCATCTAATTCGGCTGCAAATTTGGCTGGTTTGACTAATGTACATCCAAATCCTCTCTGGAAGTACATTTCTCCACCACAAGATGCCACCACAGGATCCAGTCCAAAAAACGGAAACACCAACAACACGGGCCAGTCGAATTAACCTTCTGAGGATGGGAACAACGGTTTCCCGAAACATGTTAAGTGAGTAAACTTAAGTGATGTTAGTGTAACAATTCCGACTCACCTTTAAATAAATTCAATACACATCACTGTTTCTAGCTTCTTTTCATTACAATATCAACGTAATGTAAATATTTGTTTAATTCTGTATATTAAATTGCCAAGATATAATGCAGTAAACTAAATCCAGAATTTTAAACAAAATTAGAAATATTCCTCATCAACGTACACTTATATAATTTTATGACTTGCAAATACTTTCCAAAATGCTCATACATTATGTTCAGTGCTTAAGATTTACCTGCTTTTAAATTATATTTGGTTTTAGTAATAATATTTATAGAAATTATAGCTCCTCGTAAAGCTTTAATTTTAAATGTTGTAAATGCAGAAATTTATTATTATTATTATTATTATTATTATTATTATTATTATTATTATTATTATTAAAACAATGTTTTACAGTTATGGAGGAATGAATGCACTTGGCAAGAGCATCACTGGTATTGCTTCAAGGCTAACTACAGAGACTCAGGTTTCAGAGGTAAGTTTTTACATAAGTGTGTTATGGCCCTCTAAATACTCTAAGAAGAATTTAGTATACATCTTTTTTATTATGATTGCTTCTTTTAATTATTTAGTTTCTATTAGTCTTCTCATTATATCCATGCCTTCATGAACATATGGACCAAATATTCAGTTCACTGAGTTATTTCTCCTCTACCAGAAGGATTTTTAACTATACCTGACTCATAACTGTTAGTTTAAAAAATGAAATAGGTTTTTTTATATATACAAAAGAAGAAACCAACCTAGTGTTTGCCTTGTTATAATGCACAACACGGTCTCTATAACTATAGAAGTTGGAGATTCAAATATATAAAGTATATTGGGATAGTTCTTCATAAAGGCACATGTTAGTTACCCTAGAAATCTTTAAGCCATTATCATCATTTATTTTTGTATAGCTTCTACTAACTCTTCTTGTAAAAGCTTATTTTTCTATCAATTAATTTTTTGTTTGCAGAAATGATTTCATTACACATTTTATTACAAGTAAAAAGGGGATATAGGAGACAAGCATTAGTCAAATCTTTAAAAAGTAGGTCACTATACGCTAGCTTTTAAATTACATTTTCTTTCGACATCACAAGAAAGAACTGAATTGCGACAAAAAAATGACAAAATATTGAAAAGTTCATACCAGTAAAAATTAATATTTCAGAGATAGCTGAAGCTACAAAAAAGTTATATTACATAAACTGTATGTTTTAAAAAAACAAACTTTTTTGTTTAGTATTTGTGTACATATCTCTAAGTTCACCAGTTATAAAACAATACTAAATTAATTCCAAATGCAAAGGACTTCACTGGCTATTGTTATGTTAGTATTGTATGGTATTTTGATCAAAATTATGATTTTCTTGAAAATATCTGTGTCCTTGGAAGATGCTGAAATTAAATATGAAGTTTGATATTTGTCTGGCTTTATCCTCGAGTTATGTGTTTTCTTGCTTTCTCTCTATCTCCCCTCCTCTCTTCCACACACACTCACCTTTTTCTAAAAATGCTTTTTTCTGCATTCAGGAAGGTCTCAAAACACGAACTACTTCTCTACCATCTACCTATAGTAGGCAAGAGGAAATGGCATTTACTATTTCCAATATTGGTTTGAAATTTCAAATTGTATATTGTTTTCAAGTACTAAGCCATTATTCGTTTTTTTCTTTCATGGTCATGTAAAATGTGAAATTTTAAAGCTATTACATAGCAACCCACTTTTTAAATATTTGATTATATTGTGACGTATGCAGAGATTGTCGCGCATACGTCTCTCTGGTCACCTAGATTCGAGATGGCAGTTAAAGCTTGGGTGGGGGGAATTAGCAATTTTAGGTGGGGATAGGTTGGTTGGCGTCCCCGACGCTTTAGAAAGCATTGCTTGGGGCAGGGAGTCAGTGAGGTGAAGTCAACCAGTAAAGACATGTAATCGCCCTCTCCGTGCAGGCAATGCATGGCGGCCTCGCCCGACAGACAGGGGACTAAGGAGTTAGGTAATGTACCCAACTTTATCTAATAAACCCCTTACCATCCAGATCTTTCCTGTTTTATTTATGATAGTATAAAGTTCCTTCCTTCCATTTTGAGCCATGTAAGTGCCTTTTTGCCAGTATTTGATAATATTCCTGTACTTTTTTTTAGCTGCGTCCCTCGTCGTAGCCTCGCCATGTTATAAGTTTGTTAATTTTCCGGTACCTTTGCAAGCGAGTTGCCCACTTCACAATGAGCATTAGTTAAAAGAGGCTACGACAATATCACTTTAGCTTTTTATCACTCTCATGCCTATAATTATATGTGTAATAAAAGCATTTCTGCAAACATTTATCTTAATCAACAAGTAGAGAGAAGAATAGTTTGTAGAGGAGTGGATAGAGAAAGTCATGTGAATATAAAATTTCAGGGGGATTTTTTGTTTGACCTTGAAACCTTATTCCTGGTGAAATATCTATATTGAATTTTTGGATGGAATGCAATACTTCCTCTACCTACTCTACTAAAAATTGGAGCTGGAGAAAGTAAACAGCATTAGTTCTCTATATCATCATCTAATGCGCTTGATAAGTAACTACACACTAACTTTTGAAGAATCTTAATAACTTCAAATGTAGTAGTATTTTTAATTTCAAATTTGGTATACTTCTTTTTAACAGTGCACTCAAAGGAAGTTCAAAAATTCACTTTTAATGTCCCATAGGGCCATAAGTGCTATTAATTTAACTGCAGTAGAATAACCCACTCTCATCATAAGTAATAATTTGTACCTCCTAAACTGCAATTCTAAAACAAAGAAAAACTGTTACAGCTTGAAAAATTTATCAATGACAACAGTGAAGCACTGGAAACTGTGGCTGAAGCAGCAATTAATGCCTTGGAAACTGCTAGAGCAAATCTGCAATGGAGTGCCACTCATAAAGATACAATTGTGGCTTGGATGAAGGAAAACACACCAAGCAGTGCATCCAGAACTAGTTTAACCATCACTACAGTTCTTGCTGCTGTATATTATATCATGTGCCTACAATGATTTTCTAAATTTGAGAAAGTTTGCACATTAAAATTAAACACAAAAATATTAATACATGTAACTCTTCTGCAATATGTGCATACTTTTTTTTAAACACTTCTATATCTATACATAACTGAAATGTAGAGACTTAATACGGATCTTGAAAATACTGATATGTATAATTTAATAAAAATTCAATGTTTTATAACATTTTCCTTCTCATGATTATTTAATATGGTTACAATGTATTTATTAGATTATCTAACTCTTTTATCAAAATAAATTAATTTCTGCTTAGTCCCCCATGGCAGGCAACATATATAGGAAGTTCCTCTATCCACCAAATAAATTATATTTAAATAATTTATATCTACCTATTTGTGAATAATAATGTATTTTATTAGTAATGTAATCTCCTTTATATTGTGCACACATTTTATACTTGCATACTTTATACGGGACCTGAATTCAATGATACTTGCTGCATGTCATTCAAAATTATCACATAGTCAATAATGAGAGGTAGTATTAGTTCAGACTCAGTGTAGTAAATCTGTTATTGCATGCAGTGTCCATTTCTCTGTTAGTCGCTAACATTGGATGAATTGTACAAAAATATACAGAACAGTCACTGTATGGTGGGGCCAAAGATCATGTATATGCATGCTTCGCCTGCACTGCAGTGATTTCAGTACTTTTCTACTGCACACTAATGGTGAATGACCCACTCTAGGCTTCATTTATCAACTGTGTTATACTAGTACTGCATTAATTGCTACCATCTCTTCATTCTGTAAGCACCAGAGTTTGTATGCATCTCAAAGGTGAAAGTTTATTCAAGACATCTGTGTTGTGTGTGATTTGCTTAAAAGTGTTCTTGTTATTGTTGCTGTTTCTGTCTTGCTATTAGTCCACTAAAATGCCCATCGACAAATTCATGCTTGAACAAACAACGTACAACACATACATAAAAGCTGAATCATGTAGAAAGGTGTGTAAACAATTTCAAGAGAAATTTCCTCATATTCCAATTCCAGGTAGAGAAACTATTACATGTCTGATTAATAAGTTTAAGACAATAGGATTGCTAAATGCTAAACTAATAAGCGAAAATGAAATGTTCTATCAGAGGAAAAATTTGACAAAAATGATGCATCATTTGAAGCCTAAATAATAAAGTTTATAGGAACAACCCCCACACCATAGCGGCGGAGGGCATTGGATTTTTTCAGGCATAAAAATCCTTAGCATAGCTTCCATCGGAACGGAAGGTAAGCCAGTGGTCCCTTGTCATAGATTTATGGCACGTAAAAGAACCTCAAGCCTGATAAAGAGGCCTCTGAGGAAAATTATTGGTCTTTCATGTCCAATATAGAATGGGACGCTAAGGATCTCAGTTAAAATAACAAAAAATAAATAAAAACAAACAAAATAAATAAAAAAATGATAAAACTTAATTTATTTCCCACACCATAGACGAACTTAAGGACAATATGAGAACAGAAATTATGAGAATTATGCAAGAACTTATGTGTGTGAATGGAAATTTCATCCAAAGATGCCAGGAATGCCTCAATGCAGATGCACACCACTTATAAAAAGCAAAAGCTTAATAGTTATTATAGTGCATGTTACTATCATACATGAGTAAATATCATGGGAGATTTAGAATGGAAAACCTCCCCGTGTAATAGATAGTGAGCAGAGCACGCATACACCGATCTACAGCCTGCAATATAGTAAAAGTTCTGTATAAGAAGCAATATCCAACATTGTGGAAGATGAGCTGCAATGTATTAATCAAAATGTATTCTGATGCCAAAATGCCTGCCTTTTAACAAATGGAAAGCACTTCCAAAACCATCTTTGAGATAGCAAAACATTCACTGGCAATATAGAAGACAAAGTTTGGAAACATGCAATATACACACAGTATTTTAATCACTGCTTGCCCAATAAAAGATGTGGAAAGAGAAAAAAGGAAACTATTTGTTAAATATGGTATTATTTCACATATTTTTAGAATATTTATTAGAAACTGATACTAAATTTTGTATATGCTGAATGTAATTTCAAGAACTATAAACTTCTTTATATCTGATGCAAGTTGTACAAAACTTTATGTATAAAATTGTACTCTTATTTTAGTGTAAAATAATAACTTATTTATGATACTAAATGTACACAAGGACTTTCTTTTGTTCCATTTATATACCGCCTTTAACATCTCGGGTCACTCAGCAACTTTTTTTCCTTTGGAACAATTGCTCATCAGCAATTATGTTCACTTGTTTTACAGCTGGGGTGTTACTTTGATAACATTAAATTCACACATACATTTATCCATCCGGACTCTAGGATTTGAAGGCTGGCATGATAATCACCAAACCACAGAGGCAGTCAAGATCCTATTTCTTAACTTAGTGGTTGTTTATAAAATAAAATTAAAGTAAGCAAATTGCTTATAATGTGCAGGTATTTTTGTTTTTTTAGTTTCACGTCCTTTAACTGGTTAGGTCATATAGGACAATGAATGATATGGGTGGAATGGTGCTCAAATGAACCTGGAGACCATAGAGCTTAAAGTTATTCAACCATCATCTTTACAGGATAAGGGAGAACAGCAGAAAAAACTTTAGCTGGGTAACTCACCCTAACCAAGATTCAAACTCGGGACCTCTTGAATGTGCGGTAGACGTGCTAACCCCCACACCACAGAGGCTGGCCTGTACCAGTATTCTTAAAATGTAAAGATGTTTCATTGTTTTTATTTGCTCTCCTTAGCAAACTAGCGTGAATTACACAGGATGACAATCCTGTGTGTAAAAACACTAATGTTCTCAATGTCATTCATTGCCAAATGTTCATGACTATTAATTATACTTGTTCTACGAAAAGATATAATAAAATTTAATGTGTCTACAGTTTCATTGCAGTTTCCCAACTGTGCACTAAGCTTCAAATACATTTTTATATTACTGAATATTACTCATAAATTTTCGAAATATTCCTACAACATATGCATTATACTGATCATAGCTACTACATTAAACTAAATTATGATGTTACCTTCACATGCTTTCTCTACCCTCAAGGATATCCGGTAAATGGTTTATGCCGCAAAAAAGTTATTTGAAATAAAGTGTGTGTTTTAAAGAGATCTACATTTTTTTGTGCAGTGCATTTTCATATATCACTTAATGTTTACCTGTTATACAAGATAATACAAAACTCCTTCCAAATGAAAAGGACTTCACAGCCTATTCCCAGAAAATTCCAGATATGCATTTTATTTGTCATGTAAATATTTTGAATGCATGGTATTTTAATCAAAATCATTAACAGCCATTTTTAAGAAAATAAATTTCGAAAAATGTTCCATGTAAAGGCTAGTTAGAGGTGTGGTATTTTCTTGAAAATCTTTGTGATGCATCTTTGGTATTTACCAAACTTTCCAGCATGCGCGCGCACGCACACAAACACACACACACACACACACACACATACACTTTTTCTAAAAATGCTTCTTTTTTTTATTCAAAGGGTCTCAAAACATGCATTTCTGGTGAAATCCCAGTATCAAATTTTGGGGTGGAATACAATACCCTTCTTTACCTATTATGTACGTGGTAGAGAAAGTAAAAAAAAATACTTTATAATAAAAAAAACAAATTATGTGAATTTAAAATCTGGGTGACATACACTATGTGATCAAAAGTATCCGGACACCTGGCTGAAAATGACGTACAAGTACGTGGTGCCCTCCATCGGTAATGCTGGAAGTCAATATGGTATTGGCCCACCCTTAGCCTTGATGACAGCATTTACTCTCGCAGACATACTTTCAATCAGGTGCTGGAAGGTTTCTTGGGGAATGGCAGCCCATTCTTCACGGAGTGCGGAACTGAGAAGAAGTATCAATGTAGGTCAGTGAGGCCTGGCACGAAGTCGGCATTCCAAAACATCCCAAAGGTGTTCAAGTCAGGACTCTGGGCAGGTCAGTCCATTACAGGGATTTTATTGTTGTGTAACCACTCCACCACAGCCCGTGCAGTATGAACAGGTGCTCAATCATGTTGAAAGATGCAATCACCATCCCCGAATTGCTCTTCAACAGTGGGAAGCAAGAAGGTGCTTAAAATATCAATGTAGGTCTGCGCTGTAATCATGCTATGCATAACAACAAGGGGTGCAAGTACCCTCCAGGAAAAACACGACCACACCATAACACTACCACCTCCGAATTTCACTGCTGGCACTACACACGCTGGCAGATGATGTTCACCGGGCATTCGCCATACCCACACCCTGCCATCGGATTGCCACATTGTGTACCATGATTTGTCACTCCACACAACGTTTTGCCACTGTTCAATCGTGTAATGTTGATGCTCCTTACACCAAGCGAGGCATCGTTTGGCATTTTCCTGCGTGATGTGTGGCTTATGAGCAGTCACTCGACCATGGAATCCAAGGTTTCTCATCTCATGCCTAACTGTCATAGTATTTGGAGTGGATCCTGATGCAGTTTGGAATTCCTGTGTGATGGTCTGGATAGATGTCTGCCTATTACCCTTTACGGCCCTCTTCAAATGTCAGCAGTCTCTGTCAGTCAACAGACAAGGTCGGCCTATACACTTTTGTGCTGTACATGTCCCTTCACGTTTCCACTTCACTATCACATCAGAAACAGTGGACCTAGGGATGTTTAGGAGTGTGGAAATCTCACGTACAGACTTCTGACACAAGTGACACCCAATCACCTGACCACGTTCGAAGTCCGTGAGTTGCACGGAGCGTCCCATTCTGCTGTTTCACGATGTCTAATGACTACTGAGGTCGCAGATGAGTACCAGGCAGTAGGTGGCAGCACAATGCACCTAAGATGAAAAGCATATGTTTGTGTGGGTGTCCGGGTACTTTTGATCATATAGTGTACATTTTTCAAATAGGGGCAGATACATTTACCCTTAAGGTACTAAGCAATGGACAGCAGTTCCTAATTTTCTTTAAATAACCCTTTGCAGTAGGAATGGGGCCATAACTGCAAGCATTTGAAGGTGAGGTAAACTTAGTTACCATCTAGGGATTTATGGCTGGATCTGTTTAATGCCTTGCACAATCACAGTCAGATGTCAGAAGTATTCATGATGCCATTCACAGCCAGTTAAAACATGTTTAAGGCGGATTCCCAGTCACAAGTTTATGAACTTGTACACACTTACGTTATGTGATTAGTTTGGCTTCTTTGGAATGTTTGCATGATATACAAAGATGGTATCAAAACCAACAATAACAAATAGTGAAATAATGTCAATGCTCAGAGAATTCAGTGACAATTCTTCTTTCTTCTGAGTTATTTGGCTTACAAGAAGAAGAAAGCATTACAGTAGCCAATCTGCATTAAGCTGGGTGCAACAAGGCTCAAGTAACTCGAATGATTAGTGATGAATGCCCAGATTCACAATACCAATACTGGTACTTTAACTGACAAGTCCATTTCCATCCAGATAAGTGTTTTAACTTTATTACACAAAGAAAATCTAATTAAGGTGAACCTGTGAATACCAATGTATGTATTCATACATACTGCATCACATACTGTTTTTATACCAAGCATCTTAATAAATTTTTTTCAAAATCAGCATAAAGTCAGGTATGATCACAAAATATTAGTTATAATGTGCATGAATAAATAAATAATACTTTAAATTTTAAGAAATTTTTAAACTTCGTTAAATTTGGCTCAAACTAATTCCACATAGGAAGGGTTAAAGCATTCTACTTGATTAACTATAGTAAAGTTTTACTTTTATTTCATTTATAAATTTACCTTTACTTCTTTCAATATGTGAGAATTTGTTTATCCATATTTCTGCTTTAGAATCCATTAAATTAGAATCAGAAGCTGTAAGATATGAAAACCCATGGTATCGTACAACTACACCAGATGCAGCTTTTCATTAGGTTCACACGTTCACTGAACCCCAGATTTTTCTGATTATCTAACGAAGGGCCACTGTCACTTTGATGTTAAAGATTGAACAGGGATTTTTTTAGTGAAAGTAGATCAAAAATAAATGTATCTGCTTTCTCTCCCAATAGACCCAAGTTTGACAAGAAAAACCTATTTAAAATTACAATGATTGACTAATAATAGCAATTCCTTACTTATATCAGTGTTTAAAAAGTATTAAACAAGAGAATTTATAGAAAATGTGCATTTTTATCTCTTAAGCTTTTTTCTTGGGAGCAGCCATCACAGCAAAAATATGAAACTTAACTGCAGCCAATTTTCTCTTCACTACATAAAATCTTGGTTATAAGTTATCTTTAACGTGGTCTTGCACATAGATACTTGTAGCTTCAGTGTGGGACAAAGTTTATTACCCTGTCCCATCCACAGTTGTATTGATACATTGATGAAGGAATATAGTATTTTCTTTCCATTAGTTCTATGTCTCCATGCAGCGTGGTATGTAGTAATTTACCCTAAACATTAATTGGGGAATAAATGTATTAATTGTAAATCATCCAATTGCTGGAATTTCTGAATGTGTATGTTATGTGTATGTATGTTTATGTCCATTCAATAATACTCCCATTTCTTTATATGGATGTATTATAAAGATATATCTAGATTTGTTTTTGATATAAACTGTATCTGAAATAACTTTTTAAAGTTTGAAGCAATATGAAAAGTAACTAAGTAAAAAATATCATGGGCTTGAAGGCCTGGTCTACTGGGCTCCTCCTCCTTCATCCTCTCAGATGTTTTGTCTACACCTGCGAAGACATCATCAGTGGCAGTAGCATGGTTGAAGTGTCCTTGCAGATGTTTCAGTTGCAACTGCAGTTTGTTTGTTTGTTTGTTTTTTTCGTTTTTTGGAGGGGGAACTAAGGGGGAGCTGGGAAGGAAATTATGGGGAGGTGGGTGAGAATCCATATGAGCACCCTCGTTAATGCGCTCCCATGATGGGGATAAGAGCTGCTGTTCAGTAGGTAGGAGCGGATAAATGAGGAGTTCTAAAAGGCCAGAATATTAATAGCGCCGGCCCATGGTGGCTCATAAGCGCGCCATGGGGGAACCATGTTGTTGGCATACCGCCTGCAGCTGCTCAGCCCTTTCAGCCACACGTTGGCAGGTGAGGCTGTGAAGTTCTTGTAGCTGTGGCGAGACATATGTTGTGGTGGTAGCGTGCAGCTGTTGTGTTGGCAGTGGTGTGAAGTGAAGTGACTGGGTTCCGCTGGCATGGATGGTTGATGGTTCCAGCTATGTTGCTTGCTCTGCGCTGGGTGTGGCGAAATGAGAGATGTTGAGGTTGCACCACGTGTGCTGTGGTATTTATACTGGGTAGGGTGGTGTGCGTTGATTGGCGGTTTTGGTTTTTCAGCCTTTCTTTCAGGGCGTGAGTGGAGAGCGTGACTCTGCTGCGAGACTTCATGGAGGGGCTCACATTCCTAACTAGTATCATCCAGACCGCCCAGGTTGGCAGATCGAACTAGGTTTCGCACCTCATTTCGATTCGGTTCTGGAACTTGTGTGAACTGCCCAATCAGGGGAATGAGCTCCAGTATTTTGCCGGTTCACACACTCTAGACCTCATTTTAGTTAGGGAAACACATCTCTGCCCAAGCAACCCTTTCCACCTTCCGGGCTACAACTGTCTCGGGAACAAATGCATGGGTAGCCAAGGAGGCGGCACCACGGTCCTCATGAGGAGCAGTGTAGTCCATCAATCAGTCCAATTCCCGCTACTTCAAGCCCTGGGATTCCAGGACAGGGCATACACCACGGCAGTCTCTGAACACCAAGAAGGCCTTCTCCACGACCTGGCATGCAGGTCTTCAGCTTAAGTCTATTCACCTGGAGCTCTCAACACACACAATACACTTATTACACACATACTTAAAACACAGATTTTTCGTAATTGCAGTAGCAGGAAACAAACCATCACAAAGGCCAATAGGAGGCGGGATCCCCAAAGGCTCTATTTCATCCTCTACGCTTTTCAGCATTTATGTGGCCGACCTGCCTACAGAACAGCACGTCAACATAGCACACAATATGCTGACGACACGCAGGCCACAAATTTTTACGACCAGTTGCTACACCATCAGAGCGTCCTCATTCGGTCTCTAGAGGATAACCCCAGAACACGCCAGTTGAGCTGTCACCGGCTTCCTCGCATGGCACGCGGGCACATCCGGTAGCAATTCCACTAGCAGCTAAGGCTGAATTCCTATACAATCCCCCCAAGGGATGCTTGGATGATCAAAATTCATAATCTCTAAATAACCTTTGAAAAAATCTAATAGTACACCACCGGTGCACAAGGGCCATTGCACCACGACCGACAACCATTGAGAAAATGTTGCTACCTCCTTTCATTCCATTTAAATTTCACTCAACACCCTGCAGATCCCACATCCTGTCTGAGCATGGTTAAGCCCTTTTCAAGGGAGGTACATGGATTTTCTCAAGCTTAAAATTCCTTAGTATGACTTCCTTTGAAAGGGAAGTAAAGCCGGTGTTCCCGTGTCGTAGTTTTACGGCACGTAAAAGAACCTCAAGCCTGATAGAGGCCTCTGAGCAAAAGTTTTGGTCTTTCACACCCAGTATAGAATGGGCCACTAAGAACCATAGTAGCTAAAGAGTGTCCATAAATAAAACTCAACTTTATTTTTTTACACGCATATCACTCCTTCAGGCTGCCTTCAGCCTGCCAATTTGTGGGTGGATGGATGTGTGATTGGCTCACATGGAATGTTACACACACTGATCGTTACCTTCACAAGGATTCAAACCATCACCCAAGGCAAAAACACTCCCCAATTAAGACGCTAATAGAACATAACTGTGAACCTGAACACTTACTTCAAGAATTTCAAAATTAAACAAGCACTCTAACCCAATGGCTACACAGAATAAGAAATCAGAGGAACGTTGCATCCCAGAACAATTTCCCGTATTTCAAAGACAACTTCAAGTCAGAAAAAATGCAAAGGCTTTTCTCCCAAACATCAAATCAGTCACAGACCGCATCAGCAAATTACTAACATGTTACAACATCAACACCATCCTCAAGCCAACCAAGCAGGTGAGTGTTAATTTAATAATTATGGTTTGATTTATTTTCATTCACTCTCAAAATCCATTTGCATCCATGGATGCGAGAAAAATTGCTATTTGTAGATGTAAATACTGAAAATTAAAAATGTGAGCCCCATTACTAACTTTTACAAGTCAGCAATGAAATGCACTAATCTATGCACTATACACTTATTACTACAATTAGTTATATTTTGTAATTTAAAATTCTGATTTATGGAGTTGCTTTACTTCCATTCCCCCATTATTGGGCCCTTTGAACTTGTATAATTCAATTTTTTAATTTACATTCTATTATTGTGTAATTATGGGAGTAATTAACTGAGTTCTATTTATGGACACTATTTAACTACTATAGCCTAGTGCCCCATTCTATATTGGGCATGAAAGACCAGAAATTTTGCTCAGAGGCCTCTATCAAGCTTGAGGTTCTTTTATGTAACATAAATCTATGACATGGGAACAGCAGCTTTGCTTCCCTGCCAAAGGAAGCCATGCTAAGGATTTTTACACCTGAAAAAATCCATTGCCCTCTGCTGGGTTTGAACCCGCGACCTCAGGAACTAGAGGCTAGCATGATAACCACTACCCCATGGAGGATTACGTCACTGGAAAATGTTCCCGATATTCATCAATTCTGTTTAGTTTTTCCTTTGCTGCTTTTTTCTTTTCCCCTGAAATTGCAGATTCAATTTTGTGGGTTGCATCATAAATGTGGCTTTAAAAAGATGCAGTAGATTAGGACATTTTTAAATACACTCTTCCTGCACACAAAGACATGTTCCATTAGAGATGACAGTCAAACCATTTTGGTGGATGTGTGTACCTGCTGTGAAGCAAGCAGACAAACTCTTTGCATCACACTTGGTAATCAAGACAAAGCAACCAGGTTTTATAACAAAGCCAGATACTACTATGGATATTAGGCAAATAATCCCTAAGAAATGAAACTTTTAGCAAGTTCTCTATGTAAATCCATCAAACCAATTTTAAATGCATGAATAGCATAGACATACAAAATGTTACAGCAACATAGAAGATGCTCTGCAGTAATGTAAGCACTAAAAAATTCTCAAATCATTTTTTAAATATTTTCTATATAAACATAAAATTCAGAATGCAGATTTCTTGCATATGCTAAATGCATCTGACTGCATGAGGCTGACTGTCAGGCCATTATGACAAACTGTATACCATGCATACCTATTGTCAAACTTTATCATATGTTGAATACCTTTCAATTTTGTGTCGCCAATTCATTTTCAATTTAAGCACAAATCAGTTTCTCAAAATGTAGATGTTTAGGATTTTCTGCATACAGTAATTTAATTACAGTTAACTAAGTAATATTTCACTCACAATTACAAATTCTTTTTTAAAAAGTGTTAAATAAAACTATAATTACAGTTACTTCACTTTTTTTATTGAATTCCTTAACCTCTTCCTTCACAACATTTCCTCCGGTTGACTTGTTCAAAGTCCAAACTTAAAAAGTTGTTATAGTACACAATTACTTAAATCTCAACTATAATCACAACCAGTTGCTGCAACAATAAACAAGTATCTGGCATTCCAATAATGGTGAGTGATGGTTTGTTGTTTAACTTCAATTGAATATAAAAACTTAATTTGTTTCTGTAAGCAAATTACAGCATTTTAAGTACTATAAAATAGGTTATGGTACAGTATGGTGGTTGTAACCTTGATACGTGCCTTGCAAGTGTTTTGTATATTATTCTGTATATCAATTAATAGAATGTAATGATTACACTTTTATGTACAAGATATGAGTAAATCGCATGTTTTGTGAAATAGAACTATTACAGGTAAAAATAAATAAATTAGTTATCATTACAGTAATTCAGTTATGCGGAGCATTCTGTAAGTTCTTGGCTTGACCAAGAAAACACAAGATTTAAGAGAATTTTTTTTTTAATTTGATGTTTTTTTTCGATATAGTTACCTTGTAAATCAGTACATTTAATCCAACGACTTTCCAACTATTGTTTAAACTCAGTAAAGTAAGATTTGTCCAACTGTGCAAAATAAGTGTGTCTGTCTCAGCTTCAACCTCCTCATTTCATGTGAATCTTTACCCACTTAGCCATTTCTTCTGGTTTAGAAAAAAAAAGTAATCACTTGAAGCTAAGTACATTCAGTTTTACAGCAAACAATCCCAGATGCGTGAAGGTGCATTGTCATGAAAGTGAGCTTTCTTTTTCACAAGTAGAGGATGTTAAACTTGAATAGCATCCTTCAATCTCTCTTGTAGTAAAGTTTGAAGTTCCCTGGTGATGGTTCTGCCCTTCTGGAGGTCTATGAGCAACACAATATGAGAATTCCAGAAAACCTAGCCATGACTTTTCCTGCAGATGGAGCCACTTTTGCTTTCTTTGGTGCACTTCACCTGTTGCCACTTACTGTTTGGACTGCTCCTTTGTCTCTGGTGAATGAATGTGATGAATGTTTCATCTACATTTATGAAATGTTGGAGAAACTCACTGATTGTGTTTAAACATGACGCAGCCACGCTACGTCCTCCAACAATGAAGCAATACCTTTGCCTCACGGTTGCTGCTTGTCTCCTCCTAGATGGTTCTTCTTTTGCCACGGCTGCTCCAGCATGAAACCTTAATTTCAGGGTCTGCGTGGGTGTGTACAGAGAAACACAAACGCTGTCTTAGAACACATTTATTCACTATTTAAAACAATACTGCGGTTTGCCAATCACTTGTAAATGCATACAATGATACTTTGTCTTTATCAAGACTGAAGAATATTAACTACAGCTAAGCGTTCTACCCTCTAGCATGTTCGCCACCATTCTTCTCCACATGACGAGAATGTCATCCTGCTCTCATCAAGCACCTAGGACAGACTGACTTTCACCACCGCGCTACAAGGAAAAACAAGCTACTACTTCCCCTACTCTCCCCTCAAACGCTCCTCAAACTTAATGTCATGAAGCTTCTAGAGTGACCTTCACCAGGCTAAGTGCAGCTGTACTCGGCTGTTACCAGGAAAAACTTGCTTCAATGGTATTTACCCTTTCTACCTGAGGCTGGCCCCTAATTAACAAAACTGTGCCTGTCTGGTCTTTCGGTCGCTTTTACAGTCAACAGTTTTCACAATGCTTCTCCTTTTTATACATACACTGAAATTAAATATTTTATTATTTATTTTATATCACTATCCTTCTCAGATTATTATGATAATTATTGACTTCATAATTTCGGCTTCAAACAGGTCTAAACAATGTTGAAAAGGTAGAATCAGACTAAAAAATTCAGTACCACAGCTGGGATTTGAACCATGGATCTTCCAGTTGTGCTGACATGTCACCAGTTGGTTAGAGTAACTGGTGGAAACCGGAAGATCCATAGCATTGTATTTTTAGTTTGATTCTACCTTTCCATTGCCGTCCTATACATGGCTTACATGAAAGAACAATTAATTACCAAGTCTAAAGAATCTTGGGAAATGTTTGTTCGAATGACGTTAGTTGCATAGTTAACAAATGTGATACCCATCTAACGGAAAGCTTCCTCATACCCAAAACTTTATGTAAAATGTAGTGGACATGACCTAATGAGATCTTTGCAATGTCAGCTAACTCACATACCTTCAATCAGCAATCATTGAATACCGAATTGTGAATTTTTGTCACAATCTTATTGGATGTACCAGTTTTGGGAATGCTCTGAGCACTCATCATTTTGAATGGAGGTATAACCATGCTTAAATTCAGCAGCCCATATTTTAACCATTAATAACAGGGGGAAAATCTTTTAATGTAGAATCTACCTCCATTTGTATTTCTGTTGGGGTTAAACACTTCAAAACAAAATACTTTATCACAGCTTATATTTTAGTTTTATCCATTTTTATGAAAACATTAGCATTAGGTTTGTTTATACGATTGCCACAAACAAATGACTGAAACTTTACAGTGCACCATCTAAAGAATAATGCTTAACTACATACGAGTAGAACGGTATAGTAATTTTGTCATCTTCACAACATCTGAGTTAAGCCAAGAACTTTCAGAATACTCCTCATATTTTAATTCAATTACTTCCCATGCCTATCTGGAAATGTAGTAACCTTTGGAAACTATGAGAAGAATGTGTTGACCATTGCTTATCTTTGTGATTAGGAAAAACAACATCAAATCCAATTATACACATGTGTATTAACAGGTTAAAAGAGATACAAATATTAAGGTAGACTAATATTAAAATTGCCCAAAAATTAAGAAATAGGAAATTAAAATAGGCAGTGAGGATCATATAATTCTAAGGAATGTAGTGCTCAATTGTATACTCTCTAGGGTTTACAAAATTGGCAATTGCCATAGAATGTTTCATGTTACCTTTCACTGAAGCAAGAGCTCTGTTTTATGACATCAGCAGAACACTGCCAAAGTACTGCCTTCTTAGGAAATGTAGAATAAGCATGATCGGGTATAAAACCTATCAGAATAGACCAGTATCATTTTAGAAAATCTCTTTATTGTGAGCAGTTATTTGAAGTGTTTTTTTGGTTCTCTTTGATTATTCTTGCTTTGCTATGACAGGCAATGATGTTTGGATTGCAACTGCATGTTGGAAACAGTCATACTTTTTCTGTCCTTAATTTCTTAATAGGTTCATTATTATTATTGTTATTATTGTTATTATTGTTTTTGATGATGATGATTATAATAATAATAATAATAATAATAATAATAATAATAATAATAATAATAATAATAATGAAAATATAAGGCAAGTATGGAAAATGAAAATAAGAGGAAAAGGAGAAGAAAGTATGCTACCTTATTTGCCGTTAGAATTTATTATCCCCAAAGTAAATATTTCATTCTAGTACAAAAAACTTCTTTAGTTAAGACTAGTACAGGTTAATGCTAAATGCAATTCAAAGCCATAGTTGTAATTAATTATGATTATTCAATGTTTAGCAACTTATTCATATACTCATGTAACAGTGAAGCATGTGTAAAATTCATAAACAATAGCATTTAACAATTTTAAGGCAAAAGCCTCACTAACATTTTTAAACCATAGCACAGCAGAACTGTTTCCTTTCACAAACATATTTCTTATAAAATGTCCAACATATATATGAAACAATTCTTAAAAGATTTGTGTATTTATAAAAGTAAAGCTATTAAATAGCTTTCATAATGTCATAATATCAGGCAAGATCATGACTAGTTTGGAATGATGCATATACAAAACATATTTTTCAAATGCATTTACACCTTTTCTCCTTTTCTTCCAAATTAAGGCATGAAGCTTTCATTATCAAAAAGAAATGAAGTCTTCTGGAATGTTCTTAGCAGCTCCAAAACATACCTACATTTACTTCTTTTCTACATTATTAAGCTTTCAAGCAGAACACATTTTACAACCTTCTCTATCATGTTTACTGTTTATAATCTTTACATCTTTGTAAAAATATCCTTAATTGTCATTACCACAATTTTTTTTTCAAATCTCACTCTAGCTTTCTTCAAACTCTTCGTAAGTTAAGTATGTTAAGTGGATCAATTATCCATGCCTGGTTGTTGGCCATAAAAAAATTAACAACTTGCAGCTCATACTTAGCCGCTGCATGAATTAAATTGTAAGTAAATATTAACAAATAGAAAGGAAGTAAAGCTCCAAATAACATTTAAATAGTAAATTTCAACTATCAAATGTGATTATATTCCATGTCTGCAATAATAAATATATCAAAAGTTAAGAGGATTTAATATAGTTCATGCACTTATGTGCAATAAAATAGGCAAAACGTACAGGTAGGCAAGGTTATCAGCACTGAATGCAGGAAATTCAACTTTCCACATGAGAAGTGGATCAGAAAGCACTATCATCAAAACACTATATATATATATAGTGAGCCAAAAGACTCTGAAACACCTGCGCAGTGTTTTTCCTGTCCGCATCCTCGGAGCTCGTTGCTGTCTGCCGCTATCATATAAAGGCACGGATGAAACCATATAACATTTTTAAAACTACTTTTAAAGGCTTTACTTACCAACTTTACGAAAGGAGATGCTGAAACTGGCCACTGACATTGTCCATACATTTTTGGCACCTCTTTAGGAACCTATCCATCACCCACTGTAGTTCACGCTGAGAAATGTCCTGGTGGATATTTTGTTTTAATTCTTCCAGGGTGTGTAGGTTTGTCTTGAACACTTTATGTTTTAAGTTACCCCGACCCCGGAGGGGTATTTTATGAACAATATTACCGGCTGCGCTGTGTTTTTCCACTGGGCGTGTGTAAATATGATAAAAACATGATAACGCACTGCTACTATAAACAAAGTCACGCCGTTGACGTGGTTTTGTCTGCAGTGTGAAGTGCAGTTTTGAGTTGACGTGATGTGATGTAGTTCAGCTATTACGAGTTATTTATTATTTTGTCCTGTACTTAGTCACGAAGTATATTATGGCTCAGTGTATGTTTTCTACTGCACAGCGTGTATTTATTTATGATTTGTGTGTGTTAACTCGGTCAGCTCGCCAAGTGAAAGTACGATTTGCAGAAAGATTTCCAGGTGTAAAAGTTCCAGGCCGTACAACAATCCATGTACTTTACAGTAAATTTCAGGCCACAGGAAGTGTTCAGGCTGAGAAATCTAAAAGACGGCATTTGGTTCTTACCGAAGAAACATTAGACGACATTGGTCATCGTTTGGAAAATTTCCCCCAAAAATTCCATGATGGATAGTTTCCTAAAGAGGTGCCAAAAATGTATGTACAACGACGGAGGCCAGTTTCAGTATTTCCTTTCATAAAGTTGGTAAGTAAAGCCTTTAAAAGTAGTTTTAAAAATGTTATATGATTTCATCTGTGCCTTTCTATGATAGCGGCAAACAGCAACGAGCACCAAGGACGCAGGCAGGAAAAACACTGCGCAGGCGGTTCGGAGTCTTTTGGCTCATCCTATATATATTGTAAATAAAAAAAACCAAACAAATTGACTGCACCTTGACAAGAGGAACCAGTTAATTGGTTCTTTTTTTTTATGATTAGAAATGGAATACAACCATGATACAAAGATTGGGTCACTACACCAATTCTAGTTTATTTACAGAGTGCTAGTAAAACATGGTAGATAGTGGTTCTCAATGGTATAGCAGTTAGCATGCCGAATTGTCATGTGGAGAACTGGGGTTTAATCCACTAGCGGGGAGGTAAAATTTTTAGCTTTCCTAAATGTGTCAAAAAACATTGCTGATCATCTTTAACTTGGCTGATAATCTTAAATGCACTTTTATGTCACATTTATTGCCATGGTCGAACACCTTTCTTTTAAAATCTCAATTATACATCCAAGGATGCCAGGATACAACCAAGGATGTCTTTGGGTGCAGCTTGTTTTCTAAAATTAAAATAATTGAAAGCTACCATTAAAAGTATATAGGAATCTCACAGATTTGTGAAGATGAATGCTGTGCAGCAGCACCGCCAGCCCTTTAATAATAAATTAATATTAGTAAAAAGAAATGTCAATTGAGATGCAATCTGGCTTTAAAAGTAGAGAAAAAAAAGTTATCTTTGGTTTCTGCTCAATTTTCTTTATTCCGTTTAACAGAAGCCCACAAGATACGTGGTAATGGATCCACTTGTTTCAACAGACTAATAAAAAGCACTCTGATGCAGGGATTTTAAGCCAGCGTTTTATGAATAGCAAGCAAACACTTTAATCATTCAGTTAAGATATTTTCTAAGTTTACCATCAACACCCAGTATAGTGACATACTGTTCAAGAGTCTAAATGCAGAGAAGAGAATTTTATCATGCATAGGTTGTTTTGAAAACAGCTCCAAGAGTTGGCCCATTCTTTATTCACTTAGTGTACAACCAAGAAGAGCGAGATTTACAAATAAATACACATTATAGAGTTCAATACATCATGCAACCAATGGCCATGGTGTGTATACTTTGCATGGTAACTACAAAATTTGTTTAACAATGCTAGTAACTGCCAGCACTTGACCAAATATGCTACTCTCTCAAATTGTTGCATTGTGAATGGCATTTCAGTTTGCAGGAATTATTTTACATGCCTAATGAAGCGAGGCTGTCACATTTAATAAAGTGTGCTCATAACATCATTAATTAATGTAAGAAAAACTTGAAGTACAAGTTTGAACGGTATTTTACTCCATTCTGAGCTACAATCAACTGCCAATTCTTCATTCTCTACCTGCAGAGGTTTTATATACTTGGAGACGAGATTCTTTTCACAGGGTCTACAAAAATTTATCATAACCTTAGCTCTATCCAAGTGAAACAGATCTCATACCAAATACTGAAACCTAGGAACAGACCTCTACAGGTGGAAGATGAAAAATCAGTAGTCATTGTCTTTGCAATTGAAAGAGCTTTAATTTTTAATACTTTACTTACATTAATTAGTGATGTTTGTAGCAGATTTTATTTATTGTGAATTCACTTCACTATATTGTTCAACAATTGTTTACATACTTGGGGACACCTAAGTGCCAATTTCCTTGGTAGGGATTAAACCCACAACCTCAGGCAGAGAAACTCAATGCTTCACCCATGGTGACTGCCTAACAGGAGTGTTATCAGCAGAGAAAATAATTTATGTTTACATCTTCACAATAACAGCGACAGCAGTTATCTTCTTACACTACAGCAAATTAATGCTGAACTGTCAAAACATTTCTAAATTACTGGCTTCAGTTATAGCCTCCAAGATAATGATCACCCTAACCATTATTTAATAAGGCACTGGCTTATGCACCCACATACACAGTTGTTATTTACAATAATGGGTTCCTTGATAAATATTCAAAATGCATCTTGCACATGATTATACACCTAGATAAATGCTCTGCTGGTTCACATTTCCATAGATTGCATGAGTTATTAAACACACATTTCTGTTTTTTTTTTTTCCAAACCTAAACTGAACTATTTTATTTCAGTTGGACAGTAAACTTCTAATGATTAACCAAAAGTATTTTGAGAAGAAACTCTTATTCCTAATGTGCGTAATGTTTATCAGGCATTTCTTAATTATATTTGTAATACACATACTACTATAGCACCTTAACTCTCCAATGAAGCTGTTGATGGAGCAAGCACAGAGAAAGATTGAGTAAGGGTTGTGCTGTCTAAGAGTGCACATCCCTTGAAATACTCTATTTTAATGTTGTTTACATTAGTTCCAGAAGTAAGTACAGCACTCTCCATCCCACCCAGCTTTATAAAATTAAAAATGTGTTTTCCAAGTTATTAATCTTTTATTTGATCTTAACTAATCATTCATTATTTCAGTGATGATGGTTTGGCAGCAAGTCATAAACTCCTTATTTTTTAAGGCTGATTTTTACTTATGAAACCTTATGAAAGGTTTGTATGTCACAAGTAACTATAAAATAAGCGAGCTTTATTAGGTGCTTAAATTAAATTGAATCTTTTAATGTCACAGTATTAGAATTTCTATCTCAGAGTGATAAAGACTTTCATCTGCATAAATTATCTAATGGATTTACAGATAAACTTGAAATCTTTTGTCTCATTCCTTCTCAAATAATTATGATGATTAATCCCTTTGTAATAGCGTAAATCAAAATAGAAAAAGATTAACATTTGGTAAAATAGCTACATATTAAGTGCATGGTGTGCTCTCTTTTAACTGCAAATATTATTTATGAAAACTTGCCCTTTTACCAGAACACAACTGTTTTCAAAGCAGAGGTTACTGTCACTAACTAGATGTCAACTTCAGTGCCCAAGTAGGGCAGTCCTGAATTAATGAACTGCAGGAGGAATTTTGGCAAGGAATCTTGGCTCAAGATGGAGACAAAAGTCTCCAAAACACGTTCCATATACTCAGAACATAAAACATACTACACACAAAATTTTAACACGCTATGTCAAACCATTGTTAAGACATTCATTCTTTTATTCATAATTAATCACTTTTTGCTACAGTAATATGAAATGTTACCTGGACCCTATGAAATATATCACTCCCAAATTTTTAATTTGAGATTAGTATACAAATATAAAGAAATTGCTGTGCATGCACTTTTTCATTTTAATTACGAGGGTGGATTGATAAGTCCATGACTTTACAAGAGATAGCGTTCTAATCACAGGTTTCTTATTTGCACCCAAGTCTTACATCTATTCTGGGTATAATTGCAGAAATTCATCATTTGTTTCTTAGAACATTGTTGAGAGCGCCTAAAATAAGCAGATGTGTGTTGCTTTGTACAAAATGGAGAAAAGTGAATTTCATGTTCTGATAAAGCACTACTTTTTGCGTGGTAAGACGGTGAAGGAAAACCTGAACAAGTATTATGGGGACTCTGCTCCATCACATGGCATGGTTCACAAGAGGTACACAGAATTTCGATGTGGCTGTTCAAGCACAAGAGATGCCTTGCACACAGGACAGCTGGTTAAGGTCACAACAGAAGAAATGGTGAACAAAGTTCACGATATTGTGTTGGAAGACTGTTGAGTGAAAATCCGTGAGATAGCCAAGACCATAAACATCTCCAGTGAATGGGTGTATAACATTCTGCATGAATTTTTGAGTATGAGAAAGCTGTCAGCAAGATGGGTGCCGCGACTGCTCACAGTTGAGAACAAGTGGAATCGTGTGACCATTTCACAGGGATGTTTGAACATGTTCCAGTGCAACCCAAATGAGTTTTTGCGGCATTATATCATGGTTGATGAAACTTGGATCCATTACTATCAACCTGAAACAAACAACAATCAAAGCAGTGGATTTTCTTCGGCAAACCTGCCCCAAAGAAAGCGAAAACCATTCTGTCGACAGGAAAAACCATGGCAGCTGTCTTTTGGGATTCAAAAGGGGTGATAGACATCCCCTACCTGGAAAAGGGTAAAACGATCACAGGTTCATATTATGCTGCAATGCTGGATCAGTTTTTCAAGGAATTGTTACAGAAATGATCCCATTTGGTGAAGAAAAGGGTTCTCTTTCACCAGGATAATGCACCCACACACAAGCCAGCCATTGCCATCGCAAAATTTGTAGAATTCGACTAAGAACTGCTACCTCACACATCATATTCTCCAGATTTGGCTCGGAATGACTTCTTTCTCTTTACAAACCTGAAAAATTTGCTTGCTGGTAAGAAATTCACGTCCAGTGAACACACATCTTGGCAGAAACAATCTCATATTTTGCAGACTTCGAAACCATATTTTTTGGAAGGGTTAAAAAAGTTGGAGAAACGTTGGACAAGGTGTATTGAATTGATAGGAGACTAAGTTGAGAAATAAAATTTATATTTTGAAAAAAATTGTTATTTTCTTTAAAAAGTCACTGACTTATCAATCTGCCCTTGTAGTTTAAGTGAAAAAAAATATTTTTTTTTTTATATGTTATTGAATTTTTCACTTTTTCAATTTGAGGTGCAGAAAATAATTAACTTCAGCTGAACTATTTAATATTTTTTAACCAGTGCGCAACAATTTTTAAATCCATAATTCCTGAAGCTCTATGAAAATTTAAAGCTAATAAGTTACAAATTGTGTTCCAATGAGCATTTTGAAAAGCCAAAAATGCTGAAAAAAAGAATTGAGAAAAATAAAGTTTAAAGTTCAAGTTACTTTACCTATATGGTACAGGACCTGTCAAATAGACATTTGTAGATTTAATTTCTTTTTTATATTTAAAAAACTAACTATGTAGCATAAAAGCACAAGTTATACATATATAAATATGCAAAAAACAAAAAAATTATAATTTTCACATTTTTTACCAAATTTCATTGATGCATTACCTTAAAAAAACTTTACCCAAAAGGGAAGGAATCAAAAAGGGGAATTAAGCTTCAAATAATTTCATAATAGTCAACTTTGATGAGAGCATTAACATAATGTAACTCAATTTCTTGAACTTGCAATTCTTCCAAAAGTCTACAATTGCAACAATTATTTAATTAATTTTGAAGATTGAGAAACTAGTAAAGTGATGTGTCATAATTTAAAATTGTGCTGACGATTGGAGCAAATCGTTCTCCCGAAACACGTTCAAAGTAAGAACCTTTCAGTGATGTAGTGTAACAACCTCCAGCTCTCTTTATTTTAAACAATTATTTATTAGTCAATCATGCCCTAGCATTACTCAAGCCATTTTTTAAGTGTTGTTGAAGCATTCCCATATTGCTTTAAAAAATTCACATTAATATATTAATGTGAAATTACAGCCTAATATCCAAAACTGCACACTCTTACTCAACCTTTCCTTATATACAAAAGCTGACAAAACTAGAAGCTGAATATTTCAGATATGCCTCTAAAACAGTCAATGTTGGTGTTTACACCTAACTAAGCTTTTAAGTTAAGAGTCCTTTAAGTATTAACATTTCTTGCAGCTGCTTTTGAAATATTTAGGCCACAAGTTCACAAAAAGGCTATTATTTGAATTAGTTTATCTAAATTAGTATACCTGCATGGAAGTTTTGAACTATCCTCCTAAGGTTTACATTAAATTATAAATTTAAAAAAAGTAGTAAAAAGCCTTATATATATTACTCTGGAATGTGGAAACACTAGGAGTCATTCATCTTATAAAACAATATCATTTGTTTTTTTCCCCAGTTACGCACTTATGTTAAAAATAATAAATGAACCTTTATATACTTACAAATTTTAACAAAATCAAAGGGTTGACTGGATTATAAAAACGGCAGTAGAGATCTGCTGGAATGGAAACTTCCCCTCTAATTTCAGCTGCATCTGTTCTTGGAAAATGTGGTACTACCAGTTCATGGCGTCATTCACAATAAAAACTAACCATAAGAACAATGTAAACTTAAAAGCTAGATACTATGTATCGTACTGGAACCATTCACAATGAATCACATAAACACAAAAAAAAACATTGAATTAGATGTAAACTTAGAAGCTTGCAGGTCCAAGCTTTTAAGTTTATATTTTACATCAAACATAAGAGACTAGCAAATCAGAGAGAGATTCTCTTCAAATGATCATTCTGCCATCTCCTATCAGATTTTCCGTTGCCATGTATTGACTCACTAACAAACTTTCTGTGTAAGATCACAAGCCAAGAATCACTGGGGTATCTATAAAAATCACAGCAAAACAAGTTGTTATTGTAAGTGATGCTTTCTTGTGAGTTTAATATTCTTTAACTGGGTAGCTAGCTCTTTTTCATTTTGATTTAAGTACATAACTTCTTTTGGCGGTGATCACTTCCCAGGTCACCATATTAGCTCAGCTGTTTAGCCCTCTCTTACAATTGGCTACTGCTTAAATTTTGTATTTGTTGATGTGAACAACAACACATCACCTTAAGTTTATGCCTAAGTTTTACGTCTTATATTAATGCTCAATTTTCATTGTGAATGGCCCCCATAACATGTAACAGCACAGAATTACTTTACAATTAGTAATGTTATACATGGTGATAAAGAATCAAATATACAAGGCGTTTCAAAAGTAACTCACAATGTAAATTAAGAAGTGGTCAACTAATAAAATAATAATAATAATAATAGATAAACAACCTTAAAAAAAATGCTCAGGGATCTCATTTTTTTATATCTCACTTCCAGAATTCTTTATATGGGGTCATCAGAATGTAGACTTTGCTTTAAGACCCAGTGACATGGACAAATGAGAAAAAATAAAGATTGCACTAATTATTTTACACTTAACAGAATCAAACTGTATCTTAAAATATCAAAAAGTTTTGTGTAAATTATCATCAATAAATGGAAATATATATGAATACAAAGTGTCAATATCAGGCAGCATTTTCTTTATTTTTATCTTTAATTTTATGAAAACTAACATTTTAACATTTCTTTGATGACAATATATGTCGTGCAAAGATGGTTACCAAAACATTGTTTTTATAAAATAAGATCTTCTAGAAAATAAAAGGTTGACATTCTGACTTCTTTTTTTTTAAATAGGTTCTACTTAATTTTGACTAACATTATGTGTTAGTTTTGAAACACATTTACAAATCACAACAATTTATGCTGTCACATGGGAGAAAATATTTAAATTGGTACAACCAGAAACATTGCTGTTTTAAAATCTCTAAGGCTCTGAATTGTTATTTGTAAACCATTGGTTGCATTTTATAAACTATGATTGTTAATATTTTGATATAAAAATGTTCACACTGAAATGAGGTTATTTTCTTACTCATGTAATTGAAAGCATAATTTCTAATGCTGTAATTGAATTTTGGTTGTAAGAAAGAAACAAGCATGAATTAATTATTCCTGTGAATAATATTTAATGGTGCTGCAACAAAGGAAATGTAGACAAAAAAAGTTAAACATTTTTAAAATTGTTGTATTTTTTGGTTAAATTTTTAAAAGGTGTATTTTCAAAATCAACTGCTTAGGGCCATTTAAATGCCCATTAGGGTCATATTTTTAGGCCCAAAACAAAAGAATGTGACTAACCAAATTTCAAACACTTATTCTTTATAGTTTTTTTACCTCTAATCAGATGTGCCAAAATACAAGAGATTTATTAATTTAAAGCATCAATATAATTTCATCTCCAAGACCAGAAGTCAGGTAAAATAAAATAATATAATGAAATAGAAAACCAACTGTATCCACAGGATGGAAGGGATATAAGCAGCCATCTTTAAACTATAAACTTTATTTGTCAAAAGCAACAAAAAATTCATTAAGATTTTAATTTGATCCATTTTCAAGAATTTTGCCCAGAATAAATTATTTGCAATGCAGTATTTGCTAACACAGCAGCACTAAAACATGCTGCTGCACTATGACATGCTAGGTATCGAGGTTAGCTATGAAATAAATTCATTCTGAAAAGAGGAAAAAGTACAATGTAATCCACAGATATTTAACCATAGTAACTGGTAAGGGGCGGGGGGAATCTGCAAATGTATATGAATGCTTTAACTTACAATGAATGTTGAAGTTTGATAACAATAAACATTTTGGATTTTCAAATAAGATGAAACAATGATATAAATTCTTGGCAAATTGTTCTTGAAAATGTGCTTGTCTTAAAGCATGCAAAATGTTTTCTACTTATAAAACTACTCTATGCTAATCATAGTCATAATAGTTCCCTTTCTGCACAAGCACTAACTACAAAAAACACATAATATCAAATACAATTCAGTGCCTAGTATTGAGAGGCTTTGTTAAAGAATTTAATCAAAATAATCAACATATACATTCAATATGCTGAAAGTAATTCTTTACATTATTTTTGGCATTTTTATAATACCTGCCATCATGGTAGCACCAATGTTCAAAGCATAATTAATTACATTAAAAAAAAAACTTACTTTGTACTTCAGAATATTTTAACATGTAGATCTCAGAACTCTAAAATAAATCAAAACTTCCCCGCTATATTAAACGTGTCCTGGAAGTCTATCAGCTCAGTCTCTATTAGTGATGCATAGTAAATCAGTCTTCTGACTTATGATCAAAATTTAACTTAATAACTTCATTGTTTTTAAATGAACACTTATCTGGTAAAATATTCAAATACACTAAGGTAAAGCATAGCAGAGGTAGATTGGACTTTTAAGTACAAGGGCAAATTACCAACAGTGATGTATTGTAATAGATTAGGATTGTATCCTCTGTTAAGTACAGTGGGGCAATGCATGGTGAAAAGGAATACAAAATATGAAATGCATTAAACCTAAATGCATAATATGTGTCGGCTAAATACTCATTTTACCCAAGTTAAGTTTGGCTTAAGCAACCTTTTCTTTTTCTTCAATTGTTGTCAAGTGTTGGGGTAACTTTGGACACAGTGGTGAGTATACTTATTACTTCTGGTGCTGCTTTTGTTTTCAATACTGCCCTTATGGTCTACTACGACCTTTGGAGAAAACATCATTCTGCCAAGTTATTAACTAGAGGCAGCCAGCAAGCAGTGTCCATTACCTCCAATCAGAATAGAGACAGAACATGCAGACCTACATTATTACTGTAGGAGTTGAAGATACTTCATATGTATAGTATAGTATATCAAAGGTGAAGGCCTGAATATGGGCAATTTAAACTTGTCACTCCATAGCCAGTAATCAAATCATGGATGCTACACATGAGAATTCCAAACAAAACCACTGAGCTACCCTTGTGCCATTCACAAGCAGAAGGTGATAATCCAAGAAAATTAAAATGTAGTCCAAAATGCAATCTTAAGCCCCTTGTACAAGATAATTTTTTTTTTTTTTCAATTCAAAGGTTTCCAAGAAAAATTGTTAAATATTTTTCAACATGTGACAAGATTGGACAAGACTTGACAATGGCATAAAAAGTTGACATGTCTGACCCTATGTGCATTTACAAGTTGTCTTTTTGCCAAACTGAAACCCTTCAGAACACATTGATAGTTTATCACGCGCAAAGGAATTTACTATTTGCATCATGGTATAGCAATTTGCAATGAAATATTGATTTTTACTAATATTGTGTAGCACTTTCACGTATTATATCCAATGAAATCACAATATGATTATGGAGTACAATGGAAACAACCCAACTGATAGGTTAACCACACTATATAACATTGCACTACTGTATACTTAGTTCGGAAATCGGCCTGGCAATTATTTCTTCATAACTGCCTTCATCCGCTTCATCTTGTTGTGGTAATCCATGGAGCCCTCGACGTACAGACAGGCCAGCTTATGTATAACCTAATCAGTTCGCATATGACATACCTTGGCCAGGTAGCCATTTTTGTTTACTTTTCGCTTTCAGCCATGTTGTAGATTTCGTGACACACTGTAAATACTTGCATTTCATTGGCCAAATCCATCGAATCATTGTCAAATCTTTGATTTTCTTTCAAGACTTTCAAAGACTTTATTGGAAGCAATTTGACATGAAAAGTTTTGACAATTCCTGAAAAGTCATGTAAAGTATTGAATTTGACAAAAATTTGATGGTGTACAAGGAGCTTAAGAGTAATTACAATTTTAAGAAAATACAAGGGGCTATCACAGCTGTAAAATCAGGTAAACTGAATAAGGGCACATCCAGATTATTTTTTAATTGATTTTGCGGCATTGTGAATTTACACCACCAGAATGTGGTTGGTATGATTGTGCATATAGGAAAAAGTAGGAGAAGACGTCACTTCCCCTCATGTGTGATGTCAGGCTTTTGCCTGCACAGAGCTGTGTGCAGAACAGAGAAGCAGAAATGAGTGAGATTTTGTTACTCTCATGTGTGGAAGGATGGAGTATAGACAAAGACATAACTTGCTATATGACTATGGGATTTGACTTTGATGAGGATTATGGCAGAGGTTGAGAACTCGCGTTTATAAGTTCTGAAGTAATCACTTGATTCTCATTATTATTCTGCCTTGCTAATTGCTCTACTTGTTATGCATTTCAAAAGTTGTGTGATTTATAAATTGTAGAAGGATAAGGAGTGTACATATTCTGTTAAATTTTTATATTGTCTTGTGTATGCCAGTTATACACACTCTGCTGCATTTTAAGACAAGATATCTTCAAGTATTGTTTTAAGATTGTTAAATGTAATTGATCTTACATGTTTGCAAATATAAATTTGTCTTGGGCTTGAATTTCACAACCAAGTTAATCTTACATGTATTCTAAAAGTGTTTTCAAATTATTACTTCAATACTCCTCAAGAACATTATATTTTGTTAATTGTTGTTATTATTATTATTTAAATTGAGATTTATAAAAAATGGGAGTTAAATTGAATGTGTTCTTGTTACACATACTTATGAAGACTCCTTATGGAAACTCAAAACTTATTTCAATGGAAGAAAAACTATCTGGCCACAGTTTGGAAAGATAAATGTCCAAAAAAAGTGTGGCAATTTCATGCATGCAAGAGGAAAATAGCACTAAAATTGCACACAGACAAAGCACATGTAAATTACCTGTCCACATATTATATTTCCAAAATGCCATTTCTTGACCCATTAGTTTATTTGGCAGCATGGGATGCACACTTAATTTAAAAATGAAGACAAAACGTCAGAAAAAGGAAGACTATTTGGATTAAGAAATATTTTAAAGGGAGCAAGTACATTTGTTTTAGAAGTGCTGTAGTTCAACAGAAGTATTCCATTCAGAAATTTAATTAGGATGTTAATACAAAAATTTTGCGTACTCCCAGCATATCAGCCCCCAGATACCATTATGAGGAATGCCACTCTACCAACATCAAAAGTACATTTGACATAGCTGCTAACAAGAAAAGTGGCAACTTACTATTCAAGTATGAACTAATTATTTAAGGCATATAGTATTTCTATCATCATTGGAAACTGAAAAGGATAAAGGAGGTTTTTGAAGAATCAAATAAGCATGACTATTAACTAGCTGCCAAATGCATTTCTATGCAGGTGGTACAACACAAAACCAACAATACGTAGAAAACTCATACAAGACTGTCATGCACTCAGGATGACTAACAATGTCACATGTATCCTCATCAAAGAGTGTAACAGGTCCATGATGCGTGTGCTAGCAAAATGTATAAAATTGAACATAAAAAGTTGGACTCAGAAGGAAAAGAGCAAGGAAATTTCAATAAGGTCCAGCTTAATGAACAGAAACTTTGCAAAACAAGCCTTTCTTTCTTAAAAACATTGTTTTCAATCCAAAGTCATCAAATTGTGCCATAAAACTAAGATAGTAATGAAAAGCTGTAGCTGTCCAAATTATCCTAACACTAGTGACTCCAGAAAATGACAACTAACCAACTGTAAACTTTGTTTGAAAGTATTTAATTTCTCAAGCACTACTCAAACAAGCAGGTAGCATATTTTGTTCTTGAAGCACAATAATGAAAAAAATAAAAACCATAAAACTTAATATCCATGTTAAGGTACCTACAAAATTTTTAAGTTACTTGGCCATTTCTAGCTTTATAAAAATTATATTTGTAACTCACAAGAGTAAACCTTGCTAAACATCATATATTCACTGAATCCATTAGGAAGTGAGGTCATACTTGCTTTGGAAGAAATAGTAATTAAATTAACCAAAATAATTGACTTTATTAGGTAGAGATGTGCCATTTCCTGAAAGAGCAAACTTTTTCAGAGGAAAGCTTGAAGGTGTGTAAAATAAACATTAATTGAGGTCTGCAAAAAATAAAAGTAGCGCTAAAGGAGCTTCATCAAAGCAGACTTTCATTTATTTGATTGGGTTTGCATTGAATTTATTTTCAAAGTGACCTCTCAATTGTTAATTCAGCAGCTTTCAAGACATGAAGATGTTTGGAGCAACTTCATTAAAAATAATTCTTCTAGAAAAATTTTATGGTAGTGTCATATAGGCAGGTAAACAGAATTTACAAACTGAAAAAAAAAGAGAGAGAGAGAAAGAAAACAAATGTGTGAGGCTTGCAATCAGCTGGTCCAAGGTTCAAATTCTGGCAGCCCATCTTCCCTGACTGAGGTTTTTTCCGGTTTTCCTCAGTCCTCATAACTGGCAAAGACCTAAAACTTAGGCCTGGAATATTTTCTTCCCAAAATTCCTTTCACAATTATCATTTCATTGCACGTATTTAAAAAGTTATTCTCTACATACAATTAAAACTGATTGCCTGGTAGTTTCTATGAACCCATATGCAGCAAGGAACATGGTCTGAGATTTGATGATTAATGCTTTAATCTTCAGTCACCGAAGATCTAAACGATGATACATTCTAATAAAAATAAAATTCATATATCTAAAACATATCGCAAAGATATGGAGAGAAGCAGTATCATTACCACTGTTCTTGTTAAACAGTTTATAAAATATATATATAATGCTATTGGTGTTGATAACGGGATTAGAAACAGCAATATATAAATATAAACTAAGGAGTTAAACAAGGCTGCTTGCTATCTCCAGCAGCTTGCTATATCCTTCATTGTATACTTTATAAAATCTTGGTAGTTCAATGATCATAATGGACGGAATCACTGATTGTAACTCCTGATTATTCAGTACAACTTATAGACTGCTACTTGAGAGCTGAGAACCTCTACCCCTTTTTTTTTAATTTCTTTTTTTGCAATGAAGCTTTAGAATTCTACTTATATCTGTTGCTTAAGTACAGCAATGATTTCAATTACTGTTGCCCTTTCCTAGAAAGGTGTCAGGTATTGCACAAAACTACATTTCTGAGGAATGTATACTTCAAACTACAGAATAAATGAGTTTATGGCTTTTGTACTTACTGAGTATAGCCAACCCTTTTGAAATAAACAATTCTCAGTTAAAACAATTAGTTCTTTGGTATCCTTAGCAGCATAGCAGTTAAATCCCCAAATTTAGTAAAGCTGCAACATGCTTCTACAAACTTAGGCTATGCTCATGCATCTATCTTCCTCTCACGATCCGTTGAATCACATTTCTGTATCTCTTAACCATTGGTGTGTATATCTGCAAACAAATAAATAGCAATATAGCACCATGTTTATAAGCTTATTAGCAAACTAAGTGGTTCATTACCAGTCTTAAGGAAGACTATAAAGTGCATAGGATTTACTGATAAGGCAATGCTAGCAGAAGAGAAAATATGTTAAAGCACATGCTGATGGAAATAAACAACAATAATGATTAATTAATATGGCATAAATATGAGAGAGAAAAAAAGTGAATGTATTGGGCGGAAAAACATACAAGTAAAAATTGCAAATATGAAACGAGATGGAAAAAATGGACAATTTTAATATCTAATGAGCATCACTTATTAATTCACAGGACTAGTTTCAAGAGCTGTTACTCCCATCATCAGCTAGCAACAGCCCTCAAAACTAATCCAGCAATTAAAAAGTAAGTGAAGTTAAAAGGGTACACCAAGTTATTAAATATTATGATTACATTGTACTGTATCTAATTTCTGCACTTCATCTTGGACAATTTTAGATATTTGTCATAGATTAACTGCCATCAAGAGGCAAAACAGAGATAGCAATGGCAAAAGAAGCCTTTAATACCAAAACAGGCCTTTCCTGTGGACACACACATACATCCCCCCCCAAAAAAAACTTTGGGTTCTAGCATTCAATGATACAAAAAGTTGGACATTGCAATGAAAATAGCTGGAAGCGCCTGAAATGTGGATACAAAGAAGGTGTAGGGTATGAAATGAACATGCAAAATATGTAGGAAAGCTGTTTTAAAACTTTCTGTTAATACTACTAAATTACTGCCTGAATACAAGTTTCTTTACCTGTCATTTAATTTCACACTTATTCTACAAGTTATGCACACAAAAGTTTGCTTTTTCTATCTACTTCCTATTTAACTTGATAATACTCCCAGAAGTGGTATCAGTGTATGTTTTGTTGTGGGTTCACAGGCCCATACAGGAGGCTTATATGATGCTCAGCCCTCTAGTATATGCCTACCTTGATATTACATACTCTCTAATGGAGCTCAAGAGAAACAAAAGAACTGTCATGTAACACCCAGATATATATTGCTTAAAATGTTGGAAATTTCAAACGAACGGCAATAAAGATTTTGGATATGGTTAACACTTCAGAAGCTTTTATTTGAAATAAATTGTATATTTTAATGAGATGTGCATCTGTATCTTTGTTGTGGTATGGTTTTGTCTGTTCTTATTGTTTCCCAAATATAAAAACTGCAATTAAAGTGAACTGTCAGTAAGGCTATAGTATAGTAATTGAACTAAATTTTAATGAAATAATAATCATTTTAGTAGTAAAAAATTTGGAAAATATTCTCCCAATTTTGATGAAAGTCATCCACAGCAGTAGTAGTTTTGATCATATTCATTTATTTATTTAGTTATTTTTAGATATGCAAAACTTCTATGTTCTAAAATAAAATGCATGGCCACACAATTTTATCCTATACTTAACAGCATAATTTATGTATGCTTTATCTCTGTTCTGCCTCACAGAAAATGTTCTTGCATTCTATATGGAATTCTGTTTCAATTCCATCATTATGAGAGGTGGGAAGAACATCATTATTTGCTATGTTAAAAAAATATGCTCTATAACAATCATTTTTGTGGTTTTTCAAAGAAAGAATGAAAAATAAAATGCAAAATAATCAACTTGCAATTTTTATGCACTACATGATCAAAAGCATCCAGACACCTGGCTGAAAATGCTGTACAAGTTTGTGGCGCCCTCCATTGTTAATGCTGGAAGTCAATATGGTGTTGGCCCACCCTTAGCCTTGATGAGAGCATTCACTCTTGCAGGCATACTTTCAATCAGGTGCGGAAGGCTTCTTGGGGAATGGCAGTCCATTCTTCACGGAGTGCGGAACTGAGAAGAGGTAAGTCAGTGAGGCCTGGCACGAAGTCGGCGTTCCAAAACATCCCAAAGGTGTTCTATAGGATTCAAGTCAGGACTCTGTGCAGGCCAGTCTATTACAGGGATGTTATTGTCGTGTAACCACTCCACCACAGCCCGTGCAGTATGAACAGGTGCTTGATCGTGTTGAAAGATGCAATCGCCATCCCCGAATTGCTCTTCAACAGTGGGAAGCAAGAAGGTGCTTAAAATATCAATGTAGGTCTGCGCTGTGATCGTGCCACGAAAACAACAAGGGGTGTAAGCCCCCTCCAGGAAAAACACGACCACACCATAACACCACCACCTCCAAATTTCACTGTTGGCACTACACATGCTGGCAGATGACGTTCACCGGGCATTCACCATATCCACACCCTGCCATCGGATCGTCACATTGTGTACCATGATTCATCACTCCACACTATGTTTTGCCACTGTTTAATCGTGTAATGTTGATGCTCCTTACACCAAGCGAGGCGTCGTTTGGCATTTTCCTGCGTGATGTGTGACTTATGAGCATGGAATCTAAGGTTTCTCACTTCATGCCTAACTGTCATAGTACTTGGAGTGGATCCTGATGCAGTTTGGAATTCCTGTGTGATGGTCTGGATAGATGTCTGCCTATTACTCTTTACGATCCTCTTCAAATGTCGGGGGTCTATGTCGGCGGTCTCCGTCAGTCAACAGATGAGGTCGGCCTATAAGCTTTTGTGCTGTACATGTCCCTTCACGTTTCCACTTCACTATTACATCAAAAACAGTGGACCTAGGGATACTTAGGAGTGTGGAAATCTAGCATACAGACTTCGGACACAAGTGACACCCAATCACCTGACCACGTTCGAAGTCTGTGAGTTCCACGGAGCGTCCCATTCTGCTGTTTCACGATGTATAATGACTACTGAGGTCACAGATAATGAGTACCACGCAGTAGGTGACAGCACAATGCACCTAAGATGAAAAACATATGTTTGTGGGGATGTCCAGATACTTTTGATCACATAGTGTATATAAATAGTTCATGACATTCCAATTTTTAGAAACTGAAACCCTAACAGCATCTTCAGACATTTTGAATGTATTTACACAGTTATCATTAGCATAGCCATCATACATTTTGAAATTTCTGTGTATCTATAATAAAAATAATCAATTTAAACTTTTCAACCTGAACTTTCTTTATATTGCTGATAAAACCCATGACATTCATGCTATATAGCAACCTTACCTTAAGACAAATCTGAATAGTTCTCTAGACAACTATTTTTGTAACTGTTTTAACTTAAATAAAAAGATTGACATACCTCATTAGCATCTCTGCTTGGTGTACAAGCTAGTTCAGGTGGGGGAAGTGTCTTGGTCATTTCATCGAAACTCATTTTGTCACATACCAGAGCATGTTTTGCTTGATAAGCTGCTCCAAGTACTGCTGAGTTAGTTTGTTTCTGCAACATAATACAAAGTCAAAATGATGGTAGACACTGAAAGTTAGGAAGGGAAATAAATTCCATTAACTAAAGTTCTAAAAAATTACATCAGTGAACAAGGACTGCTCAGAAATCTTGGATCTGATAATGAAAACATAACTTCTTTTTAAACATAGTTGCACTTCATCTCAATACAGTTGACAATAATAAACTTAATTTCAAGTTTTTTATTCGCCATTTGGATCATATTACATGATACAGGCTCCATCAGAAAATATAATTATATACAATATTCTATATACACTATAAAACAGAATTTTCCAATAACCAATATACATTATTTACAGTGTTCATATATTCACTTACTGAATAAAAGATATGTTGTAGTAGAAAGGCTTTAACTTCTGAATTAAATTGTTTTTTGTTATATCTTCTATATCTTGGGACGGTATTGCTTACGTAATATTTGTTTTACGTGTGTTTTTGTATATTTATAGCCCCACGTTGTGGAAGCCAATTTGCGAGTGAATAATGTTTCTCACGTAATGTTGTTTACATCAGTGCTGAAGCCATCTTGTGACGTCATTCTTTGTCAGGTTATGTAGCTCCATCTGGCGTAGCAATTTGCATCAATTAGGGTTCGAAAGAATTTAAAGTTTTGTATATTGTCCTCCGGCTAGCTATCATCTTATCTTGGTAGAACATGTATCTCTATTGCAGGTTGTGAAGCGGAAAGGAATCTTTTATCCAGAAATTATACTTAATGAAGAAAATTGGTTTTATAATTTTTATTGTCGAACACGTTCACGAACACTTTTACACACTGATTTAGATACTCGCCAAACTGAAACTGTTTGTAATAACTTCTTACTTATCACTTTTAACTATGTATTTCAACTTTGTGTAGAATTAACTTTATAATAATTCTCGTAATTCTGCTGCGCGTAACTTGACGAAATGAAGGACTGACTGACGACATGTAGTGTACACGAAATTTTGATGAACTGAGGCGACCGACGTGTAGAGTATTGAGAATTTTGTTGAACTGGGGGGCGATCTACCACGGACTCGACCTTATATACTCCCACTCCTTGACATGCCTAAAGATTATAAATGAACTGCTATTGGCTAATAAAACGCGCCAACATTAGCGTCTATTTTAATATCCAATGAAAACCACGAATACATATTGCTTTTAGGGAAACATTCCAGAAGGTTCCACCGAAACCGCGCGAAACATTACGTAACTTCCTTGTTCCCAGTAATGATAAACAGCTCACCCCATCGCTGCATTATTGCGTTATTATTGACAGTTTCAGTAAAGCTGTATATTATTATTTACCAATAATAATTACAATTAATAAACATCGGAAGTCAATGTCACATAAAAATACATATTCATATTACAATCATTATTTACATTTAAGTAATTTGTGATACAAATTACCGTATCAATCTAAGGTAGTTTAATATAAAATTTAATACCTATATTTATAAGATTATTTTTCAGAATATTTGTTCTACCTACCTGAACATGGTCATTTTTTCTTTGTATGTTATAGAAATGGATATCTGAATTTGTTCTCGATAACTTTTATATGATTTATGACTTCTGCTATAAAATGACATGCTAACAGTAGTATATTATGTTCCCTAAAATATGGTCTACAGGACTTCATGTTGCCTTTTCCACTATTTATTCCTATTGCTCTATTTTGAGCTTTGAATATTCTCAAGAAAAGTTTATTCCATATTTAAAATGACTTGGAAAATGAGCATAATGTACATTTTTCAGTCCTAATAAATTAAATGTACATTTTAAACACTAAGCATGTAACAAACTGAACTAAGTTCAGTTGTTAAATAGTAAATATAAGCATCCCATTTAAGATTTTCATTCATGTATATACCCAAAAATTAATAATTTCTCTCCAAATAATTTGAAGTTTTAATAATGTTCTTACATTGCCATGTATGAAAAGTCATTGCAAAGTTCATTTAATTTGTTAGAAACCATTTACTAAGGTTATTATATTCACATTATTGCATTTATTCTATTGCAATATAGCTTCATTTTCTCCTTTTACTATACCTGTTTCACTCTAAGCTCAAAGTAGAGGTAAACAAACCTTAATGCATTACTCCACCATGCAACTGCTAAGTACCTGGGAGAGGAAATTGTTCCAGACAGCATGCAAATATGTCACATTCCACAGCTTGGGGTCATTAGTTTTTAAACATTTTATATATCTTACTCCTTTAATTTGCATTACGTCCTAAACTTTTAACACATAATGCTAAGAGTAGACAAAACAAATAAAAGTGGTAGATATCTGAATAGTTCAGCCACTCTATCTACTATTCCACCGGTGATTAAAGATGCTGGATTACACTGCTTTTAACTTTAGGTTTTAGAAATCTTCATTTAATAATTAATATCAGTATACCACTTCTTCTTTAAACCTTTATGAGTCAGCAAGTTAAGAAAATGATTAGCACTATAGGTTTGAAAATACAACAGAAAATAAACACGATGCAAACAATCCAAACAACAACAACAAATTGACTAATTTTGAAGATTTAGAAGCTAGTAACAGTGATGTGTCATAATTTAAAATAGAGAGTTGAGGGTTGTTACACTACATCACTATAACATTCTTACTTGAACGCGTTTCGGGAGACGGCTTGTTCCCATCGTCAGCATTTTCTCTCAACTGATTTTTGCCGGTCATCGTCTGGGGGATGTGTGTGGTTTGTGGTGTTCTCTGATGCTGGGCTGATGAACCTCCAAAGGCTGTTGGGTGGCGGCAGCTCGAAATTCATTAGGTGATTCCTGTGTTTGACAATATGTATTTTTTCCCAGATGTCCAATTCATTGCTGTTGTTGATCGGTTTTAAGAGTTTTATGTTTGGAGTGATATCATGGTTTGAAGACCAGAAATGATGTGCTACTGCTGATTTATCTTGCTGCTTTTGGTAAATGCATCTCATATGCTCTTTAAGTCTTATTTCAAGATTTCTTTTGGTTCTTCCTATGTATACCAGGTTACATTCATTACAATCAATTTGATATATACCAGCTGATTTATCGTTGGGGATAGGATCTTTTGTTCTGTTGCATAGTAGTTTCTGTATATTGTGGTTATTCTGTGGAGACAGGGTGATGTTGTATTTTTTGAAAATCCTTTGAAATTTATGATGTGTCCAAGGGTGATAAGTGAATTTTCTATATGCTTGTGGTTTTTGTTGTCTGAATAACGTAGTCATTTGTTGGATGTATTTCTGTCTTTCAAACCTTTTTATCTTCTTATCTATTGTTTTTTTCTGGTATCCATTCATAGTGGCTATGTTGATAATGTGTTGGTATTCTTTCTGGTATTCCTCTTTCTCCATTGGTATATGTACTAACCTGTTTGTAATACTATTTAAAATTGCATGTTTGTGGCTGAGGAATACCAGAAAGAATACCAACACATTATCAACATAGCCACTATGAATGGATACCAGAAAAAAACAATAGATAAGAAGATAAAAAGGTTTGAAAGACAGAAATACATCCAACAAATGACTACGTTACTCAGACAACAAAAACCACAAGCATATAGAAAATTCACTTATCCCCCTTGGACACATCATAAATTTCAAAGGATTTTCAAAAAATACAACATCACCCTGTCTCCACAGAATAACCACAATATACAGAAACTACTATGCAACAGAACAAAAGATCCTATCCCCAACGATAAATCAGCTGGTATATATCAAATTGATTGTAATGAATGTAACCTGGTATACATAGGAAGAACCAAAAGAAATCTTGAAATAAGACTTAAAGAGCATATGAGATGCATTTACCAAAAGCAGCAAGATAAATCAGCAGTAGCACATCATTTCTGGTCTTCAAACCATGATATCACTCCAAACATAAAACTCTTAAAACCGATCAACAACAGCAATGAATTGGACATCTGGGAAAAAATACATATTGTCAAACACAGGAATCACCTAATGAATTTCGAACTGCCACCACCCAACAGCCTTTGGAGGTTCATCAGCCCAGCACCAGAGAACACCACAAACCACACACATCCCCCAGACGATGACCGGCAAAAATCAGTTGAGAGAAAATGCTGACGATGGGAACAAGCCGTCTCCCGAAACGCGTTCAAGTAAGAATATTATAGTGATGTAGTGTAACAACCCTCAACTCTCTATTTTAAACAACAACAAAGTTAACTTATTGCTAAACAACAATTAACCACATTTTTTGTTGATTAAAGCTGGTTATTTTTCACTGAATTTGTTAAAAAAATTTAACAAGGTTGTCTCCCCTCCACTTTTTAATGGTTTTCCACATTTATGCTTCTCTGCAGTGGTGGAGGACTGTTTCTCAGCTATAACACATTTGAAAGTAACATTTTCTCAACATATGCAGCACCTGGCAAGGAGTACACTGAGAGCTTATCCAGAAACCAGAAACAGCACTAGCGCATAGCCTCATAAACCCTTTGGTATAATGGTTCAGTTACTTATAGATGAATCTGAATGAATAGACTATGTTTCATAAATTTAACTTAAAATAATGGGTTTTCTAAATTTCTCTGCACAAGAATAAGCACAAAATGTTACATTCTTAACTGAACTGTTTTATGTAGAGGGAAAGACGGCATGCTAGGCAGGAAAAGATGTAGTTCACCCACCAACCAATGAGGCGCTCCCTTGTCACATAGTTTTGTTTACAACTTCTTTGAACTTAAAGTGAAACCACTTTAGAATTGAAATGTTATTCAGAAGTTAGAGACAATGAAGCAAAACAATAAATTTAATTGAATCTTGAGTCAGTGGATACACTAAAACTTCACTTACTTTAAATTAATCGAACTTGTTTTGAAAATACTGCTTGCTTTCATCTTCAGCTTTTTTCTGATTTGAGTCCAAGTATTTTTGACAGTGAGTATTTTTTATCCTTACGGTATCATAAAGCTTACATTATGACAGAGAATTTATACTTACCAATGTGTATACTGATGCATTAAATGAATCAGACAGAACCTGAAGAATTGCCAGATTTTTCGATGCTCCTCCAGTGGCTAATATCCGTGTCTCTTTACCTGTAAAAGATATAAACAAGGTAAATTCAGTGAAGAACAATAAATGAAATTTCAATGCAGAATTTAGGAGTTTGCTTTCCTTATACCATTTCTATATACCATCTGCATGTCTCTAGCAAATGAGGAAACAATTCTAAGGTACATGCTACATACTAATTATGATAAATGATTGAGGTGGGGAGTATGGGATGAAGATAAATGCAAACAAAAAGACAAAAGTTATTACTAGAAGAATAGCAAATTCAAGGTAAGGTAATGGAGCAAGAGGTCTGATTTAGATACCTGGTATGTACAATAAGTGATAAAGTTTTTTTTTTTTGGGGGGGGGGCAAATTTCAGTAAATTGAAAAGTATGTGCAATATAAGGTTACACTCATGTTTGCTGCATAATTTGCAGGGTTTTAACACTTGCACTATTTCATAAATTTTCTGTATCTTTCATTAATTTAAAAATGAGTACGCTAATGTGTCACTTAGAAGTAACACTTTTTTAGTGTTTTACTGATTTAAGTTAGCAAATAGTAGTTTAGATGATGTAAGAGATCCATTAGGACAGAAAACTCAGATGTAGGGAACAGAATCTTCTAGATGGGGAGTAAGTGGTCTTATGGTTGGGTTTCTTGTGTTTGGATAAAATCAGTCAGGTGACAGTTTCTCCGGGGAAGGATCGATCCACAAAACATTGTACAATTAGTTACAGAACCAATCAATGTTGGGAATAGATTGGTTTAACATCTTGTTTGAGTGTCATTGGCAAGAGCACCTTGACTTGCACAGTTTACAGGATGTAATTGTCAAGAGAATACGCATACACATTATGTTATGCACTATTTCCTTGTTTCAGCTTCTTAGTCATTTACACAACACCTTTTGCTCCTCTCACTCAGTGCTCTTAATATTATGAATTAGGTTTTCTATACTCCCCATGGATTCCTTGGGTAGTAACTCCACACTATTCAGGATTTTTTTTTTTTTCAAAACGGCATAAATTTGAAATGAAATCCTGTAAAACTTTAAATACAAAGTTCTATAACAGAAAACCTTAATTATTTGTTCTTGATTGAATGTTAAGCCAATTGGTATTTTATAACTTCCCTTACTTCAAATTTAACCAAATATGTTTCAAATGTGTATGTTCAATTAAATTTCAAGTATGTATAGTGATAGTGTATCAACCAGCTCCAAAGTCAAATTTTTGTTTCACTTCACTGTCTTCAATTTCTGAATATCTTATTAATTATTAGTTCTTGGTTCCTATGTGAACTGCAACCTCTCATTATGCTTCTGGATAATCTACTAGTACTAATCTACTAGCTTTAGAAAACAAATCATTAGAATAATGGGTAGCAGGCGAGGATCCTTATATAGGCAGCGTCACCAAGGAGATGGCATCCCTTTTCTTACCTAGCCTGTCATAATGACCCATTGTATAGTTCCTGGTCTAGGCTCCCAAGTGTAAGCTTAAATATGAAGTCCTCAATGATCTGTATGGAAAAAAGAATTTCTTATGCATTCTAGGGCAGAAGAGGCTCCTCCTCTCTCTGAAGTTATGTCATTGAGACTCATGATTGGAGTAAAAAGAACAAAGTCCTCAATGGTGCTGGAACGTGAGAAGAGCTGAATCATAAGCACTAAGATGATAGCCTCATCTTTGATCTTACCCTAAGAGAGGTTGGCAACTTCTCCAAGGAACCTTTAAATTACTCAGAACCTCCAAATTAATTCTCGCCAGACAACAGATCAACCAACAACTTTGGCTAAAAATGGACAAATGTTTTGGAAACCAAAAATATTAAACATAGTAAATATAACTTTAAATATTTTTCTCTTCTTGTACTTTCATGCAATTTTCTGCAAATAGCTAAAAGTAAAAGAATAAGTGGAAGAGTGTAAAAATGTGAATTTCCAGCTAGAGGTATGCATTTCTATAAATGTTTAAGGATTAATTTTATCTACTGATAGACACAAAAATAAATAGAATTATTTTGGTGGTATGTGACGAAGTTTCTCTTAGACACATCACATAGATTTACTTAAAAAAGTAAATTTAACTGCTGCTCACCAACTGTGAATCCCAGGTCCTCTGCATGGGCCCTTTTGGCTATAAACTGGCCTTCTATTAAAGCTCGCACTTCTATCTCTAACCCAGGAAACTTGTTTATAAAGACATCTCCTTTGTTTATTCGATAATCCCCTCTCACACTTGGAATTATTTCCTGAGAATCAAAATATAATCCTGAAAGGAAAGACCACAAAAAAATAACATTTTTGGCAAGGATTACTGTTTGAACATGAATAAAGGAAAACAGCAGAACATATGCAGAACAATCAGGTACTCCTACAAAGTGTATTATCATCCTCTATTAGTTCACGTCATTTCTATACAACAGTCCAACTACTGAAGCACATTTTAATGCAACTATTTTCCCATTGCACCAACATGTTAGCTCAATATATGGACTATAGAGTAAGCACTCTACTAACCCTACATGTAAGCATGTTTTCAATATCATTACACATAAATAACTGTGCCATGAAAGACACAAGCACACACAAATTACTGGGTCTATATAAGAACAGTATATATTGTATAACAGTACATATATTGACATGGTCATTAAAAAAAATCACTTTTCTAATGGGACATTTCAAACCATTTGGTGATTTTAACCTACTAAAATTATTTATTATGGGGTCACCTATCCATATCTAACATATGGAATAGAAATTTGGGAAAACTGTCCAAGTATGCATCTGAAAAAGAGTATTCTTCCAGCAGAGAAAGTGCATTAGGTTATTATTTTTTGTAATTAATGCAGACCTTTATGTAAACATACTCAAACAAAATGTTCTCATGTTATTCACTAAATGTATGTAAGTCAATACACTTTGCTGAAAATGTATAACAATGTACATGAAAACAATACTAGACATAACAATGACTATTTCAGGAATGGACTACCAAAAAAGCTGTTGATAAGGACATTTTTGTAATGGGACAGATTTTATATAACAATTGCCAACTAATTCTTGAAGTCGGAACAGACCTAATGGCCTAATCCTTGTTAAAAAAAAAAGCAGAAGAATTGCCAACTGCAGGCATTAAATGTTACAAAACAATTTCAGAGCAAATTACAATACTTCTTAATATAAAAAGTTTTCATAAATTTGATGATTTCTAAACATTTTTGTATAACTGTTCTTTATATATATATAGATATATATATATATCTATATATATATATTTATTTGTATTTGTATTTGCTTTATATGATTCTAGCTTTTGGCATGGTCAGAAATCTGTACAAGTATATTGACAGCTAATAAACATAGATGGATAGACATTTGCGCTAATCATTGCTTTTAAAATAGGAGTTATATGTGTTGAGACCATAGATTAGCATAGGCAAGCAACCAAGAAGTGAATTATAGCATAAATAACCTAATATTTTCAAATATTATTGTAGTTTAAAATGTGTGTAATTTAATTATGTAATTGCGAGTGCTGAGAAATAAAATATTAAGTCATTCTTTAATTATAATAATAATAATAATAATAATAATAATAATAATAATAATAATAATAATAATAATAATAATAATAATAATAATAATAATAATACATAAGCAGCTGCATGGGTAAAATTATTAAAACTTTATGTTTCGTCCTCCACATTTGAGGATGAAACATCAAGTTTTAATAATTTTATTGTTTGACCACGGCCTACAAGCCCAGAAAAGATGTTACAGTTTACTAATAATACTGGCCGTGAAAGCCTATGATCTCTTAAGTTCATTTTAGATATGTGTGCCCAACTAAGGTTTATAGTATTAACCAGTTCTGGGATATTCACTATCGTTCTTTTGAATTTTCCAGTATTTTAAGCAATTGCAATTCTTCTGTTTTTTGAGTTAATGCAAGGACTATGTCAAGGCAGGCCTTTCAAATCAAATGACTGTTGTATCATCCTCCTTTGTGTACTCTCAATGCATACTGCAACAATTTCTGCCAATATTTCTAAACAACAGGAAGCAAATAGAAAACAAAAGTTTTTACATAAATAACTTGTAGAACAAATATGAAAAATAGCAGTGGATAGAGAAGGTCAAGTGATTTTAACACTTCAGATTTTTAATTGTTGGAAAGTAACTATTGCACACGTTTCTTTTAAGCATCAAAGCACAGTGATGAATTCTTTTTGTAATCTCTTTCAACATTTACAGCATATAACATCTAAGCTTTGATCCGTGGCCTTTTCCTTGAAGAACTATGTGCATGGTGTCAAACTAAAAGACCTCTAAAACGCAGCATTGCTTCACTCTTATTCAGGCAGGGTGGTATTTCAAACCTGCCTAGTTAAATCTGTGTGATTTAAGCACTTAAAAATTCAACAATGTTTAAATGACATTTAACAAAACACCAACTGTTAAATAATGTTTCACTTTCACATGCAGACCTGCATGTTTGAATTTAAATCATGAATAAAAACAAAACAAACAAAAAATGATTGCAGGTGAAAACACACTTACTAACCCATGTTGCCAAAGTTTCCCCTGGGAGTACTATTTAGGAGCTCATTAAACAAATCCCAGGAACCCTCAGCACAACTGTTTCGAATGCGCTCTCTGGTCAAGGAACCATTCTTGAAGCTGTACACAAAAATACAACTGTATTTGTATATGTTTGCATAATATAGATAAAAGTCTGAAGCTAAAATCTGTAACTTTCAAACATTTCTTGCTATCTTTTAAGGGTTTATTTTATCTTAATAACCTGGTTACACATTGCTTCATTAAAATAAAATTGTATTACTTCTATTGATTAGCTTATGAGGCTATAGGCAGGCTGATTAAGGCAATATATCTGTGAAGATCCCAAAATCCACAGTTTTTTTTGATTGCTTCGACTTTTTTATCATACACTCAAAACATCAAAGTATAGTGGACTTAAGATTTTAACACTATGTCAAAACACTGTTAAAATATTAACTTTTTTATTCATAATTAATAACCTTTTGATATGATATGAAATGCTCATTTGAAACCTACAGTTTATATCGCTCCCAAATTTGTAATTTGAGGTTATTTTACAAACATAAAGAAACCGTTGTGCGGGAATTTCTTAATTTTAATTAGTTTACGAGGAAAAAACAATTCCTGTAAATTTTGTTGAATTTTTCAACTTTTTCAATGTGAGTTATAGAAAATAATTTCAATTGAACTATTTAATACCTTTTAACTAGTGCAAAACAATTTTAAATCTATAATTCCTGAAGCTCTCCTAAAAGTTTTAAGTTAAAAAGTTATAAACTGTGGTCCAAGAAGGATTTTTAATAGTGATAAATGATAAAAAATAATTGAGAAAAAAAAGAGCTTAAAATTCAATGCAGAGCTTTGTCTAAATAATACAGGTCCAATTAAGTACACATTTGTGACTTTAAAATTGACATTAAAAAACCAATTACATAGCATGAAAGTAAAAGTTATAAGCATAATAAACATGCAAAAAATGGAAAAATGTTGCATTTGTTTTAGCAAAGTTCAGATACTTTCCTTTAAAAGTAATTATTTTTACACAAAATTGGAAAAGCAAATCAGCTTCCACAGATTGGTTATGAACCATGGATCTTTGGCTTCACATCCATCAGAGCTACTGTGGCTTTTACCATCAACTGTACAATGAGTTTCTCTTGTCTGATTCCAATGTCTGACATGCCACAAGACAAACAAATACAAATATTATAATCTCAAAGATAATTTGGTTTGCAAGAAATTTTATCACCAGCCTTCTGTGATGCTGAATTTTTCAAGTCTGATTCACATTTCCATCTTCAACCTACAGAGGGTGATTTCTTAAGTTTCTGAACACAAACTTTAGGTGCTCTCTTTAGAGGGAAGGTTAAAATATTTTCTTTTATTTAAACTAAATGAAAAATTAAAACATTTTATTACTTTATTTAAACTATCATGCTATTCTACAATTTCACTCAAGATGCATCATTGTACTCCTGCATTTATTTTATACAAGTTATAGCAAACAAAAAATTCAGCTTTCAAATGAAATTGTAACTGTGGCTAAATCGTATAATTATTTTTTTTATTAAAATGAGCTGCACCTTAAGAAAGCCAAAAGTATCCTGCAAGAAATTTGTGTATGTAAGCTTTAAAACTCTTCTGCAATACACGAAGTTGGAAATGTAATAAAAATTAAGACCATTGTGATTTTGTGTAGAATTTAATACCTCTGTAAAACATTCCCACAATTTGTTATATTTTGTGTAATTACATGATGGTTGGTACTGGAGGGAATTACTATTACCAAATATGTGAGTGATGTCGCTGCCAAGTTCTCCATTACTACATCTGACAGGCAGGCAAGCTTTGAGAAATAAAAGTTGTTAAAATCATGCCAAAGTTGTATTATGGAATATGAGTGTTGTTAGCGTTATGCAAGCCATGCCTCAGAGAGGAAGAAAGCGGGAATAACCATGTTCCTTCAAAATGGCGAATTGGGGAGACTTTACCATTGTGTCATATGCCCCTTTTACCTTTGCATTTTAATTTGCTGTTTAATAACTAATACATGATTGAAAAATTTAATCACATATGTGGAACTATCAGAAGAACATTAAAAGGTAAGGTCAGGAGGGACACATATATGAAATTTTACAAAACAATGGTGATACCATGTGAATTATATGGCAGTGAGACTTGGACCCTTGATACAAAAACACATAGTAGGATACAAACAGTAGAGATGAAATTTTTGAGAGGATGTCACAAATTTTTTTAAAAATTTTAAATATATTTTTAAATATAAAATATATCACTCTAGCTTCTTTTCATTACAATATCAACGTAATTTAAGACCAACAAGTCACAAGAAGCAAAAGTTATAATTGGCCACCACGTTGGAAAAAATACAAAAAAACTTAAGTGATGTTAGTGTAACAATTCCGACTCACCTTTAAATAAATTCAATACACATCACTGTTTCTAGCTTCTTTTCATTACAATATCAACGTATAAAATATATGTCAAAAAATTTAAATTTTTTAGTCACAAAAAGAGATAGATTATACAATGAAGACATCCCTAATGTCTGGAAATACATGAATTAAATGATAAAATATCTGATTATAGACAGACATGGAAGGATCATGTTAATAGAATGGGTAATGAAAGAATGCCATGAAGATTCTAAAGTACAAGCCGAGAGGGGAAAGAGGAGTTGGAAGACCCAAGAGAAGATGGTCGGACCAGTGAGACGCAACAGATCGTGAGGTCTAATGTGTGAAGAAGAAGAAGAACTATTACATCATAACCTTGTGTAATTCTGTAATAGGTAAATATCCTTAAAATGTAAATACATTTCATAATATCTGCTTATTTAACTATCATACAGTTTCATGTGCTAGTGTGGTAGACAACAGTATGCTTTAAAAATCCCATATTATGAAAATTAATTTTAGCAAATTATTGGGGATTAAAAGGGAACTGCAAATGCACAATAACTAATTAACTAGTTTGTGTAAAATGAAAATCGTACAACCCCTTTTACCTCTGCATTTTAATTGGATGCTTAATCAAGTGACCTTACCTACCCCAGGATCCATTTCAGTTGCACTTCCGGTCCTTTCTGCAAACACAACTTCATTTCCATTCCCCTTAGCGAACTTGGGCTTACATTCCTTCTTGCCAACCTCCATATACTCTTTGCTACTTTAGTTCTGAAAAGCTTTAGCGACATGACATAGTAAAGAGAAAGCTTGGCAGTAACATTACCCAAATATATCTTGATTACTCACCACAGTAATGCCATGAAGGAGTCCTTATTTAAAGGATTGCAGAGGACATGTCCTTCCAATATAGTCTTTGGGTGGGCAAGTGACAAGAAGACTGTATCACTGGTTCCTAGGCTCACAGCAACATCACCTTCTTTCAGATTCATTCCTACCAAAAAGATGCCAAAATATGGCCAATAACTGTCACTGTCAATCACATTTACAATCACATTTATAGAGAAGCCATTCCTTCCAAAGGCTATAATAAAATGAATGGATTAATCAAATCTGAGTAGTGCATGTGATACAAAATAGAATTCATATAAGAAACAATTTTTCTATTCATGTTATGTTATTTATTACATTTGGCTAGCAATAATTTCAAACTAAGAAGTACAAGTGTTTAATTGTTGTAACAAGCTTTTGTAATAAAGAGAAAGAAAGAAAGGGAAAGTAAGGAAAGTATGTCCATTAGATGACACACTGATATTTGGGAGATGCGTAAACTTTCTGAGTAGAATATTTTGAAAATGGTTAATGTTATGAAAAAAATATTTACACAAATTGCATATTTTAATGGTCTCTATACCTTCTGTTTATCTTTTATGATATCCTAGTTATACAAAATTATATAAAATTCAACCAAATAAAATAGACCTGACAGGCTCAGAGAAAGTGTAAAATATAAGTTTAATGTTCATGTCAATTTGTCAAACAAAATATATTGAAGTATGTATTTTAATCAAAATAATCACTTCTTAGAAAATAAAAAATGTGGAAAAATGTTCCATGTAAAGGGTAGTTTGGGGTGGGGAAACTTTCTTGAAAATCTTTGTGTCGCATCCTTGGAATGCATACATGCACATAAAAAATGCTTCTTTCAGAATTAGTGAGGCTCAAAACACGTATTTTTGGTGAATGTTGATATTTAATTTTTGGGTGGAATACAATACCTTCTCTACATTTAGGTATAGACATGTGGAGAGAATGTAAAACTTGGGAGAATTTATGCCAGCCAATAAGGAGACTTGTATCAAGCTTTGCAGTATCTCTAATTGATGCAATTAGATTCTACAAGAATTTGAAGTCAATTATGAAGAAATTAAGGCACTTGTACATTGCAAGTCAACCTTGAGATATGCTATTATGAATATTTGAGATTGCATTGAGGGTTTACCAGGATAGTTGAATAAAATGAGAAGGTTTAATGCATGTATGGGCATCTCATCATGGTAGCTCAAGTGTCAAGAGCTTCAGCACAAAGAGCAAATGCTTTGTGGTTTAAGTCCCAGCTGCCGAATTAAATTTTCAAAGTCTGATTCAACTTTTCAACTAAATGCTAAGTGTAAAAAAACAACTGTCAAAATATAAATTAACCCTAATTGAGGTTAACTGTAAAGCCTGGAAATTAAAAGCACTTGCAACGTTGCAAGTCACATTTAAGATATAATATCTTGAGTATTTGAGATCACCTTAAAGGTTTACAGGGATACTTGATTCAGATGACAAGGTTGGGCATTTTGCCTTGGTAGCTCAAGTGGTATGAGCATCAGCATTGATGCCAAAGAGCCAAAGATTGTGGTCCAAGAACAGGTTTGGTATTGAATTTTTCAAACATAATTCAACTTTTCATTCAATCCGGAGTGGTTAAAATAAGTAGGTAAATATTAATTCTTATTAAAACATGAAACATTTACATTACCTAAATGGGTATTCCAAAAAGGTGGCTACAGAGCATGTTCATATAATGAAACAAAAAACGTTTATAACAAACTTTGTTTAATGGTTTTATTTGAAACCTAAGTAAGAATGGTGAAATGCATACAAACTTAACTGTCCATAGCCTCTCTCTTTAAATTACACTGCTTTTAGTAAGGCAAGCTTTAGAAACAACTTAACCTCATATGTAAAAGGTAATAAAAGAATGCATTAAAACATTTATATTGAATGACTAATGTATTCAAAATTTTCTCAGCATTCGGAAAGGTAGAATCAAGACTGCAAAATTCAATGCTATATCTGGGATTTGAACCACAGATCTTCCAGTTTTCGTCAGTTGCTCTTATCACTGAGCTAACATAGTAACAGGTCAGTACATCATTAAATTCCCAAACTGACTTGCAATTTTTCCCAGTAAACCACAAGATCTCAAATTCATTTTGAGATGACATTCCCCAATGGTGACTTACAATGTCTTAAGTCCCAGGCTTCATAGTTTAACCAACTATTAGATCAATCAATGGTAATTAATTGCTCTTCCGCACAAGCCACGTGTAAGACAAGGTTGGAAAGGTAGAATCAGACTGGAAAATCCAATGCCATAAGCAAAACTTGAACCATGGATCTTCTGGTTTCTGTCCGGGTGCTCTAAACAACTGAGCTACCATGGCAACATGCCAACACAGCATTTAATTCCCAAACTGACTGCACTCTCCTAGTAAACCACCCTTTCCAACCTTGTCCTACATGCAGCTTGTGTTGAACAATTAATTACCATTGAATGAACTAATAGTTGGATAAACTATGAAGCCTGGGACTTAAAGTGCTTACGACATTGCAAGTCGCCACTAGAGTGTCATCTCAAAATGAATTCAAGATCTCCTTCTGGTTTACCAGAAAAAATGTGAGTCAGTTGGGGAATTTATTTTGTGCCGGCAAATCGCCATGGTAGGCCAGAGCAACTGGATGGATTCAAATTCCGACTATGGCATTGAATTTTTCAGTCTGATTCTACCTTTCCATCCTTGTTCTAAACATAGCATTAGTGTGTGGAAGAACAATTAATTACCATTTCTCAGCAATGTTTAAAAAGCAACTTTCTGATTATTTATTGGTATGCCAGAAGAAAAACAACCATTTTGGCTTAGCAACTCACCTATGAGTGAAGCAGGATTATCACCTGTGAAGGCTACAACACGACAGCTTGGACTGAATCCAAACCTCTCCACATAGTAGTTGGCTATGGGACCTATATCAGTGTAGGAAGGCACCAACTCTCCAAGTTTTTCCTCTAGATTTGGTGCAACAGCCTAAGTAAGTAAAAGAAAACAAAAAGATAGTATTTCTGATAGAAGCTTATAGGTTTCCAGAAAATTCTAAAAGTGTGTGTGATGTTTCATAAGTGTACAACAAACAATAAGTAGTAAAATCATGAGAAAATAGTAGCTACAGGAAATAATTAAAAAGAATAGATAAATATGTACAAACCACTTACTCTTTAGGAATGCTTTTCTAACAAAATGTGTTAAAACAGTTATGGGACTATTTCTATGTAATGTTATCAGGCCAACATGAAAGATTTTGAAACACATTTCAAACTACGATAAGTATATCCTTCATTATTCATGATGATAGAAGAATTTAATTAAAAAAAAAAACAGTATGAAACAAAAGTGGTAAACACAACCATCACTTGGACTGATTGTTAAAGGAAAGTCAAAAAGAAAGTGAACACACATGCAAGATAGGATTACATACATTACTTTGAAGTACAAGCTCTACAAAAATGAAAGTACCTCAGTACAGCAACCGTAACAAAGTAACCGGTTCAACAGAAGATTTTTGTGACTTTGTTCTCAACTAGACAGAACAGTGAGCCATTGATGAGTGAAATTTGGTTCATAGATCTTTTGTGCTCAGCTCTTCACCATAATAGGCACAGTATACATACGCATATGACAAGATATGACATGGCTTTAGCCTTTTTTGTTCTGCTTTCCTACACAATTAAAAGTGTGTAAGTACACAGCTGTCATTCAAGAAACTTTAAATGTTCCTCTCAGATTTAGAATGAATAAACACTGCTACTCACTGGAACATGGGTTACCTGCTGCTTTTGCAGTCTTCATGCTAAATCAGTATACATGCTTGTACAAATTGAGGTATACAAAAAGAATACAATGATCCAGAAAACAAAACTTCAAAATCAGTATTCACTTAATGCTAAGTCTTGCATTTGTATCATATCCAGATGTAAAAGATGTATTTCAATAATTGTGAGTCCATGCACCACACAGCATACTTCCAAAGCTTAATTATTTTGATGTTAATATTATCACTGCATAAAGAGTGAGCTGAGGGAAGCTGTGCAGTATTATCCTGTGGACATTTGGAACCAATACATTTCAACATTGAGCAAACAGCACAGGCCCAACCACTTCAGTGAAAGCTGCAACAAATTGTTTTTTGGTATTGATAGGAAAACATTAACCTATTCTAATCAGCAATCCATATGACTATATACAATAAAAATAAAAAAAGATAATAAAATAAAAAATTAATTAATTAAAAACAGAAAACTGGGACCATACTTACCACTTCTTGAAACTAAAACCTGTAAAACCTTCTCTCATCCAGCAAAGCATAATGATTTTGCGATTACATGAAATTTAGAATGATAAATATTCAGTGCAATAAATGTATAAAAATTATGTGCAATATAAAGGGAATTTCATTTTATAAGAATCCTTGAAGACATGGTAGTACTGCTTCTTTCTGTCACACATACTGAAATTCTTTCTAGTACCACAGATAAACATGTATTAAAGCAAACAATGGCACTTCCTAAGCTGTACACCACTTTTTAGTCTGTATTTTGCGCTTCATAACTTCAACTAAAAACAAAAACTGTCACAAAAAATCTGATGTGTTACTCTTGTACAAGCTATTTTTACAAACGATTATTCTCCAATTCATTTTGAAGATTGAGAAGCTAGTAACAGTGATGTGTCATAATTTAAAATAAATGGAGTTGAAGGTTGTTACACTACATCACTAAAATGTTCTTACTTGAACACGTTTCGGGAGACAGTTTGCCCCCATCGTCAGCATGTTTTCAACTGATTTAGCCAGTTATTGTCTGGGGAATGTGTGTGACTAGTAGTGTTCTCTGGTGCTGGGCTGATGAACCTCCAAAGGCTGCTGGGTAGCGGTAGTTTGAAATTCATTAGATGATTCCTGTATTTGATGATATGTATTTTTTCCCAGATGTCCAATTCATTGCTGCTGTTGATCGGTTTTAAGAGTTTTATGTTTGGAGTGATTTCATGGTTTGAAGACCAGAAATGCTGACAATGGGAGCAAGCCGTCTCCCAAAACACCTTCAAGTAAGAACATTTTAGTGATATAGTGTAACAACCTTCAACTCTCTTTGTTTTAGATTCTCCATCTACTTCATGTTAATCAAGATGAACCGTTGCAGAAGCTATCTTATTGTTAGTTTTCTTGTAGGTGCAAGGGGAATATGGAAATTAGTAGGCTTTAAGCGATAGTCAAATCTCTTAAGAGCTGGTTGCTATGTGGAGCATTTCATATGACATTAAAAAAAAAAAAGAATAATGAATTCCCATTTGAGAAAAAGTATATGTACGTTTTAACAAGATCTGCCTCTTTGTGTAGTAACATTTTGTCTGTCTCTTATGGTTTACCAGTTATGCAATAGTCATTCAGAATGAAGAGGACTCTCGGGGAGGACATTCCCAGAAAATTCATGATATACATTTCATTTGCCATGAAAATATCTTAAACATATGATATTTTAATCAAAATCGTTGAGCCAGTTTCGAGAAAATCAAAATTTTCGAAAAATGTTCCATGTAAAGGGTAATCTGAAGTGGGGGGATTTTTTTGAAAATGTTCGTGTCGCATCTTTGGAAGATACTGAACCTAAATACCAAGTTTGGTATTTACCTGACTTTTCGTTTTGTCTAATTTTTTATTTAATTCAGGGGGCCTCAAAACATGTATTTTGAGTGAAATCTTGATATCGAATTTTTGGGTGGATTGTAATACTTCCCCTACTTACTATACACAGTAGAGAAATAAAAATGGGGAACTTAAATCCCATAGCCATAGAATAAGAATAAGATGAACTCACATGTGGGAGTTCGCTTCATAATTCACATTACCCATTAATGCAATACCAGGGAGACACAATACTCATCTACCTTTGTTACCTTGGAACTTCACTATATAACACTATCAAAATAAAACAGATTATTTAAAATATTAATAGAGTTTTCTACAGTTTTGAGGAAAATGTCAACGTTCACAGAATGTTACTTCAGAAGTCCATTGAAGGTTTTAGAATCTAGTGAATGTAAATTCAATTAAATGTTCATCTGGGCAATTGGTTTTGATTCTATAAAGCAGTCATGCATTGTCTGTTCTGCTTCTATTTTAATGATGTTCAATTAATTATTAACTCTATAGGCTTCAAGCTCATCTGCTATCCCTAATTTTCAATCATAAATTTAAATCAAAATCATGAGGGATAACACAAACAAATGAAGTTTTAATCTGGCTTACCTCAAGTATTTCATGTGACCATTTCTTGTTATTTAAATCCATGAGATTCATTCCTGAGCCATCTGCGAAATCGATGGCTGCATAGTCACCAAGAAATAATGAGCAAATGAAACTGCTCACTAAAGAGATTCGCTGAAAAAAAAAATTTACAGCTTTAAATACTTAAAATAAATTTTTAATAAGCCTAGCTTCACTTCTTTACCAAAAACCTACTGGAATATAATTCAAAGACTTTAAAGTCTCTGCACAGAAGGATATAACAAAGAATACATAAGATCCATAACATTGAACAGAAAAATGACTTTCCAAAAAAAATTATGCACAGGAAGATGAAGAAATGTAAAGAACTAACAAATAATGGAAATAAAAAATTTCAAAAGTTCAATATCCACCCTTGGGCATCCACAACTTTGGTAAAAGATTCACGGAATATGGTACAACTATCTCAACCATTTTTTAAACAGTATACTCCGAACAAACTAAAGAACAGAATTCAGGTGTTTATGGAAATGGATACAATGGCTGTAGGAAAATACACATAGAGAAGCAAAGAGGAACATAAACGTATAGTTTAACTAGCAGATAAGAAACATAAAATATGCGACTGGCAAAATTGACAGCAACAAAGCAGTTTTGTACATACATATATGGAAACTTAATAAAAATGATTCCATTAAAGCATTTTTGTTCTACAGATGAACACTTGAAGGAAAAATCAAGGCTTTTTAAGAGTCCTTTAAAACACTGAACTCTCTATTTGGGAAAAAACTATTCATACATGAAACTAAATACAATTTACCAAATTTTGATGTCCCATATGAAAATGATTTCATCATACAGCATGTCCAAACAGGAAATGCCATCTACAAGCCACAGGAGAGGCGCAGTAGTGATTCTAGGCTGATAATGGAGGAAACAGTCTCCAAAACCTGTTATAATAATTTTTGGTAAAAAAAAAAGAAGCTAGGGAGATTAAAAGCTAATTTTGACTATTTAATATGTTAAAAAAATTCACTGTGTTTCGCATAAGAGAAGAAATAAAATACGATTTTTTATATTATATAGGTTCATAGAGTTAAAAGATGAAAACTATTGCCTTCCTTCAGTTTTCAAAAATTAATATTTAATTTCTAATATTATCTCAAAATCATAGAGCAGGCTTGGTTATGATCAGATAATGAGAATAACGGCATATATAATCCTAAAGAATACAGTGTGAAAATCAGAAGGTTGCTGAATATGAACAGTTGTGAAGTTGCCAGTATTGAAAAATATACTTTATGGAAAACAGGTTTCAATTATGGCAACTGTCAGTTCCTTAAGTCTTCAAGTGGTGTGGTAATGTGTAGTGCTTGATATTTAACTTTAAATGACACTTCTGAATTGTATTTGGCCCTTAAATTTCTAAGGTAAATTCTTGAATTATCAAATGAAACTATAAAAATGATTTTAGATTTTTTAAAATTTATGCCATACTTCTACAAGATCATAAATTTTAACCAAATTTGGGATGAGTTGGCAGCTTAACTTTAGATTTTGGCAGAACTCTTCAAGAGCAATATAGAGACAGGAGTCACGAAGGCTTTCCCCTGGATATTCAAACGATGTTACCGCTATGTTGATGACATTCTTGCAATAGTCCCGGAAAAACACTTGGAAAATGCACTAAATTATTGAACCTTCAGGAAAAATCCATAAATTTCACAATGGAAAAAGAACAGAATGGACAACTCCCCTTCCTTGACCTTAAAATCATCAAGAAAGAAAACCACCTAACTTTCGGCATCTACAGGAAACCCACACACACAAATAGCTACATAAAACAAAATAGTTTCAATCCCATTTCCCACCAGCATGCAGCACTCAACAGCCTGACACACCGACTAGTCAACATCCCTATGAACAAAGAGGAATACACATTTGAGCTAAACAACATATTGAACATAGCTACAGAAAATGGATTCAGGCCAAAAACAATACATAAGAAAATAAACAGAGCCGTGCAAAAAGAAAATAAAAGAAGTTACCACACTCATCCCTACTGAAAAAGAAAAGATGATCTTCAAAAAATTCACATACCACCCAACAGCTTTCTACAAATTCCAGAGAATCTTCAAGCAACACATCTTTTTGGCCCCAAAAAACAATTACACCATCAAAATCCTACTAAACTCCAAACTAAAAGACGACATCCCACAGGAGAACAAACCAGGAATATACCAGATCAGCTGCAATGACTGCGAAAAAATCTACATTGGGAAAACCAAAAGAAATATAAAAACAAGAGCAAAAGAATACCTCAGTTACATAAAGCAAAAACAGGAAGATAAATCAGCAGTAGCTCGGCACTTTTGGAGAGACAAGCACACCATAGACAGAAACCCAAAAATACTAAAAAACATCTCAGGAAAAGCAGAACTTAAACTTGGCAAAACATTTATATTTGGAAAAACAGAAACCACACTTATAATTTTGAAACCCCACCAGGAGACTTACTTTTGAAGTTCTTCCAACCGCCACCAGAGATCAAGCTAACTACTAAGACGAAGGATGCGGGCAGTCGACAGGGAACTGAGGATGGGAGCAATTAGCTCCTGAAACATGTATTCGTTATAAAAACAAGTAAGTGATGTAGTGTTACAATCGACTCAAAATTACTGTTAATTTTGTGCCAATTTTAACTACATTTGGAATGAGTTATCAAAGTTTCTTCAAACTACATTGGCAAGGCAACTCACCTCAAATGCATACATTTTTACAAATCTTTCCATATAAGCTACCCTTCATTTTGCACCAAATTCAAACAAAGCTGAAATGTGCACACAAATACTCTTTAAACTTTTATGTATTAAATTTCAACTTCATTTATGCAGTGAGTCATGAAATGCAGCATGCATACAGATAGAAGGAAGACCTACACAGCATTATCACACCTAAAATTACAATATGTAATCAAGATATCATATTTACCTCTGTATTGTTATAAGCAGCTGTCTTTGTTTGAAATATCTTGGATATCTGTGAAGCTGTAAATCTCTCATAGGCTCTTGAGCCTGTTATTTTTGCTAGTTTCTGAAACAAATCAGTAAGATTAAGTGTCCATTTAAATATTCCAGCCATGTAAACATGAAATGCATTTATTTCTTTTGATGTGAATAGAATGCTTTACTGCTGTTGATATGGCACTGAAGTTATTTAGGATATTTGCATAAAATCATAATGTACCTCTGGACCACCCACAGCTGCTTCCAACTGGTTACATTGTTTGCTTGTGCTACTATCCTGCCAAATTGGGGATTCTGTGAGTGCAAAGGTTCCCCGCAGCTGGTCATGTAGGAATCTCTCAGGTCGCAAGTTCTGTAGTAAATACTGTGACCCTTTGTTCCAGTATACTGAGCCATGTTGCTAGGAAAAATAAATTATCTATCAATCATTTAATTCAATTTAATTTATTCATTGTTTCAATCATTCAGTTTAATGCACAGTGATAAAAGATATGCCAAGACACTAAACATGCTTAGTAGAAATTATAAATAATATATACAAAGCATATAAACATCAATGTTGCCAGTTTGTTATATTTGGTTATTTAATTTACTTAGATGATAAGAATAAACAAATTAAAATATAATTCTATTATAGTATAGTATTTATAGTATAGTATTTATTGTGCTAAGAGTTTTACAAATTTGATTGTCTACTGCATTTTGACCCTGGTCACTTATTCAGTAGACAATCACTACAGTTTATTTACATTTTACAATCTCTTGTCACTAAATTATCTTGCTCTTTTTTTTTCAGTTTTTTTTTCATGTCCCATTTCCACTTTCTTTTTTTCACTTTCCATTTATTGATTACTTAACCATCACACATTCACTATAGTTTTCCATTCAAAAATTCTATTATAATGAATATAAAACTTATAAACTACACAAATGATATTAAATTCTAAATATTCACAGAGTAAAAGCAGTGTTCCTGCAAAAAAGTCTTTACTCTGGATTTAAATATTACACTTCTCTGTAGCTTTTATTGAATTTAGAAGGGAATTATATATTTATTGATTATATTATTTATTTATATATTATATTTAGATGCAAACTCTTATAATTGTATATATAACAAAGTGATCATATTTACATGATGTAAAATAACAGCAGATATCATCTTAAATCTAGAAAGAAATAACGAGAACATCAGTTATAAACATTAAAAAGAGAAGCACTATTAACTGTGAAGTTATTTTCATTTTCATTTTAAAATATAAATGAGCCAAAGTACACATTTAAAACTTCACTTGCACAAAATGATCTTGGAACGTTTTTGGAGACATTTGTCTCCATTCTCCATATGGTGGTGACTGAATTCCCCAAATGACTCCATTTTTATTTTCTCTACTACGTATAGTAAGTAGGGGAAGTATTGCATTCCACCCAAAAATTCGATACCGAGATTTCACCGGAAATACATGTTTTGAGGTGCACTGAATGCATATAAAGCATTTTTGGAAACATGTCCATGTGCATGTCTGTGAACAGCATAATTCAGAAATGAATAGTCGGATAAACACCAAACTTGGTATTTAGGTTCAGTATCTTTCAGAGATACGACACGAAGGTTTTCAAGAAAATCCCCCCATGCCATATTACCCTTTACATGGAACATTTTTCAAAAAGTTTAATTTTCTCAAAAATGGCTCTTAACAATTTTGATTAAAATATCATATATTTAAGATACTTTCATGACAAATAAAATATATAATGAATTTTTTGGGAATGTCTCCAAAAGTATTCTTCGTTGTGAATGACTTTTGCATAACTGTCAAACCATAAGAGATAGACAAAATTTTACTGCACAAAAAATGTAGATCGTGTTAAAACATACAATTTATGTCATATAAATTTTTTTTGTTGAGTGAACATTTTCCAGATATTGCTTGTTATTCCCTTAAGTATTCCAATACTTATACTTTTCTCAAATGGAAATTTGTTATTCATTTTTTTTGTCCTGGTAATGCAAAGAGAATGGAATACTCGACATAGCAACCAGCTCTTAAAATATTTGACTATCGTTTAAAGCCTACCACATTCCCCTTGCATCTACAAGAAAATTAGCAATAAGATTAACATCTCGATTAACATGAAGCATATGGAGAATAAGCGTTTGTAAAAATAGTTTGCTACAAGAGTAGAGAAAGTCATGTGAGTGTAACACATCAGATTTTTTTAAATGAATTTTGTTGTGGTTTACCAGAAACAAATACGACTCAGTGGGGGAATTTAATGTAATGTCAGCATGTTGCCATGGTAGCTCAGTTGGTTAGAGCAACTGCATGGAAAGCGGAAGACCATTGGTTCAAATTTCAGCTATGGCATTCAATCTTTGAGTCTGGTTCTAGCTTTCTAACCTTGTCTTAGGCACAGCTTGTGTGAAAGAACAATTATTATATTATACAAGCTTTAAGCAGCAAATTCAGGGCACAGGCTGTGGTGTGTACAGCAGCTGAGATGCAAACCTCACGTGAGCAGTAAGGACATATTCTTGAAGTCTTGTATATGATTATCTTCCTATTGCAATTTCATAGGAATTCTGTCACAGAAAAGCTATTTTTCTACTCGCTTGATATCAATGATGGTAAAATCAGAAGAAACTTTTAATGATGTAACATGTATGTATGGAGTCGAACCTAACTCAATCCTTCCTCTCTTTAATTTTTAGCAACATGCAAATTAATTCAATGATTTTAAAATGTCTTTATACAACAAAAATCTTGCACAAAAGGAAAAGTAAAATCCCTAATTTAAAATAACTATCATTATGAGGATTGTATAATAAATGAATATGAATTTTATTTAATTTCAATTGTTTACTATGTTTGTTATATGCAAGCAAAAGATTTATGAAGATAAAACCTGAAACTCTCACAAGTTATCCTGAAGCAAGAGTTGGCAAATGTCATGTATTCAATTAGTCATGTTTTATGTATAAAGAACTTCAAAATCCATTCATATTAAAACATACAAATCATTCAGAGGTTGGAAACATGCTTTTTCTGTAATAAAGATATATTCTTATTTTAGAAGTTGTACACAATTGTTGCAACTTGTATGAGATTCATTTTTAAGTTAAGTACGGGTAATTTAAACAAAAAAAAAAAGTTAGCATATTATTTTCAAAATATTTTCATAGGATTTTACACACCCTAAAATACTTCTGCACTTATTTTTGCCATTACTGAGGTACTTATTGTAATAAAAACCATTTTGGTACCTATTCAATAGAAAGATGCTGACTGCAATAAAGGACACTCTGCACTTCTTATTTTACAATCATCTTCAAGAAACCTGTAAGAAGCACTACAGCAGCAGACATTCATCGCCAACTGTATGAGGTGTATTAGTGCTGGAATGGTGAGGAAGTGGGTCAGGAAGTTCAATGAGGGTCGTGAAAATATGCAAGACCTCATTGCATCCTTTGTTTGGGGACAATTGGACCATTCTCCCTAATTTGGCACCAAGTAATTTTCACCTGTTTCTTCATTTGAAGAAATTCCGTGGTGATAAATACTGTGATGATGCAAAAGGGACTTGCAGACATGGCTTCCAACACAGATGGCATCTTTATATGACAAAGGGATGTAAACAATGGTTACCTATTAATAAATGCCTCAATAGTGGCAAATAAATTACACAGAGAAGTAGTTTAAGCTGTATAGAATCCCATGAAAATTAAATATTTTTAAAATCATGGCCTGCTAATTAAAAAAAAAAATTATTATTGGTATTTTCTTTAAAATTGAGCCTTGTAATTACTAAGCTCATATATAGCAGCAAACCAGTGGTCACACTTGTAAAGAATGTGTACTAATCTCATAATAATGCAAAAAATTCCAGCAATTACAACAAAAGTTAAGATATTTACTCACCAAAAGAATTACAAAAATTCAAAGGCTTCGTCAAGTAACAAATTCTCTTAGTATACAGCTTACAATTAATATGTACAATTAAACAGAAACTTAAACAAGATTACAAATTATTTACATGAGAGTAAGTATTAGCTCAGGAAAATGTAGTAGTCATGAATCAAATGCTATCTCTCGCATACAATTTTCTACGCTCATTACATTACATAGGCGTCCTTTATTATACCATTTATTTATTTGCTTGAAGCTCATTGCAGAAGGTTCTGCTCAAAAGTTAATTGGTGAGTCAGTATATGGCATTTGCTTAGCCACTATAAGGAACACCATCTCTGAGTGGGTTACAAATAGCCACCAGCAGCAATGGACATAAGTGGAAGGACATAGACATAGTAAGAGAAAGTTGCTGTACCAACTCTCTTACCAAGATGTCTTAAAAATCAGTAGGCCACAAATGAAGCTAATAGGCCTATTTAGAGGTCACTGCACAATAAGAAAATGCCTTTATATAACAGGTATCTTTAAGAAAAATCCAATTTGCAGGTTATGTGGTGAGGAGGGAGAAACTGCCCCTCATATAATCTTTGACTGCAAAGTACTAGCCAGACAAAGATATGAGCACTTGGGAGTGACTAGAGATCAACAGGAGATCTCCCAGGAAAGAGTCTAGTTAGTAGTCTACAATCCCTTGTTAAGGATACTGCGACGTATAAAAGGCTCATACAACTGATTTGTTTTGTCTTTTATAAAAATCTACGAGATTTTCTGAACCCAATGATGTATCACATTGCAGGTATTCTCAATGTTTAAGCTCTTAAACAGTGGCTTAAATATGGCATCACCTGGGACGCACCCCCACATTACTGTAGTTTTTTTTTTTTTTTTTCAGTTTTTCCGTAAGATTAAATTTTAGAACTTTAGGTAAATTTTACTCAGAAACTAAAGTTAGAGGGCTGAAATTTTTGTGACGTTACAAACCAAGCAGTTTATCAATTGTTAATTTTGTTTCAATTTTTATCTTAATAGATCAAAAAATAATCCACTCACTTTATCATTAAGCCCTTTCTCCCTCATGAAAAAATGGAAGATCTATCAACAAAATTGTGGCAGCTATGTACACTTAACTAATAACATCTGTTTTTAGAATTTCATTCCTTGGCCTGACTTTAGGACCATGCTGACTAAAAGTATAATTGATATTACATATTCTTGCATTATCAGCGCATTAAGAAACAGTTGTTTGATAAATGGTATGATTTTTATTACTCTATGAAACAGAAAACCCCTTGAATTCTGATTTTAAAATGAAATAGATGAACACAAAAATTTGTGCTTTGCACACATGCCAGTGTCCTTAAAAATACTAGTCTATTTAACTGAACCAATAAAGCTGGAGAATAATAAAATAGACTTACAGGTTTCAGTGTTCCATCTTTACATTAAATTAATCTAATCGAAGCTCATTACAAAGTTTATGTCTTGGGACTACTTATATAAAAATCTGAAGCATAATATTCACATAACTTTTTCTACCATTCATCATTTATTAATGTGTATAAAAACTACTCTTATGAAAGACTGCTTTTCTATCTACTTCATTTTAATCGAGATAAACCTTCATAGGAGTAGCTACAATACACATTTTGTTATAAATGCAAAGGGAATAGAAATAGTCAAATGTTTAAGCACTGGATGCTACATGCTGTTTTAAACTTCCATAATCTTTCCATGCAACTGTGAGAAACAACTGAATGTCAATAGGACTTTAAAAGAATGATACAGGATTGGACAATTCAAAGCATTACTAAATGGAGATCTCGGAAATGGCTGATGCTTCAAAAAATGCTATTTTAAATACATGCATGCTTTAAACAGATCTACATTTTTTTCTGCATAACATTTTTGTCTATCACTTAATGTTTATCAGTTATACAAGATTATACAAAATGCCTTCCGAATGAAGAGGACTTCACAGGCTATTCCCTGAAAATTCAAGATATACATTTTATTTGTCATAAAAATATCTTTAATATTGAGTATTTTAAAATCGTTAACCATTATTTAGAAAATAAAAAGTTTTGAAAAATGTTTCATGCAAAGGGTAGATATGATGGAAGGATTTTCTTGAAAAATTTCATGTTGCATCTTTGGAAAATACTTGAATTATCCTGCACACACACACGCACACGCACACCTGCAGACCTTTTTGTAAACATGATTTTGTTTTATTTGTGGGACCTCAAAACATGTATTTCCAGTGAAATCTTGGTATCACATTTTTGGAAGGAATACAACACTTCCCCTACTCATTATACAAAGTACAGAAAGTAAAAATTGATTTTTCTGTGCACTTTACCTTAATCACAATAAAAATTGTTTGCCTAGATATGGCTTCAAATTAATAATACGGATTTGGTTACACACAAGATGTAAAAGCAATATTCCATTATTTATGTCACAAATTGGCTTTTATTTCTTATGACTTCATATAATCATGGGTAGTGACTGCAGTGGACAAACTATACAAAAGAACACTTTAATTGTATTTAATACTACAAAAAATCGTTAATAAGCTCTACACTTTTCCTGTGGTAAGTTTTTATTTATCTCTTATGATTTCACAGTTAATTAAAATTCAGTGAAAATTAAGAGAAACTTGTGAGACATAAAATTCATTACAGCCATTTTCAACAAAATAAAACAATACAAATTTTTCCATGTAAAGAAATGTTTGGAGTGATGAGAATTTTGTGAAAATCTTGCATTTGAATCCTTGGAAGATGCTACACTTAAACATGAAGCTTAACATTTATTGAAGCATAAAATGAGAAAATAAAAAAGGGTATTATTGCCACATCTTCACCAGCTGCAACTATTCTTGGAATTATTGATAGAGTAATAGTAGCATTTCTGCTGTTGCCAAATTTACAGTTTAGCTTTACTGACAAACATTTTCATGATGACCTAGATAACTTTAAAGTTTTGCACTAGCTGTTACTAATGCATTAATTATATCATTACCTGTGCAGTACCTGACAGGGATGCTACCCGTTCAAAATTTACTCCTGCTACCTTGAGGCGATCTAGGATCATATCCAAAGCCTTGATCCACATTAGCACAGGTGCAGTGACCACATGACTTCCTGCACGAACAATTGCACCAGATGATGTCCTGTCATGATAACAATAATTCCTAAGTTTTCAAGTAAATTTCTCTCTAAAAGAGTACCCATTTCTTCTCACAACCCAGGTAACTTAATGTTACATTTATACTTTTTAGTTTGCATGCAGTAATTTTCAGCAAGACTGAAAGTAACAAAAATGATCTTTCTAAACGCCATTAACTGCAAGGATCTTTTGATAAGTTAATAAATCTGCTCATGAGAAAATGTCTGAAAACAAACATTTTAAAAATTTACTTACAGAAAGTATTGAACATGGACTGATAGCATACACTTTCTACTTCAATTTAGCTTATTTAATTATTTTAACTGGTTAACCATATTAGTATGGATAAGAGTGAGTGATAATGCAATAATTTTCAACTTATTTTGTTGCTGTAACATTTTACTAATAAAGCTGTAAGATTAGCAATATAGGTATCAAAATAAACATGAATTTTGTTTATGACCAAAATATATTGACTTAAACCATGTCTTCAGGATTAATAATATAAAATTCATTATTTTGAGAGAGATTCATCTTTCCTCCCAAGGGATCTGACATATGACTTCTATACAATCAGGTAAATGTCATCATTTCTAACACTCCTCGTATATGGCCTACCTCATTCCACGAAGCAATGACTAGATCCATATTTCAATATTGTCAAATCTTTTACTCACTTCTTTCCAGAAAACTTTCACAATATTTTCTCCTCATTCTCCACATATCTCTTAAACCATTACTTTTTAAATTGTTCTGCTGTACACGTACCCACCTACTCTTCATTAGCACTCTTTCCAGAAATTTTAAACATTCTTTCAGTATCCTATTCTAATATTTCATAACCAAACCCTTCATCATCCACCCATTTCCATTTATGCAACTTCCATGTTATTCTTGGTAATTAAGCATTTTATGATAAACCAGAAGTATTATTTATAGTGATGTTATGTAACATTTAAAATTTTTTGAGTTGGAAAATGTAAATTCCCATCACATATATGCGCTAGATGTTATCGCAGGAGCGCTTTTGAGAGATGTTTCTCCCATCTTCAGCTGAGAATCCAACTGACGGATCTCCCTCTCCCCTCTCCCCAAGAAGCTTTTCATTAAACGTTATTTCTGCCCTCTGTTGGGAAACCTTGGAACCTAAAGCTGTTGCTGCCCTCTGTGTTGTCTGTTGGTCACTCATCATGCTTCTTTCAAGACTTTTCAACAGAATGCAGACCAATTACATCACAAGAGAGAAGAAAGAAGCATGATGAGTGACCAACAGACAACACAGAGGGCAGCAACAGCTTTAGGTTCCAAGGTTTCCCAACAGAGGGCAGAAATAACATTTAATGAAAAGCTTCTTGGGGAGAGGGGAGAGGGAGATCCGTCAGTTGGATTCTCAGCTGAAGATGGGAGAAACATCTCTCGAAAGTGCTCCTGCGATAACATCTAGCGCATATATGTGATGGGAATTTACATTTTCCAACTCAAAAAATTTTAAAATTAAGCATTTCTCTGGAAAACTTTATATGGATCAAGTTAAGGGTACCCATCCTTCATAGAGTCCACAAATTTCATATAATATTTTGGCTTTTACCTATATTTTAAACATACTACAGCCATTAAATTCCATTTCTGGTGTCTTATATAAGTATCCTGATACCCTATGATTACTGACACAGCTCCCTTTCCCAATATAAATGTGTTTTACTTCTCTCATTTTCCTCCTCAATATTGTTTCCTCATTACATACAATTTCATAGTGCTTTTTATTAATCTTTCTCTGCCTTTGACTACTTTTTGTGTCGACTTTATTTACTACCCTTTTTAAAAACTACCATTTGGATTTTCTCTAATGCAGGTTAGTGATTTGTATAAATCTATACATAAAATAAAACTATGACCAAAATATCATAACTTAGTTTACACTTATAGAAAAGGCCATATAGCATTTTAATTACTTACACCTAAGGGTTTTTTCTAATGAAGTGTAAAATCAAAATACAGAAATATCTCTATTGTTATTAATTTTTTTATGTTACAGAACAGAAGTTTATAAACATAATACTTTTCACAAGTTTTCAAGCGCAACATTTAGACAGGATGAGCATTTAAAGAGTTAGGTCCATTTACAATGAAAATTAACTGTAAGAATAATGTGAACTTAGAAGCTAGATGATACAGATTTTAATGGAATCATTCACAATGAATCATGTAAACATAAAATAAACAAGACAGTCACAGAGAAATTCTCATCATGTGATCATCTGCCATCTCCCATCAGATTTTCCGTCACCATGTGTTGATTCACAAACACACATTCTGTATAAGATCACCAGCCAAGAATCACTGGGATATCCATAAAAATTGCAGCAAAACAAGTAGTGATTGTATGTTATGCATTTTTGTGCATTGTAAGTCCTTTAACCAGGTAACTAACTCTTGCTTATTTTGATACATGTACATAACCTCTATTGATGGTAATTGCTTTGCAGGTGGTCATTTTAACTCAGCTGTTTGACACTCTCTTGCAATTGGCTGCTTCTTAAATTTGCATTTGTCGATGTGAATGACAATACATCACATTAAGTTTATGTCTAAGTTTTACAATTTCATTTAATGCTTAATTTTCATTATGAATGGCCCCTTTAGGCTGATTCCAACAACCTAAGAACAGAAATGAAAATGGAAAGCAAAGCAGCATGCCACATTTTAGTTTACAATATCCCAATAATGAGAATGAGAATGCATTTGATGACCATATTAATAGCAAAGTGAAAAGTCAATTTTGCACATTGAGAAGTCATTTGTTTGTAACTGACCAAACTTCACCTGCTTCCAATTCAGCCAACATAATGCAGATTAGCCAATGTCAAAATTTAACAGAATAAACATTTTTCTAAATGAATCTTAATAAAGCTATCAATAAATGTTTACGTTTAGAAGATAAAACTCATAAACCACAAAAAAATATAATAGGATTAAAAATTTAAATCAATGACTTCAAATAAATTATTTAAAATCTTATATAGTAATTTTTTTATTGCTTTAATTCTTATTATATTTGTTATATATTCAAATATCTTATCATTACTATTTCTGATTCATCTACTTGTCACAAGCTTATTTAATTTATTAATAGCATACATTAAAGCTGTTTGTTGTTTGTTAATTTCTACAGGCTTTGCTGTTCGTGTAGGTTTTGCTATTGTTTTTGAGGCAATATTTTTCACTTGCATATAAACAAGGTGAAGATGACGTTCTTGCAAGAAGAACCAACACTCAATATATCTGTGGCCAGGATGTACATTTGCTAGAATTTCTTCCAGTTTCATTTTCCCAGTTTGCGACTAGAGAGTGTTCTAACGGCTCTCTCATGCCACGGCTGCCTTGAATGATTTCTATAATAAAGAGTCTAATATGCATAATATGGACTTAATATGCCATGCACGCGAACAAGTGTGAGAAAGTTAAAACTTGACCAAGTCTTCTTTCCTGTTTCTGGGGCACAGGAAAACTTCCCATTATTTGTGAACGCTCAAGTTACATGCATTTTACCATTGCCATTCTCGTTCTGGTTACCATTCTTGGTTATTGAGAACGAGCCTTTATACACTTTTTTCTTTACTATTATTGTATGTAAACCACTTAAATTGAAAAAATGTGTAGTTCTAATCACATAAGTTTGTGTAATATTAAACCTTTTACTTACGTTTTAATTTCTATTAACACCCCAGAAAAAGCAGCTTTATTAAATTGGTTTTCAAAACATCACATGACATTTAAACCGCACAGAGATGGAGAGAAGGGAACATAATAATGGAAAACAGAAAGGAAAAGGGTAGAAAGGGCGAGAAAGAAGCAAGAGGGAGGGAGGGAGAGAGAGAAAGTGGGAGAGGCAGCCACAGAGAATAGAATAATCCTACTTAACACAATAACACTGTAAATTCTGCTAGTTTAAAATATATTTTAAAACACTGTCAATGGTGTGCGAAAGTAACTACCAACCACATTTATATGAAAATTGTGTTTGTCTTAAAATAAAGCCATAAAAATATTGTACTTTCAAGATAGGAGTTCTGCTCAAATTTTGGTGGTACCCAAAATATTGATCCTTGTTTAAATATCCACTGGTCAAATAGTTCATATCATAAAATGAATATAACTATGGTATGAACCTGGGAAACCTAAAACATTAAAGCTACCTTACCTTCATCCTCATTGAGAAAAAAATATAGAATAAAAATCTCAGCTTGACAGAACAGAGTTTCAAACCCAGGCTCACAGTGTGAGAGAAAAATGCTACACTCCACCAACAATTCAGCTTTCTATAATTTGTTCCATATAATATGTTATAGTAAACAAGGCAATTAAATGGGTGAAAAGTTATTGTATTGTCACTGACATCACTCAAATGTGAATGAATTTAAAAAAAGCAAACTGAAGTTGAATGTTTAAAGTAGAAAATATGAGCTATTATTAAAAATTTGTTAGCTTCATATGGAAATACACACCAGTTAATGTTACAAATTATAAAAATCATTAAAGTTCTGAAGTTTATATTAACAGTGAGGCTGCATAATATATTTATGTTATTTGTTGACTGTTTACAGAAAGTTTTACTTACACTTTCAATTTCTTTGGACTAGTTTTGAAACTACTCTGGCGAAATTGAAAGCGTAAGCTTTAAGTGTAAACAGTTGACCAAATAACATAAGCATACACTCCAGTTTGTTGAAAGTTACACCACTGGCACATGATATTTCAAAAGAATATTTTGTTTGAAGGAGTGTTAATTTTCAAAAGGTAATACACAAATTAGACAAAATAATCTGCTGTGTTGTATAATTGTTGTGTGGCACCATATAATCTTTATGTTTAACTAAAAGGAAATAATGAAAAAGAAATTTGCAGTATGCGTACATCTTTAAATTTTGTTACACCAGCAATGGGCTTATAACCTTAAAATGATTATTAGTAAATTATACCCACTGGAAAACAACAATAATATTTCATTTGGATAATTATCAGTAGCGGCTCGTGAGTATACATTTTGGGTGTTCACAAAATTTTAGTCAGATAGCCTTGAAAATGTGAAATGGGATCTACTGTGGAATAGTTATGATTATTAACGAATTTATATATCTACAGCCACTCCCAACATCAGCAATGATAATGATAAATATAATAATAATAATAATAATAATAATAATAATAATAATAATAATAATAATAATAATAATAATAATAATGTATAAGTTGTTTGATGAAAGAAAAGGTTTTCTTGTGGATGTTTCTTGTTTGTTTAATTAGCTACAGCATTTTAGGGCAAGAACAAACTAACGTGTAAATTAAATTGTAGTTGAGAGTATGGATGGTCTGAAATAACTGGGAGAAGTTCCTACACTCATGCACTTTACCTCCTTCTGCTGTAGTGCTACCATCTAGTGTAATTAATGTAAACACAGTGCAGGAGAAGCTGTGCACACCTTCAAGTGTGCACAACCCATATGAAAATAAAGTAATTACTTCATATCAATTGTACATGTGCAAAACCTCCTTAAAACATGCACAAGTTAAGATGTGCTATTGTCCCTGTTGTCACATTTCATCAAATTTAGAGGAGTGCCATGGTAGATTTAAACACTGCAGATTTTAAATTACCCCATATATGCTATGTTTAATACCATTCAAAGAAGAAATAAGCAATAGATCTGCAAGATGTTAAAAATTAGGGTGTTCAAGTGTTCTTGTGCTCTTATACAAAGTGTATCTTTATTGGTGTCATATATTTGGGGGACGTGTTCCTGGCATAAAAACAGTAAAAAAAAGTTCATATGTACATGGGGCTGAAAATGAACCATTTTGTTGTTATAGGTCAAAGAAGATGTATTCCATGAGTGAACAGACGAATATGCACTACACGTATGGCCGTGCAGATGGCAATGCAGCATGAGCACGTGAACTTTATGCAGAAAGGTACCCTGACAGGCAGTTACTGTGTGTAAGAACATTCGCACGAATTCATCAATGCTTGAGAGAGAATGGCGCATTTAAGAGGAGTGCTAGGGATGTTGGGAGACCAAGAGTGGTATGATGCATTGAGCTTGAAGAACGAGTTCTTCGTGCTGTGGATGCAGACCCATCACAAAGAACAAGACGTATGGTTGTAAGGGAAAGAGTTATATGACTATCTGGAGAATTCTGCATGAAAATCTTCTGTACCCATATCACTTTCAACGTGTGCAAGGATTAAATGAGGCGGACTTTGAGCCAAGAAGACGTTTCTGTCAATGCATGTTACAGCAGTGCACTGTGTTCATCAATTTCCTAGCCTGTATCTTATTCACGGATGAGGGTGATTTTACTTGTGACGGCATCTTTTAATTGGACATTTGAAAATCCTAATGAAGTACAGCAGGACAACCATCAACAGAGGTTCTCTCTCACGTTTGGGGTGGAATCATTCATGATCACCTTATTGGTCTCCACTTTTTTTCTCCGCGTTGAATGGACAAACCTATCTCCAGTTTCTCAGAAACACTCAGCATCACTTAACTGATAATTTGCCTATGGACATCATCCAACGAATGTGGTTTTTACACGATGGTGCTCCAGTTCATTTCAGTATGATAGTTCATAAGTTTTTGAATGACAGATTTCCGCAAAGATAGATTGGTCAAGGGAGACCCATTGCATGCCCTGCTCGATCGCCTGATTTGAATCCAATGGATTTCTTCATCTGGGGACATTTGAAGTCCTTGGTTTGTGTGACTCCTGTACCTGATGTTGACATTTTGAAAGGACGTATCCAAACTGAATTTGACCAAATACGAAACACACCAGGAATTTTCAACAGAGTACGCCAGAGCATGGAACGCAGGCTTACTGCAGGCATCGAAGCAAGAGGAAACCACTTTGAGCAATTTTTGTAACTTTCGATTTTGTGTTGTAACTCTGAAATAAATGATTTTCAGACCCATGTTCATATGAACTTTTTTTGCTTTTTTGATGTCAGGAACACACCCCCCAAATATATGACACCATAAAGATACATCCTGTATAGAGGCCACCTCTGATAATTATCATATACAATTGTTATTAAAATCTCACATCAATGATAACAGATAAGCCCTAATATAATGAAAGAAATGGAAGAGTTTGAAGTCCTCTGAGATACCTTCATTACTCAGTCTCATTTACAATTTTTATCATGGCATTCCAATCATGCCATGTTTGGAGCACAAGTTAGGAATGTATGTACCAAGCATACAATCAAACTACAACCAACGCTCCAAGTCTGTATTTGGGTTGCAGCATGACATTTCAACTAAGTTGGAAAGTTCCACTCTGGCACTGATAGTGTGAGATTCTTAGTTGTAATAGAATCATATACTGAGATCTGGTAGATTTAAATACCTCCAAGAAGAAATATATTAATTATAGCACAGAATTTTATTGAAAAATCTGTTTGTCTTTTTCTACCACTATCATTTATTTTTATAAACCTTCCACAAAACTAATCTTGCAGAAGCTTATTCTTCTATTTACTTCAAGTCAATTGCAACATTTGCATAAATAGGTTTATTACACATTTCTTTAAAGGTAAAAAGGCAATAATGCTTACAATGCTTACAACCTGATTGCAGTATAGTGTCTTTGAAATTTCATGTCTTTACATGACTTCATGAGAAACAACTGTAGATTAGCAGTACTTCAAAAAATGAAACATTGAAAAATTCAATCCAATAGCAATAGATATTGTGATTATAGCACAAGCTTATTGAGAGGTCAGCACCAAGTGGTCGAGTAAACAGCGATAACCGCTGCTTGGCAGCATAAACACCAGGCATGTAATCAGGAAATAACTAGAACTTTCTGGAAGCTTCTTCTCCCACTCTTCCTCAGAAAGTGTGTCAAAATAGTTCTAAAAATTTGAGAACCATCTGTGGAAGATTTCACTGCCTGTATAAGCAAGCGCTGTTGCACAGTCCAGTCATTAAAAAGTCAGTTGAGTTAGTTGTGAGTCGAGTTAGCAACTGCGTTTCTGGTGACATCAAGAGCTCCAAGGGAGTTGGCGACAACTGTTGTGAGATGCAGCGAGAGCTACTGGAGCAACGTGTTGTGGAGGTCTTGTGTTCTACTCCCGAGTAAAGTGGAACAAGCGGTATGAAGAGACTACATCACGAAGGAAGTGAAGTGAGAGAGAAATGAACTATTTCATCTTAGTGAAACGATATTGGGAAGTGAACTTCCAGCAAAGGTGAACTACATAAAAACAAAACAGCGACAAATAAAAACAAAACAGTAATATTGAGAGCTAACAAAAGTGAGCAGTTAAAAAACTGGACAAAGTCACAATATCTTGGAAATGGCTGCTGCCACAAAAAACATTTGAAATAAATTATGTGTTTTAAAGAGATCTACATTTTTGACTCTCTCTTATGGTTTAGTAGTTATACAAAATTCCTTCCAAGTGAGGAAGGTTTCACAAGGTATTTCCAGAAAATTCAAAATAAACGTTTTATTTGTAAATATATTAAATATATGGTATTTTAATGAAAATCATTAGAGCCATTTTTTAAAAACTCTGGTGAAATCTCAGTATAAAACTTTTGGCTGAAATGCAATCCTTCCTCTACCTACTTGGTATATGGTACCAAGTACTACTATGTTCCAAAATTGCAAGAAAGGGAAAAAGTCTTGGCCTCTGATTGCCTGCAACTTCCATTAAATTACACTTATAGCAGCAGAACCCTCTTCCTCTTAACGTAATTCCAAGAAAATTGTGCTTAAATAAGTAAATTACTAAAGCTTTGAAGCCATACACAATCAGAGTACAGGAGTAAACGATCGTAAATACTAATTCTTAATAAATTACATAAAATAACACATTCCAGATGAAGAGTGCTTTAAATACTGACCACTGGGAGCGAGATTGTAATATTAGAGTCACAGTCGCAGAGGTTCTAAGCCAACTTCTACCTGGTCTCAGGATTTGGTTGGCTCCCACAAGTAAGGGAATATAAGAATGTTTTTTATTTATATATACTCAGACTTGTTCTGTTGATAACCAATAAATAGAGAAATAATTGAAGGGTTGGGGGGAAAATGCTTTCAGACCACAAAAAATCAAAATTAATGTTTTGGCATTTCTGTATAGCTCAGTACCGCCAGTTTCAACCATAAGACACACCTTGGACAAAAAGGAAAAAAATTCCATCAACAAGAGAAGAACGTACCTTATAGATGAACTGAAAGTTTTGTACAAGGCCCCTACTGTAATGTCTTGTATGAAATACAAGTACCTACAATCTTTATCGAGGTTTCTCATTACACTTAAGAGCATTTACAACAATTTGATATGGGATGGACGAGAGAGCAAGAGCAGCATGACGACTTACACTTGTACTTCATCAATGACAATAATGGCTGGAGGTGATTATTTTTCTGCAGTACAATCAATGTTACCTACTTCTTAATTTTACATAATAATAATAATAATAATAATAATAATAATAATAATAATAATAATAATAATAATAATAATAATAATAATAATAATAATAATAATAATAATAATAGTAGTAATAATAATAATAATAACAGTAGTAATAATAATAATAATAATAACAACAACAACATTATATGTACTTTATACACTATAACTGTAGGTTTTATTTCAGAATTCTGCTCAAATTACAAGGTGGAGGCCAAGAGAAATTCTTTCTCACCCACTTTTATTATTACTTATACAAAAGCTTGTGTTTAGTTCTACATGGCCAGGGAGCTACTTGGCTGTGCGACACAAAGTAGGGTACCAGACATTACATAATAAAGTACAGAGTGAGCCAAAAACTCCAACCGGCTGTGCAGTGTTTTCCTGTCCGTGTCCTCGGCGCTGCTGCCATCGTCATAGAAAGGCATGGATGAAACCATACACCATTTTTACTTTCTCTACTATGTATAGTAAGTAGGGGAAGTATTGCATTCCATCCAAAAATTCTATACCGAGATTTCACCAGAAATACATGTTTTGAGGCCTCCTGAATCCAAAAAAAAAGTATTTTTGGAAACATGTCCGTGTGTGTGTCTGTCTGTGAACAGCATAACTCAGAAAACAACAGTCGGATAAACACCAAACTTGCTATTTAGGTTCAGTATCTTCCAGAGATGCGACACGAAGGTTTTCAAAAAAATTCCACCACCCCAGATTACCCTTTACATGAAACATTTTTCGAAAATTTTCATTTTCTCAAAAATGGCTAACGGTTTTGATTAAAATATCATATATTTAAGATACTTTCATGAGAAATAAAATATATATCTTGAATTTTCTGGGAATGTCTCCAAAAGTGTTCATTGTGAACGACGTTTGCATAACTGGTAAGCCATAAGAGATAGACAAAATTTTACTACACAAAAAATGTAGATCGCATTAAAATACACAATTTATGTCATATACATTTTTTTTTTGTTGAGTGAACCATTTTCAAGATATTGCTTGTTATTCCCTTAAATTTTCCAATACTTATACTTTTTCTCAAATGGGAATTCGTTATTCATTTCTTTCTTTGTCCTGGTAATGTAAAGAGAATGGAATACTCCACATAGCAACCAGCTCTTAAAATATTTCACTATCGCTTAAAACCTACCAATTCCCCTTGCATCCACAAGAAAATTAGCAATAAGATTAACATCTCGATATCTCGATTAACATGAAGCATATGGAGAATAAGCGTTTGTAAAAATAGTTTGTACAAGAGTAGAGAAAGTCATATGAGTGTAACACATCAGATTTTTAAAACTACTTTTAAAGGCTTTACTTACCAATTTTATGAAAGGAGATGCTAAAACTGGCCACTGTCATCCATACATATCTGGCACCTCTTTAGGAAACTATCCATCACTCGCCATAGTTCACATTGAGAAATGCTGGCAATTTCCTGGCGGATATTTTGTTTTAATTCTTCCAGAGTCTGTGGGTTTGTTTGTAAACTTTATGTTTTAAGTTACCCTGGAGGAGTATTTTATGAACAATATTACCGGTTGCACAGTGTTTGTTCACTGGGCATGTGGAAATATGATAAAAACATAACGCACTGCTGCTATAAACAAAGTCACGCTGTTGTGGTTTTGCTGAGCAGTAATGAAGTGCAGTATTGAGTTGACGGTGATGTGATGTAGTTCAGTTATTACAAGTTATTTATTATTTTGTCCTGTACTTCATCACAAAGTATATTATGGCTCACTATATGTTTTCTACTGCACAGCTTGTATTTATTTATGATTTGTATGTGTTAACTCGGCCAGCTCACCAAGTGAAAGTACATTTGCAAAAAGATTTCCAGGTGTAAAAGTTCCAGGCCGTACAACAATCCATGAACTTTACAGTAAATTTCAGGCCACAGAAAGTGTTCAGGCTAAAAAATCTAAAAGGCAGCATACGGTTCTTACCGAAGAAACATTAGATGAAATCGGTCATCGTTTGGAAAATTCCCCCCAAAAATCATTTAAGCATCTTTCACAACAGGCAGGCATTTCTTATGGCTCTGCGCGAAGAGGTACCAAATTGCTGAAGTATAAAACCATATAAAATAACTTGGCACATTCTCTTCACCCAGGTGATCCTGTAATTAGGCACACATTTTATGAGTGGAGTCTCAATAGTGTACACAATGGCGAAATAGACCATATTTGATATTTTTCACAGATGAGGCTTGGTTCCACCTTCATGGATATATGTATACTCAAAATAATCATTATTGGAGCTCTGACAAACCTAATATTGTTCATGAAGTACCCCTTCATGACAAAAAAATGGTGTTTGGGGAAAGCGTTATAGGGCCAATTTTTTTCAAGTCAACAGCTGATGCTCGTACATATATGAATACAATTTTGCCCCCCTTTTTTTGCAGCATTAACAGACAGGGAGCATGAATTTGCCTTTTTTCAACAAGACTCTGCAACAACTCATATGGCCAATATTTCGATGAGAACAATTGAAAGTGTGTTTCAGGACAGAATTATTAGTAGAGATTTGTGGCCCTCTCGGCCCCCCGACCTAACCCCCTGCAATTTCTATCTCTGGGGTAACTTAAAACAAAGTGTACAAGACAAACCCACACCCCCTGGAAGAATTAAAACAAAATATCTGTCAGGAAATTGCCAGCATTTCTCAATGTGAACTACGGCAAGTGATAAATAGTTACCTCAAGAAGTGCCAAAAATGTATGGACGATGACGGTGGCCAGTTTCAGCATCTACTTTCATAAAGTTGGTAAGTAAAGCCTTTAAAAGTAGTTTTAAAAATGTTGTATGGTTTCATCCGCACCTTTCTATGATAGTGACAGACGGCAAATGCCGAGGACACGGACAGGAAAAACACCACGCAGGCAGTTCATGTAGTCTTTTGGCTCACTCTGTAGAAGCATGAAAATAAATGTAACAAATTTGTAAAATTGTAACTTAGAAGGTGTACAATAAACTATATACATAGTTCTATATACATGTACCATCATATAATATTAAAATCAGGATTCCAACAGTGTAATTAAACTGTATTTTTAAGGAGAAACTTTGATTTTAGACTCCTGAAACTTTTTGATGAATGGACTGAAAGTGTTTTTACCCTGAACCTTCAATTATAAAGTGTATTTTCCTTTAAGTTGCTCTATAATGGATCATAACAGTTGATAGAGAAAATATGAGTGTGAAGATCAAAAACACTATCTTCTCTACCATTACCCAGAATCTCACAGGCATAGAGCATTAGGGAGACTATCAGAGCTTTATCTGAAGTTTTACGGTTTTCTATACACTATGTTGCCATACTAACCTAAATTCTGGAAGGTCAGTATCAAACTGAACAACTTCTTCTTGGAGTGTATTCAAATGATTGTCAACCACAACAGCTTTCAACTGAAAGAGAAAGTACAGAGCTCTGTATTCATAACAAAATATCTTTATTTCTGTCTAAAGTTAAAGATTAAAATGCAATTCTAGAAGCTACCAACTGGTTACAATACAAATATGGTTCTCAAAACTATGCTCTGCATCCCCAAGAGTGTTTAAAAGTTCTTCTTGTGCATTGTTATCAGCTTTATTTGTTTAGCCTAGTCATGCCAATAAAAGTTCATAGGCAATAGAGCATATTTACCAGTATAAAAAACGGAGACAGCAGGAAGACTGTGATGTCACCTGACAAAGTAGTCCGAAGGAGCATATAAAGTACTATCATGGATAAAGGAAAGAGAACATAATTGGATAGAGTCTCTTAATTTATTTAGTTGTTAGAAATAGCAGTTTACTGCTTGAAGCCATAGTTCTGGTGTTTAATTTAATTTTTACTCAGATAAGAAAACATGATCAAGTATTCTGCCATTAGTAAGTACCACTCCCCAGCTTGCTCACTGAACTAGTGAATAAATACAATTTAAAACATGGAGAATTAAAGAAAATTGCATGGAGATTTTTAAAATTCAAATGAAGCAACAAGAGAAAAAAATGTAAATTCTCCTCCTCTCCCCTCCTCCTTTTATAGGTTACCTTCCTCTTTGTAGTGCTTGCACCCCCTAGGACTTCTAAGCCAATGCCCTGGGTTAGTAGCCTGTCAAGGAGCAAGCTACCTCTGGATCAGAACATATCCAGTATGGGTGATCAGCCCAATACCTGATATGATGGTGAAGAAGGGAAATGTAGTGACGAAAGGGATGATATGAAAAGTTACAGATCAAATTATGCAATCCAGCATTTGCCTAGCGACAGAGGAAAAAAACAAAACAAAAGAAACTTCAATCAGGCTGGTTGGCCCCATCATGATACAAAATATTATATAAAAAATAAGATACTTAGCTTAAAAAATGGGCATGTGAAGTAATCATTCCTAAAGTTTTACTGAAAATTAAAAGTTAATCGGTCAAAAATGTTTGAATTAAAGAGTATTTTTAGTAAAGAAAGCCACAGAGAAAAACCTTCAAGAAAAACTGACATTTAATATTGGAATGTTCATTGCAGTACTTTGCTCAGAAGTTTTTAAATGGCCACACAGAGCTTTAAATATTGCCAATATCAGTAAATAATAGGGACCAAATGAAAGTATAGGATGTAAACATAATTTAATGCACAAAACATACACAAATTTTACTCAATTTCAAGTTTCATTCAATGCATGTGAACATCATAACTCTAAAATAAAATACTTGATAAATAGCTAACTTGATATTTCAGTTCAGTTTCTTTCAAAGATACAATACAAACATTAAGAAAATTCCCCAAACCAAACTACCCTTCACATGGAAAAATGTTTGATATTTTTTACTTTATCATAAATGGCTAAAATGATTTTGATTAAAATAGCATACTTAAGACATGACAAATAAAATATATATCTTGAATTTTCTGTGAATAGACTGCGAAGTCCCCTTCATTCAGAAGGAATTTTGTACAATTTTATATAACATACAAGATAAGACAAAAATGTACTACACAAAATATATAGAACTCTTTAAAACCACAATTTATTTCCAATTAACTTTTTTATTGGCATTGGCCATTTCGCAGATATCTGTTAATACTGGTTTGAATTTTTTAATACTGAGTAAATCCTTTAAAGTGCTTTTGTTTCTCACAATGTGATAGGAAGATTATCTGCTTATCAATTAGGTTTACTCTATCCCCTTTTTACCAACAACAAAATATGTAATGAAACCATCTTTGCAAAGGTTTATCTCGTTTAACATGAAATAGACAGCTTTCATAAGAAAAGTTTGTAGAAGCTATATAAAAATAATGATTGGTAGAAAAAATAATGTGAATATAACACATCAGATATTTGTTTAATAAACAAACTAGGAGTAGGACAATAAAAGTGTAAAAGGGACTCCCTCTGTGGTCAAGTGGTCAGTGTTCTGACTTCTCAACCCAGAAGACCTGGGTTCAATTCTGAGCTGGGGTGGGATATTTTTCTTTAATCAGAATCATCCCTGTCCTCCAGAGAGTCTGGAAGCTTGAATGTGGGTGTGAATGTGAGTGTGTCTAATATTAAAAATTATAAAAATCATTGTTAAGAAGCCCTACAATTCATAGAGCAATAACACGAGTTGTTTCTCAAGTCAAGCCTCCAATATAATCAAAGAAGTTAAAAGGGGCCATACAAATAAAACAAAGAGTGTAAAAGATGAAGTCTTTAAATAGGCTCAATGGAAAAAGGGAAGAAAAACAAATTTGTTGAATTCAAGAGTTACATCATTTAAATTTTCTATTAAGAGTAGTGCGCATACTTTTATGCTAACTGTAATCAATTATTTAGCCTAAATTGTTCAGTTAATAAAAGTAGCTTTCTTCACTCAAATACACACTATTGCTCTAATTTTCTGATATTCACAGAGCCATTTAAGCCAGATAAATACAATATTTAAAATGGCATTACCTGCTGTGTGCTGAGATCAAGCCCCAGAAAGGTGGGTTCTTCATCAATCTGCTCCCCATAGGAGTTACTTCTGAAAGCAAAAAACACCTCTGCTTATATGCTTTTGCAATATGACCACATTAACTACATTCAAATTCAAATTTCTTTATTGATTTAAAGATGTAAATTCCACGCATAAACATAGTTGCTTCTTACATTAAGGAGTTTTACAAAATATTAGTACTTGATAAAAAATATACATCTACGTAATATTGTTACATTGCATACATATAACTAAAACAATCTGATATGTCGCGCTCACATGACACTCCACTCACTCTTGTACAAACTATTCTTATAAACACTTATTCTTCTATTCATGTCATGTTAATCGAGAGAAACATTTGCATAAATTGTCTTATTGCACATTTTCTTGTAGGTACAAGGGGATTAAAGTGTTACAGTAGTGTTTTAAGCAATAATCAAATCTTTTAATGGGCAAGTCACTAGGTGATGGCCTTGAAATTCCATTCTCTTTGCATGACCAAGAGGAGAAAAAAAAAATGAATGGATTCCATTGAGAAAAGTATAAATACTTAAAGATTCACACCAATAACAAGGAACGTCTACGAAATGGCTAACTCCACAAAAAATTAAAAAAAAATAAATAAATAAAATAAAAATTGAAAAATTGTGTGCTTTAATAAGATCTACAATTTTTGTGCAGTAAGATTTTGTCTATTTCTTATGGTTTGCCAGTTATGTAAGTCATTCGGAATGAAAAGGACTTCAGAGGCCATTACTAGAAAATTCAAAATATACACTTAATTTGACATGAAAATATCTTAAATATATGGTATTTGAATCAAAATTATTAGTCATTTTTGGGAAAATCAAATTTTTTGAAAAATGTTTCATGTAATGGGTAGTTTGAAATGGGGGAGATTTTCTTAAAAATATTTGTCACATTCTGGGAAGATGCAGAACTTAAATACAAAGTTTGGTATTTAACTGACTTTTCGTGTTTGAGTGCACACATGTACACATTGACTCATGCACATGCCCACATACAAACCTACTTATAAAAATGCTTTTTTAAGGGTTCAGGGGGCCTCAAAATATATTTCCAGTGAAATCTCAATATTGAATTTTTGGGTGAAGTACAATACTTCCCCTACCTACTATAAGTAGTAAAAAAAGTAATATAATAGTATTAATACAATTGTTAAAAATTTACAAATGGCCTACACTTGAATAAAACTTTTTCACCTTCTATATAACCTGGCTTGCATCTTAGAACTGAAAAGCCTCTACAATTCAAGGCTATAAGGATATTTATTAATTATTTCAATTTATTTTATTAAAAACTTTCAGCTGTTCTGGATGTGCATTAAAATAAACTGCACCTTTAACATGCTGCACCATGTACATTCCAATATTCCTGAGCTCTGCTCACTATGGGATGGGATCTCAAGAACGAATAAAAGGCTGGTTGTAGTGGAGAAGACTCACTGTTAACACTCAAAGAAATATAGTTTGAACCAGAATCAGTAGCAGGCATACAACTTGAACCACAAAGGATATCTGTAACCTAAGCATTCATACTACTGCAAGTAGTAGTTCAAATCAGTGAAAATGTATTTCTTGCAAAATACCAAGTCAAGCAAAACAGCATGTACTTAAAGGTGTTAAACAAACGAGAGAATTTTAAATAAAATAGAATTATTGTTCTATTCTGCAGCATTTGTAAGCTCTTCTATGCTCACTAGCATGCCGAGACATTCTCTCCTTTAAAATTATTTATGAAGGACAATCATTTCATTTCATGATTTCATTAGCTTTTACGTAACCACGCCGGCAAATTCATTATCAAGAAGGATCAAAGTTCTTTTGAGTAACCATTTTTCTGAAACTGCATGCACGATTGTTAAAAATTTGATACTATCACTCACCTTAAGCTCATTTTAATAAAAAAACAAAGTTGAGATGTATGGATACTATTAATTATAATTTATAATGTCATATTATACGTTAACACAACCAATTTTCAGTACATTGGCCTTATGATGATTTCTTATGTACCCAGTCTGGTGTGACAGTTCCAGTATATGGCATGATTGTCGGCAGCTGTTAATTGTAAACAGATGAGGACATAAATGGAGAACACCAACTGCGAAAATGATGATTACATAATCAGTAGGATCAGTAGAGGAACCCAATAAAACCATCAACATGTCCTGCTTGAATTACTACCAGGAGATACAAGAAGATTAAAGAGAGTATACGATCTCCTCTTGACATTTAAAGTACAAATATTTCGTTTGCTGATGATCGAATAATTTCATATTTTATTGTGAAGGATTGGCAAACTTAGATTGCGAATTCAGTAATCGTTTTGTTTTACACATTCATAATACAGATTCATAAATTGTAGTCAAGAATGTGAGGAATGGCGTTTAGCATGGATACAGATGATAATTTATCTTATTCAGTAAAAAATGAAACGGAAGTAAGGAAACGATTGCGTTCTAGCAATTTTACATCGCAAGAGAAAAATGTATTAATTCATATTATTGAAAAATACCAAGATGTTGTCGAATGCAAAAAGACTGACAAAGCCAGCTTTCAAGAGCGAGAAAAAATATGGGAAATAATAACTCAAGAGTATAATGATACACTATTATCTGAACCGATTAGAACATGTAAGCAACTGAAAATGTGTTATGACAATTTGAAGCGTAAGATCAGAAAAGAAAGTGAAGAATCAAAGACTCAAAAACCGAATTCAGGAACAATAGCAATATCGGGAAGCCAAATACTTGTCTTAAGTGATGTTGATTCGAATTCCTCTACCCCAGTTGCGAATTCACAAGGTAAATTATTATTTGCCATTCCTGACGTTACAGGAATATTTTGTACTATCTGTGGCTGAAAAACGGCAAACGAAACAGCAGTAGATTACATCTGCTGTTTATGGGATGTATTGTCGGCTTAAATCTGTGAGGAAAGTGTACACCTTGCACATCCCTTTAAGTACAGATGAATAATTATATCTGAACTCCACTATGAGTACCTAAATTTCATTGTAGGTCCAGGAACACTACTTGTAGCATATTTAGGTTAGGTATGTGCTACCCACCAATGTACCTGATGTAATAATAAGGGAATAAATTATAAGGTGCAGCAGATTAATTGAATTGCTTATGTACAGGTAGGAAGGCATTAGAACATGCTTATGTTAAAATTACAAAGTAAAATATCAGAGGAACAAAACCTCTTAACATATTTGTTGTACCTTTTATAGTTAAGCAGTTATTAATGACCTTGTAGGACACTTAAATCTCATTGTGTAACACAACTTGCATGTTTGAAACTTCAGCAAGTAATGTCTTGGTGATAGAATGAGTGCGATTCATTGCAGCATGCAAATTACAAGTCAGCAATTGCAGTTAAGGCTCAGCTCTTAATCTCTTTCATTTTGTTCCTGCTGCCAACACATGAAGCAATTTGTTCGTTATTTTTCTAATGAAGCCCTGAAATACAGCTATGGTAAATGAACATAATGTTACATTAATTGGTTATTCATTGGACTGTATTTATTTGGGCAGATTCCCATTTGGCAGAATCCAATCAAGCAGAATTTTTCTTTGTAACATATTAAAATAGGAACTATGGAAAGAGGCACATTAAATAGAAAAGGAACTCCATTTTGTTCCATTTGCTGTTATAAATAATTGCAGGGTTCAAGGTAAACAATTGATAGTGGATGCTGAAAGCAGTACAGTAATCTGATTATTGGAGGCTCCGATGAACTACCCAATATTTTATGACTAAAATCACATATATTGGAATAATTACACCCATAATAAGCATGAAGATAAGCAAAATAATGAGTTCTAAAACATCAGACGGAACGTCAAATTTGAAGTAATACAGTGAAATTATCTCGCCATAAATGAAACACAGTAAATTATTGCATTTGCCAATTGTTATTAACAGTAATTATTACCAGAAAAAGCACAAACAAATCTCTTATTTTTAAAATTGCAGCAAGTGTGATAGTACTTATAGCTGCTGAATTAAGTATGAAATTTATATATTGAACACATCTGTACTAATACAACATCAAGTATTTTTTTATATGTGAAAATGTGAAACTTGCCATTGCATGAGCAATTGTGGTCTTAATGCTGACCATCTGCAGTTTATAAATCCTTATTGCATAGTACTGAACTACAGAATTTTAATACTCTTCAAAATCATAATTGCATTGGAGATGTGACTTAGACTTATAGATAATAAATGTTGGAAAGCTGTTAATCATGTAAAAGGTTGCTCTTCTCCTCAGGAGAAGAAAGGGTGTTATCCTAAAGGAAATAATTGTGAAGCACTCTGTGCCACCTCCTTTTCTTCCCCTCTTTTTATTTATTTTGTGGGGGAGTGCTATGAGAATATATTTATCACTGCATTCCTTGCTTTGCTTAATTGTTAGTTTTTCATAAATGGTTCCTAATTGGGATATAGAGGAGGGTTGTATTAAATAATTCTTTAGAGGGAAAGCCTTATACCTCAAAGTTATGTGAGGTAGTGAAGTATTTGTGCCAGGCAAAATTTTATTTTGGGATACATTCATGCTGTTGAGCCCCTTTCCATAATGTGGATTTTGAAATACACCCCCTTCACTATTGCAGCCACATGAGTTTACATCTTCAGCTAGAAATTTTTATTTGATCTAGTACTGCAAGAAATACAATAGAAAAGCTCCCTTTGTATGTCAAAATTACAAAAACCACTTATATTGAATAAAGCATTTTCTCAACTAATGCAATTGAGAACTGCTATAGTTCCTGGAAATCCTTATTCAACAGATTCTTATTTATAGACATAAGTAGACACTTGGAAAATTCATAACTCCTGAACATGCGAAAAAATTAAATACTGTAGAAAATTGCATAAAGAGTATTTGAATGGTAATGCTAGATTTTCCACTTCTGAATTTTTACATTTATTTCCCACTCCCCCCCCCCAAAAAAAAACTTTCAGTGCTGCTTCAGTGTGCAGTGTAATTTGTTATGCACAGGGATTAGCAACTCTATCAATAAAGTATGCTACAGACACAAAAGATGATATATATGTTAATTATTCTATTGAAAGTTTTTAAATCCTGGCAATGACGTTCAGTTTTTCAGCTGACACTAATTAAAAAACAAAAAATGAACATTCAAGCCATTAACATTCAGTTCCCCTTCATTTCCAGCACTTTTTTTTGCTGAAAACCTAACAAATATAAAGGATGGTTTTAACATGTATGTAGGATGCACCATTTAGTGGAAGGTTTTCTCAAATATAAATTAACATTGTCTAGATAGCACATTCTATTTCTGTTAACATCGGTAATGTATAAAATATGAAAAAATAACACTTCTGGTAATGCATAAGAATAGCTTTTCTTACAGTAGTAATAGCCTACAGCTGTTTTAACTTAAATGAATTTAATTGTAAGTTTGACTCAGGAATTTTTCAGTTTTAGTCACTACATTTCACTATAGCAATTTTAAGAATTTGAGAGCAATCTATGCAAGAATTTTCCAGGACTCAGACATCACTGAGAAACACTTTTGTTTGCTGTCTATAACGTGACAAGTGTTCCAAACATTAAATCACATATATAGTTTTCATGCTGTAACCAATACCCAGATTTCTGAAACAAAAAGATTGTCAGCAATGAAGCTCTAGTTACCACATTTTAAATGGCAAAGATTTTTAGACAGGATTTTTAAATTATGTTGCAGCTCTGGAATGCAAAGAAAAACTGAAGTGCCTCAGCATAGGCTACAGAAAAGCAGTATCCACGCAGGAACAAAATGGAAGTAACAGCAGCATCCCAGAGAAACCCAGGAAATTTGAGAAAGAACCAAGCTTTTCAAAATCTTTGCTAATGCCATGCAGTTCACAAGTATCAAATCTTCATCTCAAGATGCTGCTTATGATGAATCATTTTCTGTACTAGAGCATATCCCTGATGAGAAGTTTGATATTCCCTCTCAAGTAACACTTAAAATTACTTCAGCTCAAATATCAATCCATAAAGTGCCTGAATTACCTCCTACTGCCACAGTAATTCAAACCAGTTACCCACAATCCCCAGAAAGAACACTAGTCCAATCAAGTTCAGCCAAAGAAATGGCACCAAGCACAAAATAAGTGAAACCACAAGCTCTCTTGTACAGTTGCTGCTAAAAAATTACAAAGAAGAGACACTGTATCTACCTCACAAAATAAAGAAGATGCCATGACGCATTTTTTTCTAAGTAAGGCTAAAACAGTAATAAAATTTCCTCATTTGCAGATTAAAGCAAAAATAATGGTTATTAATGCAATAATGGGGTGTAAGATAGCTGCATTAAACTGAAAATGCTTCACAAAATGTTTGATAATAAATCCAGCGCTGATTATCAATCTGTGGTTAATTTACTCAGTTTGTTTTAAAACATTTTAATTAAAAAAAATAACCTTGTTGCAATCCTAGTACTATAAATAGGAGGCTGTGATGGTCAAAAGCATGCATAACTTGCCTTTTGTAACACACACATCATTATGTAGAAACAATGGCGTAATTAACCTATAGAAGCAAATGCTTTCATACTTGAACGCATTCTAACTTCCTCTTAATTGCAACATTCTAAAGCTTTACAGCATCCTTATGATTTGTTTTGATTTGAACTGGCAATAGAAATGTTACGTCCAGCAACTAAAAATTTGCCCTATATAAGGCAAAATTTCCATTTATCCTGACTTGCCAACGTTACATTTACTGTTAAATTTAAGCCATTACATCTATTAACATAGGTAGCTTACAGTTTTCTCTTTATAATCCTTTCATTTGCTGAATCATGGAAATTAGATTCTACAAATCTGAAGTACAAATAAGCATCTCAGATTAATTTTAAAGTCTCTTAACTGCCTTTCATGCTGATGGTTGAACAGCTGCCTTGAAAACAGTGATGCCATGTATAATAAAAAATTAAGTTGTAACCCTAGGACAATGTAAGATGGCTTTCATGTGTAATCATTGTTATGCTTAATTGAAAATTAATTACTCGCTCATTCGTTAAATATTTATTCATGCCATAATCTAAAGGTTTATAAGCTTGTTACATTAATAACTATTTTAAAATGACAAATGCTGTTAAATACCTTATACCCAGGCTCACTTTTGCAGATATGTAGGAGCGAATTCTAATAAAGTGTTTAGTTAAAGCATTGCCCTACCAAGTAGAGTAGCTGTTGAAACTTTCTGATGCTCGTCCTTTAATATGGGATAAACTTTTCTTCATCAAGTAGCAAGAAGTTAAAATATTTGCAAAACTCACCAGGAATGTTTCTTCTTAAAAGAATTTTATGCATCCAGTGTTTTCTGTGTTTGTTAATTTTACCTCTTTATTCTTTCTCTATACGCTAACATTAAAATATGGATAAGCTAGTAACAGTAATGTGAATTTGAAATTATGTAGAAAATTTGAGTTGGAATTGAAACACTTAACATCACTTTGTTTTTCAACTTGACCAGTTATAGGAGCTAATTGCTCCTGAAACTGGTCAAGTTGAACATGTAAGTGACGTTAAGTATTTCAATTCCGATTCAAATTTTCTATATAATTTTTAATTAAAACATGAACCTTTTTCTGGCATCACAAGTATGCTTTAGTTCAATTCAGTTCCATTATGGGTAATCACATGACATTTGATTGGATTCTGTTAAACGAGAGCCAAATATTAGTGATACCAAAATCTAGATAAATAGTGGCATACAAGTACCAAGCAATTAATGGTGGTCTCCCCATAAAGTAAATCAACATTTATGCACTACTAGCAAATTAACTTCCATGGTGACAACCAATTCTCTCTCTTTTTAGCGATTGAAGCTCATGTTGACACTGGCACACAACTTGTAGCATGTTTGCATGATGCAAGAATACATTCCACCATGCCACATGCAGTATGCAAAATCATTCTTCTTTTTAAATTTCAGCAAAATCATGAAAATAGGAGCAATGACGGCTGCTGTTTAAGAGCACATTAACAGCATTTTATTGCTTTTGTTTTTAATGCTATTGAATGTAATGAATACATGGTAATTTAAAATCTGCAGCATTTAAATCTAGTGCGCTACTCCTATAAATAAATGGAATTTGGCAACAGTGTCACTAGCACATCTTTACTTGTGTACATTTTAAGGAGCTTTTGTGCATGCACAACTGGTATGTCATAATTACTTTATGGGTCAAATACATATGGTTGTGCACTTGAAGGCATGCACTAGCATATGAAGCTTTTCCCATGCTCTCTTTCCAGCCTATTCATACAATTATCAATAACACTAGATGGCAGCACTACAGCAAAAGTAGGTAATGTGCACAAGCACAGAAACTTCTGCCACTTTATCCATACTCTCAACTAACTATTTCATTTACACATTACTTTGTTCACGCCCTAAAATTCGATAATTATGTACACAACAAACATCCACAAAAACAACCCTTTCTTTTATAAAATGAAGTTATGCATCATTATTGTTGTTGGGTGTGGCTGCAGTTGTAAGAATATGTTCATAATCATAACTGTTATGTAGTAGAGATATTTCACATATTCAGGGCTATCTGAATCTAATATTTTGTGAGCACCCAAAGTGTGTACTCGCAAGCTGCTACTGTATAGGAGAACATTTTTATCAGAAGAAATTTGTTAAACCCATCCTTCTAACAGAAGAGTAGTCATTGCCTGATTTTTGCATGCTTTTACAGTATGGACAGAAGGCAGTAGGATATAATATCACATGGACTTTAACACAGAATACAAAATGAGCTTTGTGTTCACTTTATTGTAAAGAATTACTTCTTGAAAGGAGCTACTCTAACCTCTTCCATCCTGTATAGGGGGTGGAAAGGAATAACTTTGTGTATTCTGGTGGCATTTACATATTTGTTCTTAGGCCCCTTGTTCACATAATACTTAAAATATAGCTCAAACAAGGACAGGGAACTACATAGCTGTATTCAAAATTGCCTAGAGCTGCAGGAATTGTGGTTGTCACATACTGCTGAAAATTATGAGCTTTCTTACATAACAGGATTAATGAAATGTTGAAATGCAGGCATATTTTAGCTGACAAGTATTTTACAACCCCTATACCTGCACATAATCATCAAATGTGATATTGATGTCCAATGTAAAAGTGCAAAGCATTTACAAGTAAACTATTCACTGGTGCAATATAAGGATATGCAAGAATTTTCTGCTGTGCTCTGACTTTGTAGGCAAAAAATGGATGCTCCTCTCATTCAAGTATATGAATGATATTGCTGTCTAAGAACAATAAAAAGTATCAATCATTTAGACTCAGCTTGCACATAGTTTTGCTCTACTTATTTTGATTTAGTTTTGAGATTTTTTGTGGGCATTTGCTTGCTTTTTCAGCCCCTTGTTGGCTTTTATGCATTCCAATGTCAACCCTGATGGAATTTGTATGAGTTTAAAAATGATGTTTTTTTTTCACTTTACATTTCAAGGATTATAATTTGTTTCTTTATGAATCTCTTTCCCAGATGCATAGTTCTGTTGCTCAATTTATTATTTGAAGGACGTGCATGTGGGGGGGGGGCCTCATTCCAGAATTTTGATGCTACTTCTGATTTGTCAGTTTGTGTAAATCTAATGTCAGTGTCAGTTTCCATTTTGGTTTTAAAACAGGCTTGTAATAAACATAACCCAATACTAGGATAATGTTTTATGTTTAGAAAACAAGCTGCATTCATTTAAAAAATCTGATTGTTACAAAGTTTTCTACCCACTATTGCTTATTTTCATATAGCTTCTACAAATTATTCTTACAAAAGCTTATTTTTGTATCTATGACATCGATCAAGATAAACCTTTGCAAAAATACTTTCATTACACATTTTTTTGTATGTGGAAGGGGAATAGAGGAAACCATATCAATAGTCGGATGTAAAGCGAATGGCTGTGTGCTAGACTTGAAATCCTGTACTACTTCCATGATATTGCGAGAATCAACTGGATTGCAACAGCTCTTTAAAATGACAAAGTATTTAAAATGTTAAATTAACTGTAACAGATATATTGGGAATCACTAATGCCAGAAAAAAATCATTTGAAATAAACCGTATTTTAAAGAGATCTAAGTTTTTTATGTAGTAGATTTTTGTTAACATTTACTAGCTATACAAAATGACACAAAATTCCTTCCAAATGAAAAGGACTTCATAGGTTATTACCAAAAAATTCAAGATATACATTTTATTTGTCATGTAAATATCTTAAAGCATTTTAATCAAAATCATTAGAGCCAGTTTTGAGGAATTAAAAGATTTAGAAAAATGTTACATGTAAGTGGTGAGGTGCAAATGTTAATGTTATGTCTTTGAAAGATACGGAACTTAAATACCAAATTTGGTATTTATCTGAGTTTTCGTTTTTGAGTTACGCTGTTCACGTTACACACACCTTGCAAGGAGCCTCAAAACATGCATTTCTGATAAATCTCGATATAAAAATTTTGGTGGAATACAATATTTTCTCTACCTACTAGATACGTGGTAGAGAAAGTAAAAATTACAGCTGTACTACATGGCCATAATATATCTGAAGTATTGTAATTATAAGGTATAGTTAAAAAATAAGTTTTGCTGATCTGTCATCTGCAAGTAACTTTATTCAAGGAAAAAAAAATGATATATGTATATAAAATTAAGCCTTACTCGATTATGCATTTACCCTACCATTTCATGGACTTGAGGAACACCAGCAGGTAAACAGTACACCTTGTATACATTTGTGGTGAAATCTTGCTCTCATAGTGTCTTCTACGAAGCTTAGAAGCGGTAGAAGTTGCTTGGAGGTTAAGACAACATAGAAGGATGGTCTAGTCAGAGCTTTCCAAAGTTTTCGTTATGGTGACACCCTTCTGGTATATACAGTTTCACGAGACACCCTTTTACTATATAATATTTTTATATTTCATTTTCAAGTGCAGTCCAATTATACATTAAACACCTTTTCACAGATATGAAACTTTTCAATACTATTATGAATTCAAGGACTCACATGGGCTTGACAAGCATTACAAATCTGTCTTACATTAGCTTGGATGTAGGACAAACTTTCTAAACTTCCACGTTTAACTGTTTTTGTATTAGTCCTATCAGAAAATGCACTTTTACATGAATATGTTGTAAAAAACTGCAGCAAAACAATGAGTGCTCTTTTACTTAGGTAAGGGTAATCTTGCTGAATAGAAATCGAGAAATTGCCTAATCTAGTTATTGGTACTTAAGTTTTAAAGTGCAACTATTCTTCAGATTTGCCAGTTTCTCCTCTTCAACAAGTTGAAGTTCACAAGTACTGGAAAGCATGAAAGGATCCCTTATCTAGTCACACTTGTTTATATCTAGTGTTAGGAAATATCCATCCAACTTCCCTTTCAATTGCACTAAATGGTCATGAAATGGTTGTATTTTGTTACTAACTGCACATTTACGAGGGTGGTCTGAAGAGTTTCCGACCTAATAAAGATACAAAACATTTTTTCAGAATTTTTTTTTAGTTTTCAACTTAGTCTCCTTTTAACTCTACACACTTCTCCCAGCGATGCTCCCATCTCTGTAACCTCTCCAAATAGTACTCGGCATTTTTCTCTGCAAAATAATTGTTCATGAAGGTGATTGCCTCTTCATTTGATGAAAATCTGTGTCCTCCAAGCGCAATTTTCAGATGAGGGAACAAAAAGAAGTTGCTTGGGGCTCGATCTGGTGAGTAAGGTGGATGGTCAAGCAGTTCAAATCATAATTCGTGGATTTTCACCATTGCAACCGTTGTGTGAGACGGTGCGTTGTCTTGGTGAAACAGCATTTTCTTTTTCTGCAAGTTCTGCCTTCAGCTTGTCAAGTAATGATGCGTAGTATGCTCCTGTAATGGTTTTTCCTTTTTGAAGAAAATCGATTAAAATAACTCCATGACTATCCCAAAAAACAGTTGCCATCACTTTCCCAGCCGAAAAAACAGTTTTTGCTTTTTTTGGAGCCGGTTCCCCCTTTGCAGTCCACTGTTTTGACTGTATTTTTGTTTCGGGCATATAATGATGTATCCAAGATTCATCTAGAGTAATTAATTGGCGCCAAAACTCAGATTTATTGCGCCTAAACTGTGCCAACAGAGCGTTGGAAATGTTCATTCAAACACGTTTTTGGTCAAACATGAGCAAATGCGGCACCCAACGCGTGGACAGCCTTCTCATGTCTAAATGTTGATTTAATATGTGACAAACACGTTCTTTTGACATGTTCATAGCCTCTGCTATCTCTCTCACTTTAATTTGGCGGTTGTCTAGCACCATTTGGTGAACTTTGGCAATGTTTTCGTCGGTAGTTGCAATTTTTGGACGTCCCGAACGTTCGTCTCCCAAGCTCTTACGGCCACGTTTAAATTCAGCTGCACAACACTGTGGTAAATGATGGTGCAGAGTCCCATACACAGAATCCAACTCATCTTTGATTTGCGTAGGCATATTGCCTTTCAAAAACAAATATTTAATGACAGCTTGATACTCGATTTTGTCCATTTTCATAAAAACACTCACATCACCTCACTCAAGCGACTGTTACATAACAACTGAGCGTCCAAAATGGCTGAAACTTTGGTGAGTAACTGTCAACAGATGAACAACGAAATTCACTACCTTTTATTTATGAGTGCTGCCATCTTCATGTTGAGGTCGGAAACTTTTCAGACTACCCTTGTAGATGTCAATGGAAACCTTTCAAAACTGCTTTCTTTTGCTTTTTTAAACCATACCTTGACTTTATCTCTTAAGGTTGTAATTTTGTCCGTGGCGGTAAAGAGATTTTCACCCTTATCTTGTAGACTATCATTTGTCTTGTTGAGTATTTCAAATAAATCAGAAAGGAAAGCTAGCTTTGTGCTCCAGAGTTCATCTTTTAATGCATCCACAAACTCGGTTATGTTTTCTTTCTCAAATGACTGCAGCATTGCATCCTTTAGTTCATACACATGACTAAGTATTCTCTCACTGGATAACCAGCGAACTGCTGTTTGAAGGCGGAGGATACAATGCTGTGTTCCTAGCTCGTCACATATTTGAGCGAAAAGTCCTGATTTGAGAGGTCTGCTCTCAATGTAATTTATCATTTTAACAGTTGTGTCCAAAACTGATTTCAAATCCTTTCCAATCATTTTTGCTTATGAGTTCTTCTCTATGTAGAAAGCTGTGTGTAATAATCAAGTCTTTGTTTCGTTTTGCCAGTGTGATGAATCCTTTATGGAATCTGTCATTGAAAGGATGCCATCTGTGCATGTGCCAACACAATTCTTCCACAACAAATTCAGTGTATCCGTTTATTATTTCAAAAATGTCTTTGCCTTTGATAGTTACAGCAATTTCCTGCAACAGAGATGCTGTTCAAATATATTTCCTTCATCAATGAAATGAATAAAAGAAACGAGTTGAATTAGGCCACTTAAATCAGTAGGTTCATCCAGATGAATTGCAAACATTAAATTTGCTTCATCAACTCGAGTTTTAACTGAAAGTCCAATGTCTTCAGACATATCCTGAATACATCTTCCAACTGTATTATCAGCCAAGGTAAGTTTTTCACATCATGTTCACACTTAGAGACAAACATTATTTTCACTATAGCACAGCAAGCTGGAAGATGGCTTTCTCTGTAACTACATGAGCTAACGTATTTTTTGTAATAATCTCAGCTACAAGATAACTGCTTCCTGAGCTTTATCAGAGATTTTAAATTTCTTAGTAAACAAAGAACTCTGTTGTTTCTTCTGTCTTAAAATTTCTTTGAAATAACCAAAACATTTTCCTTGTAAATGTTTGTGTTTTGTTGAAATATAGTGCAGCAATTTATTTGGTACCTGGTACCATGCTTGTATTGGAAAGTTTTTCTCCACATATCACACACTCTAGCACAGGACATCTTTCATCTCCACACCACATGAACCCTATTTTGAAGTATTCTTGATTATACAGCCTCACTTTTATGTTCTTGCTGCTGCATGATGGCGTAGAATAAACAGATTTGAGATGCACTATTTGATGTTTTGTGTCTACTGAAGTTTCATAAATACTACACTGGACTGTTGCTCTGCATCTGATGTTTCATAAACTGCCAAAGGTCTGTATCTGACAATAAATTTATCCATTTCTGATGAGTTATGTAAATTGAATCACTTTGAAAGAATGACACATGTCACGAACGAAACAAAGAAACAGACTGAGGTTACAAAGTTACAATCTCCCACTATCGCCGCTTGAAGAGCTAGTTAGATATAGGCCGATAGAGAGCACCAATGTACAGCAGCAGAACAGAGACATCTAGTGCCATAATTGTAAGTTACATGCACAAAATGGTGGAAATCAACTTATCGTCACTCGTTTAATATATGATCTGTGGTTACACTGAATAAAGAGCAGGATGTTTTGTATTGTGTTTTATCACAGGTTCTTAATAATTTGTTTTGTTCTGAATTCACTAGTCTCACGACATCCCAGGGTGTCAGAACACCCAATTTTGAGAGCTCTGGTCTACACGCTCCCAACCAATGCTGATCATATGTTTGACTGTTGCTATATATGGAGGTTTTGCATTATCATCTAAAAGGATCGGTGCCAATGCCAGAAGGCCAGGGATCTTGCTTTAAACAGAATTCTGACATTTCTTTTGTATCCTTGATAGCAACATTTGTTCATTTGTACTTTGTGCTACCCAAATTATCAATGCCATGTGTAACAAAATAGAAGAGGAATGTTGTGTACATAAATATGGGGTCTTGAGATTTATTCGGCCGTTTCCTCCAATAGGTTGTCTGCACATGACGTGAATACTTTGAAGTGAGTTTATCACCAGTGCCTCTGGCAGAGGACTAGTGAAAGATGAGTGGAAGGGATGGATGTCAATAGTTTTGAGGTCACCTTAGTGAAATGGGACTTATATAATATTTTTCCAGTATTTACATTTGGAACATCTTTCGCTTGCATCTCATAAACTCGCGATCTCAGCAGTATGGTGATAGGTAACTCAAATAATTGGACAGTTTCTGTAACATAGAGTGCTTTGGCTTAGCACTCAACCACGCAAATTCTGTGATCAGTGATCACTTCCGTCTTGCATGCAAAGAATACACAAAATTCTAAATGTCCTAGTGAAAAACTGTTCTGCACCGCTGCAGTACATCAACATGTTTATGAAGTCAAAAACGCATGTAGTCCAAGGTTCAATTCCGCAACTCCCCTTTGAGACAAGGGGCTTGCTGAACTAATAATGATGTCATTATTTAAACCGACTGACAGTAAAAGTTGAATAAATCTGAAGATCTGTTAAAACCAATTATCAAACCAACATATCTGTATTCAGAGAAGATTGGGGGGAATTGGTAAACTTATTTTCTGACTCTGCTCATTTGTATAAGAATATAAACATACAAGTTGTGTAAATAAAAAGTAGTAGCAATAATAATGATTTATTATCAGTATCAGTACTGAAATAATTTCAGCATTTGATCTGCCCAAAATTAAGAAAAAATGTCATTTTATGTTCTGCAGTTTAAAACATTTTATGATGGGCTTCAACTCATAAATAATGAATTAGGGGGATGAATGCAGCAGCAACAACTTGTAAGAGCACATACTTTCACTATTTCCTCATTCTCTTTTTCATGCATCTTATCTATACCAGGCGTAGACTAGTGGTACTGTGCTAGCCTCTAGTTCCCAAGGTCGCGGGTTCAAACCCGGCGGAGGGCGATGGATTTTTTCGGGTATAAAAATCTTTGGCATGGCTTCCTTCGGAAGGGAAGTAAAGCCAGTGGTCCCGTGTCATAGGTTTACAGCACGTAAAAGAACCTCAAGCCTGATAAAGAGGCCTCTGAGTAAAATTACCGGTCTTTCACGCCCAATATGGAATGGGACGCTAAGGACCATAGTAGTTAAAGAGCGTCCATAAATAAAACTCAATTTTAATCTATCCCAGGTAATGTCAAACTGCAGTCCTCTGTTTCCTTTAAGGCCAGTAGTATCTTCCAAGGGTGATTTCTATTATAGAAACAAAGAAATATTATTTAACTGTAGTACTTCAATATAAAAGCTCCATGTTTAAATCTTTTGGTGCATTTAAATCAATATGTACTGTCAGCATTTTCCTGTTTCAGGTTCTAGTGGTGTAAATCCAGAACTGCAGTCCCCAATTTTCATTAATGCTGCATCAAATGATAACTTCAGCACGGAAACATTTCATGAACCAAGAAGAAAAGGTGGTAATATTGCAAAACTCAAAAAAATTCTGTTAGACAAGGAAATACGTTTGGTGAACCTGGACTTAGAAATGAGGGCAAAAAAATATGAACTTGAACTGAAGGTCCAAGAGGCAAAATTAGAATACTATAGGCGGAAAATAGCATCTTTAGACAGTTCCTCTACTGATGATTAGTATGTGAAGTGACTTTTAGTATTATAACAAGTACTCACAATTTGGAATTGCATGCTGCAGCTGAAAGCTGTATTGCCTTTCTGTTATTTAAGCTTCAGGTTTATTTTTATTGAATCTTATGATAGGAACAAAGTACACAGTACACAAATGGTCATGAATTACAGTGAGAAATTACCTGTAATTAATATGTTTCCTCATTGCTGCATACTTGTCACTATTTACAGCAGCTGAATGCAGAAATTATTGTTGTCCAAAGCAGTCACAGAGGTGATCCATATTTTTGAAAACACAAGAATTGCTCATTTATCATTCCTCTCTTTATTTTTTTTAACATAAGTTATCAGCAAATTGGCTGATAGGTAAAGTTGCATGTGTGTAGAATTGTGCCATATATGTAATATACAAGGGTTGTTTGAAAAGTTCTCAGCCTGAGAAAGATACACAAGATTTTTTAAACCAATTTTGCCCCCTTCAACATAGTCACCTTTCGATTCTATACACTTCTACCGACTTCCAAGGCATCCCACAAAATGGTGGCGATCATCTCTCTTACTGAAGAAACACACATGGCCTTCTTTGGAGTGGTTTCACTCTCTTGTACACATTTGATGACATTTTGCCAACACGGTGGGCGCCAAGTTTGACGAAGTACCCACTTGTGTCACCTTTTGATGTCGTCTCCAATCTCTGCTGATGAATCTTCTGGCAGATGCTACAGTAGTTAGCTACGAGATCTTTCCCTCAGGGTATGCATGGGTGTACTGAGGATATACAACACTAGTTAAATTAACTGAGAAATTTTATGTGATGTAATACTTGAGCTATTGAAGCGAGTTGCCAACAGTTTGAAGATGAAGAAGTAAACTGGTTCTGAAACTGAATACTACACTAGAAATTGTAACAATTGAATTATTATACTGCTAACTTCAGGCAGTATCAATTTACAGTTTGAAATAACTGTTGTCACACTGAAAACTAGAAGCGTAATTACCCCTTCGGCTACTTCTAAGTATGTGAGAACCGTTCACAGTCTTTAGATGGTACAGATTGCCAATCACCATAAAAAGACTGTAAGCCCCTAAGGTTTTACACAAAAGATGTTAATTTTACCAGCATACGAGATCTGTTCAAAAAATTTCAGAACTTTGTCCACAACATTTTTCTATGCTTGTCTTTTACTTATTGTGCATGGTCTCCTTCAAAATACTCTCCTCCACAATTGATACACCATTCCCAATGCCGTTTCCACTTCCGGAAGCAGTCTTGGTACATCTCTTTCTGGATCGCGTGAAGCGCCGTCTGTGAATTTTTTTTTATGTCATCTATCATTGCAAATCTTCGTCCTTTCATCAGGGTTTTCAACTTTGGAAATAAAAAAAAGTCTGCAGGGGCCAGATCTGCAGAGTACGGAGGATGAGGCAGCACTGATATCGTTTTTTGTGCAATAGTTAGACACCGACAGGGATGAATGTGCAGGTGCGTTATCGTGATGCAAGCGCCATGAATTGTCTCAACACATTTCAGGCCGTTTGCTTCTCACATTTTCTCGCAAGCGTCGCAACACATCCAGATAGTCTTTGATTGGCATGCACAATTTTGATGTTCCTGACATGAGCGTCATCGATAGATCTTGAAAAGCGTCCTGAACGAGGGTTATCTTTAACTTCCATCCAGTCATTTTTAAACCACATGAACCATTCATATCACCTTAGGCCCTGCATCATTTGGTGTGTATCTGTAAAGGTTTTCTCGAGTTTCCTGCAAAATTTAATGCAGATGCATTGCTCCTCTAACTCTGCCACCTCGAAATTCACACAAACTGTGCGACTCAACATTCTACTCAATACAGCACTGAACAATAACTAACAGGCATAGAATAATGAAACTTCTGGCAGTTACACATTAAACACAGGCGTGTGCAGGGATGCCAACTGCATTTCGCTCCAACACTCCATTAGTGCAAAATTATGAATGTTCCGGAATTTTTTGAACAGACTTCGCATGCTCTTTTATTACCTTAAGTCCCACCTACTTTATAACTACCCCACCAAAGTTCCTATGTTATATATTGCCAAATATTACGCATCTGAAACACAACTTTTACTTTTTGACTTGCTAATTATAAGACTTGCTTTCTAATTTTCAGAACTGACCTACATGCACTTTCACATACCTCTTATCTCTTTAACGTATTGAGTTCTAGTTACCTGAACAACTTTGAGTTAATGGGTTTCTTGTTGACCGAGTTCACTGGAACACCTAGTTGCTTTAGCCACTCTACTAGTTGCTTTTCCTGTGCACTTAATTTGCCTGGTATGACTTATTTACATACAAAATTGTAACCTTTTCTTCTTCCATTATGCACTGATTTAATGTATGGAACTTATTTATTGCAATTCATATCATGTCTGTATAAAATTATTAAGCATATGACTTAATAATTCTGGTATCACATTGTTTGGACTGCTACTTCTCCTCTCCATGTTTCGTCAGCAGTGCTGTAGAGTCACAAAAGGTCGGTCAAATTGTCAGGCACTCCATTTGGATGTGCTTCTGATTGACAGGTAACAAACATGACACTCATTGCACTGCAAGCTTTCTCATGTGCAAATTCTGATACAAAATATTCCAGACATCAAATTAGATCTTGTTAATGTTTGCAAACCCATGTGCCTTGATTCATATGGTATTTAACATGGCATTGTAGGTTTAAACGTTTTCTTCAGTTTTGGTGAAAAGCTACAAAACTGGAAAAATGGCTATGTTTAAAATCTGCAACCCATTTCTCCATAGAAAATGTTGAAAAATCTTCCAAAGTTCAATCCATTTCCTTTTTATTTCTCATGGGCATTAAGTCTTTTAGTACAAAGTATTTAATGACAGCATGACATTCAATTTCATCAGTTTCAAAAGAAACCTCACCTTGTTTATTTTGCAGTTCTACAGTACACAGAGAAATTAAAGGACATGTATGAAATAGCACATTGCAGCATATCTGTCTCAGGCCAAGAACTTATTGAAACACCTGTAGTATAAACATCCAGTGGTACAACACTTCTTTGGGTATTCCAGTTTTTGAGTGGTACATCAAGGTATAAAGTTGGCTTTCATGCTGTGTGTAAACAATACTTCTTGCATTCAAATGGTATGCAATTTAAATTTCTTTTTGGGTAAGTACTTTTACAACTGATGGCATATTGAAATGCACATGGATGTAAGATAAAATGACAAGGTTAGCTGTGTGCAGTTTCCATCATAAGCTTTGTGAAAATATACAACATTTTTGGTCATGCTTGCATTTTATTTGCAAGAGATATGCAAATAATTATGTAATACACCATATTTTGGACTGAAGTCATTCTGGTCATGCTCGTCTGCCTAATGGAAGAAGTTGATAATATTGTGAGAATATTTCAAAGATGATGCTACATATCTTTCAGAATACTTTTGGTGCAGTTACAAGGTTGTGCTGCCCTAAAATAGGGTTAGCAATATTGGATATTGCAGTTACTGCCTTTTTACATTTTTTTTTAAATTAATTTGTATAGTTCCTTCAACTTCTGTGGTCTTTTCAGGGGCTTTGATAGAAGGAACTAACTTGTTGACTGCAGTTTTTTTGCTGTTGATTATTATGATTTTTGTTAGGAAAACACACATTCACTCCCACATTCTACTTCCAGATCCTACAGAGGGTAGGAAATGATTCTAATTAAAGAAAAAGTCCCCCGCCCTAGCCAGGAATTGAACCTGGGTCCTCTTGGGTTGAGAAGCCAGAAGGTTGTAAAGTTATGTAGTTGATTTTATAAATTTGATAGTTTTTAAGGTTTCCCTTCTAAGTTGGTGATACGGTCATCCATTACAGAATGAAAGGTATTCCATCATGCTTTACTTGACTGTTGTTATCCTAATTTTAATTCTCATCCTCCATCATGGTGTAATTCTTCGTACAATATGCTTTTGTACATCTTTCCTTCAAATTTCTAGAACTGTTTTGAAGTAAACCTGTTGAGATAGACATAGTGAGTTAATTACCAATTGTGTCACTCTTGGTGCCAAATAGTTGAACTAATGTGATACTGTTATATTTTATGCAAGGAGTCACTTACCATTATCTTTCAACATGTCTTTTATTCCATCAGAGCAAATTTGGTCTCTGCAAGGGCAAGAGTTAATCAAAATCACATGATTTATTATAAGTTCTTACAGTGGAAGCTTGTGTTTACAAGAGGGATGTCTGACAGAGAAATGTAGAAAACTTACAAAATAAAGATGAAGGAAAATTTATAACATCATAAACATATGCATTGTGTTAAATTTCAGGTATGTTTTGTGGTGAAAATAAAGAGGTAACACTGTGAATTTTATTACTATGGGCTTATGGTCCAGTAATTGTAAATTGTTAGAAGATTACTCTTAGGTTTGTATCTTTTTCAAACAAAAAGGAAATTCTTGAGCAAATGTTTTTTGAATTGTTATGTATAACTTTTCTAGGCTCTACACAAAACTACCCCTAATTTTGGCGAAATTTGAACTGCCTTCACAATGTTTATAAAATGCTAAAAATTCTGAAACAAAGTAATCGTTTGAGTTTTGTATCTTTTCTGGTGCATTGTGGATAGTGTTCACAACTAAAGCTACATATTCACCATTTATGAATAAATATATTTTGTAGCTAAAGTAAGTTACCTGTGCCACAATTTTAGAAAGACCAATATGCCACAGCTTTGGTGTTTACCATGTTTACCGCAAAATCAGTATCCTTGACACAACTCATACTGCGACTAACACTGCATGGAAGAGACTAAACATCTCATTTACATGGTGAATTCTGCAGTTACAATATTGCTGCAGTTCAAAATCTGATTAGCTGAAGAGGCTATTTCCAGCAGCCTAATGCTTGTTTTGTTTTTTGAAATAGCCTGACTAACTCACCTATCCACAAAATGAAGAGCAAGGGCAGTAAGCTTTTCCTTCACATGCTAGATCTCTCACTCCTACCCTTCCCAGTATTCCCTCCTTCTACGCTCCAACTCCTACATCAAACTCCTGAATGTATAGTGCCCCTCATATTATAATAATAATAATAATAATAATAATAATAATAATAATAATAATAATAACAATAATAATTATCATCACATGACTTTATTCACCATGATTTCTAATACAAAAATGTTAAGATGATCTTGCACCAAAATTTAAAAAAATATGAAGACCCTGTTATCTTATTGTCATGGACTGCTAGAAATCTCATTAAAAAATATTTGATGTACAGTCACGTAACTTTTTCTACCCGTTGCAATTTTGCATACATATGAGGGGCGTTTGGTAATGATTTACAATGGTAGCTTTTTGTATCTTATTTATTAATGAATATGATTCATTGTACATGGGATCTCTCAATATACTCCTTACTGATGTCAATACACCATTGTCACCTTCCTGGCAACTTCATTATTGCATCACAGAACCATTGTTTGGGGGTACTAAGCATCCAGCATGAAATTTCTTGGGCTGGGAACTCCGGGGATGTTTCCATTGCATGAATTGTTGTTTCTTCTCAAGTTTATGGTATCACTACTATAAACCTGAGACACCAGTTTCTCCAAAAAAATCTGGATCTTCATTCTTAATATCCAATAGTCAACGACAGCCTTCAACTCAGTTCTTTTTCTGGGCCTGTGTCAAGTCCCATGGAACCCATTGTGCACACACCTTTTTCATATCCAAATTGTTATGAATAATGGTGTGCAGAATTGCACGTTTGAGGCCTGTCTTCCATTCCAGTTCATCAAAGGTTATGCACCTGTCAGTCATAATCAAATCAGACAACCTGATGTTCCTCAGAGACCGTGATGTAAACAGAAAACCAGTACTCACATTTTTGCATGCAGATTCCCTTCCACTGGCAAACCCAGTGATCCAGTTGTAAACATATTTTGTGCAGGAGCTCCTTGACCACACACTGCATATAAATGTTTAATAATCTGCTGTTTTGACTCCTTCCTACCACAAAAACCATGCAGTCCATCTTTGTTCTTGATAGTCACCTTCCATCTTGTTCATGGCTTTCTCCACTTCAACAATCAAGCGTTGTCCTTTAGTATACACTGTGTTCACAACTAGCACTAACGCCTGCATAGTGTACCAGTATCAGTTCATCATCCCATGAGAGAATGTGTCCATAGATTGAGCAGTATTTTTAAAACATGCAAATTCTAAATCATTTCCAAACACCCCTCGTACTTGTTTATTAAAGTATCCGTTAAAATGTGATTCTTCTATCCACATTATGTATAATATAATTTTGTTTAGAAGAGATTTCCAACTAAATGCTCGCTTATATACAACATGGGAAAAACAGTGTTGAAATATTTATTGGAAGCATGGAGAAGTCATACCTATGACCTGTTGTAAAGGAAAAGAAGAATCAGAAACGTTCAAATATTTTTTTGTGAAATGACTCAATTTTATTCAGGGAAATGTAATTATGCAGCATGGAGTATTTTTAATACTAAGAAAATAATTTATACAAGTTGTATGTTTTAATGAGCACTTTATTTTCCCTGAAGTAATTTTTTGTCTATTATGGTTTCCTAGTTATAAAAAATTAATCAAAATTCAATTAGAATGAAGGGGCTTCACAGGATCATCAAAGAAAATTCAAGATATACATTTGATTTCTGATATCAATATGTCAAATATATGATAATTAAATCAAATTGTTAAGAGCAGTTTTTAGAAAATAAATTACATCTTTTTCAGTACTTTGGGATGGGAAATAATTGGTAGAGAAGGTAAAAGAAATTAAATAATAAAGATTTTATTTAATTTTCTAATACAATATACTACCTTGAATCTCAGAATATTAATTATTTGTGTCAAAAGATTGCAGAATCAATGTAAATGCATTGCAATGTCTTGCAGAATTTTTAATTACCTTTGTACTTTTATATAGATTAAAAAGGGTTTGAAACTATCAGTTACTATACAATTGGTAGTATTATTATATTTGAATGCAGACAACTTTTACTTATTTGTAGAAGCTAATGCTGTTTATTGGTGCAATGTAATGTACTGTATATTTTGTAGGTCCTAAAATGTAAAACATATGTGACAATAAATTAAGGACACAGTTATATAACGCATATTAATTAAAGATTTAGAATCTTAAATATATTTTTTGTACAGAATTATTTTCACAATTGGCATTTGTTGACTGAATAATTAAGAAGATTTACATCTTCTTTTGTATGGTGATTGATCTCAATATTTGTTTACACAGTAATATACATTTCGGTTAAATATAAAAAGTTAAAAAAATGAGCAGCAGATTCTATGGTTCAAACAAGCATAATGATGAACAATGTTCATTCCAAAACTAGAGCAGCAATTACTATTTTTATAAAATTACTGAAACTTGTTAGATATCCAAAACGTTGACTATGCATTGTTCGCTAGCCATCTTAAGCAAACAGTTTGTAGGCAAGTGTTAATGCTGTCATTATGTATCTCATACATATTATTTTCATAACCATTCTTGTAAGAAAAATAAAATATGTTTTGGCATCTAATTTTAATTTTATGAGAAACTGTTTTTACCTGTACAAATGTTTTACAGCAATTAAAGTTAAGTTTTTATACTGCCACTTCTTTCTTAATTTCATCCTTAATAATCATTTGCATCTATTTTCTTAGCTAAGATTAACAAACATACAGGGTTTGTCCAATAAGTATCAGGACTGATTTTTTCTTGCCAATGCGAAGAGTTGGAGGGAGGTCTCTTTGGGCCAGATCAGTGGTGGAGATGCTATGTAGCTAGGCTATCCAGCTCAGTTGCTTCCAAGCCTTTGAAGTGTGTCAAGATGCGGCAAGGCATCAAGCAGCGTTGTGCCTTCAAATTTTGTGTTAAACTGAAAAAATCTGCTGTAGAATTTTGGTATGATTCATGAGAGTTACAAGAGCAAAACCATGTCCAGATTACGTGTTTTTAGTGGCATAAAAATTCAAACAATGATGGGAAGACGAACTTAGTGAACGTCCAACATCTTGCTTTTGAAGGAAAATCCCAATTCCTGGATCCTTCATCATGACAATGAGCCTGGTCACACACTGCTAATTGTAAGGGAGGCACTAGCCAAACAGAAAGTGTCAATGTTGCCCCCAACCATCCTACAGTCCAGACATGCCTCCTCCAGACTTCTTTTTGTTTCCTCAAAACAAAGGGAACCTAAAAGGACATCATTTCAAGATGACTGAGGCGGTCCAAGTGGATTTTACAGAATAGCTGAATAGCCTTGCTGTTGCTGATATCCAGGAGGGCGTACAAAGACTGGAAAAAGCGCTTGCAGCAGTTTATTGCTGCAGGAAGGTCACATTTTGAAGAATATTAACTCACTGTACACAGTATCTTCAATTACTTTATTACTTTTTCTACTAAGTATAGTAAGCAGGGGAAGTATTGCATTCCACCCAAAAATTCGATATTGAGATTTCACTGGAAATATATGTTTTGAGGCACCCTGAATCCAAAAAAAAAAGCATTTTTAGAAAATGGTTCACATGCATGTATGACTTTCGCGTAACTGGTAAACCACAAGAGATAGACAAAATTTACTAAACAAAAAATATGTATCTCGTTAAAACACCCAATTTATGTCATACATTTTTTTGTCGAGTTACCCATTTCCGAGATATTCCTTGTTATTTGTTTGAATTTTCCAATACTTACACATTTTCTCAAATGGGAATTCGTTATTTATGTTTTTTTATGCCCTGGACATGCAAAGAGAATGGAATGCTCCACACAGCAACCAGCTCTTAAAAGATTTAAGTATCACTTAAAGCCTATCATATTCCGCTTTCATCTACAATAAAATTAGCAATAAGATAGTTTCTGCAAATGTTTATCTCGATTAATGTGAAGTAGATGGAGAATAAGTGTTTGTAAAAATAGTCTGTACAAGATTAGAGAAAGTCATGTGAGTGCAACAAATCAGATTTTGTATGCTTTCTCTACCACATACATAGCAGATAGAGAAGGTATTGCAATCCATCCAAAAGTTTGATACCAAGATTTCACTAAAAGTACATGTTTTGAGGCCTCATGAATCCAAATAAAGCATTTTTTGGAAAGGTGTCTCTATGTATGTCAACATATAAGTGTCTGTGAACAGCATAATCAAAAACGAAAAGTTGGATAAATATAAACTTGGTGTTTGAGTTCAGTATCTTGCAACCATGCGACACAAAGATTTTCAAGAAAATCCCCCACCCCTACCACCCTTTACATGGAACATTTTTCGAAAATATTGACTTTCTAAAAAATGACTCGAATGATTTTGATTAAAATACCACATATTAAAGATATTTACATGACAAATAAAATGTATATCTTGAATTTTCTGGGAATAGCCTTTGCAGTCCTCTTCATTTGGAAGGAATTTATAATCGTGTCTTGTATAACTAATAAATGTTAAGTGATAGACGAAAACATATTTCACAAAAAAGTGTAGCTCTCTTTAAAACATAATTTATTTAAAATGTATTTTTTGTAGCAAAACCATTTCTAAAATATCTGTTGTTAAAGGTTCAAATTGTTTATTACTTGTCATTCTTTTTAAGTTCCATTGATTTTCAGTTGTTTATCCTGATTGCATGGAATCAGTATGGAATTTTAAAGCCAGCATATAGCGTCCAGGTCTTAAGCATTAAACTATTGTGTTCTCTTTGTATCTATAACGAAATGAGTAATGTAGCTATTTTTGCAAAGGTTTATTTGGACTAAAATGTAGTAGATGAAAAATAAGCTTTACTAAGAATAGTTTGTGTACCCACTAATAAAGATAGAGGGTAGAGAAAGTCATGTGAATATCACAGATTTTTATGACTTCAGTCCTGATATTTATTGGACAAGCTCAGTATATACCAGTTTCAACTGACAGCCTGCCACTCCCACAGCACTACTATGCACAAACAGTGATTGGAGGGTATTTCTATCCTAGAAAATGCTTGCGATGTGAAATAATATGAATGTGTAACACTTATTATAAAACTTGCTTGAAATGATGTGTCTCTGCAGCTTAAGCATTAGAAAATACATGAGGGATACTGTCTTCTACTGACCACAGTATGCTTAAAGATATAGTTTTTGTTGCATAAACTATATCTTTAAGCATACTCCACAGGTAACAGTTACATGGATTTAGATCTGGAGAGTAGATAGACCAGTCGATTATTTTGTCATCAAAAATACATAATGTGAATCAGCAATTTTCTTGGACTTTTTTCCATACGTAAGAACTGTTGGATGTCCATGTTTCTTTTTATGTAATAAGTACTCAGTCTGGTCGTCCTCCGTGGACTAGTGGTACCGTGCTAGTCTCTAGTTCCCAAGGTCGCAGGTTCAAACCCGATGGAGGGCGATGGATTTTTTCGGGCGTAAAAATCCTTAGCATGGCTTCCTTCGGAAGGGAAGTAAAGCCGGTGGTCCAGTGTCGTAGATTTATGGCACGTAAACGAACCTCAAGCCTGATAAGAGGCCTCTAAGCAAAATTTCTGGTCTTTCACACCCAATATAGAAAGGGACGCTAAGGACCATAGTTAAAGAGCGTCCATAAATAAATAAAAAAAAAAGTACCCAGTCTATTTAAATTTTTCTAACCCAAAAAATTGTGGATTTGTTATGAAATACAAGGAATTTTTGTATAAATTCAAACTGCATTCCACATGTGACTGCATTCAAGCAAAACTTAACACAATAAAACAGATGCAATTCTGTAGTATACACCATCAAAACTACACACAGTGAACACAACAGACAAGTTTCACATAATGTTATTCCCATTATACATCATGCCATAAAACATTAGATTGAACTGTAAATGTCATTACTCTCCACTATTTTATACAACACTACCTGACATTGCATGGATAGCTTTTTAAACTCAAATGTTGAATTAATTTCATTTACCTACCCCATTTTTTGTACAGTTGAGGTCATATATGATACTCTCATTCTATTCTGTACATACTATGATACAAGGATGGGGTGAGTTTTGGAAGTTGTAGTTTGAAATTTGTATTTGTATCTAAAGTGTAAGTGTTACAAATTTTGTCCAGATTGATAAAATATTGACAATTTATACATAAGGAATTGGAAAATATGAGTATGAGTAGCTTTTTGAAGTTGTATGGTATCCTATAATTTTCACCAAGTCTTACAGTCCAACTGCACACATTTGTGCCCTGGTTTACCAAGCAGTGTAGTTTTATGTATAAGGGGTTAAAAATAAAGTAAGGATAGCTGATAAACATTTTGCGTACTGTATAATTCAAAGTAAAAATTAGTGATTTTTGTAAGTTATAACATAACCTCTAATGTCTGCCAACTATTGTATAATTGTGCAATATTTTGACCATATAGTTTAAACAATGCAGAATTCTACATAAGGAGTTGAGAATAGAGTAGGGGTAGTTTTTTAGAGTTATAAAGTAGCTTATAACTTTCATTGGATCCTATAGCATAAGTATACAAAGTTTCATCTAAATAAGCTAAAGAATGTCGATTTGTATGTTAGGGATTGAATGTACAGGTATTTTTGTCAGTTTCTAGAATCCAAATGTACCTGTTTTTGTCAAAATCCTATCAAAAATTATGCTAAAACTTAACTGAAATATGAGGGAGATGTAGTGACATGAGCAATATACAACCCCCACCCTAAAATACTCAGTTTTAAAATATTTTAAGCTTTCACATTTACCCCTTTGGCTCAAAGCCATTAAAAATCTATTATATTTGCAATAAAATGCCAAAAGTAGTCTGTGATATCTATATTCAATCATGCAGGATTGCAATTTGGTGATGTGAACATAAAAAGAAACCCTTAACTTCCCAGATTTCAAATGTTTGGAAACATAATACAGCCTTAGACCCTTTGGAATAATAGTTTAAGTGGTGAAAGAATTATCAAAATTGGTTGAGTGATTTTTGAGATTACCCTACACACACACATCCACATTTTCTCTCTCTGTAATTTAATATAGATTACTGCAGTTGATGTGGGACCATGTAATCTGGGCTACGATTTATACGGACTAATATTTATTTGAAAAAAAGTCATTAATTATAACAGACATATCAATCAGCTTGTAGTCTCCTAAAAAGTTGCTTACCTAAAGTTTTCATATTCCAATGCATCACAAAACCAGGTGGTGGTGGTTGTACTGGTAACCATACCTTAATAGGCTTTATTTACTTCTCACATAATTGTTCTTTCAAATTTACTATCCGTCTATAATGGAACTCTTGATTCTTGTACTAATTCTAGTTTTTCTCCTTCATTTTCTCCTAACTTTGTGTATAAGGGGCATTCTAAAAGTTCTCAGCCTGACCACGAAAACACAAGATTCAACAGAAATGTATTTATTATTTTTCAACGCAGTCACCTTGTATCCAACTTTTTAATATCCTCAGTAAAATAAGATTTAACCAACTCTGCAAAATAAACATGTGTCTCAGCTTTACCCTGATCATTTGATATGGATCTTTGTTCACCCAGCCATTTCTTCAGGCTTGGGAAAGAAAGTAAATGATGAGAGCCAAATCCTGCAAATAAGGAAGCACAGCTCGGGCAGTTTTGCAGCTATAATATCAAACATGTGATGAAAGAGAACTTTCTTTTCACAAGGTGTGGACAATTAGCCTGAACAGGCATCCTTCAAATGGTCCAGTAGTGTAGTGTAATATCTCAATGATAGTTCCGTCCTTCAGGTAGTTCTATGAGCACCACATAGTGATAATCCCAGAAAACTGTGGCTATGTCTTTTCCTATTGATGGAACTGTGTTTGCTTTCTATGGTGCACTTTCACTCTTGCCATCCACTGTTTGGACTGCTCCTTCATCTCTGGCATGTAGTGATGAATCAATGTTTCGTCTACTGTTATGAAACATGAGAAACTCATGGAATTGGTTTAAACAGAGACATGTTCATTCAAATGTGCTTTTGCTCCATTGTTAACAAACAGGGTACCCATAGAGTGGAAAGCTTTCTCATACCCAAAACTTTGTGTAAAATGTACGTACATGACCTGTCCAAGTCTTTGCAATGTCAGCCAATTCACATACCTTCAATCAGCAATCATTGTGTATGGCATTCTGAATTTTTGTCACAATCTAGTTGTCATAGCTGTTTTGGAATGCCTTGAGCACTTATCATCTTGAATAAATGTATGATCATGCTTAAATGCAGCAGCACACTTTTTAACCATTGAAAACTAAGAGGAGGAATCCTTTAGTGTCAGGTCTAACTTCTTTTATATTTCCATTGGGATTAAATCTTTAATGAAGTACTTTATCAGGGCTCGTATTTCATTTTATCCATTATGTATAAAATATTAACACTAGTTTGTTTACATAGTTGTCACAAACAAGTGACTACACTTACATGCCATTTAAAGGACGATATTTAACTAGTAATTTGGTACCTTCACGATATCTATGAGTCAGGCTGAGAATTTTAAAATGCTCTCGTAAGTATTCTTCCATCATTTCATCCTTCTATTGCTTTTAATTATTTTTCCTTAAGAGATCACTTACAATTATTCAGTTTTTCTTGCAACATATTGGGTGAAATATTCTCTTCCTTTGGATTGCTACCTAGGCAAACCTGCATTTTACATATGATGTGAAATGCAGTACTCTCAAGTGATGTATTGCACTCACCACCCCTTTTAATAAAGCTAAAATATTACCATTTGCATGTGCAACACTGGATTGGCACAGTGAAAGTTTGGAATTCAAATCACAAAACTCTTGGATATATTCTTTCTTTTTTTATTTCTTTCTTACTCCCCCCCCCCCCCCACCTGAGAAGGTTCTGAAATAGCATGTTGAATAATCGAAATAATTTCAAAATTAAGTGCGAAGAGAATTGATGTATTACACAAGTTTTATTAAAGGTTTATTTACATATATATAAATACAGATCATTGTGCTCTAGACTAAATAACAGTGGAAAAATTATGTATGCATGACATGCTTTGGAGAGAAGACTCTTAAAGCTTCATTCTTGTTCCTGCATACTTATATTCATGCACTTATTTTGCTGTAACATTTATAGCATCTAAAAAATAGCTACTCATCAAAAAATAAATATTAAACAGTTGAAAATGGTTTAGAAAACAATAAAATTAAAACTCTGAGGATATTAGAGATTGCTGTAATAAGATTCGTGAACTACCATTTCACGCTTTATGTCCTTAATTGCTGCACAACCTGTGAACAGAAAAAGGAGGTATCACTTGAATAACTATATAAGCATCTAATTAAGCAAAATAATAAACAGAATATGGTTTTCATGATCTGTGACTTTAAAGAGGTTTGCAAGCAACATAATTTGCAAGTTTCTTTGAAAATGTACGTCATCAAGATTCACTGCCATTCATTAGCAGTGGATTCCAGATTGAGTGGGGCTAGTATAAAAGTCAATCCAAAACATATTATATCAGTTGGCTTGTATTAATTATTCTAATCTGGTCTGTTAGTACAGTGAGATTGCAACAATCCCTAATCTATTAACTGTATAAAAAACAAAGAATCTACTATTTGTGCATTAATAATTAATGCATGTATAAGTAATGGAACCACAAAAAGTTTAGTGAACACTACTGACTGTTCTGTACTTCTTACTACCTGTTCAGAATAACAAAAATATTTGAAGTGTTACATTCACATGATTTTCTCTACCCCTTTATGATTTATTAGGGGTGTACAAACTATAGTTATGAAAGCTTATTTTTCTATCTACTTCATTTTAATTGAAATAAAGCTTTCTGGAAATAGCTGCATTTCACATTTCATTATAAGACAAAGTGAATAGTGATAGTCAAATGTTTTAAAACTAGACACTATATGCTGGCCTCCATAACATGCGAGAAATAACTGAAAATCGACAGGATTTTAAAAGAATGGCTAAGTATTGAATAATTCAAAGCATTAATAACGGATACCTCAGAAATGACTGGTGCCACAAAAAAAGTTATTTGAAATAAATATTGCGCATTTTAAAGAGATCTGGATTTTTTGGTAGTATGCTTTTGTCTATCACTTAATGTTTACCAGTTATACAAGAGTATAAAAAATTCCTTCCAAATGAAGAAGACTTCGCAGGCTATTCCTAGAAAACTCATGATATACATTCTATTTGCCATGTAAATATCTTTAATATATGGTATTTTAATAAAAATCAATAGGGCCATTTTTAAAAAAAATAAAAAAATTTGAAAAATATTCCATGTAAAGGGTAGTTTGGAGTGGGAAAATTTTCTTGAAAATCTTTGTATTGCATTTTTGGAAGCTACTGAACCTAAATTTAAAGTTTGGTATTTATCTAACTTTTTGTTTTCGAATGGTTTCACAGAGAGACACACAGACCTTTTTTTTAATGTTTATTTTGGATTTATGGATCTTCAAAATATGTATTTCTGGTGAAATATCAATTTTTTGGGTGGAATGCAATACCTTTTCTACCTACTATGTATGTGGTAGAGAAAATAAAAAACAATAATATTTGGTTAATGATGTCTGAGATTTTTAATTACCAATTTCTCACCAGATGTTAAGTGAGAGATTGGAGCATGATCCAACCTATTCTGCTTTATTCTCTTATTGAAGCGCTCTGATTTCACTGTGGGGACCACCATGCAAGGAGCATACTAGAGACAGAGGGATCTTGTACCTAAATCGCAATCAGGTATGTACCAAGTTCTCTACTTATTTTACTTTGCTTACTCAGTAGATTATTTTAAAATGTAGCTGTATATATGCCCACCTGTCATTTCCAACAATATAAGCTGAGTGTAGCTTCTTTTGTAACTTTCTAACCCCCAAAATAGTTGTTCTAAATCCTTTATGTACCCTCTTGACTCAGCCATAGCCAAGCTCTGCTATATGAGCTAGCCATTAGTAGGCAAATAGGAAATGCATGTGAGAGACAAAAGAAAGCAGTTTGCAGTGTGCTTTTACATCAATCTTTGTTAGTGTTAAAAAAACGTTATATAGGGGTCTTCGGGGCCCCATCACCTTTCTTATTGAAATGAATCAGTCTACTAGAAATGTTTGCACACTACTGGAAAGATATTTAGAAGGAAAACATTGAATAAATATACAGAATTTTAATGCCACTGACATGAATGTTAGTAAAAAACTGTGGACATAGACATCCTATGTTTACTAATACTGGGTCCCAGTGGACCTCCTATTTTGTGTATTTCCAAACCATTTGACCACTCATAGATCCTTGTTGTTGGATCTAAGGTCCTAATTTACCTTTTCAGCATCCTCCAGATGTACATATTCCAGTTTTAAAGTTAAAAGGAATAAATCAGTGAGTCTACCAACATAAAAAAATCAGGGAAAATAGGAAAACCTAAAAATTTTATAAAGCCAGAGGTAGTCTGAAAATGATTAAAAAGTTGGCTAAACTTAGAAATTTGCGTCTTTCAATTAGAGCTTCAAAGACAAGTTATGTATTGATTTGGATACAGGTCCCAAGGAGCCCTTGGGTTCATTTCAGGGACAATCACTTTACAATCATATGGCAGTGATAAGGAACTATATAATATGTGTAAGTATGAGGCTAGTCCCAGAAGTACCTGACCTGACATATATATATAGCAGTTGTTGTTTCAAACACATGACTATGATAGAAAGTACCACCCTTATAAAGCTTAAGTTTGAAGTTTGACGATGCTACATTGTTTAGTAATTGTTTGACAGTCATTAATAGTGAACTCTCTCACTGAATTTGTAAACATGGATAAAACTGGCCATCGTTATATGATACAATACTTTCATTTGAAAGATCTTAGTCCAACTAATATTAAAGCAGAGCTAGATTCTACTCTGGGGGAGTCTGCTCCTTCGTTTACAGCAGTAAAATATTGAGTGGCAGAGTTTAAGCGAGGCCATACAAGCTACCAAGATGAACATCACAGTGGTCGAACAAAGGAGGTGACCACGGCAAAAATTGTGAGGAAAATCCACAAAATGTATTGGATGACTGTTGACTGAAAGTGCGCCAGTTAACAGATATCGTAGGCATTTCAGAAAGTGCTGTACATTGCACACTAACTGAAAATTTAGACATGAGAAAGCTGTGCACAAGATGCGTGTCACATTTACACACAATGGAAGAAAAGTATCACAAGGATGCTTCACTCGAGTGTTTGGCAATGTTTTGCTGGAATAAAGCCGAGTTGTTGCGTTGATTCATAACCATGGATGAAACATGGGTCCATCACTTCACACCTGAGATGAAGGAACAGTCAAAACAGTGGATTGAAAGGGGAGAATTGGCTCCAAAGAAGGCGAAGACAGTTCCATCTGCAGGCAACGTTATGGCGTCAGTATTTTGGGATGCACGTGGGATAATTTTCATTATCTTCAAAAAGGAAAAGCAATTGGTGGCGAGTATTATGCAAACTTATTGCAGCATTTGAATGACAAAATCAAGCATTTAGTGCTGCATTTAGTGAAAAAGAAAGTTCTGTTCATCAAGACAATGCACCAGTTCACACATCCATTATCGCCATGGCCAAAATCAATGAGTTAAAGTTTGAATTGCTTCATCATGAACCCTATTCGCCAGACTTAGCCACCTCTGATTATTTTCTGTTTCCACAGTTGAAGAAATGGCTTGGTGGTAAAAGATTTGCCAACAATGAAGAGGTGGAGTTTGCAGTTGATGGCTATTTTGCAGAACTCAATGGTTCTCACTATAAACAGGGTATTGAACCTATTGAACATTGCTGGGAAAACGGTATCGAGCTGAAAGGAGACTATGTAGAGAGATAAAGATGTTTTTCCCAAAATTTTTGTGTTTTCTTTGTTAGGTCAGGTACTTCTGGGACAGCCCTCGTATAAGGAAAGAAAATGCATAAAGGGAAGATACACAACAATAAGTAAGAGGCTAAAAATAAAAGCACAACAAAAAGCACATTCCAAAGTTATCATATACAGGATAAGACAAACATATTACACATTAGAACCTAGAATGTTAAATAACCACAGCATTCTAAAACTAGCATTTAACAAGGTAAAACAAACATATTATGTATTAGAATCTAGAATGTTAACAGTAGGATTTTACTTACAATATTCTGTACGTAGGCACATTCTTGTCTTATTCTTAAAAAGGGTGAATTTTGTGATTTCTTTAATATTCGTTGGGAGTTTGTTATAAGCTATGGTCATTAATTGAATTATTCCCATTAATTCATATTTAGTTGTACAGCACGAGTCATCACTATATGTATTATTTGCGCATCTAGTATAATGGTGGTGTATGCCTATTTGGCTTCATCATATGGATATTTGTATGAAATAACCCATTGAGGACTTTAAAAGCAAATAAAGTAATGGATATTTTGAGACTCGTCGACAATGGAATAATTCCTGTATACCGGTATACTTGCTTATTAGGAGTATAAAAATCCAGATTATAAATTATTTTAATCACACAGTTTTGTAGAACTTTAAGTTGATGTAGCTGAGCTTTCGTACATGACTGCCAGACTACATCAATTTAAGTACGTAGGAATGTATAACTGCATAGTATACAGTTTTTAAAGTAGCACTAGACAACCCTATATTTCTCAATTGCATAATCCTGCAAATTATCGTGGTAATTTTAGCTTTAATTTTATCAATGTGATAATTCCAGTTAAGGTTAGAGTCCAATGTAAGACCAAGAAAGGCAAAACACTGCATGCACTTTCTGTATAATTTCATTATTAAGCATGAAGTGTGGATGTTGGTAAATTGAATAGGAGGATTTATTAAAGAACATGTATTTAGTTTTAGTAGTGTTCAAAATTAATTTATTAGCTAATATCCATTGGTTAAGCAAATTCAGATCTGTTTGCATATCATTAATAAGTGATGCTTCATTTTCGTCAATTTAAAAATGTGACATATCATCAGTGAAAAATGTAAGTTTTCCTTTCAAGTTAATGTTGATAATGTCATTAATAAATATTAGAAAGAGAATGGGCCCTAGCACAGATCCTTGAGGGTCACCAAATTTTGTTTTCTGTGTCAGATTTAACATTATTTATTGTTACATACTGGTCACGATTTTTAAGGTAACTTTGAAACCATAAGTGTGGGATATCCCTTATTCCTATTATTTCCATTTTATACAGTAAGAGGTCATGGTCTACCACATCAAATACCTTTTTAGATCATTAAATAGTAGTATTAGTAATAGCTGTTTGAGTGGCGCAAAACTACTATGGTCATCAGTGCCACTCTTTGGTTATAGATTTATTCATGTCAAATACATACAAAGCAACCACAGGGTTAAGCAAACGTGATTACAAAAGTAGAAAAAATACACAAAATATACATAAGTTATACAAAAAAAAATCCTCACAAATCAATATAATCTTCAGCAAACATAAGCAGTTAATACGGACACAGTGTGAAAGTCATTAACAAACCAGAAACTACACGATTAAATTTTTGTAAGGAGAAACCACTGCATTTAATGTAGTGAAAAAGTTTGGTGATAGACGCAGGATCATCCCCTAAAACTGTAATTAAATTAGGAGAAAGTCCAAGTCGTAGATCAATAAGGAGACCAGCCACAATGTTGTTGTTATCATCATCATTAAGTGCCTTTTAGATTGGTACTATACAGCCCACAGTGGCTTTTAAAATACTAGAATTTTGTGAACACCCATATTGAGGCTTATTTAATAATGTATTATAAGGGTTATTAATAAAAGACAACAATCGTTTTTTCATTACTTTTTCAATTTTCTTTGCTAAAGTGGGTAAGATACTAATCGACCTGTAATTGTTTGGATCTTGTTGCCATCCTTATAAATAAGTACAGCTTTTGCAGTTTGGCAGCTATCAGGCATAACACCATCAGCAAAGGATAAATTAACAATGTGATATGTCTCTCTTAACAGTAATATTAAAGTCGGTGGTAGAACATTTATTTTTGAGTTTATTAATTATATCACTGACTTCAGTTGTATCAGTAGGATATAGAAAAAAAAAATATTTATTATAAGAAAGACTATGAGTGTCCATTGTTGACATAACTAAATTAGATTTTAGAGTAGTACCAATATTAACATAGAAATGATTTAATGCATTGCACACCATCCTGTTGTTACTATAGAAATGACCTTGTATACGTAATTGATTGCATGTGCATTATTTGGTTTATTATTATCAAGTACATTGTTAGTAGTATTCCACTTTTTTTTTGATTAGTTGTACCATTAATTATCATTGCATAATATTGTTTAACTGCTCCTTTCTTACTATCTGTCTTGACGCTTTTTTATAATCGGTAGGTACATATATATGTGTTGTATATATGTTATGTGATATATGCATATGTGTTATTAGATACATTAATTTTTTTAGTTTTAGCATATAGCAAGTCCCTTCTCTTTATCAGTGTCAAAAATTCATTATTTATCGAGGGTTAATGTAATTTGTGGTTTCATTTGACTACTTTCTGATATGAGCAATTAGTTTTTCCTGTTTTAATATAATTGACAAACCACAAGCTAAGGTATTTACATCATCACCTTTTTTAAATGGCATGCTAGCATAGTAGTTGTTTAATTTATTATAGTTAATTTTGGTAGTAAACATATGCTCTCAGATGGTAAAGGTGGTGCACTGATGGATTTATTTGAAGAATGAGTATGTTATGGTCATTGAAATCAGAGTAAATATTAGCTAAGAGTAGCTTGTCACTCATAGGTTTAGTCAATACATTAATCTAAAAGGGAGGAAGTTGTTGCTGAGATCCTAGTAGCTGATGAGCTAAGTAAAGTGAGGTTGAAACTCTTACAGAGATCCAAGTATGTGTTCACATAATTATTTGACTCAAAAGTAATATTAAAATCACGAAGAACAAATTATCACCTCTTGATTTCAGCATTGAGATATTCTCAAATTCAGGCAGAAATTCAATTGTGTTAGTATAGTTTGGATTATATACACCAATAATATTAACTCGGTTATTATATTTTGTAATGATAAGTGCCAATATGCTGTGATATTTATTCACTAACTTTTCCTTTTCAACCTGAAATAAGTTATTAGCCTATATGGATATACCTCCACCTTCTTGAGCATGCATTAAGTGAATTGTGTTGTACCCTTTGAGATTATAATAGTGAGTTTCATTTTCCATTACCCATGTTTCAATAGTTATGATAATATGTCCATATTATCATAAGTATTACTTCTAACTGGTCAAATTTGTTTCTAATACTCCTAGCTTTAAGGTAAAGTATTTTTAATTTACATGTCTTAGAGCACAAGTTAGAAGCATATTGATCAATGCTATCAAAGATTGTTTTGTTACTATGAGTTTTTGAGTAGACTGAGTAGAAGGGAAACATGTTCATTGAAGAAGGGAGAAAAATTCTGATTTATTACACTCACACAACTTTCTCTACTCATTCAACTCACTGTCATTTGTTTTAATAGCTGTTCTACAAACTATTCAAAAGGCTTTGTTTTGCTTTCTAATTGCTGTTAATTATCTCAATGTTGGCAGAAGGTTTCAATACACATTTTGTTGTTGCTACACAGGAACATATAGCTTGCTAGTTAAATGTTTAAAAAGCATGTCATTATAATATGCTGGCCTACATTCTCTTTGCATAGGCTTAGTGAGAAACAAGAATGATACTTAAAATTGTTGCTTAAAATACTGTTAAATTCAAAGGAACAGCAGTAAATATTTCGGAAATGGTAATACTATGAAAAAGGTCGACATAAATTGTACATTTTAATGAGTTCTACTTTTCTTCTGTAGTTAGTTCTTGCCTGTGGTTTCTAAGTTATGTAAAATGCAATTTGAATGAAGGGATATATGCAGGCTGTTCACAGAAAGTTCAGGATATACATTTTAACACCATGCAAATATCTCAAGCATATGATGTAATATAAGTAAGCTTAGAGCCAGTTTTGAGAAAATGAAACATAACAAATTATTTTGATACACAGTTATTGGGGTGGATAGAATTTTTTTGAACATCTCCATCTGGCATTTTTAAACTTTGTTTGACTCAAGCATGAATTTAAACTTTATCTCCACCCTCTCCCTAACCTACCTGGCTTTTAACTGCAGCTCTCATTAGCTGCTCATGAGAGTTAGTGTGAAAGGGTTCTAAAATTCATGTTCTGGTGGACAAGGAAATTAAAATATTGATCAAAGAATACTCAGAGAAAGCGAGTTCCATATTCTAGTGCTTGTAAATGGCTGTTTCTGTGTATTTATAAGAAAATTGAGTGTTAAAATTACAGATCATGAAAATCATGAACAAACTTTGTTTTATAAATCCACCCTATGAGAGAAAAAAGAAAACTTTGTTACCTGTTAGAGCCATCACAGAGTCCAGCTCCGTCCTGATGATCTCTAAAATCTTTTTCACACCCATTTCTCCATCATAGGCCAATCCCCACAGAGCTGGTCTACCTATGAATACCATCTTTGCTCCTAGAGCTAGAGCTTTAAACACATCTGCACCATATCTTACACCACCATCAAAGTATATTTCACATCGTTTACCCACGGCTTTCACAATTTCAGGAAGTGCTTCAATCTGAAATACCAAACAGTAAAAATGTTATTTCACAGCATGTGGATGAAAAATAAATATCTCTAAATATCTCACATTTGATATCCACAATAGAAATAAATTTTCAAGTGAGACAACTTTAATCACACTTCCTGCTTCGTTTACTTATTTTAATATATGTTTCAGTGACCATTGTCAACAGTCTAATGAATCCACTTCACTCTGACACTAATTCTTGTTTTTTATATATAGGGTGCACCTACTGAAATAGGGTATCTCAGTTTTACTAATACAAGAGGTAATTCTAATCAAAATACATTAGTACATTTCCTTCTTCAAAGTGCGAAGGCTTTCAGACCTGATGCCAATGTAATACTGTATGATTTCTGGGCTTTCAGGCTATGGTCTAACAGGATAAACACTTCCAGATGTTTTGGATGCTGCAGCCACATCCGAAATGTCTGGTAGGGTTTATCCTTTTATACATAAGCCTGGAAACAGTACCATACAACAATTCCTGCTACTCTGTATAGTTTTAGAGAACATGAACAAAACATCTTTTATTAACGTATTTGAATGGTCTATAGTAATATAATTGTCAGCTCTGTTTGCAGTGCAAAAGGTTCACAGAGTACCTAAACTGTGCCAGATTATGAGCGAACAAATAAAATGAATTAATTAATTTTGAAGATTGAGAAGCTAGTAACAGTGATGTGTCATAATTTAAAATAGAGAGACTTGAAGGTTGTTACACTACATCACTAAAATGCTCTTACTTGAACGCGTTTCAGGAGAGCAGTTTGCTCCCATCATCAGCATGTTTTCAACTGATTTTGCCAGTTATTGTCTGAGGAATGTGTGCGGCTAGTGGTGTTCTCTGGTGCTGGGCTGATGAACCTCCAAAGGCTGCTGGATGGCGGTAGTTCGAAATTCACTAGGTGATTCCTGTGTTTGACAATATGTATTTTTTCCCAGATGTCCAATTCATTGCTGCTGTTGATCGGTTTTAAGAGTTTTATGTTTGGAGTGATTTCATGGTTCGAAGACCAGAAATGATATGCTACTGTGATTTATCTGTCTGTTTTTGATAAATGCATCTCATATGCTCTTTAAGTCTTATTTCAAGATTTCTTTTGGTTCTTCCTATGTATACCAGGTTACAATCATTACAAACTATTTGATATATACCAGCTGATTTATCATTGGGGATAGGGTCTTTGGTTCTGTTGCATAGTAGTTTCTGTATATTGTGGTTATTCTGTGGAGACAGGGTGATGTTGTATTTCTTGAAAATGCTTTGAAATTTATGATGTGTCCAAGGGTGGTAAGTGAACTTTCTATATGCTTGTGGTTTTTGTTGTCTAAGTAAAGCAGTCGTTTGTTGGATGTATTTCTGTCTTTCAAATTTTTTATCTTCTTATCTATTGTTTTTATCTGGTATACATTCATGATGGCTATGTAGATAATGTGTTGGTATTCCTCTTTCTCCAATGGTATATGTACTAACCTATTTGTAATACTATTTAAAATTCCATGTTTGTGGCTTGTAGGGTTGTAGCTATTGCTTTTAATATAATTTTCTGTGTGAGTTTGTTTCCTGTAAATGCTGAACGTTAGTTTGTTGTGTTTTCTGATGTCTAGGTAAGGTAATTGGCCATTTTCTTCTTTTTCTTTTGTGAATTTTATAGATATTTTTTGTAAATTCAATAATTTCAAAGCATCTTCTGAAAGTTTTTTTGGAACAATAGCAAACATATTATCTACGTACCTATACCAGGTTTTGAATAGATGTGGAAAAGATTTAGTAATATGGCATTCAAACTGGCTCATATATAGTTCTGCTAAAAATGTTGAAAGGGGGTTTCCCATAGTTAAGCCTGTGGTTTGTTTAAAGATTTTGTTATGGAATGAAAAGAAATTCTGGTCAAAACATAATTTTGTTAGTTTTAAGTAATCTTCTGTTTGTGCTCTAGGTGTGCCATTGTTTAATATCCAAGTTTCTAGGAGTGGTAATAATTCTTCTTTTGGTATGCTTGGGAAGAGTGCAGTGGCATCAATGATACCTCATGTCTGTGGGTGATATATTTATATCTGAAAGGTGACTGTTAATTCTAATGAATTTTTTATACTTAGACATTTGAACACAGGCATGGAGTTGAAGGTATTTGAAAGCCATTTTGCTAGTTTATATGTGGGAGAGTTTAGTCATTGCCAAGTTTGTGTATTTTTAGTAGTGCATATAACCTAGGTATGGTGGGAAAATCTGGTTTAATTCTGGATTTTTCGCTTTTGTTAATGTTTTGGTTTCTATCAATGTGTTTTGCAGTGACTTCGTGCATTCTTTTAAAGGATTTTTGTTGATTTCTATGTACTCTGGGCTATATAGTAATTGCATAACCCTAGTTTCATAATCTTCTTGGTCTAATATCACTAATGTGTTTCCTTTGTTTGTATGTGTATACTACAGACTTTGACTTCAGAGATTTGATAACTTTTTGATGTGGTATGTAGTGGTATTTTTGGGCTTGTATCTGGTCCAATATTGGTTCACACTGTGATTTTATTATTCTTTTCATTATCTGTTAGGTGATTGGAGGCTATTTTGATATCAGCAATAAATTTTCTGTGTCTTTGGTGACGTTTATACAGGTTTTTAGGCCATTGTTCAAGACAGACAACTCAGTGCTGGCGAATGATTCTTTTGAGAGGTTAACTACATATTGACCTGTTGTGGGTTCATTGTTCTGGTTGTGTTTATGTTGGCTTCCATTTTTGGTTATGTCTAGGGGATTTTTTCTGGGTGTTCCAGGGAGTTTTTTTTGTTTGAATATTAGGTTGTTTAGTTTCACTGTTTTGGTGCTCATTTTCTTGCTAAGTATCATAAGGAAATTTGACCATAAATTTTCCCATAAGGGTTGTCCTAAAACTTTTAGTAACCATAAGTGTAATTCATAGATTCTAAAGTTCAAGTCCTGTAAATGTGCATAATGTTTGTTCTTTTCAATTTCGATTACTTTCTTGTCTGCTATTGTTTGAAGTTTTACATTGTGATTAAATTTTACGTACTTTCTAACGAAGTTTGGCATACCTTTGTGTTTTAAGCAAAGATTTAGGAATCTTATATCTGCAGCCGAGTGTTTCTTTTTAACATGTAGTGTAACAACCTTCAACTCTCTCTATTTTAAATAAAATGAATTTATATAATATGGATACACTAGTAACAGCGAGGTGAACTTGAAAAAATAAAGTCGGCAGCTTATTAACACAAAATGCTCAAAATCAGGGACTGATACAAGCATAGTGCCCCAGTACCATGGCACTAGCTAAACTTAACAGTATAGAAATGTGTATTTTAAAATGTTTCTTTTATTTCAAATACCTTATGTGCAAGAATACAACAATATTTCCCAGAGAAGAATGCAATGACACTCGCCACAGGTGCTACTCACAGAAGTTAATGAAGAAGTTGCAATACAACGTTACTATTCTATGAACTCATGCCTGGGTAGCAGTATCACATCTCACAGTTGCACAGAAAAATTCAAGGCTTCCATTTCTAAACTTCTCAGGTGCTGAGCATTAAAGAGGATTGAACTTGACACAATTCTATGAGGTAGCACATGCAAAATGCCAACACTGTGTCATGTAAAAAGAATTGTTGCAGTGACAATAAAGGCATTCATTGGTATTTTGCATTGTAAAAGTTAATGCAGAATCATTTTATTTCACATTTTGTTTAGGAAATGTTTATCTTCTGTCTCTTTAATCGTATTTAAAATTAAACAGCAATGTCATTTGCAATAATGTTGCCTGCACTACCTGCAGAGGCTTTCAAAGGGAGCAGTTGCGGCAAACCAAAAGGATTTAAATACTTGATCCTTGCAATTTCTGTAAGCCTTCATAAAAGTAAAAGCAAACAAATGCTAAATTTAATAATAAACTTTATGTATTTATCTCAAAAACTAGAGCTTGCATCATAGAAACAGAACAAACCAGATGATTCTGATAATAGTTGTACCTAATTTTCAGAAGGTAAATTATTGCTGGTGCTCCACACTGTTTCCAATGGTATCTAGTGTCCCAGTTTATGGATGGAACAATTTTTTCAGTTATACCACATTCAGTAGTAAATTCAAGTCCAATTCACAGCCATTTATGGTATCTTGACATCTGCTCGGTTGTGTTTACAAATATTCAAACATTTGGCTGCAGTCAATTTAATTTTTTAATATACTATTCCAGGTTTACATAAGTAATTTTGCAGAACTATTTTAAGTTTAAGGCTTTTGAAATGTTACTAATATGAGTCAGATATTAAATGTTCTATGAGGGAGTATATTAACATTAATTATAATCAAAGTGTTTTGCCAGAATACACATAGTGGTATTTATGACTTTGCTGGCTTTATGTGTAGTTGAAAAAAGGAACATAATGAAATACAAATCTCTTAGTTGGGCTTAGATCAGCCATGTGATATTACAGTTTCAGAGCAGAAACTTACATTAATTCCTTGACAGATTTAGTAAAATGGCCTAAAATGTTATGGTTCTCAGCCATCAAAATAGTATTTTGCCTAAATAACTACTTACAGAAGCTGGTGTACTGTCCACTTGACGACCACCATGATTGGACACTTGGATCGCTGATATTCCAAGATCTGCTGCTATAATTGCATCCTCTGCCGTTAGAATGCCTTTGAGAACAATTGGTAGTTTTGTAATGCTGAAACATTTGATGTTTTCATTGTTAATTGAACATGTTCATATGAACAGAGTTGTATTCTATGACACAGTACTCTTGGACTGTAAACAGGAAACACTGCAACAAGAAGTGAGGAAAGAAAAAGCATTTTTTTAAGCAAAACCTTTTAAATTGTTTGTTATTAAATTAAATTTGTGGTCTTTTATTGATAATTCCACATAAACATAAATGCCTATGTATGTTTTTACAACATTCCATTTGAATTGTGTATAACAAATTTGTATTATTGTTATATATGCTATAAATATCAAATAAAATAACAAACAAATCAGGATGAAAGGGAACTCAATGCCAAGAAGGTATGTACCATAAGTAGCTTAATGAGGATGTTCTTCAGTTAGTTTTTGAGAAATAAATATTAATCCACAACATTATTAAATATTCTATGGTGATTCTTCTTCCACTATGGCTTATTACTGTTAAGAGAATATATTACTGCTTCTACTGCCTGGAGTTTTCAGTGTTATTTTTACCTGTTTTATAAAATGGTTAGTTGGTATCTTAATAATGGGAAGTTGGAAATGAAGCCATTCACTCTCTTACATTCCAGTATTTTAATGAGAGCTTGGTATGTTGATCAAAAGCTGGCAGTGGAATAGGTGGTTTCTCTGCAGATCTTTCCCAAGTTCAGAGAAAGGGTATATAGGAGATTCTGCTATGCCAGTCCTGTGTAGATGTTCAATGAGGCAGTCATGGCCTGTTAGTAATCTAAAAACTCTACAGAGGATTTTCTTGGTAATTCTAGTTGTGTGTTATGTAGATTTTTCCCATTGTTTTCTTTTCGTTTGTGACACATATTCTTAATTTTTGTGTTGTATATTATAAATAGTCTTTAGATAGAGTGATAAGACAGTGGACCAGGTGATTATGGTGTAATTTTACTATCTTTCTTGGCCAGAAAATCAGCTGTTTCATTACCTTGTATTCCACAGTGTGCTGGTATCCATTGAAGTACTACTCTTTTATTTAAATTAATTTTTTATAATTTTGTGTCATTCTATGACATTTAGGCTTTTGACTGTTGTATCAGATGCTATGGATATTATAGCTGTTTTATGGTCCAATAATATTACAACTCTCTTAAATTTGTTTATTTGATATACAAGACATTGAAAACTGAGAAGGATTGTTAAAATTTCACCCTCAAAATTTGTAGAATTTGAACTTTATCTTCTATGAAAAGAAAAGAGTAGGCATACTGCACCAGTACCACATTACTGGGTAAGCTGGATCCATCACTGTACACATGTAACCATTCATTAGTAGGATATTTTAAATTTATTACTTCTAGTGACATCTGTTTCAAAACATCTGTTTCAGATTGTTTAAATTCTTCTGCTAATTGTAGATAAGTATTCAATATTTATAAAATATAAAACATAAAATTAAATTTGAAATAAAGTTACATAGAGAGCTGAAAAGATTAATACTTAGATGATAGTAGTTAATTCACATGGTATTATTGTTACTTTTTGCATGCAAGGTTTAAATTAATTATCTTAACTATTTAATATTTCAAAACTATATTGAGTTTTATTTATTCTTTAACTACTACGGTTCTTAGCATTCCATTCTATATTGGGCGCGAAAGACCGGAAAGTTTGCTCAGAGGCCTCTTTACCAGGCTTGAGGTTCTTTTATGCGCCATGAATCTACTATACGGATCACCGGCTTTACTTCCCTTCTGAAGGAAGCCATGCTAAGCATTTTTTCACCCAAAAAAAGCCATTGCCCTCCACTGGGTTTAAATCCAAGACCTCAGGAACTAGAGGCTAGCATGGTACCTCCAGACCAAAGAGGACAACTTAATATTTAACTTAATATGAAGTTCATAATACTATACAAGACAGCAAATGATTTTGAACCAAAAAATAAAATAACTTAAATATAATACCACAATTTATATTACTTGAAAATGGATTCCTCCTTCTCATTGGTGATAGGACATACATTTTTTAAGAGGAATGATAAAATTGGCTTTTGAAATTCTGGGAAGTTATTTCCCAGATGCTTATGTGAGCAGGGGTTATATCACATGATTTTAAGGAGACTGTTTTCAGAATATTCATGAATGTATCAATATGTGGGTGGATAATGCAAATCATGCTGACACCACTTATGTCAGTGCTGTATAAAGCATCAGAACAGCATTGCCTGATGGTGTTTGAAGTTAAGAGGTTTTTAACGGCTCTCTCTCCCTCTCCCCCTCCCTTTCCCCCTCCCCTCTCCCTCTCTCTCTCTCTCTCTCTCTCTCTCTCTCTCTGTCACGTGCCTAGTAGGACTTTGTAATGTTCGGCTCTTTAAGTTGTTTTGTGTCAAGTTTTCAACCTTGACATCAGCCATAAGCACGAAGAAGATGGAACACAATGCCATCAACCAAGTAATTATTTAGCTGTCTGAAGCAGCCCCTTCATTCTGTCATCAGTAATGTAATATGGCATGGTGCATAGAGAAATTAACTTGGGACCAGAGTTACAAGTCAATAATTTGCCACCCTTCACCACTGCTTCTTCCTGTCCACCCCTCTGCCAAGCTTAGCTTTCCCATCTGGAAACCTGAACTACACCCCTATCCTCATTCCATCCAGGAGGGCACTGATGGCTTCGTCACAATATATGTACTGAATTTAAAACATAAATTTTTAGATTCCTACACAGAAGTGGTTACCAACAAGCAAAAAGAACTTGTACCATCTGCATTAGAGCAAATGCTTATTAAATATGATAGTGCAGTACTTAAAATTAATTTAAATAACTAAACACAAAGAACAAGAGAACATAAATCAGCTTTTTTCTGGGTGCATAAATGACTTGTTAAAAAGTAGATATTAGAATATTTTGTTGTATATATTGTAAAAATCACAAACATAAATTTCCAGCAATATGTTTCCTTTCATCCTCTACATTAAAAATGTATATCTCTCTGCACTTCTTCAGAAACTCATATAACAAAATAATATTGGTCAACAACTTGTCTGTTTCAAACAAAAACCAGAGTACTAGTGGGCCACAATATGAATGCATATGATGAGAGGAGGATCTAAACAGTTACAAAACCAATGGAAGGGCACAGGGACAGTCAAGATCCGCAGTTCTGAGTTGCATTTACTACCTGAGACCTGCAAAATGTAGTACTGTTTTCACTGTGCAACTGTACATCCCTCTACCGCCTTGCCCCTCACTCCCCTCTGATCCCCAGCCTTGATGACATTACACAGTGTCAACAGACAACACTGGCACTCTCCTCCAAGTTCATTGATAATGTGGCCAACTAGTACATATGGCATTATTACTATTTTATTTGCTCTTGGTTTCAAGATATGTAGATATCCATAAATTCACCTTCAATTTTCAAGGACAGTATTCTGCAAAACATTTGGAGACAAAAATATTAAAGAAGCTATTTTTAAATGTAACAGTTTTCATAATGCAGCCATAAGAAGTTTAGAAGGTGCATATGCCATGTTACTCAAAAGGGAGGCATTTCTGAGCCCCCTGCCTGATGTTTACAACCAATCTGGGTGGGAGTTAACTTGCTCATGTTCCTTCCTTTCCAAACAGTCCCTCAAGCCAGCAAGCTAAACAAGGTCAATGAGGATTAAAGAATAGTAAGTTGACTTTCATCTGATAAGGCAAGCTGAGTGCATGAATTTATGAGCATAATTTACTCAGTATACTTAAGCTTATTTGTAATTAAAGATTTATTACCATATTAAAATACTTACTTTAAACTTTGCTCAGGATATTAAAAGTTAATGATATCTTTCAAAACAAAACAAAAAATCTGATGTGATACATTCACATGACTTTCTCTACCCTCTATCTTTATTAGTGGGTATACAAACTATTCATACTAAAGCTTATTTTTCTATCTACTACATTTAATCCAAATAAACCTTTGCAAAACTAGTTACATTACACATGTCATTATAAAAATACCGAGAACAGCGATAGTTAAATGTTTAAGAACTGAATGCTATATGTTGGCCTTAAAATTTCATACTGTTTCCATGCAATTGTGAGAAACAACTGAGAATTGATGGGACTTTAAAACAATGACAAGTATTAAACAATTTGAACTTTAATAACGGATATCTCAGAAATGGCTTATGCAACAAAAAACTTATTTTAAGTAAATTGTGTGTTTTAAAGAGATCTACATCTTTTGTGTGGTATGTTTTTGTCGATTGCTTAACGTTTACAAGTTATACAAAATTCCTTTGGATTTAAGAGGACTCCCTGCGCTAGTCCCAGAAAATTCAAGAGATACATTTTATTTGTCATGTAAATATCTTTAATATATGGTATTTCAATCAAAGTTGTTAAAGCCATTTTTTAGAAAATCAAAATTTTCAAAAAATGTTCCATGTAAAGGGTAGTTGGAGTGGGGAGATTTCTTGAAAATCTTTGTGTTGCATCCTTGGAAGATACTAAACTCAAATGCCAAGTTTGGTATTTATCTGAATTTTCGTTTTTGTGCTATACTGTTCTCAGATACACACATACATGCATACACACATGGACATGTTTCCAAAAATGCTTTATTTGGATTCAGGACAGCTCAAAACATGTATTTTGAATGAAATCTGAGTATCAAATTTTTGGGTGGAATGCAATACTTCCCCTACTTACTATATGTACTAGAGAAAGTAAAGAAGAGCTGCTATTGAATTCAGTCAAATATGAAGCACAAGGGTAATAATACTGTAGGATGTTTTATTTATTGATACTCATTCACTTGGCACAGAAAACAAAAAGCAAAAATAAGTAAATAATAATAATAATAATAATAATAATAATAATAATAATAATAATAATAATAATAATAATAATAATAATAATAATAATAAAAAAGACAAATAGAACTTGTCTATCTTTGTGCATACATTTTAGTGTCATGCAGTTGTGCTCATTATGATAAATGTGTCATACAAAATGACTGTGGAACATATATTCAGGTAAGTGTTACAGGTTACCTAGTTAAATAATGGAAAACATATACACAACTATGATCACATTCACATTACAGACTCTGAATATCCTGAGAAACATTCTCTATCAAAAATAATTTCTTGAGCCCAGCCGGGAATGAAAATCAAACCTTGGAACAGCAGGCAGGTGCTCTACCAACTGACCAAGGCCATGTATATGAAGTGCATTTTTATTGAATTATTAATAGGATGTACATCTAAAATTCTATCCAGGTTTCTAATTTTAATAAACTGTCATTTAAAAAAATACTTACAAGACATCTTTAGAACTACTATGTCTAAGCATGAATTTATAGAATAATAAAATTATGGAATATTACCTCTTCAGCCATTTTACGTCATCCCAGGTAAGTGATTGATCAAATAACTTATGAACATACTCTCCAATTCCAGAGCCAGACTGTGAACTGGAAACACCAGTTGCTTTCATACCTTCAAAGTTAGCAAGCCTGAAAATTATATAAAGTACATGTTTTGCATGTGAAATGGATTTTGGTTTACAAAAGTTCTCGAAAAGTGAAAACACTTGGTTCCATTAATGCTATTCTGGTTGAAGTTTTCCTGTTTACCTGTTCTGGCAAGCTTGAAAGCCTTTAGAACCTAATGTATTCCTGGAAATGCAGATGTCTATGTATTCAACAGCACTAAGAAATAAATAAATAATACATGATGAAACAAACAACAAAATATAATGGCATATAAATAATTAATTACCAAAATATATGTATTTACTTCCTCCAGAAAAATGTTACAAAGAAACAAATCTTTCTACTTCAATACTGATTGTAGTGTAGAGAACTTAGAGGAAATTGTTATTGTGTTTGAAGGTGAATTTGCCAAGTGAAAATAACATAATTAAGTAGTATGTTAACCCAAACAAACAAAGTTCAAATAATATTGTGCTTTTTTTCCCCAAACACTAGTCCATTGCTAAAGATGCTCAAAAAATTTATAGAAGGAGCAAAACTAATTCATAATTAATTGTATAAATATAAATATTTATTTAACATCTTTGTCACATCTCAGGTCTGCAGAGATAGTCACAGAAATGACTGAAATGAATGTACAAATGAGACTGGGGTTTACAAGACTGAGAGTAACTGACATTTATCTTCTTAGGATGAAGGAAATCAAGGAAAAGAGTGTAGACATACTGATAGCTAGCAGTTTAAATCCTAACCATGACACTGAATCTGATTCAACTTTCCATATAATATAGCATACCCATAACCTTTATAAGAGCATCATTACTCTCATATGTTGAATTGGAATAAACTAAATTAGAATTTCAGCATTTGCAGTAATTTTAATTGTCAGTGTTTCACAAATTAATATCTGCTAAAATAAAAATCAAGAACTCTGTCCAAGTACAACTGTATAAGAAACAAATATTTTTATTTTTTGTTTTGTTTTTATCCTCCTTAACTAGGCAAGGTAATATAAATTAAATGTTACCTATATACAAGCAGAGTCACTAAGACTTGGCCCATTCTTTAGTTTGTTGATAACATAAACCAGTTAATGCTTAATACAGTATACTTCTGGAAGTTTTATCATCATGCTCTGCTTGCCAAAACAAACAGTGTAGTTTTAACTGCATAACAGACAAGGAAAAGGCCCAAATCTTATGTATTATCAAGCCTCTTTCTTACATCTGTTATGCATTTGAACTATAAGGAACAGGCACAAGTCTGTGTGCTATTAAACTAGTTTCTGATTCTTAACTTTTACTAACACTCCACCAAAAGAAAAACCTAATTATCGGTTTTGAAAGTGTCACACATGAACATAAACACTGCATAGAGAGAGAGAAAGAATCCCTGTGATTAGTGCAATAATACAAGTGGAGCTACAGGTTCTGCTAGTATTTAAATAACATTTTAAAATCCTCATTTGATAAAGTTCTTGTTTATATTTTGATCAAGACCAATATGCTGTGGAAATTTAGTTCTTCACATACAAGGTCTGTTCAAAAAGTTCTGGAACATTCATAATTTTGCGCCAATGGAGTGTTGGAGCGAAATGCGGTTGGCACCCCTGCACACGCCTGTGTTTAATGTATAACTGCTGGAAGTTTCATTATTCTATGTCTGTTAGTTATTGTTCAGTGCTGTATTGAGTAGAACATTGTGTCGCACAGTTTGCAAATTTCAAGATGGCAGAGTTAGAGGAGCAACGCATCTGTATTAAATTTTGCATGAAACTCAAGAAAACCTTTACAGAGACACACCAAATGATGCAGGAAGCCTACGGTGATGAGTGCTTAAGCTGTACTTGGTGTTACAAATGGTTCATGCGGTTTAAAAATGGCCAGATGGAAGTTAAAGATGACCTCGTTCAGGACGCTCTTCAACTTCTATCGATGATGCTCATGTCAGGAACGTCAACGAAATTGTGCGTGCCAATCAAAGACTGACTATTGGGACATGTGATGCCTGCGAGAAAATGTGAGAAAAAAACGGCCTGAAACATAGCGAGATAATTCATGGCTCTTGCATAACGATAACGCACCCGCACATTCACCCCTGTTGGTGCATAACTATTGCACAAAAAACGATATCACTGTGCTGACTCATCCTCCGTACTCTCCAGACCTGGCCCCTGTGGACTTTTTTTATTTCCAAAGTTGAAAACCCTGTTGAAAGGACAAGTTTTGCAACGATAGACAAGATAAAAGAAAATTCGCAGATGGCGCTTCGCACGATCCAGAAAGACATGTACCAAAACTGCTTCTGGAAGTGGAAATGGTGTTGGAAGTGGTGTATCAATTGTGGAGGAGAGTATTTCGAGAGAGACCATGCACAATAAGTAAAAGCTAAGCGTAGAAAATTGCTGTGGACAAAGTTCCAAAACTTTTTGAACAGACGTCGTAAGAGTAAGATGCAGGAATGTTTAAGAAAACATAAAGTGTAAATATAATTGTAATATATTTTTGCTTTGACTTTCATTTTCCTACACTGCTTTTGATTTTGAAAAGGAAACACAAATAGTTTGTATGATGTTGAAAGTGTGCATGCTATTTCTTTGCTGAGAAATAACTATACTTTGCAAACAGAGTGTTGTATCATGGACTGCCTTTGTGATCAAGTGATCAGCATTCTGGTTTCTCAACCCAGAGGTCCCAGGTTCAATTCTCAGCTGGGATGGGAGAATGTTTCTTTAACTAAAATCATTTCCTACTCTCTGCAGTGCCTGGAAGTATGAAGTGTGAGTGAATGGGAGTGTATTCCATTTCAAAAAATTAAAATAAAGACAATGTTACAAAAGCCTACAGTTAAACAAGTTTAATACCGTGAGTTGTTTCCCAAGTCAAAGCCCCTGATATGACCATAGAAGTTAAAGGGTGCTATACAAATTAAAGAATTAAAATGAAATATTGTTCACATATACTAGAAATGAGTACATACTTTGGCAGTTTGTTTCCCTTAAAAGTAGATTTACTACAAGTTTGTAAATATTTTAGTATTTAAAATAAATTACATCGAGCGCAACAAAATATCATCAATTACAGTTTCATTAAAACATTACAAATCAAAATTTCAAAGTAAATGAGTGTTTTTAGTATTACTATATCAAAAAGACAGCCATGTAAACTGAGTAATACATAATACGCTTAGATGACCACACAATTTGTACAAATAAATTCATTCATATGAAAAAGACAAACTATAATTAAAATTCTTCAGGAGGTTTTTGCAGAAAATGCATTTTGAAACTTTTTAAGTTAATGTATATAAACAAAATTTCCAACAAATACAGTATTCAGAAGCTTGGAATATTAGTCTTCATTCCACCATTTTAAGTATTTAAGTTACTGTAAACATTTCATTATATTTTAGATGATGATGATGAAGTTTTATTGTCCTTAGACTTACCTACAAGTTTCAGACATTGTCAATTTGGATCATATTTATCTATTTACAAGATTTAAAATTTGTCCAAAGATGTCGATGAGTGTTCATTCCCCACCATTAAAATGTTTCTAGTTATTATTAGTGGTTTCAGTACCTAATGGTTTTTCAATCCCTCCTAACTTCAATGTTTTATTTATGTTACAATAGCATAAATAAATATTTTTTGTGGTTACAGTAACTAGTACGTGGACAAATAAATTATATATATACACACACACATAAAAGGGTAATTTGGAAAGATTTTGCCTGTTATAAGGATGTTCTGTTAGTTTTAAATAGCAATGATAGTTTCAAGTATGAACCTTTAGATAGCCTTTTAGATTGAGACGGTAATTTGTATCACAAATTACTTTAATGTAAATAATGATAGTAATATGAATATGTATTTTTATGTGACATTGATTTTAGAGGTTTATTAATTGTAAATATTATTGGTAAATAATAATATACGGCTCTACTGAAACTGTTAACAATAACGCAATAATGCAGCAAGGGGTGAGTTGTTTATCGTTACCGGGAACCAGGAAGTTACGTAATGTTTCGCGCCTTTTCGGTAAAAGCTTCCAGAATGTTCCTTAAAAGAAATATGTATTAGTGGTTTTCATTGGATAATAAAATAGACGCTAATGTTGGCGCGTTTTATTAGCCAATGGCAGTTCATTTATAATCTTTAGGCGTATCTTAAGGCAAGCCTATAAATAGTGTGGGTCCGAGGTAGCGTGTCCCCCAGTTCAACAAGATTCTCAACACATTACACGTCAGCCCCCAGTTCAACGGAATTCTCAGTACACTACATATCGTCAGCCAGTCCTTCATTTCGTCAAGTTACACGAGAATTATTATAAAATATTATACAGTTAAATATACACAAAGTCGAAGTACGTGAGTTAAAAAGTGAGAAGTTATTACAAACAGTTTCAGTTTGGCAAGTATCCAGATAAATATGTAAAAAGTGTTAGTGAATGTGTTCGGCAATAAATGTTATAAAACCAATTTCTTCGTCAGTATAATTTCTGGATAAAAGATTCCTTTCCGCTTCACACCCTGCAAGAGTTAAATGTCTACCTAAATAGCTAGTCGGAGGACAATATACAAAACTTTAAATTCTTTCGAACCCTAATTGATGCAAATTGCTACGCCAGATGGAGTTAAACGAACCAACAAGGAGTGACGTCACACAAGATGGCAACGCAGAAGTCAACATAACATTAATACCACATCAACATTTGCTCCACAACGTGGTGCTATAAAAATATATACAATTTGTTCTCTCACAAATTGGCTTCCAGACGCGGAGCTACAATAATGTTACAATAAATATAAATTAAAACTCTTACAAATTGGCTTCCACAACGTGGTGCTTTAAACAAACACAATTTGTTATACTTACAAATTGGCTTCCACAACGTGGTGCTATAAACATTAAACGTATATAACAATTTGATCTCTTACAAATTGGCGCCCAACGTGGGGCGAAGATGACCAGGAAAGGATCAGAATAACCAGGAAGTAGCAGAATTAACTAGGAATGAAGGAGTAACCAGGAATACAGCGGTGAAATCATCTACAAGACCCAGATTCAAGAAACAACAGGGACGACAGACTTCGATCGTAATTCCGAGATTACGATGCAACAAGGAATTCAACTACAAGAAAACATCGAAACGACGTAGATTCATCACAACACAACGCAAAAGCGACATACAAACATAGGAGAATGGGGCAGAACGCTGGACATCAAAGTAACAGCAACGGACAGCATAAGTAAGGTTAGAATATCTTAATTTTTTTTGTTAAAAAAAAAAAAAAAAAAAAAAAAGGGTAAATAAATGTACCTTAGGAGCGGTAGGATAATAAAAACAATGGCTGCTAGTAATACAGAAGAAATAATTATGGAGGGAGATAATATAACAGTTAGCTGTAATTCAATACAGGTTACAGAAAATAGCTCAAACACTGTAGAATTTGAGGAAGAAAATGTTAGTGAAGAAAGCCAGAATAAGATAGCAGGAAATGTTAATTTTGATGCTAGTATGATGATGGAAATGATGAGAAATTTTGGTGAAACATTAAATAAGATTATTGCAGATCAATTAGAATGTCATAGGAAAATAAGGGAAGATATTGGTAAAAGCTTTGAACAAAACAGAAAAGATATTGGTAGGAGTAATGAGATATTAGAGCGAAAAGTAGATAAAAGCAGGGAAGAAATTGAAAAGAAAGTTACGAAGCTAGATAGTAGTATGACAAAAAAGAGTGATGAAAAGGAAATAATAGCAAGTGAGATAGGAGAAATTTCAAAGAAAATCCTAGACATGAGCATGGAAATAGGTAACAAAGAAAGTGAGGTTAATACTAAAAGTGAGGTTAATGTAGAATGCACAGAGTTAGGTAGTCGAGTGAGTAGCATTACAAGTGAGCTAAGAGAGATAAAAGAGGTTATGAATGTAGATGTAAATGAGCCGCAAGTTAATTTCAGAGGGGAGATATTAGAAATACAGAATGAGACAGTAATGCAAAGAAATAAATTGTACCAAGATGTTCAAAATGAAAACTCCAGTCCAGTACAGTTTAGTACAGATTTGTCAGAGCATTCTCAAGTTAAAAAGATAGTAGAAGAATTAAAAATGAAAGTTGTTAAAAGATGTGTTGTGCAAGAAACTGTAGATTGTTTTCAAATATTTTCAGGGAACGAAATGTCATATGAATACAAGAGGTTATTCATTAACAAAAATTGGAAGGTTAGGTTACGGCTACGAGTAATATTTAGCCACACACAATTTGATCCAGGAGGGTAAATAGCAACGAGATGTAAACTAAATGCTGGATAGGTAAAGATGACTTGCATAGAAATGTATTGGAACGTAAGAGGGTTAATTATTTATGTGTCATTTGAAAAGAGAAATAAATTATAAAAAAAAAAAAATAAATAAATAAATAAATAAATAAAATTTTTAGTAACTGTAACAACATTTGAAAATTAAGAATGCAAAGATTGAAACTTAAGATGATATTAAATTAAAAGTACGTAAATAAATTCCAAGATTTAAAAATTAAGAATGCAAAGATTGAAACTTAAGATGATATTAAATTAAAAGTACGTAAATACAATTCCAAAAGTATTGTTAAAATAATAATAATAAATTCAGAACAAAAAAAAAAAAAAAAAAAAATTATATACTTATGTAAAAAACAGAAAAGGTGAAACATTGTCTAGATTTAAGAAATGTAAATATTTGTGTAGAGGGTGAATATTTTGGTAAATATGTATAATAATTACAAAAATCTTAAATGTATAAATTTTTGTCAACAATGTAAGAGAAGAAACAATTTTGAAACAGTAATTAAATAACTTAGGGTAAAGTATTTGCTATAAAAAAAAAAAAAAAAAAAAATTTGTTGTAACGTCAGATTAATGTCAAAACAAATTAAACCAAAGCCAGTAAGTAGTGGCGAGATAAAACATATGTCGTGTGCTAAATGCGTGTGAAGTGTTAAGTGAAAGTGATAACGTGTGTTCCAAGATTTAGGAGACTAAAAACACAATTTTAAAATTTCTAAACAAGTTATAAATATTTATAATTATGTTTCTAGTGGGGCATATGAGACGGTAATTTGTATCACAAATTACTTTAATGTAAATAATGATAGTAATATGAATATGTATTTTTATGTGACATTGATTTTAGAGGTTTATTAATTGTAAATATTATTGGTAAATAATAATATACGGCTCTACTGAAACTGTTAACAATAACGCAATAATGCAGCAAGGGGTGAGTTGTTTATCGTTACCGGGAACCAGGAAGTTACGTAATGTTTCGCGCCTTTTCGGTAAAAGCTTCCAGAATGTTCCTTAAAAGAAATATGTATTAGTGGTTTTCATTGGATAATAAAATAGACGCTAATGTTGGCGCGTTTTATTAGCCAATGGCAGTTCATTTATAATCTTTAGGCGTATCTTAAGGCAAGCCTATAAATAGTGTGGGTCCGAGGTAGCGTGTCCCCCAGTTCAACAAGATTCTCAACACATTACACGTCAGCCCCCAGTTCAACGGAATTCTCAGTACACTACATATCGTCAGCCAGTCCTTCATTTCGTCAAGTTACACGAGAATTATTATAAAATATTATACAGTTAAATATACACAAAGTCGAAGTACGTGAGTTAAAAAGTGAGAAGTTATTACAAACAGTTTCAGTTTGGCAAGTATCCAGATAAATATGTAAAAAGTGTTAGTGAATGTGTTCGGCAATAAATGTTATAAAACCAATTTCTTCGTCAGTATAATTTCTGGATAAAAGATTCCTTTCCGCTTCACACCCTGCAAGAGTTAAATGTCTACCTAAATAGCTAGTCGGAGGACAATATACAAAACTTTAAATTCTTTCGAACCCTAATTGATGCAAATTGCTACGCCAGATGGAGTTAAACGAACCAACAAGGAGTGACGTCACACAAGATGGCAACGCAGAAGTCAACATAACATTAATACCACATCAACATTTGCTCCACAACGTGGTGCTATAAAAATATATACAATTTGTTCTCTCACAAATTGGCTTCCAGACGCGGAGCTACAATAATGTTACAATAAATATAAATTAAAACTCTTACAAATTGGCTTCCACAACGTGGTGCTTTAAACAAACACAATTTGTTATACTTACAAATTGGCTTCCACAACGTGGTGCTATAAACATTAAACGTATATAACAATTTGATCTCTTACAAGATGCAATTTCATATCTATCTTTTGTTTGTCTGGTTGTTATAGTGGTACAAAATAAACATTGAGCTTTTTCTTAAAATGGGTAAAATCTAATGTTGGACAGTGATTAAATATTTTATATTAGATTTAATGCCAACCAAAATAAAAAAAAAGTAATTGAATTCCACTTTGGAAGATTCTTCACTAATCATTTTCTACATTGAAGAAATGGGCTGCAGTGTTTAAATGAAGTCATTCTTTAATTTTTGATGATGAATGTCCAGCATGTCCAGTTACCATTTCAACTGAAGAAATCACTGTGGAAGTCTACAATGTAATATAAATGACAAACAAACTAAGTGATGTGAGCTTGCTGACATTGGCAAGAAATCATTAGATCATGTTTGGAACATGTTGCATTATCGTTTGACATGAGAGAGCTCACAACACAATAGGTGCTTTGTTTGTTAACCACTGATCAGAAGCGCATCCAGCTGAACATCACACAGGAGTGCTTGGATATGTGGATTCACCACTACATGCCAGAGACAAAGCAGCAACCCAAGCAATGGGTGCAAGAGGGTGAAAGTGCTCCAAAGAAAGCCAAGTGTATTCCATCAGTAGGAAGGGTGATGGCTACTTCTTCTGGGACATCTGGGATGTGGTGTTGGTAGACTACAAATGGCAAAACCATCACCATCAACATGAAAGTACTATGCAGCTTTGCTGGAGCAACTGAAGGATACTAAGAAGGCCAAACATTTGCAATTGCTAAAAGAGAAAGCTCTTTTCCATCAAGACAATCCACTGGCACACACTTCTTCAGTTGTGGTCATGAAGTTGCATAACTTGTACTTTGAAGTGCAGCCACATGCATCATATTCACCAGATTTGGCTTTTCCTCTTCCCAAATCTCAAGAAATGGTTTGTTGGACAGAGATTTACCTCAAATGCAGAGCTCATAAGCCATGCAAACTCGAATTTTGTAGAATGGACATATAATTTTATAAGGAAGGTATAAAGAGTATCATTGGTCCAAGTGTACAGAGTTGAAAGAAGATTATGTTGAAAAATATTAAAAAGTTGGATTAAAATTCTTGTATTTTTTTCTCAGGCCAAGAATTTTGCAAACAACCCTCATATATACATTTGATTTTTTTCTTTCTTTCTTATTTTCTTCCCAATGGTTATGTTATTTGAATACACAAATTTACTTTGGAATTTGTTTTGTCCCTTAGTTCATTTTGATGACCACATTTTTATTCAACTTTAGAGATGTTTAAAATGCCATTTATAAGTTTCCCGAAGTCATTTCTGAACAAAATCACAACATATGTATTTATGACTTACTTGAGATGTGGAGGCAGTGTAAATTTATTCCTGTTATCTGCATTTCGTATTCCAAACATTGGTGCATCTACAGTGAGCACAAGAGCAGTATATCCAGCCTTTTCTGCTCTTTCAACTAAGCTATGTGTTACACCCCTAAACAAAAAAACAAAACATACATTAAGATTGTTCTATTCTTTAATTCTAACAAAAAAGAAAAGAAAGAAAAAAAATGTTTTATCCCTTTTACTAAGAATTTGTTTACTACATGCTTAACCAATGCTATAGGCAAAGATATTCTACGTAGTTATAAGGATTATAAGAAAGAAGCTTGAAACAATGAGAATAGAACCATTGCAGAGAGAGAGAGAGAGAGAGAGAGAAGCATTTTTTTTTTCTGTTACAACTCACAGAATTCATTCATTTATTAGCTTCAATTATAAATACATTTTATAAGGATTTCCAATTTGTTAAATTATGAGTGTTACATAAAAAAATAAGTGTATATACATATTTGAGCAAAGAAGCATCTTGTACAGTATGTACAATGAAACATCTACATCAAATTTTATATGCATTTAACAACTTATACTCTTCTACCGAATAAAACATTCATTTTCTAACATACATTTTAGTTACTTTAATTTTTTTCTTATCTTCTGTTATTTGTTTGGTTAAATAGGTGATTGAACAGATCTTTAGTATTGTGTTCTGTAATTTTATGACCCAATGTTCCTCTTAATCTATTAATAAAATAGTTCTGCTTTGTTCTAGTATTATGTCTATGTATGAAATTAATTGTTCTTTCACACAAGCCGTGTGTTGGACAGAGTTGGAAAGGTAGAATCAGATGACTGAAAAATTCAATGCCATAGCCAGGATTTGAATCGGGAGATCCATGGTTCAAATCCTGGCTATGGCATTGAATTTTTCAGTCATCTGATTCTACCTTTCCAACAATGTCTATGTATGTTCATGTTTTTTGTTGGCTACTATGATTTTTTACTGTATATTTAATGCATTCATATATATAAAATGCAAGAAATGTTAGTATATTTAATACTTTATAGGCATTTCTACAAGTATAACGCTTTTTTAAATTATATATTATTCTTAAGGCTCGCTTCTGCAGCCTAAAAATTCTAAGCATTGTCTTTTTCTGTGCATTGCCTCATATTAAAACCACATAACTTAGGTGTGAATGTATGAGTGCATAATATATCTGTAATAAGCTCCTTCTATCCATTACATTTCGGGGAGATATTAAATTGAAGAATTTTTTTAACTCCTTATTTGTTTACATTATTTATAAAGATTAAAAAATAAAAAGTTAACAGACTTGATTTAAAAGAAGTAGAATCTCTATTTAGAGATCATGCTTTTTTCACAAAATTTAGAAATACTTTTCTGATAAACTGCCAAATGTGGTGCAATTAAATTTTATGCTAATAAGTTACAGCCTTTTTAAATAAAAATTAGAATGAGTCTGTTTAATAAACAAATATCAAGCTTGGAATTAATCCTTCTTCCACACAAGCCATGTATAAGACAATGTTGGAAAGGTAGAATCAGATGACTGAAAAGTTCAATGCTACAGCCAGGATTTGAATTTTCAGTCATTTGATTCTACCTTACCAAATATCAAATGTTTGTTGTGTAATCAAACATTTCCTCAAATTTTCAAATAAATATACCTTTTATAAATAGTTATACTACTCGATTTTGTTTAGGATAGCTTCTAGTATACTGAAGTACTATAGTACCACTAATTTTAATTTAAAAAGGATAAGTGGAGAAAAAAAGGCTTTAAAATTCACATTTTCTGTGATATGCTCACAATTCAAATTTATATATACACTTTTCTCTCTCTCATGGTTATGTACTCATGGAAACACATAAACTCTGGATAAAAGTGCTCAGATGAAGAAAGAATAAAAAAAAAGAATAGAAGTTTTACTGCCGCATAATCTAGTGACTCATCAAGATTACTTAAATTTAAAAGTATAATGAAAATTGATTCACGCATCAGGTTGATGCTTTTAAAGTTAAACTTAACAACAGTATTAGAAGTAACTAATATTTACATGTGTATCAATTATAATAATTCCTAAAATTGATAGATATAGACTGACAAAGATGTTAACATATAACACAATTAATACACCGTGAACAATAATTTTCTAGACTAAGTAATAAGTGTTTACAATGTATGTTTTCTATCAATTCTTGAATAGAGTAATGTGTTTTGTTTAACAATATTTCTTTTTTATGTTTAGTGAATGTTTTAAGGGAGTTCATATTTCAGTAACTGTGTAGCTTGCTGTAAACTTTCATACACAGTAAGAGGTTCTTTTCCAAAAAGTTAGTATATATGAGGAATATTTGATACTATTTTCATTTTTGTGTTATAGTGATGTCTGCTTTGCTTTTTCACAAAGTTGTAATAGTTTTTGTAAATATATATATATATATATATATATATATATATATATATATATATATTCAATTTTAAATATATACTCATCTGAGTATAATCCCAATATTTTTCTGCTATCTTTTATCATCATTTCACTGAATAAATTAACTTGTTCTCAATTTGCACTGACAATGGTTTTGAAGTGTACAATGTTATTGTTTATTTAAGTTCATTCCATTGTAAGTTAATTATTCTTCTAAATTGTTCAAAGTACTGTTTATATCAGATTGTAAATTTTGATAACTTGTATTTTGTAAAATAACCAAGGTATCATCTGCATATAATCTATATATGCACATATAATGTGAAGCTGTAAATGGATTTACACATTAATCTTGATAGTATAGACTAAGAGACTGTGAAGTCCCTACAATGTTGCAAAAATCATTAAATTCTATAATTACTTCATTAATTTCCAAAGTATATGTTGATTTCACAGCAATTGGCTGTTTTAAGTTCATAGCCACCTATACTTGTTGCAGTAAAACAGAAGAAAGTGGTTTTTTGTTATGTTCAATGTATTATATTGGTTTATTTGCTTTATTTTGTGTATGTTATTCTGTGCTTAATGATGAGTAATCATTTAAGAGATGTCATGGTGGCATGATGTGGCGCTAAGGATTCTTTAACAACAAGAATCAGAATACAAATGATGGTACAAAATATTAATGAAAGAGATCTAAGTCTCTTAAGCTGCAACATTGTTCAAAATGAAAACTCTATTGCACAGTTCAATGTAGGTCTGCTAAATGAAATATGCATCCATTGTGAAGCAAGGCATTTTAAGAATGACATTTAACTCATGTTGCCACAATGATTTGGTTCATTTTCAGGAACCACAGGAAACAATAATTTTTATGGTTTTAATGTTAAATGATGCTACTTCATGAAACATATAACAGAGTATAATAGTGCAATGGCATTTGCTTTGTTTTCCTATAACTGTTGACATTCCTGAAGTAGGCCCTTACTGTTTCAAGATTCAGGGACAGATTCATGGATGCCTATATAGTTTGTGTTTTATTTTAAGTACTAAGCAAATACATATATGAACATTCTTGATAAATACATTTCACTTTCAACAATTGTAATTTTTAATTCACAGCTAAAGCTGTGATACACCACTAGTATCATATAATACTGGTTTAGCACTTATACTGTAGAGTAAGTCATGGATCTTCTTATTTTATATAACAGAGATGAGATGACATCCAAATTTAAACCTGAGTTATTGACTTCCTATTCCTCTTAAAATACTTTTTTGCTTCATTTATCACAAATTTCTCACAGAACATATTTCAGGAGCTCTTCCTCACAATCTGTAACAATTGTGAATACTTTTTCTTTCTGCTTTCATCAAAAAGGAGGAATGTTCAATTCATGCATAAAAATAAACCAGCAATGATTCATTGCTTCTATGAAATGAATTAGTAAGTAGAAAAGAAAGTTAAATTATTAGGATAAAACCTGTGAATGGACACATTCATTTAGTTTTGTCAAGAAGTATAAATACACGATAATAAATTTAAAATTCTGATAGTCTAATCCAGAAGTGGTTTGAAATAAAGGTAATCTACTTATAAACAATGCTGTAGGATATAAATAAGAGCTTATAAAACATGTTTTGTCGGAACTTATTAAATGTCTAAGTTAACTCATTCAGTTTTATTAAGCTAATTCTGTAGAAAGGTGGAATCAGACTGAAAAATTCAATGACATAGCCAGGATATGAACCAAAAGTGATTAACTATGAATAAAAAAATTAATAGCTTAACAACGGTTTGACATAGTTCATTAACTTGTATGCACTATATGTTTTATGCTCTGAGTATATGGTAAAAAGTCAAAGCAATCAATAGAAAACTGTAGATTTTTGGATTTTCACAGATGCATTGCCAAGAGGTATATGCAATTGCTGTAACAATATTCATTTTAAATTTCAGGATTATATGGTTTTGTTTACAAACTTACAAAAATATTTAATATGTGTATAGCTTTAGTTTCTTTGTTCATTTGTGGAATATTACATTTATATTTGAAGTTAGTAACAACCAATTTATTATTTTTAGAACATGTTATGTGTTTTGTTTGGTATTTACCTATTATTATAAATCTTTAAAAAAAATATGCTCACCTATCTTTGTAAATATAAAGTTGAAACCACTTTACTGTATCTGGTGCAGCAGCTGCAACTTCTTCAATGCTGCTTGTTGAAATTGTACTCAATGTAAAGATTCCTCCAGCTTTACCTACAGCTAGGTAACACATAGAAAACAAAGATACTTCAATTGATTGAAGCATAATGAGAAGATGCTGCTCATTATTCTGATTCCAAATAGCAATGTATTAAAGTTAGACACAATGATGAAATACATACTAGGGAACAAATTATATAAGAAACTTCCAAAATTTAAAACTAATACAGAAGGTACTAAGAGCTGTTGAAAGGCAGGTGAGGTCATTTCCATCATAGCATATATTTTAAATATGGAATGATAATTAAATATGAATCATATGGATTACCAGTCTCAAGTTTAAATGATGAAACCATTGTAAATGTTGATTAACAATAAACATTTATGGTCATACTCAGGAAAGGGAGATTAATACTGCATAATTTATGCTACATATATGTAATGTTTTGGCTATTCATTGTGGGAACATTAGTTAGTGTGCAAATAAGCTGTAAATAAGTATAGGTAGCTAAACTGGAGTAATATTGCTATAGAGGTTGATGTGTCATGGCGGACAATATTAATGCGCAATATCAGGTACCAACTGTAAAGCAGAAAAAATGCTGCAGCTATACTAAACACTAAATAGTTGGTAGAGTAGGGAAATGTTATACGCTGCAATAATGTATAAAAGTGTGAAGCAGTAAATGTAATAAAACTAAATAATTACCTACTGCGAAATAGTTGATAAATGTAATACAACAAAATAATTACCATGAAGTAGGTAACAAATGTAATACAAGTGAATAAAAACAAATGCTTCTGTAATTATGCTAAAGGCCATACTTGCTCTTTCGTGGTGCAATTGTTAACCTTAATAAAGGATGTTTTGCATTAATGCATGTAAAAAAGAAAGGAAGATAATAGTTCTGGAACACTATGTAGAAGAAAGATGGAGTTCTGCAGGAGAGGGCAGACATTGAAGAAATAACACCAGATAACATAACCAGAATTCAATAAAGTGCACCAGAATACATAATCGGAAGTGGTGTAACAACTTTCGCTTATTTAAAAGCCAAATTCCATACATTTGCAGAATTTTAGCGATGTTTATTCTTACAAGGTAGTCTACCTGACGTTGCACGGTACTGCCATGACATGTTGACCTCTGCAGCAACTACCCTAAACTGTTAATAATTTTACTTTTTTTTTTATCTATCCTATTTTAATTTTTTGGGGGGGGATGAATGAACTGAATGTTTTGAAGTTATAAGTTGTAAAAATTAAACTTTATAAATCACAAATTTAATAAAAAGGTTAATAAACTATCATTACCAAAAATAGGAATTTCTAAGCATTAAAACCAGGATGAAAGGAAATAAAGTTGAATTGTTACTGGACTTTAAGCAGGGACATTGCAGGCAACAAACCACCCCTATAGTCTGTTGATGTTTGCCTGCCCTCAGTGACCCTTGGCTGCTATTCTTTATGCTCTTTGTATTCACATATGGTTTGATTGTACACGGTTACTTGAAGCCAGGTACTTAAGAATTCCTATTCCTGCTTATTACACATTTAATTTATTTGACTGCATTAGAAAAATTTACAACAAGTGTGTATTTTAGACTCATTTTTTGAGTTTAGACTCATTTTTTAGACTCAGACTTTCCAGAAATAGCCGCATTATACATTTCATTAGGATAAAAAGAGAACGGCAATAGTCAAATGTTTTAAAAGCTGGATGCTATATGCTAGCCTTCAAATTCCATACTGTTTCCATGCAATCATGAGAAATAACTAAATGTTGAAAGACTTTAAAGCATGATCAAGAAATGAACAAATCAAACCATTAATAATGGATATCTCAGAAATGGCTTATGCCATGAAAAAAAACTTATTTGAAATAAACTGTGTTTTTTAAAGAAATCTAAATTTTTTGTGTAGTATGTTTTCATCTATTGTTAACGTTTACCAGCTATACCAGATTATACAAAATTCCTTCTGAATGAAGAGGACTTCAAAGACTATTCCCAGAAAATTCAAGATATTTGTCATGTAAATATGTTTAATATGTGGTATTTTAATTAAAACCGTTAGAGCCATTTTTTAGAAAATAAAAAGTTTCGCAAAATGATCCATGTAAAGGGTAGTTTGGGGTGGGGGATTTCTTGAAAATTTCATGTCGCATCTTTGGAAGGTACTGAACATAAAAACTAAGTTTGGTATTTACCCAAGATTTTGTTAAAATCCTCATATTAAATTTTTGGGTGGAATACAGTACTTTGCCTACTTACTATATATAGTAGAGAAAGTAACAAGAAGTACCAATAAGCATGCTAGTTTGCAAGTTGCTGTGATGCAAGATAATGTGTATTAATCATGCCTAGTGTTGACATTTCTATTACTGTGTCTTCTCTTAGGAGGAAGCTTCAAATTTATGGTTGCTCCCCAAACTGAGTCTCAGATAAGAAGCTCTGAAGTCTCAGATGTACTTAGAAAAAGACTTAGCAAGCACAAAGTTTACAAATAACTAACATTAGGAAGCTTTATCAGGGTGAAAATTAGTAATACAAAAGCTTATAGTAAAAACCACCTTGTAAGTTTGGGAAATAATGATTTTAGGAAACTATTTTCTTTAGTGATATGTATTGCATTATGCTAGATAGAAGTTTCTATTATTAGCTTTCTTATGATAGTTCTAATGAAGACTTCATTACCTATGGAATTAATGCAAGTCTGCTGGGTTTGAATTCTGGTTGAAGGAGGGTACTTGGCTAAGGGTTTTGTTCAGCACTTATTCTCAAGAAAGAATATCAACTAGTTTTATTGCTTTAGGTTTCCAGATAAATTTTGTGCATTCAGTTCATTAATTAATGGATCATCTTAAACTACTAGCCCAGTTAGAAAACTAACTTACCACTAAAAATAAAAATAACATTTATTCCTTCATAATTTTGTTCAAACTCATGCTATAAGCTATTCACCCTAAGTTAATCAATTTAGTTTATTTTCATTTGAAGAATAATCAAGTGAACCAACCTTTGGCATTTGCACATTCCCCTTCAGGATGGGCCATTTTCTGCATTGCTGTAGGAGCAATACCAAATGGAATTTGCACTCTTGTACCCAAAACTGCAGTGGATTGGTCCCGGCAAGATACATTTCGCATTAGACGAGGTCGTATTCTGAGTCTGCAATCAACAGTTAGCTTATCATACACTGTATGCTGTATATAGAAATTATACAAAAACTATTTAGAATGAACACTTCACAGGCTAGTCCCAGAAAATTTAATATATATTGTATTCATCATGTAAACATCCTAAAAATATGGTATTTTAATCAAAACATAAGAGCCAGTTTTAAGAAAATCAGAAAAAATTTAACATTTTCCATATAAAGGATAATTTGAGGTGGGGAGATTTTAAAGTAATTGCGTCACATCCTTGGAAGACATTGAACATCACAACAAGTGAACAAGTTTGATATTAAACAACTTTCCATGCACGCGCACACAAATTCACAGACAGCGAGATTACACTCAATTTTCTTATTATCCCTAATAACCACTACAAACTAATTGAACCAATTAGAAACAAATTTGGACTCTGGAAGAACGAAACTGGAAAATTACATTCAGTTGGTTGAAAGCTCAAGTAGGACACCTTGAAAATGAAATGGCAGACATAGTGGCAAAGTAAGCATCAAACAAAGGCAAGCTAGAAGTATGCTACAAAAGAAATCCCCAAAAGTTATGTAGTAAAAGATGCTTATAAGTGCAAATAAATGGGGAAGCAATTGTTAACTAACAACAAAAGTACAGATGGCTCAGATATTTTTCCTATAGTGAAAGACAGGATTTTCTTAATATAACTATCAATACCAAAATTCACAGATTTTGTCACAGGGCATGGGTTTGTAATATGGTACTACCACCGATTCAACAATATGAGCAGCCAAAGTGTCCTTGTGGTGCAGCAGAGCAAACAACTGAGCATATTATTTTAGAGTGAAAAACACTCGACAGGGAATGAAATGAATTCAAATAAAAAAAATAGGAATAAATGAATGTCATTGGCCACTTCCAAAAAATATGATAAAATCACACAAAAAGTTATTTTCTAAAAATTGTAATTTGAATAAACCTTGAATATTACAAAGTAAATATGGATGTTAAAGCAAAATACTACTATATATGTTGTTCATCATCATAACTACATTAATCATTAAAACATTATAGTTCCAATAATTAACAAGACATTTGTACACACCTTCCAAGAAACAACATGACTTATTAATATCAGAACAAACCATATACATCTGTAAAAATCGGATGTGTTACATTCACATTACTTTCTCTACCCTCTATCATTTATTAGTAGGTATACAAATTATTCTTACAAAAGTTTATATTTCTATCTGCTTCATTTTAATTGAGATAAAGCTTTCTGGAAGTAGCTGCATTACACACTTTGTTACAGATACAAAAGGGAATAGTGATAGTCAAATGTTTTAGAATTGGATGCTATATGCTGGCCTTAAAATTCCATTTTTTCCATGCAATCGCAAGAAACAACTGAAAATTGTCATTCTTTTGAAGTCCTGCCAAAGTATTGAATGAGTCAATACCATTAATAATGGATATCTTGAAAATGGCTAATGTCACAAAAAAGTTATTTTAAATAAATTGTGTGTTTTAAAGAGTTATACATTTTTTGTGCAGCACATTTTGTCTATAACTTAACGTTTACCAATTAAACAAGATTATACAACTTCCTTTTCAATGAAGAGGACTTCACACGCTATTTCCACGAAATTCAAAACATACATTATATATGGCATGTAAATATCTTTAATATATGGTGTTTTAATTGAAAGCATTAGAAAGATATTTTAGAAAATAAAAAATTTTGAAAAATGTTTCATGTAAAGGGTAGTTGGGGGAAGGAAGATTTCCTTATAGATATTTGAGTCACATCTTTGGAAATATTGAACTTCAATTACCAAGTTTGGTATTTATCTGACCTTTTATTTTTGAGTTATGCTACTGCAAATATACACACATATGGGCCTTTTTCTAAAAAACTTTTTCTGGGTTCAGAGGCCTAAAACAAATATTTTCAGTGAATTCTTGGAAACAAATTTTTGGGAGTCTCAAAGTATATAACATGTATTTCCAGTGAATTTTTGGATGGAATGTTATAGTCCTACTTACTATAGGTAAGTCGTAGAGAAAGTAAAAATTTACATTTTTTGCTGCTGATTATAAGTTGTTTATCTGAAGATAAATAAATAAACCTTCAAAGACAAAGGATATTAGAAGTTTTCATTTACCTTTGTACTGCATATCCCAGAGCACCCATATCAGCTGTATTTCTGTAAAACCATAAGATACTTGTTGTTCACAAAACCAATTTGATAACCAAAGCCTATGTGAAGAATCAATTGACAGTACGAGGGCTTATCAATGAAGACTGAGATTGATTTTTTCCTGTAGCTTTCTTGAGAGTTTCCTGTCTCTACCATGAATATTTGAAAAGAGCAGGGTTTCATGTATAATGTCCATAGGCGGCAGCACTCTCGTATTGGTAGATTGGTAGTAATGCTATATATTGTTGACCATAGTTGAATTTCACATACCACAAAATGAAGGTGACACAAGAGGAGCAATAAAATTTTGTTTTTGTTTAAATCATACAGCCTCTGAAACTTTGGAAAAGCTGAAGCAAGCATACGGTGAAGATGCACTACCTCATGCAACAGTGTTTAGGTGGTTCAAAGACTTCAAAGTAGAGCGAGTCCTCTGTGCTAAGCAAGGTGGGCCTGGTACTTCGGCTTCTGCTATGACTGAAGTCAACATCAACACAGCTGCTGTGATTGTTGTTCCCACTCACACCACTATTACAGCAGCATACTACATGTCAGTATTGGCTACACTGAGGAAGCACATTGCAAGGAAACATCCAGAACTTATCACAACAACATGCGGTCTCACATTGCAAATCAAGTCCAGGAATTTTTGGCTAAATTCAACATTACCTGTGTGCCGCATCTGCCTTATAGCCCCAATCTTGTCCCCTGTGATTTCTTTTTATTCCCATCACTAAAAGCAAAGCTCTGGGGCATTCGATTTGAGAGCACTGAAGCAGTGCTGAAGAAAAGTGAGGCGAATCTCAAAGACCTGACAAAGAATGGCCTGTACCATGTGTTCGAGGACTGGCAGAGACGTTATAAAAAGTGCATTCAAATAGGAGGGGGACTGCTTTGAAAAAGATCATGTCAACATTGAAATGGAGTAATAAATATCTGTGAAAAAAAATTAGTCTCAGTCTTTATTGATCAGCCCTCGTATTTCTATTTTCTTGAACAACCAGAAGTAGGGGTACTTGTGATCAACTATGAAATTTTAAATGGAAACATGGGTTATTTAAGATATCACTAGATAGTACTTTTAAAATGAAACAACTTTTATCAAAACTTTTTTTTTTCTATCTTGTAATGTTCACTCACAAATGAATGATACACTTCCTCATCAACATTTTGCACCAGTTGCTTAATGATGTTCCTCTGGCTGTACAGTTACCAATGTGGCTTCAAAAGGATGTCTGTCTGGCTCACTTTTCACTTAAGGCTCGGCAAGTTCTTGACCAGTTGTTTCCGTGGTGGATTTGATGAGAAGGACCAGTATGTTGGCCAGCCCCATCTCCTGACTTAACACCAAATGACTTCTTTTTATGGAGGAGAATTAAAGACATGTCTACCAGGTGCATCCTACAACTAAACAAGATTTGAAAGAAATAATTTGAGCAGCCTGTATGTCTCTCAGCAGGATGGACTTCTCCGTGCCATCAATGATGTTAGGAGTAGATCACAGCATTGTGTAGCACAGGGTGGTGGATATTTTGAACATTTAGAGTGAATGTTCACAATCATTACCATCAGTACATGCATTTCTCAGATGTCATTAATTTGTTTATCTTTGTCTTTCATTTGTGAGTAAACATTAGAAGATAGAAAAAAAAAATGTTTTGGTAAATGTTGTTTCATTTTAAAAGTGCTATCCAATGATACTTTAAACAACCCTTGTTCCCATTTAAAATTTCAAAGTTGACCACAAGCATCCCTATCTCTGGTTTGTTCCAGAAAATGGAAATATCACCAATAAATTCTTTACATAGGTTTTGGTTATCAAATTGTTTTTGTGAACAAGTATCTTAAAGTTTTAGAGAAAAACGGCTGATATGGGTGCCCTGGGACACTCGGATATAGAATTACCTCTTAACAGGTGGACATCTATACCTCTTCTAACCAGTAGAGTTATATAGCGTGGACCATTTAAGTTGAAACTGTACAATATCTCCAAAACTAAGTGTTGTAGAAAGAAATTACTTTAATAAATGTTGCTTGATATTAATGCTGTTAGTCATATTTTGTTTGGAGGATGTTATGACTGTCATGTTAGGGTCAATTTAATTTTTTAAAATGGGAACCTACAAATGACAATTTCCCATTAAAATGGGAACCATGACAAATGACCTAAAATGAGCATCACAACATCTTCCAAATCAAACATGACTAATGGCATTTACTTTCCCCCATAATATCAAGCAACTTTTATTCAAGACATTTCTTTCTACAATGCTAGTTTTGGAGATAATGTACAGTCTCAACTTAAATGGTCCACCCTGTGTATCTTCTTGTCCTATACATGGCAATGGATGCACTAGCATAATTTTCATGATGTGCTACCCTCCATACATAGACATCAGCCTGCCATGTGTTACTTCAGGTCAAAACAAATGACCAATATCCTTTTCTCCTTTTTCATTGACAGGAAAGCAGTAACAATTACCACAGGCAGAATTGTTAGTTGAACTGTGTTCTCATAAATAGGAGAGAATAATAAGTGCCTTTATAGTAGTTTTGTAGCTTTTCTTCAGTTCTGAACATGTTTTAAACTAAAGAAATTATAAAATTAAGAACTTTTCTTTTTCTGGATCACTTTGCCTCTGACTAGGTAGCTTGGGTTGAAGAATATAATATCCTTTCGGAATTACAGATGGGCTTTCGCAAGGGAAGGAGAACAATTGATAATTTATTTATTATAAAGACATTAGCAGACAAATATTTAAAAGAAAAAAGGGGTAAACTGTATATGGCTTTTGTAGACTTAGAGAAGGCTTATGACCGAATTGAGCTACAATTTCTGTGGCATAAATTAGTGTGTAAGGGAGTAAGTCAGCAATTGGTGAATATTCTAAAAGCACTGTATTTTGAGAACACCTTCTGTGTAAGGGTGGAGACAGGCTGTGTAACAAACGAAATTCCACAAAAGAAAGGCCTTCGGCAAGGATGTAAGCTAAGTCCAGTTTCATTTAATTTATACATAGATGATGTCTTACTTGAAATTGGAAGAAATAATAACTGTGCACCAGAAATTAACAACATCCAAATTCCAGGACTTCTTTTTGCAGATGACCTAGTGGTAGGATCTATTACAGTAAGTGGTTTAAAACAATCATTACAAGCAATTGATGTATATTGTAAAGAATGGAGGTTAAAAGTGAATCAAGAGAAAACACAGATTGTGGCTTTCAAAAAGTGGGGAAAATTAGGCAAATATGAAAAGTGGAAGGGAGAGAATAAAGATTACAGAGTAGTGCGTGACTGTATCTATTTAGGAGTAAAAATAGATGGAGGTAATAAATGGGAGAAACAAAAGAAGTTTGCATTGGCAAAAGGTAAAGGGGCGATGACAGCAATTAGAAGCTGCAAATATAAAGTACCTAATATAAATGTTAAATGGCTGGAAAAAGTTTATGAGATGGTTGTGGAGGCAAAAATGATGTATGGTATAGAAATATGGGGATTAGATAGAGGATGGGAATGTATAGATGTGGTGCACAGGATGTTTTGTAGAGAAATACTAGGGCTACCAAAGTCAATTGTAAGACAGGTAGCACAATTAGAGATGGGCGAGGTGCCAACTAAGGGGAAGATAATGGAAAGAGCTTTGAAATTTTGGTTCAGAAGTTTAAATCTGAAAAAGTAATGTGTTAAGACAATGTATTGAATACCAAGAGAAGAGCTTAATGAATGATGGATGGGTAAGTAAATTATGGAATATTTTGGAGAAAAATGGGTTAGGAGATACATGGAGAAGGAGAGAAAATAACGTAAAACATTTTTGGAAAAAGGCAAGGAAAAGACTGGAAGATATAGAAATACAAATCATGTTCAGTGAGATTGCCAAAAAGAGCTCATTAGTTTATTATAGGCCAATGAAAAATACATGGGGTAGGGAAAAATATATAGACATAGTAAATAAAGTAGAGAGAGAATCTATTGCATGGTTAAGAACCGGAGCATGGAGGCTAAAAGGGCTAAGACAGGGTATTCCTCAGAACCAATGTCCGATATGTGGTGGTAATGAAGACATTGAACACATAGTATTTAAGTGCCAAGGAACAGAAAATTGGAGAAAAGAATTTTTTAATAAGAAGTGGTTGAAGGGGGATAGAAATACACTTATAATTGAAATGATATGCAAGGACGCTAGAAGCATTGGACAGTTTTTGTGTAAAGTAAAAAATAAATGGCTTGGACAGTGGAAAGAGAAAAGTAAGAGGTAGTGCATCTTACTTTGAATGGAAAACTATAGTGAATGTGTGATGGTTAAGTAATCAATAAATGGAAAGTGAAAAAAAAAAAAAGTGGAAATGGGACACGAAAAAAAAAAACCGAAAAAAAAAGAGCAAGATAATTTAGTGACAAGAGATTTTAAAATGTAAATAAACTGTAGTGATTGTCTACTGAATAAGTGACCAGGGTCAAAATGCAGTAGACAATCAAATTTGTAAAACTCTTAGCACAATAAATACTATACTATACTATAGGTAGCTTGCAACCTCAACTGGCACTGCAATTCTCAAAGTGTCTAATTTTTAAACTAAAAAGGTATTATTTTGTGTCTTCATATAAATTAATTTAAAATAAAATAAGGAATTATGTAAATAATATTCATGTTTTAATCAACTTTTTAATTTTTATTTTTCCACATTCTATTGCCTTCTTATGAGTAGAAATATAAAATACCAAATCAAAATGTTCCTTCCTAGTCTGTACTTGTTTTTCTCCAATTGCTTTCAGTTTATTTACAGACAGGCAGAGAGTTTTATCTTCTCTAGAAACCAAAAAGGGAAAGGAATGGCACTTAACCTGGAAACCTTATATGAACATAGCAATGAAACAAAACACTGACAGACAAGGTTGCTCATAGTTACAAGTACAAGAACTGCCTCAGATAGTAATGCATGCTTGGTATGTCAAAGGAAATCTTCCTTAACCATTTGAATATGGTTGTTTCTGATTCAATGCGTTGCTTAACAGACACATTCCCTAAACTCTTTCACAGTACACGCTTCTTCTAAACATAGTGTAATGCACATAGTGTACTTTGCATTTCTTGCATCTGTTGGCCTTTGTATGACTGCTGCAACAGTAAATTGAAATATAGTTTTTGGAAATTGCTTTGGCAGCCTCCCAAGCACTATAACCTACTGCCCTGTAAATTAACATATAATTTGTATTTTTGTTTAATCATGCATCACTCATTATGCAATTTTGTTTAATCATGTTTAATTATCATTACTCTCCTTCAGACCTATTATTGCATTCTGAACTAAACAAGGCCAGTGTGAGACATGCAATAAGATTTCCATTACAACAAAGTTTTTCTTAGAAATCACAGTTTGTGCAACGTTTTAGAATTAAATTTTGTTAAACAATTAGAATTCCGTAAGTAAAAGTGGAGAACTCTTTACACCATCTTTATGCAAAGTTCATACTCAATATGAAAAAAATACACAAACTTAATATCTTTAAAGATTCAGCTAATGAAGCTGATAGGCCATTTTATCAGCTGAACAGTGCTTTATCAACATGTATGTGTTATACTTTTCATGTAGAATCACCTGTATGGTACAATATTTAGTATTTACCTTATATGTATTTAAAAACCCACTGCATTTCAAGATGAGAAAATAATATATTTTACCTACATTTAATGCTGATTCTAAAAATTCTGTATTTTTAACCTTCTATTTTTTAAAGTAATTCAGAAATTAAAAAAGTTCATCAACTTGTGCAGGCCAACTCCAAGGAGAAGTGAAACATGTGTGTAAACAATTAACATTTTCACAAGCTCTAAGGATATAACACTGGGATTTTGCATGTTACAATCATTTAAAAACTAAATAATATACAAAAATTATGATTATGATAAATTTACCCATAGCTTGCCTTAAGATCTGTGAAAGCCACCGTTTTGACAGATTTAAAGTTTATATACTGTGAAAGTATTATGCATGCAAATACTCACACAATTTTTTAAGATTCTAAAAGTAGCCAGTTTTGTATACAAATCGTTCATAAGTTTTTGGATTGCAATTATTTGCTTTTACATGCTCCACCGAATGAAAGGCTTAAAATAACAAACTGAAACTTTAATACAAAGTTCAGAACTCTTGCTGTAGAAATTGCTGTGCTTTTGTTTTCTCTCGCTTTCTCTTAGGCATCTTTTTTTCTCTCTCTCACATGCAATATTGCAGCTGTTTTGGGTCCTATTATAAATTAAAAATCGTTTTTACTTTCTCTATGTACACATTAGGTAGAGAAGGGATTGGATTTCACCCAAAAATTTGATGCAGAGACTTCACTGTAAATACATGTTTTGAGGTCACCTGAATCCAAAAAATGCATTTTTAGAAAAAGGCATGTGCATGTGTGTGAACAGCATAACTCAAAAATGAAAAGTTGGATAAATACCAAACCTGGTATTTAAGTTAAGTATCTTCCAAAGATGTGACACAAAGATTTTCAAGAAAATACCTCACCCCAACTATCCTTTGCATGGAACATTTTTTGAAATTTTTTATTTTTTTAAAAATTGCTCAATCAATATGGTCTGTAATCTATGATATTTTTATTGAAATGCTATATATGAAAGATATTTACACATGATAAATAAAATGAATATCTTGAATTTTCTGGGTGTAGCTGTTAAGTCCTCTTCACTTGTAAGGAATTTTGTATAATCTTGTATAATTCATAAACATTAAGCAATAGACAAAAACGCACTTTATAAAAAAATGTAGATCTCTTTAAATTAAGAATTCATTTCAAATAACTTTTTTTGTAGCATCAGCCATTTTCGACATATTTGTTATTAATGGTTTGAATTGTTCAACTCTTTGTCATTCTTTTAAAATCCTGTTGACATTCAGTTGTTCCTAGTGGTTGCATGGAAAGAGTATGGCATTTTAAGGCTGTATATAGCATTCAGTTCTTAAACATTTGCCTATTGCTATTCCCTTTGCATTTATAATGAAATATGTAATGTCGCTACTTCTGCAATGGTTTGTCTTGAATAAAATTAAGTAGATAGAAAAATAACTTTTGTAAGAATAGTTCTTATACCCATTAATAAAGTGATAGAGGGTAGAAAAAGTCATGTGAAGTAACACATCAGATTATTTTTAATACCTTTTGTTTAGCATTATAAAAGTGTTTAATGAGAGCACATAAAATTAAAGGTCCACAAATTGTTACCATCCCTTGCATATGTCATTTTATGTACTGATGAATGCCAGAGAAGATTTTGAAGACCAGATTTGAAAGTATAATGTTCAAAAGTTGTTATAAGCATAGACAAAAATATTAATTTTTTCACTTTTTTACTTTAATTTCATTAAGGCCATGTTTAAAAAAAAATGATGAAAAATGAAGGCTAATAAAAGAAAAAAAATGGAACAATTACAGCTGAAATAAATGTACAAATAAACAAAATAGTGCACATACATATGTGAAGTAAACAAAAATACAGAAAAAAAGTCTGCATGCCAAATACTCACTTTTTAAATGCTTCTCTGTTCATGGACAATGTGAATTCCTCTCCAGCTCCACTGCGATAATAGTCCAAGGCATTCTTTGGCAGCACTACGGTAGCATACCTTTCAAAATCAGGTATACAAACAAGCCTTGAATCTTCACCCATGACAGTCAGAGCACAACTGGGATCACAGAGTTCCATACAAGCAGAAGGCATTAGTTAGATAAATCTACTGGACCTTGACTCTGAAGATTATCTACAAACATAAAACTCCCAAGGTTTCTTCTGAATCAAAACACAATGAGTATACTTGTTTTCTGTAACTGTAATATCTGTCATACGAAAGGAACTAAATGATTAAGCAATTTGTTAGAAGCGAAATTATACATTTTTGTACAAAGTTGGAAAAAAAATTATAATTAATCTTTCATTCTACATATTAGATCAAACTATTGATAAGAGATTTAAAATATTCATTTGATCTAAGCATCTCATAAGATATGGAGGGGTAGTGGCAGGTAAACAACAAATGTTATTAAGTTGGTCCTTGGGATGAGGAATCTGTAGTTTTTGCATTCCTTTTTTTTTTTTTCAGCACATGTTTTGTATTGGAGAGGATATTTCTAAATTCAAACTTGTTATGTACAAAGATCATGCAAATTGTGAATAACAGGGTTATAGCAATTTTAGTATCTTTTATTAAATGTTTTCCAGCTATACAAACTTATTGATGAAATTACTTGAGCTAAGAGTTTTAAATACTTGAGTTGAATTAAATTGTAAGAATTTAATGCCATATTCAGGACTTAATTAGGAATTTTCAGCCTTCCATGCTGAAACTGCACTACTGTAATGAAATACAATGAATATGCACTATATCTTTCTCATCTCCAGATAAACTTTTAAAGTAAACTCAGTAAACTTAGTGTACTATGCCTTAAGTAGAGGTGGCTTGCAATACTGTAAGTACATTTTATTCTGAGTTTCTGGTTAACCACACTATATGATTAATTTACAGCTGTTAAAAGTTATTTCATAATAGCTAGGCCAAGGTTGAAAGATTAAATAAGATTTGAAAATAGACACTGAAGATCTATGGTTGTAGTCTCAGCTATTGCAATGAGCTTTTCAAATCTGATTCAACATTCCAATCTTAGCACATATATGGCCAGTGTGAAACAAAAATTGACAGTTTCACACCTTTTGTTCTCCACAGGATAACATTTTCAAATAAAAAATATGGAAAATATGAAAACACCCTTCAAGTCTGCTCATATCATCTGCTACATAGTTTTACTAAGTAAAGTTTGCTATGAAATGCCTATGTAGGATCCAACAGTAAAACATGAGACGTATAATTAAATTTTTCTTTGTGAATTAAGAATGTTTAATGTTCACAGTGAGATCCTTAGTACATGTATGGCTACCTCCTTCCTAAACTGAAGGGCTTGAGTTCAAATCTTTGTTAGAATGAGTTGTCTGGATAAGACTTTTTCTGTTTTCCCTTATCCTAAGAAAGCAGATGTTGGTTAACTCTCAGCTGTCTGGACTTTGACTAATTTGAGCATTCATTTCTTCAACTGCATTTGCTAACTCTGAATATGTATTAAACACTTAATAAATAATGAAGTCGAAGTATGGTTCAACAGACGGCAGCACCTGCTTAGATTTGTGAAACATAGCAGACATGGGCCAGTTGCTTAAGCAGAAAATAGAAATGATGTTGTTTTACATAGAATTTATCCATAATTCAGCAACTTTTTAGTGTGTCTTCTTTTTTCTTGATACAAGGTGGGCTTACTGCAGGCAGACAGATGATATATTGGAACAAATTTCTGTTGGATTGCCATAATTAAATAACTAAATGATTTGATCCTGTATTTATATCAAAAGCTATAAATAATATCCAGATTATTGTTAATTATATTATCTATTCTGTGCTATTTGTGAAGAAACCTCCTTTCCATGAACACGAGAATTTTTTTTTTCATTAAAGAATATTCTCATTTAGCTGTTATCTAGCAAAATAAACATAGACTGTTGGAAAAAATTGAAATTAATGGAAGCATTTTAGAGAAAAGAAAATTATCCGTACTACTGCAGTCCTTGTGCCAGATAATATTAAGGTTGCTAGAATGGCCTTTATACAATTCCTAAAAAGATACCAAAGAGCTTATGCTAAGTTGGGCATCTTATGTTCGTTCTTTTTAGTACTCCATTTATTATGCACAGCAATTCGATAAATGGCTTTGCCCAAGATTACTCATCGAATCAGAGTTGTCAAGATATTACAGCCCAGCACTGTATTTGTGCTGAATGTCCTACATCCCAGTTAGTCCCTGTGAATCCTGAAATAAATAAATTGGTTATTTTTTTCTATGGTGAGTGTGTTCATTGCCTAAAGTTCTGCTACCCTCAGGCTGAACTGGTTGGTGGATATGATGCAAATATTCTGAGTCAGCCAGTAAGAAATTTCAGATTCTACACTCAAAAGCAACTTATGCTTATAACTCATTGTGTGAGTGGTTGCAGATTGTGTTTAATTTAATGAAATTTCTGCTGAGAAAGAAAACTCTTGTGTCAAAATTTTTGGAAATTGCATTAGGTTATAAAAAAAAGATGATCCCACTTCTCTCATGGAAAATCTCATATCAATTTGTTTTGTCTCCAAGGTTTGCTTCAGTGGCATTATTGTCTTAGTGGTTAGGGCTACAAAGCTGTGAGATGATTATTCTATTGTAAAGTCATGTTTATCAGCAGTTCAAGCAAGAACTAATTGCAAATGTAAAATCATTTATAAAAATATTTCAGTGTGGGAGGAGCATAAAGTATCAAATTACAAGTTTTTTTGCTTTTGTAAATTTGCCTTTAAATGCATAGTATTAACAAATGCACATGCAATTTCCCTTTCTGTCATTATTAAATACAATGATTGGAAAACATTTGAATGTGCTAGCTTTGCCACTAAAACAAAATAAATTTCAACAATTTTAAAACAAAATTTGTGCATTTAAAAAGCAACAAGCACCTATGTAATTGCAGTATCACTTCTTCATTAAACAAAATGCTGAATATTGCTTTCCACGCAATGATTAATATTTGATGAATTTAAATGGTTAGCAAACACTGTTTTATTGTTTAGATCTTAACTCCTAGGAGGAATAAAATGAATATGCTTTTTCCTGAAGTTTATTAGGGTGTTAAAAGCAGAATATACTTACCTATTTTCCGCAAAGAGAGAGCTTTAATAACTTGATTCAAGTTTGAATATGCTATCTTGCACGGCCTTTCTGTTGGATTTGACTACAATAATTAATGAGTACAATAGTGGAATGGGTAATTAAATATAAACATACAGAATATATTTTTGAAACAAATTGCTTTGAGTCTGAAGCATACAGAGGTAAGTGAAAATGACAATAGAAGGCTTTCTTTGGCAGTGTTATTTTAATTATTTGATTACCTAATTAGCACACACAATACTAATAAATTCTGCTATTATTCTTGTTAATTACTTTTGCTTCTACAATTAGTTTAGCTTCATTTAAAGCAATATTGCATTACCTATGAAATTCTTCTACTGAATATGCTACTATTTTCAAGCAGGCGATGTGCATCTTATGTGTTTTCTCTCAAAATGTAATTTAAAAAAATTCCTCTTACATGCTGGACTAGAGCACAACACTTTCCTCCAACTTCTAAACAATAAGTTTCTTCTGCTTTTTTTTTTTTTTTTTGTAATGCCAATATGCTTAACTTATGTTAGTGCATAACAAAAACTGGAGGATTATAAGAATGGCTACAGATTATTTCTCTTGATTGGAAAAGACAAAATAACTAATAAGCAATGCATTTAACTAGTTTCATACTGGGAAATGGAACATTACACAAAAGGAATGACTTAAAAAGAAAATGATATAGGATATCTAATATCCATTTAACCAATAGATAATATTAATAAGTTATGATGGCATTAAAATCAAGTATGACAATGCGGCTAAGTGTACATATGTTCTTTCTGGCATTTTAGATAATATCATTTCTCACCTGTAATGTTTGTTTACTTTCAGAGTTCCAATGAATGACTTTGCTGTGTACGCACTTAATGTAATGACTTGCCAAAACTAAGGCTGGTTGGAAGTCCATGTATGTGTCCTTGAGCCTGAGTACACTACAGTTTCCTGCACCAAAATAAACTCTTGAATGCTATTACTCTGCTTATATTACGCGCAGCTCCTAATGTCTTACCAATTTTCATTGGTAATCTAATATGAGATATTGATTGAGGTATGCACATTATGAATTTGATGTGACAGGATTTTCCGCCAGGTGGTCACATATTGTGTACCAAGAGTGAAACATGGGCAGATTTTAGTCTAATTAATTTCCATTTAGCTTCATTTTAATTATTAGCTCCAATCAAAAACTTTACTGTGAATTAAAAGGAGATGATGCAGTTCTTACGTATTACAACTTCAACAAAGCATGAAATCTCATGTTAGAAAATTAATTATTCCTGCATAGTACAGTCGCCTAGGAAAGCAAGTGTAATTTTTTGATCTAGCACTTAGGCAAAGAGCAAAGCTAGGATTTTAATGAGTGTGCAGAGTATACATTTAAAATAATGCATTTTATGACCTAAAAACCACAAAAATTCCCAAATAATTAAAAAAAAAAAATAAAGTAAACTTTACACAAAGGAAGTATACAAGCAGTCTATCAGAACAATTTACAGTATAACTAGTAAACAAACAACTACATAAGCTGTGTATTGGGAGTATGAACTACAGAACTTACATCATGATGATAGATTCACACCTTTTTTACACTCATCTTCACTAACTAAAAGTTATATAAAACAGAAACGTTTTTCAGGGCATTCGCCAGCGATTGGAAAATTTTTTCAAAAGTTTAGATTTCCTCAAAAAGTCTACTGATGATTTTGATTAAAATACCATATACTTAAGATATCTAAATGGAGAATAAAATACATATCTTGAATTTTCTGGGTATAGCCCCTTTCAAGTCCCCTTCATTTAGAAGGAATTTTGTATAACTTTCCATAACTGGTAAACAATAAAACAAGACAAAAACATACTGCACAAAAAATCTCTCTCTAAAAAACACAATTTATTTCCAATAATTCTTTTGTGGCATCAACCATTTTTGAAATATCCTTATTACTTGTTTGAAACTTTCAATACCTTGTCAGTTTTTTAAAGTGCTTTCAATATTCAGTTATTTCTTACAATATCAAGGAGAGTGTATGGAAATTTAAGATCAGCATATAATGCTTCACTTTTAAACATCTAATTATCAATTTGGCTTGCTCTATTCCCCTTGTGTCTGCAATGAAATGTGTAATGAAATTACTTCTGCATACAAAATATTTTTAAGTGTTAAAGTAAACTGAATGAAGTTCTCGTTGTTTTAGTTTCATTCTCTCCTTTAAAAATTAGAGAAGTGGATGTTTTACAGGAGGGCTGAACTAAACTTTTTAAGACTTCTAATTTTCATTCTGGAAGCACTTTTATGTTTAATGCTCATCTGGTGGTGATATCATTAAGGCTAAGCCATGGCTAGGATCATGCCATTCTACTCGTTCTGACTTGCATTAGTTAACCTGTGCATTGCATTTAATTCCTGTTATTTTGCTACTGTAGGACAGTTTTCCTTTCCTAGCGTTCTGTGGGTGTAAGGTCAAGAATGCCTGCGTGCAGTACTTATGATTGTGCAAATAATTCCAGTGTAGTATAATTCTTAACATAAAGTTTCTGTCTCTTTATATGTGGAGTTGAAGATTGATGCTGAATTACAGTGCAAGTTGGAAACTGAAACTTTTAGTGCTATAAACGATGCTAATGTGAACCAAAGTATGAGAGATGAGGAAGGCAAATCTTCAGCTGTGATTGATGAAGTATAAACCAAATGAATATTTTTGAGGAATACAGTGAAGATGGAGAAGAAGATATAGATATTTCAAGAAAATATTCTTCTGCATTTGTATGTGTAAATGCTCTCCTTGGCTATTCAGTATTTGTCACTCGTGTGGTGGCCTGTCACTAAAAGAAAATCTAACACACGAGGGACATTAATGCAAACTATAACTCATTGTGTGAATGGGGACAATTATGAATGGTGATCTGGGGGCAAAAGTGAAAGTCTGAAAAGTAATATGTGTGTAGCTTCAGGCATGCATTGTTGCAGAATATTTAACTGTCTCTTGTCATTCTCAAAAGCAATAAAACTAATCTTTTTTTCTGAATTATATTTTTACAGACTTGTTAAAAAGTCCGTACACCAAGCCCCGTTAAAAGAATAAGAAAGTAATTTTGCAATTGCCATGAATGATTCAAATTTATGTTTATGTGGGAATTGACAGTATGCCTGCCCAAGATTTGCTGCTAACTATGCTGACATATTCTATAATGAATTTGGAAACAAATAAAATATTAGACTTTATAATTAAGCAGAGAGGAAATGTAAGTGGTAATATTAGATGAATGAAAACCCGCCCATAAAATTGTTCCTCAGACAGACACATGGGTATTAGATGCTTTGATGAAAAAGCAATTTCCCATATACATCATAAATTTGACATATGCATCTTACTAAATCCCTTATGAAAAGGCTTAATAAGATTCCAAAATCATCAGTCCTTCATGAATGGAAGCATTCTATTTATAATCATCTGTGGCAGGCATTTGCTACTTGGAAAGTGACAGTGATTCCTAAAGGAAAAGTTCACATCAATTCTAAATCACATTACTAATGTTCATAATTGGATAGGTTTTGGGAAATTTCATTCATGTGCTCATGGTGTGTCAAGTGAAGAAAAGGTTAAAAACAAACTGCTTACGTAAAAATTCCACAGAATATAATAGCTCGTGCAGTATTATAAATAATAAAAGATTTTTGAGTGGTATTACACATATACATCATTTTTATCATACAGAAAGCCTTGAATCCTATCATAATGAACGCTTTGAAGTATGTCCCAAAATGAACACTTTTTTATTTCTAGGTATGTATGCGAGATCAATGATAGCTACTTCAGATCATAATTTTTACCAAGAAAAAAAAAGTAGTGGGTAGTTCCATCGAATATTCTAAATCAGCTGGAGACTGGGTGTATAAAAAGAAGTATGAGAAAAAAACTTGTGGAGATAAAACCTTGTAACACAGACCCCTTGTAGTGGGTCAAGTAAATAAGTTTCAATACAAGTATATTTTACCAGGAGTTACTGACCATAGTGACATACCTTGTGATATTGGCTCACTCCAGAAAATTAAACCTAATAAGCAGAAAATGGAAGGCTGGTACTTCTCTTGGTTTGGAAAGCCTTTGTCAGAAAATGGTAGGGGGAGAAAAGAAAAAGAAAGAAATAATGAAAAGAATTCAAAGAAGTGACATTTTAAAGCATGGATATTCAAGGAACTAAATTGACCACATTCCTGTTCTAACTTAATGCTATAACTGATCAGCTGCTCCGGTAGTATATACCTGCTTCAAGAGCACTGGGTTGTACATTGTTCAGGTTTTGAATGTTATTATGCACAACCAAGAGCTTGTATAATATTAAATAAAAGACGTGAACTTTTAGTTAAGCCCTCCTTTAAGTTCTGCTCTTAGGATACAGAATAATTTATAATTTTGAATATTACATGACTAAATCTCTGCCCTAATGGCGAATCATTATATATGTTCTTTAATTCTGATAAATAGTTTTACACTGAAGGATGTTGTATTTTTTAGTATGAGTTTAAGTACCTCTTAACAAGACTTGTGGGATGAGCAAACAAGTAAAATGAATATAAACATGAAATCTGGGTGCTAAAGATACCTGATATTCAGCCTTAAGTTGAAGAGAAAGTGTAACCTCAGCCAGAATTTGAACCGGTTTACAGCATGAGCAGTAACTATGTTACTGCCACATTACTGTGACAGCTGTTGTCTAGCTAATGCAGCTATTAATTAAAGCAAGCAGTTTTCAAAGCAATCAGGAACATCCAGTATAACAAATAGTAATGCACAGATTATATCATATTTATGGAGTAAACATCAAGAAGTTATATTTGCACAATAAAAGTAAAAACTAGCAAACCTAAGGTTCCAATGTGATAGCATTGAAATCATTAAGCACAGGTCTTGAGAAGATTGAGCACTACTCAATGCATTGTAAAAGAGATGTTTCAACTATCTCAAGAAGAGCAAGTTCTTACATTGTGTGGTATGCTAAGAGATTAGATGCTTGATATCTTGATCAACCAGAACAACCAGAGGCAGCTTTGACTTTGATTCGCAGCGATCTACATAGGCTGGGAGCAAGCAGGGAGAAAGGTGGAGTTGCTTCTATACAGCTTTATCTTAATAAAAAATATGCATAATGTATAGTTTAAGAGACAGAGGCCTTGTTTTCCTTAATTTGATAGCAATTTTTACTTTTAGAAGCTGCAATTGTAGCATAACTACATTCTGCTCCACTTCTTTGTGAATAACTAGCTATAGTTTCAGAGTTCAAGAGAAACAGGAAGTGTAAGTGATCAAATTTGATACTTTCTACTTATGAAGAAAAGATACCGTGATTCTTCCCACTTTAGAAATATATAGCATTTGAGTGGAATGTATGTATCTTTAAAGGTCAATTTACTTTACCACATGTATTGAAATTCTTACTACCTATTTAATTCTTTAACATCTGGAGATAAATTTTATTACTTATATTCCTTGGTCTCAAAACTATAGGTGCATAGCTGCCACCCAGGATAGCACACCACAGCTGTTATGGTATCCATTAAAAAGGGTCACAGTTCTCAGTGCAAAATGGAAAGCTTACTTCCAAACTACATATTAATCAGTTTTTGTTTTTGTGATTCTCTCTCTTAGCAAAATGAGATATATGTATTTCATTATAAAAACCCGCAGAACTAACTGAAGTCATATTGAAATTAAGTTGGGAAAATCTTCCAAAGGATGGCCAGTTATGAAAGAATTAAATCGCATATTCTCAATTGTTGTGCAATCCATTAATGCTGATTCTGAAGTTATCGAAAGAAAGTTTCCTTTCTTTTACTTTCCCTACTTCTTACCTATGTTAAGTTGTGGAAGGATTGTAATTCACCTAAACCTGATATAGAGATATCAATGGAATACATGATTTGAGGTCCCCCCAACATCCCAAATAAAGCATTTTTAGAAAAAGGTCTATGTATATCTATCTATGAAGAGCATTACTAAAACACAAAGAGTCAGATAACTGCCAAACTTGGTGTTTAAATTCAGCATCTTTTAAAAATATGAAACGATTATCAGGAAAATGCCCCAATCCCTTTGCGTGTTTTATAAAAAATTGCTTTACTGATTTTGATTAAAACAAAGCAATCTTAATTCAATATAAAGCCAATCATTCAAGATTTCATTGCTAATAAAATACACACCTTGAATTTTGAAGTCCTCCTCATTCTGAATAAATTTTATAAATTTATGTGTACATATAAAACACAAGACAAAACCTTACTAAAAAAAAATGTAGATCATCTTAAAACACACAGTTTATGTCAAACCTTTTTCTGACAGCCATTTCCAAGATTCCTTGCTAGTGGTATGAATTTTGCAATACTTTCTTTTGTTTGTGTATGACAGTATAGAATTTCAAAGAAAGCATACAATGATGAACCTTTTAAAGTTATGAATATTGCTTCAGCCTCCTGTATTCTTCTTGTGCATATAACAAAATGCGTAATGAAACAATTTCTGCAAAGCTTTATCTTGATTAACTGAAGCAAAGAGAGAAACGTTTTATATGAATAGTTTACAGAAGAGAGAATAGAATAAATGATAGTGGATAGAGAAAGTCATGTGAATGTAACACATTTGATTTTTTTATTTTCTCTTACTTAAATATGCCAAGTACAGGAAGTGCTGCATTCCACCAAAAAGTTTGATAGCGAGATTTCTCCAGAAATAAGCATTTTTAGAACCAAAGCTGTGTGTGTTGTGCTGAGAACAGCATATGTCAAACAAGTCAGTTAAGTACGAAACTTGGTATTTAAGTTCAGCATCTTTTAAGAATGTGACAAAGAGTTTCAAGAAAATCCCTCCACCCTAAATACCCTTTACATGGCAAAATTTTTGATTATCTCAAAAATGGCTCAAATAATTTTGATTGAAATACCATTCAACATATTTTCATGACAAATAAAATGTATATGTTGAATTTTATGGGAATAGCCTCTGAAATCCTCTTTATTTTGGATTACTTTTGTGTAACTGGTAAACCAAAAGAGAGAAAAAATCTTACTACACAAAATATGCAGATTTTGTTAGTTACTCTTGTAAAATCATTTTGTGGCTTTAACCATTTCAGAGATATTTCTTGTTATTAGTTTGAATTTTGAAATACACTTTTTTCACATGGCAAGTCACTATTCGTTTATTTCTCATGGTCATGCAAGGAGCATGAAATTTCAAAGCCTCACACAGCAACACACTCTTTATAATCTATCACTTTATTTATTGTATTCTACAATGAAATGTTTATATGCGATTTGAAAGTTTATCTGGATTAACAAGAAATGGGTAGAATAAGAAACTTTTATACGAATAGTTTTAGAGGAGTGAGTAGAGAGTAATGTGTATGTCAATTCAGATTTCTGTTTATCTCTTACCAGGATGAGATATATGTGCTTCACTACAGCATCCAGAACTACCTGAAATCACACTAAAATTAAGTTGGAAAAATGTTCCAAAGGCCAGCCAGCTGATAAAAAAAAAAATAAATTAAGGGGACAGATTATAAAATGTAATGAGAAATGATTCACAGTGAAGTAGTTATATAACTAGCCAACAGTGAAGTGTGTGAATTAGTTCATAGCTACTCCTAGATAATTTTTTTTCTCTCTCTCTGTTGTGCAATCTTACTGTTGATTCAAAATAGTTTTTTTTTCCCCTTTCTTTTAACTTTCTCTACTGCTTGATAGGCTCAGGAAGCAGTGTGCATTTGATGTCAAGATTTTAATGGAAACATAGAATTTGGGGTCCTTTAACACCATAATGAAACATTTTTGGACAAAGGTATGTCAATTAATAGTGTAACGAAACATGAAAAGTCGGATGAGCATCAAACTGCATAGAATTCCAGTATCTTTTAAGAATGCAACACTAAATTCTCCCCAAACCAAACTACCCATTAGTCTGAAAATTGTCACTTTTAATCTTCTGAAAAACAGCTTTAACAATTTTTATTCAAATATCCCATATATGAGATACTAACATAAAATGAAAAATGTACATATTTAAATCTTTTTGTAAATAGCCTGAAAAATCTCTTCATTCTGCTCGAGTTTTGCTGATGTTTATATAACTGCAACACTATATGAGGCATACAAAAGTTTAGAAGAGGACAAAGGTACAGCTCATTAAAATATTCCAAGCCATGTTCATATTTTCCTAGCGTATGTTATCCTTACAGAATATGTTTGGAAATTTGCTATGGTTTCTTTTACCATTTCTTTAGCAAGAGCCGATTACTATGACTTCAGAACTTGGTCTTAATGTTTTTTTCATGTTGAATGCAACCAAGCACTTAATTTTAGTTTCTTGGCAAAGTTGTATTGTGGATAGCATAACCGGGATGGGAAGATCATCTTTTGTATGAATACTTTCAATATTTGTTATATATTTGTTATGGTGTGTTAAATGCTGTGAACAAGAATCATATTTCTGAGTTTACTACTTTTAAAATTAAAAGACATCTGCAAATAAATTTTCCTGTAAAACCTTAAAAATAATAAAGGGCTTTGGAGGTAAGCTTTTCCATTTAATCCGAGAATATCCTGTTTATATATTTTTTTTCTTCTGTATCTTTTCCTCAAAAATACAAATCACAACTTCCCATATATGCCTTAAAGGTGTTAAATGCTCTAACATAATTTAAAAAAAAAAAAAAAAATTATATTCTGAGCAAAAGGATTTTAAAATTTACAGCTTTTTGTATTAAAGTGTAAGACAATAATTTAAATTCATTTGAGAGAGAAAGTGAAATACTATTTAACTACTCAATTCCTTCAGTTCAGTGAGATGAAATCTTAAAAAGTACAAAAGAAAGGTACTCTGACACTAGCAGAGTGTTTTTAAGGGAATCTAAGAATGACAATATTTTGCCACTCCTCTCTCAGTATTTTTTTTAATATACAGTACAGTCCCAGTCATATGACATGGTCAGCCGGGGCAGGGAGAGAAGGAAGGAGGGAGGGGGGAAAGAGAAAATCTGTAAAAAAAATCACAAATTGTTGAGTGTACACGAGTAAGCAGCACATGTGCTCTTGGGATTACACAAATGATTGTACACTGCCAGCTCTCTTGGACCATTATTAGATGCAACTGAAAGAAAGAAACGGTGCAACATTGTTCGTTTTACAGCAGAGTACATATGTTTACTCGTGGCTACTGTATAGTAAACTTTTTATTTATGTACATACATATTCTGTTCTGCAGTGCATTGTGATGGCTTCAAAGAGGAAAAATGTGTCTGTTTTGATGAAAGAGAAACAAAGTTTTGAAGAGTTTGGACAAAGGTGAAATATTATAAAATGGCACATGATTTTAATGTAAGTAAAACGATCGTAGAAGACTGGAAAACAAACAGACAGGAGATAGAAAAGTGGTGTTCCAAGCAAGTAACAACTAACATATTAACTTTTGAAATAATAAATGTATTTTATCAGTTTTAATTGTATTTATTTTCTGCTTCATCTGACCAGGCCACAGCCCTAAGTTGGATAATCAGGACCCTACTGTACAAAGTGTGATCAAAAAGTAATGGGAATTTTTGTTTTTCTTAAAGAATTTTTATTTAATCATCAACTTTGTCCCCATCAAAGTAATCCCCCTCAGATATAATACACTTGTGCCAGGGTTTTCCAATTTTGGAAGCACTTCTGGAACTCACTTTGTTATGGTGTTCAGCTCCTTCAGCGACTCTTTTTATCTCATAAATAGTGGCAAAATGTTGTCCTTTCATGGTTCTCTTCAGCCTTGGGAATAGAAAGAAGTTGCAGGTGGCCATGTCTAGCGAACACGGTGGCTGAGGCAGCATGATGTTTTTGTTTTTTTGCCAAAAAGTCACAAACAAGCATTGATATGTGAGCGGGTGCATTATCATGATGCAATTTCCACGAATGGTTTTGCCACAATTCTGGTCGTTTTCTTCAGATTGCTTCATGCAAACGGTGCATAACTTTTAGGTAGTATTCCTTATTGACCATATGACCATAAGGCAGGAACTCCTGATGTACTATCCCATTATAATCGAAGAAAACAGTGAGAAGAACCTTCACATGTAATTGAACTTGTCAAATTTTTTTTCAGGCAGTTTTCCATTGGGTCGTTTGGGCCTTAGTTTCGACGTCATACCCATATATCCATGTTTCGTCACCTGTTATAACATTCTTTGGAATTCTGATCGTTTTTGACTTCATTCAGCAATTCCTGAGCGATGTCTACACTACATCATTTTTGGTTGAAATTCAACAATTTCAGAACAAACTTTGCTACTACACATTTCATGTTCAAAACGTCCAAAAAAAAAATTGCTTGGCATGAGCCAAAAGATATGCCAATATCATCAGCAATCTCTGTGATGGTGATTTGGCGATTTTCTAGAACCATTTTCTTTACTTCTTCCACACTGTCGTAAGCAATTGATGTGCTAGGGGGTCCAGGGTGGTCGTCGCCTTCAACGTCTTCTCGACCCTCTTTGAAATGTTTATACCACTCAAACTCTTGCCTTACTCATAGTAGATTCGCCAAAAGTCACAGTCAACATTTCGAATGCAGTGCAGCACTTTATTCCATTTTTCAAGCAAAATTTAATGCAAATTGTTTGATCCATCTTTTTCGAAAGTATTTGCCGAGCACTCGAAAACATGTATAACTTTTTCAACTGTTAACAATAAACTAAACACTCAAAACAGCTGAAAATGCAAACATACATCAGGAAAATGTGTACCAACAAGATAAAACAAAAGCTTTGAACATCGGATGTATAAAGCTTGCAAAATTAAAAAATTCTCGTTTTTTTTTTTAATCACACCTCGTATATGTATTTTGCTTGTTTAGTGTTAATTGAAAGATAGCTGCATACTATGTCTTTATATGGAAATAGTAACAACCCTCACCTCCTCTCCAAATGTTTACATTTCCTGAGTTCAATCTGCAAGACCAGATAAGTCTTGTAATATTTGATTTCCTTAAATATAAAGCATTTGAAGGGGAGGGCAGGGTGGAGAGGTCATAATTCCAATAAATAGCACTCAAATAATACTTAATTACAAGTAACTTGTTTAGAAGATTTCCTAAAGTGGGTTTTGTCAAATTTAATTTCACTTTACAAAATGGTAAATTCTAACAAAAATGAGAGTAAGAGAGATCCTATAGGATTACTGTGGAATATATATGTTCCCAGTGTTATGACAGATTAACTGATGCAAACCTTTAAATCAGCTTGAGAAGTGTGCTCTTAGAGAGAAATATTAACATCCGATTGTAAATTGCACTTGCTTGAAGTATACATGATTATCGATTCTTAAGATTAAAATATGTGAATTCTTATTCTTAGATAGCAGACCCATCTGACTGACTGAAATTTAAATCTAGGAATTACAACATTTGAACAGAGAATTACAGTTTAACTCTACTAGTATGTCTAAATACATCAGAAGCAGGAGTATGCTTGTGGAATTATTCAGGAGATGGGCAAAGCATTTTTGGGAAATTCATAATTAGTACAGCTGAATCTCACATATGTTATTTACCTCTACATTTTTCGCAGATATATGTATTTTGAGGTATCAAACTTTGTCCATTAATATTTAGTTCAATATTTAGTTTTTCGTTATACATTTTCTCATTAATATGCCATATTTTTCTGATCCTCAGGTATGAAATATATTAATTTACTTACTCATTTATACATTAAGTTTATGCTAAGATATGAAATGGGACGCTAAGAACCATAGTAGTTACATAAATAAAACTCAATTTAAATTTGAATTTCATGGTTTTTGTACACCATATCCGTGCTATTGGAGTGCAAAACAGTAGACTAAGCATCAACAAATATTTTCTTAACGCATTATTGTTGCACGTGTGTTAACAATTTGGTTGGACAAGATCATTCTTCCCCAGGTTTATATCTGATATTAAATGAAGACAGTGATGAAGAAGTAGGCCTATATAATGAAAGTATTTCCAGCGTACATGAAGCAATTCAAGCTCTAGCAATTTCACAGTGACTTCTATCATTCCAAAGCCTAATTGATGACTGCATTTCTGTGATTAGTGCATAGTTGACTAGTGTACGACTGTGTGGGAAAAATTAAAGAAGCAAAGAAAAATTCATCATTTTTTTAAACCAGTATAAAGCATGTCTTAAATTTTTTTTTTGGTTTGAATTATGACGAGCCAAGATATGTGTAAGGGCTCTAAAATAGTGAATTACATTTGTGTGTTTCATTTATTAAGATTTCTTATATTGAATAATACATAATTAGTTTGAGCACTAATCTAGTAGAAATTGATTTGAGTCCAATTCTATACTGAATATGATTCATATTTCCATGTTAAAATTTAATATTATTGAGATCATTTTGGTTACACAAAGTTCGAGAATAAATAATTCATGCTTTTATGTTGGTTGACTTGGATTTACATTGGTGAACCTATTAAACATGTTAGTTTGTTTATCTGTGTATTTTAAGCATAAGGTTTTGAGGTTAGTGAATGTTTTTGAGAAGAATAAATTGTAAATTATGGAAACAATAAAAGTGGCTCTGCTGCGTGTTTTATTACACATGTGAGTAACGACTTTCACTAAGAAAAGAAAATAATGAGTGTGCAGGGTGTTACGAGTACAGTAGAAACTAATCTTTGGCGTATTCAATACGATTTGAAAAGGATAGGTGTTTCCATGCAACAAAATTTTAATCCGATCCTACTTTCTATGAGAATTGGATCCATGACTCAATATGATCCGAGTCTGCGGAATGTACTCAATATGGAATGTATATTCAAATCAATTTCAATTCCCCATAGAAATGTAGTATGCCTATGTTAATGTTCAACAGTTACAAAGACAGGCCAATTTATCCTTCTTATGGAGAATTTGTAACTTTCAGTGAGAGATTCCTGCTCTGCTATTTTGCACTTTTACACCTTGCTGTGATAATTCAAGGACAATCCCAGAAAGAGCAGCAAATCAAAATTCTTTTGAACACCACCTTACATGTAAAATGTCATTACTAGACATGAATTTGTATACAAATGCATATTTAGTTTGTTTTTATTTGTGATTTGGAATTAAGTTTTGCAATATGTTCCGTGTTCTGTGCTTGTATGGAGAGTTTTATAGTGCATTTAATTGCATATTTCATTTTTCCATGCACTGAACATATAATGTATACATTTTAACATTTTTAATTTTAAAAATAAGATTTTAAACACATAATTGACACAATAATAAAGTCCTTACTATGGAGAGTGTATTTGCAAAGGGACTTCGATGTAACGAACATTTCAAAGTTTTAACTGCAGTCCAACCCCCCCCCCAAAAAAAAAGAAAGAAAAGAAAAAAAAAAAAACACTTAAAAATCTTTATAAATTTTCAACGAGGTTTAGAGTAAACTTAAAAGTGACTTTTTAAAAGTATGTAGGAAAATTAAGTGGTAAATTTAGAGAACTCTAATATTGAAGTATTGTGTTCTGTGGATAAATATCAAGCTGAAAATGCAGTGCTTCCTGATGAAGTTCCCCAGCATTAGTAAATGCTTTCAAGTTCTGTGCAAAAGCATCTGAAGATCTGGAAAGATCCTTTTCAAAATACAAACGATAAATGTCATATACAGCTGAACATTTGGAGAAAACGATCATTGTATACTGCAAATCAATTACAACTGGAATTGTGTCTGAAAAGGAATGTACATTGCAGGTACCAAAAGTAAAACCTTAAAGTTAACAATTTTAATGTATATTTTTAAGATTTTGATAGTATAAATGCATGCATATTTTAGATACTTTTAGTTCATACAAATCTGATGTCTAGTCATTACTAGTAGGGGTTGAATGGTCCTGTCATTAGCCTCAGGGTTGGGTTTGGGGAGGTAGGTTTCCATATTTCTGGATGTGGACTTTCGAAATTTATCTCTATCACAATATTTCTTAACCATGCTATCAACCCCAATTTATATGAAGCCTTGGTTCATTTCCAATCCCTCCCCAAGCCATAAAAGTGCTACAAACAGGATTTGGAAACAGTGTAAAAAGCTAAATTGTTGAAGACATATAGGAAACATTCAGAGGCCATTTATAAGCAGCATAATGAATGGGATAGCACTGTTACCAGAGAGCATAAAAATGTGGATATTTGAAATAAAGTGAACTCCTACAGAAAATTAAACAGAATTTCCTGCTCCTTGATACAAAACTGCTATGAAGCATTAACAGAAAATACTGAAGACAATGAATGCTGCTCTCAATTGTCAAATTATACCAGATAGAGGGGATATAGATATCACCCTTTAAATCAGAAAGATGTTTTGATGTACATATTGAAAAAGTTAATGGCACTTTTCTTCTCTCTTTCAGATATATGCAGAAAATCGTTATGAAAAATAGCAACATTTGGCAACAGTGTAGTTCCTCTTGCACGTGGATGAGAAAATCATATGTAATAGGTATGGTAAGGGCCACTGCAGTGTAATGCATGCTGATTTTTTCAAAACCAGCTGTAGCATATTATTGCATTAGAGGAATGCTGTTAACTTTTGTTGGTAGTATTTCATTTCCTCAGATCCTTCATGCATTTGCAGCAAAAAGTTTAATTTAAATGTTTACTTATAAGTACTTAAAAATTAAATTAGTTACTTGTACAATAGTTTATAATCACTGTATACAACGAAGTTCAGGTGTTTATGAATTCAGCGCATTTAGTAAAAATTAGCTTCAGATTTAGATTTATTTAGATTTAAGCATCCAGTATAGAAATAAATAATTGCAATGTTGGTAAAGCTCTTCTTACTAAAGATATGAATGCATGTTACTATGACACCACAGTTGTCTGGTGCATGTTTTAACGTCAGTTATTCAGGCTGCTGTTGCAACAACTCTAGCATAAATTATGATTTTACAAAATGGAAATGCTAAATTGTGATGAAACAAGCCATTTAGAGAAGTGAAGAGAACAAAAAACAACACAGATCAATTACTCGCAACAAATAGTAGAAGTAGTAAGGATTTAGGGTGCACAACTGTTTAGGTTTATTAATGCCAATAAAACCCATTAAGTTAATCAGACACCAGTACTATCTGAAATACTTGTATATAAACAGGATAAAACTCTGGTTAAAGCCTGATAAAACAACTAAAACTAAAATGAGCAACTGGATGAAGAGTAGACATGATCACAGCAGGTAAAAGAATTAAATTGTCAAAGAACTTGCAAGCCCGAAGATAATTAAAAACCTGCTCAACTGCAACGGCATCATCCCAAAAAAGGTCAGAGGGTGGATGCCAACCAAACTGAATGCCAAAGACCATTATAATTTGGGACTGCAGTAGAAGGTGGCAAACAGATAAGACTATCAGCACAAAGGGTACAGATGGGATACTTGCCAAATTGTTCCATTTGAATTCTGCCATAAAAAGTGTGCAAAACTTATTTTTTTCTGCTGAAATAAGTGTTCACAGACTAAAATAGTATCATATTTCATGTGTCTGTAAACTAAGAAGCAGCTAAGTGCCCGAGATCTATACCCCTTTCACCTGGTAGCATACACCTTTTTCAAATTTAACCAGTGAATTGAAAGCTGTGATTGCTTAGCCAAATTCTGCAGCATCATGTGAAGGACTCAAAGGGTGACGATGTTGCTATTCGTGTATTATCAAGACCTTTATTCACACTGATAAATTAATAATTTCAAATAAATAAAATATTGAGCAGCAATATAATACCTTTAAAGAAGGGGGGGGGAAGAAAGAAAAAGAAAGGCTGCAACAAAAGTCTTAACATCTAAAAAAACATTTAAGTTTCAAATACAGTCTTTTATTTTTTTTTTTTTTTAGTTTTCATAAGCTACAAAACAACATTTTTTTTAATTTCAACTTTTTCTGTTTTTTTTACATGATAAGCATAAAGATACTAATGAGAAAGTCAGAAGCTAAGATATACAAGAATTAAATAAGTAATGTGGCATTATGCCACATTTATTAGTTTACTAATCTAGCTTCTGTTCTTCCCATAAGATCTTTTTTTTGGTGGCAATGAATTACTTTTCCACAGAATGTTTAATATTTTTTTCAGTTTTTTTCTTTTCTTTTTACACAAAGAGACTGCAATGTAATTCAAACAATTCTATCATAAAAATTTATTTTATATTTCAGCAGAAAAATAATACAATAAGCACACAAGTGGGGAACTCTTTGGATATCGTTTACTTTCATCTTCCAAGAAACTTTCGCTCATACATTCAAAGAAATGTTAAAGAGTCCCAAATTATTTTCTAAGAGATTGAATAAAAACTTGTGATGCCATTTTCATCTTTTGGTATGTTACAAGTTTCTGTGATAGCATTTTAATATACACCAACACTATAAATTACTTTGTTCATCTGGTGAGAGACCGGTAATCCTTACAAAGGACAAAAGAAAAATTAGTGATTTTGTTCATCAAAAGAACATCACCACCACTTATTTCATGAAACATGCTAAGAAATCCTTATTAAGGATTTTAAGTTTTATAAACAGTACTTAAAAATAAAATTCTCTTATCAGGGGTTTAATAAATTCTGAACAGGTAAAGTTTTAATGTAGTGGGGGGAAGCTAAAGAACTTCATGCAAGCAAAGAAGAATACTGTTAAAAGCTGACTTATTTAGCAGCTCTGAATCAAATATGATTCCAAAATGCAGCCATTTCAGACTGATGTAGAAAAATGGAAGGAAGGAAGGAAAGAAAGAAAGAAAGGAAAAAAAAACAAGAAAGAAAGAAAAAGAACCTCCCAATTATATGCACTCCAATCAATAAATATGTCCAAACTCTGTATATGATAATTTTAATTTTACAATAAATATTTTCTTTATATAACTACTTGATAGCCATCACACTTTTTTCTTCAAGCTCTCATGTACTAAAATTGCTTAGAAACATTTATAATGACCCATACTCAACAGATAAAGCCATATGTGGACGATCATTTCAGTGTCTTAATTATATGTTTTCATATGCAAAACTTTAACATCCTTTACTCAAATTTTTGTTGTAAATTACAATTTTCTTTTAAATATATTTCTAAAATTCCAACAGCCAGAATTTATCAAAACCTACCTTTGAAATTTATTAGAAATTCTTTGAATAAAAAGTTTTGTAGATCGAAACAAAAACTACGAACAGTATAAAAGGAAGAATTTCCCAACACTTGAAAAGCAATTTCAAAGCAACAGTGAAAAGGTTGCATTTTAATCAAGTTTTTATGTTTATTGAAACTTTTATATTTTGTTAACTTCCATCTGACACAGAGAAGCAAAATGATAATCACAGGCAGGGAGGCAGACTTGGAAACTTGCACTGCCAACAGCAACCGCAGCAAAACTGTGCATTGCAAACAAATTTATCAGCTCATGCCAAGGTGCAATTATTTTCTTGTATAAAGACTAAACAACTATTATTAAAGTGTTAGGGATGTTCTCTGGAACTTCTCTCTCCCCTGCTCAGTTTCTGGCGTGCAAGTTAATTGCAATATTTTTTTTTCCCCACTTTCCATTCCCACAGTTTTGATCCTTGCTATTAGAATGTGAACAGGCCATTTATTAGGTTAAATCTATTTACATCTTGATATATCAAGATATCTTCTTTAAAAAGTTTTAAGTGTACGTATACAATATAAATGTAGTAAATGCGTACACACAAAACTCGTGCTGTGGAGAATAAATTATATTACATTCCTGTACATAAGAAACAAAACAAAAAAGAAAAGGTATACACACACTTGGTACAGGCATGGTACCGACAACAGCAGTGTTGCCATTTAGCTGTTTGTAACAGTTTCTACATTAATATACATGTTGTTAAACTTCATCACAAACTATAAACATATCAAGGCTTATGAAACAGCATCAACAGTAATACTGCTTCTGTCATGTTCCTGCACATTTCAATTCCACATCTACCGCTGAATGGCAACACGAAAACATAATGTATGGCAAGTTCTTTTCTCCTTAAAAAAAATTAATCATACGGCATATCAACTAACCGGAATGCAACAAATTATGTTCGTGTACTACAATTATACAATTCTTTCATTTAAATAAATGTCCATTCTGATACATCAAGAGCCACAAAAAGTAATAACACGAGCATCTGGGAGGAGCAAAGCTCTTGACAAATTTGCTGTACAATGTAACAAATTTTATTTAATCACTGATCACTGTTTACTCTTTTGAATCCATTAGGATTGTTTTATAATAAAAAGAAAGAGAGAAATAAAAGAAAATGAGTTTGCTAGATGATTTATGATTAAATAAAACATTGCAAAATTAACAACCAAAGCTCTTGAACATGCTAGACAGTTTCTCGGGAGTTCATTTTTACATTATGTCTAATCCTACCTATGTTCTACATCGGTTTTTCTGAGTTAATATTTTTTGGTTGTCAGAATAGGTTATACAAGCTTATAGCTTGTGTAATTATACAAAGTGAAAACTGGTGTGACACGCACCCTCTCTCCCACTGTCTTACATTTAATGAAATACCTTGTGACACTGCCAATCACTTAGCGAGACCCTTTATTTTCACTTTAACTCTTGGTTCATCTTCTGTAATCTGCTGATTCCATTTCACCACAATATCTCACATTTTCCTAATGCTACCTCAGTTTATGTTCATTACAATTTTTTTTCTCTTCAAAAAGGTAAACCCATGATAAAATTTGCTTAGGTTCAAATTCCACTTCCTAACAATAAAAATTTCCAGAAATAAAGAGCTGCTGTTGCAGCCCATCAAACAGAAAACCTTACTAGTATATGTTTTAAAAAATTAGCAATTTTTAGCCAGCATATGCATGATCTAGAACAGTTTACCTAAGGTGAAAAAACAAAAAGAAAAAAAGATGATGAAACCACAGTACAAAAATTTTTAGCTTTTGTTATGCTAGGTTAGCAGCTATTCTTTATTACACTGCAAAAGCTCTGCACTCTTTTTAAGAAACTTAAAGCCATATTAAAAAAGAAGACACACACAGGTAACTTGATTAGAAAAACACACATTTTCCCAAATTATACTAATGTTGCAGACTTGGTAATAAAGCCTTTGTTGGCAATACAAAATGTGCCATTTTTATGTTTCAACATCAGAATATGGAAAAAAAAAAAAAAAAAAAAAAAAAAAAAAAAAAAAATTTAAAAAAAAAAAATCAATAAAAATAAAAAAGAAAAACTTTATATAAAAATAAGCAATGCTTACAAACATGTACCAAGTTACCCAGTGCAGTTCTGAAGCATTAACCAACATGATTACACACTCTTTACTATTTTCTTTTTTTCTCTAGCTTTTACATAATTTCTACCAATCAAACCTTTTTCTTTCTTTATGCACATCTTGACATAATCCAGATTTGTATTCGAGCAGCTTCACTAGAAGAAAAATACGGTACCTGTTCAAATAGACCAATATTCTCAATCTGCAGAGAACTTCTGATTGTGTTGCTTATCGTTGTTTTAGGTAACTACACTTGCCCTGGTTGAGCTGTCCTGGTAGCCTGATGCGAGGGGAAATATGCAGCCATTGATATTTGTTAAAAGATAATCTGACTAGGTTTGCTCCATTTACAAGCAGGCCTGAGGTTATGGAACAAATGCACTGATCTTTCCCCTCAGTGTCCATTAGTAATGGCCAATCCGAGTTCTTGATATCTTCTAGCTTATTCTGTTATAGCTACAGCACATAGATGTTTTAAAAATCTTCTGCCTAAAGATGTACCTGATATTAAAAAATGCCCTTTAATGAAATCATTTGGCAAATAAACAGCTGATGAGATGCCATGCTGGGAAACAGAGCGGGAAAAATGGTCAATTACCAGTGCTAGTAATCTAGCCAAAAGGCAATTTCAACTATTTCTTAGGGGAGGAATTGCATTTAATGTGAAGGCCAAATATTTTTAAGTGGATATATTGTATGATACTAGATTATTATAAATATGCTTCATTTCAAACACTCTTCTGTGCCGGAGAATTGTGACGTGACCCCTCAGCAGGCCCAAGTGTGGTCGCAGCAGATGGTAAGCTAAAAGTCCCTCCACTAACACCCTATATTGCTATTAAATCACCTTCCTTTCATTCACAGCCATCTTCGCATTAGTCACATATTTTTTAAAAACCATGTCACTATAAGCGGGCACAAACATTCTCCTCCTTGCCTCCTCTCCCTTTAAGTCAGTTCTGGAGTTGCTGGTGGAGAGCGACAGCACAATATTGCTTGGATGAAGCTGTTTCACGACATCACAGTTAAACTATGCTGTGTCCGCTGTAGAGCAGGAAGGCAAGTTGGTCTCGTCAGAGTGGCTCTGTTGGGATTGTTTCTCTGGTGAAAGTTGCTGCTGCTGTTGAAGGTTAATGCTGCTAGAGCTGCTGGTGAGGGTGCTCTCGACGCTATCCTGAATTGTAGAGTGATTTGTTTCTGGGTCATCACACATTCCTGCTAGTTGTGAAGGATTATTGCTATTACTGCTACTGGGCCCAGGACTGGGCTGCTGTGGACCTCCTGGAACATACCTGCAACAAGTCGAACATTATCTGCATCAGCTTGCAGCAGAAATGAAAATGGAGAACTGGTGCAAAATTACAAGATGTTTAGTTTGGTTTTAATGTTTTTTTATTCCAATAAGAATGTAATAACTTTTTAGAGCATGAGAATAATTATTCCTGAACATAAGTGTCTTTAAATACACTATATGTGGATTGCATGAATTGTGTCATTAATCAATCTTTACTATTCCGCTGCATATATGCTATCTTTATTATTTCTGGCTGGTATATTCTTTCTTTATCATGTCTGCTTTCTTTACTATGTGCTTATACTCTTTAGTGGAGGTTAGAATTTTTATATATTTCTTCACGATATAATCGTTACAGGTACCCTTTACATGAAGTTAACAAAATTGCTCTATGCCTCTGTAAGTTGAGTTCAATTTTTCCTATCAATCTGTTTCTAATTGCAGTTGTAGTATTTATATATGTTACTTTTGTACTAATCTCACATTAATGATCTATCTGAGCAGTATTTTGACTACCTCACTACTTATTAAATTTAAAACTTCTTTTATTCTGCGATACCCTACGTGTCCTTGCCTAACATGTTCTCTTGGTGTCTCCCTTCGTTATTAATATTTTGTTTAACAACTTCTAATTACATTGTCCTAATGTTTCTCTCATGTTACAATACTTTATCTACATTTCTGTCTCAACAACATTAACATTCATTCTCTTTTGACTTGTTACTTATTTACATTTTTCTTTACTTAGCCACATCTATCTTTTTACATATTTCAATGATTACAAAATTAATTTATGTGCATTCATTTACTTGAAGTTCTTGATATCTTGATATCAACGTTAATAATTACATATCTTTGCTCTTTGCTTTCACCATCCTTATATAAATCATACTCAAATTCTTTTTGCCAACACCTTTCATAAGCATATTAGATTTTAATTCATTTTATTTGTATTTTGCATTGCTTTGGGTTTCTTAACCTGATTTCCATTTCAAGCTGTATCCATTTTCCTGCTTGCAGTAATGCATGTGTTACCTTTTCCAAGCACAAAGACTTGTAAAATGTGCACGTGAAGACTTGCAACAAATAAAAATAATTAATCCAACTTAAACTTTAAATCAACATTAGTGTCCACCTCTTATATGGGGGTAGCATGTCTGCCAATTAAACTGAGGGCCCTTTATGAATGTTGGTTAGGGTAATTAATCCAGATATATCTTGGATAAACCTCAGCTGATGCGAGTATCACTCCACTTATTCATCTTCTCTGCAGACTTAAGTTGTTAAACTGGATTTCAAAGTTTTAAATTACTGATAAGATAGAAAAACCTGCATAAATATCTGGTTGAGATTAGGGTGTTTCAGAAAACTTGTTAACTATAAAAATAACGATATACTGCAAACAAACAAACAAACAAAAGTATAAAATCTGTCTTTTTATCTTTATAGTAACACAAGTGAAAATAGACTACTCTTTGTTTAAAAACGGTATTCAATTTTTTTGTATACAAATTATTCCCAATGTATAATGAACATACTTGTAAAGTTTGGTAATCTTATGACCGTTAGAACACCAGTTTCTAACTGCATTGGCCAAGTGACATCCACTTAGTTTTATTAGCACAAATTTAATATTTCTTCACTTTGTGTTCATCTTTCTAAAGTATTTTTACTTTCTCTACCATGTACCTAGCAGGTAGAGGAAATATTGCATTCAAACCAAAAATATTGTGTTGAGAGTTCGGTCAAAATACATGTTTTGAGATGCCCTGAATCCAAGAAAAGCAATTTTAGAAAAAGGTCCTCTCATGTACAAGTGTATGTTTATGTGTACAGCCTAACTCAAAAACAAAATTTTGAATAAATACCAATTTATTGTATTAAGTTCAGTCTCTTCCAAAGATGCACAAGAAGATTTTCAAAAAAATCCCACCATCCTAAACCACCATTTACATGGAAAATTTTTCATTATCTTTTATATTGTTAAAAATGGCTCTAATGATTTTAATTAAAATACTACATATTTAACATGTTTATATGACAAAATATATATCTTGAATTTTCTTGAAAATAGTCTATGAAGTCCTCTTCATTTGGAAGGAATTTTATATAATCTTATTCATCTGGTAAACCATAAGAGATAAATAAAATCTTACTATACAAAAAAAAATCCCTCTCTACTAAAACACACAATTTATTTCAAATAACTTTTTAGCAGCATCAACCATTTCCTAGATGTCTATTGCTATTGCTTCCATTTTTTTCAATATGCTTTGTCATTTTTTGAAGTCTGTCACCATTTACATGCTTGCCAACTTCTTGAAATTAAAACCCGTAAAACTTTCCCTTCGTCAAGCAAAGCATAATTTTGCCATGGCATAAAATTTAGAATGTGTAAAACGTTCAGTGTGTGCCAATTTTGTATTATTTATCTTTTGCGCTTACACCAGATGAAGGCTGTGTGTGGGATATGAACAGTGCCTGGCCTTTTGTTTGGGTTGCCTGGTGGCATCTCTGTCTTACACCGAGATTAGCTACGGGTGTAGCTGCTTAGCTGTGGGACTTGTTCCCTGGACCTTCACCTGTGCGCGTCTCGCTAAATAACCTTGGTGAGTTCTTTCTAAAGTAGTTGTTCTCAGGGCAAATACCTAACTTTTGGTCTTTCTGATCATCTCATTTTTTGGTGTAATTAAATATTTCATGGTACACAAGTGGAGAACTACATTAGGTATTAATTTGTTACTGTTATTTGGGGATGCCCACAACTGAGTGATGGGCATTTTGGGAATACTTCATGTTATTTTATATACAGGATGGATGCTGACCTATGATAATCCCTTTAAGCTATGAAAGAGCACGTTGTTTTGAATGTTCTTCCTTAATAAATTTTTTATAAAGCTTTCTGTTCTTGAGATAATTACTATTTTATTTTGCACAATATTGCAATGCAACAAATTCAACAGATTCACTTTACGTTCAATGGGTTAACTTTTAATTCTTCAGCTTCTGCTGCTATGGCAATTAACAAATAACAGAAAACTACACATGATTGTAACGTAACTAATATCATACGGAATATGGAACTGAGGAAGCATTTACAATATTATGTAAATTAATGGAAACACTTATTTATAAAGGTAAATAAAAGCTTGAGAAACCCAAGTAACAAGATTATGCTTCCTTTCTTTGCGAATTATACAACTCTGTGAATACTTAAAGCAATACAAAGAGAACAGAAAATCAATGAGAACTTCTTTTTAATGTTTACAGAAACTTTTAAAATGTGCACCCCTTGCCAACACACAAGCGTCACAACACTTTCTCCAATTCTGCTGCACTCTACAAGTACAGGGTTGTTTTTTATTTCTTCCCCTGCTTGAAGTATTTTTTCTTGCATTTCCACATCAGGCGCTTCTGTAATGTATACACGAGTTTTCATATCACTACAAAGAAAAAATTGATTGGATTTAGATCTGGCGATCTTAGTAGCCATCTTATTGGTCCATTCTGAGTGATGGCATTCTACATAGGTGTTGCATAGGTGGCCATACATGGCTCTACTTATGTGCAAAAAAATTGAGTTTTATTTATGGACGTTCTTTAACGAGGTGTGCTGTCGTGTAATAGCCACATATGATTTCTTGCTTCCAGGGTAACATCCTCAAGCAGAACTGATAATGCTTCTTGAGGAAACTAGAGATAGATGGTTCCTGTTAAAACCTGAGGAAGAATCCATGGACTGATTAATGTGTTTCCTATGATTCTGCCCAAACATTTATAGAAAATTTGTGCTGAAAGCTGTCTTGTCTTATTGTATGTGGACTGTCATAAGTCCAGAGGTGTATATTATGGTAATTAATTACTCCAGTTCTGGTAAACGTTGCTTCATCCATTGCAAGAATTTTAAGAGGAAAGTCCTCTCCTTGTTGAAGAAACCATTCGGATAATGCTACCCTTGGTACCTTATCTGCTTCAGGGAGGTACTGGACAAGCTGAGTATGATATGGGGCGTAGCAATTCTTCTTTTAATGTTCTCCAAACAGTCCAATGGGATATGCCTATAGTGCAAGCTATATCACAGCTGCTGCTTCCAGAATCTTCTTCCACCAAGTGAAGGATTTTTTTCTTCTTCTTGTGCAACATTTCTTTGATCAACTCCTTCAACATGAGGAGATATGCTTCCTGTATCTAGAACTCTTTGACAAATGAAAACAAATGTCCTATGAGTTTGTGCTTGTCTATTTGGAAATCTTTCTCGATAAATTCTTGCTGCAGCTACTGCATTACAATGTGCCATAAATGAGTAACATTTCAAGATACTCAGCATTAATAATGTGAGCCATTTTGCAACTGATAATCCGTTGTTTCGAAAACAAGCCATAAGCGCAATAAACAACAGCTGAAGTGCATTTCTTTATAAACAAACAGCTTAAGTGCATTTCTTTCGATCTTACAGTGTTGTCATGTTTAGTCTCTCGTGGCCAATGATGTAGATTCAACTGAGACAAATTTCAAAAGCTAATAATAATAATAATAATAATAATAATAATAATAATAATAATAATAATAATAATAATAATAATAATAATAATAATAATAATAATAATAATAATATAAATAAAAATAATAACAACAACAAAAACAGTAACAGTAAGAGTGTGAATTGTTTTAATTAAAAGTGTATTTAAACATGCACAAAATATTTATCTTTTAATCTCCTCTAAAAATATTTGAAAAAATATTTAAGTTTTGTAAAATCTTCATTTATACCCGCTGCTGTAACGTTGCACTTTGCAGCTAGTGTTTAAGTTGGTACACTCGCAAAAAAACAGATGAAAAGCTTCAAGCATTTGACTTCCTAAGCCAATCACAAGGCAGCATTCCGGATGGTCGATGACAAAGCAGAACCGGAACTAGAATCGGCTCTGTTGCCGGATGTAACTATTCCCAACCACGTGCTTCAGTTTGTGAATCTCTAGCACGAGCGTCGAGTTGTTCTTTGCAAGCTACATATTGTTCATTGTTATTTATATTTGTGGTTATTGTTTGATAGTTTTGTTATTGTTTGTTTTTATATATATATATATATATTTATCTAATTTATATACAGTGGAATCTCGTTAGCACGTTCCTCATTAACACGTTTTCCCATGTATTACGTTGAATTATAAAAGTCCCGATACCAAATCACCAAATATAATAAATAATGTTTGCTTAGTGCGTTTTCCCGGTCCCGCCTACTACGTTTGAATTTTGACGTCCTCATTCGCTGTTTTGGCCAATCCTTGATCGGTACAGTGGGAGTAGGCGTTTATTATAACACGTTCATAGTTTGACGTCCTCATTTGCTACTTAGGTCAATCCTTGGTCACGGGGTGGATATCGGCAGCCAATCACATGCATGCATTTAAATACTTGTGTGACACGATTTCTGTGGGCGGGATAGAGAATGCTTTACCTTGGCGTGGTAAGACCGGTAAACGCTAACGATTGTTTCTAATGTTGAGTGATGACCAAACAACCGTAGATTGTATTTTAACTTTTCATTTACAATGAAAAAAAGAAAGTGTAGTAGGTAAATAACCAACAGTGAAAAGCTGAAAATCCTTGATGTAATCACAATCCAAATATAAAACATGTCGATATAGTGCGGAAGTTCCATCAACCTTAAACACGATTGTTAGCAAACCTAAATTGATTGAAACTGCTTTTAAAGAAGGGAAAAATACTAAAACAAAACTTTTCTCTTGGAAAATAGGATCAGAAGAGGACCGGAACGAAATTTGTTGCATGGATACACCTCCGTATTCAAATCGTCTTGTATACACCAAAGATAATATCGTCTATTGTACTCGTAACACGATGCATGCTCATATCTTTTTGCTTTTTTAGCAGAAATTGTTATCACGTGTGTAATAAAACACACAGCAAAACCACTATTGCCACTTCCACAATTCGCAATTTATTTTCTCAAAAACATTCATAACCTAAAAAATCCAAGTTGACCAAAATAAAAGCTTAAATTATTTATTCTCAGGCTTTGTGTATCCAAATCCATTTAAACATATTGAATTTAACATGGAAACGCGAATCGTATTCAGTATGAAATTGTACTCAAAATTGATTTAAATTGCCCATGGAGACGTAGTAATTATTAGATTTTTATTACCTATGTTCTTAAATTGCAGATTTTGCATTTTCGTCAACACGTTTTCCCGCCTATGACATCCAAATACTTACGTCCCTGCAAAAACGTACTAACGAGATTCTACTGTATATATATTTCATTCGTATTATATATTTAAACAAAACTTAAGTGCGACAATGTCTGAAAAACGATGCCGATCGCCGAGTGATGATTCATGAAGTGAAAATCCTTTGCGCCGAGGTGTGCCACTTAATAGTCAGGCATTGGAACTACTAAGGAGAACCCGGGAATTCTTTGAACAGGAAAAGGAGTACGTGAAGCTTCATGGCAATCCCCCTATTCCTGCTGATAAAGCCTTTCAACGAACTGCAGCAGCTCTTGGACTAAGCACGAGAACTGTTATTCACAAGGCTATGGTGGACGCGGCTTCGTGGAAGAAGAAAGTAGATCATGTGAATAAGTTAATACGAAAAGCACAAGAAATAGACGGAATTATTAGTGACTGTGAACCATTGATGATATGCTTTGGTGAAGATGATAATGATGCTTCCGAGGATGATGACGACGACAACAGGGATTTGGATAGAATTGAGCCATTGCAGTTTTAAGTGAGTGGGTGAAAATAACTTTGTTATGGCATGCTTATAATTTGTTTTATTTCTCCTCATTGTAGCAGGAAGTTTGTATTATTTTGTTTCTATATTGTCAAAAGTGCGTAATTTATTCTACATATGCTGCAATGTTTATGCAGAGTTATTTTCAATTAACAATAATAATATGAAATAGTTATTATTCATTGACGTTCGCTACTTACGTACACTTTTTGTATGCGGCTTAGACACGATAGAAAGGAGAACAATCAGCTGTTGTTGTTTACTAACCACTCTGGCAACATCGCAACCACAATGTAGCCAACCTTACGCGAAGCCACACGAACTGTCAAGTGCAAAGATACAGCGGCAGGGGTATAAAATAGAGTTAATACTAAGCATTTTTCACTTTTTTCTCAATAACTACTTTAAAAACAGCAAAACTGCACTAAGATTTTTTTTGTTCTATTCATTATAGAGAGTCATCCTGTTCAAGGATTAACATAGGTCGCCTTCTACCCTGTATATGGGTCAGTTATGTTTATGTTGAGAAACCATGTTGTACCAGGTTATCCCATTACCCTGGGTGTTTAAATTGTGTGTGAAATATTTATAGAATGAACATTCCAGTATCACAGAGAACAGTTAAATGTATTGTCAGTAACAGGCATCAAGAACAATTTAAAATGTAACTCATTTAATCAATTATTGTATACATTACTTCTTAAAATAAACTAATAGTTAAATTGTTAAATGGGGACAGTTACTTGTCAGGAAGTTATGATCAAAATAGTAGAGTGTAAGGGAGGAATGGCTTCATTGCCATTGCTCAACATTAATACCAACCAATCAACCTGTCAGGAAGTTAGCTTTGGTGACCCTATCTTTGTAGCCTTTCTGGGAATCACTTCCACATTCTAATTTAACTGGGGAAGGGAGAAGTATGTCGATAGTTGTGACAAGCATGTAAAATACATGGGATTTCCATTTTATAAGAATCCCTTAAGACTTGGTAGTACTGTTCTTTCTGTCACACATGCTAAAATTCTTCCTGGTACCACAATAAACATTAAATAGCAAAGACCACCACTTCCTAGGCTATAAAGGGATTTCTAATAAATATTTTACACTTCATAATGAACTATAAATAAAAACTGTCGCAAAAATGGAAAACTTATACACCACAGCCATAGAATGCGAATAAAATAAATAATTTACATGGGGGAGTGTCTCTACAATTCATGCCATCCTTTACTAAATGTTTGCATCCATTTACTGCTGTGCTAGAGGCCACCAATGCAATTAAATTTTAGATCTGCACACTATGCATTTAGTTGCAGCCCAATGAAGGAGGACCAAGATCATGGATAAACACAAAATAAGCTCTGGCCTATCTTAGTATTGCATGCCAATTAGCATGGTACATTCAGTCTGTAATATTACGTTACAATACAATGCAATAGAATGCAATGCAATCCAGAGACACAAAACCATCATTCACAGGGTAAGGAAACAACGTATAAAGTACAAGGAGCAAGACCTAAGAAGACGAATAACGTAAAGATCTTCGCAGATAGTCATGGCAGGGGACTGAGCAGTCTGTTATCAGCAAAACTCCAAGATTCTGCAGTAGAAAGTGCAGTGAAGCCGGGTGCACCTTTAGAAGAAGTGATTAGAAATCAAGGAAACTCTTGTGGCAACCTAACCTCTAAAGATCATGTGATCATACTCGGGGGAACAAACGATATAGCAAAAAACAACGGGAGCAAAGCATGTAAAACTCTTGTCAGATGCCTAACAAAACTGCATCATACAAACGTGGTGGTAGTGAATATTCCCAAAAGGCACGATCTGGAAGTGACCTCTTGTGTAAATATCGCTAGTGAAAAATGTAACGAGAAAATAACGAACATCTGTAGTAAATATAAGAATGTAAGTTTAATTAGGATAAATAATTTTGATAGGGAGTGTCATACAGCCCATGGGCTACACCTAAATTGGAAGGGGAAGGAATTACTGGTAAGTAAATTAGCAAACCTAATTAAGAACACTAGCACAAGTATCCTGCCTGTCATTCCTTTAGTGTATAAATCTAATTATATGGAAACAGACCAGGGAAACTCGGTATAGGGACTGAGTCAATAGAGGCTCAGTCAGCTATACACTCCACTAATAATATAAGCAAAAACAGTAAATTTAGCATTAATATAAACAAAAACAGTAAATTTAACATTATACACCAAAATGTACAATATCTTGGCAATAAAATAGAAGAAATCACTGTATTCTTACATGAAAATAGACCGGATGTCCTAGCCATCTCTGAACATGGACTAAAGGAAAGTGAACTTGAACTATGTCATATAGAAGGATACAAAAATGTAGCCTATTACTGTAGGCGTAACTATTAAGGTGGTGGTACGGCACTGTTTGTATCTAATAAAATAACTAACATAAAACCCAAAAAATGGATACAAAACAGTAGTATAGATAAAGTTTGTGAAATATCAGGTATAGAAATGAGTCTAAATAAAGATAAAGTGACAATTATCTCTTGTTATCGATCCCCAAATGCTAATATTAATGAATATTTTGATATAATAATAAACACATTAGATAAACTGGATGGACAGAATATAATATTACTTGGCGATATTAATATAAATAAGGACGAAAACAGCAGCAATTACAAAAAGTTATTAGACATAACAAATATGTTCAAATTAAAGCTCGTGATTAATGAACCAACTAGGGTAACAGATACATCAGCTACTATAATAGATCAAGTTATTACAAACCTCCCCGTCAATATGTACATGACAAATATAATAAAAAGCCTTCTCTCTGATCATTACGCGCAAAGTATAGAAATTGACTGCTATACACCAAGACAGCAGAAATGCTATGTAAAAGTTAGAAATACAAATGAAGCAAGTGTAAATGGTCTATGCTCCCTACTAGCCAATGAAACATAGAAAGAAGTATTTAATAAAGATGACATTCATGCTAAATGGGAGACATTTTATACTATTTTCAACTACTACCTAGATATCGCCTGCCCCATAATCACCAAGGTAGTGAAATGTCCCACAAATAAACCCTGGATAAACCAAGAGATTAAGCGAGCTAAAGAAGTACTAAACAGATATTATATCTTATATAAAACCATTAATGATGAGAAAAGTAAGGCAGTATTTCGTAGTTATAAGAAGGAATATAAAAATTTATTAAAGAAAACAAAATCAAACCAGATAAAAAGCATGCTAAGTGTTAGTAATAATGTAGTTAAAAAATCTTGGAGCATTATCAACAATGAATGTGGGAAAAATAATTATGAATATAACAACATGCAAATAAACAAAGGCCAACTAAGAATTGAGGATCCAATAGAAATAAGTAATGCATTTAATTACTATTTTTTAGGAAGTGTAAATCAGTTAATATTAAATAAAGACAGGAATAAAATACATCCTTATAAAACAAAGGCAATTAGTAACTCTATGTATCTTAGGGAAATAACAATGGAAGAATTAGTTGTAGCCATAAAAAAATTGAAAAACAAAGTCTCTTCTGGATTAGATGGTATTTCTAATACTATATTGAAGCAATGTGCTCCTTTTATGTTAGAAGTGTTATTAAATCTAAGCAATTCTATTATTATGTCAGGTACATTCCCGGATTGCCTGAAGAAATCTATAGTCATACCTATACATAAAAAAGGAGACAAGAGTGAAACAAGTAACTACCGACCGATAACACTTATCTCATCACTCTCCAAATTGGTGGAAAGAATAATAGCTGATCAAATCGTATCATTTATAGACAAACACAAAATTCTGGTTAACCTCCAATATGGGTTTAGAAAAAATAAGTCAACAAAACATGCCATATCAGAAATAATAGACCACATAATCGATAAGCTAGACAACAATGAAAACAACTGTGGTATATTTCTGGATCTCTCGAAAGCATTCGATTGTGCTGAACACGAGCTTTTACTAGATAAATTGAATCATTACGGAATACGTGGAATACCGAACAAATTAATTAGGACATATCTGAGCAAACGATACCAACAAGTAAAAATTGTACATACTAGGAATCAACATATCAATGAATACTACTCAAATAGCGAATTAGTGACATTTGGAGTTCCACAAGGTTCCGTTCTCGGCCCCATTCTTTTTATAATATATGTCAATGATATCCCAAATATCTCCGATGGAAAGATATTTATGTATGCTGATGATACCTCAATAGTAAACACGGGTATAAGTTCTCAGGCTCTGGAAAACGTTACAATAGGTAACACAACACAAATTATACAATATTTTAGGTCTAATAATCTACACATAAACTTAGATAAGACAAATTACATTCAGTTTCAAACTCCTCAGAATAGATTAATGGCAAATACAAAAATAGTCATTGAAAATAGAGAAATAAATGCAGTCGTTAAGGCAAATTTTCTAGGGGTAATTGTGGATAAAAACCTTACTTGGAGCGAACACATTAATTATATTTGTAATAACATAAGCTCAGGGTTATTTGTAATGAAAAAAATAACAAATATAGTGGACGTTAATACACAAATAATGCTTTATTATGGATTAATCTACCCACACCTATCATACGGGATAACAGTGTGGGGATGCTGTGCTAAAAAGTATACTAAACGAGTATTCCTACTTCAAAAAAGAGCAATAAGGATAATTCTGAGAATGAAACAAACAGATTCATGTAGGCAAGCCTTCAAAGATCTAAAAATTCTAACGCTATACTCCCTATTTATGTATGAAGTAATAGTACAATTGTTCAATAGGCAAGATGCAGGTCAAACAAACAAACAAATACATGAGCATTATACCAGAGGAAACACAAACTTTCACGTTCAGTCACATAGGCTGGAAATGCATAAAAATAAACCTACTACTGCAGCCCATGAACGGTATAATAAACTCCCTGCCTATTTGAAAAATATTAATAACTTTAATGTATTCAAGAAAGAATTAAAGAAATTTTGCATAGAAGGTTGCTACTACTCAATTGATGAATATCTTAGATAATATGGGACAAATAATTTAATATTGATATAATATTAACTTGTAATAGTGTATAATATGTAACTTTTATTGTAAATATGTTACCACAAATTTTATCTATGTATATATAAAACTGTATGATTCTGTACATATTTCCTTGACGATGCTATGAATACGTATGTATTTCTTTAAGCAAATAATAAATGAATTTAATACTTTGTCATGTCTGTGCTGAAAATCCTCCTTAAACGTCTCTACTCCCATACATTTTATGGCAAACCACAAAAATTGGCAAGCATGCACTCAGTTTTTTCCCACAATGTCATGAAAAGAGAGTGGAATTTCAAAGCCAACATATAGCTACCAGCTTTAAAACACTTTACTATTGCTTCAGTCTCCTATTTCCATCTTGTGCTTACAAGAAAACATGTAATGAAGCTATTTCTGCAAACATTTATCTCAATTAATATGAAGCACACAGCAAAATAAACTTTTGCAAGAATAGTTTATAGAAGCTATATAAAAATAAATGATAGTGGGTAGAGAAAGTAGGTAAATGTAGCACATAAGATTTGTTTCCCTTCTTTCTTAGGGATTTAGGCATTGCTGCTGTAGATATACTATAGAGTATACCACAGATGCCCAAATTTCAATAAGGGTAATCTGAATAAAGGAAGGCATCTTGTCTCCCAAGAAAAATTGTCATATGACTTTGTTGTTAAATGGGAGAAATAAAATTAGCACAATTAAGGTGTAAGCAATTGAGTATTTAGAACCTAGTACTAGGAGATCTTATTGCATAACTTGTATTTGGGAAGTGGCCTCTGGGTGTGTAGTTACATCTTCCCTCTAGGTATACCCTTGGGCCTAAGGCATCTCAAAAAAAACGAGGAAATGTTCTGGTTATATTGCTGGAGACTTCTTGAGATCAACTTAACATTATACATTACAAAAATAATGAATACTCAAGCTTTAAACATCTTCTTCCACAAGTTTGCTTTTGGATGTTTAAAACCTTGATTTTTTTTTTTTTTTTGGCTAAATGACTTGGCAGGACATTGAAATTTGGTACACACATCCATTTGGGTATCATGCATGGTACCCTAGTAAACATTTCAGTGAATCTAGCAGCATAATGGGAATAAGTATGCTCATTACACTGTAACGATAATTTGTTTAAAAATGATACACTAACTCAACAGGAACATCCACAGGTAATAATACAGAATATCATAGAAGAGTGCTACTCATTTTCTGCAAATTTTGTTATGAAATGGGTATATGATGTATTATATATATATAGATTCCATTTTAGTTTCTCTACTGTGTACATAGTAGCTATAGAAGGTTTTGCATTCCACCAAAAATTCGATACTGAGATTTCACCAGAAATACCTGTTTTGAGACCACCTAAATCAACAAAAAACAAAAAGGCAATGACTTTTAGAAAAAAAGGTGTATGTGTGAACAGCGTAATTCAAAAACGAAAAGTTGGATAAGTACCAAACTTGGTATTTAAGTTCAATATCTTCCATAGATGCAACACAAAGATCAAGAAAATCTCCCCACTCCCAATTACCCTTTACATGGAACTTTTTCAAAAAATTTTGACTTTCTCAAAAATGGCTCTAACAATTTTGATTAAAATACCATGTGTTTACGATATTTTCAAAGCAAAAGAAATGTATATCTTGAATTTTCTGTGGATGTCCCCAAAAGTCTTGATTCTGAATGACATTTACGTAACTAGTAAACCATAAGAGAGACAACAAAAAAATGTCTATCTTGTTAAAACACATAATTTATGCCATATACATTTATTATTATTATTATTATTATTATTATTATTTTTTATTTATTTTATTTTTTTTTGGGTGGGATCAAGTGAACCATTTCTGAATATTCCCTGTTATATTTGTTTGAATTTGTCAATACTTATACTTTTTCTCAAATGGGAATTTATTTATTTAAAGACCTGGACATGCAAACAGAATGGAATACTCCACATAGTGACCAGCTCTTAAAAGATTTAACTATTGCTTAAAGCCTACTGTATTTCCATATTTCCCTTGCAATTACAAGAAAATTAGCAATAAGGCAATTTCTGTGAATGTTTATCTCGATTAACATTGAGCAGATGGAGAATAAATGTGCTTGTAAAAATAGTTTGTACAAGAGTAGAGAAGTTGTGCGAATGCAACACATCAGATTTTTTAAATTTAACTGCAAATATCCTCCTTTCTGTCACAGGTTTACTTTCTCTACCACTTATCCTATGGTAGTTAGAGGAGGTATTGCAAAAAAGTGTAAAACATCGGTGAGGGGAGGGGGAGAGAGAGAACTGATGCAAGAAAAAGATATAAACATGAAATGTGAGGGGGAGGGAAAAAAAAGGCTGTGATACTTTTATATGAATTTAGGAACTTTAATACATCAACAAATTTGCAGCTGTACTGATTTACCTATTTAAAAAATCCTTTAGTTGTTGACTGTCTTTGTTCATTTACTATGCTTCTTCACAGTAAAAGGGCATTTAAATACTCCACTTCATTTGATGCACTATCCACGTACTTTTTCAATTTTTTTTTTTGGGGGGGGGGCGTAAGACCACAGATTATATATTGTATTAATAAGAAATGGGAATATTTTATACCATATTTAATTGTTATTTAGATATTGCTTGTTCATTAAAAAGTAAGAAAAAAAAAACACACAGAAAATTAATGGATTAATAAAGTTATAATTAAAGCAAAAGCAAAACTAAAACATTATTATGATAAGTATAGAACTACAAAACTAGATAAAGATAAAGAAACATTTATAAGCTTTAAAATAAATTACAGAAAATTAATAAAACAAACTAATTCAGAATACATAAAACACCGAATTGAAAAATCAAATAATGTTACAAAAACCTGATGCAGTAATTTGTATCACAAATTACTTAAATGTAAATAATGATTGTAATATGAATATGCATTTTTATGTGACATTGATTTCAGATGTTTATTGATTGTAAATATTGTTGGAAAGTAAATTTATAAGGCTTTACTGAAACTGTCAATAATAGCGCAATAATGCAGCGAGGGGGTGAGCTGTTTATCATTATTGGAAACGAGGAAGTTGCGTAATATTGGCGCGTTTTTCCGTTGAGAACCTTCTGGAATATTTCCTAGAGCATATGTATTCATAATTTTCATTGGATATTAAAATAGACGCTAATGTTGGCGCGTTTTATTAGCCAATAGCAGCTCAGTTATAATCTTTAGGCGTATCTGGATGAAGGGGTATAAATAGAAGCCAAGTTAGAGGTAAAGTCAGTCAGTCCTTCAGTTCGCCGAAAGCATTCATACATTACCGTCGTCGTACACTACACGTCGTCTTCAGTCAGTCAGTTCGTCATACATCGGATATAGATTCACAAGTTACGCGCAGCAGAATTATGAAAGATCTAAAATATGGTAAAGTTAATTATACAAAAGGTTGAAGTACGTTGATTAAAAGTGATCAGTAAGAAGTTATTATAACAGTTTCAGTTTGGCGAGTGTTAAGATCAATGTATAAATGTGATAGTTAACGTATTCGACAATAAATGTGTAAAACAAATTTCTTCATCAGTGTAATTTTTGGATAAAAGATTCCTTTCCGTTTACACAACCCTGATCAAGACACATGTTCGACCCAAGATAAGATAATAGCTAGCCGGAGGACAATAAACAAAACTTCAAATTCTTTCGAACACTAACACTGATGCAAATTGCTAACACAAGATGGAGCTATAAACCAAACAAATGAATGACGTCACAAGATGGCAACACCGATGTAAACAAACATTTGTAAGTAATACCGTTACAAATTGGCTACCACAACGTGTGGCTACAATAATGTCAAATATAAACACAAAACGAATACTATCGCAAACCGCATGAAATCTTATAAATAATGAAGGCAAAAGTCAGCATGAAAATATTAATTAAAGGTAATGACATAATTACAGATCCTGCAGAAATAAGTAATCTACTTAATACTGGCTTTACTGAAAATATTAATATACTAGGTAAAATAGATCCACTTTAAATTGCATAAACATAGTATTTCTAATTCAATGTTCTTTTCAGGATATCTGAAGAAGAGTTTTTAAAGGCGATAAATAAAATGAAAAGTAAAAATTCAACAGGCAAAGATGGAATCTTAACCATTCTTTTAAAACAATGTGCTCCCATATACTGAAATCATTAATAGAATTACCAATACAAGTATAAATTCACGAATATACCCTAACTGTTTAAAAATTTCTATTATAAAACCCTATATAAAAATGGTGATAAGCACTCAACAGAGAATTATCATCCAATAACATTAGTCTTGTCACTTTCAAAAGTAATGGAAAAAAATCATTGCTAATCAAATCATAACATTTTGAAAAAAAAAAAAAAAAAAAAGATCTTTAACTTTCAACGTGGCTTTAGGAAAGGGAGATCAACGAAAGACGCAATAATAGAAATAGTTTAATATCTTATTGATAGTTTAGAGAATAGGGAACAAAATAGTTGTATATTTTTGGACCTGAGTAAGGCTTTCAATTGCATAGACCGTGAAATGCTACTAAATAAACTACAACAGTATGGGATTCGCAGAGTACCATTTAAACTAATAAGTTCATACTTAGGTGGCAGAACACAAGTTAAAATTACGCATAAAAGTAATCAGCAAATAAAGGAGTACTACTCAACTATATATACCATGAAGTATATGGCGTACCACAGAGCTCAGTATTAGGGCCCCTGCTATTCATAATATACCTGAACAATATACCATTCACACAAAATGGGAAAATTATTTCATATGCAGATGAAACTTCTATAGTAAACACTGCTGAAAGCTTACAGAAACTAAATACGTATACAAAGCGAAATATAAAACAAATTGTGGAATTTAAGATGAACAACCTAGACATTAATGTAAAGAAAACAGGATTCATCAACTTTCAGACAATTCAAAACAGAAATGGAACCCAACTAAATGTTAATATAAATAATTAAATTAACGAGATAAACAATTCTAACAGTTTACGAATATACTGGACAAACATTTCACATGGGTCAAACAAATAGATAAAGCCTGCAACAAAGTAGGTTTACATTATTAAAAAGAAAGGCAAAAATTATTGATAAAACATATTAATGAATAACTATTATGGATTAATATACCCATATTTATCATATGGAATTACAATTTGGGGACAAAGTGCTACTAAATACACCAAAGACTTTTTAAGGCTGGTTCACAACCAACAGGAACGGTAACCAGAACGAGAAAATTGCCATATATGTATTCAAATGGGAATGTTCACAACCGACGAGAAGCCTTCCCGGGCCCCGGGAATGGGAAAGAAGAGTTGCCCAACTTTTAACTTTCTCGTTCTCGTTCCCGGGCAGGGCATATTAGATCTCTATTGTGCATATTAGACTCTTCACTCTAGAGGTTATTCTAGGCGGCCATGACATGAAACAGTCACTAGTGCTCTCTATAGTTGCAAGATGGAAACATAAAACTGAAAGAATTAGTAGTAAATGTGCTTCCTAACCTCATCCCGACACATGCAAATCTGAGCGTTGGTTCCTCTGGTGAAGGGATCATTTGTAGTTTGTTTATATGTATCTAAAAACTGGCTATTACCTAAAAAACAATGGCAAAAGCTACAAAGAACAGCTAAAATAGGTGGAAATGATAAAAGAACTATAAACAATTTTAATGTATGCCATTAAATAAAGGAATGAAAGCTTGGCATAAGTAGAGGGATCGGAAATGTAATGGATATGCATTTAGATAATGTTTACTCTATCAAATTTTGACATTGACTTGGCTAAATTGGAAGTAGGTGAAAAAATGTCATTGGTCAGTTAAAAATAAATGAAATCCCAATGCGCAAAATCGACTTTCACTTTGTGATCGATATGCATTCCCATTCTCGTTACCGGGCTGTTGTGAACCACTATCTTGCAAGGTGCATTGCTTCCCATTCTGGTTACCATTCTCAGGCGGTTGTGAACCAGCCTTTATACTACAGAAAATAGCAATTAGGGTAATGGTAGGTCTAAAGCCACAGGAATCTTGCAGAAATAATTTCAGAAAATGAAATATTCTAGCTTTGTGCATTCTATATATCTCTGAGGTAATAATGTATCCAAAACATAATGAACATCACATAAAACTTTAACAGGCAGATTCATGACCATTTGACCAGAGGTAACACATTTCCACATAACTTCACATAGATTACAACTGTTCAAAATGAAACCTACTGTTGCCACTTGATGTTTTTTTAATGAATTACTGACTCATATTCAACAAATAAAAGACACAATGCAATCTAAAAGGGAAATGAAAAGATACATGGTTCAAGGATGTTATTATTCAATAGCCGAGTTTATAAATTATTACATTTTAGTACTGTTATGCTTTTTGTAGTATACACTATTATGTTTTTTGATTAGACAAACCTCCACATATTAGCTTAAGGACAAACTTTGTACATATATTTTCTTTAAGATAGCTTGGAAGAGTAGGATTGTATATAGGTAGAACTTAATGTACTGTATTATGTAACTTCTTTTGTACTTAGCATTTTCTTGACAATGCCATGAATTCATGTAATTTTAATTGGCAGTAAATAAATTAAATTAAATATTAAATTACACTACAGAAATGAGCGATCTTTCATGTAATTGGTTAACTGGATTGCAATTATCAGGTAAGTACTGCAAGCAGAAATATTGCTGAAAGTAATGTATTATTTTAATTTTAAAACATGTGATGTACACTTTTAAAACTTCACTTACATCAAGTAGTAAAAACTAAGGAGTGTTTTCAGAAACATTTGTCCCTATCCTCAGCATAGTGGTGAACAAAGGTTATCTCTTCTTCCTCTTTCCTCAGCCATTCTGAGCACCATTCTGAAGATGGAGATGAATCTCTCCAAAAATGTTCTAAGATTTCATCACAACTTGACATAAGTGAAGTTTTAAGAGTATACTTGACTTATCCATATTTTAAAATTAAAATGAAAATAACTTTACAGCTAATAGCGCTTCTGTGTTTAATATTTATGCTTTAATATTATGTCTTATCTTTACAGAAATAATCATTTATGCAAAAAACCTTAAAAGTGTTTCTACCAAAGGAAAATGTTTTTTTAATGCTGGGAGTATAATGTATTGCAGATATAGGAAAAACAATGGGATCTAGGAAAAATGAGTAGATGACCAGAAAACATAAATCATGGGGACATAAAAATCAGGTTTTACTGTATTCATAAGAATTTGGTTGTTTATATTTGTGCTACTTGACAACTAACTTTATTTTCACTTGTTATATCAGAAAATGGTCTTCGCTAGTTTTTGATGTACTCCACCAAAATGCACACATATTGTCCTCACACTCTGCCAATGGATATGCAACTTGTGTGACATTGTATTAACTCAGCTATGAGAATTTTTTCAAAAATGTAACAGAAAAAAAAAATTAACACGGCTAAGACTACAGGAAAATCATCTCTGACATTAGATCTAATGCGCAAAGGAGAAGAAAAATATAAAACTCCTCCATGTAATTACCCAGGTCCTGCCATTCTCTTCACTAATATTCGCTGTGTGGCTGCACTGCTGGTTGTGGCAGCACTGTGGCCTGGATAAGTAGTAAATGTTGGGGTTACTTTCTGCTGCTGCTCCTCGGGCTGTGGGCTTTCTCCTTCTTCCGACATTTCTTCTACCTCTGGTTCCTGTCAGAAATATTTGCACACTTATTCAAGCGCTAAGCAGCATACAAATTATGTCTAAAGAATTTATTCTATGCAGTTTTTTCCATTTATATAATCAACTCATTCAATCCAATGTCATTATACCAATATTAATGTTTTGTCTCAACATTTTAACTTGAAACATACTTTAAAATTCTGTTTTAAAATGATCAAAGGACTTACTGATACAGAGTTAAGAAATAAATTCCTGGACAAAGAGAATTTTTACCATCCCAATGCATAAATCTCTGGTTTTTGGTAGCATGTTTGGTTATACTGCAGTATTGGTTTATGGGCTAAACCGAGGTGCTTTACTTAGGAATTTGTTTCTTTTTTTTAATACCCAGAGTAATGCTTGTGTTATGAGGAAGGTTTTGGCATGTTAAGGTGTTGCTTTGGCAGAATTACTGGACCCACCCACCCTCCCTTTTATGAGACTGTTCTTATATAGTGGTTTCTGGTGATTTTTGGTGACATTTTGAAGGAAGTGCTGCCAATTGAATCATTCAAGTTTTACATTCGCAGATCTTATGGCTACACCTGTTGTCGCTTCCTTCTCTCCTCCTAAAAACATCCCTCGGCTATGCTTTGAGGCTGAGAGCCCTCAGTCCCTCAGCTACGCCTTGTGGCTTAGGGTCCTCAATCGTATTTTCAGCTATGTTGGGATTTCAAATGTTGGCAGCAGAAAGACAATGCAACCAAGGGCGAGATGCATGTGATGCGACTTCTGATAGTAATGTGGAACAAAAGTGACAAAATATGCCATAAATTCATGAAAATACCTAAAGCACCACGTTCATTGTTATTTATGTGCAATGATGGTATTAAAGATAATGATTTTGCCCATAATCCAATACTGCAGCATATCCGCATGTTTACTATGAAATCCTCCTGTCAAGAGGAGTAGAACAGAGGGGTCACTATAATATAGCCCCATGTTAAATTCAATGTGCCTGACATATGGGCAAGCACCAGTATTTCATATCCACCAGCACCAGTATTTTATATCCACATTCACAATAACTTTAGTGAAAAAACAAGTGATTTGTGGTATTTATGTTGTCAACCTTGCCAAAGCTATATATATAAAAAGCAGCATTTTGTTTTTTTACTGGTATAAAGAACATTGCTTAGCAACTATTAGTATTAATCTATCTCCCCTCCCCCCTGCAGTTATTGAGTTTTAAAACATTGCAGCAAGCAGATGTAGAGTAATGCAATGTCTAATTGAATGCCTCAATCGAATCACAAAATTGTGTGATCAGTTGCTTTTTTCTTTACAAGTCATAGTTTACACTTCTTATAAACATGCATAACTGGACATACTAGTCACTTTTGCACTTATGTCCGTAGCACGATTTCCAAGCATTGTTTAACAATTTATTTAAAGGTGAGTCGGAATTGTTACACTAACATCACTTAAGTTGTTTAACAAATTTGCCTCCTGACAAGCTGCATAAGGATTTTGAAATTTCAAGTGCTATCTATAAATTACATGGACATACGTAACTCTTTCCAGAGTTTCTGCTTCTGGAGTTAAGAAAGTATGTTTCAGTTTATCTATCTCTGTAGCATGTTCTATTTAATTGTATTTTTGCTGACATACTATTTCAAATACTGCACTGTTTTAACAGAATCATACTTCTTTGTGTAACAAATATAAAATCTGTATTTGTATATGCAGTTATATAACATACGCCTAACTTCCTTCATAACCTACAGAACACTATCTGCAATAAAGAAAAGCATTATTATTCACAGTAAATATCCAGAGTAATTTCATTTTCCCCTGAAAGTGCTATCCCATTAGTGCACAACAGCACTGAAGAGCAATTTTGAAGATGACAATGTTTTACTTTGGTGATCACAAAGAAAGAATTGGGGAGAGGCTTTCAGAAAGCACAATATATTATTCATATAATACATAGTAAATCTGTCTTCAGCGGAATCAAATGGGACTCTTGAACATTTTCGTTAAAGATAGGTTTCTGTTTAACAAAGGTAGGTCTAGGTTATTAACAAAATTAAACATGAACATACATAAACGGATATACTGAGATAAAAAGAGTATGTACCTTAATCAATTATGTATTTATATATTTGTGTTACAACATAAAACACACCAAAACTTATAATGAATGTAAAATAGCTGTAAACACGATTTCTTTATTTTTTCCAGCAGTCAAAGAGTTTTTAGCAAATATTGCTGTTTAGCTGCTTGACTTTCTACAAACACTTTAGCCTGAGTAATCACACCAAACATATGCAAGTCATTTTGCCATAGTGCGAATTGCTGCAGTTCCTTTAAACTTTTGACAGCATCTTAATAAGTCCTTAGTCTACACTATTCTTCCAACTCAGGGCCATATTCCTCTTCATATTCCTCCGCCTTCTCTTCTTTCCAACTTTGCGCATAGTTCTCAATTAAAGCATCTATATCCATTTTGTCTTTATCAGTTTGCACATCACTGTCATGTTGACATATTCCTTGGCATTGCAATTGAAAGCTGCTTCAATGCTGTAGTTTTGTAATTCTCGCTGCTCATCCTCATTTTTTTCACTATCAATAACTTGACCCATTGTAAACCCTTCTCACTGATCCTGGTAGCACTTCTTTACAGCTTGGCTTATCCAAATTACCACATCCAGAACCAAGGCAGTTTTGGCTAGCTCAGAGGTGGATGATGTGCAATCCATCTTAGTGAGCAAAGATTGTATTAACAGTTTACAAAAATGTACTTTAACATTCTGAATGATGCCTTGGTCCAATGATCGAGTAAAACTTGTGGTGTTTGGAGGGAACCAAGCAAGTTGAACATTGGAAAGTTTTATGCGTGGGTGACATGTTGCATTATCCAAAAAAAGCAAAACATACCAGTTTTCTCTCTTCATTCTTCCATTAAATGCTGTTAATCATTCTTCAATGATCTAAGATGTCATCCACACCCTTTTTATTGGATCTCCAATCAACAGGCAGGTTCTGAAGGTCAATGTTTTTGAAGCATCTTGGCTTAGTACCTTACCAATCACTAGGGATTTTTCCATTTCACCACATAGAAAAACAGTCAATCTTTCCTTGGACAACTTTCCTCCCAAACATTTCTCACCTTTCAAACACAATGTACAGAAGAATAGTCCTGTCTCGTCGCTGTTTGCTACATTTTCAGGTTTGTATCCTTCGATTATTGAAGGTAGTTGCCCGCTATTGATTTAACAATTTCTTATTTACATCTTGTTATACTCCTGCCGTTGAAACATTGCACTTGACAGCTAGTGATTAAGTTGGTACACTCACAAAAAAACAAGATGAAAAGCTTTAACCGTTAGACTTCCTAAACCAATCACAAGGCAGCATTCCGGGTGTTCGATGACAAAGTGGAACTTGAATTGGCTCTGTTGCTGGATGTAGCTATTTCCAACCACGTGTTTCAGTTTGTGAATCTTTAACACATGCTTCGAGTTATTCTTTGCAAGCTGTATTGTTCATTGTTGTTTATATTTGTGGTTATTGTTTGATAGTTTTGCTATTGTTGGTGTTTGTTTGTTTATATATATATATTTATATTTATCTATTTTTTATATATTTCATTAATATTATTTATACAAGATTTGAAGTGAGACAATGTCTCAAAAATGGACACTGATTACCGAGTGATATTCATGAAGGGAAAATCCTTTGCGTCGAGATGTGCCACTTAATAAATCAGGCATTGGAACTGTTAAGAAGGGCCCGGGAATTCTTTGAACAGGAGTAGTACGTGAAGGTTCATGGGCATCCCTCTATTCCTGCTGATAAAGCTGTAGCAGCTCTTGGACTAAACATGTGAACTGTTATTTACAAGGGAGTGAAACTCCAAGAGAAAGAGGGCAAAATCCCTACCCATCTGGAACGCAGTGTGAGTGAAAATAACTTTGTTATCGCAGCTTATAATTTATTTTATTTCTCCTCATTGTAGCAGACAAGTTTGCATTATTTTGTTTCTACATTGTCACAAGTTTGCATTATTTTGTTTCTACATTGTCAAAAGTGGTCACTTATTCTACCCATGTTGCAATGTTTATGTTGGGTTATTTTCAGTTAACGATAATAATGCGAAATAGTTATTCACTGACGTTCATTACTTACGAAAACTTTTTGTATGAGGCTTAGACATGATAGAAAGGAGAACAATCAGCTGTTGTTGTTTACTAGCCACTCTGACGTCACAACCACAATATAGCCAACGTTACGCAAAGCCACACAAACTGTCAAAGTGCAAAGATTCAACAGCGGGGTAATAGTATATCTAGAATTATAGGTGCTGTAAATTTCATTACATAGCAATTCATCAGCGATGATTTCGATATTAATGCTACTCAACTCACCACAAAGATGTCTTTTGCAGATGCTCTCCAACCATCCATTAGATTGTTTGAATTCAATCTTACCCAGTTTTTCAGCTACCTTCTTAGCGTATTCCTGTAGCATATTTCAGAATCTCGTAAACTTTAGTTTTGCCTATGTTGAACACCTTTATGATCTGCTTTACACTCAATTTATTATATTTACTAACATTAATCGCTTTTACTCTCATGCTAAGATCTAGCACAACCCTTGCTTTCGAAGCCATGGTAATTACTACTGAACTAAATCACCACCTATGTACGTTTAAGCTGTATTCATCATTATTAATAATACAAATAAAACTTACATCTAAAACTTATGTCTAGTGCACCAGTTTTCGAGCTCCCCCAGGCTGTATATATGGGATAAAGCTACTATACCATCTCTCCACTTTCCAAACTATGCCCATTCTGCTGTACCTTTCTTAAGTTCCTTATCCACTTAATCAGGACCCTCTAGAAACAACGGACCTGACACTGGGTTCGAGATTGAGAAAAACGGTGGTGGTAGTGATCGTTTGGTGTTCTGTGGTGGTGATCCCTGACGTGTTTACACTCGCCAACTGCTGTGTTGTGTTTCCGATGCCTGTGATTTATAGTATATTAGTAACTGCGGCAGTTTGTAATCACATTAACGAAGCAATAGTGTTTGAAAACCTTTATTTGTGCAATTTGGGAAACGGGAATAATCCCAGTCATTCGTGTTCACTGCCATGTGCTTTCCAAGTGTTACTTATGTTTACTAATATATTACATGTAGATTATGGCTACATTAAATGTAAAGTATAATTATACATTTTTTTAATTTACCTACTTGGGAATATAGTTTGTGTCATGGTTACTGTGGTGAAATAAAGAAATTGTTACATTTTGGACGTGTTGGTTGTAAATATACTTAACCTAAAACATTACAACGCCATTATGTTTCCGGATGTAAATCAAACTTTGATTATAATGAACAGAGGTGCAAATAATTGTGATAAATATTTTAAAATATGCTATATACAGTGTTAATTTGAGTTATAAAATATATTAAATTATGTATATTTGTGAGATACAATAAAACAATTATGAGTATTTGAGAGTGTATGTGTATAATGAGTCCCAGTTTTTCTCATATACCGGAGTATTGCCATTCATATTTCCAAAATATAAAAATTTAAAAGAAAACAGTTAATATTCATAAATCGTAAACACTTTTACGCTTTCGAAGGATTCACCTGTATGCATACATCATTGTTTCCGACTTAGTTATAAGAAAGGATAAATTCCGTTACGGTGGTTATTTTATAACGGTTCCAAGAAAGTGGTTAAACTGCAGAATGGTGCATTTCTGACAGTTTGTCTTAATTCAGCCATCGTATTTATGCTGTTATGTTGTTGCATGCAATACTGTAGATTGCATGAATGTTGCTTTGCAATGCTGTTTAAGGTTATGTATTTCATTTATTTCACTTGCAGTGCTGGTTTAAGACTACTTATTTGTTATATTTCAATCTGTCGGTGTGGACTCTCTACAAAAACTAGTAAAGGATGCTATAAGTCGCTAAGTGGTATACTTTTGAATAATTATTGCAAACTTATAAATGAAAAGCGTTCAGTGAAAGCAAAAGTAACCCTAAAGCTTCTAAATTTAATAGCTAATTACTGTAAACAATGCCATTTCGTGCCATCCAGTGTATATTTTGTGCATATAATATTGTGTACGTACAGTGTGATTAACAGTGTAAATAGTGACACGTAATTTTGAGTGAACTCAATCAGTGTCAACCTCAATATCGACAGTTCTGTTTCATGCAAGTATTACAGTGTTTGCAATTTATAAAACTGTCCTTTGTAATTTAAATAAGTAGCTGTAGTTTAGAAATGCTGTTAAATTATAGCATATAAAACTGTAGACTGCATGAATGTTGTTTGAGGTTATTATTTCATTTAATGTTAAAATGCATTTAGTTTACTTAAAAGACAGCGTTTTTGTCACATACGGCCGCCATTTCGAATGTCAGTGTCAGGTCCGGTATCCAGAGGGTCCTGACTTAACCCTTGTGTTGCCTAAAAATGTCCCCATCATTTTAATTGTTTCTACTTTTGTGCTTCCCAACATTCTTAATGCCACTGCTTCTTTGTTTAGCTTGTCCCATTTTTTTATTCCATATAACCTCTCTCCACCTTTTAACCTTATCAAATTCTATTAGCCAATGAAAAGTACTACCCGATTCATCACACATAATACATCTCCCCGAACAATTATATCCATTCCTTTTTAAAAATATTACTCCTGTGCGCATCCACGCAAGACCTATTCTACCAAATTGATTGCATATATCTACATACTTCTCCCTTCCCCATTTTCTTTTAACTGATTTATACAAGGTCAATGACCTTTTATCCTCAAAACTAGCCCATTTCTCTTGTTTCTCGATATCTTCCACTCTCAATCTCACTTCTTTCCAAAACCCACTGTTATTATATTTATCTAATAGGAAAATATTCCTCATGCCAATTTCTTTTAGCACATTTCCCATTTCCCCAATCCAACACTCTTCTCCTAAGACAGCTTGTTGAAACTGTATACATTCTTTTAATATATTACTATCTTCTAAATTTAAACATCTATACCAATCCTTCAAAATTCTTTCCACTATTATACCTTTTCTCCCTACCCTTCCTAGCTCTGTCAGTGCCACGCCCCTTGGTGAACTCTTGGGTAAACCCAGAACTTCTCTACAAAACATTCTATGGACTATATCAATCTAGCTGTATTCTATGCTGTTTGACAAGTCATTAGAGTGGGAATTGGAAAGGGCAGAGACAACAATAAAAGACAATCAGCCATGCTTATCTACCATCAATTGTTAACTAACTATGCAAGGAAGGATGACTGTTTTTCAGCATGCGGACTATCATTAGTGCTCACCCTCCTAGACTGGTCAGGTAGAGCAAAATCATAATGTTTCAACTTAAACATCACATACTCTAGAGCAGGCATCACAGATTTTCACTGGGTGCCTAAATTTTTTTAAACGCTGCATTCTGGAACTGGAAATTTTCCGTTAAAAGGCATACTCTGATTTCTGATGTCTGCATAGGACAGTTTCCATTTAATTAAGGGAATTTAGAACATTTTTTACCCCTAAATTAATGGAACATTAAAATATTTCCATTTAGGACAGATTTTCGTTTAACAAAGGGTCCATTGAAGGCAGGTTTTCCTGTATTTTTACCCTGATTGCAGTGAAAGCAATAAGAGCATTGAAATTGCAATGCAAGTGCTCTGCATGTTGGGTACTGTTAGCTCCACGAGCGTAACGTCATTATTTCAAATTTTACACAAGATAAGTCCTTCTCTAAGTTCTATCCTCTTGGTTCCTGCTTAAGGGGAGCTAAATTAAAAACTTCAAAACCAATGCAATAAAGTATTTTCTACTGTTTTAAGTCATTCTAACAATGAGTATGTTTCAGAATTATGTCTGGTGTTATTACACCCATGGTATTTATTATAAATAATAAGCTGCAATTAAGTGTTGATAACCAAATATAACCATGTATGTACACCTGTTCTGGTAATTTGGTAATGAAGTTTATGAAAAATTCACTAAGAATAATAACAGGAGCTGTAAAAACAACACCAATTACAGTATTACAAAGCTTCACAAAAAACATGCCTATAGAATTGGAACATGAGTTGAAAGCAATTACTCTAGTACAAAAACTGCAAGTCAATAGAAACAGATACAAATGGTACCACACAGCAGATACCATAAGTAATTTAAAAATTCAAATAAGCTTCGGAACATATATTAATAACTTAAAATAAAAGAATATAATTACAACAAATATAATTGCAACAGAGGTAACGAGTCCAATTGAATATATTGATATACAATATCAGAATGACGTGATATATATAATACACAAACAAAACAATATACCAGATGAAATGAGAGCCATAGCAATAGTACGGAAAATGAAAGATACCCCGAAAAAGAATGGCTCCAAATATATACATATGGATCCCTCATCAATAAAATGAATGCTGATGCAGGACTATACTGTAAACATTTTGCACAGTATCTAACATTAGATGAAACGTCAAACCACTGTGATGGAGAATTAACAGCTATAAAAGCAGCAATACATAACATTTTATATAGACCATACACAAAGCAAAAAATAGTCATCTTATCAGACTCAAAATTAGCCATAGATGGAATAGTAAATTACAATAATAAAACAACAAGAAATATTACAGAAATAAGAAGCCTAATTAAAGTAGTTGAAACTAGAAATCATGTCACTCTACAATGGATCCCAGCTCACGTTGGACTTTTGGGCAATGAACATGCAGATCAATTAGCAAAGAAAGGTGCAATACAACAAACAAAACCTGTAGGACAAATAGAAATAAATAAACAATTAAATAACATTTCAAAAGACAGCAGAGACTTGATGAAGAAGATAAATTAAAGGATAAAGATTATAAGAATATTAAAGATAGAATTGATGTACAAAAAATGCCAAGGAAGACTGCAGTGGTCTTATTTAAGATGGCAACTGGCCACGATTGCCTCGCAGAATATCTCTACAAGATACGATGCCTACCTACACCCAAGTGCACTCTCTGTGAAGATGTTGTTTGTTCAGGATGAACATCTCCCCAAATGCAAAGGCCTTAAAAGTGATAACTTACAGACTTTATATTGGGAAGCCAGAGGGAAAATGATGCAGATCAATTAATCCCCAGTGCCATTGGTGAACAACAAGGTTATGAAAAATGTGCCTCAATTAAACCATACATTTCCTCACAGCTTACAGAACACATTAAGCTAGTGAGCTCAAGTTTGCTGATAATTTTCATTTCAGAAAGCTATTTTAATCGTTTGTTTCTTTTACTATGGCCTGCCAAATTTCGCCAATATATTTCTGACTGATGCAAATTGCATGTACAATTAATGCAATTAACTATGAATCTTAGCAAAGACAGCTATGCACACAGGCAAGTTACATATTTCTTACTGTCGCACTTCCCAGTGAGGATTAGTATCACTAAATTGCTCACGTAGCATGCAGTGAGCTTGCTCCAACTTGGAAATTAAGTTTTAAATAAAATAATTTATTTGCATTACAGCTTAGTAACTAAAACACACTTTTCTCAAAGCCGAAACAATACCTTTGTAATTAACTAAGGCAGTGATAGGTGCAACTCTGATATTCATCAGTGCACATTTAAGCTGCAATGCAATTGGTGTCAACTTGAAATACAAGACAATATTTTTTTCACCTTCAAAAACACCAGACTGTCTTGCATACATGACACATACTTTACAAATAATGAACAGACATAAAATTTTTCGAAATTTGTGGGTTTGGGTTGAGGGGAATGATATGCACATACAAAATACTGAAGTTACTGTCAAGATCACAGCATGTCAGCAGGTTTCTTTATTTTGTGTCTGAAGTTAAGCAATTTACCAACAAACCCAGCAAAATTTAAACAATATTTTAGCATTCTCATTGGCAAAAAAGCTTTCTTTACACAGTCAAAGTAGATACTGCAAGATTTCCTTTTCTAATCAGTGGTTTGGCAGCCAATGACCAGGCAGTAAGACAGATATTCGCTTTATGCTCTTTTCCATCTCTACTCTGCCCACGGCCTTCATATGCTTCATGCAAAAATTCACAATAATGCATTATTAGTTATATCTGCATAATTATAATAGAAATTGGTCTCCTAACACATCTTAAAGAAATTCTAGTCCATCATCACCTCTTGCTGGCACTGAAGATTGAAAACAATTTTATAAGAATATGGATATTATTGGTATCCCTCACATTGTGTACCCAAGACCTTTTACAAATTGAAAATCACTTCAACTGCTGCATCCATTTTCACCCTTCATGGTGGCAGTGGGTGGATATGGCGGTAGCAGCAGCAACAATTGTATTCAGAGAAATATGATTAAAATATTCTAAATTTGTTTACACCATTTAAAACTGATTTTCTGACAACCCTAGAAAATGACAATTGAAACAAGCTGTTAAAATAGGCTTCTTTTTATCATACCTCTTCCGGACACAATTCACAAGCACGCTCTAATGTCTTCCTTGCACTGTTAGACCGCTCCAGAAAGTATCCATTAGTAGATTCATTTGACTGGGCCGGTGGTGACCAGTTGCTGTAATTGTACTGTGCACTTGGAGCATATGGGCGCTGTAAGTAAAATAAAAAACTCTTCAGCTATAATGAAAAATATATTTTAATTGCAATAAAAGCATTAATGTGCTAAAGGTAAAGGCATGCAACACACTTTAATTCAGTATATTATTTCAGAAATGCTAACTCCAAAGGTTAACATCGGCAAATCGAAAGGACTGCTGTTGGTATTGCAGGAACGTCCTTTATGTATTTAATAGTGTTGTCATAATATTGTGGTATACAGCATTAGTTTACGGAATAATTTCAGGATTTTATGGCTTAATTGTTGTTTAAGGCAATGCATGTGTGAAAATTCAAAAATCTTTTTCTACTGATTTCTTGGATTTCTTTAATATACTCAGAACATAAAACAAAGTGCTCACAACATTTTAATCAGCTATGTCAAACCGTTGTTAAGATATTAATTTTTTATTCATAATTAATCACTTTTTGATATGGTAGTATGAAATGCTCCTTGGACCTTATGGTTTATACAGTTCTCAAATTTTTAATTTGAGCTTAGTACACAAACTTAACTTGTGCAGACATTTCTTAATTTCAATTAAGAGAAAAACATTTTTTGTATAAAAATTATTGCATTTTTCAACTTTTTCAACGGGAATTATAGAAAAAAATTAATTTCAACTAAACTATTTAATATTTTTTAACCACTGCACAACAATTTTTAAAGTCGTAATTCTGAAGCTATCCTAAACATTTCAAGCTAACAGTTATAAACTTTGGTTCAAAGAGCATTTTGAATAGCGAGAAATGCCGAAAAGAAGGGCTTGAGAAAAATGGAATTTTAAAGTTGGATATTATGCTTTCGTAAATGGTATAAAGGACTGGTTAAATAGTCATTTGTGGCTTTAAAATTGTTGAAATTATGATCATGATAATCTGAGAAAAATAAACTGAGTTTTTATCTATGGATGCTCACTAACTGGTATGATTCTTAGTGCCCCATTCTATATTGGGCGTGAAAGACCAGATATTTTGCTCAGAGGCCTCTTTATCAGACTTGAGGATCTTATGTGCCGTAAATCTCGACATGCACCACCAGCTTTACTTCCCTTAAGGAAGCCATGATAAGGATTTTTACGCAAAAAAATTCCATTGCCCTCAGTCAGGTCTGAACCTGCAACCTTGGTAACTAGAGGCTAGCATGGTACCACTAGACCATAGAGGACGACATAATATGAGGAGCTTCCAACTAAGATGTCCTGGCATGATGGAATACTAGTGGTCTAATGACCTAAAGTGACTGGAGCATACTATTGTTGCAATTCAGTCCTCATTGAGTTGCTAAACAGAACAGGTTGTATTCAAATCTTCCCTTGGAAATTTTACGCAATTTAACCCAAGTAAACAAAAGATGTTTGAAGGTTAAAGCTACAGAGTATGAAGTAAATGGACGTATTTGTAAGCAGCAATACTTGGCAATAGCTGCCAAGCCTTTTGTTATAATGAAATTATCCTGATAACTTCAAGAAAATGAGGCAATGGTGGTACTAATTTGATGTGCAATTCTATGCACTGTTGCTCTGATAAGAGTCCTCTATGGCAAGTTGTAGGCACCCTGTCGCATACAAACAAACGCTCTCAGCAGTAGGTTCATTGGGGACAATGATGATTCCTACACGCATTTATAATGGAAATGTGATAAAAGTAAAAAAAAAATGTTGCATACAATATATATTCACTGCCAGTTAGAATTAGCTTACCTAACCTATTATGCAATAATTTAAATTATAAATCTATTTTCAAAATTCTCTTCATTAACAATTGTTCTAAATTTCAGAAAGCCATAAAATTATACACAGTATAATAGCAGCATATGGCAATTTTTAGGAATAGAAGCATAGAGGCGTATCACAACCATGAACATAACCTACATTAGTGCACGTTCAATTTTATAAGCTATTTCCACATGCTCCTCAATAGTAGGTAATTATTAATTATGTAATATCAGTCACTTTGATCAAATGTGTACTCCAAATTAGCTTCAACTCTTTGAAGCAAGTGAAGTGCTGAGGTTTTCGTTAATCTGAGCCTGGCAAGAAAATCACCATTGGTATAATTTACAAACCACTCCATTCTGTCATGAATCCATCTTGGTTGTCATTCTAGAGGGTAAAAATCCTCATCTTCCTCACTAGAAATGTCCTCGAAAGCCATTCTTCTCAATCTTATTACCACTATAAAGTTAGCTAATAGTTATTCTGGGCTTTACTCCACAATAATTTGCTAAGTAATGTTACTCTCTAATTTACTCTTGGTTTCATAATTTACTCCAGAGCTTACTAGCAAGTAGACCATCTTTTACTAGAGTAAAATTCACTCTCCTTTGGTGAACTGGCCCTTAATCTGTCAGTTACACCAAATTGTGTATTGTCTACTACTCTATTAATTGAGATATGGTCAACTAACTATGAATAATAGCCAGACCACAACAATGTACACTACATGATTAAAAATATCTGGACACCTGGCTGAAAATGACGTACAAGTTCGTGGCGCCCTCCATCGGTAATGCTGGAAGTCAATATGGTGTTGGCCCACCCTTAGCCTTGATGACACGTTCACTCTCGCTGGCATACTTTCAATTAGGTGCTGAAAGGTTTCTTGGGGAATGGAAGCCCATTCTTCACGGAGTGCGGAACTGAGGAGAGGTATCGATGTAGGTCGGTGAGGCCTGGCACAAAGTCGGCGTTCCAAAACATCCCAAAGGTGTTCTATAGGATTCAAGTTAGGACTCTGTGTAGGCCAGTCCATTACAGGGATATTATTGTCGTGTAACCACTCCGCCACAGCCCGTACAGTATGAACAGGTGCTCGATTGTGTTGAAAGATGCAATCGCCATCGCCGAATTGCTCTTCAACAGTGGGAAGCAAGAAGGTGCTTAAAATATCAATGTAGGTCTGCGCTGTGATCGTGCCATGTAAAACAACAATAGGTGCAAGCCCCCTCCAGGAAAAACACGACCACACCATAACACCACCACCTCTGAATTTCACTGTTGGCACTACACACGCTGGCAGATGACTTTCACCAGGCATTCGCCATACCTACACCCTGCCATCCGATCACCACATTGTGTACCGTGATTCGTCACTCCACACAACATTTTGCCACTGTTCAATCGTGTAATGTTGACGCTCCTTACACCAAGCGAGGTGTCGTTTGGCATTTTCCTGCATGATGTGTGGCTTATGAGCAGCCGCTCGACCATGGAATCCAAGGTTTCTCACCTCACGCCTGTCATAGTACTTGGAGTGGATCCTGATGCAGTTTGGAATTCCTGTGTGATGGCCTGGATAGATGTCTGCCTATTACTCTTTACGACCCTCTTCAAATGTCGGCGGTCTCTGTCAGTCAACAGACGAGGTTGGCCTGCATGCTTTTGTGCTGTACATATCCCTTCAGTTTCCACTTCACTATCATATCAGAAACAGTGGACCTAGGGATGTTTAGGTGTGGAAATCTTGCATACATACTTCTGACACAAGTGACACCCAATCACCTGACCACGTTTGAAGTCTGTGAGTTCCACGGAGTGTCCCATTCTGCTGTTTCATGATGTCTAATGACTACTGAGGTCGCAGATAATGAGTAACAGGCAGTAGGTGACAGCACAATGCACCTAATATGAAAAACGTATGTTTGTGGGGTGTCTGGATAGTTTTGATCACATAATGTATGTACTTAGCACCATAAACAAATAAGTTACTGTCTACTATGCGATTACATGGACAGTACTCAGATGTCATTTCAATCACTCGTAATCAAGCTTAGAAAAAGGGAATGATTTTCTTTCATTCAAATCGAATATTATTCCATGAAGACAGTGCATGCAAAAGGTGTATCCAACATGTTTATTAAAACAATTGTCATTGAGATACTTCATGGTGCCATAACATTGGCAATTATAGTGATTTTTTGATGCAAAAATTCCAACTGGCATTTTTGTACAAGTGCATGAGAAAGGATGAATGACATCCAATATGCATAAAACAAGGCTGGAAGTTGTCTGAGGTCAAATCCCTGGAGCAATGGATCCTGAATAAGCCTTACTCATTTCTTTTCAATTTGAGACCATTTAACAGACCTAGCAACATATTATATATTCTGCTCAGGCTATTGTACCAAGGAGGTTTAGACAGTTTTACAGTTAATAAACATCCCTGTTAATAAACCATTAAAAAAATAATCTTAACTGATTTTGCAGGCAATGGATGGCATTTGGTTCATTTGATCTTATGAAAATTGGCATCACTAAGATATCCACCATAAAGCAAAATTGTTCCTTAAATCTTTAGGCATTGGCTCTGATTACTAAAAACAACTTTAAGCACTTTAAAAGACCATCATACTATCTAATATGATGCATGGTTTGATGGATGATCCTATTTGGGAACAATGAGTTTGTTGCTGATGCATCTATCAATATATATTGTGATGAAACCAGTAGGGAGTAAAATACAAGCATATTCTTAAATATGTATTAGACACATGTTCATGTAACATATAGGGCAGCATGCACCAACCTAGAGTAAGCTCTATTTCCATAGTAACTTGCTATTAAAGTCAATACTATGAGAGTAGACTACTTCCAGCTCCTTTCAGATACTCCCAGAATAAATTACTACACATGTCAGAGAGCACCGTCATGTAGTATGTTACAATGGAAGTAAATAGAGCACAAATATTGGTTAAGAGTTTACTCTTGTAACATGGTTGGAGTATCTAATTGTGGTACTAAAATATCATATTGTATTTGGAAGAACATATATTGACGTGTTCATGGATTAATTAGATTATATTGATCTCGAACAAAGAAAACAATGATTATTTAGATTACATTGATGATCTCGATGAAGAAAACGAAGGGAATGCAACAATGCATATAGTATGCGTAAGGTGACACCCATATGATACTTATACGAGAGTGTGTTCAAGGAAGTTACACTATTAGGAAAAAATATTTTACATTCCTTTTGAACCTGCTTGGAGAGCATTTCAACAAAATTCAAGACACGAATATATGATATAACAATAAATATTTGTAACAAATCTTCACTTATATTGATAAACACTAATTAAAATTCAAATGCGGGCAAATTAAATGTCCTGCATTTGAATTTTAATTAATGTTTATCAAGATAAGTGAAGATCTGTTACAAATATTTATTCTTATATTATATATTTATATTTACTTCACTGTCAGTAGCTTCATTTATACAGTGGAATCTCGTTAGCACGTTCCTCATTAACAGGTTTTCCCGTGTATTACGTTGAATTATAAAAGTCCCGGTACCAAATCACCAAATATAATAAATAATGTTTGCTTAGTGCGTTTTCCCAGTCCCGCTTACTACGTTTGAAGTTTGACGTCCTCATTCGCTGTTTTGGCCAATCCTTGATCGGTACAGTGGGAGTAGGCATTTAACACGTTCATAGTTTGACGTCCTCATTTGCTACTTTGGTCAATCCTTGGTCACGGGGTGGAAATCGGCAGCCAATCACATACATGCATTTAAATATTTGTGTGACATGATTTCTGTGGGTGGGATAGAGAATACTTTACCTTGGCGTGGTAAACGCGGTAAACGTTAACGAAAGTTTCTAATGTTGAGTGATGACCAGACATCCGTAGATTGTATTTTAACTTTTCATTTACAATGAAAAAAAGAAAGTGTAGTAGGTAAATAACCAACAGTGAAAAACTGAAAATCCTTGATGTAATCACAATCCAAATATAAAACATGTCGATATAGTGCGGAAGTTAAACATTCCTCCGTCAACCTTAAACACGATTGTTAGCAAACCTAAATTGATTGAAACTGCTTTTAAAGAAGGGAAAAATACTAAAACAAAACTTTTCTCTTGGAAAATAGGATCAGAAGAGGACCAGAACGAAATTTGTTGCATGGAAACACCTCCGTATTCAAATTGTCTTGTATTCACCAAAGATAATATCGTTTATTGTACTCGTAACACGATGCACGCTCATAATTTTTTCTTTTTTAGAGAAATTGTTATCACGTGTGTAATAAAACACACAGCAAAACCACTATTGCCGCTTCCACAATTCGCAATTTATTTTCTCAAAAACATTCATAACCTAAAAATCCAAGTTGACCAAAATAAAAGCTTGAATTATTTATTCTCAGGCTTTGTGTATCCAAATCCATTTAAACATATTGAATTTAACATGGAAACGCGGATCGTATTCAGTATGAAATTGTACTCGATTTAAATTGCCCATGGAGACGTAATTATTAGATTTTTATTACCTATGTTCTTAAATTGCAGATTTTGCATTTTCGTTAACACGTTTTCCCGCCTATGACGTCCAAATCCTTAGGTCCCTGCAAAAACGTACTAACGAGATTCTACTGTAATTTTACTCATGACACAAATTCAGCTGTATCACTCAATCTGCAATTGTTATGCATCCTGCAAGTTTTTTGTACCGGAACATTGCAGATAGTTACAGGCGTCACTGTAGGCCTGCTGGTTGTATCTTTCATTGCATTGTTAATGTGCTTTTGAAGTTAAGAGCATGGCGGATAAATAAATATACACAAGTGTTCTGAAAATAAAAGGCAATTCTTCTTCACTTCTGCAAGTTTCCCATACATTGTGGATGCTATTGACTGCACACATGTTCCTATTCTGTGCCCATCAGATGAAAATAATGAACTTTTCCAAAATCATAAAGGGTATTTCCCCATCAACACGCAGGTGATATGCGAAGCAAATATGAAGATTATGGACATTGTTTCCAAAGAATTTTAAGCTGCTCTTCAGCATGCTTCGTTCTAAGCATTAATTTTGTCTGCCAATACTTCCAGGCATTTCTCTTCCAGCATCTCTACATCATGTTTTTTAGCTCTCTATATTGTTTAAATGGATTTTCATTATCTCTACCGACAAACATTTATCTCTTTTGCTGATGTTTTCCCTCCCTTCCTATTGCACATAACCTTATCTATGATCACTTCAAGTAAATCAAGCAAACAAAACAATACTCCAGGAATAATGAGCTCTTACTTTTGTAGTCATAACTAAAAGAGTAAATTATAATTGAGCTCTCAAACATTACTTCTGGAGTAAATTGTTCCAGTAGTAACCTACTTCTGCAGGACAGACTTCTTTAGTAAATGCTACTTATAAAGTAATTTACTCCAACATAGTGCACGCTGCCCTTAACTCAGCAATGCGTGTTCCTAGGATTGACTCCAAGGTAAAGCTAACTGCAATCTGGCTGCCTCATCTGGCACTATACAGGGCGGAAGTGAAATGGTCCTGGGACTGGGGGAGGTGAGAGAGTGGTTGTAGATGAGCAGGGGCTTCTAATACTTTTTTGTAATTAAATACACCGCTTTCTTAGAAAAACTACTTTTATGCAAAAAAATTTATCACCACCTTGCTGGATTACTGCTGATCAACGGTTCTTAATTTATGACTATATTCATAGAAAATGCTGTCACTATTTAATATCATTAACAATTCCACGCGAGTTCATTCCTTACCATGGCATAAGCCTCCTCTCAAACAGAATAGGCCAGATACTCAGGCTTTTAAACATACAAAATAAAATATTTGTAATTATATGGGGATGTAGAATTCTAGTAATGTTTATATATGGTGCAGTGAACAATAACCTAACTTTTACACAGACTTTTCTGGTGTCTTGCGCGCCAGCAGAAAACATCTGAATTTGATACATGGCCAACGTTACTTAAATGGTTTTATAGAGTGTTAAAATCATTCAAGGCACTGCCAGTAGAAGCAGACTACTCAATTAACAAGTTGCGCCACATTGCCAAATACTCCTATGTTTAAATGTGTGATTATCTAGTTAACAGTGCATTTAATTACAATGAAGTGCTGGAGGTTTTTGTTCATCTACATCCACTCTCCCACCTCCCCCAGACCATTTCACTTCCCCCTGTAGTATTGAAGATTGAGGACAGCTGCTCATTGTATATTATTTTAATTATCTTGATATTTAAATTACTTAGTATATCAAGCCAAGTTTTTTATGTAATTTATGAACAACTACTCTCGAATTGTTTAGTATTCGTGTAATGCCTCTCTTTCTGTTTTTGATCTTCAAATTTTATGAAACGGGGTGGAAATTGCACAAGTATTTCAGAATACTGAGGTAAGATCTGTGGGTGCAATATGTTATAAACATGGCAAGACTCTTGCTATGAAAATTAGCAAACAAAAAAATTATACGTTTTAATCTTGAACGTGAAATTTTTTTTTTTTTTTTTTTTTGGTAATGAATTATGAAATTTTCTTTCAATGATCAATTTGAAAAGTCTCATAAAGTTAGAAATCTTTTAAATGTGTCGCATTTTTACTAAAATCCTGTTTGAGTTACACAGGTATTCTTTAAAAATACACACAAATTCATTAAAAATATTGAAATTCTTTACAAACAATTCTGATTTCCATTATCAAAAATCCAACTGTATATTCTTTTAAAGTTTTTGTTGTGAAAGATTTTAAAATGAAATTTCTTTTTGTGCAAGTATAACTAAAACTTGTATGTAATTATTTCACTGGGTCTTCCAAATTGCAAAGAATGCACATTCCTTATTCATGAGTAATTTGATCAGCTAGTCATTGTGCCAACAATATTCTATTTAACATTTGGATTACACCTCAGCGAAGATTACAAGCATTAGGTATAATATGCTATTATTACGCAATACTTTCACAATTGTATTTAGTTATACAAAAACACACATGCATGGCAAATGTATCACAAATTGTATGGCAGCTCTACATAGCTTATGAGAAGGAATTATAAATTTAAACATTTTTATAAATTCAGCTGAGACAAGATGAAATAAACTGACCCTTTCAAGTTCATCTTGAAGCCACTCCACAGCCATTGTCCACTTGCGTTTCACCTCCCCATTGGTATGCAACATCTGATGGGCAGGCCGGCACTTGGAGAATAAGGCCACCATGCACTTAATGCACTGATATGCCCTCTTCTGATAGTGATTCTTGCTACGCTGTATCGTATCGAACAGTCCTTCTCTTTCCTCTGGAACACCTAAAAAATATGTTACATCCGTTGCATCCAGGACACAGCTGCGTTATTCAGAGAAATATACACAGACCATGCAGCCTGGTTAAATGCAACAAAATGTTAACTTAATAAGACTGAAGAAAAATTCCATAGAATATTAATTGTAAGGGGAGGAAAATAAAACCAAATGAAATGTAAGAAATATCAAAATGAAAGCTCATGCAATCAATAAATCAAATTACAACTGCACAACTGATAAGCTTCCATAATTTATATGTTCTTTATGATTTCTTAAAGAAAAAGAGAAGCGTACAGCACAATATTTTAGTTTCTGTTTCATTTCAAGTGCTTAAATCAGTTTAAAATAATTTTATCCCCATGAAATGTCTGAAATCTAAAGAATATGTGTGTGTCATGAATATGAATTTAGCTCCAGTTATGTACAAGGGTGATTTTGCAAAATTTGACATGATCATCGCCCTATGCCAATGCATAATCTTCAGGAAGAAACAGCCCAAGATCATTCTCTAGATTTCTTGTTAATTGTTGTTTGACTGGTCATGTATAAACTAATGCTGTAAAGTTGAATCAGATTTGAAAAATTCGATGTCATGGCATAACTTGAACCAAGAATCTTTGGCTTTCTGTGCTTATGCACTGTAGCTGTACTACCATGATGAGAATTTTTCAATTCTGATTCAACTTTCGAACCTTAGCTTGTGGAAAAGCTTCACAACTTTCTATCAGCTTTTCAACCTTTGTGGAAAAGACAAATGCATTTAAATTATTCCTATTATATGGCTACCTAAATGCCCAAAATTGACACTACAAGTTTCCTTTAAGATAAAATATCTTTGAATAACTGATCACATTGGAGGGTTACTGGGTGCACGATTTAAATGCATACATTTAATGTACGTTCGGGTATCTCATTGAAATTTTTTAATCTGATTCAACTTTTCAATCTGCCAGTATGAAAGAACTAATAAATATAAATTAACCATACAGTGTAAGCTTGGGTTTGAAAGCCATCATCATGATATCTTGGATTAAATGACATTACCACAGAAGTTTCTCAAGATGCATGAAATAGATGAAGAAGGTTTAATATGAATTTGTAGGCCATATCACAGTAACACTGCAAAATGCATCAACATGAAAAACTGAAGATCCATGGTTTGTGTCTCAGCAGTAACATTTGAAGTTTTCATATCTAATTCAACTTTCCTTTAGGCACCATCACTTTCACAATCATTAATGGGAAGTATTACAAAGAAAGAGAATTAGTAATACCACTAACCTTAAGAAGTTAGAAACAGGAAGAGGAGAAAGCAAAGAAGAAGAACAAGACTGGCCTGCTTGGAGAGTTACATTAAAAATTAGTAATATTAGTGGGATTCTTTGGATTTCAAAACTGGAGTGAATTTTTCCTTTGTTCTTTTTCCAGTGAGTGTAATGTGCAATGCAGATGCATTAGTGTGCAGCAAAACATTATCTACCATGCTACAGTTGCTTCTGAGCAGTTAAGGAGGCACTATGCCATTCATTAAAGATGTCTCAGAAGCAAGCAGATCAATTGTTTTACAAGGATTTTCGTAGAATAACAAAAGAAACAGATTCATCTAAGTTCTTGGAAAGTCCCCTACATTATGATATAAAATTCACCTCCCATGGTGAGGGATCATTTGATGCAATTGGTGGCTCTTTGGCATCAAATTTTGTCAAATGTTAAATAAGAGAAAATGCATACAATACTTACATTTTTAAATGAACATTATTTTCTGAAATGGTTTTGGACTTAAAGGAGGAATTTTAATTGCACTTGCTATGAAGTTAAATGCTGTTGTTTGTTTAAAAGCTTGAATAGCACTGAACAATGAATAAAAGGGCAGAATATTATACTTTCTAAAGCTTGTCTCAACCTTAAAGGACAGTATGAAGGTAAATGGGATATATTAATAAAATTCTAGTGGTAACACACTCTAACTTCACTCTTTCAAGATAATTACCTTGTATGCGTTTCGAAGATTTATAGATTTTTGTGACCACAAATTTCTAAAGAAAATAAGTTTTGCAGTAAAAGTTCAGTATTTGCTGTTTCCAGGCTTATCATACAGTAACTAACAAACTAAAGCGTAGAATGCAACAATATTTTTTCCTTAGCTAGAGTAAACTAGTGTGATACCTGCCCAGTTTGAATACTCTATCTTCAATAAAATAAATGTTACAATTTTTGAAATTAAATACTTTCAGAAAATTCTATACCTTTGCAGTATAAAAGTCAGCTAGCGAAAAACGTTTTTGTTATTGGGTTTACACCGGGGACCAAGAAAGAGAAAATTTTGAGGAGTGTTGGAGACAGTTTTTAAAAGAAGCCAGAGTTTTGTAACTTCTTGCATTCATTGTGCATGACAAACAAAACTTCTCCATCTGTTCAGCTAACAGGCCAGGCACAGCGTAGAATTGTATAGGTTAACATCAGTTTTAAGGAAGTGGGTACCTTTATATGTGAAGTGTTATATAGGTTATTTAACATTTTACATAAATACTATATGTCTACAAATTATTGGACAATTTCATAATGCCACATTTTCACTAATACTTAACATAAATAAATTATCATACCACCATTTGAAAGAGAGAAGTTTGAAGTTTTGTATTTACCTTAGATGAACTAAATATGAGCACCACATGTAACATGGCACAAGTCCAGCCGGTGATCCCATTCATGCCAAACCCTCTCAAGCATGTTTTGTGTGATATGAGATGTGATCAAAACTTTTCCGGAATGGCTTCACAACAATGCTGACGCTGCGATTTCTTTAATTCTTACCCAGACTGTATATGCAGCGTTCCTTCCTGATAAAAATGAGAGGTCACGTAATTTCCTGTGAGCATGCAGTGATGAGGTAGGCGCTCTGAAGTGAACAGGTGTTTTGCATGTGCTGCAAATTTTCCACGTAGCAAAATATTCAGATTATAAAGAATGAACATCAAATTTTGCTTTAAACTCTGTAAAACTGCAACAGAAGCCTATGAAATGTTAAGAACAGCTTATGGGGAGGAAGTTATGGGCAAAACTCAAGCATTTGAGTGGTTTTCGAAATTTAAAAGTGGTGTGACATCAGTTAAAGATGCAGATTGTTCAGGGTGACCCTGTTCCAGCAAAACTGATGAAAATATCAATCAGGTGAGGGAAATGGTCTTAAATGATAGGCGCATTACAATAAGAGAACTTTCTGACTCATTAGGACTTTCCTTTGGAAATGTTCAAAGCATTTTGAAAGAAAATTTGGACATGAGAAGAATTGCCACTAAGTTTGTGCCCTGCCTGCTTTCAAATGACCAAAAGGAAAGCCGTGTGATTGCCTGCACAGATCTTAAAGAACAGCTACAAAATGACTCACAGTTTATGGAGAAAATTATTACTGGTGATGAAACATGGATTTATGGATACAATCCAGAAACGAAGCAACAATCTTCACAATGGAAGAGTCCTTCATCTTCATGCCCGAAAAAGGCCAGACAAGTTGGATCCAAAGTGGTCAATGATGATTATGTTTTTTGACATTAAAGGCATTGTACATAAGGAATTTGTGCCACAGGGTCAAACAGTGAATCAAGTGTTCCACAAACAAGTGCTGCAAAGATTAAGGGAGAATGTGCAATGCAAACGGCTGGAGAAATGGAGGAGTGGTGATTGGTTCCTGCATCATGACAATGTGCCCGCACACAAAGCCCTTTCTGTTCGCCAATTTTTGGATAAAAATAGGATGAATACTGTTCCCCATCCCGCCTATTCTCCAGATTTCGCACGAGCGGACTTTTTTCTTTTACCGTGACTTAAAATGCGGCTCCAAGGACACCGTTTTTAGGACACTGATGTCATCCATCGTGAATCACAGAAGGCTTTGAACATGTTGAAAGAAGAGGACTTCCAGAGGTGCTTCCACCAGTGGCAGAAGCGCTGGGACAAGTGTATCAACTCCCAAAGAGACTACTTCGAGGGTGACAGTGCAGATTAGACAAAACAAACTGTTGTATAGTATTTATGACGTCATTCCGGAAACTTTTTGATCACACCTTGTATTCTCGATGGCTGCAGTAATGCACCTTCTCAATTCTGCCAATGTCGCTGGAAGAGGAGGGATGTAAACACTATCTTTGATATAACCCCACCGGAAGATATCACATACTGTAAGTCAGGTGAACGGGCTGGCCATGTGCAGAAGGTGTTATCTGTGGCTGTTGCATACCAATCCATCTACCTGGCAGGTGTCGATTGAGGTACCCATGGACATTCATATGCCAATGTGCAAGGGTCCCATCTTGATGAGAATGAATCCCTGTTCCTCTTCATCCATGAGTTGTGGCATTCACCAATTTTGGAATGTGTACAGGTACACGTTTCCATTGACAGCATTCTCAGCAGAAAAGAAAGAAAGAAAAAGGAAAAATAATCTGATGTGTTACACTCACATGACTTTTTCTACTCTTATACAAACTATTTTTACAAACGCTTATTCTTCATATGCTTCATGTTAATCGAGATATCGAGATGTTAATCTTATTGCTAATTTTCTTGTAGATGCAAGGGGAATACGGCAGACTTTAAGCGACAGTCAAATATTTTAAGAGCTGGTTGCTATGTGCAGTATTCCATTCTCTTTGCATGTCCAGGACATAAAAAAAATCTGATGTGTTACACTCACATGACTTTCTCTACTCTTGTACAAACTATTTTTACAAACGCTTATTCTCCATATGCTTCATGTTAATGGAGATATCGAGATGTCAATCTTATTGATAATTTTCTTGTAGATGCAAGGGGAATATGGTAGGTTTTAAGCGATAGTCAAATATTTTAACGCTGGTTGCTGTGTGGCGCATTCCATTCTCTTTGCATATCCAGGACATAAAAAAAATGAATAACGAATTTGAGAAAAAGTATAAGTATTGGAAAATTTAAGGGAATAACAAGCAATATCTCGAAAATGGTTCACTCAACAAAAGAAATGTATATGACATAAATTGTGTATTTTAACACGATCTACATTTTTCGTGCAGTAAAATTTTGTCTATCTCTTATGGTTTACCAGTTATGAAAAAGTCGTTCATAATGAAGAATACTTTTGGAGACATTCCCAGAAAATTCGAGATATACATTTTATTTGTCATGACAATATCTTAAACATATGATATTTTAATCAAAATCGTTAGAGCCGTTTTTGAGAAAATTAAAATTTTCGAAAAATGTTCCATGTAAAGGGTAGTCTGGGGTAGTGGGGGATTTTCTTGAAAACCTTCGTGTCGCATCTCTGAAAGATACTGAACCTAAATACCAAGTTTGGTGTTTATCCGACTCTTCGTTTTTGAGTTATGCTGTTCACAGACACACAGACACGTTTCCAAAAATGCTTTTTTTGGATTCAGTGAGTCTCAAAACATGTATTTCCGGTGAAATCTCGGTATCGAAATTTTGGGTGGAATACAATACTTCCCCTACTTACTATACGTAGTAGAGGAAGTAAAAATGAATAACTAATTCCCATTTGAGAAAAAGTATAAGTATTGGAAAATTTAAGGGAATAAGCAAATATCTTGAAAATGGCTCATTCAACAAAAGAAAAAATTCTGATGTGTTACACTCACATGACTTTCTCTACTCTTGTACAAACTATTTTTACAAACTCTTATTCTCCATCTATTTCATATTAATCGAGATAAACATTTGCAGAAACGATCTTTTGACATGCAAAGAGAATTACATTTTACACATAGCGACCAGTTCTAAAAATATTTGACTCGCTTGAGGCGTACTATGTCCCCCTTGTTTTGTAATTGCAAGGGCAATATAGTAATACAGTAGCCTTTAAGCATCGACATATATCTTAATAGCTGGTTGCTAGGTGCAGCACCATTCTCTTTGCCACAGATTAATACTCTTTGCATATCCAAGACAAAAAAATGAATAACGAATTCCCATTTGAGAAAATGAGTATTGAAAAATTTAAGGGGATAACAAGCAATATCTCGAAAGTGGTTCACGCAACAAAAAAAATGTATATGACATAAATTGTGTATTTTAACGTGATCTACAATTTTTGTGTGGTAAAATTTTGCCTATCTCTTATGGTTTACCAGTTATGCGAAAGTTGTTCACAATGAAGAATACTTTTGGAGACATTTGGAGACAATTCGAGATATACATTTCATTTGTCATGAAATTATCTTAAACATATGATATTTTAATCAAAATCGTTAGAGCCATTTTTGAGAAAATTAAAAATTTCTAAAAATTTTCCATGTAAAGGGTAGTTTGGGGTGGGGGGATTTTCTTGAAAACCTTTGTGTTGCATCTCTGGAAGATACTAAACCTAAATACCAAGTTTGGTGTTTATCCAACTGTTCGTTTCTGAGTTATGCTGTTCACAGACACACAGACAGACACATACACGGACATGTTTCCAAAAATGCTTCTTTTGGATTCAGGGGGTCTCAAAACATATATTTCCAGTGAAATCTTGATATCGAATTTTTGGGTGGAATACAATACTTCCCCTACTTACTATACATAGTAGAGAAAGTAAAAAGAAGAAAGAAAAAAAAAAAGGGCCAAACACATTTAGTTTTGGACTGTCATGTTATATCTCAATCACAGCGTGGGGGTTCTCAGATCTCCATATCCAGACATTGTATTTATTGACTTTTCCAGATAAATGAAATATTGCTTCACTGCTCATTATGATTTGTTCTGGCAAACCCTCATCCTCTTCGATCCGGCCATAAACTTTCACAAAATGCTATCTTCTTTGCTGGATCATCAGGCTGCAATTTTTGTACCAGCTGCAGTTTGTACAGGAATAACCTCAATCGCTTCTAATCTTCCACACTGTTGATGTTGGCATCTGCAACTGTTGACTGGCACTCCATATTAATATTTTAGGGCTCCATATAAAGCTTGCACGGATTCTGTCAATCATTTTTTCATTTAGACTTGGCCTTTCTGCATGTCCTTTACCTTGATGACAAATACTTCCTGTCACGGAATCATTCATACCACATTTGGATTGACGATGCAGGAGGTGCAGGACATCCAAATTGCCATCTAAATGTCCGGTGAACTGCTATAACACTGTCTATTTGCGCAAATTCAAGCACATACCAGTTATGATCGACTTTTTCCTGCAAAAACAATGTACACATTTATTACTAGATGAAAATGAAAATCAGATACAAAACTTCAAACTTCACTCTTTCAAATGGTAGTATGATAATTTATTTATGGTAAGTATTGGTGAAAATATACGCTTATGAAATCGTCCAATAATTTATAGGTATTTAGGGTTACAGAGGAAGAACCTAGGAAGAGATGAAATGTTTGTTAATTAAGAAGAGTAATAATGAATGTGTTAGATTATTATTCAAGTAAAATGAGTGTTAGCAAGGCCGTAAAAGAAACAGCTAAGTCTACCCGGGTGTTCAGAAACAGTAGTGTATAGGATAAAAAAGAAACGAATGGAAGGACCTCTAAGGACCCATAAAATTTAAAAAAGGGAAACAAAAGCATGCTAGGTTAATGCAATAGTGCAAAGCAAGGTGTGGTGCATCGTTCATTCTTTGCTGTTTGAAAACATTCCACCCACATTTAATGTAATTTTGTCAAGGGTAAACAGTGAACATAACCTACAAAATTATAGCTTTTATCATTTTACATCTCCATATTTCTTTGATAATATATATTTTGATGCCTGTAAAATCGTATTTTAAAGTACTAAAACTACAAAGAGGAGGCATAAAATGCAGGTGAAAATTGAATGTCTTACAACTGCCTTAAATAGCAATGCAGATATTTCACTATTTGGTGATGTATCATTCAAATTAACATAAAAATGCTAGATCGATTGCAGTTGGGCACCAAATTTGCAAGCATACATATAGTATATGTGGTAACAGTGCACCCCATTTAACCTGTACTGTCTTTTAAGCGTGAGATGAGATATAGTAAAGCTTAAAGTGTACTGAGAGTTATTTGAAGTTTGGAATTTAAAGCTTTCTCAATACTGGTTCATGATGACTTCTCAAGATTGCAACTGGGAGACTTCCACATTGTCCAAGCTTTTGACCATTCATACTATGTGGCCTTCTTCAAAGTAGGCCACGGCGTAAAGAATGCCAGAGTATTGAACAACCTGAAAGTCAGTTAGTACAATCACTATATTTTCATGTTAATGCAAATACATATAGAAGTATACCCCTACTTATTTCTGGATTTGTTTTGATCTTGATATAATTGCCAAAGCCAAATTTCTAATAAATATATTTGTCTGCCATTTTGTTTTGCAAGTTACCATGCAATGACACCCATAAATTTTCCTTATTGATCCGTTTCCTGGAATATTAGAAGAGGATAAGACTTTATGCCATTTCGCTTACTTCTATGATATTTTGAATGAACAGAAATTGTGCATCTGTATTCATAAGCAAATCTTTCATTTGCTGTATTTTATTTGAAATTAAATATGAAATGCATTGGCAGGTAATATTGGTATTAATGCATTTCTTACTTGGCCACCATTTAAAACATCCTGTAATGAATGTGGCACAAAATCACATCAATCCCATCTAAGTACTACACACAAACTGAAAAAAAAAGAAGATAAGTTTGAAAAGAAACTGCAACACTAAACACAAAAATAAATACAAAATTATGAGTAATTTAAATGCAATTTTAAGTGAAGCACTGAATATATGTGTTGAAATTTTATATACAATAATTTGAAGAAAATTTGTTTAGAATTCCTAAAAAATACACAATATTTCTGGCGAACCACTATTTGTGCAGATTTGACATTTTGGAAATAAGAATAAAAGAGTTTTTCAACACAGTTCACACTTGGTTAAAAATAATTAACATAATTTAGTGCAATTTATGTGAAAAACTCTCTAAAATTATAGGACTTGTTAAGATTTGCCAAATTATGCGTAATCAATTTTATGAAGGTTCCTGCACCATTTCCATCCCAAAACAAATTCACCTCAAATTTAATGTTATGTATAGATTTACAATTTTGTTTATCATAAAATATACCTAACATGTGCGTTTTTCCTGATGTTTAAACCATTTACTGAAATCTTACCTTTAAGGGCATTGTGAATGCGATGAGATTGCCATGAGTCCTCTATTAGAAGCATACTTAAAAGAAGATCCATGTGATGCCTGAGTTCATGGCAGTAAGCATATGCTATTTGCCATAGCAACTCGCTGAGAACCGTGCGTGAAAAATGGGGGTTCTCCCAGCTACAGAACTGCAGCAGCTTCACTGTATCCTCTGACAGATTTGTATCTTCTATCAGCTTTTTGATATAGCTATCACACAAAGAATATGAAACATGCAATAATAACAGTAATATGATTTTTCAATGCTGATAATTGCTTGTTTTAAACGAAGTAAAAGCATACTATATTACCTATATAAGGGAAGCAAGGCTTACAAGGGAAGTATCAAATCCTGAGTGGTAAAGCCCACATTCATCATTTAATAGCTACATGCAAAACATAGCTCCCACTTTTAACTACAAGGTTCAGAAATGGAGTGCCAAGCAATATTTCTCAAGTACGGATATGTGTACACTTACATTGCTGTTGCAGAAATATTGCTTACATTTCAATACTCTAAAGGTGAAAGTGGTAACGCTTTTTATTTTTATGCCATTTATTTATTTTTTAATTTAATTTTATTAGTTAGCCTTTTCACTCCATATGGCATCTCTCAAAGGAATTTTGGAAATATTGTCCACTCCTTAACCAAATTGTTAAAACATCAAAGCATGAAGGAAAAGAAAAATGAAACCAAAATGCATAAAGGAACTTGAGAACTTTCATGAATCTGAAGCTGTGGATTTTGCCAAGATATTTCTTTTCAAAACTAATAAGCCCACTCTATTTTGGAAGGGAGAGCAAGAGTTGGAATTCCCATCACATTGATGAACTATTTTTAAGATGTAATTGAGAATTTACTAATCCGTAAAAGAATCTGCTTCTTCCTTTCCTGTTATACCTTCTTCTTTTGCTGACCTCCATGTCATCCCTCATATCCATTCTTTATTGTATTGTTGCAGATCTTCGATCCTTGTACATATTCCAATGCTCTCACTCTCAATAATGCAATATTGCTTTTTTCATTCTCAAAATGTTTGTTACATTCGAAAATAATACCATGAAATTATCATAAATTACAATTTAATCTTCAAAGAGGTCACATGAGGTAATAATGCATCCTTACTGGTCTGATGTTACCATCTATATTTGCGGTTTTGAGCAGAAAAAATTAAATACATTGTGCTATGTAAAGCAAAGACAAAATGTGTTTATTTCCTCTTTATTTTAGTGTAAGATATAGTTAAGTGCAGTTTTTATATAGCATATGCTGCAGAACGTTTTCGTTTCGGGATCAGCATGAATTCTGACCAGATGTTGAAGCAAAAAGGTTACAAACTGTTTATTCATGTATTAAAACACCTGATATCAGGAACAAAAGGATTTTGCAATGGCAAAGAAATATCAACAATATCTTGGAGAAATCTGCAATGTATTGTTGTGATGCAAGTTGAACATATTGTAACAAATTTTATGTTTTTATGGTAAATTTTTTGTAATGTTGAGTCGTTGAAACCATACATTTGCGATGTTTAACCTCTTTAAGAATTGCATTTAATGTTTCAGATGACTTTGATATGTATTTTATAAAAAGTGGTAATGAATACAATATTAACTAAACATAACCTATCTCTTGCCAAATTAAGAAACACCGGTAATAATCAAAACATATGATCATTCTAAGCAAATAACACTTCCCGTTATCACTATCATTATGATCACCATTTTCATGTAACAAAATAAAACTTTATCGATTTATTTGCTAATTTCTTAATGTTATTCTGACACCATAATTACAGGTGTCTTGGAGTGTTTTAAGTATTGCATTTGTGTTTCATAGCAACAACCAGTTGCAGCTATTTTCATTCTTCTCCCATTGCCCTTGTGGCATTCTATTTTTTTTTGTAGGTAATACACATTAATAAGCAAAAAAATCTGCTAGTTTAATGAAAAACAGTTTTAAGTGAGATGCTTGACTTAATACTAGTTAATTAATGAGAAATATGGTTAATATGTTTCACTGTTATCTTCTGAAAAATAAATAATTACACATATTGTTTTTCAGTATAAGCATTTGACTTGTTGCAACTTAGCAAACTTAAATAATCAAGACGTATAATAGATGCAAGACATATATAACATGGGTATGCTTTTACTTAATATGTTTTTGATCCAGGAATTTCAGGAGCCACAAAACAATCATTATTTCTGAAAAACTACGCTATTATTAATGTATCTATGCACGGCAGATTATCTGATTGTACCTTTTTAAAACCTTCATCATTTTAAAAAAGAAAAATTTGAAAATAAAGCTATAACCAACAATATACATCCACCATCAATGGAAGCATATGGTGCGACTTGAGTTAAGACTAGATGGTGACATCACAACTTGGTCGTTTATGTCAGAAGTGTTTTTGAGAGTCTTGTGAAATATTTTTTTCCTTGCCTTCAAAAGAACATAACATTACAATCGAATATCATTTTCTGTTAATTTGAGGACTGCGGCAGAATCGTTTTATTTTCATTGGGTTCTTTATACTTTAATTTGAATCAGGGCATTGTAACAGGTAAGATTCCATGTTAAGAATAATTTAAGATAATTATTTCTTTCCCAACTGACACTATATATTTTATTCAATAAATTTCTTTGGCATTCCAAAATTAATTTGTAACAAACAGTTTAACTGATAAAACATTAAAATCTTCCGGGTTGGAAGGCCGTGGTCTAAGGGTAAAACTACTATAACCCGACGTTTCGGTCAACTCTGTGGTTGCCATCTTCAGGAGTGTAACACCCAGGACAGCTTGATAACGACTGCCGACTAGGCAAGAGATGTTCCGCAATATATAGCTCACGTCAAGGTCAAAACTGCCGCAGTGGGTCTGCAGTGACGTGTCATCGCTGGTATCCGCGCACGATTAAGCTTAAATTTTTCTTCCTTTTTATTAAAGTTATTGGAGTGTTTATAAATTTCAATAGCTTCTCTATGAAGTCTAGCGTGATAATATTTTGTAGAGGATAGTACTTGCGTGTCTTCATATAGGATACGATGACCCATGGTGACAAAGTGTTCAGCAACTGCAGACTTATCCGTTTGAGCAAGGCGACAATGTCGTTTATGCTCTGTTATTCGGGTATTTATGCTACGTTTTGTTGTTCCGATATAAACAGAGCCACATGTACAAGGTATTCTATATACCCCTGGAACATATAAGGGGTCTCTTTTGTCTTTAGCAGATTTTAAAGTTTGTTGAATTTTTCTGGTTGGTTTATATATTGTATTTATTTTGTGCTTTTTAAGTATTTTTCCAATGCGATCTGTGACGTTTTTAACATAAGGTAAGAAGACTTTTCCCTTATAGGTAGACGATTCGTGGCCTTGACGTGATATCTTCTTAGGGTGAATTGCTCTGTTAAAATCTTTATTCGTAAATCCGTTTTGTAACATAGCCAGCCTAAGATGCTGTATCTCATTACTTAACTATTGCCCTGTACAAATACGTTTGGCTCGGTCCACTAGGGTTTTGATTATTCCTCTCTTTTGTTGTGGATGGTGATTGGAGCTTTTATTTAAATATCTGTCGGTATGGGTGGGTTTCCTATAAACAGTGTGCGACAGTGATCCATCAGCATTTCTTATTACCAGAACATCTAAGGAGGCTATTTTATTGTTATGTTCTGTTTCCATATTAAATTGAATCTTGGAATTCATATTATTAAGATGTTCCAGAAAGTTTGCTAGTTGTTGTTTACCGTGAGACCACTGGAGGAAAACATCGTCAATATACCGATACCAACAGCTAGGTTTTAACGGGGCAGTGTCTAAAGCTTTAGCCTCAAAATGATCCATAAAAAAGTTAGCAATGGCGGGCCCAAGAGGATTTCCCATAGCGACGCCATCTTGTTGTTGATAAAACGTTTCGTTCCATTGAAAATAGGAAGTCGTCAAACAGTGTTTAAAAAGGTTAAAAATATCTGTAGGAAAAATACCCTCAATCTGAGTTAAAACTTCGTCTACAGGTACATTGGTAAAAAGAGAAGTTATATCTAAACTCACTAAAATGTCGAATGGTGTACAATTTAAGGAATCTAACTTCTCCACAAAATGTTGTGAGTTTTTTATATAGCTGCCGGATTGTCCAATGTGAGGCTGTAGTAAGGCCGTCAAATGTTTAGAAACAGCATAAGTTGGAGAGCCAATCGTACTTACTATAGGACGAAGAGGAATATTTTGTTTGTGTATCTTCGGCAGTCCATATAGACGTGGCGCATAAGCTTCTGATGTACATAGTATCTTTTTTCTATCTGAGTTTATTGAAGTAGACTCTTTAATTAGTTTATTTGTTTTTCTAAGTATGCCCACCGTAGGATCTTGCGTAAGCGTTTTATAAAGCTGAGGGTCAAGGAGATCACTAATCTTCTGCTTATAGTCCGACTTATCCATTATCACGGTGGCATTTCCTTTATCCGCGGAAAGAATTAAAATGTTAGTGTCAGCACTCAAATCTTTGAGCGCCCTCCTTTCTTTGGAGGAGATATTGCTTACTGGAGCCTTAGCGTTACGTAAAATTCTTGATGTTTCGGATCGTATTTCATCGCCCACACTCGATGGTAAATGAACTAAGCCTGCTTCTACATTAGCAATAATGTCCTCAACAGGCAATGTGATGGGTGTAAGAGCAAAATTTCCACCTTTGGCAAGAACATTATACTCATCCGTGGAAAGTTGTCTGTCGGATAAGTTGTGAATGATTTGTTTACATTCCGGTGGTTTGACCTTAGATGGACGTAGACGGTTGAACTTTTTCTGTTGTCGAGCGGAAGAAGAAATCAATACTTTCTCCATCGAGCGAAAAGTAAGCGCGTCGATATTATTCCAGTCGTTCCTTTGTACTGAGTTACTGATCTGTAGATGAATGCTTAATAACTCGCAGTCTAAGTGTGCAAGGTCTTTTCTGACCTGGTGAATACGATCCCGTAACAAGGCAGATTCAGCACGATTATATATTCGGTGGGACTGTGCGGAGTGAAAATTCCGCTTCATCCTTACAAAATTAGGAGTGATAGATTCATCCCTGCAGCGTAACAGGAAGGTCAAAGATGACAACAAGCGAGCTTTTTTCTTGCGAAGTTTCTCTAAACGACGAAAACGTCGAAATATTTCCTCCCCGTAGAGGTGGTTTAAATAAGTACGAAGGCTTTCACGGCCGGAGTTAATCGATAAAACATTAAAATCTTCCGGGCTGGAAGGCCGTGGTCTAAGGGTAAAACTACTATAACCCGACGTTTCGGTCAACTCTGTGGTTGCCATCTTCAGGAGTGTAACACCCAGGACAGCTTGATAACGACTGCCGACTAGGCAAGAGATGTTCCGCAATATATAGCTCACGTCAAGGTCAAAACTGCTGCAGTGGGTCTGCAGTGACGTGTCATCGCTGGTATCCACGCACGATTAAGCTTAAATTTTTCTTCCTTTTTATTAAAGTTATTGGAGTGTTTATAAATTTCAATAGCTTCTCTATGAAGTCTAGCGTGATAATATTTTGTAGAGGATAGTACTTGCATGTCTTCATATAGGATACGATGACCCATGGTGACAAAGTGTTCAGCAACTGCAGACTTATCCGTTTGAGCAAGGCGACAATGTCGTTTATGCTCTGTTATTCGGGTATTTATGCTACGTTTTGTTGTTCCGATATAAACAGAGCCGCATGTACAAGGTATTCTATATACCCCTGGAACACATAAGGGGTCTCTTTTGTCTTTAGCAGATTTTAAAGTTTGTTGAATTTTTCTGGTTGGTTTATATATTGTATTTATTTTGTGCTTTTTAAGTATTTTTCCAATGCGATCTGTGACGTTTTTAACATAAGGTAAGAAGACTTTTCCCTTATAGGTAGACGATTCGTGGCCTTGACGTGATATCTTCTTAGGGTGAATTGCTCTGTTAAAATCTTTATTCGTAAATCCGTTTTGTAACATAGCCAGCCTAAGATGCTGTATCTCATTACTTAAGTATTGCTCTGTACAAATACGTTTGGCTCGGTCCACTAGGGTTTTGATTATTCCTCTCTTTTGTTGTGGATGGTGATTGGAGCTTTTATTTAAATATCTGTCGGTATGGGTGGGTTTCCTATAAACAGTGTGCGACAGTGATCCATCAGCATTTCTTATTACCAGAACATCTAAGAAGGCTATTTTATTGTTATGTTCTGTTTCCATATTAAACTGAATCTTGGAATTCATATTATTAAGATGTTCCAGAAAGTTTGCTAGTTGTTGTTTACCGTGAGACCACTGGAGGAAAACATCGATTTTAATGTTTTATCGATTAACTCCGGCCGTGAAAGCCTTCGTACTTATTTAAACAGTTTAATTCATACAGACTTATTAATCGCAGTTATATCCAGGTGTTTGTTAATACATTCGAAGTTGAAGTTAACTTTATACTATTGTGATGATAATTTGATAGTTTAAATGATGGCTGGTGACACTGATCTGCACAGGATGAGTGCCAGTGAAGAACTGATGAACTAACTCATTTCTGCCAAAAGTTGAATACTGTTTACTTCTCCTTTGTAATGCCTTTTTGTTGTTTTATATTTTCTTTGTAGCAAATAACAAGATTATACTTTTGTTTAGTTTTCCATGGTCACCTAAAGTAATTGTAAAATTACTTCTCTATTTATAATTTCAGTTAAGGTTAGCCATGTTATGCTTTATATTGCTGTAATTATAATAAATAGATTTAAATACTGGATATACAAGTATTAATAAGTAACAAATTCATAATAAATAAATGCCATAATCATAACACCACCAAAACTTATACACAACATAATACACGGATGCATGTAATATTACAATAAATGAACCCTACATTCGTGAATTCGTATTTACAGGCAAGTCAAATTTAATGTTAAATATACATTTCCGTTTCAGGACAAACTTTATATTAAAATATTTTTAGCACTCTTGTATGTTCCCAATTTAGCCAATTAATACAGGTTAAACTATGAAATTTTATGCAATAAACATCTCCTGAAAGCCATGACATTACATAATCACATTCCTCTCATCCTATTATGTTTATAATAAATGGTGTACATTAAAGTTTGCAGTTCTATGCTGTTTTTTGGTTGTTTGTTCCAATTTTGTTTTTCCAAGCTTATGACTACAGAGAGACTGCTAGCAGTCTCCTTGAATAATTTTTAACACGAAGACAATTACTTTATGAACCCAATATGACATGCCTGAGAACCGAAAAGTTAAATCAACAAAGTATTCAGTTTCTATTTCTAGGCTCCTTTAAGGTTCCTATTTATTAAAGCATTTAAACTGTAATTACATGTATTTTAATTTTGTTAATTCCATTCTGTTTCCAGGTCCATTATTGTGAACCAGCCTCAACTATATATGCTATATAGAAACAATTTTCTCTTCTGTACATAATCACCATCACAGTAAATGTTTACTTTTGCATCTCCATTATGCTCCATTTTGCAATTTTTATCGACCTCAATTTTACAGTACCACTAAACCAAAATACAGTAGAATCTTGTTAGTACATTTTTTCAGGGACCCAAGGATTAGGACGTCACAGACGGGAAAACATGTTAACGAAAATACAAAATCTGCAATTTAAGAACATAATTATGTAATAAAATCAAATAATTAATATGTTTCCATGTGGAATTGAAATCAATTTGAGTGCGTTTCCATGTTGAATTCCATACATATTGAGACTGATTTGGATACACAAAGTCAGAGAATAAATAATACAAGCTTTTATGTTAATCAACTTGGATTTAGTTGCAAACCTGTTAGTTGTATGTTAGTTTCTCTGTAACATTTAAGCAGGCATTGAGATCAATGAATGTTTTTGGGAAGAATAAATTGCAAATTATGGAAGCGATAAAAGCTTTGCTGTATGTTTTATTACACATGTGATTACATTAAAAAAAAAAAAAATGCATGCATTGTGTTACGAGTACAGTAGAAGATAGTATCCTTGGCATATTCAATACTAATTGAATATGGCAGGTATTTCCATGCAACAAAGCTTGATATTCGATCCTCTTCTGATCCTACTTTCCAAGAGGAAGGTTTCCCTTCTTCAAAAGCAGTTTCAATCAGTTTATGTTTGCTAACAATTGTGTTTAAGGTTGACGAGGGAATGTTTAACTTCCATGCTACATCCACACATTTTATATTTGGCTTGCGATCTACTTCAAGGATTTAAGTTTTTCACTGTTGGTTATTTGCCACACTTTCTTTTTCTTCATTGCAAACGAAAAGTTAAAATACAATCTACATATGTTTGGTTGACACTCAGCAGTAGAAACTATCGGCATTTACAACGCCAAGCTAAAGCATTCTCTATCCTGCCCACACAAATGTACATATATGCATGTCATTGGATGCCGGTCTCCACCCCATCCATGACCAAGGATTGGCCAAAGTAACAAATGAGGATATAATTCACAAAAAAATTGCTTTGGTGGACTTTGTGACAGTGATGTGTGTATAATTAGTAATTGTTGAGTCGTTTGTAACACTACATCACTTATTAACTAATTTTGAAGATTTAGAAGCTGGTAACAGTGATGTGTCATAATTTTTAAAATAGAGAGTTGAGGGTTGTTACACTACATCACTAAGAATAGCATAGTGATGTAGTGTAACAACCCTCAACTCTCTATTTTAAAAACTACATCACTTATTTGTTTTTATCATGAATACGTGATAAAAACAAGTAAGTGATGTATACCCCCGCCGCTGTAATGTTGCACTTGACAGCTAGCGTTTAAGCTGGTACAGTCGCAAAAATACAGATGAAAAGTTTCAACCGTTTGACTTCCTAAGCCAATCACAAGGCAGCATTCCGGATAATCGATGACAAAGCGGAACCGGAACTAGAATCGGCTCTGTTGCCGGATGTAAGTATTCCCAACCACGTGCTTCAGTTTGTGAATCTCTAGCACGGGCATCGAGTTGTTCTTTGCAAGCTACATATTGTTCATTGTTATTTATATTTGTGGTTATTGTTTGATAGTTTTGTTATTGTTCGTTTATACATATTTATTTATATTTATCTATTTTATATATATTTCATTCATATTATTTATTTAAACAAAACTTAAGTGTGACAATGTCTGAAAAATGACACCGATCGCCGAGTGATGATTCACGAAGTGAAAATCCTTTGTGCCGAGGTGTGCCACTTAATAGTCAGGCATTGGAACTATTAAGGAGGATCCGAGAATTCTTTGAACAGTAAAAGGAGTACGTGAAGCTTCATGGCAATCCCTCTATTCCTGCTGATAAAGCCGTACAACGAACTGCAGCAGCTCAATTAACAATAATAATAAGAAATAGTTATTATTCAATGACGTTCGCTACTTACGTTCACTTTTTGTATGCGGCTTAGACACGATAGAAAGGAGAACAATCAGCTGTTGTTGTTTACTAGCCACTCTGGCAACGTCGCAACCACAATGTAGCCAACCTTACGCGAAGCCACATGAACTGTCAAGTGCAAAGATACAGCGGCAGGGGTATAGTGTTACAAACGACTCAACAATTACTAACAAATGAGGATGTCAAAGTTTGAACGTGTTAAGTGCCTAATCCTACTGGACCGACCAAGGATGGGCCAGAACAGTGAATGAGGACATCAAACTTAGAATGTACTAAGCAGGACCACAAAAACATACTAAACAAATGTTATTTATTAGATTTGGTGCATTTAGTATTGGAACTTTTATAATTCAATGTAATACATGAGAAAACATGTTAATGAGGAACGTGCTAACAAGATTCCACTGTATTAAACTAGGGATTTATCTATGACTGCAAACTCCACATTGTTTGTAGCAGAAGCAAGGAATTTTAAGCAAGAAAAGGATGCCAGCTGTCAAATGTTATGTGCAAGAAATGCCTGGTTGTACAGCATGTTTAAACCAAACTTATAATTTCTTTAAAAAGTACTGTAATATCTTAAAGATAACGTATGTATAAAAAATACTTGTGACAAAAACTTTTACCAAAGACACCATTATCTTTGTTGGCAAAAATAGCACTCAATCTTGTTTCTGCAACTATACTTTAATACATTTCAGGGTGATTATTGCATGTACAATAACTACACTTACCTAGTTCGACTGAACAATATTTCAGCTGCTTGAGGCTGTATGGGCATGATATAATCTGGACAAGCAGGGTCCCCATAAGGATTTGGTAGAGGAAGAACCCCCTGAAACAAGAAAAAAGAGGATTGATTCAGAATGTATAGTCTCACAAACTTTACCTCCTATTCACTGAAACTTATTTAACCCTTCAAAATCAGATTTTCAATCAAAACCAGTTTTTGAAATAGAATGGTGTATTGAAATATTTATACCCTTAGGAACTACTGTTGCCTGATCTCAGATTCATAGCTCTTTGGCTAAAACATTCAACATCAATCCACCAGTATTTCTATATCAAAGGTTATCTTAACTTCAAATTCTTGTTGCAGTGCTACTTAGTCTATGGTAATGGTCAAGCACAGCCTCACATAAAATAAATGGTGACTGGGGTGCGTGTATGCTGATAGCACTTCAGTAAGTCTGTAGGGGGCATATGCTTCTCATCATAACCAACAAAACTTTTTTTATTTGTGTTTATTTTAAGCGATACAATGTCAGAAAATTTAAGCAAATCACCATAATATGAAGCACTACAGATGTAGAATTGTTGAAAGTTAAAAGTTTCCTGCAAACTGATTTTGAAGTTGATGTCCATTACAATGGATACAAGATATAAGGGTTGAATAAGGAGCTGCGGTAGTACAAGCTGAAAAAGTAAAAATCACCAAGTTATTCTTGATACTTTTCTTATTAAACCCTTCTCTACAGAGGGACCCAAAAAAACATACATACTGTTTGATAATCCATATTATTGTGATAATTTTGACTTACAGTTACAATTTCCAGCACTCAAAGAGAGTTATGTTAAATGTTCAAAATGATCAAAAGTAGCGGCTAAACAAAGCTGATGGCGCCAAAGTGCATACCTATGGTTGCCAGTGTACGTGGTGTAATGTCAGCACATGACACTACTATTTTTTCACATAACTTGATGATTCTAGTTGGTTTTTTTCTATATATGCCATCTTTGATGGTCTCCCATGGTATCAAATCGGGAGACCCAGGTGGGTATTCAAAGGCACCGCTTCGACCTACCTACCATCTAGGTTGTGTGTCATCCAGTACGACCTGACATCAATGGAGTGAGGTGGGGCTCCATCTTGTTGCATGTAAAATATTTCTTCACAATACAATTTTTAGATGGCAGGCAAATCCTTGCGTGAAGCATGTCGAGATACACTTGACCGTTATGGTACCCTCGAAGAGGAAGGGACCAATCAAACACATGATGACACACCACAACACACATTAACCCTCAGTAGATTCACTGCCTTCTCCACATGAATGTGAGGATCAGCGTATGTCAACTGGGATAGGAACTTCCGGTATATCATCGATGTTCTCGCATCGGGCTCTCGAAAGGTACATTTTGAGCGATGCATATGCCCTTTGCTTAAAATGCAGCCGCTAGATGACACTGTCAAGCTCGTACATATAACATTCAATACTGCCAACACAATTATTCTACACTCCTGTGTTGAATATTAAATTGTTTTAAAAATAACACATATTTAGTCCCAGATGTAATATATTATAACAGTCTGCCATTTATAAAGTCGTTTTCATAATATTAGTGAACCGGTTTGTACAGTATTTGAGCTCAATGTACGTGTGAACAAAGCCTAAGGTTGGCTAAGTGTATCCGATTTGAGACGAAATTTTAAAGCTGCGGATCGTATTTTAACGGATGCCAGAGTGAATCTGAGAAGAAAATTCTTGGATTTAGTAGAACTGGCAAGATTTTAAATGCATACAAGAGCGTACAAATACCAAGAAAGAAGCGATTTATTTTTTTTCAAAGGCCTGTTGGTAAGTAGGATGTATGAATGTAAATAATATAGAATAACCAAAATTAAATCCATAACCTAACCAGAATTGCATTACATATACATTTATTTTCAAAATAAAATTGTATCGACTACTCATGAGGAATATTACATTTTGTAATTCAGCTGTAGTTCGAATCTAATCAATGTATGCATGATAACACTAATAATAATGGTCATTTTATGAGTGAAATACTAGTGAAAAATAAAAAAGTCTGTTTAGTATCCTAGTTGGGCTTTACAGTTGTTAGAAAGCTAGAACTGAAATTAAATATTACAATTTAAGGTTTAAATTTTAAATCATTTTTGCATTCTTTGAATTTCAGAACTGTTAATTTTTTTATATATGGGCTACTGCAGTTCATTCTCCTGTTCAACACCTCCAGAAGTAGTATCCTCAGGATTATGGCACAGATTTCCTTCGTTCATCAGTTAAAGTGAGTTATATTTAACAGAATTTTCATTTTTCTCTAATAAGCTAATGGCATAGTTGTTGCCACATCTTTCTAAATTATCTTTTTGTGTTTCCTTTTTCACAGTGAGATTACATTGTATGAAACCATGAACATTTCTGGGACATAATTATGCCAGGCCTAGTACTATGTGCTAAGGTTAAACACTTGCCAACTGCACAAAGTAATAGTGCTGTTTTATCACAGAAATCATTTAAATTTTCAAACTTTAGTAAAGAAAGATGTAAAAGTTTTGGTATTGGATACTTCATAAGCTGTTTCAATGTTTCAGTCTGCACAATCTTACCACTGGTTTATTTGATATTTGGCTTAACTTATACACAGTTTGTGGTATCTTAACACAGAAAATATTTCTTTGTAAAACCATTGAGTTTTCAGATTAAGTAAAAGAAACTTTAAATAAAAAAGCAAGTTTTTATAGTAAATAAGTGAAAATACTGTCATATTTATAAAATTAAAGAATGTTTTGCTCTGTGTTGCTGAATAATGAGCAAAATAATTGCTGCAAATGAGCAGAGGATATGTTAAACAAAACAGGATATTTTATAGTTTTAACTCTTGATTAATGCAGCAATTAGTGATGAAATGTCAGTCATGGATGTTTAGATGCAAAGTCCATCACCTTCAAAGCACTTTTATTAACCTTATTATTTAATTATTGGAACATTAATGCGGTTTTTTTCTCCTTTCGTTTGTTTAGCGCAGTCACCATCTCAAGCTATCAGAGATAAGCTGGCAGATACCCAATCCATGGAGTCAAGTTAATTTGGGTATGTTGAGTTGCAGGATCACCCCCAGGAACATTATTAATATAGTATGAAGGTTTCTCTCAACTATACAGCAATTTATTGCCATGTAACATCAAACATTCCTTACAATTTGGAGTTTCATTTCAACATCAGTTGAAAAATTAACTAAAACATTGAGGACTATTGCTGGAAACATGTTCTCAATTTTCAGAAAAGCAAAGTTGGTGTTAGGCAGTTATTTCAGTGTATTGGTAGGTTTTAGTTATTCTCTGTTAGTAGCTTTAAAGCTACAATTTTTGAGTTAATGTTGTTAATAACTACAGACATGATTTTTTCTAAATTGTTTGTTATCCACTAAATAAACAAAATAGTAGCAAGGATTTCAGTTACCTTTGTGATTCTTTAACACTAAGAAATAGCACCCTCGTGTTGCAGAGAATGTGAAGTGTCACCATTAACAGTCCATTTAATGAAAGTAGTTTTCAGCTTAAAGACAATAGCTTTCTTAAATTACAGCTACTCTGTAATTGTCATTTGCAACCTAGATTTGCTTTCACTGTCTTCATATACAATGACATTAAAGCAACATAAAAACAAAACAAAAATATATATATTGTTTGTTAGGTTTCCTAATATAACATTACTGGCAAATTCCAACTAGGCAGCCTCATTAGAATTTGTGTATTTATCTGAACTTTGTGTTTGAAATATTTAACTTAATTTCATATGTCGTAGGGTTTGCAACCCATTAATAACAATATTACAGCAGGCATCATAACCTGGTTAATAGTTCGGGTTGTACCGTTTTCCTCTATGAAGTCAAGCAAGTGGTTCTTTTAACTGCCATACAAAGTGATGTTGGTATGGGAAGTATAACAAATGATGGTGCACCTCAAGTGGTTGTGAAAAAACTCCTTTCATTTAAAAATTGTGAGTCACAAATAATGCTAAGGAAAATGTGTATTATTTATTAAGTTGTTGTTGTTGTTATTGTTATTGTTGTTGTTATTATTATTATTATTATTATTATTATTATTATTATTATTATTATTATTATTATTATTATTATTATTATTATTAAGTCATGATTAATGTCAATATGATTTTTTTAAAAAAAAGCATAATTAGTGCAACTTCATGCGAGGGTCAAAAAGTTTTATAGTAATGAAGCATATCAGTTTGCTGAGGAAACAAAAGTCATATGTATTGCAGTTTAATTTTTTTTATTTTTATTTTATTTATTTATTTTTATTTATTAGTAATGTATTTGCAGCACATTAATAAAATATTTTAATCTGCTGCTGTACAAAGAAAGAATAATTAGTATTTTAAGTATTAAGAATTTAACAGTACAAAGAAAACAAGGAGAAATTATGTCTAATATGGTGCTCATAAGATTGTCTTTATGTTCACAGCTGTTTGGTTCGAACCTGTATTAAGCACAAAGTTGTTTAATATTATGATTCTATAGCCAAACTGAAAAATAATTTTTACTTCCTTTACCTCTGTTTTTTTCAACTTAACTTTTACCTATGTGCTATCTCGGGCACAGGTTTGAGTAAATGAGCACTTCTCTGTGCACCATAGAGCAGTGAGTTGATGGCCTGCATATTACAAGTTTTTATATTTAAGCTGGACTAATAGAAAATAGCTGTAAAACATTTTTAACCTTCTTTCACTTAAAAAAAAAGAAGAAGATAGAATCCATGGTGTTAGTGCTTATTTTAAGTGCCTTGGAAATAGATACTAGATTAGATTGCAACAGATATTCCAAATAAAACCCAACAAAGAGCAATAACTAATCACAAATTATTTGCTAAGAAATTGATTATTTGGATAATGTAGAAGCAGCTATTAAAAATGCAATGCTTGTTAAATCCGCATCAAGGGACATTAGTGTAGGAAATTTTGCTCAAGTTTGTGTTGCATAAGATGCGGCTTTATTAAAAAAAAATTTGGTAACTGAATAGTTGCTTTTTGTTTTTGCTGATGTATTTCACTTATTTTTCAATACACATGATAAAATATTATGTGGTGTTTTATGTATAACCAAATGCTGACATTCTTTGTACATGGCAGGATATCATTTATATTATAATTTGTATATTATTATTATTATTATTATTATTATTATTATTATTATTATTATTATTATTATTATTATAGAATGCGGATCAATGGCATTTCTGTCATGTAGGTTAACAGCTGTTAAGTTGATGAATGGTAAACTGCTGTATACAAAGAGTAACATTACATAATACCATACATACCACAACCTTTCCTATTTTCCCACTTTACTGAAAATGAGTATAAAGACATTGTCAGTGTAAGACAATTAAAACCGATTTCGGTATTCTAGCAGATGAGTAAGAACTGAAAGGAGTGCAAGTTCTAAATAAAGTCACCTGTGCGTTTAATGGTTTTCTCTCCAGATTGAGAAAAACCATTAAAAACGCAGGTGATTTTATTTGAGACTTGCACTCCTTTCAGTTGGCTTGCTCACGTTTCGAAAGCGGGGGGCGGGGCTAGCAGCAGGCATGATCAGTTGATAATGACGTTAGCTGCATTACCGACCGCAGCGTTACTTCCGCTAACGGGCACCCGAAAGGTCCGTAAAAGCGCCCTATGCGGCACCTTACCCCCACCATTGAGTTGACAATCTGGTTAATCTGTGGTGAGGATTTTCAGGAACCTAATAGACACAACTGTGGCAGTTCACAGTACCATTAAGGTTGAATTGCACCCTGTCCAACCTCACAAATTTCCCTGAAAATTCCTCATCCTTGTGAACCTTGTCCCCAAACCTTCAAGCGGGGACATCCTTGTTTGTGTATAGCAGTCTCGGAATGTACACTTTCCACTTGTGCCCTGAAGAATGCATCTTATCTGATTGGCTAACCCCACTTTTGCATGTTCCCTCGTTCACCAATTTTTGCATTGATTGGGTGAAATGTTGCAACACTGGATGCAGGACTTATAGCTGTTCATGGTCGGCCAGACCTTGCCCTCTGCACATCATTAATATTCCGTCGGCTTTGAATTTATCACAAACATGAGCAACTGTTTGACGTGTTGGTGGCCATATTGCAAAATCTACCACTGCTACTGTATCTCTTGAATGTTATTGTACTTCTAATACCACTTCAATACAGCCTTGCATTCCACAAATGGTAACAATGGGCACATTGGGCAACAATCAAAATGTTCCTCTCGATATTTTAAGTGTTTCTGACTCAGTTTTTTGGGCTGGTTTCAAATATGTTGTTAGTTTTCTCCAAATGATAACGGTTTGATAGGAATATCAATTTTTTTGTTTTCTTTCGGTTTCAGATTAAATTAATGGATGAGTATGGGTTCCAGAAGCAACTCCAAGGATTCTCCGTATTCTTTCAATGTTTGCAGATATTTACACATGTTCAAAGTAGAAAAAGTACAAAATAGCTCCAGGCATTAAATATTACATAGCATCATGTTTACTTTGGAGTTCAAATAGGCAACCAGGATAAATCATGGCCTCCACACATCTGCTGAAGTTGCTGTAAATCAGCTTTGAAGGGATAGCTACACGGATCTCGGAACTGAATGACATTTGCAGTTTCCAGAATTTGGAGAGAGCCAACAAACCACCATGATGATTGCTTTGTTATCTTTTAAAAATGTAAAACATCGAGAGAAGACTGCAGTATCCAGATACTCCATCATTCATTGCTCCTGCCCACATGGGCCAGAACTTCCTATTCCTGAACCACATGCCAGTGATACAGAAGCAAATTCATTGACAATGAAGCTTGTACCCATGTCTGGCAGCAGTGACTATGCCCAATTACTGAGAGTTGATTGAGATCTTGCTGAGTACATATAGTAACTTAGCAGAATATCAACAAAATTACATTACTTGTACTCACATTTGGAATTCTTGACCAAATTTGGGTGATGTAAGCGAAGGACATGGAGAGTGATTCCATCAAGCTATGAAGAACATGGAATATTGGTATCAGGGCAGATGGGATACAAGCATGAAGAGGGACTATGTTTGAAGTTTGGTGAAGGACAGCCCACAGGAACACAAAAGAAGACCACAATCACAACTTCAAGAGCGTCCATAAATAAAAACTCAATTTACTTACCTCAGCCTTGTTGCTACTTGGCTGTCTTCTGCTTGCACCCATGCATACGCAGAAATTGCCAGCACCACCTACGCATGGCTAATTTAATATTAACACTACACTCCGCATGAGATGTGTGTCTTTTTGTTTCGAAATGATTGAATTACAAACAGCGAGTACATTATTTTGGATCACTTTGTATATGTATAATAAGATTGTAACAAAAGCATTCCTGAATTTTCAATTTTGGATAAATAACTAATAACAATGTGCATGATGGCTACCCAAAGCAAAAATTATATGTGGATGCGTACAGACTGATAATACTACTATAGTATTTACTGCATTTATTTAATTTACTCACGAGGTTTTGCTGTAGTGATTCATAAATTTGAGCACAACCTGTAAAAGACTTTCCAATTCCTAACCAATAAGTTTGGTTTGGGGTTTCTATTTTGGTATTTTAATAAGTGTACCAGCTTTTTATATAATTTATAGACAAGTTTTGTAACTTATTGAATATGTTGAAGACATACCTGTGCTGATTGAGAGGACTGACATTTGGAACTAACATCACAGCAACGAATAAGTTGTGATACCACCTGATGTAGCTTTGTCAACTCAGGATACTGATATTTGATGGGTGGACCTGGACCTTCATCAAGCGCTACGGTCATAAACGTTGCTGGTACATTGAGCTGTAAACAGTAAAAGGATTATTAATTTTACTATTCTTTCCTTCAGACTTATACTTTAGAAGCATGTATTTTCCTTGAATTAATTTTTAGTATTGCCCCTTTTTGATAAATTAGATATTCATTTCTGCGGTATGCTTCATAATATTTTGTTTTTATTGCACATTTAAATTTCCATGATTTATAAGTTTTCACCACTTTCACTTAAGTTCTGCAAGTAGAAGCACAGATTTTATCAAAATGGAACCATGACACAGCTTTAGTTCAAACATTTTCAGGCAAGACAGCAGAGACTTGATGAAGATAAATTAAAGGATAAAGTTATAAGAATACTAAAGATAGAGTTGATATACAAAAAATGCCAAGGAAGACTGCAGTGGCCTTATTTAGGATGGCAACTGGCCATGATTGCCTCGCAGAACACCTCTACAAGATAGGATGCCTACCCACACCCAAGTGCACTCTCTGTGAACATGTCATCCTGAACAAACATCTCGCCAAATGCAAAGGCCTTAAAAGTGATAACTTACGGACTTTATATTGGGAAGCCAGAGGGAAAATGATGCAGATCAATTAATCCCCAGTGCCATTGGTGAACAACATTTTCAGGCAATACCTTAACCTAACCCACATTGTCATCTATTATGTGCAAATGTTCAGATTACTTGATTTTTGTTAACAATAAAAAATCTTTTGAAAACAAGTCGAATTAAATTAACCTTTAGCAATGAGTGTTCAAGGTAATATATTTAAAAAGTTTGCGAATTTGGGGGTATACCTATAGCTAAATGTTTCATAAATCTGTATAAGAAGTGATAAATTTCTAGATTTTAATGTCACATGTCATAATTTAAAAACTGTCAAAGGCATTGCCTTTGTGTGTTTTTTCCTGGTATTTTGCAAAGAAAAAGTGGAGTGTGCACATTATTTGAAATAAGGCTGGTACTGCTCTGCTTCCAACAATTCAGTTAAAACCATAATGGTGTCAGGTCTTGGTTTGTAGTGTTGAGCAATCTGAAGAAAGCTATTGAATTATTTGATTGTTGAAAACAATTGAATTATTCAGTAGTTTCCATCAGCATTCGGGTTTCATTCGGTTTACCGATTATACTTGCAATGATTCAAAGCGATAGTAATTTTCATTCAGTTTAACCAACCAATAAGATTGGAGGAATATAAGGCCCTGCCATCTACAATGAATGATGCTATTTCCCATGCCAGTAATTTTAATATCATTCGCAAATCAACAGCTGTACAAACTGTTGAAAATATACAGATAATACTACCATCTGCTAAAAGATTTTCAAATCATTAACTTCTCCCCTATGAACCTCACAATCAAACCTATGTGTGTATGGTGGAATATATTCGATAACCGTACAATCTTAGCTACGAAGGAATTAGCAAATAAGTTATTATATTAACTTAAATTGTGGGAAGGGAGGAAGAATAGGAAATTGCTTAACTCAACTTAAGGCTGCTGTAATGCAGTCAACTTCGGTGGGAATTACAATAATACAAATTTGTTCACAATGTTTCACCTTTTCCCGTCCTCTTAATTACATTTCGAAATAAATGTCAATACAATTAATATCACCGCATAAGTTAGGTAACAAAAGGAAAATAAACAAATTAAGCAAAATAAAAATGGTTCATTAATTTAGGTTACAATAGCACATGGTGAATTTTGGAGGTTAAATTTCAGAGTTAGTTTTGTGCCAGCAACAATACCTTCAATTGCTTAATTTTATCTGAAAGTAAAGTTATACAGTGGAATCTTGTTGGCACATTCCTCATTAACACATTTTGCCGTGTAGTATGTTGAATTATAAAAGTTTCGGCACCAAATGTAATAAATAAAATAACATTTGTTAAGTATGTTTCCTCATTTCCGCTTACCACGTTCAAACTTTGACATCGCCATTCACTGTTTTGGCCAATCCTTGGTCAGTCCAGTGGGAGTAGGCGCTGAACATGTTTGAAGTTTGACGTCCTCATTCACTACTTTGGTCAATCCTTGGTCACTTAGTGGAGACTGGCAGCCAATGACATGCATGTATGTACATATTTGTGTGGGGAGGATAGAGAACGCTTTAGCGTGGTATATGCCAACGATAGTTTCTACGGTTGAGTGTTGACCAAACATACGTAGATTGTATTTTAACTTTTCATTTGCAATGGAGAAAAAAGAAAGTGCAGCAAATAACCAACATGAAAAACTTAAAATCCTTGAAGAAGTAGATCGCAATCCAAATATGAAATGAGTGGATATATCATGGAAGTTAAACATTCCTCCATCAACCTTAAACACAATTGTTAGCAAACGTAAACTGATTTAAACTGCTTTTGAAGAAGGGAAAAATGCTAAAACAAAACTTTCCCCTTGGAAAGTAGCGGAAGAGGATCGGATCGAAATTTGTTGGATGGAAACACCTACCGTATTCAAATTGTATTGAATACGCCAAAGATAATCTTCTACTGTATTAGTAACAAAATACACGCTTGTCATTTTGTTTTTCTTTAGCAGAAATTGTTATCACATGTGTAATAAAACACAGAGCAAAGCCACTTTTATCGATTTCATAATTTGCATTTATTCTTCTCAAAAACTATCACTAACCTCAAAACTGCTTAAATTATACAGAGAAATAAACATATGTTTAACAGGTTTGCCAATGTAAATCCAAGTTGATCAACATAAAACCTTGAATTATTTATTCTCGCACTTTATCCAAATCAATCTCAATACATATTGAATTTAACATGGAAATGTGGATTGTACTCAGTATGGAATTGGACTCAAATCGATTTCAATTCCCCATGGAAACATAGTAATTATTAGATTTTATTACATAATTATGCCTTTAAATCGCAGATTTTATATTTTTGTTAACATATTTTCCCATCTATAATGTCCAAATCCTTGGGTCCCTGCAAAAACATACTAACGAGATTCTACCATACAAGTGTTTAGATTAAATGCCACAAATAATGTGTGTGATGCAATACTGAATATAAATACAGAAATGCTGTTTTGATAGTTTTGTGTGTATTGGTGCTGTTGTAACTGTTCAAGTTCTAATACTCTACAAATGCATGAATGATATGTGAGCTTTATTTCAAATTTCATTCACTTGATTAATCTAGGGATCAAAAAAAAAAAAAAAAAAAAAAAAAAAAAAAAAAAAAAAAAATAATAATAATAATAATAATAATAAAAAAAATAAATAAAATAAAAACATTCCTCTTGACATTGCACCATTTAGTAATGAATTATTTTTATTGGCACTGTACTGTGAATTTTCAAATAATTGGCATTAAATCTTGCAGATTGTTTATTATAATTTTAGTTAAAGAGCTACAAGAGAAAAACGCTGCGAAAAATCAGAGTAAAAAAGGGTTACACAAACTCAATAACATATTTGGATTTTATATGCAGTTATTTATTTATTCATACTCAGCTAAAAACAAAGTCAAATTGCTATTAGTCCTATTAAACACATAATAGTCACATCAGTCCAATTTCACAAATTAAAAATACATTTCAACGAACATAACCTATCATGATACACATTACGAATAAACTGGGCAATTAATAACTGTGTAATGTACATATTTAACTTTATTGATTACTTAAAAATTACAACTTTGCGGCCAAAATTCTGTTTCTGGACCACATTAATAGCACGTTTACGTCTTTGCTGCAAAAATTGTTTAAAAGCAATGCAGAACCAAATACTACCATACAATCTATTGTGTGACTATGGAATGAAAACCATTTTCACTGCTACAACTACAATTCAACATGTTTATATGAATGCCAAACCAAATAAACATTTGGTGGTTACAGGAAACTACCATTCAACAATTGATTGTGTAAAACATTTGGTTGGCCCATCACTATGGGTCTGTGTGGCATCAGCAGCATGTAGGAAGTGTGAACATACATTTAGGTTCTCATTAATGCTTATTGAAGGCTAAAGAAATGCTTATAAATTATTGAAGATGCAGAGAACATTGGAAACCACACAGAAAGACGGAAGTAAGATGTCAGCCAAAGTTGCATTTGCAACAGACCCCCCCCCCCAAAAAAAAACCTCCAAAAAGCAACTAGTGAGTTCTGGACATTTCGTGAACAGAAATTAATTCTGTGATTATTAAATAGGAGAAAATATGGATGAGCAGATACTAGTGAAACGTGCCAAATGAAAGCTTTTGCTTTAGCTCGGAAAAAAGGCGTTATAGACTTCAAAGCTAGCTGGAATGGCAAACAAGATTTTTAAATCGCAATGACTAGATTTCTGGAGAAAAAATAGAATTGCTCAAGGCTTTCAGGTCAAACAAGAGTGAATTAGCATTGCTACATAATAAATTTTCAGTGAGAACATTAATATGTGCTATTGCAAATTGGTGATGTGGATCAAGTCTGTTTTGAAATGTTGCTTGACAAGACTCCCAAAAGGAAGGGGGAATCCAGTGTAATGATAAGAACTGACAGCCGTAAAAAACCAAGGTCATATTGTTTACAGCTGGCAATGGATGAATGCTATCACCTTATGTAATATTTACAAGAAAATCCATTTCAAAAGTACTAATGACAATTGAACTGGTCAGAATGAATCCTGCAGGGTGGATGGACAATTACCTCATGGTTGACCGAGTGATGCACTTTTGGCAAGACTGTTCAGGCATTCTGCTAAGTTTATGTAACATGATTGTCCTGGATGACAAACACTCAAGAAGTATGACAGAAGATACATAAAGGGAAAACAGATCCAATGATTATCCATCCTGACATCTGTCTTCCAATCAGTAGATGTATGTATACTGATATTTGAAATACATCATTATGCAAGATTAATTTCTTGTCCAAAAAAAAAAAAAAAAAAATGAAAACCAGTACTTTCCTTTTTTTTCTTTCTTTCCTAAAATTACGGTGCACAGATTGTTCCCCTTGAATCAAGACATTTCTTAATAAGTTATAATTCTGCTTTGCTGTATCTTCGCTTTTAATTTTTATGCTAAAAATGCAGTGTAGCACTCAAATGACTTTCTCTACTCACTCTTTGACAAATTATTCTTACAAAAGCTTATTCTTTTATCTACATTTTGTTAATGCAGATAAACCTTCATTACTCCCTTACACATTCCATTATAAGAAGAATACAGTAAACTACAGTTGATTGTCAAATCTTTTCAAAGCCAGTCGCTATGTGATGGCTTTGAAATTCTGTTTTCTTTGCATTAACATCAAAAAGAGGAGGGAGAGAGAGAGAAAAAGAATTGTGATTTACAGTAGCTAAAAGTATAAAGTATTTAAAAATTCAAACCAATAAAAAAGAATATCTCAGGAATGGTTAAATTGTGTGCATTTTCTGTACAGTAAGCTTTTGTTCATCTCTTATGGTTTATCAATTATAGAAAAGTCAATCAGAATCAAGAAGACTTCAGAGGCTATTCCCAGGAAATTCAAGAGCTATATTTTGTCATGAAAAAAGGTAGTTTAATCAAAATTGGAGGAGCCATTTTTGAGAAAGCAAAATAAAAAAAAAATATTGTAATGTTTGAGGTAAAGGGATGCACGTGCTCACTCTTGCTCTCACAAACACGGGGAGAGAAACCTTTATCTAAAAAATGCCTTTTTCGGGTTCAGGGGGCCTCAAAATAATGTTTATATGAAATCTTGAAATAAAATTTTTGGTCAGGACACAATATTTCCTCTAGTTACTGTAAGTAGTACACAAAATAAGAATGATTGCTTTCTCTACATGGAATCCATTTAGAATCTAGCAGCATATTGTTTAGATACCTTGAGCAGCTGTGTCCGTTCTGCAATGCCCAGGCTTGCATACATGTGGAAGAGTGTGAAGTAATGTGGCAGATGACGCCCATGATCTGACACTTCTTTATGTAACAGGAGCAACACTGCATGAAGTAGATGGTCACTTAGAGTTGCTTGAGGATCCAACAGTATTGCTGCAATGGTAACATAGAGCTTTTAAATTTCTGTTTACACTGCTGTGATATAGGTTTCTTTATTCCTTTTGGGTTAGAACAGGGCCAGTAACATACAACAATGATTTTTGGTGCAACATTTTAACAAATGGTTTTGGCAGCTATTTGTTATTTAAAAAAAAAAAGTCAGTAATACCTTGTAACATCTGTCTCGCACTAATAATTTAATATGCTTTTAGAAAACATTAGTAGTATTACTAAAAAAACAAGAGAAAGTAGTATTGTGGTTCTGTTCATATGCAGCAGCAACCTTATTTTGAAGATGGTCCCAATCTTACTTAAACCTAACATATTCAGTACCTATAAATGTGTCATCCTCCATGCTCTAGGGATACATGCTAGCCTCCAGTTCCCTAAGTCGCAGGTTCAAACCTGGTGGAGGGTGATGGATTTTTTCAAGTGTAAAAATTCTTAGCATGGTTTCCTTTGTAAGGAAAGTAAAGCCGGTGGTCCAATGTCGTAGATTTATGGCATGTAAAAGAGCCTCAAGCTTGATAAAGGTCTCTGAGCAAAATTTCTGGTCTTTCATGCCCAATACAGAATGGGATGCTAAGAACCATAGTAGTTAAAGTGCGTCCATAAATTAAAAAAAAAAAATCCATAAATATGTGTAATGTTCAGAACTTGACAATAAAGTCATACGTCTTCTTGCTTCCAAATAATTGGAGTGGGGCTCTTTAAACCTCCTCAGAACCCGAGTTCAGTTGCTATTATAGTCAAAATTTTGTAGGTGTGTCATGCAACATAAACTGACCTTAAGGACCTGAGTTCGTTTGCTGTTAAAGTCCAATGTTGCATGTATGATCACACAACATATGCAGACTTTAAGGGCCTAATTTTGGTTACTATTAAGGTTGAATATTGCAGCAGTGGTCACACAACATAAACCAGCTTTAAGGTATGTGTTGTATAGGACAAGCCAGATCTGAAGAGGTTAATGACATCTATAAATGTGATACTTTTAAACTGCTCCTTCAATGAACTTAGTACAAAGATATACCAGACCAATTTAAAATCTGTGAATGCATCTCTATGAATGTTCTGGAGACGTTAGGACTGCGTTACTGTATTGCTATCGAGAAATTGGGGAGTAGAAAAGCCATGAAATGCATTAATTCATCAAGTTTTGCCTGATTATATAAGATTTGATCAAAATCTGAAAGTGCTAATAGCTAAAAGCCGGTTTCATCAACCAAATTTAAAAATACTCTTAACATATTGTTTGCTTACATATTTAAAACTCGCATGTTTCATCAGCCTTTTACAAGGAATTGTTAATTAACATCTTGTTAACGTCAAGAAAACTGCGAACAACAGCTTTTGAGGTGGTGGTGACTGAGCTAGAAGGCTTCTGAACATAATCTGATGCACTTCTGTCTACGCATCACAGTGCTCTCTGTATCACTAGCAGACAACTAGTTATGTTTATAGACAATGGCCATTTGAATTTGCTGATTGTTTGAGGTTAGAAACATGATGTCCGCTGAAAACTCTAGGTGCAGAGGAACAAATCAATGTTTCAAGGTTCAAAAAGGTGTTATTATAGAACTGGCTGATTAATTTTCAAGTGCATAAATGCCGACAAAATTAAATCAGAGGATAACGATGTAGCCTAGGAGAAAATCTGTGAGGAATTTAATTGTAATGCACACGTTTCTCCCAGGACTAGTAAGCAACCACAGCAATTTTATACTAACATAAAACACAGCACCAAAAATGCCAGATGCAAAGAGTATTTACAATGAAACCAAAATGGGCAAAAATGGGTTATCACTGATTGGTTCAAGCAGACACCAATTTTATGCAAACCTAAAATGCAGCACCAAGAACTAAAGGTGCAAAGGGTGCTTAGACCAGTTTAAAACTAAACCAAAGTGGCCAAAAATTTGTTATCCCTGATTAAGGAAGGAGACACCAACAAAAATACTGTTTGCTTCTTGAAATAACTGCTTCGTAAAACTCCCGGATAGACCCACAAATGGTAGCTTTGTGAATGCCAACATTATCACCTACCATTAAATGAAAAATGTCGCTAACATATAAATCTCAAGAGTAATTAACACTTGGCATAGGAGAAAGAGGCATGTTTTTGTTGCTAGTATTCTAAACTCTCATATTTTTTACTTAATTATGCTCATACCACTTTGGATAGTCTATATTGCTTTAAAAATGCCTCTTTTGCAGGTTTTCATATTTATTATTATGCACAGCTCTTCTTCAATTATAAATATCATTGAAAAAATGCCAAACATAGCAAACTCACACCAAAAGCTTGGTTTGCAGCAGCCATTTTTCAACTTCTAACATTTGTTAAACAACTTAATGTAAGGGTATGGGGATGTTAAGTTAACATACAGTTTAACACAATGTTACAGCTAACATTCTTAGATGAAACAGAATTGGCATTAAATGTTAAGTAACATTTCGTTAAAATTTAACAACGGTTGGCGATACAGGTCCTAAGAATAGAAAATGTAACCTCCAGAAGAAATGTTTTCCTACTGATCAGAATTTAATGACATTCTCATGATATATACACAAAATATGATCAATGATGCAGTTAAACAAAACTTTTGAGTTCGTAAAATATTTTAACATGTACATACATATAGTTTATTAATGCATTTTAGCAAAATCTTGAGTTTGTGAGTTTGTAAAATGTTTTAACATGCTAACACATATACTTCAGTCAGGCATGTATATCTACATGTTAAAACATTTTGCAAATTTGCAATGCTTCACTGTATTTATTACTTGATTTTAATATTCATAAAATCTTGAGTTCTGTAGTTCAAAACCTTGTGAGGGAAAGAGAAAAGAGCATCATTTAGTTTTGAAGCCAAGTTTTTTCAAAGTTAAATTTGATTTTGGAGTATACACTACGTGATCAAAAGTATCCGGACACCTGGCTGAAAATAGCGTACAAGTTCAGGGTGCCCTTCATCGGTAATGCTGGAAGTCAATAATGGTCTTGGCCCACCCTTAGCCTTGATGACAGCATTCACTCTCACAGGCATACTTTCAATCAAGTGCTGGAAGGTTTCTTGGGGAATGGCAGCCCATTCTTCATGGAGTGCGGAACTGAGGAGAGGTATCGATGTAGGTCGGTAAGGCCTGGCATGAAGTCGGCATTCCAAAACATCCCAAAGGTGTTCTATAGGATTCAAGTCAGGACTCTGTGCAGCCAGTCCATTACAGGGATGTTATTGTCGTGTAACCACTCCGCCACAGCCCGTGCAGTATGAACAGGTGCTCGATCGTATTGAAAGATACAATTGCCATCCCTGAATTGCTCTTCAACAGTGGGAAGCAAGAAGGTGCTTAAAATATCAATGTAGACCTGTGCTGTGATCGTGCCACACAAAACAACAAGGGGTCCAAGCCCCCTCCAGGAAAAATACGACCACACCATAACCCAACACCTCCGAATTTCACTGTTGGTACTACACACGCTGGTAGATGACGTTCACCGGGCATTCGCTATACCCACACCCTGCCATCCAATCACCACATTGTGCACCGTGATTTGTCACTCCACACAACCTTTTGCCACTGTTCAATCGTGTAATGTTGATGCTCCTTACACCAAGCGAGGCGTCGTTTGGCATTTTCCTGAGTGATGTGTGGCTTATGAGCAGTCACTCGATCATGGAATCCAAGGTTTCTCACCTCACGCCTAACTGTCATAGTATACTTGGAGTGGATCCTGATGCAGTTTGGAATTCCTGTGTGATGGTCTGGATAGATGTCTGCCTATTACTCTTTACGACCCTCTTCAAATGTTGGCCGTCTCTGTCAGTCAACAGACAAGGTCGGCCCGTATGCTTTAGTGCTGTACATGTCCCTTCACGTTTCCATTTCACTATCACATCAGAAACAGTGGACCTAGGGATATTTAGGAGTGCAGAAATCTCTGACACAGTGACACCCAATCACCTGACCATGTTCGAAGTCCACGAGTTCTACGGAGTGTCCCATTCTGCTGTTTCACGATGTCTAATGACTACTGAGGTCACGGATAATGAGTACCAGGCAGTAGGTGGCAGCACAATGCACCTAAGATGAAAAACATATGTTTGGATACTTTTGATCACATAGTGTATGTCTTTTGATATGTTACTGAGAGTGCCTTGAAAAGTAACTGTACCTATGAATTTGTAACCATACAAAGTGATATTTGGGATATGAAATACTGAAAACAAGTGTTAAAAACCTAGAAAATATTTGGTTTTTTGGATCGTAACTCTGATGTTTATTAAAATTTAATGAAATGATGTGTAGAGAAGCAAAATTATTATACTGATTATATTTTAAAGTACAGTGGCATTTCATTAGCACGTTCCTCATTAACACATTTTCCCGTGTATTACATTTAATTATAAAAGTTCCAGCACCAAAATGTACCAGATCTAATAAATAACATTTGTTTAGTACATTTTCTTGGTCCTGCTTACTATGTTTAAAGTCTGACGTCTTCATTCGCTGTTTTGGCCAATCCTTGATCAGTCCAGTGGGAGAAGGCGCATTAATATTTGAAGTTCAGCATCCTCATTTTGCTACTTTGGTCAACCCTTAGTCATGGGGTGGAAACCGGCAGTCAATGACATGCATGTATGTATATTTGTGTGATGCGATTTGTGTGGGTGGGATAGAGAATACTTTAGCTTGACACGGTAAATGCCAACAATAGTTTCTATGGTTGAGTATTAACCAAACATAGGTGGATTGTATATTTACTTTTCGTTTGCAATGGAGAAAAAGAAAGTGAAGCAAATAATCAACAGTGAAAAAATTAAAATCTTTGAAGTAGAAGATCGCAATCCAAGATGAAATGCATGGCTATAGCGCAGAAGTTAAACATGTCCTCATCAACCTTAAACACAATTGTCAGCAAATGTAAACTGATGGAAACTGCTTTTGAAAAAAGGAAAAATGCTAAAACAAAACTTTCCTCTTGGAAAGTAGGATCAGAAGAGGATCAGATTGAAATTTGTTGCATGCAAACATTTACCATATTCAAATCGTATTGAATATGCCAAAAACACTATCTCCTACTGTACTTGTAACACGATGCATGCTCTTTTTTTTTTTTTTTTAAGCAGAGATTATCGTCACATGTGTAATAAAACACACAGCAAAGCCACTTTTATTGCTTCCATAATTTGCAATTTATTCTTATTAAAAACATTCACTAACCTCAAAACTTGCTTAAATTATACAGAGAAACTAACATATGTTTAACAGATTTACCAACATAAATCCAAGTTGACCAACATAAAAGCTTGAATTACTTATTCTCGGACTTGTGTATCCAAATCGATCTCAATATGTATTGATTTAACATGGAAATGTGAATCGTATTCAGCATGGAATTGTACTTAAATCGATTTCAATTCCCCATGGAAACATAGTAATTATTTGATTTTATTACATAATTATGTTCTTAAATTGCAGATATTGTATTTTCATTAACACATTTTCCCATCTATGATGTCCAAATCCTTGGGTCCCTGCAAAAACGTACTAATGAGATTCTACTGTACATGGAATAACTCAACAGAATTAGTTGATATTCCAGTCATTATCTTTTGTTTATAAACAGCAACTCTTCCTCAAATATGTACTTGTTATATATATATATTGTGAAGGTTAGCAATATTGTGTCTGTTATGATGGTGCCTCTTTTATAAAGTTGGAGTTTAAGCTTCACATATCAATCGTTTAATCACTAAAGGTTGACTCTTCAATTTTTCAACCCCCTGTAGAGCCATTATAATGTATCTAAATTTTTTATGTCAACCATTAGTACACGAATTTACAGGACCAATGAACGTAGCGCTGGAATTTAAAGGTGTTGTATACTTATTGACATAAAAAAAAATTTAAATTCTAAGAAGCAATTATGAAGCAATTCATTGATGCCCTCTGCTATAGTTTTTTCAGACCGGTAGTAAATATAGCTTGCACTTGGGAAGTCTCAATCTCAAATCCTGTACACCAGGCAATCTATTTGGGATTTTTTTAGGTTTAAAGAAATATAGAACTGGATACTTCAGTGTTAAAACCCAAAGTTTCACTACACCTATGAAATCAATGGCAATAATATATATGGCATACATAGCTGACTATGCAGCCTTCACCACTTTTCAGCAGGTCATTCAAGCAGATGGTACAGGAAGGAGACTACAGAGCTAACGTCATTTGTCTGGCATAAATTGGCAATGTATACAGCGGTAAAGTTTAAAAAGGTGCCTAAAGCCATGTTCTATGGAAAAAATTAATTATGGTATCAGGAATATATTTTTACTCCTACAGATATACCAAAGAAACTATTACACTTATATACAAGGCATGTTTTTAAAATACCATTTTAATATTTTGAAACTGCAGCGCTGCAGTTGCGATTATGAGCATGTGCAATCACGTCCTCCATTCATTAGGTAGCCAGATGCCGCTGTAAGCAATCGTCCTGTTGTTATAGCATTTCAATATGTTCAAAACAATCTAACGACCCACCAACTGTGAAGTCAAATTGGTCATTCAGGCTTTGAATGCGAGAAATGTTACACTGGCAAACATTCATTGACAACTGTGTGAGATTTATGGGGAAGTAATAATGAGGGATGGAATGGTGAGGAAGAGGGTTAGACATACCGCAACAAACTCAATATCTGATTGCATCATTTAGTTGGGAACAATTCAACCACTTTCCCTACAGTTCGAATTTGACACCAAGCAATTTTCATCTGTTTCTTCATTAGAAGAAATTCCTTGGAGAAAACATTTCAATGATGATAATGTGAAACAACAAGTGCAGACTTGACTTTCATCACAGGTGGCTCATTCTTTGATGAAGGCATACAAAAACTGGTTTCCTGTTATGACAAGTGCCTGAATAACAGCAGTGACTATGTGGAGAAGTAGTGTAACGTGCAAGGTGATGAATGATAATAAAGTATATGGAAAATAATGTTCTGTTATTTTTTTACAAAATTATTGGTATTTACTTTAAAAACACACCTTGTATTTACAATTTTAACATAAATAATTATGACACATCACTGTTACTAGCTTCTAAATCTTCAAAATTAGTCAATAAATAATTATATGAAATGTATGATAATGGATCATAATACTAGCAGAAAACTGAAATAGTACGTATTTGTAAATAAATTTTCTGGTGATTTCTCTTACACATCCAGTGACTCAAATTAAAATGTTGGCCGCTCTGACATGCAGCATCAGGCATCTTTGTTTTTTGGTAACCTGAATAAGGCTGTGTTCTCCAAAAGATTTTATTCCACTATTCAACCAAGCATATTATAAAGTATGAATTAATGGCAGTGTTTACCATGTCCCACTTCCAAGGAACTTTTAAATGAAATATACTCACTTCTGATGCAAGAGCAGTTTTACTTGTTCATACAAAAGTTGCTGAGTGTGTAATTTGCAAGTGAATGCTAGCTGTAGGCTGCATGCCAATCATTTCACAGTTTGCAATAAACAGATGAGTGATTGACATCACTACGTCCCCAGATCAATACACCTGGCACCTTTGCCAAGTCCGATAAAATTTATATAAAAACAGTGCTTGAAAGTTATTTATAGCATTATGTACCTGGTGCATCCAACATAGGTGGTGGACAGGGTCCGTCCTGTAGAGAGAAGTGTGCTAGGAACACAATGATCTTCATGAAGGCCGATCGCACTTCTGTACTTGGACAGCTTAGGAGATACTCGCAGAACCTGTCACATGTAAAGAAGTATTGTTCATAGTTTCTGTGATATTTTCTACATTCATTCAAGGAATAATGATTCACATTAAGAAACTAAATATCTGCAGGAATTTTTGAAGTTCTTGGTTCAAATACTAAGTTTATAAGAATGATATGCATTTTGTCACATGTCCTGATCACATTTAAACTGTAAAGATTTCCATTTTCCAACTGCAGGGCAAATAATTTCCTCCTTTGCTGAAAATACATGAGAGATTAAATTTATTTAGAAAGGAAATAGTAGGATTGGAACAGCTCAACTAATGCTGAAGAAAACCAGGGAAAAACCTCAAAACTCAATGTCTTATGGACTAAAGTTTCTATTATTTCTCATAATTTGTGCTTTGCTTATAATCCAATTATTTTCAAATGTATATTTCTACTCTCTTATCCATAAAATATTACACAGGAAGTTGTACATGTAAACATGATTTCAGAGCTCTGTCAACTTATATCCACATCTATTTTTCCCAATGTTTTCTTAAAGGACAACAGCAAATACCTTTGCAACTACCTTCAGTTACCCACGAGCAGCAGAATACCACAACTGAACAAGACACAATACTGCTTTTGCACCGCATTTGAAACAGCAGCATTTGGGTTTTACTTGGCAAGACACTCGAATAAGTTATAAATCTATAATCACTTCACTCTAAGAACCCAACTTGAAGTTAGCACATGACGTCATTAACTAACCTGCAGTATGCTGGAAACCAAAGCACACCATAACACATAGTACCTCAAATATGCATAATTATCTGTAGATTTTCAACAAGTATGTTAATTATACATAGTTCAAAACTTTTGATTAATATGAAATAGTAAATGATATCAATAGAAAACCTAAAGAAGGTTGTAGCTTCCATTTAATTGTGTGGTGTCATTCACCCCTCTTCTTGATGAGTAGTCAGTAAGATGATAAATACGACTGCTTCTAAACGGTGAGCCAAAAGACTCTGAACCGCCTGCGCAGTGTTTTTCCTGTCCACGTCCTCGGCGCTCGTTGCCATCTGCTGCTATCATAGAAAGGCGTGGATGAAACCATACAACATTTTTAAAACTACTCTTAAAGGCTTTACTTACCAACTTTATGAAAGGAAATGCTGAAACTAGCCACCGTCGTTGTCCATACATTTTTAGCACCTCTTTAGGAAACTATCCATCATGGAATTTTTGGGGGGAATTTTCCAAACAATGACCAATGTCATCTAATGTTTCTTTGGTAAGAACCGAATGCCATCTTTTAGATTTCTTAGCCTGAACACTTCCTGTGGCCTTAAATTTACTGTAAAGTTCATGGATTGTTGTACGGCCTGGAACTTTTATACCTGGAAATCTTTCTGCAAATTGTACTTTCACTTGGCGAGCTGACCAAGTTAACACATACTAATCATAAATAAATAGATGCCCTGCAGTAGAAAACATATACTGGGCCATAATATACTATGTGACTAAGTACGCACAAAATAATAAATAGCTGTAGTGACTGAACTACATCACATCACCGTCAACTCAAAACTGCACTTCACACTGCACAGCAAAACCACAACAGTGTCACTTTGTTTATAGCAGCAGTGTGTTATGTTTTTATCATATTTACACATGCCCAGTGGAAAAACGCCGCGCACCCAGTAATATTGTTCATAAAATACCCCTCCGGGGTAACTTAAAACAAAGTGTACAAGACAAACCCACACACACTGGAAGAATTAAAACAAAATATCCACCAGGAAATTTCTCAACGTGAACTATGGCGAGTGATTGGATAATTTCCTAAATAGGTGCCAAAAATGTATGGACGACGACAATGGCCAGTTTCAGCATCTCCTTTCATAAAGTTGGTAAGTAAAGCCTATAAAAGTAGTTTTAAAAATGTTGTATGGTTTCATCCCACCTTTCTATGATAGTGGCAGATGACAATGAGCGCCGAAGATGCGGACAGGAAAAACACCGAGCAGCCAGTTCGGAGTCTTTTGGCTCACTCTGTACAAGTGCTGTTAGTTGTAAACCAGAATTAGATAGTGCAGATGACTTTACCAAATGTACCATTCATTGGAAAGTGCACAAGTTTTCTTTAATAAACAAATCACCATTAGACAAAGCCATAAATTCTATCAATACTTATCCTACACAATGCCTTCTTTGATTCACCTCACATCCTATACACTGCCTTCTTCGATTCACCTTTCATAAATTATTGCTAGAAATTGGATTTATATTTAAGAAAAGAAATAAAATGAACATAATTAATAACAGAGAGGATATGGTGTGATTTTATACCTCTTCCCCTTTCTAATAGTGATGTAGCTACAGACTAACTTTATTTTAGTGTTTATTATTATTTTATTATTATTATTATTATTATTATTATTATTATTATTATAATTATTATTATTCAAATCGTACACCATTCTACTGCATTAAAAACATGAGTCCATATGACACTTGTTTATGTTTGCTCCTCACAGCTAATACAAATACATGGCTAACGCAGAGGAATACAAATTTTTATGTTTACATCAAGTCTGGTTCTAAGTCTGGATCAATAATTGTACATGTTGTTGGCTACTTCTGCTGCATCATCTGTTTTGCTCAAGCTTCATTTTTGCATAATATATTCTATTCTACTTTTCTACAGTCCTATGTACATTAACATTAGTTCCAAAACTCTTTTTGAAACTATAAATTGTTTCTTTAAGACTGTAATGTCCATCTAAGGATCAAAATATATGTCCTGAACAAACTTCGCTAAGTATCCTTCACGTTTTGTTAGCTTTTAGAGCTACTCACTAAATCCCTACCTTTTGCCTTTTTTTATTTATTTTTTTTTTTTAAAGCTATAAGCAAATTTATTGCTTGTCTTGCTAGAAATAAGAACATCCTCAAATAAGAGAATGAAAGTGGTAAGACATTCCAGTGCATTATCCTTCTGGAAGGGACTATACATTCTATATTAGCATTCTTTATAATTTACATCGGTTATTGCTGTAAACTATTTGCTTAAAACTATCAGATACTGAGAAACAGAAAATTTTAATTACCTGTGTGGATGTTTAAAAAGTACATTATGTGCAAACCATGATCTGACAGCACGGGAGCTGCGCAGATGATGACAAAGCACATCATACCATTCCGTGGCTGTGCCACGCAAGGTCTTCTTTGTGTGGAACCCTGTGTGGAATAGAAACCTAGATGCCAGCTGCACGCTCAACATTGCCAGTTCCTCAAACTCGGGGCTCTTTAACAAAAACACAAAAGAAAATTTAATGGTTACCGTATTTATAACATTTCCTATACATCAAGCTAGGGCTTGGTAGAATGTTTTAAAATAACTGCAAATTTGCATTCAAATTAAGTACAAAAAATATCATTAGGTTACTTAGTATGTTTTTTTTTTTTTTTTTTTTGCTTACTATAAGAATAGATGCAAAATGTGTATTCATCAAATTATTTCATAATTTCTTTGTGCTTTTTAAAGCACCTGGTATGATAATTAACAAACGACTATTTTATGATAACCTGCTATTTAACACTAATTTATCATTAAAATATTTTCAGGCTTGGAGCATATAAATAATGAATTAGGCATCATATATAATAACAACAATAATAATTACTATTATTATTACTATTATTATTATTACTACTACTACTATTATTATTATTATTATTTACTTATTGCATTTAATTCATTTAATTTTAAAATGCTATCAATAGTTCCCTTAGTATGCTCTGATCAGCAATCTCCAGTTTAACGGCAACAAATTAAGTGTTTAAAGACACCAGCAAAAATAAAGGAAGCAAGAGTGTTTGTGTGTATGCTGTGCTGCTGCATGGACTCACTATTGGAATTTTTCTTCCTTAGATCTGAGCAAATCTTTACCAAAAACTGCAACTGATAAAATGGTTCCAAAGAATATAAGAGCCAGTGTACAATTGCCTGGGTGTGGGAGTGGAAACAAGAACCAAAATAATAAGGTGGATATGGTATGCACCACCAATTAAGAATGGGAATCAAAAGCAAGAGCAATAACCTCTATTTGATACTGTATATATTTGGCTATAGGACGCCTTTATTCTGTATTTTTACTTCCAAAATTGGAGGAGGGTCCTATAGGTGCAAGCTTTGTAAAATCAATTGGTTTAGAGAAGAGTAATTAAAATATAAGCTATTTTATTTTAATGCTGTTTATAAGATATTTAATTCAAATAAAGTTATATATGAAATCAACAATTCATTGCTCTAACAGTAGATCTGTTAACATCCTGTGCAGCAATAACTTCTGCACAGATGCGTGATGTGGCAGATGGACATGGCCTGTAGAACAAGAAACATATGAAGGTTGAAACTTGAATATTCTTGTTTTTAATACTGGTATACGTAATTATGTTCATGCTTCACAAAGATATTTAAGCAAGAGAAGAATAGTAATGTGGCGTCTATTGTTGTGAAATCACAGGGCTATCCTCATCGCTGTCTTCACTGCCGTTATCATTGCCAGAGTCTGTGTTTTCATTTTTTTCACATTCTTTCCATGGAAGTTCTTCAGAGCCATCTAATGCACATGTTATTCCAATCTGTTTAAAACCTTTTTCAACAATTTTAGTAGTGATCAGTCCCCAAGCATGCAAAATCCACTCTCAAATACATTGTAGTGATTGTCGCTTGATTTTACCGGTTTTCGTTGTCTCATGCACATTGTCTAAATCCAGTTAGTGTAAAAAAAAGTCTCAGGTGCCCTTAAAAGGCTTGTTTATGGAGATGTCTAATGGCTGCAAAATGCATGTAAGACCTCCTGGGATAATTGCTGGAGTTTTGGTTGAATTCAGTTGTGTTTTAACATCATCAGCTAAGTGACCGCGAAAGTTGTCGAGTACAGGCATAGAATTTTTATTACAGAGAGCACCTCGACGTCATTCCCAAACAGTTCTTAACCAATCCTTCACCAGATCTGCACCATCCACCCTTTCTCCTTTACACACATGTGAATTCCCTTTGGAAAGCGGAAGAGTTTCTTGCTTGAAAAAAAGTATGGTGGGAGTTTCCTGCCATCTGCAGTCATACATAGCATCAAAGTAGAGCATAAGTTCTCAGCTCCAGTGGTTTTCACTGAAACACTTGATGCTCTAGCTATATTTATTGTTGTACTTGTTGGCATGTCGAAAAAAAACTGGCATTTGGTCAGCGATTCCAATTTATAATAAAAGAAAGTTATGTTCTTGTTGGAGTCTTCTTACAAAACAATGAAATTCTATGACTTTCTTTGTATAGTCAGCTGGAAGCCATTGACATAAATCTTCTCCTTAAACTCAAAGTGCTATGATGCATAAATGTAAAACCCAGTCTAAGCTCACCTTAAATTCTGAACCTGAGATCCCTTAGTCTTTTGCAATCTCATGTGCTTTAAACTGCAGCATTTCATGTGTTACAGCATCACCATTGTACCTTGTTTCAACAACCCACTGTAACACATTTTTATCGACTTCTTCATACATTCCTTTCTGGATTTCACGAAAAGATTTATGTTGTCTCTTAACTAGCAATAGTTGATCCCTTTGATTGTGCCAATATCCAATCATCTTAGGTTGTACGTTGAATTCACAAGATGCTGCTCTTATGCCATTTTATTTTCAAACTCGACAGCATTTTAACCTAGGATGCTTGGTGTTGAAAATACAGAATGCATATGCAGGGCCTGCAAGGTCCTGTCCTTATGTTAAATTGTTCTCTTTTCATATACTCATTTTTTGGAGTTGAATTTGTTTCAAATTTATTGGCATATTGAAAGTTCCTAAGTTATACTGAAAGAATGTGGTGGGCCTGAGTAATATTATATTATTTTTTTAAAGAACTAACAGTTTATTTTTATCAGTTACAATTACTTATATACAACATATGCAAATAATGATATTAAAGTACCTATAAGTTGCAGTTCCACATGTTATATGTTACACTACCACTACTGTTGCTAATATCACCACTGCCTCTACCACAGCTGTTGAATTAATAACTGCTCCTAAACAAATATAGAAGTCAATATGGAATAGAGAACATGTATAACTGTAAGAGGGCTTCTGAAGCCCTGCATATAGATTAATAATGTTTCAGCAAATATTTTGAATTATGCAAAACAACCTGAAAAACAATTTAGCTCAGACTTGATAAGAGAGATGCCAAAGGGTAAGCGGAAGAATACTGGAAAGGAGTTTGAAATCAAATCAAGAATTACAGGAAAATTTAAAAAGTAAGATCTTCAAGGGCCTGTATGTGCATCCTAGAGTTAAAAGAGGCTGTAAAACTCATCCTGCGATTCCCTATACTCACTTTATAACTTTTCACACTCACAGTACACAGCAAAGATTTAGACTGAATGCACAAAGAAAGTGCAAACCAAGCGGCCATGCAAGTGGGAACCAGGAAGGGGTTGGTTTTACTGTTTTGTTTCTGTGATTGGTTGTAGCCTGATTGCCAATGGATATTACCGTGCCAGTTGCTTGTGAGAGAAGGTAATATGGCAACACTGTCAGATTTAGATTGACGTAAGTAAGGAATTCCTCAGTTTCCTAGAATTTTTAATTTTGACTCTCAAACATTAAGAGGGATACTACAGGCTCCTATAGCCGAGTAAATAAGGTAATTACAATATTTTGGTTCTTGAAGTTATTCCACAATAAATTAGGAATGAAACAGAAATAAGCAGAGAAGTATAAGACACAGCACTATGGGCTTTCAATAATACACAAGGATGGAAACCAGAATGCATGTCTATTAGTAAACCAATAAAAACAAAGTGATTTTGTTCCGATATCATTCATTTAAAAGATTCATAGCATTTATTTTGTCTGAATGTAAGTTATTAACTTGGAAATTAAAATTGTGAACATTTTTAAAAAATCTGATGTGTTACAATCACATGTCTTTCCCTACTCTTATACAAACTATTTTTACAAATGCTTATTCTCCATATGCTTCATGTTAATCGAGATATTGAGATAATCTTATTGCTAATTTTCTTGTAGATGCAAGGGGAATTGGTAGGCTTTAAGCAATAGTCAAATATTTTAAGAGCTGGTTGCTATGTGGAGTATTGCATTCTCTTTGCATTACCAGGGCAAAAAAAATGAATAATGAATTTGAGAAAAAGTGTAAGTATTGGAAAATTTAAGGGAATAACAAGCAATATCTCGAAAATGGTTCACAAAACAAAAAGAATGTATATGACATAAATTGTGTATTTTAATGCAATCTACATTTTTTGTGTAGTAAAATTTTGTCTATCTCGTATGGTTTACCAGTTATGCAAAAGTCGTTCACAACAAAGAATACTTTTGGAGACATTCCCAGAAAATTTGAGATATACATTTCATTTATCATGAAAATATCTTAAACATATGATAGTTTAATCAAAATCCTTACAGCCATTTTTGAGAAAATTAAAATTTTCGAAAAATGTTCCATGTAAAGGGTAATTTGGGGTGGGGAGATTTTCTTGAAAACCTTCGTGTCACATGTCTGGAAGATACTGAACCTAAATAACAAGTTTGGTGTTTATCCGACTGTTCATTTCTGAGTTATGCTGTTCTCTCTCTCTCTCACACACACGTTTCCAAAAATGCTTTTTTTGGATTCAGGGGGGTCTCAAAACATGTATTTCCGTTGAAATCTCGGTATCGAATTTTTGGGTGGAATCCAATACTTCCCCTACTTACTTTACATAGTAGAGAAAGTAAAAATGAGAGTTCCTGTTTGTTATTCTGAAACTGAATACAGCTAAAACAAAACTGAGAATGGAAGCACATGACTCTGCCAAGTCATCTCAGCTTTATTTCTCCAATAGAAAGAGCTCTACCAACTTGGGTCACAACCCCTTGAGTATCTTCTACATGTCCACAGATATACACAACAGTCATACGGTATGCCATAACTGGAAATGGAAAACAAGAAACTTGACCAACTTTGTTGCTGGCATTCATGGGCTCTGCAAAACTTTCTGTTGACTGTATGCTCACATTTGAAAACAAGTATTTTAACATTTTCCCCCATTTTGGTTCTCGTTTTCATTCATGGGCAACTGTGCACTGCGTTTAAATGTTATTCTAATATACAATATATACAAATTACATACAATATTAAGCTTGACATCGATGTAACTTGCTGTTGAGATACTACATCTGTTCCATTAATCTATCATTAAGTATTATATGGGAGTTTTTATATCAACATTATCTTAAATACAGTAAGTTAGAAGATGACTTATACCCCCGCCGCTATAACGTTGCACTTGACAGTTCGTGTGGCTTCGCGTAAGGTTGGCTACATCGTGGTTGCGACGTTGCCAGAGTGGCTAGTAAACAACAACAGCTGATTGTTCTCATTTCTATCGTGTCTAAGCCGCATACAAAAAGTGTACGTAAGTAGTGAATGTCACTGAATAATAACTATTTCGTATTATTATTGTTAATTGAAAATAAGCGATATAAGCAGCTTTGGTATGGTCGTATACTCCTTTCTATGATAATAGGCATAAATGTGTCTACGTATGGTGTCTAATTGGAAAGCATCAATATTTGTGACTGGACGAGGCTTCTTTTTTTTCTTCCCTGGAGTTGATAGAAATACCTGTTGTGTTCCAGATGGTTCAGGAATTTTGTCCTCTTTCTCTTGTAGTTTCACTCCTTTGTGAACAACAGTTCTCGTGCTTAAACCAAGAGCTGCTGCAGTTCGTTGTACGGCTTTATCAGCAGGAATAGAGGGATTTCCGTGAAGCTTCACGTACTCCTTTTCCTGTTCAAAGAACTCCCGGGTTCTCCTTAATAGTTCCAATGCCTGACTATTAAGTGGCACACCTCGGCGCAAAGGATTTTCACTTCGTGAATCATCACTCGGCGATCGGCGTCGTTTTTCCGACATTGTCGCACTTAAGTTTTGTTTAAATAAATAATATGAATGAAATATATATAAAATAGATAAATATAAATAAATAAATGTATAAACGAACAATAACAAAACTATCAAACAATAACCACAAATCTAAATAACAAATAACAATGAACAATATGTAGCTTGCAAAGAACAACTCGACGCTCTGCTCTAGAGATTCACAAACTGAAGCACGTGGTTGGGAATAGTTACATCCGGCAACAGAGCCGATTCTAGATCCGGTTCCGCTTTGTCATCGACCATCCGGAATGCTGCCTTGTGATTGGCTTAGGAAGTCAAACGGTTGAAGCTTTTCATCTGTTTGTTCGCGAGTGTACCAACTTAAACGCTAGCTGTCAAGTGCAACGTTATAGCGGCGGGGGTATAGTAGCTTTCAACATTGTGTGGGATTTGGAAAAATCGTTCTATACATAGGTAAAGGGGTTAAGCTGAATTTTTAAACTACTTAACAACTTCTTAATTTTAAATATTTGTTGATGAAACCATACCTTTATTTTATACTGATGAGGAGCTACTTATAAATTCAGACAAATTCTGATTTTGTTTTTAATATTACTTACCAGTTTTTCATTACTGTGCTGCCTGTTTACTGGTGGGCTGTTACATGATACAAGTTTCCTGATGAACTGGAAATATTCTGCAGAGAACTGATTTCTGTTGTGCATGAATTTTATATTCTGTTTCCGTACACTACGTTCTATAGCTGGTGGCATCTTCATTATTCCTTGCTTTGTGTCAGCTGAAACAAACACTTTTAATACACTATTCTTCTGATTTAATTACAAATTAAATATAAAACCTTAAAAACTTATATAATTAAATACTCAAACCATGACTCCTAAATTTCTTACTCAGACTGTACTATATTGAGATACTACAAAGCTATGTGTCATTCAAGCATTGAAATTCTTTTTGTGATGGGAAGTATGCTGCTGATTGGTAAAAACACAAAGATGTGCTGTGAATAACTTGATAACAAGATAATAAATTGTACCATCTTTAAAAGTTGCTAAGATAAAGGAGTTTTCGGGACTCTAAAGAAGTCTTAACACATATAATATCCACCACCAATGTTTTTTTGTTTGTTTGTTTTTTTTTCCCCCTTTAACATTTTACAAGTACACAAGGAATAGAACTTACAAAGTGACAGTTCGTTTATACTTTTCACAAGAGCATTTTCCTCCTCCACATCCAGTCTTGTGTAGAATAACATGTAAGCATTCCACCAGCGCTTCTGTCTCCTATAGCTCATCCTCTTCAGCATGTGATCAAATACCTTCAAACAAACCACATTCATAAACACTTTCACATATATTTTCATTAACAAGTAGGAAATAAAGCTATAGGGTCTTTCAACAAGAGTCTCCTATCTTTGAACTTAAATAAAACACGTTCTATAAATGATAGAGGTTTATTTCTTTTTTTATTTTGGAACATAATTAATGTCATTACGTGTGGAAGAGATCAGTTAAGTGACGCCGCGTCTTCGTTGGGTTGCGCGTATACGGTTGACCCAATTTTCAATGACAGAAGAACGTAAATTAGGTTCAACTTCATGAATAACACGCGTGATGTTATTCATAAGATCATTTAATGTTTCTGGCTTGACATAAACTCGAGATTTAACATAACCCCACAAGAAGTAATCCAAGGGCGTTAAATCACATGACCTCGGGGGCCAGTTAACATCACCACCATGGGAAATGATGAAACCTCTGAACTTCTGCTTCAAAAGATAGATTGTTTCGAGAGCAGTATGACATGTGGCACCATCTTGCTGGAGTCAGATGTTTCTAAGATCCATACCATCCAATTGAGGCCAAAAATAGTGCCTTATAAGAGCCTGGTATCTTTCTCCATTGACAGTTGTTGGAAAAATTATGGACCAATGATTCCACCATACCAAAATCCACAACACACAGTAACCTTTTGGGGGATGAAGTGGTTGTTCTTGAATCTGCATTGGATTGTGATTGCTCCAATAGCGGCAATTTTGTTTGTTAACACAACCATCCATCCATCCAAAAGTGGGCTTCGTCGCTGAAGATGATTTTTCCACAAAAATCTGGGTCAGCTTCCAATTGCTCCATAGCCCAGTCAGCGAATGCACGGCGCAATCTATGGTTGTTGGGCTTTAGTTCTTGAGTTAACACCATTTTGTAAGCATGAAACTTCAAGTCCAGATGCAGAATTCGCCAAGTTGTGGTCAGCGAAAGCCCCAATTCTTGCGCTTGACAAGCAATTGATCTGTTTCCGTTCTTGCGTACACTCTCACGAACGGCACCTATGTTTTCGTTGGAGTGCTTACGTTGATTATGTACAAGCATTCTTTGATCGCTGACAGAACCACTTCTTTCAAATTTATCGATCAAGCGTTGAATTGTTCTCTCACAGGGACGATTATGCACACCATAAACTTCACACAATACACAGAAGGTTTGGCGAACTGATGATCCATTTTGATAATAAATTTTCACAATTTCTACGCACTGCTGAATGCTGTAACGCTCCATGGCTATTTGTCAATAACAACTGTAACCACATGAAAAAAAATGACTGCTGTAACTCAAAAACTACAGCAGCTATCATATGTTAAAGATAGGACACTCTTGTTGAAAGACCCTACAGTAACAATGAAGCAAATTCTACAAATACATAATCTGATCTAAACTAGTTACTATTCAACTTTACAACTACTCATTTGTAATGTCAGTCTTTGTTTCTTGTTTACTATTTGTTATTCACACTGTTGCGGCTCCTGCTGCTATTAGTGTACCATTTATGATATTGCTGGCATCTATTCTCAACTGATCAAAGATTATATTTCTAGTGTAACAGACAATGCTTTTCAACCTCAAATTTTACTTTATTGGCTAAATCACAGCCAGTAAAGGTAAGTATGGCAGTGATTGATGCAACTTCCTATTGATATTGAGTATGATTCAGGAAGGTACAATGGTCATCTTCCTATAAGATCAATCAGTTTACCTTTGTGCTTCAGTTGAATTAATAAGTTATGTGAACTATGGTTCAGTAGGACAGCTACAGCATAAATCAAGATGCGCTGTTTAAAGTTTTTCACCATGATGATGAGCGATGTGAGGAGTGGTTCAAATCGGAGCACTATGAGTTTGTTTACACATGTATGAAATGAAGGATACAGGCAAGATACAAATGTTTGGAAGAGGGGAAAGATGACCCAACAGCCACAGTGGTGCACAAGTTTGCCATCATTTACTGAAGCACTAAGCACACAAGAAATAATGAAGTGAAGACATTTCAAAATTAAGATTTATAGGCTATACTATTTTAATGTTTGGGATCATGAAATGTCATACTTCTTATCTGCAACTTCCAATGTTTTCTGTTTCAAGTTTTCATGCACATATACTTTTTGTATGATGTATACTTGGTTGTATTCATTTTTTAACATTTTGTTTCTAATCTTCCCCTTTAGCAAAAGAGGACTCTTGACTTACCTCACCCATGTAGTCGCCACCAAAACACTGAGTTCTAATTTCCTCGTCATCATCCATTTTACATTCGGTTACTTCACCATCATCGAACTTGTACCATTTCGAGGTACCATCCTTATGCCTGTAATAAGACCAAAGTTTATTGTAATTTCAACTACTTAGCAAATACCCTTATTACTCAGGACATTTAGGAAGAGCACAGGTTTGGTAGTGCTGTTATTGTGTTCATATTCAAGTAGCCCTCATTCGCTATACATAACAGGGATAGTTCTTGCACCGGCCACAGTAAATAATGCTAAAGATATATGTCCCAAGTAGCACTTCTTAATGTTTACCTAAAATAGATTAAATGGGGCACTAGGGCAGCTCAGTGGTTTCATTTGAGGCTTTGTACTGAGGGTCCTAATTCAATTTCTGGCTCTTGGGGTGGCAATTTTAAGTCAACTTCTGGCTACCTCATGTGAAATATCCCCAAGGACCACCGTGGTTCATAATCCACAGTAAAAGCTGTAGATACTGCATTATATCACCATTCTCATTATCAACCCACCATCAATGCAACACTGGGTGTCTCCAGTTAATAAATGGGTCCAGCAATTGCTTGGTGGAGCAAGGTTTCCTGAATTTCACTGACTGTATGGGGAGCATTGAAACAACAAAACAGATTATCTAACAGGTTTTTAAGGTTTATTTTCTCTTCACTTACACAGTTAAACTGAAAGCAGCAGCATTACTTTCTACAATGATAGGCACAAACAGTAGCTTACAAATAAAACTACTTGTGTTCAATGTAAACAATAATAACAACAGTGCCACACTTTTCTTGTTTCTTTCTTCAGTGTTTGAAAGTTTAAAGCCATAGATATATCAATACCCTAGAATGAAAACCTTTTGCATTTTTGAAAATGTTACAGGAAAGGAGCAACAAAAAGGTGAAAAAGACTGCCTCTGTGGTCAAATGATCAGCATTCTGACATCTCAACCCTGAGGCCCTGTGTTCGATTCCCAGAATCATTTTATACCTTCCGCAGGTCTAAGTATGAACATGAGTGTGTTCACTTCAAAAATGAAAATAAACACTTCAAACTTATAAATCCAAAGTTCGAAAACTTAAGATTTCTGTTGTTTTCTAATACGAAAACAGAAGTTAAAGGGGAACTACAAAATAATAAAAGTTGTTTGTAATCTAAGTTGCCGCTGCTGTTGATGGCAACAATGACTAACATTTGCTTTAGTTTAAAGCTGTCTAATTACAAGTATATATTTTCAATAATAGATATACTAAAGAAAATTAAAGCACTCTAAAAATAATTATAACCAGTATACCAAATTGAGTATAAACAGAATGTAAGGAGTTTAAGTGAATAAGCTTATAAAAGGACTGCACAGAGTATAACAAACAGGTCTAATATTAATCCTCCCCCCCTTTCATTAAGGTTTACACTTGAAAGAATAAAGCGACTTTTGGACTTGTGATGAAACCTTTGAGTAATTTTAAGTCTTCATAATACAATATTAAAGACAATACCATAACGAACAAAACATTTTCCTCATTAGTTTTTATAAAACTCACCATTTAGATAGGGTGGACTGGTCACAAAATGTAGATCACTATTAAAATTATGAATATTTTCAAAATGTTATAAGACATGCTTTGTTCTTTGTTATACTGTAACACACTATTACAAAAATGTATCCACAAGTTCAAACATTGCACATAATTTAAGAATACGCAGTAAATGAAACTAGTAACAATTGAGGGAATGCTAAAAATCTAAAATCTGTATAAATTAGTGTCTATACCCGTGCGTGCATGTGTGTGTGTGCTGCTTTAAATGTAATTAAAAATAAAGTGATAGTTACTAATTTATGCAGGTTATATATTTATAATTTGTTAAGACAGTTCTATAATACCCTGATAAGTTTGCAGACAGCTTCACTTCAAGATTTATCCAGCTGAAAAGTCATGTTTCATTCAACAATCATTTCTGCCGTCACAAACCTGCTGACAAGCTATGTGTTAAGCTTGTCAGCGATTTCAACCAAAGTGTCATCAATAGAAATCTCATAAAATATAAAATGCAAGAATCACTTCCCGAAACCAAAATATATTTTAGCAGTTTGGATAATGGACTGCGGAAGCTGGTTTTACTTTATGTCAGCTGTATCAACTATGGAATAACTTATATAGGTATCCATATCTCCCACATAGTGCAATCCAGAGATTGTATAAACATCCTTTATTATTTTTACTTTCTCTACTACGTATAGTAAGTAGGGGAAGTATTGCATTCCACCCAAAAATTCGATACCGAGATTTCACCGGAAATACATGTTTTGAGACCTCCTGAAACCAAAAAAAGCATTTTTGGAAACATGTCCGTGTGTGTGTCTGTGTGTGTGTGTGTCTGTGTGTGTGTGTGTGTGTGTCTGTGTGTGTGTCTGTGAACAGCATAACTCAAAAACGAACAGTCGGATAAGCACCAAACTTGGTATTTAGGTTCAGTATCTTCCAGAGATGCGACACGAAGGTTTTCAAGAAAAACCCCCCACCCCAGACTACCCTTTACATGGAAGATTTTTCGAAAATTTTAATTTTCTCAAAAATGGCTCTAACGATTTTGATGAAAATATCATATGTTTAAGATAATGTCATGAGAAATGAAATGTATATCTCGAAATTTCTGGGAATGTCTCCAAAAGTATTCTTCATTGTCAACGACTTTTGCATAACTGGTAAACCATAAGAGATAGACAAAATTTTACTACACAAAAAATGTAGATCGCGTTAAAATACACAACTTATATCATATACATTTCTTTTGTTGAGTGAACCGTTTTCGAGATATTGCTTGTTATTTCCTTAAATTTTCCAATACTTATACTTTTTCTCAAATTCGTTATTCATTTTTTTGTGTCCTAGACATGCAAAGAGAATGGAATGCTCCACATAGCAACCAGCGATAAAATATTTGACTATCGCTTAAAAGCTACCATATTCCCCTTGCATCTACAAGAAAATTACCAATAAGATCGACATCTCGATATCTCGATTAACATGAAGCATATGGAGAATAAGCGTTTGTAAAAATAGATTGTACAAGAGTAGAGAAAGTCATGTGAGTGTAACACATCAGATTTTTTTCTTTGTATTTCCATAACCTATAATTTTTAACAATAAAATTGATGTACTAATATCACTCCGCACACTTCAAAAATTCTTACAAGGTATAATGTATTTATGCCAATGAATAATAAAACTTAAGGCTATTTGATTAAAATAGTTTATTGATAACATATCCAAACACTGAACGTGAGATGATACTTATGATTTTATACAATCAAATAATTTGATTAACTTACCTGTGCAGGATGTATGAGTAGTAATGGCCTCCGCTGGCCTGTCCACTATGTACAACAATTCCGGTCAACTGATACTTTGTACAGATATCCTTTGAAATCTCATCATAATCACAGTCAATCATTTCTCCTTCTAGCTTTGCTAACCCTGAAACTATTAAAAAAAATATTTTTTAAACCTCTTTGTTTAAACAATACTAAAAAGATTTTGATTTAAGTGATATAAAAAACCTTAATAATCACACCACGTAAATTTTTTCTCATGCTCTTTTTGATCTAAGCAGTACTATCTACACCATTTAAAAGCTCATTTGAAAGCTGTATTAATAATAACAAATCGGAAATCCAAACCGAATCACTCAATTCGGGAACAGGTTGGTGTTTCATCTTCATGAACACTTTAATTTCTTCAATTAGTTTCAGGAAGCAATGCAACAGTTTCTCCCTGCTCAACCATTGAACTTCAGTAAAATATGGCATATCTCCATACACAATATCTATCTCAGTAAGGAAAGTTACGAGTTGTCTGTGATTTAAGGCTCGAGATCTGATGAAATTGACTATTCTTACAACATAACTCTTTCATTACAATACTCTGCATAGAGGTTCTCCTGATGAACAGTGCAGTGGATTGGAATAAAATAGGAACTATGATCTCCCAACTTTGCTTTCAGATGCCCTCAAAGCTTGCATGCAATCCTACCATCAAGGGGGCACCATCCATAGTAACAGATATTAACTTGTCCCATTTGAGTTGAAATTTTTTTATATCATCAATACTGTTGATGATATAACCAACTCAAGCAATTCCTCTGTAACTGATAATTTTTCATCCACACCTTGTATAAAAATAGCAAGCTGTGCTGTGTTAGTAAAATCAGTGCTTTCGCCCATAGCTATAGAAAGGCATACAAATTTCAACACTCTTGCAGCTGACTGTTCCCTCATATCATTTGCTGTGTTTAATTCATCACATAACAGTGCGATGGGACAGACATAAAGAATCAACTGTACAGGACATATGGGGACATAAGGCATTTATAATCACTTGTATACACTCACAAAATCTCAAGTGGATGAGATAACCGAGCTATGAGGTATACGATTTGGGTAACCAGCTAGCAGGACTAACCTAAGCTGATCATTACCTTCCTGAAAAATGCTAATATGAGTGCGTGTAAGTTGGGGAAAAACATCCATGTTAGCAATATCTGATGGGATTAACGAAATGCTTACCAATTTTACAGCTTGTGTCTTACAAAGATAATTGAGAAGTTCTTCACGATCACCACCTACATCAACTCCATATTGACTAATATGACAAGTCTTATAATGACGCTCTAAATGGTATTTTCTAACAGTAACTTGTAATCGCTTTTTCACAAACTAAACACTGTGCTCCATTTTCTACTTCCAAACACAAATAATCACTTTCCCACAAAGTATTAAACTGCAACGTCAAGTGGCCCTTAACATTACTTGTGTCAGCCATCCTATAACTACTGACTAGCTGCTAGCATACTACAGTGCACACATGTGCAAGTCATTGTGCGCACAGAGGGCAAATGCACTCAAGTGCCCATCCCTGATGTACCTTCTCCTTACTTCTCTTTTCCATGCAAACCACTACAATATTTCACTTTGTTAAAAAAACTGTGTTTTAATATAGAAAACAGATGAATTGTTGAGCTTACCCGTGTATGGGTCCATGTCCAAATCTCTAGGGAATTCGAAGTAATCATTAAATTTAATGGCACATACACGTTCAAAGTCATATTCAAACCGCTTCAGCTGGATTGCCAAAATGGGTGGGAGCTTTTTAACACAAAGGCGTTTCACAGTCACAACCTACATCAACAAAATTATGGTATTAGATAAAAAGACAATGAAATTATTTAGTAAATACAGCAATACTATTAGTACCAACCTTTTTGTTACATTTTTCACAATGATATGCATCGGCACCCTCAAGCAACTCTCCTTTGACGTACTGCTCTAAGGAATCTAACAGTGTGCTATGGTTTCGAATATCTACACTAATCACACTGAAAGGTTCCTCTTTAGAATACCTGAAAAAATTGAAAGCATATTTTTAATTCCAGTCTCAAACCTATTTATTTTTTTTACTGTTTATGAAAAGCGCTAACCTGTGAGGGCAGCCTTTGCAGATCTTCTGATCAGAATATGAACCTCCAAGAATTTTTCCCATTATCTGTTCCTGATTGAGTGCTTTTAAGGCTTCATCTATACTTTCCACAAGACTCATGAAGAACTCTACTGCATCCTGCTGCTCTCTCAGATTCACTGGCTCTCCTTGTAATCTAAAAATAAAGCATATATTTAACTAAAGGATAAAAAATAAGACAACTGAAGTATGACATGGCAAAAACTGTTGACTGAAGCAGCTATTGAACTACCTAAATTCCTGCAAAAAGCATTATCTTGTACTCTTCTATTGAATAAGCATAAATCCCATTTTCTTAGCCTCAATTTGATTAAATTTGCATTTAACTAAAAAGTTTAAGTTTTGAAAATTTTCCCATAACAGCAATGCAAGTTCATATTCAATTTAATGTAACTTGCAGTAGTATAAAAATTGCAATTATCTTAAGAAAATGAACATATACCACATTTACTCGATTATTTATGCCTCCACATATTTTTGTTTTTATAACTTGGAACATTTTATTTTTTGTAAAGTTTTATGAAACAAAAATATTGAAACTGTCATACAAATTTAAAGAAGTGAACAACAGAACAATTGACTAATTTTGAAGATTTAGAAGCTAGTAACAGTGATGTGTCATAATTTAAAATGAAGAGGGTTGAAGGTTCAAGTAAGAATATTTTAGTGATGTAGTGTAACAACCTTCAACTCTCTATTTTAAAATAGAACAATTTTCTGTCCCCTGTAAAATTGTAATTTGCAGGCAGTGTCCATTACCTCTGATGGTAGGATGATGAGAATGGCAATAGAAAAAGAGGATCTACAGATTTTACCATGGACTCCGAACCATGTTGGGCCTTTAAGATACTTCACAAGTTAGATGTGAAAGCTTGGATAGGGCCAACTCAAAATTGCCACCCCAGAGCCACGAATCAAACCCTGGATCCAGCATAAGAGCTGCTTATGAAACTGAGCTACCCCAGCACTATTAATAATAAAGTAATGAAGAAACAAATAAGTGGTTTATAATGCTCATAAAGAGAACATAAAGGGTGGCGTGCACCATGTTGGAGTAAATTGCTTCCGAAGTAACGTTTACTAAAGAAGGCCCCACTACGGAAGTAGGTTACTACGGGAGCAATTTACTCCGAAAATAATGTTGGGGAGCTCAATTACAATTTACTCTTTTAGTTATGACTACAAAGTAAGAGCTCATTACTCCCAAAGGTATTGTTTTTTTTTTTGTGCGATTTACTTGATGTAATTATGAATAAGGTTATGTGTGATAGGAAAAGGGGAGAAACATCAGCGAGAGAGATAAATGTTTGTTGGTAGAAATAAAAAAATCCATTTAAACAATATGAGTGTAAAAAAGTGTGCGATAACCTGCATTACGTTGGTCTGCAAAGCCAGTGAGATACCGCCAACACTCGCAATGTGTGTTCCTAATTATTTTTTATTTTAGGTTTATTAGTTTTTTACATTTCTGATTAGGTTTTATACATATAAGCTTAGGTTCCTGATTCATGGGAGGTTACTTTTATTAAAGTTTTCAATGAAGACCCAAGTAATGCAACACAGCCAAAATATGTTATAAAGATGCTGGAAAGTAGTGATAGACGAGTTTAATAATTCTAGCGACAGGAAACGTACTGAAGAGCAGCTTAAAATTCTGGAAACAATGTTTCTAATCTTCATTTTGCATCGCAAATCACTTGCATGTTTATAGAGAAATACCCTTTCAGATTTCAGAAAAGTTCACCATATTCACAGATGGGACAAAATAGTAACATGCGTGCAGTCAATTCCACACACGTGTGGGAAATCTGTGAAAGTGAAAAATTGCCTTTTATTTTCTGAACACTCGTGTATATTTATATGTATAGGTACCTTGCTCATAACCTCAAAAGCGCTCTAACAACACAATGAAATACACGGCCAGCAGACGCATGGTGAATGTTTATTTATAAGATCGCCTGTAATACCAGGATTACGATGAACTTTACTTAATGTGACATGAAAATGCTGGTAAACTAAAGGTATAATTGGCATGCACTTAACATAATGGGAATGACTCGTGACTCATAGTTATTTCTTTACTTTGAGCTAGTATCGATTGGTTATAATTATCATATGAAATCAAACTTGACGTAATGGGTAGGAAAAGTTTTACTTTGCCAAACTTTTGTTACATAGAGCTAAGTCAATTGTAAATATCTCCATTTAATACAGTGTAAGACTGTCACATTACGTTAACTTCATGGTAATGCCTGCTCAAGCTTCTGAAATATTCCGGTATGAAACACTCATAGGACACATAACAATAATTGCAGTTTGGATTATACTGTCTATTCCAAACCAGAGTGTCTTTCACTGAAAACGAACTCTTTGTATTATCCGCGCAAAAGTAGTTCGCAATCCCCGCCCATAATGGCTGCTTGTTCTCCTCCCACGTGCTTGTTAAACACTATTTAATCTATAAAAAGGAGCCCTGCGTGAGAATCATAGTTCAAAATGCAACCTGAGGTAACAATCGATTTTATAAGTATGCGGCAATGAACATTTTACTTACGTTAATCACAATCCTCAGGCAAAAGTGCAACACCCAAATCCAAATCCTGCGAAGATGACTCAGCTGCCATATCAGAACTACTCCCCAAAATAATGACAAGCTTATCCACAGCACTGTCGCACTTAAAACAAATTCCCAGATTTTATCCTCTTCTGTGTTCTATTATGTCTGTTTATATTCCCTGCTCGCTTTGGTTACACTTCTCACTGAAATGCCTGTAAAATCCGATATTAGTTTCGTAATATGCAATAATGCAAGTGTCGGGTATTTTTGTAACAGTGAGTTGATTATATGAAGTATTGTTTGTTTTTAGCCACTTTTTAACTGTTTCCCGCTTCTGTGTTTGAACAGTTTATTTGCAATACACGCACCTTCCTCTGCCATGTGAGCTGAAATACCAACTGACTAAATCACAAGATTTGACCTGAGCTGAGCACACGTGTGCTAGCGTATTATGAATGACTTTGCTTATCATATATCCTGTGTTACGCAAAGTGTTTATTCGGTACTCAGATAGCACCTCTGGGAATTCATTGCTGCATTTCTTGTATATGTAAAAGAGTGGCAGTCGTGCATACGGTTGGTATATGCTCTCAGCGTTAGCGCAAATCATATTTTGTAATCTCTTAACAGCTAGTATATATCTATTACCTTTAACAATGAGCTCTTATGATAACCGCAATAAAATGTGCAGTTCTATACCTTTCCTGCTCTAATCTTTCATAATACAATACATGTATTAAGGAACTATTTATCTTGGCGTAAGAGTATATTCTTGGGTTCGTGACATGCCGAAGCACGTGCTTCTGTTTACTTCAGAGGGAACTCTGGTTTGGAATGGACAGTAGAGCTGAATTTGTGTCTGAGTTTTGTTGAAATGTTCTCCAAGCAGGTTCAAAAGGGATGTATAAGATTCTTTCCTAATACCGAACTTTCTCTCTCTCTGTATAAGTATCATACAGTTCTCACATAGCACTATTGCATTCCTGTTGTTGTTGGGTTTTTTTTTTTTGTCAAGATCATCAGTTTATCCTAAGTAATCGCTGTTTCCTTCATCGAGATCATCAATGTAATCTAAGTAATCCGTGAATGCGTCAACAATATATTCCTCCAAATATGATATGGTATTCTAGTTCAATCAACAGGCTACTTACTCCATCCAGGTCGCAAGAGTATATTGTAACCTATATTTGTGCTCTATTTAATTCCGTAGTAACATACTACATGATGGTGCTCTCCGACATTTACTTCTGTGGTAATTTAATCTGGGAGTATAAAGGAGTAAAATTCTTCGGAAGTAGTTTACTCTCGTATGGAAGTCGCCGAGTGTTGACATGAATAGTAGTTTACTATGTAAGTAGAGCTTACTCTAGGATGGTGCACGCCACCCAAAGGGAATTTATTTGAGGATTGAAGGCTCAGCTGGACTCGACTCAACTCAACAATGAAAAGAGCAAAATACAACTTTGCATTTGCCTGCCTGTGGGGTTGGTGGGGGGTGGGGGTAGCGTGTGCGCCTCACATTTAAGAGGTCTGGGGTTTGAATCTCAGTTAGGGTGAGCTATCCTGATAAGATTTTTTCCAGGGTTTCCTCTTTTCCTGAAATGATGAATGTCATAAGCTCTATAGACCACGGACAAATTTGATTATCATTTCATCCATTTCATTCGTTGTTTGGTGTTACCTAACCAGTTAAGAAAGAAAACAAAACACATTAAAAAAAACAAAAAAAAAACAAAAAACAACACACATACAACTTGCATTTATGATTGACAAAGAATCCAGATAACTCTGGTGATGCATCTTTATAACAGATCTTAGCACACCTGCTATAAGCATACATATTGATTACAGTTCTTTATAGAACTACAACAGCTATGTTTCAGCAATAAATAATAAAACACAAGGTGGGCTTCATTATTTGCATACTAGCTACTTACTTGAAATGCCTCCACAATCCCCTAGGAACATAATATTGCAGATAACTGTATGCCAGGTGACCAAAGATGGCTTGAACCTGTTTCAGTATCCCTATGTTGTATTCTTTACGTGATTCTTCCACAACACTTTTATCGTCCGTGCAGTCGTGTTCACTGGATTCCAATGCACCCTGAAATAACAAATTTTTCTTGATCTTGGGGTTGACATGCAAATGAAGTAACTCACAATGAAGCAAATACATAATCTGATTTAATTAGTAATTCTCACTTCACTTTAAAAAAAAAAGTAATAATTATTATGATTGCGAGGGTGATTCAAATATAAATAGTAACAACCAGTATACTGATCAAGTTCCGAATGGGATGGTGGAATGGGGGGGTTGAAGGCCAGTGTGTTAGGGAGGGAGAACCAGTTTGGTTAGCTGCTTTACTCTGTTCTAACATCAGTACAGCCGTGAGTGAACCAAAGGTTCCTTTGTCTGTTGCACAATGCATCATTATAAAGCTTTTAACCAATGAAGGGATTTTAACTCGTTTGAAGGCACAGTTTAGGGACAATACACTGTCCCAGAACCGAGTGTTTACTTGAGTCAGAGAATTTAAAGTCGACTGAGAAATTGTAGAAAATGAAGGTCATGCTCAATGCTCAAGGTCAAGTCTCATAGATGACAACATCTGTGCCTTTTAAGAGCTTATTGAAGTGATTGCTGGTGCACAGTTGAAGAAATTGCATCAGAAGTCATCAGCAATGGGAGTGCTGATACCATTATCAGTGAACATCTTGGCTTTAGAAAAATTAGTACTCGATGGGTTCCAAAGTTACTAACTAAAAGCAAAAACAGGTCAGGTTGCAGAGCTTAAGAGAGTATTCTGAATTGATTCCGGCAAGAAGGGGAGGATATTTTTTGAGGTGTATCGTCACATGTTATAAGACATGGGTCCATCATTACACTCCCGAATCCAAAATGGTGAGTAAGGAGTAGCAAAGAAACAATGAACCAGTGGAGACCAAAACCCGCCTCTCAGCCGGAAAAGTTCTCGTGACAGTGTTTTTTGACTATAGAGGAAGTTTACTAATTGATTTTCTTCGTAATCGACTTATGGTGAATGCAGTTTACTATTTATTTCCAGTTGTCAAAGTCAGCGAAACACATCATATGCCCATCAGAGATTGGAATACTCCACATAGCAACCAGCTCTTAAAAGATTTGACTATAGCTTAAAGTCTACCAATTCCCCTTGCATCTAAAAGAAAATTAGCAATAAGATTAACATCTCGATATCTCGATTAATATGAAGCATATGGAGAATAAGCGTTTGTAAAAATAGTTTTTACAAAAGTAGAGAAAGTCAAGTGAGTGTAACACATCAGATTTTTTTCAATTCAAGAGTTTACAAGACAAATTGTCAAACATTTTTCAATATGTGACAAGATTGGACAATGTCATAAATGTGTATTAACAAGTTGTCTTTTTTCAAACTCAAACCCTTCAGAGCACATTAATAAATAATTTATCACACACAAAGCAATTTACTACGAGGGTCGGCTGATAAGTCCCGGGCCTCACACAGAGATGGCGCCACTAGGCCAGTTAGACGGTAGCATCGTAGTATAGTTTTATCATAGACTAGCTTGTATCCATAGTTATAGGTCAATAGCTTGTTTAGTTTTTGAATGACAGCATTTTAAACAAGACAACTTTATAGTTTTCATGAAAATGGAGGATTTGGATAAACAAGCAGTGATTAATTACTTCCATTTGAAAGGCTTAACGCCTAAAAAAATCAAAGAGGAAATGGACAGTACATTGAAAGACTCTGCCCCTTCATATTCAATGATTAAAAGGTGGATTGCAGAGTTTAAAATGGGACGTACGAGCGCTAGTGATGAGCCTCGCCTTGGACGCCCTGTGGAAGACACAGCTCGAAAAAATTCATCGTTTAGTGCTGGAAGACCGCAGATTAAAGTTGTCTGAGATAGTAGAGGCTGTAAACGTATCAAAAGAACCTGCAGGTAATATTTTAAGTAATGTTTTAGGCTTTCACAAGGTCTGTGCGAGGTGGGTGCCACGATTGTTGACACCTGATCAAAGGTTGCATAGAAAAACTTTTTCTGTTAAGAATGTGGAGGTCTACCATAAAAATCCCAATGAATTTTTGAGACTGCCTATTACCAAAGATGAAATTTGGATACATCACTACACTCCAGAAAGTAAATCACAGTCAAAACAGTGGATTGCGCCAGGTGAACCAACTCCAATAAAGGCAAAGTCAATTTTGTCAGCTAACAAGATAATAACGAGTGTTTTCTGGGATGCACAGGGGATTATTTTTATTGATTACTTGGAAAAGGGTAAAAGTATCACTGGTGACTACTACGCAAGCTTACTGCAACATTTGAGTGATGAGGTGAAAACACAAACACCTCATTTGGCAAAAAAAAAAAAAAAAAATCTTGTTTCATCCCAAAAATGCTCCGACCCATCATTCAGTCATTGCAATGGGGAAAATTTGCGAATTAAAGTTCGAATTGCTTGAACATCCACCCTATTCGCCAGATCTAGCCCCCAGTGACTACCACCTGTTTCCTAATCTCAAAAAATATCTTGGAGGATGAAGATTTCACAGCAACGAGGAGGCCATTGATGCGGTAAACAGCTATTTTGAGGACCTTGATAAATCGCACTACAGAGATGGTTTAATTAAATTGGAACACTGGTATGACAAATGTATTAACCTTTCTGGAGATTATGTTGAGAAATAAAAATAAAAAAAAATTTAAATGTTGTTTTCATTGAGAGGGCCGGGACTTATCAGCCGACCTTTGTATTTGCGTCACGGTATAACAGTTTGCAATGAAATGCTGTTCTACACCAATATTATGTAGCACTTTCACCTATTATATCCGATAAAATCATATTACAATTATGGAATACAATGGAAATAACACCAACTGATAGGTTAACCACACTATATAACATTGCATTAAGGTATCTTAGTTCAAAAATCTGCCTGGCAATTATTTCCTCATATGCCTCTTCATCTGTGGTAATCCAAGGGAGTCCTAGACAAACACATGACCAGCTTATGTATAACCTAATCAGTTTGCATACAACATACCTTGGCCAGATAGCCATTTTTGTTTACTTTTCGCTTTCCGTCATGTTGCAGATTTCGTGACGCACTGTAAACACTCGCATTTCATTGGCTAAAGCCATCAAATCATTGTCAAATCTTTGATTGTTTAGAGCATGTCCTTATTCGCTTTCAAGACTTTCAAAGAGTTTAAAAGTATCGCAAGCAATTTGACAAGAAAAGTTGTAAAGTTGTGACAACTCTTGAAAGGTCCTGTAAAGTATTGAATTTGACAAAAATTTGATAGTGTACAAGGTGCTTTAAATTCAATTCTAAGTGCTTTTTCTCAGCATTAATAAGTTGCAGACGTGGCCAAGTACAAGAAAAATTAGGAATAATTTTGATTTCAAAATATATGCCAAGGGGTATGAAGTTGCTCGTGTCCATAACATTCCTTAAGTAACACATGCCCCCTCGTCCATGGGTTGCGGGTTCAAACCCGACAGAGGACAATGGATTTTATCGGGTGTAAAAATCCTTAGCATGGCTTCCTTCGGAAGGGAAGTAAAGCCGGTGTTCCTGTGTCGTAGATTTATGGCATGTAAAAGAATCTCAAGCCTGATAAAGAGGCCTCTGAGCAAAATTACTGGTTTTTCATGCCCAATATAGAGTGTGATGCTAAGGACCACATCAGTTAAAGTGCATCCATAAATAAAATTCAATTTAATTTAACTCATCCATGGGTGTTGCTAAGTGAGCAATACACAGGAGGAATAAATTCTAGAGGTAAAAAGCTACTCCATTTGGATCTCTGGAACTAAAAATATATATATATATATATATATATATATATATATATATATAAATAAATAAATCCGAGACAGACAATCCAAACACACTGAAATGCAGGAGGGATGTCCCAATCCATAAAGGTAAAAGAGAATACCTTCAAAAGATGGGATTTGTCTCCAGTACTGGATGTTCCTTGAGTTCGGATGATATACCTTTAAACAAGGAGCACTTGTACACTACAAAAGACTAGAACCAGAGAAAAAACAAATCTAGTAGGACTCTACTGGGAAGCAAGAGAACTTATGGTGTGAAATCTAACTCCAGCCATTTGAAAACAACAGAATATGTTCTGATACAAATCTGATTTCATTTTAAACAAATAGTATAAAAATTTTTTCTTTTTATTCAGAAGGAAAGTGTATTTTGTAAAAACCTATGTTTAAATACAAAATTAACATATAATTGCTACAAGAAGTTATTACAAACCTGAAAGCATGCAAATACTAAACTATAATGCTAGTTCCGAAAAGATATGAAATGGAATATTCATTTGAAAATTTTAGGATAAAGTATTATGAACCTAATACTTTCACTGAAGCTCATGAAAACTAAAAAAAGAAAGTAAAAAAAAAAAAAGCTACATAAAACGGTTGGCTGCACTGGTTAACCAGTGAGGCAGGGAGCACAAGAGCATTATTAAGCAGTGCAGTCAAGCAAAATGTGTTTTCATTTTGTATGTGTTTTTAACCTTTATTAATACTGCAGTCGACTCTCAATTGTGTTTTCATTTTGTGTATGTTTTCATTTCCTGATGAAGGAGTAAACCTTGAACAGTTTATTATACTAGTTTGTTTTTATCTTTACTCACAATTGCTCTTTTACCACATATATCTCTTCTCGAGTTTCATTTATTGATCGCTTATGCTTGTATACCACAATGAAATGAAAATAAGTGTTAATTTTTGCACTCATTCAATTTAAATATCCTTTGATTTAATTAAATATTTTTCATTAAAGTATATTTGTTTCTGAATAATATCAGGATGATTATTTTATTCCTACACGATACCCAATTATGGGTAACTAACTGATCTGATGTTTTCCTTTTATGCATAATATGCTTATAGTATAACTTCCACAATGATTATCACTTCTCTTACTCAATAAAATGTGACAAAATCTACCTCCAACTCCATTCTTTCCTCCCCGCTGAAGTCCTCATTCAGATCTGTTGCAGCTCCTTCTGCTGCAAGAATGCCAACCCTGATGCTTTCTACCATGTAAAGCTGCTGCAAGACAGAATTCATGTAGCACGTGGCACCAGCATTTTTAAGGCCAACAAAGCCTTTTGGTGGACGTGGACCAACTGGGGGTAGGTAGTCCCACTCCACAAGGGGCTCATCACGTTCTAAATAGACAAAACAATTGAAGTGTTATTCAGAAGTTAGAGACAGTGAAGCGAAACAACATTTTAATTGAATCTTGAGTCGGTGGATACACTAAAACTTCACTTATTTGAAATTAATTGAACATGTTTCAAAAGCAGACATGTCAGAAAAAAACTGAAGATAAAAGCCAGTGGTGCTTTGTTCCATTAATTTCAATTAAGTGAAGTTTTGGTGTATCCACCGACTCAAAATTCAATTAAAAGACAAGCCAGTGTTAATTTTCTAGAGTGCTGCAGAAAAACAACAAATTAAGAAATATTTTATTTTTTGGAAAGTATTTCAAGCAGATTATAATTTCGTTGATATTGTAATGAAAGAAGCTAGAAACAGTGATGTGTATTGAATTTATTTAAAGGTGAGTCGGAATTGTTACACTAACATCACTTAAGTTAAGTGAGTAAACTTAAGTGATGTTAGTGTAACAATTCCGACTCACCTTTAAATAAGATTATAATTTGTTTCTCATCTTTTACAGAACTAAGTCACTGGCAGTTTTAATTTGCTTACCCAAAATAAAAGTCCATTTTCCCCAATAAATCCTCAAGCATCCCATTATATGTACAGTAAAACCTCTTTATAATGTTTTTCTGGGTCTTCTGAAAATTTAACCGTATATAGGGGTTTACCCTGTATAGAGGTTAGCATTTTTTTTTCTAAAAACAACAATACTAGTTTTTACAAATTTTATATTTATTTTATAATTATATATATATAGCTAATATTACAGTGTAGTGGACAAATATAGCAATATTAAATGAAAATCAGAAGTGTTTTTTCATTCTTTATAAACACATGGTGATGGTAGTCATAAGCTTCAACAATGCCGACAACAAAACAATAAACCAAGATGGGTAATGCTACATCCACGATGCTTTGAAACCCTGCTATGGCCAATCAGATTATGAGGAATGAATACAAAGTGAACATGCCCTGGCTAGCAAATAAATACAGTGTTGCAAAATTAACATATTGCAACAGATCATGAAGAATAGCAACATTACAAAAAAATTTTATTTTTGAATAAATATATAATTTGCAATAAATCCTTAAAAAGGCAATAACTTATTCGGATATTTGTAAATTTTAACATTATATGCAGGATCCACAAATCAAACCTACATGCTAGATTGAATTAAAAACCGCATTAATAAATGAAATAAAAGTCAGGACTTCAAAATTCTTTCACTATATGCAGGTTAACGTTATAAAGGGAATCATTATAACAGGGGTTTACTGTATCTACTTCTCTGACAGTGTGAAGAAGCAATACGAGTGTTTACCTGAATAAAACATATCAGTGAGCATGTGAACCAATAGCTTCATATTAGGAACACAACTAACACAAAGGCCCACTAGCAGATCAAATGCTGCATTGGTGGTTTGTGGGGTATTGCACACTGGAATTGCTTGGTCTGCACATAGCTCGCCTGTTCGTTGCAAGTGAAGCATCAATTTTGATGCTGGAAAAATGAAATCCTCCACCAATTCCTGAAATAAACAAAATAAAATACATTTTATTGCTTAGACACTTTATTAAACTGAAAACTAGTTAAACTGCATAGTGATTTTGATTTAAGGGGAGGCATCTGTGAAAATTGCTAAAATCCATAGTTTTGGTCATAATGATGTGAAATTTTGTATGTATTTGTGCCAAAGGGTATCTAGTAGATGTACTAAATTTCACATTTCTATCTAAGATAGTTTTGCAAAAACAAAATATTTACTGTTTTTTTGCCACAGTTTTAGTGTAGTATAACAAATGCTCCATGCATAACATTATTAGTTGTAAATAAACTAAACTCTCACTGTATGCTTCTTTTCATTATGACCTACAAAACTTGGTATTCTTTTTCAGATATGTCAAATAGTTTTGGAGAAAACAAATTATTGAATACATATATTACCTTTATTTTTTCCAAATTATTAATAATTTTCAAATTAAAAATGCCATAACAATTAAACTGCTCCATATAGATCATTTAAAATACCAAGTTTTATTTAGCAGTTATCTAAAAACATTTGTGCAAAATTTCAAAGAAATCTATTAAAAACTGCATTGCAAGGAGCAGTTTGAACATTAAAAAATGTAGAAAAACAAAAAGAGAAGAAAAATGACTTTAAAGCTTTAAATGTATAACAACACATATTTATTGCTTTAGAATTCCCCTGAACCATATGAAGGTCTTTGAGATAACTGTTTAGCTTCCTCTTCTTTAAGTTTTAATACTTTTAACTGTTTCTTTGCTGATTTGAATGTATTTAGCCTTGTCACAAATTATTTGAGATATAAACATATCATGACAGAAGCTTGTATTAAAAAAACCTAACCTAAGGCTAACCTTGCGTGAATTGATCCACGGAGGTTAGGTTAGGTTTAGTTTTTTTTTTATATATAAGCCGGTTTCTGATTCACGGGAGGATAGGCTAGGTTAGGTTTAGTTCTTTTTTATATAGGAACCCTTAGGTCTGTCTTCATATTTTGACCAGTTTTGATACCCTTTTTTTTCATAACCTTAAGCCTACTACATCCTTCAAGGATACCCAATGAGATGAGGTAAATTCTTCTCGGAGTAAGAATAAAAATAAAAAAAAATTGTTTTTTGGGACGTGAACCTCTGATTATGCAACGTAACCATATCATCACAATGCCTTAACACGTTGGGCCATCTGAGCATATGATATCTGCAGCATTGTGTGACCTCATTAATACTGTCTGCCTAATATTGTGTGTGTTTTGTTTTTTATTTTTTTTAAATTTAAAAGTGTAAAATGCATATCTGCATCCAATTGAAACCTGTCAGCATCCAACCATGCCATCACACCGTTTACTTTAGTTGGGCCCTCCCCATCCTTTACCACAGTTTCAATTGAATGCAGAATATGCATTTTACCGGGTTTCGATCTTACGATCCTTGGTTTGATAGGTTAGCTACTCCTATCGTGCCTTAGACCGCATGGCCATAAATCCCGATGTCGAGCTTGCGCCGCCATATTTAAAGGGTTTACTAATCATGTAACATACCATGTTATATATAACATTTTAAAGCTGAGTTCTACAAAAATAGGCGTGGCAGGCATTTAAATTTCCATGCATGGTTTTTAAAAATGCCTGCCAAACCCTTAAAAAAGGTTTTTATCACCATCAAACACATTTAAATATTTGACTAACATTATAAAGAGTTTATTTTTGCAGACATCAAAAAACTGAAAATGTTGGCCATTTTGACTAATAAATCTCTCCTAGGTCCCCCTTAAACTTCAAAATTGTATGCGATTTTGCTGCCATGGGGTAATGAGTGCATTTCAGGAGCCACGCCCACCCGCACATGGGCATTTAAGTCATGACGTAACGGCCTTTTAAATGGTGATGCGGCATAAACTACAATAGATTCTGAAAGTACAAAGTATAAACATAATTTTAAGGCAAAAAACGTAAAATCGGATTTTTCATCATTTTTGCCCCAATTTCACTGATGCCTCCCCTTAAAGAGAACATACACTTAGTCTATGAAACTGCATAATTAATTTCATGACTATCATATCTGCAATAAGTAGTGTAACAAATTTAACTTTTAATAATATATACAGAATTTATTAACAAATTCACCTTCCCCCAATTAGAGGCTGCCGTACATAAAACTTATTAAACAACAAAACGATATGAATACATAACTGAAATTGTAAAGAATATAAGTATCTGTCAACAAAGTTATAACTATCTGAAAATAATCATAATCTACAAATATATATATGGGATTGGTTATCTAAAACAAATCAGTATATGAGAATAAATCAGTTTATGTACAATACAAATGATTTTTCAATATACCTAGTGATGACCAAGGCCAAAAGTGGTAGCCACCAATGTATTGATCTTAGCACTGTAATTAAATAAATAAAAATACCCATTGACCCTTTAAGAATACTAAGGGTCACTGCTTTAATAAAAATATTCTAAAAACCTCTGATGTGGCATAGTCATATAATTTTCTATATCCAATACAAATTAACAGGTACATTTATATATTATAGCTAGAGACCATATGTTAGGCACTAAAAATGTTCAAAATGAGCACTTTTAAATTCAATGTAGTGTCTTTTAAAGTAAGTATTTGAATTTTACAACAATATGTGCCTACTGGAAGCTTGTGTGAAATATGAACATATGTCACTACTTACTATCAAATGAAATAAACCTTTAAATCATGCTTCATTTGATAAATTAACATACCCGAGTATGTATGGTAAATCAAAATAACATAACACATAACTGTTTCTTGACACTTTGAAACACAAAATACTATCAGTACCAATAGTCCTTGGCAGTCATTAATAAAGTAAAATGTCATTGATTGCACATAATATTATTTTTGCAAATGTTTCACTTTTAAGTTTTGTCTTCTGTCATATAACACATTTTTCAGAACAGAAAATGATCTCTCCACATCTACAGATGTTTTTGGAGCTATTTGAACAGTGCTCAGTGTTTGGGTCAATGTCAGTTGAAACATGGTTTTCATCTCGGAGAATCATTCCAATATCTTTCAACAGTTGAAAATCCTAATTGTCAACAAGAACCTGGTCACATTTTCCCCATAGAGTTCGATCTACATCACTGCTAAACAAGACTGATCATCTGTCAAAAATACATAAATTCTTTCACAAGTTTATTAAGTTTTGTTTTTAATCCTGCCGGTTCTTTTGGCATAGTGAAAACAACTGCCGAGTGCATCTCAACAAGAAATCACCTAACACTACCGCACTATTTCCACAAAATAGCAGTCTTTAGTGGATGAGAAAAATTAACTGAGAATAAGTTCAACAATGTTCCCTCCGTCCTTTCCACAACCCGACATTCACGCATGTTTGCAGTTAGGCAACAGCTTAAAAACGGAATGGGTGTGTTTAATAGCGCTGCTTTTCTTTTTAGCTAAAGAAGTAATTGGCCGCGCTTGGTCCTTAAATCCCCTTCCACCATTCACCAAGCCTTCTACCCCCCATGGCTTACAATACAAGTCATGAAATGGGGAAAAGTACCCTTCCAGGAATAAGTATGGGTTGCCAAAAACTAAGGAAAATATAAAATGGAATTTTTATTATATGAAGCAAAAGCAAGGTATAACACATTCAAAAAATATTGGTCAGCAGTCAAACATACCTTTCCATTTTGTTTTAATACAATGCAAAGTTAACTTTTAAAAATCAATAAAATAGGCATTTATACGCATTAAAAACGAAAACATGCAAAAATAACTTTGCTGTACACAGCACAAATATCACATTAACTTATTTTAAGTCATTTTTATGACATCTGTAATAATGAAGTATAGGCATTTTGCCTAACATCTGGTCTCTAGTTATAGCATTCATTAAAAAGTGATTCTTTCATTCATATTATGTTAACCACAAAAAATGTATTCTAGAAATTATTTCAAATTATGCTGAAAGTACATAGTGTTATATAAAATTAAAAACATTTAAGTGGTTATTAAAAAATTCACAAACCATAGTAATGACCAATTGTAAAAGAAAAGAAAAAGGATGAGTCAAACTTTTAAGCATTTTCCATTAGGTAATGCTCTTGCGTTTGAAACATACGGCATGAAATATTTGAAAATTGGCTAACACGACAATGAAAATTACTTGACACAAATCGTATCCTTTAAAGAGGTCTGCATTTTTCAAGTATGACATATTTGTCTATCTCTTAATGTTTCCTAGTTATATAAACTTCAATCAGAATAAAGAGGACTTCAAAGCTATTCAAAGAAAATTTAAGATCTCTATTTTACATTTGGTATTTTATTAATCAAAACTGTTACAGCATTTTCGAGAAAATTAGAAATAAAAAAAATTCTTTGTAAAGAGTATTTTGGGCAGGGGGTGGGGATATTTTCTTGAAAATCTTTGCCTAGCACGCTAAGACAGTACTTGACTTAAATATGAAATTTGGTAATTAACACCTTTCAAATCCTCGTTTATCCTTTTACTATCTCTAAAAATTTATTTCTTCTTATATTCATAGTTTAAACCAGAACCAGGCATTTTTCTTTTAATTTAAGTTATATTTCTAGCTGTCAAGTTGTCCTTGTTCTCTGCTATTGATTTGAGATTTTGTTGGTTCAGAATTACTTTGATATTAATGAATGGATGTCAATTACTTTTTCTCACTTTCCTTAGAATTACAATCTTCTGGTGAATCTCAACATCATAATAAAATTGAATGTGTATGCAATAAGGGATCAATTATTGGGCTTTTGTAATCCACATTTTGTTACAAAAAGGGCTAAATCTGTGTAATGTCAGTAGTATTATATGTGATCCAAATGAGCTTTATGAATATTTGGGGAACACTTTTGGTGAAACCCTAATGCAGAGTTTCCCTGACACTTAAATAATTATTAAAGAGCAGTTCTTTGGTGCTAGTAGCGCATTACACAACTATGTCCAAATAAGTTGCATTAAACACTTACAAACAAAATGTTTTAATACCTTGATTAGATTGATGCCTTTCTTTTCATCAGAGCCCAACTCATATTTTTTTTCTGGGCTCATAAATGATAGAAGTTCTTTGGCAATACCCAAATGGCCTTCTAATACAGCTTCATCTATTTGGCTGTCACCAGTCTCTTTAACATTTTCCTGTAAAACAAGTAGGTCATAAATTAATAATCATGTAATTTAGATAGTAAAATGATAAAAAGGTCACCTTTTATGTTAAACAATAATCTGAAATAATAAATACAGTTGAACCTCACTTATACGTTATTCACTTGTACATTTTTCAGTTATATGCTAGATTTTTTAGGCGCCAAAATTTGTCTGTTAATATTTAGCTCAATTATGTGTGTTTTGGTTATACATTTTCTCATAAATACATCACATTTTTGAGTTCCCATGTATGAAATATATTAATTTACTTACTCACTTATATGCTACATATATTTATGCTATGTTAGGGTATATTATGCATGGTTTTTGTATACTGTAGATTTCTGTTCCTTGCTGTCACAGCACAAAGCAGTGGGCATGTTGGGCGAGGCATCAATATTTCAGAATGCATTATTGCTGTAAATGTGTTAATAATAGAAGAGACAATTTGATTTTTTTTTAATGAGTGTAAAGCATTAGCACTCTTATTTTTCTTTCTTTAGTTGAATTATGAATTAACAGTACTGGTATGCATGCAAGTACTCTACAGTACAGTCCCGATTATCTGACAAATGGGCAGTGACCTGATCGAATGAGCAAATCATGCAGATGATGCAGAAAGTAACAAATACAACATTTAAAACTAACAAAAAATGTTATTTAAAAAATTACAGATGTTAGTTGTCACTCACTTGAAATATTACTTTTCTACTTCTTATCAGTTCCTTTTACAGTCCCCTATGGTCATTTTTCCTGCACTATAATTCTGTGTCACTTTTAATAGCGTTTTACCTAAGTTTTCAGTTCCTAGCACACTTTTTTTCTCTTTGAAGACATCACAACATACCACAGAACAGGATATTGTGGCGTATGCCTAAGATGATAAGATACACGACTCTCTGGGCACCAAGATCCGTGACAGCAGTCTGCCTGGGAGTAGGGGAACTAAGTGTTAGGGAGGGGATAGCATCAGTGACGCCTGAGTTTTTAGCGTTGGTTTAACAGTCAGTCAGTAAGTAAGATTCGTGCAGGAAAGACGTGCGACTGCTAAAGCATGATGTCCTCGTCGGTAGACAATGGGAAAAGAATGTAAGTAATTGTAACCAGTTTCTATCTCATTAAACCCTTCGCCATCCACTCTTTTGGAGTCTTAATTTGGTAGTGTAGTGTCCTTCCTCTCCTTTAAAGCCAGGTATTATGTTGGGATAGCCATTATTTTCTGTACTTTCGTTAGCTGCGTCCCTCGTCGTAGCCTCGCAATGTGAAGTTTTTGTTTAATTTGCCCGTACCTCTTGCAAGCGAGTAGCTCCCATCTGTTCTTATGAAGTAATTTAAAGAGAGGCTACGACAATATGTATTTACATAAATAAAAACTTAACAACAAAGTCTACAAGTAAAGGTATGTACTATAAATTAAGCAATGTTACGCTGTTTCATTTTTATAATAAACAATAGTTGCAGCTAATAATAGCATGGCAGTGGGCAGTGTAAATCATTTGTGTAGTCCTAGAAGTCCAAATGCTGCTTATTCATGTACGCTCAACAATTTGTGGTTTTTTAGGTTCCCCTTCCCTGCAGACCAGATCGTATTAGCGAAGGTCAGATGACTAGACTGTACTGTATTGTATTTATTATTTATGTGCAAGTTTCATTTATTGCTTTTTTTGTATTAAATAATACATTATTAGCTTCAGTAATAATCTAATAAAACAATTTCAGTTCCATAAGAAAACTCACTTTAAGGTTTCTTAGTTATTTATTACTTTAGCCATCTCCCTTTGAACACACATAATTGAGGTTATACTGTATAATTTAAACACATTAACATGCACTACAGGTGAGTAAGTGGCCCTTATTTTGTATTTTGATAACTGTTCTTTCACACTAACATGTGTAGGCAGGCATTACACTTATTCAGCTTTCTAGTCTTATTTTATAGTTGCCCACAAGCTACAATTAGTGAGTAATGTGAAAACAACTACAGTGCTAATATTTTAATTCTAAAATGGGGTACACAATCAAACCTTGAACTACTCTTCCCAAAGCAATCATTTCCTGCATTCATTCTTCAATTTATGCAATCCTGGCTGGTTTACATTATAACTTATGCAAATAAAACCTATATTCATCATTTCTCGAAATATCGTTTTCCTGCATTATTTGTTAAAAAATTTCAGTACCAAACAAATTCTATCCTAGAAGAATTGTTTTTAAGCTGAAATACAGGGATCATAATTCCCAAATAGCTGCCAATACTTTTGGAGCAGCCTGTACCAGCTGAGGGAGGAATTCAAATTGCAACATTCACGACTGTTCAGTTATGGCAAAAAGCAGATGAAGTGTACGATGAAGTGAGAGAAGCAGCATGTGTTTGTGACAAGGGTAAGGGGAATGAGGAAGAGGGGAAACTGATGCAACAACCAAAGCAGTGCCGAGTTTTGCCGAAGCTTTGAAAGCAAATGAAACTACGGGCATTTTTCTATGCTCATCACAGTAATGGAAGTGAAAAACAGAATGTGCTGAACATGGAAAGTTCATTTTGCATGAAAAAAAGTAACAAAGAAACAAATGTAAATTAAAACCCCTTTTAAAAGAAAGTCACAAACATGTTAAACGTGCAACATGTAAAATTGATGCAAAATATAGTGGTTGCTTATACTGATATTGATATTTCATTTTTCTTTGCATAAATTACATCCTTGATAAATAATAGACATTTAAGAGTCAAGCACTTTGTAAATTAGGCTCCTCATATTTGGCTGTATGTAAGGTGAAGAGCCTCTACAACTACTAATCAAAACATATATCTTTAGTATTGTTTATTTGTGTCTAATTCAGCAATTATCCTTGTTGTGTATAGTGAGTAAAGGCAACTTGAATGCAAGGACAATAACAGTGCCTCCAAACCAGGGCCATAACTAAACGTCCCGAGTAGTAATTACTATCATTATTATGTCTTCTCTTTCTCCTTCTTTGAGCTTCTTGCCCATTTATTCCTCACTCTTCCTAGGAATTTCCCCATTTCTGCTAATTGCTTCTCCTCTATTATCCACTAACATTTTAATTGCTATTACATATTTTCATAATTTATTCCATTTCTCATTCCAAATATTATTGCTCCATCTTTTAACCATTTCACATTCAATTAGGCAGTGGTAAATGTCTTGTTCTCCACATGTGTTGCATCCTTCTGTAAAGTTTGACTTTAAGCCTTTAAGAAATAGCATACCTGTTCACATCCAAGCGAAGCCCATTCTATCTACTTTGTCGGAATTATCCAAATATTCCATCTAACCAATTCCTTTTAATTTTTCTATATAATTCCAAAGAGCATTTATCCTCAAAACTAGACCACATCTCCTGTTTCTCTATATCCTCAACTCACTGCCTCACCTCCTTACAGAATCCACTGCAATTAGTTTCACACCGTTGTCCAACTTCATCCATTTCAATTTCATTTCCCCAAACCAGCTCTTTTCCCCTCATTATATCTCTCTGATATTTTATACATTCTTTTACTACTTTATCATAATCTAATTCCAAACTTCTATACCAGTATTTAAAAATTCTCCCAACTATTACACCCTTCCTCCCTAGTTCAGCCAAACGTACTCCTCTTGGTGAACATTTTAGCAAGCCCAAAACCTCTCTACAAAACTTTCTGTGCACTATGTTAATTTGTTGCGAAATTTTTTTCATTCCCAAGATTTCTATGACATCTATCATCTTTGCTTTCACTAGTGTTCAACATAGCCTTTGTAACTATTTCATTGATAATGTAGGCATTTTGCACAAACATGTTCTAACTGCTAACTAATTTTCTTTCACTAGAAAAGCTTTAGCCTGTGCCTACCAGTTTCCATTAATTGAATAACTTATGCCCAAGTAAATTAATTTGCTACCTATATCTGCTCTCCATTTATATACCATCTTTCATCTCTTCTTAGTTTTACTCCGCTTTTGAAAACTATTATTCTTTATTTCTTGCAATTTAGTTTTACACCCAATTCATCACAAAATCTTGTTATTTCATTAATAGCATGCTGAAGCTCTACCACAGTTATAGCTCCTATAATTAGATCATATTCAAACAACAAACCTGGAATTTCTTTCCAATACCTGGGCAATGGCTGCTATTCTTTATCATATCTACAATATCATCTAGAAATAATTTGACACAGTTTACAATCTTGCCTCAGATCTAAAGTTTGTCCATGTAATTTGTTCTATTTCTTTCCCATATTACACAAATTTGATTCGATCATATATTTTTAGCAATCCTCGAACAAATTTTTCACTGACCCTTTAAATCTCAGTTTGCATGCCAATGCTTCTCTATTATATCATAAGTGGCCTAGGGGTATCATGCTACCTCTAGTTTAGGAGGTCAAGGCTTCAAACCTGTTAGAGCGCAATTTTTTTTTTTTGCACATAAAAATTCATAACATGGCTTCCTTTGGAAGGGAAGTAAAGCCAGTGGTCCTTTGTTGTAAAAGAACCTCAAGCCTGGCAAAGAGGCCTCTGAGCAAAAGTTGGGTGTTTCATGCCCAATATAGAATGGGACGCTAAGAACCATACCCACGGCAAAAATGGTTACACACGGGGGAAGAAAGAAGAAGAAAGAAAAAAAAAAAGCATATGAAATACGCGATGCAGGAATGTAGTGATTTTGAGAAGAATGCAATTCGCGTAACAGTGCATAATTTCTTTTTTAAAATGAGCCGCTAACAGTTAATAAAGTGCCACTTCCAGAGAGCGAATAAATTAAGTTATCACACACATGTTACTTTATTTTTCGCTTAATTATTTTAGAATTAACGATTATTATATGTGCAAACGTTTATTTTGTTGCAAATATCAATCTTATCATCTTTAACACTTAACAGAATATGCTAGTCACCGTTTTAGTTGTCGAAATAAAGACTGTTCTTTTTTGCACTACGTGCCGCTTGTACTGGCCACATAGTCTGAAACTGTAACAGTATTTCTAGTGCGAATGGCGGAAGGATACATTATATCGGTGCACTGGTCACCTGGGTTTGTTTTGACGCGGATCAATCTAAGAGTGAATACAGAGTAGTAGTTAAACAGCATCCATAAATAAAATGCAATTTCTCTCAAAATCTGTGAAAAGATTACATCTCTTCACCTTTTATTTCTCAGATTGTTATAGTATTGTCTATCATTCTCCTTCCGCATCTAAAATGTGACAAATTCTGAGAATTTACCTTCCATTTCTGCCATTTTTATAATATGTTCGAAATTCCTCTCTTCCTTCCCATAATCTTGTTCTATATAAATTCTAGTGCCTTTCAATTTCCTTGCATTACTCAGAACCATTAAAATTTATTTGTAAGCCAGTTTTACTACAAAAGATCTAGTTCTGTTAGTACTTCTACCAATTCTATGGCACGCTATCATTTCCTAACCATTCAATTTTATCTCCATGCTCTTCTTAAATATTTCCCCTATTGATTGAATTAGTCCCTTCTCTTCTACTCCAATTATTACAAGATTCTGTCTTCTATGCTCTGACTTCACTCTTCTCTCCAGTTTTTCCATCATTTTCTTGTATGCGTTTGGTTCTTAACTTCTTTCCCCATACATTCCCTGACTACCTCCATGTTGTTATCCATTTTTTAAAATTTTTTCATGTCCACTCTGTCTTAAGCCGTTTTCACCTCCCCCATGGTTGTGGCTCATGCAACCAGCACATCACAATTCAGGGTGATAACGTCATTATAGCCAGAGAAAGCCAACGTCTACAATTTCGAACAACATACTGTCAGGTGTGACATAAGACATCACCTCATCATGTAATACATCAGGCACGATCATCATTGGCTGCGTTGCGACATGCCACTGATGCCATCTCCATCATCTTCTTCAACGGGGCCAAGAACTCCTGGGTAGGCAGTGAAGAGGAGTCGCCTTTTTCGCCGGGGACCGAGACGGAACAAATAGCCATCGTGACTGCGAGGTTCGGCATAATTCACCAAGGGTTATTTCAGCCTTTTCTAAATTATCTTTAAAACCTTCTTTGGCATGCTTTTCAAAATTCAATCTTTAACTCTTGGTGCTTTTCCAAATTCTAGTACGGGAGAAGTATTAACATTGCACTTCATGCAACTTTCTTGTATTTGTTACTTTGTCATATATTCTTTAAATGCACAGAGCAACTTAAAGCTTAGAAAGCAAGAACATATCGCAGTGTATTTGAGCATATTAATTTGTTAAGCAAGTGTTAAAGCAAGTTGATCTGATCATTGTAAATGCATATATCACTTTAAAAATAAATTGTTATTCTATGTGTTGATGAATATTGGCTACTTCCTAGCTCCTAGACAATTGTCCCCTTTTCATGGAAACTTTTCCCTCTGGGTAAATTGTTAATGGTGCAAATGGCAGCAGAAAGTAAGAGTTAATCTTCTGATATGATTTTCAACATTGCTTATTATCTGCTTCAAATTTTTGGGCCCCAGGTTCATTTCCACACCTCCTTTTATCAATATTATTTCTAACACCAGTATTAGTCAGAGATGCTCATTCAATCCCATTGTACTTTAGCTTTCTTCCTTTTTTCTCCAGCCTGCACTTCTCTCAATTCTAGCATGTTATGCCTCCATGTTTCACCAACTCTTTATGGATCTTTGCGTACACATGTCCCTTCTCTGTGAACTGCCTACGCTAGACTCATTTGCTTATATGCAGACTTTATTTATTTTTGTACACGATTTGTGCATTTCCTGTATCCATTTCCTCACATTCATATTTTTTTTTTATCTGCTCCCTTGTAAAATGATAGAGGTTTGACTAAGTACACTAGTCTACCTAGTATTATGAAGAACTGAAAATAATAAAACAAATGCAAATATAACAACAAGAAATTAAGAGACCACAAGCAGATGACAAATAAATGCAGTAAGATTAAGGGCCTGTACTACAATTATTACCAGATAAGCACAATGCTTCCATTATCCAGCAGTTTGCAGAGTTCTCTGAAAGTAGCTTTGAGAACTCGTATTATGACATAATATATAATACCATGTCATATATGGTTTGCAATAGATCTGGAGCAATGGTATTTATCTGCTGCAACTGCCCCAAGTTCTCAGGGCATCTCTCAAGTACTCAATGCTTCAGATAACTCCAAAGGAAAAAAGATTTGATAGTCATATCCATTTGGCTTGCACAATGAACAATTTTGCTTCAATAAACCAAGAAGTTACTAAACTCAGATAAATTGGTTTGCTTCAGTAACAAATGAGTGATGAAGCAATAGGAAAGCAATCTGAGCAAGATTCATTAACAACAACAGACTGTGATGAAGCCATGGATCCTACATGTAGCTAGGAAAAGACTAGTTGACTCGGAATGACAAGAGGAATTCAATACCACTATTTGATCATAATTTCTCGGGATTATTTAACATTATTAAGGATTTATATATTTTGGAGTTCTATAGACTCCGTCATGTAATTGACTTAGCAAATAAATAAATAAATAGGAAAGGTAGAATCAGAGGACTTTTTTTCCAGTCGTCTGATTCTACCTTTCCAACCTTGTCGAACACACGGCTTGTGTGGAAGAACAATTAATTCAAAATAAATAAATAGATACATTCAGTATGTCTGGTTATCACAGTTATTAAAGCACAGAGATTATACAATGTGTGCAACAAACGGAAGCATAGTTGAGTTGCTCATTGCCTTCTGAATTATTTACAATTATTATTTGTGTATACGCATTTTAATTACTAGGATATGCTGATATACTGTCTACATTACAAACACTCTGTAAATATTTTACATTGTACTAAATTTCCCTAGACAAACATATTGGAAAATGTGAAAAAGACAATATCATTTAAAAACCTTTTCTTTCCTTACCCTGATTTTCTTGAGCCACGCAATTTCATTGTTGAGTAGTGTTTCAGCCGTGGGGAGGGGGCAATTAGATATAAAAGCGTAGTTGAGGAGGCGGCAAAGTAACTGGAAGTATTCATTGGAATTGCGCGCATTTTCCATCACTGTGGTGTTGAGCACCGTGAACAGCAGCGTGATGCAGAACTGCAGGGGCTGCTGGCTGGCACTGCACCACGTTGATATCAACAGGAACTGTTCTGCAGCAGCCACTCTCACTGATCTGCAACATTCAAGCATTATACTTCTTTCATACAAAACTTGGGAAAGTTTCTAATCACTTTGCCAACCATGCCCATATAATCTTAAGGTTATGCAAGTTTATTCCATTGCAATTACTGACTGTAGTAGAATAAATAAATACCACATACCCATGCAAATAAATTGCACAACTTGACAAACATTTAAATATACCGCATAAACTGTTATTCACCCATTCTTAAATACTGGACTTGCCTAGATGGCATATGATTAAACATCGGATTTGTATGCAAGTATATATTTAGTTTGGTTTTACTTGTGATATGGAATTAAGTTTTGCAATGTGTTTCATGTTCTTGTGTGTGAAGTTTTATAGTACATATACTGCATATTTCTGATGTTGCTACGTATTTCAACATTTTTCCATGCATCAAACATATAAACACATATTTTTAATCTTTTAATTTTAAAATAAACATTTAAACAGATTAGTGACAAAATAATACAGTTGTTACTATGGAGACACTCTCATAGAGGTTCAGAGTAAACTTTAAAGTATTAATGATAAATTGTGCAGTGTTTTAGGGAGAAATCTTGACATTTAAGTTTTGTCTTCTATGTTCAAGGTGAAAACTTAGTGTTTCATGAAGAAATTTCCCCAGAGTAAATAAGTGGCGCTATATACTGAAAATCAAATTACAACGATCAGAATAATGTCTAGAGAAGAGTATACATTATAAGTACTAGAGAGTACAAGCTTTAAGTTAACAATTTTAATGCACATTTTTGAAATTAAACATATTTTAAGATTTCGACAGCATCAACTCATGCATATTTTTAGATGTTTTAGTGCATACAAATCCGATGTCTACATATGACAGAGTAGAATACAACAATTGTATGTGCTGTTTTGATATTTATTAAGTGTTTTTTATAAAACTTAAAGCCATATTTAAAAAACAATAAATTGCAAAATGTTCATTAACACACAAGAAAAAAGAAGCTGTGTGTTATTCAATCACATTTGATACCCACATTTTTCTTGTTATAGCTTTGTGTTGGAGGTTGCTGTGATGTATTACATTTTTGGCAAGATGAGGCAAGATGTGTGCGCTACATCCTTACTTCCTTGGTGTAAAATGGTTTCAATGGTGTCACCATAAAGGCATTAGTAATTTCTTATTTTGTTTTTTTCCAATAAATATTTATTGCTATAAACTAAAACTAATTACATTAAATGCAAATAATTCATATGCATTTTACCTTATATTCAAACTGGGCAGCACTCAAATACCACATATCCCTAAACAAACATGCAAATGCTCACAGTCAAGACTCGAATCTGGATTACGACATTATTCGACATGGCGGCGAGTGGTGTTGTGACGCGAAGCATGCAGTATAAATATAGCAAAAACAATGGTAAATATACCGATACAGCAACTGAAGATGGTACTAATTTGAACCATATTAGTAAAGGAATTTATGTGAATGTAGGCAACCTGGGGGATCAAGGCAATTCGGTAAAGCAAACAAGTAAATTGTGTCAAGATGAATTGGTGATCGGGGGCGTGCGTGAAAAGGAAATGGCGGTGTCGCTTCATACAATCATTGACATTTTGAATAAGAATTTGAGAGAAGCGCAGAAAGAAATAATACGCCTTCGAAGTGAGAACAAGGTTCTGCAAAATGAGAGAGACGCGCTTTACAAAGACAAAACAGAAAGTGTCGTCCTGAGAAATGAAATTGAAGTATTAGAAAAAGAAATTACGGAAGTAAAAGAAGCAAACTTAATCCTTCAAATGAAGGTAGCAAGCAAGGATAATAATGGATATACTGAAGTGCTGCACAAACACAATAGAAGATATCAGCATCCAACTCAGAATAGTGGAATGCAACATACAAAATACAACAGAAGTGAGGTCGAAACGAAAAACAGATTTAATGTGCTGATGGATACTAGCCAAGTGAGTTCAAACTACCACGAAAACCATGTGAATAACAGCGTTAAAAGAAACAAATCGCCTGATGTTTTGGTAGTGGGAGACTCCATGATAAAGTTTGCAGGACAGTTGTGTAGAAATCGTGGACATGATGTGCGGTGCTTTCCGGGAATTAAGTTAAATGAACTAAAGCACCAAATGGAGAGAATTAACTTGAAAGAACGCAATCCTGACGTCGTGGTGGTGCATGCAGGATCTAATGATGTAAAACCAGGAGTATATGCAGAAGAAATCATGGGAGATACCATGGATATTATTAACTATATACGACGAGAGTCACCTAACGCCAAGATAATTATTAGTGGCATGATAAGACGGAGTGATACAACGGAAAAAAAAGTAATGAGGATTAATAAAGAACTGAATTGGCTGTGTTCCACAAAGATTTGCACATTTGTGGATGGAAATTTTTGGCTAGAGAATAATGAGTTTGGAAGAGACGGCATTCACTTCAACCGCGGAGGGTCTCATAAGTTTGGAATGCTGTTGTGCGATGTAATTAGTTCGGTGATAATGGGAAACGAGTAAACCGGGTGGTGGATGTTGCATTAATGACTGGAAATAGTGATCGAAGTGTGCAGGTGTTTAACAAAATATGCAGAACAGAAACTAATGTTGTAAGTGTGAATGCTTCTGGGGACCACTACTTTAAAGCTGTGGAATCCAACCAACTATCAGGGACGAACGATGTTATAGGTGCCACTTCGGCGAATCTCACTACCACTCTTACTAAATGTATGGATGGAACAGAAAAAACGAAACTGTTAAAGGTAAGTGATTCTGTAAGAAAGCCTATAAAAATAGATGCACACTATGTAACAATTTTTCATCAAAATGTCCAATCTATTCACAATAAATTAAATTACATTGAAATCCTATTAGATAAAGATCTGAATGAGGTTGGTGTCTTGTGCATTTCTGAGCACTGGTTAAAGAGCAATGAAATCGATTACATACAGATACCAAATTATACATTAGCCAGCTCATATTGTAGATCTAACAAAAGTGGGGGTGGGGTATTCATATTTATTAAAACAGGTATCCGTTTCATAAATATAGGTACATGCCGGACATTATGTCGTGAAAGTGATTTTGAAGTTGCAGGTGTGGATTTGATTGAACTAGATATTACTGTGATTGTTTTATACCGTGCCCCAGATAGTAATGTTAGGATTTTTCAAAATAGCTTAGAGAGACTACTCAACATTCTCGTGAAAACCAAAAAAAAATTTGCATTATGTGGTGATTTAAATATTGACTTTCTTAAAGACAGCAAAGAAAAGCAAGACCTCATACATCTGCTTAGAAGTTATAACCTAATGCATGTCATAACATCCCCTACAAGAATAACTAGTCGCTCAAAAACTGCGGTAGATCAAATTATAATTAATGAAAATTGCACATATAAAGCACAGGTGATAAATACAGGATTTAGTGATCATGAGGCGCAAATAATTCAAATTGAAACTAATAATACTAAGATGTTTAGATCAACATTCATAAAAAAAAGAATATTTAGCAATGATAATATTTTGTATATGAATTATCTCTTAAGCAAGGAAGATTGGCTTGATATGTATAATACAGCTGATACTAATGAGAAATTTAGATTGTTTGCAAATAGTTTTATGTTCTGCTTTAATACTGCATTTCCTCTCAAAACATCAAGAACCTCCAATGGGAAAGCTAAGAGAAATTGGTTAACTCCAGGTATAAGAAAGTCATGTGAACGTAGAAGATTACTATATGACTTAAGTAAGGGTAGTACAACGACAGATTTTGATAATTATTTTAAGAATTATAAACGCATACTAAATAAAGTTATAAGACAGGCTAAAATCAATAGTAATGACAATCATATTAAAAACTCTAAAAATAAGACCAAAGCTATGTGGCAAATAGTAAACCAAATGACTAATAAAACACGTCATATGCAAGGTAAAATAGAACTTGAGCATAATGATAGAAAGATTACTGATGCAACAGAAGTTGTTACATATTTTAATACCTACTTTACAGAAATAATTAAAGATTTGGTTCAAAATAGTAATGGACATCTTGGCAGTCTAATAAAGACTAATACTACCAATAATGTAAACTCTATATACCTTTATGAAGTTACGCCTGAGGAAGTGCTAAACATAATAAATGGATTGAATAATACATATTCTGCAGGTGTTGATGATGTACCAGATATAATTATAAAAAGATGTAGTGACCACATAATTGGTCCACTTGTCCATTTGTGTAATGTATCCATGACTAGTGGAATATTTCCAGACATGTTAAAAATATCTAAGGTTATACCCTTGCACAAAAAAGGGAAAAAGACTGAGGTAGCTAACTACCGTCCTATTTCCATACCCTCCGTATTTTCAAAGATATTGGAAAAAATAATGTATAGAAGACTTGTATCGTTTATTGGAAAAAATAATATAATTACTAATTCACAGCATGGATTCCGACGAGAAAAATCAACAGAGACTGCGATATATTCTTTCTTAAATAGTGTCATAACTGCTTTAGATAATAAAGATAAAGCAATTGGCATATTTCTAGATTTAACTAAAGCTTTCGATACTATTAACCACAAAATTTTGCTAACAAAATTATTTGACTTTGGTATAAGAGGATTAGCATATTCTTGGTTTGAATCTTACCTTACAAACCGTAAGCAAATAACAGAGATTACAGATTATAATGCTAACACTAATGCACTTTTGGCAGTTAGATCTAATGCACTTGATATAACTTATGGAGTACCACAAGGCTCTATACTTGGACCATTTTTATTTATCTTGTATATAAACGACTTAACAAATAACATACAAGCTCATAACATTGTTCTATTTGCAGATGATACTAATTTACTAATAACAGAAAAGAGTAATGAAATGTTAAATAATTCACTAAACCAGGCCAGTAAAGATCTGGTATATTGGTTAGATAATAACAACCTGGTTTTAAATACGGTCAAAACTGTTTGTCTTAAATTTCATATTACTGATAGTGCAAACAATAATTATAACATCCCTGAAGTAAAATTAAATAATAAATTAATCTCATATAAAAACGAGACAAACTTTTTGGGCTTGTGGATACAGAATAACTTGAAATGGAAAACTCATATAAAACATTTAATAACCAAATTAAGCAGGAATGTATATGCCTTAAGAATTTTAAGTCAAAATGTCAGTCTCCATGTGCTGTTAACAACTTATTATGCACATATACATTCAATAATTAAATATGGTATCATATTTTGGGGAAACTCACCAGAAACTAAGGATGTATTTATCAAACAAAAACAAGCCATATGAATTATATGTGGTAAAAAAAGGTTATGCTCATGTAAACCACTATTCAGAAAGCTTGGCATACTTACTTTGGCATGTTCTTATATATTGGAAACAGTCTTATTTGTAAAAAGAAATAAATTTAATGTTCAAAATAATGACAATGTCCATAGTCATTACACTAGACATAATAAGGATATACACTTAACCTCTGTCAGAACTACAGTATGTAAGAATGCAGTACTGCACTCCAGTATAAGGAATTATAATTCCCTACCTAATGCCATTAAAGATATAAATAATTATAATGTGTTTAAAACTAGAACAAAGGCTTTCTTGCAGGAACACTGCTTCTACACCGTAAAGGAATATTTACAGTTTAATAAATCCTTGTTTGCATAAGACATTGTACTAATACGTTAAGTTATCTAGTAGTATGTCATTTAATTTATAAATATATCTATTGTATATCATAGTTGAACTCAAATTATATATAACTTTATTGTAATGTAAATATATAAATTTAACTATTGACATATCCTGTATCAATGTACTATGTACTGAATTGATGTTAAAGGATTAATAAATTGAAAATTGATACTTCAATAGTTTAATCCTAGTATAAAAGATCTTTGTGATCCTATGTATCTGTGTGTATTTCACATTTTTCAAGTGAATCTATTTATTTGGAGATTTTATGGCTAAGTTCTGTGATAGAATGTTTTGTAAATCTGAGATTTCTCAGTAATTTATTCACTTTTAACAATAGCACTCATTAATTAAAGAAGATAATTAGCTGGTGTCCATGCACTTCTGACATACTTGCGCATGTCATGGCAACATATGTAAAATAAAAATCATAATAATAATTATGGTCTTTGACAAAATTGAAAATGAATGAGAATATGATTTACCATTTAAGGATTAATAAGAGAAAAAGAAACAAAAATAATTATTTATGCTGTAGTAGTCAAGCCCGTCATTCGCAATAAATGCCAAGCACACCACTACATTACAGAAATGGCATGCTACTTAGTTTGCTATAAAACATAAAGCTTACAGCGGATTGCATAGTGGCTTCCCTGGCAGATGAAAGCTTGGAAATTTTCTGTGATTTGATTTCATTATTTCAGTAGAACCTCTTTTAACAAGTTTTAAGGGATTTCATATTTCTTCCTTAAATAGGAGCTGTCCTAAGAAGGGGTTTCGTGGGAAATTTGTGGTAGGTATATTATAAGAAAGACTTCTAAACAAGAAGTAATAGATGGGCACATTAACGTGGATCGTGTCTGTCTCTCAACCAATTGTACAAATGCTCTGAGATTTTTGTCTTGTACTTGCATGACAAAGTCACTAGTTATTGGATTACCTCATATTCCTTCTTGTTTAGTGCAGATTATAACACCATATACATATTAATTTTAAACTAATTTATTGACACAATTACATTCAAATTCTATTTCCTGAAGTATCCCAAGATGGTGGTTTGCCTCTTCTTTCCCAGATGCCTCACAGAAAGCAGCTTTTGCTCAATCTGGTTACTGTTAACTAGGCTCTCGTTCACTCTGAAGGATGAGAAATACTGTCTGACCACATCCAACTCCTCCACTGCAGCAGCAAACGTTGGCTGTGCTCTCTCTTTCCCTTCTTGTTCTTCTATGACCTTGGTGCTTTCTCTCTGGTTACACAGCTTTGCAATATCCAACTGTGGTACTGAGGTGAAGATGTCATTAAAAGTTGCATATTCATCTTCCTTTGGTATTATCTTCCAATCTTCCTCAATATCGATGTCGTCTTCAAAGCATTTTTCACTATTGGCTGTAGCATTGAGCCCCGAATGATGAAAACAGTTTGATAACTTCTGGGGTGACCAGCTGCCATGCAGCTACAAACATGTGCATGGCCTGTAATATATTGAGTTTCATTTCCTCACCTCTTTCAAGGAAGGAGATAGCATTCTGCACAACTGCTTTACGGAACTTCACCTTTGTTGAGCAAATTATACCAGCTCTATACCTATGCTGCTGTATCTCCGGCCCTGATGTTTGAGGGTACAGAAAGAGATAGCTATATATCAGAATGGCCACCTTTAACAATACTAGCACCTTTAATTTCCATAGTAAAGGAAGCTATTTTGATTCATTTCAGCAGATAAATTGGGACTGTAATTTGATTTGTTTTAAGTTTTTAATAAACATAGCTTACTGTTGTTGCTTATAGATTTGCTACATGCAAAACACAATACGAAAGAAAAGAACTGAAAATCCAGCAAGGTTTGCAGTACTGGGTTAACTTGCACAGCAAAGGGTGAAAGTTGTCAATTACAGGCTCCCTCTCCATGTGCGTCCACTGCATTTTGGGTTGTGTTGCCAAGTCTCTTGTAAGCGAAGCATGTGTCATCAGTAGTTGTTTGCTTTAGTCCAGGTGAAGTTGTTTTTTTGTGCACATGCGATTTACTGCATTACGCTTGTTTGTTTCCTGTAAATGCTATCTCAATACTTTAAATACTTCAACATAGGCAACTACTGTGTTTTTCAAATGGGATGATGTTTGTCCTTGAGCGCGGCCAGAGCGGCAACCAATCGGAGTTCCGCTGTGTTGTCATATTGCATTCGCCGTAAGCTAAGCATGACGCGTGCTAAGCGAATGTGTTTCTAATACATATAATTTGCGCTAAGACAAAAATTCAAATTTTGCAAAAAGTAACCCACTAGAAGGTAGGGAGTAATTTTCGTAACACAACCGTAAAAACCACATATTTTTAGCTCAAATAGTTTTCATAATACAAACAAATAAACATTCCCATATGTTATAATATAACCACGTAAGCACTGTAATGGTCACATTATTTGTATGTATGCATTATTGTATACATTATGTATATATATTTGTAATTATACAGAACTACTGACTTGATGGTGATAAAGAATTATGTTGTAAAACCAAGGCGTTTGTTAAAGCTGAAAGAGAGCAAACAGCCCACCAAGCTCACTTGTGTTACTTGTAGAATCTGCAGAACGTGAGCCGTCACATGTTTATGATTGTGTGTTATTTTTAAATCTGGGTTGGAGTTTATTTACCCTACACAGTTAATATCAGTATTCAGTTGTTGTTCAGAGAGCAAGCAGCAAGAGTAAAATAGTGCAATGGCTTATTGTGGTGAATTTAGTGGCGAGTCAAAGAGGCAGGTATTGCGAAGTCAGGCTCGAAGTATTATATTTAGGGTCTACTCGTTTTTTAAAAAATGTAACAATGAGGAACACAGAAATCAACTTGATTTCAAAAATCCTCAACAGCTTACTGCTAAAGCGTGTTGTGTCGGTAAAGCAAGTGTGTCTCGCATTTGCGGAGAGGCAAGAAAATCTGTTCCCAGTGATACTCCAGTGTTTGTATCGCCCAGAAAGCACATTGGACCTCCGAAGAGGATTACAAATTTAACTGACTTTGACAAGGACGTTGTACGCAGAACTGTTTTCGAGTTTTATGACCAAGGTGAATTCCCAACAATACAGAAAATAACTTGTGCCCTTAGAACTAAAATATCATACACTGGTTCAAATTCATCTACTTATAGAATTTTGAGAGGATTAGGGTTCAGGTACAGAAAGACAAATGATGGGCGACAATTTTTAATGGAGAGGAGTGACATTGTTGCGGCAAGAATAAAATTCTTACGCAAAATGCACGAAATTCGCAATTCTTGCGATACGAGACCTATATTTTACTTAGATGAGACATGGGTAAATAAAAACCACACTCAAAATTCAATCTGGCAAGATTCCTCAAAAAAGGGTGGCCTGAAGGTACCTGTTGGAAAAGGCAGTCGACTTATCATTTGTCATGTAGGGTCCGCTAAGACAGGATTTGTACCTGAAAGCAAATGGATTTTTCTGTCCAAAACCACCTCAGATTATCACGAAGAGATGACAGCTGATACGTTTAAAGAATGGTTTTTGAACAGATTCCTAAATTATTTAGAAGAGGGAAGCATAATTATAATGGATAATGCACCATATCATTCGGTTATTGAAAACAAAGTACCGAATACTGCCAGTAGAAAGAACGAAATTGTTGAATGGTTGCAAAAAAAGGGGGTTGAATTTTCGGCAACAGAAACTAAAAATGAGTTACTGCAACGAGTACTTCCATTTAAAAACCAGGGAAAAGTGTATCAGCTGGATCAACTTGCAATGGAAATGGGACACGAGGTAATCCGCCTCCCCCCTTATCACTGCCAGTATAATCCAATTGAGTTAGTATGGGCTCAAATAAAACGAGGGGTTGCAAACAGAAATAACACTTTTAAACTGACTGACGTTGAACGTCTTATTCACGAAGAAATTGACAAGGTAACTCAACAAGACTGGGAAGCCTGCGTGAGACATGCAGAAAAACTACAAGAAGACGACTTTTGGAAAGAAATAGGCCGTGACGATATTTTGGAACCTATCATCATAAATTTGCAAGACTCAGACGATGAAGACAGTGTCAGTGACGAATTGCCTCTTCACGTAACTGATGCCAGTGATACGGATGAGCCACTGGCAGTTCCATTGGATTAAAAGCACAGGTAATTCATATCCTATAATTATATAACACTTAAAAAATACGTACGTAGCATGCGAGTATATTCCCAATTATGAATTTAAACACCAGGAGAATTACAAAAGTTTAGATAATTCAGTTTGGGTTGCTTTACGTCGACCATTCTAGCGACAGGCAGATGTGAGAGTGAGAGGGAAATATGAAAAGAGTGGGGGTAACGAGGTGGCAACGCTGTGCACGCAAATGCATCTTATTCGCTGTAGCTCAGAACTCTTCCCATTTGAAACTAATAGTATTTCATTGTTTGCATTTTATGAAGAGATGGCACAGGTATTGTCTGTTCAGAGTCTTTTGAGTCAGTGGAGAGGGAGGGGTAAAAAATATCTGGCACACGGCTAGCTCAGCTTTGTGTGGCTGTTCTCTGTTCTAGCTACTGTGCAATGTGCAAATTCCTTATCTCCCCCTTCCACTGGCTCAAAAGACTCTGAACAAACAATACACAGATATTTTCACAGTAGGGGCAAGAATTGGCAACACTGCCTCTCTCGGTTGCACTAAATGTCAGAGCCAGAGATAAAACGGCGGTAGTGTAGACACTGCAGATGGCTAGTACAATTAGGTGGAAAGAAAACTACCTTTATGTTATGTGCAAAAAAAATACATCAGGAGGATGAGCAAGACATTTGTTATTGAACAGCAGTATCTTTCTTCCCATTGATCCCATTCTGGCATCTAAAGATCTTAAAAATTTTGAAAAAATCTTAAGTTATCCAGACACTCTTGATGAAGTCATACCTGCAGTGTACAAATGTTCTTGAAGCACCTTGGAGTTTTGAATTTCCCAATAATTAAAGGGGAAAGTTTATCATTGCTATACTGTTGGTGCATAACAAAGCAGTAAATCGTTCCTTGCTTACTTTGCCCCCATAACATTTTTCTCTGCAAACTTCATGTTTTATTTGAAAGCAAAATTAAAAATACACCCATTTCATTTACATTAAAAACACCTTTAGGGTCATAGCCCTCAAGAAGATGCAATGTTTTATTTTTGCAAACTCCAACAGTTTCTTCATGTACACGTCACTTTCACCGCACATAATTCCAATGCTTCTTCCCATAAAATACTTCCATCAAGTGGAGTGTTCTCACATCTTTTTCCACTTCATTAATATATTTTCTAATTCATAATATGGTGAAACACGCATATTCTTATGCTTCTTGACCGCAGGACCACACTGCACCGTGGCATTCAAAATAAAATCCTTTTATTTAAAGGTGAGTCGGAATTGTAACACTAACATCACTTAAGTTTACTCACTTAACATGTTTCGGGAAACCGTTGTTCCCATCCTCAGAAGGTTGAATATAGTTTTGTAGAACTGATTCGGAGGGCTTTGAAAGGATTTTCATGAGTTTGTAGCTGTATTAGAAAAACCTTGTGGGATAACTATTTCTAAATTTATTTAGGACATGGAGAATTGCACATTTTAAGTAATAATTATGTCTATGATATAATATATAAAATAACTATGGCAGCAATGGATTTATTACTATTACAAGCATAACTATAACCAAAAGTCTCTGTTTAAACATCACGAAAGATAACTATAAATTAATGGCGAACCATTGGGTGCAAAGATATGATGCTTTCTTGTACTTGTTCAGGAAAACGTCGCGTTTTATCCTAGCTACTTGTTGCTTTTCTGAAATATGAAATACTCATGTGCGCACATGTTATTGCAATTAAAGTTTTACCAGTGGCGATGTGTAATGTCCGTGTGAGGAAATGCTGCACTGTTGCTATTTGCTAGTGCCATATTAGTGGACACGCCTCAAAGGTCAAGAGCAGCACACATAACCAAATCGATATATCCATGCGAAGGCTGAGATATGCTGCCTTTATGTTTGTTATGTTCCTTAAAAGCAGACTTTTTATTAATTAAAGGTTCGTTATTAGTAGTTTACTTTAACATTGTGCTTATGGGACTTTTGAAAATGTTTATTACAACTGGGAATTCTTTAAAAGCTGGGATATTAAAACTGTTCTATGTATTTAGAGTCATAAAATATGTTGTTATTCACCAATGGCACTGGGGATTAATTGATCTGCATCATTTTCCTTCTGGCTTTCATATATAAAGTCTGTAAGTTATCACTTTTAAGGCCTTTGCACGAGTCATAAAATACTGAATGATAAATTTGCCCCAATCCCTGTACCCTAATGCTTCTAATGAATGCTCATTTGTCACTCCATTACGTGCTTTCCCTAATATTTGTTTCAAACTGTCTGCAATTCTTGGTGAAAAAATATATGCAAGAGATTTATTGAATTCCTTTTCTGTGAGGTTAAGAGGGGGCAAATAAAGGATATATAAATATAATATATTCAATGTAATAAAATTCAGAAAACCGTAAAAATTAAAACATTTTAATTATGAACGCAGATACATGAAGAGATATAATTCATGCAGAAGTTTGACAACATGCTTTAACTGGCCAACAGAATTCAAATTATAAATTATGAGGAAAATTTAAAAGTTTGCCATAGAATGTTAGTCTTGAGGGAACAAGAATAAAATTCTACGGACGTATTGCTGGAATTTGTAAAGTAGAGTTAATATGGTGAGAGTCATGGGAAGCAATGCACACAAGTATATTTCAATAAATCTAAAACAATAATTGGATAATTGTTCATTTCAATTTTACTCAATTGTAAAGGTAGCCATTTCTTCCTCTTGTTATTGATAGTTAGGGTGTTTTCATTCTTTTCTTTAATGTGGTTGGCAATTTGCTGTAGAATCATCGTTATATGATTCATTAATGGTAGTATAAAGTTTGCATAATACTTTCTGGTACAGATAAATCAAAATGAAGCAAACCATTGAATTGCTTAATTCAGTGTTGCCGCAAAAATTTCAAAATCAATTTCCTGAGAATGTCTTAAAACTTTCCTTTACTTTGAACAAAAATGGGTAAAGGATTCCTTAACATAATTACACCTCCATCATCCCTGCAGCTCCCTTTTAAACACAGCCTTCATTTGATATAAAACCCTGGGAAAGCTAGAATAATTCACATAATTGCAGACAAACCATCATGCATTCCAGCAGCATTGTATATTGCAACTGAGGTATAGGAAGAGAGCAGCAACTCTACCATTTAATTTCTGTTCCATCTGGACTTTAAAGAAAAACAAGTAAATACTAAAATTCTAATTTTCAATGCACTACATCATAAAATGTTTGTTATTTTGCATTTGTATGTGCCTCTACATAATTTCAGTGCACTTATGCCAAAATTCTTTGATATGATTTTAGCAACATCTCCATGTGACACATCGTCTCTAACGCTCCCTATTTATGACCTTTGGAGGTTACCTCATTCCACCAAGCGATGACTGGAACCATTTCTGAGGCGAAGGCACCCAGAGGGCAGAGTCCAATACCTCTGATGGTAGGGTGATGAAGATGGCATTGTAATGAGAGGACCTACAGCTTTTACCGTGGACTCCAAACCACGTTGAGCAAGTCACAGGTTAAGGCATGGATAGGGCCGACTTAAAATCACCACCCCAGAGCCGGAATTGAATCCCAGACCCTCAGAAGAACAAGAGCCAGAAATGAAAGCACTGCATTACCCTGGCACTCTGTCCATGTGATGTATAACTCATTAAAAAAGTTTTGTTTTAAGAGACTAGAACAAAATCATGTAAATATGTTTAATTTTTGAGTATAACCACAATTACCTGTTTTTACACAGTAAAAGCAAATCAATGATGAAAGTGTGCCACATTTTGTCCTTTGTTAGGCTTTCCAGTGTTTTAGGATTCAGCACCAGAGCTACAGTTAGCACCTCCAATGCTTCTTTACAGACTAGAAGTAAAAAATAAAAACATGAAGACCATTAGTGTAGCACTTAATGCGGAAAAAGAGCAATGAAACAAAGAAGCAGACATAGATCTCAAAAAATTAGTTTCTATTACTGATATATCCATTCTTTAATTGAAATGAAGGTTTTGCAAATACTCGAATTAATTTTATTAAGCTTTCACCATAGTGGAAAGGCATGAGCTTTTGTATTCTACACTATTACTTCCAAGCACCTGGGAACTTAATCTGTTGCTATTTCTAAAATGTTCTTTAACTATAGCTTCTAAATTATGTTTAGTTTTTCCATTGTAAAGCCTAGTTCATAATAACTGGGAAAGGAAACTAAAATGAGAACAATAAAGTTAAAATACATGTATTACAATGCAAGTGTTCACAACCAACAAAAAGCTTTCCCAGCCCCCATGAACTCGAAAGACAACTTGGTCAGTTTTAACTTGTTTGTTCGCATTTCTAGGAATAGTATATTACATCCATATGGTGCATACTAAACTCTTCTCTGTAGAAATTATTCAAGGCAGTGGTGGCATGAAACTTAAGCTCTCTCTACTCGCAGGCTGGGAAAATTACACCAGAAGAAATTTCCGCAAACGTGGATCCCAAATAGAGTTGCCAATAACATCCATTTCACTCGTTCACTTCATATGGCAAATAATGAGACTCCTCGTTTATTGAAGCCCAACCCATTCAAAAAGCAGCAACAAATATACTGTACTATGATTAAGCTTCTGGTTCACATGACCTCTCATGGGAATTGGACATTTACTTGTTTGAATATTTTCTTGTTCGAGAGTTCACATCATAGTGTCGTAAAGCGTATTGCTTCAGTGCATTAGGGGCAATTTAATGACAATATCATTTGCCATGTTACTGTGTTTTCGACTTTGTTTCTACTTACTCTTATGGTCAAAACTTCTTTTGCTACATTATGTTACACAAAATCTATTTTGTCATCTTCTATTCTGTCATTAGACCTAAGCAAAACATAAAATATGATGCAAAATAAAAGTCATAAAAGTTTTATATACAATTTCATTCATAATTTCTATGGAAGGAAAAAAAAAAACCAGAGCAGTGTGTATAAACATTTAATCAAATAAGCATTATAAATTATATATACAGTAGAATCTCATTAGTACGTTTTTGCATGGACCCAAGGATTTGGACACCATAGACAGGAAAACATGTTAACGAAAATACAAAATTTGCAATTTAAGAACATAATTATGTAATAAAATCAAGTAATTACTACATTTCAATGGGAACTGTAATCGATTTGAGTCCAATTGCTGAATACAATTCACGTTTCCATCTTAAATTCAATTCATATTGAGATAGATTTGGATACACAAAGTCTGAGAATAAATAATTCAAGCTTTTATGTTGGTAAAACTGGATTTATGTTGGTGAACCTGTTAAACATGTTAGTTTCTCTGTATAATTTAAGTAGGTTTTGAGGTTAGTGAATGTTTTTGAGAAGAATAAATTGCAAATTATGGAAGCGATAAAAGTGGCTTTGCTGTGTGTTTTATTACACATGTGATAATTTCCACTGAAAAAAAACAAGTGAAGAGCATGCATCGTGTTATGAGTACAGTAGAAGATAGTATCTTTGGCGTATTCAATACGATTTGAATATGGTAAGTGTTTCCATGAAACAAATTTAGATTCAATCTTTTTCCGATTCTACTTTCCAAGAGGAAAATTTTCTTTTAGCACTTTTCCCTTCTTCAAAAGCAGTTTCAATCAGTTTATGTTTGCTAACAATCGTGTTTAAGTTTGACGAGGGAATGTTTAACTTCTGCGTTATATTCACACGTTTCATATTTGGATTGCAAGCTACTTCTTCAAGGATTTAAGTTTTTCACTGTTGGTTATTTGTCACATTTTCTTTTTCTCCATTGCGAACGAAAAGTTAAAATACCATGTACGTATGTTTGGTCAATACTCAACAGTAAAAATTATTGGTGTTTAGTGCACCAAGCATTCTATTTCCTGCCCACACAAATATACGTGCATGCATGTCATTGGCTGCCGGTCTCCACTTCATGACCAAGGATTGACCAAAATAGTGAATGAGGATGTCAAACTTTGTACATGTTAAGTGCCTACTCCTACTGGACCAACCAAGGATTGGCCAAAACAGCTAATGAGGACGTCAGGCTTCAAACTTAGTAAGTGGGACCAAGAAAACATACTAAACAAATGTTATTTATTAGATTTGGTGCATTTTGTGCTGAAACTTTTATAATTCAATGTAATACATGAGAAAACGTGTTAATGAGGAACATGCTAACAAGATTCCACTGTAATATAATTAAATAATGATTATTCTTTTAACTCCAGAATTTGTGCAACTGTCATTTAAGTAAATTATCTACTACCAACCTTCAACATAAATTAAGGTTAATTACGTTGATATTGTAATGAAAAGAAGCTAGAAACAGTGATGTGTATTGAATTTATTTAAAGGTGAGTCGGAATTGTTACACTAACATCACTTAAGTTTACTCACTTAACATGTTTCGGGAAACCGTTGTTCCCATCCTCAGAAGGTTAATTCGACTGACTAAGGTTAATTAACTAAAAAAATTGTTGTTTTACTTTAATGTACATACAACAGTTGTATTTAAAATTATGTTTTGTTTTAACATGATACAAATTAACAAACATGAGAATTAACTCGGTAATGAAAGAATCTCTAACAGGAAACTAACAATACTTGAAAGCACCTTAATGTTATAAATATGTAGTACAAAATCTCCAACAGTATAAAACCAAGGGGTTTTTTAAAAGTAAATTTAAGAACACTCAACACTTATTAATTATTATTATTATTATTATTATTATTATTATTATTATTATTATTATTATTATTATTATTATTATTATTATTATTATTATTCCTTTTTTTCTTTTCTCTCAACAATAATCCTGAAGCGTTTCCATACAATGTTTTGTTTAATTTTAAGGAACATTTTCACTTGTACTGCTCAACTCCATACCAGAATATCATGCAAACTCAGGCTGTGCATAAGGCATCATGGTGCAACAATGTCACTGAAGCAAACAGACTGAGGCTTCCCCTCGAGTCTGGTCACACTGGGCATTCCAACAGGAAATTATACACACACTCATTTGATATCCATACAGAATGGACTGAGAGTGGGGCACAGTTTGAGTTTTAGTATACTCAACTCGCCCATTTACACAAGCTCATTTGTGTTCGAAGGCATGAATGATACAAATTAATGACCAATGCTAGTATGAAGGACAGTTCTGGTCATGACTCCCTCAGATTCACTATGTGTTGGTTCTTCTAGCAATAGTGTCACTTGCTTTTTTATTTGCAACTCAAACCTGGCCCACTGGTTCAAAAAAGCACAAAAATCATCAATAAATAGTAGAAATTAACACACAACAATAAAGAATAAACAACTTTAATGTACACTAATAAATAATAAAGGAATGACATGTAGCACAACACTTTCTCCAGGGGAATTGGAAATAGTAATGGATCTGTGTTTAAAAAATGTTTACTTTATCCATTTTGATATTGGCTAACCTGCATTATGTTAGGTGGATTGGAAGCAGGTGAAAAAATATCAGTGGTCAGTTACAAACAAATGATGTCCTAACATGCAAAATCAACCTTCCATGTTGCTATTGATATGCTTATCTTTATGCATTCCCATTATCATTGCGGTGTATTGTGAACCAATATGTTGCACTGCTTTGCAACCCATTTCTGTTCTGGTTTCAGTTCTCAAGTTATTATGCATCAGCCTTAAATCTGAACACAATCCAATGAACTCTTAGAACTATTTTCTGAAATTTTGATGTTTTAAATTATTGTTAATAAATATTAATTCTTAAGGATTCATATTTCACTTTAATTATCATGGAAAAAATAAGTAAAGCCAATTTGCATACTTTGGTTTACTGTTACTAATTTGCATTTCCTTATTGTTAATGACATGAAAGTTTAAAGCGAAGCTGCAGTAAAAATAGAATGGAAATCAGAACAAGGTAGAAACGCATAGACTGGGAAGAGGAATGTCTATTGACTGACCACTGATGTTTTTTTCACCTGTTTTCAACTCAGGCACCATTATGCAAGTTAACCAACTTCAAAATTCAACATGCTAAACGTTTTATAAAAGTCACAGGATTAGCATTCACAGTTTCACTTCTGAAGCATCAGCCTAATCTATTTATAACAAATAGTATATATCATAGTTTGTTTTCTGCTACTTTTTGTTTTTCTAAACCTGCTACTAGAGAGAGGTATAGCAATAGTTATAGTTCACAGTGTTCTTGAGTAATTTCTACCATGAAGAAAACTACCACAAGTGAATACAACACACCATTACTGGGAACAATAGGGAGAAGTTAAATCTTGACCAAGTTTCCCATTCCCAAGCTCTGCTAAGCTTGCCATTAATTGCAAAAGCTCATATACATGTATTTTAACTTTATTGCTCCTGTTCATGATGGTGAACCAGCTTTAAGACCTGCAATTACAGAAGCAGGTATCTGACACAGCTTACATTATCCCAGACCAAAAGTCATCTATCTCATGCTGACTTGCAAGAAAATATGAACAAAATTTAAATAAAGGTATAGTTTTATAAACACACCAAGCAAGCTAAACTTCAACAATACTGGGCACACATAGTGTAATCCTTTCATGGTACCAGCATTGCTAGAAGCTTGAACAGATAGTAATTCTAAAAAAAAGACTAATTATAAGAATCACATAATCTTATTTTACACATAAGTACAAACAAGAATCACAAAATATTATTCTACAAATAAGTACAAACTTGAAAACTATGCACCTAGAACATCCTCTCCATCAGGTAGCTTTGTGGCTGATTTGTCATGCATGCGATGAAGTTCATCGGGTGTGGCATTTAACAATTGTAAGTTGCCGCTACTTGCTGCCCATGCTAGTCGGATAATGGCACGGATGGTAGTGATGTTAGGTAGCTCCCATGCAAGTGCCTGAACAAACATTGGTCTTGAACGATCTCCTTCATTCCCTGACAACAGAATCTTAAAAAAAAAACAAATCAAAATGTTTTAATTCTTACAATGCTTCTATCAATGCACTAAGATGACATTACCTGTATACAGAGTGGACCATTTAAGTTCAGACTACAATATCTCCAAAACTAAGCATTGTTGACAGAACTGTTGCTTGATATTATGGGGGGAAAGTTTTATTTGGAGGACGTTATGATAGTCATTTTAGGGTAATTTAATTTTTTAAAATGGGAATCCACAATTAGGATCAAATTAAATTGAGCCTAAAATGACCATCACAACGTCCTCCAAATAAAACACAACTAATGGCATATATTTTCCCCGATTATATCAAGCAACTTTTATCTAAGACATTTCTTTCTACAACACTTTGTTTTGGGGATACTGTACAGTGTCAACTTAAATGGTCCACCCTGTATAAAAACAACAAAGATACCAGCAACCACACAAGAACTCATTTATCGGGCCCTCATTAATCCGGATCTCTGGGTTATCCGGATTCATTTTTTGTTTCCTTTTTCTTTTGTTTTTTAAACACGAAAATGTGTGGTATACAGTTGGTATGCTACGGTATATGTACTGTTATGTTGACACTACAGGTAGCATAGAGATCAACAGTCCCACGCTACCATCTACCGTTACTATGGTCAGTGTGGATCTGTTCCTTACAGAGTTAAGAAGCTGTACTGGTATTGTTCTTTTGTTTACATGTTTTGAATGTGTGTGCGAGCGAAATAAATTCACTCACAGAGGCAACAGAAAAACTAATGGTTTATCCACAACGTCAGCTGGAAACAACTCCAGTCGAACTGATGTTAGTGAAATGTCTATGCGATCATGCTACTCTCAAGGCCCCACACGTTTGAAACAAAAGAAACTTGCACACTACATATTTCATAAATAAACATGAGTACACTACAGTAAACATAGAGTTTAAGTGCCAAAAAAGTGTTTCTTTTTAGTGCCAAAATACATAAAAAGGTTTGTATATTGCAGTTTTTGCATTTAGAAAAATACTTCCAGATTACTGGATTTTTGTTAATCTGGATTACCTCTGGCCCAACCTAGTCCAGATAAACGAGTTTTTTGTGTACACTTTACAATCGTCTTTTAAACTGTCTTTATCTTACAAGTTAGTTTATAAAAATAACTGTGAAAACTTTATTGAAAATTCATACAGTGAAATCTTAACCTTTCCTCATTAGTATGTTTTATTGCTTATCAAGTCATAATTTTTAAGTCCTGATTCATTGCATTAAATTAATTAAAAATGCCTCACTTGTCACATCAGAAGTTTCACTATTTTTGTTTAGTACAATCGCATTTTCCCCAACCCTGAGGAATGTTTTTCCACCTTTCTAGAATGTGGACCTTTTCAAAGATAACATACATTGTTTTTGGCCATGAATGGGTGAAAGTTGCAACTAGTAGGTAGCACGACCTTGAACAGTCCAATGTCCTCCCCTACTTACTGATGAAAAAGAGTGTGAGTTGACTGCTGCAAAGCGTGAGAAGCATAATGCATTGAGTTGACCATAGCATACACATTTATGTTACCGAAGAAGCCTAAAAACTGCGTTTAATGTATTGCCATAACGGAGAAGAAAAAAGTTATCTTAAATAGTGACAAAATTAAAATACTTCAAAAGTAGATAGAAATCATCTTAAGCGAATGGAACTGGCACGACATTTAAAACTCACTCCAACTTTAAACACGATTCTAAGCAATCGAAGCAAAATAGAAAATGCATACAAGGACAACAGGAATGGAAAAAGCAAATGTGTGCATGAAGGAAAGTTTCCAGAGCTTGAGATGGCAGCAAGTATAACCTCAAAACAACTTCAACAAGCATAAGCTAGTTCTTTAATTTTTATACATTGTTTTAAATTGAATATATAGAATGTTTTCTTGTTTAGTATGTTTTATATTCTTATCCCCTGCAGAAACATATTCATGAGGTTTCACTGTATTTTATTCTGTAAAGCGTACCATCAAGTGGCAAAAGTTAAAATGTTTATTCTGTCATCACCTAGTCATTTACTTTGCAAATTAAAAATCTAAAATTCCTGCTACTCTATCATGAAAAATAATTTTCAAAATTGTACCCTTAAATGATGCAACATCCTCAATTTGGAAGTCATGTGAAACAGGTTTTCTTAATAACTTTATCATGATACTTGCAGTGCTTTATTGTTTTAGAAACTGTAATCAGATTTAATACCAAAATATTACATATCAGACTTCTTTTTTATTTGTTTTCCAACAAAACTTAAAAATAGAAGTTATCTGTTGATTTTTACAATATACAAAAATGTTCAACTTGCAACACAATACAGTTTTTGATAAATAAAGATGAAGCATAAATTAGTTTTATATAAATTATTTCTTAATACTGTACTATTTACTCTAAATATTAATGATCCAAGACGAATGGAGACCATCCAAGTGTCTGGGCTGTAGATACTACTATTAATAATAATCACATTTAAATGCAGCCAACATAGTGTGAACAAAATCAGAAAGCATTCCAAAATCAACACTCAATAAGCCTTTGTTCAAGTGTATACCAAGTTAAGTCTTAAATGATGTCATTAGTGATTCCCATCTATTAGTAAACCTCAGAACTTTAGAGAAGTGACCATTTATGCACCTACAACAGTTACAAAATTATTAAATCAGGCTCAAGTAATTACTTTTAAATTATACAGATTAAATAGCAAAGCAAGGATGTTGACATTTTTGAGTATGACTACTATAAGAATCACAATATGCTGTCCATAATTAGCAGCACAATGTATGAGGGACATTCAAATTAAAATTGGAATTTTTTAACACAGCTTTATTGGAGATACATAAAAATACAAATGGGATGCCTTATTTTTCTACATAGTTTCTTTCAACAGATATAACTTTTTCCATTGGATAGGAAGCTTCCTAATCCCTTAATGGAAAAAAAGAAGAGGGATATAGCAAATTGCTCAAATACTGTTCAACTGCAGCATTGTCTTTAAATCTCTCCCCTCCTAATGCCTCCTTCAGTAGACCAAACATATGTCTCAGGGGAACAAGTAGTCTGGACTGTAAAGTGGGTGCTCAAGAGGTAGCCAGTGTAATTTATTGAGTTTATCACTAGTTAAAGCTGCTGTATGAGGCCATGCGTTGTCATGCAGGACATCATGATTCAGTTACCGGTATCATCTTTGGAAATAAGCAGTCTTGGCTTTGTCCATCATCTGGCAGTAGTAAGCCATATTCACCATCCTTCGATCAGGTAGATCAGAGGTGGAGAAAACGTGACTTGCGAGGCATTTTGACTCGCAGGCGCACGTTCCCTCTCTGCAACCGTCCGTTTGATTTTCACGTGCTGCTGAGTGATGCAGTGCGTGTTGCATATTTAGTGACTCACGGAGGGAAGTCGTTTTCGCCACCCTTGAGGTAGATAGTCTAGAGAAATATACCTTTTTGAGTCATTTTTAGCAATAAGCAGTCTTGGCTTTGTCTAGAAGCTGGCAGTAGTAGGTCACATTCACCGTTCTTCAATAATGTAGGTAGTCAATGAGTATTGCACCTTTTTGAGTCCCAAAATAGAGTTGCCAAAACTTTCCTGGCTGGGTCAAGTCTTGGCTTTATCAGTGCCCCCTTTCAACTCCCCTCCACTCCATACTCGTCCTCTTGTTCTCTAGAGTATATTGAGGGACCCATGTTTTGTCGCAAGTCATGATACAGTCCAAAAAAGCCTCTCCTTTTTCAAAGCAATTCAGAAGTCATTGGCAAATGTCTTTCTGTACATTCTTTTATGTCTCGGTGAAAAGATGTGAAACTACCTTGCTGATATTTTTCTGTATCCAAAGTGTTGGATACAATGGTATGGACACTTCCAAAAGTTATAGCCACCACTGATGCAATCTTGGCAACAGTAATGCTGCTATTGCTTTCCACAAGATCATGCACAGACTAAATATTGTCTTCATTGGCACTGGTCACCAGACGCTGTTTAAGGCTTTGATTTTCCACCATATCATGACAATTTCTAATGAGCCCAATCAAACACTTGGATTTTACGCAAAGTAGCATCATCAAACTGTGCTTGGAGTCTCTTCAAAATTTCTCCTGACTTCACACCTTTGTTGACGAGAAAACAAATAATAATGCATTGTGCAACACGCTGGTATTTTCTATTCACTCATAGCGATACTGAAATGTTGGACATGAGTGTAAAGGATGTGGAAATGGCTACTTCCTGTTCACTCATAGCGATACTGAAATGGTGGACATGAGTGTAAAGGACGTGGAAATGGCTATCTCCTTTTCAGTCGCCGCTGATTTCTCAGCTTGCCACACTGCTCATGTCACATGAGTCAAATGAACAAAATTCCAATTTATATTTGAATGACCCTCACATTACCAAATTGTTCTGCAACTTTTTTAGTTAGGCTGTCTTTTCTGTTAAAATCTGAAAAGGAGCTTTCCACTGACGATGTTATAGGCATGAAGTTGAAATCTGTTACATTTTCATGTTTTTGTTCTTCTGGGCTTTGTTTTCCTCTGCACACCTAATGGGAAAATTTCATAGTTGTTATTCAATTCTGGGCCCTGGCAATGAAGTACTCTTACTCCCCAATATCTCTCTTCGATGGATCCAGCAGATAGTACTTAACAGGTTTGAATGTGTTCCTTGGTCATTTCTTCTTTGTTGCATAGAAGACAATTTGGGCTTATATAAATTCCTAATTTATGTAGATAAGGAAATTAAACAGTCAAAGGGAGAAAATTTAAGGCAATTTTGCAAAGCTAAAACCTGAAACTGTATTAGGACCAAAAATCAGAAGAGTGGTTTTTGGTCACTTTTTTCACCGAATTCCAGTATAACCGAATACCCTTAAAAACTTGGATTTCCTACCACAACAAAAATTTTTCTTACCCTTGAATGGAAAACAATTCTTGTCCTTTTATATTGCTAAGTAATGTAGCTGAATACACAGCAGAAAGAGGATAAAAATGGAAGGTAAACATTTTAAGTTCCATTGCATATTGCTGTGAATCATTCAGATGTTAACCAAAGGGTTTGTGAAATATGACACAGCTGTGAAGGATCATGTTTCACTGTCAACTCAAATTCACCTCTATTCTCCACACTGCATCATTTGTGTAATTATTTTTAAAATTTGTTTAAAAAGTCTTCTTTTTGGCAGTTTTAGGAAAAAAAAGAAGGGGGAAGCAATAATATGGGCAATAACCAATCTACAATGCGAATTCACTATCTAAACCATCCGCAATTATAGTTTGTATGAAAGAATTGAATGTGCATTTGCTGTAAAATTTAAGGTCTTAATTATTACATATGTCTATTTCGAAATTCAAGAACTGTTTTTAAGCTAGCAAGTTTTCTCTCTTAATGTGAATATTAATCAGGTTCAACAGTATGCAACCATAATCTTACCTGTTCTGCGAGACCTTGTGCCAACTTAAGTGCAACACTCCGCAACATGTACTCCGTACTTTGATTAGGAATGCTACTCAAAGCCTGTCTCAAAACGGTGACAGAACTGCGAGGTGAGTTCCCACTGGGAGTACAGTTTGTGTTTATTGTAGTTAGTGCCAGATTGCCAGAGTTGCCATCTCCTAAGCAACAGTCTGTTTGCTGCAGGGTGAGGGGCTGCGGATCATCAACCACTCGAACCATAACATGGCCAATCACAGTCAGGAGCAGCTTGCACATCTTCAGCACAGTAAGGTAGGCAGACCTAATAACATATTCTCGTTACTAAACATGAAATTATTATACCTCAAAGTATGCTTGCACATAGGCACTTAAAATTGTCAAGATTTTCCCTATAAATAAAGTAATGTAGAACAAAAATTAGGGAACACACATTCATTTTGTCTATGCTATTTTATATTAATATTAATTTTTAAAACAGTGCATCTCCTTCAGTGTACAATGCTAGGTAAACTTTCTTTACCTAAAGGTGATTATTAACAATTTTTGTGGCAATAAATTAGCAAATTGTCTCATTCTCAGCAAGTTATCCTCTTGCTATTTTTGAGGATAGGTGACCTAACATCTGTTTATAACTGTAGATGTCATACTGAAAATCTCTGGTTCTTTTGGTTTAAAAACCCCACATGTTTTTCTTTTTGTATGTATTGTGTGTCAGAATAAGTATTGCAGTATAATATAAATCAAACACTGCAAGTAGTATACATTGAAGGTGATTGGTAATTCTTTGAAGTAAGAACTTCAGTGAAACAAGTTTGGTATATAGCAACTAAGGTGTTTGGTTAATAATAATAATAATAATAATAATAATAATAATAATAATAATAATAATAATAATAATAATAATAATAATAATGATGATGACATATTTTCTTAGCTATAGGAACCCATCGCCTACAGTACCCCCCTTAATGTTTAAGAGACAAAATTAAAAATTCTAGGAAATTTATGAATTCCTTATGTTAATCCAAATCTGACAATGTTGCCTTATTAACTTCTGTGACAAGCAAACAGAGCAGTAAAACCCAGTGACAATTAGCCTTTCAGGCTACAGCCAATCACAGAAGAGTAAAACCAATCCCTTCCTGGTTCCCACCAACTAGAGCGGCTGCTTGGTTTGCACTTTCTTTACGCATTCAGTCTTTATCTTTGATGTGTACTGTAAGCATGAAAACTTATAAAATGAGTACCGGGAATCACAGAATGAGTCTTACAGCCTCCTTTAAATTAAATGCTGCCAAGTTTTCAAATAAAACTGGTGTAGGAGCAGTCTCTTGTGAATTTGACGTACAACCTAAAATATTGGCGCAATCAGAAGGATCAACTAATGCTAGTTAAGAGAGACTGTAAATCTTTTTGTGTAGTCCAGAATGGAAAGTACAAAGGTCACACTGAAACAAATGAAATACTGCAGTTTAAAGCATGTGAGATAGTAAAAAACCTAAGGATCTCAGGTTCAGAATCAGCTGGGCAGTGATTCCACAACAATACATACCGTATTACTATTCTTCACTTGCATAAATATTTTTGTGAAGCATAAATGTAATTAGCTATACCGGTATTAAAAACAAGGATTTTCTTGTTATAGGTAGCCAATTTTATTCAAGTTTCTACAGACCATGCCCTTCCACCACATTATGCATCTTTGCGGAAGTTATCGCTGCACAGGATGTTAAGACTTATTAGAGCAATGAGTTCTTGATTACCTATGTAACTTTGTTCATTGCAATTAAATCTTTCATAAATAGTATTAAAATAAAACAGCTATTTTTTAATTACTTCTCTCCAAACCAATTGATTTTATGAAATTTGTGCCTATAGGATCCTCCCCCAATTTTGGAAGTAAAAATAGAGAAAAACAGGGGACCCTATAGCTGAGCAAATATGGTAGTAATAATAATGTATTGTGTTTTCATAACTGTTCTTTCACATCAAACAAATGTAGGCAAAAGTTGGAAAGCTGAATCAATCTTGAAAAATTCAGTGTAAGAGCAAGGACACAAACCCAATAATTTTGGCTATGTTAACACTTTTACATTGTGATGAAATACCCATCTGTCCATTCAGTCTTCATATCTGATTCAATTATACCAATAAATCTTCAAGGCAATCTTAAATATTAGATACACTGTACATAAATGGTGATTTGCAAGGTGGCAAGTAGCTTTAAATTTCTGAGCTTTACAGTTAGCCATTATACCACTTTACTTAAGCCCATTTTTTTTGCTTATATATTTTTTTCTCGTGCATAGCTTTAATCATTCCCTTTCAGAAGCATATAATTAGGCTTAACGCACTTCTATTACCAAAATAAGAAATCGTCTTATCTTACCTTTTGGTTGCAACATCAGCATTTGGTAGAAAATTATTTTTGGTTAGCATATCTAGTATGACTAGTGCATCTCCACTCTTCATGAAGTTATACTGGAATTCAAATGCTTTGTCAGATAAAGGATCCAAGGCTGGCATTAGCAGTGCATACATAACCTGAAATGAAAGTTCATTACAGCCTTAAATCATACACTTAAAAGAAAATCTTAAACCTTTATGGAAAAACAAAACTGAAAAACATTTACTGCCTTTCTATTCACTAATCAAGATTGTAAACAATTCACAATGCTTAATCTTACACCTATTCACCCAAATAAAAGTTTCAACTGGATTTGATACATTTACATTGGTACAGATTTTATAGGCATGCACAACTTAAATGTGAAACAAATAACCTTGTTAAAAGGTATTCTCTTTGCTCAGTAGTTTATTAAGTGAATTTAATAAAAGCCTGCATGTCTAAGAAACAGAAATAAAGTTTTACAATAGTTTAATTCTATTTAAACCTCATGTTCTGTCATTGCTATGATTTCATGACGAAACACATTTTATATTTAAAAAAATTCTCTTTTTGCCAAACAAATGATACACAAGTAAGTATTAATTCAAAAATATGTTTTTTCTTACCTCCAAATTATAAAGAACTTGTGAAGGTGAAGGACCAAAGAAGAGACTTTCTACCGTAGTTGGTGGTACAGGTGACGAACTTTGCTGTTGTAGTTGATTCCCCGGATCTATGACAGTTATTCCATTCGTTCCACCTCGAGCATGGCTCTGGAATAGGCTCTGAAGGCATTGCACAGTATACGTGTCTGGTGGTATCAGCTTGAGCAGCATTCGAGCTCCATCTCGCAAAGGTGGATATTGCAACTTACATCCTAGGTCAGCCAGTTGAAAGAAAAACTGTGCACATGCTGGCCTCTGGGACATTAACTGCAAACATATACCACATATCAAAATATTCTTCATACTTTCAAAGTTATATCAATATGTAGAGAAAATTTGGCAATTTGTTTTGGAAAGAATTAATTTGTTCCTTTATGCCTGAACTGTAATGCACTGCTTAAAAGAACAAAAAAAGAACACCAGTACAGATATACTCTTTTGCTGCCAATACCAACATTTACATATTCTTTCAGTGATTGATCTTGTAAATGCTGTTTTACTCAGTCAAACCCATTGCCATATGTTTTAAGAGTGTTTCATATTGAATGAATAGATGATGATAAAATAATCAACAAAGTTAACGGAAACATATTAAATATATTTGTGCTGCCTAAGAATTTTAATAAAGAAAGGGGAAAAAAAAAAAAAAAGTCAGTAAAAGTGGTTAAGGACTGCCGTATTTCTCCTATAAATTACGTTTTGGTTACGACTGGTCCTTAGAGTATTTTAACCATAATGAAACAGAAAACACTTAAATACCTACATGTTTTAAACTATGAGCATTCACAATAAATGGAAAGTTTAGCAGACCCTAGAAATGGCTAAGTTTCAACTCAGTTGTTCCGGACATCAGTCACAACTGCTATAAGAGATCCTTGATCGATCATTCCCAGAATGGTCATTTTCCCATATTTATTGCTTTATTGTCCCTTGAAATATCTTAAAAATGATGAATCAAGGTTCCACTGTAAGTGCAAGCTGTTCTTCATTGTAGCCATTATTTATGAAGACTATTTTAAACATTCAAGAAGTGAATATCTGTAAGAATAAAGAAAAATATTTCAATAGTAGGAGGCTTGAATGCAAATACAATTTTCTCTTCTTCAATGCTTTTAATCAACTTTAGAAGTTCAGAACAGTAAACATGAGGTTACAATCATGTTAATATATAGTAAGTTTATGTGAGAATCAAACACAATGGTGTTTCTAAAAATGAATTTAGAAAATGCAGTCTGCATCATCACTCTAATTTTAAGCATCTCACATCTGAAAATGCAAATTCTACTTCCAATAATGCTTTCTATGCATGTATTGATATGCATTGTCATTGTGATTCTTAGTTCATTGAGAATCAAAATCATTCAAGTTATTTGTTTACTGATGTCTTTCTGGTTACTGCACACACTTTTGTTATTTATAGACCAGCCTTTAGACGCTAACATGTAAGTAGCTTTCTATAAATTTAACTATATGTTGAAGCGGGAGATGTTAGAAGTGTTCTTTGGGACATGTCAAAGCACCAATTTGTAAGGGGATTCATTCGTTGCCATGATTAAAGTAGTATATCATAGTAGGTTTGTTGGTTGGTGTGCCAAAATGTGATGAAGTTGTACTGTATGGAGCAGATTCCCCTCAGTGCACTTAGGTTCAAGTGGGCCTTGCCTCATGGTAAGGCAATTCCCATGAGCGGAAGTTCCCTGCCTTTGCCTTCTTTGAACTGGATCAAGAGGCAATGCAGTTCAAGTTCCCCGGGATATAATATGCATAACTGCACAGTATTTAATTTCTTGCTCCAGATATATTGTCAAAGCCTTAGCTATGAGACACTTTTCCCTGGGTCGCATTGCAAAAGAGGAAGAAAACTTGCACTTATGATAGTGTAGGTCAGGAAACGACACTACTAAATGACAATCTTTTAGCATTTCTCAGATGAATCTTGAATTTATTTCATGTAGTATATTAAAAACTTGCTATATACAAATCACACTAATCAACACCAAATTATTATTTAATTACATAGATTCCTCACCTATAATTGCGCATAATTTTATGTAGGACAACTCTTCACATATCCATCCTCTATGAATCATTGAAAGAGAGTGAGTTGGCGTAGTGAAGCCAAGCAAGAAAACCAGGGACAGAAACTAAGCCGTGATTGGCTTAATAATAGCTTCTACCCATTATTCCAATCACATAAAATTTATAAATATTATTCAGCAATGCTCACGAAACTTATTGTATCAGGCTTTGCTTGGCAGTTAAATACTAATTACAAGTACTGCTAAAAAAAATCTTATGTGTTATACTCACATGACTTTCTCTACTCTTGTACAAACTATTTTTACAAACGCTTATTCTCCATGTTAATCGAGATGTTAATCTTATTGCTAATTTTCTTGTAGGTGCAAGCGGAATTGGTAGGCTTTACGCGATAGTCAAATATTTTAAGAGCTGGTTGCTATGTGGAGTATTCCATTCTCTTTGCATTACCAGGACAAAAAAAAAATTCCCATTTGAGAAAAAGTATAAGTACTTGAAAATTTAAGGGAATAACAAGCAATACCTCAAAAATGGTTCACTCAACAAAAAAAATGTATATGACATAAATTGTGTATTTTAACGCGATCTACATTTTTTGTGTAGTAAAATTTTGTCTATCTCTTATGGTTTACCAGTTATGCAAAAGTCGTTCACAATGAAGAATACTTTTGGAGACATTCCCAGAAAATTTCATTTGCCATAAAAATGTCTTAAACTTATGGTATTTTATTCAAAATCATTAAAGGCATTTTTGAGAAAATTAAAATTTTCGAAAAACGTTCCATGTAAAGGGTAATTTTCTTGAAAACCTTCATGTCGCATCTCTGGAAGATACTGAACCTAAATACCAAGTTTGGTGTTTATCCAACTGTTTGTTTCTGAGGTATGCTGTTCACACACACAGATGGACAAGTTTCCAAAAATACTTTTTTTTGGATTCAGGAGGTCTCAAAACACGTATTTTCGGTGAAATCTCGGTATCACATTTTTGGGTGGAAGGCAATACTTCCTCTACTTACTATATGTAGTAGAGAAAGTAATAATAAATATCAAAATAGCATATTCTAAGTAAATAATTGTACAATGTACCAAATTTTGAGGTTGTCATAGAAATGTTGAATTTGTTTTTAAGGGGTTTTACATTAAGCAAATATCCTGTATTTAATATGCCTAAAGAAAATGGCTTGACTAAATTCGGATTCTATGTGCAGCTAAAAATGAGTGCACTATAGGAGTGTTATACTGGTACCATTGAAACGCACAGATTATAATTCAGCACTTTCATATTATTGTGCTCAATGTATTTTAAACTCTTTACATGCAAATATAGAAATCATTACACTAACCATGCCCCTGTGATGCTGTTATTTGCATAAAAATGATATGCTGTTATTGCGAGTCAGTTAGGGAATTTAATGTCATTCCTGTATGTTGCAATGGTAGCGCAGTTGGCCAGGGTAAACGGAGAGAACTGGAAGATCCGTGGTTCAAATACCAGCAATGGCATTGAATGTTTCAGTGTAACTCTACCTTTCCAACCCTGTCCTACAAAAAAACTTGCATGAAAGAACAACTGATTACCACTGACTGACCTAATAGTTGGTTAAACTATGAAGCCCAGGACTTAAAATACTTATGACATTGTAAGTTGTCAGTGTGGTAGGTCATCTCAAAATGAATTTGAGATATCCTTGTGGTTTACCGCAAAAAATGCAAGTCAGTTGGGGAATTTAATGTTGCGTCGGCATGTTGCCATAGTAGCTCAGTTGGTTAGAGTAACTGGATGGAAACCGGAAGATCTGTGGTTCAAATCTCAGCTATGGCATTGAATTTTTCAGTCTGATTTTACCTTTCCAACCTTGTCCTACACACAGCTTGTTTGAAAGAAGAGTTAATTACCATTTATTGATCTAATAGTTGGTTAAACTATGAAAAAGTACTTACAACATTATAAGTCACCATTGGATTATGTCATCTCAAAATTAATTTGAGATCTCCTTGTGGAGAAATGTCAATTGGGACATTTAATGTCATTCCAGCACGTCATGGTAGCTCAAGTTGGTTAAACAATTGGATAGAAATTGGAAGATCTGTGGTTCAAATCCCAGCTATGGCATTGAATTTTTCAGTTCTGATTCTACATTTCCAACTTTGTCCTACACACAACTTATGTGAAAGAAACCATTGGTTGACATAACTGGTTTAACTATGACGCCCAGGGCTTAAAAGCATTTATGACAGTGTAACTCACCATTGAGGTATGTCATCTAAAAATGAATTTGAGATTACCTGATTACCTTGTGATTTATCACAAAAATGTGAATTAGTTGGGGAATTTGTTGGTTAGAGCAAATGGATAGACACCAGATGACCCGGGTCCAAATCCCGGCTATGGCATTGAATTTTTCAGTCTGATTCTACCTTTCCAGTCTTGTCCTATACCAGCTTGCACAAAAGAGCAATTTAATTACCAAATAAAAATGTTCAGAAGGGTGCAAATAGGATATATTGCAATACAAAAATTGTTTAGACAACAGAGATGAGATCACTTATATTCTGTTTCCATGACAAACAATTAGGAAAGGAAGAGATACGAGGGCAGTCCCAGAAGTACCCGATCTGACATGTATATAGCAGTTGTTGTTTCAAACAAATGACTATGGTAGAAAGTGCCACCCTTATAAAGCTTAAGTTTGAAGTTTGACGATGCTGCGTTGTTTAGCAATTGCTTGGCAGCCATTAATAGTGTATTTTGTAAACATGAATAAAACTGGCCATCGTTATGATACAATACTTTCATTTGAAAGGTCTTAGTGAAACTAATATTAAAGCTGAACAAGATTCTTCTCTGGGGGAGTCTGCTCCTTCATTTATAACAGTAAAATATTGGGTGGTAGAGTTTAAGCGAGGCCGTACAAGCTGCCAAGACGAACATCGCAGTGGTTGACCAAATGAGGTGACCACACCAGAAATTGTGAAGAAAATCCACAAAATGGTATTGGATGACCAACTGAAAGAGCGCAAGCTAGCAGAATCGTAGGCATTTCAAAAAGTGCCTTACATCGCACACTAACTGAAAATTTAGACATGAGAAAGCTGTGCACAAGTTGGGTGCTGCGTTTACTCACAATGGAACAAAAACAGCATCATGAGGATGTTTCAGTCGAGTGTTTGGCGATCTTTGCTGCAATAAAGTCGAGTTTTTGCATTGATTCATAACCATGGATGAAACGTGGGTCCATCACCTGAGATGAAGGAAAAGTCAAAACAGTGGATTGGAAGGGGAGAATCATCTCCAAAGAAGGTGAAAGCAGTTCCATCTGCAGACAAGGTCATAGCATCAGTTTCTTGGGATGCACGTGGGATAATTTTCATTGATTAGCTTCAGAAAGGAAAAGCAATCAATGGCAAGTATTATGCAAACTTATTGCAGCATTTGAATCATGAAATCAAGCAAAACCGGCTGCATTTAGCAAAAAAGAAAGTTCTGTTTCATCAAGACAATGCATCCATTATCGCCATGGCCAAAATCAACGAGATGAAGTTTGAATTGCTTCCTCATGCACCCTATTCACCATACTTAGCTCCCTCTGATTATTTTGTGTTTCTGAAGTTGAAGAAATGGCTTAGTGGTACAAGATTTGGCAATACTGAAGAGGTGGAGTTTGCAGTTGATGGCTACTTTGCAGAACTCGACGGTTCTCACTATAAACAGGGTATCGAAGCTATTGAACATCGCTGGGAAAAGTATATTGAGCTGAAAGGAGACTATGTAGAGAAATAAAAGATCTTTTTTCCAAAAACTTTTGTGTTTTCTTTGTTAGGTCGGGTACTTCTGGGACAGCCCTTGTACATAGACAACATGACTAAAGAAGAAACCTTGGGGAAGAGAGAGGGGTAGCATGGTTAAGAGCTGGGGGCTAAAATGCCAATGAAATAGCCCTCTGCAATGCCCATTATGTGGGGGAATGAAGGGAAACCGAGATTTAAGGGGAGGTAGTAAGTTGATTTGGGTAAAAAATATTGAAATTGATTTTCGCTCATAAACGTAAGGTTAAATGTCCATTCTATAAAAATCTCTTGTCATTTTACTTGTAGCACATCCCAAAAGGGTGTAAGTGGTTTTTCACAAAGGAAGTGTAAAGCAAATTATTCAGGGGTTAGTGGTGGCATGGAGTGTGAAGGGGTAGCAAGAATTTCTCTATTTAAGTATGGTGTAAAGTACACATAAAATTTAGGGGATGGGGATAGTAAAGCATACAAAACTGTGGTAGAAAGGAAACTATATGGGGATGTGCAAATTCAAAAACTGCAATGTGTGGGGCACGTGCAAAAGTGTATGGTAACCAGGCTTAGAAAACTGAAAAAGGATCTCAGGGGTCAAAAGGTAGATGATGGTAAAAGTGTTTCTGGGAAGGGAAGACTAACTGAGAAGGAAATAGATAACTTGCAGCACTATTATGGCATGGCTGTTAGGAGAAATGCAAATAAACTGGAGGAAATGAGGCATGATGTTTAGGCAACATTCTTTCATAAACTGTCGACAAATGAAAAGCCACAGCATGCAATATGTCTACAAGGTAAGGACTCATGGTGCAAATTTAACAGAGCAATAGTTACTGGAGAAGGGTATGAACACAAACATTCACTGCCTTATTATGTAGATCAGAGGTGGTGAAAACGTGACTCGCAAGTTATTTTGACTCGCAGGCGCCGTTCCCTCTCTGCAACCATCCATTTGTTTTTCACATGCTGCCAAGTGATGCATTGCGTGTTGCATATTTGGTGACTTGCGGAAGGAAGTCGTTTTCACCACCCTTGATGTAGATGAAGCAATAAAACCCACATTTAGGAGCCTAGCTGACGCAGAAGTTTTAAGCAAATGTTTGCATGGCAAACTCAAAATCCAAACGAGTCTTTCAATAATGCAGTGTGGACTAGAGTTCTAAAACTGTCTTTGTAGGGTATGATACTTCACAAATAGGTGCTTTAGATGCTGTGTTGGAATTTAATGAGAGAAACTCAGGTCGCGTGAAAGTGCTGCAAGCAATGGGAATAGATCCTGGATGGAATGCGATGAAAATTTTTCAAGACATTAACAATATAAGAATAGCAAATGCAAAAGTGAAGCAATAAACTAAATTCAAGGAGGCTAGGTTGTTGCAGAGGAACAACAAGAGGTCCAGAGAGGATGAGGACAATGACCCTGAACCAGAATATGGTTCTGGATTGTACTAAAGGTAGCATTTCACTTTTTTGTTATTTTCCGCTAAGTTGGTTTTTAACACACATTGGTCCCTATTTCTCTGGAACTACTAGACCTAGAATAATGAAACTTTTACCAGTAGTTTACTCATTATTTAGTAATTTACTGACTTTTTCTTAACTCTGTAAGAGCAAAGTGAAAGTTGTAATGGTCTTTTTTTCAATGAAACATGTAGAAAAAATTGGCAATGTAGAAACAAATATCTTAAAAAATACTTATTAAGGAATTAAGCTTCAATAAAGTCAGTAAATGGAAGAAGAGTCAAACTGTTAATGTGCAAAGTTCCATTTCTCTAGATTTGATGGTTCTCAAGAAAATGGGATTTAAAATAGGTAAAATTAGCGTTGCGAGGATAGGCCTTACAACCTCCCCTTAACCCTAGACAGGTGGCGCATGTACGTCTTACATTAGTGGTGGCGCGGGGTCACTCGCGACCCCAGAAATAAAATGTTTGTTGTAAATGGACCGAATTAATAAATTTATCTAATTATTGCTTACATATACCGAGTAATACATTATGTATTAAAATATCTGTTGGTTGTAGAAATCTACTTTAAAAAATAAAACAAAAACTTTGAATTGACAGTTCCTTGCAATTTGGACTGATGCACAGCACAAAAAATATATTTAAATGTTCACTTCACTCATAATCATAAAGTATCACAGTTAATGTGTTTTGTTTTTTTTTCATCTCAACAGTAAGAAATTTGTTGATGCTCATATTATAATTCACACACAGCTCCTACACACGACTACACTATGGTCTTTGCACACCTGCTGCTTGCATTTTACACACGAAAGTTTTGTCTTTCTGTCTGCATTCTCGGACACACATTACACCTCATTCTTTTCTTCACTGGCAATTCCTGTTCTTTATTTTCTGGTTGTGCTGCATTTATAAAAAGCCGTATTTTCTCAAGCAATAATTCTATAGGAGATTTTGCATTTTTAGCTGCAGATTTTACACCTGGTAAGTGAGTCACTATCTTGTGGGAGCAAGTACGTTAATTTTGAGGAGGCTGAACCATTTTCCATGCCATAACTCGATCCTCTTCTGCACTTTGCTCGCTTTCACTATTTGAACTCAGTATTTCAAATTCATCTTCGGTTTCGCTGCCTTCATCACCTAATTCTTCCTCTTCTTCCATTCCCTTATTAGGGCTAATAACCTTGCCTGATGTTCCTCATAACACATATTGATATAAAAACAGCACTACGTTTAAGACTAAAAAATGCGTAAATATTATAACCACAACTTCTCGAAGGTTCAGCTGAAAACACACTGTAACTAGAGAAACAATATGCAGACGAGACACATAAAAGGCAATGGGAGAGGTGGCGTGGGGTATTTCCTGTCCTCATTTCAGCCAAAGAACACAAATAGCCTATATTCTAGGAATGTATCACCTGTATTTCAATGCTAATGACCTCTAACAAAAGCCAAGGAATGCAGCGAAAGGTAAGGGAAAGGCAGGGTTCAGGTATCCGAAATCATTAAATACAACTTACAAATAAAACTGACTGGGGTCAGAAAATACCCTGTGCCACCTCTCTAGGGTTAAAGAAAAGAAAATGTGAAAACACCCAGTATGTGGGGGAAAAGATGTTTACGACACAGTATTTAATTGCAGGGAAACCGAGATTTGAAGAACAGAAATTGTATGGTGAAGAATTGCAAAACTGACATAAATCAAATTTAATCGAAAATCTGTAAGAACATTAGGTAATGCATAGAAAAAGTAAAAAAATAATTGGAAATGGGCCATTAAAAGAGGAAAGTAAAAATTTTGAGTATATAAATAAAAATTAAAATAGTAACGTAATACGTAGTTTATAACTTAACGTGGGCTACCCACAAGAATAATGGCCAGGACCAATTTTAGGAGACAGTCTAATAAATGTAATGTCTTAGAACTTTAATAAATCCATTCAATTCGATTTCAAAATACTTTCCATTAGCAATGGAATTCAAATGATTTATCGCACAAAGGTTCCAAGGCTGGCATATCACAAGTCAAGCTGCCAAAATCAGTGCAATTACTTATGAATTCTTTTGACAGTTCTCCACCTAGGCAACACATAATAAGTGTAATCTGAGGAGGAAGCCATACAGCTATAAGCCAGGCAGGCAGCAGAGATCCTAACTGTGGTCGCAGCATCAGTGATAAATAAGGACATCTGAGAGATACTCAAGGACCATTTTGGGAACTACAGTTAGCTGCAGCATATAGCATCCAACTTAAATTGAGGCCACAGTGACCAGGGGAGAGGATGTGATTTTCTGAGATCACTGTTGCAGATTCGTCAAGCAACTACACTCTTGATGATTTTACTAGTTTTTGTTTTGGGTTCCAAAGCATTTTTAAAATTTTCTCTATTACATAATAAACAGCTTCTGACAAGGATTTTAAAGATGCAAATCACACTTCGTGGAGTGGTCCTAATTTGTAAGTATTAAAAGCTTTCAGCACAATTCTTTTGCATGTTTACAACATTTCTCATTTTTTCTTATGCTTTTCCTAACATATGACTAATTATTTCCTGGTTATTAAAAAGAATGCTTTACATACCACACCAGGTAGACTGTTTTCAGCTTCTAAGTTTGGCCCATCATAGGGATGTTGTGGAGAGCTGGTTGAACTATCTGAGCTGCTGTCTGGAGAACTAGGCAGGTTGGTGTTTACTTGGCACAGCTTTGCGGTCAACAACTGCAACACAGCAAAAAATAAAATCCATTATGTGCGTCTATGCATTTAAAGATTACTTGAAACAGAACAATGGAAACTTATGACAAATCTGTAGATTTAAGTGTAAACAATTAAAACACTGCTAGTTAAGAGTTTTAGAATGGTCCAGCAACTACCTTAACAATGCCACAATTTAGATAGTTATTTAATCTAAGCTTCTCGGTAACTTAAAAACATATACTACATATGGCTATTTTTGCTTTGAAGAGCAATTGCTGAAAAGATGTTTCATGAGCTACAATATTTAAGAATAAATGAATTTATTTGTACAATTTGTTTACAATTTTATATAATATTTTATAATATAAAATCTCCAACTAATATACTTTGTATACAAATTGTCTAATGCTTAGCTTCCTATTGGTCACTCAGACTGCTGGGCTCCCAAGCCGTTTTAACTCACTGAGCAGCTCATTCCTTCTCACATCTCTTACTTCTCTAGACCATTTTTCTTTTAGCTTCCTTAAAACTTCCACATGGCTTTGAGTTTCTTTTCTTCTTTCCTTGTCAACATTTTACTATCTTTCTATCCATATTTTCCCATTTCTGTTCTCACACTTTTTTTCACCAAACCTTTATTTCTTTACAATCCATCAAATAATGCTCTATACTTTCTCTTCATCCACACAGATCATATATTCCTCTTCCCCTGCCTCTAACCCTCTCAGATACATTGCTTCCGTTCTCATCCATGCTAAACCTTCCCTCTTAATACAAATAAATAAATATATAAAGAATCCTACAATTTCATTTTTATACTGAATTACCTTCAAACATGTTTCACACAATTCCATCCTACAATTTCATTTTTATACTGTATTACTTCAAACATGTTTCATAAAATTCCATCAAGGACTACAGATGGTGCCCATGATCACATAAATAGCAGTTTTCAATCCTCAGGAGACAAGGAATAAATAACGAACTTACATGCATCATAAGAGATATGCAACGTTTGTAAGAAGAAACACAACAGATCTAAAAGTCCAGACTTGAGAAACTAATAAAACAATCATACGCTTAAGAAATATAAAGGTTTAAATAAGTACATATTTCATTCTTAAACACACAAATTTAAAAAAAATAACCTTTTTTACTGAATCTGATTCTAGAATTTATCATGTTGTAATAAAAAATTTTGTACAACTCCAATTCTTAAAATGTTTACTTTGAAAACAATAAGCCATTTTGCATTTGAGATATATACTTTCCAAATAGTGCACAGGAAAGAAGCAAGGTTCAAACTTGGACCAGTTTGGGTTAAGAGAAATGAAATACACTAGGGAAATGTTGAAGGTTGCCATTAAGGTTAACGTTCATTAGATGGATTCTGCATGTTTCATTTCACATTGTTAAGTAATTCACAAATAAGCCTAGCTAATTTTACAAAATATTCCAGGTATAAATATTCTCACTGGCTCAAAAGTTTTCTTTCAAGTCAAAATAGAAATTAAAAGATTTCCTTTCCTAAAAAAGGGAGAGATATTCAAGTGTACTCCCTTCCCTGCCTACTCTCTCCATTTGATACATTCTGCAAACTCCTAACAATGCAGTATACATCTGCATAGTACTTTTAGTTACTGGTCACTTAATATACTGTAAAGCAAATTGCAACCATCATCATTGATCCTGATTCTGACATTTGAAATTTTACAATTTTGAAAGAGATGGAAAGGGGACCATGAGCTAAACATGTGATCAGGCTAAAGGATTCTGAGTGTTATGTTGTCACTGTGCATCCTAGACTATTAGCAAGTTGAAAACCATTGTCATGTTACTGCTGCATCATGTCAATTCATCTGAATTTAAAGAAAATCATGTGCAATCCTGTTTTAAAAAATTAAGTTACTGTTTTTTCCGATTGTTTATTATTTTTTATGAAGTCATGAAAGGGGGAGGTCATTTAGCATTTATATTCAGATAAATACAGTAGTTCAAAATGAATTTTTAAGTAGTGTTGCAGCACTTGATTTCCATTTAAATCAAAACACACTGCAAGGGACAGAGAAGCTAAAGAAGCTTTCAATAGACCCAATTGTTTTGGAAGAAAAACTAATGGAGGCACCCATTGTGCAATATAATTATGATTCTCTATTCATCTTATGAAAAGGGAACAGAGTTGAAGAAAATTTTTGGTTTTGAACATGAAAGGGGAAATTACGTTGTGTTAGGAGAAATACTGTAACACAAAATATTTACAAATATATTTTACCTTATTTAAAAACCCGGCTGCATCACAAAATTTATTTGCGTATATATCTGGTTTAACCCAAACCATAAATAATGTCCACAAAATGTACTTTTTCACCAGCACAAATTGAAATTTTTATTATTCTAGCTCCACTTTCTATACTAGAGCTTACATGTTTCAAAGACTGTCTCCATCTTTAGCCCAGTCACTGCCTCGCTTCCTCCTGCAGTTTGTAGATGGCATAACCATAGTCCAGTTAATGAGCATTGCTTAAAACTCAAAACTAACACAGCGGGAAAAACTTCAGGCATTTATGAAACTGGATGTTAAGATTGCAAGAAAATATACATATAGAAGACAAAGAGGAACATAGGACACAAACTTTAAAGAACACATGAAAACATGAAACATAAACAAACAAACAAACTGGGAAATCAACAGTTGCAGAGCATTTTTGGTCTGCAGGTCATCAGTTGAAAGAGGAACCTAAGCTTTTAAAAGCACTTACAAAACTGGCAGAACTCTCCATTTGGAAAAATTTATTCATACATAAAAATAAACACAATTTATTAAATTTTATATCCCATATGAAAATGATCTCACTGCACAGTATAATAATAATAATAATAATAATAATAATAATAATAATAATAATAATAATAATAATAATAATAATAATAATAATAATAATAATAATAAAAAATGTTATTGCCATTAAGCTTATTACGGCAATAGACAACGTCAAAAATTACAATAAATACATTACATAGTTGCATATTACATAAATATATTATATAATTTCTCTGTGATATTACATGTTAACAAAATTGTAATAAAAATTAGTGTATTGCATGATTGTTACATTGTGCAGAGCTAATATAAATATAATCATCAGAAAAACAATAAATAGTCCAGGAATAAAGTAGAAGGGTAGTTGATATTACTTACTGTTAAGATATATTTTCAAAATATTCCTGTAGTGAATAGCAATAGTGTTAGCAATCTGTCATAAAGTTTATGTTCAAATCTATTATATGGCAGTTGAGTTAGATCATTTGATAGTGTGTTTTACAGTTTAATACCTAGTACTTCAAAGCTATTATGTGATTTTGACAGTCTATTATAATAAGGACTATTTGTTTTGTATACCTCGTGTTATATTTATGGATGTCCTGTCTATAGTGGTAGTCAGATGAATTCTTCTTTAGATAAATAAGAACGATATAGATATAAAAGTTTACTATTGTCATTATTCTTAATTTAATGAATAGTGGCTTACAATGTGCCAATTTGTCTGCATATGATATGATATGGATAATCGTCTTCTGTAGTATAAGTATATTACTAATGTGGCTACTATTACCCCAAAGTAAAATTCCGTAGGCTATATCACTATGAAAAAAGGCATAATAAGCAGATCATATGTATCAGGTACAGACTTTTTAAAATGTTTTATAAGATATATAACTCTCGAGAGCCTAGCTGTGATATGATTAATATGTTCCCAGGAAAGCTTATTGTCAACTATTACACCCAGAAATTTAACTTCTTTTATATTATTTGATGTTGTCAGTTCTCTTAAACTAAATAAAAGTTGTTGCATTTTGCTTTCATTTAGTAAAAAACCATTGGCCCTAAACCATATATCTGCCTGCCTAAGGGTGTCCTCAGCAACTACTTTAAGATTACTAATATCATTACTGGTGTTAAAAAAGGTAGTGTCATCTGCATATAATATTGTATGAGTGTTTACATATGAAGTCAAGTCATTGATCATCAGTATAAAAAAAAAGGCCCAAGAACGGAGCCTTGCGGTACCCCACTTTAATTCAGTCAGTTTTGATCTCTCGTTACCAAACAGACAACTTGGTAACGATTAGTTAAATAAGTCTGGTAAAGTTTTAATGCCATGCCACCTATACCATAGAATTTAAGTTTGTTTATAAGGTGCATATGGTTCACACAGTCGAACGCCTTACTCAGATTGCAAAAGGTGGCCTGTGCTATATTTTTGGTTTCAAAAGCTGTGAACTTATTTTATTACTCTTCAGTTCATTTTGTGTTAAATTTAATTTTTCTGATCTAAAAAATGAACAGTCTTTAGTCTACTATCTAAACTTTTCACTGTTGGATCACCATTTCTCAGCCCCAACTTGGTCCTCTTCCACTGCCACAGGGTAACTAGATTCTTCACTGCATCCAAAAGGCAGAGGGATTCTCTGCATTGGTTTTTTTTTTACTTTCTCTACTACGTATAGTAAGTAGGGGAAGTATTGTATTCCACCCAAAAATTCGATGCCGAGATTTCACCGGAAATATATGTTTTGAGACCCCCTGAATCCAAAAAGAGCATTTTTGGAAACATGTCCGTGTGTCTGTGAACAGTATAACTCAGAAACGAACAGTGCGATAAACACCAAACTTGGTATTTAGGTTCAGTATCTTCCAGAGATGCGACACGAAGGTTTTCAAGAAAATCCCCCCACCCCAGACTACCCTTTACATGGAACATTTTTCTAAAATTTTAATTTTCTCAAAAACGGCTCTAACGATTTTGATTAAACTATCATATGTTTAAGATACTGTCATGACAAATAAAATGTATATCTCGAATTTTCTGGGAATGTCTCCAAAAGTGTTCTTCATTATGAACGACTTTTTCATAACTGGTAAACCATAAGAGATGGACAAAATTTTACTACACGAAAAATGTAGATCGCGTTAAAATACACAATTTATGTCATATACATTTCTTTTGTTGAGTGAACCGTTTGCGAGATATTGCTTGTTATTACCTTAAATTTTCCAATACTTATACTTTTTTCAAATTCGTTATTCATTTTTTTATGTCCTGGACATGCAAAGAGAATGGAATGCGCCACATAGCAACCAGCGTTAAAATATTTGACTATCGCTTAAAACTTACCATATTCCCCTTGCATCTACAAGAAAATTATCAATAAGATTGACATCTCGATATCTCGATTAACATGAAGCATATGGAGATTAAGCGTTTGTAAAAATAGTTTGTACAAGAGTAGAGAAAGTCATGTGAGTATAACACATCAGATTTTTCTTTATTAGTTCTACCAACTTATTCACGAGTTGTACCTTACCTTTTTTGTTTAGGTGTAGACCATGTCGTGTATGTAAGTCACGTTTAAAGTCACTAACATCTACTACACTCACAGATTTAAATTTATTCACAACCTTGTTTACCATTTCATTACACTGTTTCACTACTTTATTTTCGCATGAGTTAGTATCCAGGTCATACCTGTTTGGTACGTTTAGCAGTGTCACATTTGTATGATTTAGGTGTGGTAGAACCTTTAGCAGGTTTTTTTTCAAATTCACTGCATTGTTACACGCTACATCATTGGTTCCACCCATTACTATCACATGGTCATTTGAGGTTAGATTAGACACGCATGCTTCAAGATTATTCACTACTTCATTGATTGGGGCATCAGGTTTTACTATCCCTTCAGTCTGTAACTCAGGTAGAGATACTGCTAAGAGACTACTAATGCCTTTACCATGACTATCAGCAAACACTTTAACTTGAGCACTAATTTTCACGTTGGCGTACCCGACCGTGTGTCCTGTTGATCTGATATCTTCACTTTGTTTTATTTCTGCAACTATCACATCTTCACTTCCGTGATCCAATAAGCAGAGAATCTTTTGTTAACTGTTACACTGTTATTTTTGTTCTCCATTGTGTCCATTTTTGCCCATCTATGAGGTTTTTGCCAGCAACTTGCTTCATTTTCCTCTCACCATTAAGTTTCTCTATCATTTCTTTCATTTTCCTGTGTTCATCACAAAGACGTTTGGTTTCTCCCCTAGCTTCCTTTAGATCTTTTGTAACTAACTCAACTATGAACTGTAGTGACACGATTTTTTTCTTTTTTATCCGATTCATTCATGTTTCCACTTGCCGTTTCGTATAATGGTGTTATTTTCTTCTTTTCACTTAATCACATTCCCTTCTTTCTACTGGTGTCTTTTTCGATGTAGCAACTATTAATATCAGTTTTATGTTCATTTGCAACCGTTTAAGCGCCAATTTGTCCAAAATTATGCAACTTTGTTTTGTAGTTCAACTGACCTTCCACCATGTTGTTTACGTTGATATTCAGCCAGGAAATGCCACCTACAAGCCACGTGAGGTAGCGATACATGGAGTCTAGGCTAATGATAGAGACAGGTCTCTAAAACGTGTTCCACTAAGTTCTGGTACAAAAAGTGAAGCTGGAGGGATAAAAATTTCAATTTGTGCATGTTAATGTCAAAACAAACTTCACTGTGAAGAACTCATTACTTGGGTTACCTTGTGCATATACTTTTGCTCCAGTTTTCCTTTGAATTTTGCATTGTATGGTAATCTGTTAGCTAGTGCAACTTGTCCTCTTGTGGCCAAATTGCTATAACTAATACTTCTGCCAGTCTGTATATGAAATGACGGTGGCTTACTTTCTTAAGCACAACCTAACATACAACAAAGCTTTATTAATAATTTCTATTGTTGAGTAAAAGGTTTCGCAGAACATTTTAATCAGGCAAGCAAGAATCATAACAGTTACAAACAGTAGTTACAAAAGCCTGCACACATTATTATGATTGGCGACTTTAGCAGAAAGGTTTTATATTTATTCTTAGCATACACATACATCATGATGACTGGGAAAAAGATATAGAACAAGGGAATTTTATACAAAACCACTTACAAGAAATTATTCTTTGATAATATAACCAATATGACATGTCCAGTCCTTTGTGTGTGAGGCAGATATTAAAAAGGGCCAAAATTGCAAAATGTTGTGCATTTTAAAATACTTGTTTTCTGAGTTGAGTTAATATTTATTAAGATTGTAACATTTTTTTTTTCTCATTCTAAATAGTATTTGTATGCATTTTGGATAATTTAAACATCCAGAATATTGAGGAAAAAAAGGGAAAAATATTAATTATTTAAAAAATTGGATAGCCCACTATAAAATAACGCATCAAAGAGAAAAAACAATGGTTACTGATTTGTAGCCATAGCAACGATGATTTCTACATAAGCTTTTTCTGAAGAAAAGGGGACAAGTTTTGGCATCAGTTGCATTAGAAACCTGAATAGGTGACTTCAACAGCAATATTCTGGACGGGCATACCAACTTATAAAGGCTTGTAAAATAGTTCATCAGGTCAGAAAACATTTTTTAACTGTGAATCAATTGTTATTTCTGTATAGAGATTTGTATTTCAGAATCATTTTCTGAGATTTCATAGGATCATTTCACAATACTTTCGTGTACTCGACCCAAGATAAATATAGAATACTCATAGCTCATGCAAAGTAAATTCTAGGACGCTGCAAGAGAAGGCAACAGAGATTTAAACTCAGAGAGAATCACTGCAGAGAGATACTGGCATTTCTATATCTCAATGAGTACATTATTTTTAAAGTTACCACCGATACCAGCTGCTCAATGTGTGGCGAATCATTTATTAAAATCATATTACATTTGAAGCCTAAACCTGGGGGCAAGTTATTAAAAACAGCTACATGTGCTTATGTCTTTATATTAAATTATTGATTAAATAATTCCAAATGCATAACAGTTATTGAAATGGCCATATTCTCTCATGTTTTTTTACTAAGCAACATTCTTCATAATAATACTTAAATCACAAGCTTACCATTTTATCCCTAAGGGGAATTTGAGACAACAGCTTGCGGTCATCTGCAGGATCCAGAAGCTCTCCATTGATGAACAGATCCAGTTTCACATTGGCTCCATTTGCTTTTATTCGACGTAGCACCTGTCTTCTTAAAGATGCCAATGTGTCGTTACTGTGCGTGAAGATGTCCACATCATCTACTGCTCTACCTGGATTTGAGAATCTAACCAGAAGCGTAAGGTGTTTCCCTCTACATGCTCTGGAATAAATAAAAAGTTAACCTTAAATTTTGTTTGTCTCCTGCAGAGCATTGTTCTTTTTAATATGCTTAAATGAAACTGAGAACATACAGAGGGAAACAAAACAAATCACACAAGTCAAACTTTCATTTGGCATTTAAGGAAAAAAACATTAAAACAAGTACATAAAAACTGCAAGTTTCAACACCAATAACCCAAGAAGCTGCTGCCTTTAATAAAATAGCAGATAGGTAGTCAATCAACCCTTACGTAGCACAGAATACTCCAAATACAAGAAAATAAAATTGCAGAACTCAATGGCTTCAATGGAAATTGATAGGAAAATAAATAAATTTTAAAAACAACAATGCTTCACATGGATCACTGCTTTATCAATCAGAAACCTAAAAAATTCCAGAAATTTACTTTTAAACATGGGCACATTATAAAATATTTTCAAGAACTTTGGTGTCATCTAGCAATTTACAAAAAATATTGTTAATCACCTCATCATGTTCAACAGAGATAAAATACTGGCATAATAGAAATCAAATGTTTACAAAACAGAATGTGCAAACTACATAAAAATCTACGAGAAACAAACAGAATTGGGCACCAGAATTAAAGAATGGAGACATATCAATATACAAACAGGTACATAAGTTCATACGAGGCATGTTTTTAGAGTAAGCACCGACAGCTTTTTAAAAAATAACAAAACATTATTTTCCAAATACTTTATCACCATTCATTACCCTACCTTACTTCTCCACATAGTTAACACCAGTTTTTGTATCCCTTCTCCAAAGAATGATGTGACCTGTGATGAAAGCCAAGTCTTGTTTCTTGTTTCACATGATCGCTGAAATGTTTTCCACCCAGGAATTTCCTCAGATGAAGAAACAGATGAATATCATTTGGTGCCAAATCCGGACTGTAGAGGGGGTAGTCAAATTGTTCCCAACCAAATGATGCAATCAGATCTTGAGTTTGTTTGTCTGTGTGTGGCTGGGCATTGTCACTCATTGTTGTTTCCCCATAAACTTCACACAATTGGTGATGAATGTTTGTTGGTGTAACATTTCTCCCACTCAGAAAACGAATCACTGATATGGCTTCAGTCAGCAGGTTATTCAATTGTTTTGAACATTTTGAATGCTCTAACAACAGGAAAACACAAAGTGACGATTGCTCACAGGTGCATGCAGCTTCCTAATGAATGGAGGAAGTGATCATGCATACTCAAAATCATTACTGCAGTGCTGCTGCAGCAAAATATTACAATGGTGCTTACTTTAAAAACATGCCCTCTAGTTGCAGCCAATTTCTGGGATGAAAACCATGAAATTAAATAAAATAAAAATACCACCATTCAGATTTGCTGACAAATACATAAAAGTTGGACGTTTGGGAAATGATTTACATAAACAACTTGAACTATTCCATATGAACTTTGGTTTCACAGAAGTAAATGATACAGCTTTTTAATTCATCCAGAAATCACCTGCAGAATAGATACCATCAAGTAGGCACTGGACACACCACAACACTAGCAGCTGATACATACCTGATGAGGACAATAGCCCTTGAAATATCTGCTGTAAAACTAGTGGTAAGTGAAGTTAAATAGTGAGTGTACAAGTTCTACTCAAGTGTATGTGAATTGTTTATTCAAGTGCTTCCCTATTTGATTCCTTGATAAATAATACTTTTGATCTTATTTACATACTTATGACATCAATGCCTATAATTATTGTAAATTTTATCATTTTGTGATTTGGGTCATTTACCCTACTAGGATAACACAAGTGTGAAGTGCTACAATATATGCATACAACTGGGGTTTTGAAAACCATATGAAAGGTGAGATGAAGTGTCTCAGATATGTCTTGAATAAGAAATTCACAAATGAAAAATTAAAAGAGTTTTGATGCTGCCGAACATGAAACCAGTCCCACGTACGAGGTCTGTTCAAAAAATTCTGGAACTTTGTCTACAACATTTTTTCTACGCTTATCTTTTACTTATTGTGCATGGTCTCCTTCGAAATACTCTCCTCCACAATTGATACACCGCTCCTAATGCTGTTTCAACTTCCGGAAGCAGTCTTGGTACATTTCTTTCTGAATCGCACAAAGAGCTGTCTGCGAATTTTCTATTATCTATCGTTGCAAATCTTCATCCTTTTAATGGGGTTTTCAACTTTGGAAATAAAAATAACTCCACAGGGGCCAGGTCTGGAGTGTGTGGAGGATGAGGCAGTACAGTGATATCGTTTTCTGTGCAATGGTCACGCAACAACAAGAATGAATGTATGGGCGCATTATTGTGATGCAAGAGCCATGAATTATGCAACACTTCAGGCCGTTTCCTTCTCACGTTTTCTCGCAAGCGGCGCAATACGTCCTGATAATCAGTCTTCGATTGGCATGCACAATTTCATTGACGTTCCTGACAGGAGCGTCATTGGTAGACGAAGGGTGTCCTGAACGAAGGTCATCTTTAATTTCCATCCAGGCATTTTTAAACAGTGTGAACCATTCGTAACACCGAGTATGGCTTATGCACTCATCACCATAGACTTCCTGCATCATTTGGTGTCTCTCTGTAAAAGTTTTGAGTTTCATGCAAAATTTAATGCACTGAATAACTAACAGACATAGAATAATGAAACTTTCAGCAGTTACATATTAAACACAGGTATGTAAAGGGATGCCAACAGCATTTTGCTTCAACACTCCACTGGCGCGAAATTATGAATGTTATGGGATTTTTTGAACAGACATTGTATACCAAACTGGTCTGCGTACAAGATGTTTTATACCTTAAAATCTGCTTTTAAAACTGTAGTCATCTCATATGTGCAGTCTAATGTTTGTGGGAACTCATTTTCATGATGCACTGTACTGGCCTGAGCATCACAGCTAAGCTCAAGGTCATGAATGGACTCAATTTCTCGTGTTTTGACGATTACTACCAGCATGATCTATTGTTGCCTGGCTTGGTGACGTTGCATCAATACATTCAATTTTGGTCAGTTTTTCAGTCATGTCAGATAGTATAGAAAGGAGAGTCATGGTTGTGTCAGTTGGAATAAAGGAGAGAAGAAGAAGTTATGATATGCACTTCAAATTATGGATTTTGCACAAGGCAGAATACATTAGTAAATATAAACTGCAACGAAGTTCAGTGGTTGCAAGTGTAATGAATGACATTGGCAGTGAAGCAGTTATAATGTCTGATGATAAGATAGAGAACTTAGCTGATATGCTATATGCCAACACATTTGTTAGTGACTTCTGTTCATTAATTAATGTAACTATATTTCTTTATTTGTTCATAATGATATTTATATTATTTTAATCTGTATAAATGTCCGGTATATTGAACAAAATAACAAAATTTAGAAAAAGCTACTTGGCCAACCTTGTTGGAAAATTTTCTCTTGTTTATAACCATAGAAAAATAACAGAATGGTTATTGACGTGGAGATGAAGGCACCTATATGAGCTTATATTCAGTGGAGGAACCATCTTTACTATTAGTATACCAAATAGGTAACATCATTCCTTAATATTTCAGACAGCCATATTACATAAAGGCAACATGCATAACAAGTTGGCATGTTTCAATATGTTCAAGTAAGTTGAATTCCATAGTTATTGTTATGGAACTTTAATATTTTAAAATAAAATACAAATTTTCTGAATAAAGTAGATTCATTCCTTACTACCTTCCATGCACCACACCTGAGAGGAATAAGAGTACAGGCGCCCTTATAAATAAACAGCCACAACGGAAAGATGACAAGTTTATGAATGCTGGCATGTAAAGGAAAACATTCAGAGGACCAAAGACTATAAAATACACCTGCTGCTCAATTTGTGCAGGAGAAACGAAACCAGAAGTTTCCAATGTGTCATTAACATTTTCTATTTATTATTTTAGGTAATTTTACTTCTGAAAACTTTCCAAACATTCAGGGCATCTAATACGTGAGGCTGTCTTATATTCAGGCCAACACGGTAGTAGTTAAGTAGTAAATTCTTTTATGGAATATGCTATAACAAACAACTCCTCTCAACTCAACATGTTGCATTTCTCTGCTGCAAACAAGCACTTGGAAAGTAAAGAATAAGTTGATTTAAAGGCTAGAGTGCTTTTTCCACTCTTTTGTAAATATTTCATGTTTATACATAATGAAGTTCAACAATTATAATTTTATCTTACTCAGTTATGGATTCAAATTCTGCCTTATCTAAAGATGGACTTTAGTAAGCTTGGGACAGATATTTCAACCCCAATGCTCATGCATTACTGTTTACAATTGATGCGAGAATCAATCAGTGTATGGTCACTATAAAGCCAAATTCAAAATAAAGTAACAAAATTAATAAAATGTAATTTAGAATAGCATAAGAAACTTTGCAAATTATATAGAATCACTTCAAAAATGAAAGGGGGGGGGGAAAGCAGCATTTACCACACATGTAAAAACCAACATCACATTTGATGATTTATGTAAAAACATACTGTATGTAATCAACAAAATCTCAGGAAAATAGCGCAATAGGAATAAATTTATAAATGAAAGATGTTACAAAATAAGTCAATGATAGCAATGCAGGGCATAACAAAGAGGTTCTCATTGCTAAACAGGTGAAAAATGAAGAAACCAGGACAAATGTATGCCATTGTGTTTTGACCAAAGCAGATGCATATCAGCACAGAAAAAAGCCTATGCAGAAGATTAGATCTATAAATAAGAAGTATATATAATTCTAATGAGGTAGATCAGGAATTCCGTGGAATAATTTAAATAGTTAAGTGGGAAGGCTATATGGCATACAGTAGAACTCCTTTTTAACGACTTTCAGGGGATTTCATATTTGTTCCATAAATATGGAGTTGCCCTTAGAAGGGGGTTCATGGAAAATTTGTGGTGGGTACATTATAAGAAAGCATAAAGAGACGATCAGAACTAAACGAGAAGGAATAGATGGACATATGAATATGGATCATTTGTCTCTCAACCAATTGTATAAATGCTCTGAGTTATTTGTCTTTCACTTGCACGACAAAGCCATTTGCTATTGGATTACCTCACATACCTTCTTGTTTAGTGCATAGCCCCCAAGAAGATGAGGTAATGTTTCATTTTTCCAAAATTTGACAGTTTTTTCATGTACACTGGCACTTTTACTGCTCATGGTTTTGAACAAAAGGTTATGTTGCTTTTTAAAGCGCTCAAACCATCCATTTGATGCCTGAAATTATCCAAGCCTATTTTAGTGTGATTTCCAACACATTTTCCTGTAAAATACTTCCATCAGATGAATGTTCACTTCTTTTTCCCTCGAACCACTTCATTAATATTTTTCTAACTCATCATATGTTAAACGCACCTTACATTTCTTGACAGCAGAACTGAACTGCGCCTCTGCATTCCAAATACAATCCTTTTGCTTCAAAATGCCGAACAATGATATACAAGCCATTTTGTATTTCTTTGCCATGTTCAACATCAAAATTTGTGGATTCACTTCCACATCCTTAATAATTATCAACTTTTCTTGAAGAGTTAACTTCTTTTGCTTAGCAACCATTGTATGTCTTTGGTTACTACTGGAACATATAAGCCCTTACTCAATACAACATGCAGAAAGTGACACCATGCTTTTGCTTATACCCCCCTCGCTGAATCTTTGCACTTGACAGATCGCGTGGCTTCGTGTAACGTTGGCTATATTGTGGTTGCGACGTTGCCAAAGTAGCTAGTAAATAGTACACAACAGCTGATTGTTCTCCTTACTAAGGTGTCTAAGCCGCATATAAAAGGTATATGTAAGTAGCGAACGTCAACAAATAACTATTTAATATTATTATTTGAAAATAATCCAACATAAACATTGCAACATGTGTAGAATAAATTACGCACTTTTGACAACATAGAAACAGAATAATGCAAACTTGCCTGCTACAATGAAAAATAAAACAAATTATAAGCTGCAATAAAGTTATTTTCACTCTGCATTCCAGATGGTTCAGGAATTTTGTCCTCAGTTTTGGAGTTTCACTCCCTTGTAAATAACTGTTCTTGTGTTTAGTCCAAGAGCTACTGCAGTTCAATGTACAGCTTTATCAGCAGGAATAGAGGGATGCCCATGAACCTTCACGTACTCCTTCTGTTCAAAGAATTCCTGGGTCCTTCTTAACAGTTCGAAAGCCTGACTATTAAGTGGCACATCTTGACGCAAAGGATTTTCACTTCGTGAATATCATTCGATGATCGGTGTCGTTTTTTTGAGACATTGTCACATTTCAAATCTTATATAAATAATATGATTGAAATATGTATAAAAATATATAAACGAACATCAACAACAAAACTATCAAACAATAACTACAAATTTTTTTATAGTTTTATAGATTTAGTGTTTTTCTTCTCCTCAAACTTAGTGTTATGATGCATAAATAGTGCTACCTAGCCTTGGCTCACCTTAAATTCTGCACCTGAGATCCCTAGGTTTTTTGCAATCTCACAGGCTTTAAATTGCAGCATTTTATGTGTTATAGCATGAACACTGTTCCTTTTTTCAAACACTCACTCTAACATTTTTTTACTGACTTCTTACTACTTTTCTCTACAGATTCTATGGAAAGATTTAAGGCCTCTCTTGATCCCTCTGATTGTGCCAATACTGAATAATTTTTGGTTGTACGTCAAATTCACGAGATGTCACTTTTACACCATTTTTATTTGCAAACTCAATAGCATTTAATTTAAAAGAGACTTTAAAACTCATCCTGTGATTCCCAGTACTCATTTTAAAGTTCTCACACTCACAGTATGTATAGAAGATAAAAGACTGGATGTAAAGAAACTGCAAACCAAGAGGCTGCGCAAGTGGGTGGGAACCAGGAAGGGGTTGGTTTTACCGTTCTTCTTCTGTAATTGGCTGTAGAGACTAATTGTCATTGGTTTTACCACACCTTTGCTTGTCACAGAAGCTAATAAGGCAACTTTGTCAGATTTAGGTGATGTAAGGAATTCATCATTTTCCTAGAGTTTTTAATTTTGCCTCTCAAACAAAGGGGTTACCTTAGGCAATGGAATCCTAATATATCTGAATGAAAACAGTTTTTCAGATCTTTTTTAAACTGACAAAAAATATCCTGGTGAAACGAACAAGCCTTAATGATGAACAAGCTTGTTGGAATCAGCCTTAATCTTTATCAAGTCTTGAACCTAGGATCTTGCAATTTAAGAAAATGCATGTTCAACACTAGCACCAGTTCAAGTAAGAGTATGAAGTTAAATGTCATTCTGTTTTGTGCACTATAGTAAAACTATAACCAAGACAGTTACTTACCTATGAAGTGGCAGTATTTTCCTTTCAACAGTAAAATCTCCATCACATTCACCTATGTACTCTTGAAGCACTTTCATTACCCTACACATTTTAACTGCTTCACCCTTTAACTTGTTCAGTGTAGTGGGAGATCCAATGAGGCCACCATCTTCCTTGATTCCTTCTTCCGAGAGTAACGACACTGTATCATAATGGGCACGCAATCTATCTAGGCACTCCGAGATATAAGTCTCATGGAAATCTAACAAAGATGATTGTAGTCTAGGACCAAGATTTGTATTCACTTCCTTTAATAATTCTATGGCTCGATTTGCTATTTCATCGCCACTATTGGTAACCACCTGCAAAAAGACAGAAATTGACACTTCAAAATATCACTATTTCTTTAAAATAAACATTAAAACATTCCATCTATCATTACAGTTTAAGAACACATGCCTCTTATGCCGTAGTTCTAGTTTTAAATACTTGTCAGGTCAAATCATCTGAGGTATTTTTATTTAAATTTTTCTTGCTCCTTGTGATTAGTTGATTAATGCATTCCTTGTTCTTTTCATTGCGAAGGACAGAAGAATTTTTAACACCAACCCCTGATGCCATTAATACATTTATTTCTTTTTCAGTAGATGGCTCCAATATAGCATAAGGCTGGTCAGCTAATGGTAGCGACCATCATAATACAAACTTTATTCATGCTGAAGAAGTGAATACAACTTCAAGGAATATGTTCTGCCTGTGTTAATGTAATTCTCAAAAAATATGTGTTGCACCCACGTGACTTTCTCTACTACAAAGTATTCTTACGAAAGCTTATTCTAAGTCACTCAGAACAAAGAGGACCTCATAGGCAAGTCAAGATATACATTTTATTTGTCAAAATAGCTTAAGCATATGCTGTTTTAATCAAAATCATTAAGCGCCATTTTTTAAAAAATCAAAAATTTTGAAAAATGTTCCAAGTAAAAGGTAGTTTAAGGTGGGAAGATTTTCTTCAAAATTTTCATGTCGCATCCTTGGAAGATTCCTGAACCTAAATACCAAGTTTTGTATTTAACAGACTTTTCGTTTTTGGGTTATCCTGTTCTCTTTCTCTCAATTGCATGCATGCATGTGTGTGCACCACAACCCATGGATCCTTCTGTAAAAATGTTATTTGGGTTCAGGAGCCCTGTAATATTGTGTTTCACTAATGCTGGCTCCTTGTTTAGCTTATAGGATTTTAGTTTGCAGTAGATGTTTTTTACTTAGCATTTGATTTCAATACTTTTTTCACAAGTTATTTCTTTTATAACTAATAAGTAATAACCAATCTGTTCAAATTTACTGTTGTGTTAATAACGTAACATAGCCAGAAATACTATCTCATTTTTAAGGTTATTTATTAATCTGAGGAATTTCTAATTAGTTTACAGTTGTAATTGAAAGCAACATTATTTCTGTACATGAGGGTCATCCAATATGTAAGCTTCTTTTATTTTTAATACGTGAAAAACAAACAGCAACATTAATTTTCTGAGGATGAGAAATTTCATTAAGGAAAGCTGACAATCCTAAATTAGATTAAGTGGCACACATACTTAGCAGCCGTTAATTACACACCATGGAGGTTGCTCACAATTGTGAATCAGTAGTTGCCATAAATTTTTTCACAGTGAATAAGCATCATCTCGTGTTTATCAAGAGAGATGTATGAGCTTTAGATGGTTCAGTATCTCAGCTTTGAGATTATACCTAGGCATCCCTAAAACTTCTACAATCGAACCAATGGAAATTGAACTCTTATTTATAAAAATCTGATGCTACATTCACACGACTTTCACTCCCTCTATCTTTTATTAGTAGGTATACAAATTATTCTTTCTCAAGCTTATTTTTCTATCTACTACATTTTAATCCAAATAAACCTTTGCAGAAGTAGCTACATTACACATTTCGTTATAGATACAAAGAGAACATGGATAGTCAAATGTTTCGGAATTGGAGACTATATGCTGGCCTTGAAGCTCCATACTGTTTCCATGCAATCACGAGAAACAACTGAATGTTGAAAGGACTTTAAGAGCGACCAAGAAATGAACAATTCAAACCTTTAATAATGGACATCTCAGAAATGGCTTATATATATATAAAATTATCAAAATTGCTTCCAAATGAAGTGGACTTAACAGGTTATTCCCAGAAAATTCAAGATATACATTTTATTTGTCATGTAAATATCTTTAATATTTGGCATTTTAATCAAAATCGTTAAGAGCCATTTTTTAGAAAATCAAAATTTTCAAAAAAACTTTCATGTAAAGGGTAATCTGGGATGGGAGATTTTCTTGAAAATCTTAGTGTCGCATCTTTGGAAGGTACTGAACTTAAATACCAGTTTAGTGTTGATCCAACTTCTTCTTTATAAGTTATGCTGTTCACAGACACACACACAGACGGACCTTTTCCTGAACTTTATTTTTTTGATTCAGGGTGCCTCAAAACATGTGTATGGATGTATTAAATTAATAAGAAACTGAAAAATTTAAAATTATAAATGTAAAATGGAATTTGATTGAATAAACACAAAGTTATGTTGAGAAAATACATAATTGTACTTCAATTCTACATTAAAGAATCTCACCTGTTACCATCACCGTGCATATATAGAGATCTCGTAGCTTAAATTTACAAGAACCCAATTAAAATAAAAATGCCATTACAGAATAAAGAGATCTGGAAATATAATGGCCTTAAGCTTTTACTGATCTGAATACTAAACTTTATGCAAACATTTCCTAAATTAACAGATAATTCTGAGACTACTACTTTTTAGAAGATTAAGGACAATGGCGTGATTTAATAATTTGCGATGAATTTGAATCCATGAGTGACCTTCATACAATAGACACTAATAACTAGGAACATGTTTTGCAGACCAATCATCTCCACTTACAACCTATGTTCGACTATGATTCGTTGTTGATGTAGGCAAGTTGTAGCCCTCTTGGGAATTCTCCTTCCATTGAAACATTTTTTCAGCAAGTTTCTGGAACCACCACAAGAGGGCTACAATTCTTCTATATACAATCAACAATGAATAAGCAGTCGAACACAGTTTGAAAATGGAGATGATTGATCTCAGAAACATGTTCCCAGTTTTTAGTGAAGTGGTGTATACAGATCACTAATCGACTTAAGTTCTTCCCAAAATTGATAATTGTGAATTTGTTGGTGAATTCTCAAACTATCTTATAATGTATGTAACATGTTACAGTAACAGTAATGTGACATTCATTCACAAAACTCAAATCTGATGTTACATATTACCATTAAATCATCACGGCATACGCAGTGATTTGTGTATGGGTGAGAACCAAGAAATGGATAGTGGCTTTAAGTTATTTTCACTAGATGCTATTAAATTTCCGAAAAAAATTTAGAAATATGTTTACTGAAATAAAATTACTAGAATAGTTATTCAGAGGCAAATCTCCCACAATTCTTTAAATTTTTTTGATTTTGGCTATGAACACTGTTATTCACATTGTATAATATAAGATGCTAGATTTATATTTTTTGTTTATACACTGTACACTTTAGCAATCATATTGTACATACCCTCCAAATATATTCGGTTCCTATAAGATCTAATTCATCCATAAGGAATCCTCTTCGTTTGGCCTTAAGTTTTCCTTCTTTGGAGTTCACAGCCTTGAAAAATCTTTCAAAACATCTGAAAACAAAATTCAACAGGTATTAAAACAAAGAACTTGATAAAGGCTGAGCAAGTTTCCTTTAAACAAATCCTTTCATTAGCATAAAACTTATTCAGCTTGCTATATTTGGTGTGAATACAATTCTATAAGTTATATGTAACCTAAATCTAGCATATAGCTAAAAGTCTGGTAAAAAAGCACTTGCAATAAAGCAATGATGCATACTTAAGCCTGTACATGCTGGCATGAACAACAGGCATTCCAACCACCCATAATTTCACCTCTCCTACCTCCTAACCTGCTTCGAAAGAGGGTTCAGAGGTTGTTTATGTCTAGTTTAGCAAAGTAGGCAGAGCAATTGAATCAAATGCAAGTAAAAAGTTGTACAATCAGTTCAGTCACAAATGGCAGTTATGTTCCTATCAAGAAAGCATAGATGTGATTTACAAGTGCATTATATAGGAGAGGGGAGAAGAGAAAACCAAATGTAAAATGAGTAATATTAAATGACACTGAAGTGTTCCACGAGAAAAAAATACAGAAATTGTCAAGGTGAAATAACAAAACTTATCAGCAAATTATCTGCTAAACAAGCGAGAAGCAGACAACCCTCTGTTTAGTTTCATCCATAGGCCACCAGAGGACATCCCAGGCTTTCAACAATATGACTCGAGAGTTGATCCAACAATCAACAGGCAGCTGATGATGTGAGTTATGAGCTCACAATACATATTCTACAAATAAATAGGTGAGTGAAGCTAGAAGAGTGTTTAGGTTGACTCCACTTTCACCAACTGTATTTTAAGTCTTAGCTACTTTGTATTAAAATATAAATAACTGGAGTAAACAAATGGAAACTCATGTATTACATTAATGTATCAATCCATCAGTCAGAAAGAAATCTTCAGTTTCCATATTTTTATTTATCTCTTTATATTTTCCGAGATTCTACATTTACCAGTACTGCATAATTTACTTGCACTAATACATGAGTAACAATAAGACACTGCAGGCTAGTTGTCACTAAAAATTGCAGACTTGCAGCTCAATTTATAAGTGTATAATAGATGTGATCAATACTTTGTTTCCCTTGGAAGTACACAAATACAACTCTATTCCGTTATCAGTCGTACAAGACCTTGCTCAAGATATGGGGAAACAATTGCAATATTTCTTTATGTCTTACAAAAGTACAGATACAGTTCAGGTTGTTATATTTATCTGTGGAGTAGATCTGAATTGCAACATTAACAAGGAATTTTTAGACTGATTCCATTATGGGGAAGACTGGGGATATTTTCAGTTTCATTGAAGCTTCCCTTTAACATATGGACCTGCCATTAAATAAATTAGTCTATGTAACCACAGAAGATGTAACAGCCCTGACAAGGTTGATGAAAGGCTTTATAAGTTTATTAAAATTGAAATTAAAAACCTCTAATATTACACCGTATAATTCATCAGGTAAAGCTGTGCAGTATAACACCTGAAATTAATACTGTAATGGAGACAATGGTGAATTTTCATTAAAGGTCATTTTCTAAATCACACAATGTAAAGCATTTCTGGAGTCTACTGGTTAAGAATTTTGTGATGTCCCCTATTATGGTGATAAGTCAGTGGTTAAGCTGTGGTAAAACTGTGCAAAGATTTTCCATTTTCAAGAATTCATGATTGAACAGATCCTTCATGGATTCAGTATCTTGCTTTCTTGGTAGATATTTTGCAACACTTAAATCAAATAAATTTTAAGATTGCAAGTCAAAAATTATTGATACAGATCTGAACAATGCTGTAAGCAGTTTCGGAATAAAGTTACGATTGTGAATATCTCAACTTGGAAAACAGAATTTATATAATTTCCAAGTCTGTAATTTCCGGACACTGCTATAAATCCAGAGTACTGTCTAATTCTTAGTGACTCGCTCTGAATATTCAATAGTACATTCCAAGTTTTTTAATCACTTAAATCTATGTTGGAGTTATTGGTGTTTCCTACTTGCAATAAAATGATGATAAAATGGATGAGAATAGGTAATAAATTGTAAATTTATTAAGAGGACTTCAGTACTACCAGAATTACAACTAAAAGTAATTGACATGCTTTGTGATTTGTAGCTTAAAAGCAAGTTTGTTGAAAATCTCTCTCTTTTTATAAAGAATTGGATGCACAGAAATACACAAGCATTAGTACATTTTCAGGTTGACATGTCTATGTTTGGCAAATACATACATTTGCAAACAGTGTATTACTATTATTATTAAACCAATATGTTAGCTATATGCACAGTTTTGTATTATTACTCATTCACTTATTAATGATAAAATTACGCTAGATAATATTTAACTTACTTTTTAATTGCTAGGGTTAGTTTTGAGCGCTGTTGCTCCCACCTTCAACTCATGATGAGAGCAACAGCTCTCAACTATTTCAATTATATAATGTATTAGCACCACTTAACATGCATATTTACTATGCCAGTAATATTGCTTAGCAAAACTGAGCTATTTCAAAAAAATGTACATCTGATTATATTACTCACTTCATTCCACTTTCTGTAAGCAAAGTAGGATCTAACTGGAGTATATTGTTTTCAAAGAAATCTCTATTTATGGCTGGGTCCAGATCAGGCTCTTCCCCCATCAGCTTAGAAAACCACTTGAAACACGCTTCTCTATCTGAAGGGAAAACTGCATCTTCTGCAAGACACTGCCAGATCTGCTTTGCCTGCTCTGCACACAACCATAACTGGCCATCCTGTAAAGAAAAGAATCCCTGTCATGTCTCTACTTAACTCTACAACTAGTAGCACATTTATCAATGTGTTAAACCCCAACCTATGGTGGCATAGAATAGAAAACACAAAAGTCAGATTCGTTATCTGACAATGTGTTACAATTACCTGGTCAACATTGATTCTGCAGTATAAAGGAAAGTAGGTGACTTTTACTGGAAATTGGTGCCCTGATTTAAATGAAGTCCGTTTTTGGCTATCACATCTAGTTTTTATGATATGTGCATATATGCCTATGGTGGTAAATTCATTCAGCTTATACAACTTACTGCTGTGTTTCATTATGTTATTCTAAATCTGTTGTTGATTTTCTTCCTGATCAGCTCACTTCCGTCCTCCCTTATCACCAGATGTTTATATTCCCAGCACTTATCAGTTTTGTTCTATGGGACAAGTCTGTCTTCTTGTAAGGTATTTATGTTTACATTTACAGCTATCATAGATCTCAACTTCAGTTGAACTGAAAACTTCTGTTAATACGCATGTTCATCTTCTATATGTGTAGTGCTAAAATAAAAGTTCAAGTATGGCTTCTACATTAGAATTATGCAGGAGACTGTGTCTATAAAGTCCTCAGAAGTTTTTTACATTTGTGGGTGTTATGTGTTTGATGGGAAGGCATGCAAAATACTCACAAAGAAAGAAATTATAACATTCATATTTCAAAGAGAAAGTTGGTGATCAGGATAAATCATTCGTGCCTCATATTGCATGTAACAGTTGTATTGAGGGATTACGTTATTGGTATGAAGGAAAACAGAGGCAATGCCGTTTGCCAAACCAATGATATGGAGAGAGCAGCAGAACCACAATGACAAAGTGTTACTTTTGCATATGCAAAGTTGCTGGCTAAAAAAAAAAAATAAATAAATAAATAAATAAATAAATAATAATAATAATAATAATAATAATAATAATAATAATAATAATAATAATAATAATAATAATAATAATAATAAGGCAGGAATTAAATATCCAAATCTGAACTCGGCTACACAACCTAATCCTCATGGACCCGAACTACCCATACCTACACCACCAGCAGACCTCAATTTTAGTGCATCTGAAAGTAGCTCCATGACTTCCAACAATGAGTTGGTTTCTGATCCAGAAGAATCTGACAATTGACCACAACAGTTTAATCAATCTGAGTTAAATGATTTAGTGAGGGATTTAGGCCTCACAAAACAAAAAAGTGAATTACTGGGCTCAAGACCACAGGAGAAGAATTTATTATCACCTGGCATTACATTTTCATGATACAGGGATTGCGAAATACAGTTCCATAAGTGCTACACAGAAAAAGATCAACTTGAGTTTTGTGTGGATGTGTGTAATCTTATTCAACAGTTGGGCAGGGAAGGACGAGGGACAAACATTGGGAAACTGACCAATGGCCTGAGAAGCAGCCACTGGAACCTAATCAAAAAAACTTATTAATGTGCCTGCTGTTATAATCAAAAAATTCTACTCCCTCCATTACATATAAAACTTGGCATGATGAAACAATTTGTAAAAGCACTTGGGCGCAATGTGAAAGACCCTCAATACAAAGAAACTGTCAGAAACATGCTGGAAAATTTCAGAATGCTTGGCTGTAATATGAGTTTGAAACCTCATTTCCTCAAGTCACATCCTGATTACTTCCCGTCAAATTTAAGAGCTGTCAGTGAAGAACAAGGTGAAAGGTTTCACAACTTGAAAGATATTGAATGACATTATCAGGGACATTGGGACGAATATGATGGCCCATTACTGCTGATTCTTGCACATGATGAACCTACTAGAGAAAATCACGTACACTGAAGTTCCATGGAAAACCAAAAAAATCGCAAAATAACATACATTCTCAAATTCAGGTACGCTTTCATGTTATTATTCTTCTTTTATTTTCTTTAAAAGTTGTGTGTGTGTGTGTAATATTTTTGCAAATTTTACAATCATATTCTCATTGAACATTATCATATTGCCAAAACTAAATGTGCTACAGAAAAATGGAATGCATTTTTGAATTCTGTGTGCCGAAATTAGTAAAAGTCACCTATTTTTAATCGTGCCACAGTAAAAAAGTTTGCATTTGTAACCTACTGTTGCAGATCAACACAATGCAAAGGTCAAAGACACTAAAAGATAGTGCTACACCAAAATATATTTTTAAACTAATGCAATTTGAAAGTGAATTCACAAAAGTTAACTACAAAACAAATTCTCCCTTATAAGTTCAAATAGTTATCCATGAGGTTCAAATTATCCTTTGAATAGTATATTACGCAACGAGAACATAATGGTAGTAACTAAAATGCAAGTATTATCATACGAGCGTTTTAATCACCATTATAGTCAAGTTTCATACGACTGTTTATGCTCAACCATGTATCTAAATTAAAGGTTTCATAAGTATTCATTTCTGGTTTGAGTGATGTGTTACGTTATTCGTTTGTCTATGGTTACAATACAATGACCTTGTAGCACCTGTGTCAAACAAAGTTGCATGTGAGACATACTACGCAGAATAATCGAACTTGCACTTTCACAATGTTACGTGGCCACTTCTGATTGGTCGAATACCAATACTTTAATGAACAGGTGTACTTTAATGAAGCCCATTAAAGTACTGCTACCAGATGTATAAATACATTTTGGCATGGTCGAGCATAAAATATATTTTAATACAATCAATCCACTATCATGCAAGAACATTCCAAATGAAAGTGATGGGCAGGAACTGAAATGTAGACTAATTTTGTTTAGATTTAGCAAAACCCCATTAATACACACCTACTATGATACTATCCCATTTATGTTGCTCTATAAATGATACCTGGATGTTTCATAATTATACAATTCTGTATAATTTAACACTTCCAAATGCACTGACATGAGTAGCTGAAGTCATTAAGGCACGGACTTATGAACAGGAGATCTGATGTTCAATCCTGCCAGGACCATCCTCCCTGACTGAGGTTTTTCCAGGTTTTCCATAGTTCTCATAACTGGCAAATGCCAGTGCGGTATATTAAACTAAGGCCTAGAATGTTTCCTTCTGAAATTTCCTTCCCCAATTGTTTAATTTCATATACCATAACATCCAGTACCTGTGGTGCCGTTAAGCAGAATGGGTGTTAAACACTACTAACTTCCAAAAGCAGTTTATAGCGCTTTGGGGAAATATGTTACTATTAGCAAGGAATCAATTTGAAATATATTACCTTATCTGATGAGCAAGAAACCAATTTCAATGCCCACATTTGATGGAACTTGAAAACCTGCCTCCCCATTCAACCCTTGAAGCTAATGAAATGGTTTGTTAATTCCTGTTAGTAGTGGGAATTTATACCTATATCTAAATAACTTTTCTTTGCATGAATGGAATTAACATTCAACAGTCTTGTCAACTTTCTGCTCTTTCTGTATGATCTTTCATGGCTAATGTGCAGCAAAATAGAAACTTCCATAAACAAAAGATTATAAACTCATACAAGGGCAACCAAATGTGCTCATGTTTGCTGTTTACACTATACTTATACAAAAAATGCATTTCCTCACAAAATGATACCAAATTGGCTTTTTCTTTTTCATGCATAATTTTCCATGTGGCACATGTTTGAGTTGAAATTCCTTGAATGTATTAATAGAGCAATTTAAAGTTTAGGCTGAAAATGGCAGTAAGTATATACATGACAGAATTTAATGAAAAGTCACAAATTAGAGGTCAAAGGTTTCCTAAATAAGATATTAACAATTAACCCTACAATTATAATTGAAAGTATCTTTTGGGCTGTTATGCTGAATACAGGTGTTCCAGATGTTTTGTCCACAACTGAGTGGACATCTTCAGTGATGCGGCTGAAGTCTCTTTAGAGAAGGTATTGCTGCATCCAATGCATTAGCTGTCAATGGCACTATGTTTATACTATGAGCACCCTCTGCTAATTGATCCAGGAGGGAGAGAAGCTGGGAGCTGGTGGGAGGGGCCTGGCCTCTCCTATGCTATTGCTTTCTTCGGATTGGGTTGCTTTGTTTTCTCCTGTTGTATGATGTCTTTTGCCTTTATGACTGGATGTCAGTTGCATTTGCATCCTTTCAGCACACTACCATGCCCAATTACAGTGCAAAGCTATTGAAATTTACAAACACCCCAACGATTTTAATACGAAAGGGGAGACTCTGAAACTTAACAGCAACTGTCATCCAGTCATCGAAGGCAAAAAAGTGTCATAGAACACGAGAAAACAAAATACAAAATCAGAAGCAAGCAATAGCATAGGAGAGGCCAGACCCCTCCCAACAACCTACAAGCTTCTGCCCACCCCGGACCAATAACCGGAGTGCGCTCACAGTATAAATATGATGGCTAATGCATCAGATGCAGTGACATCAGAGAGGATTCGAGTTGTAGACACCGTGAAGTGCATATCACGTCAGCGCTGTGTAAAATTCGACACCTCAAAATACCCTCTAAAACTATAAATTAAAGAGTGAAAACATGTGGATCATTGCCACAAGATAATGTGGAAACAGAAAAACTGCTAATTCTGTTAGTATTTGTGCGAGTGTTAAAACTTCCCCTCTCAAGTATGGCTGCAACTGTAAATATGTGTATATAAGTGTTCCTTGTTCTCCGTAAATACTGTGTAACTGTGTTGTGTTTAATTGGTGTAAAGTGCTATGCGGTGAATATCGTGTGTTGCCTGTAAATTACTGCATTTGTGCCAAATCATAGCGCGGGACGCGCGGCCGTGTGCCTTTGTTGCACGCACCGGGCGCGTCCCCCCGCCAGACAGACTGCTCCCAGCAGCACTTGCGGCTGGAGGTTGCTGACCTCCAGGACCAACATGGCGACAGCCGCAACCGCAACGATTCAACAGGCCGTGACCGCAGTAACACCACCTACAGCTCCGCTTCCCACGGGGACTGGCAGTGAAATGAGCAGAAATGACGGCCGGCCGCCCTCTCTTATACCGGAGAGGGGCGGGGCCAGCAGCGCGCTGAGCCAGCCACTGGCCACAGCCGCAGCAATGGAAACCGAATTCCTCTCCAACCCAGATGAGGAATTCAGAATCGCCCAGCTGAAGAAAGACGTCCTGGAGCTCCAAGACGAGATAGAATATTATCAAAAGTTAGTGACGGAAGTCAAACAATCAAACCCACATTACACGAAAATCTGCTTGGACTTGGGGAACTGCCACAGGGACCTCACCAAAAAAATGCGTCTCCTGGGAGAACTCGAAGAGGGCTGGCGGGTCACCATCCCGAGGAAACGACGCCTCAGCCCCGGCAGCGGGCCCGACAGTGACTCCGACGCTGACAAGACGGGCCCTAAACCGGGAAGGAAGAAGACCAGACAGGAGTGTACAGCCACCACCACTACCGCCAACCAATTCGAGGTTCTAACACCTGATGACGACGACCATGCTGAGGACGCCACTCCAACAGAGGAAGCTGAGAACGTCCGCACCACATCAACACAACCCAGACAGCAGCGACCGAGAAGGACATCAGGCCCGGCTCAGACATCTTCAACATCAAAGCGCTCAGCTGGTCACGCACCCACCCCATCCACTTCCACAGCTACTCCCTCCCCTCCCACACAACCTGACAGCAACAACCAGAAACCTCCAAGAATAATAATACCTGACCCAAGCCTCACCTCGAAGCTCCTTCCCCTCCTCCGTGCCTTCCTGCCAGCTGATGCATTTAAACTTCAGTGCACTCGTGAGTGCATTAAGCTGTTTCTCCAAAGAAAGGCTGACGCCGGGCCTACAATGCAGCGCCTGGCAGCGGCAGGCATACAACACTACAGCTTCGCGCCACGCAGCGACCAGCCTCTGCGATTTATGATAAAGAGACTGCCGGCCGACCTCGATGTCGAGTTCCTCAAAGAGGACCTCGAGGACAAAGGTTACACCGGGGTGCAGGTCCGGCAGCTGAGACCACGAGGGCGGCCCCTCCCCAACTTTCAGGTAACAGTTGACCGCACTCCTTCCAACCAGAACCTCCTAAAAGAAAAAGTCATATGTAATATGATGGTCGCCGTGGAGGTCCTCAAAACTAATAATAACATCACACAGTGTTTTAACTGCCAGCAGTTAGGACACACATATAAATTTTGTAACTTGACCTCCCGGTGCGTCCTCTGCAGTGGCCTCCACCGCCTTGCTGACTGCCCAAAACGGGCCAAGGATGATACCACTCCTCTGTGCATCAACTGCGGGGAGGCTCATCCAGCCAGCTACAGGGGGTGCGAGACGTTCACCCACGAACGCCACCGCCGCCAACTGGCCGCCATGGCCAGGGCAAACCCAAGTGCCCCGCAAGGGCCGCAACCCATCGCCAATCCAGCCCTTGTGCAAACCGGGCTGTCTTATGCTGGAGCAGCCCGTGGGGAAAGTGCGCCACCGCCGCCACCCGCTGGCCCCCCAAATCAAACCCCCCCCTCCCAGGGGTCCTCAACTGACCTGGGAGGTCTTTCGGAACTCTTTGCACTTCTAAAATCCTTCAACTTACCAGCGCTCTTGCCCAAGGTTAAACCATTTCTAGAAAAGTTCAAGAGCTGCACGGGCACTTGGGACAAATTAGAGGCCATCATATGCTTCCTTACTTCTGTTTTAGACTAAATGGCTACATTAAGGGGAGGTACATCTTTCACACGCGCACTCCTGTGGAACGCAGATGGCGTCTACAGGAAACAATACGAACTTGAAGGCTACCTGAGGCGCAACAAAATTGAAATTGCATTTATTTGCGAAACTAAATTACAGCCAGAGATTTCGTTTAAACTCAGGGGATATGATATTTTTCGGACCGATAGACTTGGCAGACAGGGGGGAGGCACAGCTCTTATACTAAAACAGACCGTTGCTCGTGCTTCTGTTACGCTTCCTGTTTTGGAAGCGTTGGAGTGCACAGCACTTAAAGCAAAAATTAATAACCAGACGGTGACACTGGTAGCGCTTTACAGGCCCCCTAATTCACCTTTCTTTTTAAGAGACCTCAAAAAAATCCTCGATTTAGGGGAGCATGTTATCATCGCAGGAGATTTCAACGCCCGGCACCCTTGGTGGCAGTCACGCCGGGCAAACGCGGCCGGAAATCTCCTGGTGGACTTTATTACAGAACATGACAATGTGGAGGTACACACCCCCCTTGACCCCACTTTTTGGCACCGCTCAGGTCTTTTTGACCCTGAGATTTTGGACTTCGTTTTAACAAAAAATGCGGCAATATCACAGAATTTCACTGTGTATCATAGCCTGGACTCCGATCATCTTCCAGTACACTTTGACATTTGCGGAACCATCGCAGCCCAGAACGCAAAACCCAACCGCCGCGCTGACATCGACTGGAATAAATACACACTGGAAATGCACAAGATGGCGCAGCCCAGGCTATCCTACACCAACGAGGCGGAAATTGACGCCGCCATTGAAAATCTTACCGCCTCGTTACACACAGCCAAGCGAAGCGCTACCACATACACCACAAGCCCACCCAGCTTCTGCACGTATCCCGAGGTGGAGCAGCTCATTGCCAGGCGGCGACGTCTGATGAGGCTCTGGAGGCAAACCCGCCAGCCCCAAGTTAAAATGCTAGCAAATTGGCTACGCACCACCATTCGGCATCAAATTAGAATAAACAAAATTGAACAGTGGGAGAACAAAATGTTGAGTACCACCCACTCGGACAATTCTTTGTGGAAATTGTTAAGGGCATTTAAGACCTCCTCAAGCGTCAACACTGGCTCTGAGGCACTCCACACTCATCTCGGCCTGCACTTCTCCTCCGAGGAGAAAGCCGAGCTGTTTGCTGACTGCCTCGAAGAAAGATTCAGCGAGAATGTCACCACAAATCCAGAAAAAGAACAAGACGTGCAAACTTGGGTACAAGCATGGGTGGCGCAGAAGCACGAGCAACCGCTACCACTCATCACAACTCAGGAAGTCTTCAAACTCATTAGGCAGCTGCCTAATGGGAAAGCCGCCGGCCCGGACAGGGTGACAAATGAGGAATTAAAACACATTCCGAGAAAAGCCCTGGTACAACTAACAAAGATTTTTAATGCTTGCCTACGATGCAATTACTTCCCCAAAACTTGAAAACGAGCCAAGGTTATTATGCTCCCAAAGCCAGGGAAGAGTACCAGGCACCCTCAAAATTACCGACCCATTAGTCTCCTGTCCACTATTGGTAAATTGTTCGAGAGAATCATACTTTTTCGGCTTAAGAAACAAATTTCGGAAGCACAAGAGCTCTCCAATGCACAATTTGGCTTTAGAAAAGGTCATTCCACTGAACTGCAACTTTTACGTCTAGTTGATGACGTCACTGAACAATTTAACAATGAAGCTTCAACGTTGGCCTTATTCTTGGACGTAGAAGCCGCTTTTGACCGGTGTTGGCACGCTGGGCTAATTTACAAGCTGCACCACCGTTTTCCCGGCCTACAAAATTACCTGTTTTTAATCCACAGTTTTTTAGAAAACCGGCGCTTCTACGTCCAGGTGGATCGTTCCTCCTCACAGGAGCGAGCTATGCGGGCGGGCGTACCACAAGGGGCAATCATGTCCCCGTTCCTGTATATTTTATTTACCAATGACTTTCCCGTGGACGCCAGATGCAAAGTCGCCATGTACGCTGACGACACTGCAATATACAACCACCATAGAAATCCTCGTTTCGGCCTTCTTGAGATGCAGCGGTATACTGACCGCTTCCTTTCATGGCTTCATGATTGGAAAATTGAAATTAATGCCAACAAGTGCCAGCTCATATATTTTTCGAAGAAGCTGAATATTCCGGCCATGGACCTCACGGTCGGTGGTCAAATATTGCAATGTCGTCGGCAAGTTAAATACCTAGGAGTCACCCTGGACAGTCGACTCAATTGGAATGCCCACCTTACGAATACGGCCAACAAAGGACGGCAGCGCCTAAAGATGTGCGCCCCCGTGTTCAGAAGTAAGGAATTAAAAATCCGATCCAAAATAATCCTTTACAAGTCTTTCCTTCTTTCTGTGATGCTATATGCGTGCGTGGCCTGGGCAAACGCATCAAAAACTGTCAGAAACAAACTACAAACAATCCAAAATTTATCTCTCCGCAAAATACTCAGAACACCCATCCTTACTTCCAATCATACCATCCACACAGAACTAGCAATTCCCTACCTCCCAGAAACCATCAGACGACGAGCCACCAACACGTGGGCGCGCATTAGATCACATGCCAATAACCTTATCTCAAAAATTGGGAGCGGCGAACCAAAACACAGAAAACACAAACGAATAAAAATATTCTAAATCACACACACAGTTCGTCGCTCCACGCGCCCACAACCGCCGGCCCACGGCCACGCAAACACTACCTGAGGGGCCACCACCTTCACAACGATCCAGGCAGCACTGACCGCACAGCAAAACTGCGGAAATGTACAGTGTACATAGTGTAAAAAGTGAGTGTGCGTGTGGATGTCTGTATGTGAGAATGTGTGAGGAAGGATGAATGGCATGAATGTGTTAGTGTAAATATTGTATAAAACCAAAACAAACAAACAAAATGAAAGTGTGAAATAAACACTTAAATTCAAACCTGAACTGTTCTCGGCTGCCCAAGAAAAGGGCAGTTGTATGGGTTCGGACAAAAACCCCGTAGACAATGCCATGCAAATCAGACATTTATAACAAAAATGAAAATGTATCCTGAAAGCCAGGCCCACTGTACTGGCTCCAGGCACTCTAAGCTTGAATAAATAACCTTGAACCTTGAGATGCAGTGATACCTTTTCTGAGGAGACTTTGAACTTGCCAATGAAGATGTCACCACAGTTGTGGACGATATGTCTAGAAAACCTATCTGTAACAAACCACAACATAACCGCCTGGAAGATACTTCCAATTATATTTGTGACTCTGGCTGTGAAATCCTATGTTCTTTTATAACCCTACAATTATTTCAGAATTGTAGAATTCTGCACCAAGTAGGCATTCATTTCATCATGGATTGGATGTTTACAGCTTTGCCTTTGAAAATTTGATTGGCTGAGAACAAATGCTAGGTAGTCACACCATTGCACATTTATATTCATCCCAGGTAATCCTAATGCTGTCTTTTAAAGAACTCAAGTGTATCTCTGGTTAAAGCAAGTAATAAAATTAAAAATATTGCAGATCAAGTTTCTGATGTTTTCCAAATCTTGTGTGTTGATATTCAAGGATTTTAGGAATGAAGAATGGTTGCTGAATTTGAAAACTTTATGTAATTTTTATCTGAGCATTTCTTGGAGAAAGCAAGCTAAACTATAACACATCAAAGAGTTCCCAGTTTATGGTATACAGTAATTACTACTGAATGTATACTCCCTAACTTTTGCATACATGCACTTATCTGTCGTATAATTTTAATAGTAGCAGTAGCAATACTGTAAGGGTATTCTAGGACCTTCTCAATGTGATTGTTTAACAATTTCATGAGTATAAAAATGTGGAGTTTGAAAATTGAACTAAGCATTTTTTGAAAAAAGGAAGCTGCAATAAAAGTGGGACACAGCTATCACTAATATATTGTGCAATATAAATTTTAATTTTTGGATATACAGTAATTATCTGTTCTAGGTACATATCTACCACTGCTACTTTATTAATATTGCTCAGAGAACTACACAATGCTTCATTCCAATAGCAATCTTCTTTCCTTTGATACATAAGAGGATAATAAGCATTTAAGTTTTTCACATCCACTAAAATCATGTTTTTCTGATATTGCTTTCTATTTTACATAATGAATAAAATGACTGGTTGGAAAAGAGAAGTAAACATAGAAAAAAAATACCTCAGCTACACAAGGAACTTTTGATTGTTAAGTTTTATCAACTGTGCTGAAAGGAACCAGCAGAATACTTAAGACTTGTACGCAAAACTGTACATATGTAACATTACAGGGGATTTAATTCAGTCTTTGAACCAGCTCCTATACTTCCAAATTGTGTAAAAATAAATCTGGTTTTCCTGCTGAAGTAGTTCTGCACATATTTTTGATATGTAGTTTTTCTTTATTGGAGCAGTAATAATATGTAAAATTTAATAATTCCATTGTTAATATCAAGCTTGCCAAGTAGATAAATTTAAAGGGTATATTTTAATGGAATAGGCATTCATGTTCTAACAATGATAGCGAAAACACATTAAATCATATGCAGGTAGTTTTCACTGACTTCCCAATATAAACCTGATATTATGGTTATTTTGAAATAGAACACAGCTGTAGGTGTAAATACATTTGTAAATGTATGTTTTAGATAGACAAATTCTGTTAAACTGATGAGTCAACAGTTTACTGGACTTTTGCCTGAATTATGTAAATGTATGTGACGGATAACATATCTATCTAAAGCTTTCTTGGGCCATTTTGTGAATAAAAGAAAAGTATGCAAAATATTTATCAGCTCTGTCAACATCATGTGTGCATTGCTACCTATAATGCAATTAGGCTTTTGGCATATGATATCAGTTAATTGGCTTATATTATTTATGATGGCTGTAGTTTTGAATATAGAAATCATGCACTTATCACACAACAAAAACAATGTTATTACTGAAACATACAAAAATAGCCCAGCCCAGAACAAACCGTTTCTAGCCTTTGTTTTACATTTTATTTTAGCAGCTGTAGAAGTTACAGGTGTATAATGCTTATTGACATGCCTCTAATATAATACAGCAGAACTCCTATAAAAATTACTGCTTAGGTTGCCTGATGAACAAAATAAGGAGAATGAAATTGGGAAGTTATATCGATAGCAATTTAAATGGTGTTTATTTTTCCAGGTAAGAATCTCTTCTTTTCCATTCTATCAGGTAAAAGTGTTACAAAATCCATACAGGAATTAGAGGAATGACAGAACTGAAACATAGAATACTAAAGTAATAACACATATTAAAACAAAACAATTAAATAACAAGAATAAAAATACCAAATATGTACATAAAGGTAAAAGCGAAATAATAGAGATAAATACAGAGCCTTCATTTTGAAGCATGGTGTATCATGGGGAATTGCTTGCCCTGCAATGATTCTAATCAGTTCTGTCCTCCTCCACTATGAGTGCTCTCCATGTTGGCTAATCAGTTGATGCAAAATCTGTGCTGTACAGAGGTTGATATGTTGCGAGATGTGTTTGTGTTATACTGTGTTAGTGCTATTAAAATGCCAACAAAGGTGTATACTTTAGCACAAAGAATCTTCAGTAAGATTCCTATATGAACCCCTGTAGAAAAGTGAATTGACAATTTATAAATAGATTCCCTGCTGTTCATGAGCCTCACAGACTTGTGAATTAGGGAAATGCAATTATTCTTATTAATGAAAAACTCTATGACATCAGAGAAAAGTTAGAATCAATTCCAAAGAAATGTCCAAGAAAGCTTGCACAGGATTCAGGAATTTTGCAAACCACAGCTTGGAATGCCACTTAAGTTTTAAAATTTAAGTCCTATAAGATAATTGTAGTTCAGGAATTGCAACCACACAGTGTGATATTCTTCTTCTTCTTTCTCTGTTTAACCTCCTCTTATGTAGGACTTACACCCTCCAGGACTTACAGGCAGGTGCCTGGGGTCAGAGGCCCGTCGAGGAGCAGACACTCATGGATCAGACAGAATATCCAGGATGGGTGATCAGTCCAACACCTGGTATGGGAGGAAGGAAGTAGATGAAACGAAATGATGGTGAAATGAATGAGAAGAAACGTGATGGAACAATTGGTGGAATGAATGGCGGGGGAAACCGGAGAACCCGGAGAAAACCTGCCCACCACAAATCCCTCATGCGGGTCCCTGGGATTGAACCCGGGCCACCTCAGTGAGAGGCGAGCGGTCTAACCACTCAGCCACGGCACCGCCCCAGTGTGATATTAAAATATGTAAAGAGTACATACTAAAACATTCATTTATATCAGATGTTTAATATCATGAAATGTTTTTCGGAGACAGCTTCAGCTGTTTGGTGACTGATGACTGTCTGCCGTTCCTCATCTAATGTATTGTGGCCTTGATGCCCTCTAGCGGTAATTCTACATAACTTCATTAGTTTGTTTGGAGGTGGGATTTCAAAATTCAACAAATGAACTTCTTTTTTGAAAATATAAATCTTTTCTCAAATTTCCAATTATAAAGTTGAAGTTACAGGTTTTAACAATTTAATATCTTGTCCAACTTCATGATTATCCAATCAAAAGTGATGAGCTGCTGCCAACTTATCTGCTTGTTTGTTTTATATAGTTCTTTGGTGTTCCTTCAATCTAGTGTTCAAATTTCTTATAGATTTCCCTATGTAAAATTTCTTATAATCATGTTAATTTGATAAATTCCTGATTTCATTTTGAACGGGTTAGTGTTTTTTGAGAGGTTTGTTGAGTAAATTATTCAAACTGTATTTGTTTTGGGGAGCCAACCTAATACTAAATTCTTTGAAAATCTTCTCAAATTTATTAAAAGTCCATGGATGATATGTAAATTTTTTATACTTCCAATCTTTATTATCCGTTTCCTTTAATGTGGTCAATTGCTTAAGTTTTTTTGATTTTCAAATCATGTTTGATTAACTTTATGAAAGTTGTTTCAAAATTATTGAGGCTTGCTATTTCTAAAACATATTCTTTTGAGTATTCCTTTTGGTCTAATGGTACACTGTGGAGTCTGTGTATTGAACTTCTGAAGACCGCAAATTGATGAGAAATTGGATTGTATTTATTCTTCTTAATGTAATTGTCCACATGTGTATGTTTTCTATAAATACCAAATTTTAACCATTTTCATCTTTCATGGTTTTTAGATTTAAGGTAACACTCCTTCCTTTTCTATTTGACAAGTAAATTTAACATATTTATATTGTAGGTTAAGTAATTATTTATATTGTAGGTTAAGTAATTTCAATGCATCATCATTGAATTTGTATGGAATTATGGTGAAAATATCATCCACGTATCTGAATCAACTTTTATAAATGTAAGGGAAGGTTTTTGTCACTAATGTTTTCAGGTGGCTCATATACAGATCTGCTAAAAATGGTGACAAAAGGTTACCCATAGCCATGTTCTTGCTTGTAAATGTCTTATTGAAGGTGAAGAAATTTTGATTTAAGCATATTTCAGTCAATTTTATGATATATTCAATTTCTAAGGGATTTATGTCTATAGAAATCAACCATTTAACTCACAATGTGAGTTAAGTTAATTTTGCAACTGGATGTTGATAATGCTAATGATTGCTCTACTGATCCATTTTTTTCCTTCCTCTTTCTTCTTTCTTTCTTTGGGAGGGGGGATTGTGGATAAAGCACAGTTTTATATACAAGGCCACATGAAGAATTAATGGAAGTCATGGAAATTTTTTTAAAGGTGTGAGACATTTGTGGCAGCACATTTCTAACACCTTCAATGATGAAGGTACGTGGTTGTTAGTTATAGTTTACATGAGAAATGTATTGGTTTGAATTTAAGGAGCTATGAATATGTAACTCCACTGGCAAACAGCTTGCTTTCCAGTGCCAAGAAAATTTCCATTAAACCTGCCACATGTCCAAACAAAGGCTCTGTGGTAATAAAACATTAAATTTTAATTAGAAGTATTAAATACATAAAATGACCAAATAATGAAAAGAATGACACAAAATTTTGAAGTCATCTGTCAGCAAACCAACAGATTGATTTTATGCAATCAAGTTCCTAGAAATAAATTTCAATGCTCCCCATATGGTCAATGAACTTTGGGGAAATCTCATTCCACCAAGTAATGGCTGGACCAATTAATTAATTGGAAGCACCCAGTGGGTGATGTCCATTACCACAGATGGTAGGGTGGAATGAGAGGGCCTACAGCTTTTCTATCATGGACTCTGAATCACACTAGGCTTTGGAGAAATTTTACATGAGCAAGTCCAGAGTGAAGGCTTGGATAGGACTAACTTAAATTCAACACCCCAGAGCCATAAATCGAATACAGACCCTGATATGAGAGCCTGAATAAACCACCGAGTTATTCCTAGAAAAATAACTATTTTTGTTAAATTGAATGATGTTGCAGGTGTCTTCTATGTTGGCCAATAAAGTATTCAGTCCTACTATCAATGATAAGCTGTTAAATAACAGAAAATTGTAAAACATTTAGAAAGAACAGTTTTGTTCAATGACAAAGGCCATAGATAATGAAGCAGGGCATTAGTATTAAAATTGTTTTTAGTTTTTGCTATCTGCAGAAATGAAGGGAGAGAGAGAGAGAGAGAGAGAGAGAGAGAGAGAGAAAGGAAGGAAGGAAGGAAGGGGGGAAAAAAACTTTTGCTACTGGACCTGACATTCTTTTTTCCAATTTTGACTCCATAGTGAGAGAAAATTGTAACCGAGTTTCATCACAAATGTGAGAGCATCACAACATGTGCTCTAAGAGGCCAACATTTTCATACAGACATGAGTTAAGCTGAGGCAACACATTTTCTGAAGTCCTTGGCGTTTGTCTGTTGGCTATCACTAACTGGTTTGTGTTTTCGCTTTTGATAATGCTAGTTCTCTAGGCATATGTATTTTCCAAATGATTCAAGAACTCCAATTAGAAAGCAATTGTGTTTGATCAGTATGTTCCAATGGTGCATTATTGGTCCCATTCTTATGCAAAGCATAACCATAGATATGTTGTTTCTAATGCTCCCCATATGTGATTTATTAACTGAGGCACTCAGTGGACAGTGTCTGTTACCTCCAATGGTATAGGATGGAGATGGAATTATGGGATCTACAGCTTTTACTGCATACTTCCAAACCACATTGGTCCTTGGGGATACTATACATGAACCAGTCGGAGGTGAGGGTCTGAATCTGCAACTTAAAATTGCCACCCTATAGGGAATCAAGGCTCAGATCCTTGGTACAAGTGTCTTGAATGAAATCACTGAGCTATCCCAGTGTCCATAATCACAGACATATGTATCAAATATTTCACACTTTTGTTAACTGAATTACACAATGACGTCTCCACAGGATTCAGTAACATTCCACATATCACATGAGCAAACACGAGTGCTTAAATATGAAGCGAATTTGGTCACTACAATAGTCCAATCTGACACTGTTATTTTTTGGGAAGATATCTAAAGGGACAGTTTACTGTAATAAGTCGAAACCATGCATGTTTTGAAAGTAAAAGCATCATCTGCTGCAAATGCCATTGAAATTGAATATACTGTTTTCTCATGCTGCACTTTCTAAAAATATAACTGCCAATACAACTGTAAAGTGGATATTGGATGAAATATGTAAAATTTTAGCGTTTGCCCTAGTATCTTCTCGCTAACTAAAAAGGGAAATTTTCTCTCGCAATTTGTATGAATTAAAAACATCTGTGCAACATATGTTGTCTTCTTTACACAACATAGCTTCTGCTCCATGCATATGCCACAGAAATAAACATGTCTCACATAAAGGCAATCTGCTTGTTGTTACTCTTGGTTTTGTGCATATGAAGCTCAAGACATTTCACAATGCCAATTCTAGTGGAACAGGGAAATAAATGCCTTTCATGTAGCTTTTTATATTTACTAAATCATGATTCCACCCTATAGATAATGTTCTTTAACTACTGAAATTTCAAGACAACTGCTTAAGATTCAGGTTAGATCAATTGGAGTTGCTGGCTCATGTAAAAAATTTTATTTATTATTTTTTTCTTCTAATTTCTGTACTACTTGCATTTCCCATGATAAACCTAAGCTCTTGTTTTAAATTACAGTAACATTATTACTTCAATTCCAAATAACTTGTTACATACAAGCACATAAGATAAAATACAATTATAGCAGGTCTAGCCTGAGAATGGGCTTGGAGTCAACACACACATGCTTTCAGCATAAGACACTTCTTGGCTGAATGAAGTAAGTTTGTTACTATGTTGCATATACAGGATGATTCAATAAATCCAAATCTTGACAACTGTGTAGTAAACATGAATTACATTTTTTAAAATAGAGAGTTGAGGGTTGTTACACTACATCACTATGATATCATAGTGATGTAGTGTAACAACCCTCAACTCTCTATTTTAAATTATGACACATCACTGTTACAAGCTTCTAAATCTTCAAAAATTGAGCATGAATTACATTATTTATGCAACACAGGAAATCATTTCATCTGTGGAAAATTATGTTCTGCAAAACGATCCCCATGTCTTCGACAACTATCTGCCAGCTTACAATGCATATTGTCTTTCAACATTTTAAGTGGAATAGTATTAATTTCCATGTACTGAGTTTAAGATCTATTAGGGAGCAGTCAAAATGATTCTGCAAGATGGTGCCTCAGCACACACTGCTAAAATTTCCATGGCAGTGTGTGTCAGCTCTTTAGGAATCCAAGTCATCTCAAAAGATGGGAGACATTGGCCTCAAGATCCCCAGATTTCTGCATCTGACTACCTTCCCTGGGGGTATAAGTAAAAGGTTTAAACAAATCCATAAACCCTTGGAGGCCTTAAGGATAATATTCACAATGAAATTAATACTATTCCAGTAGTCATTTGATAAGCACTGCAGGAAGGCAGATTGCCGTTGCAGAACTGAAGACCATTTAAGGGACAACATTTTCAAGAAATGAAACATTTTCTTATGTTAGATAAAACTGCATTTAATTGGCATTTGTTAATTTACATAGATATAATTCAGGTTTACCACACAATTGTAAAACTTGGTTTCAGTGAATCACCCTGTATCATCACTGGCCTGCAATTTAAAACATTTTCTCTAATGACTGATGTTTTATTTTTTATTTTAAATGCTTTCACTACCACCTACCTATTTTAGGCAGAAGTAGTATTGTATTCTACCTCTCAAAACATTCATTATCAACATTTCACTGGAAATAAATGCTTAGTGTCCCTTGAAACCTCTCTCCACAAAAAAAGGATTTTTAGAAAAGGAAGGGGGTGTGTGTATGTGTGCATTCAGCATAACTAAAAAATGAAGTCAGCTGCATATCAGACTTCACATTGTTTGACATCTTTCAAGAATGAAATATGAAGTTTTACTTCAACTCCCACACCTTCTCCTTAACTACCTTTACATGGCCAATTTTTCTACATTTTCAAAATGGCTCTAGCATATTTGATTAAAATGTTAAATGTTTCAGGTACTATTAGGAAGAATAGAACATATAACTTGAATTTTCTGCAATTAGCCTATGAAGCCCTCTTCACTCATACTGAATTTTGTGTAACTGGGATAAATAAGTAAAAACTTTATACAGAAAACAATGTAAACTCATTAAAATAGACAGTTTGTTGTAGAATATCTTTTGTTTTAAGAATTAGCAGTTTTTGTAATACACAAGGTTATTTTCTTACATATTATATGTTGAAGTATATATTTAGTAAACATTCGTTTTTCCTTCGCTCTTGAATGTCATGAACCCATTATTAAAAAATATGGCTTAAGGTTGCATATTGTAGTTAACTACAACCATATCGTTTAATTTGAAATCATATCTAGGAATAAATTTAGCATGATTAGCATAACATTCATGTAAGATTAACTTTTTATTTTAACTATATATGAGGGAAACGTGAATTTGTAATGGCTACAACTAATGTGTGATTCTTGTCCATCTCATGTGTCATTACATGACCTCTATCCATTACCATTTCAGATAATCCCTCTATATTATAGTATTCATATAAATATAGATTCTACTATTCCTGTTACATGATACATTTTTTACTAAAAATAATTAAAACCGGTAGCATATGCAAAAGGAACACAAATAGATGCATAAAAGTTTGCATACTTTCGAGGATGCTCTATAAAAACCAATTGAACTAGAAAAACTTGAAGATTTAGCCTAGGAATGTTTTGAAATAAATTACATATTTCAAGAGTTGTACAGTCTTTATGAACTAGTTTTTGTTTCTTATGATTTAGCAAGTTATATAAAAGTATATAAATTTCATTCTGAATGAAGAGGACTTCATAGCTATACACATATAGTATTTTGTTAATGTCAAACATTGGAATTTTATGCAAACTGTTATATCAGTTATAAGGAAATCAGAAAAAATAATTAAATAATTTTGTATATAAGGGGCGGCTTAAAACAGGAGTTTTGTGAAAATCTTCATGCTGCATTCTTGAAAGTTTAAATGTGAAGTTTGGTACTCATTTGACTTCCCATTTTTTAAACTTATTTCTCTCTCTCCCCTGGTCTTCTGATCCATAGGTCGCAGTTCAAGCCCGGCCGAGAACGATGGTTTTTAGTATGCTTAAAAGTGATAGCCCTATGTCAGTGGATTTATTAGAATGTAAAAAGAACTCCTGTGGGAAGAAATTAGGCCACACTGCCGGGGCTGATATGATCCTGGCAATTGACAGCATTGTTAATAAACAAAATATTTATTTTTATTTTCTCTATCTCTCCCCCCCCCCTCTCTCTCTCTCTCACACACACATACTTATAACAATGTTTATTTCTAATGAAATCTTGATACCAACATTTTTGGGTGGAGTACAATACTTCCTCTACCCACCAATCAAGCATCTGAGGCAACAAGCATATCTGTACTCAGCGCTTCCAATCCAAGGAGGGAAATGAGCGGAGGAACTGTGAAAATCCAAAACCGAATTGAAACATATGTAAGTTGATATCTTTTTTCTTTCTTTTTATTTTTTGGTGAGGCTTCAACCAGTATATATCATCTTCTATAGTATGTTCCATATTTCCGTTGAAATACTATTTCAATGGAACTACAGTAGAATCTCGTTAGTATGTTTTTGCAGGGACCTAAGGATTTGGACGTCATAGGCGGGAAAATGTGTTAACGAAAATGCAAAATCTGCAATTTAAGAACATAGGTAATAAAAATCTAATAATTACTACGTCTCCATGGGCAATTTAAATTGATTTTGAGTACAATTTCATACTGAATACGACCCGCGTTTCCATGTTAAATTCAATATGTTTAAATGGATTTGGATACACAAAGCCTGAGAATAAATAATTCAAGCTTTTATTTTGGTCAACTTGGATTTTTTAGGTTATGAATGTTTTTGAGAAAATAAATTGCGAATTGTGGAAGTGGCAATAGTGGTTTTGCTGTGTGTTTTGTTACACACATGATAACAATTTCTGCTAAAAAAGAAAAAATTATGAGCGTGCATCGTGTTACGAGTACAATAGACAATATTATCTTTGGTGTATACAAGACGATTTGAACATGGAGGTGTTTCCATGCAACCAATTTCGTTCCGGTCCTCTTCTGATCCTATTTTCCAAGAGAAAAGTTTTGTTTTAGTATTTTTCCCTTCTTTAAAAACAGTTTCAATCAATTTAGGTTTGCTAACAATCATGTTTAAGGTTGATGGAGGAATGTTTAACTTCCGCACTACATCGACATGTTTTATATTTGGATTGTATTACATCAAGGATTTTCAGTTTTTCACTGTTGGTTATTTACCTACTACACTTTCTTTTTTTCATTGTAAATGAAAAGTTAAAATACAATCTACGGTTGTTTGGTCATCACTCAACATTAGAAACTATCGTTAGCGTTTACCGCATTTACTATGCCAAGGTAAAGCATTCTCTATCCCGCCCACAGAAATCGTGTCACACAAATATTTAAATGCATGTATGTGATTGGCTGCCGATATCCACCCCGTGACCAAGGATTGACCAAAGTAGCAAATGAGGATGTCAAACTATGAACGTGTTAAACGCCTACATCCACTGTACCGATCAAGGATTGGCCAAAACAGCGAATGAGGACGTCAAGCGTAGTAAGCGGGACCGGGAAAACGCACTAAGAAAACATTATTTATTATATTTGGTGATTTGGTACCGGGACTTTTATAATTCAACGTAATACACGGGAAAACGTGTTAATGAGGAACGTGCTAACGAGATTCCACTGTACTTACTAGAACCTGACGAAAGATACATTGGTTATAAGCAGGGCCCAGATTCTGACATGTCATTTTTTAACTGTTGCATCATAGACATTGTTAACTTGTGCATAAATACTTATCATGGTCCTAGATTATGAAAATGTATATTAGGTGATTTATGCCATTTTCTATCTTTTAGACATTCTTTTCTCGATTTTACACCATTCTTGTCATTTTTTTGTCCTTTACAACTTTATTCAGTTGTTTTCTCCTGTTTACAATGTTTATATGAAGAGTTTTATATTACTGATATTTTGCATAAGGGTAAGTTTTCACACATCAGAAGTTTCACTATTAACTGAGAAAAGAGAGTAACATAGTATATCCTTTACGTGCATTATTGGGAAAAAATCAAATTCCTATTTAATGGTTAGTCTGGGAAGGGTTGCCTGTCAATGGAGGAGTGGCTATTGTCAGAGAAGCAGCTATCATTACAGTTACAAATTCATGCTCCAAACTAGGGATGAGACCTTAAGACAGGTCAGTTTTCCTTTTTGTGTGTTATCATTCCATTAAGTCAGGTTGCTGTTGCCTTTTTCCTAGTGGTGTCATAGGCTGTGAATTTTGTATAATCTGAGAACTCAAAAGAATAAATGCTACTATTTTGAAAGATCTGCATCAAAAATAATTTTCTTAATTTTCTTTTCAGATACTTCAAACAAGAACATGGAACAAATATACCAGGTGAGTCAGCTGTCCCTATTTATTTTTGAATTTATGCAATGTGCTAAGCGACATATTTGACTTATGCCTTTCTTGAATGCCTTCTAATGGCCAATTTCCATAACACTTTATACAGGAGGGATAAATAACTCTGTGCGTAAGTGTTTTACAGGACAGAATGCAATTGCTATATGTCGATACAAAAAACATCCCACCCTGACACTGGGAGCCGCAGAAGCACTTTTAGCCAATTTTACAAACTTTTATTATTTAGCATACATTCATGCACACCTTTGAAAACGCCCCTGAAGGAACAACCTATCATATACACCGGTTGACAAAACCGTTTGAAAACAAAATGGCATATCTACACAGTGCGACCAAAAAAATGCAAGTATTAGGTAGGTAATTTCTCGTATGTCACAAACTATGGTGTATTTCAGATTATACAGTAATTGTAATGACTGATGCACTTTATTTGTTTGAATTAAAACTACCAAACCAAGCTCAAAACACTGTATGACGTTGCAAAAAGTGTGAAGATTCAAGGTGGGGTCTAGTTCTGCAATTACTAATTTGTATAGGAATCTCAGCTCACAAGATAGTATTGGCTGAATGGTATTATCATGGTTACTTTAACACTGTGTCACTTGAGTTCTGGTTCAAATCCTTCGGGTTAAGTTCAAACCTTTTATTACCTTTTGTTTCATCTCTTTGGACCTATAATTTGATATTTTGATATAAATAACATTTAATAACATTATAAGTGTGTACAAAATAGAATAATCACCATGTTTTCAACCGCAAAGCCCAAATCACCTACGGGCCTCACATGTGAAGAATGCAGGCAGATTACAGCGCGCATGTTACAGCATGCAAGAAGGTCTCTCCGGCAACGTACACAAATGTGCATTGATGAAGGGGGTCGTCATTTTGAACATTTACTTCGTTGATGAAATCCATGCTCTTTAACAATTTGTTATTCTGTTTACCCGTGAACTTAGCACATTTACAATCCTTTGTCAATAGAAGAAGTGAAACATAAGGTTTAAACATGAAACAAAAACTGTTAGATTTAATATCGTCGACATGCGCCCGAAATAATGAAAGTTAACTGCGTAACACACTTTACAACACCAGATTGAGTACATATTATTAGGGTAAACATGATACACAATTATCTGATTGTAATTCTTGTGTCTTTGGCTCACAGGAGAGCCAATAACAAAAATAAATAAATTAGTATACTAAAATACAGAAAATACACACAAGGAGAATATAAAATAAGAACCAAAACAATTTGATGTTTGTATCAGATTCGAACCTCCGAAGCTAACCTTTGCTTCACCACATACTGGCAGCTAACCCACTCGGCCAGAACCCATGTAGTCTATCCCGCTCTTCAGGAAAACATTCCTTTATCTCCTTGCAAGCATTATATCTATGAAATGCTGTCTGTTTTAAGGCTTTTGCAGCTCTTTGGTTCTCATTCAGGCCTTTAATCATTAATGTTAGTTGAGTATAGTACCGAATAGAAGAGCAGAGCTACAATAACACTTTTTTTGCTAAGAGGCCCAATGTTTTCACATTAGACTATAAACTGCGGGTTGCATAGATACGAATACCTAAGGGCATCTGATTAACCTGGTATATGTTTAATTAATTTCTAAATTATCTCATCGTTATTCTTATACATACTTTTTCTGCTTGTATAGTAATTATACACATGTATTAATTAATTTATAACTTTCCTGAGTAGTCATTTTAATAAATTCAATAAATCTCAGTTTTTAGATTATTTTTTGTTAGTCATTTTTTAAAAAAATGTTAGTCATTTTATAGGTCATTTTTCAAACTTTTTAGGCTAACAAAATCCGGGTCCTGGTTATAAGCTTTGACACCATTTGTGATTCTCATCTGGGTGTTCTGCCACTATGCAGAATTAAAAAGTTTTGCACATAAAATGCATTCTACATCAGTTTCCTAAATTAGTTTATTTTGCAGGTATAATGGTATGAATTGAATGCACTTTATAATACCCAGTGCTGTTGCAGTGAATAATAGCCTGCTGTTATGATAATGCTGGAGAGGATGGATCTGCTGCACGGTATCACAAGCTGCAGAGCACAGAGTGATATAAAGCGTATTTTTTTATGTGCAGACGCACTCTAAGGCCAGATTGATTACAGCTGTAACTACTTGCTGCTTCTTCCAGTTACATGTAAATGCCTACTTACCGACTGAGTCAACTTGGGGTTAGTGCAAGCAGCTTGTAAACTAGCTCCATTATAAGACTCCTGAAGTGTCAGAAATAAATAAGTGGAAAAGTCATCCGTTGCAGCACATTTTTGGAACAAGTACCATGAAACAGAATCAGAAGCACAGTTACTGAAGTATGCTAGTCATGTGGTAAAGGATTTACATATTGTATGATTAATCATTTCTGGCTTTAGATACTGTCCCTTCATTAAACAGATATGCAATTATTATAAGTTGCTGATGTAAACACTTAAGGCCGGTTTCACCAACCGATGTTAAAAATACTCTAACATTTTGTTTGTTAACAAGGTGCTCAAAGTTTAACATAAGGTTAAAACTTTTGCATTTCATCAAGCTTTTGCAGCAAATTGTTAGTAACATTTTGTTAACGTCAAAGACAACTGCAAATGCTAGCTTTCAAGAAGGCGGTGACCAAACTACACTGCTTCTGAATGTACTCTGATGCACTTTTGTCTATGTATCGCACCGCTCTCTGTGTCAGTAGCCAACAACTATTTACATTCATGGTAATAGATGTGATGTTCCTGATTGCTTGACGTTAGAATCATGTCAAATAAATGTTTCACCATTTGAAACACTTTAATTAACATCTGGTTAATAAGTATAGACGTATTATTCAAGTGCAAAAAAGCTGACAGTCATCTTACATTAAAGGATAAGATTGTAGCCTGGGACAAAATCCATGAGTAATTTAATTGGAATGAACGCGTTTCTCTTAAGTCCAATAAGCAACTACAGCAATTTTATGCTAACATAAAGTGCAGCACCAGAAACTTTAGGTGCGAAAAGCATTTAAAACGGGTGGTGGACACTGTATTGAAACTAAAGTGGACGAAAATGTGTTATTGCTGATTAATCAAGCAGACCGAAAAAATACTGTTTGTTTCTTGAAGCAACTGCTTTGGAAACCTTCCGGATAAACCCACAAATGGTAGCTTTGGAAATACCAACATTATCACCCAACAAGTAAATGAAAAATGTTAGTGGCATAAAATCTAAGTACCTAATTAACACTCAGCATAGGAGAAAGAGGCATGCTTCTGTTGGTAGTATTCTAACCTCGTATTTCGCATAAAACCATGCTCATGACCCCTTGGACAGTCTAGATTGCTTTAAAAATTCCTCTTTTTGCAGGGTTTCAAATTTGTATGTTGTAAGACCACTCTTCTTTTAGGAATGACATTCAAAAATGCTAATTGTAGCAAACTCGCATCAACAGCTTGGTTTGTGGCAGGCATTTTCAACTTCTAACATTTGTTAAATGCCTTAACACAGGGGTAGGTGATGTTTAACTTAACACCAACTTTAACACATTGTTAAAATTAACATTGTTTGATGAAACAGAATTTGTGTTAACTTCAGTGTTAAATCAATTGAACATTGTGTTAAAATTTAGCATCTGTTGGTGAAACCAGCCCTTACTCTTACAAATAAACGAGATGGCACTCAGAAGAAGAGGCAATCTGAATTATCAGTTCATTTTATCACAGGATTTTCTTGCATATGTGTTATTGCTGGAATAATTAAGCACAACACAGAACCACTTAACTCCTTTGCTGAGAGCCCTTTGTGTTAAAGCTCCATCACAGGGGAATTAGGTGTCAGGTAGTGTAAAGCACTCTACTCATCAATGCTATCTGATTGCACATCCATTCAGCAAAGGAAAAGTATGTGACTGATAGTCCACAGCCTCAAAGCACAGAAATGAATACTCTTAGAAATGAAGACTGGCAAGAGAAAGCCTGTGCAAGATTTACAAGCTTAAGAATAAAGAGCATCTAATGAACCTCAACATTCCACACCAGGCCTCACTAACAAATTCATTTAAGATGGAAGATGCCACCAATAGGAACCACAACATAAGAATGCCAGCCAGAAGTCAGCAACAGCTGAGGATGTGAAAAAAATGCTTCCAAAACCAGTTTTCTCTTCCAATTTAACTTTTCAGACTGTCACCTTCAGTTAATAGCTGCTATGAATTAACAATACTTTCTGTTGTTTCCTGTAGTGTCTTTCTTACCATACGCTTACCTTTAATAAAAACCGTAAGAAATTCAACCTCTCTTGTACTTGCTGAATGTGATTATATCTGTTGTCAGGAAAGAACGTATTTGGATCCAAAGAACTATTTTCTGAAAAGTAAAAGAAGAAGTGCTGTTAACTTTTTGTATATAAAATTTGGGGGGAAAACATTAAGATTGAACTGTTATCACTTACCTTTAGCTATTTGTCTAACTTTATCCATATACGATGTTAGACTATTAGTGACTAAAATTACAAGGCTATGCTGGTTTTGTAGTCTTTCTATTACTTCTTGCCTAGAATAAAAGGGAAACAAGTTAAAACTTTCATTAATTAACCTACATTCAAAACTGACCGGAATATAAATTTAAAATAATCTGTTACATCAAATTATTAGTTTTATGCTTTTATATTTTAGTTTAATCTTAAAACCTCAAAAATCCCTACAAGTGCTCCAGACATATGCATAAAATTAAGAGCTCGGACTTGGAGACTGGTTATTAAATTGGTGTTATTTTAATTTATATTTAAAGCTCTATATTATTCTGGTTCAAGCCATGCATTAAAACCTCCCTATTTTGAAAATCCAGGATGCATGGCAACAATTATAATAAATAAGGGTTTTAGTGCATTGCATCATTTATGTTGGGTAAAATATTTAAACAACATTTCCCATTAATAAACTATAATTCCACATAATTAGCTATATATAAATAATAAAGTAAATGAATTAACTACACCATATGAGCTTGTTTTACATTAACTACAAATGTAAAATGCACTGGGATAGCTCAGCAGTTTCATTCGTGGCCTTTATACTGAGGGTCTGTGGTTTGATTTTTGACTGTGGGGTGGCAGTTTTAACCCCTATTCACACTTGAGATGGTGTGCCACCAAAACGAACTTACTGTAACCTAAGAACACATCACAAATTGCAGAAATGAAAATAGCCTAATGAGGCAAGACTAGAACAGCATCCAATAAGAGGGCATTCAGAACTTTATTTTTCTTGAGTCAGAAATAAAAGTAAAATTGTGATACATTATTACCAGTTACACTTTTAGGTTCAAAAAATGTTTTATTCTTTAAAATATAAAATTCAGAACATAAAAGTTACACTGAATGAGCCATTAAGCAAGACATTTTGCACAACTATGGGGTGCAAGACTTATGCATATTTTTGCAACAATTCTCCTGCAGCTGCAACAGATGGTCACCCTACTTGAAAGAAATCAAGTCTTATGCAATGCATACTTTCTTATATGTGAACTAAGTGTTTTAAGATTATACACAGGTTGATACATTACGTTTATCTGGTTTTTGTTAAAAATATGTTCAGCAAATTTATTTTTAGAATTATTTTCTCTCTCTTCTGAAGCAGTTTCCAAAAATGCTAAACAAGACAAGGACTTCAAACAATAGTGCAGAAAAAAATGAAAGCATCATAGATATGTAATAAATATGAGCAGTTTTATATAAAAAAAAAAAGCTGTGATGCGCTACATTCACATGACTTTCTCTAGACACACTTCTATAAACTGTTTTATGAAATGATAAACCAAAAAAACTGGAAGTGGTATACAGTGAAGTACAAATTATAATAAATTGCAGAGTGAGTCAAATTTACACTCGAGTTGCCTGTGAAAACAGTTAATTATGCACATGTTTTGTAGGCAATGTCGACATCATCAGCATATTTCAACTGTCGGACTTGCTAAATTAAACTGAATTTTATTTATGGATGCTCCTTAATTACTATGGTTCTTAAGTGTCCCATTTTATGTTGGGGTGAAAGAGCAGAAATTTTGCTCAGAGGCCTCTTTAATAGGCTTGAGGTTCTTTAATGTGCCACAAATCTACAACACGGGATTTACTTCCCTTCTGAAAGAAGCCATGCTAAGGATTTTTATGCCCAAAAAAGTCCATTGCCCTCTGCCAGGTTTGGACCCACAACCTCAGGAACTAGAGGTATCTCTAGACTATGGAGGATAACATTGGACTTGCTGATATCCCCCATGGATTCACTGGATCTCTCTCTCGGTCAAATGATGAACTTGTATTGTGGGTTGTTTTCCACATGAATTTCAAAATTCATTACTTTTGTTTCAGTATAAGGATCTTTTCCCAGATGTCCAGTTCTAGTAGTCATTGTACTGATCTTAACATTATTTTTTATGCTGAGGTTTCCGGAGGTGTGAAGCTACTGCAGATTTCTCTATTTGGTTGCTTTTTTTGTGTCTCTCAGGTGTTCCTTCAATCTGGTTTGTATGTTTATTTTGGTCTTTCCTATTTATCTTTCTTCAGTCTTAACAATTGATTCTTTGTATTCCGATTTCACGTTTCTAACTTACTGCTTTTTATGAGGTTCCTGAAGTGTTTGTTTTGTGGAGCTAAGTCTGTTACATTCTCTGAAGAACTTCTGAAATTTCTGGAAATGTCAAAAAATCTTCAGAGAACTTTAGCCCCACAAAACATACACATCATCAGAAACCTCATAAAAAGCAGTAAGTTAGAAAAGATACCTCCACCCCAAGAAATCATGATTTTACAGAATCAATTGTGAAGATTGAAGATACATAGGAAAGACCAAAAGAAACAGATCCAGACAAAAGAATACCTGAGACACAAACAAAAACAAAAACAGAAATCAGCAGTAGCCGTCTCACACCTCTGGAACAGAAACCACAACATAGTAAATAATGTACACCTGTTAAGATAGGTACAATGATCAAGAGATGGACATCTGGGAAAAGATACTGAAACTAAAAAACAAATGTAATGATTTTTAAAATTCCTGCTGAAGACAACCAACCCCACTATGCATGGTTATCAACTAGATATCAAGCGAGTCCATGGAGGATATCAGTAATAAGTCCGATAATCGAAATCTGCTGATGATGTAGACAACATTGCTAAGAAACATGTTCAGGTAACTGTTTAGTGAAGTAACTTAAGTGTAAATTTGACTTAAGTTGTTATTATTATTATTATTATTATTATTATTATTATTATTATTATTATTATTATTATTATTATTATTATTATTATTATTATTAAAGTTTATTCATCTATCTGCCTCTTCTTAATACAGAATATTATTTGCTGAAATGCTTTACACTTCCTTATAGGTACAAGGGGGATATGGAAAGCTTAAGCAATAGTCAATCTTTGAAAAGCAGGTCACTATGTGATGACTTTGGAATTCCACTCTTCATATGACCATGAGTAGGAAAAAAAAAAAAAAGAAAGGAAACAAAACCACACAACAAATGAGTGACTTTAGCACTTGAAAAAAATCTTGTGTATTACATTCACATGACTATTTCTAGCCAATATTGTTTATAGCTTCTATGACCTATTTCTGCAAAAACTTACTTTTCTATCTGCCCAATATTGTTTCTCTTTTATAGCTTCTATAGCCTATTCCCGCAAAAACTTACTTTTCTATCTGCTTCACATTAATCGAGATATGCGTTTGCAGAGGTAGTTTCATTACTCATTTCATTGTAAGTACAAAAGGGATACAGGAGGCTGAAGCAACATCATATGTTTCAAAATGGGTCACTATATACTAGTCTAGGAATTCTATACTCTTTCCAGGACTTCATAAGAAACAACTGAATGGTGGCAGAACTTCAAAAAGCTGAACAAGCATTGAAAAATTATAACCAATAACAATGGATATCTTGGAAATGGTTGATGCCACAAAAAAGATTAAAAAAAAAAAGTGTGTGTTTTAAGCATACTTATTTTTTTATTTATTTATTTTTTGTGTAGTCAGTTTATGTCTATCTCTTATGGTTAACTAGTCATACAAAATTCATTCTGAATGAAGAGAACTTCACAAGCTATTCATAAACAATTCAAGATATGCATTTGTCATGTAAACATAATAAATATACAGTATTTTAATCAAAATCATTAAAGAGCAATTTTAGATCAAATAAAAAATAACCAAAAAATTTCTATGTAAGTATAGTTTGGATGGGAAGAGTTTTTCTTCAAATTTTTGTGTTGTATCTTTGAAAGATACTGAACCTAAATACCAAGTTTGTTATTTATCCGACTTTTTTTTTTTTTTTTTTTTTTGAGTTATACTGTTCACAGATAACATACCTGTGTAACAAACACAAAAACCTTTTTCTAAAAATGCATTTTTGATTGAATAATTCAAATATGAGTATTGATCATTAGCCACTGGCGATAAGCAAAAGAATTACCATTCTCTAAGTAAGTTAACACATTAGTGCAGATTCGAGAGTGAACAGGGAAATCTGAATCGAGAAAGGATGCTAAAATGAACCAATTTGCTTGAATCTTCAGATACAGTATCCTTGATCGACTGAATTGGCTCACTCCCAATCTTGAGCAGTAAATTTCTTCTTGAATATTGGGCTCAGCAGACCAAAGGAGGGAATCCAACAGATGAGCACATTACAATAGTACCTATAATTTACTGTTTGATAAGTGATTTTAGTCTTGTGTAAACCATCAATAACATTCAACATGGTGAATCTTCACATGCTGTTCATTTTTATTGAACTAGTGCAGATTTCAGAATGAGCTAACTTCTCAGAACTGAAATCCAATGAATGGAAGAATAACTGAATTGATTCATTCCTGATCTGTGAGATACAGTATCCTTAATAAAGGATTAAAACATCTCATTTCCAACCTGTGGGTCACTTTTCCATGTTCTCCAAGAATGAATGTTGGGTTTCAGCAGCACAGCAAGGGAGTTCAACAGAGGGAACAGGTTGTAACAGCATGTAAAAAGTTTTCTTGTCCTGTAGAAACTATTGAGTTCTGATATTGAATTGTTGTTTCTTATTCATTGAAATACAGACTGCTTGTTTATTTGAAAAGAATTGGTTCTGGAACTTTTACAAATATATCTCCATAACAGAGCATTTCGTATATTTTGCATGCTGTCACACTAAAGAGGCTGGCGTTAAACGAATCCAAAGTGATTTGAAAATCGCATTATTTTAAAAAGGGTAAAAAGTGCAGTTTGTCTAAATTTCACATTGTTTGCACATATAATTCCAAATGCATATAAAATTTATCACAAATGTGAATTTTGAATGTTAATATTTACAATAAACCATATGTTTACTTGTATTATGCATTGGATTTAAGTTTTAATTCAATTTGATACAAAACAATTTAAGATAACATCAATCTCCAGTAAAAGCTGAATTAGATCTAAATATAGTTTTATGCATGATACTGTTTTCTTGGCTGTACACAGTTTACACCGAGAGTAGGTTTAACTAAATCTACAGAAAATTTTGGGCTATCAACTTTACAAGAATGCTGTAGTGTCTCATTGTTTAGCAGGATTATAAGCAATTGCTGCTTTGTGAAGTGCTATTTTTCAAAAAGAAAAATATTTGGAGCTTTCTTAGATTGTCTGCATCTTACTTGCTAAGCTGGCAGTGCAATATGTGAAAGGCAGTATAATTACCAGATGTGGAGAAATTTGGAGAAATAAAGCTCTCATCTTGGTTACAATGGAAAGAGCAATTCCTGAGCAGCAAGTAATCATGAAAGCCTGCACTTCTGAGTTTTCTAAATGCAATAAAAAGCAAATTTTTGCCTTATGCTTCTTTCCCTATTTTGACAAACGGACTAGGGAACATTTTCACTTGATTTTTTACGATTACAAATAGGATTTAAAGAAGTGCAGTGTTGGAGCATGTCCAAATTCTCTCATGTACATATATTATTAGTGATTGTGGAATTTCTGCACAGAATGAGACACCTGGCAGTCATCATGAAGAAACTGACAACATGCTCGGTGACAACTGATTATTCAGGCTGAGAGCTGGTGGTTTCATCTGTAAAAAAGAATCCTCTTTATAACAAATACTTCCTTTCCATTTAGAAATTTACTGTATTTCTCCGAATAGAAGACAATCCCCCCTTTTTTTCCCAGAACTTAACTTAGGAATTCAACACATTCATCATATAGTCAGTCTTTATGTGTGTATATACACACAATAACTCTGCTTTTTAAGGAACATTTAAAACAGCTTGTGCATGGTTTTAGTTAAGAAAAATGAACAGATTGACATTGACTAATGATGATGCAATAATATGAAGATGGATGCTGAAATTAAAAGCAGGTTTTATTTTGCAAATGGTCTTGGTATGCAATGTGCAGTGATAAGGTAACATTTACTATAATTCTTTACACAATCTAATGTTTAGCACATGATTGTTTTGATTGTTTCTTTTCCATCTGCTTATGGATTCATTTCTAAGTCCATTGAATCAAAAACAAAAAAAAAAAAAAAAAAAAAAAAAAAGGGCAGAGTAGGGAGGGAATAGAGTATACAGCAATACTTTCTGATCAGCCATTTTTACGCCCGAAAAAAATCGCCCTCTGCTGGGTTTGAACCCGCGACCTCGGGAAGCAAAGGCTAGCATGGTAACCATTACACCACGGAGGACGACGGTGAGCCTAAAGGTAACCTTTAGCATTTACTCTGTGCAACTCATTTTGCACAACCCAAAATGCAAAAAGTTTGAGGCTTATTTCTTTCCATGCACTATTCAGAAAGTACTTATCGCAAATGCAGAATGACCTGTGATTTTTGAAAGTTAATATTTTGGAAGAAAACAGTCTTGTGTTTGGTGAAATATAGTAACTTATCTTTAAGTAAATGAAATGAGGCAGAATATTGTCACACTACTTGCAGAACTGTTTGGAGCATCTCTGTGTCCATTCAGTTGGAAAAAGGCTAAGGATGATCATAATGGTGCTCGACATATGTTTGTTTAAAATTTGCATTAGTGAAGTAATGCTTAATAATATTCTGATCTATATCAGTTATTTAACTGCTACTACTTCAATGCTAACATCTTTTTAAAAATATTTGTGACTGATCTCTGGCTGTTCTTTAGCACTCCACATTTTCATGACACTGAAATAAGTTTGCAGTATTTATATATAAGCAGTAAATGGATGGTTGTTCAAGGAAAATTAAACAGCTGTTCCACTAAACAAATTATATCTAACCTATAATATATATGGTGACTACGCTGAGAGTGGTTCATGTTCGGTGAAGGTTCATAGAGGCAGCAAATCTCACGTATCTGCTTAAGAGCTGGTAACACCCATTTATCCCCACTCTTCAGTTCCTCCACACACTTATCCAACCACACTGTTTTTTGAGCATCACGTTCCTGAGAGCAACTGTAGTCCAGGATCTTGACGTGCGCTGTCAAAGCCTGATCCATTATGTCCGTTGGTACATCATCCGAATGTGCTAAATTCCAAAACAGAGTCAGTACCTGAAAACAAAATCGAAACCTTCTATAGAATCTACTCTCTACACTCTTATCAAAAGTCAACCTGATTGGCTAGCTAAAATGTATTAGTTCAGGATTCATCTAGAACAGTCATACAAAAGCAAGCTGCATAAATGAATAATACTTCCTTGGTGTTTCGGATAATTTAAGGCGTTTTTAGTAAAAAAGTAAAATTCCAAGATAATGTAATTAAATAATGTTAAAAAGATCGGCAGTTTTCAGGCAATGATGCTTTAAACACAAATAAAATAATGCACTTCATGTGCCCTAAGGTGTGTCTATGAGTAAGTTTAGTGATGGACTACAATAAATTGTATTTATTATGGATAATTATTGGAAAGTAATTTAAAGGTGGATTTAATTGTAATTTTATGAAGTTTGTTAAGATGATTTATAGCTCTATAATATGTACACATCGCCCGTCACTCTTTATTTTTTTTAATTTTTTAATGTCTCTCAAGGGGAGACTTCATAGATTATGTCTGCAAAGTTAAATTTCTAAATTTAGATTCATTTCCTCAAAAACTATTCATTGCATTATCTTTGAAATCTTTACCTATTGAAAATGTAAATTTAACTTCACAAGGAAGCCAACAGCGCTTATAGAAAATCACATTTACAAATTTTGAGCAAAATATTTGTCAATTATAGCAATACCACTTATGGACCAAAAAGCATGAATTTATACACACTCAACTATGGTTAGTGTATTTCTTTGTTATACACCACAACCAGAAAAGCAGAGAACAGTACAATTTCGTTAATACGTTTTTGCAGGGACCAAGGATTTGGACTTTACAGACGGGAAAACGTGTTAATGAAAATACAAAATCTGCAATTTAAGAACACAATTATGTAAAATCTAATAATTACTACGTTTGCAGGGGAAATTGAAATTGATTCAAGTCCAATTCCATACTGAATATGGTCCATGTTAAATTCAATAACTTATTGAGATCAATTTGGATACACAAAGTCCGAGAATAAACAATTCAAGCTTTTATGTTGGTGAACTTGGATTTACGTTGGCGAACCTGTTAAACTTGTTAAGTTTGTTTCTCTGTATAATTTAAGCAGGTTTTGAGGTTAGTAAATGTTTTTGAGAATAAATTGTGAATTATGGAAATGATAAAAGTGGCTTTGCTGTGTGTTTTATTACACGTATGATAATTTCCACTAAAAAAACCAAAATGACAAACGTGCAATGTATTACGAGTACAGTAGAAGATAGTATCTTTGGCATATTCAATACAATTTGAGTATGGTAGGTGTTTCCGTGCAACAAATTTCAATACGGTCCTCTTCCAATCCTACTTTCCAAAATGAAAGGTTTTTTTTTGGGGGGGGGGCATTTTTCCCTTCAAAAGCAGTTTCAATCAGTTTACGTTTGCTAACAATTGTATTTAACATTGATGGAGGAATGTTTAACTTCCGCCCTATTTCCACAAGTTTCATATTTGGATTGCGATCTACTTCTTCAAGGATTTTCAGTTTTTCACTGTTGATTATTTGTTGCACTTTCTTTTCTCCATTGCAAATGAAAAGTTAAAATATAATCTACGTATGTTTGGTCAACATTCAACAGTAGAAACTATCGTCAGCATTTACCACGCCAAGCTAAAGCATTCTCAATCCCACCCACACAAATCGCTTCACACAAATATGTACATACATGCTTGTCATTGGCCGGCGGTCTCCACCCCGTGACCAAAGATTAAGCAAAGTAGTGAATGGGGACATAAAACTTGAAACATGTTAAGCACCTACTCCCACCGGACCGACTGGATTAGCCAAAACAGCTAATGAAGGCGTCAAACTTCAAACGTGGTAAGCGGGACCGAGAAAATGTACTAAACACACAAATTTATTACATTTGGTGCTGGAACTTTTATAATTCACCATAATACACGGAAAACGTGTTAATGAGGGATGTGCTAACGAGATTCCACTGTATATGCATTCATGATGCTTATACTCAGGTACTCTCAGATAGCTTCATTATGTCACCATGCCTGCTTGAATGTTCTAAACTTGAATACTATGGGCTTGGAAGTTTCCAAATGCTTAAATAATTTTTTTTTATTAACAACATTTTTCATTACAACACTAAGAACCATTTTAATTTATCATTGTTAAAAAAAGCAGCTGGGCAGATTTACAAAATTTGGCCAAAGTTTACCATTTATCTTTATTTGTGCCTTCTGCAAATAGCAACTCTTGCTTTAAACTGTAATCTTAAGAATAACTCAACCAGCAATTTATCATGTCCTTATTTTGAAACAACACTTTACTAATACTGAAGATACCTACATTAAACAAGAAGGCTGTAAGTTATGTTATTAAACTATAATACCTTGTGTGCCATAACACCATCCTTATCATCCTCTGCTAAACGTCTGATAAGTTCCAGCAGCTTTTCCCTCTGCTTTTTGTTTGCATTCGTCCAGCTTGCCTACAAAGAACAATACTATGTTATTGCCATAAAACCCTAATTTCAGTGGAGGAAAGCAAGTTCTGAAATACATAAGTAAAACATAAATGATCACACAATTCATGCAATATTATTGAATGCAAAAGAGGCACAGGTTGCCATTACTAAGAATTGTATCACTGTATCATCATCACCACATACATATAATATCTATCTTGTTTCCATTTCTATGTATACTTTTAAAGTATATTACTCAGTGTGTATAATAATCAAAAACAAAACTATGCATATTACTAATTACATTCCCTTTATCTATAGAACATACTGTAATATTTATATGTGGATATTATATCCATTAATGGATGTGTGCACACATGCATGCTATCCATGAAACGAGCATAATTTTTTTTTTGTATCATATGCTAGGGGACATACTACTCCACCACAACTTCGCATGCAAAAAACCTGTCCTCCCCTCTTTGTAGTTTAGGCTGCTTGGGGCGAGTTTGATTCTGATGGACAGTTATGTGTGTCTTGAGTAAGGTCAGTTACTGTCTGTAAATTGTAACTAAAGAGTATGTGAAGTGGTTTTATCTACAGTGACAGTGCTGTTTAATAAAGATGCCCAAATTGTTCCAAATTTTGTTTTCTGAAGAGTTTTTTTAGTTTTCTTTATTATTAAACTATAAAGAGTGTGTCTAATAAAGTGATTCATAGTGAGGTTAGAGGCATTAGATACATTATCAAATATTTAGATGAAGAAAAAAGACTTGGTACTCTAGAAAGCTGCAGCTGGACAGGGCTACTCAGCAGACTGCAGCATCACTGGTATTTCTGAGCAGAGAATTGTGCAGACAAGACGAAAATAAACACTGAAGCAATGGGCAAAAGGCCTGCCACCAGGAAAGAAGAGAAGGCCTGCAAAAGTGACACTTGACGATTTTGATAAAACTACCTTGCATCAATTCCATTTATGCTATAGAAAAAGATATACCCACTTTAAATAAAATACTTGTAAGAGCTAGAGAGGAACATTGGTGTTGAAGGAGGCTAGAAACTCTCCGTAAAATTGTGAAGTGTATTGGCTTCAGCTTTAAGAAATGTAAAAATTCAAGGCTGACTGACGGGAAAAAAATGGAGAGGGTGTTATTCAAAAGCTATGAGGCAAAATGAGAAATCTGGAACTAAAATGAAGCCTGTGACTTACATTGACGAGACCTGGATTCAAAATCACTTAACAGTTAGTACATGTTGGCAGAGTAATAGTGAATTTGCAGTGAAGAAAAACCAAAGTGCAGGCCAGCAGTTCCAAATCACTCATGCCAGTGGAGAAAATGGCTTTATTCCAAATGCAACTTTAATTTTCAGAGCCAGACAGAAAACAGAATATTATCATCATGAGATAAATTATGAAGATTTTCTTAAATGGCCAAAGAAGAAATTGTCACCTAATCTTCCAGCTAATGGACTAATCGTCATGGACAACGCACCTTACCACAGTATCATGGACATGAGGTCACGGGTTCAAACCCGGCAGAGGGCAATGGGTTTTTTCAGGCATAAAAATCCTTAGCATGACTTCCTTCAGAATGGAAGTAAATCCACATAAAAGAACCTCAAGCCTGACAGAGGCCTCTGAGCAAAATTTTTGGTCTTTCATCCCAATACAGAATGGGACATTAAGGACCATAGTAGTTAAAGGGCATCCATAAATAAAGCTCAATTTAATTTTTTTTTACAGTGTCAGAGAAAATGAGCTGCCAAACAAGTCTCATAATAAACAGAGAATTAAAAACTGGCTTACAGAAAACTGCATAGATTGCAAGGATTCCATGATGATGGCAGAGCTTTTGGAACTGGTGAAAATACATAAGCCTTCAACCACATACAAAACTGACATGCTGATTTGACAGCATGTACACAAAGTAGTGAGACTTCTGCCTTATCATTGTGATTTAAATCCTATAGAATGCATATGGAACGAGAGTAGCAGAGAAAAAAATTATACAAACTGCACGTGAAATAGAAAAGCTTACAGTTTATGCAATTAATTAGATTACTACAGAAGTGTGGAAAGCTTTGTGTAAACATGCACGAAAACTCCAGCAGGAATACTGGCTAAAGAAATAAGTATGAGTTGTAATTGAACTTGGTGGATTATCCAGCCAGGAAGACAATAGTGATGGTGAGGCTGCAATAAATGGCAGCAGTGGGGATGAATCAGGAGTGGAACCACTGAATTAAGGTAAGTCTAGTTCACAACTTTGGGAATGCAGTGACCCCTCCCCCTGTTGATTGTTATAATCACGCCGCTGTATCTCTGGCCCTGACGTTTCGTGAGGGTAAAGGAGATACGTATACATCAGAATGGCCACCTCTAACAATACTAGCGCTGTGAATTTCCACAGTACAGGAAGCTATTCTGTCTCCTTTCAACAGATAAATCAGGATTCTAATTTGATTTCTTCTAACATTTTTGCTACACACAAAACACAACACGAAAGAAAAGAATAAAAAATCTGGCAAGGTTTGCAGTACTGGGTTGACTCGCACAGCAAAGGGTGGAAGTTGCCCGCTAGGACCAATTACATCCTTCTTCCCCGTGTGCATCCAGTGCATTTTGGACTGTGTTGCCAATTCTCTTGTAAGTGAAGCACGTGTGGTCAGTAGCTGTTTGCTTTAGTTCAGGTGAAGTTGGTTTTTTGTGCATGTGCAAATTTACTGTGTTTATCTTGATATAGTTATCCTTATAGTTACTGTTATCGATTGTTATAGTTATTGTCATAGTTATAGTTATCATTATAGTTGTTATATCGCTATGGCTAGTGGTTCTTCAAAATCGAAGAAAAAAGTCAGGTCTTACCGGAGCTAAAGCTATGAATTTATATTCAGGCTATGTGAATATTTTGAAAAGGAGCAAGACAATAGGGCACCTCTTCTTCCTTTGGCAAGAGTAGTGGATAGAGTTTGTGATGCACTGAAGGTGGGTAAAACAACTGTGAAAGGTGTGACGAAGGAAAAATGCCCGGCCAATTTGAATATGCCATCAGAAGAATTGCAATCACCAGGAAAATCAAGATCTAAAGTCAGGCCTAAGACAACACTGGATGCCTTTCAGAAGGATGCGATAAGGCAGCATATTTACCAGTTTTATATGAGGAAAGAATTTCCTACTCAAGAGAAACTTCTGGGTTCTTTGAAAACAAGCCAGATTATTTGATGGAGGCAAGACAAGTTTAAGCAAGGTGCTAAAGAACTTGGTTTTAAATTCAAGAATTTTTCAGGTAGGAAAGCCGAAATGGAAAGAGGTGATATAGTGGCATGGCATGGCAGATTTCTGAGGGAAATTCTAAATGTTAGTCCCGAAAAAGTGGTATGGTTGGACGAAACGTGGATGAACACAGGACATACAAAATCAAAGGCCTGAACAGACAACTCAGTAGCAGGAACAATGGTGCCCATTGGGAAGGGAAGCAGACTTATTCTGCTTCATGCTGGCGGAGTAAGTGGGTTTGTTCCTAGAGCAATGCTATTTAAATCAAAAAGTACACGTGATTATCACAAGGAAATGAATGGGAAAACTTTCACCGCCTGGTTTAAGGGAGCATTACTTCCACAACTGAGTCCATTATTCACAACACAACAAGACTTTCCACATCGACGAGGTTGAGCGCTTGGTGCAACAAGGAATTGAACAGGTGGCAGTGTGTTGTGAACCATACGTGGGAATTTCTACTTCAAGCAAAAAAAAGCTGAAGGTGTTTTGGAAGAACACGTAAAAGAAATAGTTATTTCATTAAACGCCGACAGTAATGACTCCAGTGATGCTAATGATGAAGAAATGGTTATCTACGAGGAGTGCAGCATCTTTCCGCTGGACTACTGACATTTTAAATGTGAGTAATTTAAATCTCTTTGTTTAAGCTTCCTGTAAATGCTATCCCCATACTTTAAATACTCTAATATAGGCAACTATTTCATTACGTTGATATTGTAATGAAAAGAAGCTAGAAACAGTGATGTGTATTGAATTTATTTAAAGGTGAGTCGGAATTGTAACACTAACATCACTTAAGTTTACTCACTTAACATGTTTCGGGAAACCGTTGTTCCCATCCTCAGAAGGTTAATTCGACTGAATGGGAACAACGGTTTCCCGAAACATGTTAAGTGAGTAAACTTAAGTGATGTTAGTGTTACAATTCCGACTCACCTTTAAATAAACTATTTCATTGTTTGCACTTTGCAAAGAGGTGGCACACGTGTTCACAGTAGGGGCAAGAATTGGCAACACTGCCTTTCTCGGTTCTGCAAACTATCAGGGCCAGAGATAAAATGGCAGTACTATAGCTCCAAATACCCTCCCCACAGCAGTGCAAAGTTATGTTGGTGGTGCAAGGCCTACAAACAGTTTATATAGTGAACCATGTGCAGAAATGTAATGCTATATTATTGAACAATGAAAATGATCTATTATTAGTCTTTTTATTAATTGCAACAAAATCAAAGCTGTTAGTGTGTTATGCTTCACAGTTCTTCAAAATCCTGTCAGCAACTTGATTGTACAGTTTCGTGTGTCTCACTGTGGACTGAAATCTCAACACAGATTCTGCTTCCGCATTCAGTGGAGTTTTGAAGACGAGTGATTTCATGTATCCCCATAAAAAGAAAATATCTCATCTGAAGATTGGGAACCCTGGTGGCCTAAATGTAAGGTGCAAACCCATCTAGCATTTTCAGCGCCTAGGCTCAAAACAAAGCTATCTCCTCCTATGTCCCATTTATGAATACTAGCCTGCAAATTATCTAGCAGTATAAAGTCTGCTCATTCTATGGATACACTATATACAAAAACAGTTGAACAAAACTAATTTATTTGATTATTAAACATATAAATTTATAATACAGAATAAAATATTTGTATAAGTAAAAAATTCTTATGAATTATCTTCTCATTTGACTGGTATTAATAATTTGCAACTTCCAGTTGCCAATTAGTTCTAATAATTTATTTTGATTTAGGTACCAGCATTAGGCGCTCATAAGATTTAGTAAAACTGAAAAATCCTGGAAGAGAAGCCATTATTTGTCTAATTTTACATTAAGGACACAAGCCAAAACAGACTTAATTAAATGTTATCCATAGTGTTAATGGCATTTGCCATTATAATATATTTTATATCACTGATGTTCAGTAATGTTATCCTGGCAGTGCCAAATTTCAATATTTTGTGACTGGAAGGCAGTTGAGATGGCTGGATTGTCAAACTTGGACTCCACTGAATACAGCAGGAGGGAAAGTGTAAACACAGAAGTCCTCTAATAGCAGAAACAATCAAAAAATGCTCTGGAAGGTAAAATGCAAGAGGATGGTGGATTGCTGTCATTTTGAAATTAAGTACTTCAAATGAAACATGTGAATGGAGCAAGAATTATCATAAGCAGTATGTTGTGGAAGAGAGAGTGTTCCTTGGTTTGAAGCCCAGGAAATGAAAAAGATAGCACAACAGTATCACACAAGAGTTACCAAGGATACCAATTTGCTACATTTACACATTATGTATTTGTTGATATTTTACCTGGAAACACTCAAAAAGATGGTCTAGTTGTTCAGGGGAAAAATCCCACGCAAGTTTGGCTAATAAATCATGCACGTTCTTAACAATTGCTTCATGTTTGCCAGCCTGTGCAGCCCACACGTTATCTAGGTCTTCCAGAGTGAGAGCTCGTTCCTTGATGATGAACCTTAAGATCTTTTCCAACTTTTCTACATACTGTGGCTGATGTAGTGAATCTCTTAGGACTATCTGCAGCACTTGATTCTCTTTAATCCACCTCTGTAAATAACATTGTTGTGCATCAGTATTAAAGGCAAGCATTTACTATATTGGCTTTAATATAAAAAAATCTGATGTTACATTCACATGACTTTCTCTAAACTCTATCACTTATTAGTGGGTAAACAAACTATCCTTACTAAAGCTTTTTTCTATCTACTTCATTTTCATTCACATAAACCTTTGCAGAAATAGCTACATTACACATTTCGTTATAGATACAAAGGGAACAGCAATAGTCAAATGTTTAAGAACTAGATGCTATATGCTGCTTTAAAATTCCCTGCTGTTTCCATACAATCACAAGAAACAACTGAATGTTGACAGGACTTTAAAAGAATGACAAAATATTGAACAAAATTAACCATTAATAATGGATATCTCCGAAATGACTGAAGCCACAAAAAAAGTTATTTGAAATTGTTAACTTTAAAGAAATCTACACTTTTTATGTGGTACATTTTTATTGCTTAATGTTTACCAGTTATACAGGATTATAAAATTCCTTCCAAATGAAGGGGACTTCACAGCTATTTCCAGAACATTCAAGATGTACATTTTATTTATCGTGTAAACATCTTTAATATTTGGTATTTTAATCAAAATTCTTACAGCCATTTTTGAGAAACTCAAAATTTTTGTAAAAGTTCCATGTAAAGGTAGTTTGGAGTGGAGGGATTCTCTTGAAAAATCTTTGTGTCGCATCTTTGGAAGATGCTGAACTTAAATACAAAGTTTGGTGTTTGGCCGGCCTTTTGTTCTTAGACTGTCTCTCGCACTTTTTTCTAAATTTTTTTTGGGGGTGGAGGTGCCCTCAAAATATTTCCAGTGGAAATCTCGACTTTGAAGTTTTGAATATTTGGGTGGAATACAATGCTTCCCCTTCTTACTATACATAGTAGAGAAAGTATGTTATTTTCTTACTTATGACCATGCTACATAAAATTGCAAATTAACATATCACAAGAGCCTTAAAGCTTTTGGCCCAAAGCAATAAAATAACTCTATATTATTAGTTCTACTTATCACATATCATGTGTTTTATTTACACTAACAGATCACTTCAACTTACCGCCATTCGTTCTGCTGTTAACCATTCCTCTTCTTCAAGACCTGTGTGGCGATGTGGATAGTATGTAACACTTGCTATTACTTTATTCACTTCATTCAAAGCATTCATTTTGCCATTGAATGATGAGATCTGAAGTAACCTGTAATTGTCCATAATTTTGTATATCAGTTTAACTATTATTCTGAGTATTTGACTTCAATTTAATGCTTCAGACAGAAGTTTCCAAATGCAAGTAACTCAAATCTAATAATTTACATTAAAAGTGATGTAAATTATTAGATTGTATAACTTCCATACATGATAAAATTGTTTTCTAAAATAATTTTAATTTATTCTTTATCATACCCCCTAGTTTCCATTTCATGCTTAACAAAGCTAGTGTTTATTACAAATTGATTTATTCCTCTTACTTTCAGCTTTAGCTCTCACATGCGTCAACCATTTCTTTCTTACTTTTCCTAAATACCTTTCCAATTATACATTGAGATTTACCTTTACTTAACAACCTTAGCATGGCTTCCTTTGGAAGAGAAGTAAAGCTGGGGTCCTGTATCATAAATTTATGGCACATAAAAGAACCTCAAGCCTGATAAGAAGGCCTCTGAGCAAAATTTCCAGCTTTTCACACCCAATATAGAATGGGATGCTAAGGACCATCTATGCATAAAAATTCAATTTTTAAATTTTTTCTTTTTATCTAGCTTTTCCTAAACTTCTCCCACCCCATCTTTTCAAATTTCTGCAACATTTTCCATATAAGCTGCTAGAAAAATCTTGCTCTTCCATATCCTAAATTCACGTTTGAATTTCAATCTAAGAACCTTTCTTCATTAATCCAATATCATTCCAAACCTGCTCCATTCCAATTTCTTGTAAAAAAAAAAACCCAACTTGTCCTACAACCCAACCCTTTCTTGATCTATCAGACAGTCCTTTACAGCATTCTTTCATTGAAAGACCTAATTCAATACAACTTCTTTAAAACTCGTATCTATAATTTTGCCTTTCTTTCCCATTCCTCCTAATTAGAGTAATGCTGCAGCATTTGGAGGAAATCTAGGCAGCCCCACAACAATTTACAAAATTCTCTGGGGATTGTGTTGAATGAATAAATGAATGAGTTATTGTCTGCTTTGAACTTTACATACAATTTATATAATGTATACAATGGGGTTGCTTATTATTTCTCTTCCTCTTATATTTAACATTCTGTTGTGTATATATAATGGGGAAGTATAATGTGTCCTATTTACTTTTTTGCCTTGCTACCCTTTTTATGTATTTTCTCCAATTTGCTTCACATTTCCTTTAACCTTATTTTTCCTAAATATTTTCCTGCTTTCTCCATATATTCATTTGATTTTGTATTACAAATCTTCCTAACTTTTAGCTCTATCAGTAAATTTTTCAATTTCTCTAGTATTAAATTCTCTCTTCCTTTATCCGTATCCTCGCAATCCAGAATATAATGCCAATTGCCATGTAATCTATTACATTTAGTACATCTCTCTCCCCTTCTCCCTGTTAGACCACTTAAATTCATTATACCTGTAAATTGTAAATTACCCTTCCATATGTTCCAAAGAACATTACTGATTAAATTAAATATGGCATTAATTTACATCCTTGTCACATTGTATTTTCCATCCACTCTGTCATCCCCTATGATCAAATGACCCCTTATACGTAGTGACATTAAAAAACTGTTACTAACGCCCTTTTTCTTCAGTTTGGATAAGCTTTGACCAGATTTGTGTGTGCGATCATGCATACTTACCTGAGAATCATTTTCAGTCTGAAGATTTCCAAATTTTTAACCATTTCTTCTTGATTTGGAACCCTAGAAACTAGACACTTAGCTGCCTTTATGATTGCCGAAATTGCATCATTTTTTGATTCATTTTTTGCTTCCTTCTTTAGTTCATCATCAGTCAGATTATCTAAAATTACAGGCACCATTTCCTGTAAGTGAAACAAATACACACAAAAATCAGGACAGGATTCTCGTAGTTCCTTAATATATTCCATAACAATATGTATATATCTTACCACTATGGGCATGAGATATTTGACTATGGTGTGAACTGTCAGAAACTCATAGCAGAGCCCAAATGGGCGGATAAGAGCATGTATCACTGACACAGTGAGGTTCTTTCCGGTTTGAAACCGCTCCAACAGGATCTGAAAGCCACCCAAATTGCCGAACCTGTTCAAAAACAGAATGTTATTGGCATTAAAAGCATGTCATTTTTTACTAAATTATTATAAAACCAAAATCCTTTACTTTTAAAAATTCAATTTAAAAACAAAGACAAAAACTAATGGGAGAACATAGTAATTACTAACATCAAAGCACATGAAATAAATCACATTTCCTGCCTTAATCCTGCAAACAACATTGTTTAAAAAAGCTTACGATTTTATGTCTGTTAAAATAGCAGCAGTATATGACTGAATATTTTGAACAGTTATATGAAAGGACAAGTAATAGCACAGAAATGAAACTCCAAATTGGAAACACAAGTGAATTCACTTACAGTGGAAGAACATGAGACTGATGCTTATTCAATTAAGAATTGTGAGAGTTGGTATTAATATCTTACCTTTAGTTTTCTTTTAAAAGTTTCAGAGGTTGTCTAGTTTGTTTAAAATTACTTGGGACATATTTCTAAAGCAGGTTCACTTTTATCTTAAACCTTTTATAGACTCCAAATTAACTGAAAGGAATCAACACAGTGAAGCAATTGAATTATTATAAAATGTTTGAGTCGCCCTTTTATACTTATTATCCAGCTTCAATCACCACCATTTTTCAGAAAACACATTTTGAAGGCCACCGCCCCAACAGCTGCACATCATTCATGTAGACAATCAATTCAAATTGACTGACCTAATAGTTGGTTAAACTAACAAGCCCGGTATTTAAGGCATTGTAAGTTACCATTGGGGTATATCATCTCAAAATGAGATTGAGATCTTGTGCTTTATCGGAAAAATGCAAGTCAGTTCAGTAATTTAATGTCATGCAAGTTTCCATGGTAGCTCAGTTGTTAGAGCATCGAGACGGAAACCAGAAGAACCATGGTTCAAATCCCAGCTATGGCATCGAATATGATCTTTGTTTATCAAGATAAGTATACTTTATCAAATTGTTAGTTTTCTTAAATGTAAGGCTTTTTAGCATATGGTTTTGTGTCTATTTCATGGATTTCCTGCCAAAAATATTCTGCCACTGCTTATTCTTCCTGTGTGTTATGATTAAGAGATGCAAAATATGAAATTTCATATTCTAACTAAAGCTTGCTATCATCATGGGAACAAGTATTTTTACAGTTTGCAGTAGGTAGAATTCAATGCATGTGACAAACGATTTCATAATATTTTTATGCAATCTTCATATTTTATGAAAACCTTCATATTTCTTAAGATTTGCGATTTCTTTACTTTTAAAAGAATTAGAAACGAACCAGGTTTTCCAGACAGTTTACTGTGAAACACATTTACAAAAAAAAAACCTAAGCCACTCTTTCCACCAAGTGAGGTACAGTTCAGCAAATGCAAGACTTCCTCTATGTGACATCATACACAACATTAACTGCCCTCTATTCTTGAAGAACCTTTATTTTCGTGAATCGGTCATTGTAGTGGCATATTATAATATTAAGGACAAAGAAACCAATAACTTCATTTTACCTTAGTTTAAGGCTTTCACAATGATTAAAATCTATGAATTCCATGTAATTTGTTGAATTTCATTTGATATTTTATTATTAAATATGGACAAAAGCCCACTTTTTTTAAACTAATGAAGTGAACTTGCTCCAAACCCTTAAAGAATACCTATGATGTTTTGGCTTTAAAATACATATTTAAAATGATCTTTTTCCTCACCTTTTTATATTCTGGCAAAAAGGTTTAATATTTTGGCAAATTTTCTTTATTTTGCCAATCTATAGTTATGACTTTCTGAAATGTTCTTTGACTCTTGTTTACTACTATGGTTTTTTTTAATGTAGAATTTAGTGCAACTTTGCATTTAATTTGGTGTATTTCATTTATTTCTGGAATTAGTATCGGTTTTATTCATGTAGTATGTGCTCTTTGAACAATTTTTCAAAAGTTGGCAATCGGTTGAGGATGAAAGCAAACCTACTTTTGAAACAGGTCTATAATAATTTTAAATGATGTAATGTGTTAACACTAATGCTCGTAATTCATAATAAAATAGCTACGAATTTAAATATATTACATATATGTATAATTTGGTGCGGTATTACTTATAAAGTGTGTTTACATCATGTGTTGAAGCCATCTTGTGACGTCATTCATTTGTTCGGTTTGTAGCTCCATCTAGTGTTAGCAATTTGTGGTAGTATTAGTGTTTGAAAGAATTTTAAGTTTTGTTTACTGTCCTCCGGCTAGCTATTATGTCTCAGTCGAACATGTCTCTTGATCAGAGTGTGTAAACGGAAAGGAATCTTTTATCCAAATATAACACTGATGAAGAAATTTGTTTTACACATTTATTGTCCAACACGTTAACTATCACATTTATACATTGATCTTAACACTCGCCAAACTGAAACTGTTTTAATAACTTCATTACTAATCACTCTTAATTCGCGTACTTCAACTTTGTGTATAATTAACTTTATAATACTTTAGATTTTCGTAACTTGTGAATCTATAGCCGACGTATCTCATACAAATATTTTGACGAACTGACGAACTGAAGACGACGTGTAGTGCACAAAGAATTTTGATGAACTGAGCATGAAGCTACCTCTAACCTGGCTTTTTATACACCAACTCCCTGATATGCCTAAAGATTATAACTGAGTTACTATTGGCTAATAAAACGCGCCAACATTAGCGTCACTTCCTCGTTTCCAATAATGATAAACAGCTCACCCCCTCGCTGCATTATTGCGCGCTATTATTGACAGTTTCAGTAAGGTCGTATAAACTTACTTCCCAACAATATTTATAATCAATAAATATCTCAAATCAATGTCACATAAAAATGCATATTCATATTACAATCATTATTTACATTTAAGTAATTTGTGATACAAATTACTGCATCAAATTTTCCACTCTTGCTCTCCATAATTACTACAATATGCTTTAGTAGTATTTTTCCTAAAATTCTTCTGCTCATTCACTATGAATGTTCCATTACAATTTATTATACCTCACTATACATATGCAAATGATTTATCTCATTCTTTTATTGCACTATATCTTTAACAGGAAAATGTAAAGCTATTCCAGAGTGCTCAAGAATAATAAGATAAATATGATACCTGTTAATGAGGTCAACAAGCCAACCACGAGGTGAACGCGAATCAGGAGGAGGTCGAGCAAACAGTTCCTCGTCTGGAATATTGGATCCTTGTGGCACTGTTTCTGAAGGGCGTGAACTATTGAAAGTATGGAATCTGCAAAAATGACATTATGGGTTAGTGCAATAAAAGGAATTTGGGAAGGTTCCTTACAAGTTGTCATTTCCAATAACAGCTCTAAAAGTATTACAACTTCTCCTTCTTCCACCAAAATAATATCTACGATTTTGCAACTAATTTCTTGTTGTCTGCTTACAGTTGTAATGTTACTTATCTTCATTTAACATTTTCCCAGATTTTATATCTTATTTCCAAGTCCTAACATTTATTTCATTTGGTTAATATGTTTTATTACATAATTGAAGTTCTGTCAGTACTTTCAATGTATTTAAATACTAAATAAAACTATGCAAATACATTAATACACACATATTCCGAGTGAACACAAAAAATGCTACAGAATGAACATACTCTTATTCGAAATGATCACCATGTGCGCAACACAGCAGCAAAGATGTTGAGGCCCACATCAATAACTGCACAAATTGTGTCCAGTAGAATTTTCTTGACAGCTGACATGATTGATTTTTTTAACATCTCAATATTGCAGTGCTATTTTTGACATGTTATCGCCTCGAGCTTCTGCCACAGAGAATATCCAATGGATTATGGTCCGGACTTCCAATAGACCAGTCAGCAGCAGCGATGAACTGTGGGACATTGATTGCCAACCACTACTGTGTGGTTGGTGCTAGCCTACTGATAAATCCACAATTTTCCTTCAAATAGCTTTGAACTGATATGCTCCTGCACACAAAGCAAAAACCATGCAGCAGTGGTTGGCAGCCAATGTTCCACAGTTCATCGTTGCTGATAACTGGCTTAGTGAAAGTCCGGACCTCAATCCATTGGATTATTCTCTGTGGCAGAAGCTTGACGTGATAGCATGTCAAAAACAGCACTACAATATTGAGAAGTTAAAAAAAAATTAATGTCACTTGTAAAGAAAATTCCACTGGACACAATTCATGCACCTATTTATCAGTAGCCTCAACGTCCTACCACTGTGTTACCGCAGATGATCATTTCGAATAAGAGTATGTTCATTCTGTAGCATTTTTTGTGTTTTATTCAGAATATAAGTATATTAATGAGTTTGCATAGTTTTATTTAGTAGTTATATGCATTGAAAGTACTGTGTAGTTCTGTGCTTTGAAATTTTCATTTAAACTAAAATAACAGAATATATGCACAAATTTTATTTCTTATGATTTACTGACTTGAAAATCTGAGACGAATCTGAGTTGATTAGTGACCATTATATGCCTCTTACACCAATGACTAGGAACATATTTTGGAGATCAATTGTCAGCATCTTTAATCTGTTTGACTATGTTCCAGTGGTCGAACATAGGTGGAAATGGAGACAATTCATCTCCAAAACATGTTCCTACACATTAAGTAGTTATAATTGTCACTAATCAACTTAAATTCTTCCTAAATTATGAAGTTATACCATTATCTTTAATCACCAAAAAAAAAAAAAAAAGAAACAGACTTGACAGTTTAAATGCTGCAATAGTCTCCGTCCCCCTCAACTTCTGTGAACATGCTGGTTGAAATGCTGACACAAATTTCTTACTAGGGATGCTCACATGATATTTCTGCTCCTAATATCCTAATTGATTGTCCTTCGGATTCCACACTGATTCTAAGGGCTGGTTTCACCGACAGATGTTAAATTTTAATGCAATGTTAAACTGATTCAACACTGATGTTAATACAAATTCTGTTGTTAACTTTAACAAAGTGTTAAAGTCGGTGTTAAGTTAATGTTACCATACACCTGTGTTAAGGTTTTTAACAAATGTTAGCAGTTGGAAAATGGCTGCCACAAACCAAGCTCTTGATGCGAGTTTGCTACAATTGTCTTTGATGTTAACAAAATGTTAGCTAACAATTTGCTGTAAAAGCTTGATGAAATGCAAAAGTTTTAACATTATGTTAAACTTTGAACATCTTGTTTACAAAACAAAATAGTAGAGTATTTTTAACATCGGTTGGCAAAACCGGCCCTAAGCATCATAGAAATAGCAACATCCATTATGGCTGCAGCAGTATTGGAAACTCAAATTGTAGCTATATCAAATATGGCTTACATACAACATTTTTGCAAACCTGGCTCAAGGATTTTTTTTTTCCAATTTTCAGAAGAAAAAAAACATTAAATGGATGTTTTATTGTTTATTTTTATAGCAACAGTAACACTTGGAATGTGCTAATACAAAATCCCTAAAAAGTACACAAATTATACAACAAAATACACCATCAAGCTTGGTTGCCCAGCATCTTTATCCATATGCGGCATTCCTTGTTTCAGACTATAAAAGCTTGTACCCTACTTACATTACTTGGGAAGAGCTAAATGTACACTCACATGAAGTAAAAGAACAGTCAATTTTAAGATTTTCTTTCAATATTTCAGTTTATTATAAGTGTGGATTATGTAAATTGGATTATTAATGACATGTGCATATATATCTTATGCCTGGCACAAGTGTTTAATTTCTGTTTACTTCTATTGTCATATAAATTACTTGCGACTTAACACTAGGTATATTTAAAAATACGAGAGTAGTTTGAAAAGTTCTCAGAATCGCCAACAGAAGTCATCACTACTCAACCTGGAGCTAACATAATAATCATAAGTAAAAGCATGGCGTATCAATACATGGAGTTAAGAATTACATTGTAGTGACTTTTAAGTTGAAAAAACTAAAATTCGAGCAATGATTAAATACTTCATAAAGAAAGACATAAATACAAATGAAACTCATGCCGATTTTCAGAACACACTGGTGGACTCTGCTCCTTCATATTCAATTGTAGCCAAATGCACCAAGGAGTTAAATTTGGTTGGATAGTTTAGAAGATGATCTGCATAATGGTCGACCAAGATGTGTCACCACCCCAGAAATGATTGTAACAGTGCATGGAATGGTCTTGCAGGATCGCCCACTGAAAGTATAGGAAATTACTGAAGCTGTGGGGATATAACCTGAATGAGCATATCACATTTTGACTGAAGAATTGGGCACGGAAAGATTATCTGTTAGAGAATACCTCAACTGTTAACAAAGGAAAAAATGCATTGAGTGCAAATGTCTCAACAACCTTTGGTCTGTTTTTAGAAAAACCCAGAAGATTTTTAGCACCCTTTCATGACCACAGATGAGACATGGGTCCACTACTATACCCGACAAAATTACAGTCAAAGCAATGGATTTTCCACCACCAATGAAAGCAAAGGCAATACAATCAGACAGAAAGATCATGGCATCAGTTTTATGGGATGCGAAAGAGATTCTGTTGATAGATTATCTTCCTGCTGGTCAAACAACTACAGGAGAATACTAGACTAACCTTCTGGACCACACACCAAAAAACGCCAAATTTAGCAAGCAAAAAAGAAAGAAAATCTTCCATCAGACAATGAATGCCCAAACATGTGTCATTACTATGGCAAAAATTCATGAACTGAGATATAAATTGTTGCCACACCTGCCTTATTTGCCTGGTATGGATCCATCAGACTTCCATCTCTTCCGTAAGCTCAAAGATTTCCTTGGCAAAAGGAGATTCTCTTCAAATAAAGAACTTATAGCCGAAGTTGTGTGGTTTACAGGCTTGCAGGAATCTAATTTTTGCGATGGAATAAAGGCACTGGAACATCAATGGCCAACTGCATGTACAGGGAGACTACATTGAAAAATAAAACTTGTTATCTTGTATTTCACTCCGAGAACTTTTCAAACCACCCTAGTAATGTAGAAACAAGTAAAAGCTAATAATCCAAACAAATGTCACTGTATGAATGGACTGATGCAAGTTTCTGTATTATCTAGCAATGCATTTTCCATTTTTATTCATTCATCAGACCTTTTATTTATCCTTTAACTGGATAAATCCTTACAGAAATTTAATTAAATAACGAAATGAATGTGCAGATGAACTTGGGAGCTATGGCACTAAAGTTTCTTGACATTCTTCGAAAAACTGGGGAAAAAATCTGAAAATAACTGCCAGGCAGCTCGACCCAACCACGTTTCAAACCAGTTTCCCCCACTAAAACTTTCTTTAAAATTTACACCTTTTCTGTTTTAGAAATAAGAATGAGTCAAATGTACATATTCTTGGAAAGAGAAAGAAGACAATCATTAGTCGCCCACAATGCTGGAGAAAAAATATACACAATGTTTCAACATTTTAATAACTAATTTAATTGTGTACATTCAACTCATTCATATTTCTAAGATGAAAATAACTTCACAGTTAATACTGCTTTCATTTTCAATATTTGCAACACCTTTAGGTGTTATTTAATTTTTGCAGCAAAATATCTGAAGCTCAACTCAGTGGGTTGGTATACAGTCAAATCTTGATTTATTGTTTTTTTCCAAAGGACGAGGTAAAAAAGAAAGATGAATGTAGGAAAACAATGGATACAGAAAGTGCACAAATCATGTACAAAAATACTCAACCAAATCACAAAACAAAATCAATGACACTACTGGAAGAAAATGGTCCGAGAGAAGTATGCATTTCTCTTTGTTTCTCACATCAGCTTTAATAACCCGAGGCATACCTCTGTTACTGGCATCTAATCACATGCCATCCCCAGGCATAATCAGGGTGTGAACATTGCTGTTTGAATTCCTCACTCCAGCTGGTTCAGGCTGCTCCAAAAGTATTGGCAAGTGCAAATGCGATCACTGCTTTAATTATTCCAGCTCAAAAAACATTCATTCGAGGATAGAGTTTATTTGGAACTGAAATTTTTTAATGAGTAATGTGGAGAAGCAATACTCTGAGGATTGATGAATACAGATTTTATTTACATAAGTTATAAGATAAACCAGCCAAAAAATGAAAGTTTCAGGAATGATAGATTGAGGTTTGACTATAACATGTCTGCCTCACATTCCAAAGGGACTGTAATCTGGATAAAGTATTTTCGGGATTTTCCCTTGTCCTAGGACAAAATGAAGAGTAACTTTTAAGCTCTAGCATCTTGGGTTCAATTTATTATGGATACCCAACTGTGAAATTTCAAAAATCCACAATTTCAAGCTTCATTTGAAATGTTAATACAGCAATGAGAGTTTAACATATAATATGTAAACCAAATGTTGTGCTTATTTGTAAATTAGTTCCAAAGATATTAATGTTTTAATTATTTCTTTAGTTTTGAAAAACTGCTACACACTTAGCTATCATGGCAACATGCCGGCACAACATTAAATTCTCCAACTGATTCGCATCCCAGTATAAACTACAAGGAGATCTTAAATTGTATTGAGATGGCATACCCCAATGGTGACTTACAATGCTGTAAATACTTTAAGCCCGGGCTTCATAATTTCAACCACTATTAGGTCAATTAATGGAATTAATTGTTCTTCCACATCATGTGGAAGTCACGATTGGGGTATGCCATTTCAATACAATTTGAGATCTCCTTGTGGTTTACTGGGAAAAATGCAAATAAGTTGAAGAATTTAATGTCGTGCCGGCATGTTGCCATGGTAGCTCAGTGGTTAGAGCAACTGGACGGAGACTGGGAGATCCATGGTTCAAATCCTGGCTATGGCATTGAATTTTTCAGTCGTCTAATTCTACATTTCCAATTAATCAAAAGCTACAGAGTTAATTGCATATTATTTTTAGTTTAATCAGTAAAACTGGCTGCTTTCTGTGAATGTGGGATAAAAGTGGCATTAATCCTATCTCATCTTGGGACTAGCTAGCAGAATGTGAAGGTTAGCTCCATTTCCTGATAACACGGCGTGCAGCTGTAACTTCAAAAATTCCAAAATCAACTGAGATGATCATCAGAAATGATAAGGTTGTATAAATGTTGCTTCACATAATTTACAACAGAGTAACATTCAGATGTTACATATGTATACATACTTGTTATTTGGGTTGAAAACCATGGCCAAAAGGTCAAGCAACGGGAACCAATCCTGCGAAAGTTTTACAACACACAGCTCCACAAGACGTTCACAGTTTTGATATATACAATGATGGATGTTGAACTTCCAGCTGTTCACTGCATCATCTGTTAATATCTTGGTGAAGGAGATAGTCAGACCCTCACGGAAAAAACGCTGACATGCCTCACTGTGGACATCCAAACCTGTAAGCATAATAAGTGACACTGTATAAAAACAGGTGTCTAAACAAAACTTATTATATAAATGTTCTATAAAAGGTATCAAAATCGAACCTTGAAAAAATAAATATTGCCAAAATCCAAAGACTGTTTATTTTAAAGACACAAGCATACAGAACAGAACTACCAATTAATGGAACAGTATTTTCTAGCAATTGCATTACGCATTGTGTTCCACACTGCATTGAAATTACAATGCTTTTATTAAACACTGTAATTTATGAGCAAGGTGTAGGTAGACATACTGTTCATTACTCAGTAATATTTACATCTGTACATTATTTTGTTTCATGAGAAATTTGTTCACTGGTCTTACAGATTTTGGTTAGGTATGCTTAATGGAAACTTTTATCATACATTTCTTCCTTGTAAAATTATTCAAAAATGTAAAATACTAACAATATAACAATGTTCTGTATTTACATATATTTTTTATTATTGTGAGGCATGATCCTGCTGTAACCAGAAATATTGCAATTAAATGTTATCCTTGTATATAATAGTAAAAGCACAGTGTGCAAATCAGCTAATGGAGTGGGAAGTTCCTCTTTCCAAGCTGCTTTTAGTTTAAAAACAAATAAATTTCAATATAGGGTATAACATAGAATGGGAGTAAGTGCAACACAGTAGACAGTCATGCACCCTTGAAGGCTCTTGAAACAAAGTAAAATTTAAACTTGTTTAGGAGTGCTGAATGTATGTGTCAGGTTATGAGTGCCAGTACATATGGGATTTTCATGGCAAAGTAAGGGCAGAAGATTTGGCTAAAACAGAATCAGTACTCCACCAATCAGACCAGAACCAACTTTCTGATTATCCTATGGATATGGTTGGGAGGTTACCAGTGGGTGGAACTGCCGGGGAACTTTAATGAGTAGTGGGAGTCAATTGCAGCACACAGGTACTCAAAACTAACATACTGTATACCCATACCAATCTCTTCCACCACTTATTTGGTAACTCACAAGAGTTGGAGTTAATCATCACCTTTTAGTTTCAAAGTTCTAGTATTTCAAAAACCTTTCAATTGTTATCCCTTTTCTTCCTTTTACCGAATTCATACCTTAAGAAAACAGTGCAAGCTTCTTCCCAAACAATATTTTATTTAAGCACCTCCATTCTAACATGTTTTTCCACATTGGAGCATGTTAAAATTTTAACCTGGCATCAACACTAATGTAAATGAGGCTGAGTCAAAAAGTGCTATTTTTTTCCCCAAAAAGTATGGATGGTATTGCTTAATTTTTCAACATAATCTCCATCATGGCTGACTACATAACTACGCATGCACTCCTCCTTTCACCCCACCAATACATTGCCACCTAATGCCTCTTTCAGTGGTCGAAAGGCATGATAATCGGAAGTAGCCTGATATGATGAATACACAGAATGTAGTACAAATTAAAAATTAATATCTGTAATTTTTTGTGCTGTTGCTGAAACTGTCAGAGGTTTTGTATTGCCATGCTGTAAGAATATTCTCCCATATTATTAATTTTATTGACATTACCAGATGCACTGTTGTGCTGTATTGTTGCTACCAGATGTAGCATTGTGTTTCTTTAGTCATATTTCAGCTTAACGGTTTTTCTCCTTGGTGCGGACCACGCCAAAGGGAAGGATCTTTCTGAACTTGTCTGGTATGATGTCAACCCTGTTTGGTTTCAGCTAGACACAGTTGGTGGGGGTAAGGAAGCGTCACTATAGTGGAAGTGTTCGTTGGAATTAGACGTGTGTGTGGCCTGTCTACAGTTTAGTGGTATCTCCCTCCACCCCTTTTCCTTTGTTCAATATGTAGTGTCGCCAGACGTATTGTGAATAAATCCCAGGTATGTATTCAGTGTGGTACAAAACCCACAGCTTCCTCTCAATTTCCACACCAAGGATCCGGACTCTTGCTGCCAGCAAGTTGCATCACCCCCATGTGCATGTTGGGGTGATCTAAATTAAGTCCATTTTCTGGTAACCTTTTGGCCTTCACGCCAACATGTAACAATACACCAGATTGAGCAAGCTGCGAGGTTTTGACCTGATTACAGGTGTCAAGTGGTACTCAAGCAGATTACCACAACTCATGTTAGCATTCTGTTCTCTGGGACTAATGTCTATGATTAGACTTTTAAAGCCCCAGAAGCATGTAAGCAACACTTTACCAGCTGTACAGAACCTTTTTGGTTTTGGCAATAATGAATGCTGGCTGGCTTGCTTGGCCTCTGTCTGGAAATAGAGAACAAAGCATTCATCACCAATGACCATGGAAACCATCTCCTTCAACTTCATAATATCGTAGCAGTGTTTCATAAACATTTGCACAACATTCTTTCAGGTTAGGGATGAGTTGTTTTGTGTAACTTGTCTACTAATGTAGACTTGGTTGTACTGTAAAACTCATGAATGTAATGCATGGAGTCATCATTAATCTTCAATTCTACAGTCACCTCACTGACTGTTAACCACTTATTATCTTTACACTTGCCCCTTGACAGTGTATTTGCAGTTCGTGGTCGACCAGAAGATGTTATACCACAACTGACACTGCACTTTAAATTTTTGTGCCAGTATCTACTGAAGTGACACGTAGGAATCTACAATTGCCTATTCATTATCCATTGAATATTTTGGCCTCATTATAAAAAGAAAAAAAAAGGAAAAGAAAGAAAGAAAAAAGAAGTTAATTGCTCATAGCCTCCCTCCCTTGTGTATGTTTCCTAAGAGGTTACCACCTTGTTATGGTATTGTATATCTCATTGTATATGAAATTAGCAAACATCATTAAGTACCAATAATGTTATATAAGAACTTCATCTTTACAAGAAGTGGAGGAATTACGATAATCAATTCAATTTTTTGTGAACTCAACTCAAATTAAGCAACACACCTGCTGGTAGCCAGTCATCCAAAGAGCTGCTATGCTATATAAACTGATACTCTAATACTCAATGACTTTAAAAGCTCTTGAGCTGCGTAATAAGAATGCAACAAATTGAAACCATCAAGAATTAAAATAAATGTGGATTTGTTCTTTGATGCTACTGTAAGTTTTGCTATATAACAAGGTAACATATTTTACACAAATTCTCAGAGGTCCAAATAATCTCAAATGAAACCAGCCCATGCTGCACAAAAAATTATAATTTTTAAACATAAAACAAAATTTAAGATATTCCTGTTTCTTGATATACATAGGCCTCTTGGTTACTTACTTTTTAGTTCTTACAAAAATAATGTACATGAAGCAGCAGATTTTGCCTCAAAACACTTAAAAAAAAAAGCTACCCTAATAAGCTTAATACATGCACTGTGTGCATTGATACAAACATGTTACTTTCAACATATACTTAAAGATTTTCTTTCTCTTTATTTATGTGTTCTCACGGCACTGTGAAGTGAAATTAGGCAAAGATTATTAATAAAAACTTATTTAAAGAAGTGAAATATCAATGTTATCCACATCTGAATTTAATCTTCCAGAAATAAAATGCAGTTTTATTAAGAAAAGAGAATAAGTACACAAAAATTTATGCATCAGTTAGAACAAAACTACTTGTACTGCTTTAATCATTTACATGTGTTAAAGCTACATATTATATCTCTAACATACTTAAAGTAATTCTGTTAAAAAAGAAAAGCAGATACCTGAAAATCAGTTTCCTATGAGTTACCCATGACCTTTAATATTTATGTATTAAAAAAATAATCAGAGATACATATCTGAAGACCAGAAATATATATGTGGTAATATAATAAACTGGTAAGAAATGAAAATAAAGATAGTCCTAATAAAACATCCCAGAGCTGAAGGTAAAACATAAGCAATATTTATATTCAATTGGTTTGAACTGGCACTGAATGATACTGTTTCACTGAATAACTGAATGTCATGCTATAGATAATTTTATCAGAAAAGTTTCAATTTTAATTTTTTTTTTCTTTCTTACTGTTTTCGGCGCTTAGTCTATTATATATTTAAACTCTTCAGTTACTCTACAGTAATAAATTTGAAAATCTCTTATAAGATGAAATGAATTAGATATGTCACATGTAATTTAAGGGAATGGGGTATGTTTCCTGCTATCTTTACAGCATGGACAATATAATTCTGGAAAAAATTACAGTTTCTGGGTAAACAGCAGTGATCATACTGTACACAGCAGGGAAGGCAATGTAAACTATGTACACCAGAAGAATAAAGTAGACATAAACAAATCACCGGTTTGTATCACTCCGCGGCCATGTGCGCTCCAAATGAGGTTACGCCCACCCTCCATCAGGTATCAGTAGTTAATTATGTTCAGTTTATTGAACACATTTACCCATACGGTAACTGTTATATGAGTTTTTCACCACTAGGAATATTTATTCACTCTAAATAACATACAGCACGCTAGTAACAGAAATTGCTATTTACACGTCATCTCTATTCGTCTAATCTGAGCTTGACATTGGTTGAATGCCCTCCAGGTCGGACGTCTCTGTGTTCTTTTATTCTATGGAGAAAATCTCTACGCCATAAAATAAAGTCATCTCTGTCCACAATAATACTTTTTCTTTTCCTGCTGACAAACTCGAAACCTATCTCCAGGAGCAACTTGTGGAGGGAGGTTCATTTTAAGTTTGGGAGTTCCGGATCAGAGTTAACTGCAAACAGCACTTTGTTTAAGGTGGGGGGTTCATTGTTAATAAAGAACTGGTGAACTTTTCTGCGGATTGCTGACCTCACAAACTCATCACAAACAACATCCAGCACTCGTCTCGCATGTGGTCTCTTCTTGCCAAGAGTTCTAATCTCACCAACTGTGGATTTTTCTTTGCGTGCGCTGTAAACACTTGAAATTGACACACCAGTAAACTCAGATGTTAATTTCACCACATCATCGATAGCAAGTCCTGGATATTTCTCGCAGAACTTGTTGTACATGTTCAAAACTATTGTCTTCTCACCACTATGTAAAGGCTTTCCGTGCTTATGTTTAACAACACCGGTTATTTCCGCCATGTTGATACATACTGTTTTGCTTTTTCCTCCTTCCCCAACCAGTTCCAGCAACCAATCAACGTCGTTACAAATTGAGTAACGCTAGTTACAAATTAATTTATTTATCATTTAACATATTGAGTTGAACTATGCTTAGTACTCAATAGTTTGTGGTTTATGAAATTAAGTGAGCTTCAAACCTTAGTATTTAGTAACACTTTTCAAGGAACTATTTAGAGGGCGGAAGCATCCAGCAAACCGTGAAGAAGGCGCGCTGCGGTCAAAACGCACAAGGTTTTGTTTATGCTTACTTTGACCTTTTGATGAACATAGAATAGTTCAATAGAAGGCTGCAGATGTGTTTTGCAACTACAAATTATATAATATTACCTTTCCGACTGAGGTCAATTGCAGCTTGCAGCAATACTTCCAGTTCCTGTTCAGGAAGAACTGGTACAACCCATCTTGGACTTGAGATCTTGTCATCCAACATTGCCAATTTGTTGTGAGGGAAGTCTGGTTCCGTGGTTGCTGTGCTAGAATTGTCATCCATCATCAGCATTTCACTATTAACCTGTTGCTGCTGTTCTGTTATCTCACCCGCTAGCACACCAGTCTCCGACAACTGGATGCTGGTTCCATTCCCAGGCTGAACCATCTGCTGTGGTTGCTGAAAAAAAATAATATGATTAGGTTTTTCTTCCTGCCTCATTGGACGTCCACAAACTATAAAGAGAGCTGAATATTTTGCAATACGCCATTACAGAACTATATGTTTGTTTTTTTTTTCATTCTTAAATGCTAAGATATACCCTAGAATATACTAAGAAAAACTTATTTGAATCAAATTACTTCGGTAACATTTCTCTCAGCTCTCACGGTTTTGAGGATCATAAAAACATATTTCATGAATCATTCTGAATGCTCTAAGCTCATTGGTGTTTGCTAAAGAGCAAAGCAAAATCATGGGACAAAAACAAAATGAAGTTAGGTAACAAGCCAAGGACACTTACTAACTAGGGACAACTGATATTCCCCCAACTTTCCAACCTGAATACATGCACTTTCATTTCTTTAATAGAAAATGTTATTCATAATATGGGTCACAGCATAATGTACAACAAGATATCCTAATCAACATTAAAAGAATTAAATGAAGCATAAATCCACCTCCCCCTTTTACAAAGCTTAATAGGTCTAATGGATTTCATTGCCTTTGAGTTGTGATTCCAATTGACATAGTTCCAACTATATAAAAACTCATTTCACCTCTACCACTTTATTTTTATCTTACTTTACCCAAGTAAAGTAAGGAAAAATCTTCCTAGTGTTTTCCTTCCACTTTATTTTCAAAATTTTAACTGTCACCCTTTCACAAAAGTTCCTCCTTTTCATGGTGACAAACTAATTAAACTATATTAACACTTTGACAAACATGACACAAAACATATTTCTTTGAGGTTTTTGAATATTCTAGCAGTGTACTGATCAGCCATGTTTGTTCTGAGAGGGTTCATAGTAGGGTTGTCAGGTCTCCTGTATTTTGGCCTTATTTTATTGAATCTCCTGGTTCACACATTTTAGGCTGTTTCTCTCATATTTCATACATTACCATTAATTCTGAGTTTTGAACTGGACATGTGATACAAAGATGGGCGCTGTCGAATGCAGACTGCCAAACACTGACTTAGTGCTATGCGATATATCGAACTGCTGGTTCTTTTTTCCCAATCTTGCCAGCGCTATAATTGGTAGTTAATAGCAGTGAGCACTCTTTTCTCATTGGCTAGTAAAAATGTGCCCTGTGGTCATAAGTTGTGAACAACATGTGCTTTCTTTCTAAGTAAAGGAGCAGCATGGAATGCTAAAGTGATAAACTCAACAAAACGCCACCAAAGAAAAAGCCTCACTAAACATGCATTTATATTCTATCTGGGAAGAAATTTATTTTTGGTTAGGATCCACGGAAGATAAGCATAAAGCATATTGCTCTTTATGCATTAAAGAGTTCAGTATAATACTTGGAGGAAGCATTGTTTGCAGCATGCATCAACAACAGGTAAAGGAATAATTACATTTCACGATAACCTATTAACAGTAAGGTATATTAACTTTTTTTCTTGTTAACTTTCGTAGGTCATAAAAACATGGAATGGGATGTAAAACAGAGCACCAAAATTTCAATTTTTTTTAATGGCAGTACATCAGCAATATAGAAAAATGGCACAAAATGTTAATTGCAGAAGTACAATTTACAATTAAGCATAACTTAAGTTATTCAGCAATTTGAAAGTAGCCAGTAGAATATATGTGGCAAAAATGATAGTGCAGCAAGTTTTAGCTGGTTTTAAAAGATTTTTGTTAATATTCTCAGTGACCCTCGTAAGGCTCAACTTTGTTTTTCAGTTGCAACAGATGCTTCTAATCACAAAAACTGTAAGATGTTTTCCATTGTAGTAAGATATTTTGATACTTTTGAAGAAATACAGAGCAAACTTCTGGATTTTATAGAAGCAGTAAATGAGACTGCTACTGAAGTATATAATCTCAAGCCTTCACTTCAAAGTAATGGTTTAAGTCTATCATCATTAGTGTATTATTTTGTGCGGACAATGCAAATGTTACAGTAAACCCCTTTCAGTAGTGAAACTTCTAAACAATGACAGTGGAAACATATTAAATGCAAACTGTTCAAATCATGTTACATAATGCCTGTAATCATGCAAGTGATTTCTTGGACAATGATATCAAGTGAATTATATTAAAATTGTGTAGCCATTTTGCATGTTCTTCTAAATGGAAAGCGAAGTTGCAATGATTTTTTTACTTTTATTGACTGTGGTCCAAACTACTTAGGCTACTATCCTGCTAAATAACTATGTTTCACACCTACTAGCTTTATGCAATTTATTGAAAAGTCATTAGCAGTTATTCAAGAAGTGGTGAAGATTGCCCTAAAGTTCTGCAGAAATACTTCAATGATGATGTTGCAGGGAAAGACTCAATTAAGGCTCATTTCTGCTTTTTCTCCCATTTTGGCAATATTCTCCTTCAAACAAATAAATATTTAGAAATTTCTGACTTAACCACACTGGAAATAACTTCTGTAAGAGGTCTCCTAGATAAAATTTCTCAAAGAAAGAGTGACACTTTTTTGGTATTACAACACACAAGATTCTTGATATGCTAAAAACTAAAGATGAAAACAGAAGAGAAAATAATTCCATTGAATCTTATAGTAATTTCCATTAATATGTAACAGCATTTCAATGTATTACAAAATGTTCCCATTAATGGTCTTTTCCTCTTTGTCTTAACAAAAAAAAATCCAGTTTAAAGAATTACAGGATATTTGTGCTTTGAATTTGAATTGATTGAGAATGGCCTATATGAGTTCTGTAGCATTGAAGATATTTTGAAGGATTAAAATTCCTGGTGATGCTTGTCAAAAATGGATGTCTGTGTTTTGTGAATGCAGTTAGAATGGAATTAGTGTACCAAATTTGGAAAAAGTCCTGTATGTTGTAATGGGTATTCTGAATCTAAAGCTCACATAGAGCATTTTTCTTAATTAACATTAAGTGGACAGATGTACGAAAAAGAGTTCTCCTGCACTCATTAAAGCTGAACTGCTTATTGCTATACATTTTAAAATGACTTGCAAAGAGTTCTTTAGCTATGTGAGAACTGATGCCAAGCTTTGGAGTGAATGTAAATCAAATTCCAAATATACAAAATTATTTGATATTTGATTAGGTTTTCAAAGGAGGGAAATTAGAAAATTACCATATTGTAAATGTGTATACTTATTGGTTTAAATGTTACGAATAAATACGTTAAACTTAGTTCTGTACAGAATATAGGCATAAATCTTCTAAAATCAATACAGTAAAAGGTCAATAGGTTGATATCATGCTTAGATGTTGGAGAAAACATTTCTGAAATCTCCCTTACTTTCAGCTTGAAAACTTGGCAACCCTAATTCAGAGTATCCTTAACTTAGACAAAATTGCTATTTAAATCATCACTACCACCAATATTTCTAATTATTTTGAAACTCAACTGTTACATATCATTGCAAAATTGAATTATTCAAGATGCTGGCTAGCCATTGTGCACAAATTGTGGTATTTGTTAAGATATCGGAATTCAGACCCCCCCTGAAGGACCATAAAATCTTTATATATGAACACAACTCTTAAATAATTTTAAAGTTTTGTTAAGTTTTCATTTATCTCAATGTTGCTGCTCCTCTTACATTCATACAATAGGAAAATAATATTCAACATCCAGACTTTTCCTCTGCTAAAAATCCCTAATCTCTATGCATTTTCTGTTTAATTTTATGCTTAGCAAGTTTTGACCATCTAATCACACTACAATATATCAAGTACCCAAACTCTTACTTTCTAATAATCATAAAAAGTTACTACTTAATGATAATTCATATAAAAGAGAATTTTCATAGTTTCACTGCTTAGCGATAAAATATGCTTATTTGAAACACCATGGTAAAACTTTCAAAAAGTAAACATTTTAGAAGAAGTTAAGATCCATTTAAAAAATCTATATATAATAAAGAGGCACTGCAGAGATTGCATTTTGATAAAACTTCATTTTCATAGAGACTTCACTTTGATGAATCTTTTAGTATACTCATTTGGGAATACAATTCTACATATGTTGTATATGCTGAGTTTTGCAAATGAAATCCCCAATTTCTCTTAACTGGCTGATACTCTAACAAGATAGTTTAAAGATTACTGAAAAAATCTGTACTTTCAAGAGATTAATGTCCCTTACAACAGCTAAGATCTACAGAAGAAAAACTGAATATTCAAATGAGGCTAGGATGCCAAGAGCTAAAGGTTGCTTTAAATTTGTTTTCTGAGGATATGGGAAAACCAGCAACAAATTTATATAGACACCCTACCCCAAATGAGATTCAAAGTCTTATTGCCCTCTTATTGCTACAGATATGCTGTTTCCACACAAGATGAGCCATGATTACAAGACTACCATGAGTAGCTCAAATATGAAAAATATTGCAACTTTTACTATTGCAACTCTGTTTAAATCTATGCGAAAAACAATAGGAACAGCTTCATATCTGTGCTGCAGATTTGGCATTTCCAAAAAAAATGACAAGATTTAAATTTCTCTCAATAGTAATCGTTTTTTGGGGAACTCAGTGCTAGATACAACTGATTTATGATAAATTGTGCTTTGTTTTCTGCACTTCAAAATTCTATTAACATTAATACAAATTTAGCAAAGTGCTAAGCATTTTTAAGCTTCTATAGGGATACTACGATATTTTTATTTTTTCCTTGCCCAAAAGAATAAGTTTTAATAAAATCAAAATTAATGCATAAATATAAAGTAAAATTAATTTAACTGATTATTCCTTAGCTATAAAAATTTGCAGATATGTGATCAATGATTTTAATTTTCAATAACACAATACAGTGGTGCTCACTTCTTTTAGAAATGGAGAGGGGGGAGGGAGTACCTGCAAAATACAACAGCAAGAATTGAGTTTAAAATTACATGTTTTCCATGGTGAGTCACTTAGTGCAGCCCTCAGGATAAGGACATGTAACGGCAAGAAATGAGTTTAAAATTAGGTGTCTTTCATGCTGAATCACCTAGTGCAAACCCAGGATAAGAACATGCAACAGCAAGAATTGAGTTTAAAATTAGATTGATATTGTAATGAAAAGAAGCTAGAAACAGTGATGTGTATTGAATTTATTTAAAGGTGAGTCGGAATTGTTACACTAACATCACTTAAGTTTACTCACTTAACATGTTTCGGGAAACCGTTGTTCCCATCCTCAGAAGGTTAATTCGACTGGCCCGTGTTGTTGGTGTTTCCGTTTTTTGGACTGGATCCTGTGGTGGCATCTTGTGGTGGAGAAATGTATTTCCAGAGAGGATTTGGTGGCGGCAAATCAAAATTCATTAGATGTGTGTTGTGTTTTAGAATGGTGATCTTCAAAGTTTGTAAGGAGAATTGTAAAATATGACAAAAACAGCAAACACCAAACATCAGCCGATAAAAAAGTAATAATAATTGAGAGAAACAACCACTACGCAAAATTACAAAAATTGGAACTGGAATTATATGCTCTTCACCTTAAATTAACGGACACACTCGGCTACCCACTTTGGCAAAACATGCAATCAAAATTCCTCACTATTCTTAGCTACAGGATGAAAACAAAAACGCTGAAATTAAAGAAAAAACTAGACATACTACGCCGGAAGCAACATTCATATAAACCTAACCAAAAAAATGAAAAAACGACGTCATACCCAGACGTAATTAATCTTTCAAATGTAACTTTCACCAAAGCAGAATTATCGGTATTACACCTTGGCCTAAAAACATGTGTTGGCTACACAAAAACAACCGATGAAATAGTCGCAGACATTGAGATTGCTACTTACAACCTAAATGAAAATAGTAAAACCACTATAAAAAAAGAATGTGAAATGGTTCTCCAAGAAATACAAGCAGATAAACATAACAATTTCCCAACCAAACATGTGATCAAAACATTAAAATCAAAACCAGTAGTATACACAAAAGCTGACAAGGGAAATAAACTAGTTGTACTGCAAAAAGATGATTATATTGCCAGAGTAGAAAATATGCTGCAACAAGAAAATTACATACAAATTCAAGAAGACCCATTAAAATTACATTTAAAAGCCTTCAATCAAACCATCCAGGAAAGCAAAACTATAACAGACACTGATAAATCTAGATTAAAACCAGACCACCCCACTTTACCAAGAATGTATGCTCTACCTAAAATACACAAACCGGGTAATAAGATGAGACCAATCGTCAGCAATATTGATTCTCCTACCTACAAACTGGCAAAATGGTTAGTACAGAGATTCTCTTCACTACCAAAATTCAATAGCAAAAACATAATGAATTCAGAAGATTTAATACAGAAGATAAAATCCCTGGAACTCGAACCAGAAGACAGATTAGTTTCCTTTGATGTCACTGCACTATTTCCAAGTGTTCCTACAGATCAACTCCTGCGTCAATTAAAGAAATGGCTACAGCAGACTAACCTACTTAAAGAAGAAATAGAAGACCTCATACAACTTACCAATTTATGCATTGCACAAAATTGTTTTAGTTTCAATAAGAAGTTCTATCAACAACCAACTGGTCTAACCATGGGCAACCCACTTTCACCCTTCTTGGCAGATTTATTTATGAGCTACTTAGAAACACACATAACAACTTCCTTTCCATACATGTTTAAAGTTTGGCACAGATATGTTGACGACATCTTCGCTGTTGTCCCTAACAGGTTCATACAAGACTCCTTAGCCTTACTAAACCTACAGAACCAATCAATAAAATTCACCATAGAAATAGAAAAAGAAGGCATGCTACCATTTTTAGACCTAAAAATCATCAGAGAACAAAAGAACCTAACCTTTGGCATATACAGGAAGCCAACACACTCTACTAATTACATAAAAAATAAGAGTTTCAATCCAACCACACACAAACATGCAGTACTAAACAGCCTAACACATAGACTGGTATATACCCCCTTAAATAAAAAAGAATACCAGTTAGAATACCAGCATATAGTAGACACAGCAATACATAATGGGTACAACAAAACAACTATTGACAAAAAAATTGCAAAATTCAAACGACAGATGCACATCAGAAACACAACAAATCTCAGCCAGCAAGATAAAGAGCTAAAGTTCAAGAAATTCACATACCACCCAGGAACTTTTCACAAATTTAAGAAGATTTTCATGAAACATAACATCAGCCTAGCTCCACAGAACAAATTTAACATAGAGAAATTACTTTGTAACAAGTTAAAAGACCCCATTCCACAAGACAAAAAAGCTGGAATCTATAAAATCAATTGTTCAGATTGCAATAAAGTATACATAGGTAAGACAAAAAGAAACCTAGAAACTAGGCTAAAGGAGCACATGAGATGTATTAAATACAAACAAATGGACAAATCTGCAGTTTCACACCATTTTTGGATCACTAATCACAACATCAAACCCAATATTACATTAGTCAAACCAGCCAAATTTGCAGCCGAATTAGATGCATGGGAGAAGATCACCATTCTAAAACACAACACACATCTAATGAATTTTGATTTGCCGCCACCAAATCCTCTCTGGAAGTACATTTCTCCACCACAAGATGCCACCACAGGATCCAGTCCAAAAAACGGAAACACCAACAACACGGGCCAGTCGAATTAACCTTCTGAGGATGGGAACAACGGTTTCCCGAAACATGTTAAGTGAGTAAACTTAAGTGATGTTAGTGTAACAATTCCGACTCACCTTTAAATAAATTAAAATTAGATGTTTTTCATGCAGTCACTTAATGCAAACCTCAGGATAAGAACAAAACAGCAGACATTTTGCTTTTCGGCTTAAAAAGAAGTTTTTCACATAGCCCTTTTTATCTTACAAAAAGCAAATAGGAGAAGTCTTAGGTACTACAATATCTCAAACACTTGAAGCATTGCCTTCCTTCTCTGTATTCAATACTCTTATAAAATATATAGGATTATTAAAAAAGCAGCAGTTCAACTTTTTGAGAAACTGTGAAATACAAATACATTTGATATGTTACTGGATAGTGGAAAATTTTTAAGTTTCATGATTATCGAAAATATATGGATTTTCTTTTACATGTATAAAAGAAAATTCATGTAGCATTGAAACATGAAAATATTAAATTCTTGAGCATTAGGAGATGAATTTTGGACATACTTGCTTCACTTACTCTGCTGTTATACAGCACATGTTTCAGAAGCTTTCGCTTCCATCATCACCCAAAGGTCGAATGGCGGCACTGGTGTCATCTTCATTCTGGTCTGAATGAGGATGACACCAGTGCTGCAAGTCAACCTACAGCTGATGATGAAAGCGAAGGCTTCTGAAACATGCACTGTATAATAACAGAGTAAGTGAAGTAAGTGTGTCCCAAATTCAACTCCCAATGCTCAAGTATTTACCTTGTCTTCACTGTGAAAAAGCTTCTAAATAAATTAAATAAAGATAGTTCATGTCTGCCTACCTCCAAACCAATTGCTTCCTAGTTTCTAAACATGTTATGCCACATGTAAATTTGCTTATGGCAAGGCAGCTATCAATTGAATTCACAGAAGAAGTGACTTGTAGCATTTTAGCTATGCGCTCAAGCAAATTGCAGCATACAAAATTATTTTACCTTGCTCACGATTTTTCTGCCAATAACCAGTAGTGTTTAATGGCAGTTCTACAACTGGTTTTAAAAACTTTTAACTTTCCTTTATCCATTGATGTGTTGAATGTGTTTCTAGACTTCAGGGATTGTTTGAAATAAAAATCTGAAATATGCTCCTTTCTGAATTACCCTTTGTGTGTATTGTAACAATAGTTGAATATTATTTAGAAAGGATTCACCTTTTCACGTTTAGGAACAAGCCTTTTCATTTGTTATGTTTTTCTAAAAAGAATTGCAATCTTAACAAGGAATCTGCATGACTTTGAACTAAAAGCTCTCACTTGCAGATGAGTAAATCAACAATTCAAGGTTATTATGGCATAAAGGCACCACAGAGGATATTTTGTTTTCACCCAGAGACTATTTTGCACTACATTTAAACCAAAATTTCCGAACATAATAAATGGAAAGGCTATATTAATCTGTACACATGTGTCTTATTTCTAGAGTAAAGTACAACTGGATCAATGAAAGAGCTATTTAGCAGACCACACCCTTCTCATACTGTGAGTGCGTAAAATTACATACAATCTAATTTTTGATCCCTTTAAGTAATGCAGCAAAGTGTATGGTTGCATTTGAATAAGGTACTGATGATATGTTATGGATAAAAAAGAATGCAATTTTGAAATCTATAGATCTGGAAACAAAAAAAATGGATAAAGTATTTATCAAAAATTAAAAAATAATAGATTAACTCACCCTGTGAAGAGGAGCATAAGATAATGAATACTGTCTTAAAAAGACAGTACTCAGTCTAGAACATGTATTCATAAAATAAAATTACCAATGCAGACATACTTTTGTATTGATCACCTTGAAATTCTAATACTTTATAATCTAGCAATTATTTTGGTTTATACTTTATGCTGCTAACTACTAAGTTTGTTTTTTATGAAAATTATTACACTCATATCAGGGATGATTTCAATAAGTACTTTTTCTTTTACCTGATTACCAGATTAAAATAACTGTGGGTGCAATAACTGGCTATCTTCTGAACTGCAATAATTTGACTGCATTGGCTAGCTGAGTGAAAATATATTTTCTCAATGGAAGATCATAAAAAGAGGAAAACAGCATATTTTTTCTGAAACATATACACTTTTAATTCATGTGATTTGCATTAAAAATTAATTCAAGGCAATGAATTTTTCACAGCATATATTAGACCAATACAAATTAATGTATGATTGCAGAAAGAACATACATAAAGTCCAATTCTGAGGAAATTAAAACCAAGGGTTTTGCATTTCTTACAGTAAGGAAGGCATGCACCAACCTAGAGAAAGTTCTACCTTCGTAGTAAATTAGTATTCAACGCAACATCTGGTGACTTCCATACGAGAGTAAATTATTTCTGAAGTATTTTACTCCTTTCAAATACTCCCAGAGTAAATTACCACAGAAGTAAATGTTGGAGAGCACCGTCATGAAGTATGTTACTACAGGATTAAATAGAGCACAAATATAGATTAGAATTTACTCTCAAACTGCATGGAGTAACTAACAGTCGATTGAACTAGAATACCATATTGTATTTGGAGAAAGATATTTTGACATGTTCATGGATTACTTAGATTGCATTGATCATCTTGACAAAGAAAACAATGGGAATGTGATAGTGGTAAGCGAGATCCATATGATACTTATACAGACAGAAAGTTCAAGGAATGTTTCGGTATTACGAAAGAGTCTGTTACATTGCTTTTGAATGTGCTTGGAGAACACTTCAACAAAACTCAGCTGTATCACACAAACTGCAATTGTTGTATGTCCTGTGAGGTTTTGTGCCAGAACATTCAGATAGTTAAGCAGGGTTTACAATGAACTTAACGTGAGTCTAATATATTTTATTAAATGCAGCTATTTAGGACTGACTTAATGTAACAACTTTTATGTTAAGTGCATCCTAATTAGACCTTTAGTTTTCCAGTATTTCTAAACTTCATGTCAAGTTAAGTAAAATTCATTGTAATCCCAGCATTACAGGCAATTTTACAAATGTTCACCATGCGTCTGCTGCTCGTATCTTTCACTGCACTGTTAAGAGCGCTTTTAAGGTTAAGAGCAAGGTACATACATATGTTCCTATTTTGTACCCATCCAGTGAATATGGTGAAGTTTTCCAAAATTGGAAAGGGTATTTCTCCAACAACACACAAGTGGTCTCTAAATATGAAGAGTAGAAACATTCTTTCCAGAATTTTAAGTTGCTCTTCAGTATGTTTCCTGTCACTCGAAACATTAAAGTCGCCTGTCACGACTTTCCAGGCATTTCTCTTTCACATCCTTTACATCATGTTTTGCACACATATTGTTTAAATGAATTTTCTTTCTCTCTGCCAATAAACATTTCTCTCTTTCCTGACATTTTCCTCCCTTTTCCTATCGCTCATAGCCTTATCGAAGATCACTTCAAACAAACAAAACAATACTCCAGGAATAATAAGCTCTTACTTCCGTAGTTGCAACTAAGACAGTAAATTGTAATTGAGCTCTCTAATGTTACTTCTGGAGTACATTGTTCCCATAACCTATTTACATAGTATGGACTACTTTAGTAAATACTACTTCTGAAGTAATTCATTCCAACATGGCGTATGCTGCACTAAGAAGACCTAAGTTTACTGCAGGTCAACCTTCATATTATTGCCCTTTGCAACAATGTCACCGATATTTGAAGCTTCTTAGATTGTAAGATGTGATGTGAATGTAACTGCCATTACTAAAACACATTAAAAGTTTTTAAGATTTTGTAAGGGTACAGTTGTCGAGTATATATACAGCCCAGCCTTCGGCACTTAATCACTTCCTGAAGAAGGCCACAGAGCATGCATGGCCAAATGCTTGAGGGACTTCATTAAAAATTACATGGCTTGTAACCCAAGCAGCTCTTATCAACATTAATCCATTACCATCAGCCATTTAAAGCACTCCTGACCGGTGCACATCAGCCAAAATTGGCTTAAATTCCAGCCGGCAATTTAACCATACATAGGTTGGTTAAAATGTAAATTATTCTGTTATTCCTTAAGATATTTGAATGAAACAAAAAGCATATTTTTACTGAAATAGTAACCAATAAGGATAAACCTACTATAGGTGAGCATTGACTGCAGTTGTATTCGATAATGGCAAAAGAAATGTTACCTTTTTCTTTTCTTTCTTTCAAAAATTTAGATAATTAATTTGGGCATAGTATGCAGAGAAGCATGTTACATCACTTCTGCTTTGACTGTACTTTGTGTAAGCAAGCTGAAGACACAAGTTGCAGTTAGTCTATTGTTCAGAACAGAGTACCAAAATTTTTCTGATGTGGTACCATTCATCCTTGTTTACTGATAGAGCTGTACCTTCTTGTATTACGCTCTGTGAACCATCAAGAATGCCCTTACTAAATATAAGTAAAGATATGATGATTCATTCCCTGATGAACAGCTCTCTTCATAATCTTGCCCCTGATTATCACAGTGCAATACTTGTCCCTTTGCCAGTGGTTGTAAGATTTTGGTCCATTAGACTTTGGGAAACGCTTGCTCAAAGGATCATAAACAGTTGAATGTGCTTTAGGCTTCTTATGACCGTCATTTACATATTTTAAATGAAATAAAATGACTCTTCCTTAGCAATATATTAGAATAAGTAGACCTATATAATCATTATATAAGTGAAAAATGTTCAAATGCGTATAAGTTGTAAAATTACATGAAACATGCTAACCTTCACAGCATTCTTCAGTTGTTATACTAGGTGTACAACATATGATATTGTCCACAATTTAACTGCAAACCAATGATTTATTTAAATTAGCATAGCTCTAATTCACGTGCATAACCATTCCATCTATAACAGGTAAAGGCCATCTGTGGGGGTGGAACCATTTCATTCCACAATGGTGAAGAGGTGGTTAAAAGCTTTTTCTTGCTCGATTCCTGTCTTAACAAGATGAATTCAATACCTCAGAGTCATTTACTGACAGAAAGTGTTATCCAATGGCCATAACTGTTATTTTTATGGTCATTAAAAATTAAAACATGGACGTAAGTCCTTTGCGCGCTCACTCAAATACTTTTGTAATTATTTACTTTAGCACCTGATCAATTTGTTTCACATTTGTTATATGTGCAGAACATAACCTAATGATATTTTTAGGGCAAAAAGTTTGTGCAGCTATAATGCTTAAAAACAGTAATATTACAACTTGCAAGCATCAAGGCAATTCTATCATATGAGCACACAAAGACAAATGTTCACAAGTTAATGCATTTGAAATTACCTAAGGTTAATTTCTCTGAAATCAAATACATTTGCTGTTAAGATAAACATATGCCCCAGAGTTAGTTTTGCTTTTTCACTCAAAAGTTACCACGCCTACACAGATGAGTACGTAAATAGTAGTGAATATAAAAAGTTTTTTTTTTCATGGGCAGATGTGGACAGCTAAAGTGAATATAAAATCCAATTTCAAGCAAAGAATCGTATGTGATGAAATGTGTGAGATTGCCAGAGGAATAATCAACAATCATTGCATCTCTCCAGAAGCCACCAAAGTGACTCTAAGAAGACAAAGCTAAGTTGTAAGTAGAAAGGAGAGAATGTAGTGTATTTTAAAGGTAGAGGTGAACAAGAGGAAATAAGGTCTGTAATGATGAGCAAGTGGTGGGTAATAAAATTATTTTTTTTATTCCCGAAATAAAATGTGTTTTCCCCAAAAAGCACATCCACAAACATCATGTGGGTGTTATTTAGCACATATTAAGAGTGGTTGAAAAGAAATCGGTATCTAGATGCTTAAGTAAATGGCAAATATTTTAAATTAGATATTGAACTTCTAATAAGAGAAGAAATGTTATAACAGATATAGTGCCTAAAAAATTAAATTGGCAAATTCAACTTGTTCTAATACAGTGTCAGTCAAATAAAACTTCTGTAATGTCAGAGAACATGTCTCTCTTGCTCCTGGCATATAGATAAATATGAGGAGCAAAAAAGACAGACAAAAGTCACTTTAAAGGGAAGGGTAGAAAAAAATTCTTTGATGCCAAGGTTAGTTGGTATAAAGCTGTTTATTGATATACCTGAAATGCTTTGCAAGTAATGTAAAAGTTACTAGGTGCTTTGTGTCTCTCCCCAAAAGCTCTACAGTGGTGATGTCATGTTTCAGTTCTCTTTCCCTTCAATTGAAATGCCCACTATATGCCAAGCAGTTCTAACAGAATGGGTTTACATAAAAAAACAAACATTACATCCTGTTTTCTTCATGCAGGAGTGGGTAAAACAAGTGACTGCAGTGAACTGCTGCTTGTAGGCTTTCTAACAACTGCCCTTAACCTTGATTCTATTGATTTTATTTCAAGCCTTTCTGAAAATTACTGCTAGAGATTATCAGACATTATTCTCAAGGGTCAATTTTCATACCACACACATCTTATGTGTAACATTCACAGAATTTCTCTATCCACTATTGTTTATCTTTGTATATGCTGTATGAACTAATCTCGGAAAAGCTTTCTCCCTATATCAATTGAGATAAACAATTGCAAAATGATTTCATTACACATTTTGTTGTTTGTACAAGGGGGAATACCAAAAGCAGAAGCCATAGGAACAATTTTTAAAAAGTGGGTCACTATATGATGACTAAAGTTTCACACTCATAATAAATATATGATAAAAATGGAATCAATAGCAACAAATATCTCAGAAATGTTTTATGCTAAAATAATGTTATTTTAGTTATAGTAAAAAAGTCAAATAAGTATTTATTTGCCTCCTCGAGTTTCCAAGCTATAAAACATTCAATGAGAATGTAGACTTCACAGGTTATCAGAAAATTCGGTATGCACATGTTATTTTTCATGTCAATACTTCAATGTTATGACGTTAAAATCTAAAAGGCTATTTGGGGGGGGGGGAATCCATGAGGGAGTGCATTTAGTGAAAATCTCTTATTTTTTGGGAGGGCTAAGGGAACTAAAAATGTATTTAAATTCAATTTTTTTGTGGCTGATGCAATGCTTGCTCTACCCATAAATGTCAGAGAAAGTAAAGAATCAGCACTTCACATATCAAATTTAAGATTTTACAGCATTTTGCGAAGAAAATTTTTACTTTCTCTACTTTGTGTATAGTAGGTATTGCATTCTACCCAAAAAGTTGATACCGAGATATCAACAGGAATACATGTTTTGATGCCCCCTGAATAAATAAAAAAAGAGCTTTTAGAAAAAGTTTCATGCATGTATCTGTGAACAGAAGTCGTCCTCCATGGTCTAGTGGTACCATGCTAGCCTCTAGTTCCTGAGGTTGTGAGTCCAAACCTGTCAGAGGACAATTGATTTTTTTCGGGCGTAAAAATCCTTAGCTTGGCTTCCTTCAGAAGGGAAGTAAAGCCGTTGGTCCAGTGTCATAGATTTACGGCCCGTAAGAACCTCAAGCTTGATAAAAGAGGCCTCTGAGCAAAATTTCTGGTCTTTTTCACGCCCAAAATAGAATGGGATGCTAAGAACCATAGCAGTTAAAGAGTGCCCATAAGTAGAACTCAATTTCAGTTTCATTGTGAACAGAGTAACTCAAAAACGAAAAGTCTAATAAATATCAAACTTGGTATTTAGGTTCAATACCTTCCAAAGATTTGCATGGTAACACCCCACCTAAACTACCCTTTACATAGAACAGTTTTCAGAGCTTTGATTTTATAAAACATGGCTAAAAATTTTGATTAAAATACATATATTAAAGATATTTATATGACAAATAAAATGTACATCTTCAATTTTCTGGGAATAGGCTATGACGTCCACTTCATTTGGAAGGAATTTTTATTATCTTGCATATTTGGTAAACGTTAAGCAATAGACGAAAATAAACTACACCAAAATGTAGATTTCTTTAAAACACACAATTTATTTCAAATAGCCTTTTTTGTGGCATCAGCCTTTTCAAGATATCTGTTAATAATGGTGTGAATTGTTCAATATTTAAGTAAATCTTTTCAAGTCCTTTCGATTTTCAGTTGTTTCTCAGATTGCATGGAAAGAGTATGGAATTTTAAAGCCAGCGTAGAGCATCTAGTTCTTTAACATTTGACTATTGCTGTTCCCTTTGTATATGTAACAAACTGTGTAATCAGCTATTTTCAGAAAGGTTTATCTCAATTGAAGTGAAGTAGATAGGAAAATAAACTTCATAAGGATAATTTGTATACCTAATAATAAACGATAGAGGATAGAGATACTTATGTGAATTTAACATTTTTAAATGGAAAAAATGGTGATATACATCAATATTAAGCAATACATTTTCTTCCTTTTTCAAATAAATTACAGGAAAAAAAATTAATACATGCATAATATTAAAAATAGTTTTAAGATATAGACCAATTGTATCAAATCTAAGCTCATTTAAATGTTAATCATAATAGTTTAATTTTATAATAGAAATATAATCATTTTGAATTAACACAAATTATTTTCTTTCTTTCGTCTTTCCATTTAAGTTACTTCAATGTGCTATTAGGTTCTAATATACTTAAGAACCAAGAAGATCAAGCAAAAACAGGGTTAATGAAACAAGCATTAGTGATTCATAAGCTGTATCAACAATATCTGATTAATAAGTTAGAGAATCTATGTAGAGTAAAGAAGATATGAATTTGTCTATTAATTTGGTTTCTAAATGTGCAGGCATGATAAATTATTTTGCAAAATTTGTAGACTCTAATTATACTAGGAAAGTTAAAATCAAGAACTGTAACAGTAAAGTATTTCATTAACTGATTTGCAATAAAGCATGGAAAGTTTCTATGTATGAACACATTTTCTCCTTTCCAATTCTTGTTTTTGGGGCATTCAAAATATGAGATATATTTGTGTATAGTTTTAGGGAGGGAGATGGGAAAGTGAATGACACAGGTAGCCTAGACCATTAAGGCACAGATTTGTGAATGGGAAGTCTGCAGTTCAAATCCCTCCAGGACCATTCTCCCTACTGAGGTTTTCTCCTCAGTCCTCAAAACTGGCAAATGCCAGGGAGGTGCACTAACTAAACTTAGGGCCTGGAATATTTCCTTCCCAAATTTTCTTTCAGAATTATAATTTCATATATCATCAGTGTCCACCACCTGTAGTGCTATATGAAGCAAGAGTGAGCATTTAGCACTATTAAAAAAAATCTGATGTGTTACACTCACATGACTTTCTCTACTCTTGTACAAACTATTTGTACAAACTATTTTTACTAACGCTTATTCTCCATATGGTTCATGTTAATCGAGATATCGAGACGTTAATCTTATTGCTAATTTTCTTGTAGATGCAAGGGGAATATGGTAGGTTTTAAGCGATAGTCAAATCTTTTAAGCGTTCGTTGCTATGTAGCACATTTCATTCTCTTTGCATGTCCAGGACATAAAAAAAAATGAATAACGAATTTGAGAAAAAAATGGTTCACTCAACAACAAAAAAGTATGACAAATTGTGTATTTTTACGCGATCTACATTTTTGGTGTAAAATTTTGTCTATCTCTTATGGTTTACCAGTTATGCAAAAGTATTTCACAATGAAGAATACTTTAGGAGACATTCCCAGAAAATTCGAGATATACATTTCATTTGTCATGAAAATATCTTAAACATATATTTTAATCAAAATTGTTAGAGCCATTTTTGAGAAAATTAAAATTTTCGAAAAATCTTCCATGTAAAGGGTAATCTGGGGTGGGGGGATTTTCTAGAAAACCTTTGTGTCGCATCTCTGGAAGATACTGAACCTAAATACCAAGTTTGGTGTTTATCCGACTGTTCATTTCTGAGTTATGCTGTTCACAGACACACGGACATGTTTCCAAAAATTCTTTTTTTGGATTCAGGGGGTTTCAAAATATGTAGTTCTGGTGAAATCTCGATATCAAATTTTTGGGTGGAATACAACACTACCCCTACTTACTATACGTAGTAGAGAAAGTAAAAATAGTGAATAAAAGTTAGGAAAATGAAATAAGAGCTCAGGCTTGGAACATCATGTATCTGTGACCTAAATTTTACATCAACCTAAATCAATCTTTCAATATTTAAAATGTGCTTTCCATAATGAAACTGAACCTTGTTAGCAACAAGACAAGGCCGATCTCCAAGGCATGCGGCCAAGTTAGCTATCCAAGGTTTTCATGCAGTTTTCCGCTTATTTTGGTAAATGTTGCTTAAGTCTTAGCTCTAAAAGAAAGACACCAAAAGTGAAGTACTCATTTCATCAGAGTCCTTTGAAAAAACAAAATTATGGATTTTGACTCGTTTGTGAAGTACTTCTTGGAAAAACAATAAGGCCCTTGTAAAACCAGCATTTTATGAAACAAGTCCACTATCCTTTAGATTAATGATAGAACATTCAGTATGAGAGATAGTAAAGGTACTAATATTCAAAACTGATGTAACGAAGATTACATATATACACGTTGCATATGTTCTATAGAATCCTCCTTCTTCACCAAGCATTAAAACTTTGCTAAGGCTTGGAGGATGCTCCAAATGTTTAATTCTATAGAATTCTATCATTATAAATATAATAAATTTATACATAACTTTTTAATGTACATGACAGATATACTTAGTGATTCTGAATTCACTGTTTCCAAAACAAATGTTCACTACTTACCAGGAAGATGCAAAGCAGAAGTCAAAAGATGTTCTGATTTATTTTTATTTCTAGTTCTATTTAGCAACTTTGATTTTGTTGATACACCAATAAAACGATAGTAAGAGAGAGAACTGTAATTGACCTACATTAATACCTGTAATTGACCTACATTAATTTCAGTATTTGTAATTTTGGCATGTGTAGGAAAGGATGCTGACATAGGAACCAAGATACTGCAACTTGTTCAAGGAACAGATTTTGGGAAACAATGAAGGCATCCTTTCCAATGTGGTTGCACAATATGCCTTTCAAGCTGATGTGCACGAGCTTGATGAAACTCCAACCCAAAACCCCCCATTATCTATATTGGCATATGTTGACTAAAAATGCGTAGTATTGCTTTGTATAAGCACATGCTGGTATTGGGATATCACACATCATTTCCATTGTCAGCCCAAGTCGGAAGGAATCAAAATAGCATTATTTCAAAAGAAATTTTTCAGGTAATGAGAAAATTAATCAAGTATAAATGCACCATTAAAATATGTTCATTATATCATTGTTATTAGGCAAATGTTATGGCATGCTTGTCATAAAGACCAAATTAGCACATCATAACCTGTTTATATAGCTAAGGACGGTTCTAATATAATGTTGCACCGTATCTCTTAACTGTCATATGTCTTAGTCACTTCTCTTTGGCTGTTGTCATGGAATAGCTTGTCATGTGATACAAAACAGTTCTTAACATAATCATTTATCTTAACATATTCTAAGATAATTGTCTAATTTGCATTTTCATAACTGTATGAACTAATATTACATAACAGAGTTAATGTAACTGGAATGCAAGTAAATCCTTAACAAATAGTTGGGAGGAGCCTTTAGTTTAAACCTGCCTCTAAGGATGACAAAAACATGCATCTACATGACAGTGTGTTCATATTGCTTTTATCATCTATCCTTACATTTCACATGACTTAGTTTGTCACCATTCGAAGGTATACACAGCCAATTGTGTTAGAGGGGAAGGAAGAGCATGGAAGAATACATGTCAATGGGACAAGATTATAAATAGGGTTTAGGATTGCATAAAATTTATGTAGTATGATCACTAATGCATCTATACGGTATCCCTAACTATCCTGTTTCTCTCCTTAGATTATTAGGTGAATACAAGCATGTATCTGTTTGTTAGGGAAAGTAACCAAGTTTCTTTGCTGTATAAATATTTAAAACAGGGGTGTCAAGGTTACTGTCACGGATAATTATGTGGCTGTTTTAGCACAGAAAATCTCATAATTACCACAGGTAATTAGCAGGAAAAAATTATGTCCATTTTTTAAGCATACAATATGTAGCAGCATTATCCTCCAGCAGAGAGATCAAGTATTTTGTAGATGTCACTGTCACATCCTGCATGCCATCAGTATATGGGCTTGACATATACTATGCTATTGCACTCTGCTGGCTGTGAAATTATACATTATTTCTTAAAGAAAAAGTGTGAACTGTTTTGTGGACAGCTTTTCATAATTGCAATTGAGTAAAACAAGTTCTAAAAAATCAAAAGTTTCTGTTTATAATTTACAGTGTCATACTCTATAAAGTTCAAACATTACATACATTTTAAATTCCTATTGTTCCATAAACTCTTGAATCAATATGTCCAAGATATTTTATTATTTCTTGGTTAGTATACTGTCAGGCAAGGGGGATTATTTTATGCTATGAACATAATTAGGTGGCATAAGAATTTTGCAACCCATTTTTAAAGCATTGTAACTACTGCCATGTGATGAGCTTTCATTAGCAGTTTTGCACTATAGCCAATACCAGACACATTCACTTTTTAAAGAAATTGGTATAATAATCAAATTTAATGCCGTTTGGAAAGCAGATCTGATTCTAACTGCTGCTGAAGAACAACATTGGTCTGAACCTGTTAAATGTACACTAGAAGTATGGCAAATATATTATGCTATATAATGTTAAAACTTCAGTTTCTCTGAAAAAACTGGAAAGATGGACATATCTGGTTATGAAAAAATTAAGGGTTCTTCCATGTAAAATGAGACGTGATTGTCCATCTTGATCTTTCTTAAGGAACTTTTGTTTACTCTGCAGAGGAAATAAAGTTGAACTGTCATGCTGTTCTCAACATATGTGATCACTTTATGCAATTGGTGACTCAGTAAAGCACTGAACTGTGTCATATGTTAAATAAGAGAAAGTTATTTAAAGGTGAGTCGGAATTGTTACACTAACATCACTTAAGTTTACTCACTTAACATGTTTCGGGAAACCGTTGTTCCCATCCTCAGAAGTTAATTCGACTGGCCCGTGTTGTTGGTGTTTCCGTTTTTTGGACTGGATCCTGTGGTGGCATCTTGTGGTGGAGAAATGTACTTCCAGAGAGGATTTGGTGGCGGCAAATCAAAATTCATTAGATGTGTGTTGTGTTTTAGAATGGTGATCTTCTCCCATGCATCTAATTCGGCTGCAAATTTGGCTGGTTTGACTAATGTAATATTGGGTTTGATGTTGTGATTAGTGATCCAAAAATGGTGTGAAACTGCAGATTTGTCCATTTGTTTGTATTTAATACATCTCATGTGCTCCTTTAGCCTAGTTTCTAGGTTTCTTTTTGTCTTACCTATGTATACTTTATTGCAATCTGAACAATTGATTTTATAGATTCCAGCTTTTTTGTCTTGTGGAATGGGGTCTTTTAACTTGTTACAAAGTAATTTCTCTATGTTAAATTTGTTCTGTGGAGCTAGGCTGATGTTATGTTTCATGAAAATCTTCTTAAATTTGTGAAATGTTCCTGGGTGGTATGTGAATTTCTTGAACTTTAGCTCTTTATCTTGCTGGCTGAGATTTGTTGTGTTTCTGATGTGCATCTGTCGTTTGATTTTTGCAATTTTTTTGTCAATAGTTGCTTTGTTGTACCCATTATGTATTGCTGGTATTCTAACTGGTATTCTTTTTTATTTAAGGGGGTATATACCAGTCTATGTGTTAGGCTGTTTAGTACTGCATGTTTGTGTGTGGTTGGATTGAAACTCTTATTTTTTATGTAATTAGTAGAGTGTGTTGGCTTCCTGTATATGCCAAAGGTTAGGTTCTTTTGTTCTCTGATGATTTTTAGGTCTAAAACCATGCAACCATGGTCTAACCATGGGCAACCCACTTTCACCCTTCTTGGCAGATTTATTTATGAGCTACTTAGAAACACACATAACTTCCTTTCCATACATGTTTAAAGTTTGGCACAGATATGTTGACGACATCTTCGCTGTTGTCCCTAATAGGTTCATACAAGACTCCTTAGCCTTACTAAACCTACAGAACCAATCAATAAAATTCACCATAGAAATAGAAAAAGAAGGCATGCTACCATTTTTAGACCTAAAAATCATCAGAGAACAAAAGAACCTAACCTTTGGCATATACAGGAAGCCAACACACTCTACTAATTACATAAAAAATAAGAGTTTCAATCCAACCACACACAAACATGCAGTACTAAACAGCCTAACACATAGACTGGTATATACCCCCTTAAATAAAAAAGAATACCAGTTAGAATACCAGCAATACATAATGGGTACAACAAAGCAACTATTGACAAAAAAATTGCAAAATTCAAACGACAGATGCACATCAGAAACACAACAAATCTCAGCCAGCAAGATAAAGAGCTAAAGTTCAAGAAATTCACATACCACCCAGGAACATTTCACAAATTTAAGAAGATTTTCATGAAACATAACATCAGCCTAGCTCCACAGAACAAATTTAACATAGAGAAATTACTTTGTAACAAGTTAAAAGACCCCATTCCACAAGACAAAAAAGCTGGAATCTATAAAATCAATTGTTCAGATTGCAATAAAGTATACATAGGTAAGACAAAAAGAAACCTAGAAACTAGGCTAAAGGAGCACATGAGATGTATTAAATACAAACAAATGGACAAATCTGCAGTTTCACACCATTTTTGGATCACTAATCACAACATCAAACCCAATATTACATTAGTCAAACCAGCCAAATTTGCAGCCGAATTAGATGCATGGGAGAAGATCACCATTCTAAAACACAACACACATCTAATGAATTTTGATTTGCCGCCACCAAATCCTCTCTGGAAGTACATTTCTCCACCACAAGATGCCACCACAGGATCCAGTCCAAAAAACGGAAACACCAACAACACGGGCCAGTCGAATTAACTTCTGAGGATGGGAACAACCGTTTCCCGAAACATGTTAAGTGAGTAAACTTAAGTGATGTTAGTGTAACAATTCCGACTCACCTTTAAATAAATTCAATACACATCACTGTTTCTAGCTTCTTTTCATTACAATATCAACGTAAGAGAAAGTTACTTTATGTTTATACATCATATACATGATAAGTTAGAATAACAATGATAAATTTTCAGACATGATTCAGGTGAACTAATAGGGTATTTTCATATATGCCCACAAAGTCTTGTTAATCAGCTCAGGGCATATCTCCACATGTACTTCTTAACAATGCACTGATTTCAAAAAGTTCCTATTTCTCATTGTTTATATATGTATACGGCAATAAGGTTGCTGTAGTGAGGCAAATTTATGCAAGTACATCTAAATCCTATTGTCATGTTTGGCAACCTTTTCATTTAGGAAGTTGTCATACTTCTTGGATAAAGTTCAGTGTAAAGATTGCATATGCTTCTATCATTTCTCCCAATAGCACTATAAACATAATGCATACATAGTTCCGTGAGCGTAAAGCCAAACATCTAATATCCTGGATGTTCAAAAATTATTGAAAATATCACAGCAAATTGTGCACTTGTCTGTCCTGGCATATGCTTGGATTGGCTACCTGCTTTTCTGGTATGGTTCACAATGTCACTGTAAGTACGATGGAGGAAGCTCTTCATCAGTACAAAGTTTTTAAATTAATGATGACATAAGCAATGTTAAAAAATATCACACACGCAATCTTCCAAATGTAAGACAAAACAAATCATAAGTGATATTGCAAAACCATATCACTAGAGTTTCCATGGAGTGACTTAACAGTGATGTATATTTTGCAAGAGCAAGGAAGAGGTTTGACCAGCACAAGAGATTGCATATTGTCAGTGTTTGGAAAACACATGAAGGCCAACAAGAGTATAACCATTAAGAATAGTGTTTTGGGCCCCTTGCATTACAAATTTAGTTCAAAACTTCAATGGATCAAACTGTTTCCCTGAGGTTTTTAATTGGGATTTTCTCCCACCACCAAGTAATTATTCACAAATTCATTTGCTCAATGTTAAGTTTGATAATTTAATAGAAGCATAGTTTATGGTTCAACTTGATAAAATGCAGAGCTTTTCTTAAGATCCAGAATTTGGCAATGTAATGGTGCAGTAACCACTATAAATTTATAGTTTAAATCAGGAGTTTAGCAAAAATGTGAACAGCACTTACTTTAAAAAATGCCTTGTAAACTCTAGCACCTTGAAGTTGGAAGTTCAATGAGAAAAACTGACATTTTAAGGTGGCAGTTTACTGACCTGTTTGTGTTATTAACATACTCTTAAGTCATGTATCCCTGTTGTTTCTAATGACAATTTTGTAAGCAGGAATGATGCTTTTCTCTTTCCTACTTTTATGTTTCCAACATTGCCATTGGTAATGTTAATTCGGCTATCTCACAATAGTATATGAACCACCCTTACAGAAATACAGAGCCTTGTTTGGATGCATGGATGCATTATCAGAGATTTGCTTGCCTTACACTGCACCATTTCTAACCAGTTTTTGTTTCCCCTCCCTTCCCCTCCTTTCCATGTGCCGACTTATCAGTTGATGTGAAGTCTTTGTGCTGTACAGAGGTTGATATACTTTGAGACCACTTGTTTTAATGCAATAGCGTGTTAGTGTTTTCATAATGCAAAAGTCTGTATACTTCAGCACACATAATCTTCACATATGATTCCTATGTGACAACAAACTCTTGTAGAGAAGTGAGACAGCAATTTATAGACAGATTCCTAACTGATCATGCGTCTCACAGAGAAACATTGTAATCTTGTGAATAGATATAGGGAAACTGGATCTATTCTTGATAAGAAACCGAAAGTAAATCACCATGTTCTTACAGAGGAAAACTTGATGACATTGGAGAAAAATCAGAACAAAGTCCAAAGAAATCTGAGAAAGATTGCACAGGGATCAGGAATTTTGCAATCCTTAGTTTACAAACCAAACTTTAAAACTTAAATCCCTCTAATATACCTGTAGTTCAGCAGTTGCAACCAGCAATAATGTGAGTAGAATTGATTTCTCCTGTCAGGTGTTTGGATAATGTTAATGATCGCTCTACTGACCTGCATTTAATTTTTTTCACGGGCAAAATGGTTTTATTTACATGGGCATATAGCAACAATAACATAGGTACTGGAGTGTAGAAAACTCAATGCGTTCACGAAATGCCATTGTGTGACCAAAAATTTATGTTTGCTGTGCTGTGAATGCTTACAGAATTACAGAGCCTACATTTTTTTAATATACACTGAATAGAGATAACATAATCACATCATTTCTAGAAGAACTGTCCAACATTAAATGTACACAGGCATATTTTCAACAGTATTCTGCTACAGGGCAAATAGCTATTCTCCCATTAAAATTGAGCCAATTTTTTAAGATAGTCATCAATAGGGGATTATGGTCAGTCTGGTCTCCAGATCTTACTGCATGCAATTTCTATTTATGGGGACCTTAGAAGATAAAAATATCAGAATAAGCCACAATGCATTGGAAGAAGTGTTAGACAATATAAGAGGAGAGAGAAACTGCTATAATATCACAAGAATAATTAACGTGTGTTAATGCAAATTTTCTTACAAGGTGTGAGAGATGCTTGGTGGCACAAGGGCATCATTTCCATCGTCTATGACAAAGGCATGTAGTTATTACAATTACATTTTGCATGAGAAATCTATGCACTTGAATTTAAAGGACTGTGAATATCTGACTCTGCCAGCAAACAGCATGCTTCCCAATGGCAAGCACATTCCTACTAGGCTGACCACGCGTTCTGTATAATCTTAATGGTGCTGATGTATGTATCAAGGCAAGCAGAAGAACACCTTATTGCCACATGGAAGGGCATAGTCTTACTTTGCTCTTGTTCTCTCTGTATTGAGGTGATGGAATATAAACATTATCTTACAGCTTATGTTCATTCAACTCGATACATTGAAAAATTTGCAATGAATTGAATATGTTCTTAGAAAATAAAGCTAAGTTGTTAAATAATTCACACCAATTGGCTTTGTAATTTGGAATTTTGTAATAAAAATGGGGGCCAGGCTCTTGTAACAGGCCAAATACAATTTACTTTTAAGACCTCACACCTCACAAGCAATTTAGAACAGTTTCTCTTAATTAAATGAGGTTTAACCTATTTCACTTACACTTATATGTACATCAGACATGTTTCAAAGCTGTTATTTCCATCTTCAGCTGAAGGTCAACCGTATAGTTGGTGTCTGTAGAGCTGGTAAAGGTGATAAACCTGCTGAATTTATCCAATGGCAAATTTTTCAAATTCATGATATGATGTTTGTATTTTGTAACAAAAATATTTTCAACTGGAGAATTCTAAAGGACAGCTGATGTTTTTTTTTACTAGAGTCTAGCTTATGGTTGAAGCTACAGAAATGTGCAGCAACTGCAGATTTTATCTACTTCCTTATATTTGATGTTGGAAGTGTTCACTGATGCAGATTTTGAGATTTCATTTTGGTTTACATACATATACCATACTGAAATCTTTGCAATTTATTGTGTATATTCTAGATTTGCAGTTTTGTGGTATAGGTTCTTTTGGTGGTTTTCTTAATAAATTCCTTAGGTTGTGCTTGTTCTGGGGGTTAAGATGAAGTTTTTTTTAAATTATTACTACCCTCTTTTTTTTTGGGGGGGGGGAGACAATTATATATCAATGGGTGAAAAATAAAGATCCTAAATTTCATGTTTTCCATTATTGTTGTCTGGGCAGTGGAGTTGCTTATCTCTTTGTCTCTTATATATGTTTTATCTTTTTGTGTGCTATTTGAGGATTGAAGCCATTGATGAGTGCTGTGCTGATTATCTGTTGCAATTCATCATATTCTTTGCTCAGGGGATGTTGACCAAACAGTGAAACAGACTGTTGAATATCGCATGTTGACGAGTTTTTGGGTTGTAGCTATTATTCTTTATGTAGTTGATAGTATGGCCTGAATTCCTGAAGATGCTGAAAGACAGTTTATTATTGCTTCTTTTAATGTTGAGATCCAAAACTGGGAGGCAAGCACCTTGAGTGAAGTTAATACATTGTAACAAGCATTGGTTATTAATATTTGACAGTTATTCACACAAATTATAAGCTTTGTAAATTATTGAAGTAAATGTTTCCACATTAAAACAGAGAGTTCAGAAATGTGCTGCACAGAAGTTGCAATATCAGGAACCATTCACCTTAAGGTTTCTGCTGAGTTGCACAGGTCATTTCCCCCAGGAGGTGTTGTCCTACTTAGCTGTGTGGGGATGTGACTTTAAATACTCCAAGTTTTAGACCTTGTGGTCAATTGCTGGGCATGCTGCTGGACTCTGTGTCAGTCACCATATTAAAAGTCCAGGTGGGACAAAATATTACTTTAAAAAGTATGAACACCATGCATCACACATCTTCTGTGGTTCAAGTAAGCATTCCCTGCAGTTGAATATTAGTATCTCGTAGCCGTCCATGATTCTTATAAATGTTTTATTAAAAGCTATATAAACTTAGTTTGGACGTACAATATAAGTGCTTAGAACCACCTAGGCCATACTAGCACATTCCTCTCGTAAAACCTTGTATAATTTAGAACCCCCAAAACCCATGCCTGTTCTGATCTGCCAAGTTGGGCAATCACCTACTACTAGAAGGGGGTGCACACTTAAGGAGTAGCTCAGGTCTATGAACCAGATCTCAGGTCCACGCATCACCCCCATGGGTATTTGTGGTATGTGCATGGTGACACCAGCGTTGAGAGCCATCACCATGAGTAGAAGCTGTAGCCAAAGAAGTGACCCCAGACTCACTGCGACAAGTGGAGATGCATGGGCCTTCCCCACATTGGGGTGGTCATCCCCAGTAAAGAAACTCCTTCCCAAAACCACCGCCACATTATTAAGGAATCTTTGACAAGTTTTTCAGGCACTATAGCAAAGATATCATCTACATGATACCATATTTTGAAAATGTTTGGAGATGCATTTGTTATGTGTTTCACAGGCTCCCATAAACAACGTGGTGCATATATGAAATTTTATTTTCATTTTTGCAGTTTCTTATGCATTTCTTGGCATAAATGTACAACAGGAAGCTGTGGTTACTACTTGCTTCACAAGTGCCAGTATGAAAGTTTTGAGTTGTGACATGCTAATGCAGATTTTCCCAGCTTTAGATTGAGGTTTATATAGCAACACATGCAAACTTGAGTGTGCTCCAACTATGTGTAGTGTCAGCACTTCCGTGCAGATATGCAAGGGTGTTGCTATGCTAGATGCTAAGATGGATCTCATACAAAGTATTTTTACATCATGATGTTCTTTGACTTTAAGTTAGTTAAGAGCAGTAAAAATGTTTCAAAGTTTGCATAATGCATCTGAGATTCTTTGATCTTTGCAATCTGCTATTTACCAACAGTTTGCAGACTTTAGAAGTGGAAGAGTTTCCCTCAAAGATAAAGACCATGCAGGGTGACATGCTACGACAACAGTGTATGAAAATGTGATAAAAGCAGAGCATATGTTATGGGAAGATCATCACCATACATATCAAGTTCAACAAGCTTTTGAATATTTGAATAGCATGAAAACAGTTCTCAAAGAAAGACTTCATACCAGGAAACTACAGGATTGACGGATCTGCCATCACCAAACAAATGAGCAGAAGAAACATATGTGTATCAGAGCCAGAAAATGTTGGAAAAATTCGGAGGTAGATCAAAAAACATTTAACATAACCAGTGGCGAAAGCTGGATGTACCAGTATGAACCAGAAGCTAAGTGACAATTTCAATTTGGGTATTCCCAAGAGAGGATTCACAAAAGTGAGGCGAGCGAAAAGTGTTGGCAAGAAGATCTCAGCTTGTGGCCACAGTTTCATCTGAAGGACAAAAGACTCCCACTTCTAGATGATACACCACAAAATGCCTATCCCAAGTCTTCAATGCACTGATAAAGTGTCTTAAGAATAATCTGCTTGAAATCCTGTAGCACCATGACTCCTCTGCTCACACTGCACTGGAAACAAATATTTTCCACATTCTATCTACAATCCAGATCTGGTCCCATGCAACATTTTTCTATTCCACAAAATAAAAGAAACATTCTGATGTGATACATTCACATGACTTTCTCTACCCCCTATCGTTTACAAGTGGAATACAAATTACTCTTAGTCAAGTTTATTTTCCTATCCACTATATTTTAATCCAAACAAACCTTTGCAGAAATAGCCACATTAAACATCGTAATAGATACAGAGGAAACAGCAATAGTCAAATGTTTAAGAACTGGGTGCTATATGCTGGCCTTAAAATTCCATGCTGTTTCCATGCAATCGCAACAAACAACTGAATGTTGAAAAATACTTTAAGAGAATGACCAAGAACTAAACAATTTGAACCCTTAATAACCGATATCTCAAAAACAGCTTATGCCACAAAATAAAACCTGTTTAAATGAATTGTGTGTTTTAAAGAGATCTACATTTTTTGTTTAGTACATTTTCGTCTGTTGCTTACCATTTACCAGTTATACACATTATATAACTCCTTCCGAATGAAGAGGACTTCATAAGCTATTCCCCGAAAATTCAATATATACATTTTATTTATCATGTAAATATCTTTCATATATGGTACTTTAATCAAAATAATTAGCCATTTTTTAGAAAAATCAAAATTTTCAAACAATGCTCTTTGGAAGATATTGAACCTAAATACTAAGTTTGGTATTTATCCAACTTTTCATTTTTGGGTTATGCTGTTTTCCCTCTCTCTCACACACACACACACGCATTTTCTGTGGTCCTGTGGCTCATTATTTACAAATAGAATCTGCATCATAGCTGGTAATTTAAACATTATTTTATTTACTTAAATATGTTGTTAGCAACCATTTTAATAATACTAATTTTGATATATCCATATTGGGTTGCCGATCAGACCAATAAGTGAAGGGGGGGGGGGGGTGGTCGAATATTTCTAGATCCATGCTTGGGTAGTTAGGAATGCAAAGCATTTCTTCTACAGGTAAAAGATATAAATTTTCTTTATCTGACGAAAAGAATTCAATATACCTACTTAAAACCATAGCAAACAATAAGAGGTAAGCTTTAACTGTGGATACATTAAAAATAAAGCGGATTCCAGACTTTTGCCCAAAGCATTCATAATGGGACACAAAGTTAAAAAAATAATATATTTAAAAGAATTCCAAATTTACTTCCAAATTCTCACTTCTTAAAGGCCTTTGTCAAAACCATTACAACAGGAACAAAAAAAAAACAAAAAAAATTGTGAAATATAATGCTGCTAATTCCTCCCATAAGCTTAAAATTCTGCTTTTAACCAACATTTGGGGTTAGAAAAGAGTAAAAGTTGTGTATAAACTCTTAAAAGTTTAGCGTTAAACTTTATGAAAAACTAAGTAAAGTGAATGAACTGTACGACAAATTTTAATGTCATCACTCTAATAAATGGAACAGTTTTTTTTTTTTTTTGTAACTAAAAACATTAACATTGGTGAATGTTTAACGCAATAAACCAAAGGATTCAGTTTTAAGAGCATAATTAACCTGCTACATCTTCATTTTAATCCAACTGAAATCTTACCCCTGCGTTAAATTAAACTGAGTTTTATTTATGGACCCTCTTTAACTACTCCTTATTGTCCCATTCTATATTGGGCGTGAAAGACCTGTAATTTTCCTCAGAGGCCTCTATCAGACTTGAGTTCTTTTACGTGCCATAAATTTATCTATGACACGGGATTACCGGCTTTACTTCCCTTCCAAAGGAAGCCACGCTAAGGATTTTTACACCAGAAAAAATCCATTGCCCCCCACCAGGTTTGAACACGTGACCTCAGGATGTAGAGGCTAGCATGGCAACCACTACACCACGGAGGACAACTTTTATGCGCTATAAATCTACGACATGGGGCCACTGGCATTACTTCCCCTTTGAAGGAAGCCATGTTAACGATTTTTACGCCCAAAAAAAAGTTCTCTGTAAATATGATTACATAAGTTCATATTTGCAATCTGCACTAGGTCTGGTGAACTACAAAATATATTTTTTATGAAATGTCAAAATTGTTTTCCTTATTTCACATATCATTCTGTCTAGTACTACCTCAATGTGCTTAGGCTACATACGTCAAAAGAGCATATTAACAAGTTTATCTTTTCTTAATTTTTGTAAGCAAGTGATAAACTTCCATATATCTCTAATAGACAATTCTGTAAGGTGCCATAATGATTTAAATGGTTCATACTTTATGTTAGCAAGCATCTGCTGTGAATTCAAAGTATATTTCACATGTTAATGTAGTTTCCCTCTTGAACAAGCTGCAGTGTTTAAATGCTAAAAATTTAATGTGGTGCATTAACATAACTTTCTCTACTAGCTCTTCTACAAACTATTTTTACAGAAACTTCTAGCTACTACTTGTTAATTCAGCTAAAACTTTCAGTTCACATTACATTTTGTTGTATGATACAATAGGTAACGAATAGTCAGATGTGTCACTATGTAATGGCTCTGAAATTCTATGCTCTTTGCATCATCACAAGAAAAAAATTTCTGATATTACATTCACATGCCCTTTTTCTATTGATGCAGTAATTTGTATCACAAATTACTTAAATGTAAATAATGATTGTAATATGAATATGCATTTTTATGTGACATTGATTTGAGATGTTTATTGATTGTAATTATTGTTGGGAAGTAAGTTTATACTGCCTTACTGAAACTGTCAATAATAGCGTGCAATAATGCAGCGAGGGGGTGAGCTGTTTATCATTATTGGAAACGAGGAAGTTACATAATATTGGCGCGTTCTTCTTTTAGAATTTTCTGGAACATTTCCCTAGAGCATATGTATTCATAATTTTCATTGGATATTAAAATAGACGCTAATGTTGGCGCGTTTTATTAGCCAATTGCAGCTCAGTTATAATCTTTAGGCATATCTGGGTGAAGGAGTATAAAAAGCCAAGTCAGAGGTAGATCGCTCTCAGTTCATAAAAATTCTTTGTACATTACACGTCGCATTCCCCTCAGTTCATCGAAAATATTTGTAAAGTACACGTCGCCTTCAGTCCGTCAGTTCGTCGAAAATATTTGTACGACACACGTCGGATATCAATTTGCAGGTTACGTGTAACAGAGTTATGAAAAATCTTAAATGTTGTAAAGTTAATTATACAAAAAGTTAAAGTACGTGAATTAAGAGTGATCAGTAATGAAGTTATTATAACAGTTTCAGTTTGGCGAGTGTCAAGATCAATGTGTAAATGTGATAGTGACTGTGTTTCGACAATAAAAGTGTAAAACAAATTTCTTCATCAGTGTTATCTTTGGATAAAAGATTCCTTTCCGTTTACACAACCTGTATAAAGAGAAGTGCTTGACCAAAAGATCATAGCTAGCCGGAGGACAGTGAACAAAAATTAAATAAAATAACAGTAGCATTCTTTCAAACGAACACTAATACTGCCGCAAATTGCTAACACCATATGGAGCTAACAAACCAAACAAATGAATCATGTCACAAGATGGCTTCAACACGTGGAGTAAACACACATACACAAACATTATAAATAATACTGTAGCAAATTGACTCCCAAATGTGGGGCTCAATAAACAATAATGTTAAATAAATATAACATTAATAATACTACTACACTATCCAGTCTTTAACAAATATCACAAAAGCTTTTTCTTCTATCCACTTCATGTTAATGGATATAAATATTTGCAGAAATGGTTGCATTGCACAGTTCATTGTAGGTACAAGGGGATTAGGGAAATACAGTAGGCTTAAGCGATAGTGAAATCTTTTAAGAGTGGGTCACTACATGATGGCTTTGAAATTCTGTTATCTTTGCATGACCATGAGAGAAAGAGAGAAAAAAACCAGTAGCAATTTTCCTCTTCAGCATAAGTACAGTAAAACCTTGTTAATCCGGACAAGCACCCTTAAAAAACTGCAAATTGCTAACTTAAATTATAATACTGCACTAAGACAAACTACAATATGCATTTCTTGGGAATACCAATGATACATTAGGCTGCCCTGTGATAGGGCTTGCAACTCTTGCCTTTCTCAGTCATAAAGCTAAAGAAACAAATCGAGTGCATAATGTTGTTTAGTAAACCTACAATATCATCGGGGCAACATAAGCATGAATCACTTACAATACACAAACTGAAAATTATTGAAAGGCTTGAAAATAGTGCCACTGTTGCATGTGTATGTGCAGTGGAATCGCAAAACAAGCAGTTTCGGGCATAAAAAAGAAAAAGGGTGAACTCTTTTTTCTTTTTGATTAAATGTGATGTAAATGAGGAATCTAAATTGTGGAAAGTGTAAGCAATGCAAGGGACACTAGTAGTGAATCTGAGGCTGAGGATTTGAATGGATTTCGGAAAGTCGAAAATGAAATTAAGTGAGGTTAAACAGCATCTGAATTGTGTATTAGACTTTGTCGAGAAAACTGACAAACAGATTTCCACATACTACCATCATATGAGGCATCTTCGTGATCTCATTGTGAGAGAGATGTGTAATAGACCACAAAAGAAAATTGATAGTTTCTTCAAACCAAACAAATAAAGAATGTGTAATTAAAATCAAGTGGGCCTATTGTATCTTACATTCCAATAAAATTATATAGTACTCTAATTTCATTCACAATTTTTCTCTGTTTATTTCACTTAATCTGGACTTTTGATAATCTGAACAACATTGATCCCCAATTGGTCCAGATTAACAAGGTTTTACTGTATTTGAAAATTCAAACCAATAACAAAGAATATCTGAAAATGCCTAACGGCACAAAAACTTTTATTTAACATAAATTGTGTGCTTTAACAAGATCTACATTTTTTGAAAGATATTTAAGTAGCAATGATCAGTAAGACGAGATGAAATGAACTGGCCATTGATTCCAAGTCGAATGTCATGGGTTCAAATGTGTCTGTGGTAAAGGATGGAAAGAGCTTACATAAAAGAAAAGTGTGATGACACATGTGGATATATGGGGTCATATTTGATTGCAGCTGCATAAATTCTGCTTTTTGTTCTTAAAACAAAACCCACTACAATATTATTGAAACAAATTAATAGCTAGAAATACCCACAGTTTATTGTTAAAGGCCAGTAGAATATAAAAAGACATATAAAACACTGCTTAGGTATTCCAAAACTTTGACAAACGTCTTTGTTGCCTAAGGATAATATACGCAATGGATGGTTAAGAGCCATTGTTGAGGAAATCAAAACTTTTGAAAAGTTTTTCATCTAAATAGTAGTTTGGGATGGGAACATTTTCTTTACAATCTTTGTGTCACATCTCTGGAAGATACTTAAATACCACATCTGTTATTTAACAGACTTTTTGTTTGAATTATGCTGCTGTAACATACGTACGGAACTTTTTCTAAAAATGCTTTTTTTTGGGTTCAGGGCAACTCAAAACATGTATTTTCAGTGAAACCTTGACACCAAACTTTTGAGTGGAATGCAATACTTCCTCTACTTACTGTAAGTATGTAGCAGAGAACGTAAAAATGATAACATTTTGTTTCAAAGTATGTATTACACTCTGACAAAAAAATTTTGCTTTTGTACACGCATGATTTCTTATACCTATGGTCACTCCATATCCAAAACAAATATCTGATTTGTTAGAGCATCAGTACAAAATAATGCTCTACCATGGAGGTATGTAAAAGAATGTTTAGTTTCATGCAGTAAAAATAATCAGTAATAGCAGAAAAAGATTAACTTCTTTGATCTACACTTGCTAGTGATCTGTTAAGTGTTAATACTTTTTAAACAATCAAATGATTATTATTAAACTGATTGAGTGTTAACACGAGATCATCAGTATTTAATATGATGCTATATAACTCTGTAAAGAAGATTGTAAGATTTAATTTGTGGTTTGTGCTTTTAGTGCTGCAAGTTTCCTTTTGCAAATCTTCTCTTATTTCTACTATCAATGGTAAGAGAGGCGGTGAACAAAAGAATCGCTTTAAAAGGTAAAATCAGAATAAAAAATTTAATGCTATAGCCAGGATTTTAATCATGGATCTTTCACTTTGTGTGTGGTCACTCTAATCAACTACCATGGCAACATGTCGGTGCAACATTAAATTCACCAACTGACTCGGATTTTTTTTCAGTACTCTACAGGACGATCTCAAATTTTGAGATAACATACCTCAATAGCAACTTACAATCTCATAAGTTCCTTTAATTCCCAGGATACATACACTATATTCACTCTTAGGTTGATCCGCGGCAAAACAAACCCACGTGGTCAGTGCACCATGTTGCAACACGGTAGCAATGTGCCCAGGAAAGTAGTCCCATGCTAATCTCTGAATTTTAGAATGAATTTATCCTTAAATAGTATAATATTCTATACAAATACCTAAGGTTTTATTTAACGCTGATTTATACCATAAAACAGAGCTACAAGTCCCATGATGCCAATTGTATGAGTCACCTGACATCCGGGTAGCACAGAATATTGTTTACAGCCAGAAACGAGCAGTTGTGTTTAGTATCATGGAGGACAGTGAATTCGCCCATGTGTTTTCATCGAATTACATAAAGCATTAGCCGCGCAAACCATTGACTAGTGGTGAAAAAACAATAGTGTTGAATCTTTATTATAAGTTATGTGAGAAATATCCAACACTTTCTGCAAAAGAAATTACAAAATTAACTTCTGAGTTCACTGGTGTTTCAAGTACAAGTATAAACAGTGCTTGTGCAGAAAAATCTGAAACGAGAAAAGTGGTTACACCCGAAAAAAAAAAAAACAAAAAAAAAAAAAAAAACAAAAGCATGTGAAATACGCAATGCAAGACTGTAGTGATCTTGAGAAGAATGCAATTCGCGTAACAGTGCACAATTTCTTTTTTAAAATGTGCCGCCAACAGTTAATAAAGTGCCGCTTCCAGAGAGCGAATAAATTAAGTTATCGCATACCCGTTACTTTATTTTTCGCTCATTTATTTTAGAATTAACTATAATTATATGTGCAAACGCTTGTTTTGTTACAACTATCATTCTTATCATCTTTAACCCTAAACAGAATATGCTAGTCACCGCACATGGTCTGAAAGTGTGACAGTATTTCTAGTGCGATTGGCGGAAGGATACATTATAACGGTGCACTGGTCACCTGGGGTTTGTTTTGATGCGGATCAACCTAAGAGTGAATACAGTTTAGTTAAACAACTATAAGGTCAATCAATAATAATTGCTCTCTCACACAATGTGTATGCTGGCTAAGGTAGAAAGTTTGAAAGGTAGATTCAGACTGAAAAATTTAATGTCATAGGCTGGATCTGAACCACAGATCTTCCACTTTCCGTGCGGATGCTCTAGCCACCTGAACTATGTACATGACAAAACACCTACAACATAAAATATTCAAACGGATTATTCCCAGTAATCCACTAAGTTCAAATTTTGAAAGAACATACCCAATGGCGACTTACAATCTCATAAGTGTCCAGGCTACACAGTTGACCAACTATAAGGTAAATCAATTCTATCTTTCAAACCTAAATCCCCTTGTACACAATCAAACTTTTTTTTTCAATTCAAGAGTTTACAACAAAAATTGTGAAATGTTTTTCAATATGTGACAAGATTGGAAAAGACTTGGCAAGACCTGTCAAGAGTTGTTAATGTCAAAAACGCGTATTTACAAGTTGTCTTCATCAAACTAAAACCCTTCAGAACACATTAATAATTTAGCACGCGCAAAGCAATTTAACATTTGCATCACAGTATAACAATTTGCAATGGAATATTGTTCTTTACTAATATTATGTAGCACTTTCATGTATTATATCCAATGAAATCACATTATGAGTGTGGGATACAATGAAAATAACACCAAGTGACAGGTTAACCATGCTATATAACATTGCATTAATGTGTACTTAGGAAAACTGCCTGGCAATTATTTCTTCATAATCACCTTCATCTGCTCTCTTGCGGTAATCCATGGAGCCATCGATGTATAGACATGGCCAGCTTATGTATAACTTAAACATACCTTGGTCGGGTAGCCATTTTTGTTTACTTTTCACTTTCAGGCATGTTGCAGATTCCGTGACATGCTGTGAATACTCGTATTTCATTGGCGAAAGCCATCAAATCATTGTGAAATCTTTGACCATCTTATTTGCTTTCAAGACCTTCAAAGACTTTAAAAGTATTGGAAGCAATTTGACAAGAAAAGTTGTGAACTTTTGATAACTCTGAAAAAATATTGAATTTGACAAAAATTTGATTGTTTACAAGCAGCTTTAGTCTACATACAGCTTGTGTGAAAGAACAATTATCATTGATTTACCTTATAATTGGTTGACTATAGCAGATTCTGATTATAACAGCACTTACCACCAACCAAAAATTATCACATTTGTCTAAAAATTGTATGAAATTGTACTAAATCGTAATTTTAAAATGCAAATTATTACTATAAAATAATAGCAATGCTTTTGCAGACCCCCCCCCAATAAATTACTGGATAACAACACTTATGAATGGTCACCTATTTTCTGTGTTTTATTGAAGTTGAGTGCTACTCTGTAGTTTGATACATATTAGCAAATTAAGTTTACCAATTTGTTGAATAATCTCTACATCTTCAACCACCTGGTATTTTTGAGCATATCAGACATTCAATTAAGTTGTTGGCAGTTTAAAATAACACTTCTAAAAGGTATTTGTTCACATTCTGTATGCATTCTAGTAATGGAAGTCTGAAAAGAAAAGAAAAGAAAAAAAAAAAAAAAAAGATTTGTAACACTTACAAACGTGAAGTGTCTAGATAACACACCTGAGAAGTTTTGGTCACTTACAGCAAGCACATAGATAGTTTTTACTCTTCTATCACCCCTGAAATGTTGTTTTTTGATACCTTTATACATGTGAATTTGTACTAGGGAATATCAGAGTTTTGACCATCAGATATTTTTACTCTGAGTTATGTGCTTTCTCCAGAATTTGGAATAAAGATATGAGTCGAACATTTATTTCCAAATTCCTAAATTAAAACATGGGCATAGGAATGCAGCCTATAACACAACTGGAGAGCCATGAACTTTCAAGATACCTATCTGGGTTCATTACTGCTCAATTTTTGAGAATGGATAAAAATGAATACAGAGGCTTCATTTGGGTACGTGGCCATATTGCAGGGAATTGCTTGCCCTGCACTGTGTTATTTCTAACTGGTTCTATTCCCCCTCCACCTTCCCTCCTCTCTGTGTGCTGGCTAATCAGTTCACAAAGTCTGTGCTGTACAGAGGTTGATATGTTGTGCGGTCACGTGACGAAAGTATGTGGTTACTGTAGCTTTAATTCCATGGGAAATCTATACCCTTATATTTATGGGGCTATGAATATCTAACTCTGCTGGCAAAAGTGTGCTTCCTGGTGCCAAGAAATTCTTGTTAGATCAACCATGCAGCCAAATAAAGGTTCTGTAGTATGTGTGTGTGTGTGTATATATATATATATATCTCCAACATATTTTGCCAACAAATTTTCTATAGTAGTATGAGGTTTTTTTTGTGTATGTGAAGTTTGGGAACAATTTATCACGGTTCTTAACAGCATTTAAAAATGCATAGTGCTTATTCGTCACCTCACTCACCTTCCTATCTGCGATTGTCTGTGCATCAGAATTCAAAACACTTGAAAAAAGTTCAATATATACAATATATTCAACGAAGGGAAATAAAACATTTTTAAAGAAATTCACAAGGACAGCGTATATGAGCACGAGTTTACCATAGTATACACAGTATACCATACAGCAGAGGTGGCAAAACATGACTCACATGTCATTTTGAGTCATAGGTGCTGTTTCCTCTCTGCCACTGTCCCTTTGTTTTTCACATGCTGCTGAGTGATGCAGTGCATGTTGCATATTTGATGTCTCGTGGAAGGAAGGCGTTTTTGCCACACTTGCCATAGAGTATAGGAATACATTATACAATATGAAAATATTTAGTTAAATTTTCTGAGCATCCCAATTCTGTCAATCATTTGTTCTCTAAAGTAGGGAAATGTGCTATCATGTCTAGTTGTGGAGCCAATGAACTGAAGAAAAAAAAGAAGTAACAATTGCAGTAACAAAAAAGTAACAATTCTGATATCTGACACATCAGGTATCAGAAATGATCTACAATCCTTCAAACTAACAAAGACAATTCAAGATATGCTGAAAACTGAAAAAGCAGGTGATTCCAGATATGCTAAGAAAACTATGTACTGAAGATGATTCATTAGCCTTTACATCCTATCTTTATGACAGAAAATCATTGACACATAGCACATTACAAACAGCTATGTTATCTTATGAATTGTCTATGATTACCAAACAAAATCTGCCATCAACAGCCTAATCATTATCCCTATTGGATGCTGCGTTTAATTTATTTAGATTTCAATGCTGTCAGTAAAGCTTCCAAAGATCAAGACGAAAAAAAAAAGTGACTGATCTCATGTGTGTTAGGCACCCCTATAACTATGAATATGATCAATTCAATTTTACTCAGTGATACAGTTGCTTGGTATATTTTGTCCTCAAAAAAAAAATTGAGTTTTATTTATGGACGCTCTTTAACTACTATGGTTCTTAGCGTCCCATTCCATATTGGGCGTGAAAGACCGGTAATTTTGCTCAGAGGCCTCTTTATCAGGCTTGAGGTTCTTTTACGTGCCGTATATCGACACGGGACCACCGGCTTTACTTCCCTTCCGAAGGAAGCCATGCTAACGATTTTTACGCCCGAAAAAATCCATCGCCCTCCGCCGGGTTTAAACCCGTGACCTTGGGAACTAGAGGCTAGCACGGTACCACTAGTCCACGGAAGACAACATTTTGTCCTCATTTCTTACTTCGGTGAGAAAAATAAAATTTATTATAAGGCTGTGAAAGATACTGTTCGCCAATGGAAAGAAACTCCCTGACAGGAATGTGCTAACCTTATCTGTTTGGAAAAAGTGCGACAAGGACAGTGAATGTGTGACGGAGAACGCATGCTACGCAAGGAGTAAAACCATTCAACTGAGCTGTGGGTGTGTCATAAATAAGGGTAACATAAGCAAGTAGGCAGGGTTTGGACCGTGTCTAATCAGCAATTTCCCCTCTGCCCTTCATTCCCCGGGGACTTTCTTTGCTGTGGAAGACAGTAAAATTTAGCCCCTCCTGAATTCAAGAGCATACAAAATTAAATAAACGGAAAAGTCAATCTTAACCCAGTATTGAACACCTAATTATCTATAGCAGTGATCACCAAACAATCACTCTTAGCTCACAGGGACATTTTCAGTGATTGTGGTAATGCTCAGGTTGGATAAGGAGTTGCTCCAATTAGCTCAGGCCTCCCTCATGACAACTGCGCAACTGCCATTGTCAGCCTCTTGTACACACGTGAAGTGGTGCACCTTGTTTTTCGTGTGTATATCAGACATTTGCTAACATGCATAGTTTGATTTCTGCGTTGACACTAAGCTATAACCGAACCAGCCTTAGAACCAGACTTAAGGTAAACAAACCATTTTGTATCCCTCCGAGTTAGCTTTATGCTCATATCAGCTGTGATGAATAAACAGATCTTCATCATCATCATCATCATCATCATCATATGCATCAGAGACGTAAATGACACCACACGGAATTAAACGAAAGCAACAACCTTCTTTAGTTTTACTATTCATATTATTCACTATTTCATATTAATCAACAGTTTTGAATAAAATACTTCTAGAAAACCCACAGTTAATTGTGCATATTTAAGATAATATATGTTATGGTGTGCTTTGGTTTACCGTGTATCTTGGATTAGTTAATGACACCAAGTTGGGTTCTAAGAGAGGAGCGAATATAGGTTTGTTCTGATGGCATGTTCAAGCAAAAAGCAAAAAACTTATCAATTTTATTCAGAATTGAAAATCAATTACTTTTTTACACAGGAAAAGCACAAATGTGTGTGTTTACTGTTCTGTGCAAGTGTATTAGTTGGGAAGAATGGAAATGTGGAACTTCACTTCAATACTGTTTACTCAGGAATTGAAAAGAATTTTCCACTGGATTCTCCTCTAAGGAAAGAACAGGTAAGGCAGCTAAAATCCAAACTTAATGCTGAACAATCAACTTTTTTAAAACCATTAGATAAGAAAAAAGCAGCAACTGAGGCGTCATTCCAAGTTTCAAAAATTACTGCACAGAATAAGAAACTGTGCGAAGATGGTAAATTAATCAAAGCTGCATTTTTAGAAACTGAAAATTGTTTATTTGATAGTTTCAAAAATAAAACTGAGATGTCTGTTATTAAATCTGTACAGCTTTCTGGAAATACATTAATGAGGGTTGAGGTTATGAGTTCTGACGTTACTTCACAACTTAAAACTGATTTTGATTGCTGCAGCTATTTTTCCCTACAACTTGAATCAACTGATATAGTTGATACAGCTCAGCTGACCATTTTTGCAAGAAAATAAGAGAGGAACCGGTAAAGATTATACCAGGGCGCACTACAGGACAGGACATTTTTAGCACTTAAAGATCTTATCAACTCTGAAAATATTCCTGTAAAAAAGCTGGTGGGCTTAGCAACTGATGGAGTTCTTGAAATGGTAGGCATAGAGAACGTATTCATAGTCTTGTATTTATAAAGACAACTACTTTCCAAAATTTCTGTCTTATCATTGTGTAATACACCCACAGTCACTGTGTGGAAAGTTCTTAAGTATGAAAAATGTAATGAAAACAGTCATAAAAGTAGTGAATGAAGGGCACTGCAATTCAGAGACGTTTGTTCAGAGCATTGACTGATGAACTAGATTGCCAGTATGGTGATCTGCTGCTTCATACCAAAGTTTGTTGGCTTAGTAGAGGTTTTACAATATTTTAAAGAGTTGCTTCCTGCATTAGTAGAATTTTTTAAAGAACGAGGTGAATCCTTCCGCAAAGATCCAGTTTGACTGCAGGATTTTGCTTTTCTTGCAGACATCACCGAAACGTTAAACATCCTTAACTTGTAGCAGAAATATTTCAGACGTTGCTTCATTTTCAAAAAAGCTGGAACTATTGGAAAAAAATCTCATCCAAGGTGAATACAAACACTTTGTCTACTTGAAACAAACCCTTGACAAGCAAGGCTCTTGAATGCCTCCTTACAATAGTAAACAATACGTTGAAATTCTTTCAGATGTGAGAAGTCAATTCAAAAACACTTCCAAGATTTCAAAATCATTTCAATTGTTGCACAGTTTGTCAAATTGCCTTTTATAGAGATTGATAAGTTCTCTAATTGTGTCATGGAGCATTTTGATTTTCAAGACCACAATATTGCAGTGGAGTTGGAGGCGATTGGTTTTCAAAATGATTTATCTTTAAAATCACTTTCTTCAAGCTCTGAAAATATTTAGCCTCTTGTTCCTAAAGAAAAATGCCCAATTTTGGTCCAGGTTGGTCTCAAAGTGAAGGCAAGGTTCAGCTCTACATATCTGTATGAGGTTTCCTTTTCCAGAATGAAATTTACAACAAGACAAGTACAGAAACAAACTGACTAATGAAACTTGGACAGCTGTATTGAAATGGCAGCTACTACCTACTCTCCCAGCACTAAAATATGTGTTGATGACAAAAACGAGTGCCATCCTTCTCATTAAAGCTAATAAGTCTGGAAAAAAAAAATCTGTTCTTACATTTGTAATTTATTATTAACTACACTACAATTTCTTTATGTATAATTCCATTTCAACTTCTGTTTCTTATGTACAGTTTAATTAAAATGCATTTCTATTTACTAGAAATGTAAGTTTATAGGCAATAAATAAATGTAAGATCATTTTTAAAAAGTTCCTATTTCTGTCCTAGTTTCCTTTGGTAGTTCACAGGAGGATTCAAAAATGGTATGTAGCTCACAAGTTTCATAACTTTGGCGACCACTGATCTAAAGCATGCTCAGCCTGAAAAATCAGCATTAACAGAACATGTTATGACCAGGTGACCATGTTAATTTTGACAAAAGAAATTTTAGGAGTACATGAAATTACACAGAGTTGTGTGAGAAAGCAAGAAGATTTCAACATGTGAAAATAGTATTAAAATGTTATTCATGATATGCCATTGCGAGGGAAAGCAAACAAAGGGGATAAAAAGGAGAATTGTAAACTTTCAAGCATTTCCATTTAGTTAACGCTTAGGAAAGGTCTAAGCTTGCAACAGAATATTTTTGTAAACAGTTAATGGTGCAAACAATTTGACAGATACTGTATACAATTTATGTCTTAGTTGTAAACTAGGAAGCACAGCAATAAAGATAAAACATGGTGAGACTCAGGGAAACATAAACATTGCTGGAAGTGAGCTGTCATTTTGTGCTCGTTAGTATCTTTATTAAACTGGGCTCAGGTCTACAGCACTGCAGTGTAATGTGTTTTTTGTGCTAATAACATCTGCCTACAAATATTTATACTTTGTACCACAAATGATCAAATGCAAACAAATATTTTCTTGAAAAGGAAAAAGAAAGTTAGCTTCTTGATTTGCATGACTGCCTGCAATGTGTAGTAATTTCTTCAAAAACTCATGCTGCCATATTGTGAATTTATTATCTAGTTACTCAATAATACTTTTCATTACACAATGCCTCTGGCTGTATGAAAGGAATATTTTAGTAAATGCATTAGTGTTTAATATGTGAAACCCTTAAACTTATTGCCAAGTACCATTCTCCCTAACCAATTAAAATATTTCTCCAGTAAAATATAAAAATTAGTATTTACATGAACACTTTACATAACCTATTGTACATAAGTAAAATTAATTCACATTAAATGCAAAATTAACTGTGGGTGAATTGTTCAATTCACATTAAATTTATGATACATCAGGACAGTATTTTCTATAATATGCTTTCAGAACTTATGAATTAATGCATGTCATATTTTATTGTTAAGACAGTGAGAAGAGGAAGCTTTATATAACTTGAATATACCTCAAACACAGTGATTAACTTCAAATTCCTATCCCCATTAAGATACAGCTAAAGCAAAACAATGCACCTAACCACAATCTCCGCTACTCACCTAAACTATGAACTGTAATATGCTGTAACTGTAGTTTGCTAGGTTAGAATTACACCACAGACATTAATTTACTTCTAAAACTTTCAACCGCCTCACTAATTAGTGCACTATTAACACGAAAGCCTTTGTGTTTGCAAAATGCAATGAAATGCACTTACTTGTGTACCAGTCTGGGCATCAGGTGGATCCACCACTATACCTTGACCTCTTGTGGCTATCGTCATTGCTACTGTTTTGTGTTGCGTCAATTATGCCACCGCATCAACATTAAATATTTTGAAATTTGAGTGCGACGTACTGTAAACTTCATAAAGGATTCTTGTTAAACACTAGCTACATTATCTGAAATAAGAAAGAACGTCTATTAGAACAGCTACTTCCAATCGACTCCAGCGCACTATCGTTACTACATATCTATGGATCAAAATTCACAAATGATCATTGCCAGAGCTAATCTAGAATTAAATATACGAACAATGTGCTATATTAAACTTAAAATCTGACTTTGAACCCAACGATTAAATAAAATACGTAAGACACTCCTGTCTTCCATAAATGATGAGGGATGAATGTTGCAAAATTTCATTACATTGATTTTTTTAAGCTTATAATCTACCCTCAAAAGTTACACTGCTATAACGTCAACATTGAAGTCACTAGATCAATAATGAAGCAGAATCGAGAAATAAACGTAATGGAAGCGTTAAAATAATGAAAAATATTCTCATTCATCAGCCGGGATACATACAAAATGGCGACTGTTCGCAATGATTAGTCTAAAGAATTAAAGAGACGGAATAGATGCCGTTTGCTTGGTTACATGCAACACTATATACCTTAAATAAAATTAATAATTATATTTATTTCGTTTTAAAATTAATAAGGAAGCATAATCCTTACACAATAACTGCAGTAGGAACGAAACCCCTTTGACGTATCTTTACATGCACTGTGTAAACACGACTGCGCGACTCACCGGTGACTGGGCGTATGAATACTTCACGTGTATCTTCCTATCCATTTAAGCGAACAGAAACACAATTTATTCTGGTCATCCTTGATGAACTACACGTTATAAATTAAAATTGTCAGTGCCTATTGCATGTGAAAACAGACACTGTCCAACAATATACAAAAATTGACAACATGAACTATTTTTCTCAAAATATCAGCTGGGATGTGTACATATTTACCTCGTGGTTAACTTAAAAATTATCAGTAGTTCATTTCACGTGATATTGAGAAGTATTAATCGAATGGTTTAATGAAACTACTAAGTACTGTTCAAATTTGGATTACCTCTCTTCATAAAGCACGCTAAAAAGTGATATTAACAGCAAGGTTACGAGAATATGTGAAGTGCAAAAAGCGCAAGCTATTTCACGAAGGGTTGACTTGGGGAAATTCCTGAGTTCGTATGAGGGTAATTTTCTGCTCTTTATATTTCTGTTATTAAGATCGCATATGTTATTTCGTAATGCATTCTCCCAGTTTGCGTTTCCTTGCAACCAGCGGCTTAAAATTAGGTAATAGGCACTATTATTAAAGTATTGAAGACTATGTAGAAAATACCATACCCCACCCCTATGTGTGTTGCAGGTTGCATGAAGGTCAGGCACATACCAACATGAACACAATTATAATGAGAAAAAACTATGGGAGGTGCTAAAAACCACGCGACTTAACATCAGGAGTGTTTCATGAATAAAAGCTCATGACAAGTAATTTAAAATGAGAGATGAAAATTAATCCTTAATGATGTTTAATCACTTTTTGACAGGTGTCACATAGTTCTAAGAATCATCTACTTCAGCAGTTATGCCACAGTTTATAGCAGTGCAATCACTGTATTCTACTTGTTTGGTGGTAGTTTATGAACATCTGCACAATGGTGTTCATAAATCAGGTGCTGTGGAAAAGCTAAGGAAGTTGATTCAGTCATCACTTCATGCAGGGATTCGTGAACACTTAGTTCATCTTTCTACAACTTGGTGCAGGTAATGGACTTTGCATTTCCAGAAAATATTACCCTTTATATCAGCACTTATTTAACTTTCCACTTTTTTTTTCTTTTCCTTCAACTTTTGGAATAGAAACAACGTGTACATTCTGCTGGATCTGTTGAACATTCTCTTGGACAAGAGCATTAAAGAGTTAGATCACTCTGGTGGAAACTACAACTTTTGGCTGCGTACAGAACAGTGCTCAGCTTTCTTTTCAACTCTAGAACAGTGTGAGGCCACAGGTCTTCAGGATCTCACAGTTAAGGTAATGATGTACATCCTGAAGCATTGAAAGCATTTAATATGATAAGGTAAAAGGGAAACAGTGATTGTGGAGGGAAGGGATGGAAGAAAGCATAGTTTGTTACAAGTGCTTTTACTTTACAGATTTACTTATGTGCAGGACGATTCTAAATAAATTAAATTAATATGCATATATATTATGGAGAAATTATTTATTATAAAAATTCTAAATTGTCGCAACATACTAAAACTATTACAAAGATTCAGTGTAGGAATTGTATACCATGCACATATATCCAAGCATTAGTCAAGCTCTTCCTGTTCCATTATTTATGCATCTATATATGCACTATTGGTATCACTATATTGTATAATTCTCGCAAGCTTTATGGCAGAGGTGGCATATAACTTTCCTCACAAGTGACAGCTGAAAAGCGTATGGAAAGGAGTAAGTTCAGCATGCATTATATGGTCAGATGGAAATATTGGGTTTGGCTGTAGTGAGACCACTCCATGAGTGTAGCAGAAGTTCATTCTAGTAATACCAAATTGAAGCCTTATAATGAGTGGTGCTCTATCTTGCTGGACAGGTCAGTTTTCATTCTTTGTTTATTACATGTACAGAACAAGTGCTTTCATCTAACTGCACACTATTTTGAATTTGTAGCAGTAATGCTTATGCATTATAAGCATGCACATGCACAGCAAGCATACATATAAAATTGGGGCATTTTTTCCTTCATTGATGCCTTGTACAATTTTCTGTTTATAAGAAATATTTTTTTATATAAAATTCATGGTTTTGTCAAATCAAAGTATTTTTTCCAGATAAATATGCAAAGTAGCTATAGGCTAATTCCATGTTAGTGTATTCCCAAGAGACTATTTTATGAAGTATAACATCAGAATAATTTATTTATTATTCAGTTCCTTAATATTGCAAGTTTAGGAATTTATTGTTTGTTTGTTTGTTTGTTCATTTAGTCCCACTGTGAGCAGCGCCCAGGGATGTTGAACACGTCATACAATTATGAAATATGCAGCATAACTAATAAACATACCCAACACCAAGAACATTTCTCCCTCTCCACACCATGCATTATTTAAGAATTGAAAATCTGCAAACCATCACTTTCTTTTTTTCTTTTCCCCCTTCCCAAGAGTAAACATCTCAACATGCATTACAGTAGGACAATAATAAATAAGTTTAAGTCACTATCATATGCCATCTGCCCTATGCATTGAATATTTATATATTACACGACATATTAAAACATTCCTCCATAGTATATGGGGAGTGAGTATATAAGAAAGACTTTAGCTCTTTCTTAAAGATGTTATGTTGATTAGGCTTGCCTAATAGTTTTAAGTAGCATGGAAGGTTATTGTAAATTATTGCAGAATAGAAACATCCTTTTTAAATTTAGTTTGTTATTGATTTAAGGATGTTAAAATTTAATTCTTATTTTATTTAAAATTTTTAATTATTATTTAATGTATATATTAAAATGTTAAATTTAATGGAGAAATTTTAGAAAATATAATTTAATTAGTAAAATTTAAATTATTTTTTAGATAAATGTAATGTTAATGTAAGGAACAGTTTTAAGCTATTTGCTGGTCTATGTAAATCGCCTGCATGCCTTGTATTGTGGTCATGCACAGCAAGGTTCATTGTGAAGTTATCATAATTATCTGTAAGGTAGCTCAAGAGAGAATATACTTATTCACCAGTGAGAGTAAGAATTTTTTGGGTTTTGAACAAGGGTCTACAGGAATGACGGGCCCAACACCACAGATAATATGCATGGCCTTTTTTTGTAATATAAATACTTGCTTGCTATGTGCCGAATTACCCCAGAACATTATTCCGTATCGTAGCAGGGAGTGAAAGTAGGCAAAATATGCTGTTCTTAAGGCATTTTGGTGGAGCAAATTTTTTAAGTTTCTTAAGGCAAAGCAAGCTGAGCTGAGTTTTGGCAGCATGATTTTTATTTGTTTCCTCCAGTTGAGCTCTCCATCTATTTGAAGCCCAAGAAATTTTGTATCAGATACCTTATTTATGGTGTAATTGTTGTACCTGATTGTTAATTCACTCACTTGTTTATGCTTCATTTGAAATTGAATAAAATTGGTTTTATCATAGTTTAATGAAAGCTTATTAACTTCAAACCAAAAGTTGAGCTGTTCGAACACTTTACTGACAGAATTTCTTAATTGCTGATGTGACTTTTCAGATATAAGTACACTGGTATCATCTGCAAAAAACACAGCTATTGAATCTTTGCTAAGATAATATGGCATCGTTTATAAACATTAAAAATAACAAAGGACCAAGTATAGAACCTTGTGGGACACCTCTAGTTATAATACCTGGTTCTGAATCAACCATTGATTCTGATTTTCTGGATCCTATTTGTTAAGTAAGATCTGAACCATTTTATAGTGATATCACTGAAGCCATAAACTTTTAACTTTTGCAGCAAGAGGTTATGATCTATGCTGTCAAATGCCTTAGCCAAGTCACAAAATATTCCTAATGATAGTTCCTTTTTATCCAAGGCTGTGGGCATGTATGTTGCATTTTCTGTTGACATTTTTTTCCTAAATCCAAACTGGAATACTGAAAGAATGTTGTTGACCTCCCAAGTATTTATAACCCAATTATTTTTCCATTACTTTAGAAAAGGCTGTCAAAAGAGAGATGGGCCTATAATTGGAAGCAAAGTTTTTGTCTCCTTTCTTCTATAGAGGCTTAACAATTATATGTTTCATTTGTTCTGGAAATATCCCTGACATAAGGGAATGACTGCATATATGACTAAGAGGCTTGTTTAACTCTTCTGTGCAATATTTTAACAATTTGGTATACTTATTTCATCCCAACATGAGAGGTTTTGCTTTTCAATGAGCTAATAATATTTTCTATTTCTCTAGGTGTTGTAGAGTCAATCTTAAATTTACAATTAATTTTGAGATGTGCCTTGTTTAGCTTTTAAGTGCAGCTGGGTTTGGGTCAGATCTGTTTATTTTGCTATTTGCTACATTAAGGAAACATGTGTTAAAGGCATTAGTGATGGCGGAGCAATTACTGACTTATTTATTTTCAGTGGTTATATGAATAATATTACTATTTTATTTAATTCTACCTGTTTCAGTTTTTATTATATTCCACATTGTTTTAATTTTATTATTGGAATCATCAATGACTAGTGAGTAATACTTTCTTTTAGCTTCATTAATTACACTTTTAAATATTTTACAATATGTAAAATATGGTATTTTTGTGTTGGTATCATTGGTTGTCAGCACTGAATCATCCAATATGATAGCCAACAAAGTTTAAGGAAACCATTTTTATTCATCCGACTTTTCAATAACAGATTTTTATTCCAAATAGAGTAATATGGATTTAATATTTTTCCAGGTAAATAATCTTACATCACTTTATGCATAATTAATACCTACTTGTAATTTATCTCATATCTAGCTGCGGAATAAAATTAAAAACAAACAATTGTCAGTGTGTTGTGTAGGTCACAATAAAATCAGTTATTTTATTTTAGCTGGTCCAAGGTTTGACATCCAATGATGGTTATTTTTATTTTCTCTTTTCATCTTCTATAAAGTAATATAGTAACACTGGCAAAATCTCAACTGAATTAGGAACTATATTTAATTATAAGAATTAATTGTCGTGTAGATTACAAAAATCTATTTCTTGCAGTGTATTATCAACAATGGGTTAAACAGCAGTTGAAAGAAAGCATATAAAGTGGAAAGACAGAAAAAAGAAAATTTCACCAAATTTAGGAAAAAAGAAAATAAGAGACAACAGAATTGGAGGAATAAAAGAAAATCAAACATGAACAAAGATGAAAGAGAAGCTCAGAGAAAGAAAAGGTATTTGGAACAGCGAAGATACAGAGATAAATGTAACAATAAGAAACTTGGAGCTTCTGATATTTCAGAATCTCCTAGTAAGACATTTAAGAGTCATTTTCCCTTGGAAAGGCTATGGCAAAGTCTAAAAACAATTTACTAGTAAGTCCAAGAAAATGCACTGCTGCTGTTGTCAATCTTGCCAAGCAATTTTTACCCCAAATGTTGAAGACAGATTCTAGAAGGAGGAAATCTGTTACAGCAATTACTCCAGAAGTAAATGAAGCTGTTAACAAATATTAGGAGCAAGATGATGTTTCATATGCCTGTCCTGGTTTGAGAGACATCATTAGAAAACTGGAAGGCAAGAAAGAGAAAGTGATATCTATTTTATACACTTGGTGAAATATATGAGTTATTTAGAAAATCATGTCCAGAGGCTGAAAAGAAGATTGGTCTGTCAAAATCCTGTTCATTACGACCACAGCACATCTATCTTCATGCAGATACACCAAACAACTTATGTTTGTGTGTATATAATTAAAATGTTTGACTGGCTTTGGATTGTTTAGCACCCATTTTCCCTCACAGTTCAGAATTCATCAAGAAGGTGGTATGTGATGATGCAAACCAGGACTGCCTGTTACAATTGTGTGAAGTGTGCAAAGACAGTGCTGTATTCAGAGCTATTGTGAACACTATTGATGAAGACATGCTAACTGAGGAAGTGTTTTATATACAATCGGTTAAAGATGAAACAGTAAAATTGTCTCATATGACTTCATGTGTAACAAGGCAAGAAGTTTTGAACAAATTGGAAGACAAATTGTTCACATTCCTATCTCATCTATATGTGAAGCATATTCAGTCACAACACTTTGAAGAAGAGAAAGAAAACTTGAGGGAAGGAAAATTGTTGGTGCATATGGATTTTAATGAGAACTATTCTTTTCAGTATAAAGTTCAAATCCAGCCTGCACACTGGGCTGCTAACTCCTGCATATTATTTACTGCCATGCTTCACTGTAAGAATGAGTCAAAACAGCTTCAGTCAATGCCATATATAACTGTGTAGACTACATGGCACATGAAAAATCAGTGGCAGTTTACAGGAAGCAATAATAAATAATTTCAAGCTTTCCCATCATAATAAATTTTTGTTGAAAAGTACAGAATACCATTCTGATGGTGCTGCCCAACACTACAAACAAATGTTTTCTCTTGCATTCATTACTCTCGGTAATGTTCAGTGTTCATGGAACTTTTCAACAACATCAAATGGCATAGGAGGTATTGCCAAATGCTGTGTGCGCGAAGCAACAAATGCAAGGAAAATTGATCCTCAGAGTGTCATTCACTCCTAAACATGTGCCAAAAATCTGCAAAAATATCAGTTTCTTATATGTAAGTGAAACAGATGTCACAGAAAAAAGGGGCATCTGGATCACGTATGGAGCAGGGTTAGGTTTAACATTCCAGACAAGAGAAAAGCTCATTTTTTTAGAACTGAATATTCAATGACAACACAGTGTTCAAGCTCAAAGATATTCAGTTTTGAAACAGGTGAAACTGAAGATACAAGCACTGAGCCCTATATTCTGGGCAGAGAAGGGTCTGAAATTCAGAAATGCAGTATCAACAGGAGATTGGGTGTTAGCAAAGTTCAGTGCAGGAAAGTCAATGAAGATGAAATGTTTTGCGGGTCAGGTGCTTTCAACCAACGCAGACTGCATGTTTAATGTCAAATTTTTATGTTAACCTGAAAAGTGAAAAGTTTGTATGGCCAACATTAGATGATGATAATAGGACTGTTGAGAAAGACCAGGTGAAACTAAAATTATGTGAGCCTACACTGGGCAAATGATTAATGCTGACTTTTATTCAGATTTTTCTTGGTTTTCCATGGGATAGACATAATGAAACAAGAAACAGTGTTTAAATTGATAATATTATATATACATACTTCGCACATGATGTGTAGGTTACAATTATTTTTGTTATTTCATCCAGTTATTCAATCTACATTCAAAACATATAAATTGTAGTTGTAACTTACATTATTTGTGAATGCTTCAGTGTGCCTAATATATTTTTGTACTCAACAAATGAACAGATATTGTATACTGAAAAATGTTTACCTATATGAGTGGAATTTCTGTTGTATAGATCACAGTTTAAGCTTTATTTATTTCTATTAACAACACAGTGAGTAAGAAGTTTTCTCTGTGTAGGCATATATTTAAGAATTGCCAATTTATTTACAATATAAAATCTTGCTTATTTAATGCAACCAAGATAGGAGAAACTAAAAAAGTTTTAATTTTGTCTCAATTGGCATGAGGTCAACATGCAATTAACCTATCAGTTCAGAATTACCGTGTATATATCTACTTGACAGTGATAAATATTATGCCATTGTATAAAAAAAACAGCATCATATGAGGCATGGCCTATAATAACGTTTGACATCTAAAATTCAAAGAATACTAATTGCCTGAAACAAGAACTGGAAACACAGAAAGTGATTAGTCAAAGAGTACTCTGATCAAAGTACACAATATACGGTGCTATAACAGAAACAAATGCATGATCTTATTTTGGCTTGGGGTTTGCCTGTATTTATCACTTCAACTGCTGGAAAGAGAGCCATGCATCTGAAATTGAAATTTTAGTCCCAATCTCAAAAAAGAGAACATTTGTTGAATTTCTGAAAATCCACCCGGATATTTTTTCGGCCATGTGAAAGTGAACTTGTTCAGGAAAAGAGAAAATATGATCACCATGTGTATTGTAATGTTATTTGGATACTTTAAAGAGATTTCCACTTTGTGTAAGTCGTGGTTTACATTGATTCCTGTTTAGAACACAGTAAACAAAATAAATGCAAAGACTTTCACAGCTGGGCAGTGATCTATTTGGTCATTAACAAAGACTTGATGTTTAATGCATTGCTGTGGAGGACATCTTTTTGGATCTCTGGGCAACTCAGCAACAAGCTGTCTTCAGTTTATAGTTTTAGGTAGATGAGCTCATTCAAGCTCAAAGGAGAAGCTGGCTATGATTGGTCCCTTGAAGTAGCATGTCAGAACCAAGTGTGATTGTAAATAGCTGCAACAGTTGTGGGGCTGCCTGGGTATCCAACCTTGGAAAATTTCCACTAAAATTATAAATGAAACATCAGTTATTGTATATGACTAATGAGTCACAGCCTTCTGACTCAGAAGTCTGTATTGTTTAGAATAAGCCAAAGTTTATATGTTCAGAGTTACTTAAGTACCACACTGATGTATTTATATTACAAATGTTTTAATTTATGCTTTTTGCCATGGAATTAACATAATGTAAACAGTGATAACGCTATAAGGCTGGAAGTCAACTGCATAAAAAAAAATGTAAACAGTGACAGAAGTGAGAAAAATCCAGAGGTAGTATGTAACTCAAAGATTTTCTAATATAAAAATTATTACCAGTTAAAATAATGAAAGATATTTATTTCTCAATACTCAAGATTGCATAATTAAATTACATAGATTTTAGAGTAAAATAATATTTGAAAATATTGGGCTGTTTATTCACTTCTTGATTGCTTGCTTATGCCAATTTGCGATCTCAGTGCACACAACTCCTGGTTTTCCGTGTATTGATTGACCCACTGTCTACTTACTTAAATTAGTCATTGTTTTATCTACCTTTAGCTCCTTCTTCTCTGTAGTCATTCTTGACCATTTTTCTTTGTCCTTACCCAAATAGTTACCCATAGCTTTTATATTTTTATCTTAGTCAGAATTTCCTTATTAATACCTCCCTCCAAGGTTTTTTTTGTTGTTGTTGTTGTCCGTGGTGTAGTAGTTACCATGCTAGCCTCTAGTTCCCGAGGTCACAGGTTCAAACCCGGCGGAGGGCAATGGATGTTTTCGGGCATAAAAATCCCTAGCATGGCTTTCTTCGGAAGGGAAGTAAAGCCGGTGGTCCCATGTCTTAGATTTACGGCACGTAAACGAACCTCAAGTCAGATAATGAGGCCTCTGAGCAAAATTTCTGGTCTTTCACGCCCAATGTAGAATGGGACGCTAAGAACCATAGTAGTTAAGGAGCGTCCATAAATAAAACTCAATTTTATTTTTCCAAGTTTTTCCATTTCTGTTACCAAAATTGTTCTCTCCATGTTTTTGTTTGATTACAGTATAATAAACAGTGGAAATCTGTGTTCATTTCCCCACACATTGGACATTTTACTATATCCTCATCATGCCTTATGTCTTTTAGGTTTCTAACTTCTGTTCTCGCCCATGCAAATCCTTCTTGCCCTAATTTATTACAATCTCTTTGTGCTTTTCCTCTCCCATACTGTTTTTATTTCCCTATATGTCCTCAAGGAGCTTTTCTTTCTTGTGCTGCCAAAAATATCTTGTCTGTCAATATCTTCTAGCCTTAATTCTACTTCTTTCTAAAAGCCTCTAATGCAATATTCTGCATTTATGCATGCATCTCCCATACCTGTGTGTTCCATAGCTTCCTGAATTTTTAATAACCATGACCCCTTCCACTTAATTTTCTTTTGTATGTAAAACATTCTGTGATAATATCACTTTCTTCCAGATTGGAAATTCTATATAAATATTTCATAGCTCTTGTGAAAATTTTGATCTTGGTGGAGTACTACCAAGTTCTAACTGTGTTGTCCCATTTGGGATCCTCTCAGTAGACCTAAAACATATTTGCAAAAGGATCTATTGACTTTATCGTCCTCCCTCCAAGCATCATCTACTCCCTATACCTCTGCCCCATGCAACATCTTACTTTCTACTGTGGCAGCAGTTAAAATAAGACTTGTTTCACTGATTATATGTCATTTTCCAGTGACCGCATGTTTATCCATAGAAATCAGTGGTGGTATTGTATACTCGCATATACATCTCACTTCCCACACTGCTTGTAAAGATAATAAATAACCAGCTTTTAAATGCTGATCCCTTACTTTTCTTTAACCAGGGCAAGTTTATGTTAGATTGTAATTCTTAAGCCGCACAGCCATGAAGTTAGACCCTCATCATTCTTAGTAATGTAACTATACTATATAAACCTAACCTTGATCATACTAGTGGTTGATACATTCCCAAGAGAGCTGGTCAGCCATCACTTGCTGTTAATAAATTAATGGGCTTTTCCATGCTCACAAGGGAACATCAATCAGTGTTAAGAAAACCTGAAACCGATTTATACACAATTTAAAAGAGCACACTGAAATATGTAAAACCCTCGAATATTACAGCCTGTTGAGCTTATATATACAAGTTTACAGGATGGTAAAGATGTGCAGTGTTCAATTAGAGTGAAGTTCTCTTGAACTGCTGGCGCAAAAAGCAGACAAGAGACAGAGAGGGAAATCACTGACTGGAGTGCAGTGAAACATGCACCGTGAATTATGTATGGGTCATTCCTGTCTTTGGTTAAAACAGAGAACTGGAAATTCTTTTCTTTAAAGTAATTATAGAACATTTCACTACATTAAGAGGGTTCGTTTTTATAGGCAGAAGCTTGCTTCGGAACGACCCACACACAAATTCACAATGCCAGGTTCACTGCACTCCAGTGTCAGTGCTTTCTCCATCTCTTTCACTTGTCTTAGCATGGCTTCCTTCGGAGGGAAGTAAAGCTGGTGGTACCATGTCTTAGATTTATGGCACGTAAATGAACCTCAAGCTTGATGAAGAGGTCACTGAGCAAAATTACAGATCTTTCATGCTCAATATAGAATGGGACGTTAAGGACACAGCAGTTAAAGAGCGTCTATAAATAAGTAAATACCAAAAAAAAAAAATAATAATAATAATAATAATAAATAAATAAACAAAAAAAAAGCAGGAGCTCAACATTTTTTCAGCATCCCAACTTGGATTTAGGAAAAAAGTATCAACAGAAAATGCAACATACATGCTTACTTCTGCAATGGTAACAGCTTGGATAAAAAGGAACTACCGTTAGGAATATTTTGTGACCTAGTTAAGGTATTTGACAGCAGAGATCACAACCTCTTGCTGCAAAAGTCGAATGTTTGTGGCTTCAGTAATATAGAATCCAGAAAACCGGAATCAATGGTTGTGATTCTGAACCAGATGTTAATTACTAAAGGTTGGGACACTCAGGTTCTGTACTCAGCCCTTTGTTATTTTTACTTTCTCTACCACATACATAGTAGGTAGAGAGGGTATTGCATTCCACCCAAAAATTTGACATCGAGATTTCACCAAAAATACATGTTTTGAGGTCCCCTCAATCCAAATAAAGCATTTTTGGAAAGAGTGTGTGTGCGTGCGTGAGAGAGAGAAAAAACAGCACAACTCAGAAATGAAAAGTTGGATAAGTACCAAACTTGGTACTTAAGCAGTATCTTCCAAGGATGTGGACAAAGATTTTCAATAAAATACCCTCACTCCAAACTACCCTTTACATGGAAAATTTTCGAAAATTTTGATTTTCAAAAAATGGCTCTAATGATTTTGATTAAAATACCATATATTAAAGATATTCACATGAAAAATAATATGTATGTCTCGAATTTTTTGGGGAATAGCTTGTCAAGTCCTCTTCATTTGGAAGGAATTTTGTATAGTCTTGTACAACTGGTAAACATTAAGAGATATACAAAAAGGTAGTACACAAGAAATGTAGATCTCTTTTAAAAATACAATTTACTAAAAATAAGTTTCTTTGTGGCATAAGCCATTTCTCAGATATCCATTATTAAAGGTCTGAATTGTTCAATACTTGTCATTCTTTTAAAGTCCCATCAATTTTCAGTTGTTTCTCACAGTTGCATGGAAACAGTACAGAATTTTAAGGTCAGCATATAGCATCTAATTCTTAAACATTTGACTGTCGCTGTTCTCTTTTTGTTTGTAACGAAATGTGTAATGTAGCTATTTTTGCAAAGGTTTATTAGGATTAAATGTAGTAGATAGAAAAATAAGCTTGTATAACAATAATTTGTATATGCATTAATAAATGACAGAGGGTAGAGGAAGTCATGTGAGTGAATCACATCAGATTTTTAATGTTTATAAATTACCTGCCATATTATCTTAGCAAAGATTCAATAACTGTGCTCTTTGCAGATACCAGTGTACTTATATCTGAAAAGTTACATCAGCAATTATTAGATTCTGTCAGTAAAGTGTTCGAAAAACACAACATTTGGTTTGAAGCTAATAAGTTTTTATTAAACTATGATAAAACAAACTTTATTTAATTTCAAACAAAGTATAAACAAGTGAATGAATTAACAATAGGTACAACAATTACACCATAAATAAAATATCTGATACATTTCTTGGGCTTCAAGTAGATAAAAACCAAGCTACCAAAGCTTAGCTCAACTTGCTTTGCCTTAAGAAACAAAAGATCTGCTTAACCAAAATGCCTTAAGAACAGCATATTTTGCCCATTTTCACTCCTTGTTACGATATGGAATAATCTTCTGGGGTGATTCGGCACACAGTAAGCAAGTATTTATATTATAGGAAAAGGCCATATGCATTATTTGTGGTGTTGGGCCCCAACATTCTTGAAGCCCTTATTCAAAACCTAAAAACTTTCTTCTGGTGAATACATATGTATATATATTCTCTCTTGAGCTACCTTACAGATAACTATAACTTCACAACAAATTTTGCTGTGCATGACCACAATACGAGGCATGCAGGCGATTTGCATAGACCAGCAAATAGCTTAAAACTGTTCTGAAAAGGATGTTACTGTTCTGCAATAACAATTTATAATAACCTTCAATGCTACCTAAAACTATTAGGCAATCCTAATCAACCTAAAGTCTTCAAGAAAGATTTAAAGTCTTTCTTGTATACTCACTCCCCATATGCTATGGAGGAATTTCTTAGTATGTCATGCAACATGTAAATATTCAATACATTTAACTACTACAGTCCTTAGTATCCCATTCTATGTTGGGCGTGAAAGAGCAGTAATTTTGCTCAGAGGCCTCTTTATCAGGCTGAAGGTTCTTTTATGTGCCGTAAATCTACGACATGGGACCACCAGCTTTACTGCCCTTCTGAAGGAAGCTATGCGAAGGATTTTTACGCCCCAAAAAATCCATCGCCCTCCGACAGGTTTGAACCTGCAACCTCTGGAATACATAGGGCAGATTGCATGTGATGGTGATTTACACTTGTGTGTTATTGTTGTCGTACTGTAATGCAAGTTGAGAAGTTTATTCTTGAAACGGTGATGGTTTACGAATTTTCATCTCTTAGATAATGCATAATGGGGGGGGGGGAAATGGTTCTTGGTGTTGGATATGTTATTATGCTGCATATTTCATATTGTACGTGTTCAATGTCCCTGAGCATTGCTCACAGTGGGGCCAAATGAACAAACACAAACAAACAAAGGGGTAGAGCTGCTCATGGCCTCTGATTCTGATGAAGACATAGATGTAGACTTACTTAAGCTCGAACTTCGGCATGTTCACATTATCAGTAACAGCATGTCGTAAAGTGACGTATCTGACAGTTGCTTTCAAGTTTGCAAGAGATCTCTTGATAAAGCAGATGTACTTTATTTACAGATCCTCCACAGGGTTTTCAGCAATTGTAAAACCATTATTTAGGGATGAATTCGTCTCCAGTGAAGTTTCTCAAGCTGATGTTCACCAATGAACTATTTTCGGTGACAAGTTTTTTCTGCCAAGAACAAAAAATCAAAATAAATGTTATATTGTGGCATTGCACATATTTCCCTCTTTAAAACAATGCCACACAATGGAAAAGCACTGAACTTTGTCTTTTCAGTTAAAAGAGACTTAATTAAACTTCTGTCAAATTAGCTGAAAAGAAGATTGATTTTATGTACATGTGAGCCCAATCCACAATAAAAATGTTTATCAATTTATGTGTGCATGTATAGCTAGTGTCTCTTAATGTAGATCTCCTTAGATGTGTAATGTTCATTCCTAAGGAATTCAATATTGTCACCAGAGTTTGTTTATTTCTGCATGTGCCTGAGTTATCATCATGTTATATAACATTGATGGAAATGAGTGGAAACATTTACTCGCCAGAGTGCCAATGTAAATGGAAACCTTTTCTTATTCATCACATCCTGGTTTACACAGCATTGTCCATCTTCAGAATGTTTTTGCTACTTCTTCATTGAAGAGTTTTCATATTCTTTTATTCAGACAGAAATTTAGAGTTGTTAACTTGGAAGCAAGATTTAAAGATAATGTTAAATTGCAAGGTTCATTATATTTTAGAGACATTTTTAAATGCTTAAAACACACTCATATTAATAAAACCTTCACAAAAAATATACGTTTTAGTCGGGAACAGTAACTTCAGAACTGTGCATACTATAACAGTTTTATTGAAAATGCTTACACAAGCACTAAAGCTGAAGATTTAAATCCATCTAGGGTTAATTTCAGGGTATTTAAATATTCCTGGGATAACTCTTCAAGTGTTTGATAAATTCCATCTAGTAAAGGATAATATTAAAAAATGGAGTCTGCATTAAACCCTTATTGCTATTTCTTCAAACTAAACACTAACAGAGTTTTCAGATATAGAAATAAATGTCACAGACAGAGTAATATAATAAAGATTAATGGGTGGTTGTGAAAATATTTTAGAATGATGTCTTTGCTGCAACTTTCTTTTTTCGTATGCACTCTCCATAATAAAACCCATAACAACATGTACATCAGCTGTATATATATTTTAAAATCTGCAAAGCTTTCATCTTACATTTGGAAATGTGCATTATCTCTTACCTCCATATAAAATGCTTTAAAGGTGTGTTTCACAAGTTGTTCCATTTCTAAGAAGTATTTCTGCAACAATTTAAATAAAGATATCAAAATGCATTCAAGAGTCAACATTAATGAAGAAACACTCCCCAACATAGCTGTTAGTGCATTAGAAGGCATACACTGTTGGATTGAATAAAGAAAAAAATGAAAGAAATCTGCTGATTTCTATAATATCCTATAAAATTGTGAAATACTCCAAATAATTTACTTTGTTACCCATATAAGATAAGTAAAAAAATCTTAGATAGTGGTAAAGTTCTTTTATTTGAAGCCTAGGCATATAGTTACTAGCCTCAGAGTAAAAAGTATTCTAAGATACTCTGAAATAGGACTAGATATGGAGGTTCTTAAATTAAAGAGATAGTCTGTATCTTCGGTCCATTGTCTTTCTTTCTTTGATTTTAATGACCAGTTACTTTATTAGCGAACTAATGACACTGAGTCTTAACAGCTATTTCTTATCTGCCAGTATTTTCAAGTTTTCTTTTCAAAAAGCTTCTATTATACAGGGTGAGTTAAAAGTCTCCATACAAATGGGGATTATATTATGCTACAGTTATAAGATATGTTCCATATGTCTCCCTTCCATGTGAAAGGTGCTCCAACCACTTCTGGCAAACATGTGACAATGTTTCTCCCATTCTTGTCTGCAAACTGATGTTATTCTCCTTTTAAAATGACTTACATTACAAATTTTCTTCTGGTACACAATTTCAGGTGGCCTCAAAGGTAAAAATCCATGGGAGTGAGCTCTAGTGACTTGGGTAGCCACTCCATCAGACCATGTCCACCAATCCAATGCTAGGATACTGTTGGTCCAGTCATTGGCATACTTCAGTGCCATAATGCAATTGTACCCCTTCTTGCTGGAAGAATGTAGGAAGTTCCCACTCTCATCCAGGAGCACCACGCCACGAGTTTCCCAGTGTTTTGAAGTTTGGAGCCAGACATCTAATGTACATCGCTATCACTGCAGTATTTCACATTTTGCCTGTTCACTTCACCAGTAACATAAAAGCTTGCCTCATTTGAAAAAAGGTTGCAGTTAACAAAATCAGGGACATTCTGGTTTATGTTCAATGCCCACTCACAGAACTGTCCTGTAATCAGAAACATCCTCATTCAGATGCTGCAACATCTGAATCTTGTATGGGTTCCACTTGTTAGCCTGCATAATGCTCATGACACTGGTTTGGTGATTCTGGTTTCTACAGAGAGGAGTCAGGTTCCCTTTGTGAGACTCTTGGTCATGGCTGCCAGCACCATCATCTGTTGCTGTCTTTGGCCTTTCACATCTGGCTCGGTCAGCAATAGAACCTGTCCTTGAATTTCTGGATGAGTTTGGCAACGGTGCCATGGGTTATTTGCGTTCTGTGAGTTTCATTGAATGTATCCACTATATGACAGGTGATACTACTCCCAGCCAAGAGAATGAGGTCAATTCTTTCTTCCTTTTTAATTGGTTGAACTATTTGATAAAGCAAAATAAACATTAAAATGCTATCCTCATTAGAATGGAGACTTTTGACTCACTCTGTATTACCATTTTCAGGGCTATTTTCTTCATTTTTATGTTTTAGAAAATTTACCATGGGGTTTTCTGATTATTTCATAATTGATGCAACACCAGAGACTTAACCAATAAACTGCCAGTTAGGGCAGAAGTAAGAGGGAGCATAACAGTCAGTGTAGAACATCTCAGTAAGGCTAACTACTTTTAACACTGAGTAGTAATATGAAATTGAACATGCAAATGAAGTTGGAAACCTAAAGCAATGAAGGAAGCTGATATTCATACTCCAGGAGGAGCAAAAAACTTAAATAAAAGCCTTAACCAGGGAGCTTGACTTAACCAGGAGTCAAAACGTAGCTCACAACATGAGAGGCAAAAACATTACTCTACACTGTCAAAAGGCCTAATAAACACTAATACATTTAATGAGGGAGTTAAGTGCATGGGATCCTTAATATAGCAACTCTATATACAGAGAAATTTTTTTGTGAAATGTAATATTTGAAGAAATAAATAAACCGTTTTTGCATTCACTAATGAAATTCTGGAACTGGGTGTCATCACTTTCCAACATTTATGGTACCTACATATAAAGTGTCCATTGCCCTTCTCTGAGAAGTTGAATTGTTATCCTTTAATTCATGCAAAGTGTAGATTTGCCTTCTTAGTTCCTCAGAGGCAGTTATCATATGGGTTTTAAATTGAGAGATTAAATCATCATGGATAAAGTGATTAGGTCTATTATCTGTCATTTAGCATTTCTAACAGATTTAATTCTCAATTAGACATTTACAGAGAGATAAATAAGTCACTGCATGCTGATGTAACAATTAAACTACCAAAATGAGATTAGGTGGGAAAGTCAATGTGCCTGGCTGAGTGCATACCTAGAGCACTCACTGCAAACTAGAGACTTGGATGAGCAAAGTGTTCTGACCGAAAATTCTATAGCTACCAACTTTCTCTAGATAGCAATGAATGCTCACTTCATCCAGCTGCTACACTAAACTAAAACTAAACTCTCTGGTGCAACAGCCTGTTTTTGGGCCAAGGCCTACCGCCCAGCCGCTGCATCCCCCACCTCTGCCCACAACAGCCATCATGGATGGGGTGTAGTACTGGAGGGTGGGTTGTGATTAGCACGCCAGGTCCCTCCTGGCTGGTATTTGCGGTCTCCTCAACCTGGAGCCACTACTTTTCAACCAAGTAGCTCCTCAATTGGCTCTTCAGGGACCTATCATGGCTGAGTGCACCCCAGGCCAGATCTCCCAGCAGGAGAAAATCCTCATGTCAGTATTGGGAATTGAACCCAGGTCTCCCGCTTGGTAAGCAGCTGTTGCTACCACTGTGCTAAGGTGCTTCTGCACTACTGCTATAATATCACCATGCATTTCTTTCACTGAGATACAGCATTGATAATGATATGAGACTAAAAGCTAACATAATTTATAAGAAGATGCAAGATTCTCTGCTTAGCCTATCCTATTAAAGTATCCCTCTGAACAGATTTGTTAGTTCACTCCTATACGATATACCGAACATATTGCACCCAATGATAGCTCATGCCCTATTCCTCTGTCTTCCAGGAGTTTTAATTTCCTACATGAACTCCTTGGTGACGCCCATATCCCCACTAGTTTTTTTTTTTTTTTTAAATAATGCTGCTCTCTGGAAGTTATTTGCTCCCATGGTCAGCACCTCTTTGGCAAAGTATTATAAACCTGATACTACTAGCCACATCTATCTTCACTTATACCATGAACTTTCTGGAACACATACCAATTTTCAACTCATGATGGCTCCAAACTAAGCAGGAGTAATGGTTGCACTGCAGTTTCTACAGTTGCACCATGGGTTACCTCAGTCCCCTCTGTATTTTATTGTGAATTACTTGTCATCCAACTAGCCTTAGAACAATACTTGAATCCAAGGACCACCACCACCAGATAATCTTTGAGATTTGAAAAGTTCTTTGTTGGCCCTCTAGAAAGGATGTTCCTCCAACTCCTTGGTCTCTTACAGCAGGATAGTCTCTCAAGCTTAAGAAGATTCTCCTCACGTGGATCCCCTCACACATTGGTATCTCAGACAATAAGAAGGTGGATGAAACTGTAAAGAAGCCATGAGACACCAGCCTAGCATAATGGAGCCTATTGTTTCACACCATTAAACTTCATTAGATGTATCAAACACAGCATCTTCTAACACTGCTTGGAACATTGGAATTCTACCTCAACCAGCAAACTTCATGCAGTTTGAAGTGTTATTCAGAAATTAGAGACAGTGAAGTGAAACAATAAGTTAATTGAATCTTGAGTCAGCAGATATACTGAAACTTCGCTTACTTCAAATTAATCGAACATGCTTCGAAAGCTCTGTTGCTTTCATCTTCATATTTTTTCTGACTGAGCATTCCGGGAATTCAGGTCCATACATGCAGATAGCGTGGAAGTGGTGTCATCTGGTGTGTCCATGATGAAGCTGCTTAGATTGTTGAGTGGCGGGTTTTCAAAGTTCATACTGTTTTCATGCATTTGATTATATGTATGTTTTCCCAAACTTTAAGTTCTGTTGCATTGGTGGTGCATTTCAGGAGTCTGACTTTGGGGCTTATGTCATGGTTTGTGGTCTAAAAAGGGTTTACTCTGGCAGATTTATATTTCTTTTTGTTTCACCAACATACGCCAAGCCACAATTTTCACAGTTAATTAGGTAGATGCCAGATTTTTGTTCTTGTGGAAGGTAGTAGGTTCTGAATTGTGTGTCAAAGATAAAATTCCACAAGAACAAAAATCTGGCATCCACCTAATTAACTGTGAAAATTGTGGCTTGATGTATGCTGGCAAAACAAAAAGAAATATTGAAACCAGAAGGAAAGAACTTTCAGATGTATATCCAATACACAGATGGAAAATCTGCCATATCACACCAGTTTTGGACCACAAAAATGCATCAGCCCCAAAGTCTGACTCCTGAAATGTGCCACCAATCTAACAGAACTTAAAGATTTGGGAAAACATACACATAATCAAACACATGAAAACAGTAATCTACTTTGAAATCCCACCACTCAACAATCTAAGCAGTTTCATCAAGGACACACCAGATGAATCACTTCCACACAACCTGTATCTACAGACCCGAATTCCCGGCATGCTCAGTCAGAAAAAAAGCTGAAGCTGAAGATGAAAGCAAGCTGTGCTTTAGAAACATGCTTGATTAATTTCAAGTAAGTGAGGTTTTAGCGTATCCACCGACTCATGATTGAACTAAATCCATGCAGTTTGTTACAACTCCACTCGTAGATGCTCTCTGTACTAAACAATTAACTGGATCAATAAACCACACACACACTCTCTCTTTTTCTCACTAGAACTAGATTAACCTCACTTGCCTGCGCATTGGTCATTCTGCAATTACTTATTCTCTGTCAAACAATCCTGTACCTCAGTGCAATTATTATCAGTGTACCCTGTCGACTCGCATATCCTCAGAGACTACCTACAGCGTGGTGATCAACACCAACAGTGTGGTATTCCTGACTTCCTGACGGCCCTGGGAGATCCTACATATGTACGTAATGTTCTGCAATTTGTTAAAATCATTAAACTCTACAATGTTATTTAACTAGATTTTATTATTTCTTCATTTGTACTGTTTGAATCTTAATCAATATAAGTCAAGATATGACCTATGAGCTAAAGCGACTATAAACAAGGCCAATAAAAAAAATTCAGAATAAAAGAAAAACAAACATAATAATAGCAGCCATAGCATTACATTTTTTAGAAATCACATGAAGATAAGCCAGGCTACAATGTTTTGCCTACCAGCGAGATTAACACTCATTGCCATGTGCAGGTATCAAGTGACAATTTCAGAGATTTAACTTCCTAACTTTATGAAAGGAAGTGCTGAAACTGGCTGCCATTACTGGTGTCCATCATTCTTTTCTTTTCATCCTTCTTTCTTTCAATTCTTCCATGCTATGTAAGTTTATCTAGCAAACAGTATATGTAATTCATCTCGGAGATAAAAGTTGGAAGGAATTAGGTTTGGAACCACAGTAGGTTACTAATAACTGAACTTCTCTCATCAAAATACCCAATCACTGTATGAGCTGTAGCAGAATCTTGCAGAAGAAGAGTGAAATCATGCTCCCTATCAGTTAACTATCTAAACAAAATGTATAAAATTGTACTAAAAAATGTGGGAGCAAAAACTGTTTTCTCAACAAAAAAATAGTTGCTTTACAATACTTTCTCTGCTTATGTTGCACAGAAATTCGTTCAGAAGCCTTTAGGAGTTATCCCATCTTTATTCTTCAGGCCTTCTTGAGAAAAAAAATTGGGTCTATTTCTCTGTTGTATACACTTTTCAGACTCCACATAAACCGTGCACTCACCTACACAACCTGGTTAAAACACAAGTGCTACAGTTATTTTATGCTGTTTATGTCTGCACATGGCCCTAAGAAATGCCTGTTTGTTTTGAAGAACACATAAGTCTTTTTTTATGTAGGATTCTCCAAACAATTATCTATGGCATCTAATGTTTCTTTGGTGAGAATTATTTCATTGTATTCATATCCATTTCTTACTTGAGAAGTTACAGTGAAATAATTAATAAATTTCAATAGATTTCATATATAACTTCACTATCAGAACATGTTTCAGAGAGAGTATCATTCTTCCTGGTGGTGGATGTATATTATACCTATTTGTGATTAGGCTGTTTTCAGTCAATGTACATTAAAATTCACTATTATGTTTATCTATAAACATTTTTTTCCCCAAGGAGATAGTTACAAATTTCTCAATGTGTTTTATTAATCTTGCATCTCTTATTTCATCTCCTCCTCTCCCAAAAATGTGCTCACTGGCTGACTCTTTTATATGTTTGAATCTGAATTCCAAATTGAAAGAACATTATAGAAATATAAAATTCGAGCAGATAGAAAAATCAGATTTTTATAGGTATATATGTCTACTCGTAGCATAAAGTGTGAGAGTTATTCTGTAACATATATGTAACCATGTATATATTGGCTAATTTAAAAGCATTTCTAGACAGAATTTTTTTGTCATAAACATCAAGTAAATGGAAGGATAACATTTTGCATGAATAGGTACAGTGTAGTCGTTTTATGGTGAGGTCACGGATTGTGCATATGTATGCTCTGCACACTGTCTATTACACTGCAGGTTTTTCATTCCATAACTTCCGCATTACTTACTCATGAGTGACACTAACATGCACTATAATGAGTTCTAACCTTGTTATAAGTAGTGTCCATCTGCGTGAAGACATTCCTGGCATCTTCAAATGAAATTTCCATTCACATGCATAAGTTCTTCTTGCATAATGTTCATAATTTCTATCTTATATTGTCCTTAAGTTTATCTATGCTGTGGGGATTGTTCCAATAAACTTTTTTTAGTGTTCCTGAAAAATAAATGCACCAGTTTTGTCACTTTTTCCTCCGTTAGAACATTTCATTTTCGCTTCTTAGGTTTAGCATTTAGCGATCCCATTGTCCTAAATTTATTAACCAGACGTCTAATAGTTTCCCTACCGGGAACTGGAATACCATTTCTGCTGAAATTAGTTACACACCTGTCTACATGATTTGGTTTTTACATATGTATCATACATAAAAATTTATTGTTCAAGCATGAATTTGTCGGCAGGTATTGCAGTGGACTAATAACAAGATATTAACACTCTTAAGCATATCACTCACAACATAGATAAACTTTCACCTTTGAGATGCACAAACACAACATGCCTTACAGCACAAAAACAAAGCAGCGACTGAAGCATATGATAAAGATAATCTTTAACATGTCATTTGCAGCCAGTCGCACATTAGAAATGTACCTAGGTCACTGCAGTAAAGCATACTATGCATACTGCCAGTTTGTGGCCTTGCCTTAAAATGTTTGCAATGTATAATGTAACAGACAATGCTGAGTTAACAAAGTAACAAATTAGTGCTTACTAGAACTGTGGAGCTCTTATTTGGCTGGCATCAACTGCCAGATGCTGATCAGAAGCTTTCCTAGGTGATGATAAAGGCAAACTTCTTAGTGGTTTGATGAACTTGAAATTGTAAGTTTTCTCCAATGCATTGTCAAAATTCATGTCTTTCCTCAAATTTTTAATGAAAGTCTTTCCTGTGGTTAATTTCATTCCTCCTTAAACAGATTTTAACAAATCTTTTTCATCTTCTCTCATAGTTCTCCTCCCAAAGTGATATGCCATTGTAGACTTGTCAATTCTTTTGTTCCTTGGGTTCCTGAAGTGCTCCTTGAGTATAATGTCCAAGTTTTGCTTTGTTTTTCCAATATTCCAACATAACATTATTTATTTAATGGTAAATGTTGAATTTATTCATGGCGAGCTTTCTACCTGCTCTATGGGATTTAATGCGTAATTTGTTCTGTGGTGCCAGTGAAAAGGGTGTGGTGGGTTGGGGACTTTTCAGTTTTTTTTTCAGAGAAAGTGTAGCTACCTTTGCATCTTTGCTATCTTCCGAATTTTTTTTTTCTCTACTATGTATAATAATTTTGCACTCCATCCAAAAATTTGGTACTGAAATTTCACCTGAAGTACTTCTTTTGAGGCCCCCTGAATTCAAATAAAGCATTTTTGAAAACCTGTCCATATGTGTGTCTGTCTGTCTGCCTGTGAACAAAAAGTTGAATAAATATCAATCTTGGTATTTGGGTTCAATATCTTCCAAAGAAGTGACACAAAGATTTTCAACAAAATCCCACCCCATGGAGCATTTTTCGAAATAGTTTATTTTCTAAAAAATGGCTGTAACAATTTTGTTTAAAATACCATATATGAAATATATTTACATGAAAAATAAAATGAATATCTTGAATTTTTGGGGATTGACCTATGAAGTCCTCTTCATTCGGAAGAAGTTTTGTAAAATCTTGTATAACTGGTAAACATGAAGCAATAGACGAAAACATGCTACACAAAAAATGTAGATCTCTTTAAAACACAAAATTTATTTAAAAGAAGCCTTTTTTATGGCATAAGCCATTTCTGAGATATCCATTATTAAGGGTTCAAATTGCTCATTTCTCGGCCATTCTCTTCAAGTCCTTTCAACATTCAGTTTGTTGCAATTGCATGAAAACAGTATGGAATTTTGAGGCCAGCATATAGCATCCAGTTCTTAAACATTTGACTACCACTATTCTCTTTGTATTTCATTATAGCTAGTAGCTATTTCTGCAAAGGTTTATTTGGATTAAAATGTAGCAGGTAAAAAAATAAGCTTGGGTAAGAACAATTTGTATACCCATTAATAAACGATAGAGGGTAGAGAAGGTCATGTGAATGTATCATCAGATTTTTTATTGGCTTCCTTACCAATTCTTCATTGAAATCAGTACATTATGCCACATGATGTTTTCTTCACTAATATTGAGTTATGTATTTAGACATCTAAATACTGTGCGTCCCATTAGAACAGCTCATTTGACAGAAACATGATGAGATAATAATGAACAATGTCAGTACTATATGATCAAACAGCACAAATACTGCAGAATAGTAAACTTAAAAATAAAGCACAAAGTACCTACCACTATCTCAAGCATAAATTATGATAAACTCATTTATTCTCTAACTTAAATAATGATGCAATTATGCATTTGAAAATTTCACCAGCCTTTTAAAAAATAGCAATTGATAAATCTAAAACAATATCCCTGAAGCTGGAGATAAATCTAAGAAACCATGGATACAAAGGTCTTACTTTTATTAATAAATAAAGAAGCATCACTCACAAAACCAAATTAATAATGCCTCTGAGGAAATTTAGTGAGAATACTTGTCAAATGAGACTGCAATGTTATAAGAAAACTTAGAAAAAGTAAAATTAGAAAATAAGCAGTAACAAGAGAAAACTTTTGGTCATTGCAAACAGCATTGTAAAATTAGGTATGATGGAAAAAACTGTATAATGAGCTAAATAAATATTTCATACTATCATTGATGCTAACAAGTGTCATGAAATGCTGAACAATATCAAAAGGGGAACAGAACTTATGACAGAATAATTTGTAAGACATTGAAGAGATGCTCAAAAAGGATTTCAAACAATATAAGAATCAATTAATCTGTCATTTATTGAATACAAGCTCTTTGAATGCCAAAAATAAAAAGGCTAGATTTGTGGTATAAAGGGGACAGTAGTGCAGATCCTATAGCAAGGTCATCAGTATTATCAAACTTAACAGAAAAACTCTAGTTGTTCTTGGGCTTCAAGCCAGGTGAATTGTGCTTGGAATACTGACATTTCAGGAGTGCACATGTCTCCCATCTTCAGGATTCAGCTCTTTATAGAAATAGTTGCAAAAACCCAACTGTAACTGTTTAAATACCAGTTTGGATTTAGAAAATACCAAGTACTCTCATTCATAATATACCCAATACAGGAAGCAATGGGTAAAAAAGTATACTAGAAGCAGAAATTTTCAAAGATTTTGGCAAAAGCATTTGACACTGCATATCAAATACTTAAACAAAAACTAGAATGGAAAGGTAGAATCAGATGACTGAAAAATTCAATGCCATAGCCGGGATTTGAACCACGGATCTCCCGGTCTCCGTCCGGTTGCTCTAACCACTGAGCTACCATGGCAACATGCTGACACGACATTAAATTCTCCAGCTGATTCGCATTTTTTTTTTTTTTTCCGGTAAACCACAAGGAGATCTCAAATTGTATTGAGATGTCATACCCCAATGGCGACTTACAAACATTGTAAGTACTTAAGTCCCGGGCTTTATAGTTGCAACCACTATTAGGTCAATTAATGGAATTTGGAATTAATTGACCTAATAGTGGTTGCAACTATAAAGCCCGGGACTTAAGTACTTACAATGTTTGTAAGTCGCCATTGGGGTATGACATCTCAATACAATTTGAGATCTCCTTGTGGTTTACCGGGAAAAAAAAATGCGAATCAGCTGGAGAATTTAATGTCGTGTCGGCATGTTGCCATGGTAGCTCAGTGGTTAGAGCAACCGGACGGAGACCGGAAGATCCGTGGTTCAAATCCCGGCTATGGCATTGAATTTTTCAGTCATCTGATTCTACCTTTCCAACCCTCTCCAACACACGGCTTGTGTGAAAGAACAATTAATTCCAAAAACTAGAATGGTTTGGTGTTAGAGGTAAGTCAAAGAGATGGTTCTAAGACTACTTAAAAGATAGGAAATAGTATGTAACAACCACACTAATGATATAGGAAAGGTGCATAAATGTACCTCAGAGTTTAATTCTTGGGCCATTGTTATTTTTAACATATGTTGCTAACATGGGCAAACTCAAGCAGAATGGTAAAACTGAGTTCTTTGCGGATGGTACTGCAATCTTTTATGCATCACATGTTGAGCAAACTGCTTTTTGTCACTGTACCAAATTTCATGAGCAGCATTACACAATTTGTGTTTGCTTAAACCAAAATGCTTGAGCAACCTATGAAAAGATGCAGACAGATTAAGATGAAACTGTGGTAGAACATGTTTCCAATGACATCAGTCATTGAAAGCTTGCAAAAGCTCTGAACTGTGCGGAGAAGTTGATGCAGCAGTAGAAGCCTTAACAGAGATGATAGGCACTGCCGCTGTCATTTAATAGTCATGTTTGAGTACTATAAGAATGTTCTGTACCGATTAAAGAAGATCGCACATGGAAGGAAAGGAAGGAGTCTTTATTGAACAACAGAAACTGCATCATGATAATCTCTGGCCTCATATTGCTAATGTTTGTAGTTGAGCCCTCAGCAAAACAAAGGCTTCACCACTGTAATGCCTTACAGCCTGGATCTAGGCCCATGCAAATTTCTTCTCAACCTAGGAACCAAAAAGGAGTTTCAGGGATGTCAGTTTGCAATGAAATACAAATGGTCAGTCTTGAAGCATCTCTCAAAGAATGACTTTCAGCACATTATCCATGAGAGACAGCAGAGTCTGGATGGGTGCATTGCAATGGTTGGCAATACTATGAAGGGAGCAGAAGTCCATGTTTGCAACCTTTGATAATAAATGGCTGACAACATCAGTGCCAGTCTTTATTGAATAATGCTCATATCTTTCCTTATCAGGATAAACCTTTAACTTTTATTTTTCTTATAAAAGCTAATGAACTTTTCTCATTAATATGCAAATACACCACACGTGTGTCCAAATACTCCAGCCTTAAGCTCATTTCCTTCCAACAACTCTCATTTTCTAATTGCCAACCCCAAAATATTATATCCAAGAGAGTAACACTCAGAGCAATGTGCCTATATGGTATATAATATCTCTAAGCTGGCTTCTTATTAGACATTTGACATCTTTAAGAGATAAAACAACTTCCCCAAACATACATTCTATCAAGCATTGAAACATTATTGTTGCTTTTATTTTTACTGTAAGGTATTTTTACATCTAAATGTTTTGAATGAAATTCTGATAAGGATATGTTCTAAATACCTCTTGAAGGACTGAAATGTGCTGGAACTAAAAAACTTTTGTAGACAAGACCAAACTTAATAGCCATGTTTGTTTTTTTCTACATGCCGTAAGCTTGACACGCTATCTCAACCCATTCTCCATTCAACTGTCTCAACTTTCCATCAACTTTTTCGTTTAGCATTAGTTTCCAAGTTTTCCCCTGAATTTATTTTGTAAAACTCCCTGCCCCCTCTATATTTTCATTCAGTTTTGTAGTGTATTAAATTTTATTTCATTAATTGATATTGTAAAACTGATCACATGTTAGGAGAATAAAGATAAAACAAGATTTGCATTTAATATTCAGAAAGAAAAGTGAAACAGAAGAGTCCTATGTACAGAAACTTAGTAACATTTTGCAATATTATTAAAATTGGAAGCACTATTAACTGTTGAGTTACTTTCATTGCTATTCACTTATTTTTAAAAACCTACTTCACATTATAATCCAGTTTTATTTCAGTAATAAGATGGTAACAAGTGTTTTGAGGAAGGACTTTAGAAATACATTCTAGGGTTAATTGATTTTACATCTCCGATTCTATTGTTAATCATTTCTGGAAATGGTTGCACATGCACAATGAGATATTGACATCATGTTACAAAAATAACACCAACAGTAATGACCTTAGGAGCTTGCCAGATGGGAATAGGCCAAGATGTGCTTCTTTTTGTTATTGTGGACAAGCGCACTATTCTAAAAATACTCATTCAGTAAAATAGAATCATTTCTTTGTTTGTAGTATAAATATCACTTCCACATAAGGCATTTCCAAGGATTTTAGCTGTTTCTTTTTAAACTCCATATAAGGCTTACATACTCTTACTAGTGCCTGAAATTAGAGAAGACAGACTGTTCCAAAAATGCATTAACAAACATAACCTGAAACTGTCATCTTCTATACGCAGCTGCTGGCAATAAGCTTCAAAGAAGTATTTTACTGTGGGATTTCATCATCATGTGAGAAAGAAAAAAATATGACAGGACCAAGCAGTCAGTAGCTTTATTGTCAACCATAACAGCAGGCATATCAGAAAATACTAAATTTGGGCAGCATTTTCATAGAAATGAGCACCTAATGATAAAACAGCATTTCATATTAATATTTTGATGTAATACTTTTATCCTTTTGTGCATTATAATTTTTATTGATTAGTGACATCTCACTTGGAATTTAGGCTGGACATAAGCACATCAAATCTGATATAGGTGCATATTATGTTCTTACTAATAAGTGTATGTGATCAGAGTTTTTTTTTTCAACTGTTGGTCTGGTAATACATTTCTATTTTTTGTTTGTTTTGTTTTTCCTTCCTTCCTTTTTTTTCCCCTCCCCCAATAAAAAGTGCAATTTTGTTTATAAATGTTCTTTTCTCATAACATGATTGACTTTCATTTATTTCTTCAAGCTTTAAGTTTCTAGTTTTCTTCCTTGTTAGCCCTGTTTTCTCCAACACCTTAACATTTATTTTGTTGCAATGAAACTAAAACTCCCACCCTTCAGAAAAAAGTTCTGTATGTTTCATATTGAATTTTTTTTAATTCATTTGTATAGGCCCCTTTAACTTCTTTGGCCATATCGGGGACTTTAACTTGAGAAACAACTGATGGCATTATTACTCATTAAACTGTATGTTTTCTTAGCATTGACTTTTAATACTATTAAATACACCTGTATTCACTCTCATATTCATACTTCCAGACTCTACAAGGGATAGGGATTAAATAAACATTCTCTGCCCCAGCCGGGAATCGAACCTGAGACCTCTGGTTTGAGAAATCAGAATGCTGACCACAGAAGAATTTATTTTTGTTGTGTCTATTACATATATTAACCACCATCAAAGCTGGAGAAGTATTCATTCAATTGAAAAACAAATTTTAGATTTTACTGGAAAAGCATGTTTTCAGGTAGCCAGAACCCCCCCACCCCCTCCCCCCCAAAAAATCTATTAAGAAAGAAGGTTCATATGCACCTACCTGCATAACACTCCCTCCTCCTGCCAATCTTTGAATAGCGTAACTCAAAATGAAAAGTTGGATAAATATTAATTTTTTATTCAGGTCAGGTAGTTTTAGGGGTGCAAGGTAAAGAGTTTCCCAGAATTCTCTGTATTTGAATTATCCCTTTAAATATTTACATGCAATATTTTTTATAATTTCTTAGAGTCTAAAAAGTCACAGCTCTGATTAAAATATCTTAGGTTTGAGACACTGATGTGAATATTTTCCTTACGTTTCATTCTTAGTGGATTCTATATTAGTTAGAAATCTAAAAGATCAGAACTCATTAAAACATACAATTTGTATCAAATAATTTATTCATAGTGATTCTACTTTTTTTCTGCACGAGCTAATGACAAACAAAATTTAACTTTTCGTTTAAACATGTGAATGATGCCAGGATTGTGTGTATAAGAAAGTCCATATTGCTTAATTTAAAATCATTTCCAAGCAGACAGAGCACAACTCGAAAACAAAGAGTTGAATGAATTACAAACTTGGTATTCAGCATCTTCCAAAGATGTGACACTAAGATTTTCACTTCCCCATCCCAAACTAACTTTTAGGTGGAAAAATGTTTGTTATTTTTTAATGGCTCTAATAATACAGATTAAAATACCACATGTTTAAAATATTTGCATGATTAACAAAATGTATATCTTGAATTTTCTGTTAATAGCCTATGAAGTCTTCATTTGAATGAATTTTGTGTAACTGGTAAACTGAAATAGACACAAACTTAACACTTAAAAAATGCAGATCCTGTTAAAATACACATTTATGTTAAAGTTCATTGTGACACAACCATTTCCAATATATTTATCGTTATTGGTTTGAATTTTGTAATACTTAATACTTTCTTCAAGTGGTAAGTCACCATTAGTTGTTATTCTCCCCCTCCCCTCCCTTGGATGGCAATTGTAAAGAGTATAGAATTTCAAAGCCCTCACAAACCGACTGGCTTTTGAAGCTTTAACTATCACTTCAGTTGTATTATACTTGTACCTGAACAAAATGTTGAATAAAACCACTTCTGCAAATGTTCATCATAATTAACAAACGTAGATAAAAGAATAAGCTTTTATGAGAATAGTTTGTAGAACAGTGGCTAGAGAAAGTCATGTGAATGTTACACATAAAAAAATTCTTACATGGTTTCGTAGGAAAATTAGTTTGAGATGTAGAGATTCCAGGCTCATTCGAGCATTTCACCCATTTCATTCATTCATTGATCGTCCGATATGACCCACTAGGTTAAAGAATGTTAAGTTTCAAGCCAAAAAGCAAAAATAAAAAAATTAAATTGTGGTGAAACAAGACACCTGTAAGAAAGGGAAGATGATAAAAAATGTACATTAGTCGCTGTTCTATCATATACTTCAATAAGACATACCTCAGTTCTCTATATGGAGGGTTGCCCCACTTAAGTTCGGATGTTTTTTGCTTATGTTTTTTCATGGCAAGATTCCGTTTCACCACCACATATTGTGTTCAATGTGATTTCCAAGGGCTTTAACTATGGCTCTACAGCACAATTTCCATTGAAGAAGGCTGCATCTAAGAAGAGGAAGGGGGATGTTAGCCCACTCCTCCTGGTAGACTTTCCAGATTTCTTGAATTGTGGTGGGATGCCAAGAGACAAGACACTGTTTCAGCAGACCATATCCACAAAAATCCATTGGTGATGCATCTGGTGACTTCACAGGGATCCTTTGAAATGGTATCACATTGATACCCATTTCCATAGCTTTCCGGTGGTAGTAATGCTGGGAAGATCGAGAAGCATGACTGGATGCTTTATCCATGTGGATCCAAACATTTGGGGCATCCTCACCATACAACCAAGGAATCTCTTCATCAAAAATTGGGTCCATAACATTCCTTTGATAGGTGGTTGCATTAATTTTTACATGTTGGCAACTCTGTGAATGCCGAGTTTCCCCCAAGAGCAATAACCTGCAACCACCATGAATCCCTTGGAAAACTATTCCTTGTTCTCCCAAATAAAGTTGGAGTGCCCCTTTTGGCCCAGTTGATGGTAATAAATGGCTCTGGGTTTTTTGTGTCATCTGGATAAACCCATGCTTCATCTTGCATTGGTGAAGCGTTCTCAGATGTGCCGCTCTTTCAAGGCATGTCCACGTGCTTTATGGCACCATTCTAGATCCAAATTGCTGTATATTATCTCATAGACGGTCCCTTTGGATATTCCAATGCGGCTGGAAATGCTTCTTTGAGTTGGTGGGTTTTCTTGAGTCACTGTTGCACTCACCTTGGCTACTACTGCTTAGGTCGTGTTGGTTGTGGCCTTTTTCTTGCTAGTCTTTTGCACACTGAGCCTCAGGTAGGAATCCATTTTTATGCAGCTATGTTATACGTCCCACATACGACTTACTTATGGTAAGACCTTTTTGTTTGCACCTTTCCACTATCATTGAAAGGCTGTAACTGGCATCAGAAAGCCCAACAATGTACCTCTGCCACATGTCAGCGATTGTTGAAGCCATTACGAGTAAACTTTGCCTCAGACTGGCCCAGCAGATAGCTGGCACTGTAGTGAGCTGATGCAATAATAAACATAGGCAGTTTGACCAATGATAGGAGTGGGAAGGTGATTCAAAGTTGTCCAAGCTTAAGTGGGGCAACCCTCCCTATGTGACAAAAAGTGCAGAAAATGGGTTTTTTTTTTTTCTTCTTTCTTTTCACCTGCTGAAAAAACATTCACAGACTAAAATTATTTATCTTTATGCAATTTATTTGTCTTTATGCAAAGAATTACACCCTAAGAAAGATGACCTCTATACCCCTTCCACCTGGTACAAGAGTTTTGTAGTCTAATGAGATATTAAAAAATCTTATTTGAAAAACACATTAACATGAGTGTGAATGAGCATTTCAGGAAGGATGTTTGGATGGAAATTAGTTATAAGAAAAATCTGCCTCAGGATGGGGCAACAAAAATTGAACTTGCCGATTGTAGAAAAAGCTTTTTAACAATGCAGGAAAGCTTTGGAAATGGCCAATCAAGAATGATGAAACCTACTACTTAGAAAATCTTGTGATAAGTTAAATAAACATCCCCACGAAAAGCATTCTTGGGATGTTTTAGAATTTCCGAAATGATAATTTGATTTGATGCAACATAATTTATAAGTGTTTTACAGCACTAAGATGTTTGTAACAATGTGTTCTTATTATAATTGTAGTTATGCCAGTACTATTTAATTAACAATATAGTAATCAAGTTACCATTGTGGCTGGAACATAAGTTATTTAAAGTCATGTTAATTCTGTGATTATGAAAGAATATCACAGTAACATTGTAAATTGTTATGTAGTTATAGAGCTTCGCTGAATTAAACATGATTCATATTTTTGCAAATTAACTCAACAGAGTTTTGTCAAATAACTCTGTAATGCATTAACAATCCCTTTTCTTTTAACATACTCAGGAAAAGAGTGTAAATCAAAGAAAGGAGAGATTTATAGCTGTTGTGTTGGAAAGCATGTTAGATTGTAATGAGTGATAGTGCATTTCATATGTAAATTGACCCATTGCATGGCAGATCTGCTATGGCGGCCACAGCTCTTGCTTCCAAGCAATCAGATAAAATATCCCTGGGACCGAAACCACTAAGTTTGTAATGATTGAGGTTCTCAAAATGGCAGTTACCATTAAAATGAAAATAAGCCCTTACTATCATAACAGATGCTGGAAATGTTCACTTCATGCATCCATAATTCCACACATCTCTGGCATCTTTTCATGAAATTGTCTCTCATGTATGCAATTCCACTCTGAAACACAGCTAATATCCTTTTCTAATATTTTCTTGCAGTTCTTCTAATGTGTGTGGGTTTGACCTATTTTTCAAGTTTTCCCATCAATAAAACTCGCTTCATGTGAGATCCAGGAGGACCTCAATTCTTTACCAATTGTCCCATCTTCAAACATTTCCTGAATTAAATTTAATATCTATGTAAGGTAATAGCATCTTGTTAAAAACACCCAGACTGAATTCAGTATTGATCAGCTGATCAAAAAATGGTATGAGAGTATTATTTTAATAACCTACGTTTATGATAACTGCATAAAATATTGGCTCTATTATGCTATAAATATTTACTGCACACCATACTCAATTTTGTCATCATGTAATAAGTTATTCTGGATTGAAACTTAGCCATGTAAATGTAATTGTGCTTTATCAGAGAAGATTATTAAGTGGATCAATTAGCTCATCTTTAACATTCCTCAAAAGCCAGTTACTAAAATTGTGATTTTCTGTAAATATGTTGCAGAGATTCTTAAGGAAAATCTTCTATTCATTCTCCAACTTTATTTAATTTTGCCTCAATACGCATGTGATCATTTACTCCTTCACAGCTTATCAAGTATCAAACCTGCTTCCCTAAAGTTAATTGCCCTCCGCCGGGTTTCAACCCGCGACCTCGGGAACACAAGTACGATAGTGGCAATTGTACAGTTAATACTAAAATGCATCTTAGGTAATTAAACCAGCAATCACTGTTATTTTTTGACATCTGTATACAAACAAATTTTTAGCAGCAAATCCTACATCTTTACTACTTGTGAGAAACTTTTGTGAAAAGAAATAACGGACTACGACAAACGTTGTTTAGTGTTGTATTAGAAACGAGCGAGATGGATTGGCGGTAACGTAAGGGGTTCGCATTGGGGAAAGGGTCCAGGATTCGACTGCCGTTGGGCCTGCCATTCTTCACATTTTACCTTATTGGTAGGCAAATACCGGGATTAATTATATAATGCCATGAATTGTTTGTCATTTCACTTCCTTATCATGTTTAGAGATCGAAGGATCAGGCGAGTGGACGATGGGCGAGATGTATGGCGGTGGAGTTTGCTTTGTGGAATGGTCTGCCCTGGCATTCATGCGGGACAGGTCCTCGAGAGACCTCTCCGTAGGCCTGTGGGATGCTTGGCCGGCGTCAGGATATAATATCTGGGGATGTTAGAGATTCCACCTGTGTCCGAGCCTGCCGCCCCAGTTTTGGTCAACCTCTGTGTGCTTTGCTTTACCCCTTTCTGCTGGAGGTTTCCAAAAGCACAATAGGCGACTGTGCGCTTAAGTGACTAAATCCTCCTCCGCTTCCTGATAATCACAACAATTTATAAATGTTGGTTTCGTTAGAACCTAATGTAGCTGTTACTGAACTGATTGTAGAATTACCGCAAGCATAATAGTGAAGATGGCTGCAAACTCTGTGTCCAGCAGATAGGGTTGCAGCGGTTCCTAAACTGTGGGTCGCGACCTGCTTTTGCATGGCTTCTCTCTTGGTGGATGCACACCTAGGAATTCTGTTACACATTGTCTTCTAACATCCCTTCAAGATGATGTAATCAGTCACATGTGCATGAAAATCTGTTGTTGCAATGTATACTTACTTAATGGCATTATTACAACACAACTAAAAATACTGGGAATATATAAGCAACTAAATTACCAGGACTCACCTAAAGTGGTTAGAAAGACTATACACAGCAGTAGTTGAAGCTAAAATGCTATATGGAAGTATAGGTGATAGAGGAAGACTAGAGAGATGTGGATTTGATTCACAGGAACTTCTGTAAGCAAATTCTGGGACTACCTGAAACCTTGGGGTTGCATGGGCAGAATTAGGGGGAGTAGGGAGCAAAGGAAAAATAATGGTGAGAGTTTTAAAATATTGGTTTAGCTTAGAGTTCAAATGAACAAAGTAATTCAAAACAAAGACTGACTTCCCAGGAGAACATTACATAGTGTAGCACTTGGATTAACAGAATTAAAATTGTTTTGGGAAAAATTGGTGAGGGATGACTTGGAGAGAGAGAGAGAGAATTAAAAGAAAGAGGCTTTTGGAAAGAAACTAAATTACGAAGTGATGATATTGAAATTCAGGACACACTTGGTAGTTTTGAAAACAAAAAGTTGCTCAAGATTTTCAGGGAGTTAAAGTTAGAATGGGGAAGGAAAAATTATATGGATAAGGGAGAAGAGATTTAGACAAATGTCCAATGTGCGAAATGAAAGATAATTTTTGGCATGTGATTCTTGAATGTGAAGAAACTTAAGTAATGAGAGAAAAATTAAGGTTGGAGAAATGGGCTAACTTGCAAATAGATATTATAAGTAAAAATTGTTAATAGTAAAATCAGATAGGGATATTAGATTGGTAGTTATTTTGGAAAGCTAAGGAAGATGAAGTAGATTCTATGGAAATAAATAGTGGGTAAATATTTTGTATAGGGAGGCCACGTAACAAAATAATTGCATTTTAAAGCTTACTGTGACCAATAGAGTAGTCAGCAACTTGCAAGAGTGGGTTGCAATGTATTCAGTTAAGAGTTGCCTTATTTAATAATAATTGAATCAATTTTATTTCAACTTTTATAACTTATACATTTCATACAAAAACAAATTTTAATCACAATGATACATACCATTAGTTACTCTTTCCATTTTCCTAACAAACTATGTATGCTCGAATTGCCTCTGGCATAAATATATCTAACACTGTGGTATCTATAATTACACTAATGTGTGATAAGGTTAACAAAATGAATATTAATTAATATATACCTATGTATATATGTGCAATGAAATAAATTTATCTATCATAAGCACTAAATTCCCTTCTGAATTACTGCTTTTGCTGGACCCAGAGATGAACAAAAGTTAAACGAAGATTATAATATGCAAGGAATTACTAATCCAGCCACCTACCTGGCATGCTAGTCCTATCACCCTTCTGCCATGATGTGTTGGCTGGCCAACTCATATATGAAAAGCATGCTGGTTCAATCAGTCATTCTTTTATCTTTTTATTAGAGGAAAATATTTAGGATTAAAAGTGTCCTTTCCTGATTGAATGTAGGTTAGAATGGAATGACTAGCATTTCTATATGTAAACTAACATTATGATTTGTACTTGATCTAGTTAAATTATTCATATTTTATATTCAACACAAGCAGTTTTAAAAAAAGAACTTTTCTCTTCCTTGCCTGATAGGTTAGATTAGATCCTCGCCGTGGTGGAGATCTTGAAGCAGTCTCATCTGCCAATCTTGCTTTCCATCGTGTTCTTCGAAATGGTCTTGCAGAAAATTTACGCTCACTTGTTTTGCGCTCAGTATGTGACAATGAGATACTGAAGCTTCTTGGGCGACATTGTGTGCATCTCCGTCATTTGGATGCTACATCTTCCTGGCTTGTGAATGATGTTGGACTTCATCACCTGTGTTTCAAAGTGAGTTTTAAATTTACATAATTTATTAGAATTATATTTATTGATAACCTTGATTGCTAGCATAACATAGGATTAATCATATGATTTTTTAAATGTTTCATCAGTATGTTCTTAGAATGTGTCATCTGCTTGTTTAAGAAATGTAAAAATCTGCAAACTTATAGTTTCCATATTAAATACTATAGAGTGATACTTTCATCAGTCTGGCATCACTTTTTTATCATGAACTTAAGGAACATTTTCAGAAACTGTTGACTGTTGTCTCCATCATCAGATTAGGCTCACTGCTATACTTCCTCCTGTGATTTATGGATGGATGTTGGTGGAGTTGCAGTTATACTGTTAATGAGATCGTTATCATGAGACATCAACATTTATATAAACTACTTATGAACAACACAAAGGACAGACTTTGAGCTGTAAACAGTTCCAGACATTTACAAAATTGGTCCTGATGGTTGTGGGAAACTACACATAGGGAGGACAGAGGAACATATATGTAACATGTAATTAGATTGATAAATCAGCAGTGCATTTTTTAACCATAAATCATCATCTAAAAGACAACCCAAAGGTTTTAAAAGCCATTCTGATACCTGCTGAATTCTTTGCTTTGGAAAAATAGTTTATACATAAAAATAAGTATAATTTGTTAACACAGTGCATTCAAACAAAATACAGAAAGAAGCACAGCTGTGATTCTAGGCTGATGCAAACAATACAAGGTGTAATCAAAAAGTTTCCAGAATGGCTTCACAACATTTCTTTAATTCTTACCCAGACTGTACATGCAGCGTTCCAGGTCACGTGACTTCCTGTGACCATACAGTGACGAGGTAGACGCTCTGAAGTGAACACGTGTTTTGCATGTGCTGCGATTTTTCTGCATAGCAAAAATGTCGGATTACGAAGAGCAAATAACAAATATCAAATTTTGCTTTAAACTCGGTAAAACTGCAACAGAAGCCTATGAAATGTTAAGAACAGCTTATGGGGAGGAAGTTATGGACAAAACTCAAGCATTTGAGTGGTTTTCGTAATTTAAAAGTGGTGTGACATCAGTTAGATGCAGATCGTTCGGGGTGACCCTGTTCCAGCAAAAGTGATGAAAATATCAATCAGGTGAGGGAAATGGTCTTAAATGATAGGCGCATTACAATAAGAGAACTTTCTGACTCATTAGGACTCTCCTTTAGAAATGTTCAAAGCATTTTGAAAGACAATTTGGACATGAGAAGAATTGCTGCCAAGTTCGTGCCCCGCCTGCTTTCAAATGACCAAAAGGATTGCCTGTACAGATCTTAAAGAACAGCTACAAAATGACCCACAGTTTATGGAGAAAATTATTACTGGTGATGAAACATGGATTTATGGGTACGATCCAGAAACGAATCAACAATCTTCACAATGGAAGAGTCCATCTCCACGCCCAAAAAGGGTCAGACAAGTTGGATCCAAAGTGAAGTCAATGATGATTGTGTTTTTTGACATTAAAGGCATTGTACATAAGGAATTTGTGCCACAGGGTCAAACAGTGAATCAAATGTTCTACAAACAAGTGCTGCAAAGATTAAGGGAGAATGTGTGATGCAAATGACCGGAGAAATGGAGGAGTGGTGACTGGTTCCTGCATCATGACAATGCGCCCGCACACAAAGCCCTTTCTGTTCGCCAATTTTTTGATAAAAATAGGATGAATACTGTTCCCCATCCCACCCATTCTCCAGCTTTGGCACCAGCAGACTTTTTTCTTTTCCCGCGACTTAAAATGCGGTTCCAAGGACACCGTTTTGAGGACATTGATGTCATCCATCGTGAATCGTAGAAGGCTCTGAACATGTTGAAAGAAGAGGACTTCCAGAGATGCTTCCAGCAGTGGCAGAAGCGCTGGGACAAGTGTATCAACTTCCAAGGAGACTACTTCGAGGATGACAGTGCAGATTAGACAAAACAAACTGTTGTATAGTATTTATGCTGTCATTCCGGAAACTTTTTTATCACACCTCGTAGTTTCTGAAGCATGTTCCATAGGCTCATAATAAAAATGAAGCTAGAGTGATACAAACCCATCTTGAAGCAGTTGGTAAGTTAAAAATATTCAAAGTCCTTTCCCAAGAGAAAATAGTGAAACTAAAATTCTTTGTTGTAGGTAACATTTTAGCAAACAAAATAATTTGTCCCAAATCACTACACTGAGTAGTTCGTCCATCTCTTATTATTTGGTTTTATACACCCTGCAGACTATAGACTAACCTGCAAACATCAGTTTCAGATAGCATTCTAGATTAACAGAAAGATGCTGTGCTTAAATTGATACTCTAGAAGACAGTAGTATTGCTTAGCATGCAATAGTTCAGTCAACAGCACATCCTGCAGGGGCGATTCTTGCTGAAAGCAGAGGGTAAACAGTTCACCCTGCACCAGCTCTGCTTTGTACTAATCAGAAGCAAGAGGATTAAGGGAGGTAAAAGTCCAAAACTTATTTAAAAATGCTTAAAATATAATGAGCCAGAGACTGCTTTGTTAGTATGTTCTGTTGTAGATTGTTGAATCATAAATTAAATAGGACCCAATGACTCAACAACCATAGTGTTGGATGTTTGCGGGCCCTTAGTAATGCAGCAACTTAGTGAAAAGGATATGTAAAGGGTAATGTGTACAGATAAAATTATGTATTATAGAACTTATATGAGAATTAATTTATGTAACTAACGAAGTGAAATAAAATATCTATCTATCTAGTATGTTCTGATTAAAACAAGTGTGTGAAGTGTAAAAGTGTTTCAGTTTCGACTCATTGTGTTTTAAGCATTTTTAAATTTATGATTCACTTCATGTATGTAACTTTGATTACTCAAAAACTTATGTTTTGTTTTGTTTTTTTATTTTGGGGACTCCTGAACTCCTAATACAGCTCCATGCTAATAAGAAATACTTTTTTTATGTTCCATTTATATGCCGCCTTTAACATCTAAGGTCATATTGGCGGCTTTGCCTTTGGAACAATTCGCAATGGTGTTCACTCACTGTGGTGCTAATCTGTGGGGTGGTATTACTTCAGATTATTACACTAAATTCACACACACACTCTCATTCATACTTCCAGACTCTAGGAAGGATGGGGAAAAATTTTGGCTAAGAAAAAAAATTCCCAAGCTTCAGCTGGGAATTGAACCCGGGACCTCTGGAATTGGAGGTTAGCATGCTAACCACCAGACCACGGAGGCAGTCCAAGAAATACAGTGAATTACTATGTGATTGGTGGTACACATATTATAAACTACAACACATCTGCCAATCTACATAGTAGCACAGTTAGTGCTCAGTACCATTGGCATGAATTCCAAGATGCTCAATCCAGGTTCAAAACCTCCCAAGGTATTTCTGAAATTCTCCATAGATTCTACATAACACAAAATAGGTGAGAAAACTGAACATTTCGTGATTTATGTATGGTTTTCTTTTTTATCATTTTTGTGCACCTTGTTCAACTTGGACATCGTAACTACAGGAAATAAGAAAACAGCATTTCTTCTCAATATTTCTTGGATAAATTACCAGTCTCTAAACCCAAACCATACACTTCAGTAAAATGTCTCATAAAAGAAGCAATCCAACCCGTGAACAATACTAGACTCCGAGCAGCAGAGAAAACAAAAGAAAATAGGAATGCCTGTTGCAAATTCAAGAATCCATACATCTGCCATAGAAAATAGCAGTCGCACAATTCAGGTTAATAACCAAACATCACTGCATAGCAAAATACCTGCATGGATCTTCACAACTCCTAAATGCATCTCATGTAATGATACAGAATAGGATATGGACAAACACCATCTGGACAACTACATTGCATTACAAAGTGAAGATTGCAGGACAGCGAATTGCTGGAGAGCGAGACTGCTAATGACTCTGGTGTCAAATGCAGCACATTAGAAAACAACAACATATCTATTGGATAAAGTGTTTCCAACACTTGCTCAAAAATCTAGAGATTATTGATGAAACTTCTTTAACTAGCTATTCAAAATGATGACCTCCATTGATACAGACTGTGTGCAATGCTGCATGATGAAAGTGAAGGTAGCATACTCTCTTAAGATGACCTTTGAAGAAATGTGTGTGTATTAAGTGGTCACCCAAAATGACACACAATACATTTATGTATTCCCCATTGGTCATGAAATGCTGCCTTTCTTGAAGGTTATCTACACTCCAGTAGTATATGTTGTGGCAATTCACAGTTCCATTGTTGTGAAACTGCAATTCATCAACAAAAGTTTGGATAAAAGGGCTGCATCAGGTTCACTCTGCATAATATCTACTGCAAAAAGTTACTCAAGCATCAAAGTCACACCATGGAGCTCCTAGCATACCTGCAGGTTCTACTGCTGAAATTTATTGTTATGCAGTATTCGCATAACTGACAACAATGCAGGGATTAGTAAAGACAGCATATAAAACAACTCTTCATTATGGCCAGAGGTAATTGCTGATTCTCCAAAAATCTACGCTTTTAATTTCCCTTGTCATATGTAAACAACACTCAATATTGCAAAACCGGAATCTGTTTTCATACAGGCATTCCAATGGGCTTCTCCAAACATAAGTAACACGTCAATACTCATCATTGAAATGCATTGTGACAGACTGATTCTAGTATGAGTTGTGGCATTCATATGAAATAAGGTTATGCTGTATACAAATGTAATGTAATCTAATTGAACATGTCAAGACCTGCAGTGAGTTAGAAAGTATTCTCAAACCATTTTGAGGTTCTAGCTTACCAAACTGTGTAAACAAAATTCTAATTTTTAACTATCCTAGGAACAAATGATAATGCATTTTAGGTGTTCTGGCATTTTTCATGGTTTTTATTAATTTTATACTCTTCGAAAATTGTAGTAGGTAATTGTCCAAATTTTTATGTGCAGCTTCTGTTTTCAAAACAATTATATTCAAAAATATTGAAAACTGCAGAACATGTAAACTAAATTTTTGTTTACTCTTTATACATTAGTATTAATGTTACAATTTCTTGGAGTGACAGATGTATACTCTGTATCACAACGTGTACCTTGATGGTTGAAAAGAAAAAGAAAAATGTTCACACACGTGCTGCAGCTGAAACTACTGACACAACTGTGAACAAGGGAATGTACACTGATGCACTGAACCGCAGGGACCATGTTCACTCTTTTCCTTAGTTCATCATCAATTATTATACTTATATTTTTTTATTATTTGTGAGTGAGCCCATTTAGGTTTATGCAAATTACTCAGACATTTCTTTGTCTTCCTTTGAATTCATAATTCTCTCATTCTTTGGCTGTGGACTTTCTTTCTCTCCTGTCTGTCCATGTTGTTCCAGTTTTTTTCTTCAGTTTGTCCTCTTGGTCAACTTACCACTTATGCACTTTGATTCTAAAGATATCTCTGTTTAGGATATCTTCTTGCATAATTCCTGCTAATTTTAAGTTATTTTTTACTTCACTAATCCACTTTGTAGTATCTACTTGTGCTTTACTTATATTTTCATAGAATTCTATTATTGATTTTGTGAGCCTGTTTTAGTTTAGTATGTCCGTAAAATTTTAACCTTCTTTTTCTAATGTCACTGTGAAGCCTGTATACATTTTTATTTCATTTTTACTTCTGAGTATGTATTGTTCACCTGTGAATTGTGGACCTAAAATTTTTGTTATTTTGCATTCTTTTTTCTCAATTTTTTTTATATCTGCTTTTCTGTTCAAAATTAATGTTTCTACTCCATAAAGGCACTCTGATTTAATTACAGTATTATAATGCCTTAATTTTGTATGCTTAGACATGCACTTTTTATTTTCTCTAGAATGTATAATAAGTGGGGGAAATATTGCATTTCACCCAAAACTTTGATATACCAACATTTCACCGGAAATACATGTTTAGAGTTCCCCTGAATCCAAATAAACATTTTTGGAAATGTGTGTGTCTGTCTGTGAACAGCATATCTCAAAACAATAAGTCAGATAAGTACCAAGCTTGGTATTTAGGTTCAGTATCTTCCAGGGATGCGACATGAAGATTTTTAAGAAAATCCCCCCCACCCCAACTACCCTTTACATAGAACATTTTTTTCAAAATTTTGATTTCCTAAAGAATGACTAACAATTTTTATTAAAATGCCATATATTAAAGATTTACATGACAAAATGTATATCTTGAATTTTTGGGAATAGCCTAGTAAGTCCTCTTCATTCGAAGGGAATTTTGTACAATCTTGTATAACTGGTAAACGTTAAGTGATAGATGAAAACGTACTACACAAAAAAATGTAGATCTCTTTAAAATGCACAATTTATTTCAAATAACTTTTTTGTGGCATAAGCCATTTCTGAGATGTCTGTTACTATGTTTTGAATTGTTCATCTCTTGGTCATTCTATAAAGTCCTTTCAACATTCAGCTGTTACTTGCAATTGCATGGAAACAGTACGGTTAAGGCAGCATACAGCGTCCAGTTCTTAAACATTTGACTATTGCTATTCTCTTTGTAGCCATATTCTGAGATGACTGAATGGGAGTAAGCAGCTTTCAATATTTTACTGATGAGGCTGGCATGGAAGCTACAGGGCTGCTGCATATACAGTTAAAACCTGCTCCCAAAGTTTTCTTTGCTCTTATTAAAAAATTGAAAACACATTCAGGGAAAGAAAATATGTGGCTTATCAAGATCTTTTACTTTCTCTTCTGCTTATCCATGGTGGATAGTCTTATGCTTAGAATATCTCTCTCCCTCCCGCTCCCCCCTCTCTCTCTCCCTCCCCCTCTCCCTCTCCCTCTCTCTCTCTCTCTCTCTACATGAATTAGAGCCTTGTTTTGACGGCATGAATCTATCATTTCCTCTCTTCACTCTACCTAAATATTCATGCATAACCCACTTCTTTCTCAGCCTCTTATCAACATTTTTATTGTTACAATATTTTCATTTTATTCCAGTTTGGGTCCCAAATTTCATCTTTCCCAATTTCCTTGCACTGCACCAAACGATGAAACATTCCTTCTCTTTCTAAGTACATAACACATACTTCCATACCTCTGTTTTTAAATCCTTTAAAATACAACCCCCCCCCCTGTTTGCATAAATGCATATCCCTTCTGCTCCTGTTCATCATAACTGTGAACCCTTCTTCCTGCCAGTCTTCCTTAACTATCCCTTACAATCTTGAGGAACTCTTATTGTTAAAATTTGACCATATATTTTGTCTATCAATATGTTCTCTCCTCCCTGCTTTCCTCCAGAATTCTATTGAGTTATTTTCTCTCCTCTGTCATAACATCTCCTACTTGTGTAGTACTCGGGTAGGATGTACTTAGCTGCAGTCTTTGATACAAAACTTGACATTATTTTTCAGATAACCATAATTGCTCAGGGGCTAAAGGGATATATCAATAACTGTATATCTTTGCAGGATCCAGAATCATGCGCAGTAGCTGCTGATGGCCACTGTGTTGATAATACAGAGTGGTTCTCCAAGGTGCAGCCATCAGATCTCAATATTTGTTGCAGAACCTTACAGGAAGTTCGTATTCAAGATACAAATACATCAGAAATTGGTGTTGCCATGCTGTTGTCTTTTATACCAAACCTCAAGTCTCTGGGGGGATTCATCTACTACAGGTTAGAGTTTATGTACTTTTCTTAGCACTGAAATTACAAATTATTGAGCGTTTTGATGATAATGGATAGCTGCTTGTAGAGAAAATAAGGGCTGCAGAATTTGAAAAGGGGTAACAAATGAGATAGGAAGGCATAGGTCCTCCTTCCATAGTACACACACAGACTATGATGCATTTTTCTTGCATAAAGGGTTAAGTGATTAGTTACTAACTCTGTGAATGATGAACTTCACTGTGGTATTTGTGGAGGGAATAGACAAAGTATCTGGCTTTCAATATAGATACACAAGTGCGTTCCAGTTCTGCACATTTGGAGTGGAACTCAATGATTGAATTGAATGCAGTTGAATTTAGTTTCACCATTGTAGTTTAACATAGTAGCTGGTTACATTAGAGGGTCCTAATAAAGTAAACAAGGTTTGTCCAAAAAGAAATCATACTTTGAAAATAGATCGCAATGTATCTATTTGCTTTACTACTTATTAGTGCAGTGTAGATGGATTATTCGGAAGTAAGGTACCATTTATTGCATACATATCTATATCTTGTTTCATTTTCATCTTAGAAACATTTATGTAAAGCAATAATTGCAGCAATTTTCTGGTGTAAATGAAATGAAGATTTTTAAAGAGCAATGCATGTGTATAAAATGTTTATGAAATGGGGCAAGATGTTTCTAAAACAGTAAAATTGTTGCTAGGACTAGCAAACAAAGCTAAAAACATTGAAGCAAATTCTACAATATGTAGATTTGTCTTTTTTAAAAGTAACAATCGAGGAGTATGCTTTGTGCATTATCATTAACACATTAGCATTTTGCTTCTTTACCCTCTGTTCATTTAAATTCATTACAGTTATCATTGCTGACTGGTCTTTGTAATATCATAGCCATCTACTATCTCATCACCCATTGTGGAGTACAAAACTCTAGATTATCACTGAGTTCAACAGGCTGTTTAGCTTCACTATAATATTGGCAGAGCAGACTTTGCATACAGTTTTCTTTTGGTGAGCACTTCATGCATGATGTAGTAAACATTGGCAGTGCTTATCTAAGTCTCGCTGGACAATAATTTGATGGTTATGCAGTGATTAGTGGCGAATAAAGCCCATATCTGCTTGACATTGTTAAATGTAACTCTTGGGGAGAAATTAAAGAAGAATGAATTAAATGCTTACACTAGGGTAGATAGGTAAGCACTATACTCGGTCCAGTCCAAGAAAGAGTCCTGGTCATTACAGCTGCTGTATAAGAGCACATGAACACCTTAACTTTATTGGATATTTTTTTATTTTAATGCTATTAAACTTAGTGCATATGCTGTAATTTAAAATCTACAGCAATTAAATCTGTCATGCTACCCCTCTAAACTCGTTGAATGTGGCAACAGGGTTGCTAGCACATCTTGACTTGCACACATTTTAAGGAGCTTTTGCACATGTGGGACTGGTGAGAAGGTTGTTTATTTTAGGGAGGTGGATTATATTTCGACTGTTGAGGAGCCGAACTTGAAGTAGTTGCAACTGCACATATGGTAAAAAGTTTCCGGTAGCCTTCGCCCCAAATTTACTTTCCTGTGGCCTTTGCCCCAAGTTTAGGAATCAATTTTGTATTTTGAATGTTTCTTTAAATATTATATATTTATGTTTGCCTCAGCTGCATCAGTATTAATTTGTAGAGACATGTTTCTCTTTGCAGGGAGTGGTGCGGCTGAAGAATGTAGCTTACACAGATTATAATTTTTTACTTTACTCCTTTTATTAATCCTTGACACTATTAAATAACACTTCACTGATATAGAGAGCTGTGAGATTATTTATCAATTACTTGCACTTTTTAATCACGTAAACTATTTTCATCACACTGAATACGTATTAAACTTCTCGAGGACGCAATTCGTGTCTGATTAGTAACACTGTCTGCTAGCAACTGACTTGATTTCTACCGCCTAAATTTGTAAATTTCTGTATTTCAAGTCTCTGATTGGCTATTCCTACTCTAATAGAATACTTTCATTTAACTTGAGCTTCTTTCTGGTTGTTGATTGGCTATTTTATAAACTGTTTTAAAAATTACATTATTGTTTCCAAAAATGACTAGTAGCATTATTAAATCTTCTTACTCATTATTGCCTCAAGGTTACCTCATTGTTACCTCATTGTTAGCAACTTTTGACCTATTATTCTCACAGTTCCTACATTATTAAATTACATAATACATTCACATGTACACAATAATATAAACATTAACACAATGACTGTTACATACATTTTTATATGTTATTCCATACACATATTGCTCTAAGGCAGGCTGTTATTATATTTTACATTATATAATTAGACTGAAATCTTTTAAGTGTTAAAAACAATGCCTCACTGGTATGATGTAATTGCCTTATGGGTCAAATACCTACATATGGATTTTGCACATTTGAAGGCATGCATGAAGCTTCTCCTACCTGTATCCACATCATCCCTACAATTTTACATTACTGCAATAGGTGGTAGCACACTGAGGCAGACAATGTCTGTATTACACTAATACAGGCACTGAGCACAAAAACTTCTCCCACTTATTTCAGACCTGCATACCCTCAACTATAATTTAATTTACACATTACTTTATTCGTGCCTTAAAATGCTGTACTTAATTATGTATACATCAACAAACATCCACAAAACAACTCTTTCTTTCATCAGACAACGTATGCATTATTGTTATTATGTCATTATTAGTATCATTATGATCATTTTTGTTGTCAGGAGCAGCAGTTGATTTTTACTTTAAAACAGCAATACCAGTTGTTAAATTAACAATAAATAAGCTAGATAATAAATGGATCACAGTTGGAATACGTAAGTCAAGTGATAGGTTAAGGTTCTTGAGCAAATTTACGAGGGAAAATAAGGTTACGGCAGAATTTTGTGCATAATACTTGAAATATAGAAAGGAATATAATAAGGTTGTTAAAGAGGCCAAAAGGTTACTCCATGATAAAACTAATCAGAGGGCAATAAATAAATAAAATCCATGTGGCAAATAATTAGAAGTGAATTAAAATCTGAGGACAGCATAAAAAAACAACTATTGTTTGGAAATTAATGGACAACATATAAATGATCCTAAAGATATTTATGAATTATTTAATAAGTTCTATATAAGTTTTGCAGAAAAAATGCTAAAATATCATTCACAAGGAAGTAAAGAAAGTTTAAACCTAAAGCCGAATGAGCACACAATATTTTTCACTCCAGTAACAGCAGATGAAATAAAAAATGTTATAACAAAATTGAAGAATAAAAAGTCAGCAGGAATAGATGGATATTCAAACTGCATTATAAAAAATGTTCATTTCTAATAGAACTACTGACATACTTTCACTGGCGAATGGGCTATTCCCCAAGAGGTTAAAAGAGGCAAAAGTGAAACCTACTTATAAAAAAGGGTAACAAAGGAGAGGTTGAGAATTATAGACCAATATAAATAATTTCATCTTTCGCAAAGATATTTGAGCAAATACTGTATAGAAGAATAGTAAGCTTCCTGGTTGGAGTTAAAATAATAAATGAGATTCAAAATAGTTTTAGGGGAAAAAAAAGTCCACAAATTCTGGACTGATAAATTTTATTAAAAAAGTATACGATGCACTAGACAATAAACAGGAATAGGTATTTTCTTGGACCTTACAAAGGCTTTTGATTTAGTTGATCATGCATTGTTATTAGAGAAATTATCCATCTATGGTGTGAGGGGAGTAGCATTAAAGTGATTTAAATCATATTTAGATAACAGTAAATGATCTTTTTATAGAGAAACTGGTGAAGTCAAAACTTGGCTTTCAAATAGTAGAACAATAAAATACGGGGTACCTCAAGGTTCGATACTCAGACCTATTTTATATATCTTATATATAAACGGCTTGACAGATAATGTAAATAATATGAAAGGTGTAAATCTAACAGCTTTTGCTGATGATACCAGTATTTTTATAAAGGGATAGAGCAAGAGCAATCCAAATCCGCATATAGATAAAAGTTTGAAATACATGGTTCAATGCAAACATGCTGGTATTAAGTAAAGAAAAAACATCAGCTCTATGCTTCCATAATAAGACAAATATCAAATATAATCCAAGATTAACTTTGGGACAATGCCAAATAAACTATACAAAAACAAATTCTTGGGTTTAATAGTACATGAAAATTTGAGTTGGGAATCACACATAGAGACATTGGCAAAATAACCGAGTAAAATGTGCTTCCCAATGAGGAAAGTTGAAATGCATGTCTAGCGTAAATATACTTAGGGCAATATACTTTGCATACATCCATAGCCTACTAGTGTATGGTATTATTTTCTGAGGAAATTCCAAAGATAATGTGAAAGTATTCAAAATACAAAAGAAAATAATTAGAATTATGGTGGATCTCTCAACTACAACTAGTTGTAAACCATACTTTAAACAATTAAGCATTTTATCTTTGGCAAGTATCTGCATATATGAAACACTTATTTATATGAAAGCCCACTTAAGTTTATTCAAAACAAATTCATAAGTTCATATATATAACACTAGAGCAAAGCATAATCTATTTGTAAATTCACACAGGACTAAACACTATGAAAACAGCTTCAGATATGCTGGCTTACATCTATATAACAAGCTATACATAAAAAATATTGATTCACAACAAAAATTTAAAAGAATGTTATTAAAGTTCTTAAAAGATTACAGGTTCTATACCATAGAAGAATTTCTAAATCTGTAATTATTGTAACTTTTCACCTGAGTAAATAATGTACATTATATTTGATATATCCTAATAACATGCACATGTTTTAATGGATGAATAATAAATTAAATTAAATTTTGTTCATAATGATAACTATTATGCAGCAGATGCTATTTCACATTTTCAAAGCTATCTGATTCTAAAATTTTGTGAACATCCAAAATGTATACTCATGAGCCACTACTGGCCATGATATAAACAAGCGCACGTGCTTTCACCACAGCATGCCTTTTGAGCAAATAATAAAGATGGTGAATAAGCATAACATTTTAATAATAGTTTCATTTAAATATAACTTAATTAGCTTCCATTTATTATCATGGCCATGTAGTTATCGTTATTCCCATTGTTTACTAGAGAGAAGCAATGGTCATGCTAATCAGTATTGTTTGTTACAATCAAGGCTGAGAGCAGTATAATTAAACATAGAAGTGGCAAAAGCCTTAAAATAGTAAAAAAATCATAGTTTTGAATATATTTGACTGTTTGAGTGTTATGATACCTTGGCTGCTAAGGTTGTCATTAAATTAACATCAAAAACAACTGGTGTATCTGTAAATGCAAGAAAGTGAAGGAGAGAATTGATGTGTTATAATGTAAGGTGGACAACTTTGTGAAAAGTGCTATATGTTTTAAGGTACATAGTTTTTTTCTTAAACAATGAGACCGTACTATACATAAGGTGTTTTCTGCAGTAAACAGTAATAAAATATATTTCGTAACATTTCTTCAAGTATTCTTGAATTATTACATCAGTAGATTTAGTTTGTTTACCAAGCATATGGGCATGTATTTCTTTAAAGGCTGGTTCACAACCTCTCGAGAACGGGAAGCAATGCACCATGCAAGATATTGGTTCACAACAGCCCGGTAACGAGAACGGGAATGCATATCGATCACAAAGTGAAAGTCGATTTTGCGCATTGGGATTTCATTTGTTTTTAACTGACCAATGACATTTTTTCACCTACTTCCAATTTAGCCAAGCCAATGTCAAAATTCGATAGAGTAAACATTATCTAAATGTATATCCATTACATTTCCGATCCCTCTGCTTATGCCAAGCTTTCATTCCTTTATTTAATGGCATACATTAAAATTGTTTATTGTTCTTTTTTCATTTCTACCGGTTTTAGCTGTTCTTTGTAGCTTTTGCCATTTTTTTTTTCTTAGTTAATAGCCAGTTTTGAGTTGCATATAAACAAACTACAAATGATCCCTTCACCAGAGGAACCAACGCTGATTAGATTTGCAGGTGTCGGAATGAGGTTAGGAAGCACATTTACTACTAATTCCTTCCACTTTCATGTTTCCAGCTTGTGACTATAGAGAGCACTAGTAGCTGTTTCATGTCATGGCCGCCTAAAACATCTAGAGTGAAGAGTCTAATATGCACAATAGGGATCTAATATGCCGTGCCCAGGAACGAGAACGAGAAAGTTAAAAGTTGGGTAGCTCTTCTTTCCTGTTCCCAGGGCCCAGGAAGGCTTCCCATTGGTTGTGAACATTCCCATTTGAAACATGTATTTCAACTTTCTCGTTCTCATTCTGGTTACCGTTCTCGTTGGTTGTGAACCAGCCTTAACACTCAGTACTGGTACAGTGAAAGATAGCACATGGCTAACAAAATTGGGAGGTAATGATGGCACTTTCTTGAGCTCCTGAAAGTAAACAGCTGTGCTCCTTGTGCTAATGAGATGTCAAATACAGAGTGATACTATGTGCATTGTTTATACGTGGACCCATTCTCAGTTCCAGCAGGATTATAGGTGAGTGTGTAGTACCATTTGTTCCCTTTCTACAGCCTAAAACTTTTTGAATTAACTGTGTATTTGAACAGTATTTATAACTGTTGAGCATTGAATATTTTTCAGTTTAAGATTAATAACTTATGTTTAGCTACATGTATTTAATCCTCTTTTAATTGCTTTCTAATTTTGGTAATAGATTGCATGACATCTAAATGTCGCTGCAGACCTCTCTGTAATTAACAGTGAATAATATTGTACTTGTATGCGTAATAACATAATGACTGTTTCTCATCTACAAACAAGGATAGTAATGGAGAGAGTACTAAAATATTGGTTCAGAGTGCAACAGATGCCATATGGTCATATCCTGAAATAATCATTAAAATTTCAGGAATCCACTTAAGGAGAAGCTAGCTGGGTAGGAAAGGTGGAACGTGAACTGATGTGGAACAGAATGGTGGAAACACAGGCCATTTTAATGGGTAGTTTTTGAAATATGATTAGAAACAGATTTCAGGATATAGATAGACAAATTATGTATGCTACTACAAGTCTTTGTTGATATATCAAGAATTAAAGGTAGATTTATAAGACAGGTCTAATAAGAAAAAGAGGAAAGGGTGTAGACAACGAATTGGAAGACTAGAAGAAACTAGGAGAAACTGAAGCAGAATATATTTTCATTATGTAGGTGCAATGAATATATCATTCACATTCTATTTGAAGGTAGCAGTTGAATAAAGAAACAATGTGTTCAATTAAGAACTGAGGTAAAGATGGAGATAAACCTGAAATAAGGCACTCAGGAGAATGTTTGTATTGAGTTATAAATAAAGGGGTGCAACAGGTTAATAAGGAAATGAATGTTAGTTTTATGGGCGTAGACTTCGCTTAGGAGTCATATGAATTGAATGATAACAACAGGAGTATTATATCGCTGATGGACTACTTCCATTACTTATCATTCTTGTTAGATGTTTATTGGAGAAAGCCAGGACTGAAACCAATTATGTAATATTATAATTGCTTGGTAAATAAATGTCAACTAGAAGGTGCCGTTTGGAGGCCATCTAGACTAATCACCAAGAAGTTGAATGGGAAAACCCAACTGGGTGCTTCCAGAATACATTGGAAATCATCTGCAGCAATTCACCTCTGTATATTGCTCTTTTCACCCAATTGTTCACCTGATTTTCTCTTGAAAATTATCTTCGCATAATAAACAATTCTAATTTTCTGGGATTGTTTAATTAAAAACCATTGCAAAATCCAGGTACTATAAAAAGATTTCAGATTTTTGTCACATGAGATTCAGTGAATGTCAGTATCTAATTTTCACTGCACATGCAACAATATAAATGACAGTGTCAATCAGTACATTGGTTTCAGCACCCTTTAAAGTTAAATGCCAAAAAAGAGCATGCACAAATCAAACATCAGCATGTCCTGGATGGAGCTCAGCCGACAGTGTAAATGTGTAAGTATACTGGCGCTTAGCAAAGTAGCAGAAATTATGCTGCAAAAAGCCTAGATGTTTTCTAAGTCCAAAATGTGGCTGGCTGATTGATTGATTGATGAAATCTGAGAGACAAAACAAATGGTCTAATCCAAACTCGCCTGCACCGAAGCCAATGTCTTCTGTGCAGTATATCTCCCAGTTGTTATAGTTCAGCCAACCTGTCTCCTAAATAGTTTTAGGAGTCCCTGAACTAAATGTTTGTTAGATACAATTTCCTTGGGGTCTAAGTTCCCCAATAAGTTGTATTGTTTACTTTCCAATGCATCACAGTGGAAAATAAGATGTGGCGCAGCTTCATCTTCCCTGTTGCACAGCCTGCATGAAGGGGATTCTTTTTCAATCCCCATGGTTTGCAGGTGTGTTTTGAATTGCCAGTCATTAGGCTGATCATGAGTCTCATCTGCTTCCTGTCAAAGTTCAGGATCGCAGTGCTTCTATTTAAACATGGTAGAGGCATCATAAGCTTGCCATGTTTTTGTTTAGGAACATTTATCCAATAATCTGCATGCTATCTATGGATCCAGTTTAGCAGCTTGGTTCTTATGGTCCTTTCGGTGATTCCCAAGGAAGTTCAGGTCCAACCAACAGAGTTGTAGCACCTGTCTTGACTAATTTATCTGCGTTTCATTGCAAACTATACCTGAGTGGCTGGGAACCCATGCCAAGGTAACCTTGTTGCACTTCCCCAGCCTTTCCGGGGCTTCTTGGCAATCTTTAACGATATTTGATCTCGTTTTTGATGCAGATAGAGCTTTCAGCACTGCCTGTCTGTTGGAATAAATGTAGACTCTACCATTCCTGTATTGCCTCTTCCATGCAGGCCCTGATCGCATATACTCCCACTTGAAATGCTGTGATCAGTTCCCCTAGAGAGTAGGATTTCTCTAGTGTGGGCTGTTCCAAAATATTCCAGTGCCAGTATGGATGTTCATCTTAGATCCATCAATAAACCAAATAATGTCCCCTAATTGGTGTTGATGTTCTCGTTCCCACTGTTCTTTACTTTTGATCTTTATCTCAAAAGATTTATGTGAATAGTGGAAAGGTTTCGTATGGTTCGATGGCATTAGAGCTATCAAACCTAAATTCACTTCATCAAAGATGTTAGTGTGGATTCCTGAGTATCCATTGGGTTTTCAGTTGCTGCTAACTCTGAATCTGCATGACCCAGCTACAGCTTCCATTTTGCCCCACAGGTGAAAAGGAGGTATGTTTAGCATAGTTTCCATTTCTGCTGTAGGTGTGCTGTTAATACCATGAAACAGGCCAATCCCTGTACTCTCCCTAGCTCCTTAACCATAGATTTCTTTGCTGTATGCCACCGTACCACAGCTCCACAGAAGACTGTGGGCCTTACAACAGCGATATAAATCCAGTGCATACTCTTGGAACTTAACTCCCAAGTTTTACCACAGGCCTTTCTTGAGCTCGTAAGAGTTTTCTTGGCCTTGGAACATCCATATTTAAGATGAGGAGTCCAAGTTAGAGTCTAAAATCACTCCTAGAGACTTAACTTCCCCCTTTATTGGTATCTTTTCCCCAAAGAGATTAAGTTTCCAGTAGTCCTCTTGGATATATTTTCTAGTGAATGGTACCACCAGTCTTCTTGGGGTTAACATCAAGATGCTGCTTTTGGCACCATTCCTGAACGATATCCAGGGCGTTGCCTGCCAAGTATTATGACGACTAGATTGTCAGTTGTTAAATAAGATCATTCACCATAAGGTTATACAGTAGTGGGGACAGAATCCCACCTTGTGGACAACATCTTGTGGTTGTGACACTACTTTTTCTTTCAGGATAGCTTCCACCTTCCTGACTGCAAGCATGGATTTCATCCATTTGCAAATAATGATCTCTATTCCATGTCATTTTGCTGCACTAATCATAGATTCTTAGGTCATATTGCTGAAAGCCCCTTTGATATCCAAGAAAATGCCTAATGCAATTTCATGAAAGTGCATGTTTTGTATATCCTCCCAACAAGTTGGTGGAGCCATTTTGCATGATCTGCCTGGTAGATATTCTTGCTGGTTCTGGTGTAGAGGTGCTATTGTTAACCTCTTTTCCCTAACATGCATGTCTATAATTTTTACAATGTCTTGAGGAGAAATGATGTAAGACTAATAGGTCTCAGATCCTTTGCTGAGGTGTAATCTAATCTCCCTGGCTTAGGAATGAAGTCTACCCTTACTGATCTCCAGACACTGGGTATATAACCTGAGACCATGCTGGCCCTGAAGAGTCTGTACAGATATCTGGTTAGTTCATCTCCTGCCTTTTGGAGGAGAGCAGGGAAAATTCCATCTGGACCAGGTGACTTGAATGGTTGAAAATTCTCCACTATCCACTGGTTTTTTGAACAATCAATGCTCTGTTTGGCTAGTTCTCAATCACTGCAGAGGGACCTAAACAATCTATACCCCTCTGGGGCATTGCTATGGCTAAGTTAACCATTACAGTGCATTGGGAGAAATGAGTACAATAGAATCTCATTAGTATGTTTTTGCAAGGACCCAAATTTGGATGTCATAGACGGGAAAACGTGTTAACGAAAATACAAAATCTGCAATTTAAGAACATATTTATGTAATAAAATCTAATAATACACCTTACCTCAAAAATGGATGTGAAATATAGACACTATTTACACTGGTTTGAAATACATATCTATAGTTGATTGCTTTGTGGTTTTAATACCAAAATTTTACTCTCCATCTTGTTTAGTAAAGTCATTACATCGTCATCAACTTCAAAACTGCACACATATCGCTTTACTATGTCCAGTGCCAGCATCACTTCCGACACTGTAGGTACTGGCTCATCACTTTCACTCCCATTGACGCTTCTTTTTTCACTTGTTCTTCAAGTATTTCATCTATCGTCACTTTCACACACTGGAATTTCATTGTCAATGTTTACGTATGTTCCGAAAGACATGCCAGCGTCGTCTGCTATTTGGCGCCATTCTTCACTCTCGGAAAACTCATCTTTCTGTGTGATTGCATCACCAAGAACCCAGCAAAAACCATCTTTATTAAAACAGTTCCTAATGGTATCTTGCATCACACAATCCCAAGCAGTTCTAATAAAATGCATGGCATCTAAAACGGTGATTTTTCTTGTGGGTTTCAGTACAGCCAACCTTCTCTGTACCAGCCTCTTCCCAATACGTATGCTTCATGCACCGAATTATGCCTTGATCTAAAGGTTGTAGCTTACTCGTGCAGTTTGCTGGGAAGAAAATATCTTTGTTTCTTAAATTTGAAACAGTTGGTGGATGAGCGGCACACTGATCAATAAAGAGTGCAATTTTCCTGCTTCTTATGCCCAAGTCTTGTGTCCCATGCGCATAAGAAATTTTCAAAGACAGTATAAGTTATCCAGGCTTTTATGTTGGAAGTGTATTTACATGGAAAAGATTGCACATTCTTAAAGCATCGCGGCCTGCGTCCTTTTCCAATAACCACCGGTATCAATTTCTCCGTTCCGCTTTCTTTACAGCACAACAAAACTGTAGTCCTCTCCTTGTTAAGCTTTCCGCCGTGACACTTAGTGCCCTTAAAATCCAGGGTTTTCTCTGGTAAAAGATGGAAACATAGTCCTGTTTCATCAGCATTATAAACATTATCAGGGCTATAGTCTTTCAAAATTGACGGGAGCATTGTATTTTTCCACATTCTATATTTTCACACAGTGTAGCATCATTATCTAGGGCAGCAGCCTCACCTTGCATACATCTGTAGACTAAGCCATGTTGATTTTTTAATCTTTCAATCCAGCCATTGGACGCTTTGAAATCATCCAGTCCCATCTTATATGCTAAATGTGTTGCTGAGCTCGAACCACAGTACTGTCTATTGGCATATATGAAGCTCTAGCTTGTATAAACCCTTTAGCAGAACATCATCTAATTCTGGAAACTGGCCAGGGTGATTACATTTTCTTTTAGCATTTTTCCCTTCTTCAAAAGCAGTTTCAATTAGTTTATGTTTGCTAACAATTGTGTTTAAGGTTGACGGAGGAATGTTTAACTTCCGCGCTATAGCCACACGTTTCATATTTGGATTGTGATCTACTTCTTCAAGGATTTTCAGTTTTTCACTTGGTTATTTGCTGCACTTTCTTTTTCTCCATTGTGAACAAAAAGTTAAAATACAATTACGTTTCGTCAACACTCAACAGTAGAAACTAACCACACCAAGCCACTGCTAAACTAAAGTATTCTCTATCCCCCCACACAAATCGCATCACACAAATATGTACATATTGCATGCCATTGGCTGCCAGTTCCACCCCGCCTGGTTTGACCAAAGTAGCTTTCTTAGTGACTAGAGAGTTGTCGAGATATGAGGTCATTATATTAGATATAATTTGATCCGTTACATCCTCTGTATTATTAGTGTTCCTAATTGAGTATTCACCTCAGTTAGGTAACAGTTAAGGTCTCTCTTATAAGAATCCCAGTCTGTGTTCCCCGGATTTCTACAAGCTGTGGTCATAAAAGTGCCCACCTCTATTTCACATCTGATGTACATGTGATCAGAGACTGATGGTTCTTTTGCCACATTCCCCCCATCTGCATGGTACTTATTGTAATGTCTATCACATCCTCTCTCCTGGAGTTTCAGAAGGTAGGTTCTTGGCCCCTATTTAAGATCTCTAAATTCTTTTCCAGTAGGAAGTAGGTACTCACCTCTATTATTGGTGTCTTGGCTAACCCACATCACATTGTGGACACTTGCATCACACCCAATCAGTATTTGTTCATCCAGCTGGCTACAGCTGTCCATCAGCTTTCTCATATCTTGTAAAGGAGGAAAGCTGTCTTCATATGGGAGGAATGCAGAAGCCAGGACAATTTCCTATTTCTCCCTCCAATATGTTGATTTGTTCTGATGGTCATTAAATAGCTTGAACAAAAATCAACCATAGGCAGAAATGAGATAACATTTCTAGCATATGTTAACTTCAGTACCTCTGACACCTGATACACCTCCCTTATATAAATAAGGTTCCTGTATCAGTGCGACATCCACTTCCTGACTTTTTAGAAGTCTGCTCATTCCCTCCTTATTGTGCTGCAAATTAAAAATATAATTTTAGGTGTTGTCCCTGCATGCATTCAGAGACTTTTCATCAACCTCAAGCACAATGGTTTGACCATTCTCCTCCACCTTTTGGTTGATGACATGCCAACTTTTTGTTGAGATTTTCAGATTTTGAGCCTGGATTTTCTTGAACAGAGGTTTTGGTTCCACATCCTTCAAGAGCATAGGCACCCATGTGGATAGCTTCGTGGTCTTGAATAGCTCCGCTGCTGTCCTGCTGTGTTAACCAGCAGCTTGCCTCTTCCCACGGTGCTATCCTGGGTACCATGTCCTTCAGCCATGTAACCATCTCTGCAATTTTGCAAACAAAGATCAGAGCACCTTTATCCAAATACACCCTTTTGAATTTGGGACTAATTCACATCGTCCCCCATCTTTTCAAACAGGGCCATCTGGATTGTTTCCTCCTATTCAGGAGTCAAATTTACCAGGGGATACTCTTGTTGAGTGACTGCCACTTGAAAGGTTGAGACTGCAGTACTGTAGGTTTGTTTCCCTCTTTCCTGCTTCGGCTGTTTTGAGGTTGGCTTGTCATCTTTGCTAAGAGTGTCAGAGGTCCTTTCTTCCCTTGATCTTTTGCTCCCATGAGATTTAAAGGGAATGGACTTTCCCTCTACTTTAGATTTAGACTTCTTTGGAGCTTTGGAGGTCTTTGGTTAAGCCCATTGTTTCCCTTCTTTTGTTCTTAGGAAGCCATTCCTTGCCCTCCTTAAATCTTTTATCCCTAAGGAGTTTTCTCCTATGAGTTTCTGACATAGCCTTGATCTTCGCCAAGTCCAGTCGCTCAGCTATATTTTCCACTTCAGTATTTTCTGGAGCCTTTTCCTCCATAGATATTGAGGTGGTTTCCAACAGTACATTGCCTGTGTTTCAGCTGTAATTTCAGAGGTCTCTTGCACCTCAAGTCCCTCTTCCATGGTTATTTGTGTATTTTCAGTTTCCATTTTGGTCCCACGAGTACCGGGGAAAAGAATGTCAACACCAGTGCAAGGCTACAATACTCAGGGAGGTTGCCTGGTATCCCTGAGGCTCTGTTCACGACACAGCCTATCCCTGTGCCACGTACCCCTTGGCATGCAATGCAAAACACCTTAGTGTTGGATGAGTGCTTTGGTTTCCTCCCATTTGTTCCCTCACATAGATGTGAGTCCACCTGATAGTCCAAGCTGGGAGTACTTATCCCCCTCACCATGAAAAGGATGTATCATGATTAAAGGACAAATTCCCTAAATCCTGATAGAGCACTCTTAAGGGGGAAAATGTGGCACTAAAACCCATTATACCAGGGGGAAATCTGTGAATCTAAGCACCATAAAAGGTAAATAAATTGATTTGGGCCATAGTAAAATTGATAAAATTTCATATGTGGAGCATAAACTAATGTTAAAAAAAGTGTCAATGAAAAACAATTGTTCATTTGTTTATGATACAGATATTTTCCCATGTGTTCAGTTCCCAAGGCTTTTTTTAACTGATTTTAAAAGTTTGGTATCTTTACTGATATGATTCATAACCAAAAGTAATAGGCTATGGCTGATTTGTCTGTCTGCTTGTAATTATATTCCTGAAATGTTCCTTCATTTTTGTCTCCAGGTTTCCATTTGTTTTACCCACGTAGTAGTTTTTTTTTTTTTTTATCATTTTCATAATTGACACAACATATTCCAGACAATTTTTTGCTTGAGATAGTGTTTTTCAAAGGGTGGTTAAGTAGGTATTTTGAACTACCTATTTTGAGGAGCCAATTTGATATTATCTTGTTAAATTTGTTGAGACTTTTGGATAAAACATGTATTCACTATATATTTCTAATGATTTTTTCCATTTTTAGAGTACTTAGGTTCCTAATTTTTTTCCATCTTCTATATTTATTGATTATTTTGTCTATGAAGTTTATTTTGAAGTTCAAATTAGCTACTTTTTTCTGTGTTCATATTCTTAGTTGTATTCTTCATTTGTCAATAGAATATTGACTTATCTGTGAATCAAACTATGATATTGATGTGCTTTAGGATCAAATTCATTATTTCTTATGTAATTGTTTCATATATGTCGTAATTTATCTTTATTTCATATGATTTTCAAATCTAAAAATGGAATAGGTAGTTTGGGGGCTTTTATATCCAAGTTTCTGTTTGTTTTACCAATACAGTATAATCTCAGTTATAAATTTTTAAAGGCAAATGGCTAAAATAATGTGTAAAAATGAATTTTCTTTTGGAACTAAAACTCTTTTTTACTTTCTCAACTACGTACATAGTAGGTAGAGAAGGTATTATATTCCACCAAAAAATTCAATACTGAGATTTCACCAGAAATACTTGTTTTGAGGCCTCTGAACCCCCTCCCCCCAAAAAAAGGATTTTTAGAAAAAAGGTCCGTGTGTAAACAGCATAACTAAAAATTAAAAGTTGGATAAGTATTGGTAACTTTATTTAGGTTCAGGACATTCCAAAGAGGTGAATAGAAAATTTTCAAGGCAATTCACCCATTCAAACTACTCTTTACATGGAACATTTTTTGAAATTTTTAATTTTTTAAAAAATGGTTATAATGATTTTGATCAAAATGTCATATATTAAAGATGTTTACATGAAAAATAAAATGTATATCTTGAATTTTCTGGGAATAGCCTGTGAAGTCGTCTTCATTCAGAAGGAGTTTTGTATAATGTTGCATAACTGGTATAGGCTAAGCGATAGACGAAAACGTACTACACAAAAGATGAATATCTCTCTATAATACACAATTTATTTCAAATAACTTTTCTTTTGTGTGTGTAGCATCAGCCATTTCTGAGATATCCATTATTGATGATTTGAATTGTTTAATACTTACTTGGCCATTATTTTAAAGTCCTGTCGACATTCAGCTGTTTCTCGCATTTGCATGGAAAGAGTATAGAATTTTAAGGATGGCGTATAGCATCCAGTTCTTAAACATTTGACTATCACTATTCCATTTGTATGCATAACAAAATGTGTAATGTAGCTATTTCTGCAAAGGTTTATGTTGATTAAAATAAATTAGATGAGAAAAATAAACTTTCATAATAATAACTTGCATACCCAATAATAAGCAACAGAGGGTAGAGAAGGTCATGTGAATGTAACACATCCTCTTTTTTTTTTTTTAGATTGTTACCCTAATTAATTGTATATTATTAAACCTAAAGCAATAAATGAAACAAACACATGATTAATAAATATAATATACTATTTAAAGTACTTACATACCAGTTGTATTATTCATATATCAAACTGAGAAAATTATACGGATGATTTAGACTGGTTTAAAAAAATTGTCATTTTTTCTTTGCTGCTTTGATTTTTCCACATAGTCATACACTAGTCAATTATATGCACTAATCACAGAAAAACTGTCATCATTTAGGCTTTGCAATGATAGAAATCATTATGTAATTTTTAAAGTTTGAATTGCCCCATGCTCATTGAAAAACTTTTATTATTTAGGCCTACTTCTTCATCACCATCCTCATCAGTATGATAAGATACAACCTGGGGAAGAATGACCTTGCCCAACATATTGTTAACATGTGTGTAGCAATAATGCATTCCAAAAATATTGATACCTGGCCTACTGTTTGCAACAGCAAATATACAGAGGCTATACACAATATGCCTTAACATAGCATAAACATAATGCATAAATAGTAAGTAAATTAATCTATTTCATGTTTGGGAACCAGAAAAGTGTGGCATATTAATGAGAAAATGTATAATTAAGTTAAATATTAGTGGACAAAGTTAGGTGCCTAAAGAATTCAGCATATATGTACAAAAGCATAGAAGTGAATAACATATAACTGAGGTTCAACTGTGTATAGTTTTTGACAACTTGGGCCAAGTTTGACTTCTTTTTGGACGAACCCTTTGTATTTGTTTTAAAAGTAATGAAAAGTAATGCATACTTATAATGATAGGAATGTTGGAGATGCAATAGTGAGCCTGGCACAGCAGCATCAAAAAGGCAAACTACTACTGAGTCTGACAGATCTATGGGACACCTGTCTACCTCCTGACAAAGCAGAATTAGTAGCTGCTGCAGCTCCAAAGCTTACAAGTCTGTATACACGTGGCAGTTGGCTTCACAGTGTTGGGGCATTCCCATGCCTCACTTCCCTCACAATAGACTTTGACTTTGTCGACTATGCAGTAGCACTAGAAAACTATGTTACAGATCATGGACAGAAGCTACGTCGACTTGTTCTTGTCGATCAGGTAATCAAAAACTGCAGTCATTCATTTTGTTTTGTTCTGTAATGTGTGAAGAAGCTCTTATGGTAATTAAACAAATACAGTAAGCATTTCTGTGCAATTCTAGCATTATAAACAGATTGTAATGATGGTCAAAATCTTTTCATAGTTTGGTAAGCATAAGTTGCCAAGAAACAGTGAAATAATCCCATTTTAAATGTAAGTATAAAGAATTGATGCGAGTCAGTTGGATAATTTAGTGTTTTTTGACATGTTACCATGGTTGTCCAGGGGTCATAGCAACAGTTGGAAAGCTGAAGATTTGTGGTTCAAATCCCGGCTATGGCATAGAATTCTTCACTCTGATTCTACCTTTCCAACTTTAGGCATGTGTGGAAGATCACTTAATTAACATTGATAGACCTAATAGGTGGTTAACTATGAAGTCTAGGACTTAAAAGTACCTACAAAATTGTAAGTTGCCATTGGGGTGTGCTAATCTCAAAAAATTTTGACAACACGTTGTGGTTAACTGGGAAAAATGTTAGTCAATTGGAGATTTTAGTTTCATGCCAATATGTTGTCATGGTAGCTCAGCAACATGGAAAGTTGAAGATCCATGGTTCAAGTCCCAGCTAAGGCACTGAATCTTTCAGTCTGGTTCTACTTTAGCCTACACACAGCCTATGCAGAACAATTAACATTAATCCATTCTAATTTCCTTTTAACATATAACATTTTAAGGCAATTTATAACACACTAAGAATTCCTTCTGATTTGGGTTGTCCCCCCCAAAAAAACAATGTCATTACCAGAACTTTGCCTTATGTAATGCAACAATTAAAGTGTTGATTTGTTTTTGATATGCCAACAGTACAGTTCATATAAATACAACACTGATTCTGGCTATTAATTAGGTTACTTGCAGTTCTCTCATTCTTTATTTACTTAATGAAAAAGAGTTAAAAAATACTGTAAACTGAAAATACAAATACAGATTTGAAAATCTTAAGTTTCACCTTTCATATGTATTAGTTACACAAATAACATCTTTTATCGTAAAACATTAAGAACCCAAAGAATAAAGTTGTATATAAACTTATTCAAAGTTTAGACACTGTATTTTACAGTATCATAAAAGTGTCCATCTCAAGTAAAATCAGGGGCACCCACAAGAGGACATGACATGTTGGAGGTCCAAAAGAGCCTAGACTAGTTGTTCCCATTCTTTCCCAGCTGGCACCCACATTAATTGTAAGCTCTGCGCTTACTGCTCTCCTAATGTTATCAGTATTACAAATAGTATTTTATTCTCGTAAGCAATAATGTAGCATAAAAGACCAATACAGGTAGCCAAGACTTTGACTGTGAACAGGAAGTCTGTGGTTCAGGTCCTGCCAGGACTGCCTCCTTGACAGGTTTATTTCAGGCTTTCCTCAGTTCTCATAAGTGGAAAATGCTAGGAAGGTACTCCAAACTTAGGCCTGGAATGTCTCTTTCCCAAATATCATTTCGTTTATCATTGGTGTCCACCATCTGTGGTGCCATATGCAGTAGGAATAGGCTTTAAACACTACTATTACTAAGCATAAATGAGAAGTTAATTTGAAGATTGAGAAGCTAGTAACAGTGATGTGTCATAATTCAAAATAGAGTTGGAGGTTGTTACACTACATCACTAAAAGGTACTTACGTTGAACATGTTTCGGGAGAACGGTTTGCTCCCATCGTCAGCTTGTTTCCAACTGATTTTTCCAGTTACTGTCTGGGGAATGTGTGTGGTTAGTGGTATTCTCTTGTTTTGGGTTGATGGACCTCCAAAGGCTGCTGGGTGGCAGTAGTTCAAAATTCATTAGGTGGTTCCTTTCTGTGTTTGGCAATATGTATTTTTTCCCAAATGTCTAATTCATTGCTGCTGTTGATCGGTTTTAAGAGTTTTATGTTTGGAGTGATTTCATGGTTTGAAGACCAGAAATGATGTGTTACTGCTGATTTATCCGTCTATTTTTGGTAAATGCATCTTATATGCTCTTTAAGTTTATTTCAAGATTTTTTTTGGTTCTTCCTATGTATACCAGGTTACAGTCATTGCAAACTATTTGATATATACCATCTGACTTATCATTGGGGATAGGGTCTTTGTTCTGTTGCGTAGTAGTTTCTGTATATTGTGGTCATTCTGTGGAGTCGGGGTGATGTTCTATTTCTTGAAAATTCATTGAAATTTATGATGTGTCCAAAAGTGGTAAGTGAACTTTCTATATGTTTGTGGTTTTTGTTGTCTGAGTAAAGTAGTCATTTGTTGGATGTATTTCTGTCTTTCAAACTTTTTAATCTTATCTATTGTTTTCTGGTATCCATTCATGGTGGCTATGTGGATAATGTGTTGGTATTCTTTCTGATATTTCTCTTTCTCCAATGGTATATGTACTAACCTGTTTGTAAAACTATTTAAAATTGCATGTTTGTGGCTTGGAGGATTATAGCTATTGTTTTTAATATAATTTTCTGTGTAAGTTGGTTTCTTGTAAATGCCGAACATTAGTTTGTTGTGTGGTTTATTTCTGATGATCCTGATATCTAGATAAGGTAATTGGCCCTTTTCTTCTCTTTTTATTGTGAATTGTATAGATCTTTTTTGCAAATTCAATAATTTCAAAGCATCTACTGTAAGGTTTTTTGGAACTATAGCAAAATTATCATCTATGTACCTATACTAGGTTTTGAATAGATGTGGGAAAGATTTAGTAATATGGCATTCAAAAAGGCTATTGTCCTGAGCAAACCATTCTCCCGAAACATGTTCAAAGTAAGTACCTCACCTCCAACTCTCTTTATTTTAAATAAATGAGAAGTTTTCACAATTCAAACAGCACAGTAACTTATTTTAACAAAACCTACAGGATATAGGAAGAATTTCACAGCACATTGAACATCAACGAAGAATAATTTTTACTTTGTTTCCTTATTTCCCTCACTTGTCAATTTATATATTTATCAAGTTACTGTTTTCAAAAATCAGTAATGTAAGCATTAATAGTGAGATTCATGTTTATAGCATTAGAAGTTTATATTGAAGTCTTTAAGAAAGGCAATTAATTTAGAATCTGATATCCAAAAAGTAGTGGAATCACACACAGTGAACAGGCAGCTGAAAATGTGAGCTCATGCTCACGATATACATGTTTTGCAAAATAAATAGGTGAGTGAAGCTAGTAAGAGTGTTTAGGTTGACTCCACTTTCATCAAGTGTATTTTAGAACCTTGTGTTATTATGACACATCTGTTATTAAATTATCAAAATATGAAAAACCCAAACAAGGCAAAATTTTAAGAGAATTAAAGGAATATATATTAAACAGTTCTGTGTATTCCATGGAATACTTTTTAGCAATTACAATAAAAAATATTTCTAATGTAATTTTATGACATTTATACATTAATAATGTCAGAAAGCCTGTATGAAGCTTCCTTTTTTTTCTTTTTACTATGCCGTTTAATACAGCATAAGCTTTTCTTTCCCCCTTCTGAGTAAGCTGTGTGTGCCTCTCCCTGAAAATCTCTCATGGCCCCCCAGTTTGGGAACCTCTGGTCTAAACAATACAACGTTAGAACAGTATATATATCAGTTTACCATGATATATCATTTTAGACCATTCTCCCCTACCCATTTGGCACTATTTTCACAATATTGTACAAATATGTGGTTGGCCTTGGGTATAACCATGGTCTTATTGTAAGTGGGCAAGTAGTTGAATTTGAAATTGTATTTCACTGAAAGGCAAAAATTAGCTTAAATTTTAAGAGTTTATTGTAACACACATTTTCTTCTTATATTTAACGAAGAGGAAATTGTAAAAGTTCACAATTGCATCCAAAATGGTTTAGGATTACTCTTTCTCAGATTCACATTGGCAATCATAAATGTGAAGTGTTGGTAGGAATAGTAATGTAAACATTTGCCTAATTAATAAAATTAACTTAATAGTTAGCATATAATAGATTATACTTCACTGTTTCTAACTTCTAATTTCAATTTCACATTGGCATCATTTTTTCAATGCTGCTTGCTTTTTATAAGTAGGCACTAACTTTTTTCATAGCATTGTATTAAGAATTGGCTAAATTAGAGCACTACTGCAGAATGTGTTAGAATACCTATAGTTTGCAACTTTTATACAATATTTTATCTATCTTTAGTACAATTGATTGACTTTATACCCACATCAACATGCACTTTGTTGTGTATAACATAGTAATGTTATTATGCTTAGTAAGCATGTAAAATGTCGCATTTTAATTTGAAAACTGACATGATGGCTTTCTTCAACAACTAAGCAGATAAAATGCCCTTTAAAGTCCAACAACCAGGTAAGTCATCAGGTTTTTCATCACATGTGTGTTTACTCACTATTTCTGTAGGTCTACATATGGCTTCACAGTTTAATTTTTCAGTTCTCGTATATCAAAGTCTATAGTTTTTGCACTTCCCTTGAACTGTATTACACATCATCCAGTTTTAATTTCTTAGGTGCAGAAAAGAATATTTTGTGACTCATCATATCTTAACCTAAAAGAAACACGTGTACAGTATAATCAAAATGCAACTGTACAGCTTGCTGCCTCTCACTGATGATGTTAACACAATAGTCATAACTTAGGAAAATAACATCAGGAAATCACAACATAATCAGCATACCATGTGACATAACACTAGTAACTAGTAGCAAACCTTAGTGTGTGCTACCATTCAAGACCACAACAAAACATATAGCAACAACATAAAAAAATTTAAAACAACAAAATCAACTTTTATAATTTCTCTTTAAAGAAGGGAATATTTATTTTCCTCCTCTGGTGTCAATAAAAATTTAAATACCTTTCCAGAAAATAACTCAGACCATAAACAATACATAGAAACATTCTATTTAAGAAATAATGCATCGAGTATGAAAATTTGCTAGAATTTAGTCGCAAAATTTTCACTTGTAATTTGTTACTATAGGAATTGAATAAGTGAATCATGTGTCCCATGAAGAGCAAAGGTCACCTAATGACAGTCATCCTGGTGGACTTACTAAACAGAAATTAATTCCTTCAAGTTTTATAAATTATACTTCCATGAAAATAGGCCCCAGTTATTACCATAGTTAAAAAAATGTTACAAATAATAAAAAGGAGAAGTTATGAACAGTGAAGTGTTAGTAATTCTAACTGAGTATTAGCAAGTTGGATGTTTATTTGAATTGAATTTATTGTAGCACTTAATTACATAGTTTATTTACATGTTGTTTATAACTTATCTTTGTACAATTGTCTGGCACTCTTAATGCTGCTCGGTTTGTGTGGTATGCTGACTTTATAGCTCACTGAGCAGCATCATCCATATGTTACTCTGCCACTTCTGCCTTTTTGCCTTTCCTTATCTCTTACTTTCCTCCATGGGTTTTCTTTTACCTTATCTAGAAATTCTCCCATGGCCCTAGCTTTCCTTTCTTTTACTGTCAACATTTTTATTGCTGTGATTTTTTTTTGTCAGTTTTTCTCCGTTTTTTTTTTCCCTCCATACGCCTACCTCCTTGCATTGTACCATGTAGTGCTCTATGCTCTCTCTCTTTCTACATACCTCACATTTACCTTTCTCACCTCTTCTCATCCCTCTTAGGTATATTGATCCTGTTCTCATGCATGTTAGACATTATCTTTCTCTTCCAAAATCTGCTTTTATAAAAATTTATAATGATTTTTAGTTTTTTTTCTAAGCTGCTCCATATATGTGTCTTCCATTCTACTTCTCTCCAAAATTCACTTATATTTCTTTCCCCTAGCGTCCATTCCTATTTTCTCCATGATGTTTCCCATCCCTGATTACCAACTATTTTTGCTTAATATTCTCTTTTGTTGGTTCATGCATGCCTTTAGTATCTCCCACTCTTCCTTAATCATGCTCCTATACCAGAATTATATTTATTAGTTTTACTTATTTTAATATCAAAATTGTGACACTCTTGTGGTTTTTGAATATCTAACATCAAAATACTGAGAAGCAAAAAGGAGAATGATTTCATTATTAATTCTTATGTTGTGTGTATCTAAATACACACACATACACGCTTTTTAATATTTGCTTGAACTAGTTTTAGAACCATTTACCACCATCCTCAGCTGAAAACTGAATGCTGGCCAGAACTGCTGAATCAGGATGGCTTTTGTTGGTGGCATTTGTATGAGACTACATGAGTTTTCCATGTACAACAACTTAGCATACGGATTAATCAACATTCTACTGACGAAGGCTTAGTATACTTAATACTAGCATGTAATGAATACAGCCATGCAAAAGAGATTCAGGATGGATACAATAAAAAATGAAATACAAACAACAGAAATAAATCAGAGAAATGTTCACATTAAACCCAATAAAAACAGAAAATTAATGTACGAAATTTGTATATCACCCCTAACTCTCCATAACAAATACAGCATTAAAAATCTACTCAGGAAATCTCTATACACTACCAAATATACATTGGAGGGACTAAAAGAAATTTGAAAACCAAGACCAACAACATTTCAGGCATATTAGGTATAAAATTGTGGACAAATTGACAGTTGCAACTCATTTTGAACCATCACCATGAAACTGGACCATAAACACAGTTACTAAAACAAGAAAAAAGATCATTGGTTACAGTATGGCAGAAAATCTGAATTTTCATGCACCAAGCTCACCTAATGAATTTCTGTGCGCCCCTGCCCCTGCCTTTACCACAAAAACCAGTGAAGCTACAGTTCCAGCCAGCAGTTTATCTCCAGCTGAGGATGAAAATATTAAAGTAATTAAAGGTAATATGCATCCAACCCATTCCTACATTAACCATTGTTGTCAGTGTTAAAATAACCAATTTCCTGCTGGAAACTAAAAAGATTTTTTACGACTTGGTATGTGCATGTGCTTTTACTGAAAAGAAAACATTAGCTGTAATCTGGGAGAATAATGTAATGTTTTGTCTCTTATTTATTAAAATACTGGAATAGTCGATGTGTTACAGTTGTAGGATTTAGCATTAACATATAATACATGACTGCAGGTGCATTCTATAGACCTTGGGATGTTGGCGGAGTTCTGCCCAAATCTTGAAGAGCTGGGAGCAAAACTATCCGGAGGCTGGTGTGGTCCAGCTGGAGTGATGCTCCCACATCTGAGTACCTGCCGAATTCGAGTGGCAACAATGCAGCCACTGAGATCTTTGATTGTTCATGCTTCTCAACTCATGCACCTTGAGGTAATATAAGAAAATATGTAATGTAACCTTACTGAAGCAATATACATGTTTTAGCTGCCCAGATAATATTTTTGGCCTACAGGATTTATTTTAGCAGGAGAAAGTAGAATTTATGTTTTAGATTCTCTGTGTTAAAGGTTGCCTCTAGACAAGTTGTTTATGGTGTATGTAAAAAGTTAGGGAAATGCTTTCTTTATTTTTAGTAACTCTTACTACAACCCTGTGCATTTGATCCAAACATTTTATATAGTTTGTCACCAAAAATACATATTCTGAGTCCTTATGAATCATAAAAAGCATTCTCAGAATAAGAGTGCAACATTTAAGGCCGGTTCACAATAAAAATTAAATTGAGGTTTATTTATGGATGCACTTGAACTGCTATGGTTCTTAGCATCCCATTCTATATTGGGCGTGAAAGATTGGAAGTTTTGCTCAGAGGTCTCTTTATCAGGCTTGAGGTTCGTTTACATGCTGCAAATCTGTGACCTGGGACCACTGGCTTTATTTTCCTTCTGAAGGAAGCAATGCTAATGATTTTTACTCCCGAAAACCCGCAATCTCAGGAACTAGAGGCTAGCATGGTACCCTTAGACCACAAAGATGACGGTTCACAATAAGCAAAAATGAAAAGAAGGTTAAAATACATGTATTACAATGCGAGCTTTAAAAAAGTAACGGGAAGCTTTCCCGGATCCCGGTAATAGTAAAGAAGACTTGGTCAAGTTGTCACATTTTCGTTCCCATTGCCAGGAACAGCATATTAGGCTCGTCTCTGTAGATATTATTCAAGGCAGCTGTGACATGAAACAGCCACTCTCTGCAGTCATAAGCTGGGAAAATGAAACCAGAAAAAATTCTGGCAAATATGCATGCTGACTCCTTCAGGTTCATTGAATTAGCAAAAGCCTCACTTGTAGTTTATGTGCAACTCAGAACTGGCTAATGGCTCAAAAAGCAATCTACAAAGAACAACAAATAACTTTAATGTATGTCTTAATAAAAGAATGATGCTTGATACAACACTTCACTAAAGGAATTGGAAATAGTAATGCATCTGCATTTAGAAAATGTTTATTCTATCAAATTTTGACATTGGATAACCTGTATCATTGCATTATATTGACTGAATCAGAAATGAGTGAAAAATATTGTGATGCAACAGCTGTGGCTCAAGGTTATGGGGAGGTCAGCGCTGGGCAATCAGAGATAAAATATAACTTCCACTCTTGCCCAGCTTAAACACCAAAAACACTATCAGCAGATAACCAAAATCCTCTGGAAGTTTCTTTACCCCACCTCCAGAATGTGTGTCTGGATAGTTCTACAATGTTCAATGGAAGATTCCGTTGGATATAAGCGAGCATTCCTGCAAGAATCAGTTGAGTCAGAGAGTAAGTGATAAGCGGTTGGTGAGCGCATTTCTGCTGTGACATCAAGTACAGTTCTCTGAGCGAGTTGGTGAAGGCTGGTGTGATGTGCAGTGAGTACTACTGCTGAGAGAGAGATTGTAGAAGTCTTGTGTTAGACTCCTCAGTAAAAATAGAGTTTTTATTTATGGGCGCTCTTTAACTGCTGTGGTCCTTAGTGTCCCATTCTATATAGGGCATGAAAGACTGATAACTGCTCAGAGACCTCTTTTATCAGGCTTGAGGTTCTTTTATGTGTCATAAATCTATGACATGGACCACCGGCTTTACCTCCCTTTCGAAGGATTTTTATGCCTGAAAAAGTCCACTGCCCTACGCCGGGTATGAACCCACAACCTCAGGAGACTCCTCAGTGAGTGAACCATCTGGAAGAAGAGGCTACATCACAAAGAAAGCGAAGTGATGGGGAAATTGAACTAGTTCACATTAGTGAAGTGATGTATGAACTAAGTGAAGTCCTAATGAAAGTTGAACCAGATCGAAACAGTGAAAGGAGAACTGAGAGAAGTGACAGTTGAAAAACTCTACAAAGTCACACTGGTGGCTGAACAGTTATAAGCAAATGGGCTCCCAATGTTCAAAATTGACCTTCCGCTTTGTTATCAGTATGGTCATCTATATGCATTCCCATTCTCATTTATAAACCAAAATGTTGCATGTTGTTTTGCTTCCTGTTTGCATTCTGTTATCATGAACATGCATTTAGTACAAGGAGTGATCAGAAACTAAGGTTACAAAGCCTGCAGTGAAGCATGTACATTTTATTTCGTACAACCAATACAGCCAACTGATAGTACATACATTAAGTTATCTCCATATCGGTTTAGAACTTGTTGCTTTGTGGGATGAGTTAGAATATTTCCTCTTGGTAAAAATCCTGTCCTTGCATGTTCAGCACGTTGTCGCGAAGTGTTTCACCTCCTTGTCTGAAACAAATTGTTGGCCTCTTAGGTGCTCCTTCAAGTGAGGAAAAAGGTGAAAGTCGCTTGGAGCAAGGTCTGGGTTGTAGGGATGATGATGTCCCAGTGAACTGTTTCAACAGTGTTGTGGTCTTCTGGGCTGTATGAGGTCACGCGTTGTCATGAAGGAAAATGACATCCTTGGTGAGAAGTCCTGGCCATTTCCTCCTGATTGTTTCATGCAATTATATCAAGGTCTCATAGTATCAGTCAGCGGTCACTGAGTGCCCTTTTTCCAAAAACTCCACGAGTATGACACCCACACTGTCCCAAAGCACTATGGCCACCACCTTCCACGCAGATGGCGTCACCTTAAATTTCTTTGTCTTTGAAGAGGAGGGGTGTTTCCTCTCCATTGATGACTGCTTATTGCAGGGGGTGCAGTGGTGGATCCATGTTTCATCACCCATGACATTGTGGTGAAAAAACTATCTCCTTCTGTGGAGAACCATTGCAAAAGTTGCAGACTTGTCCCCATGTGCTTCTCCTTGTGTTGGTTGGACAGAATTCATGGAACCCTTGGGAACAAAGTTTCCGGTATTGCAGAATATTGTGAACAATGTGACAAAAACTTCCCAATGACATTCCCAATTCTACCATCATATGCCATAATGTGATCCTCCTGTTGTCCTGAATCAGCTCCTACATGCTGTTTAAATTTGTTGATACCATGCTGGATCGGCCACTGTGATGCTTGTCAGTGATGTTTTCTTTACCGGCTGCAAACTTTCAACACCATTCTGTGACATGCTGACAAGACATTAGTCTCTCTGTAAACCTCTACCAGCTGCCAGTGAATTTCAACCACAGTTACATGTTTAGCCCACAGAAATCAAATAACAGTAGGTTTCTATGCGAGACCAGTTTTCCAAACAAGTCACCATTTGGTTTACTTACAACTTTACTATGCTGTAGGTGGCGGGTGGCTGAAACTGTGCACACTTGCCAACTGCATGTATTAGAATTGCCGCACACTGCTAATTTCTCTATAACGGACGAAACTCCAGGAATATCTGCCTTGTAACCTTAGTTTCTGATCATCCCTCATATATACTAGATGTAGTGTGTTGTTTATTTTGTTGCAGGAACTTCAGAGTACAATGGCTGCAGGTTATGTAATTCGACCACAGCATTTTGATAATTTTAGTAACCTTATTTTATGTTATGCCAATTATAAATATAAATCCATTCCATATGTGAAATTCCAGAAGAATTATGGCATTTGTTGCCTTGCAAAATGTTTCACTCAATTCATATTAACTCAGGAATGTTATACAAGAATTACAAATGTCTTACTTCAATTTTTATGGTTAAAAAAATTATAAATTGATACTACTACAGGCAAGATGAATTGTCGTGGAGCACTGGATCTGACCACATTATTTACTGATAAAAAGGCAAAAATATAATTTTAAGGCATTTACTGTTGATAATTTGTTTAATGTTGTTTTTCAATCTGATATTAATCCCCCAAGGGAGAGAGGGTTATACGGCTCAGTTTTTGGAATTGTGAGGGTTTACAAAGAGGAATGTATTTAGGCAAGATTACTGGATTGCTGAAGGTTCACATCTTAGCAATGGTGGAAATGTGGTTGGCGAAAAATGTCAATTGATGTTAATGGCTATGAATTGATTAATAAAGCTGGAAGCAGAAAGCGCATAAGAGGTAGAGAACCTGGTGGAGTGGTGCATTTATCAGTAAGAATATTACAAACTGCGTAAAAGGGAGGAAATCTAAGTTCAATGAAATAATGCAGTTGATGTGCTAAGAGGAGGAAGTATGTGTGGAGATAGTATATAACCCTTCCAAAAATTCTGGGTTTTCTAATCGTGAATTCCTTTGATAATAGAAGATGAAGTAAGGGAGATCAGAAAGAATAGAACTGAATTTTAGTGGTGATTTTAATGCAAGTTGTGCAGATATTGACGCAGTAATTTGTATCACAAATTATGTAAATGTCAAGAGTGATTATAGTGTGAATATGCATTATTGCGTGACATTGATTTGAGATGTTTGATGATTGTAAGCATTGTTGAGAAGTGGGTTTATACGGCCTTACTGAAACTGACAATAATAGCGTGCAATAATGTAGCGAGGGGGTGAGCTGTTTATCATTATTAGAGACGAGCAAATGACGTAATATTGGCGCGTTTTTCTTAGAATTTGCTGGAACATTTTTCCTAGAGCATATGTTTTCGTAATTTTCATTGGATATAAAAATAGACGCTAATGTTGGCGTGTTTTATTAACCAATAGCAGCTCGGTTATAATCTTTAGGCATATCGGGGTGTGGGAGTATAAAAAGAGCCAAGTCAGAGGTAGATCCCTCCAGTTCATCAGAAACATTTGTACATTACACGTCGTCTCCAGTCCATCGGAAACATTTGTACATTACACGTCGCTGAGTTCAACAGAAACAGTCATGGTGAATACATAGCATAGTTTATCGATTCGCAGTGTACGCGTAGCAAAGTTATGAAAAATCTCTCGTGTTGTAAAGTTAATTACACAAAAAGTTGAAGTACGCGAATTAATAATGGGCAGTAAAGAAGTTATTATAACAGTTTCAGTTTGGCGAGTGTCAAGATTAATATGTGAAAGTGAATAATGTGTTAAGACAATAAAAGTATAAAACAAATTCTTTTATCAGTGTTATCTTTGGATAAAAACTCCTTTCCGTTTACACACCTGATTAAGAGATTTGCTCGACCGAGAAACAATAGCTAGCCGGAGGACAGTGAACCCAAAATTAAAACAATAACAGGCGCTCAGTAAAAGATAACACGAAGTGACCGCGACAAATTATCTTGTATACATGTGGCAAATAAACAGTAGCATTTTCAATTACAAACATTAATACCACCACAATATACAGATTAGGAGTAATGGTTTAAAGGGGAATTAACTACAAAAGGGTGATGAATTGATATGCGTAAGAAACAAGAAAGACGAGTCAATAAATGAAGAAGGTTTACAAGTAATTGAATCCACTGAAAACTCAAGTTGTATTATATTAAATGTTTGCTGGGAAGTTTACATATGTTAGTGGATTTGGTCAAAGTGGGTTACACCTTATGTAGCGAGGACTATGTATGCCTTGGATATCTAGTTTTAAGGTATGTAATGATTCAAGTAATAGTGATAATTTTCCATTGGTGATGTCCTCGTCAATTAAAGTGAATGTTTGTGAAGGATGTAGTTCAGAGGAACAGAATTCAACTCAGTTGTGAAATTGGCACTAAAAGGATTGGCATTAAAAGATCATCGTATAAAACATCACAGTTACAGATAAAATGATTAAAAATATATAATACAAGGTAGAAGCACAAATGTTATATGATATTGAAATATAGGGATTGGACAATGCATAAAATCGTAGATTCAGTGCACAGATCATTTTGCAGAGAACCTCTTGGCTTATCAGTTTCAACAGTGAAAGAGGCTGCTCAAATAGAAATGGGACAAGTAGCAATAAAAGGTTTAATTTTGGGGAGAGTTCCGAAATATTGACATAGGTTTCTTGGAATGCAATGGTTGAGGTAATATTTGGAGAAGAAGAGAAACAAATACTAAACTGTTTTTGGAAAGAGGCAAGATTAAGATTTGAAGATATAGGGAAACAAAACTTGTTTAGAGCTTAACAGAAAAGACATCATTGGATCTTATGTTGAAATGATCGTGGGATATGGAAAACTATATTGATAAAGTAAACAAAAATGATAGAGAGGGCATTGCATAGGCAAGAACTGGAGTGGGAAGTTAAAGTATGTTTGATTGTAAAGCAACTAAAAACTGGAAGGAAGAACTTACTAATCACAAGTGGTTGAAAAAGACGAAAGAACGGTTTTAAACAGAATATTTAGAGAGAATGCAAGAGTGTGGGTCAGTATTTATATAGTGTAAAAATATAGTGGATATGCACTGTGAATAAAGGGAAAGAATTTAATTGAGGGTAATATATTTAATTATTATTAAATTATTGAATTGTAGTAATCGTCTGCGAATGGTGGCCAGGGCTAAATTTCAATAAACAAATCAATTGTAAGTTTTTCTTATCACTTTACCAAATAAATAAAAAATAGAACAAAAGTTATTTGTATTGAAATGCTGATATAGAACGTCATTTCTTATGCTTCTCTATAAATTGCTGTGTCATGAAACAGCAGGTTGGATTAGGAACTTCTTACATAACTGTATCCAATTGTCCAAATATTTAATCTTGCATAACAGTCTATGGGAGGCAAACTATATGGGAGGAGCAAACATTGAAAATTGTGCATATTTACAACTAAGCACTGTTTTATCCGTTTCCATTATATTGAGTGAAAAACTACTTTGTTTACTGTCAATCGCTAGGGTCTTTAAAATGCTGTTGTAAAACTTTCCCCATTTATGTTTTACAGGTCACCCTGGAGGAGGAATCATATGGTGAAGAAGTAGAGATATTGGATGATTCAGTAATTTCACAAAGCCTTTCAGAAAAACCTCATTTAGAACATCTTCGTGTGCTAGTATTTCGCAGTGAGTGTTACCTCACGGTACTCTCTGTACATTTATTTATAGGGGCTTGTCCAGTGTTATGTTTCCTTGGTGATCTGCAGGCATGGTTTGGAATAAGTGAGCTCATTATTGAGCATTTGGTACAAGAAATCATTGATCGCAATTTAGACCTTGTGCTCAGCTATCGAGGCAACTTCTTGCCTCAAAGAAAACGTTGTCTTATTGCTAAAGCTTCATAGCATTAATGCAGAAAGGGGATATGAATATATGCTCAAAATATTTTTTTTTTCTCAAATGATTATAGAGGAAAAGGTACAATATGAACTCAGAAATGATTTAAACATTTTTAGAAGGGAATTTATCCTTATAGGCAAAATTGTGCAAATGTATTGATCATAAAACATTCAGATATTCATCCATACATTTGCATTATGAAGTTGAAAATGGTTACCAAAATGTATTAAGGCACAGCAAAGCTGTATGTAATGCTGGTGTCACAGTATAGTTCCTTTCTAGAAACTGCAAACAATATCATCTTGTAGGTAGCAAAAGATTGAAATCTATGTTCCTGTTTATGCTTTTTTCTTTCTTTAGAATTTTGTTAATGGTGAACCTCATGTGTAGGTTGCCTTCTGCTGTTCAAGGTTTTGACTCTTTGAACTCGGATCACAATTTGTTCACAGTAAGGAAGGTCCAATTGTGAGCATGGCTTGGTTAATTAGATAGATGAGCATGAGCTTGTCTTTCTCACATCACCTTTTCTCTCATCTCTACTGAAATATTTTGCAATGTGCTTGAGAGTTCAGTTATATTGACAGGTTTTTGACTCATGAGTGTTTGGTGTAAAAAATGGCACCCTAATACAAACAAATATTCCTTAGCCATGTGAAATGAAACAATGTGCCAAGTATCTCATGTTAAATATTGGAAGAAGGACAATTTCCCATCTGCATCTTAATCATTACAAGGTAACAGAAAGTTTATAAATAATGCTAAAACTACATGACCAATATTCTGTGCATGTGACTCTTTCCCATAGCAAAAATGCTAATAACATAACACAGTATTCTGATTTAGCATGAAGGTTTACAGTAAGAATCATAGCACAAGAGAATCAAAAAGACTTAGTTTCCATATAAAAATGATCTAATTCTGCTGTGAGAGGGTATTCCTTAACTTCTTTAAGGAAGATATTTCATGGAAATGCAATACATTTAAGTCAGAATAGTTTGTACAGCTATAAACTCAAAAGCATCAGCTTATATCTGAGATCCATCCTTTCAAAATGGAAATATGTTGGCAGAACGTCACTTAAATTTGCCTCCAAATGTAGAAATCCAAAGTATATTATTATATTATCAGTACTGTATTCAGCGATTGGTAGAGTGGAGGATGAAAACTATATCATGGTAAAAGAATTTATTGCGTTTACAGAGGTGGTTAATGTGAACAAATGACTATACTGTATCAGAAAATAAGCTATCGCATAAACTCTAATATCTCATGAATGCATTTCTAATGGCACTCATATTTTACACTTCTACTTTCTCTTTGTTTTATAACAGATTCATATAATAAAATTCAAGGTCAGCATTGATAAACTGAGTAGTTCTTAGTTTTACTTTCTTTGTATTTCCTCAGTCCTTAGTTTTTTGTTTTAGTGATACTCTAGATATTAATCTCCATTATCAATTTTTTTTTCTATATAGTTAAAAGTTTCTTCTTATTGTACCTTTTACAGTTATTATTAGTATAATTTATTATATTTTACTTGTGAAACTGTCATAATAAAATAACTGATAATTTTGAACTTCGGTCATTCCTTAGCAGTTTATTTGTAGTTTCAAAATAAAGCATGTAATTACTTAACTCCTTTGCTGTTATGAATGGAACAGTTATGCCCTTCACCTGTTATGGACCATGCCTGGTTCCATGCCAGGATTAGAGCTATGTTAATTTAAACAAAATGTTTTGTAGTTAACTTGTGGACAATGTCATTTGTTATACACTTAATGTAAACAACTGAAGTATCTGTGAAAGAGTTTTACCCCTTGTGTCTGCAGCAGGCTTACACAAATTACAATCCCCACAGAAGTGAAGTATCTAACAAGCTTCTGTGCATATTACACTCAAATTAGCTATCTTAAGTTTTAAATAAATACAATTTATTTCCCCAAAATCAAATACACTGCAATTGATGCCTACCTTTAGTAGATTTATTCTTATTGATTAAAATTTCAGTAAAATGTGTTTTTTGTTTCGTTCAAATATGTTAAAAAATATGTTAAAAAATAATGGAATAATTTACATTTTAACCAACTCATGTAAAGTTAAATTGCCAGCTGGGGTTTAAGCCAATATTGGCTGACGTACAGTGGTTAGGCATGCTTTAAATGGTTGAGAATTAAAACTGTTTCAGTGTGTAAATGAATGGGTTCTATTTGGTTAAATCTTTCTATAAATATGAACAATGTCTGCCACAAATTAATTATTCTGTTCAAATTGTAATAAACATTTAAATGTGGTACTAAACTGTCTTTATACTATATAAAATGTGGCACTCATTTAATTTGGAGTCTAATTGCCATTGGTACTTAATGTATGTCATTTATATCTCCATTCATAGCTTGCATTGAAGTAAACAAACGATAGCACATGGGGAAGTAATTAACCTCTCGTGCCCTATGTGTAAAAACTAGTTCAATATTGCCAGCTTCAATATTTTTTCTATTCTTGATTGCAGACTACACCTTTTAGACAGCCCAGCTTTAGAACTAATCTACAGCTTTGCCATGCCATTAGTCAACACCTCAAATTCTGTCTGGAATATGGGTAATATAAAACAGAGGGTGCAAGTGTTTTTAAAAGGAATTTGCTTTTAATATGACACTGTAACTCATATGGTCCTAATTAGATTAGTGTTTAATATACAACGTGATGTTTTGCTATTTGCTCAGCTTTTTATTTTTTTTCGTGTTATATACCAGGTGTTTCCATGATGATGATGATGATGATGATGATACGAACAATCAAAAATAATGGAAAGGGTTACTGTATCAATGTATTACATAAGAAACCCCATTCCAGAAATGCCTCATCACAGGTTATAAGCCAAAGTCATTTTTCATAGATTAGAGGCATAAGGGGCAATCTGATCAACTTGTAGGCTTATGTTATGAGGGTTTGGGAAAGAAAATTCCAAAAGTGTAATGCATATGGCGCGAGTTTAAACTTCAGTAATGCAATGAAAATGGTGTGATGGGTATTTGAATGTGGTCATTCTAATGTGTAAGTCATTAGAGTACAATCTGTGTTTACATGAAGTGTTGTACAAACCATGCCAGTGTTTCCTATAGTGTTTTTCTTTATTTAATGTTGGTAGAATCTCCTTATCATCTGTGTTCCATATCAGCCCTGGGTGAACCAATCTGTTATTGGTTTGATTTGAAGTCTGACACACACACACATTGACCAATGAACAAAGGTCATGCCTAGGTGAGCAGTGAAAGGGGAGGAGTAGGGATACATTTCACTGGAAGTGGCTGGAAGGCATGCTTTGCAACAATGGTCCAGACCAATCCCTAGAGTCCATCTCGTATCGGTTTGATGTCAAAAGGCTGGCACTCAAACATTAACCTATGAACACAAGTTGATTTCAGGCTCAGGAGCAAAGGAAAGGTTTGGAGTAAGACAAGCATTAAGTGAAATGCAAGAATCAAGTAAAGGATGGGGGCTGGGCATGGGAGAGACAGTGTATTTCCTTACCAACATAAACCACTGTGAATTATATTGGCATAATTCCATGCACTCGAGTTTGCATTCTGTCAGCACTAGTCAGATGGCACAACAGATGCAGAAATGGCAGACATGGTGTTCATGTATGGACAAGCAAATGCTAACATTAGGGAAGCAGAAAGTTTGTATGGATCAAATACCCCTGTAGGAGACATCCAACTTGTACCATGTTAAGGGAAAAGGGCAATAGGACCACAATATAATGGCCAAGGAGGTAGATGAATAGTACAAAAGAACAGACTCCCGATGGAAGCAGCAGTGCTTGATTGCACATCTGAGGAGTCTTCGATAAGCACTTAGCCACTTGCATGTGAAATGGATGTCATGCACAGTACTGTTTGGAAAATAACTGCTGTGGGAACAGCAGCTGCATCCCACAGAAATTGCGTGTTTTGACTCCTGCTGTCTTTGCAGTTTATGTTTGTGTTCAATCTTTTGAGCTGGCTTACTCAATGATTAATAAGCCTATATCTTCTTCTACCCCTCTTAAATGCAACTCTCTACATTGTTTTGGTTTCTTTTTTCTTTCTTTCTTTGTTTTTTAACACTTACCTCACTCAGTTAGTTGTTAACATAAGAATGTTTTCGGAGACATTATCCCCCACCTTCAGCTATCCTGGTGACTAAAGGTCATCATCTCTCTTGTATCTTCCTCCCTCAGTTGAGAGCAACCCTACTAACACCTGGAGGTACATTTGCAAGGTGAGATCTCAAAGTATAAAACTTCTTTAAAGCTTTTAAAAATAAAAACCTTTTCCAGATGGCTCATTCAAATGTAGAAATTACAGGTTTTAATAATTCAATATTTTTTCCTATGTTATGATTTGTCTATCCAGAAGTTGTATGCTATGGCCAACTTATCTGTTTGTTTAAACTTTGTTTCTTTAATGTTCTTTTAATCTAATATTTAAATTTCTCTTTGTTTTTCCTACATAAAATTTATCACAATCTTCACAATTGATTTGGTAAATACCTGACTTCAATTTGTATAGATTGGTGTTTTTTAGTGGTTTATTCAAGAATGTTTATTCTGTGGAGCCAATCTGATGTTAAATTTTTTAAAAATCCTCTCAAATTTCTTCAAAGATGTCACTTGCTTTACTTTCTTTTGTTTAACATCTCTTTCAATAATTTTAATTATGGAAACAGACTCAAAGCAATTAGACTTTGCTATGTCAAAAACATGATGGTATTCTTTCAAATATTGTGTCTTATCCAATGGGACTCTAAAGTCTGTGTATCAAGCTTCTAAAAACAGCATAATGATGTGACACTGAGTTACAGTTATTTTTCTTAACATAATTGTTCACACGAGGTTTTTTTTATAAATTCCGAATTTTATGGTATCTTTGTTTCTGATCATTTTTAAGTAAACCACCCTCATTCTCTATTTCACATTTCATCTTGCAAGTTAAGTAGCTTTAAAGCATTATCTTTCAATTTATATGGAATTATGGCAGAAATGTCATCAACATATCTGAATCACAGTCTGAATATGTGAGGAAAGGCTTTAACCACTAAAATTTCCAAACTAGTTGTCTACAAATCAGCTAATAAAGCTGACAAAGGATTACCCATAGCTAACCCATGTGCTTGTTTTCAGTATTTATTATTGAAGGAGAAAAAAAACTTTTGTTTGTGCAAACTTCCGTTGGTTGAGTGATGTCCTCTCTTTCTCTGGTGTCTATATCAATAGTATTTAATCATTTTTTTTTTAAAAGCACTGGCATTTTATCTATGGGGATGCTAATAAATAATGCTTTCACATCTAAATACACCATTATGTCAGTTTTCTGTATTTTTACATGCTGTATGTTCCCAGCTTCATGAAGTTATCTACACCCAAGCTGTTAAATTTGTTAAAAGTATTAAATTTCTTAACTAACCATTCAGTTCTGTAATAGGTTGGTGAGTCAATACCATTAATAATGATTTCATACTATTGTCCTTTTTATGTATCTTGGGTAACCAATTCATCCCAAGTAAAATGGGATTCAGATTTTAAACCATTTTTGGTTGGGTTAGATAGTATATTAATTTCTTTTGGGATTTTATTTGCAGCATTAACACATAAAGTACATGGATTTTTCATGATTTCTGTGTATTCATTTTGTGACAGAAGTAAATTATCTCTATCAGTGTAATCCTCATTATAACCAAAGAATTTCCCTTATCTGCTTTCAGATAGACTACTGATTTGAGATTCTTTAATACATTTGAAATTATAATTTCTGTTTTTCTTAAAGTCCAATGAATTAATAATATCTAAGGAAGATACAACAGAGGATGATCTTCAGTCACCAGGGTAGCTAAAGGGGGGGGGGGCGGATGTTTACGAAAACATTTCTGTATTATTAACAAACAATGAGTGCAGTAAGGTTTTAAAAAAGTGACTAAGCACAGTTTTAATATGAAACCCTCTTCACTGTTAATAGTGATTCTGATTTTAATAATTTGTCTATATTGTGTCTCTGAGAAACATTCTCTCTAGATACAATTAGAAAATATCCCACTTGTTATATGTTGTTTCCACATGGAGCTCCAGCTCAGTTTTCACATGGTGCTCGCAAACAGTTTAGTGAAAAGTTGACAAAGAAAGAGAAGGTTCTGTTCCATAATCAGCTCATTCACTTGATCATATCCGGCTTGGTTTTTTCTTGTGGGGTCACTTGTAGAAACTGAAGAGGAACTCCTGGCAAGAATTCTTGTTGCAAATGATACTTGAACAACTCCAGAGTTATTTCGCCAAGCCCAGCAGAACTTCATCAGACATCATGTGTGCATAACAGTTGGGAGCTGTCATTCTGAACATCTGTTATAAATGTATTCACAGAGCAACTAAATTTATTTCATCTGCAAACAGGGATTTATGGGTATCCTAAAGCATTTTGCCTTATAGCCTGCTGCTCAGCTGTTTCTGGACCAGGATTCCTTTTCTCAAATCATATCATTTTCCTTTCTCCATCATCTCTGAAAGTTTATATCATCATGGAAACCACCAATATGTGTGCAGTTATTGTGTAGAGAAAGGAAAAAAGGACTGAATAAAAATTAACAATGCTATATTGAGATGATAATCTTTGTTATTAAATTTTAATTTCAGAGACAGCATATTAACAACATCTTGGTTAGTAAAATGGGTGCATATTTCTGGAACAGAGCCTAATCTGAAGATAGATAAACCATTACTGAACTTTATTCCACAGAGAATTTGTTTGTATCTATAGCTAATGCTTTAAAGTAACCCACTATACATAAGCAGAGTACACTAATTCTTAAATAAAATGTTTTATATTGCTTTATCGTAACAGTGCACTTTTCTGAAATCTGAGTTCTGTCCATATATGAATAGATGTGTAACACAATTAACCATCATTTTATGATTGTCTATATAATAGCAAAGAATCTGCTACATAATCAGTAGTTCTGTGTTTTAAATATGTAAGCATATTCTAAGAAATTTGTTGTTTTTGGAATTTGCTTTCATGTTTTATATCATATTACATTTCATCTTGGTATAAGGGATTTCAATATTTGAAAGCGCAGTGTGGACTTTAATTTTAAAATGAAAGGCTGAAGCAGAAAGGATGCAATTTTGGGAGAAACTTTACATTAACTTTTATAAGTTGAATATTGATGTTCTTCCACTTAGTATTGTTTTGATTTTCACAGAAATAACTATAAGTGTATTAATAAATCTTGTTTGATTTCTTCATTTCTTTAGATAATAGTGCCGCTTTCAAATTGTAATATAAACTTCATCAAATTAATTTCTATAGAGGTTATAAAATAGCTTTTTGTAACAGACTACCAAGTTTTGAAATGCTTTTTCGAATTCATCACTTGATCACTTGTTTACTTGTTTCTTTCTTGAAGATTGTTAAAATAACCAAATATTCTGTAGATAATGTTATAATTAGAAAATAATGTTCGTTAAAGAACGTTATGCCAAAGTTTAATTTTCTAGGGTACTGATATATCCTGAAATAAAGATTTGTTTAATGCAGTTTAAAGAACTATCTACTGTAAATGACTCTGCATATTCATTACCTAACATACAATTTTGCTGAGAGCTTCAGCCATGCAGTATATATTGCACATGCATGCTTCTTTTTTAAATACAATATCAGACTTGCTAGTCAACATAGGAATGTAACAAAAGAAGCTCTGTAAAGCCATTTTCTACACTGTTTAACATTTATCTATTCAACCATTGGTTCAATCAATTCAGCCCAAGTAGTGTAACATTTGGTGGTGTTTATTTTAAGCTCACTCTGTATGTGTACACGTCTACCTGTTTTCCTCTGCATTTTCTTTCCCCTTGATCAGTCAAAGCTGCTTACACAATAAAATGCACCTCATGTAACACTTGGCAAATGGGACCAATGGAAATGAAATGTTAGAAGCATGTAATTGTATAATGTTAATAAAGAATATTCAAATTCTGGTTACAAAGTGCTTGGAAGGGGAGCAATCTTTTTTATGTTGGTATCAGATTTGCTGTTTTAGCCATGTCATTCTTCTGCTAGTCCTTCCTTTATCTTTGTCATGGAAGGCTAAAGACATAAATAGCTGTAACAAATTCAGAGGAGCAGCAAACAATATGTGCATAATGTTATGCCATCTTTACCAATGTCAATGTTTGAAATAACGTTTCCTTAAAGGAGTAGTCTAGCCTAAAATAGTCTTAAGACTCTGGAAAGGTGCAAAAACTTTTAAAAATGCTGATTTTTAGTCCAAACTTAATTTGAAGCAGAAATATGGACCTTAACCCATTCGAGTCATATCACGAGCTGTACTCAAATTAGTAATTGCAAGATGTGCACAGCTTGCAAGTGTGTGCTGGCCAATAAAATGACACATATTAGCATTTTTAACTAACAGGTGGCATTGGAAGGGTCTTCATATCTCTTTATAAGACTAATGAAGAGGAAAACCAATGATATTGGTACCATGAAAGCAAATAAAGATATGTTACCTGATATATCTCATAATAAAGTGAAATGCAGCAAGTCATGGTCTGCAATAAATGTGTTGTGTATGAAATGGAAGAATAGCAAAGATGTTTATTTCCTATCAATGAAATGTCAAGCTGGCGACATCACAGCAACAGGCAAGCTGAGAAGAAGGAAAGGTCAGAGACCTAGGATAGGAGGTAAAGAATCCAAAGTGTGCTCTTGAGCACTGGAAGAAAATGGGAGATAATTTGTAAGATCATGTTTCTTTCATATAATGTGACGCACACCCAAAGGTTACAGGAAAATATTTTTCCATCTGCCAGACATGTGCATATTCAGTTGTTTCACTGTGTTTCGTAAGATGACTGCTATGAAAAAGTCCAATTACACAGCTTTAGAACCAATGTCACTGTATCAAAGTGTAAGAGTTCAATGTTTAGAGGTGACCTTCAGCTTGGGATACCCTATTGAGAATGCAAGCTAAAACATGTGCCCCTTTTACAATCCACATCCCACCTACAGACAAGAAAGAAAAAAATGAAACAGAAAGATGTGTTTTATGCTACAGTAGGGAGAAAAGATGCAAAAGTGCTTGGCATCCCCTGTATTTTGAGATCTACCACTCCAACAATCATATTAGCCATAAAAATCTGAGAGTCAATGCATGCAAAATTTCAGGAAAGGAATTATATTGGTTGATTTCACTCGTGCAGCTGTACAGGGATTTAAATCAGATTTTTGAGGTACCCATGAGGGTATTTAATTAAGACTCCAATGTGTTAGCAGAATAGGAGTGACGTACTGTCAGCTATACACATATTAGGAGTGTTAAAAAACATACCGATAAAACACAAATGCTATATGAAATAGTGCTTACATATGGTTAAATAATTATTATTATTATTATTATTATTATTATTATTATTATTATTATTATTATTATTGCTCAACAAATGACACAGCTTTGGATGGTAGAAAATCCTTGGTTGTCCTAAACGTGCCATAAATTTTGCCATGTTCAAGGAAGTTTATTTACTCCACACTTTATATATGATTGGTAGAATTTGATTTTGAGACTTCACCAGGAATACATGATTTTAGATACCCTGAAGCCAAAAAAACCTTCGTTTTTAGAAAGAGTGGAGGGAGGGGGGAATAAAACGAAAAGTTGGCATTTAAGTCCATCTTTCAAGGATGCGACACAGTTTTCACAAAATTCCTTCCGTTTCAAACTACCCTTTGCACAGAAAAAGTCATATTTTGACATGTTGACACAAGAAATAAAATGCCCAGCTTGGTTTTCTGTGAATAACCTATGAAGTCCTCTTTCATTCTGAATGAATTAAGATACAGAGAAAAACTTAGTACATGAAAATAACACATATTTTTCAAATATAGAACTTGGGTCAAATAAGCTTTTTGTAGCATTAGCCTGTTTCACAGTGTTCATTGTTACATTTTTCCAGATTGAATTACCTTGCATAATCTCTAAAGCATCTTATGTGAATGTTCTTTATTCCTCTGAGGGCTCATTAATAACAAAACCTACTCACAATATGTGAACAGCTGAATCATGCATTCAACCAAGCAGAACCGGGTCATGAAGTTTGATCTACCAACCCCAAGTGAACTAAGCAAATTCATCGTTCACCTATCAGAGAACAAGAGCTAATGGAAACAAAACAACCAGACAAGAGCGAAAGCTTTTGAAACATGTTTTCAAAAAAAATAAAGCATAAGCGAGAATAACTGAACTTAAATACTAGACAAGCAAATATTGCTTAATATGAAATTAATTATTATCAAAAAAGTGTTGAGTAATAGAACATGGATAATCACTTTTAACTGAATATAGAGAGTAATTATGTGAAGATGTAATCGATAAAGAAAATTGTTTTGAGTGTGACACATTAGAGATTTTTGTCCAACCTATTTGAATAGTATACACAGGCAGCCTCATTTTTATTACCATGATGAAGTAATTCAAGTGTTCATGTACCACAAATCTCCATGTTTTAGGATTTGATATATATCCAGTCAAAGCATGCTAATTTGTACAATGGTAAGTTTTTAAGAATTAGTTGATCAAATTTAAGAATTGTGACTCAATTTACACATACCCTTATTTCATATAATTTATATTTTGAAAGTGCCACAACATATTTTTTCGATAAATGGAGTAGAAAATTCCCACCATGAAATAGTGTTGCTTTTCTGAAATAATATATAATAAAATTGCAACTCATTATTCTCTTACTTTACAAAATTTTTGTTCACTCATATTCACATTGATTTTTAGTATGGCATGATAATTACATTGCAGTTCTATGCATTGTAGTTGCTTTATTGAGTACAATCCTAATGTTCAACTCATGTTACTATTATTCATCACAGAAGCGTAAAATACTTCATGCGAATGAACCCCCCCCCCCCCATTCCAAAGATGTATTACGCTTTGTTAGATAAAAATATGGATCATGGAAAATATTTTGAGCAAACTTTGCTTGTTTAAGAAGTTTCTCTTCCTATTATTTTAAGATGTCAGAAAAACACTTGGGCGAGTTTTAATGATTAGGAAACTGATGAAAGGGGAGATGCTCGTTTTTCCCAGAAGTAGAATTGTAACCAAATACACATCCTGTAATAATCATTTAAAGAGCCACAGCAATTCTACTGTGTGCATGCAGTTCTTTGGCACTTAATTAACAAGCTGTGTATGCTGGAAATGAATGCTCAGATTTTTACATGGAAAATGCTGGTATTTCTTAAATAAGGTCTTTATTTTAATGATTTTATGCCAGACTGCTCCCTTAAGCAAAGTATGCAGAGTAGATCTGCTAAAACTAGCTAATTCTGAGTTTTGATTACCACTTTTAAAATTGCGGTTCTTTTTTAAAGAAAAGTCTATGCACATGCACACCCCTTTGCCACACCTACTTAGGCCATATTTTTCTTGTGAAACTGATTTCTTTCTCACTACTTTGCCTGCAGTGTTTCAGCTCAGAGGTGCTCACAGATTCTGTGCATATACACATGTACTAAAACCTTAAGCTGTTTTAATCATCTGTGGATAATTTACTGCAGCTTTATGCATAATTAAACTTGGCCAAGTGATAAACAACTCGGTAGGTAATCTAGTACCATCAGCATGATGAATAAAATTTGAACACTGAGGTGACCACAAAGGCATTGATTTACATATGAGTCAGTGCATTCATGCACTTATTTTGTGCATGCAGAAAATACAATTTTCTTGGGATCCCTCAAAAGTAGTAAAGAAAATTCCTGTGAAATTTATTTATGCTGCAGTAAGTGCTTGTGTGTCCAGCAGCAGTTGATAAGAGATAGGTCATCACTGTAATGTGCCTCAAATGGATAAAAAAGTTAAAAGATTGCTGCATTTTCAACTACAGTACATGTAGTTTGTGTGCCTGCTTTGTTTAAAATTGAATAAAGGAAAAGAAATGTAGGAGAAATCTTTTTTTTTTAATTAAATAAAAACACCTCATGAAGCTGAGCTGTTGAAAATAGTTATTTTATACATAAGGTACATCACCAAATGTGATACAGCTGTAAACCTTGTCATGTGTCTCTAAAATCATTGTTCTGTATTTTACTTCTTTACCTCCCAGTATGGAATGCCTTTCTGGGAGGGGCAAGAAAATAGGAAGATGAAACAATAAAATCTTTCTACCTGTAAACTTAGGAGTTTTATGGTATATAAAGCATTAATTTGTAGTGTAACTTAGGTAAGCTTTTTAGAAGTTTTTATTTTAACTGGAGAATACATTTTTAAGTGAAAAAGAAACAGAGGTATATTGTTTTTAACATGCTAGAAAGTCTACAAAATATATCAATCAAATTCAGATTAGCACTAGAAAGCACAGTAAAAGTCTCACTCTCAGCTTCACTAACTTGCATAAGAATTTACAAATTTCAATATATATAGTAAAGGCCTTCAAAAAAAGTCCTAAAATTTGTAAGCTTTTTTTATTTAAATTATTGCACTTAGGTGTGATGTTATTTGGTTAACACATACTTTTTTTATGTTAATAATCCTAATACTTAGAAAAGACAATTATATGTGAACATTTACCTTTCACTTGTCATAGTAATTAAGAATGATTTCATTTTATGTATTTGTTTTAAGAAAGATTTCTGGTGCTTTCAGTGTAGTGGTGACAAGGCATTGTTTAGTAACTGAATTCATGTATCAAGATAGATATTTGATCAAATTTGCAATTTTTTTTTTTTTTTCCCTGTACTGAAAATTTTCTACAAGACATGGTTTCGTGGGGTGATTGACACTTTTTTTGTCAATAGATTTGTTTCGAAATTTTTGACATCAAAATTACAGTTAAAAAAGAAACATAGTAATCTAGACTAAATTAAATCTTTAAAAAAAAAAAAAAACTCCAAAATAATCAACTGTTAAAGGTTGCAATTCCAAAACATCTGGTATATGCCTAATTAAATTCTTTTACTTTGTAATGAAATTCCATTTTTTAAGTTAACCCCAAATCCAACACATTGGTGCTTAATTAGCAACTAGCTAGAACAGATTATTGGCTAGAACATTAATCACACTGAAAGTTACCAAAGCATTAGTCTGAGTAAGTTCCACAAAGCATGGAAAACAATTTTAGGATCAGAAAGTTAATATTGGTTGAATTTGTCATTCTGCTATTAAATTAACATGTTGAAAGTTAAGTGTTACACAGTGTAGACCTGGTTTAATTTGTAATAAACAGGCATATATGAATGCAGTTTTATTCTGGCAATTATTTACATTAGTTGTGGCTGATGTTAATCATTTTATGCATGATAGCTAGTGAAGAAGGCAATATAGTTTTCATTGCTCAAATCTAATTAACTGGTGGTTAATACTTAAATGTATCATAAAGTACAGTAACCTTTGTTTTCATTGTTAAAAATTTGATTTTGGCAAATGAAGTTTAAGTCTTCACACTAAACTAGGTTATTTCAATTTCTGCATGTGATGCTCTTGTTAACTACAGAATGTTTTTGTATAAATTCAGTTGTCTTTTATTTGTAGCTACAAAAATAACTTGACATCCCAATTTTTTTTTCTAACAGCTCATTATTTAGGATCTCCCCTTGCACTAAAATGTAAAAATAAATATCTCCTTTGATAAATTGCCATTAAATTAGTTAACCTCTATTTCTTTTAATTTGTGGAGGGGATTTAATGGTAAGCAATGATACAACAGAAAGTGACATTAGCATTCCTTCTTGGAAGTGATGATTTTCTAATAAAATATCTTAAAATCTATCTTCTGCTAACCAAGATATTCATATTAGCAGCAGTAAGCTAATGTAAATAATTGCCATAATTGGTGGATTAAATGACTATTATATAAGAATAAAAAGTCCTTATTACGAGAACTTTAATTTTAGTATCACTTGTTTGAGTGTTTTTTTTTCCACCCTGTGTTTTAACATGTTTTAACAGTTTTTACAAATGTTATAAAGAGCTAACAAACCTTTAGGCATGCTTTAAAAAAAAATTAAAAAATACACAAAAATGTTCGTAACTATAAGTAAAACTGTACGTTAAACATGATACCATATAGCTTATAAGCAAAATAAGACTGAGCTTCATCCTAAAGGATGTCAAGCATATTATTCTTACTTTTGAAGCAAAGCAGATTGGTCATTTCAAACCAGCATTTAAGGCTGTAAATAAAGCTTAGATACAGAATTTGGTTAGAAATGTGTTGTTTTCAAAGTCCTACACAGGGTATTTATCTGTTATCTTCCCAAGCTATACATTTGATTGATGAAATGAACAATCTCCAATACTTATCAAATTCCCTCAGTTGAATTTTCTAGAGAAATTAAATGTTAAATCCAAGGTTTCTTGGGTACTTACACAGGATGTTAAAAGCTTATTTATCTGAATCAGATTGGACAGCATGTCTTTAGGAAAAGTGAAATTTCAGATAATCTGTAACTGTATGTACATTATGCTATAAACTAAAGGTTCTATGACAATTTTGGTTACTAAGGGTGAAATGAACATTGAGTCAAAACATTTTTAAGACTGTCTTTTCAGAGTTGGTCAGCACCCATATTCATCCTGTTAGAGAGGGTTTAATTAAAATCAGATTCATTCTTTAAACTGATGATACTAGACACCTTTCTAAGCAAGCTTTACTAATAGCATTAAATGCAATATTACATTAATAAAATTGCATTTTTCAGATTGAATAATAGTCCAATTTATGTTCCATGGTAAACACTTTTCTACAGCTAGTTACCTTGAGTTAGGTCATTGTGTAAAGAAGCATGCATAACCTGGCTGCATCAATGATGTTAAGTGCAACGTAGACAACATGAAAGACTGTTCTTAGTTTTCATAATGCAGAATTTTAAAACTTGAATTTTCTGCAAAGATTGATATAGTTAATTGAGTTAGTGTTGCATAGTTTAAAATGAGTTGGTTGATCGCACATATCACAGTCCTAATTTGTTCTAATTGCTCTTTAATCCTTCGGGTGCCAAGATGCAAGCCAATGCAATTTGTGTGTGTATAAACTGCCAAGAGCTGATACAATCCGATGAGTTTGTGTTTATGTTCAAAAAATTTACAATTAATGCAACAGATGTCGTAAGTGCATACCTCTAGCTAATCTACGGATTTAAACTGCATGTTAATAGCATTTTTCTTGTTTATTTAATTTTTCTATGCGAGGTCATGCTTTGGCCATTGTGGCACTCCATAAACAGAATAGCACGCGGTATTATTATTTCATGCCAGGCTTGTTTTTCAGATGTTAGTGATTTCTTGTGATTTTTGCTTACTGTACATCACAGAATGGCATATTGAAGCAAGAAGTCATTAATAGAGGAGGAAATTGAGGCAGCATTGCTAGAAAGCAATAGTTACATTGACAACTTCATTAGCAATCATAGCGATAATGGTAAAAATTTTAAATAAAAAATTTAAATTTTTTAGTACATGAGGACTCAAGTAATATCCTTAAAATTGTGTGGAAATGTGCAACAATATATCAAAGGCCAATGCAAAAAACCTGAACTCACAAGTTTCAAAATTGAGAGTGGAAACTTTTATGTAAAACTTTACATTTTACCTTACTTAGTGCTGGCAGTTTAAGTAATAACATAGAATTTTAGCTTGGCAGCAAAAGACTTAATGTACATATTTTTTAATGTTTGGTAATATTTAATACAGCATTTTGGGCACTAATAACCACAGGTGTTGTGTCCTAAAACCACTGCCATCCCTCCTTACACAGAAATATGTGTGTTTTTTTTTCTTTCTCAAACAATGTTCGAACAATTTTGATTAAACTTTCATAAGTTTAAAATAATGAATAAGAAATAAAATATACAGCTTGAATTTTCTGTGAATATGCTGTGAACATCCCTTCATTTTACTGAATATTGTAGCATTTTATACAAGGAAATAATAACAGACAAAAGCTTACTACAGTGAAAATGTAGAGCTCATTAACGTGTACAATTTGTGTCAAATCATTTTTTTTTTTCATAGTGTTGGCCATTTTTGGAATATTTCATATTGCAAGTTTAAAGTTTTCCTGATTGTCATCTAATGGACATGCTTGAATGTTGACTATTTTTGCTTTTTCCCCTTCCTTCTTTCTTTCCATCACAAGAGCTTGTAATACAAACATAAATGCTGTATTTGCATATTGAAACCTTCTTGCTTAATTTGAAATAATTCCTAGATAAAAATATATCATAAGTAACATATGCAGCTAGGTTAAAATAGTCATGTTTTATATGAATAATATAATATATAATGAATATATGTGTTTTTCTCATTGGTTTGTATGAATGAATCACATCAGTATCTGTGTATTTGTTTTTGCTATGTATGTGTATCTCATTTTCAAAATATTTAGTGATATCTCTTTCAGATCCATCAGAGTAAGATATTTGATAATTCTGATGATTCATTTTTCCTTTCCTTTACAAGAGGTCATTACTGTAACTTCTGAATATATTCCTCCATTCTTCCAATAAATATTTGAACATTGTTTCCACATGTGTATACAGCTAAATACTTTTGCTTGATTTGAAAATATTTCTAGACAAAAATGTATCATAAATACATGAAACGTGAATAGAGGAATTACTTTTTAATGAGTGCTATAATATATATCTTGCACATTTTTAATGAGTAGGAAAAGTTATCAACTGTACCACATCAGAGTTTTACACTCTCAACTATATACATACAGTAAGTAGAGGAAGTATTGATTTCTACCTAAAAATTTGATATCGAGATTTCACCAGAAATACATGTTTTAATACCCCTGAACACAAAAAAACAAAAAAAAGCATTTTTAAAAAATGCTTCATGTGTGTGTCCATGAACAGCATAACTCAAAAACGAAAAACTGGTTAAATAACAAACTTAAAGCATCTTCCAAGGATGTGACACGATTTTCAAGAAAATTGCTTTACATGAAAAATTTTCCAAAAATGTTGATTTCTCAAAAATAGCTGTAACGATTTTCATTAAAATACCATTTGTTTAAGATATTTTCATGATAAATCAAATTTATATTTTGAATTTTCTGAGAATAGCCTCTGGAAATCTCTTCGTAATGAATGGCTTTTGTATAATTGGTAAACCATAAGAGACAGACAAAATCTTGCTACATAAAAATTGTAGATCTCATTAAAACACATTTATGTCATATAATTCTTTTTATAGCTATTTCTAAAACATTCCTTGTTATTGGTTTAATTATCAAATACTTATACTTTTATCAACTGGGAAGTCATTCATTTTGTTCTCCTGGTCATGCAAAGGGCTTGGAATTTCAACCCATCACATAGCGACACACTCTTTAAGATAATACTATCGCTTTACCTGCCGTATCCTACAACAAAATGTGTGAATGTGAATGGAAAGTTTATCTGGATTAACTAGAAGTAGATAGGATAAGTTTTTGTAAAAAGAGTTTGTAGAGGAGTGAGTAGAGAAGGTCATGTGAGTGGAACACATCAGATTTTTATGTATTTTCATCCTAAAAATTAGTTGATGTGAAGTTTTTAATTAGGCAACAATTGAAGCACCTGTTTTCAACTTATATTCAAATAGTGAAGCCTATGATCTTAAAGCAAAATTCAAATTTTTAATGATATAGAAAATGTATCTTTGAAACTGCTATCCAATAATTTGGTGTATCTTACTGAGATATGTTGGGATGGAAGCCTTGAGGAACACAACTGTTGGGTGCTGACCACTTACTATTGCACTCACAATTGGATGGAGTCTGAACTCTTGAGGTCTTTTGCAAATATAAGACATGGAACTAGATAGTGAAGCTATTATGCAAAAAGTGTAAGTGTACAAGAATCTTTCACTAAAACTGGACTTCTAGAATTTCTTACATTGCTGTTCGGCATATGTACCTGCAGTATGTTTGGCACAGAAGTTCTGTAATATGAGTGCAACTGTTAACTAAGAACTACTACTAATCAGGGTGCTGATTTCTTTTCTTTCCCTACTTTATCCTAGATGGAAATAATCATAAGACTTTAAATGCACATCTAGATTAGCTTAAAAGAAAACAAAGAATAAAAAGAGTGTATTTACTAGCATATCCTATAAGATGTGATTGTGTATAACATTTTAAATGCTCTCTACCTGTATATTTTATTCATATATTTGATTATAGAATCACTATGTCTTAACATTCACGCAAAGGGGATTGGTTTTATCATAGATGAAAGCATGAGCATAATCATAGTAGTAGATTTGAATATAGTGCATAATATATGACATCACAAATTATATTTTATATGAATTTGATAAAGAGCTATCAAAAGATCATAGGCAAATATTTTAGCTAAATAATATTTTGAATTTATAGAGTATCTAAACACTAGAGCTATGTCATTCTTTTCCTGTTCTCTCAGACATTTTAAAAAGGTTGACCACAATATGAATTGGGTCACCTCCACAAGTAACAGAACTGTTATCACTGCAGAGATCCTTTTAATTATAAAAGTTTACAGGATGCAATGGTAATGCTTTTAAGTGATGATCAGCATTGTGAAAGCCCTCCAAAAATGTGCATGTGCCCCTAATGACCTGATTTGCATTTGAGCCTTCTCATTACAAAAATTTTGTTTAGTTAATAAAGGAAATTAAGGGAAATTTATAAGTTGATATTACCCCACATTAGATTCATGCTCAAGCAAAACTTTCTTTAGGAAATATAATTTTAAAGCTTTGAAAATGTATTAAGCTCTCCCAGATTTTGCAGAAAATTCAATGCTAAGGTTGACATAGTGTGTTATCTGTTTATGCCCCAGCTTATTACCCTCAAAACAAAACTGACAAAAGATGTCACTCTCAGAGGCATTGCCTTAATGTAGTGTTCATCTTTTGATACCTCCCCTTTCACATCACTCCTAATTTCTGTCAGAAGCATTAAGCAGATACACAAAGAGTAGAAGTATTGATATTTTTATTTACAATCTGTTTTGAGTGGTATGGTGTACAATTGGATGAAACTACCCATTTAATATTTATGGTGTGTTCACATGTATCCGTTTTATAATGTGATGGATAACACTTAAGCATTTCATAACTTGGAGGGGAGAAATGAAGTGTTGCTTTTTCTCTGCAATCTATTAATTGAATTGTACTAGAAATAGTACAGTCTAGAAAAAATGATTGAGCAGGAATCTGTAGGTATCACTATTCCATTTTCAAGTATGGTTCACATGAATTGTTATCATAGAACATGCCACTTGCTTTACCGCTGTAAATTTTGTGGAAATAGATAAGAGAAGTTATTTGTAAGACTGGCTCAAAAATAAAGCACATAATGTTATATTAGCCTTTTGCTTGCTTGTTGTCCATCTGCAGCAAAAATAACTATTCCAATAATCAGAGAGTTTACATTTGCTTCTTTTATGACACCAGTTTCAAAGCATTTTTTCCCCAGAAAAAGTTTGGACCCATGTTTACCAGACCTTCTCATTTGAGCAAGAAACTTGCCCCAATAGTTTGTCCAAGCATTTTGTTGTATACTTTATAAACACAAGTATAACATTTGCAAAACCTTGCTTTCATATAAACTGAGTTGCATTAATTTTGTGCATCTCTATGATGTTAAAGCAATGCATACTGCACTCGTCATTTTTTCTAGTATGGTTTTCAAAAGAACTATGTAAATGTATTCAATTATCTATCCTTCCAAATTAAGTTTTATGTACATCTACAATGTGTTCTGCCACATTTTTTCTTAAAGCTGACGTATAAAGCTCATTTCAAGTAATTCAGAATCGTCACGATAGTCATTTGATCACTGTTTCTTTCCTGGTGTTGCCCATTACACTGCATCTGGTGGGAACTCCCTGTGAATGGATTGCAATAATCTGGACACCTGATTCAGACTCTTGCGATTATAATGAAAATAAGCATATTTCTGAAGACATACCTGTGTTAGAAATATTATCCTGCTGCATGCATACATCCATTTTTAAAAAATCAAGCTAGAAATTTCTCCTTCAAGCACAATAGTATCTTGCCTAGTATTTTTTTTCAGTTTGAATATTTGGAGGTTTTACTCCAGCTTTGATTAGTTTGTTGTCTTCAGTAAGCGCACACCTTCTCACCCAATGCTTGTTAATGAGAATACATCCTGTAACTAAATTTATTGAAGTTTCATACAGCATCTCTTATTTGGGGCACATAAATCTGGAAATTCCATTAGAAATTCTCTTTTAAGTTAGTTGCAAGATTCCTTTTTATATACAAACCTTAAATTCTTTGTGCTAGGGTATATCTGTACACTGGCTTCCATTATACCATCACCGCCACTTTGGGAGGCATTCTACTGGCTGTCACAGATAACGATTTTAAATATATATCTAAATAAAACCCTGTTTTGCACAATATCTGCAAAAAATATATATATTTAATGGCAACATAATGTAAAACTTAAATACATTATACATTTTTACTCTCAAAGAGCACACACTTACTAGATATTATTTTAATAATTTGTTCAATCTCCATTCTTATCCAAGACCTGATTTAGCTGCCTAGGCAATGAATCACTTAGATGCTGGAAGAACACTGGCTCTAAACACAAATGTTCCCACATTTCATGTGAGTGTTCCCAGAGGGCGAGTGATTCAGTTCCTAAGCAACTAAATCGGGTATTGGACAAGAATGGAGATTGGATAAATTATTAAAATAATGTCTAGTAAATATGTTCTCTTTGAGAGTAAAAGGTATAATGTATTTCAGTTTTACATTATGTTGCCTTTTTTGTTTTTTTGTTGAGGTATTGTGCAAAACAGGGTTTTGTTTAGTCATGTATTTCAATATATATTATTATAAGTGATGACGAGTAAAGCTGTTGCTCAAAGTTATATATTCATATATGAATAACCTAGAAAATGCACATAAAACAGGACGCCACTGCATGCGTGAAAAGGTAAACAGGAACACACACCTGCTCCTTGCTATACATACTCCACCAGTGAAGGCCTAAAATGCCTCCCAAAGCTGCAGTGACAGCATATGGAAGGAAGTGTACATAAATGAATTGTGAAAACTAAAGCATTAAAGACACGTATGTTTCACTTAATAAGCATGATGTGACTGTTCAACTGCATATTGAAATTGTGAATGGATTGGTGGCACTTCAGTGGCAGTCAGTACAACTCTCTCCATCATCAGCTGTATGTCCACTTGTGTCTTGAAGGGGATCCCCTACTTTAATGTTGGTTACACAGCCATCTAGCTGTTTAGTATAGAACTTCACTATGTCATCAACTGGTGGAATTTCAAAATTCATTAGTCTGTGTGCATTTTGGTGAGTGGAGTTTTTCCCCATACTGTTAATTTTGCTGGTGTTTTGGAATGCTTCAAGCTTTATTTCTTGTTTATTGTTATGTTCTGCTGACTAAAAATGCTAAGTTACTACAAATTTGTCTGTTTGCTTGAGTTTTCAATTTGTGTATTACTTTTATCTGGTTTGTAGGCTTCTCTTGGTTCTTCCTATACACAGGGTGTTTCAGGACCTTTGTGACAAACTCTGAGGAACGATAGATCTCGCAGAGAAAATTTTTGGTCAGGCAACCTTCATTCTCCGACTCATCGTTATGGAGTTATTCACTCGTGTTTGAAGTGTATTTGGTAGGATAGGTTTGAGAGACACAGCCAGTGCACTTTAACTTTCTGTTCGTTTACAACCGCTGAATGAAGTGACATAGCCTCTTTCTTGTCCCCTACATCTGGTTTAGGTTTGGTATAGTGCCCTTTATCGAATAATGAAGTAAGTTTCTGAGGTGTTTATTATTGGTATTCCCTTCCAGATGCCAGCGGACATACAGCAGATGATGGAGTTGAATGTTGCGAGTGAAATCTTAGTAAGTGAAACTCAAGTGTCATCAATTCAATCAGAGTTTCATTATGTTAAAAAGTTTCACTGTTTATACTTTAATATTTGTGGACTCAGTTGTAACACCATCGCACTTTAATTTATGAAGGACTAGTTTTGGGAGCAGTTGCTTTCATTTTCAACCTCAGGGGTCTGATTGAAAATGAAAGCAAGGGTTCCCGAAACTAGTCTGTCATAAATTAAAGTGTAAGTGATGTAGTGTTACACTGATTCCACAAAAATAAACGTCACTGTTACAAAATTCCTTTAAACATTAATATTCATGTTTATAATCACTTCCAATAACTTAATGCGAACAACTGCCATTGGACTGAAGTGATGGAAGGTCATACTTGTAGCAAACTTGTAACTGCTTAACCCACCATTGACCAAAGCAAGATAGATTCAAGAGATATAAATTATGCTCTCTTATTTTGCAAGTATTTATAAATATAATGAGTGTAAGCTTTTCTTGGAATAGCAGTGTTGTACAAAAACTAGATTAGAAAAATTGTTCTGCTTAAAAAATATGTTCATGTAGAATCTGAAGTTAATGGAATATTAATGTGGTTGAAACGTTCAGAACTGTGCAGCGAAGAGCTACTGTAAAACTGACTTCAGTATTGCAGAGAAGAAATGCTTTAAAAACAGGAAATATTTTCAGATAACATATTTTAACTATTGTAACTATGGTTGTGTTGACAGATATTTTTGCATGTAATGTCTTTCAGTCTGTGTGCTTTTTGTGATAGTTTAGATGTAGAATAGATTTTAAGTGTAGAATGGGATGGTTTTCTAGTACTAAATTGGATAAATCTATGTGACCTGAATAGAACACTATGATCAAATATGAAAGTCAGTCGACTGTCCACTTTTTCGATTGTGCATCACAAGACAGGTTGTAGTAATGGAAAATGTATATTTCATGAACTCAAATATTTTTAATGTTTAATCATAATGTAACAAATTGCTTGTATGTACAGATAAACATTTCTTTTATACTTTTTAAATGATATATATTATGGTAAAAGTATTACCAGTATACAAATATGATTATGCTTATCACATTTTGCTAATAGCAAAACTATTATTTAAAAGACTGATGGTATTTGTTAAATTATGTAACTTTATTAACAATATACAAATATGTATTATTTTGTTGTACTTGTAGCACATTTTTGGATTAATAAAAGTATCGTACAAAAATATCCTCCTCTTATTTCTACCAAAATATAGAATGAAAGTACATATTGCACTACAGCTTCCATGCACAAATTCAACATTATAAAATAACAAACTGTTAAATCAGTATTCACAGTTAGCTACTTACTTGCTCAATAACAATGAGTTACGTCAAATTTAAAGTGTTAATGGTATTCATTGGCTTGAAGATTTGCTCCATAAGTTGGATGTAACAGCATGACTTTAATAATGCCATGAAGATTGCAGAGCCATTGTCAGTACAATAGAATTTGGTAGCTATCATTTTGTAGCATTTCCCATTTTGTTTATATAGTTCCTAGAGTAATGGTCTTTGCTATAGTGCAGCTAATATTGGGTAAATAATACAGAGTTTATGGGCCAGACCTTTTACTGCACACTCTCTCTTGCATGCAACATTGAATTTAATTTGAGGTTTTATCAGATGTGCTCAAACATTATTAAAGCCCAGATGTTTAAGCATTTATAATAATCAAAATAGGCAGACCTCAAAAAAAGGGGGGGGCATGATATATATAAAAAGTAAGGTCATGTCAAATGTAAATGGTGTCCATCTAGAGCTCTCTGAATGTAATAGTAATTAAAATAAATTGAAAAAGTTTAAGTTGGTTTTAAAAAAGGCAAAAAATGGCATTTATTATTCAAATGGGTAGCTAGACCTTAAAAGGGCAAAATAAAAACTGGTTCTTTCACTTCCAAATACCTCAAAACACAATTATATGTATGTATGTGCTGAACTGAACATGGTTCCTTCCATTTTCAAGTATGACACCAGAATTCATCCTTTCTGCAAAAGGATGAAAGCTGCAACCATAGCCAAGGTCAGCTAGCTTTACTTTCCCTTCAGAAACAATAGCACCTGACACCAAGGGGAGTGACCTCTTTAAAAATGCTGTTTCCTCTCTCTGTGTAGTACTAAAACAATGTGACACTTAATCTCAGTCTACTTCTCCACTGTACACATGTAAGAAAATAAATAGTTATATTCTTAAACCTGTGCCAGTGCATAATAATTCAATCCTGCTCACCAACATCTCCTCGCAGGAGATACTAAGCAAAAGTATGACAACACACATGCACCTACATATACATTAATTTTGATTTATTACCACCCAGTAAAAATGTATTTTGCCTAACATCTAGGCCCTAATTATAATTACTCAATTATTATTATATATATCTTTGGCTATTAAGGAGTTGGGTTATGTACAACCCAACTGGTACTTTGTTCTTACTTAGACAATATTGCCAAAGGTTACAGCAACAGAAACTGCACTTTAAATGGTGTGGGTACATCCATGTTATGACATAAGGTCATGTTTTTGTTCTGATGCTAAATTTGAGTGCAACATCTCCAACTTTAGAACATAACTAGAAACCTCATTTTGTAGTGAAATAAAATGGCCTGCGGTGGTAATATGAAATACTTCACAGTGGTCATTAATTCTCATATCACTTTGATTATGCAAAACATCCTATCCTAATTTTAATTTCAATTGCAACACCTTAACCTGTGAATATAAAATTGATTTATTTAAATATTTAAACTCAGAGTTAATTCATATATATCGTTTGAATTGACAAATTGTTTAAAAAATGGAACCTTATACAAACCCTCCCCCCTTCCTTAATATTTTTCTGATTATGCTACTGATGCTCTGTACAGAACTCTTCACATGTTTGCGATTTAGCCATGAGCTGTTTAGTGCAAAATGAAATAAGATGAAATGAGTAGCAAAAGGTGGAACATTGTGTAACTAGTTTTGCACAAAATTGTCTCCAAATATAAATAAAACACAAAAAAATGAATGTTACTACCTCATTTCTGTTGACATGTCAAAACACACTGACAACACTGTTATAAGAGCTATACTATTCCTTGAATATTGACACCACCATAGTTCATGATAATGTGTCTATAAGCTTAAACTGAATACATGTAAAAAAATTTCTACTGCAACAGGATGAAAGGAAAATGAACTAAAATGCTATATTTGTATTGAAGGGAAAAGCTTTAAAAAAAAAACTGTAGGCTGATTGTCGTAACTACATTAATTAAAAACATCAGATGCAGTACGGTATATTCCATTTCAGGCATATAAAAAATTATATTATCACCTCTTCCCATTTTTCCAAAAATTCAGTGATCTGTTAATTCATGACTCATAGCAATTGGTTGCTGAAACAATGTTGCATGTTATTGTTTGACAAAAGTGTATTTTGTGGAACAACGTTGCTGGTGACTAGCTGGATCAGAATGAATGAGCAACTATTCTCGAAAGACCTCTAGATAGCACTGAACTAGTTGTAAGTTAGCATGTTGTAAATTTTAAAGCAACGTTGCATGTGAATTGGTCAAAGGAAGAGGTTCCCCGTCAGAGTGTTAAATAACATTTATCGTACTTGTGAACATATATACTCGCAAGACTGTCTTCCCTGAGTGAGGTATTTTCATCAGTTCTCATAATAGACAAAAATGCTGGAGAGGTGCCCTAAACTTAGGTATCATCAGTGCCATGGTGTCATATGTAGTAAGAACAAGTGTTAAACACTACTATTAAAAAAAAGGCAGAACCTAGAGGCCTTCCTCAGTAATATATCCATCCCCATCATACTGGCCACACACCAAAGGTGCTCTTAACTGCTTTCACAAATTTTCTCACACTGTTGGTTAATATCATGCATTTGTATTTCATTATAGATTTAAAGTGGCATGCATGTAATAATATGAAACATGATGATGATTGATCTACTTCTATCAAAATTGTTGTCATAATTTTCAATTATAGGTAAATACCTGATGAGCAAGCATAAACTCAAGTTACATTTGTGAGGAGTTAAGTGTTTTTATTATTAACCTTTCATTAAGAATAACTGAACCAATTACTATGAAACTTATAAAGTATTCCTTGTTTCACACAGAGTATTTATATGAACTACTCTCTTAAAGGGCTTAGATGGGCCTAAATATGTTGATTACTGTTAGATAAAAGCTGATAACCATAATTTCTCTGGCTGGGTTTCTTATTTTAAAAATATGAATTATACCATAAGTTGGAGTCCTTTGCAATGATGCACCAGGATTTTGATCCTCCTTGATATAATGTTAGGGAGATGTTTCACTACTTAACCATGGCTGAAATATACAAGATATATTCACTTTGGACAACATATTTGCACATGAGAGCATACAAGTAGCAAGTGAGAAAATGCAGTAAAATTGCTGGATCCGACAATTGCACTTGTTTAAGTCTGACGGTGTTTGGTGTCATAAACTTTACAAGCGGGATGGAATGTTTCCTCCAAGGTAAAAAGGTCGCTATATTCTGTCCACAACTAATCTTGGTTTGGACTCATCACATCACAAAATGTAATAATGGTAAATGGAACCAATAAAGGAAAAATACATATTTTGTTCCCCTTACAGGAAAAGTTGCCTGCTAAGATAGGAGCTTCAGTGCATTTAGATAATCATAAAATACTTATTTTGTGCTTCAAGCATATCACTTCTATACTCTTAATGTTCTGTTAGCCAAGTGGCACAGCCACTTGGTGTACTGCATGCTAGTCAAATACAGGTTAGCCAACACAATGTTAAAACTGTTCAGACATAATATTGCATTATTACCATCGATGAATGGTATAACGTGCACTTATATATTGAAAAATATATATATACATTTTTTCCTGTAGAACATAAATTAAGCAACTCTTACACAGAACTGAAATCTGCTGGATAAGAATGTTTTTGAATGCCAAGATCAGTTTCTGGATTTGGCTTAGCCTATTCTTTCTAAATATTCCTGGAGGCATATAAACGTAGTCTTATTGAGAGGTGTTTGAGCGTTCAAAATACTTTGAAATATCTAATGTTTTGCCTTTGTTTGAGCCTCTTCTGCCACCTCGTCCTCTGCCCCTCCCTCTTACACCTCTTTTTCTGTCTCCAGACTCTTCTTGCACCTGTTTACTAAATGGGACATGCTTTCCCCTACCACGACCTCTTGAACTTCTTCCTCTCCTTGGTTTCCGTTTACTCTGATCCTCTTCCTCCTCAGATGTCTCAAGCTCAGACTCTGCAGAATGCTGCTGCAGACTTCTTCTGCCCCTACCTCTTACCCTTTTATAGATACCCAACTGAACTTGTAGATGCCGAAAGTTATTTTGAGGCAATTCCACTGTGGTTGCTGATTCTATTGAGGTTTCAGAATCTACATTGTTCAAATTGCCAGAGGACTGTGATGACTCATTCTTCAATAATGATAACTGCAGCCCAATCTCTAAAGAATATATTTGCAAATCTTTCAACTGAGCTCTTATTTCTTCAGAAGTTTCATTACTTAAATCTGAAAAAGAATTTATAAGTTATTTTAAGGTGAATAAATACAGCTTTCAGCATTAAAAATGGGTGCTATTCAATATTATTTTACGGTTTCTTTTTAAATGATCATTATTTAATTGATCACAAACCTCTATATTTAATAACTGTTTCTAGAACAAGTTTTTACTGTTTAACATGGTGTTACACACATTCCTTATTTATTCAAAATAGCAGCTACATGAAAAAGTTTTTCTCCTTTAGTAAAAGGTATCATCAGCATCATCTTCAAATATTCTTTACAGGCCATCTAAGCATTAATTTCCAGACTTCATTAAAAACGTTTTGATTTTAATCCTGAAATGAGATACGGTAATGAACTATAAGAAGCAAAGGAGCTCTGAGAAGAGAGAGAGGCGTGTGTGCATGGGTGCGTGTACATGCACATATATCTCAAATTTTCTGTAATAGCCTGTCAAGTTCTCTTCATTCTGAATAAACTTTTATAATTTTCTATAATTTATACACTGTAAGAGATATACAAAAACTTTGATGTTGTTGAAAGCATACAGTTTATGTCGAGTACATTTTTTTGTGGCATTTACCATTTCCAAAATATGTTTTCTTATTGGTTTGAATTTTCAAATACTTTTAAGTTTTACAAGTGTTAAGTTAGCATTTCTTGTAGTCATGCAAAGAGTGAAATTTCAAACCATCACATGGCTTCATAAATATTTAACTAATCGCTTAAGCCTCCTGTAAACATTTTTATTAATTACCAAGAAGTAGATAAGAATGAGCTTTTGTATTAAGAATAGTTTGCTGAAGGGTGGGTATAGAAAGTCATGTGAATGTAACACATTATATTTCTCATCTTCAAAACAGGCACTTTTCAACTCAATGTACATAAGACAACAGCACTCTACTTTATTCCTTCAGTAACGCAGTAACAATTTTTTTTCTTTCTAATTTAACAAAGAAAAAGGTATGTATCTGAGTTATAGAAGTGAGAGATGTCATACGAAGAACCCCCCTTATACCTAGAATGAAAGTGGAATTAATTATGCACATGCTTATTTTGATTAACATGAACTAGATAGAAAAATAAGATTTTTAAGAATAGTTTTTAGATGGGATACAAAATAACCAATATTGAATAGAGAAAGTCACGTGAATGTAACATCAGATTTTTTTCTTTATGTCTGTCCACCCCTCGGTCTGATGTGCACATGAAACATGGCTGAATAAATGTAAATAAACTTTTATATACAAAAATGTGAAGAAAGAAAAAAAAAAAAACATTGTGTTTAATATTATTAAACTCTGTTGAAATACATGTGTGAGTCAATATGACGCAGTAATTTGTATCACAAATTATGTAAATGTAAAGAGTGATTATAGTGTGAATATGCATTATTGTGTGACATTGATCTGAGATGTTTGTTGATTGTAAGCATTGTTGAGAAGTGGGTTTATACGGCCTTACTGAAACTGACAATAATAGCGTGCAATAATGTAGCGAGGGGGTGAGCTGTTTATCATTATTAGAGACGAGCAAATGATGTAATATTGGCGCATTTTTCTTAGGAATTTGCTGGAACATTTTCCCTAGAGCATATGTTTTCGTAATTTTCATTGGATATAAAAATAGACGCTAATGTTGGTGCGTTTTATTAACCAATAGCAGCTCAGTTATAATCTTTAGGCATATCGGGGTGTGGGAGTATAAAAAGGGCTAAGTCAGAGGCAGATTCCTCCAGTCCATCGGAAACATTTGTGCATTACAGGTCACTGAGTTCAACAGAAACAGTCATGGTGAATACATAGCATAGTTTATCGATTCGCAGGTTACGCGTAGCAAAGTTATGAAAAACCTCAAGTGTCGTAAAGTTAATTACATAAAAAGTTGAAGTACGCGAATTAATAATGGGCAGTAAAGAAATTATTATAACAGTTTCAGTTTGGCGAGTGTCACGATTAATAGGTGAAAGTGAATAATGTGTTAAGACAATAAAAAGTGTAAAACAAATTCTTTCATCAGTGTTATCTTTGGATAAAAACTCCTTTCCGTTTACACACCTGATTAAGAGATTTGCTTGACCGAGAGATCATAGCTAGCCGGAGGACAGTGAACCCAAAATTAAATACAATAACAGGCGATCAGTAAAAGATAACTCGAAGTGACCGCGACAAATTGTCTTTTATACATGCGGCAAATAAACAGTAGCATTCTTTCAAACTTAACAAAGAATACTGTCGCAAATGAATAAGTCACAAACGTCAGTTTACCACATAAATATTTAAATTCTATGTGTGTATTTTCCCAACAGATAGCAGCATATGTATGCTTGTCGTAGTGGGTGTACAACATCACCTGGTCAGTCAGTGGCAGCCAGAAGAAGATGGCGGGCGTGTTGCAAGAGTGTATATGAGAAGAACAGCGTGCGGTTGTGCATTTTTTGAGGGCAAAGCGGCTGTCCACAGAAGAAGTGCATCGTGGAATGTGTCCCATGTATGGTGAGAACTGTTTATCATGGAAAGCTGTGTTCAATTGGATTCAGGAGTTTAACACAGGTAGGCAAAACATCAGAGATCAAAAGCATACTGGTCGTCCTGAGGAGGTGTCAACAGTATGACGCATTGCGTGTCCCAAAACACGATGAACAAAACATTGTAGGCTGATGGAATCGTCTTGAACTTTTTTTGGGGGAAGGGGATGTGGGATGTGTTCCACTGTGCACAAACTTTGTGAAATTTCACCTGTTCATGGATGATGTAGTAAGCAGTTCCATGTGAACAACCTACAGCATGTGCTATGTCAACAATCGTCACACACCTGTCATTACGAATATTTTTTTCACACATTGCATTGTGGGTTCAGGTGACACCTCTGCAGGACAACCAGGATGCTTCTGATCTCTGATGCTTCACCTTCCCATGTTAAACTTCTGAACCCAATTTAACACAGCTTTCCATGATAAACAATTCTCAGCATACATGGAACGCATTTCACGGTGCACTCTTCTGTGTACAGTCCTTTTCCCCACAAAAATGCACAACTGCATGCTGTTCATCTCGTGTACACTCCTGCAACACACCTGCCATCTTCTCCTGGCTGCGTACGTGATGTCATGCACTTGCTATGATAAGTATACATATTATAATTATAGTGAGTTGTTACATATTAATTCTCATCACATCTGTGCTTGGTGTTATCTGAGTAGCGCTTTCAGGAGACATGTTTTCCCCATCTTCAGCTCAAGTCGCCTTCCATGATAGTCCCGAAGATAGCTTCAAACCTCAGACCACTAAGGCACCTCAGCTGCAGTCGACTCGAACTGAAGATGGGGGAAACACGTCTCTTGAAAGTGCTACTTAGATAACACCAAGCGCAGATGTGATGAGAATTAATTTGTAACGACTCACTATAATTATAATATGATAACATCACAAACAACTATACTTCTGTCAATTACAAGCATACATATGTTGCTATCTTTTGGGAAAATACACATGTGGAGTTTAAATATTTATACGGTAAACTGACATTTGTGACTTATACATTGACCCACCCTCGTACATATAAAATCAAAGGCAACTTATTTGGAGAGTTTAATAAAGTTTACAATTTTTAGGATTATTTTCCAATACTTCATTATCTCCATCACAAAACATTTATGTCTTAAATTATATGCTATGAATACATTTGTGATCTTGTTATATTGGTTGACACAGAACTTTACAACAAAATATTTTACCTGCGCAACTTTCTGTTTTATCCATTTTTAGAAAAACACTTCAGCTTGTTAACTTTGCCACACTACAAAGGCAAACAAATAAAATTTTGCATTTGAAACTATTTAAAGAAACATATATATACAGTAGACTCACGATTATCCGAGCTAATTGGGACTGAGGCTACCTCAGATATGGAAAAACTTGGATAATATGGAAATAATGCCCTAATAGGTCCTAAATTAACGCTTAAAACTCTATTGTAAATTTTTATTACAACAGAAAGCCTTAAAATGTACACTCAGTCAAACTAAAAGTGGCCGGTCTCTTGAACAGTTAAATTTTTTTCAAAGTGCCTTTGAGCAAGCACATGGTTCACAACTGCCAACTTCTGTGCTAACTCTATAATACAAACCACAAGGCACTGATTTGAGCTACCTCCACACTGTACTTGGCATGGAGCAGTGGTTAAGCTACTTAACCTCCACATAAGCAGCTTAAGTTCGATTCTTCAATTGTCTTTTATTTTTTACAATTTTACTGTAATATAGTTAAATAATATTACTTGTGTTACTTCATTTTACTTACAAATATAAATAATTACAATAATGATGAAATGTGTGGTTATAAAATTAAATTGACTGAGTATGAAACCTCCTCCTAATTGAAAAATTAATGTCATGGTTGCTATCTACCGGTATGAGAGACTACCCATAAATGCCACATACCTAAAAAATGAAGAATACCTGTTATATTTTTATTCATATATTTAAAATTAAAGGGGAGAAAAGAAAAAGTTGAGTAGCTCCAATATGAGCATACAACCTCAGGAACAGTATGCTAACTCTCTACTACTAAGCTAAAAAATGCTGCAGTAAGCGTGACATTGTAATGAGCTTTAGTCATACTCCACTTAACCATAAATAAATAAAATCTGGTTTCAAATATTCACTATTGAAACACCTGTCTGATATCTGCATATGAATTATTTTCTCGGAAGACTTTTGTGATTATAGTTGTGTTCCCCATTATAACTACTACAAGAATATACGCAGTCTTGTGAACAAATGATGATGATTTGTGGTTAAGGGCACTCAATTGCTAGATCATTAGCACCCTTTATAAAACAGATCATGGCAAAGGCCAGAGATAAAGATCATACAAAATATCATGGCAAAGGCCAGCAATAAAGATAAATATAAAAATCATAGCGAAAGCCAGAGATAAAGATCAATATAAAAATCATAGCAAAATTCAGAAATAAATATAAATATATAAAACTAAACCGAGAAGTATTAAACGACTGATATCAACATGACTAAATCTGCATTTAGAAATTTACCTATGACACAAAATTAAAAAACCTATCAACGCTTGCTTATCATCTGCTAAGACCTCTGCAATACTGGCCGGCAGTTGCAGAGTGTCCTGAAGATGTGCTAGAGCAGGTACATTCTAGCAACACGTGACGGACTGGCAGAACTTCGATACAAAGCGGACATATAGGAGCAAAATCATCCTTAAAAAGATGACCGTAAATAAAATTGTAGTGGCCAATACACAACTGAGCCAAAATCACCTCCTCACGATGAGATTCATGAGAGGAAGTTACCAAGTTTATCAAAATGTGCTTCACTACTCTAAACTTATTTCCACAGAGAGCTAACCACTCCTCATGCCAACATCGCTCTCCGCACAAGCCTAAAGTCTTCCGACGTTACCCGAGATATTGTAACACTGGGTTCTGTTGTTGCCGCCTTAGCTGAAAAATCAGCAAGTTCATTCCCTGCCCTGCCAAGTATCCAAGCACACTCCACATTAATGTCAGAAGTGTATAAAACATGGAGGGCATCCTAGATTCGCTGAACAATGGGGTGGTAGTTGTACAGCTCACGAAGGCTGTAAGTTCTCTAAGGAAATCACTCAAAATTAGACGCACTCCCAATTTTCGATGACACACATACAAAATGGCTCGGCATACAGCTCTGCACTATAAATGGATGTGCTATCATGAAAACCGAATGTATGGGGTTCGGTTCCATGAACATGGGCACAACCAACACCGTTGATACACTTAGATTCATCAGTGTAAATCAAAATTCGGTCATTAACCGGACAGAAATTCTTTAAAAAAAAAAAAAACAGGTGCGATACTAAACGTAGCCATCATAGACTTCCGGTATACCATCATTCCAAGATCTATGTGAGATGTCGCATGCAACCAAGGAGGGAACACCTCCTCCTTAGCAAACATGCTAGGCATTTCAATGTCGTGCTTTCTAAGAAGCTCCCGGAAACTGAAAACCTGCAGACCTTGGATTAATGGAACTATTCCTATAACGTTCGTCCAGCACACTGTGAACAAAAGAAGCAAACACTGGGTGTTTTGGCATACATTTAAGCGCGTAGCCATAATTTCCTAAGAGGACATCACGCCAATATCACAGAGGAGGTTCTGGCAATTCGGCGTAAAGGCTCATAAGTGGGCTAGTTTGAAAAGCACCTATGGCCACACGAATGCCCCGATTATGGACTGTGTCTAATCTCCTCAGCACAGATGGTCGTGCTGAGGAATAAATGATACACCCATAGTCTATTTTTGATCGGATCAGTGCGCGATACTGTCGCAGAAACCTGTCTGACCCCCTCCCCAAGATTTGCCATTCAATACTCGCAAGATATTCAGAAAACAGTCACATTCCGCTTTCAACTGTGCTATATGCGATGACCAGCTAAGTTTCATATCAAAGGTCAACCCTGCGGCGGTATTATTGTTTGTGTTCGAGAGATGCTACTATTTATCTGCCGCACGTATGAAAGACAATTTGTCGCGGTCACTTCGTGTTATCTTTTACTGAGCGCCTGTTATTGTATTTAATTTTGGGTTCACTGTCCTCCGGCTAGCTATTATTTTTCGGTCAAGCACTTATCTTATACAGGTGTGTAAACGGAAAGGAGTTTTTATCCAAAGATAACACTGATAAAAGAATTTGTTTTACACTTTTATTGTCGTAACACATTAATCACTTTCACCTATTAATCTTGACACTCGCCAAACTGAAACTGTTATAACTTATTTACTGCACATTATTAATTCGCGTACTTCAACTTTTTGTGTAATTAACTTTACGACACGAGATTTTTCATAACTTTGTGACGCGTAACCTTGAACTGTGTGCGATGCATACTCCATGAATGCCTCCGTTGAACTACGTGAAACTTGATTCTGACACTGAATTTATACTTCCTCGCCCCAATATGCCTAAAGATTATAACCGAGCTGCTATTGGTTAGTAAAACGCGCCAACATTAGCGTCTATATTTATATCCAATGAAAATTACGAAAACATATGCTCTGGGGAAAATGTTCCAGCAAATTCTAAGAAAAACGCGCCACTCTGACGTCATTTGTTCGTCTCTAATAATGATAAACAGCTCACCCCCTCGCTACATTATTGCACGCTATTATTGTCAGTTTCAGTAAGGCCGTATAAACCCACTTCTCGACAATAATTACAATCAACAAACATCTCAAATCAATGTCACACAACAATGCATATTCACACTACAATCACTCTGACATTTACATAATTTGTGATACAGATTACTGCATCAACCTGGACACTGATGTGCTGGCCTACCAGCTTCAGATCTGGCCTCTCTTCGTACTTTCTCCTCTCATGTCTTCCTCTCAGAGGTTTAGTAAGTGCAATAGACTAGTCTTGGCTTCCGTTTTCCCTATCACTACACCTTTCTCTACCAGATATCTCATTGAATCTGCGAATGTTAATAAATCTGGACTGAATCGGAGAGAAGGTGGTAATCGTCTCCTAAGCGCCAGAAGTTATCACAGATTGACTTCTCAGTTGAGAAACAAAAGTTGTTCTTATAATCCATTCTTGAAGATTGAGTAAACATTGCTGCATACAGCGTTCCAAAAATGGCTTACGCTGAGAAGTACAATAGACGTTAAAGTCGTCTACGAATAAGCATGACAATACCCCTGGAAGAACACATTTCGAGATAGAATTAATTGCTACAGCAAACAGTGTAATGCTTAGTACTGGTCCCTGAGGTACTCTGTTCTCCTGAACAAAAAGGTTCAAAGAAACCGAGATGACCCTTATTCGGAAAACGCGGTCCTTCATAAACTCCTGAATGAACAGTGGTAAGCATCCACGCATGTTCCAGGTATGTAGGGAACGTAGTATCCCTGCTCGCCAACACGTATCATAAGCCTCCTCAAGGTAAAAAAAAATATTGCAACGGTTTGACAATTCTTCACGAATCCGTTCATCATCTGTGTCGATGACACAAGGTGGTCCACTGTTGAACGGCATCTTCGAAAACCGCACTGGGTGTTTGTCAGCACGTTGTGAGTTTCCAACCACTATACCAACCGTCCATTGATCAAGTGTTCCGTCACCTTGCAAACTTAACTGGTGAGGGAAATAGGATGGTAACTGGACGGTCCTTTCAGCTTTCAAAATGGTTGTGACGGTGGCTTCCCGCCACTTTTCTGGAAAAGCGGCATCAACCCAAACACAATTATAGACCTCAAGTAGGGAAGCCTTACCTTCAAGAGAGAACTGTTGCATCATTTGTACATGGATACGATCTGGTCCTAGTATTGATAGTCGCGAAGATGAAAGAGTATGTTCCAACTCCATCGTGGTGAAAAGGTGATTGTAATCTTCAAGATTTCCTGAACGAAACCAGAAACCTTGAGATTCCACATGAATCTTAACAGGAAGGAACTCGGGCGAATAGTTATCTGAGTTAGACACTAGAGCAAACGCACGGCCAAATATGTTAGCCACGTTAAATTATCAACCGCAGCTGTTTTAAAACCAGCAATTGGCATGTGGGTCGATTTTCCGGCCACAAGCCTTAACTTATCCCAAATGACATAAGAAGGTGTATGTTGATTTAATGAAACTACAAACTTGCTCCATAATGTCTTGTTGCTAACTTTTATAACGTGTCTAGACTTGGCATGCATTTTCTTGTTTTCAATGCTGGACAATGGTGGACGATGCTGGAAAACCCTAAGAGCACACCTGCGAGCACGAATGGCATTTCGGCATTCTTCCATCCACCAAGGGACTGGAAATCGATGGAGGTTGGCAGTCGATCGAGGTATAGCTTGCTCAGCAGCAGAAAGAATCGTCTCTGTGAGATGTTCGACTAAAACATTCACAGAGTCATGCTCATTGTAATTACACACAGTCAACTGAGAGTAAAGGTTCCAGTTGGCATGATCTAAGCGCCATCTAGGTAAGCATGTGGAACACATACCTGGTGTTAAGAGACTAATAAGACATGGAAAGTGACCACTAGAATGTAAATCAGAGATGACATTTCATTGTAAGGAAACTGCTAAATGTAGTGAACAAACTGCTATATCAAGGTGTGAAAAAGTATTAAAGGAGTCTGAAAGAAATGTAGGCTCTCCAGTGTTCAGAAGGGCTAAGTTATAACTGTCCAAAAAATCTGCAATTAATTTCCCTTTCACACAAGCCCGAGGTGAGCCCCAAAGAGGGTGCTGGACATTCACGTCTACCACCAACAGAAAGGTAACTGGGGAACTAGATCTTCTAAATCAGTGAGCAAGAGGTCATTGGATGGAGTCAGATAAATGTTACAAATGGTAAATCGGATGGCTGCAGTTTAATCTTTATATCCACTGACTGGATGTCAGAATGTACAGATTCCACAAATATATCATCCCTGATGAGTATCATAGTGAACCCGTGTGCAGGAATACCCTCTTCAGGTGTAAGACCACACCACTCTTCAGGTGTAAGACCACACCATACTGGGGTATACCCTAATTTGAAAGCTATTTTGCGGACAGAACTTAGTGTCTTGTAAATATGCGACCAAAGGATTATTCTTGTTGAGTAAAAATTCAAGCTCTGGTTGATGTGTTGTAATTCCACGTATGCTCCATTGTAGGATAGCCATAGTATTCATTATGGGATAAGTTCTTAATCCTAAGAGTCCATTACAGGACGACGGTGGTCGAATCAATTTCCCTAGCACCTATAATGAAGGAAGGATCCTGCCTCTTTTTCACTGTCGATCTGGCAGTGTGAGCAGAATCCTCCTACTCCATACCCCCATGGGAGAGGACCCCTTTCCAATTGAAAACTTTGGTTCGGGAACCTGGAAACAATTGGAAGTGGAGATCAGTGAAGATGTAGACCGCCGATCCGAGTACTTCCCAGGAGATCCCTCAGAAGAGGATCTTCGAGGAGATGCTCATGGACTTTTCTTGCCTTTAGATGTTCTGGATAAAGGCTTACCATTCTCTTTTAGGAAGTCGGTTCTTTCATAGCTGGCCCTGAACTTCTTTGACGATGCATTATGCATTACAGGCTTGCTAGTCTTGTTGGTTGAGGTAAACGGTTTTTATGGTAATTTTACCAATGTGGTCTTTTGAGTAGCAGACTTGGCAGATGTTGATGGTGTCGTCGGTGTTGATTTTGAAGGTTTTGGCTGCGTTCTAGCTACGAGAATATTTTCGGAAATGGTGGCCCCGTTGATATCGCTGGTCTGAGTTGTGATTTCCCGACACGGTACCGGTTTAGCCGCAACTGAACTATTAGGTACCGGACTGTGGAACAGAGGGTTGGCAGATACGCAGAAGTTTCCGGACTTCCGAGGACACCTTCTCCCTAATCCAGATCTCCTGGATAGCTCTTTCCTCTGCAAAACGGGGGCATTCTTGGGAACTTAATGGGTGTTCACCGCTGCAGTTAACTCACGTTGGAGCTGATGTACATGCTCCATCGTGAGAGTTGTCTCCACAGTTAACACAAAATTCGCTAGTGTGTCCAAAGCGCTGACACTTAGCATCTGAGCGGATTCCTCGTATGGCCTAACTTCAATGACTTCATACCCCACCTTAATCCTGTGAGGGAGATCTACCCGATCTAGGAACAGGATACGACTAGGCACTAGTTCACCTCTTTCACTCTGCTGAACCCAATATACGGATGTCACGCCTTGTTCTTCCAGATTCTCTTGAATCTCCTTATTGGGCATACTGACCAATACGCGTGTGTTTACATCATGCGAGGAGTTCAAGCCCTTGTGCATCTTGACTCGAATTGGATAGCTTGCTAACAAGTTTGCTTTAAGGATAGTTGCTGCCTGGGATGCTGAATTTGCTTCAACCAGAGGCATGCCATTGTGACTTCTAATGCACGACTTGACAGGACCAGCAATTTTATTGAGAACCCTTTTGAACTGTAAAAGGATTCACCGATGCAAACATTTTCCTTTCCTCTGTTCTATTGATTACTAAGTAGTGAGGACCACAACACTCAACTACTTATTTTCTATTCAACTTTTTTGTTTTATTTCATTTGAATTTTTCCATGTTGAAAAAAATCCCTCCACTATTGCAAATGTCTCCAATAGCATGCTCACATCCTGGGCGCCACACTGGCTTAGGTGAGAGTCCTAGCCTGAACCTTGTTCACCTTAGGGTCTCACCTCCCAATTTAAAGATAGAGGGACCCAATCACCTCCAGGAGTGTTACAGCTCATGCAATAGTCCCTACTCAGGACTGATCTTTATTAGCAGATACGAACACAGTCCTACATGATACTCAGGGGCTGGGAATTATGTGTTACCCACTCACCCTTTGTGACTCCCTCCTCCATCTCGCGCAGTGGTATCCATCAGACTGTATTCAGGGAGGTACTTAGTTAAACAACTTGTGGATCAAAGTTGACTGGGCATTTGGCATAACCCTCTCACCTCTTAGAGGAACCCAATCAAATGTGTGGTTCAGGACCCCAGGAGCGCCAATCCTGTAACTACCATAGTAGGCCCCTGGGGGCATTGTGAACAAAGCCTGGCTGTCCCAAGCACTCATGGAAGTACCTGATTCGAGCCCATCTCTCAGATACTGGCCAGTTTTAAATTGACCGATTGTACACTGAATACTTTACACAGTTAAAGAAAAAAAAAAGATAAACAGATTACTGATTAAAAAAATGTGTATGCTTATTTTCAACTCCTTGGTTAATCGCAGTCTACTGTATTGCTATTTGACATAATTAATGTCATATGTGTGTCAAATTGATAACTTTTCTAACCACTCTTACATTATCCAAAATAAAAGAGCAAAAGATAATTATAACTCTTCCTTACCTTTGCATTCAACTGATATGATGCTTGGCCTAACTTCATTATCCTCATATTTAAGAACGATAACAACTGTAACTTGTTTATTTGTATTTTCCTCCATACTTAATGTGATTTCTAACAGCCTGTAGTCCATGGTATTTGCAATTTTTATCCCCTTCAAACTCTTCTGTAAAATGCCAAAAAATCTTTAATTTTTTAGCAACCATAACATTCTTAAAATTAAACATACTTCACCATAACATTTAATGAGGTGCACACTTTCAACTCCACTTACTTATTAATTGCTAGGAAAGTGTTGAGAGCTGTTGCTCCCATCATAAGGACTACTGATATCAGGATGTGGAATCTTGCTTGGCATGGGCAATGAGGTGAAATTACAGCTATCTGGTCATTTACCTATTTCTTGACAGGATTTCAAAGTTCATTGTTCTATCATTATATTTGATGATGTAAATTCTTTCCCATGTGCTGTATGGTTATTGCTGTGCTTGAAGATTTTAACATCTGTGTTTATGTTGTGGAGTTTTGTCCAAAAATCATTTGCTATTGCTGATTTATCTGTCTGTTTATATTTAATGCATTGGAAATACTCTTTCCTTTGGGTTTGTACGTTCCTCTTTGTTGCAATCTGAACTGATTAGATAAATGCTGGATTTCGTTTTTCTGGAATTTTATCTTTGAGTGCATATGAGAGCAGATTATTTATGCTGTATTTTTTCTGTGATGCTAAGGATACATTGTGCTCCTTGAAGATGTTTTGGAATGTATTATCTATCCACGGATTAAGCATGAATTTCTTGCACTGCTTTTGTGGACTTTGTTTACTGACGGTGGTGTCTTCCCTTGCATACGTCTCTTGAATTTGGCTATTTTGCCTTCAATGAAGTTGGGATCAAAGCTATTGAGGATTATTGTGTGATGGAGTGGCACTATTGCCTCTCAGTTACATTTTCTCTGCCACTTTACTTTTATTTTCTTGCACCAGCAAGTATAATGAACCAATGCACAAAGTGTTCTCTTCTCTCTCCATTCCTTACACATTTTAGTGTTGAAAAAACCACACACGCATGCTCTCTCTCTATCTCTCTATCTCTCTCTCCCCCTCCCTCTCTCTCCCTCCCCCTCCCTCTCTCCCTCCCCCTCCCTCTCTCTCTCGCTCTCTCGCTCTCTCTCTCTCGCTCTCTCTCTTTCGCTCCCTCCCTCTCTCGCTCCCTCTCACTCTCGCTCTCTCGATCCCTCTCTCCCTCCCTCTCTCTCGCTCCCTCGCTCCCTCCCTCTCTCTCTCGTGCATCAAACACAGGACTCATCCTCTCTCTTCCATTTGTTCACTGGAGTATCGGACACATGTCTTCTCTCTTCCATGATCACTGGAGTTAAACACAAGACTTCTCTTCTCTCGCTTACTGCTGCTTGCAGAACCCACTGCATAACAGCTCAAAGCATTGTATGTCACATCTACAACAAAAACCTCACTGACAAACTGTCATGAGCAGCCTTGCTCATATATGTATAGATGCCAGAGAGTTTGAGAATGTTTACTTTGCCAGTAGAAATGGAGATGAGGTCTAGAAACTCGCATCCAGGGCAGGAGGAGGGGAGGGAATATCCAGAAGCCTCTCCTTGCATCTCGATGCCATTGCTGAAACTTCCGATCGCCAAGAGCACATCCTCCCTCTAACCAATTATGCACCGGCTGCAATGAAGGATCACCCATTATCCTTGAAGTGGGAGGCCTGGCTTTGTCACAGTATTCTTGTGTAAATATTTGTTTTCTTGGGAAGGATGTTCACCAGTCTATGTATTAGGCTATTAAAAGTGGCATTTGATGGGGTTTCGGGTGTAGTTTTTCTTAATGTAATTATCCATATATAAAAGTTTCCAATAGATGCCAAAAGTTAATTTATTTTGTTGTTCTCTTATGATTTTCAAATTTAAGAAAAGTAGAAGTCCATCTTTCTCTATTTCAGTGGTGAATTGTATGGGTTTGTCTTGTAAATTTAAAGAGTTTCAAAGCATCGTCTATGAATTTGGTTAATATTATTGCAAAGATGTCAACATATCTGAACCATGTTTAGAATAACCAGAGAAAGGCTTTAATAATATGGATTTCAAAGTAGCTCACTAATAAAACTGGCTGGGAATGATGACAGACGCCAAAGGTGAAATCTGTTTATAAAACTTCTAGAGATAGCTCCAGTTTTGCCTCATCACCCATTCCAAGCAAGAGTCCACATTCTGAATCCAGTCAGTCATCTGATGATGGAAGCAACAGCTCTCAAAACTAAACCTAGCAATTAATTAGAGAAGTTGAAAGTGTGCACCAGCTTATGAAATAGTAGATTACACTTCACTGTATTTAACTTTGGCACTTCATCTTGAACACTTGATGCCAATCTTCATATAAGACCATTGCCATCCTCATGTCTTGTAGCATAATAATATTATTGGTTTTAAAGCTTTACAATAGATTTCATGGTGGCTTAAAATAATTTACTGACAGTAGACAAATACTGTAAAAAATGTAATTTAAATATAAAGCAAAAGCAGAAATAAATAATAGTATTTAAAAAAGTGGAAAAAATTGAGCAAATGATAAAGTGGAGGAAAAAATAATATAGGGTACTTAAAAAATGTATTTATTTAGGAGTAAAAATTGGAGATGGAAAATGGAATAAGCAAAAGAAATTAGCATTGGTAAAAGGAAAAGGTGCTATAGTAGCTGTTAGAGGATGCAAATACCACCTAATATAAATGTCAAATAGATTGAACAAAATATACAATATGGTGGTTGGAGCTAAAACATTATATGATATTGAAGTAAGGGGAGTGGGAAAACGTGAATGTTGTACACAAAATGTTTTGTAAACATATTCTAGGTCTACCAAAAGCAAGTACAAAGTAACACAAATTGAAATGGGAGGTATGTCAAGAAAGGGTATCATTATGGAAAGTGCTTTTAAATATGGGTCTAAATCCTGAATACAGTAGAAAGTAGCTTATTAAGACAATGCTTTGAATATTCAGAAGAGAGCTTAAGGAATAATGAATGGATTAGCACTTTTCAAAATGATTTAGAGAATAAGAAATGGGAGAAATATGGAGAGAAAATAATCTAAATGACTTTTGGAAAGCAGGAAGGAGGAGATATGTTATAGAAAAAGACAAATCCTGTTCGTTTGACAGTTGATGTTTCATAACAATGGATGAAATATGGATTTATCACTACATGCCAGTGATGAAGGAACAGTCCAAATAGTAAGTAGTAACAGGTTAAAGTGCTCCAAAAAAAAAGCAAAAACTGTCCCATCTGCAGGAAAAGGTATGATTATGGTCTGGGATTCTCATGGTGTGGTGGTGATAGAATACCTGCAGGAGGACAGAACTATCACTGAGATGGTAGTTAATTACTTTTTGGTAATTTAAGATGGAAAAAGTCAGTTGAGCCATATAGATCTTTGAAAACAGAATGGAGTAGAGAGTTGTGTTGAATTACGTAAGAAGGCAGAGTAAGGCAAGATGTGGACCAAGCATTAAAGGGCTTAGATTAGGCTTTGATATAGAAGTATGTCCTTTATGTAGACAATACAACATAGCAATACATTGCATGATAAAAGTCTAAGGAAACAGAATTAGTTAAAAGAATTCTTAGGAAAAACAAAACAAACACTTTGTTAGAGAATATGGAAAGTATTTGGGTAAAGTATGTGTAAAATGAATCAGATTGCTCAATCAAGAAAAAGGTAAAAGGTTTAAACAAACAAAAGGGAAAGAAAGAAAGAAAGAAATCAAATAGTTTGAAAAGGAGACAGATATACATTGGACCATCCAGCAAGATACTGAGGTGCATCCAGAGAAAAACATAGCAAACAACCCTATTCATATAGATAAGGAAATATAGAAATTTAAATAAATAACTTAAAATGGCAAGAAACACAATAATAAACCAATCACTCATTCATTCAAATCAAATTAATCTCAAGAATTGAGTCAATCACAACACTATGGCCATTATAATTACTTGTTTGTTGAAAATTTAAGCTTCATCTCTGGTTCGTTCAGAAGAAAACTATATACATTGGCAACTACTTTTGTACACGAGTCCTAAGAAATTACAAATGATTCTAAATTTTAACAGTCTAGCTGGAGACCAGGGGAGAAACAGAAGGGTTTCTCCCAATGCCCAGACTTGTTCTTGTATCCAAAGAGAAAAAGTCTATCATGCTAATGTAATAATAGCAAGCCACAACACAACAAACACTGCTGCATTACTAGTGTAATTAATTAACCTATGGTTGCTATTGTTTTCATACATTCAGATGTTTTAGAAAAATTATAGTATTCTGCCAGCTAACTGTAATATGTGTTGTTTCATACCGTCCGGAATTTCATGTTTTTTCTATCTCCAAACCAGTATGGAAAACTGAACTTTTCTGTACATTTATTTTACTTACTCCAGCACCAACCTTTTAGTGTTCCCTCCAGCTGTTTAATCAACAACTTACTGAAACAAATGACTGTGTCCATTCCAAGGTAATATGCAGTACAGTATTTAACCAATATATATAGTATTTTGACATAGTATGAAACAAAATATTGTATGTAACTGCAGGAAATTTTTTTTAATTTTCAAGATTCATTTCAATATTCTGGCCTCAGCTTTTCTTTGGCTGTAAACATCTTACTCATCCTGAGAAAACTCACTTTCCTATTCAGCTGTATAAAAAAACTAACACTGTTCATATGCTGCTCTCAAACAATTATTAAGAGCTACAGCCTCTACTGCAATTGAAGTATGATTGTTTGCTAGAGGCATAGAAGAGAGAATGGCAAGAAAATATAGAAAAGAAATTAAAGAAAGCAATGGAAGAAAGAAAGAAAAAATTATAGGAAATAATGAGAAAGGTGAAAGGGGAAGGAGGGGAAAAAAATCAAATCACACCAAGTGAAGGGGTAGAATACTTCAGAAGACTGATCAGGGAAGAGAAAAAGATAAGATTAGGACCAAAAAAGCTAGGACAGGGAGTAATAACAAATGAAAAATTAAATGACAAAATAACAATGCTAGAAGTTTTCATACAAATGAGAAATATAAAGAAAGACAAAGCAGTAGGAGGACAGAATACCTGGGAAATTCTGGAAAAGATACAGGGAAATGCAAAATGGATTAAGAATAATGACAAAGATACTAAATAAAATCAAAGAAAAAATCTGATGTGTTTCACTCACATGACTTTCTCTACTCTTGTACAAACTATTTTTACAAACGCTTATTCTCCATATGCTTCATGTTAATTGAGATATCGAGATGTCAATCTTTTGCTAATTTTCTTGTAGATGCAAGGAGAATATGGTAGGTTATAAGTGATAGTCAAATCTTTTAAGCACTGGTTGCTATGTGGCGCATTCCATTCTCTTTGCATGTCCAGGACATAAAAAATTGAATAACGAATTTAAGAAAAAGTATTATTGGAAAATTTAAGGGAATAACAAGCAATATCTCGAAAATGGTTCACTCAACAACAAAAATGTATACGACATAAATTGTGTATTTTAATGTGATCTACATTTTTTGTGTCGTAACATTTTGTCTATCCTTAAATATGGAAAATAAATATGGTGGTGCCAATTTATAAAGGGAAGGGAGGAGTAAATAAACCGAGAACTATAGAGGAATAAGCTTATTTAGGGAAAGTGTACACAAGAATATTAGCGGATAAATTAAGAAGTGGATAAAATCAGAAAAGAAATTATCAGAATTTCAGGCTGGGTTTAGAACAGGAAAACAGACAGTAGACAATGTATTCATAATAAAAACTATAATAGACAAGTATGAGAGTAAGAAAAGAGGAAGGGTTTATATGTTCTATATAGACTTTGAAAATGTTCGACACAGTAAATAAAGAGGCTTTAGAGTATAAACTAAGACGAAAGGGAATAAGTGACAATTTTATAAAAGAAATAGGGAAAATCTAAAAAAAATGTAAAACTATGTAAAGATGTGAGAAAAACAGCATTGCAGAGATGATACAACAAAAAATAGGACTAAGACAGGAATGCAAGCTGAGCCCCATACTATTCAATCCATTTATGAATATGGATGGTATGTTGGAAAGAGTAAAAGAAAGAAATCAGCATAGTCCAGTAATAGAGAATAAAGAGATACCAGGCTTATTATACGCAGATGATCTTATGGCAGGAGCTATATCGATAATAGGGCTACAGAGAGCAAGTAATGAAATTCAAAACTTTTGCAAAGAATGGGAATTAAAGTAAATACAAATAAATCTAAAACTATAGTACTCAAAAGAGGAACCTAACTAAAAAAAGAGGAAAAGTGGCTTTTGGGTGCCCACAAACTGGAGGTCGTTAAAGAATTTGATTATTTAGGAGTAAGAATAAGTAATAATGGGGAATGGGGGGACCATGGTAGGAAGATGGTAGCTTAAGGGAAGGTGGCCATGACGGGAATGAGGATATGTAAATATAAACTGAAAATTTCAACTAAATGGCTGAAAAAATGTATGAGGTATTAGTAGAATCAAGAATGCTTTATGCAGTAGAAATCTGGGAGGCGGGGGAGGGGGTTCGGAAATATAAAACAATTGACTACATATATAGAATGTTTTGTAAAGAATTACTAGGTCTACCAAGATCAGCACCAAGGGAGGTAGCTTAAGTAGAATTGGGAAGAACAAGGAAAAAAGGATTAATACTAGAAAGAATTTTAAATTCTGGTTTAGATGTCTGACAAGGGAGAAGTTTTAAAGATATGCATGAACCAGCGAGGTGTATGACAAACAAAGATAGTTGGTGGACAAAAATAGAAAAAAATAGTAATGGGAGATACATGGGGTTAGGGGAAAGAAATATAAATGGATTTTGGACAGCAATAAGAAGTAGACTGGAAAACAGAAAGGCAGGAGATATGGGGAAGTTTAAAAGATAATCATTAAGTTTCCAAAACATAGTAAAAAAAGAGGAAGAGAAGGGTATGTTGACCAATGTACAAGACAGGAAAAGGAAGGATTAGCATGGATAAGAATGGAGTCAATGTACTTATAAGGGTTAAAAGGAAGTGGAAAAGGAATATGTGAATTATATGAATGAAGTGAAAGTATATAGCACTACATGACTGAGTGTAAAGAAATAATTATATGGAGGGGAAAAGTATGGGAAAAAATGGACAGAAAAATAAATAACTGTAAAAATGTGGACAGGAAAAGGAGAAAAGAAAATTACAGACATGGTGAAGTTTTTAGGGAAAGTAAAAACAGTTGGATTAGAAAAGTAAGAGATGCAAGGAAAGGACAACAAAGGGGAGGGGGAGAGGAATGAGTGCAAGGGGTGTAAGTTATAAATGGCTACTCAGTGAGCTATAAGGCCAGGGAGCCAAGTAAACTGAGTAGCACAAAATAGGCTTAGAAACCGCACAATTTGTATGTAGGTATAGTTAGTTTAGAAATACTATATATTGTATAAATCCTGTAATCAAGTTGTACAAATAAAGTCAATTCAATTCATGACAGGAAATTTTGCTCAAAAGTAAAGAGCCTGTGGGTGTACTGTGGGTATAAACTGAATCAGGAAGAAGGGGCTTCTTCTATGTGACATTACATGTTTACAAAGCTATGAATATGTAAACAAACAAATGCTAGATATTCTGAAGTTTGTTTTCACTTTTTTGTTTTTTACTTTCTCTAAAAATACCTATGGTAGGTAGAGGAAGCATTGCATTCCACCCAAAAAAAACTGATTTTAACTGGAAAAACATATTTTGAGGTCCACTGAATCCAAAAAATCTTTTTAGAAAAAGGAGAAAGTGTGTGTGTTTGTGTACGAAAGACAGCAGCATAACTCAAAAATTAAAACTGGGATGAATACTAAACTTAGTATTTAAGTCCAGAATCTTTCAAATTTGGGACAGAAAACTGTTCATGAAATTTCCCCCGCTCCAAATTGTCCTTTACATGGGAAATGTTTTGCTTTTTTTATTTTCTCAAAATATTGTAACAATTTTGATTAAAATATTATATGTTTGGCAAATTGACTTGAGGAATAAATATTAATACAATTAATACATAGTGAACATTTAATGCCAGGACATTTTTGGTAAAATGCTTAATGTGAATTTTCTGCAATTGTGTATAACTAGAAAACCATAAATGATAGACAAAAACATGAGTTCATTCAAATATACAATTTAAGTCAAATAATTTTCTTTATAAATTAGTTGTTTTTTAAACATTCCAAGATCACAGATGATACAAGCATTTTTATTAGAAGGAAAACTTCATGCATCTTACAACATAAGCTTAGTAATGTATTTAATCAGTTAATGGAATAGTTTAAAAAGAATAGGCTAATAGTTAATCAAGATAAAACAGAAGCCGTTCTCTTTCATCATATTCAGAGTACGAACTTAAGCAACCAAATCATATATCTTGGAAAAAAATATGTAAAATGCGCTGAAGCAACAAAATTCCTTCAACTTTTTGTTGACGAAAACTGCAGAAATTAAGTAAAACTTGCTTTGCAATTAGATTAGTTTCACCAGTAGTAAGCATACATTCTCTATGCGCTCTTTATTAATCATATTTCATTTCAGTATTATCTTATAGGGTTATGTTTTCAACAAAGAGCAAATCAGTATTTACAATCCAAAAAAGAGTTATTAGGATCATGGCAAAAGCACCAGCCAAAAATAGCTGTAGAGAACTATTTAAACAACTACAAATTTTACCATTACTATCCTGATATATCTAGAAGTCATTCTCTATGTTAAAAACAATTTAGATACATTTCAGCTCAACTCACAAGTACACAACCATGATACATGAAGTAAATTGAGTTTTTTTATTTATGGATGCTCTTTAACTGCTATGGTCCTTAGCGTCCCTTCTATATTGGACGTGAAAGACTGGAAAGTTTGCTCAGAGGCCTCTTTATCAGGCTCGAGGTTCTTTTATGTGCCATATATCTATGACACAGGACCATCGACTTTACTTCCTTTCCGAAAGAAGCCATGCTAAGGATTTTTACACCCGAAAAAAATTAATCACCTCCACAGGGTTTGAACTGGCTAGCATGGAAACCACTACACCATGGAGGACGACTATACACAAAGTATCATACAGCTATCAGCAATTGTACACAACACTGCTCTATATGAGAGAAGATTCATGGCCAACCTCTCACTTGTCGATTTTCCCTGCCAACCAATATTGCGTTACGTATCGCTCCTACACATTTCTGATTAGTTAACAGTTTTGAACACAATATTAAAACTAAACACAATTCTAAATATAATTCCTTTAAAATACCTTATCAACTTAAATACTGCTACAATCCAATACGAAAGATAGGTAAACTTTGTTAAGTATGGTGGACTTTTGTAGCAGTGATGTGTACTAATAATTTAGGTAAAGTTCAGTTGAATTTCTAACACTTGCATCACTCATTTATTGAAAAAAGAGAAGACATGTTTCTGGAGCTAATCACTCCCATCATCAGTTCCCAGTGGACTGTCGGTGTCCCCATGAGCAAAGAGGAATATAATCGGGAACTAAACATATAATAAACATAGGTACAGAAAATGGATTTGAAAAAGAGATAATACATAAAGTAAACCAAGCAAAGAATAAAAAGAGAATCAAAGACATCAATATACTCATCTCAAACAAAGAAGAAAATAGAATTTTCAAGAAATTCACATGCCATCAATCAGCTTTCTATAAATTCCAAAGGATCTTTAAACAGCAAATCGTTATTCTAGGCCCCAAAAACAGTTACTCCATAAAAAATATACCTAATTCCAAGTAAAAGATGACATCCCAAAGGAGAGTAAGCCAGGAACATACCAGATAAACTGTAACCACTGTGAAAAGATCCACATTGGTAAAACCAAAACAAACATTAAATCAAGAGCAAAAGAACACATTAAAAACATAAATCAAAAACAGGAAGAAAAATCAACAGTAGCTTAGTACTTTTAGAAGGAACAACAGAGCATCAACAGAGGTCCCAAATTACTTAGAAACATCATAGGCAAAACAAAACTTGCAGTCTGGGAAAACATTCATTATCTACAAAAGCAAAAAACTGTGTCTTTAACTCTGAAATCTCACAAGGTGGCATCGTAATGCAGAAGTTCATCCAACCATCACCAGAGACAAACCAAACCACCATGAAGAGCAACAACCAGCAGTTGAGTGGGAACTGATAATGGGAGTGATTAGCTCCAGAAACATGTCTTCTCCTTTTTAAACAAATGAGTGATGTAAGTGTTATGAATTGGACTCAACTTTATCTAAATTATTGGTAAAATTGTTTGATTTATTCAATACTTAATTTATTGGAGACTGATTATTCTTCACTCACCTCAGCTTGCATGACTTGGTGCTTTCTATCATTATAAGCTATCAAACATGAATGAACATGGTTCAGATACTTCAAGATGTTGTTCTCAAATTCAGGTTTCTTCAACAATTCCCTCACATTCATGTAGATGGGCATGTAATACTTCAAAACCGAGAAAGCACCTGTAAATTCACAATAAATGTATTAAACAATGAAGTGCAATGCATACACACAAGCAGGATGTTAATGACCTAACACCAAAATATTTGCATCCTCTGTAGCAAGATCCTATACAAGTAATATATTAGTGCAAGCAAAACAGGATTTGAAAAAGAAAAAACCCCTTAAATGTTACATTCATGTGACTTTCTCTACTCATTCTTCCACAAACTATTCTTACAAAAGCTTATAATTCTAGTCACTTCTTGTTAACCAAGATAAACTTTTAATTCACTACACATTTCATTGTACAATATAATAGATAAAGTGATAGTTGGATTTTTAAAGAGCTGTCAATATGTAATGGCTTTGAAATTCCATACTCTTTGCATGAACACAAGAAAAAGAAGAATGACTTCCCATTTGAGGAAGGTATGAGTATTTTAAAAGTCAAACCAATAACCAGGAACATCTCAGAAATGGTTAACTTAAAAAAAAAAGTTATAACAAGATCTACATCTTTTGTGTAGTAACATTTTGTCTCTTACAGTTTACCAATTATGCAAAAGTCATCCAGAATGAAGAGGACTTCAGAGACTATTCCCATAAAGTTAAAAAAATTCAAAATATAAATTTTATGTGTCACAGAAATATCTTACACATATGGCATTTTAACAAAAATCCTTACAGCCATTTCTGAGAAAATCAAAAATAATGAAAATTTTGCCATGTAAAGCTTTGCTCCCCCCTCTCTCTCCCTCTCCCTCTCTCCCTCCCACTCTCCCTCCCTCTCTCTCTTACTCTCTCCCTCCCTCTCCCTCCCCCTCCCACTCTCACTCTCACTCTCTCCCTCTCTCTCGCTCTCGCTCTCTCTCTCTCGCTCTCTCTCGCTCTCTCTCTCTCTCGCTCTCTCTCTCTCTCGCTCTCTCTCGCTCTCTCTCTCTCTCGCTCTCTCTCCCTCCCTCCCTCTCTCTCTCACACACACACACATACACAGATCTTTTTTAAAAAGCTGATCTGTTTGGATTCAGAAAGTCCCAAAGCCTGTATTTAAGTAAGTATTAGAAAAAATAAAAAAATTAGTACAAGCAAGGAATTTGGTAGTTATGTTGCATTTGAAAGCCCCATAAAATTGAAGCTGTGCTAAGGCTGTCATATTGAGATTGATCTTGAAATATATAGTTAGATATACTAGAAAAGAGGAAGTAAGTAACCTCATGTTCTAAAATGATTTGAATATTTAATTTACAAGATTTAATACAAGAAAAGCAAGATTATACGTGGGTAGATCGAAAAATAATGCACAATAATTTTTTTCTGCCTTGGTATTACAGCTGGAATGTTGCAATTTCACACAGAGGGTTTTTTTTTTTCATGTGCAGCTCTAGCGAGAGAAGAGTGAACTGCACAACAAAGGTGCACATGTTACAGTCATCCACATGTGAAGAGCAGAGAGGTGTGGTTCAATATTTGTGGGCCAAAAGGCATAAATCAAGTGATATTCACAGGGACATGCGTGACATATATGGGGATGATTTTATGGACCGTAGCAATGTCTCCAGGTGGTATGCATTCTACCTAGAGGGCCATGTAAATCTTAGTAATTCGCCATGCTCCAGGAGACCAGTAACAGCTGCACCCCGTAGAATGTCAGAGGCACTGAGGCAGCAATTTTGAACGACCGGCATATGCAACTGCAAACCTTAACACAACAGTTCAACATTTCCTATGGTGCAGTGTATGATATTCTTCATGACAATGCTCGCCCCCATGTTGCTGCTGCTGTTCATCAGAAAATCACCAAATTTGGTTGGGAGGTGCTCCAGCATCCACCATACAGTCTGGACCTTGCACCGTCGGATTTTCATCTATTTGGTTCCATGAAGAAATTCCTGGATGGCCAACGTTTTGCGACAGATGCGGAAGTGAAATCAGCAATCCGCAGATGGTTATACTCTAAGGAAATGGACTTCTATGAACAGGACATATTGAAACTGGTATCACAATGGGAGAAATGTGCTGAGAAACTTGGTGACTATGTCGAAAAGTAGGTAAAAAGTGTAAGTTCATTTTGATTTTTGTTTGTTTGTTTGTTTGTTTGTTTTAACTATTAAACTTATTTGTACAAAAATTATTGTGCATTACTTTTCGATCCACCTTCATAATACAAAGTTCCTTCCAAATGAAGAAAATTCCCAGAAAATTTAAGATATACATTTTGTCATGCAAGTTGAGGGATTTTCTTGAAAATCTTTTTGTCGCACCTTTGGAAGATACTAAACTTCAATACCAAGTTTGATATTTAAGTAAATGGTAGAGAAAGTAAAAATGCTGATTTTCTGGGATTCGGGGGTCTTCAAGACATGCATTTCTGGTGAAATCTCTATATCAAATGTTTGGGTGGAATACAAAAATACCTTCTCTACCTACCAGGTACATGGTAGAGAAAGTAATAATTTGAAGGAACATGTTACAAGAATGGAATGAATGAGAGCAACAAAACAGAACTAAGGTAGGAGAGATGTTGGTCATAGTTTCCATAGCCCAACAGTGAAAGTTGAATTTCTTGAATTACTTTCTTTGCTTCACTGCTGTTAGTGTGTTGAAGTTTGTAATCATTTCCTTCCTTTTCTTGTTTGCAATTATTTTCTTTAGCTTCTTGTTTACCAGCAATTTGTTAAAGCCGGTTTTACATTTAAACTTATTCATTCTTATACTGTCTTGCTAGTAGAATGTTTTGTAGACTGTATAAAATGCTATTGATGATTGCATGTCTGTATCATTGCATCATTGTCAATTAAACTGGGGATATGCAAAATAAGTTGTGAAAAATATAATAAAGTCTACAATAGAAAACCAAAAAGAAACATTGCAACCAGACTCAAAGAACATCTCAGGCACACAAAATACAGAGTGTATCTTTATTGGTGTCATATATTTGGGCGACATGTTCCTGACATCAAAACAGTAAAAAAAGTTCATATGTACATGGGTCTGAAACTCAACCGTTTTGTTGTTATAGGTCAAAGAAGATGTATTCCATGAATGAACAGAAGGATATGCACTACACGTATGGCTGTGCAGACGGCAATGCAGCATGAGCATGTGAACTTTATGCAGAAAGGTACCCAGAGAGGCAGTTACCGTGTGCAAGAACATTCACACGAATTCACCAACGCTTGAGAGAGAATGGCACATTTGAGAGGAGTACCAGGGATGTTGGGAGACCAAGAGCGGTATGAGGCATTGAGCTTGAAGAACGAGTTCTTCATGCTGTGAATGCAGACCCATCACAAAGCACAAGACATATGGCCGTAAGGGAAAGAGTTAGTCATATGACTATCTGGAGAATTCTGCATTAAAAGAACTTGGTATTTAGGTTCAGTATCTTCCAAGGATGCGACACGAAGGTTTTCATGAAAATCCCCCCACCCCAGATTACCCTTTACATGGAACATTTTTCGAAAATTTTAATTTTCTCAAAAATGGCTCCAACGATTTTGATTAAAATATCATATGTTTAAGATATTTTTATGAACGAATAAAATGTATATCTTGAATTTCTTGGGAACGTCTCCAAAAGTATTCTTCATTGTGAACGACTTTTGCATAACTGGTAAACCATAAGAGATAGACAAACTTTTACTACACATAAAATGTAGATCGCGTTAAAATACACAATTTATGTCATATACATTTTTTTTGTTGAGTGAACCATTTTCGAGATATTGCTTGTTATTCCCTTAAATTTTTCAATACTTATTTTCTCAAATGGGAATTCGTTATTCATTTTTTTTGTCTTGGATATGCAAAGAATATTAATCTGTGGCAAAGGGAATGGTGCTGCACCTAGCAACCAGCTATTAAGAGATATGTATGTGCTTAAAGGCTACTGTATTTCCAAATTGCCCTTGTAAATATATATTCCCCTTACATCTACAAGAAAATTAGCAATAAGATAGACTCTGCAAATGTTTATCTCGATTAACATGAAGTAGATGGAGAATAAGCGTTTGTATAAATAGTTTGTACAAGAGTAGAGAAAGTCATGTGAGTGTAACACAACAGATTTTTCCTTCTTGCTACATTCATCAATATAAGCCTCCCTCAGCTATCCCTCTATTAATTCTCAGAATAGCACGAAGGAGCTTTTCTCTCTGGTAGCAGCATACAGATTTTGTCTATGTCTTCGATTCCAGTTCTAATCATCTTCCAGAAACCTGATGTCAGATTTTCTTTCCTCAGCCACTCCTCCCCATTTCATTCTGATTAGCTCAGCTCCAATTTTTTGTACTCAGCTCAATTCACCCAAAGAGGATTCTTTCAATGTATGCGGCACCCTTGCACTCTAAACCAGTATTTAAGTATTTTTTCCATCACCCATCCCCTCATACTTACCTTTCCCATTTCTAAGAAGGCCCCAGCATTAGCTGCATTTTGTGGAATACCTAATCTAGTTTTAAAAATATATTCAGAATCTTGTCCATCTCTTTCCAACTATCCTCCACCCCCTATATCTCTTATCATAGGCCCACCTCGATTGTACCAGCACACTGTAAACCCTCTCACACCAAGCAGTAATTCATGTTAGGTGCAAAATACAAGCATTTCCTTAGAAGAGACACAACTAACCTACCCTTAGCCAAGGCCAAACATTTTGCTTCTCCCATTGACCAGAGCTGTCAAGCCTTATTCCCAAATAAGTAAACTCTTTGACAATCTCAACGTTGTTTCCTGCTATATTCCATTTTCCTTCATTTTTCAGTTTATTTCCTTTCTTAAAAAGCACAATTTTTGTCTTACCCTGATTCACTTTCAGATGCCATTTTTCACAATATTTGACTATTTCTTCAACTGCTTTTCTCAAACCAATCACTGAAAAGGATGTCACTATTAGGTCATCAGCGTATAACAGACCTGGGATCTCACAATTATTAATTACTGGCATGTGCTTATTAACTTCCTCTAACCCCACTAGAATGTCGTTAATAAACAAGTTAAATAGGATAGGACTTATTTTACATCCTTGTCTCAGCCCTTAATCCTGTACAATTTCTCTTCTCACTTTGCCTTACTCACATCCTTAAAAGGTGTTATCCCTATATATTACTTGCAAAAGTGATGACAAAATTATTAAATAAAATTAAAGAAAAGAATGATGTACCAGAATGTTGAAAAATAAGTATGGTGGTACCAATTTACAAAGGAAAGGAAGGAGCAAATACACCAGAGAACTATAGGGGAATAAGTTTATTATCATAATTAGGAAGAATATACACAGGTATACTGGCCGACAGATTAAGAAGCTGGGTGGAAGAGGAAGGAATACTGTCAGAATATCAAGCTGGGTTTAGGAAAGGTAAAAAAACAATAGACAATATATTTATAATAAAGACTATAATAGATAAATATTTGAGCAGGAAAAGAGGAAGGATATACATGTTTTTTGCAGATTTTGAAAAAGCATTTGATACAATAAATAGAGAAGCATTAGCTTATAAATTAAGCAAGAAAGGGGTAAGCAAAAACTTTATAAAAGAAATCAAAAAGATTTATAAAGACATAAGATTCTGTATAAGATGTAAAAATAATGGAGTTACAGAAATGACGGAGCAAAAAATAGGATTAAGACAAGGGTGTAAATTGAGTCCTATACTATTTAATATATTCAGAGATGACATATTAGAAAGAGTGAAAGAAAAAAATTCGCACTGCCCCGTAATAGCAAATACAGAGATACCAGGTTTACTATATGCGGATGATCTTATGGTTGGGGCTATAAAGGTAATTGGGCTACAGAAAGCAGTTAATGGAATACATGAATTCTGCGAAGAATGGGGAATAAAAGTAAATATAAATAAATCAAAAGTTATGGTATTTAAAAGAGGAAATAAACTAAAAAGAGAAGAGAAATGGCAGATGGGGGATTTAAAGTTGTCAAGGAGATGGATTACTTGGGGGTGAGGATGAGCAGTAATGGCAAATGGGGGTGCACAGCAGGAAGGTTATGGCTAAAGGAAAGGCAGCAATGACAAGAGTAAGGATGTGCAAATATAAATTGGAAATGCCAACTAAATGGATAGAAAGAATGTACAAAGCATTGGTAGAAACAAGAATGCTATATGCAGTAGAAATTTGGGGGGGATCTGAATTAAGCAGGAAAATAGACCAGAGCTACGGAATGTTCTGTAAAGAGCTATTGGGGTTAACAAGATCAGTACCAGGGAAGTAGCATTAGTGGAATTATGAAGAACAAGAAGAAAGGGAGTGATACTGGAAAGGATATTAAAATTTTGGTTTAGGTGCCTGAGAAAAGATAAAGAGGAAATTTTAAAGATATGCATGGAACAACAAAAGAGTATGAAAAATAAAAATAGCTGGTGGACAGGGGTAGAAAAAATTATGGAGAAGATAGGAATGGGAGATATCTGGATAACAGGAGAAAGAAATAGCAATGGTTTCTGGATAGCAGTAAGAAACAGAGTGGAGGACATAGAAAGACAAGAGATTTGGGGAAGCTTAGAAAATAAAAAGTCACTAGGGTTCTATAGATTAGTAAAAAGGAAAAGGGGAAGAGAAGGTACGTGGATTATTGGAATAGAGCAGGAAAAGAAGTGTTTGCATGGATGAGAACAGGATCAATGTACTTGAGAGGGCTAAGAGGTAAAAAAAATGGAATTTGTGAATTATGCGACGACAGTGAAAGCACAGAGCATTAAATGACAGAATGCAAAGAATTAGCAGAATGGAGACAAGAAGTATGGGAAGAAAAATGGGAAAAAATGGATAGGAAAATAGTAGCAATTAAAATGCTAACGAGAAAAGAAGAAAAGCAAATTAAGAATATGGGGGAGTTCTTAAAAAGAGTAAAAGAGAAATGGATTAGAAAAGTAAGAGAGATAAGAAAGGTAGAAAGGCAAACGGAGGAAGGAGAAGATGGGCAATAGGGATAAAAGGTAGTAAGGGATGCTTATTAGAGGAGCCAGAAGGCCAGGGTGCCAGGCAAAAAGAGCAGCATAGCTGGCAAGGAAATTTGTACTATGTTAAGTTAGTTTATAAGTGGAACATTGTAAAAAGAATTATGTAGAAAAATGTACAAATAAAGTATCTATCTATATATTACTTGCAGTATTCTAATCATATCTTTACTCATTCCTTTGCACCATAGTTTGTACAATAACACAACTGTGTTTACCCTGTCATAAGTTTTCTCCAGGTCAATAAACACTGTATACAGTCTACCTCTTTTCTTTGACAAATATTTATCAATTAATGTTTTAATTATTAATACACTATCCATTGTTCTTTGATCTCTCCTGAATCCACTCTGAAAGACAGTTCATTTCTCTCAGCCCATTCATTAATTGTGTCTGTAATTTCCCTGTGAAAATCTTTCCAAGATTTGACAAGAGTGCAATTCCCCCAAAGTTACCCGGGTTCTCCCTCGTACCCTTTCCCTTGTAAATCCGATGAATCATTGCTGTATGCCAAGGTTTACGTATCTTCTTCTCTACCCTTTCCCTTGCAAATTGGATGAATGATTGCTATCCGCCAAGATTTAGGTATTTTCTTCTCGCTTTTTATTGAACTTAGCAATTTGACTAGGCACAGCAGCCTTTCCCTATCCTCATACCATGCTTTAAAAAATTCAGCTAGTAACCTCAATACCTATTGCTTTGTTCTTTTTGAGAAGTTAAACCTGCTTTAAAACTTCCTCTACTGAGAACAATCTATCCATGCTTTCATCAATTCGGTCTTCCATTATCAAACAATTTCTCAAAATCATTTAACCATTCTTCTGCCTGGTCTAGACCATCTTCTGATGATATTCCATACTTCATTTATCTTCCCCGACCTAATTTTCAAATCCAGCTCCATGGCTTTTCTTCTTCCTCATTCCCCTTTCTTCCTTTCCAACAACATGCTATAGGTCATTCTCACCTCTATCATGTTTTACTTATCCTCCTTTCTAATACTTTCCCTCCATTGGATGACAGCTTGTTTTACTAATCCTTTCAGATCCCTTCACTTTTTATCAAACCAATCATGACTCTTTGCTTTCTTATTCACTCTCTTTATCATCTCATTGCCAGCCCATTCTAACAAAGATTTCATCAAACATAAACCACTCTCATTTTGATTCAACTCAGCCAATTAATACCATGCACACACAGGTTGCCATTGACAAGTTCAACAGTTCATAAAAATTTCCTGAAAAATCTTGCCACCATTTGTAACCAATAACACACTCACTCATCTCTAATTTTATGCCATTATTGCTTTTACTTTCCCCGTCCCTACAACCCCATTCAAGAACAACTGGAAAATGCACAGTATTGTTTACTATGTTCATTACTTTAAAATGTTGCACTTTCGACAGGGCATCCCATCTGCACAATGTGAAATCAATACCACATTGCCCACCTCCACTAACAAACATAAATCCACCACCAGTGTCTTGACTCACTGCACCATTCTTAATCATAAGCCCATTACCTTCACAAAACTGAATTAGTTTAAGTCTTCTTCATATACAATACTGTCCTTACCCCTTCTCACACCTATTTCATTCTCTTACTCATAATTACCACAGTCTCTTGCTTATATACTTCCATTTCATACATTAAAATCCCCAAGTAATACAAACTTACACTCTGGCATATCTGGCCTAATTTCTTCCATTTCAACTTCTAAATGACAAAGAAGATCGGAATTATGGAACTGGCAGCTCCTGGGTGAGTTATAAATAATCCCAAACACAATCCTAACTTAACACCAGCCACATAACCCTAGACTTCCCCTCCTTAATCTCCCAAACTAACACATTACTTATTGTCGCACACACTCCTCCAGACACTGCTCTTCCTCATTTGTTTGCCCCCTTCTTTCCCTATGAAAGTAAAACTTTTAGATTTTATGCTTTCATTATCGCTTATCCATGTTTCGGCCAATCCCAAAATATCCACTTCACTTGGGCCAATTTAATAAACCTTCAAAATAAACTACTTTTTAAACTCTCACAGTTTCAAAAACCCAGTTCCACTGCCCTCCCTCCTTCCTCCCTCTCCCAATGCAAAAGTGATCTATACTTGAATCCTTGTCATTTCTTCTTGCTTCTAAGTATAATTCAGTCGTCCAATTCCCCATATTGTGAAGATTCATTACATCTAAACTGGTTCTCACCCCCCATCCCTTAATTCCAAAAACTACCAGTCAGCATTAACATTATGTTCAATTCCGTAGTAACTTCCCTATTCATTATACCATACCCTGCTCTCCCTCCCCTCCTCATTGTAGCATGCTCCACCAGCTGATGCGCCTCTCGTCAGTCTCTTATCAGGTAAAATGACCTTGTGCGGTGACATCATCATCACTCGCTCCTTTTGTTGACCATGCTTCATGTGTCGCTGTTGCATTACCTCTCCATCAGCTCTTCTAGCAACACAGTCCATTGCTCTCATTCACTCCACCTCCATTGTTGCCTTTTGTGAGTAATTTCCTGTTCTGGCCTGCTTTCAAATCTTCTTAGATCATTTTCCCCCTCAAATGTCACTTTTCTGTCATCAATCCACAGTTGTAAATTACGAATGTATACTTTTCTTCCACCCAGTCTTGCTTCCTTCATCTGCATAATGAGCCTTTTCTTCAGTTCCCGTTCTTCAAATGATAGATCTTTATTTATGAAAATATTTGACCCCTTCAGTTTCTTCGATCTGTTCAAAATCTCGTATGCAATGCTTATGAACTTTACAATAATCATTCTCCTTCCTGTGTTTCTCCCTATGCAGAAGACATCAGCAAGTTCCCATCCTCCTAACTTCAACTCCAATATTTAATCCAAAATATCATACACTTCTTGCATGGCACAGATCCCTTGACATCCTTCCATTCCAATGAATAGCAAATTGTACCTGCAATTCCTTTCCTCTAGTCTATATAATTTCACTTTCATCCCATCTACTTCTTTCCTAATGTCCTTAACTTCGGCTTTGATTTCTGTTTAATCTCTCAAACGCCAGCATCCATTTGGTCACCAAGCCTCTTCTCCAGGCCACCCATTCTACTTAGTGTTGTTTCCAGACTATCATCCCTATCCATTGGCTCTGAGTTCACTTCTACCCCTCCGATCACCAATACCACAATCATAATAACAGCCACAATCTTGAAGTTTTTCTTCCCCCCCCTCTTCTTTCCTATTTCTAAACTCTTTGCTTCTTATTACTCTAAATGTTCCAATCCTGATTCTGTATGTCAAAATATCCACTCCCATTGTCCCTTAGATCCTTCTATCTTTATGCAATCAGGAGCTCACTCACACACATCCATTCTCTTTGACTGCTAACTTAGCATTCCATAAGGTTAGTAATAACTAATTAGTTACTAGATCCATCTAAAGAGGCTCTTGATGCATGTAAATTCTTACTAATGAGATCAGATTTTAGTAATGCTCCTCCTAGTACCTAAGTACAAATACAGGTACTGTAAGGAACAAGATGCTGTTGTTAATGAAATTGAGCAAGTTCAAGTGCATATGCTGTAGGATGGTTATGCAAAACTTTACCTCATGAGAAATGTAGCAATGCTTTGGCAAGTGAAGACGAGATGAGTAATGTTTGCAATACTGTATTTTGTTTAAGGAGCATGGAGACGGTAATATGAAATTTCCTAATGCAAATGCCAAATGTATGTATGAAACAGCTGCCAATGCATTTAACTCTAATTTCTTGGAATATTTGTCTCACAGCAGAAAGCAAGTGAAGAGAAAACTAAGCAATGTAACAATGGATGTGTGTAAGAATGTATCAATATATTTATTGACAAGTGTCTCAATGTGCTGATAAAGTATTCCTAAAGCAAAAAAAAAAATCATGCATGAAATATTTTTTAATAGAAGTAACAGAGACATGTTAGCCATAATCCTAAAGTCATAGAAATATCCATGCATGAGTAGAGATTTATTCATTTATTTTGTGAAAGAACCAACTGAAACATGTTAGCCATAATCCTGAAGCAATAATGCCAACGTGAGTTGAGTTTTTATTTTATTATGATACAATCCTTTGCATATCTCTTTCTTAATGCATTCAGATGCTAATTAATTACCGGTAGATTTACCATTACTATGTTAGTAGGTTAAACTATACTTAATCCTACTATAATGAAGGGTAATAAGAATTTTTTACATATAGGTCTGTACTTATTTTAAATTAAAGAATGTGCAAACACTAATGATGCTTATTTTATTGATTTTGTGCTATACTAAAAGATTTTCTATTTTGAATTCCCACTTCTTCTCCAGGTCTGACCACTGGGAGCACTATATGCAACATGTCTACTCCATGAAACTAGAGAAGATGGCTGTCTTCCCCTCAAATGTTTTTCACAATAGTCACTCTATAAGGTTTCAATTTAAAAGTTTAGCAGCTCTATGAGCAGAGGCTTTTGAAACATCCTGTTGTGGGACGGCTTTGTTGGGTGTTGTATTCATTGGGCGCCTTATTGGGATGGACTTTGTTGTGTGTTATATTTATACGGTATCGGTTTTGCAGGGGTAAAGGGAGGGGATCGGTGAAATATCAGAAGAGCATGGATATATGTAGGATTCTCTTAATTTCGGGTCGTGTTAACCGATGACACTTATTTTATACGTTTTATTCTGTCCTCCTTAAAACCATTCCCACAATCAATCCGTCCACACAAATATATTTAACTACACCATCGCCAAATCAAGCTATAGCCACATGATAGCCCTTGGTGTTTCACACGTCTGCTCACATCGGATTCCAGAGTACAAGTGCTTGTATTTACCCTTCGGTTCGCATTCCTGAAGGTTTCTTAACCCTAACTTTCTGCCTGCCTTGTTTCCCCAACTCACACATGTGTCCTTAGACAAAAGGAACATTCAGCCGGCTGACATTCCGATCCCCTAACGGTATGTTTACTTCCCAGCATATACCTACTCTGTACAGTCTTATAAAAATATGTTACATGTTTCTACATTTATTTAGGTGATATGCAAATAGACTTTATATATTATTATTATTATTATTATTATTATTATTATTATTATTATTATTATTATTATTGCTTCAGCGTATCGCTTCAGTTGTCGTGCAACATGTCTTAAGACACTTCTTTGGAGCATTCAAATGATGCACAAATTTCATCAAGTTTTTCCTCCATTAGCACATTTCTTTTTCACTTCTTAGGTTTAGCATTTAGCAATTCCGTTGTCCTAAACTTATTAACCAGACATCTAACAGTTTCTCTATCTGAAACTGGAATACCAGGAAATTTCTCCTAAAATTGTCTACTTGATTCTACTTTTACATATGTATCACACATAACAATTCTTGGTTCAAGCATGAAGTTTTTGGTAGGCATTTCAGTAAACTAATAAGAATAATCTAATGTAATTCACACACAACACAGATGTCTTTAATAAACCTTTACTTTTGAGATGCACAGTGAACAAACACTAGTCTTTACAGCTCAAAGTGAAGGTAGCAACTGACAGAGTAATAAATGAAGCCTTGAGCAGGTCATTCACTGCCAGTGTGCTAGTGGAAAAACATGGAGGTCATTGCAGTAAAAGCAAACTACGCATATAAGCAATCTGTAGCCTGGCCACAAATTGAAAGCATGGTATATAAGGTTAGCGAAGCAAGTTAACTGTTAAAATTGACTGGAATGTTACTTATTAAAGTTATCACTCTGCTTCATTGTTTCAATTTCACTATGTACAATTTTACAAGTATAAAATTTATAATTTTTATGCTAAAGTGGTGTAAGTTCATGCAACAATATTTCAAACAAATCCCATTATAAAGAAATAAGTACAAATACTTACCCTCATCTAAATCTTCTATCCGCATACAATACGATTTGGTACATCTGTTTATCACCATTGGATTGAATTCAAAGACAATTTCATTTTCCACTATTGTTATTACTACAATACCTGGAAAAAAAGAACCAAAAGATAATGTGTTATGCAATAAAGCAATTAATTTGTTTTTGGTGTAATGGCTTAAATACAAAATCTGTGTTTTGTGTAGCAGAAATGGATGCTTCTACATCAATATATGCACAAGCTTCAATGGAAATTGAAGGAATCTCCAAAGTTATTCAATAAAAAATCTGATGTGTTACATTTACATGACTTTCTCTACCATCTATTATTAATGGGCATACAAATGATTCTTACAAAAGTTTATTTTCCTTATCTACTTCATGTTAATTGAGATAAACATTTCCAGAAATAGTTACATTACACATTTCCTTATAGATGCAAAGGGAATGGAGGCAGTCAAATGTTTAAGAATTGGATGCTATACACTGGCCTTAAAACTCCATACTCTTTCCATGATATTGCAAGAAACAACTGAAAATTAATAGAACTTTAAATGAATGGCCAAGTATTGAAAAATTTGAACCATTAGTAACAGATATCTTGGAAATGGCTGATGACAAAAAAAAAGTTCTTTGAAATAAATTGCGTGTTTTAAAGAAATTTACATTTTTTGTTTAGCATATTTTCATCTAACAGTCTGGTGTCAGCAGCAAGAGGGGAAGGTTGTGTGGCAGAGTGAGTCTGAGAAAACACAATAAAATGGGAATGGGCATTCAAATGTACCGATGGGGAATTGGAAGTTTTGGCAGAAAAAAAAAATAAGAAAAGATGGAAAAGTAAAAACAGAAACACAGATATTAAAAGTCATCATGATTGTAATTATTATACTGCTGATAATAGGAGGAGTGGAGCAGAATCTAGGACCCCGGAAATTAACAAATTAATGGAAGAAATAAGGAAGATGAGAAAGGAACTAGGGGAAAGAATGGACAACAATACAAGAGAGTTGAAAAATGCAATGAAAATAGAGAAGAAATGGAAAAACAGATCTCAGAATGCAGAGAAAGAATAGATGGAATGGAAAAAAGACAAAGCGGAAAGGAGAAGAAAAAATTGTGTAATCTTCGGGATGAGAAAGAAGTTTGGAGGACACGGTACATGAAATTATAGAGAATGGAAGCTGGGAAATTGAAGATATTCTCTATACAGCTGGGAAATTGAAGATATGTTCAGGATAGGTAAAAAAGCAAGATGACCAAGACCAATTATTTTGAAACTGACAACAGAAAATAGGAGATTTTGAGACAAGCAATAAGACTAAGGGGGACAAAAGTGCTTATAGAGGACTATACAAAAAATTAACAAGATTTAAGGAAGGAACTAAACAAACAATGAAAGCAAGAGCAGAGGGAATAAAAGCATTTTTGAGAGGTCTACGGTTAATAATAGGTGAAAAAAGGAATATGAATATAAAGAAAAATGAAACCAGAAGAATACATGGACCTCAGCAAAATACAGAACGACCGGAATACACAGAACAAAGACCCGAGCAAAGAACAAGAACATCAGCTGGATTTCAGCAAAGTCAAACATGGGCAAGAGAAGGGCATCAACTCGAGAGAACAACACACATACATATGACAGCTGACAGAGAAGGCAATAGAAGTGGGAGAAGCAGCTTTGGAGGGAGACAACAGGAGACAAGGGAGATATACCAACAAGGGGAACAATGGGAAGCAAGAAAAAGAGGTGGTGGTGGAAGGGGAAGGTGAGGAAGTAACATTGGTGAGCGAGATGATCAAGGGGGAGGGGCCAGAAGAAAGAAGAGGAGAGGCAGCAGGAGTTGCAGGGAGTAATGAAATAGAACCAAAGAGAAGTGAAAGTGTGGGGAGGGGTGAAGTGGAGAGTGGGGAAGTGATGTGGGTAGGAAGCATGAGAGAAGCAGAAGCAATAATAAAAAAGAAGGGTTTGGAAATTATATCCAAGGATGATTATATTCAATTTAGGGATGAAAGAGAAGAAAGGGAAACAGAGCCTAGAACTACAAGATACAGGAAAATGGAGAAATTCAAGTTTCTAGAACAACCAAAGAACAATAGGAAAAGGGATTGAAATTAATGTTTTGATGAGGAAGGGGTAAGAAATAAGACAGGCAATGGTGAAATGAAAAACATGATGTGGTCTATAATATTGTAGGAGTAGCAGAGACATGGTTGGGAAAGGAAGTAGCAGAGAGAGCAGGTTTTAGTTTCTAGAGAAAAAGGCAAGCAAAAGATGTGATGAGGGAAGAGCATCAGAGGAGTAGACTGTAAAGAACGATATGAAACAACTATTGATATAGAAAAAATGGAGAATAGAGGTAGCAATGTGCTATGGTTAATAATTAAACAGATAAATGGAGTAAGAATAGGAATAGGAGTTGGCATATAAACCACCAAAAAGTCATATCTTTATGACAGTAATTTTTTATAGTAAGTTAGAAACATGGAGGAAATACGGGGAAAGGATGCTAGATATAAAATTTATTGTGATGGGAGATCTGAAAACGAGAATAGGGGAGGAAGAAGGAAGGTTATTACGTAAAATGGCACGTAGAAGGAGAAGAGAGGGATGTGATAAGACCAAGGAAAAGCAGGGACAGAGTAGTACCAGGGAAGGAACAAAATTAATTAGAATTCTGTGAGGTAAACAATCTGTTAATATGTAATGGAACAATGGATGAAGATAAGAAAGGGGAGTTTACATCTGTAAACGCAAATGGGAAGTGTAGTAGATTATATGCTATGCAGTGAGGAACTGCAGGAGGGAATCACTACATTTAAAATAATAAATGAAGTAGTAGGTAGAGCCATTTTCCATTAATGATAGAAATAAATGTTTTGGAGCAAAAGGTAAAGAAAAAGGAAATAACTCAAATAAAGAAAATAAAAGTATGAACGGAGGGAGGAACTAAAAGAGGATTTTTTAGAAGAGTCAAATTCAAAGCTAAGTCAGTTTGTGGAGTATTGAATAAAACTGGTTATGAATTAGGGAAAACTAGAAAAAGTATTGAAAGCTACTGAAATTATTAGTAACAAGAGCAGGGGCAGGGATGGAAAGAAGGTAAGGAAAGGGTCAGAAAAATAAGGAATGGTTTGATGAAGAGTGTAGAGCCAAAAAAAGGAAGGTATTTAATGAACTTATTAGGTGGAGGGATCAGAGAAGGAATGGGATAGACAAAATCTGATGAAATTTAACGGGGGATACAAATGTTTGCTAGAGGCTAAGAAAAAAGAATGGCAAGGAAATATAGAAAGGAAACTAAAGGCAGTGATAGATGAAAAGGATAGTAAAAAATTATGGGAAATAGTGAGAACAATGAACAAGAAAGGAGGGAGAGAAATGAAAAATTATACCGAGCAAATGGTTAGGATACTTTAGAAGACTAACTGGAGAAGGGAAGAGGATAACACTAGGTCCAAGAGAGGTAAGACAAGGAGAAATGTTTAACGAAAAATTAGATAGTAAAATCACAGAGCTGGAAATTTACAGCAAATAAAGAATATAAAAAAAGGCAAGGCAGCAGGAATAGATGGAATACAGGGGAATTTGAAAATGTATGGGAAAAGTAATGACAAAATTACTAAATAAAATTAAGGAAATTGCCAGAATGCTGGAAAATAAGTATGGTGGTAATAATTTACTAAGGAAAGGGAGGAGCAAATAGGCTGGAGAGGAATAAGTTATTATCTATATTAGAGAAAATGTACACAGGTATATTGGCTGATAGATTACGAGAGTGGGTGGAAGAGGAGGGAAAACTGTCAGAATACCAAGCTGGTTATAGGACAGGAAAACAAATAAAAGATAATGTATTTATAATAAAGACTATAACAGATATGTATCTGAGCATGAAAAGAGGAACGATATACCTACATATTTTTTGCAGATTTTTAAAAAGCATTTGATACAATAAATAGAAGCCCTAGCTTATAAATTAAGAAGGAAAGGGGCAAGCGATAAATTTATAAAGGAAATTAGGAAGATTTGTAAAGATATAAAATATTGTATAAGATGCAGAAGTAATGGAATTACAGAAATGACTGACCAAAAATTGGATTAAGACAAGGATGCAAAATGAGCCCCATATTATTTAATTTGTTCCTAGATGATATATTAGAAAGAGTAAAAGAAAGAAACCTGCACTGTCCCATAACAACAAATACAGAGATACCAGGTTTATTGTACATGGATGATTTTATGGTTGGGGCTATAATGGCAATTGCGTTACAGAAAGCAATCAATGAAATACATGAATTTTGCGAAAAATGTGGAATTAAAGTAAATAAACAAATCATAAGATATGTTATTTAAAAGAGGAATTAAATTAAAAAAGAAGAGATGTAGCAGATAGGAGGATTTAAAGTTAGAGGTTGTCAAACAGTTTGATTATTTAAAGGTGAGGATGAGCAGTAATGGAGAATGGGAAGCACATAGTAGGAAGGTGATGGCTAAAAAAAAGGCGGCAATGGCAGGAGTAAGGATATGCAAATATAAATTAAAAATGCCCACTAAATGGACAGAAAGAATGTATGAGGCATTGGTAGAATCGAGAATGCTATATGCAGTTGAAATTTGAGGAGGGGGGAGGGGATCTGAATTAAGCAAGAAAATAGACCAGAGCTACAGAATGTTTTGTAAAGAATTATTGGGGGTACCAAGAACAGCACTGGCAGAAGTATCATTTGGAACTAGGAAGAACAAGAAGAAAGGGAGTGATATTGGAAAGGATATTGAAATTTTGGTTAAGATGCATGGTAAAAGAAGAGAGTGAAATTTTAAAGATATGTATGGAGCAACAAAGGAGTATGATAAATAAAAATAGTTGGTGGACAGGGGTAGAAAAAGTATGGAGAGGATAGGAATGGGAGATATTTGGAGAGCAGGAGAAAGAAACAGCAACAGCTTTCGGATAACAGTAAGAAATAGAGTAGAGGACATAGAAAGACAAGAGATCTGGGGAAGCTTAGAAAATAAAAACTTACTAAGGTTTTATAGGTTAGTAAAAAGGAAATGGGGAAGAGAAGGGTTATATTTATTTATTAATTTATTTAATACCTGTGACCTTGGTGTTACAAGCTTTAAGCATGGTCAGAACCTAACATACAGATTGTACAGTGATATAATACATAATACAGCCATTGTATACAATTTAATTTACTATGTAAATCAACTTAAAATAATATATTTACAGTACGTTTAAACACAACTTAATACTAGATTTACAATTCACTTAGTATAAGTTAATACTATATTTTTACAATTCAGTGAAACTGTACAGGCATTTTTCAATTAGTTATTTTTTCAAGTGTTGTTTAAACATATTTCCTTGTGCTAAATTAATATAATTCCTCCAGTGTTGTAGGAGTAATGATCTTTGTTTAGCAGTGTAAACTCACCTTTTGGTTTTATTAATAGAATAACCTTATATACATACAATGATATCATGGTAGGTATCAAGGGTACGTGGATTATTGTAATAGAACGGAAAAAGAAGCATTTGCATGGATGAGTACAGGGTCAATGTACTCGAGAGGTTTAAGAGGCAGAAAAAGTGGAATTTCTGAACTATGCAGTGGCAGTGAAAGCAGAGCGCATTTTATGTCAGAATGTAAGGGACTAGCGGAATGGAGACAAAAAGTATGGGAGGGAAAATGGGAAAAAATAGATGGAAAAATAGTAGCAATTAAAATGTTGACAGGAAAAGAAGAAATTTTTTTTAAGGAAAGCAAAGGAGAAATGGATTAGAAAAGTAAGAGAGATAAGAAAGGTAGAAGGACAAACGGAGGAGGGGGAGGATGGACTATAGGGAGGTTAAGGGTAACAAAGGGCTGCTCAGTCAAGTCATAAGGCCAAGGTGCCAGGCAAACTGAGCAATACATGCAGAACACAGCTGGCCTGACAATTAAACATAGGTTAAGTTAGTTTATAAGGGAAAATTGTAAAAAAGAATTGTGTATAAAAAGATGTACAAATAAAATTTCGTTCAATTCATATTTTCATTTATCGCTTAATGTCTATCAGTTATAAAAGTTTATAAAAAATTCTTTCCAAATGAAGAGACCTTCATAGGCTATTTCCAGAAAATTGAAGATATAGATTTTATTTTTCATGTCATCTTCAATATATGGCATTTTAATCAAAATTGTTAAGAGTCATCTTTAGAAAATTAAAAATTTTGAAAAATGTTCCATGTAAAGGGTAGTTTGGGGTGGGGGATTTTCATTAAATTCTTCGTGTCACATCTTTGGAAGGTTTTGAACTTGAATACCAAGTTTGGTGTGTATCCGACTTTTCATTTTTGAGTTAAGTTGCTCACAGACACACACACAAATACACACATGGACCTTGCTACCAAAAATAATTTTTTTGGATTCAGGATGGCCTCAAAACATATATTTCCGATGAAATCTTGATATTGAATTTCTGGGTGGAATGCAGTACCTTTATATCTACTAGGTATGTGGTAGAGAAAGTAAAAATGTAATTTTCATTCTTTGAGAAAAAAGCAAGGCAGAAAAAAAATTTCTACACTATTTATATTTTATAATTAAAAAGAAAAATTCAGTTGTGTCCACTTTAAATGGGTTTTTAAAGTCCCTCATTTATGGCATTCAACTAAAACAGATTAAACTTTTTTAACTATTTTGAAAGTGTCCATCTTCTAAATGGTTCATAAAATCTCAAAAACATGGTTTGAAACTCACCTTAAAGGGAAGAGCTAGGCTTGAATTTGCTTAAACTGCTTAATACATATATTTCAACAACCCTTTATCATTTGGTATTAAAAATATGAAAACAATCCTCAAATTGTCATATTCTGTGGTGTAGTGGTTAACTCTAGCTCCTGAGGCTGTGGGTTCAAACCCAGCAGATGGCAATGCATTTTTTTCGGGCATAAAAATCCTTACCATGGCTTCCTTAGGAAGGGAAGTAAAGCCGTTGGTCCCATGTTGTAGATTTACAGCACGTAAAAGAACTTCAAGCTGATAAAGAGGCCTCTGAGCAAAATTACCAGTCTTTCACGCCCAATATAGAATGGGATGCTAAGGACCACAGCAGTTAAAGAGCGTCCATATATAAAACTCAGTTTCTTTATCCTCAAATTGTATAAATATATCAACTCCAGCATAAACCAGAGAGAGGCTTAACCTCTGTAACATGATGCTAAATGCCTCATCAGTGATTATAAAGGGCTCACCAGTGCTTAAGAAAGCATTCAACAGGTAATTTTAAATAACAATGAATAAAACCTCAATAGATGAAACTGCCTATCTCAGCTTTTTATCCCAGATCTTCCCTCAATTTTTACTCTCTCTACCATATACCTACACCCCCGCCGCTGTAACGTTGCATTTGACAACTAGCGTTTAAGTTGGTACACTCGCAAAAAATAGATGAAAAGCTTCAACCATTTGACTTCCTAAGCCAATCACAAGGCAGCATTCCAGATGGTCGATGACAAAGCGGAACCGGAAATAGAATCGACTCTGTTGTCGGATGTAACTATTCCCAACCACGTGCTTCAGTTTGTGAATCTCTAGCATGAATGTCGAGTTGTTCTTTGCAAGCTACATATTGTTCATGGTTATTTATATTTGTGGTTATTGTTTGATAGTTTTGTTATTGTTCGTTTATACATATATATATTTATATTTATCTATTTTATATACATTTCATTCATATTATTTATTTAAACGAAACTTAAGTGCGACAATGTCTGAAAAACGATGCCGATCGCCGAGTGATGATTCACGAAGTGAAAATCCTTTGCGCCGAGGTGTGCCACTTAATAGTCAGGCATTGGAACTATTAAGCAGAACCCAGGAATTCTTTGAACAGGAAAAGGAGTATGTGAAGCTTCATGGCAATCCCTCTATTCCTGCAGATAAAGCCATACAACGAACTGCAGCAGCTCTTGGACTAAACACGAGAACTGTTATTTACAAGGGAGCAAAACTCCAATAGAAAGAGGACAAAATTCCTGAACCATTTGGAACACAACAGGTATTTCTATCAACTCCAATGAAGATAAGAAAGCAGCCTCGTCCAGTCACAAATCTTGATGCTTTCCAATTAGATGCCATACGTAGACACATTTATGCCTATTATCATAGAAAAGAGTATCCGACCATACCAAAGCTGCTTATATCGCTTATTTTCAATTAACAATAATAATATGAAATAGTTATTATTCATTGACGTTCGCTACTTACATACACTTTTTGTATGTGGCTTAGACACGATAGAAAGGAGAACAATCAGCTGTTGTTGTTTACTAGCCACTCTGGCAAGGTTGCAACCACAATGTAGCCAACCTTACGCGAAGCCATATGAACTGTCAAGTGCAATGATACAGCGGCAGGGGTATAGTAGGTAGAGAATGTATTGCATTCCACCCAAAAATTTGACAATGAGATTTCAAAGGAAATAAATATTTTGAGGCCCCCTGAATCCAAAAAAAGCGTTTTAGAAAAAGGTGTAGAAGCGCACGTGTTTGTGAACAGCATAACCCAAAAAGATTAGTCGGATCCTTGGTAATTAAGTTCAGTATCTTCCAAAGATGTGACACAAAGATTTTCAAGAAAATCCCCAAACCCCAAATTACTCTTTAAATGGAGAATTTTTCGAAAATTTGGATTTTCTAGAAAATGGTTGTAATGACTTTGATTAAAATACCATACATTAAGAATTATATGAGAAACAAAATGAATATCTTGAATTTTCTGGGAATAGCCTGTAAAATCCTCATCATTCAGTAGCAATTTTTTTATAATCTTGTACAACTGTGAATGTTAAGCGATAGACAAAAAGATACTACACAAAAAATGTTTACCTCTTTAAAACACACATTTCAGGTAAGTTTTTTTGTGGCATAAGCCATTTCTGAGATATCCATTATTACTGGTTTAAATTGTTCATTTCTTGATCATTCCCTTAAAATCCTGTCAAGTTGTTTCTCACGATTGCATAGAAACAGTGGAATTTTAAGGCCAGCATATAGCATTCAGTTCTTAAACATTTGACTAACACTGTCTCTTTGTATCTATAATGAAATGTGTAATGTAGCTATTTCTGCAAAGGTTTATTTGGATTAAAACTTAGTAGATATAAAAATAAGCTTTAGTAAGAATAGTTTGTACACTCACTAATAAACAATAAGGGTAGAGAGAGTCATGTGAACATATCACATCAGATTTTTATAATAAAAAATGACTTGCCACTCCAGTAGTTTCATATAATTTTCAAGGATTTTGTATGCTAATGCAATATCAATACTCCTCAATTCCACAATGCTTTGCAGTTGCACTCATGATAACTATCAGTATGGTCAAGATGAGAGCATTTCAGGTACGAAGGCTGTCCCAGAAGTACCCGACCTAACAAAGAAAACACAAAAATTTTGGGAAAAAACTTCTTTATTTCTCTACATAGTCTCCTTTCAACTCGATACACTTTTCCCAGTGGTGTCCAATAGCTTCAATACCCTGTTTATAGTGAGAACCGTCGAGTTCTGCAAAATAGCCATCAACTGCAGACTCCACCTTTTCACTGTTGGAAAATCTTTTAGCACCAAGCTATTTCTTCAACTTAGGAAATAAAAAATAGTCAGAGGGGCTAAATCTGGCGAATAGGGTGCATGAGGAAACAATTCAAACTTTAACTCATTGATTTTGGCCATAATGGATAATAATGGATGTGTGAACTGTGCATTGTCTTGATGAAAGAAAAGCTTCTTTTCCACTAAATGCGGCCATTTTTGCTTGATTTCATCATTCAAATGCTGCAATAAGTTTGCATAATATTTGCCATTTTCCTTTATGAAGATAATCAATGAAAATTGTTCCACGCACATTTCAAAAAACTGATGCCATGACCTTGCCTGCAAATGGAACTGTCCCACCTTCTTTGAAGCCGAGTCTCCCCTTTCAATCCACTGTTTTGACTGTTCCTTCATCTCAGATGTGAAGTGACAGACCCATGTTTCATCCATGGTTATGAATCGACACAAAAACTTGGCTTTATTGCAGCAAAACATAGCCAAAACCTCGACTGAAACATCTTCACAGTGCTGCTTTTGTTCCATTGTGAGTAAATGTGGCACCCATCTTGCGCAAAGCTTTCTCATGTCTAAATTTTCAGTCAGTATGTGATGTGCAGCACTTTTTGAAATGCCTACGATGTCTACTAGCTCACACACTCAGTTGACGGTCATTCAATACCATTTTGTGGATTTTCAACACAATTTCTGGCATGGTCACCTCATTTGGTCGACCACTGTGACGTTCGTCTTGGCAGCTTAAACTTTGCCACCCAATATTTTACTGTTGTAAATGAAGGAGCACACTCCCCCAGAGTAGAATATAGCTCTGCTTTAATATTAGTTGGACTAAGACCTTTCAAATGAAAGTATTGTATCACATAACGATGACCAGTTTTATCCATGTTTACAAATTTGCTGAGAGCGTTCACTATTGATGGCTGCCAAACAATTACTAAACAACGTAGCATCATCAAACTTCAGACTTAAGCTTTATAAGGTTGGTACTTTCTATCAGTCATTTGTTTGAAACAACCACTATCTTTACATCAGCTCAGGTACTTCTGGGATTGCCCTCGTATCAAACTAACATAATACTGACAAAAACAAAATTATTAGCCAAACACTCACCACTACCATATTTATGCATTTCCAGTTTTTGGCTCACATTTTTCCGAGTTTCTATCGTTACCTCCAATTTTTTCTTATATGCTTTGAGTTCATCTAATTCATCTTCCAATAGGTTTATTTCATATTCCAACTGATCTAGAATAGCTGAAACAAATAGTTAAACATATGGTATAAAAAGCAGAAACATTTATTCATTAGCAATATACCTTGTGTTTCAAAGTTGAGAATTTAAAGCAAATTACTATATGGAGCATGCAAAATATTTGATTGTCAATTTCTAGGCGACAAGGGGTTTACTTCATATGTACGATATGGTTCTCAAAGAACACCCTTGCGACAAACTTCCTTATTCAGCCCCTCTTGATTAGTTTCACTTCCACCAGTAGGAGGGACTCTGTGCCTCTCATTATTGATGCACTTCAGAAGTGAAGATTGGCCAACATTTGAATGAACAAAATGCTGTAAAATGACAGTTTCCCATGGTTTCAAAATTTAGTCCATTGTAGTTAAGACTACGATGTCTAGGTTAGTGTGTGTATAGGAACAGGATAACAGGGTCCTGTGGCATCGAAATTTAGCCTGAGGTTAGGTAATGATGCATGGTTAATGTGTGTATATGAATGGGATTCAAATAACATGTTCTCACGGATTACACTTGTACCTATTGTCTTGGCAGTTTTTTCTGTCCATGCACAGTAGTAACAAGATGGGGTATATTAATATTCCGCTATAAGTTTGCTATAAAAGAATTGGGATATACTTCAGCATGAGCCCTAAGCCGCAAGACTTAGCCCAATGTTGAGGGCTCTAAGTCGCAAAGCATAGCCGAGAATGTTTTAGTAGAGGAGTGAAAGACTGCAACTACGAAGCGACGACTGGACGTAGCCATAAGATCGGCGCGAGTAAAACTCAAATTATTCATATTAACAATATTCTTACCTTCTATTCTAGTGGCAGACACACTAAAATATTCCTCATACTCCAAGAATTACTCTGGATACTCGAACACCCCACTTTCGTAAGTAAAACACTTCAATTTTGCCCATAACCCAATACTGAAGCAGAACTAAGAACTGCCTTAAAAGAGTGCGGAGATGGGTTTGCAGGGTATGTATTCACACTTCCTAAACCTCTACTCTAAGTATTTTTATTGCATCCGTCTCCATTTGTTATGATTTTTTTGAGGAGCTGGATACAACAGTTGATAGCCCACCCTTGTACCCCACAGTTATTAAATAAAAGCGACATTTTCCCATCGTTTATACGAATTCTGCCAAAAAGTTCAAGGAAACGCTAGTTTATGTCTACGTTAGCTCTCCCTGTGTTAGTACTTTTCCAAGTAGAAACAAATCCTGTGATCGAAACGTAACGTTCTTTAGAGTATGTCATTTGAATAAATCATACTGAATCATTACAGCTACATATTCTTAAATTTATACTTAGGTGCCTACCTATTGGGCTCCTTTGGCTTTTACTATGTTCTCCCTTCCGTTGTTGATCTTTCCTATACATAACTTGCTTCTTCTCCAAGTCCATTCTGAAAATTTTACAGAACTTATGATTTGTTTTTACGCAATTGCATTTTTATATAAAACTTAATTTCTTAAAATCTTACTATTCTCATACGTTTCTTGTTTCGCGGCATGTTAAACTTCATCAGCTGGTTCATTGTTCAACTATTTTTGATTCGTACTGTGTATATGATGAATAAATTTACCTTTCTTGAGGGATCTATTAAATTATAAGTAACTTTAATGGTATACTTTAGTTTTATATTGCACATAATAAATTATATTTAATATATGCAAAATACTCTTAGTTTCTGGCCGGTTATTTAAGAATTTAAAGTTTGCAGCTAAATACAGCTAGGGAAATTTGACATTTATTTCCCACCCCTTTAAAGTTGTTAATTATTGGCCACCTTGTTGCAGAGGAAGATAAGATTGTCAATCACTAATTCAACATAACTTAATAAAAAAGCTGGTAAAAGCAAGTGTGCACGATATTAGTCATCCATTGACTTCACTTAATCAAAAAGATATTATCCACAAAGAATTTTATGTTTACAAGATGTGTGGAGGATTTACTTGTTCTAAAAATGCTCTCACAGCATTAAACATTCTTTACATTGTAAGTATACTAAGACACTTAACCATTAACTAAACATATTTCAAGATAATTGTCGAACACGGGCTATGTTTACAACATGTAAATTTGTATTACTCTTTAATAATGTTGTCTCTAATGGAAAGGAAATACAGCTGTTTACAGCAGCTAAAAAGGACTTGGTGAAGTGTCAGTGGTAAGACCAAGAATCTTGGCTCTTGTATCTAGCTATTATTAGAGATTTTGGAAAAGAAAAATAATGTAAAAATGTATTTCTTATCTTAATTGAATATAAACAGCATTAATTCCATATAAATTACTATTTACAACATCAATGCAAGTACACTAAAGGAGGTTAGAAGTCGGAAATAATGCCCAGCATTTTCTGGTTACAAATATGATAAAAAAAAATCAGGTTATTATGCAGAACTTGGGTCGCTCTAAAAATTAAAGGGATTGTCATATGTTGTAAATCCATTCAATAATATAAATTGTCAAGTTTATACATACTCTTTGTTTCTGTTCAGCAAAACTTAGTGGTTACAGTGTTCAATTTATCAGATGTTGGTGTATTGTTACTAATAGCAGACTGACTTCTATGAATATGCATGTAATAGGACTTCAGTATCCTCTCCCCATTATAGTCAAACACAAGAACCTTCTTACTAATATTTATTGTAAAACTAGAGAGAGTATCGTGTTAGCTATATAAGTATACATGTACTTACAGTTAAATTAATTTTGGTATGTTTTATTTTAGCTGGTTGCATTCATCTTGATTGGGGTAGCTGCTTATGGTAGAGCATCTGCAGTTGTCACTAACCTTCCAATTGTTGGGGGTATCTTATCTTGTGGTGTTTTCCTTATCCTGGTGTCAATTTTGGGACTAATTGGTGCCATCAAACATCACCAAGTTCTTCTGTTCTTTGTATCCTTTTTTATTTTTGAAATGTTTACAGACTTCAATATCTCTGTGCAGTATGTATGTCATTCTTAATCAATTACATTTTAATTAATTTCTTGATGGTATTAATATTTGTATTATTCATAGCTTTCATAATAATTAGTTTATAAAATTATTGCTTTATCAGTTTTAAGACAATTAGGTTTAATAATTAGAATCTTCTTAGGTTTGCAGATTTTACACATGCTAAAAAATATTAATTTATTTAAAATTTGCATCTCTTGGTAAGGGTAATAGTGCAGGGTAATAGAAAAATGTCAGTCAGCCTGCACTTACTTTCTAAAAAGTTGCTCTAACTGTTTTGATTTAAGTGACATATGTTTAAGATATTTACATGTCAAAACATATGCATATTTTGAATGTTCTGCAAAAAGCCTATGAAGTACTCTTTATTCTGAATGAATTTTGCATTGCATAACTTCTAAATGTAATATAGAAACAAAAATTCACTTCACAAAAAAATGTAGATCTCTTTAAAATACACAGTTTAAGTCAAATGAATTTTTTTGTGGTATTACCCATTTTGGAGATATTCTTAGTTATTGGTTTGAATTGTCCAATATATTATACTATTTTAAACTGATAAGTTACTATTTCTCCTCCTCCTCCTCCTCCTCCTCCTCCTCCTCCTCCTCCTCCTCCTCCTCCTCCTCCTCCTCCTCCTCCTCATCATCATCATTATTACTATTATTATTATTATTATTATTATTATTATTATTATTATTATTATTATTATTATTATTATTATTATTATTATTATTCATGATGGTCATGCAAACAGAATAGAATTTCAAAGCCATCACATACTGACCCGCTTTTGTCGCTTAAATCTACTGTATACCCCTTGTACCTGCAATGAAATTTGTAATAGAACCATTTCTACAAATGCTTATCTCGGTTTACATGAAGCAGATAGAAGAACAAGCTGTTGTGAGAGTGGTTTGTAGAAAAGTGGGTAAACAATGTCATGAATGTAACAAATTTTTATTTAACTGTAGTAACCATTGATACCCATTGGATTCATTGCTAATTACAAATTAAAATGTGTCTCCTATTTTGATATTTAATTACATTTGGGAATTGTGGTGGACATACATTGCATTGGTAAATAAACCAATACATAAAACTAGGCCTTGTATACTTGGATTTTCAGAACTTTTCTGTATCAATAAATGTATTATATTTGTATGTAAGGGGTAGTTTTTGTAAGGTGTATGGTAACTTGCAATTTTGACTAGATTGCACAGTGAAACTGTACAACGTTTTGTAAAATGGTACAAATACGCTAAATGTGTGTATAAGAATTTGAAAATAAGAACAAGATTTAGTTTTCACAGGATGATAAAAGTGAAAATATGCAGAATTTGGCCCAGATTACTAAAATAATTTACATTCACATTTTAAGGGGTGGGAACTAAAATGGGGTTGTTTTTGGAAGCTCCAAAGATAGCCCACAATTTTCAAAGCAGAATCTGCAGATTATAGTGAATGTAAGTATTATTATTGGACTTTGAAACTAAAATCCTTCCAGCTATGTACCTAGTACTCACATAAAATATTTTTAGTTTTTGAACCCCATTTAAGTTGATTACCAATAATAAAATGTTAAGTAATATTAACATTTGAATACCTCCTGACTTAAGCACATAATATAGTTTTTACCTGAATTTGTGCATACATTATATAAACTTAAAAGTTAGCAATATATGTGAAATGAATTAAATTATGACCTTGACTATTCAGTACATGTTGATTTTGTTCCTGCTGTTTTTGGTGCAGTTTAGCATTGCCTGTGCTTGTTTGGCTTTTAACTCGGAACAACAGCAGCAACTTGCAGAACAGGTATGTATAGCATTCAGTCTAAAGCAGCAATATTAACAGAAATAGTTCATTTAACCAGCCCTTTCTAGAGAATTCTTTCTGATCACGTGACCAGAATTAACCTTCAAGGATCCATGCTTAGCATAGAAAAAAAAAGTATCAGGTAACTATAGACACCGAATAGGTCTTGTCAGTTTTGCACAATCATATATCTGAAAATACTTTGTAGTTACTAGTAAGTTACGGTATTAAAACAAAAGAATGTTCCTTGTGGATCCTAGTTGCACTTTAGGCCTTAATATGTCGTTGCAATTCCGCTGTTATGTAAAAAATGAGAGTATTTGAAAGCTAATTACTGAAGTTCATATAAAAGCCCTGATTACAGCCTGATCTATACACTAAAGAACAAGAACTAAATAAACTGTTGAAATGAGTTCAGTTAGAAAATATTTAATGTATTAAAAGTTTATTACACAAGAGCCTCGTTTATCCAGAGTAGGTGGGATCAGAGGTAAGCTGGATTAATGAAAATCCAGTTAATCTGGAAATAAACTACGAGGGCTGTTCAGCAAGTAACCTCCATTTTGAAATAAACATGAAACCGGTATACATACAAAGTTTTATTATATACACCTGAAAACTATGGCTTTTCTCTATTTTTCTACATAGTCTCCAAACAGATTCAAGCACTTGTTGTACCTTTTCTTAGTCTTTGAAATACCCTCTGCATGAAATTCTGCCGTCTGTGAATTAAGCCAACTTGTCATAGCATTTTGAAGCTGCAAGCCACTTTTTCATGTACGGGATGTGTGAGGGATGGTCAGAAATGTCCCATTTGAACTTGTCCGAAAGTTCATTTGTGTTGTTTGTTGTGTGAGGCGAGTGTTATCATGCAAAAACACAACACCAGATGTCAGAAGACCATGACGCTTGTTTTGGATTGCTCTGTTTCACACTTCACACTTGGCGGGATTTGTTATTTCGGCACTCATGTTGTTAGGTTATAACCATCAAACACACGACAGTACGATGCTCCACCTTGTACAGCCAGAAGTGTACTGGGCCATTGCACACACTGATGTCGAAATGACAGCACTACCCCCCACTACTTCTCATGCTATGCATGAGTAGAGGTTACTTTCTGAACAGCCCTCATATTAAACCAATACAAACTTTGTTGTACAATAGTGAAATCTGCATCATTGCAAAAGCAGAGGAAAAATAAATTGAAAGCCATCCAGATGAGAAGTCTACAATCACTATTAAGACTGTCATATGATAGGTAACGAATGAAACATAGTCTCACACACTTAAGTACGATCTCTGTGCAGTACCAACATTATGCCCAAAAAAATCCACTGCCCTCTGCCAGGTTTGAACCCGCAATCTCAGGAACTAGAGGCTAGCATGGTAACCACTACATGATGGAGGACAATATGGTGGTGGTGGTGGGGTGGTGGAAGAACTCATCCCTCCTTCTAGTGTTACTGTTATGTGTATTCAAACTTTTTATTTTTAATATAGAAGTGCACAAGTGAAAAAATGTATTCATGAGGAATTGTCAAGATATTCAACTTTTGAAATAGGCCTTTTACATGATCCACTATTATTTGAATGGTTTTCTTTTGAAGTAGAAACACTCACTCACTTTCATCAGAATTGCTCCAGAAAAATCAATCACATTTCATTAGAGAGCAAAAATAAGTATAGAAAACTGCCTTTGATATAAGTTTGAAGAAAGAGGGTACAGTGATATGAGGAAAAATATTTTCAGTCTTTATTTTTATGATAACATACTCTCTATGAGCTTTTCAACTGAAATGCATGCTATCTTAGGCTGTTCAATCAAAGGATTATCAATGCCTATCTTTAACTTGAGATTTTGGTAATTGTAAGTTGCAAATTTTATGACCTTTGTTTGGGGGACACTGGTTGCATACATAAACCAGTTTTGGTGCAAGATTTTGTGTGTTTTTGCTCATTACAGTTACACTGATATTATCAGCAAACAAAATTATAGTTCCATTGTTTTTCAATGCCATATTCTTTTCTTTGTGGGAATCCATGCTTAAGAGCTCCACGGTTTGAGTTATGCTTGTGAAGTATTTATCTAACTCTCTTGTTTTCTACTATCAAAATATGACAGAAACCAGCTAAGATGGTGAATTTGTATACCATAAAACCTTAGGTTTTACATTAACATTTCATGATCATCACAGCAAAAAGCTTTGGCTACATCACAAAATATTCTCCTACACACATTTTGTTGTTTAATGTTAATATAATTTCATTTGTAAGCATATTAGTTGCACTGTCCATTAATATACAAAATGTTCTTTTACTAGAATGTGATGACGTTCAAGATAGCCATACAACCGGTAATACATTAGCAAAACTTTTCCTCCTATGGGAATAAGTATGTCCTGTATCAATCCGTGAACTTCTTTTCACCTATAGTACAATCTAATACAGTGGTTATAGTTTACTTCCTTTATGACTTATGTGCTTTTTTTCACCTATAGTACAATCTAATACAGTGGTTATAGTTTACTTCCTTTATGACTTATGTGCTTTTTTTGCTTTTCATGCTAAACCTTGGTGGAAATTGTATATTCCTCTGTTGGTTTTTGTTATATTTATTACTGTATTCTTAATGCCAGAGTTGTAAAACAATTTGTCACATGAAAACTAATGTAAAATAAAATTGGAATGCGCAGGGATTTTAAGTACGAAAGGCTACTATCCAGCAGGCAGTGGTAAAAGCATAATTGAATACTGTAAAACAATGTATATTATAAACAATTTCACACTGCGTGAACTGAATGCTTTTCCGCTAATAAACCTTGTTTATTTGGTGAGCATCTTTCGCTATCATTTGAGTCAACCATAGCTGAGGATGCCATCAAGTAATGGCAAACATGTTCATCAAATAAACAAGTTTTATGAAGCATAAGTTTGTTCAGTTCAACTCAGTGTGCAATTGTTTATAATTTGAAGTTTATGATTATTATTATTGTTGTAGTGGAGGATTTTGTATCTCCGTTAATGCATTCCCTAAAAGTTAACAGGATTTATACGCATTTATAGTTGACATATTATAACTTGTCCCTTGAGACAGCTCAGTGACAGTTCACCTCACTGAGCTACATTTATGACAGCCAATCACTGTCAATACTGCCCAACACCCCTTTTGTCTCCTACGTCTAGCCCTGTAACTCCAGCGTAACATTACACTTCCACTGTTGACGGATTTACTTATACTGCTGGTACTATATGTTTTGGTCTTGTGAACCCTGAAAAGAATGCACGCATGTATAAAAAAATAAAGACAAAGCCTTGGCTTAATGTATAATAAAGTAGTCAGGTATTATTATTATTATTATTATTATTAATAATAATAATAATAATAATAATAATAATAATAATAATAATAATAAAGTGAAATACGTACAAGTGTGCAAGGTTGAAACAAATCTTTAGTTTCAGCACTGAGTTCTGTTACTGATTTTGAGCATTTGTTAGTGCAATATAGCATGTGGTATGTTGCACTTTAATTCACAGGGTTTACAAATACATTTATCTGTTACTACATAAAAATTAAATTATTATGGAACACATTTTATGCCCACTCATTACATTTCATATGCATTGATTTGGTTCTGTTATCAGAAATGCTATTCACAAATAACATGTAGCCTTCCCTCTCCCCACTATCTCACCTTGCAATGCTAATTAAATATATAATTATAATAGCAGTAATTAATATGGCTTTTATTATAGCATTAGAAGTTTGCAGTATAAATGTTAACTTAAAATTTCTTCTTTCATTAACAGTATGAGAGAAAGATGATTTATTTAGTATGTACATACAATAGTGAATCAGCTGTTAGCATTGTCAACTGATTGTGCCAGGTAGCCTTTCACCCTCCTATTCCCCTCTGTGCAAAAGGTTGCAACATAGCTTTTCCCACCACTTCACTCATGACACGTGGTGCTGGAACTATCTCAAAGAACAAGTTATAATACATCAATTATACTGTTAGTTCTTCAGCAGAATTTTGCATTCACAATTTGAAAACATGGGACATGGGGAAATATAGTTATACAGAAGTTGAATTAATTATTAATGACTATTTTATTATTCTTTTAGGGCTGGAAACATGTGTCATATGAAGTACAGGATGATGTACAAAGAGTATTTAAGTGTTGTGGTTTTGACCACAACAATGGCACACTTCAGGCTTCTGCTGGCTTCAGCGGCATTAACCCTTCTTCAACAAATTCACCATTTCCTGCCTGCCCACCTTTGGTATGTTTTATGATAGCATACACATTACATTCCAAACAGTCATAATGTAAACAGGTTATTTTCTTTACTGTAAATCATTTTGCTTTGCTGCACCAGTACATTCAGCTCAAGAATGCAGTAGTTATATAAATTGAAAATTTTTTGAGTTGTTGGAACATAGTAATAAACATATAGATTAAAAATAACTCAACTTCACTAACCCACCCTAGAAAATACTCAATTCCGAGCATATTTTTAAGGCTGTTGCTTTTTCCTAGCTGCAGCTAACTGTAATTTCTTCTCCTGTGGGTGTTTCATCAAACTTCCTTAAATATCCTTAAATTTTGAAGATGTTTTCAAAACTTGTGAAATTCACAAATACTTGTTTTCCTTAGCTATGGAGATGTTTTTTAATGTGTCTTCATTGAGATTTAGTGGGCATCAACATTTTTCATAACTAAGACTGGAAACCTGAAACCTTATTGGCTATTGATCACATACTAGCACAAATAAGGAGGTATTCAACTCTGTACAAAATTACACTTGATTTGTTTCATTTTGTATATAATATGTCTTTATTTTATTTTAAATGTTCTGTATACTATGTAATATTTATGTATATATGTAACTTTATTGTACATTTCCTTGACACACATATAGTATGTGTCTATTTTATTTCAAATGTTCCATATTCTGTGTAATAGATATGTTTATATGTAATTTTTGTACATTTCCTTGACATGTTCTATGTTCACAAGTCTTTATGGCTGCTAGTGAACTCACAGAATATAATCTAATCTAATAGACTCCCACAAGCGAACAAGCAAAAACAACACAAGGAAGTAAATTGTCATTAATGGAAAAGGCTGTGGCTCTTAACCCTCTGTTGGTTGCTAGGAGCCTGAGAGACCCCTGGCATTATATAAATGTTATAATTTTCGAATGAACGCACCTATGCAATTGCCTGACTGGACATCTAACATTACACCTTGCGCAATTATTTGTTGCAGCGATAACCTTATCTGTTTATTTGTTTGGTTGGAAGAATGACTAATCAGCAGTTACGTGTCGCACAGGTCAACCAGACCCAGCGCGCCTGCTCTCGTTACATATTGTTGACAGATTTGTTTCTCATTAGCTGTTGTGCAATATTGCTTTGCTATTGTAAGGAGCTGTTACTGCTTCGTCATGAATACGAGTAAAAGGTACGATCTACAAAATCCGAATGATTTGGAAGAAGTACATCGCCTACTTTGCGATGATGATGCCTTGCCCATGGATGACAACTCATATGAATCAGATGATTCTGATTCTGAAGATAAACTCGAAACGAGATCTTTAGATTCAGAAACTGACCATGAAGATGAAGAGGAAGATGATGAAAGCAGCTTGTGTGATAACATGTATTTTATAGGTAATATCATATGCTTATCATAGTAATTCTTCTTCTTCTTCTTCTTCTTCTTCTTCTTCTTCTTCTTCTTATTATTATTATTATTATTATTATTATTATTATTATTATTATTATTATTATTATTATTATTATTATTGACAATACATTCTGTTGTTATTTACAAGAAGAGATGGAACAAAATGGAAAAAAAAAACACCTTGGAAAATAACACAGACAAGGGCTCACAATATATTGACCAAACTTCCTAATGTGCTAGGAGCTGCCAAAAATGCGAAAACAGAAATTGATTTTTGGAACCTTTTTGTTACCAAAGATATAGTTGATTTGACTGTTGAAAGCTCAAATACTTACATTAACAGTGTGCATCACAAATTTGATCATGAAAGAGACAGCAGACCTAAAGATGTAATAGACATAAAAGATTTCCTAGGCTTATTGTACCTGGCAGGAATTTTTCGTGGTGGATGCCAGAATATTCACGATTTTTGGAGAACCATGATCTTAGAATTCCTCTATTCCGAATGGCATGTCCGAAAAACGATACAGTTTTCTAATACGCTGTATTCGCTTTTATGACAAAAGCTCAAGACTGGAGCGACGAAGATTGGATAAATTGGCTGCTGTTAGAGAAATGTTTACATTGTTTCTGAACCATTATTCTCTTGGACAAAATGTCACTGTCGACGAACAGTTGCCGGCATTTCGTGCTCGATGTGGTTTTAGACAATATATACCATCCAAGCCAAACAAATATGACGTAAAGATATTCTGTTTGAGTGATGCAGAACTGTTTTATACAACTAAGATGGACATTTATTGTGGCCGGACGGACTATATTTGCAAACTAACACGGCAGAGGTTGTAGTGTTGAGACTAACTGAACTAATCTCTGGCACTGGACGAAACATTACTGCACATAATTCCAGTGTATCGCTGGTGAATGAATTGCGCAAAAGACAACTTTCTTTCATCAGTACAGTGTGAAAGAACAAAAAAGAATTACCCACTAATTTCACTTCTCCAAAAGATAGCAGGCAGCACAAAAGCATATTTGGCTTCACAAAAAATGAAACGCTTGTTTCATATGTTCCAAAAAAGAGTAAAACAGTAGTTTTGCTCTCAAGTCTACATGTTTCTCCACACAGTTATCAGAAGGTGCTGAGAAAAAGAAATAATCCTGCATTACGACACTAAATCTGGAGTTGCTGTAGTAGATAAATTGCGTGCTACATACAATGTAGCCAGAACAACGAGAAGGTGGCCCATGGTAAATTTTTACCATATCTCGAACATTGCAGGTATTAATTCTAGGGTTATCTTCCTTGGAAACCAAAATAAATATTCCACAAGGCAGGAGTATTTGAAAGCATTATCTTTAGCTTTACTGTTGCAACAGCTACAAAGGAGAGCAACAGCATCAAATCTACCTGGTGATTTGAAAGGCCCTTTAAACCTGTAGAATCGGGAGTAGATGAATTGTCAAATACACCACTATGCACATTGAAAAGGAAACGATGTGAACCCTCCATCAAAGACAAAATGAACTGCAAAACTAAATATGCATGTGGGGAATGCATCACCCTCCTGTGTTTGAGTAAACATGCTAAAATTATTTGCGATAGTTGCTTAGTCGGGGAAAACACTGGTGAGATAGTAGATGATTCTGAGTAACTGAAGATTTGAAATTACAAGTTGTATGTATACCTGAAATTGGCAATGTATTTCTTTATACTTACTGTAATAGAATGTATAATGTATATGTACTCATATTTTAGGCATTCTACCAAAGCATGCACCTGATGGAGGGTTAATCACCTTCTCAAGTACATATATTAACAAAATAGAAAACACTATGATCGGTTGAATGGATATATAATTCAACATCCCGGCAACATCAGTAAAATTAGCATTGGCATAGAATTTTTATTATAGCTTTTACATTATTGCCCATAGGAAATTTTATGCATGTATTGTAATGTAAAACTGTATGATAAGCTGAAAGCTTTTTAAGTCAACTTTTTGACATATCTTAGCCAATACAGTGGCATAACCAGAAAAATACAGGGTTATTCAAAAAGAAGGAACAGACTTTAAATATTTATTTCTAATGAACGACAATAGATGGCGACACATGTGATACATCAGTAGAGGAAAGTTCAAAATTTTATTTTATGTGTTCAAAATGAGTACCATTTGTTATGCAAGGACAACCAGTGCTTTTCCGTTTGCATATGCAACCATCTTCTACGAATTTATTGTATCAATTGTAAATTTTTTATGACGAGGTGGGTCGTTGAACTTGCAATGAAATGCATGCTGCAATGAAACAATGGATTCACTCTTTGCATACTGCAGCACACAAAAGGACTTTTTGTGTGGCATCACCATTTTCTCATAAACAAACCCAGCGCCCCTGTAGGCAGTGGATGAAACTAATAGGTGGGGCTTAAAATTTTGAACTTTCCTCTATTCAATGATGTGTCGTATGTGTTGTATCTATTGTCGTTCATTAAAAGTGAATATTTAAAGTCTGTTCCTTCTTTTTGGATAACCCTGTATTAAAGCGCGGGATTATTTATTAGGATCCATTTTTTAAACAATTTGTATCAATTCAAATGATAAATATGAATTAATCCCGAGTTTAACTATTTAAATAAATCAATTCTGTATTCACAGATTAAGGTGCAGTAATTGGAATTAAAATTCGAGTAGGATGTTTTACATATTCTAAATGGCATGACGTATTATATATTACCACTGCAGACATTTTATTTCACTTCAAAATAGGGCTTCTGTTATGTTCTAAATTAGGAGACATTGCACTCATTTGGAAGCCTGTAAGATTTAGCACTGGAATGAAAACATGCCCCCAATATCTTAAGATGGTTGTACACATGCCATCTAAAGTACAGTTTTCGTTGCTGTCACCCTTGGTGATATTGTCTAAGATATGTGGCATAAATATAGTACTACGAGTGATGTGATTAGGAAGTATCTCATTCCTGCCAACCTAGAAAGATATTATTATTTGAAATTAACTTAATTTTGCTATTAATTTTTACATTTATTTTAGAAGGGGGTTCCAGCGCCCGAAACCTCTCCCTAACTGCGCCTCTGAGCCAATATAGTTGTACTCATCATAATATGACATAGAAATACTATGAAATGTGTGTACAGGCATGTATCTAGTGGAAGTTATTAGATAGAATAATTACATAAGAGAATTCTTTGCTGGTTATCTTATTTTCAAAAGATTTAATTCAGTTTAATCATAAGTTTGACGTAAACATTGAATGGTTTTAAATTTCATATTGATGTTTTTTAAATGTAGTTATAATAATCATCATCTCTGGCTGTACAGCCCTATGGTGGCCCTTGCCTTCCTCAGAAGCATTTTTCAAACATCTTTATTTATCTGTTATATCTGGTTTCTTATACAATTTGTATATCTCATGATGGTGTCTCCATCTCCATACTCCTTTTACTTGAGCTACTCCAAAGATGTCCCTTAAGATTATTCTTTCAAATATGCCTGATCTGACTTGATTGATTTTATTCAGCATCCATGTTTCTTAGGCATATCTTGCTAATGGTTTTATCAAGACTATATTTAGTAGTTTTAAGAGGTATTAATGTTTCAAAAATAAATTAAAGGTCCTATATCAAACAAAATGTATTATGAAATTTTTATAATAATTAGTCTTTTTATGTCCACGTCACCTGATTATAGCACACACAACTCACATATTCTTTTGCATTAGTTTTAGTTTAAGCAAAAATAAATTCATCATACCTTATCTGTTGTTGCAGAATGTATGCTGTCCTGGAGAATCCTGCACTAAATGTCCTCCATGCATGGGTAAGCTGCAAAACACTATCAGCTATGCATTTAAACTCTGTGGAGGAATTGGGCTCTTCTTCAGCTTTACAGAGGTAAGTAGTGGATTGACTTTTGAGGTAAAACACGAACAATAAGCATTTTAGAGCAAATATTAGTAAAGGAGTGAAATGATGAATAAATTGCAGTGATGATGAGGAAGACTTGGCACAAAAACATCATAGGGCTAGCACTTCACATAAATGCATTAAATTATCATCGCTACTATCATCTTGCTTAGTTAGATGTTTAGATCTTGTACTTAATCAGATCTTAATTGTTTGCATGTTATTGTGCATATTATGATTTACTGTGAACAGAAAGGGGTGCAAAGAGGAAAAAATGCATGTCTCAATTCCTGGGAGTTAAAATTGTTTTGGAATAACAATTCAGCACATATGTGCGTTTCTTCATCTGGTAAATGGGTAGTATAGACATGGTCTGTAAACACTTCATTATGTACATGTGATCAAAGCAATTTAAATGCATGTGCATTTGTGCACATTGCTCCCCCCCCCTAGTGGTTTTATTTTCAGGCAAGCATGACTATAAGTGCTGAAGAAAACAGAAATAGTGGCCAAACTTTCAAGAACATTGTAAAATTTAGCTTAGAGTGATAGTAAAAACAACAAAGCTTTATGCAGCCAGATTCAGACATAATACTGGCATGTATTTTTAATGTCAAACATTTTGAGATGAATCATAAAAATATTTATTCAAATTAAGAAGGAAAAGAATTCATTTTGCGAAAGGTCAAATGATACACAAAATAAACAAGTTCTTTTATTAGATTTTGTGTTTACTTTCTCTACCACATACATAGGTAGAGAAGGTATTGCATTTCATCCAAAAATTCAATACCAAGATTTTACCAGAAATACATGTTTTTAGGCCCCCTCAATCCAGAAAAGCATTTTTAGAAAAAGACCCATTTGATAAACAGCATAACTTAAAAATGAAAAGTCGGATAAATATTAAATTTGGTATTTAGATTCAGTACCTTCCAAAGATGCAACACAAAAGTTTTAAGAAAATCAATCCCTCCCCAAACTACCCTTTACATGAAACACATTTTTCGAAATTTTTTATTTTCTAAACAATTGCTCAAATGATTTTGATTAAAATATTGTATATTAAAGATATTCACATGGCAAATAAAATGTATATCTTGAATTTTCTGGAAATAGCCTGTGAAGTCCTCTTTATTTGGAAGGAATTTTGTATATTAGGTGATAGACAAAAATATACATATCTTTAAAACACATAATTTATTTCATATAACCTTGTTTTGTATCACCAGTCATTTCCAAGATATTCGTTATTAATGGTTTGATATGTTCAACACTGTCATTCTTTTCAAGTCCCACCGATTTTCAGTGTTTCTCATGATTACATGGAAACAGTATGGAATTTTAAGGCCAGCGTATAGCTCCAATTCTTAAACAGTTGACTATTGCTGTTCTCTTTGTATCTATAACAAAATGTGTATGTAGCTATTTCTACAAAGGTTTATTTGGATTAAAATGTAGTAGACAGAAAAATAAGGTTTAGTAAGAATAGTTTGTATATCCACTAATCAATAATAGACGTTAGAGAAAGTCATATGAATGTATCACATTCAGATTTTTTTGAAGTAGGAATTGTGACACAAAAAAATTCTCTAAAAGATAAGTTTTGTTTCGAAGGCTTGTTCACCTCATTGTCAGCATTTTTCTTGGTGGTTTTGGAAGAGGTTGGCTTCAATATGTTTGGTGCTTGTGTTATGAATTTTCAGAGGGTACTGTGTGCCAGTAAATCAAATTCAATATGTCCTTTCATATTTCACAATGTGGATTTTCTCCTAAGTATCTAATTCTGTTACATATTTTGCAGATTTTACCAGCATTATATTTTGTGTTATTTTATAGTTGATTGACCAGAAGTGGTGTTTGTTTGTATTTAATTGGACAATCATCAAATCACTATGGAGAGGTAATGGAGCCATTACCACACTTCCCACAGCCAGAATTCATGGCCAGAATCGCTGCTTATTGCAGCTTCTCAATTTCCTCACAATGCTGAGTGGGCATTGGTCCTATAAGGGACTTGAAATCTGCATCCCAATTGGGGGATCGAACCCGGGCACATTCTGACACTGGGAACCAGAACTCCATGCTGCAAAACACCGCACCACGTCACAGGACTTCACATACTTATATAAGTATTTGCTATATATATTGTAGTCATATAAAAAGTGATTCTGATATCCACATTACAATATTATCAATGCATTTTTTGCTTAGAAATGATTTCAAGTTAAACAAGATGCTTAGTTACAGTATGGAATAACAGCATTCAAATGTTTATTCTTGATAATAAGCTCTTGTAATAGAAAGATGAAAGAAAAAAATATCCCAAACTTGTAGCATGGAATACTTAAAAAATGCCTAACACTACAACAAAAATTTGTTTGACATAAGGCTGCTCCACTATAACCTGAGAACAGAAACCAAAGCAGAAATGAGAACAGGAAGCAAAATAGCATACAGCATTTTGGTTCAAAATAGCTCGGTAATGAGAATGCATATTGTGACTGTCCAGCTTCTGAACTGTCATTTTTCTAAGTTCTTATCTTGTTCAGTTTCACTGGGAGTTCACTTTGCTAATGTCACTTCACTAAGGTGAAGTAGTTCAATATCACTTCACTTCCTTCGTGATGTAGACTTCTCATGCTGGACAGTTCACTTCACTCGGGAGTCGAACACAAGACCTCCATAACCTATTACCCTACAGTAGCACTCACTGCACATCACAATAGTCATCACCAACTCGCTCAGAGAATCGCTCTTAATGTCGTCACACCAGAAATGCAGTTGCTAACTCGCTTGCAATGCAACTCACATTCGATTCACCTCATACTGACTGAACTGCACAAGAACCTTACTTATATAGTCAGTGGACTACTTCCAAAAGTTTCTCAAAAGTTCTAGAACTGTTTCTGAGATAAAGCTTTGAGAAGGTTCTGTTTATCTGCCAATATCACCCCGGTGTTTACGCTGACAAATGACAGTTATCATTGTTTACACCGACCGTCCACCGCTGACCTCCCAATAGCCTTGGCCCATAGCTGCTGCATCACAATAACAAAGTAGGTCTATATTGCACATTGGGAGATTGTTTGTTTCTAACTGACCAATGATAGTTTCTCACCTGTTTCCAATTCAACCAACATAATGCGGATTAGACAGCATCAAAATTCGATAAACATTTCCTAACCGTAGATACATTACTATTTCCGATTCCTCTAGTCGTATCAGGCTTCATTCATTTATTAATAGCATGCTTCAAAGTTATTTGTTGTACTTTGTTAATTTCTACCACTTTTTGCTGTTCTTTGTAGTTTTTGAGGCAATAGCCAGTTTTTAGTTGCATATAAACAAACTACAGATGGGCTTTCTCTAGAAGATCCTATGCTCAATGGTAGTCAGGGTCTGAGGTTAAGATACACATATGTTACAATTTCTTCCAGCTTCATTTTCCTATCTTGCAATTAGAGAGAGCTCTAATGGCTGTTTGATGTCAAAGTCCTTTTGAACAATTTCTACAGTGAAGAGTTTGATAGCAGGTGTATTCAAAAAAAGATCGAACTTGTGAAATAGTGTGTCAACCGGCACAGGGAGTGCATTGCAGCTACTGTGCACACCTAGTAACAGGTTTAGACAACAAACTGCCATTTGCCTTGTTTCGCTATGACCGTTAGTTGCCAAGCTACAGCTGCTGAAGTAAACATGTGCACAAACTGCTTGTCAGAGTAGTGACAAAATGATAATGAAAAAGTTTGTAGAACGACGTGTGCGTGCCTGCATTTTTCTACAAAAATATTGTCCATTAGGAGTTTGTACCGCATGGTCAGACGGTAAACAAAGTCTACCAGGGAATTTTTAGCGCATTTGAGGGATGCTGTGTGCAGAAAGAGTCCTGAATTGTGGAAAAACCAGACTTGGATGTTGCATCATGACAGTGCACCGGTTCATGCGTTGCTCGTTGTCCGCAGCTATCTGGCAAAACATCACTCCCATTGTGCTCCATCCACCGTATTTTCCAGGCCTAGCCCCAGCTGACTTTTTCATGTTTCCCAAACTTAAAACCATGTTGAAAGGATGTTTCCAAACCATAGAGAAGATTCAGGACAATGCAACAAGAGACCTCACACCATCCCAGAAAGTACATTTCAGGAGGCTTTCCAAAAATGGAAGAAACATTAGGAACAGTGTATTTCCAGTGGAGGGGAACAGTGCTTAAAATATTTTAACATGAGCAATAAAGATGCTATAGCAAAAGTTTGGTCTTTTTTTTTAACACGCCTCATATGCACAATATGGATTTAATATACCATGTCCAGGAATGAAAATGAGAAAGTTAAAACATAAGCAAGTCCTCTTTCCCATTCCCAGGATCTGGGAAAGGTTCCTGTTAATTGAGAACTCTCACATTATAATACATGTATTTTAGCTTTGTTGTTCTTGTTCTGTTTACCATTCTTAATTATTGTAAATCAGCCTATATTGTGTATTTTAATTAGCTCTACATTTTTCATGCAGTAAGTTTTTGTCTATCTCTTATAATGTACTAGTATTACAAAATTAATACAGAACTCAAATAAGAGAGACTTCACAGGTTGTTTATAGAAAATGTAAAATATACATTTTATTTTCTTGTCAGTATATGAAACATATGATATTTTAATAAAAATCATTAGAGCCATTTTTTGAGAAAATAGAATATTACAAAAGATTTTCCATGTAAAGGCTAGTTATGAGAACTCTGAAAATCTTTGTGATGCATCTTTGCAGGTTGCTGGACTTCAAATAACACACATTATTTATTTCACTTTTTATTTTTGAATTATGCTGTACACATGGACCTTTTCCTAAAATGCCTTTCTGGGGTTCAGGGGACTTCAAAACATGTATTTCTGCTAAAATATCTATATCAGATTTTCCGGTGAAGTACAATACTTCCTCTACCTTGTGTAGATAGAGGAGGTATTGTCATTCTTTTCCCTCTGTGCACCTACATGGTGTAGGCAGGGAAAGTCAATAACAAGTAACACATGGGACAAGTGAAAATAGTACAGAGCAGTTGTTTTATGGCTCAGCCTGGATCACAATTATGCATGCTCTGCACACTATCCACTATACTGGGGATTTTTCATTCTAAAACTTCCATGTTATACAGGTTGGAAGGTGATCTATGTTCATCCTTAATGGATGACTGTACTGAATAGAACAAAAATTCGAGCAGTTTTGCTGCTTTTAAAGTAATGTTTGAAAAAACAGAAACAAAGATAGAAAGAAGAGAGGGAGGTAAGTAGAGAGAGAGAAAATTGCTGAATATTAACTCTATTTTAGAAAACTTAAATAATTTTTCAAATATTTCTTAGAGGAGATTGAAAGACAAATATTTTCTGCATGTTTAAATACATTTTGAATTAAAACAGTTAACTCTCACTATTATTATCAGCATTCAAAATTTCTCAGTTGAATCTACATCGTTAATCACGAGACTACACAACATGACATTGTAAAATCAAAAGAAATGCACTTCAACTTTATTTTTGTTTATAAAGAAATGCACTTCAGCTCTTTTTTATTCTGCTTATTGCTTGTTTTTGAAACAGCAGATTATCAGTTGCAAAATGGCTCACATTGTTAATGCTGAATATCTTGAAATGCTACTCATTCACGGTGAAACACGTTGTAATGCGGCAGCTGCAGCAAGAATTTCCAAATAGACAAGTACCACATCATCTGTCAAGAAATGTTGCACAAGAAGAAGAAATCCTTCACTTAGTGAAGAAGATCCTGGAAGCAGCAGCCGTGGTATAGCTTGCACTATCGGTGTATCCCATTGAACTGTTTTGAGAACATTAAAAGAACTGCTACGCCGTTATCATACTCAGTGTGCTCAGTATCTTTCTGAAGCAGATCATGCACCAGGGGTAGCATTTTCCGAATGGTTTCTTCAACAAGTAGGGGACTTTCCTCTTAAAATTCTTGCAATGGATGAAGCAACATTTACCAGAAATGGAGCAACTAATTACCATAATTAACACACAATAAGACAAGACAGCTTTCAGCACAGATTTTTGTAAATGTTTGGGCAAGAATCATAGGAAACACATTAATCAATCCGTGAATTCTTCCTCGGTTTTTGACAGGAGCCATCTATCTCCAGTTTCTTCAAGAAATACTGCCAGTTCTGCTCTGCTAGAGGATCTTTCCCTGGCAGTAAGAAATGATATGCAACTATTACATGACAGCGTACCTCTGCAGATAAATAGAGCTACACATGGCCATCTATACAACATTGATGTAGAATGCTGGCTCGCTCGGAATGGACCAATAAGATAACCACCAAGATCATCGGATCTAAATCCAATTAGTTTTTGTTTTTTTTGGATATGAAAACTCACGTATACATTACAGAAGCACCTGATGTGGAAACACAAGAAAAAATACTTCAAGTAGAGGAAGAAATAAAAAACAATCCAGACGTACTTCACATAGTGTAACAGAATCGGAGAAAACATTGGAAGCATGTGTGTTGGCAAAGGGTGCACATTTTGAACAATTTATCTAAACATTAAAAAGAAGTTCTTATTGATTTTCTGTTCTTGTTTTGTTTTAATTATCCACAGAGTTTTATAGTTCGCAAAGAAAGGAAGCATAATCTTGTAACTTGGGTTTATCAAGCTTTTATTTACCTTTATAAATAAGTGTTTCTATTAATAATTTGTGTAATACTGTAAATGCTTCCTCAGTTCCATATTCTGTAAGATATGTAGGTTAGGTTGCAATCATGTGTAGTTTTTTGTTTATTTGTATACTAGGAGTGTTTATTTGTTCGTTGTCATTGCAGCGGAAGCTGAAGAATGAAAAGTTAACCTGTTGAATGTTAAGTGAACCTGAATTTGTTGTGTTTCAAGATTGTGAAAAAATGATAACTATGTCAAGAACAGAAAGCTTTATGGAAAAAAGTTATTTAGGAAAAACACTCAAAACAATGTGCTCTAAAATAGTTTAAAAGGATGATTGTAGTTAACCTTCCATCCTGTATACTCATGAATAATAGTAACATGCACTATAATGAGTACTAACCTTGTTATAAGTCGTGTCCATATGCATTGAGACATTCCTGGCATTCCTCGTTGTCACAAGGTTGCATCAATTGGCGAAAATGATGCATCAATTTTGTCAATTTTTTCCTTCCATTAGAACATGTATTTTTTGCTTCCTAGGTTTAGTGATCCCATTCTCCTAAACCTATTAACCAGATATCTGACAGTACCTCTATTTGGAACTGGAATACCAGGAAATGTCTCCTGAAATTGTCTACACACCTGTCTACATGATTCGGTTTTTACATATGTATTGTGCATAAAAATTCTTTGTTCAAGCATGAATTTTTCAGTAGGCATTTCAATGGACTAATTACAATACAAGATCAGCAACAATAATAAAAATACTCTAAAGTAATTCACTCACAACACAGTGTTTGAATAAGCTTTCACTTTTGAGATGCACAATGAACAAACTCTAGTCTTTTCAGCATGAACAGAAGAATGCAACTGACAGTTAACATTTACAGCTAATAAAGTGTAGACTTGAGCAGGTCATTCACTGCTAGGGAGCAGGTGGAATGTACCAATGTCACTGCACTGCAAGCAAATCAGGCATATACACGACTTTGGCCAGGCCACAAAATTACTCCTCGGTATTTCTGACTGTAATTAGCATGCTATAGTGTTTTTACTTCCACCAGGTGCATCAAGGCCATATCACCTCATCCCCGCTCTACGTGTTCCCTCCTATGCAACCTCAGTCGACCTGTCACAGCTGATACGTGAATGTATGCAATAACAATGAGTTCCTAACAATAATAAGCTTTTCTAGAATAATTAGTTTATTATTACACATTAATGAATTTATTTTCGCACATTTGAGTATCTTATACAGGACCCTAGAGATCTCTTCACTAAAAATTACATTTTGAAAGGGAGAAAATGTGAAAAATAACTCACTGGACAAATTCTATAGCAGACAGACATCTTCACTACATTCATCACTGGAACTGTCGTCATTATCTTCACATAGATTTATCACAATGTTTTGAATGTGTTCATCTCGTATTTCTGTCAAACTTCTTTTGTCGCGTGTTTAATGGTAATGGTGTCCTCCAGTATTTTTCTTACATCTTTAATTTTTAATGTAGAATTCTTGTCTGCTACCTCTCCTTTTATTTGAGCTCATATGAGCTCTATAGGGTTATATTGACAATGCTATGGTGAAAGCCGTACTACTTCATGATCCATTTCTGCAGCCAAATCATCGAGCTCATATCTCTTATAGTTGTTGCTTTGTTGTCTAATGTCATCCTCCATGGTCTAGGGGTACCATGCTACCCTCTAGTTCCCAAGATTGCAGGTTCAAACCCGGCATAGGGCAATGGATTTTTTTCGGATATAAAAATCCTTAGCATAGCTTCGTTTAGAAGGCAAGTAAAGCTGGTGGTCCCGTGTCGTAGATTTAGGGCACGTAAAAAACCTCAAGCCTGATAAAGAGGCCTCTGAGCAAAATTACCAGTGTCTTTCATGCCCAATATATAGGGACCCCAGATTGTCGGTAAATAAAATAATGTAATATCGGTGTAAAAATATTATAGTGAGCGGTGTTTTGGGCGGTAAATAAAACTGCTTAACGGTGTTATCTCATGCAAAAAAAAAAAAGGAAAAAACAAAAACACGGTTTAAACTATTTTACTGTGGAATAAAGGGCACCTTACATGTAACTTCAAAAAGAGGAGCATGAAAATATTTACATAGTATACATTTCGACTGATTTACTTTGTTAGAGACAAAGCCACCATAAGTTCGGTGTTCTCTGGCTTAAGATTTGTTCTTAAGTTTGTTATGATGTTCCCATATGCAGAGAAAAGTCTTTCACTGTCCACATTGAACATGGGTACCCACAGTAGTTACATACACTTCTCACTGAAACACAAGTGATCACATTGAAGTCCAGAAAGTAAATCCAGTATGTTCACTTCAGCAGCATCATCTAATTTCTCACACACTATGTTCTTCAGAGCAGCATATCCCTCCTCGAATGTCTTCTCTGGCAAATCTCGCAGAAAAGGTAACATTCTTCTTGCTTTTTCTATAGTTATATTAGTAGATGCCTCATTTGATACTATTTTTCGTACATCAAACAATTTACCTGCAGAATGAATATCATCATCAGCTGGATCAGCTGACATTAAGGAATTCAGCTTGGTAACTGACTTTATGCCCAATTGCTTGAACTGACTGATAACATAAGACTTCTTGAGGGTTGGCAGTCTCTGAAGAAGACTTGAAGTTTTCTCTCCAAACGAGCCCTCAGCTACTATTGTGAAGCCATTTGATATATCTTTAAGTTTGCTATATAGTTTATGAACAAATGGATATTTAGATCCCTCAAGCACTTCAATAAGGCAAATGGTGTCTTTGCAGTGTTCAAGAAGGAAAGATGCTTGGCAGTTTATTATATTTTGAGACCGTATTGAAGTACTACTGTGGAATCGGTTTGAATTCCCGCGTGCCGCAAAACTAAACTGACCTGGCAACGTCTTGCACATGCTGTCTGTACGGCGCGCGAATGGCACGTTGCCAACTCCACCATCAGCTGAATTGTGCATGCACAAGCTTAATTTGAAACGTGGCTCCATCGCATACTTCCTTTTCTTTTTCAGAGCAGAAGGTAAACAGACTCCTTGCGCTAAATTGTAACGTAATTTAAAGAATATAACTTGACTCCAAACGAATCTTTCAGTATAGCGGACACAAAATATACCTAGACATGCGTTCACATTACGGCAACGTCGCAAGACAGCAACAATTTTCGTGCGAGGGGTACAGGAAACGGAGACAGTGATTGGTAGAAGAGGCTGTCTACTGTCAGAATTGACTTGAACCAGACTTAGAAATTCATGCATTATTTAACATACTTTTGCGAGTCTTTTCCAGCCGGCATGAAAATGGGGCGATGCAAGCACGAATCATTAAAATACGGCATTAGAGAAGAATTGCAGGTAGTATTGTCATTTAAATCCAAAGAATAATTTGAGTGAAATGAGAAATCCGTCACTGATGTGGTGTTGCCGAGTTCCGATAAACATGGCATTCCTTTTGTTGTGCATGCGATAGGTGAAGAGTGAAGGGGACGAGGTAGTCGAAGCAGTACCGATGTTTGCCGAAGCTCTGGTTAAATCACAGTGCAGTTTGGTGAATACTTCGGTGTTCTGTGCCGTACAGCACACAACACCGTGCAGCATGGCCGTAGCGAATGACAATACACGTATCCGTAAATGATTGATAAGCCAAATATCTGATTGTTTATGTGAAAAGGAGAGACAAATGCCAAAAAAGGAGAGAGACAGAGAAAAATTTCAGGTTATTTTGCACATTTTTTTTGATAACTGTGTTATTTCGCGTTTTCGCCATATAGAACTAATGTCGCGTTATTTCACGACTCAGAATGGATATATATGTGGAATTTAAAAATAATTGATTAAAGGTTTTCCATATTGTTAATTTTCGGCCAATTTCGCGAATTAACTACTCGCGAAAAGTCAGGGTCCCTACCAATATAGAATGGGACGCTAAGGACCACAGTAGTTAAAGAGCGTCCATAAATAAAACTCAATTTTAATTTTTTTGTTGTCTAACACGTAAAGCAATTCAGCTGCTGTATATGTGTAGGATTATGAGGTACTTTATTGCTTTGAAGCTATGGCAAAATTCCAACTTTCCTTGAATTTGTATTGGGGATTTTTTCTTTAAGCATAGCGTGATAGCTCGTATTGTCCATTACTATCAGACAACCTTCTTCCAGACTCCAAAGGAGATTGGTTAACCATTCCCTAAACACTATATTTATTCATCTCATGATGATAATCACCACCACTTTTTGATTGAAGCACTAAATCTGCCTCTTGTATGAAACTATAATATTTGGCCAATTTGGCATGGCAATTAGATGTGATCTTTTACCTAATGGAATGTTTAGACCACCGTTTCTTTTAGAATCCTGCTAGATAAAACTTTTAGCAAAGTTTTGGTTTACTCAAGTTTCATCGATGTAAGTAATAGGACAAGGGTGGTCTTCTTTCTTTATGTAATGCGTTATTCTAAAAAATAAAGCCCTCATCACAATAATAACTTTTCTCTCCTCAAAAAACCTCGCCCAACATTATGTTTTCGATATTTAAAGCCAAGTTTTCTTAAAATGTTGTGTAAAGTAGTAATATCTCCTATAAAATGTACTTTGTCTTTTAAGTTACACTGTTCTTACAGACACTTGGCATGCTTCTGTAGTTATTTTTGGCATATCTCTAAAAAAAAACACAAACCCTTAGCAGTTTTCCAGAGCTTTAAAAAAGTTATACACAGTATCTTTCTACTGTCATCTAATACCATTCAAATTTGACGTCATTATGCACAAGTAAATCACACATAAGTTCACGCAAAATTATTAGAGTAAAAACTAATAGCACCAACTACAGAAGGTCAAGTAAGATGCAGAGTGCGGAATGAATATCCTTGAGCCGCCTGGTCAAAGTGAAAAGACTATAGTTGGAAATGGTTCACCAACACTGGACTATGGAGTATTCAGACTGTGGAGACTGGCTTTAAAAAGCAGTGAAAAATTTGGAATGGACCTGACTGGAAAATGTGAAAAGGACCTTAGCAGTCTTGTTTGTTGCAAATGGTCATATTCTTGTCTCTAATTAAATGTAAATAGGTTTTGTTTTCTTTATGGTAATCATCTTATTACTAATAATTTGCTAGTTTAGACATACTAACATTATAGATGACTTATGGTGTTTCTACTTTTCAGTTTCTTGGGGTCTGGTTGACGGTACGCTACCGAAACCAGAAAGATCCTCGTGCTAACCCTAGTGCTTTCCTCTAACTAACACAAGTGCAACCAAACATGGTGTAGGTATAAAAGATTACTGGTAGAGTTAGCATTAACATACTGAATAACAACTAACGGTCTAACAGGAACATTAACTTTTTCTAATAAGAGGTGGTTATGCATGCAGTGATATTAAAATGTTTGGCTTGATGTACAGAGAAGTTAAAACAATGTTTTTAGGCATGTTGTTTATCTGGCTGTGATATTGTAGTGTGACATGAAAATAATGTACTAGCATATACAAGTAAAATAAATTAGTGATTTTCTTACACAAAACCAGGGACACCCTGGTTTTTGCCTGTAATTAGGTCACAGAAAATGCGAGAACAGAAGTCATATATTGTGATTCTAATACTATAACTAGGTCATTCACTTTTGTTTTTATTTTGAGTTATCTACTCTGAAAGATTATTTAAGTCTCAACTGAAAGTCCCATGGTTTGATTCCCAGTTGGGGTAGGTAACTTTACTTTAACCAGGATTATTCTCTATCCTCCACAGAGTATTAAAGTATGGCTGTGGGAGTTTGTAATAGCAAAAAGTATTAAAAATCAAGTTAAGATAATTTATAATTCAAGGAAGAATAACACCATCAGTTGTTTCTCAAGTCAAAACCCCATGACTATAGAAATTAAATGGGACTAAACAAATTAAGCCATTATAAAAGAAAATTATTTGAGCAACCATCCTTTATAGTGCTGTCAGTGAATAATACAAATCATGATTCTAGAGCCACTACTGGCCATTTTTAAAACTAGACAAGAAGATGAGTAGATAGAGCACGTCAAGTGGATAACCATATACACCCACTTGTGGAATTACTAGAAATTCCTTGTTGTTTCTTAACCACGTTGATTTTTAAACTTCTCTGGATTTGTGTATATATTAATTGACCTTATAGTTGGTTAACTATGTGTGACTGGGAAAGAAGTACTTACTAATTTGTAAGTGAGGTATGTTATCTCTCAAGTGAGATGCTTGGTGCCTAACAGGAGAAATTTGAGTCAGTTGGAAAATTTAATGTCATACTGGTATGTTGCCATGGTAGCTCAGTGGTTAGAAACCACATGGAAATTGGGAGATCCGTGTTCAAATCCGTGGCATTGAATTTTTCAGTCTGATTCTACCTTCTAGGAATTTATTCATACATAGGTAAATGGTTTTGTGAACAAGTGGTTATTTACCAAATTATTTCAAAATATCAAAATTCTAATTACAAGCATACTCATGGTGTTATATCTTGTGGTTGCACACTAACGTTTTGGGTATCGTGCACATAAAGAATTGTCCATAGCTTAAAGTTCCTGTCATTTCAGTGTTCATTCTAGAAGCATTTTAATGCTATTCTGTATCTCATATTTTTTATGTTTCTAATATGATTCTCCAGAATTTTCAAAAGCTTTATCTTACTTTTCTTTTTTTCTTTCTTCTTTGTCCGCCCTCCCCCCCCCCCCCCCCATGGAGCTTCAAGTCTTAACTTTTATTTTTTCTTTAAAAAAATATTTTTAAGTCATACTAAAATTTGTGTTTAATAAGAATGTGATTAGACTAATTTTTACAAGTTCTGCCTATGAATGCAGATTAAATACTTAATTATATTTGTAACTTCTTTTCAGAGATAATGAATGTATAGTTTGACATTTTTTGTATCGTTCGTATCAGAGCTTTTTAAATCAAACATTGACTGAAAAGCATTGTGCATGTAAAACAGAAAACTTCCATTTATTTCCATAGCTGTTGTGACATTGTTTTATTTCTGTTTATTTTATAGTTCCATATCATTAGTTTGTCACAGTATAGTGTTTTTAAATGGTTTTTACCTACTGCTTATGTAACTGATAAATGAAAAATTTTATTTACGCAACATTCATATAATGGCAATCATGGGCAAAGCCTTTGTGCTTGTATGGGAGCGGAAGACATATTCTAACTTATTTTATGCAGATTGAAAGTAGCATACTGCTTTTTTTTTTTACTTAAATGCTAAATTGCATACAAATTTAATGAGAAAATAAATAAAAATCAGTGTAGCATTAAAAATGCCAATTCCTCATTTCTGCGGACATGGATTTTAGTGTACTGAAGTCATAACTAGGTAAGGCAAGCATTGCCAATAGGGGAGGCATTCATGATGGGAGTTGCTCTCAAAAAGCAGTATTTTGCATGCCTCGAATTAATGTATGCATTGAAAAAGTAGAACCAGACTGAAAAATTCAATGGCATAGCCAGGTTTTGAACCACTAATCTTGGGCTTTCCATACTGTTGCTCTAACCAACTGAGCTACCATGGTAACATGCCTGTATCACATTAAATCCCCCAACTGACTTACATTTTTCCCGGTGAACCACAAGGTGTTCTCAAATTAATTTTGAGATAATATACCTCAGTGGCAACTTACAATATCATAAGTACTTTAGTCGCAGACTAGGTCAGTCAATGATAATTAATTTTTCTACATAAGCCGTGTATAGACTAAAGTTGAAAAGGTAGAATCAGACTGGAAAATCCAATGCTATAACCGGGAAGTAAACCATGGATCTTTGGGTTTCAATGCCATTGCTCTAACTAATTGAGCTACCTTGGCAACATGCCAGTATGACATGAAATCATAAAAATATGTGATTTAGTTGGGAAATTTAATGTTGTACCAGCATTTTGTCATGGTAACGCATTTGTTAGAACAATGTCACACAAAGTCAGAGATCTGTGGTTCAAATTCTGGCTATGGTGTTCAATTTTTCCTGATTTTACCTTTCTAACTTTAGCCTACACATGCATATTGGTGGAAGAACAATTAATTTTCTTATAATGCATGCATTCTTTGAAAAAGTAAATTAATCTATCTGAGTAATTAAAGCAGGCAGTATATGATGAGGAACAAATGGACAGCTAAATTCTTCACTATCTTCTATCTTCACTATGTAACTATTTGCAATAATAAATTTGAATACCTACTTTAGTTACTAAGTTATGATAGATACTGTGTAGATTAATTTGAGACATTAGTATTGTGTAATTGTATGTTTATGTACGCATCAATTTAATATTTATTAATATTACATAACATATACTATATTTGTAGCGTAATAAGTATCCTGCATGCATAAAAAGATATTCTGCATTTAGTTGCCAAGCTTATTGTTAGAAATATTGTAAATTAATCTCATTAAATGTTTTTTACAGGTGGTAGCAACTGTAATTGCCTACAGGTACCGCAACCAGTATGACCCAAATGCAGCAAGTGCCATTATTTCTAGACACAGTTATTTTCTTTGAAACTAGTTATTACTATAGCATCATTGTAAAAGGGTAAAATGTTACATAAATTGACCAAAAATTTAGTTTATTCTGGGTTTTAAGACTGAATAGCAAAAAAGAAAGGAAAAAAAAAATCATCAAGCATTTTTTGCAATATTATATAGTATGTAGAAATATTTTATGCATTAGACCAAATGGTATTACAGTCCCTACTCTTAGTTACTGTGTTATTCACTTAAGTTGTCTTAAGTGGCACTAGAACTGTAGCATAGCTTTCATTTGCATGAAATCTGCAAACGCTTTTAAAAGATCTGAGGTGATGCAGAATCTCTCCCTTCACTGTACCTTACTCACATTAATGTGAAAACATTTAATACCAAAGGCTACTTAGAAAAATTCTATCACTTGTAGATTTCCAACATTTTTAGTCTTTTGTTGTGACTGACTAATTGTGAAGGCTGTTTCAATGATTTTATAGACTGGAATTGTTCCCATTGTAAATGTGATACTGTGTTTATTGCTGTATAATAAGGGTTTATTTTTTAGAGTGGATAAAAATGTTTTATTTTTGCAGTTTTGAAGTGCAAATATGAATCTAGATTTGATGTAAACAGTGTTTCTCAAATCTGCAAGTTGCTCTATACATGACATCCTTTGAAACTTGAAAGTTGGCACGAGTAGAGAAGATTGTTTAAATAGCACAGTTATTAGTTGCTTTATTTTATACCTCTTTATTATGCAATCTACTTTCAAGTTCATTTGAGGATCAATTTTAGAATTACTTATACATTCCAAGCATTCATCTGATTTGTTTTCTGTGAGCTCTCTCATATTAATGTAAAATTACTGTGCAATATTATTTTGTTGTGATTGTGTACATAAGTTTAAAAGTGAGAAACACTGTATATAAGTGTAGTATTCTGAGTAGTGTATAATATATAGGCTTTTCCAAAACACAGTGCTCTACTAATATGTCTCTCAAATATTCATGGATAAGAACAATTTCAAATTAAATGTATAAAATTAACATTTTTGTTTGTCATATATGTTCTTTATCATCCAAGACCGGTGTTTTAATAAATTTGTTCAGTTTTATAATGGAGATGACATAACTATTGATGCTTTAATAAAGGTTATGTGATTATTGCCATATCATTAAATTCAAATGCAAATATTGCAGTTTAGTAGAGTAGAACATCACTAAAGTTTTGCAGTTTTTAAAAAAATGTATTTTATGTAAACATATAATGCAGTTCTTAATATGTAATACTATATCCAAAGGATTATCTGATTGTTAAGTTTTGTTGTATTTATTAGCATCTTTGCAGCTTTTGTTGCTATGAAGGGAAAGTGTCATAAATTACCTTTGGTTCAACATTTCTGATTGCTTAGTGCCATAGTGCAAGGTTTTAGACTTCAGTGTGCACAAATATGTGATGCATGATACTTTATGTATGTGATACGAACACTTTATGTATTATATTTTAAAATATTTGTCTTGATGCTGTCTGTTTTTAAATGCAAATACTTAAAAAGTACTTAGGACTGATGATGAAGCAAGCAAAATAAGTGAGTACATGATGGTAATTCCGTAGGTATTCTTTATTTAAAATAAAAATGCTGCTTGATAGGGTTATTATTTATCACTTCAGTGGAATACCTATTTCATTGCGATGAATGCGAAAGAATGATTATCATATTAAATTCATAGCAGTTTATAGCAAACCTTTGTACTTGCAAGCAAAACCATCTTATTGATACAGGAGTGCAGCATTAAAGCATCTAGCTCCCTCTTCCTGTGCACCTTTCTTATGTGAGATTTCATTTCTTGTATTCAATTAAATCTACACTTCAGCAGTACAAGCAATTGGGGACATAAGGAAGTTTGAACAGAAACAGTATTAACAGAGTACATGTCTTGTTGCATGTGTTACCAGCCTGATTGGGCTTATTTCTCTCAGTAAGCCATGCCACACTTGCCAAATTTTATGGTTTGCCTGTAAAATGTACAGGGCGAAGGCCTTTTTATGACTTGACAGTAAACAAGGCATTTTTTACAGCTTTTTAAGCAGATTCAAAGTGTTACAGATTTTCATCATGGACGTGACAAATAATTAAATTCTGTTGGACTCTATTGTAACTTAAGATTAACAGACCGAATGTACTGCACTAATTGATATGCAGTGTTCTCTGTGTATTTATCATCACAATCATAGTCCCCCTTCATTGGGCTGCAACAAAATGCATATCATGCAGGTTTAAAATTTGATTGCGCCACTAGTGACCTATTAACCAGCCGTAAATGGGCATGAATATTCAATAATGGCTAGGTAAATTGGAAAGTCAACCTCATGGAAATTGTTTACTTTATTCTATGACTATGAGATATAAGCAACCTTTTGCGACAGTTTTTGTTTCTGGTTATGTTATGAAGTATAAAATATGGACTAGAAATCTGACAGTCTAGTAAGTGGTGTTCTTTGCTTTAATGTGTGTTTATTGTGATACCAGAAAGAAGCAGAAGTACTAAAACGTCTTCAAAGATTCTTTTAAAATGGAATTCCCAATTATTTCAATGTAATTTTTGTACATTTACAGCACTGAACATTTTATACATATTTTGCTGGATGAGGGAGAGTTTTATGGGCTTCAATTTCAGGAAGTTGACTAGTGTGCCATGCATTTTCAAGGAAGATGTATTCACAGAAACAAGTGTTGTTTATCAATATTGAGCATTTCTTCCAACTATTATAGAGTCAAAAAAGGAATTCTAAATCCTTTAGAATTTAGGGATTACATTTTTTAAAACTCCTTCATCCATAAAATAGAAGATGAAGGCACAGGAGTATATGCACACCTTAATGTGTTCAAGCCAGGCAAGTAATGAATCTTTTGCCTCACCATGTTTGCTGCTAATAGCAGCAAAGCCTAACTTGTTCTTTCTTAACCCCATTATAATTTGTTCATAGGTTTACATCTGTTTTCCAATATTTACCTCAGCTCAATAAGATAAAGAAGCTTTATGATTGTCAGGGTCAAAGTTATACTAGGCAAATGTGACATCTTGACAGAGAATGAAACCTGTTGTGATCTGGGAGATCAAGTTGTTCTGTTTGTAACTATACATTCTAAGTAATATCAATTGATGAAATACTAATGTGTACACTCATACCTGTCTTACCCTTATTATATACATATTGAGCACATATCTTGGCTGACAAATGCTTTATTACCATAACTAGTGTATAACCATAATGTCTTAAAATATTTTCTACCTGCAAGAAGCAAAAGGAAAGAAATTATCACCGGTTTAATTTCCTTGCAGCGTTTGTGCTTCAAAAGCATTTGCAAGGGCAGAAACAAGAGCTGGACTATTTTCTTTATAGTGAATCATTACATTTTATACATGCATGTTTTCTTGAAATGCATGACACTATCAGAACATCTCAATACCAATGTGGACCACTTATGACATTATTGTAAGTTCCAATGCTTAATTTTTATTTGTGGTAGTCCATCTAACAAGATTGTATTAGCTTTTTGACTTCAGCTTTTTGGTATGTGACATAAATGTTTACTTTTTTATAAGCATTTTGGCACAGTTTCTGGGTACAATTGGGAATCTGTGAGTGTATGAGAAGGATTGAAGCAAAACCAATTCTTTGTCTGCTATACCTAGTGCATCTATGTAGAAGAAATATCATTTACTTTGGAGTATAAGCTATTACAATTATTGTTTCCTGAGAGTATGTCTACTGTTAGGGTTTCTTTGCTATAGTTGGTAGTTACAAAGCTCCTTGACATCATGCTCATTTCCTCTTTCAGCATTCATCCCTGATAGAGTTCAAGATAATAATATGTACGCATATTATCATCTTATGCCTTTGTTTACAACTTAGGTTGCATTATTTTGGTCGTACATGGTAGATATAACATTTGTGTTATTTATGTTCTGAATGTTTTCAGTTAGTGAATCTCTTACTTGAAATTTGTTGTATCTGTTCTCATTAACTTGAACTTGCACCTAAACGAAATGTTTAAGAGCATTGTAATACTTGTTCTACCTCAGGCATATATGGAGGGTTGCCCCACTTAGGTTCGAGCAACCTTTATTGATTTGTTCATTAAGGCTATTTTTAGCATTATTATAGTGTGCTGTCACTTTAGATTGGTATGATTGCATGCAGGAATTGATGAAAAATGGCATCAAGAATTGTATATCTATGAGACAAGTATTTTAATGGTCTTTCACTGATTTTAGCATATTAATGATCCAAAATTTTCAGATATAATCATGTAACTGAGAAATCTCTTTAATGAAAATGGATCCTAATATTCTTCTGGAAGTAGGTGATTTTTAGGATTTTTGGCCACCCTGAGAATACCAAGTTGATTCTGGTCTCAACCACTAGAGAATCCCTTAGAAAACTTTCCTTGTTGTTTTAGATGATGTTGAAACTCCCCTTTTGGCCTGTCGGGTTATAGTCAAAATCACCTATTTTCATTTGTTACCTCACATGCTTTATGATGCCATTCTGGTTTCAAATTGTCATAAATTGTGTACCGTACTATCCCTTTTGTATATTACTGTGTAATTAGCAAAGCTTCTTTGTATTATAAATCGCCACCATTGCAGTGTCTTACCTGTGCCTGCTTTGTGTTTAATTTTTTTGCCCTTTGGTCTTCATTTGAAAACCCATTCTTGTCAAGCTAAGTAATGCAACCCATACAAGATGCAGTAATGCTCAGAGTACTCTCCTTGCAGCATTTGATAGGCAAACACCATCATCGGAAACTCCAATAATTTTCCTTCATCCGTGATTTTTTATGCCATTTTTCCATCAACTCTTGCACATGATTATATCAACAGCTACTCCAAAGTGATAAGTGATCTGTCATGAGTTTGCGCATGTGTGGTAAAAGCAGCTGCAACAAAAGAATCAAGCAATGTTATCCGAGCTTGAGGGGAACAACTCTTCACATGCTTTCAGGCCAGTGAACCTCTGTAGATGCATGTTGCAGTGCAATAACTGATAGTTATTAAATACCATTTTATATTTACTTGAATTTTAATATTTTTGAGATTGTGTAGTTATGTGTGGCTCACACCCATTTTTATGATTACTCAGGTTATTTAAATTAGGAAGACAAACTGATGGGTAACAATTTAAGAAGTGCTGTGATCTTATTGCTTAGAAACTCAAACAGTAATCTGATGATGTGTAAATTATAGCTGCTCGAAATTTAGATCTCTGATTCTTAAAGATACTTGGTGCTCAAGACTTGAGATATGCCAAGGTATATTCTGCAGCTTCCAATAGATATCTTAATCATACAGTTAATCAGTACTGCTCTTTACAATGTTAAATATATGACGACATATTGGAAGTCATACTATCACGTAATGTGCACATCAAGTCTAAAAACCTCTTAATCCAACAGCCATTCTAGTCGTATGTTTGAACTTTTCATTGCTATCATATCAGTTTGGTTGTGTTAAAAGAATCTCAACATATATTCATGGAGAACTGTTATGAAATCATATGAAATAAAGAATATTGAAAAAACTAATGAAGTTGTTTGTTTTTTTTAGTTAACCAAATGAGTCTAAACAAGCAGTTTCAGAGGGTTGTATTTTTTATCATGTTAGATGGAAAATATGCTTTATAATTTGCATTTATAACTTCAAAAAATCTCAGCAACTATAATTTATATTGTCAGTAGTTTAAACCTGGAAAAGTTAATCTATTCATCTATGAAGGTTGCCCAAATGAAACTGATACTTGGGTTGGTTTCTGTAAAGGTTTATAGTTTGGAATGTATTACGCATACAGAAGAGTGTACATAGGTGACATACTAGCTATACATAGCCATCCTGTTGGTTTTAGTGTACATAAGGAGCAAAAACAACCAATGTTGCTGCAAAACCGTTTTATTCTTGACGATCATTTGCAAAATCTTGAGAGCTTTTTTTTTTTCAGTAATCCAAATACATGGAGGTCAGGGCTGTAGAGCATGGTGGAAGACCTTGCATTGGAAGTACTACAAATCTTGGCTTATTCTTGCCAAAAGCAAGGCAGTTGATGTGCAACACTCCATTTCATATACACCTCCATAGAGAGATAAATGTAAGCTCCACTAAAAACTGGTTCTGTTTGGAAAACTTTGTGTAAAGACTTTATCTTTCTTTGCTCCCATGCCTACCAGCAGCACACAGACTTTCTGCCAAGGCTTTGTAACATGTGGAGACAAGTAGCATACCTATGGTATATCTGTTGCTTCAAGTAATGGCTTCCAATGCTCATCTGTTTCATTTGGGCATATTTTCAGTTTACTTTTAAAATTTTGTGAAGAGAAAAGTCATACTTCTGAACTAATAGAACTGTAAAGGCATGTGATTTTCAACAAGAATAGTTCAATTTGTGGATATTATTGTTCATCGACATAACAGTTTTTCCAATACATTCCAGCTTTTCTCAAAGATTTGTTATAACATGTGGATAATGGTCATAAGTACAATTTCTGTTATGGCAGTGCATTTGCAAATTAGAAAGAATATTAAAGATGATCTTTTGTTAATGTCACGCAATATATGAGGCATAAAACTAGATTTAAAAAAATGTAAGTTTTTAATATTGTGCTATGGTAGCACTTTTAAGTGACTGAACTGCAACAATTAGAGAAATGCTTTAAAAAAATTATCCAAAGTTAACTGTAATATGTTAGAAGCCTACTTCTAGACAAGTTTCATCTATCAGAAATATAATTTGATTTAGGTAAGCAACAACCAGGAATGTCTCAAATACAAGATATACTTGCAGTTAAAAAGTCATCGCTAGTATATTGTTTACTGTGTTTACATTTAATGTCTTGCAGCAGTTGGAGGCAATCATTAATCTGCATGGTTTGTTTACTTGGCTGTATAGAGGCTTTAGCAGTTGTACTTCTGACAGTTAAAATGCATCTCAGATAATTTCAGTGAAGCAGTAGGCAAAAATAAATTGATGTACAATGGGATGACACTTGTTATTCAGTTGTAAGTGAAATTTCCATCCTTATTGCATTTTTGGATGTTTTGACAAGTTTATGTTGCATAGTTTTTACCACTGTGTTAAATACTGATAAGCTATAGTTTTCTCTAATATCAAAACGTTTAGCTTCTAAAAGGTAGGTTATTTCACAATTTAATTATATTTTCATACGATCATTAGAAGCTAAAACATATGTAATTGTCTTCTTGTGTTTACTACAAGTTCATCTTGTTTTTCATTTTGCAAATACACCATCTATATCTGAGTTCATATGATCATTAGAAGCTAAAACATATGTAATTGTCTTCTTGTTTTTCATTTTGTAAATACACTATCTATATCTAGTATAGCTTTGTAATCTCAGAGTTTTCTTCAAAAGGTCAGTGTATATTTTTATAATTTTTAAGTTTATATCCTGGAACAGGTGCATATAAGTATAACACAGTGACTTGTCCCCTGGCATAATAACTTATTAAAGCATTTTATGAACTTACCACAGTACAGTTATAAGGTGCGCATGTACACTTTTCTTCATACTTTGGAAATGGATTGCTTTAATATCAGAGACATAGTCTTATAAACAGATAGCAGCTGGCTTTTCTTGATTACTAACTTAAAACAAAAATCTTAAATTAAAAGTGCTTAACTATAAGATTCATAGCAATTGAGACTTAGTTATGTAATATTTGTTGTTTTAAGAAAAATTTACAAAGAATTGACAATTTAGGCAGTAATAGTTGTAAATTCTGCAAAAAAAAATATATCTGCCATAAAAAAACTGTTATTGTGGAAGGATCATAAAGAAAGGAATCACATACTTTGTTTTATTTCTCACTAATTTGTGCGCAGTTTATAACCAGCATTTAAAAATGATAACACATCATGGATTAGCTGCATTCAATAAAAAATGTACCAGACTTAACAAGTAGAATTATTTTTCACTTTGTTCCAGTAATTGCTATTAAAATTCATATTTTACTAGTGCAGATCTTAATGCTGAAACCTATCTTGAAATTGCCAATATAGAAGCTACACAAGGCCATATGCAGAAAATTTTCCAATGCAATTTGGACTGCAAGGTTTAGAAATCTGAGGCAGAACACTGCAAATGCAAGCAGTATGTGACGACATTTATGATGTCATCAGATTAAGTGGCCACGCTCTTATTGTCTCCTGGTCTTGGGCGTGTGCCACTCACCTGTTGAGATTCCAGTTCCCGCTCTTGCATCGCATATCACATGATCCTCTGACATGCCACGTATGACCAACAAAGAAGTAGATAACATTCTTTGCTAGTTTTCAGTTGTGTGTTAGTCCAGTCATGGTTCAATTTACTACAGAACAAAGATTCATTTGTTGCAGCTTTATAAAACACGGACCTCCATCTCTGTGTTGTAGAGCATTTTGGGAATGCTTTTCTGATGTTGATCTGCCTAACAGAAGTACAGTTCATAAAATAGTCAAGTAATTTAAAAGTATGGGATCAGTATTAGAGCGAAAAAAAAAATTGAAAACGTCACATTTTAACAGAGGAAAAGATTGATGATATCGGTGCATGGTTAGAATGTTTGCCACGAAAGTCTCTCTTAAAGTTAGCAGCAAGCAGAAGTCAGCTATGGGTCAGCACAAAAAGTGACAAAATTACTCAAATTATTGTCTTACAAAACAGCAGAAATGCAAGCCTTGAAGGAGAGAATAGTTTTGCACCTGGTTTCTGGAGTCCATGCGTAGCGGCAACATAAATCCACAATTTGTGTTACTCAGTGACGAGACATGGTTTCACTTAAATGGACACGTTAACTCTCAAAATAATCACTACTGGGCAACTCAAAATCCAAAACTCATATATCAACATCCACTACATGATCCTAAGGTGGGTGTTTGGTGAGCTGTGAGTATGACTAGAATAATTGGCTCCATTTTTTTCACAAAACAATGCTGCACGCTACAAACCTTAATTTTGGAACAGTTTTTCCCTCAATTGACAGATGAAGTGTGAATGCACGGTATATTTCAACAAGTTGGGTTTACAGCCCATACAACTCTCACTTCTTTGGATGCAATTATTGCTGACATCTTCTTGACAAGAGTGGTCAGTGTAGGGATTTGGCCCATTCGATCACCAGACCTCACACCTTGCAATTCTTACTTGTGAAGCAATTTGAAAGACAAAATATACAAATATAATCCCCAAACATTACAAGAACTGCAAAATAATATAAGGGAAGAATTGCAACATGTTTAGGATTAATCTGTTAAGATGCTGCAATGCTGCCTTTGAGCACAAGAAGAACATTTCCAACATCTTCTTTGAAAAGGTAAGCAATGTAAGGGACATTCAATATTGTAATTTGTGAAATAATAATGGTTCTAGTTGACCGTGCCCATCTATCCTATTTGTTTCAACCCATATGACAGTCTGCACGGGGAAAAAGTGTCGTAAAGCAGCATCCAACCGCAATCCAGGTGCCATTAAAAGCATGGCCACTTAATCTGATGACCCTGTATATCAGCACAAACGAGACTCCCAATGCAATCCTAAAATAGGCAGTCAGGAACATCGATTCCATTAAAGTTATACACTGCTTCTCTGTGTATTTTAAATTGCACAGTTGATACTCTAGTATGGTAACCTTGCAATTCAAAATCTATAACTGATTGGGGAGGGGGGCCTTTATGACTAATTTTGTAGTAAATAACACTTCAGATTTGATCTCAATATGAAGTATTACCTAATACTTCCTACATCAGTTAAGATTTTTCATTCTTTTTAATAACAACTCTACCCTAGCTATTTTAAATACTAAGAACACATCCATCTCTCGACTTATTGATAGGAATAAAAAACCAGATAAAAAGAGGCACGGATAAACAATATAACAATCATAAACAAATTATCTGTATTGCCAGCTTAAAACTATTTATTGTTAGCCAAGTGCACAATTAATTTGCATTCTGAGTCAGAGATGCCCAGGTTTTTGCCCTGTAGAATTTAGGATTCAAGTTAATGCTAATGTTCTGCATGTGACCTTTGAATACCAGGTTCTCCATTAATACTTTACTGTTATCTTTTATTAATGAACTAAAGTATATGTATAGATTCATGTTTTCTTTCTGCCATATATGCATAATATATATTAATATTCTGGAAGTTTAAAGAAACAATTTGTGATAACTTAGTGAGCTCTTCTTATTTATGCTAGAGTATGTGTAAGTATGTTAGCAATAGTATCATATATGTATTATGATTGACAGAGTAAAACACATGGAAAATTGTTTACATCTGTCATTTGTGGTAAGATGTAAGCAGCTAGATATAGCCACCTAGGTGAATAAGTGAAAAAAATTGGGCAATTCCTGCAATTAGCAACAAACAAAATATATTGGGCAAATTTCTATTCACCTTGCACAGAACTGAGTACTTGTATAAAGATTAGAAATGTAGTTAATACACTGTGAATGCAATGTCTGAAATGTTCGGGGCCTCTTTAATATTAAGTGTTGTCAAGTCTTTTATAGTCTTAGTGTACTGAAAAATTTAAGTTAAACAATAGGATAAAAAAAAGTTCTAATGTGCAGTGCTTGAGGTTGAGAAGATAGAATCATGCTGTTTCTGTCTACTCTTTATTATATAGAGCAAGCAAGGATGTTTAAATATACTCAATATTAACTTTTTCATCTGCTGAATGCATTGATATTTACATTGAAAAATCAGTAGTTCTCCTAATTGTGTAATATTAACTGGTATTCTAATTAGTATTTCAATGTGTAATGAAGTACATTCTACATAGCTTATTTTCCCCACAGTAAAATCCATTCATGTTGTTGAATTTTTTATAATTACCAGCAAACTCTCAAAATGAACGTATCTATTTTGTGAATTACTGATGCTTTTTGCTTTCCTAGATTACATTCTACCCAAAAGCTAAGTACAAAATTTCATCAGAAATACTTATGAGTTATTTAGAGTGGTCTAAGTTATACTCTCGTATTTGAATGCTTCACAGGCAAAGCGGCATATGCCAAACATTTATGATGGCTGTGTGGCAGCAGCATTTGTCAAAGATCAAGACAATTAGGCAGCATCTGAAATATAAATCGCTACTCGTCAAGACACATATGCAATACTATCTATGTTACATCACCTTACTTCACTAAGTTTCTTTACTTACATTATTTAAATAAAAATATCATTTGAGATTATCAATACAGGGTGTTTCATAAGCAGAAGCCCAAAAGCCTTAAATTCAAGTTACATACCACTTTACTTTTCAGTAGCTGATATTTTAAGCCTCCCTGGACCCACACAAACAGGACCATACACAGTGGGGGGGGCGGAATTATTGCACTATCAGGAACATTATTGGGGAATACAAAATTATTGAAGTAAATTAACACAGGTAATATAAATGCATTTATTACAATTTTTAATCAAGTACTGTAACTTAACGCAGTTTGTATCTTTAAGTGTGTTAATCTAAATGAGTGTATCCCCAAAAAAGTAATGTTAAATACAGTTCATACTGTACGGTAAAATGTGGCGTATCAAACCGTAATTTTTGAAAATGTATAAAAGGGATTATAACATTATAGGCTGGTAGGTAGTTGTTCGGAACATATAGCATTTTACGCTCACTATTTTGGTTTATTTACATAGATACAATCAATGGGATACATTGAAATACCAAGTAATAAAATACATCACCTGCAAAATATTTATATTTGTAGTTTTTGCTGTAAATATTACAAATTTTTTATTGATTTTAACTTTTCAATTATTTGTTTAAGCTTTTATTATGTACCGGTATCACAATAGCTACTATAGTAACAAAAATCTGATGTGTTATACTCACATGACTTTCTCTACTCTTGTATAAACTATTTTTACAAACGCTTATTCTCCATATGCTTCATGTTAATTGAGATGTTAATCTTATTGCTAATTTTCTTGCAGATGCAAGGGGAATTGGTAGGCTTTAAGCGATAGTTAAATCTTTTAAGAGCTGGTTGCTATGTGGAGTATTCCATTCTCTTTGTATTACCAGGACAAAAAAAAAATGAATAACAAATTCTCATTTGAGAAAAAAAGTATTGAAAAATTTAAGAGAATAACAAGCAATATCTCGAAAATGGGTCACTCAACAAAAAAAAATGTGTATAACATAAATTGTGTATTTTAATGCGATCTACATTTTTTGTGTAGTAAAATTTTGTATCTCTCTTTTGGTTTGCCAGTTATGCAAAAGTCGTTCACAATGTAGAATACTTTTGGAGACATTCCCAGAAAATTCAAGATATACATTTTATTTGTCATAAAAATATCTTAAACATATATTTTAATCAAAATCGTTAGAGCCATTTTTGAGAAAATTAAAATTTTCGAAAAATGTTCCATGTAAAGCATAATCTGGGGTGGGGGATTTTGTTGAAAACTTTTGTGTTGCAACTCTGGAAGATACTGAACCTAAATACCAAGTTTGGTGTTCATCCGACTGTTCGTTTGAGTTATGCTGTTCACAGACAGACACACATATGGACATGTTTCCAAAAATGCTTTTTTTGGTTTCAGGGGATCTCAAAACATGTATTTCCGGCAAAATCTCGGTATCGAATTTTTGGGTGGAATATAATACTTCCCCTACTTACTATATGTAGTAGAGAAAGTAATAAGACAGCCCTTTGTGAAGCTTTGTAGCAACATAGAAAAGGAACTAAATAGTTTAACTGAGCTCTCAGAAAAATTAAGAGGGGAAGGATGATTGTTTTGGGCGGGATAGGCTTTAATGTAATTATCTGTGTGCCTGGGTTTTCTACATATTCTGAATTCTATCCTGTCTGAAATCTTCGTTAATTTGAGATCCAGGCTATGGAGTTGTTGGTAGCTATCTCTATTGTAAATTGAATGGATGGGACCTGTAAGTTTAAAAGCTTGAGTGTGTCCTCTATGTGTTTGTGTTTTACTATTACGAATATGTCATCAATGTATCTGTACCAAACTTTGAACATATAGGGGAACGCTTTGGTGATGTGTGTTTCGAGTTGGCTCATAAATTAGATTTGCCAGGAAAGGAAATAGAGGGCTTCCCATAGTCAAACCTTTTTCCTATTGGTAGAAATTCCCTTCAAAAACGAAAAAGGAATGGTTTAGGCGTAGATATTCTTCACACTACCCGGCAAGGATGTTGGTGGAGAGTAACTATTTTCTCAGAAATGTGACCAGCTTGTCTATGGGAATGCTTGAAAATAGGTTTTTGACGTCAAATGAGATGAGTGTGTCCTGGGGGTGCAATTTGACTGACTGCAGTTTTTCCACCAGCTCAAGGGAATTTTTGATGCTGTGACTCTCAAATTGTGGCAGTGCTTGAAATTGGTGAAGCAACCAGCTGGCAAGGTGATAAGAGGGGGTGTTTATATAACTGATGATCAGCCTCATGTTGTAGCTGGACTTGAGAATTTTGGAAACACTGCTCTCTCATCCTAGGAGAATTGTTGCATACAATTGAAGAAGTTGATATTATGATTTCACTGGAATTGCACACTTATAAAATGTGTCTAATATGTGCAAGTATTTTTTCTCACTCTCTCTTGCCCAGGACTTTCTACTGCCCTAAAACTTGAGAAAATTCAATCTTTTTGTTTTTTGTGCCTTTCTTAAAATATCTTAGTATGGCATGCACAGAAATTCCTGTAAATAGCTGGTGAAGTCTTAATTTATGAATTTTACATAACTGAGAAACGATAAGATATAAAAACTTACTAAATAAAAAATGTAGATCTTGGATAACCATTTAGTAATAACCACTTCCAAAATATTTATTTAAATATTTCAGGTAAAGCAGTACTTTTGAAATGGCACCTGGCTGTTCTCTTGTTTCCCATGAGCTAATGCAGAGAGTGTAAAATTATGACTAGCCCCTTTCGACCTGCCAACAAAACACTAGAACCTTACTAATTTTAAGTAACTTGGGTTGCCATCAGCAGCAGTAAATCTTTGAATTATATAAAATTGTTGTTACTCTAATTAAGATTGCAACAATAATGCATTATTTCCATCCCAATTTGGATTGGAGAATTCCACTTCATGAGCTTAGTAGAAAGAAATTTACAGAAACTCATCTGTGTAGTATCTTTTTACAGTAAGTGCAAATAATGCAAATTTACATTGCATTAAATTGCATATTTTCAGAAGTTCTATGATCATTTACTTTGCTTTAGTTCAGATTAATGCAGTTTATGTATGTTTACCATAGTACAGGATTTTCCATCTCAGCTGTTGGGCATGCCACAATCAGCTATGCCTGTTCCCTGATTTAACTTCTTAAAAAGTGTGTATAAAAATCTTACCTTATAGCAAATGCTGAAATTATCATCCTCACAGGCACTGCACCATGTAAACACATTCCGACTTACACAATTTAGACAGTTTCTGATTTAATTTTGTACCTTTTGTTGAGTTCTTCCATTCTGTGAGGGTTATCCTTCAGACCACCCACAAAAATAACTGTGTTAGATTTATGCAGGGAGAGGACTATACTAGCATTATATCTTCAAACTCTTCCCTAATCTTATTCATGGTTTCTTCCATTGTTTGAGCAGTGATAGATTTCCCCCCCCCCACATCTGTATATGCTCATTTAACTTCTGTGGCCATATCACAGGCTTTGACTTTTAGAAACACTAGCTCGACTGTAGGTTTTTACCAACTTTTATTAGGAAATGCACAATCTGCGGAAGGGAGGGAATGATTCTAATTAAACAAAACTTGCCCCAGCCAGGAATTGAATCTGGGACCTCTGGGTTGGGAAACCAGAACACTGACCATTTGACTACAGGGGCAGTTGGCAGAATCTTATTGAACCGCCCATATGAGGTCTCCTCTTGTGTCAGCTGAGTATAATTTTGGTACCTCTCTCTACTTAACTTCTGCTCATATATATAAACATTATACATCTTGTGTGGCTCGCACACCAAACTCAAGCAGGCAGGTGGCTGTTGAGTGAAGCCCGCTTTGAGATGCCAAACACTGTTCGAGTAGTAAAGATACCTTCTGGATGCAGCACAATATTACTTAGCTAAAACCAGGCTTTCTTTGTAATATTTATTGAGATTGATAACAATGAATGTTCTTCCCATAAGCAATTCCAATCCCCTTAGCAATGGCACCAGCAAAATGCATTTCAGGTATTCATATGCATAAAACTGTACTATTGCGATAATGAAGCAGAGAAATTTCAAGTAGTATAATCTTAAATCAGTTTTTCTGTGTTCTTTAGTTTTTACTGTATCATGTCTGTAATAATTCTGCTAAGTCACAAATGGTTTTAAAAACTGTATAAGAGCTGTTAAAATAAGATTTAAAACAAAAATACTACTTTAATGCCTGTGACCAATAATGTATATAAACACTGAAGTGTTCTATCAATTTCCTATAAATCTTGCCTGAATATAAAAAATGTATGCAAGTTAATGGGTACAAACTTTCCAGCTTCTCACACTTCAGGCACTGCTGAATATGTGATTTAAACAATAATCCTATATACATGTGATAATAATGTACGCAAATTATTCCATCTTACATTCCAGAAACACTATCAGAATTATTGCAAGGATGTAAAGTATGCATTCACCTGTAAACCACAGCATAAATACATGATGTTAACCAAAACAATTGAGTTGTTATTTTGCTGTTCCATTAAATCCATGATAACCTTTGTAACGAATTGCAATGTACAGTAGCTGCTGCAAGTAGCTTATGGAGACAGAATGATTTACCTTCTCTTACCTACGTTAGGTTACCAGATTTTTTTATCTGAAATCCGGGGACATCACAGCTCCACACTGTCATTAAATACTTTAACTTGACAGGATCTGCAGCCAGAACTTGCAAAGAAAAAATACACGCATGCAACGTCACACTTTAAAAAAGTTGTAACTCACAATTGCATCACTATTGTACAACATTAAGCTGCATGGTGCAAGCTGAATTCCTATTATTATTGTCAGTTATAATATAGTTATGAAATTAAAACATTTAATTAAAAGACCAACGAAGTATCTCAATCACAACATTGAAACACTAAATCACATGTATTTTTCTGATTGAATCTCTTTTCTGAAAGCCAGTTTTGCAGCAAATTCCTGACATGTCATGGGAAAGTTTGTGATGACAGTTAACCCAGATTGAACTGTTTTAACACACAGCCTTGAACAATGGGACATCAAAATCTCAAGGCTGAAAAAAGCCCTCTCCAAACATGCATTATTTCTTGGCAAATGGAAGCAATGATAAATTAAATGCGTAGAAATACTATGGGCAATTATCTCACCATCTATAGTGAAGAAATGTGTCAACTACATCTGCTGGCACTGATGTTTTAATCAATATACACGATTTTCGGTTTAACATCTTTAATCTCATGACTTCATAATAATGAAATCACATTTGAAAACAGGGATATTGTTGGAAATTTATTCAAAATCAGGGACAAGTTAATGTCGGGGACAAAAGTATGAATTTGAGGATTGTTCCCAGAAACATCTGGTAGCCTTAATCTAAGGTGCATAAAGAATCACATTCAAACCAAAGTCAACATAAGAATCTATTAATAAAAATCAAGTTACATGAAGAATAAGTAGCAAAAATTGCAAGTAATACTTTTTAGTTTTTTGTGCAGTCTTATAAACTGGAGTTTCCTCTTTAATTTGATATATATTTTATCGTTGTAGACAGAATACTTATATTAAAAAAAAAACTGCATCTGCCATTTTGTGATGTGAATTCTACACACTTTTGAGAAGAGATGTAAACTATAGCCCATCCTTTAGGGGAAGTTTTGCTATAAAAATTGGTATTACTATTAACTGACAGCTTCCGTTTGGTCAGGTCATGTGGTTTCTTTCTTCACAAATATCAGCAACTTTGTTTTCTCCATTTTTTTCAACTTTGCAAACAATCCTAGTAAGCAGTGTCTAGCAAATAATTTGAATCATTTTCAATTACATGATATTGCAATGATTTCTGATATGACATTTACTATTTTTAATACTTACAAAGGAAATAATAAATAACAATATGAAAACTGATTAAATAAGAAAAAAAAGTTTGGGTTTCAACATTTCCCTCTTGAACGGTTTCACTATACATCAAAGGTAAAACTAATAAGCAAAACCAGAATTACCATTAAATACAGTTTTATTTCGAACGTATGACTTCAATTAATACAATTATATTTAATCTCTTTATTTTTTTAAGTACATATAAAAAGTGCAAACAGTTTAGACAAAGCTGTTGTCAGTTATCTTTAACAAGATCCATTGCTTTGCCTGCAATCCAGTGTAGTTTGTCTCCTTTAAGAAGATATGGGTTTACATAACTAAACAAGCACCACTTACACAATGCACCTAATTAATGGTTCATCTGTTTCATTCTTCTTCCAAAACATAAACCCCCTATAAATAAGGCCTCTTCCAAAAAATATCCAAGGATCCGCTCGAAAAGAAAAACAGTTAACTAAGAGTTTAGTATGAAAAAATATTATCAGCTGAATCTTGAATTACTAAAAATACATTTATATTGTTTATAAACGTCAAATATTAATATGACAAAAAAGAAAGCAGTAAATGTACAGTATGAGACATTTAATGTCAGGCTCAAAATGAAAATATGTTCACAAATCCAATCCCTATCATTCAAGATGCACTTCCTTAGAAGGGTAGGTTAACTTTTTGGCTATTACTATGTTTACATCTTTCTCTATTCAGTTCTTGAAATGTTACTGCAAGTAACATGTGTCAGTCTTAGAATGCAGAAGGAAATAACACTGAAATTATTTTATACAATGGAATGAAGAGATATTAAATATAGCTATGCTGGATTTCTAATATACCACTCATCCTTTACTGAAAAAATAATGGCAGGTAATAAGAAAATTTGTATTTAGTTTTTACTTCCCATCCTGCCATATTTTAATCTTATGTACTAGATGAACTTCTCTTACATGGAGATTTATTCTCAGTTCTTAACACATCAAATACCTCCAGTGCAAAATGTTCTATAAAATATCACAGAATGTGAAATAATATTTTCTTAAATTCTCTGGAAAGACACTTTCTTTGTACATGATTGACAAAAGGAAGTGAAGTTGAAGGATAAAATCTTAACAGATGCTGCATACTCTCCTAATAATTACGATGCAATCACAGCTGAGTAACTAGCAGAAAAATAAAATTTTCTCTGCAAAGAATAACAGAAGCTATAATATCACAATATTGAGAACTTTAGTAGTTAACAATGTAATACTTAAAAATTGTTTAAAAAAAACATATGTTAAGACAAGATAATACATAGATTAAAGGTACAAATTATCACTGATCTACTTTGTGAAGCAAAAGTATTTAAAAACCAATACATCTATTTACCAATTTTCATAAATGAGCTACCTGGAACCTGCCTTACACAACTTTTTCTTGTTTTCACTAACCTGAAGCTCCTCTACAATAGCATTACAACAAGTACAACTATGGAATATTCTTATTAATGCCAGATTACATATATGTTGGTTCACACCCATTGGATAGATTACCGAAATGCCTGTTTTAAGCTTTAAACACTGTCCAGCTAAAGAATGTTTAAGTTAGGAATAAATTTCCATTGTGTTAAGAATCTTTTGCTGGTTTTTAGCTAAATATTAAGTCAAAACATTGGCTGGTAAAATGAAGTATGGAGGAACTTTTGTTAATTTCCAACAATTACAATTCTACACTGATGCAAACAGTGCCAAAACTGACCAGGTATTTGTTTATGAGGCAACAGTTCTAAAGAAATAGTTGCTAAAGTGTAGGAAATTTCTGATTTGAAGAAAAGTCTACATTACTGACAAATGTCAAAGGTTACACTTTTGTAGAAAGAATAGATTAAAACAGAATACATTATAGAGGAACAAAGCAGCAGTATATATTTTAAATGTATTTTCTTTCCAATATATATTTTATGACAGTCTTCACAACTGATAGAGATTCCTGATAATTTAGAAATTTGCTTAACCACCCTTTAAAAAATACCACTCCGAGCAATAAATTATCAGGAATCTACTGTATCAATTATAAAGACTGTCCTAAAATATATATTGGAAAGACAAAGAGAAACTTAGAAAAACCAGACTGAAGGAACATCTCAAAAATATAAAATATAAACAGGTAGATAAATCACCCATAGCCCATCACTTTTGGTCATGCAATTATAATATTAGCCAAGAAATCAAACTTTTAAAGCCAGCTAAGAACCATTGGGAATTAACAGTATGAGAAAATATTTACATCATAAAGAACATAAATTGAGTTATGAACTTTGAAATACCGGCAATAGATGTCTTGCGACTGACCAATGGGAAGAGTGGTAGATTGGGCAATGAGGGAACAGTGAGACAGTTAACTGAAGTGGACTTCAGTTGGCCAACCCGCTGAGGATGGGGAGCACGCCTCTTTGAAACATGTCTGATTCAATTTTACATAAGTGGAGCAATTGGTATTTTTTTAACATTTTAGAAGCATGCCTCTTTCTCCTACGAGTTTATTCAGAAAGTTTCTGAAGCAATTGCTTCAAGAAGCAAATAGTATTTAAGTTTGGTCTGCTTGGTACTTAATCAGCAATAACACACTTTCGTTCACTGTAATGTTAATGTGGTGTCCACCGGAAGCTTTAAACTGTTCTAAATGCTCCTCCTACACTTTATGTTAGCATAAAATTGCCACAGTTGTTTACTGGACCTAAGAAATGCATTCATTTCAATTACCTTACAAATTTTCTCCCAAGCTGCAACTTTATCCTTTAATGCAAGACCATTGGTTTTTTTGCACTCAATATGTCTATACTTAGTAACCAAATCTGTAATGAATGCTTTTTCAAACAGTGAAACCTTTAGTTCCTCTGCATCTAGATTTTTTCAGTTGACTTTGCAATTTTAACCTCAAACAATCAATAACATCACACTGCATCATGGCAACTGTGAATGAATGTTTCTACTACTGACACAGAGCACGCTGCGATATGCAAACAAAAGTGCATTGGAGTGCATTCAGAAACCGTGTAGTTTGGTCATTACCTTCTCGAAAGCTATCATTCACAGCTGTCTTTGACAGTAACATGTAGTTAACTAACAATTTGCTGTAAAAGCTTGATGAAATGCAAGCGTTTTAACATTATGTTAAACTTTGAATTAAACGTTAACAAACAAGATGTTAGAGTACTTTTAACATCCGTTGGTGAAACCGGTCATAAATGTGTAATTATTTTTATTTAATATTCTGTTGATAGTGGTTAAACATAATCCCACACAAAATTAATGTTTAGGCAAACGGATTGTGAAGAATGCATTCTTCTCTCTTCTGCTCTACATATGGGTGACAGTTGCAGATTTTTCTGTTTCCTTGTATTTAACATGTTTAAGGTATTCTTCAAGCCTCAAACCAATAAGAAACATTGGTTTGAGGCCTAGAGAACACTTTAACATGTTAAAATACAAGGCAACAGAAAAATCTGCAATTGTTAATCATTTCTGGACAAAAAAAATCATAATATCCAAAAAGAGGTAAAATTAGTAAAGGCCGTCCATAAGCCAAAAGACTTACCATATGGGATACACTTTGGATACAAAAGAGTAAGAATCATCTTATGAATTTTAGTTTTCCAACAGACAAGGATCTCATTACAAGACACATCAAGCCACAAGCGACACCTACAAAGAAGTAAAAAAATCTGTTATGACTCTTAGCTGACAATGGAGACATGATGTCTCCGAAATGCGTTCAAGGTAAATCTCAAAATTAGCAAAGTTATAAGAGTGTGTGCCCACAATGAAAATAATTCTTGCTATTACTTCCATTTCCTTTAATTAGTTTGATTGTTGTGATACAGTACTCAGCATTACGCATAACTCCAGCTACCTTCTATGTTTATGAAATTTACTGTTCCAAAAATGCAACTAGGAAGACAAATGATACAGATTTGTTGTTAAATCTGATTGCGGTGGTCATGACACTAGTGTGTTTGGTATAGAAGTTTGTGGATTAGAGGCCTGTCTCAGGCATAGATGTTTGTATTCATGTAAATTTGTGCAAAAAAAAAAAAGCAAAAACAAAACAATGGCAAAACCAGAAAAGAGGAAAAATACAAGGCCAAACAAGCAGGAGGAAGGGGGTCAATGTTTCAACTATTGCTTACTAGATATTACAAGTTGGTGTATTCTTGTTCCTGATTGGGTCTGTGGATGTATTTGCACTTACTGCCACTAGGATCATTCAACCACACCCTAAAGTTAGGAAAGCTGCCATTGCTGTGTATTATGGAATTGTCAGAGTGACTGATTACAAATTGTGGCTACATTGTGAAACTTAAAAAGAAATTGGGAGTACATTTGTGTTTTTTATAGAATTACTAATTGTCTTAAGACAAAATACCTTCAAAAGTTCTCTGTGCTGTAATGTATAATGAACACAACAAGCTTATAATATCTAATAAGTAATGGTTTATACACATGAATTAGTTACTCATTGTTATTAGTATCTATGCTACCTGGAGATTGGGCTTAAGAGAAATCATTGCCCCTTTTGTCGAAAGCATTTTCTTCCACTACTGTATTTCTTTTAACATGTTTGCTCATTCCTGTGCCTAACCATACTAATGAAAAAAGTTTAGTGTAGTTCTGAAAGCACTATGATACAGAACATGTTGAGTAGTACAGAATCTCAACAAGGGGTCCTTGCACTTGAATGAGGGAAACATTTTACGTAGATCTGAACTTCAAATTCAATATATTGAGATGTTTTTACACATTTTATTTTAACTTTTTGTTTCCCAAGTTTTAGTCACTAATGCAATTGGAAAGTCAAATCAAGAGTAGAAAAATTTAATATTACAGATCTTTCACTATCCATGATTTGAGTCCTGGCTGAGGCAATGAAGTTTTCAAGTCATATTCAGCTTTCAAACTTAATGGCTATTCACGGCTAGAAACAATTATCAAAATGCAATTAGTGGTGCTCAAACAAATACTGCAACATACATTACATGCTGTATTTATATGGTGTTGAAGACTATTTTTGCTTATGTCATAATTCTTTGTCACATGTACTACACAAATGTTTATAAAAGTGTTGAGAAATATACCCTGGCATTTTTCAAGCAGGATTTCAGTCTAAAAGCTGCTCTCAAACCTTTGTTTCTCTATGGGCATAAATCAGCTTTAGTTTTTGGGCAATGAAGACAAATTTACAAGGCAACTCTACTGAAGATTGCATAAATGAGTAACTGATATAGCCTGGATATACAACTTACTTTTCTAGTCATTAATAATAAGAATTCACAGTTATTAAGCACCTAGTATAAAAATATATTTGAAGTGAATCATGCAGTATATTTATGGTAAAAGAAAGTAACATTTCATTTTGGCACTGTTCTATTATTTCTACCTATAAGAGGAGCTAATGGCAGTTTGTGGCTTTGTTAGAAATTATTTACCCTTTAAATTTGGATTTGAATGGAAATTGACTATCTTTGACTTGACCAGCAAACCTTGTAATTTCTGCAACATTTATTCTGAGAGGACAAGTTGGTTCACTGAAATCTTCTGATAAAAACTCACTAACTCCAATGCTTCCTGTTCTTTAAATTCTCAGCATAAAAATGTCTTTCAAAACTTCTTTCAAAATGGATTAAATTTCCCTCTCTTCCTTTCTTTGTTTGTTTTCCTCCCCTCTAAAACTGCAGTAATCAGCAATATGACGTTTTCCGCTAAAGAGGAAAATGTGTCACTGGCATGGGCAGTTTCTCATTGACTTTTCCACAATAATCCAGCAGAGGATCAGTTCTGGAATATTTATTGTACAAAACGTAGATCAATTCTCAAGGAACAACCTAGTGGTCATTATTGTTGTAAACAAACCACAGAATTGTTAAAATAATCTTAGCTAACAAAAGCTATGCTGTTAGTAGCTGTCTTATACATCCAACTATTTTATTTAGGGAGCGTAAAAAGTAACCATTCAACACTCTTAAGCTAGAATGATGAACCCTTTAAGCATTCCCCACTGCCTCTGTTATCCTTCTACTGAATCCAGCAAGTGCCAAGGTTTTTCCTGTGTAACCTCATTTGAAGGACTGTTGATCCCAACACCTTTCTTATAGCACTTAAAATTCATTTTATTCCTGATGTAGAAATAAAAAGGAATAAAATGATTGGAGAATATTTGGGAAAAGGTAGAAATAAATTCGAGCAGTTAAGAAAGATAAAAGAATTGGGATATAATTGATAAAGTAGTGTAAATAGTGGGGAACCTCATACAGATAGCCCAGGGGATGTGTGTATGGAAGCCTCATATACTTCTGTGTTTGTATATTCAAGAGTCTTACAGGTGTAAAAAAAAATATATGTTAATAAAACACAATGGTGACATTTCTACAAACTGAGCAATGGGTTTGAAGTGGCTTAATTAGCTTTTCACTGGCTGAGTCATAAGCAGATGCTTCTCAATTTATTGTGATCCAGAATAACCCTTATACCTTTTCTTTGTACCTATGCTGCTTGCTTCACAGGCTCTTTGCAACTGGGTAAAAACCAAAATAATAAAGGAAAAATGTATTACCCACCTTTAAACTTAAATGCAATATATACTTGCCCTCTCTGGGTTGAGAACCACATAACATTAAATACATATTCCACAGTAGCACAGCTTTATATTACAAGCCATTATTGTACAACCAAGGTTTTCCTATAATAAACTTGTAGGTAATTTTTTGTATATATTGTGCCATTATTTTTGTGATGTGCCACTGCAGCACGTCAGATACAGCATTACGAGCATGTGATAACACTCAGCTCCTTGGATCTTCAAGCGTTGGTGTAAGATCTGTCTGGAAGTTAAGTTGATAATTTCTCCCCCTCCCCCTTGAAGTTTAACATGCTTTAATCTAGTGCTCAAATCAGCCCAGTATCCATAGAGCCTAAAGTTTCAGACATTTGTCTTCTCAGGATAAGAGAAAACCCCAGGAAAAAAAAAAAAAAACTTTCTAGGTGACTCAACCTAACCGAGATTTAAACTTGGAACCTCTTGAATGTGAGGCAAACACGCTGCCCCCACCCCATAGAGGGAACACTGATTTGTGAAATGAAATGTTTTGTGTCAATTTTTTTAATGCCCCAACATAGGTATACTTAAAATGGAAAATCTTTATGCATGATTATATGTGAAATAAAAATCAGCACAGAAGTGAGGCTGTGTTTTTAAGGAAATTTCCCTGCGTTCCAGAGCAGTAAAGAATTTGTTCTGTGTAACCTTGTCAATAAATCTACTAATACTGAATTTATTCTTGATAAGAAATGGAAAGGAAATTGTTATGCATATAGCAAGCAAAAGCTTCGAAAAAATGGAGAAAGGTTATTAATATTAAATTGAAAGAAACCTCTGCAATGGAAAGGTATTTTGCAATCCTCAACTATGAAAACTCACAAGTTTTTAAAAATAAGATCATGTAAAGCGACAGTTTATAAATTGCTACCAGTGTTGATGGCACAATTGGTCAATTTTAATTTTTTCTCCTCATTTGAAAGACAGTATAAGGAGAAAAATAGCAATTTCACATGTGGAATTGATACATGCAAATGCAAACCTTTTAAAAGCCTTGTAAATATATGGGGGCATAAAGACATTTTCAATAACTTTAACTGTAATATCACTTGAGAATTTAAGATCAGAACTTGCACACTTGCAAATAATCAAATTATGGAAAATGAATAGATAACACTTATGTTCATTCATTTTCCATAAGAAAATCACCTGGGAAATCCATGCGTTTCAACTAAGGGGATATGTACGTGCTAATTTGTCGGTCGAGAATTTGCTTCCAAGTAGATGTTGAGACCTTGCTTTCTGACACAGCACAGAATTAATGACACTGCACTATTTTGTGGAAAACACTGTTCATAACTTTGTTACCTGAATGAAGATTCAAATCCAAATGTAGAAATTCCTAAATAACTAAAATAACACATAAAGAGCAATAAAATATAAACATTATGTGGCAAGTAAGAGAGCAATGGTAGCTCATTTTCTATCTTCAGTAAAAACATTCACAGCTTCACTTTAACACCAGAATATACACTTCTTTATAAATATGTATGTAGGTACATAAATGTTTCAAAAGCAAAATGCAATCATACCCTTATTTTTATTTATGTATTTGTGACTTGAACCTATCCTACAGTATTCCTGTCATATATAAAAAGCTTAGTAGTTCACTGCAATGATCTGAATATTTCTGCTGATCTGAAAACAATTTTTTAACATTTTCTGTTCATGTAGTATGACATATCACTATCTTCTATGATCCATTATCAGGAATATAACTTTAGGTATGACTGCTTAAATATGTTTAAAAAACTACAATAATGTAAATAGATAACTTTTTTCTCAACCTTTTCTTGCTTTATTTCTGTTCCACTTATTTCCTCTGCTCTACTTTACCTTAATATCTACTCCCGAAAGGAAAATATATTTTAGTATTGAAAACTTTCAAGGCTTCAAATGTTAACAGCCAAAACACAAATTATTTGCAGTTGTTTCCCAGGGACAGAAGAGCCAGGAAAATCTGGATGATATCAATGTAGAGCTGCAGTGCAGCATAGATGTGTTCTTCTGGAGAGAGCTCCACCTTGCGACCACCAATAAGCTGCTGCGTGTCATACACCAGATACTGCCACAAAAAACATTAAATTTCTGCATAAGCGTTTTTATGATAGATGTGTTAGTAATTACACACAAAAGCAGTAAGGGACCTACTAAATACATCAGTTTATTCTGATTTACTATCATATGTATTGGTAGCACCAGTTCTTATTAAAGTGGATGTTGAGCAGTTAAAATTTTTTCCAGAAGTGGAATGCTTAACTGGCATCTGCACAAGATTTAATGAACAAAATGCATTGGTTTTAAAATTCTTAAGATGATCTATGTTTACAAATGAATATATTTTCTCCAAGATGAAAGTCGTTAGTCAGTGCAACACTAAGTCATACATTCTAAGAATGCAAAACATTTTAGCGATGTTTTTCACCAATTTTGCTCCTATTTCATTGAATATTGATAACACTGGTTTCTGTATTGTGTGAAAACCGTGTAGACTTTATTATTACATAGCTTTGGGACCAAAGAGAAGGTACAAAAGATTAAAATTTCATTTCCTGTGATTTATCTAAAACTATTCGTCATTTTAATACATCTTTCACTGCTAAAAGATGCTTACTTACACACTATACAGCATTTTTCAGAACCTGGATGATTCAGGGGCATAATTAAACAGCATTTGAGTGAAAAGCCACCCATGCAATGCCAGCTACTGTTGCTATACAGAGGGACAACACTATACTTTGCAAAAAGTGCTGAAAAGAAAGAATGGCAGTCGGAACCCAATCACTCTCAACTATAACACAAATTTCTTTAAAAAAAAATCTTCATGAAATTCAACATCAGATCTGCCCCTCAGAACAGATACTTATCTGGAATTCTCTCACACAACGCTGAAAGACAAAATATCCTCAGAATACATGCAATTTAATATTTACACTGCAATATGAAGTACATCGGAAAAACAAAATTATTTACAGACTCATGCGAAAAAGAACTTTTGAGAAATATCTATTTGAAAATAAGTGAAAAATCAGCAGTAGTGCCTCACTTCTTGGAAAATAATCATAAACTAAATCCAGAAACCTAAACTACTAAAAGGAGCACATAACCTAATGAAACTGGCCACCTGGTAAGGAATCTTCACGAAAAACAGAATTGACATGAATTTTGACATTCCAACATTGGAATATCAAATATAAAAATATCATATTAGCAGTTCTTATCCACCAGAATCCATCACAACATACTAGAACACCCAGCATTCAAACACACACAAGAAACAGATCAAAATTTGAAGATTGGAACAATTGTTCTATGTTCAGGTATTTAAAAACTAAATGAAATATGTTAATTAATTCAAACCTGCTCTTAAATAGCTAGCTTATACAGCATAACCCAAAATATGTCAAATATGATGTATTAAACTAATTTTTCTAAACTTGAAATGGGTACGCTTCATTATATGCACATGAAAATCTGTTATGCTCTACTGTACTTGCAATTAACAAGTTTCTAAGCAAAGGCAAGCCTTCCATTTCTCCCTTCTCTTCTATTAGACCAGCACAATAATGCGACCTGTATGCACCCAAATTCATATCATTTGGATAACCTGGCATAATATCTGATTACAATATTATAGTATACAACATTGATGCCAGAGCACATATATGATACAATCACAAAGATTGGACGGCTGATGCGAAACTGTTTTCATCCAGCAGCATGGAGTTAAAATGTAAATTTTTTACTTCATGTAGCAGAAGATATTAGGTATGTATTCATCACACACATTTTTAATTCTTTTATTTTATGTAAATGTTTAATTAAAATAGATTTTTTGTGCATAGTAGTATAGTAATCAAATATATGATAAACTTAAATTATATGTCCATACAGAAATTCATTTTGGTTGTTGTTAATTCACTCGCACTTAATCCTGCATAATAGGTACACTGTTAAGTCCAGTAAACATGCGTCTGGGAAAAGGAAAAGTAATGGGAACCATAAGAGAAAACAGGTTAAAACATTTTATTTTCAAATGTAGAGATGCCCAATCAATGGGACACTAGCCACAGCCTGAGAACAAGAAGGCTGATCAAGTTTAAACTTTGATGACAATGTTCTCAGTTATGGCAATATGAAATGCTTACTATGCGTAGCTGTCTTGATTGTAGAAGTTATTAAAGAGGCTGTGACCTCTTAACAGCTTAAGCTTACTACATCTGTAAGCTTGCAAAAACAAAACTAGAAAAATTCTCAGCAGATAGTACTTTTGTTCTCTGTTACAATTTTGCTAGTAATAGCAGCAGTATCAGCTTTTATAGATGTTAATAAGTGTTTTTTAATTTTGCTTTTTACATTGTCTGCAAAATGCGAACAAATGACATCGAAATGATGTGTTAATAGATACGCTTTCCCATTATCAGTTTACTGTGAACCAAAGGCCTTCATCACTTGAGAGTTTTGCTTTCCGTTCCCAAATCATTGTGCATCAGCCTTATAAACTAATAAATTCATAGTTATCACAATGCGGTCAAGATTATTTCTTCCAGTTCCTGTTCTTGAATAAATGCATGGTGTATCTTGATCTTGGGCAATTTACAGGAGTCTAAATAGGGAAACTGAACCACTTCTTAGTCTTAGGTAAATTATATATTAAGACTACAGTAGTGTTCTATTGCCACAGAGCCTAAGATAGTAACACAACACTCAAAACTGTGTTGTTTTCTGTGGGGTTTGCTGTCCAGCAGAAAGATTTGGCAAAATGCTTACTATGTACTATGTTTATCACATTAAATGTTTCAACTATTTCGTCAACTTCATTGGCCTGATGGGTATGGAGATAAGGTTGGTATCTTGAAATTTAATAATATATTGCTGTGTGTAAATTATCTCCTACTGTTAAAGCCTGGTGCACAACTATCAAAGAACGGAAAGAGAAACAGGAACTAAAACAGAAACATATACAATCAACAAGAAGCTTTCCAAAGTCAGGGAACACCAACAGGAAGGTTAGTCACATTTAACATTTCTCATTTCTGATCATAGCACACTGTATGCAGTGCTTTAATTAATCTTTGGAGATAGTCAAGGAGATCAAGACCCTTAAATCGCTAAAACTTTCAATAGTAGCAGCTTTGGAAAAATAAAGCTTAAATTACTTTGGTAGCTGCATAGGTTTCCATCGTCGGTTTCATTTCTGCTGTCAACAGCAGCATTTAATTTTAGAATCACAAACAGTAACTCTCTCACTTTTTATAAGATTTAGCATGCTGTTACTGACACGGTTTCTAATTTCCATCCTCAGTTCATTGTGAATTAAAAGCTCTCAACACTCAAGTATTTTGCTTCCTCTTCTCATTCTGGTTCACATTCCCAATTTACTGTTGAGTAACCTTAGAAATCTAGAAATTCCAGTTATCAAATTGAGGATGACCACTGCTTCCCATTCCCATTCAATTGTGCGCCATGCTTGAGTCTATCAGTTTCTTCATTCCTTGTAACAATTTTAGTTCAAAACACAGGATGAATAGTTGATGGAATCGCAATGCAATAGTAATCGTTAAGAGAATCTTGTGCAATATCCCTTCAGTGTCTCTCTTTCTCTTCCTTCTTCTAGTGTAGTGGAGCGTATAGAGCATTACTTATTCAATACTTACCATGGCAAACAGCAAGGCCACACCTCCAGAATATACAGCATGCATAATCAGACTTCCAGTAGTATAAACCACTATTATGGAGACAATTCCAAATAGGAACAGCACCAAGCCGAACACGAACAGGTAGATGCCTGCACCAGTAATATCCCACTGCAAAAAAAAAAACCAAAAATGATTTTAGCCCATGCATAGTTGCCAACTTCCCTGAAATGGAGAACCATAAAACTTTATCTTGTCCAGCAAAGGCTAATATTTTTGCAACTATATGAAATTTACAATGTAAAATCTTCAGTGCAGTTGTGTACAAAAATTACATGCAAAATAAAAGGGAATTAAGTTTTATAAGAATTCTTGAAGACCTGGGCTGAAATACTTTCTGGTAGTACAGATAAACACATATAAAGCAAAGAACAAAACTTCCTAGGCCATACACAGATTTCTAGTCTATATTTTATGCTTCATAACACGAACTATACACAAAAACTGGGAAACATATCCCACAGCCATAGAGTGTGAATAAGCTAAACAAAATATTTAAGGGAATTGATTTTACAATTCACCTCATCCATTACTGTATGTTCACACCCACTTACCATGTGAAAATTTCAAGTGGTGAAATCAAATTTTAAATCTGTATACATCATATGCAGTGCCTTTCTTTCACAATGCAGTTCGCATGCCAACAGTTACAGCTCGGACTCCTGCCAAAACAATTAAAATATCCCCACAAACCCCTCACACTCTCATAGTTACAATTGCAATGATAATAAGCACATATCTTAACATAAGAGATGTTGGAAATGCTGTCCTTCTATCTGCATATTTCTGCCATACTATCAGAAAATTTTCATTTACACTCAACAGTTCAATATCTTAAATAGAGTGAATTTCTCACCTAATATTTTCTTTTAACTCTTCCTACGTGTGAGGTTTGTTGCACATACTTAATTTTTCATGTGATCATCAGAGACTGGTAAATTTCTGTAACTGGATTTTACGAAACCTCAATGATACGAGTAATTGTCCTACAGTTAATATTCTTCTCTAACTATACTCGGCGCCAATCAAGAAGGTGATTGACAGTTACTAACCATGTGGCGGAAAGCTTTAAATGAATGGGAGGGGATGAATACGTCACAGCAGTCGTCATAGCAACCATTAGAAGGACCAATTAGAACTAAGACATTTCTATAGCAACGATAGACGCAAATGCGCTGTTGCGATATCGTAACACGTGATTGGCATGACGTGCCGGGCGAGCGACTGTTGCAGTAACATGAACTGAAGTCTTATCTTCTGCTGTGGCTGCAGTTATAAACAATTCCTTCTTTTAGCCCCAGCTTGCTTGTGTGTTTGTATCAGTTTAGAGATTGCCTGCATACTGAAAAGTTCTTTTGCGTCGTCCTATTTGTATGGTATTTGCCTTGTGTTACGTGTATTTGAGTTCATGTATTTGTGCGTGTGTGTGTTATGTGAGCATTTATAATTGTGTTTAATGGATATTTAACAATGTCCAAAAATAGTGACAAAGATAGCGTAGCCAAATGAAAAACTGGGCGCACTCGGGAACCAAATAAGTCTATCAAACGAGCAGCAGCAGCAACAACAGCAGCGATGCAAGCGATTCGGAAATCAGTGGCATTTTTCCATTAGAATAAGCATCAATATTTCACAGGTATGTTTCTTCTGTTAACGCAGATCTTTACACTGATATATTCTTGCATGATCTATCCTCTGCACGTAGATTCATTATTTTACAATTGTCTTCGTATACGAATATAAATAGTATCCGCTCTACAATGCAGGCGCAACCCAGTCTCCTTCGACATGCTCTCCACGTGGTTGCGATGAGCGACAACGTCGCCTCTCTTGCTCCGCAAAATGTCAATCACCTTCTTGATTGGCGTCAGGTATAGATGGTTCCATTTACATGGTTATGTTTCATTGTAAAATAACTAAGTCCAATTTTACACATGAGATTTGCTTACTTGACAAAAAAACTGATGTGTGATGTGCAGTAAATACATACAGAATAATACAACCTATATTTTTTGAAAAAACAATAAATGCAGGAATGACTTACACTACTTTTTCAACAGCTGATAAGACTCTGAATGTCAGTCTGGGTTTTACCAACAAGACTTTTGCTACTGTGCACACAGTTGACGAGTCATTAAATTTAATTCAGGAAATTTTTGAAGACAGGATAATTAGTACAGGATTGTGACCCTTAAGATCCCCTGATTTAACTACATATGATTTTCATTCATGGTGAAAAAAATAAAGTATAAACAAAAAACCTCCATAAATTGGAAGAACTAAAAGAGATCAGGCGAGAAATTCACTCAATTTCAAATAGCAAACTCTTGAGTGTGAATGAAAACCTTCAGAGAAGATGCCAGAAGTGTGTGGATACAGAAGGACGACATTTCCAACATCTCTTATATGATATGTGTAATTGTAACAAACTATGAGAACATGAGACGGTTGGAGGGATATTTATAAGTGATTCAGCAGGAGAGCGAGTGGTAGTGGCCAGCATGCAAGCAGCCATGTGGTGGCCACAGTAAGAAAGAAAAGCAATGTATATCTATACATATGTCCTACATTTCATGCACGAACATAAAATATCATTATTCCTATTATTTATTTGTTATAAATATAAACCTCATAAATGTGTGGAAATGACATCACTCAGTGGCATGAAATAGTAGGTGACTTTAGATCAGAGATTTTGTTTTCATTTCTCTAGCTTAAGCTTCATTACATTTCAAAACACAACATATTTATTTACACCTGAAAACTAATTTTATTACTTTTTCTCATGAAATGAGAGTATTATTTCAGCAAATGGCATTTGTAGATTAAACAGAACTTTGTATTTCTTTGCTGTTTTAGTGACTGGAGTGTTAAGCTCTTAAGGTATTAACAAACATGTTTTAATGAATATTCTTTGACTATTTTCTTAGAAATATTAGGAATAACTGCTTCAGACCCTAATAACCTATTCATAAAAAAAGCAGTATGCATATCTAATAGTTTATTGGACATTGTAGTACAGGCCCTTAATCTCTTTACTGACGATATCCTGAAAGTAATCAGTAATGCAAACAGGCATATTCCACAATTAACAATACTGAGGTTTGAGGTTTATTATTTGCCAATGACTTAGTACAGTGAAATCTAAAAATAACATACCTCATTATAGCATATAAAGGGTAGTTAAATTATATTCAAACCCACTCGCGGCCTCTCTCTGCTGCGCGAGACAGCCGACAGTCGCCGGGGAAATTATGCCGGCAGAGGTGAACTAAAATCCTTACCTAATAATAGATGCTGGAAATGTTGACCTTCTGCTCTCAAACAGGCAGCATATCTCGTGTAAATATTCTCGCTCACTCTCCGAAGCTCAGCAGCAGGAATTCTTGCAATTTCTTGCACAATGTTTCGTCTAGTTCCTGTAGTGTGTGAGGATTGGAATGATACAATCTGTCTTTTAAAGAACCCCATAAATAAAAATCACAACTCGTTAGGTCAGAAGGACAAGGGGGCCACAAATCAACACTAATTATTCTGTCATCAAACACCTCTCTTATTGCATGTAATGATTCGTCAGCCGTATGTGCTGTTGCAGAATCTTGCTGGAATCAACCATACGATTTCTTTTCTTCTGTCAAACGATTACAAAATGGTCTCAGAATTTACCTCTGAAGGTCAACATTTCCAGCATCTATTATAAGGTAAGGATTTTAGTCTGCCTCTGCCGGCGTAATTTCCCCAGCGACTGCTGGCTGTCTCATGCAGTAGACAGAGGCCACGAGTGGGTTCGAATATAATTTAACTACCCTATATTTCATTCTTAAGTATAGGTTTTAAATCACCCATTTAATTCCATACAATATAATGCAAAGAACTTTCATCTTTACATACATGTTAATTATGAACATTTCAAAATTACATATGCAATTTTTATTAAATATGCTTTCTTTGATAGTGTTATTTCATCTATTCTTGAAGAAAAATGTCATTACATATTGTGTATTAGTATATTTTTGCTTCAATTTAAAACCATTGTCTGGAAATGAACTGCTCAGTAAGTTCTTTTCTTCTCTGAGCAAATCTATGAAGAGTACAACAAATGCACTTTCTGAGGCTGGCAACCTGATATTTTCATGCAATGATATGGTATTGGTTAAACCATAGCCTTCTTTCTAAAGAAGGCTGTGGTTAAACCCAACTGCACTTCTGTTTCGCATTTCATTTGAATTAAAGGTTTGGTTTTCACATGGTTTTTGTTGTTAAACACAGGAAGATAGTTAAAACTATTAAAGTTTGTGTCTTGCATTTTTATTGAGGAAGATAGTTAATAAAGTTTGCTGATAGTTTTTGTTAACTTTGACAACATAATGGAGGTCAAGAAAAGGATCTCATTAGTGACAATGTCCTGATGATGAATAAGGTCTCATAGCTCAAAAACAAATTAAAGAACCCAATGACAATTACAATAACAATGCAAATAACCACCACAGGCCAAAGGTGTAAACATTTCTGCATCAAGCAAAACCAGGGAGTTTGCAACATTATTGGACATCAAAGACTTCCAAGCAAGTGATGGTTGGCTTTTTTGTTTTCGGGAGAGATACAGCATTTCAGAAAACCGTCAGTGCAGAAGGAAGAGATGTCAACGTAAAAACTGCTCGGTAATGGAAGGAAATGTAGTTTAAGGACGTCGTCATAAATTACAAGCCAGAAGACATTTTCAACACAGATGAAACTGCTTTTTTTTTTATAAAATGCTGCCAAATAAAACAATGGCTTACAAGGAAGAGACTCGTACTGGTGGTAAGCAATCAAAACAGAGACTGACAGCATTCTACTCTATTGCAATGCACAGGTCCGAGGAAGCTGAAGCCATTCATAATAGGGCACTTTGCCAAGCCAGGTGTTTTAAAGGTGTTCCATCTCTGCCTGTGAAGTATATAGCTAACAGCAAAGCATGGATGATAAAAAGTCTGTTCGCAGACTGGCTCTTGAGGTGGATAAAGAGATGGGCAGAGATAAGTAGAAAATCCTCATCATAATTAACTGCTCTGCACATAAAGTGGACTGTAGGTTAGAAAATATCAGGCTTGAATTCCTACCTGCTAATTGCACTCAAATGTTACAGCCACTAAACCAAGGAATTATCCAGAACGTCAAAGTGCTCTTTCCAAATGCCTGGTGCAACGTGTGCTTACCAACATAAAACTTAAGCTGCCTACCAACATCAATATTCTGTGTGATATCCAAATGATAGCAAGGGCCTGGTAGAATGCGAAAGCAACTACAGTTGTGAATATCGGGGAAAAGCAGGCACTCTAAATTTTCAGGCAGTTACAGCACCAGATGAAACTGTCTCTTGCAAGTTATGGAAAGAAGTTGCAAAGGAACCGTATCTGCCATTCTCATTAACTTTTGAAGAATATGTCTCTATGGAGGTAAGGCAGGGACAACACAACACCTTATAGAGAAGGAAATAGTGAATCTTTGACTATAACATTCCCTCAAGCCGACGGAGATGACAATGAAGAGGAAGAAGTTCAAACTGCAGCCGAAAATGCGTCTTCTGTTAATGCAATGAAGCACATACAGCAGTTAAGGCAATATGTGAAGAAAACTGACAACGTGCCAGAAAACATTTTGAAGTCGCTTAGTGAGCTTGAACAGCTTATGGAAGAGAACTTATTGTTAAAGTCAAAACAAAACAAAATCAATGACTTCAAGACCTGCGTGTAAAGTGGAAAATATCACCTAATTTTTGTGTGTGTGCGTGTGTGTGTGCGTGTGCGTGTGTGCGCACGCGTGGGTGTGTGTGTGTGGTGCACGTGACAATGGGCTGTTGTGCCACAAAGTTTAGTTTTTAAAATATGCATTGTAATGTTCTAATTTTTCTTTCAATTGACAAGTCTGCCAATTATAAGTGTCGTTGGATTCTAATGAATTTTTGTATTTGCTAAATCCCTTTTTTGGTATAACACACTTTTCAGAATAAAGTATAAATCTTATGATTTTCTACAAGTACTTTATACTGAGATTCCATGTAATAGGATACATACGAAATGTTGGTCTAATGAAATCAACTGAAGCAATATCAAAATTAAAGAATGGGATCCAAGAATAAATATTAGCGAAACGAACTTACAGCAGCGACTCAAGTCAGCAGTTGAAGATGTTAAAAATGGAAATGATTGATCTCCAAAACATGTTTCTAACTACTGTAAGATACGAATAATGGTCATTAATCGATTCAAAAGCAGTATAACATTACACCATTGTCCTTTATCTCCTAAATAGAAGTATAAAACCTGTTATGTATTAACACAAACTCCACATACGTCAAGTTGTCTGGTTCATATGTATTCTGGTAAGCTTTGTAAGTACTTTATTATCTGACTATAAGCCAAAGAGGCGTGGCAACAGTGTGCAGTGCAAACAAGCATACATCTGGGAAGGGAAGGGGAGAGAATCGCTGAAAAAGTGGGGAGTATTCGGAGGAAGAAAACATTATATCATCACCACATGAAAGTATATTGGTGCTCCAGAAAGAAATGCAAAAATCAGTGGAGGGAATCAAACTGAGATGTAAAAAAACTTTAGAGAGGTTTACACCTTTCAGTAATAGAATGGGATCGCAATAGCGGCCAACAAGGAGATTGGGATTTTGGAATTGTGAAAGCCAAACCAGCTGCTTCACAATTCCACAATCTTGGATTGTACCATCTTTTAGAGAAAGATATATAAATGTTAAAAGGATAAATATACGAACATAGAAATCATAATGGGGACTTTAACATAGGAACAGGGGAAAGAGATAACTAGAGAAAGTAATTAAAATTATTAGAGAAAATAATGTGAGTAAAATATGGAAGGGTATAAAATCAATATATCCAAAGAAAAAGAGATTAGGAGAAAAGAAAGTTGATGGTATGGAATGAATAAGAATAAATGGTAATGGATGGTTAAAAGAAGAAAATAATGTAAATATAAATAAATATAAGAATTACTAATTGTATGAACATGTAATAGTAATCTGAGAAGACATCTAATATGTAATAACTTAATGCTCAATAGATTAATATATTATTATAATCAAAGGAGGGGAGATGACTATAAAATGGCCAGGGCCAGAAGCAGTCATTCCCAATATAAGTGTAATTATTTTGGCACTCAATAAGTATTACATTACATATTACATAAGCCAAATGCTACATTCAGTTGTATATAGACATTTTTCACATTTATAGTGATTTATAACTTTCTCCTTCAATATTTTCAGGCTTAATACTCACTTTAGTCTGAATGGAGAAAATTGAGATCCCAAGGCACACTACAGCAACAATTCCCATAGTCATGAAGACTATGTATGTGTCGTGGAATGCTGATATTGCTGCTGCCAAATATGACATCGAAAGGGTCTGAAATTATGAACAAATGTTACATAATGTTTAATAAGCTTTAAGATAAAAGTTCTTTAAATTCTACATATAACACTTAGAATACATATACACAGTCTACCATTACAGCAGTTCATTAGAAAAATTCAAGAAAGAAAAGAGAAAACAAATAAAATACTGATGTTGAGATGACTTTATTCAAGCTCTTTAGATCAATACTGGGCTGATGCATATTTGCTGGTATGGGTATAAATATGTTTTCGAAGCTATCATTGTGGGAAAAAGACAAATCTATTGTATCAGTGTGCTTGTTGCTAAAAACTAATATACTATTTGGAACATCTTATCTACTTCTCCCCCATGTCCAGCAGATATTTGAGTAGCCCAGTTACAAATATAGTGAACTCCATTTCTGAAAATTTTACGAGAGGCAAAATGTGTTCCATATATTTCCCACCTATGTTTGAAGTTCATTTTTGTTCTATAGATTGTAGTAATTTTCAAAAACATGTTTATAATTGCTTTTTAATGTTATGTTGCACAGCTTTTGTTTCTCAAGTTGGAACGGTAGCACTAAAAAACAAACTTACCTTTTAGTGATGCTAGTGTTACAATTCCAACTCAAAAAAAAGAAATTTAATTCAAAACATCAACTTCCATATATGAGGATCGGCTGATAAGTCCCGGGCCTCTCAATGAAAACAACATTTAATTTTTTTTTTTTTTTTTTATTTCTCAACATAATCTCCAGAAAGGTTAATACATTTGTCATACTGGTGTTCTAATTTAATTAAACCATCTCTGTACTGCGATTTATCAAGGTCCTTAAAATAGCTGTTTACTGCATCAATGGCCTCCTCGTTGCTGTGAAATCTTCGTCCTCCAAGAAATTTTTTGAGATTAGGGAACAGGTGGTAGTCACTGGGTGCTAGATCTGGCAAATAGGGTGGATGTTCAAGCAATTCAAACTTTAATTTGCAAATTTTCCCCATTGCAATGACTGAACGATGGGCCGAAGCAATGTCGTGATGAAACAAGATTGTGTTTTTGCCAAATGAAGTCTTTGTCTCTTCACCTCATCACTCAAACATTCCAGTAAGCTTGCGTAGTAGTCACCAGTGATACTTTTACCCTTTTCCAAGTAATCAATAAAAATAATTCCCTGTACTCGCCATAACCTTGTTAGCTGACAAAATTGACTTTGCCTTTTTTGGAGTTGGTTCACCTGGCGCAATCCACTGTTTTGACTGTGATTTACTTTCTGGAATGTAGTGATTCATCCATGGTAATAAGCCATCTCAAAAATTCATTGGGATTTTTATGGTAGAGCTCCACATTCTTAACAGAGACAGTTTTCTGTGCAATGTTTGATCAGGTGTCAACTAAAGTGGCACCCACCTCACACAGACCTTGTGAAAACCAAAACATTACTTAAAATATTACCTGCACATTCTTTTGATATGTTTACAGCCTCTGCTATCTCAAACAACTTTAATCTGCAGTCTTCTAGTACTAAACAATGAATTTTTTCAATCATCTCTGGAGTTATGACTTCCACAGGGCATCCAGAGCGAGGCTCATCACTAGTGCTTGTACGTCCCATTTTAAACTCTGCAACCCACCTTTTAATCATTGAATATGAAGGGGCAGAGTCTTTCAATGTACTGTCCATTTCCTCCTTGGTTTTTTTAGGCGTTAAGCCTTTCCAATGCAAGTATTTAATCACTGCTCGTTTTTCCAAATCCTCCATTTTCGTGAAAACTCTAAAGTTATCTTATTTAAAATGCTGTCATTCAAAAACTAAACAAGCTATGGATATAAGCTAGTCTAGAGTAAAACTATACGATGCTACCGTCTAACCGGCCTAGTGGCGCCATCTGTGTGTGTGAGACCCGGGACTTATCAGCCGACCCTCATACAAATTATATTATGTTGCAAAATTAAGTAGCAATTCGCAATTAAGATAATAGGAGTTGGCTATGTTTGGAACTAAGGTATGGAATTATACAGCCACTTCAATAACCTCACAAACATCTTTAGTGTTTCCACTGAGGCAATCACAATACAGGTAAATGAATCCAATAATAAGACCTACAACACTCTTCTTTTTGACACTATACAACCAATTAAACAACTTCAAAACTATTGTCCATGTTTTCATTAAGGCAATCACAACAGTTGATACACGAACATCCAGTTTGGTGTCATTTTCATCTATAATCCTCTTAAACCATTTCAGCTGTTCAATTTCATACCATTGCTCACCATACTGTTTCTAAAATAAGTTCTTAACATCTTATATCTTTGAGGCCTTCACTAATTCAGTTGGATTTATATATTATGGTTTACCTCTTTTCATCATTGATAAAACAAGCAAACCATTGAGATCATGTCTCAAGACATATCTAATTAACCACTGCTTTTACTCCATCGAAGATTAGCTTGAATATAAGAGTGAACTATGAGAGTGACTGAAAAATGTAGTAATATCTATTAGTGTAATGTAGGCGTCACCAACTAGGCGTCACTTGATTTTGTGCTGGAGCAAGCAGGTTGCTTCGTTGTGGTTTGCTTGAATTGTGTTAGATACCAATTAATTACCAAGAGACCTAGTAGTACTAATAGCATTTTGGGTGGTACAAAATTGCTGGGGTCATCAGCGCCACTCTCTGGCTACATATTTATTTACATCTTAGTACAAAAACAATACAAAATTTGAACACCACAAGTTCAAAAGAGGAACAAAAATGAAACACAAAATTATGCATTCTAATTCAGTACACAATGGTAGCAAAATATTTAAGAAAATTCAGAACAACCAAACAATAGCGAGTGAAAACACTGGGTTATTAAATTCCATCCAGCTCAGAAGCTTCTTCCGGAAAATCTCTAATTTCAACACGCACAGGTCTGACAAGTCCACCAAACTTCACTGCAATAGAACAATTATTCTATCAAGCATGAACCTATAATAGGTGTGTATAGGTATTAACCTATAAACAGTGGATTGCATATTTCAAATGCAAAATGTTGCATACCGCCACTCCACAGTTGAAGGTCATGCAGTCTACAGTAGCTGATTCAGCAGGAGCAACAATCAAGGTTACTCTCTTTGATTTACTCAAAAAGCAACCAGTTGGTGACACCTGGTGTAGTGTAATGTTTTTATATCATCAAAATCTTAATGACTGTAAATTAGGTATAAAGAAATGCAAATATCTATTAGTGTAGTGTAATGTTTATGTTTATTGTTCAATCTTGAAAGACATTTGTACAAAACAATTTCACTGATCAATTGTTTTAAAGGGAGTTGTGCATCAAATGTTATGATTTTGTTTTTTCCCCTACTACGAGAGCTGTCCCAGAAGTATCCGCCCTAACAAAGAAAACACAAAAACTTTGGGAAAAAAACATCTTTATTTCTCCACATAGTCTCCTTTCAGCTTGATACACTTTTCCCATTGATATTCAATAGTTTCGATACCCTGTTTATAGTGAGAACTGTCGAGTTCTGCAAAATAGACATCAAATGCAAACTCCACCTCTTCATTGTTGGCAAATCTTTTACCACCAAGCCATTTCTTCAACTTTGGAAACAGAAAATAATCAGAGGGGCCTAAGTCTGGTGAATAGGGTGCATGAGGAAGCAATTCAAACTTTAACTCATTGATTTTGGCCATGGCGATAATGGATGTGTGAACTGGTGCATTGTCTTGATGAAACAAAACTTTCTTTGTCACTATATGCAACTGTTTTTGCTTGATTTCATCATTCATACGCTGCAATAAGTTTGCATAATACTCGCCATTGAGTTCTTTTCCTGTTTGAAGATGATCAATGAAAATTATCCCACAAGCATCCCAAAAAACTGACACCATGACCTGCCTGCAAATGGAACTGTCTTCGCCTTCTTTGGAGCCGATTCTCCCCTTTCAATCCACTGTTTTGACCATTCCTTCGTCTCAGGTATAAAGTGATGGACCCATGTTTCATCCATGGTTATGAATTGACGCAAAAGCTCTGCTTTATTGCAGCGAAACATCGCCAAACACTCGGCTGAAACATCCTCACGACACTGCTTTTGTTCCATTGTGAGTAAATGCGGCACCCATCTTGCACATAGCTTTCTCATGTCTAAATTTTCAGTTAGTGTACGATGTACAGCACTTTTTGAAATGCCTACAATGTCTGCTAGCTCACACACTTTCAGTCGACGGTCATCCAATACCATTTTGTGGCTTTTCTTCACAATTTCTGGAGTGGTCACCTCATTTGGTCGACCACTTAAATGTTCGTCTTGGCAGCTCATACAGCCTTGCTTAAACTCTGCCACTCAATATTTTATTGTTGTAAACGAAGGAGCAGACTCCCCCGGAGTAGAATCTAGCTCAACTTTAATATTACTTGGACTAAGACCTATCAAATGAAAGTATTGTATCACATAACGATGGCCAGTTTTATCCATGTTTACAAATTCGCTGAGAGAGTTCACTATTAATGGCTGCCAAACAATTACTAAACAACGTAGCATCGTCAAACTTCAAGCTTAAGCTTTATAAGGGTGGTACTTTCTACCATAGTCATTTGTTTGAAACAGCCACCACTATATATACATCAGGTCGGGTACTTCTGGGACTGCCCTCGTATTGAGATGTGTCCCATAACATGTACGTTATTGTGGACTAAATAAATAAATAATAATTACTTCTCTATCCCTATCTTTATATTGGGTATACAAACCATTATTACTAAAGGTTATTTTTCGGTCTACTACATTTTAGTCGTAAAAAAAGTGTTTTATTTATGGACGCTCTTTAACTGCTGTGGTCCTTGGCATCCATGGGCATGAAAGACCGGAAATTTTGCTCAGAGGCCTCTTTATCAGGCTTGAGGTTCTTTTACGTGCCATAAATTTAAGACACGGGAGCAAGAAAAGAAAGTATTGTATCTATACACTTCTTGTTGAAATAAAACTTTTAATAAACATGAATATCTAAATTAAGAAGAAAGAGCTTCAGCTTTGCACTAACATAGGGCATATACTGCTATCTTCAGCCTTATACCGGTTATTCAAAAAGAAGGAACAGATTTTAAATATTCATTTTTAATAAATGACAATAGACAGCGACACACATGACACATCATTGAATAGAGGAAATCTCAAAGTTTTAAGTCCCACCTATTACTTTCATTCAGTGCCTACAGCGGCGCTGTGTTTATGAGAAAATGGCAACGCCACAGGAAAAGTCGTTTTGTATGCTGCATTATACAAAGAATGAATCCATTGTTTCATTGCAGCGTGCATTTTGTTGCAAGTTCAACAATGAGCCACCTAGTCATAAAAAATGTACAATTGATTTAATAAATTCGTACAAGATGGTTACATATGCAAACGGAAAAGCATAACAAATGGTGCTCATTTTAAATGCATAAAATAAATTTTTGAACTTTTCTCTATTCAGTGATGTATCACATGTGTTGCCATCTATTGTCATTTATTAGAAATAAATATTTAAAGTCTGTTCCTTCTTTTTGAATAACCCTGTATTATATTTGTACTCTACATTAGACATGTTTCCGATTCTATAGTGTTTATACTTAATGGATTGAAAAACTTACAAATATGGACAGCGTGACGATATTGCAGGGCCAAGTTCGTCGCACACTGGAGAAGCAAACCAGGGTGAAGTATGTAACCACGAAAATAACACTGGAATCAATCAAAGCATAATTAATTTTTATCCTAAAAAGGATTAATCTATTAACATGGAGCTACACTACACAGCAATATTTTGTAGAAATAAACAGACATGTAAACAGAGACAATAACATTCTCTTCTTTGTAAAAAAAACAAGAGTTGGAATGAACTAAACACTCTTAAGGTTTCAGTTACTATACATATTCTGCAAGAGCATGCTTTGCTTTCATAGGATGTTGCCTCCATGTCAGCTGCTGTTGAATGGCTCAAACATGAGGGTCTCTGACGACTCGGCAAAGTTCCCGGCAGCAGCAGCTTGAACAAATTCACATATCTATCCATATCCATAGGAATATCAAAGTTCATAACTTTATCTTAATGCTTCTTGATTAAAATTTTCTACCATACGTATAATTCCTTTGCATTTCTTGTGGTTTTTAATAGTTCTACATCACTGTTTATGTTGTGATGTGTGTTCCAAAAAGGTTAACTTCTGCAGATTTCTCCGTTTGCTTATATTTAATTTCTATTAGGCGTTCTTTCAATATATCTGCAGTAGCTGAACACTCAAACTTACATCACAATATAAACAATGAGAAAAATCACAAGAAATGCCAAGGAGTTAGATGCATGGAAGAAAATTTTCATCATGAAGCATGAAGATATATTTATAAATGTTATTATTCCCACAGATGTAGGGGAACTTTGTCATGATGTGAGGGACCCAGTTTCCGTCCAGTTACATTAACCAACTGAGCTACCATAAATTAAATTGGTTTTATTTATGGACGCTCTTTAACTGCTGTGGTCCTTAGCATCCCATTCTCTATTGGGTGTGAAAGACTGGTAATTTTACTCAGAGGCCTCTTTATCAGGCTTGAGGTTCTTTTATGTGCCGTAAATTTACGACATGGGACCACTGGCTTCCCTTCTGAAGGAAGCCATGCTAAGGATTTTTACGTCCGAAAAAACCCTTGCCCTCCGCTGGGTTTGAACCCGTGACATCAGGAACTAGAGGCTAGCATGGTAACCACTACACCATGGAGGACGACTACTGAGCTGCCATGGCAACATGCCGGTACGACATTAAATTCCCCAACTGACTCGCATTTTTCCTGGTAAACCACAAGAAGATCTCAAATTATTTTGAGGTGACATACCCCAATGACTTATGTCATAAGTACTTTTAAGTCCCAGGCTTCATAGTTTAACCAACTATTAGGTCAATTAATTACCATGAACGAAGTTGATTATTCACAAAACTGTATTAGAAATCAAAGGATGTGGCAAACTGAAGAATGTAAAGGACCTCTAAATGATTTATCTATGCATATAATAAAATTGTAATCAAAGTTTTGGATAAATAATTGATACTTATGTGCATATGAGCTATTATGAATCTAAGATTCACATTTTTAAAATATATGTACTTGTGTAGGTGGATGTCTTACATTTTTAACTTTTCAATGCAAGAAAGGCCAAACCAAGAGTTTGGTATAAAAGTTAACATATCTTATGTCTCACTTAGAAAATAGACTATATAATTATATGGTATCTTAATTACTTACACTTAAGGGGAGGTTCTAATTAATGTCCTATTACTGAAATTTTTTATAAAATTTTACAAAATTTATGTTTATAAACATAATGTTTTATAATTTGAAAATGTTAATAGGTTAAATACCGAGAGAGCCAAAAAACTATGAACCAGCTGTGCTGTGTTTTTCCTGTCCGCATCCTCGGCACTCGTTGCCATCTGCCGCTATCATAGAAAGGTGCGGACGAAACCATATAACATTTTTAAAACTACTTTTAAAGGCTTTGCTTACCAAGTTTAAGAAAGGAGATGCTGAAACTGGCCACCATCATTGTCCATACATTTTTGGCACCTCTTTAGGTAACTATCCATCACTCACCGTAGTTCATGTTAAGAAATGCTGGTAATTTTCTGGTGGATATTTGTTTGCAGTGTCTTGTTGAAAAAAGGCAAAATCTTGCTCCTGCCTGTTAATTCTCTTAAAAAGGGGGGCAGAATTGTATTCACATATGTACGGGCATTAACTGTTGATCCCCAAAAAATTGGCCCTATAACTCTTTCTCCGCTCATGGCGCACCATACACCAATTTTTTTTGTATGAAAGGGTACTTCATGAACAATATTAGATTTGTCAGAGCTCCAATAATGATTTCGTGTACATATTCATGATGGTGGAACCAAGCCTCACCCATGAAAAATATTAAATATGGGCCTATTTCGCCATTGTGTACACTATTGAGACTCCACTTGCAAAATGTGCACCTAATTACAGGATCATCTGGTTGAAGAGTATGTGCCACAGATATTTTATATGGTTCAGCAATTTGGTAGCTATTCGCGTAGAGCCTATTGTGAAAGATGCCTAAGCAATTTTTGGGGAGAATTCTCCAAACGATGACCAATGTCGTCTAATGTTTCTTCGGTAAGAACCATATGCAGTCTTTTAGATTTTTTAGCCTGAACACTTCCCGTGGCCTGAAATGTATTATAAAGTTCATGATTGTTGTACAGCCTGGAACTTTTACATCTGGAAATCGTTCTTCAAATCATACTTTCACTTGGCGAGCTGACTGAGTTAACACATACGAATCATAAATACACACTGTGCAGTATAAAACATATACTGAGCCATAATACACTTTGTGACTAAGTACAGGACAAAATAATAAATAACTCGTAATAACTGAACTACATCACATCACCGTCAACTCAATACTGCACTTCACACTGCAGAGAAAAACCACGTCAACAGCATGACCTTGTTTATAGCAGCAGCGTGTTATCATGTTTCCACACAACCAGTGGAAAAACACTGCACAGCCGGTTTGTAGTTTCTTGGCTCTCCTGTTATTTAAAATGTTATACTAATTTTTTGTTATTATTTGTGTGCAAAAACTGGTTAACATGAGAAACATTCATGACAAACTATGTATTTAGTAAACCATGTTCAAAAGTAACAGGAGAACTGCTCAAGTTGAGCAGATACCAGCTCAAAACAGTAGTGGCATTCCTTGCAGGACTTGCACCGGTAAGGAAACACTTAAGTAATATGCGACTGTATCAAGGGAATCTTAGACTACACACTCTGCAGTACAGAGAGTGAAACAGTGCATATACTCAGCAACTGTGGAGCACTGTCTCATAGAAGACAGGTATCTCGGATTCCATTTTGGCTAATCTGAGAATTTGCAAGCTCTTCCCCTCACAGGACTGTATCTATTCATTAAGAATACAGGATTGATGGGATAGAGCTAATAATTTTGTAGGGCAGCACAATAAGTCAATGGCTACAGTGCATACTGGAACTTACAAGATGGGCTACAAGTTCATGTACGGTTAAACCTTTTACTCGTCTTCTAATTTAAAACTGCAGATAAAGTAGTTTTACTACTCGTTTTCAAAAGCTGCCCAAAGGGAGAGCAAAGGAGTGAAGTTGATGGAAGCAAGGAAAGAAAGAAATAGAAAATGTAGAGGGAGAGAAAGACAAGGAAAGACAGTGAGAAAAAAAACAGTATCCGCATTCATACAACAACAAGAGCAGACTGCAGGTTCTGCCAGTATAAGAATAAAAAGATGTTCTAAAACAAATAATTTCCATTCTATTCAACTGAATAGTTTCTACTTCTTAAAGTTCCTGATAATTGGAACATTTTTATAAATAGTTCAACATTGAGAAGTTTTTTAACTTGTTAAATAAGCTGACACACCGAATGCAAACACTTGGCATAGTTACATAATACATCACTTACTAATATTATTTACTGGCAGTATTAGGATGTCCGGTTTTATATTAAACCTGTCTTATGGAACAATTTCTGGAATTTATGAACTATCTAAAATATGTAACTAGGTGCACCTATGAAACTAATCACAGAGACTTCTTACTCCCCAAAGTGTAAATGGTCACAATGGCTAGTCAAGCTCTGAAACTGGCAGATGAAATAAAGGATACTGAAAAAGCACAAAACACTTGTTTCATTTGATGTCACAGTACAATTCCCAAGCATCCCTACACACAAATTAGAACATCTACAGAAATGGAGGCTTAACACCCATGCGAATACAAGAATAAATTCATGAATCTATCCATCCAGAGGATCTATCTTTATCGTGTATCTTACTTGCATTTTTCCTTATACATTTGAAGTCCTTTAGCTCTATTGTCGCCTTTCCTTCCATCTATGTCTCTCTCACTCCTATAATATCCATTGAGCTTATCACCTATTGTATTTCTCCAATGCCTACCTTACTTTTTAACCCTTCCACATTCCAGAACATCACTTTTAGCTCCAATCCTTATCTGGAATTTGATCTTTCCACAAACTTAAATTTCTCCATGTTCTGTCTATATCTTGTTTCCTTTGGCCTCACCACCCCTTATTTGTATTGCACTATATCTTCCACAGAAACTATTTTTAAACCTTTTCTTTTGCCAAATCTTGCGCTTTCTTTAAATCATTCACTTGTATAATTTTCCACCTTGACCTCTGGCCTGCTTTTGCCCCACTGACACATTTCACAAACTCTGAAGCATGCTTTGTTGCTCCTGACACTGATCCCCCTCTTTCTTCTTTTTCCTCCCTCCAGACCAGTATTGTGTCATCGCATGCGGCTCTCTCCTACCGGCCCTTCCAGTTCCACTTCTACCACATTCTGAGTTGTCTCCTCCCCTCCAACTACTGTAGTAATCACAGTCGTTTCTGTATTTTGAATCTGTACAGCTAATATTTTCTTTTGACGGTCAGTACATTGACTCCCTTGCTCCTGCCATTCTTCCCTTTGCAAAATTGCTGATGTCTATGCATTCCTGGTCAGTCATTTATCCTTACATTCAAACTCCATTTCTCTCCTTCCAGATATAATTGAAGTCCTTTCAAATATGCCTTATTTGTTTCTGATCTAGCTTCTTTCAGTTTTATAAGTATTGCTTTTCTTAAGTTTTGTTCCTCCTTGCCGAAATCCTGCTCAATGAAAATTTATGTACCTCTTAACTTTTTCACATTGCTTAATATCTGCAATATTATATCCAATGTTGCCAATTTTACTAATATTGGCCTAGATCTTTTCTCCTTTCTGCCAAATCTGAATATGTCAATTTCCCATCCATGTAGTTTAATTTCAAGCTGTTTCTCTATAAATTCTCCTGCAATTTCTCCCAGCTTTTTGTCTACATCCTCTTTGACTCCGAATATTATCACATTTAATTTGCATTGCCCTGCTTCACAATTTCTCTTCATTATCTCCACTCCCTTCCTGCATTCTTCTAATTCTTGGTCCATCTCCCCTTTTAGCATTTTCAATGCACCTTTTAGGTGCTCTGTATTATTGTATATTCTTGTACCTAGCTGCTTCTCCATTGCCTTTAGTTCAGATAACTCATTTGTTATACTTTTTAGCATCTGCAACTCTTCATCCAGTTCTGTCGGTCCCGGGTTCAACTCAACTCCTCCAATTATTAAAAGGACAGAGTTTGCCAAATTTCTGTTGTAACCACTAACGTGCCTTTTTTGCTTAGCATTTTTATCCTCCTGAAGCTCCATATACTGATGCATTAACTTGTAGTTCCACTACCATCTTCGTACGCTTGCCGAGCGCCACAATTAACATGCCACACTCTAATGCTGCTGATACCAGAAAGTTAAAATTTTATCAAGTCTTCTTTCCCATTCTCAGTTTCCAGAAAAGCTTTCCATTTATTGAGAATGCTCCCATTATAATACATGTATTTTAACTTAAGAAGCAGCTTTTAGAAACAGAGATTGCTAAAGCGTCTCATGGTTATTAAAAACATGCCGCTTATATTCATGATAGCTGTGCCATCATTCCAAGAAATTACTTAGACAACACACTAAACTTTTTTCTTAATCTACAGGACCAATTAGTAAAACTCAGGTTGCAAACAGAAAAAATGAACAGCTACAACGTTAGACTTGAAAATCTTCAGAATACGACTCAGCTTTAGCACACACAGAAAATACATATCAACAATTACATAAAATGCAATAGCATCAAACTGAAACCATACCAATACACCATATTCAGCAACTTCATACACAGACTGGTCAACTTCCAATGAACAGAGAAGGGCATCACAAAAAATCAGCACATCGTAAGTCGTTGACATCTTATTCAAAAAGAATGAGTAAGGAATATACAAAATAAACTGCAAGCAGTTTAACACATTCTACATTGGAAAAATTAAGTGGTGTTTGGATACCCAGGGAAAAGGACATTTCAGGAGCATTAGGGCAAAAAGAACTCAGTTAATGCAGTACACATTTGGCAAGAAGATTGCAAAATTAATCCAGAACCTTAATTACTCAAACACACAGCAGAAAATAGAAAACACTCAACACGGTAAAGCTTTCTCATTATAAAGAAACAAACATTGCCTATTCAACTTTGAAGTACCTGCTGGAGATAACCCCACCAAAATGTTCAATGCAGCTCTGCCACAAGACAGCAGCCCTCTAAAGTTCCTTCCACCAGCAGTCAGCATCCAGTTGAAGATAAAAATTATGTAGTGTGTAACTAAGCTGACTCAATTTCCATTTAATTATACTAACTACATCACTATGCACACCTTTAATGTCTAAGAATATAATGTTGAAACAGCAAAACCTGCCCAAGCCAGATTTCTATTTCAGATAAAAGCTTTTAGTCTGGTGGAAATCATACACTTTGTGTAATTTTTCCAGAATAATACAGAAACAGTCTGCAACTGCTTAAAATGGAAATATGGAGTATTAAAACGCATTTGTTTTGGGATATGCTGTGCTTCCAAGAAAACTACAAACGTTTTATGTATTTTAGTTTGAGACATACTGTACTGCAGTATGTCCCAAATATAAGTAACTGCAAATGTAGGTCATTAAGCTAAACAACATCTTTTTGTAAACCTATATATCTCAGTGAAGAAATTCTCAAGGATGAAAGAAAAAAGGTTACAGTTGCAAATCTGTGTTTTTCTTCCGATTGTCTTGCTGGGAACAGTGTATTGTGAGAAGCTGTGCATTTTGTAATAAAGGATGTTGTGTAAAAATGTAGCACTTTCTCAGATATGTCTATAGTGTTAAGATTCCTAGTTAACTGTTGTGATGCACGTATTAGTGCAAGTACAAGGACTCAAATGTACAATGTAAAAGCTCTTAATTAGTGTTGTTATGAATATATTGGTCGAAGAACAGAATGACTGAAATGATGTAGGTAACATACGTAATATGTACTAATTATGTAGTGCATATGAAACTACATGAATGCCTTTAAAAAAAAATTCATGATATTGAAATTATTGGCATGGTGTTTGCATTTAATCTTAGAAATATGCATAGGAAAAAGTCTGGAATGTATAAATGTACAAAAAAATTTAGGAACATAACACTGCTGTATTGAACAGGTTTCACTGTACATAAGAACATAAATAAAATTCATTTTTTAATTTAAAATTAATTTAAAGGGTACTTACTAGGCAACCATAAGGAAAATTCCATTTCTTCTCACAAAATAACGTGTTGGCTCACTGAAACCAAATGAGAATAACAATGTAAATTGCTCTATCAATATATTCTACCTGCAAATACAAAAATCTTATTGTTACATATAAAATTCATACTTTTTTATTCTGAGAATTTTGTGGCCAATGATTACAAGGGTCACTGGGAAAAGTTCAAGATGCAGATAAACTACTTGTTAAAACCAGTCTGACTGGTGGAGTTTTTCAAAGTATTCACCGTCACACTGTATGCACTTTCTCATTCTCTCAAACCACTTTTGAAAGCACTCCTGCCACTCATTTTCATGCAGGCATAAAAGCTCACTTTCGTACACTGCAACTGCTTCTTCAGGGCTTGAAAACCTCTTTCTGCACATACAATTTTTTACTACTGGGAACAAAATGACACATGGAGACAAATCAGGACTGTATCAGCTTCACCTCTGTGGACTTCAGAAACTGGATCTTGCATTGGCTGTGACTGCAGAGGCGTTGTTGTAGTGGAGCAGAATACTTCAGTGCCCCATCCTTGGTCACAATTTACGAATAAAAATTAAATTTAGTTTTATTTATGGATGCTCTTTAACTGCCATGGTGCTTAGCATCCCATTCTATTTTGGGCGTGAAACATCAGTAATTTTGCGCAGAGGCCTCTTATCAAGCTTGAGATTTTTTTACTTGCCATAAATCTACATCACGGGATCACCGGCTTTACTTCCATTCCAAAGGATTTTTATGCCCGAAAAAAGCTGTTGCCCTCCTCTGAGTTTTGAACCCACGACCTCAGGTACTGGAAGCTCACATGGTAACCACTAAACCACGGAGGACAACACAATTGACGAAGCTTCTCAAAAACTTGTGTAAGCAAATTGTCATGTACCAGTGTGCAGTAACTGTCCTTTGTTCTACAAGAGGAATGGTAGCCACCATTTCCTTCCCGACACTGCATGGACACTTCACTTTGGTTGGAAGATTGTCATCCAAAAAGATCCACGCAGCCAACTGATGCTTAGTCTCTGGGTCAAACTGGTAAATCCAAGTTCCATCACCTGTGACAATGTCAGAAACCTGCCAAGAATTGCCTCCGTCAAATCCAACCAGCATTTCTTCACACCATTCAACATGGGTGCGCTTTTGCACATCAGTTAAATTGTGGGGCCACCAATGGGATGAGACCTTCCTCAGAAAAAGATAGTCATGCAGTGTTTTGGAAATGCTGGCGATCCAATCTGCATTGTTGCCTCAATTTCTTTAAATGTCACGGGGTAGTTTTCATGGATCATTTTTTGCACAGCAGCTACGTTTTCCTCAGACACTGCTGTAGACAGAAAATTCTTGAAACCACTAAAAAACTGTGGCAGAAGAAGGAGCAATGTCCCCAAAACTCAGTTTCAAGCGCCCGAGACTTTAGGTCTCATTTAAACCACTTTTAAAATTATTGCACGAAGCTCTCTTTCCACCTCCATTCTGGAAATCGCTCCACTCTGAGGTTGTTAACCTTGTGCTGTGGACTGTGAGGAGGGGAGAGGGACGCGACGCTAACTGCTACACTGTTTTACTCATAAAGGATGTGGCTATGCAATGGTGCAATCCATTTAATTGGATCGACCTTAGTTTCCCATACCTCAAAAGTTCCATAGTGACCTTCGTATATAAACAGTATGTGGAAGGAAAAACTAGAACATCAAATTTGCAGCTGTATGGTTATACTTCTTAGCTATTTCTATATTTTAAGTGATTGGATTTTCTTGCTGATGAGATTTCTGCTAAAGCCATTGGTTCCTGGCGAGGGAGACAGAACGCGTATTTAAGGTCATCACAAATCCAAATTGATAGCTTCCAAACCACTGAAAACAATAGTCACTTCTAATCTCTGCTCACAAAGACAGAGAATTTTACGACTGATATTTTTTCTTTCTCTAAGTCTTAGTTATTAAGATTCTGAATAAAATGTTTTATTTGAATTTTGATCTGTATTCTTTATTAATATTGCTAGTGATTTGTTCTACTCACTCAGTTTTAGTCAGTTGTAATAAATTATATCTTTCACAATAGTTCCGTTTAGGTCACAATGTAGAGAAGTTAAAGGTGACTGTGCATGCATATGTGTGTGTATGCACATACACACACATATGTGTTGCTCAAGATTTGATAATGAAATCATCTTTCTTCTTGCTTCCCAATATTTTGGCACTATGCTTTCATAAGGTTGCAGAATTTAACATACTGTTAAGTGTTGCATATCCATTTCTTCATCTTGCTTGCATAAACAGCAATATGGAGAAAGGAGAATTCCAAACCTATGGAGATGCTTACTTAAGCAACTGTGGCCTGTTTTATGTCTGAACACTGCTACTCTGTGATAGCCAATCCAAGACCGACTGAGAAAAGAGGAGGGAGAGGAGTACACTAAACTCTGGCTAATCCGGCCTCTAGTCACTCAAGCAGAAATGATGGATGCAACAATGTTAGTTAATTATAATGTTATACAATGCTATATTTGAAATTGTGATTTCCTTTTCAGTTCAGTACCACAGCTTTTAAAAGGAAACACATTGCAACAGACCACAAACAGAAAGAAAAAACTTTGGACAAGCTGAACCAAGATTCTTTGCAGAAAGCCATTGCAGATGAGTACAATGTTAGGCAAGCAACCATTTATGGCATCAAAAAGAAAGATGTTATTCGACAGTATGCAAGCCATAGGGAGAGCAAATTGGGAAAATAGAATGTTATGTGAAAGAGTAAGAATGAAGAACTGGACGCAGCTGTTTATAGATGGTTCATACAACAACGCAATAAAGGAATTTTAATCAGTGGCCCGATAATAAAGGAAAAAGCACTTGCATTTAACCAGCAACTTGGCAGCAGTAACTTGTTTGCAGCAAGCGAGGGGGCTATCAAACAGGAAAAAAGGACACTGCATGTAGCAGCTCATAGTCGCCAAGGAAAGTTGCTCAGTTAACGAAAAAGATGCAGAAGAGTTTGTAAAGAAGTTAGGGAAGATGATGGACGAAAAAGATTTAACTTCTAACTAAAAATTCAGAACATCTTTCTCAGTGAGTGATACTAGTATATGTACACACTCAAGGACTAAGTTTTCTATGAAAATGAATGTATCTTTGGATTTAAAGAAGTATAGTCCGTATGTATTTAAACTAAATTTCAGACAATTTAAATAAATCCAGCATCTATATGTACAAGGAATGGCCACATTAGTGAGAGTCTAGTGTAATCCTCCTTAAATAAACCTTGGTCCATCTGGCCCGGAATGGAGTACCTTGTAAAAGGGTCCCTTGCCGGGGTTAGGGTAAAACCTCAACAGCTGAAGTGGCAGAAAGGATCAAGCATCCAAACTGGCAACTCAAGCAGAGGCAGCACAAAATCTCTTGCTGGCTTGTCAAGCACAGAGGAGGGTCTCATATGAACATCCAATGAGTTTTAAGTTGATTAATCAGCTAAGTTACTTTTTCTTTATTTTTTTCCCTTAATAATAAGCGTGACGGGCTATCATACCTTGAAATTAAAGTATATGGATTTTAAAGTCATTTTATTCATACATTTTGACCATTATATAGATGTTCTTTCAGATGCTTTTAAATCACCAAAAAAGGTTAAGTTGTTTTAGCTAAGTTTATCAATTGGTTGTGCTGTTGATCACACTATTGGTTATTAATGTTTCAAATACAAAAATTATTTAGAACAGATAATGTCCACAAAATGCCATGCAGAGGTTACAGAACACATATTACAAAGAAGGGAATTGAACTCTACTTACTGAAACATAAACCAGGCAATGAAGATCACTGTGGTCAGAAGCTGTAACATCAATGTCAGGTAAACTTTGCGTATGAACAATGCTCTGATTGCCTTATCTCCAAACGATTCCCCAAAAATGTCATTGCCACTGCTGGTGGTACTTTCACCTCCACCCTGGTTGACAACATATACAACGTTGCCTCCATTCACATTTCGAACTGGCACTGGCAATGCCTAAAACAATGACCAAAGTTTAAAATCCTAATTTCATGCATTGGTTTGTCTTCAATGAAAATACACTTTTTTCCCCCTAATTTGTTAATGCAATTGTTAATCGGAAAGAATATTCTTTAACCATGCATTCATTAGTGAAGCCATAAATAGGTTAATGGATTAAAAAAAATCTGATGTGTTACACTCACATGACTTTCCCTACTCTTGTACAAACTATTTTTACAAACGTTTATTCTCCATGTGCTTCATGTTACTCGAGATATCGAGATGTCAATCTTATTGCTAATTTTCTTGTAGATGCAAGGGGAACATGGTAGGTTATGAGCGATAGTCAAATCTTTTAAGCGCTGGTTGCTATGTGGCGCAATCTATTCCGTTTGCATATCCAGGACATAAAAAATTGAATAACGAATTTGAGAAAAAGTATAAGTATTGGAAAATTTAAGGAAATAACAAGCAATATCTCGTAAATGGTTCACTCAACTAAAAAAATGTATATGACATAAATTGTGTATTTTAACGCGATCTACATTTTTTGTGTAGTAAAATTTTGTCTATCTCTTATGGTTTACCAGTTATGCAAAAGTCGTTCTCAATAAAGAATACTTTTGGAGACATTCCCAGGAAATTCAAGATATACATTTTATTTGTCATAAAAATATCTTAAACATATGATATTTTAATCAAAATTGTTAGAGCCATTTTTGAGAAAATTAAAATTTTCGAAAAATCTTCCATGTAAAGGGTACTCTGGGGTGAGGGGATTTTCTTGAAAACCTTCGTGTCGCATCCTTGGAAGATACTGAACCTAAATACCAAGTTTGGTGTTTATCCGACTGTTCGTTTCTGAGTTATGCTGTTCACAGACACACAGACAGACAGACAGACACACACACGGACATGTTTCCAAAAATGCTTTTTTTGGATTCAGGGGGTCTCAAAACATGTATTTCCAGTGAAATCTCGGTATCGAAATTTTGGGTGGAATACAATACTTCCCCTACTTACTATACGTAGTAGAGAAAGTAAAAAAGGCTTCTTGATGATATAATACAGAAGGACATATAGGAATTAGGAATAACTGCAAATGTTAATAAATAGACCTGATTTGTTGCAATTATACAATTTATTAAATGAGTGAAATCATTGCTCAAATGAGCTCAAGTCTACAATGTTGAGATCTACTAGACATTTGTATTCTAACGAACATTTTATAGTGGTATTGTATACATATTATCCTGTAAGCCCATAATAACTATCAAGCTAGAATCACATTATCGCCACAGGCACAGAACATGAGTTCTCATGCAGTCACATTCCAGAGTCAAGAGCATGGTGCTTGTTTTTCCATGTATTCTTATTGCTTAGAATCATACTACCACCACTTATTTCTGTAGTTAACGAATAAGTGATACGTTACAAAAATCCATTCAAACCCTAATTATTGTGCTCACTTACTCTGAATGTACAGGATTCTATAAGGAACAATGGCCAAAAGCAAAAAGAAGCCTAATGTTAATGAATACAAGGCAGCTTTGTCAAATGTTGAAATACTATGTAAAAGGAATGCACATACACTATGTGATCAAAAGTATCCGGACACCCCCACAAACATACGTTTTTCATCTTAGATGCACTGTGCTGCCACCTACTGCCTGGTACTCGTCCGCGACCTCAGTAGTCATTAGACATTGTGAAACAGCAGAATGGGACGCTCCGTGGAACTCACAGACTTCGAACGTGATCAGGGTGTCACTTGTGTCAGAAGTCTGTACGCGAGATTTCCACACTCCTAAACATCCCTAGCTCCACTGTTTCTGATGTGATAGTGAAGTGGAAACGTAAAGGGGCATGTACAGCACAAAAGCGTACAGGCCGAACTCGTTTGTTGACTAACAGAGACCACCGACATTTGAAGAGGGTCATAAAGAGTAATACGCAGACATCTAACCAGACCATCACACAGGAATTCCAAACTGCATCAGGATCCACCCCAAGTACTATGACAGGTGTAAGGTGAGAAACTTGGATTCCATGGTCAAGCGGCTGCTCATAAGCCACACATCATACAGGAAAATGCCAAACGACACCTCGCTTGGTGTAAGGAGCGTCAACATTACACGATTGAACAGTGGCAAAACGTTGTGTGGAGTGACAAATCACAATACACAATGTGGCGATCCGATGACAGGGTGTGGGTATGACGAATGCCCGGTGAACGTCATCTGCCAGCGTGTGTAGTGCCAATAGTGAAATTCGGAGGTGGTGGTGTTATGGTGTGGTCGTGTTTTTCCTGGAGGGGGCTTGCACCTCTTGTTGTTTTGCGTGGCACGATCCCAGTGCAGACCTACATTGATATTTTAAGCACCTTCTTGCTTCCCACTGTTGAAGAGCAATTCAGCAACCGTGTACTTTTCCTTGCAAGTGAATAAGGTGATGGTTGCCCAACAGTAGAATGCATGCCGAGTTCCTGAAGCTACAGTAAATGTGTTACTGCAATATGGGAGTTCATTAATTTCTGTTATAGCCTTCATCTGGAATGAAGGTGGTAAATGAGAGTTGCCACACCATTACAACCAGGGGGAAGAGGAGTGGCCACAATCATATGGTGCTTTGACATGAACCAGCCCAAACATGATTTTGTTGCTAAACATTAATGCACCACATGTGTATGTTACCTCATTCTTTGTCATTTACGTTTCACTCAGCCAGAATCCCAGAAGTATCTGCACAATAGAGTCAATTTATATCTCAAAATTATCAAATATCACTGTTAAACATAAAACATACTGAAACAGATTACCACTGACTAACCAGGAAACACATGATTATGACTAAGATGCCACAGAGATTTTAATACTATGCAACTGCTTTCATTTGTGACAGAGATAGTGACATTTAATCTGTTGTCCAATAACGATAAAGATTCCAAGCTGCTGCCCCATGATAATAAAAAAAGAGCTCTAGACACTTACATTAACTGACACTTTTAATTTTCAGCTTTGTAGATCATTTATATCCTATATTTCTTAAAATATTTTAATGAGACAAAAACTGAACTAAAGAACATCAGCCATTCGCAGTTAGAATGCAGGCATAACCAAAAGCATCCAGAGGCGAGGTAAATTTAGTTACCAACTGAGCATTTATGGCTGGATCTATCTAATGCTTTGCACGATTGTCAGATGTAAGCCAGTTAAAACATATTTAAGGGGGATTCTCAGTCAAAAGTTTATCAGGTTGTACACATGTACACGTGAGGAGTTCCACTTTATTATTATTTTCGTATAATATACAAATTTGGCATTGAAACAAACACTGACAGATACTGAAATAATGTCCATGTTCAATGAATTCATGATGGTTCTTCTTAATTCCAGTTATTTGGTTCAGAAGAAGAAAGTGACATACAAGCCCTCTGCAACAAGCTGGGTGCAAAAACAGCACATTACTCTAAGTAATAACTACCTAGATTTGCAGGTGATGCATGCTGTTATCAATACTAGTACTTTAATTGATAAGTTCATTTCCATTCAGATAAAGTTTCAAACTTTATCATACACAGAAAACCTATTTAGAGTAAACCAGCAAGTATGTAATACGAATGTTTATATTTTAAAAAAATTGAATTTTATTTATAGATGCTCTTAAACTGCTGTGGTCCTTAGCATCCCATTCTATATTGGGCATGAAAGACTGGTAATTTTGCTCAAGAGACCTCTCTATCAGGCTTGAGGTTCTTTTATGTGCCATATATCTACAAAACGGGACCACCAGCTTTATCTCCCTTCCAAAGGAACCCATGCTAAGGATTTCTACACCTGAAAAAATCCATCACCCCCTGCCAGGTTTGAACCCGTGACATCAGGAACTAGTGGCTAGCATAGTAACCACTATACCATGGAGGACGACCCAATGTTTATATGTATATAGTTTTTGCACCTAGCGTCTTAGTGATCTGTAGTTTGTTAATATGCAATTCAAAACTGGCTATTGCCTCAAAAACAATAGGAAAAGCTACAAAGAACAGCAAAAACCAGTAGAAATTAACAAAGAACAACAAAGAATTTTAAAGCATGCCATTAAATAAGGAATGAAAGCTTGGTACAACTATAGGAATCGAAAATGTAATGGATCTGCATTTAGATAATGTTTACTCTCGAATTTTGACATTGGCTAACCCACATTATGTTGGCTGAATTGGAAGCAGGTGAAAAAATATCAATGGTCACTTAAACCAATGAAGTCCCAATGCGCAAAATGACTGCCCACTTTGTAATCGATATGTATTCCCATTCTTGTCACTGGGCTGTTGTCAATCAAAATCTAGTATCGTGCATTGCTTCCCGTTCTCGTTTCCATTTTGGTTACTGTTCTCAGGCTATTGTGAACTAGGGGTTTTTGAGTTTTTCTTTTTTTATTTTATTTATTTATGGACACTCTTTAACTGCTGTGGTCCTTAGCGCCCCATTCTATATTGGGCGTGAAAGACCGGTAATTTTGCTCAGAGGCCTCTTTATCAGGCTTGAGGTTCTTTTACATGCCGTAAATCGACATGGGACCACCAGAATTACTTCCCTTCTGAAGGAAGCCACACAGAGTTTTAGGCCCGAAAACATCCATCGCCCTCTGCCAGGTTTGAACCTTCAACCTTGGGAACTAGAGGCTAGCATGGTAAACACTACACCACAGAGAATGACAGCTATTGTGAACTAGCTTTTATAGCTGACTATCGGTTACAGTTCACATACTTATCTAGGCATTCAATACAAAGAAATAGATCACTGTATTTAAAAATCTGTGTTACTTTAACATGACTTTCTCTACCCTCGATCACTTGTTACGGGTATAAAAGTTACCTTTATGAAATGTTATTTTCCTATTTATTTCATTTTAATCAAGGTAAACCTTTCCTGAAATAGTTACATTTCATTATACAAATTGAATAGCGATAGTCATATGTTTTACAACTGGATGCTATATGCTGGCCTTAAAATTCCATAATCTTCCATACTTTTTACTCATCATGGGAAACAGCTGAAATTTGACAAGACATTAAAACAATTGCCAAGCATTTAACAATTTGAACAATTAATAATGGATATCTTGGAAATAGCTGATGCCACAAAAAAAAGTTATCTGAAATAAATTATGTGTTTTAAGGAGATCTACACTTTTGTGTAGTATGTTTGCATCTATCGCCTAACATTTAGCAGTTATATATTATACAAAACTCCTTCCAAATCAAGAGGACTTCACAGCCTTTCCCAAAAAATTCAAGATATATATTTTATTTGTCATGTAAATATCTTTAATATATGGTATTTTAATTAAAATACCACCTGTTGTGGGGCATGAAAATAATTTTGACAATCCGTATGAACTTGAAAGAAAAACAGAAGATATAAGAAATAGATCCAAAAAGAAATCCATTTTGGATTATTTTGGTACAAAGCAGTAACAGTTTTCATTCAGGTATAAAAGTTCATTCATATTGTTATTTCTATACTATGCACATAGTTATTAATGTTTAAATGTTTCATGCAGAGAAAGAATATTTATTGCATCTTAGATAACTCCACCCATACTATAAAAAATAATCAAATTAAAATAATGTAGGCATTACACAACTGCCCTTTTCCTAGCCAGTGAATAAGCAGAATTACAAAGGCAATGTAGTAGCAGCAATTAGTTTACACTCTGGATATCTGAGGTGAATACTAGGAATAATATAACAATGTGCATTTAGGAAATGTTAACCTCTTTCTCAAGGCATTTTTATCTATGCAAGTGATTTCCCACGATTTACATCCCCCTCATTTATACCACTATCTCCCTGGTCCCTTGAAAAGTGTAAAAGGGTGGTAATACTATACTTCTAATTTAAAGGTGTTACCTCATGTTAAAATATTCCTTCAGATTATATGGGGAATGAATACACATAAGAATGACTTCAATTCTTTTTTTACTTTCCCTACTACGTATAGTAAGTAGGGGAAGTATTGTATTCCACCCAAAAATTCGCTACCGAGATTTCACCGGATATACATGTTTTGAGACCCCCTGAATCCAAAAGAAGCATTTTTGGAAACTGTGTGTGCGTGTGTATGTGTCTGCGAACAGCATAACTCAGAAACGAACAGTCAGATAAACACAAACTTGGTATTTAGGTTCAGTATCTTCCAGAGATGCGACACGAAGGTTTTCAAGAAAATCCCCCCACCCCAGATTACCCTTTACATGGAACATTTTTCGAAAGTTTTAATTTTCTCAAAAATGGCTCTAATGATTTTGATTAAAATATCATATGTTTAAGATATTGTCATGAGAAATGAAATGTATATCTCGAATTTTCCGGAAATGTCTCCAAAAGTATTCTTCATTGTGAACGACTTTTGCATAACTGGTAAACCATAAGAGATACACAAACTTTTACTACACAAAAAATGTAGATCACGTTAAAATACACAATTTATGTCATTTACATTTTTTTTGTTGAGTGAACCGTTTTCGAGATATTGCTTGTTATTCCCTTAAATTTTCCAATACTTACACTTTTTCTCAAATTCATTATTCATTTTTACTTTCTCTACTACGTATAGTAAGTAGGGGAAGTATTGCATTCCACCCAAAAATTCGATACCGAGATTTCACCGGAAATACATGTTTTGAGACCTCCTGAATCCAAAAAAATCATTTTTGGAAACATGTCCGTGTGTGTGTCTGTGTGTGTGTGTGTGTGTGTGTCTGTGTGTGTGTGTGTCTGTGTGTCTGTGAACAGCATAACTCAAAAACGAACAGTCGGATAAGCACCAAACTTTGTATTTAGGTTCAGTATCTTCCAGAGATGCGACACGAAGGTTTTCAAGAAAATCCCCCCACCCCAGACTACCCTTTACATGGAAGATTTTTCGAAAATTTTAATTTTTTCAAAAATGGCTCTAACGATTTTGATGAAAATATCATATGTTTAAGATAATGTCATAAGAAATGAAATGTATATCTCGAATTTTCTGGGAATGTCTCCAAAAGTATTCTTCATTGTGAACGACTTTTGCATAACTGGTAAACCATAAGAGATAGACAAAATTTTACTACACAAAAAATGTAGATCGCGTTAAAATACACAACTTATGTCATATACATTTCTTTTGTTGAGTGAACCGTTTTCGAGATATTGCTTGTTATTTCCTTAAATTTTCCAATACTTATACTTTTTCTCAAATTCGTTATTCATTTTTTTTATGTCCTGGACATGCAAAGAGAATGGAATGCGCCACATAGCAACCAGCGTTAAAATATTTGACTATCGCTTAAAAGCTACGATATTTCCCTTGCATCTACAAGAAAATTACCAATAAGATTGATATCTCGATTAACTTGAAGCATATGGAGAATAGGCGTTTGTAAAATTAGATTGTACAAGAGTAGAGAAAGTCATGTGAGTGTAACACATCAGATTTTTTTTATGTCCTGGACATGCAAAGAGAATGGAATGCGCCACATAGCAACCAGCTCTTAAAATATTTGACTATCACTTAAAGGCTAGCAATTCCTCTTGCACCTCAGAGAAAATTAGCAATAAGATTGACATCTCGATATCTCGATTAACATGAAGCATATGGAGAATAAGCGTTTTTAAAAATAGTTTGTACAAGAGTAGAGAAAGTCATGTGAGTGTAACACATCAGATATAATATATATATATATATATATATTTTTTTTTAAGAATTCATGCTTCTTAAATTGCCTAACAGCTTCAAAAAGCATGGAGGTTGATTATTAACTTCTATCGTAGAATAGTAAAATCCATTTTGGGATAGTTTTAAACTATTTACTGGCCCGTGCAGATCTCTGCATGACTAGTATTATGGTCATGCACAGCAAGGTTTGTTGTAAAGCCATCATAATTATTTGCAAGATAGCTAAGGAGTAGATATCTGTACTCTCGTAAGGATGAGAAATTTTAGGATTTGAAAAATAATGGCCAACAGGAATGATAAGGCCCAACACCACAAAGGATACATACAATTCTTTCTTCTAGCACAAATACTTTCTTACTGTGTACAGAATTACCCCAAAAGATTATTACATAATGCAAGGGAAAGTGAAAGTAAGCCTTGTATGTGATTTCAAGGCATTTTGACTGAGAAGATTGTTGAGGTTTCTTAATGCAAAACACTTAATGGTAATGTTAATGTATATATTTCCATAATGTATACAAAATTCTTACAAATTTTAATACATTACTTTGAGTTGCTATTTTTTCTTTCTTTGGTCCATCATGCATTTTAACACCATGGTTTTTATACATGGTGGGTCATAACTTATTCATGTTGCTTTATTTTTCTAAAACATTTTTCTCTTACTCTCCCCATATATTCTCCTATTCTTTTTATACCCCTCTCCTTTTGTATTTTCATTATCCTAACTTTTAATACTTCTTTGTTAACATTCTCCCATTCTTTAGGTAAAAACTGATCTCTCCACAACTTAGTTTCTTCACATTCAATTATATAATGCAAATCATTTATCTGCCTCTCCACAAAGAGGACATCTATCCAAATTCACTCCCTTCCTATCTCCCCTTAGCCTATGCTCACTTAATCTAGACCAGGCCCACCCTTCTCTCACTAACCTATTACCTACATCCACATACTTCTCCCTTCCCCAGTCCACCTTTAATTGTCTAAATAGTTCCAAACTTTTCTTTCCTTCCAGACTGAAATAATTCTTGTTTCTCTATATCTTCTACTCTGTTCCTCACTTCTTTCCAGAAACCTTTAACTAACCCCTCCCTCTCCTCCCATAAGTTACCCATTCCTATTTCCTGTAAAATTCTCCTTATTCCATGAGCCCAATTCATCCCATCATTGGATTTTTCTTGTACTATTAAACATTGCTTCAAGATATTATGCTCGTCCAATGATTTCAATCTAGGCCAATATTTAAGTATCCTTTCTACTATCATGCCCTTGCTATCTACTCTTCCCGACTCCAACATTGCTGCTCCATTAGGTGATGAAATAGATAAACCTAACATACATTTACAGAACGATCTATGTACTTTATCAATCATCTCCCATCCTTTTGTCACTTCCCCAAATCTCTGATCCATAGACCATTTTTGCTTCAACCACAGCTTTGTAAACCCTTTCCAACCATTTAATTTGCATATCTGGTATTTTCTTTAAGCATATTCTTATAGCAGTCATTGCTAATCTTCCCTTAGCTAAGACACTTATCTTGTGATCATTCCATCTCCCAGTACTGCTTATTCTCACTCCTATATAATCAAACTTGTTTACTATTTGCAACTCTTCCCCTTCCACATATCACTTTTCCTCCTTCAATTTATAGCTCTTTTTAAATACCATTATCTTTGATTTTTTAAATTGTATTCTTAAACCCCATTTCTTACAAAATGATATATGATATGCAACACTTTTGTTAGACCTCCTACTGAAATAGAACCTACCACTAAATCATCTGCAAAAAATAATCCTGGAATTTCTCTATTATTTACTGTGGGTAAATATAAGTTATCCTTATTCAACTCTTCTAAGTTATCGTCAATAAATAAGTTAAACAGTATAGGGCTAAGTTTGCAACCTTGTCTTAACCCCATATTACTATCAATTTTTCCCATAATTTCATCACCATTCAGCCTAATATAAGACTTATTATTCATATATATTATTCTGTATTGCTCTAATGAATTTTGAGCTTAGTCCCTTACTTCTCAGTTTAATCCATAGTGCCTCTCTATCCATAGTATCAAATGCCTTCTCTAAGTCAATAAATGCCATATATACCCTACCTCTTTTAATACTTAAGTATTTATCTATAATAGATTTTATAATGAAAATATTGTCCACTGTTCTCCAACCTTTTCTGAATTCCTTCTGAAATATTGATAATTTATTTTCTTCCTCTGCCCATTTCTGCAATCTAGTTGCTAAAATTCCCGAATAGATCTTTCCTAAGACTGACAGCAAACTAATACCCCTATAATTAATGGGATCTTTGACACTTCCTTTCCCTTTATAAATGGGTACAATTATACTTGCCATCCAGCTATGTGGTACCTTTCCTCCTTCAAATATAATATTTATCAGTTTAACCAGTATCTTAGTCCTATCTCTATTCTCTATCCATTTTTTCCAAACTTCCCCTGGTAGACCATCAATCCCTGATGCCTTATTATTTTTAAACCTTTTAGTTTCCTCCCAAACTTCCATTATCAATATTTTCTTATCTAGGCTATCTATGTATTCTATATATAAAGATAATGGGATTAAGTTTGTTAATTTGGTTTGCATACCTAATAGATTTTTAAAGTAATTACACCATATTTCTGCGCAATAACATTCCCCCTTTTATTCCTATTAAGTTTCAGTATGTGTTTTCTCCAGCTAAGATCTTTATCTAAGTGAAACATAAGAAATTTTGTATGTGGTGCAATTGTCATACCTAAAAGTTAATTCATTTACTTGCTTATGCCTAGTTCTGAACTGAATAAAATTTGTTTTATCATAGTCTAAAGACAGTTTATTTGTATCAAATGAAGTATTGAGTTGCTTAAATGCTGTATTTACTAAGTCTATCAGTTGCTCATATGATTTTCCAGCTATATACCGCATTTGTCAGCGTATAAGATACACAATTCTCTCTGAAAATATGACCTAAAACAGGGTGTCTCTTAAATGTCAATAGCAAATTATTTATTGCGTCCATTTCTTCAAAATTGACATGTTTCAGTTTGAAGCAATTCCTTATTAGCTTCCTTGCAGAGGTGGGAGCATTCAGTTGTATGCAGACTATGGCTAGAAAAGGGCATTACTATACAACTGCATTTAAGCTACTAGTGAATGTGTATGCTACACAACACACGAACAGGGCTGCAGAAAGGCATTTCGGACCATCTCCAACTGAGAAAATGACAAAAACTTGGCAGAATCAGGATGAGGTTTAAAAAAAAAAGGAACTCGCAGTAATGCAATCCAAGAAATGAAACTGCTAAATGGTCAGAACTTCAACAACTATACTTGGATTTTAAACAACAGACAAGTGGGAATTTTAGTTTCTACACATATTTGTTACAATTGTTTGAGTTACAGTAGATTCATTAATTCTTCCCTAAAACATGTCTTAAAAATGGGGTGCATCTCAGATGCTAGAAAATACTGTACATCCAAAAACATATTTAATGTGAACTAGATAATTGCTGACAAAGATTTCACTATTTACTCTTGAATTTGATTTCTTTCACCTGCTGTTTGGTATGTGTGGTCTCTATCTTACATTTTGCAAAAACTTGTGCTTACAAGAAAACATGTAAATTATGCCTGAATTAATAGCATCATGCATCCCTTAGGGCTAAAACCAATTTCTGGGTTAAGGCCATAATTTAACAGGTACTGTTTGTGGACATGATTGTTAGTTATGAGGGATTATAGGATTCTTAATTATTGATTTTCTTGATTTATCCATGCTTGTCATATTACTGTTGATAGGTTAAGTTTTGGGTACTTAAGAAGTGACCATGTATGTAATTTTTAGTTTTGTTGTGTAAGAATGGTAAACAGGGTTCAGCCAATAGGATGTAAATGGTGAGAAGTAGGGCTGAATTCTCCAGGGTATGCTAGGTGGAACATGCACTACATGGGAGTCTTGCTATATATAACCACAAAATGTGAATGGCTGAAGAGATGTGCACATTGTTTTCACCCTGCGCTCCTGCTGCTTCTTTAATTTATTCTTCAGCAATAGAAACAGTTAACTTTATGAAGATTTTTGTTGCAAATTTAAATATATTAAAACTAAAGTATTCCAATCAAAACCGTAAGAGCCAAATTTCTATAATATATGGATAAGTTAGTAACAGTGGTGTGAATTTGAAATTATTTAGAAAATTTGAGTCGGAGTTGAAACACTTAACTCACGTACACGTTTTATCTTAATCGGTTTCAAGAACTAATTACTCTCATCATCAGGAGTGACTGACTGGTTGCTCGTGGTGTTACCTGGTGGTGGAGTGATTAATTTCCACAGTGGGTTTGGTAGCAACAATTCAAAATTCATTACACAGTGTTTGTGTTTTAATAACTTTCACAAGTATCCACTCTGTTGCTATTTTGCCGGTTTTAGGAGTGTTGCTTTTTTTGTTAAGTGAGCTTTGTGGCATCCTTAATAAGTCTGTTTCTTGAAATGTGCTATTTTTTTGTCAATGATTTGTTTGATGAAGCCATTGTTGTTCTGTGTTAACTATATGTTTGTATTCCATTTCTGGTAATAGTGCGTAAACTAATCTAGGGTTAAACTGTTTAAGACTTCATATTTGTGTGGGACTGGGTTGAAACTATTGTTTTTTCATGTAGTTTTCAGAAATGTGTTGGCTTCCTGTAGATACCAAAACTGAACTTGTTCTGGTTTCTAATTACTTTTAAACCTAGGAATGGTAACGTGCCTTCATTATCAGTTTCCCAAGTGAATTGTATAGTTTTGTTCTGTAAATCAATTCAAGGGCAGCCTTGTTGGGTACTGTTGCAAATACATCAACATATCTATGTGAAACTTTATAAATGAGTAGGTTTTGATTTTTGGAGGTTATGGTGCCATGCATTTTGTGTCTGGCAAAAGTTAGTGAGATTTTTTTCTTTAGTTTTAAAGTTTTTGTACTCATTTTTTGGCTTAAGATCAAAAGAAAGTTGGAATCATATTATGCCAGATGAAACCACTTAAGGCGTAAAACATATAGGTGATGTTTAGTGTTTCAATTCACTCAAATTTTCTAAATTTCAAATTCACATTGCTGTTACTAGCTTATTCATATATTATAGAAACTTAGTGTGACTAACAAGTCATATAAGAAAAACTCTGTTTTGGCGATCACGTGGTTCAATTGCTTCAAACATTGGTGAAAATGAAGGTAAGATTAGATTTATCAATTTCAATACAAAATATGAGTTCAAAATATGCCTTTCTTTCGATCTTGAGCCGAAAAATGAGTATGAAAACATCAAAACCAAAAGAAAAAAATTCACTAACTTATGTAAGACAAAAAACTCATGGCATCATAACCTCAAAAAACTAAAACCCACTCCCCATAAAATAATTAATCTGTCAAAACATACTTTCAACAACGCAGAACTTACAGTGCTAAACAAAGGTTTAAAAACTTGTGTAGGCTATACAAACACAGTAGAAGAAATAGTTGTATATATATAGATATTGCCACCATTCAGTTACATGAAAACACCAAAGAGGTAATTCAGAAAGAATGTACAGAAGTCCTTTAAGAAGTAATAGCTATCAAACACAATAGTTTCCCGAACAAGAAAATCATAAATGCACTCAAATACAAACTGGTAATTTATACTAAAGCAGACAAAGCTGGCAAATTAGTAATCCTTGACAAAAAAAAAAGTTACATTGACAGAGTGGAAAACCTACTCCAAGATGACACATACACAGAAATCAAAGCAGACCCACTAAAGTCTCAAATAAAATCCTTCAATCTCTCCTTGAATAAAGTTAAAACCTTAACATATAAAGAAAAATCCACAATCAAACCAAATCATCCCACATTACCAAGATTGTATGCACTCCTGAAAATCCATAAACCAGGCAACAAAATGAGATCCATAACGAACATTGATTTGGCCACATACAATTTGGTAAAATGGCTTGTACAGAAATTCACATCACTACCTATATACAGCAGTTTAAGATTAGGAACACTCTAGAATTAACCAGAAAAACAGAACATATAAAACTAAAATCGGAAGATAAACTAGTATCTTTTGATGTCACTGCCCTTTTCCCTACTATCCCAATACATGAGCTCCTACACCAACTGAAAAATTGGCTTACCCTAAACAATTTCCTAAACAAGGAAATAAATGATCTTTTGAATCTCAATATTCTGCAACACTCAGAACATTTCACTATCAACAATAAACAATCGGCAGACTTCTGGTTTAGCCATGGGCAACCCACTATCACCTTTCCTCGCTGACTTCATGAGTAATTTAGAAACACACATAACTACCTTCTTTCCGCACATTTACATAGTTTGGCTTAGATATGTCAATGATATATTTGCAATAGTACTCAACAAGCACAACCAGGATGCCCTGGAATTACTCCATTTACACAACAGCTATACAGTTCACTATGGAAACTGAAAATGAAGGTACATTACCATTCCATGATTCAGAAGTAATTAGAAAGTAGAACAAGATCAATTTTGGTATCTACAGGAAGCCTACACATTCTGAAAACTACATAAACAATAGTTTCAACCCAGTTCCACACAAATATACAATCCTAAACGGCTTGACCCATGGAATGGTTTACACACCATTAACAGAAACAGAATACAAACATATAGTTAACACAGCTATACAAATGGCTTCCCCAAACAAATCGACCCCACCCCAAAAAAGAGTACATTTCAAGAAACAGAAACACATTTAAAGACACCGCATAGTTAGTGGGGGTTTTGGGGTTGAAACCTCCCCCCCCCACCCCTTTGCTAAAAACAGTAAAAATTAATAGCAAAAGTAACTTCATTAAAATAATAGAATCTTGGGTTGGTGGGAATGAAATAATTCCCAACCATATCACCGGTAGTGCTATATTTAAGCTGCATGTCATGATACAAATTGTTTAAAAAATCCCTATATATAACCCACCCTTAATATGTTTCTGGCTATGTGCTCAAAAGCTCACCCAACAAAAACGCAAAGTTATTTTTAAAAAGTTCACTTCCCATCCAAGGACTAACTACAAATTCCACAACATCTTCAAAAAGCGATGTCTAGCTCCACAAAACAATTCAGTTTAGAGAAATTACTCTGCAACAAATCGAAGGACAAATATCTTAGAACAAAAAACAGGAATCTATCAAATTAAATGCTCAGAATGTGACCAAATCTATAAGGGAAAAACAAAGAGAAATGTAGATAATGATGATGATGACATGGAGTTTAAGGGCACTCAACATCTAAGGTTATTAGCGCCCTTACAATGTATAAAATATAAAATTTAAAAGCCAAAAATTAAAATTCCACACACACACCCGCTATGTCGAAAACAGTATGACCAACAGACCAAATTCTAAAAACTACCACACTAAAATTCTGGTCAAAAGGAGTAAAAACGACGTGTCAAGAACTGTAGAACATATGAGACATGAGCGCCACATGTCCACTGGGAAGGAGTTCCCCCATTAAAAAGATAATATAAAATCAAACAGCTCAAAGGCGCTCAGCGCATCAAATGCGACAGCTAAAACCAATGTCAGTGATAAAACGTAAAAGACATTCTACAGCATGCGCATCGTCTGCCAAAACATTGGCTATGCCAACAGGCAGACCCACGCGAATGCGCAAAGGAGCTAAAGCTTGACACACTGTTAAAATGTGACGCACCATTAAGGGTGCATCACACTGGCCACAGAGTGGTGCGAGGTCACCACTGAGCAGATATCTATGGCTAAAAATGCAAAGTCCGATACGAAGGCATGTTAAAATTACCTCTTCCCAACAAGAAGCACAGGAAGAGGCAGCCCAGACTAATGGGAGAGGTTTAACCTCCCGCAACTTGTTCCCCCGGAGAGCCGTACACTCATCGCACCAAAGCGAGAGGATGCGGCAACGTAAAATAATAAACAAATCTGACGAGGGAACAACCAGGTAAACCTTCTGGGTGATAAAATCGCCGATTTGGCAGCGGCGTCGGCAGACTCGTTCCCTAGGATGTCCACATGACCTGGAATCCACGCGAAGGAGATACTGATGCCGGAAACACCAAGCGAGTGGAACAGGTCATGAATGCGCTGTATGAGCAGGTGGTAACTGTACAGCGCACTAATACTTAGAAGAGCACTCACGGAGTCTGAACAAATAAAACCGTAAGTCGTGCCGCTGAGTGTATAAAAGAGACTGATAAATGCTAAAAGGTTCGGCGGTAAAAATTGAACATTGACCCGGTAAACGAAAGGTAAAACTATTTACACCACAAACAAAGGCACACCCAACTCCAGCATAAGTCTTAGATCCATCGGTAAAGATAACATGAAAGTCCCCAAATTGCGCCTGAAGTTCATAAAAGCTGTTCTAAAGACTGAAGAAGGGGTCGCATTCTTCAACATCGACATCAGCCCAAGCTGACAGTGGGCCTCAGCGCGCAACCATGGAGGAAAACGCATTACCCCCCCATTGGAAGGGCCGGCGCTGGCATAACGTCCAGATGTCAAAGAAGCTGTCGAAAGCGAATCCCTGGAGGGAGCAATGCAGAGGAGCTAATTAAATATTGCTGATCAAGGGACTCCACGAAAAATAACTCAAAGGACGGGTGATCAGGCAACCTTGAAAGTCGACAGGCATAGCTGCACAAAAGCATCTCACGCCTGGAGGACAGCGGAGGCTCTGCAGCTTCAGCATACAGACTGAGTACAGGGCTAGTTGAAAAGGCCCCTGTAGCGACTCTGATACCACAATGATGAATGGCATTCAAGCGACGTAACACAGATGGACGTGCCGATGAATAGACAATGCACCTGTAATCAAGTTTGGATCGGACCAAAGAGCGATAAAGATGTAGAAGGGCAGTCCGATCAGCTCCCCCAGGATGTGCCACTTAAAACACATAAAATATTGAGGGAACAGTCACACTTTGCTTTTAAAAAGGAAATGTGAGAAGTCCACCTCAGCTTTCGATCAAAGATAAACCCCAAAAATTTCACCTCCTCTGCAAATGGAAGGACCTCCAACCCAAGATGGAGAGAGGGCGGAGGGTAAACCTTCCGGCGCCAGAACTTGATGCAGACGGATTTCTCGGCGGAGAAATTTAAGCTGCTGGCATTACTACTAGCATAGAGACGGTCGATACACCTCTGGAGACAGCGTGCAGGCAGACAGGTCTGACTTGAACTACAATAAATGGCAAAATCGTCAACGAAAAGGGACAAGGAAATGCCAGGTGGAATACAATCAACAATGGGGTTGATAGCAATTGCAAAAAGTGTAACACTGAGTACAGAGACCTGCGGTACACCGTTCTCTTGAGTAAAACTACTAGATAAAACCAAGCCCACACATACACGAAAGACGCGGTCTGTCATAAACTCCCGCAGAAATATGGGAAGACAACGGCGGATATTCCATGCATGAAGTGTACGTAAAACGCTGCCCCTCCAACAAGTGCCATAAGCTTTCTCCAGGTCAAAAAACACAGCCACGGTTTAACACTTTCTCAGAAATCCATTCATAATATAACTCGACAGAGACACCAGATGGTCGACGGTAGAGCGATGGCGACGAAATCCACACTGAGCGTTCGCTAAAAGTTTCCGAGACTCAAGCCACCATGTCAAGCGCCCGTTGACCATGCGCTCCATCACCTAGCATATGCAACTGGTGAGGGAGATAGGGCAGTAGCTGAGAGGTAGTTGGTGATCCCTCCCAGGCTTAAGAATAGGGACAATGGTGGCTTCGCACCAAACGGAAGGAAAAAGGCTGTCTTGCCAAATAAGGTTATAGACCTGTAAGAGAAAGAGTTTACTCTCGGCTGAAAGGTTCTTTAACATCAGGACATGAATGCCATCCGGCCTAGAAGCAGAGTGCCTACAGCAATGAAGAGCGTGCTCCAGCTCCCTCATTGTGAAAAATTCATTATAACATTCTTTATTAGCCGACCGAAAATTATAGGTGGCGGAATCCAGTTGGTCTTTGATAGAGCAAAAGCCGGCGGAATAATAGTTCGGACCTGGAAACTGCCTCAAAGGCAGCACTCAGAGTGTTAGCGATGGCAGCCAGATCCACTATGGTGTTATTGGAAACCTGAAGGCCAGACACAGTACAATGCGACACTTTACCTGAGAAGCGACGAAGTTTATCCCAAACAACAGATCAAGGCATAAAGCGTTTAAAAGACTCAGCAAAACGAGTCCACGACACCTTCTTGCTATGCTGAATAATACGATGAGCCCTGGCGCTCGATTGTTTAAAAGTAACCAAATTATAAGTGTAGGGTGTTGCCGAAACACCCTAAGCACAGTTCTATGGGCACGAACGGCGCCCCAAAAATCCTCGTTCCACCATGGAACAGGTAGACGCCGAGGTTGAGAGGATGAACGGGGAATTGCGCATTCGGCGGCAGATAGAAGCGCAGACATAAGGTGCTGCACCTTTTGGTTAGTGTCGGTGAAGGGCTGGTCGTCAAAATACATGAGGCTGGAATACAATCTCCAGTCGGCTTTTGTGTATATCCAGGTAGGTACTCTGGAATGCTGGACGTGGTGAGACAGAAGAGAAACGATGCAGGGGTAATGGTCGCTGGAGTAGGTGTCAGCGACGACATTCCACTGTAGATGACTAGCAAGCCGGAGTGAGCAAACGGCAAGGTCCAGGTGAGAGAATGTATCAGAAGAATCAGAAAGAAAAGTAGGGTCACCAGTGTTGAGGATGGAGAGATTGAACTGGTAAAAAATGTCGAAAAGTAGAGTTCCCCTCGCACAAGTCCTTGACAAATCCCACAGGGGGTGATGGGCATTAAAATCTCCCAAAAGAAGAAAGAGCGGAGGAGAGAGCTCGAATGTCCGCGGGAGCGAGGGGAGACGATGGAGCCAAATACACAGAGCATACAGAAAAGACAAAGCCGGGTAAGTAAAGTCTTAATGGCAACAGCTTGCAAGTCGGACGTAAGTGTGAGAGTCTGAAAATGAACGTCATTACGCACTAATATCATGACACCTACATGAGCAGGAGTACCCTCAGCCGGTTCAAGGTCGTAGCGAACCAGCTCCATAGCCTCCTCGAAGGGAGGTCCCATTCGCTCACAGCCAGAAACCGACTCAAGAGCCGAGAATCAGTTCTGGGTGGCAATGGGTGAAGGGGGCCGCTGAGCGCGGCTTGTCCCAGGAGCATCCTGGGATAGTGACCTTCGAGGAGGAGGAGAAGGTGAACTTTTCTTGCCCGCGCACGCAGAGGGTCTTTAAGGAAATCTTCCCTGCCAAGTTTCTGCTTGGGCTTCTTTTTGGTGGCTTGAGACTTCAGAAGCTTAGGACCAGCTTTAGATGGCATAATAACCGTGCTAGAGACGGACGGCCAGATGGTAGTGGCGGTCAATGCAGTCATGGTCCAGGTCTGTGTCTCTGCATCTTTATGGGGTACTGGTGAGGCAAAAACAGAGCTGAATGTTCCGGATGGCAGGAGCAAAGGTTGGCGCGCATGGTAACGCCTCCGAGCTTCGGCGAAGGAGAGTTTCTCCTTTACCCGGATCTCCTTCTCGTCCAAATACCGCGGACAGTCGGCAAATGAAGCAGAATGAGCCCCTTTGCAATTAACGCAGATGGGGCTGTTGAACAGGTACCTGCGTGTGAGGGCTGGCTACATGTTGCACAGATGGTAACGGCACTCTTACATGAGACTTGCGTATGCCCAAAACGTTGGCATTTGAAACAACGCAGAGGTCTAGGTATATAGGGCCTCACTGCAATACGCTCGTACCCTGCTGAAAGACTCGTGGGCAGATCGACGCCATCAAAAGTGATAAACAGGGTAAGAGGTGGTACCAAAATTCCGTCGCGTTTAGCCTGCAGGCGATGAACAGCTGTCACCTTTTGATCAGAAAGATAGTCGACAAGTTCTTCATCCGACATACCATCGAGGCTATGGGTGGTAACGACGCCTCGACAGGAATTCAAGATGCGGTGCTTCTCGACACGGATAGGATAACCGTGGAGAAGCTTGGCACGCAACAAGGACTTACTCTTCTGTTTGGATTTGGTTTGAACCAACAATGAACCAATTCGAAGTCGAGTGCAGGACTGAACCGCACCTGCAATAGTGTCAATGCCCTTCCGTATAATGAAAGGGTTCACCTTCTCAAAACTTTGTCCTTCTTCTGTAGGGCTCTGACTTCCCGGGCGTTACCCCGACTTGGGTGAGTGGCCTATCTATACCAAACTCACCCCAGGGTCACACCTCCCAGAACATAGACAGAGGGACCCAATCGCCGTCAGAAGTCAGCAGGTCATGCAATGGCCCCCTCCGCAGGACTGCAGTTCAACAGCGGATACAAACACATACCCTACATGACGACCCCGGGTGGTCGGGATGACGCCATTACCCACTCACCCGGCTGTGCACTTAGTGTGCGGGTATCCATCAGGCCGTGTCCACGGAGGATTAAATAAAAAGGGTAAAAGAAACTAAAAGTGCGTGGGCATTTCGCACGCAAGGTAGGTCGGCGAAGAAGGAAAATAGATTGCGTAAATGAATGGAATTGGGGCGATATGTGCAGAAATAGAAGAGAAGAAAGAAACGATGGTGAGGGGCGACATGGAATGAAATGCACAGAACGCATGAGAGCCTACCTTGAGTCCCCCGGTCACGAGAACGAACCCTCCTCGACCAGATGAGGGTGGAAGGATGATGATGGCGATGAGTGGTTCGTGAATCCCCGGATGCGCCAAAACCCGTACTCACATAAGGTGAGCCCCTGGGGTGAGAAATTTAGAGACCAGATTAAAAGAGCATATGAGAAACATCAAATACAAATAGATAAATCTGCAGTTGCACACCACTTTTTAACACAAATCACATCACACCAAATATAACACTCCTAAAACCGGCAAAATATGCAACACAACAGAGTTGAATACTTGGGAAAAGTTGTTAAAACATTAACACTGTGTAATGAATTTTGAATTTCTGCCACCAAATCCACTATGGAAATTCATCACTCCACCACCAGATGTCACCACATACAAATACACACCAGACAACACAATGATGAACCAGTCGCCCACTTCTGATGATGGGAGCAATTAGCTCTTGAAACTATTAAGATGAAAAACATGAAGTGATGTTTCAACTCTAACTCAAATTTTCTAAATAACTTAGGGGAATTTTGAGCAATTTTGAAAAAATAAAAACTACAAAAAAGTTTCCATTTAAATTGGGGTAAGCAGCTAAGACGTACAATAGAGTTAATAGAATAGGATATTTCCTTTGTCTGAAATATCAAAATGTATGAACTTAGGGCTCTTGGAAGAAAGAAAATGATAAAAAAACTAATGTTTTCAAGTGCAATATTCTTTTTTTACTTTCTCTACTACGTATAGTAAGTAGGGGAAGTATTGTATTCCACCCAAAAGTTCGATACCGAGATTTCATCGGAAATACATGTTTTGAGACTCACTGAATCCAAAAAAAGCATTTTTGGAAACATGTCCGTGTGTGTGTCTGTCTGTGAACAGCATAACTCAAAAACGAAGTCGGATAAACACCAAACTTGGTATTTAGGTTCAGTATCTTTCAGAGATGCGACACGAAGGTTTTCAAGAAAATCCCCCCACCCCAGACTACCCTTTACATGGAACATTTTTCGAAAATTTTAATTTTCTCAAAAACGGCTCTAACGATTTTGATTAAAATATCATATGTTTAAGATACTGTCATGACAAATAAAATGTATATCTCGAATTTTCTGGGAACGTCTCCAAAAGTATTCTTCATTATGAACGACTTTTTCATACCTGGTAAACCATAAGAGATAGACAAAATTTTACTACACGAAAAATGTAGATAGCGTTAAAATACACAATTTATGTCATATACATTTCTTTTGTTGAGTGAACCGTTTGCGAGATATTGCTTGTTATTCCCTTAAATTTTCCAATACTTATACTTTTTCTCAAATTCGTTATTCATTTTTTTTATGTTCTGGACATGCAAAGAGAATCAAATGCGCCACATAGCAACCAGCGTTAAAATATTTGACTATCGCTTAAAACCTACTATATTCCCCTTGCATCTACAAGAAAATTATCAATAAGATTGACATCTCGATATCTCCATTAACATGAAGCATATGGAGAATAAGCGTTTGTAAAAATAGTTTGTACAAGAGTAGAGAAAGTCATGTGAGTGTAACACATCAGATTTTCTTGGATATGCAAAGAGTTATAATCTGTGGCAAAGGGAATGGTGCTGCACCTAGCAACCAGCTATTAAGATATATGTCGATGCTTAAAGGCTACTATATTTCTGTATTGCCCTTGCAAATACAAAACAAGGAGAACTTAGTAGGCCGTAAGTCATAGTCAAATATTCTTAGAACTAGTCACCATGTTTAAAATGTAATTTTCTTTGCATGTCAAAAGATCGTTTCTGCAAATATTTATCTCGAATAATATGAAATAGATGAAGAATAAGAGTTTGTAAAAATAGTTTGTATAAAGAGTAGAGAAAGTCATGTGAGTGTAACACATCAGATTTTTTTAAATAGTATTTAATCACCGTTCTTACTACATACAGCACCAAAAGCGGCAATACTTGAAATGAAATGATAATTGGGAAATGAATATGTACAATCATTATAAATTATTACTGGTATAAAAGCTGAAACTCACATAATATTTACTGAATTAAGCCTGGTGTACAACTGCCCAGGAAAGGAAATGGAAACCAGAATGGAGAAAAACAAGTTAAAAACTCATTTTCAAATGTGAGCATGCACAATCATCCCAAACATTTTCAGAGCCTAGGAATGCCAATATGAAGGATGATTAAGTTTCAGGTTTCCTCTTCCTAATCACAGCACGCCGCATGTTTGTTGTGCATATCTGTGTTCATTATAGGAGATTTTTAAAGAGTTAGCGACCCATAACAGCAACTACAGTTCTCTCTAATAGCAGATTTGAGAAGGGGGGAACTAGGAATACTCACTCACATACTTCCATTCGGGTGTTTCATTTAGTTATGGCTGAAAATGCTGAACTTTAATGAAAAATCCACTTTGTTTTTTGCCAAAAACAAGTTTGTCCACCATATTGTATCTATTTCTGGAGTTTCAAGGTCCTAAGGTACTTGGAACCTTAAGAAATGATGTAATTTTAAAAGGATTCCCTATTCTAATTAACTGCAATGCATAAAGCACCCAATACAGTTCTCAAAAAGTTCACAATTTTAATGTTTGGTTCATTCATTTTTTTTTCTTTCTTTTTTCTGGCTTCTTCTACCCTATAAGATAGATAGAGAAGGTATTGCATTCCACCCCAAAAATTCAATACCGAGATTTCACCAGAAATACATGTTTTGAGACTTCCTGAATAAATAAAATAAAAAAAAAACATTTTTTTAGAAAAAGGTCTGTAGGTGAGTCTGTCATGTTTATCTGTGAACAGCATAATTCAAAAACAAAAGGTTGAATAAACACCAAACTTGGTATTTAAGTTCAGTATCTTATGAAAAGATGCGACACAAAGACTTTCAAGAAAATTCTCACACCCCAAACTACCCTTTATGGTAGAGTTTTTGGAACTTATTTTCTAAAAAAATGGCTCTAACGATTTTGATTAAAATACCATATGTTAAAGATATTTAAATGACAAATAAAATATATATCTTGAATTTTCTGGGAATAGCCTTTGAAGTCTTCTTCATTCGGAAAGAATTTTGTATAATCTTGTATAACTGGTAAGTGTTAAGCGATAGCAAAAATGCACTACACCAAAAATGTGGATGTCTTTAAAATACACAATTTATTTAAAATAACTTTTTTGTGGCATCAGCCATTTCCAAGATATCCATTATTAATGGTTCAAATTGTTCAATACTTATGTATTCTTTTTAAGTCCTGTCAATTTTTGTTTGTTTCTTACGATGTTATGGAAACAGTATGGAAGTTTAAGGCCAATATGTAACATTCAATTCTAAAACATTTGACTATTGCTATTCCCTTTGTATATATAACGAAATGTGTATTGCAGCTATTTCTGGAAAGATTTATCTCAATTAAAATGAATAGATAGGAAAATAAACTTTTGTAACAAGTTGTATACCCACTAATAAACGATAGAGGGTAGAGAAAGTCAACTGAATGTAACACATCAGATATTTGTATTTATCTCAGGAGCCAAATATTAAAAATCTGAATACTTTATACAAGTTTTATACAAATTGAATGGTACTGCAGGATTTTTTTAAAAATATATTGGTCAAAATTTATAGGAGGAAATAGATTTTGAAAAAGAATTAGCCTTTAACAAAATAAAAATTAATAACTCAAAAACTATTAATCCCAGCAAGACTAAACTTTAATAGCTTTACTAGCAGCTTGCAGCTCGAATACTGTAGAAAATAGACATTTCATTCACTTCCCCCCCCTTAGAATTGCAAATGGTAGCAACATCAGTTTTCGAAAGGTTGACTGTAATCAATTTCAAAGTGAGCAAACCTCTGCTCAGATAGAAAAATTGACATCGGTCAGCTCCAAATGAATCCCAACACACAAACCTAATTTGTGTAGTATCAACACAGATACTAATCTACATGCTTTCCCTACTTCCACCTTCAGTCTATTTTGAGTTAAAAGCTTAAATGCCCTACTGTCTAGTTTTCTATTCACATTCTTAATTTACTATGGAATAGCTTTAGAAACTGATAAACTCCAACGATCAAATTGACGTGGAATGCTGCTTTCTAATCCCAACTGAATCTGAAAGTCATATCCAACTTCCCATTCTGTTCTTCTGGTGCTCATTTAGTTTCCATTCCCAGGCAATTGGACAACAGGCTTTGCTCTTGGTGTTCCCATTTAAGAATATTAACATTGAACAAACCATAAACACAGGTACTCCAGGAGGCATCCCTGGATTGCTTCCTGGCACTGCTTCCATTTTTCCTGCTGCATTTACATCCCCTCGTATTGCTTCCTCGAATGTAGGTGGTGGACCTTCAAAATCCTGCTTGCTATTTATCAGTGGCCGAGCCATCTGTTAACAAAATACACAAAACAGCTTAAGAATAAGGATTAAGCACATAAATATCCACTGCACTAGTTAAAACTATATAAAATATAGTTATGAATTCAGCATTCAGAATTAAATTAAGCTTGTTAACCTGAGTCACCCGTATAACAAACACCTCAAATAAAATCAGAAACAAAATTGCTCAAATTTTCTTTGTGAATTTCAATCTACAAGTAATTTAGACTTTCTTAACTGAAGTCTTACAACTGCTCTTCCTACTACCAATGATCACCTAAAACTTGCACAAAATTGTAATAATGGAAATAGCTCAAATTATTGCACAATTAAATGATAGTGGAGCTGGAAGTCAAAAACATCAGACTAGCTACCCATTGTCTTTGCCTAAGTTAAAGAAACCATAAACCAAGAGTCATTGCATGTTAGTTCTCAGTTACTCTGAATGCTACCACTTATCTGCATATAGAAATGTAAAATCATTAGTAGAGTAAGCATAGCTGAGAAAAATATCTTCAACTGCTCTTAGGTGCCCACTGGGATGACTTGTTTGTTATTAGTATGAAGAGTACTTAGATACTTTATTGGAAAACCATCTTTACACGAGATGCAACTACTACTACGTTTTAACTATGTCACTACACATGTTGGTACACTATGGCTATCAATTAACTTGCTAAACTCGCCCCTAGAATACAAAATGAACACAGAAACAAAATTCAGTACCCCTTAAGAGTTTTTTAGCATTAAAACTTACGGAATCTGTATCCGCCACCAGGATAAAAGGTAATAATATGTGCAAACCTGGCCCATTGGTATTTACTCGCGCAGATCCTACGGCTCCCGGTATACCAAATAATAACCAAGGTTTTGCTTAATCAGAGGGGGAAAAAAAATTGTAAGCCACCAAGATTTCTAGCAGTGACATAGTATAGGTAACGTCTAACTTTCGCATTTACGTCTTTATGTACTCTTAAAATACAATATCAACATCCAGTTACCTAAAATGAATGAACGGTGATGCAGTATCTCAAAAAGTATAACAGCAGGACATCAATGTTTCTCACCTTGTAAGCAGTTTTCCTTAATTCTATTTCTACAACTTTTTCCTCATTCTACTTCCGTGTAACAGAGTCAGGAAAAAGGTACTGAAAAACTTGCATCCGTTCTACTGAATGCACTAATATTCTCTAAGAATTGCAAACTTACCTCAGGCATGTAAACGCCACTGCAAAACTCAAAAACAATCTTAAGGAACAACAATCCACGATTTATTACACAACAGCACCTTGAACCTTCACACTTCTAAGATACAACAGTGGAACAGTTTCACTCTGCTATCAGTGCGCTGCAGCAGATCGTCGCTGTTTTATTTGTACCACGCACCACCGCAGTCCGAAACACCTTTGTGAACCTATATTCAATGTTGCCAAAAGAACAGTTGCAGCGCCAGAGTGGGCATTATTTATTTTTCCTTCAAACTTTGCTAAGGACAGTCAGTGGAATTAACCCTTTGGAGGACATCGATGCATGGTAATGATTACAAGTTCTGTCACATTTCACACATACGCACGTTTGTCCCGGCTCATGGAATTTCTGTCAATCGTTGCGCCTGTTGCGTAGAAGTCCTCTTCTAAGAATCTTTGTTTCTGTCTTCTTTTCTCCAATGCTTTATTTAAATGATAGGAGATTCTTTGTTCTTAGGTCTTTCAGATAACAGGTTTCCTTTGCCAGCTTATAGGCTAGCCTTGAGGGTGCTGTTTTGTTTTGTGTTTTTATTCCCACCCCACGTTTTAGGAAGCAGGCTTTCACCTTTTCTATCCTCTCCCGGTCAGTAATAGTTCATTTCTCCCATACAAGTTCTATTCCATATGACTGTCATGAAAGGTGATATGGTGGTATTAAATTAAAACGTAACACCACGATATCCCCTATCATCACCAAATAATAGTATAGCTGTATGCATTAGCAATCTAGCTAGACTCTTGATGCTTATTGTTCTAGTGGCTGCCACTGTTCTTTCTATATATGTTGTCAGAACAAAAGGTTGTCTGCATGATTAAACCTAAATATTCAACTTTGTTTACCACCTTTAGAGGTGTATCAGCAATTTTCAGGGTTTGTTCTACTGGTGGTCTTCCTCCTCTTTGGAATATCATCTGCACGGATTTTTCTGTGTTTTGTACATATCATTTTCTGTAAACCATTTCTTCAGCTTTTGTAGCAGTTCTCCTCTGTTCTAGTCTCTATCACCATGTCATCCTCATACATGACGAGAGGAGTCCACGGAGCATCCTTTAATATATGGATTATATCAGCTGTGTGTACATTAAACAGCAAGGGACTCACTATTATGCGGTCCAAATCACTTGACGTTTGAGGCATGTCCAGTAATACGGCACTAGCTAATTCAATAGTGCGGCGTTGCCTCATACGGACAGTACACCTCGCCGCTGGTAAAACTCTAATTGTAATATATGTACTCACACGCGTATTTCAAATTTCAGAAAAGCAACAAGTAGCTAGGATAAAAGACGACGTTTTCCTGGAAAAGTACAAAAAAGAACCATAGTTTTACCCCAGTGTTTCGCCATTAATTTATAGTTACCTTTTGTGATGTTTAAACGGAGACTTTTAGCTATAGTTGCTTGTAATAGTAATAAATCCATTGCTGTCGTAGTTATTTTATATATTGTTATATCATAGACAGAACTATCACTTAATAATGTGCAATTCTCCATGTCCTAAATAAACTTAGAAATAGTTATCCATGTGGTTTTCTAATAGAGCTACAAACTCGTCATGAAAATTCTTTCAAAGGCCTCTGACGCAGCTCTACAAAATCACATTACATATTTCACAGAATAATATCATTGGAAAACCAATGATTAAGCGCACTTTAATGGTTATTAAGCTTAATGTCGAATCCGAGAATCAAGCACGTATCAGTTACATGAGAAAAGCATGTTGTGCGTTTTACAACATTCAACACTTCGTTACTTGGAATGCACTGCAAAAGAAAATAAGCAATATAAAGATAAGCCAAATGAGAACTTTAACCAAACAATCAACAACTGTCATCACATTCTCGAGGAATGTTCTTTAATTTTATGGTAAAGGAGAATTTCCGACAGCAAAGAAGTTAACGGTGGTGCTTAGAGAAAAGATAGGGTATGCAGGTCCTGTTTTTACCGTTAGCTGTGTCGCTTGAATCACAAAGGACGCATAGAAAGTATGGTTTTTATTTCTCTATTTCTGTATAGCATTTCCATTATTGTGTCCCTTTCTGTTTTCTTGGAGTTTTAAGTGAACATTGCGATGGCATTCATAACAAACGCGTAACGTTCTGACGAAGCAAAGCGAAGTGAAGTTTGGCAACCGCGGGGTCACTCCGTATTCGTTGTCACGAAACGTCAAGAGATTTGGACCGCACAGTAGGTCCCAATGTTACACTTCGTTAGTTAATCTTACTTGAGGTTGTTACTCCATCATCTATTTGTACCTTATTGAGTGCTAGGATATTTTCGATTAATCTTTTAAATGGGGTGTGAGTCTCCAATGATGTTATCAGATTTGCTGATTAATGTCTATTAAGTCGAAAGCTTTCGTATAATCGACAAAGATTGCTATTTTCCTTTTGGCTTGTCCAGCGCTGTTTTTATTTTACTCATTGGGTGTTTGGCAGCCTATAATTACTTTTTCCCCTTCTGGATCCTCACTGAAAATCCAGAATGATATCTTTTATTTGTCCGTCAATATTCTTGCAAGTATTTTGTATACATAATATTTTGTAATGCAATTCCTCCGCAAGAGTGTGTATTGTCTATGTCACATTTTCCTTTATATAAACATTCTCCAACTGATTGGCATTAAACCTTTTGCAGCATTTGCACAATAGGCCTGTCCAGAAGTGGATTAAGAGAGCTTTAGACGCTTTTATGTATTTTATACATATATTATCAGTACCGGATGCTTTCTTGAGTTTTGGTTCTTTTAAAGTGTCCCTAATGTCATGCTCTGTTATTTACATTGGCATTTCCTCGCTGCCGTTGTATTGGTTATTCTGTAGGCTTCTTGCTTGTTTTCTTTATTAAAGATTTCCCTGAAGTAGTTCTCCAAAGTTCCTTTAGATAATTCTTCTACTTGTGCTGCTTTTTGCCTTTTTTCTCAACGCCACAAACGGATCCAACCTTGCTTCTTATGCTATTTTTGTGGCTTCTTCCTTTAAGTTTTCTACTTTCCTCCTCTTTAGAACCGGTGGCGTGCGATGTTAGGATTTGTCACCTCAGTAACAACTGTAAAATTAAAATGTCGCCACAATAGGTGATTTCTAAGTACTATTGATTATTTCTACTGATACTACTACTACTACCTACTATTACGATTAACTAATGTTATCTATACGATAACTAATACTAATATTCGAATTAAACTTCCTATGCTTCCTTAATATGTAAGGCAAGGCAACACAGCCAACACTACTACCCCCCCCCAGGAGCTCACCTTTTGTGAGTACGGGTTTTGGCGCACCCGGGGGCTCCCGAGCCACTCATCGCCATCATCATCCTTCCACCCTCGTCCGGTCGAGGTGGGTTTGTTCTCGTGACCGGGGGACTCAAGGCAGGCTCTCGTGCGTTCTGTGCATTTCATTCCATGTCGCCCCTCGCCATCGTTTCTTTCTTCTCTTCTATTTCTGTACATTTCGCCCCACATCCATTCATTTACGCATCTATTTTCCTTCTTCGCCGGCCTACCTTAAGTGCGAAACGCCCACGCTCTTTTAGTTTGTTTTACCCTTTTATTTTAATCCTCCGTGGACACAGCCTGACGGATACCCGCGCACTGGGTGCGCAGTTGGGTGAGTGGATAATGGCGTATTTCCACCACCCGAGTCGTCATGTAGGGTATGTGTTCGTATCCGCTGTTCAACTGAAGTCTCGCGGGGGGCCATTGCATGAGCTGCTGACTTCTGATGGCGATTGGGTCCCTCTGTCTATGTTCTGGGAGGTGTGACGCTGGGGTGAGATAGGTATAGATGGGCCACTCACCCAAGCCGGGGTAACGCCCGGGAAGTCAGAGCCCGAGTTCGGAGACGGTTGCAATAGTGGAGGATTTCTTTCGCTATGGAGCACCCTTTCTCCATTATAGACACCAAGCGCCGAAAAGTTATTGTAACAGAAGTAGCACCGCCAACAGCTGGTTGTTACTTAGTGATTACCCGTACCGAGGAAGGACAATCATTCGAGAAGGTGAACCCTTTTATCATCCAGAAGGGCATTGAATCAATTGCTGGTCCTGTTCATTCCTGCACTCGCCTACGCAATGGTTCATTGTTGGATCAGAGTAAGTCGGATCAACAAAGTAAGACCTTATTGCGCGCCACGCTTCTCCACGGTAATCCCATCCGTGTTTGAGAAGCACCGCACCTTGAATTCTTGTCGAGGCGTGGTCACCACGCTGATACGGTAATTTGTATCACAAATTATTTAAATGTAAATAATGATTGTAATATGAATATGTATTTTTATGTGACATTGATTTCAGATGTTTATTAATTGTAATTATTATTGGTAAATAATAATATACGGCTTTACTGAAACTGTCAATAATAGCGCAATAATGCAGCGAGGGGGTGAGCTGTTTATCATTACTGGGAACAAGGAAGTTACGTAATGTTGGCGCGTTTTCGGTAGAACCTTCTAGAATATTTCCTAAAGCATATGTATTCGTGGTTTTCATTGGATATTAAAATAGACGCTAATGTTGGCGCGTTTTATTAGCCAATAGTAGTTCATTTATAATCTTTAGGCATGTCGAGGAGTGGGAGTATATAAAGCCGAGTCCGAGGTAGATCGCCCCCAGTTCAACAAAATTCTCAATACATTACACGTCGGTCCCTCAGTTCATCAAAATTTCGTGTACACTACACGTCGTCAGTCAGTCCTTCAGTTCGTCAAGTTACGCGCAGCAAAAATCATTAAAGATCTAAAATATTATACAGTTAAATATACACAAAGTTGAAGTACGTGAGTTAAAAGTGATAAGTAAGAAGTTATTACAAACAGTTTCAGTTTGGCGAGTATCTATATCAATATGTAAAAGTGTTAGTGAACGTGTTCGGCAATAAAAATTATAAAACAAATTTTCTTCATCAGTATAATTTCTGGATAAAAGATTCCTTTCCATTTCACAACCTGCAAAGAGATACATGTTCGACCCAAACAGCTAGCTGGAGGACATTTAAAGTGAATTATTTCAAAACTGATGCAAATTGCTACGCCAGATGGAGCTACAAACCAAACCAATGAATGACGTCACAAGATGGCAACGCGTGAAGTAAACACACATACATAAACATCACAAGCATCAACATTATTTGTAATACCGTTACAACGCATAGCCTCGATGGTATATCGGACGTGGATCTGGTAGAATATCTTGCAGACCAGAAGGTGACAGCGGTTCATCGAGTGCAGGTCAAACGCGACGGCGTATTGGTACCCACTCGTACCCTGTTTATAACATTTGATGGCGTCGATCTCACCACGAGCATTTCAGCAGGGTACGAACGGATTGCTGTGAGGCCTTATATTCCTAGACCTCTGCGTTGTTTTAAATGACAACGTTTTGGGCATACGCAAGTCTCCTGCAAGAGTGCCGTTACCATCTGTGCAACATGTAGCCAACCCTCACACGAAGGTACCTGTTCAACAGCGCCCGTCTGCGTTAATTGCAAAGGTTCTCATTCTGCGTCGTTTGCCGACTGTCCGCGGTACTTGGACGAGAAGGCGATCCTGGAGATCCGGGTAAAGGAAAAACTCTCCTTCGCTGAAGTCCGGAGGCGTTATCATGCCCGCCAGCCTTCGCTTCTGCGATCTGATACATTTAGTTCTGTTGTTGCCTCGCCAGTACCACGAGTAGATGCCGAAACTCAGACCTGGACCATGACTGCATTAACCGCCACTACCATCCGGCCGTCCATTTTTGCTATAGCTACTAAGCCAGCTAAAGCTGGTCCTAAGGTCATGAACTCCCAAGGCACTGATAAGAAGTCCAAGCATAAAATACGAAAGGAAGATTTTTGAAAGACCCTCCGCGTACGCGCGGTAAGAAACGTTCACCTTCTCCCCCTCGAAGGTCGCAGTCCCAGGATGCTCCTGGGACAAGCCGCGCTCAGCGGCTCCCATCACCCATTGCCACCCAGAACCGATTCACGGCGCTTGAATCGGTTTCTGGCACTGAGCGCGTGGGCCCTCCCTTCGAGGAGCCTATGGAGTCTGACCAACTCCATACCAAAAGCCCGAGCCCAAAGGTTAAGCACAAGGTTATTTTAAGCCGCCCTTCTAAGTAGATAGTTTATCCCTTTTATTCATGGCTATCATGACCTGGAATTTACGTGGTGCACGATCGCATAGGGCGGAACTGCAACTTTTATTGCGTTCCCATTCCCTATAGTCGTGTGTTTGCAGGAGACTAAGCTTCGCCCTCACGATCCTTTTGATCTCCGGGGTATACTCCGGTTCGCTACGATCTTGAGCCGGAGGAGGGTACTCCTGCTCATGGAGGTGTCATGTTCTTAGTGCGTAACGACGTTCATTTTCAAACTGTCACTCTTTCGTCCGACATGCAATCTGTTGCCGTTAGGCTTCAATTACCCGGCTTTTTCTTTTCTGTTTGCTCTATGTATTCACCTCCATCGTCTCCCCTCGCTCACGCGGACATTCGAGATCTCCTGTCCGCTCTCCCAACACCATTTCCTCTGTTGGGGGATTTTAATGCCCATCACCCCCTGTGGGGTTCGCCAAGGGCTTGTACGAGGGGAACTCTTCTGGCCGACATTTTTTATCAGTTCAACCTCTCCATCCTCAATACTGGTGAACCTACTTTTCTTTCGAATTCTTCTGGTACTTTCTCTCACTTGGACCTTCCCTTTTGCTCACTCCAGCTTGCTGGTCGTCTGCAGTGAAACGTCGTCGCTGATACCTATTCCAGCGACCATTACCCCTGCATCGTTTCTCTTTTGTCTCACCATGTCCAGCATTCCAGAGTGCCTACCTGGATGTTCAGTAAAGCCGACTGGAGATTGTATTCCAGACTCGTGTCTTTTGCGGACCAACCCTTCACTGACGTTAACTATATGGTGCAGCACCTTATGTCTACGATTCTATCTGCCGCCGAACGCGCAATTCCGCGTTCATCCTCTCACCTTCGACGGATTCCTGTTCCTTGGTGGAACGAGGAATGTCGGGTTGCCGTTCGTGCCCGTAGAACTGCACTTATGGTGTTTCGGCGACACCCTACACTTGATAATTTGGTTAATTTTACACAATCGCGCGCCAGGGCTCGTCGCATTATTCAGGATAGCAAGAAGGCATCTTGGACTCGTTGTGTCGACACTTTTAATCACTTCACACCTTCCTCTGTTGTTTGGAATAAACTTCGTCGCTTCTCCGGTAAAGTGTCGCATTGTATGTATCTGGCCTTCAGGTTTCCAATGCCACCATAGTGGATCCGGCCGCCACTGCTAACACTCTGGGTGCTGCCTTTGAGGCGGTTTCCAATTCTGCCCATTATTCCGCCGGCTTTTGCAACCTCAAAAACCGGCTGGATTCGGAGACCTACAATTTTCGGTCTGCTAATACCGAGTTTTATAATGAACTTTTCACAATGCGGGAGCTGGAGAACGCTCTCCATTGCTCTAGGCACTCCGCTCCTGGGCCGGACGGCATTCATGTCCTGATCCTACAGAACCTTTCAGCCAACAGTAAAATCTTTCTCTTACGGGTCTATAACCGTATTTGGCAAGACGGTCTTTTTCCTTCCGTTTGGCGCGAAGCCACCATTGTCCCTATCTTTAAGCCTGGGAAGGATCGCCAACTACCTTCCAGCTACCGCCCTATCTCCCTCACCTGTTGCATTTGAAAGGTGATGGAGCGCATGATCAACGGGCGGTTGACATTGTGGCTTGAGTCTCAGAAACTTCTAGCGAACGCTCAGTGCGGATTTCGTCGCCATCGCTCTACCGTCGACCATCTGGTGTCTCTGTCGACGCATATTATGAACGGATTTCTGAGAAAGTGTCAAACAGTGGCTGTTTTTTGACCTGGAGAAAGCTTATGACACTTGTTGGAGGGGCGGCATTTTACGTACACTTCACGCATGGAATCTCCGCGGTCGTCTTCTCATATTTCTTAGGGAGTTTATGACGACCGCGTCTTTCGTGTACGTGTGGGTTCGGTTTTATCTAGTAGTTTTACCCAAGAGAACGGAGTACCGCAGGGCTCTGTACTCAGTGTCACACTTTTTGCGATTGCTATCAACCCCATTGTTGATTGTATTCCACCTGGCATTTCATCGTCCCTTTTTGTTGACGATTTCGCTATTTATTGCAGTTCACGGCGGACCTGTCTACTCGAACGGCGTCTCCAGAGCTGTATCGACCGTCTCTACGCCTGGAGTAACGCCAACGGCTTTAATTTCCCCGCCGAGAAATCCGTCTGCATCAATTTCTGGCGCCGGAAGGCTCTCCTGCCGGCCTCTCTCCATCTTGGGGCGTAGGTCTTTCCATTTGCAGACGAGGTGAAATTTTTGGGGTTGATCTTTGATTGAAAGCTGAGCTGGACTTCTCAAATTTCCTTTTTAACAGCAAAGTGTGACCGTTCTCTTAATCTTTTACGTGTTTTAAGTGGCACATCCTGGGGAGCTGATCGGACCGTTCTTCTGCGTCTTTATCGTTCCTTGGTCCGATCCAAGTTTGATTACGGGTGCATTGTCTATTCGTCGGCGCGTCCATCTGTATTACGTCGATTGAATGCCATTCACCATCGTGCATAAGAGTCGCTACGGGGGCCTTTCCAACCAGCCCTGTACCTAGTTTATATGCTGAAGCTGCAGAGCCTCCGCTGTCCTTCAGGCGTGAGATGCTTTTGTGCAACTACGCATGCCGACTCTCAAGCTTGCGCGACAACCCGTCCTTCGACTTATTTTTCGAAGATTCGCTTGATCGACAAGATATTGTTAGCTCCTCTGCATTGCTCCCTCCAGGGTTTCGGTTTCGACAGCTTCTTCGGTATTTGGACGTTACGCCAGCGCCGGCCCTTCCCAGGGGGAAACGCGTTTTCCTCCTTGGTTGCGCGCTGAGGCCCTCTGTCACCTTGGGTTAACGTCGATGCGGAAGAATGAGATCCCTTCTTCAGTCTTTAGATCAGCGTTTATAGAACTACAGGCGCAATTCGGGGAATGTCATTTTATTTATACTGGTGCGTCTAAGACTGATGTTGGAGTAGGGTGTGCCTTTATTTATGGTCGGCATAGTTTTTTCTTCCGTTTACCGTGGCAATGCTCCATTTTTACCGCGAACTTTTTAGTATTTTTCAATCCATTTTATACGTTCAGCGGCACGACTTGCGGCAGTGTGTTGTTTGTACTGACTCTCTGAGTGCCCTTCAGAGTATTAACGCGCTGTACAATTACCACCCCCTCGTACCGCGCATACATGACCTGCTCCACTCGCTTGCTGCTTCTGGCATCAGCGTCTCGTTCGTGTGGATTCCGGGTCATGTGGGCATCTCGGGCAAGGAGTCTGCCAACGCCTCTGCCAAATCGGCGATTTTGACACCCAGAATTTTTTACCTCTGTTTTTCCCTCGTCAGATTTGTGTTTTATTTTACGTCACCGCATCCTCTCGCTTTGGCGCGATGAGTGGACGGCCCTCCGGGGGAACAAGTTGCGGAACCTCTTCCGTTAGTCTGGGGTACCTCTTCTCGTTCTTCTCGTCGGGAAGAGGTACTTTTAGCTCGCTTACGAATAGAACATTGCCTTTTTAGCCATCGATACCTGCTCGGTGGTGACCCCGCACCATTCTGTGAGCAGTGTGATACGTCCTTAACGGTGCGTCACATTTTAACAGAGTATCAAGCTTTTGTTACGTTGCGAGTTTGTGTGGGTCTGCCTGTTGGCCTAGCCAAAGTTTTGTCAGACGACGCGCATGCTGTAGAATTGCTTTTACGTTTTATAAGTGACAGTGGTTTTAATCGACGCATTTGATGCGCTGAGTCTTTTAGCTTTGTGTTTTTCTATTGTCTCTTTTAATGGAGCTCTTCTCCCCGGCGGACATATAACGCTAATGTTCCTCGCATTCTATAGTTCTTGACGCGTTAACTCTTTTATTGACCATGAGTTTAGTGTGTTAATTTTTAGAAATTGTAGTTTTGTTTTTTAGTTTTTTGACATAGCGGGTTTGTGTACCTTGTTTTAGTTCTCGGGTTTTAAATTTTATACATTGTAAGAGCGCTGATGACCCTAGATGTTTAGCGCCCTAAACCCCATGTGATCATCATCATCCCAACACTACTAGACTAGTAATGGTTTGTATGCTCTTCATATCTTCTTCTCGTCCTTTTTCTCTTTTTATTTAGAGCTTTCAGCGTATCTTTTCTCAACTCTTTTCCCTGTTTGAACTATGGTTGGAATCTCTTCCTCCTAGATGGAATAGTTGTTGGCATAATTAGTTTGTTGGTTATCTCCAGAGCTTCATCTATTTTATCATTCTCTATTAACATTCTTACCTTATTTGTTTCCTTCTCCTTTTGTTCTGGTTGAGTTATATCTAATTTTCTTGTTGGTTTGTTTCCTTCCCCTTTCTTTTGCGTTCTGGGCGTATGTACTGGAATGCTGATAGCTTTATTGGATTGTGTTTCCTCGGTTACTGCTGAGAACCACACTTCTGTCCTTTTATTCTTATTTCCTTTCATCCAAAAAATACCAATTCTATTGCACTTGATCCATTATATGAAAAACATTTTGTCATATGTTCTTTGTTCACTACTTTGAACCCCCCCTTCCTTAAGTGTGTCTTTCACTAGGATCGATTTACTGTTGGGTTTATCAATTCTGCATTTATTATCTCCTGTCAGAAGTATTTTCTCGTTAGCTGTTAATCTTGCGTTTGCTCTCATTAGTATGTCAATAACCTCCTCTGGTATCCAATGAGGCGCACAGTATATTCCTATTACACTGACTTTGTTTTAATTATTTTTACATTTTTCTCTTTAAATATACATTTAACATTATCTATGTTAGGTTTGAAGAAGCATAAAACGCCTCCTTCAGGTCTGCACTCTGTTGGGGTTGCATATGAGTGAACGCTGTAGCATCCTTTAATCTCTCTTAGTTTTAACAAAAGGGTTTCTGTTGCCACAACGTGTCAGACTGCCTTAAGATCTCATAGGGTACTTAGTTGAAAGAATTTCTTGACCTGTATACCCTTCTGTTAGTAGTGTAATGTTTCTTTTCGAGACAAGCTCCTTCGTAATATAGGCCGCTAAACAAAAAAACGTCTTGCGGGTATTCCTGCTGGCCTGAAACTCGAGTTTTCTATGTTACTGAGGACAGCGAATGGGATTTCCACTTTGAAAGCCTTATTAGTACATCCTCCAATTAGCTCTTCACATTCAATTTCTGCTTTGCTGTTCATGTATTTTTTAAGGTTTTTCTATTGTAGTTGTGTCTTAATTTCCTTACGTACAACCATGTTCTTCTCTCCGCTGGTGGTAGGACATTTGAGTTTTGATTGGTGCCAATCACGATTATTGTATCCAGTGTGCTTCTTTCTTGTCTGGTTTACTTGCTACATCTGAGTATCGTGGTTCTACTGGATTCCTCACCATTCTCAAATATACTTTCCATATCAAGGCTTATCGGTTCCTCATTTAGTATGTTTTCTGTCTATTCTTTATGACTGAGACTCCTTGATTATCGATATCAGACGTTTTCTCATATATTTTATTAATCTTGTCCTCTATTATACTGCCAGTGTACTCTTTATGTTGCCATTTATCGTATATACCATCACGGTGTATGGTCGTATCTTCGTCTTTCACCTTTTTATTCACATGAGCCGCAATGGTTTGCTTTTTGGTTCCTCATTTACACTTTAAAGGCGTTGCTGTTTTAAGTTTCTTCCTTCATTTTGTCTCTTTATTTGATCATGGTCTTTTTTCGTCTTTATTCCGTGTTGTTCCCAGTGGTGTAGCGTGCTCTTCAAGATTGAAGAGACTCTGCAGTTATCATAGGGAGACAATAAAATATTGCAAGAAACAAACAAAACAAAAATATACATTTAAAAACAAATACTGCTACTGCTGCTGCTGCTACTGCTACTACTACTAATAGTAATAATAATACATTTTAAAATTGAGCTGTTATATCAGTCTACTGTGCACATACTAACCTGCGTAAGAAACCGCAACACATTTGGAGAACTCCAAACACAAGGGTTTCAATTGGTAACGTGCTTAGACACGACAGTGGAGTGTTAGACATTGAATTCCTTAAATAACTGTTCACTCTTTTAAGAGTACTCATGCTGTAGTTTCGGGTAGGGTCGAAACCAAACGCAATAACTGCGTTGCTTCCTCATAAACCGAATCCAAACTATTGTTAACAATGTATTTTAAAACCTTTCTGGAGATATGTGTTTTTATCACCAGCCTAAATGTTACAAATTTCATTTTCAGGTTGTTCTTGATTAAAAAAAGGACACTGTTCTAATAACTGAAGCAGTTTCAGGTTTAGGAATCCCTTTTGAAGTCCGGGAAAGACTTTTCATTCAACAATTCAGCAAACTGAATTTGAGGAAAATCTTGAAATCTTCTTTCCATCTGAACAATTTTTTAATCTAGTACCTCGTAAGTTAATACTTTCATGCTTGTCCTCAGATTGTCGCATAATGTTAAATTGACATTCAAACTCATGCTGTATTTAATGTATTCGTCAACAAAGGTTTCTCTTCTTAATTGCTGAATGTTTCTCAACACAATTCTTATTTCGTTGTGGCAAGCAGTTATGCCGACAGTAGCTTTTGACCGGGAACATTAAAGAGATGATCAACATAAACAAAGCATGCTTGGTATAAGAAAAGGCAAGTAGACAAACGTAGGATCATCCATCCGTCTTTTCAACTCCACAGCACAGTTCAACGACTCTGGGTCCCACTGAGAGTCTATCGTCAATGATGTCATTTAAAGACTGTATCGTTCTGAAAAATGGCTTGATATTGTCGAAACTGTCCTGGAATGAAAGTTCCAGCGAGTATTGCTTGCGTGTGGCAATTTGAATCCTTTTCCAATTAGCAATACAGTTCGTTTTTATGAATTGCTGAAAACAGAATGAAATGCAGTAAGATGGCTTAAAATATACGTATCTGTCAAATGGTTTTAAAGGTATATAATAGCACCAAACTTAATTGGTGTGCGTAACAATGAATATATAGTGCATATGGACAAACCTGCTTCACCAGTTGCCTTAGTCCTCTTTCTCTGCCATCCATTACTGAAGCGCCGTCATGTGTTTGACTAACCATCTTTCCTTCCACATGCCATTCTTTCAATACTGCATGAATAGTTTTTGACAAACCTTCAGCAGTTTTATCTCCGGATACCTCGTAAAATCCAACGAATCTTTCTCCGAATCTATCCTCAATACAGTATCTGAATATTATATTCATTTGACTCTTGCATGACACGTCTAATGTTTCATCACCTTAAATCAATATGGAACCACAATCCTGAATTTCAGCTTTTATTTTTTCATTAGCTGCCAGAGTTATCATTGCTATTAAATCATTCCGAATATCTGGAGAAGTTCCTTTAAAAGCTGAAGAGCATGATAAATGATCTCGGATTATCTGCTCCCCTTGAGCTAGCTAATCCAACAATTCAGCTAGTTACCTTCGTTGCTGGAGGATTCGTCTTCTCGAAAGGCTAGTTCTTGTTTACAAAGAAGCATGGTTGCTTGAATAAGACGACTCAATACTTTCCTGTTAGATGTAACTTGTTCGTTATGTTTCATTGCTGCTAGACGAGCGGCTTCAGGAAGGGCGTGTTTAATTAGGCTTTTGACTAATAACTGAAAATATTCTTTGTTCTGCAGGTGAAGTTTTGATATTGGATGCTTTTGGGCTTTCCTTGCAAAGTTCTTTATTGTGCAATGTCCTCGTTGCACCATTCCTTTTCACCACAAAGCAAAAGGCATATATAACAATACAACTTACAGTTAACATCACTTGCAGGCGCCACTTATACTTCTCGTACCAGCCAGTCTGTGCGTTTTTGCTTTGTTTCACTTAAACTTAAACTGAGTGCAGGAGTAGGTTTTTTGTCATTTAATTTGCATGTTTTTTGTAAGTTAATGAGGAAAAATTAGTTTTTAATAAAAATTCTACAAGGTTTCCACTGGCTGGCTCACATGTTGGCGACACAACAAATATTTGCACAAAAATGACACAATTCAAGAATTACTTTGAATACAAACAGCGCTTCGCTTCACACACGTTCAAAAGGCAGCATAGAAACGGCTGAGACTAGTCTCGGTATGTTACAAACTCAACGCATTGCCGGAAGAGGGGCGAGAGGGGAGTCAAGAATGTTGAGATAAGCTTATAGCTAGCCGCAGGAGGGGAGGCAGAGACTCAGGTCAAGCGTCTCAATATGCAGCTAACCCAATACAGTAGTTTTGAATAAAAATTCTACAAGGCTTTTACTTGCTGGCTCATTCATGTTGGCGACACAACAAATATATGCACGAAGATAACACAATTCAAGAATTACTTTGAATACAAACGGCACTTCGCCTAACAACGCTTAAAAGCCAGCATAGAAACGGCTGAGACTAGTCTCAGTATGCTACAAGCTCAATGCATTGCCGGAAGAGGGGCGAGAGAGCAGTCAAGAATGTTGAGATAAGCATACAGGTAGCCGCAGGAGGGGAGGCAGAGACTGAGACCAGGCAAGTTTCAATATGCAGCCAACCCAATGCAATGGCGCGGCACGGACTACAACTGATGTGTGTTGATGCATTTAGAACTTATATTTAGATTGTTGTTCATATTATAATATATTGACATTGCGCTTTTAAGCGTACATTGACAGGGGAGACTAATTCATTGACATTATTTCCAATGAAAGCGTGAAAAACAAAACGAAAGAAGTATTTATCGATAGTGTGCTTAAGTGTAACAAAAATTCACGACGTAACTTTAAGGGCCGGTTTCACCAACAGATGCTAAATTTTAACACAATGTTAAACTGATTTAATACTGAAGTTAACACAAATTCTGTTTCATCAAGCAATGTTAACTTTAACAATGTGTTAAGTCGATGTTAAGTTAACATCACCATATCCCTGTGTTAAGGCCTTTAACAAATGTTAGAAACTGGAAAATGGCTGCCGCAAACCAAGCTGTTGATGCGAAATTGCTACAACTGGCATTTTTAGGGCCAGTTTCATCAACGGATGTTAAAAATACTCTAACATCTAGTTTGTTAACAAGGTGTTCAAAGTTTAACATAAGGTTAAAACTTTTGCGTTTCATCAAGCTTTTACAGCAAATTGTTAGCTAACGTTTTGTTAACGGCAAAGAGAACTGCGAACGCTAGCTTTCGAGAAGGCGGTGGCCGAACTACACTGCTTCTGAACGTACTCCGATGCACTTTTGTCTACGAATCGCCGCGCTCTCTGTGTCAGTAGCCGACAACTATTTACATTCATGGCAATGGCCATGTGATTTCCCCGGTTGTTTGAGCTTAGAATCACGATGTAAACTGAAATAAACGTTTCACCGTTTGAAACGCGTTGATTAACACCTGGTGAATAAGTATAGACGTATTGTTATGTGCGAAAAAGCCGACGGTCTTACATCATAGAATAAGATTGCAGCCTGGGACAAAATCCACGAGTAATTTAATTGGAATGAACGCGTTTCTCTTAAGCCCAGTAAGCACCTATGGAAATTTTATGCTAACAAAGTGCTGCACCAGAAACGTTAGATGCGAAGAGAGTTTAAGATGGCTTAAAACTGGTGGTGGACACTGCATTGACACTAATATGGACGAAAACGTGTTATCGCTGATTAACCAAGCAGATCCGAAAAAAAGTTTGCTTCTTGAAGCAATTGCTTTAAAAACTTTTCGGATACACCCACAAACGCTAGTTTTGGAAATATCAACATTATCACAAGTAAATGAAAAATCTTAGTAGCATAAAATCTAAGGACCTAATTAACACTCTTCTATTGGTAGTATTCTAACCTCTCGTATAAAACCATGCACATGACCCCTTGGACAGTCTATATTGCTTTAAAAATTCCTCCTTTTGCAGGGTTTCAAATTTATTATGACGTACGACTACTCCTCTATTAGGAATGAAATTAAGGGTTTCACCAACAGATGCTAAATTTTAACACAATGTTAAACTGATTTAACACTGAAGTTAACACAAATTCTGTTTCATCAAGCAATGTTAAATTTAACAATATGTTAAAGTCGATGTTAAGTTAACATCCCCATATCCCTTTGTTAAGGCGTTTAATAAATGTTAGAAACTGGAAAATGGCTGCCGCAAACCAAGCTGTTGATGCGAGTTTGTTACAACTGGCATTTTTTTAATGTCATTCCTAATAGAGGAGTAGTATCCAGAGGGTCCTGCATGAATGTAAATAGTTGTCGACTACTGACACAGAGAGCGCGGGGATTCGTAGACAAAAGTGCATCGGAGTACGTTCAGAAGCAGTGAAGTTCGGGCACCGCCTTCTCGAAAGCTAGCGTTCGCAGTTCTCTTTGCCGTTAACAAAACGTTAGATAACAATTTGCTGTAAAAGCTTGATGAAACGCAAACGTTTTAACCTTATGTTAAACTTTGAACACCTTGTTAACAAACTAGATGTTAGAGTATTTTTAACACCCGTTGATGTAACTGGCCCTAAGAAAATGTGGCATTTCCTTTTATTAGCAGCAAGCAGCAAGCAGCAAGCAGCAAGCAGCAAGCAGCAAGCAGCAAGCAGCAAGCAGCAAGCAGCAAGCAGCAAGCAGCAAGCAGCAAGCAGCAAGCAGCAAGCAGCAAGCAGCAAGCAGCAAGCAGCAAGCAGCAAGCAGCAAGCAGCAAGCAGCAAGCAAGCAGCAAGCAGCAAGCAGCAAGCAGCAAGCAGCAGCAGCAGCAGCAGCAGCAGCAGCAGCAGCAGCAGCAGCAGCAGCAGCAGCAGCAGCAGCAGCAGCAGCAGCAGCAGCAGCAGCAGCAGCAGCAGCAGCAGCAGCAGCAGCAGCAGCAGCAGCAGCAGCAGCAGCAGCAGCAGCAGCAGCAGCAGCAGCAGCAGCAGCAGCAGCAGCAGCAGCAGCAGCAGCAGCAGCAGCAGCAGCAGCAGCAGCAGCAGCAGCAGCAGCAGCAGCAGCAGCAGCAGCAGCAGCAGCAGCAGCAGCAGCAGCAGCAGCAGCAGCAGCAGCAGCAGCAGCAGCAGCAGCAGCAGCAGCAGCAGCAGCAGCAGCAGCAGCAGCAGCAGCAGCAGCAGCAGCAGCAGCAGCAGCAGCAGCAGCAGCAGCAGCAGCAGCAGCAGCAGCAGCAGCAGCAGCAGCAGCAGCAGCAGCAGCAGCAGCAGCAGCAGCAGCAGCAGCAGCAGCAGCAGCAGCAGCAGCAGCAGCAGCAGCAGCAGCAGCAGCAGCAGCAGCAGCAGCAGCAGCAGCAGCAGCAGCAGCAGCAGCAGCAGCAGCAGCAGCAGCAGCAGCAGCAGCAGCAGCAGCAGCAGCAGCAGCAGCAGCAGCAGCAGCAGCAGCAGCAGCAGCAGCAGCAGCAGCAGCAGCAGCAGCAGCAGCAGCAGCAGCAGCAGCAGCAGCAGCAGCAGCAGCAGCAGCAGCAGCAGCAGCAGCAGCAGCAGCAGCAGCAGCAGCAGCAGCAGCAGCAGCAGCAGCAGCAGCAGCAGCAGCAGCAGCAGCAGCAGCAGCAGCAGCAGCAGCAGCAGCAGCAGCAGCAGCAGCAGCAGCAGCAGCAGCAGCAGCAGCAGCAGCAGCAGCAGCAGCAGCAGCAGCAGCAGCAGCAGCAGCAGCAGCAGCAGCAGCAGCAGCAGCAGCAGCAGCAGCAGCAGCAGCAGCAGCAGCAGCAGCAGCAGCAGCAGCAGCAGCAGCAGCAGCAGCAGCAGCAGCAGCAGCAGCAGCAGCAGCAGCAGCAGCAGTAGTAGTAGTAGTAGTAGTAGTAGTAGTAGTAGTAGTAGTAGTAGTAGTAGTAGTAGTAGTATTTTTTGAAGAGTTTGGTAACTTTTTTAATTCTGTCACTGCTAGCCGAATATTCTACAACATACTTGAAAGCTTTAAGTGAAAGTAAAGAAAAATTCCATTTTAGGTTGTTAAAATAGCAGTTTTGTTGAGGAATAGTAATAATTTCTTTCCTAATTGGCAAAATTTATGCGGAAAAATAAGAGACATAGACTGCAATTAAAACTGGCTGTTAAGTTCAAATACCCAGAACTTGCTCACGCAGTTCTGCGAGGAGCTGAAAGATGTTTCAATAAACAGAATTTTATTGTATGTGGGAGGAGAACAGCATTTTGAGGTATGTTCTATGATTTCATTCAACAAGTTTACTGTACCATGAATTTGTGTGACTTAAGTTAATGTTTATATTATTATTAATTATTATTATTATTATTTGTGTTGTTATTTTGCGTCAGTATCTATTTCTCATTCGTTTGTATTATCATCAGTTTGTATTAGTATCAATTTAGTCTATATTTCTTTGTGTTTGTTTAACCGATATTAATTTACAATAAATTCAAAATTTAGTTAATGCAGTTTTTACCTCACAGTTAAACCTTCGCAAATTTGATTTTAATCTCGCGATAATGTCATATAAAAACACAATTTTTATGAGAAATAACTCAAATTATAGTATTTCACCAAAATACTAAATTGAAAATATGTAAACGCTACGACATGCTAAATGCACAAGCCAGAATGCTAAAAATTAACACCCTATTCCTCATCCTCAATTTTGCCTGAAAACATTTCCCACACATTTGGAAGCATATTGTTATGAAACAAAAATCTAACACAGCTAGATCCTTGAGGAATGGAAATTAAAATTAAAATCGTCAAAAGAATAATGAATGATGGGACATAGGGATTCAAGAATAAATGATAATACTAACAATGTGAGATACCATTATCAATGGGTTAGAAAAGTTGTTTATTAATTCTAGCGAGGGAGTCAAATTGAATTAAATCGAGTTTTATTTATCGTGCTCTTTAACTACTATGGTTCTTAGCGTCCCATTCTACATTGGGCTCGAAAGACCGGAAATTTTGCTCAGAAGCCTCTTTAACAGGCTTGGGGCTCTTTCACGTGCGTAAATCTACGACATGGGACCACAGGCTTTATTTCTCTCGAGGGAAGCCATGCAAAGGATTTTTACGCCCGTAAAATATCCATTGCCCTGCGCCGCGTTTGAACCCGCGACCTCGAGAACCAGAGACTTGAGAATTGTACTAATGCTTACGTGAGGAGTATATGGAACTAAGAAGCATGGTGCTTAACCACCAAACAAAGAAAAGCATGCTACCATTTACCAAGAGCAGTTCGTCTATAAGAGCTACAGCATTCACACTTTATCAGACAATGATTTTTTGTAACCTTTAGAGGATTGTTTGTATCTTTATTTGTCATATTTCATATTTTGTTTGACGATTCGGACTATATCCAGTTACGGGAAGCCTCATCTTTTCGGGAGACTGCGTGGACTCGCTAACTGAGCGATATTTAATTGTTTTTGGTTTCTCATATTGCAGCGGTAGGCAGATCTTTATATACACTTTCGGATGTTGAGAGGACGTAAGGGAATTGAGGGGTAGGATAGAAAAGGTACAGTTTGAAATAGCCGATGTGGCTGCAGGCCTTTGCAGGTCATTCAGGAAACAAAGTCTTTCTTACCCCCTGGCTGCGTCCCTTGGCCCCATCCTTAATGACTGTAATACGGTAAGTGGATTTATTACTTTCTTGAAGCCTAAGTGGCAGATATTTATTCAGAATTCAGATATTGTATAGCATTGTACAACATAACTAATTTCCGTAGCCAAATTCTGACATATTTCTAGCTAGAATGTCTTCTGCTTACGGAAGATGATTGCACTAACAGAATCCTTTTAAGGGTAACAAATACACATATCTTGTCTACTTGTTAGTTCGATTCAAAATAGTGTCGTTGAAAGCTGGCTTGGAAATTCATTAAAAGTAACTTAAGGATCGTTATTTCTGGAGCCCCGTTGACAAAATGGCACACAGCAATATAATTTTAACAAGACAGAAATTCATCAATACACTGCCACAACATCTACCACCTGTCCGGAATCTAAAACTTTTAATGAAGCAATACTTGAGCTTGAACGAAATAAACTTACAATTATTGAAACTTATAACACAATGTCAAAATTGCGGGTCAAATTAATTTGTAGGAGAGAGAAACGTTTTGTTGGATAAGTTAAGTCATTGATAGACAAGTTCCTCACAACACTTAAAACAAATTAAATCTAACCTAAGGAGCTTTTATAATGATGCAATCAATTATTTGGAAAAAGTTTGACTTCAGTGATTTAATATTGGTAGACACTAGAAGCTTTACATTTGAAACATGTTACACTTACTGGTTTTGAAAAAAAGATTAATTCTCTGAAATTTGCTGAAATTTGTCCACCTTTTAGTTTTTATATGAGATATGGTGGGGGAGATGCCTTATAGCTCCTCGTTGTCCTGGGTTGGCCTCTGCTCCGGCTCAGGATCTCGTCGCCTCGCTCAAAACTTTTAACACAATAATATAACATTATACGTGTGTCTAGCATTGTTCATCTCTATGAATTACACTTCTTGCTTGCTTTTATATTAATTTACTTCAGGTGACTCTTTCGGCTCATTTAAATTCTGCGTCAATTTGGATACCCTTTATGTAGAATTTTCTTCCCATTAAGATTGAATTATATGGAGCTAAATACGAGTATATCAGTACTAATACTGATAGTGTTCAGAGTTGTAATGTGAACTCAGAATGCGTAATACTTTCTCTGAAGTTAATTTAGATGTCATTCCAAATATACTAATGGTGGTATCTTATGTTGTAAGTACACCTGGTTTAAATGGATGCCTTGAAAGAGATTTTTAATTCTTAAAAACAAATTAATGACGAAAGAAATATATGCTCAGCAACTCTGATAACACCAGAAATTCAAGTCTTACTTAATTATGATCATAGTTGCCAGAAATTTCACGGACATGTTTCCAAAAATGCTTTATTTGGATTCAGGACACCTCAAAACATGTATTTCCGGTAAATACTCGGTATCGAATTTTGAGATGAAATACAATACCTCCCCTACTTACTATATGTAGTAGAGAAAGTAATAATCCGCACACCATTATGTACTCTAATATCTTCTTCTTCTTCTTCTGCTGCTGCACCTTATAGATTATCGCAACCTGTTCCGGCTCCAAATTCCTGTTCCAACCATCTCTTTGTCTCTTCCTGGTTGTCGTCTTCCTTAGAGTGATGATTTAAAGTAGCCTTTTGGGTTATCTGCTCGTTGGCATTCTTTCTACAGTTGTTTTCAGTTTCTTCTTTATTTTGTTATTATAGTGCTGAATACTTCTATACTTAGCTGCTGTCTTGTTTCAGTATTTCATTTTCTATCAATTCTTGTATAGCCTACTATTGATCTTAGGAATTTCATTTCTGTTGAATGCAGCTTAGCTTTATGGTTGGTGTTCACGGTCCATATTTCTGAGCCGTAGGTAATAACAGGTATTGCCATTGTTTTATACAGCTTTATTTTTCTTTTCTAGCTTTACTTTTAAGCGTTCGTTTGATTGTTCCGGTTAAGTAATTAAATTTATGCATGTTTATTTTTTCTACTACGTATAGTAAGAAGGGAAAGTACTGCACTCTACCAAAAAATTCGATATCGAGATTTCACCGCAAATACATATTTTTAGGAACCTGAATAAAAAAAGCATTTTTAGAAAAAGGTCTGTGTGTGTCTGTGAACAACATGACTCAAAAATGCAAATTCGGATAAATACCAAACTTGATATCTACGTTTAATATCTTTCAAAGATGCGACACGAAGATTTTCAAGAAAATATCCCACCCTAGACTAAATGGAACATTTTTCTAAAATTTGGATTTTTTAAAAAATGGCTCTAACGATTTTAATTAACATGTCATATGTACAAGATATTTTCCTGATAAATGAAAAATATATCTTGAATATTCTGGGAATGTCCCCAAAAGTCCTCTTCATTATGCATGACTTTTGCATAAAGTAAACCGTAAGGGATAGACAACATTTTACTACAGAAAACAATTATAGATCTCGTTAAAACACACAATTTATGTCACATACATCTTTTTGTCGAGTGAACCATTTTGAGATATTCCTTGTTATTTGTTTGAGTTTCCAGTATTTATACCTTTTCTCAAATGGGAATGCGTTATTCTGTTTTATGTCCTGTACATGCAAGAGAATGGAATCCTCCACATAGCAGCTAGCACTTAAAGGATTTGACTATCGCTTAAACCCTACCATATGCCCCTTGCACATACAAGAAAATCACCAATAAGATAGTTTTAGTAAATTCTTATCTGGATAAACATGAAGTAGTTGGAGAATAAGCGTTTGTAAAAATAGTATGTACAAGAGTAGAGAAAGTCATGTGAATGCAACATATCAGATTTGTGTTGATAGCTATTTCACTGTTAACTGTTATCTCACATCCACAGAAATTAAATTTTGATACTGGTTCTACAATGCAATGTATTCTAATTTATAAGCAGCCCATAACCAATGTCCTCACCACCCTTTGTACAAATCATACTACAAATCAGCATCAGGGGTGATATAATAAGATTTATTGAACACATTGCACAGAAAATACAATTATAGAAAGTTTTGTCATCGGCAAAAAATGTTAGTGAGTTGGTTCTTGTTTCGCAGTCTAGTAGATCAGACATGTGTGCCCGCGCGGGCTCTGCTGACTTTGCCACCCCTTCACTCCCTCCACGCTTGCTGGTGTGTCATGTGCAGTTACAGTACGGAGCTGAACTCGTGGCTTATAGTATCAGGCGTGCACAAAGTCAACATATTGCAGCATACGAGCTACGTTGTAATTTTCAAGAGCTTGGGAGCGTGAATATTTCGCTTTTTTGTGGAATGACGAGGCCCATTGCTTCATCAGCTCAATTGACATTGAATATATTAGACACTATCATATAAAACGTATTTCGAACGTGCACACAAAACAAATTTCGGCGCAGACGTACTTACAGTTAGGTGTAAATATCTGTGAATTGTTTCATAGGTTGATGCAGTAATTTGTATCACAAATTATTTAAATGTAAAGAATGATTATAGTATGAATATGCATTTTTGTGTGACATTGATTTGAGATGTTTGTTGATTGTAAATATTGTTGAGAAGTAACTTTATACGGCCTTACTGAAACTGACAATAATAGCGTGCAATAATGCAGCGAGGGGGTGAGCTGTTTATCATTATTAGAGACGAGGAAATTACGTAATATTGGCGTGTTTTTCTTAAGAATTTGCTGGAACATTTTCCCTAGAGCATATGTTTTCATAATTCTCATTGGATATAAAAATAGACGCTAATGTTGGCGCGTTTTATTAGCCAATAGCAGCTCAGTTATAATCTTTAGGCATATCGGGGCGTAGGAGTATAAAAAGGGCTAGGTTAGAGACATACCGCCACTAGCAACCATAGAAGCCACTGCCATCTCAGTACACATACATAACACCCCAGTAACACTAACAAGCATATATGCCTCACCAAAACAACTAAACGTAAGAGAAGTAGGCTCCATCATGAACCTTGACGAAGCAATAGTAGCGGCGGGGGACCTAAACGCAAAACATCAAGCGTGGGGCTGTAGCATAGCAAACACGGAGGGAAACGCCTTATACGAACACATGCTCAACAACGATTACATAATAGATCATCCTGGTGCACCAACATACATACCGCACCAGACAAAACACACGGCACACACCTTAGACATAGCGCTACTGAAAAATACGGCATTTGAATACAACATTAAAGTAGTAGACGCACTGGCCTCAGACCATTTCGCAGTAGAGATTGAAATACAGGCCCCGGCAGTATTCCAGCCACCCCCACAGCGGAGAAACTATAACAAAGCAAACTGGACCCTCTTTGCCACACACCTTGACAGCCAGTTACCACGCGCACTTACACTAACAGGTCACCAAGCGGTGGATGAGGCCGCACTGCACTTAGAGGACGCGATCCAAAAGGCGATAAACACTGCAGTCCCTTACAAACCACCGGTCAAGTACGAAATCACATATCCACCGGACGTGAGGGCATTAATCCAAGAAAGAGACCATGAAAGGCGAAAATGGCAGCGAACACGGAACCTTGTACACAGAGTGAACATGGCAACCTTGAATAGCGCAATCAAAACGCGAATAAACGCACAAACCCAACAACAATGGGACCAAACACTGGCACACCTTCAACCCGGAAACCACAAAGTATGGCAACTGGTCAGGGCGTTAAAAAAGCAACCTATTAACATTCCACCGCTTCGAATTCCAAACAGCCAAAACTCCTACGCGGAAAGCAACGAAGACAAAGCCAACGTACTGGCACGGGCGCTTGAGCAAACGTGCACGCCAAACCACGGCCCAGTGGATCGCGAGTTTAGCGAGATCCTGGAGCGCGACTGGCAAGCAACCCTGACGAATACAGCACATAATAAATGTAGAAAAACCTGCCCGGACGAGCTGCAATGGATCATAAAGCACCTGCAGGAGCACAAAGCTCCAGGTCCGGATCATATACCAAATTTGGTTCTAAAACATCTCACACAAAAAACGCTCCAACACTTAAGCGAAATCTGCAACTACTGCCTACAAAATGGCTACTATCCAAACTGTTGGAAACAGGCAAACGTACTTATGTTCCCGAAGCCGAGAAAAGACAGAGCTGATCCAAATAACTACAGGCCAATTAGCCTCCTAAAAACAATCAGCAAAGTGGCAGAAAAGGTAATACAGAAACGTCTGATTGCTCACATTAAAAAGCATAACATAATAACCAATGAACAATATGGCTTTAGGGCGCAACACTCCACAACACTGCAATTAACCAGAAACGTGGAACATATAACCCGAGGATTTAATGAGAACAAATCCACAGGCGTAATATTTCTGGATGTACAGCGCGCTTTCGACACCGTCTACCACGCGGGTCTCACTCACAAATTAAAAACTATGAAATTCTGCGACACAATGATAAAACTTATAGCGCACTATCTCACAAACAGGACCTTCACGGTCACAATTCATGAAAAATGTACCAAACCGCACAAGCTTGAAGCCGGTGTCCCACAAGGAAGCTTACTGGGACCCGTACTTTTCACTCTTTACATTAACGACATTCCCAAGACAAATGGCACCCGGCTGTCCATTTATGCAGACGACACCGCAATCGCAGCACAATCGTGGAAACCAGAAATTATAGGGCGAAACCTACAAAACGCACTCAGAGAGCTAGAACCGTGGCTGAATAGATGGCGAATCAAGGTTAATGCGCAAAAATCACGGGCAATACTGTTCACCAAGAGAACGAAACATCAAAACAAAACTAGGCCCCTAACGTTACTTGGGGAAACGATAAACTGGACAAATAAAGTCAAATATCTGGGTGTGACACTAGACTCCAAACTCACATTTGCGTCACACACATCGGAAGTAAGGCAAAAGGCGAACCAGCAACTTGGTGCCATCTATCCCATCTTAAATCGCAAAAGCGCCTTAAGTCAGCAAATGGGACTGATGCTATACAAAAGCCTAATTAGGCCCGTGATGACGTATGCTGCCCCGGCCTGGGGACACTGCGCCAAAACACATATTAAGAAACTGCAAACATTACAAAACAAAGTCCTAAGAATCATAACAAAGGTACCCAAGGCAGTCCCATTGGACTTATTGCATGAAGACACAAAGATGCACACGGTGGAAGAATTCATTAAATCACTTGCGGAAAACATTTACAAACAGGCCCACAAAAACCACAACCCAACCATTCGCGAGCTCGGGCAATACAACACAGCAAACGACAAGCACAAAAGACCATTATCGCTGTTCGACCGCACAATACCTCTGAACAGGCACACCACAGATGATGACGCAACAATCCGCGAGTATCTTCACAACCTAATACCACCATAACACAGCTGAGCAGCACGCCCAAGAAGTCCCCGAGTGGAAGGCTCCCCACTCGGGGCGGATCGGGGAAAGAGGGCAGCCCCACCATAAGACGAACAAGCGCGCACAAGGACTAGACAGGCACAGAATTAGGATAGAGAAAAACAGAAAAGAAGAGAAAAAAAAAACAAACAAAAAAAATAATAAAAAAAAACAAAACAAAAAACATGAAATAAAAAAAAAACAAAAAAAAATAACATTAATACAGACAAGCTTACGTAAACATACGCGAAATTAACAAAAAAAAAAGTTATATAAACTATGCCCCCCATTGCACATATCCCTTCCTTTTAAAATTGTATCTAGCATGTTTCAGGACCATCAGCAGCCAGTCGAAGAAGAACAACTCAACTCCCTCTCCGGTTGAAGCCACAATACACAGGTAACGTACCACCATCATCACTTAAGCATGACACCTCAACCACATTCCTTCTGCATGAGCACGAACACCACACTAACAATAGGTCCCTGATCTGGGCATCTGCCAAGGCCAGTACCTACTCCCCACTCTGTCTGCATACTCTCTTGTATGCAGGCGTCTTTGTAGTAATCACCCACTAACCTCCGGTTTGCTTCGGCGGTACCGGAAACCACCTTACCTTCGATTCCCCTCCATCACTGTAGTGTAGTTAGTGCATGGTAGGGGAGACGATGTAGATCCCTTTCGGATGATCGTCACCTGGTGTGGCGGAGGAGGGGCCACACCTTAAAAAAAAAAAAAATAGACCCGTCAGTTCGTCGAAAACATTTGCACGTTACACGTCGCCTTCAGTCCAGCAGAAATATTTGTATAGTATACGTCGGCTATCGATTCGTTACGCGTAGCAGAGTTATGAAAAATCTCAAGTGTTATAAAGTTAATTATACAAAAAGTTGAAGTACGCGAATTAAGAGTGATCAGTAATGAAGTTATTATAACAGTTTCAGTTTGGCGAGTGTCAAGATCAATGTGTAAATGTGATAGTAAATGTGTTCGACAATAAAAGTGTAAAACAAATTCTTTCATCAGTGTTATCTTTGGATAAGAGACTCCTTTCCGTTTACACAACCTGTATAAAGAGAGTGCTTGACCAAAAAGATAATAGGTAGCCGGAGGACAGAGAATCAAAATTAAATAAAATAACAGTAGCATTCTTTCAAACAAACACCAATACTGCCGCAAATTGCTAACATCAGATGGAGCTAACAAACCTAACAAATGAATCACGTCACAAGATGGCTTCACCACATGGAGTAAACACAAATGTACAAATACATTAATAATACCGCCCCAAGGTTTTGTAATAATTATTACATATGTATAATTACGATACAGTATCGTTCAGTGCACAGATGTATTTTAATATGTTTTATAGGATCAGAACGAGAAAACGTCTTGAATGGTCTACGAAGAGAGTCTGACCCAGCACCTCTACTGATTCAAATATCGTGAAAGTTACAGCATTTTGAAACACATTGCAGAAAGACTTACACCTTTTTCAGGAGGAGGATTTATAAAGGAATGTTTCATCTTAGCTTCTGAAAATATTCCTCCTAGTTTGATTGGTTCTTTCAAAGATACACGTTTGTCACGCTGTACAGTAACAGAAAGAATTGTAAATATCTGATCCGATATAGAGTAGCAGTTAAAATATAAAATTAAAACCCTAGAGTGGTTTTCCCTAGCCTTAGATGAGACAACTGATAATAAAGACATTGCACAGTTGACAGTGTTCATAAGGAAAGTTGATTGTAATTTAACTGTAGTGAAGAACTTTTATACTTGGTACCTCTGAAGGATAGAACGTGTTAAATAAATATTTTTCAGGCTGTCATTCAGGTAGCGTAAAAATTTCAAATTGATTGGAGGAAATTAACGTCTGTAACAATAGACGGAGCCCCATGAATGATTGGGAAAAACAGTGGTTTTGTTGGACGCTTGAAACAATTTCTAGATAAGGAAGAAATCAATCCTGACGATGTAAAAGCATTCCAGTGTATAATGCGTAGAGAGACACTATGTGCACAATCAGTTAATCTAAATACTGCAATGCAGGCTGTAATAAGGACGGTGAATGTGATTAAATCACACTTACTCCGACATCGACAGTTTCAGACGTTTATGGAGGAAATAGGTTCACAATATACAGACCTCCCTTATTACTGTAAAGTAAGGCGGTTAAGCATAGGAGCCATACTTAATAGATTTTGTATCTTACGAGAAGATATATGCAATTTTCTACGATTTCAGGTAAGCATTTGCACCGAATTTACTAATTTTGTTGTTTTTGTACATTCACAAGTAGTTTCTATTATCATTTCTTGTCACAGGGAATCGTCATTGAGGATTTGTGCGATCCACAATGGATAAAGTGATTTCCGCGTTTCTTACTGATTTGTCAGCCTATCTAGATAACTTGAACACTCAGCTTCAGAAAAGCAACGAAACAGCTGTGACAATGTTTGATTCCATCAAGAAATTTATGGCACAAATAGAATTGTGGAAAAGTCAGTTAGCAAGCAGAGTTACATATCATTTTCCATCATTTCATTCATTTGCAGAAGGAAAACTGGATACCAATGAATGCTATTCTAGTTTTTTGGAGAATCTTTTCAAAGTATTCAAGATTAGGTTTTCAGATATATTATCAATGGAGAATGAAATGTGTTCATTCACTGATCCCACGTCCTTCAGTGCTACTATAGCCCCCAATACTCTGTAATTAGAGCTAATTCGCTTACAAAGTAGTACTCCAATTAAAATGGAAGGTAAAAACGGCTTGAACTATATGAATCAATGTATGATGAAAACTTTCCCATATTAAGTGATTTCGCAGCACAAATTATGTCAATATTTGCAGCTATTTATATCTGCGAACAATTTTTTTCTTCAAAACTTAATCAGGTTAAAAATGCCACACGTACTCCTCTCACAGACAATCATCTTTTATCAACTTTACTTCTCTGTACGAACTGTGTGGTATCTAATACAAATAACATTGCCAGTAGAAAACAATATAGACGTTCTGCTATACGTAACTAACAAGAATGAATACTCTGTGTATATCATTGATACAGAATAGTTTATTCAATCTTGGTTAATAAATTATTATTTTACGTTAAGTTTCAAGTTAGATATTATAGGCATGTTCAGTACTTTGTCATGCCGCCATTACCTTTGCACACCCCTGGATGCAGGTGAAAACAGAGCATGTCAACTTCCTCTCGAGGTCAACACACACAGTCTGGTCAGCAATAAGTGGAGTGGGTGAACTCTTGTTATCTTTTCCTCCCCTTAAGTCTCCTATGTAGATGATACTGTTCACACTATTGTCCACATAGGATGCGCGAATATAGAAATGACGTCTGATGAACCCTCTTTTGTTGCAGATTTTGAAGTGAAAGCCGTGTACTGTCGTTTTTTTGTATATGTGTGTCGGAGCTGGGAATTTGATTTTTTTTTTTGCATTCTTCTGAATTCATGGCCTCTCGTATGATGAAAGTTTTGATTTACCGCCAGTGACATTTCTACTGTGGACTTCATATATTGGTACATACAATAGATTGTTCTTTATTACTACCTCCCTGATGAAGGAGTCTGTGGCGGACAAGAGATAGAAGAGTCCATAATCGCTATTAGAACCCAGCTTTATATAAATACTAGGCCGCGATAGCACAACATATTGCTTCAAATATGGGCGATTGTCTGTTGGTTTTCAAGAAGTATGTTAATCAAACATAGTTTGAAAGCTTTTGATGTATATGAAATAGTAAATAATACGAACAGTAAAACTAAAGGAGGTTGTCGCTTCTGTTTAGTTCTGTGTAGTGTCATTCACAATAATGATGAGCAGTATGTTCCTCACAGCTAATACAAACACAAGAATAACGCGGAGGTATTTAATATGTTTTGTATGCATCGAGTCCGGTTCTAAGGTTGGATCGACTATAGTCCTTATCGTTCCGGATAATAGAAGGGCTCTGCGTAGGTGGGTTTGCTTTCACTGCAATGCTTAGTTTTGCGGATATAAAGTGGGTCCAAGTGCTATCGGGGAAATTTTAATGTGGAATAGTCTCAAGGCTGTGTCAAGAGATACTTTTTCGATGTTCTTAACGTTTGCTGTGCATCTTTATTGTGTACACTTCCTGAAAGTTTCCCCATGACTTGGTACTTTTAAGAATTTTCCAACTCTAACTTATTTTCTCAGTGGAAGTTGTCTATCTTGGCGATATTACCTCCTCTCCTGAATTTAATGTTTGGTTTTGTTGTTTATGGCTAATTAATTTCTTTGCTTACAGAGTTGCTTTAAGCGCCTCTGGCGGCTTCGACTTTAACAATGACAGCGACCAGCCATAAACTCTCTCGAGTAGTCTTTCGCTCTTTGGAGGCAAAGGTGGTTTGACATCTCAGTACCTTGGGTAGGTTGGTTACCCTTCATTAACGTTGCTTTGGTGTTCTGTGGCGACGCCGGCGGGAGCATAATTGTGTCTTGCTGCTCTTGCATATGGCTTGTTGGAAATTTTAGTGTGGATGTTTTATTGTGGTATCATTATCAGAATAATGAAATAGGTAAGAAATTTATGAAGGAGCAATGTTCTGAATATTAGTGAATTGTTTTAGTAATGACGGTAAATAAACAGCGAGTCTGAACAACGGGATTGTGCAAAGAAATTTGCTGTGACTAGAGTCGTAGATGCATTAATAAATCGCACGAGCTACGCATTGTTACAACAGGTAAAAGCAAAACGCATAGCCGCAGAAGCGACGCATTGTTACAAGTAAAAATAAAATGCATAGGATTTATTTCGTTAGCGAACAAGTAAAATGCTTAGGCTTTATTTCATTAGCGAACGTGTACTTAAACTTTATACCGTGAATACTGCCGCTTTTTTTTTTTTTTTTTTAAGTTGTGAACGTTATATAGCTGAAACTGATTGTATATTTTAGGAAACAGTTGATTTCTTCTTGTACGAGAGTTCATATTCTTTTTCTCGATTAGCTGATAAGTCATTTATGACGCTCTGCTTCTCGAAAGTTTGCAAAAACAAATCCCCAAATGTAACTCAACAATATATGCACTTCAACTGTTTCCGCCAACAATGAAAAGGGATGGTTGTGTAGGGTATAATGGTATAAAGTTTACTCCATAAACAAGATTTATTAAACACAATATGTACAAGAAAATTAGGACATTACTCCGTATCCGTTTTTGTCATCTACATAAAATATTAGCGAGTTTGTCCTTGGAGTAACAGGTAATTATGTTCATTCCCATTCTGACTGTCGCACCAAGACAAGCGCTAAGGAGGGCAATAGGTGGCGTTAGTTCGGGCTACAGGGGAGGGTCAGTTACCCCCCCCCCCCCAAGTTGTGAGAAATAATTAGGCGGTAATGTTGCTCCAGAGGTCGACGTGTCATGGGTCATGGCGGACGATGTAAATGCGCAATGTCAGGTACCAACTGTTAAACGGAAAAAACGCTATCGCGTTAGTAAAACCGGAAATAGTTTGGTATTGTTGTGAATTGTTATACGCTGTCGTAATAGAAAAGCGCGAAATAGTGAGTAAATGCAATACAACTGAATGTTAACCGCGAAACAGTAAATGGATGCAATAAAATTTAATAACCACGAAGCAGTAAAAAATACTGTCTAATGCGTGGCGTTTAGTAATAACCATTGGCGCTCGTGCACTACTAAATAAATGTAAAGAACCTCGAGCCTGATAAACAGACCTCTGAGCAAAATTGCCTGTCTTTCACGCCCAATATAGAATGGGACGCTAAGGACCACAGCAGTTAAAGAACATCGATAAATAAAATTCAATTTAATGTTTCAACTGAATGATTACCGTGCAACAGTAAGCAAATGTATATAACTAAATGTAAACAAATGTAACAACTAAATAGTTAGCGCGATGCAGTAAACAAATACCGCAATGCAGTAAATGAATGTAATAGAACTAAATAATTACCATGACACAATAAGCAAATGTAATACAACTAAATAATAATGAATACTACTATAATTATCTGCTCTTTCACGATGCAATTGTTAGCCTTAATAAAGACTGTTTTGCATCGATGCATATAAGACAATGAAGAAATATAAAATTTTGGAAGAAAAGAAAGATGAAAAGGAAGTTCTGAGCAGAAGACGAATCAAAAGAGAGCTGTGAGGATGTTATGTCGCAGGATAATTCTCGGAGAGTGTCACAAGAAAATTCTGACACTCTCTCTCCTGTTCCTGTACATGAACTTATGCATATATGAGTTGAAGAGCTCCTGAGAAGTGCCGAACTGCCTCCTAAGCTTGCTAGCTCTTCTGCAAGTTGTTCTATGTCCCAATTTTCCATTAAGACAGCGTCATTAGTTAAGATCTCATTTTCCGCAACGATTCCTAAGTTGTCCATGTTGACTGTTGACAAAATCACGCCGGAATACATAACTAATGCAATAAATTGCAACAGAATACATAACCGGAAGTGCTTAAACAACTTTGGGACATTTAAAAAGCCAAATGCCACACATTCGCAGAATTTTAGCGATGTTTTCTACAGGGTAGCCTGCCTGACGTTGCGCAGCACCCGCCATGACACGTCGACCTCTGGAGCAACATTACCAATTAGGCTACTGGTTATTATTGCTCTACCAAAAGAAAAATTTGATAATCTGTTCTTTCCTGACTGAGGAAAATGATGTGTTATATGTCCAACAGATGTCAGTCTGTCATACGCTACCTCAACAGATGTCACTCTGTCATACGCTAGCTCTAAGGCAATGCTGCCAAAGCCTGTAAGATACTCAGCCTCAAGGCGTAGCCGAGAGATTGAGGGCCCTCAGCCTCAAAGTGTAGCCGAGGGATGTTTTTTAGGAGAGGAGTGTAGCAGTTGCATTCCTAAGCTTAGGTTTCTGATTTACGAGAGTTTAGGTTAGGTTTAGTTTTTTTTTATATATATATAAGCTTAGGTTTCTGATTTACTTTTTACTTTCTCTACTACGTATAGTAAGTAGGGGAAGTATTGTATTTAGGTTTAGTATCTTCCAGAGTGCGACAAAGGTTTTCAAGAAAATCTCCCCACCCCAGATTACCCTTAACATGGAACATTTTTCGAAAATTTTGATTTTCTCAAAAATGGCTCTTAACGATTTTGATTAAAATATCATATGTTTAAGATATTTTCATGACAAATGAAATGTATATCTCGAGGGCATGTCTCCAAAAGTATTCTTCATAGTGAACCACTTTTGCATAACTGGTAAACCATAAGAGATAGACCAAATTTTATTACACAAAAATGTAGATCACGTAAAAATACACAATTTATATCATATACACTTTTTTCGTTGAGTGAACCATTTTCAAGATATTGCTTGTTATTCCCTTAAACTTTTTCTCAAATGGGAATTCGTTATTCATTTTTTTTATGTCCTGTACATGTAAAGAGAATGGAATGCGCCACATAGCAACCAGCCCTTAAAAGATTTAAGTATCGCTTAAATACTACCATATTCCCCTTGCATCTACAAGAAAATTAGCAATAAGATTAACATCTCAATTAACATGAAGCATATGGAGAATAATTTTGTGTGTATATATATATATATATATATATATATATATATATATATATATATATGTGCGTTTCCTTGTTTTAATTTGTTACCAGTGGTTACATCAAAGCACGCTCACTTCGCTCGTGTGCGTTCCTAAGCTTAGGTTTCTGATTCACGGGAGGTTAGGTTTAGCTTTTTTTTTTATATAAGCTTACGTTTATGAATTCACGGAAAGTTGCCTTAGGTTAGGTTTTTTTTATGTAAGCTTGCGTTAACTGTCTACCACTGTTACAGTAAAGGAACTTCTTTATTTAATGGAAATAACATATTAGTATAACAAACTTTCACAAAAAGAATACAAAAATTACAATTTTGGTGCATAGCCTTTCTTACTATGAATGCGTTGCGTTTTTGTCAGTGGCAACACTAAATGAAGAAGAAGAAATTCTAGTAACAACAACACATCTCATATTTAGCGGATTTCACCTTTTCATTTAGGTTGGCAGTTCCCACTTTGCATGTGATTTAGGGAAAAAAGGGCTACGTTTTTTGTGTTCATAACGCAAATTGCCTATAAAAGTAAAACACCTAAAAGGGGCGGGTAGGTGGGTACCAGCTATTGAAGAGATCACATCAACTTCTAAACTCACTTAAGGTTATTTATTCACTTTCCTATTACTTTTATGACCATTTTCCAGGTAGAGGACTAACAGCAGATTCGCCTAAAAATTAATGAGAACTATACTTCAAATATAAATGTTTAACGTTTAAGAAATAAAAGATGAGTTTCTCTTAGGCTAAATTTGTTGATAAAATTCACATGAAAATTCGGACAACTGCTTCAGGCAATCTTGCCCCCCTTCCAAGCAGAAACAGAAATGACGCTCCTGGCAATAATTGAAGAGGTGTGCAAAGGGCACCAGAAGCAAGACAAAAAGAAATGAGCAGTGCATCAGTCAGGTACAAATGGCATGTTCATAAAGCTTGTGGATGATTGCGTATATTTGCTAAAAGCACGATGAAGTTCACCAGCATAAATGTTACATCTTTTTGTGAGGAAAAGGAATTTGAATGCTGTTCAGTAAAAATAAAGATTTGGTAGGGAGACATACATCACTTTAGCAGCATATAGAGCTCCCACAGGGAACTTCCAAGGATTTATAAATAGATTAGAAAGAACCACCTCATACATTTACACTCAAAGTACTAAAATAATAGTTTCTGGAGATTTTAATGTTAACACAATGACAGTGAAAAAACTCATCTCACTTTCCTATTGCATACATTTAACTTGGAATATGTGGTTCACTTTCCCACCAGAACTCTCATGAACACTGCAACAGCTATAGACAACATATTTCAAGACTTAGAAAAAATTCCGAATTATACTATAATTGCTATTGTAAATGGCATGTCAGATCATGATGCTCAGGTATTACTGGTGCCTGTCATAGCTAGCAAACAGATTGTTAAAACAAAAAGTAAAATTACAACAAGAATAATTAAAGATGAACATATCAATAATTTTAAACGAAAAATGTTTTCTGTCTATTCCAGCAATCAAGTAAATAATAAATTTGATGAATTCCTTAAAACAGTGCTATTAGCATTTGAAGCTATTTTTCCTAAGAAAACAATAACCTCATCACAGGTAACAAAGGTCAAACTCTGGATTACTTCAGGTATAAGGAAGTCCTGTGCAAGTAAAAGAAATTTGTTCTTACTATATCGCACAAGTAATGATTCAAATGTTAAAGCACACTATAAAACATACTGTAAAATATTTAAAAGAGTAATTAATGAAACTAAAAGAAAGTATTACTCACTAGCCATTGATGATTCCAATAATTAAATTAAAACAATGTGTAATATAATAAAAACTGAAACAGGAAGAATTAATTCAAATAGTAATATTACTCACATAAGTATTGAAAATAAAGAAGTCAGTAAATGCTCTGCCATTGCTAATGCCTTTAACACATATTTCCTTAATGTAGCAAACAGCAAAATAAACAGATCTGACCAAAACCCAGCTGCACTTAAAATGCTAAAAAAGGCACATCTCAAAATTATTTGTAAATTTAAGATGGACTTCACAACACCAAGAGAGATAGAAAATATTAGCTCATTGAAAAGCAAAACTTCTCATGGATGGGATGAGATAAGTACCAAATTGTTAAAATATTGCACAGAAGAGTTAAGCGAACCTCTTAGTCATATATGCAATCATTCCCTTATGTCAGGAAACACTGAATTATTAAGCCTCTATACAAGAAAGGAGACAAAAGCCTGGCTTCCAATTATAGGCCCATCTCTCTTTTGACAGCCTTTTCTAAAGTCATGGAAAAAGCTGTATATAATCGGGTTATAAAATACTTGGAGTTCAACAATATTCTTTCAGTATCCCAGTTGGGATTTAGAAAAAAAAATGTCAACAGAAAATGCAGTGTACATGCTCACTTCTGAAGTATTAACAGTCTTGGATAAAAAGGAACTACCATTAGGAACATTTTGTGACTTAGCTAAGGTATTTGACAGTATATATCACAACCTCTTGCTACAAAAGTTAAACGTTTATGGCTTCAGTGATATCACTATAAAATGGTTCAGATCTTACCTAACAAATAGGATCCAGAAAACCAGAATCAATGGTTGTGACTCAGGACCAGATGTTATTACTAGAGGTGTCACGCAAGGTTCTTTACTTTGCCCTTTGTTATTTTTAATACTTATAAACGATCTGCCATATTATCCTAGCGAAGATTCAATAGCTGTGCTTTTTGCAGATGATACCAGTGTATTTATATCTGAAAAGTCACGTCAGCAATTAAGAAATTCTGTCAAAGTGTTTGAACAGTTCAATTTTTGGTTTGAAGTAATAAGCTTTCATTAAACTATGATAAAACCAGTTTTATTCAATTTCAAACGAAGCATAAACAAGTGAGTGAATTAACAATCAGGTACAACAATTACACCATAAATAAGGTATCTGATACAAAATTTCTTGGGCTTCAAATAGATGGAGAGCTCAACTGGAGAAAACAAATAAAAATCATGCTGCCAAAACTCAGGTCAGCTTGCTTTGCCTTAAGAAACTTAAAAAATTTGCTCCACCAAAATGCCTTAAGAACAGCATATTTTGCCTGCTTTCACTCCCTGTTGTGATATGGAATAATGTTCTGGGGTAATTCGGCACATAGCAAGCGAGTATTTATATTACAAAAAAAGGCCATGCGTATTATCTGTGGGGTTCGGTCCGGTCATTCCTGTAGACCCTTGTTCAAAACCCAAAAAATTCTTACTCTCACTGGTGAATATGTATATTCTCTCGAGCTACCTTACAATAATTGTGATAACTTCACAATGAACCTTGCTGTGCATGACCACAATACAATGCATGCAGGTGATTTGCATAGACCAGCAAATAGCTTAAAAGTGTTCCAAAAAGGATGTTACTATTCTGCAGTAACAATTTATAATAACCTTCCATGCTACTTAAAACTATTAGGCAAGCCTAATCAAAATAAAATCTTTAAGAAAGAGCTAAAGTCTTTCTTATATACTCATTCCCCATATGTTATGGAGGAATTTTTTAATATGTTGTGCAACATATAAATGTTCAATACGTAGGGCAGATGGCATATAAACTTATTTGTTATTGTCCTACTGTAATGCATGTTGAGATGTATACTTTTGGAATGGTATTGGTTTGCAAATTTTCATTTCTTAGATAATGCATGGTGTGGATAGGGAGAAATGTTCTTGGCGTTAGCTATGTTATTATTTTAAAAAGTTCATGGTGCTGGGTATGTTTATTAGTTATACTGCATATTTCATAATTGTATAACATGTTCAATGTCCCTGTTGCTCACAGTGGGACAAGATCCAGAGTAAAATTTGTGAATATGATTACAGCACATGCTGGGAACTCGGAAAGTCAAAGGAATGTTTTGAGGAAATGATTACTGAAGGTCCTTGGCACATACTGGAAACTCGTAAAGTTGAAAAGAATATGAACTCTGTGGCTTAACTTCCTTATCTGCAGTGGTACTTAAAATGTATTAAAAAGTAATCTCTAAGCACTAGAAACACTTTAGGAGTAGTTGTCTTCTCCAGACCTGGTGCTTACCTACCTGCCCTTTTTAGGTGCCTTACTTTTGTAGCAGAATTATGCTGTGACGACTAAACATTGCCATCTTGTAGCTACTGAACATGCACAATGGGAACTGCCAACCTAAATGAGAAGCGAAATCTGAGGGTTAGTGATATTTTCCTTCTTATTTTTTTATTTTTGCTTCCTGCTGTTATATCAAGTAATGCAAAGACACATTAACCTAAGCTTATATAAAAAAAAACTAAGAATCTAAGGTTAACCTTACATTAATTCAGAAACCTAAGCTTATATTATAAACATAGAGCATTGTTGTTGTGCTTTGGTGCAACCACTGGTTGGTAATTAACCTAAGCTTATATTAAAAAAACATAACCTAAGGCCTACCTTCTGTGAATTCAGAAACCTAAGCTTATATGATAAACATGGAACATTGTTAATATGCTTTGGTGTAACTACTGGTTGATAATTAACATAAGCTTATGTATAAAAAAGAAAACCTAACCTAAGGCTAACCTTCCGTGAATTCAGAAACATACGCGTATTTCAATAGTGAATCATTCACATTGTTAAGAAACACACGCTTGCTCCACTTGCATCATCAGGTTATCAGCATTTTATTTGTACATTTGGAAACTTCATGCAGCTAGAAGGCAACATCAAACATCTAGCAGAAGTAAGAGACCATTTTTCTGCAGCACATAGGGAAGGTTTTCTGAATGACATTTTCTGGTATAAATGACCTGGTTTCTCAGAAATTATAGAAGATGGCTAATTTAAATTTTAGGATGATAAAACTCGCCTCTTAAGTGCTGCTGTGGATCTATTTGGGTGTTAACATTTTTCTTTGTTAAAAAATTGCTTATAAATTTTATCAAAACATGGCATAATTAAGAAAATAATTCTATCTGCCTTAATAAACAAATTTAACAAAGTAGGTCACTGTACTTAGAAGGCATTCATCTACATCATGTAAACTCCTCAGTCAGATATCTTAGTTTCTGAGATAATGGATCATGAAGTTATTAGATTTAACAGTGGCAGATTAGGGTTAAGTGAGTGGCATAGTACAGCTTGTGGTACAGACAAATTGTCTAATATGTATTTAGAATTACTTTATAGTGTAATTTGATGCTGGAGAATATTCTTGTAACATAACTTAGGATTTGTAATTATTTACTTAACTACTGAGCATGTAGCCATATTGAAGAATGCAGTACAGCCAAAGTCTTGTTTTTGCTTCACTTAAAAGAAAGCAGATAACTTTCTACAGTTTGTCTGTAAATTACACTGACTGGCTGTTTATGCTACACACTAATTAATCACTCCACTTTAACTAAATCTAATTGCTACACTACAGGTAGACCTGCCTAATATTTTTCGTAAGTTCTTGGAAAGGGTCTGCTGAATGGTTCTTGCATACCACACATACAAATATCTAGATTTTCACATTACTGCCCAGGTGCTCTTCAATTAAATTGTAGAACATGTTTGCATCCTTGTTGTTAGGCTTTATTGTCAACTGCATCTCATTTGTTTCCAAATATGTCTTCCTAAGACCCATTGTTGTCCTATCTTACATTCATCGATTTTTAAGGATTTGGCCGGGAAGAGATAATGCACACTATTAGACAGTAATTTAACCAGTCAGATGCTGTCAAGAAGCTCACATGTTGAGCTAGTGCAAACTCCATAATTACATTGCTTGATTGCTTGTATGCAGTTGGGTTTGTTTGAGCAATAACTTTTCGCAATTGAACACGTTTGTTTGCACACGAGCATGTATGGACAGGACCTTTAAAAACTGACCGGCTGCTGATTGGTTCCATGTGTTACCTACTGCAATTCTTGTGCATGTGTCTATGGTTTGTTTTTTTATGTAGTTGGTTACAGTTGTTACAAACTTTGTGTGTATTGGCTGCAATGCTAAAAGCAATAAAGCGGTTGACATTAGTCTTCTTGCACATATGCATTGGTGAACCTTCAGAATTGTAAAAATACCTCATGTTACATCTTCAAAAGTTACTCTGGACTTTTAATCCCCCATTAGACAATCTTTTTGGAGTTTGTTTCTCCAAACTTTGCTTTGTTCATTATATGTACCTTACCACCAATCTTAGCCTTTGTCACTGCAAACATGATGCACAAATGCCTTGCACAAAAAGCATTACCAGAACCATTTTATGCATCAAATATAGCTGATTCATCAAGAAAATTACAGAAGAGGGTAAAGGAATACTAACCTCGCTACTAGAATAGAAAATTTAAACAGCACGCAGTGTACAAGTTTCAGCTATTGGTGCTATGAGTGTGCTCTTCAGTAGAAACTACATTCTCAGACTGGCTTATTTCTCTTTTATGTTATTGCTGCTTAATCTAGTATATCTGTATGATATAACAGAGGTTTAGTCTTAACTACGCTACAAGCATCTTGTATCACAGCATTGTATTTTTCTCCCAAGATATATTCCAAGGATGCATGCAAGTATCATACAGTGAGACGTGAGTCATCAGTTCATCATCAATAGTAACACCTGCTGTGTTGATTGTTGCATTTGTTATGGCAGCAAGAGGTGCACCTTCTCCTCCCTGCAATTCAGTGCTTCCCTGCCATCTTTGAAAGCATGATGCTAACGGAAACGTGCTCGACATATTGCGGAGTCCTCACATGCTCTCTCCAGTTCGTCATACATTGTGGTAGCATTTTTCTTCAATAAAACAAAACTTTAATGCATAATGCTGTTCATGAAAGTCGGTCATGGCAGTGTTTAAAGGCGATTGTGAAACATGTTCACACCACAAGTTGCCAACACTCGACTGATAGGGTTATTGCTTTGAAATTTTCAGTGATTACGGAGTAGAGTATATAGTTGCTTTGCGCGCAGACAGATATCACAAGTGGTCACTTAATGCGAGGGAAAAAAAAATTCAGTGCCCGTCTTTATGGAATACTCCTCGTAGGAAATCAAATAATGACTATTGAATTCATATAGGAAGTCTGTAATATCTTGTATTACACCACAATATGAATTACCTGTAATTTACATGTTAAGTCAATATAAACGTACCTGATATTGTAGTGTGATCTTTGTGACATTTTACATAATGGTGTTGCATATTACTGCTTTGACAATAAACATCTCACATTCTCGTTTTGACTACAGAAAAAATATTGCTTCTCCCAGCCCTAAATGGATTTTTTCGTTGTTCTGAAAACATTTCTCTCAGTAGAACACACACTGCTCATAATGGACTGAGCCACATTGATATTGCTGCCTAAGCTAGGGGAGAGGGTTGAGTGAGGAGACGGATGTTGTGATGTGGAAGTTGGCATTGGGGGTCAGGTGCGCTCTCATGAGACTAACATTTGCAATGCCTGATGTAAGCTGGAACATCCATGGTTGTGGCAAAATGGTAACTCACATTACAAAAAATATTTTTTTGAATATTAGCAAGATTTTTAATACACAAATTAATTCCATGTCACTTATACACTGACCTGCAAAATATAATTTTTGTTCACTGGTATGAAATCTGAAAGGTGATATTAACTAATTCCAGTTGCAAATTGATTGGTGATTTCCATTTTTCTTTATCATGTAGTTTTTTTTAACAAATCACAAAATAATATAATGAAAATAGTGTTTTTATGTAAAAACCGTGCATATAAAATAAATAAAAATTTCTCAGTAATAAATAAAAATAAATACTACTTACCTATAAAAGAAGGTGTGATGTTGTTTTTCCTTGGCCGGAAGGATGGTTGCATTGATTTACATTTATGTCTGGTTGAGCAACTTCCCTTTTCAAGCACCAACAGTAGTCTGCTAACACCACAATGTTCCACTGACTCTGGTATCTTCTCTCCATCTCCTTGATGAAATCTTTCACTTTGTTCATCAAATTATCAGGAAAATAGTCTAGGTGAGAATACAAGAATGAAGCTTTAAATTCATATTACACCCGAAAGTTCGTAGCGTTTGTAATATATTTCTCACAATTTTTTCATATCACAGATCTTTTTATATTTCCAAGAAACTTACTGACTACCTTTTTGAAAGCCCACCTTGCTTGGAGATCTCTATCATTCACGGTGCCCGAAAATGCACTATCCTTCATTAGCTCTCTTATCTGAGGTCCATCAAATACACACTCTTTAATCTTAGCTTCAAACATTACAGATAATTTACTGCTTGGGTATTTGAAATGTGAACCATTCTTATCCATGCGTTCACAAATTGTTTCATAATACCTAGTTTTATATGCAAAGGAGGCAATAACATTTTCTTTAAATCAATTAGACTGGCAGAGATGGCATTTTTTTTTCTCCGGACGTTAAACTTTTTTCCTTAGGCCATTCTCTCGTCCAATGTTTAACCTATTTCTACTATCCCATTTGCTTAAAAAGCATGGGTATTTTGTATATCCTCCTTGTTGCCCTAGTAAGATACTGGATACCTTTAAATCTCTGCACAATTGGCATTAATGTTCCTGGTAATTCTTTCTAAAATGGTTTCAAGATTTTCATATTATTGTTTTAGAAACACAAGCACACAACTGGTATCGAGGGAAATTTGCTCCTCTGTGCTATAAAATGGCTTTTAGACTTCTTTTTGAAGTATCAGTAAAAGCCAGTTGTTACTATCATGTTGGTCTTCTCAGGTGTTGAATTAAATCTGGTACATCACAAAAATAAACAAGCTGGTCTTCTATCTTAAAGAACTTGGTAAATTTGTTCTCTCTATTCCTATACCAGGAAAATGTGTTTGGAGCCAGCATATTTTTCTCTTTCAGCCTCGATCCAAGTAATTCGATCTTGTCCTTTGTAAAGCCCAAGTCTCTTACTAAGTCCAACTCTTCTTGTCTAAAATGCTGAGACTTGTCTTCAACAGCGAGTGCTGAGAAATCACCTATATTGCGATTTTCTCTTGTCCCAGAGACTGAAACTCTCAGTATCCTCTAGTTGAGTTGGTGGAATAAGAATATGAGAATCACTCTGTGTGGCACAGGTGTAAGCTGCCACTAGGCATCTGGATATTTAATTTTTGTTTTATTGTACCCTGATACTTTACACATGCAGAAGTAACAATCGTAGTGATTGTTTTGTTCACATATCATAGGAATCCTGAACTTCATTGATTTCTGTTTTCCATTGTACCACTGCCTTAGCCCTTCACTACATGTTTTGCAAACAGTATGCATAGCCCATGTTTGACTTTGATCTCATAGCTTAACATTAAAATATGCAAAATCACTTTCTTAAGAGAAATGGTGTAATGTTAGTTTTCTGTCTCCGTAACAAGAAAGAAGCACATATGTGACAAAAGTTATTTGGATTGTTCATATAATTTCTCCTAGAAGAGGTGGAAGCCATTGTTAACAATGTATCACTACACAACATGAACTAAAAATAAAAAATAGCACGATAAATCTTTTGCGGAAACTGCACTACCGATCACAAATTATAAAAAGCAACCAAAGTTCTGAGATGTTATGCTAAGACGCATATGCCCCTAAAAGGGCAAGTGTTTTATCAACGGCTGGTATTTTAAGATGCAATAGTTAAAACCTTTATTGCGTGCACAGGATCACACATTGATAAATAAATGCCAGCCGTTCGGCACTCAAGCTATCGTCAATCATCAGCTCATCACATAGAAAGATGAATAGTTGGATAGGGAAGCACACAAGGGATGGTTTGTTTTGTAAATACATACACACCCACCCTGAAGATCCATAATGTGTGTTAAATTAGGAAACTGTCGCAGGACAGTGTTATTAACTTAGTTATGTTAAGGTGGAAATGTAAGGTAAAGTTTCTTTCGATAGTTTGTATCTGAGAAATGTAAACAAAATCGATGTTTGGTAACCCAGGTTACACATTTTACATGGAATAAACAAGTTTGTTTATTCCATGGTCATGTATACTGCCTTCTACAGATTTTTTTTCACATACAAATTTTAACCAAAGTTAGCCATGGTTGCTATATAAATAAATTAAACTTCTAAATACAAATATAGGTTAACGGAGAACAAATTTGCAATCCCATAATAAATGTGATATAATAATCATGATGGTAACGTCAGAAATATGCAAATAGCATAATACGTAATGGCAACACTTGTTTTTAATAATGTAGGAATAAATTAATAATAATAATAATAATAATAATAAAGGCAACAAAATGCATTTATTTCGGCAGGAAAAGGCAACATAAAACACTGGCGTTTCAATCACAAAGATGTAAATTGTACAGATTTACTTTCAAATGGAAGATAGATTAAACACATTTAGAAAGACATTCTGCCAAAGTTCCGGTCTCTGCATATAACTATAAAACATAATATAGTGAAAGCTTTAGCACAGAAGTGCGTTCAAGATAGTAATAAATGCATGAGGATTATATATAAATATTATAATCATATTGCTAAAAGCCAAACACAAAAGAGTTTATATTACTAAACAATGTTAGTAAAATAGAAACAAATAGCATAAACAAAAAGTGAATACAGTTAATTATTTAGGTGCATAGAACTACATTGACACAACTGGTCAATAAGATAACATAACAATAATAAAAAAAAATTCTGATGTGTTACACTCACATGACTTTCTCTACTCTTTTACAAACGCTTATTCTCCATATGCTTCATGTTAATCGAGATATCGAGATGTTAATCTTATTGCTAATTTTCTTGTAGATGCAAGGGGAATTGGTAGGCTTTAAGTGATATTCAAATATTTTAAGAGGTGGTTGCTATGTGCACTTATTCCATTCTCTTTGCATTACCAGGACAAAAGAAAATGAATAATGAATTTCCATTTGAGAAAAAGTATAAGTATTGGAAAATTTAAGGGAATAACAAGCAATATCTCGAAAATGGTTCACTAAACAAAACAAACAAAAGAAAAATGTATATGACATAAATTGTGTATTTTAACTCGACCTTCATTTTTTGTATAGTAAAATTTTGTCTTATCTCTTATGGTTTACCAGTTATGTAAAAGTCATTCACAATGAATACTTTTGAAGACATTCCCAGAAATTTCGAGATATACATTTCATTTTTCCTGAAAATATCTTAAACATATGATATTTTAATCAGAAACGTTAAGAGCCATTTTTGAGAAAATTAAAATTTTCTTGCAAAACCTTCGTGTCGCATCTCTGGAACATACTGAACCTAAATACCAAGTTTGGTGTTTATCCGACTGTTTGTTTCTGAGTTATGCTGTTCACAGACAGACACACGGACATGTTTCCAAAAATTCTTTTTTTTTAATTCAGGGGGGCTTCAAAACATATATTTCCGGTGAAATCTCAGTATCGAATTTTTGGGTGCAAAACAATACTTCCCCTACTTACTATATGTAGTATAGAGAAAGTAATAACAAACATGCAGAACCAAAAAGGCAAAACATACTAAGACAAAGTTCAACTTATTAATAAAATAGCAGTATAGTACTGAGAGTGCTTTAATGTTAGTTATATTTAACATTATTGTAGCCCCACGTGGTGCCAATTTGACGTGGAATTATTAATGTTTTTTTTATTTGTTTATTTAGCATGGTGAAGCCATTTTGTGATGTGATTCATTTGTTCGGTTTGTTAGCTCCATCTGGTGTTAGCAATTTGCGGCAGTATTAGTGTTCGTTTGAAAGAATGCTACTGTTATTTTATTTAATTTTTGTTCACTGTCCTCCAGCTAGCTATGATCTTTTGGTCAAGCACTTCTCTTTATACAGGTTGTGTAAACGGAAAGGAATCTTTTATCCAAAGATAACACTGATGAAGAAATTTGTTTTACACTTTTATTGTCGAAACACAATCACTATCACATTTACACATTGATCTAGACACTTGCCAAACTGAAACTGTTATAACAACTTCTTACTGATCACTTTTAATTCACGTACTTCAACCTTTTGTATAATTAACTTTACCATACTTGAGATTTTTCATAAATCTTATACGCGTAACTTGCGAATCGATAGCCGACGTGTAATATTTCTGCTGGACTGAAGGCGACGTGTATCATACAAATATTTTCGACGAACTGACGGGGTGTTTACCTCTAACCTACCTTTTATACTCCTACACCCAGATATGCCTAAAGATTATAACTGAGCTGCAATTGGCTAATAAAATGCGCCAACATTAGCGTCTATTTTTATATCCAATGAAAATTATGAATACATATGCTCTAGGGAAATATTCCAGAAGATTCTAAAGGAAAATGCGCCAACATTACATAACTTCCTCGTTTCCAATAATGATAAAAAGCTCACCCCCTCGTTGCATTATTGCAGTTTCAGTAAGGCAGTATAAACTTACTTCCCAACAATAATTACAATCAACAAACATCTAAAATCAATGTCACATAATAATGCATATTCATACTATAATCACTCTTTACATTTAAATAATTTGTGATACAAATTACTGCATCATATGCCCCACTAGAAACATAATTATAAATATTTACAACTTGTTTGGAAATTTTATAATTGGGTTTTTAGTCTCCTAAATCTTGGAACACACACTATCACTTTCAGTTGACACTTAACACGTATTTAACACACGACATATGTTTTTTTCTTTATCTTACCACTATTTACTGGCTCTGGTTTAATGTGTTTAGATATTAATGTGACATCACAAATTTTTTATAGCAAATACTGTACCCTGAATTATTTAATTACTGTTACAAAATTGTTTACTTTCTTAAGTTGTTGACAAAAATTTATACATTTAAGAATTTTTGTAATTACTAAACATATATACTAAAATATTCACCCTCTACACAAATATATTTACATATCTTAAATCTAGGCACTGTTTCACATGTTGTGTTTGCTACATAAATATTTGTTTTAATGACTTTTACCCCATTTTTGTTGTTTTGTACTGTATATTCACAATACTCTTCGAATTATATCTACATACTTTACTTTAATATAACATCATGCTTTATTTCAAATGCTGTTACAGTTACTAATAAAATGTTATTTTTCTTTTAAGCATTTAGTTATGTCCAAAATTTATTTTGCCTTTCTTATGACATACATATATAATTAACCCTCTTACGTTCCAATACATTGCTCTGCATTTCGTCTTTAACTATCCAGCATTTACTATTTATCATCTTTGTCTTCTGTTTCACCTTTATCGTCATTGTTGTATGGTTTCAGCATCTCAATATGGAGCTTTCCAATGCTTTTTCGAGTGGTTGGATTACATAACTCATATGTATTTGTTCCATATACTTCAACAACTTCATATGGTCCATGGTATTTGAGAAACATTCGCCAATAAAGTTTATTTGCTTTATCCGACAATTTCTTAGTTTTAACCAAAACTAAATCTCCTATTTTGATCCTCCATTCCTTTCTCTTCTTTTCTTCATGTTTAATTTTTCTTTTTATGGCCTTTTTCTTCATCCTCTCGAATGCTTTTCGGAACATCTCTTCTTCTGTTTGTGGTATCGAATGCGCATCTGGAATGGCTTCTGGAATTTTCTTACACATTGTATTGATCTTCTTTCCTAACTTAAGTTCACATGGTTTGTATCCTGTCACATTGATTACGGTTTCATTTAGTAGATTCTGAACGAAATTCACATAACCATACCATTGGGTTTGTTTTCGATGACACAGCACCCTTAAATAATTTGAAATTTCCTTAATTTCCCTCTCAACTGGGTTGGAGTTTGGTCTGTATCTTGACGAAAAATATTGTTTAATGCCATTTTCTTTCAGTCCATCCATAAATTTTTTCCCTGTGAAGTACGAAGCATTATCGCTCAATACAGATTGAATAGGTCCTTCTTTTATCACATATGACTTGAGTAGTCTATTCAAACATGCTAAACCTGTAGGTTTTCTCAAAGGGTAAATTCTTACATATTTGCTGAATATATCATAACAGACAAATTTATATTGTAATGCAAAGAAGCTAGAAACAGTGATGTGTATGAATTTATTTAAAGGTGAGTCGGAATTGTAACACTAACATCACTTAAGTTTACTCACTTAAGTGTTACAATTCCGACTCACCTTTAAATAAAGACAAATTTATATTTATTTCCAAATTGACTTGGAGGCATCGGACCATGAATATCAATACTAATTACGCATCTCGGCTTATCCCTTATAACCGAATTAGTCTCAAATGCATATGCTGCATTTATTTGCTTTGCCTTCTGACACAGGTTGCAGCACGATATAAATTTCCGAACTTTCTGACGCAATTTGGATATGTATAAATTTTCTATAATCATAGAAGTTGTCCGGTCCGTCCCTGAGTGTGCTAACCCTTCGTGAAAATTCTTAATTAGTTCCTTTTCCATGCTTTTCCATTACCTACCAACTAGGCACTTCTTTTCCATGCTTCTTGTATAATGTCCCATCCGAATTGCTACAATTTCTTTCTTTGCCTCTTCAATTAGTGGTGCCTTTTCTTTAAGTTCTAATAATTTTGCGTCCTCATTTTGAATTTCCCCTATATTTTTCAATTTTCTAATCATTTCTTTGCTTAAAGGAATTTCAATTGTCAATATTTTGACTTCATTTCTAGGCCTTTCAATATTTTCGGGAATTTGTGGGTTGTAGTTCAATCTTGATAGCAAATCACTGAAGGTATTATTTTTGCCAGGAATGTGTATAATCTCAATATCGAATGCAGATATTGCATGAATGTATCTAGCAAGTTTTCCACTACATAATCTACACCGTTGTATGGAAGTTAAGCTGATGTGGTCTGAATATACTTTCACCTTTTGCTGATAAATATAGGTTTTAAAACGAATTAATGAGAAATATAGTGCTCCAATTTCTAGCTGAGTCACTGAAGAATTCCGCTCAATATTTGTAAGTCCTCTAGAAGCTGTACTAATGACGTGAAAGTCATTGTTGATGTCTCGCTGTCCTAAAATTCCGGCGTATCCTTGCATTGATGCGTCGACATAAATCTCATATTCCAAATCTTCTCTAGGCCTCTCGAGCAATATGGACTTAGCAAAGAGTTCTTTTACTCTCTCAAAACATTTGTGATGATCCTCTGTCCATTTCCACTTATTGTTCTTTCGGAGTAGCTGCCGCAGTGGTTCTATTTCAGCCGAATACCTTGGTACGAACTTACTCTGAAAGTTCAATACCCCTAAGAGACGTCTAATTTGTTTTACGTTCCTTGGTGGTGGAATTTTCATTATTGCTTCTATTCTCTTCTGATCAGGTCTTATACCTCGTTCATCCACTACATAACCCAGAAAATTTATTTCCTTGACACAAAATTTTGATTTTTGTATGTTTACAGTCATACCATGTTGTTGCAGTTTGTTTAACACATAATGGACATTATTCATGTGTTCTTCAAATGTTTGACTAATGATTAGGAAGTCGTCAATATACTTTATTAAGAAGTCATCTGCAGAATTTCCAAAGATACTGTGATTGGCTCTCAAAAATCCACTTCCTGAGTTCTTTAAACCAAAAGGATTTACACAAAAACGATACTGGATCCCTGAGTATTGAAATGAAGTGTAATTACGCACTTGTGGATCTAATTCCACTTGCCAATATGAAGCAGTGAGGTCAATGGATGTCAGAAATCTCCCTCTTGAAAGTTTCGTAATTAGTTGTTCAATTCCCTCACTTTGAAAATGATCTGGCTTCATATACTTGTTGACATATCTACCGTCTAAAGTTAATCTCAAACTACCATCTCGTTTAATACTCCAGCAGATTGAATTTATATACTGAGAATTACTTTGCTCAATAATCCCATTTTCTAACATGCTATTTATTAGTTGTCTAGCTTTGTCCCGAAGACTTATAGGTAAATTGTCATACTTGTGCCTATATGGTGGTACGTCTTCTACTTGAAATGTATGCTGATATACATTACATCTGCCTGGGATATTACTAAATACTGAACTATTGTTCATCAAAACATCATGAAGGATTTGTTTTTGCGTTATCGTAATATTATAAGCTTCTTCACACTTGTGTATTATTTCCTCATTTCTCTTCTCTTCCCAGCTGTTGTCTGTCTCGCTCACATGGTCGTCTTTTGTTTGGATTGTAAATTTCTCTACTTTCTCTGGCATTTCTGCTAGCTGTCGAAAATATGGCGTGGTATTCCCTTCATATTCTGTGACTACTTGCTTTATCTGACTATTTGTATGTCTCTGTTATTTGTACAAAAAACTCTTGGTCACAAAGATTTTTCTCATCCTTTGTCATCTCAATCACAGAAACTTTCTCTTTTATAAAAGGTACCTTTATTTCTCTATCTTCTTTTGTTATTTTTAACTCTTCATGTTTAAAATCTATACGTGCTTCATATTCATGTAGGAAGTCACATCCTATAATTATGTCACAAATCAGATGGTTTACAATTAGAAACATAACCTCAAAATTCTCTCCGCCGATAAGTATGTTAAGTAGAGCTTGTGTTTTTATGACCTGTGTCGTTCTTCCGATTGCAACACGACAAACTAAATTACTAGTGGGAAGAGTCATAATTTTGTTACCTTCATTAATCAAATTTATGTAAAATTCCTGTGAGCAAATTGAAGCTGACGAACCAGAATCTATAGTTGCAATGATCTCTTTCTTCGCAATTTCTATCCTAATATGAGGTGACTCGAAATTTTCTCCTTTATCTTGTGTTGCTGCAATCTTATTACAGGGTGTGTGTGTGTAGGCATATTATTTGTATTGGTAATGGATACTGAATTATTAAAGACATCCTGAGAACCTACTGCACAGGAGTCTATTAACAGTTTTCCTGGTTACTTCCATGTTCACGTACGGGACTGCCATTCCTAACAGGAGCTAAATCTATCTCATTGTCGCTACCATTGTTTTGAGTTCCCCTTCCTCGAGTTCGAAATCCTCGATTTCTGAAATTATGTCCCCTTGGCATGTAATTTTCTTGCCGTTCCTCAGATCTTTCCCTGTTATTATTTTCCCTCCAGTGAGTGAAATTTCCCCTTTGTCTAATGTACCGCCTTCCATAATTTTGCCCTCTTTCAGGCAATCTTTCTGTCCTGACATAATTTATTTGTTCCTGTCGACCTGGTCTCCCATCTATCCTCGATCTTTCAAATTGTGTAACGTATGATTGATACCGTTGTCTGGTATTATTTTAATGACGTCTGTCTTGTCCTCTACTTTGTTGATAACTACCTTGGTAATTTCGTCTATCTCGCACATCTAAAAATCTATGCTCCCACTCTCGAGATATATCTTCTTCCTGTTGTTCCAAAGCTGTCATTAATTCTGTCATCTCATAGATGCTACGTGGTTTTGCAATTAATAAGTAATTTTGTATCCTTAAAGGATAATGCCTTGTGAGCAAACTCACAAAATCTTCCTCATTGATTGGAGGTGACAAGTTCCTAACCTGACTTGCATGTTTCAGTAAGTAATCAGTCATTGATATTCCCTCTCGTGGATCAAATTGACCATGACTAAGCATTGCTCGAATTCTGTGCTGTACCGTAACATTCCAAAATCTGTTCATGAATAACCTCTTAAAGGATTCATATGAAATTTCACCCCCTGATACCATTTATAACCAATCTAGAGTTTTCTGGTCCAAACATCTTTTGACAACTATCATTTTTAATGCTTCAGGTATCTTTTTAATTTGAAAATACTCTGATAAGTCTGCAATAAACTGTACTGGACTGGAGTTTTCATTAAATTTTGGAAGTGGAAAATCACTTAAGATATGATTGTAATTTTGCAAATTCCCTACTCCCATATTTAAATTCTCTAGTGTTACTTGTGCACTCTGAGTTTCAGCATTAGCTATAGATGAAGCTGCCGCATCACTCACATTATTTGTCATACCTGAGGAACTACCTCTATCATTATTTTGTACATCTGATACATTCACATCACATATATTTGCCCTTGAATTCAATTCTAACCTATTTACAGTACCTTGCTGATTTTCTATTGTCTGTTCCAATTTTTTATTATTCTCATTTTGAACAGCTTGGTGTTTGTTAATTTCAGAAGTTAGCTTTTGATTCAAATCTTTAGAAAAATCTTTAACTTCTTCAGACAATTTATTTTTCTGTGTTTCTGACTCCTTCTGAATTTCAGATATTTCCCCTCTGAAATTAACTTGCACCTGAATTAAATCTGCATTTGTAGCCTCCATCATCTCTCTTAACTCACTTGAAATGCTACTCAGTCGGCTACCTAATTCTGTACATTTTACATCAACATGTTCGATTTTATTATTAACCTCACTTTTTTGGTTTCATATTTCCCTGCTCATTTCTGACATTTTCTTTGAAACTTCACCTATTTCATTTGCTATCATTTCCTGATTTTCATTTCTCATTCTCATCATACTACTATCTAGCTCCATGAATTTCTTTTCAATTTCTTCCCTGTTTTGTTCTAAGCTTTTACCAATATCTTCCCTTAATTCCCTATGACTCTTTTGCATATCTTCCCTGTTTTGATCTATTTTCTTTTCTAATTTCTCATTATTTTTACCAATATCTTGGGTTAGTTTTTCTAATTTCTGATTCTTATTAATATCTTCCCTTAATTCTTTCTTATTCTGATCTAGTTTTTGTTCTAAACTCTTACTAATATCTTCCCTCAATTCCCTCTGATTCTTTTCCATATTCTCATTCATATTTCTCAGCATTTCCATCATCATACTAACATCAAAATTTACATTTCCTGCTGTTCTATTCTCACTTTCTGCACTAACATTTCCTCCCTCAAATACTACATGGTTTGAGCTATTTTCTGTAACCTGTATTGAACTACAGCTAACTGTTACACTATCCCTTTCCATCATTGTTTCTTCTGTATTATTCGTGGACATAGTTTTCTTTATCCTACCACTCCTCAAGTACATTTGAATGTTACAATTTTGTTTTCTAAAAAAAAATTACTATACTCTGACCTTTGTGATGCTGTCTGTTGCTGTTACTTTGATGTCCAGCTTCCTGCCCCTCTCTCCTAGGTTTGTATGTCGCTTCTGCGTCGTATCATGATGAATCTACGTCGTTTTGGTGTTCTGTATTCGAATTCTCCTGTTGCCTTTTAATCTCGGAATTACGATGTCCAATCATCTGCGTAGTCTGTTGTTCCTATAGTTGTTTCTGGAATCTGCGTCTTGTAGTTCAGTTCACTGCTCCATTCGCTCCACGTCCTGATTCCTTTGCTCCTTCCTGGTTATCTCACTTCTTCCTGGTTATTCTGCCCCACGTTCTGGGTGCCAATTTGAGAGTGCTTTAATGTTATTTATATTTAACATTATTGTAGCCCCACGTTGTGGTGCCAATTTGACGTGGAATTATTAATGTTTTTTTTATTTGTTTATTTAGCATGGTGAAGCCATTTTGTGGCGTGATTCATTTGTTCGGTTTGTTAGCTCCATCTGGTGTTAGCAATTTGCGGCAGTATTAGTGTTCGTTTGAAAGAATGCTACTGTTATTTTATTTAATTTTTGTTCACTGTCCTCCGGCTAGCTATGATCTTTTGGTCAAGCACTTCTCTTTATACAGGTTGTGTAAACGGAAAGGAATCTTTTATCCAAAGATAACACTGATGAAGAAATTTGTTTTACACTTTTATTGTCGAAACACAGTCACTATCACATTTACACATTGATCTAGACACTCGCCAAACTGAAACTGTTATAACAACTTCTTACTGATCACTTTTAATTCATGTACTTCAACCTTTTGTATAATTAACTTTACCATACTTGAGATTTTTCATAAATCTTATACGCGTAACTTGCGAATCGATAGCCGACGTGTAATATTTCTGCTGGACTGAAGGCGACATGTATCATACAAATATTTTCGACGAACTGACGGGGTGTTTACCTCTAACCTACCTTTTATACTCCTACACCCAGATATGCCTAAAGATTATAACTGAGCTGCAATTGGCTAATAAAACGCGCCAACATTAGCGTCTATTTTTATATCCAATGAAAATTATGAATACATATGCTCTAGGGATATATTCCAGAAGATTCTAAAGGAAAACGCGCCAACATTACGTAACTTCCTCGTTTCCAATAATGATAAAAAGCTCACCCCCTCGTTGCATTATTGCAGTTTCAGTAAGGCAGTATAAACTTACTTCCCAACAATAATTACAATCAACAAACATCTAAAATCAATGTCACATAATAATGCATATTCATACTATAATCACTCTTTACATTTAAATAATTTGTGATACAAATTACTGCATCAGTACACAGATGCATTCAGACAGCAGAGAGAACAATAATAATAAAATAACATAAACAAATTATAAGGAAAATAAATCCAATATTTACACAAATGCAAGACAGACAACATTCATAGTTAGGTATGTTAAGTAGGTAACCTAGTACAACCAACATGCTACTATCAAGGTTCATGTTAAAAATAATAAGAGCAAACAGTATGAAATATAACAACCATACAGAATAAAATTAATAAAATAATGCCAAAAAGACAAGGTCAATAACAGGCAAAAGGTTTTTTTTAAATGTGACACAAATAAAACTATATACAACAAAAACAAACATCGAAGTACATTATACATGTAACATCAATTTATAAAGTCAAAAGCTAGCAATGCTACAGCAGGCCAGTTCCATGAGTAACAGACTTACAGTTCTTAATCATTTTTACTTTTGAAATACAAATACTGTATATTAGAAGTTAAAAATCAGGAAACTTCTTACTGTATTTCCAACAAAGGTGAACAAACATAGTTTTCATAACCTGTAAAATTAATTTTTGTAAATATAACAACAGCCACATTAAAAAAAGTCAAGGTAACAAAATGACGCAATTTGGACAAGTATTTTTGTCCTTGTACACAATATGTTGATAATAATTCAGCCCATAGATGACATAACAAATTACGAAAATTACATAATAGAAAGTAAATGAGAAACATTATGGTACATGAAAGAAATGTTTCATGCTATTATGCATATTAAAAATATATATGTATTACAGCAATGGAATGACATTCATTCTGCATTGGTGACAGGATAAGATAAATAGTATTTGTTCCTCTGATCAATTATAGGTGCACAAAGTTTCCCTACTATTTGATCTTCTTTAACCCAGGATTTATCTACTTTTATGGAAAATGCACAAACTTTTCCATTTTCATAATTTTTTTGAAATGAAATTTCATAACTATCTTTAAGTCGTCACCTGACCTACAAAAAATCTAATACTTCTTTTGCCGCCATAGGACACCAAGGCAAAATCCCCTTGAAGTAAAGCAGAATGGTCTCCAAGGTTGTGGTGAAGACTGCTTTTATAAATTATGAACAAATTTTTCAGGTGTCAGTGAATAATATTGCTACATGATAATGTTAGGTTCAATAGGTATTACAGCATGAATGTTTTTGGTCTGTCCAATTGCAATTATTTCAGTTGACATGTGATCAAAATAGCCCTTATATTCCTCTATTTTAAGGGCAGGAATATAAGACACTAATACCACAGCACCTTTCATGTGCACTGTTTGCATAACTCAGTATTACTAACAGTATGATAACCTACTTTGCAGGCTGTCCACAATGCACACTTCATAGTTCCACCAACTCCATTAACAACTCCTTTGCTATGTGAAGTGGCAAAGAACAGTCAAGAAACTCTCACTCCATAGCATCCCTTGAAAAATGTCAAATTGGCAAATAAGAATAGTTTGTATGCCCACTAATAAACAATGGAGGATAAAGAAAGTAATGTGAATGTATCACATCAGATTTTTACTTTCTCTACTACGTATAGTAAGTAGGGGAAGTATTGTATTCCACCCAAAAATTCGATACCGAGATTTCACCGGAAATACATGTTTTGAGACCCCCTGCATCCAAAAAAAACATTTTTGGAAACATGTATGTGTGTGTCTGTCTGTGAACAGCATAACTCAGAAACGAACAGTCGGATAAACACCAAACTTAGTATTTAAGTTCAGTATCTTCCAGGGATGCGACACGAAGGTTTCCAAGAAAATCCCCCCACCCCAGGATACCCTTTACATGGAAGATTGTTTGAAAATTTTAATTTTCTCAAAAACGACACTAACGATTTTGATTAAAATATCATATGTTTAAGATATTTCCATGAGAAATACAATGTATATGTTGAATTTTCTGGGAATGTCTCCAAAAGTGTTCTTCATTGTGAACGACTTTTGCATAACTGGTAAACCATAAGAGATAGACAAAATTTTACTACACAAAAAATGTACATCGCATTAAAATACACAATTTATGTCATATACATTTTTTGTTGAGTGAACCATTTCTAGATATTGCTTGTTATTCTCTTTCAATACTTATTTTTTTCAAATGGGAATTCGTTATTCATTTTTTTGTCTTGTATATGCAAAGAGTATTAATCTGTGGCAAAGGGAATGGTGCTGCACCTAGCAACCAGCTATTAAGAGATATGTATGTGCTTAAAGGCTACTGTATTTCTATATTGCCCTTGTAAATATATGTTCCCCTTACATCTACAACAAAATTAGCAATAAGATAGTCCTCAAATGTTTATCTTGATTAACATGAAGTAGATGGAGAATAAGCGTTTGTAAAAATAGTTTGTACAAGAGTAGAGAAAGTCATGTGAGTGTAACACCTCAGATTTTTTTGGTAACAGAATAGCTTAATGCTGTTATAAAATTAACAACCTGTTTATAATATGAAAAATTAAAAAGAAAATAGCGAAAGCTAGTGAAGTGTATTGAGATCAGTTAAATGTATATTTTCTAATTGGTATTTGATGTTTCTATGCTTGTTTAATTATTTATTTTTGGGTTTGAAATAAAGCAATTTTAATGAATTTGAAAACCTGTAGCTTAAGATCAATTTTACATTCACATTAATAGTTTAAAATAAAACTGAAGCTTAAGTGCAAAACTATGTTTTTGCAATAATATGTGGCGATTACTTTGTTAATTAATATACTTAAATTTTTGTAACATATGTCCGTGTTCTAATGGAACTACTCAGCACATGATGGAGCCTATAAAATGTTTGCATGCAGCGCAAGTGGCCATATGCATTATAAGGTGCCAATGATTTCATCAAATTCACTTGCAGAATAGATAACAGTGGTAATCAGAAAGTTTTTAAATTTTGCTTTATATGGTGTCATAGCAAAATGAATACTAAGAGTCAAATTCATAGTCGTTGCTTATTCCAAGGAAGTCCTTAAGCAGTGATTTTCAATACAGAGATGCTATTCTTTCAGGTGAATTAGGAAATGCTTATTTGTATAAGCAAGCTCTGACCTCTGCGAATGTGCAATAAGGAGAGCTGATGCCATCTTGCATTAACTGCCTACAACGGAGGTTAATGATAATAGTGATTTTGTGGAGTATACGGACTTTCATAACAAAATATTACTGCACATTAATAAGCGAAATTGCGTGATCTGCAGAATTCACATGAAATGCATAGGGATGCTGAATTTAAGAAGCGAAGCTGCTATTGTAATAATCTAATTTCTCTGCTAAACAACGTAACCTTAACAAACAGAGGTTATGAAGTCGCAACATGAGACAGGCTTACCTGAAAAGATAATGTATGGAATCTCAGTGCTATAACACTATCCATATGTTTTCTGTTCAGGCACTTTCCCATTTATGTTGTCCAAAGTGCTTAGGACTCTAGAAAACAAGATTCTGCTGCACTTACTCAGAATTATTTAATAAAATCCTAAAAATAAAATGCGGAAATATTTCTGCAATAAATAAAGTACATCCCTGCAGTACTTTTCTCAATCAAATTGCCTAGTTTACATAATTACCACCACTGCATCACTTAAGTCACACGTCTTTCCATTAATTTGCAAATATACATTGGTTATTAAAATCTTGAACAGAGCTTTACCAGTTTCGCATGTAAAACTGCTGTTAAAGCCAAACATTGCAAGTTATTGGGTACTTTTGCTTTTCTGATTACTGCTAGATGGTGTAATAATTGCATTTGTGATTTGCTTCCATGCATGCATATACTCAGGGCGCATATTGTAAACACTTCTAGCTACTAACACTTTACTCTGGAAAGTAGGTTTTCAGTTTTAAAATACCACTTAAATACCACAAGTAAATACCACTTAAGGCCAGTACATCACACAGCGTCCGATTGCATGCATTCTAGGATGTCTTTGTATCTCAGCACCAGCTCTTTTAGTTGGTTCCTTTCGTGCTTGCTGATATGTTTTCGTTTTTGCATGTTTTCGACCTAATGTAACTAAGTATTACTACGGACCCTTGACTATGTTTACAATCTACTTGATTTTTAACGAAAGTTAACTAATTAATAAATGTACCATTTAAAACTCACAAACTTCTACCATGTGCTCAACAGTTTGTGAATCAAACGAGGAAAATGAAAATGACGGCTGGCTATATGGTCAACTGCATGTTTGTTTACACATTCCTTCGTGCGAGTGGCTGTGAAACAGCTGAACCACGTTGCCACATGTACTTTGGAAATAAGTAAGCATTTAGCGCTCAAAATATAAGTACTGTCTATGTATACCAGATGGTAATAAGCATTTTCTTATCAGAAGGAAATACTTATTGCTTAAGCATCTCCTTTTCACTTAAGCAGCAACTATGAATTCGACCCTAATGATCTAACCTTATTTAAAGTGTTTAGTGACTGCAAAAAGTGTTTGTACATCTTAGAAGTTGTATCAAACAGGACTGTGGATTGGAAACAGGATAACCAAAGGAAATAACTGACTGAATCAAGAACACTGGTATATATTTTATGTCTGCATATAGCAGAAGATATTAACGTAAGAAATCAAGCTGAATTTGTTAAACATAAAGTACAATTGTTGCTCATTTTATGCACAGAAAGTAATCGTACAGCTTTTATTTAAATATATTTTAACAAAATATTTTCGTAATTCAGTATTTAGCAGGGAAGCCTTTTGCCTTAATTATTCCCTCAAGTCTCCAGGTTATTTATTCAATCAAGTCTGCAATGTTTTGGGTTCAATTTACCCACATTCCTCTTGAAGCGTTCGTCTCAAGCCTGCTATGGAAAAAAAGGTTGTGCTTTCTGAGTCTTCTACTACAGACCACAGATCCTCTATAGGATTTTCAGGAGATTGAGTTGTGTGGATTTGTTTTGGTGTTGTAGAGTAGCCATAATCGAGTATTTATAGCAGTATGTTTAGGGTCGCTATCATGCTGGAAAATTTAATTAATTTCCAGTCCCATATTTTGAACACTAATGTGGAGATTTTCTTTTCAAATGTCCAGATGGATTTTGTGGTCCATTTTTCCTTCAATGAAGTGTAGTTGGCCTACTCGTGCAGAACTCATACAGCCCCAAACTAGCACTGAACCACCACCATGTTTTACTGTAGGCAATGGATTTCGTGGATCCAGCTCTGTATTCTTTTTCCACCAGATCATTGTCTACCATCTGAACCAAAGAGATTAAACTTGCTTTCATGTGAAGAAATTACCCTTTTCCAGAAGTCTAGCCTCTTATTTCAATGCTTTCTGGCAAATTTTAATCACTTTACATTATTTTTCTTGCTCATCCAAAACTTTCTCCATGGAACTCGACCGTGATAACCTTTAAAAATGTTGCACACTGTGCTGGCTAATACTTTTAGGCCATGTCTTTCCAAATCTGCTGCCAACTTCTTTGCACTAATTTCTGTGTGCTTTTTGATTTCCCTCTGAATTGTTTGTTTATCCTTCTTGCTCAAAATTGTAGGTCTTCCCATTTCTTGACCTATTTTGCACCATCTTAAAGACACAAAACCTCTCAATTACTGACAGCATGGTGAGCGAGCTCTACCAACAATTTCTGATATTTCTCTCGGCTTGCACTGATTGTGCAACCTAATAATTATATTTCTTGTCTCTGCATTTGTTTCTCCCTGCTTGCTCCCAATTTTGACTGTACACGGTGTGCTGTTCTAATACAGGCTATGCAATGTTTTCTTACTACTGCACAAGGACAGACAACAACTGAAGAGTGACAAGTACAGCCTTTAAACTCGTTACTTAGTATCATGTCTCCAAGTATATGATCCCTTATAGTGCCTTGCCTTCATGCGCCAACTGATTTCTTTTAATTTACACATATTATGCTTGATTTATTGGTAGCTACCAAAGATAATTATATAATTGTTATATAAGTTCAATATTCATGTCTCATGTATAATTATGTTGCTTAGACTCTATATTTTCCCTTGCTGGTGAATATAATGCAAAATTAACATATACACTTTTTGCATTCACTGTAGATCGGCTAGGCCAAATTTGTATCAAAACCAAGTAAACTGCATGATTTAATGCCAATTACATGTATGATTGTCTAGCTGAAAATAATTTTGTTCATGAAAAGCATAGCTTGTAAATGACAGAGCTGAGTGCAAAATACTTTCTGGCATACACAGCAGAAAGTTCTTACTTTATCTCTTTTTCCTTGAATGTAAGTAGCGGATGGCCCTCCTTTCAACTATGGAAGTTTGTGAGTTTGGTTGACAGACCTTTTGATATTTGAATTATTATTGTAATTGTTAGTTGTAGTTGCCCCCAGAGCTGCTAAGCTCTTCAATCAACCTCATTGGGAATCGCTCTCAGGGATTATCTCCTTCTGCTGGTAATTATTGTGGTTATAGTATTGGGAAGGAAACGTTTTAGGCCCAAGGTTATAGCCATTGACAGTGGGATATATTGGCATAAGTGTGTGCTTATTTTTGTGGGCAGCTCTTATACATGAGAATTGTGGGAAAGCATTCAATCTAAATTCAGTTCTGGTAATCTTGCTGTGTTTCTGTTGTTTACTGTTTTGTTTGATATTTTCAGCTGTATTTTTGTATTTGTATTTCGGCATCCAAATACTATTGCTTCACATTTTAAAGGCTTTATATTTGAGTTTAGTCCCAGAAATACTGATTGAAATGATATGAAATGGAGTTTTATTTATGGGCGCTCTTTAACTGCTGTGTTCCTTAGCGTCCCATTCTATATTGGGCATGAAAGACCAGTAATTTTGCTCAGAGGCCTCTTTATGAGGCTTGAGGTTCTTTTATGTGACATAAATCTATGACACGGGACCACCAGCTTTACTTCCCTTCCGAAGGAAGCCATGCTATGGATTTTTACGCCCGAAAAAATCCATTGCCCTCTGTCAGGTTTGAACCTGCGACTGGGAACTAGAGGCTAGCATGGTAACCACTGCACCTCGGAGGATGACAGAAATGCTGAATGATGGTATTTATGCTGTAATTGGTATTACTTTTAACACTTTGAAGCACACATTTAGGAAAGATTGTAAATGATAGATTTAACATTGAAATGTTGTTTATATTAGTTTAAGAAATATCAAGTGTTAATATTATACTTTTTTTTTAAATTTGTAACTAAAAAAAATGGTGGTGTCATGGTGAAACCACTATGTATTACAGCAAGGGTGGCGAAAATGCCTTTCTCGAGTCATCAAATATGCAACATGCACTACACTCAGCAGCACATGGAAAACAAATGAATTGATGGCTTGAAAAAGAGTTGCGCCTGCGAATCGCATTTTTGCCACCACTGCATTACAGTATTAACATTGACTCATTTTGAGCGGAAGCTAAAGAAACAGTTTTTTGTCTCATTCAGACAGAGTGCCACTCCACAAGTGTTACAAGCCCATTTACTTCTGTGTGGATTACCTTTAGTGCTGCATTAAGCACAGCGTCTTTAAGTTCCACCTACAGGCATATGTGCCACCTTGTCAAATCTCTTCTCGTAGAAGATGGGCTTGAAATGACTCTCAGGCTTGGTAAGAGGTTTCCTTCCTTTAGGTGATGGCAGTGTAGCTCCAACCAAACCACCAACAACCGCTAATTTGAAATTCTTCAAGGATAGATTCGCACCTTCACTTCGTATTGAGTACAGGATATAGGCATTACTTATAGTGACATCACAAAAATACCAAAAATTCGATGCCACCATTTTCCAGATTTTCTATCTATCTCGTACAAGGACTTCAGCATATCTGCTTTGTCAACATATCCCATATGTTGTAGTCCTTGAATAGCTGAGGGCAACTTATTTCAGAGATTGTTCCATCTTTTTCTTTCCTTGAAGTGGTGCTAACAATAGAAGGATCAGGAAAATTTGAAATGAAGAGTATGGACCTCCTATCCTTCCACTTCATCTAGGATATGCGACTTTCACTATCACCACGTTTCATATTGCTATCCCTCATTTCTTCCTTTGGTAGACCCACATGCCCGTGTTTGACTGTTCCACGTGCATTGATTTTTTGCTGCTTCAGAGAGATCATCAGCTCCACACTTGTAAAATAATTATCAAAGAAGACCTTGTGGTTGGCACCAACCAGTTCTTTAATTAGACCTTGAACTACTCTTTTGCCCAAATTCGTCTTCCTAGCATTTTCCACTTTTCCAGTTGGAATTCACAAACAAAGTCATTTTCATCTGCACGAATCCAAACCTTATATCCTCTCTTTACAGGCTTTTGTAGCATATACTGCTTGAAAGAACTGCGACCCTTGAATTTTATCATACTTTCATGCACAAAATGGTACTGGCCTGGGATGTAACACTCTTTGTATGTTCTGCTTAGAGTATCCAGTAGTGGCCAGAGCTTGTAAAGTTTGTCATAGCCTGAATTTCCTGGTTTTGGCTGAAGCATATTGTTCAGATGAAAATTGGTCAGAAACCAGCCGAATCTATTTATGGACATTAGCGTTGAAATATATGCATCTCTTAAGTTGTGCATTACTTGACCAGTAATCTCTGTATGAGGGCTGTTTTTTTACTCCCAATAGAATATTTATGGCCAAGAAAATCCTTATTTCATCCAAAGTGGCAGGTTCAAATTGTTTACCTGACTGGGTAGCATAAAAATTAGTATGATACAATATATGCTCAAGCATTTCTGCAGTAATTATGTGTAAGAAAATATCAATAGGAAATTCCACAATTTCGGGAATATTGGGACCGCAATCTTTCATAAAAACAGCACTCTCGAATCTACGTCGTTTCCCCTCCCCCCATATTCCATCCATATTTGACGTCTGACACTCAGTGGTTTCTCATCACCACCATCTTCAACACACTCATCAGGGACACTAGGTTCATCACTGTTCCCATCTTCAATTTCAGTTGCACAAATAGGTTCATTGACAGTAGCTGCCACTTCCACTTCGTCACTATCATAAAAATCAACAGATTCAGGATCGCTAGGGATTTCATTCAGTATGTCATTTTCCAAATTATCCCAAATCAGATGACCACGATGATCCCAAGTTTTCCTTGTAGCCATTTCAACTGAGCTGACATGAACCCAACATTTTGTAGGTTATGGTGTCTGCCTACCCTACTTGCATGGCGGTTACGTCTAGAAACCGCTAATATTTATAATAATAATAATGACACTGTAATTCAAGTATATGCATTTATAGTAATCAAAGTGTATTCAGAACGTTTAGAAGAAACAAAAAAACATACCTAGATGCAATATTTGAGCATGTAACAAAAATGAAAATGTTCACTGCTGCTGCCACAGCAAAGCAAGCTGCCTCAACACCTAGCAACTTAGATTATACAGGCTGGCCATACAAAAACCAGAGGAGTAGTAAAATTTCCCTATGTTTGTTAACGGCCAGTGATGGTAGCGAGGTGGTAGCGAAGTGGAACCGTCATGCAGCAAGGAAGAAAGTGCTGCATTAAAAGGTGGTTACGTCTAAGTGCCACAATACTTCAAAGGGTTGAATGCATTAGATCATTTTTACAAAGTTATGGTTGTATCATCTGCAGAATTACGTTGGTATTGCATGGTACTTCTGCAATTAAATCATGAATAAGGGTACCAGAATGCCATGTATAAATACTTTTAATAATTTTGGCATTTCCTCCATTTCATGCATTTTGGGATCTCTATCCATTCTCAAACTGCGACTCAGTGGTTTTCTTAAAATTTTAGAATACTTCTGTGTTATATTAGACATGAAAACCAGGAGTAAAAGAAAATCTGCACTGGTATCATATTAGAACGAGAACTTTGATTTTATCGTAATGCATGGCTGTTGCATAAGAAATTAAACCTTATCTATTCTTGAAGAGAATTTAAATAATATGATGTAATATATTAAAGTATAGAATTTAACTTTGAACATGAAATAATAGAATATCTGAGTATTAAGAAAGGAAAATTGAAAACAATATATCAGTTTCGTACGTTAAATCAACCAATTCAGTTATATGAGTTCGCCTTGAATATAACTCTGTATAGCCCAAGTTTAACCATTAATTATTCTGCTTCCTGTTACGCATTACGGTTTTTTCCGATTCGATTTTCTCCTGGCCCTACTCAGCTGCTTGTGCAGTAGTTGGACGAGCCCATTATCTCCCGGGAGAGGTTTTGGGTTAGTTGTAGGAGAACGGCCGTGCACCATAGGCATTTCTGTTGCAACGCGCTAGGGGAATACTGCCGGTCTTTTCTCCCCTCTCTCCAACCTTCTCGTTTGCGTTTCTGCAGGTTCCGGTCGAAAAATTCGAGCTATACATTAACAACACTCTTCAAATTGCTCGTGAAACAACCATTGGATATAAGTGACCTTGGCACCGATCTTGATACCAGATTATTATAATTAATATATATACATATTAACACATTGATATACTTGGCATTCACCATAAGTAACTCTCCGAGTACATTTAACTGCTTTCCATGTAAGTCATAAACAACATATTTATTTCGTTCTGCCCGAAATGTACCAATACAAAAGTGTACTTTAAAAACTAACTCTGATATTGTTCGTAAATTAAAAATCTGCACTCCACATTCTAAGAAATGTAAAAGAACATTCTTACCCAAAACTCAACCACACATGCCAGCATAACAGGCCATTTCTTAAGCCGGGCAGCTATATAAGGATTAGACAAACTTTCCCAAAACCCTGATTCTGTCAAGATGTGTCCACTGTAACGTACGATGTGGCGTGTATGTCAGCTCAAGTGAGGAAGCAGAATTCTCCTCTATCAGAAACTCGTGTCGTTCCCTGTTTCTCATCTCTGTTCGATCTTTGTCTTGCCTTGCCTTGTCTGCTGAGACGCTAGTACGAGCCTTAAAAGTTGGCTCCCGCGTGGGACAAGCATGGTGGTGAGACTAAGAACTAAATATTACAGTTGCGAATGGCAGGCTAAGAAACAGCTTTAAAATCCCATCCCAGTGCGTGTAATAAAAGTGCTTTACATATGAGAATTGAAATTGGAATGAGTGACGAAGAAACCCGAAAACGTCCAATAGGGTAAACCTTGTGTAACGTACCGAGAAAGACTAGTAGCGGTTTGTTCTGGAGAACGGAGCACCTCAGGGATTGGTAGTAAGCGTTACAGTGTTTGGTATAGCGATTAATTCTATCCTGAAGTGTGCTCCTCCAGGGGTATCGTCATGCTTATTCGTATATCACTTTGCCGTTTATTGTACTCTGCGTACGCCGTTTGTGGAACGCCGTATGCAGCAATGCTTAGATAATCTCCGAGAATGGAGTTTTAAAAACGGCGTTCTTTTCTCAACTGAGGAGTGAACTGGGTGAACTTCTGGCGCCATAGGAGACGATTCGCTCCGATTCGCTCCAGATTTACTACCATTCGACAAGATTCCTGGGGTTGACTTTTCATGGGAAACTTAGCTGGCCATCGCATATAGCACAGTGACCGTTCTCTGAATATCTTGCGGATATTAAATGACAAATCTTGGGGTTCAGATCGGACTGTTTAGCTGCGACTGTATCGCGCACTGATCCAATAAAAAATTGAAGTAACATTATTGTATATTTATTTGATTTGTTGTTGAGCCCCACGTTTGGGAACCAATTTGCGATGGTTTTACTTATAATGTTTGTGTATGTGTGTTTACTCCACGTGTTGAAGCCATCTTGTGACGTGATTCATTTGTTCGGTTTGTTAGCTCCATCTGGTGTTAGCAATTTGCGGCAGTATTAGTGTTCGTTTGAAAGAATGCTACTATTATTTTATTTAATTTTTGTTCACTGTCCTCCAGCTAGCTATGATCTTTTGGTCAAGCACTTCTCTTTATACAGGTTGTGTAAACGGAAGGGAGTCTCTTATCCAAAGATAACACTGATGAAAGAATTTGTTTTACACTTTTATTGTCGAACACATTTACTATCACATTTACACATTGATCTTGACACTCGCCAAACTGAAACTGTTATAATAACTTCATTACTGATCACGTTTAATTCACGTACTTCAACCTTTTGTATAATTAACTTTACCATACTTGAGATTTTTCATAAATCTTATACGCGTAACTTGCGAATCGATAGCCGACGTGTACTTTACAAATATTTTCTGCTGAACTGACGGACTGAAGGCGACGTGTATCATACAAATATTTTCGACGAACTGACGGGGTCTTTACCTCTAACCTACCTTTTTATACTCCTACATCCAGATATGCCTAAATATTATAACTGAGCTGCAATTGGCTAATAAAACGCGCCAACATTAGCGTCTATTTTAATATCCAATGAAAATTATGAATACATGTGCTCTAGGGAAAAGTTCCAGCAAATTCTAAAAGAAAAACGCGCCAATATTACGTAACTTCCTCGTCTCCAATAATGATAAACGGCTCACCCCCTCGCTGCATTATTGCACGCTATTATTGTCAGTTTCAGTAAGGCAGTATAAACTTACTTCCCAACAATAATTACAATCAACAAACATTTCAAATCAATGTCACATAATAAAGCATATTCATACTATAATCATTATTTACATTTAAGTAATTTGTGATACAAATTACTGCATCAAAATACACTATGGGTGTATCATTTACTCCTTAGCACGACTATCTGTGCTGAGGAGATTAGATGCAGTTCGAGTGGCTATTGGTGCTTTTCCCAGTAGTTCGAGTGGCTATTGGTGCTTTTTCCAGTAGCCCAGGTATGAGTATTTACACTCAATTGGCCATATGTGCGTGATGTCCTTTTGGGAAATTATGGCTGTGCACTTAAATGTTTGCCTTAACATCCAACGTTGGCTTTTTTCACAGTGCGCTGGACGATCGTTATAGCTATAGTTCCATTAATCCAAGGCCTGCCGGTGTTCGTTTCCGGGATCTTCTTACAAAGCACGACATTGAAATGCCTGTCATGTTTGCTAAGGGGGAGAGACTCCCCCTTAGTTACGTGCGACATCTCACGTAGATCTGGAGATGACGGTATACCGGAAGTCTACGACCGACGTTTAGTATTCGCACTTGTTTTTTTAGAGTTTCTGTCGGGTTGCAGTGACTGAATTTTGATCTACACCGATGGATCTAAGTGCACCAACGGTGTTGGATGTGGTTATGTTCATGGAACCGAACCCTATACATTCGGTTATCATGATAGCACATCGATTTTTAATGAAGAGCTGTATGCCACATACCGAGCCATTTTGCATGTGCGCCGTCGAAAATTGTGAGATTCTACTTTTGAGCGATTCCCTTAGTGCACTTCAGAGTCTTCGTGAGCTGTACAACTACCACCCCATTGTTAAGCGAATTCAGGATGCCTCCATGTTTTATACGCTTCTGGCGTTAATGTGGAGTGTTTTTGGATACCTGGTCACGTTGGCTTGCCGGGGAATGAAGTTGCTGATTTGGTAGCTAAGGCGGCAACCATATAACCCAGTGTTACAACACCTCGGCTAAAGTCGGAAGACTAGGCTTGTGCGGAAAGCGGTGCTGTTGCAAGGAGTGGTCAGCTCCCGCGGAAATAAACGGTAATAAAGGTAATAAAGGATATTCCGATAAATTGGGTAACTTCCTCTCACGTATCTCGTCGTGAGGGAGTGATTTTGGATCGAGATCGTATTGGCCACTGCAATTTAGCGCACGATTCGTGGTGACCCTGCTCCAACTTGTCCACTTTGTAGCAAAGGTCTTTCGGTCCGTCACGTGTTGCTAGAGTGTATTGCTCTTCTAGCACATCTCCGGGACACTGCAATTGCCGGCCAGTCTTGCAGAGCTCGTAGCGGATGAAAAGCAAGCGGTTCATAGGATTTTTAATTTTGTCTGATGGGTAAATTTCCAAATGCGAACTTAGTCATCTTAATGGCAGATGTTTTATACTTCTCGGTTAAGTTTCAAATATTTACATTTATGACGTGCTATGATTTATATATTGATGTTGATCTCTGGGTTTTGGTGTGGTTTTTATAATTATGTTTATCTCTGGCCTTTGCCATGATCCGTTTTACAAGAGCGCTAATGACCTAGTAATTGAGCACCCTTAAACAGAAATCATATCAAATCCTCATAACCTCCTTCATTGTCGTCCTTAAAGATTCAAATTCGTTGATATGCTCTTCCCCCTGACATTAGTCCAAAATCTGTTTTGTAGTTTCTCTTCGTCCAGGTTTCACTTCAACCTCTTTCCTTAGGATCCGAAATTAACTCCATCCCTCGTTCGAGAGGACATCAGAAGATCCCTAAAGGAATCACTGTGGTTTTATTTTTCCAGAACTTTGAGTGTCTAAATCAGGAAGGTTTTTGAGGACATCTGTTCGTAGTCATAAGTTCTTTCACAGCTTTAAGGAATGCTTCCAGGGTTAAATGAAAACATTTTGTAGTTTTTATATACCATTTAATAGAGCAGATTATGATGAACACTTTGCACCATTATTTCACTCAAAATATCCACCTTTAGCCTTCACACATGCTTTTAAATGCCCTTTCAAAGATTGCTGCGACTTGAAAGCTAGTCTTGATCTCCAAAATGTCCCACAGTTTACTGTGTTGGGCGATAGCCAATCCATATGGTTGATGAAATCTGGAACGTTGTGGTTGAGCCGACCGAGCTTTATAGGCCGAAGTGAGGTTTAGTTGGAACATCCAGTGATCACCGGCGAACTTCATCTGGTTAAGAGGTTTCAGGACTTCCTCTAAGTACATATTGGTAAGGGTCCAGACCCCCTTCGCGCAGAAATGAACATGGGTAGCCTCTTTGTACTGGACTGTGTCAAACCACTAGTGATGGTGGATGATGGTCACGAAAGGCCCGAGGAACAACCTGGCGGGATTGCTTAGACTCCGAGTATACACACTGTCGTTCTGCCTGTTGAATTTAGAATCTCTATTGTGAAGACGGTTTCGTCTAAGAAAAGGATTCTCCGATGTTGATTTTTGGCGTGTCTAAGGAGGTTACGTGATCTCTCCAGTCTAGTTTTCTTAAGACGGGTGTGGAGCATGTGTCCTGTACATCGGCGGTAAGCCCGAATCTTGTGTCTTGAATTAACAGCCTAGAGACGCTTATTCTTGACATTTGAAGCTGCTGCGCCATTGTTTTTTTTGTTTCCTAACAGGGTTTTTTCTGATACGTTCCCAAACTATCTTATCCGGCGTTCGAACCGAGAGGGGACGGCCGGATCTTGGTTTATCGTCAGCACTAGGTATATGGTTAATTATTGAATGGTCCAATAAACTAATGTGAGTGAAATTCCTAGCGAGTTTAACAAATTGAAAATCACCTTTGGATCTTTTGTGACACTAATGTAACGCTATTACAGCTGTATGATTTTCTTTCGTGTACCATTCCATCTTGAAAGAAAGATACATATTGTATGTCGATAGGTAATACTGCTGAGGAAGGATGTTTATTCAAGATAACAATTCTGGAGGGCGCTGCGTAGTTTCGTCAATCGAGAGATAAGCGGCAAGGTTTAGTGTTAGTATTTATAAGATTGGGTATAAGCGGAACGAGTCCCACTCTGCCCCACCCAGGGCCTACTAAGGTAGGTAGGATTGGCGCTCCCTGGTCCCGAGGCACACTATTGTTTTCCTCTAAGAGGTTAGAGGGTTTGTACCAAACGCCCAACTAACTGGTGCACAAGTATATTTGACCAACTAGATGTGACTTAGTGAACACAGTCTGAGGGATACCGCTGCGCGGGACGAGTGAAGGGGAGCCGCAAGGAGTGACTGGGTAATGCGTAACTCCCAGCTCCTGAGTATCATGTAGGACTGTTCGTATCCGCTGATAAGGGTCAGTTCCGGAGAGGGACCATCACATGAGCTGTTAAACCCCTGAAGGCGGTTGGGTCCTATCAATTTGAGGTGAGACCCTAAGTTGAGCAAGATACACGCCAGGACCTGCATCTGAGCTGGGGTGTTGTTCAGGATGTGGACATGCCATCGGAGACATTTGTAATGGAGGATTTTATCACTGTGGATCAAAAAAATCAACACTAAGGACAGTTTTAAAGAAGTAGTCGAGTAGTGTTGTGTTCGCCGCTACCTATCAATAGAACGAAGGAAGGAAATTTGTTGCAGTTAGTCCATTCACTATCCAGAGGGTTCTGGATAAAATTGCTGGTGCAGTAAAATCCTGGGTTAGAATTCCTGAGTTGCTCCTGGTTAAAGCACATTTGGCATCAAGCAGAAAGCAAACATGTTAGCTAGCTACCCCATACGAGTGTAGATGCACAAGACCTTGAGCTCCTCGCGCAGTGTTGTAAACACCCGTGCATTGGACGGTATGTCCAATGGGAATATTCAAGAATATCTTGAAGATCAAGGTGTGACATCTGTTTATCGGGTTCAGCGGAGAGAGCGTGTGTCTAGAAGTAGAATTTGTGTCTACTCGTACCCTGTTTCTTACCTTTGATCGGGTAGACCTCCCTCAAAGGATTAAGGCAGGGTATGAAGCTATTGAAGTTGGCCATATATATGAGATGTTACAGGTGTCAACGCTTGTGACAAGTGATTTCTTTAACGGTGAAGCTACCTGCATTAACTGCGGTGAATTCTCGAAACGAGGGAGCACGTACATCAGCTTCAACATGCGTGAATTGCAGTGGTGACCACCTAGTTAAGAGATCCCAGTTAGGTGTCTTCGGAAGCTCCGAAACTCCTGCGGATCAGCCAACTCCCTGTCCCGAGGTCCGGTACCTACAGTTCAGTTGCAGCTAATGCGGTACCAAGTCTGGAAATGGCAACTTAAACCAGCGATGTTAACGGGTTCACAACTTCAGAAAAAATCCTAGTAGCCAGATCACTTCCAAAGCCCACGAAATCTAAATCTGCATCTACTTTTGCCAAATCTGTTACTGACAAGATCCCTTCAACAGTCACCATCAAAACCCTCAACCTGGCAGGTCCGTGACGTATAATGGATCATCGATAAGCTACATAAGGACCGACTTCCTAAAGGAAAACGCTAAGCGTTTACCTTCAGCATCTAAACACTTGAAAAGTTCGCCAGCATCTCGGAGATTCTCTTCTGAGGAATCTTCTGGGAAGAACTCGGATCGGCGATCTGTAATTTTGCTGATCTCGAAGTTTTCAATTGGAAAGGGGTCCTCATGGAGGAAACCGAGCAGTGGGATTCTGCCCGCACTACCAAAATGACTGAGAAACAGGCAGGATCCTTCCTTCGTTAAAGGTGCTAGTCTGACACCAACGGAAAGGGCAAATTGATTCGACCACTGCCGTCCTCAATGCAGCGCACTCTTACGATTGAGAACTTATCCCACTATGAATACTGTGGCTATCCTATAATGGATCATACGTGGACTTAGAACACGTCGACCAGAGCCTGAACTTTTACTCAACGAGAATAATTCTTTGGTCGTATGTTTACAAGAGACTAAGCTCCGTCCGCAATATGGCTTTCAAATCAGGCGGTATTCCCCAGTACGGTGTGATGTTATATCCGAAGAGTATTCCTGCGAACCGGGGCACTATGATGCGCATCAGAGATGATGTATTTGTGAAATCTGTATCCATACAGCTTGACATCTAGTCAGTGGCTGTAAGGATCAAACTGCCATGCATCCAACTTACCATTTGTAACATTTATCTGCTTCGATCTGATGACCTCTCGCTCACTGATTTAAAATATCTAGTTTCCCAGTTACCAACACCTTTTTTGTTGGTGGGAGACGTCAATGCCCATCACACTTTTTGGACTCACCTCGGACTGTGCGAGGGCAACTCAATCGCCGATTTCTTAAGGCATTTATAACGTAGTTCTTATGAACACCGGAGAGCTTACATTTCTTCCAGATTCCTTCAACACTTTTTCACATCTTAGTATTGCAGTTTGCTCAACACAGTTTCCTTACAATGGAATGTCATCTTTGATTTACACTCTAGTGAGCATTTTCCATGTCTCGTTAGTCTCTTAACGCAAGATATATGTTCCACACGTTCTAGATGGCGCTTGGATCAAGCCAACTGAAACGTTTGCTCACGTTTGGCTGTGTTTAATTATATTCAGTACGACTCTTGAGTATGTTTTTGGCGAACATCGCACAGAGGCGATTCTTCCTGCAGCTGAGCAATTTATTCCTCGGTCGACGGCCCACCCCCGTCGATTTCTGGCTCCTTGGTGGACCGATGAATGTCGAAAGGCCATTTGAGCTCGCAGGCGTGCTTTTAGGACCAGCGTCGTCCTACACTGGATAGCCTGATCCAGTACAAGAAAATCCGTGCCAAGTCTAAGACAAATTATTAAGGTTAGCAAAAGACTTGGAGCGGGTTTGTAGGCCTCATTTAACAGACATACACCTTCCTCTGTCGTATGGCATAAGTTAAGTCGTGTGGCGGGTAAATCCACCCACATACTGGAGCTGTTGTTGATACATTTGAAGTGGCTAACACATTTGACAGTGCCTTTGCTCAAGTACCCAGCTCAGATATCTATTCGCCCGGGTTTTTCCAGTGAAGACTAAGGTAGAATCGCAAAATCTCCTTTCGTTCTGGAAACCTGAAAGATAATCGCCTTTACACAACGGCGGAGTTAGAACACGCTCTTTCATCTTCGCGACTACCACCACCAAGACCAGATGGTATGCACATAGACACGTTGGAATAGCTCTACTGAAGGTAAGGCTTTCCTGCTAGATGTCTATAGTCGTGTTTGGGTTGACGTCACTTTTCCAGGTAAGTGGCGAGAGACCATCGTCATACCCATTTGAAAGCTTGAAAGGAGCGTCATCTGCTGTCGAGGTACCCTCGTATTATCCCCATCAGCTGCGATTGTAAGGTGATGGGACGTATGATCAATGGACGATTAGTATGGTGGTTGGAAACTGACAACCTGCTGACCAACACCCAGTGCGATTTTCGACGACGCCGTTCAACAATGTTCCAGGGATAAGTACGTTCCCTACTCACCTGGAACATAGGTGGAGGCTTACCACTGCTCATCCAGGAGTTTTTGAAGGACCGCGTTCTTCGAGTTCGGCTCGGTTTTTTTTCGAACTTTTTGTTCAGGATAACGGAATACCTCAGGGATCGTTACACTGTCTGCTATAGCAATTCTATCTCGAAATGTGTTCCTCCGAGGTAGTCATGCTTATTCGTTGACCACTTAGCAGTCTATTGTACTTCTCAGCGCACGTCGTTTTTGGAATGCCGTATGCAGCAATGTTTAGGTAATTTTCAAGAGTGGACTTGTTAAAACGGCTTTCTTATGAAGTCAATCTCCGTTAACTTCTGCCGCCGTAGGAGACGATTACCACCTTCGCTCCGATTCGGTCTTTCGACGAGGTTCCAGGAGTTTACCTTCGATAGTAAACTTAGCTGGTCATCGCATATAGCACAGTTGGAAGCGCGATATGACCGTTCTCTGAATATGTTGTAGGTATTAGATGGCAAATCTTGGGGAGCGTATCGGACAATATTGCTGCGATTGTGTCGTGCACTGATCCGGTCAAAAATAGACTAGATGTGTCATTTATTCCTCAGCACGTCTATTTGTGCTGAGGAGATTGGACACAGTCCGTAATCGGGGCATTCGAGTGGTTATCGGTGCTTTTTCCACTAGCCCAGCTATGAGTTTACACCGAATCCGCAGAACCTCCTTTGCGGTATCCGCGGTATTTGTTCCGTCATGTGTTGCTAGAGTATATTCCTCTAGCACATCTTCGGGTCACACTGCAACTGCCGTTCAGCCTTGCAGAGGTCTTAGCGGACGATAAGCAAGCGGTTGAGGTTTTTTCAGGTTTATGTTAGGGTAACTTTTTAAATGCGGATTTAGTCGTATTCATATCAGGTGTTTCGTGTTCTTCGGTTTATTTTTATAATCTGGTATTTATATATGACTTTTGCTATGATTTTTTATTCATCTTTACTCTGGCTTTTGTTAGATTTTTTATATTCATCTTTATCTGTTTTGCCATGATTTTTGTAGTGATCTATATCTTGCGACGGACCTCTCCTGGGGCGTCGTCTTCTTTCCTTCCTTCTGTGAAGGAGTTGTGGGTGGTTGGTCTAAGCTGAAATTGCAAGCCTAGCACACTTATGTGTTGCCATATTGCTAAACTTCCCCAGAGTGGGGTAACAGACGAAATGAAACTCCTTGATGATTTAACTGTAATTTTATTATTATTATTAATAATAATAATAATAATAATAATAATAATAATAATAATAATAATAGTATTTTGTAAAGCCGCTAGCCGTGTGCTTTGTTTAATACACAATTCTAAGGGGCCTATCTGCAGAGATTTACCTCCCTAAGCTAAATCCTATTGCTGGTTTCACACGCATCGCCACAAACTTGGCGTGAATTTTACCCTCTCCAAAATCAGAAAAGCGATAAAACGTCAAAGCTTTACGCGTGCTCCCTTTTATACCATCACAGGGGGACACTACATTTGCCTAGCTATTTTAAAAGCTTTACTCTTATTGTATCTCCCCTGCGCGTGGTATGAAAATGTTCGCCCTGATATTTGAAGTCCTGACAAGTTTGGAATTTCCCAAAGTGTCAAATCTCTCCCCCTCTCTTTTTATCCTATCTCTATCTCTCTGATATCTCTTGCAAGTGCCTGTGACCACTGCAGCAGGGTTGCCTATTCTGTCACCTCTGTCTTCGTTTTACCTGCACTCTTTCCCTTCTCACGGCTAGCTAGCCTTCCTCCACATTTTACATATGTGTTACAATATTAAGTTACCTTATTTCATATCACATTGACATTTACAATGGTATCGTAGTTCCCCCTACAAATGCCCCTCATTGTCATTCTAAAAACTTTTGATTTTGTGGCGGAGAAAGTTTTTTGATTGGCAATGACATGATCCAAAGAAACATACCAAAGGAAATCAAAGAAACCCCAAAATCCACACAATGCAATGTATAACACAATAATATTCCCGAAAATGAACACTATTGCACTCTCAAGTATGTACATAGCTTCTATCCAACACAACAATGTAACCCTCAAATAATCTTTGTACAGAATGATATTTACATAACATTGCATTTACCTAACATTGACATCGACTGCTATTAATGAACGATTTATTGTGAACAATTTTTAGCCATTTTGGTGATAGTTTTTTTTATTTAACTTTAATTTTGCACACGAATATTTCGTTAGTTTTAACACTGAGTAAGCACACGCTTGTGGGCTAGGCAACATTTATTTACCACAATGACTTTCACTTGTTTTCCCCCTTAACACTTCACTGTAGTTTATGTTAATTAGCTGTCTGATCAGAAGCCCTTAACTGCAATAATTTTAACCCTGTTTCTATATACATTACATTAATAAAGATAAAACACTTTCATAACACAATTACATGAATCATCAACCCCGTGTAGCAAGCAATCACAAAATCATGCAAAGTGCAAATGTTAGCCTGTCTTGAAAGGTTTCAGCAATTTTTTGATATCTGCCCCAATTTTTGTTGGTTTCCTCCCTAACCTCAAAGTGTGTGCCCCAAATTGAGCTACATATACCGCCGGGCCTTTGTATAGTAAGCACATTCTGTGATAGGCGTTGCTCCACCTGTCTGATTTGTTCTTGTTCTTCACGAGAACCAAGTCACCGATTTTCGGCGTCCATTTTGCCTTGTGTCTTTTCGCCTTCTTTTTCCTTGCTTCCGCTTTTTGTCTTATACGCATTAGCGCTTTCTTGCCTTTTTCCGCCGTAGTGTCTTGAGAGCATTGGTCTGTCGTGGTGGGTATATTTGTCAATATCAGTTCCGGCTGCTTACCCAAGTGCATTAATATCGGGGCGCATAACCCGTGGATGTATTTACTGAATTGTTTATTACAAACTCAATCTTGGCACAATGTTGGTACCACCCCGCATGATTTTTGTGGGCTAAAATTCGAAAATAAAATCTCGGAGCACTCGGTCATATTTCCCTGCGGCTAATAATTAGAGTTGTGGTATAATGTGACTCCATTGTCTGTGAGTGTCTAGAAAAGTTCCGCTCCAGTGCATGGAGGCATTATCATACAGCAAGGATATCTCGCCATATTTAGGCACATCATCTTTGAATATTTTCCTCAGGCATGTTCTAACTGTTATGTCCTTCACTGGGTAGATCTTTGTGAATTTTGTGAAGAAATCGAGTAAGACAATTTTAAACTTATCCCCAAAAGTGCTCTGGGGCAACGGGCCATGCGCATGCATATCAGAGCGTTGGGGGCATCTCTAATAACACTCTGCATGTCAATATCGTACGCTACATTTAGCGGTTTGGCTAATTGGCACAGCTTAAGTTTTGCTATAAGTTTTCTTACCTTTTGATGGAGCTTCTTAACGTAAAAGTTTTCTGCAATATTGATGGCCGTTTTATATGATCGAGAGTGTACCAATGAGTTGTGGAAGGCTGGAATTAATGTATTCTCCAACACTTTGGGCACATATGTTTTCCATCTCTTTTCTGTAACATTGGGTTTATAAAGAATGCCATTCCTTTTGCCTATTGAACCTGAGATGTCATCTATCTCAGATGCTTTGTTTAACATTTCCCGGATTTCCTCATCTTTCTGTAATTTTGCCAAGTTTCTTAAAGCTTTAACCAGTTGTGTTATGCCTCCAGCCTCAATGTGCATTACTGTTACTTGGTGAAAAGGTCTGTCTTTGTTTGCTGGCATTGACTTTGCCCTCGGTAATCTCGATAAAACATTACTGAACGTGTTTGAAGCCCCTGGAATGTGTTTGATTTCAACATCGAAATTCAAAGTTTCGTAAATATAGCGGTAGATTTTACTACTGGTCAGTTTGCATTGTTTTACGAATTCCAGGCTCACGTGGTCAGTGTGAATGATTATTTTCCTAGTGCATATAAATTGTCTGAATTTGACCAACGAAAAGTACATGGCCGCAATTTCAAGCTGCGTAATGCAGGCGTTGCTTTTTGCCTGTGTCAAACCCCTAGGTGCCGTGGCTAATGCATGCAATCCTGCTGGTCTATTTGGCATAAAATTCCTGCATAGCCTTCCACGCTGACATTACAATAGATATGAAAAGGTAAATCCTCTCTGGGCCTTTCTATTGGTACCGCCTGTGCAAAAAGTTCGCGAACTTTGTAGAATGTCGCCCGCTCTTCATCGCACCACGCCCACTTAACACCTTTCTTTAGCAATTTTTTAAGTGGTGCTCTTTCCTTGGCAAAATTAACTAGGAATTTGCCTTCATATCTGCACATGCCGAACCAGTTTCTGGGCTCCGGAATATTTCTAATGCTTTCTGTTCTATCCGGGTTAGGTCGCATGCCGTCTTTTGAGATCACATAACCTAAAAACTGGGCCTCTTATAGAAAGAAATTGCATTTTTCTAGCTTAAGTGTTTATGTGTTTTAGGTGCGAGTCAATGTCTCCTATCATAAAGTCGTCCACGTATTGAAGACACATTCTGTTGTGAGCCGAAATATGGCATGAATTGCTCTAAGTAGTGCACTCGTGCTTGTGCATAAACCAAAAGGAACCCTCTTAAAAACCATAGTTATGCAAGAACCCAGTGTACTGTCTCAACTCTTCTGTTAAGTGTATCTGCCAGAAAGACTGAACAAGGTCCAAGCTAGAGAAGCACTTTACCCTACCCAACAATTGATCAATGCCTTCCGTACTGAAGTGATCGGGTACTGTGAATCAGTTTAATTTGCGTGCATCTAACGTCATCAAGTCTCCTGATTTCTTTTTAACCCACACTAAAGGGTTAACATAAGGCGAGTTTGACACTTCTATAATATCATCAGCTAAAATTTGTTTAATGACTTGCTCTCTCGTGGCGAATGGCAAATTCCTGCATTTATGGGAGTATGGTGCCATGTGCTTAACTTTAAATCTGTGTACATACGCGTTACATTTGCCCGTTTGTGAAGGAAAAACTGCCCTATTCTTCCATAAAATATTCCGCAGTCGGATCTTGTCTTTATCTTTTAAACCGAACGCGGCGTTTACCTTCATTTGTATGAGAGCGACAATCGCACTGACCGGTTGGTCTACCTGCCTCTGTCTTTGCGGTGCCGCCGCCAGTTGGTTAATAGCTTCGAGCGCGTGTATACGCACGCGACCTGAGTATAAAATCGTAAGTGTTTATGTACCTTATGTCATCCTCATCTGACAGTTCCTCCATCTGATCGCTTATGTGTCTTCCTACACTATTTATAGATACAATTTCTACACGTTGTACTTTAATTTACCCAAAATGACTCTTCTAAGATTTGTTCTTCCGCTGTCGGTTCATTTTCTGCTGTATTATTCTCCACAAAATGCATAGACTTAACATCTTTTACTAAATTTAAAGATTTATTTTCAAAATTAACAATTGCTTCCCGTTTATGCAAGCAATCCGAACCATTAATCACTTGCTGTTGCAACCTCGGGATCACAAGAAAAATAACATTGAATGTTTTATTATTCATGTTGATAGCATTGCTTGTTGCCTAACTTTTTCTTTAATTTTGGATATCGCTACCGTACAATAAACATTCGAAATTGGCAGACATAATTTTAATTTTCTTTTCCTGCATCATCCTAAAAATTCTTCAGAGCACGCTGATATATTTGCCCCAGTATGTATTAAAATTTCAGTGTTTACTCCCATAATTTCAGCATTTATTCTCGGCGAGTCATGCATGTCTACATTTTTTGCTCTTATTTTGCTGTTGCATGCTGCTTGGTGTGTTATCTCCCTGCACGTGCGTGTTTATTTAACCAATGGGCCCTGGCTGAGAAACTTATGATTCGCTATTTCCCTTTGAGATGGATACTCGGCAGCAGTAGTCATCTACGCCTGGTTTCCCGATTGTTGCGAGTCTTTAGGTGTTTCCGGTCTGTTGCGTACCGGGTTCGAATCCCGTCTTCCACTGTTACTATTTACAATTGTCTGCGTACTTACTGGGCTACTTTTGCCCCCCGCCCACGCCTCATGTACACCCACGTAGCCCTCTGGGGGCCCGGCATGTGTTAATTCTTCGTCGACCGAGTGTGCTAGATTAGTATCACGTGTTACTGCTGACGGAACCCCGGTGTAATCAACCACAAGGCCCCTGAATCCGTGTCTGTGTCTTGCCCGCAGCGCAGTTTAGTGTGAGGAACCATGGGCGGTTATTACCGTGGTAGGGGCCTAAAGCCGGGATGTGTGTGATGAACGGATTACACCTATGGACCAGCAATGGAAATTCGGGGGTAGCCCTTCGGAAGTACGCCTTGAGATCGATCTTGGGAGGGTTCCCAAGACGGCACAGACCGTGAAAATATGGTCTCTTCTTTAACCCCTGTATGGCAGGCTGACGCCGACGGTTCCGGATGGGAGTCCATTCATCATTAATCTGCGCAAAACTCCTTTCGTTGACCTTAAGATGTGACCTTGACTAGTGATTTCAAGACTTCTAAGGATGGTATCCCTTTTTACATCAAACGTGAGGTAAATCGAATCTGTGGCCAGGTAAAGAACGCGACACGACTTAGAGGCGGTACGTTATTGATCGAGACGAAAAATGCCGAGCAGTCCCAGAAACTTGAAAGCAAGTTTGTTGGGCTCCTATCCCATCCGGGTAGTCCCACAAGTACTTATACTCTATTAGGGGTTGTCGCCACCTCCAGTCTGGACGATCTTTCCAACGAGGAAATACTCACCTGCCTCTCCGATCAGCATGTGTGTTAGGCGCAAGCAGGATGTTCAAGAATCCCGTTACTTACCCTGTTTCTCACCTTCAAAGGTGCTGTGTTACCGGAGTATATTTTTGTGGGTACTAACGTGCCGGCGTACGTCCGTATATCCCGAACCCCATGCGCTGTTTTCGGTGTCAAAGTTTCGGGCATACTACCCGCTCATGTACCCACCCTGCTATTTGTGAGCGATGTGGCCTAACTGCCCATGATGGCGCGGCCTGTGTTTGAGACCTTATTTCTGTTAACTGCGGAGAATGTCATCCATCCAGTTCGCGAGTGTTAGAGGTTTTGGACGAAAAATGTATACAGGAGCTGCGTGTTAAGGAACGCCTCACCTTTGCTGAAGCATGGCGGCACTTTGCGCAACTTCAAACTGCAACCACTACTGGATATCCGCCACTACTACATCCGCCGTCCGATATTCATCTCCTGTTGCCACTGTTGGCTTACCAGTCACGCCCGTTGTCCATGCTTCGACACAAATCGAGTTGCCAGCAAGTACGTCTCGATCGTCTCGAGTTGACCCTGCTGCAGATTTCTTCAGCCATGTTGCCACCAGCCTCCAAGTCATCTACCAGTGCTTGCTCATCAGCGTCGTCTGCTGAGGGTATTCTTTCTCGACCTCCCGTTCCACGAGCTGCAGGGGTTCTTCCGGTTCCCGGGCATCGTAGGGTTCGCCAGAGGATGGAGATTTTACTGTCGGTCCGAAATCCGTCCAGGCGACGAAGAAACTCAAGCGGACACCTTATTTCTTCCAATGGAAATATTCCAGTGGAACGTTAATGGGTTCCGGGCACGCCTTCTGGAGATAGTGTTTATTTCCCAACGTTGTCTCAATCGTCTGTCTTCAGGAAATCCTTTGCAGCGTACTCACGATTTGCATCGTCGGAAGTTTTCCTGCTTTAGGCATGACTTGTTGGACAGCGTGGCAGCGGTGGGTTTGCTATTTTGCTAGTGCATAATATTTGTGCCACAAACATACCCCTTCGTACAACATTGTCGGCTGTGCCTGTGCTTGTCCAATTGGAGTGCGTCTGTTTCGCTGTTCGCAACTCTACCTGCCACCGCTCAGTGTCATTCAAGTGTACGAACTTCGGGCGCTTTTGGCACAGAATCCCCTACCGCTACGTTTCATTGGAGATTTGAATGCGAGGCATTCTCTGGCGTTCCGACACTTACTATCCTCGTGGATGTCTTATAGCAGCCTGGGATCTTTCTTTCTGCAACCTGCGATTACTTCCCCTCTTTGGTGGTGCTTTGGACCCTTCTGGCAGTGATCATTATTCCATTGCCATTCGCGTATACGGCCACCATCCTCTACCCTCACATCCTCCCTGCATTATTTCTAAGGCTGACTGGGAGATGTTTCGTTCCCTGATTCATCTCACCGATAATAGTGTTGCCACCATAGATGAAATAATGGTATTTTACTTGTTCTCTCTTAATCGCAGCGGATCCCAGCATTCCTCAAGGTTGCGCCTCACGTCACGTTCCTGTTCCTTGGTGGAATACATTGTCATTCCTATCCCTCGACAAGGTAAATACCTGTTGCTTCCCTCTAGCTACGGGCCTATTTGCCTCACGAGTGTTGTGTGTAAGACCTTTGAACACATGATTAACGTAAGGTTGGATTGGCGGCTCGAGACGAATAACGTCCGCTGCAATGTTCAGTGCCGATTTCGTCGTCATCGCTCTTGTGTCAACAACCCGATACGCTTGGAGGCTTATGTGCAAGATGAATTACTCCTGAAGCGTCATGTCGTGCGTGTCTTCTTTGATCTACAGAAGGCGTATGACACTTTGGCGCTATGGTATTCTCCGTACGCTGCATGGTTACGGTTTGCGCTGTCATCTAGCTGCCTTTCTCTCTGACGTTTTACACCTTCGCAGTTTTCGTGTCCGCATTTGAAACACGCTGTCCCAAGAGCGGATCCATGAAAATGGTGTATCCCAGGAGTCGATTCTTAACGTTACTGTTTGTCGTAGCAATTAACGGCATCCCTAGTGTTTCGTAGCGACCTTCGGATGTCTGTTGACGGATTTGATATGTATCATCGTTATGATCTCGATCACATCGAGCGTCAATTGCAACTGGCCATAACACCGCTTGCAAACTGGGCGCTTCGCAACGGCTTTCGCTTTTCACTTACGAAAACACAGTGTCTTCACTTTCATCGCTTTCGTGGTGTACATCCTCTGGATCTTCACTTGCTCGGCACCCCCTGCCGTTTGTTTCGCACCTCAAGTTCTTGGGTCTTTACCTCGGCAGCAAGCTTACCTGGGAGTGTCATATTCGCCGGCTTCGTGCTTCGTTGAATTGCTATCTTCGGGTACTAAGGGTTTTATCTGGAGCATGTTAGGGCGGCGATCGCACCGTGAAGTTGCGATTGTACCGCTCCTTGGTTTGGTCGAAAGTGGATTATGGCAGTTTTATCTACGGCGCTGCGTCCGGCTCTCAACTACGCCTCTTAGACACTTCATCATGCTGGTATGTGCCTTGCTAGTGGGGCCATCCGCACTAGTTTCGCCGAGTTTCTGGAAAGTTACCGGAACTACACCCGGTGTTTACTGATGTTCTCAGGTGGATGGTGCTACAGGTTGCTGTTTCGTCCTTAACGGTCCGACTCACCGGTATCGCATCTTGGGCGTCAGTTCAGTTTTTTACCTCCGAGCTCGCTGCAATCTTTTATTTTCCACTTTTTATGTCCACTTTAGTTCCAGGGTATTTCCTTATATGCCCCGACTCTCTAAGCGCTCTTCAAGCCTTGCAACAGTTTCTCGGCTCCTCCACCCTCGTCGTGGAAATTCAGACACTCGCCTCCAGGTTGCTTTGTCGTGGAAACTAGTTAGTTTTTACATGGACCCCGGCCATGTGGACATTGCCTGCAATGAGGAGGCAGATGCGGCTGGAAAGTCCACCTGCCATTGGTCAGTTTTTCACAGCGACTACGCCTTAAGGAGATGTCCAGCGGTACTTAAGACGCGCATTATTTTTGGTGTGGCAAGATTCATGGGAGGCGACTTGCACACAACAGCGGACTATTAGGGACACCGTCCAACCCTTGCCCACTTCTTGCAGGGAATCACGGCGAATGGAAGTTACTCTCGTCTATGCCTGGGTGATACCCGCGCTAGTCTTGGACTCTTGCGCGGTGACCGGGCTCCTGTTTGTGCGACATGCGACGTGCGCCTCTCAGTCTCGCATATTTTACTTGTCCGCGATACGCTCGTGGTCCTAGGTTCTACCCTGTGTTCTATTGTAGGCGATGAACCCGAGGCTGTCAATCAGGCACTGCGATTTGTTTTAGCTATTGGATTTGATATGCAGTAGTAAGTTACCTTATTTGTTTTATCTTTTGTATCTTCTGTTTTTAAACTTCTAGGCCTGTGCCTGTATACTATTTTAGCTACCGTTTGACGTTTTTAATACATGGCGTGTAGGTTTTTATGGTTTTAAGTTTTGACCTCGGGCCCTTAAACCCTCCACATTCACTCCACAAATTAGCAAGTGGTGAATTTGGTGGAAATGAAAATACGAGGTTAAACGGGCATTCGCTGTGTGCCTCATGTGCTCAGTTTAAATGCAAATTTTAACCAACGAAGGTTCGAATCAACATATCTAATAATCTGCATGGTAGACTATCAAGGTTGATTTCCAATTTCGATTCAGCCGGCCCTTAGACGGCTTTGGGTAATAGGATATTGTATTCACGTGTGATATCCCAGCTTGAAGGCATCTCCGAAGCATGTGTGATGTGAAGTATGTATCACTGTCAGAACTCTCTGGCACCTCGGAACATTATCCCTTTCAAATTCCTAATATTTGGCATCGTGTTTGCCTTCCGTGTTGCATATAGCCAGATATATTTTATAAACGCATCCACTACCATTGATATAAACTTATTTGAAACATGTTTTTGGAAATGGACATATATAATAAAACGATTTTTTCTAAGGGCCTCTGCCACATTAGAAGCTTCTGAAGTTGAGATGGTTTGGACATTTTACAGGTGTTAGAAATCGAAATTAGGGCTCTAACATCAGCACTCATTCCCCGTCATATATGTTCTCTTAACTTATGTCTAGTTTTACATAGTCCCATGTGTGCACCACAGGGGTTTGACGGGAGAAAATCGGAATTCTATATCTCAAATTAGCTGGCAGAACATTTTAGATTGCTTCCTTCCTTTTGTCATTGTAGTAGAGTATACCCTTCCTCAATTGATAGCTCCAGGACTATCCCCTTTTGTAAATACTGAATAATCTCTTAACACTGGGTCGCCTTCTTGCTTTTGAGCGAGATCATGAACTGCCAAAGCACATTGTGTAGGTACATTAAAGACAGGAAGTGGTGTTTCGGCTTGAATTTATTTTCTCTTCCGGACTACAATTCTGGAAAGCGCATCAGCCACACAGCTCAGAGTTTCCCTAATATGACTAACTGGAAATTTATAGGCTGAGATTTTTATTGCCCAACGGGCTAAAGGCCCGGACGGACTAGTTTCGCCAAAAGCCAGCTAGGTTCCTGGTCGGTTTCCAAGCGGAATTCGTGGTGCTCGAGGTAGATACGAAAATATTCCACAGCGTATAACACCGCTAAGCCTTTAGGTTCATACATAGAATAGTTTTGAATACGAACATTTTCCATGGCGTATAACACCGCTAAAGCTTTTGGTTCATACACAGAATATTTTTGTTGCTGTACTAAAAGCATTCGGGGTGCTGTCCTACCCTCAGGATACTCTTGGATGAATACTGCCGAAGCTTTTCGACTGCCATCCGTTTGTGGCATATAGGGTACTGAGAAAATTGCTACGGCAAGTACTCTTGCAATCCACCTGAAGCCTCCCAACTGGCACTGGTTTCTAGCACAAAGGGTGCTGAAACATTGCTACGTACGACATATACAGATGGAGAAATCGGTGCCTTCTACAGCTTCTAAAACCATCCCTCTCTGGCGGATAACTAGGTGTTCTTTCTCCTTAGCAGATTGAACGATGCATAATGCGGTATAAACTTGGAAAAAACATTCTTACATCCCATAAATCGTGCCATTTGGACATTTTTAGGCATTGGGTAGTCGCGAATGCTCTTCATACGATCTGGATCTATTTCTATGCATTTACTTGATATAATGCGGCCTAGGAACTTCAGGGCAGGTGTCGCGAATCTATTTTTGGTTGGATTTATAGTGAACCGGCTGCACTCAAGCGCTTTGGCACCTCTCGAACATTTTCTACGTGCCCGTCAGGTGTGTTAAGGGGATAGTGAAGTGAAAATTCTAAATTACACATTTTTTAAATGTTGGGTACTTGTTTCTCATATTAATAGTAGTCTGAAAAATTTGAGGTTTCTCTCCAATTTCCACTTTATTAATTGTGTACTTGCATTCGCAGATGCGACGAGATTTCTTGGTTTGAACTTTTGACAGGTCATCGCATATAACAGTTTAAAGCCCGATATGACCGTTCTCGGAATATCTTGCGGGCATAATGTTGCAAATCTTGGGGAGCTGATCGGACAGTGTTGCTCGATTATTAAGCTCTGATTCGATCCAAATTAGACCGTGGGTATATCGCTTATTCTTCAGCACGACTATCTGTGTTGAGATCAGATAAGAGGCCATAGTCGGGGTATGGGTTGGGCTTTCGGAGCTTTTCCAACCTGCGCAGTATGTGGAATCGGCAGAACCCCCTCTGCAATATTGGCGTGATGTCTCATTAGGAAATTTGGCTGTAGGCTTAAATGTGTGCATATGCTTCCAACGTACGCTTCTGTTTTCAGTACTGCATTTGAACGTTATAGGAATAGCTCCATTAGGCAACTGCAGCAGGTGTTCGTTTCCGGTAACTTCCTGGAAGGCATGATATAGAAATGCTTAGTGTGTTTCATAAGGCGGAGAGGGTGGAACACCTTTGCTCTCACTACATCGTCGAATGACGGCACTCAGGAAGTCTGCGATGCCTAAGTACAGCATATACGCTTTTTTTTGTTTTTTTTTAGTATTTTGGTCAGGTTACAATGGCCTAATTTTGATCTACACCGATAGATATGTTTATGGAACCGAACCGCATACATTTGTTTTCATAGTGCACTTTCATTTATATGCATAGGAACATGCCATATACCGAACCATTTTGTGTATGCGCATTCGAAAATTGGGTGGCTGTCTCATTTTGAGTGATTCTCTTAGTGCACTTCTGAGCCTGTGTGAGCTGTACAACTATCACCAATTGTGCAGCTCATCACGGATGCGCTGCATGTTTTTATGATTTTGGAGTTAATGTAGTGTGCTTGGATTCCTGGTCACTTTGGCTTACCAGGGAATTAACTGGCGGATTTAGCAGCCAAGGTGTCCCACAGTTCCCAATGTTGCCGTGTAATATCGAAGACACCCCGGAATTGAACTAATACGTGTTTCTTATATAAAATATTCCTTATCCATACTCCATAAGGGTCTGAATGGTGAAAATCAGATCGCTCTCGGAAAACCTGGAAGCACAACCCACACAGAAAACTTAAAATTACAGCTCTGGATTTCTCATACTGGGGGCACTGACGAATTGTCTGTTCACAATGCAGCAACGCGACGTGCATGAACAGATGCATATACATCCAAGTCTCGTATATTGAGCTCTTGCGACTTTCGCATATGTGCTACCTGAAACGCCGTGTGATGGTGTCTTTCAGGTCGTACAAGGATTGCTGTTTGTCGCTTCCCATGCGACAAATGCTTCTATTTAACTGAATGTACTTTCATATCATGTCCCCCCAGGGGCCCACCTCCGCCCTCGTCCGGTCGAGCTGGGTTCGTCCTCGTGACCGGGGGACACAAGCTAAGCTCTCGTGCGTTCTATGCATCTCGTTCCATGCCGCCCCTCGCCATCGTTCTTTCTCGACCTATTTTCGAACATTTCGCACCACGACCATTCATTCACACATCTTTTCCTTCCTCGCCGGCCTACCTACCTTGCGTGCGAAACGCCCACAGTTTTGCTTTATTTTTCCATTTTATTTCTTTTAAACCTCCGTGGACACAGCCTGACGGATACCCGCGCACTGGATGCGCAGCTGGGTGAGTGGATAATGGCGTCATACCCACCACCCGGGGTCGTCATGTAGGGTATGTGTTCGTATACGCTGTTCAACTGCAGTCCCGCGGGGGGGACTATTGCATGAGCTGCTGACTTCCGACGGCCATTGAGTCCCTATGTCTATGTTCTGGGAGGTGTGACCCTGGGGTGATTCTGGTATAGATAGGCCACTCACTCAAGCCGGGGTAACGCCCGGGAAGTCAGAGCCCGAGGTCGGACGGTTGCAATGGTGGAGGATTTCTTTCGCTATGGAGCCCCCTTTCTCCATTATTAATAACAAGCGCCGAAAAGTAATTGCAAGAGAAGTAGCACCACCAACATCTGGTTGTTACTTAGTCATTACCACCACCGAGGACGAACAATCTTTCGAGAAGGTGAACTCCTTTATAATACAGAAGGGCATTGACGCTATTGCTGGTGCGGTTCAGTCCTGCAATCGTCTACGGAATGGTTCATTATTAGTACAAAGTTCGATCACCAAAGTAAGACCTTGTTGCGCGTTACACTTCCACACGGTTATACCATCCGTGTTGAGAAGCACCGCACCTTGAATTCCTGTCGAAGCGTCGTTACCACCCATAGCTTCGATGGTATGCGGACGATGACCTCAACGACTATCTTTCAGATCAAAAGTTGACAGCAGTGCATCGAGTGCAGGCCAAACGCGACGGAGCATTGGTACCCACCCGTACCCTGTTTATAACTTCTGATGGCGTCGATCTGCGCACGAGCATTTCAGCAGGGTACGAACGTATTGCGGTGACGCCTTATATTCCTAGACCGAGTGCCGTTACCATCTGTGCATCATGTGGCCAGCCCTCACACGAAGGTACCTGTTCAACAGCCCCTGTCTGCGTTAATTGCAAAGGTTCTCATTCTGCGTCATTTGCCGACTTTCCGCGGTACTTGGACAAGAAGGCGATCCAGGAGATGCGGGTAAAGGAGAAACTACTTCGCTGAACCCCGGAGGCGTCACCATGCGCGCAAACTTTCGCTCCTGCGATCTGGTACATTTAGTTCTGTTCTTGCCTCGCCAGTACCCCGGAAGGATGCCGAAACACAGACCTGGACCATGGCTTCATTGACCGCCACTACCATACGGCCGTCCATTTAAGCCAGTTATCAAGCCCTCTAAAGCTGGTCCAAAGGTTATAAAGTCAAGGGACGTAGAAGAAATCGAAGCAGAAACTTCGTAGGGAAGATTTTCCGAAGGATCTTCCACGTGCGCGCGGTAAGATAAGTTCACCTCGAAGGTCGCAGTCCAAGGATGCTCCTGGGACAAGCCGCTCTCAGCGACCCCCTTCACCCATTGCCACCCAGAACCGATTCTCGGCGCTTGAATCGGTTTCTGGCACTGAGCGCGTGGACCCTCCCAAAAGCCCGAACCCCAAGGTTAACCAAAAGGTTATTTTGAGCTGCCCTTCTAAGCAAGAAGTTTATCCCTGTTATTCATGGCTATTCTGACCTGGAATTTATGTGGTGTACGATCGCATAGGGCGGAACTGCAATTTTGATTGCGTTTCCATTCACCTATGGTCGTGTGTTTACAGGAGACTAAGCTTCGCCCTCACGATCCTTTTGGTCTCCGAGGGTATACTCCGGTTTGCTACGATCTTGCACCGGGTGAGGGCACTCCTGCTCATGGACGTGTCATGTTCCTAGTGCGTAACGACGTTCATTTTCAAACTCACCCTTACGTCCGACTTGCAAGCTGTTGCCGTTAGGCTTCAATTACTCGGCTTTTTCTTCTCTACTCTGTTTACTCACCTCCATCGTCTCCCGTCGCTACCGAGGACATTCGAGATCTCCTGTCCGCTCTCCCAACACCATTTCCTCTGTTGGGAGATTTTAATGCCCATCACCCCCTGTGGGGTGCGCCAAGGTCTTGTGCGAGGGGGACTTCTTTCCGACATTTTTGCTCAGTTCAACTTCTCCATCCTCAATACAGGTGAACCTACTTTTCTTTCTGATTCTTCTGGTACATTCTCTAACTTAGACCTTGCAGTTTGCTCCATCCAGCTTATTTGTCGTCTGCAGTGGAACGTCGTCGTTGACACCTACTCCAGCGACCATTACCCCTGCATCGTTTCTCTATTCTCTCACCACGTCCAGCATTCCAGAGTACTCGCCTGGATATTCAAAAAAGCCGACTGGAGATTGTATTCCAGCCTCGTGTGTTTTGAGGATCAGCCCTTCAACCTTATCGAATTGGTGCAGCACCTTACGTCCACGATTCTATCTGCCGCAGAACGCACAATTCACCGTTCATCCTCTCCTTCGGCGTATTCCTGTTCCGTGGTGGAACGAGGATTGTCGGACGCCGTTCGTGCCCGTAGAACTGCGCTTGGGGTTTTTCGGCGACATCCTACACTTGATAATTTGGTTACTTTTAAACAATCGCGCGCTAGGGCTCGTCGCATTATTCAGGATAGCAAGAAGGCGCCCCGGAGTCGTTTTGAGTCTTTTAATCGCTTCACACCTTCCTCTGTTTGGGATAAACTTTGTCGCTTCTCCGGAAAAACCCCCAAGGGCGCACCTTATGTGAGTACGGGTTTGGCGTACCCGGGGGTTCCCGAGCCACTCATCGCCATCTTTATCACTTCATCCCCGTCCGGTCGAGGTGGGTTCGTTCTCGTGACCGGGGACTCAAGTAGGCTCTCGTGCGTTCTGTGCATTTCACTCCATGTCGCCTCTCGCCATCGTTTCTTCTCATCTACTTATTCACATTTCGCCCCACGCCCATTCATTTACACATCTCTTTTACTTCTTCGCCGGCCTACCTTGTGTGCGACACGCCCACACACTTTTAGTTTCTTTTATCCTGTTATTTAAATCCTCCGTGGACACAGCCTGACGGATACCCGCGCACTGGGTGCGCAGTTTGGCAAGTGGGTAATGGCGTCATCCCCACCACCCGGGGTCGTCATGTAGGGTATGTGTTCGTATCCGCTGTTCAACTGCAGTCCCGCAGGGGGCCATTGCATGAGCTACTGACTTCTGACGGCGATTGGGTCCCTCTGTCTGTTCTGGAAGGGTGACCCTGGGGTCACACATGGAATATCCGCGGTCGTCTTCCCATATTTCTTCGGGAGTTTATCACGGACCGCGTCTTTCGTGTACGTGTGGGCTCGATTTTATCTCGTCATTTTATTCAAGAGAACGGAGTACCGCAGGGCTCTGTACTCAGTGTCACACTTTTTGGGATTGCTATCAACCCCATTGTTGATTGTATTCCACCTGGCATTTCATCGTCCCTTTTTGTAGATGATTTTGCCATTTATGTCAGTTCACGGCGGACCTGTCTACTCGAACGCCGTCTCCAGAGCTGTATCGACCGTCTCTACGCCTGGAGTAACGCTAACGGCTTTAATTTCTCCGCCGAAAAATCCGTCTGCATCAATTTCTGGCGCCGGAAGGCTTTCCCTCCGCCCTCTCTCCATCTTGGGTCGGAGGTCCTTCCATTTGCAGACGAGGTGAGATTTTTGGGGTTGATCTTTGACCGGAAGCTGAGCTGGACTTCTCACGTTTCCTTTTTAAAAGCAAAGTGTGACCGTTCTCTTAATATTTTACGTCTTTTAAGTGGCACATCCTGGGGAGCTGATCGGACCGTCCTTCTTCGTCTTTATCGTTCTTTGGTCCGATCCAAACTTGATTACGGGTGTATTGTTTATTCGTCGGCACGTCCATCTGTGTTACGTCGATTGAATGCCATTCACCATCGTGGCATAAGAGTCGCTACAGGGGCCTTTCCAACCAGCCCTGTTCTTAGCCTGTATGCTGAAGCTGCAGAGCCTCCGCTGTCCTTCAGGCGTGAGATGCTCTTGTGCAGCTATGCCTGTCGACTCTCCAGCTTGCCTGACCACCCGTCCTTCCCGACATTTTACGAGGATTCGCTTGATCGGCAATATTTAGTTAGCTCCTCTGCATTGCTCCCCCCAGGGGTTCGATTTCGACTGCTACTTCGGCATTTGGACGTTACGCCAGCGCCGGCCCTTACCCGAGGGGAAACGCGTTTTCCTCCATGGTCGCGCGCTGAGGCCCAAATCCACCTTGGGCTAACGTCGCTGCCGAAAAATGCGACCCCTGCTTCTGTTCTTAGATCCGCCTTTTTAGAACTACAGGCGCAGTTCGGGGACTGTCATTTTATGTATACTGATGGGTCTAAGACTGATGTTGGAGTAGGATGTGCCTTTGTTTATGGTGTACAGAGTTTTGCTTTTCGTTTATCTGGACAATGTTCGATTTATACCGCCGAACTTTTTAGTATATACCAATCTGTTTTATACATACAGCGACACGACTTACGGCACTGTGTTATTTGTACCGACTCTCTGAGTGCCCTTCAGGGTATTGACGCGCTGTACGGTTACCGCCCTCTCGTGCAGCGTATACATGACCTGCTCCACTCGCTTGGTGCCTCTGGCATCAGCGTCTCCTTCCTGTGGATTCCAGGTCATGTGGGCATCTCAGGCAACGAGTCTGCCGACGCCGCTGCCATATCGGCCATTTTATCACCCAGATGTTTTACCTGTGTTGTTCCTTCCTCAGATTTTTATGTTGTTTTACGTACCAGTATCCTCTCGCGCTGGCGCGATGAGTGGGCGGCTCTAAGGGAACAAGTTGCGGGAGGTTAAACCTCTTCCGTTGCTCTGGGGTACCTCTTCTCGTTCGTGTCGTCGGGAAGAGGTAATTTTAGCTCGCTTACGAATCGGACATTGTCTTTTTAGCCATAGATACTTGCTCAGTGGTGACCCCGCACCACTCTGTGAGCAGTGTGATGCACCCTTAACGATGCGTCATATTTTAGCATAGTGTCAAGTTTTAGCTCCTTTGCGCGTTCGTGTTGGTCTGCCTGTTGGCCTAGCCAACGTTTTGGCAGACGACGCGCGTGCTGTAGAGTGTCTTTTACGTTTTATCAATGACATTGGATATACCAGACGCATTTGATGCGCTGAGCGTCTTTTGACTGTAATTTTATCTTGTTTTTTAATGGGGCATCTCCTCCCCAGTGGACATTGGCGCTCGTGTCCCTGACATTCTACAGTTCTTGACACGTTGTTTTACTCTTTTATTGACCATGTTTTTAGTGTGTTCGTATTTGGTATTTGTTGCTTTGTTTTTTACCTTTAGGACTCGTGGGTTTGTGTCCCGTTTTTAATTATGCTGTTTTTTATCGGACTTTTATTTTTGGACACTACATTTTATACCTTGTAAGGGCGCTGATGACAGCTGTTTAGCGCCCTTAAACCATCTCATCATCATCATGACCCTGGGGTGAGATAGGTATAGATAGGCCACTCACCCAAGCCGTGTTGACGCCCGTGAAGTCAGAGCCCGAGATCGGAGACGGTTGCAATGGTGGAGGATTTATTTCGTAATGGAGCACCCTTTCTCCATTAATACCAACAAGCGCCGAAAAGATTATGGAACAGAAGTGACACCACCAACTGGTTGTTACTTGGTCATTTCATGAACCGAAGAAGGGCAAAGTTCTGAGGTGAACCCTTTCATCATTCAAAAAGGAATTGATGCTATTGCTGGTGCGGTTCAGTCCTGCACTCGTCTACGGAATGGTTCCTTATTAGCACAAACGAAGTCCGATCAGCAAAGTAAGACCTTGTTGCGCGCAACGCTTCTCCACGGCTATCCCATCCGTGTGGAGAAGCACCGCACATTGAATCCACAGCCCCCGTCAGCGTAAACTGCAAAGGGTCTTATTCTGCGTCATTTGCCGACTGTCCGCGGTACTTGGACGAGGAGATCCGGGTAAAGGAGAAACTCTTCTTCGCCGAGGTCCGGAGGCCTTACCATGCGCGCCAACCTTGTCTCCTGCGATCTGGTATATTTGGTTCTGTTGCCTCGCCAGTACCACGAGTAGATGCCGAAACTTAGACTTGGACCATGCCTTCATTAACCGCCACTACCATCCGGCCGTCCATTTCTGGTATAGTTAGCAAGGCATATAAAGCTGGTCCCAAGTCAATGAAGTCGCAAGCCGCTGAAAATAAACCAAAGCAGAAACTTCGTAGGGAAGATTTTCTGAAGGACCCTCCGCGTGCGCGTGGAATTAAAAGTTCACCTTCTCCTCGGAGGTCGCAGTCCCAGGACGCTCCTGGGACAAGCCCCGCTCAGCGGCACCCCTCACCTATCGCCTCCCAGAACCGATTCTCGGCGCTTGAATCGGTTTCTGGCTCTGAGCGCGTGGGCCCTCCCTTCGAGAAGGCTATGGAATCTGGCAAACTCCATACGAAAATCCCGAGCCCAAAGGTTAAGCACAAGGTAATTTTGAGCCGCCCTTCTAAGTTAGAAGTTTATCCCTTTCTTTATGGCTATCCTGACCTGGAATTTACGTTGTGTACAATCGCATAGGGCGGAATTCCAACTTTTATTGTGTTCCCATTCACCCATGGTAGTGTGTTTGCAGGAGACTGAGCTTCGCCCTCATGATCCTTTTGATCTCCGAGGGTATACTCCGGTTCTCTACGATCATGAGCCGGAGGAGGGTACTCCTGCCCATGGAGGTGTCATCATATAAGTGCTTAGCGACGTTCATTTTCAATCTCTCGCTCTTACGTCCGACTTGCAAGCTGTTGCCCTAACTGTTCAATTACCCGGCTTTTTCTTTTCTGTTTGCTCTGTCTTTTCACCTCCATCGTCTCCCCTCGCTCCGGCGGACATTCGAGCTCTCCTTTCCGCTCTCCCAACACCATTTCTTCTGTTGGGAGATTTTAATGCCCATCACCCCCTGTGGGGTTCGCCAATGGCTTGTACGAGGGGAACACTTCCCGACATTTTTTACCAATTCAATCTGTCCATCCTCAATACAGTTGAACCTACTTTTCTTTCTGATTCTTCTGGTACATTCTCTCACCTGGACCTCGCCGTTTGCTCACTCCAGCTTGCTCGTCGTCTGCAGTGGAACGTCGTCGCTGACACCTACTCCAGCAACCATTACCCCTGCGTCGTTTCTCTTCTATCTCACCACGTCCAGCATTCCAGAGTACCTACCTGGATATTCAGAAAAGCCGATTGGAGATTGTATTCCAGCCTGGTGTCTTTTGCGGACCAGCCCTTCACTGACAACCAAATGGTGCAGCACCTTTCGTCTACGATTCTACCTGCCGCCGAACGCACAATTCCCCTATCATCCTCTCACCCTCGGCGTATTCCTGTTCCGTGGTGGAACAAGGATTTTCGGGACGCTGTTCGTGCTCGTAGGACTGCGCTTAGGATGTTTCGGCGCCACCCTACACTTGATAATTTGGTTACTTTTAAACAATCGCGGGCCAGGGCTCGTCGCATTATTCAGGATAGCAAGAAGGCATCTTGGACTCGTTTTGCCGAGTCTTTTAATCGCTTTACGCCTTCATGTGTTGTTTGGGATAAACTTCGTCGCTTCTCAGGTAAAGTGTCGCATTGTACTGTTTCTGGCCTTCAGGTTCCCAACGCCACCATAGTGGATCCGGCTGCCATCGCTTACACTCTGGGTGCTGCCTTTGAGGCGGTTTCCAGTTCAGACCATTATTCCACCGACTTTCGCTCTATGAAAGACTGGCTGGATTCCGACACCTTTAATTTTCGGTCTGCTAATAATGAGTGTTATAATGAACTTTTCACAATGAGGGAGCTGGAGCACGCTCTTCATTGCTCTAGGCACTCCGCTCCTGGACCGGACTGCATTCATGTCCTGATGTTAATGAACCTTTCAGCCGACAGTAAACTCTTTCTCTTACAGGTCTACAACCGTATTTGGCAAGACGGCTTTTTTCATTCCGTTTGGCACGAAGCTACCATTGTATCTATACTTAAGCCTGGGAAGGATCGCCAACTACCTTCCAGCTACCGCCCTATCTGCCTCACCAGTTACATTTGCAAGGTGTTGGAGCGCATGATCAATGGGCGGTTGACATGGTGGCTTGAGTCTCAGAAACTTCTAGCGAACGCTCAGTGCGTATTTCGTCGCAATCATTCTACCGTCGACCACCTGGTGTCCCTGTCTACGCATATTATGAATGGATTTCTGAGAAATTGTCAAACCGTAGCTGTGTTTTTTGACCTGGAGAAAGCTTACGACAGTTGTTGGAGGGGCGGCATTTGACATACACTGCACGCATGGAATATCCGCGGTCGTCTTCCCATATTTCTTCGGGAGTTTATGACGGACTGCGTCTTTCGTGTACGTGTGGGCTCGGTTTTATCTAGTCGTTTTATTCAAGAGAACGGAGTACCGCAGGGGTCTGTACTCAGTGTCACACTTTTTGCAATTGCTGTCAACCCCATTGTTGATTGTATTCCACCTGGCATTTCATCGTCCCTTTTTGTTGACGATTTCGCTATTTATTGTAGTTCACGGCGGACCTGTCTACTCGAACGCCGTCTCCAGAGCTGTATTGACCGTCTCTGCGCCTGGAGTAACGCCAACGGCTTCAATTTCTCCGCCGAAAAATCCGTCTATCAATTTCTGGCGCCGGAAGACTTTCCCTCCGCCCTCTCTCCATGTTGGGCCAGGGATACTTCCATTTGCAGACGAGGCGAAATTTTTGGGGTTGATCTTTGATAGGAAACTGAGGTGGATTTCGCACGTTTCGTTTTTAAAAGCAAAGTTTGACCGTTCTCTTAATCTTTTACGTCTTTTAAGTGGCACATCCTGGGGAGCTGATCGGACCGTCCTTCTACATCTTTATCGCACTTTGGTCCGGTCCAAGCTTGATTACGGGGGTATTGTCTATTCCTCGGCACGTCCATCTGTGTTACCTCGCCTTAATGCGATTCACCATCGTGGCATAACAGTCACTACAGGGGCCTTCCCAACCAGCCCTGTTCCTGGTATGTATACTGAAGCTGCAGAGCCTCCGCTGTCCTTCAGGCGTGAGATGCTTTTGTGCAATTATGCATGTTGACTCTCACGCTCTCCTGACTAGCCGTCCTTCGAGTTATTTTTCGAGCATTCGCGTGATCGGCAATATTTAATTAGCTCCTCTGCATTGCTCCCTCCAGGGGTTCGATTTTGACAGCTTCTTGGGCATCTGGACGTTACGCCAGTGCCGGTCCTTCCCAGCGGGGAAACGCATTTTCCTCCATGGTTGCGCGCTGAGGCCCACCGTCACCTTGGGTTAACGTCGATGCTGAAGAATGAGACCCCTTCTTCAGTCCTTAGATCCGCGTTTTTAGAACTTCAGGCGCAATTCGGGGACTTTTCCATGTTATATATAGTGATGGGTCTAAGACTGATGTTGGAGTAGGGTGTGCCTTTGTTTTTGGTCTACGTAGTTTTCCCTTTCGTTTACCCGGGCAATGTTTGATTTTTACCGCTGAACGTTTTAGTATTTAGTAGTCGCTTTTATACGTCCAGCGGCACGACCTACGGCAGTGTTTTATTTGTTCATACTCCCTGAGTGCTGTTGAAAGTATTTGCGCGCTGTACACTTACCGCCCGCTCGTACCGCGCATTCATGACCTGCTCCACTCTCTTGTTTACCCAGGCATTAGCGTCTCCTTTATGTGAATTCCAGGTAATTGGGCATCTCGTGTAACGAGTCTGCCAAGGCCGCTGCCAAATCGGCAATTTTATCGCCCAGATATTTTACATCTGTTGTCCCCTCCACAGATTTGTTTGTTATTATACATAGCCAAATCCTCTCGCTTTTGCGGGATGGGTGGACGGCCCTCCGGGGGAACAAGTGTCGGTGGGTTACACCACTCCCGTTAGTCTGGGGTACCTTTCTCGCTATTCTCGTCGGGTAGAGATCCTTTTAGCACGTTTACGAATCGGACATTGCCTTTTCAGTCACAGATACCTGCCTAGTGGTGTCCCCGCAGCACTTTGTGAGCGGTTTGATGTGCCCTTAACGGTGCGTCACATTTTTACAGTGTCAAGGTTTAGCTCCATTGCGCGTTCGTGTGGGTCTGCCTGTTGGTATAGCCAACGTTTTGGCAGACGACGCGCATACTGTATGTATTACCTTTTATAAGTGACTGGTTTTAATCGGGGCATTTGATGCGCTGGGCGTCCTTTATCTTTGTGATTTAATATTGTCTGTTTTAATGGGGGCTCTTCTCCCCGACGGACATATGGCGCTCATGTCCCTTGCGTTCTACAATTCTTGAGACGTTTTACTATTTTCTTGTTTTATTTACCATCTTTTTAGTATGGTTTAATTTAGAATTGATTGTCTTATTTTTAGTGTTTTTGACTAAGCGGGTTTGTGTTCCGTATTTTAGTTTTGGATTTTAAATTTTATACTTTGTAAGGGTGCTGATGACTAGCTATTTAGCGCCCTTAATCCACATCACATCATCAGATCATTTCGCACTTCGCACGACACGGAATCGCATGCATATCGCCTAAGAGATCTGAAATCCTAATGAATAAACGTAATTATTGCCGTGAGTGAATGCGAATGTATATATATATGCGTGTATGTGTATGTATTTATCTATGTACTAGGGCGGATTGATAAGTCCATGACTTTGACGAGAGATAGCGTTCTAATCACAGATTTCTTGCTTGCACCGAAGTCTTACATCTATTCCGGGTATAGTCGCAGAAATTCGTTTTGTTTTGTAGACCATTGTTGAGAGCGTCTAAAGTAATTAGATGGGGTTAGCTTCGTAGAAAATTGAGAAAAGGAAATTTCATGTTCTGATAAAGCACTACCTTTTGCGTGATAAGACAGTGAAGGAAACGGAAGAAAAGCTGAACATGTATTATGGGGACTGCTCCGTGACATGGCATGGTTCACAAGTGGTACTCAGAATTTCGATGTGGCCGTTGGAGCACAAGAGATGGCGTGCGCACAGGACGGGCGGTTAGGTTACAACAGAAGAAATGGCGAACAAAGTTCACGATATTGTGTGTGAAGATCGCCGAGTGAAAATCCGTGAGATAGCCAAGATCGTAAACATCTCGAGTGAACGGGTGCATAACATTCTGCACGAATTTTTGGTAATGAGAAAGCTGTCAGCAAGATGGGTGCAGCGATTGCTCACAGTTGAGAGCAAGCCGAATCATGTGACCATTTCACAGGGATGTTTTGACATGTTTCAGCGCAACCCAAATGAGTTTTTGCGGCGTTATATCACGGTTGATGAAACTTTGATCCATTACTATCAACCTGAAACCAAACATCAAACAGTTGATTTTCTTGAGCGATCCTGCCTCTAAGAAAGTGAAACCCATTCCGCCGGCAGGAAAAATTAAGGCAGCTGTCTTTTGGGATTCACAAGGGATGATAGACATCCACTACCTGGAAAAGGGTAAAACGATCACACGCTCGTATTATGCCGCAATGCTGGATCAGTTTCACAAGGAATTGTTAAAGAAACGATCGCATTTGACGAAAAAAAAGGTTCTCTTTCACCAGGATAATGCGCCCGCACATAAGTCAGCCTTTGCATAATTTGTGGAATTGGTCTAGGAATTGCTCTTTCACTCACCATATTCTCCTGATTTGGCTACGCCCGTCTTCTTCCTCTTCGCATGCCTGAAAAATTGGCTCGCTGGGAAGAAATTCACGTCCAGTGAACAGATCTAGCAGAAGCAACCTGATATTTTGCACACTTCCAAAAATCATATTTTTGGAAGAGTTAAAACAAATGGATAAACGTTGGACAACGTGTACTGAATTGAAAGAAGACTATGTTGAGAAATGAAGCTGATTTTTTGGAAGAACTTTTTTTATAAAGTTACTGACTTATCAATCCGCCCTCGTGTGTATGTATGTATGTTTGTATGGTTGTATGCTTGTATGTATTCTCTCTCTATGCAATGTATAGGCCACGTCATGTCTTCATTGGGTTGCGATTTTTGTGAATAATTACTAATGTACATACGTGCATATGCCGTAAGGATATTGTATTTAATTATTTAATGGAATCGACAATTCTTCTTAACTACTCAACTGCTTGTCTCCCGAAAGCTGCATTGGAAGTTTTAACGAGAACACTGCCAGAAGAAATGCTAGATGACTTCAGCTTCAGGACCATCTTCACAAAACTTTTGGTGAAGCACTGGATGTTCAGTGCTGGATAGATATTTCTAAACACTTGAGTAATGGATTTCTTTAATGTCTAAAGAGCTAATGAGTCCATTAATATTTGAACAAATATCACTACTCATGTATTATGCCTGGATGCATAACTGGAATCTCTTAAGGCCAACTGGTGATTTGCTATTATGGCATGTCACTGAAAGCGTTCAACACATTTGTTACGCCATGTAAAATAAGTGTATTTTGTTTTGGCGTAGTGTGTGTCTCTTTCCTTTCAGACAAGCGTATTCTATGGATATTTTCACAATAAATAAACCATCCTGAGAATTTCTACCATCAAAACAGTTAATATGACAAATTTAAGATATCCCTTCAGGTGTAAATTTACAGAATATTTCATCCTGCACTTGAAAATAAAGAACAAAGTCTGATTTAAAAGCTTGCAAACATCAGTGTTTAAAAAGAAACCTTTTAAAAGTAGTGTGTGTTGAAATTAGGTCATTAAGAACATATATTCTCATTTTTTAACTGCAATCATCACCTGTACGTATTCCAGATATGGATTTGGCTTTCTTTGTGCTAAACAGTCTTGTCATTTTACTTTTATGTGGCCATTGGTGTCTGTTATCCCTATTTCCTTTTTTACCTGAGCTACCCTCCGTTCATTTTGTGGTAAAATCAGCAAACGCAAAGCTAAATAACTGTTAGCTTTTGTGTAATCACTTCTTAAAATAATGACACAACTGTCATCTGGTGGATGATTTCCCAGTTTAGTTACAGAACAGGTCTTCTCGAGGATGTGGTATGTTTCCAGACTAAATAGACAATTCACTGCTCAATATTTCCTCTACGCAATAGATAATTTTTTTTAGACAAAATGGTGTCTTATCAGTAGAGTTGGAAGGTGAAATAATCTAGATTTTGTTATAAAAAAGGAAAGAAAGAAAGAAAAAGACAGGCCTTTTAAGGCATCGATTCAACTTTTGTTTCTATCAGTATAGATCTTAAACAAAATGGACACATTGGTTTAAATTTTATTTTCCAAAAAGTTTAATGTTTTGATTTTGCATATTTTCTCAGTATTTCACTTGTAATGGTGGATATTTCACTATGGGCGGTATTTGATTTTAATACTTATGCCTCAAGCAGAAAGTTTTAAAGTGAATGTTTGTGATCATTATTTTATAATCCAGCCCATACTAATTGTTCATTTTTTGTGCCTTTAGGTTTGTGAATTACAGGAAATACCGAGATAAAATTCTTGTTAAACACATCTAGCAACTGTTAACTAAACTGTTTCCTGCTCGCTGCAATCAATAGCCTATATGGGCAGACATCTTGTTACAATGCTCAGGGTTCCTCTCTTGTTGGTAGTGTGCTGATTTTAAGCCAAGTGTAATAATTGTTACAAACGTTAATATCTGGGCAGCAGCTAATAAGTGAGACAAATTTGGTTGTCACTTGGTAATACATTTTTGCAATCACTAGTTATTTCTGCACACAAGGAACTGTGTTTGTGTGTGTGCGGAGACTGATTTAGGTAGGAAATTATGTTTCTTTGTTTTTAAATAAACTAATTGTACTTCGATCTGTCATTACTTATTGTATTTTTGTTACAGATTGTTTTCTGCGTAGTATGCTGCGGAGATTGATGAGAAATATTCCGATTCAAGCACTTTCACGTGGGTATAAAAAGCAGTTGTCAGAATTTGACGCACCTCCTACCGCTAGTATCTACTGGTTGGAAAGAAAACCTCGTAAACGAGTTAAGATGCAGAAATATAAATACTTCTATGTACTAGATTTTGAAGCAACGTGTGAGAAAGATACAAAAATGGAGCCACAGGTAATCTCATTTTGTCATTTTATGATAGCAAGTGCCAAATACTGTTACGTCCTAAATCACGCACTTTCATTATATCTTAGACTTTATCTTTATGGCGTAACTCTGAGGGAAACTCGCATTTTTTAAAAGGAAAAGGAAACTGGATCAATGAGAGACACTACATATTGATTATAAATTGTGAACACAACGCAGCACAATTCAAGCACAGTCGCCAACGGATACTGCCACACGGTCTTCTGCGAGCTGGTTCGCAACTAACACTATCCGAGCAGCATAACACCACTTGCGCAGCGCAGACAGCGGCTTTTCTGTTCAAATCCTTGGCGACTCGACTGATGTCTAACACCACGGAAACAACCTGCACTTCCTGTTCACTGGACGGCACGACCGAGCCATGTACTCTTCGCGGTCACGCCCGTCGTTGAAAGCTAATCCACCTCGCTACATTCCCGTATGGTAACGCTGCTTCTCCGCACGCTTCAACAAGAGCGTTGTGACATTGTTTTGCTCTGTGACCATGGGCACATTCAATTTTCAGCAAACTTCGTTGTTATTGTGTTGTAAATATGGCGAAACTCGACAGCTCATAGCGGTAACTCACAGAAAACTAACTTCGTCTTGCCACTGAGCATGCTTTTTAAATCTGAACGGAAAGTCCGTTTACGACTATGTAGATCAGATTGTGGTAGAAGTGATTATTAACTCCGTCTTGTTTCGTTTCTACAGCAAAGTTGCCACTATTTTTGTTACAACCCACGTAAATAAATTATCGCTGAAATTTATAAAAATAAACGCATATTATCAATACATCAGAAACATGTGCACAACTTCCTTAGCCTAACCTCCAGATACAAACCTTTCAATCTTACACTGACATCGATGAGTCCAGCATGGCAACCACATCGACTCGCATAACACTTCAACTTCTAACATTCTTTCGAATGATGGGATCCACCTTTTTGTTTCAGCGCCTCTGTGATGGAGGATCGCCCTGATCTCTTCGTCATGAACATGTTCTTCCATTCACCACGTTATTCACCACTTTCGGACACTGGCTACATTCATTACGCTTTCGCAATAAATAGTAACAAGTCTGCGGTAATGTCTCGTGAGGTGCGGGTTTGGCGCACCCGGGGTCCCGAGCCACTCATCGCCATCGTCATCCCTTCACCCTTGTCCGGTCGAGGTGGGTTCGTCCTCGTGACCGGGGGACACAAGGTAGGCTCTCGTGCGTTCTTTGCATTTCGTTCCATGGCGTCCCTCGCCAACGTTTCTTCTCTAGTCTATTTCCGACCATTTCGCACCACGACCATTCGCACATCTCTTTTTTTTATTCCTCGCCGGCCTACCTTGCGTGCGAAACGCCCACACAGTGTGGTTTATTTCCGCATTTTCTTTCTTTTAATCCTCCATGGGCACAGCCTGACAGATACTCGCGCACTGGGTGAGTGGGTAATGGTGTCATCCTCACCACCCGGGGTCGTCATGTAGGGTGTATGTTTGTATCCGCTGTTAAACTGCAGTCTCGCGGGGGGTGCATTGCATAAGCTACTGACTTCCCACGGCCATTAGGTCCCTCTGTCTATGTTCTGGGAGGTGTGAACCTGGGGTGAGACTGGTATAGATAGGCCACTCACCCAAGCTGGGGTAACACCCGGGAAGTTGGAGCTCGAGGTTGGAGACGGTTGCAATGGCGAAAGATTTCTTTCGTTATGGAGCCCTTATTCTCCATTTCTACTAATAAGCACCGAAAAATCATTGTAACGGAAGTAGCACCACCGACATGGTTGTTACATGGTCATTACGCGAACGGAAGACGGACAATCATTTGACAAGGTGAGCCCTTTTATTATTCAGAAGGGCATTGACGCTATTGCTGGTGCGGTTCAGTCCTGCACTCGTCTTCGGATTGGTTCATTGTTGGTTCAAACCAAATCCTAACAGCAGAGTAAGTCCTTGTTGCGCGCCACGCTTCTCCATGGTTATCCCATCCGTGCTGAGAAGCACCGCACCCAGAATTACTGTCGAGGCGTCGTTACCACCCATAGCCTCGATGGTATGTCAGACGACGAACTTGTCGACTATCTGTCTGATCAAAAGGTTCATCGAGTGCAGGCTAAACGCGTACCCTGTCGCGTACCAACTCGTACCCTGTCATTTTCGATGGCATCGATCTGCCCACGAGTATTTCAGCTGAGTACGAACGAATTGCGGTGAATCCCTATATTCCTAGACCTCTGCGTTGTTTTAAATGCCAACGTTTTGGGCATACGCAAGTCCTGCAAGAGTGTCGCTTCTATCTGTGCCTCTTGTAGTCAGCCCTCACACGATGGCACCTGTTCATCAGCCCCCGTCTGCGTTAATTGCAAAGAGTCATTCTGCGTTCATTTGCCGACTGTCCGCGGTACTGGGACCAGAAGACGATCCAGGAGATCCGGGTAAAAGAGAAACTCCTTCGCTGAAACCCGGAGGCGTTACCATGCGCGCCAACCTTCGCTCGTGCGATCGGGTACATTTAGTTATGTTGTTGCCTCGCCAGTACCCGGAAGGATGCCGAAGCACAGACCTGGACCATGATGCTCCTGGGACAAGCCGCGTTCAGCGGCACCCTTGACCCATTGCCACCTAGAACCGATTCTGTTTTCCTTTTCTATTTGCTCCGTCTATTCACCTCCAGCGTCTCCCCTCGCTAACGCGGACATTCGCGATCTCCTGCCAGCTCTCCCAACACCATTCCCTCTGTTGGGAGATTTTAATGCCCATCACCCCCTGTGGGGTTCGCCTAGAGCTTGTACAAGGGGAGCGCTTCTTTCCGACGTTTTTTCTCAATTGAACCTATTCATCCTCAATACAGGCGAGCCTACATTTCTTTCTGATTCTTCTGGTACATTCTCTCATTGGACCTTGCCGTTTGCTCACTCCAGCTTGCTAGTCGTTTGCAGTGGAAAGTCGTCGCTGACACCTGCTCCAGCGACCATTACCCCTGCATTGTGTCTTTTCTGTCTCACCACGTCCAGCATTTCAGAGCACCTACCTGGCAATTCGTTAAAGCCGACTGGAGATTGTATTCCAGCTTCGCGTCTTTTGTGGACCAGCCCTTCACTGACGTTAACCAAATGTTGCAGTTCCTTACGTCTACGATCCTATCTGCCGCCGAACGCACAATTTCCAGTTCGTCCTCCCACTCTAGGCGTGTTCCTGTTCCGTGGTGGACGACTTTCGGGACGCCGTTCGTGCCCGTAGAGCTGCGCTTAGGGTGTTTCGGCGACACCCTACACTTGAAAATTTAGTTACTTTTAAACAATCTAGCTCCAAGGCTCGTCGGATTATTCAGGATAGCAAGAAGGCGTCCTGGACTCGTTTTGTCGAGTCTTTTAATCGCTTCACTACTTCCTCTGTTTGGCATAAACTTCGTCGCTTCTCCGATAAAGTGTCGCATTGTACTGTCTGGCCTTCAGGTTTCCAATGCCACCATAGTGGATCCGGCTGCCATTGCTAATATTCTGCGTGCTGCCTTTTAGGCGGTTTCCAGTTCTGCCCATTATTCCACCGGCTTTCGCGCTCTCAAAGACCGGCTAGATTCCGTGACGTGTAGTTTCGGTCCTAATCAGGAGTGTTATAATGTACTTTTCACAATGAGGGAGCTGGAGCACGCCCTCCTTTTATCTAGGCACTCCGCTCCTGGGCCAGACGGCATTCATGTCCTGATGTTAAAGCACCTTTCAGCTGACAGTAAACTCCTTCTCCTACAAGTCTATAGCCGTATTTGACAAGTCGGCGTTTTTCCTTCCGTTTGGCGCGAAGTCACCATTGTCCCTATACTTAAGCTTGGGAAGGATCGCCAACTACATTCCAGCTACCGCCATACCTCCCTGACCAGTTGCATTTTTAAGGTGATAGAGCGCATGATTAACGGGCGGTTAACATGGTGGCTTGAGTCTGAGAAACGTCTAGCGAACGCTCAGTGCGGATTTCGTCGCCATCGCTCTACCGTCAACCATCTGGTGTCATTCGACGCATATTATGAATGGATTTCCGAGAAAGTGTCAAACAGTGGCTGTGTTTTTTTTTCTGGAGAGAGGTTACGACACTTGGAGGAGCGGCATTTTACGTACACTCCACGCATGGAACTTACGCGGTCGTCTTCCCATATTTCTTAGAGTTTATGTCGGATCGCGTCTTTCGTTTACGTGTGGGCTCGGTTTTATCTAGTCCTTTTATTCAAGAGAACGGTGTCCCGCAGGGCTCTGTGCTCAGTGTCACAGTTTTTGCGATTGCTATCAACCCCATTGTTGATTGTATTCCACCTGGCATTTAATCGTACCTTTTCGTTGACGATTTTGCCATTTAGTGCAGCTCACGGAGCATCTGTCTGCTCGAACGCCGTGTCCAGAGCTTTATCGACCGTGTGTACGTCTGGAGTAACGCCAACGGCTTTAATTTCTCCGCTAAGAAATCCGTCTGTATACAATTTCTGGCGCCGGAAGGCTTTCCCTCCGCCCTGTCTCAACTTGGGCCGGAAATACTTGCATTTGTAGACGAGTTGAAATTTTGGGGGTTGATCTTTGATCGTAAGCTGAGCTGGACTTCGGACATTTCCTTTTTAAAAACAAAGTGGGTCCGTTCTCTTAATCTTTTACGTGTTTTAATTGGCACATACTGGGGAGCTCAACGGAGCGTCCTGCGTCTTTGTCGCTCTGTGGTCCGATCCAAGCTTGATTACGGGTGCCTTGTGGATTCATCTGCACGTCCATCTTGTCTTACGTCGCCCTAATGCCATTCACCATCGTGGCATAAGAGTCGCTACAGGGGCCTTTCCAACCAGCCCTGTTAACAGTCTGTATGCTGAAGCTGCAGTCTCCGCTGTCCTTCAGGCGTGAGATGCTTTTGTGCAGCTATGCATGTCGAATTTCAAGCTTGCCTGACCACCCGTCCTTCGAGATATTTTTGGGGGATTCGCTTGATCGACAATATATAGTTAGCTCCTCTGCATTGCTCCAATCAAGGGGTTCGATTTCGACAGCTTCTTCGGCATTTGGACGCTACGCCAGCGTCGGCCCTTCCCAGAGGGGAAACGCGTTTTCCTGCTTGCTTGCGCGCTGAGGCCCACTGTCACCTTGGGTTAACGTCGATGCCGAAGAAAGATCTCTGCTTCAGTCGTTAGATCCGCGTTTTTAGAACTACAGGCGCAATTCGGGGACTCATTTTATATATACTGATGGGTCTAAGACTGATGGAGTAGGATGTGCCTTTGTGTTTGGTGCACATAGTTTTACCTTTCGTTCACCTAGGCAATGATCGATTTATACCGCCGAAGTTTTTAGTATATATCAATGTGTTTTATACATTTAGGGGCAAGTCTTACGGCAGTGTTTTGTTTGTACGGACTCTCTGATTGCTCTTCAGAGTATTACCGCGCGGTAGAGTTACCACCCGCTCGTATAGCGCATTCATGATCTGCTCCACTCGGTGCTTCTGGCTTCAGCGTCTCCTTCGTGTGGATTCCAGGTCATGTGGGCATCTCGGGGAACCAGTCTGTCGACGCCGCTGCCAAATCGGCGCTTTTATCACCCAGATGTTTTACCTGTGTTGTTCCTTCCTCAGATTTTTATTTTACGATACCGCATCCTCTCGCGTTGGCGTAAGAAGTTGTGGGAGGTTAAACCTCTTCCGTTATTCTGGGGTACCTCTTCTCGTTCTTCTCGTCGGGAAGAGGTACTTTTAGCTCGTTTGCGAATCTGATATTGCCTTTTTGGTCATAGATACCTGTTTAGTGAGCAGTGTGATACGCCCTTAACGGTGCGTCACATTTTAACAGAGGGTCAAGTTTTAGCTCCGTTGCGCGTTCGTGTTGATCTGCCTGTTGGTATAGCAGACGACGCGTGTGCTGTAGAATTGCTTTTACGTTTGACAAGTTACAGTGGTTTTAATGGGCGCATTTGGTGCGCTGAGCGTCTTTTAAGTTTCTGATTTTCTATTGTCCATTTTAATGGGGCTCTTTTCCCCGCGGGCATATGACGCTCATGTCCCTCGCATTCTACAGTTCTTGACACGTTGTTTTACTGTTTTATTGACTGTTTTTAGTGTGTTGACTTTTAGAATTTGATAATTTGTCTTTTAGTTTTCTCGACATAGCGGGTTTGAGTACCGTGTTTCATTTTTTGGATTTTAAATTTTATACCTTGTAAGGGCGCTGATGACCCTGGATTTTTAGCGACCTTAAACGTCATCTCAACACCTCCGGGGGAGCAATTTGGGGGAGGGTGGACCTCTTCCGTTGATCTGGGTACCTCTTATCGTTCTTCTCGTCGGGAAGATGTAATTTTAGCTCGTTTACAAATCGGACATTGCCTATTTAATCATAGGTACGTGCTCAGTGGTGACCAGGCACAGCTCTGTCTGTTTTTATCTTTTCTTTTCTCGGGGCGGCCCCACACTCGCCGCCCCCCGGTGACGATCATCCTCAGGCTACATCGACTCCGCATGCACATGCCGTTGGTAAACTAATCATGCAGGATGCATGGAGTGTTTTGTTAGCGTTGCCGGAATGTGTTAGTCTGGTTCCGCGGAAGCACCCCGGTTAGTATCGGTTAATGAAATACTGAAATGCGAGCACGTCAGTGATGTTTCCATGACTGAAGCCCTTCGTGGATCGCTGGGATTAAATGTGCGATGGTATGAATATACGAAGTGAAGAGAGTGGTTGGTTCTGTGTTAGCTTGTGGGATCTAAAGGTTAACAATAATCATGCTTCAACGTATGTACAGGGTGGGGGCAAGCGTCGCTAAGGCTTACGGTTCATGGCGTGGATGGTAGGTTCCCTGCTGCGTCGTGTGGTCATGTAGGGTGACAGCTATTCCTGTAACTAGAAAGTAGATAATGCTTTAAGGTATGTAGTTAGTGATGCGCGCCAGGTGTACGTGAGCGTCGATGGCGTCGGTGTTGGGTGTGATAGTTCGGTCGAAAAGTGACAGGGGGCGGTTGTGGTTGTGCGTGCGGTCATATCATCCTAGTTCATGTATGAGCGGATTGGTATTATTCGGTATTTTGGCATACAGATCGGCTGTTAGTTTCTTGATAAATTCTTCAATAGTATGGATCCTGAGTTCGGTGTGAAGCCTATCGGCAGTGTCGGTTCGCGGAACCTTGGCAGTGTTGCGTAGTGCTTTGTTTTGCAGTGTCTGGAGGGTGGCAATGTGACGGCCGCGGCATACCCCCACACGGGGACAGCGTGGGTCAGGTTAGGGTGGATGAGGGATTTGTATAGTGTAAGTCCCATGTCCATTTGTAGGGAGTTGCTGTAGTTCAGTAGTGGGTATAGTTTCCTTAGTGTGGCTGCTTTGTTGCGCGCTAGGCGGATGTCTTTCTACGTAAGTCCTTGGTCGAGGGTAAGTCCTAGGTAAGTAACTGGGAGTCCAGGGGATGTTCTCGCCAAACATTGTGAGTCGTGCAAGTTAATGTAGCGGTGAGTAGTACGGCGAGTGAAAATTATCGCTTGTGTCTTTGGGGGTTGACCTTAATGCGCCAGTTGGTGAGCCAGGTTGTGAGTGTATCTAATGCATGCTGTAGGTAGCGGCGTATGAACTACGATTTGTAGAGTGAGTAAGGAAGGCAGTATCGTCAGCATAGAGGAATTTCATGGTGAACGGTGTGCTGGATATGTCGTTCATGTAGATGTTGAACAGCGCCGATCCGAGCAAACTGCCCTGGGGGACACCTGCTAGGATGGGGCGCGGAATAGAGTGAGCATGGTTAACTACCGAGCAGAAATGGCGGCCTGTGAGATAGTTCGCAATGAGTTTAATAAGCATATCGGAGAAGTTAAGTTCAGCTAGTTTGCGCAGAAGACGTGGGTGCCACACTCGGTCAAAAGCGCCTTCAATGTCAAGGAGCACCGCCCTGGTAGAGCGGTTGGTGTTGAAACCTCGAGTGATGAATTCAGTTACGCGTAGGAGCTGGAGGGTGGTGGAGTGGTTTTTGCGAAAGCCAACTGCTCATGCATGGGAATATTGTGTCTGAAGATGTATCAGTTAAGTTGTTTAAGGACGATTTTCTCTAGTAATTTACTGAGTGAGTTTAACAAGCTGCCCCTCAGGTGCTCACCTTATGTGAGTACGGGTTTTTGGCGCACCCGGGGGTTCCCGAGCCAATCATCGCCATCTTCATCATTTCACCCCCGTCCGGTCGAGGTGGGTTCATTCTCGTGACGGGGGGACGCAAGGTAGGCTCTCGTGCGTTCTGTGCTTATCATTACATCTCGCCCCTCGCCATCGCTTCTGTCTTCTCTTTTATTTATGCACATTTCGTCCCACGCCCATTCATTTACACGTCTCTTTTACTTCTTCGCCGGCCTACCTTGAGTGCGAAACGCCCACACACTTTTAGTTTCTTTTAACCTTTTAAGTTAATCCTCCGTGGACACAGCCTGACGGATACCCGCGCACTGGGTGCGCACAGGGTGAGTGGGTAATGGCGTCATCCCCACCACCCGGGGTCGTCATGTAGGGTTTGTGTTCGTATCCGCTGTTCAACTGCAGTCCCACGGGGGGGCCATTGCATGAGCTGCTGACTTCCGAAGGCGATTGGGTCCCTCTGTCTATGTTTTGGGAGGTGTGACCCTAGGGTGAGCTAGGTATACTGTCTGTGACTCAGGAGTTTAGCTTTGTCCTTGAGGTTGACGTAAGCGAACCTGAGAGAGGGTTCTGTTATTCTTTCCTATCGCTTTATTGTTTACACCCTGTTCCAAAGGTACTTATCCTTTCTTTCCGCGACAACAAATATTAGGCGAAGTAACATCAATATTACATTATTACCGCATCAAACAAAACAATTATGATCATAATTTCAATAAGTGAACTTGTAAAGCGTGTATACATGTAAAACAATATATTTACGACACTATATATGTGGAATATTATTTTACTAACCTCATTAATCCAAAGGGTATGCAAGATCGATGCAGATGATTTGGAGTCCGAGTCATCGGATGATATCCCTTCTTGCTCATCAGAAGAACTGTCGTTTGCATTTGAAATAATAATCTGATCGATCACATCAGAAACCACACGATCCATGGACAGTAACCATCTTCTAATTTTCTAACATGCCAGTGATATCCTACCCACTGTTCTGCAGGTACCGCAGAGATTCCTTCGTTGGTTAAACTCAATAAACGAAATAACGAAAATTCCCCAGTAAGGTTGCGCTCCCTTATGAAGTGCTTTACTGTCGCCCATGCAACCTCAATGGGATTAAGATCGCAATTGTAAGGCGGCAGATACAGAGTGGAGTGTCCATGTGCATTAAGGATGCGGTCAATCTTAAATACCTTTTCTCTTGGTCAATGAGTGTTTCCTGCACTACCATCAGTAAGCACCCCTGTGATCCCATCAGCTTGCCAACAATTCTTGAATGTTAAATTATTGTCCATCCACATTTCATCCAAATAAATGATATCCCTGCCTTGACTTCGGTATTCCCCTAGCTCAGCCAAGTATTTGCATCTCCATTCAACAATTCTTGGCTTTTCGATTAAGATTGTTCGCTTTCCTCGGCACTTGCGCCATCTAAATCCCAATTTCCGAATAACTCTCCTTAACTCTCCCCCCCCAAGGAAATTGTATCTTACTTCTAACTACAGGAGTAACTTTCTGCATGTCGGAACTATCTTTTTATTGACGTAGAAGTCCATTATTGTCCGCTTAATGAGCACATGTCGAAATCGCCTATATTTATATTTCGTTCTGGATTTGGAGGTCTTGTCTTGTCTGCAGTGCGTAAAGGGCTTCCTTCTGTTCTCTTCGCAATTTCTTGTTTTATATTCTTAATTGTTCCCACAGACACACCGCACTAATTGCCTGTTCTCTCATCCCTCGCGAAATCGGTAGAATTAGTTGTTTCTGCTCTGCTTCCTTTTTGCATTGCTCGTTTACATGGCTTATTATTTCGCGAGCCTCGCTATGAATGGTTTTTCCCCTTATCCGAAAGTTAGCCATTTCACTAATGGATTATATTAATTTGACACTCGCGATACAACGCGTTTTAACACTGTAGCATCCTCTGACACTGCCTGCAGTAAGACTGCACTTGTTGAGAATATTTTTGAACTGTTGGTGTTGCATTATCTACACCTTACGCAAGAAGCTCCCAGTCCACTGCACGCTTGCAGTTCAAGGACAAAGTCAATCTCCTGAGTCACTGACAGTAGATAGGCCACTCACCCAAGCCGGGGTAACGCCCGGGAAGTCAGAGCCCGAGGTCGGAGACGGTTGCAATGGTGGAGGATTTTTTTCGCTATGGAGCACCCTTTCTCCATTATAAACAACAAGCGCCAAAAAGTTTTAGTAACAGAAGTAGCACCGCTAACAGCTGGTTGTTACTTAGTGATTACCCGTACAGAGGAAGGGCAATCATTCGAGAAGGTGAACCCTTTTATCATCCAGAAGGACATTGACTCAATTGCTGGTCCGGTTCTTTCCTGCACTCGGCTTCGTAATGGTTCGTTGTTAGTGCAAAGCAAATCCGAGGCACCAAGTAAGTCCTTGTTGAGCGCCACGCTTCTCCACGGTTATCCTATCCGTGTTGAGAAGCACCGCACCTTGAATTCTTGTCGAGGCGTTGTCACCACGCATAGCCTCGATGGCATATCGGACGAGGACCTGGTCGAATACCTTGCAGACCAGAAGGTGACAGCGGTTCATCGAGTGCAGGCCAAACGCGACGGCGTATTGGTACCCACTCGTACCCTGTTTCTAACATTTGATGGCGTCGATCTGCCCACGAGCATCTCCGCAGGGTACGAACGTATTTCTGTGAGGCCTTATATTCCTAGACCTCTGCGTTATTTAAGTGCCAACGTTTTGGGCATACGCAAGTCTCATGTAAGAGTGCCGTTAACATCGGTGCAACATGTAGCCATCCCTCACACGAAGGTGCCTGTTCAACAGCCCCCGTTTGCGTTAATTGTAAAGGGTCACATTCTGCTTCATTTGGCGACTGTCCGCGGTATTTGGACGAGAAGGCGATCCAGGAGATCCGGGTAAAGGAGAAACTCTCCTTCGCCGAAGCCCGGAGGCGTTTTCATGCGCGCCAACCTTCACTCCTGCGATCTGGCACGTTTAGTTCTGTTGTTGCCACGCCAGTACCACGAGTAGATGCCGAAACTCAGACCTGGTCCATGACTGGATTAACCGCCACTACCACCAGGCCGTCAATTAAAGTTACTGTTACCAAGCCCTATAAACCTGGTCCAAAGTCAATGAAGTCGCAAGCCGCTGAAAAGAAGCCCAAGCAGAAACTTCGTAGGGAAGATTTTTTGAAAGACCCTCCGCGTGCGCGCGGTAACAGTTCACCTTCTCCTCTTCGGAGGTCGCTGTCCCAGGAAGGTCCTGGGACAAGCCGCGCTCAGCGGCACCCCTCACCCATCGCCACCCAGAACCGATTCACGGCGCTTGAATCGGTTTCTGGCACTGAGCGCGTGGGCCCTCCCTCCGAGGAAGCTATGGAGTCTGACCAACTCCATACAAAAAGCCCGAGCGCAAAGGTTAAGCAAAAGATTCTTTTAAGCCGCCCTTCTAAGTAGACAGTTTATCCCTTTTCTTCATGGCTATCCTGACCTGGAATGTACGTGGTGTACGATCGCATAGGGCGGAACTGTAACTTTTATTGCGTTCCCATTCACCTATTGTATGTTTACAGGAGACCAAGCTTCGCGCTCAAGACCCTTTCGATCTCCGAGGGTACACTCCGGTTCGCTTCGACCTTGAACCGGAGGAGGGTACTCCTGCTCATGGTGGTGTCATGATTTTGGTGCGTAATGACGTTCATTTTCAAACTATCACACTTACGTCCGACTTGCAAGCTGTTGCCATTAGACTGCAGTTACCCGGTTTTTTCTTTTCTGTTTGTTCTGTGTATTCACCTCCATCGTCTCCCCTCGCTCCCGCGGACATTCGAGCTGTCCTGTCCGCTCTCCCAACACCAGTTCTTTTGGGAGATTTTAATGCCCATCACCCACTATGGGGTTCGCCAAGGACTTGTACGAGGGGAACTCTTCTTTCCGACATTTTTTACCAGTTCAATCTTTCAATCCTCAATACAGGTGAGCCTACTTTTATTTCTGATTCTTCTGGTACATTCTCACACCTGGACCTTGCCGATTGCTCACTCCAGCTTGCTAGTCGTCTGCAGTGGAACGTTGTCGCTGACACCTACTCCAGCGACCATTACCGCTGCATCGTTTCTCTTCTGTCACACCACGTACAACATTCCAGAGTACCTACCTGGATATTCTCAAAAGCCGACTGGAGTTTGTATTCCAGCCTCGTGCATTTTGACGACCAGCCCTTCACCGACATTAACCAACTAGTGCAGTACCTTACGTCTACTATTTTCTCTGCTGCCGAACGCGCAATTTCCCGTTCATCCTCTCAACCTCGGTGAATGCCTGTTCCGTGGTGGAACGAGGATTGTCGGGCCGCCGTTCGTGCTCGTGGGACTGCACTTAGGGTGTTTCGGCGCCACCCTACACTTGATAATTTGGTGACTTAAACAATCGCGCGCCAGGGCTCGTCGCATTATTCAGGATAGCAAGAAGGCGTCGTGGGCTCGTTTTGTCGAGTCTTTTAATCGCTTTACGCCTTCATCTGTTGTTTGGGATAAACTTCGTCGCTTCTCAGGTAAAGTGTCGCATTGTACTGTTTCTGGCCTTCAGGTTTCTAATGCCACCATAGTGGATCCGGCTGCCATCGCTAACACCCTGGGATCTGCCTTTGAGGCGGTTTCCATTTCAGACCATTATTCAGCCGGCTTTCGCTCTATTAAAGACCGGCTGGATGCTGCACCATATAATTTTCGGTCTGCTAACACTGAATGTTATAACGAACGTTTTACAATGAGGGAGCTGGAGCACGCTCTTCATTGCTCTAGGCACTCCGCTCCTGGCCCGGATGGCATACATGTCCTGATGTTAAAGCACCTTTCAGCTGACAGTAAACTCTTTCTCTTACAGGTCTATAACCGTATTTGGCAAGACGGCTTTTTTCCTTGTTTGGCGCGAAGCCACCGTTGTCCCTATACTTAAGCCTGGGAAGGATCGCCAACTTCCTTCCAGCTACCGCCCTATCTCCCTCACCAGTTGCATTTGCAAGTGTGATGGAACGCATGATCAACGGGCGGTTGACATGGTGGCTTGAGTCTCAGAAACTTCTAGCGAACGCTCAGTGCGGATTTCGTCGCTATCGCTCTACCGTCGACCATCTGGTGTCCTTGTCGACTTATATTATGAATGGATTTCTGAGAAAGTGTCAAACCGTGGCTGTATTTTTTGACCTGGAGAAAGCTTATGGCACTTGTTGGAGGGGCGGCATTTTACGCACACCTCACGCATGGAATATCCGCGGTCGTCTTCCCATATTTCTTCGGGAGTTTATCACGGACCGCGTCTTTCGTGTACGTGTGGGCTCGGTTTTATCTAGTCGTTTTATTCAAGAGAACGGAGTACCGCAGGTCTCTGTACTCAGTGTCACACTTTTTCCAATTGCTATCAACCCTATTGTTGATTGTATTCCACCTGGCATTTCATCGTCCCTTTTTGTTGATGATTTTGCCATTTATTGTAGTTCAGGGCGGACCTGTCTACTCGAACGCCGTCTCCAGAGCTGTATCGCCCGTCTCTACGCCTGGAGTAACGCTAACGGCTTTAATTTCTCCGCCGAGAAATCCGTCTGCATCAACTTCTGGCCCCGGAAGGTTTTCCCTCCGCCCTCTCTCCATTTTGGGTCGGAGGTCCTTCCATTTGCAGACGAGGTGAAGTTTTTGGGGTTGATCTTTGACCGGAAGCTGAGCTGGACTTCTCACGTTTCCTTTTTAAAAGCAAAGTGTGACCGTTCTCTTACTATTTTACGTCTTTTAAGTGGCACATCCTGGGGAGCTGATCGGACCGTCCTTCGTCTTTATCGCTCTTTGGTCCGATCCAAGCTTGATTACGGGTGTATTGTTTATTCGTCGGCACGTCCATCTGTGTTACGTCGATTGAATGCCATTCACCATCGTGGCATAAGAGTCGCTACAGGGGCCTTTCCAACCAGCCCTGTTCTTAGCCTGTATGCTGAAGCTGCAGAGCCTCCGCTGTCCTTCAGGCGTGAGATGCTCTTGTGCAGCTATGCCTGTCGACTCTCCAGCTTGCCTGACCACCCGTCTTTCCCGACATTTTACGGGGATTCGCTTGATCGGCAATATTTAGTTAGCTCCTCTGCATTGCTCCCTCCAGGGGTTCGATTTCGACTGCTACTTCGGCATTTGGACGTTACGCCAGCGCCGGCCCTTACCCGAGGAGAAACGCGTTTTCCTCCATGGTCGCGCGCTGGGGCCCACATCCACCTTGGGCTAACGTCGATGCCGAAAAATGCGACCCCTGCCTCTGTTCTTAGATCCGCCTTTTTAGAACTACAGGCGCAGTTCGGGGACTGTTATTTTATATATACTGATGGGTCTAAGACTGATGTTGGAGTAGGATGTGCCTTTGTTTTTGGTGTACAGAGTTTTACTTTTCGTTTACCTCGACAATGTTCAATTTTTACCGCCGAACTTTTTAGCATTTATCAATCCGTTTTATACATTCAGCGGCACGACTTACGGCACTGTTTTATTTGTACGGACTCTCTGAGTGCCCTTCAGAGTATTACTGCGCTGTACCATTACCACCCACTCGTACAGCGCATACATGACCTGCTCCACTCGCTCGGTGTCTCTGGCATCAGCGTCTCCTTCATGTGGATTCCAGGTCATGTGGGCATCTCAGGTAATGAGTGCCGACGCCGCTGCGAAATCGGCGGTTTTATTACCCAGATTTTTTACCTCTGTTGTTCCCTCGTCAGATTCGTGTGTTATTTTACGTCGCCGTATCCTCTCGCGCTGGCGCGAGGAGTGGACGGCCCTCCGGGGGAACAAGTTTCGGGAGGTTAAGCCTCTCCCGTTAATCTGGGGTACCTCTTCTCGTTCTTCACGTCGGGAGAGGTACTTTTAGCCCGTTTACGAATTGGACATCCCGCTCCACTGTGTCGGCAGTGTGACGTGCCCTTAACGGTGCGTCACATGTTAACAGAGTGTCAGGTTTTAGCTGCATTGCGTGCTCGTGTGGGTCTGCCTGTTGGCCTAGCCAACGTTTTGGCAGACGACACGCGTGCTGTAGAATGTGTTTTACGTTTTATTCATGACAGTGATTTTAATCTACGCATTTAATGCGTTGAGCGTCTTTTCGCTTAGTAATTTTATTCTGTCTGTTTTTATGGGGACTGTAATCCCCAGTGGGCAAAAGGCGCTCATGTCCCTCGCATTCTACAGTTCTTGACACGTTTTACTCTTTTATCACTTATGCTTTTAGTGTGTTTTTGCGATTGTTGTCTTGTTGATTTTAGTTTTTGGACAGCGGATTTGTGTCCCGTTTTTTAGTTATGCGGTTATTTTACATTTTTGACCTTCTATTTTATACATTGTAAGGGCGCTGATGACCTGTGTAGTTTAGCGCCCTTAAACCGCATCTCATCATCATCATTAACAAGCTGATTGGTCGATAATTGTGAGGATTCGCATGATTGTTGTTCTTCGGGAAGTGCCGCACAAGGGCAGTCTTCCAGCAGTTGGGGAAGATACTGTGTAACAATACGTAATTAAAAATCTGTTCTAGAGCTTTTAGAGCGTCAGGTGGCAAATGTTTAAGCGCGATTTTTGGGATTTTGTCGGGGCTCGGTGCCTTGCGGTTGGGCAGATGCTGGATGAGCCAATTGATTTCGTGAGCACTGGTCTTGCGTAACCGGTGGTGATTTATGCGGTCGCTAAAATGGCGAGTGCGGTTTTCGGTTGCAAGTGAAAAAGCACGTGAGGAGGGTACTTCGTTGGACCTGAGCGTGCTGCAAAGCGCGTCGGCAAGTGCTTCGGCTTTTTCAGTGTCAGTTGAAGCGGTGTGCTGATTATGCTGTAGTGCAGGAATAATATGGGCTGCTTGCGTCAAGCACTTAGCGATTTGCCAGAGGGAGCCATGTTCTAGGTTGAGATTCTGGAGTGTTTGGTTCCATTGCCGGTTGAGTACTGCGGATGTGGCTTGTTGGATGTGCTGGTGATGCCTGCGGTAGTTGTCAAGATCGGCGGGGTCCCGGGACTTCTGCCACCGGCGCCGGGCTTGGTTCCGCCACTGGTTGAGAACCTTAATGTATTTGGCAAGGGTTTTTGGGTGGTACGTGGTTGCGTTACGGGTACTGAGTGTACCATAGCTTGTTTAATGGGTTTTCAAGATGTAGAGCGGCCTGTTCGAGATCGTTGTGTGGCAAGCCCGTTTATATTGAGATGAGAGGTGATAGATTCCTGGAACTGCGTTCAATCGGCGTTGACATTACGGTAGAGAGGGAACTGTGTACTGGCCAAAGTCTTCGAGAGTGGTTAGGAGGGGCAAATGGTCAGAATTGAGGTCGTTTATGGCTGTGATGTGAGCCCGATGCGTCAGATTGCGAATCAGTGCTATGTCGAGTATGTTGGAACTTATGTTAGGTCGCGGTGGGATGTATGTAGGGTCGTCGGGGCACAAATGATGTAATCGGAGTTGTTTTCTGGGCAAGTAGCTTAATGCCGGCGGTATTAGAATCGCAGTTCCAGATAAGATGCTTGGCGTTGAGGTCGCCGGCTAAGAGTACCTGTTGATCAAGATGCAGCAGGATTTCTGTCTGCGGGGTGTAAGTCGTTGGAGCGGTTGTAGGCTGCGATGATCGTGGCGTTAAGCTTGTTGATTGAGACACGCATGGCGATGCGGGAAAGAAGGGGAATGGTTATCTGATGGTGGGCGACGCAAGCCTTGACGGCAATGGCTGTGCCGCGTCCTTCGCGGTCTGTACGATAAACGACACCCAGGTCGCTGGAACCTTATCTGTGGGTGTAGGTGAGTTTCGGTGATCAGTGCAATGTCGATTTGGTGGCTTATGAGAAAGTCGGTTGAGCCTTGCGACGGCGTGTCCCGTTCGCATTCCATGTCATTACCATAATCGTGCGGTTGTCTATTGTGGCGGCCGGAGAGGTGTACTATCGATGTCCATGTACGGTGCATTCGTTATGTTACTGGTATTGGATTGCCCCAGGCAATGTAAATAGTGCAAAGAATTGAGCGTGTTGACTCAATATCAGGGCATCCAACGGTTTTAGGAGGAGCCAAGTAAGTACTTCAGTCGCCATGTCACGTACGTCTCACGGCATACTTTCAACAACCATGTTGCTGTGCAGTGCCTTCGTGTAGGGAAGATGTGGCAAGGGCACTTGCGTAGCAGAAGGTAGGAGTTTGTAAGTCACAGGCGAATCCGGTCGGCCCCCAGTGTGGTGAACCCTCATTGTGATACCCAGGAGGGGCGGATCTGCCACTCTGAGGGACCGTTCTTTGTGAGTTAGTGGGTACTGATTGCAATCTGTGGCCTAGGTTGCGCAGGAGGAGCCGCTGTGGATGTGCCCCGGAATTACATTGCCCTCGAGTTTCGGGAGCCCGCTGCTTTGTCAGATTTCAGGTCTGTGAGGCTCTTGCGTTTGTGCTCGGTAACCGCGTTAACGCGCAAGAAGCCCAACTGACGCCGGTATTCCGGGCACGCTCTCTAGCAGGCGTCATGGCCAGGCTGGCGGCAGAGCACGCATCGTCCCTCCGGTAGTGGAGTTTGGCAAGGGGCTGAGGTGTGCGGTCCTGCGCAGTTTGAACACGTCTCAGTGCGGTCACGGCATTCATTGGCTGTATGTCGCAGTTGCTGGCACTTGATGCACTGCACGGGGAACAAGTTGGGCGAAACTCCTCTACCTTGACCTGGCAGTGCAGCACTTCTTCAGTAAGTGGGCTGTCATTTTCTGTTCTGACCTCTGTCTTGTAGATTGGGAGAGGGGTCCTTTGGTCGTCAAAACGTGGAAGCTGTAGGACAACCTCGGCATGGATGTCCTTAGCCCGGAGTTGTTCCAGCAGCACCTATTCGGCTCCGTTCATGTATAGGTTCTTGATCACCGGTTGGTGCTAGAGGCCGTGATGCTGAAATTTTCAACACGTGCCTCTAGGAATCCAATAATAAGTCGCTGGGTGTCCTGGTCCTGACAACGTAGTCCAGTGAAAGCCGCTCGCGCGACATTGTATCCATTATTTGGATAGGGATTGTCGAAATCGACCATATTGCGTTGGAGGTCACTTTCGTGACTCCGTGCAATGTGCACGGGCGCCTGCAGGGTGAAGGTTACTGCGTCAACATAATTGTTGGGCGCAGTCCGGTTTCCTGCAACGTGCGCAGCCAGTTGATGTGGAGGCGCCTGCGTTTGCGGTCGTGGATGCCACAGCGTTGTCGGCAGTGCAGCATCTGCGTTGCTCTGGGCCTTTGTGAGGTCCATGAGAGGGTTGGGTTGTGGGTGGACGCAATGGGTTGCGGAATAGGATCTAGGGGTGGTCGGGATATGGTTGGGCACGGAGCGCACGACAAATGACGGGGATCCGCGAGGCGAGGGAGTTAGGTGCAGGGGTTGAGTGGGAAATGGAAAGTTGGTTGAAGGGGGTAGGTGGGTTGGCGGGGGGGACCTGAGTCCGTGGAGGAGGAGGGATTGGGTGTAGAGGGCGGGGAATAAAGGAGGTGGAGTGTCGAGGGAATCGGAAGGAGTTCGCGAGCGCGGCGGGCCTGGCACGGCCTTGCTACGGGTCGCGGGTGCAATTGCGCGCAAGGAGAAAGATTGAAGAAGTGCTCAAGGAGAAGAGAAAGAGAAAGAGTTTACTGTCGGCTGAAAGGTGCTTCAACATCAGGACATGAATGCCGTCCGGCCCAGGAGCAGAGTGCCTAGAGCAATGAAGACCATGCACCAGCTCCCTCATTGTGAAAAGTACATTATAACTCCGTATTACCAGACCGAAAATTATAGGTCTCGGAATCCAGCCGGTCTTTGAGAGTGCGAAAGCCGGCAGAATAATGGGCAGAACTGGAAACCGCCTCAAAGGCTGCATCCAGTGTGTTAGCAATGGCAGTCGGATCCACTATGGTGGCATTGGGAACCTGAAGTCCAGACAGTACAATGCGACACTACCGGAGAAGCGACAAAGTTTATGCCAAACAGAGGAAGGCATGAAGCGATTAAAAGACTCGACAAAACGAGTCCACGACGCCTTCTTGCTATCCTGAATAAAGCGACGAGCCCTGGCGCGCGATTGTTTAAAAGTAACCAAATTATCAAGTGTAGGGTGACGCCGAAACACCTAAGTGCAGTTCTACGGGCACGAACGGCGTCCTGACAATGCTCGTTCCACCACGGAACAGGTATACGCCGAGGGTGAGAGGATGAACGGGGAATTGTGCGTTCGGCGGCAGATAGAATCGTAGACGAAAGGTGATGTACCATTTGGTTAACGTCAGTGAAGGCTGGTCCTCAAAACACACGAGTCTGGAATACAATCTCCAATCGGCGTTTCTGAATATCCAGGTAGGTACTCTAGAATGCTGGACGTGGTCAGAAAGAAGAGAATCGATGCAGGGGTAATGGTCGCTGGAGTATGTGTCAGTGACGACGTTCCACTGCAGACGATAAGCAAGCTGGATGGAGCAAACGGCAAGGTTCAAGTGAGAAAAGGCTCCAGAAGAATGCGAAAGAAAAGTATGTTCACCTGTATTGAGGATAGAGGTTGAACTGAGAAAAAATGTCAGAAAGAAGAGTTCCCCTCGCACAAGCCTTTGGCGAACCCCACGGGCATTAAAATCTCCCAACAGGAGCAATGGTGTTTGGAGAGCGGACAAGAGATCTCGAATGTCCGCGTTAGCGAGGGGATACGATGGAGGAAAATACACATAGCAAACAAAATAAAAAGCCGGGTAAGTGAAGTCTAATGGAAACAACTTCCAAGTCGGACGTAAGAGTGAGAGTTTGAAAACGAACGTTGTTACGCAATAATAACATGACACCTCCATGAGCAAGAGTACCCTCCTATGGCTCAAGCTCGTAGCGAACTGGAGTATACCCTCGGAGATCAAAAGGGTCGTGAGGGCGAAGCTTAGTCTCCTGCAAACACGACCATAGGTGAATGGGAACGCAATTAGTCTCCTGCAAACACGACCATAGGTGAATGGGAACGCAATAAAAGTTGCAGTTCCGCCCTATGCGATCGTACACCACGTAAATTCCAGGTCAGGATAGACATGAATAATAGGGATAAACTTCTTACTTAGAAGGGCGGCTCAAAATAACCTTTTGCTTAACCTTGGGGTTCGGGCTGTTTGGATGGAGTTGGTCAGACCCCATAGGCTCCTCGAAGGTAGGGCTCACGCGCTCAGTGCCAGAAACCGATTCAAGCGCCGAGAAGGGTTTCTGGGTGGCAGCAGATGAAGGGGGCCGCTGAGCGCGGCTTGTCCAAGGAGCATCCTGGGACTGTGACCTTCGATGAGGAGGTGAACTTTTCTTACCGCGCGCACGCGGAGGGTCTTTTATAAAATATTCCCTACGAAATTTCTGCTTCGATTTCTTCTCGGTGCCTTGTGACTTCATAACCTTTGAACTAGCTTTAGATGGCTTTATAACTGCGGCTTGAATGGACGGCCCGATGGTAGTGGCAGTCAGTGCAGTCATCGTCCAGGTTTGAATCTCAGCATGCTTCCGGGGTACTGGCGAGGCAACAACTGAATGTTCCTGATCGCAGGAGCGATGGTTGGGGCGCATGGTAACGCCTCCGGGCTTCGGCGAAGGATAGTTTCTCCTTTACTCGGATCTCCTGTATCGCTTTCTCGTCCAAATACCGCGGACAGTCAGCAAATGAAGCAGAATGAGACCCTTTGCAATTAACGCTGACGGGGGCTGTTGAACAGGTACCTTCGTGCGAGGGCTGGTAACATGTTGCACAGATGTTAACGGCACTTACATGAGACTTGCGCAAGTCCAAAACGTTGGCATTTAAAACATCACAGAGGTCTAGGAATACAGGCCTCACCGCAATAGGTTCGTACCCTGCTGTACTGCTCGTGGGCAGATCGACGCTATCAAATGTTAGAAACAGGGTACGAGTGGGTACCAACAGTCCGTCGCATTTGACCTGCACTCGATGCACTGTCACCTTTTGATCTGATAGATATTCGACTAGGTCCTCGTCCGATATACCATCGAGGCTATGCGTTGGGACGACGCCTGGACAGGAATTCAAGGTGCGGTGCTTCTCAACACGGATGGGATAACCGTGGAGAAGCGTAGCGCACAAGGTCTTATTTTGCTGATCGGACTTTGTACTAATAAGGAACCATTCCGAAGACGAGTGCAGGACTGAACCGGACCAGCAATAGAATCAGTGCCCTTCTGAACGATAAAAGGGTTCACCTTCTCAAACGACTGATCTTCCTCTGTTCGGAAATGACCAAGTAACAACTAGATGTCGGCGGTGCTACTTCTGTTACTATAAATTTTCGGCGCCATTTTGTAATGGAGAAAGAGGGCGCTATAGCGAAAGAAATTCTCCACCATTGCAACCGTCTCCGACCTCGGGCTCTGACTTTCCGGTCGTTATTCCGGCTTTGGTGAGTGGCCTAGCTATAACAAACTCACCCCAGGATCACACCTCCCAGAACATAGACTGACCCAATCGCCGTCAGATGTTAGCAGCTCATGCAATGGCCCCCCGCGGGAGTGCAGTTGAACAGCGGATACGAACACAAACCCTACACGACGACCCCGGGTGGTGGGGATGACACCATTACCCATTCACCTAGCTGCGCACCCAGTGCGCGGCTATCCGCCAGGCTGTGTCCACGGAGGATTTAAATAAAAGAGTAAAAGAAACTAAAAGTGTGGGCGTTTCGCACTCAAGGTAGGCCGGCGAAGAAGGAAAACATGTGTAAATGAATGGACGTGGGCGAAATGTCAATAAATAGAAGAGAGAATAAAGAAACGATGGCGAGGGCGTCATGGAATGAAATGCACAGAACGCACGAGAGCCTACCTTGAGTCCCCCGGTCACGAGGACGAACCCACCTCGATCGGACGGGGATGAAGAGATGAAAATGGCGATGAGTGGCTCGGGTACGCCAAAACGGTACTCACATAAGGTGAGCCCCTGGGGGCATAAGCTTGAGCGAAAGCATCGCCAAATCTATCAACGGCTCCTGCAGCTGTTTTAAGGCCAGCAACTGACATGTGGGTCGATTTTCCGGCCATAAGCCATAACTTACCCCAAACCACAAATGAAGGTATAGGTCGATTAAATGAAGCTACAAACTTGCTCCATTATGTCTTTTTGCTATCCTTTATTAGATATCTAGATTTGGCACGCATTTGCTTGTATTCTATTAGGTTATCCAGTGTGGGGCGACGCTTAAAAACCGTAAGAGCACGCCTGCGAGGAGGAATAGTATTTCGGCACTCTTCCGTCCACCAAGGGACTTGAAATCGGCGAGGTTTGGCAGTCGACCATGGAATAGCTTGCTCAGCAGCAGAAAAAAAATCTGCTTGAAATGTTCGACCAAAAAATTCAGAGTCGTGTTCATTATAATTAAACACAGCCAACTAGAAGTAATGTAGGCGCTATCTAAGTAAGCGTGTGGAACTGATATCTTATATTAAGAGACTATTAAGACATGGAAAGAGGTCCGTAGGGTGTAAATCAGAGATGACAGTCCATTGCAAGCAAACTGTCAACTGTGGTGAACAAACTGCAATATCAAGGTGTGAGAAATTGTTGATGAAGTCTAAGAGATTTGTGGGCTCTCCGGCGTTTAGAAGAGCTAGGTTATAATTGTCTAAAACATCGGCAATTAATTTACCTCTCGCATAAGCCCGAGATGAGCCCCAAAGAGGGTGATGGAGAGTAAGATGGAGAGGAACGTCTCCCACCAACAGAATATTCGTTGGTAACTGATTGAATAGTTCTTCTAAATGCATGACCGAGAGGTCATTGGAGGGACACAAATGTTATAAATGGTAAATCGGATGGATGCCAATTTAATCCTTACACCCACTGACTGGATACCAGGCTATGGATACGGATTCCACAATTATATAATCTCTGATGAGCATCATAGTGCCCGTGTACGCAGGAATACCCTCTTCTGGCGTAAAGTCACATCGTGCTATGGTATATCGTCATTAAATTGAAAGCTTTCTTGCGGTCGGAGTCTAGTCTGTTGTAAACATACGACCAAAGGCTCATAATTGTTGAGCAAAAATTCCAGCTCTGATCGAGTGTTCTAATTCCACGGATGTTCCATTGTAGGATAGCCATTAAATTATAATGGGATAAGTTCTTAATCGTAGAAGTTTACTACGTTGTGGAAAGCAGTGGTCGAATCAATTTACCCTTTTTCTTTTGTATCGGGCTAACACATTTCACGGAGGAATTGTCCTGCCTCTTTTTCAGTGTCGTTTTGGCAGTGTGGGCAAAATAATCCTGCTCCATCTCCTCGAACCGATTGGAAGTTTGATGTTGATCGTCGATCTGAGTCCTTTCCGGAAGATTCCTCAAAGGAGGATCTCGAGGAGATGGTCGTGGATATTTTTTCCATTAGGTGTTCTGGGTGCTGACTTAACGCTTTCCTATAGGAAGTAGCTCTCACATAACTTGTCCTGAATTTTACTGGTGGTGCATTATATACTACAGGCTTGCCAGTCTTATTATTTGAGGTCGACAGTTTTGCTGGTGATTTGACTGGTGTGATCTTTCCAGTGACAGGACTTGGCAGATGTTACTGCTGTCGTGGGTGTTGATTTTGAAGGCTTGCTGCGTTCTAGCTACGAGAACCTTTTTTTTTTTTTGAAATAGTGGTCCCGTTTATATCGTTGGTCTGTGTTGCGATTTCCGGACATGGTACCGGTGTAGCTGGAAGTGAGCTATAGGTACTGGACTTCGGGACAGAGGGCTGGCTTATACGCAGAAATTTCCGGGCTTTCGGGAAGGGCACTTCCCTAACCCGGATCTCCTGGATAGTCATTTCCTCTGTAAAACGCGGCATTCTCCGGAACTTGATGGGTGTTCACCGCTGCAGTTAACGCACGTTGAAGCAGTTGTATATGCTCCATCGTGAGAGATGTCTCCACAGTTAACCACGTGGATTCGCCGTTACAAAATTCGGTAATGTGTCGTCCTAAGCGGTCACACTTATAGCATCTCAGTGCATTCGGTATATTTGGCCAAATCTCAGCGACTTCATACCCCGCTTTAGTCCTTTGAGGGAGATCTACACTATCAAAGGTAAAGAACAGCGTACGAGTAGGCACTAGTTCACCTCTTTCCGCTGAACCCGATATACGGAATTAACATCCTGATCCTCTAGATTCTCTTGAATCTCTTCATTGGACATACTGTTAAATCATGGGTATTTACTACACCGCGCGAAGAGCTAAATGTCCTGTGCACTTCAACGGGTACAGGATAACTGGATTCGTATGCGCTTTAGGTATTTTCGCTGCCTGGGATGCGTAATTTGTTTCAACCAGGAGCGTGTCATATCGAGGTCTAACGAACGACTTAATTGGACCAGCAAGCTATTGTCCAACAACCGGTGCGGTTTTCGGAGACACCGTGTGTTAATGGACTACTTTGTGTCATCGACGCAGATCATGAACGGCTTCATGAAGAATTGCCAAACCGTTGCGAAATTTTTATCTTGAGGTGGCTTATGATACGCTTTGATGATCAGGCATACTACGTTCACCACATACCTGGAAGTTCCGTTGACGCTTACCACTGTTCATTCAGGAGTTTATGGAGTACCGCGTTTTCCGAGTAAGTTCGGCGCTGTTGTTTCGAACCTTTTCGTTCAGATAACTGTTTCCTATAGCAATTCTATCTTAAATGTGTTCCTCCAGGAATACTGTTATGCTTATTCGCAGACGACTTTGCCTTGTATTGTTTTTTTTCCTTCACCGTACGCTGTTTTTGGACCGCCTAATGCAACCGTGTTCATATAATCTTCAAGAATTGAGTTCTAAAAATGGCTTTCGTGTCTCAACTGAGAAGTCAATCTGCGTTAGTTTCTGGCGTTGTTAGAGGATTACCACCTTCGTTCCGATTCGGTCCATGTTTACTTGCATTCGCAGATTCGACGAGATTCCTGGGGCTGACCTTTGATAGGAAACTTAGCTGGTTATCACATACAGCACGGTTAAAAGCGCGATGTGACCGTTCTCTGAATATCTTGCGGCAACCTGGACGATGGAACGAAAGAAGAATCCCAGAGATTCTCTTTGTAAAGATGTTACTTTTTCCGCGTGTCTATAAATTATTTTGGGAAATGTTATTTTTACTTTCTCTACTGCGTATAGTAAGTAGGGGAAGTATTGTATTCCACCCAAAAATTCGATACCGAGATTTCACCGGAAATACATGTTTTGAGACCCCCTGAATCCAATTTTTTTGGAAACATGTCTGTCTGTGTGTCGTGAACAGCATAACTCAGAAACGAACAGTCGGATAAACACCAAACTAGGTATTTAGGTTCAGTATCTTCCAGAGATGCGACACGAAGGTTTTCAAGAAAATCCCCCCACCCCAGACTACCCTTTACATGGAACATGTTACGAAAATTTTAATTTTCTCAAAAATGACTAACGATTTTGTTTAAAATATCATATGTTTAAGATAATTTCATGAAAAATGAAATGTATATCTCGAATTTTCTGGGAATGTCTCCAAAAGTATTCTTCATTGTGAACGACTTTTACATAACTGGTAAACCATAAGAGATAGACAAAATGTTACTACACAAAAATGTAGATCGCGTTAAAATACACAATTTATGTCATACATTTTTTTTGTTGAGTGAACCATTTTCGAGATATTGCTTGTAATTCCCTTAAATTTTTCAATACTTATTTTCTAAAATGGGAATTCGTTATTAATTTTTTTGTCTTGTATATGCAAAGAGTATTAATCTGAGGCAAAGAGTGGTGCTGCACATAGCAACCAGCTATTAAGAGATATGTATATGCTTAAAGGCCACTGCAAATACAAAACAAGGGGAACATAGTAGGCCTTAAGCGATAGTCAAATATTTTAGAAATGGTCGCTATGTGTAAAATGTAATTCTCTTTGCATGTCAAAAGATCGTTTCTGCAAATATTTATCTCGATTAATATGAAATAGATGGAGAAAAAGAGTTTGAAAAATAGTTTATACAAGAGTAGAGAATGTCATGTGAGTGTAACACATCAGATTTTTTTTGTTTTGTACATGCAAAGAGAATGGAATGCGCCACATAGCAATCAGCTCTTAAAATATTTGACTATCGCTTATAACCTACCAATTCCCCTTGCATCTACAAGAAAATTAGGAATAAGATTGACATCTAGATTAACATGAAGCATATGGAGAATAAGCGTTTGTAAAAATAGTTTGTACAAGAGTAGAGAAAGTCATGTGAGTATAACATCAGAATTTTTTTGTATTTCGGGTACCTTTCATCCTGACATGCGATGATTTAAAGTTTCAGAATATTTACGAGCAACGCATAGTCCAGGGGTATTCATTCCCGCATTGCAGTTTCATGCTGTTTGTTGTGGGCTTCAACTAGCGCTCCGTCCTCCGTGGAATAGTGGTACCGTGCTAGCCTCTAGTTCCCAAGGTCGCGGGTTCAAAACCGGCGGAAGGGCTTAAAATCCTTGGGCATGTCTTCCTTCGGAAGGGAAGTAATGCCGGTGGTCCCGTGTCGTAGATTTACGGCACGTAAAAGGTCCTCAAGTTTGACAGAGGCCTCTGAGCAAAATTACTGGTCTTTAACGCTAAGGACAATAGTTAAAGAGTGTCTAAATAAAACTCGATTTCAGTTTTTCAACTAACGCTCCAAGCATGTTCGTAGTGTAGTTGTTCCCTTCACGGCTTCCCCTTATGTACTGTTGTACAACCAGAAGGAGAGGGGCTTGGCTTTTTATGTGCTCTCGTAGAATAGTTCATTTCTTTACTATGAAATTTGTGTATGTGAATCACCCATGCTGCTCTTGAAGCCAGGGGTGAGTATTTGGAATGTTTATTTTATATAGCACTAGGGTGCATACGAGGGGCATTCAAAAAGTTTTGCAAGTATCTTAAAGTCTAAACTAAGGATGGAATTCAAAACCATCAGTATTCTTCAAAGTAGTGTCCTCTCTCCACCCCCCGAGTGGCTCACCTTTTGTGAGTACGGGTTAGGCGCACCCGGGGTACCCGAGCCTCTCATCGCCATCTTCATCATTTCATCCCCGTCCGGTCGAGGTGGGTTCGTTCTCGTGACCGGGGCACTCAAGGTAGGCTCTCGTGCGTTCTGTGCATATCATTACATCTCGCCCCTCGCCATCGCTTGTCTTCTCTTTTATTTATGCACATTTCGCCCCACGCCCATTCATTTGCACGTCTCTTTTACTTCTTCGCCGGCCTACCTTGAGTACGAAACGCCCACACACTTTTAGTTTCTTTTAACCTTTTATGTTAATCCTCCGTGGACACAGCCTGACGGATAGCCGCGCACTGCGTGCGCAGCTGGATGAGTGGGTAATGGCGTCATCCCCACCACCCGGGGTCGTCATGTACGGTATGTGTTCGTATCCGCTGTTCAACTGCAGTCCCGCGGGGGGGCCATTGCATGAGCTGCTGACTTCTGACGGCGATTGGGTCCCTCTGTCTATGTTCTGGGAGGTGTGACCCTGGGGTGAGTCTGCTATAGATAGGCCACTCACCCAAGCCGGGGTAACGCCCGGGAAGTCAGAGCCCGAGGTCGGAGACGGTTGCAATGGTGGAGGATTTATTTCGCTATGGAGCACCCTTCCTCCATTAATACAAACAAGCGCCGAAAAGTCATTGTAACAGAAGTAGCACCGCCGTCATCTGGTTGTTACTTGGTCATTTCAAGAACAGAAGAAGGACAAAACTTCGAGAAGGTGAACCCTTTTATAATTCAGAAGGGCATAAATGCTATTGCTGGTGCGGTTCAATCCTGCACTCGTTTACGGAATGGATCCTTATTGACACAAACTAAGTCCGATCAGCAAAGTAAGACCTTGTTGCGCGCTACGCTTCTCCACGGTTATCCCATCCGTGTCGAGAAGCACCGCACATTGAACTCCTGTCGAGGCGTCGTTACCACCCATAGCCTCGATGGTATATCGGACGAGGATCTAGTAGAATATTTATCCGATCAAAAGGTGACTGCAGTGCATCGAGTGCAGGCCAAACGCGACGGCGTATTGGTACCCACTCGTACCCTGTTTATTACATTTGATGGCGTCGATCTGCCCACGAGCATTTCCGCAGGGTACGAACGGATTTCTGTGAGGCCTTATATTCCTAGACCTCGGCGTTGTTTTAAATGCCAACGTTTTGGGCATACGCAAGTCTCATGTAGGAGTGCCGTTAACATCTGTGCAACATGTAGCCAGCCCTCACACGAAGGTACCTGTTCAACAGCCCCCGTCTGCGTTAATTGTAAAGGGTCTTATTCTGCTTCGTTTGCCGACTGTCCGCGGTACTTGGACGAGAAGGCGATCCAAGAGATCCGGGTAAAGGAAAAACTCCTTCGCTGAAGCCCGGAGGCGTTACCATGCGCGCCAACCTTCACTCCTGCGATCTGGCACATTTAGTTCTGTTGTTGCCTCGCCAGTACCACGAGTAGATGCCGAAACTCAGACCTGGACCATGACTGGATTAACCGCCACTACGATCCGGCCGTCCATTAAGGCTACAGTTACCAAGCCGTATAAACCTGGTCCCAAGTCAATGAAGTCGCAAACCGTTGAAAAGAAACCCAAGCAGAAACTTCGTAGGGAAGATTTTTTGAAAGACCCTCCGCGTGCGCGCGGTAACAGTTCACCTTCTCCTCTTCGGAGGTCGCTGTCCCAGGAAGGTCCTGGGACAAGCCGCGCTCAGCGGCACCCCTCACCCATCGCCACCCAGAACCGATTCACGGCGCTTGAATCGGTTTCTGGCACTGAGCGCGTGGGCCCTCCCTCCGCGGAAGCTATGGAGTCTGACCAACTCCATACAAAAAGCCCGAGCCCAAAGGTTAAGCAAAAGATTCTTTTAAGCCGCCCTTCTAAGTAGACAGTTTATCCCTTTTCTTCATGGCTATCCTGACCTGGAATGTACGTGGTGTACGATCGCATAGGGCGGAACTGCAACTTTTATTGCGTTCCCATTCACCTATGGTCGTGTGTTTGCAGGAGACCAAGCTTCGCCCTCACGACCCTTTCGATCTCCGAGGGTACACTCCGGTTCGCTACGATCTTGAACCGGAGGAGGGTGCTCCTGCTCATGGAGGTGTCATGTTGGTGCGTAACGACGTTCATTTTCAAACTCTGGCTCTTACGTCCGACTTGCAAGCTGTTGCCATTAGATTGCAGTTACCCGGTTCTTTCTTCTCTGTTCTGTATATTCACTTCCGTCGTCTGCCGTCGCTCCCGCGGATATTCGAGCTCTCCTGTCCGCTCTCCCAACATCATTTCTTCTGTTGGGAGATTTTAATGCCCATCACCCACTATGGGGTTCGCCAAGGGCTTGTGCGAGGGGAACTCTTCTTTCCGACATTTTTTATCAGTTCGATCTTTCCATCCTTAATAGAGGTGCACCTACTTTTATTTCTGATTCTTCTGGTACATTCTCTCACCTGGACCTTGCCATTTGCTCACTTCAGCTTGCTCATCGTCTTCAGTGGAACGTCGTCGCTGACACCTACTCCGGCGACCATTAACCCTGCATCGTTTCTCTTTTGTCGCACCACGTACAGCATTCCAGAGTACCTACCTGGATTTTCGCAAAAGCCGACTGGAGCTTGTATTCCAGCCTCGTGCATTTTGACGACTAGCCCTTCTCCGAAATTAACCAACTAGTGCAGCACCTTACGTCTATTATTTTCGCTGCCGCCGAACGCGCAATACCCCGTTCATCCTCTAAACCTCGGCGGCCACCTGTTCCGTGGTGGAACGAGGATTGTCGGGACGCCGTTCGTGCCCGTAGAACTGCGCTTAGGGTGTTTCGGCGACACCCTACAATTGATAATTTGGTGACTTTTAAACAATCGCTCGCCAGGGCTCGTCGCATTATTCAGGATAGCAAGAAGGCGTCGTGGGCTCGTTTTGTCGAGTCTTTTAATCGCTTTACGCCTTCATCTGTTTGGGAGAAACTTCGTCGCTTCTCAGGTAAAGTGTCGCATTGTACTGTTTCTGGCCTTCAGGTTTCCAATGCCACTATAGTGGATCCGGCTGCCATCGCTAACACTTTGGGTGCTGCCTTTGAGGCGGTATCCAGTTCAGACCATTATTCCGCCGGCTTTCGCTCTATCAAAGACCGGCTGGATTACGACACCTTTAATTTTCGGTCTGCTAATAATGAGTGTTATAATGAACTTTTCACAATGAGGGAGCTGGAGCACGCTCTTCATTGCTCTAGGCACTCCGCTCCTGGGCCGGACGGCATTCATGTCCTGATGTTAAAGCACCTTTCAGCCGACAGTAAACACTTTCTCTTACAGGTCTATAACCGTATTTGGCAAGACGGCATTTTTCCTTCCGTTTGGCGCGAACCCACCTTTGTCCCTATTCTTAAGCCTGGGAAGGATCGCCAACTACCTTCCAGCTACCGCCCTATCTCCCTCACCCTCATCAACGGGCGGTTGACATGGTGGCTTGAGTCTCAGAAACTTTAGCGAACGCTCAGTGCGGATTTCGTCGCTATCGCTCTACCGTCGACCATCTGGTGTCCCTGTCGTCGCATGTTATGAATGGATTTCTGAGAGTGTCAAACCGTGGCTGTGTTTTTTGACCTGGAGAAAGCTTATGACACTTGTTGGAGGGGCGGCATTTTACGTACACTTCACGCATGGAATATCCGCGGTCGTCTACCCATATTTCTTCGGGAGTTTATGACGGACCGCGTCTTTCGTGTACGTGTGGGCTCGGTTTTATCTAGTCGTTTTATTCAAGAGAACGGAGTACCGCAGGGCTCTTTACTCAGTGTCACACTTTTTACGACTGCTATCAACCCCATTGTTGATTGTATTCCAACTGGCATTTCATCGTCCCTTTTTGTTGATGTTTTTGCCATTTATTGTAGTTCACGGCGGACCTGTCTACTCGAACGCCGTCTCCAGAGCTGTATCGACCGTCTCTACTGCTGGAGTAACCTCAACGGCTTTAATTTCTCCGCTGAGAAAACCGTCTGCATCAACTTCTGGCGCCGGAAGTATTTCCCTCCGCCCTCTCTCCATCTTGGGCCAGGGATACTTCCGTTTGCAGACGAGGCGAAATTTTTAGGGTTGATTTTTGATAGAAAGTTGTGTTGGACCTCGCACTTTTCCTTTTTAAAAGCAAAGTGTGACTTTGCTTCTCTTAATCTTTTACGTGTTTTAAGTGGCACATCCTGGGGAGCTGATCGGACCGTCCTTCTTCGCCTTTATCGCTTTTTGGTCCGTTCCAAACTTGATTACGGGTGTATTGTTTATTCGTCGGCACGTCCATCTGTGTTACGTCGATTGAATGCCATTCACTATCGTGGCATAAGAGTCGCTACAGGGGCCTTTCCAACCAGCCCTGTTCTTAGCCTGTATGCTGAAGCTGCAGAACCTCCGCTGTCCTTCAGGCGTGAGATGCTCTTGTGCAGCTATGCCTGTCGACTCTCAATCTTGCCTGACCACCCGTCCTTCGAGTTATTTTTCGAGGAGTCACTTGATCGTCTCTATTTTATTAGCTCCTCTGCTTTGCTCCCACCAGGGGTTCGCTTTCGACAGCTCCTTCGGCATTTAGACGTTCCGCCAGCGCCGGCCCTTCCACGGGGGGAAACGCGTTTTCCTCCATGGTCCCGCGCTGAGGCCCACTGTCACCTTGGGCTAACGTCGATGCCGAAGACTGAGACCCCTGCTTCAGTCTTTAGATCGGCTTTTTTAGCAATACGGGCTCAATTCGGGGACTTCCATTTTATCTTTACCGATGGATCTAAGACTGAAGCTGGAGTTGGATGTGCCTTTGTTTTTGGTGTACAGAGTTTTACTTTTCGTTTACCTGGACAATGTTCAATTTTTACCGCCGAACTTTTTAGCATTTATCAATCTGTTTTATACATTCAGCGGCACTACTTACGGCACTGTTTTATTTGTACGGACTGTCTGAGTGCCCTTCAGACTATTCATGCGCGGTACCATTACCACCCACTCGTACAGCGCATACATGACCTGCTCCAGTCGCTTGGTGTCTCTGGCATCAGCGTGTCCTTCATGTGGATTCCAGGTCATGTGGGCATCTCAGGTAATGAGTCTGCCGACGCCGCTGCGATATCGGCGATTTTATTACCCAGAATTTTTACTTCTGTTGTTCCCTCGTCAGATTCGTGTGTTATTTTACGTCGCCGCATCCTCTCGCGCTTGCGCGATGAGTGGACGGCCCTCCGGGGGAACAAGTTGCGGGAGGTTAAGCCTTTCCCGTTGATCTGAGGTACCTCTTCTCGTTCGTGTCGTCGGGAAGAGGTAATTTTAGCTCGTTTACGGATTGGACATTGTGTATTTAGTCATAGGTATTTGCTCAGTGGTGACTCCGCACCACTCTGAGGGCAGTGTGACGTGCCCTTAACGGTGCGTCACATTTTAACAGTATCAGGTTTTAGCTGTATTGCGTGCTCGTGTGGGTCTGCCTGTTGGCCTAGCCAACGTTTTGGCAGACGACACGCGTGCTGTAGAATGTGTTTTACGTTTTATTCATGACAGTGATTTTAATCTGCGCAATTAATGCGTTGGGCGTCTTTTAACCTAGTACTTTTCTTCTGTCTGTTTTTATGGGGACTCTAATCCCCAGTGGACACATATGGCGCTCATGTCCCTCGCATTCTACGGTTCTTGACACGTTTTAATCTTTTATTGCCTATGCTTTTGGTGTGTTGGTGTTTCAGATATTTGAATTGTTCTTATTGTTGTTATTGTTATTCTTGTTGTTATTGTTATTATTGTTATTGTTATATTATTGTTATTTTTAGCTTTTTGAACATCGCGGGTTTGTGTCCCGTTTTTTAATTATGCTGTTCTTTTACCTGTCTTTTATATTTTGACCTTATCTTTTATACATTGTAAGGGCGCTGATGACCTCAGCCGTTTAGCGCCCTTAAACCGCATATCATCATCATCTCTCTCTCCACACAGTTGTAAACTTGTCAAAAGCATTACGATAGACTGAGGTATTGTCGACAGAGCTGGATTTGTATTCAGAAAAAAGATCCTGCACTCGTTTAAAAGGTTTTTGAGCAACTCCAGGAAACAGCCAGAAGTCCCGCGGTGCAAGGTCAGGGCTAAGGTGGATAGTCAGTAGCTGGATAACTGATTCCAGTTTCTTCAAATTTGCCGCTGTTCTTTGAGGAGACGCATTCTCATGCAAAAGCAACAGCTTTGAATTTCCTGTGATTGGACGCCTCCATCTCAACTCTTCAAATAAAGGATTCAAAGCATATATCCGTAGGTTCATCCATTCCTTGCCATTCTTTGTCTTGCAGTCAACCACTGATGCTACCTTATAGTAGCACACGGTAAACATTCGCTTCCGAGAACGAAAATCTCGTCGAAGAACGATTGATCTTAGATCATTCTCATTTACCCGGGCACAATTCTGAGCTTTATTTATACTGGCATAATAATAAATCCAACTTTAATAACCAGTGCATATATCTGTCAAACGATTAGAGCCTGTAGGTGAAAACATGCTCAGCAGTTTCCTTGCCCATTCCTTTCTCCTCATTGGTTAGAGAATGCGGAACCCATCTTGCACAGACATTTCGCAGCTGTAAATGTTCATGGAGTATACAGTCAAAGCTACCAACGCTGATACCGACGTCCATACTTAGCATTTTTAACACTAATATGTCGATTTTATTCCACCAAGTTCCCTAGTCTTTGAATTGTTCTTTCGTTCATAGCTGGAAAAACGTTCCCGTTGCAGGAAAAAACGAGGGTTGCCATTCAACGTCTCTTACCCTTCAAGTGATCGAATCTATCTTGCAGTGGTATCAAATGAACACACTTTATCACCATAAACAGCTAAGGAGGCTTCGTAGATTTTTTATCTCCTTCACCTAGCTTGCAGCGTTCAAAACGCTAGAATCTAATGTTCTGTTCAGAAATACCCATGGGTTTTTACCAGTTGTTGATACAATACGGAATTCCAGAGACTATGAATATTAAAGTTTACACTCGCACTTATTCTAATTGTGGTAGCTTACGCATAGGTGTCAGTCGTATTAGTTACATTGTATAGGCTGGTTGCAAAAATGTTTGAATGCCCCTCGTAAACATTATGGGTTCTGTAGAAAATGTTTACATAGAACATTCCTCGCGCTCACCATCTTTTGGTGGTCCATCTGTATATGTCACTGTTGCCCTTGTGGTCATGAGAGTAGTATAAGTCCCGGATGAGCCAATTGGATTAACGATAATCCTGCCGCTAGGGGCGCTAGTGTCGCTAGTGGCGCCGCGAGCGACGGCGGTAAGTTTGAAAAGCGCCATGAGCGGAAGGATTATCGTTATTGCAATTGGCTCATCCGGGACTGTTTTCTTTATTTATAATTTGAATACAGTACATTGGATAAAGATATGAATACATAGTTGAGATTAACATGATGTATTATTTGCTTAACATATGAATACATAGTTTGAGAATAACATAATGGATTATTTGATTACAGGAGATTAACATGAATACAATAAATGAACAATATAAGAAATATTAGGAGAAAAAAAGCACATTAAAATTCATAGTTTGTTGAGGCACTAGGGCACCCAGATTTCGCGCACAACAATGATTTTAAAGTACGTGGTGCACTTTGAGTCCTCGTCATCGCTGCTGCTGCTATCGACGGTAAATTGGTGGATAGGTTTGGTGATGTAGGTGACGAGCAGGTGAGAGAAACTTTCGTTGACGAACTCGGTGAAGGTTGGTATATAGATGGGGATGGTAAATTCGTTGTAATGGCTGGTTGAGAAGCATCCTGTGGATGTGACTGTTGGTTAGAGCAGGAATGTTGCTGTTGCCGAGGTATATGATGCATAGTGCGTCTTGTTGATGCTGGTGCACTTTGGTAGGTACGCATTTGACGTGGACGGCGTGAGCCCCTTGGACGTCGAGTGTGATGGTGACAACTGCTGCTGCGGAAATAGGAGTTGGAGATGCAGAGGATACGGATAGGTGAAGCTGCGTTGAGAATGAGTTGTAGGTTAAGATTGTTCCCCACGGGGACGGGATAGGTTTCGTCGGACATTATTTAGGGTTATATGGGGAGAACGTGACGATGTGACGTTTGAAACCGCTGCGTAGTTTTTCCTCGCCTGCGTATATGATGCATAATGAGGTAGAGTTGAGTTTGTTGATGAGTTCTGGAGAGGCTTTTGCAAATCTTGTTGGTAGGAAAACTTCTGTGTCGTTGTAGAGTTTGGCGACGAGCTTTGTACCGTGAACGGTGTCGAGTATTTTGACGCCGACGACACGATACGGTACGTGCTGTTCAAGCGTAGATACGCAGAGAGTGTCGGCGCTGCGGGAAAGTTCTTCTAGCTCTTTAAGGGCGTCCTGTGACATGACGGCACAGATGGCAGTTTTTGATAAACGGGGGAGGACCGTCTATATGAGTGGTTTGATGAGGAAGGTTGTAGTGTTGTTTACACCTGCGATAAGGTGCGCAAACTACCTGTGCGTCTCTGGGAAGTTGGTTCCACACAAGGTTGACGTCGCTTGGGGGATAACGTTCAAAGATGTATATGCCGTTCTGCAGCAGCACTTGGCGTTCCCTGGGCAGTAGCAGGTGGATTCTTCGTCCGTTATCGAGATACCGAAAGAGCACGATGAAGCAGTTCATGTGGTGTTTCTAGCGGAGTACCTTCGAAGGAATTGTTGAATTTGCTTGTTGAGTTGATCGAGGTCTTCGTAGAAACCGAGTTGACACTGCGTGCACAGGCGGGTGAGACGGTGCCTAAGTTCGCAGCTGCACGTTTGGTGAAAGCAAAACGAGCAGTGGAAGTCTTTACACGTCGGTCCTAGCATTCCCCCACGGCTGGCTAGCACCGAATGAAGGGGAAAAGAATGCGCGTGCATAAATATAACCCAACTGCCGGAAGCAGGAAATCACTGGTGGGGGAAAAGTTCGTTGGAGATTTACCACATCAGGGGGAAGCACTGGTGGGGGAAAAGTTGGTTGGAGAATTACCACATCAGGGGGAAGCACTGGTGGGGGAAACGTTCGTTGGAGGTTCACTACATCCGCCGGAAGCGCTTAGCGATTATTGCACAACATTCGCAGGAAAAACACTGTGTCCATTGATTTAACGGTTTTCCTCTTGGAGGAGAACTCTGTTTTGAACGGTGCTGAACATGCAAACGCCGTGAATGTGATCGGGTATGATATAGGGTGATTCGCGACCCAAATGCGCCGCTAAGCACGTGCCGTAGCACATGGGGTTTTCGTTTAACATTTGCTGCATTTTGTCTGTGGAAATGTATTGCTGTTCGTAGAAAACGATGTATAAACCTCTTGCGGGCACAAATTGGAACCACTGATGTTGTGCGTCTTCTTTATCTGCTTTGAAATGGATATCGTTGAAGTACATGTTAGATAGCACAAAATGAATTTTGATTTCGCAGCTGTGAACTGGCGGAGACGGATTTTCCGTATTAGGTGCTGTCGACGAAGCGAAGTGCATAAGGTGTATATTTATGGGGGTGACCGTCCACCTCGTAGTTTTTAAACACCTTACTGTCATGGTAGTACACCGACAGGTAATTTCTGTAACCCATGATGCGGGAGCGAAGGGCGCGAGATGATTGGGTGAGGTGCGGTTGGAACGCTGGTAGAAATACATGCGCACTAAGGACTATTTTGTGAGATGCGCAGTGCGAAATGGGTGTTGAGGAAATGATGAACCTCGAGGAATGTTCTAAAATTGGCGCACCGTATGTACTTGGTGAACTGCGTGAAATTCATGTTATGTAAGGGAACGTTGGAGGCATGGTTGTGAAGCTTGTACTTGTGGTATGCCATGATTTGATTTTGCACGTCCATCTCTTCCTTCTTTTTGTGATACATGATGTCGGTAATGATGCGCTGCAGGGCATGCAACACGTGCCATTCTTGTTGGTTGAGCGTAACGGATGCGCCTTGCGGGTCTTTGAAAACGAGCTTTAGCTTTCCGAACACAAACTTAAACACGATGGTGACGCTGTCGCTGAATTGAAATTCCTGTAGACGTCCCTGTGGGTCATTCAAGCGTTTGTGAATGATGGGGATGGCTTCGACGAGTTTGTGCCACTACGAGGAACTCGTGACGACTGCGTTGTGCTGTCCACATTTGGCAATGGTGACGACGAGATGGTGCGGCGACTGGGGGGAGAATCCCACACTGACGAATTTAGTTTTTTGCGGGTTGAGGAAGTAGATATCCGCCAGAGGACCAACACTGCACTGTGTTGGAACTGTGCTGGCGGAGCAGGGCTGTCGGGATGCTGTTGGAGGTCGAAGATGGGTAGTTTCCTTTTTTCCCCGGGTTTTGAGGTGGTCGGGGTTTGACATCCGGTTATACTGGAACACACAAAACAATAATAATAATAATAATAATAATAATAATAATAATAATGTGAGGGATAGAGAGATAAACGGGATAGAAAAAAGCAAGCTAATACATAGGTGCGGACCTACCTGGTCGGCGTGCTGCATGGCAGCATGACTGTATCCGCGTGCTGCATGGTACACTCTGAATGAGGCGAGCGGCACCGTGACGTTGCTTTTTATGAGCAGGAGCGTCTTCTGAAAGCACGTGCAAGAGGATGGATTAGGTTAGATGTGATGAATAGTGACACACACACACACACGCATACACACACACACACGTACTCACCTTCAAGGGTTGACAAGTTTGCTGAGCGTCAGAGCACTTTGCGCGGCATGCGTCTTTGTACGTTTTGCGAATGACATGCGCGTGATTGCTGACGTGAAATTTTGAGAAGAATTTATGCTTAGGTAAGCAGGAGCAGCGGTGGGTGAGGTAGGCGATGACGTAATGACCGCAAGTGGTGCTGTCGAAACCTTGCAGCCTTCTGGCGTTGGTGGACCAACACGTCCCGCAGACCGAATTTAAGAACCGGAGAAAATCGGGCGAAAGCGGTCCTATGCCGTAACTGTAAATATTCTCCATGCGAGTTTTTGTCCACAAAGATGCAAACCCAGTGTTGCCCGGATTTGGTGCTGGGGTCGGTGTTAGCCACTAGCGCCAAGGGAGGCGTTCGAATGCCGTGAAGTACGGGTAGTTTATCGCAGGGGTAGACGCCTAAAAAGTGAGAGCGGGTAGAGGGGCATGTCGATAGAAACCGGTGAATTTGAAAGGTGTTCATGATACCAAAATGGATCGGTTGGCGTCGATTTCGACCGTGCGATGTATTTCCGCTAGCAGCAGAAGTATGACCGGTTCTGTCAATTTATCGGCAAAACCGATGCTTATAGAGGCGGTTCCGTGGCGCTGACCCGAGATGTGAGACTCGTTAGCGCTCATGTCTGCAGTGAGATCGAAAACCATTATCGTATACCCTTGCGGGTAGGTTTCTCTGGAGATGGAGTGTCCCTCGTCCTTGAAATGAATGCCTAGGCCGTCCTGTAGGGTTTGAAAGCATTGCAAATAGTGTCCCTTTGTAAAGTCGGGTTGCAGAGATTGGGAGGGAACGGGTTGCCCGTTCACGTAGAGCTGAAAGAAGTTCATTTTAAAATGTTTCAAGTTGTACGGATTTGAGTTAACATGGCCGGAACAGGCCTTGTCGGTGACCATGGCTACTACCACTCTCCTGGGAACTTGCCCTACGCACACGTCGCTAAACGTCATTGCCCTGGACTCCTTGGGGATGCTGAGAGCGTGAAAGCTGACGTCCTTGAGATGGTACTTTGCGTTGCCCTTTGCGAGCACGGCCTGGTGCGCGAGCTTTATGGTCGGCGAAGGCCGCACCGATTTTAAGCGCAGCGTGGCAGACACGATGTCGGCGTACCCCTTAAAGGTATCTACGTCGGAAAACAGATAAAACTGGGGAGAGGCGGGAGTAAGTTTGACGGTCATGCTAACGTTGTTCAAAAGCAGCTTATCCTGTATAAACAGAGCGTTGGACAGAGGACCGATGAGCTGTACGACATTGCTCCCTTTGGTAAACCCCTGACGCCACTGAAAACCCGCATTGGCGATAAAAGTGTCCATGATGCCTGCCGTGTCCTTTCTCCAGAGGGTGGATTCTACTTTGGTGTTCATGGCATCTTCGGAGTAATTGAGAAGCGTCTCGAGGTAGGTTCTATAGGGGTAACCGGCTTGCGGCTTGGAGACGATGACGTTATTGAGGGTTACCTCCACCTGTTGAAACAGGGAATTTAAGGCGTTGTTGACCAGAGTGGCGTTAGCGTCAGCGTTTAAGGCCTCTCCTTTGTTATCTACAATGCGCACCATGAGTTCGAGTACGACGTAGGTCAAGTCTAGGTAATCGTCCGCATTTCCGGAATAATGAAAGGTGATGGGGGCATTCTTCATTAAAGTGTTTTGAGGGTTTAGGTATAGGAACCGTGACTCCTCGATGCTCATCTGAACCGGCACCTCTGTAAAGATGTCCAGTTCGGAACTCATGTGGACGGCCACGTCTGCCATTACGAAAATACGTCTTGCACCTTACGCCTACCGCGTTTCAGCTTCGACTGCTTGCTCTTTTTGGATTTGCTCGGTTTTATTCTCTTGTGGCGCCTGGCGCCGGAACCGAGCATGGCATCAGCTTTTCGTCGGCTTTTCGCTTTAAATTGTATCCGGACTCCTTGAGCCTCCGTTGGAGCGCTTCCTTTGGCGCTGCTCCCGCGACAGTCACATCGGACAGAACGTGAGCGCCCGCCTTTAAGGCCTCCTTTCCGACTGCTTTTGCTCCGCTCTTTAAAAGCGGTAGCAACCTTCTGAAGAGTCCTCCGAGGGCTGAAAACAGACCGCTGCCTCTTTGGTAGCGCTTGCCCCTGTAGAGGATGAAATCGCGATCGTCGAACGCGCCGCCGGCCTGATTGAGATAGTACCGCGTCACGGCGTGCACGTCCATTACGTCTGTTTCGGACGAAAAGCGAGAACTATAGTAGAGGGAAATCCGTCGGCGAATGGCAAGAGATCGCCGTAACCGTTCCTTAAATCTATGTTGACCGTCTTGAAGTCTTGCTGAATCAAGGGTACCCAATTTTGGGGAAAAAACGTCTTTTCGTCGCTCATGTAAGTGTTGCTTCTTTCGTATTCCACGGCCGCGCTCTCTATGACTTGGGCGAAGGTGTCGCCCACGACTTGCGGGGTCGCTAGATTACAATAGATGAACATTTCGTAAGGAAACCCCATATAAGGATCTACGGGGTGTTTAGTAACTTTTTCGAGAATGACGTTGACGTAGGGCTCGAAACCCAACATTTTTGCCATAGCGGGCGTTAAGAGCAAACTGTGGATGCGGTGTAGAGGTCCCGGAGGGTCCTCCGATTTTGAAACGTCTGGTTTGGGTTTTGTGGTAGATGTCGCGGGTCTGACGGGACGAGCCGCCGCGGGTTTCTGCTGCCCCGAAGCCGGGGGCTTCGGTTTCTTCTTCGGCTTGGGTCTCTGGTGGGGCGCATCGTTCAGAGCTTCGTATTCGCCGACCGCGTACGGTACAGCCGTGCGCGCGACATTTTCCACAAACCCGTCGAACGGAATGTCGGGTAGTGGTTCGGGATGGGCGACGGCGGCATTCACGGCCACCGTCTTCTTGCGCTCGTCGAAGAGGAAGAAGTTTTCCACGTGCAAGTGTTCGAGTAGAACGGCGTTGACGAGGTTCACCAAGTCTTTGGGATTGTGCACAATGCCTTGCGGCATTTCCAGGCTGAATTTGGAATGCGTGGGGAGGAGCGTCATGGTGTACTTGGTGCCCACCAGACGGGCATCGTCTCGCGAAAGGTTATAAAATTTCACCGGATACCTGACCTTTTGCAGGGCGACCTCCCATTCTCCCTGCAGAACGATTCTCTCGGGCAGGATGTTAGAAAATCTGGCCGTGGTGTTGTCGGTAAAGTGTTCCATGGAAGCGTTGCTCACGAGAGTGATGGAGAAGGGCTTCGTCTTAATCATGTCGAATCGATGGTCGAAGCCAGAACCCACGAGTTAAACTTTGCTGGATACCCCTTCCACTTTACCAAGACCTGCTTGTTGCGCCCTCGGCCCTTGGTCTGTAAAACGCGTTCGATCTTAAACGTCCGAGGTAGCGCGACCTTTTGTAGCTCCTCGGTGTAAAATATGCCGTCTATGGCTTCTCCGGCCAGATCCTTCAACTTATATACCACTGGCCGACCGCGCACCACCTCGGCTATCCGAAATATTTCGTCCGTCCAATTCTGCTCGTAGCCCTTGTCGAATTTCATTTTTTCTTTAGAGATGCGCACGTGATTGCCCACGGAAAATCTGGGTTTCCCTGCGCGAGGTAGGGTCCTATTTCCGTAGAGATTGCGGTACACTCGTAAAATGTTAGATTCGTTCACGTCCTTCGGAGCCATTTTTATGGACCTGTGATGCGAGCTATTGTACGACCCGAGTAAGGCCCGAAGGACCTCCAGGTATCTAACTGTTTTTGTGCGTGAAATACCTCCACATCTTGGTTTTTAAGGTGCGGTTGAAGCGCTCCACGACGCTGGCTTTAACGTTGTTTTTGGTTGTGTAATGTTTCACGTCGTGTTTCTTCAGAAAGTCGCGAAAAGTCTTGTTGGTAAACTCGGTTCCCTTGTCCGTTTGGAGGACCCTGGGGACGCGTTGGGAGAATATGGAACGAAACGCTTGCGCAACCTCGGTACCCAGCTTCGATTTCAGGGGTACGGCCCAAGCATATTTGGAAAATACGTCGATAACGGTCAGAATGTACACGTAAGGTTTGTTATGTTCCCTCACGCTGTTCATGACGTTTAGATCGGCCTCCGAAAGATCGTCCATATTCGTCACGTGATAATATCTGATGGGGAACCGCTTTCTGACCGGTTTGTGCAGAGTGTAACTGTCCTGGGTTTGAAGGAAGGATTTGATGTTCGCCTTAGACGCACCCGTGGCCTTTCGAAGGGGCTTGACCGTACCCAAACCGGCATAGTGTTCCGGTTTGGCATAGTATCGCCTTAGCGCCTTCCATTCCTTCATGCTTGTACAGGGGTTGCCAGACGCGTTTGCGAAAATGGTACGACGCGGAAGGCGATTTCGATTTCTTTTTCGGAGTGGCAGGGTTTGCCCTCTTCTTTTTGCGAGGCGAGAGGTTGACCTTTATGGTTTGGGGTTCGACCTCCTGTTGCACCGGCACGCGTTCGTACACGTCTTCGTAATCGTCGTCGTCGTCGTCGCCGAGGAAGGGCTTTCTGACTTGTGCCACGAGATCGAGGTAGCTGTCCAATTTATATTTTAGAGCCGCCACTTTTCATCGGCAGAGAGCTTTGCGCTCTGCAGGTTTTGAATTTCTTTAGCCAATCTGGATATGGTGCGGTCTATAGCGTGAAGCTTATCGACGGTCTTTGGTTGCGGTGCAACGAGGATCTGCTTGCCGTACTTCATCCTGTTAATTTCGACACTAGCGCGCCGCCAAGCGAAGCCAAGACGGGTAGGAGAAATGCCGGCAAAAAACCTCCTTTTTGAACCAAGATGCTCTTCTTCTTCTTCTTCAGAGGAACCCGTTTATCCGTCAACTTCCTCCATGAAGCCTTGTGCTTCTTTAGGCGACCCAAGCACTTTGCGGGAAGTTGCACGTGACCTCTCCACACGTTGAGCATACATTCGCTAATGGCCTTGATCAGATCGCCATCGGCATTTTTTAACAACTTTTTGCGCAGAGGGGCCTTCGCCTTGGCCAGAGCCGTCAAATTACCGTGCTGTCTCGCTATGCGAGGACTGGTCAGCGTCGCAAGCCTTAACCTACCTCTAGCCATACTTGCGCGATAATGACGTTCGCTCCCAAAGCGGTACTTTTTATTTAAAATCAATGGCCTCAGCTGGGTAAGACCCTGCCGGGATAATATAGAACGAAACGAACCCGAGTCCTCGGCGGTCTCAGTTGGGTACGAAATAAGAGAGGTTTTCCCCCGGCAGCACGCCGGTTCGATACCTGTATCGGGCGGGCGTGTACTGAGTGCAGTCCAACACGAGATACCCGTGAGGGCGTTCGGTGGCCTTCTCGAAGGCCTCCAAGAGAAACCTAGAGTTCCTGGGTTCGATCTGCTGGCACAGTCTCTCGATCTGCATCTTGTCCCGGTTTTTCTTGAAGACCACGACGTAGTTTCATTCAGAGAGATGTTGCGATATTTCTGAACCTGCGGAAACACGTTCTGCAGGACGTAGACGATGCCGAAGCGCTTGTGATGGGAGTCTGGTGAAAAAATTGGACACGTCCTTCCCGCCCCCCTCCAGCATCAGATCGTCGAGGACGACGAGGTCGTTCTCGCCCACCGAAGCAATTTCGGGTATGCCCGCGTGGGTCTCGCAACGCAGAGCCGAGGGTTCGAGTCTCGGCGAATACTCCGGAGGACGGCACACAGCACCCTCCTGGGGCGCACGTCGAACATCCGGTGCGCGTGGAGTAACAGGTTTTTCACGAAGGTCGACTTCCCGCAGCGCGACGGTCCCGCCACGAGCATCGTGCTGGGAAACTCGAATCGCCCCAGGTCTCGGGGACCGGGCATCGTCTCCTCAGGGGCGTCCGGTTCGAAATGACTTTGGCGCGGCTCTAGACGTCTCATTTATTCGTTCCTCTTGAACCCGTAGGGATAAGAATCGTGATCGCCGAAGAGAACGCGCTTGTTGACCATCCTAAACGTCTTCGAGCTGGGTTCGGTGACGACCATCCAAGACGGTTTCCGCGAAATCTGCGTGCCCGCCACCTTCACCGCACGGTCGTTGTCCCTCAGCACCACGTCGCGAATCACCTCGGCGTTCACCAGCTCCAGGTTGCCGGAATTGAGCGTGATCCCCTTCACCTTTCACACCGAGGTCTTGCCCGTCTCGGGGCAAACGATCTCCATGCAGTAGCTCTTGGGCCCCGTGGAGGCGAACCGGGCGATGTAAGAGCCCCGCCCGTACTTCTCCAGCTCGTCCGTCATGTCCCCCAGGAGGCGTCCAACGGACGGCGTCCAGTCACCCGGAGCGGCGGCGACGACGACGGAATCGGTGTCGAAGTAGCAGACCCGTTCTCCCAGCCTCTTGAGGTAGGAGTAGAGCACCAGGCGGGCGTGAGCCATGGTGTAGGCCGCCAGGACGGCGTTGGCGGTGGGGTTGACCTTGCGGCGCTGCTCGCAGTACCTCCACACCGCGTACATGATCCGGTCGGTGACGGGCACGTAGGTCTGCACTTCCACGCCAGGGTCGTTGAGCAGCTCCAGGAGGCGGTCGTACCGGTCCACCAGCTCCCACGTGGGGAGGTTTTCCCTCTGCCCCAGTTTGCCCCAAAAGCTGTTGAGCATCAGCTTGGCCAGCTCCCGCCTGCCGGGGTTGGTGGCGATGGCCTGGGGATCCAGGGTGACGCCTTCGTGCTCGAGGAATTGCTCCACGTACTGCTGCTTTGCGGCAGGGTCGTCGCAATCCGAGGGCCAGCCGGAGGCTTGATCTTCAAGAACTGATTCACGTAGTCCTCGAAGAGACCCTTGGCTCCGGTGGTCGGTTCGTGCCGCACCACGTCGTACTCCCAGATCTCGTGGACCCGGAGGAGGCGGTACACCTCCTCCAGGGCGACCTTCATCTCGTCGACCACCCAGGTACCCGACAACGCCCTCTCGCGCTCTCCGTGGTGGCACTCGTCTTGGTTCTCCGCCTCCGCACAAGCGCGGCATAGCGGGAACATGAGCTTGCCGCCGATGCGCGCCGGTAGCACCGGGTGGTACAGGTGTTGCGGCGGTAGAACCTCGCACTTCACCAAACCGCCCCCCACGTCTTCCAAGCGCGGGAATCGATCCACGTGGATCTTGGGATGGCCCGCGGGGTAGGGCTTCGTCTTGTTCACGTACGGGTACAGGCTGCATTCGTCGTAGTAGTAGATCTTGCTATCCCCCTTCGCCTCGCAGTACGTCTTGGTGCAGTTGGTGCGACCTCCGTCGAAGGCGTCTCTGGGGTTCAGGGGTTCCGGTACCGCAAAGTCCCTTGCGTGGCGCGCGAGGTCCTGGTTGGCCTCCATCGCGGCGTTGAACTCGCACTCCCACATTTGCACCACGGCGTAGCCGGCGGCCTTGATCTTGGCCGTGACCTTCTCGGTGCTCTCTAACCTGGAGGTCATGGTTTCGTGTCCCGAGTTGTATATCACCGCATGGCGATTGTGAAAGCACCGCCTGCATCCGTGGTAAAAGCAGCCGTGGAAAAAGTACGCGGTTTTTTCAGCCTCTCTGTACCCGTCCACCTTGTGCCCCGCGATTTTAACTTCGCGTCCTCGCATGGCGTGCTGGATGACGATGCGGTTTTGCATCTCTAGCCAAGTTACCCATATGCATGCGGCGCGAGACTGCCGTTCCGCTAGTCGATACCCGCCCGCTGGCAAGAGGGCAATTTTTTTAAGCGGCATGAAGCGCTTTCTATACACGTACATGCACGCCTGCGCGATGGTGACGCATTCTCTGAACGGGTCTATTCCGTTCTCGTCCAAGAATTCCCTTCTGAATTTGGAAACTCCCTGACAGAGTAGAAATACGTCCATCTTGCAATACGCCACCATTTCCGCCCTCATGTCGAAGACGTACCCGGAGGAAGCCTTTTCTTCGTGCCACTGCTCGAAGGCTTTCCGACCCTCCGCCGACATGCCCTCCGGACAGTAATGCCTTTTGTCGGGAATCGAACCCACGTACTGCTCGTTTTCCTTCGTGTTAAATAGGTACGGGAAATAACCTTTGCATTCCTTCAATCCGAAGGTCTTGGAAAAGCGGGAGAGTGGCATGGGTATGAAGTTGAGCGAGTATGTTTTGCGTGCATTCAAAGTCGATAAACATAAACACGTACCGGTTTCTTTTGTTCTTTGCGGCATACGGCTGCATATAGCACATGTGGTTAGAATTCACGTGTGTCTTGCAATGATAGCAGTACTTTTCCCCGCAATCGTGCGCGGTTTTTCTTGCCTCGCATTCAGAGCTTATTGCAAGACATGCACACCTTTTCTACATCGCACACCGACAGCGCCTTTGGGTAAAAAACGCGTTTCTTTGCGTGGTTTGCAAAGCATGTCGGTCCCTTAAAATCTCTGTTGCACCAGGCGCAGCGAATGTAGGCGTCAAATCGCGCATCGCACTGCTGATGACATTTAGCACACCTGGCGTCGCACCTATGAAATTCTTTTTTGTGTGCCGAGGGATAATGACACTGGCGGCAATACCATTTGTATTTAAAGCACTTGTGAAGGTTCACGATAGCATTAAAGTGCCCGGCGTGGAGCATGACGTCGATGTATTTATCGCATTTCTTATCCGACGCGTACAGCACGTGCTTCCCCGTATGATCGCCAAACACCGTCACAGCGTAGCCCTTTAACCCAGCGTCAAAGCGTCTGACGTCATCTATCGTACAGCTGTCGTGGCCTTGACCGATGCTCGCACACAAGGTTACGGCCTTCGATTTTTGCAGATAGTCGGAGCGCGTCATCGTATTATAGTTGAACGTCGCGATCCACTTTGGCTTTAACTACAAGAATGGCTCTTGCTAAACACAAGTTGTCTTTGTTGGCTATTTCGACAATGCCTTTATTGTCCCTACAGGCATCGCAAGGTTGGTGGCACGAACCCGAGACCTCCTTGGTCCACACAAACGTTACATGAAGAGGCCCGCTTAGCAAGAATTGTTGGTTACTTTGCATTACTTTTTCGATGCTTCGAACAATGACATCCGCATTCAATTGCTCTACGCGCCTTACGCTTATATTGAAGGCTTTAGACGCCTCCTTTTCGTCTGTTATGGATATGCCTAAATATCCGGGTTCGTTTTCTAACAGGTTCTCTTTCGCAAAGTTTAGAATATCGTTAAACATTGCTCCGGGTTAACATCTCTGGGGACCGGGTTTACGGTAATTTGCGACTCTGTAAAGCCGGAAAAAGCCTTGGCAGCATTCTCTGCTTGTGCCCTATAATTTCGAACGTAGGCTGCAAGGTGTCATCGCGACTTCCCCCGGGTTGTGGCTCCATCTTATCGTCCGAATGCACTGATCGCTCTTTACCTACAAAGTGCTGCTGCTATTTTGTTTTTATTTTAAACTATTTTTCTCGGCTTTAACACTCTGGGAACAACTGCTGCGGCGTATGTTCTGCTATCACTAGGGCGATGGTCAATACCGATCGATGAAGACACCCGCACATGTGCGCGTATTGCTCTAAAACTTATATCACGTCAAATAGCACGATTTTACAGCAAAATCCACTATCGCTCCCGTTTCTCACTACGACCGGCTGCTCTGGGCACTGGGTTTTTATAGGTTCGCTTATCGCAACCGCAGTTTCAGCATGCGCGTCGAGTTAAATGCCTCATTAAAAATCCTGACGCCTTATTTCGCCACAACTTGCCAAGTTGTAATCGCAGTCATTTCTGGTGCACTTCCGGTCACACCATCCATCCACCCACCGCTGCACTTTTCCCTACCATCGACCATAAAACCGCATTTAAAAGATTTTCTCGCTGATGAGCATCCGTTCGCACGGCCATTTTTAAAGTTTTCGCGCCGTTTGCAGCTCTTTTAACCGCGGCTGCCATATTGTAACGCACATCGACTGCTTCATCAGCCCACGGTCATTCACGTACTGCTGCTTCCGCTGCACATGAGAATCGTTCTTTTTACTGTTTTTTCCGAGACTAACGTGAGCAGAACTATAACGCTTGCTACATGTTGCTAATAGTGGTTGAGCTTGCACCCTCACTAGCGCTTTTCGCGGAAGGTTAAGTATTTCCGCACGGTTATGTGATTTATTAAGTGCGTGTGGAGTTAAAAACAGTACCCTGCCTCAACTTCAACATCAGTGTCAAATATTTAAAACTATCAGTGTCGTGTGTAGTGATTTTGTGTTGTGCGGTGCATAAAATCTGAGAAAAATCACGCACAAACTTTCGACGCGAGCAACAAGTGGATGTGTGCCCTTGTTGCACGCATTGCAATAAACTGTCAAATATGGCCGCCAACCGCACCATCAACAACGGCATGGAAGGAGGAAAGACTAACGCGAGCAGAACTATAACGCTTGCTACATGTTGCTAATAGTGGTTGAGCTTGCACTCCCACTAGTGCTTTTCGCTGAAAGTTAAGTACTTCCGCACGGCTATGTGATCTATTAAGTGCTTGTGGAGTTAAAAACAGTGCCCCGCCACAACTTCAACATCGGTGTCAAATATTTAAAACTATCAGTGGCGTGTGTAGTGATTTTGTGTTGTGCGGTGCATAAAATCTGAGAAAAATCACGCACAAACGTTCGACGCGAGCAACAAGTGGCTGTGTGCCCTTGTTGCACGCACTGCAATAAACTGTCGAATATGGCCGCCAACCACACCATCAGCAACAACACGGTGGAGGAAAGACTATAACGCTTGCTACATGTTGCTAATAGTGGTTGAGCTTGCACTCCCACTAGCGCTTTTCGCGGAAAGTTAAGTATTTCCGCACGGCTATGTGATTTATTAAGTGCGTGTGGAGTTAAAAAACAGTGCCCCGCCTCAACTTCAACATCAGTGTCGAATATTTAAAACTGTCAGTGTCGTGTGTAGTGATTTTGTGTTGTGCGGTGCATAAAATCTGAGAAAAATCACGCACAAACTTTCGACGCGAACAAGTGGCTGTGTGCCCTTGTTGCACGCATTGCAATAAACTGTCGAATATGGCCGCCAACCGCACCATCAGCATTAACATGGTAGGTGGAAAAAGCCTGGTTAAGATGACGGAAGCCACCTCCCACACAACAACATGGCCGCCGGGCGAAGTTTCCAACCAACTTTTGCCATCCCCTCCACTTCTGCCGCTGCACGGCCAGGTAGATCATTCCATGGCTACTCAAACCATGGTAGGTGGAAGTTCCGCGGAACCCAGTGTCCCCGGCCCCGTGGATCCTTACTATGTACTATCTAAATGGCGGTGATCTCAAATCATTCACACCTCGACGGTTGACTTGGACAGTAGCTACTGTGAACACCTGCTTTCGACCGGCAATGAGAACCCTGCTCCTACGTACGCCAGCGACCATTACGATGGTCCAGTACCAGGTTTTTGTTATAGTTAAATTACGTCTGTGCAAAGGGCGTCTGTACCGCTTTAAAAAACCTAGATATATCAGTGCGTAGTGATGTTGGTTGATCTTAAAGCTGGTTAAGCATTTTCAAAAACAGTTTGCTTTTATTTTTTCGCTCGCGTGAAGCTGCTGCGCTTTTGGTGACGCATCAACACCAGTAAGAGGTAAGTACCACACGCATAATTATTTTTAGGGCCTGCTTGGCGTAGGAATATATCCTTTGGTGTTTTGGTACTGGGTTCGAGTCCCAAACTACAAACTCCACATTCCACCACATTTTAAAATAGCGTTGCGGTAGAAATACATGGTTTAGTGCTCTGGTACCGGGTTTGAGTCCCAAAGTAAAAAAAAAGAAGTCCACATTCCACCAACATTCCTATTTAAAATACTGTTAAAGTTCACGTTTAATTCGAAGTTGTGATGTCACATTCAAAACGAAGGTTCAAAGAGTAACTTTTTAATGTGTTGGGTTTTGGTACTGGGTTTCAATCCCAACAGATGCGTTAACGATCACGGCTATCGTCAGTACCGCCGCAAATCACCTTCACTTCGCCTTATTTATTCCTTTGTCCAATCCAATCACGTTTTATTTTCACCAATCACAAATCGTCTTATTTTCTCCAATCATAACATGCCACGTCACTTCCTGCCTTCCTTTTTACACAAGCATTATATTTCCGCGCTCTTTTGTGTTTTCAACTTTCGTGTTAGTTACCAGGCTGCTTCCATTCTCGTTCAAGGTATATTTATTTTTTCTTTTGTGAAATCTTCTTGACCACGCGCGTCCGCCATCTTGTTTAGTTTTCACAACATCAAATCTCATCGTCACCATCTGTCGCGTTCGGCATCTTTCGCATGTTGACCATAACCTCAAATCTCTTCGTCCCTCGACTTCTTGCCTCCGCCATCTTGTTTAGTTCCCATTTTCACCACTACGCTTCCGCCATCTTGGTTTAAGTTCTCCACGTTTACCTCATATTTTTTAACCTGAACTTCCTGCCTCCGCCATGTTGTTTAGTTCCCATTTTTACCACCGCGCCTCACATCTTCTCGTCCCACCCTTGCCTCCGCCATCTTGGATTTAGTTCCCCTTCTTACGTCCTGTTTTAACCTAAAAATCTTAACCTCAAATCTCCTTACCATCCTCTTGCGTCCGCCATCTTGTTTAGTTCACACGTTGACCACCGCATCTCCTTGTCGCCGACCCTCCGCCATTTTTAGTTCCCACTATTTTAACCTCAAAATATGCTCTTCTAAGTTCTTGCTTCCGCCATCTTTTAGTTCCCATTCTCACCACAGCGTCTCCTTGCGCCCGCCATGTTCACCACTAACCTCGAAATCTCCTCGTCCTTAAACTTTTTGTCTTCGTCATCTTGTTTAGTTCCCATTTTCGCCACCGCGCCTCACATCTCCTCGTCCACACTATTGCCTTTGCCATCTTGGATTTCGTTCCCATGCTTACGTCCTGTTTTAACCTAAAAATCTTAACCTCAAATCTCCTTACCATCCTCTTGCGTCCGCCATCTTGTTTAGTTCACACGTTGGCCACCGCATCTCCTTGTCGCCGACCCTCCGCCATTTTTAGTTCCCACTATTTTAACCTCAAAATCTGCTCTTCTAAGCTCTTGCTTCCGCCATCTTCTTTTAGTTCCCATTCTCACCACAGCGTCTGCTTGCCCCCACCTCTTGCGTCCGCCATGTTGACCACTAACCTCAAAATTTCCTCGTCCTTAGACCTCTTGTCTCCGCCATCTTGTTTAGTTCCCATTTTCACCCCATCTCTCTATCCACTCAAGAAAACTACCATCCAACGTTCAAAAATTGCTGATGAGTTCTGGAGAGGCTTTTGCAAATCTTGTTGGTAGGAAAACTTACCTTTCCCATCACCTCCAACATACCCCACTCTCACACCTTTTTCTTTCCACCAATCATAATCTCTCTCATTCTTACCAATCAACAACTTTCTTTTGTTCCTTTCCACCAATAACATCACTTCTTATTCCCACCAATCACAACTTCACACGTCACTTTCTGTTATACTTTTTATCCCTCGTTCGCCATCTTTTCCCTCTTTCAGTCCCGACCTCCGCACAGACACGTCGCCGCTCCGCTCCTCTCCATCACGTGTCCTCCATACTCTTTCATCTTCCTTCCTTCATCTTCCACCCGAATTAACGAAACAATCACATTTCGTCTTATTTTTACCAATCAAAGCACTTCCTGTTTTTCGTTCATCTTTCCCTAATCCTCAATTCTTTTATCTCGTCCCGGATGAGCCAATTGCAATAACGATAATCCTTCCGCTCATGGCGCTTTTCAAACTTGCCACCGTCGCTCTTAATCCGCGGCGACACTAGCGCCCCTAGCGGCAGGATTATCGTTAATCCAATTGGCTCATCCGGGACTTATACTAATGAGTAACAAATCGAGCAAAGATAAAACCGATAGGAATTTCAGTTCACACAACAAAGAAGCGCAGTAATACCCGAAGAAAGCGTGTACTTTAGTTATCTTCATTTTCGTTTGAAAAGTAACAGATGGAAACTGAAGATTCAATTGACATTTTAACAGAAATTCTTGAAACTTAAGGTTTTCTTGTCAGCTACTAAATGTGTCTTTGTCAAACTTCGAAAATGTTGCAGTATTCTAAGGCAATAATAACTGTTTTTAATGTTGCTGCATTTTTATTCTATATGCAGAAAATGAATATACATTGCAGGGTTTAATAATATTGTTCTTTTGTTTCAGGAAATAATTGAATTTCCTTGTCTCAAAGTGAATGGAAACACTTTCGAAATAGAAGACACCTTCCATCAATATGTGCAGCCAAAAGCACATCCTACGTTAACACCATTTTGCATTGATCTCACAGGCATCTTACAGGTACACTGATTACGTGTTGATTTAAACCTAAGTATATACTATAATAACGGTATTCTCAAGCTCAAACTCATATTTAAAGAATTGTTATGTACACATTTTTAGCTAATTTGGTAATCTTAGACCCACGTCCAGTGGAAGTGGGTTCCTTCTCGTGTTGAGCGGAGTATCTCTCTCCTCGTTCTCCCATTGTGTAGTGGCTACCATGAAAGCCTCTAGTAACGGAGGTCGCGGAATCAAACTCGGCAGAAAGCGATGGATTGTTTTTTGGCGTAAGAATGCTGAGCATGGATTCCTTCGGGAGGGATGTAAAGCCGGTGTTCCTGTGTCGTAGATTTACAGTACGTAATGGAACCTCAAGACTGATAAGGAAGCCTCTGAGCAAAATTACCGATGTTTCATGCCCAATATACGATGGGACGCTAAGGACCGCAGGAGTTAAATAGCGTCCATAAATAAAACACATTTTTTTTAATTTAGTGAAGGTTTTATAACATTTCGTTTTTCTTTTCTATTCTTGCCGTTCATGACTTCTTGTCTAGCTCTTTCCTGGTCTTTAGTCATGTGCACACTCTAGTCATGTTTCCTCTCCCCATGTCGGCCGCCCTTGCATGTGGAACGTTCAGACAATTGGTCAACATTATGTTTCTCAGTGTTTTCGTTTTGTTCGTTTTTTGTTTTCAACCTCCTTTGTGCACAATGTACCTGGGGTGTGGCCGGTGACTGGATAACAGCGTCCTTCCAGCTCCCGATTTATGCTGCGTACGTATCCGCTATTAAACTACAATCTCGGGCAGTGGTCAATGCATGAGCTTAAGCTGCTAATTTCCGATGGCGATTGCATTCCATATGATTACTCTGGTAGTATGATGCTGGAGTGACATTTGTATTTTTAAGCCACTCAACGAAGCAGTTGTAAGGTCCGCCGAGTTAGAGTCTGAGGTCGGAGGCGGTTGCAGTCGCAGAGGATTTTGCACGTTTGGAGACATCTCGAATACCTTGCACAAGCGCTGGAAAAATTATCTAAAGGATGCGTAACTACCGTCATCTATTTCATCCGTTGCCACACAACCGATTATATTTGGCATACCCGGGGGTTCCCGAGCCACTCATCGCCATTTTCATCCGTTCATCCCCGTCCGGTCGAGGTGGGTTCGTCCTCGTGACCGGGGGACTCAAGGTAGGCTCTTGTGCGTTCTGTGCATTTCATTCCATGACACCATCGTTTCTTACTTCTCTTCAATTTCCGCACATTTCGCCTCACGTCCATTCATTTACACATCTCTTTTACTTCTTCGCCGGCCTACCTTGAGTGCGAAACGCCCACACACTTTTAGTTTCTTTTAACTTTTTATTTTAATCCTCCGTGGACACAGCCTGACGGATACCCGCGTACGAGGTGCGCCGCAGGGTGAGTGGGTAATGGCGTCATCCCCACCACCCGGGGTCTTTTAAGTGAAGCAAAAACAAGACTGCTGTACAAGTGAAATTGACATGAATTATTTGTAGTCCACGAGAGACCTTCCGGCGTACAAAATCTCTTCTAAACACCTGGAGTCCGGTGCACAAGGTATGTAATGTATGAAAGAATGGAGAAGAAAAGTTCTTAGGATGTGACATACCACTGTAGCAATGTTTATAAGACACCGACACGACGAAGCACAGCGGAACCTGCTGCGCAGTCCCATGATACCTGTTCTTGTCGTCGGGCCCTCGACACAGACGAAGAAGTGTCTCCTGGAATCGGTGGGCTGCCAAACAATGAGACACTGGTGGTGTGCCACGAACTGTTATGCGGGGATGGTTGATCTGTTACTTGCATTCTTGTCATGGACTGTAGGCCTCTCTTTCTACGGAGGGGTGCACTGGTGTCTTAACAGAATTATGTCTGGAAAAATATTCAGGGAAGCATTAGGACATACAAAATATATAGAGAAAGAGAACTATATAAGTTACAGAAAAAGGCAGGGGATACACAAAAACAAAATTAAACTTAAACCTAAACCAAGGCCTTGCAAAATAAATAAATATGTATATAGAGCGTGCTGTTATTTGATTCAGTTAAGTAAATACTTATCAGTATATTTTTAAAAAATGCTGCTATTAACCAAAACAGAATTGAATGCTAAAAATTTTGAATATGTTTTGAGAAATGAAATTAAGCTTCTTGAAACTCTGCAATTGAAGCTGCACATAAAGAAGTAGTAATTGTATTATCGTGTAATGATCAACACGTAAAGAGCAAAGCACATAAGTTTGTATCAAAAATGACACCATAAAATTGTCAGGTCAATCTACCAGCAAACCACAACATAGGTACAGAAATACAATATAACTACAGAGCCTACTATAGGTAGAGGAACCATCACCAAATAAATATACTAAGGACCTACTCTCAAACAACGCCCTAGGCGCAGTTAGCAAGCGATAACTAGAACTCTTTATATTCTTTCGTGGTGGAGAATGATTCTGTAAAATATATTCATAAAAACAAAAAGTATAATGAAAACATTTGGTACTGACCAAGAGAAAGAAGTTATCAAAAATAATCTGTAACACAACAAATTGAAAGATCATCTTAAAATTTCGAGACACATATCCACCTGATTAATAAACAACAGAATTTTGATATCCCTGCCACTGCCGGACAGAAGGATGACACAACTATTTCCATCATTCCGGAGGATAACAAACTGGCTGTGAAAATAGGGTACAATATATCAGCACAGTGGACACGAACCGCGTCGTCACTGTAATCAAGCTCATATATTCTATAAACATCAATCCACATCACTGGTTCATATAGGAAGCACAGCGAGTACACCAAAACTTCAAGAATTAACTTACTATAAAAAAACTAGAATTAACATAACTTCTCAATTCTGACGGTTGCTCTCCTGCCATGTTCGTTTCAGCCACGCCACGCATAAAACATGCGGTGTTGTCGGCTCGCCCGTCCGCCAGTCGTGTCGGGTGGAAGAGGAGAGGAAAGCTAAACAAAGATAAAGTTCTTCGTTGTGCCTAAAGAAATGACGTAATTTTGAAATAATATACTACATTAAACATCTCTATACACTTCTAAGGATACAGGGTTGAGGCTGTCTTGCTCAAATGCCCAATGAGTAGGTCTTATCTGCAGGGTAACTAGGTTTACCACGTTGGAATGAAGACTACGATTTACGTTGATTCTCAGTTTATTGATGATTCATTTTACAGGCAAGAATGTTCTCGGAGCAATGGCTAACTGAGAGCGTAAACTTATATTCCCGTTCACTAAATAAAAAGAAAACTCGCTCCCAATTATCACGGCGATATATAAAATAATTAAATGCTCCCGGAATATTACTATCTTTAACTTATGCTCACATCTCGAACACGTACTTGTGGGAGCGTCGATGGATATATGTATACTGGCCGAAGTCAACAAAATACTAGAGAACTAGCTTTTTTTTATGGGGGGATCAAGGTGAAGTAAGGATGGGTCGAATGGAAGTAGCGGGGTCCCGCTGATGCACCCCCGTTATTATCGGTAGTAGATTGCTGCTGCGGTAAGGCAGGAGCAGGTATAATCGGCGCAACAGTTCTAGACACGTGAAAATCTTAATGAGAGCTATGATGCGAGTTGCTTACCACATCAGGTGGTGACCGATCGACTGCATGCTGCAGGAGTGCGTGGGACAGTCATCGTCAAATATCCACAACGGTTATGCACTGTGTTGCGCTGATAAACTTAGTTATATACAGTATATTAAAATCCACGCTGTAAAAAGCGCTTAATATAAAAAACGCTGTCAATCATTGCCTCCAATTCTTCCACATCTAACAACCCTTCCTCTTCTGCGGAATCACTCACATTATTGCCGTCATCACTGCTGTCACTACTTTCTGCACCATTATCCTGCATGAGAATTATTTCTGTTTGATTTTCTGCAATTCCGTATTTTTCGGAATAATGATTCTTAATTTATTCAGCATGTCGCCATACATTTTCCCATTTTGGCCTTCCAATTTCAGCAAATTGCTGGCGTTATAACTGCTCCACATATTTTAATTTAAAAGTGATATTTCTGCATGCCACCCATTTTTTGACATCAGCCCAGATTAATTCGATTGGGTTTAGATCTGGGCGATACGATGACAGTTTAAGTACATTATGGCGATGTTGTATTACTATATGGTCAAGTATGTATGACTTCTGAAGCTGTTTGTTGGCTTTAATTAAGTTATATAGCTTTGTTTTACTCATGTTTTCATCTAAAGCTTTATTATGTCTAAGTAACCAAGCTCTCATTTCTTCTTTCAAGGAAGTTGAGGTAGGTGGTTTGTGAATTTGAGTGTTGACGCATTGTGAAGCATTGTCGATGACCAGAACAGACCCAGCAGGACTATTAGGTATCAACATGGCGTTGATTCACTTCATGTAATTTTCTGTATTCATTTCTTGATGAAAATCTCCTGTTGTTTGTTGCGACTTGTAAAAGAAGGGCATTTGGAACGAAGCCGATCTTTCCAACAGCACGAACGATAATAAGTATTTGCCCTTTGGCAACAGGTGCCTGCAAACCTAATTCGCTATCGTCACTCCAACTTTTAGATGCTGTATGACTGCTTGTATGTATGACTCATCTTCATACATTATAGTATTTTTCTGAAATTTGTAGCACCACCTTGAAAATTGATGCTGATATAAGTATACACTGATATAAGTACATATAAAATTGTAGTCATTTGGAAAGGTAGAATCAGACTGAAAATTTCAATGCCATAGCCGGGATTTGAACCACGGATCTTAGGCTTTCCGTGCCGTTGCTCTAACCGACTAAGCTATCATGGCAACATTTACTTTTTATTTTTATTTTTTTTATTATTATTTTTTATTTTATTTATTTATTTTGCTTTTCTGTTAGAACTCTTCTATTTGATTTCGGTTTCTTCCATTTGAACCCTAAATCTTTAATAATTTTTCTGAGATTTGTAGCACCACCTTGAAAGTTTCTGCTGTCTTTCAGCTGGATGAGCAATCTGCTTATTGTTAGCACAGTTTTTTCTTCCACATAGGAATTGTGAGTCGTGCGCCGAATGACGCATTCGAAATCGTCTATTTCTGTAATACGTTTAGGGACCTTATGTTTCTTCCCAGGCGTGTCAAATGGTACTCTTTCATCCATATGTTTTTTTCTCTTATCTTTGAGAACTCTGGAAACGGAACTCGGTGAAACACCATTTGCTTTGACTACTCTTTCTTTCACTCTCATAAGGCTTTTGTGGAACTCGGATATAATTTCTTCCTTCATCTCTGCTTCTTGCTTCATGAAGTCGATGACATTTGCAATTATTTCCCTACTTCGACTATGTAACACCTTACCACTTAACTTTGAAAACATAGGAGCCATGGTTATAAATATAACAAATATAAAATAAGTACTATTTAGATACTGCAGCTCTCTTTAAAATTACAACCAGATGCAGGCACTTTCTATGCAGACTGTATGTGTTACGCACTGTAAGCAAAGGTATTATATCGCTTTCGTTGATAAAGCTAAACATAAACCATTCTAGGCTCGGCAGCTGGGATGGCAATCAAGGTCACGATTCCAGAAGTTTTGCGCGAGTAATAAGAGCTAGGTTCCCAGCCTCCAGACATTGCCGAAGCCCTGACTGGAGGGTGGGAAATAGGAAGGAGAAACTTTATTTATAAATCAAAGATGCTGTGCACATACGTGCTTGGGAGGGCTTTGGTTTGTGTTCCTTAGGGGTGTTTGCTGTTGACTCTGGATCGGTGTCGGGTAATATTCCTGCTAATTGTTCCTGATGTAATTTTCAAAGAAATGGAGGTTTCGTCGTGCGCGCTCTCGCCGAGAAGAGGGCGGCGCGGAGTCGTCTGATGTAGGAGATGATGACTGTCGTGAAGTAGGGCCGGATGAGTAGTCCTGATTGTCCAGTCGGTCCTGGAGTTGACGTACACGCTCCTGCAGTGAGCAGCGTGCGTAGCCGGTTAAAGCTAGTGTTGAAGGCTGTCATTTCTTGAAAACTCTGGATGTTGGCGTCGATACTGTCGAGACGGCGGAGACGGGTTACTGCATTGTCTTCTGCGATGGAAGATGAGATGGTGCGGACTTCTTCAGCGACGTCCCCGAGACGGCCGCCTATCGCCAGGACCTCGGAGTGCAGGTCCTGGACGGCCTCCCAAAGGCGTTCGTCTGATGTGCGATGATGCAGTGTAGGCTGTTCCGGTGATGTTGGTGCTGCCGTGTGCTGTGGAAGTGGCCCAGTGTTTTGGGCTACCTGTGGTGGTGCTGTGTCGGCTGGCGGTGTGGCCCTCGGCGGACGAGGATATCTCGGGCACTGCCTGACCCGTGTAGTGCCCAAAGCCATTACACGTGGCACAGTACCTGCGTCGTCGGCGTAAATCATGGCCTCGACACTCTGAGGTGAGGCTGGGAGAACCGCAGTAGTGGCAGCGTGGTAATGCTGTGCAGAGATGCGCAGGGTGGCCGTAGGAGCAGTAGCGGCGACATGGCTGATGGCTTTCTGCTCGGCTAGCCTCGAGTCGAAGAACCCGCCCTAATAAGGGCAGGCCTGATCTCAAGGCTGCTTCGCAGTCGGACGAGAGATGTTGGGCCCCGGGACGAAGTGATGCGACTGGCCTTCAAAGCTGAGGAGAAATGTCGAGCGGCGGCGAGGATGAATCCGGTTGGCAGGTCCCGGGGTACTCCGTAGGCCACAACATTGCATCTGTCTGGATGCGCTGTGTGGAAAGGTGGCGGTGCAGTTAGTGAGTGGTGGTGGCTGCGTGTGTGTTTGCTGTGTGAACTGCTCGAATATCCTTCCGACCAAAAGGTTACAGCGGTTCATCCTTGCAGGTTAAACGCGACGGATTGTTGTGCCAACTCGTACCCTGTTTCTCACGTTCGATGGCGTCGATCTGCCCACTAGTATTTCAGCAGGGTACGAACGTATTGCGGTGGGGCCCTATATACCTAGACCTCTGCGTTGTTTCAAATGCCAACGTTTTGGGCATACGCAAGTCTCCTGCAAGAGTGCCTTTTCCATCTGTGCCTCTTGTAGTCAGCCCTCACACTATGGTACCTGTACCTCTGCGCCCGTCTGCGTTAATTCTAAAGAGTCTCATTCTGCGTCATTTGCCGACTGTCCGCGGTACTTGGACGAGAACGCGATCCAGGAGATCCGGGTAAAGGAGAAACTCTCCTTCGCTGAGGCCCGGAGGCGTCACCTGCGCGCCAACCTTCGCTCCTGCGATCTGGTACATTTAGTTCTGTTGTCTGGCCAGTACCACGAGTAGATGCCGAAAGTCAGACCTGGACCATGACTGCCTTAACCGCACCTACCACCCGACCGTCCATTTCTGCTGTAGTTACCAAACCATCTACAGCTGGTCCTAAGGTCCTGAAGTCCCAAGGCACTGAAAGGAAGCCAAAGCAGAAACTTCGTCTGGAAGATTTTCTTAAAGACCCTCCATGTTCGGGTGGTAATAAGAGTTCACCTCCTCGAAGGTCGCTATCCCAGGATGCTCTTGGGACAAGCCGCGCTCAGCGGCCACCTTCACCCAGAAGCGATTCTCGGCGCTTGAATCGGTTTCTGGCACTGTGCGCGTGGGCCCTCCCTTCGAGGAGCCAATGGAGTCTGACCAACTCCATACAAAAAGCCCGAGCCGAAGGTTAAGCACAGTTATTTTGAGCCGTCCTTCTAAGTAAGAAGTTTATCCCTTTCATTCATGGCTATCCTGACCTGGAATTTACGTGGTGTACGATCGCATAGGGCGGAACTGCAACTTTTATTGCGTTCCCATTCACCTATGGTCGTGTGCAGACCTAGCTTCGCCCTCACGATCCTTTTGATCTCCGAGGGTATACTCCGGTTCGCTACGATCTTGAACCGGAGGAGGTACTCCTGCTCATGGACGTGTCATGCTATTAGTGCGTAACGACGTTCATTTTCATATCACACTTACGTCCGACTTGCAAGCTGTTGCCGTTACACTTCACTTACCCGGCTTTTTCTTTTCCGTTCTCTGTATTCGCCTCCATCGTCTCCCCTCGCTCACGCGGACGTTCGCGATCTCCTGTCCGCTCTCCCAACACCATTTCTTCTGTTGGGAGACTTTAATGCCCATCACCCCCTGTAAGGTTCGTCTAGGGCTTGTGCTAGGGGAACTCTTCTTTCCGACATTTTTGATCAGTTCAACCTCTATCCTCAATACTGGTGAAGCTACTTTTATTTCTGATTCTTCTGGTTCCTTCTCTCATTTAGACCTTGCCGTTTGCTCAATCCGTCTTGCTAGTCGTCTGCAGTGGAACGTCGATGCTGACACCTACTCCAGCGACCATTGCCCCTGCATCGCTTCTCTTTTGTCTCACCACGTCCGGCATCCCAGAGTTCCTACCTGGATATTCGAAAAGGTCGACTGGAGATTATATTCCAGCCTCGTGTGCTTTCAGAACCAGCCCTTTTCTGACGTTAACCAAGTGGTGCAGCACCTTACCTCTACGTTGCTATCTGCCGCCGAACGCGCAATTCCCCGTTCATTCTCTACCCTCGACGGATTCCTATTCCTTGGTGGAACCAGGAGTGTCGGGTGACCGTTCGTGCCCTTAGAAGTGCACTTAGGGTGTTTCGGCGACACCCTACACTTGATAATTTGGTTACTTTTAAACAATCGCGCGCCAGGGCTCGGCGCATTATTCAGGATAGCAAGTAGGCATCTTGGACTCGTTTTGTCGAGTCTTTTAATCGCTTCACACCTTCCTCTGGTGTTTGGGATACACTTCGTCGCTTCTCTGGTAAAGTGTCACATTGTACTGTGTCTGGCCTTCAGGTTTCCAATGCCACCATAGTGGACCCGGCTGCCTTTGAGGCGGTTTCCAATTCTGCCCATTATTCCGCCTGCTTTCGCAATCTCAAAGTCCTACTTGATATGAGACCTACAATTTTCGGTCTGCTAATACCGAGTGTTATAATGCAAGTTTCACAATGCGAGTTCTGGAGCACGCTCTCAATTGCTCAAGGCACTCCGCTCCTGGGCCGGACGGCATTCATGTACTGATGCTACAGAACCTCTGGGTTTTAGCTGTCGAATTTGTCACCTGTGTACCCCTTGGCCTCCAGGTCTTCTTCAGGAACTGCTCGTCTAGGTCCGCGGGCAGGCGATTTATCATAAACCGCAGCGGCTGGTTGCTGCGCGGCGTGAAACTATAGTGTTGTACTCCAGCGGCGGTCAGACGCTGCATGGTAGGCCCGGCGTCAGCTTTGTGCTGCAGAAACAGCTTAACGTAATGACTTGTGGAATTGTAATTTAATGCTATCCATCGGCACGGAGGATGAGAAGGATTTTTGATGTTAAACTTGGGCCTGGGATGATGATTCGGGGTGGTTTTTGGTTATCGGCGTTGGGTTGTGGGTGTGGGGAGGTAGTGTTTGTGAAGGTGGATGGGATAGGCTGGGTGCCGAAGTTTGCTGAGCGTCTTTTAGTTTTGTGATTTTATATTATCCGTTTTAATTGGGGACTTTTCTCCCCTGGGGTCATGGCGCTCTGCTTCCTTGGCTTCTACAGTTCCTGACACGTAGTTTACTGTTTTAATGTGTGATTTACAACGTTTTTAGTGTGGGGGTTTTAGACTTTGTTATGGTTTTTATTGCTTCGACTAAGCGCATGTGTCCCGTGTTTTAATTTCTGGATTTTAAATTTTATACATTGTAAGGGCGCTGATGACAGCTGTTCAGCGCCCTTAACCCCCATATCATCAAAAAATACATTGAATGACTGTTTTAAGGGAAGACCTTTTTTGTTTCCGGGGATTTAATTGATGCAGGCCTATTGGAAAAATGTGTTAATATAAAGGCCAGATTTCCTTCTAGCTCTTCATCTGGAAGAACATTCTGTGCTATATGATTTGAAACAGCATGATCTGATTCTAATGAATTAATAACTCTTCTAACTGACGCTAAATGTTTAGCATAATACAATGCAGCTATTATCCAACTCCCCCAACGGGTTAAAACAGGTTCAGGTGGTAGTGGAACAAGCGCCATCTTTTTGAACAGCTGGACCCTAGATGCAGATTTAAGAAAACCTTTTTATCACATTAGTGATTAACCTACTTTAGGAAAACATAACCTAATTGTTACTGCAATGCGATGAAGGGAATGAATAAGACAAGTTAAATGATTGCTCTTAGGAAACATTTCTCTTAGTGTTTTCCCTACTTTGATCATATAGCTTGCTGCAAGTAAAAATAAAAGTACAGTGTCATATTTTATATCACCAGTCCATATTAATTTCATAGGATCAATCATAAGTTGACTGACTGATGCACTGTTAGTAACTTATGAGAGCAAGTTAAGAGATAAAGCACACCTGCCTGTTGCTGATTTAGAACAGCCACTATTACATTTGCAATGAAACGTCCTTCTACAGGAGCTGTTTCATCTATTGAGATCCAGAGAAACTCATTTGCTAACTTAGTTTGCAAGGTAGACATCATATTGTAACTAGGGAAGTATGTTTTACGTAAGGTGCTGGTCAGCTAGGTGTTGCTTGGTGTACTTTTCTAAAAAAATATGCAAAATTGGGTTATTTATTTTCCATAAAGGTATGTCAGCTGCTAGGAATGCTTCACAAAGGTCATATGAAAACTGTGTAACTACTTCCCACACACTCGACTAGTAGACGGACCCTTTCATTTGTCACTTTTTTCACAATCATTTCTCTGTGCTTTGTAGTATTACGAGAGGTGTTCAAATCAAAAGGTACGGTACGACACTGTGGGTATAATTGAAGTCTTTGTTCAAAGTAATCACCAGAGGCCTGAGCACAACTATCCCACTGCTTAACGAGCCGAGGGATTCCCTCTTCCCAGAATTCCCGTTGCTGTGACGCGAACCAGTCCTCTACTGTGTCCTTCAGTTCGTAGTCCGAGTTGAAGCGCTTCCCTTTTAGATGTTTTAGCAGACCAAACAGATGGAAGTCACAGGGCGACATGTCCGGGCTGTAGGGCGGATGCTCTAGCTCCTCCAACTTGAACTTGGCCAGTACACTTTGTGTGACCCTGGAGATTTGTGCACGCGCTTTAGCACTGTCATCCTCCGTGGACTAGTGGTACCGTGCTAGCCTCTAGTTCCCAAGGTCGCGGGTTCAAACCCGGCGGAGAGCGATGGATTTTTTCGGGCGTAAAAATCCTTAGCATGGCTTCCTTCGGAAGCGAAGTAAAGCCGGTGGTCCCGTGTCGTAGATTTACGGCACGTAAAAGAACCTCAAGCCTGATAAAAGGGCCTCTGAGCAAAATTACCGGGTCTTTCACGCCCAATATGGAATGGGACGCTAAGAACCATAGTAGTTAAAGAGCGTCCATAAATAAAACTCAATTTAATTTAATTTATCTTGGAGCAGAATCACTCCCTCCGTGAGCAGCCGAGGCTGTTTCCTCTTGATGGACTTGCGCAGGCTACGGAGTGTCTTACACTACACATCACTGTTAATGGTTTTTCCTTGCTCGAGTAATTCGATGAGTATCGGACCTCGGGCGTTGAAAAAGACCCCCCAGATGTTCACCTTGTGTGAGTACGGGTTTAGCGCACCCGGGGTCCGGACCAGTCATCGCCATCGTCATCCCTCCACCTTCATCCGGTCGAGGTGGGTTCGTCCTCGTCACCGGGGAACGCAAGGGAGGCTCTCGTGCGTTCTGTGCATTTCATTCCATGGCGCCCCTCGCCATCGTTTCTTTTTCTCTAATCTATTTATGCTCATTTCGCACCACGTCCATTCATTCACACACCCATTTTCCTTCTTCGCCGGCTTAACTTGCGTGCGAAACGCCCACACACTTTTTGTTTTATTTTACCATTTTATTTATTTTAATGTTCCGTGGACACAGCCTGACCGATATCCGCTCACTGCGCGCGCAGCTGGGTGAGTGGGTAATGGCGTCATTCCCACCACCCAGGGTCGTCATGTAGGGTATGTGTTCTAACCGCTGTTGAACTGCAGTCCCGCGAGGGGCCATTGCATGAGCTGCTGACTTCCGACGGCCATTGGGTCCCTCTGTCTGTTCTGGGAGGTGTGACCCTGGGGTGAGACTGGTATAGATAGGCCACTCACCCAAGCCGGGTAACACCCGAGAAGTCAGCCCGAGGTCGGGTTCGGTTGCAATAGTGGAGGATTTCTTTCGTTGTGGAGCCCTCTTTCTCCATTCCTAATAACAAGCGCCGAAAGGTCTTAGTAACAGAAGTAGCACCACCGACATCTGGTTGTTACTTTGTAATTAGCCGAACAGAGGAAGGCCAATCTTTTGAGAAGGTGAACCCTTTTATTATTCAAAAAGGGAATCACGCTATTGCTGGTTCTGTTCATTCCTGCATCGTACTCCGGAATGGTTCTTTGTTAGTTCAGAGCAAGCCCGAACAACAAAATAAGTCCTGGTTGCGCGCCACGCTTCTCCACGGTTATCCCATCCGTGTTGAGAAGCACTGCACCTTGAATTCCTGTCAGGGCGTCGTCACCACTCAAAGCCTCGACGGAATGTCGGACGATGAACTGGTCGAATATCTTTCCGATCAAAAGGTAACAGCGGTTCATCGGGTGCAGGCTAAACGCGACGGAGTGTTCGTACCAACTCGTACACTGTTTCTCACGTTCGATGGCGTCGATCTGCCCACTAGATTTCAGCAGGGTACGAACGTATTGCGGTGAGGCCTTAAATTCCTAGACCTCTGCGTTGTTTCAAATGCCAACGTTTTGGGCATACGCAAGTCTCTTGTAAGGGTGCCGTATCCATCTGTGCCTTATGAGGCCAGCCGTCACACGATGCTACCGGTTCATCAGCCCCCGTCTGCGGTAATTGCAAGGGGTGTTATTCTTTGTCATTTGCCGACTGTCCGCGGTTCTTGGACGAGAAGGCGATCCAGGACATCCGGGTAAAGGAGAAACTATCCTTCGCCGAAGACGATGTCATGCACGCCAACCTTCGCTCCTGCGATCGGAAACATTCAGTTCTGTTGTTGCCTCGCCAGTACCCCGACGGATGCCGACTCAGACCTGGACCATGACTGCATTGACCGCAATTACCATCCGGCCGTCCATTTCTTGCACAGTTATGAAGCCATCTAAAGCTGGTCCTATGGTACTGAAGTCACAAGGCACTGAGAAAAAATGAATTGAAACTTCGTAGGGAAGATGTTCTAAAAGACCCTCCACGGGAGCGCGGTAAGAAAAGTTCACCTTCTCGAAGGTCGCAGTCCCAGGATGCTCCCTGGAAATGCCGCGCTCAACGGCCTTCTTGACCCATTGCCACCCAGAACGTATTCTTGGCGCTGGAATCGGTTTGTGGCACTGAGCACGTGGGCCCTCCCTTCGAGGAGGCTATGGACTCTCACCAACTCCATACCAAAAGCCCGAGCAAGGTTAAGAAAAAGGTTATTTTGAGCCGCCCTTCGAAGTAGACAGGTTATCCCTGTTATTTATGGCTATCCTGACCTGGAATTTACGTGGTATACGATCGTATAGAGCGGAACTCAGCTTTTATTGCGTTCCCAGTCACCTATGCTCGTGTGTTTGTAGGAAACCAAGCTTCGCCCTCACGATCCTTTTATTCTCTGTCGGTATACTCCGGTTCGCTACGATCTTGCAGCGGATGAGGCTTCTCCTGCTCATGGAGGTGTCATGCTATTAGTGCGTAACGACGGTCACTTTCAGACTCTCACACTTACGTCCGACGTTCAAGCTGTTGCCGTTAGAATTCAATTACCCTGCTTTTTCTTTTCTCTTTGCTCCGTGTATTCACCTCAATCGTCTCCCCTCGTTAACCCGGACATTGGAGATCTCTCCGCTCTCCCAACACAATTTGTTCTTTTGGGAGGTTTTAATGCCCATCACCCCTGTGAGGTTCGCCAAGGGCCAAGGGAACTCTTCTTTCCGACATTTTCTGTCAGATCAGCCTCTCCATCGTCAATACAGGTGAGCCTACTTGTCTTGCTGATACTTCTGGTGCATTTGCTCACTTGGACCTTGCCGTTTGCTCCATCCAGCTTGCTTGTCGTCAGCAGTGGAATGTCGTCGCGGACACCTACTCCAGCGATCATTACCCCTGCATCTTTTCTCTTTTGTCTCAACACGTCCAGCCTTCTAGAGCACCTATCTGACAATTCTGTAAAGTCGACGGGGACTACTCCAGGCTCGTGTCTTTTGTGGACCAGCCCTTCACTGACGTTAACGAAATGGTGCAGCACCTTACCTCTCCGATCCTTTCGGGCACAGAACGCACAATTCCCCGTTCGTCCTCCCACCGAAGGCGTATTCCTGTTCCGCGGTGGACCGAGGACTGTCGGGAAGCCGCTCCTGCTCGTAGTGCTGCACTCGGGGTGTTTCGGCGACACTGTACATTTGATAATTTGGTTACTTTTAAACAATCGCGCGCCAGAGCTCGTCGCAGATTTCAGGATGGCAAGAAGGAATCTTGGACTGGCTTTCGAAGTTTTTAATCTCTTCACGCCTTCCGCTGTTGTTTGGGATAAACTTAGTCGCTTCTCCGGTAAAAAGTCTCATTGTACTGTGTCTGGCCTTCAGGTTTCGAATGCCACCATAGTGGATCCGGCTGCCATTTATAACACTGAGGGTGTTACCTTTGAGGCGGTTTCTAGTTCTGACCATTATTCCGCCGGATTTACACTTTGAGAGACCGGCTTGATTCTGTGACCTATAGTCTTCGGTCTGCAAATCAGGAGTGTTATAATGAACTTTTCACATAGAGGGCGCTGGAGCATGCCGTGCTTTTATATAGGCACTCTGCTCCTGGGCCGGACGGCATTCATGTCTTGATGTTAAAGCACCATTCAGCCGACGGTAAACTCTTTCTCTTACAGGTCTATAACCGGATTTGGCAAGACGCCTTTTTCCTTCAGTTTGGCGCGAAGGCACTTTTGTCCCTATTTTTAAGCCTGAGAAGGATCGCCAACTACCTTCCAGCTACCGTCCTATCTCCCTCACCAGTTGCATTTGCAGGGTGATGGGCGCATGATCAACGCGTGGTTGACATGATGGCTTGAGTCCCAGAAACTTCTAGCGAAGGCTCAGTGCGGATTTCGTCGCGGTCGCTCTACCGTGGACCATCTGGTGTCTGTCGACGCATATTATGAACGTATTTCTGAGAAAGTCTTAAACAGTGGCTGTGTTTTTTTAACCTAGAGAAAGGGTATGACACTTGTTGGAGGGGCGACATTTTACATACACTTCACGCATGGAATTTCTGCGGTCGTCTTCCCATATTTCTTCGCGAGTTTATGACGGACCACGTCTTTCGTGTAGGTGTGGGCTCGGTTTTATCTAGTCGTTTTATTGAAGAGAACGGGGTACCGCAGGGCTCTGTACTCAGTGTCACACTTTTTGCGATTACTATCAAACCCATTGTTGATTGTATTCCACCTGGCATATTAAGCGTCCCATTTCGTTGACGATTTTTCCATTTACTGCAGCTCACGGTGGACCTGTCTGCTCGAGCACCGTCTCCAGAGCTGTATCGACGGTCTCTACTCCTGGAGTAACGCCACCGGCTTTAATGTCTTCGCCGAGAAATCCGTCTGTATCAATTTCTGGTGCAGGAAGGCTTTCCCTCCGCCCTCTCTCCATCTTGGGCCGGAGATAGTTCCATTTGCAGACGAGGTGAAATGTTTGGGGTTGATCTTTGATCGGAAGCTGAGCTGGACTACGCACATTTCCTTTTTAAATGCAAAGTGTGATCGTTCTCTTAATCTTTTATGTGTTTTAAGTGGCACATCCTGGGGAGCTGATCGGACCGTCCTTCGCCTTTATCGCTCTTTGGTCCGATTCAAGCTTGATTACGGGTGCATTGTCTATTCGTCGGCACGTCCATCTGTGTTACGTCGATTGAATGCCATTCACCATCGTGGCATAAGAGTCGCTACGGGCCTTTCCAACCAGCCCTGTACCTAGTCTATATGCTGAAGCTGCAGAGGCTCCGCTTTCCTTCAGGCGTGAGGTGCTTTTGTGCAGCTATACATGCCTACTCCCAAGCTTGCCTGACCACCAGTCCTTCGACTTATTTTTCTAGGATTCGCTTATCGACAATATTTAGTTAGCTCCTCTGCTCCCTCCAGGGGTTTGGTTTCGACAGCTTCTTCGGCATTTGTACGTTACGCCAGCGCCGGCCCTTCCCAAGGGGAAACGCGTTTTCCTCCTTGGTTGCGCGCTGAGGCCCACTGTCACCTTGGGTTAACGTCGATGCCGAAGAATGATACCGCTTCTTCAGTCCTTAGATCTGCCTGTTTGGAACTTTAGGCGCAATACGGTTGTAGTGATTATCAGTATATTTTACACATCCAGCCGCACGACTTGCGGCATTGTGTTGTTTGTACGGACTCTTTGGGTTTCCTTCAGAGTATTTACGCGCTATACATTTGCCATCCACTCGTATAGCGGATACATGATCTCCACTCGCTGGGTGCTTTTGGCTTCAGTGTTCCTTTCGTGTGCATTCCAGGTCATGTGGGCATCTCAGGGAACGAGTCTTCCAACGCCGCTGTCAAATTGGCAATTTTATCATCCAGATGTTTTACCTCTGTTTCCTTCCTCGTATTTTTACTTTAGGTCGCCGTATCCTCTCGCTTTGGCGCGATGAATGAACGGCCCTCCGAGGGAACAAGTTGCGGTAGTTTAAGCCTCTCCCGTTAGTCTGGGGTGCCTCTTCTGTTTTCTCGTGGAAGAGTTAATTTTAGCCCGTTTACGTATCGGTCATTGCCTTTTTAGCCATAAGCACCTGCTCAGTGATGACCTCACACTGCTCTGTGAGCAGCGTGATGCGGCCTTAACTGTGCGTCACATCTTAGCAGAGTGTCAGAATTTAGCTCATTTGCGCGTTCTTTCGTCTCTACCTGTTGCTATGGCCAATGTTTTGGCAAACGTCGCGCATGCTGTAGAATATCTTTTTCATTTTATTAGTGATAGTGGTTTTAGTCGGCGCATTTGATGCGTTATGCGTCTTTTAGTTTTGTGATTTAATATCCGATGTATGCTTCGACATAATAAATAATTGAAGCCTGTAAATATGATATGTCATCCGTACTTTAAAACGGCGTAATGTAGCTTGTGAAATACCTGTAGTTTGTTCCCCAATTGAATTTTGTATTTCTTGTAATTGAAACTCCGAAGTTTTAATGAACTCTAAAGTTTCTTGTTTCGAAAAAGCATTTACATTAAATGTACTATTTCCGTGCTTCTTTTAACGTTTTCAATATATTAGCTACAGTATCTGATTTATCAAACGGTAAGTCTCGAACCATTAAATGAAAACCCAATTCATCTTTACGTAATAAAACCAAATTTTGTAATTCCATGTTATCTAAAGAGCAGAAAGCAATATCAAATAAACGTATTATATTAAAATAATTGCAAATAATTATCTATTATCCACCTAAAATTTAGGATATAATCGTACATACCATCACTATTTAACTGCCATACCGAACTTCCCCATACACTCTGCTGCCATTTTGAAGCGAATACTTTGACCCAGGATTACATGGATTGTACCAGGAATAATGGCTTGAAGATATCTTCATAAAAATAATTACCAACCGTATTATTTACTTTAATAAATTAACACGTCCATATCACACAAATGGTTACAATTATCAACCCTTGTTCATTCCCTATTTCATTTTAGAGTTTACAGTTTCAATATTTATTATTCAATTACAATTTTTACAATTTGCTTCCTGCTCTCACATTTAAAGATTAATAGTAAAACGCCAAAAATAAATATATCTATCCGACGGTAAGTCTTTACCGCTACCCAATTACATAAAAGAATTTTAAATATATTTAGCCGAAAGAGAATTTTGTGTACCGTGCCGAATGCTTCTATCTGACGTGATCCTGCTTGTTCCCCTCGGTGAAGACTTCTCTCGTCCTCCTAGCCCGCACGTTGGAGCAGATCGAGAGTGTTTTTGCGCGTGCGCAGTCGACGAGTCCCGTGACGTGAACTACTACGTGAGTCCAAACTTGTGCTGGCTCTTCTTCTTGTAGCGAAGTATGGGGAGGGAGGGATATTACTATGATGTGATTATCCCTACAAAAATTATATATTTCCAAGAAAATATGAGTTGCATGGTTGTCAAATCAGCAGCACAGGGTCATCCTGAGTTGGCTTGAAGTGGCTCTAAAAGTGACTTAGCCAGACAAGAAACAAGCCCTCGTTCATCCACCCATTGTCAGAACAATAATACACTGCGCCTATTGGGCCATTGACCTCGAGAGTAGGAGACATCCTCTTTCGAGGAAAAATGAACATTGGAGGTATGTAACTACCTGCAGCACTCACTGAACACACCACTGTTGTTTTTCCCTCTCTCTGCTGATGTTAGGATTCTCGCTTTTTTTTGCCCTGTTGCAGCGTAGACTTTTGCTGACTTGCTTTGGACAGTGGATATGCCAGTTTTGTCGTGATTATATACTCTTTGTGGAAGGAATCCATGTTTGGAAAAACCAAATTCGTAAAAAATCTGCCAACCTCTTCTTCGTTAAAGGAAGTTATCCTGCTGATGCTTGTTCCTCCAGGTTGGCGTAAACTAACTTCGGGATTACGTTTTAGAAACAAATACAGCCAGTCTTTTTCAGCGAGTTTAGTTTCAGTACTAAAGTAATGACTCACGTTATTCATGGAAGCATAGCTGTAGGTTATTTTCCGCAAATGAATCGGCATTAGACTGTAAAACAAATTGGTCAATTTTAATAAATGGGTTGCAAGCTCTTTTTCTTGCTCTTTGTTGAAAACAGGAGTCCGCCCAGTGATGAATTTGCTCGTTCTTGGGCTCCCATCTTCATTTGGTCCCTCAACGTTGACTTGAATGCCGAATTGTCTACCTGCTTGTCGAATTTTGCACCCGTGCTGAAAGGCCTTCAAAGCCCTTTCTAATTGCTCAGGGGTCCAATTCTTGCGTTGCGTTACGCACTTATGTGTTACGCACTTATGCTTATTAACCACCCATACTAACTTCTTCAGCTAAATAGTAGTTTATACTAATCTACTACATTTATAGACTTACCTTGATACGGTATTCGTTTGCTCACAATAGAACACTGCAGAAAAAACTTAATTAGTCGGTACGGAAAGTTACAAGCGACTACCTGAAAACAAATGTCTCTCACTGTGTCTATCGCAAGATAGGAGCGGGGTGCTCTTCTGCAGGTTCACGAGCTTTACTAATGCGTCCGAAGATGGCAGCACTTTGACGAGCATCTTTCAATTCTGTTCTGAAGAAATACGTTTGCGCCGTTATTCCCCGCGCGCGGTATTCCCCCACCTTCCTCTAAACGCAAGCCATCAATGATTCTTACCAGCATTGAATCACTCAACGTGATCAGTGATCATGAATCACTTGCCTCGGTGACATTGACAGAAGGTGAAACAGGATCCTTTTGTTAGCATCAGTTCACAGAAAACAAGTTGACCATTTCACCAAAATAACTCCTTTAAAAAATATTTCCCGTTTAAGTGATAGAATATGCCAAATAAACATGTCATTTACTAAATATGATGCAGTTACTTAAAACAGTATAAATATGCAATTATATGCGCAATAAAATCACTCAGCACTAGAAGATTCATAGTTCATGGAAATAATTTGTCAGCATATCAATAATATGCTTTGAAAAAATAGGCAAATGTATGAGATGCCAACCCTGTTAATTATGTTTTTCTTCTATCCTCTCAATAACTGCATTATCATAATGTATGCTTGATATCAAAGTAACATTTCCTATTGTTCTTATTCTTAGAAACATGGGAAACATAACTCCCTCTTTTCGATAGGCATAGATGCTTGAGAAGATTTCTCTGTGCTATATTTCTCTCATTTCATGGAGAATTTGGCATTCTTCTTTGGAGTTCCCACATACAACTTGTAATTTTTCTGCTGGGGTCTTGAGAATAGATACGCCACTGAACCAATTGTCAGCCGTAACATTGCAAACAGAATTATGAAGAAGCCCAACATGCAGTTGACAACATCCAACTCTTATTGCTTGCTGCAAACGGCCCTTCTGTCTTCCTGCGTAAGTTCCGACGTTGCTGGTGTAATAGCTTTTAGAGACGACTAGAGCAAATATTCTTATGCCGTACTTGAACGGCTTTTATGGTATGTATTGTATAAAGAAACATCTTCCCCTAAACGCTTGTTTCTCCTAAAGTGTAGCACTTTCACCGCGAGAGTAACAAGAATAGCAAACAATCGCTCAAACATATCTCGAATAGGCGCTAAGCGATCTATTTTTCTTCTTTCCGTTTTAGCCTCTCGGTTATCAAATCGTATGGCTTGGAATATTAATCTAAATATTTTCAGACACATAGTCGAAAATTCTCAACATCAAATCCGTCATTATTCCACAAATCCTGAAGCACCCGGAGTGTTGTAAATTGTACCTACCCTTGTAAGGGCGTAACCACTGTAGGTAGGAAAAGGTTTATTGCAGGGTGGCGGTTGAGAATAAGGTGGGGGTGAAAGGAGGTAGCAGCGAAACTCCTCGACGACTGCAGGTCAGGGTACAACGGTCTTAGTGCACCGCCGGTGGAAGATATTTAAAAGTTTATACTTGGTTTAATTTTGAATTTACCAAGCTACATAGAAGCTCTGCTTTTGCTGCTGGTTGGAGCAGCTCCTATGTTACCGGGGGTGCCAAGCCATGCGGGGAACCTGGTGAGGCCTCAAGCGGCGTTCTCTGTCCCCTAGAGACCGAACGAGGGCACTCCTATGGAATGGCAACTGATCGTAGTATTTTGCGGTCCGGCGGCTAATTTCATCACGTATGGAAGAGTTGAGGCTTAGTGAAGCATTCTCGTGGGGAAAGCTCGGCATATAGAATAGATGGCCCGGAGGCCCCTATTCTGCACTCGCTGCAGTCGGAGCAGACTGAAGTCTGCGGCCGTGCCCCAGTTCTCGCAGGCGGATAGTAGGACGGGGATTATTAGTGCTCTGAACATACGCAACTTAAGAGGTATCAGAATCCGGGACCCCAGCATGGGGTACAAGAAGGCCGTAGCCCCCATGGCCCGACGCGTAGGACGCGATATGACCCTCACATTTAGTCTCCTAACTGAACACCTAGATAAGTGATGGTATTCGTCCACTCTATCCTACGTCGGAGGTAAGTAAATGAGGGGAGGTTAACGGGGAAACGGTCCAATGTGAAAACAATGGCATGGCTTATCTCTGGGTTGATAGACAATCGCCAACGCCGACACCACTCTTGGATGAGGCGGAGGTGTCGCTGTATGGGATTGAAGGCTCTGCGTGAAATTTCTGTTTGTGAAGTATAGTAGCACGTCATCGACATATTGACGTGCTGCTCTGCTGGCATGTCGGCTACATACACGCTAAACAGCGTGGGAAATAGTACAGAACCCTCGGGGAGTGCGCCTCGTATTGGTTTGTATAGATTTGTTCCCCGCGATTGATACAACACAGGATGTGTTTTAGGTGATTGTGTAGTATGTGTATATAGTGGATGGTAGTTCCAGCTGAATGAGCTTGTATAGGAGATCCGCATGCCAGGTCGTGCAGAAGGCTTTCTGGACGTCCAGAGACACTGCAGCAGTAAAGGCCCTGTCCTGGAAACCCAGGGCAGCGGCCTCCATCCGCAGGAGCTGCTGGGGCGTCGAGTACCCAGGATGGAGCCCGAACTGATGATCAGGGATGGCACGAATGTCACCCATTACTACAGGGGAAAGGTCCAAGTACTAGCCTCTCTGACAGGAGACATGGAGCGGTAGTTGGAAGGGTGAACCGGGTCTTTCCCCGGCTTCAAGATGCAGATCACCCTTGCCTCCCTCCACTCGCGTGGGAAGTGACAAGGCGAGCCACATGTTGAAGACCTCGTTAGAAACAGGACGGCTCGAAAGGGAAGGTTGAGACCTCGGAGTGCGCCTTGGACTTCGTTTGGTTTGATAACCTCCCAGGGACTCACCTTATGTAAGTACGGGTTAGGCGTACCCGGGGTGCCCGAGCCATTCATCGCCATTTTCATCCGTTCATCCCCGTCCGGTCAAGGTGGGTTCGTCCTCGTGACCGGGGGACTCAAGGTAGGCTCTCGTGCGTTCTGTGCATTTCATTCCATGACGCCCCTCGCCATCGTTTCTTACTTCTCTTCTATTTACGCACATTTCGCCCCACGTCCATTCATTTACACATCTCTTTTACTTCTTCGCCGGCCTACCTTGCGTGCGAAACGCCCACACACTTTTAGTTTCTTTTATCCTTTTATTTTAATCCTCCGTGGACAAAGCCTGACGGATACCCGCCCAGTGTTCGTGCGCAGCTGGGTGAGTGGTTAATGGCGTCATCCCCACCACCCAGGGTCGTCATGTAGGACATGTGTTCGTATCCGCTGTTCAACTGCGGTCCAGCGGGGGGCCATTGCATGAGCTGCTGACTTGGCGATTGGGTCCCTCTGTCTATGTTCTGGGAGGTGTGACCCTGGGGTGAGATAAGTATAGATAGGCCACTCACCCAAGCCGGGGTAACGCCCGGGAAGTCAGCCCGAGGTCGGAGACGGTTGCAATGGTGGAGGATTTCTTTCGCTATGGAGCACCCTTTTTCCATTATAAATAATAAGCGCCGTAAAGTAATTGCAACAGAAGTAGCACCAACAACTGGTTTTTACTTAGTGATTTCGCGAACTGAGGAAAGTCAAACTTTTGAAAGGTGAACCCTTTTATTGTACAGAAGGGCATTGGCGCTTTTGCAGGTGCGGTTCAGTCCTGCACCCGTCTTCGGATTCTTTCAGTGTTGGTTCAGACCAAATCCGAACAGCAGAGTAAGTCCTTGTTACACGCCACGCTTCTACACGGCTATCCTATCCGTGTTGAGAAGCACCACACCTTGAATTACTGTCGAGGCGTTGTCACCACGCATAGCTTCGATGGTATATCGGACAAGGACCTGGTAGAACATATTGCAGACCAGAAGGTGACAGCAGTTCATCGAGAGCAGGCCAAACGCGAGAGTATTGGTACCCACTCGTACCCTGTTTATAACATTTGATAATGTCGATCTGCCCACGAGCATTTTAGCAGGGTACGAACGCATTGCGGTGAGGCCCTATATTCCTAGACCTCTGAGTTGTTTTAAAGCCAACGTTTTGGGCATACGCAAGTCTCATGTAAGAGTGCCGTTAACATCTGTGCAACATGTAGCCAGCCTTCACACGAAGGTGCCTGTTCAACAGCCCCCGTCTGCGTTAATTGCAAAGGGTCACATTCTGCTTCATTTGGCGACGTTCCGCGGTATTTGGACGAGAAGGCGATCCAGAAGATCCGGGTAATGGAGAAACTCTCCTTCGCCGAAGCCCGGAGGAGTTACCACGCGCGCCAAACTACGCTCCTGCGATCGGGAACATCTAGTTCTGTTGTTGCCTCGCCAGTACCCCGGAAGGATGCTGGCACTCAAACTTGACCATGACTGTCTTGACCGCCACTACCGTTCAGCCGTCCAAGTCTGCTACTGTTACCAAGCCCTATAAACCTGCTCCAAATTCTATGAAGTCACCACCCACTGAGAAAAAGCCGAAGCAGAAACTTCGAAGAGAAGACTAATTAAAAGACCCTCCGCGTGTTCACAGCAAGCAGAGTTCACCTTCTCGGAGGTCGCAGTCCGAGGAAGCTCCTGGGACAAGCCGCGCTTAGCGGCACCCCTCACCCATCGCCACCCAGAACCGATTCTCGGCGCTTGAATCAGTTTCTGGCTCTGAGCGCGTGGGCCCTCCCTTCGAGGAGGCTATGGAGTCTGACCAATTCCATACCAAAAGCCCGAGCCCAAAGGTTAAACAAAAGGTAATTTTGAGCCGCCCTTCTATGTAGACAGTTTATCCCTTTTTCTTAATGGCTATCCTGACCTGGAATGTACGTGGTGTACGATTGCATAGGGCGGAACTGCAACTTTTATTTCGCTTCCTTTCGCCTATGGTCATGTGTTTGCAGGAGACTAAGCTTCGCCCTCATGATCCTTTTGATCTCCGAGGATATACTCCGGTTCGCTACGACCTTGAAGCGGAGGAGGGTGCTCCTGCTCATGGGGGTGTAATGTTAGTGCGTAACGACGTTCATTTTAAACGTCTCACTCTTACGTCCGACTTGCAAGCTGTTGCCATTAGACTGCAGTTACCCGGTTTTTTCTTTTCTGTTTGCTCTGTATGTTCACCTCCAACGTCTCCCCTCGCTAACGCGGACCTTCGAGATCTCTTATCCGCTCTCCCAACACCATTTCTCCTGTTGGGAGATTTTAATGCCCATCACCCCCTGTGGGGTTCGCCAAGGGCTTGTGCGAGGGGAACTCTTCTTTCCGACATTTTTGATCAGTTCAATCTCTATACGCAATACAGGTGAGCCTGCGTTTCTTTCTGATTCTTCCGGTAAATTTTCTTACTTGGACCTTGCCGTATGCTCACTCCAGCTTGCTAGTCTTCAGTGGAACGTCGTCGCTGACACCTACTCCAGTGACCATTACCCCTGCATCGTTTCTCTTATGTCACATCACGTACAGCATTCGAGAGTACCTGGATATTCACAAAAGCCGCCTGGAGCTTATATTCCAGCCTCGTGCATTTTTTCGATCAGCCCTTCACAGACATTAACCAACTAGTGCAGCACCTTACGTCGAGTCTTTTCATCGCTTTACGTCTTCATCTGTTGTTTGGGATAAACTTCGTCGCTTCTCAGGTAAAGTGTCGCATTGTACTGTTTCTGGCCTTCAGGTTTCCAATGCCACTATAGTGGATCCGGCTGCCATCGCTAACACTCTGGGTGCTGCCTTTGAGGCGGTATCCAGTTCAGACCATTATTTCGCTCTATCAAAGACCGGCTGGATTCCGCCACCTTTAATTTTCGGTCTGCTAATATTGAGTGTTATAATGAACTTTTCACAATGAGGGAGCTGGAGCACAATCTTCATTGCTCTCGGCACTCCGCTCCTGGGCGGGACGGCATTCATGTCCTGAAGTTAAAGAACCTTTACGCCGACAGTAAGCTCGTTCTCTTACAGGTCTATAACCGTATTTGGCAAGACGGCATTTTTCCTTCCGTTTGGCGCGAAGCCACCATTGTCCCTATACTTAAGCCTGGGAAGGATCGCCAACTACCTTCCAGCTACCGCCCTATCTCCCTCACCAGTTGCATTTGCAAGGTGCTGGAGCGCATGATCAACGGGCGGTTGACATGGTGGCTTGAGTCTCAGAAACTTCTAGCGAACGCTCAGTGCGGATTTCGTCGCTATCTCTCTACCGTCGACAATCTGGTGTCCTTGTCGACGCATATTATGAATGGATTTCTGAGAAAGTGTCAAACCGTGGCTGTATTTTTTGACCTGGAGAAAGTTTATGACACTTGTTGGAGGGTCGGCATTTTACGTACACTTCACGCATGGAATATCCGCGGTCGTCTTCCTATATTTCTTTGGGAGTTTATGACGGACCGCGTCATTCGTGTACGTGTGGGCTCGGTTTTATCTCGTTTTATTCCAGAGAACGGAGTACCGCAGGGCTCTGTACTCAGTGTCACACTTTTTACGATTGCTATCAGCCCCATTGTTGATTGTATTCCACCTGGCATTTCATCGTCCCTTTTTGTTGATGATTTTGCCATTTATTGCAGTTCACGGCGGACCTGTCTACTCGAACGCCGTCTCCAGAGCTGTATCGACCGTCTCTACGCCTGGAGTAACGCTAACGGCTTTAATTTTTCCGCCGAGAAATCAGTCTGCATCAACTTCTGGCGCCGGAGGGCTTTCCCTCCGCGCTCTCTCTATCTTGGGTCGGAGGTCCTTCCATTTGCAGACGAGGTGAAATTTTTGGGGTTGATCTTTGACCGGAAGCTGAGCTGGACTTCTCACGTTTCCTTTTTAAAAGCAAAGTGTGACCGTTCTCTTAATATTTTACGTGTTTTAAGTGGCACATCCTGGGGAGCTGATCGGACCGTCCTTCGTCTTTATCGCTCTTTGGTCCGATCCAGGCTTGATTACGGGTGTATTGTTTATTCGTCGGCACGCCCATCTGTGTTACGTCGATTGAATGCCATTCACCATCGTGGCATAAGAGTCGCTACAGGGGCCTTTCCAACCAGCCCTGTTCTTAGCCTGTATGCTGAAGCTGCAGAGCCTCCGCTGTCCTTCAGGCGTGAGATGCTCTTGTGCAGCTATGCCTGTCGACTCTCCAGCTTGCCTGACCACCCGTCCTTCGAGTTATTTTTCGAGGAGTCACTTGATCGTCACTATTTCATTAGCTCCTCTGCTTTGCTCCCTCAGGGGTTCGCTTTCGACAGCTCCTTCGGCATCTAGACGTTCCGCCAGCGCCGGCCCTTCCACGGGGGGAAACGCGCTTTCCTCCATGGTCCCGCGCTGAGGCCCACTGTCACCTTGGGCTAACCTCGATGCCGAAAACTGAGACCCCTTCTTCAGTCTTTAGATCGGCTTTTTTAGAAGTACGGGCTCAATTCGGGGACTTCCATTTTATCTTTACCGATGGATCTAAGACTGAAGCTGGAGTTGGATGTGCCTTTGTATTTGGTCGCTGTTGTTTTACGTTTCGTTTACCTGGACAATGTTCAATTTTTACCGCCGAACTTTTTAGCATTTATCAATCCGTTTTATACATTCAGCGGCACGACTTTCGGCACTGTTTTATTTGTACGGACTCTCTGAGTGCCCTTCAGAGTATTACTGCGCTGTACCACTACCACCCACTCGTACAGCGCATACATGACCTGCTCCACTCGCTTGGTGTCTCTGGCATCAGCGTCTCCTTCATGTGGATTCCAAGTCATGTGGGCATCTCAGGTAATGAGTCTGCCGACGCCGCTGCGAAATCGGCGATTTTATTACCCAGATTTTTTACCTCTGTTGTTCCCTCGTCAGATTCGTGTGTTATTTTACGTCGCCGCATCCTCTCGCGCTGGCGCGATGAGTGGAGGGCCCTCCGGGGGAACACGTTGCGGGAAGTTAAGCCTTTCCCGTTGATCTGGGGTACCTCTTCTCGTTCGTGTCGTCGGGAAGAGGTAATTTTAGCTCGTTTACGGATTGGACATTGTGTTTTTAGTCATAGGTATTTGCTCAGTGGTGACCCCGCACCACTCTGGGCAGTGTGACGTGCCCTTAACGGTGCGTCACATTTTAACAGAGTGTCAGGTTTTAGCTGCATTGCGTGCTCGTGTGGGTCTGCCTATTGGCCTAGCCAACGTTTTGACAGACGACACGCGAGCTGTAGAATGTGTTTTACGTTTTATTCATGACAGCGATTTTAATTTGCGCATTTAATGCGTTGAGCGTCCTTTAGCTTAGTAATTTTATTTTGTCTGTTTTTTATGGGACTAATCCCCAGTGGACAAAATGCGCTCGTCCCTCGCATTCTACAGTCCTTGACACGTTTTAATCTTTTATTGCCTATGCTTTTAGTGTGTTCGTTTTTAGGATTGTTGTATTGTTTTTAGCGTTTGGACATCGCGGGTTTGTGTCCCGTTTTTAATTATGCGGTTGTTTTATATTTTGACTATATTTTATACATTGTTAGGGCGCTGATGACCTTAGTAGTTTAGCGCCCTTAAACCGCATCTCATCATCATCATCCGGACCTATTTTACGATTCTCTTGATCGCCAGTATTTGGTCAGCTCCTCTGCATTGCTCCATCCAGGGGTTCGTTTTCGACTGCTGCTTCGGCATTTGGATGTTACGCCAGCGCTGACCCTTCCCAGGGGGAAAATTGCGTTTTCCTCGTTTTTGCTCGCTGAGGCCCTCTGTCACCTTGGGTTAACGTCGATGCGGAAAAATACTACCCCTTCTTCAGTTCTTAGATCAGCGTTTTCAGAAGTTCAGGCGCAAATCGGAACCTTCATTTTATATATACTGATGGGTGTAAGACTGATGTTGGAGTAGCGTGTGTTTGGTTTAGGTCAAGATAGTTTTACCTTTCGATTACGGGGACAATGTTCGATTTTTACCGGCGAACTTTATAGTATTTATCAGTTACGTTTATACATCCAGCGGCATGAGTTACGGCACTGTGTTCTTTGCGCAGACTCCCTGAGTGTCCTTTAGAATATTAACGCGTTGTACCATTATTACCCACTCGTATAGCACATACATGATCTCAGGTTTTAGCACAATTACGCGTTCGTGTGGCCTTGCCTGTTGGTGTAGCCAACGTTTTTTGCAGACGACGCGCAGACTGTAGAGTATCAGGTTTTTTCCGTGACTGTGGTTTTAATCGGCGCATTTGATGCGCTGAGAGTAGTTAAGTCCCCTCTTTTAGCAAATAGATGAACGATAATCCCGCCACTAGGTGGCGTTGGTGTCGCGTTAATCCGCCGCAATCCCCCTGGATTAGTGGGATTAGCGGGAAGTTCGAAAAGTTGACCTTAGCGGTGAGGATTAACGATAATACACTTTCTTAAAGAGGGGACTCTTTTTTTCAATGAACAGAATACAGAAAGATTTACAATAGTGGTTATATTTGTGGTAAAACGAGTACACACAAGAAGCACTAAATACACATATGGATGATAGATTATAAACTATGAATACTGTGTTAAAAACACAAAATACACATGAATGGAATATAAAATAGATATGAATAATAAATTGGATTAAAAATCACATGGATATATTGCATATATACACTGTTTATGTCTGAAATGCATTGTCACACATGTTTACGCACTCACGCACTAGGATAACTTTAAAAAATGTGGTGTGTTTGGGCGGTGGAAGTTGGACCGTGATATTTTGTTCTTCATCGCTGCTGCTGCTGTCGATGCGAAACACGTGACGACGACGGAGAAGTTGAGTGGTGCAGGTGATGAGTAGGTGTGAGAAGTTGTCGCTGAGATGGTCGGTTGGAGCGGGAATTTGGATGGGTATGATGAATTCTGTGTTGAAGCTGATGGCGTGGTAACCTGAAGCGGTGACTTCGTTGCAGTGTTGATTTAGAGTTGTTGATGTAGATGATGCAGGTGGCATCTTGTTGGAAGATGTGGATTTTTCTAGGAACACAGTTGACTTGCATAACATCGGTACGATCTATGAATAGTTTGATGGTGACGGTCTTGACGTGGGCGAAGAAGGTTGTGCAGGAGATGATGCGGATATTGGAGGAAAACCCTCCTTTGGTGGAGAGATTTGGATTCAAGAGTAGTTTGAGTTTGAGGTTGTTGCCGACGAGAATTGGTTCGGTTTCGCAGGCCATTATGCGGAGGTGAAGTGTACAACGTAACGTTTGAAACCGCTTCGGAGTTTCTCTTCGCCTTTATAGATGATGCAGAAAGGGTTTTTATTTAGGTTTTGGATGAGTTCGGGGGAGGCTTTTCCAAATCTGGATGGGAGGAAAACCGCGGTATCGTCTAGTTTGACGACGGTTTTGGCACCGTATACGGTTTCGACGGATTTGACACTGTACACGGTATGGTATGTTTTCATGTAGGGATGAGACGCTGAGTATGTCGCAGCTGTTGGATACTTCCTCAGGTTGGCGAAGGGCGTTTATTTTGGCAGAAGCGGCAGTGTTTAACAAACGGTGCTGGGCCGTCGAAATGGATGCGTTGGATTTGTAGGTTGTAATGCTTGGTGCACCTTCAGTAGGGAGCGCACACTTCCTTGTCGTCGATGGAAAGCTGATGTCAAACGACGTTTACGTCGAATGGATTGTAACGGGTGAAGATGGTGTTGCCGTTTTGCAAGAGCACGTGACGTTCTTGGGGCAGGAGCACCTCAAGGCGTTTTTCGTTTTGGAGGTACTTTAACAATAGGGTGAAGCATCCGTAGCTGATGATTGGTTTCTGCCGGCGTATTTGCGGATAAACTCTTTGATCTGCTGGTTAAGTTGAGCGAGGGTTTCGTAGAAACCTTGATAGCAGCGCTGGCACACTTGAGTGAGACGAGCACGGAGTTGGCATCTGCACGTTGGATGGAAGCAGGAGCAGTGAACAACCGCAAAGGAGTCTGCTGACATGTCACGACGACAGCTGAGCACGGACTGCGTGCTAAACGTGGAGGGGAATGCTTATTTGAAGCCTACATCCGCAGGAAATGAGTGGTGGGGTTGTTAATCGGCAGGAAGGGAGATATGGGAAAACCGACATCCGGAGGAAGCGATAATGTGTGTGGGAAAGGAAGTGAGCAGTGGTATAATAGGAAAACGTACATCCGCAGGAAGCGGAATATGGACATTCGGAGGAAGCGATAATGAGTGTGGGAAAGGAAGTGAGTAGCGATGTAATAGAAGAGCGGACATTCACATGAAGGGAGATGTTTGACCGGTTTGAAAACCGAATCCGCAGTAAGCGATAATCGGTGGATTTGAATTGGAAGGAAATAAAGGACGACTGGAAAAACCCAAGCTCACCACCAAACGTTGCTTTTGGTATAGGCGATTATGCCTTGGTATTGTTCTTCTTGTTGCACAATAGTTCTGTTTTGATGGACGCTAAACTTCCACTTGCCGTGTATAAGATCGGGTAGAATATAGGGTGAGACATTGCCCAAATGTGCGGTTAAGCATCTACCGAAGCACTGTGGTTTTGGTGTATCATTTCCTGCATATTAGCTACGGTAATGTACTGTTGTTCGAAGAAGATTATGTATAAACCTCTTGAGGCGACAAATTGGAAGCATTGTTGGGAAGATTGGTGTTCTTCACGATTTGTGTTGGAGGAAGTCCACAAATGAGATTTGAAATGGATATTGTTGAAACTGATGTTGGAGAACACGAAATGAATTTGGTTCTCGCAGCTGTGAACTTTGACGGACACAAGTTTGTCGTCGTAGGTATGATCGATGAAACGGAGTGCATCAGGAGCATGTTTTTAGGATGCTCCTCTGCTTCGTAATTTTTAAACACCTTGGTTCCCTCGCAGTTCACGGAGACGTTTCTGTATCCCATGCTGGAGGTGTTTATGGGTCGGTGGTTGCGAGGCGACTGGCGGTTGTGGTTGAGTGATGTTTTGGATGAGGAGAGGTTTTAGGAAATGTTCAATTTCCAGGAAGGTTCGAAAATTAGCGCACCGGATATTCTTGGTGAACTGGGTAAAGTTTGTGGAATTTAAAGCTCCGTTGGAAGCATGAAGGAGGTACTTGCGGTAGGTTAAAATTTGGTTTTGCACGTCCATTTCTTCCTTCCTCTTGTGATACAAGATGTTGGTAAAGATTCGTTGCAAGCTTTGCAGTGCGTCCCATTCTTGCTGGGTGAGGGAGATGCTGTTATCTTGCAGATCTTTGAAGACGATGTTTAGCTTTCCGAATGCGCAGCTGAAGAGGGTCGAAATGCGTTCGCAGAACTGATACTCTTGCAGATGAACCTCGGATTGGTGAAGGCGGCGATGGATGATAGACTTAGTTTTGGCGAGAGTGTTCCATTCTGTGGAGCTGAGAACGACGGCGTTGCGTTTTCCGCATTTTGCAATGGTCACCACCAGCTGGTGTGGAGGGGCGGAGAAAAGCCCACGCACACGAACTTGGTTTGTTGTGGGTTGAGAAAGTATATATCGGAAAGGGATCCGATGAAGGGAAGTTCCTTGGGCTATGTTCTTGCGGGTCTTCGGGATGCTCCTCGAGGATGGTAAGTTGCCTTTTGGCTGAGGGTGATTGATGCGGCGTTTGCAGACCCAGCGCACTGAAACGAGAGAGACGAGCGTGTTAGAACATTGTAAGATGAGATGAAGCGAAAAAAAAGACCAAGAGGAGTTTGCTTACCTGGGCGGTGTGTGTGCGCTTTCCAAGTTTCACTGCGAATAAGGTAGGCGGCGCGCGTACGGCGCTTTATAGCAGCAGCGGGAGCGAGTTCTGGAAGCATATGAGAGAGAGAGAGAATGAGCACCAGAGAGTATGGGGTGCTATGAGGTGGTGTTGAGAAAGTTTGTTACGTGCAAAGGTTGGCACGTCTGTACAGCGCTGGAGCATTTTGGGAGACATGCGTCTTTGTAGGTGTTTTGAATGACGGCATCGTTTTGCTTATAATCGCTGATGTGGAATTTGAAAAAGAACGCGTTTTTGGGACAGCCGGAGCAGCAGTGGATGGGGTAATCGATGACGTAATGACCGCACGTGTTGTCATACCCTTGCAACCTTCTGGCATTGTGCGACCATCGGTTACCGCAGCAGCCGTTGAGAAACTTAAGAAAATGAGGCGATAGGGGAGGTAGACCGTAGCTGTCGAAATACTGTCCGTGACCGCTCTGTGCGACAAAGATGCAAACCCAGTGCTTGCCTGGCAGGGTAATGGGATCGGTGTTAGCGACCAAAGCAAACGGAAGTTAACGATGGTTGGTTACTGCGGGTGGTGTATCGCAGGCGAAAACGCCTAAAAAGTGAGGGCGCGTTGAGGGGCACGTGGATAGAAAGCGTTCTATTTGAAACGAGTTCATGATATGAGAATGGATCTGTTGGCATCGATTTCGAGGGTGCGATGTATTTCCGCCAGGAGGAGAACGACTGGTTCTGGCAACTGTTTAGCAAAACCGACTTATAAACACGGACCCGTGGCGCTGACCGGATGTGTAAGATTGGTTTGCGCTCATGTCTGCAGTGAGATCGAAAGCCATGACGGTGTAACTGTAGGCGTAGATCTGCCTGGAGATGGAGTGCCCCTCGTCTCTGAAATGAATGCCGAGGCCGTCCTGGAGGGTCTGAAAGCATTGCATGTAGTGTCCCTTATTAAAGTCGGGTTGAAGGCGTTGAGAGGGTACGGGTTGGCCGTTGACGTAGAGTTGAAACGTGTTCATGTTGAAATTTTAGAAATTGAAGGGATTTTTGGTGACGTCGCCGGTGTATGCCTTGCCAGAGACCATGACGACCACAACCCGCCTGGGAATTTGGCCTGTGAAGACGTCGCTAAAGGTCATTGCGCTGGTCTCTTTGGGAATGCTGAGGGCGTGAAAGCTGACATCCTTGAGATGATACTTTGCGTTGATCTTTGCTAGCGCAGCCTGATGGGCAAGCTTGATGGTGGGCGAGGGTCCAACGGCTTTTAGATGTAGCGTGGCGGACGGAATATCGGCGTAACCTTTGAAGGTGGCGTTGTCGGAAAACAAATGGAATTGGGGAGAGGAAGGTGTGAACTTGATGTTGACGTTGAGCAGCAATGATTCCTGCCTAAACATGGTGTCGGATAGGGGCGCTATGAGCTGCACGACCTTGTTGGTACTGGTGAACCCCTTGCGAAACAAGAAACCGGCGTGGCGGTGAACGTGTCCATGATTCCCGCCGTGTCTTTCATCCAGAGAGCGGACTGTAGCTTAGAGTTCATGGCATCATCCGAATAATTGAGAAGAGTGTCGAGGTACGTTCTATAGGGGTATCCCGCTTATGGCATGGAGACGATGACGCTATTGAGCGATACCTCTACTTGCTGAAACAGTGAATTTAGCGCATTGTTGACGAAAGTGACGTTATCGTCCGGTTTGAGAGCCGCTTCGTCGACATCGACTGTGAACCAAGAGCTCGAGGACGACGTAAGTCATGTCGAGGTATTCGTCCGCATTTCCGGAATAATGAAAAGTGATGGGCACATTCTTCATGATGGTGTTTTGAGGGTTTAGGGATACGAACCGAGACTCTTCCACGTTCATCTGAACGGGAAGGTCTTTGAAGAGGTCGAGTTCGGAATGCATGTGGACGACTGCTTCGGACATTATGAGAACACGTCCTGCACCTTTCGGCAGCCGCGTTTCAACCTAGACTGCTTTGGCTTGGAGGGTTTTGCGCGTTTTATTGCCTTGAGACGCCTGACGCCCGATCCTATCATGGAATCGATTTTTTCGTCTGCTTTTCGCTTGAGATTCGACCCCGCCTCCTTTAACCTGAGCTTGAGGGCCTCCTTAGGAGGTCTTCCTCTGGTGGCCACGTCGGACAGCACGTTCGCTCCCACTTTGAGCGCCTCTTTGCCGACCGCCTTAACGCCGCTTTTTAAGATGGGTAGAACGGTTCTGAAAAGGCCTCCGAGCGCAGAAAACAGACCGCTTCCTCGCTGGTAGCGCTTACCGCGAGAGAGCGAAATCCCGATGGTCTAGCGCGCCACCGGCTTGATTGAGATAGTATTGCGTGACCGTGTGTACATTCATTACTGTTGCTTTGGTCTGAAGGTGAGAACTATAGTGGATAATCCGTCGGCAAATGGCAGCAGATCGCCATAACCGTTCCTTAAATCTATGTTGACGGTTTTGAAGTCTTGTGTTATGAGCGGTACCCAGTTTAGAGGGGGAAAAGAAGGACAAGGTCATACTCATCAGTAGGAACCTCAGCCTTACTACTTTAGACTCAGTATCTTATTTAGTTAACTGAGTCTATATATTTCAGTTTAAATGTTTACATTTTTTCTATTACATTGATTGTTACAATTTTATTTATTTATACTCTGTGTAATTTACAATACATTTTTGTCGATAATTCTATACGATTATTTTTTAAAAAAAACTCAAATTATCATATACTATTTCAATATACTACCAATAAATTTGATGAACATGCCATCCATTTGGCTTATAATATAAATTTTATTTATTTATAGATAAGTAAGAGAATAAAGAACACTTATTCAGTGTAATAATTGAAATATAGAATAGAAGTACACCACTGCTGTACTAGTAAAACAAGAATAGTAGAAGTTAAGTATAAGAAAATAGTTTGAATAAGAAACAAGAAGAATAGTTAATGAAACAATAAAGAAAATTAATTGAAAACACACCTGAGTGTAATAAATAGAAATATAAAGTGAAACTACACCACTGCTGTACTAAATTGAACAAGAGTTATAAGAAAATAGTTTAGATAATAGAAGAGCAAGAACAGTTTAATTAAAGAAATAATTTAATCCTTTAAGGAAAAAGCGTGTATAGAATTATACAACACCAAACAAAATCCACTACATAATAATATAATCCATTTTCAGTTTATATTTAAGAAAATTAGAATATAACCTTTTGGGTTTCATTTAAGTTATATACAATTTGAATAATTCTATCAGTTTATCTTTATTTGATTAACATACGCATTCCTGGCTGCTATTGATATCTCATTTGATATTTTATTTAAATATCCAAATGTAAGTTTATGACGTATTATTTCATATATTGTTAGACCTTGTAAATACCAATGCATGATAACTGTACGAGAGTGACGTAAAGGACATTCCCACAATGCATGTTCTGGTGTTTCTATTTCCCCACACGCACAATTAGGATCATTTCTCAAATTACGTCTGTATAAAAATTCTGCATACGGGCCATGTCCAGAGATATAATGTATTATACCTTTTGTTGGTACAAAATCTCATCCTAAATCTCTCATCAATACTAAGAAAGATTTGGTGAACTCTTCCAGCTGTAATACTCCTATCCCATCTATCTTGATATTGTTCCATTATTATCTGGTTTAAATCTGTCTCATTTTGTGCGAAAACACCAGCTGCCATTGTTGCCTGTTCATAATCTTCACGTCTTAGGAAGTACCTTGCAGCTCTCCTTCTTAATTCTAAATCCAACGGGATAACCCCCATTAACACAGCTAGTCCATCAGTTGGTGTGGTAGAAAATGCCCCGCCTAAGCGTAGTAGAATCTTTCATTGTAATGATAAAATTTTCTTTTGGGGTACTATCATAAACAATATATTACACCACGCATGTATAGCGTGTCCACAAATAGATGCCAAAATATTGTTATTATAGCTTTATTGCCTTTAAAGGAAGCTGATTACTATAATAAGACAATCTTATGATTTTATTCATAATTCTAAAGGACTTATCGCAGATATATTGAAGATGTGAGTTAAAATTCAACTTGTCGTGTAATATTATACCCAGGTATTTTATTTCTAACACTCTTTTTATGTTTACTCCACCAAGACGTATTTGAGGATCTCTGAGTAATCTACCCTTACATAGCATATAAACTGTCTTTTCTTCCGAGATTGTTAATTTCATTCTTTCCAAAAGTGCTAATAGTGCTAGCACTATCTCAGAGTCCTCTTCTAAATCTCTTCCGGAATCTCCCTGTATTAAAATCAATATATCATCCGCATAGCCTATTACATCATATACCTGTTGCATAGATTCCAATTCCCTTAGACAAGGCTCAAGGGCCACGTCCCAAAAGACCGGACCACATAACGAGCCTTGTGGACATCCCTTTGTTAATACTTTAGAAATATTATCTAACCAATCCTTAAAGGTGACAACTCTGTCTCTAAAGTAATCCTTTATTATATAATATAGATTGCGTGGGCATCCCAAATCCCTAAGTACTTTAAATAACCATGGCCACCAAAGGTTATCGAAGGCACCTTTTATGTCTATCGAAATGGCGATTACATATTTACTAATTGACGTATGCACAGATTGCATGTATCGAGCAATTGCATCATAGGTACCTCTTCCAGCTCTAAAACCATATTGGGATGTACATAAGCCTATATTTTCTCTGACTTCATCTAACATATTTAAAATTATTCTTTCCTGAACTTTGGCTAGAATATTTATTAAGCATATAGGTCTATATGATCTCATTTCTCCAGGATCTCGATCTTCACCCTTTCGAACGATTATTAATAATGCCTTTTTTAGTGTTATAGGTATCCTTCTTCTTAACTAACATTGATTCAGGAACTCCGTTAAAAAAGGAATAATTTCATCTTTTAGTCCCTGTAATACTTCCGACGGTATATGATCTGGACCTGTTGCTTTTTTCTTGTGCAGATTCTCAATTGCCTCCTTAACCTCTTGTTCTTCTACTCTTCTACAAAGGTTACTGTTGTTATATGGGGTCCTGTCTAATATCCGTAGTTGAGTATGTATTTGATTTTAATTATGTATATTGTCATCTGGTAGTAATTCATTTACCATATAACACACACTTTCTTGTCCCTCAGTTGTTCTGGATCCATCTCTTTTGAGAAATGTGGGCAACATTCCTCTAGGAGAGATTTTATCCGTAATTAACTTGTAAGGAGTTCCCCATGCATCCTTATGTGGAGACTTTTGGATAAAATTCTTCCATCTGTTTAATTTACCCAGTTTAGAGGAAAGAAGGACTTTTCGTCGGACATGTACGTGTTGTTGCTTTTTTCGTATTCCACCGCCACGCTCTCTATCACTTAGGCAAATGTGGCCCACCACTTGCGGTGCCACCAGATTACATAGATAAACATTTCGTAAGGGAACCCCATATACGGGTCTACGGGGTGTTTTGGGGGTTTCTGCAGGACGATTTTGGTGTAGGGTTCGAAGCCCAGCATTTTGCCCACGGCGGGTGTGAGCAGCAAGCTGTGAATGCGATAAAGCGGTTCGGTTTCAGCGGAGCGCTCGGAATCGGGAGTTGCGGCGGTCTCCGAAGGGGATGGATTCTCGCCTTCTGGTGTCGAAGGAGCGGTTTGCTCTGGTTTAGGCTGCGGTGCAGAAGCGGATGAGTTAGCCGCGCCGGTTGTTGTTTTGGGAGAGCCCGGTGGTTTTGGCGGATGGTGTGTGCCGCTGGGTGTGGGTTTTGGCGGTGGCTGTTTGGGGGTTCTGAATGGTTTAAGTTTGCCCGGTGCGTCGCCCATCATCGCTTCAGTGGGTACCGCGGTCTTTGCGACACGGGCGACGTTCTCCACGAAACCGTCAAAAGGAATGTCGGGAAGTTGCGCATGCGTGACTGCAGCGTTAACGCTGACCGTTCTGTTGCGGTCGTTGTATAGAAAAAAGTTTTCCACGTGCAAATTCTGCTGATGACGGCGTTCTTCCGGCTAACGAGGTCTTTAGGCTCGTGCACGTTGCCCGGGGGCATTTGCAAGCTAAATTTCGTATGCGTAGGCAGGTGCGTCATGGTATATACTTGGTGCCAATGAGCTGCGCGTCGCCTTCAGAAACGTAGAATTTCGCAGGGTACCTCACCTTTTGCACAGCCACTTCCCACTCTCCCTGCAGCACGATTCGCTCTGGCAATATGTTGGAAAATTTGCAAGTGGTGTTGTCGGTAAAGTGATCCATGGAAGCGTTGCTCACCAGCGTGAGCGAGAATTGTTCGGTCTTGATCATTTCGAAGCGATCGTCGAAGCCTGAACTCACGAGTTAAATTTGGAAGGATATCCCTTCCACTTGACCAAAAGTTGTTTCGCCCGCGCCCCTTGGTTTGCAGGACGCGGTCGATTTTGAAAGTTTGAGGAACCTCGACCTTTTGCAACTCCTCGGTGTAAAATTTGCCGTCTATGTACTCTCCGGCGAGATGCTTGAGCTTATATACCATCGGGCTACCGCGCACTACCTTGTGAATGACGAAGATTTCGGCGCTTTGCGGGGAAGGCGCCTGTCGTACATATTGTGGTACACTTGCACGATGTTAGTATCGTTCACGTCCTTGGGTGCCATTTTGATGGACCTGTGATACGAACTGTTGTACGACTGCAGCAATGCCGGAAGCACCTCCACGTATCTGTAGCGGTTCGTGAGTGAAATATTTCCACATCTTCGTCTTGAGAGTGCGGTTGAAGCGTTCGACGACGCTGGCTGTGACATTTTTGGTGGTGTAATGAAGCGCGCCGTGTTTGTTGATGAGATGCGGTTTAACGGCGCTAAACTACTAAGGTCATAAGCGCCCTTACAATGTATAAAATATAAAGTCAAAAATATAAAATAACCGCATAATTAAAAAACGGGACATAAACCCGCTATGTCCAAAAGCTAAAAACAACAAGAGGCAACAATCGCAAAAACTAACACACTAAAAGCATAAGAAATAAGAGAGTAAAACGTGTCAAGAACTGTAGAATGCGAGGGACAGAGCGCCATATGTCCACTGGGGAGTAGAGTCCCTATTAAAACATACAGAATAAAATAACAGGGCTAAAGGACGCTCAACGCATCAAACGCGCAGATTAAAATCACTGTCACTAATAAAACGTAAAACACATTCTACAATACGCGCGTCGTCTGCCAAAACGTTGGCTAGGCCAACTGGCAGACCAACACGAACGCGCAATGGAGCTAAAACCTGACACTTCTAAAATGTGACGCACCGTTAAGGGCGCATAACACTGCCCACAGAGTGGTGCGGGGTCACCACTCAGCAAATACTTATGACTAAAAATGCAATGTCCGTTACGAAGGCGGGTTAAAATTACCTCTTCCCGACGAGAAGCACGGGAAGAGGTAGCCCAGACTAACGGGAGAGGCTTAACCTCCCGCAACTTGTTCCCCCGGAGGGCCGTCCACTCATCGCTCCAAAGCGAGACGATGCGGCGACGTAAAACAATAAAGAAATCTGACGAGGGAACAACAGAGGTAAAACTTCTGGGTGATAAAATCGCCGATTTGGCAGCGGCGTCGGCAGACACATTACCTGAGATGCCCACATGACCTGGAATCCACATGAAGGAGACGCTGATGCCAGAGACACCAAGCGAGTGGAGCAGGTCATGAATGCGCTGTACGAGCGGGTGGTAATGTACAGCGAGCTAATAGTTTGAAGAACACTTAGGGAGTCGGAACAAATAAAACAGTGCCGTAAGTCGTGCCGCTGAATGTATAAAAGAGACTGATAAATGCTAAAAAGTTTGGCGGTAAAATCGAACATTGCTCTGGTAAACGAAAGGTAAAACTATTTCCACCACAAAAAAAGGCACATCCTACTCCAGCATCAGTCTTAGATCCATCACTAAAGATAAAATCAAAGTCCCCGAATTGCGACTGAAGTTCTAAAAACGCTGATCTAAAGACTGAAGAAGGGGTCTCATTTTTCGGCATCGACGATAACCCAAGGTGACAGAGGGCCTCAGCGCGCAACCATGGAGGAAAACGCGTTTCCCCCTTGGAAGGGCCTGCGCTGGCGTAACGTTCAAATGCCGAAGAAGCTTACGAAATCTAACCCCAGGAGGGAGCCAATCTACGTGCGTTAACTGCGGAGGCGTCTCACGATGGAGCATGTACATCAGCTCCAACGTACGTTAACTGTAGCGGTGAGCACCCATCAAGTTCCCGAGAATGACCCTGTTTGGCAGAGGAAAGAGCGATCCAGGAGATCCGGGTTAGGGAGCAAGTGTCTTTGGAAGCCTGGAAACTTCTACGTATCTGCCAATCCCCTGTGCTTAAATCCGGTACCTATAGCTCAGTTTCAGCTAAACCGATACCGAGTCAGTAAATCGCAACTCAGACTAGCGATTTTAACTGGGCCACCATTTCTTAAGAGATTCTCGTAGCTAGAACGCAGTCAAGGCCTTCAAAATCAACATTCACGACAGCATCAACATCTGCCAAGTCCGTTACTGGAAACATCACACCAATCAAATAATAGGACAAGCTCGTAGGATATAACGCGCAACCGATAAAATTCAGGACCAGCTATGACAGAACCAACTTTCTGAAGGAAAGTGGTAATTCCGCACCCAGAACATCTAAGGAGAAACAAAGTCACGAGCATTTCCTCGGAGGTGCTTCTCTGAGAAATCTTCCAGGAAGAACTCAGATCGGCGATCAGTATCTGCGCTGATCTCTTCCAATCCGTTCGATGTTCTCGAACCAACATTTTCTATTGGAAAGGGGTCGTACCGCGTGGAGGAGCTAGAGGAAGATTATGCCTGCACTGTCAGAACAGTGAAAAAAGTAGGATCAGTCCTCCGTTAAGGGTGCTAGCCCGACACCAAGGAGACAGGGTAAATTGATTCGACTGCCTTTGTCTTCAATGTAGTGGACTCTTACGATTAAGAACTTATACCTTGATGAATACTATGGATATCCTACAATGGAACATACGTGTAGAACACATCGACCAGAGCTTGAGCTTTTACTCAACAAGAACAATCTTTGGTCGTATGTATACAAGAGACTATCCTCCGTTCGCAAGATAGCCTTCAAATCCGCCAGTGCATATCGGTACGGTGTGATCTTACACCCTAAGAGCGTGTTCCTGTGCACGGAAGCACTGTGATGCTCATCGGAGATGATATATTCTTGCAATTTGTATCCATAGTCTGGCATCTAGTCAGTGGCTGTAAGAATTAAACTGCCATCCATCCGATTCGCTATTTGTAACTGTTATCTGCCTCCATCTAATGACCTTTCGATGAGTAATTTAGAAGATATAGTTTCCCTATTACCGACACCTTTTCTGTTGAGGGAAGACGTCAATTCCAATCACCTTCTTTGCGGCTAACCCCAGGCTTGGGTGTAGTCCTCCGTGGTGTAGTAGTTACCATGCTAGCCTCTAGCTCCCGAGGCCGTGGGTTTAAACCCGGCGGAGGGCGATGGACTTTTTCGGGCGTAAAAATACTAACGTGGCTTTCTTCGGAAGGAAAGTAAAGCCGGTGGTTCCGTGTCGTAGATAACTGATACGTAAAACATCAAGCCCGAGAGTCCTCAGAGCAAAATTACCAATCTTTCACTCGCAATATAGAATGGGACGCTAAGGCCACAGTAGTAATGACCGTCCGTAAATAAAGCCATTTAAGTTAACTCGAGCTTCTGCTAGAGGTAAATTAATTGCGGATTTTTTTGACAATTAGAACTTTGCTGTTTGGATACCATAGTGTCTACATTTCTTTCAGACTGCTTTAATGTTAAAAAACACATTGATATAGCACTTTGTTCACTATGCTTAGCAGTTTCCTTTTAACGGATGTCATCTCTGATTTCCACTCTAGTGACCACTTTCCTTCCATGTCTTATTAGCCTTTTAACACTAGAACAGCCAAACGGTGTCCAGAATATGAGCGGTTTACAATAGTACTGGCTTTGGGTAAATGCTCTTTTATATTAGGCGATACGGCCCCATGATGTATACTATTTGTTGGATGGTTTCTTCGTTGGTGGACTTTCATGCTGGTGATACCTGCGTGGTCTCTTAAAGATGCCACTCACGCCGGCTCAAGAGCCCATTTGGGCTTATACACATTTCTTCAATCTATAAAAGTAAACCGAGAAACGTTAGCGTAGTAATCAGTAAATTATATACCATACACTCAGACGAAGAGTAAACGCATTTGTTTAGCATAACACTACTGGAACACTCGCTTAGTGCACTGATTTTCCACAGCGCCTGTCCAGAGTATGACGTAACAGCTGGTGCGTTCGCTGCCAGTGACATGAGCAAATTCTGGATATTTAGTTTTGTTTTCATAAGCAATAGCATTGGGCTAATTCCTGTTTCATCCCAAAACACTTATTTTGTGCAGGAAATGGTGAATGGGCAGCCTCAGTTCGAAGAAGTGTTCAGTTCTTTCAAGTCCTGGCTTCAGCACAATCAGTTCAGCGAGAAAGAAAATATTTTCGTCACATGTGGTGACTGGGACTTACAAGTGATGTTACCAGCACAGTGTCGCTTTTCTCATACTGAAATTCCGCAGGAAATGAAGAAATGGATAAATATAAAAAAGGTAAGCGCCTTAATACATTTTGTTTCTTTCTTAAACCTTATTATTGTTAATGCTCATGAGTTATTTTATGTTCTGTTTAGGTTACAAACTTAAGTATTTGTTTGAAACGATGCCTTCAGATTTGAGGGTAACGGTCATCTGACTTTGCCCTACTCATTACCAACTCATTGATGTCAATATTATGCACCAAAAAATCAATGCCTTCATTCTGTTACTGAATGAATGTTTACACAGAAATGGTTGGAAGTTATCAATTAGACGTTGATTTCAAGGCAGATACGAAAGCTAAACGCAACTCTTGTTTTTCACGTCTTTTTGTTACTCATTAAGTTCATGCAGGAAATATGAATTCGTTTCCTATTACGCCTGCAGCAATCAACTAACCAATACACTGAGACTGCATTTGTACCATAAATTTGATTAAAACATCTAAGTATATTTCCTTAAAAAGTCTGGTTTGTTTTTTACAATCCATAAGAGCATAAGCTTTATAGTTAAAGTAAGAAAATGTGAATTTAAATGAAACCTTATGATGTGAGTCCAACACTCCAAAGGAAAGCAGCTACTATAAAGGCCTCCCTCAGGGGCCTGCAACTGCAGTTAGGGGTTTGTCACACCTGGGGTCCAAGCCACCGTGCCTTCCTATGTGTGGGCTCCTTGTAATGAGGGAGTCAACCAAAACGCCCATTCATGCATAGGCCGTGCGTCTTTTTTGAGTTTTTATTTATGGATGCTCCTTAACTGCTGTGGTCCTTAGTGTCCCGTTCTATATTGGGCATGAAAGACCGGTAATGTTGCTCAGAGGCCTCTTTATCAGGCTTGAGGCTCGTTTACGTTCCGTAAATCTGCGACACGGGACCACCGGCTTTACTTACCTTCCGAAGGAAGCCATGCTATCGATTTAAAAAACATCCATCCCTTCCGCAGGGTTTGGACCCGCGACCTCGGGAACTAAGGCACCTCAAGCAGCGTCGGTTGCGGAAGCAAAAGTGGCTGTAGTTGTTAAACCCTAGGCACCGATAGCATTGAGGGGGCCCGCCAGAGCCCTTGGAGGGTTCTATATGCACCTGGAGGTAACAGATGGTAGTAACACCATTTATTTTTGCCTCCGGCTCCTTTGCCGTGTTCCACGCTACTAAAAATAGGGGGAGGATTGTGGGACTTGGCCATTTGGAGCAGGTTTGGTGAGCTGCTACATCAAATGCGTGTGATACCAAGACGGGTGAGGTCGTCGGACCGCTTGCTTTAAGAAAAACAAGGCGACCTAGGTGAGAATCGCAGGTTACATTTCCGAGAAATAGCTGCTTAACCAAAGTTAGGAAGCATTTGGCTGGGTCACCAGTTGGATGCTATTTCGTTGCGTCTACGTTGATGCGGGCCACACGTTGCTCGCTGCGTACTGCTGCTGCTCGCCGACGACCACCCACTGGGTGACGAAATTGATTTATATTTTATCTTGGCTACCACCACTATCAAACGCAAAGGCCAAGTGCAAGAAGAGAATCAATTGCAGTGTAATCAGCTCTTTAACTGAAGGTCAACCCATCATTTAGTTGGATCTCGACAAGATAGCCGGTCCTGCTAAGTCATGTACCTGTCTTATATCAGGTTCTCTCATTGAGATCCACACTGCCACGTAGTTTGACAAGTTGCTGAAGACCAAACTCCTCCATGGATATCTTATTCCTGTCGAGAAGCACCGCAGCCTAAACTCCTCAAAGCCTTCATTAGCTCACACTTGTTAGATTGTATGCGTAAGGAAGAGATCCAGGGTTACATGTCGACCAGGGTGTAACATCTGCTTATGTGATCAAGCAAAGCGTGGTGGTGTCCAGATGCCTAGCCGTACGCGTTTCTCCCTATTTGATCGGCTCGATCGATTACCTCGTAAGATTAAGGTAGGCTACAAGGTCATTAGCGTTCGACCGTATATTCCACGTCCTATACGTTGCTTTCATTGCCAACGCTATGGGCACACTAAGTCATCTTGTAAACTTTCATCGCTTTTTGTCTCACCTGTGGTACCTAAGCCCCGGATGGAGATTGTTTCCTTTTATTGTGTGATCCTCCGAGGTGCACATCCGGCGACTTCTTGTGAATGTCCACGTCTCCTGAATGAGAGGGCCACTCAGGAGCTACGTGCGAAATGGCGCTCTTAAACTGAAGCCTGCGAACTTCATTTGATGGATAGCGTCTTCCGAAATTAATACTTTTAGCTCAGTAGTTACACACCAACTACCAAAGCGGGATCTGAGTAACCAAACATTCCCTGTAGCCTCCGTCGTAGCCGCTCCTCTAGCATTACAGCACCATCTTCCAATCGAGCCCCCTCAGGGCTCACCTTATGTGAGTACGGGTTTTTGGCGCACCCGGGGGTTCCCGAGCCAATCATCGCCACATTCATCCCCTCACCCCCATCCGGTCGAGGTGGGTTCTTCTCGTGACCGGTGGACACAAGGTAGGCTCTCGTGCGTTCTTTGCATTCCATTCATACCGCACCTCATCATCCTTTCTTTCTTCTCTTTTACTTCTGCGCATTTCGCACCATGTCCATTCATTTACGCATCACTTTTTCTTCCTGGCCGGCCTACCTTGCATCCGAAACGCCCACACAGTTTTAGTTTCTTTTATCTTTCTTTTAATCCTCCGTGGACACAGCCTGACGGATACCCGCGCACTGGGTGCGCAGATGGGTGAGTGGGTAATGGCGTCATCCCCACCACCCGTGGTCGTCATGTAGGGTATGTGTTCGTATCCGCTGTTCAACTGCAGTCCCGCGGGGGGAGGCCATTGCATGAGCTGCTGACTTCCGACGGCCATTGGGTCCCTCTGTCTATGTTCTGGGAGGTGTGACCCTGGGGTGAATCTGGTATAGATAGGCCACTCACCCAAGCCGGGGTAACGCCCGGGAAGTCAGAGCCCGAGGTCGGAGACGGTTGCAATGGTGGAGGATTTATTTCGCTATTGAGCACCCTTCCTCCATTAATACCAACAAGCGCCGAAAAGTTTATGTAACAGAAGTGACACCACCGACAACTGGTTGTTACTTGGTCATTTCACGAACCGAAGGACAAAGTTTTGAGAAGGTGAACCCTTTCATCGTTCAAAAGGGCATTAATGCTATTGCTGGTGCCGTTCAGTCCTGCACTCGTCTACGAAATGGTTCCTTATTAGCACAAACGAAATCCGATCAGCAAAGTAAGACCTTGTTGCGCGCCACGCTTCTCCACGGCTATCCCATCCGTGTGGAGAAGCACCGCACATTGAATTCCTGTCGAGGCGTCATTACCACCCATAGCCTCGATGGTATATCGGACGAGGACCTGGTAGAATATCTTACAGACCAGAAGGTGACAGCGGTCCATCGAGTGCAGGCCAAACGCGACGGCGTATTGGTACCCACTCGTACCCTGTTTTTAACATTTGATGTCGTCGATCTGCCCACGAGCATTTCCGCAGGGTACGAACGGATTTCTGTGAGGCCGTATATACCTAGACCTCTACGTTGTTTCAAATGCCAACGTTTTGGGCATACGCAAGTCTCGTGTAAGAGTTTCGTTAACATCTGTGCAACATGTAACCAGCCCTCACACGAAGGTACCTGTTCAACAGCGTTAATTGTAAAGGGTCTCATTCTGCGTCGTTTGCCGACTGTTCGCGGTACTTGGACGAGAAGGCGATCCAGGAGATCCGGGTAAAGGAAAAACTCTCCTTCGCTGAAGCCCGGAGGCGTTATCATGCGCGACAACCTTCACTCCTGCGATCTGGCACATTTAGTTCTGTTGTTGCCTCGCCAGTACCACGAGTAGATGCCGAAACTCAGACCTGGACCTTGACTGGATTAACCGCCACTACCATCCGGCCGTCTATTAAGGCTACAGTTACCAAGCCGTATAAACCTGGTCCCAAGTCAATGAAGTCGCAAGCCGTTGAAAAGAAGCCCAAGCAGAAACTTCGTAGGGAAGATTTTTTGAAAGACCCTCCGCGTGCGCGCGGTAACAAAAGTTCACCTTCTCCTCCTCGGTGGTCGCTGTCCCAGGATGGTCCTGGGACAAGCCGCGCTCAGCGGCACCCTTCACCCATCGCCACCCAGAACCGATTCACGGCGCTTGAATCGGTTTCTGGCACTGAGCGCGTGGGCCCTCCCTCCGAGGAAGCTATGGAGTCTGACCAACTCCATACCAAAAGCCCGAGCCCAAAGGTTAAACAAAAGGTAATTTTAAGCCGCCCTTCTAAATAGACAGTTTATCCCTTTTTTACTTTCTCTACTACGTATAGTAAGTAGGGGAAGTATTGCATTCCACTCAAAAATTCGATACCGAGATTTCACCGGAAATACATGTTTCGAGACCTCCTGAATCCAAAAAAAGCATTTTTGGAAACATGTCCGTGTGTGTGTCTGTGTGTGTGTCTCTGTGTGTGTGTCTGTGTGTGTCTGTGTGTCTGTGAACAGCATAACTCAAAAACGAACAGTCGGATAAGCACCAAACTTGGTATTTAGGTTCCGTATCTTCCAGAGATGCGACACGAAGGTTTTCAAGAAAATCCCCCCATCCCAGACTACCCTTTACATGGAACATTTTTCGAAAATTTTAATGTTCTCAAAAATGGCTCTAACGATTTTGATGAAAATATCATATGTTTAAGATAATGTCATGAGAAATGAAATGTATATCTCGAATTTTCTGGGAATGTCTCCAAAAGTATTCTTCATTGTGAACGACTTTTGCATAACTGGTAAACCATAAGAGATAGACAAAATGTTACTACACAAAAAATGTAGATCGCGTTAAAATACACAACTTATGTCATATACATTTCTTTTGTTGAGTGAACCGTTTTCGAGATATTGCTTGTTATTTCCTTAAATTTTCCAATACTTATACTTTTTCTCAAATTCGTTATTCATTTTTTTATGTCCTGGACATGCAAAGAGAATGGAATGCGCCACATAGCAACCAGCGTTAAAATATTTGACTATCGCTTAAAAGCTACCATATTTCCCTTGCATCTACAAGAAAATTACAAATAAGATTGACATCTCGATATCTCATTAACATGAAGCATATGGAGAATAGGCGTTTGTAAAAATAGATTGTACAAGAGTAGAGAAAGTCATGTGAGTGTAACACATCAGATTTTTCTTAATGGCTATCCTGACCTGGAATGTACGTGGTGTACGATCGCATAGGGCGAAACTGCAACTTTTATTGCGTTCCCATTCGCCTATGGTTGTGTGTTTGCAGGAGACTAAGCTTCGCCCTCACGATCCTTTTGATCTCCGAGGATATACTCCGGTTCGCTACGACCTTGAACCGGAGGAGGGTACTCCTGCTCATGGAGGTGTCATGTTGTTAGTGCGTAACGACGTTCATTTTAAACCCGTCACACTTACATCCGACTTGCAAGCTGTTTCCGTTCGCCTTACACCATTTCTTCTGTTGGGAGATTTTAATGCCCATCACCCACTGTGGGGTTCGCCAAGGGCTTGTTCGAGAGGAACTCTTCTTTCCGACATTTTTTATCAGTTTAATCTTTCCATCCTCAATACAGGTGCACCTACTTTTAGTTCACATTCTTCTGGTACATTCTCTCACCTGGACCTTGCCATTTGCTCACTCCAGCTTGTACGTCGTCTTCAGTGGAACGTCGTCGCTGACACCTACTCCAGCGACCGTTACCCCTGCATCGTTTCTCCTCTGTCGCACCACGTACAGCATTCCAGAGTACCTACCTGGATATTCGCAAACGCCGACTGGAGCTTGTATTCCAGCCTCGTGCATTTTGACGACCAGCCCTTCTCCGACATTAACCAACTAGTGCAGCACCTTACGTCTATTATTTTCTCTGCCGCCGAACGCGCAATACCCCGTTCATCCTCCCAACCTCGGCGGCCACCTGTTCCGTTGTGGAACGAGGATTGTCGGGACGCCGTTCGTGCCCGTAGGACTGCACTTAGGGTGTTTCGGCGACACCCTACACTTGATAATTTGGTGACTTTTAAACAATCGCGCGCCAGGGCTCGTCTCATTATTCGGGATAGCAAGAAGGCATCTTGGGCTCGTTTTGTCGAGTCTTTTAATCGTTTTACGCCTTCATCCGTTGTTTGGGATAAACTTCGTCGCTTCTCAGGTAAAGTGTCACATTGTACTGTTTCTGGCCTTCAGGTTTCTAATGCCACCATAGTGGATCCGGCTGCCATCGCTAATACTCTGGGTGCTGCCTTTGAGGCGGTTTCCAGTTCAGACCATTATTTCGCCGGCTTTCGCTCTATTAAAGCCCGGCTGGATTCCGCATCATATACTTTTCGGTCTGCTAATAATGAATGCTATAACGAACTATTCACAATGAGGGAGCTGGAGCACGCTCTTCATTGCTCTCGGCACTCCGCTCCTGGGCCGGACGGCATTCATGTCCTGATGTTAAAGCACCTTTCAGCCGACAGTAAACTATTTCTCTTACAGGTCTATAACCGTATTTGGCAAGTCGGCATTTTTCCTTCCGTTTGGCGCGAAGCCACCATTGTCCCTATATTTAAGCCTGGGAGGGATCGCCAACTACCTTCCAGCTACCGCCCTATCTCCCTCACCAGTTGCATTTGCAAGGTGATGGAGCGCATGATCAACGGGCGGTTGACATGGTGGCTTGAGTCTCAGAAACTTCTAGCGAACGCTCAGTGCGGGTTTCGTCGCTTTCGCTCTACCGTCGACCATCTGGTGTCCTTGTCGACGCATATTATGAATGGATTTCTGAGAAAGTGTCAAACCGTGGCTGTATTTTTTGACCTGGAGAAAGCTTATGACACTTGTTGGAGGGGCGGCATTTTACGTACACTTCACGATTGGAATATCCGCGGTTGTCTTCCCATATTTCTTCGGGTGTTTATGACGGACCGCGTCTTTCGTGTACGTGTGGGCTCGGTTTTATCTCGTTTTATTCAAGAGAACGGAGTACCGCAGGGCTCTGTACTCAGTGTCACACTTTTTGCGATTGCTATCAACCCCATTGTTGATTGTATTCCACTTGGCATTTCATCGTCCCTTTTGTTGACGATTTCGCTATTTATTGCAGTTCACGGCGGACCTGTCTACTCGAACGCCGTCTCCAGAGCTGTATCGACCGTCTCTACGCCTGGAGTAACGCCAACGGCTTTAATTTCTCCGCCGAGAAATCCGTCTGCATCATCTTCTGGCGCCGGAAGTATTTCCCTCCGCCCTCTCTCCATCTTGGGCCAGGGATACTTCCGTTTGCAGACGAGGCGAAATTTTTGGGGTTGTTTTTTGATAGGAAGTTGTGTTGGACCTCGCACGTTTCCTTTTTAAAAGCAAAGTGTGACTGTTCTCTTAATCTTTTACGTGTTTTAATGGCACATCCTGGGGAACTGATCGGACCGTCCTTTTCCGCCTTTATCGCTCTTTGGTCCGATCCAAGCTTGATTACGGGTGTATTGTTTATTCCTCGGCACGTCCATCTGTGTTACGTCGATTGAATGCCATTCACCATCGTGGCATAAGAGTCGCCACAGGGGCCTTTCCAACTAACCCTGTACCCAGTCTGTACGCAGAAGCTGCAGAGCCTCCGCTGTCCTTCCGGCGTGAGTTGCTTTTGTGCAGCTATGCTTGTCGGCTCTCAAGCTTGCCTAACCGCCCGTCCTTCGATTTATTTTACGAGGATTCGCTTGATCGCCAATATTTCGTTAGCTCCTCTGCATTGCTCCCTCCAGGGGTTCGATTTCGACTGCTACTTCGGCATTTGGACGTTACGGCAGCTCCGGCCCTTACCCGAGGGGAAACGCGCTATCCTCCATGGTCGCGCGCTGAGGCCCACATCCACCTTGGGCTAACGTCGATGCCGAAAAATGCGACCCCTGCTTCTGTTCTTAGATCCGCCTTTTTAGAACTACAGGCGCAGTTCGGGGACTGTCATTTTATATATACTGATGGGTCTACGACTGATGTTGGAGTAGGATGTGCCTTTGTTTTTGGAGTACAGAGTTTTACTTTTCGTTTACCTCGACAAAGTTCAATTTTTACCGCCGAACTTTTAAACATTTATCAATCTGTTTTATACATTCAGCGGGACGACTTACGGCACTGTTTTATTTGTACGGACTCTCTGAGTGCCCTTCAGACTATTCATTCGCTGTACCATTACCACCCAGTCATACAGCGCATACATGACCTGCTCCACTCGCTTGGTGTCTCTGGCATCAGCGTGTCTTTCATGTGGATTCCAGGTCATGTGGGCATCTCAGGTAATGAGTCTGCCGACACCGCTGCGAAATCGGCGATTTTATTACCCAGATGTTTTACTTCTGTTGTTCCCTCGTCAGATTCGTGTGTTATTTTACGTCGCCGCATCCTCGCGCTGGCGCGATGAGTGGACGGCCCTCCGGGGGAACAAGTTGCGGGAGGTTAAGCCTTTCCTGTTGCTCTGGGGTACCTCTTCTCGTTCTTGTCGTCGGGAAGAGGTAATTTTAGCTCGTCTACGGATTGGACATTGTGTTTTTAGTCATAGGTATTTGCTCAGTTGTGACCCCGCACCACTCTGTGGGCAGTGTGACGTGCCCTTAACGGTGCGTCACATTTTAACAGAGTGTCAGGTTTTAGCTGCATTGCGTGCTCGTGTGGGTCTGCCTGTTGGCCTAGCCAACGTTTTGGCAGACGACACGCGTGCTGTAGAATGTGTTTTACGTTTTATTCATGACAGTGATTTTAATCTGGGTATTTAATGCGTTGGGCGTCTGTTAGCTTAGTACTTTTATTCTGTCTGTTTTTATGGGAACTCTTATCCCCAGTGGACACATGGCGCTCATGTCCCTGCATTCTACAGTTCCTGACACGTTTTAATCTTTTATTGCCTATGCTTTTAGTGTGTTGGTTTTTCAGAACTTTGTATTGTTCTTGTTATTATTGTTGTTATTGTTATTGTTATTATTGTTATTATTGTTGTTATTGGTATTATTGTTATTGTTCTATTGTTAGTTTTAGCTTTTTGAACATCGCGGGTTTGTGTCCCGTTTTTAACTATGCGGTTCTTTTACCTGTTTTATATTTTGACCTTATCTTTTATACATTGTAAGGGCGCTGATGACCGTAGCAGTTTAGCGCCCTTAAACCGCATATCATCATCACCCTTCACTGACGTTAACCGAATGGTGTAGCAGCTTGCGTCTACGATTCTATCTGCCGCCGAACGCACAATTCCCCGTTCGTCCTCTCACCCTCGACGGATTCCTTTTCCTTGGTGGAACGGGGAGTGTCTGGTTACAGTTCGTGCCCGTGGAACTGGACCTAGGGTGCTTCGGCGACACCCCACACTTGTTAATTTGGTTACTTTTAAACAATCTCGCGCCAGGCTCGTTGCATTATGCAGGATAGCAAGAAGGTATCTTGGACTCGTTTTGTCGAGTCTTTTAATCGCTTCACACCTTCCTGTGTTAGGGATAAACTTCGTTGCTTCTCCGGTAAAGTGTAGCATTATACTGTGTCTGGCCTTCAGGTTTCCAATGGAACCATAGTGGATCCGGCTGCCATTGTTAACACTCTGGGTGCTGCCTTTGAGGCGGTTTCCAATTCTGCCCATTATTCCGCCGGATTTCGCAATCTCACAGACCGGCTGGATTCGGAGACCTACAATTTCCGGTCTGCTAATACCGAGTGTTATAACGCACCTTTCACAATGTGGGTGCTGAAGCACGCGCCCCCATTGCTCTAGGCACTCCGCTCCTGGATCGGACAGCATTCATGTCCTGATGTTAATCAACCTTCCAGCCTACAATAAAGTCTTTCTCTTACAGGTCTATAACCGTATTTGGCAAGACGGCTTTTTTGCTTCCGTTCGGCGCGAAGCCAGCATAGTCCCTATCCTTAAGCCTGGGAAGGAGCGACAACTACCTTCCAGCTACCGCCCTATCTTCGTCACCAGTTGCATTTGCAAGGTGATGGAGCGCATGATCAACGGGCGGTTGGCATGGTGGCTTGAGTCTCAGAAACTTCTAGCGAACGCTCAGTGCGGATTTCGTCGCCATCGCTCTACCTTCGATCATCTGGTGTCTCTGTCGACGCATATTATGAACGGATTTCTGAGAAAGTGTCAAACTGCCTGTGTTTTTTGACCTGGTGAAAGCTTATGACACTTGTTAGAGGGGCGGCATTTTACGTATACTCCACGCATGGAATATACACCGTCGCCTTCCCATTTTTCTCCCGGAGATTATGACGTAATGCGTCTATCGTGTACTTGTGGGGTCGGTTTTTTCTAGTCGTTTTATTCAAGAGAACGGTGTACCGCAGGCTCTGTACTGAGTGTCACACTCTTTGCGACTGCTATCAACCCGTTAAGTGTATCCCCCCTGGCATTTCATCTTCCGTTTTCGTTGACGATTTTGCCATTTATTGCAGTTCACGGCGGACCTGAATGCTCCAACGGCGTCTCCAGAGATGTATCGACCGTCTCTACGTCTGGATTAACGCCAACGGCTTAAAATATCCGCCGAGAAATCAGTCTGTGTGAATTTCTGGCGCCGAAGGACCTTCCCTTCGCCCTCTCTCCATCACGGGCCAGTTTGTCCTTTTGCAGGGGAGGTGAAAATTTTGTGGTTGATGTTTGATTGGAAGTTGAGCTGAAATTCGCACATTTGCTTTTTAAGAGCACAGTGTGACCGTTATCTTAATGTTTTTTTTAAGTGGCACATCCTGGGGAGGTTATTGAACCATTCTTCTGCGTCTTTATCGCTCATTGGGCCGATCCAAACTTGATTACCGCCCGTTGTCTATTCATCGGTGCGTCCATGTGTGTTACGTCGCTTGAATGCCATTCACCATAGTGGCATAAGACTCGCTAGGGAGCTTTTAAACTAGCCCTGTAGACAGTCTGTACGCTGAAGCTGCAGAACCTCCGCTGCCTTTCAGATGTGAGATACTTTTATGCAGCTATGCATGTCGACTCTCAAAGTTGCTTGACCAGCCGTCCTTTGAGTTAGTTTTGGAGTATTCGCTTGTACGGCAATATTTAGTTGGCTCCTCTGTATTGCTCCCTCCAGGGTTTCGTTTTCGCCAGCTCCTTCGGCATTTGGACGTTACGCCAGCGTCGATCCTTCCCAGGGGGAAACGCCATTTCCTCCGTGGTTGAGCTACCAGGAGGTTCCCGAGCCAATCATCGCCATCATCATCCTTCCACCCTCATCCGGTCGAAGTGGGTTCGTTGTCGTGACTGGGGGACTCAAGGTAGGCTCTCGTGCGTTCTATGCATTTCATTCCATGTCGCCCCTCGCCATCGTTTCTTTCTTCTCTTCTTTTAATGCACATTTCGCCCCACGCCCATTCATCTACACATCTTTGTTACTTCTTCGCCGGCCTACCTTGGGGCGAAACGCCCACACGCGTTTAGTTACTTTTATCTTTTTATTTAAATCCTCCGTGGACACAGCCTGACGGATACCCGCGCACGAGGTGCGCAGCTGGGTGAGTGGGTAATGGCGTCATCCCCACCACCCGGGGTCGTCATGTAGGGTTTGTGTTCGTATCTGCTGTTCAACTGCAGTCCCGCGGGGGGCCATTGCATGAGCTGCTGACTTCTGACGGCGATTGGGTCCCTCTGTCTATGTTCTGGGAGGTGTGACCCTGGGGTGAGATAGGTATGGATAGGGCACTCACCCAAGCCGGGGTAACGCCCGGGAAGTCAGAGCCCGGGGTCGGAGACGGTTGCAATGGTGGAGGATTTTTTTTTCGCTATGGAGCTCCCTTTCTCCATTATAAATAAAAAGCGCCGAAAAGTTAATGTAACAGAAGTAGCACCGCCAACAGCTGGTTGTTACTTAGTGATTGCCCGTACAGAGGAAGGACAATAATTCGAGGTGAACCCTTTTATCATCCTAAAGGGCATTGACTCAATTGCTGGAACTGTTCATTCCTGCACTCGCCTACGTGACGGTTCATTGTTGGTTCAGAGTACGTCCGATCAACAAAGTAAGACCTTGTTGCTTGCCACGCTTCTCCACGGTTATCCCATCCGTGTTGAGATGCACCGCACCTTGAATTCCTGTCGAGGCGTTGTCACCACTCAGCCTCGATGGTATATCGGACGATGACCTGGTAGAATATCTTGCAGACCAGAAGGTGACAGCGGTTCATTGAGTGCAGGCCAAACGCGACGGCGTATTGGTACCCACTCGTACCCTGTTTCTAACATTTGATGGCGTCGATCTGCCCACGAGCATTTCAGAAGGGTACGAACGGATTGCTGTGAGGCCTTATATTCCTAGACCTCTGCGTTGTTTCAAATGCCAATGTTTTGGTCATACGCAAGTCTCCTGTAAGAGTGCCGTTACCATCTGTGCATCATATAGCGAACCCTCAGACGAAGGTACCAGTTCAACAGCCCCGTCTGCGTTAATTGTAAAGGGTCTGGCACATTTAGTTCTGTTGTTGCCTCGCCGGGTACAACGAGTAGATGCCGGAACTCAGACCTGGACCATGACTGCATTGAGCGCCACTACCATCCGGCCGTCCATTAAAGTTAGTTACCAAGTCCTATAAACCTGGTCCAAACTCTATGAAGTCGCAAGCCGCTGAAAGGAACCAAAGCAGAAACCTCGTAGGGAAGATTTTCTGAAGGAACCTCCGCGTGCGCGCGGTAAGAAAAGTTCTACCTTCTTCTAATTGATAGTTGGTATTGTTGTAATTGATAGTTGGTATTGTTGTAATTGATAGTTGGCATTGTTGTAATTGATAGTTGGTATTGTTCACCTTATCCTCCTCGGAGGTCGCAGTCCCAGGAAGCTCCTGGGACAAGCCGCGCTCAGCGGCACCCCTGACCCGTCGCCATCCAGAACCGATTCACGGTTTCTGGCTCTGAGCGCGTGGGCCCTCCCTTCGAGGAGGCTATGGAGTCTAACCAACTCCATTCCAAAAGCCCGAGCCCAAGGGTTAAACAAAAGGTAATTTTAAGCCGCCCTTTTGAGTAGACAGTTTATCCCTTTTTCTTAATGGCTATCGTGATCTTGAATATACCTGGTATACCATCGCATAGGGGGAACTGCAACTTTTACTGCGTTGCCATTCGCCTATGGTGGTGTGTTTGCAGGAGACTAAGCTTCGTCCTTATGATCCTTTTGATCTGCGAGGATGTACTCCGGTTCTCTACGACCTTGAGCTGGAGCAGGGTGCTCCTGCCCATGGAGGTGTCATGATATTAGTGCGTAGCGACGTTCATTTTCAAACTCGCTCTTACGTCCGACTAGCAAGCTGTTGCCGTAACTGTTGAATTACCCGGCGTTTTCTTTTCTGTTTTCTCTGTCTATTCACCTCCATCGTCTCCCCTCGCTCCCGCGGACATTCGAGCTCTCCTGTCCGCTCTCCCAGCACCATTTCTGCTGTTGAGAGATTTTAATGCCCATCACCCCCTGTGGGGTTCGCCAAGGGCTTGTGCGAGGGCAACAGTTGTTTTCAATTTTTTACCATTTCGATCTCTCCATCCTCAATACCGGTGAACCTAGTTTTATTTCTGATTATCTGGTACATTCTCTCACCTGGACCTAGCCGTTTGCTCAATCCAGCTTGCTCGTCGTCTGCAGTGGAACGTCGCCGCTGACACCTACTCCAGCGACCATTACCCTGCGTCGTTTCTCTTCTATCTCACCACGTCCAGCATTCCAGAGTACCTACCCGGATATTCAGAAAAGCCGACTGGAGCTTGTATTCCAGCCTCGTGCAGTTTGACGATCAGCCCTTCGCCGACAATAACCAAGTAGTGAAGCACCTTACGTCTACGATTTTCTCTGCCGCCGAACGTCCAATTCCCCGTTCATCCTCTCAACCTCGGCGACCGCCTGTTCCGTAGTGGAACGAGGATTGTCGGGACGCCGTTCGTGCCCGTAGAACTGCACTTAGGATGTTTCGGCGACATACTACACTTCATAATTAGGTGACTTAAACAATCGCGCGCCAGGGCTTGTCGCATTATTCAGGAATGCAAGAAGGCATCGTGACTCGTTTTGTCGAGTCTTTTAATCGCTTTACGCCTTCATCTGTTTGGGATAAACTTCGCCACTTCTCAGGTAAAGTGTCGCGTTTTACTGTTTCTGGTCTTCAGGTTTCCAATGCCACCATAGTGGATCCGGGTGCCATCGTTAACACTCTTGGTCCTGCTTTTGAGGTGGTTTCCAGTTCAGACCATTATTCCGCCGGCTTTCGCTCTATCAAAGACCGGCTGGATTCCGACACTTTTAATTTTCGGTCTCCTAATAATGAGTGTTATAATGAACTTTTCACAATGAGGGAGCTGGAGCGCGCTCTTCATTGCTGTAGGCACTCCGCTCCTGGCCCGGACGGCATTCATGTCCTGATGTTAAAGAACCTTTCAGCCGACAGTAAACTCTTTCTCTTACAGGTCTATAACCGTATTTTTTTTTCTGTTTATTTACTCTTTCAATTTTCATACAATAGTGTACAAATTCCGTCTCCTCTACAACTCATTAGCACATACAAGTATTTTTTTTTAAAAAAGATTAGATAACATCTATCTCAAAAGGATTTACAATAATTCTTATATTATTTTGACAATTCCATGTTTCTTTACAGTATTAATTTTCTCTTCTGAATGTATATAAATTTCTAAAAGTCTGTTTTATTGTCTTATAGATTGTATTTGATTGAGTATGTGGGTCGAATGCCTGATTCAAATTTTCTAAATTTTACTGTCCTACACTTGCACCGTTTCCTGTTTTTTGGGGGGGATTTTATTAGGAAAACTTAATCGTAAAGAAAATACATTTAAAAATTAAAATTCTTCTTTACAAAAGCCCCTTCTTAAAGAGAGAGAACATCTAAGTTATGGCCGATTAACAACAGTGTCTCGCATTTTTTCCTTTTTAGTCGTGTCCGGTGGTCTCTCAGAAAGGTCTCGAGACCTCGCACGCTTGGAGCGGGATCTTTCAGCATGTAATGGAGATACCCCATTACAAGCCATACTTGGGCAAAAACATAACGCGGAATCTGTTTATCGAGTTGTAAGATAGCCCTATTAATAGTATTGGGGTTCTCCGACATAGTAATGCAGCGGATTTTATGTTTGATCCATTGCCAAGTTTCAGGAATATAGGTTGTGAACCGGTGATGAAGGGTATCAATATTGCGGCAACGGTTACAATATGGCGAATTACAAATATTATGTCGATATTGTTTTTCTGCTGTGGGTATTATGGCATTTAGGATCTTGTAGGCGGAGGCCTTCCAGTCCGTCGAAATCTCGGTGTATCGAAAAACCCGCCAGATATTCTTCCACGGTATGTTAGGATATTTATCCTCTATAGTAGGAGTAGAGGAGCGTCTCAACAGAAGATGATACAGCTGCTTCGTAGTAGGAAATGGACCTCCAGAGAAATAACTCTGAGGTAAACTGGCAATGCATTTCACCGTTCGGCGAAAAATGGCATGACGCATTAGGTTTCCATTACTGGACTGAAGTTGTTTATTGTCCTTTAATAGTCCCAGATTGTACAACGTTTTAATCAACAACGCTGAACACTTTTCAGATACTGCCATTAGTCCGAGACCTCCACTAGTGATGGGACGCCAGAGTTGAGACTTCGCCACCTTGTACATATGGCCACTCCACATATAATAGGACACTGCTAATTCAATGCGTTGGGATATCTCCGTTGGCAGGGGTAGTACTTGTGCCAGATACCATAACTTAGACAATGCAAACAGGTTAACAAACCAGGCTCTTTGAAGTATATTGAGGTTTCTACTTTGGTGGTGGTGTAAAGTGTAGCGGATTTGATGTAGTAAAGATGTCCAGTTTAAACTTATCATTTCAGAGACATTCGATATAATTTGGAGGCCTAGAACAGTGACGTGGTCCTTGATGGGTATTTCCGCCAGAGTTAATATCCTAGGCCATCTCCCAAAAGGTAGTAATGAGGATTTCTGATAATTAATCTTCGCAGAAGATGCGTGTTCATAAACTTGTAATATGTGAGGGAGCAAATACAACTGTTGCCTATGACGGAGGAACAAGGTCATATCATCGGCATAGGTCTTTATAGTGAGTAAACCTGTCGACATAGCAGCTGAAAATACATGTTTCATCATCATTCGAACCAACGGTTCAGTACAAATTGTAAATAACAACATAGACAAGGGGCATCCTTGACGTATACCACTCAAAATAGGAATAGGCCTAGTGAAATATCCATTTATGTGTATCCTGGAGTAGGCAGAGGTGTATGTTAATTTAACGGCAGTGAGGAGGCGGTCAGGAATATTCATGCACTGTAAGACACCAAATAAGTAGTCATGATCTACATTATCAAATGCCGTCTCAAGGTCCAGTGACAAAAGAGCTGCCTCTTCCTCAGGATGTTCCTCCATATATATAACTGCATCACGTAGTTGTACCAAGTTATGGGTTAATTTTCTACCCGGAATTCCACAGGTTTGTTCAGGACCAATCAATGTTGGCAGTACTTGGCGCAGTCTGTTCGCTATAATTTTCGTAAAAATCTTAAAATCAGTATTCAGCAGCGTAATTGGCCTATAGCTGGTAAAGTATCGGGGCCTAAGACGTTTTGGAATTAAAATCACAATGCCTTCGTTTAATCCTGACAAGTTTTCGCGCATTTCAAAAATGGCATTCATCAACTGTAACATGCGGTCTTTAATAATGGGCCAAAATACTTTGTAGAATTTATAGCTAATTCCATCCGGTCCTGGTGCAGAATTGTTACTCGCCTTAAAAATTGCCTCTCGAAGTTCATCCATAGTAATGGGTGCTTCCAAACCATCTGGGTCTACATCAACTAAAGTTCGGTCAATAGCTTTATAGAGGACTTCTTTAGAGGAATTAAGAGTAAGGCGTTGTCCATATTGCCTTCGAAAATGCTCCTCGGCCCCTCTGAGAATCTCAGATGTGGTGTGTAGTGGAGTATCATCATGAGTGAGAATATCAGACATGAATTTACGTTGATGTCGGTTCTTCTCCGAAGCCACATGATACAAGGCAGCACGCTCATCGTCTGTAATAGAGAATGCGCGGGATCGTACCTGTATACCATCCATAATTGATTCTTGAATTTTGTTAATTCTTCGTCGAATCGCTGACAGTCTGGCAGTAAGTTCATTGCCGGCATGCTGTTGTCCTGTCAAATCATGTAATAACGCATAGTAATAATGTAGCATGGTAGCTCGTTCATTTGCCTTAGCTTTACCAACAGATTTGAAAAATGACTGTATGGCAGGCTTATAAATCAAAAGCCACTGCAGAAGATCATTGTAGCGAGATCTATTCGCTCTGAGGGTAACGCTATCCCAAATCATACGAAACTGTAGTTGCACTTCATCATTATATAAGAGAGCATTGTTTAATTTCCAGTAACGTCTGCCAAAAATGGGTAAAGGGGTGGTTGCTGCTACTTTAACAATTAGAGCGTGATGGTCACTTACTGCAGTAGCAACAACAGCAGCACTCCGAATGTTGTTTCTATGAAGTGCATTGACATACATCCTATCAAGTCGTGATGCTGAATTATGACGATAATACGTGTAGCGTACTGTATTACCATGTAACAATTCCCATGTATCAGTCAATTGCAATTCACTACATAGCCGTTGTAACGCAGGAGATGGATGATATAGCCCTCGTTGATCCTTGGCATGTAATACACAGTTAAAGTCGCCACCCAGTAACAAATAGCTGTATCTTTGGTGGAAAAAGAATGGCATATGAGCGTCAATAAAGGCTTCACGTTCACGCCGTTTGTTGGAGCCAGAAGGCAAATAAACGTTAACTACTAAGGTATCGTTGTCGATAATAATATTTAAAATTCGTCCGCTAGGATGCAACTCTTGATGAGTTATGTTCAAAGCAGCTCTGTATATTATCGGTGTACCCCTATTGTCGTCACCCACATTACAAATATAATTATATTGAGGACCAAGGAAATTGAAATTGTCAATGTTTACCTCTTGTAATAGCAATATATCAATATCATTATTGTAAATAAAACTCTTCAAGAGCTGTTGCTTAGTGGCATTGCGAATACCATTAATATTTAATGAAGCATAAATTCGTGTATAAGACATGAAAATGAAGAAGAAAATGCATAACAAGCAAGGAAGAAAGAAAAGATAGCGTATCATGACAGGGAAGTGTTTTCAGCTGACTCACTCTCAAAGGATGCACGCGTTTTCTCTTTCTTTCTGCTACCAGAGGTGAGTCCACCATTGCTACTTTCCGTGCGTCTCTTTTTTATACGGGGGTCACGGCTACTACAAGAAGCGCTATCAGTCGTGGTGCTCAGTATGTTTATATCACTATTTTGCAGGCCTGCTGTACCGGCGCAATATTTACAGCGTCAGGTTCTTCCTCGGAGTGTTCCTCTTCCATCATTACAGCGCATAAGGTCGACATTACCATATCCGTTTCCATGCCATCATCAGCAAAGGCTGTAGAATGAGACAAAGTCACATCCGCTTTTGCAATCAAATTACATGGTATTTTGCTTTCGACAGCACTATCTTTTCCGGACGAATCGGACATAGTGACTTGCTCCTGCGTATTACTTGACATCTCTGTCGAGTGCACAACTGTTACCTTCTCAATATCTAGCGGTACCCGTTTAATGGGGAACTCGCCCTGTACTAACTGCGACCACGTGAGAGCGTGTGTGGTGCGTGGTGTCTGTGTAATTACCCTTCTTCTTGGACATGTGGTACGTAAATGTCCCGTGCCGTTACACAATGCACACGTTATAGGTTGACCTTCATAGCTTATAAAGCTTTTAACTCCAGCAATATCTATATATGATGGAATATGCTTTTGCAAATCCATCTTTGCTGTTCGTACTCCATTACTAATTTGGTATCTAAGATGGGGACCCCAAGTATCCATAGTCAATGATATCACCGTACCATAAGTTTCCAGTTGCTTTCTAATAAATTCTGGGTTGAGATCCTTCGGTAAATGGTACAGTTTCACAATACGAAATCCTAGTCCTGCAGTTGATCGTAACCTTGCTTCTCTGCCCATTACTATGAATAAAAATTGACTCACCGTTGGTGTCCGTGATGGCTTTTTTGACTTTCATCTCTTCTTTACATTGGATATATAGTTGTCTGGTATAATTATTTAGCTGAATCATCTCTAAATCATCTTCTTCAAAACGAAAAACATCGTAAATCCATTCGTGTAGTTCATACGGCGAAGGCTTTGGAACATCGCGCTCCACAAAGGTCACTACTAAAGTATTCTTCCTTTCTACAAACATGTTTTGATACCAAGAAACTCGAATCTAATTTCGAAAATGTCGAATTTTAGTAATTTGTACACAAACAAAGCTTGTGTAAAATGACACGTAGCAACAGCGGTAACAGAAATAAAGTAGGTCACGGAGCTAAGCACACAGTGCAACCTGCCTCTCCACTCGCACAAGCGAGACTGATTTGGCAAGACGGCTTTTTTCCTTCTGTTTGGCGCGAAGCCACCGTTGTCCCTATACTTAAGCCTGGGAAGGATCGCCAACTTCCTTCCAGCTACCGCCCTATCTCCGTCACCAGTTGCGTTTGCAAGGGGATGGAGCGCATGATTAACGGGCGGTTGACATGGTGGCTTGAGTCTCAGAAACTTCTAGGGACCTCTCAGTGCGGATTTCGCCGCCATCGCTCTACCGTCGACCATCTGGTGTCCCTGCCGACGCATATTATGAATGGATTTCTGAGAAAGTGTCAAACGGTGGCTGTATTTTTTGACCTGGAGAAAGCTTATGACACTAGTTGGAGGGACGGCATTTTAGTACACTTCACGCATGGAATATCCGCGGTCGTCTTCCCAAATTTCTTCGGGAGTTTATGACGTGTACGTGTGGGCTCGCTTTTATCTAGTCGTTTAATTCAAGAGAACGGAGCACCTCAGGGCTCTGTACTCAGTGTCACACTTTTTGCGATAGCTAACAACCGCATTATTGATTGTATTCCAGCATTTCATCGTCCCTTTTCGTTGACGATTTTGCCGTTTATTATAGCGAACGGCGGACCTGTCTCCTCGAACGCCGTCTCCAGAGCTGTATACACCGTCTCTACGCCTGGAGTAACGCTAACGGCTTTAATTTCTCCGCCGAGAAATCCGTCTGCATCAACTTCTGGCGCCGCAAGGCTTTCCCTCCGCCCTCTCTCCATCTTGGGTCGGAGGTTATTCCATTTGCACACGACGTGAAATGTTTGGGGTTGGTCTTTGACCGGAAGCTGAGCTGGACTTCACACGTTTCCTTTTTAAAAGCAAAGTGTGACCGTTCTCTTAGTATTTTACGTGTTTTAAGTGACACATCCTGGGGAGCTGATCGGACTGTCCTTCGCCTTTATCGCTCTTTGGTCCGATCCAAGCTTGATTACGGGTGTATTTATTCGTCGGCACGTCCCACTGTTTTACGTCGATTGAATGCCATTCACCATCGTGGTCCCCCTTAGGGGCTCACCTTTTGTGAGTACGCGTTAGGCGCACCCGGGGTACCCGAGCCAATCATCGCCGTCATCATCCTTCCACCCCCGTCCGGTCGAGGTGGGTTCGTTCTCGTGGCCGGGGGAATCAAGGTAGGCTCTCGTGCGTTCTGTGCATTTCATATCATGTCGCCCCTCGCCATCGTTTCTTTCTTCGCTTTTACTTCTGCACATTTCGCACCACGTCTATTCATTTACGCATCTCTTTTTCTTCCTCGCCGGCCTACCTTGCATCCGAAACGCCCACACAGTTTTAGTTTCTTTTATCTTTCTTTTAATCCTCCGTGCACACAGCCTGACGGATACCCGCGCACCAGGTGCGCAGCTGGGTGAGTGGGTAATGGCGTCATCCCCACCATCCGGGGTCGTCATGTAGGGTTTGTGTTCGTATCCGCTGTTCAACTGCAGTCCCGCGGGGGAGCCATTGCATGAGCTGTTGACTTCTGACGGCGATTGGGTCCCTCTGTCTATGTTCTGTGAGGTGTGACCCTGGGGTGAGTCCGGTATAGATAGGCCACTCACCCAAGCCGGGGTAACGCCCGAGAAGTCAGAGCCCGAGGTCGGAGACGGTTGCAATGGTGGAGGATTTATTTCGCTATGGAGCACCCTTCCTCCATTAATACTAACAAGCGCCGAAAAGTTTATGTAACAGAAGTGACACCACCGACAACTGGTTGTTAATTGGTCATTTCACGAACCGAAGAAGGACAAAGTTTTGAGAAGGTGAACCCTTTCATCATTCAAAAGGGCATTGATGCTATTGCTGGTGCGGTTCAGTCCTGCACTCGTCTACGGAATGGTTCCTTATTAGCCCAAACGAAATCCGATCAGCAAAGTAAGACCTTGTTGCGCGCTACGCTTCTCCACGGCTATCCCATCCGTGTGGAGAAGCACCGCACATTGAATTCCTGTCGAGGCGTCATTACCACCCATAGCCTCGATGGTATATCGGACGAGGACCTGGTAGAATATCTTGCAGACCAGAAGGTGACAGCGGTCCATCGAGTGCAGGCCAAACGCGACGGCGTGTTGGTACCCACTCGTACCCTGTTTATTACATTTGATGGCGTCGATCTGCACACGAGCATTTCCGCAGGGTACGAACGGATTTCTGTGAGGCCTTATATTCCTAGACCTCTGCGTTGTTTTAAATGCCAACGTTTTGGGCATACGCAAGTCTCCTGTAAGAGTGCCGTTAACATCTGTGCAACATGTAGCCAGCCCTCACACGAAGGTACCTGTTCAACAGCCCCCGTCTGCGTTAATTGTAAAGGGTCTCATTCTGCTTCGTTTGCCGACTGTCCGCGGTACTTGGACGAGAAGGCGATCCAGGAGATCCGAGTAAAGGAAAAACTCTCCTTCGCTGAAGCCCGGAGGCGTTACCATGCGCGCCAACCTTCACTCCTGCGATCTGGCGCATTTAGTTCTGTTGCCTCGCCAGTACCACGAGTAGATGCCGAAACTCAGACTTGGACCATGACAGGATTAACCGCCACTACCATCCGGCCGTCAATTAAAGCTACTGTTACCAAGCCCTATAAACCTGGTCCAAAATCAATGAGGTCGCAAGCCGCTGAGAAGAAGCCCAAGCAGAAACTTCGTAGGGAAGATTTTTTGAAAGACCCTCCGCGTGCGCGCGGTAACAATAGTTCACATTCTCCTCGGAGGTCGCTGTCCCAGGAAGGTCCTGGGACAAGCCGCGCTCAGCTGCACCCCTCACCCATTGCCACCCAGAACCGATTCACGGCGCTTGAATCGGTTTCTGGCACTGAGCGCGTGGGCCCTCCCTCCGAGGAAGCTATGGAGTCTGACCAACTCCATACCAAAAGCCCGAGCCCCAAGGTTAAACAAAAGGTAATTTTAAGCCGCCCTTCTAAGTAGACAGTTTATCCCTTTTTTCTTAATGGCTATCCTGACCTGGAATGCACGTGGTGTACGATCGCATAGGGCGGAACTGCAACTTTTATTGCGTTCCCATTCGCCTATGGTCGTGTGTTTGCAGGAGACTAAGCTTCGCCCTCACGATCCTTTTGATCTCCGAGGATATACTTCGGTTCGCAACGACCTTGAACCGGGGGAGGGTACTCCTGCTCATGGAGGTGTCATGTTGTTAGTGCGTAACGACGTTCATTTTAAACCCGTCACACTTACATCCGACTTGCAAGCTGTTGCCGTTCGCCTTCACTTACCCAGCTTTTTGTTTTCTGTTTGCTCTGTGTATTCCCCTCCAGCGTCTCCTCTCGCTCCCGCGGACATTCGAGCTCTCCTGTCCGCTCTCCCAACACCATTTCTTCTGTTGGGAGATTTTAATACCCATCACCCACTGTGGGGTTCGCCAAGGGCTTGTGCGAGAGGAACTCTTCTTTCCGCCATTTTTTATCAGTTCAATCTTTCCATCCTCAATACAGGTGCACCTACTTTTATTTCAGATTCTTCTGGTACATTCTCTCACCTGGACTATGCCGTTTGCTCACTCCAGCTTGCACGTCGTCTTCAGTGGAACGTCGTCGCTGACACCTACTCCAGCGACCATTACCCCTGCAACGTTTCTCTTCTGTCGCACCACGTACAGCATTCCAGAGTACCTACCTGGATATTCGAAAAAGCCGACTGGAGCTTGTATTCCAGCCTCGTGCATTTTGACGACCAGCCCTTCTCCGACATTAACAAACTAGTGCAGCACCTTACGTCTATTATTTTCTCTGCCGCCGAACGCGCAATACCCCGTTCATCCTCTCAACCTCGGCGACCACCTTTTCCGTGGTGGAACGAGGATTGTCGGGACGCCGTTCGTGCCCGTAGGACTGCACTTAGGGTGTTTCGGCGACACCCTAACTTGATAATTTGGTGCCTTTTAAACAATCGCGCGCCAGGGTTCGTCGCATTATTCAGGACAGCAAGAAGGCATCTTGGGCTCGTTTTGTCTAGTCTTTTAATCGTTTTACGCCTTCATCCGCTGTTTGGGATAAACTTCGTCGCTTCTCAGGTAAAGTGTCACATTGTACTGTTTCGGGCCTTTAGGTTTCTAATGCCACCATAGTGGATCCGGCTGCCATCGCTAACACTCTGGGTGCTGCCTTTGAGGCGGTTTCCAGTTCAGACCATTATTCCGCCGGCTTTCGCTCTATTAAAGACCGGCTGGATTCCGCATCATATACTTTTCGGTCTGCTAATGATGAATGCTATAACGAACTATTCACAATGAGGGAGCTGGAGCACGCTCTTCATTGCTCTCGGTACTCCGCTCCTGGACGGAACGACATTCATGTCCTGCTGTTAAAGAACCTTTCAGCCGACGGTAAACTATTTCTCTTACAGGTCTATAACCGTATTTGGCAAGACGGCATTTTCCCTTCCGTTTGGCGCGAAGCCACTATTGTCCCTATACTTAAACCTCGGAAGGATCGCCAACTACCTTCCAGCTACCGCCCTATATCCCTCACCAGTTGCATTTGCAAGGTGATGGAGCGCATGATCAACGGGCGGTTGAAATGGTGGCTTGAGTCTCAGAAACTTCTAGCGAACGCTCAGTGCGGGTTTCGTCGCTATCGCTCTACCGTCGACCATCTGGTGTCCTTGTCGACGCATATTATGAATGGATTTCTGAGAAAGTGTCAAACCGTGGCTGTATTTTTTGACCTGGAGAAAGCTTATGACACTTGTTGGAGGGGCGGCATTTTACGTACACTTCACGCATGGAATATCCGCGGTCGTCTTCCCATATTTCTTCGGGAGTTTATGACGGACCGCGTCTTTCGTGTACGTGTGGGCTCGGTTTTATCTGGTCGTTTTATTCAAGAGAACGGAGTACCGCAGGGCTCTGTACTCAGTGTCACACTTTTTGCGATTGCTATCCACCCCATTGTTGATTGTATTCCACCTGGCATTTCGTCGTCCCTTTTTGTTGACGATTTCGCTATTTATTGCAGTTCACGGCGGACCTGTCTACTCGAACGCCGTCTGCAGAGCTGTATCGACCGTCTCTACGCCTGGAGTAACGCCAACGGCTTTAAATTCTCCGCCGAGAAATCCGTCTGCATCAACTTCTGGCGCCGGAAGTATTTCCCTCCGCCCTCTCTCCATCTTGGGCCAGGGATACTTCCGTTTGCAGACGAGCCGAAATTTTTGGGGTTGATTTTTGATAGGAAGTTGTGTTGGACCTCGCTCGTTTCCTTTTTAAAACTAAGTGTGACCGTTCTCTGAATATTTTACGTGTTTTAAGTGGCACATCCTGGGGAGCTGATCGGACCGTCCTTCTTCGCCTTTATCGCTCTTTGGTCCGATCCAAGCTTGATTACGGGAGGATTGTTTATTTGTCGGCACGTCCATCTGTGTTACGTCGATTGAATGCCATTCACCATCGTGGCATAAGAGTCGCTACAGGGGCCTTTCCAACTAGCCCTGTACCCAGTCTGTACGCAGAAGCTGCAGAGCCTCCGCTGTCCTTCCGGCGTGAGATGCTTTTGTGCAGCTATGCTTGTCGGCTCTCAAGCTTGCCTAACCGCCCGTCCTTCGATGTATTTTACGCGGATCCGCTTGATCGCCAATATTTCGTTAGCTCCTCTGCATTGCTCCCTCCAGGGGTTCGATTTCGACTGCTACTTCGGCGCTGAGGCCCACATCCACCTTGGGCTAACGTCGATGCCGAAAAATGCGACCCCTGCTTCTGTTCTTAGATCTAGATTCTTTTTAGAACTACAGGCGCAGTTCGGGGACTGTCATTTTATATATACTGATGGGTCTAAGACTGATTTTGGAGTAGGATGTGCCTTTGTTTTAGGTGTACAGAGTTTTGCTTTTCGTTTACCTCGACAATGTTCAAGTTTTACCGCCGAACCTTTTAGCGTTTATCAATCTGTTTTATACATTCAGCGGCACGACTTACGTCACTGTTTTATTTGTACGGACTCTCTGAGTGCCCTTCAGACTATTCATGCGCTGTACCATTACCACCCACTCGTACAGCGCATACATGACCTGCTCCACTCGCTTGGTGTCTCTGGCATCAGCGTGTCCTTCATGTGGATTCCAGGTCATGTGGGCATCTCAGGTAATGAGTCTGCCGACGCCGCTGCGAAATCGGCGATTTTATTACCCAGATTTTTTACTTCTGTTGTTCCCTCGTCAGATTCGTGTGTTATTTTACGTCGCCGCATCCTCTCGTGCTGGCGCGATGAGTGGACGGCCCTCCGAGGGAACAAGTTGCGGGAGGTTAAGCCTTTCCCGTTGATCTGGGGTACCTCTTCTCGTTCTTGTCGTCGGGAAGAGATAATTTTAGCTCGTTTACGGATTGGACATTGTGTTTTTAGTCATAGGTACTTGCTCAGTGGTGACCCCGCACCACTCTGTGGGCAGTGTGACGTGCCCTTAACGGTGCGTGCTCGTGTTGCATTGCGTGCTCGTGTGGGTCTGCCTGTTGGCCTAGCCAACGTTTTGGCAGACGACACGCGTGCTGTAGAATGTGTTTTACGTTTTATTCATGACAGTGATTTTAATCTACGCATTTAATGCGTTGGGCGTCTGTTGGCTTAGTACTTTTATTCTGTCTGTTTTTATGGGAACTCATATCCCCAGTGGACATATGGCGCTCATGTCCCTCGCATTCTACAGTTCCTGACACGTTTTAATCTTTTATTGCCTATGCTTTTAGTGTGTTGGTTTTTCAGAACTTTGTATAGTTCTTATTGTTGTTATTGTTATTATTGTTATTGTTAAATTATTGTTAGTTTTAGCTTTTTGAACATCGCGGGTTTGTGTCCCGTTTTTTAAATATGCGGTTCTTTTACCTGTTTTATATTTTGACCCTATCTTTTATACATTGTAAGGGCGCTGATGACCATAGCAGTTTAGCGCCCTTAAACCGCATATCATCATCATAATCATCAACACCATCGTGGCATAAGAGTCGCTACAGGGGCCTTTCCAACTAGCCCTGTACCCAGTCTGTACGCAGAAGCTGCAGAGCCTCCGCTGTCCTTCCGGCGTGAGATGCTTTTGTGCAGTTATGCTTGTCGACTCTCAAACTTGCCTGACCACCCGTCTTTCGAGTTATTTTTCGAGGAGTCGCTTGATCGCCACTATTTGAATAGCTGCTCTGCATTGCTCCCTCCAGGGGTTCGATTTCGACAGCTCCTTCGGCATTTGGACGTTACGCCAGCGCCGGCCCGTCCTCGGGGTGAAAGGCGTTTTCCTCCTTGGTCGCGTGCTGAGGCCCACTGTCACCGTGGGTTAACGTTGATGCCGAAGAATGAGATCCCTGCTTCAGTCCTTAGATCCGCATTTTTAGAACTACAGGCAATATTCGGGGACTATCATTTTATTTATACTGATGGGTCTAAGACTGATGTTGGCGTAGGATGTGCCTTTGTTTTAGGTGCGCATGGTTTTACTTTTCGTTTTCCCGGCCAATGTTCGATTTATACCGCCGAACTTTCTAGTATCTATCAATGTGTTTTATACATTCAGCGGCACGTCTTACGGCGTTGTGTTTGTACGGACTCTGAGTGCCCTTCATGAACGCGCTGTACACTTACCACCCGCTCGTACAGCGCATTCATGACGTGCTCCACTTGCTTGGTGCTTTTGGCATCAGCGTGTCCTTTGTGTGGATTGCAGGTCATGTGGGCATCTCAGGGAACGAGTCTGCCGACGCCGCTGCCAAATCGGCGATTTTATCCTCCAGGTTTTTTGCCTCCGTTGTTCCCTCGTCTGATTTTAGTGGTTTTGTTACGTCACTGCAGCCTCTCCCTCTGGCGCGATGAGTGGACGGCCCTCCGGGGGAACAAATTGCGGGAGGTTAAACCTCTCCCGTTAATCTGGTGCACCTCTTCTCGTTCTTGTCGGGAAGAGGTGATTTTAGCTCGTCTACGAATCGGACATTGCCTTTTTAGTCATAGATACCTGCTTAGTGGTGATCCCGCACCTCTGTGTGGTCAGTGTGATATGCCGTTAACGGCGCGTCACATTTTAACCGAGTGTCAAGTTTTAGCTCTACTGCGAGTTCGCGTGGGTCTGCCTGTTGGCCTAGCCAACGTTTTGGCAGACGACGCGCATGCTGTAGAATGTCTTTTACGTTTTATCACTGACATTGGTTTTAGCCGTCGCATTTGATGCGCTTAGCGCCTTTTAGCTGTTTGATTTTATATTGTCGGTTTTAATGGGGCCCTTCTCCCCGACGGACATAAGGCGCTCATGTCCCTTACGTTCTACAGTTCTTGACACGTTTTATTCTTTTAGTGACCGTGATGTTAGTCTTTGGTCTGTTGTGGTTTTTAGTGTTTTTGATCAAGCGGATTTGTGTGTGGTTTTTTAGTTTTTTGACTTTTCAATTTTATATTTTATACATTGTAAGGGCGCTAATAACCAATGCAGTTGAGCGACCTTAAGCTCCACCTCATCATCATCCGTGCTTGCGTGCTGAAGCCCAGTTTCACCTTGTGTTAACGTCGCTGCCGAGGAATGAGACGCCTTCTTCAGTCCTGAGATCCGCCTTGTTAGAACTTCAGGCGCTATTTGGGGACTTTAATTTTATCCATGATTTTGGAGCAGGGTTGCCTTTTTTGTTCAACGTAGTTTTACCTTTCGTTTACCCGGGCAATGTACGATTTTTACCGTCGAAATTTTTAGTATTTACCAATCTGTTTTATACATCCAACGGTACGACTTACGGCACTGTGTTTGTTCTGACTCTCAGACTCTCTTGAGTCCTGTTCAAAGTATTCGGGCGCTGTACACTTTCCGCACGCTCGTATAGCGCATTCATGATCTGTTCCGCTCGCTTGGTGCCTCTGGCATCAGCGTCACCTTCGTGTGGATTCCAGGTCATGCGGGCATCGCAGGAAACAAGTCTTGTCGTCGCTGCCAAATCGGCAATTTTATCACCCAGATCATTTACCTCTGTTGTTTCCTCGTTTGTGTGTTATTTTACGTCACTGCATCCTCTCGCTTTGGCGCGATTAGTGAACGGCCTTCCGGGGGAACAAGTTGCGGGAGGTTAAACCGCTCCCGTTAGTCTGGGGTACCTCTTCTCTTTCTTTTCGTCGGGAAGAGGTAATTTTGGCTCGTTTTTGTATAGGTCATTTACCTTTTTAGTCATAGACACCTGCTGAGTGGCGACCCCGTACCACTCTGTGTGATGCGCCCTTAGCGGTGTGTCACATTTTAGCTGAGTGTCTCTGCCTGTTGGCAGATGACGCGCATTCTGTAGGATGTCTTTTACGTTTTATTAGTGAGACATATGGCGCACTTCTCCCTTGACGTCCTCAGTTCTTGACACTCGCTTAATCTTTTATTGTTTTATTTCCCATGTTTTTGGTGTGGTGGTTTTTAGACTTTGATATGTTGTTTTTTTATTGTTTTAGATTGAGCGGGTATGTGTTCCATATTTTTGTTTTAGGGTTTTGAATTTTATGCGTTGTAAGGGCGCTTAGATGTTGGATGTTTAGCGCCCTTAACCCCCATATCATGATCTGTGTTTGTGAGGTTTAGCGCTGAAAACTCTTACCATTTTCTTAAAACGTGAGTTTTTCAAGGGATGTCCAAGCTAGTGTTAGATGTTGAATTCTAGATTTAAAGAATGAAATTATTATTTTAATTTGAGTAACTTACGAGGGTTATACAAAAAGCCACTGCGGGTCCAACCCAACGTGCTCAAAGAGTTGTAGTTTGGGCGGCCCTGCTCTAGGCGCTCACCTCCTTGGCCGGTGTTCACAACTTAAGGCTGTAGCACCTTTCTTCGGACGGAAAACTTTTTCTGTAAAAAACACAAGCGTTGTAATGCCAACTTTAGGATTTTTTGTACTAGATTAGAGATTGTGTTAAGTTCAACATCTGAAATGTCAGTTTAATGGTTTTTACCATATTCAATATAATGTTAGCCTTAAACTGTTGCATTTGAAGACAAAGGTGAAGTGTTAGTCTAGGTTTTTCAGTGCATGATGCTTGTAATATAGAATATTCTGCTTCTACGGTAGCTATATTAACCTAATTTTCTTTTTTTTTTTGTAGGCTTTTGCTGCAGCAATGAACGTTTTTCCAAGAGAGATACTGAGCATGTTGCGTAAACTCAATATTCCTCATCAAGGGAGGTTGCATAGTGGTATAGGTAAGGCTTACAGTGGCATAAATACGTTCCATTGGCTGAACATTTAATAGCTTAGGCTTAGAGATCTGATTACTCCATTACATTTTTTGTTAATGTCTCATTGAATTGTGGTTTGGCACTGTTATAAAGGTAAGGTTTACATTGTTAAAAAGTGTAGAATCGAATTAATTTGTACTAATGTGGGTGCCCAGGTGACAACTTTTATCTTCTAACGCGAACACTCAGTGTGGATTTCATCGCCATCGCTCTACCGTTGACCATCTGGTGTCTGTCGACGCATATTATGAACGGATTTCTGAGAAAGTGTCAAATATGGCTGTATTGTTTACCTGGAGAAAGCTTATGACACTTGATGGTGGGCGGCATTTTACGTACACGCCATGCATGGAATTTCCACGGTCGTCTTCCCAAATTTCTTCGGGAGTTTATGACGGACCGCGTCTTTCGTGTACGTGTGGGCTCGGTTTTATCTAATCGTTTTATTCAAGAGAACGGAGTACCGCAGGGCTCTGTCCTCAGTGTCACACTTTTTGCAATTGCTATCAACCCCATTGTTGATTGTATTCCACCTTGCATTTCTTCGTCCGTTTTTGTTGACGATTTTGCCATTTCTTGCAGTTCGCGGCGGACCTGACTACTCGAACGCCGTCTCCAGAGTTGTATCGACCGTCTCTACACCTGGAGTAACGCTAACGCCTCTAATTTCTCCCCCGAAAAATCCGTCTGCATCAACTTCTGGCGCCGGAAATATTTCCCTTCGCCCTCTCTCCATCTTGTGCCGGAGATACTTCCGTTTGCAGACGAGGTGAAAAATTTGGGGTTGATTTTTGATAGGAAATTGTGTTGGACTTAGCACATTTCCTTTTTAAAGCAAAGTGTGACCGTTCTCTTAATCTTTTGCGTGTTTTAAGTGGCACATCCTGGGGAGCTGATCGGACCGTCCTTCGCCTTTATCGCTCGTTGGTTCGATCAAAGCTTGATTACGGGTCAATGCTTATTCGTCGGCACGTCCATCTGTGTTACGTGGATTGAATACCTTTCCATCCAGCCCTGTTCCCAGTCTATGCTGAAGCTACAGAGCCTCCGCTGTCCTTCCGGCGTGAGATGCTTTTGTGCAGCTATGCCTGTCGACTCAACCTTGCCTGACCACCCGTCCTTCGCGATATTTTTTGAGGATTCCCTTGATCGCCAATATGTAGTTAGCTCCTCTGCATTGCTCCCTCCAGGGGTTCGATTTCGACTGCTACTTCGGCATTTGGACGTTACGCCAGCGCCGGCCCTTCCACGGGGGAAACGCGTTTTCCTTCATGATCGCGCGCCGCGGCCCACTGTCACCTTGGGTTAACGTTGATGCCGAAAAATGAGACCCCTGCTTCCGGCCTTAGATCCGCTTTTTTAGAACTACAAGTGCAACTATATATACCGATGGGTCTAAGACTGATGTTGGAGTAGGATGTGCCCTTGTTTTTGGTGCACAGAGTTTTACTTTTCGTTTACCTGGACAATGTTCGATTTTTACCGCCGAACTTTTTAGTATATATCAATGTGTTTTATACATTCAGCGGCACGTTTTACGGCGCTGTATTGTTTGTACGGACTCTCAGTGCCCTTCAGAGTATTCACGCGCTGTACAGTTACCACCTGCTCGTACAGCACAGTCATGACCTGCTCCACTCGCTTGGTGTTTCTGGCATCAGCGTCACCTTCGTGTGGATTCCAGGTCATGCGGGCATCTCAGGGAACGAGTCTGCCGACGCCGCTGCCAAATCGGCAATTATATTACCCAGATTTTTTACCTCTGTTGTTTCCTCGTCAGATTTGTGTGTTATTTTACGTCGCCGCATGCTCTCGCTTTGGCGCGATGAGTGGACGGCCCTCCGGCGGAACCAATTGCGGGAGGTTAAACGTCTTCCGTTAATCTGGGGTACCTCTTCTCGTTCTTCTCGTCGGGAAGAGGTACTTTTAGCCCGTCTGCGAATCGGACATTCCCTTTTTAGCCATAGATACTTGCTCAGTGGTAACCCCGCACCAGTATGCGAGCAGTGGGCTGCGCCTTTAACGGTGCGTCCCATTTTAACGGTGTCAAGTTTTAGCTCCATTGCGCAGTCGTGTGGGCCTGCCTGTTCGCATAGCCAACGTTTTGTCCGACGACGCGCATGCTGTAGAATGTCGTTTACGTATTATCAATGACTGATTTTAATCGGCGCTTTTGATGCTTCGATCGTCCTTTACTATTATGATTTTATATTTCCGTTTTAATGGGGCTCTACTCCCCTATGGACATATAACGCTCATGTTCTAAGCTTTCTACAGTTCTTGACACGTTTTACTATTTTATTGAATTGTTTCACGTGGCTTTTGTAGTGGTTTTAACTATTGATTACTGATTTTAGAGTATTTTTGACTGCGGTTTTTTACTCGTATTTTTTTTGGACCTTCAATTTTATACTTTGTGAGGGCATGACCATAGCAGTTTAGCGCCTTTAAACCGCATATCATCATCATCCGGTTCGCTACGATCTTGAGCCGGAGGAGGGTACTTCTGCTCAGGGCGGTGTCATTTTCTTTGTGCGTAACGACGTTCATTTTCAAACTCTCACTCTTACGTCCGACTTGCAGGCTGTTGCCGTTAGGCTTCAATTACCCGGCTTTTTCTTTTGTTTGCTCTGTGTATTCCCCTCCATCGTTTACCCTCGCTCACGCGGACCTTCAAGATCTCCTGTCCGCTCTCCCAACACCATATCTTCTGTTAGGGGATTTTAATGCCCATCACCCCCTGTGGGGTTCACCAAGGGCTTGTGCGAGGGGAACTCTTCTCGCCGACATTTTTTATCCGTTCAACCTCTCCATCCTCAATACTGGTGAACCTACTTCTCTTTCTTATTCTCCTGGTACTTTCTCATTTGGATCTTTCCGTTTGCTCACTCCACCTTGCTAGAATACAGTGGAACGTCGTCGCTGACACCTACTCCAGCGACCATTACCCCTGCATCGTTTCTCTTTTTTCTCACCACGTCTAGCATTCCAGGATGCCTACCTGGATATTCAGTAAAGCCTACTGGAGATTGTAACCCACACTCGTGTCTTTTGCGGACCAGCCTTTCACTGACGTTAACCAAATTATGCAGCACCTTGCGTCTACGATTCTATCTGCCGCCGAAAGCGCAATTCCTGTTCATCCTCTCACTCTCGACGGATTCCTGTTCCTTGGTGGAACGAGGAGTGCCGGGTGTTCGTTCATGCCCGTAGAATTGCACTTAGGGTGTTTCGGCGACACCCTACACTTGATAGTTTGGTTACTTTTAAACAATCGCGCGCCAGGGCTTGTCGGATTATTCAATAGCAAGAAGGCATCTTGGACTCGTTTTGTCGAGTCTTTTAATCGCTTCACACCTTCCACTATTGTTTGGGATAAATTTCGTCGCTTCTCCGGTAGTGTTGCATTGTACTGTCTGGCCTTCAGGTTTCCAATGCCACCATAGTGGATCTGGCTGCCATTGCTAACTCTGGGTGCTGCCTTTGAGGCGGTATCCAGTTCAGACCATTATTCCGCCGGCTTTCGAAACCTCAAAGACCGGCTGGATACCGAGACCTTTAATTTTCGGTCTACTAATGAGTGTTATAATGGTGAGCATGCTCTTCATTGCTGTAGGCACTCCACTCCTGAGACGGACGGCATTCATGTCCTGATGATACAGAACCTTTCAGCCGACAGTAAACTCTTTCTCTTACAGGTCTATAACGGTATTTGGCGAGACGGCATTTTTCCTTCCGTTTGACGCGAAGCCACCATTGTCCCTATTCTTAAGCCTGGGAAGCATCTCCAACAACCTTCCAGCTACCGCCTTATCGCCCTCACCAGTTGCAGTTGCAAGGTGATGAAGCGCATGATCAACGGGCGGTTGACTGGCTTGAGTCTCAGAAACGTTTAGCGAACGTTCTGTACGGATTTCGTCGCTATCGCTCTACCGTCGACCATCTGGTGTGTGTCGACGCATATTATGAACGGATTTCTGAGAAAGTGCCAAACAGGTGCTGTGTTTCTTGAACTAGAGAAAGCTTATGACACTTGTAGGAGGGGCGGAATTTTACGTAAACTTCACGCATGGAACTTACTTGGTCCTCTTCCCATCGGGAATTAATGACGGACCGCGTTTTTCGTAAACGTGTGGGCTCGGTTTTATCTAGTCGTTTTATTCAAGAGAACGGTGCTCCGCAGGGCTCTGTACTCAATGTCACACTTTTTGCAATTGCTATCAACCACATTGTTGATTGTATTCCACCTGGCATTTCATCGTCCCTTTTCGTTGATGATTTTGTCATTTATTGTAGTTCACGGCGGACCTGTCTGTTCGAACGCCGTCTCCAGAGCTGTATCGACCGTCTCTACGCCAGGAGTAACGCCAACGGCTTTTAATTTCTCCACCGAGAAATCGGTCTGTATTAATTTCTGAGGCCGCAAGGCTTTCCCTCCTTCCTCTCTATCTTGGGCCGGAGGTCCTTCCATTTGCAAACGAGGTGAAATTTTTGGGGTTGATCTTTGATCGAAAGCTTAGCTGGACTTCTCACGTTTCCTTTTAAAAGCAAAGTGTGACCGTTCTGTTAGTATTTTACGTGTTTTAAGTGGCACATCCTGGGGAGCTGATCGGACCGTCCTTCTTCGCCTTTATCGCTCTTTGGTCCGATCCAAGCTTGATTACGGGTGTATTGTTTATTCGTCGGCACGTCCATCTGTGTTACGTCGATTGAATGCCATTCACCATCGTGGCATAAGAGTCGCTACAGGGGCCTTTCCAACTAGCCCTGTACCCAGTCTGTACGCAGAAGCTGCAGAGCCTCCGCTGTCCTTCCGGCGTGAGATGCTTTTGTGCAGCTATGCTTGTCGGCTCTCAAGCTTGCCTAACCGCCCGTCCTTCGATTTATTTTACGAGGATTCGCTTGATCGACAATATTTCGTAAGCTCCTCTGCATTACTACCTCCAGGGGTTCTATTTCGAAAGCTTCTTCGGCATTTGGACTTTACGCCAGCGCCGGCCCTTCCCAGGGGGAAACGCTTTTTCCTCCATGGTTGCGCGCTGAGGCCCAGTGTCACCTTGTGTTGACGTCTATGTCGAAGAATGAGACCCCTTCTTCAGTTCTTAGATCGGCGTTTTTAGAACTTCGGTCGCAGTTCGGGGACTTTCGTTTTATATATACTGATGGGTGTAAGACTGATGTTGGAGTAGGGTGTGCCTTTGTTGATGATAATCGTAGTTTTACATTTTTTACCCGGGCAATGTTCGATTTTTAGCGCCGAACTTTTTAGTATTTATCAGTCACTTTTATACGTCCAGCGGTACGACCTACGACTCTTTTATTTGTTCAGACTCCCTGAGTGCTCTTCAAAGTATTCGCGCGCTGTACAATTACCACCCCCTCGTACAGCGCATACATGACCTGGTCCACTCGCTTAGTGCCTCTGGCATCAGCGTCTCTTTTATGTGGATTCCAGGTCTTGTGGGCATCTCAGGGAACAAGTCGGCGGATGCCGCTGCGAAATCGGCGATTTTATTACCCAGATTTTTTACCTCTGTTGTTCCCTCGTCAGATTCGTGTCTTATTTTACGTCGCCGCATCCTCTCGCTTTGGCGCGATGAGTGGACGGCCCTCCGGGGGAACAAATTGCGGGAAATTAAACCTGTCCCGGTAGTCTGGGGTACCTCTTGTCGTTCTACACGTCGGGAAAATTTAGTTTTAGCCCGTTTACGAATTGGACATTGCCTTTTTAGTCATAGATACTTGCTCAGTGGTGACCCCGCTCCACTGTGTCAGCAGTGTGGTGCGCCCTTAACGGTGCACCACATTTTAAGTGAGTGTCAAGATTTAGCTCAACTGCGAGTTCGCGTGGGTCTGCCTGTTGGCATAGCCAACGTTTTGGCAGACGACGCGCATGCTGTAGAATGTCTTTTACGTTTTATAAGTGACATTGGTTTCAGCCGTCGCATTTGATGCGCTGAGCGCCTTTTAGCTGTTTGATTTTACATTATCTTTTAATGGGGGCACTCCTCCCCAGTGGACATCTAGGCGCTCGTGTCCCTCGCATTCTACAGTTCTTGACACGTTGTTTTATTCTCTTGTTGACCAAGCTTTTAGTGTGTAGATCTTAGTATTTAGCGTTTTTTAGTGGTTTTGTCCAAGCGTTTTGTGTGGGGTTTTTTACTTTTTTGACTTTTGCATTTATATTTTACACATAGAAAGGGCGCTAATAACCCTAGCAGTTGAGCGCCCTTAAACCCCATCTCATCATCATCACTCCTTCCGGCGTCAGATGCATTTTTGCAGCTATGCCTGTCGACTCTCAACCTTGCCCGTCCACCCGTCCTTCGAGTTATTTTCGGCGGAGTCGCTAGATCGGCAATATTTCATTAGCTCCTCTGCCTTGCTCCCTCCAGGGGTTCAATTTCGACAGCTTCTTCGACGTCTGGACGTTACGCCAGCGCCGGCCCTTCCAAAGGGGGAGACGCGTTTTCCTCCATGGTTGCGCGCTAAGGCCCACTGTCACCTTGGGTTAACGTCGATGTCGAAGAATGAGATCCCTTTTTCATCTTTAGATCAGTGTTTTTAGAACTTCAGGCGCAATTCGGGACTATCATTTTATTTTTACCGATGGATGTAATACTGCTGTTGGAGTAGGGTGTGCCTTCGTTTGTGGTGGAAATAGTTTTACCTTTCGTTTACCCGGGCAATTTTCGATTTTTACCGCCGAACTTTTTAGCATTTATCAGTCTCTTTTATACATTCAGCGGCACGGCTTACGGCACTTTTATTTCTTCAGGCTCCCTGAGTGTTCTTCAAAGTATTCGCGCGCTGTAGTTACCACCCTCTCGTACAGCGCATGCATGACCTGGTCCACTCGCTTGGCGTCTCTGGCATCCGCGTCTCCTTCATGTGGATTCCTGGTCATGCGGGCATCTCAGGGAACGAGTCTGCCGACGCCAGTGCCAAATCGGCAATTTTATTACCCAGATTTTTTTAGCTCTGTTTTTCCCTCGTCAGATTTGTGTTATTTTACGTCGCTGCATCCTCTCGCTTCGCGCGATGAGTGGACGGCCCTCCGGGGGAACGAATTGCGGGAGATTAAACGTCTTCCGTTAATATGGGGTACCTTTTCTCGTTCTCGTCGGGAAGAGGTACTTTTAGCCCGTCTACGAATCGGACATTGCCCTTTTAGTCATAGACATTTGCTTAGTGGTGACCCCGCACCACTCTGTGAGCGGTGTGATGCCCCGTTAACGGTGCGTCACTTTTTAATGGAGTGTAAGGTTTTAGCTCAGTTGCGCGTTCGCGTGTCTCTGGTTTAGCCAACGTTTTGGCAGACGACGCGCATACTGTGGAATTTCTTTTGGTTTTAGCCGACGCATTTGATGCCCTGAGCGTTTTTTAGTTTTGTTACTTTTTACTGTATGTTTTTAATGGGGACTCTTCTTCCCGGGAGAGATATGGCGATCTTGTCCCTTACGTTCTACGGTTCGTGACACGTCGTTTTACTCTTTTATTGACCATGCTTTTGGTGTGGTAGTTTTTCAGAATGAGGTGATTTGTTTTCAGCGTTTTTGACTAAGCGGGTTTCGGTCCCGTTTTTTAGTTTTTGTCTTTTAAGTTTTGTACATTGTATGGGCGCTGATAACGCTAGAAGTTGAGCGCCCTTAAACCCCATCTCATCCTATTCATCATCATCGTTCGGAAGAGGTAGTTTTAACTCGTTTACGTATAGCACATTATCGTTTTAGTTCTAGACACCTGCTCAGTGGCGACCCCGCACCACTCTGTGAGCAGTGTGATGCGCCCTTAACGGTGCGTCCCAATTTAGAAGTGTCAGGTTTTAGCTCCATTGCGCGTTCGTGTGTGCCTGCCTGTTGGCGTAGCCAACGTTTTGTCAGACGACGCGCATGCGTTAGCATGTCTTGTGTTTTATACGTGACTGGTTTTTATAGGCACATTTGATGGGCTGAGCGTATTTAGATTTGTTTTTTATTGTGTATTTTTCCGTAGTATTTTTCCCCAGCGGACATATGACGCTCTTGTATTCTGCCTTTTACAGCTTATGATAGTTTTTTTTAAAAAATCTTTCATTGTTTATATTCCATATTTTTAATGTACTTTTAAGAATTCGCTGCTTTGTTATTGAGTGTTTTAGTGTTTGCATTTAAAATTTTATACACTGTAAGGGCTCTGATAACCTTAGCTGTTTAGAGCTCTTAAACCCCAACTTATCATACGGTATTTAAATTGCGAGCCATTGTCAGAAACTAAATACGGGGGGCACCAAACGATCCAAATATAGCACTTAACTCCCGAATCGCTAAACGTGCCGTAGCACCAACAAGGGGGAGAAATCCACACAAACTTAGTGAAGGCATCGGTAACAACCAAGGCAAAAGTATTGCTATATACAGAACGTGGAAAGGGCCCAATAAAAATCAATAGTTTTTCCATAGGACGAGCAGGAACTTCCGATGCCCCAATTCATGGCCTGCGCAGGCTTCGATAAAGCACAAACGCGACAGGTATTCACATGTCTTTTAATATCGAGATCCATGCCACGCCACATGAATTTTTTGCGAATCTTATATCTCGTTGTAGCAGTACAAGCATGGCCACCAAAAGGGGAATCATGGAAATATATCAAAACCATGGGAACGGCTAGCCTAGAGACTAAAACTTTAAAAATGCGATGAGAACTTCTCTAGCCAACAATACACCATCTTTGATCTTATGATCAGGTATAGAAATCCCGTGATGGAGTTGTTGAATTATAGGCCTAAGATGTTGATCAGAAATGCTAGTAAGCATCACGGGAAAAGCCGAGAAAGAGCATGCCTGAAAATTGTATATCGGAATTAGAGGAATCAACTTTATTCTCCTTGGGGCATTCTTGACTAGGTTCAGAAAATACACTTTAAGGGCATTGGCAATACAATTCTCGGCACCCTTGATAAATGAAGCGGTATATATAAATGCTCCAATATGGACTCCCCATCTCATCTTTCTTGCGAGGAACGGCCAAGGCCCAAGCAATGCTTGGTTATCACTCCAGGAAAAAATGAACGTGCTCTAACTACGTTTTATATTTTTCTAAACCAAAGAGAACAGCCAAAGTTTCCAATTCATAAGAAAATTTCCGCTCATCCATTGAAAGAGTACGAGAACTGTAATAAACAGGCCGTCTGCCTTCAGTAAATTCCTGCAATAGCACAACAGCAAAAGCATGTGCACTAGCATCGCTCTGCAAAATGAACGGAACGCCAAGTGTGGGGAGTTAGAAATCAACTCTTTGAATTCAAGAAAGGCATGTTGTTCCTCTTCCCACTGAAAACTAACGCCTTTACGCCTAAGCCTATTAAGCGGTTCAGCACAAGCCGAAAAATTTGGTATAAGTTTCGAAAGAAAGTTAACCATTCCCAGGAAACGAGCAAGTTCACGCTCATTTCGAGGAGCAGGAAAATTTCTTAATGCCCTTGTTCGATCCGGAATTATGGTAAGACCAGCGGAGGATACAATTTGCCCTAGAAACGATATTTGTGAGCTGGCGAAACTAACCTTAGAACGTTTAACGGACAACCAAGCCCGCTGTAAACGAGAGATAACCTCTCTTAGATGCTCAATATGAAAATGCAAACCTTCGGAATATATAACCAGATCATCCAAATAGTGATAAATATATTTAAACTTTAGATCAGAAAATAAGTTATCGAGAAGACGAGTAAGAACTTGGGCGCCAGTAGCAAGCCCAAAAGGGACACGTTTGAACTCATAAAGACTCCAGGGCATAGCGAAGGCAGTAAGGTGCTTTGACTTCTCTGATAGTAGGCTTGATTTAAATCTAGTGTAGTAAATACACGTGCCTTTCCAAAGTGTTGAGCAGCAGTATGAAGATAAACCAAAGGAGTATTATCAATATGTATCCGTTTGTTCAGGCGATAATCGAAAACAGGTCTAAAATCGGCCTCAGCCTTTGGTACTAAAAAGATGGGGTTACTGTAAGTCGAGGTGGACAGCCGAATAACCCCTTGATCGAGCATCTCCTGAATCTTTCCCTTGAATATTGCTAAATGGGGGGGGTAAGCCTATAAGGGGATAACTTAACACGAGTCGAACAGGAGTTAGACGAATATCATATACAAGATTAGTAAGTCCCAGGGAATCAGAAAACAAATGCTGAAATTCTTGTACTAAAGTGTCAATCTGTTTAGAGCGATCCGAGGATAAATCAGAAAGCGAAAAAAAAAACATTCTCAGTACCGAGATTGATATCGCCCAATTGAAGAGTAGCTTTACTAGGCTGAAAGTCCCTGCCAAACTTGTACGTTATATGCGGAGCAAAACGAAATCCCAATTGCTTGTTGGCAAAATTAATACAGATACCGGTTCTAGACTTAAACTCTGCTCCTAAAGCACAATAATATGTAAGCCCTGGTACAATGAAGGAAGTGTTTCCATGTAAGATGGGTAAACGTATGGTACACTACACTTTGTGAAACTCGGAAGGCATGTCCGTTCACCATTAAGCGTAGAATATCACAAGCTTGAACATGTGAAGTCATGCTTTTTTCTTTTGGCGATTTTTTGGGAAGCAGCCCATCAACCAAGGATAACTGAAAACATTTTAGATCTATTGGTTTCCCCAGATCCTTCACGAAATATAATGAAACAATTCACAATTGCACCATCGAAGAAATGCCAAAAATGCGCATATACCAGCTCTTGCTCTTCCTATTTATTTCGTAACAAGCTTTCAGCATGTCTGATTTGTCAACACACCCCATGAGAGCATTATAATCTATCACCATAGTAGAACTGTTTACTGTAATTTCTATTCCATCTTTCTGACGTCTCATTACAGTCCCGTCTGCTGCTGGGTCATGAAAATTGATGAGGAAATGCACTGCTTTTCTGTCCTTCCATTTCAAAATCGGTCACCTCTTGCTAAGTCCTTGTCACCTTTTAGACTTTTGGGTAGATGCTTTCTTGTTTCTCCAACTGTTCCTGCTGCATAAACACGCTTTGTGCTAGATATTCCATCAGGGTTACCGATGCAAAGCAGTTATTAAAATATATTTCGTACCCTTTTCCTTCTAAACTAGAGCATAGTGTTTTAACAACACGGCCTTACGAGTCTCTTTCAGTCACCAGCAAGTCACTTGTACTGGATACATCTTCCTTGCTCATTGATGTCAGCCACACAGCTCTCTCCAGTTCCAATGCCCTGATCTTCTGCACTAGTTCCTGTATATTATTGTAATGAGAAGCTTCTAATACTTCAGTGTAGATTTCAAACTGGCAGACATAACCTTTTGAATCAGCTCGAACCGATACTACGTAACCTCTTTTCACAGGCTTAGCAGGCATGTATTGTTTTAACGTTGAGCGACCTTTGAAGCTGATTATAGATTCATCCACTGCTTGGCGATGAGTTGGACGGTAATATTCCTAATGTGCTAGAAAGGATGTCAAGGACAGGTCTGATTTTGAACTTGTACCCAGGAGCCCCCTTTTGCTGCTGCAATGAATGTTAACATGCAAGTGAGAAATGAGCCAGCTGAATCTGCTTACTGGCATAAGGCTACTAATGTAGGGATCCCGGAGTTTGGGATCAGAGGACCAGTAGTCTCTGTAGCTTGGCAATTTTTGTATGCCCATTAAATTATTTATCGTCAGAAAGGTTTTCATCTCATTGGAAGTGGTTGGTGTGTAGTTTATGCCCCCTCCTATCTGTGTGGCGTATAGATTTCTGTGATACACAATATCGTCAATTAGACTGTGAAGTTGTATTATAGTTTGTTGAGCCCCACGTTGTGGTAGCCAAATATGCGGTGGTATCATGTAGATTTGAAAGAATGCCACTGTTTATTTGCCGCACGTATAAAAGACAATTTGTCGCGGTCACTTCGTGTTATCTTTTACTGAGCGCCTATTATTGTATTTAATATTTGGGTTCACTGTCCTCCGGCTAGCTATGATCTTTTTGGTCGAGCACTTATCTTATACAGGTGTGTAAACGGAAAGGAGTCTTTTATCCAAAGATAACACTGATGAACAATTTATTTTACACTTTTTATTGTCGAACACATTAATTTACTTTCACATATTAATCTTGACACTCGCCAAACTGAAACTGTTATAATAACTTATTTACTGCACATTATTAATTCGCGTACGTCAACTTTTTGTGTAATTAACTTTACGACACTTGAGATTTTTTTATAACTTTGCTACGCGTAACCTGCGAATCGATAAACTGTGCGATGTATTCACCATGACTTTTTCTGTTTAACTCAGCGACGTGTAACGCACAAATGTTTCCGATGGACTGAGAGACGACGTGTAATGTACAAATGTTTCCGATGAACTGGGAGGGATCTACCTCTGGCTTAGCTCTTTTTATACTCCTACACCCCGATATGCCTAAAGATTATAATGGAGCTGCTATTGGTTAATTAAACGCGCCAACATTAGCGTCTATTTTTATATCCAATGAAAATTATGAACACATATGCTCTAGGGAAAATGTTCCAGCAAATTCCTAAGAAAAACGCGCCAATATTACGTCATTTGCTCGTCTCTAATAATGATAAACAGCTCACCCCCTCGCTACATTATTGCACGCTATTATTGTCAGTTTCAGTAGGGCCGTATAAACCCACTTCTCAACAATACTTACAATCATCAAACATCTCAAATCAATGTCACACAATAATGCATATTCACACTACAATCACTCTTGACATTTACATAATTTGTGACACAAATTACTGCATCATATGCCCCACTAGAAACATAATTATAAATATTTACAACTTGTTTGGAAATTTTATAATTGGGGTTTTAGTCTCCTGAATCTCGGAACACACGCTATTTATCACTTTCACTTAACACTGCACACGTATTTAACACACGACATATGTTTTGCCTTTATCTCGCCACTATTTACTGGCTCTGGTTTCAAGTGCTCAGACATTAATCTGACATTACAAAAAAAATTGTTTTTATAGCAAATACTGTACCCTGAATTATTTAGTTACTGTTACAAAAATTTGTTTACTTTCTTATATTGTTGACAAAAATTTATGCATTCAAGAATTTTTGTAATTATTAAACATTTACCAAAAATATTCACCCTCTACACAAATATATTTACATCTCTTAAATCTAGACACTGTTTCACATTATCTGTTTGCTACATAAGTATTTGTTTTAATTATTTTTACCCCATTTTTGTTGTTTTGTACTTTGTATTCACAATACTCTTGGAATTATATCTACATACTTTTACTTTAATATAACATTAATTTTTAATTATTACATGCTTCATTTCAAATGCTGTTACAGTTACTAAGAAAATGTTATTTTTCCCTTTAAACATTTAGTTATGTCCAGAATTTATTTTTCCTTTCTTATAACATACATACATAATTAACCCTCTTACATTCCAATACTTCGTTTTGCAGTTCAGCTTGAACTATCCTGAATTTACTTTTTATCATCTTGGGTTTCTGTTTCTTCTTTATCCTCATTGTTGTATGGTTTCAGCATCTCAATATGGAACTTTCCAATAGCTTTTCGAGTTCTTGGGTTACATAATTCATGTGTTTGTTCCATATACTTCGACAACTTAATATGGCCCATGATATTTTAGAAACATTCGCCAATAAAGTTTATTTGCTTTATCAGACAATTTCCTGGTTTTAACCAAAACTAAATCTCCTATTTTGATCCTCCATTCCTTTCTTTTCTTCATGTTTCATTTTTCTTTTATGGCCTTTTTCTTCATCCTCTCGAATGCTTGTCGGAACATCTCTTCTTCTGTTTGTGGTATCGAGTGCTCATCCGGAATGGCTTCTGGAATTTTCTTACATATTGTATTTATCTTCTTTCCTAACTTAAGTTCACATGGTTTGTATCCTGTCACATTGTTTACTGTTTCATTTAGTAGATTCTGAACGAAATTCACGTATCCATACCATTGGGTTTGTTTTCGATGACACAGCACCCTTAAATAATTCGAAATTTCCTTAATTTCCCTCTCCACTGGGTTGGAGTCCGGTCTGTATCTTGATGAAAAATATTGTTTAATGCCATTTTCTTTCAGTCCCTCCATAAATTTTTTTCCTTTGAAAGGACGAAGCATTATCGCTCAATACAGATTGGATCGGTCCTTCTATCACATATGATTTGAGTAGTCTATTCAAACATGCTAAACTTGTAGGTTTTCTCAAAGGGTAAATTCTTACATATTTGCTGAATATATCATAACAGACAAATATATATTTGTTTCCAAATTGACTTGGAGGCATCGGACCATGAATATCAATACTAAGTACGCATCTCGGCTTATCCCTTATAACCGAATTAGTCTCAAATGCATATGCTGCATTTGCTTTGCCTTCTGACACAGGTTGCAGCACGATATAAATTTCCGAACTTTCTGACGCAATTTGGATATGTATAAATTCTCTAAAATCATAGAAGTTGTCCGGCCCGTCCCTGAGTGTGCTAACCCTTCGTGAAAATTTTTAATTAGTTCCTTTTCCATGCTTTTCGGAATCATTACCTTCCAACTAGGCATTTCTTTTCCATGCTTCTTGTATAATGTCCCATTCCGAATTGCTACAATTTCTTTCTTTGCCTCCTCAATTAGTGGTGGATTTCCTTTTAATTCAAATAATTTTGCGTCCTCATTTTGAATTTCCCCCATATTTTTCAATTTTCTTATCATTTCTTTGCTTAAAGGAATTTCAATTGTCAATATTTTGACTTCATTTCTAGGCCTTTCAGTATTTTCGGGAATTTGTGGGTTGTAGTTTAATCTTGATAGCAAATCACTGAAGGTATTATTCTTGCCAGGAATGTGTATAATCTCAATATCGAATGCAGATATTGCATGAATGTATCTAGCAAGTTTTCCACTACATAATCTACACCGTTGGATGAAAGTTAGGCTGATGTGATCTGAATATACTTTCACCTTTTGCTAATAAATATATGTCTTAAAACGAATTAATGAAAAATATAGTGCTCCAATTTCTGAGTCACTGAAGAATTCCGCTCAATGTTTGTAAGTCCTCTAGAAGCTGTACTAATGACGTGAAAGTCATTGTTGATGTCTCTGTCCTAAAATTCCGGCGTATCCTTGCATTGATGCGTCGATATAAATCTCGTATTTCAAATCTTCTCTGGGCCTCTCGAGCAATATGGACTTAGCAAAGAGTTCTTTTACTCTCTCAAAACATTTTTGATGATCCTCTGTCCATCTCCACTTATTATTATTTCGGAGTAGCTGCCGCAGTGGTTCTATTTCAGCCGAATACCTTGGTACGAACTTACTCTGAAAGTTCAATACCCCTAAGAGACGTCTAATTTGCTTTACGTTCCTTGGTGGTGGAATTTTCATTATTGCTTCTATTCTCTTCTGGTCAGGTCTTATACCTCGTTCATCCACTACATAACCCAGAAAATTTATTTCCTTGACACAAAATTTTGATTTTAGTATGTTCACAGTCATACCACGTTGTTGCAGTTTATTTAACACGTAATGTACATTATTGATATGGTCTTCAAATGTTTGACTAATGATGAGGAAATCATCAATATACTTTATTAAAAAGTCATCTGCAGAATTTCCAAAGATACTGTGAATGGCTCGCAAAAATCCACTTCCTGAGTTTTTTAAACCAAAAGGATTTACACAAAAACGATACTGGATCCCCGAGTATTGAAATGAAGTGTAATCACGCACTTGTGGATCTAATTCCACTTGCCAATATGAAGCAGTGAGGTCAATGGATGTCAAAAATCTCCCTCTTGAAAGTTTCGTAATTAGTTGTTCGATTCCTTCACTTTGAAAATGATCTGGTTTCATATATTTGTTGACATATCTACCGTCTAATGTTAATCTCAAACTACCATCTCGTTTAATACTCCAACAGATTGAATTTATATACTGAGAATTACTTTGCTCAATAATCCCATTTTCTAACATGCTATTTATTAGTTGTCTAGCTTTGTCCCGAAGACTTATAGGCAAATTATCATACTTATGTCTATATGGTGGCACGTCTTCTACCTGAAATGTATGCTGATATACATTACATCTGCCTGGGATATTACTAAATACTGAACTATTGTTCATCAAAACATCATGAAGGATTTGTTTTTGTGTTTTCGTAATGTTATAAGCTTCTTCACACTTGTGTATTATTTCCTCATTTCTCTTCTCTTCCCAGTTGTCTGTCTCGCTCACATGGTCGTCTTTTGTTTGGATTGTAAATTTCTCTACTTTCTCTGGCATTTCTACTAGCTGTTGAAAATATGGCGTGGTATTCCCTTCATATTCTGTGACTACCTGCTTTATCTGACTATTTCTATCGGTCTCTGTTATTTGCACAAAAAACTCTTGGTCACAAAGATTTTTCTCATCCTTTGTCATTTCAATCACAGAAACTTTCTCTTTTATAAATGGTACCTTTATTTCTCTATCGTCTTTTGTCATTTTTAACTCTTCATGTTTAAAATCTATACGTGCTTCATATTCATGTAGGAAGTCACATCCTAAAATTGTCACAAATCAGATGGTTTACAATTAGAAACATAACCTCAAAATTCTCTCCGCCGATAAGTATATTAAGTAGAGCTTGTGTTTTTATGACCTGTGTCGTTCTTCCGATTGCAACACGACAAACTAAATTACTAGTGGGAAGAGCCATAATTTTGTTACCTTCATTTATCAAATTTATATAAAATTTCTGCGAAGAAATTGAAGCTGATGAACCGGTATCTACAGTTGCAATGATTTCTTTCTTCGCGATTTCTATCATAACATGAGGTGACTCGAAATTTTCCTCCTTATCTTTCGTTGCTGCAATCTTCTTACAGAGTGTGTGTGTAGGCATATTGTTTGTATTGGTAATGGATACTGAATTATTAAAGACGTCCTGAGAACCTACTCACAGGAGTATCTCATTTTCGCTACCATTGTTTTGAGTTCCCCTTCCTCGGGTTCGAAATCCTCGATTTCTGAAATTATGTCCCCTTGGCATGTAAATTTCTTGCCGTTCCTCAGATCTTTCCCGGTTATTGTTTTCCCTCCAGTGAGTGAAATTTCCCCTTTGTCTAATGTACCGCCTTCCATGATTTTGCCCTCTTTCCGGCAATCTTTCTGTTCTGACATAATTTATTTATTCCTGTCGACCTGGTCTCCCATCTATCCTCGGTCTTTCAAAATTTGGAACGTATGATTGGTACCGTTGCCTGGTATTATTCTCATGACGTCTATCTTGTCCTCTGCTTTGGTGATAATAACTACCTTGGTAATTTCGTCTATCTCGCACATCTAAACATCTATTCTACCACTCCCGAGATATATCTTCTTCCTGTTGTTCCAAAGCTGTCATTAATTCTGTTATCTCATAGATGCTACGTGGTTTTGCAATTAATAAGTAATTTTGTATCCTTAAAGGATAATGCCTGGTGAGCAAACTCACAAAATCTTCCTCATTGATTGGAGGTGACAAGTTCCTAACCTGACTTGCATGTTTCAGTAAGTAATCAGTCATTGATATTCCCTCTCGTGGATCAAATTGACCATGACTAAGCATTGCTCGAATTCTGTGCTGTACCGTAACATTCCAAAATCTGTTCATGAATAGCCTTTTAAAGGATTCATATGAAATTTCACCCCCTGATACCATTTGTAACCAATCTAACGTTTTCTGGTCCAAACATCTTTTGACAACTATCATTTTCAATGCTTGCGGTATCTTTTTAATTTGAAAATATTCTGACAAGTCTGCAATAAACTGTACTGGACTGCAGTTTTCATTAAATTTTGGAAGTGCAAAATCACTTAAGATATGATTATAGTTTTGCAAATTCCCTACTCCCATATTTCAATTCTCTAGTGTTACTTGTGCACTCTGAGTTTCAGCATTAGCTATGGATGAAGCCTCCGCATCACTCACATTATTAGTCATACCTGAGGAACTACCTCTATCATTATTTTGTACATCAGATACATTAACATCACATATATTTATCCTTGAATTCAATTCTAACCTATTTACAGTACCTTGCAGATTTTCTATTGTTTGTTCCAATTTTTTATTATTCTCATTTTGAACAGCTTGGTGTTTGTTAATTTCAGAAGTTAGCTTTTGATTCAAATCTATAGACAAAACTTTAACTTCTTCAGACTTGTGTTTCTGACTCCTTCTGTATTTCAGATATCTCCCCTCTGAAATTAACTTGCACCTGAATTAAATCTGCATTTGTAGCCTCCATCATCTCTCTTGACTCATTTGAAATGCTACTCATTCGGCTACCTAATTCTGTACATTTTACATCAACATGTTCTATTTTATTATTAACCTCACTTTTTTGGTTAGATATTTCCCTGCTCATGTCTTAACATTTTCTTTGAAACTTCCCCTATCTCATTTGCTATCATTTCCTGATTATCATTTCTCATTCTCATCATACTACTATCTAGCTCCATGAATTTCCTTTCAATTTCTTCCCTGTTTTGTTCTAAGCTCTTAGTAGTATCTTCCCTCAATTCCCTATTATTTTTTTCCATACTCTGAGTTGGTTTTTGTTCTAATTTCTCATTATTCTAAGTTAGTGTTTCTAATTTCTCATTAGTCTTACCAATATCTTCCCTTAAATGATCTGTAATACTCCTACGAATATCTTCCATGTTTTGATTTAATTTTTGCTCTAATTTCTCATTATTCTTATTTAATGTTTCACAAAAATTTCTCAACATTTCCGTCATCATACTAGTATCAAAATTAACATTTCCTGCTATTCTATTCTCACTTTCTGCACTAATATTTCCTCCCTCAAATACTACATTGTTTGAGCTATTTCTGTAACCTGTATTGAATTACAGCTAACTGTTACACTATCCCCTTCCATCATTGTTTCTTCAGTATTATTAGTAGACATTGTTTTCTTAATCCTACCACTCCTCAAGTACATTTAAATTTTTACACTTTTTTTAGAATAAAAAAATCACATTTTTCTAACCTTTCTGATGCTATCTGCTGATGTTGCTTTGATGTCCAGCTTCCTGCCCCTCTCTCCTAGATTATATGTCGCTTCTGCGTCGTATTATGATGAATCTACGTCGTCTCGATGTTTTTGTGTCCACCCATCCGCGTCGTCTGTCGTTCCTGTAGTTGTTTCTGCAATCTGCGTCTTGTAGTTCAGTTCACTGCTCCATTCGCATCACGTCCTGGTTCCTTCGCCCCTTCCTGGTTATTACGCTCCTTCCTGGTTATTCTGCTCCTTCCTGGTTATTCTGCCCCACGTTCTAGGTGCCATTTTGAAGTTGTATTATAGTTTTTTGAGCCCCACGTTGTGGTAGCCAAATATGCGGCGGTATTATGTGTTAGATTTGAAAGAATGCTACTGTTTATTTGCCGCACGTATAAAAGACCATTTGTCGCGGTCACTTCGTGTTATCTTTTACTGAGCGCCTATTATTGTATTTAATATTTGGGTTCACTGTCCTCCGGCTAGCTATGATCTTTTTGGTCGAGCACTTATCTTATACAGGTGTGTAAACGGAAAGGAGTCTTTTATCCAAAGATAACACTGATGAACAATTTATTTTACACTTTTTATTGTCGAACACATTATTTACTTTCACATATTAATCTTGACACTCGCCAAACTGAAACTGTTATAATAACTTATTTACTGCTCATTCTTAATTCGCGTACGTCAACGTTTTGTGTAATTAACTTTACGACACTTGAGATTTTTTATATAACTTTGCTACGCGTAGCCTGCGAATCGATAAACTGTGCGATGTATTCACCATGACTTTTTCTGTTTAATTCAGCGACGTGTAACGCACAAATGTTTCCGATGGACTGAGAGACGACGTGTAATGTACAAATGTTTCCGATGAACTGGGAGGGATCTACCTCTGGCTTAGCTCTTTTATACTCCTACACCCCGATATGCCTAAAGATTATAACCGAGCTGCTATTGGTTAATAAAACGCGCCAACATTAGCGTCTATTTTTATATCCAATGAAAATTATGAACACATATGCTCTAGGGAAAATGTTCCAGCAAATTCCTAAGAAAAACGCGCCAATATTACGTCATTTGCTCGTCTCTAATAATGATAAACAGCTCACCCCCTCGCTACATTATTGCACGCTATTATTGTCAGTTTCAGTAGGGTCGTATAAACCCACTTCTCAACAATACTTACAATCATCAAACATCTCAAATCAATGTCACACAATAATGCATATTCACACTACAATCACTCTTGACATTTACATAATTTGTGATACAAATTACTGCATCAACTGTCAGGAAAAATTAGTCGAAAAATCCACTGGGTGTTCAGCTTCGTCAGACAGCACAGGTCCTGTAGGTTCCATGAAAGGCAGACGCTGGCTTTCCACGTGTCCTCGGGACCAGCCTCCATTGTTCATCCTGTACAGCAAAGATATGATCAGAATCCGTTGCACTTTGACTGTTGGCTGCAGAAGTTTCCATCGCATTAGGCATGAGAACGGAGACGGTTGAAGTGGTAGATGAGCATAGGTTTTTAATATTAAATTCACTTGATGGTCCAGGAACTGGATTTCCTGTAGCCTGAAACTCGAGTCTTACATTTTCGTGAACCCCATCACTGTCAAGAGGAAAGGTTTCATTCTCTGCTGAGGTAAGCACAAATTCTTCGTTAACTACACTTGACTCCGGGTGCTGTGATGTTACCTCATCGACAATATGAACTCGTCCTCAGAACCTTCACTAGGAATATCAACCCATTCCTGATTAATTCCTGATTAATTCCATCCAAGGTCCATACGTTGCGCCCAGACATTTTGAATCTCTGTAAATCAAAACACGACAAACTACTGTAGCATGCAAGAGAAGATACTCAGGTTTTGTATACCTGAAAGCTTTCTTGAGACCGTTCAATGCCTAATAAAAATATAACTAGTTACTCAGTAATTTTATAAGAATAATTTAATATTATACACCAAGTAGATAAAGACATTCAATATCATAACAGCAATACCCGTTCTCACTGCTATATTGAATTCTATGCAGCATGTGCCACACTGGTATTGGACCAATACCACCCTTGAGTGCCTTTACTGTGTGTATGTCAATAGGGATTTCTGGCATTTATATTACATCATGTTTCTAAGATATAACTAAAAAGATACAGCATATAACTTACGTTTGGATGTAACAATAGTAACTCAAATTTTGGAAAAAACATTCAATATCGTACGGCTCGTAATCACGCAACCACGGTCGTCGCTCCATTAGAAGACTGGCCATTCTGGCGGGAACAGCGTAGCTGCCGGAAATGTTTCTGGGCTCGCCGATAGAGGGAAGCAAATGGATATCATCGAACCAAGTATTAAGAGAAAACCAACATGCAGCATACGGGAAAAAAATTCCAGAGAGGTAGTATTGTAACAATACCACTATGAAGCAAAGGGTTGAAGTAACCCGTACCAAAAAATACAAAAAAAATCCAGAGCTGAAGAAGCATTCACAATATCAACCACCTGCCTATTCTCCACAAATTGCTGCCGAGGATAAACAAGTGCAAGCGGGCGAAAAGCTGAATTAATTTCTAAAGGCAGATTACATCCGCGAACATTTTGAGACATTGCCGGTAAGGCGCCACCATCAGCCTGACTCCAGGGCTCGTCGCACTATTGAGGATAGCAAGAAGGGGTCTTGGACTCGTTTTGCCGAGTCTTTTAATCGCTTTACGCCTTCATCTGTTTGGGATAAACTTCGTCGCTTCTCAGGTAAAGTGTCACATTGTACTGTGTCTGGCCTTCAAGTATCCAATACCACCATAGTGGATCCGTCTGCCATCGCTAACACTCTGGGTGCTGCCTTTGAGGCGGTTTCCAGTTCCGACCATTATTCCGCCGGATTCCATTCTATCAAAGACCGGCTGGATTTCGCCACCTATAATTTTCGGTCAGCTAATAAGGAGTGTTATAATGTACTTTTCACAATGAGGGAGCTGGAGCACGCTCTCCATTGCTCTATCGCTCTACCGTTGACCATCTGGTGTGTGTCGACGCATATTATGAATGGATTTCTGAGAAAGTGTCAAACCGTGGCTGTGTTTTTTGACCTGCAGAAAGCTTATGTAACTTGTTGGAGGGGCGGCATTTTACGTACATTTCACGCATTGAATACCAGCGGTCGTCTTCGCATATTTCTTCGGGAGTTTATGAGGGACCGCGTCTTTCGTGTACGTGTGGGCTCGGTTTTATCTAGTCGTTTTATTCCAGAAAACGGAGTACCGCAGGGCTGTGTACTCAGTGTCACACTTTTTGCAATTGCTATCAACCCCATTGTTGATTGTATTCCACCTGGCATTTCATCGTCCCTTTTTGTTGACGATTTTGCAATGTATTGCGGTTCACGGAGGACCTGTCTGCTCGAACGCCGTCTCTAGAAGTGTATCGACCTTCTCTATGCCTGGAATAACGTCAACGGCTTTACTTTCTGCACCGAGAAATCCGTCTGCATGAATTTCTGGTGCCGGAAGGCTTTCCCTCCGCCCTCTCTCCATCTTGGGCCTGGGATACTTCGCTTTGCAGACGAGGCGAAATTTTTGGGGTTGATCTTTAATAGGAAGCTGAGCTGGATTTCGCACCTTTCGTTTTTAAAGGCAAAGTGTGAGCGTTGTCTTAATCTTTCACCTTTTTTAAGTTGCACATCCGGGGGAGCTGATCGGACCGTCCTACATCTTTATCGCTTTTTCGTCCGATCCAAGCTTGATTACGGGTGCATTGACTATTCGTCGGCGCGTCGATCTGTATTGCGTCGATTGAATGCCATTCACCATCGTGGCGTAAGAGTCGCTACAGGGGCCTTACCAACCCGCCCTGTACTCTGTACGCTGAGGCTGCAGAGTCTCCGCTATCCTTCAGGCGTGAGATGCTTTTGTGAAGCTATACCTGTCGACTCTCAAGTAGGCCTGACCACCCGTCCTTCGCGATATTTTACGAGGATTCGCTTGAGGGGCAATATGTAGTTAGCTCCTCTGCATTGCTTCCTCCAGAGGTCCCCTCAGGGGCTCACCTTATGTGAGTATGAGTTTTTGGCGCACCCGGGGGTTCCCGAGCCAATCATCGCCATCTTCATCATTTCACCCCCGTCCGGTCGAGGTGGGTTCGTTCTCGTGACCGGGGGACTCAAGGTAGGCTCTCGTGCGTTCTGTGCATATCATTACATCTCGCCCCTCGCCGTCGCTTTTGTCTTCTCTTTTATTCATGCACATTTCGCCCCACGCATATTCATTTACACGTCTCTTTTACTTCTTCGCCGGCCTACCTTGAGTGCGAAACGCCCACACACTTTTAGTTTCTTTTAACCTTTTATGTTAATCCTCCGTGGACACAGCCTGACGGATACCCGCGCACTGGGTGCGCAGCTGGGTGAGTGGGTAATGGCGTCATCCCCACCACCCGGGGTCGTCATGTAGGGTATGTGTTCGTATCCGCTGTTCAACTGCAGTCCCGCAGGGGGCCATTGCATGAGCTGCTGGCTTCCGACGGCGATTGGGTCCCTCTGTCTATGTTCTGGGAGGTGTGACCCTGGGGTGAGTCTGGTCTAGATAGGCCACTCACCCAAGCCGGGGTAACGCCCGGGAAGCCAGAGCCCGAGGTCGGAGACGGTTGCAATGGTGGAGGATTTATTTCGCTATGGAGCACCCTTCCTCCATTAATACAAACAAGCGCCGAAAAGTCATTGTAACAGAAGTAGCACCGCCGTCATCTGGTTGTTACTTGGTCATTTCAAGAACAGAAGGACAAAACTTTGAGAAGGTGAACCCTTTTATAATTCAGAAGGGCATAGATGCTATTGCTGGTGCGGTTCAATCCTGCACTCGTTTACGCAATGGACCCTTATTGACACAAACTAAGTCCGATCAGCAAAGTAAGACCTTGTTGCGCGCTACGCTTCTCCACGGTTATCCCATCCGTGTCGGGAAGCACCGCACATTGAACTCCTGTCGGGGCGTCGTTACCACCCATAGCCTCGATGGTATATCGGACGAGGATCTAGTAGACTATCTGTATGATCAAAAGGTGACTGCAGTGCATCGAGTGCAGGCCAAACGCGACGGCGTATTGGTACCCACTCGTACCCTGTTTATTACATTTGATGGCGTCGATCTGCCCACGAGCATTTCCGCAGGGTACGAACGGATTTCTGTGAGGACTTATATTCCTAGACCTTTGCGTTGTTTTAAATGCCAACGTTTTGGGCATACGCAAGTCTCATGTAAGAGTGGCGTTAACATCTGTGCCACATGTAGCCAGCCCTCACACGAAGGTACCTGTTCAACAGCCCCGTCTGCGTTAATTGTAAAGGGTCTCATTCTGCTTCGTTTGCCGACTGTCCGCGGTACTTGGACGAGAAGGCGATCCAGGAGATCCGGGTAAAGGAAAAACTCTCCTTCGCTGAAGCCCGGAGGCGTTACCATGCGCGCCAACCTTCAGTCCTGCGATCTGGCACATTTAGTTCTGTTGTTGCCTCGCCAGTACGAGTAGATGCCGAACCTCAGACCTGGACCATGACTGGATTAACCGCCACTACAATCCGGCCGTCCCTTAAAGCTACTGTTACCAAGCCCTATAAACCTGGTCCAAAGTCAATGAAGTCGCAAGCCGCTGAAAAGAAACCCAAGCAGAAACTTCGTAGGGAAGATTTTTTTAAAGACCCTCCGCGTGCGCGCGGTAACAAAAGTTCACCTTCTCCTCCTCGGAGGTCGCTGTCCCAGGAAGCTCCTGGGACAAGCCGCGCTCAGCGCCACCCCTCACCCATCGCCACCCAGAACCGATTCACGGCGCTTGAATCGGTTTCTGGCACTGAGCGCGTGGGCCCTCCCTCCGAGGAAGCTATGGAGTCTGACCAACTCCATACAAAAAGCCCGAGCCCAAAGGTTAAGCCAAAGATTCTTTTAAGCCGACCTTCTAAGTAGACAGTTTATCCCTTTTATTCATGGCTATCCTGAGCTGGAACTTACGTGGTGTTCGATCGCATAGGGCGGAACTGCAGCTTTTATTGCGTTCCCATTCACCTATGGTCGTATGTTTACAGGAGGCCAAGCTTCGCCCTCAGGACCCTTTCGATCTCCGAGGGTACACTCCGGTTCGCTACGACCTTGAACCGGAGGAGGGTACTCCTGCTCATGGTGGTGTCATGATTTTGGTGCGTAATGACGTTCATTTTCAAACTATCACACTTACGTCCGACTTGCAAGCTGTTGCCATTAGACTGCAGTTACCCGGTTTTTTCTTTTCTGTTTGTTCTGTGTGTTCACCTCCATCGTCTCCCCTCGCTCTCGCGGACATTCCAGCTCTTCTGTCCGCTCTCCCAACACCAGTTCTTCTGTTGGGAGATTTTAATGCCCATCACCCACTATGGGGTTCGCCAAGAGCTTGTGCGAGGGGAACTCTTCTTTCCGACATTTTTTACCAGTTCAATCTTTCCATCCTCAATACAGGTGAGCCTACTTTTATTTCTGATTCTTCTTGTACGTTCTCACACCTGGACCTTGTCGTTTGCTCACTCCAGCTTGCTAGTCGTCTACAGTGGAACGTCGTCGCTGACACCTACTCCAGCGACCATTACCCCTGCATCGTTTCTCTTCTGTCACACCACGTACAACATTCCAGAGTACCTACCTGGATATTCCCAAAAGCCGACTGGAGTTTGTATTCCAGCCTCGTGCATTTTGACGACCAGCCCTTCACCGACATTAACCAACTTGATAATTTGGTGACTTTTAAACAATCGCGCGCCAGGACTCGTCGCACTATTCAGGATAGCAAGAAGGCGTCGTGGGCTCGTTTTGTCGAGCCTTTTAATCGCTTTACGCCTTCATCTGTTGTTTGGGATAAACTTCGTCGCTTCTCAGGTAAAGTGTCGCATTTACTGTTTCTGGCCTTCAGGTTTCTAATGCCACCATAGTGGATCCGGCTGCCATCGCTAACACACTGGGTGCTGCCTTTGAGGCGGTATCCCATTCAGACCATTATTCCGCCGGCTTTCGCTCTATCAAAGACCGGCTGGATTCCGACACCTTTAATTTTCGATCTGCTAATATTGAGTGTTATAATGAACTTTTCACAATGAGGGAGCTGGAGCACGCTCTTCATTGCTCTCGGCACTCCGCTCCTGGGCCGGACGGCATTCATGTCCTGATGTTAAAGAACCTTTCAGCCGACAGTAAACTATTTCTCTTACAGGTCTATAACCGTATTTGGCAAGACGGCATTTTTCCTTCCGTTTGGCGCGAAGCCACCATTGTCCCTATACTTAAGCCTGGGAAGGATCGCCAACTACCTTCCAGCTACCGCCCTATCTCCCTCACCAGTTGCATTTGCAAGGTGATGGAGCGCATGATCAACGGGCGGTTGACATGGTGGGTTGAGTCTCAGAAACTTCTAGCGAACGCTCAGTGCGGGTTTCGTCGCTATCGCTCTACCGTCGACCATCTGGTGTCCTTGTCGACGCATATTATGAATGGATTTCTGAGAAAGTGTCAAACCGTGGCTGTATTTTTTGACCTGGAGAAAGCTTATGACGCTTGTTGGAGGGGCGGCATTTTACGTACACTTCTCGATTGGAATATCCGCGGTCGTCTTCCCATATTTCTTCGGGAGTTTATGACGGACCGCGTCTTTCGTGTACGTGTGGGCTCGGTTTTATCTCGTCGTTTTATTCAAGAGAACGGAGTACCGCAGGGCTTATACTCAGTGTCACACTTTTTGCGATTGCTATCAACCCCATTGTTGATTGTATTCCACCTGGCATTTCATCGTCCCTTTTTGTTGACGATTTCGCTATTTATTGCAGTTCACGGCGGACCTGTCTACTCGAACGCCGTCTCCAGAGCTGTATCGACCGTCTCTACGCCTGGAGTAACGCCAACGGCTTTAATTTCTCCGCCGAGAAATCCGTCTGCATCAACTTCTGGCGCCGGAAGTATTTCCCTCCGCCCTCTCTCTATCTTGGGCCAGGGATACTTCCGTTTGCTGACGAGGCGAAATTTTTGGGGTTGATTTTTGATAGGAAGTTGTGTTGGACCTCGCACGTTTCCTTTTTAAAAGCAAAGTGTGACCGTTCTCTTAATATTTTACGTGTTTTAAGCGGCACATCCTGGGAGCTGATCGGACCGTCCTTCTTCGCCTTTATCGCTCTTTGGTCCGATCCAAGCTTGATTACGGGTGTATTGTTTATTCGTCGGCACGTCCATCTGTGTTACGTCGATTGAATGCCATTCACCATCGTGGCATAAGAGTCGCTACAGGGGCCTTTCCAACTAGCCCTGTACCCAGTCTGTACGCAGAAGCTGCAGAGCCTCCGCTGTCCTTCCGGCGTGAGATGCTTTTGTGCAGCTATGCTTGTCGACTCTCAAGCTTGCCTAACCACCCGTCCTTCGATGTATTTTACGAGGATTCGCTTGACCGGCAATATTTAGTTAGCTCCTCTGCATTGCTCCCTCCAGGGGTTCGATTTCGACTGCTACTTCGGCATTTGGACGTTACGCCAGCGCCGGCCCTTCCACGGGGGGAAACGCGTTTTCCTCCATGGTCCCGCGCTGAGGCCCACTGTCACCTTGGGCTAACGTCAATGCCGAAGACTGAGACCCCTGCTTCAGTCTTTAGATCGGCTTTTTTAGAAGTACGGGCTCAATTCGGGGACTTCCATTTTATCTTTACCGATGGATCTAAGACTGAAGCTGGAGTTGGATGTGCCTTTGTTTCTGGTCACTGTAGTTTTAGGTTTCGTTTACCTGGACAATGTTCAATTTTTACCGCCGAACTTTTTAGCATTTATCAATCTATTTTATACATTCAGCGGCACGCCTTACAGCACTGTTTTATTTGTACGGACTCTCTGAGTGCCCTTCAGACTATTACTGCGCTGTACCATTACCACCCGCTTGTACAGCGCATACATGACCTGCTCCACTCGCTTGGTGTCTCATGCATCAGCGTGTCCTTCATGTGGATTCCAGGTCATGTGGGCATCTCAGGCAATGAGTCTGCCTACGCCGCTGCGAAATCGGCGATTTTATTACCCAGATTTTTTACCTCTGTTGTTCCCTCGTCAGATTCGTGTGCTATTTTACGTCGTCGCATCCTCTCGCGCTGGCGCGATGAGTGGACGGCCCTCCGGGGAAACAAGTTGCGGGAGGTTAAGCCTCTCCCGTTAATCTGGGGTACCTCTTCTCGTTCTTCACGTCGGGAAGAGTTACTTTTAGCCCGTTTACGAATTGGACATTGTCGTTTTAGTCATAGTTACTGTCTGTGACGCAGGAGTTTAGCTTTGTCCTTGAGGTTGACGTAAGCGAACCTGAGAGAGGGTTGTGTTATTCTTTCCTATCGCTTTATTGTTTACACCCTGTTCCAAAGGTACTTATCCTTTCTTTCCACGACAACAAGTACTAGGCGAAGTAACATCAATATTACATTATTACCGCATCTAACAAAACAATTATGATCATAATTTCAATAAGTGAACTTTTAAAGCGTGTATACATGTAACACAATATATTTACGACACTATACATGTGGAATATTATTTTACTAACCCCATTAATCCAAAGGGTATGCAAGATCGATGCAGGTGATTCGGAGTCCGAGTCATCGGATGATATCCCTTCTTGCTCATCAGAAGAACTGTCGTTTGCATTTGAAATAATAATCTGATCGATCACATCAGAAACCACACGATCCATGGACAGTAACCATCTTCTAATTTTCTAACATGCCGGTGATATCCCACCCAGTGTTCTGCAGGTACCGCAGAGATTCCATCGTTGGTTAAACTCAATAAACAAATAACGAAAATTCCCCAGTAACGTTCCGCTCCCTTATGAAGTGCTTTACTGTCGCCCATGCAACCTCAATGGGATTAAGATCGCAATTGTAAGGCGGCAGATACAGAGTGGAGTGTCCATGTGCATTAAGATGCGGTCAATCTTAAATACCTTTTCTCTTGGTCAATGAGTGTTTCCTGCACTACCATCAGTAAGCACCCCTGTGATCCCATCAGCTTGCCAACATTTCTTGAATGTTAAATTATTGTCCATCCATATTTCATCCAAATAAACGATATCCCTGCCTTGACTTCGGTATTCCCCTAGCTCAGCCAAGTATTTGCATCTCCATTCAACAATTCTTGGCTTTTCGATTAAGATTGTTCGCTTTCCTCGGCACTTGTGCCATCTAAATCCCAATTTCCGAATAACTCCTTAACCCTCCCCCCAAGGAAATTGTATCTTACTTCTAACTACAGGAGTAACTTTGTGCATGTCGGAACTATCTTTTTATTGACGTAGAAGTCCATTATTGTCCGCTTAATGAGCACATGTCGAAATCGTCTATATTTATATTTCGTTCTGGATTTGGAGGTCTTGTCTTGCCTGCAGTGCGTAAAGGGCTTCCTTCTGTTCTCTTCGCAATTTCTTGTCTTATATTCTTAATTGTTCCCACAGACACACCGCACTAATTGCCTGTTCCCTCGCGAAATCGGTGGAATTAGTTGTTTCTGCTCTGCTTCCTTTTTGCATTGCTCGTTTACATGGATTATTATTTCGCGAGCCTCGCTATGAATGGGTTTTCCCTTTTTCCGAAAGTTAGCCATTTCACTAATGGATTATATTAATTTGACACTCGCGATACAACGCGTTTTAACACTGTAGCATCCTCTGACACTGCCTGCAGTAAGACTGCACTTGTTGAGAATATTTTTGAACTGTTGGTGTTGCACTATCTACACCTTACGCAAGAAGCTCCCAGTCCACTGCACGCTTGCAGTTCAAGGACAAAGTCAATCTCCTGAGTCACTGACAGTACCTGCTCAGTGGTGATCCCGCTCCGCTGTGTCAGCAGTGTGACGTGCCCTTAACGGTGCGTCACATTTTAACTGAGTGTCAAGATTTAGCTCCACTACGCGTTAGCCTGGGTCTGCCTGTTGGCGTAGCCAACGTTTTGGCAGACGACGCGCATGCTGTAGAATGTCTTTTACGTTTTATAAGTGACATTGGTTTTAATCGTCGCATTTGATGCGCTGAGCGTCTTTTAGCTTTGTTATTTTATTCTGTATGTTTTCATAGGGACTTACTCCCCAGTGATATATGGCGCTCATGTCCCTCGCATTCTACAGTTCTTGACACGTTTTCATCTTTTATTAGCTATGCTTTTAGTGTGTTGGTTTTTCAGATATTTCTATTATTATTGTTGTTATTGTTATTATTGTTATTTTTGTTTTTGTTGTTAATGTTATTATATCTGATATCGTTATTGTTATATTGTTATTTTTGGCTTTTTGACATCGCGGGTTTGTGTCCCGTTTTTAATTATGCGGTTCTTTTACTTGTCCTTTATATTTTGACTATATTTTATACACTGTAAGGGCGCTGATGACCAAAGCAGTTTAGCGCCCTTAAACCGCATATCATCATCATCATCATCCCATCCGGCCGTTTATTTCTGCTATAGTTAGCAAGCCATCTAAAGCTGGTCCCAAGGCAGTGAACTCGCAAGCCGCTGAAAAGAAACCAAAGCAGAAACTTCGTAGGAAAGATTTTCTGAAGGACCCTCCGCGTGCGCGCGTTAAGAAAAGTTCACCTCCTCCCCGGAGGTCGCAGTCCCAGGACGCTCCTGGGACAAGCTGCGCTCAGCGGCACCCTTCACCCATCGCCACCCAGAACCGGCGCTTGAATCGGTTTCTGTCTCTGAGCGCGTGGGCCCTCCCTTCGAGGAGGCTATGGAGTCTGACCAACTCCATACTATAACCCCGAGCCCAAAGGTTAAACAGAAGGCTATTTGGAGCCGCCCTTCTAAGTAAGAAGTTTATCCCTTTTCTTTATTGGTATCTTGACCCGGAATTTACGTGGTGTACGATCGCATAGGGCGGAATTGCAACTATTATTGCGTTCCCATTCACCTATGGTTGTGTGTTTGCAGGAGACTAAGCTTCGCCCTCACGATCCTTTTGATCTCCGAGGGTATACTCCGGTTCGCTACGATCTTGAACCGGAGGAGGGTCATGATTCCAGTGCGTAGCGACGTTCATTTTCAAACTCTCGCTCCTACGACCGACTTGACGACTTTTGCCGTAAGCGTTCAATTACCCGGCTTTTCCTTTTCTGTTTCCTCTGTCTATTCACCTTCATCGTCTCCCCTCGCTCCCACGGACATTCGAGCGCTCCTGTCCGCTCTCCCAACACCATTTGCTCTGTTGGGAGATTTTAACGCCCATCACCCTCTGTGGGGTTCGCCAAGGGCTGTACGAGGGGAACTCTTCTTTCCGACATTTTTTACCAGTTCAATCTGTCCATCCTCAATACAGGTGAACCTACTTTTATTTCTGATTCTTTCTCTTACATTCTTACACCTTGACCTTGCCGTTTGCTCACTACAGCTTGCTAGTCGTCTGCAGTGGAACGTCGTTGCTGACACCTACTCCAGCGACCATTTCCCCTGCATCGTTTCTCTTCTGTCACACCTCGTACAGCATTCCAGAGTACCTACCTGGATATTCGCAAAAGCCGACTGGAGTTTGTATGCCAGCCTCGTGCATTTTGACGGCCAGCCCTTCACCGACATTAACCAACTAGTGCAGCACCTTACGTCTACGATTTTCTCTGCCGCCGAACGCGCAATTCCCCGTTCATCCTCTCACCCTCGGCGAGTACCTATTCCGTGGTGGAATGAGGATTGTCGGGACGCCGTTCGTGCCCGTAGAAATGCACTTAGGGTGTTTCAGCGACACCCTGCACTTGATAATTTGGTTACTTTTAATCAATCGCGCGCCAGGGACCGTCGCGTTATATAGGGTAGCAAGAAGGCGTCGTGGACTCGTTTTGTCGAGTCTTTTAGTCGCTTCACGCCTTTATCTGTTTGGGATATACTTCGTCGCTTCTCCGGTAAAGTGTCGCATTGTACTGTGTCTGGCCTCCAGGTTTCCAATGCCCCCTAAGTGGATCCGGCTGCCATTGCTAACACTCTGGGTGCTGCCTTGAAGGCGGTTTCCAGTTCAGACCATTATTCCGCCGGCTTTCGCTCTATTAAAGACCGGCTGGATTCCGCAACCTATAATTTTCGGTCTGCTAATAATGAATGGTATAATGAACTTTTCACAATGAGGGAGCTGGATCACGCTCTTCATTGCTCTCGGCACTCTGCTCCTGGGCCGGACGGCATTCATGTCCTGATGTTACAGAACCTTTCAGCCGACGGTAAACTCTTTCTCTAACAGGTCAATAACTATTTGGCAAGACGGCTTTTTTCCTTCCGTTTGACGCGAAGCAACTATTGTCCCTATACTTAAGCATGGGAAGGATCGCCTGCTACCTTCCAGCTACTGCCCTATGTCTCTCACCAGTTGCATTTGCAAGTTGATGGAGCGCATGATCATCGGGCAGTTGACATGTTGGCTTGAGTCTCAGAAAGTTCTAGCGAATGCTCAGTGCGGATTTCGTCGCTATCGCTCTACCGTCGAGCATCTGGTGTCCCTGTCGACGCATATTATGAGGATTTCTGAGGAAGTGTCAAACCGTGGATGTTTTTTGACCTGGAGAAAGCTTTTACGTACACTGCACGCATGGAATAATCGCGGTCGTCTTCCCATATTTCTTCGGGAGTTTATGACGGACGGCGTCTTTCGTGTACATGTGGGCTTGGTTTTATCTAGTCGTTTTATTCAAGAGAACGGAGTACCGCAGGGCTCTGTACTCAGTGTCACACTATTTGCAATTGCTATCAACCCCATTGTTGATTGTATTCAATCTGGCACTACATCGTCGCTTTTTGGACGATTGTGCCATTTATTGCAGTTCACGGCGGACCTGTCTACTCGAACGCCGTCTCCAGAGCCTTCTTTCCGCCCTCTCTACATCTTGGGCCGGAGGTCCTTCGATTTGCAGACGAGGTGAAAATTTTGGGGTTGATCTTTGATCGAAAGCTGAGCTGGACTTCTCACTTTTCCTTTTTAAAAGCAAAGTGTGACCGTTCTCTTAGTCTTTTACGTGTTTTAGGTGGCACATCCTGGGGAGCTGATCGGACCGTCCTTCTACGTTTCTATCCCTCTTTGGTCCGATCCAAACTTGATTACGGGGGCATTGTCTATTCATCGGCACGTCCATCTGTGTTACGTCGCTTGAATCCCATTCATCATCGTGGTATTAGTGAGCTACCGGGGCCTTTCCAGCTAGCCCCGTACCCAGTCTGTACGCTGAAGCTGCAGAGCCTTCGCTGTCTTCCAGGCGTGAGATCCTTTTGTGCAGCTATGCCTGTCGACTCTCAAGCTTGCTTGACCAACCTTCGTTCGACTTATTTTTCGCGGAGTCGCTTGATCGGCAATATTTAATTAGTTCCTCTGCATTGGTCCCTCCAGGGGTACGATTTCGCCAGCTCGTTCGGCATTTGGACGTTACGGCAGCGCCGTCCCTTCCCAAGGGACTCTCTGCAATTCGGGGACTCTCATTTTATCTTTACCGATGGATCCAAGACTGATGCTGGAGTTGGGTGTGCCTTTGTTTTTGGTCAATGTAGTTTTACGTTTCGTTTACCTGGACAATGTTCAACTTTTACCGCCTAAATTTTTAGTATTTATCAATCTTTTTTATACATTCAGCGGCACGACTTACGGCACTGTGTTATTTGTACGGACTGTCTGAGTGCCCTTAAGAGTTTAACGCGCTGTACCATTTCCACCCACTCGTACAGCGCATACATGACCTGCTCCACTCGCTTGGTGTCTGTGGCATCAGCGTGTCCTTCATGTGGATTCCAAGTCATGTGGGCATCTCAGGTAATGAGTCTGTCGAAGCCGCTGGCAAATCGGCGATTTTATTACCCAGTTGTTTTACTTCTGTTGTTCCCTCCACGGATTTTTGTTATTTTACGTAGCCGCATCCTCTCGCTTTGGAGGGATGAGCGGCCCTCCGGGGGAACAAGTTGCGGGAGGTTAAGCCTCTCCCGTTAGTCTGGGGTACCTCTTCTCGTTGGTGTCGTCGGTAAGAGGTCATTTTAGCTCGTTTATTAGACATTGTCTTTTTAGTCAGTGGTGACCCCGCTCCACTCTGATCAGTGAGATGTGCCCTTAACGGTGCGTCACATTTTAGAAGTTTGTCAAGTTTTAGCTCCACTACGCGTTCGTGTGGGTCTGCCTGTTGGCATAGCCAACGTTTTGGCAGACGACGCGCATGCTGTAGAATGTGTTTTACGTTTTATTAGGGGCAGTGATTTCAATCGGCGCATTTGATCCGCTGAGCGTCTTTTAGCTTTGTAATTTGATGTCTGTTTTAATGGGGACTCCACACCCCAGTGGACATATGGCGTTCATGTCCCATGCGTTCTACAGCTTTTGACACGCTGTTTTACTCTTTTTGACCATGATTTTAGTGTGGTAGGTTTTACAATTTGATCTGTTGATTTTACTGTTTTCGATCAAGCGTGCTTGTGTGTGATATTTTAATTTTGGGCTTTTACCTTTTTAATTTCTACATGGTAAGGGCGCTAATAACCTTAGCTGTTGAGCGCCCTTAAACCCCATCTGATCCATCCATTCGATGTTTAACGCCCTTAAACCCCATCTCATCACCCGTTCTGCTTGCTGATAATTATAGTGTTGTAGAACGCCTTTTAGCTTTTATCTCCCAAAGTGGTTTTAATGTTCAAATATAGATTGTCGTATCAGTTTGTTCTAACTCCTAATGAGAGTTGTGCAGCCTTTTTTTTTATTATTATTTTTTTTTTAGCTCTTTGATTCCTGTTTTAACACATTAGGACTTTCACTTGGCGTTCTATTGCATGTGGTATTGGATGTTTTTACTCCTATACTACTTTGTTTTGATTATTTTAGTCTCTCTCGATTGGGCTGTGACCTTCTTTTGGTTAGAACTTAAAGTTGCAGCAAGATGGGCTGAGATTGTTGATGACTTCAAAACATTTAACATGCCATTTTGAATCCACATTAAATTATTTTATACAGCTTATGTTGTATTTATAAGCATTTATTGTTTACTGTATATTATGTAATGATTATATTGCTACATCTTTATATATTTATGAATTTTTTATGATTTAAAATTTTAATTAATTTTTTTCAGATGACTGTCACAATATTGCCACAATTCTGAAACACCTTGCAGAAAGAGGGTATACCTTCGAACAGACAAGTGCCCTTAATCTAACTGGAGCTGTTAGTGGGTCTGTAAGACCTACAGAACACAGACGGAAGTTTAGAATATGAAACTTTTTTTTGTTCCACTTAATTTGAAAATTATATGTGTTAAGAATACATAATGGAAATGCTGAAACATGTTAAGTTTAGTATTTTGTTTCCTTTTCAGCATTTTTGGTGTTGCGAATGGATTTGTATGTTTTTGTTTAATAATTTATTAAAGTTGTATGGTTACGCTTTAAATAAATATTATTGATTGAACCAAAAGTAGACCCTTTCCTTTCATCCATCCTTCATATTTGCACTGCAGTGAGTTATCGAACTCCTAAGCCTATTTATTGCATTCTCTTTTGCAACGACTTAAAATTAAATTGAGTTTTATTTATGGACGCTCGTTAACTGCTGTGGTACTTTGCGTCCCATTGTTTATTGGGCGTGAAAGAAGGAAATTTTGTTCAGCGGCCTCTTCATCAGGCTTGAGGTTCTTGAAAATGCATCGCCCTCCTTCGAGTTTAAATCCGCGGCCGGGGTAATTAGAGGGTAGTAGGTTACCACTGCACCACGGAGAAACACTTCTACGTGTTTAGGAGTATGGGAGTGCACGATCTGCAGAATCGCAGATACTGCTGTGTAGTAATTGCTGCCCGGATTTTGATGGCCTAAAGAATATAAAAATGACCTAAAAATTGTAATCTTATGAATTTAAAATTGAATAAAAATGGCCTAAAAAAAGGAAAAATAAAACACTTAAAATTACCTTTATTTGTCGATCGCTTTGTACATTGACACAATTTTTCACTCAATACCGCATTACAATAAACTACAAATACTTTACGCAAGTTTTCAAATTTGAAGGACCGTCGATTGTCAACTAACAGCGACTTATCAGTGAAAAGCTTCTTTCAGCATCTATTGAAGTTACAGGAGCGAACTTAAAGAAGCAAATATCGCCGGTATCCAGGTCTTCATCGAAGGAATACTTCTTGCCTGCAGCACACCCACAATCTTGCACATGTGGCATATTCAATTTTCTTGTTCAACACATTTTCCATTTTAACAAACACAAGTTCCAATTCACCTTCAACACAGCTGAGATTACTTGCAACAGATTTCACCTATTCTGTTTGACTTGACTTAGGGCATGCGCATCAGAAATCCAAAATTAGATGTCATGTGAGAATTTCCCGTTACTTTCAGTGTTAGAGAAAATCATTGGATATCCCCCCAGGGGCTCACCTTATGTGAGTACGGGTTAGGCGTACCCGGGGTGCCAGAGCTATTCATCGCCATTTTCATCCGTTCATCCCCGTCCGGTTGGGGTGGGTTCGTGCTCGTGACCGGGGGACTCAAGGTAGGCTCTCGTGCGTTCTGTGCATTTCATTACATGCCGCCTCTCGCCATCGTTTCTTACTTCTCTTCTATTTACACACATTTCGCCCCACGTCCATTCATTTACACATCTTCTTTACTTCTTCATCGGCCTACCTTGCGTGCGAAACGCCCACACACTTTTAGTTTCTTTTATCCTTCTATTTAATCCTCCGTTGACACAGCCTGACGAATACCCACGCACTGGGGTGAGTGGGTGATGGCGTCATCCCCACCACCCGGGGTCAACATGTAGGGTATGTGTTCGTATCCGCTGTTCAACTGCAGTCCCGCGGGGGGCGGCACTTGCATGAGCTGGTGATTTCTTACGGCGATTGGGTCCCTTTGTCTATGTTCTGGGAGGTGTGACCCTGGGGTGAGAGAGATATAGATAGACCACTCACCCAAGCCGGAGTAACGCCCTGGAAGTCAGAGCCCAAGGTCGGAGACTGTTGCAATGGTGTAGGATTTATTTCGCTATGGAGCACCCTCTCTCCATTAATACCAACAAGCGCCGAAAAGTTTATGTAACAGAAATAGCACCACCGACAACTGGTTGTTACTTGGTCATTTCACGAACCGAAGAAGGGCAAAGTTTTGATAAGGTGAACCCTTTCGTTATTCAGAAGGGCATTGATGCTATTGCTGGTGCGGTTCAGTCCTGCACTCGTCTACGGAAGGGTTATTAGCACAAGCGAAGTCGGATCAGCAAAGTAAGACCTTGTTGCGCACTACGCTTCTTCACGGTTATCCCATCCGTGTTGAGAACCACCGCACATGAATTCCTGTCGAGGCGTAATAACCAGCCATAGCCTCGATGGTATGTCGGACGATGAACTCGTAGACTATCTTTCAGACCAAAAGGTGACAGCAGTGCATCGCGTGCAGGCCAAACGCGACGGAGTTTTGGTACCCTGTTTATAACATTTGATGGCGTCGTTCTGCCCACGAGCATTTCAGAAGGGTACGAACGCATTGCTGTGAGGCCTTATATTCCAAGACCTCTGCATTGTTTTAAATGCCAACGTTTTACGCATACGCAAGTCTCCTGTAACAGTGGCGTTACCATCTGTGCCTCATGTAGCCAGACGTCACACGAAGGTACCGGTTCCACAGCCCCCGTCTGCGTTAACTGCAAAGGGTCTCATTCTGCGTCGTTTTCCGACTGTCCGCGGTACTTGGACGAGAAGGCGATCCAGGAGATCCGGGGAAAGGAGAAACACTCCTTCGCCGAAGTCCGGAGGCGTTACCATGCGCGCCAACCTTCTCTCCTGCGATGTGGTACGTTTAGTTCTGTTGTTGTATCGCCAGTACCACGAGTAGATGCCGCAACTCAGACTTGGACTATGACTGCATTAACCGCCACTACCATCTTGCCGTCCATTTCTGCTATAATTAGCAAGCCATCTAAAGCTGGTCCTAAGGTTATGAAGTCCCAAGGCACTGATAAGAAGCCCAAGCAGAAACTAAGCAAGGAAGATTTTTTGAAAGACCCTCCGTGTGCCCTCGGCAAGATAAGTTCACCTTCTCAAAGGTCGCAGTCCCAGGATGCTCCTGGGACAAACCGTGCTCAGCGACCACTTTCACCCATTGCCACCCAGAACCGATTCACGGCGCTTGAATCGGTTTATTGCACTGAGCGCGTGGGCCCTCCCTTCGAGGAGCCAACTCCATACTAAAAGCCCGAGCCCAAAGGTTAAGCAGACTAATTTTGAGCCGCCCTCCTAAGTAGACAGTTTATCCCTTTTCTTGATGGCTATCCTGACCTGGAATGTACGTGGTGTACGATCGCATAGAGCGGAACTGTAACTTTTATTGCGTTCCCATTCATCTATGGTCGTGTGTTTGCAAGAGACCAAGCTACGCGCTCACCACCCTTTTGAGCTTCGAGGGTATACTCCGTTTTGCTCCGATCTTGAACCGGATGAGGGTATTCCTGCTCATGGAGGTGTCATATTAGTGCGTAACGACGTTCATTTCAGACTGTCACATTTACGTCCGACTTGCAAGCTGTTGCCGTTCGCCTTCACTTACCCGGCTTTTTCTTTTCTGTTTGTTCCATCTATACACCGACGTCTCCCCTCGCTCACGCGAACGTTTGCGATCTCCTGTCCGCTCTCCCAAAACCCTTTCTTCTGTTGGGAGATTTTAATGCCCATCACCCCCTGCGGGGTTCGCCTAGGGCTTGTGCGAGGGGAACTCTTCTTTTCGACATTTTTGATCAGTTCAACCTCTGTCCTCAATACTGGTGAACCTACTTTTATACCTGATTCTTCGTGTTCTTTCTCTCCTTTAGGCCTTGCCGTTTGCTCCATCCAGCTTGCGAGTCGTCTGCAATGGATATTCGGAGAAGCCGACTGGAGATTGTATTCCAGCCACGTGTGCTTTAAGGACCAGCCCTTCTCTGACGTTAAACAAATGGTGCAGCATCTTTCGTCTACTATTCTCTCTGCCGCCAAACGCACGATTCCCCGAACATCCTCTCACCCTCGGCGTATTCCTGTTCCGTGGTGGAACGAGGATTGCCGGGTCGCCGTTCGTGCTCGTAGAACTGCGCTTAGGGTGTTTCGGCGACACCCTACACTTGATAATTTGGTTACTTTTAAACAATCCCGTGCCAGGACTGGTCGCATTATTCAGGATAGCAAGAAGGCGTGGTGGACTCGTTTTGTCGAGTCTTTTAATCGCTTCACGCCTTCCTCTGTTGTTTGGGATAAACTTCGTCGCTTCTCCGGTAAAGTGTCGCATTGTACTGTGAATTGGCCTTCAGGTTTCCATTGCCACCATAGTGGATTCGGCTGCCATTGCTAACACTCTGGATGCTGCCTTTGAGGCGGTTTCCAGTTCAGACCATTATTCCGCCGGATTTAGCTCTATTAAAGACCGGCTGGATTCCGCAACCTATAATTTTCGGTCTGCTAATAATGAATGTTGTAATGAACTTTTCACAATGAGGGGGCTGGAGCACGCTCTTCGTTGCTCTAGGCACTCCGCTCGTGGGCCGGACGGCATTTATGTCCTGATGTTAAAGAAGCTTTCAGCCGACAGTAAGCTCTTTCTCTTAAAGGTCTATAACCGTATTTGGCAAGACGGCTTGTTTCCTTCCGTTTGGCGCGAAGCCACCATTGTCCCTATACTTAACCCTGGGACTACCTTCTAGCTACCGCGCTATCTCCCTCACCAGTTGCATTTGCAAGGTGATGGAGCGCATGATCAACGGGCGGTTGACATGGCTTGAGTCTCAGAAACTTCTAGCGAACGCTCAGTGCGGATTTCGTCGCTATCGCTCTACCGTCGACCATCTGGTGTATGTCGACGCATATTAGGAATGGATTTCTGAGAAAGTGTCAAACTGTGACTGTTTTTGACCTTGAGAAAGCTTATGACACTTGTTGGAGGGGCGGCATTTTACGTACACTTCACGCATGGAATATCCGCGGTCGTCTTCCCATATTTCTTCGGTTGTTTATGAGGACCGCGTCTTTCGTGTACGTGTGGGATCGGTTTTACTCCAGAGAATGGTGTACCCCAGGGCTCTACTCAGTGTCACACTTTTTGCGATTGCTATCAACCCTATTGTTGATTGTATTCCAGGCATTTCCACGTCCCTTTTCGTCGACGTTTTTGCCATTTATTGCAGTTCAAGGCGGAGCTGTCTGCTCGAATGCCGTCTCCAGAGCTGTATCGATCGTCTCTACGCCTGGAATAACGCCAACTGTTTTAATTTCTCCGCTGAAAAATCCCTCTATTAATTTCTGGCGCCGGAAGGCTTTCTTCCGCCCTCTCTTCATCTTGGGCCGGAGATAGTTCCGTTTGCAGACGAGGTGAAATTTTTGGGGTTGGTCTTTCATAGTAAGTTTTGTTGGACCGCGCACATTTCCTTTTTAAAAGCAAAGTGTGACCATTCTCTTAGTATTTTACGTGTTTTAAGTGGCACATCCTGGGGAGCTGATCGGACCGTCTTTCTGCATCTTTATCGCTCTTTGGTCCGATCCAAGCTTGATTAGGGTGCATTGTCTATTCGTCGGCACGTCCATCTGTGTTACGACGATTGAATGCCATTCACCATCGTGGCATGAGTCGCCACAGAGGCCTTTCCCACCAGCCCTGTACTCTGTACGCTGAGGCTGCAGGGTCTCCGCTATCCTTCTGGCGTGAGATGCTTTTGTGCAGCTATGCCTGTCGACTCTCAAGCTTGCCTGACCACCCGTCCTTCGCGATATTTTACAAGGATTCGCTTGATCGTCAATATTTAGTTAGCTCGGCCAAACTTCCGTTTACGAAACCCCCCCCCCCATAGGTTAAACGGCCTTAAAACGCGATGAAAGTGTGTTTGGCGTATTCGCCATAGTCAAAAAGGTCCCCATTATTGCATTAGCGCGACACATTAATTATTGATTTTAGTTACGTTTGCTACAGGGGTGGTTATGTAAGAATCCGAGAAAGGCTCTAACCTCCATGTTGTCTACTCGTTTGTATTTTATATACGATGATGCACGGTATGGGTGGTCAGAGTTGGTATTCTGGAAGATTTATTCATTGTTGGTATTGTAATGTATTTATGTGTACTTACATTTATGCTGTTGTATTGCCAGATGTCGAGGGTTGTGGCTTCATGGTAGCTGTTATTTCTGCTGCCGTTGTGGGCTCGCCGGCCAGCTGTGCCCTACGTACTGGGTAGAGCTGCTGGATATCTTCCAGCAGCGCAGCTTAGGCGTCGGCGGCTTGTCTCCTTAAATGCCGGCGCCAGAGGAACTCGCAGAGATGGTCCGCTAAATGCTTAGTTCCTCTGTTACGGCGGTGAAGGGATTTTTTGAGATGCGACCATAGGCCCTCGACACTTTGCGTATGTGCCCCTGTTTCAGGATCTGAAGTGTATAATTACGTTGAAAAGATTAGAAAAATAAACATGCCGTGCAATTATTAGAAATTTTTATGAGGGATTACAGTAGCAATAACTCATTTAGTGTTAGCAGTATAACGGCCGATAAGTGACAGCTGTGCTACTTATTTGATTTAAGACGAGTATGAGGCGAGCGTTGGCCGTTAGGCCGTAGTGAGCCGCAGCGAACGACAGGGTCCTTTGGTTTCGAGGTTTGCGCGAGTTTAGGTTAGGGTTAGTGTATGTGTGTGTAACTAAATTAGATCGAAATAATGGGTATGGCGTATGTGGTTTAAAACGAGTATGAGGCGAGCGTAGTCCGTTAGGCCGTAACGAGCCGCAGCGAATGACAGGGTCCTGTGGTTTCGAGGTTTGGGCGAGGTTAGATTAGGCTTAGTGTGTGTGTAAATAAATTAGATCGAAATAATAAGAGTGCTTGTCAGAATGCACAGTAGAAGTGTAGTTAAATTGATTTGCTTACCGACGAATTTTTTTTGGGTGGTTTACTGTCTGGTGAGTGTACACCGAAGGTGGAAGGCTTTTATACGCCTTCCACTCATCAGTGATGATGAGGGAGCCCTGCTTTACCCTCTGTTCTATGCTGGGTATGAGCTCTGCCCTGGATCGCCTGTTGTTTGGGCAGAGCTCGAGGAACACTTCTGATGTTTCTCGACGGTAACCTCCTAGTACCTGTAAGTTATTATGAATCGGTAGGAAAGCGTTAGCTGTGTTAAAAAGGAGGATTTAAAATAGTTCTACATTAGTGCATCAAGAATATTTACCCATTTCCCCTCAGTTAGACGTCCTCTGTTGTATTTTCTTATACCCACTAGAGATTCGTCAATTTCCACTGTCAGTCCAGGTCCACCGATCTGGTAGTCCCTACTGTCACTACATAAGTGTGTCCATATAATGGATGCATACTTCCCTACAGTATGAGAACCAGTCGGCTACAGTCTCGGTCGAAGTCTTTCCTCCGAAGTAGGACGTCTCTTTTATGGTGTATGTCATGGTATGTTGTTCTGCGAAACAATACGTCAGTGCAATAATTTTCTCTAGTGGGATGTTCGCTTTTTCTGTCCACGTCCCCGTCCTGCAGCTGAACGTCTTTTTGCACTTGAATTTTCGACATTGAAAAGCCACACCTACATTGATGTCCTGAAAATAAAACAGAAAGCATTAACGGTGTTTCTGTTTAAGGGACCGATGCGTGGATATTTCACAACTGAAAGTATTTTAATGAGTGTTTTGATTTGTTTACTATAGCTAATTGTATTGCAAGTTTTGATTAGCGTGCATTGCGGAAACTGTTAACGAAGTTTTATTGTGATAACTTAAAAATTGTATCCTAAGGAGGAGTTTAAATGTTAAAAAATGTTTAGTTGATTGGTATCATTAAGACGTACAGGTATATTTACTTATAAAGTCTGGCCTGAAATGCTGGTTATACCTAGTTAGTAGTAGTGTATATTTTGATTTAAAATATACGATTTACAAAATCGTTAAATTATGTTCAGCAAAGTTTATAAACTTCGCTCTAAGAATTGTAGAAAACATGTGAGGATTAAAAGAAAAAGCGACAAATGCGGAACTACGTGCTCCGTTGAGGACGAATTACACAAGAACTTTTATTTTTACTCTCATAATAAATATATTTACACGAAAACGTTGTTAGAGAATTGAAAATAATAAATTTCAAATCCTCCTGTGTAGGCAAAGTTTTACCAATTGGTCCCTGAATTAGCAATCACGTGTTCGGATTTAAAATAAGAGCCAGTAAACTTTGACTCGCCTAGCACACATACGCAAAATATAATCTGGTACAAATTATTACTCACCTTTGTGGTGGGCTTCAATTGCATCGGCTGCTTGCAGGATGGGAAGTACTTTTTTGTTTTAATAAGTCCATTGTGTTTGGCGTATTCTATAGTTGTCTGTCGACCTTTTAATACGGTCATAGTCAGGGTGATCAGTGACGTCTGTCCTGGTTAAGCAGGTATAGTAGCGTCCATGGTGTCCATGTTTGTGTTGGGTCCCTTGCGGTACATGAAATGACAATCGGTGTAAAGTATATTGCTAGCAGTGGGCACGAGGTAGCGCTAGTGTCGAGGTTTCGGAGTGATGTAACAGGCCGCGTGGTGCAATGTGAAGAGCGAGTTTATGTTTTGATGACGTTATATTGATGCCATAAAGCACGTGGTGATATTCAGTGGAAGAGCTATGTACGTAGTGTCGGAGGTTTGTTGGTATACTCAACATAGCTCAGTGGATAAAACGAATGGCTGATATGCCGAAAACTATGGAATGTCGTGGGATCGAATCTCCGACAGTGGAAATGGACATAAAAACATTCGACAAGGAATCTATACAAACAACGCTACGGAATTTGTGAATAAATGGGAGCGGTGCGTGGACGACGGCGGGCGGTTGGGGGGTAGAGGTTGAGATACAGGAAGATGAATGTTGTATAGGAGTACAAAAGGAGGTGGAAGGTAGAGAGATAGCATTTGGGATATGTATTTTGCTTCTAGATGTTCAGAGATTTTTGTGGTTTTTTAACGTTATGAATTTTTTTGACTGAGCCACTTTGGGGAGCTGGAATTTTGGTTCCATACTTACATGGGCATAGTGTATCTTTTGTGACAAAAATTTTTTCCCTGCGCTGGGGTCCGTACAAGGAAGTACGCCCGTTAGCTCCTCTGCATTGCTCCCTCCAGGGGTTCGCTTTCGACAGCTTCTTCGGCATTTGGTTGTTACGCCAGCGCCGGCCCTTCCCAGGGGGAAACGCGTTTTCCTCCTTGGTTGCGCGCTGAGGTCCTCTGTCACCTTGGGTTAACGTCGATGCCGGAGAATGCGACCCCTTCTTGAGTTCTTAAATGAGCGTTTTTAGAACTTCAGTCGCAAATCGGGAACCTTCATTTTATATATAGTGATGGGTGTAAGACTGATGTTGGAGTAGGGTGTTCCTTTGTTTTAGGTCAACATAGTTTTACCTTTGGATTACCGGAGCAATGTTCGATTTATACCGCCGAACTTTTCAGTATTTGTCAGTCACGTTTATACATCCAGCGGCATGAGTTACGGTACTGAGTTCTTTGCGCAGACTCCCTGAGTGTCCTTTAGAGTATTAACGCGCTGTACCATTACCACCCACTCGCACAGCGCATACATGATCTCATCCACTCGCTCGCTGTTTCTGGCACCAGCGTCTCCTTCGTGTGGATTCTGAGTCATGTGGGCATCTTAGGTAACGAGTCTGCTGACGCCACTGCCAAATCGGTGATTTTATCACCCAGATGTTTTACCTGTGTTGTTCCCTCCTCCGATTCCATCGCATCCTCACGCGTTGGCGCGATGAGTGGGCAGCCCTTAGGGGGAGCAAGTTGCGAAAGGCTAAACCTCTCCCGCTTGTCTGGGCCACCTCTTCTCGTGCTTCTCGTCGGGAAGAGGTGATTTTAACACGACTTCGTATCGGACATTGCATTTTCAGTCATAGACGTTTGCTTAGTGGTGATCCCGCACCACTCTGTGTTCAGTGTGCGGTACTCCTAACGGTGCGTCACGTTTTAACTGAGTGTCAGGTTTTAGCACAATTGCGCGTTCGTGTGTCTGCCTGTTGGTGTAACCAACGTTTTGGTAGACGTCGCGCAGACTGTCAAATGTCTTTTAGGTTTTATCTGTGACTGGTTTTAATCGGCGCATTTGATGCGCTGAGCGTCTTTCAGATTTGTGACTTTATACTGTGTTTTTTTTTATTTTGGACTCTTCTCCCTAGGAGAGATTTGGCGCTCTTGTCAGTAGTTATGGTCCCGGATTAGCCAATTGGATTAACGATAATCCTGCCGCTAGTGTCGCTGTTAATCCGCGGATTAAGAGCGGTAGGATTATCGTTAACCCTGTAGGCTAATCCGGGAGCATGTTTTTTACTTATTTTTGTGATAATACAGTGATGTTGACAATAATGGTTCAAATAAAGAAGTTATACAAGAGTTAACAATGATTATGTATTGACTTAAAAACTATGATAAAATACAGAAATAAGCATAAAAACTCAAAAGCAATAAACTATGATAAAATACAGAAATAAGCACACATATATTTGGAGCACTGAATATGTTGACAATAATGACTTAAAAACTATGATAAAATACAGAAATAAGCACAAAAAACACACGGTTTTTAGAAAAAACTCCAAAGCAATAAACCATGATATAATACACTGGAACTATGATAAAATACAGAAATAAGCACAAAAACCACACATATATTTGGAGCACTGAATGATCCATAGTTTTTTATAACAAAAACCTCACTTTTGTACTAGAATAATTTTGAAATGTGTTGTACACTGAGGTTTGTTAGATGAATGTTGTTCGTCGTCTTCGCTGCTGCTGCTACTGATGCGAAACAGGGGTGTGCTGCTGCTGCTGCTGGGTGTTGTGACGCAGGTGACTAGAAGGTGAGAAAAGTTTTGATGAAGATCTTCGTCGTAGGTAGGTATGTATATGGGAATGACGACATCATTATAGCTGGTGGAGAAGCACCCTGCCGGTGTTACTTTGTTGCAAACGGCAGGAATTTTGTTGTTGCCAAGGTATATTCTGCAGATTGCGTCCTGTTGATGCTGGTAGACTTTGGTGGGTAGACAATGGACGTGGACGAGGTCGGCATCTTGGATGTCAAGTTTGACTGTGACATGTTTGTTATTGCCAAAGAAGGAGGTGTGGGAGGATAGAATTTTGATATGTGAAGGGAGTTCACCTTTGCTGGATAGATGGGAATTGAACATGAGTTTGAGGGTGAGATTGTTGCCTACGTTGACAGGATCGGTTTCACAGGACATTACTGTTCTTTATAGGGTGTAAATGTGACGATGTATCTTTTGAATCCACTTTTGAGTTTTTCCTCGCCCTCGTAAGTGATGCAGAAGGGGGTAGAGTCGAGTTTGCTGATGAGATCTGGAGAGGCTTTTCCAAATCTGGTTGGCAAGAAAACTTCCGTGTCGTTTAGTTTGGCAACATGTTTTGTGCCGTGTATGGTGTCGATAGTTTTGACGCCGATGACGCGGTATGGCACGTTTTTGTCAAGAGAAGACACGCTGAGTATGTCTGAGGTGTGTGATAATTCTTGGAGTTGGCTAAGAGCGTCCTGTGCCATGGTTGCACAAATTGCAGTGTTTAACGTATGGAGCAGGACCGTCGATATGAGTGGATTGTGAGGGCAAGTTGTAATGCAGTTGGCACCTGCGGTAAGGGGCGCAGATTTCCTGTTGCGTGGTAAGTTTGTTCCACACTACGTCGACGTCGGATGGTGGATAGCGATTAAAGATGATGCCGTGGTTTTGCAGCAGCAGGTGGCGTTCTCCAGGTAGCAGGAGCTGAATGCGTTGTCCGTTTTCGAGAAAGTGTGTGAGGACGGTGAAGCAGTAGCAAGTCATTCGCTGTTTGATGCGGCGTGCGTGCGCAGCAATGCTTGAATTTGCGCACTGAGTTGAGCGAGGTCTTCGTAGAATCCCAGATGGCACTGTGTGCATAAGTGCGTGAGACGGTTGTGAAGTTGGCAGCTGCACGTTCGGTGAAAACAGAAGGAGCAGTGGTAATCCTTACACGTCACACCTGGCATTCCTGACGGTGGTTTGCCCAGACTGAATGCGAAAAACGCTCGGGCGTACTTATATAAAGGTGTGGTTCACATCCGCAGGAAGTGCTAATTGTAGGGAACAGGAAGTAGAACATCCGCAGGAAAACACTGATAAAAACGACCGTTAGGAGCTGGTCTTGTACAGGAAATTGCTGATGGGAAAAGTTTGTTGGAGAGTGGGTTTTACCACCAAAGCTTTTAAAATTCTTTACGGTGTTGGTTTGCTGTGGGATGAGAACTCTGTTTCCATCGACGCTGAACATCCAATCGTCGTAAATATGATCGGGAATAATATAGGTGGATGTGTTGCCCAAATGCACTGCCAAGCATGCACCGTAGCACATGCAATTTTCGTTTCTCATTTGTTGCATTTTGGCTGCGGAGACGTATTGCTGTTCGTAAAACACGATGTATAACCCTCTTGCGGGAACAAATTGGAAATATTGATCTGTTTGGTCGTCTTCGATCAAGTCTGATTTGAAATGGATATCGTTTAAACTCATGTTGGAAAACACAAAATGAATTTTGCTTTCGCAGCTGTGAATTTTGACGGAGATGTATTTTCCGTCGTGTCATCGAAGAAACGTAGTGCATAAGGTGCATTTTTTGGGGGGTGTCCTAGCACTTCGTAGTTTTTAAACACCTTAGTTCCTTCGCAGTATACAGACAAGTAGTTTTTGTAACCCATGCTAGCACCTGTTGCGGCACCGAAGGGCGAGAGGAGACTGAAGCGGAAGTAGAGGTACATGTGCACTAAGGAGTATTTTGTGCGATGGATAGAGCAAAACGAGTTTTGAGAAAATGATCTGCCTCTAGGAATGTTCTGAAATTGGCGCACCGTATGTACTTGGTGAATTGGGTAAAATTCATGTTTTCGAAGGGCACACTGGAGGCGCGGTTGTGCAGTATGTACTTATAGTAAGCCATGATTTGATGTTGCACGTACGTTTCTTCTTGTGATACATGATGTCGGTAATGATGCGCTGCAAGTTTTGCAACGTGTTCCACTCTTCGTTGTTGAGCGTGACAGATGTGCCTTGCATGTCCTTGAAGACGATTTTTAGCTTCCCGAACACGTTCTTAAACCGGGTGGTGACGCTGTTGCTGTGCTGATATTCTCGGAGACGTCCCTCTGGGTCGCTGAAGCGTCGGTGAATAATAGGTATCGCTTCGACGAATTTGTGCCACTCTGTTGACCACATGACTACTGCGTTGCGTTGTCCACATTTTGCAATGGATACCACCAGCTGGTGCGGCGGCAACAGGGGGCAAAATCCGACACACGCAAATTTGGTTTGTTTGGCGTTGAGAAAGTAGATGTCGGAAAGAGGTCCCACCACGGTGCTGGGTTGGTTGGGCTGTTCGGCCAAATCACCTTCATTGAAGTGAAGTTTTCTTTTTGCACGAGACTTTTTTGCCGAATCTGCTGCGGCACGGAAACAAGACAGGCAAAAACAAATGTGTTATGCATAATCAGCAACAACACAAAATTTACAAATAGCATGTACCAACCTGGGCTGCGTGGCTGCGCTGTCGTTCTGCATGGCTGACTGAATAAGGCGAGCGACGGTGTGACAGTGCATTTTATATGAGCAGGAGCGAGTTCTGAAAGCACGTGCAAAAAAAAAGGAATGAAAACACGAGAAAAAGCAATAGATAGACGGTATGGCGCACACACACACACACACACACACACACCTGCTTACCTGCATGGGTTGACAGGACTGGTGAGCTTTAGAGCATTTTGCAAGGCATACGTTTTTGTAGGTTTTGCGAATGACGTCATCGTTATGAGCGTAATCGATGACGTGAAATTTGGAAAAGAATTTATGCTTAAGCAGACCGGAGCAGCGGTGGGTGAGGTAGTCGATGACGTAATGACCGCAAGTGGTGCTGTCATAACCTTGCAGCCTTCTGGCGTTGGTGGACCATTGCGTCCCGCAGACGGAATTTAAGAAGTGAAGAAGATAAGGCGAAAGAAGATCGATTCCGTAACTGTCAAAATATCCTCCCCGTCCGTTTTTGCCCACAAAGATGCAAACCCAGTGTTTACCCGGTTTTGTGCTGGGATCGGTGTTCACCACGATAGCGAAGGGAAGATTATGAATGGCATGAAATGCGGGTAACCTATCGCAGGGGTAAACACCTAAAAAGTGAGATCGCGTAGAGGGACATGTGGATAGAAAGCGTTGAATCTGAAAGGTGTTCATGATACCAAGATGGATCTGTTGGCGTCAATTTCGAGCGTGCGATGTATTTCCGCGAGCACCAGAAGAATAACGGGTTCTGTCAATTTATCGGCAAAACCTATGCTTATAGACACGCTGCCGTGACGCTGGCCAGAGATGTTAGATTCGTTGGCGCTCATGTCTGCAGTGAGATCGAAAGCCATTACGGTATAGCCTACCGGGTACGTTTGTCTAGAGATGGAGTGTCCCTCGTCTTTGAAATGAATTCCTAGACCGTCCTGCAGGGATTGAAAGCAGGGATTTTTAAAGTCTGGTTGTAGGGGTTGAGAGGGAACAGGGTGACCGTTGACGTAAAGTTGTACGGAGTTCATTTGAAAATGTTGTAAATTGTACGGATTTGTGTTAAAATTGCCAGAATAAGCCTTGTCGGTGACCATGGCTACCACCACCATTCTGGGAATTTGCCCTATGAAGACGTCGCTAAACGTCATTGCTCTGTACTCTTTGGGTATACTGAGGGCATGAAAGCTAACATCCTTGAGATGGTACTTGGCGTTGCTCTTGGCAAGCACCGCCTGATGCGCAAGCTTGATGGTTGGCGACGGTCGGACCGCTTTTAAACGCAGCGTGGCGGAGGTGATTTCGGCGTAACCTTTAAAGGTCTGCACGTCGGAAAACAAATAAAACCGAGGAGAAGCAGGAGTGAGCTTAATGGTCATGCTCACGTGGTTCAAAAGCAGGTTTTCCTGTCTAAACAGAGCATTGTGCGGAGGGCCAATGAGCTGAGTGATGTTGCTGCCTTTGGTAAAGCCTTGGCGCCACTGAAATCGGCATTAGCGATAAAAACGTCCATGATGCCAGCCGTATCCTTTTTCCAGAGGGAGGATTCTAGTTTGCTACTCATGGCATCTTCGGAGTAATTAAGAAGTGTTTCTAGGTACGTTCTGTAAGGGTATCCTGCCTGTGGCATGGAAACGATGACGTTCGACTCCTCGACCTGTTGAAACAGGGAATTGAAGGCGTTATTGACCAGAGTGGTTTAAAGTCCTCTTTTAGGCCCTCTCCTTTGTCATCTACAATGCGCACCATGAGCTCGAGTACGACGTAGGTCAAATCTAGGTAATCGTCTGCATTTCCGGAATAATGAAAAGTAATGGCATTTTTCATGATCGTGTTTTGTGGGTTTAGATATATGAACCGGGACTCCTCGATGTTCATCTGAACGGGGACGTCTTTAAAGAGGTCCAGTTCGGAACTCATGTGGACGGTCGCGTCTGCCATTACGAAAATACGTCTCGCACCTTACACCTAGCTCGTTTAACCTTCGACTGCTTGCTCTTTTTAGGTTTGGTCGGTTTTATTCTCTTGAGGCGCCTCATGCCGGAACCGAGCATGGCATCGAGCCTTTCGTCGGCCTTTCGCTTTAAATTGTACCCAGACTCCTTGAACCTCCGTTTAAGCGCTTCCTTCGGCGCTACTCCAGCGGTAGCCACATCTGACAGAACGTGAGCGCCCGCCTTTAGGGCCTCCATTCCGACTGCTTTTGCCCCGCTCTTTATAAATGGCAGAAACCTTCTGAAGAGTCCTCCGAGGGCGGAAAAGAGGCCGCTACCTTTTTGGTAACGCTTACCCGTGTAGAGAATGAAATCGCGGTCGTCGAATGCGCCACCTGCTTGATTGAGGTAGTACTGCGTGACGACGTGCACATCCATTATTGCTGTTTTGGACGGAAAGCAAGAACTATAGTAGAGGAAAATCCGTCAGCGAATGTCAACAGATCGCCATAACCGTTCCTTAAATCTATGTTTACAGTTTTGAAGTGTTGCTGAATCAAGGGTGCCCAGTTTTGGGGAAAGAAGGTCTTTTCGTCGCTCATGTAAGTGTTGTTGCTTCTCTCGTATTCCACGCAACGCTCTATGACCTGCACGAAGGCGTCGCCCACGACTTTCGGAGCCACTAGATTGCAATAGATGAACATCTCGTAAGGAAACCCCATATACGGATCTACGGGGTGTTTAGGGCCTTTCTGAAGAATGATGTTGGTATAGGGTTCGAAACCTAGCATTTTGGCCATAGCGGGAGTCAAGAGCAAGCTGTGAATGCGATGTAGCGGATCGCCCACCACCTCCTCTTTCGAATCCGTGCCCTCTCCCGTTTCGACGGGCTACGAAGCTTCGCCCACCCCGGGTTTCGTACCGGATGATGCCAAAGGTTTCGGCGGGCGAGAAGCGGGTCTTTGCAGCCCCGCAGGTTTTGGTTTCGGCTTCGGTTTTCCACGGGGCGCATCGCTGAATTCGATCGATTCTGTGATCGTGTACGGTTTAGCCGTGCGCACGACATTTTTCACGTACCCTTCGAACGGAATGTCCGGTAAGGGTTGAGGATGCGTGACGGCTGCGTTCAAGCTTGCCGTTTTCTTGCGCTCGTCGAACAGAAAAAAGCTTTCCACGTGCAGATGCTCCTGGATGACCGCGTTGACGAGGCTCACCAGGTCTTTGGGATTGTGCACGATACCTTGCGGTATTTCTAAGCTGAATTTGGAATGCGTGGGGAGGACCGTCATGGTGTACTTGGTGCCCACCATGTGGGCATCGTCTCCCGAAACATTTTACAGGATACCGAACCTTTTGGAGCGCCACTTCCCATTCTCCCTGCAAAACGATTCTCTCGGGCAAGATGTTTGAAAACCTGGACGTGGTGTTATCGGTAAAGTGGCCTTCACTTACCCGGCTTTTTGTTTTCTGTTTGCTCTGTTTTAGTTTTTAAGGTGCGGTTGAAGCGCTCTACGACGCTGGCTTTGACATTATTTTTCGTCCTGTAGTGTTGCACGTCGTATTTCTTCAGAAAGGTGCGAAACGTTTTGTTGGTAAACTCCGTCCCGTTGTTGGTTTGCAGGACCCTGGGAACGCGATGAGATAATATAGAGCGAAATTCTCGCGCAACCTCGGCGCCCAGCTTTGATTTGAGAGGTACGGCCCAGGCATATTTGGAAAATACGTCGATCACGGTGAGAATGTACACGTACGGCTTGTTATGCTCTTTGACGCTGTTCATGACGTTTAGATCGGCCTCCCAAAGATCGTCCATGTTGTTCACGTAATAGAATTTTGTCGGAAACCGCTTTTTCGCCGGCTTGTTTAGAGTGTAACTGTCCTGGGTTTGAAGGAAGGACTCTATGTCGGTTTTTGACTCGCCCGTGGCCTTGCGAAGGGACTTTACGGTGCCTAAGCCGGCATAGTGTTCCGGTCTTGCGTAGTACCGCCTTAACGTCTTCCCGCACCCGGGGGTTCCCGAGCCAATCATCGCCACATTCATCCTCTCACCCCCATCCGGTCGAGGTGGGTTCTTCTCGTGACCGGTGGACCCAAGGTAGGCTCTCGTGCGTTCTTTGCATTCCATCCATACCGCACCTCACCATCGTTTCTTTCTTCCCTTATCACTTTCCGGCCATTTCGCACCACGGCATTCACATATCTCTCTTTTTCTTCCCCGCCGGCCTACCTTGCGTGCGAAACGCCCACACAGTTTTAGTTCCTTTTATCCTTTTATTTAAATCCTCCGTGGACACAGCCTGACGGATACCCGCGCACCGCGTGCGCAGCTGGGTGAGTGGGTAATGGCGTCATCCCCACCACCCGGGGTCGTCATGTAGGGTTGTTGTTCGTATCCGCTGTTCAACTGCAGTCCCGCGGGGGGGCCATTGCATGAGCTGCTGGCTTCCGACGGCGATTGGGTCCCTCTGTCTATGTTCTGGGAGGTGTGACCCTGGGGTGAGCTAGGTATAGATAGGCCACTCACCCAAGCCGAGGTAACGCCCGGGAAGTCAGAGCCCGAGGTCGGAGACGGTTGCAATGGTGGAGGATTTTTTTCGCTATGGAGCACCCTTTCTCCATTGTTAACAAGCGCCGCAAAGTTTTAGTAACAGAAGTAGCACCGCCAACAGCTGGTTGTTACTTAGTGATTACCCGTACAGAGGAGGGACAATCATTCGAGAAGGTGAACCCTTTTATTATCCAGAAGGGCATTGACTCAATTGCTGGTCCGGTTCTTTCCTGCACTCGGCTTCGTAATGGTTCGTTGCTAGTTCAAAGCAAATCCGAGGCACAAAGTAAGTCCTTGTTGAGCGCCACGCTTCTCCACGGTTATCCTATCCGTGTTGAGAAGCACCGCACCTTGAATTCTTGCAGAGGCGTTGTCACCACGCATAGCCTCGATGGTATCTCTGACGAAGACCTGGTGGAATATCTTGCAGACCAGAGGGTGACCGCGGTTCATCGAGTGCAGGCCAAACGCGACGGCGTGTTGGTACCCACTCGTACCCTGTTTATTACATTTGATGGCGTCGATCTGCCCACGAGCATTTCCGCAGGGTACGAACGTATTTCTGTGAGGCCTTATATTCCTAGACCTCTGCGTTGTTTTAAATGCCAACGTTTTGGGCATACGCAAGTCTCATGTAAGAGTGCCGTTAACATCTGTGCAACCTGTAGCCAGCCCTCACACGAAGGTACCTGTTCAACAGCCCCCGTCTGCGTTAATTGTAAAGGGTCTCATTCTGCTTCGTTTGCCGACTGTCCGCGGTATTTGGACGAGAAGGCGATCCAGGAGATCCGGGTAAAGGAAAAACTCTCCTTCGCTGAAGCCCGGAGGCGTTACCATGCGCGCCAACCTTCACTCCTGCGATCTGGCACATTTAGTTCTGTTGTTGCCTCGCCAGTACCACGAGTAGATGCCGAAACTCAGACCTGGACCTTGACTGGATTAACCGCCACTACCATCCGGCCGTCTATTAAGGCTACAGTTACCAAGCCGTATAAACCTGGTCCCAAGTCAATGAAGTCGCAAGCCGTTGAAAAGAAGCCCAAGCAGAAACTTCGTAGGGAAGATTTTTTGAAAGACCCTCCGCGTGCGCGCGGTAACAAAAGTTCACCTTCTCCTCCTCTGAGGTCGCTGTCCCAGGTTGGCCTGGGACAAGCCGCGCTCAGCGGCACCCTTCACCCATCGCCACCCAGAACCGATTCACGGCGCTTGAATCGGTTTCTGGCACTGAGCGCGTGGGCCCTCCCTCCGAGGAAGCTATGGAGTCTGACCAACTCCATACAAAAAGCCCGAGCCCAAAGGTTAAACAAAAGGTAATTTTAAGCCGCCCTTCTAAATAGACAGTTTATCCCCTTATTCTTAATGGCTATCCTGACCTGGAATGTACGTGGTGTTCGATCGCATAGGGCGGAACTGCAACTTTTATTGCGTTCCCATTCGCCTATGGTCGTATGTTTGCAGGAGACTAAGCTTCGCCCTCACGATCCTTTTGATTTCCGAGGATATACTCCGGTTCGCTACGACCTTGAACCGGAGGAGGGTACTCCTGCTCATGGAGGTGTCATGTTCTTAGTGCGTAACGACGTTCATTTTACACCTGTCACACTTACATGCGACTTGCAAGCTGTTGCCGTTCGCCTTCACTTACCCGGTTTTTTGTTTTCTGTTTGCTCTGTATATTCACCTCCATCGTCTCCCTCGCTCCCGCGGACATTCGATCTCTCCTGTCCGCTCTCCCAACACCATTTCTTCTGTTGGGAGATTTTAATGCCCATCACCCACTATGGGGTTCGCCAAGGGCTTGTGCGAGGGGAACTCTTCTTTCCGACATTTTTTATCAGTTCAATCTTTCCATCCTCAATACAGGTGCACCTACTTTTATTTCTGATTCTTCTGGTACATTCTCTCACCTGGACCTTGCGATTTGCTCAATCCAGCTTGCACGTCGTCTTCAGTGGAACGTCGTCGCTGACACCTACTCCAGCGACCATTTCCCCTGCATCGTTTCTCTTCTGTCGCACCTCGTACAGCATTCCAGAGTACCTACCTGGACATTCGCAAAAGCCGACTGGAGCTTGTATTCCAGCCTCGTGCATTTTGGCGACCAGCCCTTCTCCGACATTAATCAACTAGTGCAGCACCTTACGTCTATTATTTTCTCAGCCGCCGAACGTGCAATACCCCGTTCATCCTCCCAACCTCGGCGGCCACCTGTTCCGTGGTGGAACGAGGATTGTCGGGACGCCGTTCGTGCCCGTAGGACTGCACTTAGGGTGTTTCGGCGCCACCCTACACTTGATAATTTGGTGACTTTTAAACAATCGCGCGCCAGGGCTCGTCGCATTATTCAGGATAGCAAGAAGGCATCTTGGGCTCGTTTTGTGGAGTCTTTTAATCGTTTTACGCCTTCATCCGTTGTTTGGGATAAACTTCGTCGCTTCTCAGGTAAAGTGTCACATTGTACTGTTTCTGGCCTTCAGGTTTCTAATGCCACCATAGTGGATCCGGCTGCCATCGCTAACACTCTGGGTTCTGCCTTTGAGGCGGTTTCCAGTTCAGACCATTATTCCGCCGGCTTTCGCTCTATTAAAGACCGGCAGGATTCCGCATCATATACTTTTCGGTCTGCTAATGATGAATGCTATGACGAACTATTCACAATGAGGGAGCTGGAGCACGCTCTTCATTGCTCTCGGCACTCCGCTCCCGGGCCGGACGGCATTCATGTCCTGATGTTAAAGAACCTTTCAGCCGACAGTAAACTATTTCTCTTACAGGTCTATAACCGTATTTGGCAAGACGGCATTTTTCCTTCCGTTTGGCGCGAAGCCACCATTGTCCCTATACTTAAGCCTGGGAAGGATCGCCAACTACCTTCCAGCTACCGCCCTATCTCTCTCACCAGTTGCATTTGCAAGGTGATGGAGCGCATGATCAACGGGCGGTTGACATGGTGGCTTGAGTCTCAGAAACTTCTAGCGAACGCTCAGTGCGGGTTTCGTCGCTATCGCTCTACCGTCGACCATCTGGTGTCCTTGTCGACGCATATTATGAATGGATTTCTGAGAAAGTATCAAACCGTGGCTGTATTTTTTGACCTGGAGAAAGCTTATGACACTTGTTGGAGGGGCGGCATTTTACGTACACTTCACGATTGGAATATCCGCGGTCGTCTTCCCATATTTCTTCGGGAGTTTATGACGGACCGCGTCTTTCGTGTAAGTGTGGGCTCGGTTTTATCTCGTCGTTTTATTCAAGAGAACGGAGTACCGCAGGGCTCTGTACTCAGTGTCACACGTTTTGCGATTGCTATCAACCCCATTGTTGATTGTATTCCACCTGGCATTTCATCGTCCCTTTTTGTTGACGATTTCGCTATTTATTGCAGTTCACGGCGGACCTGTCTACTCGAACGCCGTCTCCAGCGCTGTATCGACCGTCTCTACGCCTGGAGTAACGCCAACGGCTTTAATTTCTCCGCCGAGAAATCCGTCTGCATCAACTTCTGGCGCCGGAAGTATTTCCCTCCGCCCTCTCTCCATCTTGGGCCAGGGATACTTCCGTTTGCAGACGAGGCGAAATTTTTGGGGTTGATTTTTGACAGGAAGTTGTGTTGGACCTCGCACGTTTCCTTTTTAAAAGCAAAGTGTGACCGTTCTCTTAATCTTTTACGTGTTTTAAGTGGCACATCCTGGGGAGCTGATCGGACCGTCCTTCGCCTTTATCGCTCTTTGGTCCGATCCAAACTTGATTACGGGTGTATAGTTTATTCGTCGGCACGTCCATCTGTGTTACGTCGTTTGAATCCCATTCATCATCGGGGTATTAGAGTCGCTACAGGGGCCTTTCCAACTAGCCCCGTGCCCAGTCTTTACGCTGAGGCTGCAGAGCCTCCGCTGTCTTTCAGGCGTGAGATGCTCTTATGTAGCTATGCTTGTCGGCTCTCAAGCTTGCCTAACCACCCGTCCTTCGATGTATTTTACGAGGATTCGCTAGATCGACAATATTTCGTTAGCTCCTCTGCATTGCTCCCCCCAGGGGTTCGATTTCGACTGCTACTTCGGCATTTGGAGGTTACGCCAGCGCCGGCCCTTACCCGAGGGGAAACGCGTTTTCCTCCATGGTCGCGCGCTGAGGCCCACATCCAACTTGGGCTAACGTCGCTGCCGAAAAATGCGACCCCTGCTTCTGTTCTTAGATCCGCCTTTTTAGAACTACAGGCGCAGTTCGGGGACTGTCATTTTATATATACTGATGGGTCTAAGACTGATGTTGGAGTAGGATGTGCCTTTGTTTTTGGTGTACGGAGTTTTACTTTTCGTTTACCTCAACAATGTTCAATTTTTACGGCCGAACTTTTTAGCATTTATCAATCTGTTTTATTCATTCAGCGGCACGACTTACGGCACTGTTTTATTTGTACGGACTCTGAGTGCCCTTCAGGCTATTCATGCGCTGTACAATTACCACCCACTCGTACAGCGCATACATGACCTGCTCCACTTGCTCGGTGTCTCTGGCATCAGCGTGTCCTTCATGTGGATTCCAGGTCATGTGGGCATCTCAGGTAACGAGTCTGGCGACGCCGCTGCGAAATCGGCGATTTTATTACCCAGATTTTTTACCTCTGTAGTTCCCTCGTCAGATTCGTGTGCTCTTTTACGTCGCCGCATCCTCTCGCGCTGGCGCGATGAGTGGACGGCCCTCCGGGGGAACAAGTTGCGGGAGGTTAAGCCTCTCCCGTTAATCTGGGGTACCTCTTCTCGTTCTTCACGTCGGGAGGAGGTACTTTTAGCCCGCTTACGAATTGGACATTGTGTTTTTAGTCATAGGTATTTGCTCAGTGGTGACCCCGCACCACTCTGTGGGCAGTGTGACGTGCCCTTAACGGTGCGTCACATTTTAACAGAGTGTCAGGTTTTAGCTGCATTGCGTGCTCGTGTAGGTCTGCCTGTTGGCTTAGCCAACGTTTTGGCAGACGACGCATGCTGTGGAATGTGTTTTACGTTTTATTCATGACAGTGATTTTAATCTGCGCATTTAATGCGTTGAGCGTCTTTTAGCTTATTACTTTTATTCTGTCAGTTTTTATGGGGACTCTATTCCCCAGTGGACATATGGCGCTCATGTCCCTCGAATTCCATAGTTCTTGACACGTTTTAATCGTTTATTGCCTATGCTTTTAGTGTGTTGGTTTCTTCAGATATTTGTATTGTTATTGTTGTTGTTATTGATTTTATTGTTGTTATTGATTTTATTGTTGTTATTGTTATTCTTGTTGTTATTGTTATCATTATTGTTATTGTTATCTTATTGTTATTTTTAGCCTTTTGGACATCGCGGGTTTACGTCCCGTTTTTTTAGTTATGCGGATCTTTTACCTGTTTTTATCTTTTGACTTTATATTTTCTCCATTGTAAGGGCGCTGATGACCTCAGCAGTTTAGCGCCCTTAAGCCGCATATCATCATCATTCATTTGTACAGCGTTTGCCAACAGCGCGCGCGAAAATGGTAGCCTGTAGAAGGCGATTTAGACGCCTTTTTCTTGGGCGATAGGGGTTCGCCCTTTTGTTCTTACGAGGCGAGAGAGGGTTCACCTTTATGGTTCTGGACGGCACTTCCTGCTTTACAGTCTGGGCCAGGTCTTCATAGTCGTCGTCATCGTCGTCGTCGTCTTTGTGATCGCTAAGGTAAGGTTGTCTCACTTGTGCCACTAGATCTAAATAGTGACCCAATTTATATTTTACCAGACGCCACCTTTCGTCGGCAGAGAGCTTTGTATGCTACACGTTCTGCATTTGTTTAGCCAGCCTGGAAATGGTCTCGTCGATGACGTGAAGCTTTTGCACCGTTTTTGGTTGCGGGGCAACCACGATCTGCCTGCCGTATTTCATCCTACAAATTTTGACACCAGGGCGCTACCCAACGAAGCTAGTCCGGGAAGCAAAAACGCGGGCAAAAACCCTCCTTTTTGAACCAAGATTTTCTTCTTTTTCTTCAACGGAACTCGTTTGTCGACCAGCTTCCCCCAAGACGCTTTATGCTTTATTAAGTGGCTCAAGCACTTTCGCGGAAGGTGCACGCGACCTCTGCACACGTTGAGCATACATTCGCAAATGGCCTTTATCAGATCCCCATCGGCATTTTTTAACAGCTTCTTGCGCAGGGGCGCCTTCGCCTTGGCCAAAACCGACAAATTACCGTGGCGCCTCGCTATGAGCGGGCTGCTCAATTTGGCAATGCTTAACCTCCCTCTAGCCATGTTTGCGCGATAATGACGACGGCGTCCAAAATGGCTCGTTATTTAAAATCAACGGCCCCGGTGCGAACCCAAACCCGTCAAAAAGAAGACCGACGAAGCACGCGCACGCGTACACGCACGCGCGCACGTATGTGCGACCCCTCGGAAACCCTTGCATGAGGAAAATTCGCCCATGTTTTTAATATTTACGGTCAGACTTGGGCACGAAAAAGGAGAGCGTTTCGTTCGGCACACGCCGGTTCGATACCTGTATCGGTTAGGCGTATATTGCGTGCAATCCAACACCACATACCCGTGCGGATTTTGTGTAGCTTTTTCGAAAGCCTCTAAGAGAAACCTAGAGTTCCTGGGTTCGATCTGTTGGCACAGCCTGTCGATCTGCATCTTGTCTCTGTTGTTCTTGAACACGACGATGTAATTGACATTCAGAGAGATGTTTCGATATTTCTGACCCTGCGGAAACAGGTTCTGCAGAATGTACACGATGCCGAAGCGCTTGTGATGAGTCTCTAGGGAAGAAATTGGACACGTCCGTCCCGCCCCCTTCCACCATCAAATCGTCTAGGATGACGAGATACTTCTCGCCCACCGAAGCCAGTTCCGGAATGCCTGCATGGGTCTGGCATTTCAGGGGCAGGGTTTCCAGTTTCGGCGAATACTCTGGCGGATGGCACCACAACACTTCTGGGGCGCTCGTCGAACATCTGGTGGGTGTGACGTTTCAGGTTTTTCACAAAGGTGGATCTCCCGCAGCGCGAAGGACCCGCCACGAGCATGGTGCTAGGAAATTGGAATCGCCTCATCGGGTCGTCCGGGGGACCCGGGTTCGAAATGACTTCAAAATCCGCTCGACGTCTCATTTATGAGCTCTCTTGTACCCGTACGGATACGAATCGAAGTCGCCGGCCAGAACGCGCTTGTTCACCACCATTTTAAAGGTCTTCTCGCAGGGTTCGGTGACCACGGCCCAACGCGGTTTTCTCCAAATCTGCGTGTCTGCGAGCGTCACCGTTCTGTCTCTGCCCCTCAGCACCATGTCTCGGATCACCTCGAGGTTCACCAGCTCCAGATTGCCCGAATTCAGGGTGATCCCCTTCACCTTGCACACCGAGGTCTCGCCCGTCTCCCCCCTCAGGGGCTCACCTTATGTGAGTACGGGTTTTTGGCGCACCCGGGGGTTCCCGAGCCAATCATCGCCACATTCATCCTCTCACCCCCATCCGGTCGAAGTGGGTTCTTCTCGTGACCGGTGGACCCAAGGTAGGCTCTCGTGCGTTCTTTGCATTCCATCCATACCGCACCTCACCATCGTTTCTTTCTTCCCTTATCACTTTCCGGCCATTTCGCACCACGACATTCGCATATCTCTCTTTTTCTTCCCCGCCGGCCTACCTTGCGTGCGAAACGCCCACACAGTTTTAGTTTCTTTTATCTTTTTATTTAAATCCTCCGTGGACACAGCCTGACGGATACCCGCGCACCGCGTGCGCAGCTGGGTGAGTGGGTAATGGCGTCATCCCCACCACCCGGGGTCGTCATGTAGGGTTGTTGTTCGTATCCGCTGTTCAACTGCAGTCCCGCGGGGGGGGCCATTGCATGAGCTGCTGGCTTCCGACGGCGATTGGGTCCCTCTGTCTATGTTCTGGGAGGTGTGACCCTGGGGTGAGCTAGGTATAGATAGGCCACTCACCCAAGCCGGGGTAACGCCCGGGAAGTCAGAGCCCGAGGTCGGAGACGGTTGCAATGGTGGAGGATTTTTTTTCGCTATGGAGCACCCTTTCTCCATTGTTAACAACAAGCGCCGCAAAGTTTTAGTAACAGAAGTAGCACCGCCAACAGCTGGTTGTTACTTAGTGATTACCCGTACAGAGGAGGGACAATCGTTCGAGAAGGTGAACCCTTTTATTATCCAGAAGGGCATTGACTCAATTGCTGGTCCGGTTCTTTCCTGCACTCGGCTTCGTAATGGTTCGTTGCTAGTTCAAAGCAAATCCGAGGCACAAAGTAAGTCCTTGTTGAGCGCCACGCTTCTCCACGGTTATCCTATCCGTGTTGAGAAGCACCGCACCTTGAATTCTTGTAGAGGCGTTGTCACCACGCATAGCCTCGATGGTATCTCTGACGAAGACCTGGTGGAATATCTTGCAGACCAGAGGGTGACAGCGGTTCATCGAGTGCAGGCCAAACGCGACGGCGTGTTGGTACCCACTCGTACCCTGTTTATTACATTTGATGGCGTCGATCTGCCCACGAGCATTTCCGCAGGGTACGAACGGATTTCTGTGAGGCCTTATATTCCTAGACCTCTGCGTTGTTTTAAATGCCAACGTTTTGGGCATACGCAAGTCTCCTGTAAGAGTGCCGTTAACATCTGTGCAACATGTAGCCAGCCCTCACACGAAGGTACCTGTTCAACAGCCCCCGTCTGCGTTAATTGTAAAGGGTCACATTCTGCTTCGTTTGCCGACTGTCCGCGGTATTTGGACGAGAAGGCGATCCAGGAGATCCGGGTAAATGAAAAACTCTCCTTCGCTGAAGCCCGGAGGCGTTTCCATGCGCGCCAACCTTCACTCCTGCGATCTGGCACATTTAGTTCTGTTGTTGCCTCGCCAGTACCACGAGTAGATGCCGAAACTCAGACCTGGACCTTGACTGGATTAACCGCCACTACCATCCAGCCGTCTATTAAGGCTACAGTTACCAAGCCGTATAAACCTGGTCCCAAGTCAATGAAGTCGCAAGCCGTTGAAAAGAAGCCCAAGCAGAAACTTCGTAGGGAAGATTTTTTGAAAGACCCTCCGCGTGCGCGCGGTAACAAAAGTTCACCTTCTCCTCCTCGGAGGTCGGTGTCCCAGGATGGTCCTGGGACAAGCCGCGCTCAGCGGCACCCTTCACCCATCGCCACCCAGAACCGATTCACGGCGCTTGAATCGGTTTCTGGCACTGAGCGCGTGGGCCCTCCCTCCGAGGAAGCTATGGAGTCTGACCAACTCCATACAAAAAGCCCGAGCCCAAAGGTTAAACAAAAGGTTATTTTAAGCCGCCCTTCTAAATAGAAAGTTTATCCCCTTATTCTTAATGGCTATCCTGACCTGGAATGTACGTGGTGTACGATCGCATAGGGCGGAACTGCAACTTTTATTGCGTTCCCATTCGCCTATGGTCGTATGTTTGCAGGAGACTAAGCTTCGCCCTCATGATCCTTTTGATCTCCGAGGATATACTCCGGTTCGCTACGACCTTGAACCGGAGGAGGGTACTCCTGCTCATGGAGGTGTCATGTTCTTAGTGCGTAACGACGTTCATTTTACACCTGTCACACTTACATCCGACTTGCAAGCTGTTGCCATTAGACTGCAGTTACCCGGTTTTTTCTTTTCTGTTTGTTCTGTGTATACACCTCCATCGTCTCCCCTCGCTCCCGCGGACATTCGATCTCTCCTGTCCGCTCTCCCAACACCATTTCTTCTGTTGGGAGATTTTAATGCCCATCACCCACTATGGGGTTCGCCAAGGGCTTGTGCGAGGGGAACTCTTCTTTCCGACATTTTTTATCAGTTCAATCTTTCCATCCTCAATACAGGTGCACCTACTTTTATTTCTGGTTCTTCTGGTACATTCTCTCACCTGGACCTTGCGATTTGCTCAATCCAGCTTGCACGTCGTCTTCAGTGGAACGTCGTCGCTGACACCTACTCCAGCGACCATTTCCCCTGCATCGTTTCTCTTCTGTCGCACCACGTACAGCATTCCAGAGTACCTACCTGGACATTCGAAATAGCCGACTGGAGCTTGTATTCCAGCCTCGTGCATTTTGACGACCAGCCCTTCTCCGACATTAATCAACTAGTGCAGCACCTTACGTCTATTATTTTCTCAGCCGCCGAACGTGCAATACCCCGTTCATCCTCCCAACCTCGGCGGCCACCTGTTCCGTGGTGGAACGAGGATTGTCGGGACGCCGTTCGTGCCCGTAGGACTGCACTTAGGGTGTTTCGGCGCCACCCTACACTTGATAATTTGGTGACTTTTAAACAATCGCGCGCCAGGGCTCGTCGCATTATTCAGGATAGCAAGAAGGCATCTTGGGCTCGTTTTGTCGAGTCTTTTAATCGTTTTACGCCTTCATCCGTTGTTTGGGATAAACTTCGTCGCTTCTCAGGTAAAGTGTCACATTGTACTGTTTCTGGCCTTCAGGTTTCTAATGCCACCATAGTGGATCCGGCTGCCATCGCTAACACTCTGGGTTCTGCCTTTGCGGCGGTATCCAGTTCAGACCATTATTCCACCGGCTTTCGCTCTATTAAAGACCCGCAGGATTCCGCATCATATACTTTTCGGTCTGCTAATGATGAATGCTATAACGAACTATTCACAATGAGGGAGCTGGAGCACGCTCTTCATTGCTCTCGGCACTCCGCTCCCGGGCCGGACGGAATTCATGTCCTGATGTTAAAGAACCTTTCAGCCGACAGTAAACTATTTCTCTTACAGGTCTATAACCGTATTTGGCAAGACGGCATTTTTCCTTCCGTTTGGCGCGAAGCCACCATTGTCCCTATACTTAAGCCTGGGAAGGATCGCCAACTACCTTCTAGCTACCGCCCTATCTCTCTCACCAGTTGCATTTGCAAGGTGATGGAGCGCATGATCAACGGGCGGTTGACATGGTGGCTTGAGTCTCAGAAACTTCTAGCGAACGCTCAGTGCGGGTTTCGTCGCTATCGCTCTACCGTCGACCATCTGGTGTCCTTGTCGACGCATATTTTGAATGGATTTCTGAGAAAGTGTCAAACCGTGGCTGTATTTTTTGACCTGGAGAAAGCTTATGACACTTGTTGGAGGGGCGGCATTTTACGTACACTTCACGATTGGAATATCCGCGGTCGTCTTCCCATATTTCTTCGGGAGTTTATGACGGACCGCGTCTTTCGTGTACGTGTGGGCTCGGTTTTATCTCGTCGTTTTATTCAAGAGAACGGAGTACCGCAGGGCTCTGTACTCAGTGTCACACTTTTTGCGATTGCTATCAACCCCATTGTTGATTGTATTCCACCTGGCATTTCATCGTCCCTTTTTGTTGACGATTTCGCTATTTATTGCAGTTCACGGCGGACCTGTCTACTCGAACGCCGTCTCCAGAGCTGTATCGACCGTCTCTACGCCTGGAGTAACGCGAACGGCTTTAATTTCTCCGCCGAGAAATCCGTCTGCATCAACTTCTGGCGCCGGAAGTATTTCCCTCCGCCCTCTCTCCATCTTGGGCCAGGGATACTTCCGTTTGCAGACGAGGCGAAATTTTTGGGGTTGATTTTTGACAGGAAGTTGTGTTGGACCTCGCACGTTTCCTTTTTAAAAGCAAAGTGTGACCGTTCTCTTAATCTTTTACGTGTTTTAAGTGGCACATCCTGGGGAGCTGATCGGACCGTCCTTCTTCGCCTTTATCGCTCTTTGGTCCGATCCAAACTTGATTACGGGTGTATAGTTTATTCGTCGGCACGTCCATCTGTGTTACGTCGTTTGAATCCCATTCATCATCGTGGTATTAGAGTCGCTACAGGGGCCTTTCCAACTAGCCCCGTGCCCAGTCTTTACGCTGAGGCTGCAGAGCCTCCGCTGTCTTTCAGGCGTGAGATGCTCTTATGTAGCTATGCTTGTCGGCTCTCAAGCTTGCCTAACCACCCGTCCTTCGATGTATTTTACGAGGATTCGCTAGATCGACAATATTTTGTTAGCTCCTCTGCATTGCTCCCCCCAGGGGTTCGATTTCGACTGCTACTTCGGCATTTGGACGTTACGCCAGCGCCGGGCCTTACCCGAGGGGAAACGCGTTTTCCTCCATGGTCGCGCGCTGAGGCCCACATCCACCTTGGGCTAACGTCGATGCCGAAAAATGCGACCCCTGCTTCTGTTCTTAGATCCGCCTTTTTAGAACTACAGGCGCAGTTCGGGGACTGTCATTTTATATATACTGATGGGTCTAAGACTGATGTTGGAGTAGGATGTGCCTTTGTTTTTGGTGTACGGAGTTTTACTTTTCGTTTACCTCAACAATGTTCAATTTTTACGGCCGAACTTTTTAGCATTTATCAATCTGTTTTATTCATTCAGCGGCACGACTTACGGCACTGTTTTATTTGTACAGACTCTCTGAGTGCCCTTCAGGCTATTCATGCGCTGTACAATTACCACCCACTCGTACAGCGCATACATGACCTGCTCCACTCGCTCGGTGTCTCTGGCATCAGCGTCTCCTTCATGTGGATTCCAGGTCATGTGGGCATCTCAGGTAACGAGTCTGCCGACGCCGCTGCGAAATCGGCGATTTTATTACCCAGATTTTTTACCTCTGTAGTTCCCTCGTCAGATTCGTGTGCTCTTTTACGTCGCCGCATCCTCTCGCGCTGGCGCGATGAGTGGACGGCCCTCCGGGGGAACAAGTTGCGGGAGGTTAAGCCTCTCCCGTTAATCTGGGGTACCTCTTCTCGTTCTTCACGTCGGGAGGAGGTACTTTTAGCCCGCTTACGAATTGGACATTGTGCTTTTAGTCATAGGTATTTGCTCAGTGGTGACCCCGCACCACTCTGTGGGCAGTGTGACGTGCCCTTAACGGTGCGTCACATTTTAACAGAGTGTCAGGTTTTAGCTGCATTGCGTGCTCGTGTGGGTCTGCCTGTTGGCTTAGCCAACGTTTAGGCGCACGACACGCATGCTGTGGAATGTGTTTTACGTTTTATTCATGACAGTGATTTTAATCTGCGCATTTAATGCGTTGAGCGTCTTTTAGCTTATTACTTTTATTCTGTCAGTTTTTATGGGGACTATTCCCCAGTGGACATATGGCGCTCATGTCCCTCGCATTCCATAGTTCTTGACACGTTTTAATCGTTTATTGCCTATGATTTTAGTGTGTTGGTTTTTTCAGATATTTGTATTGTTATTGTTGTTATTGATTTTATTGTTGTTATTGTTATTCTTGTTGTTATTGTTATCATTATTGTTATTGTTCTCTTATTGTTAATTTTAGCCTTTTGGACATCGCGGGTTTACGTCCCGTTTTTTAATTATGCGGTTCTTTTACCTGTTTTTATCTTTTGACTTTATATTTTCTACATTGTAAGGGCGCTGATGACCTCAGCAGTTTAGCGCCCTTAAGCCGCATATCATCATCATCATCATCGCCCGTCTCCGGGCTCTTTATTTCCATGCAGTAGCTCTTGGGCCCCGTGGAGGCAAACCGGGAGATGTAAGCACCCCGTCCGTAACCGGTCAGCTCGTCCGTCATGTCACCCAGGAGGCGTCCCACGGGCGGCAACCATTCACCTGGAGCGGCGGCGGCGACGACGGAATCGGTGTCGAAGTAGCACACCCGCTCTTCCAGCCGCTTCAGGTAGGAGTATAGCACTAGGCGGGCGTGCGCCGTGGTGTAAGCCGCAAGGACGGCATTGGCGGTGGGGTTGACCTTCGGGCTCTGTTCACAGTACCGCCATACCACGTACATGATCTCGTCCGTTGCCGGTAGGTAACCCTGCACTTCCACGCACGGTCGTTCAGCGAGCTTAGGAGGCGGTCGTACCGGTCCACCAGCTTGCACGTGCACAGGTTATCGCGCTGCCTTTCCCCAGAACGAGTTTAGCATCAACTTGGCCAGCTCCCGTCTGCCGGGGTTTGGCGCGATTGCCTCAGCATGTAGGGAGACGCGTTCGCGCTCGTAAAATTGCTCCACGTACCGCCGCTTTGCCTCGGGCGTTTCGCAATCCGAGGGCCAACCGGAGGCCTCCGTATTGATCTTCAGGAACTGGTTCACGTAGTCCTGAAACAGTCCCTTATCTCCGGTGGTCGGGTCGTACTGCACCACGTCGTACTCCCAAATCTCGTACACCCTGAGCAGCCGGTACCCCTTCTCCAAGGCCACCTTCACCTCGTCGATGACCCAGGTGCCCGTTAGAGCTCTCGTCCTCGCCGTGATCGCACTCGCCCTGATTCTCCGCCTCTGCACAAGCGACACATAGCGGGAACATGAGCTTACCGCAGAAGCGCGCCGGCAGCACCGGGTGATACAGGTTTTGCGGCGGTAAAACCCGGCATTTAAGCAGACCGCCGCGTACGTCTTCTAAGCGCGGAAACCTGTCCACGTGGATCTTGGGGTGGCCCACGGGGTAGGGCTTCGTCTTGTTCACGTACGGGTACAGGCTACACACGTCGTAATAGAGTATCTTTCGGTCCCCCTTTGCCTCGCAATACGTTTTGGTGCAATTGATGCGACCTCCATAGAAGGCGTCTCTGGACCTCAGGGGCTCCGGTATGGGGAAGTGCTTAGCATGGCGCACCAAGTCGGCGTTGAACTCGCACTCCCACATCACCACGGTATAGCCGGCCTCTCTCATCTTTCGGGTGACCTCGGTGCTTTCGAATCTGGAGGCAGTGTTTTCGTTCCCGGTGCTGTATACCGTGGCATGGCGATTGTGAAAGTATCGCCTGCAACCGTGGTAGAAACAGCCGTGAAAGAAGTATACATATTTTTCACGGCCTTCCTCTCTGTACCCATTCACTTTGTGGCCTAGAATTTTAACTTCGCGTCCTCTAATAGCATGCCGAATAACAACGCGGTTTTGCAACTCTAACCAAGTCAGCCATATGCACGCTATGCGAGACTGCCTGTCCGCTAGTCGATACCCGCCAACAGGTAAGATACCAATTTTTTTCGGCGGCATGAAACGCTTTCTATACACGCACATGCACGCCTGCGCGATGGTGACGCATTCTCTAAACGGGTCTATGCCGTTCTCGTCCATGAATTCCCTTCTAAGCTTGCAAACTCCCTGAGTCAGCAAAAACACGTCCATTTTGCAATAGGTCACCATTTCGGACTTCATGTCGAACACGTATTCGGAGGCTGTCATTTCATCGTGCCACTGCTCGAAGGCTGTTCGAACCTGTACAGACATGCCCTCCGGACAGTAATGCATTTTGTCGGGAATGGCGCCGACGTAGTGCTGGTTTTCCTCGGTGTTAAACAAGTATGGAAAATAGCCTTTGCATTCCTTCAATGCAAAGGTCTTGGAGAACCGAGACAGTGGCATGTGGATAAAGTTCAGGGAGTCGATAAATGTGACGTCACCGTACCTCATTCGGTATATTTTGCTGCCATACATAACGAGCTCGGGCGTCCATTTCAAATGGCCGACCATATGCTTTAAAAATTGCCCGTCGTAAGCTCTGAGGTTATGGGCTACCACGATCACGTCCCAGGCTTCGAACCTCGGTTGCATCACGTGCTCAAACAATTGTTTTACGGGGTCGTCCATAAACACCCATTCTTTCACGCCGCACTCGGAACAATATGCCGTCTTGCGATGTTCGTCAATGCACAGCGGACAGGCTTGGTATACCACGCACAAATTTGGCACATGCTCGTACGTTTCTTGTTTACCGCTATAACGAGTGTTTTGTGTACATTCAAGATCAATGAACATAAACACGTACTGGTTTCTTTTGTTTTGTGTAACGTACGGTTGCATGAAGCACAGGTGCCCGTCGTTAACGTGTGTCTTACAATTGCTGCAAAACTTCTCACCGCACTGGTGAGCTGTTTTTCTGTGTCTTAAATTTACAAGCTTATTGCAAGAAACACACTTTCTGGACGTCGCACACGGACATAGACTTCGGATAAAAACCACCTTTCTTGGCGTGATTTGCAAAACATGTAGGCCCCTTAAAGTCGCGGTTACATGCAGCACAGTGTATGTACGATGTGTATGGCTTATTGCAATGCTGGTGACATTTTGAACAATTGTCGTCACACCTATGTAATTCTTTTTTGTGCGTCGACGGGTAATGACAATGGCGACAATACCATTTACATTTAAAACACTTGTGTAAATCTACTATAGCATTAAAGTGCCCGTCGTGGAACATGACGTCAATGTATTTATCGCTCTGTTTCTGCGATGCGTATAGCTCGTTCTTACCAGTATGATCGCCAAACACCGTCACCTTGTAGTCCTTTAATACCGTGTCAAAATGCCTTACGTCATCTATGGTGACCTTTCCGTTTAATTTACCCACGCTTTCGCACAGTGTTACGGCCTTCTGCTTTTGCAAGTATTCCGAGCGCGTCATCGTTTTGTAATTTACGTCACCATCCACCTTAGCTTTGCATACAGCAATGGCTCTCGGTAAGCACAAATTGTCTTTATTGTTAATTTCGACGATGCCTTTAGTACCATTACAGGCGTTGCATGGTTGGTAACTCGAACCCGAGATCTCCTTGGTCCATACAAAGGTAATTTTAAGGGGATCTCCTAGCAAAAACTGCTGATTGCTCTGCATCACTTTTTCAATAGATTTTACAACCGCATCGGCATTCACCTGATCAATGCGCCTAACACTCATATTAAACGCTTTGGAGGGCTCCCTGTTGTCCGATATCGATATTCCTAAGTAGCCGGGTTCGTTGTCCAGTAATTCCCGTTTAGCAAAATTCACGTCGTCAAATAGCTTAGTCACCCATTGCACAGGGTTTGCATCTACGTGCCCCGGGTTCACAACTATTTCGCTTAAGCCTGCACAATGCTCTTCTTTCGCCGGCTCTTTTAAAGTATTTAAAAAAAATACGCCGTAAGTCAAACATATAGTGTTTTAAAATAATCGGCCGCGACCACTGCGTGAATCAAACTACTTTTACTCGCATTTCTTTTATATGAAAAACACGCTAGGTTAACACAATGTAATGATAAAGGAAAGTACTTGTTAGGCCTACATTACAAGCCTGCAAAATACTCTTCTTTCGCCGGCTCTTTTAAAGTATTTAAAAAATACGCCGCAAGTCAAACATGTAGTGTTTTAAGATATTTTAAAATAATCGGCCGCGACCACTGCGCGAATCAAATTACTTTTACTCGCATTTCTTTTATATGAAGTGAGCGTATATGTAATCTAATTGTAATAAAATCTAAACAGTCCACGCAATACACAATATTCGCTTTTTCAACAAATTCACACTTTCTCAAGCAGCTTATCCACGGTGCTTTTATAACCACGTTATCTGTACCACGGTTTCCGTCTGCGCGCTCCGTTAAAGGCCTAATTAAAAGTCCAGGCGGGTTATCTCGCCACAACTTCCAAAATTTTAATCGGGTTCTTTTTCGAGGTACTTTCTACCATCAACCACATAACCACATTTAAACATTTTCTTGCTAATCAGTCTTTCCTTCTCACGCCATTTTTAAAGTTCACGAGCACCTTAACAACTGTTATCGCGGCAGCTATATTGATCACGTGAGTTCGCAACCAGATAACCAGCACTAGTTAAACTGCCGTGTTCCAGCACACTTCATTCGTCTACCTTCGATCATCAAAGCAACATGTACAGACGCCTCGAGCTCACTACAGTGTGCAAACACTGTTTCTACTTCGGCACGGGGTTAGTGCATCGCTATGTGAGCACATCGCTGCGATACGGCTACGGGGTTGACAACAGCCAAACCCTCACGGAGCACGAGAGCAGTGATTCCTCTCAGCCTGCTTCTCCAAACGGCGGTCTACTCCATCTACCAGCTTTACCAAGCCCGCCGTTCGAACCTCGTTCTCCGAGCGAGGCGCATGACACCGACGGAGAGCTCGAACCTCGTTCGCCGAGCGAGGCGCCTGACACCGACGGAGAGCCCGAACCTCGTTCGCCGAGCGAAGCGCCTGACACCGACGGAGACCTCGAACCTCGTTCGCCGAGCGAGGCGCCTGACACCGACAGAGACCAGGAACTTTCCGATTCACTTGTCAACCCAACTCTCTCCAGCCGGAACATAACATACAGCGACGACAGTGGACTTTCGTCGACAGCCGCTTCACCTAGAGGTTCTCGTTTCGACAGTTCCCCTTTGCCTTCACCTTCTTCCTCCTCCTCCTCCTCCTCCTCCTCCATAGTTTTCCATCCCACTTCTGCTCCTCCTTCACCCACCCGCTTCCAAACTCCACATCTCTTCCCTTCCCCTTGCTCCTCTCCACGCAAGGTACGCCGGCGTCTTTTCCCCTGCCTTCCTTCGGCAACATATTCCTCCCCGACGGCAGTCCATCGTCAGTATCGCCTACTTCTTCCTGCTCCACCATTATTTTAACTTCTGGTTCTGCAACGCCACGCTGTGGTCCTCGCTTCGACAGCGCACTTCCATCGTCGCCATCGAGCACTCCACAGCCGCCATTTCGCCTTCATCATCTTGCTCCACGATAGAAGTCATTTCCCCTTCTCCTTCACCCTGTGGCCCCCGCTTTCAAACCCAAGATCTTTTCTCTTCCTCTTGTTCACCTCCACTACGCACCTTTCCGTCTTCGCATAGCACACCCTTTAAGAACCTATCTGGACTCGAACCCATTGAGTTGGACGCCATTAGCGTCAAACCTCTCTCTCCATCTCCTTCCCACACCTCTTGTCCTCCACCTCCCACTTTTACTCCCATCTCTCCATCCCCCATCAACGCAGACGAACCTTCCAGTTCCTTAATTGAGCTTCTATCGTGCACTCCCGGACAGCTCAATCGTAGCATCAGAAGGCGAAACCTGCTCAGGGAGTTTCAGCCGTCACCATCGCCACCACCTCCATCAGCTTCACTGCTGCTTCAACACAGTAGCGGGTGGTGCACGTCAACTGCCTGCGAGGACGACGGATACGATGCGCTGTTTCTCGCCATCAACCAGGAGGACAACCACGATGACGAGGTAAGCAGTCTCGCTTTGCCGCTCCTGGTGCCCGTAACCGCGGCAGCCAAGCGCAAGATTGCCTCCACATCGCGCACCATTGCTCCCAGGGTGCCCTTATCACCGGAACCGAGATTTCGGCACAAAAAGTTCCGGCGAGAATGAAAAAAAAGTGTTCGTTGTACGTGTGAGTGTATTTTTTTAACCATCCAATCTTTTTTTATATGTGCTTTCAATTCATTTTTGCCTTCAACTAGTTTTTTTATAATGTATGGCTACTGCATTTATTTATACATATCTATGTTCACATTTTATTGTAATTGTATATAATTTGTTTAATTCAATTTTTAATACACTCCACATACCACAAGTTTCTCTGTTTAATGTTACATATTTTTGCTCGCATTTATTTATACATATCTATGTTCACATTTTATTCTAATTGTATATAATTTGTTTAATTAAATTTTTAATACACTACACATACCACAAGTTTCTCTGTTTAATGTTACATGTTTTTGCTCATATCTATGTTTCCATTTTATTGTAATTGAATGTAATTTGTTTAATTCCCTTTTTAATCCACTACACCCAGCACAACTTTCTCTGTTTAATGTGTGTGCGTATTGCATTTTTATTTCACCTTATATATTTTATTGTAATGTATATAATTTGCTTAATTCAATTTTAATACACTACACATACCACAAGTTTCTCTGTTTAATGTTACATGTTTTTGCACATATCTATATTTAGATTTTATTGTAATTGAATGTAATTTGTTTCATGCCATTTTTTAATACACTACACATACCACAACTTTCTGTGTTTAATGTGTGTGCGTATTGCATTTTTATTTCACCTTCTTCATATTTAACCTCACAGGGTTCCTTTCCTACTCGAATTTTTTCTTAGCAGTCATAAAAAGCTATTATTATAGCAATTAGCAAGTGCAAACAAAAAAAACCAATTAACAAATGCAAAAAATATAAAAGGAAACCAATTAACAAATGCAAAAATAAAAGCATTTACAACTGCAATCTATACATTGTTTTAATAAGTTACAACTCATTTTGTTATATAATTATTGTATTGCATTTCAGTCACCTTATCATTTTATTTTGTCACGTATTCCAACTCTCCTTCCTCTTCCTCACCATCCCCTCCACCTTCCTCCTCCACACCATCACCCTCTTCCGCGTCTTCGTCGTAACCTGCTTCATAATTTGCAAATTCCTCCACCCCGCTAGTGCATGCGTTTTCCAATCTACCAATTATCTGCTTTAATGTCGCAAATTCATCGTCCAGTTTAGCCATATTTCCTTTTATTCTGTGCACCAATTCCTGCTGCTTTGTCACATTCTGCTTTTTCTCTTCCAGCTCTTTTTTCATTCTTTCCATCAACCCCCGCATTTGTTCAAACCTTCCTTCACACTCTTGCTTCTCCTTCACCAACTCAACCCCTTTTTTTGCTTCCTTCATCTTGCTATCACATTCCTTTTTCATCTTTTGTTGCATCGATTTTATTCCCTTCTTACACCTCTCCGATGCCGCTTTTCTTATACTGTTCACCGATACCCTTCCCCCTTCGCCACCATTTTCATTACATTCCGAATTTAGTTTCAAACTCCCCTCCGCAGACCACCTAGATGCCCTCTTCGCCCTTCCACTCACTTTCCTACCCCCTCCCAAGTTTAATTCCCACACTCCCTTATCGCATCCTCCAAATATATATAAAAATTTTTCAGAAAAGTACGCATTCATCTCGTTTACCACACTATAAGCCATCAGAAGTTCGCTTTCCTCTGCAGTCAACTTCCATTCCAATTCCAAACCCTCCGGCATATCTACCCTATCCATCAACAACCTACAATCTATCATCTCCACAAGAATCGAACTGTTGTCCATAGCATACATACTCATAAATTTTATAAAATTTACAACCTCCTTCCTCCCTCGTCTTACTCTTTACACACTCACATCTTCCATTTACTGCGTAACCCTCCGGACATTCTAGTTGCCCAAACTTCACACCGCCATACATCATCGCTCCACATCTACCACCCCTCTCGCACCTCGTTATCGGTTTTAAACAATTGTACACGTTCTTAAGGTTTCCAATGTTAATAAACCCAGACCCAAACCTACACCCACTACCTTTCCGGTATACACACGTACAGTTAGGCAACAATTCGTAATCCTTTTCGCATCTTGTCGCATTTTCCAAATGCCCCGTCGCGAACCCACACCTGCCAAAACTAACGCAACTCCTCTCTGCGCCTGCAACTCCTACCACCATCAAACGCTATCACTATCGCAATCATCTTTACCATATACTTCTTTCCACCCACAACATTCCCCTGTGGGGTTCGCCAAAGGCGTGTGCGAGGGGAACAGTTCTTTCCGACATCTTTTACCAATTCAATCTCTCCATCCTCAATACCGGTGAACCTACTTTTATTTCTGATTCTTCTGATACATTCTCTCACCTGGACCTAGCAGTTTGCTCACCCCAGCTTGCTCGTCATCTGCAGTGGAACGTCGTCGCTGACACCTACTCCAGCGACCATTACCCCGGCGTCGCTTCTCTTCTATCTCACCACCTCCAGCATTCCAGAGTACCTACCTGAATATTCAGAAAAGTCGACTGGAATTTGTATTCCAGCCTCCTGCATTTTGACGATCAGCCCTTCGCCGACATTAACCAACTAGTGCAGCACCTTACGTCTACGATTTTCTCCGCCGCCTAACGTGCAATTCCCCGTTTATCCTATCAACCTCGGCGACCGGCTGTTCCGTGGTGGAACGAGGATTGTCGGGACGCCGTTCGTGCCCGTAGGACTGCACTTAGGGTGTTTCGGCGACACCCTACACTTGATAATTTGGTGACTTTTAAACAATCGGGCACCAGGGCTCGTCGCATTATTCAGGATAGCAAGAAGGCGTGGTGGACCCGCTTTGTCGAGTATTTTAATCGCTCTACGCCTTCCTCTGTTCTTTGGGATAAACTTCGTCGCTTCTCTGGTAAAGTGTCGCATTGTACTGTTTCTGGCCTTCAGGTTTCCAATGCCACCATAGTGGATCCGGCTGTCATCGCTAACACTCTTGGTTCTGCCTTTGAGGCGGTTTCCAGTTCAGACCATTATTCCGCCGGCTTTAGCTCTATCAAAGACCGGCTGGATTCCGACACCTTTAATTTTCGGTCCGCTAATACTGAGTGTTATAATGAACTTTTCACAATGAGGGAGCTGGAGCACGCTCTTCATTGCTCTAGGCACTCCGCTCCTGGCCCGGACGGCATTCATGTCCTGATGTTAAAGAACCTTTCAGCCGACAGTGAACTCTTTCTCTTACAGGTCTATAACCGTGTTTGGCAAGACGGCTTTTTTCCTTCCGTTTGGCGCGAAGCCACCATTGTCCCTATACTTAAGCCTGGGAAGGATCGCCGTCTTCCTTCCAGCTACCGCCCTATCTCCCTCACCAGTTGCATTTGCAAGGTGATGGAGCGCATGATCAACGGGCGGTTGACATGGTGGCTTGAGTCTCAGAAACTTCTAGCAAATGCTCAGTGCGGATTTCGTCGCTATCGCTCTACCGACGACCATCTGGTGTCCCTGTCGATGCATATTATGAATGAATTTCAGAGAAAGTGTCAAACCGTGGCTGTGTTTTTTGACCTGGAGAAAGCTTATGACACTTGTTGGAGGGGCGGCATTTTACGTACACTTCACGCATGGAATATCCGCGGTCGTCTTCCCATATTTCTTCGGGAGCTTATGACGGACCGCGTCTTTCGTGTACGTGTGGGCTCGGTTTTATCTAGTCGTTGTAATAAGAGAACGGAGTACCGCAGGGCTGTTTAGCATTTATCAATCTGTTTTATACATTCAGCGGCACGACTTACGGCACTGTTTTATTTGTACGGACTCTGAGTGCCCTTCAGAGTATTAATGCGCTGTACCATTACCACCCACTCGTACAGCGCATTCATGACCTGCTCCACTCGCTTGGTGTCTCCGGCACCAGCATCTCCTTCATGTGGATCCCAGGTCATGTGGGCATCTCAGGTAATGAGTCTGCCGACTCCGCTGCCAAATCGGCGATTTTATTACCCAGATTTTTTACCTCTGTTGTTCCCTCGTCAGATTCGTGTGTTATTTTACGTCGCCGCATCCTCTCGCGCTGGCGCGATGAGTGGACGGAACTCCGGGGGAACAAGTTGCGGGAGGTTAAGCCTTTCCCGTTGGTCTGGGGTACCTCTTCTCGTTCGTGTCGTCGGGAAGAGGTAATTTTAGCTCGTTTACGGATTGGACATTGTGTTTTTAGTCATAGGTATTTGCTCAGTGGTGACCCCGCGCCACTCTGTGGGCAGTGTGACGTGCCCTTAACGGTGCGTCACATTTTAACAGAGTGTCAGGTTTTAGCTGCATTGCGTGCTTGTGTGGGTCTGCCTGTTGGCCTAGCCAACGTTTTGGCAGACGACACGCGTGCTATAGAATGTGTTTTACGTTTTATTCATGACAATGATTTTAATCTGCGCATTTAATGCGTTGAGCGTCTTTTAGCTTAGTCATTTTATTGTCTGTTTTTATGGGGACTCTAATCCCCAGAGGACAAAAGGAGCTCATGTCCCTCGCATTCTACAGTCCTTGACATTTTTGAATCTTTTATTGCCTATGCTTTTAGTGTGTTAGTTTTTGGCATTGTTGTATTATTGTTGTTTTAAATTTTCGGACATCGCGGGTTTGTGTCCCGTTTTTTAATTATGCGGTTCTTTTTATATTTTTGACTTTGTATATTATACATTGTAAGGGCGCTGATGACCTTAGCAGTTTAGCGCCCTTAAACCACATCTCATCATCATCATCATCATCATCATCACGCTCTTCATTGCTCTCGACACTCCGCTGCTGGGCCGGACGACGTTCATGTCCTGATGTTAAAGAACCTTCAGCCGACAGTAAACTCTTTCTCTTACAGGTCTATAACCGTATTTGGCAAGACGGCATTTTTCCTTCCGTTTGGCGCGAAGCCACCATTGTCCCTATGCTTAAGCCTCGGAAGGATCGCCAACTACCTTTAAGCTACCGCCCTATCTCCCTCACCAGTTGCATTTGCAAAGTGATGGAGCGCATGATCAACGGGCGGTTGACATGGTGGCTTGAGTCTCAGAAACTTCTAGCGAATGCTCAGTGCGAATTTCGTCGCTATCGCTCTACCGTTCGACCATCTAGTGTTCCTGTCGACGCATATTGTGAATGGATTTCTGAGAAAGTGTCAAACCGTGGCGACTGTGTTTTTTGACCTGGAGAAAGCTTATGACACTTGTTGGAGGGGCGGCATTTTACGTACACTTCACGCATGGAATATCCGCGGTCGTCTTCCCATATTTCTTCGGGAGTTTGTGACGGACCGCGTCTTTCGTGTACGTGTGGGCTCGGTTTTATCTAGTCGTTTTATTCAAGAGAACGGAGTACCGCAGGGCTCTGTACTTAGTGTCACACTTTTTGCAGTTGCTATCAACCCCATTGTTGATTGTATTCCACTTGGCATTTCATCGTCCCTTTTTGTTGAAGATTTTGCCATTTATTGCAGTTCACGGCGGACCTGTCTACTCGAACGCCGTCTACAGAGCTGTATCGACCGTCTCTACACATGGAGTAACGCCAACGGCTTTAATTTCTCCGCCGAGAAATCCGTCTGCATCAACTTCTGGCGCCGGAAATATTTCCCTCCGCCCTCTCTCCATCTTGGACCGGAGATGCTTCCGTTTGCAGACGAGGTGAAATTTTTGGGGTTGATTTTTGATAGGAAGTTGTGTTGGACCTCGCACATTTCCTTTTTAAAAGCTAAGTGTGAGCGTTCTCTTAATCTTATACGTGTTTTAAGTGACACATCCTGGGGAGCTGATCGGACCGTCCTTCTTCGCCTTTATCGTTCTTTGGTCCGATCCAAGCTTGACTACGGGTGCATTATTTATTCGTCGGCACGTCCATGTTTGTTATGTCGATTGAATGCCATTCACCATCGTGGCATAAGAGTCGCTACAGGGGCTTTTCCAACCAGCCCTGTTCCCAGTCTATATGCTGATGCTGCAGAGGCATCGCTGTCCTTCCGGCGTGAGGTGCTTTTGTGCAGCTATGCCTGTCGACTCTAAAGCTTGCCTGACCACCCGTCCTTCGAGTTATTTTTCGAGGAGTCACTTGATCGTCACTATATCATTAGGTCCTCTGCTTTGCTACCTCCAGGGGTTCGCTTTCGATAGCTCCTTCGGCATTTAGACGTTACGCCAGCGCCGGCCCTTCCATGGGGAGAAACGCGTTTTCCTCCATGGTCCCGCGCTGAGGCCCACTTTCACCTTGGGCTAACGTCGATGCCGAAGACTGAGACCCCTTCTTCAGTTCTTAGAAGGTTTTTTAGAACTCCAGGCGAAAGTCGGTAACTGTCATTTTATATACACTGATGTGTCTAAGACTGATGTTGGAGTGGGGTGTGCCTTTGTTTTTGGTCGGCATAGTTTTACCTTTCGTTTACCGGAGCAATGTTCGATTTTTACCGCCGAACGTTTTAGTATTTATCAGGCTCTTTTATACATCCAGCGGCATGATTTACAGCACTCTGTTCTTTGCGCAGACTCCTTGAGTGCCCTGCAGAGTATTAACGCGCTGTACAATTACCACCCACTCGTACAGCGCATACATGACGTGGTGCACTCGCTTGGTGTCTGGCATCCGCGTCTCCTTCATGTGGATTCCAGGTCATGTTGGCATCTCAGGGAACGAGTCTGCCTTCGCTGCTGCCAAGCCGGCGATTTTGTCACCCAGAATTTTTACCTGTGTTGTTCCCTCGTCAGATTTGTTTATTGTTTTACGTCGCCGCATCCTCTCGCTTTGGAGCGATGAGTGGACGGCCATCCGGGGGAACAAGTTGCGGGAGGTTTAGCTTTAAAATTTTATTCTGCCTGTTTTAATGGGGGACTCTACTCCCCATCGGACATAAGGCGCTCATGTCCCCCGCATTCTACAGTTCTTGACACGCTTTAGTCTCTTATTGCCTATGCTTTTAGTGTGTTTTTGGGATTGGTGTATCGTTTTTAGCTTTTGGACGTTGCGGGTTTGGGTCCCGTTTTTTACTTATGCGGTTTTTTACCCGTCGTTTATATTTTGGACTTTATATTTTATACATTGTAAGGGCGCTGATGACCTTAGCAGTTTGGCGCCCTTAAACCGCATCTCATCATCATTATTGAATTGTTTCACGTGGCTTTTGTAGTCGTTTTAACTATTGATGACTGATTTTAGAGTATTTTTGACTATGCGGTTTTTTACTCGTATCTTATTTTTGGACCTTCAATTTTATACTTTGTGAGGGCGCTGATGACCATAGCAGTTTAGCGCCCTTAAACCGCATATCATCATCATTTGAAAGGCCATCCAAACTGGGTGTCGTCACCACACCACGAGTAGGGTTGAGCGACGCGTGTTGCTCAACTTTAACGGGGTAGGAACCCAAAAGACTCGCCTTTAATAATTTCGACGGCTGATCGGCATTGTCCACTTCAACTAACAAGGTACCATCTCTACTGTGCATTCTTCACAGGTCCACAAAGTCTGTCGAGCTCTTTTTGAATGTAAAATGGGCTGATATCCTGCCTGGTCTTGGTATCCGCAAGTAGCCGCATGACAAAAAATCGGGGTGTCGAAAAGGTGGAGCGCAGAGGAGCCATGGTGAAAAGGTCCCCCTTCCGGAACCGTCGGCGCCAGCCGGCCACCCGGGGGATAAAAGAAAAGACACCGAAATCTTCCGGTCTGTGCCGGCCTGGAGCACCCTCTGCAGGCCCGATCTCGAGGAATACATCAGAGAAGTTACCCGCCACCCTCCACTACTGACCGGTATGTGACACTTTCACTACAGGCAGGCCCGACTTTATGCTCCTACCACCGGCATAACCACCGATGGCTCCCCACTATAGGCCACGCCGCCTCAACGGAGGCAACGTTGGTTCAGGGGACTTGTGGTTGATTACGTCGGGCCCGCCCGTACATCCCAGTGACACGCGGCCGCTGAGGTGCCCGAGAGGACCCGGCCCCTCAGGAGCTACGTGGGTGTACATGACTGCGGAACGGCTCCGCACCTAATGTCGCACAAAAGGGGCAGTGGGGCGGGTCCACTCAACCTTCATGCCTGAGACCTCCGGAGAGCACACAAGTTGGAAGCTGCGTCGAAACCGTGGGACAGCACCACGGAGACAGTAAAGATCCCTGCTGGTGAGACAGGAGGATATAGTACTAAAGCTACAATAAAAGAAATAAGCCTAGAAGAGGAAGACTTATAGATAAAGATGACGACGTGGCAAAAACAAACGGCGGTGGAGAGATGATAGTGGGGATGAGTTGCTCGGGCACCCCGGATACGCCTAACCCGTACTCACACAAGGTGAGCCCCTGGGGGGATAACTCAGGATGAACAGGTGTTTTTTCACATTGTGTACCAATAAAGAAGCTAATATCTCAAACAAGACTGCAAGAGCTGGTAACATAAAACAAATGAAAATCCGCAACAGAGCAGTGAGTTTGTTATGGAAGCTCTAATACTTGGAGCTGCTGCCATCTTGCATCAGTTCCATGAACCACACGGCTACAGGACAGATGTTCATACAAGGAACAAGAAATTGGTGTAAATGCTTAGCTACTTTAAATTGATGGACTCGTGTTATTAACGCACCAAAAAGCGTGTCTTAAGTTACGTAAGTGCTGTACCATACTTATCTCAATGTCATGAAACAGAAACTTCGAGCAAGAAAAATACAGAGCTCGAAAAAATAAACAATTTGTATCAATTTTTTTTTCGTAGACGTTGCTTTTGTTTTAAATATTGTATGTTGTACGTTTGCATTTTTCCAAGTGTATGTGCATCGTCTGACCGAATGTTGAACGTTTGCGATTCTTTTCTTTCGCTAGTGCTAATTACTATGACGTATGCATTTATTCCTCCATGCTTCTGGCTAGAGGAATCTCTTTTTATGAGTACTAGAGCATTTGAAATAAATATGTATGGGAAGTTTTAATGAATAGAGAACTCGTGTGGGTGAACTACAGAAGACATTTTGAACGTGCTCTATCTGAAAACATAAAGAGCATCTTTAAGTTTACATCTACGTTTTGAAGGTAAAATACGAAGATAATTTTGGTCGTTAGTATTGGCAATGGTAGCGTACATGCAACGTGCTCAGGTTGGTAATTCTGTCTGGGAAGATCGATAACTAGCTATAAACATAAGACATGGCCGGGGAATGTCAATGTGTTTCAAGACCGGCGTGAATCCATGACAGTGTTAACGTTTACAGATGAATATAGGAGACGAATTTTATAGAGGTATGTTAATGCTGCTTAGTGAGGTTCTAAAGAAATGTTATGAATTTTTAGTCACGTGAATACACGGTGCTGCACACAGGTGCAAAATACACGAGTATTTTCCCTCTTTTTGTAATGGAACAGCATTTCTGGTTACACATTCACTGCTAACATTGATTCAACTCCAAAATAATAACACGACTTTCTGTACCTATTATAATTTATTTTGATACTATTCTATACATTATTCATAAAGCGCCCTTTTCGGTCCAGTTTGTTTTAAAAATTATAAACGTTGCTCAGATGGACTCAACACACATATGTTTGTAGTATGCATGGCATACAGGAAGCTACGACTATAGTAAATGCTTAAAAAGCAGATGCCTATGAGTAATATGAATAAAAAGCAAGTCTCAGGTCAATGAGAACGTACTCGTTTTCATAAGAATAAAAGCCTACTACCTCACACGAGTATATACTCATTCCTTCAGCCGTCTTGTTCACTTAAATGTAAGTATATGCTCGTGTTATCTATACTCTTTGACCATTTAGCTTCGTTGATTGTGTGGTGTGTGTTGTTTGGCATTCTGAATCAGAGGAGTAGATTACGTTGTAATTGGTTCTGTCCCATCAAAACTGCTCAGGAATTATGCTGTGTTTTGTAACAAGTTTCAACAGAAATATTAGAGAAATATTAAACCCTTCATGAAATGAAAAATTAATTGAAGCAATACAACAAAAGCTTAGTTGTGAATTAAATTAGCAGAGTGATAAATAAAAAGAATTAGGCAAAAGTTTAGTATCAATAAATCAAGCAAAAACAGAATATTCTTGAATTCTAAAGTCAGAATTATAAGGTACCGGATGCAGATTCAAATCAGATTGTTTCGAGAATCCTGGGATGATTATACTATTTTTCTCTGAAACAGTTTTGTTATAAGTAACCTAACTTCTTAAGCAACTGAATTTTGAGGTTAGGATTTTACATAGTAAGCTTAATTAATAAATTTGACTTTCAATTATACTTCTAGGTTATGTTTTCATGAAGAAATGCGGGATTTTGAAATTCCTTGAAAGTTCATGGCAATGTTAGAAAACCAATAAATAAAATGGTTATAAGCAAAAAGAAAGGAATAATTGAGGATTTGAAAATAATAACTCATGAGGTGCTGGATGAAGTCATCCGACTGTTTTTAGAATCCCAGGATATTTACACTACTTAGGTATACTATGAAACAGTTTTCTTATAAAGTTATGAGTAGGTGTCTGAATTTTTGAAGTTAACACTTTACATAGTAAGGTTAGTTAATAAAGCTGACTTTCAATGTTATTTCTAGGTTATGTTTTTCTGAAACAATGTAGGATTTTGAAACTTCTTGCCCATGACTATGTTTGTAACTTTTCCATGAGTTCTATACGGCTCATAAATTGTGCCATTCTCTTCATATTTAGTTTTAAGTAAAAAAAAAAATCGATATACACTCAGAAACGAATATGCATCTTACGGTGCTCAACATGAGAGGAGAATGAACTGAGAATATACTAGCTTCTTTTCATACCAAATAAGAGTGCATACTCTTGTAAGATGAATGCCTGAGTATGTTCTACTCTGCTTCCATTACCTGAGTATGTTCTCAAAGTGAAGTAGATACGCGAAAGGTTTTATTCTTACCAAACTGAGTGTTTACTTTAAAAAGTGAAGCATATACTAGATACTCATTTTTATTCATATAACCGTATATGTACACTGGCCTAACAATTTGCACATTTAAACAGTTATACGTTTTAAGTGGTAAATTTCTGTTATCTCTTATAGGCTTCAGTGACATTCAGTAAGAATAACAAGGACTTCATAGACTATTCACAGAAAATACAATGTATACATTTTATTATTACAGTATCTCAAATTTAAGGCATTTTTATAAGCTTCATAGGGCCGTTTTAAACAATATTAACCCATTAATGCCTGAATTAAGTCCGGTTTTAAGCAACAAACTAGTCACATTATTGCTTAGTTTGTGGAACTTTATTGTTATAGCTAACATCAGACATAATAGCAGTTGTTAACTGCAATTGTCATATCGGCGGCTTTTTACCTTTGACACATATTGCCTATCGGCAATGGTGTTAACTCGTATACAGTTGTCATAGGATTTGTGTTTTCTGTGGGTTTTATACATTAGATCACACGTACCTTCACACACACTCATTCATACTTCCAGACTCTGGGAAGGATAGGGAATAATCTTTGCTAGAGAAAAACTCTTATCCTCAGCCGGGTGACAAACCCAGGACCCCTCGCACAGCAGCCAGATGTTCTACCTGCTGAGCTACGGATACAGCCTAAGAGTTGCCTTTTTACAGTGTATTTTGGCCATATACATAGTGACTTAGATTATGCTATTCGTTGTGTACTGTTTTATGGGGAAATCATACTTAAGCACATCAAATCTTTCTGCTGGTGAAGGGGGAGGGAGTTGTAAAACAAATTTGTTGGGCCTCGTAACAGACGCATTGTAAACTACTTTTTGTTAAATCCAATATTTTTACACTGCCTTCAACGTTCGTTCTGGCTTGCCTATGGTATGCCCCCCTCCAATAAAAACAAAAGCCAGTTTACAACTTGACTCGATTCATAAATACTCTACAAGAAATAGTCGTAATCTATACATAAATACATGCAAATATATCAAAACAAACGTTTTCGTAGTATCTCTGTTAACTTTTTGAATCATTTATTTTCTTAGGTTAAATTTTGCCGTATATTACATTTAAAAGCAGGGTCAAAACTGCATTGTTGGCTGCAGCATTGTAGAGGTTTGTTGCTTTTTGTGATATTATATGATATTACTCTGTCATTGGCCATTGTAATGACGTTGCTTTTGAATTCTAATGTGTAAATGGCACGTTAAATCTAATCCACCATTTTATGTCACGATTTGTGGAATTGGATGCATTACTAATAACCTAATTTGCTTTCTTCAAGTTCAAGTTCTTGATTTGCTTTGTAGAGTTCTATCTTATTGCAGTTACAAATTTTCATTGACACTCTCAGCATATTTGGATACTCTATGCGCTCTAAGACTTTGTTGGTCCGCTATACAATATTTTATTTCTAGCCCTGTGTGCTTACCAACAGTTTGCCCATTGCATTACTTGTTCTATCCTTTTCTTACCAACAGAGACCTACGATTCAGGGATAACTGACACTTGGCTGTGGAAATCACTTATCGGGTGTCACCAGAATTTCAAATGTATATGCTTTCAAACATAATGAATTTGGTGGAATACGAATTCGCAACGCTAGCCATTAAGTGATAAAAGATAACGAAAATTTATCATAGGTAATGCCACGAGTGATTTCCATGTTATCGATAAATTTTCGATTCACGAAGTGGCGAGAGTAAATCAAGAGTAACATTTGTTAGGATTATTTCACAAATAAAATTAAGTCGTTCATCCCAAAATCTGGACGGTTAAAACATATTCATAAAAGATTTACATTTACCGGCAATGTAAACGGCATTGTTTGAAAAGAAATCAAAATCCTGCGGTTGCACTTCGTTTGTTTGATCAGTACAACTTAATCATTTAATATTATTTACTGTAATCTGGCGTAAGGAACTAGAAGTAGGCATGCCATATTGTAAGGTTGCAATAAACAAGCTTACAGTATTATAGCATGCCAGTATATCAACGGCAATAAATAAACGCGGTTTAAAAAACCTCTTTAAATGACATTGACATTGAAGGAATACATTTAGAGAATACTCTGTGCGAAGGTTACAGAAATGGAGTGGTAGCGGTTAGCTCTGTTGATCATCGAATGTGTTTGAAAACGGATGAAAAAAATCGCACAACCATAAATAACAGGCAGTCTTTCATGTTCAGCAAGTTTTGCCGTATTTGAGAAAAATGCTAATAGATGGCAGTTGAGATTGTTAAACAGCTGAATGTCCGTGGCCGAGCTTATCGAAGCGATGTGAGCAACATAGGTTGTTGTTCTATGGCGACTGGCGAAATTAAAATTTTATTTTATTTATGGACGCTGTTTTAACTAGTATGGTTCTTGACGTCTCATACTACAGGGTGTTTCAAAAATAGAGGTCATAAATTCAGGTATGCATTCGACAAGGTACTTTCGAGACAAGCACGAAGCAAATTGGCAGGCTGAGGGCAGCCCGAACGTGTGTTAAGTGTACCTACCCTTGTTAGGGTTTAACCACTTGTAGGTAGGATAAGGTTATTGCAGGGTGGCAGTTGAGACTAAGCTTGTGGGGGTGAAAGAAGGTAGCAGTGACCTCCTCGACGACTGCAGGTCAGGGTGCTTTGGCGCTAGTGCACCGCTGGTGGAAGATTTTTCGAAAGTTGTTTTTGGATTTAATTTTGAATTTACCAAGCAACTCATGGTAGGATTATATAGGAGCTCAGCTGTTGCTGCTGATTGGAGTAGCTCCTTGGTTACCGGGGGTGCCCGCAAGCCATGCGGAGAATCCGGTGACGCCTCAAGCGGCGTTCTCTGGGGTTATAATCCCTAGAGACCGAACGATGGCACTCCGATGGAATGGCAAATGGTCGTAGAATTTTGCGGTCCGACGTCTAATTTCATCCTCCATGTATGGAAGAGATGAGGCTTCTTGAAGTAGTCTCACCGGGAAAGCACGGCATACAGAATAGTCGGAGCAGACTGGAGTCTGCGGCCATGCCCCAGATCTCGCAGGCGTACAGTAGGACGGGGATTATAAGTGCTCTGAATAGGCGCAACTTAAGAGCTGTCGGCATCCCGGATCCCAGCATGGGGTACAAGAGGCCGTAGCCGCCATGCCCCGACGCGAGAGATCCGCGATGTAACCCTCGAAAGTTAGCCTGTCTAGCTCAACACCTAGGTAAGTGATGGAATTCGTCCACTCGTCGCAGGTAGATAAATTAAGGGAGGTTTGCGGGAAAGCGGCGCTTTGTGAAAAGAATGGCTTGGCTTTTCTCCGGATTGATGGACAATCGCCAACGTCTGCACCACTCTTGGATGAGGGGGACGTGTCGCTGTATGGGCTATGTTGACGCGCTGCTCTGCTGGTATGTCGGCCACATACACGCTAAAGAGCGTGGGGGATATTACAGAACCTTCGGGGACTCCGCCTCGTATTGGCCTGTATGTAGATTTGTTCCCCACAGCTGAACGAAAGATTTGTGTTTTAGGTATGGCCGTAGAAGGTGTATATAGTGCGATGGTAGTTCCGGCTGTATGAGCTTGTAAGGGAGACCCGCATGCCAGGTGGAAGAAGGGCTTCTCGACGTCCAGCTCGCTCACGCGGACATTTGAGATCTCCTGCCCGCTCTCCCAACACTCTTTCTTCTGTTGGGAGATTTTAATGCCCATCACCCCCTGTGGGGTTCGCCAAGGGGTTTTAAATTTTATACATTGTAAGGGCGCTGATGACCCTAGATGTTTAGCGCCCTTAACCCCATATCATCATCGTTCTCGTTCTGGTTACCGTTCTCGTTGGTTGTGAACCAGCCTTTATAGTTCTGGGATAAATTTTAGAGAGACTGAGTACCATTATACTACCGCTTCACTGCACTGCACAACTCGTGGATAAAGCATATGCTAAGTTAAATCGTCTAGAAGAGGAAACGTACTGTCTTTTGCGCATACAGGTTAGTGAAGAACTAATGGGCATGAGCCGGCAGGCGTGTCGTGGTTGAAAATGGGGCTCGCCCGCTATAGCACCAGGGCCTTTTGGGAATGCGTCTACTCTACCATACAATATAACACGTATTTGTACTACTAACCTCTTTACAGTGTTTATATGACCAGGTTCTATACCAGGCTATACAAAGTAATAAATGACACTAATTTCTACAACTAGTACCGTACCAAAACATCCAAAGTTTCTGGCCGTTGTATATGTTTTTTTATGGATAATGAAAAGAAACGGAGGAAAGAAAAACTCAAGAATATTTCTTATGAACTGTTATATTTGTTAAAACACACTCAGATATTGATTGGGGAGCCTAAGGCTTTTATTTTTTATTTTTTTGTGTAGAAGACATCCCTCTTCTGGTGAAAATGAACTCTTTGGAGATATTCCTTTTTATTGGCATCTCTTAGTTCTTTGAGACTGCCGGCTGCTCACTGAAGTTGGCTGCACAGGAATCTTTGTTGCATATGTTTGTGGATGATGAGGTTTTTCCAAAGTTATGCTCCCCTCAGGGGCTCACCTTATGTGAGTACGAGTTTTTGGCGCACCCGGGGGTTCCCGAGCCAATCATCGCCACATTCATCCCCTCACCCCCATTCGGTCGAGGTGGGTTCTTCTCGTGACCGGTGGACGCAAGGTAGGCTCTCCTGCGTTCTTTGCATCACATTCATACCGCACCTCACTATCGTTTCTTTCTTCTCTATTTCTGCGCATTTCGCCCCACGTTCACTCATTTACGCCTCTATTTTACTTCTTCGCCGGCCTACCTTGCGTGCGAAACCCCCACACAGTTTTAGTTTCTTTTATCTTTCTTTTAATCCTCCGTGGACACAGCCTGACGGATACCCGCGCACTGGGTGCGCAGCTGGGTGAGTGGCTAATGGCGTCATCCCCACCACCCGGGGTCGTCATGTAGGGTTTGTGTTCGTATCCGCTGTTCAACTGCAGTCCCGAGGGGGGGCCATTGCATGAGCTGCTGACTACCGACGGCGATTGGGTCCTCTGTCTATTTTCTAGGAGGTGTGACCCTGGGGTGAGCTAGGTATAGATAGGCCACTCACCCAAGCCGGGGTAACGCCCGGGAAGTCAGAGCCCGAGGTCGGAGACGGTTGCAATGGTGGAGGATTTTTTTTCGCTATGGAGCACCCTTTCTCCATTATAAACAACAAGCGCCGAAAAACTTTAGTAACAGAAGTAGCACCGCCACCAGCTGGTTGTTACTTAGTGATTACCCGTACAGAGGAAGGACAATCATTCGAGAAGGTGAACCCTTTTATCATCCAGAAGGGCATTGATGCTATTGCTGGTGCGGTTCAGTCCTGCACTCGTCTACGGAATGGTTCCTTATTAGCCCAAACGAAATCCGATCAGCAAAGTAAGACCTTGTTGCGCGCTACGCTTCTCCACGGCTATCCCATCCGTGTCGCGAAGCACCGAACATTGAATTCCTGTCGGGGCGTCATTACCACCTATAGCCTCGATGGTATATCGGACGAGGACCTGGTAGAATATCTTGCAGACCAGAAGGTGACAGCGGTCCATCGAGTGCAGGCCAAACGCGACGGCGTATTGGTACCACTCGTACCCTGTTTATTACATTTGATGGCGTCGATCTGCCCACGAGCATTTCCGCAGGGTACGAACGGATTTCTGTGAGGACTTATATTCCTAGACCTCTGCGTTGTTTTAAATGCCAACGTTTTGGGCATACGCAAGTCTCATGTAAGAGTGCCATTAACATCTGTGCAACATGTAGCCAGCCCTCACACGAAGGTACCTGTTCAACAGCCCCCGTGTGCGTTCATTGTAAAGGGTCACATTCTGCTTCGTTTACCGACTGTCCGCGGTACTTGGACGAGAAGGCGATCCAGGAGATCCGGGTAAAGGAAAAACTCTCCTTCGCTGAAGCCCGGAGGCGTTACCATGCGCACCAACCTTCACTCCTGCGATCTGGCACATTTAGTTCTGTTGTTGCCTCGCCAGTACCACGAGTAGATGCCGAAACTCAGACCTGGACCATGACTGGATTAACCGCCACTACCACCCGGCCTTCCATTAAGGCTACAGTTACCAAGCCGTATAAACCTGGTCCCAAGTCAATGAAGTCGCAACCCGCTGAAAAGAAACCCAAGCAGAAACTTCGTAGGGAAGATTTTCTAAAGGACCCTCCGCGTGCGCGCGGTAACAAAAGTTCACCTTCTCCTCCTCGGAGGTCGCAGTCCCAGGAAGGTCCTGGGACAAGCCGCGATCAGCGGCACCCCTCACCCATCGCCACCCAGAACCGATTCACGGCGCTTGAATCGGGTTCTGGCACTGAGCGCTGGGCCCTCCCTCCGAGGAAGCTATGGAGTCTGACCAACTCCATACAAAAAGCCCGAGCCCAAAGGTTAAGCAAAAGAGTCTTTTAAGCCGCCCTTCTAAGTAGACCGTTTATCCCTTTTATTCATGGCTATCCTGACCTGGAATGTACGTGGTGTACGATCGCATAGGGCGGAACTGCAACTTTTATTGCGTTCCCATTCACCTATGGTCGTATGTTTGCAGGAGACTAGGCTTCGCCCTCACGATCCTTTTGATCTCCGAGGATATACTCCGGTTCGCTACGACCTTGAACCGGAGGAGGGTACTCCTGCTCATGGAGGTGTCATGTTGTTAGTGCGTAACGACGTTCATTTTAAACCTGTCACACTTACATCCGACTTGCAAGCTGTTGCCGCTCGCCTTCACTTGCCCGGGTTTATTTTTTCTGTTTGCTCTGTGTATTCACCTCCATCGTCTCCCCTCGCTCCCGCGGACATTCGAGCTCTCCTGTCCGCTCTCCCAACACCATTTCTTCTGTTGGGAGATTTTAATGCCCATCACCCACTATGGGGTTCGCCAAGAGCTTGTGCGAGGGGAACTCTTTTTTCCGACATTTTTATCAGTTCAATCTTTCCATCCTCAATTCAGGTGCACCTACTTTTATTTCTGATTCTTCTGGTACCTTCTCTCACCTGGACCTTGCCATTTGCTCCCTCCAGCTTACTCATCGTCTTCAGTGGAACGTCGTCGCTGACACCTACTCCAGCGACCATTACCCCTGCATCGTTTCTCTTCTGTCGCACCACGTACAGCATTCCAGAGTATACCTACCTGGATATTCCCAAAAGCCGACTGGAGCTTGTATTCCAGCCTCGTGCATTTTTACGATCAGCCCTTCGCCGACATTAACCAACTAGTGCAGCACCTTACGTCTACAATTTTCTCTGCCGCCGAACGCGCGATTCCCCGTTCATCCTCTCAACCTCGGCGGCCACCTGTTCCGTGGTGGAACGAGGATTGTCGGGACGCCGTTCGTGCCCGTATGACTGCACTTAGGGTGTTTCGGCGACACCCTACACTTGATAATTTGGTGACTTTTAAAGAATCGCGCGCCAGGGCTCGTCGCATTATTCAGGATAGCAAGAAGGCATCTTGGGCTCGTTTTGTCGAGTCTTTTAATCGTTTTACGCCTTCATCCGTTGTTTGGGATAAACTTCGTCGCTTCTCAGGTAAAGTGTCACATTGTACTGTTTCTCGCCTTCAGGTTTCTAATGCCACCATAGTGGATCCGGCTGCCATCGCTAACACTCTGGGTGCTGCCTTTGCGGCGGTTTCCAGTTCAGACCATTATTCCGCCGGCTTTCGCTCTATTCAAGACCGGCTGGATTCCGCATCATATACTTTTCGGTCTGCTAATGATGAATGCTATAACGAACTATTCACAATGAGGGAGCTGGATCACGCGCTTCATTGCTCTCGGCACTCCGCTCCTGGGCCGGACGGCATTCATGTCCTGATGTTAAAGCACCTTTCAGCCGACAGTAAACTCTTTCTCTTACAGGTCTATAACCGTATTTGCCAAGACGGCATTTTTCCTTCCGTTTGGCGCGAATTGTCCCTATTCTTAAGCCTGGGAAGGATCGCCAACTACCTTCCAGCTACCGCCCTATCTCCCTCACCAGTTGCATTTGCAAGGTGATGGAGCGCATGATCAACGGGCGGTTGACATGGTGGCTTGAGTCTCAGAAACTTTTAGCGAACGCTCAGTGCGGATTTCGTCGCTATCGCTCTACCGTCGACCATCTGGTGTCCCTGTCGACGCATGTTATGAATGGATTTCTGAGTAAGTGTCAAACCGTGGCTGTTTTTTGACCTGGAGAAAGCTTATGACACTTGTTGGAGGGGCGGCATTTTACGTACACTTCACGCATGGAATATCCGCGGTCGTCTTCCCATATTTCTTCGGGAGTTTATGACGGACCGCGTCTTTCGTGTACGTATGGGCTCGGTTTTATCTCGTCGTTTTATTCAAGAGAACGGAGTACCGCAGGGCTCTGTACTCAGTGTCACACTTTTTGCAATTGCTATCAACCCCATTGTTGATTGTATTCCACCTGGCATTTCATCGTCCCTTTTTGTTGACGATTTTGCTATTTATTGCAGTTCACGGCGGACCTGTCTACTCGAACGCCGTCTCCAAAGCTGTATCGACCGTCTCTACGCCTGGAGTAACGCCAACGGCTTTAATTTCTCCGCCGAGAAATCCGTCTGCATCAACTTCTGGCGCCGGAAGTATTTCCCTCCGCCCTCTCTCTATTTTGGGCCAGGGATACTTCCGTTTGCAGACGGGGCGAAATTTTTGGGGTTGATTTTTGATAGGAAGTTGTGTTGGACCTCGCACGTTTCCTTTTTAAAAGCAAAGTGTGACCGTTCTCTTAATCTTTTACGCGTTTTAAGTGGCACATCCTGGGGAGCTGATCGAACCGTCCTTCTTCGCCGTTATCGCTCTTTGGTCCGATCCAAGCTTGATTACGGGTGTATTGTTTATTCGTCGGCACGTCCATCTGTGTTACGTCGATTGATTGCCATTCACCATCGTGGCATAAGAGTCGCTACAGGGGCCTTTCCAACCAGCCCTGTTCTTAGCCTGTATGCTGAAGCTGCAGAGCCTCCGCTGTCCTTCAGGCGTGAGATGCTCTTGTGCAGCTATGCCTGTCGACTCTCAAGCTTGCCTGACCACCCGTCCTTCGAGTTATTTTTCGAGGAGTCACTTGATCGTCACTATTTAATTAGCTCCTCTGCTTTGCTCCCACCAGGGGTTCGCTTTCGACAGCTCCTTCGGCATTTAGACGTTCCGCCAGCGCCGGCCCTTCCACGGGGGGAAACTGTTTTCCTCCATGGTCCCGCGCTGAGGCCCACTGTCACCTTGGGCTAACGTCGATGCCGAAGACTGAGACCCCTGCTTCAGTCTTTAGATCGACTTTTTTAGAAGTACGGGCTCAATTCGGGGACTTCCATTTTATCTTTACCGATGGATCTAAGACTGAAGCTGGAGTTGGATGTGCCTTTGTTTTTGGTGTACAGAGTTTTACTTTTCGTTTACCTGGACAATGTTCAATTTTTACCGCCGAACTTTTTAGCATTTATCAATCTGTTTTATACATTCAGCGGCACGACTTACGGCACTGTTTTATTTGTACGGACTCTCTGAGTGCCCTTCAGACTATTCATTCGCGGTACCATTACCACCCACTCGTACAGCGCATACATGACCTGCTCCACTCGCTTGGTGTCTCTGGCATCAGCGTGTCCTTCATGTGGATTCCAGGTCATGTGGGCATCTCAGGTAATGAGTCTGCCGACGCCGCTTCGATATCGGCGATTTTATTACCCAGATTTTTTACTTCTGTTGTTCCCTCGTCGGATTCGTGTGTTATTTTACGTCGCCGCATCCTCTCGCGCTTGCGCGATGAGTGGACGGCCCTCCGGGGGAACAAGTTGCGGGAGGTTAAGCCTTACCCGTTGATCTGAGGTACCTCTTCTCGTTCGTGTTGTCGGGAAGAGGTAATTTTAGCTCGATTACGGATTGGACATTGTGTATTTAGTCATAGGTATTTGCTCAGTGGTGACTCCGCACCACTCTGTGGGCAGTGTGACGTGCCCTTAACGGTGCGTCATATTTTAACAGTGTGTCAGGTTTTAGCTGCATTGCGTGCTCGTGTGGGTCTGCCTGTTGGCCTAGCCAACGTTTTGGCAGACGACACGCGTGCTGTAGAATGTGTTTTACGTTTTATTCATGATAGTGATTTTAATCTGCGCATTTAATGCGTTGAGCGTCTTTTAGCTTAGTAGAGATAATATGTATGTTTGAGCACAGTAGAGAGATGCCGACAAGCGATAAAGTTCTTTGTTCTACGCCGACAAGCCCCGCCCCCTCCCTTTGTGCGCTACTATTTGCCGCCCGGTCGCGTGGCGCTAGCTCCGCCCCCTCTCGCTTTGTGTGCTCACCTAATGCCGGCAGTATCTGTGCTAACAGGTTCTACCCCCTCCCCCATGCGTTCTACTGTGGCGTCATGACTTGATGGAATTGTTTTCTCGAGTCCTGCCGCCCCTCGGCAAATTAATTAGGTAATGTTCGTCAAACATTTTTTTTATGATTACTAAGGTCTGCAGATTGCATCCTCGAGCAATTAAGTTTTTTGATTAATGAATTGTTGACTGGAGCTTGAGTATAAGTAGTCTGCTCACGGTAACAGTCTGTCATGTAATGAAACACTGCAGCCTTCTTGTATCTGGGGAAATCGCTTGTCCATTAGCTGAACATGTTAGACGCTTTCAACACATTAATAGGCTTTTAAGTTTACATTCCGGATCTGTTTACATACATTAGCGATCAACGACATACTTCCGCCTGGCGGTAACGGTGACCTCTATTAGCTGAGACGCTTTCACCCCATTAGCGAACAATGTCAGTAATTGTTTTCCTAAGTGCTCTGCCCAACACTCAACACTTTAGATTTTAGCGATGGAAATGATATAAAAAGCAGCAGCTTCTCCAACGAGTTCCAAGTTGACTAGGATGGCCGGGTTCGAATTACAAATTCAGCTTCTAATAACTCAGAGACTAATTACGATAAAGACATCAAATAAAGTTTATTACATTAATGTCATTAGATAGTTTCTTGTGAATGTATATTTGGGTACATGGTCTCCAGGGTTCGAATACCGATAAAATGTAATTTAATTATAAATTTAATAACTCCTAAACTAATTAAGATAAAGACGTCAAATAAACTTTATTGCCTTTATGTTATTAGGTAGTATCTTGTGGAGATGTAATTAGATACCTGACGTTCTGGGTTCGAGCCTAATGTTTAAATCGTCATTATCTCAGAAACTAAGAGAGGTAGAGGAATTGACCAAAGCATGATTGATAGCTCCTATGATGGGTAATTAATACTGTATATAATTTTCAATCAGTTGTCCTTACTTCGAATCCCGATCTTTCAATCACTTACTTATTTTTTCTCTATACTCTAGAATATGTCACTTAGATTGATGCTGTAACTGCATACACAACCTTTAAACATATCAAACTAATATTGTAAATAATTTTGTTTCTGGTGTCCAGGGTTCGAATACCGATAAAATGTAATTTAATTATAAATTTAATAACTTCTAAACTAATTAAGATAAAGACGCCAAATAAACTTTATTGTCTTTATATTATTAGGTACTATCTTGTGGATGTGTAATTAGATACCTGACGTTCTGGGTTCGATCCTAATTTTAAATCGTCATTATCTCAGAAACTCAGAGAGGTAGACGAGTGAACCAAAGCATGATTGATAGCTCCTATAAGGGGTAATTAATACTGTATATAATTTTCAATCAGTTGTCCTTACTTCGAATCCCGATCTTTCAATCACATACTTATTTTTCTCTATACTCTAGAATATATCACTTAGATTGATGCTGTAACTGTATACAGCACCTTTAAACATATCAAACTAATATTGTAAATAATTTTGTTTCTGGTGTCCAGGGTTCGAATACCGATAAAATGTAGTTTAATTATAAATTTAATAACTTCTAAACTAATTAAGATAAAGACGCCAAATAAACTTTATTGCCTTTATGTTATTAGGTATTATCTTGTGGATGTGTAATTAGATACCTGACGTTCTGGGTTCGAGCCTAATTTTAAATCGTCATTATCTCAGAAACTAAGAGAGGTAGACGAGTGAACCAAAGCATGATTGATAGCTCCTATGAGGGGTAATTAATACTGTATATAATTTTCAATCAGTTGTCCTTACTTCGAATCCCGATCTTTCAATCACTTACTTATTTTTCTCTATACTCTAGAATATATCACTTAGATTGATGCTGTAACTGCATACAGCACCTTTAAACATATCAAACTAATATTGTAAATAATTTTGTTTCTGGTGTCCAGGGTTCGAATACCGATAAAATATAGTTTAATTATAAATTTAATAACTTCTAAACTAATTAAGATAAAGACGCCAAATAAACTTTATTGCCTTTATGTTATTAGGTATTATCTTGTGGATGTGTAATTAGATACCTGACGTTCTGGGTTCGAGCCTAATTTTAAATCGTCATTATCTCAGAAACTAAGAGAGGTAGACGAGTGAACCAAAGCATGATTGATAGCTCCTATGAGGGGTAATTAATACCGTATATAATTTTCAATCAGTTGTCCTTACTTCGAATCCCGATCTTTCAATCACTTATTTTTCTCTATACTCTAGAATATATCACTTAGATTGATGCTGTAACTGCATACAGCACCTTTAAACATATCAAACTAATATTGTAAATAATTTTGTTTCTGGTGTCCAGGGTTCGAATACCGATAAAATGTAATTTAATTATAAATTTAATAACTCCTAAACTAATTAAGATAAAGACGCCAAATAAACTTTATTGCGTTTATGTTACTAGGTAGTATCTTGTGGATGTGTAATTAGATACCTGACGTTCTGGGTTCGAGCCTAATGTTTAAATCGTCATTATCTCAGAAACTAAGAGAGGTAGAGGAATTGACCAAAGCATGATTGATAGCTCCTATGAGGGGCAATTAATACTGTATATAATTTTCAATCAGCTGTCCTTACTTCGAATCCCGATCTTTCAATCACTTACTTATTTTTCTCTATACTCTAGAATATATCACTTAGATTGATGCTGTAAATGCATACAGCACCCTTAAACATATCAAACTAATATTGTAAATAATATTGGTTCTGGTGTCCAGGGTTCGAATACCGATAAAATGTAATTTAATTATAAATTTAATAACTCCTAAACTAATTAAGATAAAGACACCAAATAAACTTTTATAGGGGAAAGGATGCTCTCCTGAAACATTAGGTCTCTAGATAGAAGTATTTATAGGGGAGAGATAGGGAATACCAGGGCTGATGCTAGGCTAGTCAGATGCTAAAGGAGGGAGGGATATGCTTTATACGAGAGAGATAGGGAACACAAGGAAAGATGCTATACTAAACAGGACTTGAAGGGTAGAATATGAGCGATATAGCAAACCGAGGAGAGGTATTAGGATAGGAGTTTTGAATGATGGAGTAGGCGTTTATATGCGAGAGATAGGGAATACGAGGTTCGATGCTAGGCTAGACGGTGTTGAATGAGGGAATGCATCTTATATGAGAGAGGTAGGGGAATATGAGGAGAAGTGCTAGGCTAGTCGGGAAGGTTTGAATGAGAGAGTATACGTCTATATGGGAAAATATAGGGAAAACGAAGGTAGGTGCTAGGTTGAGAGAGTCTTCAAGGAGGAAAATGCATTTATATGAGAGCGTTAGGGCATACGAGGAGAGGTGCTAGTCTAGACATGGTTTGAGGATTAGAGTATACGTTTATATGGGAGAAATATGGAAAACGGGAGAGATACAATGATAGACAGAGATTGAAGGAGGAGGAATGTAGGTTTATACTGTAATATAGAGAGTAATTCGATTATAAAACTTTTCTCATCCAGCCTTACAACACTTTTATATACTTATTTTCTAAACCTTACAAACTTTATATTTGTTAAACAGTAGTGCGCGAGACGGAGAGGGACAAACAGTATATCGGTTTACAGTGAAGTATACATCCTAACCTATTCCCACCTTGTTTGTTCTGGATCTTCTCATTGTCTATCATCTAACGTAAACACGTAACAAGACGTAACACAGGAAATCATACATATGGCACATTAAAAAAATAAAGGTATATATAATGAAACATAAACAAGTAGACAGAGGGTCGTCGATACATAGAAAACCAGGAGTTGTATGTACTGAGACCATAGATTAGTATAGGCAAACAACAAAGAAGTGAATTTATAGTGTAAATAGCCAAATATTTTCAAATATTATTATAGTCTAAAAGTATATAACTTAATTATGTATCGAGTATTGAGAAATAAACGTTATTCATTATTCACTAATCTCAGATCACTGCAATTGTATTGAATCAATTCACAATTGCTAATGCCATTCAACTTTCATTCGTCTCTGATACATAAACAAATTGCAAAATGGAGAAGGACGAAAGTAATAAAAAGACTCAGGCAGCAAATTTTAAGAAAGAAGAGAAAGATATATGACCGACATTGTTTTGGAACACAAATTAGTCTTGAAAATAAAATGACTGATAGCTCTGCTAAGCGTAAGGAAGAGACATGGAAATAAATTGCAAATGAATACAATTCTAGGTTGGAAAAGAAGATAAACAACATTCATGTAAACCAATTTTTAAAAATCAGTTTAACTGAATACATGTAAAAAAACATATCACTTTACAAAAAGTAATGCAGACAACATTTATTTTTTATAAACATTATCCTATTACATTACTTTACAAAAAACCATACATATTTCCTAAAGGCAAAGGTGATAGTCTAGACATTCTAAACACTAAGTTATATAATCATATACATCACACAGAAAGAGACCTGCATTATCAGTAAAAAAACTAAACATCTCAACAATGTCTGAATGATGTATTTTATAAGTACAAGTTTTTTGATATTTCAAAGTTCCTGTTAACCATGGCAGTAATTGATTAACACAATTTCTCGATCCTGTCATGCTATAACTTTAGATGCTTTCAGCTTACTTATAATTTCCTCAATCTCTTGTGTGTGACTATTATTACCAGCATCCCTCGACGCAATTAGTAACCTCAATATATTTACTAGTCTATTCGGATTTTCAAGCGTTGATATCACTGAATCATCATCATCTGAAGATTTCATATTCTTGCAACTTCCGATGTATCCAGATTTTTCACCAACAGTAGTCTCCAGTGAAGGACAGAGGCTTGATCCGGTATAACATTCCCCTCTATACATCTTCGGATCTTCAAGTGCAGGTGAGAGAGTCGATTCAGTATAACATATTGCTCTATGAAACTTAAATCTTGACAAAGAACGATTCTTAAAAATCCGCCCGCATACACAGCATCTAATAACGCGTTTTCCTCCATGTGTAATGTATGAAAAATCGTGTTTCTCATTCGTCAGTTGCACAGATTTTCCCGGGCAGTAGTTCATGCTAAAACTAAAAGAAATTAAATGAATACGTGAATGCTAACGCTCGAAGGAATTAAAAGCGAATGAATGAATTCATAACACGCACCTATGTATATATCCAGGATGAGGACGACGGAGGGAATTGCGATCAATGCATAGCAGGGAGAAAGGATACTCTCTTGAAACATTAGTCATCTAGACAACTATTGTTCACGGAGCCTGTAGACGTCAGGTTGAATGGGACAGACCTCAGGTTCAAATCTTTAAGGGCATGGACCCAGCCTTTTGCCTGTCATGTATACTAAACCATCCTAACAGCGTAACATTACGTTACAACGACACGTAACCAGAACATGGCGAGTGCGAGCATGGAAAAAAGGATGCTCTCTGGGAACATTACTGGAAAAGGATGCTCTCTGGAAACACTAGTCATCCACACAACGGGTTGTCCCTAACATTTCCAGATTTCGGGTCGTTCAACATCGTGACGCGCCCCTGTCATCTACATTTCGACGAAATTTTACCTCCTGAATTAAAGTTTGGTGATCTGTATAGACCTGTACAACATGCATTTCGCTATGTAACAGACTCATCACGTTATGTAACAACACGATCACGCTAGGTAACAACATGTTCACGCTATGTAACAACAGGATCACGCTATGTAACAACATGATCACGCTATGTAACAACATGATCACGCCATGTAACAACATGATCACGCTATGTAACAACATGATCACGCTATGTAACAACATGATCACGCTATGTAACAACCTGATTACGCTATGTAACAAAACGATCAAGCTATGTAACAACTGATCACGTTATGTAACAACTGATCACGCTATGTAACAACATGATCACGCTATGTAACAACATGATCACGCTATGTAACAACATGTTCACGCTATGTAACAACATGACCACGCTATGTAACAAAACGATCACGCTATGTAACAACACGATCACGCTATGTAACAACACGATCACGCTATGTAACAAAACGATCACGCTATGTAACAACCTGATCAAGCTATGTAACAACTGATCACGCTATGTAACAACATGATCACGCTATGTAACAACATGATCACGCTATGTAACAACCTGAGTACGCTATGTAATAACATGATCACGCCATGTAACAACGGATCACGCTATGTAACAACATGCTCAAGCTATGTAACAACTGATCACGCTATGTAACAACACGATCACGCTATGTAACAACCTGATCAAGCTATGTAACAACATGATCACGCTATGTAACAACACGATCACGCTATGTAACAACATGATCACGCCATGTAACAACAGATCACGCTATGTAACAACATGCTCAAGCTATGTAACAACATGTTCACGCTATGTAACAACATGATCACGCTATGTAACAACATGTTCACGCTATGTAACAACATGATCACGCTATGTAACAACATGACCACACTATGTAACAACATGATCACGCTATGTAACAAAACGATCAAGCTATGTTACAACTGATCACGCTATGTAACAACCTGAGCACGCTATGTAACAACCTGATCACGCTATGTAACAACTGATCACGCTATGTAACAACCTGATTACGCTATGTAACAACATGATCACGCTATGTAACAACATGTTCACGCTATGTAACAACATGTTCACGCTATGTAACAACATGATCACGCTATGTAACAACATGATCACGCTATGTAACATGATCACGCTATGTAACAACATGATCACGCTATGTAACAAAACGATCAAGCTATGTAACAACCTGAGCACGCTATGTAACAACATGTTCACGCTATGTAACAACATGATCACGTTATGTAACAACATGATCACGCTATGTAACAACATGATCGCGCTATGTAACAAAACGATCAAGCTATGTAACAACCTGAGCACGCTATGTAACAACATGTTCACGCTATGTAACAACATGAACACGCTATGTAACAATACGATCACGCTATGAAACAATCTGATTACGCTATGTAACAACTGATCACGCTATGTAACAACATGATCACGCTATGTAACAACCTGAGCACGCTATGTAACAACATGACTACGCTATGTAACAAAACGATCACGCTATGTAACAACCTGAGCACGCTATGTAACAATACGATCACGCTATGTAACAACCTGATCACGCTATGTAACAACCTGATTACGCTATGTAACAACTGATCACGCTATGTAACAACATGATCACGCCATGTAACAACATGATCACGCTATGTAACAAAACGATCAAGCTATGTAACAACCTGAGCACGCTATGTAACAACATGTTCACGCTATGTAACAACATGATCACGTTATGTAACAACATGATCACGCTATGTAACAACATGATCACGCTATGTAACTAAACGATCAAGCTATGTAACAACCTGAGCACGCTATGTAACAACATGACTACGCTATGTAATAAAACGATCACGCTATGTAACAACTGATCACGCTATGTAACAACCTGAGCACGCTATGTAACAACATGACCACGCTATGTAACAAAACGATCACGCTATGTAACAACTGATCACGCTATGTAACAACCTGAGCACGCTATGTAACAACCTGAGCACGCTATGTAACAACTGATCACGCTATGTAACAACATGATCACGCCATGTAACAACCTGAGCACGCTATGTAACAACATGATCACGCTATGTAACAACATGAACACGCTATGTAACAATATGATCACGCTATGTAACAATCTGATTACTATGTAACAACGGATCACGATATGTAACAACAGGATCACGCTATGTAACAACCTGAGCACGCTATGTAACATCATGATCACGCTATGTAACAACCTGATCACGCTATGTAACAACATGTTCACGCTATGTAACAACCTGAGCACGCTATGTAACAACATGATCACGCTATGTAACAACATGTTCACGCTATGTAACAACACGATCACGCTATGTAACAACACGATCACGCTATGTAACAACATGGACACGCTATGTAACAGCATGAACACGCTATGTAACAATACGATCAAGCTATGTAACAACCTGAGGACGCTATGTAACAACATGATCACGCTATGTAACAACATGTTCACGCTATGTAACAACCTGAGCACGCTATGTAACAACATGATCACGCTATGTAACAACATGTTCACGCTATGTAACAACACGATCACGCTATGTAACAACACGATCACGCTATGTAACAACATGGACACGCTATGTAACAGCATGAACACGCTATGTAACAATACGATCAAGCTATGTAACAACCTGAGCACGCTATGTAACAACATGATCACGCTATGTAACAACCTGAGCACGCTATGTAACAACCTGAGCATGCTATGTAACAACATGATCACGCTATGTAACAACCTAATCACGCTATGTAACAACATGATCACGCTATGTAACAACATGATCACGCTATGTAAATAGGGTGGACCATTTAAGTTGAGGCTATACAATATATCCAAAACTAAGCGTTGTAGAAAGAAATGTCTTTAATAAAACTTGATTGATATTATGACGAAAGTAAATGCCGCTAGTCGTGTTTCGTTTGGAGGCCGTTATGAGGGTCATTTTGGGTCAATTTATTTTTTTAAATGGGAACCTACAATTAGGGTCCCATTTAAAAAGACCCTGAAATGACCCTCACTACGTCCTCCAAACGAAATACGACTAGCGGCATTTACTTTCGCCATAATATCAATCAAGTTTTATTAGACATTTCTTTCTACAACGCTTAGTTTTGGATATATTGTATAGCCTCAACTTAAATGGTCCACCCTATTTACATAGCGTGATCATGTTGTTACATAGCGTGATCATGTTGTTACATAGCGTGATTAGGTTGTTACATAGCGTGATCATGTTGTTACATAGCATGCTCAGGTTGTTACATAGCGTGCTCAGGTTGTTACATAGCGTGATCATGTTGTTACATAGCGTGCTCAGGTTGTTACATAGCTTGATCGTATTGTTACATAGCGTGTTCATGCTGTTACATAGCGTGTCCATGTTGTTACATAGCGTGATCGTGTTGTTACATAGCGTGATCGTGTTGTTACATAGCGTGAACATGTTGTTACATAGCGTGATCATGTTGTTACATAGCGTGCTCAGGTTGTTACATAGCGTGAACATGTTGTTACATAGCGTGATCATGTTGTTACATAGCGTCCTCAGGTTGTTACATAGCTTGATCGTATTGTTACATAGCGTGTTCATGCTGTTACATAGCGTGTCCATGTTGTTACATAGCGTGATCGTGTTGTTACATAGCGTGATCGTGTTGTTACATAGCGTGAACATGTTGTTACATAGCGTGATCATGTTGTTACATAGCGTGCTCAGGTTGTTACATAGCGTGAACATGTTGTTACATAGCGTGATCAGGTTGTTACATAGCGTGATCATGATGTTACATAGCGTGCTCAGGTTGTTACATAGCGTGATCCTGTTGTTACATATCGTGATCCGTTGTTACATAGTAATCAGATTGTTACATAGCGTGATCATATTGTTACATAGCGTGTTCATGTTGTTACATAGCGTGATCATGTTGTTACATAGCGTGCTCAGGTTGTTACATGGCGTGATCAGGTTGTTACATAGCGTGATCAGTTGTTACATAGCGTGATCGTTTTGTTACATAGCGTGGTCATGTTGTTACATAGCGTGCTCAGGTTGTTACATAGCGTGATCAGTTGTTACATAGCGTGATCGTTTTGTTACATAGCGTAGTCATGTTGTTACATAGCGTGCTCAGGTTGTTACATAGCTTGATCGTTTAGTTACATAGCGTGATCATGTTGTTACATAGCGTGATCATGTTGTTACATAACGTGATCATGTTGTTACATAGCGTGAACATGTTACATAGCGTGCTCAGGTTGTTACATAGCTTGATCGTTTTGTTACATAGCGTGATCATGTTGTTACATGGCGTGATCATGTTGTTACATAGCGTGATCAGTTGTTACATAGCGTAATCAGGTTGTTACATAGCGTGATCAGGTTGTTACATAGCGTGATCGTATTGTTACATAGCGTGCTCAGGTTGTTACATAGCGTGATCGTTTTGTTACATAGCGTAGTCATGTTGTTACATAGCGTGCTCAGGTTGTTACATAGCGTGATCATGTTGTTACATAGCGTGATCAGTTGTTACATAGCGTAATCAGATTGTTTCATAGCGTGATCGTATTGTTACATAGCGTGTTCATGTTGTTACATAGCGTGAACATGTTGTTACATAGCGTGCTCAGGTTGTTACATAGCTTGATCGTTTTGTTACATAGCGCGATCATGTTGTTACATAGCGTGATCATGTTGTTACATAACGTGATCATGTTGTTACATAGCGTGAACATGTTGTTACATAGCGTGCTCAGGTTGTTACATAGCTTGATCGTTTTGTTACATAGCGTGATCATGTTGTTACATAGCGTGATCATGTTACATAGCGTGATCATGTTGTTACATAGCGTGATCATGTTGTTACATAGCGTGAACATGTTGTTACATAGCGTGAACATGTTGTTACATAGCGTGATCATGTTGTTACATAGCGTAATCAGGTTGTTACATAGCGTGATCAGTTGTTACATAGCGTGATCAGGTTGTTACATAGCGTGCTCAGGTTGTTACATAGCGTGATCAGTTGTAACATAGCTTGATCGTTTTGTTACATAGCGTGATCATGTTGTTACATAGTGTGGTCATGTTGTTACATAGCGTGATCATGTTGTTACATAGCGTGAACATGTTGTTACATAGCGTGATCATGTTGTTACATAGCGTGAACATGTTGTTACATAGCTTGAGCATGTTGTTACATAGCGTGATCTGTTGTTACATGGCGTGATCATGTTGTTACATAGCGTGATCGTGTTGTTACATAGCGTGATCATGTTGTTACATAGCTTGATCAGGTTGTTACATAGCGTGATCGTGTTGTTACATAGCGTGATCAGTTGTTACATAGCTTGAGCATGTTGTTACATAGCGTGATCCGTTGTTACATGGCGTGATCATGTTGTTACATAGCGTACTCAGGTTGTTACATAGCGTGATCATGTTGTTACATAGCGTGATCATGTTGTTACATAGCGTGATCAGTTGTTACATAGCTTGATCAGGTTGTTACATAGCGTGATCGTTTTGTTACATAGCGTGATCGTGTTGTTACATAGCGTGATCGTGTTGTTACATAGCGTGATCGTTTTGTTACATAGCGTGGTCATGTTGTTACATAGCGTGAACATGTTGTTACATAGCGTGATCATGTTGTTACATAGCGTGATCATGTTGTTACATAGCGTGATCAGTTGTTACATAACGTGATCAGTTGTTACATAGCTTGATCGTTTTGTTACATAGCGTAATCAGGTTGTTACATAGCGTGATCATGTTGTTACATAGCGTGATCATGTTGTTACATAGCGTGATCATGTTGTTACATGGCGTGATCATGTTGTTACATAGCGTGATCATGTTGTTACATAGCGTGATCCTGTTGTTACATAGCGTGAACATGTTGTTACCTAGCGTGATCGTGTTGTTACATAACGTGATGAGTCTGTTACATAGCGAAATGCATGTTGTACAGGTCTATACAGATCACCAAACTTTAATTCAGGAGGTAAAATTTCGTCGAAATGTAGATGACAGGGGCGCGTCACGATGTTGAACGACCCGAAATCTGGAAATGTTAGGGACAACCCGTTGTGTGGATGACTAGTGTTTCCAGAGAGCATCCTTTTCCAGTAATGTTCCCAGAGAGCATCCTTTTTTCCATGCTCGCACTCGCCATGTTCTGGTTACGTGTCGTTGTAACGTAATGTTACGCTGTTAGGATGGTTTAGTATACATGACAGGCAAAAGGCTGGGTCCATGCCCTTAAAGATTTGAACCTGAGGTCTGTCCCATTCAACCTGACGTCTACAGGCTCCGTGAACAATAGTTGTCTAGATGACTAATGTTTCAAGAGAGTATCCTTTCTCCCTGCTATGCATTGATCGCAATTCCCTCCGTCGTCCTCATCCTGGATATATACATAGGTGCGTGTTATGAATTCATTCATTCGCTTTTAATTCCTTCGAGCGTTAGCATTCACGTATTCATTTAATTTCTTTTAGTTTTAGCATGAACTACTGCCCGGGAAAATCTGTGCAACTGACGAATGAGAAACACGATTTTTCATACATTACACATGGAGGAAAACGCGTTATTAGATGCTGTGTATGCGGGCGGATTTTTAAGAATCGTTCTTTGTCAAGATTTAAGTTTCATAGAGCAATATGTTATACTGAATCGACTCTCTCACCTGCACTTGAAGATCCGAAGATGTATAGAGGGGAATGTTATACCGGATCAAGCCTCTGTCCTTCACTGGAGACTACTGTTGGTGAAAAATCTGGATACATCGGAAGTTGCAAGAATATGAAATCTTCAGATGATGATGATTCAGTGATATCAACGCTTGAAAATCCGAATAGACTAGTAAATATATTGAGGTTACTAATTGCGTCGAGGGATGCTGGTAATAATAGTCACACACAAGAGATTGAGGAAATTATAAGTAAGCTGAAAGCATCTAAAGTTATAGCATGACAGGATCGAGAAATTGTGTTAATCAATTACTGCCATGGTTAACAGGAACTTTGAAATATCAAAAAACTTGTACTTATAAAATACATCATTCAGACATTGTTGAGATGTTTAGTTTTTTTACTGATAATGCAGGTCTCTTTCTGTGTGATGTATATGATTATATAACTGAGTGTTTAGAATGTCTAGACTATCACCTTTGCCTTTAGGAAATATGTATGGTTTTTTGTAAAGTAATGTAATAGGATAATGTTTATAAAAAATAAATGTTGTCTGCATTACTTTTTGTAAAGTGATATGTTTTTTTACATGTATTCAGTTAAACTGATTTTTAAAAATTGGTTTACATGAATGTTGTTTATCTTCTTTTCCAACCTAGAATTGTATTCATTTGCAATTTATTTCCATGTCTCTTCCTTACGCTTAGCAGAGCTATCAGTCATTTTATTTTCAAGACTAATTTGTGTTCCAAAACAATGTCGGTCATATATCTTTCTCTTCTTTCTTAAAATTTGCTGCCTGAGTCTTTTTATTACTTTCGTCCTTCTCCATTTTGCAATTTGTTTATGTATCAGAGACGAATGAAAGTTGAATGGCATTAGCAATTGTGAATTGATTCAATACAATTGCAGTGATCTGAGATTAGTGAATAATGAATAACGTTTATTTCTCAATACTCGATACATAATTAAGTTATATACTTTTAGACTATAATAATATTTGAAAATATTTGGCTATTTACACTATAAATTCACTTCTTTGTTGTTTGCCTATACTAATCTATGGTCTCAGTACATACAACTCCTGGTTTTCTATGTATCGACGACCCTCTGTCTACTTGTTTATGTTTCATTATATATACCTTTATTTTTTTAATGTGCCATATGTATGATTTCCTGTGTTACGTCTTGTTACGTGTTTACGTTAGATGATAGACAATGAGAAGATCCAGAACAAACAAGGTGGGAATAGGTTAGGATGTATACTTCACTGTAAACCGATATACTGTTTGTCCCTCTCCGTCTCGCGCACTACTGTTTAACAAATATAAAGTTTGTAAGGTTTAGAAAATAAGTATATAAAAGTGTTGTAAGGCTGGATGAGAAAAGTTTTATAATCGAATTACTCTCTATATTACAGTATAAACCTACATTCCTCCTCCTTCAATCTCTGTCTATCATTGTATCTCTCCCGTTTTCCATATTTCTCCCATATAAACGTATACTCTAATCCTCAAACCATGTCTAGACTAGCACCTCTCCTCGTATGCCCTAACGCTCTCATATAAATGCATTTTCCTCCTTGAAGACTCTCTCAACCTAGCACCTACCTTCGTTTTCCCTATATTTTCCCATATAGACGTATACTCTCTCATTCAAACCTTCCCGACTAGCCTAGCACTTCTCCTCATATTCCCCTACCTCTCTCATATAAGATGCATTCCCTCATTCAACACCGTCTAGCCTAGCATCGAACCTCGTATTCCCTATCTCTCGCATATAAACGCCTACTCCATCATTCAAAACTCCTATCCTAATACCTCTCCTCGGTTTGCTATATCGCTCATATTCTACCCTTCAAGTCCTGTTTAGTATAGCATCTTTCCTTGTGTTCCCTATCTCTCTCGTATAAAGCATATCCCTCCCTCCTTTAGCATCTGACTAGCCTAGCATCAGCCCTGGTATTCCCTATCTCTCCCCTATAAATACTTCTATCTAGAGACCTAATGTTTCAGGAGAGCATCCTTTCCCCTATAAAAGTTTATTTGGTGTCTTTATCTTAATTAGTTTAGGAGTTATTAAATTTATAATTAAATTACATTTTATCGGTATTCGAACCCTGGACACCAGAACCAATATTATTTACAATATTAGTTTGATATGTTTAAGGGTGCTGTATGCATTTACAGCATCAATCTAAGTGATATATTCTAGAGTATAGAGAAAAATAAGTAAGTGATTGAAAGATCGGGATTCGAAGTAAGGACAGCTGATTGAAAATTATATACAGTATTAATTGCCCCTCATAGGAGCTATCAATCATGCTTTGGTCAATTCCTCTACCTCTCTTAGTTTCTGAGATAATGACGATTTAAACATTAGGCTCGAACCCAGAACGTCAGGTATCTAATTACACATCCACAAGATACTACCTAGTAACATAAACGCAATAAAGTTTATTTGGCGTCTTTATCTTAATTAGTTTAGGAGTTATTAAATTTATAATTAAATTACATTTTATCGGTATTCGAACCCTGGACACCAGAAACAAAATTATTTACAATATTAGTTTGATATGTTTAAAGGTGCTGTATGCAGTTACAGCATCAATCTAAGTGATATATTCTAGAGTATAGAGAAAAATAAGTAAGTGATTGAAAGATCGGGATTCGAAGTAAGGACAACTGATTGAAAATTATATACGGTATTAATTACCCCTCATAGGAGCTATCAATCATGCTTTGGTTCACTCGTCTACCTCTCTTAGTTTCTGAGATAATGACGATTTAAAATTAGGCTCGAACCCAGAACGTCAGGTATCTAATTACACATCCACAAGATAATACCTAATAACATAAAGGCAATAAAGTTTATTTGGCGTCTTTATCTTAATTAGTTTAGAAGTTATTAAATTTATAATTAAACTATATTTTATCGGTATTCGAACCCTGGACACCAGAAACAAAATTATTTACAATATTAGTTTGATATGTTTAAAGGTGCTGTATGCAGTTACAGCATCAATCTAAGTGATATATTCTAGAGTATAGAGAAAAATAAGTAAGTGATTGAAAGATCGGGATTCGAAGTAAGGACAACTGATTGAAAATTATATACAGTATTAATTACCCCTCATAGGAGCTATCAATCATGCTTTGGTTCACTCGTCTACCTCTCTTAGTTTCTGAGATAATGACGATTTAAAATTAGGCTCGAACCCAGAACGTCAGGTATCTAATTACACATCCACAAGATAATACCTAATAACATAAAGGCAATAAAGTTTATTTGGCGTCTTTATCTTAATTAGTTTAGAAGTTATTAAATTTATAATTAAACTACATTTTATCGGTATTCGAACCCTGGACACCAGAAACAAAATTATTTACAATATTAGTTTGATATGTTTAAAGGTGCTGTATACAGTTACAGCATCAATCTAAGTGATATATTCTAGAGTATAGAGAAAAATAAGTATGTGATTGAAAGATCGGGATTCGAAGTAAGGACAACTGATTGAAAATTATATACAGTATTAATTACCCCTTATAGGAGCTATCAATCATGCTTTGGTTCACTCGTCTACCTCTCTGAGTTTCTGAGATAATGACGATTTAAAATTAGGATCGAACCCAGAACGTCAGGTATCTAATTACACATCCACAAGATAGTACCTAATAATATAAAGACAATAAAGTTTATTTGGCGTCTTTATCTTAATTAGTTTAGAAGTTATTAAATTTATAATTAAATTACATTTTATCGGTATTCGAACCCTGGACACCAGAAACAAAATTATTTACAATATTAGTTTGATATGTTTAAAGGTTGTGTATGCAGTTACAGCATCAATCTAAGTGACATATTCTAGAGTATAGAGAAAAAATAAGTAAGTGATTGAAAGATCGGGATTCGAAGTAAGGACAACTGATTGAAAATTATATACAGTATTAATTACCCATCATAGGAGCTATCAATCATGCTTTGGTCAATTCCTCTACCTCTCTTAGTTTCTGAGATAATGACGATTTAAACATTAGGCTCGAACCCAGAACGTCAGGTATCTAATTACATCTCCACAAGATACTACCTAATAACATAAAGGCAATAAAGTTTATTTGACGTCTTTATCTTAATTAGTTTAGGAGTTATTAAATTTATAATTAAATTACATTTTATCGGTATTCGAACCCTGGAGACCATGTACCCAAATATACATTCACAAGAAACTATCTAATGACATTAATGTAATAAACTTTATTTGATGTCTTTATCGTAATTAGTCTCTGAGTTATTAGAAGCTGAATTTGTAATTCGAACCCGGCCATCCTAGTCAACTTGGAACTCGTTGGAGAAGCTGCTGCTTTTTATATCATTTCCATCGCTAAAATCTAAAGTGTTGAGTGTTGGGCAGAGCACTTAGGAAAACAATTACTGACATTGTTCGCTAATGGGGTGAAAGCGTCTCAGCTAATAGAGGTCACCGTTACCGCCAGCCGGAAGTATGTCGTTGATCGCTAATGTATGTAAACAGATCCGGAATGTAAACTTAAAAGCCTATTAATGTGTTGAAAGCGTCTAACATGTTCAGCTAATGGACAAGCGATTTCCCCAGATACAAGAAGGCTGCAGTGTTTCATTACATGACAGACTGTTACCGTGAGCAGACTACTTATACTCAAGCTCCAGTCAACAATTCATTAATCAAAAAACTTAATTGCTCGAGGATGCAATCTGCAGACCTTAGTAATCATAAAAAAAATGTTTGACGAACATTACCTAATTAATTTGCCGAGGGGCGGCAGGACTCGAGAAAACAATTCCATCAAGTCATGACGCCACAGTAGAACGCATGGGGGAGGGGGTAGAACCTGTTAGCACAGATACTGCCGGCATTAGGTGAGCACACAAAGCGAGAGGGGGCGGAGCTAGCGCCACGCGACCGGGCGGCAAATAGTAGCGCACAAAGGGAGGGGGCGGGGCTTGTCGGCGTAGAACAAAGAACTTTATCGCTTGTCGGCATCTCTCTACTGTGCTCAAACATACATATTATCTCTACTTAGCTTAGTAATTTTATTCTGTCTGTTTTTATGGGGACTCTAATCCCCACATATGGCGATCATGTCCCTCGCATTCTACGGTTCTTGACACGTTTTAATCTTTTATTGCGTTTGCTTTTAGTGTGTTGGTTTTTCAGATATTTGTATTGTTATTATTGTTATTGTTATTATTGTTGTTATTGTTATTATTGTTATTGTTATATTATTGTTATTTTTAACTTTTTGGACATCGCGGGGTTTTGTCGCGTTTTTTAATAATGCGGTTCTTTTACCTGTCTTTTATATTTTGACCTTATATTTTACACATTGTAAGGGCGCTGATGACCTTAGCAGTTTAGCGCCCTTAAACCGCATATCATCATCATCATCATCATCATCACCAAAGTTATGCTAGCTTAGCGCAATGCTGAAACATAATTTCTCAATTCCGATGTTGCTTAGTGCATTTTGTTAACAGCCAAGAAATCGTCGAAAGAGAATACAAGGGGAGTGACGTCTCTGAAATGGATGAATGCCATCTTTAGCTATTTGTAGTTTTTTTGTTTGTGCTGTCACCTAGCGACATTTGTAATAAACAGTTTGCTAAACTCGTACCAAAAAGGAAAATGCGTAGATAACACACGTTAGTAGGAGTAATATCCTTCTAATCAGGACGGTCGTCATGGTGTGGCTAGGCATTCATAGTTTATAAAATACTGCACATAATAAAATGAAGCAAATGCAATGCTTTCGGTTGGTATGCGGGAGATTGGAGTTCAATTCCAATTTTCATTCACATTGCCTTAAATGATTAAGACCAGTTTTTACTATCTGAAACTCGACTGGGGGACATGAATGCTTTTTTTTTTAATTGCTACGAATTTAGCCATTGTAAAACATATCAAGTTCATTGGTATGCGCCTGGAAATAACAGGTAAAATCCCACTCATGGAAGTTCGCTTTCAAAATGGAAATTGCGCTACTGTTTGTATAATGAAGCAACTTATAGGTTGTGTTGGCATTACTTAAATGGCGAGGGAAGAATGTGAAACAAATGCTTAGCGAATATTCATGATATGATTTTTAAGCGTATAGAAACTTAATAATACTTCATATGGAAAATCTGCTAAGAATATATGGTTTTTAAGATTGTTTCTTAAAACGTATATTAAACACCAGAAAGCTAGGCTAACGCACCTAAGTTCAACGCTGTATGTTCGTTTACAATGTTAACTTCTTGTTTTCATACTGCTATGTTATGTATTGCTGTATTCTTTTACCCTGTATTGCATAACGGACATTTACTACACTGTCTACTTTGTATAATGTTTTGTACACTCTGGTAATCTTAATACTGGAAAATAGGAAAGTTCTTCCAGTAAATAAAAGAATCTTCGTTCTTGATCTATATTGTAGAGAGAAAGATAGTCGAAGGTATTTTGTGCAAATTTTTATGCAACGCTTCCACTGCGTTAGACTAGGGTCAGAATAGATAAATAGAATCTTTGGTGTAAACGATGGATTATAAATAGAATTTCGGTCTCTTGAGAGAAATAAACCTTACATATCTGTTGTATCCGCTTTCTTTCCATGAGATGAGTGCAAGTTAGGTATTAATAAAGCCTATATTACCTGTTTGCAAAGTCAGATACCGTATGCAAACACTCTTAACAAAGTAAATGTAGTGCACAAACAAAGCTTTATCGCAGACAGGCGACTCTTCCGCAAGAATTACACTCTCATACTGTGAATTCTGCTATAAAACATTACATTTTTTTTAAGAGAAGATAGATAATGGGAGCACTATCTTTTCAAGAGAGATGAAATAACTTTAGCTGAATAATGACATCATTGATTTATTTTGAGTTTATGTACTTTAGTGACTATAGGTGTTCAAAACGCATAATGGGGGATTAGAAATTTAAAAACGAACGATTTAGTTGCCAATATCGGTAGGTTGTTGATATTTGCAGTAAATTTCGTTAGCATTAACTTTCTCTGTTACTTATGAACTAGGGATATGCAATATTTTATTCCAACAAACCAAAAACTAAATATCGAAATTGCACCGGAAATAAGGTTCTGATGTTTCCTGAAAAAAAGGAAGAGAAAGAGAGAGAAAGCAGAAAAAATTAAGGATTTTAATTATTTTACCACGTACCTATTAAGTAGAGCAAGTATTGCAATCCATAAAAAAAACTCGATATCGAGATTTCAATGGAAATGCAGTTTTCAGGCTCCTGAATAAAACAACAAGTCCTTGCGTGAAAATCATAACTCAAACTAAATGCTCCATAAATACCAAACGTTATATTTAAAGTGAATATCTTCCAAAGATAAGACACTAAGGTTTTTAAGAAAACCCTCCACCCTAAATGCGTTGTTATTTTTGTTTGCTCAAAAATAGCTAACGATTGTATTAAAATATCACTATTTAAGATATTCACATGAAAAAACCCCTCAGGGGCTCACCTTATGTGAGTACGGGTCTTTGGCGCACCCGGGGGTTCCCGAGCCAATCATCGCCATCTTCATCATTTCACCCCCGTCCGCTCGAGGTGGGTTCGTTTTCGTGACCGGGGGACTCAAGGTAGGCTCTCGTGCGTTCTGTGCATATCATTACATCTCGCCCCTCGCCATCGCTTCTGTCTTCTCTTTTATTTATGCACATTTCGCCCCACGCCCATTCATTAACACGTCTCTTTTACTTCTTCGCCGGCCTACCTTGAGTGCGAAACGCCCACACACTTTTAGTTTCTTTTAACCTTTTATGTTAATCCTCCGTGGACACAGCCTGACGGATACCAGCGCACCGCGTGCGCAGCTGGGTGAGTGGGTAATGGCGTCATCCCCACCACCCGGGGTCGTCATATAGGGTATGTGTTCGTATCCGCTGTTCAACTGCAGTCCCGCGGGGGGGCCATTGCATGAGCTGCTGGCTTCCGACGGCGATTGGGTCCCTCTGTCTATGTTCTGAGAGGTGTGACCCTGGGGTGAGTCTGGTATAGATAGGCCACTCACCCAAGCCGGGGTAACGCCCGGGAAGTCAGAGCCCGAGGTCGGAGACGGTTGCAATGGTGGAGGATTTTTTTCGCTATGGAGCACCCTTTCTCCATTATAAATAACAAGCGCCGAAAAACTTTAGTAACAGAAGCAGCACCGCCAATAGCTGGTTGTTACTTAGTGATTACCCGTACAGAGGAGGGACAATCATTCGAGAAGGTGAACCCTTTTATCATCCAGAAGGGCATTGACTCAATTGCTGGTCCGGTTCTTTCCTGCACTCGGCTTCGTAATGGTTCGTTGATAGTTCAAAGCAAATCCGAGGCACAAAGTAAGTCCTTGTTGAGCGCCAGCCTTCTCCACGGTTATCCTATCCGTGTTGAGCAGCACCGCACCTTGAATTCTTGTAGGGGCGTTGTCACCACGCATAGCCTCGATGGTATATCGGACGAGGACCTGGTAGAATATCTTGCAGACCAGAAGGTGACAGCGGTCCATCGAGTGCAGGCCAAACGCGACGGCGTATTGGTACCCACTCGTACCCTGTTTATTACATTTGATGGCGTCGATCTGCCCACGAGCATTTCCGCAGGGTACGAACGGTTTTCTGAGGCCTTATATTCCTAGACCTCTGCGTTGTTTTAAATGCCAACGTTTTGGGCATACGCAAGTCTCATGTAAGAGTGCCGTTAGCATCTGTGCAACATGTAGCCAGCCCTCACACGAAGGTACCTGTTCAACAGCCCCCGTCTGCGTTAATTGTAAAGGGTCTCATTCTGCTTCGTTTGCCGACTGTCCGCGGTACTTGGACGAGAAGGCGATCCAGGAGATCCGGGTAAAGGAAAAACTCTCCTTCGCTGAAGCCCGGAGGCGTTACCATGCGCGCCAACCTTCACTCCTGCGATCTGGCACATTTAGTTCTGTTGTTGCCTCGCCAGTACCACGAGTAGATGCCGAAACTCAGACCTGGACCATGACTGGATTAAACGCCACTACCATCCGGCCGTCCATTAAAGCTACTGTTACCAAGCCCTATAAACCTGGTCCAAAGTCAATGAAGTCGCAAGCCGCTGAAAAGAAGCCCAAGCAGAAACTACGTAGGGAAGATTTTTTGAAAGACCCTCCGCGTGCGCGCGGTAACAAAAGTTCACCTTCTCCTCCTCGGAGGTCGCTGTCCCAGGAAGGTCCTGGGACAAGCCGCGCACAGCGGCACCCCTCACCCATCGCCACCCAGAACCGATTCACGGCGCTTGAATCGGTTTCTGGCACTGAGCGCGTGGGCCCTTCCTCCGAGGAAGCTATGGAGTCTGACCAACTCCATACCAAAAGCCCGAGCCCAAAGGTTAAACAAAAGGTAATTTTAAGCCGCCCTTCTAAATAGACAGTTTATCCCCTTTTTCTTAATGGCTATCCTGACCTGGAATGTACGTGGTGTACGATCGCATAGGGCGGAACTGCAACTTTTATTGCGTTCCCATTCGCCTATGGTCGTATGTTTGCAGGAGACTAAGCTTCGCCCTCACGATCCTTTTGATCTCCGAGGATATACTCCGGTTCGCTACGACCTTGAACCGGAGGAGGGTACTCCTGCTCATGGAGGTGTCATGTTAATAGTGCGTAACGACGTTCATTTTAAACCTGTCACACTTACATCCGACTTGCAAGCTGTTGCCATTCGCCTTCACTTACCCGGCGTTTTGTTTTCTGTTTGCTCTGTGTATTCACCTGCATCGTCTCCCATCGCTCCCGCGGATATTCGAGCTCTCCTGTCCGCTCTCCCAACACCATTTCTTCTGTTGGGAGATTTTAATGCCCATCACCCACTATGGGGTTCGCCAAGGGCTTGTGCGAGGGGAACTCTTCTTTCCGACATTTTTTATCAGTTTAATCTTTCTATCCTCCATACAGGTGCACCTACTTTTATTTCTGATTCTTGTGGTACATTCTCTCACCTGGACCTTGCCATTTGCTCATTGCAGCTTGCTCATCGTCTTCAGTGGAACGTCGTCGCTGACACCTACTCCAGCGACCATTACCCCTGCATCGTTTCTCTTCTGTCGCACCACGTACAGCATTCCAGAGTACCTACCTGGATATTCGCAAGAGCCGACTGGAGCTTATATTCCAGCCTCGTGCATTTTGACGACCAGCCCTTCTCCGACATTAACCAACTTGTGCAGCACTTTAGTCTATTATTTTCTCTGCCGCCGAACGCGCAATACCCCGTTCATCCTCCCAACCTCGGCGGCCACCTGTTCCGTGGTGGAACGAGGATTGTCGGGACGCCGTTCGTGCCCGTATGACTGCACTTAGGGTGTTTCGGCGACACCCTACACTTGATAATTTGGTGACTTTTAAAGAATCGCGCGCCAGGGCTCGTCGCATTATTCAGGATAGCAAGAAGGCATCTTGGGCTCGTTTTGTCGAGTCTTTTAATCGTTTTACGCCTTCATCCGTTGTTTGGGATAAACTTCGTCGCTTCTCAGGTAAAGTGTCACATTGTACTGTTTCTCGCCTTCAGGTTTCTAATGCCACCATAGTGGATCCGGCTGCCATCGCTAACACTCTGGGTGCTGCCTTTGCGGCGGTTTCCAGTTCAGACCATTATTCCGCCGGCTTTCGCTCTATTCAAGACCGGCTGGATTCCGCATCATATACTTTTCGGTCTGCTAATGATGAATGCTATAACGAACTATTCACAATGAGGGAGCTGGATCACGCGCTTCATTGCTCTCGGCACTCCGCTCCTGGGCCGGACGGCATTCATGTCCTGATGTTAAAGCACCTTTCAGCCGACAGTAAACTCTTTCTCTTACAGGTCTATAACCGTATTTGCCAAGACGGCATTTTTCCTTCCGTTTGGCGCGAATTGTCCCTATTCTTAAGCCTGGGAAGGATCGCCAACTACCTTCCAGCTACCGCCCTATCTCCCTCACCAGTTGCATTTGCAAGGTGATGGAGCGCATGATCAACGGGCGGTTGACATGGTGGCTTGAGTCTCAGAAACTTTTAGCGAACGCTCAGTGCGGATTTCGTCGCTATCGCTCTACCGTCGACCATCTGGTGTCCCTGTCGACGCATGTTATGAATGGATTTCTGAGTAAGTGTCAAACCGTGGCTGTTTTTTGACCTGGAGAAAGCTTATGACACTTGTTGGAGGGGCGGCATTTTACGTACACTTCACGCATGGAATATCCGCGGTCGTCTTCCCATATTTCTTCGGGAGTTCATGACGGACCGCGTCTTTCGTGTACGTGTGGGCTCGGTTTTATCTAGTCGTTTTATTCAAGAGAACGGAGTACCGCAGGGCTCTGTACTCGGTGTCACACTTTTTGCGATTGCTATCAACCCCATTGTTGATTGTATTCCACCTGGAATTTCATCGTCCCTTTTTGTTGCTGATTTTGCCATTTATTGTAGTTCACGGCGGACCTGTCTACTCGAACGCCGTCTCCAGAGCTGTATCGACCGTCCCTACGCCTGGAGTAACGCCAACGGCTTTAATTTCTCCGCCGAGAAATCCGTCTGCATCAACTTCTGGCGCCGGAAGTATTTCCCTCCGCCCTCTCTCCATCTTGGGCCAGGGATACTTCCGTTTGCAGACGAGGCGAAATTTTTGGGGTTGATTTTTGATAGGAAGTTGTGTTGGACCTCGCACGTTTCCTTTTTAAAAGCAAAGTGTGACCGTTCTCTTAATATTTTACGTGTTTTAAGTGGCACATCCTGGGGAGCTGATCGGACCGTCCTTCTTCGCCTTTATCGCTCTTTGGTCCGATCCAAGCTTGATTACGGGTGTATTGTTTATTCGTCGGCACGTCCATCTGTGTTACGTCGATTGAATGCCATTCACCAACGTGGCATAAGAGTCGCTACAGGGGCCTTTCCAACTAGCCCTGTACCCAGTCTGTACGCAGAAGCTGCAGAGCCTCCGCTGTCTTTCCGGCGTGAGATGCTTTTGTGCAGCTATGCTTGTCGGCTCTCAAGCTTGCCTAACCACCCGTCCTTCGATGTATTTTACGAGGATTTGCTTGATCGACAATATTTCGTTAGCTCCTCTGCATTGCTCCCTCCAGGGGTTCGATTTCGACTGCTACTTCGGCATTTGGACGTTACGCCAGCGCCGGCCCTTCCACGGGGGGAAACGCGTTTTCCTCCATGGTCGCGCGCTGAGGCCCACATCCACCTTGGGCTAACGTCGATGCCGAAAAATGCGACCCCTGCTTGTTCTTAGACCCGTCTTTTTAGAACTACAGGCGCAGTTCGGGGACTGTCATTTTATATATGCCGATGGGTCTAAGACTGATGTTGGAGTAGGATGTGCCTTTGTTTTTGGTGTACAGAGTTTTTTTTTTTTCGTTTACCTCGACAATGTTCAATTTTTACCGCCGAACGTTTTAGCATTTATCAATCCGTTTTATACATTCAGCGGCACGACTTACGGCACTGTTTTATTTGTACGGACTCTCTGAGTGCCCTCAGAGTATTACTGCGCTGTACAATTACCACCCACTCGTTCAGCGCATACATGACCTGCTCCACTCGCTTGGTGTCTGGCATCAGCGTGTCCTTCATGTGGATTCCAGGTCATGTGGGCATCTCAGGTAATGAGTCTGCCGACGCCGCTGCGAAATCGGCGATTTTATTACCCAGGCTTTTTACCTCTGTTGTTCCCTCGTCAGATTCGTGTGTTGTTTTACGTCGCCGCATCCTCTCGCGCTGGCGCGATGAGTGGACGGCCCTCCGGGGAACAAGTTGCGGGAGGTTAAGCCTTTCCCGTTGATCTGGGGTACCTCTTCTCGTTGTTGTCGTCGGGAAGAGGTAATTTTAGCTCGTCTACGGATTGGACATTGTGTTTTTAGTCATAGGTATTTGCTCAGTGGTGACCCCGCACCACTCTGTGGGCAGTGTGACGTGCCCTTAACGGTGCGTCACATTTTAACAGTGTCAGGTTTTAGCTGCATGGCGTGCTCGTGTGGGTCTGCCTGTTGGCCTAGCCAACGTTTTGGCAGGCGACACGCATGCTGTGGAATGTGTTTTACGTTATATTCATGACAGTGATTTTAATCTGCGCATTTAATACGTTGGGCGTCTGTTAGCTTCGTACTTTTATCCTGTCTGTTTTTATGGGAACTCTTATCCCCAGTGGACATATGGCGCTCATGTCCCTCGCATTCTACAGTTCCTGACACGTTTTAATCCTTTACTGCCTATGCTTTTAGTGTGTTGGTTTTTCAGCTACTTGTCTTGTTCTTATTGTTATTGTTATATTATTGTTAGTATTAGCTTTTTGAACATCGCGGGTTTGTGTCCCGTTTTTAAATATGCGGTTCTTTTACCTGTTTTATATTTTGACCTTATCTTTTATACACTGTAAGGGCGCTGATGACCATAGCAGTTTAGCGACCTTAAACCGCATATCATCATCATCATCACATGAAAAAATAAAATTGTGTACTGCATTTTCATTTTTTGAAGTGGTATCATCATTCAGTTGTTGCTGGCAATGTGATGGAAGGCGTGTGTAATTTCATGGTTAGGATATAGCGACCCGTTTTAAAACACTTCAATATTGCTTCAGTCTCCTGTATCCCCTATTACAATGAAGTGTGCCATGAAACTATTTCTGCAGAAGTTTATTCCGATGAACATCCAGTCGACAGAAAAATAAGCTTTGCAAGAATACTTTAAAGAAGTATAAAAATAAACGATAGTCGCTAGAGAATGTCATGTGATTTGAACAAAAAACCCAGCGAAGGGCGATGGATTTTTTCGGGCGTAAAAATCCTTAGCATGGCCTCCTTCGGAAGGGCAGTAAAACCGGTGGTCTCGTGTCGTAGATTTACGGCACGTAAAAGAACCTCAAGCCTAATAAAGAGGCCTCTGAGCAAAATTTCCTGTCTTTCACACCCAGTATACGATAGAATCGGACGCTAAGGACCACAGCAGTTAAAGAGCGTCCATAAATAAAATTCAATTTAATTTAATTTTGACTTTAACAAATCAGAGCATAACTCAAAAACGAAATGTCGGATGCGACACCAAGATTTTCAAGACAATCCTCCACCCCAAGTACCATGTGCATGGAAAATGTTGCGTTATTTTGAATAAATAATATAAATGCGCCCAAGTCGTGCGTAAGTCTGGTATCACACCGTGTGCACTTTTACTCTCAGATACTGTTTTCTGGGCACCAAATTCCACTAGAGAATTTACTCGCTTTTCGCACTCGTTCCCCCCCCCCCCCCAGGGGCTCACCTTATGTGAACACGGGTGTTGGCGTACCCGGAGAGCCCGAGCCTTTCATCGCCATCATCATCCATTCATCCCCGTCCGGTCGAGGTGGGTGCGTTCTCGTGACCGGGGACACAAGGTAGGCTCGTGAGTTCTGTGCATTTCATTCCATGACGCCCCTCGCCATCGTTTCTTTCTTCTCTACTCTGTTTACGCACATTTCGCACCACCACCATACATTCACACATCTATTTTCCTTCTTCGCCGGCATACCTTGCGTGCAAAACGCCCACAGTTTTATTTATTTTACCCTTTTATTTTAATCCTCCATGGACACAGCCTGATGGATACCCGCGCACTGGGTGCGCAGCTGGGTGAGTGGGTAATGGCGTCATCCCCACCACCCGGGGTCGTCATGTCGGGTTTGTGTTCGTATCCGCTGATAGACTGTAGTGCCGCAGGGGGGCCATTGCATGAGCTGCTGACTTCTGAAGGCGTTTGGGTCCCTCTGTCTATGTTCTGGGAGGTGTGACCCTAGGGTGAGTCTGGTATAGATAGGCCACTCACCCAAGCCGGGGTAACGCACTGGAAGTCAGAGCCCGCGGTCGGAGACGGTTGCAATGGTGGAGGATTTATTTCGCTATGGAGCACCCTTTCTCCATTATAAATAACAAGCGCCGCAAAGTAATTGCAACAAAAGTAGCACCACCAACAACTGGTTGTTACTTAGTGATTTCGCGAACTGAGGAAGGTCAAACTTTTGAGGTGAACCCTTTTATTATCCAGAAGGGCATTGACGCTATTTCAGGTGCGGTTCAGTCCTGCACTCGTTTTCGGATTGATTTCTTGTTGGTTCAAACCAAATCTGAAAAGCACAGTAAGTCCTTGTTGTGCGTCACGCTTCTCCACGTTTATCCTATCCGTGTTGAGAAGCACAGCACCTTGAATTCTTGTCGAGGCTTTGTCACCACGCATAGCCTCGATGGCATATCGGACGAGGACCTGGTAGAATATCTTGCAGACCAGAAGGTGAAAGCGGTTCATCGAGTGGAGGCCAAACGCGACGGCGTATTGGTACCCACTCGTACCCTGTTTATAACATTTGATGGCGTCGATCTGCCCAAGAGCATTTCAGCAGGATACGATCGGATTCCTGTGAGGCCTTATATTCCTAGACCTCTGCGTTGTTTTAAATGCCAACGTTTTGGGTATACGCAAGTCTCATCTAAGAGTGCCGTTACCATATGTGCATCATGTAGCCAGCCCTCACACGAAGGTACCTGTTCAACAGCCCCCGTCTGCGTCAATTGCAAAGGGACCCATTCAGCGTCATTTGCGGCTGTCCGCGGTACTTGGACGAGAAAGCGATCCAGGAGATCCGGGTAAAGGAGAAACTCTCCTTCGCTGAAGCCCGGAGGCGTTACCATGCGCGCCAACCTTCGCTCTACGATCCGGTACATTTAGTTCAGTTGTTGCCTCGCCAGTACCACGTGTAGATGCCGAAACACAGACCTGGACCATGACTGCCTTGACCGCCACTACCATCCGGCCGTCCGTCTCTAGCACGCTTATTAAGCCATCTAAAGCTGGTCCTAAGGTTCTGAAGTCTCAAGCCACGGAAAAGAAGCCCAAGCAGAAACTTCGCAGGGAAGACTTTCTTAAAGACCCTGCGCGTGCGTGCGGAAAGGAGAGCTCACCTTCTCGAAGGTCGCAGTCCCAGGATGCTCCTGGGACAAGCCGCGCTCAGCGGCACTCTTCGCCCATTGCCATCCAGAACCGATTCACTTCGCTTGAATCGGTTTCTGGTACTGAGCGCGTGGGCCCTCCCTTCGAAGAGCCTATGGAGTCTAACAAACTCCATACTAAAAGCCCTAGCCCCAAGGTTAAGCAAAAGGTTATTTTGAGCCGCCCTTCCAAGTAAGAAGTTTATCCCTTTTATTCATTGCTATCCTAATCTGGAATTTACGTGGTGTACGATCGCATAGGGCGGAATTGCAACTTTTATTGCATTCCCATTCATCTATGGTCGTGTGTGTGCAGGAGACTAAGCTTCGCCCTCACGATCCTTTTGATCTACGAGGGTATACTCCGGTTCGCTACGATCTCGAACCGGAGGAGGGTACTCCTGCTCATGGAGGTGTCATGTTGCTAGTGCGTAGCGACGTTCATTTTCAACCTCTCGCTCCTACGTCCGACTTGCATGCTGTTGCCGTAACCGTTCAATTACCCGGCTTTTCCTTTTCTGTTTGCTCTGTCTATTTTCCTTCATTGTCTCCCCTCGCTCCCGCGGACATTCGAGCTCTCCTGTCCGCTCTCCCAACACCATTTCTTCTGTATGGAGATTTTAATGCCCATCACCCCCTGTGGGGTTCGCCAAGGGCTTGTGCGAGGGGAACTCTACTTTCCGACATTCTTTACCAGTACAATTTCTCCATCCTCAATACAGGTGTACCTAGTTTTATTTCTGATTCTTCTGGTACATTCTCACACCTGGACCTTGTCGTTTGCTCACTGCAGCTTGCTAGTCGTCTGCAATGGAACGTCGTTGTTGACACCTACTCCAGCGACCATTACCCTTGCATCGTTTCTCTTCTGTCTCACCACGTCCAACACTCCAGGGTACCTACCTGGATATTCACAATAGCCGATTAGAGATTGTATTTTTACAAGCCCTTCAACGACATTAACCAAATGGTGCAGCACCTTGCGTCTACGATTCTATTTGCCGCCGAACGCGCAATTCCCCGTTTATCCTCTCAACCTCGGCGAATGCCTGTTCCGTAGTGGAAGGAGGATTGTCGGGTCTTTTAATCGCTTTACGCCTTTATCTTTGTTTGGGATAAACTTCCGTGGCTTCTCAGGTAAAGTGTCGCATTGTACTGTTTCTGGCCTTCAGGTTTCTAATGCCACCATAGTGGAACCGGCTGCCATCGCTAACACTCTGGGTGCTGCCTTTGAGGCGGTATTCAGTTCAGACCATTATTCCACCGGCTTTCGCTCCATCAAAGACTTGCTGGATTCCGACACCTTTAATTTTCGGTCTGCTAATAATGAGTGTTATAATGAACTTTTCACAATGAGGGAGCTGGAGCATGCTCTTCATTGCACTAGGCACTCCGCTCCTGGGCCGGACGGCATTCATGTCCTGATGTTAAAGAACCTTTCAGCCGAAGGTAAACTCTTTATCTTTCAGCTCTAACCGTATTTGGCAAGACGGCCTTTTTCCTTCCGTTTGGCGCGAAGCCACCATTGTCCCTATACTTAAGCCTGGGAAGGATCGCCAACTACCGCCCTATCTCCCTCACCAGTTGCATTTGCAAAGTGATGGAGCGCATGATCAACGGGCGGTTGACATGGTGGCTTGAGTCTCAGAAACTTCGAGCGAAGCCTCAATGCGGATTTCGTCGATATCGCTCTACCGTCGACCACCTGGTGTCCCTGTCGACGCATATTATGAATGGATTTCTGAGAAAGTGTCAAACCGTGGCTGTGTTTTTTGACCTGGAGAAAGCGTTTCACACTTGTAGGAGGGGCGGCATTTTACGTACACTGTACGCATGGAATCTCCGTGGCCGTCTTCCCATATTTCTTCGGAAGTTTATGACGGACCGCGTCTTTCGTGTACGTGTGGGCTCGGTTTTATCTAGTGTTTTTTATTCAAGAGAACAAAGTACCGCAGGGCTCTGTACTCAGTGTCACTTTTTGCGATAGCTATCAACCCCATTGTTGATTGTATTCCACCTGGCATTTCATCGTCCCTTTTCGTTGACGATTTTTCCATTTATTGTAGATCACGGCGGACCTGTCTGCTCGAACGCCGTTTCCAGAGCTGTATCGACTGTCTCTACGACTGGAGTAACGCCAACGGCTTTAATTTCTCCGCCGAGAAATCCGTGTGCATCAACTTCTGGCGCCGGAAGGCTTTCCCTCCGGCCTCTCTCCATCTTGGGTCAGAGGTCCTTCCATTTGCAGAGGTGAAATTTTTGGGGTTGGTCTTTTACCGGAAGCTGAGCTGGACTTCTCACGTTTCCTTTTTAAAAGCAAAGTGTGACCGTTCTCTTAATCTTTTACGTGTTTTAAGTGGCACTTCCTGGGGATGTGATCGGACCGTTCTTCTGCGACTTTATCGCTCCTTGGTCCGAGCCAAGCTTGATTACGGGTGCTTTGTCTATTCATCGGCACGTCCATCTGTTTTACGTCGCTTGAATACCATTCATCATCGTGGTATAAGAGTCGCTACAGGGGCCTTTCCAACTAGCCCTGCACCCAGTCTGTACGCAGAAGTTGCAGAGCCTCGCTGTCCTTCTGGCGTGAGATGCTTTTGTTCAGCTATGCTTGTCGGCTCTCAAGCGTGCCTAACCACCCGTCCTTCGAGTTATTTTACGGGGATTCGCTTTATCGACAATATTTAGTTACCTCATTACTACCTCCAGGTGTTAGATTTCGACACCTCCTTCGGCATTTGGACGTTGCGCCAGCGCCGGCCCTTCCCAGGGGGAAACGCTTTTTCTTCCATGGCTGCGCGCTGAGGCCTACCATTACCTTGGGCTAACGTCGATGCCGAAGACTGAGACCCCTTCTTCAGTTCTTAGATCAGCTTTTTACAGAACTCCAGGCGAAAATCGGGAACTTTCATTTTATATACACTGATGGGTCTAACACTGATGTTGGAGTAGGGTGTGCCTTTGTTTTTGATCAGTATAGTTTTACCTTTCGTTTACCGGCGCAATGTTCGATTTTTACCGCCGACATTTTTAGTATTTATCAGGCTCTTTTATACATCTAGCGGCATGATTTACAGCACTGTGTTCTTTGCGCAGACTCCCTGAGAGCCCTTCAGAGTATTAACGCGCTGTACAATTATCACCCAATCGTACAGCGCATACATGATCTGGTCCACTCGCTTGGTGTCTGGCATTCGCGTCTCCTTTATGTGGATTCCAGGTCATGTTGGCACCTTAGGGAAGGAGTCTGCCGACGCCGCTGCAAAACCGGCGATTTCATCACCCAGAAGTTTTACCTCTGTTGTTCCCTCGTCAGATTTGTATGTTTTACGTCGCCGCATCCTCTCGCTTTGGAGCGATGAGTGGACGGCTCTCCGGGGAACAAGTTGCGGGTAGTGAAACCTCTCCCGTTAGTCTGGGCACGGGAAGAGGTAATTTTAACACGCCTTCGTATCGGACATTGCATTTTTAGTCATAGGTATTTGCTTAGTGGTGACCACGCACCACTCTGGGCAGTGTGATGCGCCCTTAACGGTACGTCACATTTTAGGAGAGTGTCAAGTTTTAGCTCCGTTGCGCGTTCGTGTTGGTCTGCCTGTTGGCCTAGCCAACAATTTTTGCAGACGACGCGCATGCTGTAGAATGTCTTTTACGTTTTATCACTGACATTGGTTTTAGCCGTCGCATTTGATGCGCTCAGCGCCTTTTAGCTGTTTGATTTTACATTATCTTTTAATGGGGGCACTCCTCCCCAGTGGACATCTGGAGCTCGTGTCCCTCGCATTCTACAGTTCTTGACACGTTTTATTCTGTTGCTGACCATGATTTTAGTGTGTAGATCTTACTATTTGGTCTGTTATGATTTTTAGTGTTTTGACCAAGCGGTTTGTGTGTGGGTTTTTTTAACTTTTTGATTATTACATTTTATATTTTACACATATTAAGGGCGCTAATAACCTCAGCAGTTGAGCGCCCTTAAGCCCCATCCCATCATCACTCGCTTGGTGTCTGGCACACGCGTATCCTTCATGTGGATTCCAGGTCATGTTGGCATCTCAGGGTAGGAATGTGCCGACGCCTCCAAATCGGCGATTTTATCACCCAGATGTTTTACCTCTGTTGTTCCCCTTCAGATTTGTTTATTGTTTTACGTCGCCGCATCCTCTCGCTTTGGAGCGATGAGTGGACGGCCCTACGGGGGAACAAGTTGCGGGAGGTTAAACCTCTCCCGTTAGTCTGGGCTACCTCTACCCGTGCTTCTCGTCGGGAAGAGGTAATTTTAACACGCCTTCGTATCGGACATTGCTTATTTAGTCATAGGTATCAGCTCAGTGGTGACCCCGCAGCGCTCTGTGGGCAGTGTGATGCGGCCTTAACGGTGTGTCACGTTTTAGAAGAGTGTCAGGTTTAGCTGCATTGCGTGTTCGTGTGGGTCTGCCTCTTAGCATAGCCAATATTTTGGCGGACGACGCGCATGCCGTGGCATGTCTTATAGGTGATTGTGGGTTTTACCGTAGCATTTGGTGCGCTCAAGTCTTTTGGATTTGTTATTTTATGTTGACTGTTTTACTGTGGAGCTCTTGTGTTTTACCTTTTACAGTTCCTGACACGTCTTTTTTATATTTTCTTGACCATGTTTTTTAGTGTGATGGTTTTTAGTATTTGCCGTTTTTATTTTTTAGTCTATTTGACGCCTTGGGTTAGTGGCCTGTATATTGGTTTATGGGTTTTATACTTCATATGGGCGCTAATGACCGTTGATGTTGAGCGCACTTAAACTTCATTTCATCATGCCTCACCAGTTGCCTTTGCAAGGTGATGGAGCGCATGATCAGCGGGCGGTTGACATGGTGGCTTGAGTCTCAGAAACTCCTGGCGAACGCTCAGTTCGGATTTCGTCTCCATCGCTCTACCGTCGACCATCTGGTGTCTTCGTCGACGCATATTATGAACGGTTTCTGAGAAAGTCAAACCGTGGCTGTATTTTCTGACCTGGAGAAAGCTTATGGTACTTGTTGGAGGGACGGCATTTTACGTAAACTCCATGCATGGAATTTCCGCGGTCGTCCTCCCATATTTCTTAGGGAGTTTATGACGCATCGCTCCTTTCGTGTACGTGTATGTTCGATTTTATGCAGTAGTTTTATTCAAGAGAACGGTTTACCTCAGGACTCTGTACTCAGTGTCACAGTTTTGCGATTGCTGTCAACCTCATTGTTCATTGTATTCCACCTGGCATTTCATTGTCCCTTTTTGTTGACGATTTTGCGATCTATTGAAGTTCACGGCGGACCTGTCTGCTCGAACACCGTCTCCAGAGCTGTATCGACCGTCTCTACGCCTGGAGTAACGCCAACGGCTTTAATTTCTCCGCCGAGAAATACGCTTGCATCAACTTCTGGCGCCAGAAGGCCTTCCCTCCGCCCTCTCCACCTTGAGTCTGAGGTCCTTCCATTTGCAGACGAGGTGAAATTTTTGGGGTTGATCTTTGATCGAAAGCTGAGCTGGACCTCTCACGTTTCCTTTTTAAAAGCAAAGTGTGGCCGTTCTCTTAATAGTTTACGTGTTTTAAGTGGCACATCCTGGGGAGCTACCCCCAGGGGCTCACCTTTTGTGAGTACGGGTGTTGGCGTACCCGGGGGTTCCCGAGCTTCTCATCGCCATCTTCATCACTTCATCCCCGTCCGGTCGAGGTGGGTTCGTACTCGTGACCGGGGGACTCGAGGTTGGCTCTCGTGCGTTCTGGGCATTTCATTACATGTTGCCCCTCGCCGTCGTTTCTTAATTCTCTTCGATTTCCGAACATTTCACTCCACGTCCATACATCTACACATCTCTTTTACTTCTTCACCGGCCTACCTTGAGCCCGAAACGTCCACACACTTTTAGTTTCTTTTAACGTTTTCTTTTAATCCTCCGTGGACACAGCCTAACGGATACCCGCGTACGAGGTGCGCAGCTGGGTGAGTGGGTAATGGCGTCATCCCCACCATCCGGGGTCGTCTGTAGGGGTTGTGTTCGTATCCGCTGTTCAACTGCAATCCCGCGGGTGCCCATTGCATGAGCTGCTGACTTCCGACGGCCATTGGGTCCCTCTGTCTATGTTCTGGGAGGTGTGACCCTGGGGTGAGCTAGGTATACATAGGCCACTCACCCAAGCCGGGGTAACGCCCGGGAAGTCAGAGCCCGAGGTCTGAGACGGTTGCAATGGTGGAGGATTTATTCCGCTATGGAGCACCCTTCCTCCATTAATACCAACAAGCGCCGAAAAGTTAATGTAACAGAAGTGACACCACCGACAACTGGTTGTTACTTGCTCATTTCACGAACCGAAGAAGGACAAAGTTTTGAGAAGGTGAACCTTTCATCATTCAAAAGGGCATTGATGCTATTGCTGGTGCGGTTTAGTCCTGCACTCGTCTACGGAATGGTTCCTTGTTAGCACAAACGAAGTCCAATCGGCAAAGTAAGACCTTGTTGCGCGCTACGCTTCTCCACGGCTATCCATCCGTGTGGAGAAGCACAGCACATTGAATTCCTGTCGAGGCGTCATTACCACCCATAGCCTCGATGGTATATCGGACGAGGACCTGGTAGAATATCTTGCATACCAGAAGGTGACAGCAGTCCATCGAGTGCAGGCCAAACGTGACGGCGTATTGGTACCCACTCGTACCCTGTTAATCACTTTTGACGGCGTCGATCGGTCCACGAGCATTTCCGCAGGGTACGAGCGTATTGTTGTGAGGCGTTATATTCCTAGACCTCTGCGTTGTTTTAAATGCCAACGTTTTGGGCATACGCAAGACTCATGCAAGAGTGCGTTAACATCTGTGCAACATGTAGCCAGCCGTCACACGAAGGTCCCTGTTCCACTGTCCCCGTCTGCGTTAACTGCAAATGGTCTCATTCTGCGTCATTTGCCGAGTGTCCGCGGTTCTTGGACGAGAAGGCGATCCAGGAGATCCGGGTAAAGGAAAAACTCTCCTTCGCCGAAGCCCGGAGGCGTTTCCATGCGCGCCAACCTTCACTCCTGCGATCTGGCACGTTTGGTTCTGATGTTGCCTCGCCAGTACCACGAGTAGATGCCGAAACTCAGACCTGGACCATGACTGGATTAACCGCCGCTACCATCCGGCCGTCCATTAAAGCTACTGTTACCAAGCCCTTTAAACCTGGTCCAAAGTCAATGAAGTCGCAAGCCGCTGAAAAGAAACCCAAGCAGAAACTTCGTAGGGAAGATTTTCTGAAGAACCCTCCGCGTGCACGCGGTAAGAAAGGTTCACCTTCTCCTCCTCGGAGGTCGCTGTCCCAGGAAGCTCCTGGGACAAGCCGCCCTCAGCGGCAACTCTCACCCATCGCCACCCAGAACCGATTCACGGCGCTTGAATCAGTTTCTGGCACTGAGCGCGTTGGCCCTCCCTCCGAGGAAGCTATGGAGTCTGACCAACTCCATACCAAAAGCCCGAGCCCAAAGGTTAAACCAAAGGTAATTTTAAGCCGCCCTTCTAAGTATACAGTTTATCCCTTTTTCTTAATGGCTATCCTGACCCGGAATGTACGTGGTGTACTATCGCATAGGGCGGAACTGCAACTTTTATTGCGTTCCCATTCACCTATGGTCGTGTGTTTGCAGGAGACCAAGCTTCGCCCTCATGATCCTTTTGATCTCAGCTCCGGTTCGCTACGACCTTGAGCCGGAGGAGGGTACTCCAGCTCATGGTGGTGTCATGATTTTGGTGCGTAACGACGTTCATTTTCAAACTATCACACTTACATCCGACGTGCAAGCTGTTGCCGTTCGCCTTCACTTACCCGGCTTTTTGTTTTCTGTTTGCTCTGTGTATTCACCTCCATCGTCTCCCCTCGCTCCCGCGGACATTCGAGCTCTCCTGTCCGCTCTCCCAACACCATTTCTTCTGTTGGGAGATTTTAATGCCCACCAGCCACTGTGGGGTTCGCCAAAGGCTTGTGCGAGGGGAACTCTTCTTTCCGACATTTTTTACCAGTTCAATCTTTCCATCCTCAATACAGGTGCACCTACTTTTATTTCTGATTCTTCTGGTACATTCTCTCACCTGGACCTTGCCATTTGCTCACTCCAACTTGCTAGTCGTCTTCAGTGGAACGTCGTCGCTGACACCTACTCCAGCGACCATTACCCCTCCATCGTTTCTCTTGTCACACCACGTAGGGCATTCCAGAGTACCTACCTGGATATTCACAAAAGCCGACTGGAGCTTGTATTCCAGCCTCGTGCATTTTGACGATCAGCCCTTCGTCGACATTAACCAACTAGTGTTGCACCTTACGTCTACGATTTTCTCTGCCGCCAAACGCGCAATTCCCCGTTCATCCTCTCAACCTCGGCGACCGCCTGTTCCGTGGTGGAACGAGGATTGTCGGGCCGCCGTTCGTGCCCGTAGGACTTGCAACGGAAGATGCTTGTTTACGTAATATGTCTTTGTATTTGTTAGCCCCACGTTGTGGAAGCCAATTTGTAGCGATATTAATGTTGTATTTATTGTAACATTATTGTAGCTCCACGTTTGGGAGCCAATTTGCTAGAGAAATTGCTTTACGTAATGTTGTTTACATCAGTGTTGAAGCCATCTTGTGACGTCATTCATTTGTTTGGTTTGTAGCTCCATCTGGCGTAGCAATTTGCATCAGTTTTGAAATAATTCACTTTAAATGTCCTCCAGCTAGCTGTTTGGGTCGAACATGTATCTCTTACAGGTTGTGAAGCGGAAAGGAATCTTTTATCCAGAAATTATACTGATGAAGAAAACTTGTTTTATAATTTTTATTGCCGAACACGTTCACTAACACATTTACATATTGATTTAGATACTCGCCAAACTGAAACTGTTTGTAATAACTTCTTACTTATCACTTTTAACTCGCGTACTTCAACTTTGTGTATATTTAACTGTATAATATTTTAGATCTTTAATGATTTTTGCTGCGCGTAACTTGACGAAATGAAGGACTGACTGACGACGTGTAGTGTACACGAAATTTTGATGAACTGAGAGGCAAGCTACCTCGAACCTACCCTATTTATAGGCCTGCATCAAGATACGCCTAAAGATTATAAATGAACTGCTATTGGCTAATAAAACGCGCCAACATTAGCGTCTATTTTAATATCCAATGAAAACCACGAATACATATGCTTTAGGAACTATTCTAGAATGTTCTACCGAAAACGCGCGAAACATTACGTAACTTCCTTGTTCCCAGTAATGATAAACAACTCACCCCCTCGCTGCATTATTGCGTTATTATTGACAGTTTCAGTAAAGCCGTATAAACTTATTTCCCAATAATAATTGCAATTAATAAACATCGGAAATCAATGTCACATAAAAATGCATATTCATATTACAATCATTATTTACATTTAAGTAATTTGTGATACAAATTACCGTATCATATGCCCCACTAGAAACATAATTATAAATATTTATAACTTGTTTGGAAATTTTATAATTGTGTTTTTAGTCTCCTAAATCTTGGAACACACGCTATCACTTTCACTTGACACTTCACACGCATTTAACCCACGACATTTTTTTTTTTTTTTTGCCACTACTTACTGGCTCTGGTTTAATTAATTTAGATATTAATCTGACATCACAAATTTTTTTTATAGCAAATACTTTACCCTAAATTATTTAATCACTGCTACCAAATTGTTTACTTTCTTAAGTTGTTGACAAAAATTTATACATTTGAGATTTTTGTAATTATTATACATATTTACCAAAATATTTACCCTCTACACCAATATTTACATCTCTTAAATCTAGGCACTGTTTCACATGTTCTATTTACTACATAAATATATATATATATTTTTTAATTATATTTACCAATTTTTGTTATTTTGTACTTTATCTTAACAATACTCTTGGAATAGTATTTATGTACTTTACTTTAATATAACATCATGCTTTATTTCACATGTTCAGTTACTAATAAAATGTTATTTTCCTCTCAAACATTTAGTCATGTCCAAAATTTATTTCTCCTTTCACATGACGTACATATTTATTCAACCCTCTTACTTTCCAATACATTGCTCTGCATTTCGTCTTTAACTATCCAGCATTTACTATTTATCATCTTTGTCTTTTGTTTCACCATGATCTTCATGGTTGTATGGTTTCAGCATCTCAATATGGAACTTTCCTATGCTTTTTCGAGTTGTTGGATTACATAACTCATATGTATTAGTTCCATATACTTCAACAACTTCATATGGTCCATGGTATTTGAGAAACATTCGCCAATAAAGTTTATTTGCTTTATCCGACAATTTCTTGGTTTTAACCAAAACTAAATCTCCTATTTTGATCCTCCATTCCTTTCTCTTCTTTTCTTCATGTTTAATTTTTCTTTTTATGGCCTTTTTCTTCATCCTCTCGAATGCTTTTCGGAACATCTCTTCTTCTGTTGGTGGTATCGAATGCGCATCTGGAATGGCTTCTGGAATTTTTTTACACATTGTATTGATCTTCTTTCCTAACTTAAGTTCACATGGTTTGTATCCTGTCACATTGTTTACGGTTTCATTTAGTAGATTCTGAACGAAGTTCACGTATCCATACCATTGGGTGTGTTTTCGATGACATAATACCCTTAAATAATTTGAAATTTCCTTAATTTCCCTCTCCACTGGGTTGGAGTTCGGTCTGTATCTTGACGAAATATATTGTTTGATGCCATTTTCTTTCAGTCCATCCATAAATTTTTTTCCTGTGAAGTACGAAGCATTATCGCTCAATACAGATTGAATAGGTCCTTCTTCTATCACATATGACTTAAGTAGTCTATTCAAACATGCTAAACCTGTAGGTTTTCTCAAAGGGTAAATTCTTACATATTTGCTGAATATATCATAACAGACAAATATATATTTATTTCCAAATTGACTTGGAGGCATCGGACCATGAATATCAATACTAATTACACATCTCGGCTTATCCCTTATAACCGAATTAGTTTCAAATGCATATGGTGCATTTATTTGCTTTGCCTTCTGACACAGGTTGCAGCACGATATAAATTTCCGAACTTTCTGACGCAATTTGGATATGTATAAATTATCTAAAATCATAGAAGTTGTTCGGTCCGTCCCTGAGTGTGCTAACCCTTCATGAAAATTCTTAATTAGTTCCTTTTCCATGCTTTTCGGAACCATTACCTTCCAACTAGGCATTTCTTTTCCATGCTTCTTGTATAATGTCCCATCTCGAATTGCTGTAATTTCTTTCTTTGCCTCCTCAATTAATGGTGCATTTTCTTTAAGTTCAAATAATTTTGCGTCTTCATTTTGAATTTCCCCCATATTTTTCAATTTTCTCATCATTTCTTTGCTTAGAGGAATTTCAATTGTCAATATTTTGACTTCATTTCTAGGCCTTTCAATATTTTCGGGAATTTGTGGGTTGTAGTTCAATCTTGATAGCAAATCACTGAAGGTATTATTTTTGCCAGGAATGTGTATAATCTCAATATCGAATGCAGATATTGCATGAATGTATCTAGCAAGTTTTCCACTACATAATCTACACCGTTGTATGAAAGTTAAGCTGATGTGGTCTGAATATACTTTCACCTTTTGCTGATAAATATAGGTTTTAAAACGAATTAATGAGAAATATAGTGCTCCAATTTCTAACTGAGTCACTGAAGAATTCCGCTCAATATTTGTAAGTCCTCTAGAAGCTGTACTAATGACGTGAAAGTCATTGTTGATGTCTCGCTGTCCTAAAATTCCGGCGTATCCTTGCATTGATGCGTCGACATAAATCTCATATTCCAAATCTTCTCTAGGCCTCTCGAGTAATATGGACTTAGCAAAGAGTTCCTTTACTCTCTCAAAACATTTTTGATGATCCTCTGTGCATTTCCACTTATTGTTCTTTCGGAGAAGCTGCCGCAGTGGTTCTATTTCAGCCGAATATCTTGGTACGAACTTACTCTGAAAGTTCAATACCCCTAAGAGACGTCTAATTTGTTTTACGTTCCTGGGTGACGGAATTCTCATTATTGCTTCTATTCTCTTCTGATCAGGTCTTATACCTCGTTCATCCACTACATAACCCAGAAAATTTATTTCCTTGACACAAAATTTTGATTTTAGAATGTTCACAGTCATACCATGTTGTTGTAGTTTATTTAACACATAATGGACATTATTCATGTGTTCTTCAAATGTTTGACTAATGATTAGGAAGTCGTCAATATACTTTATTAAAAAGTCATCTGCAGAATTTCCAAAGATACTGTGAATAGCTCTCAAAAATCCACTTCCTGAGTTTTTTAAACCAAAAGGATTTACACAAAAACGATACTGGATCCCTGAGTACTGAAATGAAGTGTAGTCACGCACTTGTGGATCTAATTCCACTTGCCAATATGATGCAGTGAGGTCGATGGATGTCAAAAATCTCCCTCTTGAAAGTTTTGTAATTAGTTGTTCAATTCCCTCACTTTGAAAATGATCTGGTTTCATATACTTGTTGACATATCTACCGTCTAAAGTTAATCTCAAACTACCATCTCGTTTAATACTCCAGCAGATTGAATTTATATACTGAGAATTACTTTGCTCAATAATCCCATTTTCTAACATGCTATTTATTAGTTGTCTAGCTTTGTCCCGAAGACTTATAGGTAAATTGTCATACTTGTGCCTATATGGTGGCACGTCTTCTACTTGAAATGTATGCTGATATACATTACATCTGCCTGGGATATTACTAAATACTGAACTATTGTTCATCAAAACATCATGAAGGATTTGTTTTTGCATTATCGTAATATTATAAGCTTCTTCACACTTGTGTATTATTTCCTCATTTCTCTTCTCTTTCCAGCTGTTGTCTGTCTCGCTCACATGGTCGTCTTTTGTTTGGATTGTAAATTCCTCTACTTTTTCTGGCATTTCTGCTAGCTGTTGAAAATATGGCGTGGTATTCCCTTCATATTCTGTGACTACCTGCTTTATTTGATTATTTCTATCAGTTTCTGTTATTTGCACAAAAAACTCTTGGTCACAAATATTTTTCTCATCCTTTGTCATCTCGATTACAGAAACTTTTTCTTTTATAAATGGTACCCTTATTTCTCTATCTTCTTTTGTTATTTTTAACTCTTCATGTTTAAAATCTATACATGCTTCATATTCATTTAGGAAGTCACATCCTATAATTATGTCACAAATCAGATGGTTTACAATTAGAAACATAACCTCAAAATTCTCTCCGCCAATAAGTATGTTGAGTAGAGCTTGTGTTTTTATGACCTGTGTCGTTCTTCCGATTGCAACACGACAAACTAAATTTCTAGTGGGAAGAGCCATAATTTTGTTACCTTCATTAATCAAATTTATGTAAAATTTCTGTGAGCAAATTGAAGCTGAAGAACCAGAATCTATAGTTGCAATGATTTCTTTAATCGCAATTTCCATCCTAACATGAGGTGACTCAAAATTTTCTCCCTTATCTTTTGTTGCTGTAATTTTATTACAGGGCGTATGTGTAGGCGTATGATTTGTATTGGTAATGGATACTGAATTATTAAAGACGTCCTGAGAACCTACTGCACAGGAGTCTGTTAACAGTTTTCCTGGTTATTTCCATGTTCACGTACGGGACTGCCATTCCTAACAGGCGCTAAATCTATCTCATTGTCGCTACCATTGTTTTGAGTTCCCCTTCCTCGAGTTCGAAATCCTCGATTTCTGACATTATGTCCCCTTGGCACGTAATTTTCTTGCCGTTCCTCAGATCTTTCCCGGTTATTATTTTCCCTCCAGTGAGTGAAATTTCCCCTTTGTCTAGTGTATCTCCTTCCATAATTTTGCCCTCTTTCAGGCAATCTTTCTGTCCTGACATAATTTATTTGTTCCTGTCGACCTGGTCTCCTATCTATCCTTGATCTTTCAAATTGTGGAACGTATGATTGATACCGTTGTCTGGTATTAATTTCATGATGTCTGTCTTGTCCTCTAATTTGCTGATAACTACCTTGGTAATTTCTTCTATCTCGTACATCTAAAAATCTATGCTCCCACTCCCGAGACATATCTTCTTCCTGTTGTTCCAAGGCTGTTATTAATTCTGTCATCTCATAGATGTTCCGTGGTTTTGCAATTAATAAGTAATTTCGTATCCTTATAGGATAATGCCTTGCGAGTAAACTCACAAAATCTTCCTCATTGATTGGAGGTGACAAGTTTCTAACCTGACTTGCATGTTTTAGTAAGTAATCAGTCATTGATATTCCCTCTCGTGGATTAAATTGACCATGACTAAGCATTGCTCGAATTCTTTGCTGTACCGTAACATTCCAAAATCTGTTCATGAATAATCTCTTAAAGGATTCATATGAAATTTCACCCCCTGATACCATTTGTAACCAATCTAAAGTTTTCTGGTCCAAACATCTTTTGACAACTATCATTTTCAATGCTTCAGGTATCTTTTTAATTTGAAAATACTCTGATAATTCTGCAATGAACTGTACTGGACTGGAGTTTTCATTAAATTTTGGAAGTGGAAAATCACTTAAGATATGATTGTAATTTTGCAAATTCCCTGCTCCCATATTTAAATTCTCTAGTGTAACTTGTGCACTCTGAGTTTCAGCATTAGCTATGGATGAAGCTGCCGCATCACTCACATTATTTGTCATACCTGAGGAACTACCTCTATCATTATGTTGTACATCTGATACATTCACATCACATATATTTGCGCTTGAATTCAATTCTAACCTATTTACAGTACCTTGCAGATTTTCTATTGTCTGTTCCAATTTTTTATTATTCTCATTTTGAACATTTTGGTGTTTGTTAATTTCAGAAGTTAGCTTTTGATTCAAATCTTTAGACAAATCTTTAACTTCATCAGACAATTTATTTCTCTGTGTTTCTGACTCCTTCTGAATTTCAGATATTTCCCCTCTGAAATTAACTTGCACCTGTATTAAATCTGCATTTGTAGCCTCCATCATCTCTTTTAACTCACTTGAAATGCTACTCATTCGGCTACCTAGCTCTGTACATTTTACATTAACATGCTCTATTTTATTATTAACCTCATTTTTTTGGTTAGATATTTCCCTGCTCATGTCTAACATTTTCTTTGAAACTTCACCTATTTCATTTGCTATCATTTCTTGATTTTCATTTTTCATTCTAATCATACTACTATCTAGCTCCATGAATTTCTTTTCAATTTCTTCCCTGTTTTGTTCTAAGCTTTTACCAATATCTTCCCTTAATTCTCTCTTATTCTCATCTAGTTTTTGTTCTAAACTCCTATCAATATCTTCTCTTAATTCCCTATTATTCTTTTGCATATCTTCCCTTAATTTCTCATTACTCTGAGTTAATTTTTCTAATTTCTCATTATTCTTTTGCATATCTTCTCTCAATTCCCTATTATTCTTTTCCATATTCTCATTAGTCTTTTTCATGTTCTCATTCAAATTTTTCAGCATTTCCATAATCATACTAGTATCAAGATTAACATTTCCTGCTATTCTATTCTGACTTTCTGCACTAAGATTTTCATCCTCAAATCCTAAAAAGTCTGGGCTATTTTCTGCACTAACATTTTCATCCTCAAATCCTAAAATGTCTGGGCTTCTTTCTGTAACCTGTATTGGATTACAGCTAACTGTTACACTATCTCCCTCCATAATTATTTCTTCTGTATTATTGGTAGCCATTGTTTTTTTTATCCTACCACTCCTCAGTAACATTTAAATTTGTTTACCCTTTTTTTTTTAAATTAAGATACTCTAACCTTTGTGATGCTGTCTGTTGATGTTACTTTGATGTCCAGCTTTTCTGCCCCATTCTCCTAGGTTTGTATGTCGCTTCGATGAATCTGCGTAGTTTTGTCGTCCTGTAGTTTGAATTTCCCTGTTGTTTCTGGAATCTGCGTCTTGTAGATCATTTCACTGCTGCATTCGCCCCTTCCTGGTTATGTTGATCCTTTCCTGGTCATCGTGTTCCTTTCCTGGTCATCGTGCCCCACGTTCTGGGTGCCAATTGGCAACGGAAGATGCTTGTTTACGTAATATGTCTTTGTATTTGTTAGTCCCACGTTGTGGAAGCCAATTTGTAGCGATATTAATGTTGTATTTATTGTAACATTATTGTAGCTCCACGTTTGGGAGCCAATTTGCTAGAGAAATTGCTTTACGTAATGTTGTTTACATCAGTGTTGAAGCCATCTTGTGACGTCATTCATTTGTTTGGTTTGTAGCTCCATCTGGCGTAGCAATTTGCATCAGTTTTGAAATAATTCACTTTAAATGTCCTCCAGCTAGCTGTTTGGGTCGAACATGTATCTCTTACAGGTTGTGAAGCGGAAAGGAATCTTTTATCCAGAAATTATACTGATGAAGAAAACTTGTTTTATAATTTTTATTGCCGAACACGTTCACTAACACATTTACATATTGATTTAGATACTCGCCAAACTGAAACTGTTTGTAATAACTTCTTACTTATCACTTTTAACTCGCGTACTTCAACTTTGTGTATATTTAACTGTATAATATTTTAGATCTTTAATGATTTTTGCTGCGCGTAACTTGACGAAATGAAGGACTGACTGACGACGTGTAGTGTACACGAAATTTTGATGAACTGAGAGGCAAGCTACCTCGAACCTACCCTATTTATAGGCCTGCATCAAGATACGCCTAAAGATTATAAATGAACTGCTATTGGCTAATAAAACGCGCCAACATTAGCGTCTATTTTAATATCCAATGAAAACCACGAATACATATGCTTTAGGAACTATTCTAGAATGTTCTACCGAAAACGCGCGAAACATTACGTAACTTCCTTGTTCCCAGTAATGATAAACAACTCACCCCCTCGCTGCATTATTGCGTTATTATTGACAGTTTCAGTAAAGCCGTATAAACTTATTTCCCAATAATAATTACAATTAATAAACATCGGAAATCAATGTCACATAAAAATGCATATTCATATTACAATCATTATTTACATTTAAGTAATTTGTGATACAAATTACCGTATCAGACTGCACTTAGGGTGTTTCGGCAACACCCTACACTTGATAATTTGGTGACTTTTAAACAATTGCGCGCCAGGGCTCGTCGAGTTATTCAGCATAGCAAGAAGGCGTCGTAGGCTCGTTTTGTCGAGCCTTTTAATCGCTTTTCGCCTTCATCCGTTGTTTGGGATAAACTTCGTCGCTTCTTAGGTAAGGTGTCGCATTGTACTGTTTCTGGCCTTCAGGTTTCTAATGCCACCCTAGTGGAACCGGCTGCCATCGCTAACACTCTGGGTGCTGCCTTTGAGGTGGTTTCCAGTTCAGACCATTATTCCGCCGGCTTTCGCTCTATTAAAGACCGTCTGGATTCCGCATCATATAATTTTCGGTCTGCTAATAATGAATGCTATAACGAACTATTTACAATGAGGGAGCTGGAGCACGCTCTTCATTGCTCTCGGCACTCCGCTCCTGGACCGGACGGCATTCATGTCCTGATGTTAAAGAACCTTTCAGCCGACAGTAAACTCTTTCTCTTACAGGTCTATAACCGTATTTGGCAAGACGGCCTTTTTCCTTCCTTTTGGCGCGAAGCCACCATTGTCCCTATACTTAAGCCTGGGAAGGATCGCCAACTACCTTCCAGCTTATCTCCCTCACCAGTTGCATTTGCAAGGTGATGGAGCGCATGATCAACGGGCGGTTGGCATGGTGGCTTCAGTCTCAGAAACTTCTAGCGAACGCTCAGTGCGGATTTCGTCGCTATCGCTCTACCGTCGACCATCTGGTGTCCTTGTCGACGCATATTATGAATGGATTTCTGAGGAAGTGTCAAACCGTGGCTGTATTTTTTGACCTGGAGAAAGCTTATGACACTTGTTGGAGGCGCGGCATTTTACGCACACTTCACGCATGGAATATCCGCGGTCGTCTTCCCATATATCTTCGGGAGTTTATGACGGTTCGCGTCTTTCGTGTACGTGTGGGCTCGGTTTTATCTAGTCGTTTTATTCAAGAGAACGGAGTACCGCAGGGCTCTTTACTCAGTGTCACACTTTTTGCAATTGCTATCAACCCCATTGTTGATTGTATTCCACCTGGCATTTCATCGTCCCTTTTTGTTGATGATTTTGCCATTTATTGCAGTTCACGGCGGATCTGTCTTCTCGAACGCCGTCTCCATAGCTGTATCGACCGTCTGTACGCCTGGAGTAACGCTAACGGCTTTAATTTCTCCGCCGAGAAATCCGTCTGTATCAACTTGTGGCTCCGGAAGGCTTTCTCTCCACCCTCTCTCCATCTTGGGTCGGAGGTCCTTCCATTTGCAGACGAGGTGAAATTTTTGGGGTTGATCTTTGACCGGAAGTTGAGCTGGACTTCTCACGTTTCCTTTTTAAAAGCAAAGTGTGACCGTTCTCTTAATATTTTACGTGTTTTAAGTGGCACATCCTGGGGAGCTGATCGGACCGTCCTTCGTCTTTATCACTCTTTGGTCCGATCCAAGCTTGATTACGGGTGTATTGTTTATTCGTCGACACGTCCATCTGTTTTACGTCGATTGAATGCCATTCACCATCGTGGCATAAGAGTCGCTACAGGGGCCTTTCCAACCAGCCCTGTTCTTAGCCTGTTTTCTGAAGCTGCAGAGCCTCCGCGGTCCTTCAGGCGTGAGATGCTCTTGTGCAGCTATGCCTGTCGACTCTCTAGCTTGCCTGACCACCCGTCCTTCCCGATATTTTACGAGGATTCGCTTGATCGGCAATATTTAGTTAGCTCCTCGGCATTACTCCCTCCAGGGGTTCGAATTCGACTGCTACTTAGGCATTTGGACGTTACGCCAGCGCCGTCCCTTTCCCCAGGGGAAACGCGTTTTCCTCCATGGTCGCGCGCTGAGGCCCACATCCAACTTGGGCTAACGTCGATGCCGAAAAATGCGACCCCTTCTTCTGTTCTTAGATCCGCCTTTTTAGAACTACAGGCGCAGTTCGGGGACTGTCATTTTATTAATACTGATGGGTCTAAGACTGAAGTTGGAGTAGGATGTGCCTTTGTTGTTGGTGTACGGAGTTTTACTTTTCGTTTACCTGGACAATGTTTGATGTATACCGCCGAACTTTTTAGTATATACCAATCTGTTTTATACATCCAGCGGCACGACATACGGCACTGTGTTATTCGTACCGACTCTCTGAGTGCCCTTCAGGGTATTGACGCGCTGTACGGTTACCACCCTCTCGTACAGCGTATACATGACCTGCTCTACTCGCTTGGTGCCTCTGACATCAGCGTCTCCTTCCTGTGGATTCCAGGTCATGTGGGCATCTCAGGCAACGAGTCTGCCGACGCCGCTGCCAAACCGGCCATTTCATCACCCAGATGTTTTACCTGTGTTGTTCCTTCCTCAGATTTTTATGTTATTTTACGTTACAATATCCTCTCGTGCTGGCGCGATGAGTTGGCGGCTCTTAGGGGGAACAAGTTGCGGGAGGTTAAACCCCTTCCGTTGCTCTGGGGTACCTCTTCTCGTTCGTGTCGTCGGGAAGAGGTAATTTTAGCTTGCTTACGAATCGGACATTGTCTTTTTAGCCATAGATACTTGCTCAGTTGTGACCCCGCACCACTTTTTGAGAAGTGTGATGCACCCTTAACGGTGTGTCATATTTTAGCAGAGTGTCAAGTTTTAGCTCCTTTGCGCGTTCGTGTTGGTCTGCCTGTTGGCCTAGCCATCGTTTTGGAAGACGACGCGCGTGCTGTAGTGTGTTTTACGTTTTATCAATGACATTGGATTTACCAGACGCATTTGATGCGCTGAGCGTCTTTCGACTGTGTAATTTTATCTTGTTTTTTAATGGGGCATCTCCTCCCCAGTGGACATTGGCGCTCGTGTCCCTGACATTCTACAGTTCTTGACACGTTTTACTCTTTTATTGACCATGTTTTTAGTGTGTTCGTATTTGGTATTTGTTGCTTTGTTTTTTACCTTTAGGACTCGTGGGTTTGTGTCCCGTTTTTAATTATGCTGTTTTTTATCGGACTTTTATTTTTGGACAGTACATTTTATACTTTGTAAGGGCGCTGATGACCTTAGCTGTTTAGCGCCCTTAAACCGCATCTCATCATCTCATCACCTACTCCAGCGACCATTACCCCTGCATCGTTTCTCTTCTGTCACACCACGTACAGCATTCGGGAGTACCTACCTGGATATTCACAAAAGCCGACTGGAGCTTGTATTCCAGCCCTGTCGGTCAGCCCTTCGCCGACATTAACCACCTACTGCAGCACCTTACGTCTACGATTTTCTCTGCCGCCGAACGTGCAATTCCCCGTTCATCCTCTCAACCTCGGCGACCGCCTGTTCCGTGGTGGAACGAGGATGGTCGGGACGCCGATCTTGCCCGTAGAACTGCACTTAGGGTGTTTCGGCGACACCCTACACTTGATAATTCTGTGACTTACACAACGCGCGCCAGGGATCGTCGCATTATTCAGGATAGCAAGAAGGCGTCGTGGACTCATTTTGTCGAGTCTTTTAATCGCTTTACGCCTTCATCTGTTGTTTGGGATAAACTTCGTCGCTTCTCAAGTAAAGTGTCGCATTGTACTGTTTCTGGCCTTCAGGTTTCCAATGCCACCATAGTGGATCCGGCTGCCATCGCTAACACTCTTGGTGCTGCCTTTGAGGCGGTTTCCAGTTCAGACCATTATTCTGCCGGCTTTCGCTCTATCAAAGACCGGCTGGATTCCGACACCTATAATTTTCGGTCTGCTAATAATGAGTGTTATAATGAACTTTTCACAATGAGGGAGCTGGAGCACGCACTTTATTGCTTTAGGCTCTCCGCTCCTGACCCGGACGGCATTCATGTCCTGATGTTAAAGAACCTTTCTGCCGACAGTAAACTCTTTCTCTTACAGGTCTATAACCGTATTGGGCAAGACGGCTTTTTTCCTTCCGTTTGGCGCGAAGCCACCATTGTCCCTATACTTAAGCCTGGGAAGGATCGCCAACTTCCTTCCAGCTACCGCCCTATCTCCCTCACCAGTTGCATTTGCAAAGTGATGGAGCGCATGATTAACGGGCGGTTGACATGGTGGCTTCAGTCTCAGAAACTTCTAGCGAACTCTCAGTGCGGGTTTCGCCGCTATCGCTCTACCGTCGACCATCTGGTGTGCCTGTCGACGCATATTATGAATGGATTTCTGAGAAAGTGTCAAACCGTGGCTGTGTTTTTTGACCTGGATAAAGCTTATGACACATGTTGGAGGGGCGGCATTTTACGTACACTTCACGCATTGAATATCCGCGGACGTCTTCCAAAATTTCTTCGGCAATTAATGACGGACCGCGTCTTTCGTGTACGTGTGGGCTCGGTTTTATCTAGTCGTTTTATTTAAGAGAACGGAGTACCGCAGGGCTCTGTACTCAGTGTCATACTTTTTGCGATAGCTATCAACCCTATTGTTGATTGTATTCCAGCTGGCATTTCATCGTACCTTTTCGTTGACGAATTTGCCATTTATTGCAGTTCACGGCGGACCTGTCTACTCGAACGCCGTCTCCAGAGCTGTATCGCCGTCTCTACGCCTGGAGTAACGCTAACGGCTTTAATTTCTCCGCCGAGAAATCCGTCTGCATCAACATCTGGCGCCGGAAGGCTTTCCCTCCGCCCTGTCTCCATCTTGGGTCAGAGGTCCTTCCATTTGCAGATGAGGTGAAATTTTTGGGGTTGGTCTTTGACCGGAAGCTGAGCTGGACTTCTCACGTTTCCTTTTTAAAAGCAAAGTGTGACCGTTCTCTTAATATTTTACTTGTTTTAAGTGGCACATCTTGGGGAGCTGATCGGACCGTGGTTTTTCGCCTTTATCGCTATTTGGTCCGATCCAAGCTTGATTACGGGTGTATTGTTTATTCGTCGGCACGTCCATCTGTGTTACGTCGATTGAATGCAATTCACCATCGTGGCATAAGAGTCGCTACAGGGGCCTTTCAAACTAGCCCTTTACCCAGTCTGTACGTAGAAGCTGCAGAGCCTCCGCTGTCCTTCCGGCGTGAGATGCTTTTGTGCAGCTATGCTTGTCGACTCTCAAGCTTGCCTAACCACCCGTCCGTCGAGTTATTTTACGAGGATTCGCTTTATCGACAATATTTAGTTAGTTCCTCTGCATTACTACCTCCAGGGGTTCGATTTCGACAACTCCTTCGGCATTTGGACGTTGCGCCAGCGCCGGCCCTTCCCAGGGGGAAACGCTTTTTCCTCCATGGCTGCGCGCTGAGGACCACTATCACCTCGGGCTAGCGTCGATGCCGAAGACTGTGACCCCTTCTTCAGTTCTTAGATCAGCTTTTTTAGAATTCCAGGCTAAAATCCGGAACTTTCATTTTATATACACCGATGGGTCTAAGACTGATGTTGGAGTAGGGTGTGCCTTTGTTTTTGTTCAGCATAGTTTTACCTTTCGTTTACCGGAGCAATGTTCGATTTTTCCACCGAACTTTTTAGTATCTATCAGACTGTTTTATACATCCAGCGGCGTAATTTACAGCACTGTGTTCTTTGCGCAGACTCCCTGAGTGCCCTTCAGAGTATTAACGCGCTGTACAATTACCACCCACTCGTACAGCGCATACATGACCTGGTCCACTCGCTTGGTGTCTGGCATCCACGTGTCCTTCATGTGGATTCCAGGTCATGTAGGCATCTCAGGGAACGAGTCTGCCGACGCCGCTGCCAAATCGGCGATTTTATCACTCAGAAGTTTTACCTCTATTGTTCCCTCGTCAGATTTGTTTATTGTTTTACGTCGCCGCATCCTCTCGCTTTGGAGCGATGAGTGGACGGCGCTGCGGGAGGTTAAACCTCTCCCGTTAGCCTGGGCTACCTCTTCCCGCGCTTCTCGTCGGGAAGAGTTAATTTTAACACGCCTTCGTATCGGACACTGCATTTTTAGTCATAGGTATTTGCTCAGTGGTGACCCCACACCACTCCGTGGGCAGTGTGATGCGCCCTTAACGGTGCGTCACATTTTAGCAGTGTCAAGTTTTAGTTTCGTTGCGCGTTCGTGTTGGTCTGCCTGTTGGCCTAGCCAACGTTTTGGCAGGCGACGCGCATGCTTTAGAGTGTCTTTCACGTTTTATCAGTGACTTTGGCTTTACCAGACGCATTTGATGCGCTGAGCGTCTTTTGACTGTGTGATTTTATCTTGTTTTTTAATGGGGCATCTCCTCCCCAGTGGACTTCTGGCGCTCGTGTCCCAGGCATTCTACAGTTCTTGACACGTCGTTTTACTCTTTTATTGACCATGGTTTTAGTGTGGTCGTTTTTGGACTTTGGTGTTTTGTTTTTTACGTTTTGGACATCTTGGGTTTGTGTCCCGTTTTTTAATTATGCGGTTTTTTATCTGACTTTTATATTGGACTGTACCTTTTATACTTTGTAAGGGCGCTGATGACCTTAGCTGTTTAGCGCCCTTAAACCGCATCTCATCATCATCCCCGACGGACATATGGCGCTCATGTCCCTCGCATTCTACAGTTCTTGACACGTTGTTGTACTGTTTTATTGACCATGCTTTTAGTGTGTTGAGTTTTAGAATTTGGTGTTTTGTTTTTTTAGTTTTTTTTCGACATCGCGGGTTTGTGTCCCATGTTTTGGTTCTTGGAGTTTATATTTTATTACATTGCAAGGGCGCTGATGACCTTAGATGTTTAGCGCCCTTAAATCCCATCTCATCATCATGACTTATGCCACTTCCACTTGCGATTGTGCGGGAACTAATTTGCGGATCTACTTCAACGGCAGCCAAAACATTAATTTCTGCCTCTTCTCCAATCACTAGTTTGTTTCTGTTACGTTTTCTGGATGTTACAGTACCACTTTCACGTAATTGATTGAAGAGGTTTATAAATAATTGCCGAGATGGTTCACATCTGTTGGGATGCGTTTCCGCATTCACCGTACAGGAACGAACTGGATTCTTCCTACACCCTCCATACACCATGGGCATGTCGGCTTTTTCTGCATTAGTTAACCCCATCTTCCACGCACGACTTACTGCTTGAACTGTTACATACTAACTGACCAGAACGTCGGAATGCAATCAGTGAACAGAAAACACAATGCAAACAAACATAACAACATCGTACCTAGCAACTAAGCAGTTTGAATGGGGCAAACAATTGTCGGGGTGGAAACTTTTCAAAATACGATTTCTCGTAAACTGCTTGCACTAGAATCCTGCAACAGACGCCATTGACATTTCAATTTAACCTACCTTTATTCTGTTAATGTAACTAAGCATTATTCTTTAAAGAATTGTATGTTTACTCAAGAAAATACACTTTCTCAGTATTATTCAAATCCGTTGATATGCTAAATGTACGCGCCTCTGACTACCAATCAATGCTGTGAAAACTGCCATCAATAGCACTTACCATTTCCGAAATATTTACAGTGCAAGTTTTAGGTGATTCACCCTGTATATGTGTATCATAAAGTATTTTTATGCTAACAGGTCATGATAAGACGATGTAGTCAAAACGACTTTAAATCAACCTTTAATAGGAAAATTAAAAAAAGGATTTGATCAAGAATGGTGCATAGGGCAAAAACTCCTTGTTGACATCGCTAAGGCTGTTTTTAATGAGGCTCATGAAACTTTTTTGTGAACGTATACCTCGAAAACCTTTCCGAATCTTACAGCTCAAGAGATGTAGGCTAGTCATTGCAGTAAACATGTTTCTGCACGCAATTGTATTTAGGGTTGCGGGACCCTTGACCTCCCCTGAACTAGTATATATATTTCCTTGTTTACCCTAATTACAGTGTTTATTGCTGTCCCTGACTCACGCAATAAATTACACGACACAGGCATGTGGATGTCCAAACTGGGCGTTACTTACAAGCATGCTAATCGCGGCATTATGTAAACTTCTGCCCTGGAACCATACCGTCCAAAGTTGCCTTATTTATAAATTAGTTTACAATTAGAATGTAGTTGTTTGTGTTTTCATGTTTGCATTTTCAGAAACAAAGAAGTAGGAATCAGATGTAATGCATTCACGGGTTTCTGCACGAATAAGAAATTCACATATGTTCCATTATATATTGTACGTTCATATAAAACGTGATGCTTCTATTCTCGTTATGTTACGACGAAAAGTTTTACCTAGGAATTGTTTCAAATTAAGCAAGAGTGTTTCAGCATGCGAAAACGGCGTTCAAATGTTTTTTTTCGTAACAAACTCTTGCGTTGGAAAGCAAAGAAAAGAGGAATCACCCGTTAGGTGATGCTCAGGAAAGATCTAAACTTTCATTTAGTGATCTTACATGGAATACTTCAAAAAGGTTTTCGCTCGAAAAAAGAAAAAAAAAAGGGGGAAAAAAAAAAGAGGACAAAAGCTCTAAATTTTTACAATAAAAATGTTAAGTCTGTCAAGATTCCTTTGCCGTACAAAATTCAGTTCAAACGGAAGTTTACAGATATCCACAAAAAATTCAATGCGTAGATTCTATGTATTATTTTAATAATAATATTTTAAAGCCGTTTCTGAGAAAATGAATATTTTTTTCTATCCAACAAACACTGAAGTCGGTGGCTGTTTTAGAAAATCTTCGTGTTGCATCTTTGGAATATGCTGAACTTAAATACCAAATCGACTTTTCGTTTTTGAGTTGTGCTATTCACGTACCTATACACCAGTTTTTTTATTTCTAAAAATGGTTCTTCTTTCTGTCTTTTAGGAGATCCTCAAACATGTATTTCTAGTGAATTTTGACAAATTTTTTAATGGAATACAATACTTCCGTTTACCTTCTGTAGAAAAAGTAAAGAGCGCTATGCTTAATGTAACATTTCGGTCGCCGTTAACCTCTGATGAAAGACGCCGGATACTAACAGGGAACTCTCCATTCGTTCGAAACTAGTATTTCGTTTCGGTTGGCATGAACTCTTCGTTCGAAACTGGGATTTCGTTCGCGTTGTGCAAGTGGCTAAGGTGGTGTGCATCTCAGAAGCTGAAATGAAACAGTTTTGAGCCTAAGTGATATTTAGGATATTTTCGAAAGTTAGAGTTTGAGATTTTGGCCTTCTGCTTGGCGTGTGGAAGGAACATCATAATACGAGCGCAGGCCCAGAAGTACCCGACCTGACGTATATATAGCGGTTGTTTCAAACAAATGACTATGGTAGAAAGTACCAGTCTTATAAAGCTTAAGTTTGAAGTTTGACAATGCTACGTTGTTTAGTAATTGTTTGGCGGCCATTATTAACTCCTTTAGCGAATTTGTAAACATGGATAAAACTGGCCATCGTTATGTGATCATTTGAAAGGTCTCAGTCCAACTAATATTAAAGCTGAGCTAGATTCTACTCTGGAGGAGTCTGCTCCTTCGTTTACTACAGTAAAATATTGGGTGACAAGAGTTTAAGCGAGGCCATACGAGCTGCCAAGACGAACATCACACACTAACTGAAAATTTGGACATAAGAAAGCTGTGCGCAAAATGGGTGCCGCGTTTATTCACAATGGGACAAAAGCAGCGTCGTGAGGATGTTTCAGTCGAGTGTTTGGCGATGTTTCGCTGCAATAAAGCCGCGTTTTTACGTCGATTCATAGCCATGGACGAAACATGGGTTCATCACTTCACACCTTAGACGAAGGAACCGTCAAAACAGTGGATTGAAAGCGAAGAATCGACTCCATCTGCAGGCAAGGACATGGCATCAGTTTTTTGGGATTTGCGATAATTTTCATTGATTATCTTCAAAAAGGAAAAGCAATCAATGACGAGTATTATGCAAACTTATTGCAGCGTTTGAATGATGAAATCAAGCAAAAACGGCCACATTTAGCGAAAAAGAAAGTTCTGTTTCATCAAGACACTGCACCAGTTCACACATCTATTATCGACAGCCCCCTCTGATTGTTTTCTCTGTTTCCAAAGTTGAAGAAATGGCTTGATGGTAAAAGATTTGCTAACAGTGGAGAGGTGGAGTTTGCAGTTGATGACTGTTTTGCAGAACTCGACGGTTCTCACTATAAACAGGGCATGGAAGCTATTGAACATCGCTGGGAAAAGTGTATCGAGCTGAAAAGAGTATGTTGAGAAATTTAAGATGTTTTTTCCAAAAAAAAATTGTTTTCTTTGTTAGGTCGGGTATTTCTGGGACAGCCCTCGTAGAAGTCGAGGAGAACAGAAAGGTCTACTGGCTAGCATTCTGTTGAGTGGCTAAATACGCCGCACAAAACTTTAGCGCCTGACAACAACCCTACATATCACTTTAGTCCAAAGTTATTCAGTATCACAGAAGCACACCATGTCAAGTCACCTGGAGTATCTCCTTACGTGCCTTCCGTCGCAAGGAGGAGATTTTAGCAAGATTGCATCTCGATCGTTGCGGTTTAAGTCAATCATTGTTATCTTCTGAGCGTGTTACTCTTTGTGCTCGTGGTAATGAGCCTTCGACATTGCAACGTGTTTTAATCCAGTGCTAGCTTTTAGCTCAGTACGTGTCTCCCCGTTTGCTAGCAGCCATATCCAAGGTCCTGGACGATACTTGGTGCTGGGAAGCGTACATTACCTTTTATTCATCCTAGCTGTATGACCGTCCGCCTGTAATCTGCATATTTTACTTTTTAAATGTTGCAAATATGCAGTCTGTCTTTACTGGACGCTTTTCACTTTTCGTGATGGTTAAGGATGTGATGGTTCGCTTGTCTTTTAGTTATACCTTCTTAGTTGCTGATGTGTTTTAGCCAGATTTTTTCGCCCTGTATTTTAGTGCAAGCATTAAGTACCTGGATTTTACTTTGTCTGCTGCTTACGTCTGGTGAGAAGAAGAATTGTGTTACATCCAAAAATTGAGTACTAAGATTTCACCGGAAATGCACGTTTTGAGGCTTCCCGAATCCAAGAAAAGCATTTTAGGAAAACGTCCTTGTGTCTGTGAAAGGCGTATCCCAAAAGTGAAAACTCGGTTATATACCAAATTTGGTATTGTAAATTCAGCATCTTCCAAGGATGTGACACTAAGAGTTTCAAGAAAACCCCCACCCCGTTAAAAATACGAGTTTATAAAACACAGTGCACTAGTGATTCAATGATGGCTTTATATTTATCAACTGTAATAAATGTTGATTGTTGGTGTTCTAATGTAACTGATTAAATTACTTATTTAGGCGGTGATTTGCACTTAAATGCAAATGGAATGGAGTTTCATTATAACTTCATGACATAACTTGAAATTGATTTTAAGCCACGACATAGTGATCCGCTCTTTAAAAATCTGACTATCTCTTTACTTACTGTATCTTCCAACGAAATGTACAAATGCGAATTGAAAGTTTATATGCATTAAGGGAGAGACAAAATAATAAGCTTTGGTAAAACGGTTTATAGAAGAGTGAGTAGAGAAAGTCGTGCGAATGCAACACATCAGATTTTTTTCTTTGTTGCTATGCCTTAATCAGGATACTAATGATCTATGCAATTTTGCGCCCTAAAGCCCAACTATTAGAGGAGATGGGTGGAATACCATTTTGTATTTACCAATAAAAAGTTTTCTGGTTTAAAGTTTCACATATTTATTCATATAAACAGATGTTTCTGTTAAGCTACATCTACTGATAAGAATGAAGTTATATTATTATGCTAATGCCACAGAAAAAATTACATCTTATGAAAAGCTGCACTTTTTAGTCCATTGGAAATAGGGTTGTGTCACTAAAATGGTTCCATTTGCAGAAATCACACACAATCTTTTTCAGCACCTGCACATTCTACATGTGTTCACATACTACCCACAGCACATTTAATCCAGGTTTCACCACTCCTATCGTCGGAAATTTTTTCTTCGCAAAGTAGCTACAATACATATGTATCATCAGTACTTGTGCCTAATTCCTCCAAGTTTGTGTCATCTGGAACACAAACATCATCTTCTTCGCTCTCAGACATTGTAAATTTAACTAATTTCGTGGTTCTTTGGCTTTTCGTCAGTTGCTGTTCCTTCCTTTAGTGGGGTTTTTCCTTTTTGCTTTGGTTTAATTTTTTAGTTTCCTGCTGATGTTGAAGGAGGATTTTCAAGGGATGATTCCAAGTCCTTTTTGTAAGGAGAGGATGCTATGACAGCTGCTGAACTGAATTTTCTACTCCTTCTAGACACAGCCTTCTTGCTATCTAGCACAGGTGAGAGATGGAAGGGTGAAACGATCTCATTTTGCACTGTAAATTCTTTGATTCCGCTGACTTCACCTGAACGGTCTTAAGGGCAGAACTATTGCTGATAGATTCGTTGATAGGGACTTCAATTGACGTTTCTCCTCTTTTAGCAGCTTCGGCTTCGGCAGCGATGAAGTCTGCGTTACTGAATACATCCCTATCTAAGGGATAAATCTAAGTTTTTTCCAAAGCCTTTTGAAGCTATTTCTTTTGTTTGAACCTTCAAGTAGGCAATGCCAAACAGTTCAACAGTGTCGAACAAGGCGAGGGCTCGGTTGTTGTACCTAATCCATTTACAGATTTCCTCACTGTATTGAGTTTTGAGTACCTCCATGAATGAGTGGTACAACGGCTGTAGGTTGGACCACTGTAGCTTGTGCGTGGCATGTGGGGGTAAGCTTACAATTGTGACGTGATTTTCTCGTGCCTTATCGATTACCTCCAAGTTTCTTGTATGGGTGTTGTGTCCATCCAAAATAAGTAGAATGGGAGATTCTTCGGAAGGAATTTAATGAAGTGTACAAACCACTGGCTAAATAAATCAGTTTGTATCCAACCAGATGGATGACAAACGCCAACCGAACCGGATGGAGCCCCCTTCATTAGTTGCTGATTCATGTTTTTTCTTGGGAATATGATCATAGGAGGGACAAAAACACCACTGGCACTAATAGCGGCAATAACTGTCATGAGGCCTCCCCTCTCTGCAGATGTAAGAGCTGCAACTTGCCTTTTTCCTTTCAACCCTATCACTTCTGGTATCTTTTTTTTATTAAAAGATCGATCAGCAACAATGCTTTACAGACCTGGGAGAACAATACATAGAAAGGAACAGCTATAAAGGCGTAGAGGTTGGCTACATCAACGTAGCCCCTCGAACATAACTACAAGATGTCTAATAAAACTGAAAATAGCACAATAGATCACAGATACTATGCAACAGCACAACGGAACAATCTGTATGAAACTAAAGATCAGAGACTTCGGAGCTTGAGGTGGAACCGAGTAAAAGATCTTGATGAAGGCGTTTTCTGAAGCGCGTTGGCCGGCGCGTTCTGACGCCTAAATGATACTCCACAGCTCCAGGAACCTCCTGTAGGCGGAAGAAGAAACGGCGTGCGGTGAGGCGGATGAACTGCTGTAAAGGGAGAAGGCCGAATTCTTGGTGTAGTTGATGGTTGCGCACGAACCAGGGAGCATTAGTAGCGAGCCGCAGCATCTTGTTCTGAACCACTTGCAAACGATGTAGGTGGGATTTGCAAGCTCCACCCCAGACAGGAGCAGCGTATGTCAGGGCAGGGCGAATGAGGGAACGGTATAACAAGAGACAGGAATCAAGACCAAGAGAGGTACGTCTGTTAAGTAGCGGATAAGGCTGAGAAAGCCTGGCTGAAGCAAGGTTAACAGTACGATTGATATATGGGCGCCAGGTAAGGGTGGTGTCGAATAACACTCCAAGATACTTAACTGGAACAGGAGAAGGTAACCAAGAAATACAGGTGCTATGGATATATAAGGACGGAGATGAACGAATGGCACGAAGAGAAAATTTTCGCCTCAGTCTTGTGGGGGTTCAGTGAAATACGCCAGGTAAAGCACCAGTGAATAAGAGAGGTCAGGGAATCCTGCAGAGCAGCAACAGCAGTAGGAAGATCGTGATGGGAGTAGTAAAGCACTGTGTCATCGGCATATAACGCCACGTCTGCAAGCTCGAGATCCGGAAGATCCGAAGTGTAAACACTAAACAGAAGGGGAGCCAATATGGAACCCTGAGGGACACCAGCCTGAATAGATTTCGGTGAGGAGTATGTGCCACCTACACGGACGACAAACTGTCGATCCGAGAGAAAACTAGTAACAACGTCTATCAAGTATTGGGGAAGACCTATACGAAATAGTTTGAGCAGAAGGCCTTCATGCCACTTCTGTATCAAAAGCCTGGGCGACATCCAAGAACACGGTCGGTGTATATTATCGATTCTCAAATCCATGAACAACGGCTTGAGTGAATCGAAGTAGTTGGTGTGTAGCAGAGTGACGTGGTCGAAAACCAAACTGAAACGGCGGGATAACATTGTTCTGGAAGACAAACTGAGACAAACGACGGTGAATAACCTTTTCAAAGAGCTTGGAAAGGGTGGGTAGTAGACTAATCGGACGGTTAACTGGACGGTAAATGCCGGGGCTTATTGGGTTTACGAAAAACAATGTGAGCCAGTTTCCAAGAGGCGGGAAAATAACCAAGACGTAAGGCACCGTTCATAACGGAAGAAAGGTAAGCCAGAGCCTTTTTGGTGAGTTTCTTCAATACGATGTTGGGAATCAGATCATGTCCGGGAGATTCCTTATTTGGAAGACGGGAGATAAAATGCGACAACTCCCCAGGGCTGGTAAAAGACATTCGGACAGGAACAGTGGATTGCGATTGAAAAGCATGAAGTTCACCACGAAGAGATTGGGAAGTAGGAACATCAAGACTAGGATTAGGAGTAAAGGTTTGCTCGAAATGAGAAGCCAGAACCTCACATTTATCAGAAGTGGACGTAACAAGTGTATTGTGATGATGCAGGCTAGAAACAACGGTGGGCTTCTGAAGAATACGACGAGTCGTTTGCCATAACATGTGGTCATCTGGAGAAAGAGCGGCTAGGTGGCGTTGAAAGGTTTGAAAGCGGTGATGTTCAAGTTCCAATTTCACACGGCGTATAAGCCCATTTAATCTTCGGCGGAGCCAGGGTTGCCGTTCCTGTTGCCAGCGACGTCGAATGTAATTCTTCATATGAATGAGGGAGATAAGAAAGGGGAGTAATTGAGAGGGAAAGTAACGTTGAGAAGAAACCGTCGAAGAGCGTACACACGAACAAATGGCATCAGTAAAATGGTGAACCGCTGCATCAATATCTCCCGGAGTGACAATATGATAGGAGGTTGCCAGAGCCGCATCCAGCCGTTCTTGAAAATCATCCCAGCGCACGTAACCATTAATGAGCCGTGGTGGCGAAGAAATGAAGTCTAGAGTAAGGGAGAAAGTAGCCAAAACCGGGCAGTGATCAGAATCCAGCTCGGACAGAGAGTTCATATAAAGTGGCAAACCCAGGTTTCTAGAAATGCCAATGTCAAGAATATCCGGAGACACCCTGGGATTGCTAGAATAATAAGTGGGATCAGAGGGAGCCAGAATACTGCAGAGAGAATTGCTGAGAAACTGTTGAAGACGACGGCCATTGGGGTTGGTAACTCTACACCCCTAGGAGGTATGCTTACTCTTTAGATCGCCTAATAGAAGAGTGCGACCACGATCGGGAAAAAGCAAGGAAAGAAAAGGGATGTTGAGGTTAAAATTAGGAGGTTTATAGTCACTGAGGAGGATCAGATCGTTGCCATCAGGAGAATGAAGTTTAATACCAACAACTTCTAATACCGGGGAATCAGGCAGAAAGATGGCACTGTGGTGGAGACGACGTCTCACAACAAGGGCAACACCCCCTGAGGCCGTTAAAGATGCCCGATCGCGCCGATATACATGATAACCAGGAAGAGTAAAGGGTTCACGGGGAATAAAGTGAGTTTCCGTGATACAGGCGACGTCTACGTTATGCATGGTGAGGAAAGAGAGAAATAAAGCTCGTTTACTGCAAAGGCCATTAGCGTTCCAGTTGAGGAGAGTGAGACTATGAAGAGAGCGGCGATTAGGGAGTGCCATTGGTGCTAAAACTTGTCGCGTATGTATGGACAAGGGTCAGAAGTTGCGGCAAATAGGGTAGAAGAAAAGTACGAAAGACAGCAAATAGTTGTGTGAACAGATCAGTTAACCAGGTCCAAGAAGGTGAATCACCGGAGGGTTCTGCAGCAGGCACAGAGGCGTTCGAGCGAGAAGGAGAACGCAGAACGTCAGAAAATGATCGGCGAACAGAAGGACGAGATGAAGCCTGGTCGGCAGGTAGCGATAACGGTTGCTGCTGAGGAGACGCACGGAGTTGATGCTGTGAGGTAGAGGCATCCCGAGGCTGCCGAGGCACCTCTGACGGAGCTGGCTGCTGCGGACGTTGGGGCGGAAGAGTCCCCTGAGTGGCACGTTGCTTGAGCTTCAAATAATGAGGACAGCCACGATAATTTGCCGGGTGATCCTGATGGCAATTAACGCACTGTGCTGGCGTGGTAGTAGGTTTAGCGCACTGGGAGTAATGATGGTCACCCAGACAGCGAACACAGCGGGGCCGTAGCTGGCAATAGTTTTTGGTGTGACCATAGTTTTGACATCGAGTACACTGCGGTAATTCTGCATTGCGGCGACGAGGTTCCACGGTCACCACACTGCAGAGTAAACGGGTAAGATTGAGAATACCTCCGCCCGAATCATCGTTCAATAACTCGACGGCACAAAGAGGAATAGGTTGTTTAGCTCTGTTGAATAAGCGGGTAACTTGCGCACAGGATACTGCTGAGCATACAGTTCATCATAAAGTTCCTGATCACTGAGAGAACAAGGTAAATTGCGAATAATCACAGAAAAAAAGCTTATTCGCTGGGTTCCTATAGGTAAAATATTGCTGCTTGATGCTGGTGAATTAGCGAGTGAGATTGCGAAAATCACAAGAGGAAGAAGAATACAACTTAACAATAGACCCGCGTAACTCAGTATGAAACTCAGACGTAACATGTTGCTTAATGTCATGTAAAAGTAAGTGATAATTGTGTACATCACGTAGACAGATTGGTGGAATGCGCTCCTTAGAAGCGGAAGCAGCTGGAGTAGTGTTTTCCGACGTAGTGTCATCTTCCAAAGCCTGAAAACGATTATGCGTAGGAATGGCATAACGAGGAGCATTTGACGTTTGTGAAGGTGCTGCTACACAAAGACGTTTATGTTGTCCCGCCGGTGGTGAAGAGGGCGGAGCAGAGCGCACCAGGTGGGTAGACGTGCTAGCACAGAGGTCGTCAGATGGGGCACAATCCTGCATATGGATATCATCGGAAGATGCGGCAGAATGGGCAGTCACAACACAAATCGGAGAAGACTGAAGCACAGTGGGACACACCAGTAGCGCGGAAGCAATTGGTGCAGAGGTAACAGTTGTAGACAAACTCGGCGATGAGGAATGTGTTAAGACGGGCTGGCGTAATACAGTCGGAGCAAGTTGATGAACAGACACATGGTCCTGATCAGCGTTAGCATATGCTAAATCAATAGCCGAGCGAAGAAGCTTGCCGGTATGACGTTCCGGCATGAAGCCGGTACAAGGCACTGGTACGAGAAATACACTCACGAGTGTAAGCAAAAACAGTAATTGGCGTGAACACACGCAATAACACACGCAAACGTAGAGATAAACACCGAAAACGTAATGAAGTTCCTTTTCATTCGAAAACTGAGTACGAACGCACAGAGAGAGAGAGAGAGACGTAAACACGACCTTCTGCCGTGACGGCTGACCAAGCTCTCTGGTATCTTGCTCTGCACCACAATTAACCCCGTTTCGTCTACGTTGTAGATCTGTTGTGGAGTGAATTTGTTTTTGTCAAATTCAGTTTTCAGAATATCAAAACACTTACTGACATTTTCTCTTGTGAATCCCATTGCACGAGCAAATGAGTTCCAGTGGGCTTACGTACAGAGATCTTATGTCGTGACGGAACAAGAAATGGTCCAGACAAGCTCTACCTTCCGTTTCATTGTTACCGAACGGATGTTTTATACCATTCCTTACAAGTTGGTACGCCATGTTTCTTAATACCTCGTGAACCCGTAGAATTTAGCTTCCATCACCAATGCATATGTAACCAGTTTTTCTATTTGAGCGGGTAGTATAGGCTTCCTTCCCAGTTTTTTTTTTTTGTTGAGAAAGTAGTATTTTAGGAGTTGTATTATATTTCAACTGTTGGGGAACCGAACTTGTAGTAGTTACAACCGCACGTATAATACCCGCTTTCCGGTAGCCTTCGCCCCAAGTTTAAAAATATTAACTTTGTAATTTTTTACTGTTTCTTTAAATATTATGTATTTATTTTTGCCTCGTCTGCGTCAGTATTTATTTTAGAGACATGGATGTCTTGGCAGGGTTGTGCTGCGACTTAAGAATGTAGGCTTACACAGATTATAATTTTACTTCACTCCTTTTTATTAATGCTTGACACGATTTAAATAACACTTCACTGATATTAATTACGTGTACTTTTTAACACGTAAACTTATTTTTCGTATCACATAAAATCTCTCGAGGATGTGTCTCGCGTCCGGTTAGGAACACTGTTTTCATGTAACTGAATTGATTTCAACCGCCTAAACTTATAAATTTCTGTATTTCAAGTCTCTGATTGGCTATTCCTAATCCAATAGAATACCTTCATTTAACTAAAGCTTTTTCTGGTTGTTGATTGGCTATTTTTATAAACTGTCGCTAAAGTTACATTATTGCTTCCAAGAATCACAAGTAGTATTGTTAAACTTTCAAATTCGTTATTGCCTCAAGGTTACCTCATTGTTAGCAACTTTTAACCTATTATTCTCACAGATCCTACATTATTATTCATTCATTCATTCATTATCTGTTTACCCTCCTCTTATATAGGACTTACACCCCCCAGGACTTACAGGCGGGTGCCTGGAGTCAGAGGCCCGTCGAGGAGCAGACACTCATGGATCAGACAGAACATCCAGGATGGGTGATCAGCCCGATGCCTGGTATGGGATGAAGCGAAATGTTCGTGAAATGGATGAAAGGAAAGGTGATGATGGAGCAGTTGGTGGAATGAATGGCGGGGGAAACCGGAGAACCCGGAGAAAACCCGCCCAGACGCCGCTTCGTCCACCACAAATCCCACATGCAGGTCCCTGGGATTGAACCCGGTCCGCCTCGGTGGGAGGCGAGCGGTCTAACCACTCGGCCACGCCGCCTCTCCTACATTATTAAATTACGTAATATATTCACATAACATTATTACACATGGATACTATATTACAAGCATGTGCAATGACTGTTACATACACTTTACAAATTATTACATACACATATTGCTTCAAGGCGGGCTGTTATTAAAATTTACATATTATATAATTAGACTGAAATCATTTTAGTGTTAAAACACTGCCTCATTGTCACAGCTGCATTAGAATCTACCGTTTTCTTATTTGACAGACGAAACAACGTGGTTCTGGGAACAGAGTACACCGAGGCAGACTTATATCCCATTTCGCCTTTGCGTACTGCTTGCAGTGCCTTCACCATGTCATCCTCCTTCCACTGCTTTCTAATTCCACGATTCGGAGGATTTAGTTTAGTATGACCCATCTAAAACATGCTACGCTTTATTTGCTGAATTGGTGGTATTATGGAATACCTACACTGGTATTCCATATTAACACCACCCTTGATATTCCGCATTACCACCATCGCCATATTTGAATTCACGCTTTCATACATCGTCTCAAGTTTGACATAATATATTGCATCTGCTCTATTATAGTACAGTGATATGCTATTCAGTTGCGGAGCAGCAGATAGCTTATCTTGACTTCTGGAGAAGTTTAGAAAAAAGTCGATATGACGAACTGCAAAAGATTTTGTGGCACGCTGAACAAGACAACCTCTCTCCCCTAAGAAAAACTCGCAACAACCAAGGTAACTCGAGTATAGGGAAGGTGGGAAGGTAGGCCACTCCGGCCATTTCGCTCTCATTGGCTGCGCGCCTGTGACGTCATGTGGAAGGTTGAGCACGCGCGCTCTTTGGATAGCAGTTGAAAGTGAACACGTTAAACCCGATTTAACATGTATAATTTAAGGCCCGGGTTGGTATATCCATTGTGTAAACGGTTAAGCAGTAATCAAGGAAGTGTAACATAATGCAGTGACATGTTATAAAAGATACTTTAACGAAAATGCGTAGGAAACTTTCGTCAACACATTCTACTAATTACAAACCAATTTTATCAACACCACAACAAAAACTATTACTAAACAGTAACAAATTATTCTTTGTTTAATCTTAAAAGTAGCCTTACATTTAGAAGTGGCTGGTCATGCTGTTGTTGCAGAAGTAGTAGATGTCACCCACCGCTGACATTTCCTCGTATTTCTTTTTTCCATGGTTGCAGCTTTTAATTTTTTATTCAAATGCAGTAAATGTGCGGGTCTTGACGCATAGAGAAATAATTCTTTCGTCTAATTCAGGTAATTTAGAGCAAATTATGTCACTAAGTGTTTTCATCACTCTAACACATTTTGAAATATGAAATCTATGGAATCGCGCAAATATAACTTCGAACTCCTTCACTTTTTGGCACTACTGTTCGGTAGGTCGAACAAGTCCCCCTGGAAATAACTGTAATTCAGTCCTGAGGCACTTGCGTTGGTAAATTACAGTCTCTGCCTTTGCTTCCCAATGTGCTATCAAAGGAGCGACATTTGTATGCAATATAACAGCAAGATATTTTACAGTCCGTGTTGAAATCTTCATTTTCAAAATTTTCCTTTATGCTGATATCTTCTAACAATATTGCCTCCTCATATTCGTTGGGTGCTGAAAGTCCTTTAGCAGTGTCATGAAGTCATTCATCCATAGTCTCATATTTTTCCTATCGCTGATGGTGAAATTATGCTTAATCCAATATGCTGAATAATATACAGTCAACATTGTTATATTACTTTCAGTAAACATGCCCAAATAAAACAAAGTTTTGAGATGACATACCTTTTGATTAATTTCACTGATACTGTTGCTGTTATTTGTACTCGAACCCGGGAGACAGACGCCATGCTCGTTCGGAATCACCAAATACAGCACTGCATCACCACTTAAAATTTTCCGTAGAGGTAAGTCAAGTATTAATTCATTTTTTAAGTCCCGTTCATAGTCCTCAGACCGAAAATATACTGAGCAGGCTCGAGCATTATCAGTGTTGAATTTATCACTCCGTTTACAGCGAGACACCGACATGCGCCTTAGTTTATCATTTTTAGGAAATCTATGATACATAATTCCAGCGGTTTTTGTTCCTATATTGGAACATTGCGCAACAGCACAGTTAACTTTGTTTTCTGAAACGTTCATTTTGAACACGAATGCACACCACACTTGTATTTCCGAATCGTATCCACAACCAGAACTAACTTCTAGGTAATCGGAAAGTGCATTCTTATTTAGTAAGCAACAATGCTCACCAAAAACATTTGCAGCTGTTGGTGGGGTGCAAAACTGTTGCTAATGATTGGTCAGTACAACCATTGCAGAAAAATAGTATTTAAAGAGTTGTTCTGCGATTCCTCGAAATAATTGTATAGGCGTATTTAAGAATGGTTTTGTGTATTAGCTCAGTATTTTGTCTTTATTTAGTTACTCCTGAGATAAGCTGACTGCGTTCTTTATGTGTATTCGGTTTAGACCTTATCTTATTTCAAGGATCATTAAACAACCTATAATATAACGTCATAGTGATAAATCAATTTATATCCTTATCTGTGATGCAATGGGATGCTGAGTTCACCAGTTTCTTGATCTTTGTTGAAAATATACCTATAACGAAAAATCTGATGTATTATATTGCCATGACTTACTCTAGCCACTATCGTTTGTTGCTTTCTCTATCATGTACCTACCAGTACTCTTGAGTCCCTTGAAACCAAAAGAAAGAATCTACAAAAGAGTTCTATGTGTGGTTGTGTGTATGTGTAGGTATATGCGATCTGTGAACAGCGTAACTCAAAAATGAAATGCTGGGTAAAAATCCAACTTGGTGTTTAAAGTTTAGTAGTTTTCAAAGACGAGACGTGAATATGTTCAAGAAAAACCCTCCATCCCAAACTGTCCTTTACGTGGGAAATGCTTCGAAAAGTTTGTTCTCAAAAAATGCCATATTCACATGATAAATAAAATGTTACCTTGAATTTTCTGAGAATTGTCTATTAAGTCCAGTTCATTTGGAAGGAATTTCGTATAATTTTGGGCAACTGGTAAATCGTAAGGCATACACAAAGAAATGTACACTTTTTATAACGCGCAGGTTATTTAAACTAACCTTTTTGGGGGGGGGCGTTAGCCATTTTCGAGAAATTCGTTATTTGTTTCAAATATTCAGTGCCTTTGTCATTTGGACTACCGCTAACCGGACTGTACCTATAAAAATAATGTAATGAAACTATTTATGCACAAAATAAGCAAATCGACATTTCAAAAGACAGCAGAGACTTGATGAAGAAGATAAATTAAAAGGTAAAGATTATAAGAATGTTAAAGATAGAGTTGATATACAAAAAAAGCCAAGGAAAACTGCAGTGGCCTTATTTAGAATGGCAACTGGCCACGATTACCTCGCAGAACACCTCTACAAGATACGATGTCTACCTACACCCAAGTGCACTTTCTGTGAAGAAGATGTCATCCTGAACACACAGCATCTCGCCAAATGCAAAGGCCATAAAAGTGGTAACTTACAGACTTTATATTGGGAAGCCAGAGGGAAAATGATGCAGATCAATTAATCCCCAGTGCCATTGGTGAACAACTATTTACACGCACACTTATCTTAATTACTTGTAGCAGATAGAATAAGCTTTTGTAGTAACGTTTGGTAAAAGCTATATACAAGCAAACGGCATGTGCAGAGAAAGTCATGTGAATGTAGCCCATCAGAAGAAATCTTGATAGTGAATATTTGAATGGTATACAATACTTCTACTTATCACCAGTAAGTGGTAGGGATAGTAAAAGTGAAGAGTGTTTTTTTTTCTTCTGTTTTTGACTTCAACAACTGATTCAAGTACGAAAAATAAGTTCCTTCCGAAAATGATGGATTTTATATTATTGCATAATATGTAGCAATTAAGGTCACTTTAGAGTTGTGCCTATCAGCTGTGAATCATCTGTGTCAAGATACCAACTGACGTCACTATCCGCACTGCATATATAATCAGTTGTAAGCTACAGTGCCAATGCAATCTACAGAATCCATGCAGAGCCAATAAAATACGATTTGAATCCCGAATAGTACATTTTGTTTTACTGACGTTGAAGATTAAAGCCTGGCTCACGGCTGATGCTGCAATAGTGACTGCACTATACAAGAACCGCAGTGTGGGAGAGATTAAAAAGAACTTTCTGCAATATTTAATACTTTTAGGAACCACAGGGCGTTTTATCCACAGACTTGATCTTCTAAAACAAAGCAGGTAATTAAAATGATTTGCCGATTTTCCGTTATTTGTTTGAATTGAGTTAATAATAATAATAATTGATATTGCTTTAACAGCGGTAACCAAGACAGTAAATCTATACATCCTGTTAAATGTAGATTGGCTATGTTACCGCATATACGAAGCATTCATGCACAAACTGAATCGGATTCTGTGAACACATCAGAGACATAAAATGTCACGGAAATTAAATTCTAAGTGCAACACTTCTCAACTTATAGCCATGAAAGGTTAACGAATCAGCCGTCGCTAATGCCATCGCACTTCCGCTTCAGGCACTTCATAGCCTACACCTAGGCTTGGCTAACCGGCTGAACCTTAGCTCTTCGTTGACTTGCCCTGCACAAGTGTCCTCCAGGCACCAGACTAGGAAGCGCTCTATGCAAAGTGCGACGGTATTCCCGTTTTTTATTGATTTTTATTATTTTACGATTATAACATAATTGTTACATAGGAAGCATTAAGTTAACGTCAGGATATAAATGTTAACAGTAATAGCAAGCAGTCGATTCATCATTAACAATGGAAATTTGATATTACCGTGTATATCGATTAAACAAGATACCAGGAAATGCATACAGTATTGCTGACGAAACCGAAGAAACGAAGCTTGTTCAAACAAAATTAAAATGTACGAGGGCTGTCCCAGAAGTACCAGACCTGACAAAGAAAACACAAATATGTTGGGATAAAAACATCTTTATTTCTCTACATAGTGTCCTTTCAGCTCGCTACACTTTTCCCAGCGATGTTCAATAGCTTCGATACCCTTGCCCTATTTATAGTGAGAACCGTCGAGTTCTTCAAAATAATCAACTGCAAACTCTACCTCTTCATTGTTGGCAAATCTTTTACCACCAAGCCATTTCTTCAACTTTGGAAACAGAAAATGATCAGAGGGGGCTGTAACGCATTGATTTTGGCCATGGCGATAATGGATTTGCGAACTGGTGCATTGTCTTGATGAAACAGAACTTTCTTTTTCGCTAAATGCGGCCGTTTTTGCTTGATTTCAACATTCAAACGCTGTAATAAGTGTGCGTAATACTCGCCATTGATTGCTTTTCCTTTTTGAAGATAATCAATGAAAATTATCCCACGCGCATCGGAAAAAACTGACGCCATGATCTTACCTGCAGAATGAAACTGTCTTCACCTTCTTTGGAGCCAATTCTCCCCTTTCAATCCACTGTTTGGCTGTTCCTTCGTCTCAGGTGTGACGTGATGTACCCATGTTTCATCCATGGTTATGAATCACGCAAAACCTCGGCTTTATTGCAGCGAAACATCACCAAACACTCGACTGAAACATCCTCACGACGCTGCTTTTGTTCCACTGAGAATAAACGCGGCACCCATCTTGCGCACACTTTCTCATGTCTAAATTTTCAGTTTGTGGCGATGTACAGCACTTTTTGAAATGCCTATGATGTCTGCTAGCTCGCGCACTTTCATTTGACGGTCATCCAATACCATTTTGTGGATTTTCTTCACAATTTCTGGCGTGGTCATCTCATTTGGTCGACCACTGCGATGTTCGTCTTGGCAGCTCGTACGGCCTCGCTTAAACTCTGCCACCCAATATTTTACTGTTGTAAACGAAGGGGCAGACTCCCCCAGAGTAGAATCTAGCTCAGCTTTAATATTAGTTGGACTAAGGCCTTTCAGATGAAAGTATTGTAACGATAGCCAGTTTATCCATATTTACAAATTCGCTGAGAGAATTCACTATTAATTGCTGCCAAACCTCTGGGACTGCCCTCGTACTGTATGTAATTTGCGCTTGAAGGGTAGAAAACATCGATAGTACTTTTTGTTTACACATAACAGATGAAAATCTTCTGAGTTCTCGTATATTAGTGGTCTCAGTGGCTTACGTTTGGGAAACTTTCTATAAAAGATCGTATTATATAAGCTTCCAACTATTAACCAATCGTGACTGTTTTAACGAGAATTTGAGGTCCATGCTCCATTTTCGCTGAACAATTACTCCACCTAATCTACGATCAGGTACGATAAACACATATGCAGTCGAAGCAAGCGGTAAATCCAGACGAGAACATGACGTCTGAAATATTTTAGCCTAGCTACGAAACAGGTGACAAATCAAGTTATTAGTTTGACAGGCCATGCCTGAGAACACCGAAGCACACAGGATGATTGGAATAAATCTCAACAATTTTGTCAAGGAGAGTTTATGAACTGGGAAAGTAAAAAACAACATGGCAGATCTGCTGCAGGATCGGTAGTCAAGAGGTAAGGAGAGGGTGCGTGGACGAATTGATGATTTAAGTAACTCGGTCCGTGGAGTTTCGATGTTAATGATGACGCCCTTTATGACTAAGCAACTTATTTACACGCACATTTTCATTTTCATATCCTCGCTTGTTCTCCCATAGTACTATCCAACCACACAAAATATTTAATTTTCGCGTCGGAGGCCAAACTCGCGGACTGTTCGTAATAAACGTCTGTTATTACAAAGTTCGCGTTTCTCAGATCAAATGCACGACACTTCATCACTGCTGTTAATAGCATTGACTCGCAATCTGTCTTTGCGGCCCACAGAACCTTGAGTGATCTTACTCATGGATGTAAGACTTTGCCGTATACCTAAGGTTTGTTTCTCCCACTAAGTCTCGTGACGCATTTCTTTAATATTACTCCTCGAACCTAGGGGTATATTCCCAATTTGTACCACCTTATAGGTTTTGTTTACTACAATCCGATTATCCCTTTATATTCATCACGTTAGTATCGTTAAGTGCGTTTTATATCTTCAGGTTTTAATATTGTAAAGTTAAAATCAAGTACCTGGGGTATTAGTAATGTAATCTGATGGCGTCTTTGCTGCAGCCGCAAGCGATGAGATTTCTTCTTAGTACCGGGTATGACCTCGAGGAGGGTTAAATATATAAAAAAGAATTCGTGAGACTTGCGTGTTAGAAGTGAAACTTCTTAGGTTCTAGCATTTGTTGATGATTTTAGTATTTCACAATTAGGAAATAGTTATGTCGAATTTGACTGAAGAAAATGTCTCTCTTAATTAAATGAAATATTTCTTTTACTCGTCAATTTCCATTATCTCATACTCTTAAAAAAGAAATTATGGGTTTATGATGGCTGAAGTACGATACAAATAATTTAGACTGCATATTTTCTAAATAACAGAATACTGCATCCATGGTAGTGGCTGATCTGGTTGTAGACTGAGCTTTGTCAGTGTTCAATTTCAACTTCAATTTTTCATCCAAAAATCTTATCTTCGTTTGAGTTGAAGTTGATGTTGAAATCACCACTCGTAATCATTGGTATTTTGTCCAGATCTTTTTCCAATAATACTGCACCTTCAATAGTGTAGGGCAATAGGACTATGAATGAGTTCAATGATATCGTTAACTCTTGCATTGTTTGATATAGCTAATGTACTGGTTCCCCATGCTACGTATTAACACAGTACACGCGGCGCGTGCGCGTAGACTTATCTTTCTTCTCAACTGCCGGTTGTACACTATCAGGCCAACTCATGCGTTTCACTTTTCGTCTGATTCAGGCTAATTTGCTCTACCGCACCTAAAGAAGTTTCACTTCAGTAATATAACTCCGAATATAGGAGTAATGGTTAGTGACTTTCGCCCTATCCTATTTCATTATTAAAACTTTATAACACACGTGTACTTAATACCTCCATGTAACACAATGCCAATTGTGAAAGACGAAGCTAAAACAGGCAATTTTTTGAAATAAAAGCTTCGTTTTTTCATTGCTGTACTTTGTTCAATTTCGTGACAGCGCTCATCTTATCTTCTACTTGTGGCACACCTCATATATCTGAAGCTGCCCACTTGCTCCACTGCCTCATATGGAATTTGCAAAACTATATTTTGCTTCCAATAACCGTATCTTTTGTACTTTTGCATTTATCTAAACCACTTGGTCCTCACCGCTGGCGATTACCTCCATAAACATCCTTTGGTATCCTTTTCTCTTCTGTTAACTGCTAAATTGTCAGCAAATCTTTATGAATTTCTTCTCCTAGGTCTGATACTGCTGTTACTACCACTGCTTCCTGTTCTTGAAACAGTTCTTTACCAAATAAGAGCATCTCTTTGTGGGTGCAGACGTACAAACTGCTAAATGGTGAAGACAGTTTAGAAACGAATTAAAAAGGATTGGGATTTTTACAGACTGGATTGATAAAAAATTATGTATTTTATAAACATATTTTATTGCCTTGTTTCTCGTGAGAGTCATCTGCAGTTGGCCTCTCTGTGCTTCTTACAAGGTATTTTTGTTTGGAAATCTTCCCATTTTTAGATCACATGTACCCATTCACACCCACGCTTAAGAACCTTGATCTTGAAGGCAGCTGGTCATTTTCGTCTGTTGCCTCTTGACGCCAAGAGTTCGGTCGTAAATTCTCCTAAAATAATCCTTTGCTCTTTTTGACATGGATGATTCTGTCTGCGGTTCCGATGCATACCTACTATCCCCAGAAATCCATATCGATGAGTATGTATGTTAATGCAGAAAATATTAGTATCTTACATAGAAAAGCACTTTCTAAGAAGAGTAGGTTTTACGAAACGAACCAAGCTACTATGAAGTTTTGGACTTATTTTCATATTTAATAGTACAGTGTCTGAAATTTATTATCAAAATTATTTATAAGTTTATATATTATTTTGAGTTTTTCAAAGCCAAATTTGCACTCAAATTTGCTTACTTACTCAATATGCTTTAACGAAATTATTTTTAGAGAAAAATTCACAAATGTTTACGTGATATAAATGTTATGAAGCAAAAACAATTATGTTTTTTAAATGTTATAGTTTTCCTTATTGGCATTTGTATCGCGACTTTCCAATTATTTACAGAACAATAATGCAGCAGAACAATGCATAAGTAATACAGAAGAACGGAATTATAACATTATACAGAGATGTTATTTTGCTCTTCCCACATGTGATAAGAGCTATTGTAGGCAGTTCAGTTTATCTTCTCGCTACTCATTGCTCACGGCCTTCGCTGCGACTTGACACAACCCAGGCTAAGGCTAGACGTGATTGTATGTACAACTAGTTCGATGCTGGTCTTGAAATGTACTGTGTTGTGAAATATAAAGAGAAAAATTGGAGTGTTTTTATGCAGATTAGTGATCATTTATGTGTTTGATGTAGCAATGAGACACAGAACTGCAGACCTTTTTTTTTTCTCAAGAAAATTCTTTCAAAGAAAATTCACAAATTCCGCTGTTCCTTCTAAGACAGTAGTACACGAATTGGCAGAGGAACTAAAAAGCACCGAGTCAGTTTCAATTAAAGTTCATGGAGAAAACGGCAGAAAAATAGAATGACATCTGTGCCTGCTAAGAAGCTATAAGAGAAGCAAGTGCATGCGTCAAAATCTTCTGCTGATGTCAAACAACTTCTCCAATATAATCATATAAAATCCTTGTTGACCACAGACCAGCGCCAGAAAATTTGGAAAGATAATTAATTTTCGTAGTTGGTTTCGGAAGGCCGTTCACTCTCGAGGCCTGGTTTCACAGCAGAGAACTTCTGGGATTCGTAAATCCGGCTGTTAAATGGGAGTCTGGTGTGCTCAGTGCATAGAGAATAATTACCTTACTTTATATTTTACGAAACATTTAACTTAGCGAGATAATTGACTCCTTTTTTCACTTTTTTATTTCTTTCTTTAGTGAGTAAGCTTTTGTGTGCTCTTAGATCCTCTTATGTGAATCCATTTGATGTTCATCTCAGAGTAACTCCGTGAAAACAATAGCGTTTCATACCACAGAGGAGTTGGAAAAAGATTAGGAACATTTTACACGAGAAACACCAGTTTTCCAGGAACACATTCAGAAGATACGAGGAATGTGTACCACCAAGCGGTCATTTCGAGAAAATAGTTTAAGTAAAGGTAGTGCTAAAATTAACCGACGATTGCCTCATCACAATAACAGAAAGAGACCGTACGAGCAGCGGAGTCTTGTCTCACACTAAAACAATCTCCCGGTGTATCTTTGTATAAATATGTAATTTTTAATACATCTTAAATTTAGAGTGCTCTGTAATGTCTGTATCAGTAATGTTAAGTTTCTTACGATTAGGTGCGCTTTACTCGGAAATGATATAGGATACAAACATAAGATTGTTTTAGAAATTGTTTATTAGTCTTAGATGTATAAAGGGCTAAGAGGGTTTAGACTTTATGAATATTACCGTTCTTTTAACCCTTTTACTGCTGAGGTATTAGCAAGCACACAGAACCTCCTTGCTGAGTTAATTTAAGTAAACATTAATTTGTATATTCTATATAATATCGTGCAGAATTAACATAAAATATCCTGAAACACCCACCTAAGTTGTTGTAGATGACTGCTGATGTCACACGTTTAAAACATAAAGTTTAAAATAGAAAATACCACATGCAACACACTTTACAAAGGGTTGTCCATTGGCCAAAAAAAGAAACTATTAATGGAAGCTTTTATACAACGCTCTAAATGTTGTATCTTACCTTTTAAAGCTCCCTTTTCCAAAATATTAAGGAACAGAAATTTATTAACAATTCAGTGGTGTACAAGTTTTCATTTATAAAGAATTCTTTCTACAAGTATGAAGCAGATATGGCTATAAATTATGCAGATTAAGCAATTACAACCTTTACATAGTACGTTTAAAATCTAACTTGGGTATGATAGATTTCGAAGCAGCGGTGTAAACATAAACTCACTCCACATTTGACACACATGTCTCTTTTCTTTTTTTTCTGGCCAAGGACGGTGTTGGAGCATACATGACATCTTCTGGCAGGCTTTCTTTTGTTTGGTGTTGCTGGTATAAGGGAAATAAAATGTCTTTCAGTCAGTCCTACGGGTTGTTCTCCAGATACCCCCCAGGGGCTCACCTTATGTGAGTACGGGTGTTGGCGTACCCGGGGGTTCCCGAGCCGATCATCGCCATCATCATCCTTCCACCCCCGTCCGGTCGAAGTGGGTTCGTTCTCGTGACCGGGGGACACAAGGTAGGCTCTCGTGCGTTCTTAGCATTACATTCATACCCCGCCTCGCCATCGTTTCTTTCTTCTCCTTACACACATTTCGCCCCACGCCCATTCATTTACACATCTCTGTTCCTTCGCCGGCCTACCTTGCGTACGAAACGCCCACACAGTTTTAGTTTCTTTTATCTTTCTTTTAATCCTCCGTGGACACAGCCTGACGGATACCCGCGCACCAGATGCGCAGCTGGGTGAGTGGGTAATGGCGTCATCCCCACCACCCGGGGTCGTCCTGTAGGGTGTGTTCGTATCCGCTGTTCAACTGCAGTCCCGCGGGGGGCCATTGCATGAGCTGCTGACTTCTGACGGCGATTGGGTCCCTCTGTCTATGTTCTGGGAGGTGTGACCCTGGGGTGAGTCTGGTATAGATAGGCCACTCACCCAAGCCGGGGTAACGCCCGGGAAGTCAGAGCCCGAGGTCGGAGACGGTTGCAATGGTGGAGGATTTTTTCGCTATGGAGCACCCTTTCTCCATTGTTAACAAGCGCCGCAAAGTTTTAGTAACAGAAGTAGCACCGCCAACAGCTGGTTGTTACTTAGTAATTACCCGTACCGAGGAAGGTCAAACTTTCGAGAAGGTGAACCCTTTTGTTATCCAAAAGGGCATTGATTCAATTGCTGGTCCGGTTCTTTCCTGCACTCGGCTTCGTAATGGTTCGTTGTTAGTGCAAAGCAAGTCCGAGGCACAAAGTAAGTCCTTGTTGAGCGCCACGCTTCTCCACGGTTATCCCATCCGTGTTGAGAAGCACCGTACCTTGAATTCCTGTCGAGGCGTCATCACCACCCATAGCCTCGATGGTATGTCGGACGAAGAGCTAGTGGAATATCTTTCCGACCAAAAGGTAACGGCAGTTCATCGAGTGCAGGCTAAACGCGACGGAGTATTGGTACCAACTCGTACCCTGTTTATAACATTCGATGGCGTCGATCTGCCCACGAGCATTTCCGCAGGGTACGAACGGATTTCTGTGAGGCCTTATGTTCCTAGACCTCTGCGTTGTTTTAAATGCCAACGTTTTGGGTATACGCAAGTCTCCTGTAAGAGTGCCGTTAACATCTGTGCAACATGTAGCCAGCCCTCACACGAAGGTGCCTGTTCAACAGCCCCCGTCTGCGTCAATTGCAAAGGGTCACATTCTGCTTCCTTTGGTGACTGTCCGCGCTTTTTGGACGAGAAGGCGATCCGGGTAAAGGAAAAACTCTCCTTCGCCGAAGCCCGGAGGCGTTACCATGCGCGCCAACCTTCACTCCTGCGATCTGGTACATTTAGTTCTGTTGTTGCCTCGCCAGTACCCCGGAAGGATGCAGAGACTCAAACTTGGACCATGACTGCATTGACCGCCACTACCACCCAGCCGTCCAAGCCTATTACTGTTACCAAGCCCTATAAACCTGGTCCAAAATCTATGAAGTCACAAGCTCCTGAGAAGAAATCGAAGCAGAAATATCGCAGGGAAGATTTTTTAAAAGACCCTCCGCGTGCGCGCGGCAAGCCAAGTTCACCTTCTCCTCCTCGGAGGTCGCAGTCCCAGGAAGCTCCTGGGACAAGCCGCGCTCAGCGGCCCCCTTCACCTGTTGCCACCCAGATCCGATATCGGCGCTGGAGTCGGTTTCTGGCTCTGAGCGCGTGGGCCCTCCCCTCAAGGAGGCTATGGAGTCTGACCAAATCCATACAAAAAGCCCGAGCCCAAAGGTTAAGCAAAAGATTATTTTAAGCCGCCCTTCTAAGTAGACAGTTTATCCCTTTTATTCATGGCTATCCTGAGCTGGAATTTACGTGGTGTTCGATCGCATAGGGCGGAACTGCAACTTTTATTGCGTTCTCATTCACCTATGGTCGTATGTTTGCAGGAGACCAAGCTTCGCCCTCAAGACCCTTTCGATCTCCGAGGGTACACTCCGGTTCGCTACGATCTTGAACCGGAGGAGGGCGCTCCTGCCCATGGAGGTGTCATGTTGTTAGTGCGTAACGACGTTTATTTTCAAACTCTCCCTCTTACGTCCGACTTGCAAGCTGTTGCCATTAGATTGCAGTTACCCGGTTTTTTCTTTTCTGTTTGTTCTGTGTATTCACCTCCATCGTCTCCCCTCGCTCCCGCGGACACTCGAGCTCTTCTGTCCGCTCTCCCAACACCAGTTCTTCTGTTGGGAGATTTTAATGCCCATCACCCACTATGGGGTTCGCCAAGGGCTTGTGTGAGGGGAACTCTTCTTTCCGACATTTTTTACCAGTTCAATCTTTCAATCCTCAATACAGGTGAGCCTACTTTTATTTCTGATTCTTCTGGTACATTCCCACACCTGGACATTGCCGTTTGCTCACTCCAGCTTGCTAGTCGTCTGCAGTGGAACGTCGTCGCTGACACCTACTCCAGCGTCCATTGCCCCTGCATCGTTTCTCTTCTGTTACACCACGTACAACATTCCAGAGTTCCTACCTGGATATTCCCAAAAGCCGACTGGAGTTTGTATTCCAGCCTCGTGCATTTTGACGACCAGCCCTTCACCGACATTCACCAACTAGTGCAGCACCTTAGGCCTACGATTTTCTCTGCCGCCGAGCGCGCAATTCCCCGTTCATCCTCTCAACCTCGGCGACCACCTGTTCCGTGCTGGAACGAGGATTGTCGGGACGCCGTTCGCGCCCGTAGGACTGCACTTAGGGTGTTTCGGCGACACCCTACACTTGATAATTTGCTGATTTTTAAACAATCGCGCGCCAAGGCTCGTCGCATTATTCAGGATAGCAAGAAGGCGTCGTGGACTCGTTTTGTCGAGTCTTTTAATCGCTTTACGCCTTCATCTGTTGTTTGGGATAAACTTCGTCGCTTCTCAGGTAAAGTGTCGCATTGTACTGTTTCTGGCCTTCAGGTTTCTAATGCCACCATAGTGTTTCCGGCTGCCATCGCTAACACTCTGGGATCTGCCTTTGAGGCGGTTTCCAGTTCAGACCATTATTCCGCCGGCTTTCGCTCTATTAAAGACCGGCTGGATTCTGCACCATATAATTTTCGGTCTGCTAACACTGAATGTTATAGCGAACGTTTTATAATGAGGGAGCTGGAGCACGCTCTTCATTGCTCTAGGCACTCCGCTCCTGGCCCAGATGACATTCATGTCCTGATGTTAAAGCACCTTTCAGCCGACAGTAAACTCTTTCTCTTACAGGTCTATAACCGTATTTGGCAAGACGGCTTTTTTCCTTCCGTTTGCGCGAAGCCACCATTGTCCCTATACTTAAGCCTGGGAAGGATCGCCAACTTCCTTCCAGCTACCGCCCTATCTCCCTCACCAGTTGCATTTGCAAGGTGATGGAGCGCATGATTAACGGGCGGTTGACATGGTGGCTTGAGTCTCAGAAACTTCTAGCAAACGCTCAGTGCGGATTTCGTCGCTATCGCTCTACCGTCGACCATCTGGTGTCCCTGTCGACGCAGATTATGAATGGATTTCTGAGAAAGTGTCAAACCGTGGCTGTGTTTTTTGACCTGGAGAAAGCTTATGACACTTGTTGGAGGGGCGGCATTTTACGCACACTTTACGCATGGAATATCCGCGGTCGTCTTCCCATATTTCTTCGGGAGTTTATGACGGACCGCGTGTTTCGTGTACGTGTGGGCACGGTTTTATCTAGTCGTTTTATTCAAGAGAACGGAGCACCCAGGGCTCGGTACTTAGTGTCACACTTTCTGCAGTTGCTATCAACCCCATTGTTGATTGTATTCCACCTGGCATTTCATCGTCCCTTTTTGTTGATGATTTTGCCATTTATTGTAGTTCACGGCGGACTTGTCTATTCTAACGCCGTCTCCAGAGGTGTATCGACCGTCTCTACGCCTGGAGTAACGCCAACGGCTTTAATTTCTCCGCCGAGAAATCCGTCTGCATCAACTTCTGGCGCCGGAAATATTTCCCTCCGCCCTCTCTCCATCTTGGGCCGGAGGTGCTTCCGTTTGCAGACGAGGTGAAATTTTTGGGGTTGATATTTGATCGAAAGTTGAGCTGGACTTCTCGCGTATCCTTTTTAAAAGCAAAGTGTGACCGTTCTCTTAATATTTTACGTGTTTTAAGTGGCACATCCTGGGGAGCTGATCGGACCGTCCTTCTGCGTCTTTATCGCTCTTTGTTCCGATCCAAACTTGATTACGGGTGCATTGTCTTTTCATCGGCACGTCCATCTGTGTTACGTCCTTTGAATCCCATTCATCATCGTGGTATTAGAGTCGCTACAGGGGCCTTTCCAACTAGCTCCGTGCCCAGTCTTTACGCTGAGGCTGCAGAGCCTCCGCTGTCCTTCAGGCGTGATCTGCTCCTGTGTAGCTATGCCTGTCGACTCTCTAGCTTGCCTGACCACCCGTCCTTCGCGGCATTTTACGAGGATTCACTTGACCGGCAATATTAAGTTAGCTCCTCTGCTTTGCTCCCTCCAGGGGTTCGATTTCGTCAGCTTCTTCGGCATTTGGACGTTACGCCAGCGCCGACCCTTTCAAGGGGGGAAACGCTTTTTCCTCCATGGTTGCGCACTGAGGCCCTCTGTCACCTTGGGTTATCGTTGATGCCGAAGAGTGACACCCCTTCTTCAGTATTTAGCTCAGCGTTTTTAGAACTTAAGTCGCAATTTGGGGACTTTGATTTTATCTTTACTGATGGATCTAAGACTGATGCTGGAGTAGGATGTGCCTTTTTTGTGGTGGAAATAGTTTTACGTTTCGTTTACCTGGACAATGTTCAATTTTTACCGCCGAACTTTTTAGCATTTATCAATCTGTTTTATACATTCAGCGGCACGACTTACGGCACTGTTTTATTTGTACGGACTCTCTGAGTGCCCTTCAGAGTATTAATGCGCTGTACCATTACCACCCACTCATACAGCGCATTCATGACCTGCTCCACTCGCTTGGTGTCTCTGGCACCAGCATCTCCTTCATGTGGATCCCAGGTCATGTGGGCATCTCAGGTAATGAGTCTGCCGACGCCGCTGCCAAATCGGCGATTTTATTACCCAGATTTTTTACATCTGTTGTTCCCTTGTCAGATTCATGTGTTATTTTACGGCGCCGCATCCTCTCGCGCTGGCGCGATGAGTGGACGGCCCTCCGGGGGAACAAGTTGCGGGAGGTTAAGCCTTTCCCGTTGATCTGGGGTTCCTCTTCTCGTTCGTGTCGTCGGGAAGAGGTAGTTTTAGCTCGTTTAGGGATTGGACATTGTGTTTTTAGTCATAGGTATTTGCTCAGTGGTGACCCCGCACCACTGTGTGGGCGGTGTGACGTTCCCTTAACGGTGCGTCACATTTTAACAGAGTGTCAAGTTTTAGGTGCATTGCGTGCTCGTGTGGGTCTGCCTGTTGGCCTAGCCAACATTTTGGCAGACGACACGCGTGCTGTAGAATGTGTTTTACGTTTTATTCATGACAGTGATTTTAATCTGCGCATTTAATGCGTTGAGCGTCCTTTAGCTTAGTAATTTTATTTTGTCTGTTTGTTATGGGGACTCTAATCCCCAGTGGACAAAAGGCGCTCATGTCCCTCGCATTCTACAGTCCTTGACACGTTTTAATCTTTTATTGCCTATGCTTTTAGTGTGTTCGTTTTTAGGATTGTTGTATTGTTTTTAGCTTTTGTACATCGCGGGTTTGTGTCCCGTTTTTAATTATGCGGTTGTTTTATATTTTGACTATATTTTATACATTGTTAGGGCGCTGATGACCTTAGTAGTTTAGCGCCCTTAAACCGTATCTCATCATCACACCTCTGTTGTTCCCTCGTCAGATTTGTTTATTGTTTTACGTCGCCGCATCCTCTTGCATTGGAGCGATGAGTGGACGGCCCTCCGGGGGAACAAGTTGCGGGAGGTTAAACCTCTCCCGTTAGTCTCGGCTACCTCTTCCCGTGCCTCTCGTCGCTAAGAGGTAATTTTAACACGTCTTCGTATCGGACATTGCAATTTTTAGTCATAAGTATTTGCTGATTGGTGACCCCACACCACTCTGTGGGCAGTGTGATGCGCCCTTAACGGTGCGTCACATTTTAGAAGAGTGTCAGGTTTTAGCTCCATTGCGCGTTCGTGTTGGTCTGCCAGTTGGCATAGCCAACGTTTTGGCAGACGACGCGCGTATTGTAGAATGTGTTTTACGTTTTATTAGTGACAGTGATTTTAATCTGCGCATTTGATGCGTTGAGCGCCCTTTAGCCTTGTTATTTTATTCTGTATGTTTTAATAGGGACTCTACTTCCCAGTGGACATATGGCGCTCATGTCCCTCGCATTCTACAGTTCTTGACACGTTTTACTTTTTTATTGCTTATGCTTTTAGTGTGTTAGTTTTTGCGATTGTTGTCTTGATGTTTTTAGCTTTTGGACATAGCGGGTTTGTGTCCCGTTTTTAATTATGCGGTTATTTTATATTTTTTACTTTATATTTTATACATTGTAAGGGCGCTGATGACCTTAGTAGTTTAGCGCCCTTAAACCGCATCTCATCATCATCCTAGACCTTGCTCTTCAAATGTTCCCACAAGAAAAAAAAATCATACGTTGTTAGATGCGCTTTTTAATATCCGCTTGTAACTGCTACTTACACGTAGCTGTAGCGCCAATTTCCGTGTAGACTTCTTTGGGCTTTGAGGAATTCTCTGCCGAATCTTCTCTATTAACTTCAGGTGTACGAACTGAAGGAATTGTTTCTCGTTTTACATTCTGCACAGATCCCTTAGCGCGCCATTTTTAACCAGTTTCTATATTGCACTTTTTGCCGCTAGTTTATACCCGGAAACTTGTCCCGAAAATTTAGTTGGTTTACTTAATCCAATCTGTTTTCACATTCGGTTCCACAATTTGAACTCTTTCTTGTATCGAGAGAGTCATTTTCCAGAATGCGAACAGCAATGTGTATATGAACTGATGAAAAAGAAAAACTGAAATAATGACAGGAGAATGCCAGGTATAGATAATTCATATTGTATAAATTTGCCCATTTTTGTAGCTCGATTCAATTTTAAGGGGGCAAGGTATTCTGAAATGTTCAAAAATCACATTTTTTGTTTTAGGCACTAATAAGGTCTATTATTTCCATTCACTCATTATCTGTTTACTCTCCTCTTATGTAGGACTTACACCCCCAGGACTTACAGGCGGGTGCCTGGGGTCACAGGCCCGTCGAGGAGCAGACACTCATGGATCAGACAGAACATCCAGGGTGGGTGATCAGCCCGATGCTTGGTATGGGATGAAGGAAGTAGATGAAACGAATTGGTGGTGAAATGGATGAAAGGAAAGGTGATGATGGAGAACCCGGAGAAAACCCGCCCAGACGCCGCTTCGTCCACCACAAATCTTACATGCAGGTCCCTGGGATAGAACCCGGGCCGCTTCGGTGGGAGGCGAGCGGTCTAACCACTCGGCCACGGCGCCGCCTCCTATTATTTCCAGTTTCAGAAAAATATATACTTTTGGGGGTTTATGAGGTTTTTAAGACATTTAAATGTTAAGTCTTCATTCCTTTAAAGCTGTCATGAGGATTTTTCTATCATTCCAACAAATGACTATATCATGCCCAGCGAGCAGTTCAGCAAATAACAAAATAGGCTAGGACCAAGAGAAGCCAATTAGAAAAGCTGAAGCAACCCAGCGGTGATTATGACCTTTGGAATGTACTGAAGTGCATCAAAATTTTAATGCTAACTTTAAATTCAGTTTTCTCAAAACAACATTTTTGAATACTTATGTACCTTTTTCTCAGAAAGTATGAGAGGTATAGAGAGCTGACATTTTCAGTACATGTATACAACACATAGTTAAACTTTCTGAAACACAATCATAATTTTATAATGTATGTTAGTGATATTATGAAAGCAAAAACATTGCACATTTTTACTTTTTTAAGGTTCAGAGATAGCTGGTTGTACTAAGAACAAGAATGCAAAATTGTGATTCTGTATTGCAAGTAGTATCAGAGAAAAAGGTACAAGAATTCACATGTTTTAAGAGAAATTTTATTATTTTTCTGCTGAACGAAATAATTTTTTACGCACTCAACCACATAAGTAACAATGCAAACAACCACCTGAAATATTTGTCGTGATTTATAGAATAATTCGTAAAAATTTCAGGACAAACCAAACAGAACTTTAAGAGCTGTGGTAATTTAACACACTTAAGGTATAATTTCTATGCCTTCAGACTACCTTGTCCCCATAACGACCGATTTTAACGAAATGTATGTTAATACACAACGGAAATATAACATTTGGATTCAAACGGGAGACGTGTGACTTTTATCTGCGCCACCGTGTATTTAACGTGTACCATGATTGAGGATACAGCTTTTGCAGCCACCGCTGTCTGGGCAGCTCAGGATAGCCATGAATAAAGGGGATAAACTGTCTACTTAGAAGGGCGGCTTAAAATAATCTTTTGCTTAACCTTCGGGCTCGGGCTTTTGGTATGGAGTTGGTCAGACTCCATAACCTCCTCGAGGGGAGGGCCCACGCGCTCAGATCCAGAAACCGATTCCAGCGCCGAGAATCGGTTCTGGGTGGCAACGGGTGAAGGGGGCCGCTGAGCGCGGCTTGTCCCAGAAGCATCCTGGGACTGCGACCTCCGAGGAGGAGGAGAAGGTGAACTCGTCTTGCCGCGCGCACGCGAACGGTCTTTCAAAAAATCTTCCCTACGAAATTTCTGCTTCGATTTCTTCTCAGGGGCTTGTAACTTCATAGACTTTGGACCAGGTTTATGGGGCTTGGTAACAGTAGCTGACTTGGACAGAGAGTTTCCCCTTTACCCGGATCTCCTGGATCGCCTTCTCGTCTAAATACCGCGGACAGGTGGCAAATGAAGCAGAATGAGACCCTCTGCAATTTACGCAGACGGGGGCAGATAAACAGGTACCATCGTGTGAGGGCTCACCACAAGAGGCACAGATGGAAACGGCACTCTTGCAAGAGACTTGCGTATGCCCAAAACGTTGGCATTTAAAACAACGCAGAGGTCTAGGAATATAAGGCCTCACAGATATCCGTTCGTACCCTGCGGAAATGCTCGTGGGCAGATCGACGCCATCAAATGTTAGAAACAGGGTACGAGTGGGTACCAATACGCCGTCGCGTTTGGCCTGCACTCGATGAACTGCCGTTACCTTTTGTTCGGAAAGATATTCCACTAGCTCTTCGTCTGACATACCATCGAGGCTATGGGTGGTGATGACGCCTCGATAGGAATTCAAGGTACGGTGCTTCTCAACACGGATAGGATAACCGTGGAGAAGCGTGGCGCTCAACAAGGACTTACTTTGTGCCTCGGACTTGCTTTGCACTAACAGCGAACCATTACGAAGACGAGTGCAGGAAAGAACCGGACCAGCAATTGAGTGAATGCCCTTCTGGATGATAAAAGGGTTCACCTTCTCCAATGATTGTCCTTCGTCTGTACGGGTAATCACTAAGTAACAACCAGCTGTTGGCGGTGCTACTTCTGTTACTATAACTTTTCGCCGTTTGTTGTTAATGGTGCTCCATAGCGAAAAAAATCCTCCACCATTGCAACCGTCTCCGACCTCGGGCTCTGACTTCCCGGCCGTTACCCCGGCTTGGGTGAGTGGCCTATCTATACCAGACTCACTCCAGGGTCACACCTCCCAGAACATAGACAGAGGGACCCAATCGCCGTCGGAAGCCAGCAGCTCATGCAATGGCCCCCTCCGCGGGACTGCAGTTGAACAGCGGATACGAACACATACCCTACATGACGACCCCGGGTGGTGGGGATGACGCCATTACCCACTCACCCAGCTGCGCACCTGGTGCGCGGGTATCCGTCAGGCTGTGTCCACGGAGGATTAAAAGAAAGATAAAAGAAACTAAAACTGTGTGGGCGTTTCGGATGCAAGGTAGGCCGGCGAGGAAGAAAAAGAGATGCGTAAATGAATGGACGTGGTGCGAAATGTGCAGAAGGAAAAGCGAAGAAAGAAACGATGGCGAGGGGCGACATGATATGAAATGCACAGAACGCACGAGAGCCTACCTTGATTCCCCCGGTCACGAGAACGAACCCACCTCGACCGGACTGGGGTGGAAGGATGATGATGGCTATGATTGGCTCGGGTACCCCGGGTGCGCCTAACTCGTACTCACAAAAGGTGAGCCCCTGGGGGGGACGTGGAATGAAATGCACAGAACGCACGAGAGCCTACCTTGAGTCCGGTCACGAGAACGAACCCACCTCGACCGCACGGGGATGAAAGGGTGAAAATGGCTATGGATGGCTCGGGTACCCGGGTGCGTCTAACCCGTACTCACAAAAGGTGAGCCCCTGGGGGGGGGGGAGAAGGTGAACTCGTCTTGCCGCGCGCACGCGAAGGGTCTTTCAAAAATTCTGCTTCGATTTCTTCTCAGGGGCTTGTGACTTCATAGACTCTGGACCAGGTTTATAGGGTCTGGTAACAGTAGCTGACTTGGACGGCCGGATGGTAGTTGCGGTCAATGTAGTCATGATCCAAGTTTGAGTTTCTGCATTCTTCCGGGGTACTCGCGAGGCAACAGAACTAAATGTACCAGATCCAGGAGTGAAGGTTGGCGCGCATGGTAACGCCTCTGGGCTTCGGCGAAGGAGAGTTTCTCCTTTACCCGGATCTCCTGGATCGCCTTCTCGTCTAAATACCGCGGACAGGTGGCAAATGAAGCAGAATGAGACCCTCTGCTATTTACGCTGATAAACAGATACCATCGTGTGAGGGCTCACCACAAGAGGCACAGATGGAAACGGCACTCTTGCAAGAGACTTGCGTATGCCCAAAACATTGGCATTTAAAACAACGCAGAGGTCTAGGAATATAAGGCCTCACAGAAATCCGTTCGTACCCTGCGAAAATGCTCGTGGGCAGATCGACGCCATCAAATGTTAGAAACAGGGTACGAGTGGGTACCAATACGCCGTCGCGTTTGACCTGCACTCTTTTGTTCGAAAAGATATTCCACTAGTTCTTCGTCTGACATACCATCGAGGCTATGGGTGGTGATGACGCTTCGACAGGAATTCAAAGTACGGTGCTTCTCAACACGGATAGGATAACCGTGGAGAAGCGTGGCGCTCAACAAGGACTTACTTTGTGCCTCGGACTTGCTTTGCACTAACAGCGAACCATTACGAAGACGAGTGCAGGATAGAACCGGACCAGCAATTGAGTGAATGCCCTTCTGGATGATAAAAGGGTTCACCTTCTCAAATGATTGTCCTTCCTCTTTACGAGTAATCACTAAGTAACAACCAGCTGTTGGCGGTGCTACTTCTGTTACTATAACTTTTCGGCGCTTGTTGTTAATGATGGAGAAAGGGTGCTCCATAGCGAACAAAATCCTCCACCATTGCAACCGTCTCCGACCTCGGGCTCTAACTTCCCGGGCATTACCCCGGCTTGGGTGAGTGGTCTATCTATACCAATCTCACCCCAGGGTCACACCTCCCAGAACATAGACAGAGGGACCCAATCGCCGTCAGAAGCCAGGAGCTCATGCAATGGCCCCCCCGTGGGATTGCAGTTGAACAGCGGATACGAACACAAACCCTACATGACGACCCCGGGTGGTGGGGATGACGCCATTACCCACTCAACCAGCTGCGCACCTCGTACGCGGGTATCCGTCAGGCTGTGTCCACGGAGGATTAAAAGAAAACGTTAAAAGAAACTAGAAGTGTGTGGGCGTTTCGGACTCAAGGTAGGCCGGCGAAGAAGTAAAAGAGATGTGTAAATGTGTGGACATGGGGCGAAATGTTCGGAAATTGAGGAGAAGAAACGACGGTGAGGGGTGACATGTAATGAAATGCCCAGAACGCACGAGAGCCTACCTTGAGTCCCCCGGTCACGAGAACGAACCCACCTCGACCGGACGGGGATGAAGTGATGAAGATGGCGATGAGAGGCTCGGGAACACCCGGGTAAGCCAACACCCGTACTCACATAAGGTGAAACCCTGGGGGGAACTGTGTCTGATCATGAAACTTTACCAGGAGAGTGCTTGAGGCAACCAGAACCTAATACTTCAGAACACCATAGTGCAGCTTGAGGGTGCTATTCCTAATCTCGCTCCAGAAGATGCATCAACATCCAGTATGACCTCCCATGATGTGCAGCAAAAAGACCGCATCATAAGCACGGAAACAAAGCGGTTCTTTTAACTTCTCCACAGAATATAGAAGAAAGAAATAGGCTGCATCAGAGACGTAGATATCCGATGGAAACCAATGTCCTGCCTCAGTCAAACAAATATAGAACAAAAGATGCACGAAGGCGACTGTTGCCGTCATCTTCTGAAGACGAGGACCAGTTTGAGTGCATGCAAGAGCGAAATAACAGCGCATGTGCATTCTGTTTCTTAAAATAAGACGATCCTCGCTCAGAAAAAATTAGGCGACTGGACACAGTGTCAGGTAAAAGGGAAAGAATGGTACCACTTAGACTGTGTTGGCGCCAAAGGAAAGAAGAACTTCATTTGCGGGAAATGCAGGTTATGTGACTACTTTTCATACTTAACTGTAATTTTCATGAAGCAAACAATTGTTTGACCCGATTTAGACTGAATTCTTAGAGTAAATAGAGTCGTATAGAGAAGTATTATTAACTTCAGTGTTGTATCTATCCTTATTATTAAAATGTGATCATTGGTTTTTGTTACTTAAGGACTTAAGTAATCAAAAATGTATTCTTGTATTTATCAACATAAGTTTTGATCACTATTCTTTTTTTCTAACTTTTGAACCGGTTTGGATTAGGTTACCATAAAAGCCAGCACTTAATCTATCTGCCTTTTAATCATTTGCCAGTCTCCTGTTTACTCTTGTGTACCAATTGAAAAATGTGTTATAAATCCATTTCTAAAGAATATTTATAATGACAAGCAGAAGTCCATAGAAAAATAAATATTCTGTAAATGATTTGAGAATGGGTTGGAAAATATAATGATAATACGTAGAGAAAATCTGTAACTCTTAGATTTCAATCATTTTATTCAATAGAACAATTTTATCCGTAGCAATTTCATCTGTAGTTATATCCAGCTGTTTTGTTCTAGGTGTATTGTTTGCCTTCACAGACTGTACTCCGAAGCAGATTAGATTAGTGCAAATGAAAATGTATAAGGGGAGGGGCCTTGAGAGACGCCATCAGAACATGTGTAGTAAAGCAGAAGATTAAGTCAATTTAAACGGCATTGATCTTCACTTCAATGACGATAAAGGTGATATTACAGATAGATGATGACGAGCGAATAATTTAAGAACTTGATTATTGTACATCATTAATAATGCTATTAATCTAAACGTTTAGAAAACATTTTCATTAGTTTCCCAAAACTGGTTCAAACGAAATTTATGCACAAGTGCTTCTCAAACTTATGTACCTAACATTTCAAATCCATAGATGCAGCGGTTCGCCACAAGTTTAACTTTTGAAAATTTCGACTACGTACTTACGTACAGTGATTCGTGAGTCGCTTTACAACTACGGGAAAACAGAAAAAGCTACGTTAATAGGAACTCTGCAGTAGCAAATACACCTAAAAAGTATTGAACCCCATCCTGAACCAAATCCCAGCTGCGCACATACGTGCTGAGTTGAGATATATAAGTAAATCGATTTTATATCCAAATATTAGGATGCAGAAATTGGAATTAAAATGAGGATAGGATGTTTTGCGTATTCTAAGCAGTAAATGTGTTGTGATACGAGAATTAATGACCACTGTGAAGTAGTTATATTATCGTTGTAGGGCATGTAATTTCACCACAAAATACAGTTTCGGTTATGTTCTAAACTGGGATATATCGCACTAATTTGGAACCATTCAAATTTAGCACCGGAACGAAAACATGCCCCGATATTTAACATGGTTGTTACAAAATCACCTAAAGTACACCTTCTGTTGCTGTCACCTTTGACGATACTAAGACATGCGGCGTAAATACAGCGCTACCAGTATATGATTAGGAAGTACCTCGTTCCCACCAACCTAGAAAGAAGCTATTTTAACAAAGCTATTTTTGCTATTCGGTTTTACATTTATTTTTTAGCAAAGGAGGTTTAACACCCAAGCCACCCCCAGCCAAGCCTCTGATACAATGAAGCTTAATCACTGTCATTTAAAACATTAAAATCCAATTAAAAGTTTGGATCATCGGTGGAACATCAAGGGTCGTATTCATAGATTTCTCATTGGTCTGGACTATCTCCAGACTCATATGGTCCGGACCAAAGGCCGACCAAGTTTTTTATATTCATAGACAATAAAAGGACCTCGGACCAAGAAAGGCCGTGGATCAGCAAGGAGAAACAGTTACACGACGAAGAAAGGCAGTTCTGCGCATGCGCGATTTCCATCGAGTAGTAAACTAACCACTGTTACTCCCTAGTTTTTAACTTTCTATGGTCGTTTCACAGCTGTTTTTTCATCGGTTCAGCCAAAAGTGGAGATAACCAAAAAGCGTGCTTTAAAACGGTCGGAGGAAAATATATGTTTTCCTTAATACGAAAAATGGTGGATATTATGGAAAACAAATCGGTTTCGACAAATGCAAACGCCAAAAAAAAAAAAAAAAAGAGGCGGCATGGAGGGAGATAATACATATATAGGCAGTTTTGTGCATGATTCTAAGCTATTGCCAGCTCTCCCTTTTTGGAAACGTTCTTCCCCACCAGATTCAGAGTTTCAAGGCATTGTTAATCATTTTAATAGGAATTTCACTTGCTGGAATGTTAACTTTTAACCTTAAAATTACAGAATTAAAATCTCACCCTGGGTCTTAACCTAATAATGAAATATTTATTGTGCGATAGTATTTATACAGAAATAATTACCTGAGGAAATTCAGATATATCATAAACCTGGTAGTTGTAATCCTCCTCCCCTTGCCGGGAAAGTAACATGATGTTATGTTAGCATCATAACAGATGCTAGAGAGAGTACCTTAGAGAACACATTTCCATAGGAATGTTTCGTACTACTCGTAAAAATATAATTCTGATTTTCAGTTTTTTGATTATGCAACGAATTTTAACTTTTTTCAAAATGAAATATATGTTTTACTTTTTCTTATAGGTGTGTTTGGAGTGTTAGAATCAGTACTTACGGGATTTCATACCTAAACGTGGAACCGTGGTGTGTCAAAACTGAGGGTCGATTTACTGTGGCACGTTACAGAGAACTGCAGAAGGAACGTGTCACAAGTAAATAAACTGCAGTTCTCTAAATGCAGCTACGTCAGAAGGCCTGTTTATTTTTCATAAACGTCACACTTGTTTATCTCAGTTTAATGTCAAGCGGATATCCGCATGTTCGTGGTGAAGAGACGTTCAAGATAACTGCTGCTTTTAATTTATTTGCTCGTCGCAGTTGCTTTACTGAAGATCCCTTACTATTTAAAATTTCTGGGTAAGCACAATATAGAAATAAAACATATTTTTACTTTCTCTTCTGCTTACCTATTTAAGTAGAGAAGGTATTGCATTATACCGAAAAATTCGATACCGACATATCACCGTAAATGCGCGTTTTTGAGATCCCCTGGATAAAAAATTAGAAAGATGTCCATGGGTGTGTGTCCCTGAGTCTGTGAACAGCATAACTCAACAACGAAAAGTCTGTGAAATACCACACTCAGCGTCCTCCAAGCATACCAAGATTTTAAATAAAACCTCCCCACCCCAAACTACCCTTTATATGAAAAAAGGTCCTGACTTTTGATTTCCTCAAAGATGCTTCTTAACTTTCTTTAATTACTCGTATAATACTACAAGTTTAAGATATTTGCATGATGAAATGTATATCTTTAATTTTTTTGGAATTCCTGTGAAGTCCTCATAGCTCTGGATGTATTTGTTTATTAAACTGTAAGAGAAAGATAAAAACTTATTGCACAAAAGATGTAGATAGTTTTGTTCATATACCTTATAAATTTTATAATGCTCTGCCATTAGACATAAGAAATTTACCTATTGCCTGCATTCTAGAGAAGTGTTCGCTCAAGATGCTGGCAAATCCAGTACATGACCTTAAGAAGTATTATCAAATAAAGTTTTAATGATTCTGTTCCTTAACTCTAGTTTATATTATGAAAACTCTATTTGTACTTACATGGCAAAGAGGCTAATAAATATCAAATACACTATTGTAATAGTACTTTGTAAAATGTGTAGAGAAGTCATGTGACTCTAACACACCAGGTTTTTCCAAATCATTTCGTTTAGTTTATACTTATGCCAGGTTTTTTTTTTTATTGAGAAACCCTTGTTTCTGATTTTTTCTTTATCAACAATTAGATCAGTGTAAATAAATATTTATAAATAGGTGAAAATGCATATTATAAAGGTTCATTTATTTACGTTTAAAAACTGAATCCACTGACTGCCTTAGTGATATTGAATATACCGTCTTAAAACCGTATTATGTTTGTTATAATTACTTCTATACTTAGCTACTTAATCTAGTACTGATGGTCATGTAAGAATGTTTTAAGTGTCAACAATTTCAGCCATGATTCACTGAAGAATTGCTGTTTTTTTTAATAGATACATAAATAGATAAACCTCTTTATTTGCCAAGACAATTAAAACGCAAGATACATTAGACTTACACGCATGCTACATAAAACATTAAAATATTCTCTTGTCATAAAATGCATTGATGCTGTAAATAGCGTTAGATAACAATCTGGATTTTTAATTATAGCTCTCTCAGAAGTGACGAAAGTATGAATGTCCTTTCTTTAATCAGGTTGGAGAATATCTTTTGCAGTTACTTTTAATTGGTCACTATAAAACAAGTGTTGCATAAAAGTACCTGTTTTATTCCGTCAAGCAACTGGTTATTTTGAACCTCTCTAGAGAATTTAAATCTATTTCTTTGCATTATAAGAACTTATAGCTATGTTTTATTAAGAATTACTAGGGCGGTACTGAAAAGTTTTAGAATGCCATATTTATAAAAACAAATAAAAGTTATTCATATTTGACCGCTACTTTCTAATGTTCTGTGAGTTGATTGTCGTGTAATTTGTTGGATTTTTTGTAATAGTTTGTTCATTGTCATCATTTAAAAGTTTTGTGTTCAGGCGTAAATGGTTTGACTAGAGAACATTTTCGGGCTATGAGTTTTTACGATTTTAAATCGTCATAAACGCTCAAACAATGGAAAGCAGCTTAGAAATGCATTTGGCGAAGAAGCTCCCTCTAAAGAAACAAATTATAATTCGTAGAGCGTATTCAAAAGTTGTTTTTTTTCTTGGTGATGAATTTTGTGAAGGACGGTGAAAAACGGCTATTACTGATGAAAATATTGCCACTGTTCGAGCAATGCTTAAAGATCGACGGATACTTTATGAATTTATTTGGGCGACATTGGGCATTGGTGAGTCTCATCCAAAACATTACACCAACAGTTAGACGTGAGAAATCTTTGTTGTCGATGTATTGCACCTAAACTGAGTCTCGATCAAAAACTACAACGTATTTATTAGTGCAGAAACACTCTGGAAAAATTCCAAGGCGGCACTTCAAATTTAGTTTGGAATATCGTTACAGTGATCACCCTGAAAAGAAAAATCAGTCTGCTCAATGGGTCTTTCGAACAGAACCTAAACCTACAAAAGTTCGATGAGTTCACAATGCTAGTAAGAAGACGGCTGCTGTTTTTTTTGTTTTCTTTTTCTAAAACGGCCATATTGCGACTATAGCATTAGAAGATACTGCCGATTGGTACACAAATGCCTGTTTGGCGCACATTTTTGAAAACATTCGTCAAAAACACCCAAAAGGAAAAACAGTGTTACATCATGACAGCGCTCGCCGCATACAGCAAATCTAACAACTATCTAGATGCCCTTAAGGTCAGCACCATGGATCCTCCTCTGACCTAGCACCGTGTGATTTGTTTCCAAAAATTAAAGATAAAATGCATGGAATCACTTTTTCGTCATCAGATGAAGCAGTGGAACATTATAAAAACCTGGCTTCTGAAGTGCATCAGGAAGAGTGGCAGCTTTACTTTAAAGACTGGTTTCATCGAATGCAACGATTTATTGATGTTAGAAGGGGGTACTTTGAAAAAGAATAAAATCCTTGAAACTTTTTAAAACTAATCCTTGTTTATTTTATAAAAATTTTAAATGTCGCCCTCGGAATTGCACTGTCTTGATGTACAAACGAGAAAAAAAGCCACTCCTCCGCGGTGTAGTGGTTACTATGTTAGCCTCTAGTTCCCGAGGTCGCGGGTTCAAAACCGGAGGAGGACGATGGATTTTTTCGGGCCTAAAAATCCTTAGCATGGCTTCCTTCGGAAGGGAAATAAAGCCGGTGGTTCCGTGTCGTTGATTTACGGCACTAAAAGAACCTCAAGCCTGATAAAGAGGCCTATGTGCAAAATTTCCGGTCTTCACGGGACGCTAAGGACCATAGCAGCTAAGGAGCGTCCATAAATAAAACTCAATTTCAATTTTACAGATTTCGTAATAGCGGCGGCAAAGATAATCCTGAATGAAATGCAGGTCTGTTATAATGGTGTATTTTAGCATTTGAAGACGTATTTAACATAGACTAAAATGCACAATCTTGACACGCTCTCTCTTTGTCAGCAATGTGCTGCTTCACGTAAGCACTCCTTCATTTGCGGCAGCTTGATTAAGTCTCCATAGCTTTTGAGGCGCTGCAGTTAGAATTGCACCCGCGTAAAGCACTGAACACGAAGTACGGTACTTATTTCCCTCCCTCTTTTTTGAATGTATCACCTTTTGACCTGTCAGATCATTAATTAATTCACGTGAAGGTGGAGCTCTAAGACTATGATTTATATTAGAGACCGACGGAAAACCCAATTAAACATTCCAAACAGACAACCTCGTCCAATTTGGACGAAGTTGATATGTTTATTGTTATTTCAAGACAGTTTTCACAAATTTAACAGAACATAAATTTAAAAAAATCTAATGTGTTACATTCACATAACTTTCTACCCTCTATAATTTATTAATGGGTATAAAAACTACTCTTACTAAGGTTTAATTTTCTGTGTACTTCATTTTAATCGACATAAACCTTTGCATGAAATAGCTCCATTACACATTTCGTTTTAAATCCAAAGGGAATAGCGATAATCAAAGGTTTAAAAACTGGACGCTATACTTTGGCCTCACTCTTTTCGTGCAATCGCGAGAAACAACTGAATGTCGACAGGACTTTTAAATAATGGCAAAGTATCGAACAATTCGAACACTGATAACGGATATCTCGGAAACGGCTTATGCCACGGAAAAGTTATTTGTTTTCGTCTGTCGCTCAACGTTAAAGCTATGCAAGATTGTATAAGGTCTTACGAATGAAGAGGACTTCACAGCTATTCCTAGAAAATTCAAGATATACATGTTATATTTTTGTAATGTAAATATCTTAAATATCTGGTATTTTAATCAAAATCGTTGGAGACATTTTGAGAAAATAAAAAATTTCGAGATTGAGGTAGGGGATTTTTTTTTAAATCTTTGTGTCGCATCTTTCAAAGATACTGAACTTAAATACCAAGTTTGGTGTATATCCGAGTTTTCTTTTTGAGTTACTGCTCAAACACTACACACACACGGACATTTTTCTAAAAATGCTTATATGGATTCACGGGGCGTCAAAACATGTATTTCGGGTAAAATCTCGATATCGAATTTTTGGGTGGAATACCATACCTTCTCTACCTGCTCTTTACGTGGTAGAGAGAGCAAAAATTGTTTAAAATACCTTAGTACTAGCTGTAAGCAAATCCATTCCGGATCCTACGCTATTTCGTTTTAGCCAGTAGTGTTCTTAAAAGCCTTATATGAATGACTTTAGTGAAATGATTTAGGGCGGTATTCATAGTCGATTTTGTTCCGGATCAACTTGCCACTTCCGGTGGATTTACAGCGGATCATCCATTTTCTTATTCATAGACCGGGACTTGGCGTTGGTCCGGGGATCAAACGCCTTAGTCGGAACCAAATTTTGGTCTACCTCAGAGGGGTAGATTAAAGGCAGACCATCTTTACAAAATGGATGACTTTAGAGTAATGGGCGCGGCTGCCTGCATAGAATCCGCGAAATGAGACTCTGGAGTAAAACTATCTAACAAAATTAGACATAATTGTTAAGTATGACGACCTAAGCTTCAAAACAAATTCAGGTTTAGTAAAGCAAAGGTTAATACGTTGATAAAACGGATTCGTCCTAACCTATGTGAGAGAGACGGTAGCCGAGGCTTGAGTATCTCAATTGATACGATGCTAATAGCACTTCCATATTATGCAAGAAAAGGATATCAAGAAAACACTACTGACCTTAGTATAGCGTCAGTAAGCCGCATATCTAATGTCTCATGTGCCATTACTAGATTTATCTTCGTTAAACTGGGATTATGATGCACTTTACGTAACATGACGGAATATAGCGCGAAGTTAAGAAATTCTGCTATAGTAAAGGTCTAACTAGGATGCAATTAATGTAACGGGAATTAATCTTGATTGATTGTTCTTTTATTACTTCATGCTACTGCTTCACGCCGATTGGTTCTAATTGCCGTGCCACATTAAACTTGACATAACGGGAAGGAAAAGTTTGAACTGCCAAATTCTTAAGCTGTGTCGTTAAAGTAAGCAATGTTAAGACAACCCTAAATAGCTCCATTTAATACAATGGACTTATGTTGCATTAAATTAAGTCACTTGGGTTAAGTTCAAAGTAATTCAGGCCTTACTTACACTTTCCCGACAAGGGGAGGAGGATCACAACTACCGGAAGGTTTATGATATATCGGAATTTACTCAGGTAATTATTTCTGTATAAATACTATCGCACAATAAATATTTCATTATTAGGTTAAGACCCAGGGTGAGATTTTAATTCTGTAATTTTAAGGTTAAAAGTTAACATTCCAGCAAGTGAAATTCCTATTAAAATGATTAACAATGCCTTGAAACTCTGAATCTGGTGGGGAAGAACGTTTCCAAAAAGGGAGAGCTGGCAATAGCTTAGAATCATGCACAAAACTGCCTATATATGTATTATCTCCCTCCATGCCGCCTCTTTTTTTTTTTTGGCGTTTGCATTTGTCGAAACCGATTTGTTTTCCATAATATCCACCATTTTTCGTATTAAGGAAAACATATATTTTCCTCCGACCGTTTTAAAGCACGCTTTTTGGTTATCTCCACTTTTTGCTGAACCGATGAAAAAACAGCTGTGAAACGACCATAGAAAGTTAAAAACTAGGGAGTAACAGTGGTTAGTTTACTACTCGATGGAAATCGCGCATGCGCAGAACTGCCTTTCTTCGTCGTGTAACTTTTTCTTCTTGCTGATCCACGGCCTTTCTTGGTCCGAGGTCCTTTTATTGTCTATGAATATAAAAAACTTGGTCGGCCTTTGGTCCGGACCATATGAGTCTGGAGATAGTCCAGACCAATGTGAAATCTATGAATACGACCCTTGATGTTCCACCGATGATCCAAACTTTTAATTGGATTTTAATGTTTTAAATGACAGTGATTAAGCTTCATTGTATCAGAGGCTTGGCTGGGGGTGGCTTGGGAGTTAAACCTCCTTTGCTAAAAAATAAATGTAAAACCGAATAGCAAAAATAGCTTTGTTAAAATAATAGCTTCTTTCTAGGTTGGTGGGAACGAGGTACTTCCTAATCATATACTGGTAGCGCTGTATTTACGCCGCATGTCTTAGTATCGTCAAAGGTGACAGCAACAGAAGGTGTACTTTAGGTGATTTTGTAACAACCATGTTAAATATCGGGGCATGTTCTCGTTCCGGTGCTAAATTTGAATGGTTCCAAATTAGTGCGATATATCCCAGTTTAGAACATAACCGAAACTGTATTTTGTGGCGAAATTACATGGCCTACAACGATAATATAACTACTTCACAGTGGTAATTAATTCTCGTATCACAACACATTTACTGCTTAGAATACGCAAAACATCCTATCCTCATTTTAATTCCAATTTCTGCATCCTAATATTTGGATATAAAATCGATTTACTTATATATCTCAACTCAGCACGTATGTGCGCAGCTGGGATTTGGTTCAGGATGGGGTTCAATACTTTTTAGGTGTATTTGCTACTGCAGAGTTCCTATTAACGTAGCTTTTTCTGTTTTCCCGTAGTTGTAAAGCGACTTACGAATCACTGTACGTAAGTACGCAGTCGAAATTTTCAAAAGTTAAACTTGTGGCGAACCGCTGCATCTATGGATTTGAAATGTTAGGTACATAAGTTTGAGAAGCACTTGTGCATAAATTTCGTTTGAACCAGTTTTGGGAAACTAATGAAAATGTTTTCTAAACGTTTAGATGAATAGCATTATTAATGATGTACAATAATCAAGTTCTTAAATTATTCGCTCGTCATCATCTATCTGTAATATCATCTTTATCGTCATTGAAGTGAAGATCAATGCCGTTTAAATTGACTTAATCTTCTGCTTTACTACACATGTTCTGATGGCGTCTCTCAAGGCCCCTCCCCTTATACATTTTCATTTGCACTAATCTAATCTGCTTCGGAGTACAGTCTGTGAAGGCAAACAATACACCTAGAACAAAACAGCTGGATATAACTACAGATGAAATTGCTAAGGATAAAATTGTTCTATTGAACAAAATGATTGAAATCTAAGAGTTACAGATTTTCTCTACGTATTATCATTATATTTTGTAACTCATTCTCAAATCATTAACACAATATTTATTTTTCTATGGACTTCTGCTTGTCATTATAAATATTCTTTAGAAATGGATTTATAACACATTTTTCAATAGGTACACAAGAGTAAACAGGAGACTGGCAAATGATTAAAAGGCAGATAGATTAAGTGCTGGCTTTTATGGTAACTTAATCCAAACTGGTTCAAAAGTTAGAAACAAAGAATAGTGATCAAAACTTATGTTGATAAATACAAGAATACATTTTTGATTACTTAAGTCCTTAAGTAACAAAAACCAAAGATCACATTTTAATAATAAGGATAGATATAACACTGAGGTTAATAATACTTCTCTATACGACTCTATTTACTCTAAGAATTCAGTCTAAATCGGGTCAAACAATTGTTTGCTTCATGAAAATTACAGTTAAGTATGAAAAGTAGTCACATAACCTGCATTTCCCGCAAATGAAGTTGTTCTTTCCTTTGGCGCCAACACAGTCTAAGTGGTACCATTCTTTCCCTTTTACCTGACACTGTGTCCAGTCGCCTAATTTTTTCTGAGCGAGGGTCGTCTTATTTTAAGAAACAGAATGCACATGCGCTGTTATTTCGCTCTTGCATGCACTCAAACTGGTCCTCGTCTTCAGAAGATGACGGCAACAGTCGCCTTCGTGCATCTTTTGTTCTATATTTGTTTGACTGAGGCAGGACATTGGTTTCCATCGGATATCTACGTCTCTGATGCAGCCTATTTCTTTCTTCTATATTCTGTGGAGAAGTTAAAAGAACCGCTTTGTTTCCGTGCTTATGATGCGGTCTTTTTGCTGCACATCATGGGAGGTCATACTGGATGTTGATGCATCTTCTGGAGCGAGATTAGGAATAGCACCCTCAAGCTGCACTATGGTGTTCTGAAGTATGAGGTTCTGGTTGCCTCAAGCACTCTCCTGGTAAATTTTCATGATCAGACACAGTTCCCCCCAGGGTTTCACCTTATGTGAGTACGGGTGTTGGCTTACCCGGGTGTTCCCGAGCCTCTCATCGCCATCTTCATCACTTCATCCCCGTCCGGTCGAGGTGGGTACGTTCTCGTGACCGGGGGACTCAAGGTAGGCTCTCGTGCGTTCTGGGCATTTCATTACATGTCACCCCTCACCGTCGTTTCTTCTCTTCAATTTCCGAACATTTCGCCCCATGTCCACACATTTACACATCTCTTTTACTTCTTCGCCGGCCTACCTTGAGTCCGAAACGCCCACACACTTTTAGTTACTTTTAACGTTTTCTTTTAATCCTCCGTGGACACAGCCTGACGGATACCCGCGTACGAGGTGCGCACCTGGGTGAGTGGGTAATGGCGTCATCCCCACCACCCGGTGTCGTCATGTAGGGTTTGTGTTCGTATCCGCTGTTCAACTGCAATCCCACGGTGGGGCCATTGCATGAGCTCCTGGCTTCTGACGGCGATTGGGTCCCTCTGTCTATGTTCTGGGAGGTGTGACCCTGGGGTGAGATTGGTATAGATAGACCACTCACCCAAGCCGGGGTAATGCCCGGGAAGTTAGAGCCCGAGGTCGGAGACGGTTGCAATGGTGGAGGATTTATCTCGCTATGGAGCACCCTTCCTACATTAATACAAATAAGCGCCGAAAAGTTATTGTAACAGAAGTAGCACCGCCGTCATCTGGTTGTTACTTGGTCATTTCGAGAACAGAAGGACAAAACTTTGAGAAGGTGAACCCTTTTATAATTCAGAAGGGCATAGATGCTATTGCTGGTGCGGTTCAATCATGCACTCGTCTACGGAATGGTTCCTTATTGGCACAAACTAAGTCCGATCAGCAAAGTAAGACCTTGTTGCGCGCTACGCTTCTCCACGGTTACCCCATCCGTGTTGAGAAGCACCGCACATTGAACTCCTGTCGGGGCGTCGTTACCACCCATAGCCTCGATGGTATATCGGACGAGGATCTCGTAGAATATCTATCCGATCAAAAGGTGACTGCAGTGCATCGAGTGCAGGCCAAACGCGACGGCGTATTGGTACCCACTCGTACCCTGTTTATTACATTTGATGGCGTCGATCTTCCCACGAGCATTTCCGCAGGGTACGAACGGATTTCTGTGAGGCCTTATATTCCTAGACCTCTGCGTTGTTTTAAATGCCAGAGTTTTGGGCATACGCAAGTCTCATGTAAGAGTGCCGTTAACATCTGTGCAACATGTAGCCAGCCCTCACACGAAGGTACCTGTTCAACAGCCCCCGTCTGCGTTAATTGTAAAGGGTCTCATTCTGCTTCGTTTGCCGACTGTCCGCGGTACTTGGACCAGAAGGTGATCCAGGAGATCCGGGTAAAGGAAACACCCTCCTTCGCTGAAGCCCGGAGGCGTTACCATGCGCGCCAACCTTCACTCCTGCGATCTGGCACATTTAGTTCTGTTGTTGCCTTGCTAGTACCACGAGTTGATGCCGAAACTCAGACCTGGACCACGACTGGATTAACCGCCACTACCATCCGGCCGTCCATTAAGGCTACAGTTACCAAGCCGTATAAACCTGGTCCCAAGTCAATGAAGTCGCAAGCCGTTGAAAAGAAACCCAAGCAGAAACTTCGTAGGGAAGATTTTTTGAAAGACCCTCCGCGTGCGCGCGGTAACAAAAGTTCACCTTCTCCTCCTCGGAGGTCGCTGTCCCAGGAAGGTCCTGGGACAAGCCGCGCTCAGCGGCACCCCTCACCCATCGCCACCCAGAACCGATTCACGGCGCTTGAGTCGGTTTTTTGCAGTGAGCCCGTGGGTCCTCCCTCCGAGGAAGCTATGGAGTCTGACCAACTCCATACAAAAAGCCCGAGCCCAAAGGTTAAGCAAAAGATTCTTTTAAGCCACCCTTCTAAGTAGACAGTTTATCCCTTTTATTCATGGCTATCCTGACCTGGAATTTACGTGTTGTACGATCGCATAGGGCGGAACTGCAACTTTTATTGCGTTCCCATTCACCTATGGTGTGTGTTTGCAGGAGACCAAGCTTCGCCCTCACGACCCTTTCGATCTCCGAGGGTACACTCCGGTTCGCTACGATTTTGAACCGGAGGAGGGTGCTCCTGCTCATGGAGGTGTCATGTTGTTGGTGGGTAACGACGTTCATTTTCAAACTCTCCCTCTTACGTCCGACTTGCAAGCTGTTGCCATTAGATTGCAGTTACCCGGTTTTTTCTTCTGTGTTTGCTCTGTATATTCACCTCCGTCGTCTCCCTTCGCTCCCACGGACATTCGAGCTCTCCTGTCCGCTCTCCCAACACCATTTCTTCTGTTGGGAGATTTTAATGCCCATCACCCACTTTGGGGTTCGCCAAGGGCTTGTGCGAGGGGAACTCTTCTTTCCGACCTTTTTTACCAGTTCAATCTTTCCATCTTCAATACAGGTGCACCTACTTTTCTTTCTGATTCTTCTGGTACCTTATCTTATCTGGACCTTGCCATTTGCTCACTCCAGCTTACTCGTCGTCTTCAGTGGAACGTCTTCGCTGATGCCTACTCCAGCGACCATTACCCCTGCATCGTTTCTCTTTTGTCGCACCACGTACAGCACTTCAGGGTACCTACCTGGATATTCGCAAAAGCCGACTGTAGCTTGTATTCCAGCCTCGTACATTTTGACGACCAGCCCTGCTCCGACATTAACCAACTAGTGCAGCACCTTACGTCTATTATTTTCTCTGCCGCCGAACGCGCAATACCCCGTTCATCCTCTTAACCTCGGCGACCACCTGTTCCGTGGTGGAACGAGGATTGTCGGGACGCCCTTCGTGCCCGTAGAACTGCACTTAGGGTGTTTCGGCGCCACCCTACACTTGATAATTTGGTGACTTTTAAACAATTGTGCGCCAGGGCTCGTCGCATTATTCAGGATAGCAAGAAGGCGTCGTGGGCTCGTTTTGTCGAGTCTTTTAAACGCTGCACGCCTTCATCTGTTGTTTGGGATAAACTTCGTCGCTTCTCAGGTAAAGTGTCGCATTGTACTGTTTCTGGCCTTCATGTTTCCAATGCCTCTATAGTAGATCCGGCTGCCATCGCTAACACTCTGGGTGCTGCCTTTAAGGCGGTATCCAGTTCCGACCATTATTTCGCCGGCTTTTGCTTAATCAAAGACCGGCTGGATTCCGACACCTTTAATTTTCGGTTTGCTAATATTGAGTGTTATAATGAACTTTTCACAATGAGGGAGCTGGAGCACGCTCTTCATTGCTCTCGGCACTCCGCTCCTGGGCCGGACGGCATTCATATCCTGATGTTAAAGAACCTTTCAGCCGACAGTAAACGTTTTCTCTTACAGGTCTATAACCGTATTCGGCGAGACGACCTTTTTCCTTCAGTTTGGAGCGAAGCCACCATTGTCCCTATACTTAAGCCTGGGAAGGATCGCCAACTACCTTCCAGCTACCGCCCTATCTCCCTCACCAGTTGCATGTGCAAGGTGATGGAGCGCATGATCAACGGGCGGTTGACATGGTGGCTTGAGTCTCAGAAACTTCTAGCGAACGCTCAGTGCGGATTTCGTCGCTATCGCTCTACCGTCGACCATCTGGTGTCCCTGTCGACGCATGTTATGAATGGATTTCTGAGAAAGTGTCAAACCGTGGCTGTGTTTTTTGACCTGGAGAAAGCTTATGACACTTGTTGGAGGGGCGGCATTTTACGTACACTTCACGCATGGAATATCCGCGGTCGTCTTCCCATATTTCTTCGGGAGTTCATGACGGACCGCGTCTTTCGTGTACGTGTGGGCTCGGTTTTATCTAGTCGTTTTATTCAAGAGAACGGAGTACCGCAGGGCTCTGTACTCAGTGTCACACTTTTTGCGATTGCTATCAACCCCATTGTTGATTGTATTCCACCTGGCATTTCATCGTCCCTTTTTGTTGACGATTTCGCTATTTATTGCAGTTCACGGCGGACCTGTCTACTCGAACGCCGTCTCCAGAGCTGTATCGACCGTCTCTACGCCTGAAGTAACGCCAACGTTTTTAATTTCTCCGCCGAGAAATCCGTCTGTATCAATTTCTGGCGCCGGAAGTATTTCCCTCCGCGCTCTCTCCATCTTGGGCCAGGGATACTTCCGTTTGCAGACGAGGCGAAATTTTTGGGGTTGATTTTTGATAGGAAGTTATGTTGGACCTCGCACGTCTCCTTTTTAAAAGCAAAGTGTGACCGTTCTCTTAATATTTTACGTGTTTTAAGTGGCACATCCTGGGGAGCTGATCGGACCGTCCTTCTTCGTCTTTATCGCTCTTTGGTCCGATCCAAGCTTGATTACGGGTGTATTGTTTATTCGTCGGCACGTCCATCTGTGTTACGTCGATTGAATGCCGTTCACCATCGTGGCATAAGAGTCGCTACAGGGGCCTTTCCAAATAGCCCTGTACCCAGTCTGTACGCAGAAGCTGCAGAGCCTCCGCTGTCCTTCCGGCGTGAGATGCTTTTGTGCAGCTATGCTTGTCGGCTCTCAAGCTTGCCTAACCACCCGTCCTTCGATTTATTTTACGAGGATTCGCTTGATAGACAATATTTCGTTAGCTCCTCTGCATTACTACCTCCAGGGGTTCTCTTTCAAAAGCTTCTTCGGCATTTGGACTTTACGCCAGCGCCGGCCCTTCCCAGGGGGGAAACGCGTTTTCCTCCATGGTTGCGCGCTGAGGCCCAGTGTCACCTTGGGTTGACGTCTATATCGAAGAATGAGACCCCTTCTTCAGTTCTTAGATCGGCCTTTTTAGAACTTCGGTCGCAGTTCGGGGACTTTCGTTTTATATATACTGATGGGTCTAAGACTGATGTTGGAGTAGGGTGTGCCTTTATTGATGATAATCGTAGTTTTACATTTCGTTTACCCGGGCAATGTTCGATTTTTACCGCCGAACTTTTTAGTGTTTATCAGTCACTTTTATACGTCCAGCGGTACGATCTACGACTCTGTTTTATTTGTTCAGACTCCCTGAGTGCTCTTCAAAGTATTCGCGCACTGTACACTTACCACCCCCTCGTACAGCGCATACATGACCTGCTCCACTCGCTTGGTGCCTCTGGCATCAGCGTCTCTTTTATGTGGATTCCAGGTCATGTGGGCATCTCAGGGAACGAGTCGGCCGACGCAGCTGCGAAATCGGCGATTTTATTACCCAGATTTTTTACCCCTGTTGTTCCCTCGTCAGATTCGTGTGTTATTTTACGTCGCCGCATCCTCTCGCGCTGGCGCGATGAGTGGACGGCCCTCCGGGGGAACAAGTTGCGGGAGGTTAAACCTCTTCCGTTAGTCTGGGCTACGTCTTCCCGTGCTTCTCGTCAGGAAGAGGTAATTTTAACACGCCTTCGTATCGGACATTGCATTTTTAGTCATAGGTACTTGCTCAGTGGTGACCCCGCACCAGTATGCGAGCAGTGTGATGCGCCCTTAACGGTGCGTCACGTTTTAGAAGAGTGTCAGGTTTTAGCTCCGTTGCGCGGTCATGTGGGTCTGCCTGTTGGCATAGCCAACGTTTTGGCAGACGACGCGCATGCTGTAGGATGTCTTTTACGTTTTATCCATGACAGTGATTTTAATAGGCGCATATGATGCGCTGAGCGGCTTTTAATCTTGTGCTATTCTATTGCCTTTTTAATGGGGGCTCTACTCCCCAGAGGACATATGGCGCTCATGTCCAAAACGTTCTACAGCTCTTTACACGTGGTTTTACTGTTTTATTGTTTTGTGTAACATGTTTTAGTGTGGTGGTTTTAGCTTTTTGTGCGTGCTTTTAGTGTTTTTACTTATCGACTTTTCCTGTTTTAGTTCTTGACCTATATTTACACCTTGTAAGGGCGCTGATGACCCTTGATGTTTAGCGCCCTTAACCCCATATCATCATCATCATCATCATCGAGGAGTCGCTTGATCGCTACTATTTGATTAGCTCCTCTGCATTACTCCCTCCAGGGGTTCGATTTCGACAGCTCCTTCGGCATTTGGACGTTACGCCAGCGCTGGCCCTTCCTGGGGTGAAACGCGTTTTCCTCCTTGGTCGCGCGCTGAGACCCACTGTCACCTTGGGTTAACGTTGATGCCGAAGAATGAGACCCCTGCTTCAGTCCTTAGATCCTTATTTTTAGAACTACAGGCAACATTCGGAGACTGTCATTTTATTTATACTGATGGGTCCAAGACTGATGTTGGAGTAGGATGTGCCTTTGTTTTAGGTGCGCATAGTTATACTTTTCGTTTACCCGGGCAATGTTCGATTTATACCGCCGAACTTTTTAGTATCTATCAATGTGTTTTATACATTCAGCGGCACGTCTTACGGCGTTGTGTTGTTTGTTCGGACTCTCTGAGTGCCCTTCAGAGTATTAACTCGCTGTACACTTACCACCTGCTCGTACAGCGCATTCATGACCTGCTCCACTCGCTTGGTGCTTCTGGCATCAGCGTGTCCTTCGTGTGGATTCCAGGTCATGTGGGCATCTCAGGGAACGAGTCTGCCGACGCCACTGCCAAATCGGCGATTTTATTCTCCAGATTTTTTACCACCGTTGTTCCCTCGTCTGTTTTTGGTGTTTTGTTACGTCACCGCATGCTCTCGCTCTGGCGCGATGAGTGGACGGCCCTCCGGGGGAACAAATTGCGGGAGGTTAAACCTCTCCCGTTAATCTGGTACACCTCTTCTCGTTCTTCTCGTCGGGAAGAGGTGATTTTAGCTCGTCTAGGAATCGGAAATTGACTTTCTAGTCATAGATACCTGCTTAGTGGTGATCCCGCACCTCTGTGTGGTCAGTGTGATATGCCATTAACGGTGCGTCACATTTTAACCGAGTGTCAAGTTTTAGCTCCACTGCGCGTTCGCGTGGGTCTGCCTGTTGGCCTAGCCAACGTTTTGGCAGACGACGCGCATGCTGTAGAATGTCTTTTACGTTTTATCGCTGACATTGGTTTCAGCCGTCGCATTTAATGCGCTGAGCGCCTTTTAGCTGTTTAATTTTATATTGTTAGTTTTAATTGGTCCCTTCTCCCCGAAGGACATAAGGCGCTCATGTATCGTGCATTCTACAGTTCTTGACACGTTTTATTCTTTTAGTGACCATTATTTTAGTGTGTAGATTTTAGTCTTGGTTTGTTGTTTTTTTTAGTGTTTTGACCAAGCGGGTTTGTGTGTGGTTTTTTAGTTTTTTTTTTAGTTTTTAATTTTATATTTCATACATTGTAAGGGCGCTAATAACCAATGTAGTTGAGCGCCCTTAAGCTCCACCTCATCATCATCTTCCTCGGAGGTCGCAGTCCCAGGATGCTCCTGGGACAAGCCGCGCACAGCGGCCCCCTTCACCCGTTGCCACCCAGAACCGATTCTCGGCGCTGGAATCGGTTTCTGGCTCTGAGCGCGTGGGCCCTCCCCTCGAGGAGGCTATGGAGTCTAACCAACTCCATACTAAAAGCCCGAGCCTAAAGGTTAAGCAAAAGATTATTTTAAGCCGCCCTTCTAAGTAGACAGTTTATCCCCTTTATTCATGGCTATCCTGAGCTGGAATTTACGTGGTGTTCGATCGGATAGGGCGGAACTGCAACTTTTATAGCGTTCCCATTCCCCTATGGTCGTGCAGGAGACAGCTTCGCCCTCACAACATTGTCGATCTCCGAGGGTACACCCCGGTTTGCTACGATCTTGAACCGGAGGAGGGTGCTCCTGCTCATGGAGGTGGCATGTTCTTAGTGCGTAACGACGTTCATTTCCAACCTCTTGCTCTTACGTCCGACTTGCAAGCTGTTGCCATTAGACTGTAGTTACCCGGTTTTTTCTTTTCTGTTTCCTCCGTGTATTCACCTCCATGGTCTCCCCTCGCTCCCGCGGACATTCGAGCTCTCCTGCCCGCTCTCCCAACACCATTTCTTCTGTTGGGAGATTTTAATGCCCATCACCCACTGTGGGGTTCGCCAAGGGCTTGTGCGAGGGGAACTCTTCTTTCCGACATTTTTTACCAGTTCAATCTTTCCATCCTCAATACAGGTGCACCTACTTTTATTTCTGATTCTTCTGGTACATTCTCTCACCTGGACCTTGCCATTTGCTCACTTCAGCTTGCTAGTCGTCTTCAGTGGAACGTCGTCGCTGACACCTACTCCAGCGACCATTACCCCTGCATCGTTTCTCTTCTGTCACACCACGTACAGCATTCCAGATTACCTACCTGGATATTCACAAAAGCCGACTGGAGCTTGTATTCCAGCCTCGTGCATTTTTACGATCAGCCCTTCGCCGACATTAACCAACTAGTGCAGCACCTTACGTCTACGATTTTCTCTGCCGCCGAACGCGCAATTCCCCGTTCATCCTCTCAACCTCGGCGACCGCCTGTTCCGTGGTGGAACGAGGATTGTCGGGACGCCGTTCGTGCCCGTAGGACTGCACTTAGGGTGTTTCGGCGACACCCTGCACTTGATAATTTGGTGACTTTTAAACAATCGCGCGCCAGGGCTCGTCGCATTATTCAGGATAGCAAGAAGGCGTCGTGGGCTCGTTTTGTCGAGTCTTTTAATCGCTTTACGCCTTCATCCGTTGTTTGGGATAAACTTCGTCGCTTCTCAGGTAAAGTGTCGCATTGTACTGTTTCTGTCCTTCAGGTTTCTAATGCCACCATAGTGGATCCGGCTGCCATCGCTAACACTCTGGGTGCTGCCTTTGAGGCGGTTTCCAGTTCAGACCATTATTCCGCCGGCTTTCGCACTATTAAAGACCGGCTGGATTCCGCATCATACACTTTTCGGTCTGCTAATAATGAATGCTATAACGAACTATTCACCTTAGTAGTTTAGCGCCGTTAAACCGCATCTCATCATCATGCGGCGGGCCTGTATGAAGCTGCCTGTGCGTTGAGCCTGGAAGTCCGGCTTCTTAACAGTGCCGCTTGCCGGCGATATTCAGGGCAGGAGCGCCAGCGCGCACCATGCCCGGTGCCCCAGCAGAGGGCGCATCGCCTGCGTTCGATGGGCACTGAACAGGAGGCTGAATCGTGCTCCCCAGCGCATTTTGAGCACACTTTTGTTCTGCTCAGGCATTGCGGCTCAGTGTGCAACAGCAGTTGACACCTGTTGCACTGTGCGGGGATTTTCGGAGCCATGTAATCCTCTACCCTTACTTTGAAATGTATGATATCAATGAGGTGCTTCAGAGTGTCCCTATCATCAGGAGAGCGCACCTCCACCATGTATATTGGGAGGAGTGTGCGCTGCCTGTTCATTCTTTTGAGCTGTGCCACTCTGGTGGGATTTATGCCCTTCGTGATTAGGTGGTTGCTTATATCTATCTCAGCGTGATCTGCGTATATGGGCTTTAGCGCCAGTCTGTGGGTTCTTTCACTGATGTTGCGAGTCATGCTCAAATTTATATTCTTACCCTGGAGTACAGAAGCAGGGCTCGGTAGTCAGCCGGGGTTCTTGTGCGAACCATGAAGTCGCCAGACAGAGGGGCTCGGGTGATCACAAAGCCCTGTTTCGGATGTTCCCTATCGAAATCAGCCATGAGGCGGCTAATCTGAGAGGAGTGCTGTTTGTTGACATACAGCGTGGTTGCAGGTTGGTGGTCACCGCTTCGGCGTATGTCGGTCCGGTGCCTTCTTGGGCAGTGCCGGCAGTGCTCGTGGATGGGCCAGGCGCCGTAGCTATGCCCCTGCCGGTTGCGTCAGTGTGTGTGCTGGTAGTTGCTATGGTAGCGTTTGCCGGTTGGCTGCTGGGGCCGGCTGTTACTACTGCTTGGGCAGGTTGTGCGGTTGAAGGAGTATTGGTGTGAGAACTTGAGCTGTTGGAGAAGGAGACAGAAGGTGTTGACACAGCTGATGGGCGCGACGAGTTGTCGCAAGCATCAGGAGTCGGGGAACGAGGGCTATCAGCTTCTGGCGGGTGTGGATCAGTTTTCGCGGCCGGCTCCCTTGCCTGGGCTTGCCTCCGAGTCGTGAGAACCATTTCGGTGTGCTCAGAGTGCTTTCGGCGGTTGGTTAAGTTTATTTTGTTACAGTTCATTTGGGTGTGCAGTGGGGATTTTTTTAACCTATTTAGAGTACAGAAGGAAGAGGAAGTGTGCCACAGGTGACAAACGGACTATCTGCTCATACTATGTCCCTGTGGCAGAGAAAACTGGGTGAGAGGGTGCTTATGTGCTAGACAGTAAAGAGGAAAGAAGTAGAAGAGATAAAAGAAGCAACTCGTAGGCGCCAAGAGACGCGAGCACCAGAGGGCCGGAACACGTAATGTGTTGCCGTTTGACCGTATTCCCTAGGGAAACGTTGGCTGTGGCCGTAGTGCTCTAGCTAGCGAGGTTGCAGTGTGCCTGAAAGAGAAGGTTATAGCCGAAGGATCGCTACTGGTAGCTGCCAGTCGCTCGGAGTTTCTGCGGTGACCTGCCAGTGGATGGCTGGTGGCTTCCCGGGCGTTAGCTGCCTCCGTCGATCGGGGTCTCGGCGATTCTCTGCAGCGGGGCTCCTCTTCGTCTTGAAGTTCTCTCGTCGGATCCCAGCCGACAATCACCGAGTCCTTAGCCAAATTTTGTCGGTCTTTTATACTCAACACACCCTACTCTAGGGTCACCATCTAAAACCTTCTTATTGGCTATCTCTTCGCGGGCCTCGAAGCGTGGGCTTCAATTTTGTACTCATAGGCTGAATTTATAAGTCACATGGTACAAACGTCACGCGGGACTTTATTTAGTTTCGCGCGTATTTGCTTTCCTGTGACCACGGACGCGTCAATCCTTGCTAACAAAGGTATAACAGAATCGTACCCTCCCGTTAGTTTAACAAAAGCCTGCAGCCAAACAGGGCAATAAAATGTGCTGCTTTTCCTTAAAATGTACCACTTCTACCCTGCCACACTCGTTTTGCCAGGAACATGTTTCCATACAGACAGATTACAAAAATAATATTTACACAGAAATGATTAATAAAAACTACATAAGCATATATGTCAAAAATAACAGAATAACAGGGGCTATCTACCGATATCCAACACGAGGTAGGCATATCCCGTTTCAATATGAAATTAAGTTTTGCAATATGTTTCATGTTTTGTGCTTGTGTTTAAAGTTTTATGGTGCATATAATTGCATATTTTTTATTTCTTGCATAGTTCACGTGCTTCGAGCACATAATACACGTATTTTAAACTTTTTAGTTTTAAAATTAATATTTAAACAATTAGTATCAAGCTAATAAAAACAATACTATGGAAACATCCCCATGGAGATTCAGAATAAACTTGAGTGCTGCTTTAAAGTATGCAGGAAAATTTAACGGTAAATTGTGCAGTATTTTAGACATAAATCCTTACATTGAAGTTGTGGGTTCTGGAGGTGAATATGTTTAAGGTGAAAACGTAATGCTTCCTGAAGAATTTTTCCCAGTCACATCTGTAGATGTGGAAAGGTCCTTCTCAACATACAAACTTGCATTGACCAATAAACGTCATAAACTTAAGCCTTAGCATTTAGAGAAAATGATCACTGTATACTGTAAATCAAATTACAACGGCCGGAATGTCTAAGGAAGAATGTTCACTGACGTGCATAAAAAGTGGCCCATTCCCCTAGATCCCAGTGTTTTTCCCATTCTTAAGATTTGCACCTTCAAGTAACCAACCTTTGACTCCACCCAGCCGGTTTCAGTTCTCTATGTGACTGACCTGAAAAAAACAATCCAGAGACACAAAAACGAACCAATGAACAATGTTATAATCAATGTGAAATGAAAGGGTGATTCAGATACCGCCTCTATGAAAACGGTTTGCTACGATTGGTACACAAGTAAACCCTAGACCAATACGACATAATTTGGGTTTCTAAAAGAGGGGGTGAAAAACTGTTTGCGCCATTTATATGAGAGATTTCATCAACGACATGTAGGCGAAGACATGTTTTACTTGCACATGTTTTATATTATAGTTTATTTTTGCGCTTAATTCAACTAAAAGTACTCCTCAATGCGAACATATAGTGAGTGATGTTACTCTGGCACTTTGGCCATTTTTTGGGGGAGTGAAATTATCCTGCCAATCCAGTTCCTGTTTGAGAAACAAAGCAGGTCACGCTGGAAAGGGAGGGGCTATATTGATCATTACCAACGTAATCAGCTGCGTTTGTCATGGACCAGTAAGCTTAAGTATAAGCTTAAAGTTAACAATTTTAATGCATGATCAGTGTGTGTTTTCGAAATTATGAAGAGAATTTTAAAGATTTTGACGGAATAAATGCATGCATGTTTTGTATATTTAGAGTACAAATCCGATGTCTAACAATAACTTTGTAATTTCAGTTCTTATTAAGGACCCCAGTCCCTCAGTTTTTTTTTTGTTTGTTTGTTTTTATTTTTGGTTTTTTGTTTCCTCATTCCGGCGCATGTCTACCCAATACCATATAGCAATGGCTATAGACAAAGAGAATTAGAAGAAAAGAATAAAACTCGCTCAAAGAGGATGCGTAACAGACTTCTCTAATCCGCGTGTCCACTATCATTACGGAAACTTTTTCTACTTGTGCGAAAGTGACTCTGCAAGTTTGCGGCTTCGTCACCGCACCTCGCGTTGTTTTGTTTTTAAAGCCTCATTCGCCAGCGCAAGGCGTTCAGTGTTGGACCGCGTGCTGACCGGGAAGGTTGGCAAGCCAAAACAGCTGGTAGCGTCTGCGAGTCGATAACCAAACGTCAAGACGCCTTATCTTCTGTGCTTCGCCATTACACGGTATCCGCATCTCTGTAATGTGTTTTTTCAACTCTCTTCTTCTAGTGTGTCAGTAGGACAGTCACAAAAGGCTACAAAATCGGCTGATGCAAGAACATTTCGAACACGTTTGTGCAAGTGTTATTTGATGACAGTGCTAGTAGTGAAAACAATTCACTGCGTGAGTGATCATTTGTAACCGCATAAGCGAACTTAGTCTTGTATCTTCTTTTAATATAAACTTGTTTTCCTAATAATCAACACTTGAAATTACAAAGGCTCCAAGAGAAAAGTTGGTTTGAATTACTCATATAAGTACTTGTATTTTAAAACATGGTTTGACCTGTAGTTTACTTAAAAGTTAAACTTATTACGATTTTTATTTTCTCTACTACGTAGAGTGTGTTGTATTCCACCCAAAAATACGATACGGAGATTTCACCAAATACATGTTTTGAGGCCCTTGAATAGAAAAGAAAACATTTTTAGAAAAAGGTCCGTGTGTTTGTGTGTCTATGAAGAGTTTAACTCAAAAACAAGAATCCGATAAACACCAAACGTGGTATTCAAGTACAATATCTTTTAAAGATGCGACATGAAGATTTTCAAGAAAGTGTCCATCCCAAACTACTCTATACATGTAAGATTTTTTGGAAATTTTTTATTTTCTAAAAACTTACTCTTAACGATTTTCATAAAAATAGCATATATTGAAAATATTACACATGACAAAGTGTATATTTTGAATTTTCCGGGAACAGCCTGAGATTTTCATTTGGAAGGAATTTTGTGTAATCTTCCAAATATCAGTTATTAATGGTTCGAATTGTTCAACTTAGTCATTCTTTTAAAGTCCTGTTGATTTTCAATTGTTTCTCGCGAGATGATGGAAAGAGTACGGAATTTTAAGGCCGGCGTATAACATCCAGTTGTAAAACATTTGACTGTCACTATTCCTTTTGTATCTATAACTAAATGTGTAATGCAGCTACTTCCGGAAAGGTATCTCGAGATTAAAATTATATAGATAGGAAAATAAACTTTCGTAATAATAATTTGTATACTCACTAATAAACGATACAAGGTAGAGAAAGTCATGTGAATGTAACACATCAGAAATTTTTTTAATATTATCCAACAAGAAAATCAATTTCTATACAGCGGAAATGAAAGTTTGGACTTTTGCAAGTAGCTTTGACATTTGAAAATGCTTATTAAAAATGTTAAAGCTCATATTTATTATTATTATTATTATTATTATTATTATTATTATTATTATTATTATTATTTTGGATATAGTTTGTAGGATCTATAACTCGGGTACAAAGGCAGCGTGTATCGAAAAACAAACTTTTCCATTTGGTAAACCATAATTAATTGTGCATCTCTGAACTACTTCCTGCGTGAGTAGATTAATTTATTCGTTATTATCGTTTTTATTTTACTCTTATTCTTAATTTTATTTACTGGTGTTCACAGAAGGTTAATTCATTAAAATAGAATAGTAGTAGGAGGATGGGCTTGGGCACGAACAGCTAGGTGTAGAGCAATAATGATTTTGTACTTAATTCGATATATTTGAAACCCTCATTATCTGTACCTGAATTGCCAGGTTATTTACTTACTGAATCTCTTTTAGGCCTCTAATACTTGAAATTCCTGTCTAGTGATGATACACATACGCCCCCTCATACGCATATACACAGAAACTTTGCAGCAGTTTTACACTTGCTTACAGTGAAATTCATCCAGTTTTTTCTGTGGGAGGGAGCAACACTGACTTAAAAGTTGATCGACAGACTGACTAAATGCTTGCGCAGATTGTGAAATACGCATAGGAATTCATTTTTTTTTTAGTTGGCTTCGACTTTGGTACAATATTAGTTATCGGCGATTATATTCACCGGTTTTCATTTGATGCTGATAATTTGATTTCTTGTGCTAGTTTATACCTGATTAGCATTAAATCTCGCTCTCTCTCTCCCACTCACTCACTCACTCACTCACTCACTCACTCACACACACACTTCCAAACTCGAGGGAAGATAGGGAATATTTCTGGCTAAGGAAATATTACCAGCTTCCAGCCAGAAATCCCTTCTAAATTTGAAAGCTTAGCTCGCTTACCACCATATCAGAGAATATAAACGATTTCTTTAAGGCTTAAAGTTTTTTTATCCTTGACAAAGAACCGAAATACCAGTACAGATTAATCGTTGCTTGGAGTAAATTATGAACCTTGAAATTTGTAAAGCCGAGATTACAATAGACAACGTAACGTAAGGCACTTAACCTAACAGGAATGATTTTGAGTGGTGGTTGGTTTCATTATCTACTCCAAGCCACTGGTTCACGCCGATTGGTTCAAATTGAGATCGAACTTAACGTAACGGGAAGGAAACGTTTGACATTACCTCTTACGTTGCGTTTCGTTAAGTTGAATCACGTTATGTCAACCCTAAATGTCACCATTGAATACAATGCAATTGTTGCTGACACGTTACACTAAGTTCATCGTAGTTCTGGGTTAAAGTTGCACCTAACATTTTTGGATCTACAAAAAGCAAGGGTTTCTTTTCTGAAGCCTAAAAGTTCAAACAGTTTCAGAAAAAGAACATTCAGACATATTTCATTGTAGTCACTACCCAGATTCCTCTCCTGTTAGTGTATTGCTTAAACCTATAATTCGTCCACGTCGTAAACTACAAGAAAAGCTACGTTCCAGTTAGGCACATAGCCTCATTTTATCACTTGGAGCCTTTTGTGTTTCATCTCTTCAGTTGTTCTTATCTTGTTAATAATCTGTGTTGGACTTTATCAGAGCTGATATAGAGGTGATCCAATTGGACAGATAGATACTGAAGAAAGTTAATAGTCATCTAGGAAATACAGAACAGAAAGGTCCTCGATGATGTGTGCAAGCGGCAGTTTTTTGTCCTGCAGCATTGGAAGTGCACTGCACACTGCCGAATACAGTGAATATATGTAGTACTAGTGAGTTCACTCCCTTAAAGTAACCCAGCTTGGTTTTTAGTGGATGAAAAGGTACGCAGACGACCAGTGCGTTGGGGCGTACTGAACTGAAGTAACTATTTGACACGAACCGATGCACGTATGCTGAGCTGGCCACTGTAGTGGATAACCTTGATTGTTGCACAACTTGCTCAGTGCTGCAGACGGAAGGACTGCTTCTGAATCTTTCTCACTTTCCCTTCAGTGCTGTGAGGTTTTATTTCACATACTTCCGTTAGTTTTGGATTGAAAAAAGTGAACGGTGCTGGTATTTTCCGTTAACTCTACAAGGAGCCTGGAAGCTCGCCGGCCGGCTTGTTCAGCGCCAGAGCCAAGCCTCGTCAGGTGGAGTTACGTCATCTTTTGGCAGACCCAGGTAGGTTTTTTTTTGTTTTCTCATTCAGTGTTCACGCGTGGATGTAGTGCTGATGTGTTCTTAACTCTCAAGGAGGAAGCCTCGTACTTCCTGTGGTTGACAGCTGTATTTTTGTGTTTTAAGTCTTTTTATATTCGCAACGAAAGGGCTAGTAGCAGAAAAAAAAAGAAACGGAGCTACTTTAAATTTAAAGAGACCGAATACCTTGTAAAATTTTGAAATATAAGTTTGTGTTTATCCTTGTGCAATGATGTTAAAACTTAACTAATCTGGAAAGCCTTTTTACGTTCCCTACTGCTTATTTATATTACTAAAAAATTCGATACCGAAATTTCGCCCAAAATGCACGTTTTGAGACTCCCTGAAAAAGTTTTAGAAAAAGGTGTGTTTGAATGTCTGTGAACATTACTCAACGAAAAGTTGGTTGAATACCAAACTTGGTATATTTAATTTCAGCATCTTCCCAGGATGCAACACGAAGATTTTCACGAAAATCTGCCATCCCAAACTATCCTTTAATGCAGTGGTGGCAAAAACGCGACTCGCAGGCGCAACTCCTTTTCTAGCCGTCTATTCATTTGTTTTCCATCTGCTGCTGAGCGTAGTGCGTGTTGCATATTTGGTGACTCGCGGAAGGCAGGCGTTTTCGCCACCCTTGCTTTAATGTAACATGTTTCGTTATTTTTACTTCGTTTAAATTGGCTCTAACGATTTTGATTGAAACACTGCTAGAAGGTTTTAAAGTGAAAATGAATTTTTTCTGGAGTCGCTATAGCTACATTGAAAGTAAAGTCATAATTAAAAATGCATTAACTTGCAAAACGTTGAGATTCATTTCTGTCACTTCGGAAAAATTTCAAGGCAATCACGCCAAGTACAAATCACTTCGATTATATTTAACATATTATTAAGGGAATTTACAAATCAACGCCAAAATTGTGTTTGCAATGCAGGGTTTGGAAACTGAACATACCCACAATTTGTAAATTTAGCATTGTCACGTACCCGGTTTCCTGTTTTTCTGGGTAGCATGAAAATTAAAATACTCAATAAATTAAAGCGGAAACGAAAACAAACAGATAGGTTTTATTTCGTGTGAAAGGGATACATATTTTAAGTAATCGTTTTTGAAGTTGAAAATTCTCAAAGGTTAAATTCTTACATATCCAGCATATGGACATTTTATGAATAACAAAGCTTTTCAAAACACTATGCTTATAAGTGTTTATTGTGCAACATCATTTTGATTTCTTAACCATTATTATTCACCTTTGATGGTAATTAAGGCACTATATATCGGGTACCTAAACTATGTTATGTACCAAATTTCATAATAATCAGAGAAGCATGTTGCCTTTTCAAAGAAAAATTTGATATTTGGATTTTTTGACCTTCCACATTAACATCAGTTATTTATCTAAAATCGAAGATTGCTAGATTTTTAAATCTACTTTTTAATGGTGTTCGTCGCACATCCAACTACCAAATTCTTTATTGGCAATAACTTTTTCCTAACCAACTGATTAATCTGTTAAGGGATTTTATTACTGAGCTTCCCAGTTACAAATTTGTTGATACGCATATACTTTCGAAATTTTCGCTGATACTTCAATTGTTGTAGGAAGCGTCCCAAATTAGAAATCAATGGAAGTTATTTAGCTCTTTTAAATAATTAATAGGGAAAAGGTTGTATCGTTATTAGTCCTAAGTGCATTAAATACTGGGCTAGAACGCTGATAAGTTTTTAAACACAGATTAAGCATAATAAGCTCTTCAATTACAGAAATGCTAATAAAAAAATCTGATGTGTTACACTCACATGACTTTCTCTACTCTTGTACAATCTATTTTTACAAACGCCTATTCTCCATATGCTTTATGTTAATCGAGATATCGAGCTGCCAATCTTATTGCTAATTTTCTTGTAGATGCAAGGGGAATATAGTAGCTTTTAAGCGATGGTCAAATATTTTAACGCTGGTTGCTATGCGCGCATTCCATTCTCTTTGCAAGTCCAGGACATAAAAAAATGAATAACCAATTTGAGAAAAAGTATAAGTATTGGAAAATTTAAGGGAATAACAAGCAATATCTCGAAAACGGTTCACTCAACAAAAGAAATGTATATGACATAAGTTGTGTATTTTAACGAGATCTACATTTTTTGTGTAGTAAAATTTTGTCTATCTCTTATGGTTTACCACTTATGCAAAAGTCGTTCACAATGAAGAATACTTTTGGAGACATTCCCAGAAAATTCGAGATATACATTTCATTTTTCATGACATTATCTTAAACATATGATATTTTAATCAAAATCGTTAGAGCCATTTTTGAGAAAATTAAAATTTTCGAAAAATGTTCCATGTAAAGGGTAGTCTGGGGTGGGGGGATTTTCTTGAAAACCTTCGTGTCGCATCTCTGGAAGATACTGAACCTAAATACCAAGTTTGGTGTTATCCGACTGTTCGTTTTTGAGTTATGCTGTTCACAGACACACACACAGACACACACACGGACATGTTTCCAAAAATGCTTTTTTTGGATTCAGGAGGTCTCAAAACATGTATTTCCGGTGAAATCTCGGTATCGAATTTTTGGGTGGAATGCAATACTTCCCCTACTTACTATACGTAGTAGAGAAAGTAAAAATACATACCCTTAATTGTTATACCTGAAGCAACCGAATATTTTATTTTTGTAACCTTTAATTCTTTTAGTGAGAACGTTCTTATTAATTTCTTTCTAATAAAAACATGTAAACATTGTAGCGTATTCATTTAGGAGCATGCATGACGAGTTTATGTGCGGAACGTATTTAAATGCATGGAAGATTTTCTATGCATAAAAATATATTTTTGGGAAGTCGTATACCGAAGTGCATAGATGGACCCGTTCATTGTATTAAATATCCATAACTCTAGTGCAGCGCTATTAATTTAAAAAAAGGCATCCATGATGGTGTATAAAATATAAAAAAAATAATAACTTGAGGTTCAAATAATAATTTTATAAAGAAATATAATTTCAGCTTTAGGGATCCTTTTTCAGCAGCAATGTAAAGCTTAGCACATTTTGCTTTTGGAGTTTAAGCTCTGCCTCAGCCAGGCTGTTTTCAATTTCTCTGAACTGCCTAGTTCACGAAGTACAGGGAAGTACCCACTTTCTCCAGCAACAACCTTGCGCACAAGTTTACCTTTACCTTTAACGCTATTTTATAATGATTGTCAATTGCTTGCATAAACTCGTTTGACCTTAGTCTCCATATACTGAACCAGCTAGCATGGTTATCTGCACTCTTAACTCTCTGCTATACAAGTTATCAGTGTCTTCAGTTCAACAGAAGTGCATCGGATTCTTACTTATAATTACAATAATATAATATTAGCTTGTTGGGTTTGATAAATGCAGTTAAACGTTTACACACGCTTAAAGCTGTCTTAGAAGGATAGATTTTGCCATCAAGGCTTGGAAGTGGAAACAGGAGTTCGCCTTGTACAAAGATAAGAGTTATTTAAAAGAAGCTCAAGTTTCAGATCTCAGCTTGCTGAGTGGTAATATCACTCTATAGAATGGTATACAGCGGTGTTTTATATGCTCGGATTCCCTGAGCGCACTTCAGAGCCCCCAGCCGTTGTACACTTTCCATCCTATTGTGCAGCGTATTCAGGATTGCCTTCACACTCTCGGTAGTGTCGGCACACACGTGTCGTTTGTGTGGGTTCCTGGTCATGTAGGCGTGCCAGGGAACAAGACCGCTGATACTGCTGCTAAGGCTGCTATTTTATCGTCCAGGTGTTTTAGCTCCTCTGTTCCTTTCCGCGATTTAATATTATTTTTACTCCGGGCTATTTATTTGCGTTGGGAAGAGGAATAGTCCATGGTCCAGGGGAACAAACTCCGAGAGATTAAGCCCATCCCTATCATTTGGGTTACCTCTATAGCCCCTCTTGTCGCGAAGAGATAATTTTAACCAGACTGAGAATTGGACATTGCCGTTTTAGCCATGCTTATTTATTAAATAGTGACCCCGCACCAGTTTGTGTGCACTGTGGCGTACCTTTGACGGTCCGTCATATCTAACTCCAGTGTCACCTTTTAGCTCCTTTACGCCGGCGTGTGTCTCTGCCAGGCCGTATTTCCGATCTGCTTGCAGATAATTTTACTGTTGTAGGACGTCTTTTAGACTTTATCTCACAAAGTGGTTTTATTGCCCGGATATAGATTGCCCTATGAGTTTTATTCCGACTCAGAGAGATTTATGCAACTTGTTTTTAACCGTTTTATCCCTCTTTTTAATGCTCTAGGACCTTCACTTGGCGTTCTACCGCATGTGGCACTGTTTGTTTTTTTACTCCTGTACTTCTGTATTTTAACTGCTCTATTAGACTCTCTTTTATCATGCTTTTATTTTAACTGTTGACGCTTTTAACTTTAGTGAGGGCGCTTATAACCTCACTCTATAGAATATGTAGTTAAGAAAACAGCCTGTTACATAAAATTTTGCTCTAATACAGTTCTGCTAATTACTAAATAGTTTACTAGAATGTATTTCATGGAAATATTGAAGTTAAAAAATAAGTGAACTTTTTCTAACCGAACGAGATGACGCCGCAGCAACGCGTGCGACTCGCATTCGGGAGGTCCAGCGTATGATTCCCGGCGACCGCCCACTCTGTCGGTTTTTATCGTGGTTTTCTTTTGTCGCCTTTCTTCCTCCTCTGGTACAGAGCCAGGGCAGTTCTGATCTATTCGTCAGGAGGAACGTTGGGGGGGGGTGTCTGCAGAAATGTTTCCATCTGTAAATTTTAGGGACCCCGCAAAATTCACACCTGCCGCTCTTTGATCCGAATAATAAACCTTAGGATCTTTCATTGTCATCTCTAGTATATTTTTTACGAGATTACACACACACAACTATTTCATATATTTTACTATGGTAATTTAATTTAAGTTCAATGCTAAGAGTTTTACTGGACCTTATGACTGGATAAAAGCATTTACTAATGTTCATAAACTTAAATTTTTAAATCAACAAGCAAAAATATACCCTAGTGAGTCAAATGACAGATTTCTCATTTTGTCCACTTTTATTCATTCATTCATTCATTCATTATCTGTTTACCCTCCTCTTATGTAGGACTTACACCCCCCAGGACTTACAATCGGGTGCCTGGGGTCAGAGGCCCGTCGAGGAGCAGACACTCATGGATCAGACAGAGCATCCAGGATGGGTGATCAGCCCGATGCCTGGTATGGGATGAAGGAAGTAGATGAAACGAAATGTTGGTGAAATGGATGAAGGGAAAGGTGATGATGGAGCAGTTGGTGGAATGAATGGCGGGGGAAACCGGAGAACCCGGAGAAAACCCGCCCAGACGCCGCTTCGTCCACCACAAATCCCACATGCAGGTCCCTGGGATTGAACCTGGGCCGCCTCGGTGGGAGGCGAGCGGTCTAACCACTTGGCCACGGCGCCGCCTTGTCCACTTTTATCTCTGAAATAAATATCTCATAGTTGGAACAGTTTGATTTAAATATGCCTCTTGCACCAAAGGATTTGCAAAATGCGACTTCTCTGATAACAGCTTAGTAAGTGAGTTTAGAGCACAATTAAAGTATCAGAACTTAGTTAAAAATAAAAAATAAATTACGCTTAATGTCCTTTTTCGAATAATTCCCCGGGAGCATCTCTGATACGAGTATGTGGCTTATCATTGGCTAGAAGCCCAGCAGACACAGCAAACTGATTTATTTCTGTCCATTTTTCCTGTTTATTGATTCATGTTAAAGAAGCAGAATATTATCCAAAAAGACATGTTTGTTTTCAAGGATTTGTTTTTGTAGGGACGTTATTTGTTTTAATGATTTATTGTTCCTTTCAGTCATTTTATTAGTTTAGCAATAAGCATGGCCTTCTATGATGCCTGCTGTGTATTTCCCATTCAGTAGTCCACTAGAATATAATTTTTGCTAAGACAGTAAAACATATGAAACACAAAAAGGAACTTTGGTAAATACACTCGTATTAATTTATTGTAGTAAACTACTAGTTAATTAATAAGCCTTTATGAAACAGGCCCCTGGACTTACGGAAGCAGTGAACACGACCCTAGTAATAATTTGTTTTTCACTTCATGAGTACATCCATTTCAAATCTTTATGCCGCAACAAAGAAACAGTTATCTATGCAGTACGTGTACAATCTTTGGAATTATGGCAGAAATAAATACTGAATGCACGAACAAGAGAGATTATGACAATCAAGATTACTCTCGGGACCAAATATGTCTGGTTAACCCATATAGCAGTAGTAGAGGGTGTTCAAAAATGACCAAATTTATAAGAAAACGAGTAAGTTTCAAAGGTCTTTGAAAGTGGGCCCCATTATGCGATTCATATAATTGAATATACGTTGCTTGCTCTTAAACACACTGTAATGTTTGTTGAGGCGTTGCAGCGACACGTCGTTAAATTTCTCTCTGCGATTCGGTAATGGTGTGAAGATGAGTTTTGTAAGCAGCATCCTTTTCTGTGAAGGTATTCTAGGTCTGGACATAACTGGCCCATCTAATGTATTAGGTGACTGAATATTCTCTGCTTCAATGTGTAACCCATTTTTCCTCAATTAAACAAAGTTAATACGCGCAACAAAAGAAGGAAACATTCTTCCTTAAGATTGGGTCACTGTTTGAACACCCTGTAGTTTAAGCGTCGCATATGGGAACGGACCAATCGACGAATATCCAGCATTAACAATACTAGGCGCTGCTATTCGTAACCTGCCCCATGTGTAGTTTGTTTTTGTTTTGTGAAAATAACTCACGAGAACAAAAAGAAGGTAAACATCACACAACCAACCTTCGGAATCCTTACAGTACATTAGAATCACGAAGAGAGTGTTGCAGCATAATCAGTGATGCCAGCAACCATATCCCAGGTGTTGACGACACTTTGTGTTGTAGAGCAATAAAGAAATCGTAGCTTTGGTTTCTGCGTGTTATACGAGCTGGCAATTTCTCATACATAACAAGCGAGAAACGCTGTCCGTTGCTTCCGGTTGGTGCCTTTCCCTGTGCATGTCGAAAATCCAAATTACGTTTGATTGACGCACAGGCAAATGTGTTCTGCTTTTGAAGCTCTGGAGTTTACAAACCACTGTGCACTCATATGAATAAAATGGTGTCTGAAGTCTAATCCTATCACATGTGGAATAATTTATGCACTTAATTACACGGCCACACAGGATGTTTCATAAAGACAATGATATAAATTTGTAGGCTGTGGAAAGGAAGAGAGGAGGTTGAACCCGAAAGTACGCTTATATCTTATTCTACCATAAAACTGGCAAGAGTGAAACAATATAGCCCAATATACAAACATTTGTGGTCTATAAGAGAAGTGGAACGTGTACCAGGAGTGACAGTACACGATGCAATAGAGAAATAGAGGTTAGGTGTGTTGACGCCCCCCCCCCACAAAAAATCCTACGGTGCAGGAATCTGTAATTAGTGAAATTTCTACTCCTTAACTGTTAACATGTAGAATAGAACTCAAATTCTTGCTGCTTTTGTTTCAAAATAGGGTGTTTATTTGTTTATTTTTAAGTTTCATTTGTGTAGCCCCTATAACTTTTTAGTTGTATCGGGGTCGTTGACTCCAGAAACAAGTCGTTAGCTGAACGTTATTTTAACATTAGCTTTGAATCCTTTCTACCTCGAAACGTTATATTCACTCCTACATGCATGCTTCCTGTGGAGGGTAAGGAAAAGTTCTAATTAAAAAAAAGTCACCCCCATCCTAGACGCGATTCAAACCCAGGATCTCTGAATTGAGAAGCCAGAGTGCTGGCTGTAAACTTGTAAGCTCATTCCGGGAGTTTCCATCTGGTCTCTTGTGTGAGGTCTGCTGTGAATAATAGACCTGTTCATCTTTTTCTGCATCTGTGCCCAAACATTTTCTATGGGATTTATATCTGGATTCTTAGGCACCCGGGTGCAACTGAACGTTTTGTTCATGTTGTGCAAGCCGCTGTTGCACACGGAGTGATGTGTGGACTCCGCTGTAGTCATGTTGAAATTGAATTGGACCGTTTTCAAATACAGGATGATTTATGAAGAACTGACGCATTTATTTCTTTCATTGTTTCGAAACGAGTTATGCTAGCGACAACTTATTATACCTGAAATGCAGAGTAACTTTGGGGGATTATTTCCTCTATAGCAAATTTGAAAATGTCCTCCATCCTGCATAAGGCACAACTCAACACATTGTTCCATGTTACTGGCCACTCATTGGAGGACTCTGTTGTCAATAGCTTGAATCTCCTGTGTAATGTTGTGCTTCAGATCGTCCAATGTCTGGAGACATAAATCCTGTATTTTAAGTAACTCCATAGAAAGAAGTCCGGAGATCCCGGTGGCTACAGGTTCTTGGAAATTATTCAGTCGTCAAAGAAACTTGCAATTAGTGCCATGGATTCATTTGATGTATGGCATGTAGCGCCGTCCTGCTGAAAATATCCTTGACTCAGCTCTACATCGTCTAGTTGCTCAGCAAACTCCATGAAAATCCGTGGGTACTCTGCAATGTTCTCATTTTTTCAGAAAAATTGGTCCCACTATTCTCTGTGCGGATATTGGGCACCAAACTCCGATTTTAACCGGGTGCATAGTACTTCATGAATAACATATGGATTTTCGGTGGCCCAATAGCGTGAGTTATTTGAGTTTTAATAACCGGATAAATGGAACCATGCTTCATCTGTGAACCATGTGATGGGCAATATGTCAGGATTTTGCGCAATAAACGCCTGAAACCAACGACAATAATTCAGTCGTCTATCCTTATCTGGTTCCTGTAACTGTTGGACAACCGTAATGCTACACGGCCTGCACTTTTCACAGCTCTCTGACACATTGATTAGCTGTACCCTGTCTCCTGCGACAAACATCTTGATGATGTTTTTGTGTGACTGATCCAGTCGTGCTCTTACGTCAACAACAACCGTCGGAAGCCTAGATAAACAAGTTTTGCGTTTTTCATTCACCAGAGATCCAGTTGTTTCCAATTTGTTTACCAGTCCCAATATTGTGTTTCTTTGGGGAGTATTCCGAGCACCAAATTCTCTCTGTTTTGCTCTTTGAGTAGCTGTAATTTAATTCGTAATCTATTATTACTTTACAAGGAAGAGTCGTTCATTTAATGTATACTCCATTTTCACGTTCACTAGAACAAAACCTCAAAAACAGTTGCCGACAATAAAACTAACAATTACGAATAAAAGTGGACATCTGCGCATCTAGTGACAGGCAATCGAAACTCCAAAACATTTTGCTTTATTGGGTGCTAAAATGGGGGCATTGGGTGAATTTCGAACAGAATAATTAAAGAAAGAAGTGTGACAGTTCTTCATAAATCACGCTGTAATATTCGCACAAAAGGTAAAATGTTTTCTAATATGAATATATATTGATCGCTATTTAAATTGTCCTCAATTCTTCTTAACACCCCCGTCTGGCGGAAATTCAGCCCCATAGGGGAACAGATGTGTGGCCGCTGTGTTGTCTGTGCAACGTATTGAGGGTCAAATCGGTATGAATGCTTTGGCCGATATGCATACATAGGACCTGAAGTGGTGTTTGAAAATACCTTTTCATCGGAAAATACTGTGTTATGCCAGTCAGTGTTTCTCTTATCGGTGATTTTCTGTCCAATAAATCACTTGCTCTAAGCCTCTTGCGGGCAGTCCAAGCAGACCCAGGAAACTTAGTATCTACTACAAACATTCTGAAAGTAGTAAATGGAGACTCTTGCAGCATTAATTAACGCCTCGTTCTGCTCCGGTGTGGGTACCAGAAGACGTCTGCTACCTATAAAATGGAGCACTATTGCAATGTGTTTTTGTAATTATTACTGTAGCCACGGAGACATTATATGTTTATAATTAAATACACTACCTGGTTTTCGCTTCCAGTAAACCCGGTTTTGGTATTTCTTCCACCAATTTGATGCTGTTCTTTGAGATACTCCATATAGCTCCGCAGTGCTGTAACCTTGTTGAATCAGGGTAATCACTTTCGGTTTGATGTCCGTTAGTCACTTCAAATGACACGTATAATACAGAGGACAATATTTCGAAGACAATGCCATCCAACCATTAAACGGAATGTGAAACGGACCTTTGTTCAGGACTTGGTGCTTGAATGCCGAACGAGCCGGACTCGATCAGGGGCTAGTATGTTGGCAGTTAGCGGATATATTATTTCAACCATTCAAGTGACATACGAGTATATCGATTCCTCACCCTTTTCACCGCCCACCTTCATAATGTAATGGTAGCGTATCGGACTTTAAACCAATTAGAGGATGGCTCACCGAAGGCAGGCGTGGAAATGATGAGATTCTGCCAACATTCAAGAATGCAAAACACTAAAAGTAACCAAATGTTTCAGCACTTTTGGGGTGGGCATTGGACTCTTACATAATAAGAGCATAACTTCTCTCTCCGTTTTTATTTATTTATTCTATTATTTTACAAATCAGTTACATCGTTTCAGAGTATTAGGTTTCGTAAGAAAGAATTGAATGCAATATATGCGGATGTCTTATGGGGACATTTAAGAAGGAACTGATATGAAATAATAATGTTCATATTAGATATAGCAGGTACACTACATTAAGAATTATATAATTATGAATAGTGTAAAGACGAAACACTTCCGCTCAGCTGACAAAGAATCAAAACTGAATAAAAGAAAGTTCGACGGAACGAAGTTTGAACCATCGATCTTGAAGTACACTGCAGTCAGTTTAGAAATGGTAGCCGACTTGCCCAAGCATCTCTGTCGAAAGGTTCTGCAAGACATTTAAATATCCACGTTGACTTATTGCTTTGCAGCTTCTCTGTGCAACAATTTTAATTGAGGCGTTTAGAATAATAACGGCAGATACCAACCAAAGTTCATTTTGAGATAAATGTCATTTTCTGTTTTTTTTCCAAAGCGTGGAAAGTACGAGGGCTGATCAATAAAGACTGAGACTAATTTTTTTTCACAGATATTTATTACTCCATTTCAATGTTGACATGGTCTTTTTCAAAGTAGTCCTCTCCTACTTTAATGCACTTTTTATAGCGTCTCTACGAGTCCTCGAACACATGGTACAGACCATTCTTTGTCAGGTCTTTGAGAATCGCCTCACTTTTCTTCAGTACTGCTTCAGTGCTCTCAAATCGAATGCCCCGGAGCTTTGCCTTTAGTGATGGGAATAAAAAGAAATCACAGGGGACAAGATTGGGGCTATAAGGCAGATGCGGCACACAAGTAATGTTGAATTTAGCCAAAAATTCCTGGACTTGATTTGCAACGTGATGCCGCACGTTGTTGTGATAAGTTCTGGATGTTTCCTTGCAGTGTGCTTCCTTGGTGTAGCCAATAGTGACGTGTAGTACGCTGCTGTAACAGTGGTGTGAGTGGGAACAACAATCACAGCAGCTGTGTTGATGTTGACTTCAGTCATAGCAGAAGCCGAAGCACCAGGCCCGTCCCACCTTGCTTAGCACAGAGGACTCGCTCTACTTTGAAGTCTTTGAACCACCTAAACACTGTTGCACGAGGTAGTGCATCTTCACCGTATGCTTGCTTCATCTTTTCCAAAGTTTCAGAGGCTGTATGATGTAAACGAAAACAAAATGTTATTGCTCCTCTTGTGTCACCTTCATTTTGTGGTATGCGAAATTCAACTAGGGTCAACAATATACAGCGTTACTACCAACCTACCGATACTAGAGTGCTGCCGCTTATGGACATTATACATGAAACCCCGCTCTTTTCAAATATTCATGGTACAGACAGGAAACTCTCAAGAAAGCTACAGGAAAAACTCAATCTCAGTCTTTATTGATCAGCCCTCGTAGTTAATATTATGACTTGATATTTTCCGGGTATTTAAATTAAGGGATTTCAAGTCTATGTGCAAATTCTTGAACCATTGTGATTAATAGTTTTCCTGAGTTTGTGTTGTTTATTGGAACAAAAAATATACAAAACAGAAAAAGCGGTGTAAAATTGACATTTCTTTCATTTAACATCTTGAAATAGCGAATCCAGCTCTATTTCCAAATCTTCACATTTTTCGTCATCATTAACACCAGCATGACGAAGACTCTTGTAAAAATCATGATAGATGGGTGGTATATATGTCAATAATTTCATCAGGTCATTGTATTTAGCTTTCTTTATCTTTCTCTGTTCACTGTACTTCTGTTGTAACTTACACAATGAAACACGTGAATTTTTACCTCTTTTTCTAAAATTTAACTTTTTTATATACTTCAGAGTTAGAATAACATAGACCAAATTTAACAACCCCAGGACTATCATGATCTACAATAATGGATGTAAAAGCAAAGGAGCAACATCAACATCTATGGACTTTTTTGTTACATATGATTTACCACTATTTCTGCACAACTTTCTTCTGTTTATTACCCACTCAGTTGCCTTTCTCACTCGTTTCTTTCCCCCCCTTTTTTTTGAGATTCAGGAATAACATCTGCAGACGCCGCCATATTCGCTATCGTTGACTACAACGCCATGAACGTTTAGCGGCTATAAAGTAAAGCACTCATAGTTGGGATATGTCATTTTTACGCTCGTTTTCACTAGGGACAAATTTTAAAGATGAAAAATGAGAGCTGTGGCATATCCCATTTCGTTTGATACTTCATCACATGAAAGGTAGATGACAGCTGTGCATGGTCATGCTTGTATCTCAAAATTCGATGTCGGTTGGGATATGCCGTTATTATTATTCTAAGCGCCTCAATTAATATCGGCTAGGCACAAGGACAAATAAGTACGTTATAAGAATCGTAGCAGCAAAACTATTTATTTTCATTAGTAAAAGATCCGATGTTTCCGTGTAAGATTAAATTTTGCGAGTTGCATACATATAGAAACCAAGAGACGGCTGATTCATCTCACATATGACGTACTAGTTGTCTTATCTCACAGATGCTCTCCGTAAGTAAGGGTTTGAAAATAAAAAAGGAGTGGCGTTTAAAAGTCGTGAATAGCCCACAATTTTCACTCTGCCTAAAGTATGAGTGTCCAGTTTTGTTCAGATTGGTCCCTATGATGCAAGGGTTTGAAAATACGAGTAGGGATAGCTTTCTAATTTTTTCTAACTAAAGTTACAAATTTATGCCCGGATTGACCAAGCAGTATAGTTTTGTCTATTTGCGGTTAAAATAAAGGATATGAGTAGCTTTTAAAATTTTCTAGATTCTGTATGAAATAAAAAATAAGGGTGGATTTTCGGAAGCTCTAAGGTAAGCATTAATTCTTTCCAGGTTGTATAATATAATTGTACAATAATTTTACCATATGGGGTAGACCGTTCGGACTTCTACTTGAGAAGTAGAAAATAATGTTAGGAGATAATTTTGAAAACAAATTAAATAAGTTCTAAATAATATGTTTTGCAATAAAAAGAACTTTTAAAAATTGCGGTAGAGCAAGTAAGTTCAGATTTTAAGAAGTAATGGCTATTCCAAATTGACCTATGGGTGTGAGAGTTGGGCGCTGAGTCTCACAACAGAAAGAGTTAGATGACATTTTCTAAACTTCTGGCAGGTTACGGACTATTGGATAAAAAGGGAACGAAGACATTAGAGGATAGTTGGGGATCCAGTGTCTAAACGAAGTAATTGAATACAGAGAAAAATGTATGTAATTTGAATGGATGAAGATCGAATGCCACAAATAATACAGAAACTTATAAACCAGTATATCCACAATAACTCAAATAGATAGGCGGATTGTTGGCAGGCCGCGAATGAGATGGACAGATTCGTTTTCATGAAGACGGAACAAGCCATAAGGCTTATGCGGTGATGGTGGTGGTAAGTTTTTAGAGTTTTAATATAGCCTATGATTTCATTGGGTTCTCTATAGAGGTGTATTAAGTTTTATTTATATAGGCTAGAGTGTTGATGTGTGCTTTAGGGGATAAAAATTGTGATTTGAAAATAAAAATAGTGGAAATTGTTAAAAGTCGTAGGCTATTAGTTTTACAAGGTTCCAAAACCCAGGTTTGCCAAGTTTGTCAAAATCATACCAAAAATAGTATAACAAGGTTTGGTGATATGGACACGATATGCAACTCCTCCCTCCAATGATTCCATCTTAAAATATTTTAAGCTCCCCATTTACCCTTTGGGCTACATGTCATTAAAAATCTGCAATATTTGCAATAAAGTGTATATCTTCTGATATATTCAGTGAAATGGAACTGAAACCGGGTGACGTGAAAATGAACCACCCACCCCAGTTTTAAAAATGTTGAGTTTTTATACTTTTTCCCTTACGAGAGAACATGTTTGCACTCTCATACACACACAAGCGTGCGCGCACACAACTGTTCTCTCATAATTGTACAGATAAGGCAAACTTGTGAATTGTTTTATTTTTTCGGGGGATGGGTATATAACTATACGTTTTTGGCAAGTGCTGGAATATTCTAGCAGTACTTTAGATTGGGGTTTATAAGCTACGTTAAATAGTTTCCTGAATTTCTTGTTTTGGCGCAGAATGTTTGGAAGGACAACAAAATCCTGAAGCTTTGCACTCCGACAGAGAAGGGGATCAAAGAAGTTTATGCTTTGGCGAAACTGTGGTACGTTTGATTATTCTGAATACGCAATGTTGTGAACTGCTCTTTCCGTTTGATACGAATTTAGCTTGCAAAGGTTTTTTATTTTCCCGAAGCTATAAGAAGGAAACAGCACACGCTGTGTCTGAAGGATGTTTATGGTCACTTCCGCAATAAACAGACCAATTTATTTTTAGACGTCTGGTGACTGCTCTGAAATAGAGCGAATGGAACACACAGATGCTGTTTTTAAAGCCATTGTTCATAAGTGTCAACTTTATGTACTCCACCAGTTTCATTCCATTTATGTTTTTACTCGTAGGTTAATTTGCCGGAATGATTACTTAACTAGGGCAATTCGCTGCTCCGCTTGCCTTATTGTGTAGCAGGGTGCAATCTAAGAAGAAAGGGCGGGGGATGAACAAACTCTCGAAGCATAAATTTGTGTCCCGCTCAACTCCGCGGTCGATTCACGCTGGCGAATGTCAAACTACCTGGTGGCGAGCAGTTATAGGCAGAACAATGAAAACCATCGATGCTTAAATCCCATCAACAAATACTTATTATATGTTTTGCAGGTAACGCAGTGTAATTATGCATATAATATACTTTCCAGTTGTAAAGGTCGAATGTAAAGCATTTATGCTCGCACAAAACTAAATTCTCCTTAGTTTCAAAATAAGCTTGAAAATAGTAAATACTAAATAAAAACAAATTGACTTGTTATCGCGGTGTAAACGAATGTAGGTTGCTCTTTTTATCACGAATGCCATCGCTCAAGCATATCCTGTCAGTTAAAAGTATATAGTATTATGGTATATTGAACTTTAATTTAACTTGCCAAAAATTAAAAAAAGAGTTAATTGTAAGAAGGGTTTGAGCTTAGATAATTTCGGATTACTACACACCTGCGTTTGGGTCTCAGCCATTGGAGCACATGACCAAAATATCTAAATTTTCCCTTTTATTATTATATAAATATCTATTATGTATAACTGTATGTATAATTAATACATATGTTTTTAATGACATATAAATGTCAAAGGGTTCTGATTGCTGTCGGAATGTTACATATTCAAAGCAATGACTAAAAAGGAGTATTGTGATACAAATAGGAATTATTTGACACAGACCACACTGGTACACTGATTGAAAAGTCTATAGTGTTATGCAAATATATCGAGCAAGGTTTGATCGATACGGAGTATCACCTTCTGTAGAACACATGTACCAGCATATAATTTGCCTCAAATGAAACCTTACGGACCTCCAGAATCTGAAGGACGTCAGCCTGCGCCTGACGGGATTCAAATCGATGAAGTAGCATATCTAGTCATCTACAGAGATAACTTTCGGGGCGGATTTCATTCCAATATGGATCAGCCGTTCATTCGTGAGGATGGTGTTGGTCTTTGCTCGATAACATATGCTGCGTTGTAAAGCAGAGTGGTGTAACCCAGAGCAAGTCAATAGATTTTTTTCGGGCGTAAAAATCCTTAGCATGGCTTCCTTCGGAAGGGAAGTAAAGCCGGTGGTCTCTTGTCGCTTTACGGCACGTAAAAGAACCTCAAGCCTGATAAAGAGACCTCTGAGCAAAATTCCCGGTCTTTCACGGGCAATATAGAATGGGACGCTAAGGACCATAATCGTTAAGGAGCGTCTATGAATAAAACTTAACTCAGTTCTGAGCCACACCGTATTTGGTGTCATCTGATAGCAGAGCCGCGGAGATGACTCTGGTTATTGTAGGAGAGATTATAGAGCAGCAAACAGCTCCAGGAGCTTCTTTAGCTGCAGCGACTGCACCAAGTGTCGGAGGTTCTGGTGGAGTAACCATGTTTCGGTATGTGGTGAATGTACTTGCGTTTCATGCGGTAATTTTCACGAGCGTATTATAGAAAGGGCCGTACACCGGAGAGCACTGTTAGCATGATATCGCATCTGGGTTCGGCGCAATTCCTCCTAACCGGAGAAGCAAACCTTTTATGCGTTGAATATGGGTGCTCTGCGAGCCACTCGCTATGTGTCAGTATAACTCCCGCAGTAATCCATACAAATACTGTTACTGCTGTCGGTGCATATAACAAGAAATACGCTTGAAAAATCGCCGTATCCTTTTGTTTTAACTAAGGCCCACCTTTCGATTCCGAGGGATAAAGTCTTTGCTGTTATGTCCATCAATGCCTTCGCTCTTCAGAGGTAGCACATACTTCCGGATCTTGCAAGAGACGGACATTCGGACATTCAGTTTCAAATATCCACGGCTGTACGCCGGCTAAGTTACAGGCAAGATATTCACAGTGGTCAGAGTTCAGAACGACAAATGTCAGCACTGCGCAAGAGAATATGTCGATCTATGTAAATGCCGTATGTCTTCTAGCTCCGGTTGAATGACGCTAAGTATACAGTGGCCGACTCGGATGCAGTATCGCCCAAGTATCTTGCAGCTGAAGACCAGTAATAAACTGCTCTAAGGCTGGGCACAATAAGTGCTTTTCATTATGGTTCTTCGCAGCTAAAACCGAGTTAAAATTTCCTTTGATAAGAAGATGAGTTTTTGTTAATAGGGAAGCCATATCCTCGACAAAGAATTTCTGGCGCCACTGTTCCTTATTAGTGCTTGATGGTCCATATATATTGAGGAAGTAAATTTTCTTATGTTATTGCTCATGACTTGGAAATGGATGTCAGCGTACATTTTCATATTGAAGATAGTATTTACTGGGAAATTGCCGTACCTCGACTGTTAAAATCGTTATTGAGTTCCGCATTACAGACAAAACAACCAGCCACGCACTGTTAGCTGATCTGCAGAGGAGTAATGTCGACATCCAAAGTGAGGGATGTCTGCGCAAGAAGAAACTTTTCCAGTGATCGTGTATTATAAATGGCAGTTTGCATTTTATGTGTATGAAGCATAAACAGAAGAAGAATATAGTCGAGAGCAACTATAATGAAAGAGTCCACGCGGAGGACTTTAGGTGCTATCTTCGTCACCTCTGGTCTTGACCTTATGCGTCTATCTGTATCGCCGCAACACCTGCAGCAGAGCCAGAGGTCCCCTCAGGGGCTCACCTTATGTGAGTACGGGTTTTTGGCGCACCCGGGGGTTCCCGAGCCAATCATCGCCATATTCATCCCCTCACCCCCATCCGGTCGAGGTGGGTTCTTCAAGTGACCGGTGGACACAAGGTAGGCTCTCGTGCGTTCTTTACATTCCATTCATACCGCACCTCACCATCGTTTCTTTCTTCCCTTATCACTTTCCGGCCATTTCGCACCATGCCATTCGCATATCTCTTTTTCTTCCCCGCCGGCCTACCTTGCGTGCGAAACGCCCACACTGTTTTAGTTTCTTTTATCCTTTTATTTAAATCCTCCGTGGACACAGCCTGACGGATACCCGCGCACCGCGTGCGCAGCTGGGTGAGTGGGTAATGGCGTCATCCCCACCACCCGGGGTCGTCATGTAGGGTATGTGTTCGTATCCGCTGTTCAACTGCAGTCCCGCGGGGGGGCCATTGCATGAGCTGCTGACTTCTGACGGCGATTGGGTCCCTCTGTCTATGTTCTGGGAGGTGTGACCCTGGGGTGAGTCTGGTATAGATAGGCCACTCACCCAAGCCGGGGTAACGCCCGAGAAGTCAGAGCCCGAGGTCGGAGACGGTTGCAATGGTGGAGGATTTATTTCGCTATGGAGCACCCTTCCTCCATTACCACTAACAAGCGCCGAAAAGTCTATGTAACAGAAGTGACACCACCGACAACTGGTTGTTACTTGGTCATTTCACGAACCGAAGAAGGACAAAGCTTTGAGAAGGTGAACCCTTTCATCATTCAAAAGGGCATTGATGCAATTGCTGGTGCGGTTCAGTCCTGCACTCGTCTACGGAATGGTTCCTTATTAGCCCAAACGAAATCCGATCTGCAAAGTAAGACCTTGTTGCGCGCTACGCTTCTCCACGGCTATCCTATCCGTGTCGAGAAGCACCGCACATTGAATTCCTGTCGAGGCGTTATTACCACCCATAGCCTCGATGGTATATCGGACGAGGACCTGGTAGAATATCTTGCAGACCAGAAGGTGACAGCGGTCCATCGAGTGCAGGCCAAACGCGACGGCGTATTGGTACCCACTCGTACCCTGTTTATTACATTTGATGGCGTCGATCTGCCCACGAGCATTTCCGCAGGGTACGAACGGATTTCTGTGAGGCCTTATATTCCTAGACCTCTGCGTTGTTTTAAATGCCAACGTTTTGGGCATACGCAAGTCTCATGTAAGAGTGCCGTTAACATCTGTGCAACATGTAGCCAGCCCTCACACGAAGGTACCTGTTCAACAGCCCCCGTCTGCGTTAATTGCAAAGGGTCTCATTCTGCTTCGTTTGCCGACTGTCCGCGGTACTTGGACGAGAAGGCGATCCAGGAGATCCGGGTAAAGGAAAAACTCTCCTTCGCTGAAGCCCGGAGGCGTTACCATGCGCGCCAACCTTCACTCCTGCGATCTGGCACCTTTAGTTCTGTTGTTGCCTCGCCAGTACCACGAGTAGATGCCGAAACTCAGACCTGGACCTTGACTGGATTAACCGCCACTACCATCCGGCCGTCTATTAAAGCTACTGTTACCAAGCCTTATAAACCTGGTCCAAAGTCAATGAAGTCGCCAGCCGCTGAAAAGAAGCCCAAGCAGAAACTACGTAGGGAAGATTTCTTGAAAGACCCTCCGCGTGCGCGCGGTAGCAAAAGTTCACCTTCTCCTCCTCGGAGGTCGCTGTCCCAGGAAGGTCCTGGGACAAGCCGCGCTCAGCGGCACCCCTCACCCATCGCCACCCAGAACCGATTCACGGCGCTTGAATCGGTTTCTGGCACTGAGCGCGTGGGCCCTCCCTCCGAGGAAGCTATGGAGTCTGACCAACTCCATACAAAAAGCCCGAGCCCAAAGGTTAAACAAAAGGTAATTTTAAGCCGCCCTTCTAAGTAGACAGTTTATCCCTTTTATTCATGGCTATCCTGAGCTGGAATGTACGTGGTGTACGATCGCATAGGGCGGAACTGCAACTTTTATTGCGTTCCCATTCACCTATGGTCGTGTGTTTGCAGGAGACCAAGCTTCGCCCTCACGACCCTTTCTATCTCCGGGGGTACACTCCGGTTCGCTACGATCTTGAACCGGAGGAGGGTGCTCCTGCTCATGGAGGTGTCATGTTGTTGGTGCGTAATGACGTTCATTTTCATCCTATCACACTTACGTCCGACTTGCAAGCTGTTGCCATTAGACTGCAGTTACCCGGTTTTTTCTTTTCTGTTTGTTCTGTGTATACACCTCCATCGTCTCGCCTCGCTCCCGCGGACATTCGATCTCTCCTGTCCGCTCTCCCAACACCATTTCTTCTGTTGGGAGATTTTAATGCCCATCACCCACTATGGGGTTCGCCAAGGGCTTGTGCGAGGGGAACTCTTCTTTCCGACATTTTTTATCAGTTCAATCTTTCCATCCTCAATACAGGTGCACCTACTTTTATTTCTGATTCTTCTGGTACATTCTCTCACCTGGACCTTGCGATTTGCTCAATCCAGCTTGCACGTCGTCTTCAGTGGAACGTCGTCGCTGACACCTACTCCAGCGACCATTTCCCCTGCATCGTTTCTCTTCTGTCGCACCACGTACAGCATTCCAGAGTACCTACCTGGATATTCGCAAAAGCCGACTGGAGCTTGTATTCCAGCCTCGTGCATTTTGACGACCAGCCCTTCTCCGACATTAATCAACTAGTGCAGCACCTTACGTCTATTATTTTCTCAGCCGCCGAACGTGCAATACCCCGTTCATCCTCCCAACCTCGGCGGCCACCTGTTCCATGGTGGAACGAGGATTGTCGGGACGCCGTTCGTGCCCGTAGGACTGCACTTAGGGTGTTTCGGCGCCACCCTACACTTGATAATTTGGTGACTTTTAAACAATCGCGCGCCAGGGCTCGTCGCATTATTCAGGATAGCAAGAAGGCATCTTGGGCTCGTTTTGTCGAGTCTTTTAATCGTTTTACGCCTTCATCCGTTGTTTGGGATAAACTTCGTCGCTTCTCAGGTAAAGTGTCACATTGTACTGTTTCTGGCCTTCAGGTTTCTAATGCCACCATAGTGGATCCGGCTGCCATCGCTAACACTCTGGGTTCTGCCTTTGAGGCGGTTTCCAGTTCAGACCATTATTCCACCGGCTTTCGCTCTATTAAAGACCGGCGGGATTCCGCATCATTTACTTTTCGGTCTGCTAATGATGACTGCTATAACGAATTATTCACAATGAGGGAGCTGGAGCACGCTCTTCATTGCTCTCGGCACTCCGCTCCCGGGCCGGACGGCATTCATGTCCTGATGTTAAAGAACCTTTCAGCCGACAGTAAACTATTTCTCTTACAGGTCTATAACCGTATTTGGCAAGACGGCATTTTTCCTTCCGTTTGGCGCGAAGCCACCATTGTCCCTATACTTAAGCCTGGGAAGGATCGCCAACTACCTTCCAGCTACCGCCCTATCTCCCTCACCAGTTGCATTTGTAAGGTGATGGAGCGCATGATCAACGGGCGGTTGACATGGTGGCTTGAGTCTCAGAAACTTCTAGCGAACGCTCAGTGCGGGTTTCGTCGCTATCGCTCTACCGTCGACCATCTGGTATCCTTGTCGATACATATTATGAATGGATTTCTGAGAAAGTGTCAAACCGTGGCGGTATTTTTTGACCTGGAGAAAGCTTATGACACTTGTTGGAGGGGCGGCATTTTACGTACACTTCACGATTGGAATATCCGCGGTCGTCTTCCCATATTTCTTCGGGAGTTTATGACGGACCGCGTCTTTCGTGTACGTGTGGGCTCGGTTTTATCTCGTCGTTTTATTCAAGAGAACGGAGTACCGCAGGGCTCTGTACTCAGTGTCACACTTTTTGCGATTGCTCTCAACCCCATTGTTGATTGTATTCCACCTGGCATTTCATCGTCCCTTTTTGTTGACGATTTCGCTATTTATTGCAGTTCACGGCGGACCAGTCTACTCGAACGCCGTCTCCAGAGCTGTATCGACCGTCTCTACGCTTGGAGTAACGCCAACGGCTTTAATTTCTCCGCCGAAAAATCCGTCTGCATCAACTTCTGGCGCCGGAAGTATTTCCCTCCGCCCTCTCTCCATCTTGGGCCAGGGGTACTTCCGTTTGCAGACGAGGCGAAATTTTTGGGGTTGATTTTTGACAGGAAGTTGTGTTGGACCTCGCACGTTTCCTTTTTAAAAGCAAAGTGTGACCGTTCTCTTAATATTTTACGTGTTTTAAGTGGCACATCCTGGGGAGCTGATCGGACCGTCCTTCTTCGCCTTTATCGCTCTTTGGTCCGATCCAAGCTTGATTACGGGTGTATTGTTTATTCGTCGGCACGTTCATCTGTGTTACGTCGATTGAATGCCATTCACCATCGTGGCATCAGAGTCGCTACAGGGGCCTTTCCAACTAGCCCTGTACCCAGTCTGTACGCAGAAGCTGCAGAGCCTCCGCTGTCCTTCAGGCGTGAGATGCTCTTGTGCAGCTATGCTTGTCGACTCTCAAGCTTGCCTAACCACCCGTCCTTCGAGTTATTTTTCGAGGAGTCACTTGATCGCCACTATTTTATTAGCTCCTCTGCCTTGCTCCCACCAGGGGTTCGCTTTCGACAGCTCCTTCGGCATTTAGACGTTCCGCCAGCGCCGGCCCTTCCACGGGGGGAAACGCGTTTTCCTCCATGGTCTCGCGCTGAGGCCCACTGTCACCTTGGGCTAACGTCGATGCCGAAGACTGAGACCCCTGCTTCAGTCTTTAGATCGGCTTTTTTAGAAGTACGGGCTCAATTCGGAGACTACTATTTTATCTATACCGATGGATCTAAGACTGAAGCTGGAGTTGGATGTGCCTTTGTGTCTGGTCACTGTAGTTTTAAGTTTCGTTTACCTGGACAATGTTCAATTTTTACTGCCGAACTTTTTAGCATTTATCAGTCTATTTTATACATTCAGCGGCACGCCTTACAGCACTGTTTTATTTGTACGGACTCTCTGAGTGCCCTTCAGACTATTACTGCGCTGTACCATTACCACCCGCTTGTACAGCGCATACATGACCTGCTCCACTCGCTTGGTGTCACTGGCATCAGCGTGTCCTTCATGTGGATTCCAGGTCATGTGGGCATCTCAGGTAATGAGTCTGCCGACGCCGCTGCGAAATCGGCGATTTTATTACCCAGATTTTTTACCTCTGTTGTTCCCTCGTCAGATTCGTGTGTTATTTTACGTCGCCGCATCCTCTCGCGCTGGCGCGATGAGTGGACGGCCCTCCGGGGGAACAAGTTGCGGGAGGTTAAGCCTCTCCCGTTAATCTGGGGTACCTCTTCTCGTTCTTCACGTCGGGAAGAGGTACTTTTAGCCCGTTTACGAATTGGACATTGTCGTTTTAGTCACAGTTACCTGCTCAGTGGTGATCCCGCTCCGCTGTGTCAGCAGTGTGATGTGCCCTTAACGGTGCGTCACATTTTAACTGAGTGTCAAGTTTTAGCTCCACTGCGCGTTCGCCTGGGTCTGCCTGTTGGCATAGCCAACGTTTTGGCAGACGACGCGCATGCTGTAGAATGTCTTTTACGTTTTATAAGTGACATTGATTTTAATCGTCGCATTTGATGCGCTGAGCGTCTTTTAGCTTTGTTATTTTCTTCTGTATGTTTTTATAGGGACTTACTCCCCAGTGACATGTGACGCTCATGTCCCGCATTCTACAGTTCTTGACACGTTTTAATCTTTTATTGGCTATGCTTTTAGTGTGTTGGTTTTTGAGATATATTTATTGTTATTATTGTTGTTATTGTTATTCTTGTTGTTATTTTTATTCTTGTTGTTATTGTTATTGTTATACTATAGTTAGTTTTAACTTTTTGGACATCGCGGGTTTGTTTCCCGTTTTTTAATTATGCGGTTTTTTTACCTTTTATACTTTGACCTTATATTTTACACATTGTAAGGGCGCTGATGACCCTAGCAGTTTAGCGCCCTTAAACCGCATATCATCATCATCATCAGAGCCAGAGGTGTGCCGTAATATACTGGCATCCAAACAATGTGCCAAGCTCTTCCTGCGGGTGTGGTAAACGAGGTTACCTACCGAAGATGTGCTCCAGACCACGAGGAACAATGTCTGCAAAATTCCGGTCTGAATCTACGCCAGAACTGCTTCTTTTGCATCAGGTTCAGTGGCAGTAGATACTAACTCATGAGAAAGCAGGAAGCGATGAACAATTTTTATGAAGTGGGGAGCAGAGGCTGGTCATGCCGTTGAGACAGTAGTTAACTGGGATTCGTAGATGCAACCGCCAGCGCTGGAAAGGATGCAGGAGAATCAAATTCTGCAGGTGGGTGTAGAGATGATTGTAGCTCTTAGGCATTGCAGTTAGGGACTACCATATGATCACTCTCTGTAGTAAGTAAAGCCTGGTTATGTCGTTGCGACAATAACAAGGCCGGGTACATAAATTCAGGTATATCTCTGAAGAGGAAGCTGGAGAATCAATTGAGGCAGCTAGGTGTATGACAAAGGAGATTGCTCCGACACTTTTGCTTCAGGACGCGGTCTTTTCACTGCTAGATTATATTAGAATGCGTTCTGTAGGTTCCTTGATGGCCAAAAGGCCTTGGACATAGAATATGCCAAAAGCTTTCATATTTCTATTGTATTGAACTTAATATAACTTGACTTTTACAGCCTGTGTCACTGCACAAAGTTTATTCCGAATAATTCTTATACATTTTACATATAATCACCTTTATGGTTTTGAAGCAGCTGCTTGATATTGACATTTTGTAGATGTATTACATCCTTACTTGCATGCAAGGATTGTCAGGATTTTACAAACTTGTCAGTTATGTTACAATAAACTTATTCTTTTTGCACACTTAAAGTTTACAGCATTTTAAGTTATGATGCTAAAATGTAAACAACAAGCTCAAATTTTTATTACATTAAAAATTACCACGTCTACTGAATACAAAATTTCTTCCCTTCAATGCTTAAATCTTTGCTTATATGCAAAGAGTTTAAGCATTTTAAGATATGCATTGACAAAACATGAAATAGGTGCAATAAAACAATTTTGCATATAAATATATATATAGATATAAAGAGCACATTGTTTCAGATTATGGTGCTAAATATATACAGTAAATGTCAAATTCCTACTACTTTGAAAGTTAGTATGGTTAGGTACTGGGTATAAAATGCAATTCGCTTAGCCTTTACAGCCTGTGTCACTGCTCAAAAATTACATCTTATATGGAAAGATGGTCAAAATTCAGTATTAAGATAAAAATATTGTCGTATGCCTCACTTTGTATTAATTATTCAACTACAGAGGGGAGCTACTCGCTTGCGAGAGGGATCGTTAAATCAAACAAAGAACTTTAAATTACGAGGCAACGACGAAGGACGCAACTAAGTTAAATCACAAAATAATTGCTATACCAATACAATGCCTGGCTTAAGGGAGAGGAAAGATTCTATTCTACCATAATTAAGATTTCAAGATATGGATGGAACACCGTTTATTAAATGAAATTAAATACTCACATATCTTTGCCCATTGCCTGCCGACGAGGACATCGTGTTTTAGCAGTTTCCCGTCTGTCTCACTCGAAGCCTACTCACTGAATGATACAAGAAGCCACGCCAACTAGGCGTCAGTAACGCTATCCCCTCCTTGACACTGTTTCCCCTGATTCGCCCCTACTCACAGACAAACTGCCGTGCTTCGGTGTCCAGAGAGTGTCTTAACATTAGTATCATCTGTGCACATGCCACAATATCGACTGAAACAGTATCACCAGTATGAAACAAATCGTTCATTAATGACACACGTGATTTCTCTGGGACTCTAGCCGAAGTTTGCGGGACAACGATCTTGGAAATGTGTGGCTTCACCACAGCTGTTCAAAATATGCGGCTGTCCAGTGTATGTAACGTAGGCTTCATGTCCACTTATTAAAGTATTTGAAGGTATTGTTTTCTTCAGATAGATGTGGACAGAACGCACCCCATTACGATTGCAATCTCGTAACGGATTTCGATCCCTGAGACCAGTAATTATATTCAATTTCGCCTATTGTGCTACATTTGCCAACTCTGTCGATTGCTTCAAGAGGTAGTTACGAGGCAAATTAAAAACCCATGCGTGAGTCAACTCCGCACTGGCATCACTACAAGGAACAGAGATGGGAGTACCGTCCTCTGTAATTAAGGAATAGGAGCTCTGGTGAGTATGAAGCAGTTGTTAAAAACACCATGATTTGTTGATTTAATAAACACTAGATTTATTTACCCTCAAGCTGTAGCCCAGGTCATGTGGGCATCTCAGGGAACGAGTCTGCCGACTCCGCTGCCAAATCGGCGATTTTATTATCCAGATTTTTTACTTCTGTTGTTCCCTTCTCAGATTTGATTGTTATTTTATGTAGGAGCATCCTCTCGCTTTGGAGGGATGAGTGGACGGAACAAGTTGCGGGAGGTTAAACCTCTTCCGTTAATCTGGGATACCTCTTCTCGTTCTTCTCGTCGGGAAGAGGTACTTTTAGCTCGTTTACGAATCGGACATTGCCTTTTTAGTCATAGATACCTGCTCAGCGGTGACCCCGCACCACTCTGCGAGCAGTGTGATGCGCCCTTAACGGCGCGTCACATTTTAACAGTGTCAAGTTTTAGCTCCGTTGCGCGTTCGTGTGGGTCTGCCTGTTGGCCTAGCCAACGTTTTGGCAGACGGCGCGCGTGCTGTAGAATGTCTTTTACGTTTTATAAGTGACATTGGTTTTTTAATCAGCGCATTTGATGCGCTGAGCGTCTTTTAGCTTTGTGATTTTATATTGTCTGTTTTACTGGGCCTCCTCTCCCGGCGGACATATGGCGCTCATGTCCGTTGCGTTCTACAGTTCTTGATACGTCGTTTTACCCTTTTATTGGCCATGATTTTAGTGTGCTAGGTTTTAGAATTTGATCTTTTGTTTTTTAGTGTTTTCGACCAAGCGGGTTTGTGTGTGGTATTTTAGTTTTTGGCTTTTAAATTTTATATTTTATACATTGTAAGGGCACTGATAACCTTAGATGTTGAGCGCCCTTAAACCCCATCATCTCATCATCAAGCTGTAGCGTATCTAATTGGTCTTCTTCAATGTGTAACACATCATCATCGACGTACATCCATTGGTGTAGGTCGTGGTTTTGTTTTATCAAAGCGGCTGTTAATGTGTTGATACAGGTGATCTTACTCATGATCAGAATAGCTCAGAAAACGCACAAAGGGGAAGATAAATTCATCAAGACAACCGCACAAAGGAAAAAAAAAAAAAAAAACGTGACAGCATTAGGCTACTGTACTGCTGCTGCTATCATACGTCCTTCTGCCACTACATTCAACGAATGCTTCCGATGTTTTCCGAATAGCATTCCCTTTCTTGGCGTTCCTTGTGTTTTACTATGGTGTACATGTCATGTGATGTTTTGAAAACCTGCCTTTTCCGGGGTCACAATAAAACTTAAAGCTTGCCAACAGCAGAGATATGGGAGCTGGAAAAAGGGGAAAATGTAGATGTTATACATAGGAAATTTTGCAAAATAATCCTGGGATTACCAACAAGCTAGCCGAATGGAGTGGCACAAGCAGAACTAGGGAGAGTGGGAACGAAAGGCAAAATGGCTATTAGAGGATGCACAGGATGCAGACAACATTGGAAGAAACAGGAATGGGGGAAACATGCGGCAGAAAAAAGCAACAAAAGTAAAGGTTTCTGAAAAGAAATTAGAGCAAGAGTGGAGGATATTGAAAAGCAAGAAATTATAAGTAGTTTCAAGGAAAACTATCATTAATGGATTATAGATATTTAAAAACGGAATTGGAAAAAGAAAAATACATCGAAGTATGCAATAAAGATGCCAGAATGGGGTATGCATGGGCGAGGACGGGTGTAATTAATTTAAACTAGAACATAAATCGTGAGCAATTATTAAAACAAAAGTTACATAAAAACCTAAGTGGCCTAATAGGGAGAAAAAAGAGGGAGAGATGTACTGAAGTAATTGATTGCATGACAATTGGCATATTCTGGAATGCTGTGATATGGATAAAGGAAGTGAGAAGTTAATACTTGAGAAATGGAAAAAATTACCAATAGAACTAACAGTTAGGAAGATGTTTAATTCAAGATCAAATGAATATGAGGAAAAAGCGGGAAAACATGCCGGAAAAATAAGGTTCAAAATGGTTAAAAGAAACGCGAAGTAAATTGGAGAAAATGTGGGAAAAGCGTAAGAAAGCAATAAAGCAAATAGTGGATACATTATACTTCCCCATTATTTATATATATATATATATACAACAGAATGTCAAATATAAGGGGAAGAAAACTAATAAGCAACACCATGAGGGAGTAACACATTGTATAAATTTTATGTAAAGTTTAAAGAAGACAATAAATCATTCATTCATTCATTCAACAGGTGTAATACTACTCACATTATTATGGCTGTTACTTATGCTTGTTAGGCTATCGGAACTATAATGTTTTCTGTCATAACCAAATAATGACACTAGAAATTCCATAATAATAAAACGAATAATAGTAACAAACAACTGTTCTAACTGCTTAAAAAGGCAGTCATCTTATCGAAATTTTGTAAATAACGAGGCTGGCCAGAAGCAGTATGCTTATAAACTACCGTACATACATTCAACGAATGCTTCCGATGTTTTCCGAAACTTACTGACAGGTGCAATAATACACAGACTTCAACCTGCTCCCTATACAGACACAACTATAATCTACTGTTTCCTGTCGCAGCCAAATAACGACACTAAAAGTCCCATAATTTTACGAATAATTGTAATAAAAAAAATCAGATGTCATACCATCACATGACTTTCTCTGTCCTGTATCGCTTAATACAGGGTATGCAAACTATTGTTCCTAAAGCTTATTACTTTCTCTACTACGTATAGTAAGTAGGGGAAGTATTGTATTCCACCCAAAAATTCGATACCGAGATTTCACCGGAAATACATGTTTTGAGACACCCTGAATCCAAAAAAATCATTTTTGGAAACATGTCCGTGTGTGTGTATGTATGTGTCTGTGAACAGCATAACTCAGAAACGAACAGTCGGATAAACACCAAACTTTAGGTATTTAGGTTCAGTATCTTCCAGAGATGCGACACAAAGGTTTTCAAGAAAACCCCCACCCCAGATTACCCTTTACATGGAACATTTTTCGAAAAGTTTAATTTTCTCAAAAATGGCTCTAACGATTTTGATTAAAATATCATAGGTTTAAGATATTTTCATGACAAATAAAATGTATATCTTGAATTTTCTGGGAATGTCTCCAAAAGTATTCTCCATTGTGAACGACTTTTGCATAACTGGCAAACCATAAGGGATAGACAAAATTTTACTACACAAAAAATGTAGATCGCGTTAAAATACACAATTTATGTCATAAATTTTTTTTGTTGAGTGAACCATTTTCGAGATATTGCTTGTTATTCCCTTAAATTTTTCTATACTTATTTTCTAAAATGGGAATTCGTTATTCATTTTTTGTCTTGGATATGCAAAGAGTATTAATCTGTGGCAAAGGGAATGGTGCTGCACCTAGCAACCAGCTATTAAGAGAAATGTATGTGCTTAAAGGCTACTGTTTTACTATATTGCCCTTGTAAATATATTTTCCCCTTACTTCTACAAGAAAATTAGCAATAAGATAGAGTATGCAAATGTTTATCTCGATTAACATGAAGTAGATGGAGAATAAGCGTTTGTAAAAATAGTTCGTACAAGAGTAGAGAAAGTCATTTGAGTGTAACACATCAGATTTTTTTCTTTTTATTTCATTTTAATCCAAATAAACCTTTGCAGAATTAGCTACATTACACATTTCGTTATAGATACAAAGGGAACAGCGACAGTCAAATGCTTAAGAACTGGACGCTATACGTTGCCTTAAAATTCTATACTGTTTCCATGACATCGCGAGAAACAACTGAATGTTGACGGGACTTCAAAAGAATTACCAAGTAATGAACAATTCGAACCATTAATAACGGATATCTAGGAAATGGCTTATAGCACAAATGGTTGTTTGAAATAAATTGTATACTATAAGGATATATACATTTTTTTGTATAGTACGTTTTCGTCTATCATTTAACGTTTACCAGTTATAGAAGATTATAGAAAGTTGCTTACGAATGAAGAGGATTTCGTAGGCTGCTCCCAGAAAATTAAAGCTAAATGTCTTATTTGTCAAATAAATATCTTTAAAATGTGGTGTTTTAATCAAAATCGTTTGAGCTATTTTGTAGAAAATCCAAAGTTTCGAGAAATGTTCCATGTAAAGCGTATTGGGGTGGGGGATTTTCTTGAAAATCTCCATGCTGCATCTTCGGAGGATACTGAAGTTAAATACAAAGTCTGGTATTTATCGGACTTTTCGCTTTTGAGCTATGCTGTTCACAGACAAACACACTCACACGGACCTTTTTCTAAAAATGCTTTTTTTTGGGGGTTCATGGTGCCTCAAAACATACATTTCCAGTGAAATCTAGACATGAAATTTTTAGATGGAATGCAATACTTCCCCTACTTACTGTACGTAGCAGAGTAAGTAAAAATAGAAGCAGTATGCTTATAAAACTTTGCTATGAAACATTTTGCAGAAGACACTATAATATACGCAATATTTCGATTTCTTTTGGCTTTATGACCCATTACAAATTCCTCTAATTTCTAAGACTAACTTCTACCAAGTTTCTTAGCAATCCATTCGACCATCCTTTACTGAATAAAAAATTCGATGTGTTACACTCACATGACTTTCTCTACTCTTGTACAAACTATTATTACAAACGCTTATTCTCCATATGCTTCATGTTAATCGAGTATCGAGATGTTAATCTTATTGCTAATTTTCTTCTAGATGCAAGGGGAATATGGTAGGCCTTTAAGCTATAGTCAGATATTTTAAGAGCTGGTTGCTATGTGGAGTATTCCATTTTCTTTGCATTACCAGGACAAAAAAAATGAATAATGAATTTGAGAAAAAGTATAAGTATTGGAAACTTTAAGGGAATAACAAGCAATATCTCGAAAATGGTTCACTCAACAAAAACAAAAAATGTATATGACTTAAATGGTGTATTTTAACGCGATCTACATTTTTTGTGTAGTAAAATTTTGTCTATCTCTTATGGTTTACCAGTTATGCAAAAGTCGTTCAAAATGAAGAATACTTTTGGAGACATTCCCAGAAAATTCGAGATATACATTTCATTTGTCATGAAAATATCTTAAACATATGATATTTTAATCAAAATCGTTAGAGCCATTTTTGAGAAAATTAAAATTTTCGAAAAATGTTCCACGTAAAGGGTAATCTGGGGTGGGGGGATTTTCTTTAAAACCTTCGTGTCGCATCTCTGGAAGATACTGAACCTAAATACCAAGTTTGGTGTTTATCCGACTGTTCGTTTCTGAGTTATGCTGTTCACAGGCACACACACACAGACATGTTTCCAAAAATGCTTTTTTTGATTCAAGGGGTCTCAAAACATGTATTTCCGGTGAAATCTCTGTATCGAATTTTTGGGTGGAATACAATACTTCCCCTACTTACTCTACGTAGTAGAGAAAGTAAAAAAGTAACATCGGCTACTTATTAACGTAGATTCAAAAAGTCCTCGGAATTGTTACTTTCTCTTTAATGTATACGAAGGTAAAGGACATTTTTAATTAGGTGTTGGTAGCGTCCATGACAACACTTCATTTGAATTTCCATAATAATGATTGTTGCCTTTGTGTGGCAACCAGTTTTTTGCTGCTTGTGCGTGTTGGTTTATCGGATTTCATAATGTTGGTAATAGAGCAACGTTCAAACAAAAGATTTGTATTTTGTTGCCTCTACCTCATTGTTGTATCTACCTCAAAGACATTGAGAATGCTAGAAGAAGCTTATGCCGAAGCAGCAATGAAAAAAAGAAGAAGAAAAAACTCTGAAATTTGAAATCCCATCTGAAGAGGCGAAGATTTTCGAACACTGAAGAAATTACTGTACATGCGACAAGTGCACTATGACAGATATCTAAAAATGGCTTCCTGGAGTGCTTCCAGTTTCTTTACACGCGGTGGCAGAGCTGTCTCTCTCCGAAAGGGAGCTGTTTTTAAGGAAATGTGTAAATTGCTTTAAGGTAACTTGTTTCTGTGTTATTAACAAATTCCTGGAACTTTTGTAGTCTCGTACCTATACTACTACACACACATAAAACTTGTTTAAAATGTAATTGTGGCTTTAGTGTAGCCCGTTTTACACGTTAACATCAGTTATTTATCAAAAATCGAAAATTACTGGAAATTGTTTAACTCTTGAATTAAATTCCTAATTTACACACGTTGTCTGCCTGAGTTGTGGTCCTCGTGTATCCCTTTTATCTACAGGAAAAAGTTATTATAGAGTACAGGCTAAGGTTTATGAAAGTACGTATTAACACACAGCCGCTTAGTTACTATGTTTGAAGCAGTGTGCGTTGACACGGCCTTGTTACCCGATAATCTGATTAGCACGTTTGTCCTGCATACATAAATATCAGGCGGTTTTAGGTGGCGATAGATGCGAATAATTTTGTCTGTTGAAAAAAACCTTTATTCGGATTTCGTCTATGAAACCCAAAAGCTTGTTTATAAAAGTCCTTCTTTTAAAGAATGTATTATATAATTTATCTCGATACCTTTATTTGGATTACTGTTGCGAGTATATAACATTGTCAGCCTACTTTATTAGCGCTTATACCTTCAGGAAGGGGAGGAGTCATTGCCATGTCCAAATATTACGGTTTTAAAATTAATAATTTGCTGATAAAGCTTCCTATCATCAACTGTAAAATTTTAGCTTTCCCATCCCTTTATGCCCGCAGACATTAAACAGCAAAAAAGAAATGGCAACACGTTGGCTCCTTTCACTATTAGAGAGTGGTTTGGAAGACATCAGAACTGGGGTTGGTTTTTACTAGTGGCGCTTAAGGTTCGTGTAAAAACTGAATAATTAAAGGGCATTAGTAAAACCATTCTATTATTCGGCATTTTTGTCAAGAAAGAGAAACGGCAACAATTACCTCAATAAAACAGCCTTACGTATGCGTTTTCATGTATTGGTTGGTTTATCAAGCCCACTACTAAAGGAAAATAAACTAAAAGCTAGTTACAAAAAGAATGATTGTAATAAACGTGAACTGCCACAGAAAAATCAATATGAAAATACGAATTAAATTTCCGAGACTATACTCTCCAAAAAAATAAGGTTTACGTTTAGAACTTGTCGTCATGACTTAGGGCTATTAGTTGATGAGCCTGACTGTGTAATCATTAATGTGCTAATTTTTCGACTTTTTATACAATTGAAATGCACAAAATATGCTTATGTGTCGTGCTTATTTTCATAAGTAATTAGCAAAGTAGCGTTTTCTTCAGAAATAAAGCGTTTTAAAGTGCAGGAGTACACAATCGCTACTGAAAGAAGGCGCCGAATCTTGTTTATCGTCATGGTTACACAAATCTTTGTAGCTTTTCTAGTTTTTATAACATCAGTGTGCTCATACGTTGCTTGGTTCGTTGATGAATGGTAAAATGCCTAGTACTGTTAATAGAAGTTAGAAATGTTTGTTTTAATGGTACCTATCAATATGATATTGACAGTTCTTGAAGTTTGGCTTATGAGTGGATTCCAGCAAGGAAAAAGATAAGAGAAAAACCAATTTCAGTACAGAAAAGGAACATGTGGAAACGATGGAGAGAAGACAAGAGAACAATTGCTGTACAGAGGAGAATAGATTTTGTAGTTTTGTGCAGTGAGAGAAATTTATATATGTAAACTGATATTTGGCTGTCGGAGGATATGAATGATGTAATCTTAATAACAATAATAATAATAATCCTCAAATAGAATATGTACACTTGCAGATTTAAGTACATCTAGCATATTTCCTGCCGGAATAAGATGGCGAAGTTGTATAGCAATCACTGCGTGATGGAACTTGTAGGATTTGTAGGAATAAAAAATTAATCCTTTATAGACCCGAACTTATTTCCAATAAGAAAGGCTTTTCCAAACTTTTCCTAAATACTGCTGCCACTAAATCCTCGCAGCGGTGCTACCAAATCTGTGGTAGAGGTACAGGTGAGGCCATGTAAAATAAGTGGTGTTTTGCTTGCGGGATGACAGGAATTCTGTGGCACTGTGGTGAAATAAATACTTTGCATTCAACTCAACAACAAAGCTTGGATGAAAATTATTTTCATTATGTATTGTGACGATCAAGATGTCCTTCAGTGCTCGCCAGCAATTGGTTGGAGGGGGAGAGGGCACGTAGCACTCTTCCCAACGTAAGTGTCGAGAGTGCCTTCGAGACGCGGCCAGATAATTCCAGATACTCTTCCCCCGCCTCCCGTGAATACTCTGGATTTCGCTGACAATGGTATATAAGCGAGCGTGCTCATGAGGCAGTCAGTCCATGAGTAAGCATTTCATGTTGTTCTCTGAGTTGTGGCGTACATTGAATGCTGTTCGGCGTGCGATTAGTGAAGTCCGGTGCTCTATTCTCTAGCGGATGAAGAGGTTGCTTTGCAAGTGATTAATCTCACTGCTACGCGCAAAACAAAGCGAGGTGTCAGTGAAGCCTAACTAGTCACAATAGTAAAGTGAAGTGACATTGAAAACTTGAATAAAGTCACAGTATTAGTACAAACCATGTTAATTTCCACGCATTTAACTACCAACATGCCATCTTTGTGCAGCAAACTAGTAAAGAGAATATCCATTTAAATGAACAAGGGAACTGAAAAGGTTAAGTTTATTGTAATAATTCAGATTAATTTATGAACGATAGTAGTTGGAGGTGAGGGATTTTAAGATATTGGGATGAATGTGGACAATTTAACTGTAGAACAGTGAATTTGGCATTTTAAGCTTTGCATAAAAACTTATCACATTTGCATGCAATTTTAAATTATATTTTATGAATGCAAAGTGACATTTTCCAGGTATTTCAGACGTTTTGAATTCGAATAGTCCATTAGCGAAGTGTTCTCTTTTCTACAGTTGAACTCTGCTTGATCCATCTGCACCAAGAAGAACAGCTGATCTCTTTATCTCTTTTAATGGTTATTATTACTGGCCTTAACCAGAATTCATATTTATATAGATAAAGGAAAAGCAATGCTACTGTATAGCAAAGACGAACTTTTGCAAGCAATATCTGTATTTCTTCACTGCGAACTGTATAGCATTTAAATTATCGCAGAAGATATTTTTTTTTTTTTTTCCTTTTTTGGATTTGGCGAACATGAAGCAGGTCACATACAGCTAAAAACAAAGCTAACGTTTCAGATAGTTATGCAGTGCTTGCTAATCATTGTATGTTTTCTTATTTGAACTTAAAATTATTATACACACAGCGCAATAGGGCTTGCAATTTAACATCAATGTAACACAATTTGTAAGCCTTTTATGAAGTTTAAATATGAGTAAATGTTCTAGTTTAGTTTGTTGGAGGCTAACAACGTTACTAAGACTGTGAATCTGAGTTCAAATCGATGTAGGTACGATTCCCCTATTTATTATTAGCTTATAGTGAAGGATCAATACTATGACTGGTCCCGTAGCTCAGTCGGTAGAGCGTCAGTCTGCTGTGCGAGGGGTTCGTTTCCTGGCTGAGTTCCCGAAAATTTTCTTTAAGGGCACTGGGATGTCAATAAGAAGCTAAGGAAACTAACACATGACACTGCTATAAATTCTGGTTACACAATTACTACTGAATTAGTGTTAACCAAATTAGGGTTTGTTTTATGCTATAAATGTTTCTGGAAATGATTATAAAAATAATAAGAAGTTAATGCTCGCTTAAAGTTGTGGAAGAGTGATATAAGTGACACACTGCTTCATAACTCAAAATGTTACAACTCATACTTAAGGTGCATTTCCTCCTATGATGTTTCTATATCACCCTAAATCATATAAAACATAACTTTATACCGGACAAAATATTTTCCGTCTTTAAACTATTAAAATGAAAATAATTCAGCTGCGCAACATAAAAGGCCTATTTGTTTAACAAATAACTTTTGATGCTCATATTTAAAAATCTGAAAATAGGTGAGTTTGGCATAAAGAGAGAGTTGCCAGAAATATCCAGTAAATACTCGGTGTGCAAATCTTAAATACTTTTTGAGAAAAATGCATCTGAAGTATGAAAAAACAAGTTACTGGAAACTAAGAAGAAAGAAACAATAGAATGGGCTTGGCTTGCACCGACATGTTTAAATTGACAAATTTGAAGATCGAATTTGTCAATAAGCTCAATGATTATGTATGTACGTATACAGGGTGAACCATTTAAGTTGGGAATATCTCCAAAACTAAGCGTTGTAGAAAGAAATGTCTTTCATGCAGGTTGCTTGATATTATGGAGGAAAGTAAATGCCACTAGTCGTGTTTTGTTTGGAGGACGTTGTGATGGTCATTTTAGGGTCAATTTAAATTGACCCTAATTGTAGGTTCGCATTTAAAGCTATTAAATCTAAAATGAAGAATGGACCAACAATCTTATTGCACTATAGCTTCTCTTTTGGAGAGCCTTGCATTTTATTGTCGAAGTAGGAATGTAACTGGTTGGTGACCAATACCTAAAATTTTGTTTGTTCACCTCCCCACATACGTAAACATTTGCCTCGTCTAAGAAAACATCAGTTTCCAGAAAATATGGATTTACTGTTATTTGGCGCAGTAATCAAGCACACATCTCAACCCTTCGGTCAGGATCGTCCTCCGTTAGATGATGCATTATCTGAAACTTTCAAGGATGAAATTTTGAACCTTTTAAAATTTTATGCACCGTGCTCCGGGGAATACCGATTTCCATCGTGCGCCTGATTGATTTCTGTGGACTAGCATGAAACTTTGCAAGTATCGCAGTCCTGATATCTTTATTTCCCGAAGGTCTGCCGGAACGCCGTTTACCGTTTATCGATCCTGTTTCATGAAATTTCTTCACTAATTTTGCAACTGCACCTTGCGTTACAGACTCCTCTGTATGTTTCCTGTTAAACTCGGCCTGCACGTCCCTCTGTGACCACCCCTCTCGTCCACAAAGAAGAATTATCTCCATTAGGTACTCTTTCGACAGTGACATTATGAACTATGAGCAAACAAACAGAAAAGCAGTCATTCTCCTATGATTCCAGACTTTATGGACATCCTATATGTACAAGCTGTAAGGCAGTGATTTAGGCCACCTCCACATCGTTTCTGACGTCGAGCAGATATGCCATATTTTGAGAAATATGGTCCTGTGGCTGTTATAATAAATGCAGCTTTACAGGTAACTTTAACATCTTGTTACAAAAAGCAATACAATCAGGCAAAACAATATAATGGAGCTCATATAAGGGAGGCCAACTGCCCCACAAGCTAATGGGTACTGCCTCGGGAACACGAACGACAGATAACTAATAACTAAAACTGTCGAACGCGGCGGTGTTTTCGTTGACGAGGTTCGGCCGTACATATATCTCTGATCAGGAGGTTGGAATGCCGACGAATGGTAGTCCACAAGCGGCGTCCGCGAATGTGCACGACTTTTTCCAAGGTGGGTGGGTATCTGTAACTCGTGGAGCGGTGCTTAAGCTTTTTAACTTCTACGCAAGCAACTAGGGTTCCATTCTCAGTAGTGTATTGTTATCGTTTATTTTTTACACCTCGTGTTACTGTAATGTGGGGTTAGGGGGGCAGGGGTATCTAATGCTAACCTCTAGTTCCCGAGGTCGTGGGTTCGAGGGCGAAGGATTTTTTCGGGTGTAAAAATCCTTAGCATGGCTTCCTTCAGAAGGCAAGTAAAGTCGGTGGTTCCGTGTTGAAGATTTACGGTACGTAAAAGAACCTCAAGCCTAAAGAGGCCTCTGAGCAAAATTTCCGGTCTTTCACGCCCAATATAGAATGAGACGCTAAGGACCAAAATAGTTACAGAGCGTCCATAAATAAAACTCGATTTCAATTTCCGGGTATCTAACAATAAAGTAAACCTGATCATGATAATGCAGGTTTTGAGAAATGTACTTTAGTGTAATTTATTTTGCTATGAACGGTGAACATTATAAAGCACATCCTTTGTTGCCATCGTTAATCAAATACGTAATATAATTTAAAAAGTTTCTCTTTGCAAACGACGTTTTTGCCCCAGGGTGGGGGCAGAACCATTATAAAGGTGGGGCACAATCGGGCACTACACTTCTTCATTGTTTAACAGCCCTTGCATTCAAAATACTTCAATGCTTTTTGAGACCAACCTGTTCAAAGGTCATGGGCACAGCTGTTGCACTTCACAAGCTGAATCCAGTCGTCATTTCATTTTGTCTCACTATATTTCTCCTTGCAATAGAGCACTGGTTGTCACTAGAATATTCGTCGCTATATTTGGCTTTCTTTGCCCTTATTGTCTCACCAAACTTAGACTGCAGCGACTTTCTACAAATTGCTGGTGACTTAGGTTGAATATTCGGCTTTTGTTGAAGCTCAACCTTATATGGTGACTGTAAGGACAGCTGTCTTCCCACGCCGCCTTCCTGAGGTCGAGGGAAATCTTTTAGCACATGGAACAGGCAACACTTCCGTTGGTGAAACTACAAATGTTTGTGGTTCAGCCGATGTTGCTGATTTGTTCAGGTCACTGGAATATTTCTGGGTAGAAGGTGACGCGGCATCCGTCTGTTCTGAAGAACATTCTGGTTCTTTGAGAGGACTCTGTTCTCCTGGTTGTATTTCTGTAGTTTTGGAGGGAAGAAGAGAAAGTGATTCAGAAGGCTGGGTATGTAGCGTAAAATTTATTGATGCCTCAGATGAAGATCTTGTTGATGGCTGCAGAGAGAGTTCTGTGGTTTCAGCTGGCTTGAAGTCGACGTCAATAAACTTGTTAGGATTTGTTGGGAATATCCCAGTCTTGGTAAATGCTGAAGTTGCTGTTTTCACAGTTGCAGCTTCTGCATATGCACTACCCAAAATCCTGGCAATTTGTAGCTGTGTCACAACTTTTCCTGGATGATTTCTCAGCCAGGTCTTCACTTCTCGGCTGTAGTATTTACTTAACGGTTCCATAAATCCCACATCTAATGGCTGTAAGTTGACAGTGCAGTGAGTAGGAAAACAAAGCATGAAAATTCCTTTCTCAAGGGCAAGGTGCATATCTTCAATGTTGTTTGTGTGCGAAGTGTGACCATCAAGGAGCAACAGAACAGGATCATCTTTGGATGGCTTCACACAATGTAGAAATGCTTCAACCAGTCAACGAATATTTCGGATTGCATCCAACCTGAGGGATGACACGTTGCTGCCGTTCCAGGAGGAGCGCCTTCAAGAAGACCATTTTTCGTTTACGAACTTACCTTTCCTTGAAGCTGATTCTATTGTTTCCCCACTTTTTACTTTTTTGGTCTGTCCTCCAATATTGACTGAGGAATGCTAATGGTCGTGTGCACCATTCTCGATCAAGATTTTACCGTGTAAAATATGGACTTTACCGCGGTGAACAGTCATTTGTGGTGCATAGACACCGGTAAAAGCCCCTCAGGGGCTCACCTTATGTGAGTACGGGTTTTTGGCGCACCCGGGGGTTCCCGAGCCAATCATCGCCATATTCATCCCCTCACCCCCATCCGGTCGAGGTGGGTTCTTCAAGTGACCGGTGGACCCAAGGTAGGCTCTCGTGCGTTCGTTACATTCCATTCATACCGCACCTCACCATCGTTTCTTTCTTCTCTTGTCACTTTCCGGCCATTTCGCACCACGACATTCGCATATCTCTCTTTTTCTTCCCCGCCGGCCTACCTTGCGTGCGAAACGCCCACACAGTTTTAGTTTCTTTTATCTTTTTATTTAAATCCTCCGTGGACACGGCCTGACGGATACCCGCGCACCGCGTGCGCAGCTGGGTGAGTGGGTAATGGCGTCATCCCCACCACCCGGGGTCGTCATGTAGGGTTTGTGTTCGTATCCGCTGTTCAACTGCAGTCCCACGGGGGGGCCATTGCATGAGCTGCTGACTTCTGACGGCGATTGGGTCCCTCTGTCTATGTTCTGGGAGGTGTGACCCTGGGGTGAGTCTGGTATAGATAGGCCACTCACCCAAGCCGGGGTAACGCCCGAGAAGTCAGAGCCCGAGGTCGGAGACGGTTGCAATGGTGGAGGATTTATCTCGCTATGGAGCACCCATCCTCCATTAATACAAACAAGCGCCGAAAAGTTATTGTAACAGAAGTAGCACCGCCGTCATCTGGTTGTTACTTGGTCATTTCGAGAACAGAAGGACAAAACTTTGAGAAGGTGAACCCTTTTATAATTCAGAAGGGAATAGATGCTATTGCTGGTGCGGTTCAATCATGCACTCGTCTACGGAATGGTTCCTTATTGGCACAAACTAAGTCCGATCAGCAAAGTAAGACCTTGTTGCGCGCTACGCTTCTCCACGGTTACCCTATCCGTGTTGAGAAGCACCGCACATTGAACTCCTGTCGGGGCGTCGTTACCACCCATAGCCTCGATGGTATATCGGACGAGGATCTCGTAGAATATCTATCTGATCAAAAGGTCACTGCAGTGCATCGAGTGCAGGCCAAACGCGACGGCGTATTGGTACCCACTCGTACCCTGTTTCTTACATTTGATGGCGTCGATCTGCCCACGAGCATTTCCGCAGGGTACGAACGGATTTCTGTGAGGCCTTATATTCCTAGACCTCTGCGTTGTTTTAAATGCCAACGTTTTGGGCATACGCAAGTCTCCTGTAAGAGTGCCGTTAACATCTGTGCAACATGTAGCCAGCCCTCACACGAAGGTACCTGTTCCACAGCCCCCGTCTGCGTTAATTGTAAAGGGTCACATTCTGCTTCGTTTGCCGACTGTCCGCGGTATTTGGACGAGAAGGCGATCCAGGAGATCCGGGTAAAGGAAAAACTCTCCTTCGCTGAAGCCCGGAGGCGTTTCCATGCGCGCCAACCTTCACTCCTGCGATCTGGCACATTTAGTTCCGTTGTTGCCTCGCCAGTACCACGAGTAGATGCCGAAACTCAGACCTGGACCTTGACTGGATTAACCGCCACTACCATCCGGCCGTCTATTAAGGCTACAGTTACCAAGCCGTATAAACCTGGTCCCAAGTCAATGAAGTCGCAAGCCGTTGAAAAGAAGCCCAAGCAGAAACTTCGTAGGGAAGATTTTTTGAAAGACCCTCCGCGTGCGCGCGGTAACAAAGGTTCACCTTCTCCTCCTCGGAGGTCGCTGTCCCAGGATGGCCTGGGACAAGCCGCGCTCAGCGGCACCCTTCACCCATCGCCACCCAGAACCGATTCACGGCGCTTGAATCGGTTTCTGGCACTGAGCGCGTGGGCCCTCCCTCCGAGGAAGCTATGGAGTCTGACCAACTCCATACAAAAAGCCCGAGCCCAAAGGTTAAACAAAAGGTAATTTTAAGCCGCCCTTCTAAATAGACAGTTTATCCCCTTATTCTTAATGGCTATCCTGACCTGGAATGTACGTGGTGTACGATCGCATAGGGCGGAACTGCAACTTTTATTGCGTTCCCATTCGCCTATGGTCGTATGTTTGCAGGAGACTAAGCTTCGCCCTCACGATCCTTTTGATCTCCGAGGATATACTCCGGTTCGCTACGACCTTGAACCGGAGGAGGGTACTCCTGCTCATGGTGGTGTCATGATTTTGGTGCGTAATGACGTTCATTTTACACCTGTCACACTTACATCTGACTTGCAAGCTGTTGCCGTTCGCCTTCACTTACCCGGCTTTTTGTTTTCTGTTTGCTCTGTGTATACACCTCCATCGTCTCCCCTCGCTCCCGCGGACATTCGATCTCTCCTGTCCGCTCTCCCAACACCATTTCTTCTGTTGGGAGATTTTAATGCCCATCACCCACTATGGGGTTCGCCAAGGGCTTGTGCGAGGGGAACTCTTCTTTCCGACATTTTTTATCAGTTCAATCTTTCCATCCTCAATACAGGTGCACCTACTTTTATTTCTGATTCTTCTGGTACATTTTCTCACCTGGACCTTGCAATTTGCTCACTCCAGCTTGCACGTCGTCTTCAGTGGAACGTCGTCGCTGACACCTACTCCAGCGACCATTACCCCTGCATCGTTTCTCTTCTGTCGCACCACGTACAGCATTCCAGAGTACCTACCTGGATATTCGCAAAAGCCGACTGGAGCTTGTATTCCAGCCTCGTGCATTTTGCCGACCAGCCCTTCTCCGACATTCACCAACTAGTGCAGCACCTTACGTCTGTTATTTTCTCTGCCGCCGAACGCGCAATACCCCGTTCATCCTCCCAACCTCGGCGGCCACCTGTTCCGTGGTGGAACGAGGATTGTCGGGACGCCGTTCGTGCCCGTAGGATTGCACTTAGGGTGTTTCGGCGACACCCTACACTTGATAATTTGGTGACTTTTAAACAATCGCGCGCCAGGGCTCGTCGCATTATTCAGGATAGCAAGAAGGCATCTTGGGCTAGTTTTGTCGAGTCTTTTAATCGTTTTACGCCTTCATCCGTTGTTTGGGATAAACTTCGTCGCTTCTCAGGTAAAGTGTCACATTGTACTGTTTCTGGCCTTCAGGTTTCTGATGCCACCATAGTGGATCCGGCTGCCATCGCTAACACGCTGGGTGCTGCCTTCGAGGCGGTTTCCAGTTCAGACCATTATTCCGCCGGCTTTCGCTCTCTTAAAGACCGGCTGGATTCCGCATCATATACTTTTCGGTCTGCTACTGATGAATGCTATAACGAACTATTCACAATGAGGGAGCTGGAGCACGCTCTTCATTGCTCTCGGCACTCCGCTCCTGGGCCGGACGGCATTCATGTTCTGATGTTAAAGAACCTTTCAGCCGACAGTAAACTCTTTCTCTTACAGGTCTATAACCGTATTTGGCAAGACGGCATTTTTCCTTCCGTTTGGCGCGAAGCCACCATTGTCCCTATACTTAAGCCTGGGAAGGATCGCCAACTACCTTCCAGCTACCGCCCTATCTCCCTCACCAGTTGCATTTGCAAGGTGATGGAGCGCATGATCAACGGGCGGTTGACATGGTGGCTTGAGTCTCAGAAACTTCTAGCGAACGCTCAGTGCGGGTTTCGTCGCTATCGCTCTACCGTCGACCATCTGGTGTCCTTGTCGACGCATATTATGAATGGATTTCTGAGAAAGTGTCAAACCGTGGCTGTATTTTTTGACCTGGAGAAAGCTTATGACACTTGTTGGAGGGGCGGCATTTTACGTACACTTCACGATTGGAATATCCGCGGTCGTCTTCCCATATTTCTTCGGGAGTTTATGACGGACCGCGTCTTTCGTGTACGTGTGGGCTCGGTTTTATCTCGTCGTTTTATTCAAGAGAACGGAGTACCACAGGGCTCTGTACTCAGTGTCACACTTTTTGCGATTGCTATCAACCCCATTGTTGATTGTATTCCACCTGGCATTTCATCGTCCCTTTTTGTTGACGATTTCGCTATTTATTGCAGTTCACGGCGGACCTGTCTACTCGAACGCCGTCTCCAGAGCTGTATCGACCGTCTCTACGCCTGGAGTAACGCCAACGGATTTAATTTCTCCGCCGAGAAATCCGTCTGCATCAACTTTTGGCGCCGGAAGTATTTCCCTCCGCCCACTCTCCATCTTGGGCCAGGGATACTTCCGTTTGCAGACGAGGCGAAATTTTTGGGGTTGATTTTTGACAGGAAGTTGTGTTGGACCTCGCACGTTTCCTTTTTAAACGCAAAGTGTGACCGTTCTCTTAATCTTTTACGTGTTTTAAGTGGCACATCCTGGGGAGCTGATCGGACCGTCCTTCTTCGCCTTTATCGCTCTTTGGTCCGATCCAAGCTTGATTACGGGTGTATTGTTTATTCGTCGGCACGTCCATCTGTGTTACGTCGATTGAATGCCATTCACCATCGTGGCATAAGAGTCGCTACAGGGGCCTTTCCAACTAGCCCTGTACCCAGTCTGTACGCAGAAGCTGCAGAGCCTCCGCTGTCCTTCCGGCGTGAGATGCTTTTGTGCAGCTATGCTTGTCGACTCTCAAGCTTGCCTAACCACCCGTCCTTCGATGTATTTTATGAGGATTCGCTTGATCGCCAATATTTTGTTAGCTCCTCTGCATTGCTCCCTCCAGGGGTTCGATTTCGACTGCTACTTCGGCATTTGGACGTTACGCCAGCGCCGGCCCTTACCCGAGGGGAAACGCGCTTTCCTCCATGGTCGCGCGCTGAGGCCCACATCCACTTTGGGCTAACGTCGATGCCGAAGAATGAGACCCCTGCTTCAGTCCTTAGATCCGCATTTTTAGAACTTCAGGCAACATTCGGAGACTGTAATTTTATTTATACTGATGGGTCTAAGACTGATGTTGGAGTAGGATGTGCCTTTGTTTTAGGTGCGCATAGTTTTACTTTTCGTTTACCCGGGCAATGTTCGATTTATACCGCCGAACTTTTTAGTATCTATCAATGTGTTTTATACATTCAGCGGCATGTTTTACGGCGTTGTGTTGTTTGTTCGGACTCTCTGAGTGCCCTTCAGAGTATTAACGCGCTGTACTCTTACCACCCCCTCGTACAGCGCATTCATGACCTGCTCCATTCGCTGGGTGCCTCTGGCATCAGCGTCTCTTTTCTGTGGATTCCAGGTCATGTGGGTATCTCAGGGAATGAGTCGGCCGACGCCGCTGCGAAATCGGCGATTTTATTACCCAGATTTTTTACTTCTGTTGTTCCCTCGTCAGATTCGTGTGTCATTTTACGTCGCCGCATCCTCTCGCGCTGGCGCGATGAGTGGACGGCCCTCCGGGGGAACAAGTTGCGGGAGGTTAAACCTCTTCCGCTAGTCTGGGCTACCTCTTCCCGTGCTTCTCGTCGGGAAGAGGTACTTTTAACACGCCTTCGTATCGGACATTGCCTTTTTAGTCATAGATACCTGTTAAGTGGTGATCCCGCACCTCTGTGTGGTCAGTGTGACGTGCCCTTAACGGTCCGTCACATTTTAACCGAGTGTCAAGTTTTAGCTCCACTGCGCGTTCGCGTGGGTCTGCCTGTTGGCCTAGCCAACGTGTTGGCAGACGACGCGCATGCTGTAGAATGTCTTTTACGTTTTATCACTGACATTGGTTTTAGCCGTCGCATTTGATGCGCTGAGCGCCTTTTAGCTGTTTGATTTTATATTGTTAGTTTTAATGGGGCCCTTCTCCCCTGACATAAGGCGCTCATGTTCCTTGCATTCTACAGTTCTTGACACGTTTTATTCTTTTAGTGACCATGATTTTAGTGTGTTGGTTTTTCAGATATATTTATTGTTATTGTTATTATTGTTATTATTGTTTTTATTGTTATTGTTTTTATTGGTATTGTTATTATTGTTATTGTTATTCTATTGTTCTTTTTAACTTTTTTGACATCGCGGGTTTGTGTCCCGTTTTTTAATTATGCGGTTTTTTACCTGTCTTTTATATTGTGACCTTATATTTTACTCATTGTAAGGGCGCTGATGACCGCAGCAGTGTAGCGCCCTTAAACCGCATATCATCATCATCATCACACCGGTAAAAGTTTATCGAGGATTTTACCGCGGTTAAATCAGACCGGCTATGAACGGCCGGATTTCTTCGTTTACTTCCAACTTTACTTGTGCTGAAATGTTAAAATGGCGGAAGGGTATAGGTTAGAATTCCCAAAGAACAGATACACTCCATTTTCGCCAATGAATACATCCTGATAAAGTTACTTTAATGTACTTTGTAAGTTTTAATGCTTTAAGGCCTTTTTGTGCGACAGGTGCCTTAAATATCCTGACTCAAGATGTAACGAAAATCCATACAATCACGGCGTTACATATCACAATTATATCAGTTGAAGCATAGTTCCAAGAAGTGGGCACAAAGGAGAGTAATGCATGGATTTAGTGCAATTACTACATTTTCAGGAAAATTAAGTACATTAATTGCTCGTATATAGGAATCCGGTAACATGAAGAGACCAGTACCGAAGTCTAAAATCTGAAGTCATCATCGTGGTGTTGGGGTAGCCTGTGCGTCTCTTACTGGAGGGGTTCCGGGTACAAATTTTGTTTGGGAATAACATGTATTTTTCTTTCTTTTTTGTCTTTCAGAGAATATCGGCTAAGCTAACTCGAATTTAGTCAGTGTGGAAAGAAAGAAAAAACGTCTATATTGCTTCAGCATATTTTTCTTATCAATTGCAAGGCCAGCTTTTCCCACGTGTCCATCTTATTTATTGCTTCTATCTCTGTACTTTCTATCTTTGCTTAAGAATTGATGTTAAATTTTAATAACGTAATGGAGAAACTTGGGTCTGCTTTTGCTTTTCTCCATTGCATGCTGAACTACATGCATGCGCTTCAGCAAAGAGGTAGAACAAGTGAAGAACATACATGATGTACATCCGGGTGCGTTCAGTAGGGCTTACCTGCAATGAACGGTGCGCTCAACCAAGATGAGTGCCTGCCAGATATCCACGGCCACCTAAACTGCGGTGAATATTGGCGCACCACTGTGTGATGATTACCCCGATAAAATTCTTACCACGGTAAGCTGAAGGTCCCTAAAGGGTTTGTTTAACGAGGATGGTGCACACGGCCACAAAAGTGTTAGCAGCTTTCTGACATTCATCTGTCTACTTAGCACTTCCTCCAAGGCATTTTTCGTATCATCTTCCTCCCAGCCTTGTCTAATAGACTTTCTTTTATAATTTCTCACCATACTTAAATACCTAAAAATAATCGACAAAAGCAAAATATTGTAATATAAACGACACAAAGAAGAAAAGCGGCAGAACCTGGTGAGACAGCGTAGGATCGGCAAGACCCTGTTATACCCCACCCTCTTCTGTCCCCATACGCCATTTTGTTCTTCTAAATGCGGCAGTAACTCCCTTTGGATGTTGTTTTGGTTTGTAATGCCCGTAGCTCGCGGCTTACCTTTCTGCAGCCTCCGCGAAGACTCTGGATGTTCGAAGTGTGATGATTCTCTGCATTTTTATCCTCGGCTAGCTGAAGTTATTACCGAAATATATCAGAGCATGGACTTTTCCTTGGTAAAGGAAACGTAGATCCCGGGTGTGGTAAAGGAGAGAAAATAGACGTGCTTTAGTTACAAAAAGACGACACCACTGTTTCTTTTATTTTGTTACTTCGAGTAGTTCACAACATTGATATTGTCGCCGTTAAAACACTGTCCACTGCTGTTGAAACACGGCGCTGATATGACGCGAAGTTTATATACTTAGCAGAGCTCTTTACTCGTAGCAATTCTTATGTGTGTAGCGAAACCTGTCTTGGTTCACTAACTTTTGGCGCGACATCTCTCAAATATCCGGCAGCATCCTTCCTGCCTGTAGTTTAGAAATGACCCCTGATTTTGGTCTTAGCAGATCTATTTATAGTCGCAGGCTTCTTGGGCTGTTTAATTTCCTATTGGTGCATTTTTAGCACCACTCAACGCGTCTCACTATTTCATATCTATTTACAGGGATCTCATTGGTCCAATTCCACCCCCTCTTGCTTAATTTTAACATGAAATCGCGGCTTTTCCTAATTTACCTTTAAGCTTGTTGTCTCACTCACTCCGGTCACGGCAAATTACCGTACAAAGGGACAATAGCTCGACACCCTCGCTGTACGAACAATACTCCTGCTACCAGAGGGACATCGTAAAACTAACCTGTTGCCTTCGGAGACACTCTCGTCGTGGACAGTATTTTAATATAGCGCTTAAATTATTTACATTAAACAATTTATTACTCCTCTAATATTAGTAACCCAAATACAAACATATCGTTAAATCACCCTTCTTAAGCTACACAGGCAGTAAAAGAAAAAAAATAGTTGTACATAGCATAATTTAATTTCACTAAAAACTAATTACCCAAATTATTAATAATGACATAGCTCGGGCTCGGCCTAGAGTTGCCGTTTCATAAAGACATACCACAATGATGACTTGCTTCCCGAATTGTAACGATATTGAAAACAATACTTAAATCATTGTAATTTAATATAGCAAAAGTAAGATATATTACTGTAGATACCACTTAAACTCCGATTTCAAATTTCACATAAATTACTTCAAAACGCGGAAATGTCTTATGTTAAAGATTAGAGACACAATGGTGCAACTATATCCTTGGAACTCCTGCTTCTGGCTGCTGCCGTCATGAAGACAGTTCATTCAAGAAACAGTAGAGGGTAGCACTTAAAAGTTTCAAAAACTCAGCTACCTGGTTGCGCCTCACTACCCGGTCCTAGTTTTCCCTAGTTAAATAATATTACTTGTGTTACTTTATTTTGCTTACGAATAGAATTGTGAAATTTGTGGTTATAAAGTTAAATTGACTGAATGTGAAACTTCCTCCCGACCGATAATGTCCTCTACCGGTGTGAGACTACTGAATAAATGTACATACACAAAAAAATCTGATTTGTTGCACTCACATGACTTTTTCTACTCTTGTACAAACTATTATTACAAACGCTTATTCTCCATATACTCCATGTTAATCGAGATATCGAGATGTTAATCCTATTGCTAATTTTCTTGTAGATGCAAGGGGAATTGGTAGGCTTTAAGCGATAGTCAAATATTTTAAAAGCTGGTTGCTATGTGGAGCATTCCATTCTCTTTGCATGTCCAGGACATAAAAAAGAAAAATGAATTCGCATTTGAGGAAAGGTATAAGTATTGGAAAATTGAAACAAATAACGAATATCTCGGAAATGGTTCACTCCACAAAAAAATGTGTACGACATAAAGTGTGTGTGTTTTTAACGAATCTACAGTTTTTGTATACAAAAATTTAATTTATCACTTACGGTTTACCAGTTCAAAAGCGATTCATAATGAAGAGGACTTTTAGGCACATTCCCAGAAAATTCAAGATATGCGTTTCATTTGTCATGAAAATATTCGTTTCTGAGTTAGGCTGTTCTCACACACACACACACACACACACACACACACACACACACACACACAGACCTTCTAAAAATGCTTTTCTTTGGATTCAGGAGACATCAAAACATGTATTTCCGGTGAAATCTCGATATGAATTTTGGGGTAGAATGCAACACTTACTATAGGTAGTAGGAAAAGTAAAAATGAAGAAATCATGTTACATTTTTACTCATGCTTTTAAAATGAATGGGGAGAAAAAAAGTTGATTAGCTCCAGGAAGGTTTGAACTTGCAGTCTCAGGAACAAAAAGCTCACTCTCTACCACTGAGCTAAGAGTGTTGCAGTAAGCGTGGTATTGTAACGAGCTTTAGTTATACTCCACTTGAGAACCATAAATCCATAAGGTGTGTTTTGGTTAGAAATAGTCAGTGTTGAAACGCTCTGAAACATCTGTCTGTTTGAAATCTCGTATATGAATCATTTTCTCGGAAGACTTTTGTGATTATAGATGTGTTCCCCATTATAACTACTACATGAATACTCGTATACGCAGTCTTGTGAACAAAGCCTGGGTTTCCCGAGCGCTCACGGAACCACCTGAGGTTCGAGCTCCTTACTTCAGATCCCGGCCAGTTTTAAATTGACCGAGTGTATATTGACTGATAGACGCTCGCGTGTAATTGTCGCTAAAATTCCCATGTACCGAATGTGATATGAAACCAGATAGTAGTAGTTCAATTATTAGTTGATATGAAATCATTTCTGCAAAAGTTTTTCTCGGTTAACAGGACAGATATAAAAACGATCTTTTGTAAGTATTGTTTGTATAAGAGAAATCATGTATGTGAATGTAACTCACCGGAATTTTTGTTTACGTTTCAATACAGAATATAAAGAAAGAAAAGAGAAGTAAAGAAAAGTGAAGAACATTTAGTTATGCTGTTCAGAGAGAACACTGCAGGCTAATCGGTTAACTGGACAGGGTAGAGCTGTCCCAAGGGATATAGCGCCTTGAAAGTAGTTGAAGCGAGAACGATATCATGTGTTTTCGAGTGTTAGACCCGGAGGCTTCTTTCGGTTCTTTACCTCTAATCCAGTTTAGCAAGCAAATTATATCCACGTAGTTAGTCATGCGGCGTGACTCATATCTGTGCAAATATATTCCTGCGGCACAGGTTATCTTTGTTTCGGTGATATTCTCTTTACGTGCGTTGGTTTCTGCAGAGCACTTACTAGTGTCGCGTTGTCCGTCTATCCATATTTCGATAAGTTTGAAATAACTTACAGAATCGAAATGTTATTTGTGAGTGTGCTAACATCTTTCAGATTTCGTTGAGTGTGATATAAAATTAAGGGTAGTTTACACGGAGTGTTTCCTAAACAATTTAATACTTTTAGTGGAGTTCAAATTTTATGTACATGATTTGAAAGATAATTTCTTGACATTTTCAGTTGGTATAAAATTAAAGGTAGTGTATATTATTAAAATTAATTAGGACACAAAAAATTTAGGAAAATATTCAACTCAAGAGGTTAATCACAAAATCTCAGCATGTCCCCGTCCAGTGGCGCGACACACATCCAATCTGTATTCAGTCTCTCTCCAGGTATTATGTAGCATCTGTGGAACTACAGATCGTACTATCTCTGTAATCCTATGGCGTAAAACTATGGCCTATGGCCTTTCTGGTACTGTAGACACGGTCTTTCACGAATTCCCAAAGAAAAGTTCTAATGCTGTCAGATCAGGAGATCGTGGGGAGCATGAAATAGGACCACTACGATCAATCCATTCTCTCGAAAAATGATGGTTTAAAACTTGAACGAATGGTCCCCAATAATGAGGGGGAGCTCTTTCTTGCTGGAAGAAGATACCCTCTCGAATCTGGGGTGGAACGAAATTCTCAAGCATATCGAGGTATGCGGTACCATTCGTGTTTTTCATAAAAAAAAAAGCTCCAAAAACTACTGACCTGGTCAATCCACACCAAACATTTAACTTTGGAATGTTATGTTCATGCTCATAAATAATACGAGGATTCTCGGAACCCCAGATCCTGCAATTGTGACATTACATTACCGCCCACGTGAAACATTGCTTCATCAAAGAATATAACTTTATTGAAGTATTCATTGTCCTCGCTTATGTGAGAAGGAAAAAAAGAGTATAAAGACCGAAAGTTTTGCTCAGATGCCTCTTTATCAAGCTTGAAATTCTTTTAGGTGCCGTAAATTACGACACTGGACCACCGGATTTTCTACCCTTCGGAAGTAAGCCATTAAAGGATTTTTACGTCCGAAAATCTATGTGAGATAGGATATCAGCTGCAAAATCATAGCATCTTGGTCGATCCTTGCCCTGCAATTTCTGGACCAATTGAAGTTTGTAAGATGTTAATTTCAGTCTCATATGAACAACGTGGACGGTAGCAGAGGTATATTAAGTTCATGACCCGCTCGCCTGATAGATTTTCTTAGACTTCGTATGAATGCTTCACGAATGGCTACGTCTTCTTCATCCCATGTCCCCCCAGGGGCTCAGCTTATGTGAGTAGTGGTTTTGGCGTGCCCGGGTGTTCCCGAGCCACTCATCCCGATATTCGTCCCTTCATCCCCGTCCGGTCGAGGAGGTGGGTTCGTTCTCATGACCGGGGGACACAAGGTAGGTTCTCGTGCGTTCTGTGCATTTCATTATATGACGCCCCTCGCCATCGTTTCTTACTTCTATTCTCTTTACGCACATTTCGCCCCACCTCCATTCATTTACACATCACTTTTACTTCGCCGGCCTATCTTGCGTGCGAAACGCCCACACACTTTTAGTTTCTTTTATCCTTTTATTTTAATCCTCCGTGGACACAGCCTGACGATTACCCGCGCACTGGGTGCGCAGATGGGTGAGTGGGTAATGACGTCATCCCCACCACCCGGGGTCGTCATGTAGGGTATGTGTTCGTATCCGCTGTTCAACTGCAGTACCGCGGGGGGCCATTGCATGCTGCTGACTTCTGACGGCGATTCGGTCCCTCTGTCTATGTTCTGGGAGGTGTGACCCTGGGGTGAGTCTGGTATAGATAGGCCACTCACCCAAGCCGGGGTAACGCCCGGGAAGTCAGAGCCCGAGGTCGGAGACGGTTGCAATGGTGGAGGAATTATTTCGCTATGGAGCACCCTTTCTCCATTAATACTAACAAGCGCCGAAAAGTTTATGTAACAGAAGTAGCACCACCGACAACTGGTTGTTACTTGGTCATTTCACGAACCGAAGAAGGGCAAAGTTTTGAGAAGGGAACCCTTTCATTATTCAGAAGGGCATTGATGCTATTGCTGGTGCGCTTCAATCCTGCACCCGTCTATGGATGGTTCCTTATTAGCACAAACGAAGTCCGATCAGCAAAGTAAGACCTTGTTACGCGCTACCTTCTCCAGGGGCTCACCTTATGTGAGTACGGGTGTTGGCGTACCCGGGGATTCCCGAGCCACTCATCGCCATCTTTATCCCTTCATCCCCGTCCGGTCGAGGTGGGTTCGCTCTCGTGACCGGGGGACTCAAGGTAGGCTCTCGTGCGTTCTGTGCATTTCATTCCATGTCGCCCCTCGCCATCGTTTCTCTCTTCTCTTTTACTTCTGCACATTTCGCAGCACGTCCATTCATTTACGCATCTCTTTTTCTTCTCCGCCGGCCTACCTTAAGTGCGAAACGCCCACACACTTTTAGTTTCTTTAACCTTTTATTTTAATCCTCCGTGGACACAGCCTGACGGATACCCGCGCACGAGGTCCGCAGCTGGGTGAGTGGGTAATGGCGTCATCCCCACCACCCGGGGTCGTCATGTAGGGTTGTGTTCGTATCCACTGTTCAACTGCAGTCCCGCGGGGGGCATTGCATGAGCTGCTGACTTCTGACGGCGATTGGGTCCCTCTGTCTATGTTCTGGGAGGTGTGACCCTGGGGTGAGTCTGGTATAGATAGGCCACTTACCCAAGCCGGGGTAACGCCCGGGAAGTCAGAGCCCGAGGTCGGAGACGGTTGCAATGGTGGAGGATTTATTTCGCTATGGAGCACCCTTTCTCCATTAATTCAATCAAGCGCCGAAAAGTTATTGTAACAGAAGTAGCACCGCCGACATCTGGTTGGTACTTGGTCATTTCAAGAACAGAAGCAGCGGAGGGAATCGGGGGGAAGAATTGACCGCGGGAGGAAGTCGGTAGCCACCCTCTGAATGAGTTCCCAGCTGGGAGCTGGGAACAAGATTTAGCTGACACTGGTCTACGTGAAATAAATAATAATTGAACAGGAGAAATTTGTCAGAGAGCAGTAGAATGGATGAGGTGTGCTATAGGGGCATCTCCTAATTAAGTCATCACCCATCGTGTTCAGTATCCACAAAGAGAATTTCGTGATGCATTGTTTGCACAACAAGGGAGGCGTTTTCATAAGATATTTTGATGATATTGTGCTGCTAACAGAAGACGTAAAGTTTCTTGGGAATACACCAACGTCACAAAATGACACGCTGATTGAAAACAGCATGAAGATAAAGCACAATGCTGTTGTTATCGGAAGAACAAAATGCTTATAGCTGAGTTAATGGAGCAAGTGAACAGCTTCAGATACTTGAGATGTTCCATATGTACACTGACCTGCATAAAATGTGGCTAATGATGGAACGGAGCTGTTGGTGTTCGTACTGACAAAATCTAGACCCACCCTTACCAGCGTAACCACCTCTGTTTTTCAAGCATAATTCTAGCCACTGGATTAGCAGATTACTTTCCCTCCAAGTATGGCAGAACTGCCGAAGGGTAACATTACAGCTTAAACCTTAGATTTTCATGCTACACTACCGTTTTCTTAATGCCGTTTAGTAGCGGCAACAACTTAACCTTCGTCTCTATGTCATTGATGAAAGCTCTCGTATGTGTAAATGTGTAGCTGTCTTCAGTTGAACTACACATGTAAATAATGTTTCACCCCTTCCTCTAGAAGACGAATTATATTTATTCGTTTAGCGTTTCCTTGTGTACTAATCGTAGCGAAACTCTTTCATAGTGTCACATCCGAACCCCCCCTCCATTTCACATAAATTATAAGCATAGTTCATTGGTTGGTTTGTAGTCCCTGCATTGTTTTAGGCCAGTCACATAGAGTACTGATACGGCTGGTTGGAGTCAAAAGTAGGTTACCTGAAAGTGGAAACTTCACGGAGAGAAAAACAGGCAACCTTTTATGCAGAGCAGGGTGCACACGTGGACAAAAAATGATTCATCCCCAGATTCCATGTGACGATCTGGAGGGCTTTATGTACCTTCGTAACACCCGTGTTTACAAAGTACGTGCAGGAACTGTAGAAATAATGGTCTGTCTCTCTGAGAGCATTGATCACCTTATAACGGTATTGCTCGGTGTTGAGCTTATAAGCTACTGAAAACAGAGGAACATTTCGTTGGCCGAGAGGTTAAGAAGACACTGCTTGCACTCACAAGCTCCTTGGTAACTAAAGAAATAAATGCAAATAAATTATCATCTTATAAAAAATAAACAATATTAATATCGGGTGTGTGAACCCTGAGCACGTATAACTGCCCATAGTTTTCGGGTTATAGATGAAATTAAATCCTTGTAGTAACGTGGACGAGAAGCTCCAACATCCCAGAGTTCTTGAGTTTGTGACCAGCAGCCGTCTTTTGTCCTTCGCAGCTCCCTTTTCACCCCAGTCCACACATTTGCAATAGGGCTCAAATCTGGTGAACAGGTGATATCCTGTTTCTTCAATTTGAAACCTTTGGACACATGTGGACACGATGATTATCCTGTACGAATTCAGCAATTCCATCAGCATAGCTCATCCTCACAGAAGTAATAAAAATATTCTCAAGTATTACCGTGTATTGCGCACTGTTTAGTATATCGTCAAGCTGCCACAACACACCTAAATCGTGCTTTGATATCCAACAAGATACAGATATGCGACCATGATGAAATTGTGAAGCCACGTATTTTGCATCGTGGTAACTACTCTGTTATGAACGTTACCCAATGCCGTGTATAAAATGCAGTATATCGAAAGTAAATAGTTACTATGTGTTGATTAAACGTTATTAACAGGAGGGGAAAAAAGTTTTGTTACAGGCGAGTAAGTGAACCTGGGGTCTAAACCACAAAAATACTCCACACTGTGCCACAGCGCTTCAGAGAACACACATGAAAGGCAGCATGTTTAAAATGCCGTACAACAACTTGCTGCAGCGGCTACACAACTGTGTTGCATATGGTGTAAACAAGGCGTTGTGCCGTATAGGACTTAGAAAAATTTGGCGTTCAAAATTTGACTCAGTTTGTGTGTGTGTGTGTGTGTGTGTGTGTGTGTGTGTGTGTGTGTGTGTGTGTCTTGAGGTTTACATCGGTTATAAGAAGAAGATGGGATGACAAAAGGCTTCTTTAAGAATGAACTAAGGAAGATATAAGTGAAGTACTTTGGAATTTAACATTGCAAAGTCGGGAGCTTGGATGTTGAGACAAAGGGAAGCAGACTGAAGCATTTGAAATATGGATATGGACAAGACAAATTAAGTAATGAAGGTGTTTTAGAAAGAATGGATGAGGAAAAAATGATAAAACTGGTGAGGAAGAGGAAGAGAAATTGGCTGGGACTTATAGCTGAGTAGAAGCTGCTTGCTAAGAGTTGCATTGAAAGGAATTGGTAAAAGTTTTGGGATAGAAGACCCCAGGTTTTTGTTCAATTGCAGAGTCAAAAAGTAGCATTGTCCGGAAGAAAGTAGATTTTAGGTGAAGAACCTGCCCTTTAGCAGAAAACTATAACAAATATATTGAGTTTATCAACAGCAAATGCAGGCATATGAACACAAACTGTGGCAAGAATTTATGCTATAAACAAACACCGAAAGTTTTTAGTTTCATTTTGCAGCCATTAACGTGGATGAGAACGAAGTAAATAGCATTTGCCTTAATGCATCTGTATGTATCTGCAAGGGTCGTTGCTTTGACCTGTCTACTAACCGACCGTGTTGACTTCCTCCGTTCTTGTTTCCTGTCTGTTATTGACTTTCACTGTCGACATATCTATAACTTGACAATATGAAGATTGATTGATATCCATTTGGAAATACCTGCTCATATATGGTTGGTAAACCTTATTTGGACTTGCAAGTTCGAGTCTTGCTTGGATCATAAATTAAAAAGTTAGATAACTGTTTATTTGTCTTAACTCTCCAATTATTTGTTGAATTACAGCAGAAATTTGACGTGAGAGGAAGTTTGTTTAAAATGTGGAATGCAAAGCAGGACAAGTTTATTTGATTATTTATGGAACAGTCATAATACACCTATTCAAAGTTACGAGTTTCATCAGATAAATTTGTAAACCCCGCGGAATTACCTACGATAAAATGCTGAAATGTGTATTAGATGAAGATCGTTCATTATACCATAATAGAAAGTATAACAAATCATATAAATAATAATTACTTGTGTTGTCTAAAATCAAATCATCATTGTGTCAGGTGTCAGATCATGATGTATTAATTCAATGAAAACCCGAACGTGTTGTGGAATATGAAGTAAAATTAAGAAAGGGTCGCGAGTTGAGTCGATGAGGCGTCGCCGCTGGATGCTGGACTTGGACTTGCTATGTACTCGTACCTACCCTTGGTAGGGCTTTACCATAGGTAGGATGGATTTTTGTAGGGTGACGGTTTGGTGTTGATGTTGGGGGTGTGATGGGAGGTAGCGCTATGTTTTTATAGGCTCCTCAGTGGCTGCCTTTTCAGGAGCAGTTCCAGTGGCCTGCTCCGCTGATGTTTATTCTGCTGTAATTGTGATGAATGCTGGTGTATGCTCTGGAAGTTCTTGAAGATATGGATGCTGTGTACTCTGAAATGCTCGGCTTGAATTTACTACGCCTATCACACAGTTGGTATGGCAAATTTATGTAGCGTGACAGAACTCACTTCCTGGCTGATAATTCTTATTCAGTAATTATTATGGATCCGGGCATGTGTAACGTGTAGAAAAATATTTGAATGTTTTCTTGTTCGTTATATTTTTAAGATATACTTAAAATTCTATTAGTTTTAAGTCGTAACAATATTAAATCCTGTCTCAGATTTTCCGTGTTTGGAAGGTAAGACTATATAAATTATTCTATATTATATAAATAAATGCAATAAGCGAACTTTCAATGCGTTTTAATTGCTTTACTCAACGTACGTATATTTATTATATATGACAATCGAATTAAAGATTTACTTACATATTTGCTTTCATTACTTGTAGACTTACTTTATATTACAGTAACCAATTCTTTGTTACTTTTCGTTGAGAATATTTGATAATTCGCGTGGCGAATAAATACGCTTCTCCCGCTTTCCCTCTAAGCGCTTCCTATCTCAGTGAAAATTTTCTTAACTATGAAAGTAGATAGTTAATCTTGTTATTTAAGCTATTGTCTGGTTGCTATCAATCATAAAATAAATTCACATAGTTTGAAAATTCTTTCATGAAATAAATTACATATTCACAAGAATAACATGTTTACAGTCATATAGTTAGAAAATTCTTGCACGGACTAAATAACATATTCACAAGAATAGCATATTTACAGTCACATAGTGTGAAAATTCTTGTATAGTATAAATAACATATTTACAATCACATTCTATATAAAAAAATCTGATGTGTTACACTCACATGACTTTCTCTACTCTTGTACAAACTATTTTTACAAACGCTTATTCTCCATATGCTTCATGTTAATCGAGATATCGAGATGTTAATCTTATTGCTAATTTTCTTAAAGATGCATGGGGAATTGCTAGGCTTTAAGCTATAGTCAAATATTTTAAGAGGTGGTTGCTATGTGAAGTATTCCATTCTCTTTGCATTACCAGGACAAAAAAAATGAATAACGAATTTGAGAAAAAGTATAAGTATTGGAAAATGTAAGAGAATAACAAGCAATATCTCGAAAATGGTTCACTCAAAAAAAAAAAAATGATATTTTAATCAAAATCGTTAGAGCCATTTTCGAAAAATGTTCCATGTAAAGGCTAATCTGGGGTGGGGGGATTTTCTTGAAAACCTTCTTGTCGCATCTGTGGAAGATACTGAACCTAAATACCAAGTTTGGTGTTTATCCGACTGTTCGTTTCTGAGTTATGCTGTTCACAGACACACACACACGGACATGTTTTCAAAAATGCTTTTTTTGGATTCAGGGGGTCTCAAAACATGTATTTCCGGTGAAAACTCGGTATCGAATTTTTGGTTGGAATACAATACATCCCCTACTTACTATACGTAGTAGAGAAAGTAAAAATTGGTTGGTAAAAGATGTAGAGCTGGTTTAAATATAAATTATTGTAAATAACTTCTTTCCTAACATTAGCAGTTGCCGAAGTATTCACCTTGTTCGTTTGAATGTTTAAGCCTTTAAGCATGCTTTGAAATGTTAAGTCGCCATTCCTTACTTTTTAATGAGTTCATACAAACAATATGTAATACCGAGGCTAGCATTTAATGACTTGCTTTCTTAAAGCCTCAGTCTCCTTCATGATCGCATTGCACTATAGTTTTGAAATCATTTCTAAGATTGTTTAGCCTGATTAAAGAAAGTAGTTAGGAAAATAAGCTTTTCTACGAATTCTTTGTGAAAAAGCTAATGATAATAATTAGAGAAATGTTGTGAGAGTTGCATGGCATTTTCTTCGCCAGTTTACCACGTATCTTGTGGGTCACATTAGTAAAATGGTTTCCGGATATGCCATTACGGCGAACGGAAGACATTGTTTTAAACGTGCCACTTTTAGAACTTGGCTCGTTTTTCTTGACGTCAGAAGCGTTGATCAGCTTGAGAGACTGCTTAGATAAATGTCTTCATCTGGCTTCATTGGCCACACACATAACCTACAGAGGCCTGACCCCTCCATAAGAACGGTTAATGTATTCTGAGGACAACAGTTTGGTACAGTTGTTCTTGACCGGTAATGAAAACCAATCAGAGAATTATTAAAATGTTGATTCCCCAATCTAGTAGGGCAACCAGAGAGGTTTGATGTTCCGAATTGTGATGTGGATCATTTCATTGTATGTAAATGGCAAAGCAGCTTGTATCCCAAGAGTGTTCCAGTTTGCCACGTGGCCTTTTGTACTCGGCCAAGATGTTTCCGTGTCGATAATAGACCTGAAAATTATCTGCTTCCGAATTATTTATGAAATAAACCTACTTAATAACTAGGACTCGTTGCCAGGCACTAAAGGTAACTGGGTTATGGCTATGGAAAGGGCATTAGATGAAGTGAATAAAACGCAGAAAATACAAGAACTTACTTGTCAAGTAAATACTCCTACAGGTTTCAAGCGAATAAAACAAGAGAATACTTGCTAGATAATACAATTTTCGTGTTACTTTGGAGTATATATTTGTCCTGACTATTAGAATGTGTGCAAGTGTTTACTTCTAACACTAGATCGCTGTTTTGGTAAAGGCGCTCGCACCTGCACTTTTAAAACCAAGATTGTGGCGGCAAATCCCCGCCATTTTCTTCTCTCTGTTGAAACAATATGGCAACTCATATTTCTCTGCTATGTCGAATGAAGTTTATGAACATCTTTGGCGATAAATCCGAAAAGCTTCTCTTCAAAAAAGAGAAGGTGGTCTACCAGAACTTTTCCATCTCAGCCGTAAAAGTTGATTGACTTCCGAATGATTTAACTTCATTCAAAAACTTTTTTACTTTCTCTACTACGTATAGTAAGTAGGGCAAGTATTGTATTCCACCCAAAAATTCAATACCGAGATTTCACCGGAAATACATGTTTTGAGACCCCCTGAATCCAAAAAAAGCATTTTTGGAAACGTCCTTGTGTGTGTGTGTGTGTGTGTGTCTGTGAACAGCATAACTCGGAAACGAACAGTCGGATAAACACCAAACTTGGTATTTGGGTTCAATATCTTCCAGAGATGCGACACGAAGGCTTTCAAGAAAATTCCCCCACCCCAGATTACCCTTTACATGGAAGATTTTTCGAAAATTTTAATTTTCTAAAAAATGGCTCTAACGATTTTGATTAAAATAACGTATGTTTAAGATATTTTCATGACAAATAAGATGTATATCTTGAATTTTCTGGGAATGTCTCCAAAAGTATTCTTCATTGTGAACGACCTTTGCATAACTGGTAAACCATAAGAGATAGACAAAAGTTTACTACACAAAAAATGTAGATCGCGTTAAAATACACAATTTATGTCATATACATTTTTTTTGTTGAGTGTACCATTTTCGAGATATTGCTTGTTATTTCCTTAAATTTTTCAATACTTATTTTCTCAAATGGGAATTCGTTATTCATTTATTTTGTCTTGGATATGCAAAGAGTTATAATCTGTGGCAAAGGAATTGGTGCTGCACCTAGCAACCAACTATTAAGAGATATGTATGTGCTTAAAGGCTACTGTTTTTCTATTGCCCTTGTAAATATATTTTCCCCTTACATCTACAAGAAAATTAGCAATAAGAGTCTGCAAATGTTTATCTCGATTAGCATGAAGTAGATGGAGGATAAGCGTTTGTAAAAATAGTTTGTACTAGAGTAGAGAAAGTCATGTGAGTGTAACACATCAGATTTTTTTTTTTTACTGTCAGCATGTCTCTTTATTGTAGCTTTGGGTACTCCATATATATACGAGCACACTCATTAAGTCATCGTTGTTGTATGCTGCCACAACGACCTTCAGCTCATCTTCTGTCCATTTCTCATACATTACCCGTTTTTGCCACCTTGAAAACCTAAAAATATTACCCCTGCTTATTACATATTATAAAAGCACTTAAAAGCATTACCCTCCCTATTACTTATTGTAAAAATGCACTTAAATACTAATTGTTATGGATCTCTCCTAAACTGGACCGGTCCAAATTAGGAAACATGCAGTGGTCCAACTTCGGCAACTGGACAGCATATAAGAAGAGATAATGCTACGAGAACACCACAATTAAAGTCTAGTTTTGCGATGTCTAGTTATTAACTAATGAAAGACACTTATGAACTATGCTGCAGATAATTTATTTACTTACTCGTACTGTGTAGAAGCTTATGATTTGTTTATAACACAAACTAAGGGAATACAACAATGGCTACAGTCGACTGACCGCTGGACCATGCGACCGTGACATTTCTCACCAGTAGAGCTAACTTGAAGGTTTAAGTTACTAACGCATAGCGAAATATGAACGGGTCCAACTTAGGCAACGGTCCAACTTAGGAAACTCTCGCCTATTACTTGGTAGAATGTAAAAGAGAGAAGTGGAGACAGGATGATGATGATCCACATTGGGACAAAATGAGCAAGGAAATGACAGCAATAAAATATTAACAGTTAGGGAGAAAAAATAATAAAGGATATGGGGGAGTTTTCAAGGAAAATCAAGGGAAAATGGTTAAGGAAAGAAGAAAAAAAAACAGGGGTAAGAAGTAGGAAGGGCAAGAGAAAAAAAAAAGAATAGGAAATTAGGAATCAGGGATGTGGAAAGGAAAAGAAAAGAATAAGTGCTAATTGTAAGCCAAAGAGCTAGGGTGCCGGGTGCAAAGTAACACTTAAAAGGAGGGAACATCGGACTAAATTTATACTAGAATGTAATTAGTTTTAAGAAATGACATAAATGTATTTAAACTTTTGTATGTTGTTCGGTGCAACTGAATGTTTTATTCTATTCTAATTGATCTCAGGATAAAAAACCTAAAAGATTTTAGATAGTTCATAACTTGTTCAGAGGGAATTTCTGGAGCACGACTATAAATTAGAGAAACTATTTTGGGAACAGCCAATAATTTACTAGCACTTTTACTACTAACATTTTTGTCTCCAATCATTACCTTCCTTCTGCGTGTATGTTTCCGACTTACGGCATTAGCCCTTTCAATTATAAGACTGTGCATGTACCTCGTAGCATCAAACTACGCATGCTCTTCTGCTACTGATCACGCTTGGTTATGATGTGCCGAGTCAATAACAAAACACCACAGGTCCAAAACGTGTGCTGTTTTGCAACTGCTGTCACTTTCTCCGCCAGATTCTCTGAACTTCCTAATGGAAATGTATGTGTTCTCCACTGCAGCTAATGCATGGCATTAAAAGGAACTCGATTCTGGTCATAACCCATTTTCGGTCTGAAGTGGACATATGCGGTTTTGCACCTGAGATCTTCATTGTGCTTGAATGAATTTATTCATTAACTTTTGGTGTTTTTGTTAACACGGAATACGATTCACCTTTATTTCTTTTGGATTAGTAAAGCGACTTTAATGACGGTTACGTACGGAAATACCAGCAATAAAGATAACATGATGCCAATGATAACGTTATAGCGTCAGTCAAGCTGTATCAGTATTATCCAGTTTTTCATCTTAACTACAGCAAATAAATGCTAGGAAAGGTTAAAAATCTGATTTTAAGTTCAGTGGCTCTGTTCAACTGCTTACGCTTCATCGTTCTGAAAATAAGAAGAGGTGGTTTTGGGAGGTGTGCTAATGTTTCATTATGAAACTTAAAACATCCATACATAACCTCTAAATTTAATTTTCCCGTTGCAGGTTACAAATTCGGCTTTCTCTGTTTATTCGAGTTCAGTAGTGATCATTCATATAAAACACACTGCCTCACATTACTTGAAAATATTTGAAAGCCTGCTGGATCACAAACTAACATTTCAAATATATATATTTTTTCTTCTAAAATGTTCAAATTGCTCTTTGCCACAATCAAGCTTCGTGGTTCTTTTGATATTACTCATTACAATAATGAACATTTCAGCAGAAGTATTTTCTTCTCCCCGATTACGTCTATTGCAATTTGTATCGGAGTGGACAGAATGCTGAAGTTCAACAAAAGTTTGTCAGCTTAGTTAACCCTGTTTATTAATGTTTATTAAATTGTTATAGCGTTGCTTAATCCGCTTTCATTCACTAAACTTAAAGTTAAAAATGCTCCTTATAAGCATGGTCAGTACGTTTATAGCATGGAGAAGCTTATAGCATATGACGAAAACATCTTGGTGTGGACGCACCATTAGTCTTACAGTTAATTTTGTGCTCCTAAACAGTGTTCAGGAAGATGCTGTGCCTAGCCCAATGTTTTACAACTACATTAACAGCGACAAGATGTGATAAGGCGAATTCTGAGTATGATGACCTCACACGGGGTTCATGTCTATCGAGAATACAGTTTACGCTGGAGAAACACACGTACTTCACGATATCTCGTGAGACGTGAAAATGCTAGCCCAACTATCATCGCCACGTTTCCTACCCATCTGGGTTTAGTTTAGTACCTGCCAGTTTTATTCGTTATTTTGAAGTATTGTTTGCTTAATATCGGTCATTTTTAAAGATCCATAAAACCATTTGAATAGCCCTTTGCCATTTAGGCGATTGCATTGTAACGGATGTTACATTTGCACATCTTTAAGTGGAATTTTATATTTATTGAAAGCAAATAATCTCAATTTTTACCAAAAGAAAGGCAGAGTTTTCTAATCGCACTAGTGCATTTTATTGCAAGCTCATATCACACTCTCAGTAAACAGTGTGTAACGGGTGTTACCAGTTTTGAACCTGCAACTGTGTAGAGCTCACATAGGCTAGTATGTTCTGTGAATTTCATGTTGGAAATAAAATAAAAGTCATGTTCTTCCAAAAGTTCATAAAAGCATGCAGTGTGTTTGTTTTATTTAATATTTGTTAAATTTAATTAAAGGCAAACATAAAGTTTTAACTAAAACGGCTGTTAAGAGTGCAAATCACTTATTCAGTTTGCCATTAAATAAAGTATTATTTCTTGTTTATGGCTCTGTCTAATGTGCCCAACTTTCAGACTGTTACCAGGTTGTATTGTTTCTTTAAAACCCACAGCCCCCACTGAAAAAAAAAAAAAAGCTTGTGCACAGGAGCATTAATGACACCTTCAGAAGTTTGATCCAAATTTGTGTATTTTCATTTAGGTTTACAGTAAACTATTTATAAAGCTTTTTTTTTTTCATTAAAAGAACAACTACCATAGAAACAAAGCTAGGCCTTTGAAGCACAATATCCTGAATGAAAGATCAAATATCTACAAAGTTGTCAATTAAACATTCATTTCTCCGCTACATTAACAGCTGACTGAAACTCATAATAGAGTCTATTTCCTTGTGGCTTCACACCTGGAGCAGCTAGTTTGTTGATTAGCTGTTCAAACTTAACAAAAGCAACTTCTTCATCATCGGCTTTGAACAGATTTTTCATTTGCCGACACTCTTCAAGAACATGCCTTTTACATCACCTTCATCTAACTCATTTTGGCAGACAGCGCCATATTTGTGCTCTGTTGAAGATGATGCAACTTTTTTGTTGTCACTTAAAGCTTTCACTAGTACAAACACACCTGACTTAACTTCTAACCTTTCAATTTTCGAGGCCGTAATCGAGAAGGTAAAGTTTGACCTAAAACGTCATCAAGATCAGAGTTTTAAGATTCTGTAGAAGAATATTCATCATGGTATCTCAACTTTCTCCATACATGTGGGGCTTCAGTTTCTTCTTCATTTTTAAATACAGGTGTTCGCAACATAAGAGAAATAGATATCCTAGCCAGCAGCAAATATTTTGTGTCATAAGTTCGGAAGTGATGACTTAATTATATCTTGGGAATGTCAATGACAATTTTCCACAGTTTGTCCGAAAAGGGTGCTTTTAAATCAACTTGTTTATAAGTGGTCAATGTGATGAGATTTTTTAACATCTTCTGTTACACTACCAAGGAAAGTTAAAACAGAATATTTGCTATGGGACCTCTCATTGCTGATTACTGCGTAAGACTTCACTGGTTGGTTTTTTAGCCAGACGTAACACGTACAAAATGTTACTATGGTTCCATTGTGAAGATTGAATTTTGCTTTGTTTGATCATTGCATAATTTTCTGCAAAGTCATACTGGAAAGTTGCTTCTTTGGTATTTAGCTCTGCTTTTAATTTCTTGAAATAATCAGACTGAGTCTTTTTTACGTTAACAGTGTTTTTTGAAATTGCGGTATCACAACTGCCTGTATGTTCTTTCAAAATTTGACACCCTGCGTTTCCTACTGCATCCAAAAAATCCCTTGTTTCAAAACTGCAACATCAGGGCGTGCTGCGTTGATGTTCAGTTTTCATATATTTTACAATCCCCAAACATACAACTTTCATTAACTACATCACAGTTCACACTTTGTAACAGTTCGCTGTGGAACCGAGGACAGGCGGGATTAACTTTTCCAATGCTTTAAATTAAATCTTTTTTCTCACAATTGTAGAATCTTTCATGCTAGAGGCTTGCCGGCTAATTTCATCTTAGTAAAAGAAGTTAATGACAATATTCTTCATCTCAACTGTCGTTTGTACACAGGGTGTTTTACAAGACAACTTTTAATTAAAACGTCATGCCCAATGACTTCAGTGACTAGCTTCTTTAAAATAGCAGCCATTTTGTGTGGGCTCTCACGTAAAGTTCTTTTTGTTTTGTTTAAGGCCTTGCCGAAAGATTGAACACATTTGTATGAACCAACTGGAGGAACATCACAGTTGTTTTAGCCTAATGTTTAAGTCTTTTTCTTTCTCTGCAAGCTTTTACTCTGTCTCTCGCCTTTTTCGGTTTTCTTCAGCCTTCCTTTGTGAATTTAACAAACTATCCTTTAGTTTTACTCGCCGCAGCTTGTCACGATTTATATGCGCTTGCCATTTAACTAGGTAATTTTTCATTTTTTCCCTAGACTTCATTCTTTCTTTAGCTGGAGCCATGTCCTGAAAACAAAATTATAGGCCAGTTGAGTTAATTGTAGGCCTATAAACGTATGGATAATGTACTGAATGTTCTGTAATCTCCGTTAGTTGAGTTGCAGCCTAAGGGCTGTTCTGTCTGCTCTCCATTTCCTTTGATGCCATAATGAGTTGGAATCCACGTAAAAAGGATGTCATTATTAGTAACAGAGATGAAGAATTGAAGAATCTGGAGTAACTGCAAATCAATAGAGCGGTACTTTAAGAATTTGGAGAGTGCTTAGTGAGTCAGTAAGTATAAGGAAGTTACTGTGGCTGGATTCGTTATGTATATCAAAGCTTGTTTAATGGCATAAAGCTCAGGAAAATATGGAATATGAGTCAGGAAGCTTTAATTTAATTCGTCTTTTTTTGTTGATATCACTACATATCCTTTCCCGTTTTCTATTTTGGATGCATCGTTAAGGATGAATTTACAGTTAGAATGAATACTTAGTGTTTCTGCATAAAAGTATGCATATTTGAAGGGTTGAGGCAAAAGAACATTGTGATTGTTACGTTTCCAGTGCGAATATAAGCATATAGGGGTTTTTCGTCGCTCTTTCTTAGTCCACCCTCTCCTCCTCCGCCGTTTCGGTCAAGCGGGGGTTTACTCTACGTAAAATTTCGACTCAGCACATTGCGGCGATCACCTCCTCATCCGTTGCTGTTAGGCTTACCTGGATGCTTCTCCCGTTGCTTCCAGAAGTTCTCAGTGGGTTGGTTCTCTTCAATTTATCCTCGGCTAGCCTCAGTAATTGTTCTTAAATTCTATGGGAGCATGGACTTATCCTCGGTAAAGGAAAACGTAGATCTCGGGTGGTGATATAGGAAGACATAGACTTGCTTTGTTTATGAAAAGATGACACTGCCGTTTCTTTTTATTTAATTAACACTCGTAGTATACAAAACTGGTATTGCCGCTGTAAAATACTGTCCACCGCTGTTAAACTATGGCGTGGATATGGCACGAAATATAACTATTCTTATTGTCGCTTTCAGAGTAGCGGATCTTAGGTGTGTTGCTAAAACTATTTTGATTCCCTGTTTTGGCGCGATATCTCACACATCCTGCAGCATCTCTCCCTGACCACACATTACGAAAACTCTCGAATAAATTGCAATACTAAGCTGACATTACAAAGCTGACTTGATTCCCTTCTTGGCGCGATATCTCACGCATCCTGCAGCATCTCTCCCTGACCACACATTACCAAAACTGTCCCGAAATTTCCCCAAACAGATCCATTTATAGTCTCAGGCTCCTGAGGCTGCTTCCTTTCCTATTGGTACATTTTTAGCGCGACTCGACGCGTCTAACTATTTCGAATAAACTTCCAGGGATTTCATTGGTCCAATTTTAATATAAATCGCGGCTTTTCCTACATTTACCGTTAAGGTTGTCTGTCTCACTCACTTGGTCACGGCGAATTATCAAATAATGGGACAAAGGCTCTACACCCTCGCTGTAGGAATAATAGCACGGCGACCGGAGAGAGGTAATAAAACTAGGTTTTCTGCCTTCGAAAGCACTATTCCTGTAGCTAAAACATTCCACCGTGGACAGTATTTTAACATAGCGCTTAAATTATTCACATTAAACCATTTATAACTCTACTAATATTAATAACCTAGATAGATACATAACGTTAAATCACCCTTCTTAAAATATACAAGCAGTATGAGAAAAAGATATTTACATAATACGATTTAACATCACTAAAAGTTAATTAATAAGTTATCTAGAATTACTGTTCTCGGGCCCGGCCTAGAGTTGCCGTTTCAAATTGCCCTGTTCTGGAAAAGAATAAATTTTTCAGCACTTGATACAATTTTCTTTTCCAGAATAATTCCTCTGATTATGGCCTTTGTAGGTTTGTTTTGTTGGCAGAGACCCTTCGCTATACCTGTTTCTTCACAAGGGTTCTGCCACACCAGTGGTGTTTATATTTGGGTCATTCACTCCACATTTGTTATGGTTGATCCCCTCTCACCATTTAAAAACAGGTTTCCGAGAGACATTCTTACACAATACATTTCGCGCACACGAATAACTTGTGGTGGAGAGAAATACGCTAATACCTAAATTAAGTTCTAAAATTAAATCTATTTACATACATATTGATACATAATTATTATGCATTTATTTATTTCTTTACCTCCTTATTTATCGGGTGTATTACCTTTACTATTTGTTCATAGGGTTGCTACCTCATTTCGAGTAAAACTAACCTGACCATTTTCATTACATTCTTCACCCTTCTCATTCTCTAAACATTTGTACGGTTTGAGCAACTGTTTATGGTATCTCCCTACGATCTTGGAATTCTTTATTTCTTGTAACTCAAATGTATCCGAGCCAAAAATGTTAATCACCCGGTATGGACCTTTAAATAAATTTTCCATTCTATGATACCTTTTGTTCAGAATGCTAGACTTTTTCTTGTCCCGTACCAATACTAAGTCTCCCAATTTGATCAGCCAGTGTTTTCGTTTCTTTTTCTTAAACTTTTCTTTTCTTTTCTGCGCCTTATTGGCCATTCTTTCAAAAGCTTTCTTAAACATCTCTTCTTCCGTTAGTGTTTTCGGATCTTTAGCTTCTAGTGTCTGTGGTAATTCCCCTTCAAGTGTTTCCATTAATTTCCCCTTCATCAGCTCGATGGGCTTATAACCGGTAGTAGGGCTCACACTTTCATTTAAAATACTTTCGATGCGCTGATAGTGATTTGCCCAATCACTGTGTTTTTTATTGGCCAAAATTCTCAAATAAACCGAAATGTCCCGTATTATTCTTTCGCAGGGATTGCTTTGTGGGTGGTATTTTGAGCAATGATACAACGTGATTTCGTTTTCTTTTAAGGTGTCTACAAATTTTCTGCTGGTAAATATTGAAGCATTATCACATAAAATTGCCTTCATCTTTCCAAATTGTGGAACATACGACTTCATGATCTTTCTTAGGCATATTTCACTTGTAATCTTCCTGACTGGGTAAATTTTCACGAATTTTGAGAATACATCTATTAACACTACTATATATCTAAATCCAAATTTACTACAAGGCATCTCACCATGACAGTCCAAGGTCACTAACATGCCAGGTTTTTCTCTTAGTATGGAGTTTGTCTCGTATTCGTATTGTATATTCAGTGGCTTTGCTTTTTGACATTGTAAGCATGTCGAAATTATTCTCCTTACTTTATGGTGTAATTTTGGAATATACAGATTTTCTTGGATCATTAAAGCGGTGCGTTCTGAGCCAGAATGTGCTAGAGCTTGATGGAACGTGTTTGAGTTCATTCTCCATGTTCTTAGGTATATACGTCTTCCATTTCTGTATTTCACTGCCATGTAGTTTATACAACACGCCCCCTTTTACCCCTATGTTTCCCTTGATATTTTCATCTATTTCTGGGGCCTTTTTTATTAATTTATTTAACTTCTCATCTCGTCGCTGCTGGTCCCCTATTCCTTTTAATTCCTTTATCAAACTTTTACTCAAGGGTATTTCAATACTCATCAAGGTTACTTCATTTTTAGGGCGTTCTATTCTCTCCGGTATTTCACTGTTGTTATGTAACCTAGACAGCAAATCGCTAAAGACATTTGTTTTTCCTGGAATGTGTTTCACCTCAACATCATACGAAAGAATCTCATGGATGTATCTAGATAATTTAGTACTCGTAAGCCGACAACGTTTCATAAATGAAAGACTCACATGATCTGTGTATATAATAACCTTCTGTAGATATATATATGATCTAAATTTCTGTAGTGCGTAATACACAGCTCAGATCTCTAATTCGGTGACCGAAGCATTTTTCTCTATTTGACTTAAACCTCTTGAAGCGGTACTTATCACGTGCAGTTGATTTTCCTCATCTGATTGGGCTAGGACACACCCATATCCGTGACCTGAAGCATCCACGTAAATTACATATGGTAGGTTGTCCTTGGGTCTCTCTAGTAGAATTGATTTCGCAAATAGTTCTTTTATCTTTTCAAAAGCTTTCTGGTGTACCTCGTCCCATTTCCATCGCACTTTCTTTTTAAGTAATTCGCGCAAAGGTGCTATTTCTGCGGCGTACCTCAGGATAAATTTGCTTTGATAATTTAGCACTCCAAGAAACGACCTAACCTGCTTAACACTCTTGGGCGCTGGTATTCTTCTCACAGCCGCTACTCTTTCTTCGTTTGGCTTCATTCCTCTATCATTAATTACATAACCTAGAAATTCCACCTCGCGGATGCAAAATTTGGATTTATTAATGTTCACCGTCATACCGTTTTCTCTCAGCTTTCTAAGCACATAATCCACATGTTTAATATGCTCATCAAAATTTTCATCAACTATTAGAAAATCGTCGATATATTGGATCAAAAATTCGTCGGCTGAGTCGCCAAATATTTTATCGATGGCTCTTAATAGTCCACTACATGACGTAAGCATACCAAAAGGCATTCTCGAAAATTCGAACTGTTTCCCAAAAAATAAAAAAGAAGTATACTTTCTAACATCCTCGTGAAGCTCAATCTGCCAGTATGACGCAGTTAAATCAATGGTGGAGAAATACTTGCCTTTGGTTATTTTTGACAGCAATTTATCTACACTTTCGCTCCGAAATCTGTCTGGTTGAGTATGTTTATTTATCTTTCGACCATCTATCGTCATCCTAAGTTCGCCATTGCGTTTCGTCACCCAACATAATGGACTGCTGTATGGAGAATTTGATTTTTGTATTATTTGGTCTCTCAACATTTTATCGATCACTTGTTTGGCTCTCTCCCTTAATGCAATCGGAATATCCCGATACTTGTGTGTGAAGGGTGCAATATCTTGTACCTTAAAACTGTGTTTGTATGCTTTGCACTTGCCTGGGACGTCCGAAAATACCGCTTTGTTTTCTTGTAACATTCGCCTTAATAGATGCCTTTGTGTCTCTGTGAGGTTCTCGGCAAGGGTCACTTTCTCTTCCACTTCTTCTACCTGGCTGGCGGTATCTTGGAATTCTTTCTTTCGGGCGTAACCATAATCTTTCTCATTGTGCTCCGTATACCCGTGGTAAAACCTGTCAGCGAACGCATGCATCTCATCGGTTTCTTCCCCTTGTACTATAGCAATTAATTTCTCACTCCTACCTGTTTGTACTAATTGTACGAAAAATCTTTCTTCGGCGATATCTTCTTCTCCTTGGGTTTTGTTATAAGTATCCTGCTTCATACCCTCTACAAAAGGGATTTCTAATAGATTTCTGTTCTTCTCTATTTTCAAAACTTTATCAGCAAAATCAACCCTAGCTCTTAATTCAAACAAAACGTCACACCCAATCAAAATGTCACAAATCAAATTATTGATTACCAGAAAAATAAACTCAAATTTGTCTTCTCCTATTTTTATGTTCAACATTACTTGCATTTTTATTCGGGTAACCTCTTTGTTAACTGCTACCCGGCATACCGTGTTCCTTATGGGTAATGTCATTAGCTTAATTCCTTTATTTACCAGGTTCTGATATAACCTCAGGCTGCATACACTCACATTGGCTCCAGAGTCTATTAAAGCGTTATATTCTTCATCCAACAATACTACTTTTATGCTAGGGGAATCTGTCAGATCCTTTTCCGAGTGATTTTGAATAGTAGTTATCAGTTCTCCCAGTATAAAGTCATTTTTGAGCCCTGTTTCACATTTTCTGTTTATTTGAGAATTTTGCGCGCTTAGAATCCGCTCCGAGCTCTTGATTGGATCCTGTCTTAGTTTTCCGGGTTATCGACACTATTTGGTGCTCCGCTAGTCTCTTCCACATTTCCCTCTCTCTGAATTTGCCTATAGTTTCCTCTGCTTCCTCTAAAATGTCCCCGGGAAGGTCTCTCTCTCCTTTCGTTTCTTTCTGGGTAATTTTCGTCATACCTCTCTCCTATATCGCTTTCCCCTCGGTCAGAAAAATAATGTTCCCTGGATCTGTTTTCATTGTTTCTGCCTCTCCTATAGTTAAAACGGCCCCTGTATCTTGGTCTGGTTTGTATAGCATTTATGTGATATTGGTTATCACCTTCCCTCCTGAAACGGTTATTTTGACAGTTCCTGTTCCCGGATTGAGGCACGTCGTTCCAGTATCTCTCTCTGGGGTTATAGTTCCCTCTCGCGTTTCCTCTCCAATTCGCATTCCTTGAATTATCCGGTAATGGTCGAACTGTATAGTTTTGTACGTGGTTCCTACTACTTGTCTCGAATGATGATACCAACTCAATCAATTCGGGAATAGAATTTGGCTTCGCAATGAGTAGGTAATGGTGTATACGTTCTGGATAATGTGGTACAATCATATTAATGAAATCCCTCTCACTTATGGGTGGCTCGATTAGTCTACTACTCTGTGCTTTAGTTAGCAAATAATCTACCATGCTTAGGTTTCCGCGTTCATCGTACTTGCCATTAACTTTTTACTATGTTCATTGAAGATCTTACCCCGTTCATCTATTATTGCGCTCAACTGTTGAAGCAATATTAGCAGCTGGTTTTGACCTGCGTCAATGACCTGCTTATTCGGTGATTGCCTTTCTAGCCTAACTTCTACTTCTGCTGCGCCCATATTTTCTCCATCTGTTGTTATGCTGACAATAGCCTCCCCATTCAATTCTTTCAAATCTTCCCTTGACCTACTCATGGTTCCGTTAGCAAGTTCTACCTCCCTAGTAATGACTTTACCCCCTCTCAATAACATGTGTTCACAAAACTGAGTCACTACTCTGCATGCCTTTTTGTTTGTTTTTGAATAAATGTTCTAACCTGTACTTTTTTCAATGTTAACTGATGCGTTCCGGGTTCGAATCCTGGTGAAGTTCTAGAAGCGATGCTCTCAGCTGTTTTGTTGTCCCACGTAGGTAGACTAGAAGTTCGCGTTGTAATTTTGTTCTGCTGTGCCCCTTTCCTCTGAAGATTCTTCGTCTGTTCGTTGTTTCCTAGTCCTCCGTTTGTGTCGTTCTTCCTTTCGAGCCCCACGTTGGGCGCCAGTTTGCGGCGATCACCTCCTCATCCGTTGCTGTTAGGCTTACCTGGATGCTTCTCCCGTTGCTTCCAGAAGTTCTCAGTGGGTTGGTTCTCTTCAATTTATCCTCGGCTAGCCTCAGTAATTGTTCTTAAATTCTATGGGAGCATGGACTTATCCTCGGTAAAGGAAAACGTAGATCTCGGGTGGTGATATAGGAAGACATAGACTTGCTTTGTTTATGAAAAGATGACACTGCCGTTTCTTTTTATTTAATTAACACTCGTAGTATACAAAACTGGTATTGCCGCTGTAAAATACTGTCCACCGCTGTTAAACTATGGCGTGGATATGGCACGAAATATAACTATTCTTATTGTCGCTTTCAGAGTAGCGGATCTTAGGTGTGTTGCTAAAACTATTTTGATTCCCTGTTTTGGCGCGATATCTCACACATCCTGCAGCATCTCTCCCTGACCACACATTACGAAAACTCTCGAATAAATTGCAATACTAAGCTGACATTACAAAGCTGACTTGATTCCCTTCTTGGCGCGATATCTCACGCATCCTGCAGCATCTCTCCCTGACCACACATTACCAAAACTGTCCCGAAATTTCCCCAAACAGATCCATTTATAGTCTCAGGCTCCTGAGGCTGCTTCCTTTCCTATTGGTACATTTTTAGCGCGACTCGACGCGTCTAACTATTTCGAATAAACTTCCAGGGATTTCATTGGTCCAATTTTAATATAAATCGCGGCTTTTCCTACATTTACCGTTAAGGTTGTCTGTCTCACTCACTTGGTCACGGCGAATTATCAAATAATGGGACAAAGGCTCTACACCCTCGCTGTAGGAATAATAGCACGGCGACCGGAGAGAGGTAATAAAACTAGGTTTTCTGCCTTCGAAATCACTATTCCTGTAGCTAAAACATTCCACCGTGGACAGTATTTTAACATAGCGCTTAAATTATTCACATTAAACCATTTATAACTCTACTAATATTAATAACCTAGATAGATACATAACGTTAAATCACCCTTCTTAAAATATACAAGCAGTATGAGAAAAAGATATTTACATAATACGATTTAACATCACTAAAAGTTAATTAATAAGTTATCTAGAATTACTGTTCTCGGGCCCGGCCTACCGTTAAGGTTGTCTGTCTCACTCACTTGGTCACGGCGAATTATCAAATAATGGGACAAAGGCTCTACACCCTCGCTGTAGGAATAATAGCACGGCGACCGGAGAGAGGTAATAAAACTAGGTTTTCTGCCTTCGAAAGCACTATTCCTGTAGCTAAAACATTCCACCGTGGACAGTATTTTAACATAGCGCTTAAATTATTCACATTAAACCATTTATAACTCTACTAATATTAATAACCTAGATAGATACATAACGTTAAATCACCCTTCTTAAAATATACAAGCAGTATGAGAAAAAGATATTTACATAATACGATTTAACATCACTAAAAGTTAATTAATAAGTTATCTAGAATTACTGTTCTCGGGCCCGGCCTAGAGTTGCCGTTTCAACATGCATAGCGGTTTGTGAGTTCTTTCGTGCTTACGTACGAACTAATGAAGAACCGCTGATAAACTTTGCGGTTTATCGGTAACGTATGCAATCGGAACCAAATCCGGACTGCGTCATTGTATCCGCAATGCCTTTAAAAGACAAAACGTTAATCAAGAATCCTTGGCAGTTTGGTGCAAGATGGGTACCATAAAAACGATAACAGAGAGCTGTATTGACACGACCAAACAAGAGAAACTACCGAGTCATTGTGGTTATTGGCAGCGAGGCACAGAGACATGGGCTTCTCAGAACCGAAGCTGGAGTCAATCACGCTCAAGAAACGTTACGGCTTCTCAGAAATGTTTTTGAATGTGAGCAGTAGATGGCAGGGAAGCTGTCATGAATAAACAATGACGCGGAAATGTCACGTGGTTACCTTACCTCATCTTTGTTGTTAAAACTTCTTTGTATAACTGAACCTGAAGCTCCACCCGTTTTATAAATATTTAGGACATTTTAATGTTTATTATGGATTAATATTTACGAGTATTTCAGCTATTAATAGGAATACACACTACTGTATTTGTAACACAGAAATTGTTGGTTACACAAATCGCTATACCAAGTTGCTGAGTTACATTGGGTACAATAAGTCTAAGATTGTAATTATCGGGCTGTTGGTCCCTGTTAACACTTTTAAAGTTAATATCCTCTTTAATGATTTTCCTCAACCATTCAGCTATTATTTTGGCTGAACATATTTTCCCTTGACAAACTGGTCCGCTTCTTCACTCCTAATTTTTCTCCAAGAATTAAGCTGACCACCTCCATGGGTGAAGGGCAAGCTTTCCAAAAAAAGTGGAACATTTCAAGGTTTTGAGGGGCAATTCAGACATGATTCTGTATTTCTTATACAAACAGATATTGTCATTATACAGATCTAATCATACATATTTTTCAGTTAGAAAACAGTAAACAGAACGTTAACAACAGCATAGATCATAAATTATAGAAATTAAAGATGGGCCTCTATACAGCTTTCTAGAATATTGATATACACATGGTTTTTTGTAAAGAAAGTTTCCGACAGCCTTACTAAGATGCACCCCTCTTGTTGCTTCTTGTGCCTGCCAAATTTTTGTCCAATTTGCAAATACCTCCTGATTTGGTCCTTTTCTTCTTATCGTAGGCTTCACTGAAATTATACCTTGAACGATTTCAGTCATTTTCTGCACTTTTTTTCAGCCAACATCTGGACCATCAGACGTAGGAGAGTTAACGGTGATGATTCGAGTCGCGCAATCTGTCAACATTAATTTTCCAAATAAGTCTAGATGGTACACGTTATAACCTAGATGACAGCACCGACTCTATTATCAAATATCAAAATCGCCGAAAATTAGACTTTGTAACTACATACACAAAGATTAAAAGGAGAATATTGTGGGGTATTATAAAAGGTCACAAAAAACTGACCTGCCCAGAAAAATTCGGGACGGGTGGTCACCCTACTGAGAATCTCTTAGTTTGCAGACAATATAAATTCACGTGCCAATTTACATATGTAGTAAGTTATTTTTCAATCTCAACAAAATAAAGGTTGGTTGCACTATACAATACACCGATACATGTTCAATTTTTGTCTTTGTGGTACTGTGTCAAAAAAATGCAAATAAATCCAATTAAATATAAATATTAACAATATCCTATATTTTGTTTGGTTTTGCCCTTGTGATAAACGTAACAACAGTGAAAGTAAATCAAAAGCGAATAGCTTATTTGCCATAGTATATTGAGGCAGCTAATACTCTAATACAATTATATAGTCTGCTAAAATAAAATAAGATCATCACCCAGATATAACACCTCTTTTGTGTTTCTGAGACAGGCATTCCTTCGAAAATGTGAGTTTACTCAATATTCCAAACCATAAAATGTATTGTATTAAACATATACAGGCTTTCTAATTTACACTTATTACATTTGCTATTGGCAAATTGGAAACAGAATTGGTGATGCGACTTTTTGATTAGCAGATCGTGTTTAAATGTGATTTTTGAACGAAAGTTAGAACGAGTGGGGAAAGGGAGAAACTGGGAGGAGCGACACGGAGGAGAATCTCCGCAGTTAACGCGATAACGCTAACAAAGTTGCAGGTTCTCCTCGTCTATACTAATATAAAGAGAAGACATTTGTATATGTGTACATGTAGGGTAATCTCGGAAACCACTCACCCATTTTAAGAATTCGTTCACCATTGAAAAATCCTGTTGTTACCGAGAACATGGGCTATAAGACAGCTTGTAATCTAAAATCCTAAATGACTAAGGGTTGGTTTCACCAAACACGAGTAACTTTCACTCTCGAGTAAAACGTGGTTTACTCGCGAGTAAGCCCTTTGAGCGTTTCACCAACAACTTACTCTGGAATAAATTGCATATGCGAGAGTAAATCAGAGAGTAACGTTACTCGGTGAAATCTTGTGGAATAAAGTACAGAGTAACTGCTAGCTAGCTTTACAATGGCTGCACCGCTGCAGGATTGATGAGAATGTTTTTTTTTTTTTTTTTTTTTTTTTTTTTTTTTTTTGAGGACAGTTCTAGCGATGAAGATGAGGATTTTTACCAATGAGACTGAGTACTTTGGTGAATACTGGATCATCACTATGATCTGGCTTTGGAGGTCCAAAACCTACAAATTAGAAGAAAGAATAGAACAAATTCTTACACTACATATTCATGTTGCATATTAAAAAGAAAACAAATGTGTCACCTGTCTTATTTGCAGCTATTATTTTATTGGCTAAATCCTTCTTTGCAGTTTTTTTAGCAACTCCCACTCTGCCTTTATATTAGCTGCAGTTCTGTGTCCCATAGTTGTGCCAGCATTATATTTTTCTGCAGCCTTCTCCCATGTATTCTTCTTCTGGCGCATAGTTGAACCATCTGTTCTCTTGTTCTCTAACACACTTATAAATTCTTCTAACACAGAAAGCAGTAGGAGTTTTTCAGAAGAATGCCAATTTGGACTTCTCTTTCACTTTCCTTCGTCTGACATGATTCTGTAAATTTAACACACAAAAAGTATAAGTTAAGAGGATAATTTCATTTTAACGAAAGTTTAAGTTACATTTTTTTCGAAAATATTAGCTATTACCACGTATTTCTACTTACCAGCGCTTTTGTTTATTTCTTTCTCCGTAGCTTTAACCTCTAAAAACTTTCGTTTACTCGCGCTAAATTCCTTAAAATGGCGAAACACAGCTCTAAACGTTGCTCCCAAACTATGAGAAACCTCGCGATCGGCACTTTTCTGGTATAATTATTGGAGTACTAACTCGAGAGTACTTTAACCTCACACAAGCATGGTGAAACGAATACATGCCACTAGGGAGTAACAACGACCGGGTTAATGTTGCTCTGGAGTTACTATTCTAGACTTTAATCGCGTTTGGTGAATTTGGCCCTAAAAAGGTAAAAAAAGGATTTACAATTCCTGGATATTTTGAGTCATAAAACAACTTGCTTATGAAGAAGTTTTTGACTTCGTTGAGAATGCTGTGGAGAAGTAAATAGTTGTTCCTACACAGAAAATGCATGTACAACAAGACAAACCACGGATATTTCATTCCAAGCAGTAAACTTACATGGTCACGATTTAACAATTGAGATAACAGAAGTTGTATCAAATAATTTCTTATAAAGGTGTGTCTCCACTGGCACTTATAGGAGACGTTTATCTGGAACATGTTCCTTATACTTGTGTGATGCTTGTATTTATTTTACTTCCCCAATGAAAAGGTTGCACGTAAGGACAAATTGCTAAATACAAATGTGGTTGAATATGAAATAAGACACTAATATTTAATATATAAAATAAAAATAATAAAAGCAATAAAACAAAACGGAATAATAAAGCAACAATTAGAGTACAATTATCAGAATACTGCTAACTTAAGTGTCTAAATGTTTTTTCAAAATATAAATAGATTAGATTGGATTGCATTCTGTGAGTTCACTAGCAGCCATAAATGCTTGTGAACATAGAACATTCAAGGAAATGTACAAACATTACATATAAACATAAATATTACACAGAATATGGAACATTTGAAATAAAATAGACACTATATGCGTGTCAAGGAAATGCACAATATAGTTACATAAATATTACATATTACATAGAATACAGAACATTTAAAATAAAATAAAGACATATACAAAATGAAACAAATTAGGTGACAAGAACAGTTATTTTAACTTTCACTAGGCTTGTACCTTTGTTCGTCTCATTATTTTGTTCTATTTGATTTGTAATCCATAGCATTTACTGTCAGTTCTTAATATACATACATTTAAATAGCTTCATTAATTCTAGAGCGGGCACCAAATATAACTGGCAATTGTCATTAATATTTACTAATATTACTTAATATGTATTATCATCAGGATAATTTGTCATTCGGATAATCTTGTACAGAGTAATATGCTTTTGAGCATAGGTACTCTTTAACAGTAGTTTTAAAGACATGGAAATTGTCAACTTTTCTCTTAAGATTATTAGGGAGAGTATTTAATGGCTGTCAAAGCTATAATTTTAGTAGAGCGCTGCTTGCATGGAACTACGTTTAACTGGTTCTTTATACATATATAGAAACTGGTATAGACACTGGTCAGGAACTGTTTGCAAGTTGTCAAGAATTCATTAAAGGGTTTCTTGGAACATTTGAATTCACATGCAGCTATTGATACAAGTTAAGAAAATGGACATCGATGATGAATTATTGTCAAGGTGCCCCACATTATAAACAAAGGATTACAGAAGAACTGTGGGGGAGATGCCCCACGCACACACATCCATCAACACACACATCCATTCCCTCTGAACACCTACATTAGACTGACGCCAAGCCTAACCACGTCACCACACACAAAGAGAGCTATTCCCTCAATTACCTTCACCCTCTCCCCCAACTAGAAGATGGAATTGCCGCGTCGGACAAAAACTTGACATACAAAGACAACAATTAGCTCAACAATATTATACAGAGCAATACTGTCCGACGCGACAATACACACACATACGCTACAATATGCTGTTGATACTTTGAAAAGCAGAAAGAAAAAACTCAGTGGCGGGTATCTGTGTCTTATTGAAATGTGATTCGCATGGAGCATATACCTCAATATTGAAATAGTTTTAACTAGAAGAAATCGACAGGAATTTAGAAATTTTATGAAGAGATCGACTGAATTTAAAAATTTGCTTCAAATGGTTTCCCCCATGTACTGCTGCAGGACACCTTTAGAAATACAGGTCTCTATCAGAACCATTGACAGTTAAAGGTTTATTCGCATAGAAACATGAACATGACAAGAACACAAGATTCCTTCGCCTTACCAATTACAATGCCAAAAATGTTAGCGTCAATACAAGCCCATTGCAATGTGAACAGATTAAAAATTGAGGCTGCGATGAATAATGACGATACAGCAGTGCATTTTATGCTGCAACAAACTCCATTACTTGTATTTGTATTATATTACATGCGTTAATGGTACTGCCAAACTGCCCCTTTACTGTACTATGTCGCTAAACCATGGTAACATTTGAAAAGTAAAATCGCGAAGAATAGATGATGGGCTGGCAAGAAGGAGTCGCAGTCTGCGTTAGTTAATAGAACGAAAGTGATGTATAAATGGAAGTTAAATGTGCACAACGGACCGGAAGTTCAACTGAAACAGATGAAGTCAGGTAATTCATAGCCAATGAAAATGCAGAATAAGAGTATATTAGAAATGTGTTTACCTATTAAGCTTATTTTCTTATTGCGGAACTGCGAGGTTATGATTTAATAGTTATTTGAGGTTATGTGGTACATGAATTAGCCAAGGGTTGTTTCATCATAATATGAAGAGACCCTCATTTATTCTGTAATTGCGGTGTTCACTCTTACGTTTGGGTAAAGATATTTTGGGTTGAATTGAGGAATGTAATACTTATACAAGTCACTAGCAAATAAAAATCAGCTGGTGTGTTTCTTACAGTTAACGCACACATGGCACTAAAAGTCTTAATGAAAGTAATATATAATAATAGTAATAATAAAACAATAAAGCATAATCGTAATTTTAAGAATTGTCAGTCCAAACGGATCTACTTGTTCCTTTGTTACGCAACTGTTAGCTTTAAAAAGGCCTCTTTGGGATGATGGTTGAAGAAATCAAAGAGAGGAAGAAAATAGGATAATAGATTCGCATAAATATTGAAAAGGTTAGGAGTAAAGAAAGGAAAGAGACTTGAAAGAAGCATGAATGTGGCTGTGTATGAGAAAAATGATGTAGATGGAGTTCTGCAGGCAAACAAGGATAGTTTATCTGTAGGACAGTTTTCGTAGAGTGTCAAGAGAAAACTCTGGAACACTTGGATTTGAGCAGCCACACCTGTGTGTAAATTTGTGGAGGTAAATATCGCCCGGGAGGTGCCAAATTGCCTCCGGAACTTATTCTTCAACCTCATCCACACGCTCTCCGCCTTCTGAGTGTCAACACGTCCGGGTTGTGGTTATTATAGTAGTTCTCGTTGTGAACAACGGAATGCACGTACACTCCGTTGTTGATGTTCTCCACATTGGCATATACTGCCCAGCCGTCGGAGGCGATGTGGGATCCAGGCAAGATGTATTCCAGGATCAGTGCTTCCAGCGTTTGGGCCGTCCTATCTGGTACCTCTTCCAAGAAGCACTTCGCCGATGTTCTCTCAACTCTACCGGAAACCAACGTCCTCCTCTTCACTGACCCCGATGATACTTCCCATGGAAATATTTCGATTCGGTGATGAGGGGTGATACCATTTTCGTCGAAACCTCTGATTTCTAAACCATGTCTCTCCAATTGAATCTTAAACTCCTCCTGACAGAAGTTGAACCAATCTACCGATGAGTGCCAACGACTAACACTGGACTCATGCGCACCTTGATATTGGCGCCTAATGTCAAATATGTAGAGTACAATCTGCTTCAGTTCTGTGCTCGAAGTAGCAGGGGAGACGAGTCAAATATGAGTCAAATAATTTATAAACACCTATTAATTGACAGAAGCATAGAAAATCTCAGGTTTAAAACTTCTACGCTCCGTTTGTAAAGGTATAACCTTTTAAAATGCCTAACACAATTTTTTAATAAAATAATGGGTCATCTTTAATTGTTGACAGTTCGCAAGGATTTTCAAATGGTCTCCTAATATGAGACAGTATCTCATATGGCTACCTAATACTGTAAAACACATGCTCCTTAAAGAAACAGACGAATCTGTGAATGGAAGTATTTTATTATTAACAAAAGACGTATTTAAGAATATAATGCTATATACGTGTTTGTGTTGATGGCTAACTTTGCGAAATCATAAAAGTCAATGATCATCCTGAAATAAGTAATAATTAAACTTCAACGTGAAGATTAAGTACTCATTTACCATGTTAAGTAATTAAAACATTAATGACAAATAAGAATAATATATTGTCAAACAGTCTGTGTTCAATCATCGCTGCAACAGGAACAAAACTGGTTTACTTTTGTATCACCACAATCTTTGTGAGACCACTTGAAGCACATATGACGTTTTGTCCACTTTTCACCTTGAGTGTCCTCGGAGTATCTTCCCATGGAGTATCTTCTCAGGGGCTCACCTTATGTGAGTACGGATTAGGCGTACCCGGGGTGTCCGAGCCATTCATCGCCATTTTCTCCGTTCATCCCCGTCCGGTCGAGGTGGGTTCGTCCTCGTGACCGGGGGACTCAAGGTAGGCTCTCGTCCCCCCCCCCAGGGGCTGACCTTATGTGAGTACGGGTGTTGGCGTACCCGGGGGTTCCCGAGCCAATCATCGCCATCATCATCCTTCCACCCTCATCCGGTCTAGGTGGGTTCGTTCTCGTGACCGGGGGACTCAAGGTAGGCTCTCGAGCGTTCTGTGTATTTCATTCCATGTCGCCCCTCGCCATCGTTTCATTCTTCTCTTCTACTTCTGCACATTTCGCCCCACGTCCATTCATTTAAGCCTCTCTTTAACTTCCTCGCCGGCCTACCTTGCGTGCGAAACGCCCACACAGTTTTATTTCTTGTACATTTTATTTTAATCCTCCGTGGACACAGCCTGACGGATACCCGCGCACTGTGTGCGCAGCTGGATGGGTAATGGCGTCATCCCCACTACCCGGGATCGTCATGTAGGGTATGTGTTCGTATCCGCTGTTCAACTGCAGTCCCGCGGGGGGGGGCCATTGCATGAGCTTCTGACTTCTGACGGCAATTGGCTTCCTCTGTTCTGAGAGGTGTGACATTGGGGTGACATAGGTATAGATAGGCCACTCACCCAAGCCGGCCCCTCACCTTATGTGAGTACGGGGGTTCCCGAGCCAATCATCGCCATATTCATCCCCTCACCCCCATCCGGTCGAGGTGGGTTCTTCTCGTGACCGGTGGACACAAGGTAGGCTCTCGTGCATTCTTTGCATTCCATTCATACCGCACCTCACCATCGTTTCTTTCTTCTCTTGTCACTTTCCGGCCATTTCGCACCACGACATTCGCACATCTCTTTTTCTTCCCCGCCGGCCTACCTTGCGTGCGAAACGCCCACACAGTTTTATTTGTTTTATCTTTTCTTTTAATCCTCCGTGGACACAGCCTGACGGATACCCGCGCACGGGGTGCGCAGCTGGGTGAGTGGGTAATGGCGTCATCCCCACCACCCGGGGTCGTCATGTAGGGTTTGTGTTCGTATCCGCTGTTCAACTGCAGTCCCGCGGGGGGCCATTGCATGAGCTGCTGACTTCTGACGGTGATTGGGTCCCTCTGTCTATGTTCTGGGAGGTGTGACCCTGGGGGTGAGTCTGGTATAGATAGGCCACTCACCCAAGCCGGGGTAACGACCGGGAAGTCAGAGCCCGAGGTCGGAGACGGTTGCAATGGTGGAGGATATATCTCGCTATGGAGCACCCTTCCTCCATTAATACAAACAAGCGCCGAAAAGTTATTGTAACAGAAGTAGCACCGCCGTCATCTGGTTGTTACTTGGTCATTTCAAGAACAGAAGAAGGACAAAACTTTGAGAAGGTGAACCCTTTTATTATTCAGAAGGGCATAGATGCTATTGCTGGTGCGGTTCAATCCTGAACTCGTCTACGGAATGGTTCCTTATTGGCACAAACTAAGTCCGATCAGCAAAGTAAGACCTTGTTGCGCGCTACGCTTCTCCACGGTTATCCCATCCGTGTCGAGAATCACCGCACATTGAATTCCTGTCGGGGCGTCGTTACCACCCATACCTCGATGGTATATCGGACGACGATCTAGTAGAATATCTATCCGATCAAAACGTGACTGCAGTGCATCGAGTGCAGGCCAAACGCGACGGCGTATTGGTACCTACTCGTACCCTGTTTCTAACATTTGATGGCGTCGATCTGCCCACGAGCATTTCCGCAGGGTACGAACGGATTTCTGAGGCCGTATAACCTAGACCTCTGGGTTGTTTCAAATGCCAACGTTTTGGGCATACGCAAGTCTCCTGTAAGAGTGCCGTTACCATCTGTGCCTCATGTAGCCAGCCGTCACACGAAGGTACCTGTTCCACAGCCCCCGTCTGCATTAACTGCAAAGGGTCCCATTCTGCGTCATTTGCCGACTATCCGCGGTACTTGGACGAGAAGGCGATCCAGGAGATCCGGGTAAAGGAAAAATTCTCCTTCGCTGAAGCCCGGAGGGGTTATTATGCGCGCCAACCTTCACTCCTGCGATCTTGCACATTTAGTTCTGTTGTTGCCTCGCCAGTACCACGAGTAGATGCCGAAACTCAGACATGGACCATGACTGGATTAACCGCCACTACCATCCGGCCGTCCATTAAAGCTACTGTTACCAAGCCCTATAAACCTGGTCCAAAGTCAATGAAGTCGCAAGCCGCTGAAAAGAAATCCAAGCAGAAACTTCGTAGGAAAGATTTTCTGAAGGACCCTCCGCGTGCACGCGGTAAGAAAATTCACCTTCTCCTCCTCGGAGGTCGCTGTCCCAGGAAGGTCCTGGGACAAGCCGCGCTCAGCGGCACCCCTCACCCATCGCCACCCAGAACCGATTCACGGCGCTTGAATCGGTTTCTGGCACTGAGCGCGTGGGCCCTCCCTCCGAGGAAGCTATGGAGTCTGACCAACTCCATACAAAAAGCCCCAGCCCAAAGGTTAAGCAAAAGTTTCTTTTAAGCCACCCTTCTAAGTAGACAGTTTATCCCTTTTATTCATGGCTATCCTGACCTGGAATGTACGTGGTGTACGATCGCATAGGGCGGAACTGCAACTTTTATTGCGTTCCCATTCGCCTATGGTCGTATGTTTGCAGGAGACTAAGCTTCGCCCTCACGATCCTTTTGATCTCCGAGGATATACTCCGGTTCGCTACGACCTTGAACCGGAGGAGGGTACTCCTGCTCATGGAGATGTCATGTTGTTAGTGCGTAACGACGTTCATTTTAAACCTGTCACACTTACATCCGACTTGCAAGCTGTTGCCGTTCGCCTTCACTTACCCGGCTTTTTGTTTTCTGTTTGCTCTGTGTATTCACCTCCATCGTCTCCCCCCGCTCCCGCGGACATTCGAGCTCTCCTGTCCGCTCTCCCAACACCATTTCTTCTGTTGGGAGATTTTAATGCCCATCACCCACTGTGGGGTTCGCCAAGGGCTTGTGCGAGGGGAACTCTTCTTTCCGACATTTTTTATCAGTTTAATCTTTCCATCCTCAATACAGGTGCACCTACTTTTATTTCTGATTCTTCTGGTACATTCTCTCACCTGGACCTTGCCATTTGCTCACTCCAGCTTGCTCATCGTCTTCAGTGGAACGTCGTCGCTGACACCTACTCCAGCGACCATTACCCCTGCATCGTTTCTCTTCTGTCGCACCACGTACAGCATTCCAGAGTACCTACCTGGATATTCCCAAAAGCCGACTGGAGCTTGTATTCCAGCCTCGTGCATTTTTACGGTCAGCCCTTCGCCGACATTAACCAACTAGTGCAGCACCTTACGTCTACGATTTTCTCTGCCGCCGAACGCGCAATACCCCGTTCATCCTCTAAACCTCGGCGGCCACCTGTTCCGTGGTGGTACGAGGATTGTCGGGACGCCGTTCGTGCACGTAGGACTGCACTTACGGTGTTTCGGCGACACCCTACATTTGATAATTTGGTGACTTTTAAACAATCGCGCGCCAGGGCTCGTCGCATTATTCAGGATAGCAAGAAGGCGTCGTGGGCTCGTTTTGTCGAGTCTTTTAATCGCTTTATGCCTTCATCCGTTGTTTGGGATAAACTTCGTCGCTTCTCAGGTAAAGTGTCGCATTGTACTGTTTCTGGCCTTCAGGTTTCCAATGCCACTATAGTGGATCCGGCTGCCATCGCTAACACTCTGGGTGCTGCCTTCGAGGCGGTTTCCAGTTCAGACCATTATTCCGCCGGCTTTCGCTCTATTAAAGACCGGCTGGATTCCACATCATATACTTTTCGGTCTGCTAATAATGAATGCTATAACGAACTATTCACAATGAGGGAGCTGGAGCACGCTCTTCATTGCTCTCGGCACTCCGCTCCTGATCCGGACGGCATTCATGTCCTGATGTTAAAGCACCTTTCAGCCGACAGTAAACTCTTTCTCTTACAGGTCTATAACCGTATTTGGCAAGACGACCTTTTTCCTTCCGTTTGGCGCGAAGCCACCATTGTCCCTATACTTAAGCCTGGGAGGGATCGCCAACTACCTTCCAGCTACCGCCCTATCTCCCTCACCAGTTGCATTTGCAAGGTGATGGAGCGCATGATCAACGGGCGGTTGACATGGTGGCTTGAGTCTCAGAAACTTCTAGCGAACGCTCAGTGCGGGTTTCGTCGCTATCGCTCTACCGTCGACCATCTGGTGTGCTTGTCGACGCATATTATGAATGGATTTCTGAGAAAGTGTCAAACCGTGGCTGTGCTTTTTGACCTGGAGAAAGCTTATGACACATGTTGGAGGGGCGGCATTTTACGTACACTTCACGCATGGAATATCCGCGGTCGTTTTGCCATTATTCTTCGGGAGTTTATGAAGGACCGCTTCTTTCGTGTACGTGTGGGCTCGGTTTTATCTAGTCGTTTTATTCAAGACAATGGAGTACCGCAGGGCTCTGTACTCAGTGTCATGCTTTTTACAATTTTTATCAATCCCATTGTTGATTTATTCCAGCTGGCATTTCATCCTCCCTTTTTGTTGACGGTTTTGCCATTTATTGCAGTTCACGACGGACTTGTCTACTGGAACGCCGTCTCCAGAGCTGTATCGACCGTCTCTACGCCTGGAGTAACGCCAACGGCTTTAATTTCTCCGCCGAGAAATCCGTCTGTATTAATTTCTGGTGCCGGAAGGCTTTCCCTCCTCCCTTTCTCCATCTTGGGCCGGAGGTCCTTCCGTTTGCAGACGAGGTGAAATTTTCGGGGTTGATTTTTGATAGGAAGTTGTGTTGGACCTCGCACATTTCCTTTTTAAAAGCCAAGTGTGACCGTTCTCGTACTCTTTTACGTGTTTTAAGTGGCACATCCTAGGGAGCTGATCGGACCGTCCTTCTTCGCCTGTATCGCTCTTTGGTGCGATCCAAGCTTGATTACGGGTGCATTGTCTATTCGTCTGCACGTCCATCTGTGTTACGTCGATTGAATGCCATTCACCATCGTGGAATAAGAGTCGCTACAGGGGCCTTTCCAAGCAGCCCTGTTCTTAGCCTGTATGCTGAAGCTGTAGAGCCTCCGCTGTCCTTCAGGCGTGAGATGCTCTTGTGCAGCTATGCCTGTCGACTATCAAGCTTGCCTGACCACCCGTCCTTCGAGTTATTTTTCGAGGAGTCGCTTGATCGTCACTATTTCATTAGCTCCTCTGCATTGCTCCCTCCATGGGTTCGCTTTCGACAGCACCTTCGGCATTTAGACGTTCCGCCAGCGCCGGCCCTTCCACGGGGGGAAACGCGTTTTCCTCCATGGTCCCGCGCTGAGGCCCACTGTCACCTTGAGCTAATGTCTATGCCGAAGACTGAGGCCGCTTCTTCAGTCTTTAGATCGGCTTTTTTAAAAGTACGGGCTCAATTCGGGGACTTCCATTTTATCTTTACCGACGGATATAAGACTGAAGCTGGAGTTTGATGTGCCTTTGTTTTTGATCACTGTGGTTTTACGTTTCGTTTACCTGGACAATGTTCAATTTTACCACCGAACTTTTTAGCATTTATCAATCCGTTTTATACATTCAGCGGCACGACTTACGGCACTGTTTTATTTGTACGGACTCTCTGAGTGCCCTTCAAAGTATTACTGCGCTGTACCATTACCACCCACTCGTACAGCGCATACATGACCTGCTCCACTCGCTTGGTGTCTCTGGCATCAGCGTCCCCTTCATGTGGATTCGAGGACATGTGGGCATCTCAGGTAATGAGTCTGCCGACGCCGCTGTGAAATCGGCGATTTTATTACCCAGATTTTTTAGCTCTGTTGTTCCCTCGTCAGATTCGTGTGTTATTTTACGTCGCCGCATCCTCTCGCGCTGGCGCGATGAGTGAACGGCCCTCCGGGGGAACAAGTTGCGGGAGGTTAAGCCTTTCCCGTTGATCTGGGGTACCTCTTCTCGTTCGTGTCGTCGGGAAGATGTAATTTTAGCTCGTTTATGGATTGGACATTGTGTTTTTAGTCATAGATATTTGCTCAGTGGTGTCCCCGCACCACTCTGTGGGCAGTGTGACGTGCCCTTAACGGTGCGTCACGTTTTAACAGAGTGTCAGGTTTTAGCTGCATTGCGTGCTCGTGTGGGTCTGCCTGTTGGCCTACCCAACGTTTTGGCAGACGATACGCGTGCTGAAGAATGTGTTTTACGTTTTATTCATGACAGTGCTTTTAATCTGCGCATTTAATGCGTTGAGCGTCTTTTAGCTTAGTAATTTTATTCTGTCTGTTTTTATGGGGACTCTAATCCCCAGTGGACAAAAGGCGCTCATGTCCCTCGCATTTTACAGTCCTTGACACATTTTAATCTTTTATTGCCTATGCGTTTAGTGTGTTAGCTTTTGGCATTGTTCTATTCTTGTTGTTTTAAATTTTTGGACATCGCGGGTTTGTGTCCCGTTTTTTAATTATGCGGTTCTTTTATATTTTTGACTTTATATTTTATACATTGTAAGGGTGCTCATGACCTTAGCAGTTTAGCGCCCTTAAACCGCATCTCATCATCATCACCCAAGCCGGGGTAAAAGCCGGGAAGTCAGAGCCCGAGGTCGGAGACGGTTGCAATGGTGGAGGATATATTTCGCTATGGAGTCCCCTTTCTCCATTATTTCGAATCAGCGCCGAAAAGTGTTAGTAACAGAAGTAGCGCCATCGACATCTGATTGTTTACTTAGTCATTATGCGAACAGCGGAAGGTCAAACTTTTGAGAAGGTGAACCCTTTTGTTATCCAAAAGGCCATTGACTCAATTGCTGGTACAGTTCTTACCTGAATTCGGCTTCGTAATGGTTCGTTGTTAGTGCAAAGCAAGTCCGAGGCACAGGGTAAGTCCTTGTTGAGCTCCACGCTTCTCCACGGTTATCCCTTCCGTGTTGAGAAGCACCGAACCTAGAATTCCTGTCGAGGCGTCATCACCACCCATAGCCTCGATGGTATGTCGGACGAAGAGCTAGTGGAATATCTTTCCGACCAAAAGGTAACGGCAGTTCATTGAGTGCGGGCTAAACGCGACGGAGTATTTGTACCTACTCGTACCCTGTTTATCACTTTCGATGGCGTCGATCTGCCCACGAGTATTTCAGCAGGGTACGAACGGATTGCGGTGAGACCCTATGTTCCTAGACCTCTGCGTTGTTTTAAATGCCAACGTTTTGGGCATACGCAAGTCTCTTGTTAGTGCCGTATCCATCTGTGCCTCATGTAGCCAGCCGTCACACGTAGGTACCTGTTCAACCGGACCCGTCTGCGTTAATTGCAAAAGGTCTCATTCTGCTTCATTTGTCAACTGTCCGCGGTACTTGGACGAGAAGGCGATCCAGGAGATCCGGGTAAAGGAGAAACTCTCCTTCGCTGAAGCCCGGAGGCGTTACCATGCGCGCCATCCTTCACTCCTGCGATCTGGTACATTTAGTTCTGTTTTTGCCTCGCCAGTACACCGGGAGGATGCAGAGACTCAAACCTGGACTATGACTGCACTGACCACCACTACCATCCGGTCGTCCAATTCAGCTACAGTTATCAAGCCCGCTAAACCTGGTCCAAACGTTATGAAGTTACAAGGCAATGAGAAAAAAATCGAAGCAGAAATTTCGTAGGGAGAATTTTTTGATAGATCCTCCGCGTGCACGTGGAAAGAATTCACCTTCTCCTCGAAGGTCGCAGTCTCAGGATACTCCTGGGACAAGTCGCGCTCAGCGGCCACCTTCACACATTGCCACTCAGAACCGATTCACAGCGCTTGAATCGGTTTCTGGCACTGAGCGCGTGGGCCCTCCCTTCGAGGAAGCTATGGATTCTGACCAAATCCATACCAAAACCCCGAGCCCAAAGGTTAAGTAAAAGATTATTTTAAGCCGCCCTTCTGAGTAGACAGTTTATCCCTTTCTTCATGGCTATCCTGAGCTGGAATTTACCTGGTGTTTGATCGCATAGGGCGGAACTGCAACATTTATTGCGTTCCCATTCACCTATGGTCGTGTGTTTGCAGGAGACCAAGGTTCGCCCTCAAGACCCTTTCGATCTCCGTGGTTACACTCCGGTTCGCTACGATCTCGAACCGGAGGAGGGTGCTCCTGCTCATGGAGGTGTCATGTTGTTAGTGCGTAACGACGTTCATTTTCAAACTCTCGCTCTTACGTCTCCGACTTGCAAGATGTTGCCATTAGACTGCAGTTACCCGGTTTTTTCTTTTCTGTTTGTTCTGTGTATTCACCTCCCTCGTCTCCCCTCGCCCCTCAGGGGCTCACCTTATGTGAGTACGGGTTTTTGGCGCACCCGGGGGTTCCCGAGCCAATCATCGCCACATTCATCCCCTCACCCCCATCCGGTCGCGGTGGGTTCTTCAAGTGACCGGTGGACCCAAGGTAGGCTCTCGTGCGTTCTTTACATTCCATTCATACCGCACCTCACCGTCGTTTCTTTCTTCCCTTATCACTTTCCGGCCATTTCGCACCACGACATTCGCATATCTCTCTTTTTCTTCCCCGCCGGCCTACCTTGCGTGCGAAACGCCTACACAGTTTTAGTTTCTTTTATCTTTTTATTTAAATCCTCCGTGGACACAGCCTGACGGATACCCGCGCACCGCGTGCGCAGCTGGGTGAGTGGGTAATGGCGTCATCCCCACCACCCGGGGTCGTCATGTAGGGTTGTTGTTCGTATCCGCTGTTCAACTGCAGTCCCGCGGGGGGCCATTGCATGAGCTGCTGGCTTCCGACGGCGATTGGGTCCCTCTGTCTATGTTCTGGGAGGTGTGACCCTGGGGTGAGCTAGGTATAGATAGGCCACTCACCCAAGCCGGGGTAACGCCCGGGAAGTCAGAGCCCGAGGTCGGAGACGGTTGCAATGGTGGAGGATTTTTTTCGCTATGGAGCACCCTTTCTCCATTGTTAACAACAAGCGCCGCAAAGTTTTAGTAACAGAAGTAGCACCGCCAACAGCTGGTTGTTACTTAGTGATTACCCGTACAGAGGAGGGACAATCATTCGAGAAGGTGAACCCTTTTATTATCCAGAAGGGCATTGACTCAATTGCTGGTCCGGTTCTTTCCTGCACTCTGCTTCGTAATGGTTCGTTGCTAGTTCAAAGCAAATCCGAGGCACAAAGTAAGTCCTTGTTGAGCGCCACGATTCTCCACGGTTATCCTATCCTTGTTGAGAAGCACCGCACCTTGAATTCTTGTCGAGGCGTTGTCACCACGCATAGCCTCGATGGCATATCGGACGAGGACCTGGTCGAATATCTTGCAGACCAGAAGGTGACAGCGGTTCATCGAGTGCAGGCCAAACGCCCTGTTTCTAACATTTGAGGGCGTCGATCTGCCCACGAGCATCTCCGCAGGGTACGAACGTATTTCCGTGAGGCCTTATATTCCTAGACCTCTGCGATGTTTTAAGTGCCAACGTTTTGGGCATACGCAAGTCTCATGTAAGAGTGCCGTTAACATCTGTGCAACATGTAGCCAGCCCTCACACGAAGGTGCCTGTTTAACAGCCCCCGTCTGCGTTAATTGTAAAGGGTCACATTCTGCTTCGTTTGACCACTGTCCGCGGTATTTGGACGAGAAGGCGATCCAGGAGATCCGGGTATAGGAGAAACTCTCCTTCGCCGAAGCCCGGAGGCGTTTCCATGCGCGCCAACCTTCACTCCTGCGATCTGGCACGTTTAGTTCTGTTGTTGCCTCGCCAGTACCACGAGTAGATGCCGAAACTCAGACCTGGACCTTGACTGGATTAACCGCCACTACCATCCGGCCGTCTATTAAAGCTACTGTTACCAAGCCCTATAAACCTGGTCCAAAGTCAATGAAGTCGCAAGCCGCTGAAAAGAAGCCCAAGCAGAAACTACGTAGGGAAGATTTTTTGAAAGACCCTCCGCGTGCGCGCGGTAACAAAAGTTCACCTTCTCCTCCTCGGAGGTCGCTGTCCCAGGAAGGTCCTGGGACAAACCGCGCTCAGCGGCACCCCTCACCCATCGCCACCCAGAACCGATTCACGGCGCTTGAATCGGTTTCTGGCACTGAGCGCGTGGGCCCCTCCTCCGAGGAAGCTATGGAGTCTGACCAACTCCATACAAAAAGCCCGAGCCCAAAGGTTAAACAAAAGGTAATTTTAAGCCGCCCTTCTAAATAGACAGTTTATCCCCTTTTTTCTTAATGGCTATCCTGACCTGGAATGTACGTGGTGTACGATCGCATAGGGCGGAACTGCAACTTTTATTGCGTTCCCATTCGCCTATGGTCGTATGTTTGCAGGAGACTAAGCTTCGCCCTCACGATCCTTTTGATCTCCGAGGATATACTCCGGTTCGCTACGACCTTGAACCGGAGGAGGGTACTCCTGCTCATGGAGGTGTCATGTTGTTAGTGCGTAACGACGTTCATTTTAAACCTGTCGCACTTACATCTGACTTGCAAGCTGTTGCCGTTCGCCTTCACTTACCCGGCTTTTTGTTTTCTGTTTGCTCTGTGTATTCACCTCCATCGTCTCCCCTCGCTCCCGCGGACATTCGAGCTCTCCTGTCCGCTCTCCCAACACCCTTTCTTCTGTTGGGAGATTTTAATGCCCATCACCCACTATGGGGTTCGCCAAGGGCTTGTGCGAGGGGAACTCTTCTTTCCGACATTTTTTATCAGTTCAATCTTTCCATCCTCAATACCGGTGCACCTACTTTTATTTCTGATTCTTCTGGTACATTCTCTCACCTGCACCTTGCCATTTGTTCCCTCCAGTTTGCTCATCGTCTTCAGTGGAACGTCGTCGCTGACACCTACTCCAGCGACCATTACCCCTGCATCGTCTCTTTTGTCGCACCACGTACAGCATTCCAGAGTACCTACCTGGATATTCGCAAAAGCCGACTGGAGCTTGTATTCCAGCCTCGTGCATTTTGACGACCAGCCCTTCTCCGATATTAACCACCTAGTGCAGCACCTTACGTCTATTATTTTCGCTGCCGGCGAACGCGCTATACCCCGTTCATCCTCTCAACCTCGGCGGCCACCTGTTCCGTGGTGGAACGAGGATTGTCGGGTCGCCGTTCGTGCACGTAGAACTGCGCTTAGGGTGTTTCGGCAACACCCTACAATTGATAATTTGGTGACTTTTAAACAATCGCGCGCCAGGGCTCGTCGCATTATTCAGGATAGCAAGAAGGCGTCGTGGACTCGTTTTGTCGAGTCTTTTAATCGCTTTACGCCTTCATCTGTTGTTTCGGATAAACTTCGTCGCTTCTCAGGTAAAGTGTCGCATTGTACTGTTTCTGGCCTTCAGGTTTCCAATGCCACTATAGTGGATCCGGCTGCCATCGCTAACACTCTGGGTGCTGCATTTGAGGTGGTATCCAGTTCAAACCATTATTCCGCCGCTTTCGCTCTATCAAAGACCGGCTGGATTCCGACTCCTTTACTTTTCGGTCTCCTAATAATGAGTGTTATAATGGACTTTTCACAATGAGGGAGCTGGAGCACGCTCTTCATTGCTCTCGGCACTCCGCTCATGGGCCGACGGCATTCATGTCCTGATGTTAAAGCACCTATCAGCCGACAGTAGCTTTATTGCAGTTCACGGCGGACCTGTCTACTTGAACGCCGTCTCCAGAGATGTATCGACCGTCTCTACGCCTGGAGTAACGCCAACGGCTTTAATTTCTCCGCCGAGAAATCCGTCTGCATCAACTTCAGGCGCCGGAAGTATTTCCCTCCGCCCTCTCTCCATCTAGGGCCAGGGATGCTTGCGTTTGCAGACGAGGCGAAATTTTTGGGGTTGATCTTTTGATAGAAAGTTGTGTTGGACCTCGCACGTTTCCTTTTTAAAAGCAAAGTGTGACCGTTCTCTTAATTTTTTACATGTTTTAAGTGGCACATCCTGGGGAACTGATCGGACCGTCCTTCTTCGCCTTTATCGCTCTTTGGTCCGATCCAAACTTGATTACGGGTGTATTGTTTATTCGTCGGCACGTCCATCTGTGTTACGTCGTTTGAATCCCATTCATCATCGTGGTATTAGAGTCGCTACAGGGGCCTTTCCAACTAGCCCCGTGCCCAGTCTTTACGCTGAGGCTGCAGAGCCTCCGCTGTCTTTCAGGCGTGAGATGCTCTTGTGTAGCTATGCCTGTCGACTCTCCACCTTGCCTGACCACCCGTCCTTCGCGGCATTTTACGAGGATTCACTTGACCGGCAATATTTAGTTAGCTCCTCTGCTTTGCTCCCTCCAGGGGTTCGATTTCGACTGCTACTTCGGCATTTGGACGTTCCGCCAGCGCCGGCCCTTACCCGAGGGGAAACGCGTTTTCCTCCATGGTCGCGCGCTGAGGCCCACATCCACCTTGGGTTAACGTCGATGCCGAAAAATGCGACCCCTGCTTCTGTTCTTAGATCCGCCTTTTTAGAACTACAGGCGCAGTTCGGGGACTGTCATTTTATATATACTGATGGGTCTAAGACTGATGTTGGAGTAGGATGTGCCTTTGTTTTTGGTGTACAGAGTTTTACCTTTCGTTTACCTGGGCAATGTTCAATTTTTACCGCCGAACTTTTTAGCATTTATCAATCTGTTTTATTCATCCAACGGCACGACTTACGGCACTGTTTTATTTGTACGGACTCTCTGAGTGCCCTTCAGAGTATTCATGCGCTGTACCATTACCACCCACTCGTACAGCGCATACATGACCTGCTCCACTCGCTTGGTGTCTCTGGCATTAGCGTGTCCTTCATGTGGATTCCAGGTCATGTGGGCATCTCAGATAATGAGTCTGCCGACGCCGCTGCGAAATCGGCGATTTTATTACCCAGACTTTTTACTACTGTTGTTCCCTCGTCAGATTCGTGTGTTATTTTACGTCGCCGCATCCTCTCGCGCTGGCGCGATGAGTGGACGGCCCTCCGGGGGAACAAGTTGCGGGAGGTTAAGCCTCTTCCGCTAGTCTGGGCTACCTCTTCCCGTGCTTCTCGTCGGGAAGAGGTACTTTTAACACGCCTTCGTATCGGACATTGCCTTTTTAGTCATAGATACCTGCTTAATGGTGATCCCGCACCTCTGTGTGGTCAGTGTTCCATGTCATTAACGGTCCGTCACATTTTAACCGAGTGTCAAGTTTTAGCTCCACTGCGCGTTCGCGGGGTCTGCCTGTTGGCCTAGCCAACGTGTTGGCAGACGACGCGCATGCTGTAGAATGTCTTTTACGTTTTATCACTGACATTAGTTTTAGCCGTCGCATTTGATGCGCTGAGCGCCTTTTAGCTGTTTGATTTTATATTGTTAGTTTTAATGGGGCCCTTCTCCCCGGTCATAAGGTGCTCATGTTCCTTGCATTCTACAGTTCTTGACACGTTTTATTCTTTTAGCGACCATGATTTTAGTGTGTTGGTTTTTCAGATATTTGTATTGTTATTATTGTTATTATTATTATTGTTATTGTTATATTATTGTTATCCTTAGCCTTTTTTGGACATCGCGGGTTTCTGTCCCGTTTTTTAATTATGCGGTTATTTTATCCTTTTGACTTTATATTTTATACATTGTAAGGGCGCTGATGACCTTAGTAGTTTAGCGCCCTTAAACCGCATCTCATCTCATCACCTCGTTCATCCTCTCACCCTCGACGGATTCCTGTTGGTGGAATGAGGAGTGTCGGTTTGCCGTTCGTGCCCGTAGAACTGCACTTAGGGTGTTTCGGCGTCACCCTACACTTGATAAGTTGGTTACTTTTAAACCATCGCGCGCCAGGGCTCGTCGCATTATTCAGGATAGCAAGAAGGCATCTTGGGCTCGTTTTGTCGAGTCTTTTAATCGCTTCACACCTTCCTCTGTTATTTGGGATAAACTTCGTCGCATCTCCAGTGAAGTGTCGCATTGTACTGTGTCTGGCCTTCAGGTTTCCAATGCTACCATAGTGGATCTGGCTGCCATTGTTAACGCTCTGGGTACTGCCTTAGAGGTGGTTTCCAGTTCCGACCATTATTCCGCCGGCTTTCGCTCCATTAAAGACCGGCTGGATTCTGTATCATATAATTTTCGGTCTGCTAATAATGAATGCTATAACAAACTTTTCACAATGAGGGAGCCGGAGCACGCTCTTCATTGCTCTCGGCACTCCGCTCCTGGGCCGGACGGCATTCATGTCGTGATGTTACAGAACTTTTCAGCCGACAGTAAACTCATTCTCTTACAGGTCTATAACCGTATTTCGCAAGACGGTATTTTTCCTTCCGTTTGGCGCGAAGCCACCATTGTCCCTATACTTAAGCTTGGGAAAGATCGCCAACTACCTTCCAGCTACCGCCCTATCTCCCTCACCAGTTGCATTTGCAAGGTGATGGAGCGGATGATCAACGGGCGGTTGACATGGTGGCTTGGGTCTCAGAAACTTCTAACGAACGCTCAGTGCGGATTTCGTCGATATCGCTCTACCGTTGACCACCTGATGTACCTGTCGACGCATATTATGAATGGATTTCTGAGAAAGTGTCAAACCGTGGCTGTGTTTTTTGACCTGGAGAAAGCTTATGACACTTGTTGGAGGGGCGGCATTTTACGTACACTTCACGCATGGAATATCCGCGTTTCGTTTTCCCATATTTCTTCGGGAGTTTATGAAGGACCGCGTCTTTCGTGTACGTGTGGGCTCGGTTTTATCTAGTTGTTTTATTCAAGACAACGGAGTACCGCAGGGCTCTGTACTCAGTGTCATGCTTTTTGCAATTTTTATCAATCCCATTGTTGATTGTATTCCACCTGGCATTTCATCCTCCCTTTTTGTTGACGGTTTTGCCATTTATTGCAGTTCACGACGGACTTGTCTACTGGAACGCCGTCTCCAGAGCTGTATCGACCGTCTCTACGCCTGGAGTAACGCCAACGGCTTTAATTTCTCCGCCGAGAAATCCGTCTGTATTAATTTCTGGTGCCGGAAGGCTTTCCCTCCTCCCTTTCTCCATCTTGGGCCGGAGGTCCTTCCGTTTGCAGACGAGGTGAAATTTTTGGTGTTGATCTTTGATCGAAAGCTGAGCTGGACTTCTCACTTTCCTTTTTATAAGCAAAGTGTGACCATTCTCTTAATCTTTTACGTGTTTTAAGTGGCACATCCTGGGGAGCTGTTCGGACCGTCCTTCTGCGTCTTTATCGCTCTTTGGTCCGATGCAAGCTTGATTACGGGTGTATTGTCTATTCATCGGCAGGTCCATCTGTGTTACGTCGCTTTTGAATCCCATTCGTCATCGTGGTATTAGAGTCGCTACAGGGGCCTTTCCAACTAGCCCCGTACCCAGTCTTTACGCTGAAGCTTCAGAGCCTCCGCTGTCCTTCAGGCGTGAGATGCTCTTGTGTAGCTATGCTTGTCGACTCTCAAGCTTGCCTGACCACCCCTCCGCGATATTTTCCGAGGATTCGCTTGATCGGCAATATTTAGTTAGCTCGTCTGCATTGCTCCCTCCAGGTGTTCGATTTCGTCGACTTCTTCGGCTTTTGGACGTTACGCCAGCGCCGGCCCTTCCAAGGGGGTAACGCGTTTTCCTCCATGGTTGCGCGCTGACGCCCTCTGTCACCTTGGGTTATCGTCGATGCCGAAGAATGAGACCCCTTCATCAGTGTTTAAATCAGCGTTTTTAGAACTTCAGTCTAAATTCGGGGACTTTGATTTTATCTTTAATGATGGATCTAAGACTGATGCTGGAGCAGGATGTGCCTTTTTTGTGGTGGAAATAGTTTTACTTTTCGTTTACCGGGGCAATGTTCGATTTTTACCGCCGAAGTTTTTAGCATTTATCAGTCTCTTTTATACATTCAGCGGCACGACTTACGGCACTGTTTTATTTGTTCAGACTCCCTGAGTGGTCTTCAAAGTATTAGCTTGCTGTACAGTTACCACCCGCCGTACAGCGCATTCATGACCTGCTCCACTCGCTTGGTGTGTCTGGCATCAGCGTTTCCTTCATGTGGAATCCAGGTCATGTGGGCATCTCAGGTAATGAGTCTGCCGATGCCGTTGCCAGGTCGGCGATTTTATTACCCAGATATTTTACCTCTGCTGTTCCCTCCACAGATTTGTATGTTCTTTTGCGTAGCCGCATCCTCCTGCTTTGGAGAAATGAGTGGACTGCCCTCCAAGGGAACAAGTTACGGGAGGTTAAGCCTCTCCCGTTAGTCTGGGGTACCTCTTCTCGTTCGTGTCGTCGGGAAGAGGTAGTTTTAGCTCGTTTGCGAATCGGACATTGTCTTTTTAGTCATAGGTATCTGCTCAGTGGTAACCCCGCTCCACTCTGTGAGCAGTGTGATATGCCCTTAACGGTGCGTCACGTTTTAGAAGAGTGTCAGGTTTTAGCTCCATTGCGCGTTCATGTGGATCTGCCTGTTGGCCTAGCCAACGTTTTGGCAGACGACGCGCGTGCTGTAGAATGTGTTTTACGTTTTATTCGTGACTGTGATTTTAATCTGCGCATTTGATGCGTTGAGCGTTGTTTAGCTTTGTAATTTTATTCTGTCTGTTTTAATGGGGACTCTACTCCCCAGTGGACATATGGCGCTCATGTCCCTCGCATTCTACAGTTCTTGACACGTTTTAATTTTTTATTGCCTATGGTTTTAGTATGTTGGTATTTGGGATTGTTGTATTGTTGTTTTTAGCTTTTTGGACATCGCGGGTTTGTGTTCCGATTTTTAATTGCGCGGTTCTTTTACCCGTCTTTTATGTTTTTGACTTTATATTTTATATATTGTAAGGGCGCTGATGACCTTAGCAGTATAGCGCCCTTAAACCGCATCTCATCATCATCATCATCATCATCACTCCTCCCCAGTGGACATTGGGCTCTCATGTCCCTTGCGTTCCACAGTTCTTGACACGTTGTTTTATTCTTTTATTGACAATGATTTTAGTATTTGGTCTGTTGTGTTTTTTAGTGTTTTAGACCAAGCTGGTTTGTGTGTGGTTTTTTTAGTTTTTTGACTTTTCATTTTATATTTTATACATTGTGAGGGCGCTAATAACCTTAGCAGATGAGCGCCCTTAAGCCCCATCTTATCATCATCATCATCATCATCATCATACAAATTCAACTTCTTTAATGGGAAATTGTAATTTTTCGAGATTGATTGTCATGCATTTTCCGAAAAGTTTGTTAGAATATAATCTACCTAGTGTACTAAATGTGAATTAAAGTCTCCATAAAAAATTAACATATCATCCACATACTGTACCGCAAAATCTGTGATGGTGTCTCCAAAAATTGCACGAGTTGCCCTAAGTAATGACCTTTTAGTATATTCACGAGTAACTAGGCATCTGCAACACTAATAGGATTTCCCACAGTTAGAAGTAAGTATATTGTCTTGTACGTTTCTTCTGCGGTACTTTTCAGAAACAGGATACTAGGTCGATGGTACTAGAAAAAATATTTTCCTTTATTTTTGCGAGATATTTACGTTTCTATCCCTTCTGACCTGAAATTATCGGGTATAATGTATGAATCTAATTTTCTCCCATCTATGGTCATACGCCAATTGTCTGGTCTCTTATAAATCCAGCTGAGCACATTTTTATACGGAGAGTTTGGCATTTCCGTAATTTCCTGTTTGTGCATTTTATCGATAATTTCATCTGCTTTCTTCCTAATATCTGGCTATGTTCCTACATTTATGAGAAAACAGGAAGGTCCTGGACTTGCAAATCTTGCGTATATACTTTGCACACCCCTGGACGATCGGAGTACGCATGCTGGTTTTTATAAGTACCTGCTGCAGTTTATTTGTCTGCTCCTTTGTCAGCCCATGAGCGCGCCTCGCGTTTTCCTGCAAAATTGTTTACTACATTTTGTAATATCTATTATATTAGTGTATTTTACTTGGGTTTGAAAACAAAAGAAAAAAATTGATTTTATGTTTATTTTGTACCATATTTCAGTGCAAAATGGCCTAAGTGCCAACAAAGTTTCTTTCAATTAAACATGTAAGAATGGTGTTGCTAAATACTGAAAACATTAGGAAATACTCTAAGAGATGAATATTAGCAACACTCAAACTGTGCAGTACTTATTTTTCACCTTTACAATGAGGTCCATTTAGAATAGCTGAGTTTTGGTTGAATGAAAGAGATCGTGTTCTCAACCCCTTCAATCTTGCAGGCTGCCCAAGGCTTCTTTGGTCCAGAGGACGAAAGTCCAATCTGCAGACTTCTGAAAATCTCTCAAGTTCACACCTTCCTTCAAGAGCTTCGAAATTCGGGGGCTTGCTAAATTACTGTAGTTTGAACCTGAACCAGACCTTGATCTAGTAAACCTTTGCTCATTTTAAACATCACAATCTCTGTATAACCAAGAGATTTAGTATTTAGTGTGTTCCTGGCTAAATTCATCAAAAAAAAAAAAAAAAATACATCCGATTGTTTTGCGTTGCACTAATTATTTTAATGAAATCTTGAGGAACTTTACCTTCTCATTTAAACCGAAATCTCAATAATCGCAGGAAAGAAACGTTTGTTCGTCTGAGGAATCTTATGAACAATTTCATCGAAACAGTTTTTTTTTCAATAAGAGCAATGTAGACGGCCAAAAAACATTGATATTTATTCTGCCCACAGCAGTTACCCGACTACAGTATGAATGATTCTTTAGAAGAACGTGTCCAGCTCCTTGGTTATGTAATCAAATAAGCAGGAATCTATTTCATTACATCCTCGCTTTCCACTGGTTTCGTCCAAGATAAAAAAAAACGTTCTTGATCTTCTAAATGGATACCAAAGTTCACAACCTGAGTTGTCGACTGTAATACATTTGGGGGTCTTTCAGTGTGGGATGTAAAATTGTTTTTGTAGATCATAAGAGATGATACAAGGAGAATCGTCTAACCTCTAATCATTTGCCATCTTGAGAACAGCTTCAGCTCTTCTGTGACGTTTGCTTCGTTTCAGCTCTGCCTTTTTGGGTGGGGATCATGTTGATTTTTTGCCCTCTTCATCTCAACATTATATAAATCACATTTGAAACATGTGTCTACACGTGGTGGCTCAAAAGATAGATTGAAATGCTTTTTGAAAATCTGATTGAATCACTGCCTTGACACAGGAGGAATACTATCCTCTGTGGTGTATTTTGCAATAAAAGCAGAATGGAGCTTACGGATACTTAAATCAGGAGAGAGATAATTTGTTGTACCTTTCTCTCTCCCATAATAACTCGCTCTCTCTGTGGATGAAATTAACTTAATTATTTTCGTTTTCCGTGTCAAATCTCTCCTAGGCCGCCTTTTCCCCTCGTTTCTCTTATAGTCAGTTCATCACACTTCTGCGCCTTTTGGCAAGTCCGCTTGACAAATCTCTTCCAATCATGAAAGTATCAGAAAATCTCTGCATATTTCGAGTTTCCTTGAAGTACTAAAAATACCTCGATGTATGCTGTCTTCTGCTCAACTCTGGTACGTTATCATAGTGCCTGGCCATCTTCTCTGTATACATGACATTCCATTGGTTTCAGCAAAAATGCTGTTGTTTAATGCAATTACCGAGAAACCAAAATCGTTTAAAATATTCTTCGCAATATAAAGCTTGACTGATGTGCATGCGAATTTACACTTGCAATTAAATAAATTTAGGATAATAATTAACCTAAGTTGGAATATTAATAATTGTTATTATCACTTTTATTTTGTGGAAATATGTGGAACTACCGAAAGTGAAAAATTTGCTATAGAATTTAGACTGAAAACAAACCTGGTTCTTTCTTTCTAGGGACATAACAATCAGTCTTAAGGTTTTTTTATATGGCTCTGCAGATTTCTTGTAATGTTTTGTGTTCTTCCTCGTACCACCTGCTATCTTCCTTTTTATGCATTGTGTCCGGTGGTACGCAGTCTGTGTCACTCGTATTAACGAATTAATATGGTTGCAATAGAAATTAACAGGACTAGGCTGAATATTTCTGTGTCAATTATGAATACTAACTACATATAAACAACAATGTAACAAACATTTATAATGAAAAAGTGAGAAATGGTGCAACTTTATGGCACTTGGGCGGTTTGAAATATATCCTCCAGGGTTAACACTAACATGACATGCTTTAACTGTAACTCTGTATGGCACTTGGGACATGAATCATTAAAAACGCACATTTAGAGAAGGATCCACTCTTCGAGAATACGCGAAGGTTAGTAAATTATATCAATGTAATATCGGTGTTTAAAAGCCACCCCTCAACATCGCTAAACCTGCTAGTTTTGAATAAAACGCTTGTTGGAGTCGAAATCCTGCTCTTTTCAATCTGATTTCAAGGTACACCTTGTAAAAAATTGCATATAGCTCATTAAATAATAAAATGGATTTTTATTGAGTTGGTTATTACTTCAGTAACTTTGGTTTTATCTGGTAGTTTTGACATTGAGATTATCTGCTTATGCTGCGAACGTAGTGATATAATCATTTATCTGACTTGCCTGGAATGATTTTGAAACTCATCGAGATATGAAGGAAAGATAATGGATATGTATAGCTCACCCATATTTGCGATATGACCGCCAAAAGCATTTCAAAGCATCACCCCACGTTGCAATTTCGCTTCTTCAGCTACCTTTTAGATGCTTTCGCTACTGCAAGCAGTATTAGCATATCTTTTTCTACTTCTCGATGTGAGTCCGTCCGTCTGTACACATGAAACTACTGCACTTTCCGGGGTAAAATTGTATATAAGAACATAAAATTGGTCACAATATTTCAGAATTCGTTGAAATCGGTACAAAATTAAGGATAATTTATTTGGAGATCCTTCATGTAAAAGTTTTAACGTTTTTGGTTGTACGAATACAGGTTCAAAGTTGAAAATTTATATGTTACATAATATTTGTCAACACAATTAAATTTTTATTTAAATCGTTACAAAATTAGGGTGGTTTATATGGAGAAGCTCCAGAAAAGTAGGATTTTCAATAAATGTTACAACGCCTCTCGGCGTATTTAGCCTTGTAAACACAGAGCCCTCTGGCCGCTTCTAATATCCTAGGAAATCAGTGCGCAGTGTTTACATATATTTTCGCAACAATCTCAGAAACGTTTCATTCTCGGATCTCTGTGTATCGAGTTTTTTGCTTCTTTTATCCAGTACTTTCAACCTCAGTTTTGGGGCTATCTATTTCGACGCTAGTCTGTAATTTATACGTATATGACCTAAACTAACTCTTCACTCCGGCGACCTGTGTTCAACACAGCCAAACGTGTTTACGTTTATATCACCTTGCCAAGATAACATTATTAGTACTGTAGCCGTGTTCTAAAACACATGTACTTCACGTGTTTCTCGTCCAGGCGCCAACATCAAAGGCTTCAGAACTTGGCAAGTTCGCTTTTGAACCATTCAGACATCACTATATCGGTGTAAAAATATGCTTAAAGTTATGCAAACCAACACCAGTTTTACATAAATTATGACAACAGACTGTTCTAAACACTGGTTTTACTTATTGCATTTTTGACTTGTGGTTTATTATACAGGGTGATTTATGAAGGACTGACACATTTCTTTCTTTAATTATTCTGTTTGAAATTCCCTCAATGCCCCAATTTTAGCACCAAATTAAGCAGAATGTTCTGGAGTTTTAATTGCGTCGCTAGATGTTCATGTTTTATTCTTAATTGTTAGTTTTATTGTCGGCAACTGTTTTGGAGATTTTGTTATAGCCAACGTGAAAATGGATACACATTAAATGAACGACTCTTGTAAAACAATACTAGATTACGAATTCAATTACAGCTACTCAAAGGGCATACCAGAGAGAATTTGGTATTCGGAATCTTCCCCAAAGAATCACAATACTGGGACTGGTAAACAAATCGGAAACAACTGGATCTCTGGTGAGTGAACAACGCAAAACTCTTTCATCTAAGCTTCCCACGGTTGCTGTTGACGTAAGAGCACGACTGGATCAGTCACCCAAAAAAGCATTAAGACCTTTGACGCAGGAGACAGGATACAGCTGTTCAATGTGTCAGAGAGCTGTGTAAAATGCAGACCTAAAGCCGTGTAGGATTACGGTTGTCCATCAGTTACAGGAACCAGATAAGGATAGAGGACTGAATTATTGTCGTTTGGTTTCAGGCGTTCATTGTGCAAAATCCTGCCATATTGTCCATCACATGGTTCACAGATGAAGCATGGTTCCATTTATGCACCTATGTAAACTCAAATAACTCACGCTATTGAGCCAACGAAAATCCACATGTTATTCATCAAGCACCTATGCACCCGTTAAAATCGGAGTTTGGTGCGGAATATCTGCACAGAGAATAGTGGGACCAAATTTCTTTTAAACAATGTGACCCGGCGGATTTTCATGGAGTGTGCTGAGCGACTAGACGATGTAGGGCTGAGTCAAGGATATTTTCAGCAGGACACGTTACATGCCATACATCAAATGAATCCATGGCACACATGGAACGTCATGTTGAGTTGTGCCTTATGCAGGATGGAGGACGTTTTCATCATTTGCTATACAGGTAAATAATCTCCCAAAATTCCTCTGCATTTCAGGTATAATAAGTTGTCGCTAGCATAACTCATTCTGAAACAATTAAACAAATAAGTGCGTCAGTTCTTCATAAATCACCCTGTACCTGTTAACCTAGTAAATATACATATTATTGCACATATATTTAAGTACACGAGATTGAAATTTAAAGCTACTTTGAATTAAGTTACAGCGCTTACATATGTTCATGGACACCACACCAAGCCATTGCTTTCGCAAATTCCATTCCAAGAGTGAATTGACACCATTTTATGCTGACATTGTGATAACAAATCTGATGTCCACTCTGCCCATTTACTCTGTCCACTGTCGGTCACTTTTATCTCTTCTACAAGCTATTCTAAAAGAAATATTTTTCTATCTACTTCGTATTAATCGAGATAAACGTTTACAGAAACGATTTCTCTGCATATTTCGTTGTAGTCACAAGAGGGATGCAGAAGGCTGAAGCGGAAGTCAAGTTTTTAGAAAGGGGGTCTACATATATTGGATTTAAAGTCCCATGCCATTCGCTTATAACGAGAAACGAAGCAATGGTGAGTTGACAGTCAAAAAGCGTTTGCAAAATATATAGGGAAATTAAGATAGTAGCAACGAATACCTTGAAAATGGTTAATGTCAAAGAAATTGTTCCATTAAGCTGTGGTTTTAAACAAGTTTTGGATTTTTCTAGATGTATGTGCATCTGTTATGTTTTAGCGTGTATACAAAATTAATTCAGAATGAAAATGACTTCATAGGCTATTTACGGTATTTAATAAAAATTATCACCTATTTTTGGGAACCTAAAAACACAAAGAAAAGTTATCCGTGTAAACAACGGGGGTTTTTCTTAAAAGTTAAGATGAATCCATGGAGGGTGCTGGATTTAATTACCGAGTTTGATATTAATTAGACTTTTCGACATTTTGGGGACCTCAAAGCATATATACCCAGTAACATCTCGATATCGAAGTTTTAGGTGGATGGCAATATTCCAGGAATATTAGGAGGTTGCGCAGATATTATGACTGTTTCGGCGGGAGTCCGAACTATAGCGGCCGGTAAGCGAGCTGACGTGCGGTGGCCACACTGTGAAAGAAAATCTCTGTAGTATTCTTATAAACAGCGATTTTGTTAACCATGTTACGTTACTCAATATATAGTTGCTTAGGAATTGTTGCAAAGATATGCTTAGTTACATGCAACATCAGTATTCAAATGTTTATTCGTGGTAACAAGCTCTCGCCATGGAAGGAAAGGAAACAAAAGCAGATCATTATATGCTGGCTTTGAAATTCCACACTCTCCTTGACATGGCGAGAGACAACTGAATAGCGACAGTATTTTAAAAGTGACAAAAGTATTGAAAAATGCAAATAATAACGCACATTCAATGGTCGAATCTCGGTTAGGCTTTTCCTTATCTTGAGAAGACGAATTTCGGTTAACTCTAAGCTCTAGGGACCCAGTTCCATTGAGCTTAATTTCAACCATTTCGTTCTTTACTGCCCGATATGACCAACCGGTTAAAAGACGTTAAAGTAGTTTTTTTGTTTTTTTGTTTTTTTTTTTTGTTTTTTAAGGATAGCCTGTGCATTGACTTTGCCTCTAAGAATGTTAATTGAAATGGATGGAGTATTTATGGTTTATCCGTTATGCAAATTATAAAAAATTCCTTCCGAATGAAGACGTCACGGGCTGTTTCGAAAAAAAATACAAGTGTATTTGCCACGTTAATATCTTACAGTTACGGTATTTTAATTAAAATCGTTAAAGACATTTTTAAGGAAATCATAAATATCGAAAATTTATCTATGTAATAGAGAGTTTGGGATGGGGGAATTTTCTTAAAAATCTTTGTATCCGATTTTTGGAATATACTAAACTTAAATACCAAGTTTGGTACTTGAGCTACTTTTGGTTTTTGACTTATGCTGTTCACACATACATGCGCGCGGATCTTTTCTAAAATTCCTTTTTGGAGGGGATTCAGGGAGTCTCAAAACACGTATTTTCGGTGAAATCTCTGCCTATTAGGTGCGTGATACACAAAGTAAAAATTAGCAAAATTTGAGTCCGACGACTTTTCGACCACTCTGTGGCGCTACGTTAACGCCATGATCGTATTTGTATAGGAGCGCTTGGATAGTGCTTTCGTTGGAATGCTGTCTAACCACAACTAAAGATAAAGCAAGTCCGAGAGGGATCACCAAACGCTTGCGGTCAATGTCATCATACGTTACGACTGTGAGGAGTTGGCGAAGGTCACGTGTTGGGAATTCTTGCAAGAATTCCATACCAGTTGTAGCTGCTGCTGCCGCCACTCACTTATTATTAATTTGACTTGTTATGCAACAACACAGCCGCTCTTCTGCTTTTTGTTTGTTATGCCTTGCTGCTGAATCTTCAAACCTGTTCCCAGAGAGACTCATTGCACGCAGCACCACTGTGTATAAGTAGGTATCGTTTTACTAAGCTTCTATCTAGATGACAAAAGCCTGAACTGATTTGATATTCATCGTGGTACTGGAATGTTAATGTGACTAAGAAATAGGTTTTTTCAGTGGCGTAAATTTGGGGGCAGAAAAAATGCCCCATTCACCCACATCACCATAGTGCTTTTTATTCCGTAACCAACACGAGATTGCACCCAGTTCCTTATCACCGGAGCTACTACAAATGGCCTTTGGCTTACAATGTGTGCATACAGCGAATCTGTATCGGCAGTGTGGTGAGGGGAAGGGGGTGCCACAGGTAACCTGGAACTGTAAGTAGAAGCGTCAGGGGTAGAACAGAACATAAACGCAGAGCTCACAGAGAACAACTCTACCATACCAGTAACGCAAGCGAACTACTGGCTGTCGACTGTGTAGCCCTGGGTTCAATTTATTTCATCAATGATAACGTCTACATGTTAAGGATTCGTCAAGTACAATATTTATTTACAAATACAATTTATTTACAATTATTAATTACTTATTATAAAGTTCTCTTCCCATAATTTTTACACGTCTGTTTAATGTGCCTCTAATTTCTACTCTGAAATAATCATTATTTCTTAGGTTATATGTGTGTATACCAGCATTTCTTGGATCAATTTCCTTTAAAACATGTTTTATCGTTCTCATATATATATATATATATATATATATATATATATATATATAACAGTCAACATACCATATTGTTTAAACATTGATTTACATGTATGTCTATTATTAACATTACCTATTATTCTAATTGTTTTTTTTTTGTGTAATTTAAAAACCTTTTCCACTTCTGCTGTAATATTTCCCCACAATATTATTCCATATTTTATGTGTGAGTAAATAAAAGCATAGCATATCTGTTTATGTATTTCGTCATCCATGGTTTTCTTCAGCTGTCTCATCATGCATAAACCAGTATTTATGTTCTTTTTTATATGAGTTATATATGGCTTCCAATTTAGCTGTTTATGTATTATAACTCCTAAAAATTTGTGAATTGAATCTCTGGTATGTTTTCACCGTCTATTTCCAGTTGTATACTATTTAGATTGCATTTTTTTAAATTCAAAATTTATCCAGGCTGTCTTTTTAGTATTTAGAATCATGTCCGGATTTATATAGTATTGTTTAATGTTTTTCATTATCTCATTTGCTTTTAATTCTACCTCAGTACCTGACTTACCACGTCACGTGACTAGTTACGGTGGTAGTTAAATCGATTCCTCGCTCTATGGATATTTGTTCTAGCTCCAATTATCACGTCCCTTTCTGTTACACTCGGTTTGAAACGAAAGAAGGGACAGAATTGAATTCTTCTTTGATTCGTGTAAACAAGCTGCAGCGGTTCTTTGCTACATAGGTGAAGGTGTTGATTTTCTGGTCATCGTCTTCTTCTCTTTCAGTGTATCAATGGATATTCGGTGATTAATGAGTTTTGAATGAATTGAATGATTATTAATGGGCTCCTTGATTGCTGTCGACCATGGATATGGAGTCTCAGTTTGGCTTGCGGTACGAAGGAAGTTGAATGAATTCACTGAAATTAAATTAAATGTAGAATTTTACTTTCATCACCACGAATTAAAATTGTATATTTACACCATTTTTCACGTAACAGTTATGATGATGTGGAAGTTAAAAGTTTACGTATTAATGACTACAATAACTTCGACATTTTATTTCCCGACCGTTATCGCGCAAATATATTGTTACATGCTGGGGTGAAGGCCAAAAGGGTTACCAGAAAATTATTAATTTAGGTCATTCCAACACGCACATGGGGGGCGCAACTCGCTAGCAGCTAGAAGTCCGGGACCTTGGTGTGTAATTAAGGGGAAGACGTGGGTTTTATATTACACAAAACATTACATAACACACATTACCTGGGATTTATTAACAAACGTTTGGCTTCTCTACATAGCTAACAAAGGAAACAGGATGGAGGGAGATGCCTCGAGCGGAGACTAGCTACACACACACGACTGGATCCAATGCACGCTTCCACTCGAGTTACGCTATCTTGCACCCACCATTCGTGTCTAGCTAAAGCCAGACAGGGCTGACGCCACACCAGACAATTTCAAACAGATCCCTCCCTTTGGCGTGGTCCGCGCCAAAAGGAGAGACCGATAAGCCGAAATATAACTAAAGAGACCCAATAATGCTACGTCTGGTAGCAACAATACAACACAACAGTGCGTCTGGTAATGACAAAAGTAATAATAAGCTACAATATTCATCTTGCATATTTCGTTTGCACTTTAGATTACCAGTATGTGCGTTCTTTATCATTTATAACTTGATTATGCGCAGTGATTACTTTTATGTTTTAGGGTGTATTCATTATGCTAACTAGCGCAGACATGTTGTGTTAAAATTCGAAATCACTTTTGCTTCCTTCCAGATTTTTCCAGCTGGTCCAGAGTATTCCACAATTTCCTATAATTTCATTGGATGAATTTCCGGGTGTTTTCTACACTCAAATTTAACGTTCTACTCTACTGTTTTCCTATAGGCCAAAAGTTAAATCATAGAGTTTTTTAAGCTAAGGTCTCCTCAATCGTTTTCCCCCTGTTTACAAAATTTCGGCTCTTTCCTTAAAAATAGGTTGCCAGTAGGTACTTCTGAACAATAGCTTCTGCTACCCAACTTTCTCTTTTCGTAATAAACTCAGCGAATGCGACTGCCTGTAGCTTTGAAAGTTTTGCATTTACAACTCGCATCCCCATAGTGTTACGAACTTACAAATATATGTCTCCTATATCATTAAACATACATTAATTTGAAATTACATAATTTTATCTTGGATTAGAGTACTCAAACTAGGTTTTATATTTAATTTAACTTATATTGTTTACTGATAATTTGGTTTCATTACTATTAATCGTGATTAAGCACAGCCGGTTAATCCAATGTAAAGTTATTAGCGTATTCAGGAGAAGGAGGAGAGAATAAGGAATGAGTTCCCTGCAGCACTGAAATGCACCAGAATCATCAAATTAATGTCAAACGTTTCATTAAACTAGATATGGAAACTAACTTTAAAATTAATGCCGAATTTTAAACTTAATATTATTTCCATGCATTTATAATTTCAGTTTTTATTTTGCATTTGGATATTTGCACTTTTGGGGACCTTCTATAAGAACAAGCAAAATCGTTATGGGTAATAACTAAAAGAACAAGTTACATCATTTATCTTTCTAGGCTGTGGTATATTATAAATGTTAGCATCCACAAAAAATCAACAAGATGAATCGTATTAACGGAGCTGTTAACACAAATGTAAAAAATAAAGTAAGAAAAGAAACAAAAATAAAGTCATACACATTTCTTGCGCTCCCCATATGTAGCTGGAATGTGGACCCTCGAAGGTGCAGACGAATTAATACTCCAAACAGCAGAAATGAGGTTTTTAAGTAATATAGATGACATAAAAAGAGCAGAAGAGAGCAAAAGTCGTTTAAATGTGGGGAGTATAAATGATATAATAAACTGAAGAAATGAATATTGGGCTCATTATTATAGAATGGATAATGTAAAATTATAAGCTGTACATTATTTTATATTTGTAATTGGACGTGTCCTTTAAATGTGTTTAAAAGGATGATAAATCTTAAATTCTAAAGTCAAAAAGAGAATACCCCCCCCAAATAAATTATAAAGTACAAACCAGTCGGAAATTGAAACTAAAGATGATCCAGAAGTGGATGGTTGGACCAGTCTTTGTTACAGAAGTAACAAATGGCCCAATTCGTCATGCAAATGATGATGGTAACCATTTGATTATTATTATTATTATTATTATTATTATTATTATTAATTCAAGCAAATAGGTCATCTGTCCTATGACTTCACGATATTAAAGCTGGTCTGAATAAGGGCTTTCCTCTATCCCTCTACCCTCTTAAGTGGTAGGAAAGCAGAACTTCTGGTAACCTGCAATATCGATTTATTATTATGATTATTATTATTAGCATCAGCAGTACTAGTAGTATTTCAAGCATTAGGCCGCCTGAACCTGGGACTTCACGGCATTAAAACTGACCTGAATAAGGGATTTCCTCTATCTTTCTACCCTCTTGAGTGGTAGGGAAAACAGAACCTCTGGTAACCTGCAATATAGATTATTATTATTGTTATTATTATTGATGCTGTTGCCACTGCTGCATAAAGGCACTGATGCGACCCTTTCTTCACATCGGTGACGACGTTACCTACTGTCCGATCAGCGACATTTTAGCTTCCAGGCAGGTAGGGGTTCAGCTACTGGTAGGAGGTAGTGTTTACCTGATATGCGGCAAGTGAAGGGTAAAGTTACGTGATAGTGAAATACTATTAGATGTTTTCCAGTGTTCGCATCACGCTCAGCAGGACTTCAGCATGTTGTATACCCCGTCCATAAACTAAAGCTTTATCCAAGAGATAAGCAGCCCCACCCCATTATATAAAACGTCACTGAAAACACAGTAAATAGGTATAATCAGACTTATTAATAGTGATTATTATTATTATTATTATTATTATTATTATTATTATTATTATTAACTCAACGGTACTCAGCTAGCAAGAACATAGCCAGCTCATTGGTAGAGTTAGGCTCCGCCCATCTTTCAGAACATGTAAGCAGCTTGTGTTAAGCAAGAGGAAGGTAGAAAGATACTAACTTAAATCCCGTTGTTTATACATGAACCACTTTTACTGCTTTCAAGGGTACATTACTGATAAGTCATCTTAACGATTAAATATATCTGCTGTCCCAACCTACCGCTAATACTATCACAATGATGTGAAATCACTAGTGTTGCATTTTAAGATTGTTTCCTTTGGGGAACGTGGGGAAAGAACACTTACGAATCATGAAAAATCAAGCTTACTGAGTGTACCTACTTAATATTGTCTAAACATGTTAAAACGCTGGCTTACGCCTATTTTAATTTTTATCTCTAAAGCTAATCTGAAATAACTATTTTTTTTAACTTCATTATTTATTTTTACTTTCTCTACTACGTATAGTAAGTAGGGGAAGTATTGTATTCCACCCAAAAATTCGATACCGAAATTTCACCGGAAATACATGTTTTGAGAAACCCTGAATCCAAAAAAAGCATTTTTGGAAACATGTCCGTGTGTGTGTCTGTCTGTGAACAGCATAACTCAGAAACGAACAGTCGGATAAACACCAAACTTGGTATTTAGGTTCAGTATCTTCCAAAGATGCGACACGAAGGTTTTCAAGAAAATCCCCCCACCCCAGAATACCCTTTACATGGAACATTTTTCGAAAATTTTAATTTTCTCAAAAATGGCTCTAACGATTTTGATTAAAATATCATATGTTTAAGATATTGTCATGAGAAATGAAATGCGTATCTCGAATTTTCTGGGAATGTCTCCAAAAGCATTCTTCATTGTGAACGACTTTTGCATAACTGGTAAACCATAAGAGATAGACAAAATGTTACTACACAAAAAATGTAGACCGCGTTAAAATACACAATTTATGTCATATACATTTTTTTTGTTGAGTAAACCATTTTCAAAATATTGCCTGTTATTCTCTTAAATTTTTCAATACTTATTTTCTTAAAAGGGAATTCGTTATTCATTTTTTTGTCTTTGATATGCAAAGAGTATTAATCTGTGGCAAAGGGAATGGTGCTGTACCTAGCAACCAGCTATTAAGAGATATGTATATGCTTAAAGGCTACTGTTTTTCTATATTGCCCTTGTAAATATATATTCCCCTTACATCTACAAGAAAATTAGCAATAAGATAGAGTCTGCAAATGTTTATCTCGATTAATATTAAATAGATGGAGAATAAGCGTTTGTAAAAATAGTTTGTACAAGAGTAGAGAAAGTCATGTGAGTGTAACACATCAGATTTTTAAATATACCTCACTCGCAGGACTGTAAAGTGCGGATACTCATCGTGGAATTCGAGACAACAATGAAGCGACACATTACGGCTGACCGCCAAAAATTAATACTTCTTGTGGTCAACCTTTGAATCCTTCAGCAACGTTGCGCAATACTTATTTTAAATTCCAACTCGTCTCTGTGTGGTTCTGTGCTCAAATGTTGACAGCATTCAGCTGAAATGCACAATATTACGAAGAGATACAACGCCGAAATAAGAGCTTTGGAAATCTCTTTGTTTCCGGTGGGTGCATTATAAACACTGATTTCAAGACGAAATATCCTGCTTTTTCGTTTCTGATACAGAACCTTTAAAATCAGTTATCGCTATTATAACGAAGAAAATGTTTAATTGCTACCTACTTAAAAATCCCAGGATTAGGGAAATAAGAAGGGAAGTTTGAAAGAAAGTGAAAAGTTGCCCTTTCAGAAGTATTTCTGATTTTTTGTTTTAAAAATATTGTTCGATTTTTGTTTGCTAAATCTAATTCTATTTTTGTCTTCGAACTTTTGAAAACGCAATAAACTGTTCAGTTCGTGTTATAAAATCGCCGTCTTTTCCAGCGTTTGAAATGACTGTAGGAGAAAAAATACAGCCTAACTATGGATACGTTTCGAGTTAATATTCTTAAAATACTGTGCTAATTTCGCATAAATTGCTTTGCGTGTAAGAGATAGATTAGAATGTTTACCAGCGATGGAACGATACCATTATTTCTGATAATCGATACTGATTTTTGAGCACGGATACTCGATACTCGATACTTACTTTATAAATAACTGCAAAGCCGATAGCTTGTTCACTGAAGTATGTTCTTATAAGTATATTTCTATGTATAAACGCATATAACCAATTTTGTACTTATGCTAATTCCGAAATTGTTCCTGTTTGACATTCTCCAATTGGCAGCAACTTTTTTTTATCTTGATGGTGGTTGATCCCCTATTGTTAGTCAATAATAATAATAATAATAATAATAATAATAATAATTTAATTTAATTTCTACCCCTTTTATGTAACTATATTTTGTGCTGAAAACTATCATTTAAAACTATTTCTGTCCATATTATGGAAATTAGTCTTTCGGTTTACCTGTAGAGTACGTTCGTGACCCGAGTTTGACTTGCGTAAAGTTAAATGCCATAAGTTTCAATAATGCAAAACTTAAACCCTCAATACTTTTTCGATACTTTTAAATTTGTATCTCAAAGTATTAGGCATACTTCGATATCATCGAGTATCGAGGGCATCAAAGTCCCATCCTTAAAAATTACGCTACTTCTAATAAAAGTTTTGCCTAATATAATAATCTTGTAACTCAGTAACACATATAAACTTAGTGCAACTTTCCTACTCCTAGGGCTGCATTATTCATATGAGTTTTACTTATATTTGAGATCAGTTGTTCTGTATTATGAGTGGGAACTGTCAATGACCTATAATATGAAAGGGGATATACCACACTTGTATACACATAGACATATAAATCAACATTAAACAAGAATTGTACATAATACAATAATTCACCAAGAAATATGTTAGATTATTTAGCAGCCAAGAAATGTAAAAAGCAGATTATAACTTAGATAAGTAAGGGACGGGCGAGCTAGCTAATTCCAGGTAAAAGATAATTCTAGGTAGAGCTCACCTTTCACCAAGCTAATGAGCAAGGAACTTGAAGCAATAAGGAGAAATGAAAGAGACAGATATAGAAAGGAAAGAGACACAGATATTGAATCTGCTTCCGGTCGCGTCATTAGGGCGCGTATGCGAAAAACTTCGGAGCAGAATATTTTCATACATAATAAGGTAACGCGGTCTGAGGACCAATTAGAAATGTTACATTTTGAAGCGCGAAGGTGAGCATCACTAGGCTTAGGTATAAACGGGGAAAGAAAGGCCCAGATTTTCACTCTCTTACAGAATCTCGTCGACACACAGTTATACTTTCTGGACGATGGATGCACGTGTGTGTGTGCATATGAGTGGGAAGCGTTTGCAGTTAGATTAGGCTCCTAATTTATTATATTGGTGGGAATTGTTACAATGGTAAAAGCTAGCCGCCCATAAGTATTTATTTGATAATAAATCACATTTTTAAGGGAAATGCAGTGTATTTTAAATTGCCTCACCTACGAAAACCCTGAGACCAGTGAAATTAGTTAGATAGGTAATTTATTAGGAATGGAGAAATCAGCAGCCTCTGAGCAACAATAGCCGGAGACCAGGACACTGCAGCAGAGGGCATCAACCAGAGGAACAACGCTTTCCGCTACAAATGATGCACAACGTTTTTCCGCTACAAATAGTTGAACTTTATGATGGATATATGAAGAATCTCTTAGAATATCAATGATAATTCTTTGTACAAATTGACAGTTGCGAATCTTACAGTTCTAATAATTATTAGCGTCTATTGTGTAGCATAATTATAAGTGACTAACAGAGGGTTACCAAAGTTCGTCTAATGAAAATGATGATAAAATACACATAAATAAATATGTGGTTTTCCATGGCCATGCTGTATCGCTGAACTACCGTGACGAGATAACTGAAAATACATTGAACTGCAGTGATGCATTTTGTATTACTATACTGTCACTCATTGCGATTACAGATACATAATGATTCTGTGAAACCAAATTCTTAAAACTGTGCAGTAATCATTAATTATATTGCTTATGCAAATTAACGCATATACGATTAATATAATTATGAAATAATGTGGCATTTTGTGCAACACAAAAACATTTCAGTTCTTAAACATTATGTCTAACAAATGGCTTCCATTTCTGCGATGAATCTGCCAGCCTGAGATGCATGTTGTGAAACGATAGTGGAATGACATTAATTTGTCTGTGAGTATTGTCTTTGTCTAAAATGCAGCAACCAAAATGGTCCCAGCAAGATGGTGCCATAGCACACACTACTGTAATTTCTACAGCACCTGTGAGTCGGCTCTTTTAATCAAGTCGTCTCGTAAAATTGTTCACTGTATGACCTCGTTAAGATTTGTTTTTGACTACTTTCTCACGGTGCATTTGAAGAGCAGCGTTTATTCAAGTCGTCCACAAACCTTAATAGACCTTAAAGGCAATGTTCACGGAGAGTATACAGTAAATTATAGAAATAATATAATGAATATTTACTAAACAGTTGTAAATATTTAATTTCAAAGAATCAACCCATATTATTTATGGAATACATAGAGGTGGTCTTCCTTCCTCTGTCCCGAATAGAGGTAGAAAATGAATGAATGTTTCCTCGTTCAATCAATGGACCCCCTTTCTTCTTACTTTAATTATGTCATCTTACTGTTTAGCGAATTTTCACACAAAATGAGCAACAGCTGAAGGGGGACCTCCATTCCTGTTCCTCCATTAAAATGGCCGAACTTCAAAACTGACTTCATATCTCCGCTTTATACTACTGGCAAACGGCCAATCAGATGCATTTAATATCCCTATCCGAAGGTCGATTTAGTAGATTTGGAAGGAGTCTGTAGTGAATCATATTGATTGCATCAGAACACGATAGATGCGTAACAATTTTTAGCGATTCCTTCATGCGGTGACGGCCAAGAAACAGCGCAATTGGGAAAATGCACCAGTGCTAAAAAAAATTTAATGAAAAGTTCAGCCTCAAATTAACAGAAAATGATGTATTGTAATCTTACGTTCTTTTGAAAGGTTCACGCAAACACTTCCGACTTAAGCGAACGAGTTGTGACGTCACCGTCAGAACGAGTTCAAGTCGCGCTATATGCTTGCATTGATAGTGGATGTATATTGTTGGTTAGAACTTTATTTTCTCAGTTTTTATCAATATACGGTTTTAAAAGGCACAATCGGTTAATCTGTCGTGCATGGATGCATTAATGGTAGGATAAGTTTTCAGAAATAACGACTGTTTTATGGCCGCCAAAATTCGTGGATCAAACGCATATCATTAAGTGGCATACACATTTATTATACGCCTGATTATTCAAGATTGTTTGGGATCCGTTGTTTGGGATAAACTTCGTCGCTTCTCAGGTAAAGTGTCGCATTGTACTGTTTCTGGCCTTCAGGTTTCTAATGCCACCATAGTGGATCCGGCTGCCATCGCTAACACTCTGGGTGCTGCCTTTGAGGCGGTTTCCAGTTCAGACCATTATTCCGCCGGCTTTCGCTCTATTAAAGACCGGCTGGATTCCACATCATATAATTTTCGGTCTGCTAATAATGAATGCTATAACGAACTATTCACAATGCGGGAGCTGGAGCACGCTCTTCATTACTCTCGGCACTCCGCTCCTGGGCCGGACGGCATTCATGTCCTTATGTTAAAGAACCTTTCAGCCGACAGTAAACTCTTTCTCTTACAGGTCTATAACCGTATTTGGCAAGACGGCATTTTTCCTTCCGTTTGGCGCGAAGCCACCATTGTCCCTATCCTTAAGCCTGGGAAGGATCGCCAACTACCTTCCAGCTGCCGCCCTATCTCCCTCACCAGTTGCATTTGCAAGGTGATGGAGCGCATGATCAACGGGCGGTTGACATGGTGGCTTGAGTCTTAGAAACTTCTAGCGAACGCTCAGTGTGGATTTTGTCGCCATCGCTCTACCGTCGACCATCTGGTGTCTCTGTCGACGTTTATTATGAATGGATTTCTGAGAAAGTGTCACACAGTGGCTGTATTTTTTGACCTGCAGAAAGCTTATGACACTTGTTGGAGGGACGGCAGTTTACGTACACCCATGCATGGAATATGCGCGGTCGTCTTCCCATATTTCTTGGGGAGTTTATGACGGATCGCGTCTTTCGTGTACGTGTGGGCTCGGTTTTATCCAGTAGTTTTATTCAAGAGAACGGTGTACCGCAGGGCTCTGTACTCAGTGTCACACTTTTTGCAATTGCTATCAACCCCATTGTTGATTGTATTCCACCTGGCATTTCATCGTCCCTTTTTGTTGACGATTTCGCTATTTATTGCAGTTCACGGCGGACCTGTCTACTTGAACGCCGTCTCCAGAGCTGTATCGACCGTCTCTACACCTGGAGTAACGCCAACGGCTTTAATTTCTCCGCCGAGAAATCCTTCTGTATCAATTTCCAGCGCCGGATGGCTTTCCCTCCGCCCTCTCTCCATCTTGGTTTGGAGGTCCTTCCATTTGCAGACGAGGTGAAAATTTTGGGGTTGATATTTGATCGAAAGCTGAGCTGGACTTCTCACATTTCCTTTTTAAAAGCAAAGTGTGACCGTTCTCTTAATCTTTTACGTGTTTTAAGTGGCACATCCTGGGGAGCTGAACGGACCGTCCTTCTATAGCTTTATCGCTCTTTGGTCCGATCCAAGCTTGATTACGGGTGCATTGTTTATTCGTCGGCGCGTCCATCTTTATTACGTCGATTGAATGCCATTCACCATCGTGGCATAAGAGTCGCTACAGGGGCCTTTCCAACCAGCCCTGTACCTAGCCTATATGCCTCCGCTGTCCTTCAGGCGTTAGATGCTCTTGTGCAGCTATGCCTGTCGACTCTCCGGCTTCCCTGACCACCCGTCCTTCGCGCTATTTTTTGAGGATTCGCTTGATCGCCAATATATAGTTAGCTCCTCTGCATTGCTCCCTTCAGGGGTTCGATTTCGACTGCTACTTCGGCATTTGGATGTCACGCCAGCGCCGGCCCTTCCTCGGGGGAAACGCGTTTTCCTCCATGTTCGCGCGCTGAGGCCCACTGTCACCTTGGGTTAACGTCGATGCCGAAAAATGCGACCCCTGCTTCCGTCCTTAGATCCGCTTTTTTAGAACTACAGGCGCAGTTCGAGGACTGTCATTTTATATATACCGATGGATCTAAGACTGATGTTGGAGTAGGAGGTGCCTTTGTTTTTGGTGCACAGAGTTTTACTTTTCGTTTACTATGGAGAATGTTCGATTTATACCGCCGAACTTTTTAGTATCTATCAATGTGTTTTATACATTCAGCGGCACGTCTTACGGCGCCGTTGTTTGTACGGACTCTCTGAGTGCCCTTCAGAGTATTCACGTGCTGTATAGTTACCACCCGCTCGTACAGCGCACTCATGACCTGCTCCACTCGCTTGGTGCATCTGGCATCATCGTCTCCGTGTGGATTCCAGGTCATGTGTGCATCTCAGGCAACGAGTCTGCCGACGCCGCTGCCGAATCGGCCATTTTATCACCCAGATGTTTTACATGTGTTGTTCCTTCCTCAGATTTTTATGTTATTTTACGTTACCGTATCCTCTCGCGCTGGTGCGATGAGTGGGCGGCTCTTAGGGGGAACAAGTTGCGGGAGGTTAAGCCTCTTCCGTTAGTCTGGGGTACCTCTTCTCGTTGGGAAGAGGTACTTTTAGCTCGTTTACGAATCGGACATTGTCTCTTTAGTCATAGATACCTGTTCAGTGGTGACCCCGCACCACTGTGTAAGCAGTGTGATGCGCCCTTAACGGTGCGTCACATTTTAACAGAGTGTCAAGTTTTATCTCCGTTGCGCGTTCATGTTGGTCTGCCTGTTGGCCTAGCCAACGTTTTGGCAGACGACGCGCGTGCTGTAGAATGTGTTTTACGTTTTATTCGTGACAGTGATTTTAATCTGCGCATTACTTTTGGCAGGAACAAGGAAAAGTGCACAAATTCCTTTTTCAGCTTGGCTACCCGCGGCAATAGCTGCTCCTACCCCTGTTTCAGCGTGCTTTAGCTTTGTAATTTTATTCTGTCTGTTTTAATGGGGACTCTACTCCCCAGTGGACATATGGCGCTCATGTCCCTCGCATTCTACAGTTCTTGACACGTTTTACTCTTTTATTGCCTGAGCTTTCAGTGTGTTGGTTTTTGGGGTTGGTGTATTGTTGTTTTTAGCTTTTTGGACATCGCGGGTTTGTGTCCCGTTTTTTAATTATGCGGTTTTTTTACCCGTCTTTTATATTTTTTGACTTTATATTTTATACATTGTAAGGGCGCTGATGACCTTAGCAGTTTAGCGCCCTTAAACCGCATCTCATCATCATCATCATCATCATTTTACTGTATGGTGCAGCCAGTCTTTTTGTTTTTACACTTTTAATGCAAATAGCATTTTAATACATTATACTTTCACAAAAAACATAACAAAATTACAACTGTGGAGGATAGTCTTACAATTCCAGAATCTTTTGTAAGTTTTGTAAGTCTCCAATACCCACGTGTTGAGTTAGAATGCTATAGACGGTATTCTCACATCCCGTGCAAACCATTTTGCTTTATATTACGTACGCACTCTTAATTTGCATGCGTTGCGTTTCTCAGCGGAAACAACAATCCAAGAAGAACAACAACAAAGAGCGGTAACAATGGCGCATCGCATTTTTAGCTGAGTTCACATTTTCATTTAGGTTGGCAGTACCCACTTTGCATGTAATTTATCGCAAAATGGCTACGTTTGTTGTGTTCCTGACGCGATTTGCCTATTTAAGTAAAACACCTAAAACGGGCGGGCACGTGGGCACCAGCTATAGACGAGACCACATCATGTTCTAAGCTCACTCTTAAGGTAATTGATTCGCTTTCCTTTTGATTTTATAAGCATTTTCAACGGGCATACTATAAGAGGAGATTATGTGGGGAATTATTTAACTTTGTTTTTATTTTTTTTGCACTTAGCCCACGTTTCCGCGAATGCAACAACATTATTAAGCTGTAGTAATTACATTTTCTGAGAGAAAAATAAGCGGAGGGCCGAATTTGTGTTAAGCTTATTGCTTCAAATGCTCGACATTACATAACATTCAGCTTTGTTTACAGATTTTTAATAGGAAAATGAATATTACAATAAATCAAAAAACCTTAGCATTTCAAAGTAGTGTATGAGCATTGTGGGTTGTATGGAAGACAATTTTAATTTTACTTTACGATAAACTATGCTAGGAATTGTAGTGGCCCTGTAATGGGAATATGTGCTGTTCATAGCAGACTAATTTTTTCGGCTAACGATTATAAGAAGGGATGTCTCTCTAAAGCAAGGTGTTAGCTTTATTAGTGGATATGACAAAGTTATGAGTTCTTTACAATGACTAAGATAATTATTTTTAACACTTTGGGGCTCAAATGATACTATTTTAGTTTTGAACTGTGTCGTCTGCTGCATGACCCATAGGAACATGTGCGTTTATGACGCGGGATTTATGAATCTAGTATTGTTGCTGCATAATTTGTTTGTCACCACAAAATTGTATTTAAAGCTCGCTTGGTTTACAATTATGTAAATTTTCGAGAATAAAGATTTGCATTTGGTATTGTTGCTATAAAATATAAAGGCTGGACGCTAAGAGATTACTGGAAACTTTCGTTGCAAAATTAATTTTAATAACACTTGAAAAAAACTATACTTTAAAAAAAAACATAACTTCTATTACTGAATGGTGCAGCCAGTCTTTTTGTTTTTACACTTTTAATGCAAATAGCATTTTAATACATTATACTTTCACAAAAAACATAAAAAAATTACAACTGTGGAGGATAGTCTTACAATTCCAGAAGCTTTTGTAAGTTTTGTAAGTCTCCAATACCCACGTGTTGAGTTAGAATGCTAAAGACGGTATTCTCACATCCCGTGCAAACCATTTTGCTTTATATTACGTACGCACTCTTAATTTGCATGCGTTGCGTTTCTCAGCGGAAACAACAATCCAAAAAGAACAACAACAAAGAGCGGTAACAATGGCGCATCGCATTTTTAGCTGATTTCAAGTTTTCATTTAGGTTCGCAGTACCCACTTTGCATGTAATTTATCGCAAAATGGCTACGTTTGTTGTGTTCCTGACGCGATTTGCCTATTTAAGTAAAACACCTAAAACGGGCGGGCACGTGGGCACCAGCTATAGACGAGACCACATCATGTTCTAAGCTCACTCTTAAGGTAATTGATTCGCTTTCCTTTTGATTTTATAAGCATTTTCAACGGGCATACTATAAGAGGAGATTATGTGGGGAATTATTTAACTTTGTTTTTATTTTTTTTGCACTTAGCCCACGTTTCCGCGAATGCAACAACATTATTAAGCTGTAGTAATTACATTTTCTGAGAGAAAAATAAGCGGAGGGCCGAATTTGTGTTAAGCTTATTGCTTCAAATGCTCGACATTACATAACATTCAGCTTTGTTTACAGATTTTTAATAGGAAAATGAATATTACAATAAATCAAAAAACCTTAGCATTTCAAAGTAGTGTATGAGCATTTTGGGTTCTATGGAAGACAATTTTAATTTTACTTTACGATAAACTATGCTAGGAATTGTAGTGGCCCTGTAATGGGAATATGTGCTGTTCATAGCAGACTAATTTTTTCGGCTAACGATTATAAGAAGGGATGTCTCTCTAAAGCAAGGTGTTAGCTTTATTAGCGGACATGACAAAGTTATGAGTTCTTTACAATGACTAAGATAATTATTTTTAACACTTTGGGGCTCAAATGATACTATTTTAGTTTTGAACTGTGTCGTCTGCTGCATGACCCATAGGAACATGTGCGTTTATGACGCGGGATTTATGAATCTAGTATTGTTGCTGCATAATTTGTTTGACACCACAAAATTGTATTTAAAGCTCGCTTGGTTTACAATTATGTAAATTTTCGGAGAATAAAGATTTGCATTTGGTATTGTTGCTATAAAATATAAAGGCTGGACGCTAAGAGATTACTGGAAACTTTCGTTGCAAAATTAATTTTAATAACACTTGAAAAAAACTATACTTTAAAAAAAAAAAAAAAAAAAAAAACATAACTTCTATTACTGAATGGTGCAGCCAGTCTTTTTGTTTTTACACTTTTAATGCAAATAGCATTTTAATACATTATACTTTCACAAAAAACATAAAAAAATTACAACTGTGGAGGATAGTCTTACAATTCCAGAAGCTTTTGTAAGTTTTGTAAGTCTCCAATACCCACGTGTTGAGTTAGAATGCTAAAGACGGTATTCTCACATCCCGTGCAAACCATTTTGCTTTATATTACGTACGCACTCTTAATTTGCATGCGTTGCGTTTCTCAGCGGAAACAACAATCCAAGAAGAAGAACAACAAATAGCGGTAACAACGGCGCATCGCATTTTTAGCTGATTTCAAGTTTTCATTTAGGTTCGCAGTACCCACTTTGCATGTAATTTATCGCAAAATGGCTACGTTTGTTGTGTTCCTGACGTGATTTGCCAATTTAAGTAAAACACCTAAAACGGGCGGGCAAGTGGGCACCAGCTATAGACGAGACCACATCATGTTCTAAGCTCACTCTTAAGGTAATTGATTCGCTTTCCTTTTGATTTTATAAGCATTTTCAACGGGCATACTATAAGAGGAGATTAGCCTTAAGTTTAACTGATGCGCATGGCAATGAATGTATTCTGCAGACCTGTAGGTACTTCTGTTTTATGATGGATTGAACGCCATTTTTCGACCCAGACATAGCATTAGTCCCATCGTATGTTTGAGCAATCAATTTATGTTCACAGCCTAGCAGATGTCGATCAAGTTCTGGCAATATGCATGGAGATAAGTTATCTGCTTTGTGCCCTATAGGATTCACAAAACCCCAGTACCTTTCCACTGGCTTATGGTTTACCAGATATCTAGACAATTACCATTTGATACTTGGATGCTACGTCGGTGGTTTCAGCTGCTATGACATAAAAATAGCGAGTCTTTTATTTCTTTCGATATCTCCTCATGACAGACTGCAAGCATGCATGGCAAAATCTCATTTTGAATCATTTTTGACGTTCCCTTAAACACTGTTGCATTTTCCAAATGTTTTTTCAGAACACAGTCTAGCTCTGCACTGAAATTTATCAGTCCACGAAAAATACCAGGGTTACTTGAAGTCGCTGACTCATCATGTCCTCGAAGAGCAAACCCAAAGGCCCCACAAAACCTAATTCACTTGATAAAAAATGTTTAAAACATATCTATTTTGAGCCACTTTCTGATTGTGTTCTTCAATTGCTCTCCGATATGCACTGTCCATCTGTTTTACTATATTTACATTGCCAAACATAACAGGACTGACAGTATTTTTCATGTGCAACTTTGACGCTACATGTTTTTTGGCGCGGTCATGAAGATGTTGCAAATCATTCACGCCATGCTTTGTCCATGCATCTTCACCACCAAACAAAACGCAAGGAAAGAAAAACAGGGCGTTTTTAATATCACAACCACACATCCAATCATATTTTTCATATACATCGCTGTTAAAATTCCTGTTAAAGCTTCTTGCTTTTGTTTGAACTACCTGAGTGTTTTTTTAGTTATGGTGTGGGCCTGCCAATGCGTTTAATTTCATTCTTTTCCTCCAAGTTTAGCTTTGAAAACGGTTGCGTTAAAAGGGACTGAACGGAATTCATTGTTTCTCCTTATAGCAGCGTTTACCTGTATTTAACTAAATAAACCACTTTGATCCATAAATTAAAACCCGATACACACAACACGGCACAAACCATGTGGCATACAGGCTAATGGCTAATGATCGAGATGCAGTTCAGTAGATAGAAGACCGGAAGTGAGGTAAACATTTACTGTGAATTCAATAGATGGCTCTGTGTACGGGACGAAACGAAAAGTATCTTTTCTGTTGATCATCCCATTCTATGCTCTCTGACTACTAGTTTAACCAACAACATGCAGCTTATGCCCCGCACTTCCCCACCATACACCTAGGCGCTCCCTTGGTTCGTCATTCCCTATAATTCACCATTATACCAATGTGGGTTGCAGCCGGTAGTGCACTACTTGGCACCTGCAAACAATACAACCCTTGCCGAAGTCCACTCCACAAGATCATGTCAGAATGATAACCGAAATGTAAGAATCGTATATGTTATTTACATTAAAGGGAGAGCCAGGATTTTGGTTGTAGCGCAAACGTGCTACCATATTAAGAAGCCGTCCCTGAGTATGTTACACCTACATCAAAATGATCCTCGCAACAATACATTGTAATGCATTGTAGATTGCTCCGAGATATCCTTACGGTTCTTCGCCATGGTAAAATCCTTATCTTCCTAATTTCAGGATTTTTGGTTCGTGGATAACCTATTTGTTGAAGGTATGTGATGTATTGGTTCACAGAGGAACTATACCCGAGTTGTAGCATTTTTGCTTCAGCATCTAGTCGGAATTCATGTTGATCCCGAAACCAAAATATTCTGCTGCGTATGCTATTAAACACTGAATTTATGTACATCTTAGACTAGCGGTTCCCAAACTGTGGGTCGCGACCCTCAAGGGGACCGCGGTATTCTATCTGAGGGTCGCAGTGGGTATTTGGAATTATTAATAAATCATTTTTATTGTTAATCATCATTATAACAATGGGGAACATGGAATTTAGTCACCTGTTATATATTACATTTAAACAGAATCATGTTTTTATTTAAGAAGCATATTAATACTACAATTTCACAGTATATGCACATGAACGATTTTAGGTAAACTATTAATTATTGCACTGCACATTAGGATGATTAGTGATAAGTATGAGCCTGTTTGCTATTAATTAATCCTTCAATGTCTGGCTGTATATTAGTTGCACACGTTATCTATTCTTAGATGTAGTCTTGATGTTCATCATTGACGAAAATCGAATTTCGCAGATATAAGCACGTTTAGTGCAGCAGACACCAGGGTATTCTGTTCTTCTTGCTAGCCAGAACTGATACACATCTTCCTTCTGGAAAGTCAGTTTTAAACTTTGGTCTGTGGAAAACTCAATTAATTTATCCTTTAACTTCGCACTTAAGTTGTTAAACTGTGCGCGAAAACTTGCAAATTAATGATAATGATTAAGCAGCGAAGTGAATGGAGGGGTCGCCAATAATTTCATTATCGAAAAGGCGGTCGTGTGCAAGAAGTTTGGAAACCGCTGCCTTAGACTAAAATAAAAGGTAAATAAACACAGTTTGTATTCGTTTTATATTCGTACAACGTGTTTAATTATTTCTTCTCGGGAGCGCGAACATAGACGATGTCGTTAGCCCAATAGGGATGCGTTATTGCCTCACGTGAGCTCTTTGCAGATTAAATTGTAATTCAATCATTTTAAGTTATTGAAAAGGTAGAATCAGACGACTGAAGAATTCAATGCCATAGCCGGGATTTGAACCACGGATCTCCCGGTATCCGTCCGGTTGCTCTAACCACTGAGCTACCATGGCAACATGCCGACACGACATTAAATTCTCCAACTGATTCGCATTTTACCGGTAAACCACAAGGAGATCTCAAATTGTATTGAGATGACATACCCCAATGGCGACTTACAGTCATAGTAAGTACTTTTAAGTTCCGGGCTTTATAGTTTCAACCACTATTAGGTCAATTAAATCTCCATTCCAACCCTACCCAACACACGGCTTGTGTGAAAGAACAATTAATTCCATATTTACTTATTTTTGCTTCCTAATATCATTTTCGGATTCTACGTGAAATTTTCAATCAGAAGCTCACATGTGAGCACAATCGCATTGTCGTGCATGTTCCCAATTGTGAATATTGGGACTATATAGTGACAAAATCATTATACTAGTGTATTATAATTTTCAATTATTGCCCAATACCTATCTATTATCAATTTTATTCATCCGCCTCGTGTCCATCTTTTCGTAGCAAAGCTGGTACATGAGCAGAGGAAAAATACTTCCTCAAATTGTTGGTGCCTAAGGTGATCTACAGGTGGAAGGGGTATAGATGTCTTCTGTTAAACCAGAGATAGGCCTAGATTATTTAACTGAAAAAGTATTAACTACTTTTGTTCTTTCAAAGATATGCAAAACGCTCTGAAATGCAGGTGTGTGGAGAGTCATGCTTGACAGTTAAGGTCAGACTCACCGCAGAGTAAAATGTGCGCTGTCTCCGATAGCGCTGTGGATTGCCTACACTGCCTACAGCATTACGGGAACTATATTAACTTTCCTAGTGGTGTTTAATTCCTGTACCAAGGTATGGTTTTTTTATTTCAAAGAAATATTTAATGAAAGCAGCTAATGGAACAAAATCAGTAAAAGAGAATCTTTTAACTAAAAGCTTATGCCTTGATTTTCCAGTAACAAGTGTGATATTACAAATACTAATTTAGTTCGCTATTGTTTAAGGGGACAAGGTAGTCTGAACACATGGAAATTAACCTTAAGTGTGTTAAATTACCACTGCTCTTAAAGTTCTCAGTGGTTTTTCCTGAAATTTTTGTGAATTACCCTATAAATCGTGACAATTATTTCAAGTGGCTGTTAGCATTGATATCCTGTGTAGTTGAGTCCGTAAAAATTATTTCATTCAGCAGAAAATTAATAAAATTTACTCTTAAAACTAATGAATTCATGTACCTTTTTCTCTGATACTACTTGAAATACAGAATCGCACTTTTGCATTCTGGTTCCTTGTATAATCAGCTATCTTCTGAACCTCAATTATGTAGTTAGGTATATCAGTTCACTAGAAATTGAAAAAAAAATTAATTGCAAAGTAAAAATGTGAAAAATTTGCAATGTTGTTGCTTTCTTAATATCACTAATATACATTATAAAATTATGATTGTGGTTCAGAAAGTTTAACTGTGTGTTGTGTATATGTACTGATAATTTCAGCTCTACCTTTCATACTTTCTGAGAAAAAGGTACATAAGTATTCAAAAATGTTGTTTTGAAAAAACTGAATTTAAAAGTTTAAACGTTAAAATTCTGACAAACTTTAGTATATTCCAGGATCATAATCATCTGCACCTTCATTCCTGGATTACTGCAGCTTTTTTTAATGCCTTCTCTTGGTCCTGACCTAATTTGTTAATTGCCGAACTGCTCGCTGGACATCATTCGTTGTTGAAAGATACAAAAATGTTCTAAAATGGGGCGTTGCTTGACAGCTTTAAAGGAATGCAGACTAGCATTTAAATTGTAAAAACCTCTTAACCCCCAAAAGTATATATTTTATCTGAAACCGGAAATAATAGAAATGTTATTGGTGCCTAAAACAAAAAGATGCGATTTTTGACCATTTGAGAGTACCTTGTCCCCTTAATAAGTTACCTTTTTTATGTATTTCATGTTTTGTAGGTATCTCTAATTGTACGGAGTACCCTCCCCCAACGAATATGAATTTTTCTAATTCAGGAATAGTTATAGAAAACAGCCATTATTGTTTATATTTTATTTGGTATTTTCTAGCATAAATTAAATTAATCATTCTCGAAATCTAAATTTAAATCATGTTTACAGTACAGTGTGTCCGTAAAAGACATGGTGCGCTTTTGACCGGTCACCGGTCAGCTCTCCGCGGAAATAAGCTTAGAGTAGTGAAGGTTATTCCATCAAGCTGGGTAACTTTCTCCTGTGTATCTCGTTGTGAGGAGGTGATTTTTGCTTGGTTGCGTATTGAACACTGCAAATTTTACTCGCGGTTACCTTTTTAAGGGCGACCCTGCTCCTCTTTGTCCGCTGTGTAGTGAAAGTCTTGTCATTCCGTCATGTATTGCTGGAGTGTATTTCTCTAGCACATTTTCGGGGCGTCTGTGCAACTGCCGGACAGGCTTACAGGGGTCTTAGCCGACAATAAGGAAATTCGGATTTGTACACATTGCTATAAAGTTTTTGTACCTCTCGGCTTAGTTTTGTATATTCATCTTCATCTCTGGCTTTTGCTATGCTTTTTATGTTGACCTTTATCTCTGGCCTTTGGCATGATATTTTATATTGATCTTTATCTCTGGCGTTTGTCATGATCTGTTTTCCTAAGGGCACTAATGGCCTTGAAGTTGAACGTCTTTAAACGTATATCAATCAATCTATCTCAGAAATGTCTTATTCTTACGCATCTTCATTCTCTTACAGTATTGGCTGACTTTCATCCCATCAATTATAATTCCAAGATGTACAACGACTTTTCCTAATTCTTTCGTCTTTATCGTGCTATCTCTTTCTTTTCGTAACGGTTTGCGAATAAAAGAAAAGAATCTTTGTACTCATCGCGTTTTTCACAAAGAACCTGCGACTGCAAGCGCGTCGCAAAACTCGACTTTGAGTCTCTATAACACCTTATTAGCTTCTAAAATCCTGTCTTCGGACAGTTCTTGCACATTGAGTTGTAAAAATCTAGCTCTAGAATAATCTCTTACATCACTATTTATGCGCTCTCGGTATTAATCTTACCATGATTACATTACTCTTTCCAAGCTACTTAAGCTGATACGAAAGTAAGGTATATACATACGTTATTTCCTTTGAACGGTTGTTAATTAATGCTAATAATGATTGTTTCGGTCTCAGTTGGAATGCTCTCTTGAACTTAGAAAAGCGAAGGGAAGATTAGATTAGATTGGATTGTATTCTGTGAGTTCACTAGCAGCCATAAAGGCTTGTGAACATAGAACATGTCAAGGAAATGTACAAAAATTACATATAATCATAAATATTACACAGAATATAGAACATTTGAAATAAAATAGACACATACTATATGCGTGTCAAGGAAATGTACAATAAAGTTACATATATACATAAATATTACATAGTATACAGAACATTTAAAATAAAATAAAGACCTATTATATACAAAATGAAACAAATCAAGTGTAATTTTGTACAGAGTCGAATACCTTCTTGCCGTTATAAGGTTAACATACGTATAGGCAAGAACAGTTATTTTAACATTCACTAGGCTTGTACCTTTGCGCGTCTCATCATTTTGTTCTATTTGATTTGTAATGCATAGCATTTACTGTCAGTTCTTAATTACATTTAAATAGTTTCATTAATTCTAGAGCAGGCATCAAATACAACTGGCAATTGTCATTAATATTTACTAATACTACTTACGACTTATATATGTATTATCATCAGGATAATTTGTCATTCAGATAATCTTGTACAGAATAATATGCTTTTGAGCATAGGTACTCCTTAACAGCAGTTTTAAAGACACTGAAATTGTCAGCTTTTCTCTTAAGATCATTAGGGAGAGTATTAAATATCTTTATGGTCTCGTAATATGCACCTTCTGGAAGCAAGAAAGCTTTGCACTGGGATGATGAATGTTACCCTTTTGTCTACCGTTTATCTCATGAATTTCCATGTTTGTAATAAATGTGGTTCGATTGCATACATAGAATTTTAAGATTGAAAATATATACATGCAAGGTAGGGTTAACATCTTCAGTCTTCTAAAAAGATGTTTGCAAGAGTGTCTACTATGTGTGCTGGAAATGATTCTTATAACCTTCCTTTGCATGAGGAATATTCGTTTACTTTCTACCGAGTTTCCCCAAAATAATATTCCATATTCAATAATAGAGTTAAAATATGCATAGTATACTAATTTAAGTGTATCTATAGAACTGACATTTACCAGTGCTCGGATAGCATAACAGGCAGAACTGAGTTTGGGTAAGATATGCGTAATGTGAACTTTCCTAGTATTTCCAAGCTACTTAAGCTGATAAGAAAGTTAGGTGTATACATTCGTTATTTTACTTTGAACGGTTGTTAATTAATGCTATTAATGATTGTTTCGTCTCAGTTGGAATGCTCTCTTGAACTTATAACAGCGAAGGGAATTCCTAGTCTTTCCAAGCTACTTAAGCTGATAAGAAAGTTAGGTATATACATACGTTATTTCCTTTGAACGGTTGTTAATTAATGCTAATAATGATTGTTTATTAATTTATAAATAATTTTGGCATGATGGCCTAAGGTTTCGGTCTCGGTTGGAATGCTGTCTTGAACTTAGAACATCAAAGGGAGTTCCTAGTCTTTCCAAGCTAATTAAGCTGATAAGAAAGTTAGGTATATACATACGTTATTTCCTTTGAACGGTTGTTAATTAATGCTAATAATGATTGTTTATTAATTTATAAATAATTTTGGCATGATGGCCTAAGGTTTCGGTCTCGGTTGGAATGCTGTCTTGAACTTAGAACATCAAAGGGAGTTCCTAGTCTTTCCAAGCTAATTAAGCTGATAAGAAAGTTAGGTATATACATACGTTATTTCCTTTGAACGGTTGTTAATTAATGCTAATAATGATTGTTTATTAATTTATAAATAATTTTGGCATGATGGCCTAAGGTTTCGGTCTCGGTTGGAATGCTGTCTTGAACTTAGAACAGCGAAGGGAATTCCTAGTCTTTCCAAGCTAATTAAGCTGATAAGAAAGTTAGGTATATACATACGTTATTTCCTTTGAACGGTTGTTAATTAATGCTAATAATGATTGTTTATTAATTTATAAATAATTTGGCATGATGGCCTAAGGTTTCGGTCTCAGTTGGAATGCTGTCTTGAACTTAGAAAAGCGAAGGGAAGATTAGATTAGATTGGATTGTATTCTGTGAGTTCACCAGCAGACATAAAGGCTTGTGAACATAGAACATGTCAAGGAAATGTACAAAAATTACATATAAACATAAATATTACACAGAATATAGACCATTTGAAATAAAATAGTCACATACTATATGCGTGTCAAGGAAATGTACAATAAAGTTACATATATACATAAATATTACATAGTATACAGAACATTTAAAATAAAATAGACATATTATACACAAAATGAAACAAATCAAGTGTAATTTTGTACAGAGTCGAATACCTCCTTGCCGTTATAAGGTTAACATACGTATAGGCAAGAACAGTTATTTTAACATTCACTAGGCTTGTACCTTTGCTCGTCTCATCATTTTGTTCTGTTTGATTTGTAATGCATAGCATTTACTGTAGTTGTTAATATACATACATTTAAATAGCTTCATTAATTCTAGAGCAGGCATCAAATATAGGTAACTGGCAATTGTCATTAATATTTACTAATACTACTTACGACTTATATATGTATTATCATCAGGATAATTTGTCATTCAGTTAATCTTGTACAGAATAATATGCTTTTGAGCATAGGTACTCTTTAACAGCAGTTTTAAAGACACTGAAATTGTCAGCTTTTCTCTTAAGATCATTAGGGAGAGTATTAAATATTTTTATGGTCTCATAATATACACCTTCTGGAAGCAAGAAAGCTTTGCACTGGGATGATGAATGTTACCCTTTTGTCTACTGTTTATCTCATGAATTTCCATGTTTGTATGGTTGCGCGCTGAGGCCCACTGTCACCTTGGGCTAACGTCGATGCCGAAGACTGAGACCCCTTCTTCAGTCTTTAGATCGCCTTTTTTAGAAGTACGGGCGCTGTGCTGTGCTGTGCGTCAGATGGCAGGTTGAGGGCAACCCGATGGTGTGCTTAGGCGTGTACCTTCCCTAATTAGGGCTTTACCACGTAGTGACGGGATATGGGGGTTACAGGATGGCGGTTGTTCTTTAGGTAGGGGGAGAGAAAGGAGGTAACAAAGTTTGTTCCTCAACGGTAGCCGGTCATGGTGCAACTACCCTTGTGCACCGCTGGTGGTATGAATTTTGTAATTATAAACATGTTGGGATTTTAATTTTGAAGTCCAAGCTACTCTTGAATGGATTGTATTGGAGTTCAGCTTTAGCTGCTGTTGGAATTACTCCGCTGTTACCGGATATGCCCGCAAGCCATGCGGGGAAGCCGGTGATGCCTCAAGCGGCGTGTTCTGGGGTCATAATCCCCAAGAGACCTAACTAGGGCGCTCTGATGGTATGGCAACTGGTCGTAAAATTTTGCGGCCCGGCGCCTAATTTCATCCTCCACGTAAGGAAGAGATGAGGCTTCGTGAAGCAAATTCGGGGATTTTCATTTTATCTTTACCGATGGATCTAAGACTGATGCTGGAGTTGGATGTGCCTTTGTTTTTGGTCAGTGTAGTTTTACGTTTCGTTTACCTGGACAATGTTCAATTTTTACCGCCGAACTTTTTAGCATTTATCAATCTCTTTTATACATTCAGCGGCACGACTTGCGGCACTGTGTTATTTGTACGGACTCTCTGAGTACCCTTCAGAGTATTAACGCGCCCTACCATTACCACCCACTCGTGCAGCGCATACATGACCTGCTCCACTCGCTTGGTGTCTCTGGCATCAGCGTCTCCTTCATGTGGATTCCAGGTCATGTGGGCATCTCAGGTAATGAGTCTGCCGATGCCGCTGCCAAATCGGCGATTTTATTACCCAGTTGTTTTTCTTCTGTTGTTCCCTCCACAGATTTGTTTGTTATTTTACGTAGCCGCATCCTCTCGGTTTGGAGGGGATGAGTGGACGGCCCTCCGAGGGAAAAAGTTACGGGAGGTTAAGCCTCTCCCGTTAATCTGGGGTACCTCTTCTCGTTCGTGTCGTCGGGAAGAGGTAATTTTAGCTCGCTTACGAATCGGACATTGTCTTTTTAGCCATAGATACTTGCTCAGTGGTGACCCCGCACCACTCTGTGAGCAGTGTGATGCACCCTTAACGGTGCATATTTTAGCGGTCTAGTTTTAGCTCCTTTGCGCGTTCGTGTTGGTCTGCCTGTTGGCCTAGCCAACGTTTTGGCAGGCGACGCGCGTGCTGTAGAGTGTCTTTTACGTTTTATCAATGACATTGGATTTACCAGACGCATTTGATGCGCTGAGCATCTTTTGACTGTGTGATTTTATCGTGTTTTTTAGTGGGGCATCTCCTCCCCAGTGGACATCTGGCGCTCGTGTCTCTGACATTCTACAGTTCTTGACACGTTTTTTTACTCTTTTATTGACCATGGTTTTAGTGTGTTCGTTTTTGGTATTTGGTGTTTTGTTTTTTACCTTTTGGACTCGTGGGTTTGCGTCCCGTTTTTTAATTATGCGGTTTTTTATCGGACTTTTATTTTTGGACAGTGCATTTTATACTTTGTAAGGGCGCTGATGACCTTAGCTGTTTAGCGCCCTTAAACCGCATCTCATCATCATCATCATCATCATCATCATCATCATCATCCATGTTTGTAATAAACGTGGTTCGATTGCATACATAGAATTTTAAGATTGAAAATATATACATGTAAGGTAGGGTTAATATCTTCAGTCTTCTAAAAAGATGTTTGCAAGAGTGTCTGCTATGTGTGCTGGAAATTATTCTTATAACCTTCTTTTGCATGAGGAATATTCGTTTACTTTCTACCGAGTTTCCCCAAAATAATATTCCATATTCAAGAATAGAGTTAAGATATGCATAGTATACTAATTTAAGTGTATCTATAGAACTGACATTTACCAGTGCTCGGATAGCATAACAGGCAGAACTGAGTTTGGGTAAGATATACGTAATGTGAACTTTCCTAGTCTTTCCAATCTACTTAAGCTGATAAGAAAGTTAGGTATATACACATACGTTATTTCCTTTGAACGGTTGTTAATTAATGCTAATAATGATTGTTTATTAATTTATAAATAATTTCGGCATGATGATCTAAAGTTTCGGTCTCAGCTGGAATGCTGTCTTGAACTTAGAAAAGCGAAGGGAATTCCTAGAGGTGCTTCCTTCTATGATTTGCATAATAGAGAGTATTGAGTTATGCCTACTCAAAATGGGACAAAACAGAAAAAAGGAACAAGAGCGTCGTGTTAGTGTATTCATAGTGCATTAGCTAAAAGGGGGAAGCTATCGGTGTCCTTAATACATAGGAAAACATTGCGTAAAAGATTGTAGAGTAGAAAGGCAGTGCCAAACTAAGCATTTTGAGGTTAGGAGCAAGGAGTCGCAGATGCAGTATGACGACAGGAGCTGTGCATAAACATAATTGAAATAAGACTAACGTAACATCATTTGTCAGTAAATAAAAAAAGTAGCTCATAAAACAAGTTTGTACGTAAGTCTCAACTAATGAGTATTGGTACACAAAGAGAAACTAACCATTACACGCGCATACTGTTTGTACTCAACAAGATGGGGTTCAGTATTGCCGTATCATCCAGTAGACTTCCAACACAAATGCGGCACTGAACATAAGACACAAAATAGGGACGTGTCGTGAAGTGTGTGTTGATGTATCTGACATACCACAAACAGGTTACACAATCGAAGACTTGACGGAGTAATGTTAATGTTAATGTTTACTGTGCATTTAGCACAGTAAAAGAAAGAAGAAAAAAAAGGTTAAAAAAGGCGGAGTAAAAAAGGATTTTGCAATTAAATTAGGTATAAACAACCATTCATGGCTTTATTTAGCATACTTTAAGCTCTAATAACTAAAATTTTAGTACATCTAACTTAAATTTTGTGGAAGTAGATAGAAATTGCAGCTGTGAATGTGAATGAAATTGTCGTCCTCCGTGTTGTAGTGGTTACCATGCTAGCTTCTAGTTCCCGAGGTCGCGGGTTCAAACCCGGATTTTTTTCGGGCGTAAAAATCCTTAGCGTGGCTTCCTTCGGAAGGGACGTAAAGCCGGTGGTCCCGTGTCGTATATTTACGGCACGTCAAGGAACCTCAAACTGTAGCAAAACTACCGGTCGCCCAATATAGAATGGGACGCTAAAGGTGGGTTTTCCTAGCGGAGCACCTATTGTTGCGCGTGTAACTTAAAACGCCAACCTTGAACGCATACGTAATGCGCTGCGTATTGTGTTTTCCTACAAACGGATGTCGCTGTAACTCTCCAGTTGTGAACGGATTAAAAAATGAGTTGTGTTTCAAAACAGAAAAAACTGCGCTTATTGTGGTTGTTAGAAGACTGAAGATATATAAGATGAAATTGATTACGTAGTTGATCATTATTGCATTAGGAAGTCTGTTGGTGAAGTGTTTTCTCATAGAGAAGACGAGGGAATTTTTAAAATACTAATTGAGAAATATCTATTAGAAGACAATATGAATTTAAAGTAGACTTCAGATTCACCGCAGAACTGTTTAGTTTCCTGGTTAACCTAATTCAAGATGATTTGTGTACAAAACCATGCAATCGAGTGAAAATGCCCATTTCACCAGCAGAAAAACTTGCCCCAACTCTGAGTATGTATTAGGAAGGAAAGTTGCATTTTTTAATTATTAAGAATTTAATGAAAAACTGGTTTGTTTATTTCTTACACTGGTACACAAACATTTTAAGTACTGAAATTACACAAATTATCGTAGCTTTATTTATTGTTGGCCATGGTGCCAGATGAGTAATGAGGGTTCCCCAGTGTTGCAGTATGTTGTTTTGTCTTCATTGTTGGCCACGCCACGCCAGAAGAGTAAGATGGTTCACCAGTGCTGTCGTATGTTGTGTCTTCATTGTTAGCCGTAGCGCCAAATGATAAAATGAGCGTTCGCCAGTGTTGCAGTATGTTGTTTTATCTTCATTGTTGGTCGTGGTGCCAGATGAGGGCTCATCAGTGCTGCAATATGTTGTGTCCTCGTTGAATGTAGAAATACTTAGTACAGATTGGATCTCAAGACTGCGAATTTCTATTTGAGTGACAACGTTAAATATCTTCATTTTTGCTTCACTTCTGTCTTCAGGTTCAAACTTTTTAACAATCGCTGCCGTCATGAAGAAGAAGAGATCGATTTCATCCTCGGGTTGAGAATGCATATTTTTTTCAAAGTATTTTCTGGTTTCTAGTCGCTCTTCTTTTCTTTCATTAATTAACTTCAAAAAGTTATCTTTTCTGACTTTTTTATTTTTCAGTTCAGGCATTTGGCAATTGAAACGTTGTGGTGAATCGTCTCTTTTTCTTTTCTCTTGCTTTTCGGGTTCCTGTCCTGTATTTGTAGCATAAGAATCATGAATTATTATCGTATCAGCGGTTGCTTCGTAACCAAGACCACTAATAGTTTCTTCCACGTCTCATTTCTGGTTCCATTTTCAGTTTGGGTGTTACAAAAACTGTCTCGTTCATCTTCTTCATCAGGAATCTTAGTCTATCCCAGTAAGTTGCTCTTTTCTTTGTAGCTGCCAACCCTGTACCTGCATTCTTTTCTTGTTTTCTCTGTCTCTTGTAATGTTCTGTGATACTTTTCCATCTCATTTTGCACTGTCCATCTAAAAAAAAGAGAAACCATCCAGAATGAGGGTTTTCATTTTAAAATAAGACAATTGTTTATATATTAGTTGTTGTTTGGGGGAAACGTTTCAAGTTTTTGTTTCTTTTCAGATTTCTTGCAACAGGAGAGTCTTTTCGTTCATTGGCATATACCGAATATCTCCCACTACCATCTCCATAATCGTACCAGAAGTACTTAAGGCACTCAAAGAGAAGCTATTATCCAGGTTTTTACCTCCCCCTGGTCAAATTGACTGGGAGGAAAAGGCGAATGAATTCCGGACGTGATGGAATTTTCCAAATGCTGTCGCAGCAATTGATGGGAAGCATGTAAGAATTGTTGCACCTGACAATACAGGGACTTTATACTACAATTACAAAATTTATTTTTCAATAGTCCTTATTGCTATGATAGAAGCTAACTACAAGTTTGTTGTCGATGTCGGCTCCTATGGTAAGGAAGGGGATGCTGGGATCTTTAATAAATCTGAAATGGTTCGTCTAGTAAACATTGGATTAATATTCCCATCACCAAGTTGCTTACCGCAATCAAACGTTTTGTTGCCTCATGTCATACTAGGTGACGAGGCCTTCAGATTGGATGAACATATAATGAAACTATACTGTAAACGACAAGCACTGGAAGATGAAGAAAAAAGGCACTTTAATTATCAATTGAGTAAAGCCAGAAGGGTATCTGAAAACGTATTTGGCATAATGTGTTCTACATTCAGAATATTTTTCACTTTTATAAACATCAAGCCGGAGCATGGACCTAATAATTTTAGTATGCTGCTGTCTCCATAATTAACTTAGGCATGACCATCTTTCTAAACACCCAAATGATGAAGAAATACAAGATATAACATATGAACTATCAACGAATAATGAAATTCCCTTGGCTGGGGTTGGTGGTTTTACAAGATCTGAAGGATTTAAAGCCAGAAGCCGTTTTGCTGAATATTTCAAAATTAGAGCCTCGAATAAGAGGAACAAGAACAGGACAGTAAACAGCACTCATTATTAATGGCACATTTTCTTTTTAATTATTTTGTTGCCCCTTCATATTGTAAGTTATTATCCTACTTAAAAATTGCATCAATTTTCATAAGATAACTGATAGAAAATAACATGCACCTGATTTGTAAAATAAACCCTACCTGTTTTCTTCACCATTTTCCCAATCCCTTTAAAGTGTTTTTGATGTCTGCATCCGCCATATTACAACAAAATAGAATGTCCAGCAACCAATTCAAGTAGCTGTTCGTCTTCTGCAGCTGAAAATCGAACAGTAGTTGTCATTATGTAACGTGCACGATGTGTATCAAATACAACTCCGTTTCTATCACGCAGCGCACTAGACTCCTCTCGATGCAGTAGGTCTGTCGCGCCAGGCGCATTATGCTGGCGCAAAACGAATTGCGTAATTTAGGAAAACATTTTAATTAATTTTCATTGTTTAAGTCTGCTGCGTATTGCGCTCATGTTACGTTGCACGCGGCGTAGAATGTGTGTTGCTAGGAAAACCTACCTTAAGGACCACGGCAGTTAAAAAGCCTCCATAAATAAAACTCATTTAATTTTTTAATGAAATTTAACATCCGAGGAAAGGAGATCTAAGATATTCAGGAGAGGCTATTTCAAAAGGCGGCTTTCAAAACATCCGATGAGAGGTTTACGGTAACTTGAAAATTTCCTTAGAGTTACTTAAATTTGTCTTTATTAATGAAAAATCTTAAATTTTGTCAAAAAATGAAATTTTTCCACCATATAATCCCTCTAATGAAAACGTTGAGGTTAGGGGTGCATGTTATGCTGAGAATTATAAAATTTCAAAACATTTGGGCCATTTGCACACATAGTAATTTGCAGCTATGCACAATTTTCAACTCTTGGGAAGTACAAATACTAAAATTCATTAAAATGCGATTACATTTTTTTATCTTCAGTGACAAATGAAATAGCTTGTGTGTAGCTTTTATATCAAGATTTTGGCGGTCCATTTAATAGTCGCCATAATAAAGCCCGAATTGTTCATTACCCTTGAAACGACCATATCTAATCGTTCTCAAGTATCCTTCAGCAGTAAACAACATGTACTCCTGCACGTAGCCTTGGTTTCACTACAAGATAATTTCAGAGAAGTTGTCGAATCACGTTTGCGATTCTTTAGTTCACGGACTTAAGATTCAGTTTTTCATTTCTTAGTGTTAATAATCGGATAAGAGATTGAGGGCTAGGTACATCAAAATCTGTTAATATCTACCGTCAGCAAATGGCTGTAAAATGTTTGTTTATTAGGTAATTCGAAATACTGATGCACCAAAGTTTAAGACCTTTTATTGACCGTTTGCTTACCTAACACGCGGTATCTATGGTGCAAACTCGCTCAAGAGCGAAAGAAACGCGCTTTCATCTAGTTTCGACAATCGATTTGTTTTGTGATTCTGTGGATTGCTGACTGTCTAACTGGAAGCTTAGAATTGTGGTTATGGAATTAAAAATGGAGCCTATGAAATAAAGGCAAAGAATCCCAAATTTTACCATTCGAACGATATACTCCCGTATGTATCAATCACTCGCAATCACTACCCCCATATAACACACAGATATTTAATATTATTCAATTTATTTTCTTTATATAATTTCTACCACATTTCTGACACGTTGCAACAAAAATTCTCAAGATTTATAATCTTTTGTAACATGTTAACAGTCTTCATTGTGAAGAGTTATTACTCTAAGGAATTATTATGGATGTATTTCCGCTGCCAACATTGGGGATAAAAAGTAGTGGAATTGGGAGTGCAGCCAACATCTGAAAAGAGAAATAAAGTGGGGGGAAGAACAGTGGTTACCCAAAGCACGCTTGCTTTGCTCGCGTGCGTATCTTAACGATATTTATGATTCATTATATAAGTTTAGGTTTCTGACTCACAGGAGGTTATGTTAGGTTTAGTTTTTTTTTTAATATAAGGTTTGGTTTCTGATTCACTTGAGGTTAGGTTTAGTTATTTTTATATAAGCTTAGGTTCTGATTCACGGGAAGTTAAGTTAGGTTTATTTTATTTATATAAGCTTAGGTTTCTGATTCCCGCCAATGTTAACGTATACATTGTTAACACGACTTTCGCAGCGTTTTCAAATGTAGGTGGCACTGACTTAGCGACACTCTTTTATCCAATTTCAGCTCAAAATGGCTGCCTTTCTACTATATAAGTGTGGTCGCTTAAAAGGGTGGGTAGGTGGGCCACACCACTTCATTCGAACAACATCTAGTAATTCACTCCTTCCTTATCTTGGATTACTTTACATGCATCTTTTTATTGGATTTAGTATTTACTACAAAACAGCAATTGATGGTTATGCTAGTGTTTGGCATTCAAACAAGAATTGCTTATTATTGATCTTGTTTTAAAATACAAGAACATCACGGGGGGGGGGGAAGCCGACCCCCTCAGGGGCTCACCTTATGTGAGTACGGGTTTTTGGCGCACCCGGGGGTTCCCGAGCCAAGCATCGCCACATTCATCCCCTCACCCCCATCCGGTCTAGGTGGGTTCTTCAAGTGACCGGTGGACCCAAGGTAGGCTCTCGTGCGTTCTTTACATTCCATTCATACCGCACCTCACCATCGTTTCTTTCTTCTCTTGTCACTTTCCGACCATTTCGCAACACGACATTCACACAACTCTTTTTCTTCCTGGCCGGCCTACCTTGCGTGCGAAACGCCCACACAGTTTTAGTTTCTTTTATCTTTTTATTTAAATCCTCCGTGGACACAGCCTGACGGATACCCGCGCACTGGTGCGCAGCTGGGTGAGTGGGTAATGGCGTCATCCCCACCACCCGGGGTCGTCATGTAGGGTTGTTGTTCGTATCCGCTGTTCAACTGCAGTCCCGCGGGGGGGAGGGGCCATTGCATGAGCTGCTGACTTCCGACGGCGATTGGGTCCCTCTGTCTATGTTCTGGGAGGTGTGACCCTAGGGTGAGATAGGTATAGATAGGCCACTCACCCAAGCCGGGGTAACGCCCGGGAAGTCAGAGCCCGAGGTCGGAGACGGTTGCAATGGTGGAGGATTTTTTTCGCTATGGAGCACCCTTTCTCCATTATAAACAACAAGCGCCGAAATGTTTTAGTAACAGAAGTAGCACCGCCAACAGCTGGTTGTTACTTACTGATTACCCGTACAGAGGAAGGACAATCATTCGAGAAGGTGAACCCTTTTATCATCCAGAAGGGCATTGACTCAATTGCTGGTCCGGTTCTTTCCTGCACTCGGCTTCGTAATGGTTCGTTGTTAGTGCAAAGTAAATCCGAGGCACAAAGTAAGTCCTTGTTGAGCGCCACGCTTCTCCACGGTTATCCTATCCGTGTTGAGAAGCACCGCACCTTGAATTCTTGTCGAGGCGTTGTCACCACGCATAGCCTCGATGGCATATCGGACGAGGACCTGGTCGAATATCTTGCAGACCAGAAGGTGACAGTGGTTCATCGAGTGCAGGCCAAACGCGACGGCGTATTGGTACCCACTCGTACCCTGTTTCTAACATTTGATGGCGTCGATCTGCCCACGAGCATCTCCGCAGGGTACGAACACATTTCTGTGAGGCCTTATATTCCTAGACCTCTGCGTTGTTTTAAGTGCCAACGTTCTGGGCATACGCAAGTCTCATGTAAGAGTGCCGCTAACATCTGTGCAACATGTAGCCAGCCCTCACACGAAGGTGCCTGTTCAACAGCCCCCGTCTGCGTTAATTGTAAAGGGTCACATTCTGCTTCGTTTGCCGACTGTCCGCAGTATTTGGACGAGAAGGCGATCCAGGAGATCCGGGTAAAGGAGAAACTCTCCTTCGCCGAAGCCCGGAGGCGTTTCCATGCGCGCCAACCTTCACTCCTGCGATCTGGCACATTTAGTTCTGTTGTTGCCTCGCCAGTACCACGAGTAGATGCCGAAACTCAGACCTGGACCTTGACTGGATTAACCGCCACTACCATCCGGCCGTCTATTAAAGCTACTGTTACCAAGCCCTATAAACCTGGTCCAAAGTCAATGAAGTCGCAAGCCGCTGAAAAGAAGCCCAAACAGAAACTACGTAGGGAAGATTTTTTGAAAGACCCTCCGCGTGCGCGCGGTAACAAAAGTTCACCTTCTCCTCCTCGGAGGTCGCTGTCCCAGGAAGGTCCTGGGACAAGCCGCGCTCAGCGGCACCCCTCACCCATCCCCACCCAGAACCGATTCACGGCGCTTGAATCGGTTTCTGGCACTCAGCGCGTGGGCCCTCCCTCCGAGGAAGCTATGGAGTCTGACCAACTCCATACAAAAAGCCCGAGCCCAAAGGTTAAACAAAAGGTAATTTTAAGCCGCCCTTCTAAATAGACAGTTTATCCCCTTTTTCTTAATGGCTATCCTGACCTGGAATGTACGTGGTGTACGATCGCATAGGGCGGAAATGCAACTTTTATTGCGTTCCCATTCGCCTATGGTCGTATGTATGCAGGAGACTAAGCTTCGCCCTCACGATCCTTTTGATCTCCGAGGATATACTCCGGTTCGCTACGACCTTGAACCGGAGGAGGGTACTCCTGCTCATGGAGGTGTCATGTTCTTAGTGCGTAACGACGTTCATTTTCAACCTGTCACACTTACATCCGACTTGCAAGCTGTTGCCGTTCGCCTTCACTTACCCGGATTTTTGTTTTCTGTTTGCTCTGTATATTCACCTCCATCGTCTCCCCTCGCTCCCGCGGACATTCGATCTCTCCTGTCCGCTCTCCCAACACCATTTCTTCTGTTGGGAGATTTTAATGCCCATCACCCACTATGAGTTTCGCCAAGGGCTTGTGCGAGGGTAACTCTTCTTTCCGACATTTTTCATCAGTTCAATCTTTCCGTCCTCAATACAGGTGCACCTACTTTTCTTTCTGATTCTTCTGGTACATTCTCTCACCTGGACCTTGCCATTTGCTCACTTCAGCTTGCTCATCGTCTTCAGTGGAACGTCGTCGCTGACACCTACTCCAGCGACCATTACCCCTGCATCGTTTCTCTTCTGTCGCACCACGTACAGCATTCCAGAGTACCTACCTGGATATTCGCAAAAGCCGACTGGAGCTTGTATTCCAGCCTCGTGCATTTTGACGACCAGCCCTTTTCCGACATTAACCAACTAGTGCAGCACCTTACGTCTATTATTTTCTCTGCCGCCGAACGCACAATACCCCGTTCATCCTCCCAACCTCGGCGGCCACCTGTTCCGTAGTGGAACGACGATTGTTGGGACGCCGTTCGTGCCCGTAGGACTGCACTTAGGGTGTTTCGGCGACACCCTACACTTGATAATTTGGTGACTTTTAAGCAATCGCGCGCCAGGGCTCGTCGCATTATTCAGGATAGCAAGAAGGCATCTTGGGCTCGTTTTGTCGAGTCTTTTAATCGTTTTACGCCTTCATCCGTTGTTTGGGATAAACTTCGTCGCTTCTCAGGTAAAGTGTCACATTGTACTGTTTCTGGCCTTCAGGTTTCTAATGCCACCATAGTGGATCCGGCTGCCATCGCTAACACTGGGTGCTGCCTTTGAGGCGGTATCCAATTCCGACGATTATTCCGCCGGCTTTCGCTCTATCAAAGACCGGCTGGATTCCGACACCTTTAATTTTCGATCTGCTAATATTGAGTGTTATAATGAACTTTTCACAATGAGGGAGCTGGAGCACGCTCTTCATTGCTCTCGGCACTCCGCTCCTGGGCCGGACGGCATTCATGTCCTGATGTTAAAGAACCTTTCAGCCGACAGTAAACTATTTCTCTTACAGGTCTATAACCGTATTTGGCAAGACGGCATTTTCCCTTCCGTTTGGCGCGAAGCCACCATTGTCCCTATACTTAAGCCTGGGAAGGATCGCCAACTACCTTCCAGCTACCGCCCTATCTCCCTCACCAGTTGCATTTGCAAGGTGATGGAGCGCATGATCAACGGGCGGTTGACATGGTGGCTTGAGTCTCAGAAACTTCTAGCGAACGCTCAGTGCGGGTTTCGTCGCTATCGCTCTACCGTCGACCATCTGGTGTCCTTGTCGACGCATATTATGAATGGATTTCTGAGAAAGTGTCAAACCGTGGCTGTATTTTTTGACCTGGAGAAAGCTTATGACACTTGTTGGAGGGCGGCATTTTACGTACACTTCACGAATGGAATATCCGCGGTCGTCTTCCCATATTTCTTCGGGAGTTTATGACGGACCGCGTCTTTCGTGTACGTGTGGGCTCGGTTTTATCTCGTCGTTTTATTCAAGAGAACGGAGTACCGCAGGGCTCTGTACCCAGTGTCACACTTTTTGCGATTGCTATCAACCCCATTGTTGATTGTATTCCACCTGGCATTTCATCGTCCCTTTTTGTTGACGATTTCGCTATTTATTGCAGTTCACGGCGGACCTGTCTACTCGAACGCCGTCTCCAGAGCTGTATCGACCGTCTCTACGCCTGGAGTAACGCCAACGGCTTTAATTTCTCCGCCGAGAAATCCGTCTGCATCAACTTTTGGCGCCGGAAGTATTTCCCTCCGCCCTCTCTCCATCTTGGGCCAGGGATACTTCCGTTTGCAGACGAGGCGAAATTTTTGGGGTTGATTTTTGACAGGAAGTTGTGTTGGACCTCGCACGTTTCCTTTTTAAAAGCAAAGTGTGACCGTTCTCTTAATATTTTACGTGTTTTAAGTGGCACATCCTGGGGAGCTGATCGGACCGTCCTTCTTCGCCTTTATCGCTCTTTGGTCCGATCCAAGCTTGATTACGGGTGTATTGTTTATTCGTCGGCACGTCCATCTGTGTTACGTCGATTGAATGCCACTCATCATCGTGGCATAAGAGTCGCTACAGGGGCCTTTCCAACTAGCCCTGTACCCAGTCTGTACGCATAAGCTGCAGAGCCTCCGCTGTCCTTCCGGCGTGAGATGCTTTTGTGCAGCTATGCTTGTCGACTCTCAAGCTTGCCTAACCACCCGTCCTTCGATGTATTTTACGAGGATTCGCTTGATCGCCAATATTTCGTTAGCTCCTCTGCATTGCTCCCTCCAGGGGTTCGATTTCGACTGCTACTTCGGCATTTGGACGTTACGCCAGCGCCGGCCCTTACCCGAGGGGAAACGTGCTTTCCTCCATGGTCGCGCGCTGAGGCCCACATCCAGCTTGGGCTAACGTCGGTGCCGAAAAATGCGACCCCTGCTTCTGTTCTTAGATCCGCCTTTTTGGAACTACAGGCGCAGTTCGGGGACTGTCATTTTATTTTTACTGATGGGTCTAAGACTGATGTTGGAGTAGGATGTGCCTTTGTTTTAGGTGCGCATAGTTTTACTTTTCGTTTACCCGGGCAATGTTCGATTTATACCGCCGAACTTTTTAGTATCTATCAATGTGTTTTATACATTCAGCGGCAAGTCTTACGGCGTTGTGTTGTTTGTTCGGACTGTCTGAGTGCCCTTCAGAGTATTAACGCGCTGTACACTTACCACCCCCTCGTACAGCGCATTCATGACCTGCTCCATTCGCTTGGTGCCTCTGGCATCAGCGTCTCTTTTCTGTGGATTCCAGGTCATGTGGGTATCTCAGGGAATGAGTCGGCCGACGCCGCTGCGAAATCGGCGATTTTATTACCCAGATTTTTTTACCCCTGTTGTTCCCTCGTCAGATTCGTGTGTTATTTTACGTCGCCGCATCCTCTCGCGCTGGCGCGATGAGTGGACGGCCCTCCGGGGGAACAAGTTGCGGGAGGTTAAACCTCTTCGCTAGTCTGGGCTACCTCTTCCCGTGCTTCTCGTCGGGAAGAGGTACTTTTAACACGCCTTCGTATCGGACATTGCCTTTTTAGTCATAGATACCTGTTAAGTGGTGATCCCGCACCTCAGTGTGGTCAGTGTGACGTGCCCTTAACGGTCCGTCACATTTTAACCGAGTGTCAAGTTTTAGCTCCACTGCGCGTTCGCGTGGGTCTGCCTGTTGGCCTAGCCAACGTGTTGGCAGACGACGCGCATGCTGTAGAATGTCTTTTACGTTTTATCAGTGACATTGGTTTTAGCCGTCGCATTTGATGCGCTGAGCGCCTTTTAGCTGTTTGATTTTATATTGTTAGTTTTAATGGGGCCCTTCTCCCCAGACATAAGGCGCTCATGTTCCTTGCATTCTACAGTTCTTGACACGTTTTATTCTTTTAGTGACCATGATTTTAGTGTGTTGGTTTTTCAGATATTTGTATTGTTATTATTGTTATTGTTATTGTTATTATTATTGTTATTGTTATATTATTGTTATTTTTAGCCTTTTTTGGACATCGCGGGTTTCTGTCCCGTTTTTTAATTATGCGGTTATTTTATCGTTTTGACTTTATATTTTATACATTGTAAGGGCGCTGATGACCTTAGTAGTTTAGCGCCCTTAAACCGCATCTCATCATCACATCATCGGGGGAAGCCGATGACATTTCCATACCAGGAAAAAAAATGGCTCCAACTGACTAGAGATTAATTAGACTGAAACCTTCCATCACAGCCCTTTATTCAGCTTGGCTGTGAATAATTCGCAGTGCATTTGTGTGGATTTTATTCAGCAACACCTATTACAAAATTAAATGCGCCTGTAGCATAATATCGAAATGTTGTAAGTACTCGATTCCTTGGAGATTTCGGTGATTTCTTTGAGTAGGGTAGCCTAACAACTCATTAATTGTTCGACCAGTGACAAACTTGGTTTAGATACGCTGTACATTTCATGGAATTTCCTATAATTCATGTCGTTAAATGAGTCACCTCTTTCAATTACAAGAGGTGGCATTCGCTCTTCGTTGTGCTGTTTTAAATAATCCATTTCTTGAAAATAATCTCTTCTAAACAACTCCGCCATATTATTGAAATGTGACGCTTAATTGGCAGAATATCTCGGTTTAAAGTTTACGGGCATTAGGCATTTTTTTAACCTTGCTAGGGTTGATGCACTAAAGAAATGACTTTCCAGGCGTTAACTAGCAATTTTACGGCCGTTAATTACTAACGATGATTGGTGCACCTACCTCCTAATCTTCATAATCGATAAAAGATTTAGACAAAATACTGTCGTGGTAGTTTACCTTTAGCGGGTTTTTCGCTTCATCTTAATCTGAGTTATTGTTTGACTAGTTACCATTATAACGTTTGTTCCTGATGGCAACATTTTTCTTTCAAAATAATTCATAGTATTTAATCGTTTACCTGCGATGGAATTCTAAGGTTAAGCAACGTGCCATGAATTAAGATATGTCCTATTTTCCTTAAAAGTTTATCGTCACAGCCTATCCGAAAAATCTATGGTGGCTACATCTGGTATAGAAACAGTTAAAAGTTCGTATTAAATTACAAAGTGGCTGTTGGGAATCAGCTGATTGGAGCAAAGAGTAAGTATTCTTTCTGGTCAATATAAGCTGTTCGCATGTAATAAACTCGCCATTAGAAGCATAATAGAAACGCTGCTGGGCAGAATTTAGAATATAATCTTGGTTTACTGTTTGTGAATGAAAACTTATACAATACAAACCAATAGATATAGCCGCCAATACTGTTCTTATAGTGAGTTTTCTTGCAATCACATGACATTTATTTTTAGCCAGGGATAAAACATGCAGTTGCTTTTTGCATTATTTGGTTCTTGTTTGTAAAGCATTGGTTGTTTTAGGAGTTTAGTTTACTCGAAATCTCGGCAAAGAATGTTGCGAGAACAGTTTTATCGTGCACATATTCATTCTTTTGGGAAAAGTTTAATATCCTGTTAAATAAAACAAAGAAAAGGAAACGAAGGGAAAGCCAAAATATCTGTAGGAACGTTTAAACGCTTCTTTAGTTATTGTCTTAGTGTAATAAAAATTAATAAAAACACTACAGTCGAATAAAAATAGAAAGATTATCATGGCACGTAAAATCAACGAGAAAAGAAAATCATGTTTTTGTTTCAGAATCAGAATAAACTGGAAATAAATTCAGGATCAGAATAAACGTAGCCACAAGGCCACCGTATTTATATAAGATACGTCAACGAATAACTCTTCATGAAAACAAAATTAACTTGCTATAATTTGCATAATTACAGTAATATTTTAGTACAAAACCTGTGTATTTTGGCTATTAAATAAACTTGGTGAAATAAAGTTAAAGGTGTGGTCGTGGCCGTTAAATGGATTCCGCTATTCCGAAGGCGACTCCCAAAAATAAATGAAACAACAAAGCCCAAAACTTGTATCGCGAGCAACAAGTTTAAATAGCTATGCCTAATAGACTCTCGTGAGAGCACAGTTTATCCTACTGCATAAGCTTGACGAGGAGGATGTATTTTGCTTAGTTCTACTATCTAGTTATGGAGTCTTGATGACGGAAGAAACTAAAATGTCTTCTACAAATCTAGGTGATAGGAATCACTGATCCAATGAAAATTAATAAGGAGTGAGGATCAGTTCCACGACAACTCTTTGGAGTTAATGGAGAGAGAAATGATTGGAACTGAAGAAAAAACAGTGGGTTTACTAAGTCCCATCATTACTTCTGCCTGAACCGTTTTTGGGTATGCTATATTGCTCTCAAGACTCCGGAACTATATAACTGAAGGTCGTTCTTATCGCCACATATTAGTGAAACGGGTAGTCACCCTCCACTTGGTCGTTTAAAGTTGGATATTCTTGGTCATGATGAATATGTGCCTTAGCAAACGTGGCTAATAATAAAGACTTTATTTAGAATTAATTAGGACTTATTTGCACGCATCTGTGAGAAAATATTGCATATGAAAAATGTAATGGTTTCGACACTTTCGCAGTAGACGATAAAACCATTCGAGATAAATGTTACAACTGGTCATACATAGCTTTTGTCCAGTATACCGACAACAATAATTTACGCCTCCGGATGTGAATATAATGGTAGTTTTTAACACAACTTGAAACGGATACAGAACGAATTGAAAATTCCAAAAGAGTAAATATATTTGTTACGCTCTAACAATGCGGATTTGTTGTTCTACGAGTAGCCATCTTTACGTAGCATAATGTGTCAGAGACCTCCAGAGGATGTGACTGGTTTCTTCGTTTCTCTATTATCTTCGTTCTTTCTTAGAAGCGTTTGGAATGTATAATATAGTATCCTGTGGTCTTCAGTTTTTAATTTCAGGTTTTAGCATACGTTTCGAAGTAACAAGGAAGTGTGAAACATAATAAGTTTTCCCATGACTTCACATGTCTACCTGGTTCTCAGAAGCAGCAGAAGCTTGAATTAATGGCATTCATTTGTTTTAGGAGGTCCTGTGATGTGGCGTCTTCGGTAGCATTGGATTTACCACAAGAGCCATGAAGAACAACAAGAAAACTTCTTCCAAAGGAGCAGCTGGTGCGTCCAGCACTGGGCAAGAACCAGAGCTTGTTCCGCCGGATGGAGGCTGGGGATGGATGATAATCTTTGCCAATGGTCTGAGCAGCGTGAGTATAGCACTCGTTTGTTTATCACCGTGCCGAATAAGACGTGTGGGTTCTTGAACGTCCACGTGTGTGTTAACCGTGTTGGGAAAAAATGAACTTAACAGACGCCTACTGAAGCTCTGGTCGACCTCCGTGGCGAAAATAGTTTGTGTCTGCAACTTGTAGGCACGGATTTCTTTTCTCGTGTTTGTATTCATTTCATCATTTAATCTTAAGCCATCTTGTAGACAGATGTCTAATTTCTGTATAGTACGAAATGGCTTCCATTCTGGTGTTAACGATTAAAATCTCATTTACTGGCCAGTCCTTGTCTCCGCGTTTGCCTGAAAATATCGGATTGAATATTTCAATATTGCGACCTTAAAATATCACTCGTAGAGTTAAAAAACACTAGAAATAAAATGTGTTGTATAGTCAGGTGATTAACAACATCTATCAACAAACTGCTTTAGATGATACAAGGAGAACCTGTCACTTGGTCTAGAATTTACATTACCAAAAACTCACGGACACTGCACATGTAGTTGGGTGGTCAACGTACATAATTCTCAAGAGGCCTCGCTTTCGATTCTCGACTGGAGCTGGGGGATTTTTTTTTCGGTAATAGAATCCTTCCGTATCGTCTGCAAAGTCTGTAAGAACAAGTGACTGGGTCATTCAAAGGAATATAATACAAAACCAAGAGTAATAAACCAGTATAAGTGAGGGTTTTCTTTCTTTTTTGTGTGTTTGCTTTGGTTTTTAGTTCGTTGTTTACGCCTGTTCTTACTGCTGCAGACAGCACTATAGGCTATGAATACTGGTGATACATGAAATGAAATGATAATTGGGAAACGAAATATGTGAAGGAAACACCCCAGTCCTGAGTTTAGAGTACCTCCCCGGCATTTGCCAGTTATGAGGATTAACGAAAATCTGGAGAAAAAGGTTCACGAGTCCGTGCCTTAACAACCTCGGCTACTCGCGTCGGTACCAGAATAGCGAAAGGCAACTATATAAATGGGAGGGGATAAAGGACCAGAACATAAGTTAAAATAAACAAAACAAGAAACCTACTACTCAATTGGGGCCATCTATCAGCAATTTCCTCAAGATGATGATACAGGAAGGCGATCTTCATTAAGGCCACCTATGTGACATAACTGTCTGATGCATACTAAAGAAACTGAAGGAACAACAGACATCATTAAAATATGACCTAGCAGTAAAATCAGTGTTAAATAAGAATATATGCAGGAGTTTCTGTTTAATCAAAATTTAATTGAAACAAGTAACACCAATTTACATTTTGAGACGGAAATTAAAATCCAGGGCTAATTGTATTTTAGGTTTCATCTTCTCACCCCCAGATAACTCCTCTTTGAGATTTTAAATGACACTCCTATAGTTTAATACTTATTACTTTCTCAGTGACATATATTTTTTGGTAGAGGAGTAAGCTATCCCTGCTAAAAATTTCATATCGGAATTTCATTGAAAATATATGTTTTGAGGTCCACTGTGTGCGTGCGTGCGTGTGTGAGAGAACTTGATACTTAAGTTTAATGAGATCCAAAGATGCTATATGAAAATTTTAAATTCCTGCACCCCCAACTGCCCTACACAGGAAAATTTTCATTATTTGTTACTTTCTCAAAAATGGCTCTTGACTTTGATTAAAATACTATATATATATATGTAATTGCAAGATTAATCAATAGCATATCTTGAGTTTTCTCAGAATAACCTGTTAAATCTTATTTATTCAAAATTAATTTTGTATAATTTTGCATAACTGCTGATTGCAAGATTTTGAATTCTAACACCCCAAACTATACTTTTGATGGGAAAGTTTTAACCAAATATTAACTGCAAATATTAATTTTTGTTTTTGCAGATTATAGTGATACCTGTTTTACAATGTTTTGGGCTGCTATTCCAAAAGCGATTTTCATCAATAGGCATGAGTGGAACTGATGCTTCTGTAATCATCAATATAAATTCTGCCTTTGGTATGATATTAGGTAAGTAGCATAAAGATTATATCCTTAAGAAGAACTACTTTCTGTACTACGAATATTAAGAAGGGGAAGTATTGTATTCAATCCAAAAATTGATGTCAAGATTTCACTTTAGGCCTTCTAAACCCAAAAAAAGGTACATGTGTTCTGTGTGTGCTCTTGGTATTTAACATCAGCATCTTCCAAAGATGCAACACAAAATTTTCAAGAAATTTCCCACCTCCAACTACTCTTTATATATAACATTTTTTTAAAGTTTTGATTTTCTTAAAAAGGTTTAACAATTTTGATTAAAATACCCTGTATTAAAAGATATTTTCATGAGAAATAAAATGTATATCTTGAATTTTCTGGGAATAGCCTATGAAGTGCTCTTCATTCAGAAGGAACTTTGTGTAAATGTATATAACTGGTAAAGATTAAGCAATAGATGAAAACACACTACACAAAAAGTGTAGATCTCTTTAAAATAAAGTTTATTTTGTGCCATAAGCCGTTTCTGAGATAATTATTAATGGCTCAAATTCTTCATTGCTTTGTCATTCTTTAAAGTCCTGTCTACATTCAGTTGCTTCTCGTGATTACACTGAAAGAGTATGGAATTTTAAGGCTGGCACATAGTGCCCAGTTCTTAAACCTTGGCTATCGCTATTCCCTTTTGCATTTATAATGAAATGTATAATATAGCCATTTCTGCAAAAGCTTGTCTCAATTAAAATGAATTAGAAAAACAAGGCTTTGTAAGAATATTTTTATATCCATTAATAAATTATACAGGATAGAGAAAGCCATGTGAATGTAACACATTTTTTTAGTTGTTTTGTGTTATAATATTTATTAAATTATTAGTATTGTTTAATAAATATTAGAACTTGTAATAACTATAGCAGTTTTCTTTTAAATTTTTTACATTCATAAAAACTCATACATGGTGTAATGTGCAATTTTTATAGCGTACATTGTTTCATCATATAACATTCATATGAAATTATGTAACCACATTGAGTATCATATAATTATAATCTTCTGTTTTCAATCAACAAATAAATAAAAAAAAAAAAATATATATATATGTATTCCTTGTTTCCAGGATTATTCAATGGCTATTTACTTCGTACATTTGGATATCGTAAAATTGCTGTGGCAGGAGGATTGCTCTACTCGAGTGGTGTAATGCTGACTAGCTTTGCCTACTCATTTGTCCACTTCGTTATAACATATGGTTTGATCACATGTAAGTACCTCTTTAAAGAGTTGTTGAGACTGAAAGGGAACAAGTAAAATTATCTTTAACAAAGAAAAGACATGTTTTCATTAAAATAGAGTAATCATAATAAAGCTTGACATGGAAACAAACTTCTTGTTTCAGAAATGATTAATCCATAACGTTATTGTCACCTAAGATTTTACATTTATATTAGTTACTTTTTTATCACAATTTAAACTTACCATAGCTATTGAAACATTGTTTATACTTCAACGGACTTCTGACTAATTAAAGTCATTAGCACTGAACATCTAGGTTTTTTTTTTTTTTCCTTTTGCATGAATTAATTGTTTTTCTGCATTCAGCAGCATTATTTATTATTCACAAATGTTTGCTTCATCATGATAGAAAGTAGATTATAATACAAAATACATAGTTGATACTTGTGGATGAAAATTCATTTCCTATAATTAATAAAACTTAGACTGTTCATATAATGAATAGTATATGAAATCATAAATAATGTACCACATCATATGTGTAAATATACAAGAATAACCACTAGAATATTATACATATGTACCATTTACATAACTCATTATAAAAAATGTATATAAAAATTTAGTAATAGTGCACCCTTACCACTAAACATAATGCAGGAAAAAATTAAGACCACCCTACAGACAGTGGTAGGATTGAACCACAACCCCAATGAAAAGAAACAAGGGTGGGCACTTCCACAGAGTGTGGAACTAGCACCTTACACCAGTTGTGAAGGAGCCCCGGTGTATCCATCAGTTGTGACATAAGGTCACTTTGCCCAAACAAGGCCTGTATCAGATGTGATGATGCCACAGCATCTTCATGATACGGAACTTCTGCACCAGGTTAGCCAGGTTGATGGGAAGGAATGGATAAGAGGGACAGCTTAGAGATTTCATTGAGAGGGCTATTGGGTGTGGGGAGATAGAGGTGTTGTGAAGGGTGACACTATTAGAGGTGTAAATCTGATTACAGGGGAGATTTTAATCTTTTTAATAATATAATCAACATTGCAAGAGGGATAGAGCTAGACAGCTTTTGAGTTTACCTGATAGATGAAAGTCTGGCATTCCATCTTCCTTGGCCTATGTTGAAGTTGAAAACTAGCACAAATAAATTTAACAGGCCAACCATCACATAGTCCTGCTAGGCAGTGATAGGCAGAGTCCGAGCTGTCCAAAACTCTTTAAGTTTAAATGCCTGAGGAGTATGCTGACCAAGGGCTTAGGCAGCTCTGATGTAAGTGGTGTCAGTATGATTTGCATAATCTCGTGTCGAACTTTCCATGAACCTGAGACGATCATTTCCCCTAAAAAATCATATAATATAATGTCTGCTTACATAAGCATCTGGAATATGATTCACAAAAATTCTAAAACCAATTTAAAGAGTGTTCTGAATATCTTGAACTTTATAAAATTATATTCATCATGTTCTTGTAAAATAAAACTATAACCATCACAATATCATATAACTGATCAATCTGTATCAGAGTAATATAAGTAGCATAGCAGTAATGCACAACCCATCAGTGATGAATTAATATAATTATATTAAAAGAAACCTAATAGATATGAATACAAAATTATATGTGCAACCATACTTGTACAACAACTATTGTGTATTAAATATTATTAGCATAAATTATTATTATATAATTGTATTGTGTGAAATAACTGAATCTTTTGCATCCAGGTATTTACAAAGTTGGCTATTATACAAATCACATATATATTTTATTTCTCTTTTTTTTCTATGAAATTATCATAGTATTTTGCCATATTATTAACATGAAAATGCAAATGTTTAAAATTGAAATGTAAATGTTTTAAAAATTTATCAATAAAACAGCACCTCCATATAAGGAGGAGGTGTTCTTATTTTTTATTATACATATACACAGACAAACTAATTTCAATGAGTGGTATATCTGTAGTTAGTAATACCTTTTCATGGTATTAATAAATTATGAACTAAAAAAGTATACTCTATTCATATTCTTCACTTAACAGACTTGTTACTTTAATGCATTCTTGTAAAATTAATTGAAATCCAGTTATGAAAAAACAGAGTAAATGAATTCTTAGAATTGTTGCAGTTATTAATTAATTAGTGCATACATTGCATAAAAAAGAAACATACATTTGAAATCTAAAGAGAATTTGTGTACTTAATTGCTCTGTTTTATTACAGCTGTTGGTCTGAACTTGCTGACAAGCTCCTTCAATTTAGCCCTCAACTCATATTTTAAAGAGCGTCGCTCAAAAGCTGTTGGGTACACAATGACAGTCATAGGATTGGGTCCTGTGTTGGTGCCTTTATTGATCAGTGCTCTCATGGACAGTTATGGAGTTGAAGGCACAGCACTTATTCTTGGTGCCCTCTGCTTGCACTCATTAGTAGGAGCTTCTCTACTGAGGCCCATCAAGTGGTACATGAAACCTCGGCCTGTTCCTCTTCTTGAAGTTGAAGATGGAAGCGCTGAGGATATTAATAAAACTGGTAGGTTTAATTCTTGAAAATAATGACAGGCATAAACTAGTTTGGGAAAGTTAAAGTATAAGATAAAGTAAAACCATTAATAGATTTACTAATCAGTCATAAAAACACAGAGTTAGTATAAATTATGTTTGCCAATTTAAACTACAAGCAGATGATATTTACTTAAGCTTAAAGATATGCAGATGATAGAAAGAGAACCTAAAAACTGTTGAATTTATGTATTCTCTATACCTAGTTAAAACCTCTTAAGTCAAATTTTACAAATTTTTCACAGGACTATAGGGTGAGTTTACCCCTAAGAAAACAATACAGGTCCTAAGAGTGGGTAGTATGGGACACTTAAGGTGTTTTGCTCGTAAAACTGCAATTTTACATTAGAGTAACCTGAAACCACCACCAACTAATACGTTATAAGCACCCTGAGCTATCAGCACACTGTTAAATTTTTATAACCATTATAAATATTATTTAAGTGGCGTAACAATGTATGGCATTTTGTTAGTATTCGGACTTTTGGCAGGTAGTATGGGACATGGTAGTCAATTTAAAACAAACTAGAAAATTATTGATATACTTTTATTTAATCATCACGAATGACAAATAGAGACACTACACAAACTTTGGTACATTTCCAAGTTAAGCACTTTCATCAGTCTTAGTTTTTACTGAAATTGCAATGGCCACAAAAATAATAAAGATCATCTTCAACATCTGCACAATCTTCATGTCCCATCCTTCACATTTGTAGCACTGAATCCAATTTTCATTTAAATTTTTGTCGCAGATGATGCAGTCTGTTTTTTCACTGTCTTTATTCACTTTAGACTTAGGCATGCGTTTTGAGGTGTTAGGATTAGGCGTTTTGAAATTGGAACTTTGTTTTTGTTCATTAGGCCTACATTGTCCTTGCTTCACAAGCAACGTATTCTTGTAGGGGCTTGAAGTTAAAACTTCACTCCGTTGGGCTTTTCTTTTTCGTAAATTCAGTCGTCTTTCACTGCAGACTGGGACTGGAGGGCTTCATAAATGCCCTATCCAGAGGCTGGAGCTTTTGTGACCTGTGTGGAGTGATATTTATCATATGGACATTGTTCTTTCATGCAACTTCAATCACTTGGAGTTCCTTGTGACTGCTGTGGCCATCCAGGATCAACAATGCTGGATCTCATGGAGTTAGTTGAGTGTGTTGGATGAAGTGTTGAAGTCAGGAAAGAAAAATGTCTCCATTCATCCAGCTGCTTGGGTTGGGAATTGCAATGCTGTCACTTGGTTCCGCAATCATAGTCTGTCATTCATCATTTTGCGTGGAAAGATAAAAATAGGTGGAATGAACTGATCAGCGGCACTCATTTAAAACATCAAGGCAACATTTTTCCCTCTCTCATCTGAAGTCAGTTTCCCTACTTGATGTTCACATGACCTTCTCATTCACATGTACGCACAACACACCAGTTTCATCTTCATTGAAAATCTTAGATGGACGAAATGAATGAGTTTCCATCAAGGTAGACAGATTAGAAAAACAAAATCTATCCACTTAGGGCTTATTGAAGGCCACTGCTATCATTAAACCCGGATCAATCTTCATTTCACTTGCAAGGTCATATGCAAGTTTCAGAAATTCCTTGCGAGTAAAGGGCATTAATCTGGCATCCATATGTTTAATATGCTTCACTAATTCATCTACCCTGCTCTGCCTGCATTTTTACTTCCACTCCTGATTTCAGTTTAGAAATTTTCCTCTGAAGTGTGCTTTTTGGCACCTTATAATTTCGCGCAGCTTCCCTTATGGCCATTTTTTATTGACAACATTCTTTACGGCATCTGCCATATTAACTTCATCCCACTCTCCTCTTCCGGAACCCTCAGCCATCTTCTTAAACTTTGGCATTGTGATCTGAAATGAAATATTACTCTGTATATTTGTCCCATACTATCCATCTAGTCTACTCCCATACTAGTCAAAACGCATTAGCAAAAGGAATGAATCACCATAACGAAACTACTGTATTCTGATGTGTTTATAGCACGTAAAAATAATGTTCCTTACACACGGGTGCATCACCACAAAACAACATTCAAGTCTCTTACCTGCAATAACACAATAGAGCTTTGAAGTTAAGACACAGCAGGAACTTGTAACACAATGCACACAAAGGAACCGCTCACATCCACACTTGCCAACGTAATACCTTGAACTAACTGGTTATGAGAAACCATCATTAACTCTTCACACTGGGTACCGTAGTTATCTGTCATCTACTGTACAACCTTGGAAACACGAACTGTCCCATGCTACCCGATGTCCCATCCTACCCGACCTTACCCTATACTTTTCATGTGTTCACTCCCTGTTGTAATACGAGCATGCCTAAATCTGTTCTAGGTCTTATGTTGCTACATAGGAATATACTTAATTATAATTTTGGTAAAACTTATTTACAGTAGGTATTAAATGAACAACTTCCTACTATTTTATAGTGTTTGCTACTTAAAAAAATTAGGTTTATGACAGTCTTTGGAACAACTATCCATAACTGTCATATTTTTTGCTTCCATGTTATAAAGGTTTGCCGATGCAAAACCATGATATCTACAAGAATTGTTTTACTAAGAGATAACTGTTCAAAGTTTTGATACTTTTTAACATCTAACATTTCCAGTATTAAAATGGTTCAAAATTTTGGCTTTTGGTATGTTTTGCATAACAATGAGTGTTTTATTATTCCGTTGTAAAAATTAATAAAAATTATTTTTTTATGTCGTAAATTGAGTTCAATTTGAAATGATATGGTTTTGCATCGACATTTCACCAGAATTGTTTAAATGATGCTGCATTTTCATCTCATAAAACAGTTTATTTTAGAGTTATAATACAAAATAAACACAAATAGATGAAAAGTGTGCATAAAGTTTAACTAACTCACATTATGTGCATACAACATTAAACTCAGTATGAAGTTAGGATATACAAATTTCTTTTTAAAGTTAAGTACCTATATTTTTCCTTTTTCTGCTTCTAAATTGTAATAGAAGGAATGTTACATCTTTGGTATAAGATTCTGAACACAAAGCAACACTAGGTCATTTATTTTACTAACCGAAATCTTGGGTCTCTTTCTATAGCCGACTTCAGTTTAGGAGTTTGAATGCCTTGTGTATATCCTGGTCTACTCTCCCTAACATGAACTTGTCTATATGTCTTGTCAGTATAGGATGCTTTGTAGAAGATTATACCAGGTCATGTCTTCTGTACCAGTATTTCAGTGAGAGCATTCCGTAAAACTTTCTCTCCTTCCTCATTTATGGAAAAATTTGTTCCAATCTCATTACATAACACTTGCAATCTATGATGCCATTTTCTTTATGTTATAAGGTTTTCCAGTTCTTTTTGCAAGGCTTGCAATATTACCAACCTGCGAAGGAACAAGGTGGTATAGGATAGAACTAGAAGCAGAGGGGACTTAGCACCTCAATCTATGCAGATCTTTGCCCTAGGCCCCTCGGAGGGGGAGATGAGGTGAGAGGACCAGGAGGCATGACAGACAGAGGGCAGAGTCCCTGACCATTTACAGATTTGAACTCCTCAGGTGCTGAATCGTGCAGCTGGTGCCCCTCCCGCCCCTTTGGACACATCCGCCCCAGGGCCTGGGACCTGGAGACCGTTTGCAATCCGGGGGATGAAGGCTTCCTTATAGCATCCTTTTCCCCTGCTATGCACATGCTGAGACTTCCTGCTGACACTTGCAACCCTGAAGAGACCAAGCAGATGAAAGGTGAAATGAAATAAGAATGGAGATGAAATGGAAGGACAGGAAATTTGGGGGATGTAATGATCTTTCTCAGCATTTGCTTGTTGGCCCAGAGAAACCCCTGAAAAAAGCCATGGGTCAGGAAGGTTGGCCACGGGAATCGAACGCAAGACCTCCTAAATGCAGGTCACAGATGTAACAGCCTGAGCCATCTCACTTGGTAAGGAACATAAATGGGATCAGCTTTCAGTGCTCTTTTCTTCTCATATTCTACTCAAGAGTGCACAGAATCACCCTCATTTTGAATGTGTTTCACCATCAGTAATTGATGTTGAGCTGATAGAATTTCAAACTCTTGCATTGCATGCAAATATACAGACATTACGTATTTGTTTTTGTTCTTTCCGGTAAAATTGTCGGAATAGAAAATCACCTTCTGATTTCCATAGCTGTTCAGGAATTCCATTACACAAGTACCAAATTCATTTTGCATCTCTACCACCTTACCTTCATGCCACATGTAGCAATTACTCCTTTTGAAACAGCTTCACTAAGTGAAACTATTTAAGTTGAGTTTTCTTTTATAATATAAATTTGAGATTTCACTCTTGGAAATGGTGTAACAGCTTGAAAATCATACACAGCCATAAGTCCATAATTTTCTTTAGTAGCCTCTTTCTCTTGTCTCATTTTTTCTTTCTGCCTAAGATGGACTTTATATTTAACTTGTAGTACAGTAACACCTCAATTATCTGTCACTTGGTACCATTAAGTTTTCATTAACCACCATCTTTTGTGTAATTTTGTTTAGTGTTCTGGTATGAAAATATCAGCAGATAACTTCAGTATTCCAAAAATTCTAAAGCGAAGAAAAATACTGCTGTAAACAATCAGAAGGAGACAGATTTTAAGTCCATATTACTAGGAACTTTACGAAACACAGAGAGGCAGGTTTCACTTAGCTGTTGGATGATAAGATATACTTTTTATGAAATTATGTCAAAGTTGTTTTCATCTCATATATGATTTCTTGTGTATAGCAGTATTTCACTTGCTGCATGCTCCAGTCTCATGAAGACAGTTATTAAGGTTATTGTGTTTAATAAGAGGCTGTTGCCATGAAAGTTTTAACCTTGTGATTATGATGTGGTATACAAATTAAAAGCTGCATTGCATTAGAACTGCTTTTGTACCAAGAAGATACAGTCATTGCACTGAGACAGGTGACTGCAAAAACAAACTGATAATATTGATGAGTTTTTGTTTTCAGCAGCATATGACTGATAATTCTACAATGGCAAAACTTCATCAAATTCATCATTACCATGGAAGTCTGAGGGATTAACAATGTTAACACCTTGTTCTGAACGTATTCAACAAGTTCATTTCACATGCCGATTATAATGGATGCTAAATCACTTATTGCAAAACAAACTACATTGCAAAAAACTTTTAATTGTGGACAGCTCTGTAGCCTTACTAGTACATATTTGAATAGTATGATATTTATGGACATTAGTATGATTTAAATACAAAACAAATGTTTAACTACAATGTTATCATAGTCTTGTAAACATCCATCCATGCCAGCCACCATTTATTTTACTTGTGCCCACCCTATCCTTTACCACAAATTTGAAAACATTAAAGAATCCTTTTTATTTTCATTCCTTTCAACAATCCGCGTTTGCAGAGATGGTAAACAGAAAATTTGAAATCAATAACCTGCAACATTAAATACTGCCAGTGAGTTCAAAATTGTGTAATTTTGCAGTATTTATGTGAAGCTTGTCATTTCTAGCTTTCCTATCTTTCATTAAGTTTTCATGCTAATTTTAAAAAGTTTGTAGTAAAGGCAGTTGTCAAGACAGAATTAGTTATGTCTTAGTAAGTAGCCTTCCTTACATCATTGAATCAGTTTTTGAATAGGTAGCTTTATTTGATTTCATGAATTAGCTATTATAAAAAGGAAGGTAAATGACCAGTGAATATTTTACTTTTATGATATATGCTTTATCTTAATTCAGGGGGGAACACTGAGTAAAGTACAGAAGTGATATTCTATGACAGCAGTATCAAAAGAACTGGTTTTAATAATATTTAGAATAACATATCAATGCTATCATAATTGTTGTAATATAAGAGAAGATTTTATTTTTGTTCCTAGGTATTGACAAGGAGAAAGGTTTCTGTGACCATGAGGGTTCCACAATTAGGAAGCGACAGATAACAGTATCATCAGATCATGACTTTGACTCTCAATCAATGTATGGCTTCGAGACTCCCATAGTAGAACACAGAACATTTAATGGTAAACATAACATTAAATCCTATTTGCTTTGGGCTTTGTGGAATACATTTTCTGTTTTGTTTCATGTCACTATTGAACACTAATTTAAACCTATTTTTCTTTTCTGCTGTTAATTTTATTATTGAGACCTCCATGTTTCTTTGTTAGTCTGCTTAATGGTTTTTGCACTATGTCCTCTGGCATTTCTAATTTACACTTGCTCTTTGTGCTAATTGGTTTTAACAGCATACTATACTTCTCTGTTTAGTTGTGCATGTCTAATATTTCTTGCTTATCTACCTACTTATGATGTTTCACTCTTGCAGGAGTAAGTTCTTACCATGGAAATAACCATAGATAGCTCAATGGTAGAACTTTGGCCTTTTAAGTCAAAGGTCCATGGTTCAAGTCCTGGTCTTGGTAGCAAACTTTTCATATCTGATTCAACTTTTGCATCTTTAGCCTACATATGGTTAGTGTGAGAGAATAATTTGTACTTGCAGATTAGTAATCTGCATCCTAGTAATTTGACTGAAAATCTATGAATTAAGTACTTGCAATTGTAAGTCATCTTTAAGGTTATGATACTGTGAATGATTGAGATGTCAGAAATGTATGTGAATCAGACAAGAAGAGTTCATTGCCCATTTGTGAACTTAGGCATGGAATATCTCAGTGATAAGAGTGTTGATTTAGTAAACTGAAGGTTTATGTATTGATTTCTGCTTGGGATTAAGTTTTGGTCTGATTCGTCTTCTTTAGCACACATTCAATGTGAAAAAAACACGGATACATAGAAGGTTCATTTGAAAGTTAATGGAAACAAACATTGCATTTGGCACTACTATCAGTAAATAATGTAAGCTGATAAAATATGAAATAGCAATCTTTTGTGTGTGTTATGTTTATATTAGAAGATGATAATCTCATTTATAATATACAGTATATAATATTCTTATTCGTACACTTCAATTTTCTAAGAAAATACTTTAATATTTATTAGAGGACACAATTAAATTAATATTTTTTTTCATACATGTTGAACAATATGACACGTGCTGTTTCAGGAATTAACTAAAGATTAACTTATGAACTTACAAATTAAATTAAATAAAATTGTAAAATAAACATGACCATATTTGTACAACTTTTCTATTTGTACATTAGAAGTAATATTTTAATAACAAATACACCACTGATAATCTAATATTTTGTTGGGTACCCTTTGGCTTTAATAACTGCCTCACACCTTCTCTTCATAGAAGTAACCAAGTTTTTGCACTCTTCTGGGCTAATTTTATTCCATTCTTCTTCCACAGCATGTTTAAGCTCTTGTGATTTTACTCTGCTTTTACGGACTCGTTTCTTCAGAATTGTCCACAGATGCTCGATTGGATTCAAGTCTGGACTCTGAGGAGGTGTTTGTAATAGTTTGGGTACATTCCATATCAACCAATTCATGTTCAATCTTGCCTTGTGTTTACTATCATTATCCTGCTGAAACCTATAACCAGGTGTCATGCCCATTTTCTCGGCACTCTGCTTTACATTGTTCTTTAAAATGTCAAAATACACATATTTGTCCATAGTGCCATCAATAAACTGTATATTACCAACACTGTTGGATGACACGCAGGCCCATAGTATAATGGAACCATCACATGCTTAACTGTGGAAGAGTGTTTCGGTAGTCATTGCCTGAATTTGCTTTTCTCCAGACTCTGTTTATCCCATCTGACCCGAAGAGGTTTATCTTAGTCTCGTCTGAACATATCACAGTGTCCCAAAAGTTCTGATCCTTATGAATATGATCTTTAGCAAATGCAACTCATTTCTTCCTGTTTACTGCACTTACATAAGGCTTCTTGGTGTTCGGCCATGGTATCCATACTTCCATAAGACACGACGAACTGTTTGGTCAGACATCTTCTTTCCAGACACATTTTCTACTAATGGTGGTAACTGAGATGCACTTAATTTTGGATTTTCTCGGATTTGGCTTGCAATGTAATGTTCCTCTCGTGCATTCAGCTTACTTTCTTTAGGTTTTTTGGTAAATCTTTGTAGAACCTTGGTTCCTAAATTTTTTGACTACGTACTGAATGGTAGAATGCCGTTTATTTACTGTCTCTCCTATTTCTCTGAGAGAATGCCCTCTAAGTGCCAAGTTTATAATTACTTGCTTCAGATCAGAACTAAGCTCCTTATGCTTACCCATTTCGATCACTACTGACAGAACATATACAACTGCGACGGCAATAGCCTAAGTGACCTTTGTAATACATGCATGTTGAAGCTGTTTACGACGCGTGATCATTCTTAACAACTGTACGAATAGGAAAGTTATATAAAATTGGGGGCTGCTGCTTTAACATTGCTGTTTCATGCAATGGTGTAGGTTTTGAAATGCATTTTTTCATTGGAATTAGTTTGAATTAGATTCATCAAGCATGTATAAATGGCTCACAGAAAAACACAAGTTTTTAAGCAAGTAGAGAGTGATTTTTTATTGAAAACCTGATGTGTACAAATAAGAATGTTATATACTGTATATGTATTGAGTTTAAGTATACACTGTTATCTGCAGTTCAGGAAATTTGAATAAGACATTCTGGGATTACATTATATAACAAGTTATCTGATAATATAAAACTTACCACCTCAGAAGCTACATTTAAATGCAAAGTAAAAGAATTGTTATTGCAGCACTGTTTTTATTCAATGAAGAATTTGCAAATACTTTTAAATAACTATGATACTTGTAGGGTGTGTAATTTAACATATTGTAATTAAGTGTACATATTTATTCTTATCTTGTTCATTTACTGTTTTACTTGACGATACCATGAATTCTTATAATTCCTAAGGTTGACAATAAATCTAATCTAATCTAATCATTAAAATTCAGATTACTTGAGGCAAGAATGCCTATCATGCTGCGGTATTCTTCCAGTGTTCACGTACACATTATTATTTCTAGACTGTGATGCCAGCATCACGTTTGTGTTGAACACCTTCCCTCCCATGTAAAATACACTCAGCCATCTAGATGCAGTAGAAAATGTTTACATCTATCAAGCTTCCAGAAACTTCTGTAAGCTATAACATTCTTAAACATTCATGCCTCTAACCTGATTTTAATTTAACATTTTTGCACATACTTGCCAAGTATGACTTACGGGAACTATAGACAAATCTAAAATTAAACTTGTTTCATATACCTTATAAATAAGATTATTTATCTCCCAATTAACAGACGTCACATTAAATAATGTTCTTTCACAATTTTATTAACATGTGTTGTTTACTGACAGTAGTCGCTAGAAATAGTCTTCATTGCAGTTAATTTTCAAGTGACCTATATATAAATTAACTCTAAGGCACTGTTGTAGTGAAATTTTCTGACATCATGCTACTTTTTCTGTAATTTCTGCATGAACTTTCTTCTCCCTATTTCTGATTCTCTAACTACCTCTATTGCTGCTGTTATTGCCATCTTTTTATGCTATGCTTTTTAACTAACTTAGAATATTTCATAATGGCTTTAATAAATTTATACCTGCAATACTGAATTTGTTAAGAGTGGTTATGGTTTCAGAAAATGTTCTAATTTCGTTTTCAGTCGTTTGTTAAGTGTTCATTGGTGAAACAAACTGCGCTGCAAATAAAATGTATGTTTTTAAAGTTGTCCTATTTTAGCTACATCCAGTTGGACAGTTGGGACTGACAGTGTTTCTCCATTTCAGCATCAGGGTAGACATGTAAACCTTAACGCTTACAGTGTTAACAGTAAAGTAAACTTCTTGATTTATCTTGTTAACAGAAGTATTAATTCAGTAAAATGTATATGGTGACCAAGTGATTTTGCCACCATCCAATTCTGTGAGATTTTATCACTATTATTACTAAGTTTTATTAAATTTCATGTAATTTCTGAAATTTTACATTTTTTTTGTTTCTTTTAATCGCCTTCTTTTACTTTTTTTCCTTTACAATACATAATCAACATTAAGGTGTTTTTAGATTAAGGTGTTAAGTAAATTTATTGCTACGTTTACAGGTTTGTATTTTATTTGCTGTATTTATGAATATTTTCCTACTTAAAAATCAATAACAACCATTAATGTCTAATATATATTCATTTCACCTATTTAATTTATGCACTACATTTCCATTCTAATGAATAAAGCCATGTTAGCCAAGTTCCAAAACACTAAAAGCTGTGTGGTTTCTATTTCATTTCAGTGAATCTTTTGCATGGTGAGTGTTGTCATTTTTTCAGAAGCATTGGCTTCCAAGTTATATTTTTGTGTTACTTAGGTTACTTGTTGTTGCTGCATATCTGAGGTATCCTAAAGGAAGAGTTAGATCAATGCGTTTATCATAATTATGTGTGTAAGATTATAAACCATGCTAAATAAATAATGGGCATGATTACTGAACCAGTTTGAACACTTATTTTTACTTTCTCTACCACATACATATTAGGTTACAGAAGGTATTGCATTCCATACAAAAACTTAATATCTAGGTTTCACCAGAAATGGATGTTTTGAGGCCCCTTGAATTCAAAAAGAAGGCATTTTTAGAAAAATATTTGTGTGTGTGTTTGTGAACAGCAAAACTTAAAAACAAAAAGTTGGATAAATACAAAACTTGGGATTTAGGTGACACAAAAATTTCCAAGAAAATTCCCCCTCCCCAAACTACCCTTTACGTGGAACATTTTTCAAAATTTTTTATTTTCTAAAAAGTGGCTGTAACAATTTTGATTAAAATACCACATATTAAAAGTATTTACATGAAAAATAAAATGTATATCTTGATTTTTCTAGGACTAGCCTGTGAAGTCCTGATCATTTGGAAGGAATTTTATATATTGTTGTATAAGTGGTAAACTTTAAGTGATAGACGAAAATGTACTACACAAAAAATGTAGATCTCTTTAAAACACACAATTTATTTTGAATAACCTTTTTTGTGCCATTAGCCATTTCGGAAATGTTGTTATTAATGTTTTGAACTGCTGAGTACTTAGCCATTCTTTTAAAGTCCTGTTGATTTTTAGTTGTTCCTCGCAATATCATGGAAAGAGTATAGAATTTTAAGGCCAACATATAGCATCCAGTTCTTAAACATTTGAATATCGCTATTCCCTTTGTATCTATTGTGAAATGTGTAATATAGCTATTTCCAGAAAAGTGAATGTGCAATGAATTTTTAAATTTGGCTAATGAGCAATTTAAGCAAATTTATAAAGAAGCCACTAAAAAGTTCTCCATCACCTGCATATCTATTGCCAGCAAGATTCTGTGCTTGTCTCCAGCTGGACCACAGCTGACAATGGGAGTAATTGCTCCTTAAACCAATTCTAAAGCACTGATGTCTCATATGACTTTCTCCACCCATTATAACTTCATATAATCCAGTATTAATATAAAAATGTATTCCACTATTCAGGTAAAGTAGGTCTTGTTGAACTTTTTACTACAAATAATCTCAGATTAATCATTATGGACTTGGTTACATGCATGGAAACATGGAAACAGGTCAGGTTTTGTTACTAATAAACCCGTATGAGAAAAAAGAAGAATTACAAGGGTGATGTATGGATGCTAAATGATGGATCAACATGGGCAAGCTTAAAGATTTAACTACAAATATTTTGAAAATGGCTAATACTACAATAAACAATCAAACAAAGTTATTTCACATAAACTATACATATCAACAAGCTCTACATTTTTGATGTAGTAAGTTTTTGCCTAAGTCTTATGGTTTACCAGGTATACAAATTATATGAAATTCACTCAGAATGAAGAGGCCTTCACAGGCTTTTCACAAAAAATTCGGGTTGTGCATGTTATTAGTCACTCAAAGCTCTTAAACATGTGATTAAATTAAATTAAATTGAGTTTTATTTATGGATGCTCTTTAGTTACTGTGGTCCTTTGTGTCCCGTTCTGTATTGGGCGTGAAAGACCAGTAATTTTGCTCAGAGGCTCTTTATCAGGCTTGAGGTTCTTTTACATGCTGTAAATCTACGACATAGGACTGGCTTTAGTTCCCTTCCGAAGGAACCTTGGGAATAGAGGCTAGCATAGTACCACTACACCATGGAGGATGACCTAAACATATAGTATTTTAATAAAGATCATTAGAGTCGTTGAGAAAATGAAAAATAATCAAATATTTTGCATGTGAAGGGTTATTTGTGTTAAAGTTATGCCATTCTGTCTCTATCTCTCTCTGTCTACACACAGATGTTTTTTATTTAAATTTTAATTTCTGAGTCCGGTGGACCTTGAAGTGTGTATTTGTTGTGAACTACCAATTTGAATTTTTAGGTGGAATGTAATACTTCCTCTACCTACTATAGACAAGTGGTAGAGAAGGTGAAAAATTAAGAGTAAGTGAAGTTTATAACCTTCAACTGACTGAATTATCATACTTATTTAGATTATACTTTAGAATTTCCAGCCCCTGTGCACTAGTGTAGTGCTGACGGAATTCATAAATGAATACTGACTTTATTTTTAGCAAAGAGAAGGCTCTCTACCTCATCATCGTACAAGAGGAGTACCTCTCATATTGATGATAAACCGAAGACTGCAGCTACCTCGAAGTCTGGAAGTAGAGATCCTCTTCATTGGTGGGCTTCTGCTGAAACTGTCAACCTGGGAAGCAGTGTAAAGATCTTTGATGAGAAAACATACCAGCCATTGGTGGAAGACAAGGTCACTCCTGGAGAGAGTACAGCATCAGATGAAAAAACAGTTTCTACATTGCTTGATAGCAATGGTGTTGTTGGGTACGTGTGGTAGTTGATAACCTCAATTTTCACAGTTTGTGAGAGAATAATTTGCATAATCTTTGTTTTTAGCTTCATCTCGGATACATCAAAAGGTTTATTGTGCACTGAAAAAAGCCTCAGAACAGTTAATATAACTGATTATACAGGCTGGTTTTAAGGCTTTTTGATGTTTTATTCAAAAACATTTTAATTACAAATCACCTTTATTTCTAGGGATCTCATAATATCAAAGTGAAAAAGTGGGTCATGTACTCAAACAGCAAATAATTAAAAAATTTAAAAAAAAATATAGATAGGCTTATAGAAGCATGTTAACTTGGAGAAAAATTTGTTGATGCAACCGCATCTGTCAAGATCATTTCCTCCATTAATGTAGGGGCTGGGTTGTATTTGGCGGAATCGTGGTTGTATGGAAGTTGTTGATCTAATGTGCAGGATTTTGATCCATCAATTTTTCCTTTGCTAGCCAATATAAATTGTGTATCTACCCATCTGATACAGCTTTCCTCAATTCTGAGCATTCCAGCAAGTGTTCTCCATTTAAAATTTTGTCAGCTTTGCAAATTTTACATGCTTTTCATTCATAAAACCAAATCTATGTAGATGTTCAGTCAGACAGTCATGTCTAGTGGCTAATCTGAAGTGAGCAATGGCTTCTTTCCTTGGGGCATTTTTTATTTTTTGTACTATTTCTTTTATGTTGGAGTAATTTTTGTTAGTAATTTCATTTTGAATATTATATTGGTATTTTTGTTCTATATTTTGACATTTTTTAGTTTTATATCTAGTCCGCAAGACTTTATAGGTTTTGAACATGACACTGCACCCTTTTTGGCCAGAAAGTCTGCTGTCTCATTACCATTCACTCCCACGTGTGCTGGTATCCACAGAAATATTATCTGTTGAAATTTTGTTTGTAGTAATCTATAATAAGATGTCACATCCTTAATATTATAAGATTCATCTGGACTATCATATCGTTCTATTGCTTGAACAGCAGAAAATGGGTCTGTGAGAACAACTACTTTATTTTCTTTTATATCAGTCCTGTAGTATATCTCTTCTAATGCTCGTTGTATTGCAACAACTTCACCATCAAAATTTGTGGATTGTCTAAGCAATGTAAAATAATGTGAAAAGTATTTACAGTATATACCACCTCCCACATTATTTTGCAGTTTATCTGCAGAACCATTTTTATAAATTCTAAGCCACTCTGTTTCCGGGAATTGATTATATAGATGTTCAAAGGTAGCAATTCTGCATACTTCTGGTGAGTCTTCTTGTTTATTTAGTTGTTCTATCAGCTCTTTACTTGTTACTATCTTGAGGTTCTGTAGAAGTATCTTTTGATGTTTTGTGGTTCACTTTCAAAAGTGTTCATCATCTTCATCATCAGGATAAACTGATGGAAATGGAAGTCCGGATCACCATATTTATAGGTGGAGTAAATTTAGAATTATTATCTCATCAGGAAAGCTTCAGCTCTTATTTCACATCTCACCTTGTCAACATCACCTTCTTCACAAATGAGAAATGGAAATTCAAGTTTTAAAACACCCAAAAATACACACTTTCGTTTAGGAGGAGCCATCTCTATTGCAAGCTGTGCATAACACAAGCACAACACACCATACTTGGGCTGCTACTAGTAATCGACTCAGATAAAATGACAATTCAACCACGCATGTGCAGTGTGCACTGCAAGATATGCAACAAAACAGTATTTCAAACCAGAGCCACAGAGCACTTAAATTACTAAAGGTCCTTAGCACATGCAACAATGAATGAATCACCATTGTTGTAACTGACAGACTCTTTGTCTTTAAAAATGTAATATCTACAATAAGCATAAAATGAAACTGTTGTTTTAAAAAGTTTGACACATATTGGTCTCAACAGGCATTTAGGCAGGACATGGGAAGAAGATCTTAAATTGCCTACTGTCCCGCCAAAATCACAACATCTGGGATCCCTACTTATTTTTGAGAATCACAATACAGTAAAAGATATTAGTGCATTTCAATAAGGTGTCCCTCTATCTTTAGGTACAGCCACCAGCTTTCTTGTGAAGATCACTACAATTTCTTCAGCACAGTGGATATGAGCTCCCCTGCTGCTGAGCTCTCCACTATTTTAAATATGGTTGATTTGCACACCTCAGACTTATTGAAACATCAGTTGAAAATACTTTGGATGTTAGGTCTGAGCCATGCCAATCTTTAGCGTGCCACCTATTTTCACCTATCAATAAAAGCTCTATTGAGACAATTGTTGTGTGTCTAATGAGACATCAACTCATTTTACAACAGCTTCTTTTATTTTGATGTGTTATATTGATGATACCAGGAACAGTGGCATGTGGTGACAATCTATGATGTGGAAGCAATAATAAAACAAAAAAGTAGTTTTTATAGGGGCATATCTGTTATTTGTAGTGCAGAGGGATTCTTCTTTCTTTCTTTCTTTCTTTGCAAAATCAGCAATGACACTCACTGTCTTAAAATTTAGGTCTTTCACTCAAGTCTTTAATTAATGCCTTTTGTATACTTAACATGGCTAGATTACAGAGTCTGTCTTGACTGATTGTATTTCTGAGAAATGTTTTTATTCTTTTAAGTGTAGAAAGTTATGTTCAATATGAAATAATATTGTTTTATAATTTTTTAGCCCTAACGTACTCTACATAAGAACTACAATTTATTTACATACAAGTACATGATGTAATTATGTATTTATGACGTAATCTACATCCTAGAGTAGACTAGCTTTCTTTAAGTGGTCTAGCTCACTATGGGATCTACAGATTGAGATGTTATGTTCAACGGATGAAGTAGTTGCCGACATTGTCATTACAAATTTGCAAAGCTTTAACACTTCTGAATAAGCCATTTCAAGATTATTCTCCCTGATGAAAAGCAACAAATCTTTACCACTGTGTTCACACCTTCAGTCACATTATGTGTAACACTTAGTTCAGAGTGTAAAGCCACCATGTCAAAAAAAGATCCATAACTTTAAATTAAAGAATCAAAAGCTTTTTGAGGGAAGAGTGCTCTGCAGTTTTTTTTTAAGAGTTTGTAGTTCTCAAAAATGCTAAATCTGGAATTTATTTGTTCTTGGATATTGTCAATTATTTCATAAAAGAAGCCTGTGGTAGCATGTTTTCAAGTCACCAGCATCATTCAGACAAAGCCTTTTCCTTCTTGGTTCTACAATATGTTCTGTGTTCATAACATGATCCTAAATGAATCAAAGCAATTCTCTTTCTTAGTTTTGAGGAGGCCCTTAAAATCATTAATTCTTTTTACACAGATTCCAATACTTGTTTTGGTTTGTAGTGCATTAAAGAAATTTTCAGTTATGGGAAAAGTTTGAGAATAAATCTGCAAGAGTTAAAATCCCTTTTCAGCAAATTCAAATATCTTCTTGATGTGTCTCAGTTTCAGTATCCTAATCATTACTACCTTCTACAATATTTTCGAATAGGTATATAAGTAGTTGGCAATATTCATGTATAGTCTGCACTAACCTAATAATCCCTTCTTGTAAGAGCCATTTTTACTTTCTCTACTACGTATAGTAAGTAGGGGAAGTATTGCATTCCACCCAAAATTTCAATACCGAGATTTCACCGGAAATACATGTTTTGAGACTCACTGAATCCAAAAAAAGCATTTTTGGAAACATGTCCGTGTGTGTGTCTGTGAACAGCATAACTCAAAAACGAAGAGTCGGATAAACACCAAACTTGGTATTTAGGTTCAGTATCTTTCAGAGATGCGACACAAAGGTTTTCAAGAAAATCACCCCACCCCAGACTACCCTTTACATGGAACATTTTTCGAAAATTTTAATTTTCTCAAAAACGGCTCTAACGATTTTGATTAAAATATCATATGTTTAAGATATTGTCATGACAAATAAAATGTATATCTCGAATTTTCTGGGAATGTCTCCAAAAGTATTCTTCGTTATGAACGACTTTTTCATAACTGATAAACCATAAGAGATAGACAAAATTTTACTACATGAAAAATGTAGATCGTGTTAAAATACACAATTTATGTCATATACATTTCTTTTGTTGAGTGAACCGTTTGCGAGATATTGCTTGTTATTCCCTTAAATTTTCCATTACTTATACTTTTTCTCAAATTCCTTATTCATTTTTTTTATGTCCTGGACATGCAAAGAGAATGGAATGCGCCACATAGCAACCAGCGTTAAAATATTTGACTATCGCTTAAAACCTACCATATTCCCCTTGCATCTACAAGAAAATTATCAATAAGATTGACATCTGATATCTCCATTAACATGAAGCATATGGAGAATAAGCGTTTGTAAAAATAGTTTGTACAAGAGTAGAGAAAGTCATGTGAGTGTAACACATCAGATTTTTTTAATCTACTTATCTAGTGCAAAACAGTGTGTAGATGACTGTGAGAAGAAGGTTGCCATGCCATCTAATGTAATGGAGAAAGTTTTACATTCTTTGATTTTGCAAGGTGATTGTGACAAAATCAGATTTAATCTGTAGGCCATACAGTGGACAATAAATGCATTAGGAAAAGTCTGTTTTACCTTTGTTTCCAATCCTCCCAAGTGTCCAGACATCATTGAGGCACCATCATAACATTGAGGAATTAGTTTATGGCCACATTTCAGGTCATTTACAGCACATACAACTCCATAAAAAACTTCAGCTGTCCTATATGGTTATGTCTTCAAATCCAAGAAGTTTGTTTTCAACTGTTCCCTCTTTAGTCACGAAGCAAATTATCTTAAGACAACTGGCTCTTGTTCCAAGGTCTGTAATTTCATCTAAGAGAATAGCAACTAAATGACTCTCGGATACTTTTTGCCTAATGTGGCAATAGAAGAGATAAAATCATTTTGAATCAAATTAGAAGTACCCTGGAATGCTGAAAAATGTACCAAATCTGTGTAATTTTCTATATCGATAGAGTCGTGGGATTCATCATGACCAGAAAGCTGAGATCATGGAAACTAAGAAAACAAGTAACTTCTATGAGCCTTTTCAAAATCTTGTGATTTTTGTACACCATTTCATTGTGTTGTTGGTGGCATAATTTCATCTGTTCTTCTAAAGCATGATCAGTCCTTGGAATGTCTTCAATTTCAGGATACATTGCAAATGATTTTTGCAACTGAAGTGCTTTTTAATCACCTTGTGTGTATTATTTAAATCAGAGAACCCTGCACTATTCCATACATTTCTTTCTGTTGAGGAGAGTAGACAATGCCAAATAAGTTGGCTGTACTTTTGGTACCTGTAAGCCATTCTATGTCATAAATGTAGAAAAAACAGCCCAAAATGAGATTGTATCAACAGTGAATCTAAATATCGACCTTCAGCAAACACTCCATGCCAACTGTTGGGGGCTCCAGAAAAATACTTGCAAAAATGCAATATGTGGTAATTTGCATGCATTGTTTGAAAATTGCATTACAAAATTTTCCACAAGGATGATATTAAATGGAAATATAGAAATTAATGTATTACTAAAAATTAAAGCAGAAGCAATGCTTCTCTTGCTTCCGTGGAATACACACCCCTGCCCAGCAATTGCATTGGCATTTCAAGGTAATTTCCTTATAATCATAGACCCATCTTGCTAAGAGCTACTGCTATTATCTCCTCTAATTTTCTTTTTTTATTTAAAACATCTGTCTGACAGTACAGGTGACTATAAAGATCCAGAATACATTACAAAAACAAGAACTTCAACTAAATAATTACATCTACAAAAAATTAATTACAACAAAAACTACAACCTAAATAGGGCAATAATAACAACAATAGTAACAAAATTCAGGTTTTAATCTTTAAAATTTTGAATATAAATGATTACTTAACATTGTTACAGAATACTTTAAAATTTGGATAATAATCTTCTCAAGCTGTTTGATGGGCACACCAAGCAGTTATAGGTAGTTGCTGGTAAATTTATAACAGTATCCACAAGACCTGAAAAGAAGGCCTTTCACCTCCCATGCATTTGCTGGTATATTGTAGCTCTTGCTGAGGTGGGAATGCATGGTCTGTAAACTGTCTCCTTCTCATTGCTTATCACTATTGCCTACTGAATGTTGTTTTCCGTACAAACTGCAGGCTCCACACCAATCCTCTTCCTGCTTCTCTGTCGAAGGCCACAATGTCCACTGTGTAATGGTGACTCTGTATCTATGATTGCTACCAGCTCATCTATTTTCTGTCTTTCAAAGTCATATGTGCATTCCTCCCTTGGAATGATTGAAAAGTGAAATATTTTCTTCATATCAATTATGAAATTTCAATCTTATCATTTGCCCGAGAATTAATGGGAGACTCCACTGTATCAGTGTCATTGTGCATTTTCATTGGAGAGGATGAAGTAGCATCTGAACCTTCCCCAGACTGCAACGGACCAATTTCATTTATCTGTTGTACAGAGGGCAGTAGGTGTTATCTTAATGGAGACTTCTTCAATGGTACTGCTGTTCTCTTGCTGTATATGTTTGCTTTCATCAGAGATAATTTCCAGAAGATATTCGTTACCAGATAAATGGGAATTTATTCGTTCATGGCTGAAGTAAATGTTATGTTAGTCTCGGAAGTTACAACACTTATCCAACAACTGCAGCAGATACACTGTAACAATGCTGAAATGATAATAGCTCGTGGTGCAAAGGAATGAACAATAATTATAATTCATATCTGTTAACAAAATTTTGTATCATGTATGAAAGAAACTCATTCAATATAAGGAAAATATTAATAGACTTTTAATAGGCTTGTGTTTAAAGGTGAAATAGAAATTATATTGAAATTCCACTAATGTGCAACTATAGGGGAAGGCAGATGTTCATATAGTTTACTTTCTTTATATTTCTCTTGCACTTTGATGATTTATAAAGTGACATTTGAAACATTTGACTCTTTCTCTAGTTATCAGGTAAACATAATCATTTGCAATACATAAGTTGAAATTATTTCCTTAGCTGTGTATGAAATTATTATAAAGTTGTATGCTATTTTTGGAGGGCAGGGGTGGCTAATACTAGACTGCTACATTTAGGGACTAATAAGAGTAGGATTTTATGTACATATTTATAATAATGGGGTCAAATCTAGAAGTCCCTTTTTTTTCAACTCCAAAAGTACAACAATGTTATCACAATTACCAGTGTGTCCTGAGGTAGATAGACTTGTAGTAACAGCTGAAAGTTTGAATTCTCCATACCTGTGTTGCACAACTGATCTTTTGGAGTGATAGTAGATGGTACCATGGATACTAATATAAAGAAAATATTGTACAGAAGGGGGCTCAATAATTGAAACTGGCATTTGGGCAACAGTGGTCTCTCCCTTGCGCTAATGATTTTGAGTGAGGTTGTCTGTCATTAGAAAGTAGTAGAAATCAGTCAGTACCATACATTGTTGCAGTGATGTTATTCTTTAGGTTGTGTAAAAGTATGGTTTGGGTGATGCATTTAATCAGACTTGCACTCATTTCGTCTTAGTATATTTTTATATTTTTTTCTGTGGGACTCTTGGGGTTTTAGCTCCAATAAATTACTCTTGAGTTATTTGTCAAATTAAAATATTCTGTTTTTCATTGAATGCAGACTAATGCTGAGTTCAACCTGGGAAAGTCTTGACCACGTTTGTTATTTGGAAGCATGTTGTGAATATGCATAGTATGAAATATTAGTTTATTTATCAAATGGGCACAGATTTTGTTTCTCTTTAATCCTTTGGTTAGTACATTAATTAAGCATTAATATGTTTATTATGTATTGTTATTTATTATGTACAATGTTAACTGCAATTATAACATAAATGAATTTAATTTATTAAGGTAATAAACCTGTCTTTTGCCAGCTAACTGAGAAAAAATAAGTATTCAGCTCTGGAAATTATTGATCATGTGCTCCTCAACATAATTAGACAAAAAACATTTGGGGGGGGACTTGCATTTATAGAAGCTTCTATAAGGAAGGTTACTTTACCTCTGTACACTGGTATCTGTAGCCAACCGTAGCGCTTCATCTATCACCTCAACACAGTGCAACAATATATTGGCATGGTGGGGTTATGTCGGCTGTTACAGTGCCACCAACATTTTACTACCAATAGAAATACCCTCTTCCTTCTTGCAGATTCCAGAGATATGGCAGATTATAGGGTATAGCTGTGTACTGACTTTCATGCAAACTATATATCTACTATATGCTGTTTAAAAATGAAAGCTTTTAATTACATATGGGCAAAAAAATTAGTATGTACAGATGACTTCAGCAGTACTGTTATAGTAAATTATAAGGAAATATACTTAAAATAATGTACCCCAAATATGTAGAGCAATACTGTCGCCCAGCATTCTCCCCAACTAAAGCACTGCTCCTTAGTAAATTCTCAAAATTAGTAGTCAAATTCTTGAAAAATTCTTTAGTGCCCACTATATGCTAGAACTTTCAAATATCAGCTTTGACTCACTGTTTTACATACAGTTTATTCTGCCATCATATTGGGTCTTCTCTTCTTTTTATTCAAACTATCTTATTAATTACTGCACCTCAAGTTTTGTATGCGAAAAGATATCACAACCACAGTGTGAAACTAATATTGCTCTCTTGGGGTTGAGGCTTGTAGTGATCTTTTACACGACTGTATTAAATTTAGTGCAGTTGCTAATAACTGTGGAAGTAAATTAAATAGTGCTGAGCCCTAACAATTATGATGTTTACGAATAAGGAGTGGAACATAAATTATGCACTTACTAAAGTTCTAAAGCAAAAGGGGGGGTTCAAGTTAAATATTAATACCAAATTTTTGTTATGTATTTTAACTTCAAGTTAAGTGTTTCTCAGAATTTAATTTTCTTTCCTGTGGTATGTATTTATTTATCAATTCACTCAGTAGTTAATTTGATTTTCTGTAGTATTCAAGTTTTTGTTTTAAATCTCTTCACACATGATAGACTTTAAATACCATAACAAGTTTAACAATTATTGCTTTCTGAATAACTGGAGAATATAGATCATTGGAATGACATTAATAAGTGCTTGAGGTCACTAGACTACACCTGTATTTAAGGGCAAGGCTGCCTCTCTCGCCCACTGTGGATTGTCATGTCCCAAAATCTGGCCTGGGAGTACTTCTCTTAGCCTTTGTGCCTCACTTGGCACTGCTATTGGCTGACATAATTGACGGCGCTCTTCCATTGCACATAACCCAGTGGGGCAACTCCCACCTCTTAGAGTGTGTGTTTGAAAATATTCCAAGATGTATCTTGAGAAGATGTCAGGTCTTGCATTCTACAGCAGACGATGAGAGGAGGGGAAATGGTACAGGCTCATGGAAGACTTGTGCAGAAATTAGTGGCATATGAGCAACAGTTAAATTACACGCTCAGCTTGCATATTCATACACACTTTAAGGTTATTTAAACATTTTGAGTATATTTTTATTGTGTTTTGGCAGGGTGTAAGAATGTAGGATAAGCATGCAACTAATTTAGATTTTTTTTTTTCATTTAGTTATACAAAGGAGAAGAATGGAGATGTGAAGCTAAATAATGGTGATAATAAAGAAGTGGATAAGGATGAAGAGGAAGAACCTGAGCCTAGCTTCTGGCGTCGTTTAGGCCTGGCAATTGTGGCCTTCTTTGATTTGGGTCTTCTGACTGATCCAGTCTATGTAAACTTAATGTTTGGCATGTCTTTAGCAATATGTGGTGAATATAACTTCAGCTTGCTTACACCTTTCATTCTGAATGATCGAGGATTCACCACAGATCGTATTGCTGTGGTCATGTCTGTCATTGCTGTCCTTGACATTATCTTCCGCTTCTTGTCACCTTACTTCAGCGATCACTATAAGATTTCTGCACGCAACATGTATATTATCAGCTTGCTGATGCTGATATCCTCCAGAACAAGTAAGTAAGATATCAGTTAATTTTGATATGCACTGCTAGAGAGTGATGTCACTGATGTGAACTAATGGCCATTTTCAAATTAACTTGCTCATACTTTCAATTTCTGATATACAGGGTGAACCAGATCACATATAACAGTAATTTATTTTGGAAAATAAGGCATTAACATTTTTGAGACAAACATACTTATTATTAAAGCATATGTAAACTTTCTCTCGAGTTTGATTTCATCAGACAGATGGCAATATCATTTAAAGGGATCAAATAGGGTACAATTAGATAGAGCTCTTCAAAACAAGCAACTTTTGTAGGAAACATTTCCTATGTACTTAATTAAAAATTGTTTGTCTTCTACATGGTGCAAAGTATCCTAAGCATGTAAATGATTGCCATTTAAATTATTAAAATAAGATAAAACTTTTTCTTGTTAATGCATGTGTCATACTTAATTGATCTCATTCATAGTAAAAGGTACCTAAAATTGCTATATAAATGTTAACAGTAGTGGAACCTGGTTTAAATTTGCAATAAATGCATTTTCTACTATTTTTAATTACACATGTTGATAAAATTCATGAAAACTTGTTTGAAATCACATAAAGATATCAGAGAGCTGTAAGTATAGTTACCCTGCCATCTGTCTTAGAAAATTCTAACAGAAGGCATGTACAGGGCACAGAAGAGCTACCCCTTTAGCTCAATGTTTTGAAATTAATAATTTTCAATTAAATGTAAAAGGGAGCATTGATTATTTTAGAGGAAAACTTTTATGATGAACATAACTGATTAGCATATATTTTCTTTCTCAAATCTGTCTTCATAATTATTGGACTGTGTAGCAATTATGTAGATGAATTGTTAGCTGTTGGCTGGGGTACTTGCAATCTGTGGGTGTGCTCCAGTTCTAGCTGTAGTAGCAGTTGCAGCAATCTTTGACTCCATAAGAAAATCTCTACGATTCTTCCCCTCAGGACCCGGGGGTTCCCGAGCCAATCATCGCCATATTCATCCCCTCACCCCCATCCGGTCGAGGTGGGTTCTTCAAGTGACCGGTGGACCCAGGGTAGGCTCTCGTGCGTTCTTTGCATTTCATTCATACCGCACCTCACCATCGTTTCTTTCTTCCCTTACCACTTTCCGGCTATTTCGCACCACGACATTCGCATATCTCTTTTTCTTCCTCGCCAGCCTACCTTGCGTGCGAAACGCCCACACAGTTTTAGTTTCTTTTATCTTTTTATTTAAATCCTCCGTGGACACAGCCTGACGGATACCCGCGCACTGGTGCGCAGCTGGGTGAGTGGGTAATGGCGTCATCCCCACCACCCGGGGTCGTCATGTAGGGTATGTGTTCGTATCCGCTGTTCAACTGCAGTCCCGCGGGGGGGGCCATTGCATGAGCTGCTGACTTCTGACGGCGATTGGGTCCCTCTGTCTATGTTCTGGGAGGTGTGACCCTGGGGTGAGTCTGGTATAGATAGGCCACTCACCCAAGCCGGGGTAACGCCCGAGAAGTCAGAGCCCGTGGTCGGAGACGGTTGCAATGGTGGAGGATTTATTTCGCTATGGAGCACCCTTCCTCCATTACTACTAACAAGCGCCGAAAAGTTTATGTAACAGTAGTGACACCACCGACAACTGGTTGTTACTTGGTCATTTCACGAACCGAAGAAGGACAAAGTTTTGAGAAGGTGAACCCTTTCATCATACAAAAGGGGATTGATGCAATTGCTGGTGCGGTTCAGTCCTGCACTCGTCTACGGAATGGTTCCTTATTAGCCCAAACGAAATCCGATCAGCAAAGTAAGACCTTGTTGCGCGCTACGCTTCTCCACGGCTATCCCATCTGTGTGGAGAAGCACCGCACATTGAATTCCTGTCGAGGCGTTATTACCACCCATAGCCTCGATGGTATATCGGACGAGGACCTGGTAGAATATCTTGCAGACCAGAAGGTGACAGCGGTCCATCGAGTGCAGGCCAAACGCGACGGCGTATTGGTACCCACTCGTACCCTGTTTATTACATTTGATGGCGTCGATCTGCCCACGAGCATCTCCGCAGGGTACGAACGAATTTCTGTGAAGCCTTATATTCCTAGACCTCTGCGTTGTTTTAAATGCCAACGTTTTGGGCATACGCAAGTCTCATGTAAGAGTGCCGTTAACATCTGTGCAACATGTAGCCAGCCCTCACACGAAGGTACTTGTTCAACAGCCCCCGTCTGCGTTAATTGTAAAGGGTCTCATTCTGCTTCGTTTGCCGACTGTCCGCGGTACTTGGACGAGAAGGCGATCCAGGAGATCCGGGTAAAGGAAAAACTCTCCTTCGCTGAAGCCCGGAGGCGTTACCATGCGCGCCAACCTTCACTCCTGCGATCTGGCACATTTAGTTCTGTTGTTGCCTCGCCGGTACCATGAGTAGATGCCGAAACTCAGACCTGGACCTTGACTGGATTAACCGCCACTAACATCCGGCCGTCCATTAAGGCTACAGTTACCAAGCCGTATAAACCTGGTCCCAAGTCCATGAAGTCGCAAGCCGTTGAAAAGAAACCCAAGCAGAAACTTCGCAGGGAAGATTGTTTAAAAGACCCTCCGCGTGCGCGCGGTACTAAAAGTTCACCTTCTCCTCCTCGGAGGTCGCTGTCCCAGGAAGGTCCTGGGACAAGCCGCGCTCAGCGGCACCCCTCACCCATCGCCACCCAGAACCGATTCACGGCGCTTGAATCGGTTTCTGGCACTGAGCGCGTGGGCCCTCCCTTCGAGGAAGCTATGGAGTCTGACCAACTCCATACAAAAAGCCCGAGCCCAAAGGTTAAACAAAAGGTAATTTTAAGCCGCCCTTCTAAATAGACCGTTTATCCCCTTTTTCTTAATGGCTATCCTGACCTGGAATGTACGTGGTGTACGATCGCATAGGGCGGAACTGCAACTTTTATTGCGTTCCCATTCACCTATGGTCGTGTGTTTGCAGGAGACCAAGCTTCGCCCTCACGACCCTTTCGATCTCCGAGGGTACACTCCGGTTCGCTACAATCTTGAACCGGAGGAGGGTGCTCCTGCTCATGGAGGTGTTATGTTGTTGGTGCGTAATGACGTTCATTTTCAAACTATCACACTTACGTCCGACTTGCAAGCTGTTGCCATTAGACTGCAGTTACCCGGTTTTTTCTTTTCTGTTTGTTCTGTGTATACACCTCCATCGTCTCCCCTCGCTCCCGCGGACATTCGATCTCTCCTGTCCGCTCTCCCAACACCATTTCTTCTGTTGGGAGATTTTAATGCCCATCACCCACTATGGGGTTCGCCAAGTGCCTGTGCGAGGGGAACTCTTCTTCCCGACATTTTTTATCAGTTCAATCTTTCCATCCTCAATACAGGTGCAACCACTTTCATTTCTGATTCTTCTGGTACATTTTCTCACCTGGACCTTGCCCTTTGCTCACTCCAGCTTGCACGTCGTCTTCAGTGGAACGTCGTCGCTGACACCTACTCCAGCGACCATTACCCCTGCATCGTTTCTCTTCTGTCGCACCACGTACAGCATTCCAGAGTACCTACCTGGATATTCGCAAAAGCCGACTGGAGCTTGTATTCCAGCCTCGTGCATTTTGACGACCAGCCCTTCTCCGACATTAACCAACTAGTGCAGCACCTTACGTCTATTATTTTCTCTGCCGCCGAAAGCGCAATACCCCGTTCATCCTCCCAACCTCGGCGGCCACCTGTTCCGTGGTGGAACGAGGATTGTCGGGATGCCGTTCGTGCCCGTAGGACTGCACTTAGGGTGTTTCGGCGACACCCTACACTTGATAATTTGGTGACTTTTAAACAATCGCGCGCCAGGGCTCGTCGCATTATCCAGGATAGCAAGAAGGCATCTTGGGCTCGTTTTGTCGAGTCTTTTAATCGTTTTACGCCTTCATCCGTTGTTTGGGATAAACTTCGTCGCTTCTCAGGTAAAGTGTCACATTGTACTGTTTCTGGCCTTCAGGTTTCTAATGCCACCATAGTGGATCCGGCTGCCATCGCTAACACTCTGCGTTCTGCCTTTGAGGCGGTTTCCAGTTCAGACCATTATTCCGCCGGCTTTCGCTCTATTAAAGACCGGCAGGATTCCGCATCATATATTTTTCGGTCTGCTAATGATGAATGCTATAACGAACTATTCACAATGAGGGAGCTGGAGCACGCTCTTCATTGCTCTCGGCACTCCGCTCCCGAGCCGGACAGCATTCATGTCCTGATGTTAAAGAACCTTTCAGCCGACAGTAAACTATTTCTCTTACAGGTCTATAACCGTATTTGGCAAGACGGCATTTTTCCTTCCGTTTGGCGCGAAGCCACCATTGTCCCTATACTTAAGCCTGGGAAGGATCGCCAACTACCTTCCAGCTACCGCCCTATCTCCCTCACCAGTTGCATTTGCAAGGTGATGGAGCGCATGATCAACGGGCGGTTGACATGGTGGCTTGAGTCTCAGAAACTTCTAGCGAACGCTCAGTGCGGGTTTCGTCGCTATCGCTCTACCGTCGACCATCTGGTGTCCTTGTCGACGCATATTATGAATGGATTTCTGAGAAAGTGTCAAACCGTGGCTGTGTTTTTTGACCTGGAGAAAGCTTATGACACTTGTTGGAGGGGCGGCATTTTACGTACACTTCTCGATTGGAATATCCGCGGTCGTCTTCCCATATTTCTTCGGGAGTTTATGACGGACCGCGTCTTTCGTGTCCGTGTGGGCTCGGTTTTATCTCGTCGTTTTATTCAAGAGAACGGAGTACCGCAGGGCTCTGTACTCAGTGTCACACTTTTTGCGATTGCTATCAACCCCATTGTTGATTGTATTCCACCTGGCATTTCATCGTCCCTTTTTGTTGACGATTTCGCTATTTGTTGCAGTTCACGGCGGACCTGTCTACTCGAACGCCGTCTCCAGAGCTGTATCGACCGTCTCTACGCCTGGAGTAACGCCAACGGCTTTAATTTCTCCGCCGAGAAATCCGTCTGCATCAACTTCTGGCGCCGGAAGTATTTCCCTCCGCCCTCTCTCCATCTTGGGCCAGGGATACTTCCGTTTGCAGACGAGGCGAAATTTTTGGGGTTGATTTTTGATAGGAAGTTGTGTTGGACCTCGCACGTTTCCTTTTTAAAAGCAAAGTGTGACCGTTCTCTTAATATTTTACGTGTTTTAAGTGGCACATCCTGGGGAGCTGATCGGACCGTCCTTCTTCGTCTTTATCGCTCTTTGGTCCGATCCAAGCTTGATTACGGGTGTACTGTTTATTCGTCGGCACGTCCATCTGTGTTACGTCGATTGAATGCCATTCACCATCGTGGCATAAGAGTCGCTACAGGGGCCTTTCCAACTAGCCCTGTACCCAGTCTGTACGCAGAAGCTGCAGAGCCTCCGCTGTCCTTCCGGCGTGAGATGCTTTTGTGCAGCTATGCTTGTCGACTCTCAAGCTTGCCTAACCACCCGTCCTTCGATGTATTTTACGAGGATTCGCTTGACCGGCAATATTTAGTTAGCTCCTCTGGATTGCTCCCTCCAGGGGTTCGATTTCGACTGCTACTTCGGCATTTGGACGTTACGCCAGCGCCGGCCCTTACCCGAGGGGAAACGCGCTTTCCTCCATGGTCGCGCGCTGAGGCCCACATCCACCTTGGGCTAACGTCGATGCCGAAAAGTGCGACCCCTGCTTCTGTTCTTAGATCCGCCTTTTTAGAACTACAAGCGCAGTTCGGGGACTGTCATTTTATGTATACTGATGGGTCTAAGACTGATGTTGGAGTAGGATGTGCCTTTGTTTTTGGTGTTCAGAGTTTTACTTTTCGTTTACCTCGACAATGTTCAATTTTTACCGCCGAACTTTTTAGCATTTATCAATCTGTTTTATACATTCAGCGGCTCGACTTACGGCACTGTTTTATTTGTACGGACTCTCTGAGTGCCCTTCAGGCTATTCATGCGCTTTACCATTACCACCCACTCGTACAGCGCATACATGACCTGCTCCACTCGCTTGGTGTCTCTGGCATCAGCGTGTCCTTCATGTGGATTCCAGGTCATGTGGGCCTCTCAGGTAATGAGTCTGCCGACGCTGCTGCGAAATCGGCGATTTTATTACCCAGATTGTTTACTTCTGTTGTTCCCTCGTCTGATTCGTGTATTATTTTGCGTCGCCGCATCCTCTCGCGCTGGCGCGATGAGTGGACGGCCCTCCGGGGGAACAAATTGCGGGAAGTTAAGCCTTTCCCGTTGATCTGGGGTACCTCTTCTCGTTCTTGTCGTCGGGAAGAGGTAATTTTAGCTCGCCTACGGATTGGACATTCTTTTTAGTCATAGGTATTTGCTCAGTGGTGACCCCGCACCACTCTGTGGGCAGTGTGTCGTGCCCTTAACGGTGCGTCACATTTTAACAGAGTGTCAGGTTTTAGCTGCATTGCGTGCTCGTGTGGGTCTGCCTGTTGGCCTAGCCAACGTTTTGGCAGACGACACGCGTGCTGTAGAATGTGTTTTACGTTTTATTCATGACAGTGATTTTAATCTGCGCATTTAATGCGTTGGGCGTCTGTTGGCTTAGTACTTTTATTCTGTCTGTTTTTATGGGAACTCTTATCCCCAGTGGACATATGGCGCTCATGTCCCTCGTATTCTACAGTTCCTGACACGTTTTAATCTTTTATTGCCCTTGCTTTTAGTGTGTTGATTTTTCAGAACTTTGTATTGTTGTTATTGTTATTCTTGTTGTTCTTGTTATTTTTGTTGTTATTGTTATTGTTGTTATTGTTATTTTGTTATTGTTCTGTTGTTAGTTTTAGCTTTTTGAACATCGCGGGTTTGTGTCCCGTTTTTAACTATGCGGTATTTTACCTGTTTTATATTTTGACCTTATCTTTTATACATTGTAAGGGCGCTGATGACCGTAGCAGTTTAGCGCCCTTAAACCGCATATCATCATCATCATTCCCCTCAGGGGCTCACCTTATGTGAGTACGGGGTTTTGGCGCACCCGGGGGTTCCTGAGCCAATCATCGCCACATTCATCCCCTCACCCCCATCCGGTCGAGGTGGGTTCTTCAAGTGACCGGTGGAGCCAAGGTAGGCTCTCGTGCGTTCTTTGCATTCCATCCATACCGCACCTCACCATCGTTTCTTTCTTCCCTTATCACTTTCCGGCCATTTCGCACCACGACATCCGCATATCTCTTTTTCTTCCCCGCCGGCCTACCTTGCGTGCGAAACGCCCACACAGTTTTAGTTTCTTTTATCTTTTTATTTAAATCCTCCGTGGACACAGCCTGACGGATACCCGCGCACCGCGTGCGCAGCTGGGTGAGTGGGTAATGGCGTCATCCCCACCACCCGGGGTCGTCATGTAGGGTTTGTGTTCGTATCCGCTGTTCAACTGCAGTCCCGCGGGGGGGCCATTGCATGAGCTGCTGACTTCTGACGGCGATTGGGTCCCTCTGTCTATGTTCTGGGAGGTGTGACCCTGGGGTGAGTCTGGTATAGATAGGCCACTCACCCAAGCCGGGGTAACGCCCGAGAAGTCAGAGCCCGAGGTCGGAGACGGTTGCAATGGTGGAGGATTTATCTCGCTATGGAGCACCCTTCCTCCATTAATACAAATAAGCGCCGAAAAGTTATTGTAACAGAAGTAGCACCGCCGTCATCTGGTTGTTACTTGGTCATTTCGAGAACAGAAGAAGGACAAAACTTTGAGAAGGTGAACCCTTTTATAATTCAGAAGGGCATAGATGCTATTGCTGGTGCGGTTCAGTCGTGCACTCGTCTACGGAATGGTTCCTTATTGGCACAAACAAAGTCCGATCAGCAAAGTAAGACCTTGTTGTGCGCTACGCTTCTCCACGGTTACCCCATCCGTGTTGAGAAGCACCGCACATTGAACTCCTGTCGGAGCGTCGTTACCACTCATAGCCTCGATGGTATATCGGACGAGGATCTCGTAGAATATCTATCCGATCAAAAGGTGACTGCAGTGCATCGAGTGCAGGCCAAACGCGACGGCGTATTGGTACCCTCGTACCCTGTTTATTACATTTGATGGCGTCGATCTGCCCACGAGCATTTCCGCAGGGTACGAACGGATTTCTGTGAGGCCTTATATTCCTAGACCTCTGCGTTGTTTTAAATGCCAACGTTTTGGGCATACGCAAGTCTCATGTAAGAGTGCCGTTAACATCTGTGCAACATGTAGCCAGCCCTCACACGAAGGTACCTGTTCAACAGCCCCCGTCTGCGTTAATTGTAAAGGGTCTCATTCTGCTTCGTTTGCCGACTGTCCGCGGTACTTGGACGAGAAGGCGATCCAGGAGATCCGGGTAAAGGAAAAACTCTCCTTCGCTGAAGCCCGGAGGCGTTACCATGCGCGCCAACCTTCACTCCTGCGATCTGGCACATTTAGTTCTGTTGTTGCCTCGCCAGTACCACGAGTAGATGCCGAAACTCAGACTTGGACCATGACTGGATTAACCGCCACTGCCATCCGGCCGTCTATTAAGGCTACAGTTACCAAACCGTATAAACCTGGTCCCAAGTCAATGAAGTCGCAAGCCGTTGAAAAGAAGCCCAAGCAGAAACTTCGTAGGGAAGATTGTTTAAAAGACCCTCCGCGTGCGCGCGGTACTAAAAGTTCACCTTCTCCTCCTCGGAGGTCGCTGGCCCAGGACGGTCCTGGGACAAGCCGCGCTCAGCGGCACCCCTCACCCATCGCCACCCAGAACCGATTCACGGCGCTTGAATCGGTTGCTGGCACTGAGCGCGTGGGCCATCCCTCCGAGGAAGCTATGGAGTCTGACCAACTCCATACAAAAAGCCCGAGCCCAAAGGTTAAACAAAAGGTAATTTTAAGCCGCCCTTCTAAATAGACAGTTTATCCCCTTATTTTTAATGGCTATCCTGACCTGGAATGTACGTGGTGTACGATCGCATAGGGCGGAACTGCAACTTTTATTGCGTTCCCATTCGCCTATGGTCGTGTGTTTGCAGGAGACCAAGCTTCGCCCTCACGACCCTTTCGATCTCCGAGGGTACACTCCGGTTCGCTACAATCTTGAACCGGAGGAGGGTGCTCCTGCTCATGGAGGTGTTATGTTGTTGGTGCGTAATGACGTTCATTTTCAAACTATCACACTTACGTCCGACTTGCAAGCTGTTGCCATTAGACTGCAGTTACCCGGTTTTTTCTTTTCTGTTTGTTCTGTGTATACACCTCCATCGTCTCCCCTCGCTCCCGCGGACATTCGATCTCTCCTGTCCGCTCTCCCAACACCATTTCTTCTGTTGGGAGATTTTAATGCCCATCACCCACTATGGGGTTCGCCAAGTGCCTGTGCGAGGGGAACTCTTCTTTCCGACATTTTTTATCAGTTCAATCTTTCCATCCTCAATACAGGTGCAACCACTTTCATTTCTGATTCTTCTGGTACATTTTCTCACCTGGACCTTGCCCTTTGCTCACTCCAGCTTGCACGTCGTCTTCAGTGGAACGTCGTCGCTGACACCTACTCCAGCGACCATTACCCCTGCATCGTTTCTCTTCTGTCGCACCACGTACAGCATTCCAGAGTACCTACCTGGATATTCGCAAAAGCCGACTGGAGCTTGTATTCCAGCCTCGTGCATTTTGACGACCAGCCCTTCTCCGACATTAACCAACTAGTGCAGCACCTTACGTCTATTATTTTCTCTGCCGCCGAAAGCGCAATACCCCGTTCATCCTCCCAACCTCGGCGGCCACCTGTTCCGTGGTGGAACGAGGATTGTCGGGATGCCGTTCGTGCCCGTAGGACTGCACTTAGGGTGTTTCGGCGACACCCTACACTTGATAATTTGGTGACTTTTAAACAATCGCGCGCCAGGGCTCGTCGCATTATTCAGGATAGCAAGAAGGCATCTTGGGCTCGTTTTGTCGAGTCTTTTAATCGTTTTACGCCTTCATCCGTTGTTTGGGATAAACTTCGTCGCTTCTCAGGTAAAGTGTCACATTGTACTGTTTCTGGCCTTCAGGTTTCTAATGCCACCGTAGTGGATCCGGCAGCCATCGCTAACACTCTGGGTGCTGCCTTTGAGGCGGTTTCCAGTTCAGACCATTATTCCGCCGGCTTTCGCTCTATTAAAGACCGGCTGGATTCCGCATCATATACTTTTCGGTCTGCTAATGATGAATGCTATAACGAACTATTCACAATGAGGGAGCTGAAGCACGCTCTTCATTGCTCTCGGCACTCCGCTCCTGGGCCGGACGGCATTCACGTCTTGATGTTAAAGAACCTTTCAGCCGACAGTAAACTATTTCACTTACAGGTCTATAACCGTATTTGGCAAGACGGCATTTTTCCTTCCGTTTGGCGCGAAGCCACTATTGTCCCTATACTTAAGCCTGGGAAGGATCGCCAACTACCTTCCAGCTACCGCCCTATCTCCCTCACCAGTTGCAGTTGCAAGGTGATGGAGCGCATGATCAACGGGCGGTTGACATGGTGCCTTGAGTCTCAGAAACTTCTAGCGAACGCTTAGTGCGGGTTTCGTCGCTATCGCTCTACCGTCGACTATCTGGTGTCCTTGTCGACGCATATTATGAATGGACTTCTGAGAAAGTGTCAAACCGTGGCTGTATTTTTTGACCTGGAGAAAGCTTATGACACTTGTTGGAGGGGCGGCATTTTACGTACACTTCACGATTGGAATATCCGCGGTCGTCTTCCCATATTTCTTCGGGAGTTCATGACGGACCGCGTCTTACGTGTGCGTGTGGGCTCGGTTTTATTTCGTCGTTTTATTCAAGAGAACGGCGTACCGCAGGGCTCTGTACTAAGTGTCACACTTTTTGCGATTGCTATCAACCCCATTGTTGATTGTATTCCACCTGGCATTTCATCGTCCCTTTTTGTTGACGATTTCGCTATTTATTGCAGTTCACGGCGGACCTGTCTACTCGAACGCCGTCTCCAGAGCTGTATCGACCGTCTCTACGCCTGGAGTAACGCCAACGGCTTTAATTTTTCCGCCGAGAAATCCGTTTGCATCAACTTCTGGCGCCGGAAGTATTTCCCTCCGCCCTCTCTCCATCTTGGGCCAGGGATACTTCCGTTTGCAGACGAGGCGAAATTTTTGGGGTTGATTTTTGATAGGAAGTTGTGTTGGACCTCGCACGTTTCCTTTTTAAAAGCAAAGTGTGACCGTTCTCTTAATCTTTTACGTGTTTTAAGTGGCACATCCTGGGGAGCTGATCGGACCGTCCTTCTTCGCCTTTATCGCTCTTTGGTCCGATCCAAACTTGATTACGGGTGTTTTGTTTATTCGTCGGCACGTCCATCTGTGTTACGTCGTTTGAATCCCATTCATCATCGTGGTCTTAGAGTCGCTACAGGGGCCTTTCCAACTAGCCCCGTGCCCAGTCTTTATGCTGAAGCTGCAGAGCCTCCGCTGTCCTCCAGGCGTGAGATGCTCTTGTGCAGCTATGCCTGTCGACTCTCAAGCTTGCCTGACCACCCGTCTTTCGCGGCATTTTTCGAGGATTCCCTTGACCGGCAATATTTAGTTAGCTCCTCTGCATTGCTCCCTCCAGGGGTTCGATTTCGACTGCTACTTCGGCATTTGGACGTTACGCCAGCGCCGGCCCTTCCAAGGGGGGAAACGCGTTTTTAGAACTTCAGTCGCAATTCGGGGACTTGCCTTTTATCTTTACTGATGGATCTAAGACTGATGCTGGAGTAGGATGTGCCTTTTTTTGTGGTGGAAATAGTTTTACCTTTCGTTTACCAGAGCAATGTTCGATTTTTACCGCCGAACTTTTTAGCATTTATCAGTCTCTTTTATATATTCAGCGGCACGACTTACGGCACTGTTTTATTTGTTCCGACTCCCTGAGTGCTCTTCAAAGTATTAGCTCGCTGTACAGTTACCACCCGCTCGTACAGCGTATTCATGACCTGCTCCTCTCGCTTGATGTCTCTGGCATCAGCGTGTCCTTCTTGTGGAGTCCAGGTCATGTGGGCATCTCAGGTAATGAGTCTGCCGATGTCGCTGCCAAGTCGGCGATTTTATCACCCAGACGTTTTACCTCTGTTGTTCCCTCGTCAGATTTGTTTATTGTTTTACGTCGCCGCATCCTCTCGCTTTGGAGCGATGAGTGGACGGCCCTCCGGGGGAACAAGTTGCGGGAGGTTAAGCCTCTCCCGTTAGTCTGGGCTACCTCTTCCCGTGCTTCTCGTCGGGAAGAGGTAATTTTAACACGCCTTCGTATCGGACATTGCATTTTTAGTCATAAGTATTTGCTGAGTGGTGACCTCGCACCACTCTGTGGGCAGTGTGGTGCGCCCTTAACGTGCGTCACATTTTAGCAGAGTGTCAAGTTTTAGCTCCTTTGCGCGTCCGTGTTGGTCTGCCTGTTGGCCTAGCCAACGTTCTGGCAGACGACGCGCGTGCTGTAGAGTGTCTTTTACGTTTTATCAATGACATGGGATTTACCAGACGCATTTGATGCGCTGAGCGTCTTTTGACTATGTACTTTTCTCTTGTTTTTTAATGGGGCATCTCCCCAATGGACATTGGCGCTCGTGTCCCTGACATTCTACAGTTCTTGACACGTTTTAATCTTTTATTGACTATGCTTTTAGTGTGTTGGTTTTTCGGATATTTGTATTGTTATTATTGTTGTTATTGATATTTTTTGTTATTGTTATTATTGTTGTTATCGTTATTGTTATTGTTATATCATTGTTATTTTTAGCTTTTTGACATCGCGGGTTTGTGTCCCGTTTTTTAATTATGCGGTTCTTTTACCTGTCTTTTATATTTTGACCTTATATTTTATACATTGTAAGGGCGCTGATGATCTCAGCAGTTTAGCACCCTTAAACCGCATATCATCATCATCATCATCTACGATTCTTACTACTTTCGGATATTGGATTGGTTAACATTGGTTGCGGTAAATGATAAGACATTCAAGTTACGGTCTCTATAAGAATATTTTTCTTTATTCTAATCACTCGATATATTTCACAAATATATCCACAATATATTTGTGAATGCAGTATGCTCTCTGTCTGATATATTCGCGTATTTGAATACTATTAAAGAATACAATTTCAATTTGATTTCAACGGATTATAAATATCTACTCATGTTAGTGCACAACACATCTGTCATGCTTTGTCGAGGTAAAGCAGTCCTTAGTGTGGCTTCACTTTTGTTTATGGTTTGTGGTTAATGATGCCAGCATTGTCATAGTTACTAATGTATACTGCCACTATTTTCTAGACGGTTGACCTTTTGTCACATTTTGAAACATTTATACCCGTTGTGGACAACTAGCTGCTACAAAATTGAAATATTGTTAATTAGATGTTTACCTGTTTGCAAAAGTATTCTTCTTTATCATTCTATTTAACTTTAATACATGTTGTTTTAGGTTCTTATATGATGTTCTTTTTCTCTTTGTATGTCTTAATTGCTTAAATAAGTGTGTTTTGCTTAGGCTTGAATTATTGCTTTCCTTAGACATTTTTGCGTTCTGCGGCAGTCACCTCATCCTGTCCGTTGCTCGTAGGCTTACCTTGATGCATCTCCCATGTTGGTTCCAGAAGTTCGCAGTGTGCTGGTTCTCTGCAATTTTATCCTCGGCTAGCTGCAGTAATTTTCTTTAAACTATATGGGAGCATGGACTTAACCTTGGTAAAGGAAGCGTCGATCTCGGGTGGTGATATAAGAAGACATAGACGTGCTTTGGTTATGAAAAGATGACACTGCCGTTTCTTTTTGTTTAACTAACCCACGTAGTATACAACACTGGTATTGCCGCCGTTAAAATACTGTCCACCACTGTTAAAACGCGGTGCAGATATGACACGAAGTTTAAATATGCTTATTATCTCTTTACGAGTAGCGGTTCTTAGGTGTGTTTCTAAAACTGTCTTTATTCCCTTTTTGGTGCGATATCTCACACATCTTGCAGCATCTCTCCCTGACTACACATGACAAAATGCCAAACTGAAATGAAATGCCAAACTGAAATGCAATGCCTAAACTGCCCCTGATTTGTTCATAGCAGATCCATTTATAGTCGCAGGCTTCTGGGGCTGCTTCCTTTCCTATTGGTCCATTTTTTAGCGCCACTCGACGCGTCTCACTATTTCGTATAAACTTCCAGGGATCTCATTGGTCCAAGTTTAATATAAATTGCAGCTTTTCCTAAATTTACCGTTAAGCTATCTGTCTCTCTCACTTGGTCACGGCGAATTATCAAATAAAGGGACAAAAGCTCTACACCCTCGCTGTAGGAATAATGGCCCTGCGACCAGAGAGACGTCATAAACTAGATTTTCTGCCTTCGAAGGCACTATTCCTGTAGCTAAAACATTTCGTCGTGGACAGTATTTTAACATAGCGCTTAAATTATTTACATTAAACCATTTATAACTCTTCTAATATTAGTAACCTAGATACATACATAACGTTAAATCACCCTTCTTAAACTATACAAGCAGTATAAGAAAAAGATATGTACATAGTATGATTTAACATCAATAAAAATTAATTAATAAATTATCTATAATTACAGTTCTCGGGCTCGGCCTCGACCTAGAGTTGCCGTTTCATTTCGGTAGTAATCTCCAAATTCTTGTTTCAACTGGCTTTGTAGTTGAGTGGTCCACATTCTGGCTTCTTAATCGAGAGGTCCATGGTTAGATTCCTTGCTGGGGTATGAGAATTCTGCTTTTACTAGAATCATTCCTTAGGCTCCGCAGAGTCTGGAAGATGAATATGGAAGTGAATGTGTGTGTGTATGTAATAGTAAAAATGAATAAAACCAACTTTAAAATACAGTTTTGAGTTATAACATTCCAAGTTGTTTTCATGTCAAAGCCCTCGATGTGACCACAGAAGTCAAAGGGAGCAATAAAAATTATACAGTTAAAAGAAAATAAATAAAACAGAAAATAATGTAGATTATGAGATATATAAATGCACATCCAATAATGTGTTACCCCCTTGTCAAAATTGTATGATTTATTCTCTTTGCAAACTTGAATACTTATGGGGAGAATTTTCACTGGGCATTTTGACATTGAGATTAATGATATTTTTGATTGGCTAAATGCTATGAAACATTTGGCATAAGGTATTTCTGGCCTACTACTGGTTTGTTTTAGAAATATCTATTTGGAATAAGTCAAGATTTAACTGATGTACTAAAAATTGCTTGCAGTGTACCTAAAAGTAAAGGCATTTCTCAAACTTATGAGGATTGATCTTGCATTACTTTATAAATGCTGAAGTCTGGTAGTACAAATTTATGCTACACAGAGAACAACTAAACCATTTCAAGAAGAGTCCTATATTATTAAAATCTCTGTTGCTATTGCTTCCATAAATGCACACTGCTGTCTCTATATGGTTTCTTTTTAGCAATTTTTAATTCTCAGTTAGTCTTCTCTTTTTGTTCACTGGCAAATAGAGCAAGAATAAGAACACTTCTAATTTGTGTATCATATATTTCAAGTTATATGGTTTTGACATTAATTCTTTATTTGTTCCAGCTCTTATATTCTGTAGAACCTTCAAGTCAGTTCTCACAGTGGCTGTGGCATTGGGAGTTGCAAAGGGTGTAAGATCAGTCTACATGACATTGGTGATACCAAATTATGTACCCATAGACCGCTTAGCATCAGCCTCTGGAATCCAGATGGTTACCAATGGAATACTGTTAATGGCATTTGGCCCTATGATAGGTAAGAAAGACATTTTTTTAAAATTTATTGAGCATTGTTTGAGGGGAACACATTTAAAGGTTTGAAATTTTGTTCACTAAAGTAATAAAAGTTGAGAGTCATGGCTTAAAATATTTTTAAAATGCGTATACATATTATAATATTTATACTGCAATTTCTTTTATCTCAGCAATTTAAAACATGGACAAGCTGATTTCAAAATTTCCGTTGGTACAATACTAGTCCCCTAAAAACAGTGAATATGTTGAGTATCAAGATGTTTTTAGTTTGACACTTTCCAGCTACAATTCACATGATGGACCCTAAAATGACCATCTTAACATCCTCCAAATAAAACACAACTAATGGCTTAATTTAAAATAGAGAGTTGAGGGTTGTTACACTACATCACTATGATATTCTTACTTGAACGCGTTTCGGGAGACGGCCTGTTCCCATCGTCAGCATTTTCTCTCAACTGATTTTTGCCGGTCATCGTCTGGGGGATGTGTGTGGTTTGTGGTGTTCTCTGGTGCTGGGCTGATGAACCTCCAAAGGCTGTTGGGTGGCGGCAGTTCAAAATTCATTAGGTGATTCCTGTGTTTGACAATATGTATTTTTTCCCAGATGTCCAATTCATTGCTGCTGTTGATCGGTTTTAAGAGTTTTATGTTTGGAGTGATATCATGGTTTGAAGACCAGAAATGATGTGCTACTGCTGATTTATCTTGCTGCTTTTGGTAAATGCATCTCATATGCTCTTTAAGTCTTATTTCAAGATTTCTTTTTGTTCTTCCTATATATACCAGGTTACATTCATTACAATCAATTTGATATATACCAGCTGATTTATCGTTGGGGATAGGATCTTTTGTTCTGTTGCATAGTAGTTTCTGTATGTTGTGGTTATTCTGTGGAGACAGGGTGATGTTGTATTTTTTGAAAATCCTTTGAAATTTATGATGTGTCCAATTTCTATGTGTACATAGAAATCAGCAAAAATCCATTAAAAGAATGCACCAAGTCACTCCAGAATACATTGATAGAAACCAAAACATTAACAAAAGCCGAAAAATCCAGAATTAAACCAGATTTTCCCATCATACCTAGGTTATATGCACTACCAAAAATACACAAACTCGGCAACAAAATGAGGCCCATAGTGAATAACATAAACTCTCCCACATATAAACTAGCAAAATGGCTTTCAAATACCTTCAACTCCATGCCTATGTTCAAAAGTCTTAGCATAAAAAATTCTTTAGAATTAACCAGTCACCTTTCAAATATAAATATATCACCCACAGACATGATGGTATCATTTGATGTCACTGCACTCTTCCCAAGCATACCAAAAGAAGAATTATTACCACTCCTAGAAAATTGGATATTAAACAATGGCACACCTAGAGCACAAACAGAAGATTACCTGAAACTAACAAAATTATGTCTGGACCAGAATTTCTTTTCATTCCATCACAAAATCTTTAAACAAACCTCAGGCCTAACTATGGGAAACCCCCTTTCACCATTTTTAGCAGAACTATATATGAGCCATTTTGAATCCCATATTACTAAATCTTTCCCACATCTATTCAAAACCTGGTATAGGTATGTAGATGATATTTTTGCTATTGTTCCAAAAAAACTTTCAGAAGATGCTTTGAAATTATTAAATTTACAAAAAAGATCTATAAAATTCACAATGGAAAAAGAAGAAAATGGCCAATTACCTTACCTAGACATCAGGATCATCAGAAATTATGCACACAACAAACTAACGTTTGGCATTTACAGAAAACCAACGCACACAGAAAACTATATTAAAAATAATAGCTACAATCCTACAAGCCACAAACATGCAATTTTAAATAGTATTACAAACAGGTTAGTACATATACCAATGGAGAAAGAGGAATACCAGAAAGAATACCAACACATTATCAACATAGCCACTATGAATGGATACCAGAAAAAAACAATAGATAAGAAGATAAAAAGGTTTGAAAGACAGAAATACATCCAACAAATGACTACGTTACTCAGACAACAAAAACCACAAGCATATAGAAAATTCACTTATCACCCTTGGACACATCATAAATTTCAAAGGATTTTCAAAAAATACAACATCACCCTGTCTCCACAGAATAACCACAACATACAGAAACTACTATGCAACAGAACAAAAGATCCTATCCCCAACAATAAATCAGCTGGTATATATAAAATAGATTGTAATGAATGTAACCTGGTATATATAGGAAGAACAAAAAGAAATCTTGAAATAAGACTTAAAGAGCATATGAGATGCATTTACCAAAAGCAGCAAGATAAATCAGCAGTAGCACATCATTTCTGGTCTTCAAACCATGATATCACTCCAAACATAAAACTCTTAAAACCGATCAACAGCAGCAATGAATTGGACATCTGGGAAAAAATACATATTGTCAAACACAGGAATCACCTAATGAATTTTGAACTGCCGCCACCCAACAGCCTTTGGAGGTTCATCAGCCCAGCACCAGAGAACACCACAAACCACACACATCCCCCAGACGATGACCGGCAAATATTAGTTGAGAGAAAATGCTGAAGATGGGAACAAGCCGTCTCCCGAAACGCGTTCAAGTAAGATTATCATAGTGATGTAGTGTAACAACCCTCAACTCTCTATTTTAAATTATGACACATCACTGTTACAAGCTTCTAAATCTTCAAAAATTGAACAACTAATGGCATTTACTTTCCCCCATAATTTAAGCAGCTTTTATTAAAGACATTTGTTTCTAGGACGCTTAGTTTCAGAGATGTTGTACAGTCTCAACTTAAATGGTCCACTCTGTATAATGGGAAGTTTAAAGCCATGGTTAATTGCAACACTAACTACCCCACTTTGAAATTTCAAATGACATCATTATATTTTGGTATTGTGAAAAAACACTTATTTGTTGGTGCATCTCATTCATTTTCCTCACATCTTTTGTTTTCTATCATCTTGACAATGCAGATTGGAATAATAGAATATCCCAACAATGTATCTAAGTTAGGAAACATTCCGAAAGATGGTGAAGAATTCTGAAATTACTCTCTAGCATTTGAGCACGTTTTTAACATTTGACCCATACTAAAGATATGAATTCTTGTTATGTAACTACAGACATGGAATCAAATTGACTCTGTATGTTCCCTTTACTCTTTATTTATCAGAACTTTTCTTTTATATATATTTATTTGTTTATTTTATATGTAATTAGGGGGTGTGGAAGAATTAGGGAAGAAAATCACCACATTTAGTAAATCACAATCACATTTAACACTAAAGTATTTGTAAAACATACAAACTGTTGGTTGAGTTATAAAATTATACAGTTTTCAAAGAGGAATTTAAAGTACTGACTTATTCATTCTTTAGAGAGTAATAAACATCCCTCTTTACTATAACTTCAGATATAAATAATGTAAAATAGTACTGTCTTTTAGGAAAAACATGCTAAGTCAAATACATATTTGTGACACACAGCTGAATAGCACTGTCCACAAACTGCACGATTACATTTACATATTGTGGAGGTTTTCTATTTCAGTTTTTTGGGACATATAGAGCAATGTTTTGTAGTTGCCAGCTTATCTTCACCTGATACTGTTTGCTCTATCAAGAACCTTCCTGATTGATGTTCTCACTTCTTGGCAAGTATGAGGATTGTTTTGCAAGCTTTTTCATAAACTCAAGCTTAGTTTGTTGGAATTATTATGTGCAGCCTGGTGAAGAATAAATGCATTGACTGCACTTGACTGTGAAACATGTAATGCCATTAACCATCTTTTACAACCAGTGCTATAAGCCACATATTCTTCATCGAGAGTGTCAACTCCAGATTTTGTATTGTTGTAAAAACTAACAATTTCTGGCTTGTTGACTTCATCTTGAGCTGGAGAAGAATGCATAGTTGACATAAGTAGCGCAGCTATGCCCTCCTTTTGTACATACGATACCAATGTCACATCATTTGAGAAACTATAAATGCAGCATCCAACTTCTCTTGTGTTGAGGGATAATAATTCTGATGCTATTTCCCATTTATTCTTTTTTATCATCCCAACATATGTCAATTTCATTTGCTTCAGGATGTTCACCAGTTCAAGAGATGAAAACCAATTATCTACAGTGAAATTCCTATTTGAGCCATGAATAAAAGACAACCTCAGACTGCTTGTGTTGGTTTCTGTAGCTTTCTTTCCTGTTCTTAAAGTGTTATAGCATCAGAATCCCTTCCACAATATATGTATCCGTTTAAAAAGTAATTATTTCTGGCATCAGTTAAAACCATAAACTTATTATTTAAATAAAATTCTAGTGGCAACACACTCTAACTTCACTCTTTCAAGATAATTACCATGAAGCGTTTCGAAGACACTTTGTCTTCATCATCAGCTAAGAGCCACTAACGAGTCTGTCTGTTCCAGTGTAGAGGTCGCCGTTGGGCTTCCTGATGTTGATGCCATTTTCGGCTTGATGTATTTAAAGATGAGATCCTTTTCTGGAGGGAAACTGAAATTCATTACATGACTTTTTTTTTTTTTTTTTTATATGAGGAGTTTTTCCCATTTCGTCAATTCTATTGGATTTTGGATCGACTTGATTGGATTTATTTCATTATGGATGTTGTGGTTTGAGTTCCAGAATTGATATGCGATGGCAGATTTTTCAGTCTTATATTTCTAAAATGTTCTTTCAGTCTCACCCCAATGTTCCTTTTTGTTTTGCCTATATATTTAAGCTCGCAATCACTACAATTTATCTGCTAAATGTCTGGAATCTTAGTTCTAGGAATTTTATCTTTTGTGTTTGTTCTTAATATGTTATTTAAACTATGTTTATTGATGGGTGCTAGTTTGATGTTCCACTGCTTGAATACCTTTTGGAATTTTTTATGCGCCCAAGGATGAAATGTGAACTTTTAAAAAATATTGTCTTCTGTTATTTTTTGTGGTGTGGTAATTTCCTTTCTTTCTTTATCTTTTTTAAATTTTTGGATTTTCTTGTATACTAATTCTTTTGTAAAGCCATTTTTGTAGACTACTTATATGATGATATTTCTCGTCTTTCAGGGGTATATTTACCAATCTGAAGACCAAACTGTTGAAGATTGTATGTTTATGTGGTCTTGGGTTATATCCTTTGTTCTTTATGTAATTATCAGTGTGTGTAGGTTTTCTAAAAATTCCAAATTCTAATTTATTGTTAGTTCTGATGACTATTATATCCCAGAAAGGGAGTTCGTTGTCTAATTCTATTTCCATTATGAATTTTACCAAGCTGTCTATCAAATTAAGTAACCTCAAGATATCTTCAGCAAGTTTCTTGTTAACTACTGCAAAGATGTCGTCAACATATCTCAACCACCGTTTAAATAAAAATGGGAATGCATTTGTGTGTGGGTGTCCAGAAAGCTCATGCACAAATTGGCTAGAAATGGGGACAATGGATTTCTCATTGATACATAACTTTATCAGAGCAAGATATTCCTCTATTTTTTCATTACCCATGTCTATTGACTTTAACCACTGTCTGGTATATATAAGGAGTTTTTCTCTTGGTATGCTAGGGAACAAACAAAATGACATCAAATGACATCAGAAGATCATTGTCTGCGAATTCTAGGTTTTGAATATTTTCTATCAGATCAAATATATTCTTAATACTTAGGCTGTGAATTGTGGAAATTTCTGAAATTCTTTATAACCATGTTGATATATTGTATGTGGATGAGTTTATAGTGTTTATTATTGGTCTCATTTTGTGACCTGGTTTATGTATTTTTGGTAATCCATATATCCTGGGTGTGATAGGGTTGCTCAGTATGAGGAACTTTTTGTCTTTTTCATTCAAAATATGTTTCATGTCATTTAGCACCTTTAGTGTAGTGTTCTGACTTTTTTGTGGGGTCTTTTATAAGTTTTTTGTAAACACTGCCATAAGAAGTGCTGTCAAATGGGTTTCATATTCAGATTTATCCAAAATCACTACTTTATTGGCTTTGTCAGTTTTAGTATAAAAAGATCTTTCTCTTTCAACGTTTTTAACGCGGATCGATACAGGTTACTTTTTGGGTTTTGTTCCTTCACTACTAATTCATTCAAAATATCCTCACATTTTGCTCTTATGACTCATTTTTCATCATCCGATTTGTCAAAAAGGAAGTCAAGTGAAGTAACAAAACCCAAAAAGTAACCCGTACCGATCCGCATTAAAAACGTTGAAAGAGTAAAACTGACAAAGGCAATAAAGTAGTAATTTTGGATAAATCTGAATATGAAACCCGTATGACAGCACTTCTTATGGCAGTGTTTACAAAAACTTACAAAAGACCCCACAAAAAAGAGTCAGAACACTACAATAAACGTGCTAAACAACATGAAACATATTTTGAATGAAAAAGACAAAAAGTTCCTCATACTGAGCAACCCTATCACACCCAGGATATATGGATTACCAAAAATACATAAACCAGGTCAAAAAATGAGACCAATAATAAACACTATAAACTCATCCACATACAATATATCAACATGTTTGTTAAAGAATTTCAAAAACTTCCACAGTTTCACAGCCTAAGTATTAAGAATACATTTGATCTGATAGAAAATATTCAAAACCTAGAAATCACAGACAGTGATCTTCTGGTGTTGTTTAATGTCATTTGTTTATTCCCTAGCATATCAAGAGAAAAACTCCTTACATATACCAGGCAGTGGTTAAAGTCAATAGACATGGGTAATGCAAAAACAGAGGAATATCTAGCTCTGATAAAGTTATGTATCAATAAGAACTATTTTACATTTATAGATGAATACTATTGCCAAATAAATGGACTAGCGATGGGAAATCCATTGTCCCCATTTCTAGCCAATTTCCCCTCAGGGGCTCACCTTATGTGAGTACGGGTTTTTGGCGCACCCGGGGGTTCCCGAGCCAATCATCACCATCTTCATCCTTTCACCCCCGTCTGGTCGAGGTGGGTTCGTTCTCGTGACCGGGGAACTCAAGGTAGGCTCTCGTGCGTTCTGTGCATATCATTACATCTCGCCCCTCGCCATCGCTTCTGTCTTCTCTTTTATTTATGCACATTTCGCCCCACGCCCATTCATTTACACGTCTCTTTTACTTCTTCGCCGGCCTACCTTGAGTACGAAACGCCCACACACTTTTAGTTTCTTTTAACCTTTTATCTTAATCCTCCGTGGACACAGCCTGACGATACCCGCGCACTGGGTGCGCAGCTGGGTGAGTGGGTAATGGCGTCATCCCCACCACCCGGGGTCGTCATGTAGGGTTTGTGTTCGTATCCGCTGTTCAACTGCAGTCCCGCGGGGGGGGCCATTGCATGAGCTGCTGACTTCCGACGGCGATTGGCTCCCTCTGTCTATGTTCTGGGAGGTGTGACCCTGGGGTGAGCTAGGTATAGATAGGCCACTCACCCAAGCCGGGGTAACGCCCGGGAAGTCAGAGCCCGAGGTCGGAGACGGTTGCAATGGTGGAGGATTTTTTTCGCTATGGAGCACCCTTTCTCCATTATAAACAACAAGAGCCGAAAAACTTTAGTAACAGAAGTAGCACCGCCAACAGCTGGTTTTTACTTAGTGATTACCCGTACAGAGGAGGGACAATCATTCGAGAAGGTGAACCCTTTTATCATCCAGAAGGGCATTGACTCAATTGCTGGTCCGGTTCTTTCCTGCACTCAGCTTCGTAATGGTTCGTTGTTAGTTCAAAGCAAATCCGAGGCACAAAGTAAGTCCTTGTTAAGCGCCACGCTTCTTCACGGTTATCCTATCCGTGTTGAGAAGCACCGCACCTTGAATTCTTGTAGGGGCGTTGTCACCACGCATAGCCTCGATGGCATATCGGACGAAGACCTGGTCGAATATCTTGCAGACCAGAGGGTGACAGCGGTTCATCGGGTGCAGGCCAAACGCGACGGCGTATTGGTACCCACTCGTACCCTGTTTCTAACATTTGATGGCGTCGATCTGCCCACGAGCATTTCCGCAGGGTACGAACGGATTTCTGTGAGGTCTTATATTCCTAGACCTCTGCGTTGTTTTAAATGCCAACGTATTGGGCATACGCAAGTCTCCTGTAAGAGTGCCGTTAACATCTGTGCAACATGTAGCCAGACCTCACATGAAGGTACCTGTTCAACAGCCCCCGTCTGCGTTAATTGTAAAGGGTCTCATTCTGCTTCGTTTGCCGACTGTCCGCGGTACTTGGACGAGAAGGCGATCCAGGAGATCCGGGTAAAGGAAAAACTCTCCTTCGCTGAAGCCCGGAGGCGTTACCATGCGCGCCAACCTTCACTCCTGCGATCTGGCACATTTAGTTCTGTTGTTGCCTCGCCAGTACCACTAGTAGATGCCGAAACTCAGACCTGGACCATGACTGGATTAACCGCCACTACCATCCGGCCGTCCATTAAAGCTACTGTCACCAAGCCCTATAAACCTGGTCCAAAGTCCATGAAGTCGCGAGCCGCTGAAAAGAAACCCAAGCATAAACTTCGTAGGGAAGATTTTTTGAAAGACCCTCCGCGTGCGCGCGGTAACAAAAGTTCACCTTCTCCTCGGAGGTCGCTGTCCCAGGAAGGTCCTGGGACAAGCCGCGCTCAGCGGCACCCCTCACCCATCGCCACCCAGAACCGATTCACGGCGCCTGAATCGGTTTCTGGCACTGAGCGCGTGGGCCCTCCCTCCGAGGAAGCTATGGAGTCTGACCAACTCCATACAAAAAGCCCGAGCCCAAAGGTTAAGCAAAAGATTCTTTTAAGCCGCCCTTCTAAGTAGACAGTTTATCCCTTTTATTCATGGCTATCCTGAGCTGGAATTTACGTGGTGTACGATCGCATAGGGCGGAACTGCAACTTTTATTGCGTTCCCATTCGCCTATGGTCGTATGTTTGCAAGAGACTAAGCTTCGCCCTCACGATCCTTTTGATCTCCGAGGATATACTCCGGTTCGCTACGATCTTGAACCGGAGGAGGGTACTCCTGCTCATGGAGGTGTCATGTTGTTAGTGCGTAACGAGGTTCATTTTCAAACTCTCGCTCTTACGTCCGACTTGCAAGCTGTTGCCATTAGATTGCAGTTACCCGGTTTTATATTCTCTGTTTACTCTGTATATTCACCTCCGTCACCTCTCCTCGCTCCCTCGGACATTCGAGCTCTCCTGTCCGCTCTCCCAACACCATTTCTTCTGTTGGGAGATGTTAATGCCCATCACCCACTGTGGGTTCGCCAAGGGCTTGTGCGAGGGGAACTCTTCTTTCCGACATTTTTTACCAGTTCAATCTTTCCATCCTCAATACAGGTGCACCTACTTTTATTTCTGATTCTTCTGGTACATTCTCTCACCTGGACCTTGCCATTTGCTCCGTCCAGCTTGCTAGTCGTCTTCAGTGTAACGTCGTCGCTGACACCTACTCCAGCGACCATTACCCCTGCATCGTTTCTCTTCTGTCACACCACGTACAGCATTCCAGAGTACCTACCTGGATATTCACCAAAGCCGACTGGAGCTTGTTTTCCAGCCTCGTGCGTTTTTACGATCAGCCCTTCGCCGACATTAACCAACTAGTGCAGCACCTTACGTCTACGATTTTCTCTGCCGCCGAACGCGCAATTCCCCGTTCATCCTCTCAACCTCGGCGACCGCCTGTTCCATGGTGGAACGAGGATTGTCGGGACGCCGTTCGTGCCCGTAGGACTGCACTTAGGGTGTTTCGGCGACACCCTACACTTGACAATTTGGTGACTTTTAAACAATCGCGCGCCAGGGCTCGTCGCATTATTCAGGATAGCAAGAAGGCGTCGTGGGCTCGTTTTGTCGAGTCTTTTAATCGCTTTACGCCTTCATCCGTTGTTTGGGATAAACTTGTCGCTTCTCAGGTAAAGTGTCGCATTGTACTGTTTCTGGCCTTCAGGTTTCTAATGCCACCATAGTGGATCCGGCTGCCATCGCTAACATTCTGGGTGCTGCCTTTGAGGCGGTTTCCAGTTCAGACCATTATTCCGCCGGCTTTCGCTCTATTAAAGACCGGCTGGATTCCGCATCATATCCCCTCAGGGGCTCACCTTATGTGAGTACGGGTTTTTGGCGCACCCGGGGGTTCCCGAGCCAATCATCGCCACATTCATCCCCTCACCCGCATCCGGTCGACGTGGGTTCTTCTCGTGACCGGTGGACCCAAGGTAGGCTCTCGTGCGTTCTTTTCATTCCATCCATACCGCACCTCACCATCGTTTCTTTCTTCCCTTATCACTTTCCGGCCATTTCGCACCACGACATTCGCATATCTCTCTTTTTCTTCCCCGCCGGCCTACCTTGCGTGCGAAACGCCCACACAGTTTTAGTTTCTTTTATCTTTTTATTTAAATCCTCCGTGGACACAGCCTGACGGATACCCGCGCACCGCGTGCGCAGCTGGGTGAGTGGGTAATGGCGTCATCCCCACCACCCGGGGTCGTCATGTAGGGTTTGTGTTCGTATCCGCTGTTCAACTGCAGTCCCGCGGGGGGGCCATTGCATGAGCTGCTGACTTCTGACGGCGATTGGGTCCCTCTGTCTATGTTCTGGGAGGTGTGACCCTGGGGTGAGTCTGGTATAGATAGGCCACTCACCCAAGCCGGGGTAACGCCCGAGAAGTCAGAGCCCGAGGTCGGAGACGGTTGCAATGGTGGAGGATTTATTTCGCTATGGAGCACCCTTCCTCCATTAATACTAACAAGCGCCGAAAAGTTTATGTAACAGAAGTGACACCACCGACAACTGGTTGTTACTTGGTCATTTCACGAACCGAAGAAGGACAAAGCTTTGAGAAGGTGAACCCTTTCATCATTCAAAAGGGCATTGATGCAATTGCTGGTGCGGTTCAGTCCTGCACTCGTCTACGGAATGGTTCCTTATTAGCCCAAACGAAATCCGATCAGCAAAGTAAGACCTTGTTGCGCGCTACGCTTCTCCACGGCTATCCCATCCGTGTGGAGAAGCACCGCACATAGAACTCCTGTCGAGGCGTTATTACCACCCATAGCCTCGATGGTATATCGGACGAGGACCTGGTAGAATATCTTGCAGACCAGAAGGTGACAGCGGTCCATCGAGTGCAGGCCAAACGCGACGGCGTATTGGTACCCACTCGTACCCTGTTTATTACATTTGATGGCGTCGATCTGCCCACGAGCATTTCCGCAGGGTACGAACGGATTTCTGTGAGGCCTTATATTCCTAGACCTCTGCGTTGTTTTAAATGCCAACGTTTTGGGCATACGCAAGTCTCCTGTAAGAGTGCCGTTAACATCTGTGCAACATGTAGCCAGCCCTCACACGAAGGTACCTGTTCAACAGCCCCCGTCTGCGTTAATTGTAAAGGGTCTCATTCTGCTTCGTTTGCCGACTGTCCGCGGTACTTGGACGAGAAGGCGATCCAGGAGATCCGGGTAAAGGAAAAACTCTCCTTCGCTGAAGCCCGGAGGCGTTACCATGCGCGCCAACCTTCACTCCTGCGATCTGGCACATTTAGTTCTGTTGTTGCCTCGCCAGTACCACGAGTAGATGCCGAAACTCAGACCTGGACCTTGACTGGATTAACCGCCACTACCATCCGGCCGTCTATTAAGGCTACAGTTACCAAGCCGTATAAACCTGGTCCCAAGTCAATGAAGTCGCAAGCCGTTGAAAAGAAGCCCAAGCAGAAACTTCGTAGGGAAGATTTTTTGAAAGACACTCCGCGTGCGCGCGGTAACAAAAGTTCACCTTCTCCTCCTCGGAGGTCGCTGTCCCAGGATGGTCCTGGGACAAGCCGCGCTCAGCGGCACCCTTCACCCATCGCCACCCAGAACCGATTCACGGCGCTTGAATCGGTTTCTGGCACTGAGCGCGTGGGCCCTCCCTCCGAGGAAGCTATGGAGTCTGACCAACTCCATACAAAAAGCCCGAGCCCAAAGGTTAAGCAAAAGATTCTTTTAAGCCGCCCTTCTAAGTAGACAGTTTATCCCTTTTATTCATGGCTATCCTGAGCTGGAATTTACGTGGTGTACGATCGCATAGGGCGGAACTGCAACTTTTATTGCGTTCCCATTCGCCTATGGTCGTATGTTTGCAAGAGACTAAGCTTCGCCCTCACGATCCTTTTGATCTCCGAGGATATACTCCGGTTCGCTACGATCTTGAACCGGAGTAGGGTACTCCTGCTCATGGAGGTGTCATGTTGTTAGTGCGTAACGAGGTTCATTTTCAAACTCTCGCTCTTACGTCCGACTTGCAAGCTGTTGCCATTAGATTGCAGTTACCCGGTTTTATATTCTCTGTTTACTCTGTATATTCACCTCCGTCACCTCTCCTCGCTCCCTCGGACATTCGAGCTCTCCTGTCCGCTCTCCCAACACCATTTCTTCTGTTGGGAGATGTTAATGCCCATCACCCACTGTGGGTTCGCCAAGGGCTTGTGCGAGGGGAACTCTTCTTTCCGACATTTTTTACCAGTTCAATCTTTCCATCCTCAATACAGGTGCACCTACTTTTATTTCTGATTCTTCTGGTACATTCTCTCACCTGGACCTTGCCATTTGCTCCGTCCAGCTTGCTAGTCGTCTTCAGTGTAACGTCGTCGCTGACACCTACTCCAGCGACCATTACCCCTGCATCGTTTCTCTTCTGTCACACCACGTACAGCATTCCAGAGTACCTACCTGGATATTCACCAAAGCCGACTGGAGCTTGTTTTCCAGCCTCGTGCGTTTTTACGATCAGCCCTTCGCCGACATTAACCAACTAGTGCAGCACCTTACGTCTACGATTTTCTCTGCCGCCGAACGCGCAATTCCCCGTTCATCCTCTCAACCTCGGCGACCGCCTGTTCCATGGTGGAACGAGGATTGTCGGGACGCCGTTCGTGCCCGTAGGACTGCACTTAGGGTGTTTCGGCGACACCCTACACTTGACAATTTGGTGACTTTTAAACAATCGCGCGCCAGGGCTCGTCGCATTATTCAGGATAGCAAGAAGGCGTCGTGGGCTCGTTTTGTCGAGTCTTTTAATCGCTTTACGCCTTCATCCGTTGTTTGGGATAAACTTGTCGCTTCTCAGGTAAAGTGTCGCATTGTACTGTTTCTGGCCTTCAGGTTTCTAATGCCACCATAGTGGATCCGGCTGCCATCGCTAACATTCTGGGTGCTGCCTTTGAGGCGGTTTCCAGTTCAGACCATTATTCCGCCGGCTTTCGCTCTATTAAAGACCGGCTGGATTCCGCATCATATCCCCTCAGGGGCTCACCTTATGTGAGTACGGGTTTTTGGCGCACCCGGGGGTTCCCGAGCCAATCATCGCCACATTCATCCCCTCACCCGCATCCGGTCGACGTGGGTTCTTCTCGTGACCGGTGGACCCAAGGTAGGCTCTCGTGCGTTCTTTTCATTCCATCCATACCGCACCTCACCATCGTTTCTTTCTTCCCTTATCACTTTCCGGCCATTTCGCACCACGACATTCGCATATCTCTCTTTTTCTTCCCCGCCGGCCTACCTTGCGTGCGAAACGCCCACACAGTTTTAGTTTCTTTTATCTTTTTATTTAAATCCTCCGTGGACACAGCCTGACGGATACCCGCGCACCGCGTGCGCAGCTGGGTGAGTGGGTAATGGCGTCATCCCCACCACCCGGGGTCGTCATGTAGGGTTTGTGTTCGTATCCGCTGTTCAACTGCAGTCCCGCGGGGGGGCCATTGCATGAGCTGCTGACTTCTGACGGCGATTGGGTCCCTCTGTCTATGTTCTGGGAGGTGTGACCCTGGGGTGAGTCTGGTATAGATAGGCCACTCACCCAAGCCGGGGTAACGCCCGAGAAGTCAGAGCCCGAGGTCGGAGACGGTTGCAATGGTGGAGGATTTATTTCGCTATGGAGCACCCTTCCTCCATTAATACTAACAAGCGCCGAAAAGTTTATGTAACAGAAGTGACACCACCGACAACTGGTTGTTACTTGGTCATTTCACGAACCGAAGAAGGACAAAGCTTTGAGAAGGTGAACCCTTTCATCATTCAAAAGGGCATTGATGCAATTGCTGGTGCGGTTCAGTCCTGCACTCGTCTACGGAATGGTTCCTTATTAGCCCAAACGAAATCCGATCAGCAAAGTAAGACCTTGTTGCGCGCTACGCTTCTCCACGGCTATCCCATCCGTGTGGAGAAGCACCGCACATAGAACTCCTGTCGAGGCGTTATTACCACCCATAGCCTCGATGGTATATCGGACGAGGACCTGGTAGAATATCTTGCAGACCAGAAGGTGACAGCGGTCCATCGAGTGCAGGCCAAACGCGACGGCGTATTGGTACCCACTCGTACCCTGTTTATTACATTTGATGGCGTCGATCTGCCCACGAGCATTTCCGCAGGGTACGAACGGATTTCTGTGAGGCCTTATATTCCTAGACCTCTCCGTTGTTTTAAATGCCAACGTTTTGGGCATACGCAAGTCTCCTGTAAGAGTGCCGTTAACATCTGTGCAACATGTAGCCAGCCCTCACACGAAGGTACCTGTTCAACAGCCCCCGTCTGCGTTAATTGTAAAGGGTCTCATTCTGCTTCGTTTGCCGACTGTCCGCGGTACTTGGACGAGAAGGCGATCCAGGAGATCCGGGTAAAGGAAAAACTCTCCTTCGCTGAAGCCCGGAGGCGTTACCATGCGCGCCAACCTTCACTCCTGCGATCTGGCACATTTAGTTCTGTTGTTGCCTCGCCAGTACCACGAGTAGATGCCGAAACTCAGACCTGGACCTTGACTGGATTAACCGCCACTACCATCCGGCCGTCTATTAAGGCTACAGTTACCAAGCCGTATAAACCTGGTCCCAAGTCAATGAAGTCGCAAGCCGTTGAAAAGAAGCCCAAGCAGAAACTTCGTAGGGAAGATTTTTTGAAAGACACTCCGCGTGCGCGCGGTAACAAAAGTTCACCTTCTCCTCCTCGGAGGTCGCTGTCCCAGGATGGTCCTGGGACAAGCCGCGCTCAGCGGCACCCTTCACCCATCGCCACCCAGAACCGATTCACGGCGCTTGAATCGGTTTCTGGCACTGAGCGCGTGGGCCCTCCCTCCGAGGAAGCTATGGAGTCTGACCAACTCCATACAAAAAGCCCGAGCCCAAAGGTTAAACAAAAGGTAATTTTAAGCCGCCCTTCTAAATAGACAGTTTATCCCCTTATTTTTAATGGCTATCCTGACCTGGAATGTACGTGGTGTACGATCGCATAGGGCGGAACTGCAGCTTTTATTGCGTTCCCATTCACCTATGTTCGTATGTTTGCAGGAGACTAAGCTTCGCCCTCACGATCCTTTTGATCTCCGAGGATATACTCCGGTTCGCTACGACCTTGAACCGGAAGAGGGTACTCCTGCTCATGGAGGTGTCATGTTCTTAGTGCGTAACGACGTTCATTTTACACCTGTCACACTTACATCCGACTTGCAAGCTGTTGCCGTTCGCCTTCACTTACCCGGCTTTTTGTTTTCTGTTTGCTCTGTATATTCACCTCCATCGTCTCCCCTTGCTCCCGCGGACATTCGAGCTCTCCTGTCCGCTCTCCCAACACCATTTCTTCTGTTGGGAGATTTTAATGCCCATCACCCACTATGGGGTTCGCCAAGGGCTTGTGCGAGGGGAACTCTTCTTTCCGACATTTTGTATCAGTTCAATCTTTCCATCCTCAATACAGGTGCACCTACTTTTATTTCTGATTCTTCTGGTACTTTCTCTCACCTGGACCTTGCCCTTTGCTCAATCCAGCTTGCACGTCGCCTTCAGTGGAACGTCGTCGCTGACACCTACTCCAGCGACCATTTCCCCTGCATCGTTTCTCTTCTGTCGCACCACGTACAGCATTCCAGAGTACCTACCTGGATATTCGCAAAAGCCGACTGGAGCTTGTATTCCAGCCTTGTGCATTTTGACGACCAGCCCTTCTCCGACATTAATCAACTAGTGCAGCACCTTACGTCTATTATTTTCTCAGCCGCCGAACGTGCAATACCCCGTTCATCCTCCCAACCTCGGCGGCCACCTGTTCCATGGTGGAACGAGGATTGTCGGGACGCCGTTCGTGCCCGTAGGACTGCACTTAGGGTGTTTCGGCGCCACCCTACACTTGATAATTTGGTGACTTTTAAACAATCGCGCGCCAGGGCTCGTCGCATTATTCAGGATAGCAAGAAGGCATCTTGGGCTCGTTTTGTCGAGTCTTTTAATCGTTTTACGCCTTCATCCGTTGTTTGGGATAAACTTCGTCGCTTCTCAGGTAAAGTGTCACATTGTACTGTTTCTGGCCTTCAGGTTTCTAATGCCACCATAGTGGATCCGGCTGCCATCGCTAACACACTGGGTGCTGCCTTTGAGGCGGTTTCCAGTTCAGACCATTATTCCGCCGGCTTTCGCTCTATTAAAGACCGGCTGGATTCCGCATCATATACATTTCGGTCTGCTACTGATGAATGCTATAATGAACTATTCACAATGAGGGAGCTGGAGCACGCTCTTCATTGCTCTCGGCACTCCGCTCCTGGGCCGGACGGCATTCATGTTCTGATGTTAAAGAACCTTTCAGCCGACAGTAAACTCTTTCTCTTACAGGTCTATAACCGTATTTGGCAAAACGGCATTTTTCCTTCCGTTTGGCGCGAAGCCACCATTGTCCCTATACTTAAGCCTGGGAAGGATCGCCAACTACCTTCCAGCTACCGCCCTATCTCCCTCACCAGTTGCCTTTGCAAGGTGATGGAGCGCATGATCAACGGGCGGTTGACATGGTGGCTTGAGTCTCAGAAACTTCTAGCGAACGCTCAGTGCGGGTTTCGTCGCTATCGCTCTACCGTCGACCATCTGGTGTCCTTGTCGACGCATATTATGAATGGATTTCTGAGAAAGTGTCAAACCGTGGCTGTATTTTTTGACCTGGAGAAAGCTTATGACACTTGTTGGAGGGGCGGCATTTTACGTACACTTCACGATTGGAATATCCGCGGTCGTCTTCCCATATTTCTTCGGGAGTTTATGACGGACCGCGTCTTTCGTGTACGTGTGGGCTCGGTTTTATCTCGTCGTTTTATTCAAGAGAACGGAGTACCGCAGGGCTCTGTACTCAGTGTCACACTTTTTGCGATTGCTATCAACCCCATTGTTGATTGTATTCCACCTGGCATTTCATCGTCCCTTTTTGTTGACGATTTCGCTATTTATTGCAGTTCACGGCGGACCTGTCTACTCGAACGCCGTCTCCAGAGCTGTATCGACCGTCTCTACGCCTGGAGTAACGCCAACGGCTTTAATTTCTCCGCCGAGAAATCCGTCTGCATCAACTTCTGGCGCCGGAAGTATTTCCCTCCGCCCTCTCTCCATCTTGGGCCAGGGATACTTCCGTTTGCAGACGAGGCGAAATTTTTGGGGTTGATTTTTGATAGGAAGTTGTGTTGGACCTCGCACGTTTCCTTTTTAAAAGCAAAGTGTGACCGTTCTCTTAATCTTTTACGTGTTTTAAGTGGCACATCCTGGGGAGCTGATCGGACCGTCCTTCTTCGCCTTTATCGCTCTTTGGTCCGATCCAAACTTGATTACGGGTGTTTTGTTTATTCGTCGGCACGTCCATCTGTGTTGCGTCGTTTGAATCCCATTCATCATCGTGGTCTTAGAGTCGCTACAGGGGCCTTTCCAACTAGCCCCGTGCCCAGTCTTTATGCTGAAGCTGCAGAGCCTCCGCTGTCCTCCAGGCGTGAGATGCTCTTGTGCAGCTATGCCTGTCGACTCTCAAGCTTACCTGACCACCCGTCTTTCGCGGCATTTTTCGAGGATTCACTTGACCGGCAATATTTAGTTAGCTCCTCTGTATTGCTCCCTCCAGGGGTTCGATTTCGACTGCTCCTTCGGCATTTGGACGTTACGCCAGCGCCGGCCCTTCCAAGGGGGGAAACGCGTTTTCCTCCATGGTCGCGCGCTGAGGCCCTCTGTCACCTTGGGTTATCGTCAATGCCGAAGAATGAGACCCCTTCTTCAGTCTTTAGATCAGCGTTTTTAGAACTTCAGTCGCAATTCGGGGACTTGCCTTTTATCTTTACTGATGGATCTAAGACTGATGCTGGAGTAGGATGTGCCTTTTTTTGTGGTGGAAATAGTTTTACCTTTCGTTTACCAGAGCAATGTTCGATTTTCACCGCCGAACTTTTTAGCATTTATCAGTCTCTTTTATATATTCAGCGGCACGACATACGGCACTGTTTTATTTGTTCCGACTCCCTGAGTGCTCTTCAAAGTATTAGCTCGCTGTACAGTTACCACCCGCTCGTACAGCGCATTCATGACCTGCTCCACTCGCTTGATGTCTCTGGCATCAGCGTCTCCTTCTTGTGGATTCCAGGTCATGTGGGCATCTCAGGTAATGAGTCTGCCGATGTCGCTGCCAAGTCGGCGATTTTCTCACCCAGACGTTTTACCTCTGTTGTTCCCTCGTCAGATTTGTTTATTGTTTTACGTCGTCGCATCCTCTCGCTTTGGAGCGATGAGTGGACGGCCCTCCGGGGGAACAAGTTGCGGGAGGTTAAGCTTCTCCCGTTAGTCTGGGCTACCTCTTCCCGTGCTTCTCGTCGGGAAGAGGTAATTTTAACACGCCTTCGTATCGGACATTGCATTTTTAGTCATAAGTATTTGCTGAGTGGTGACCCCGCGCCACTCTGTGGGCAGTGTGACGTGCCCTTAACGGTGCGTCACATTTTAACAGAGTGTCAGGTTTTAGCTGCATTGCGTGCTCGTGTGGGTCTGCCTGTTGGCCTAGCCAACGTTTTGGCAGACGACACGCATGCTGTGGAATGTGTTTTACGTTTTATTCATGACAGTGATTTTAATCTGCGCATTTAATGCGTTGAGCGTCTGTTAGCTTCGTACTTTTATCCTGTCGGTTTTTTATGGGAACTCTTATCCCCAGTGGACATATGACGCTCATGTCCCTCGCATTCTACAGTTCCTGACACGTTTTAATCCTTTACTGCCTATGCTTTTAGTGTGTTGTTTTTCAGATCTTTGTCTTGTTCTTATTATTGTTATTGTTATTATTGTTTTTGTTGTTATTGTTATTATTGTTATTGTTATATTTGTTATTGTTATATTGTTAGTTTTAGCTTTTTGACAACGCGGGTTTGTGTCCCGTTTTTTAATTATGCGGTTTTTTACCTGTCTTTTATTTTTTGACTTTATATTTTATACCTTGTAAGGGCGCTGATGACCTCAGCAGTTTAGCGCCCTTAAGCCGCATATCATCATCATCATCATCCGCATCATATACTTTTCGGTCTGCTAATGATGAATGCTATAACGAACTATTCACAATGAGGGAGCTGGAGCACGCTCTTTATTGCTCTCGGCACTCCGCTCCTGGGCCGGACGGCATTCATGTCCTGATGTTAAAGAACCTTTCAGCCGACAGAAAACTCTTTCTCTTACAGGTCTATAACCGTATTTGGCAAGACGGCATTTTTCCTTCCGTTTGGCGCGAAGCCACCATTGTCCCTATACTTAAGCCTGGGAAGGATCGCCAACTACCTTCCAGCTACCGCCCTATCTCCCTCACCAGTTGCATTTGCAAGGTGATGGAGCGCATGATCAACGGGCGGTTGACATGGTGGCTTGAGTCTCAGAAACTTCTAGCGAACGCTCAGTGCGGGTTTCGTCGCTATCGTTCTACCGTCGACCATCTGGTGTCCTTGTCGACGCATATTATGAATGGATTTCTGAGAAAGTGTCAAACCGTGGCTGTATTTTTTGACCTGGAGAAAGCTTATGACACTTGTTGGAGGGGCGGCATTTTACGTACACTTCACGATTGGAATATCCGCGGTCGTCTTCCCATATTTCTTCGGGAGTTTATGACGGACCGCGTCTTTCGTGTACGTGTGCTCGGTTTTATCTCGTCGTTTTATTCAAGAGAACGGAGTACCGCAGGGCTCTGTACTCAGTGTCACACTTTTTGCGATTGCTATCAACACCATTGTTGATTGTATTCCACCTGGCATTTCATCGTCCCTTTTTGTTGACGATTTCGCTATTTATTGTAGTTCACGGCAGACCTGTCTACTCGAACGCCGTCTCCAGAGCTGTATCGACCGTCTCTACGCCTGGAGTAACGCCAACGGCTTTAATTTCTCCGCCGAGAAATCCGTCTGCGTCAACTTTTGGCGCCGGAAGTATTTCCCTCCGCCCTCTCTCCATCTTGGGCCAGGGATACTTCCGTTTGCAGACGAGGCGAAATTTTTGGGGTTGATTTTTGACAGGAAGTTGTGTTGGACCTCGCACGTTTCCTTTTTAAAAGCAAGGTGTGATCGTTCTCTTAATATTTTACGTGTTTTAAGTGGCACATCCTGGGGAGCTGATCGGACCGTCCTTCTTCGCCTTTATCGCTCTTTGGTCCGATCCAAGCTTGATTACGGGTGTATTGTTTATTCGTCGGCACGTCCATCTGTGTTACGTCGATTGAATGCCATTCACCATCGTGGCATAAGAGTCGCTACAGGGGCCTTTCCAACTAGCCCTGTACCCAGTCTGTACGCAGAAGCTGCAGAGCCGCCGCTGTCCTTCCGGCGTGAGATGCTTTTGTGCAGCTATGCTTGTCGACTCTCAAGCTTGCCTAACCACCCGTCCTTCGATGTATTTTACGAGGATTCGCTTGATCGCCAATATTTCGTTAGCTCCTCTGCATTGCTCCCTCCAGGGGTTCGATTTCGACTGCTACTTCGGCATTTGGACGTTACGCCAGCGCCGGCCCTTACCCGAGGGGAAACGCGCTTTCCTCCATGGTCGCGCGCTGAGGCCCACATCCACCTTGGGCTAACGTCGATGCCGAAGAATGAGACCCCTGCTTCAGTCCTTAGATCCGCATTTTTAGCACTTCAGGCAACATTCGGAGACTGTCATTTTATTTATACTGATGGGTCTAAGACTGATGTTGGAGTAGGATGTGCCTTTGTTTTAGGTGCGCATAGTTTTACTTTTCGTTTACCCGGGCAATGTTCGATTTATACCGCCGAACTTTTTAGTATCTATCAATGTGTTTTATACATTCAGCGGCAAGTCTTACGGCGTTGTGTTGTTTGTTCGGACTCTCTGATTGCCCTTCAGAGTATTATCGCGCTGTACACTTACCACCCCCTCGTACAGCGCATTCATGACCTGCTCCATTCGCTTGGTGCCTCTGGCATCAGCGTCTCTTTTATGTGGATTCCAGGTCATGTGGGTATCTCAGGGAATGAGTCGGCCGACGCCGCTGCGAAATCGGCGATTTTATTACCCAGATTTTTTACTTCTGTTGTTCCCTCATCAGATTCTTGTGTTATTTTACGTCGCCGCATCCTCTCGCGCTGGCGCGATGAGTGGACGGCCCTCCGGGGGAACAAGTTGCGGGAGGTTAAACCTCTTCCGCTAGTCTGGGCTACCTCTTCCCGTGCTTCTCGTCGGGAAGAGGTACTTTTAACACGCCTTCGTATCGGACATTGCCTTTTTAGTCATAGATACCTGTTAAGTGGTGATCCCGCACCTCTGTGTGGTCAGTGTGACGTGCCCTTAACGGTCTGTCACATTTTAACCGAGTGTCAAGTTTTAGCTCCACTGCGCGTTCGCGTGGGTCTGCCTGTTGGCCTAGCCAACGTGTTGGCAGACGACGGGCATGCTGTAGAATGTCTTTTACGTTTTATCACTGACATTGGTTTTAGCCGTCGCATTTGATGCGCTGAGCGCCTTTTAGCTGTTTGATTTTATATTGTTAGTTTTAATGGGGCCCTTCTCCCCAGACATAAGGCGATCATGTTCCTTGCATTCTACAGTTCTTGACACGTTTTATTCTTTTAGTGACCATGATTTTAGTGTGTTGGTTTTTCAGATATTTGTATTGTTATTATTGTTGTTATTGTTATTGTTATTATTGTTGTTATTGTTGTTATTATTATTATTGTTATTATTGTTGTTATTGTTGTTATTATTATTGTTATTGTTATATTATTGTTATTTTTAGCCTTTTTTGGACATCGCGGGTTTCTGTCCCGTTTTTTAATTATGCGGTTATTTTATCCTTTTGACTTTATATTTTATACATTGTAAGGGCGCTGATGACCTTAGTAGTTTAGCGCCCTTAAACCGCATCTCATCATCATCATCATTTATTTTCAAAACATTAGTTGGCTGTTTTCAGCAATATACATGCCTCATTATACATCTGACTGTGATTTGTAGGTTCTTTTCTGCTTACACAATTGAAGTATTACATGTGCCAAAATTTGTTACCGTTACTTAGTAATATAATGTATTTGTTTTAATTCAGGATACATACGGGATGTCTCTGGAAGTTACGACTGGTGCATAGCCTCGATCAATATGTTAACTGCAGTCACTGTTACATTGTGGACAACAGAACTGGTCATCTGTTACTGCCGAGAAAAGAAAAGAATTCAGGAAGAGAACAAGGAAGAACTTTGTTAATATTCCTGTGATAAGATGCCATTACAGTGAATTTTGCATTTTTTTGATGTCCGAGTCATTAGATATGAAAGTAACCTGTCAAAGAAGGTGTAATGTTGTTAAAGTTGTCATTTATACTCTTATATGTAATGGCAACATATCTGTGTTGTTAAAGTCAAGCAATTGTGCAGCAGCTAGCTTGTGCCTTCAGTGCTGATCTGAAGTGAAATGTTTCTGCTTAGAGCAGATCTATGTATTCTGTAACAGAACAGTAATTATGAATGCTGCCTTCTATATTTCTTAAGCATATAATCTCCTCTGATATGCCATGAATGGTCTGATAATTTCAGTTATTCATTGTTTAAAACAAATGTGAAATAGTTTATGTTTCTATCATTTTCAACCTTGTCGAATACTGCTGTTGAACAGCTGAGAGCCAAGTGCAAGTATGAAACAGTAAAACTATGTAGGTTTGGGGAAGTAATATACCAAAGGTTGAAAGGATGCATCATATTTGAAAAATTTGTCATGGTTAAAATTTAAACCACTGAACTTTGGGTTTTCATGCTCATAGCAAATGAGCTATTGTGTCTCCTTGTAAGATTATCTGAAGACTAAATATTTATATCCAAAGAGATCCTCTTGCCTGAGCTTTTAATTTAACCACCAAGTGCATAGGAGTTAAAAGTTTAATGATTCTTTCATACCATCTCTAGATCCGACAAAGGTTGGAAAAGCTAATCTGAATTGAAAAATTCGACCATAGTCATATATTTGCCAACTTTTACTGTTTGCTTGTAAAAGTTACAGGATCAGGCACATTTTTACGACTTTATAGCAAAGGAGTATTTTTACGGTTTTGTGTGCATTACACATTTTTACCATGTACATGGCAAAGCATTATATTGTAAGTTTACTGACTGAATGTACTGCGCTAATTGGTATACAGTGCTATGATAGACCAGAGCTTGTTGTGTGCTTATCCTTCATCACGATCATGGTCCATCTTCACTGGGCTGCCACAAAATGCATAGCATGCAAATTTAATATTTTATTGCACCATTAGTGAACTTCAGTAACTGATGAGCAGCAAATGGACACAAACATTCAGTAATGGATGGTGCAAGTTGTAAACATAAATTGTTTACCTTATTTGTATTATATGGCTGCAGAATATAAATTTCCCAATTTTTGTGATAGTTTGTTTATAGTTCATGTTATGAAGCATAAGATATGGACTAAAAATCTGTGTATAACCCAGAAGTGGTGGTCTTTGCTTTAATTAATGTTTATTATAGTACCAAGAAGAATTTCAGCAGTAGGAAGGAAACAGTATCACCAGCCTTCAAGAATTTTATAAATAGGAGTTCCTGTTTATTTTACATATAATTTTTGCACATTTACTACACTGAACATTTTGTACATTCTAAATTTCATGTCACTGGAAAATTATTTTTCTTTGCTGGACCAGGGAAAGTTTACAGTTTTCAATTTCTGAAAGTTGGCAAGTATGTAGTCAGGTCTTCCAAACTGTGAGCATAGTTTGATTTCTGTTAGGAACAAGTCATTTGGGTCAGTTTTTGAAATTCTCTCTCTGTAAAACAACTAATATAAGGCAAATTTAGCACTAAGGAGTCTGAGGCCATCTGCACCCACCAACTGTGTGCTCATTTGCCCATCATTAAACACCAATGCTTGTGATGCCTAAGGAATAAAAGTTGGCATTAGACAAAACAAAGAAAACAAAACTCTTGCATTATTTTCAATACTTAGAACATATCAGAAGTGTCACTTAAATTTAAGCAGTATTCCAGTAAAAATAAAAGCAGTATTACAGCAAAGCAGTGGCCTGCAAAATGTGTGCTGCAGTTTTTGTGTTGTTGGTAATTTCAGAGCACACCATACCATAAAAATATGTTACATTCACATGACTTTCTTTACCCATTGTCATTTATTTTTATATCATTTCTGTAAACTATTCTTTCAAAAAATGTTTTAAATATACATTTCATTGCAGGTCAAGAGGCACAGGAAATTGAAGCGATAGTAAAACTTTTATAAAGCTGATCACTATATACTAACTTTGATACTTTTATTCTTTCCATGACAATGCAAGAAACTACTGAATGAAGACAACACTTCAAACAGTGCTGTTCATCACTTAATCTCAAAAAGTGATAAAGTGTTAAAAAATACAAACCAAATAACAATATCTCAGAATTGGCGGATGCAAAAAGAATGTTAGTTTAAAAATTTTTTATCTTAAAAGAGAGCTTCATTTTTTGTGTAGTAAATTTTTGTCTATCTCTTATGCCTTGCCCCCCCACCATCCAAAAAAAAAAAAAAAAGAAAGGAAAGAGAACCTTTCTATGCAAAGGGTAGTTTTGGGTGGGGGGATTTTCTTGAACATCTTCATGTTGCATTCTTGGACGATGCCAAACTTAAATAGGAAGTTTCGTATTTATACTATAAATCTTGAAAAATTAAGCTTTCATAATTTCCAGTCCCGCCCTGTCGTATCAATCATGTGATAATTCTTCAACTCTTTCTGCAGCATTTCCTCGAAGTTCTTGAATTTAATTTTATTTGTACATCTTTTTGTACACAATTATTTTTTTTATATTTCCCTTATAAGCTAACTTAAGCTATGTGCAAATTTTCTGGCCAGCTATGTTCTGCATGCACTGCTCAGTTTGCCTGGCACCCCGGCCATCTTCAATGTAGCATTTTTGAGTGAGAGAAATAGCAATTATTATACAGTAAAACCTGTCTTCAGTAGAATTGAACGGCTCTCGAACATTTCCATTAAAGATAGGTTTCTGTTTAACGAAGGTAGGCCCAGGCTATTAACAAAATTATACCATAAACATAATAAATGCACAGACTGAGATAATAAAAATGTATATATCTTTTTCAGTTGTGTATTTAGATATTTCTACTACAATATAATACCACCAAAACTTATAATGAATGAAAAATAGCTGTATACACAATTTGTTTATTTTTTCCAGTAGTCAAGGAAAGCTTTCTGCACACATTGCTGCTTAGCTGCTTGACTTTCCACCAGCACTTTAGCCTGAGAAATCACACCAAACATACCCGAGTCAATTCCACATAGGGTGAATCGCTGCAGTTCCTTTAACTTTTGAGAACATCTTGAATCTTGATAAGTCTTAAGCCTACATTCTTCTTCCAACTCAGGGCCGTATTCCTTTTCATCTTCCTCCATCTTCTCTTCTTCTTTCCAACTTTGTGTTTAGTTCCCAATTAAGGCATCTATATCCGTTGTGTCTATTTCCGTTTGCATATCACTATTTATGTTGACATATTCCATGACATTGCAATTGAAAGCACCTTCATTGATGTAGTTTTGTAATTCTTGTTGCCCATCCTCATTTTCTTCACGCATTGGAAATCCTGTGTTTTCATAACACTTTGTTCTTTACAGCTTGGCTTATTCAAATTACCACATCTAGAACCAAGATGGTTTTGGCTAGCTCAGAGGCAGATGATGTGGAATCCATATTAGCGAGCAAAGATTGCATTAACATTTTGAATGATGCCTTGGTGCAATGGTTGAGTAACACTTAAGGTGTTTGGAGTGAACCAAGCAAGTTGGACATTGGAAAGTTCGATGTGTGGGTGACATGTTGCATTATCCAAAAAAAGCAGAACATGTCGGTTTTATCTCTTCATTCTTCCATTAAATGCTGTTAACCATTCTTCCATGACCTGTGATGTTATCCACGCCTTTTTATTGGCTCTCCAATCAACAGGCAGGCTCTGAAGATTGATGTTTTAAACATCTTAGCTTAGCAGCCTTGCCAATCACTAAGGGTTTTGCCATTTCACCTGACATAAAACCACATAAGAAAACAGTCAATCTCTCCTTGGATAATTTTCCTCCCAAACATTTTTTACATTTTAAACACAATGATTTATTCGGTAATGCGCAGAAGAATAGTCTCATCTTATCGCCGTTTGCTATGTTTTCAGATTCGTATCCTTTGATTATTGAAGGTAGTCTAGCAATTCAATCAGCGATGGTTTCAATATTAATGTAATTCAATTCACCACAAAGTTCGTTAAAAACTATCTGATGTCTAATAATTGAATTGCTACTATCCAGTCTTGTAGGCCGTGGTCTAGAAGACATCGTAGATACTGACGTTTCACCAAGTACAGCGCTTGGCATCTTCAGGGTGAGGTGATTTAGTTGCTGCGGTGGTCAGAGCTTGAATGTTTCAGCAACTGAATCACCTCACCCTGAAGATGCGAAGCACTGTACTGGTGAAACATCGATATCTACGATGTCTTCTAGACCACGGCCTACAAGCCCAGATAGTAGCAATTCAATTATTAGCCATGACGCCAGCCATGAAAGCCTCAGTATGTTTATCTGATGTTTTTTGCGGAAACTCTCCAACCATCCATTACATGCTTTGAATTCAGTCTTACCCAGTTTTTCAGTTTTTTCTCCAACCATCCATTACATGCTTTGAATTCAGTCTTACCCAGTTTTTCAGTTTTTTCTCCAACCATCCATTACATGCTTTGAATTCAGTCTTACCCAGTTTTTCAGCTATATTTTTAGCATATTCCTGTAACATAGGCCCTTATATGCAGTAATTTTTTGCCCTAACACTAACGAACCACTCCCACATTATTTCATTAATGTTCTGGTTTTCAACTTTCTTAAGCTCTCTCTTTATTTTTCCATTAGCACAATTTTCACACTGCTTCAGAATTTCTGTTTTCTTCTTTAGAATTTCATAAACTTTAGTTTTGCTAAGTTGAACACCTTCATGATCTGCTTTACACTCAATTTTTCACATTCACTAGCATAGGCCACTTTCACTCTCAAGTTAAGATCTAGCGCAACTCTTGTTTTTGAAGCCATGGTGACTACCTGAACTAAATCATCACCTATGTAATTTAAGAGGTGTACTGTTAAGAGCTGTATTCTATGCTTTCTGACAAGTTATTAGAGCAGGAAATGTAAAGGGAACAGAAAACAATAAAAGACAATCAGCCATGTTTATTGTTAACTTAACTATGCAGTGAAGGATGAGTGTGACAGGTTTCTCAATAGTCGGACTGTCATTAGCACCCCCCCCCCTCCTAGATTGGTCAGGTAGCAGCAAAATGGTCATTTCAACATAAACATCATGTACTTAGAGCAGACAACGTAGACTTTCACAAGGTGCCTGAAAATTTTTCTAAACTCTACATTCCGGAACTGGAAAGTTTCTGTTAAAAGGCGTACTTTGATTTCCATTGTCTGCATAAGACATTTTCCGTTTAATAAAGGGAATTTAGCATGTTTTTCACCCCAAAATTCATGGGACTGTGAAATATTTCCACTTAAGACAGATTTCCATTTAACAAGGGGTCCATTGAAAGTAGGTTTTACTATATTTGTTACTCGTCATAGTGGCAGAGCTCTCTCTCTCTCTCTCTCTCTCTCTCTCTCTCTCTCACTCACTCTCACTAGATCCCTCTGTGTTTGCATAAAAGTTTAATAAAAGGACATAAATCATGTTCAATTTTCTTACAAGTTTTGTCTAGGAAACTATATAAATTGTTGTCAACATAGAAAATAATTTATGCAAATGCATATATTGAAATACATTTCTTTTTCTCAACCATGAAAACACACTGCTCTCATTATTTCCATGTCACTGAGAGTGGATAAATTGACTGGAAGAATATACAACCAAGGGTTCAAGCATGGTCTCTTAGTTCTGGAGCCATTTGCTAAGCTGCATTATCCTTAATATGTTATTTCTCCACACCACTCATTCAAGAGAAACTGCATGTTGCATATTTTTGCCTTGGTGTAATTCCTTTTTATGACTGTATCAAAATATTTTCTAAGCTAAAATGATGTTCTTGACTCCAGCTGATGATTACTACCTCTATGGTCTAGTCCACACCTGATTACAATTGCCTGCAAACAGAAATACAAGTGTTTTCAAATAAATGCACTGAATATTTGTGAACAGCTTATGGAAGCTCACTACATGTGCTCAAGTGTTGAAACTGTATATCCACACCTAGATACAAACATGTTTTTGTGTGAAATAGCTGTAGCCTTTGATGCTGCTTATATTCACAGTTCTGCATGTCTGGGATTGCCATAATCTGATAATCCAAAACCAGGATATTTTTTACCTTAGTTTAATCGATTTAAGGAAATTAAATTTTGAGAAGTAAGGAGTAAAACTGCAAGAGAAATATGCATTTAATTAATAATGCAGAGCTTTGAAAGAATTGCTTAATTGTATTTTACCTTAAGTAAGCACAGGTTATAAAAAATGTATTAAATCCATTCAGTACAACTTAACCCTCTGCTGGGCATGTTGGAAAAGCTACATGACTTGACACTTGGGGTCTTTCAAGACTCCAGTTCATTTTACTGGAACACTTTATGTATTGCTGGGTTTTGTCATAATTTCTTTGTTGTAACATCAGATTATTATATCCACACTGTTTTTATTATTAATTGAACATATCCATCAAGTGAAAAGTTGTGTTTAATATTGTATGGAAGAAAATTCAGTATTATATATTTTGCAGCATTTTGTTTTTTGTTACTTTTTGTTACAATAAATTTGTTTATTTTATTACAATTTACTAGCCATTCTATTGTTATTCTTATATGTTAAATATTTTCGGGACACATTGTTTTATTTTATGTTTTTGAAGACAACTGGAATATTTTTTATTTCGCAGTTTTTGTTATATCTGTAGTAATAGTAACAAAAATGAAAATTAAATACAATGAAATACCTGATATAGTTTTACTGTGCTTAGAAATGGTTTTGCCAACAAAACACATTCATTTTTATCACATTATAAGCACATCAGAATCTGACTGGAATTGGAACTGCAAACAAATTTTCCACAATTGTTACAAACTGTTTTTATTTTTTATCTTGGACACAAAGAACATCTTTTGTCTTTTGTTGGTGGATTGGTGATTCACAGGTGCACCGTGTCTTTCACGCTCATAGTCGTATCCAAGGGCAAAACACCACTTTTTACCCCCTTTTGAAGGCACCCCCTATCGAGTAGTCTTCTGTCGATATCTGGATGCACAAGCTGTTGTCTTAACTGCAATAGAAATTGCTGCCTCTTCTGATTTGGAGATAGGCTTTGTGGTTAATAACACAACCATATAATTATTGCAGCGACACCAGCAATATGAATCATATTATAGAACAGTACAAGAGACGAACGCTTGGTGTTGCGTTTCATGCTCTAGGTGCCCAGAAGTTGGTCCATGGTGTCAGCACCCCCCTTGTGTTTATTGTAGTGCTCTATACTTCGGGCTTCTTTGCATCACCAACCACAGTTCTTGAAGAGTGAAGGGACGATACTAGTTATACTGCTAATAATTTCTTTGGTACATGTGATACTACTGATAAGGAATCAGAAAATCCAAAAACAGATAAATTTACTTCTCTTGAGTGACGTGGCTTCATCTCCTTAGGAATTTCAATCTTGTTTTTCCGTAAAGTTCCAATATGGGTGGTTTCCACTGCCAGCAATTCCCTCACTAACAGTGTGCTACTGGAAATATTCAGGTGCAATATTGTGGCCCTTATTGAACAATTTTTAAATTAGATCTTTTATGACCCTGAAACCCTGATTTACTTCTCTCTGTTGGCTGGTTTGTTTTCCAAGTAAATCTGTCCATTCAATGGAAATGCAATTCTAGAAGCGTAAGCCCACCATATTTTTCTATCATGTTTGGCAGGCATACTTTTCATGTATAAATGAACATTTCCTGTAAATGCAACAAGCTGTTCAGCAGTTACATCAAAGCCTGGACTGTATATGGAAGAAAGCCGTGAAACAAACGTTTCACAAATGTCTTTAACTTAGCTAATTTATCATGTATCCTACAATCTGCCCTCATCTTCTTATTATCAAATCTGAGGAAATGTGTGATAGCTTGAAATCTTTTTAGGCACATTGTTACACTGTTTGCTCAGGTCCTCCCACCTGATCATGTAAGCTTCAGAAGATATAAGCAAACTAATGTAGCCCTCTAATTCTTCCCCAACAGTTCCTTCCATATCTTAGGTGTACTATGTATTAGGATATTCTTCATTCCACTTGTACACTTGCCTAGCCTCTCTGTAGTTTCCTTTATTGTGACAGATATTATTTCTTGGATAATTAGGAGGTTTAGGGCTTCTTTTATTGAAGTAGGGGGTGCTGCTTTAGGACCAGATTTATCTTGAATTGTATTATGAGATGGAGTTTGGTACTTAGTTGGAGGCTCTTTTACAGTGAAACGTTCTTTCATAGTGTTGTCATTACTTACTATTATATTATCATCATCACCTTGAATGATGTCATCTTCATTATCTTCCTCTTCACTTCTGAGGGCAAGTATTTATCATCATTCAAGTCAAAATTACCTTCATTATTGACATCAGCATTATCCCACATCTGAAGAAGAAGCAGCTTATTGTCCTCTTCACCCTGAACAAATTTTTCATCAATCCTGAACAAAAAAATTAATCCTATACCTATTTAAATTCTAACCTAAGTTATCAGACAATAGATTTTCCTAAAAGGACACATAATTTCCACAATTTTCATAATTTATGACTTACAATTCATAAAAAGAAAGGAATATCATTTTAGTATAATGTATCATGTATATGAAAAATTGTTAGATTTGAATACAAATACTGAGCTTATCTAATAAAGTCAGCCATCATCCGCTATGCTGTCTGAGGCTCAACAAATGAGTAACCTTCATTGCTAAAATGTTTTGCCAGCTTCAGCCATTTGCTGGCAACATTGAATCAGTTAAAGCAGTGGCTCTTTGAAGACCCTAAGCACCCACTTTCGTTCATTCTTAAACTAAGTTGTCATAAACTAAAGAAATAATGAATGGTATTTTTGCATGGTGGTTCTTTAGATTATAAAATAGGAAAGAGATGTCAGGGACCATGAGCATTGCAGGATCAATAAGTAATGAAGCACAAAAAGTATAAAGGGTACAGGGTCTCAGAAGACCTCACGTGCCCAGTGGATGGTTAATGTATTCAGTATGAACATTTAAGTCTTTCTTTATACCAATTGTATTTCTCAGAACCTGGAACAGAAGAAAGGAACTTGTTATTGTTCACAATAAGTGTATGAAACTCACTATAACTTATATTTTTCATATTATGTTGTATGTATTTGCAGCATTGCATTAACTGATTTTACTGTTAATCTATTCCTTTCTTCTCTCCACTGAACACTCATGACGGAAGGACTCTCTCTACATTGGTGTTATGACCAGGAATTAAAAAATAATATCCCACAGTTTTTAGCAACTCTAATACTGTTCACTAGAAATGCAATTATGACTGAAGGCAACCCACTTCTTATGGGGCAACAAATTCTCAAAACTATCATCCTTGGCTTTCCCCAAAAAACATTAAATTTGTTGAAGTTGAGTTCAACTATAGCAAAGATTGTGGACTTGACTTTTCGGCCTTGACATTTCCATTTACCATAATATCGTGGATAGTCCATGAAATCCATGACATATGGCAACCCTATGCACATCCCACAAGCATGCAGTAGTATAGGTCCTCAGTCAGTGACAATGCTGTTACTACAGCCTACATTTTTCAAAATATTGAATTGCTTCTTGATTTTATTTGCACACCACTAAATGAACATGGTAACTAACTGCAGAACTGTTAGTGCCACATGCATCTGCCCACACACAAGCAGTTGCATTTGTTTCCCATCTCAGATGTAATAAAAAAAAAAAGAAATAGTTTTATACATTTGTTAACTTGTTTGTGGGCAATTTCATACAGTGTGGACCAGACCTAAATTGACTGAGGTACTACTCAATTCACAATATATATAATAGTGTGAAAATCTTTGTATGTCCATTTATGCAAAAATAGTACTTGAAGCCATTGTGTAATTGCTCTACATAAAAACTTTAATGTGGTCAGAACACAGAAGCAGTGTTTACCTTTTAAATACCTCTAATTTTGTGCTAGCTGTACTTATAAGGAATGTTCATAGCATTTCATGATCGAGATAGAATTTAGTTTATGAGATGTTACTTAATGTGGAACAAAAATGTTGCTACTCCTTTCATTTATGGTGAAACCCAAAGGTTTTGCAATTTGGTAACTGATGCCATTCTTCTTTAAGAGATGGATCATCTGATTTATTATTTTTAAGGAAACTCTGATGTTGAAATAAAATACAGTGCAGAGAACTGGAAAGCTGAAAATCAGCCAACATCAAATGTTGCTTATGTGCTAGAACTCAGATTCATTTGTTATGGAGATAATTACGCTTCTGGAATAAATGTGTTTTACTACTTATAGTTGTGCTAACACAGTGTGTGCAAAGTTTTGTATGTATTAACTAGGAACTGGAGGTACTTACAATGTTAGGCCATGACTGCTGTGATAGTGTAGAAGCCAAATAATAAATGACAATAGGTATATATTTTCTGTTGAAGTGATAAGTAGTATGCAGCAAATAAATGGGTATTTTACATAAATATTTTTATACTAAATGGAAACAAAATGATCATAATGCATAAATCAGCATACTGAAAGTAATGAGGATGCCCTGAAGATCAGTATTTTTGATGTTCCCTGAAATGGTTAAGACTGTAACTAATACACTGTGTTTGAATAACACTTGAATTAATTGTGTTTTTGGGAACACTGTGATAATTTGTACATAATTATAATGTAGTTTGTGTTTTAAATGTAGTATACGTATCAATGTTAATGCATAAAAATCTTTTTTATGTACAAATTTATTTTAAGTAGGTACCTTAAATCTTTGAACACCAAAGGTGATACTTATTAACAGTGAATTAATTTCATGTTAAAATTTGAATTAAATGTTATATTTATGTTCAATGTTGTATTTATTTTAAAAGCATGATGTAATAGGCAATTTATAATATTCCCTACATTTTTCCACTTACTGAAATGCTGGAATATTTATGTTGATTATAATACAAGGTGTGTTTAGAAAAATAATTTGACCCAGAGGTATTTATTGAACAGATTGCACATTTCTAATGTTATCACCTTCAGAATATACCTCTTCCCAATCCCAATATTGCTTCATGTGGATCTTCCACTGCTGGGAAACATCTTCTGCTATCTCCTTAAGGAGTCCCATTGATTTTGCTTTCTTTGCACTCCATACTCAAAACAGATTCCTTTTAATGCAGACTTAGTCTTACAATATCTCCACAGCTAATTGTGTGCTGATGGCAGTGTCTTGGTGAAGAATTCATGTCACATTCTTCTACTTTTCAGTTCTACTTCTTGACCTTTAACATTACATTTTCGTTGTAAAAATAAATAATTATTTAAATTTTATAAATATATTCAATTTAATCATCCTAGGGTAGCATCAGCTTTAACTCCAATTCTTGGGATTGTTCATGAATGTCTTCTTCTTGGTTGATGTTTTGTCCTTCAGGCACTCAATCCACATCAATGATCTCTCAGATATATAGATAAAACAATCACCAAAATACTTAGTATCAAAATCACTATATTTGTATAACACACGGGTATTTTGTTCTATTTTATTCCAGAACACATATAATACATTCTAACATGTATTACAACACAAATCATGAATGCAAAATACAAGAACAACATACTTAATGAACAAATCACATTTTTTTAAAACTGTTCATTATAAACAATTAATATACGGGTCACACCCAAGGTATTATGAGTCCATTTCCGCTGCCAACATTCATGATACAAACTAGCAGAGCCAACATCTGAAATGGAAAAAAAAAAAAAAACCAGATTTAAGCATAGTTGAGCCCTAAGCTGCAAAGCATAACCAAGGGATGTTTTTAATAAGAAGAGGAGTGGAGCAATGACAGGGCATAGATGCAGGGTATGTGAAGTGAAACCCCAATAAACCTCATTCCACTGTGTTTTCAATTGTTGGTAGCATTGATTTAGCAACTTTTTACCAATTGTTTTAGCAGCTTCAAGCTCAAAATGGCACCGGTTTCTGCTATATAAGTGTTGTCCCTTAAAAGGGTGGGTGAGAGCCATATCATTTCATTCGAGCAACATCTAGTGGTTCACTCCTTCCTTTAACATTTTGGATTATTCTACATGCATTTTTTTCTATATTTATTAAGTACTTTTGTTGTAAAACATTAATTGATAAATACGGGAGTGGAACCGCAATCACAATTGCTTTGAATTTTGACTCCCTCATTCATGCATTATTCTCTCTTGGGGAATTGAAACAATTCCAATACATGGATTGGTTAGTTTATGGATTAAGGTTATCAGGAAGCAGAGGAGGATTTCAGCACTTAAGCATACAGTCACTTCTTGTGCTTCTGGAAACCTGGAGGAAGGGGTGAAGTGAAGGATACAGAGAGTGAGCAGATTTGGAACAGGTGAGGTACCAATTATCTCCAAATACAACATCCAATGTCATCAGGACCCCTCACAACCCTGCTTCTCCCCATAGAGAGAGTGTCTCTGAGGGCTCATCACACACTGAATGCCAGGGCAGACAGTTTTACAAATCAAACTCCACTTCTTACACCTTGCCTGCCATCCACTTGCCTGAGCCTTTGACTTTGAAATAAGATAAGAGAATGAAATGAGGACAGCAAAAATTGTGGCAGTATATAATCCAGCCCAAAAGTCGCCTACCAACCAGGGAAAACTGTGAGAAAACCCAAGGTCAGAGTGGCCAGCCCAAAAGCTGAAAATCCAATCCGGGACCTCTAGAATGCCAGCCTCACTTGTTAACACAGAACCATTTTACTCGGTTAGTTTCTGTGTAGTATTGAAAAAAAAACTAGGAAACATGACATTTGATAAAATTATATGATCATTTGAATGTGTTCAAGTATGTTCTTAGAAATGCCTGTTCAAGAGGAAGAATTCTCAATACAGTTTTAGAGCACGCATTTTTTTTTTTTTTTTGTTAAAATATTCATGTATAGGGGAAGGAGGGGCAAGTGAGTCAGGTGGGGCAAGAGCGTCACCTTCATTTTATTCCACAATACACATTTTTTGGGACCTGGTTGGAGGCTATCAGTAAGAGCTTGGCTGCCCGGAAGTGTGACAACAGAGAAAGTGACGCTCCAGGAAAAACTACAGTTTTGGCAGTTAAATATTGTTTTTGGTGATTTTGATGTAAGAACTGCTATTTCTAAGATCAGGTGTATTGTATTCTAACAAGTTAATTTCATGGCAGATTTTAATGCTCCGTAAATGGCATTGTTTGAAGTATATTCTGGTGCAGTGGCGGCAGAATACCTAAGGTAGCCTCTATGACAGGTACCAATTTATTCCGAGTTGTAGTGGCGGGGCAAGTGAGTCCACTAGAATACTGGCAGTGACGCACTTGCCCCACCATTCGTGTGTGCAAAACTACAAGTCTATATTAAATTTATTTAGAAGATTTAGTAACTACTGCCACCTTTTGACAATATAATGAAGTTATGTCAAAAGCATAGTTTAATTATATTGAAGCTCATATTGCAGGTATGGTCTGGAACTATAAAAGGAAAACTGATAGAGGGAAAGGGTGGACAGAAGATGATGCTCAAGTGGCATTAAACGAGATCAGATCTGGTTTAATACCAAGTTTCGAAGAGTGGATTAGCTGCATTAAATGCAAGCAGTGGATGCATGAGGAATGCACAGATAATGAAACTGGCAGTAACAGTTTTGTATGTGATACCTGCCGTTAAAACAAGTGACTATTCTTTTATTTGTCTTTCTTTCCGTGGTTCATGTTATTTTATGCAATGTTTACAACTAAGAACATCAGCAGTCTTGCAAAGTTAATCCAAGTGAATATCTACTGAGCTTAAGATGTGATAATAGCAGTTGAACTATGGACCTCAGTAAATATTTTATTTATAAGTGATCAGTACATGTTTTATTTTATTGGATTAGACTTGCCATGTGTTATAGCTAGAGAAAAAAATTATTTTTAATAAAATTCGTTGCATTTCTTGGCTAAAATTGTTTAACATGTTTAAAGACTCACTTGCCCCAAGGGGTGTCTCACTTGTCCCACTCATTTCTACATTTGTTTTTCTATTTTAGGAAATTGTAAACAAGAACAAAATATTTTAACATAGTTATTTAAGATGAATGTATAAAGCTGTAATTTAATGTATTCCTAAAACTTAAACTTAAATACCATGTACATTAGAAATAAAAAACGAAAGGTAGGACTCACTTGCCCCACCCTCCCCTAATCTGCCTAACAGTTTCTTAATTAATGTTAGCTAACTCAATAATAGTCCATTGGATGCTCAGACAATAATTTGTTTTACAATTTCACCAGTTTTTAGGATGTTACCAGTTTTTGTTGTGCAATGTCAGCTGGTGTGTAAATCTATTCTTCATTCATTACCATAATCTTACACTATGTCTCGTACATGTTTCTGTAACGGATTTTCAGGTTATGCAAGGAATTTCACATTCACACATTGCTCCACTCTTGTGCTTGACATTTGTCTGATATTTATATGGCTAAGCATTCTCTGGAGATTTACATGCACAAACTGAAATTTTAATTACTTTAACTTCACTTTCTATACCAACTTATTGGAACATGTTTCAGAGACAATAGCAAGTTTTGATGTTGAAAGTGAAGCAATTTATACACATTATAGAGTCTTCTAATGCAAAATGCATATCCTCCTGAGCTTTAAATAAAATAAATCAAAAAATAAAATAATAAAATAAATCAAAAAATTATATTTATTCAACTCCATCACCAATAAAAAACTGGGGATCTATATTCATACAGTTCACCTGTTTTATATTGCTTTCATCAGATCAAAATTCCTGTAGGGCTGTGAAATATTAGGAGGCATTGCTAAAACACATTTAAGAAAATCTCTCTATAGTTCAAAACTCGGCTATGAGATTATGCCTAGTCCATTGGAACAATAGAAATTGAACTGTCTGTAATGTCAATTGAACTCTATGTGCAAAAACAAATTTGGATAAAATATCTGAAACTGTCAAAACATTGCAAATTTAGAATGTGTATAATGTTTGGGGAAAGTACTATGTTAAAGTTTATACAATTGCAACAACATGAAACTCTTTTGAAAATAAATAATAAAAGTATTCCAAAAATTCCGGTTATAAATAAAATCCCACTATGGCTATGGAAAGTTTCTTTAGCTAATTTGGGCAGTTCAAGGCAGACCTGTCTGCTTCAACACCGACTCCAGAGCTGTATTGACTGTCTCTACGCCTGGAGTAACGCCAACAGCTTTAATTTCTCCGCCGAGAAATCCGTCTGCATCAACTTCTAGCGCTGTAAGGCTTTCCCTCCGCCCTCACTCCATCTTGGGCCAGAGATCCTTCTGTTTGCAGACGAGGTGAAATTTTTGGGGTTGATCTTTGATAGGAAGCTGAGTTGGATTTCGCACATTTCCTTTTTAAAAGCAAAGTGTGACCGTTCTCTTAATCTTTTACGTGTTTTAAGTGGCACATCCTGGGGAGCTGATCGGACCGTCCTTCTGCATCTTTATCGCTCTTTGGTCCGATCCAAGCTTGATTACAGGTGCATTGTCTATTCATCGACACGTCCATCTGTATTATGACGATTGAATGCCATTCACCATCGTGACATAAGAGTCGCTACAGGGGCCTTTCCATCCAGCCCTGTACCCAGTCTGTACACTGAAACTGCAGAGCCTCCGCTGTCCTTCTGGTGTGAGATGCTTTTGTGCAGCTATGCCTGTCGACTCTCAAGCTTGCCTGATCACCAGTCCTTCAACCTATTTTATGAGGATTCGCTTGATCGTCAATATTTAGTTAGCTCCTCTGCATTGCTCCCTCCAGGGGTTCGATTTCGACAACTCCTTCGGCATTTGGACGTTATGCCAGCGCCGGCCCTTCCCAGGGGGGAAACGCATTTTCCTCCTTGGTTGCGCATTCATCCCAATGACTGATGAAGCAAATACTTTTAAATGCAAGTAGTAAATGTTGTGCCGGTTGTAATGTGCTGCATTCCGAAAGTGATGAAAGTGTTCACTTAGTATCCAGCTTACTTCAGCCTAACAATATTAATGTTTCCCATCACTGACACTGCTTCAACATGCTGCTAGTTTACTATGTGATTACAGAAAGAATTTCAAAGATGCATTCTGTTCTTCAAGCCAATGGGGAATTGATCACACATTTTGAGTTTTAAAAATAAGAGCTCTCAAAATTAAACATTTTGTTGAATTGTCTCAAGGGGAATGACTATTAGACTCAATTCTGCAAAATTTTTAATTGGCCTGTTCATTCAGGAGCGTAATTTCAGTTTGTGAATTTAAAGACACATTTAGCCTAAGAGAAAATCATCTTTTGCTTCTCATATGTGAAATATTTCTATTTTGGTACAGCAATAATAACCAGTAGCTTAATCATTTCTTGTAATCTAGGGAGGGCAATCCCTGTCCTCCTAAATGATTACCTATGTTCGTTGCACTAACTTCACAGTTTCCATCTACTGTTCAAGATGAGGGATTGCACAACAATTATTATTAGAGAAATAGATTGAAAGTTTTACAGAAGAGTTTGCATTTCAATTACAGTGCTTCAGAAATGCATTAAAAACTTGTCTTGAACACTACTTTTTCTGTCCATGACAAATTTACATATATACATTATATATTATAATATTCCATTAAAGATGATCCTTATATCCACATTATTATTTATGACATATTTTTACCCAAGAAAGATTTTAAATTAAGCAGTACTCAGAGTTGACCTTCAGCTGAGAATGAGAGTGATAGCTTTCGAAACATGTCCAAGTTTTAAAAGTGTGAGCAGGGTTGCTAGATGTCCCAGATTTTATGGGACAGTCCTGAATTTGTGCTAATTGTCCCACTTTCTGGACAGTTGCTATCCAGGATAGTAATTCTCCCGTACTTTTGAGTAGTTTGAAACTTGGGAGAGAAAGAAAAAAAGTATGTTAATGTTTTTACCTCTGGAGTTGGTGAAATGGATTACATTTCTTAATACTGCAAAAAGTAATTCCCGGTAAGTTTTACCCTGTTATAACAGTTGATAGTGTTGGTACTGACCCACTTACATTTTGTTCATTGGTGAGGAAGTAAATTAATATTGGAAATGGACAGGAATTTGAAACACAAAGGTGATTATGTTAAACAAAGATAAAAGGCTGTGTGTATTTTGTAAGGATTGGGAAAACAAAACTGAATTTATCGGTTGGCTACTATGCAATGATGAAGTTAAGTACAAAGCATTTTGTAAATATTGCCGTAAGTGTTTCTCTCAGTTACACATGGGGGGACAGACAAAATGTGCAACTGCCCCTTAGTTGGTTTCAGATATCTGGCAACCCTAAGTGTAAGTGAACTTGTGTGACAAATATTGACTTGAATAATTATATACAATTACAAATAAACGACATTTGGAAGCAGCTTTCGTATGTTTAGCCATGGTAACAAGCTTTTGAAATGGAAAGGAAAAAAAATTCAAACTTTCAACATACTTGGGAAAGTGTAAGCATGGAACATAGAATACTTTAAGATGACTGAAGTCATAAAAAATGTATTTGACTCAAATTGTATATTTTGATAGTCTTTTGATTTCTCCTGTGATAAGCATTACCTATATCTTATTAGTTTTCTTATAATACAGAATTATACCTAGGTATAAAATGTATTCAGCAAGACAAGAACTTCACAGGCTATTCACAGAAAAGTAATATATGTTTAATTTTACACATTAATATCTCAAATATATTACATTGTATTCAAAACTGTCAGAGCCATTTTTGAAAAATCTGATGTGATACATTCACATAACTTTCTCTACTATCCATTGTTTATCATTAGTATACAAACAATTCTTACTAAAGTTCTATTACATTTTAATCCAAATAAATGTTTGCAAAAATAGCTGCGTTACACATTTCCTTATAGATACAAAGGTAAACAGTGATAGTTGAATGTTAAGAACTGTATGCTATACGCTGGCCTTAAATTCTGTACTGTTCCATGAAATCACTATAAGCAACTGAAAATCAATGGGACTTGTAAAGAATGACACAGTACTGAACAAATTGAACCAGTAATAATGGATATCTTGGAAATGGCTGACGCCACAAAAAGAGTTACTTGAAATAAATAGTGTGTTTTAAAGGTATCTAAATTTTGTGTAGTACGTTTTCATCTATCACTTAACGTTACTAATTATACAAGATTATACAAAATTCCTTCCAAATAAAAGAGTACTTCGCAGCCTATTCCCGGAAATTCAAAATATACATTTTATTTGTCATGTAAATATCTTTAATATATGGTATTTTTATCAAAATCATTAGAATTCTTTGGAAAATAAAAAATTTCCAAGAAAGTTCCATGTAAAGGGTAGTTTAGGGTGGGGAAGTTTCTTGAAAATCTTTGTATAATCTTCGGACGGTACTGGACCTAAATACCAAATTTGGTATTTATCAGGCATTTTGTTTTTGAGTTATGCTGTTCACATACACACATACATACAGATCTTTTTCTAAAAATGCTTTTTTTTAGGTTCAGATTCAGAGGGCCTGTTATCGAATTTTTGGGTCAAATGCAATACCTTCTCTACCTACTATGTATGTGGTAGAGAAAGTAAAAATGAGAAATATGAAAAAAATTGTCTATGTTAAGCGCAGTTTGAGGTGGGGGAGTTTTCTTGAAAATCTCTACCTGGTATGCTTAAACAATGTAACTCAAATACATTGAGTTATAAAGTTCACAGATGGAAAACCATACACACTGATTTTTCTTTAAAAATGCTTTTTTGGGTTCTGTGGAACTCACAACATTTATTTTTTGTGAAATCTTGGCTTCAAATTTTTGGGTAAAACACAGTACTTCCACTACCTGCTATATGCAGAAAGTAGATAGATACTTTATTTGTACATTTTTCTACATAATTCTTTTTACAATGTTCCACTTATAAACTAACTTAACCTATGTACAAATTTTCTTGCCAGCTATGCTGCTCTTTTTGCCTGGCACCCTGGCCTTCTGGCTCCTCTAAGCATTCCTTACTACCTTTTATCCCTATTGCCCATCTTCTCCTTACTCCGTTTGCCTTTCTACCTTTCTTATCTCTCTTACTTTTCTAATCCATTTCTCTTTTACTTTCTTTAAGAACTCCCCCATATTCTTAATTTGCTTTTCTTCTTTTCTCGTTAGCATTTTAATTGCTACTATTTTCCTATCCATTTTTTCCCATTTTTCTTCCCATACTACTTGTCTCCATTCTGCTAATTCTTTGCATTCTGTCATATAATGCTCTGTGCTTTCGCTGTCGTCACATAATTCACAAATTCCATTTTTTTTACCTCTTAACCCTCTCAAGTACATTGCTCCTGTTCTCATCCATGCAAATGCTTCTTTTCCTGCTCTATTACAATAATCCACGTACCCTTCTCTTCCCCATTTCCTTTTTACTAATCTATAGAACCCTAGTGACTTTTTATTTTCTAAGCTTCCCCAAATCTCTTGTCATTCTATGTCCTCCACTCTGTCTCTTACTGCTATCCAGAAACCATTGCTATTTCTTTCTCCTGTTCTCCAGATATCTCCCATTCCTATCTTCTCCATAATTTTTTCCACCCCTGTCTACCAGCTATTTTTATTCTTCATACTCTTTTGTTGTTCCATGTTATGCAGAAAGTAAAGAATGAGATAAAAAAAGAAACATCAGTTTGGGAACTAACACATCTTTTGATGATTGAAAAGTGTGCATTAGTATCCAGTATTTTGGATATGTGTACCGCTTTTGTTTTATTTCCCACTCTTCCTATAACTGTGACTTTGGCTGAACAGTCTTTTCCAAATTAAAGTTGATAAAGGAATTGCTTGCATAGACCATCTTACAAGACTAATTAAACTGAAAAGTATCAAGTGTGAAAGAAGACAAAGAAATAATGGGAGTGAAGTAGTCGCGTTTTACAGGTAGGTAAAATAATGTGGATTATTACAGCATGAGATAGTGCTTATTATTAGTAACATAAAAGCAGCATATCTCTTGTAGCAGTGGTGTAGTTTATTCATAAAGAAATGTATGTCTGTTATTGGGCCCTGTAATGATCTTTGCAGGGAAGCAAACCTTCATTTTATGCCCCTATCCTAGTGTTCTATGTTACATCAGAAGCATGCTTAATCTTTTAAGAGGCATATGTTTCTTCTGCAGTACACTGAGCTTTTCAAAACATGCACTCTTATTTCTCATTCCTATCAACCGTTTTATGGACTGAAAAGTCCCAAATATAAATATACGGAAACTTGACTGACATAATTTTTCAAGACTTCAAAAAATCTGAATAATAAAATTAAACTTTTGTTCGAATAATGCTATTGTAATGTTTGAAGCTTTCTTGGCTATGGTTATTTACTATGATTTTATAGGATTGCAGCCGACACATAGATGCGGTTTCGTTGGCTAGCTCCAGCAGTGTAGGTCATTTCCAGGAAACGAGAGGCTCTTCTCAGGAGGTGTGGAGAGGACATAAATGAGTCGAAATGATATTAAAAGCCTTCACTTACATCATGATGGTAAAAGATGGACGATCATTTTGAGGCTTCAAGGCCCCATCATCGGCAAGAAGACGACAATGTTTACCAACATTGATAAACAAATGAGTACTTCTTGTTCACTCTGTCACTGCCCCTTTATGTTGGTCCACACTAAAAGCAATCTTCCCTTGCCCCCATCACACAAGATTTTAAGTTAGCTACATCCCACGATCAAACAAAAATTAGTAAAGTTACTTATATTCCCCATGCTTCAAATTCGTTCAACTTTGATCTCCATATCCTAACCATTTCCCCTATATTCAGTTTAATTAGTGATGAAGTCGCCACTTGTATTTCACAAATTAACATGCAGACTTCTGTTGCCCAGCAGTGCTAGACACAAAATTATGACCCGTCATGGTCTCTGACCATGTTACAACAGAGAGTCCTGATAATGCTATCACAAGGAGTGCTGATGTTACATCATTTGAAACTGAACTCCTGCCCTAAATAAATTTTATTTCATGTCCATTTTCTAGTTTTCTCGAGTTGTTTTTCTAGTCATAGGGTTTTTATGGGTTCACATGATAAATTCTAACACATGTTTATTGGTTCTGCTATTTTAGAAAGTTCATACTTCTTGTGTCTGCAATTACTGCATTATTCTCACCTGATTACGTATCTGTGTGCTTGGCTGATATTAGACATCTGGTTTTTCCCCTTATTGTTTCATGCATCTGGCCTCTACATTTTTCCTCACATACACTCTTTTGTCAATGACTGCCTATAAGCTATTCATTGCCTGGACACCTGTGGTCCCCAGCTGAATATTGCCTCATGTTTAATTCATTTTCTTTCCTTCTACATGTTACTTGCTGTTTATAGAATTTAATATTTATTTTCCTTTATTAATAAGTTCTCTTTTATTACAACTTGCTTAGCATTTAAAAGTAAAATGCTTTCTTGTGATTGGTCTAGTTACTTTGACCACTCCTGCATCTCATAAGTTTAAAGCATTTACGGTACAGCTGCAGTCATTTATGTGTTTGATTTTTAAAATCAGTTAAAATATAAGAATTGGTCTGACATCCAACAGTCAGAGATCTCATGCTGGCTCACAATCCATCTGTTGCATTTTACTCCACCAGGTTGACTAACTTATGAGAATGCATTAAACTTATAAGGTATAGGATTAAACGAAGTAATCAGGCGAATCACAATAATGTACTTTATTTGTAAAAGGCAACATGAACACCCAGTTTTATCGCTACCCTGAAGAAGACCTTGGAGTGTAGAGGGTCAAAAGCTTAGTCATGGATCTGCATATCACCTAGCTGCAATCCTGAGAAGTCATAGTAAACAATATTGAAATTAACATTGTACTGCAGTATTGCCATATGGCATTGATGCTTTTATTTCTGTTTATTTACCTATTTCATAGAAATGTAGTTCATAATGTAATATATGAAAATCCAGTCGAAGTTGCAAATTTTTTAATAATAATTTCAACACTGGTGCAGATAGAATGCTACCATCCCAAACCAATACTAATACTGTTACCAATCTCAAACTAAATAGAAAAAATAAAAGTATATACCTTATGCCAGTAATACATGAGGAAATAATCAAAATAGTTCAATCTAAAAAGAACAGTTTTTCAGCTGGACCAGACGAAGTACCAGAATGTGCAATCAAACAAAGCATAAGCTATATTGTCAATCCCATACTCGATATATGTAGTAGCTCATTTACTTCAGGAATATTTCCACAGAAGCTGAAAGTGAGTAAAATTGTCCCCATATTTAAAAAAAATGATCCAAACAATGTTGACAATTATAGGCCGATATCCCTCATATCGGGATTTTCAAAAATATGTGTTTCGTGATCAGCAAAATGGCTTTAGAAAAAACAAAAGTATAACAAATGCACTTTATTCCTTCTTAAAGCAAACAATAGGGAACTGACTACAATAAGTCTACAGCTGGAGTATTTATGGATCTAAGTAAAGCATTTGACTTGGTTGACCACAATATTTTATTATCTAAATTAGAATCATATGGAATACATGGTTTAGCACATCCTTGGTTCAAGTCATACCTAAATAAAAGGACACAGGTGACATCTTTAAGTAACGAAAATAATGGTAGAATTAACTCTGACTTAGAAGTAGTAAAATGTGGGGTTTCTCAGGGCTGAAATCTTGGTCCTCTTTTGTTTCTAGTTTACATAGAAGATTTGCCAATTAACATACCTCATGCTACAACAATACTGTATTCGGATGATACAAGTTGTATACTAAAGGAAAACTCACACGCAAAATTGCAACAACACACAGAAGCAGTTATGACTAGTTTAATGGAATGGCTCACCGCAAACAAACTGATATTAAATACTAATAAATTCCAGTGTATGAGCTTCAACCTATCCAATAGAGAGAGACTAAATGTTGATCCAATGATCACCTATAATAACAAATTAATTCAGTACACATCAGAAGCTATATTCTTAGGAATATCTATAGACAAATCTTTAAACTGGAAATCACACATTCACAACATTACAACAAAAATTAACAGAACTCATTATATAATCTCTGTACTAAAAAACGTATGCAACCTCAGTTCACTAATGATAATTTATTTTGCATATGTTCAGACAGTTCTTGCATATGGCATTATCTTGTGGGGAAATTCAGTAGACATTAATACTCTCTTTGTAACACAAAAGAAAATCATACGAAAAATGTTTAATTTAAATAGGTCTGTATTTGTGTACAGACTATTCACTGTAAAACCCATTTTAAACAAAATAACGTACTCATCTTACCTTGCATATATATACTAGAAAGTGTTTGCTTCATAAATAGTAATATACAACAATTTTACTCAAATAATGCAATTCATAATCATAGTACTAGAACCAGCAGTAAAACGCACCTACAAGCAGCCAGAACAATTGAAAAGATTGATTCAATGCTGCATACCGTCATCTAAATGTATAACTCAATAACCAATGAAATCACAGACAAATACCCAGTTCGATTTAGAAAGAAGGTCAAAAAGTTCTTAATTGACCAATGTTTTTATAGTATACAGGAATTCAATGAATATTTCATTAATTGTAAATAATGTTATCTCTATTGTTAAATTTTAAGTCTGTAATTGCAAAATTTTGTATGATGAAGTCATGAAATTGTAACAAATTTCCAAAAGGTGAATAAAGTATATGTATATGTATGATGTATGGAAAATTAATAAATAACTGGTGTCGGTACTCTCATAACTACCAGTACTACCAGTGGTACAAAGGATAAATAAAAGCTAGTCTGTAAAATTGAACCTTTTTTATTACAAACTCAGAAACGTCGTCTACATAAGTTAAGAATTAAATATCTGCATAAATCTAACAAGTTGTGCATTATTGCTTTAAGAATAAATTGAAAATTAGTTGATTTTCCTGTTCATCCGGATAAAAGCAGATGGCTATCTGCATTCCATAGTACTGCTGAGTTTCGATGGTGATGGTCTGGGCAGTATTTATGACGGTATATGTGAATTATAAGTGAGATTATGGGCTTTACCAGCCAGGAAAAACCAGCAACTATTTCCAGACCAGCAATTAGCGAGAAACAGTAAGAGAGTCCTGATGCTTCTGCTGCTTCCAAAAATGAACCTGAAAAAATAGCAAATAAAAATGTTCCTAATAAGACTACTTCATGGATCATGCATTGAACATTGACCAACTTTGAACCAATCTTGGTAGACCAGAACTGAAATCTTGTCAAGATGAGCGTGTTGCACATCTGATTCACAATTGTTTAGAAATGTTTCTGGCTGATTTGCAATTGCTTCTGATTTGTAAGCTAAAGAAATGAGGAAAAACTTTCTTAAAGAACATGGAAGGCCATGTTACATTATTATATTGATATGCAGTATACTCAGTTAACTTGTACAAAGTGAGCCAAAAGACTCCGAACCGCCTACGGCTGTTTTTCCTTACCGCATCCTCAGCGCTCGTTGCCGTCTACCGTTATCATAGAAAGGCGCCGATGAAACCATATAACATTTTAAAACTACTTTTAAAGGCTTTACTTACCAACTTTATGAAAGGAGATGCTGAAACTGGTCACCGTCGTTGTCCATACATTTTTGGCACCTCTTTAGGAAACTATCCATCACTCGCCATAGTTCATGTTGAGAAATTTCCTGGCGATATTTTGTTTTAATTCATCCAGGGTGTGTGGGCTTGTCTTATACACTTTATGTTTTAAGTAAGTTAATTCTATGAACAATATTACTGGCTGCGCGGTGTTTTTCCACTGGGCGTGTAGACATATGGTAAAAACTTGATAACGCACTGCTGCTATAAACGAAGTCACGCTGTTATGGTTTTGCTGTGCAGTATGAAGTGCAGTTTTGAGTTGACGGTGATGTGATGTAGTTCAGTTATTACGAGTTATTTATTATTTTGTCCTGTACTTAGTCACAAAGTATGCTATCGCTCTGTATGTTTTCTACTGTTCAGAATGTATTTATTTATGATTCATATGTGTTAACTCGGTCAGGTTGCCAAGTGAAAGTACGATTTGCAGAAAAATTTTCAGGCGTAAAAGTTCCAGGCCGTACAACAATCCATGAACTTTAAAGTAAATTGCAGGCCACAGGAAGTGTTCAGGCTAAGAAATCTAAAAGACGGTGTTCGGTTCTTACCGAAGAAACATTAGACAACATCGACCATCTTTTGGAAAATCCCCCCCCCAAAATTCCATGATGGATAGTTTCCTAAAGAGGTGCCAAAAATGTATGGACAGCGACGGTGGCCAGTTTCAGCATTTCCTTTCATAAAGTTGGTAAGTAAAGCCTTTAAAAGTAGTTTTAAAAATGTTATATGCTTTCATCCGTGCCTATTTATGATAGCAGCAGACGGCAACAAGTGCTGAGGACGTGGACAGGAAAAACACCACGCAGGTGGTTCGGAGACTTTTGGCTCACTCTGTATTATATAAAATACCTATGTTCATTTCATTTTATTAATATTGTTTATTAAACCTTTCATTCAATAAATAGCCTTAGCAAACACCACATGTGAGCTGGCTATTCTTTAGATAATTGCCCTTGCACTGCATACTATTGTATTGAATTCGCTTATAATAATCTCTTTATATAAGGAAATTTATTAATTTTTCATTTCTGAATTAAAGAACTAAAATGCAAAACTAACTCAACATTTCTTCTTAAATACATATGCTGTGAAGCAGCACTGGCTTTCTGACATAAATAAATATTACAAAAAAAAATGACGGTGTCAAATGAGATGCATTAAAAACAAGATTAAAACAAGAATAAAAACAATGGAAAGATATGAGACAAAAATATCTACTATGTTTTAAGGTAAGGCCCAAAAGAGTTGAGTGGTACAAGTTACCCCTCCCCTTTATTTTAATGGACTAAAGTACTTGTGCTTTGAACCAGTCAGCTGTAATGTTGTCAAGGAAAAAATTAAATTGTGTTTTTATTCATGAATACCTTTAACTATTATGGTCAGTGTCCCGATTCTATATTGGGCATGAAAGACTGGAAATTTTGTTTAGAGACCTCTATTATGCTTGAGGTTCTTTTACATGCCATAAATATGCAACATTGTATCACCAGCTTTGCTTCCCTTTCAAAGGGAGCCATGTTAAGGATTTTTATGCCCGAAAAAAGTAATTGTCCTCTCCTGGGTTTGAACCCGCGACCTCGGGAACTAGAAGAACACTTGCAAATATGAGGATTTGAACTGCATGATGTATGAATGACCAGCAAATGCTTTAGCCATTCAGTTACTAACAGGTTTTGTAACATTAGAATTAATGTAATACCTATCTTGACACACTATTCTGGATCAAAACACAGAGGATGGCAGGAGTGTTACCATGTGCAGGGTGGTTTGAAAGCAGCTCTAAAGAGTTGGCCCATTACTTTTTATGCACATTGAAACTGAAGGAAGAGGAGATCTGTTGTAAGTAACTCATTAAATCATGATATACGAAAGCTGGCTAGAGGTTTGTTTTGCACGGAATGTCATAGTGTATAATCACCATGCATTACTTGAATGATCTATATACAGTAAAACCCTACTTAACTGAACTAAAGGGGGCAGAACTGTTTCAAATAACACATTTTTTTTTTCCGAATAATTATTCCAAATGCATGTAATATTCTTTAATAAAAACTCCTATTGTATGCAGTATTAAATTATGCATTACGGTATTCACAAAGACTATTTCATAAAATCAGTAATTTTTTTCTGAACCTTCTTCTTGTAGTGCTTGTGAGCAACTATATCATGCCATCATTTAATAAGCATTATATCTGTTGGCGTATTCACTGCTTTTTCCACGGGATTGCTCTTTGCAGATGATTTAGTAGCAACAACAATTACAAGTGTAGGGTTAAAGAAAGCAAAAGAAGCAACAGAGAAATACTGCAAAGGATGGGGTTTAAAGACAAATAAAAGTAAATCCAAAAGTATAGTTTGTAAAAATGGGAATAACTCAGCAGAGATAAGAAGTGGTGGTTAGAGGGGAGTGAAATTGAAGGTGTAAACAAATTTGATTGCTTGGGGGTAAGGCTAAATAATAATGGTAAGTGGACAGAGCAAAGGGAAAATGCACTAGACAAGGGAAAGTAACTATCAACAGCATTAGAACCTGCTTGAAGAAAATACCAAGTACAAGAGTAAACTGTCTAGAGAGAATATATACAGCTACAGTTGAATCAAGAATGATGCATGGGATAGAGCATTGGGGGACAGAAAAAGGGCGAGAATGTATATACCAGATTCACAGAATCTTTTGCAAAATTATATTGGTGTTACCAAGAGCAGCTCCAAATGTGGTAGCCCTAGTTGAATTCAGAAGAGTTGATAGGAAAGGATTAGTGATAAAATGTATAATGAAATATTGAAGTGGGATCCAAGCATTGGAGGAAGGAAATATTGTCAAAGACTGTTTAAGAGCACAAGAAAAAGTAAAAGGGTAAAGAAACTGGTTATTTCAATTAAAGGAATTCATGAGGGAAATTGGAATGGGCGAGTTAGCTAACTTGCATACAATAAGCGGACAAAGCCTATGGAATAAAGTGAAATCTAGAGATGACAACATAGAGAAACAGGAAATATATGGTAGCTTAAGGGATAAGAGTACTCGGTTAAGTTTTAAGAAAGATTAGTGAAGGGAAAAATACATTCATGTTTGTGATAAAATGGAAAGGGAGGGCCTGACATGGGCAAGAACAGGAATAATGTTGTTAAGGGGTTTAAAAGTTGCCAAAGATTTGTGCCCATTATGTGGCAATACAGATAAAAGTCTAGAGAGAGGAAAAATGGAACAGGAAGTGGGATAAGTTACAGACAGAGATACTGTCCTTAAAGCATTTTGGAAACAATAGAAAAGAATTTCTGAAACAACTAGGCAAATATGCAGGAAGATAATACAGAAATGGTGGAAGAAAATCATTAACAAAAAGAGGATCTTAATAACAGAAATGATGATGTAAGCAATTTATAGAAGAGGAAATTAATGTAAGTTGGAAATTATGTGAAAATGTGTACAGTAAAATGAAGGATACATATACACAAACAACCAGGGTGTTAAATGTGTATGATTCAAAACCCAAGTGACTCCTATGAGAGCTTTATTCCACAAAATGCAAGGCAACCTAAAACAAAGGGTTTTGTTTTATTGATAGTACTGTAATTCAGTATTTCCTGTTAAGAATTGAACACAAATTTGTAATCTTTCTTGCTCTTATGATTTGAAACCCCTGTTTGCTCACCGATTTTAGTTTCTGTTCAATAGTTGCTACAACATGCTTTAAAAACTGTTATCAACTTTTTGTTGCACCTCTCTGCTATTTAATTAATGCTTCCTTCTCAACAGGCATGTTTCCCGAGTGTATGAAAACTGCAAAAATAATACCTATATTTAAAAAGGGTGACAAGAGCAAAACTGAAAACTATAGACCAGTAGCAATACTACCTTCCATCTCAAAAGTACTAGAAAAGGCTATGTATAATAGATGTCAAAACTTCATACAAAAACATAATATGTTAACTGCAGCACAAAATGGGTTCATTAAAGGCAAATCGATTGAGACAACCATATTCAACTTCTTAGATGCTATATACAGTTCACTAGATAAAAAAGAAAACAATATCGGAATATTTCTAGACCTTTCCAAGGCCTTTGACCTAGTCAATCATAACATTTTGCATAAAAAATTCGAATTCTTTGGGGTAAGAGTTCTGGCAAATGACTGGTTTAAGTCATATCTAAATCAACGTGAGCAACTAGCTGAAATAGTACAAGCAAATTCCCATAATAATACATCTGAAGTGTATAGATCTAATAAAAAATGTGTAACTTGTGGAGTTCCTCAAGGTTCAGTTTTAGGGCCTTTTTATTTTTATTATACATCAATGACTTAGTAAACTATCTACATCCAAGTAACATTGTTTTGTTTGCTGATGACACATCCATAGACATAATGGGTAGTAATAAAGATGTTGAAGCAGATATATCGATTTTAGTACAGAAAATGCAGGAATGGTTCGTTCAAAATAAGTTAGTAATAAATAGGAAAAAATCTGTATCCATTTCATTCAGTCACGTTCAAAATACCACTGTCCATAAGCCACAAATAAAACTAGAAAATGAATTAGTACATTATAGACCCACTACCAAATTTCTGGGTGTATGGATTGATGAGCATTTGAAATGGAGCACGTATGTTGAGAAACTGGCATGCAAGTTGAGTCAGCTTTGTTTTATGTTTAGATCTATAAAAATGCAAACTTAAAAACTCTGAGGAATCTATATTTTGCACACCTCAACAGTTTATTGAAATTTGACGTGTTATTTTGGGGTAACTATGATAAAGAAAATATAATCTTCAAAATTAAAAAACGAGCAATTAGAATAATAATGGGAAAGAAACAAAGGGATTCCTGCAACAATTTATTTCGAACACTCCGCTTATTGACACTTCCTTGTCTGTATATATTAAATGTTGTCACTTTTGTTGGGAAAAATCTGGTATACTTTCAGGCAAACTGTGAAAAGCATAGCTATCACACAAGAAATAGGCATAAATTGAGCATAATTACACATAACACGTCATTGGCAAAAGCATAAGACATTCTGGGATTACATTATATAACAAGTTACCTGATAAAATAAAACTTACCACCTCAGAAGCTACATTTAAATGCAAAGTAAAAGAATTGTTATTGCAGCACTGTTTTTATTCAATTGAAGAATTTGCAAATACTTTTAAATAACTATGATACTTCTAGGGTGTGTAATTTAACATATTGTAATTAAGTGTACATATTTATTCTTATCTTGTTCATTTACTGTTTTTCTTGACAATACTATGAATTCTTGTAATTCCTAAGGTTGACAATAAATCTAATCTAATCTAATCTTTTCACTTACATAAACACAGATATTCCACACTGACCAACACCAACAGTAAAATAACTGTGTGTCTGTATTGAATGTGTGTGCAGCAGTTAACACTTGTTATAATGGTACAATATTTTCTGGAATGTGGATAAGGGATGTGGATTAACGAATGCAATACTAAATACCTGTACTGTTATTTAGTTTTGGGGTAAAGGAACATTGCAAATTGCCGTGGCAAGATTACCAGCACAGATTTGAGCATATCATATTGTTTTACTTAAGTTTTTTCTTCTTTTCTTTTTTTCTTTCTTTTCCCTCCTCCACCATTTTTATTAAGCTGGAGTTTGGTAAGGTGAAGTGCAGTTAAGCAGATTTTTACTGTACTTTGGTTAAATAATGTATATTATTTGGAAAAATTACACGAATCCCAAAATTACTACTTCAAACTCTTCATTATATTAATAATCATATCAATTATATTCAATTCAACTGACGAAAAAGGCTAATTTTAAGATTATACACTAGATAGATTAGCCTTGATTCAGTTAACAGCACTTGTTTTTGGCAGCACAACAGTATATTATGATATTACTTCATAATGTTATAGTTTTATTATACAAATCAATTGTTTTCTAATTTCTTTGCAATTGTAAAACACTGTAAACTACTCATACACTACATTTTGTGTAACATAGTTATAAAAGAATGTTAATAATTTAAAATTACTATCAATGTCAATTTTCTGAGAAATTAGTTTGAAACTAAATCCTGGGAATCATTTTCTATGTTATTATAATAATAATTTTAATAATTCTTCTAGTATTTCTAATGCTATTTAGCAATCTTCATCGTGTTATAATTATATATTAAAATAATTATTGCCTCCAGGGTAATTTTATGGGACACCTAGTATCAAATAATTCACTCTGAATTATTTTAACTATCTGTAAATGTTTTCTACAAACATGGTATACAAAAAATTGTTGGGTACATGCATGAGGGAAGGGGGTAATGTTATGTCTGCCACATTATCTGGAAGTTCCATGTTCGAATCTGGTTGTAGTGAGCTTGTTTCCCCACTTATTCTATGAAGACAAAAAGTGGCAGACAACTCTAAGCTCTGCAGACCCTAGGTTCATTTGAACATTATGCCACCTGTTTCACCATTGTTCATATTTTATTTATTTATTGTTCATTTTAGTGTATTCTGTTAATGTGTTATATGAGATGTCACAAAGAGGGAGAAACTTTCCAAGTAGATTACTTAGTTATTTTGGGTGCAATATTGTTGTGTATTTGTTTTTTTTATGTCCTCAAAACTTACCAATTACTGCAGCAAAAACTAATACTAGGAGTCCAGACACAATGTGGAACACAGTGTTTAACTTTGAGAGACTCCATGGCCCAAGGGCATCCCGTACAACATTGTTACCAGTTGTTGTAGTAACACCTTGTCCTAAGCCAAACAATGCACATCCAAGAGTCATGCGACTATGGCTTGATGCCCTAGAAAGTACTAAAGATTCTGTATTAGTAATACTATAGAATAGGCAAAAAATAACATTACAGAGAAGGTATTTAAATATTTTCTTTAAAAAATTAAATAACAAAGATCTATATGGTTAATACAATAGTTTGATTAAGAGATATATGCAAAAAGTGTGCTAACTCTTATCTATTATCTTCGAACTATAATGGAAAAAGCATAAAGAGAGGAGATAATTTAAGAGCCAGTTTCATTTTGGTATGTATGAAATAATTATTACACTTAATCTTAAAGTGTTATAAATAGAATGGTAGATAATGGCAGGCAAAGTTTATGGTAATTGATTAAGGAAAGATCTCTGATACAGCTGTTGAGAGATAAAGGTCTGTGAGTTACAAAATATTGATTTTGGCTTATATTATATATCAATACTCAGTGAATGCCATCACAGGCAAAGTGGTTACATATTAAACTTCTATGCTGGTTGTGTGACAACAGCACAAAGAACAAAATTGGAATCACTAAGGGATGTCTGAATGCTTGCTGTCAATATTTATACATAATATTACAGACTGTATCATGCTGAATTACTGCGCTCAAATGTCTTTCATTTGCATTGTTTTCTTTGAATAAAATTATTCTTATTTGTGGCTCTCAATTAAAGATTTTTCATAACCTGAAACAGAAAATCACCTCCTCTGTAAAATTATCCGTGTGACATGCCATTTCACCTCCCAACAGGTTATATTTTAAGGAAGTTAAGTTTCATTTTGGTAGGGGTCTGTAAAGGGGTTAAGCTAGAGAATTGCTTGAATGACAATAGGGATATGGAAATTAAGAAGTACTGGGTTTACCATGTTGTGATTCATCCCTTGATATGCAAGTACTAGGATCCATAAGCTTGCCTATGGGTTGATTCAGCCTCTTTTGCTATTGCATTTTTTCCTTTTATGGAATGATAAGTGTATCTACCAGTTTCAGTTGGCATTAAGGCTGTATTGCTCAGCTAATTCTAAAATTCTTAACATCAGGTTGCTTTAGGATATGCTTACAATTTGGTTTTCTTTTAGAAAACTGGTTTCTTCTTTGGGCTCACTTTCCTAAATTCCTACCTTCAGAGTAAGACAAATCTTGAAACATAGAAATGATATCCTGTGCTAGCATGCATATATCTGTTTGAATCTGAAGCTAGGGTACAACCATCTCTGCAGGGGGAGGTAGTGGGACAGATGTCAAAGTTGACGTTGATTCTGGCCGAGACAGGAGTTATGCTTGATTTCTGTTTGAGTTTATCACCATTGTGATTTCACACTTTGTGGCATTTGTGTAAGCCAGATAATGTTTTTGTTTTTAGTCTATTTTTCCAAATTCCTGAATTTTTCCTTGGACTATTCATTAATCTTTGAAAACTCCGGTTTTCTTTTATATACTAAAAACTTGTAAATATTACCTGCAACAACTCTCTTCATACTATCATTGTAAATGAAACGCCCACATTAGCTGCTAAAAGTATACAAAGTTGTGATTAACTGCTTTAATTCAATAAATAACAAGTCATAAGCTTGATGTCATTTCAACATCTTTTCATTTTGATTAATTTTTATAGCATATTTTTTATATACATTAAAAACTCGCATTCAGTATCTCAAAAATTGTTTCAGCAAATTATTATTAAAATACAGATGAAAGTTCTTGCGTGCGTCTTAATGTAAGTGTATGAATTTTCTCCTGTGGATGAAGGTCTTTTGCCTAGACTGGGGAGCCACGGACGGTTATTCTCGTGGTAGGGGCTTAAAGCCGAGGTGTCCGTGGTGAATAACTTACACATATGGACCAGCAGTGAGATTGGAGGGTAGCTCTTCTGAGATACGCCTTGAGATCGGTCTTGGGAGGGTTCCCACGACAGCACAGACCATGAAGATATGCTGTCTTTTTTTCTGTAACCCCAGATGGCAGGCTGACGCCGACGGTTCCGAATGCGGGTCCAATCAGCATGTCTCCGCGCAAAACCATTTTCATTGACTCTATTTTGGTTGTGACCTTGGCTCATGAAGGTAAAACGTTTAAGGACCTTAGCCCTTCTGACATAAAACGTTAGGTGGATCGGATCTGTGGCCCGGTAAAGAACGCGATGCGACTTAGGGACGGTACGTCGTTGATAGAGTCCCAGAAGTTTTTGAAAGCGAGTTTGTTGGGCTCCTACCACATCCGGGTAGCCCATACAAATCGTTAAGCTCTTGTAGGAGGGTTGTCACCACCTCCAGTCTGGACATCCCCTGCCACACCGAGACCCTAGTTGTGTGAACTGTGGAGGGTGTCATCCATCTAGCTCACGACAGTGTTCGAGGTTTCTGGACGAAAACATGAGCTGCGCGTTAAGGAACGCCTAACATTTCCTGAAGCACGGGGGCGCTTTGCGCAACTTCAACCTGCAACCACCACCGTTATTCATTCGCGGTCCGCCGCTCTCCTGTTGCCACTGTTGACTTGCCACTCGTGTTCGTTACCGATGCTTCGACACAAACAGACTTTCAGCGAGTACCTCTGCATTGTCTGGTGTTGCCGCTGCGCCACAGGCTTCGTCTTTTGCCTATCGCCACCAGCCTCCAAACCTCCAGCACTGCACGCCCATCTGTGTGGTCTATTGAGAGTCATCGTTCTCAGTCTCAACATAGACCAAGTAGTCGCGCTTCCTCTGTGAAGTCCTGCTCCGCGAGCCGCAGGAGCTTTCCTGCTCCCGGGCATTGGAGAGTTCGCCAGAGGATAGGAAGTTTACTGTCATTGGTCCGAAATCAATCAAGGGAGGAATAAAACTCAAGAGGACCCCTTAGCCTTTTCTTCCAATGGAAATACTCCAGTGGAATGTTAATGGGTTCCGGGCATTGATGTTTTAACCTCCGCACTCCTGCGCCTAGCCATGCTATACCCTCGTTCAGCTTTATTGGTTCTTAACAGCAACATCTTTGTAATCTCTTCTATCCACATCTCTGTGCTTTAGAAACAATGTATGCAGGTTTCCAACGCATTCCACCATGTCTAGCAGAATGGCACATATTTCATGGTGGATTTCAGTCTGCAACTAGTCAGTGATCTAGAAATTGTGTGTAAGGACTGGTTACAACAGATGGCATTATCCATATATTAAATGGACAAATATGACTTTCCTCTGAGCTTTGTTTACCAGGCATCTAATCTCCTGATTTAATAATTTGGTTTGGCTATTTACTAGCCTTTACTACTTCTTATGGAAATACTTGATGGAAAAAGTCTTTGTGCATTCCCTTCATATTATTGAGAATTAGAAGACTGCAATCCATTTCATTTCACAGGATCAGTTTGACTGCTACAACAACCCTCCCATGTTACCTCCAGCAGCCCACAGATGCAGATGAGGACTTTAGAAGACAGTGAAGAAACACTATGCAAGTATTCCATCCAGAAATACAAATATGTAATAGTCCACCTCCGTGGTGTGGGGGTAGCATGTCTGCCTCACATTCAAGAGGTCTTGAGTTCAAATCTCAGTTAGGGTGAGTTAATTCGACAAGGTTTTTCCAGCGTTTTCCTTTATCCTGGAGAAATGAATGTGGTGTAATTTTAAGCTTAATGGACCCTGGGTTAATTTGAATATCATTTCACCTATTTAGTTCATTCATCATCAGGTTTCAAAATAAACCTGAACAGTTCCACAAAAATTTCACTATTTGCAGATGACACAAGCATTTTAATTTGCGAATGGAATGAAGATGAACCAGAAAGCAATATAAACAATAGCTTGAAACATATAAATACTCATAATTGGTTTCACGTTAATAAGCTGGTCATACATAAAGACAAGCGTTAGATTTTAGGATTCCATCATGAAATAAATAAAACAATTAAATACATTACCATCTAGTTCAATTTTTGGGTAGTTAACTATGTACAAAACACAAAAATTTTAGGTGTTTGGGTGGACGAAAGTCTAAATTGGAAAATGCATATTGACTCTTTATTGAAGAAAAATATGCTATCAAATTTCTGTCCTAAAACATAACGTAAATGTAAATACTCTAAGAATATTATAATTTTCAAATGTTCCTTCACTCTTAGCATGCATAACAACATGGGGAAAAAGTAATGCCATGATTAAAATATTCAGAATGCAAAAAATGGTGATAGAACAGTGGTGCATCTGGGAAAAGCAAACAGCTATAAAGAATGGTTCAAAAAGCTTAAAATGCTGCCACTACCTTGTATATACATTTATAAAATTACTATTCAAACACAAACACAGAAAAATTGAATAAAAACTCTGAAATTCATAATCATAATACCAGGAAAAGATCACACTTGCACATAACTTTCACAGAAAGAAGTTATGTGAGCTTAGCTTCAAGTACAAATTGATAACAAACTTCCCTCTAAAATAAAGCATATCACATCATTTGGAAAATTTAAAAGAAACCTAAAAATCTGTTTCCTAAACAAATATTATTACTGCATTGAGGAGTACTTAGATGATTAAAAAGCGTAAATTATTTATTATTATTAAAACATTATTCACTTTGTGTGTGTGTGTGTGTGTGTATACAAGAATGTGTGGATCTGTATGTGTGTGACAGTAGATTGTATAGTGGAGAACAGGATTAATCTGAAATTAAGTTTATTATGTATAATTATATTGATGCTCTAATATCATGCACATGATGTAACAGACAAAAATAAATTGAATTGAATTGATATGACCTATTCCATTAAAGGACATTAAAAACATATATACACTGGTGTGCAAAACCTAAGGACGAGATGGGTAAACTAACATAACAAATGAACTACTTGGTGGAAGTAGATGAAGGTGCGGGAGCATGTTGCCAGAGGTCTCTCGCACGTACACAAAAAGCTGGGCGTCACATGGCGTGAGTGTAGTGAGCCTTTAGTGCCAAATGTGTCTGGTCCCGCAACACTGGGCAGTTGACGAAACAGGACAAGACGGTGTGTGGCAATTAGCGAGCTGCTACGGTGCACTGTACTATGGTTCATCATTGCAACATGGCCCGTAGACACTATTTGGATGACTACACACGGGGAAGAATCATCGGGAAACTGGAAGAAGGGCGTAGTGTGACGAGTGTTGTTCAGGAGTTTGGAATTGCTCACAGCATTGTTTCACGCGCATTGGGAACCTTCCAAACCACAGGCACTGCTGTCCCAGGAGAGGTGGTGGTCGACCACGCTCAACTACAGTAGCAGATGACCGCTACATTGTGCAACAGGCAAGAAGGGATCCATGCCAAACAGCGGGTGCAATTTCAACCACCTTTAACAGGACAGCTGGGCACGCAATCTCACGATACACAGTGGCACGGTGACTACACAGAGGTGGTCCCTTTGCCCGACGGCCAGTACGTTGTGTTTCATTGACATCCGCACATCGGCGGCACCGTTTGCGATGGTCCCAAGAGCATCAAATTTGGACCAACGAGGAATGGGGTCGCGTGCTCTTCTCGGATGAGAGCAGATTCAGTCTAAGTAGTGATTCTCGACGTGGCGAGAGGTTCGAACACGTAATGAAACCAGGAACATCCTTGAACATGATCGTTTTTGTGGTCTGGATGTTATGGTTTGGGGAGGCATGGTGTTGTATGGACGCACCGACCTCCAAATCTTTGAACACGGTACGCTCACTGTTCAACGTTATTGTGATACTGTACGTCTTCCCCATGTGCGTCTTTTCAGGGGTGCAGTCGGCTCTGAACTTCATTTTTATGGATGACAATGCGCGACCGTATCGAGGATCTCTTGGAACGAGAGGATATTCGGCGAATGGACTGGCCTGCCCGTTCCCCCGATTTAAATGCCAAGGAACACGTGTGGGATGCTTTGGGGAGATACATTGCAGCATATCCACATGCACCAACGAGCATCCAACAGTTGTCAACAGCGCTGGTGGAGGAATGGAATGCCCTACCACAAGAAGTGCATACCAACCTTTTGGCCACCCCTCAGGGGCTCACCTTATGTGAGTACGGGTTTTTGGCGCACCCGGGGGTTCCCGAGCCAATCATCGCCACATTCATCCCCTCACCCCCATCCGGTCGAGGTGGGTTCTTCTCGTGACCGGTGGACACAAGGTAGGCTCTCGTGCGTTCTTTACATTCCATTCATACCGCACCTCACCATCGTTTCTTTCTTCCCTTGTCACTTTCCGACCATTTCGCACCACGACATTCACACAACTCTTTTTCTTCCTGGCCGGCCTACCTTGCGTGCGAAACGCCCACACAATTTTATTTCTTTTATCTTTTCTTTTAATCCTCCGTGGACACAGCCTGACGGATACCCGCGCACGGGGTGCACAGCTGGGTGAGTGGGTAATGGCGTCATCCCCACCACCCGAGGTCGTCATGTACGGTTTGTGTTCGTATCCGCTGTTCAACTGCAGTCCCGCGGGGGGGCCATTGCATGAGCTGCTGACTTCCGACGGCGATTGGGTCCCTCTGTCTATGTTCTGGGAGATGTGACCCTGGGGTGGGCTCGGTATAGATAGGCCACTCACCCAAGCCGGGGTAACGCCCGGGAAGTCAGAGCCCGAGGTCGGAGACGGTTGCAATGGTGGAGGAGTTATTTCGCTATGGAGCACCCTTCCTCCATTAATACCAACAAGCGCCGAAAAGTTTATGTAACAGAAGTGACACCACCGACAACTGGTTGTTACTTGGTCATTTCACGAACCGAAGAAGGACAAAGTTTTGAGAAGGTGAACCCTTTCATCATTCAAAAGGGCATTGATGCTATTGCTGGTGCGGTTCAGTCCTGCACTCGCCTACGGAATGGTTCCTTATTAGCACAAACGAAGTCCGATCAGCAAAGTAAGACCTTGTTGCGCGCTACGCTTCTCCACGGCTATCCCATCCGTGTGGAGAAGCACCGCACATTGAATTCCTGTCGAGGCGTCATTACCACCCATAGCCTCAATGGTATATCGGACGAGGACCTGGTAGAATATCTTGCAGACCAGAAAGTGACAGCGGTCCATCGAGTGCAGGCCAAACGCGACGGCGTATTGGTACAAACTCGTACCCTGTTTATTACATTTGATGGCGTCGATCTGCCCACGAGCATTTCCGCAGGGTACGAACGGATTTCTGTGAGGCCTTATATTCCTAGACCTCTGCGTTGTTTTAAATGCCAACGCTCATGTAAGAGTGCCGTTAACATCTGTGCAACATGTAGCCAGCCCTCACGCGAAGGTACCTGTTCAACAGCCCCCGTCTGCGTTAATTGTAAAGGGTCTCATTCTGCTTCGTTTGCCGACTGTCCGCGGTACTTGGACGAGAAGGATATCCAGGAGATCCGGGTAAAGGAAAAACTCTCCTTCGCTGAAGCCCGGAGGCGTTACCATGCGCGCCAACCTTCACTCCTGCGATCTGGCACATTTAGTTCTGTTGTTGCCTCGCCAGTACCACGAGTAGATGCCGAAACTCAGACCTGGACCATGACTGGATGAACCGTCACTACCATCCGGCCGTCCATTAAAGCTACTGTTACCAAGCCCTATAAACCTGGTCCAAAGTCAATGAAGTCGCAAGCCGCTGAAAAGAAACCCAAGCAGAAACTTCGTAGGGAAGATTTTTTGAAAGACCCTCCGCGTGCGCGCGGTAACAAAAGTTCACCTTCTCCTCCTCGGAGGTCGCTGTCCCAGGAAGCTCCTGGGACAAGCCGCGCTCAGCGGCACCCCTCACCCATCGCCACCCAGAACCGATTCACGGCGCTTGAATTGGTTTCTGGCACTGAGCGCGTGGGCCCTCCCTCCAAGGAAACTATGGAGTCTGACCAACTCCATACAAAAAGCCCGAGCCCAAAGGTTAAGCAAAAGATTCTTTTAAGCCGCCCTTCTAAGTAGACAGTTTATCCCTTTTATTCATGGCTATCCTGACCTGGAATGTACGTGGTGTACGATCGCATAGGGCAGAACTGCAACTTTTATTGCGTTCCCATTCGCCTATGGTCGTATGTTTGCAGGAGACTAAGCTTCGCCCTCACGATCCTTTTGATCTCCGGGGATATACTCAGGTTCGCTACGACCTTGAACCGGAGGAGGGTGCTCCTGCTCATGGAGGTGTCATGTTGTTAGTGCGTAACGACGTTCATTTTAAACCTGTCACACTTACATCCGACTTGCAAGCTGTTGCCGTTCGCCTTCACTTACCCGGATTTTTGTTTTCTGTCTGCTCTGTGTATTCACCTCCATCGTCTCCCCTCGCTCCCGCGGACATTCGAGCTCTCCTGTCCGCTCTCCCAACACCATTTCTTCTGTTGGGAGATTTTAATGCCCATCACCCACTGTGGGGATCCCCAAGGGCTTGTGCGAGGGGAACTCTTCTTTCCGACATTTTTTATCAGTTCAATCTTTCCATCCTCAATACAGGTGCACCTACTTTTCTTTCTGATTCTTCTGGTACATTCTCTCACCTGGATCTTGCCATTTGCTCACTCCAGCTTGCTCATCGTCTTCAGTGGAACGTCGTCGCTGACACCTACTCCAGCGACCATTACCCCTGCATCGTTTCTCTTCTGTCGCACCACGTACAACATTCCAGAGTAGCTACCTGGATATTTCCAAAAGCCGACTGGAGCTTGTATTCCAGCCTCGTGCATTTTTACGATCAACCCTTCGCCGACATTAACCAACTAGTGCAGCACCTTACGTCTACGATTTTCTCTGCCGCCGAACGCGCAATTCCCCGTTCATCCTCTCAACCTCGGCGGCCACCTGTTCCGTGGTGGAACGAGGATTGTCGGGACGCCGTTCGTGCCCGTAGGACTGCACTTAGGGTGTTTCGGCGACACCCTACTCTTGATAATTTGGTTACTTTTAAACAATCGCGCGCCAGGGCTCGTCGCATTATTCAGGATAGCAAGAAGGCGTCGTGGACTCGTTTTGTAGAGTCTTTTAATCGCTTTACGCCTTCATCCGTTGTTTGGGATAAACTTCGTCGCTTCTCAGGTAAAGTGTCGCATTGTACTGTTTCTGGCCTTCAGGTTTCCAATGCCATCATAGTAGATCCGGTTCCATCGCTAACACCCTAGGATTTGCCTTTGAGGCGGTTTCCTGTTCAGACCATTATTCCGCCGGTTTTCGCTGTATTAAGGACCGGCTGGATTCCGCACCATATACTTTTCGGTCTGCTAACACTGAATGTTATAACGAACTTTTTACAATGAGGGAGCTGGAGCACGCTCTTCATTGCTCTAGGCACTCCGCTCCTGGGCCGGACGGCATTCATGTCCTGATGTTAAAGCACCTTTCAGCCGACAGTAAACTCTTTCTCTTACAGGTCTATAACCGCATTTGGCAAGACGGCATTTTTCCTTCCGTTTGGCGCGAAGCCACCATTGTCCCTATTCTTAAGCCTGGGAAGGATCGCCAACTACCTTCCAGCTACCGCCCTATCTCCCTCACCAGTTGCATTTGCAAGGTGATGGAGCGCATGATCAACGGGCGGTTGACATGGTGGCTTGAGTCTCAGAAACTTCTAGCGAACGCTCAGTGCGGATTTTGTCGCTATCGCTCTACCGTCGACCATCTGGTGTCCCTGTCGACGCATGTTATGAATGGATTTCTGAGAAAGTGTCAAACCGTGGCTGTGTTTTTTGACCTGGAGAAAGCTTATGACACTTGTTGGAGGGGCGGCATTTTACGTACACTTCACGCATGGAATATCCGCGGTCGTCTTCCCATATTTCTTCGGGAGTTCATGACGGACCGCGTTTTTCGTGTACGTGTGGGCTCGGTTTTATCTCATTTTATTCAAGAGAACGGAGTACCGCAGGGCTCTGTACTCAGTGTCACACTTTTTGCGATTGCTATCAACCCATTGTTGATTGTATTCCACCTGGAATGTCATCGTCCCTTTTTTTGACGATTTTGCCATTTATTGTAGTGCACGGCGGACCTGTCTACTCGAACGCCGTCTCCAGAGCTGTATCGACCGTCTCTACGCCTGGAGTAACGCCAACGGCTTTAATTTCTCCGCCGAGAAATCCGTCTGCATCAACTTGTGGCGCCGGAAGTATTTCCCTCCGCCCTCTCTCCATCTTGGGCCAGGGATACTTCCGTTTGCAGACGAGGCGAAATTTCTGGGGTTGATTTTTGATAGGAAGTTGTGTTGGACCTGGCACGTTTCCTTTTTAAAAGCAAGGTGTGACCGTTCTCTTAATCTTTTACGTGTTTTAAGTGGCACGTCCTGGGGAGCTGATCGGACCGTCCTTCTTCGCCTTTATCGCTCTTTGGTCCGATCCAAGCTTGATTACAGATGTATTGTTTATTCGTCGGCACGTCCATCTGTGTTACGTCGATTGAATGCCATTCACCATCGTGGCATAAGAGTCGCTACAGGGGCCTTTCCAACCAGCCCTGCTCCCAGTCTGTATGCTGATGCTGCAGAGCCTCCGCTGTCCTTCCGGCGTGAGATGCTTTTGTGCAGCTATGCCTGTCGACTCTCAAGCTTGCCTGACCACCCGTCCTTCGAGTTATTTTTCGAGGAGTCACTTGATCGTCACTATTTTATTAGCTCCTCTTCTTTGCTCCCTCCAGGGGTTCGCTTTCGACAGCTCCTTCGGCATTTAGACGTTCCGCCAGCGCCGGCCCTTCCACGGGCGGAAATGCGTTTTCCTCCATGGTCCCGCGCTGAGGCCCACTGTCAGCTTGGGCTAACGTCGATGCCGAGAACTGAGACCCCTTCTTCAGTCTTTAGATCGGCTTTTTTAGAAGTACGGGCTCAATTCGGGGACTTCCATTTTATCTTTACCGATGGATCTAAGACTGAAGGTGGAGTTGGATGTGCCTTTGTTTTTGGTCACTGTAGTTTTACGTATCGTTTACCTGGACAATGTTCAATTTTTACCGCCGAACTTTTTAGCATTTATCAATCCGTTTTATACATTCAGCGGCACGACTTACGGCACTGTTTTATTTGTACGGACTCTCTGAGTGCCCTTCAGAGTATTACTGCGCTGTACCATTACCACCCACTCGTACAGCGCATACATGACCTGCTCCACTCGCTTGGTGTCTCTGGCATCAGCGTCTCCTTCATGTGGATTCCAGGTCATGTGGGCATCTCAGGGAATGAGTTTGCCGACGCCGCTGCGAAATCGGCGATTTTATTACCCAGATTTTTTACCTCTGTTGTTCCCTCGTCAGATTTGTGTGATATTTTACTTCGCCGCATCCTCTCGCGCTGGCGCGATGAGTGGACGGCCCTCCGGGGGAACAAGTTGCGGGAGGTTAAGCCTCTCCCGTTAATCTGGGGTACCTCTTCTCGTTCTTCACGTCGGGAAGAGGTACTTTTAGCCCGTTTACGAATTGGACATTGCCGTTTTAGTCATAGTTACCTGCTCAGTGGTGATCCCGCTCCACTGTGTCAGCAGTGTGACGTGTCCTTAACGGTGCGTCACATTTTAACTGAGTGTCAAGTTTTAGCTCCACTGCGCGTTCGCGTGGGTCTGCCTGTTGGCATAGCCAACGTTTTGGCAGACGACGCGCATGCTGTAAAATGTCTTTTACGTTTTATAAGTGACATTGGTTTTAATCGTCGCATTTGATGCGCTGAGCGTCTTTTAGCTTTGTTATTTTATTCTGTATGTTTTAATAGGGACTTACTCCCCAGTGGACATATGGCGCTCATGTCCCTCGCATTCTACAGTTTTTGACACGTTTTAATCTTCTGTTGCCTATGCTTTTAGTGTGTTGGTTTTTCGGATATTTGTATTGTTATTATTGTTGTTATTGTTATTGTATTATTGTTATTTTTAGCTTTCTGGACATCGCGGGTTTGTGTCCCGTTTTTTAATTATGCTGTTCTTTTACCTCTCTTTTATATTTTGACTATATTTTATACATTGTAAGCGCGCTGATGACCGTAGCGGTTTAGCGCCCTTAAACCGCATATCATCATCATCACACCTTGTGGCCAGCATGGAAGCACGATGCAGAGTATGCATTGCTGTCCGTGGTCATCATACATCCTTTTAAGCACCATGTATCTGTTTCTGTAAATCTGTAGAGGCCATCATATGTCATATTGACTTTAGTGTAGCTCATGGTCTATGAATAAAAGTGGCATTTCTGTTCGTCTCATTGCATATTTCGTTTAGTTGCCTACTGTAGCATACCGTACCAGTTCCCTATATGTATGATTCAAGTTTCATCAAGCTATGTACTTGGCAGTGTCATAGCATGCGAAGATTACTTTCATCCTTGGGTTTTGCACACCAGTGTGTGTGTGTGTGTGTGTGTGTGTGTGTGTGTGTGTGTGTGTAATGGCGAATTTCATTACCAAATATCATTGTTACATTTTCAGCCAATAGCTTATTTTGCGAAATGAAATTGGTAGATACAATTTATATTACTCTGTAGAAATGGTCATCGCAAGAGCATTTATATGTTTAATTAATTCACTACAAAACAAGTAACTTATTAAGACAGTGCTTAGAGTATCAAGAGAAGAGCCTTAGGAATTCTGGATGGATTAATAGTTTCCGAAATAATTTGGTGAAGAATGGTTCGGGTGAAATTTGGAGAAGAAGAGAAAATAATTATGATTTCTGGAAAGAAGCAAGGAGAAGATTTGAAGATATAGAAATTAAAAGCTATTTAGCAAGATAGCCGAAAAAAGGCCTCTAATATTTCATATTTCAATGAAGAAAAGTTGGAAAAGGGAAATATATATTGATAAAGTAAATAATGAACAAAGGGAGGGAATCACATGGTTAAGAGCAAGTGAATGGAGATTAGAAGGACTTAGAGAAAGTGTCCTACAGAATTAGTGCCCCATTTGTGTAGGAAATGAAGACACTGAACACATACTATTTGAATGCCTAGGAACTGACCTGTAGAGGAAGGAGTTATTATAGCAGAAATGGTTTAAATTATACAGAAAAGTAGCGTTAACCAAAATTTTCATAAAGGTTAGTAGAAACATAAGACAGTTCTTAAGTAAAGTTAAGAAAAGGTGGAGTTGGTCTGCAAAAAATAGAAGTGGGTTAAACATTAGTACATGTGAACTTTAAATATTTTGAAAATTTTAAGAAGTAATTATAAAGTGTGTAAAGAAACTGAACATGTTTATTGAATATGACTGGCTAACAGCATATGACCAAGCTGAATGCTTGGTCATATGCATAAGTTGTATTAGCTTAGTGTGAGTAAATAAATTAAAAAAATTGCAGATTGATCTGTAGTAGCATTACAGAACTGTTTTTGATGACAAGAGAAATTGAATAGCCTAAATGAATAAACGAGTAAGAAAATTGAGGTAGAGAAGGACGGATGAGGTCAGAGGGCTGCATGGAATTCATACATATAAATATTCATACTCACAATGAAGCCCAACAGCTGCACAGCATGTTCCACTTATGTAAAGCCATTTCCTTTTACCAGTTGTAAGTTTGGCACACCAAGGCATCAGGAGAAGTAAACAAAACCACACAAAACCGGAGATGGATACTGAGAATGCTGCTTCTTCATCTGCAATGAGTCTCCACCTCCTTGAGATGGTGGGAGTTAAGCAAAAGAAAACAACTGGACAAAACCTAGAGGTGAAGTGAAGAAACAAAGATGGAAAGAAGTATGGCTCAGCAAAATACTCTCTCAATGAAAGTTGCGGTAATACATGACAAGTACATTGACACTTGAGTTTCATTTGGGTAAAATAACTCCAAGTGAATAGCTTCTGAAACTGCTTTAGAGAGCTAGAAGGCTTCTTTACCTCTTCCCCAGAAGAAGTACTTGTAGGAAGAAGCCGTCGGGTTGACAAAGGACTACCAAAATCTACCACTGGGTCAACTTGTAAAGATTGTGGATCTACAGTATTAATGCATATCACTTCACTCATATCTTCATGCTTTCTTTTATGAACTTTTAAAACACTATCACTAAACACATGTTCTTTCCTTGAATTTTCTAGTGATTCAGACTTCAAAAACTGTACTTGATTACTATCTTCCAGGGTTCTGTCATGGTTAAAATTATTGTGAAATTCATTGCCATAACTGCTGTCCATACTGCGCCATTTTAGTCTCTCATTCATTGTATCATTTTTCACAAAACCATCCCATTTTAATTTTATTTTCACCATTTCCTCTAAACTACCTGTACTCCACCGGTGTTTCTTAGTTTTTGCTGGGGCTTCTAGCCAAGAGACTGTAGATGAAGAAACATCATATGATGCAATTTCTTTCTCTGTACTGCATGGAAGTGAATTTGTGCTGATGTTTTCTTCTTTATTAGAAACCTTAGTGTTGTTAATCTCAACAGAGTTTTGGAAATTACCTAGAACATTATCTGAAGTTTCAACATTTTCAGCAACATTTATTGTCTCTTTTTTAAGTGCATATGTTGCGTCAGTTCTTTTGTCATGTGGTATTAGCGCATTAATTAGAGCACCTTTGCTGCAGTGCATGTATAAATTTTGTGATTCTATTTGTTTCCTGCTCGCTTGTTCTTCAAGTTGACAAAGTGGGCTGTCCAGTCCTAGAGTGTGCCACCTCTTCATACCACAATTATAATCACTATCCTGTGGTTCACCTACAAAATCCATGCCGTCACTGTCATTTGCTACCTTATCACTTTCATCATCAACATCATCACATTTTACAACTTTGAGATATTCAGAATCTACTAATGACATTTGCAGTTCATCCCATTCAGCATAAGGAAGTATTTCTTCCAAGGTTCCCACGCTCCATCTGCTTCGCTCTTTCAATTTTTGAGCTCTTCTGAGATTTCTTTTCCTCTCTCTTTCCACATCATCCAAGAAACCTTCCAAACTTTTGGATATACCTGTCTCAGGCATATCTGCCAAAGCAGATATTTCCAAAGGATTCCATTTGGTTAAACTTCCATGAAGTAGTTGAGAAGCAGAACCAACGTGGATCTCAACAGCTTCAGCATTAATGTCTTCTTCAGTTTCTTCTAATATCTTTGGCAGGATTTCAACACCATTTTCATTTCTGCACCTTGACTTGTAAATGGAAAGTAAGTTTACCACATTGGTATTGTTTACACTTACTGCTCTGCTTGGTACACTTTCCATTGTTATGTCAGGCAGCCCAGGCTCTATGGCTGGAATATTCCTGTAAACAAAATAAAAAAAAACTTCTGACATGTTATATTCACATGGTTTTCTCTACCCACTATGATTTATTTTTGAATCTTATGCATGCTATTCTTACAAAAGCTTATTTTTCTATCTACTTTTTGTTAATAAAGATAAACTTTTGCAAAATGGTTTCATTGCACAGATTGTTGTAGCTACAAAGGGATAGAGAAGGCTCAAGAGATAGTCAATGTTTAAAAAGTCTGTAATTTGAAATGTACTGGTTTGAAATTAAATACTCTTTGTATGACCCCATGAGAAACAAAAGAATGGTGACCAACCACTTAAAAATATAATATTGGAAAGTTCAAACCAATAGCAGAGAATATCTGGGAAATTTCTCAAACATTATTTTATTAAATTGTATGTTTTAACAAGATCTAAATTTTTGTGTTAAGTTTTGCCTGTGTCTTATGATTTTGCATTTATATAAAATTAATTCTGATTGAAGAGGTTGTATTTTATCAATTTATGCAAATATTGTTAACATATAATGTTACAATCAAAACCGTTAGCCATTTTTGAGCAAACAAAAAAATTACAAAAGCGTTTTCCAAGTAAAGGCAAGTTTGGGTTGGGAAATTTTCTTGAAAATCTACATTTTATAATTTTGGAAGATGTTGAACGTAAATATCAAGTTTGATGTTTATCTAACTTTTCATTTTTGGAGTTAATACTGCTTTCTCTCTCGGTCTCTCTCGCTCTCTCTTACACTCACATGTACACATAGACCTTTTGTTTTTCTAAAATTGCTCCTTTTTATTCAAGGTGTTTCAAAACATGTTTTTGAAATCCCGATATAGGCTTTTTGGGTGCAATACAATATTTCTTATACCTATTATAGTATGTAAGTGGTTGGGAAAATACATATAAAATAACATTAATAACATAGTCACCAGACAACCCACATTTCCCAGATATTAAATTTAAACTCCCTGACCAGATTTTTAAGGAAAAAATCCAGAATTTCCTACCTGCATTTGACTTATTTTAAAAATATCATATTTTCTTTGCATAGCCTTTACGTCAGTAAAATTCTACGCCACTTATCTGATATTGCATTGTATTCATGTGCTGTATACTGGTATTGAACAAAGCGACCATAGCATTGTCAGACCAATTCTGCCGTCGGCCGCTATATGGCCTTTCGTAGAGGTGAGAAACGTGGCATTTACTAAAGATTATAAAATCGCTAAAGCAGCTCCGGATATCTTACACCAAACTTTCTAGAATATAACAAATCTTTAGAAAGCCAGTATGAAGCTTCGTTTGAGCTTCGCAGAACTACACGGAAACTACAACAGTCAGAATAATCGAACAAAGGCAACATTTGGTGGACCGGATACAACGTTTAGTTATACCGACAAAAAGACAACATTAATCGAAGTTCCTCACAGAAATTTAGTTAAGGATATTATCATATTCATGCAGTAACTGCTCTCTGACGGCACGTTTACCTCTGAGGCTGTGTGAAGGTTTACAAATGGCGAACACTATTTGCGTACCCCTATGGAGCAGTGCATATAACTTCAGTTGAGAATCATTTCTTAGTCAACTAGAAAATAAAATGTTTTATTACCGTGTATAACATGACAGTTAAATTACTGTGACCTCGCGTGCGCATTCTGGCCCGGCCCAGCACCTGGGTGGGGCCTTCGACCTGCCTTCAGGACAATAGACGTGCAATGAACCCATTATGCGCCGCTTCCTTGCAGGTTTTATTGCACCAGAAGATTCCTTTTAGCCGTTTCTAGTAGCTTCCCCTTCTAGAACATTCCGCTTTGTATGCGGAGTCTATATAAGTAGTCTGCTCCTGCCAAGGAGTTAGTTGAGAAGTTATAAAGTTAAGTGCAGTGAAGAAAACGAAGAGTTTGGACAGTGCCGAGTTCAGTTGTGACTTTGCATTTTAGTTGTTAGTTGCGATTCGCTTCGACGGATCAGTTGTGTTCTGTTCTGAGTGTTTGTCAGAAGTGTTTCAAGTGTAAAGTTTATGCTACTCTGAGCACATAAATGATAAATGAAGTGTGTTTACAACTGGTATTTTCATTACACTCATCTGGCCACCCTAATATAAGGAAATAGTAATGTATGCTAAGAGTAATAAACAATTGTAACTTAAGTGTTTACTTGTGGTTTTAAATCTTATGCAAATGAACTAATTCAGCGTATATAACCAACCATAAGGATATACAGGTATATACCATTTTGCTTATACATGTGTATGGGAGAAGAAAAGCGAAGGAGATACAACACTTTTAGGGTGTCCTGTTTTGAATGGCTGCGAATAAATACCAACAAATATTAACATTGATTGCCTTCTGTAAGACACTTCAGAACTAATTGCAAGCAAGAAGCTGAAATTTTATATGTAGAAGTTTAAAGAAAATGCTCTAATGCTTTTCAAGTTTGCTTAATATTGGTCGAAAATTAAGGGTCTTTATGTGGAGAACTTCCTATAAGTTACGAGCTGTAGGCAAAATGCTCATTTGCGGATCTAAAATTTTTATATGTAGTAGTTTAAACGAATTTATTGACATTTTAATCTTGATTCAAATTGTCAAATTAAGGGAGTTTATACTTGAGGTATACTGAATGTTACTAGCACGACCCCAGAGTAAAATGTTATAAGAAATTACGCACTGAACCAAGGCAAAAATAAACTGCATCTGTGTTTAAAGAATTCCTCAACGTGCGTAAGATGTAGCAAAGTTGACCAAGTTTAACAAATATGATCTAGATGAACATTCCGATCAAGACTTACATCCAAGAAAACACCTAGGACACGACAAGTGTAAACAGTCTTTAACAATATTTTCACAATTAAAAGAAAACTTAGCAACTGTTTAAAAACGGTTATAAAATACACAAACTGTTTTTTCGACATTAACTTACGCACATCACTTTTTAAAATTAGTAACTTTTTTTCTTTCTTTTTCAGTTAGGATATTCACACATCCTGATGACGCAGTAAAACAAATATCATCAACATACATTGTAATGCGTTCTGCATCAATATTGGATTTTAAATCGCTGGCATAGGACCCCTGAATCCAAAAGAAGCATTTTTGGAAACATGTCAGTGTGTGTGTCTGTCTGCCTGTGAACAGCTCAGAAACTCAGAACTCAGAAACGAACAGTCGGATAAACACCAAACTTGGTATTTAGGTTTAGTATCTTCCAGAGATGCGACACGAAGGTTTTCAAGAAAATCCCCCACCCCAGATTACCCTTTATATGGAACATTTTTCGAAAATTTTACTTTTCTCAGAAATGGCTCTAATGATTTTGATTAAAATATCATATATTTAAGATGCTTTCATGACAAATAAAATGTATATCTTGAATTTTCTGGGAATGTCTCCAAAAGTATTCTTCATTGTGATCGACTTTTGCATAACTGGTAAACCATAAGAAATAGACAAAGTTTTACTACACAAAAAAAATGTAGATCGTGTTAAAATACACAATTTATGTCATATACATTTTTTTTAATTGAGTGAACCATTTTCGAGATATTGCTTGTTCTTCCCTTAAATTTTTCAATACTTATATTCTCAAATGGGAATTTGTTATTCATTTTTTTGTCTTGGTTATGCTTTTGTAACAATGCCTAATGCGTAATGGCTTGAGATCAGAAGGGAGTGAGGGGAAAGGCGATAGGGGAATGTACAGTTGCACATTCCGCACACCAGTACTACATTTCCAGGCCTCAGCCTCGCTAGTAAATGCAACTTGGAACTGCGGATGTTTTCTTTGTCTGACTGTCCATCCGATGACTCGCCCATTTGTTCTGTACTGTTTAGTACCTCTCCCCATCGAACGCATTCATATCGTTGCTGACTAGTGCGCCCCAATTAACCTGTACTGTCCTTTAAGCATGGAACGCGCTATAGATTGATTAAACTTATGTCAAATAGAACACTGATGAGCATTTTAAGTACATTTTTGATTATGCTGTATCACATCTTTGTTTTCATTGTGTTTGTTGTGTGGGTATGAGTTTGTGAAAGAAGTCGCAGTACCTGTTAATGTTTATAAGCATATGAACTGTTTTTTAATTTTTACTTTTTCTACTACGTATATAAGCAGGGGAAGTATTGCATTCCATCAAAAAATTCGATAGCGAGATTTCACCGGAAATACATGTTTTGAGGTCCCCCGAATATAAAGCACTTTTAGAAAAAGGTGTGTATGTCTGTGTGTGGATGTGTGCCTGTGAACAGCATAACTCAAAAACGAAAGGTCGGATAAATACCAAACTTGGTATTTAAGTTCAGTATCTTTCAAAGATGTGACATGAAGATTTTCAAGAAAATCCCACACACCAGACTACCCATACATGGAACTTTTAGGAAAGTTTTTATTTTCTCAAAAATGACTAACGATTTTGATTAAAATAAACATATTTAAGATATTTTCATGGCAAATGAAATGTATATCTTGAATTTTCTTGAAATGTCCCAAAAACTCCTCTTCATTCTGAATGGCTTTTGCATAACTGGTAAACCGTAAGAGATAGACAAAGTTTTTGTGCACAAAAATGTAAATCTCTTAAAACACACAATTTATGCATATTCATTTTTTCGAGATATTCCTTGTTATTTGTTTGAATTTTCCAATACGTATACTTTTTCTCAAATGGGAATTTGTTATTCTTTTTTATGTCTTGGACATGCAAAGAGAATGAAATGCTTCACATAGTACCCACTCTTAAAAGATTTGATTATCGCTTAAAGACTACCATATTGCCCTTGCGCCTACAAGAAAATTAGCAATAAGATTGTTTCTGCAAATGTTTATATCGATTAACATGAAGTAGGCGGAGAAAAAGGGTTTGTAAAAATAGTTTGTACAAGAGTAGGGAAAGTCATGTGAGTGCAACGCATCACATTTTTTTATTATGTTATACTTGCTCTTCTTAAAAAGGTTTACCCTCCTCTGTGTTGCCCTTACACCCCAAGGACTTACAAGCCAATGTCTTGGATCAGTAGTCTGTCGAGGATCAAGCAAACTCTGGAGCAAAGCATATCCAGGATAGGTGATCAGCCCAATGCCTGAGTATGCTATACTGAACACTAAAATTTGAATTTGATCACTGCTTTGACAATTGCACTACGCACCATGACATAAAATAGGATTAAAACTTCTTGAAGGACCCAAAGTTAGACACAGATCAAGAGCAATCGTTCATTAATTTACTAAACGTGAATCTATTGATAGGAATACGGGTTAGCTAATACCTAATGTGTTGCACTACGTTCTGGTTCTTCGTTTCAGAACAATAATAATTAGCGAAGCTAATCTTCACTTGTGCTAAAATATTGCTCACGATGAAAATATTGATTGGTGAATGTGCTATTGCGTAGTTAGCTGCAGATTATTGTGGTTTTAGTCGAAAGGAGAGCTGCCTGCAACTCTGAAGACTTTCATCATTTACAGCTTATCGGAAAACAGCTTAAAGACCTTCAAAGTTTTGTAATATCTAGCGAGAAATTAGCAAGATAACTTCAAGTAGGTTGCTCATGGTAACATTTTCCCCAGCTACATTCGGTTGTCTACCGCTTATTTATGGCTACATTTTGTAAAACCGTAAAAGGTTTTCAAAACGTTTTATGAATTAGAATACTCTGTTTTTTTTTCAAAAATTCGCTCACAATAAGCAATCGGAAAAATCGACATAGTTTAGAGGCAGGGAAAAATTTCGAGTGGAACTGTTCTAAAAAACAACTATATGTACAATTATATAACCGAGCGAAATGGCTCCGTGGTAACGTGTGAGACTCGCATTCAGGAGGTCTCGTGTTCTATTCCTCATCGACTTCCCACTCTGACCTTGGATTTTTCATGGTTTCCCTAGTCAGTAAGCGAATACTGGGGTGGTTTCTCATCCTCCACAATTTATTTTCTATAATTTCCTTTTCATTCCGTTTCCTTCTCGTCTTTTAGGTGTGCTTTCTAGGTTTCGTGGCGTATGGGGTGCCGGACAGAGGGCTGGTTGGTCGAAAGATCGTTCTCGCCTTCTCTGGGCAGCTCCAGAACTTTTAGGAACTTCTGCGCGTCTCTGTGGCCTGTAGCCTCTTCTGATTTCTTAATTTCAACCCTTCCTTCTTGAGGATGTTAGTCACAATGGATCTACGAAGGTCTTAGTACGCGAGGTGTGCCCCTTATTTGTATAACCTAACCTAAGAATTATATAGTTCCAAAGTAATAGACCTCCAATTCTACATTTGGTCCACCTTTGTGGTGGGGGGGGTACGGTGTCTGCCACTCATTCAAGAGGTCCCGATTTCGAATCTCGGTTAAGGTGAGTTACCCGGATACGGTTTTTCCGAGTTTTTCCCTTATCCTGAAAATATGAATGTCGGGCAACTCACATTTCATCCATTTCGTTCATCGTCCGATATGGCCTACTCGGTTAGAGGATGTTAAAACTTAAAAAAAGAAATATATTAACGCGATCGATCTGGTATTCTTATAACCGGTTCAAAAAAAAAAAAAAAAAGCTGATCGCGGAGTTCCTTGCGTTGCAAATGCGATTATATGTATTGTCCTTGATTCCAAAACGGGCAACGCCCATTGTGATTCTTCCAGACAAATCGTTACTTATGCGATTGAGCTCTTGCAATACATATGCGAAAGGCAACTACCCGAGAAGCTGTTTTGGAACATATAGAAATTTGTAACTTGAAAACTCATTCGTGATGGTTACTACGATGATAATGATGGACATGAATTCCGTTTACCGGAGATAAGTGAGCAATAACTCTAATAAGGTGTAGATGTGTTGTTAAAAGTACATTAGGAACTTGCGCATGTGTATGGAGAAAGGGAGGAAGGCATCGTCTTTCGACACTAACCGTAGAACCACGACTTTATGCGAAAGAACCCGAAGCAGGCAGGTAGCGTAACAGTGGACAAACAGTATTGCTGTTACGCTTAGGCGTAAATAATAATTGTAGACGTACTTGACTGTTAATTTGGAACAGTTATTTATAACATAGTATTATTTTGGAACTGGAACGGTCGGAGCTCTTACTGAATAATAGTCATATACCCACCTCTAATTATGTAGTTGGTCATAGGAATGGGAAGTAATTGAGTAAAAGTGATCGGCTTATTATAACTTACTATTTTAGGTATTTCTACTTATAAGCGTTATTTATTAGTGATCGACTTCAACGTATGATACGTGAATTTAGCAAAGTTTGAGCCCCAGTACTCCAAGGATATTACCATAATTACGGTAATCATATAATAATATATTCTGTTTTACCATGTATCACATTACTTTTTTATTGTTTCATTTATAACATTTATAATGCGCCTTTAACTGCAATGGTCATATGGCGGCCTTTTACCTTTGGAACATATTGCCTGTCGGCAATGGTGTTAACCTTATACAGTTATCAGATTTCAGGTTTTTTAAAATTAGATCTCTCTCTCTCTCACACACACACACACATTCACATTCACACTCTCATTTATACTTCCAGATTCTGGGGAGAATAGGGAATAATCTTGGCTATAGAAAAATTCACATCCCACAGCCGGGAATCGAACTCGGGACCCCTCGCACAGCAGGTAGGTGCTCTACCGACTGTGATAAGCAGCCAGCACCACAGTATTTCTATTAGGGTACTTAAAATTACATAATCTGCTTATGTTCTTGTTTTTTTATGGGCTCAGTGGGTGTTTTGTTAGCCTTTCTTTTCCGGTGTAATTTGTCACCACGTAAAATGGAGAAAACAGTGCAATGCATTATGACATACAGTTACGTAATTTGTATTTTCATATTGTTGTCTAGTATTAACTCTGAGATATTCTAGTATTGCATTTTTCCTTGTGTATATTGGATTGCAGACATGGAGAAAATTTCTATGGAAGCTTGAAGTTCTATTTTCTGTAAAGTTTTTAGTTTGAAAACAAATTTCGAATATGCGAAAACTATTTTTCAAAGCCTTCTAATCTCGTATCTCAAAACAAAACGGTGCAATATCCAGCAATTCACGCACTAACTCTCTAGGATTTTATTCCACGAACAAATTGGAGGCAAAGAACTATGGAACGTATGTGTAATAGGGAAGTGTAATACCTCTCAAGTTATAGCCATAAAAATCCAATTAAAGAAGAAGAGCAATATTATATCACAGTTTAGCGCTACGTACTTGTCAGCCAACTACTAATAACAACATGGGGCTGGCCCGGCCACCTGGTTAACGGTCAAATTGCCGCTGTTCCTCTTTTCTTTACAGTCCCTCGCGGATTTCCTGTGAATTGTATTATGTGTAACAAAAGAGGTACACGGTATGTAATTTTAAGAAGTACGTATTTCAATGCATTGACATAAAAAGGAATTACAAAGACGGAACAGTATGTTGGAGTATTAGATTTTGGCCTTAATCGCCTTTTCTTTTCTTCCAACGTTTTGTAATGCGCCACATATGGTGTAAGTAAAGTATACTTTCCCCAAGGCCTGCTTTTAAATAAAACTAGACAGAACCCGAGGCTCTGCTCGCGTTATTGCCTTAAATATGGAGATTATTCTCTCTCTCTCTCTCTCTCTCACGCACACACACTCCCTCTCTGTCACTTTCACACTGTCGCACTCTCTCTATCCTTTACATCTCCGTCTTTACCTTTTCTTTTTTTTCTCTTCACCTCACTTCTATCTCCTCTAATTTTTCAAGTTCGCCCTCACTCCTTACGCATATATGTTATAAAGAAAAAGAGAAGAAGGAGAATGTTCATATGTTAAAATAAAATAAGACAAATGATTCAACATACCTAAGTATATATTTCGAAGAAATTGCAATTTTCGAATTTGGTAGTAAGCTCTCCGAAAATGTCGATATTAACTTCGATTTATTTATTATTCTTACACTTGACAATGTTTCAGGTCCATAGATACTTGATATTCCTGATATTAAGTAAAGTGTATGATTTTGTTGATTGTACGAAGAAAAGAAGAAGTAAACAGACTAGTATTTACCATGTGAACGTTTCGTTTGTTTAGTTATTACTTCGCTGAGATATAGATACTTTGCTTCCACTCATTCTTAATGAAAGAATATACTGGGTGTTCATTTTAAATTGGCCCTGCCATAGTTCACTCTTCCTCTAATTTGCGTCACTATTGACGTGAATTTCACCTCCTCAGAAGTTGCAATAGCGGGGGTTTGTGTCGATGAAGTTGCCTAGTTCCCATGGCGTAACGAAGTCCTATAGTGGCACTCATTTCTACGTTCTCTGCCAATCAAGCAACCGAAGTCAACCCCTACGGAGAGTACCGTTACTAATGGAGGGGTGGCGGTACTGTTTACCTTAAACTGTCAATCCTACATCGTACAGATTGTTCATCAGCACCTGCATGAGGATGCCTTTAACATAAGAACAACCAATCTTCATTATTGAATCCTATTTCAGAACAGGGATTCTCATTGAACGGGAATGAATATCAATATATCAACCAATGTGTAATTGATAATGCAGAGAAATATCCCCAGTTTCAACGAATGTCTCAAAAGGCAGTTAAGAGGTGAGTCACATAGTTTACCTTTTATGTCACTATGCACGCAAAAATTGCTGTGAAACATTTAATTTATGAGTAATCTGTCATACTTCTAAGTATTGTATATATTTCTGTTTTGTTTACGATAGGTGTATTGTTTGAAACAGGATCGGTGCGGCGGTAAAAGTGTTTGAGATGGTGAGGGTAACTAACAGATGCTATTTTGCAAGGGATGCGGACCATTATAAGATATGTTGTGAACATTAATGCTAAAGTAATGTTGTAATCGCCGGAAATATCAGCAACCCTCAATGGCCTCCGAGATCCCCAGATTTGACACCACCTGATTTTTTTTTCCTGGGGTTATCTGAAGGACCAGGTCTTTAGTAGACGTTCATAGTCCAGGAGATGACGAGATATTACGCCGTAATGCTTGAGGCTGTCTTCTATAACTTGGTCAAGAGAGTGGGGACATACTTAAAACGAAATATTGGACAGGATAATAATTTGTTTAGTTTTGTTATTTTAATACAAAAGATTTTTTGGGGGTGCAGAAACGTTAATTTGCTGTTCAAACATGTAAAGCAATTAATTTTGTTATCTTCTCCACCTTACACTCTGACGTCCTCCGTGGTGTAGTGGTTACCATGCTAACCTCTAGTTCCCGAGGCCGCGAGTTAAAACCCGGCGGAGGGCAATGAAATTTTTCGGGCTTTACTTCCCGTCCTTCGGAAGGGAAGTAAAGCCGGTGATCCCGTGTCGTAGATTTACGGTGCGTAAAAGAACCTCAAGCCTGATAAAGAGGCCTCTGAGCAAAATTACTGGTCTTTTATGCTCAATATAGAATGGGACGCTAAGGACCACAGCAGTTAAAGAGCGTCCATAAATAATAAAAAATAAACCCTGACACTCCGCAATTTAAGCAAATTAATGCTTCAGAAAACCCGAAAATATTATGTAATGAACCCCAAGTTTCAAACTCTTTTTTTCTTTTCCTACCACCCTATAACCTATTGATGTAGCAGTTGTTGCCATCTGGCGTACGGATTCATTAACATTTGAAGAATAAAGGATCGCCAGTCACCACTGACATATCTTGCCCAATATGCTTGACAACGGGCCAAAATAAAATGAACACTGTATATAAAGGGAAGTAGAAGGGTAATAATAATAATATAATAATAATAGTAGTAATAATAAGTGGGGCGGAATATCAAAATCCAAATTAGTCTTCTTCGCCTTGTGTCAAAGGTTACCTGGGCAAAACTTGGCCGGAATCTGAAACGGTGTAGATTCTTGTTTTCAATGCAAACAAATAAATACACCCTCAGATTTTGAGTTTAATTATATAAAACAAGTTGATGGAAATACCCACCCTTCTGTAGTTAGAAATCTGTCCCTCTGAACAATGGTATCCAGTTCGTCCATATCGACAACAGTGAAGGACCGTGGCCGATAACGATTCAGCACTGGAAGGGGCGTCTTAGGAGGAGGTGGCGGTCGAAGAGCGATGACTCCAAAAAGAGCATGGAAAACAATAGCGGCATGCAGCAGAGGCGCTCCAGAAGGTCCGAACTGGACGAGAAGTCCAAACAGCAACAGAGGTCCAACAAACTGGGCTGCCGCAGCACTCAACAGAGGTACGCATTGGATTCGGAATCCAACACTTCCACTCGAACCCCAGTAGCTGCGGAGCATCACCTCCATTTGTGTCAGGATAAGACTGGTGCCCATACCTGCGAACATTTGGAGTGTCTGGTCTCAATGGAAAATAATATAGGTATAGATTATTCAACGGAGGGGGACATCTCACGCATTGCAGCCTGCATAGATCTATTTCGGCTACCACCTCCCAGGTAGCTACAGGTCGCAAAAGACAGACCACAGAGATGCGCGGAAGTCCGCAACATTCCTAATGTCGAAGACCGGTCCCACTGCTGGAGCTGCCTAGAGAGGGCGATGAACGACCCACCAATCCAGCAGCCCTCTATTGTCCACGGAGAGCGTTCCTCTAGCACATCTTCGGGAGTCTCTGCAACTGCCGGCCAGTCTTGCAGAGGTCTTAGCGGACAATAATCAAGCAACTGATAGGATTTTTTAAGTTTGTGTTAAAAGTAAATTTTCAAATACGGATTTAGTCATGTTGATATCAGTTGTTTCATACTTCTTGGTTTAGTTTTATATATTCATATTTATTTCTGACTTTTGCTATTATTTTTATATTATTCTTTATCTCTGGCTTTTGTTATGAAATGTGTACTGATCTTTATCTCTGGCCTTTTCCGTGTGTTTTACAAGGGCGCTAATGACCTAGTAGTTGAACGCCCTTAAACACAAATCATAAACATGGGGAGTTTCTACTCATTGAGCATCCATCCACGCCATCTGTCCGGCACTGTCATATGCCAAGAAACCTAGAAACACACCTGTAAGATGGGAAGGAAACGAAATGAAAGGGAAATGACGGAAAGGAAATCATGGTAGAGAAGAAACTATCCCAGCATTCGTATGCCGACCAGGGGAAACCATATATTATGGTATGAATGGTTTACTCTGCCGAATCTAGATACCTATTTACTTTGTAAATGCTTTAAACTGTTTTCTACCACAATTTAGAGTGTCTGCTATGAATCACAAACAACTAGTATCACTCACTGCCCCAAGAGGGAAAATTAAAAGCCTGATGTATTACCTCGGTTCTTCTCTAAACTTTTCCTACAAAATCTTATTCTTCAATCTTCTTCATGTTAATTGAGATAAACATTTGCAGAATTGGTTTTATTACTAATTTCGTTGTAGGTTCACGGAAAGGACAGCAATTTTAAGCTATAGTCAAACCTTCTAAAAGCGGGTGGCTATGTGATGGCTTTTAATTTCCGTTTCCTTGCATGACCACGAGAACAAAAAAATAATTGTGACCTAGCAGTTGGAAAAAGTAAAATATATTTGAGAATTCAAAATAATAATAAAGAATATCTCGGAAATGATAATGCGACAAAACATCTATTTGACATAAATTGTTCTTCTAAGGAGATTTACATTTTTTGTAAGATTTTGCCTATCCCTTGAAGGTTTTTTTTTCAGGTGGAGTTGTATTGTAGCTCGACTGTTGGGGAGCCGAACACTTGAAGTAGTTGCAACCGCGTATGGTACAAAGTTTCCGGTAGCCTTCGCCCCAAATTTACTTTCCGGTGGCCTTTGCCCCAAGTTTAAGAATCAACTTTGTATTTTAAGTGTTTCTTTAAATATTATATATTTATGTTTGCCTCGGCTGCGTCAGTAATGTTTCTCTTTGCAGGGAATGATACGGCTGAAGAATGTAGGCTTACACAGATTATAATTTTTTACTTCACTCCTTTTATTAATCCTTCGCACTATTAAATAACACTTCACTGATATAAATAGCTGTGAAATTATTTATTAATTACTTGCACTTTTTAAACACGTAAACTATTTTCGTCTCACACTGAATACGTATTAAACTTCTCGAGGACGCGTCTCGCGTCCAGTTAGGAACGCTGTCTACAAGCAACTGACTTCTGAATTTGTAAATTTTGCTCGATTTCAGTTTCTGATTGGCTAATTCTATTCCAACAGAAATCTTTTATTTAACTTACGCTTTTTTCTGGTTGTTGATTGGCTATTTATAAACTGTTTTAAAAATATTACATTATTGTTTCCAGGAATGACTAGTAGCATTATTAAACTTTCTAATTCATTATTGCCTCAAGATTATCTCATTGTTACCTCATTGTTGGCATCTTTTGGGCTATTATTATCACAGCTCCTATATTGTTAAATTACCTAGTACATTCACATAACATTATTAAACTTGTATATAATAATATAAACATAATACAATGACCGTTACATAATTTTATGTTATTTATACACATATTGCTTTAAGGTGGGCTGTTATTTAATTTTATATTATATAATTAGACTGAAATCATTTAAGTGTTAAAAATACTGCCTCACCCTAACGGTTTACCAATTATACAAAAGTCATTGAGAACGAATAGGTCCTCACAGGCTTCCCTCCAAAAAGCTATATACATACATTGTATTTGCCATGCAAATACATAACTTAAGTATGTGGTATTTTAATCAAGATCGTTAGTTATTTTTGAGAAAATCAAGTATTTCGAAAAAAAACTTTCATGTAAAGGTAGTTTGGGGTTGGAGGATTATTTTTCAAAATATTTAAGTCGTGTCTTTGGGAGATAACTGAACTTAAAAGCCAAGTTTGGATTTTATCCGGCATTTAATTTTTGAGTCAGACTGTTACACACAGATACCTTTTTCTAAAAATACCTTTTTTACTGTAGAAATATTGCATTCTACCAAAAAATTCGATAGCGAGATTTTACCGGAAATACATGTTTTGAGCCCCTCTGAATCCAAATAAATTTTTTTTGGAAACATGTCCGTGTGTGTGTCTATGTGTCTGTGAACAGCATAACTCAAAAACGAAAAGTCTGATAAATACCACACTTGGTATTTGAGTTTAGTATCTTCCAAGAATTCGACACGAAGATTTCCAAGAAACCCTTCTACCCCATCTACCCTTTACATGGAACATTTTTCGAAACGTTTTATTTTCTAAAAAATAACTATAACGATTTTGATTAAAATACTTAAATGAAAGTTTTTTACATGGCAAATAAAATGTATATCTTGAATTTTCGGAGCATAACCTGTGAAGTCCTCTTCATTCGGAAGGAATTTTGTATAATCTTGTATAAATTGTAAACGTTAAACGATACACGAAAACGTACCACACAAAAAATGCAGATCTCTTTAAAACACACTATTTACTTAAAATAAGTCCTTTTTTGGCATATGCCGTTTCTAAGATTCTTCAATACTTGTCATTATTTGAAAGTCCCATCGATTTTCAGCTGTTACACGCGATTGCATGGAAACAGTATGGAATTTTAAGGCCAGCATATAGCGTCCAGTTCTTAAACATTTGGTTATCGTTGTGTTCTTTGAATTTATAACAAAATGTGTAATGTAGCTATTTTTGCAAAGGTTTATTTGAATTAAATCTAGCAAATAGAAATATAAGCGTTAATAAGAATAGTTTGTATACCCACTAATAAAGGTAAGAGGGTAGAGAAAGTTATGTGATTGTATCACAATAGATTTTTTTATTATTCAAGCGTCCTCAAAAGGTGCATTTCATCCAACAATTCGATATTGAGATTTCACCGGAAGTACAACACTTTCTATGCATACTACTACTATGACCTTTCGTAGTAGAGAAAGTAAAAGGTATTCTCCAGTAAGATAAAATACGGTGTGTACAGGGGTATGCAACAACTGAAAACCGGCGAAATGTTAAAATTATTTTATGATGCTTAAACAATCACACTTCTTGTTAAGCGTGTCTAACAGACCGCCTATGGCACGAACTGAAATCAGCTAATGCTCCTAGTCCAGTCATGGCTCGATGAAGTGAAATTACAGTCGCCTAATATATCTGTATTCTAAACAAATAAATAAATTGCTCGTTAAATGCATGGAAAATGTACAGTTATATCATGAAGCTATTCAATGTTACTCATGTTGTTGTCCTCCATGATGTAGTGGTTACCTCTAGTTCCCGAAATCGCGGGTTCAAATCCGGCGGAGGGCTATGGATTTTTTTCGGGCGTAAGAATCCTTAGCATAGCTTAGCATTTTGTATGTTGTTTTCTCATTAGAAATGGTTTATAAAAGGCTGTTTATTTTATGATGAGGAATAAGGAAACAATAAAACATGTTGGTTCCCAATTACGAAACTTAACTTGACTCTCTAATGGCCATCCATGGATGGTCCAACCATTCATTGCGCTCTTCGTACACAGCCATTCAGAATTGTTATTTATGTTGTGTAAGAACAATTGCAAAGTGCGTTATACAAATGTTTAGTTTTTTATGAGGAGTGAGAAAACAATATAAAGAGGTAGGTTTCCATTAAAAAAAGACTAAATTGACCCTAAAATGACCATCGCAACTTCCTCCAAACATAACACGGTTAATGACATGTGCTTTCCCCCATAATATCAAACTACTTTTATTCAAGGCATTTCTTTCTAAAACGCTTAGTTTTGGAGATACTGTACAGTCTGAATTTAAATGGTCCACCCTGTAGAATGGGACGCTAAGGACCACAGCATTTACAGAGCGTCCATAAAAAAAAAAGTTAGCTATGTTTGAGACTACTGCGTAACTCTGTCTTATCCCATTAGCCATGATGTTAACACATCTATATTCAGGGTTCGTGTCCTGATTAACCAAAAAGTGGTCTTTATCCCTCCTTTACATCTGCCAGCTGGAGTTTCTGCTGTGGAATCACTGATTCTGTAGTAAATAAATAAGCCCAAAACTCCCCATATCTCCCTATACCATCTTGTTTATTTCCTACTCCAAAGATGTATTTTACACTCTTTCGCCGAACATAGTAATTGCAAACAATGTAATAAAATATATTAAAATATATTACATGTCAGCAAATTACTTAGTGACAAGAATGATTAGCCGGCAACAACTTTACCGACGAATGACAGAGGTGTTTATTCCGGTCCCAGCCACTAATCAGCCAATTTCCATTCTTGAAATCCGTATCAACCTGTCCTAATTATTTTCTGCACTCTACCCATTTCATTCTTCTACTCCTTCCTCCAGTTTTCTCCATTACGTATTCGATCATCCGGATTTTCAGTGTTTTGAGAGTGATTGTTTGGTTCTCGATATAACGCTGCTGCGAAGAAATTAGAAAATTATGACCAACAGCTCCCATCATCTTTTATAACATAGTGTAAACGTAAAGTTCGGTGTCGTTCTCCGTGGTGTAGTGGTTACCATGCTTAGCCTCTAGTTCTCGAGGTCGCGGGTTCAAACCTGGCGGAGATCGATGGATTTTTTTCGGGCGTATAAAACCTTAGCATGGCTTCCTTCGGAAAGGTGACCACCGTGACCCCGTGTGGTAGATTTACGGCACGTAAAAGAACTTCAAACTTGATAAAGAGGCCTCTGAGCAAAATTATCCGTCTTTCACACCCAATTAGAATTGAACGCTAAGGACCACAGCAGTTAAAGAGCGTCCATAAATAAAACTAAATTTTTTGTAACACTTGGAAAGACAAAGTGAGGCTGTTTTCCTGTGAAAATAATCATTTTTGGTGTACATAAGTATAGGTCTCGCCAGGGATATTGGCATATGACCTTCAGGGCTAGCCCAGTCAGCCAGCCCTCTGATGTTTCAATACCTCCCTTGCAAGTAGCACGTGGTTCCTTCTGTCCAGTTGTGGTCCAGTTCCTTCCACCGTATAAAACAACTCCCGTCTCAATTTGCACCATTCTTCGAGCTGCAGCCCCGTATGTGTCATACATCTATAGGGTAAATGACTCGCATCGTAGCTTTACATTACAATTTTCACATTCTAAAATTCGTGGCGCGACCTGTAAAAGATGATCTGCTAATCAGATGGATATCCACATATGTGTAAAAATGTCCTAGAGCCTTACTCTTATAACCTTGCAGAAGCAGCCGTCAAATAAGGCAGGAGCTGTTTTTTTAATTTACTTCAAGAACAAAGCTTCTTGCGAATTTGATACAACTTCTAAGTGATTTCCTTTTTTCTGATTTAAGTTCCTTTTTCAGGGTTAGTCAATTCGTCACTGTCATTCCTTTAAGGCATGCCTTGTAATTACTTAACGATTTTGTGTGACCCCAATCGGAAGATGAATGGCAACAGAATCAATATAAGAAAACAGGTCTTAAGTCCGAAACGTGTTAAAACGACCGCCGAAAAAAAAGTCCTTCAACGCCACCCTAAAATGTCAAACTAAATGACGTCAGACATGCAGTGACCTGAGACCGAACAAGTGTGTAGAGAGAAAGTTAAAAAATAAACGGAACGAAGAGCGAAAAGGTTCGTGTGATGGGAGGAGATCAATCACTTGGAGGAGGAATTCTTAGTTTACTATGGAGAGCCCTTTCTCGCCAATTAGAAACTTTGCTTTTCTGTCGATTTTTATGGAAACAAATTGTAACTTCCTGTGTAATTCCAGGGCCCGTGTGTTGATGATTATATAATTTTCAATCTAATGTTATAGCTAATGCCAATATATCGACCGAAAGGGATATGGATGTCATTTTTAGTGGGTTATACATCTCGATGATTTCATTTATAAAATTTATCATTCGTAGATATATAGAAAGACATTGAAGTGTTGAGAAGCTTGGCAACACCGCTCTTTTCCTTGTAGGTGTTTGAAAAATTACCCTTATGGTCAGTTCCGCCGTAGAGTAGAATGCGCGCTGTCTCCGATGCCGTGAATTGGTTACCTCATTACGGGGACTGTATTATAGGAGGGGTACTTTTAAAGTAAGGTCCATTTTGCAATAAAGCACGGACTACCAAAAAATTTTCAGTAGTTCATTTTAGCCAGTTAACCTTACACTACTTTTCTACCAGTTATGAATGTTTTTCGAACACTTGTTTTAGCATAAAATAAGTTTTTTAGAACCTCATTACAGATTTTGCCACCAGTCTATTTAGGAAACGTGTAGCTGTTTTCGGAGTTAAAACTTTCGTATTCAAAATAGCTTTGATAATCTCTTACGGGGTATTCCCGCATATGTAAGAAAGCTTGTCTAAGGACATGAAGAATTGTGGACCTGTTTTGGTGACCATCAGATTAACAGTTGTTTTCTGAACTGTAATGAAGATCTGGTTTCCGTATCTCCAGTTTAAACCTCCCTCCCCACTGACCAAATACCAATAACGTACTTTCTTCTGCCATAATATGTTAAATACAAAAAACAAATGCATATTAGAAACTTCATGAAGGTTTTATAGGCTGGTGGCGATCTTTCATGAGAAAGAATCACTAAAAATATTCTACACTACAATAAGCATTTAAATTATTGTCAAAGCTATGTTGGAAGAAAGCTTAAGGTGTGCAGAATAAAATAAAGAATTAATTATGTAAAATATTTAGCAGTTTTTATTTTATTCCATATCAGACCGTACTTTAAAAAGATTCCTCGTATTAATGGCGTCTAATTATCACAGCAGTGTTTTCGTGTATTTTCAGCGAAATGCTTAATTAAATGAGATTATTTAGTTTTGTATGAAACAAATTAATATTTTGACTTAGAAGTTGGCTAATGCTACACTAAATGCAAAAACAAAATAGGCGGAGTATTTTATAACTAGCAGATTCCTAAGATTCGGGTGATTATCGAATGGATTGGTATGGAATGGAATGTGAAACGGAGAGGATTCGGCACCGATCCAGGGAATCCGGATATTGTACCTACGCCCCACGAAGTGGAGCGCCCCTGGGAAGAAGGGATGATGTGAAGGGAGACACCGGGCGGCCGGACTTCCTCTGTCTACCAGTAAAACCCCAATCTAAGACTTTCCCTCTTGAAATGTAGTTTAGATTAGTTATTAGAAAGATTAAAGTCTCTCTTGGAAGCAGAATTATAGTCTAATAGTATCAGCATTTCACCACCCTTCGAGCTATCCGCAACCAATAACCCTCTCGATGTCATCCCTGAGTTATATCCCCGTCATCGTCACCTCTGGCAAAGGCGCTGATTTGGGCAAAGTGAGCATTACGTCACACCTGGTGGAGGCGCCGGTTATTGTACATAGAATCATCTCTAAAGAGGACGACCTTTCTAAACCCTCTAAGTACATACGCATAAACCCTTATCATAGACCTATGGATCTTAAACGAGTATTTTAATGCCCTTTCTTTTGTCAGTTCTCAACTATTACTGTTTCACATTAATATTGAAACCATAGCTATTAAGACGAATATTAAATAATTTCTTAAGAAGGCATAAAAGCAATTATATGTAAGCACTATACATGCTGTTTTCATAGTTGGTTAAGAAGGCAATTAAAAAACTCAAAACATCTACATCTTCGTATTTTTTTTTCAACTTTTGTCTAAATATAGACATATTTTGCTTGCTGTGTTTTTCGGCATTTCAGTCACGAAGGTGGGCAATTTCGGAAAAATACAGCGACTAAATTAATGTTCATCCTTTGACAATGTATCCAGTACAGCTCGGTAATTAAGACAGATATTTGTAGAGAGACCGCAATAAACAAGCACTTTTGAATTTGCGCTATCTTCTGAATTATTTACAATAATTGTGTATTGTCAATAGATAATGCACGAGTGATTTCTAAATCATCGATAAATTGGCGAGTCACGTTGTGACGGGGAATGTATACAGAGAATTTGAAAATCAAGGGTAGCGTTTGCTAGGACATTTTTACGATTATTAAAAAGCAGTCATAAATATTCAGGCTATATTCTCGTATAATTATGATAATCACTCGGACGTACTGTATACATAACACACACGCATATACATAATTATTTTATTGTATAACACAAATATATAAATATATTTTGATACACATTAACGGCAATACTTCAGCATCCATCAATGGCTCAAAATCACTATACTCGTAGAACACGCACATATCCTTTACTGTGTTGTTCCATCACTCACACACACACACAGACATATATATATATATATATATATATATATATATATATATATATATATATAGACATATATATATATATAGACATACACATTCAAACACAAATTAAGAATGTGGATAACATATTTAATGAAAAACTCACAATTCTTTAAAACTTTCTTCATTATAAACAATACGCATCACACCCGAGGTATTATGGGACCATTTCTGCTGCCAAAATTCACAATCTGAACATAGGGGAGTGCTCCAACACGTGGTATGGATTTAGGGCCTTAAGAATCTTCTTATGGATCCAAACATTAATTACAATATTAAAATTAAAGAAGTGTTTATTTAGAAAAGTCATATAGTTATAACCCTATCCTTTGCTTTACCTTTATGATTAAGATTTATACTTTTTGGGTGATTTAATAACTTCAAATACATATTTGCTCACTTAGTTCCGCAAAGCGTAGCTGAAAGATGGTTTTCAGAGTGAAGCAGTTGCGGCCGGCGAAAGGGCGTAGCCTTAGAATTTGTGGAGCTAATCCCAATTATACAGGATAGCATAATTCAAATGTTAGCGGCATTGATTTAGCGACTTTTTGCCGATTGTTTTAGCGGCTTCCATATCAAAATGGCGTGTCGTCGCTAAAAGGGATGTGTGGGTGCGTTAGATTATTTCATTCGAGCAATATCTAGTGATTCACTCGTTCCTTTTTCATTCTGGATTATTGTGGATGCACTCTGTCCTCGATTTCGTAAGTAGTTTTAATATAAAGTATTAATTCCCATATACGGGAGTGGTAAACATATTTATATTTACCTGCATTGTAAATGGCTTTGTTTGAAACCAAAATCATATGGTCGCACTTCGTATGTTAGATAAGTCAATGTTTTAAGGATGCAATAATCAACATTATACGTTAAGTATGCTTTTATTTATTGCAACAAACATTTAAGAACATAATTATTAAATATACAATTATCAAATCTGCTGGCACTGAAAGGAATTCATTTATTATTTAATACCCTATTTATTTTTTTACGTCGCTTTAACTACAGGGTCATATCGCGATGGACCTGTTAGTGGATAACTCTTAAATCGAGGTGTGGCGGACAGTTAGCCTTCTAGGTCTCATTGCTTTAACCACCCGCTTCATCGTGTCCACAAAAACCTTAGCGCATATCAACAGGATCTTCTGCCGTGCAGATGACTTTAGGGTGTCGTCCAGTCTAACCGCCGCTTTCATATAGAAAGGCGGACAATTAGCCTTCTAGGTCTCATCCCTGTAACCATGCCATCTTGCTTCGTCACGTGTGCACAGATATCCTAGCGCATAGCAGCGGGATCTTCTGCTACGTGTAGATGGCATTAGGTGCCGTCCACCATTCGCTATTACCACTTATTTTTCAATTTTACTATTATTTTAGACTTAAGGTGGAACTTTGGGTCGTAGTATTAAATATCCAATCCGGTATTTACCTGCGGCTTAGGGAAACCACGAGAAAACCTGAGTCAGATTGGTCAGCCGACAGGATTTGAACCCGGGACCTCCCGAATGCGGACTACCGCTACCGCCTCAGCCATCCCGCTCGGTGAAAGGAATTTGTTCTCTGTGTTTAATTGTTATGTTTAAGAATGGGTAATTGTTGCGTATAGCGGGACAACACCGAATCACCATATACATGACGCACACGTATTCACATGCTTGTTTTATGGCTTCATAGTAACAAAATATACATACACAACTAACACACATAAACCCTTTACATAACATAACTTACTTTAACACGTTTATGTTCATTAGTAACACTTTTGTTACTTAAAAACAGTTACACAAAACCTATCACACGAGGCATTATGGAAACGCGCTCGTTTGTCCTTCTGTTGCCAACACTGCCAATCGAAAAATAGCCGAAGGTACGCTAGGAGTGCAGCCAACATCTGCTACGGAAATAACTGATTAAAAACAAGCAAGCGGAGGCCCTAAGCCTCAAAGCGTGGCCAAACATTGAGGGCCTTAAGCCGCAAAGCGTACCCAAACATTGAGGACCTTAAACCGCAAAGCGTAGCTGAGGGATGCTTTTAATAAGTAGAAGAGCGAAGCGGTTGCTACGGAGCAACGACAGGGCGTAGACATAGGATCTGTGCGACTAAACCCCAGTATTCTTACCTTTTATTCTGGTGTGGACACAGGGCAGCTGCTGTATTTAGGAAATAATGCATTCTCAGCTCCCTGGAATATACGCACTTGAAGACGTGCTCCGTTAGGTAGCCTTTAAAATGCTTCTTCCTTCGACCGAAGCAGGGAATGAAGCACTTCACAGTTCTCCATTTTGCTTCTATGGTATTGGTGTGCGAAAAGGAATTGCCAGAAGTTGAGGAAAACGTCGCCATTTGGTGCTCACAACGTTACACGCCATGAGCTTACTGCCACTTTATGCATCAGGGTATTCACGTAATTATTATACTTCTTCTTTCACATTTATCTTGGTTTCTCTGCATTTTAATGTGTTGACGGCTTTCACTAGCGACTTTTTACCTTATTTGGTTGGCAACACTTCACAAAAATTTCGCGAGTTTCGACTACTTAAAAAGGATGACTTCATTCAGGCAACATCTCCTGCTTAACTAAGTCCTTCATTTCTGGTGAAACTACATGCGAAAAAAGAAACAAACATAGGTTCCTTGAGTTTTTACTATTAAAGACCCCTGTAACGCTATACCAAACAGAAACCGTTTAATGTAGATGACGTCGTAGACCAACTGTTTCTTATTTGCGAGCAATGTCGGAATTGTGTTCTTCATTTTGTTGTATTACAAGATATACTACGTCTTGCTCAGAATATTAACAAATTCAATGTGATACATTCACATGACTTTCTCTACCCTCTATCGTTTGTTAGTGGGTATAAGTCTTTGCAGAAATAGCTGCATTACACATTTCGTAATAGATACAAAGGGAATAGCGGTAGTCATATGTTTAAGAACTGGACGCTATATGCTAGCCTTAAAATTTCATAGTACTTTTTACATGCAATCGCGAGAAACAGCTGAATGTTAATAGGACCAAGAATTACCAAGAAATGAAGCATTCTAACCCCATAATAACGGATATCTCAGAAATGGCTTATGCCATTAAAACACTTATTTGAAATACATTGTGTGTTTTTAAGAGAGCTACAGTTTTTGTGTAGTACGTTTTCGTCTATCGCTTAACGTTTATTGGTTGTACACGATTATTCAAAATTTCTTCCAAATGAAGAGGACTTCACAGGCTATTCCCAGAAAATTCAAGATGTAGATTTTACTTTTAATGTGCATATCTATAATATATGGCATTTTAATCAAAATCGTTAAAGCCATTGTTTCGAAAATAAAACGTTTCGAAAAATGTTCCTTGTAAGGGGTAGTCTGGGGTGGAGAGATTTTTTGAAAAACTTCGTGTCGTATCTTTGGAAGATATTGAACATAAATACAAAGTTTGCTAGTTTTCCTACTTTTCGTGTTTGAGTTATACTATTAACAGACACACAAACACACACGGATCTTTTTTTAAAACTGCTTTTTTGGATCCAAGGGGACCCAAAACATGTATTTCTGGGAAATCTCGATATCGAATTTTTGGATGGAGTAAAATACTTATCCTAGTTACTATACGTAAAGAAAGAAAAAAAAGTTTATCATTTAAGGAGATGGTAAACAGATTTCTATAAAGTTTGAGTGAATCAGGATCGTAGTTGGTTGAAAAAACAATGTTCTCTCAAACAAGATTGGCCATCTCCCATTTAGGACCAGGAGTGAAATAGTCTACTTAAATACCAGTATATACACTACGTGATCAAAACTATCCGGACACCTGGCTGAAAATGACTTACAAGTTCGTGGCGTCCTCCATCGGTAGTGCTGGAAGTCAATATGGTGTTGGCCCAACCTTAGCCTTGATGACAGCGTTCACTCTCGCAGGCATACTTTCAATCAGGTGCTGGAAGGTTTCTTGGGGAATGCCAGCCCATTCTTTACGGAGTGAGGAACTGAGGAGAGGTATCGATGTAGGTCGGTGAGGCCTGGCACGAAGTCGGTGTTCCAAAACATCCCAAAGGTGTTCTATAGGATTCAAGTCAGGACTGTGTGCAGGCCAGTCCATTACAGGGCTGTTATTGTCGTGTAACCACTCCGCCACATATCGTGCAGTATGAACATATGCTCCATCGTGTTGAAAGATGCAATCGCCAACCCCGAATTGCTCTTCAACAGTGGGAAGCAAGAAGGTGCTTAAAATATCAATGCAGGTTTTCGCTGTGATCGTGCCACGCAAAACAACAAGGGGTGCAAGCCCCCTGCAGGAAAAACACGACCACACCATAACACCACCACCTCCGAATTTCACTGATGGCACTACACACGCTGCCAGATGACGTTCACCGGGCATTCGCCATACCCACACCCTACCATCGGATCGCCACATTGTGTACCGTGATTCGTCACTCCGCACAACGTTTTGCCACTGTTCAATCATGTAATGTTGACGCTCCTTACACCAAGCGAGGCGTCGTTTGGAATTTTTCTGCGTGATGTGTGGCTTATGAACAGCCGCTTGACCATGGAATCCCAGGTTTCTCACCTCACGCCTAACTGTCATAGTACTTGGAGTGGATCCCGATGCAGTTTGGAATTTCTGTGTGATGGTCTGGATAAAAGTCTACCTATTACTCTTTACGACCCTCTTCAAATGTCGGCGGTCTCTGTCAGTCAACAGACGAGGTCGGTCTGTACGCTTTTGTGCTGTACATGTCCCTTCACGTTTCCACTGCACTATCACATCAGAAACAGTGGACCTAGGGATGTTTAGGAGTATGGAAATCTCGCGTACAGACTTCTAACACAAGTGACACCCAATCACCTACCACGTTCGAAGTCCGTGAGTTCCACGGAGCGTCCCATTCTGTTGTTTCACGAAGTCTAATGACTACTGAGGTCGCGGATAATGAGTACCAGGCAGTAGGTGGCAGCACAATGCATCTAAGATGAAAAACGTATGTTCGTGGGGTGTCCGGATACTTTTGACCACATAGTGTATATGTTAAGAGTGTCTAATCAGAGACATTCTGCATAATAGTTTCGCTTACCTGCTACTAGACCATAACCAAGAAGGTGCGCAGTTGTAGGCAAGAGAGTTGTGCTGGACACAATGCCGGCAACAATCAGAAGTATACCTGCAGTACCCAATCTTCTTGCTGATCTGGCTGAGGATATTTTCCTACTCAGTGGATCTGCAAAGTATATAAAAGATAATAACTGTCACGATCGAATGGACATTTAATTTATTTTAATAATAAACGATCACCTTGAGCCGAGCCCAGGGTGATGTAAAAATAACACTGCATATAAATAGCCTTCTATTAAGCAATATTTAGTTAAGTGACTCTGTATACCGTATATGTTAAGGTGGGATTGGAATGTAGGACCGCATCAAAATGTAGGGGACAATTATTTTTCTTGTAAAATACGTTCATTGGTGTTTTAGCCAGAAGGAGGTGCTAGTACCTGCCCGAGCGAGAGTTGCTCAATCATATGGACTTCTGCCCCTATAAAGCAATGCTGTTTAATGCAATGTATGTATGAAAATTCAAAAATACAGTTTTCTCCTGATTGCTTTAACCTTTTCACCAATTATTCAGATCATAAAATACATACAAAATTTAACGAGCTATGACAGATCGTTAGGATATTATTTTTACTCGTAATTGATAACTTTTTGATATGGTAATATTGAAAGCTCCAACATTTTTAATTTGAGTCAAGTATAAAAACAAAGAAGCTGTTGTGCAGGCATTTCTTAATCTTAATTAAATTTAGGAGAAAATTTGCATACATGCTATTAACATTTTCAACTTTTCAATGTGAGTTATGGAAAATAATTAGTTTCAACTGAATTGCTTAATATGCTTAACTAGTGCAGGATTTTTAAATCTGTAATTCCTGAAAATTTTAAGCTAATAGGTTATAAATTGTGGTCCAAAGAGCATTACAAATATTGAAAAAAAAAATACTTTGGTAAAGGACCGATTAAATAGTATTTGTGGCTTTAAAATTGTGGCATTGAAAAATAAAATGTTTAGCATCAAAGTACAGGTTTTAAGTGTAATAAAAATGCAAAAAAAAAAAAAAAAATACAAAATGTTATTTTTTTCTTCTTCAAATTTTATAGATACATTATCTAAAACAGGAGCTGAAGTGTAGGACACAATCTCGCAATGTACGTTCACCGATGTTTTAACAAGAGGTAGGTGTTTGTTTTTTACCTTCCCGAGAAAGAGAGAGTCGTTCAAGTGTCAGCCTCTATAAAGCAAAGCTGTCTAATCGACAAGGAACTTATTTTACATGCTGTATCCATTTCAGGGCCATATCTTCACATCTCTCAGCTGGCTAAAACATTAGTATTCAGACAAGCCCTATAATAAAATAACTTATACCTCCTTCTGCAGTTGTATGAAAAACATCCCATACAAAGAGCACCTGGCTTCCGTTGTCTTAATAACGTTGTTGTCTGTATCCCAAAAAGTAGGTACGAGAATACATTCTATGTAAAATATTGTTATCTTTCAGAATCTATACTTAATTTAAATTCATTTTAATTTTGTTACGCATGAAACATATACAAGCTTTGTGGTGGGAATAGAATTTCAGTATTTATAAACACACAGCATCAACAGATGTTTTTAGGTATGGATCAGCTATGTATAAAGAGAAAATTAATTTAATGAATTAGCATCTCTGTAACAAACTGAAACCTCTCATTAATTCATCCAATTTGCTTTTAGTTAAATAAATAATACTGACCGTGTGCTGCAGCATTGCTAACCAATATCTAATAACAGTAAAAAAAATGCAACAATCACACGATTTTCTCTACTAAAAAACTATTCATATTCGTATAAGCTTTTTTTGTTGAGATATGAGTAAAAAGCGAGCATATTCAAATCTGTGCTGTAAATTTGCATTTACAGTTCTGCTCCAGTTGTTATTATATTTGCCTTGCACTTATGGCTAATTCTACTACTTTAGTTACATTGCTCAGGTCATCCAACATGTTTTATCAGCTCTGTGATGTAGGAAACACATTTCACCTGTAGAACAACGCAATGTATTAAATCAATGAAAAAAAATGTATTGGTTTATACCTTGATCTGTACAAGTAACTGAAGTCAATGTCTTCATATCGTACCATGCCGTCCTTTGTGGTGTAGTGGTTACCATGCTAGCATCTAGTTCCCGAGATCGCGGGTTCAAATCCGGCGAAGGGCGATGGATTTCTTCGGGTGTAAAAATCCTTAGCATGGCTTCCTTCGGAAGGAAAGTAAAGCCGGTGGGCCCGTGTCGTAGATTTATGGCACGTAAAAGAACCTCAAGCCTGATAAAGAGGCCTCCGAGCAAAATTAACGGTCTTTCATGCCCAATATAGAATGGGACGCTAAAGACCACAGCAGTTAAAGAGCGAGGATAAATAGAACTCAGTTTCAGTATCGTACCATTTCGGATATGTTTCTAAAATTTATGTGTAGTACAGGGCCCCTACAATGAAACTTTAACGTTTAGTTGATCCACAGAAAGGAGTGCTGGGGAAGGGAAAGACAATGGTATTACAGTCACGTATGTGAGGTACAACAGTAATTCTCTTTGCCTCTCTGATCTATCTCTTGTCACTGACTTCATATATCCCTTCCCTCACTTGCGCTGTGTTTTCAATGAACTCATTTCTCTGTTGGGGAGCCAGAGAGCCGTGTTCTCTGATGTCACAGAACATTCAGTTAGCTGTATAATTCTGCAAACCTGCTCAGAAAATTCATTGAGGGCGTGGAAGAGAAGAAAGCAAAAGAATTTTTCAAGTCTAATTCGACCTTCCAAAAGTAAGCTTTCGTTTTACTTTCTCTACTACGCATAGTAAGTAGGGGAACAATTGTATTCCACCCAAAAATTCGATACCGAGATTTCACCGGAAATACATGTTTTGAGACCTCCTGAATCCAAATAAAGCATTTTTGGAAACATGTCCGTGTGCGTGTCTGTGTGTCTGTGAACAGCATAACTCAGAAACGAATAGTCGGATAACACCAAACTTGGTATTTAGGTTCAGTATATTCCAGAGGTGGGACACGAAGGTTTTCAAGATACTCCCCCCACCCCAGATTACCCTTTACAAGGAACATTTTTCGAAAATTTTAATTTTCTCAAAAATGGCTCTAACGATTTTGATTAAAATATCATATGTTTAAGATATTTTCATGACAAATGAAATGTATATCTCGAATTTTCTGGGAATGTCTCCAAAAGTATTCTTCATTGTGAACAACTTTGGCATAACTGGTAAACCATAAGAGATAGACAAATTTTTACTACACAAAAAATGTAGATCGCGTTAAAATACACAATTTACGACATATACATTTTTTGTTGTTGAGTGAACCATTTTCGAGATATTGCTTGTTATTCCCATAAATTTTCCAATACTTATACTTTTTCTCAAATTCGTTATTCATTTTTTTTGTCCTGGTAATCAAAGAGAATGGAATACTCCACATAGCAACCAGCTCTTAAAATATTTGACTATCGCTTAAAGTCTACCAATTCCCCTTGCACCTACAAGAAAATTAGCAATAAGATTAACATCTCGATTAACATGAAGCATATGGAGAATAAGCGTTTGTAAAAATATTTAGTACAAGAGTAGAGAAAGTCATGTGAGTGTAACACATCAGATGTTTTTTAGATCGATTGAATGCACTCAAGTTTGCAATTTTACAGCGTAGAACTAGAAAGCAATGGATGGAGGAGCAATGAAGGCGTGAGAAGAGCAAGCGAGTGAGAAATTACAAACTCTGTTGGCGACTGGATGACACACTCCTCTCCGAGTTTTCTGGGAGGGCATAGATGGTGTAGGCGCACAACTGTACTGCCTGTTTAACATAGAGTTTCCAAGCATTTGGAAAAAATTCACTTGGTGGTAATTCAATTGAAGTTTTGTTTCGTTAACCCCTTAATTACTTCAGTGTGTCATGATTCCGATGTAAGACTGGGTTTTATGTAATCATTGGCTTGTGTCTCACCGTCCAACTAAACTGTGTAATTTTGGTTTATTTATTTGTGTTACAGCTAGCCGAAGTTCCTTCCCAAGAGGGTCTCCGCCATTGTTCCCAATTCTAGTTGGTTTCTAGACAGCTACAGTGAAAGAAAGATTCTTGCTGCGTCCTCTATGTCACGATTGGGTCGTGACAGCGTATGTCATTTGTCTCACAGCTTCTCTCCCCTGCCTGTTTACTCTCTGATCTGACTGCAAAATCATGGATTCCGGAACTCGAATCACGTATCCAAGAATTTTATGAGCAATGCTTAGTCACCCCAAGTCTTTGGTAGGCGTCAGGACATATCTGAACTGACGTTATTTCTAACGAAGTTACCATCTTTCACTGTATATAGCTTCCTCACGTGTGCAGTTTTCATTCCTCGTCATATTTTTGACAGTACATAACCGATTTTATGCAACTCCCTCTCAGTGAAGATCTCAGAAACCAAAATTAAAAGTTGTTTCTGCAGAAATTGAGTCTTACAGTTACTGGGAGTAACAAACTGTTGCATTTTATTTAGATAATCACAGTCGAGCACCTTCCAGCAATCTACGGCCTCATTGATGCCTTACTCACCAATTAAAATCGATCGTAATTGATAAAGTATGACGCTCAAAAACGAATAATTGATGGTTTTTAACGATATGTTAGATAAACACCAACCTTGGTATTGTGGCAGTATTTTATATCATAACACTGTAAATGCCAGAGTGATTGTAGTGTAAATTAGCATTATTGTATGACAATGATTTGAGATGTTTGTTAATTATAAGCATTGTTAGGAAATAAGTTTACACGACCTCACTGAAACTGATAATAGGAGCGGGTAACAATGTAGCGAGGGGGTGAGTTGTTTATGAATTAGAAGAGACAAACAAATGACGTCAGAGTAGCGCGCTTTTCTTTAGAAATGGAGGGAATATCTTTCCTAGAGCATATGAGTTCGTAATTTTGATTGGAATATAAAAATAGACGCTAATGTTGGCGCTCTTTATTAACCAATAGCAGCTCTGTTATAATGTTTAGGCATATCGGGGTGAGGGAGTATAAATTCTGAAGCCAGAGACGAGTAACACGCAGATCTACAGAATCATTCACAAGTTACGCGTCGCGCAGTTTAAGAGAATCATTCGTGGGTTACACGTCACACAGTTCAACAGAATCATACACGGGTTAGACGTCGCGCAATTCTACAGAATCTCTTGCGTCGTAAAGCTAGTTATAAAATGTGAAATACGCGAATTAATAATGTGCGGCAAATAAGTGATTATAGTTACATTCGAAAATATAACAGTTTCAGTCGGGCGTGTATCAAGAGTAAATATGTGAAATCAATAAAATGTGACGGCAATAAAAGTGTGAAAACAAATTTTTTTATCAGTGTTATCTTTTAGTAACAACTCCTTTCCGTTTACACACCCTGTTTAAGAGATTTGCTCGACTGAGTAATAATAGCTAGCCGGAGGACAAAGAACTCAAAATTCAAAAATAGTAAAATAATAACAGGCGCTCAGCAAATAAGATAACATGAAATTTACCGCGACACTATTTAAGCTCAGCATCTTCCAAAGATGCGACACACGAAGATTTTCTTCTAACCACTAACTACTCTTTACGTTGAGCATTTTGCGAAACTTTTTACTTTCTGAAAAACTGCCTCTAACGATTTTGTTTAAAATGCTATATACGCTTGACAAATGAAATGTAACAACATGAATTTTCTGAGAAAGTTCTTGCCTTCAGAAGGAATCGTGTATAATGTTGTTTCATTGGTAAACCTTAAGCGATAGACAAAAACGCACTATACATAAAAATGTAGCAGTCTTTCTTCTTCTCATTTTTTTGTTATCAGTAATTTTTGAGATATTTGTTATTATTGGTTTGAATTTTTCAATATTTTCATGTTTTAAAATAGCTGTTTTTCTCGCGATGTCATGGAAATAATGTGGAATTTCCAGCCAGTACATAGCGGTCTGCTTTTAAGCATCTGAGTATGGATTCGGTTTCCTCTATACCCTTGTACCTACAATGAAATGTGTAATAAAAGTATTTCTGCAAAGGGTTATATCAATTAAGATGAAGTAGATGGAAATATAAGTTTTCCTAAGAATAGTGTGTAAAAGTTACACAAAAAATGGTGATGGGCAGAGGTCATGTGAATGTAACACAAACACATCAGATGACTTCTTCCCACCTAACACATCAGCCTTAGGCCTAGAGCGTTTCCTTTTCAAATTTTCTTTCCCAATTATCATTTCACTTCAGGTCATTACCTGCAGATAATCACTGATGATCTCCAATCAACAGCATATCTTAAGATTAGGATTACGCTACGGAGGGGACATCTAGTACCTCGACTCACACAGAGATCTTTTGTGCATACACCCCCGTGAGAAACGGATGAGATGAAGGAACCACAGGTGACGTATCGGCCGCAGGACCGGCCGACGCAGGTGATAGAAACGCACAGAGGTTACAGACTTGACCACCCAGCCGAGGAGCATTCAAGGCAGCCTACCCAAGCCACCGGAGGGTGGCTCACAGGTTCCCCCCCCAGCGGAGACTGGGGAAAGCTCAACCCAGCAGAGTAGACTCGAGCGGCCTCCATTTGACGGGCCGAGAAGTTCCAACACGCAAGCCACCTGCGCCATCTGTCCGAAGTCGTCCGACATACAGCCCCGGAGTCAACCCGTAACGTGAAAGAGGAAGATGAAATGAGAGGGAATGAGGGAGAGACAATTATCCTTCCTAGCATTCGCCTAGTGACCCAGGGAAACCCGAAAAAAAACCTATGGTTCAGGTAGGTCGGCCACGAGAATCGAACCCACGACCTCCCGAATGCGGGCCAAGACGCAAACGCCTGAACCATCCCGCTTGGTAACAGCATATCTTATGCAGCGAGGGATTGCTCTACAGAGAGAGGAAATGCTTCAAGTGGATGGGGATATTTCCGGATTCATCCTCACTTGACATTTTTGCTTTACTACGTATAGTAAGTAGGGGAAATATTGCATTCCACCCAAAAATTTGATACCAAGATTTCACCGGAAATACATGTTTTGAGCCCCCCATGAATAAAAAAAAAGCATTTTTAGAAAAACCTCCATGTGTGTCTGTGTCTTTGTGGATGTGTGCCTGTAGACAGCAGATCTCAAAAACGAAAAGTTGGGTAAATACCAAATTTGGTATTTAGGTTCAGAATCTTTCAAAGTTGCGACACAAAGAGTTTCAAGAAAATACCCCACTCTAGAATACCCTTTACATGGAGCGTTTTTCAAAAAATTTTAATTTCCTAAAAAATAGCTCTAACGCTTTTGATTAAAATATCATATGTTTCAGATAATTTTATGCCAAATGAAATGTATTTCTTGAATTTTCTGGGAAGTCTCCAAAAGTCCCCTTCATTCTGAATGAATTTTGCATAACTGGTAAACCGTAAGAAATAGACAAAATGTTGCTACACAAAAATGTAGATCTCGTTAAAACACACAATTTATGTCATATACTTGTTTTTTTGTCGAGTGAAACATTTCCGAGATATTCCTTGCTATTTGTTTGAATTTTCCAATAGTATTTTTTCTAAAATGGGAATTCGTTATTCGTTTTTGTTTTTTATGTCCTGGACATGCAAAGAGAATGAAATGCTCCACATAGCAACCAGTTCTTAAAAGATTTGACTATCGCTTAAAGCCTACTATATTCCTCTTGCACCTACAAGAAAATTAGCAATAAGATAGTTTCTGCAAATTTTTATATCGATTGACATGAAGTACATGGAGAATAAGCGTTTGCAAAAATAGTTTGCACAAGAGTAGAAAAAGTCATGTGATTGTAACACAGATTTTGTATCTAATGTAATGTCATTTAATTACATCTTTGAAAATATTTGTGCCTCCATATGAAACTTAGGAACATTCCTAGACTTTTATAGCTCATGTTTTGATCAGGAAAAATTTAGTGTCGCTAATATAATATTTTACACTAGAAAATTGTTGTGATTTGCATAATTCTGTCTAAAGAATTTTTCACTCCATGCATAACCGGGTCATATGCTTGGGTGCCGTATGAAATGAGAGAGAGTGTTCAAATGTTACGAAAAGGAAAGAAAAAATATTGTTTTATTTGTTTCCAAGGCCTTTGTACCTTTTTTTCCTTCTTAAGCAAGATTTTATTTTGTTCATACAGTTTATTAAACAAATATTTAAAAACATAGAAATAGACACCGAGAAATTCAGATAGTTTTTAACCAGAGTTTGTAGAAGACATATTACAATCTTGAAGTGAACGAATTAACTGGTTGTTTTTAAAACCTTATAACAGCATTTTAAAAAGTGAATAAGGAAATATAATTTGCAAGCATAGGTGGTGGTAGTGGTGGTGTGGAGTTTAAGGGCCCGTCGACAGCTAGGTCATTTGGGCCCAAAGAAAAACATAAAGACAGTTAAAACTGAAAATGGTCGATCTAAAAACGCATTAGAAGAGACTAAAACGAAATAGCCCTAAGACCATAAATGGGGTTAAAAGAGAATAAAATCCAGGACTAAAAGCATCGGTAAAATGGAATAAAATCTAGGCTAAAACACAAAACTAAAAGGCAAGTTATACCTGTGGAAAAAACCCGATTTTGGTGACGAACCGCAGGGTCTGCCTTACTGCCACTGGGTCATCGCCTAAAACTGAGGGCACCGTAAAACCCAGGCCATAAAACTGACGATCAGGGGCGTATTTCGGACAATCAAACAGTACATGGGACACGGTAAGCGGCACAGCACACGTCGAACAGACAGGGCAAGCATAGGAAACACAAACTATGGATGAGAGTCTTTTTAGATCGTTCCATCTGCAGATAAATTGAAAGGAAAGTTGTACAATACAAAACTTAATTAAGTGTCTGTTTATCAGACATAAAGAGGTTGTTACTCTTACCTGATATAAACCAGGCAGCAGTGAAAACAGCAGGGGTCCAAAAAGCAAGTTTTAATGTCACTCCGTTCTTCTCAACTTGCCAAGCAATCAGGACTCCGTATGAAGATATCATTCCATAGACAAGAAACTGCAAGTAAGTTAACTGCATATTAAAATATAATAAGACAAAAGCATAACTATTCTTCCTCTGACTACTTATATTAGGTAGAGAAAGTGTTGCATTTCACCCAAAATTCGATATCATATTTCATCAGAAATAAACGTTTTGAGGTTCACTGAATCCAAAGAAGCAACTTCTATTTAACTTCCAAATGCGACACTAAAATTTTCAAGAAAATTCCTCTACCCCAAAACTATGCTTTAGTTGTAAAATATATCGTTTTTGGTTTGCTAAAAAATGGTTCGAAACTTGATTAAAATATCGTATGTTTAAGATATTTGTATGACAAATAAAATGCATGTCTTAAATTTTCTGCGAATAGCCTCGGAAATAATTTGGTATAACTCATAAACAATACGAGATATTCAAAAACCTGTTACACGAAAAATGTAGATCTCGTAAATGCACTCAGTTTATGTCAAATCATTTTTCTTGAGGCAATAAGCATTTCCGAGATAATCATTGTTATTGGTTTGAATTTTTGAATGCTTAATATTTTTACTTTTTCTACCATGTACCTCGTAGGTAGAGAAGGTATTGCATTTTAACGAAACATTCGATACCGATATTTCACTGGAAATCTAAGCTTTGAGGCCCCCTGAATACGAAAAGGCATTTCTAGAGAAAGGTCCGTGTGTGTCTATGTGTGTTTCGACTCAAAAACGAAAACTCGGATCAATACCAAACTTGGTATTGAAGTTCAGTATCTTCCATAGATGCGACATGAAGATTTCAAGAAAATCCTCCAACCCCAAACTACCGTTTACATGGAACATTTTTCGAAGTTTTGATTTTCTAAAAATGGCTCTAACGATTGTGCTTAAAATACGATATGTTGAAGATAAATGACAAATAAAATGTATATCTTGAATTTTCTATAAATAGCCTCTGAAATCCCTTTCGTTCGGAAGGAATTCTGTATAATTGTGTGTAACCGGTGAACGTTAAGCGATAGACGAAAACGTAGGTAACGTATGGAAAGCCAATTTGAAGTAGATGGTTTGTTGTATTTTTATTTTTAAAATTATTTGCACCACGTTTTGGGTGTCAAGTCATTTGAAGTAGGTTGTATTATTGTTCAACTGTTGGGGAGCCGAACTTGAAGTTTGTTTGCAAGCGCAAGTATGGTATCCGGTTTCCGGTAGCCTTCGCCCCAAATGTACTTTCAGGTGGCCTTTGCCCCAAGTTTAAAACAATATTAACTTTGTAATTTCACTGTTTCTTTAAATATCATATATTTATGTTTGCCTCGGCTGCGTCAGTATTATTGTTAGAGACATGGATGTCTTGGCAGGGTTGTGGTGCGACTAAGAGTGTAGGCTTACACAGATTATAGTTTTACTTCACTCCTTTTATTAATGCTTGACACGATTTAAATAACACTTCACTGATATAGAGAGCTGTGAGATTCTTTTTATTAATTAATTACACTTTTTAACACGTAAACTTATTTTTCGTCTCACACGAAAACGTATTAAATCTCTCGAGGACGCATCTCGCATCCGGTTACAAACACTGTCTGCAGGCAACTGAATTGATTTCAATCGCCTAAACTTGTAAATTTTTGTATTTCAGATCTCTGATTGGTTATTGCTAATCCAATGGAATACCTTCATTTAACTAAACCTTTTTCTGGTTGTTGATTGCCTATTTTTTTAAACTGTCACTAAAATTACATTATTGCTTCCAAGAATCACAAGTAACATTTAAACTTTCTAATTCATTATTGCCTCAGGGTTACCTCATTGTTAGCAACTTTTACCTATTTCTCACAGCTCCTACATTATTAAATTACGTAATATATTCACATAACATTACAAATGTATACAATAATATAAACATATACAACGACTGTAATTTACACTTGTTATATATTGTTACATGCACACATTGCTTTAAGGCGGGCTGTTATTCAATTTACATATTATATAATTAGACTGAAATCATTTAAGTGTTAAAAATACTGCCTCAAAATCTCTTTAAAACAAAAATTTAATTCAAATAACTCTTATGGCATCAACCATTTCCGAGATATCCGTTATTAGTGATTCGAATTGTTCAATACTTAGCCATTTTTTTAAAGTTCTGTCAACATTCAGTTGTTTCTTACGATTTCATTGAAACATTATGGAATTTTAAGGCCAAGTATACCGTCTACTTCTAAATCATTTGACTGTCACCTTTTCCACCTGGATCTATAAGAAATGTGTAATGCAGCTATTTCTGCAAAAGTTTATTTAAATTAAAATGAAATAGATAAAAAATAAAATTTAGTGAAACTAATTTTTATATCAACTAATAGGCGGTAGAGGGTAGAAAAAGCCATATGAAGGTATCACATCAGATTTTTTTGAAGTGGTTGCTATTCAATTGTTTCTTGCGATTTGACTTAGAGTGTAGAATTCCAAACTCAGCTGTAGTGCTGTGATCCGCTTTCTAAATCCTTGATTATCGTTTCAACCACTTGTTTTATTATATATAATGAAACCATTTCTGCTAATTTATCTCGTTTAATATGAAGTAGATAGAAGAAAAGTTTTATAAAGGAGGGGTAGATGAAGGGGCAGGGAAAGTCATATGAATATCATGCATGTGAGTTTTGTTATCTGAACGAATTATTTCCCTACAAAGCAATGGATTTTAAATTGCATTTGTGGCCCTTTGAAAAGCAAATACCCCAGAACCTAATACAGTTTTTAAGCAAAATGATTATGTAATAAAACCAAATCATGGTATCATAAAACCAGGCATACAATTAAACCAATTAAACAAAATATTTGCTGACGAAAATTTGTAAACATACACATAGATTGCATTTCAGGGACGTTCTTACTATTTTTTATTTTGCATTGTGGCATTTAGGACGCTTTGGTAGTTCCTAAAATATCTTACATTTTAGGAAGCTTTCTATATAAAATGCGCTTAGTTTTTTTTTTTTAGAGATTTAAACGAAATTTGACATGATTTGAGACTATTTTTAATTCTGGAATACAACTTTTCAGCTCTGTACTTTAGTGGCTTACAGGCGTCCATCAAAACCAAACCTATCAAAGTTGGAATACACCGAAAATTCTACATGTAACATTTCAGCTACTTTTCTTGCTTGTTTCATGAGTACAACGCACAGACGGACAAAGCGACGAAAATGGGTATTCCATAGCAAACGCACCCAAAATAGCTGTAATGGAGAGAGTAGACAAAATGTAGCCAGCAGATGTAAAGCTTCAGAGTATAGTTTTATTTAAAAATGTTCTGATGTGTTACATCCTCATAACTTTCTCTACCCCCTGTCGTTATTACTGAGTATATAAATTATTTTTACGAAATTTAATTTTTTTATCTACTTCATTTTAATCAAGCTAAACCTCTGCAGAAGTAGTTACGTTACACATTTCGTTACAATACAAAGAGAACAGCGATGTCATATACTTAAGAACTGAACGCTATATGCTGGCCTTAAAATTCCACACTCTTTCCATGCAATCGCGAGAAACTACTGAAAATCGACGGGACATGAAACTAATGGCAAAGTATTGAAGAAATCAACCATTAATAACGGCTATCTCGGAAGTGGCTAATGTCACAAAAAGTTATTTGAAAAATAAAATGGCGTGTTTTAAAGATATCTAAACTTTTTGTGTAGTACGTTTTCGTCTATCACTTTCTTGAGCACAGATTGTGAAGACCTTTTCATTCTGAATGACTTTTGTATTTGGTAAACCGTAAGAGGTAGACAAAATATTACTACACAAAAGGTTGCAGCTCTCTTTAAAGCACACAATTTATGCCAAATTATGCCAAACGTTTGTAGCATTAACCGTTTGTGAGATATTCTTTGTTATATTGTTTGTAATTTGTTTCCAAAGAGTAAGTCATTATTGTTTTATTTCTCGTGGTCATGCAAAGAGCATGGAATTTCAAGTTACAAATTATTTTGCTACATATGCCGCTTTTACTCTAAATCTGTTTTTGTATCCCTGTCACAGACACTTTAATAATGAGTCGATTAGCCATGATCGTTAAGGTGAGACAAAATGGACTGGCCATCCATTCAAAGCCTAACGTTGTTAGTTAGAATCCCAGAGACTGCAATCCAATGTGCCTTAGCCAAGGATGGGGAGGGCCCATGTAAAATAACGGTGTGCTGGCACACATGCATGATGATGGGATTACATTGGACTGCAGTTGCATGGATTTTTGCTTTTTGTACTAAAACACTACAATAGTATTAAAGTATATGAATGTATTTATGATATAAAATAGTTACTAATACTTGCATTTTATTAAGTACAAAACAAAAATAACCAAAAAAGTTCAAATATTCTAAAAATAACCTCTTAATGTGCACTTTGCATATATACGAAGTAGCACATTGAAGCGTTAAAATATATTTCTTTAGCCTACTGTATTCTTACACCTAATGAATGTAATAATGTCAAATTAAACTTTATCCTGGTTAAAATGAAGAAGACACTTTTGTAAGAATAGTTTGCAGAAGAGTAATAGAGAAAGTCATGTAAATGCAATAAATCAGAAGTTTTAGAATAGAGATAAATGCTTTGTATGTATTCCAGTTAATGTGTTCTTCACACTCACACATTTAAAGATAATTTTATGTACAGGAAGATTGATAAGTGGAAGTTCGGTGAAATGTCGTCGTTTCCATCGCTCCCCCATATGACCTATGACTTTCGGGGGATACGTCATTCCACCAAGCAACTGAACCCATTTCTGAGGTGTAGGCACCCAGCGGGCGTAATCCGCTGACTCCGATGTAGAGCGATGAGAATGGCAGTGGAATGAAAGGACCTACACATTTACAGCGGACTGCGAACCACGTTGGAAATTGAAATTGTGTTTTATTTCTGGACGCTCTTTAACTACTATGGTCCTTAGCATCCCATTCTATATTGGGCGTGAAAGATCGGTAATTTTGCTCAGGGGCCTCTTTATCAGGCTTGAGGTTCTTTTACGTGCCGTAAATCTACGACACGAGACCACCTTCCGAAGGAAGCCATGCTAAGGATTTTTACGCCCGAAAAAATTCATCGCCCTCCGCCGGGTTTGAACTCGCGACCTTGGGAACTAGAGGCTAGAACCACATTGGACCTTGGAAATACTTCACATGAGAAAGTCAGGGGTTAAGGCGTGTATAGGGCCGACCTAAAATCGCCATCCCGGAATCGAACCCTGGACCCTAGTACGAGAGCTGGTGAGCCGTTCGGTGAGCTGTGGATATGGGACTTTTGGGTGTAATGCCGTTCTTCCTCAAATCAAGGTAAACGAAAGAGAAAAGTATGAAAAGGAATGATTTTAAATGTTGAATATTATAGGCATTCAGTCTATTCTAAGGTTTGTGCCTACTTGTATTTTGAAAGTACATGTTAATGCATTTCATTGCTTTGACTTTATTAATTTCTGACACATACATTCCTAAATATTATGAAAACAGCATTGCGGTACTCCCTTATCCTGTTACGCGTTAACTTCTTCTACAGCTGTTTACTTTTGCTCCTCGAAATTCTTTACTGTCAGCATAAATTATTTTCGAGATTTCAAACTGGAGTCCAGGGAAAATGCAAACTAAAATTGATCTAACTGTATCCGATAATCTCTTCAACACTTATGTATCTCTGGTGCTGTAGACGTTGGGAATATCGATTCATTCTTGAACGTCTCAAGAATATCGACCCAACCAGTCTCGGGAAGTTGCCGCTCTTGCAAAGTAACTCGTCTATCTCCTCTGTACATTTGCTCGCCTAATACTCGAGTAGTGTAGGCTATCGATCAATTCCCTACCGACTGTCTCAAGAATTTGATCGTCTTAAGCTTAGTATTTACCTCTTGGTTTTTTCTGTTGTGCTAATATAAGACGCAGCTGAAGTATCGATCATGGAGTAGGTTACTTGCTGATAATCCACTGAGCACATTCAAAAGTTATGTCCCCTATGCACTAAAATATAACAACAGAAAATGCAATACTGTAACAAGTAACTTATTTTGGCTATCCGGGATATAATATAAGCTATAAAAGATGCAGTCATATTGAAAATAAATAAGTAACTAACTTCAATAAATAGAGCTCTTCAAAATAAAGCTAGAAAACATACAAAATTAGCATTTTATGCAGTAATAGCCGTACCGGTGTTAATGTTCGAAAGTGAAACTTGGGTAACATATGAAACAGATAAAAGTAAGATACAGTCAGCGTAAATGTGAGTGAAAGGAGTAAAGGAATGGATTCGATACGAAATGAAACTATACAAGAGGAATTGAGCATATATAACTTAAATGAAAATAAATCTGATGTGTTACATTCACATAACTTTCTCTGCCCCATCGTTTATTAGTGGGTATACAAATTATTCTTACCAAAGTTAATTTTTTTATCTACTTCATTTTAATCGAAATAAACCTCTGCAGAAATAGCTACGTTGCATATTCCGTTACAGTACAAAGCGATACCGATAGTCAAATGTTTGACTGGACGCTATATATATGCTACATACTGTTTCCATGTATTCGCGAGAAAGAACTGAAAATGACGGGACTTGAAAAGAATGACAAAGTATTAATAACAATATTTCGGAAGTTACTTATGCCACCAATAAGTTTTTGGAAACAAATTGTGTGTTTTAAAGAGATCTATAGCTTTTATGTGGTACGTTTTCGTCTAATCACTTAACGTTTACTCTTTATACAAGATTATACATAATTGCTTCCAAATGAAGAGAACTTTAGAGGCTATTCCCAGAAAATTCGATATATTTGTCATGTAAATATCTTTAATATATGGCATTTTAATCAAAATCGTTTCAGCCATTTTTTAGAAACTAAAGAATTTCGAAAAAAGCTCCATGTAAATGGTAGTTAAAGTGGGGGGGATTTTCTTGAAAATCTTCATATCCCATCTTTGGAAGGTGCTGAACCTAAATATCAAGTTTATCCGACTTACGTTTTTGAGTTATGCTCTTTAAACACACACACACACACATACATACGCGCGCGGACCTTTTTCTAAAAATGCTTTTTTGGATTCAGGAGGCATTAAAACATGTATCTCCAGTGGAACCTCGATATCGAATTTTTGGATGAAATGCAATACCTTCTCTACCTACTATGTACATTGTAGAGAAAGCAAAAATAGAGGAGTGTAAAGACAAATTGAGAGCACATCTAACTCGAGTACTGAAAGAATCGCAGCCTTGGTGAATAGCTATCGGCCCCAAGGTAGAAAAGATGTTGGACATCCAAAGAAGAGAGAAATGATCATTACATTTTGAAGTCGGAACAGATACTTCCAAGAATGATGATGATGATGATGATGATGATGTGCATTTTTACTTTCTCTACTACGTATAGTAAGTAGGGGAAGTATTGCATTCCACCCAAAAATTCGATACCGAGATTTCACCGGAAATACATGTTTTGAGACCTCCTGAATCCAAAAAAAGGATTTTTGGAAGCATGTCCGTGTGTGTGTGTGTCTGTGTGTCTGTGAACAGCATAACTCAAAAACGAATAGTCGGATAAACACCAAACGTGGTATTTAGGTTCAGTATCTTCCAGAGATGCGACACGAAGGTTTTCAAGAAAATCCCCCCACCCCAGACTACCCTTTACATGGAAGATTTTTCGAAAATTTTAATTTTCTCAAAAATGGCTCTAACGATTTTGATGAAAATATCATATGTTTAAGATAATGTCATGTGAAATGAAATGTATATCTCGAATTTTCTGGGAATGTCTCCAAAAGTATTCTTCACTGTGAACGACTTTTGCATAACTGTTAAACCATAAGAGATAGACAAAATGTTACTACACAAAAAATGTAGATCGCGTTAAAATACACAACTTATGTCATATACATTTCTTTTGTAGAGTGAACCGTTTTCGAGATATTGCTTCTTATTTCCTTAAATTTTCCAATACTTATACTTTTTCTCAAATTCGTTATTCATTTTTTTTGTCCTGGACGTGCAAAGAGAATGGAATGCGCCACATAGCAACCAGCGTTAAAATATTTGACTATCGCTTAAAAGCTACCATATTCCGCTTGCATCTACATGAATATTACCAATAAGATTGACATCTCGATATCTCGATTAACATGAAGCATATGGAGAATAAGCGTTTGTAAAATCAGATTGTACAAGAGTAGAGAAAGTCATGTGAGTGTAACACATCAGATTTTTTTTTATGTCCTGGACATGCAAAGAGAATGGAATGCGCCGCATAGCAACCAGCGTTAATATATTTGACTATCGCTTTAAAGCTACCATATTCCCCTTGCATCTACAAGAAAATTACCAATAAGGTTGACATCTCGATATCTGGATTAACATGAATCATATGGAAAATAGGCGTTTGTAAAAATAGTTTGTACAGAGTAGAGAAAGTCATGTGAGTGTAACACATCAGATTTTTATCAAAACAGCACTAAAATATCATGAAGAAATGTCAAAGAGACGGTATTATGGCAGCGATTTAAGACTGCTATGGATGATAAATATTAAAAAAGTATGTTCTCCATTATTATCTGTGCAGGGAAATAGGCTCAGTACACATTTCGGTGTCAAAGCCACAGCATTATGACAGCGATTTAAGGGAACAAGGTGCTCTGAAATGGTCAAAAATCACATGTTTTGTTTTAAGCACTAATAAAATCTCTCTTATTTCCAGTTTCAGAAAATATATACTTTTTGGGAATTAAGAGGTTTTTAAAACCATTAAATACCATTTAAATGCTAATCTGCATTCCTTTAAAGCTGCCATGCAATACCCCTTTTTACTTTCTCTACTACGTACAGTAAGTAGGGGAAGTATTGTATTCCAAGCAAAAATTCGATTCCGAGATTTCACCGGAAATACATGTTTTGAGACCCCCTGAATCCAAAAGAGCATTTTTGGAAACATGTCCGTGTGTGTGTCTGTGTGTCTGTCTGTGAACAGCATAACTCAGAAACGAACAGTCGGATAAACACTAAACTTGGTATTTAGGTTCAGTATCTTCCAAGGATGCGACACGAAGGTTTTCAAGAAAATCCCCCCACCCCAGATTACCCTTTACATGGAACATTTTTCGAAAATTTTAATTTTCTCAAAAATGGCTCTAACGATTTTGATGAAAATATATGTTTAAGATATTTTTATGACAAATAAAATGTATATCTTGAATTTCCTGGGAATGTCTCCAAAAGTATTCATTGTGAACGACTTTTGCATAACTGGTAAACCATAAGAGATAGACAAAATGTTACTACACAAAAATGTAGATCGCGTTAAAATACACAATTTATGTCATATACATTTTTTGTTGAGTGAACTATTTTTGAGATATTGCTTGTTATTCCTTTAAATTTTTCAATACTTATTTTCTCAAATGGGAATTCGTTATTCATTTTTTTGTCTTGGATATGCAAAGAGTTATAATCTGTGGCAAAGGGAATGGTGCTGCACCTAGCAACCAGTTATTAAGAGATATGTATGTGCTTAAAGGCTACTGTATTTCCAAATTGCCCTTGTAAATATATTATCCCCTTACATCTACAAGAAAATTAGCAATAAGATAGCTTCTGCAAATGTTTATCTCGATTAACATGAAGTAAATGGAGAATAAGCGTTTGTATAAATATTTTGTACAAGAGTAGAGAAAGTCATGTGAGTGTAACACATCAGATTTTTAGAACATGTTTGTATCTTGTAACAATGAACGACTATATCATGCCCAGCGAGCAGTTAAGCAATTAACAAAAGAGGTCAGGACCAAGAGAAGGCAATCAGTAAAGCTGAAGCAATCCAGGAATGAAGGTGCAGATGATTATGACCCTGGAATGTACTGAAGTGTGTCAGAATTTTAATGTTCAAACTTTAAACTCAGTTTTCTCAGAATAACATTTTTGAATACTTATGTACCTTTTTGTCGGAAAGTATGAGAGGTAGAGAGCTGAAATTTTCAGTACATGTATAAAACACATAGTTAAATTTTCTGAACTACAATCATAATTTTATAATGTATATTAGTGATATTAAGAGAGCAACAACAAATGTTCCACATTTTTACTTTTTTGACTGCAAATATTTTTTTTAAATTTCTAGTGAACTGATGTACATAACTAATTAATTGAGGCTCAGAAGATAGCCGATTATACTAAGAACAAGCATGCAACAGTGTGATTCTGTATTGCAAGTAGTATCAGAGAAAAGGGTACATGAATTCACATGTTTTAAGAGTAAATTTTATTATTTTTCTGCTGAATGAAGTAATTTTTATGGACTTAACTACATAAGCTATGAGGGAAACAGCCACTTGCAATAATTATCATGATTTATAGAATAATTCATAAAAATGCCAGGAAAAACCATTGAGAACTTTAAGAGCAGTGGCAGTTTAACACACTTAAGGTGTAATTCCCATGTGTTCAGACTACCTTGTTCCCTAACTATTTAAGATGGCTATGGATGATAAATATTAAAAAAAGTATGTTCTCCATTATTATCTGTGCAGGGAAATGTGCTCAGTGCACATTTTGGTGCCAAAGCCACAGCATTATGACAGCGATTTAAGACAGCTGTGGATGATAATGCATCAGTATCGAAAGAGTTACATCAGGAGAATCAACAATAGCAGGAAATGCAGTGTTTGAAAATCCAAAACAATAAATAACAATGAATGTCTCGGAAATGGTTAATGCCACAAGGATTCTTTGTGTGTTTTAACGAGATACACACTTTTGGGTTAATAAATATTTTGTTCATCTCTTACGTCCATTAGTTTAAGAAAAGTATACAAAATTCATTCAGAATAAGGAGGAATTCACAGGTCATTTACAGAAAATTTAAGATATACATTTTATTTGCCAAGTGGATGTCTTAAACTTGTGCTATTTTAATTAAAATCTTTACAGCAATTTTTGAGAACACATTAAATTACGAAAAATCTTGCACGCAACAGTAATCTGGTGGTGGTGGGGTTGTTTCTTGACAATTTTCGTATTCAAGTTTAGCATCTTCCAAGGATGCGACAGGAGGTTTGGTGTTTACCCTACTTTTATTTTTTTGAGCTATGCTGTTTACACACGCCACATCTTTTTTCTAAAAAAAATTAGTATTTTTTGGATTCAGGTGATCTTAATTAGTGGAATGCAATACTTTCTCTGCTTACTAGTACGTCTAGAGGAAATAACAGTACATTTCTTTTTATTTACTGTACTTCGAAACATATGTTTGTGATAATCTATTTACAGGGCCACAAAAACATATTTCGGTTAAGATAACGACGTTCTGAGAGTAAAATATGCTCTACTCTAAGTGTGATTTAGAAAAAGTGCTTACCTGTATTAAAAATACACCAAAAAGAACCCACCAGTTACAATCTTCTGGTGCATCAGAGCTAGTCGAACTGCTGATCTCGTCTTTCTCATTTTCATCGTCGAGAAGATACGCCCATCTCAACTTACGACGTCGCCGACGATCGCCACTCATTTCGACAATAACCTATAAGTCTACAGGTAAACTCTGACTATTTGTATCTTCAGTATCATCGTCCATGATCCACTATAAACCAACTGCTTGAGCAATAGGAATACTTTTCCAGAAAGCACGAACTCGCAAAAGCCACTTCTTCATCCTTTTTTCAAAGGATGCGATTCTGGTAGATTCATGATAGCTATATCAAGCTTTTATGTAACCAAATCTCTGGAAGTGTAATTCTTTGAATTGCACGTGACGATAAGTTAGAAAGTATATTTCAAATATTACATAACAGTTTATAAGTCGTAAGATAACCGACTACGTTATCTCAAATCCAAAATAAAATCACTTAGATCTTCTGAAAGCTCATATTATACAAAGTTTAGAATTGCTCTAGAATTATCTACCTTCCCGCTTTTATCTTCTTACATCCTATTTCTGCCACTTTTGCTGTCTAGAGCTTTTATCCAGTATCGTCAATACTTGACCACAGAGTTACGAAACTTTAAAGAGTATTTTAGTCACTTATGTAAACAAATATCATTGTTGACCCAATCTTCTATACAGGTAACACAGATGGTTTTCTTAAAAGCTGGCAAAAAACAGCCCAAAGAGTACGATCAGCAATACTGCAATAACAGAATTTAATCTTGTTTAACTTTGTGCAGGATAACAACCTTATCTTATCACAGGCCAAACCTCGCATAGCAGCCGTTCCCATCACGAGCATCTATTTACACATATCTTGCGTATAACATACGTTACTGCAGAAAGTATTTCTCTCCATTTAAAAACCCTAGGAGCCAAAAATACGAGGGCTGTACCAGAAGTACCCGACCTAACAAAGAAACCAGAAAACTGTCGGGATAAAGCGTCTTTATTTCTCTGCATAGTCTCCTTTCAGCTCGATACAATTTTCCCACTGATGTTCAATCGCTTCGATACCCTGCCTGTAGTGAGAACCGCCGAGTTCTGCAAAATAGCCATCAACTGCAGACTCCACCTCTTCATTGTGACAAATCTTTTACCACCAAGCCAACAAGAAAATAATCAAAGGGGGCTAAGTCTGGTGAACAGGGTACATGAGGAAGCAATTCGAAATTTAACTCATTGATTTTGACCATGGCGATAATGGATGTGTGAGGCTGGTGCATTGTCTTGATGAAAAAAAACTTTCTTACGCTAAATGCGGCCGTTTTTGCTTGATTTCATCATTCAAATGCTGCAATAAGTTCGCATAGTACTCATCATTGATTGCTTTTCCTTTTTGATGATAATCAATGAAAATTAAACCAAAAACTAACGCCGTGACCTTGCCTGCAGATGGAACTGCCTTCGCCTTCTTTGGAGCTGATTCTTCCCTTCAATCCACTGTTTTGACTGTTCCTTCGTCTCAGGTGTGAAGTGATGGACCCATGTTTCATCCTTGGTTATGAATCGACGTAAAAACTCGGCTTTATTGCAGCGAAACATCGCCAAACACTCGACTGAAACATCCTCACGACGCTGTTTTTGTTCCATTGTGAGTAAGCGCGGCACCCATCTTGTGCACAGCTTTCTCATGTCCAAATTTTCAGTCAGTATGCAATGTACAGCACTTTTCGAAATGCCTGCGATGTGTGCTAGCTCGCGCACTTTCAGTCGAGGGTCATCTAATACCATTTTGTGGATTTTCTTCACAATTACTGGCGTGGTCACCTCATTTGGTCGACCACTGCGATGTTCGTCTTGGCCACTTGTACGGCCTCGCATAAACTCTGTCACCGAATATTTTACTGTTGTAAATGAAGGAGCAGGCTCCCCCAGAGTAGAATCTAGCTCAGCTTTAATATTAGTTGGACTAAGTCCTTTCAAATGAATGTATTGTATCACATAACGATGGTCAGTTTTATCCATGTTTACAAATTTGCTGAGAGCGTTCACTATTGATGGCTGCCAAACAATTACTAAACAATGTAGCATTGTCAAACTTCAAACTTAAGCTTTATAAGGTTGGTACTTTCTGCCATAGTCATTTGTTGGAAACAACAACCGCTATCTATACATCAGGTCGGGTACTTCTGGGACTGCTACCATATTTGATAGCACTACACATGAAAAGGTTGAAAAAATATCTGACGCGCTACATTCACATGAGTTTCGCTACCCTCTATAGTTATAGTGGGTATACATATTATTCTTACTAAAGCTTATTTTTCTATCTACTACATTTTAATCCGAATAAGCCTTTGCAAAAATAGTTCCATTATACATTTCGTTATAGATACAAAGAGAACAGCGGGAATGAAATGTTTAAGAACTGGATGTCGTATGCTGGCCTTAAAATTCTATACTGTTTCCATGTAATCGTGAGAAACAACTTAATGTTGACAGGACTTTAAGAGAATAAACAATTCGAAACCTTAATAACAGATATCTCAGAAACGGTTTATGCCACAAAAAACTTACTTTAAATAAATTGTGTGTTTTAAAGAGTTCTACTTTGGGGGGGGGTGAAGTACGTTTTCTCTAACGTTTAACGGTTATACAAGATTATACAAAATTTCCTCCGAATGAAGACGGCTTCATAGGTTATTCCCCGGATATTCAAGATATAAATTTTATTTGTCATGTAAATATCTTTAATATGTGGTATTTTCGAAAAAAACATGTTCTATGTAAAGGCTAGTGGGGGTTTTCTTGAAAATCTTTGTGTCGCATCTTTGGAAGATATTGAACTAAATACCAAGTTTGGTATTTATCAGACTTTTCGTTTTTGAGTTATGCTATTCACAGACACATACACACACGGCCGTTTCCAAAAATGCTTTATTTGGATTCAGAGCGCCTCAAAACATATATTTCCGGTGAAATCGGGGTATCGAATTTTTGGGCGGAATGTAGTATTTCCCCTCGGCGACAATTTATTATTATTATTATTATTAATAATAATAATAATAATAATAATAATAATAATAATATTTTAGTAATCAACGAAGCCCTGCTGCTTGCGTTGCGAAGGGACTCGGGTTCTATTTCAGTACCGTCATAGCGAATATTCCCCAGCCGTGAGTCAGGGATGCACTCAGTCCTTGGACACAAGCCGCATGTTGACGGTATACTGTCTTATTGACCACATGTCGCCCCTGTAGTGCACTCCGCGCAGGATGTCCTGGGTGTGGGTAGACGGAGGGAGCTTCCGTACTGTATTGGCGTTATCCGTAATTGACTAAAACGAGCATTTATTTATTATTACTACTATTACTGTTGCGGTGGATGTATGTATGCTGCGATAATTGTGGACCAAAACATATAATAAATTAGTTTCCCTCTTTACAGGGAAAGTTCGTTATTTTTTATTTTATAAAAAATGCACGAATATTTTTAAATTAAATATCACACGTTTAAGCTAATGACACAACGAAAAAATGTATATGTTGAATGTGATAATACATTTTTTCTTCTTTATTTTGGAACCCGAGCCCGGTTTCGGCCTAATCCCGAGGTCTTGGCTCAAGCCCGTGTAGTCCTCTATTGCATACGACGCAGAAGAGACTCAATATAGAGCACAAATGGTGCATTGTCAAAGGACAACACTTTCTCACGGATGCAGGAATAGTGAAGTAACTTGACTAAAATTTTAATGAAACATCATATTAGTTATTTTACTATTATTAAATGAGAGATAAGTGAAGTTATTAAATAAGGCATGTTAACAAATTTTAAGTGAATTATCATGAATGTAATTTGTTTGGAATTGAAAGGAATTTATATGGGGGGGGTCTGCTAAGAGTGGACTTTTTAGGGCTTTTTTTAACAGGTCTATTAAATACTAGAATGCAAGATACAATATTTCGCGAACGCACCTGAAATGTAACACTATTTGTACATTAATTATGGTCTAATTTTTACTTTCTCAACCAACCAAAACTTCGATATCCAGATTTCACCACAAATATATGTTTTGAGGCCCCTGAATTAGAAAAAAGAAATTTACAAAAAATATCTGTGTGTTTGTGTGTGCTTAAAGAGTGTCTGTGAACAGCATAACTTAAAAACGAAAAGTCGGATAAATACCAAACTTGGTATTTAAGCTCGTTGTCCTCCAAAGATGCACCACAAGGATTTTAAAAAAGATCCCAATTCCAAATTACCTTTTACATGGAATATTTTTTGAAATTTTTTATTTTCTCAAAATGACTAAAGATTTTGATTAAAATGCCGTATATTTAAAACATTTAAATGACAAAATGTATAAATATATCCAAAATAATCTGGGAATAGCCTGTGAAGTCTTCATTCGGAAGGAATTTTGTACAATTTTGTGTAACTGGTAAACGTTAAGCGATAGAAGAAAACGTTCTATACAAAAAAATGTAGATCTTTTTTAAACACTCAATTATTTCAAATAAGTTTTTTTTGTGATATAAACCATTTCCGAGATATTCGTTAATAAATCTTCGAATTGTTGAATGCTTAGTCATTTAAATTCCTGTCGCGCGATTCTATGGTGTGGTCGTAGCGCGTCTACTTCACATTCAAGAAGTCCCGAGTTCGAATCTCGGTTAGGGTGAGTTACGTGGATAACGGTTTTCCGAGGTTTTCCCTTTTCTTGAGAAGACGAATGTTGGGTAAATTTAAGCTCTATAGACCCCGGGCTCATTTGTTCATAATTCAGCCATTCATCATGCGATATGACATACTAGGTTAAAGGTTAAACATCAACAGGATTGTTGTTGATATTCATTTGTTTTTTTGCGATTGCATGGACCGAGTATGGAATTTTAAGGATAGTATATAGCATCTGATTTGAAGGCTAGTGTATAGCGTCTAATTCTTAATCAATTGACTACCACTGGTCTCTTTGTATCTATAACAAAATGTGCAATGCAGCTATTTCTGCAAAGGCTTACCTCGATTAATACGAAGTAGGTAGAAAAAAATCTGATGTGTTACACTCACATGACTTTCTCTACTCTTGTACAAACGCTTATTCTTCATCTACTTCATGTTAATCGAGATAAAAATTTGCAGACTCTATCTTATTGCTAAGTTTCTTGTAGATGTAAGGGGAATATATATTTACAAGGGCAATATAGAAATACAGTAGCCTTTAAGCATATACATATCTCTTAATAGCTGGTTGCTAGGTGCAGTACCATTCTCTTTGCCACAGATTAATACTCTTTGCATATACAAGATAAAAAAATTAATAACGAATTCCCATTTGAGAAAATTATTGAAAAATTTAAGGGAATAACAAGCATTATCTCGAAAATGGTTCACTCAACAACAAAAAATGTATATGATATAAATTGTGTATTTTAACGCGATCTACATTTTTTATGTAGTAAAATTTTGTCTATCTCTTATGGTTTACCAATTATGCAAAAGTCGTTCACAGTGAAGAATACTTTTGGAGACATTCCCAGAAAATTCAAGATATACATTTTATTTGTCATGAAAATATCTTAAACATATGATATTTTAATCAAAATCGTTAGAGCCATTTTTGAGAAAATTAAAATTTTCGAAAAATGTTCCATGTAAAGGGTAATCTGGGGTGGGGGGTTTTGTTGAAAACCTTCGTGTCGCATCTCTGGAAGATACTGAACCTAAATACCAAGTTTGGTGTTCATCCGGCTGTTCGTTTCTGAGTTATGCTGTTCACAGACAGACACACACACGCACACACACAGACACACAGACAGACACACACGGATATGTTTCCAAACATGCTTTTTTAGGATTCAGGGGGTCTCAAAACATATATTTCCGGTGAAATCTCGGTATCGAATTTTTGGGTGGAATACTATACTTCCTCTACTTACTATACGTAGTAGAGAAAGTAATAAGCTTTCGTAAGAATAGTTTGTATACACACTAATAAACGAAAGAGGGCAGAGAAAGTAAAGTGAATGTAACATATTAGAGTAACTATTATTAACTTACATGAAGCGGTTACGCGAGATACACCGTAGATTCGACTGCTTTCTGATAAACCATTTACTTGTGTTTTATTTTCTGTCAACTTCCCAAAAGAAGCAGCTTTATTACCAGTTTTTAAACATCATTGCACAAAGAGGAGAGAGAGAGGGTGAGGGGATGGATGAGAAGAGTGATAGTGTGGGAAAAGAGAATGAAAGGGGTGAGAGGAAGGAAATGAAAGGTTATACTGTAATTTTATTCACCAAGATATAAATAATTACATAAAAATAAGAGTAAGGTAGAAAAATAATTGCAATAAATAATTTCTATATAGTAAATGAATGAATAACGCAACAAACTTGAATTGAAAAGATTTGTCCGGAGAAAAAGGTCATTAGCGAGTCATCTTAAGCTAAGTCATTAGTAATAGCCTGAGTAAGGCATAAATATTTTTGGAATGCGGTAAAAGTTTGGGTTCTGTACGTTTGAACAGTCACGTAGACAGAAATTCTACAAATTAGAAAGGGAATGAAATTCTTAGATTAGGGGAAGTACCGCTTAGCAACAAGGTAAGAGACGCACACGTAAGCGTTTAAGATTGGCCGGTGTTAGGAGAGGTAGCAATACTCGTAGGTAGGCGAAGCTTAAGTTAAGAAAAGGGCATGCTTTCTATATCAGGTTACACTCTCTTTTTTATTGTTTACCCAGTTTATGAATATTATGTGTTACTGCTTAATTTACCACTTACTACCGCAATAACACACACAAACACCCATGCCTATAGCGGGACTCGAACTCGTGACCCTCAGCTTGGCGAAGCGCCGAAGGTATACACTCCAGCGACCACGGCTACGAGGGTCGCCAAAAATTCGGTCAGATTGGTCGGCCCGGGGATTTGAATCCGGCACCTCGAATGCGAGTCGCTTAAGTTACCGTGAGACCACCAACCCTTGTTACGCATTTAGTTAATATGTGACTTATTCGCGCGAAGAGGATCCTTGAACTACACGTGTTATAGTTTTATTTCAAGTTGTGTAGCGTTTAGTGACGCGGTTGAGTGAGTAAGATTTAGCGGCTATTGCGAGGGATCTTTCCGAGTAACATTTCTGCGACTTACAGCAACTGACCGCTCAGCTTAAGTATTGCTATAGAAGTAATTAATTCGTAAATTCAACAGTCGACGATTCCTCTCAAATTGGATATTCTAATAAACATTAAAATTTGTCAACTAATTAAACTGGTGTTATCCTTTCAAAATGCACTCACTCATATCATCGCGGAACTGGGAACGCCGTAAAAGGGGAAGGGGATGAGAAAAGAGAGAAGTGGAAGAGACTAAGATGGAAGGAGAGTGAGAGGGGAAAGAGAGAAAGAGGGAGTGAGGGAGAAAAAAGAGTCTCCACATTTAACACAATACAGAGCCCACCTTCCGGGTTTGGGATTAGAGCATCTGCCTCACATTCAAGAGGTTCCTAATCCGAATGTCGGTCTGGGCGAGTTGCTTGAATAAATGGGGGGAGGGGGTTGTTCACTTATCTCAGAAGGTAAATTTCAGGTAACTGAAGTTGTAGGGACCCGGGTTCCTTTGAATTGAATGTCATTCATTTTGCATCCGTTATGGCCTAGCCAATTAAAGGAAGCTGGCCCCAAAAAGGAAAGCAAATATGCGGGTTCCGCTAGCTTTTATACAAATACAATTACGAAATTAATGGGTTAAGATGATTTCTAATTACAATTACTTAATAAGAAGAATTAATCATGTAAACTTTTATTTGTTTTAGGCAAACTACTTAAATATTTCTACATTATTTTTTTTATTTTTAAGTTTTAATAAATGTTCACAAACATATTTACAATTACTTTTAATATTAATAACATTTTAAATATACCAGGTGTCCAACATTTACAGAGGAGGTAAAACAGTTCTTATAAACATTGGTCGTAAACTCTATCTTCTAAGCTATGGCCTTATTTTGTACGAGGAGTATATCTTGCATTCCAAGCGCTTTGGCACGAAACGAACGAGGACACATTGTACGTAGAGGTTTGTTGCCATGCAACACTCTTGTTTACATATGGTGTATCAAGCAAGAACACAACAGAAGAGTAGTCAACCTACAGTATTCCACTGCTTGCTACACGTGTATTGCTATGTCAGTCAGGTATATCATTTACGTCTGGTATATGGCAGTGCTCAAATGGCGCATGTTTTATTGTGACACTGTAGTATTGTAATTTGTTTTCTTGAGCTTCTCTGGACCGAGGCACCTGGTCATTTCCATTATAGGTTTAAGCGGCACAGCTAACACGAGTCTTTCATGAGCTTAGGATTGGTCGGGGAGGACCAATAACTTGGCCTTCAGGTTTTCCTGAGCTTAATCCTTTAGATTTTTGGCTTTGGAGGCATTTAAAGACCATGGTGTATGCAGTTTCCATAAATGATGTATAGACACTACGAGAACGCATGTTCAATGCATGTGACGCAATCCCCAACAACCAGAGTTGCTCCAAAGAATGTGGATTCCATGAGACGCAGGGTAGAGGCCTTGCAATGGTTGGCCACGTCGAATACCTATTGTGAAGAGTAGATCAAATACATGGTAATCATTTATGGTAGTGTAGTAGACCATAATTCAGCAGATATTAAGTCACGTCAAATGTTTATAGGAACCGTTTTTCTTCTTTTGTTGCATACTACCTGCTCTGTAAATATTGGAACCTTTTTCCCGGACACTTTGTATAAGAACGATATTTCTTATGTAAAGTTATGGTGGCACTGAATTTCACAAAACCCTTTGCTACCAGATAACAGGCCACTCATGCCACTTCACATGTTTTCGTGAGCTCCTTGGTTCAACATCACTTCTTCTTGCTTGTGTTCAGAGGGTGCAATATCAGTGGTGGTAGTTCTCACCTCTGGATGCTCAACTTGGGGTTCCCGTTTTCGAGCAACGATCTTCAAAACAGATTTCCCAATATGCACAGCTTCAAACTTTGAGCCAATAGTTTCTTCATTATGCATGTCTGTCACTCCTTCAGATTGCATTGTTTCTTCTATGCTTTCCTGAACTTTTAGTCCTGAATCAGCGTCGTCATGTTCTGCAGCCTCCTTGTCAGTTGATTCTACTTCACTGATGTAAGCAGAGTCGCTAGAGTACTCTTTGGTACAAGAGGATGTTGCTTTCGAAGGTGCCATAGGAACTGCTGATGTAGAATGTGATGACACATTTAGATTATAGACTCCAGGTTTTGGAATATCGGTGCTGAAATGGACGTGGACGCGGCTAGGACGACGAGGTAGGGCTAGGTATCGGTGGCGAGCCCAGCACATTCGAAGTACGTCGTCTGGAATGTCAGTAGTCTTTGATGGAATTCCGGATGCTCGATGTGATGACCCATCCTGCTGACAGTCACGTTTTGGAACACCGTTGGTGCCATCGGAGTAATACGGTAGATCCACATATGAGTGCCGAGCCCTGAACATGGCAAGTGTGCTCTCTGGAATCCCATTATCCTCTGGTGGGGCTCCTTCAACTGATGGGCGACGACCTGCACTCGATGTTACCCTACAAAGACAAATAAATTATGGTTTTGTTACAACTCGTTAAGGCAATGTACAGGCGAACATTTCAAAATCTACAATTCTTTATCTACAGATGATACGAAATGTATATGTGGCCCAGCTGATTCAAACTTTGTTTCAAGCACTTTGGAAGGTTCAAATAGTTTCTTCAGTTTTACAGAGGTGGGCGTACATTACTGTGCAAAAAATCTTAGTGTTGCTCCACATGACTTTCTCTACTCACTTTTCACAAACTATTCTTACAAATGCTTATTCTTCTATCTACTTTTTATTAAACTAGATAAACTTTCGTTACACATTTACACTTTCATTGTGGATGTAACAAGAGTTCACCGGAAATGCACGTTTTGAGGCCCCCGAATAAAACCAGAATATTTATAAAATGCCTGTGTGTGTCTGTGAACAGCATAATTAAAAATGAAAAGCTCGATACATACCAAAATTGGTATTCAAGTTCAGCAACTTGTAAGGATGCGGCACGAAGATTTTCAAGAAAATCCCCCACCCCAGATTACCCTTTACATGGAACATTTTTCGAAAATTTTAATTTTCTAAAAAATGGCTCTAACGATTTTGATTAAAATATCGTATGTTTAAGATATTTGTATGACAAATAAAATGTATATCTTGAATTTTCTGGGAATGTCTCCAAAAGTATTCTTCATTGTGAACGACGTTTGCATAACTGGTAAACCATAAGAGATAGACAAAATTTTACTACACAAAAAATGTAGATCGCGTTAAAATACACAATTTATGTCATATACATTTTTTTGTTGAGTGAACCATTTTCGAGATATTGCTTGTTATTCCCTTAAATTTTTCAATATTTTCTAAAATGGGAATTCGTTATTCATTTTTTTGTCTTGGATATGCAAGGAGTATTAATCTGTGGCAAACGGAATGGTGCTGCACCTAGCAACCAGCTATTAAGAGATATGTATGTGCTTAAAGGCTACTGTATTTCTATATTAGCCTTGTAAATATATATTCCCCTTACATCGACAAGAAAATTAGCAATAAGATAGAGTCTGCAAATGTTTATCTCGATTAACATGAAGTAGATGGAGAATAAGCATTTGTAAAAATAGTTTGTACAAGAGTAGAGAAAGTCATGTGAGTGTAACGCATCAGATTTTTTTTAAGTGTAACGTTCTTTAACTGAACGCATCCTAACTCGGTCCCGCTATCTTCGTGAGTAAAATATAAACAACCCAACTTAGTCCCGTAGCATATACTGTCAACAAACTCAGTCCCGTAGCATATACTGTCAACAAACTCAATCCCGTAGCATATACTTTCAACAAATTAACTCAGTCTCGTAGCATATACTGTCAACAAACTAACCAGTCGTGCAGTGGCAGGCGTTCCGTGAGGTTGTCTGTCCGCTGTGTGTTAGTGTAACCGGCCGGCACTGGTGCGAGTTATTTGTTTGCTGTTGTGTACCGTTTTCAGTGTCTCCGAGTACACGCTTGTTTAATTGGGTATACTTTCTTTCTTGTTTCGTAAGTTCTAAACGGTAACCATGGCGGTTTATAAACGTGTGAATACTCTCAAAATTCAGTTTACGACGACGGCGATTAAACCCACTCCACTAGAAATCCACCAGTGGCTAGTGAACTTCATGAGGCTTCAAGCTGATCAGGTCGACACGCTCCAGCTTCACACCAGGGAACGAGCTATCTATGTGAAATTGTTATCGGCGGTATTGTATGATAATCTTCTCTCGCGGTATGCAGAGGAACAAAATTTTACATACGCCTCCGGCGACATAACAAAAGTGAATATTACACCGGGTGATCAGCAAACAGTAAATGTTCGGGTGTTTAACCTGCCTTCTGAGGTGCCCTTTACGGTATTGTCACAGGAACTAAGTAAATATGGTACAGTGTATGATATCCGTAGGGAAAGATGGGGCTCGCAGTATCTTCTTTCGTCTAACAACGGAGTGCATGCTGTAAAAATGGGGCTCAAACGTCATATACCGGCTAGTTTAGTTATCGATTCGTATTTGATTGCCATCAGTTACATCGGCCAACCACAGGCTTGTCATTTGTGTCATGACACTACCCACTTAAAAGCAGCTTGTCCTCTACGTGCCACGCGGCTACCTATAACTCCAAGGAATCGACCGGTAACCTTCAGTGAGGCGGCGAGTGCTGCCACCTCTTCTGATGCAGTCGCCCAGAAGCAGGCTTCCATTATGTCACAAACGTCTGTGGTAGAACCTTTGTCGGTGAACCTTCCAGCGCGCTCTTCCGATTCAGGAAGTGATGGTCCTGCTGGGGCGGAGACACCGCTGTTGACTGCAGCAACCGAACATGCAATTGTGGACGGATCTATTACGCCCTTTGTTGATCGGAAGGCGGCATTCGAAATGCCCGAGGTACCCTCTTTTTCGCAAAATTCTCAGGATGGGGATATGGCGATCGTTTGTGATGAAGAAGTAGAGATATCGGCAAGTGAGGTAGCACTTTTAAGGCAAAAGCCTTCTGCTTCTTTGTCTAGTCGAGATCCTCGGATACGGAGCCAGCATAGGCGGATGGATGTAGAAAGTGCCATGACACGACAGCACTCCCAAGATGTGCAACCGTTGTCCGGTAACTCTCCGGCTCGTTCCACAACGAAAGAGGCGGACTCAGGCAAGCGGCCGGCAGTAGATGACAGCGATGATTTTGAGGATCACCAACGTTCCCCTAAACTTACAAAGGATGACCCGCACCCGGATAGTGATGATTGAGATTGTGTTGTTTCTGGAGTGCTCCCTGGTTGTTCTCCGCTTGCAACCATTGAATATACGATCCTTGCTCTTTAAATGCCGGTAGGTCTTCAAATATGGGCTTCGCTCAACGTTAACGGCCTGCGACAGGTTATTAAACAACAACTTTTAAGGGACTTTTTGATCAGTAATGACATAGACATTTGTTTTTTACAGGAGGTGAATCTTTGTAATCTGGATTTTTTGTATGGCTTCGATTACGAGACCAATCTTGGCCCCGAGGGTTCCGGTACGGCAATTGTTTACAGACAAGGCTTACGATTACACAGTTTTGGATACCATCCTTCCGGTAGGGTTCTTTCGGCAGTGTATGATGACGTGACTTTCGTGAATATCTACGCACCTGCTGGTAGTAAACGCAAACAACGAGAGGAGTTTTTTCGGCAAGACCTCCTGACCCATATCCCATCGAGTGCTACCTTTGTACTTGTCGGTGATTTTAATTGTACGTTGGCGGCCAAAGATCAACGCGGAGCCTTTAATGGGTGTGTTACTTTGCAGCAGCTGGTGGAGCAAATGCGGTTAAAGGATACCTGGGAGCATACGCATGGTTCCGCAGTACAATTTACTTTCGTGAGAGGCCTATCAGCATCGCGGCTGGACCGCATGTATGTGCCGGCTGAACTCTTATCACGTCTTCATCGTACAGAGATAGTGCCTGTCGCATTCAGTGATCATAATGCACTCATACATGCCTTTGAAGGTAGGGCAGCGATCTACACTAGAGGTAGAGGTTATTGGAAATTAAACTGCTCGTTGATTATGGATGAGGAGGTGCTAAGGGATTTCCAGGATCTTTGGTCGCGGTTGCGGGTATCCTTTCTGCTAGCACAGAATAAAGCCTTCTGGTGGGTGTGTAAAGCCAAGCCTGCGCTTCGGTATTTCTTTCGGGCTGCAGCCTGTCGTCGAGCTCTGGCTAGGAGGGAAACCATGGACTATTACCTTCAAGTCCTTCAGGAACTACACATACGCCAACAGCAAGGTGATGATGTTCAGTCTCTTATGAGAGGCATCAAGGAACACATTAAGGCCCGAAAATCTAACGAGTTACAGGGGTGTTTGTCCAAAGTTCACTCGGCGGAAGTGGTGTTTGGGGAAAAGGCGAGTTTTTACCATCTGGCGAAGGAACGTAAACATGGTCGCCGGAAGCTCGTCACTCATTTGGAGGTTGATGGACAGAAAATTTCCACTACAGCCGGAATTCTTCGTGAAGTGCACTCCTTTTACGTCCAACGCTTCTCCGTCCCAGCGGAATGCTCCAGTGCTGTGGACGAGTATATGTCTGGGGTTGCTCCGGTTGTCCCGGAGGAGCTGCGGCAGGATACGACACCTGTTTCAGCAGCAGGAAGTGATCCAGTCGTCAAAGTTACTTGCGTCTCCAGGACCTGATGGTCTACCATATGAATTTTACAAGCACTGTTGGCGCTATATTCGGGAAGAATTACTTCAAGTTTTCCAGGTAATGTGGACCTCAGAGCGATTGCCGCCTACTTTTGCAGATGGGATAGTGGTCCAGCTTCCGAAGTGTGCGCAGCCGAAGACTCCACAGGATTATCGGCCGATCACGTTATTGAACTGTGACTACAAGTTGTTTGTTAAAATCATTAGTGTTCGTATGTAGAAGATTCTACCCTATATACTTAGCGAGATGCAGGCTGCCGTACATAAGGGGACGGCCATTCATCATACGCTGGCGGCATTGAGAGGTGGTATATTGCACTGTGCACAGGAACAACAGTCAGCTGCAGTCATTAATTTAGACCTTGAGAAGGCCTTTGACAACGTCGTTCACGGGGCACTATGGAAACGTTTGGTTGCCTTGAAAGTGCCCGATAAGCTCCGTATTCTTATCCGAGCCCTATATGATGTTGCTTCGTCTAAGATTCTCTGCAATGGGTATCTCACAGCTGCTATACCCGTTAAACGTTCCGTCCGACAAGGTTGTCCCATGTCTATGATACTATTTGCCTTGTATGTCGATCCTTTACTTCGACGTCTTCAATCTACTCTTACCGGAATCGATGTGTATGGTCAGAGACTGGTGGTACGAGCCTACGCTGACGATATTACCGTAATGGTTACCACACCCCGCGATATTATGCGCCTAAAAGATTGTTTACAGCAATATGAGGAGAGTACCGGAATGACATTTAATATGAGGAAGTCCGAGATATTGCCCGTTGGGTTACAACCTCCGGATACATCAGTTTTGGGCATACTTGTTGTGCAGCGTACGAAAGTTCTGGGGATCTACTTTAGTACTGACGCAGAGGATATGCGGGAATACAACTGGACGTCTCGTATTAATATCTTACGTGGTGTGATGTATCAGCAGAAAACCAGGATGCTGAATTTGGTACAACGTATATGGTTTTGTAATAGCTTTGCGCTCAGCAGAATTTGGTTCCTTGCATCTGTTCTACCGCCTTCAAAACGCCATTGCCAGAGAATAGAACATATTAGGTTATTTTATCTGGACAGGAAAGCTTTATCGCATTGCGCGTACGCAACTCCGTCTCCCTAAAGGTCAAGGTGGCTGGGGATTATTAGAGGTGGTTCGTCAGTCTCAGGCCTTGATGATTCGAATGCTCTTGCTTGCCATGAATAACAAGGGTGACCCCGTGGATATTGCGCTACAACGACAATACTCATCCTTTTTGAATCGGGGCGAGCGTGACAAGGTTCCCCAAATGTTACGTGAAGTTTATCAGGTCTTGGAGAAGTTACCACCGGAGAAAGTGGGGAATGGTGACTTTAGTACGGTGAAGAAGATTTACACCTTTCTTGTTCAAGCTGCTCCTATTATCCCTCATGTCCAGCTGAAATACCCACAACTGCCCTGGAGACGCATTTGGAGATGTTTTAGCCTGCCACAGATTAACTACGATTGGATGGCAGTAACGTATGCGGTGGTAAACGAAATCCTTCCAACGGCGGACAAACTCTATCGCCACCGGATGGCTATTTCCCACAACTGCCCACTTTGTAATGCCGCAGATTCCCTTCCTCATCGACTGATGGAGTGTTCCGGTAAAACTGTGGTCTGGACTTGGGTTTTAGGATATTGTCGTACTTGGATACGTACCGGATGGATTCCTCAACCCTCTGATATTTTGCATTTGAACCTTCCTAAAGTAAGCCCCCCCATTGTATAATTCCCTACTTTGGCTGATTATGGGCACCTTTACTTGGCTACAAACGTTGGACGATCCAGCTGATTGTGTACTGCCTCATCTACGACAATTTTTACGTGCTGAGAGATGGCAGATGATTCGGCAACACAGAACAGGGCCATTCCAGCCTTGAATATTCAGATTTAAGCTGCACTAGCACAGTAATACCCTTTTCCCTTTTTGTTAAGATCCTGTTCTTCCTTGCTTAAAAAAAACGAAAAAAAATAAAATAAAAAAATTTAAAAAAAATAAAAAAAAAACCAGTCTCGTAGCATATACTGTCAACAACCCAACTCAGTCCCGTAGCATATACTGTCAACAAACTAACTCAGTCTCGTAGCATATACTGTCAACAAACTAACCCAGTCTCTAGCATATACTGTCAACAACCCAACTCAGTCCCGTAGCATATACTGTCAACAAACTAACTCAGTCTCGTAGCATATACTATCAAAAATCCAACTCAGTCCCGTAGCATATAGTACGAAACCGTGATAATACTCTGAGCATAGTGAAGTGCTGTGGCATCCCTGTTACGAAAAACTGATAGTGGCACTGAGTACAAGTAGTTGGTTGTGAACGTGACATAGCTATAGCTCACTGATATTGTTACAGATTACATATTTTTGCGCTTTTGAAAGTCTTTCATTTAATTATAAGTATAATTTTTTTAATAATACACTAATTTTTAAATATTTTGTGTGTGGAGTTTACAAAATTGTCACATGCATTTACTAGAGCAATTTTTTATATAACATTTGATTTTGTAGTTAAATTCGGTTTTAGTGAAACATGAAACTGCAATATCGTTTTACAGTCACTATAGGTTTGCTGAAGGTCATAAATCTTTTAAAATGAACTGGATTGAGATTAATTTCCTACAGGACCGAGTTAGATTGTTAATATTTTAAAAAACAGGCGCTGGGTTGTTTATATTTTGGAAGATGATACCGAGTTAAAATTCGAAACTAAAACACGGGACCGAATTGGGTTGTTTATATTTTGGAAGACGGGGCCGAGTTAGGATTCGAAACTAGAAAATGGGATCGAGCTGGGTTGTTTATAATGAGTTGGGCTTCATCGCTTTAACCGGGTAGATCAAATCAGACGATGAATGAATGAAATTGGTGAAATGATGTTCAAATGAGCTCGGTGTCTATATAGCTTAAAGTTACACCGACATTAATCTTTTCACTCTAAGGAACCCCGGAAATGACCTTATCCGGGCAACTCACCCTAACCGGAATTCGATACCCCTTGAATGTGAAGCAGACACTCTAATCCAACTCTACAGAAGCGGGCGACGAAGTATTGAACAATTCGAACAATTAATAACGGATATCGTGGAAGTGGCTTAAGACGCAAAAATGTTGTTTGAAATAAATTGTGTTTTAAAGAGATCTACATTTTCTGTGTGGTACGTCTTCGTCTATTGCTTACACGCTTACAGTTATACTATATTACACAAAATTCCTTCCAAATGAAGAGGACTTCCAAAAAGTTTAAGATGCACATTTTATTTGTCATGTAAATGTCTTCAATATATGGTCATTTTAATCAAAATCGTTACAGCTATTTTTTAAAAAATACGAAACTTTTTTCATGTAAAGTGTAGTTTGTGGTTGTGAGATTTTCTTGAAAATCCTTTTTGTTTTTGAGCTATACTGTTCACAAGCGCACACATACACACCACGAATGCACACACAAACTTATTTTTTGGGATTCAGGAGTCTCAAAACGTGTATCTACCGTAAAATCTAGATATCCAATTTTTGGGAAATGAACACTTCACAGGCTATTGCCACAAAAGTCAACATATATATGCCATTTTTACGAAAATTAACATGGTATTTTAATATAAATCGTTAGAGCCTTTTTTCAGAAAATAAAAAAGTAACTTCTTCCATGTAAAGGGTGTTTTTTTTTGTTGAGGGGGAGTTTCTTGAAAATCTTCGCCTCCATACTTGGAAAATGCTTAACTTAAATACCACAATTGATATTTACCAACTTTTCGTTTTTGAGTTATTCTGTTTTCTGTTCACACACACACACACACACACACACACACACAAAGGGATCCCTTTCTGATGCTTTTGTTTTAATTTGGTGAACCTCAGGTGAAATATCGTCTCGATACCTAATTTTTTTATGGAATGTATTGCTTGGTCTACCTACTATAAAATGGTGCTAGAGCAAGAAAGACTGGAGGAAAAGCAGAGGGTGCAGTTGCGAACTCAAGATGGTGTAGTGGGGCAAATGGATTGCTTAGGATATACCATAGATGTACCACTGTGTGCACTATTACTCATCTTACCTTTAAAATGGATATGTGTACGACCAGTACGAAAGGTGGACATGCAGGGAGAAAGAAATTCAAAGTTAAACATTTTCATTACCTAGGAGTAAGGTTTGACATGGCTGGAAAATGAAACAGGAACACGGAGTTTATGAAATACAAGGGAATTGGACAACTTTCTGAATTACTGAGGATATTGACCTGGGTAGCAGATATGCCAGTAAAAACATTACAAACAATGCTTAGGTCATCATTACTAAACGACAGTGAGGTATAGGGATGGGAGAGAGTAGATAATGTAAATAAAATACAGTGTACTGGAAGCGTATTCAAGATTGGGAAGGTGTACTTCAAACTACGCAGCTTCGTGAAGTAGGATGCTGGGAAGATACAGTATTTGCTAAAATAAATGTAGTTAGGTACTGGTTGCGAATAATTAAAGGTGACCAAACAACTCTGAGAGCATCAGGTTATCGTCATTAAATAAATAACAGAGCGGCGGGGCTACAACGGGGATTATAAAAAATTGCCTTAAACGATATCTGGCTCAGTGCCGTGAAAAAAGTTAAAAGACGTCTGTGTGATATAAACAGAAAGGAAATAGAATCTGTATGTAGACAACGATCAGCATTGAAGCTACTAAATGGAATGAAAACTGGGTGGGGTAAGGAAACATAGTTTTGAATTGGATATGAAAGGACGGGCATAACATGCCTTAAGTTGGGAAGGTGGAAAGCTCGTAAGATTGTTGGCGATGCTGGTAGGAGGATTTGCCCATTATGCGAGGAACAGGAAGACAGGGCACATATTTTGGCAGCATGCGTGCAAACGGACGGTGCTAGGAAAAAATTATTACCGGAAGTGTTTTTGGCTTCCAACAGACGGAGAACAGCATGCTGGGCCTTGATTCCAAACAGCTAAAACTGCCCAAGCTTGGGCACATACTTAATAGAAGTACTACGTGTGCTAAGAGATAAGGTATTTGTGTAAATTTTCTTTCAACATATTTGTTACTTGAGCATTTATATGTGAGTGTGTGTGATTCAAAGTAATTTTCGTTTTATGTATACGTTTAAAGTGTTGTGAATATAAAATGGGCGTTTCTGGTTCTGCAAGTCTAGTTTACCAGATCAGATATTTTTCTAGAGAGTATGTGCGGTCGTTTATCCAATGCGACTGTAATGTAATACTAAGTACATAATAAATACCACTACAACCACTACAACCACTACTACTACTACTACTACTACTACTACTACTACTACTACTACTACTACTACTACTACTACTACTACTACTACTACTACTATACTGCTCAGGAGGTTATATAGAAGATAACATTAACCCATGTGACTGTGTTACGCAATTAATGTAATACTAAGTACATAATAAATACCACTACTACTGCAACTACTACTACGACTACTACTGCTACTACTACTACCACTACTAATACTATCACTCAGGAGGTTATATAGAAGATAACATTAATATAGGATGCTTAAATAGAAACATAAGCAGAATCGTATTTGTCCTATTTGTCTTCTTCTTCTTCTTCCCACATAGATTGTGCTGCACCCGTTCCTGTTTCACACCTGTTCTCTCCAACGTTGCTTTGGCCTTCCAATCAATCTGTATCTTCTAGACTTATAGTTTATAACTTGTTTAATAATTCTTCTGTCAGTCATTCGTAAAACATGATCTACCCATTTTTGCCAATAGTGCCAACTAGTTGGTGTAATGGTTCAACTCTTAGCTCTTCTCTTATTTTTTCGTAGCGAATATGCTATTTTCTTCTACATCCTTCAGTGCGATAAGAATATAATTTCTACTGTTTGGATTTTGCTTTCATCTTTTGCTTTAAGAGTCCATGCCTCGCTTACATAGAGTATTACTCAATAAAATCTTTATTTTATTTCACTTTACTAGTTTTATTTTTAAATGTTCTTTGTATTGATCCAGAAATTGCTTGGAATTTATGGAGCTTTTTTCTATATCTCGATTACCTTCATCCGTCACGTCACTAACTAGATATTGGAAGTGCTTTGTTTGTACTATTGGAGTATCATCTACCACTATTTTTGTTCTTTTCTGGTGTGTACCTTTAGGTGCGATTGCCTTTGTTTTAGTTTTGGACATTACCATATTATTCCTTTTACAAGTCATGTTAAGTTGATTCACAGCCATTTGTAGACTATCCCCATTGTTAAAAACCAGGACTACTTAGTCTGGAAATACCAAATAAATTAAAGTTTCCTTTTTTCCTATTTTGATTCCCTTATGCACTAAAATATTTCATTCTTGGTGAATGTTGTCCAGAAAAATATTAAAAACTGGAGATAGGCTACACCCTTGTTTTAAGCCTTGGTTTGTTATAATTTCTTTTGCTAATCTTCCGTCTTTCCAATTATTATGCTGTGTTTTTATACAACTCTGTATGACTTTCTGCAAATGTAATGGATACCCTCTGTTATCCAGTATCTTGCATGGTATTTGTCGATCTACTCTATCGAAAGCTTTTTCAAAGTCGATGAATGCCATATGAGTTTCCAGGTTGTATTCTCTCCTTTTTTCTATTATTTGCTTTATAGTGAATATGTTTTCTATACTGCTCGACCTGGTCGGAATGCATTCTGTTTTTCGGTTAACTGTACTTCACTCAATATTTTCGCTTCGTGCATATATTTTGTACATTACATTCAGTCAGCTTATTCCTCTATAGATTGTACATTGATTTCTGTGGCCATTTTTAAAAATGGAAATTACCTCAACTATTTTCATTCTTCTGGTATCTTCATTAGTCTCCAGCACATATTCAACAGATGTGTAATAGTCTTAGTTGTAAAATCCCTTTCCATATTTAAACACCTATTATCTACTCCAGGTGGTTTCCTATTTTTAATTCCTTTTAATTCATTGAACATCTCATCTAGTGCAATTAAGTCTACTGTGCTTTATTCATTACCATCATTGTATATTTTTTCTGCTGTTTCATTATGTAATACATCTGTGTAATATTTTTCCCATTCGGTATGATATATGCACTTATTTATGTAAAATATCAATCCGCATGTATTGTATTTGGCCTAAAAATCCTAATCTTTAGGCAACTCGTCATATAAAGTACTATTAATTTGTACCAACTTCAAGCAAATATCAAATTTAATATGTTCTAATTCCTAAACATATTCAACTAGACACAGCAAGAAACTGTCTGAAAGTAATGAACAAATATCAAGGAAGTTTAAAATTTAATGACGATTTTTTAAAGTTCAAATTTATACAAATTCATGTTGGTATGTGCAGGAAACTGACAGAAAATCTGAAATTTTTATGACGCTTTCATGTAAATTACGCTTAGTTTCGCAAGAATTTCAACCAAAATTGAGCTTTTAATTCAAAACAACGCCTTGCGTGCAGTGGTTGATGAGCTGTTTCATGCCTACAGGGGAAAATATTAGAATCCCATAAGCTATCCCAATAAAAGTAGGTTTCTCCTTAAGGGCAAGACATACACTCCTAACCTCAGCTTCCTCTGTTTTCCTTCTTTTAGGCCCTCTGGTTCGTTTTCACTGATATTATGTCCCGGAGCTTCAAGGGGGCATAAAAGTTTGTCAGATTACAGAAAATTATTGAACTTTGTAATACTTAGTATAAGATGGCAACCGATGTTCAGTTTTGTATTTTTGATTTGATTCTAATTTTGTTCCTACTCACCCGTAAGATGAGCTTTCATCAAAGCACGATTTAATGCATTGGCTGAATTTGCTGAACATTTTTTCTCCTAGAAAAAAGAGAACATGTTATTAGAGAAAATGAATCATAGAAATCTAACGCTGGAGTACATTAAAGTCGTGAACAACGTTAGAAGCAATTTCAAGATGTACATTTACGTGCCATCAATATGAGGTCACTTTCAGTTATTGGTAATAAAATGTCAATAGCCTCTGCTTCTCCCAGTGCTAGCTTTCTGTCCTCCCGCCTTTCGAGCTATTGAGATTGGTGTAATGCGACTTAGACTGGGTCAAATAATTTCTTCGCCCCAGCTCTACTACACAACTGAGGTCATCTGTCAGGCATACATTGACTGAGGTAAACCAACGGATCTACAGTATATGATTTGACCAAAAGGTTAAAGTGACTTATATATATGCATATATATATATGTGTGTGTATGTTTTTCTCATTCACATTACTTTCTCTGTTCACTCTTCTACCTGTAGAAACTCTTCTTACAACAGCTTACTTTTCTGTCCGCTTCTTGTTAAACGATTTTTAATCGACTTAAACTCTCATACACATTCACATAAGAAGGATACATTAAGCTAAAGCGATAGTGAGATTTTCAGAAAGCTGTTCGCTATGTAATGACTTTGAAATTCCATGCTCTTGGCATGGCTACGAGAAAAACCGAATAGTGACTTCCACTATAACCATTTGAAAATTCAAACCAATTATAAATGATTTCTCGCAAATAGTTAACGCCGCAGAACAGTTTGACATATATTTGGTGCTTTAACGATAATTATATTGTTTGTCTAGTAAGATTTTGTCTATCTCTTAAGGTTTATCAATTATACAAAATTCAATAGTGAGGGCTTCACAGGCTGTTCGTAGGAATTCAAGCTATTCACATGATTTGTCATAAAAATGTCTTAAGCATAAGAATTTTAATCAAAATCATTAGAACCATTTTTGAGAAAATTAAAGTTTTTCACGTAAACTATAGTTTGGGGTGGGAGAATCTTCCTGAAAATCTGTGTGTTGCATCATTGAAAGACGCTGAACTTAAATACCAATTTTGGTATTTCACCGACTGTCAACAACCTAACTCAGTCCTGCAGCATATATCTACTCAACAATCCAACTTGGCCCCGTAGCATATACGGTCAACAGGCCAACGCAGTCCCGTAGTATACAGTGACAACAACCCAACTTAGTCTCGTAGCATACACTGTCAACAACCCAACTTAGTCTAGTAGCATACACTGTCAACTACCCAACTCAGTCCCGTAGCATATACTGTCAACAATCCAGCTCATCCCTACTGTCAATAACCTAATTCAGTCCCGCAGCATATACTGTCAACAACCCAGCTCAGTCCCGCAGCATATACTGTCAACAACCCAACTCCGTCCCGTAGCATATAGTACCAAAACCGTGATAATACTCTGAGCATAGTGAAGTGTGAAGTGGTGTGACATTCCTGTTACGAAAAACTGATATTGATACTGAGCACAAGTAGTTGATTGTGAACGTGACATTGCTATAGCTCACAGATGTTATTACACATTACATATGTTTGCGCTTTTAAAAGTCTTTCATTTAATTAGAATTATACTTTTTTAATAATACACCTATTTTTAACTATTTTGTGTGTGGAGTTCACAAAATTGTCACGTGCATTTAGAAGGACAGTTTTTTATACACACACGTGGGCGTTTTTCTAAAAATGCTGGGTTTTTTGTTTTTTGGTGTGTTCAGGGATCTCAAAACGTGTATTTCCGATGAAATCCGGTATTAAATTTTTGGGTGGAGTACAATACTTCGTCTACTTACTATAGATAAGTAGGGAGAATGTAAAAATGGTGTCTTAATATTATTTGATATACATTATAAACATTTTGTTTGGTCCATATGGTTTATGTTCTGTGTACAAGGTGAAATTTTCAAGCTAATAAAAAGAAGTTTTTTTATTTTTAGTGTTTTACAGATGTATTCTTTAAAATTGTTTTATGCTTCAAATGTATATATTCAGTTTTGTTACCACAAGCAGTGATCTGTTTAGTTTTGTAACAATAGAAGACAAATTTTCTGCAATGTAATTCGGAGGATAATAAAATAAATTCCACTCACCCTGTGCTTTCGTTTAAATCAGTTTGACAGAATTATTGCTCTCTGCTTCTCACTTATCAACGTATTTTACTTAGATTCGTTTAAAATTAGTTTGGCAGAAGTAACATAAAATTAAAATCAAACTGGATGCTTTATCTGATGTTTTATTTGCAGAACTAGAAAGTTGAATCGTTTTGTTCGCTCACCAAATATCGCAGTGCGCATTTAACGTGTACGTGTGGCAGCCTTCACTGAGGTAGAAAGATGATATGGGAGGGAGAAAGAAACGCCATTAATTGAGCGATATCGCTTTGTGCAGCGTTTTAATGGTGCAATAAAAACCTAACGGCGAGTTATAATTCCTGGACATTCCTCATCGTGCCTTATCGCGTTTGAAAGGTTAAATCAAAGGCAATGTAGAGCTGGAAAATACGTTCTTTGTGTGAGCTATACAGTTCTCTGTCTGTATATTCAATAAAACCGTAATCGAAAATATTCTATAACTTTCATTAGAGTTCTAGTGAATAAAGGAACCTAACATGCATAATCGGCTACCTTGAAGCTAAAAATAGTGTTTATTTTTTTAACTCTTGTTTGCGTGTGTATGTTTTCTTTTCACGCAAGAGATGCTAAATCGATTGCCATGAAACCTGGTATAAATCGTATCTTAGATCCCATTCAAGCAATACTCTGTATATATCTTAATTACTTTCCCGAAATTAATGGCTGAAATGGAGCGCAAAATAAGTGAAATATAATTATAGGAATGTTTCGCCTATTACACATTTTTACTTCCTCTACCACTTAGTATACACAGAGGAAATATTATTCCAGTAAAATTTTCGATATCGATATTGTGGCGTATTATTAATTATTGTCATTACCAGACGCGCTGTTGTACTGTGTTGTTGCTACCAGACGTAGCATTATTGGGTCTCTTTAGTTATATTTCGGCTTATCGGCCTCTCCTTTTGGCGCGGACCACGCCAAAGGGAGAGATCTGTTTGAAATTATCTAGTATGACGTCAACCTTGGCTTGGCTAGACACGGTTAATGGGGGGAAAAGTTAGCGTCACTCGAGAGTAAGTGGTCGTTGGAACCAGTCGTGTGTGTCCGGTCTACGGTCTGTAGCATCTTCCTTCATCCTATGTAGAGAAGTGAAACTTTTTTGCGAATAAATGCCAGGTATTGTGTGTTATGTAATGCTTTTGTGTAATATAAAACCCACATCTTCTCCTTTATTACACACCAAGATCCTGAAATTCTAGCTGCTAGCTAGTTGCGGGCCTCCTTCATGTGGTGTTGGGGTGATCTAAATGGATCATTTTCTGGTAACACTTTTTGGCCTTTACCCCAACTGTTACAATATTTCATTGCAAATACGTTTTTAAGCTTCCCTGAATAAAAAATTCATTGGCGTACCTCAAGAACTATAAATACGAAACTTGGTGTTTCCAAGTTCAATATCTTCAAAAGATGCGGCACGAAGCTTTTAAAGAATGTCGTTAGGACCGCCGAATATGTGTTAAAGAAAACGGCTTTGTATCGCACTGTGTGACTGTAGACAATGGCATCCTGCAGGGATAAGTTCTCAGCGTGACATTGTTTCTAGCGACAATTAATACTATCAACTCGCGTCTAGAGTCTGTCAAGGCCTGCTTATTTGCAGACGACTTAACGCTCTTCTCCAGGTCGAGAAAAGTTTCTACACCTCCCGAATTTATTATGAACAATCACCGGATTCTGATAGCCACCAAAACTCTGATTCTCGGCATGCACTTTGACAACACGCTTAACATCCACCACCTCAAAGTTCGAGCTGACTGCATACGCCGTCTTAATATCCGTTAAATACTGGGGAGCCGATTACAGCATTCTCTTATGCACCAACAAGGCAATCATCCGATCTAAACCGGACTATGGATCCATAATATACAACTCCGCAAGCGCACAGCTATAAGGATCGCTCTAGTAGCTTTCCCAACTAGCCCAGTACAGAGCATTCAAATTGAAGCAACAAAACGCCTCTTGCAGATAGGAGGAAAGCCATGAGTCGCATACGCTACAAAAGCCGTCACAAGACCTAATTCCATAGTCTACCCTACTATCTTTCCCAAAACCCAGAATAATCCGCCAAGAAGGAATAAGTTACTTCCTCCATCACTTAGAATTTCCGATTGCTTAGAAGTGTTCAATGTTATCCTTCCTCCACTGATTCTATGTTCCTTCAATTCCGATTATCCACCCTGGAAACTCTAAGTCTCCACCATTGACCTCTCTCTAGCTACATTCCACAAATCTGACATAAATACGAGGGGCACTATTTATATTTTGAGCCTTGGCAACCCTGAATGTTGTAGGTGCCATGTGGCAACAGTGCCTTTAGAGAAACGCTAAACGGTCAATGTCGAATGGTACACAACCATTTGTTTGCCGGAAATCTTCTTGAAGTAAGCAAAACCAACAAGAACCGTAGGATCGTTCTTCATCAAGACAATGTGAGCGCACACACATCTCGTCTAACAACAGAGTATTTGAAGGCTCAAAAAATAGAATTGATGAGTCATCCGCCATACAGTCCTGATTTGGCACCCAATGACTTCTTTTTGTTCCCGAACATCAAGAATAAATTGCGCGGACAACGATTTTCGTTGGCAGAAGAAGCCGTTGATGCCTTCAAAAACCATGTTTTGAAGGTGTCTCAAGAAGACTGGAATAAATGCTTTGACAAATGGTTCAAACAAATGCAAAAGTGTATTGATCATAAAGGAGAATATTTTGAAAAACATAAAAGCAGTATTCAATCAGAAATTACTTTGTTCTAATTATTAGGCTCAAAATATAAATAGTTCCCTCTACCGCTGCTTGTTTACAGCAATCTGCAGTGCACTCTAGAACTTCAAACGTAACTACACGGATGTCTCCAAGAGCGAAACCGGCTGCGGGGTGCGATGGCTTTTCCTAACCATACAATGCTTTAAGGCTACCAAAACATCTTACAATTTTCTCTTGCGAACTCTTCGCCATTAAGTTCGCTCTGGAATATATTCTTGGTAAAACTTATCCCACGGCTACACAAATACACAAAAGTCTCTGATTCTTTGAGTGCACCGTTAACTCTTCAACAACCATCACCTGACAATATGCTAGTCTACGAAATCCTATTCCACAACATTGCAGCTGCGGAAATTCAGGTTACTCTCATTTGGGTTCTTTCCCACACCGGAATACTAGGAATAGCCGACACAGCCGCTAAAGAAGCCCCAACACAACCATTTAGTTTACAGAATCTTAACACTCCACATCACGACTTTCTGATCCACATCAAATGAAGCATACTCTGTCAATGAAGAAAACATAGGAGTGACACATCAACCAGCAAGCTACACGACATTTCCCCAACTCCACACATCAGTTCACCCAATAAAACACTTCCAAAAGAGACCAATTAGTCACTACATGCCTAAGAATTGGACATGCCGCCTTAGCCACCTAATAGCTAAAGAACCTCCCCCTTGCAGACATAGTCATACCTACTAACAGTCGAACATTTGGTTACAACCTGGCCATTGTATAATGAAGAGAGAAGACTTGTAGAGTTCCGGGCTGCATCCAGACAGCTTTAGGAAACCTAACCAATATCAGTAAAACCATTCATTATATAAATCTCACAAATCTGTATACAATAGTTTAATTCTGCCAACACAATGTAATTCTTTCTTTCCATTTAACAATATCCTACTCTAATCATATATTAACAATATGCCATGCTGTTAATTCTGCATGGTTGCGATATGACCAAATTGTTCAAGCGAACTTAAGATTTACAGTCTTCTTTTTGAATACATTTTATAAAATTATATATAATCGGCAAATCAGAAGGGGTAGACGAAGGCAAAATTAGTAATATAAATCACAGTAATATAAAATAATAATTCCACCATATTTAAATATATTAAAATAATAATTTAATCTACATTTAAATAAAATTCTAAAATTTTTAAATTAGAAGTTATTTTTTATTGATATTTAATTTCATCAAATATCAAATATGTTTTTGATTTTTATTGTTAATCATACAAAATTATGGTAGCATTAAAATACACCATTTATATCCAAGGAATGCTTTTGTAGTATATGTTTGGCTTTTGGTTTGAATTTTCCAATACTTCTGTAATTCATTTTTGAATTGCTAAGCCACCATTCATTTGTTTTTCGTGCCATACAAAAAGTATGGAATTCCAAATCCAGCACATTGCGATTCACTTTTTAAACACTGACTATCTCTGCAGTTCCGTGTGTTCATCTTGTACCTACAACGAAATGTGTAATGGAATAATTTGTTTTTGTAAGAATGTTTTGCAGAAGAGATGTAAAAATAAAACGATGGTAGTTAGAAAGTCACGTAAATGTAACATATACTTCCTTTTAAATGTGGCATAGCAAATGTTACAAGAATAATTTTTCTAAAAGTTTTGGTATTTACAAAAATTCAATAGAATGAATATATAAGAGATTCTACTAGTTCTACGCAAATTAGTTTCCCCGGAAATAATAAAACTTCGAACGTAGGTTCTGAAACAGGCACAATTTGTGAACTGAAGCTTTTACTGCTTTTCACACTAGATTTAATTGTCAATAAGTTGAAAAGTTGAATCAGACTTGAATAATTGAATACCATATTCGGAACGCGAAACACGGATCTTCAGTTCTCGTGCTGATGCTCTTATCGCTCTTATCATGACAAGATGACCCTACCCATGCCATCTCATCTTATTCAACTAATGAGGTAAATCTTCAGGGCGATATTGAATACTGGATACATTGTATCTCAAAGGGGACTTGCCTGTGCTTTTTACCAATGTAAATTCACCCTAAGAGACGTTAGAGGTCTTAATGATCAGTAGTTAAAACATTTACAACACTGTAAGTCGCCTTTGAGGTATAACATCTCGAGTAGTTTATTTTTTAACGAACATACTTTTTATATTCCAGTACTGTATTTGATTTACATGTTCAACATAGCACCGGTTTTGTGAGTTACAAGCAGTGATAATACTCCTACAAAGGATTATCAACAGTGAAGGAAACGCAGAACAAATTAAGTTGGTAAGGCAGTAAATAAAAATCCATATCAGTACTGTAACAAATAACTACTACTGAAGGGATGCTTCCAGTCTCCTGTAGATCAACACAGATTGCACTATCGAAATGTGGCTACCTCCATCCCCCCTTGAAGAGCGCTTTAAAGAGAAAGAACATCTAATTTGGGGGAACAACAACAGGGTGTCTCGTTTTTAACTTTTGAGGCGGGTCCGGTGGTCTGCCAGAAAACTCTCAAGAGGACGTGCACTGGGAGTAGTATCCTGCCCATTATAAGCAACATTTGGACAAATCCACGGCATTTAATTTGTATATGAATTGTAACATAGCCCCGTGTTTCTTCGCCATAGTGATGCAGCGGATTTTATGTTGGATTCAGTGCGAAATTTCGGGATTGTAGGTTGTGAACCGGTGATGAAAGTTATGCATTTTTTGACAACGAGAACAATACGGTGGATTGCAAATGTTGTATTGCTTTTCTGCTGTGCAATGGTATTTAGTATCCTGTAGGCAAAGGCCTTCCAGTTCGTCGAGATTTCAGCGTATCGAAAACTCTCCGATATTCTTCAAAGGAATGTTAGGATATCTGTCCAATATATCTGTCCTCTACAGTCAGAAGTTTCTCATTTTCCTTTTTCTATCCTCAGGCGTCATCAATGGATCAGAAAGTGGTTGAGTCGTTGAAAGGTGGAAATACACTCTGATGGATCATCAAAGAAATGAAGATATAAGGAAAGAATTAGGAATTACAAATATAGTAGAAACGAGGAGAATAAAGGAGATGAATGCTAATGCTACACACACCTTCGCAGAAAGGACTAACCCTCTAGTCCTCTGCAAGTATTAAACTACCGTTCAATGGTAGAGTAAGTGTAGAAAGACCCAAAAAGCGATGGAGAGATAAGCTGCCATTTGTGTAGCCGGAACGGATCTTAAAGTCCAAGCCGTGTAGTTTATGATAGTGATTATGATAGAGTAGAAGAACGTCTCCACAGAAGATGATGATACAGATGCTTCGTGGTAGCATGTAGATACCTGTAGAAAGTACTCTGAGGTAAAGTGGCAATACATTCCACCGTGCAGAGAAAAGCAGCATGTCGCATTAGTGTCCCGTTACTGGACTGACGTTGTCTATTGTCCTTGAAGTGTCCCAGATCAAACAAGGTTTTAATGAATAATGCTGAACAGTTTTCAGAAGCTATCATTAGTCCGAGACACTCACTCCTGATGGAGCGCCAGAATTGAGGTTTTGCCACGTTGTACACATGGTCATTCCACAGGTAATATGACACCGCTAACTCGATGTGCTGAAATATCTCTGGCGTTACTGGTAGAACTTGTGCTGAATACTATAACTTGGTTAATGCAAACAGGTGAACAAATCAAACTCTCTGCACAATACTGAGGTTTCTACTTAAGTAGCGCCGTAAATTGTAGCACATTTGATTGAGTAGAGATGTCCAGTTTAAGATTACCATTTCTGTTACATTCGTTTGTAGTTTGAAGGCCTAGAACAGTAACATGGTCCTTAATGGGTACACCAGCCAAAGTTAATGTCCAAGGCCAGGTCTCAGGGGGGATCAACGAGGATTTCTGATAGTTAAACTTCGCAGAAGATGCTTGCTCATGAAACTGTAATATGTGGGGAGCAAACACAATTGTTGGCGGTGACAGGATCATTCATCGGCATAGGCTTTTATAATTAAAAAACCTGTCGATATAGGGTTGAAAATAAATGTTCTATGATCAAGGGAACCAAAAGTTTAATGTAAACGGTAAACAATATTAAAAAAATATTCATCTTTGGCATATATCACTTAAAATGGAAATTGACCTGATAAAATGTCCATTTATGTGTAACCTGGAGTAGGCAGAGGTGTACGACAATTTAACGGCCGTGAGTAGGCGATCAGGAATATTCATGCGCTGTAAGACTCCAAATAAGTAATATCACCAGGATTATCAAATGCTCTCTCAAGGTTCAGTGACAAAAGAACAGCCTGTTCCTTGGGATATTCCTCGATACATACAACTGCGTTGCGTAGTTGTGCCAATTATGGGTTTTCTGTCCGGAATTCAACAAATTTATTCAGGACCAATCTGGCAGTACAGGGTGCAATTTTGTAGCTAAACTTTTCGTAAAACGCTTAACCTTTAATTGCGCAATTTATTTTGTGGTAAATGCCGCTATTACTTTAATTCCCAAACCAATGTTTATATCCCTGTCACAGACGCCTTGATGTAAGCGATTCGAATTACCATGATCGTTAAGGCATACGAAATGGACTGGCCATCCATTCAAAGCCGAACGACGTGAGTTCGAATCCCAGCGGCTGCAGTCAAATGTGCCTGTGGTGAAGGATGGGGAAAGTCTACGTAAAATAACCGGTAGATGGCACGCGTGGATGATGATGGGGCTAGATTTCACTGCACTTGCATGGATTTTGCCTTTTGTACCAAACAAACTACAACGGTATTGAAGTTTACAAATATATTTATGATATAAAATAGCCACAAATACTTCCATTTACTGTTAAAGGCCAGTATAAAATTAAAAACAAAAAATACTTCAACTATTCTAAAAATAAATTCTTAATATGCACTATGCTTATCTACAAAGTAGCGCATTTAAGGGTTAAAATCGGTAATCAGCAGGGTTATTAAGTATTAATGGACATTAAGTATTAATGGACTGGCCATCCATTCAAAGCCGAACGTTGTGAGTTCGAATACCAGCAACTGCAGTCAAATGCCCTTGTGGTAAAGGTTGGGCAGGGCTCACGTAAAATAAGGGGTGTGATGGTACGCGTGGATGATTGGGTTACATTTGACTGCAGTTGCATGGATTTGACTTTTTATACAAAAAAACACTACAATAGTATTGGATTTATAAATATATTGATATAAAATAGATACAAATACTTACATGTTATTGTTAAAAGTCAGTATAAAATGAGAATAACAAGAAAAAAACACTTCCGATATACTAAAAATCAGTTGTTGTGCCTGCATATATGCAAAGCAGCGCATTTAATTGCTAAAATCGGTAATCAGCAGCGTTATAGGCCTATAGCTGGTAAAGTATCGGGGCCTGCTGCATTTTGAAATTAATATCACAATACCTTCATCGAATTCCGATAGGTTTTCGTGCATTGCAAAAATGGTATTCATCAACTGTAACATACAGTCTTTAATAACAGTCGAAAATACTTTGTAGTGATGAGATGGGGGTTTAAGGGCGCTAAACATCTAAGGCCATCAGTGCCCTTACAACGTATTAAATCTAAAAACTAAAATACAGAACACAAACCCGTTTAATCTAAAACACTAAAACAACAAGATAGCTATATTTTTGCTTGGACTGCTTCTCGGGAGCTGGGCATTTTATTTATTTATTTTGGAGAGGTTTAGACGGCTTAGAGATAGTGCAAGAAATGGATGGCCGGGTGGTAGCGTCGTTCGAGGCAGTCATGGTCCAGGTCATCCTTCTGTTGGACTGGGCTACCCGATCGCAGGAGCGCAGTCTGACGTGTTTGGTAACGCTTCCGGGCCTCAGCGAAGGAAAGTTTCTCCTTGACCCGGAGCTCCTGAATCGCCTTCTCATCCAAGTACCGTGGACAGGTAGAATAGGGTGCAGAATGGGACTCTTTGCAATTCACACAGACGGAAGGTGAAGAAGTCACCATCGTGTGAGGTCTGACCACAGAAGGCACAGATAGAAACGGCGTACTTGCAAGAAACTTGTGTATGACCAAAACGTTGGCATTTGAAACAACGCAGAAGCCTTGGTATGTAGGGCCTCACAGCAATTCGTTCGTACCCTGCAGCAATACTCGTGGGCAGTTCTACGAAATCAAAAGTGATAAACAATGTACGGTTGGGTACCAACCCACCGTCCCGTCTAGTTGGCACCCCATGTACGGCCGTCACTCCTTTGTCGGATAGGTACTGGACTAGGTCTTCGTCTGACATTCCGTCAAGGCAATAGGTGGTGATGACGCTCCTACAGGAGTTTAAAGTGCGGTGCTTCTCCACAAGGATGGGATAACCGTGGAGAAGTATGGCTCGTAACAAGGTCTTGGTCTGCAGTTCGGACTTACTCTCTACCAACAGGGAACCATTACGACGCCAACTGCAGGACTGAACAACACCAGCAATGGAGTCGAGGCAAAGGATTCAGCTTTGCAAACGACTGCCCTTCCTCAGTAGTGTAATAACTAACTAACAACCAGATGACGGTGGCGTTACTTCCTTTTCAAAAGCTCTACGGCGCTTACCAGATAAATTGTAGAAAGAGGTCTCCATGACGGATGAAATCCTGCACTATTGCAACCGTCTCCGATCTCGGGCTCTGACTCCCCGTATATTACACCGGCTTGGGTGAGTGGCCTATCAATACCCCAGGGTCACACCTCCCAGGACAAAGACAGAGGGACCTAATGGCCATCGGGAGTCAGCAGCGCATGCAATATTCCCTCCGCGGGACTGCAGTTGAACAGCGGATACGGACCTTACTGACGACACCGGGTGTTGGGGATGACGCCATTACCCACCCACCCAGCTGCGCAACCCATTGTGCGGGTATCCGTCAGGCTGTATCCACGGAGGAGAAAAGAAAGAAAAGGGAAAAGAACATAAAGCGTCAAACACTTTCCTGGACCAATATGTGGGCGTTCCGCACGCCCTGTCATGGAAAGAGTATGCAATTTTAAAGGACAACATATAGCGACCCGGTTTTAACATCTGACTATCGATTCGATTTCCTCTAACCCCCCAAACCAATGGGGTTTTCGTGGTTTCCCCGGGTTGGCAGGCGGATCTTCTATCACGACTTTTCTGCTCCTCATTTCCTGTATCCATCATCTTCATGTTCATCTGTTTCAGGGTTATAGCACCGGCGACGGTATTCGGCGGGATGCGGCTGGGCGATGGATGTGCGCTTTGTAGAGGGTTCTTCCCTGGCGTCGGTCGGGACTGCCTAGTTTGGATCCGCCTCCGAAGTAGGCCCCACCTTGGCAGACCACCGGGGATTAGGGGCTGCAGGGTGGGGTCGAGCGGAGTCGCATACATACTATCTAAGCTTTAGGGACCCCGCCCATGCTGCGTCAATCGTAATCCGGATCTGGTCGAGTCCTCTTTCCTCATCCCTCCCTCCAGAGTTCACGTTAGAAGCACAAAGTGTCACATGACCTACGTGCGGTGCTTTGCCTCGTTTGTGGTTACCCCGTTGTTAATATGTACGTTTATCTTTACCTAGAATAAAATGTGTAATGAAGTTGTTTCTGGAAACGTTTATCTTGATTAATATGAAGCATAGAAAGATAAGCTTTCGTAAAAATAATTTGTAGGAGGTGCATAAATTCAACGATAGTGGATAGAGAAAGTAATGAGAATGTAACACATTAGGTTTTTCTATAACGACTCTAAACGTTTATTTCCGGTGAAATCTCGACATCAAACCTTTTTTGTGCGAAATGTATACTTCCTATGCCTTCGGGAAAGTAGAAAATTCACAGACTGGACTACTTCCTTACCCCAACAGTCACTGACAATAGATATTGGACAGCCTTGAAGATACTAGAGTTATTACCGGGCATAGGAATTTCTCAGGATGAAAGGAAATCAATTTGATCTTTTAGTGGAGCTTACGCAGTGACGTCACGTTGCTAACCTCGTGCAGCTGTTGGCGTTTGCAGACAACATTCACCAGACCGCTTGACTTGCTGCTGTTTACATTCTTTGTATTGACACAATAGTGTGAATGTAGATAACTCGAAGCTAACTGCTGTGGTTATCACATTTAATATTGTATTGACAGGTCAAAGGCCCGTTTCCTTCTTAGGTTCTCTTGATTGTGTTGTGGATTTGTTACGCTATTTAAGTTCCATTGATAAGAAAACGAAGTGCTTTATTTAGAACATTTTCTAAAGTGTCTACTTTTAAGCACAATGTTTGATATATGCCTTTCTTGGAGAAATAATTCTTTTTCTGCACCTATATTTCAGCATCGACGAGTGATTATAATTAATGTTCCCGTTCATTTCGCTAGTTTATCTTTCGTTTCTTTTCCTTACTTTCCTTTCTGTCAATAAATCATTAGCCGCCCTTCTTGAGTTGCCTTCAAAATCAACAGCGTAGGTACAGCTTTGAAATAAATGACAGATTCTCAGCGTTCCGCCGAGCGCGCATAGGGAACGAAATTTTTCAAGTGCAGGGTTTATCAGGAGCTCATTTTGTGTAGCACAAGTTGCTAATGAAACTAGCATGTAATGGATAACAGAAAAAATTCTGTATTGAAAGAGAAGATATGCACGAGGGGCACTATTTATATTTTGAGCCTTGGCAACCCTGAATGTTGTAGGTGTCATCTGACGTTTTCCATTGAGAGTTTGACATTTTTGATCATAATCTACTTCAAACATTTTGTCAATAGAGCGTCATTTTTTTTGTTTACACTAACTTGAAAATTGTGTGTCAACAAAAATATAGAATTAACTCGTGAAAATGTTCGTGCAATGATTTATTACGACTTTCGACGTGGATTATCAAGACAAGAGTGCATCAATCAACTAACTTCCACATTTGGCGACGAAGCTACGTCCTTTGCCACTGTGAAACGATGGTATAACGAATTTAATCGTGGCCTCCGTTCGCTCAATGATGAAGTTCGTGAAGGTCGTCCAAAATCAGTTGTGCCGGAAAACATTGATGCTGTGCAAAAACTAATAATGAAAGATAGTCATGCGACATATTGTGAGATTGAGGCAACCCTAGGTATTTGTTCCATCAGCATATATAAAATATTGCATGATTATTTAGCTGTGAAAAAGGCTGCTCTCGTTGGATCCCACATAATTTGACGCCATCTCAAAAAGATGCTCGTATCGATTGGTGTACAAAAATGCTCAAAAAATACAATGGCGGTGCCTCAAAAGACGTATATAAGATTATAACAGGTGACGAATCATGGATCTATGCGTATAAGCGGGAAGGTAAACAGCAGTCGACTGTATGGGTGTTTTAAGATGAAGCAAATACAAAAAAAAGTTGTTCGCACTCGAAGCACTTCGAAGCAAATGTTCGCCTACTTTTTCAGCAAAACTGGTCATGTGGTAACAGTGCCTTTAGAGGAACGTAAAACGGCCAATTCCGAATGGTACACATCCATTTGTTTGCCGGAAGTCTTCGGTGAAGTAAGGAAAACCAACAAGAACCGTAGGATCTTTCTTCATCAAGACAATGCGAGCGCACAACAGAGTATTTGAAGGCTCAAAAAATCGAATTGTTGGGTCATCCGCCTAACAGTCCTGATTTGGCACCCAATGACTTCTTTTTGTTTCCGAGCATCAGGAATAAATTGCGTGGACAACGATTTTCGTTGGCAGAAAAAGCTGTTGATGCCTTCAAAACCATGTTTTGGAGGTGTTTCAAAAAGACTGGAATAACTGCTTTGACAAATGGTTCAAACGGATGCAAAAGTGTATTGATCATAAAGGAGAATATTTTGAAAAACAATAAAGCATTTTTCAATCAGAAATTACTTTGTTTTAATTATTAGGCTCAAAATATAAATAGTGCCGCTCGTATGTGTGCATGTGTATGTATTTTTTATTTATTACAGCATATTTCATTACCCTAAGGAAATGGATGACAGGATGATATCGAGAGGGTTACAGGTTATGCTAGCTGGAAGGGTGGTCAAAGGGGGACACTATTACACCTGTAATTCTGTTCCCAAGAAAAACTTTAAGTTTTCTAATAACCAACTAAACTACATTTCTTGAGGAAGAGAGGGACAGAGAGTTAGACAGCTTGTGGGTTTACCTGGTGGACAGAAGAAGTCCGGCGTTCCATCTTCGCCCTTCCTAGGGTCTATGTCGATCTTGCAAGTTAGCACTAAGTAAGTTTAAGGAGATGACCAGCAAAGGCCCTGCTGGGCAAGTGATCCGCCGAGAGCCAACCATCAAAACATCTAAAGCCAATTTGATAATTTTTCATCACTTAAAAACCCTATTCTTTCTGACGGACATTATCCATAAAGTGCATTATAATTTAAATTCATAAATTACTTCTTCAACGAATTACTCTTTTTTGTGGGGCTTACAACCCTAAGGACTGGCAAGTCAATGCCTTGGGTCAGTATCCTGTCATAAAGGACTAAAAGGATCATCAAAGTTTATGCACTAGAGTGCGAACAAATTGGAGTTATAAATTAACATACAAAAAAGCCTTGAATTTTGGTTGAGAGTGTCATGTAGTAGAAAATTGTTGTTACTCCACAGAAAAGTCATGTAAAATAAGACCAAATGCCTTGGATATTTTATTGCGAGCAATATATATATATAAATGCTGAATTACTTTAATAAACTTCGTTTATTAGCGACCTGAATATTTCCGAACCGAGGCTATAAGCTTTGAAACGTACCTAGATAAAAGAAATATTGGGATGCAATATATACGGAAAGCCTAAGATCCATGGTTCCAATCCTGGCCATGGCATTGAATTTGTCTGGTTCTATCTTTCCAATCATGTAATGACTACAATTACATATTTAATAGGCATGTGTAGGCAAAATACAACCCTAATGGAATCTAGATTGGTGTCCGAATTCTCTAACAGTGTATAACACGCTAAAAGATTACTGTATGGTGTATTGTTTTGTGCTCTCACTTGACACGCGTAATATTAACATTCGATTATTTATTTTTAATTAGCTCCAAATCGACTGAAGGACCTATCCACGCTTTTTATTTTAAATTTATTGCCATTAAATTAGGTTTTTTAAAGTAACTCGTGTCTATGGACGCGTACCAGAAATTGTAAGGCTTCCCTGTGGTCCCCTTAAGATATATTCACAAATTAAAGCAATATAAAAGCTACATTTAAAAGAAAATATTTAGCAAACAGGAAGGTCCGTTTTGTGGACGTGGCAACAAAAGATTGATAGTGAAACACATCATACCAAATGTTCCAAATACAGGATCAGCAATCAAATGCCTACAGATCTTCAGGCATCATTATTTGAAACGACCAAATTACCATCATTATTTACATTCCTAAAGATTGTAAAACATCGTGAATATTGTAATTCTAGTAAGTGACAGCGTCAATTGATTGTCAGAAAGCCTTTGATAAGGAAAAAAAGCCTCTTTTATGGAAGATTTTGTAAACAATGTGATTTCCTACACAACTTATTAGTGCTTTTAGGAGTTTGTAAGCAAAAAAACCAAAATCGTCATTATGTTTGGTACTAAACCGTCAGATGAAATTTTAACAAATCAAAGTGTTCGACAAGGATGTAATATATCACCCACGTTACTTAATTTATATGTTGACTATATAGTTATGAAGTGGAAATATGGTTAGGGATCGAAATAGAATTAAACGCATCTTTAAATACTTTATTATATGCTGACGATCAAATAGTCATCCAAGAAATAGAAGATAATTACAAAGAATAGTATATAGATTAAACCAAAATGCGATGAATTATAATTTAACTGTATCTACAAATAAAACAAAGATAATGGCATTTAAATGGAAGAACCGCGTTAGAACAAAGATACTGATAAATGGAAAAATATTGGATCAAGTATCTTACTTCAAATATCCAGCAGCAATATTAGTTTTAAATTCGACAAATACATTGCGATAAATGTTAATAGCTTTCAAATCATTTTTGGAACAATAAGTAGAACTTTAGGAAGAAAACCTATAAGAGAAATAAATTCTCTGTAAGCTGTGCCTACTGTATTATATGGCTTTGAATTGTGGACAATAACAAAAATAGAGATTACGTATAAACTCCACGGAAATTAAATTTACTAGATATGTAAGAGGGTGTACTAAAGCTGATAAAATAAGAAATGAAACAATAAGATCAGATTTGAGTATTTTCTCAGCGACAAGATTGATGAAAATAAAACAAAACTTGAAAGATCATGTCGATAATGGCAGATGATAGATTCCCAAATAAGATAATGAATTACCAACCAACAGGGAAAAGAAGTTTGGTTAGACCTCGCAAGAGGTGGTTTGATGATGGAGGCCGGTGATATCACCTAATGCTTGAAGGGAGAAGAAGAAGAAAATAGAAATTTTATTGTAAACAAACTTGTGTATACATGGCTATTTCTTTGAATTACCGTATAACATTTAATATTATTTCACATTGTAAAATTATTGCGATATTAAACCATGTTAGTATTTGACATTACAGCAATGTAAATACATATCGTCGCTATAAGACCTATGCTGGATTTGATTAAGTTATATTTATCGGACCGAACACAAATTGTTAAAATCAATAGAATATACTCTGCTAACATAAACTATTGTGTACCTCAAAGTTTCATATTGGGACTACTGCCATTTGTAATTATGGTAAACAATTTGCCATCCAACATCAAAAGCAGGATACTATTTGCTGAAATCCTCACTGTTTACTTCTCGGTTATATTTTTGTGATACTAATCTCTTGATGACTAATGCTTTTAAAGATGACTTTTTGTGGTTTGGACTTTAATGGTTTTAAACTAAATGAAGATAATACAAAAAATCTGATGTGTTGCACTCACATGACTTTCCCTACACTTGTACAAACTGTTTTTACAAACTCTTATTCTCCATCTATTTCATATTAATCGAGATAAACATTTGCAGAAACGGTCTTTTGACATGCAAAGAGAATTACATTTTACACATAGCGACCAGTTCTAAAAATGTTTGACTATCGCTTAAGGCGTACTATGTTCCCCTTGTTTTGTATTTGCAAGGGCAATATAAGCACAGACATATCTCTTAATAGCTGGTTGCTATGTGCTGCACCATTCTCTTTGCCACAGCTTAATACTCTTTGCATATCCAAGACAAAAAAATCTGATGTGTTACACTCACATGGCTTTCTCTACTCTGAAAGCGGTATAGCTTACGTATTCTGTTTTACGTAAATTATTATATCTTGAAGATCTTATAGTTAGCTCCACGTTGTGGTGCCAATTTACGAGAGAAAATATGTGTTTACTTCACGCGAAACCATCTTGTGTGACGTCATACGTTGGTTGGTTCATTTGTTCTGTTTGTAGATTCCTCTGGCGTAGCAATTTATATCAGTTTTAAATGTCCACCGGCTAGCTATCATCTGATCTGGGTAGGCATGTTTTTCTTACAGGTTGTGAAGCGGAAAGGAATCTTTTATCCAAAAATTACTAGTGAAGAAATGTGTTTTATAATGTTTTATTGTCGAACACGTGCACTAACACTTTACAGATTTATCTAGATAATCGCCATAATGAAACTGTTTATAATAACTTCTTATCACTTTTAACTCACGTACTTCAACTTTGTATATTTAACTTTAGAAGATTTTATAAGATTTCTCGTGTAACTTAACGAAATGAAGGACTGATTGGCGACATCTTGTTGAACTGCGGAATCGACGTGGAGTGTACGGAGAATTTTGTATAACTGCGGGGCGTCCGACTTCGAGCATGGCTATTTATAGGCTTGCCTTAAGATACACCTAAAGATTATAAATGAACTGCTATTGGCTAATAAAACGCGCCAACATTAGCGTCTATTTTACTATCCAATGAAAACCACTAATACATATTATTTTTAGAGAATGTTCTAGAAGCTTTTTTACCGAAAAGGCGCGAAACATTACGTAACTTCCTGGTTCCCGGTAACGATAAACAACTCATTCCTTTGCTGAAGTATTGTGTTATTGTTAACAGTTTCAGTAGAGCCGTATATTATTATTTACCAATAATATTTACAATTATTAAACCTCTGAAATCAATGTTACACAAAAATACATATTCATATTAAAATAATTATTTACATTAAAGTAATTTGTGATACAAATTACCGTCTCAACTCTTGTACAAAATAATTTTACAAATGCTTATTCTCCATATGCTCATGTTAATCGAGATATCGAGATGTCAATCTTATTGCTAATTTTCTTGTAGATACAAGGGGAATATGGTAGGTTATAAGCTATAGTCAAATCTTTTAAGCGCTGGTTGCTATGTGGCGCATTCCATTCTCTTTGCATGTCCAGGACATAAAAAAATGAATAACGAATTTGAGAAAAAGTATAAGTATTGGAAAATTTAAAGGAATAACAAGCAATATCTCGAAAATGGTTCACCCAACAAAAGAAATGTATATGACATAAATTGTGTATTTTAACGCGATCTACATTTTTTGTGTAGTAAAATTTTGTCTATCTCTTATGGTTTACAGTTATGCAAAAGTCGTTCACAATGAAGAATACTTTTGGAGACATTCCCAGAAAATTCGAGAACTACATTTCATTTCTCATGACAATATCTTAAACATATGATATTTTAATCAAAATCGTTAGATCCATTTTTGAGAAAATAAAAATTTTTAAAAATGTTACATGTAAAGGGTAATCTGGGGTGGGGGGATTTTGTTGAAAACCTTCGTGTCGCATCTCTGGAAGATACTGAACCTAAATACCAAGTTTGGTGCTTATCTGACTGTTCGTTTCTGAGTTATGCTGTTCACAGACACACACACGGACTTGTTTCCAAAAATGCTTATTTTGGATTCAGGGGGTCTGAAAACATATATTTTGGGTGAAATCTCGGTATGAAATTTTTGGGTGGAATACAATACTTCCCCTACTTACTATACGTAGTACAGGAAGTAAAAATACTATTTACCACGAGGGCTGCACTTTCAGTAAAGCTACTTGGCGTATTTTGGATTACTTAACTGGTCAAATCATATTAACCATGCTTGTAATACATTGTTGCATGTGCTTTATTTGTTGCGTAAGCTGAAATTAGTCATATCTAAAGTGTATTTAAAGCAATCATACTATTTTGACTTACGGTATTCATATCTGGGGTAATGAGACTGGAGCTGACACACTATTAATTTCAAAGAATAAGGCACTCCGTGTAATAGCAATCTCAGCATATGACATCCATTGTAGCCAATGTTTGTTCAAGAAAGTATATTGACTGTTATTTATCAATATATTTTAAGCAGTGTGTATAAGATAAACAGCCTGTATTGAAGATGTCAGTAGCAGGCACCAGAGTCATCAGCATTCAACGCGTTATAATTATATTCGTCCAGCCATATGTTAGATTAACTAAGAGAAAAGATTGGTTGTATAGATAAGCTAGTGACACGTTCAACAGATTACTTGTAGCTGTCTCTTCTGTGAGTCTACTTAGATTTAAGAGCGTAATGAACAAGTGGCTTATTTTAAACTCATTTTTAATATTGATGAATAATTTGATGCTAATTTTAACATGTTTTTTTAATTTTTTTTAGTTCCATTTATACCTCGCCTTTATCCGCATTGGTCTTATCGGCGGACTCTTATTCGCTTTTCGTTGGGTTTCTTGCACTTTGGGTATTTTAATCATTAGATCACACACCCATCCACACTCTCATTCATACTCCCAGACTCTGGGGAGGATAGAGAATAATCTTGGCTAGAGAAAACTTCCCACCCTCTAGCCGGAAATCAAACCCAGGACCCCTCGCACGGAAGATAGGTGCTCCACCGACTGAGCTACGGGGACAACTCTCTGATTTTTGTACATTACTTTTATCCATAGCACTAAATTGATGCTGGTGATAGTAAACAAATAAATTGAATTTAAATTGAATATGGCATTAAATAAAGCGAACATAGGCTTTCACCACCGGAGTCAGTATAACTAGAAAATATTTCCGGGCTGTTATGCTGTAGATAGATGTTCCAGACGTTTCGTCCACAACAAACTGTAGTGGACATCCACAGATGTCTGGAACATCATCTCCAGCAGACTACAGTCGTCCTCCGTGGTGTAGTGGTTACCATGAACCTCTAGTTCCCGAGGTCGCGGGTTCAAACTCGGCGGAGAGCGATGGGTGTTTTGAGGCGTAAAAATCCTTAGCATGGCTTTCTTCGGAAGGGAAGTAAAGCCGGTGGTCCTGTGTCGTAGATTTACGGCACGTAAAACAACCTCAAGCCTGTGACACTAATTTGTATCACAGTAATGTAAATGCCAGAGAGATTGTAGTGTAAATAAGCATTATTGTATGACATTGATTTGAGATGTTTGTTAATTATAAGCATTGTTAGGAAATAAGTTTACACGGCCTCACTGAAACTGACAATAAGAGCGGGCAACAATGAGCGAGGGGGTGAGTTGTTTATTAATTAGAAGAGGCAAGCAAATGCCGTCAGATTAGCGCGCTTTTCTGTAGAAATGGAGGGAATTTCTTCCCTATAACATATGTGTTCGTAATTTTGATTGGATATAAAAATAGACGCTAATGTTGGCGCGTTTTATTAACCAATAGCAGCTCGGTTATAATCTTTAGGCATATCGGGGTGTGGGAGTATAAAAAGCTAAAGCCAGAAGCAAGTATTGCCCAGTCCAACAGAAACATTTGTGCATTACACGTCACACAGTTCAACAGAAGCATTCGAGTGTAATACGTCGTTCAGTTTAACATAAGTATTAGTGGGTTATACGTCGCGTAGTTCAACGGAAGCATACATAAAGTACACGTTACGCAATTCTACAGAATCTCTCGCGTCGTAAAGTTATTTATAAATGTGAAATACGCGAATCAATAAAGTGCGGAAAATAAGTGATTATAGTAACATTAGAAAACATAACAGTTTCAGTCGGGCGTGTATTAAGAATAATATGTGAAATTAAAGAAGTCTGACGGCAATAAAAATGTAAAAACAAATTCTTTTATCAGTGTTATCTTTCAGTAAAAACTCCTTTCCGTTTACACACCCTGTTCAAGAGATTTGCTTGACCGAGAAATAATAGCTAGCCGGAGGACAATGAACCCAAATTTAAAAATAGTAATACAATAACAGGCGCCCAGCAAAAAGATAACACGAAGTGACCGCGACAAATTGGCTTCCATACGTTGTGCAGATAAACATGAAGCATCTTCCAACTACCTAAAAATATTCCACTTCAAGCCTGATAAAGAGGGCTCTAAGCAAAATTACTGGTTTTTGACGCGCAATGTAGAATGGGACGCTGAGGGCCACATCAGTTAAAGAGCGTCCATAAATAAAACCCATTTTTTTCCAGCAGACCAGAACACAACAGCCCGGAAAAATTTCTAGTTATATTAAATAAATCCTTGGGGAATTTACAAAACATCTAATCACAGTGTAGCTGTAAATCACCACTATGCAAGTAGACTAGCAAAATGCAAATGTCATGAAACAACGTATCGGTTATCTTGGTATCATCTAAATGATTAGAAAATAAGTGAAATGTTAAATAAAGAGTTTTCATACTACGCGAATATTTAATTTTTTTAATCGGTAGAAATTTAAGGGTGGTTTATTTAGGGTGAGGCTAAAATCGTGTAATTTTAGAAATGTTTTCTAAACCAGAACGTAAAACAATGTTGCTATCTCATTTGAAATGTAATGTTATTGTGTACTTATTTTGAAATTTGAAGAAAGATGGTTTGTTGTATTGTAGTTCAACTGTTGGGGAGCCCAACTTGAAGTAGTAGCAACCGCACGTATAGTAAAAAGTTTCCGGTAGCCTTCGCCCCAAATGTACTTTCCGGCGGCCTTTGCCCCAAATGTTTAAAAAAAATTAACTTTGTAATTTTTAATGTTTCTTTAAATATTATGTATTTATGTTTGCCTCGGCTGCGTCAGTATTTAGTTTTAGAGACATGAATTTTTAGCAGGGTGTGGTGCGACTGAAGAATGTAGGCTTACACAGATTATAACTCTTACTTCACTACTTTTATTAATGCTTGACACTATTTAAATAACACTTCACTGATATAGAGAGTCCTGTGAGATTTTTTTTATTAATTACTTGCACTTTTTAACACGTAAACTATTTTCGTCTCACACTGAATACGTATTAAATTTCTCGAGGACACATCTCGCGTCTGATCAGTTACACTGTCTGCAACTAACGCGTCCAGTTATGAGCGCTGTCTACAAGCAACTGACTTGATTTTCTACGGCTTAAATTTGTTAATTTCTGTATTTCAAGTCTCAGATTGGCTATTTCTAATCCAATAGAATACTTTTATTTAACTAAAGCTTTTTCTGGTTGTTAATTGGCTATTTTATGAACTGTCTCAAAATTTACATTATTGTTGCTCCAATAATGACTAGTAGCATTATTAAACTTTCTTACTCATTATTGCTTCAAGGTTACCTCATTGTTAGCAACTTTTAACCTATTATTCTCACAGCTCCTACATTATTAAATTACGTAATACATTCAGATAACATTGTTTACATGTATACAATAATACAAACATATATAATGACTGTAATATACACTTTTTATATATTGTTACATACACATATTGCTTTAAGGCGGGCTGTTATTATATTGTATATTACATAATTTGACTGAAATCATTTAAGTGTTAAAAATACTGCCTCAAATTATTGTGGTATTGCTATTCTTGCATACTTTATTCCTTCAGTTTTATCCATAGTTGCTTTTACCCATTATTTTATCACCTCCTCCGCCTTTCACCTTATAGGTATTACTATGCAGTGAGCGCATTTGACCCTCTGAGTCGTCGTGCTTGGCAGCAGGTTGATGGACAGCTGGAAAGGAAAAAAGAGCAGGCAGAAGTGATTTTATGTCAAAGTGAAAACGAACTCCAACTTTTGCCAAACTGAAAGTCAACACACACTCTTGAGCATGTAAACTCGGCGATCAGTATGCGGGCCTGGAGTCTCTCCACTGACATACTGAACTGGAATGGTTTGAAACCTTTTGTACTAGCCGATTTCGATCGGCAAATGTTACACCATTTCAGGAAAGAGCTACGCACTCAAAGAGTTCTTCTCGATATCAGACCAGGTCGGGGGGTGGCACTTGGTATTGGTATGCTTTGCTATGTTGGTGCAGCACCTATCGAACGCTAGAGCCCAGTTTAGTAAAGGAATGTTAAAGTTAACAACTGTTGAACTGCTTTAACCCTCAACTTCACAAACATTCTGCTTTATCAATTGACATTAACTTTACCAACTTTGCCGTTTCAGAGACGAAAATTCTTGATCATGCAATGTTTATCCAAAGTTCCCTCCTTATTTTCTCTTCTGAATGACAAATTATCCTGATGATAATACATATATAGCTCTGTAAGTAATATTAGTAAATATTAATGACAATTGCCAGTTATATTTGATGGCTGCTCTAGAATTAATGAAGGTATTTAAATGTATGTATATTAAGAACTGACAGTAAATGCTACGCATTACACATCAAATAGAACAAAATGATGAGACGAACAAAGGTACAAGCCTAGTGAATGTTAAAATAACTGTTCTTGCCTATACGTATGTTAACCTAATAACGGAATGGAAGTATTCGACTCTGTACAAAATTACACTTGATTTGTTTCATTTTGTATATAATGTCTTTATTTTATCTTAAATGTTCTGTATACTATGTAATATTTATGTATATATGTAACTTTATTGTATATTTCCTTGACACGCATATAGTATGTGTCCATTTTATTTCAAATGTTCTATATTCTGTGTAATATTTATGTTTATATGTAATTTTTGTACATTTCCTTGAGATGTTCTATGTTCACAAGCCTTTATGTCTGCTAGTGAACTCACAGAATATAATCCAATCTAATCTAATCTATTTAGGTTCACGACTATTTTTGTTTCATTTATATACCGACTTTAACACCTAAGGTCATATCGGCGGCTTGTTTTTTTGTAAGTTCCCTTGTGTTACCCAGTTAATCTTACTGTGTGTCTACTGTTTTCGTTACCGCTGATTACGCAATTATACAACACACAAACACCCATGCCCATGGCGGGACTCCAACCCGAGACCCTCAGCTTGGCGGAGCGCCGGAGCTATACCCTCCACCGACCACGGCTAGTAGGGCCGACAGCTTGTTTACTTATGGAGCAATTGCTCATCGGCAAATGTTCACTCGCTTACAATGGGTTTTATTTTTTGGGGCTGGTATTAGTTTTTGGTTATTACGTTAAATTCACGCACACATTGACACTGCCATTCAGAGTTCCAGAGTCTAGGGAGTATGGGAAATAATCCTAGCTCAGGAAAAATTCCCATCCTCTAGCCGGGAATCGAACCCGGGATCTCTGGATTTGGAGGTTACCATCTAACCACCAGACCACAGAGTCAGCCAGGTCCATGACTCGTTCGGAGACCAATACTGGGTTTTATTCCAAACTAGGTGACTTACCCGACATTACACGAATGCATTCTATAAATAAGGCGTGGAAGCTAAGGATGTATGCTTTTTGAACGTATTTGTACATAAGGAAATTGAAAGTATAAGTAGAGGTAGTTTTTCGAAGTTTCAAGGCATCCAATAATTTTTGCAAGTATTGTAGCTCAAGCTCCCTCTCATTTCCTGTACCCATCATCTTCCTTGTCATCTGTTTCAGGGTTGTAGGACCAGACGACGGTGTTCGGCGGGTTGCGGCTGGGCGGTGGCTTGCGCTCTGTAAATGTTTCTTCTCTGGCGTCGCTGCGGAACCGCTCAGTTAGGTCTCCATTCAGCGTGAGGCTCCGCTCCAGGAAACTTGGAGGATGGTGGCTTATGGGCAGGGACGTGCGGCGTCGGATTCGTTATATCTGGAATCGTTAGGGATACCGTCCATGCTTACGCCCGTCTACATCCGCATCTGGTCGTCTTTCAGGTCTCTCCCCTCATCCCTCCCTTCCGGGGGTCACGTTAAAAACACAATGGGCCGACTGTCCTGCTGCGGTGCTGTGCCCCGGTTTCGGTGGGCCCTTTACTATAGCTCAAGCGAACAAATTTTACCCTGATTGACCAAAGGTCAAAATAAAGCGTAAGGTCAGTTTTTAAAAAATTCAGGTACTTATAATTGAAAATAGGGCTTGAATGATTTTTGAAAGTTGTAAGGTAATCAATGATTTTTTCCAGATCCTGCAGTGTAATTATTAAACATCGGAGTTGTATGCACTAAACTATCTAAAACTGCACTGCATTTATGCTGCCAGAATCTTTAAAACATGGTCTATAATTTGTAAAATATGCACTAAGCACGCACCAAAATTGTTAGCTTTAGATTTGTACTTTTTGGTACTTACAATGTACATTCTACTTCGACATCATTCCGGTCCTTGTAATTTGTTTCGCACTATACAAATGCTAAGGTGCAAGTTTATGATCAGTTAACACAATTTAGAATGCTGAAAGGATCTTTTCACGTCTACAGATGTCATTGGGCATAATTTGATACCAGTTACTTCTTCTTTCTCTGTTTAACCTCCTCTTATGTAGGACTTACACCTCCAGGACTTACAGGCGGGTGCCTGGGAGGAGCAGGCACTCATGGATCAGACAGAGTAACCAGGATGGGTGATCAACCCGATGCCTGGTATGGGAGGAAGGAAGCAGATGAAACGAAATGATGGTGAAATGGATGAAAGGAAAGGTGATGATGGAACAGTTGGTGTAATGAATGGCGGGGGAAACCGGAGAACCCGGAGAAAACCCGCCCAGACGCCGCTTCGTCCACCACAAATCCCACATGCGGCTTCCTGGGATTGAACCCGGGCCGCCTCGGTGAGAGGCGAGCGGTGATACCATTTACTATGGAAGAATTTCTTCAGGAAGCACTACGCTTCCATATTCAAGATACTTCTCCACAAAACAAAACTTTAATGTCAGATTTCTCTCTAAAACATTGCACAATTTACCGGTTAATTGTTCTGCGTACTTTAAAGAAGCACTCTAAAGTTTACTCTGAGCCTTACTGAGAAATTATAGGGATGTCTCCATAGTAAGCATTTTATTATTTTGTCACTAATGTGTTAGGTTATATGTATTTTAAAATAATAAAAATATGTGTTTTATTTGCTCAATGCATGGAACAATTATAACGTATTTAGCAACATCGGAAACACGCAATTATATGCGCCATAAAAACAGGATATTTCGAAAATAGTTAACTGCACAAAGGAAGATATAAATTGGGTGCTTTAAGGAGATCTACGTTCTTTTTGTAGTAAGATTTTGCCTACCTATTCCGGTTTACCATTTATGGAAAAGTCATCAGAATGAGGACTGCAGAGGCTATTCCCAGAAAATTTAAGATATACCCACATTTTATTTGTCATGAAAATATCTTGAATATATGATGTTTTTATCAAAATCATTAGAGCCATTTGCGAGTAAGTAAACATGTTCAAAAAGTTTTCCATATAAAGGATAGTTTGGGTGGAAGGATTTCTTTGTCTCTCATCCTCTTCGTGGTTCTTCCTTGGAAAATGTTAAACTTAAATACTAAGTTTTGTTTTTGAACGACTTTTGAAGTAGTATTTTTCTTCAACTGTTGTAGTTTATTGTGGTGAAGTTTTACTGTTATTGTTAGCCACATGCTTGGGAAGCCAACTTAAAGTAGTTATTGTCTTGGAGTTTATTTATTTAATCAGCTCCATGTATGAACATCAATTTTGAAGTGGATTGTTTGTTACGTAATATGCTGCTACGTATGAGAAGCCCATTTTTGAAGATGTATTTTTGTTGTTACGTTACAAGTTTAATAATATTTATTAACTTTGTTATTAAACTGCTTCTATAGGTAGTATTTATGTTTATGTTTGCCTCGGCTGCTTCAGTATTGTTTTAGAGTCACGTATCTCTTAGACAGGGCGAGGTGCGACAAGAATGTAGGCTTACACAGATTTGAAGTTTTAAATTCACTTCTTTTTATTAATCCTTGGCACAAATTAAATAGCAATACACTGATATTAAGAGATGAGATTCTTTAATTTAAAACTTGCACTTTGTTATCACGTATACTTAATTTTCGTTACACACGAATACGTAATATTTCTTTACAGAACATATCTTCCATCCGGTCACTACCAAGGTCTGCCAGCAACTGAACGTATTTCAACCGTCCAAACCCGTAAACTTTTGTATTCCAAGTCTCTGATTGACTAATTCTAGTCCAATAGAATATCTGCATTTTACTATAGTTTTTTCTAGCTGTTGATTGGCTAATTTTAAATTGTCACATAATTTACATTATCGTTGCTCTAATCATGACTAATAATATTTAAACTCTCAAACTCATTATTGCCTCAAAGTTGTTACCTCATTGTTAGCAACTTTAAACTTATTATTCTCACAGCTCTTACATTAGGAAACTACACAATGTATTCGTAACATTATTAAACATTTTTACAATAATATAAGCATTTGCAATGACTGTTACATACGTTTTTACAAATTATTACATACATATTGCTTCAAGGCGGGCTGTTATTGAATTTATATATTATATAATACAATTGAAATTATTCAAGCGTTAAAAATACTGCCTCACTTTTCGTTCACAGATACTCACGGAACTTTTTCTAAAAGTGCTTTTTTGGGGGTTCAGGGTGTGTTAAAATGTATATTTCCGGTGAAATCTTAACATCGAATTTTTGGGTGGAATGCAGTACTTCTACTTAATTTACGTAATAGAGAAGTAAACATTACCTAGAAGCACAGAAAAACATGAAACATATCTCAAAACTTAATTTTGCAAATAAAAACATACTATATATGTATATGTATAACAATCCGATGTGTATAATTATACATTATTTTGACCAGGTGGGTTAAATGTATTCTATATAAGACATTTAAAATGTGGTAGGGGCAGATTTTTTCGTCATAATGTAGCTTATAATTTTTGCATGGTCCTGTAGTATAAGTACAAAGTTTTGTATAGACAGGTCAAATTTGGAATTTAGAAGTTGAACATAGGGATTAAAAGTAAGAGCATGGGAAGTTTTTGAAAGTCTTAGGGTGGCTATAAGTTTTTCCAGATCCTAAAACCAAGTTCTGTCAAAATCGCGCCAAAATACTTTTTCATAATGGTTGGCAAAACAGGAGATTTGGTGACAAAAACAAATATACAACCCTCCCCCAATAACTCAGTTTTAAAATATTTTAAGCCTCTCCATTTACTCCTTTTGTTGGACGTCATTAAAATCAGCCTTATTGTAATAAAGTGCCGAAAGTATACGCAGATGTTTATATTCAAATAAACAAGTATAATTGGGGAACATGAATGTGAAACCCCCTAAACCCCACGGTTTGTCAAGCGCATGTTGGAGTGATTTCTTTCAGCTCCGGAATTTCTTGTCCCTGCATTTCGTTCCACTCATAATTTCATTCATCCTTCACCCCGCTGAGTCTGTTGGAAGAGTCAGCGATGGTGTTTCGGTGTGGCGTGTCAGGAAGTAGGATGCTCTGTGGAACTTTGTCCCTTCCTCCGCTTTCGGCTGCTTACCAGGGTAAACGGACCTCCCCTTCGGAGCGGGGTATTGGACCCTCTGTGTGATGAGGGAGTTTCCGGTCTGCCTGTCTGACTGTTCAGGGCGTCTCAATCTGGAAACTGTAGGGATTCTTCATTGCGGTGCCGTCGCTCCTGGTTCCGGCCGACTGGTGTTCCTCTCACCTCATCCTCTCTCCCGGAGGCGCCCTCTTGGGAGATAGGTACAATATCTTCAATGGAGCAGTGCTGAGTTCTCTCCGATCAGAAAAAAAATCCGCGGTTTTAAAAATATAAGCAATATTTTATACCCGATGCCCGTCGGGGAGAACAATGCTTTTTAGTTGTGAAAGATTTATCAAATTTTGTTGAGTGGTTTCCGAGATTATTCTATAAACACGGACATACGCGGTCGCCCCAGACCTCTTGTTCTTCTAGGCTTATGAATAGTGCTGGCTTTGGGAATCTAATGACGGAGGAGAAAAAAAAAGAAAGAAAAAAGAAATATGAAAAAAAAACGAAATGCTCAAATTCGCGCTGGCAGTGTTGCCGCGACAAATTCTTAACAATGTTCTTTTGCTCCAATCCTAAATTCCAATACAGGAACTTGGTAATGGAGGCAGTTAATCCTCACTCCCTACCTCACATTCCAAAAAAAATATTGTATTGTTATAAAAAGTGTTAATTGCTTGCACGCGTACTCAATGCGGTGGCCCACTGTTTTTTTACTGCTGGTGTTGGTCAGTGTGGTTTATTTGTGTAAGATGTAACGAAAAGATAGTGTGTTGTAATAAACATCAAACAAAAGCTCGAAGCTGCTAGACAGTTGGAAATTGGAAGATTGCTGTAAAATGTCGCAGCAGATTATGACGTTTATATTATCAGGCTAAACAAAAGTGAAATTCATGTTTCAGGAGCATTTCTCAAAGATGCTAAACGCAAAATCATAAGGAAATCAGAATACGAGAAAGTAAACGAAGCCACAGTCGTGCAGTGGCAGGCGTTCCGTGAGGTTGTCTGTCCGCTGTGTGTTAGTGTAACCGGCCGGCACTGGTGCGAGTTATTTGTTTGCTGTTGTGTACCGTTTTCAGTGTCTCCGAGTACACGCTTGTTTAATTGGGTATACTTTCTTTCTTGTTTCGTAAGTTCTAAACGGTAACCATGGCGGTTTATAAACGTGTGAATACTCTCAAAATTCAGTTTACGACGACGGCGATTAAACCCACTGCACTAGAAATCCACCAGTGGCTAGTGAACTTCATGGGGCTTCAAGCTGATCAGGTCGACACGCTCCAGCTTCACACCAGGGAACGAGCTATCTATGTGAAATTGTTATCGGCGGTATTGTATGATAATCTTCTCTCGCGGTATGCAGAGGAACAAAATTTTACATACGCCTCCGGCGACATAACAAAAGTGAATATTACACCGGGTGATCAGCAAACAGTAAATGTTCGGGTGTTTAACCTGCCTTCTGAGGTGCCCTTTACGGTACTGTCACAGGAACTAAGTAAATATGGTACAGTGTATGATATCCGTAGGGAAAGATGGGGCTCGCAGTATCTTCTTTCGTCTAACAACGGAGTGCATGCTGTAAAAATGGGGCTCAAACGTCATATACCGGCTAGTTTAGTTATCGATTCGTATTTGATTGCCATCAGTTACATCGGCCAACCACAGGCTTGTCATTTGTGTCATGACACTACCCACTTAAAAGCAGCTTGTCCTCTACGTGCCACGCGGCTACCTATAACTCCAAGGAATCGACCGGTAACATTCAGTGAGGCGGCGAGTGCTGCCACCTCTTCTGATGCAGTCGCCCAGAAGCAGGCTTCCATTATGTCACAAACGTCTGTGGTAGAACCTTTGTCGGTGAACCTTCCAGCGCGCTCTTCCGATTCAGGAAGTGGTGGTCCTGCTGGGGCGGAGACACCGCTGTTGACTGCAGCAACCGAACATGCAATTGTGGACGGATCTATTACGCCCTTTGTTGATCGGAAGGCGGCATTCGAAATGCCTGAGGTACCCTCTTTTTCGCAAACTTCTCAGGATGGGGACATGGAGATCGTTTGTGATGAAGAAGTAGAGATATCGGCAAGTGAGGTAGCACTTTTAAGGCAAAAGCCTTCTGCTTCTTTGTCTAGTCGAGATCCTCGGATACGGAGCCAGCATAGGCGGATGGATGTAGAAAGTGCCATGATACGACAGCACTCCCAAGATGTGCAACCGTTGTCCGGTAACTCTCCGGCTCGTTCCACAACGAAAGAGGCGGACTCAGGCAAGCGGCCGGCAGTAGATGACAGCGATGATTTTGAGGATCACCAACGTTCCCCTAAACTTACAAAGGATGACCCGCACCCGGATAGTGATGATTGAGATTGTGTTGTTTCTGGAGTGCTCCCTGGTTGTTCTCCGCTTGCAACCATTGAATATACGATCCTTGCCCTTTAAATGCCGGTAGGTCTTCAAATATGGGCTTCGCTCAACGTTAACGGCCTGCGACAGGTTATTAAGCAACAACTTTTAAAGGAATTTTTGATCAGTAATGACATAGACATTTGTTTTTTACAGGAGGTGAATCTTTGTAATCTGGATTTTTTGTATGGCTACGATTACGAGACCAATCTTGGCCCCGAGGGTTCCGGTACGGCAATTGTTTACAGACAAGGCTTACGATTACACAGTTTTGGATACCATCCTTCCGGTAGGGTTCTTTCGGCAGTGTATGATGACGTGACTTTCGTGAATATCTACGCACCTGCTGGTAGTAATAAACGCAAACAACGAGAGGAGTTTTTTCGGCAAGACCTCCTGACCCATATCCCATCGGGTGCTACCTTTGTACTTGTCGGTGATTTTAATTGTACGTTGGCGGCCAAAGATCAACGCGGAGCCTTTAATGGGTGTGTTACTTTGCAGCAGCTGATGGAGCAAATGCGGTTAAAGGATACCTGGGAGCATACGCATGGTTCCGCAGTACAATTTACTTTCGTGAGAGGCCTATCAGCATCGCGGCTGGACCGCATGTATGTGCCGGCTGAACTCTTATCACGTCTTTATCGTACAGAGATAGTGGCTGTCGCATTCAGTGATCATAATGCACTCATACATGCCTTTGAAGGTAGGGCAGCGTTCTACACTAGAGGTAGAGGTTATTGGAAATTAAACTGCTCGTTGCTTATGGATGAGGAGGTGCTAAGGGATTTCCAGGATCTTTGGTCGCGGTTGCGGGTATCCTTTCTGCTAGCACAGAATAAAGCCTTCTGGTGGGTGTGTAAAGCCAAGCCTGCGCTTCGGTATTTCTTTCGGGCTGCAGCCTGTCGTCGGGTTCTGGCTAGGAGGGAAACCATGGACTATTACCTTCAAGTCCTTCAGGAACTACACATACGCCAACAGCAAGGTGATGATGTTCAGTCTCTTATGAGAGGCATCAAGGAACACATTAAGGCCCGAAAATCTAACGAGTTACAGGGGTGTTTGTCCAAAGTACACTCGGCGGAAGTGGTGTTTGGGGAAAAGGCGAGTTTTTACCATCTGGCGAAGGAACGTAAACATGGTCGCCGGAAGCTCGTCACTCATTTGGAGGTTGATGGACAGAAAATTTCCACTACAGCCGGAATTCTTCGTGAAGTGCACTCCTTTTACGTCCAACGCTTCTCCGTCCCAGAGGAATGCTCCAGTGCTGTGGGCGAGTATATGTCTGGGGTTGCTCCGGTTGTCCCGGAGGAGCTGCGGCAGGATACGACACCTGTTTCAGCAGCAGAGTTCATGGAAGTGATCCAGTCGTCAAAGCTGCATGCGTCTCCAGGACCTGATGGTCTACCATATGAATTTTACAAGCACTGTTGGCGCTATATTCGGGAAGAATTACTTCAAGTTTTCCAGGTAATGTGGACCTCAGAGCGATTTCCGCCTACTTTTGCAGATGGGATAGTGGTCCAGCTTCCGAAGTGTGCGCAGCCGAAGACTCCACAGGATTATCGGCCGATCACGTTATTGAACTGTGACTACAAGTTGTTTGTTAAAATCATTAGTGTTCGTATGCAGAAGATTCTACCCTATATACTTAGCGAGATGCAGGCTGCCGTACATAAGGGGACGGCCATTCATCATACGCTGGCGGCATTGAGAGGTGGTATATTGCACTGTGCACAGGAACAACAGTCAGCTGCAGTCATTAATTTAGACCTTGAGAAGGCCTTTGACAACGTCGTTCACGGGGCACTATGGAAACGTTTGGTTGCCTTGAAAGTGCCCGATAAGCTCCGTAATCTTATCCGAGCCCTATATGATGTTGCTTCGTCTAAGATTCTCTGCAATGGGTATCTGACAGCTGCTATACCCGTTAAACGTTCCGTCCGACAAGGTTGTCCCATGTCTATGATACTATTTGCCTTGTATGTCGATCCTTTACTTCGACGTCTTCAATCTACTCTTACCGGAATCGATGTGTATGGTCAGAGACTGGTGGTACGAGCCTACGCTGACGATATTACTGTAATGGTTACCACACCCCGCGATATTATGCGCCTAAAAGATTGTTTACAGCAATATGAGGAGACTACCGGAATGACATTTAATATGAGGAAGTCCGAGATATTGCCCATTGGATTACAACCTCCGGATACATCAGTTTTGGGTATACCTGTTGTGCAGCGTACGAAAGTTCTGGGGATCTACTTTAGTACTGACGCAGAGGATATGCGGGAATACAACTGGACGTCTCGTATTAATATCTTACGTGGTGTGATGTATCAGCAGAAAACCAGGATGCTGAATTTGGTACAACGTATATGGTTTTGTAATAGCTTTGCGCTCAGCAGAATTTGGTTCCTTGCATCTGTTCTTCCGCCCTCAAAACGCCATTGCCAGAGAATAGAACAGATATTAGGTTATTTTATCTGGACAGGAAAGCTTTATCGTATTGCGCGTACGCAACTCCGTCTCCCTAAAGGTCAAGGTGGATGGGGATTATTAGAGGTGGTTCGTCAGTCTCAGGCCTTGATGATGCGAATGCTCTTGCTTGCCATGAATAACAAGGGTGACCCCGTGGATATTGCGCTACAACGACAATACTCATCCTTTTTGAATCGGGGCGAGCGTGACAAGGTTCCCCAAATGTTACGTGAAGTTTATCAGGTCTTGGAGAAGTTACCACCGGAGAAAGTGGGGAATGGTGACTTTAGTACGGTGAAGAAGATTTACACCTTTCTTGTTCAAGCTGCTCCCATTATCCCTCATGTCCAGCTGAAATACCCACAACTGCCCTGGAGGCGCATTTGGAGATGTTTTAACCTTCCACAGATTAACTCCGATTGGATGGCAGTAACGTATGCGGTGGTAAACTAAATCCTTCAAACGGCGGACAAACTCTATCGCCACCGGATGGCTATTTCCCACAACTGCCCACTTTGTAATGCCGAAGATTCCCTTCCTCATCGACTGATGGAATGTTCCGGTAAAACTGTGGTCTGGACTTGGGTTTTAGGATATTGTCGTACTTGGATACCTACCGGATGGATTCCTCAACCCTCTGATATTTTGCATTTGAACATTCCTAAAGTAAGGCCCCCATTGTATAATTCCCTACTCTGGCTGATTATGGGCACCTTTACTTGGCTACAAACGTTGGACGATGCAGCTGATTGTGTACTGCCTCATCTACGACAATTTTTACGTGCTGAGAGATGGCAGATGATTCGGCAACACAGAACAGGGCCATTCCAGCCTTGGATATTCAGATTTAAGCTCCACTAGCACAGTAATACCCTTTTCCTTTTTGTTAGGATCCTGTTCTTCCTTGCTTAAAAAAATAATAAAAAAAATATAAAAAAAAAAATAAAATAAAAAAATTAAAAAAATAAATAAATAAAAAAATATATTGAGCTTGTAACAAGTTAAAAAAAATACAGGTTTTTAGTTACAATGCTCTTGTGTCTTTAGTAAGATAAAATTAAAAAAAAAAAAAAAAAAAAAAAAAAAAAAAAAAAAAAAGCCCTATTTGTCTGGTTTACCTAAAAGCGTGCCAAAGGAATGCTATCCGGTCGGATACTTCCAATTATTTTCTTCCTTTTGCTGCTTAAAATCGTTACCATGGATTATCCAAAAGTTCTGCTCCCTTTAGTTGGGTTAAACTGTGTGATAATAATTCAATGCTTGTGAAAACTGAATAATTCATTCACTCTACCTTTTCCCTTACATGTTCTTGAACAGCTTGATATCTAGCAAACATCGCATAATAGTATTTTATGATACAAGGTGTAAAAATAACGTTTTATTTTGCGATTAGGAGTAAAATAAAACCACTTTTAACAAGTGTGGCATATACTGTGTTTTAGACAGCGCACGAATTTGTAAAGTATCAATAATATTATATTGATTCCTGAAAGTAACAGAGATCACATTTAGAACGCGGTTCTTGAAACAAGAAAAATGAGGTTAAAAAGCGAGATATAAGATGTTTTTTTGATTCCTTAGCAATCATTTTCAGTGAAATTATTTTCAACATGTTTTGCCTTACATCAGATAATGAAGCGATTAAATGTTATATCATATTGCTTTCTGGATTTTTTGGGTAAGTACTTCTAGTGTTATTCTTTCTGCTGATTGTGTTATTTCACTTGGCTCTTCCATTTCAGTTTCTTCTGAATTCATAATTTCCGTCATTTAATCCTTTATGTAAGTTAAATTGATAAAATAATAGCGTTTTAGATTAAAATTTGCCGATTTATATTGTGAACAGATAAAATGAGTGACATAAAAATTAACCAAGTAAAAATATGTTATGAAAAGTAAAACCTAATCAAACCAAATCGAGTTATTAAACATATGCAAATACAAAGAATAATTGACATGCGGTTGGGCTTGAAACCACAGTTGGTCACAATGAGGATTAGCGCACATTAGAAGTTCTACTGTTAGGCTATGCTGTCTAAAAGAATACATTTGTGCTGTGCCTAGAACCCTATGCATGTTTAAGCGACTGTATGGTCCAAGTACCACACCCATTTTGTTTTACTAGTGCCAATCTCATTGAGTACTTTTACTTTCTGTACCCTTTAACTACCTAAGGTAAAGGAAGACTTTTATCGAACCTAAACCGAGCGAGTTGGTTCCACGGTAACGTGTGAGGCTGGATTCAGGAGGTCCCGGGTTCGATTCTCGTCGACCGTCCACTCTGACTTTGGGTTTCTCGTGGCTTTCCCGGTCGGCAGGCGGATGCTGGGTGGTTTCTAATCTACCATATGCTTTCCATAATTTCGCTTTCATTTGATTTCCTTCTCATCTTTCGGGTGTGCTTCCAGGTTTCGTGGAGTAGTGCGGTGGCAGACACATGGCACGGATGCTTGCTCAAAGGAAAGAGTATCACCGTGGAGATAAGAGAGCTGCTTAGAGCCTAGAACTATTAGGAACTACCACGCGTCTCTGTGTGCTTACTGCCTAGTTTTGTGTTTGAGTAATTTGTAGAGGTAGAATGAAAATATACAACAATGGGCAGAGAGGGTATGTGATTCTTAAACATCATATGCTTAAAAAATGTCTCAGTTTAATGATTTCATACTAAATATCCAATTATAGAACTGCTGCTTCCTCATTCGCCAATTAAAAATTAACAATTTATCCTAAACATAAGTTATGATAGATATTTTATATTGTAATGACTGCCATTGTAATTATTATGCATTTTTTTGTTTGTAATTATAAGCGACAATCGGATTTGCATCGGTAATTACACTGTGGGTGCTGCTAACAGATAGACCAAAAATTTCCTATGTCCAAGAACTCCTCGCAGTCGCTCTCCGTGGTGTAGTGGTTACCATGCTAGCCTCTAGCTTCCGAGGTTTGCGGTTTCAAACCCGGCTGAGGGCGATGGATTTTTTCGGGCATAAAAGTCCTTAGCATGGCTTCCTTCGGAAGGGAAGTAAAGTCGTGGTTCCGTGTCGTAGACTTACGGCACTTAAAAGAACCTCAAGCCTGATATAGAGGTCTCTGAGCAAAATTACCGGTCTTTCACGCCCAATATAGAATGGGTCGCTAAGGATCACAGCAGTTAAATAGCGTCCATAAATAAAACTCAATTTAATTTTTTAATTTACACTTGCATTTTATGTGCCATGCAAATATCTTAAACAGAGGTTTTTTTAAGCTAAATGGTTAGAACCATTTTTGATAATATCAGAAATAACGAAAAATGTTGGATAGTTTGGGGTGAAGGAATTTTCTTGAAACTCTTCGCGTCAGATCCTTGGAAAATGCTGAATTTAAATACAAATTTTGGTGTTTAATCCACTTCTTGTTTTTGGGTGATGCTGTTTGTTTCCAAAAATAGGTTTCAGGAAGCCTCAAAAGCTGTAATTTAGTTGAAATCACGATATCGAGTTTTTTTGGGTGGATTGCAATACTTCCACTAGGATGGGTAAGTAGTATAGAAAACAATAATAAAAATGTATTATCTCGTATCAAGTTAATTTTGCTTACGACGTTTTCGCTTGCTTTAATTTTTATTTTACACCTCTACATTCAAACAAATCAATTTTGAAACATTCTGTAGCTCACAAAATCACTTTCTAAGTAACCCAAAATTGAAATATCGCCCTGCATAGTGTATTGTTTGGTGACCCGGACAGAATCCTGCAAATGTCTCTGGAGCCGCACTACAAGGCTCCTGGCAGAATCCTCTAAATGTGCACTGGAGGTGGTATAAATTCTGTAGAGAGGATAGAAGTTCTCTGTGGCAACATTAGCACCAAGCTCATGGGGCTTACAAGAGAATTTATCGGATACTTCTGGAATTCCGAGTCGTCATGAAGCTGGCAGCAATGGATTGTTGTAAACCTGGAACAGTACCAAACGACGCTTTCCAGCAATCCGCTAGCCCTTGTCACGGACAATTACACCTCCTCAGATTTCACCCTGATGTAGCAAAACGGGAGGCTGTTATGCCATCAGTTTAGGCTTCGCGCCAAAGCCGTCTTGGATCTGGAGACAATTTGGTCACCAGGTCGCGCGGTTTTCCACTTGTACACGTCTCTCAGACGTGCTGAGACTCTTGCATTTGTTCCGCAATGGGCTCTGTTTAATTTAATGCTATATCACAGCATGTTCATCTTAGCCAGGAAACAAGAAACCGACCACAAAGCTGTGGCACTCGACTGGGGCGGTTGTCGATTACTCACAATGCTGGGCTGTGTTTCAAGTTTCGAAACCTGTATGTCGTAAGTTAAAACAGAAACTACACGCAAAATTTACCGTAGAAAAAAGAAAGGGGGGGCAAATAACATACACGGGAGCGACAGTGAAAATCCTTAGAAAATCAAACAAAAAAATTTAATGATTTTATTCTTTACAAAATATTTCCCTTTAATATAATACAATCGATGAAACCAATTCTTTTTACTTTCTCTACTACGTATGGTAATTAGGGGAAGTATTGTATTCCACCCAAAAATTCGATACCGAGATTTCACCGGAAATACGTTTTGAGACCCCCTGAATCCAAAAAAAGCATTTTTGGAAACATGTCCGTGTGTGTGTCTGTGAACAGCATAACTCAGAAACGAACAGTAGGATAAACACCAAACTTGTATTTAGGTTCAGTATCTTTCAGAGATGCGATCCGAAGGTTTTCAAGAAAATCCCCCACCCCAGATTACCCTTTACATGGAACATTTTTCGAAAATTTTAATTTTCTCAAAAATGGCTCTAACGATTTTGGTTAAAATAGCATATGTTTAAGATATTTTCATGACAAATGAAATGTATATCTCGAATTTTCTGGGAATGTCTCCAAAAGTATTATTCATTGTGAACGACTTTTGCATAACTGGTAAAACATAAGAGATAAACAAAATTTTAATGCACAAAAAATGTAGATCGTGTTAAAATACACAATTTATGTCATATACAGTTTTGTTGTTGAGTGAACCATTTTCGAGATATTCCTTGTTATTCCCTTAAATTTTCCAATACTTATACTTTTTCTCAAATTCGTTATTAAATTTTTTACTTTCTCTACTACGTATAGGAAGTAAGGGAAGTATTGTATTCCACCCAAAAGTTCGATACTGAGATTTCACCGGAAATACATGTTTTTAAACCCATTGAATCCAAAAAGAAGCATTTTTAGAAACATGTACGTCTGTGTGTGTGTGTCTGTGTGTCTGTGAACAGCATAACTCAGAAACGAACAGTCGGATAAACACCAAACTTGGTATTTAGGTTCAAGTAAATCCCCCCACCCCAGATTACCCTTTCATGGAACATTTTTCGAAAATTTTGATTTTCTCAAAAATGACTAACGATTTTGATTAAAACGTCATATGTTTAAGATATTTTCAGGACAAATAAAATGTATATCTCGAATTTTCTGGAAATGTCTCCAAAAGTATTCTTCATTGTGAACGACTTTTGCATAACTGGTAAACCATAAGAGATAGGTAAAGTGTTACTACATAAAAATGTAATTCGCGTTAAAATACACAATTTATGTCATATACATTTTTGTTGTAGAGTGAACCATTTTCGAGATATTGCTTGTTATTCCCTTAAATTTTCCAATACTTATACTTTTTCTCAAATTCGTTATTAATTTTTTTATGTTCTGGACATGCAAAGAGAATGGAATGCGCCACATAGCAAACAGCTCTTGAAATATTTGACTATCGCTTATAACCTACTATATTCCTTTTGCATCTTTAAGAAAATTAGCAATAAGATTGACATCTCGATATCTCAATTAACATGAAGCATATGGAGAATAAGGGTTTGTAAAAATAGTTTGCACAAGAGTAGAGAAAGTCATGTGAGTGTAACACATCAGATTTTTTTGTCCTGGTAATGCAAAGAAAATGGAATACTCCACATAGCAACCAGCTCTTAAAATATTTGACTATAGCTTAAAGCCTACCAATTCCCCTTGCATCTGCAAGAAAATTAGCAATAAGATTAACATCTCGATATCTGGATTAACATGAAGCATATGGAGAATAAGTGTTTGTAAAACTAGTTTGTACAAGAATAGAGAAAGTCATGTGAGTGTAACATATCAGACTTTTTTTTTAATTTGGTATTCTGCCTGCAACTGGAAAAGCCATAATCTCCCAGGAGATGGGACGATACGCGCACCGCAACCTTCTGGCTGGACGTTTGTCCCATCGCTGGTAACAACACTACCCCAAGCGAATGTAAGATCCTTTCAAATTATTTAAAATCGTTGTTTGTTTCGATATATTATATAAGTAACTCCCAAGCTTCTGCCAACTTAAGGTGAAACAGAAGTAGGATCGATTTACACTGAGGTAGCCTAACGTAGCAGTGTTTTCGTGAATATTTGGCAACTATAGGAAAATCTAATTCTCAGAAATGGTAACATTAGGCTCAGAGAAGGAAATTAACGTATTAAAAGTTTCTGTTTTCACACATATGTCTAGCGTTTCACCAGAGAGTAACTTTAATATTTATTTTTAAAAGGCAAATGTCGAGTAACTCACATATATTTGAACTCCTAATTTATACACTTATTTCATCAATCGTTTCTGTAGATTTGAGATTATATAGGAATATTAAAACTAAAGACGTCATTACCAACGTAATCAAGACACCGATAGATTAGCTTTCTGCAGAGTGTTCATAGTTGCACGGATACAGCTCATTCACCTGTAGATGCCAAAATGCTTATTTTAATGTGGTCATAAAAGAGTAATGGAAACAACATACCGAAATGACACTTTTGAGAATCCCCAGTAGGTCGTTCATCATAATTAATTTTTTTAAATTATTAAAAGAAAGTCCTTTTTACAGAATATGTTCAAGCATATATTCGGATGAAATATTCTTGTATATAAAAGGTTTAAAATAGCTTAGACTCCGCATTTCTCTGAAACCAAGAGTATTATTCTTTACGACTTATATTGTTTATGCTGTCACTTGCAGAAGATTGCAGAAAATAAAGAGTGCGATGTAATTGAAAACTCTTTTTGTTTGCGTGCTGAGAACAACCATGTTTAGCAATAAATTTACAGAGCAATGTAAAGGTTATATTTAACCTCATACAGCCTTTTCTCCGTGTGTGGAATAAAACCCTCTTTGAAATCCGTTGCAAAAACCACCTGTGTCGACGCATATCTGCAAGATTTCCCCAGAGAGATGCCGTTTTCGTCTCTTGGAATTAGTCATAATACGTTGGGAAAATCTTTTCTCTGCAGTTATATATCTCTTGGATTGTTACCATTTGTTCAGCCTTGGCCTGGAAAAGCCTACGTTTTATCATCGAAGAGAGCGATCCATTCAATATTTTAACACAAGTGACAGGTCGGGTCGATTTGATATATATCTCCAGAATCATCCTCTCAGGATTTTACAGTAATATTCGAAAGCAAGACATTTTCGTGTGGCAGCTAGCGCGTTATCCACACACAATTTGTACCACGTATACTACCTTCTTAAACAATAACAAAAAGTTAGTGTGATGAATAACGTAGGTAATTAATTTTAAACCATAAATCTAATTTCATTATTACATTATTTAGTAACTAACACCCGGATCAAACAACTCTGAGAGCAATATGTTATCGTCATCAAATGAACAACATAGAGCATCCAAAATGGTGGGCGGTGGGGTTGCAACGCGAATTATCAAAAGTTGGCTTAAATGATATCTGGCAAAGGTGTAATGAAAATACACACAGTGCCGTGAAAAAGGTCAAAAGACGACTGTGCGATATAAACAGGCAGAAAATAGAATCTGAATGTAGACAAAGATCAACATTGGAGCTACAAAATCAAATAAAAACTAGGTGGAGTAAGGAAACATCTATTTTGATATTGAGTATAAAACAGAGGACTGGAATAGCATGGCTTAGGTTGGGAGGGTGGAAAGCTCGCGAGATTGTTGATGATGATGGCAGAAGGATTTGCCCATTATGCGGGGAACAAGAAGACTGGACGCATATTTCGGCAGCATGCGTGCAGACGGAGGGTATTAGGAAAAAAATATTACCGGAAGTATTTTTGGCTTCCAATAGACGGAGGGCAGCATGCTGGGACTTGATTCTAAACAGCCAAAACTGGCCAAGCTTGAGCAAATACTTAATGGAAGTACGTGTACTAAGAGATAAGGTGTTTATGTAAATTCTCTTCAAACATACGTGGTGCGTGAGTACTTGTGTGCGACTGTGTGTGTGTGTGTGTGTGTGTGTGTTTGAGTGTGTGATTCAGAGTGTTTTTTCAATTTTATATGTATGTATATAGTGTGATGGTTATAAAAAATAGTTGTTTTCTGGTCGATACTGCAAGTCACGTATACAGTCCAGGTATTTTTCTAGAGAGCATGTACGGTCTTATGACCCATGTGACTGTGTTATGCAATTAATGTAATACTAAATACTTAATAAATACCACTACTACTATTACTACTACTACTACTAATACTATTACTACTATTACTACTACTACTACTACTACTATTACTACTACTACTACTACTACTACTACTACTACTACTACTACTACTACTACTACTACTACTACTACTACTACTACTACTACTACTACTACTACTACTACTACTACTACAACTAACACCCGACCGAGCAAGTTGGCTTTGTGTATCTGTGAGGCTTGCATTCGGGAGGTCTCGGGTTCCATTTCCATCGACCTGAGCTTGATTTTTGCGTGGTTTTTCCTTTTTTGGTAGGTGAATGCTGGAATGGTGTTGTGGTTGTGTGATGCGCCCTTTACATGGAACATTTTTCGAAAATTTTAATTTTCTCAAAAATGGCTCTAATGATTTTGTTTAAAATAGCATATGTTTAAGATATTTTTATGACAAATAAAATGTATATCTTGAATTTCCTGGGAATGTCTCCAAAAGTATTCTTCATTGTGAACGACTTTTGCATAACTGGTAAACCATAAGAGATAGACAAAATGTTACTACACAAAAAGTGCAGATCGCGTTAAAATACACAATTTATGTCATATACTTTTTTTTTGTTGAGTGAACCATTTTCGAGATATACTTGTTATTCCCTTAAATTTTTCAATACTTATTATCTCAAATGGGAATTCGTTATTTATTTTTTTGTCTTTGATATGCAAAGAGTATTAATCTGTGGGAAAGGGAATGGTGCTGCACCTAGCAACCAGCTATTAAGAGATATGTATGTGCTTAAAGGCTACTGTTTTTTATATTGCCCTTGTAAATATATATTCCCCTTACATCTACAAGAAAATTAGCAATAAGATAGACTCTGCAAATGTTTATCTCGATTAACATGAAGTAGATGGAGAATAAGCGTTTGTATAAATAGTTTGTACAAGAGTAGAGAAAGTCATGTGAGTGTAACACATCAGATTTTTTTGTATCTATAACGAATTGCGTAATGTAGGTATTTCTGCAAAGGTTTATTCGGATTAAAATGCAGTGGATAGAAAAATAACGTTTAATGAGAATAGTTTGTATGCCCACTAATAAAGATAGAGGGTAGAGAAAGTCATGCGAATGTGTCCCATCAGATTTTTTTAAGTAGTGTTTAACAACTGCTCTTACCATATACAGCAGCACAGTCAGTGGACACTGATGATACATGAAATGAAGTTATAATTGGGAAAGGAAATATTCGGAGGAAAACGTCCAGGCCTAAGTTTAGGGCATTTGCGAGCTATGAAGAGAGGAAAATCTGGGAATACTCTCAGACCTGGCGGGATTTGAACCGCAGACTTTCCGTTCACGAGTTCATGTCTTAACGGTCCCGGTCACTGTGTCGGTTGTAAGTACTTAGTGATCATACTATAGTATGATACTAAGGATGATGATGGTGATAATGCTTATGATAATAATAATAATAAGAAGAAGAAAATAGTATAAAATAGGAAATAAATATAACTGCCTTGATATTCAAGCTTGCTTGAAAGGGAACAAGATAACGTTCAGAAATTCTAACTAGAAGTGTTTACATCGAATCTACTAAAGGTACCCAAATTGAGTTTTTCTCTCAACGATGCACGCCAGCAACAGGACCAGCTTAGAAAATGAAGTTTAAAAGGTCCCATTGTACACAGTAATTGGTTTTTCATTTAAACTGACTTTCAAGCTTTGGTTGACCATAGAAAATAGAGCTGTCAGTACCGACAGATCAGCCGTTTAGTACAACAATGCATGTTTACTCAGGAAGTTTTTTATTCCTTGTTTGCATTTAAGTTTTCCAGTTACTGTGGTCTGAGGCATAAGCTCATTCCATTCTGTGAATGATTTTGTTTTACTGAAAAGAATATAGTTAAATATGATAAATTTGTGCATAGTACTAACTCGTAACCAGATAACTGGTTGACGTGCATAAAGAACTACCAAGAATCAAAAAGGTATTCCGAAAAATGTACTTGTGCTTAGAACGATTGAACCGAATACTGCGAAGATTTATAGATTATGCTGTGGAGATTTGTATGAATCATACATTAGCTTACTCTTAGAGGATAGTCTAAAGAGAGGTGTACAGCATCGGCAGAATATCTTATATATATGTATATATATACTTATATATCTATAATTAAATTCCATTAGTCGTGTTTTGTTTGGAGGACGTTATGATGGTCATTTTAGGGTCAATTTAATTCTTTTTAATGGGACCTACATCTTTTGTGATCCTAAAATGACCATCATAACGCCATATACAGGGTGAATCACCTAAAACTTACACCGCAGATATTTCGGAAATGGAAAGTGCTATTGATATGCAGTTTTCACAGCATTGATTGGTAGTCAGGGGCTCGTACATTTAGCCTATAAACAGATTTTAATAATACTGAAAAGGTGTATTTTTTGAGCAAACATACAATTTTTTAAATGGAACAATGCCTAGTTACATCAACAGAATAAAGATAGGGTAAATTAGAATGTCAATGGCGTTTGTTGCAAGATTATAGTGCAAGTGGTTTACGAGAAATCTTATTTTGAATCTTTTACGCACCGACACTTGTACAACCTGTGGTAGCACAAACTAAAGAAAACCAAAAGGGAATTACAATACTTATGTGTAGTACTACAAGTAAAGAAAACATAGCTCTTCAAAGGTTGTGTTCAAAATGACCACCGGCAGCTTCAATACACGCTTCCAGTCTGCTATGGAAAGATTTCCGCATTTCAGTGGAAATTTCAGAGCAGGCAGCAGCGATACGACGTTTCATATCATCTGGTGTAGTAGGTACATCCTTGTAGACAGTGTCTTTCAGCCTTCCCCACAGAAAAAATCTAAAGGGGTCAGATCCAGTGAACGGGCCGGCCATGGTACAGGTCCTCTTTGTCCAATCCAACGATTTGGAAACAATCCGTTAAGACAAGCTGTAGCACTTCGTGCACTATGGGCTGGACAGCCATCACGTTGGTACCTCAGGTTCCTCCTAGTCTGAAAAGGAACGTCTTATAGCATCTGTGGCAGATGGTCTGTCAGGAGGCTGAGGTACTTGTGCGAGTTCATTGTTACTTCTAAGATCAAAGGGCCTATGAGCTGATGGTTCACTATCCCACACCACACGTTTAAACTCCATGGACGCTGACGTTCCACCTGACGAAGCCAACGGGGATTGTCAACAGACCAATAGTACATGTTTCTGCGGTTTACCTGGCCATGATTAGTAAATGCCTCATCACTAAACAAGATATATGATGAATCTGGAGTATCATGTGTTAATGCCCATGTACAAAAGTTAACACGATTCTCAAAATCATTTCCATGCAGCTCTTGATTGAGAGAGTTGTGATAGGGATGGAACCTATGTCGATGGAGATAACGCAGTACCCTTTCCTGACTTATGCCACTTCCACGTGCGATTGTGCGGGAATAATTTGCGGATCTACTGCAACGGCAGCCAAAACATTAATTTCTGCCTCTTCTCCAGTCACTTGTTTGTTTCCGTTACGTTTTGTAGGTTTACAGTACCACTTTCATGTAGTTGGTTGAAGAGGATGATAAATAATTGACGAGATGGTTAACATCTATTGGGATACGTTTTCGCATACACCATACAGGAACGACCTGCATTCTTCCTACACCCTCCATACACCATGAGCATGTCGGCTTTTTCTGCGTTAGTAAACCCCATCTTCTACTCACGACGTACTGCTTGAACTGTCACAAACTAACGGCCAGAAAGTCGCAATGCAATCAATGAACAGAAAACACAATGCCAACAAACATAACATCATACCTAGCAACTAAGCTGGTTGAATGGGACAAACATTTGTCGTGGTGGAAAGTTTTTAAAATACGATTTCTCGTAAACCAATTGCACTAGAATCCTGCAACGAAGACCCTACCTTTATTCTGTTGATGTAACTAGGCATTATTCCATTTAGAAATGGTATGTATGCTCAAAAAATACACTTTCTCAGTATTATTAAAATCTGTTCATAGGCTAAATGTACGAGCCCCTGACTACCAATCAATGCTGTGAAAACTGCACATCCATAGCACTTTCCATTTCCGAAATTATTTGCGATGCAAGTTTAAAGTGATTCACCCTGTATGTATACCGCGTGAGTCTTCTCATCCTGCGGATTGGTGACTAGGCAACCTTGCATTTTACAACGATGCGAAATGCAGATGCTGACACTGCATTCACCAGCCCACTGTTTAGGGCTACAGTGGTGGTGGTTCTTAACGTGCTCTAGTAGCGCAATGGTTAACATGCTGGAAAGTCATGGTGAAGGTTGGAAGTTCACGCCTACGAGTAAATGAGTTTTTTGTTCATTTCTTGCATTTATTTATGATGTTCATAAAGCATATTCTAACAAGTAATAATGAAGTAAACAAACAAGTTTTAATGAAACTCACATAATTAAATTAATTAAGTGAAACGGCACTTCCATGCCAAACTATCACTTCTTCTTAAATTTACTAAACATAAACAGTACCTTTAAGGGGCAGTATTTGAATTTGAGACCTTCGCCACTGAAGGCCAACGTGCACACTGTTGTGCTACGAGTGCAAGTAACTGCACGTACAGCGGTACAAAGCAGTCATTTGGGCCGAAATTGTTACGACGCGACGCAGTTGACTGTTTACAGCATAGCCTGTACAGCGCCGGGACAGCATAACTTCTCAATCCGCAAGCCAAGAGGGCTCACCCGGTATATAATGATACAATTTTATGAAAGTATATATTTAACGATATCGTAACGCATTTATACTTTTTATTTCGTTGTGATGAATATACCAGCCGCCCTTGTGTTTCCGTAACTATGCAAGCCTTCGGAGTATAGTCTTACCTGAAAACATCCTGTTTGTCAAAAATATGGGTTCCACCAAAGTTAGGCTTCCTATGACATGCTTATTCGTTCCTCTCCCCAGTATTAATTGTTAAATTGTGCACAAATGCAAATTGGCTGCAGAAAGCCTTGTAAAATCCGGTAGTTTGTCGCAAATCTGAAAGCAGGACAGTACAGAAATGCTCGGTTTTGAACATAGTACCAACACGCTCCATTTGTTGAATGGGATTATTCCTGGGCTCAAAGGGCGACGCTTCAAGCTCGTAATGTGATAAGCTTGTTTTGAAAATATACTTATCCAGTATTAATGCTGTATCACCTGAGCTGAAGAGATTAAAGAGGATATTTGCATAATTTTCATCAGTTAGTTATTGAAGTATCCGGTGCGCGTAGAATAGTTGTGATTCATTTAATGTTTTTTTACTTTCTCTACTACGTATACTAAGTAGGGGAAGTATTGTATTCCACCCAAAAATTCGATACCGAGATTTCAACGGAAATATATGTTTTGAGACCCCCTGAATCCAAAAAAAGCATTTTTGGAAACATGACCGTGTGTGTGTCTATCTGTGTGTCTGAACAGCATAACTCAGAAACGAACAGTCGGATAAACACCAAACTTGCTATTTAGGTACAGTATCTTCCAAAGATGGGACACGAAGGTTTTCAAGAAAATCCCCCCATCGCAGATTACCCTTTACATGGAACATTTTTCGAAAATTTTGATTTTCTCAAAAATGGCTCTAACGATTTTGATTAAAATATGATACGTTTAAGATATTTTCATGACAAATGAAATGTATATGTCGAATTTTCTGGGAATGTCTCCAAAAGTATTCTTCATTGTGAACGACTTTTGCATAACTGGTAAACCATAAGAGATAGACAGCATTTTACTACACAAAAAATGTAGATCGCGTTAAAATACACAATTTATGTCATATACATTTTTTTGAGTCAACCATTTTCAAGATATTGCTTGCTATTCCCTTAAATTTTCCAATACTTATACTTTTTCTCAAATGGGAATTCGTTATTCATTCTTTTGTCCTGGTAATGCAAAGAGAATGGAATACTGCACATAGCAACCAGCTCTTAAAATATTTGACTATCGCTTAAAGCCTACCAATTCCCCTTGCATCTACAATAAAATTAGCAATAAGATTAACATCTCGATATCTCGATTAACATGAAGCATATGGAGAATAAGCGTTTGTAAAAATAGTTTGTACAAGAGTGGAGAAAGTCATGTGAGCGCAGCTCATCAGATTTTTTCTCAAATACGCGTAGGAGTACACCGCAAATATTAGTAACACTTCTTTCGGATTCGCCTAAAAACACTTAATAGAATATGTATGAAAAAATGTCACATACCAAGCTGAAGCTAAAAAATAAAAAGGGTAAAAAATGTGAAGATGCTCTAAATTTTCAGCTCTTCAGATCAATGAGGGATTGGCCATTTAACCGCTGATTGTGGGTTACTTATAGCCTCAAAGCTAGGCAGATTTTAAAATTTATTCTAGCTCTTTTAGACGAATTAGGATGTTGCATCGTAACTTTGCTTGTAGCCATGTTATAACTTTTTATTACAGTTTTAAGTCTAATTAGACATTTGAATTTTATTAATCAAATGTTACAACTTTTATTACAATTTGCAATGATTCCGCTGTTTGACTGAGTTAGGGAACCCCGGCCAAACGAAAAGGGAAGCCCTAACGAGTGCCGTAGGGGAAAACAAAAGGAAACCAGAACTCTCAAAAATATACTACTATTGATAAGTTTGTTTTTGGGTACTTTAATGATAATAATAAACAAACATTAATAACCAGAACCGTAAAGCAACCATAAAAGAATAACTGTAAAACAAAAATGGCTTAAAGAGTAAAGCAACCAAAACCAATTGAGCAGAGCAGTAAAGGCAAGTTTTAAATACAGCAAAATTAAGTAAATCCAAAAATTCAACAAACCAAATCAATTTAGAAAGATTATAAAACAAGGCCACTATAAACATCAGACCAAAAAAATTTAATTATGTTTAGCTAGTCAAAGACTAGCTAAGAATGTTGAACAAGACCGAAACAGACTTTAATGAAATTCAGGAAACCGAGAGCTTCAAAGTCCAGCTAAGCTAGATGTAGATCGCTTTACAACCCAACCGTTTTCAGTTACAAAGTTCAGCATAAATGGGTTCAGCATAACTGGGTTTTAACTGCAATTACTGCTCTCATAATTTACACAACAGAATATCTGTAATTTTGAATTAACTATGCATTTTCAAAGTGCCCAAAATATGTAAAGCCCTACTCACAAATTTCTACTTAAATTGCTTCTTGCCCTCCATTTATCAAACTATGCAATTTCAGACGACAAATGCCAAAAGCTTTTCTCACAAATTTCACACTACTGATGCTTTTTACCTTCATGAATCAAAATATGCATTTTCAAATTGCACAACTGTGTAAAGCTCTTATCACAAATTTTAAACTAACTATACACTGAAAATCACGTACTGAAAATATAACTCAACTGGAAAAGAAACAAAACACACTAAACCTATGAACAACTCCAAGAGCCAGTCACTTTACGAACTCTTATTTTCAAACACACATAACGTTTTCCGCCCCAAAATTCACTCACCATTACCAGGACATAAAACTGATAATAAAGCCTACCTTTACATAAGGTCGATCCACCGAAAATCACAAAGACGTTCCTTAAAAATTCATTACAAAAACTTCCACAATCCGCATCAGTAGTTACCGGGCAGAGAGCTATCCCTGCAAAGCGGACAGAAATCCACCACTCAGCGCGTACGGCCAAAGCACATGCCACGTCAGCAACCCACAGAGGAAAAAAAAAGAGAGCACCAAAGAGAGCGTTAAGCAAAGGGGACAAGCAACGTAAAGTGACTGGCTGGATGTATAATACAGATACAAAACATAAAAAGAACACATAACAGCACAAATTTTAAGTTTGTATTAGAGATTTCAATTTTATCAAACAAATAGCACATGCTAAATCAGGTATACATGCTGTAGTTTATGTCAGAATTAGAATATTAATTTAAAATTTCCTGTCCTGACTGTTCCACAGCCATTTTGAGTATAGTTTTTTGTCATTTTCTGGTCGCAGCCTATTTTATTATGAAATCGACCAGTAAACTGTTGCAACTGTAATGCTTTTGAAATGGACTTCACTCCAGTGTCATTTGTGACCCTTAAATAGCTTTTCCACTGTGTGGAGCCTTGAACTACAAACGAGCTGCAAAGGCTTATTTTATTTTTAAACCTTTATGCTTAACACGTTTCATGGAGTCAGCCATATCCGGAGATGAATGAAATGGGTAAAATGCTGCTTGGGAGCTTGGGGTCCATAGAACTTAGTTATCCAACATTCATCTTTCAGGATTAGGTAGAGTCCCAGGTAAACCTTATCCGTGTAACTCACCCTAACCGAGATTCGAACTCGGACTTCTTTAATGTACGAGAGACACGCTTTCTACACACCACGGAGTGGGCAGTACACTTCTATGTTTTCATGATAAAAATGAAATTAAATCAAAGCAATCAATTTAACTTAATAACCAGTATATAAGCCTTCCGCATCTAATAATGCCCTCATTCTTCGGAAACTTTATTTTGAAAACATAGATGATTAGTTTATGACTTTGTCTTGCCGAGTGTGATGGCTCAGGCGGTGTCGTCTGGGGCCCGCATTCGAGAGTCGTGGGTTCGATTCCCGTGGCCAGCCTTCCTGACCCATGGGTTTTTTCGGGGTTTCCCCGGGTCGCCAAGCGAATGCGGGGAATCCCCCGAATTTCCTGCCCCTCCATTTCATCTCCATTCCAATTTCGCTTCACCTTTCATCTGCTTGGTTTGTTTCAGGGTTAAAGTGTCGGCGGGAGTTCTCGGCGTGTGCATGGCAGGCGAAAAGAATGCTCTGAGTAAACCTTCGTCTCCGGGTATCGGGTCCCCCAGGAGATGTATAAGCCTACAGGGGGAGGGGAGTCGACTGCACCAGCCACCACCCCGGGCGTTCAAAGCCTGTAAATGGTAGGGACCCTGCCCTCTACCTTTCGTTCTTCCTAATCCGGCCGCCCTGTTGTCTCATCTCACCTCACCACTCCCTCCCGGGTGTGCCCCGTCAGGGACCTAGGTACAAAAGATTTGCGTAAGTCGAAGTGCTAAGGCTCCTCCGCTTCTAAGCCTATCCTATCCTATTAGTTTACGACTTTGCCTTTAATTAAAATAGATATACCTTGTAATTAAAATACAGGGTTACTCAAAAAGAAGGAACAGATTTTAAATATTTATTTCTAATGAACGACAATAGATGGCGACACATGCGATACATCACTGAATACAGGAAAGTTCAAAATTTTATTTTATGTGTTCAAGATGAGCATCATTTGTTATGCTTTTCCGTTTGCATACGCAACCATCTGCTACGAATTTATTGCATCAATTGCAAATTGTTTATGACGAGCTGGCTCTTTGTTGAACTTACAACGAAATACACGCTGCAATGAAACATTGGATTCATTCTTTGCATACTGCAGCACACAAAACCACTTTTCCTGTGGCGTTGCCATTTTCTCGTAAACAAACACAGCGCCGCTGTAGGCACTGAAGGAACTAATAGGTGGGGGCTTAAACTTTGAACGTTTCTGTATTTAATGATGTGTCGTATGTGTTGCTATATATTGTCGTTCATTATAAATAAATATTTAAAATCTCCTTCTTCTTTTTGAACAACCCTGCATATAGTATTGCTGAATATTAAACATAAAGTCTAAGTATTGCAAAAGATTGAAGATAAGAAGGATTATTCTGGTGTGGTTCTAATTAATAAACACTTGTATATGGATTCCATCCGACAGGGTATGCCGGGGGTTCGGTGGCTTGTAGGAAAGATCGGAGGCGCCGGATGCATCCAATCCGAAAACGTTAGGGACCCCGTTCCTTCTTGTGCCGTCAGCATCTGTATCTGATCGCCCTTCGTGTCTCTCCCTAGGATCACGTTGGAAACAAAAAGGGGCGTTACGGCCTATTTGCGGTGCTCTGTCCTGGTTTCGGGGGCCCCTCCGTGATATGTAACTTTATCTTTTACACACTTGTATGTTATAGGTCAATCATGAGAATGTATTGACAGAATAATCTGCATTTTTCTGTTTATCGCATCAGAGAATTCATCGATATTTATCGAATCGGTTTCGCTTTTCTGGTTGTTGCTCATTTTGTTGTCTTAGGGTGTGCGTACATGCGCATGAAAATCACTTCATATAGATTTATGATTGAAATATTTATATAATGAAATTAGACCGACTTTTGCGTATTAACATTGATCTAAACAAAACCGTAAATTTAACCACAGCGTGAAACTTCAGGACACAAATGCTCAGTTGCTTCCTTGTTTATGAGACACGCAAAGATGAAACCCAGCCCAACCACAAGGAAGGATGCTAAAGCACAAGGCGAAGCAAGAAAGAAAAGGAAAGAAAAAAAATGAAACTTGGAAGTTAATTCCATTTTCCCTTTCTAGATATTTATCTTGGCACCGCGTCAAGCAGGAAGCATATCAAATATACAGCAACACGCTTGGGTTCCTGCCCCAGAATTCTTTCACTTAAAGAATGCATTATAGAAGGGATCTGGGATCGATAATTCACTTTAAAGGATTGCTTGGGTCATTTTTTTACAGCATCAAAAGAATAAGCTTCTTGTTTGATATTTATTTATTGTTCATTATTAAAAATATAGTATGCAGTTAATTAGGGTATTATAAAGATTATATAGAAATATACAAATTATGATTAGCACTGGGAGAGAAAGAACAGAAAGAATTAAAATAAACAAGGGAGTAAGACAAAGAAGAACTTTATCTCCCAGTTTTTTTACATGTGTACACATAGACATTGTAAGACAGTGGAAAATGAAAGTAAATTCAGGAACCGAATTATACCTAATGAAAGAAATCTTATATGCTATTTTTACATAACATTTAACACAACTTTCCTTACACTTTATTCTTACGAAGGTTTATTTTCCTTTCTACTTAATTTTAATCGAGATAAACCTTTCCATTTCGTTTTAAATAAAAAGTGCATTGTTATAGTCAAATGTTTAAGAACTGGTCGTTATATACTAGCCTTAAAATTCCATAATCTTGTAATGACATCGCGAGAAATAATGAAAATCGACAAGAGGTTATAGGAATGATTAGGTATTAAAGAATTTAAAAACTTTAATAACGGATATCTCAGAAATGGCTGATGCCACATAAACATTTATTGCAAATAAATCGTGTTTTTAAAGAGATCTACATTTTTGTGAAGTAGGCTTTCGTCAGTCCCTTAACGTTTACCAGTTATACAAAATTCCTTCCGAATGAAGAGGACTTTATAGGCTACTCTCAGAAAATTCAAGTTATACATTTTATTTATCATGTAAGTATCTTTAATATGCGGTATTTTAATCAAAATCGTTAGTCACTTTTTAGAAAATGAAAAAGTTCTAAAAATGTTCCATGTAAACGTCAGTTTGGGTTGGAGGGATTTTTTTTTAAATCTTCGTGTCGCACCTTTGGAAGGTACTGAACTTAAATATTACGTTTGGTATTTGTACAGGTGTAAATATTTGCAATGTAGTATTGTTCTTTACGCAATTACATAGTATTTCTACGTATTGTGGGCCATGAAATCGGATTACGATTAAGGAATACAATGGAAATAACACTAATTGATAGGTTAGCTACACTATATATTATCGTATTAATGCATTATTATACTTTGGAAATCTGCGTGGCATTTCTTCATATGCTCACCTCTTCATCCTGAGACAATCCATGAAACCTACAAAGTACAGACATGTTCAGCTTTCGTACGAGCATAACCTAATCAGCTAGTGTACGACATGCCTTTTCTAGGTAGCCGTTTTTGTTGACTTTTCGCTTTAAACCATGTTGCAGATTTCGTGACGCACTGTAAATCCTCGTATTTTATTGGTCAAAGCCATCAAATCATTGTCAAATCTTTGATCGTTTAGAGCAGAGGTGGCGAAAATGTGACTCGCGAGTTATTTTGACTCGTAGGCGCCGTTCCCTCTCTGCAACCGTCCCTTTGTTTTTCACATGCTGTTGAGTGATGCAGTGCGTGTTGCATATTTGGTGACTTGCGGAAAGGAAGTCGTTTTCGCCACCCTTGGTTTAGAGAAACTGTGGCGAAAACGCCTGCCTTACGCGAGTCAACAAATATGCAACACGCACTACACCACTCAGCAGCACATGGAAAACAAATGAATAGACGGCTAGAAAAGAAGTTGCGCCTGGGAGTCACAGTGCCTCGCGAGTCGCGCTTTTGCCACCACTGGTTTAGAGATGTCCTCATTTGATTTCAGGACTTTCAAAGACTTTAAATGTATTGGAAGCAACTTGACAAGAAAAGTGGTGAAGTTATAACAACTCTTGTAAAACATTAAGGCCCGGTTTCACAATACAAGCTTAAACTTCAAATCATTTAACATTAATTAATACTAATTATTTAAAAACCAATATTATTTATTTAATTTTACTGTATGTAAAAGCTACAGCTGAGTTTTACAGTACGTAGTTCAAGCGCTAAGCCGAGATTATACAGGAATCGACTTAAACCGTACTGAACTGCGGTTTAAGTTAAGGAGTCGCCATGTTATCTGAGGACGACGATTTTAGTGACGAGGAAATGCAAATTATTTTAAACCATATCCACAACAGAAGACGGCCTAAAGTGTTTAGAATGCGTCCAAATCATTTCCACATATGGAATGACCGAGAATTCGGTTAAGTAAACAGTCTGCGATGATGGTACTAGAGATTATTGATGATGCAGTTAAACGTAAAACAGACTGGTAAGTAAAACTTAATATTAAATTTATTCTTACACCTTTATAGTATACTTTATCGCTCATAAGGTATTATTATTATTTTATATTTCAGAAACAAAGCCCTCTCGTCAGAAGCAATGCTGTTTTTGGCGTTGAGGTTACATGCAAGTGGAAGCATTCTAATTGCAGATTTTTCCGGTGTCTCAAAATCTACAGCATGCAGTGTTGTGAAAATTGTTTCACATCCATCAATTTGGACACCAATTAATTCCTTTATTTCCTCGTCGATTGGCGTAATTAACGATGGCACAGCTGGACCTCTACCTGTACCCCGAATAGCACATTTCTCGTCGGCGTATTTCTTTTTTGTAACTTTTTTGTAACTTTGTAATATTTCTTCTTCAACACGGTAGCATCTCTGCATATTATTCCGCTCTTTGCATTGAATAACTTCGCAATTTCCCCCACGTTTGGTTCTTCCTGCTCCACAGTACCTTATCAGATTGCTTGCACTCTATTATGTGTTTATACTGCTTTACAATTTCTAACAGAATGCTAACTTCTTGAGAAGTGAAGTTAGCAGTACGTTTTGGCTCTGATGTTTCGGTCATTTTAATGTGTGTATCTTAATAACATATAAAACCTTACTTTCAGGAACAAATGATGGGAATTCGCTCAATGCGCATGCGCATGCGTTACCAACTTTCAAGTTCCGAGGAGTTGTTCAGCTCAGTAAAGCGAAACGTGGTTGCCCTATTGTGAAACTCACAAAGCTTTAACCAAAGCTTAAGTTTTGTTTAATCTGCGTCCGTAGCTTAGTAAAGGTTCGACTTAAGCCTGAACTGTGAAACCGGCCCTAAATGTAACAAAAATTTGATCATTTGCAAGGAACTTTAAAGCGTTTATTTCTGGGGAAATCTCGGTATCGAATGTTTAGGTGCAAAGAATTTATTGTACTTGCTACTTACAAGCTTTTGTAAAGCCACTTATACACGATCAAATCTTTATTTTCAATTCACGAGATTACAAGAGAAATTGTCAAATATTTTTTCAATATGTGACAAGATTAGACAAGACTGGCAAGATTTGACAATGTCATAAATGTGTATTCACAAGTTGTCTCTTTGCGAAACAAGCCTTTCGGAACACATTAATAATTTATCACGTGCAAAGTAATTTACTATTTGCACTTTTACCTATTATATCTAATGAAATCGATTACGATTATGGAATACAATGGAAATAACACCAACTGATAGATTAAGTACACTGTATAATATTACATTAATGTATATTTAGTTCGGAAATCTGCCTTGCAATTATTTCTTCACATGCTTTCATCTGCTTCATCTTGTGGTAATCCACGGAACCCTCAACGTACTGACATGGCCGACTTATGTATACCTAATCAGTTCGCATACAACATGCCTTAGCCGGGTAGCCATTTTTGTTTACTTTTCGCTTTCAGCCAAGTTGCAGATTTCGTAACGCACTGTAAATACTCACGTTTCATTGGCCAAAGCCATCAAATCTTTGATCATTTAGAGCATGACCTTATTTGGAAGGAATTTGACCAGAAATGTTGTGAAGTTGTGACAACTCTTGAAAAGTCTTCTAAAAATACAACAATTTGATCGTTAAGAATGGTTTGCAGAAAAGGGAGCAGATGATATGTAAATGTAGTACATCAGAGTGTTTTATGCCATGTTAGTGCCCAACAGTGCCATACTTATGAGTGTGAAATATACATTCGAAATACGTATACGTGAAATTTATTTGGAAAATGTCTCACATGTTAAAAGATCAATGGAATGTTGAACCTGTGCTAATCAGGACTAAGCACACGTATTAAAGCAAAGACGACATGAATCCGATTACGTGTCCAGCATTTATAACAAGGATCGGGCGATAGGAACAGTTAATATTCCCCAGGGCTGCTTATGTATCCAGTCTCACGTACTTAGTGAATTAAACTTGGGGTAGCTTATAGCTGCTTTACATCCACACTCGGAAGCTGCTTATGTCGGCTTCATCGCAGCAAATAATTTACAGCATTTATCACGTGGAAAACATTACAATATTGTACCTAGACATGCTCTCTCTCTCCACTTATCATGATTGAACCATAAAACATGACAGAGGCTCCACTGACAATACCATCGTCTCCATGGGAACAGTCCTCACCACTTCCCACTCTCACAGTATGGGTGAATCCATGCAAGAATGGACCCTGGGAGTATAGCATTCCATTACATTAAGACTATAAGTGCAATGAACTAAGAGGACACCTCGCACCTCGACCTAACACCCTCGGAGGAACGGGTAAGATAAAGAACCGCAGGTGGCTATGAGCCGCACTGCCGCCTGCCGACAGAGACGCGTAGAGGTCCGTAAGGACTTCAGGCTTGATCACCCGGTCACATAGGCGGGCTATTAGAGAACGATTGCGTCTCTGACATATTTATTGTTTGTGCAGCCTTATAAGTTGGAATTTCCTCTTTAATTTCATGTATATTTCATAACTGTAAGCACGATGTATTTTAAATCTTCTTCTACTTTAAGGTTAGGCTTTAAGTCTGTTCCGCCTCAAAGACTGTCTTCCCAGCGTAGTTTGGTAAAGAGTGTTGTTAATCTTTTTAAACCATTAGTTGTATAGTATAGTAAGTAGTGGAAGCATTGTATTCCATCCAAAAATTCGATACCGAGATTTCACCGGAAATACATGTTTGAGGCCTCCTGAATCCAAAAGAAGTATTTTTGAAAACATGTCTGGGTGTGTGTCTGTGAACAGCATAACTCAGAAACGAACAGTCGGATAAACACCAAACTTGGTATTTAGGTTCAGTATCTTCCAGAGATGCGACACGAAGGTTTTAAAGAAAATCCCCCCACCCCAGATTACCCTTTACATGGAACATTTTTCGAAAATTTTAATTTTCTCAAAAATGGCTCTAACGATTTTGATTAAAATATCATATGTTTAAGATATTTTCATGACAAATGAAATGTATATCTCGAATTTTCTGGGAATGTCTCCAAAAGTATTCTTCATTGTGAACGACGTTTGCATAACTGGTAAACCATAAGAGATATACATTTTACTACACAAAAAATGTAGATTGCCTTAAAATACACAATTTATGTCATATACATTTTTGTTGTTGAGTGAACCATTTTGGAGATATTGCTTCTCATTCCCTTAGATTTTCTCAAATTCGTTATTCATTTTTTTGTCCTGATAATGCAAAGAGAATGGAATACTCCACATAGCAACCAGCTCTTAAAATATTTGACTATCGCTTAAAGCCTACCAATTCCCCTTGCATCTACAAGAAAATTTACAATAAGATGAACATATCGATTAACATGAAGCATATGGAGAATAACCGTTTGTAAAAATAGTTTGTACAAGAGTAGAGAAAGTCATGTGAGTGTAACACATCAGATTTTTTTTTCAATGGTTTCACGCCATTGTTGTTTTAAGGAATAAATTTTTTCTTGCAACTTGTAGATTTGCAATTCTTCTCTTATGTCAGTATTGCACATGTGATCTCTAGAGTTCAGGGTTTGTCTAATAAGTATCGGAACTGAAGTCATAAAAGTAGATTCATTGAAGGTATTATGTACATTCGGCTGATATCTTCAAAATACGAACCTCCTGGATCAGTACCCCGCTGCAAGCGCTTTTTCCTAGTTTTCATATGCTCCTTGGAAGTCGGCAACAACAAGGCTATTCAGGTTACTCCGTCGAAGCCACTTGGCCCGCCTTAGTCGTCTTGAAATGATGTGCGTAAAAATTCTTAGCATGGCTTCCTTCGGAAGGGAAGTAAAGCCGGTGGTCCCGTATCGTAGATTTACGGCGCGTAAAAGAACCTCAAACCTGATAAAGAGGCCTCTGAGCAAAGTTTGCGATTTTTCACGCCCAGTATAGAATGGGACGCTAAGGACCACAGCAGTTAAAGAGCGTCCATAAATAAAACTCAATTTAATTTTTTTGAAATGGTGTGCTTTCAGGTTTCTTATAATCCGAGGGAACAAACAGAAGTCTGGGGGAGGCATATCTGGACTGTAGGATGGTTAGGGCGGCATTGCCACTTTCTGTTTGCCCAAGGACTCCCTTACAACTAGCAACATGTGACCGAGCTAATCGTGGTGATGAAGGATTGAAAGCGACGGAGCCTAAGCAACGTTTTACATCGATGTTGGACGTTCACCGCGTTGTTCGTCTTCGTCTTCGACGTCTTCCCACCATTTTTAAAATGTTTATGCCACTTATAAGCAGCATTTTGGCGTAGCCATTTTAACCCTCACGAACCATATCAAACGTCTCCGCAGAGATTTGTTCAGTTTAATGCAAAATTTGAAGACACAGAGCTGCTCGACGGTTCACTGAATATTGACTCTCGACGTGCACCCTTTCACTACAGGCGCGATCGACAGCTTACCTTGCACCCCTATCATCGATGCGGCCCAAAGAGACCTCCCTCCACCTCTTTGCATTAGCCGGAAAAATTTAGTCCCTACACTTATTGAACAAATCCTATATGTCCCAGTATTCGTCTTAAAATCTCATCTCTGCAGACTCAATTTTCCTTTTTCTTGCTCACTTTAGGGTCCCATTCTCACTGCCATATTATGTCAAGCGGAACAGCTAGAACTTCACACAAAATATTACAATTGTTTCTATTCTTCTTTTGTTTTTCAAGGTTCTGTAAATAGTATTACACATATATTATTTAAATAATTTTTTATCTAAATCATGGTCATCATATGAAATTGCACATTCCAGATAATTAAATTTGTTAACCTGCTCAGTTACACTTCCATTTAGTTTTTAGTTTTTCCATTTAGTATTTGCTTCTAAAAGTTATTACTGTAGATATTTTTAAGTTATAATTTAATGTCATTTGTTGTAATTTATATAATGCTTAGGTAGACATTCGTAACTGGTTGTCAACAAATGAATTAGTACCTAAATTAAAACTATTTTAAAATGTTGATCGATTATGTTATTTTAAATATATTTTAATAGCGATACTGCACCTACCATATTGTACCATCAGTTTTGCACCACTCCTAGCTCCTGCAACCTTTGTAGTTTAGAGGTAAACTTTAACGCATCTTTTAGGGGACGTTTTGCTCTACAAATTGGTACTAATGTTAAACATAGCAGCCTTTTTTGTATCTAATCTAAATAAGAGTTTGTTTTCTCAATTTTTCTTTCAACAGCTTTTTCTATGAATGACATTTTATGGAATAAATGACCTGTTTTCTCAGAAATTCTTAAAGATAGCAAAATTACATTCAAGTATGAATAAAGCATCCTCTAAAATTTCCCTGTGATGGAACCAGGGAGAACTCGACCCACCTGAGGCGGCTTAGAGAAGGCTGACATTTTGCAGAGCCGAGAAGAACTTTCCAACGAGGAAGCATCTGCGCCAACTGTCCGACACCGACTGACACTGCACAGCCCTAAGCCTACCTGAAACTTGAAAGGGGAAGTGAAATGTAAGGAAATTCGTGATAGAAGGGAAACCATTCCAGCATTCGCCTTGCCAACCACGGAAGACCACGAAAAACCCATGATGAGAGTGGTGACCCTAGGAATCGAATTCAGGACCTTCCGAATGTTAGCCTAGCACCTTACTGCGGAGTGATTTCGCTCGATTCCACCTCATTTAGGGTTCCCAGAGCTGAAATTGCGTCAAAATTTTCAAAAAAAAATATAAAAATTATTTTTGTGTACAAAAATACTTGGAATCTTTAGCTTCAATTACATACGTGGCTTTTGCCCTCAGAGCCTTTTAATACTTAAACACGTAAGCATTTCAATATCCAAGAGCATACGGCCTAATGACCTGTATTTACTTCCAATGCCTTTTACTAGACTGATTTTTCTTACACTTTTGCGTATTAAAAATGTTCCATACATATAATTTGTAACCAATTCCACCCAAGTTTTAGCAGAAACTCAGAGAGAAGAAACTTAAAAAGCTGATATTAGATTTTTGCTGCACTTTTAAACTGCTCAAGATATGACAAAGTTAATTCAACCATTGAGTATAAATTGTTACAAAAGTTGCATGTGGATATTTTTTCTCACACATCCCCAAGAACGAAAAACATTCTTTATGCCATTTTGGGTATGAATTATTTTAATGATGTGTCAGTATTAGATGATGCATCATTTGCATCGTGATTAATTAGGGAATAAAAGTCTTCTTCCGCAAATGTCTTAGACTTAATGGTCTGTTACGGTCTCATTGACGAGTTTCGTGTCCAATGCTTCCTTCGACGGTCCAGAGATCTCTTTCCTGTTAGGCGACAACGAAGCATGGCTTAGGGAACGCATTCGTTGCAAATGATTCATCCAGTTATTCCGGTACTCTTGTGTGTAGTTGATGACTGGTTATAAGAGTAGTTCCTTCTCACATCATCATTTCGTTTATAATCCCACTTAGTGTACCCTGCTCTGCATCTCATGAACCTCATTTTAGTAGCAGTTGAATTGCTTATCTCTTGTCCGTAAAGTCCTTGCCTCGCTGCCATAGGAAAGTATAGATGTTGCTAATGTTTTGTATAAGCGGACTCTGTATCTCTCTGCACTAATGAAGGTTTCATTATTATGTTTATTATTCCCAAGCTTTTATTAACATTAGTAATTTTGTTTGAGATGTCTATTTCATCCACATGTGTTAATGTATATTCAAGACAGCTGAATGAGTTTTCTCCTTCCAATTTTTTGAATCTAAAAAAATACAGGGTATTTTCTATGAAAAACCATCAGTTTTGCTTTTTCTGTATTAATTTTCATATATACGGATGCCAATTTTGTTAATTATGTACTGAATATTATAATTCTTCCTCTGAAAGTGCCACTAATGTCATCATTTACAAAAAGTAACTGTCTAATTTCATATTCCTATTTAATTGTATATATATCCACGGGTTTGCTCTCTCTATTCTTTATCTTAAATTAAATTGAGTTTTGTTTATGGACGCTCTTTAACTATTATGGTCCTTAGCGTCCCATCCTATATTGGGAGTGAAAGACCGGTAATTTTGCTCAGAGGCCTCTTCATCAGGCTTGAGGTTCTTTTACGTGCCGTAAATCTACGACACGGAACCGCCGGCTTTACTTACCTTCCGAAGGAAGCCATGCTAAGGATTTTTACGCCCGAAAAAATCCATTACCCTCCGCCGGGTTTGAACCCGGGAACTAGAGGCTAGCACGGTCTATGCTTTATCTGATTCATATACATAAATAAAAATAGTGATAGAGGACATCCTTGTCTCATCCCTGTGTGGATATCCTGAGTGAATAAAACTAAACTTTTGTTCTCTCAAAAACTATTAAAGATGTATGCAAGAAATTCAAAACATACCTATGATGTGATAGAACGGCATGTGATAAAATTTTGAAAACATGTAGCGGTTCCTCCTTGGTAGGCTCCACTATGTTGATGATGATGGATGCTGTGTTACTTATCTGTAGGTCGTCTTGATGCCCGTACTCTTGTGATGTATCTTAAGGTTTTCGTAGATTGGAATCTGATATCGTGTATCTGTATTATTGTGTGTGTTAGTATGTTGTAATTATTATTTTATAATTGTGCCACGACTGCTGTATTTGTGTCGGAGAGCAATTGCATCTTTTCAGGGTTAGGTATCGAGAAAGTTAAACTATTTTGTACACACGTATTCTGTTAATTATTTCGCTTGTATTTTACATAAAGCACGTATGATATTCACAATTCACTATTACCTTTGTCATGTTAAAATATGTATAACTGATGGACTTTAAATACATAGATTTAGCGTCTATTTAGAAACGAGTTTATACACTACCTTCCTGCTCGAACACTGACAAGCTTCTGTTAGCGTTCCCTGCAACCGTTTTCTTCACGTACGTATTTGAATTATGGGCATGTATTATTGGTTGTATAAGTGACAATGGCCTGTCCCAACTATATTCTATTCTATATGTTATAACGTTATATACTTATTCTCTACCATGTGTACATTATGAATATATGTGTTTTTAACATCCTCTTAATTATTATACGTACAATATTAGCACAAAAATATATAACACGTAAAACTTAGAACAAAAATATTAAATAAAGAAATTATTAATGTATTGATGCTGAGAAGCTGTGAATTAGGTATCTAATTACATTAATGAGTTACCGTATTAGCTTGTCCGTGGCTAGTACTGTGTGTTGCTTCAAACATTTAGATAGAAACTGCAGAATTTAAAATTTTCATATATGAGCACCCCTAAGGAAGATTAACATCCCTGTTCCGCCAATGTTAAATATTCTGAATTCAATACCCTTTATCTCAGATTCTATTTAGAATAGATTTTTTAGATTTTTTACAGGATGTAGACGAAGGCCTTCTAAGTTTACTGTTCTACGTTTATACAATAAACTGTGTATACAATCCCACAATTATAAACAGGCTGTTACTGTATTCAATATCGTGTATAATTTGCGCATTGTGGCACGCGTATCAATAATAGCAATGACGCAATTCTAATTTTCCGTGGCTTATAGAAAGAAGATGAAATAATTTTATAATACTCTTTTCTCTGAGCAGCGAAGATGCAAAAACCTCTGTGCATTATTAAATATAGAACAATTACATACGACGCTGTGCTGATGATAGGCTACATCAAAGTCCGTGACACCTGCTCACTTCTTTTCCAGGAAGGGAATGCATGCGAGTCTATTGAACGCGTCAGGTAATAACAAATGAAATGCAGGAAGAGAAGCTGACGCCTCATAACATGAAGATGTTTTCACTTATAATAGCTACTAGCTGAAATACCCGGCGTTGCCCGTGGTTTGACGGTTTATCCTTACCACCTTTAGCCTTAGGTTGCACTTATCATACAGCCTTGCATTTCTTTGGAGGTATTTAAAATTTATTACACAAACGAATAGTTAATTAAAACTCTCGGGACTCTGTAAAGAACAAAAAATGGGGAAAATCACAGTTAAACAACTACAAATACCAGAGTTTGTAATGATGATTTCTCTTGAATGCAGTTGAGTGACTTCCACGATGCTGCCTCGTCGTTATTTATAGAGAAAATTTCAGTTGGGAAGAAATAATAGCAGTTTAAGTAATGTCAATATAACCTTGTTCATTCTCATGCTGTTGCTATTATCATAGTCTAATATAACAAGTTAGAAATGTTAATTTTTCAACCAAGCGATTGTAGTGCCTTTACATTTGCGTAATCATAGCTACATGTGGTATAGCTGCTCGAATTATTTCATCGTGTTATTACTTCATGATGAATGTCAGAGAAGTGATCAACGAAAAATATGTGAATACGCTATTGCTTTGTTATTTTGTGAGGCCGTGAATGCCTAAGTAATTATTATTTTTATGTTGGCAATGTTCTACCTATTACAATTATCGTTGAGAAACATATAGATGGTTTTGCGAGCTTTTGTAGACATCACATAAAACTAGTCGTGTGAAATGGGACGGAATTTCAAGTTCTAAGCTTGACAGTAATTTTTGTCTTGTGTCAAAGGTTATCTGTGCCAAGTTTGTTCGAAATCGGTGCAACGGTGTAGAAGCCTATAAGGAACATACATACGTGTACATACATACACTGAATTTTATATGCTTTTATGTTGGATGCTGAGTTATTTCATACTTTATTTCCTGCAATTTATAACGTTAAGATTCCATAAAATGTATCCAAGAGGTAGATAATCTTAATATGAAACTCGTGAAAATTGTCGCACGAATGTCTTAATCCATTTGTTGCATTAAGTAAGATAGGATTTTTCTTCAATTATACCATCTCTTAATTAAAGCTTATCAGCAGACATTTTTTAAAATAACAAAGCATCTTAATAACACAAAAGCAGACCCACAGCAGCACCTAGAGATTGTTCTTAGCGTACTAAAATTTAATTTAGCCATCTTCAAGAGTTTCTGAGAAAACGTGTCATTTATGCCAGAAAATGTCATTCACAGAAAAAACTCTTCAAAGCAAAAATGGACAAAACAAACTATTAATTTATTTGCAAAGAAAGAAACCAAATAGGTTGGGCACAAAGAAGCTTCCATATTTAACGTAGTATCAACTTTTTCAGCAAAACTTCCCCTAAGAGACAGGCTAAATTTATCTTCTTTACTACAAAGGATGTAGGAGTTATGATTTTTCCCCTTTGAAGTGGTGCAGAATTCACGGTACAAAATGACATCATTTAAAGAAAAATCTGATGTGTTACACTCACATGACTTTCTCTACTCTTGTACAAACTATTTTTACAAACTCTTATTCTCCATCTATTTCATATTAATCGAGATAAACATTTGCAGAAACGATCTTTTGACATGCAAAGAGAATTACATTTTACACATAGCGAACAGTTCTAAAAATACATGACTATCGCTTAAGGCGTACTATGTTCCCCTTGTTTTGTATTTGCAAGGGCAATATAGAAATAGAGTAGCCTTTAAGCATAGACATATCTCTTAATAGCTGGTTGCTAGTTGCTGGTTGCTGGTTCTCTTTGCCACAGATTAATACTCTTTGCATATCCAAGACAAAAAATGAATAATGAATTACCATTTGAGAAAATAAGTATTGAAAAATTTAAGGGAATAACAAGCAATATCTCGAAAATGGTTCACTCAACAAAAAAAAATGTATATGACATAAATTGTGTATTTTAACGCGATCTACATTTTTTGTGTAGTAAAATTTTGTCTATCTCTTATGGTTTACCAGTTATGCAAAAGTCGTTCACAATGAAGAATACTTTTGGAGACATTTCCAGAAGATTCGAGATATACATTTCATTTGTCATAAAAATATCTTAAACATATGATATTTTAATCAAAATCGTTAGAGCCATTTTTGAGAAAATTAAAATTTTCGAAAAATGTTCCATGTAAAGCGTAATCTGGGGTGGGGGATTTTCTTGAAAACCTTCGTGTCGCATCTCTGGAAGATACTGAACCTAAATACCAAGTTTGGTGTTTATCCGACTTTTCTTTTCTGAGTTATGCTGCTCAAAGACATACAGACAGACACACACACGGACATGTTTCCAAAAATGCTTTTTTTGGATTCAAGGGCTCTCAAAACTCTCGGTATCGAATTTTTGGGTGGAATACAATACTTCCCCTACTTACTATACGTAGTAGAGAAAGTAATATATCTAAAATATAAATATTTTGCATAAAATGATAAAATAAGCAGGAGATTCCAAGTTAAAAATGTAATTTTTTGGCAATTTTCGCCTTTCCTTTAAGGCATTCTGTAATATATTTTTCTGTCCAAGGGCTAATTCAGTAAAGCTCAGCCTCCACTATTTCTCCCCTTGTTTGAACTTATTAAAACTGGAGGCGGTTCGCCCCCGCGATGTCATATACCCTATACACCAAGTAGATAATCGTGCATTTTGTTTGGCGGCAGATTTGGAAAATTTGTTTCATAGCTTTCGAAAATGCGAAAGAAACACGAGTTAAATGAAGGAATAGAGTAAATTTCATTTTCAAATTGACAGAGTGAGATGACTCGGGCGATAACGTCTGAAGCTCACATTTGAGAAGTACGGATTTCGATTCCCGTTGCAGCAGTCAGCCTGACGTGGAGTTTCTTTGTGATTTTCCTAGTCGATAGGCGAATGCGGGGTATATGATATACTACCAGAATACTCCTGTCTCTCATTTCATGTTTCAGGATTATAGGTATCAGGCTGTGTGGACGGTGGTGTGGACCGTACGCGGTGGATATGATTGGAGGAAGGAATTGCCTTTCCCTGGCATGGGAACTTCTCTGGTGCGGCGCAGCGGACCGCTGTACTGGATCCCTTTTAAGAAACACACTTTTTGTATTACTCAGCACCCACGTGCACAAGTATGTGACAGACGATAGTGTCACCTTCGCACATGTGCTACGCCATATTGCATTCAAAACAAACTGCATGCACAGGAGTAGCTTACCAGTAGGCTTTGTTTCAATCAGTCAGCTTTTCCTACTAAAGCGAATACTGAGACGTATATCAAGAACATAGTATTAAAGTGAATGCAATCAGAGGAAACCTTATTTTAACGCAGTTTTGTACTTGCATTAGTCAGATTCACAGCTGTCATCGTTGGCTGGTAATGCTGCAACTCCCAAAGCGGAATATCATCCCTATCTTCAATAATATTATGATAATTTCGTTTCACAAACCCCCCAGGGGCTCACTTTATGTGAGTACGGGTTTGGCGTACCCGGCGGTTCCCGAGCCTTTCATTGCCATCATCATCCTTCCACCCTCGTCCGGTCGAGGTGGGCCCTCCCTTCGAGGAGCTTATGGAGTCTAACCAACTCCATAGAAAAAGCCCGAGCCCCAAGGTTAAGCCGCCCTTCTAAGTAGACAGTTTATTCCTTTTCTTGATGGCTATCCAGACCTGGAATTTACGTGGTGTACGATCGCATAGGGTTGAACTGCAACTTTTATTGCGTTCCCATTCCCCTTTGGTCGTGTGTTTGCAGGAGACCAAGCTTCGCCCTCACGACCCTTTTTATCTCCGAGGGTATACTCCGGTTTGCTACGATCTTGAACAGGATGAAGGTGCTCCTGCTTATGGAGGTGTCATGTTATTAGTACGTAACGACGTTCATTTTCAAACTCTCACACTTACATCCAACTTGGAAGCTGTTGCCGTTAGCCTTCAATTACCCGGCTTTTTCTTTTCTGTTTGCTCTGTGTATACATCCCCATCATCTCCCCTCGCTCACGCGGACGTTCGCGATCTCCTGTCCGCTCTACGAACACCATTTCTTTTGTTGGGAGATTTTAATGCCCAGCACACCCTGTGGGGTTCGCCAAGGGCTTGTGCGAGAGGAACTCTTCTTTCCAACCTTTTTGATCAGTTCAAACTCTCCATCCTCAATACAGGTGAACCTAATTTTCTTTCGGATTCTTCTGGTACATTCTCTCACTTGGACCTTGCCGTTTGCTCACTGCAGCTTGCTAGTCGTCTGCAGTGGAACGTAGTTGCTGACACCTACTCCAGCGACCATTACCCCTGCATCGTTTCTCTTCTGTCTCACCACGTCGAGCATTCCAGAGTGCCTAACTGAATATTCCGAAGCGCCGACTGGAGATTGTATTCCAGCCTCGGATGTTTTGAGGACCAGCCCTTCACTGACGTTAACCAAATGGGCAACACCTTACCTATACGAAGCTGACTGCCGCCGAACGCACAATTCCCCTTTCGTCCTTTCACCCTCGGCGTATTCCTGTTCCGTGGTGGAACGAGGACTGTTGGGACGCCGTTCGTGCACGTAGAACTGCACTTAGGTTGTTTCGGCGACACCCTACACTTGATAATTTCGTTACTTTTAAACAATCGTGCTTCAGGGCTCGTCGCATTATTCAGGATAGCAAGAAGACATCTTGGACTCGTTTTGTCGAGTCTTTTAATCGCTTCACGCCTTCCTCTATTGTTTGGGATAAACTCAGTCCCTTCTCGGGTAAAGTGTCGCATTGTACTGTTTCTGGCCTTCAGGATTCCAATGCCACGTTAGTGGATTCGGCTGCCATTGCTAACACTCTGGGTGCTGCCTTTGAGGCGGTTTCCAGTTCTGGCCATTATTCCGCCGGATTTTGCAGTCTCAAAAACCGGCTGAATTCCGAGACCTTTACTTATCGGTATGCTAATTCGGAGTGTTATAATGAACTTTTCACAATGAGGGAGCTGGAGCACGCTCTTCATTGCTCTAGGCACTCCGCTCCTGGGCCGGATGGCATTCATGTCCCAATGTTAAAGAACCTTTCAGCCGACAGTAAGCTCTTTCTCTTACGGGTCTATAACCGTATTTGGCAAGACGGCTTTTTTCCTTCCGTTTGGTGTGAAGGCACCATTGTCCCCTATACTTAAGCCTGGGAAGGATCGCCAACTACCTTCTAGCTACCGCCCTATCTCCCTCACCAGTTGCATTTGCATGGTGATGGAGGCGCATGATCAACGGGCGTTTGAGATGGTGGCTTGAGTCTCAGAAAATTCTTCCCATATTTCTTCGGGAGTTTATGACGGACCGCGTGTTTCGTGTACGTGTGGGCTCGGTTTTATCTAGTCGTTTTATTCAAGAGAATGGAGTACCTCAGGGCTCTGTACTCAGTGTCACACTTTTTGCGATAGCTATCAACCCCATTATTGACTGTATTCCACTTGGCATTTTCTCGTCCCTTTTCGTTGACGATTTTTCCATTTATTGTAGTTCTCGGCGGACCTGTCTGCTCGAACGCCGTCTCCAGAGCTGTATAGACCGTCTCTACGCCTGGATTAACGCCAACGGCTTTAATTTCTCCGCCGAGAAATCCGTCTGCGTCAATTTCTGGCGCCGGAAGGCTTTTCCTCCGCCCTCTCTGTATTTTGGTTCGGAGGTCCTTCCATTTGCAGACGAGGTGCAATTTTTGGGGTTGATCTTTGATCGAAAGCTGAGCTGGACTTCTCACATTTCCTTTTTAAAAGTAAAGTGTGATCGTTCTCTTAATATTTTACGTGTTATAAGTGGCACATCCTGGGGAGCTGATCGGACCGTCCTTCTGCATCTTTATCGCTCTTTAATCCGACCCAAGCTTGATTACGGGTGCATTGTCTATTCGTTCGGAAACGTCCATCTGTGTTACGACGATTGAATGCCATTCACCATCGTGGCATAAGAGTCGCTACAGGGGCCTTTCCAACTAGCCCTGTACTTAGTTTATATGCTGAAGCTGCAGAGCCTCCGCTGTCCTTCAAGCGTGAGATCCTTTTGTGCAGGTATACCTTTCGACTCTCAAGCTTGTCTGACCACCCATCCTTTGGTTTTTTTACGAGGATTCGCTTGTTTGGCAATATTTAGTTAGCTTCTGTGCATTGCTCCCTCCAGGGGTTCGATTTCGGCAAGTTCTTCGGCATTTGGACGTTACGCCAGCGTCAGCCCTTCCAAGGGGGAAACGCGTTTTTCTCTATGGTTGAGCGCTGAGACCCACTGTCACCTTGGGTTAACCTCGATGCCGAAGAATGCGACCCCTTCTTCAGTCCTTAGATCAGCGTTTTTAGAGCTACGGGCGCAATTCGGGGACTTTAATTTTACATATACTGATGGGTCTAAGACTGATGTTGGAGTAGGGTGTACCGTTGTTTTTGGTGAACATAGTTTTACCTTTCGTTTACCTGGGCAATGTTCGATTTTTACCGCCGAACTTTTTAGTCTTTATCAATCTGTTTTATACATTCAGCGGCACTGTGTTGTTTGTACGGACTCTCTGAGTGTCCTTCAGAGCATTAACGCACTGTACAATTACCACCCCCTCGTACAGCGCATACGTGACCTGCTCCACTCGCTTGATGCCTCTGGCATCAGCGTCTCTTTTATGTGGATTCCGGGTCATGTGGCATCTCTGGAAACGAGTCAGCCCACGCCGCTGCCAAATCGGCGATTTTATTACCCAGATGTTTACCTGTGTTGTTCCCTCGTCAGATTTATATGTTATTTTACGTCGCGGTGCCCTCTCGATTTGGCACGATGAGTGGACGGCCCTCCAGGGAACAAGTTGAGAGAGGTTAAGCCTCTCCCGTTAGTCTGGGGTACCTCTTCTTGTGCTTCACTTCGGGAAGAGGTACTTTTAGCTCGCTTACGAATTGGATATTGCCTTTTTAGTCATAGATACCTGCTCAGTGGTGACCCCGCTCCAGTGTGTGAGCTGTGTGATGGGACCTTAACGGTGCGTCACATTTTAATATAGTGTCAAGTTTTAGCTCCGTTGCGCGTTCGCGTGGGTTTGCCTGTTGGCCTAGCCAACGTTTTGGCAGACGACGCGCGTGCTGTAGAATGTCTTTTACGTTTTATAAGCGACAGCGGTTTTAATCGGCGCATTTGATGTGCTGAGCGTCTTTTAGCTTTGTTATTTTCTATTGTCAGTTTTAATGGGGTCTTCTCCCCGATGGACAGGTGGCGCTCATGTTCCTTGCGTTCTACAGTTCTTGACACGTTTTATTCTTTTATTGACCTTGATTTTATTGTGGTAGCTTTTAGAATTTGATCTGTTGCGTTTTTTAGTGTTTTTGACCAAGCGGGTTTGTGTGTGGTTTTTTGGTTCTTTGGATTTTAAATTTTCTATTTTGTACATTGTAAGGACGCTAATAACCTTAGCTGTTGAGCGCCCTTAAGCCCCATCTCATCATCATCGTTTGACAAAGGAAACCTCATTTCTTATAGTAATGTATGGAAGTTTGTTCGCTTAAAATTTGATAAATCAGGGTCACTGTTGACAACACAACATTGGATCATTGTCCCCCCTAAAAAGAAACCGTTATGCACTTTAGAACGAATTGCTCACATAAAATTCGTCTACTTGTCCCAAAATGCTTTAGATCTCTTCCCCTTTTTGCACGGTGTTTTATCACCATTTGTTCAAGTTATTTGCGAACATAACACTGGCTTCTGGCGCACCGATGTACTCTGCCGTTTTAACCAATTTGTTCACTAGAATATCCGGATTCTGCTCCTTTGACTTAGAAAACACATTTTAAATTATCTTTTTCTAGCCATTTTTAATAGTTTACTTTTTGGGTGCTTTTTATAACCGTGAACACTCATTTTTGCCACTACCGAATTTAACTAGCCGCAAGCTTGCCGCGTATTTCTCACTGGCATTTGTTTGTTTTTCTCCCGCCACAGTAACTGCTTATATCCTGTGAACGAAGACATTTCTGTTTCCAAACAAGCTTTAAAAATACAGAGCATTGTCTGCTACAGTTAAACGTATCGATTAGCGCATTTTGCAAGCAATTATATCAAGGAGACAGGGAATCTGAAATGGTAAAAAATAACATGTTTTGTTTTAGGCACGAATAAAATCTCTATTATTTCCAGTTTCAGAAAATATATACTTTTTCAGGGTTAAGAGGTTTTTAAGACATTTAAATACTATTTAAATGCTAGTCTGCATTCCTTTAAAATTGCCACGCAACGCCCCTTTTAAGAACATTTTTGTATCTTTCAACAACGAACGACTATATCACGCCCAGCGAGAAGTTCAGCAATTAACAAAAGAGTCCAGGACCAAGAGAAGGCAATCAGAGAAGTTGAAGCAATCCAGGAATGAAGGTGCAGATGATTATGACACTGGAATGTACTGAAGTGTGTCAGAATTTTAATGCAAACTTTAAATTCAGTTTTCTCAAAACAACATTTTTGGATACTTATGTGCCTTTTTCTCAGAAAGAATGAGAGGTAGAGACCTGACATTTTCAGTACATGTATACAACACATAGTTAAACTTTCTGAACTACAATCATAATTTTATAATGCATATTAGTGATATTAAGAAAGCAACAACATTGAACATTTTTCACATTTTTACTTTTTTGACTTTGCAAATAATTTTTCTTCCATTTCTTGTGAACTGATATACATAACTAAATATTGAGGTTCAGGAGATAGCTGATTACACTAAGAATAAGCATACAAAAGTGTGATTCTGTATTGTATCGAAGAAAAAGCCACATGAATGCACTTGTTTTAACAGTAAATTTTATTATTTTTCTGCTGAACGAAATAATTTTTACGGACTCAACCAGATAAGCTACAAATAAAAATAGTCACTTGAAATAAGTGTCATGATTTATTAAATAATTCATTAAAATTTCAGGAAAAACCATTGAGAACTTTAAGAGCAGTGGATTGGGTTGTACTCGGCGAGACAGTGGTTCCCGATACCCGTGTGAGATTACGTACATTTGGGCAGTGATGTCCAGGCGGCGATGTGCGACTCCTTAATGTCCCCCTGTACTAACCTGGAAAACTTGTAGTAGATGTACTATAACACTGTCGGCCCTACCAAGGGTTCCACTAGTGCTCCCCTGTGAAGTTGGCGTGCGTAAGTAGTGTATTTAGTTCCGTTCTGCGAAAGTGCGGGCTTAAAAGGGGGTTTCACAGGAAAAACCAACGTAAGGAGCATCGCACGTGGCACCTTCCCTGGTCGAAGAAGGGGAGCTTTGGCTCCGGGTAGACCTTTGCTCTGAATTGTCCCTGAGCTTATGAGGAGGCCAGGGATATTCAATCTCGATGCGTTTGGACTCCGCTGCGCTGTGCCTGCTGCCACCAGAACTGGTAGCTCTTCTTGTACTCATGCCTCATCCCTTTTTTCCAAAAGTTTAGTAGCCGCACTAGAACTAGCCTTGATCACCGTGCTGAAATGTTCATCCGCTTCTATTCCCTATCCCTAATTTTCCAAATGAATTACATAACAAATGTATCTACACTTCTATCGCAGATAAATAAAGACTTTTTCTTTTGAAAATAAAATACGAAAAAAGAACTCCAATAATTGAAAAAAATCTTATGTATTGCATTCATATACATGTACCTGCTCTGCTGTGCACTGAAGTTTCATTTTATTTGTGGGGCTAAAGTCTCTCCAGTCGTGTTGGTTGTTTGGCCTCCTGTGAGGCGGCGCGGCTATCGCGTCTCGCTGTAGAGAGGTGATTGAAACATTTTGCAGCAAAAAAAGATAGTGTGGTGCACTGGTGATCATCCTTAAGGTAGGATGTCCGACTTTTCGGATCTTATATAGTTTTAATTGTGGGATTGTGGGTTTAAAGTGTGGCTGTATTCTGATCGCTTGTTCATGTTTTTTTTGGGGGGGGGAGGCGAATACTTGGAGACACTTTTGCTGCTTGGTTATATGTGTGACTACAGTTAGCAGAATTGGGCTGACCTATTTTATATATTTTATTCTCTTTATCTGGTTGCCATTGTGTTAGATAACAACACGTGCTTTGGGTTAGCGAACGTTTTGTCTTTTGGATACAATGTATTTTTATTAAAATTATGGAGGTATTTACAATTTAGGACACCGCAAATTTCTGTTTAGCTTCTATAAGCTACATTGGAATTATTATTCTGTAAGATAATTTAGTTTTGTATAGTTTGCGATTTTGTATTTGAAAATGTTTAGTTGTGCATAATGAGTTTGTGGTAGCTTTATAAATATAATTGTAAAAGGTCTTTATTTTCTTAAAGTAACGTACCTATGACAGGTTTGTTTGTGATAATTGATTTATTGCTTGCCCAGATAATGCGTCGTGTTTGTGAAAGTCAAATGAGAACAGGTAATAATCATTAGTTTTTTGAGTGAATTATTTGTCTGTTTTACTTCATTTAATCTGGTGGTTATTTGTGTTTTTATTATGATTAAAGTGGCGTAATTTTGTTTGGGTACTTTTTAATGTAATTTTGTCCTCATTTGAAGTTTTGTGATTAGTCAGTCGGGGCAATGTTTGCCTTTTGAATTATTAAGTAACATTAGGTATTTTGTTCTTTTTTATGCATCTCTTTTATTTGTGTTAATATATTATTATTTATTATTTTGTGAAAGGAATTATTGAAAAGCCTTTATATATAATTGAGCTTTTGGTTTTATGCCATTATAGCCGTGTACATCCTCTTAGTTGTGGTTTTATCTTGGCTTTCGCCTTGTTTTATTATTAATGCAGAATATATTGTACAATATACAGTATAATACGGTTGCTTTTTAATTCAGATATTTTTGCCTCAATCTTTATTTGTTATATGGAAGGAGCAGTAGTTGTAAATTTGCCGTTTAATTTGAAGTTTTGTTTTATTGCTTAGTTTAAAAAATGAGAGCGGAATTGTATAATTACTAAAATAATTGCGCTATCGCGGTGTTATGTTTGTTTAAAAATACATGTATCCGGGTGGGTTAAATTGGTTATTTAGTTTATTAAGCCGGTGTGATAATTATTTAGCGAATTGTTCAATATTGTACGGCCGTTTTTCTCTGTTTCAGTTATTTATGGGGACGAGGTAGTCTGAACACATGGAAATTACACCCTAAGTGCGTTAAATTATCACTGCTCTTAAAGTTCTCAATGTTTTTTCTTGAACATTTTATGAACTATTCTATATTTCATGACAATTATTGCAAGTGGTTGTTTGCATTGATAGCTTATGTAGTTGGGTCCATAAAAATTTTCAGCAGAAAAATAATAAAATTTAGTCTGAAACTATGTGAATTCGTGTATCTTTTTCTCTGATACTACTAGCAATACAGAATCACAATTTTTCATGCTTATTCTTAGTAAAATCAGCTATCTTCTAAACCTCAATTATTTAGTTATGTATATCAGTTCAATAGAAATTGAAAAAAAATTATTTGCAAAGTCAAAAAAGTAAAAATGTGGAAAATTTGCAATGTTGTTGCTTTCTTAATATCACAATATACATTATAAAATTATGATTGTGGTTCACAAAGTTCAGCTCTCTACCTCTCATACTTTCTGAGGAAAAGGTATGTATAAAAATGTTGTTTTGAGAAAACTGAATTTAAAGTTTGAGCATTAAAATTCTGACACACACTTCAGTACTTCCAGGATCATAATCATCTGCACCTTCATTCCTGGATTGCTTCAGCTTTTCGGATTGCCTTTTCTTGGTCCTGGCCTCTTTTGTTGATTGCTGAACTGCTCGCTGGGCATGGCATACTCGTTCGTTGTTGAAAGGGGCGTTGGATGACAGCTTTAAAGGAATGCAGACTAGCATTTAAATGGCATTTACATGTCTTAAAACCTCTTAACCTCCCAAAAGTATATATTTTCTTAAACTGGAAATAATAGAGATTTTATTGGCGACTAAAACACAAAATGTGATTTTTGACAATTTCATAGTACCTTGTCCCCTTAATATTATTGCCCTTGATTCTTATTAAGCATCAGATTACTGCATTTAATCTTAGTTTCCTGTTTAATTGGGATTAGTTTTGTTATCTGATTTGCAAAGGAGTATTGCTGTTTTATTGGATAATTTAAAATGCATTTAAACAAAATATATATTTAGCTATACAGGGTACCTAGGTGGGGTCATTGAGGTATTTTATACTTCATGAACACTGTATAGTAAGGCAAGGGATGTTATTGTGATCTGAGTTGATAATTGTTAAATAAGTTTGGGCTGGACTTGCCTTGTTTTGTCCTGCGTCAAATAGTTCGCTCGACCTCTGTCCTTCTTGATTCTTAAAGGTTTTGTACTGTTTTAGGTAATATCACGCTCTTACGCACTTATAAAGTGGGCCATTGTTGATCTGTTCTTAAAGATTTATGCTTTTGCAGATTTTATGCAGTTTGTATGATTTAAAATGAAAGATTAGAAAGCTATATCACTACCCACCATCATTTATTTGTACATAGCTAGCGAGCCTTTATGGATTCACTACAATAGCCTCTACGAACTATTCTTGCAGAAGCTTATTCTTCTTCTTGTTAATCGAGATAAACTTTCATTACACATTTACACATTTCGTTATAGGTATAAGAAGACTACAGTAGGCAAAAGTGACAGTGCTCTTCTTTTTCATTTTCTTATTTTATGACGTTGATTTGACCTTGGTTCCCTCCTCTAGCTTTATCGGTGAAGACGGTGAGAGGTAGTTACTAGCTTGCATTAAAGTGTACAGTTCGTAATGGCAGACATAACAGCGTGCGAGGAGCGTCCAATAAGTAAGCTTCCCTATTTTATAAAAAAAAGACATTACACACAATTGATCATGTTGAATTAATGTTATTTATATTGTACAATCCTACATAGTTAACATGTTTTTCCAAGAACTTTTGGGCACGTGACACAAGTTTTTCCAAGCCAGTGTTGTACCAGGTCGCGTGTCCTGTGCTGCAACCAGCTGTTCACTCATTTGACTTCATCATTGGTGTTAAAAGTGCTTACCTTTGAGTTGGAGCAACATGTGAAAATCACTTGGGACAAGCTCTGGAGAAAACTTCCAAGTTGAATCTTGACCCAGGCGGAGCTCAGAGGATTCAACTGGGAAGTTTTCTCGCATCCTCCATATTCACCAGATCTTTTCCTAAGTGATTTTCACATGTTCCCCTGACTCGAAAGTCATCTTGGAGGTAAGCACTTTAACAACATGACGAAGATGAATCAGAAGTGAACAACTGGTTACGAGCACAGGACCCGACTACTGGTTCACTTCTAAGTCATCTTCGTCACGGTGTTAAAGTGCTTACCTCGATGACCTTTGAGTCAGGAGAACATGTGAAAATCACTTGGGAAAAGATCTAGTGAATATGGAGGATGCGAGAAAGCTTCCCAGTTGAATCTTCTGAGCTCCGCCTGGGTCAAGATTCAATTTGGAAGTTTTCTCGCATCCTCCGTATTTACCGGTGCTTGCCCCAAGTGATTTTCATATGTTCCTCCAACGCAAAGGTAAGCACTTTTAACACTGATGATGGAGTCAAATCAGTGAGCAGCTGGTTGCGAAAACAGGACCCCACCTGGTACAACACTGGATTGGAAAAACTTGTGTCATGTCCCCAAAAATGATTGGAAAAACATGTTTGCTATGTAGAAAATTAACAGAAGAATTGTACGAAATAAATAAAATTCATTCAACATGATCAATTGTGTGTAATGTCTTTTTTGTAAAACAGGTAAACTTCCTTATTGAACGCCCCTCGTGCATTTGGGGTGAAGAACCAGAAATTTCCTCAGAGGCCTATTTATCAGACTTGAGGTTCGTTTACATGCCGCAAATCTACGGCATAGAATCACCCACTTCACTTCTCTTCCGAAGGAAGTCATGCTAAGGATTTTTACGCCCGGAAAAATCCATCGCCCTCCGCGGAGATCCTCGGAGATCCGCTCATCGTCTTCGCTGATAAGCAAGTGGAGTAGATAATGCGCCAGTTTCGCACTGGCATGTATTTACCTGGAATTGCCCCGTTGAGATCTGCAATTCTTTTAACACACCAAGGGATATCTGCACACGTGAAATACGGCGCTGTTGGGCTACCTGGTATAAATAGGTATCTTTATTGGTGCCAAATTATTAAAGTTATCACACAAATTCTAGCGCATAGGTCTTTGACCGTACATGCATATTTATGTTACAAGTTAAGGGTGAAAGAAGCCATCAGAATATCTTCTCCACGTGGAATAAATCATGTGGTAGCAGTTGGTTTCGCTTTACTGCTGTGAACGCCCTAGATGCGATGTCAGTCTAATTATAAAATTGACTATAAGATTATTACCTGTGGCATTGTTTTTTTTGTAATGTCAGAATGGTTGATTTTCTTTTAGTGGTATTAATAGCTTAATGATAGAAACCCTGCGTCCATACACTTTTTAACACCTCTTGTTAAAATTTCTATATTGGGCAATAATGATTATTGTAGTAGGTTGTTATGTAATAAAATTACGTAAACTTGAAGAGTTGTTACGTATTAATAGTTGCTTTGAGCGTCGGTTTGAATTTAATGCTTAGGTAATATTATTGTTTGAATCTGCCTCGGCTGCGTCAGTCTTAATTTAGAGTCATTTATCTTGGGTAGGGCGTGGTAATGACAATTATTGTGTATTGTCACAAAATTAAACTTTTAAATTAACTTCTTTTATTTTTTTAACTTCTTGCACATATTAATACACCACTACACTTTAAAGAGCTGTGAGAAACTTTTTTACGCATTCGCGCGTATATCAGTTTTTACTAATCACCCGTAGAGAACACATTTTTCCATCTATACTTTACCAAGTCTAGCCAGCAACTGAATAACCTCAACGTTCAAAACCGTAAGCTTCGGTAATGCAAGTCTCTGATTGGCTAATTCTAGTCCAATAGAATTTCTGCATTTAACTTAAAACTTTTCTTTGCTGTTGATTCGCTAATTTTAAAACTGTCACTGAAACTAAGTCATCGTCGCTCTAATCATGACCAGTACATTTTCAAATTCCAAACACATTATTGCTACAATTACCTCATTGTTAGCAACCTAAAACTTATTAATCTCACAGTTCTTGCATTATTAGAGTATATAAAGTATTCACATAACATTAATAAAATATGTTTACAATAAAAATAAGCATTTGAAATGACTGTTACATACAATTTAAATAATTATTTCATACATATTGTTTCAAAGCGGGCTATTATTGAATTTACCTATTATTAGATAACAACTGAAATTATTCAGGTATTAAATACTGCCATATTATTGAATTTATGGTTCCATTTACATAGAATGCAGAAAAAAATCTAAAGCTAGGCATGCAGGGGTTATGTTCACCATAAGCAACACATTTCGTTATACTCCTACACAATTTGACTGTCCAAACTGATAGCAATTTTTGCACTGGATATTAGTTTTCTTTCATCTACTTTGCAGCTAATTCCATATTTATGCATTTGTGATCTGAAAGTCATGAGAATTGATTGTGTTGGAATAAACCATATCTCGCATTTAGAGTCTACAGCTTTTCTTCAAAATCTGTGAGTATACAAAATTACGATATACCTGGGTTTTGCTACCTCCTTTATCTTTTCTTTTCTTAACTCTGCTTTAGTTAATATTTTATGTCTGGGGACAAATCAATTTACTGATATTTTGAGTCCAAGCCAGAGTCAGCAGTTCTTGATAAATGCTAAAGGAATTTCAGTTTTATTCTTTCCTATAAATAGTACTGATTCGAGTTTCAGGTTATTATAAAACAGCATTTTCCATATTTCATCGAATGCATCATTTTAACATTCTTATCAACTCATACAATATTAACCACAAATGAGACAGAATCTTTGTAATTATATAGGATGTTCCATATGAACCCAATGTTTGTTTAATATTTATTTGAAGTATTTTTTCTCGCAAGGGTCAGAGGAGGATTTAAGCAAAGGCCTATTGTGCCGTATGCTGCCTCCGAGAGGAAAGGATGGGATGTAAGATACGAAGGGTGCTTGGCTATAACAAGTAGTGGCAAGTGCAGATATTGCGGGGTCCCTGAAGTTCACAGATGATACACCCCTGGAGACACCCCCTAGGGCCTGGGTGCCGTATGTAATAAGAACGGGTGTTAAACACCACCAAAAGAATGAAATGTGGTTTCTAAATCCTATAGTTGCAGTTGCTTTGGCCCAAAACTTCCGGATTACGCCTATTTTCTGTTCCTACAACGATACCTTCTGTGTCATTCGAGAACCTGTTTGTTCAAGAAATATTTGGAACTAGTGAGAGTTGAAGCAACAAGTATTTCCTGCTGTTGCTGTGGTTTGTTTCTGTTTCTTTTTCCTTCTTCGCTGAACACAGAGAAAGTTTTTGCATCAACTTAGCTCCGTTACTCATTCATATTTGTTCATTATTGATCTTGTTTTTATTTTCTACCGCTCTCAACCAGAACAAAGGATTTTCCAATGAAACATTTTACATGGAAATATACTCCGTACATGTTTTGAATTTTTCTGAATTCAGAATAAGCACTTTTACTTTCTCTAGAACATACCTATGATAGGAAGAAGTATTGTAATCTACTCAAGCATTCAAAACCAAGATTTCACCGGAAATACTTGTTTAGAGGTCCACTGAACCCAAAAAGGCACTTTTACTTTCTCTACCTCGTATCTCGAAGTAGGTATTTGCCCAAAAGGCTCTATATCAATATCTTACCGGAAGCATATGTTTCGAGGCCTCCTAAATAAAAATAAGCTATAAAAGTGTATCTATGAACAGCATAATTCCAAAACGAAATGCTGGTATTTATGTTCAGTACTTCCAAAAATGCGACACGAAGTTTTTCAAGAAAATTCCCCACTCCAAACTAGCTTTTACATAGAACATTTTATTTTTGCTTTCCCAAAAATTACTATTTTGATTAAAGTGTTATATTTAAGGTACTTAAATGTCAAATAGAATGTATATTTTGAGTGTTCTAGGAATAGCCTGGAAAGTTTTTTTTTCATTTGGAATAAGTTTTTTGTATAATTCGTAAAACATAGGAAATAAACAAAGATCTGCCACACAAGAAATGTAGATCTCTATAACACAAAATATTTCCAGTTACCTTGTTTGTAGCATCAACCATTTCCGAGTCACCCATTGTTATTGGTTGAAGTTTTTCAATACTTTGTCATTTTTTGAAATGCTGTCATCATTCAGTTGTTTCTCGCGATATCATGGAAAGAATATGCAATTTTAATATTTGCATGTAGCGATCCGCTTTTTAACAGTTGACACGTTTCGCTCTCCTGTATCTCTCTTGTGTGTACCTACAACGGACAGTGTAATGGAGTTATTTCCTAAAAGGTTTAACTCGGTTAACATGACATGGACAGAAAATACTTTGTAGAAGCTGTATAAAAGTAAACGATATTGGGGATAAAGTAATGTGAATACAACGCATAAAAGGTTTAGAAGGCCGAAGTAAACACTCACACACCTACAGTATATTAAATCTATGTAAGTTTCTTAAATGTTTGTATTGGTTATGTGGAGCTTACACTCTCTAGGACTTACAACCGCTTCTAGGATCAGAAGCCTGTCAAAGAGCAGACGGGCATTGAATCAGAGAATGAAGACTCCGGAACGGGGGATTAGCCCGTAGCCAGGTATGAGAGTGAGGAAGAAGATGGTATGAAATGAAGGCGAAATGGATGAAAGGAAAGGTGAGGATAGAGCAGTTGGGGGAATTAATGACGGAGGAAATCCGAGAACCCGAAGCAAACCCACCCAGATACCACTTCGTCCACCACAAATCTTACATGCGGGTCCCTGATATTGAACGCCTTGGTGGGAGGCGAACGGTCTATCCATTCGACAATAGCGCCGCATCTATTATATATTAATGGTGATTTAAATGTGACCTTTTAGTTAATGAGAGAGAGAGAAAGAGACATTTTGTAAGGTTATATGAACGGTCTGTACAGTTTCTTTGTATTTACTGGCTGAATAGGTTACAGGTTAAAACAAGTACAGGTAAAGGTTATGCGAATTTCTTGTACCTGGGATTTCGAATCAAAAATGTTCAGTGTTTAACTTGATTACTTTCCAATACTGTTACAGAATTCACTTTGTTGCATCAGAATTATGATTATAAACGGCGATTTTTAGAATAAGAAACTCTGCATGTTTTGGATGCAGAGAAGTGACAACACTACCACCTTGCATTACGCTCGTAACGCAACCAAGAGAAAAGTTGGACTGACAGCAATACACGACCAAGACAAGACTGTGCCAGATACAGAGGAATAAGCCTCTTGAATATATATATATATATATATATATATATATATATAAGATATATGCAAAAATTAGAACTAGAAGGATTTAACAAAGGACGCTCATGTACAGATTGCATATTTATACTCGAGCAGTAGGCCGAAAAAAGGCGTGAATATAACTTCCCGACCTACGGTTTATTTGCTGACTTTGAAAAAGCGTTTGATCAAGTTAATACAAGTAAGCTATGGACTGTTATGAAAATGAATCATAAAAGCAATTCAAAGCCTGTATCTTAATGCTTCTATGTGTGTTGAAAAAGGAACGCTGGAGAGTCAGAATATGTAAAACAAGGTGTTAAACAAAGATGCCCGTTGTCTCTTATTGTTCTTAATATATACATAGGTCATGTCATTAAAGAGTGGCAGAATGTGCTAACAGTAGATTTTAAAACTCACAAAATATCCTTTAATACTATCCCATTTGCAAATGTTCAAGCAGTTTTTAGCACTTCAGAAAATGACCTCAAATAGTCACTGATCAACTTGACAAAGTAGGGAAAGAGTATAATGAATATCTCAGTCTCTAAAAATAAATTATTAGCATACCAGGGCAAATTCATCTCAGATGTAAAACGGTATTCTGTCTATGAATTTTAGAAAAATTAGACCACTTCTGTTACCTTGGTTTCAATATTGCATACTGCCAGAAACATGACATCAACTTAAGGCTATAGAAATTTAAAAAATGTGTGGAAGTGAAGAACGTTGAGACACAAAAAGACAGGAAACACAATTTAAATGCTATAAGTTAATGACAGTTCCAACAATAACTCATGAATATGAAAATTGGCCATTGAACAGCACAGATAGGAGAGGAATCGTGGTTGACGAAATGAGATTTCTTAACCCAGTCGTAAGTTATACTCTCTTGTAAGAAATAAGGAATTAATTACACGTGTTTGGTCTAACAGAAAAAACAGATGAATTGAGCAGATACTAGTAAGAACAGCTGAGACGAATGCCACCGAAGCAGAAGCAAAAAATAATTGTCTTACATAAACCAATTGGTTTCCGAAGTAGGGGCAAATCTTCCACTAGATGGAAGAATCAATTCTACTGAAGCCTGACCTGTTCCAGGCCAGCAGGCTAATCGTTGATTTTTTTCTTTCTTTTTTGCTTTTATTTATGGACGCCCTTTAATTGCTGTGATCCTTAGCGTCCCATTCTATATTGGGCGTGAAAGTCCAGTTTTTTTACTCAGAGGTCTCTTTATCAGGCTTGAGGTTCTTTCACGTGCCGTAAATCTACAACACGGTACCACTTTTCTTCTGAAGGAAGCCATACTAAGGACTTTTACGCCCGAAAAAATCCATTGTCCTCCGCCGAATTTGAACCCGCGACCTCGGGAACTAGAGTGGTAACCACTACACCACAGAGGACGACATACTGGATGATGATGGTGATAATGAAGAGTGATCCCCTTCCCCTATTAAAAATTTACACATGGTCTCCAACATGCTTCTTTTAACGAGTGGCATAATTGAGGATAGAAATTAATTATCGATTAAACAAAAACAAAATTTACGATAAATAGTCTGTAGGATCAAAAGAAATGGCAAAAAGTGTTGAAAGTAGTGTGTAACTCTTACACTTTTAAATACTCCAGCTTCATTACATTACAATGATAACTTACACGATACTTAACACATTAATCCTCAAAAGCTATCCTCTTTAACCCTGCAATATTTGTGACAGTTTTCCTTTCTCCCCATATTCAGCCCTTTTATAAACATTTTCCTACTTGCTTCAAGCTTGTTTTATTTTATCGAACTTCTCAACCGTGGGTTTTATAATGTGGCGAAGCGCTGCAAAAAATATAACGACTTTCCGATAATATGTTACGCATGGGCGAACGTGCGTATTGATAATATTCGCAATGGCATGATGGACGTTGGTTGTTTATATAGAAACTCCATGAAAACACGCGCAAATGAAATGCACACGTTACTGACGTTTACAAAAAGAAGCGAAAGGAAATCACTGGTAGCGTTGGGATTTGCAGACATTCAGTGAAAAGCATTCTTTCTAGCAGTGTAAATCTCTCTGAGATAGAAAAAAGAAAAAGTTGCAGGCCACGATGCACTAGAAGCCAGACTAAAAGAATTAAACGGAACTTAGTACTCAACACAGCCTTAACTGCAATTATATTCTGACGTCCAGTTTTTCCAACTGTCACTTTTCTAAGCTCTTACTATCACTACTCTTAAGTTCCTATGTAATTCACCTTCACTTTGAGTTCACTTCACTAAGGTAAAATATTTCAATTCACCACCACCTCACTTCCTTATGACGCAGTTTCTTCGCTTCGGAAAGTTCACTTCACTCAGGAGTCGAACACAGGACCACCTTCATCCGTCGCTCCGCAGTAGCACTCGTTGCACGTCGCAACAACCGTCACCAACTCTCCGCCACGTGTTGTTGGAGTGCATTTCTCTTGCCCATCTTCGGGACACTGTAACTATCGGCCAATCTTGCAGAGGTGTTGGCGGACACTCCTCACGCGGTTGAGAAGGTTTTTAAGTTGTGTCAGAGGTTGATTTTCATTTGCGTTATAAAATCTTATTGACCTGAGGTGCTTCATAGTTACCTGTTCAGTTTTTATATCCTTTTTTAAATCTATTTACCTCTGACTTTTACAATGATTTTAATTTGACCCATATCGCTGGCTTTTACTGTGACTTTTAACATTTATCTTTACCTCTAGCTTTTGCCTTAATCTGTTTTAGACTTTAGACCGGCTCTTATGACCCCGTAGTTGAGTGCCCTGAAACAATATTCATCATCATCGTCACCAACTCACTCTGAGAATCGCTCTTGATGTACGGGTATCTCACCTGCCAATCTGCTCACTTACCAATTGACCGACGCGACACACTATTGTCGCCACTCGATTCGCACTGACTCTACTGCGCGAGCGCTCGCTTATATAGGCAGTCGAATCTTCTACAGAGGGTTCTCGAACATTCTAGAACTATTTCGACGCACTTTCTGGAGGAGGGGAGAGATAAAGCTTTCAGAAAATTCCAGTTATCTCCCGATGGCGCACCCGGTTGTTACGCTAGCAAGCGGCCGTTATCTTGTTTACGCTCGGCGCAGACCTCCCGATAGCCTTGGACTATAGCCGCTGGGTCACAGTATACTATGACTAATCTGATAGGTATAATACTCTTATAAAATATGTGTCATACTAACATATAGTATAGTATATAGGGTAGGTAGCGGAGGGGGACAATCGTGCACTGCGAGCTGCGGAGACCTATTGGGGTTACCACCTCCAAGGAGGAAGGGATGAGGTGAAGGGACATTAGTAGTCTACAAGCTGCAGGCAGGCCACAGAGACGCACGGAAGTTCCAGGCTCGAAGACCCGTCCCACTACTGGAGCTTCCCAGAGAGGGCGTTCAACGATCCGTCAGCCAGGCAGCGCTCTAGTGACCACGGGGAATGCTCTTTCCTTTGAGAAAGTATTCGCGCCATCTATTCGGCACCGCCATACATCATGAGACCAAGAAGCACACCTGAGACTTGGGAAGGAAACGGAATGAAAGGGAAATGACGGAAAGGAAGTCGTGGTAAATGGGAAATCACCCCAGTATTCGCCTACCAACCAAGGAAAACCACAAAAATTACAAGGTCAGAGTGGGCGGTCGACGGATTCGAACCCTATACCTACCAAATGCGAACCTCACGCGTTACCGCGGAGCAATCTTACTCGTTAACTTATCTTATACTGTTCATATATTCTCATAGTGCTACTTAAGATATATCTTTGCCCCAAAATGAGCTCAAATTAAACAATACGTAATTGTTCGCATCTACAATATGAAAAAAAAATATTTATATAGAAAGGAACTTTTTGCTACTAATGAACTCAAGTTGCATAGTTAAAACAAGAATCACATTTTCAAAGATGTTTTTACAGATGTCACATTACAGTTCAACCTGCCTAAACCTAAACGATGCAACAAGAAATATTTCGGAAATGACTAATGCTACAAAAATGTTATTTGCCATAAATTGCACCTTTAATAACTGTTATTTTTATCCTGGAATGATGTCCTCCGTAGTCTAGCCGGTGGTCCCGTCGAAGATTTACGGCACGTAAGAAGAACCTCAAGCCTGATAAAGAGGCCTCTGAGCAAAATTTCCGGTCTTACACGCCCAATATACAATGGGACGCTAAGAACCACAAGAATGACATTTTGTTTCATCTCATACTTTCACAATACTACTGTATTATATAATATTCAGTCATAATGAAGAGATCTTCAGAGACTGCTCACCGGCAATTTAAAATATAGGTTTTATTTCCTATACAAATATCTTAAACCTGGGATAGTTCGATCAAAATAGAATCAGTTTTAAGAAAATTAGGAATAACGAAAAGTTTTCGGTTTAAAGTTAGTTTCAGATGGAAGGATTTTCTTCAAAATCTTCGCCTGATATCTTTGAACGATGTCTGACTTAAGTATGAAATAGGATATTTATCCGATTTTTCATGTTTACATTATGCGTGCACGCACACACAGCTTACCCCAGCTCTTTACATTCGTATTTTTTAAGTAACCAAAACATAAACTCATGAATTTAAAATACTCCTTTTTGTGCATGCCATAGATAAGTAATAGTAAAATTAAAGATTAGGATTAAATTACTAATGTGGTATTGAGAAAAGACTTATTCTGAATTATTTTATTTGTGTTGTGCTCGAGCCGCCACATAGTAATAGGATATAACAGTGCACAATTTGTTTAACATTGTCATGTAGAAATGTCTGGGGGAAACAAATATCGCTTATTTGTAGTGATATTTCTACATCTCTGATTGCATTCTGTGATGCAAAATATATGTATTAATGCTGCAATGAAATCTGTCTTAAAGAAAGTACACACAATGGCACCCTTTAGGATGGATATGCGCATAACATTCCAACTGTCTTAATGAATCCCGGATGCGCTGATGTATCCCTGGAGAATGTCGTGTTGCCTAATAGCTAATAAGCAATTAAGTGCCTCGCGAAATGAGATAGTATTCATCGTTAAATCAGCCTGTTGCTCTTCTCCTGCTTCATTTGTTATTTCTAGAGATACACAGAGTAGCTTACGCATCAGACAGTATAAATAGTTTTAAGGGGTAGCTGTAACCGTTGTTTCCGGATCCATATCCATATAGAATGTTTCTATCTTCTGCATAAGAAGAGAGTAGAGTGTTGATATATATTTTTGTTACATTCTGTGTAAACACTGAACCATTACAGGCCTAAAAGAGTTATCGAGTTACTTAGTAGGGAGTAAATCTGCTTTAAATACCGCCGCTGTTTTATTTTTCCTGATAATTTTCTTCTCTGTGAAAAACAACCAACCTTGACATTTATGTGCTCCAGGATGAGAAGTACGAGTGTGCACCTATAATGAAAAGATCTGAAGTTCGAATTTTCCAGACGCCATGCAATGCGGAGAACACGGGGCAAACCTATCTCTTAAAGATTTATGTGAACGCTGTACCGCGATGTGAATTCTCATAGCATCATACATCAGTTAGACTTTTCATTATTTAGAGTGCTCTTGGAGCTTAGTTTGATGCAATAATGTTTTGTGTATTCTGGTAGTCGAGTACTGACATTTTTGCTCTTGTGTTTGACACAAAATGAACAATTGACGACACTGAAAGCGTTGAAATTATATGAAGAATAGCTAGCCTTTTTAAACAATCCAACACCTCATTGTAACCTTTTGCTGGTACTTCATTAAGAGGAGACTGAATGGCAAAAGTTGGCAACAGAATGACAGATGCGTATTTAGTTTTTTGTATAGTCTTATGAATTGGGATTACCTTTTGGTTTTGATATACCAGGTAAAAGGGAAGTTATTCAATTTAATTTAAACCAACTATAGATCTCATTATGTGGAACAATTCTTGTAACTTCCATTTTTACTTTCTTTACTACGTATAGTAAGCAGGGGAAGTATTGTATTCCACCCAAAAATTCGATACCGAGATGTCACCGGAAATATATGTTTTGAGACCCCCTGAATCCCTCCAAAAAAACATTTTTTAAACATGTCCGTGTGTGTGTGTGTTTGTGAATAGCATAACTCAGAAACGAAGAGTCGGATAAACACCAAACTTGGTATTTAGGTTCAGTATCTTCCAAAGATGCGACACGAAGGTTTTAAAGAAAATCCCCCCATCCCAGATTACTCTTTACATGGAACATTTTTCGAAAATGTTAATTTTCTGAAAAATGGCTCTAACGATTTTGATTAAAAATATCATATGTCTAAGATATTTTCATGACAAATGAAATGTATATCTCGAATTTTCTGGGAATGTCTCCAAAAGTATTGTTCATTGTGAACGACTTTTGCATAACTGGTAAACCATAAGAGATTGACAAAATTTTACTACACAAAAAATGTAGATCGCGTTAAAATACACAATTTATGTCGCATAATTTTTTTTTGTTGGGTGAACCATTTTCGAGATATTCTTTGTTGTTCCCTTAAATTTTCCAATACTTATACTTTTTCTCAAATTCATTATTCATTGTTTTTTGTCCTGGTAATGCAAAGACAATGGGATACTCCACATAGCAACCAGCTCTTAAAATATTTGACTATTGCTTAAAGCCTAGCAATTCCCCTTGCATCTACGAGAAAATTAGCAATAAGATTAACATTTCGATTAACATGAAGCATATGGAGAATAAGCGTTTCTAAACATAGTTTGTACAAGAGTAGAGAAAGTCATGTGAGTGTAACACATCAGATTTTTTTCTATGATCATTTCTAGCGGAGATATTTTAGGTTTCTCGAGAACAAAAAAGACACGCTTGTAACGTTGCAGGGTTTGCTGACTCATGCTAGCGGGGGTATATTCCCGGAGTTTTAGAGCCGTAAGGTACTTAGAGGCTTTAGACATTATGCCATTTTAAAAGGATTCCTATTGTTATTAACTGCAACACAGTCTTTAAATTACATTTACTACGGTTCTATTTTCTCCTCCTACAGATTACACACCCAGGAGGGAAACGCGTTTTCCTCCTTGGTTGCGCGCTGAGGCCCACTGTTAACGTCGATGCCGAAGACTGAGACCCCTTCTTCAGTTCTTAGATCAGCGTTTTTAGAACTTAAGGTGCAAATCGGGAACTTTCATTTTATAAATACTGATGGGTCTAAGACTGATGTTGGAGTAGGGTGTGCCTTTGTTTTAGGTCCACATAGATTTACCTTTCGTTTACCTGGGCAATGTTCGATTTTTACCGCCGAACTTTTTAGTATTTATCAGTCACTTTTACACATCCAGCGGCATGAGTTACGGCACTGTGTTCTTTGCGCAGACTCCCTGAGCGCCCTTCAGAGTATTAACGCGCTGTACCATTACCACCCACTCGTACAGCGCATACATGATCTCCTCCACTCGCTCGGTGTTTCTGGCACCAGCGTCTCCTTCATGTGGATTCCGAGTCATGTGGGCAGCTCAGGTAACGAATCTGCCGACGCCGCTGCCAAATCGGCGCTTTTATCACCCAGATGTTTTACCTGTGTTGTTCCTTCCTCAGATTCTTATGTTATTTTACGCCACCGCATCCTCTCGCGTTGGCGCGATGAGTACACGGCCCTTAGGGGGAGCAAGTTGCGGGAGGTTAAACCTCTCCCGGTTGTCTGGGCCACCTCTTCTCGTGCTTCTCGTCGGGAAGAGGTGATTTTAACAGACTTCGTATCGGACATTGCGTTTTTAGTCATAGACACTTGTTTAGTGGTGATCCCGCACCACTCTGTGATCAGTGTGCGGCACCCTTAACGGTGCGTCACATTTTAACAGAGTGTCAGGTTTTGGCTCAATTGCGCGTTTGTGTGTCTCTACCTGTTGGTATAGCCAAGTTTTGGCAGACGACGCGCATACTGTAGAATGTCTTTTAGGTTTTATCTGTGACAGTGGTTTTATTCGACGTATTTAATGCGCTGAGCGTCTTTTAGTTTTGTGATTTTATATTGTCCGTTTTAATGGGGGGTTGTTCTCTCCTTGGGTCATATGGCGCTCTGGTCCCTTAGCTTCTAGAGATCCTGACACGTAATTTACTCTTTTATTGTTTGATTTACCAAGTTTTTAGTGCGGTTGTTTTTAGACTTTGATATGTGTTTTATTGCTTCGACTAAGCGGGTTTGTGTCCCGTATTTTACTTTCTGGATTTTAAATTTTATACATTGTAAGGGCGCTGATGACCTTAGCTGTTTAGCCCCCTTAACGCCCATATCATCATCATTAGATTACACACAATGAACTTATAATTTTCTCTGGATTCTGCAAAAGACGATTAGTGAAACTAAGGATCATGTTTTCATTATCTTATGTGGTTCTTAAAATAAAATATCTTAATACAGTTCTCAAAAATACATAATTTTAACGTTTATTCATTATTGTATTATTTACCTCAGGAGCTAAATATTAAAACTCTGAATGTTTTAAAGTTTTATACACAAGCGAATGGTACTGTAGGATTTAAAAAAAATATTTTGTTCAAAATTTATAGGAGGAGATTTTGAAAAGGTGTATGTCTTCAGCAAAATAGCAGTAATTCCAGCAAGATGAAGATTTAAGAGCTTAATTATCATGTTACGGAAAATCTGTGTGCCAAAATAAAGCTTCTAGCTTTATGCTACTATGGGAATTTAAAAGTTCGCACTGTTCTTCTTTGAATAAGGCGATTTATTTATTTGTCTTTATTGTGCATTTTCTGAATTGCTGAAAAATGATATGCAGTTCAGTTTTATTTTCCCTTAATGGTTAGGTAAGCACGTGAAATTTTGTGCCTATAAGCAACCTTTACTTTTTTTTGCTTTAAATGCTTAAAAATTAATATATAAAAGGTTAAAACAAGTGTTTTCAGCCTTAACCGCTGCCATTACACACAAAATTAAAATTACGCGAGTTTAAGGTATTTATATGACTAATAAATTGCATGTCATCATCAGTGATGTAGTGAATATCATGCTAGCCTCTGGTTCCCGGGCGGAGGGCGATGAATTTTATTTGGGTGTAAAAATGATTAGCACATTTTCCGTTGGAAGACAAGTAAAGCAGTTGGTCTATTTGCACATAAATTAAGCTCATAGGTTGAAAGAGAAGGTCCATGAATAACATTGTCGGCAATTTCACACCCGCAGCGTCCTGCTTCTCTCCCGTGGCGCTAATATCGCGAAAACTGCTGAAGGGTGACGACAACACTTGAAAAAAATTACAGCAGAATTCAAAAAGTCATAACGAATATCTCGGAGAAGGTTGGTGCCAGATGAAAGGCCATTTCAGATAAATTGCGTATTTTAAACCAATGCACATTTTTTGTGTAGTAAGTTTTTTTTCTCTATCTATAATGGTTCAGAATGAAGAGGACTTCACGAGCACAAATTAGCACAATGACTCTTTATGAGTCATGTAAATGTCATAAAAATGTGGTATTTTAATCAAAATCATTTGAGCGATTTTAAGGAAATAAAAAATAATGACGATTTTTCCCGTAAACAATGGTTTGGGAAGAGGGGATGCTATTGGGAGTATTGCTGTAGTCTCCTTGGAAGATTCTGAGCTTAAATATACAAAGTTTGGCATTAATGTGACTTTTCGTTATGCTATTCACAGGCAGACAAACATACGCAACCTTTTTCTTGAAATTTCTTTATTTGGAATTAGGGACCCTCACAACACGCATTTCCGGTGAAACCTCGATATCGTATTTTTGGGTAGATTGCAGTAGCTTCCCCTTCCTGTTATAATATGTGCTAGAGAGGGGAAAATGGGATATCACACTGCGATTTCAGCGAATCCATTACTATTAGAATAAAGATTTTACGTATATCGTTAAAAAGAGAGTTTGACAATTTCAAAGCTTAATCGAGATTAATGGTGTAAGCTTGTTTCCTAGTACACTTAAGTCATTGTTATACTCAGGATAAGAGTTGCTTTACGAGACCTAGGTTTCCTTCGACCTTGTTTCTGCGGGAAACGCCGCTCATTTGTCGTTTGAGTTTCCGGTCTCAGTTCGCGTCAGTGCTTTACAAAATCCACCAATTAAACATCGTGAAATATAGCCATGTTTACTTTGTGCTATTGCCCTTGTTAAGAGTCAAGTAGATACACTGGTTTGTCAGTGATCATTATTTCTGGGTTTAACATCAAATTTCACGTACCTCATCATTTATATCCAAAATTAAATTACTAAAACAAAGTAACAAGTTACATTAGCGTATTACACAAGATTAATAAAGCCGTCTTCGAAGCTCAGTCGGTAAAGCACTTGCTTGTTATGCGAGAGGTCCCGGGTGTGGGAATTTTTCTTAGCCAAGTTTAGCTGCGTGTTCTGGATTTTGTTGAAGTAATTACAGCATAATATGTTGTATTCTGTGGATCAATTATGTAACACTTAATTGTTGCCACGTCGTTTTAATGGATTATTCCCTATTATCCCCGGAGTCTGAAAATATGAATGTGTGTATACCCGAAGTGCAAGAAACCCAACGACAAGAGAATATGAGTTAACACCATTACCTTAGGCAATAAGCTCCAACAGAAAGGCCGCCGATAAGACCAATGTTGTTAAAGGAGGGGTATAAATGAAACTAAGACAAAAGCAAATGATAATAAGCCACGGTGCACGTGATTACAAAATTGTATAGAAATACCATAAGTAACCACTAAAATTTAATTAGAAACAAAAATTATTTATTATTTTCTCTACTACTTGCCTAGTAAGTAGAGAAAGTATTACATTTTATCCAAAAATTCGATACCGCGATTAGACCAGAAATACACATTTTGAGGCCCCCTGTACCCTAAAAAAGCATTTTTAGAAAATGTTTAAGTGTGTGTATGTCTGTGAACGGCAAAACTGAAAAATGAAGTCAGTTAAATACCAAATTTGGAATTTAAATCTCAGAGGTTCCAAAGATGCAACACGAAGATTTTCAAGAAGACTTCCCCATTCCAAACTACTGTTTACATGGAAGTTTTTACATTCTATATTTCTTTAAATGACTCTAAATATTTTGTTAAAAATACCAAAGAATAAGGAAAAACGCGGGAAATTAAATGCATATCTTAAATTTTCTTGCTGTGGTCTGTGGAAAAATGAAAAACCGTAAGATTTAAAAACAAACCCTTCCTATATAAAAATTAGATCTTTTCAAAGCACACAATTTATGTCAAATATTTTTTGTGACGTTTATCATTTCCAAGATATGCTTTGTTATTGGTTTGATGATTCGAACTATACTGCTTATCTATTATAAGTAGAGGCAGTATTGCATTCTATGCAAAATTTTGATACCGATATTTTATGGAAATACACGTTTTGATTCTTCCTGAATAAAATCATAGAATTTAATACTTTCACATGACTTTCTCTACCCTCTATCATTTATTAGTGAATATACAAACTATTCTTAGTTTTATATCTACTACTTTTTATACTCAATAAACCTTTGTAGAAATAACTACATTAGACATTTCGTTATGGATACAAAGGGAACAGTGACAGCCAAATATTTAAGAACTGGACACTATATGCTGTCCTTAAAATTCCATACTATTTTCATGCAACCGCGAGAAACAGCTGAATGTTAACAGGGCTTTACAGGATGAACGTACATATGAACAATTCGAACCATTAATAACTGATATCTCAGAGATGGATTATGCCACAAAGTCTTTTTGAAATAAATTGTGGATTTTACAGATATCTATATTTTTTTGTGTAGTACGTTATCATCTATCTTTAACCGTTACTAGTTATAAAGGATTATACAAAATTCCTTCTGAATGAAGAGGACTTCAAAGGCTGTTCCCAGAAAATTCAAGATATGCACTTATTTGTCATGTAAATGTCTTTATACTTGGTGTTTAATCAAAATCAGAATTCCCGAAAAATGTTTCATATAAAGGGTAGTGGATGTGGGGAATTTTCTTGATAACCTTTGTGTCCAATCCTTGCAAGATATTGAACTTAAATACCAAGTTTGGTACTTATCCGTTTTTATGTTTTTGAGTTAGCTGTTCACAGACACATACAAGAATATTTTACCTTCTCTACTACGTATAGTAAGTAGGGGAAGTATTGTATTCCACCCAAAAATTCGATACCAAGATTTCACCGGAAATACATGTTTTGAGACCCCCTGAATCCAAAAAAAAGCATTTTTGGAAACATGTCCGTGTGTGTGTGTCTGTGTGTCTGTGTCTGTTTGTCTGTGTGAGTGTCTGTCTGTGAACAGCATAACTCAGAAACGAACAGTCGAATAAACACCAAACTTGGTATTTAGGTTCAGCATCTTCCAAGGATGCGACACGAAGGTTTTCAAGAAAATCCCCCCACCCCAGATTACCCTTTACATGGAAGATTTTTCGAAAATTTTAATTTTCTCAAAAATGGCTCTAACGATTTTGATTAAAATATCATATGTTTAAGATATTTTTATGACAAATAAAATGTATATCTTGAATTTCCTGGGAATGTCTCCAAAAGTATTCATTGTGAACGACTTTTGCATAACTGGTAAACCATAAGAGATAGAAAAAATTTTACTACACAAAAAATGTAGATCGCGTTAAAATACACAATTTATGCCATATACATTTTCTTGTTGAGTGAAACATTTTCGAGATATTGCTTGTTATTCCCTTAAGTTTTTCAATACTTATTTTCTCAAATGGGAATTCGTTATTCATTTTTACTTTCTCTACTACGTATAGTAAATAGGGGAAGTATTGCATTCCACCCAAAAATTCGATACCGAGATTTCACCGGAAATACATGTATTGAGACCTCCTGAATCCAAAAAAAGCATTTTTGGAAACATGTCCGTGTGTGTGTGTGTGTGTGTGTGTGTGTGAACAGCATAACTCAAAAACGAAGAGTCGGATAAACACCAAACTTGGTATTTAGGTTCAGTATCTTCCAGAGATGCGACACGAAGGTTTTCAAAAAAATCCCCCCACCCCAGACTACCCTTTACATGGAACATTTTTCAAAAATTTTAATTTTCTCAAAAATGGCTCTAACGATTTTGATGAAAATATCATATGTTTAAGATAATGTCATGAGAAATGAAATGTATATCTCGAATTTTCTGGGAATGTCTCCAAAAGTATTCTTCATTGTGAACGACTTTTGCATAACTGGTAAACCATAAGAGATACACAAAATTGTACTACACAAAAAATGTAGATCGTGTTAAAATACACAACTTATATCATATACATTTCTTTTGTTGAGTGAACCGTTTTCAAGATATTGCTTGTTATTTTCTTAAATTTTCCAATACTTATACTTTTTCTCAAATGCGTTATTCATTTTTACTTTCTCTACTACGTATAGTAAGTAGGGGAAGTATTGCATTCCACCCAAAAATTCGATACCGAGATTTCACCGGAAATACATGTTTTGAGACCTCCTGAATCCAAAAAAAGAATTTTTGGAAACATGTCCGTGTGTGTGTCTGTGTGTCTGTGTGTGTGTGTGTCTGTGTGTGTGTCTGTGTGTGTGTGAACAGCATAACTCAAAAACGAAGAGTCGGATAAGCACCAAACTTGGTATTTAGGTTCAGTATCTTCCAGAGATGCGACACGAAGGTTTTCAAGAAAATCCCCCCACCCCAAACTACCCTTTACATGGAAGATTTTTCGAAAATTTTAATTTTCTCAAAAATGGCTCTAACGATTTTGATGAAAATATCATATGTTTAAGATAATGTCATGGGAAATGAAATGTATATCTCGAATTTTCTGGGAATGTCTCCAAAAGTATTCTTTATTGTGAACAACTTTTGCATAACTGGTAAACCATAAGAGATACACAAAATGTTACTACACAAAAAGTGTAGATCGCGTTAAAATACACAACTTATGTCATATACATTTCTTTTGTTGAGTGAACCGTTTTGGAGATATTGCTTGTTATTTCCTTAAATTTTCCAATACTTATACTTTTTCTCAAATTCGTTATTCATTTTTTTTATGTCCTGGACATGCAAAGAGAATGGAATGCACCACATAGCAACCAGCGTTAAAATATTTGACTATCGCTTAAAAGCTACCATATTCCCCTTGCATCTACAAGAAAATTACCAATAAGATTGACATATCGATATCTCGATTAACATGAAGCATATGGAGAATAGGCGTTTTTTAAAAATAGTGTGTACAAGAGTAGAGAAAGTCATGTGAGTGTAACACATCAGCTTTTTACTTTCTCTATTACGTATAGTTAGTAGGGGAAGTATTGCATTCCACCCAAAGATTCGATACCGAGATTTCACCGGAAATACATGTTTTGAGACCTCCTGAATCCAAAAAAACCATTTTTGGAAACATGTCCGTGTGTGTGTCTGTGTGTGTGTGTGTGTGTGTCTGTGTGTGTCGTGTGTGTGTCTGTGAACAGCATAACTCAAAAACGAACAGTCGGATAAGCACCAAACTTGGTATTTAGGTTCAGTATCTTCCAGAGATGCGACACGAAGGTTTTGAAGAAAATCTCCCCACCCCAGACTACCCTTTACATGGAACATTTTTCAAAAATTTTAATTTTCTCAAAAATGGCTCTAACGATTTTGATGAAAATATCATATGTTTAAGATAATGTCATGAGAAATGAAATGTATATCTCGAATTTTCTGGGAATGTTTCCAAAAGTATTCTTCATTGTGAACGACTTTTGCATAACTGGTAAACCATAAGAGATACACAAAATTGTACTACACAAAAAATGTAGATCGTGTTAAAATACACAACTTATATCATATACATTTCTTTTGTTGAGTGAACCGTTTTCAAGATATTGCTTGTTATTTTCTTAAATTTTCCAATACTTATACTTTTTCTCAAATGCGTTATTCATTTTTACTTTCTCTACTACGTATAGTAAGTAGGGGAAGTATTGCATTCCACCCAAAAATTCGATACCGAGATTTCACCGGAAATACATGTTTTGAGACCTCCTGAATCCAAAAAAAGAATTTTTGGAAACATGTCCGTGTGTGTGTCTGTGTGTCTGTGTGTGTGTGTGTGTCTGTGTGTGTGTCTGTGTGCGTGTGAACAGCATAACTCAAAAACGAAGAGTCGGATAAGCACCAAACTTGGTATTTAGGTTCAGTATCTTCCAGAGATGCGACACGAAGGTTTTCAAAAAAATCCCCCCACCCCAGACTACCCTTTACATGGAACATTTTTCAAAAATTTTAATTTTCTCAAAAATGGCTCTAACGATTTTGATGAAAATATCATATGTTTAAGATAATGTCATGAGAAATGAAATGTATATCTCGAATTTTCTGGGAATGTCTCCAAAAGTATTCTTCATTGTGAACGACTTTTGCATAACTGGTAAACCATAAGAGATACACAAAATTGTACTACACAAAAAATGTAGATCGTGTTAAAATACACAACTTATATCATATACATTTCTTTTGTTGAGTGAACCGTTTTCAAGATATTGCTTGTTATTTTCTTAAATTTTCCAATACTTATACTTTTTCTCAAATGCGTTATTCATTTTTACTTTCTCTACTACGTATAGTAAGTAGGGGAAGTATTGCATTCCACCCAAAAATTCGATACCGAGATTTCACCGGAAATACATGTTTTGAGACCTCCTGAATCCAAAAAAAGAATTTTTGGAAACATGTCCGTGTGTGTGTCTGTGTGTCTGTGTGTGTGTGTGTCTGTGTGTGTGTCTGTGTGTGTGTGAACAGCATAACTCAAAAACGAAGAGTCGGATAAGCACCAAACTTGGTATTTAGGTTCAGTATCTTCCAGAGATGCGACACGAAGGTTTTCAAGAAAATCCCCCCACCCCAAACTACCCTTTACATGGAAGATTTTTCGAAAATTTTAATTTTCTCAAAAATGGCTCTAACGATTTTGATGAAAATATCATATGTTTAAGATAATGTCATGGGAAATGAAATGTATATCTCGAATTTTCTGGGAATGTCTCCAAAAGTATTCTTTATTGTGAACAACTTTTGCATAACTGGTAAACCATAAGAGATACACAAAATGTTACTACACAAAAAGTGTAGATCGCGTTAAAATACACAACTTATGTCATATACATTTCTTTTGTTGAGTGAACCGTTTTGGAGATATTGCTTGTTATTTCCTTAAATTTTCCAATACTTATACTTTTTCTCAAATTCGTTATTCATTTTTTTTATGTCCTGGACATGCAAAGAGAATGGAATGCACCACATAGCAACCAGCGTTAAAATATTTGACTATCGCTTAAAAGCTACCATATTCCCCTTGCATCTACAAGAAAATTACCAATAAGATTGACATATCGATATCTCGATTAACATGAAGCATATGGAGAATAGGCGTTTTTTAAAAATAGTGTGTACAAGAGTAGAGAAAGTCATGTGAGTGTAACACATCAGATTTTTACTTTCTCTATTACGTATAGTTAGTAGGGGAAGTATTGCATTCCACCCAAAGATTCGATACCGAGATTTCACCGGAAATACATGTTTTGAGACCTCCTGAATCCAAAAAAAAGCATTTTTGGAAACATGTCCGTGTGTGTGTCTGTGTGTGTGTGTGTCTGTGTGTGTGTGTCTGTGTGTGTCGTGTGTGTGTCTGTGAACAGCATAACTCAAAAACGAACAGTCGGATAAGCACGAAACTTGGTATTTAGGTTCAGTATCTTCCAGAGATGCGACACGAAGGTTTTGAAGAAAATCTCCCCACCCCAGACTACCCTTTACATGGAAGATTTTTCGAAAATTTTAATTTTCTCAAAAATGGCTCTAACGATTTTGATGAAAATATCATATGTTTAAGATAATGTCATGGGAAATGAAATGTATATCTCGAATTTTCTGGGAATGTCTCCAAAAGTATTCTTTATTGTGAACAACTTTTGCATAACTGGTAAACCATAAGAGATACACAAAATGTTACTACACAAAAAGTGTAGATCGCGTTAAAATACACAACTTATGTCATATACATTTCTTTTGTTGAGTGAACCGTTTTGGAGATATTGCTTGTTATTTCCTTAAATTTTCCAATACTTATACTTTTTCTCAAATTCGTTATTCATTTTTTTTATGTCCTGGACATGCAAAGAGAATGGAATGCACCCCATAGCAACCAGCGTTAAAATATTTGACTATCGCTTAAAAGCTACCATATTCCCCTTGCATCTACAAGAAAATTACCAATAAGATTGACATATCGATATCTCGATTAACATGAAGCATATGGAGAATAGGCGTTTTTTAAAAATAGTGTGTACAAGAGTAGAGAAAGTCATGTGAGTGTAACACATCAGATTTTTACTTTCTCTATTACGTATAGTTAGTAGGGGAAGTATTGAATTCCACCCAAAGGTTCGATACCGAGATTTCACCGGAAATACATGTTTTGAGACCTCCTGAATCCAAAAAAAGCATTTTTGGAAACATGTCCGTGTGTGTGTCTGTGTGTGTGTGTGTGTGTCTGTGTGTGTGTGTCTGTGTGTGTCGTGTGTGTGTCTGTGAACAGCATAACTCAAAAACGAACAGTCGGATAAGCACCAAACTTGGTATTTAGGTTCAGTATCTTCCAGAGATGCGACACGAAGGTTTTGAAGAAAATCTCCCCACCCCAGACTACCCTTTACATGGAAGATTTTTCGAAAATTTTAATTTTCTCAAAAATGGCTCTAACGATTTTGATGAAAATATCATATGTTTAAGATAATGTCATGGGAAATGAAATGTATATGTCGAATTTTCTGGGAATGTCTCCAAAAGTATTCTTCATTGTGAACGACTTTTGCATAACTGGTAAACCATAAGAGGTAGACAAAATTTTACTACACAAAAAATGTAGATCGCCTTAAAATACACAATTTATGTCATATACATTTCTTTTGTTGAGTGAACCGTTTTCGAGATATTGCTTGTTATTTCCTTAAATTTTCCAATACTTATACTTTTTCTCAAATTCGTTATTCATTTTTTTTATGTCCTGGACATGCAAAGAGAATGGAATGCGCCACATAGCAACCAGCGTTAAAATATTTGACTATCGCTTAAAAGCTACCATATTTCCCTTGCATCTACAAGAAAATTACCAATAAGATTGACATCTCGATATCTCGATTAACTTGAAGCATATGGAGAATAAGCGTTTGTAAAAATAAAGAGTAGAGAAAGTCTTGTGAGTGTAACACATCAGATTTTTTGTCTTGGATATGCAAAGTGTATTAATCTGTGGGAAAGGGAATGGTGCTGCACCTAGGAACCAGCTATTAAGAGATATGTATGTGCTTAAAGACTACTGTATTTCCAAATTGCCCTTGTAAATATATATTCCCCTTACATCTACAACATAATTAGCAATAACATAGACTCTGCAAATGTTTATCTCGATTAACATGAAGCAGATGGAGAATAAGCGTTTGTATAAATAGTTTGTACAAGAGTAGAGAAAGTCATGTGAGTGTAACACATAAGATTTTTTCTAAAAATACTTTTTTTGGATTCAGGGGGCGTCAAAATATATATTTCCGTTAAAAAATCTCGGTATTGAATTTTTGGGTGGAATGCAATACCTTCTTTACCTATTAGGCAGATAAAGTTAAAAAAAATCTTTAGAAAGAAGTCGAGGTCTACACCTAAAGATGGAGGAGTATTTTTACGAAAGCGCTTCACAGCAAGAAAATCCAAGCGCATATATGACGTGAGTAAAAAAATACCAACTTAATTATTATAACAATGAATATAACAAAACAGTTAATATCGTTTGTTTTAATCATAAATACGTTTAAGATATTTACATAAGAGATAATATGCATATATTGAATTTTCTGAGAATAGCCTCTGAAGTCCTCTTCATTCGATATGACTTATATACCATATATAAGTAAACCATATAATGGTAAACGTAACAAAGTCTTGGCACACAGAAATATAGATCTCGTAAAGCACATAATTTATGTGAAATAAATTTTTTGTAGCGTTAACCATTTTCAAATATTTACTTTTCTCGTGATCATGCAAAGAGCTCGGAATTTCAAATCCGCATAGCGACAGGCTTTTTAAAAATCTGACTATCGCTTATACCTACAACGAAATATGTAAATGTATATGCAATACTTATCCTAATTAAGATTTCTTAAGAATAATCTGTAAAAGATTGAGTAAGGAAAGTCATATGAATGCAACACATCAAATTTTTATTTTATGTCTTAGAATATCAATGCCATCTTACCGGAGCAAACCTAAGATCGAAATTTGCTTCTGTTTCAATTATTTCATCTACTAATTAACATCCTTCTGCTTCAGAAAAGCAGGCAGTGCTGCATAAGATAATTAGAAACTGTTAAACTTGCAAACGAAGTAACTGGCATTCCAATTTCTTCGAGTGCGCAGTGTGGTATGTCTGCGGAAGACATTTGCAGATGAGCAGAAAATGAAATCTTAGGACTGGGTTTATGGTTGAGTTAATCCTCTCCGCAGGGGCTTAGTTTGTGTGTGTCCCTAATGAAACTTTAAACGAAAATGACGTTCTCTATCATCTTTTTTAAAAACTATTTTTACAAAGTCTTGTTCTTCTGCCCCCCCCAAACATATATGGATCATTTTCTAGAAATCATGGTTTTTAGTTTCAGGGTGCCTCAAATCGTACATTTGCTGTGAAACCTCGATATCGAATTTTTTGGGGGTGGAATAGAGTGCTTCCCCTATTTATTATAGCAAGTAATACACAAAGTAAAAAGCGAATATTTCGGTAATGGTTAATTTCATAAAGCATTTATCTGTTAATTTGTTAACATCTATTGTCTCCCTAGAGGAACAACAAAAGGACTCATTAAAACTGCTCTCTTAGACAAAAGCAATAATTTTACTTCATCTACCACGTAAATATTAGGTAAAAACTAAAGATTCCAACTAACGGAGGGACCTCCGAAACCGGGCCAGGCCAGTAAGCCCCTTGTGCTTCTACCAGTAACCCCCGGGAGGGATGAGAGAAGAGACTCGAAGGGCGGCCAAATCCGGACGACAACTGGCGTAAGCACAGACGGGTTCCTTAATGTTTCCAGATTGAACGCATCCGATGCCACCCAGTCCTGCCCACAAGCCACGAATTTCCAGCAGGCCCCCCGGGGTTGGAGCCCACTTGGAGGAGAGACCTAACATAGCATCCCGCAGCGACACCCAGCCGCAGCTTGCCAAATACTGTCGCCTGGTTCTACTAACCTGAAAAGATGACAAGGAAGATGGTAGGTGTAGGAAATAAAAGGGAGAGGGTCGTGGTAGAAGATGAACCACCCCAGCACTCTCTTGTCGATCCGGGGAAACCACGAAAAACCCAAGAGCAGAATGAGCGATCGCCGGGGACCGAACCCGCGACCTCCCGAGTACGCGCCAGGCGTTCTGCATCGGTGTTAAAAGTGCTTACCTTAGTTGGAGGAACATGTGAAAATCACGTGGGGCAAGCTCCGGTGAATACGGAGGATACGAGAAAACTTCCAAGTTGAATCCTAACCCAGGCGGAGCTCAGAAGATTCAACTGGGAAGTTTTCTCGCATCCCCATATTCACCAGATCTTTTCCCAAGTGAATTTCACATGTTCCCCTGTCTCAAAGGTCATCGTGAAAGTAAGTACTTCAACACCGTGACGAAGATGAATAAGAAGTGAACCAGAAGTCGGGTCCTGTGCTCGTAACCAGCTGTCGTCACGTCACCAAAAATGCTTGGAAAAGCATGTTGACTATGTAGAGAAGTAACACAAGGATTGTGCAATATAAATAAAATTAATTCAACATAATCCATCCTGTGTAATGTTTGTTATAAAATAGGGAAACTTACTTATTGGAGGACCCTCGTATGTACTAATCTTGGCTTTGTTGTTGATATTTTTACATGAAAATGAATCGATCTATACTCCAAGCTATGTGTATAAAATTTTAAGGGCAACCTTCAGCATATATGTTTGTTGTAAGCCTCAAAGAAATTTTTCACAACAGTTAGAATATTTCATGAGAACCAGAGAGGGTACTAATCCAACGAGGGCAAATTACTGCCACTATTTCGCCTTTGAGAATCATATCCAAAAAATCTGCGCTCTAAAGCTTTTAATACTTTTCAGGCGAAAGGATTTATTGCTCTTCTTTACCGACTCCGTCGCCGAGAGTAAAATGGAAGTTCATCATTCTTCGTCAAGCTGTAGGACTCCATAATGTACTAGACGGTCGCCTTTCTGTTTGTCAAAGGGAGGAGCATTAATCAGATAATGCTGCTTATCATCCCGAGAATTTATAAAAGAGGGCGGAGAGCTATGGAACAAATGGAGAGGAGAAAATGTAATCTAAATAAAATGGAAGGGCATTTTTAGCCAACTTTCTTCATCAAAATCTTTAAACAGGGAGCTATTTGATGAAAATCTGTGTTACATTCACCTGACTTTCTCTCCTCTATCTTTATTAGTGGGTATACAAACTATTCTTACTAAAGCTTATTTTTCTATCTATTTATTTTAATCTAAATAAACCTTTTCAGAAATAGCTACATCACACATTTCGTTATAAATACAAAGAGAACAGCGATAGTCAAATTTTTAATAACTGGACGCTATATGCTGGCTTTAAAATTTCATACTGTTTCCATGCGATCGCGAGGAAGAACTCAAAATTGATGGGACTTTAAAAGAATGGCAATTATTGAACAATTCGAACTTTTAATAACGGATACCTCAGAAACGGCTCATGCCACAAAAAACGTATTTAAAGTAAATTGTATGTTTTAAAGACATTACACTTTTTTGTGTGGTACGTTTTCGTCTATCGCTTATGTTTACAACTTATACAATTTTATACAAAGTTCTTACCGAGCGAAGAGAACTTCCTAGGCTATTTCTAGAAAATTCAAAAGTACGTTTTATTTGTCATGTAAATGTAATGTTTAATATATGGTATTTTAATAAAAATCCGTACAGCCATTTTTAGAAAATAAACATTTCGAAAATATTTTCCATGTAAAGGGTAGTTTGGAGTGGGGGATTTTCTTTTTGAAAATCTTCATGTTGCATCTTTGTATGGTACTGGATGTAAATACCAAGTTTGGTGTTTATCTTTCGTTTTTGAGTTTGTAGCGCTTCCTACGTGGTAGGCCCCGCGTGAAAGTGACACTCTGTGCCGAGAATCCCACTAAGTTGATGATGATGGACCCGTTGAGAGATGATAGATGATGTGTTACGTACCTGTAGGTCGTCTTGATGCCCGTAGTCTTGTGATGTATCGTGACGTTCTCATAGACTGGAATCTGATGATCGTGTATCCCTATTTTTGTGTGTGTTAGTATGTTGTAAATATCATTTTATAATTGTGCCACTGCTGCTGTATTTTGACTCGGAGAGCAATTGTGTCTTGTCAGGATATGTGTTGAGCATGTTAAAATATTTTGCACATACGTATTCTGTTAACTTTTCACTTGTATTGTAGATAAATCACATGTAGATATTCACAAATCATTATTACGGTTGTTATGTTAAAATATGTATAACTGGCGTACTTTAAATACGTAGTTTTGGCGTCTATTTAGAGACGAGCTTATACACGACCTTCCTGTTCGAAGTCTGACAAGCTTCTGTTAGCGTTCCCTTCAACCGTTTTCTTAGCGTACGTAGTTGAATTATAGGTATGTATCAATGTACCTGATTGGTGCTACTACCCAATAACAGTTATATATATATATATATATATATATATTTACATACTTCCATTGTCTTAATTATGAATCCAAGGTTCGTTCATGCTTAGGTAGATGCTACTGCATTTCTCGTAATTTTTATTACTGGTTATATAGCTAACAATGGCCTTTCCCTCTTATATTATATTTGATACGTTATAACGTTATACACTTGTTCTCTACAATGTTTACATTATGAATATGTGTGTTTTTAACATCCTTTTAATTATTATACCTACAATATGAGGGAAAAGTACATAAGACGTAAAACTTAGGACAAAATATTAAAAACAGAAATTATTAATGTGTTGAGTCTGAGAAGCAGTAAATTAAATATATTATTAACTTCAATGAGTTATATTATTATTATTTGTCCGTGGCATTTGTCCGTGTATGTTGCTTCATGTTTTGCTGTTCACAGGCTCACACGCACAGACATACAGGCACATTCATACACACGTACCATTTATAAAATTGCTTATTTTTGGATTGAGGGGAACCCCAAAAAAGCATTTTTCGAAACATTTTCCTTATAGGAGATAGTCTAGGATGGGGGATTTTCTTGAAAATATTCGTCTCGCATCGTTGGAAGATACTAAACTCAAATACCAAGTTTGGAGTTTATCCAATCCCTCGTTTTTGAGTTATGCTGTTCGCAGATATAAACACGCACATACATGTTTCAAAATGCTTTATTTGTATTCAGGGGTTCCTCAAAATGTGTCTTTCAGGTGAAATCTCGGTATGAATTTTTGGGTGGAATACAATACTTCTACTTACAATACGTAGTAGAGAAATTAAATAAAATAATAAATCAATCCGCTGCAACAGTCCAACCTTTGCCTGCTTTGCTTGTATAGTTTGGGTAGAATTCAGAAAAGATACAAACTATATTCGCTTCTTTGTAAGAGGCTATAATCGCAAACTTTTAACAAGCCACTTGTTTTTGTTTTACGGGGTAGATCCTGTAGTCAAAATAAACTGAGATTATTGTGACCGTTTGTTTCCGTAAAACTTTTCTCTGTCTCTTTTCCTACCTTCCTTACTTTTTTTCTAAAAAAAACAACATTGCTGTGTTGTCAGTTTATTCATGCTAACAGTGTAGCATGTGCGTCTAAACGTTGAGTAACATCTTAAATACTGTAACAAATGACAACGCTAGTACTGCAAACACTATTTATCACACAGGACTCAGCGTAGCACAAACGTTGCACTTGAAGCACTTTTGGCACACATTCGGAACGCAACACAACAGATCCGTCGAGTCACAACTCACAACTGAACTGCTGAGTTACAACTCACTGAAATACAGACACGTTACGCTTTGAATATCCACTTTTCACTTCGTAATTTCTTAACTAACTAAACTGAACTCATTGGGCAAAGCAGCACCCTATATATGCTTTGCATGCAAAACGAAACTTTTTAGAAGAGGAATCTACTCGAAGCGGCCCAAAGGAATCATCTGGCAAATAATGGTTATTGTTCCGTACGGCTCTGTTCTGAAGGGGGCCGGCCATTAGCCTCACTCGCAGCCAGCTAGACCTTCGGCTCGGGAGGCCTTGGCGCCGCCGGTTCGTAGGTATCTTCGCGCGCACGGTCACACTACAGCATAAAAAGTGTTCAAGTTCTCTAAGGCTGAGCTGAAAAAAAAATCGGCAATGTAGGCATGTGATCAGCGACTCTCCCCAAGCTACAAGGCATTAGCAGTATCCAACTGCAACCCTTCTCAAGCTGTCAGGTCATTAGAGAACAGGAACCTTATTCACTTGTTTTCTACTTTCAAGCGGCGTGTCATTTGTATCTCATAAATTTTGCTGGGTAACAATGATAACAAAAAGAACGTATTCAGGTCCTCCTGCCGAGATATAGTCAATTCCGTTTTACGATGGCATTCGTAATAGGGGAGAATTCAATAATTTTATGCTTATGAGCAAGCATGCCAACCGAAGTGCCATTCTATAGTTAAATCGCACATAGGATGGCAGAGCCTAAAGAAAATAAATATATAAATATGCAAATACATGCACACGGTTTTATGTATTATTGTAGACGTTTATTAACTTCATACACAGATGGAATGCTGATTTGTATGGCTGTAAAATACACTTGCAACATTGCAATAAAACATTAAAGGTTATGTTGTAATATTATTTTAAGAGCAGTACGCATCCTGAATTACATTTGGAATTCTTAATAACATCCTAAACTTGCTTTTACAACCGCCGTCATATCTAAATGCATTTGCAACGGTTCTGGCCGGAGCCATGCGACCAGTCCTGAAGTTTTTACGACTCTTGCCGCCATTCCCCATGTGACGAGCGCATAAAAAGAAATGGAATCAAAAGCAGTCGGCCAAGAATATTAAATTCGTCCAAGTAAAGTTGCACCTACGTCAGGTTTTTCCCAGAACAATAAAGTTTCTTTTGGAACGAAAATAATAAAAGCAAGAAACATGTTTTCAGACTATATAAACACAATACAAAGTGCTATGTTATCGGAATAGAAATTTCTTCGATATACCATGTACATGGAAAGAAGAAGAAAAGGAAAAGGATTCTGACGTGTAACAGGACACGAGTTTCTCTTTCTTTTAACATTTTATAGAGATACAGAAGGTACATACCAACGCTTATTTCCCTGTTCATGTTAGGCTGAAAGACAGGAAACGTTCATGATATATGTTTAGAAATTAAAATTGGAAGCTGTCTTAGCCCATACCCGGCCGGAAGAACAATGAGATTCAATAGAGGATTACTTATCTAAATCGCTTTAATGGTTTCCAACAAACAAAGAAAGACACACACACACACACACAGGCGAAATGTCTATCTTTCTCTCTCTCCTTAAAATTTTTGTATACTTTACTGTATTTCAGAAACTTAGAAAAAAACCCTTGGGAGGGGTAACTCACCTGGTCATGTATCCCTCCCCTCTAACTGCCTTGGGCGAACATGCCTCTGAGTCGCTGCTTAAGTACCACACGCCATAATTTCACTTAGTACTTGTTTTATTTTATTCTCACAAAATCATTTATCACACCAGTGTTGTTACTATCCAACTGTAGAGGCAGGCTTAAAGACACAAGAGTATTGCAACTAAAATGCTGTGTTTGTTGACTGCTGTGACAGGCCACGCAAAGAACAAGGTGCAGCGGGTGTGAAAACAAATGTTTGCATATAACTAGCGATAGCATTTCACATACATGCGGTATTATCATGGGATATCTTGCAAAAGCGAACTCACTTTTTAGCGCATTTCATAGCCTTCACTTCCCCATCTATCTCTTCAAGGAAAAGGGTTCTTCGCTGATTGGTTTTCCTAATACAAATTATTTCAACTGAGAAAACTAGGGGCTTTAATTTTTAATAGGAAGGCCAATCACACAGCATATTCATCTCTAAACTGTGCTCTTTAACATATCTCTTACATAACTGGAATAAGAATGTTATTTATTTATTTATTTTAGTTATCACGATGTAAACAAGATCCTATTAAATTTTTGTATAGTATAAAACTGCTGTGTTCACAACAGTGACCTGGCACTTGTTTCCCGCGTATCAGTCCATTTCTTCTTTAAGAGACCTCATCGGATAATTCGGTAGCTAAAGACAAAAGACAAGTATAGTGGGGGCTATTTATCCCTCCTGAGTACTCGCGCAGTTGTAGACCGAGGGATTTTACTAAGTTGTTATACGAGTACACTCTAGTAAGCAGTACGTTGGACGGTTAGCTTGTTAAACTCGAGATGATTAATTCATTTAATTTTTCTTCTACTGTTCTTTATGTAATTATTTTTAACGAAATGGCAAACTAAAACATTTAACCACTTAAACTGCTAGGTATGTTAATTTCCTCTGCATGCACAGTGGCGGAGAAGGTGTTACGTTTTGTAAATGACACGTCCAAGAAAGAAGTTCAGATATTTATTAAACCCTTTATTTTAAAAAAATTTCCCTCCTTCCATTCTTCGGTATTTCTAACAGAGTTTTGTACTTCACATGACTATTGAATAACCCTGTTAAAATATTTAACCATAAGCACAAAACAAAATCTAATCATCGGGATAAATATACACCTTATTGTTTTAAATAAAATAATTGCCTAGTTTCATGATCTCCGAACTGTTCAAGGCTGCATTTTTAACTCATTCCAGAGTTTGACATATATACGGGAGCGCCCATTTGTTTGTTCTCATTAAAAAGCCAACGATGTTCATCTGGTTTTATGGATAGTCTCGACAATTCTGCATAACCTGCAGGAACAGAGCCACATTTCTCTCCTCTGAAGAGCCTACGTAACCAGATGTAGAAACATTTGAATTTGAACTCTCTTTAGAAAATAAACACTTACATTACTTGGAAATCTTAAACATTCTGTGGACTACAATTTGAAAATCGCTTTAATCTGGATACCCCAATCGAGTCTGTTCGAGACTGATTGAGAATGATGACTTAACGTTTTGAGGACAGCTGCCATAAGTGAAGTGCTGATTCTAGCCACTTAGTTCGCACACAGAATAAATTATTTTTTCCAAATTGGACTATCGTTCTCTGTATTTAAATTCGCCCGTACTTCCAGGCTTAAAATGCTTGAAATGTTGCTAACTCGGCGTTAAGAGCTCTTTTAGAAGACTTCGTTGGCAGACCGAACTGAAAGCCTGCAAATAGATCCCACTCAATACCATACACAAGATTTTTGCTTATCCTATGCTACTAAAATCTGTCTGCTACTGATTAGTTAATGGATCTATTTTTACTTTCTCTACTACGTATAGTAAATTAGATACCGAGATTTCACCGGAAATACATGTTTTGAGACCCCCTGAAACCAAAAAAAGCATTTTTGGAAACATGTCCGTGTGTGTGTCTGTGAACAGCATAACTCAGAAACGAACAGTCGGATAAACACCAAACTTGGTATTTAGATTCAGTATCTTCCAGAGATGCGACGCAAAGGTTTTCAAGATAATCCCCCACCCCAGATTACCCTTTACATGGAACATTTATCGAAAATTTTAATTTTCTCAAAAATAGCTCTAACGATTTTGATTAAAATATCATATGTTTAAGATATTTTCATGACAAATAAAATGTACATCTTGAATTTTTTGGGAATGTCTCCAAAAGTATTCTTCATTTTGAACGACTTTTGCATAACTGGTAAACCATAAGAAATAGACAACATTTTACTACATAAAAGATGTAGATCGCGTTAAAATACACCGTTTATGTCATATAAATTTTTGTTGTTGAGTAAACCATTTTCGAGATATTGCTTGTTATTCCCTTAAATTTTTCAATACTTATTTTCTCAAATAGGAATTCGTTATTCATTTTTTGTCTTGGATATGCAAAGAGTATTAATCTGTGGCAAAGAGAATGGTGCTGCACATAGCAACCAGCTATTAAGAGATATGTCTATGCTTAAAGGCTATTGTATTTCTATATTGCCCTTGCAAATACAGAACAAGGGGAACATAGTAGGCCTTAAGCGATAGTCAAATATTTTTAGAACTGGTCGCTATGTGTAAAATGTAATTCTCTTTTCATGTATAAAGATCGTTTCTGCAAATGTTTATCTCGATTAATATGAAATAGATGGAGAATAAGATTTTGTAAAAATAGTTTGCACAAGAGTAGAGAAAGTCATGTGAGTATAACACATCAGATTTTTTAACAAGATTCCAAATTGTCGCACCCAGTGATTGTTCCAGCAGAACAATACAAGAATTCAGCTTGACGATCTCACCCATGAGCCGTTTAGTTCCTGTGTAAATCTGAACGGTTGGACACCGCTATCTTCGATATTGTAGTATGAAATTTGTGCAACATGATCAAATTTTAACATCTGCTGATGCCTCCAAATTCAGCAGAAATAATGTCTGAAGTGTAGTTTTATTCAATTGCTTGCCTGTAACTATGTCGTAGAACGCATTGTTGAAACCAACGATATACGCATCATACTATATGTTAATTCCGTTATGTCTTCACAGACTCCAAAAGTGCTTTAATGGTGCTGCAACAGAGATCTTCGACGCGTTGCTTTGCCTCTTACCTAGGCTGTAATAGGATAGACTTCCAGCAGGTAAATATTCTCTTTAAGTGGATATCCTGCTGGCACATTGGCATTATTATTCCACACCGACTTCATAAACTCTATCAGGCACAGCATCACCAGTGGACGGGATAGAAAATCAACCTGGACCAACAAGCTCCAATATAATTTGAGATATCCTTGTGGTTTACCGGAAAAAATGCGAGTCAGTTGGGGTGTTTAATGTCGTACCGGCATGTTGACATGGTAGCCAATGGTTAGAGCAACCGGACGGAGACCGGGAGATCCGTGGTTCAAATGGCGGCTAGGGCATTGAATTTTTCAGTTGTCTGATTCTACCTTTCCTCATTACTTCTCAATCCCTCTGTATATTACATTTCATCAATCGTAAGTATTTGCATCTTATAGTCTTATTGACATATATGATGTTTTTCCGATCATAATAATTCTTAACGTTATAAAACGTTCTTTGCCTCCGATATGAAAAAAGTGTGTATTTCCATAGAAACATGTTCTTGCGAGTATTAAGCGCAAGTAAGTGGAACTGAACAGGGAAATAGCTTTTCATGAATAGCTAAAGGCATCCAGTAATATTAAATGCGTTAATCTTATGTAATCCGATTCTCCAAAGCTGTCCCAGGGATTTTGAAGAAATTAATTGCCAAAGGATTCGGGGAACAAGGAATTTGATCTAGATACCTCTAATCTACAGGAAAACTAATTTTCATGCACTCCTTTTTATAAAGAAATATGATTGCAAACAAAAGCAGATAAGCAAAGTCAAACCTGGCAATGCTACTTTAGATGTTAAATACGGATATAGATAAACTACGCAAAAATTTATTCCTCTATCCAATTACTGTTACTATAAATAAACCTTCATTACTCAAACATTTCATTGCAGGTATAAGGAGACATTAAGCTAAAACGATAGTCAAATGCCAGTTGCTATGTGATGGCTTTGAAATTCTGTTCTCTTTGCATGAACACCATAAAAAAAGAAAAAAAAATATGATTGTTACATTTGCATGACCTTCTCTACCCATTCTTCAACAAACTTGAATTTTTACAAAAGTTTGTACATGTTAATCCAGATAAAATTTGTATAAATGGTTTCACTTACGTATTTCGTTGTAGGTATAATAGGGAAATTCAACATACTTAAACGATAGCGAATTCTTGTAAGAGCTGGACACTATATGATGGTTTGAAATTCCGTTCTCTTTGTATGACCAGGGGAGAAAGAGAGTATGAGTTAAACAGAAAATAATAAGACTTTCAATTTGAGAAAAGTAAATAGATAAGGCATTTTAAAATAAAAAGAGTTGAAGGTTGTTACACTGCATCATTAAAAGGTTCATACTTTGAATGCGTTTTTAGAGAACGGTTTGCTCCCATCGTCAGCATGTTTCCAACTGATGATGGCGGTTATTGTCTAGGGAGCGTGTGTGGTTAGTGGTGTTCTCGGGTGCTGGGTTGCGGTAGTTCGAAATTCATTAGGTGATTCCTGTTTTTGACGATATGTATTTTTTTCCAGATGTCCAATTCATTGCTGCTGTTGACCGGTTTTAAGAGTTTTATGTTTGGAGTGATTTCATGGTTTGAAGACCAGAAATGATGTGCTACTGCTGATTTTTCCCTCTGTTTTTGGTAAATGCATTGCATATGCCCTTTAAGTCTTAGTTCAAGATTTCTTTTGGTTTTTCCTATGTACACCAAGTTACAGTCACTACAAACTATTTGATATATGCCAGCTGATTTATAGTTGGGGATAGCGTCTTTTGTTCTGTTGCATAGTAGTTTCTGTATATTGTGGTTGTTCTGTGAAGTCAGGGTGATGTATTTCTTGAAAATCCTTTGAAATTTATGATGTGGCAAGGGTGGTAAGTGAACTTTCTATGTTTGTAGTTTTTGTAGTCTGAGTAAAGTGGTCGTTCGTTGGATGTATTTCTGTCTTTCAAACTTTTTTATCTTCTTATCTATTGTTATTTTCTGGTATTCATTCATGGTGGCTATGTGGATAATTTGTTGGTATTCTTTCTGATATTCCTCTTTCTCCAATGGTATATGTACTAACCTGTTAGTAATGCTATTTAAAATTCCATGTTTGTGGCTATTGTTTTTAATATAATCTTCTGTGTGAGTTGGTTTCCTATAAATGCCGAACGTTAGTTTGTTGTGTGCATTATTTCTGATGATTCTGATGTCTAGGTAAGGTAATGGGCCATTTTCTTCTCTTTCTATTGTGAATTTTATAGATCTTTTTTGTAAATTCAATAACTTCAAAGCATTTTCTGTAAGTTTCTTTTGGAACAATAGCAAAAATATCATCTACGTACCTATGGGTCCTTGACCGTGATGCATATTGGAGATACAAGGTATGGTGACAAAATAAACAGAAAAAGAAACAAAACAAAAAAAGAACAAGAACAAGAAAAAGGAAAATAGAGATAAATTACCTTTGACTAACTGATGAAATTTGACCTAGCTTCGCGCACTTTAGCCAAGAAATTGCCTATGTTTTGCAGTTCCTCTGGTCAGCTAGTAGATGCCAACATGCCAATCTCTTCCTTGACGGACTTAAGAATTTTTTGAGTTTAATTGTTTGCTGGTTATCACACTGAGTGCATTCCGCCCAGTTCTCATCCAAATCACAGAATAGGCAGATTCTCCTGCCAGGTTGATAAAAGTATAAGTATTGGAGAATTCAAACCAACAACAAGGAATATCTCGGAAATGGTTAACTACACAAATGAATGATTTGACGTAAATTGTGTGCTTTAACGAGATCTATATTTTCTGTGTAAAAATGTTGTCTATCTCTCAATCTCTTACGGTTTACCAGTTATGCAAAAGGCACGTTTTTCTAAAAAGTCTTTTTTGCGGTTTAGAGGGCCTCAAAATATATTTTCTGGCAAAATCTCGACATCGAATACTGAGAACGTAAAAATAACGATTTGTAGTCGATAAAAATATAAATCATTTGAAAATTCAAACCAATAATAAAGAATATCTCAGAAATGGTTAATAACAATAAAATTTAGCAACATAAATTGTGTGCTTAAACTACTTTTGTGTAGTAAAGTTTTATCTATCTCTTACGGTTTATCAGTTAATATAAAAATCATTTAGAATAATGAGTACTCTACAGGATATTCCAAGAAAATTCAGGATATATTTATCTGTCATCAAAATACCTTAAACATATGGTGTTTTATTCAAAATGGATAGAGCTATTTTTGAGAAAATCAAAACGATAACTTTTCCATGTAAAGAGTAGTTCGAAGCGGGGGATTTTCTTCAAAATCTTTGTTTCGCATCCTTGTAAGGTCCTGAATTTAAATACCAAGTTTGGTGTTGAACCGACTCTTCGTTTCTGAGTTATGCTGTTCACAAACACATAGACTACATACATGGATATCGCTTTATAAATCAGGTATTTCCAATGAAATCTCGACAATGAATCTTTGGGTGGAAGCAGTACTTCCTCCACTTACTGTAGGTACGTAGTAGAGAAAGTAAAAAAGAAGGCAGTCAAGGACATACTTATGTCGCACAAAATAAATGTTATTTAACCGATGCACGCTGTTTAAGAAAATTATTTCAAAGCTATTTTATAAATTGCTACGCATTTTTACCGTACCCGTAAGATGTAATAATGTGAATACTACTTTTTTACACGATAGTGCGTGTTATCTTCATTAGAGATACAGCTCCCATAATAGGAAGATGACTTTACTGAATTCATATAAGTATTTATAAAATATCCGATATAGTGATGTAAATATAATGTTGTACGTAAAAGCATTTTCTTCTATGCATGTAAAATTCATATGCAAAAGACAGTGTTGAATGATATAAGCAATAAATCATGAGGCAGTATTTTTAACACTTAAATAATTTCAGTATAATTATATATATATAATATATATATATATATATATATAATTCAATAACAGCCCGCCTTAAAGCAATGTGTGTATGTAACAATATATAAAAAGTGTATATTACAGTCATTGTAAATGTTTATATTATTGTATACATGTTCAATAATGTTATGTGAATGTATTACGTAATTTAATAATGTAGGAGCTGTGAGAATAATAGGTTAAAAGTTGCTAACAATGAGGTAACCTTGAAGCAATAATGAATTTGAAAGTTTAAATGCTACTAGTCATTATTGGAGCAATAATAATGTAAATTTTGAGACAGTTTAATAAATAGCCAATCAACAACCAGAAAAAGCTTTAGTTAAATGACGGTATTCTATTGGAGTAGGATTAGCCAATCAGAGACTTGAAATACAGAAATTTACAAATTTAGGCGGTAAAAATGAAGTCAATTGCTTGTAGACAGCGCTCATAACTGGACGCGTTGGTTGCAGACAGTGTTTCTAACCGGATGCTAGATACGTCCTCGAGAAATTTAATACGCATTTTGTGTGAGACAAAAATAGTTTACGTGTTAAAAAGTGCAAATAATTAAATAAAAAAATCTCACAGCTCTCTCTATATCAGTGAAGTGTTATTTAAATCGTGTCAAGCATTAATAAAAGGAGTGAAGTAAAATTATAATCTGTGTAAGCCTACATTCTTCAGTCGCACCACTCTCTGCTAAGACATTCATGTCTCTAAAAGAATATAAATACTGACGCAGCCGAGGCAAACATAAATATAATATTTAAAGAAATTACAAAGTTAATATTTTTAAACTTGGTGTGAAGGTTACCGGAAACTTTTTACCATACGTGCGGTTGCAACTACTTCAAGTTCGACTCTCCAACAGTCGAAATATAATAAATCTTCTTCAAACTGACTTTCCTTACGTAGCAGCAACAAACCTACTTCAAATATTGCATTTGGAATGTACTGAACTTTACTTGAACACTTAACTTCGCTTAATAAAAATGAATAAGATTATTCCGATTAAACAGGAAGTATTAAAAGTACTTGAATAACTTTGGTCCTTCAGATTGAACTTTACGGTAAAATTTTTCACTTAGAGTACAATTCTTCTCCTCCAACCACTTTCTGAATAAAGTTTGTTTTTCGTACCTCTAGTTAGGCTTTCCTGGTCCTAAAGAAGTACACCCCATGTTCCACGCGTCTTCAGTTTCATATTTTCAACTCCATGAGGCATATTATGTGCCGCCATCTTTTATTTGGTTCTTGGCATGGCCTACTATTATGTTAAATAAAACACTTCCGGGATTTAGCGTGTTTATCTTTGCCAGACAGCTGACATCACTCATCTCTTGATATAAGTATCAAATGTTTTAAAATCAGTATATTATTTAAAACACATCGTGCAAATACATCAATACACATTTGTGAATGTATTACAGAATCTCGGAAATAGAAACAGTTTTCCAACTTACTTCATATCGTAACATACTATATCCTACAGTATTACACGAGTGTTCAATTTAGGGCAAAGAATCAAGGAAGCCATGTCAATCATTGGTTATGCTTTAACGAGGTGATGACTTTTCTCTATTCACCCACGGCGTAGCGTCCAGCGGCAGGATCAAAGGAAGGCAACAAACGCCTGTAACTCTATCTCCGTAACATCACAATTCACCTTCTCATCACAGTTCAGAGGGCGATGGATGTTTTCGGGCGTAAAAATCCTTAGCATGGTTTACTTCGGAAGAGAAGTAAAGCCAATGGTCCCGTATCGTAGATTTACGGCACGTAAAAGAACCTCAAGCCTGATAAAGAGGCCTCTGAGTAAACTTTCCGGTTTTCCACGCCCAATATGGAATGGGACGCTAAGGACCATTGAATTAAATATCGTCCATAAATAAAACAAAACTCCAGTACCAATAAAATGTAGCAAACATTAGTCAAGTACAGCTATCTCGTAGTGCAGATGGTTTTTCGGGAACCTGTAGCAAGCATAACTTCAACGGGCGATACATTTATCGTATACTCCCATCACTGTCATTCGGTGCGTCACCCGGCTCACATTCTTGCAATGCAACACAAACGGTGTTGAAGAGAGTCTGGTCTCGTATAAAACCCATAATCATCACATGTGCATCCCATTTCGCCACTGTTTCTCTCCTGTAGGAATGTTGTCATTTACCGTGGGATATACTAGTGATTTCCACTCAGTAGGTACACACTGGATCGGAATAATGACCATATAGCTTCTATCCATATTCCGGGTATTCAGTCTGCACGGAAGGTGTAGCACTATACTGGCTTGATAAAAGTCTGTATAAGTGCTGGCTAGCGTATTCTTGGTTTACAGGAAGAGTTTTTGGTTCCAAAGCGTGTAATGTTGCATGAATGTGTCAAAATTCAGTCAGGGCTGGTAAGTACGTAGCAACGATAGCTGGATCCGGAGGAGTGCTGATCCTATAAAATCTATTAAAGGCAGTTAAATCAGCAAGGCTGTTCAACGGCTGCCAGGTCCAATCCTCCTCTTGTAACTGGTAGTCGAAACTGACTCCGCGCCACACGATACATGAATCTATACCATAGAAAATCACCAATAGCTTCTCAAATTGTTGAGCGCAGCGTTTGGTTATCAGAAGCACTCCAGCAACATACAACAGCTTACTGAGAGCATATGCATTTTTATACACCATGCAGGTGGACTAAATTTAATCTTCTTGTATGCTGTTTGCTCAATTTATGGCATAGTGCATTTTGTTTACCGGTCCACATATATAGAATAGTTTCTTGGAGGTTATGGTAAAACACAGTTCCTAAAATCTTCGTATGGGAAACAATTAGCATAAGTCCAGGTGTGAGAGGCTATGGTCATTGGCCTAAGAGTATTAGTTGCAATTTGCACATGTTTGATTTAGCCCCACTCTCCAGGAAATAAGCAGTGAGAATGTGGTTCAAACAATGAATATCTTGAAGTGTTTAAAAAACACGGTTATGTCACCTGCATATGCCCTCATCACCACTTTAGTACCTCAAAGAATTACACTATCTAGTTGATCTTCCAGAACACAAATCAACTGATAACAAACAATCCCACCGTGAGTGAATATCCTTGGCGCACCGACCGTTCAATTTCCATAGGAGAAGATAAAAACCATTACACAAAATGCGCGACATTGCTCCACTATAAGGATTTGGAACCATTCGCTGAAACATCTCAGGCAAACGAATAGCAGTAAGCGTTTCCCATGTATAACTATGTCGAACAATGTTAAAGGCTGTTTGAAAGTCAAAGTTAATCATTGTATCAGTTTCTTTGCTACAGTAAAACTGGCATATCACATCTCTGAGGTCCACCAAGGAGTGTGTGATAGAGCGGTTAGGTGCAGTTGCAGTTTGTGAGCTGTGCAAAACTTCGTGAGAACTGTTTTCAGTAGATTAGTCAGTGCCTTCGCCAATATCTTAATATTTGGTATCTAATAAGATTATAGAATGATAATCTGTCACACATTTTGGAGAAAATATTTTTGAAAACACACTATAACCATCCATGAAATGATCAGAACAAGATGTGGTCGACAGGATTTCGTTTAAAACTGTAGTGAAGGATGGTCCAACGAATTTCCAATGTTGTAAGTAAAACACATACGGTATAGCATCCATACCGGATGCAGTATGCTTCGGTGCAATCGATAATATCTGAAGGATGTCATCTTGCATGATAGGTTGTACCAGAGCTGCTGCTGTATGACTATATGCTATGCGAGCGTTTGTCAGTGGCTGTCGCGCAAAGCCAAACCGGAAATTCTTTTCAAATACATTCAAAATTTACGGTACTCCTGTTATCTCCTGGTCACCAGAACGGAATGAGCGCAGGATTTACTGGCCTGTGTGCGTTCCTTCACCAACTTGAAGGATAGATGTTCGTTATTTATCACTTGGCGAATAAGCCCACTAATAAATGTGCTTCAACCATTTTCCTGTATCCTCTGAATCCGCTCTTTAAACAGCCTTAGAGCCGGTTATTCCTCCACTCTGCTTCTTACAAAACTACGTCCACATTACATTGTGATAAAATTCCATAGTTACTTTCCACCCCCTTGCTCTCTCCTTAAGCGTCTGCATGTAAAAGAATCTGACAGCGCGTTTCACCACATTGATCCACCAGTGGCACTTGCGAATATAAGACTCAAAAGATAGTCCAAGTCTATCTAACTTCTGATGGAATGATTCTACAATATGAATCTGTTGTATTATACCGTAGGTATTTAACATTAACTCCTTCCATAGGAGAAAGGAAATCTGTTTTGGCGCGGTAAGAGAAGCACAGCATAGTTATTACTAAATGAAATAGACGCTACTGTGGCCTCATGGATAGAGGGTATATGCGATCTAACCTAAACCTGATGGGTCTTGGCGAAAAATAATCAGTACGGGAACCGTGCAGGTGATCCCAGGCAACTATAAGTTGCAACTATCTGACAAATCGAGTAAGTATAGAGCTAATATTAATTGAGAATGTGAAAATTTGGATGCTGCATTTACTTCTGAAAGAATCCAGTGTGACACCTATATTCTGGGAATCCCAGAGGTAATTCAATCAGAGCTGCAACTGGCATGGAAACTCGGGGCCCCGGGTCATGGGCAAACATAAGATTGCTTCGCCTCCCTTGCTCTCAACTTGTATCATAGTCATAGTGGTCACTCTACAAGCAGTTAATGTAAATGTTATTAGGTTTGCGTCGGCTCAGTGCTTATTACATCAATTTCTTCATGCACATGATACTGATCTAGCTCTCTTACAGAATGTAAAATGCTTTTCATCTAGTGAAGGTAACAGGGGCTTTGTTAATGTCTACCAATTTGGTTTGGCAATCGTCGATTTCTTGATGTATCATCTGGTCGCACTTTATTCAAGGCATCCCTAAAGAACATTCTCGCCGGTTATTGGCGCGTAGATATTAATGGACACCATATCGTCACACAAAGCTGAATAAAATGCGACCAGATGGATTCATAAAACAATCGGCGAGTTTCAAACCAAATTGGTAGACATTAACAGAGTCCCTGTTACCTTCACCAGATGAAAGGCATCTACGTTCTGTAAGAAAGCTAGATAAATATCATGTGTATGAAGAAATTCATGTAATAAGCACTGCGTCGACCTAATTACATTTGCGTTAACTGCTTTTAGAGTGACCACTATGATTATGATACCAGCTGAGAGCAAGGGAGGCGAAACAAGCTTAGTTCTGCCCATGGCCCGAGGCCCCAAGCATCCATGCAAGTTGCAGCTCCGGTTGAATCACTTCTGGTATTCCCGGAAGATAGATGTCACATTTGGATTATTTTAGAAGCAGTTGTAGCATCCAAAATTTCACTTTCAGTTTCCGTGAGAACTTGACCAGACGATACAGGCCTAATACTCAGTTCCGTTACTGCAGCTTCCTCAAAACTGCAGGAGTCAGAGATGTCAAATGATGCACCACTAGTAATAGGATTTGGAATCGCCCAACATACTGTGATCATGTTTAACTTTATCACGGTCCTGATTTGCTGCGGTCTTTGCAACAGCAGCAATACCATGTCAGGCTACTATATCGCTGAAAGTCAGAAGCTCTCTGGGTCGAACGGTGACATTAGCTCTACACATCCTGCGGAGACAGTCTCTTTCATATGCTCAGTACTCTATCATATAAAATATGTAGTGTTTTTCCTTCATAAATTACCAAACTCTGTGCATCTGCGACTCATGTGTTAAATGGTATTATTTACGTAGTTGCTATATGCTACATGTGTGTCTGTATCAACCAGAAATGGGTATCGCCGAGAGCAGAAGAGACAACGGTAGAGATAGTGTCATACTGTGATAAAACGTTTTAAGTTTCTCAAGTGTGACTTAAAGAAGAACATCCTATATCCGGAACTTGAGTCTAAATCTCATCAGCAGGTCCTGTCTTTCCTGGCATTACAGTTCCATCTGAGAGGGTACACATGGGATCACCACGATGTAGTTGTAATAACCGTTCATAAAGTTACTTGCTTCATAATTTAATATAACCCTGTTTTCTCTGCCTACGAGATGAATTGAAAGTACTTGTTCAACACTAACCTGTAGTTTATCTACTGTCCTTACATGTACCTATGTCATAAGGATTGTGAAATTTCACTGCAACTGTATTCCAGCTATTCTTACTTTCTCTACTACGTATAGTAAGTAGGGGAAGTATTGTATTCCACCCAAAAATTCGATACCGAGATTTCACCGGAAATTATGTTTTGAGACCCCCTGAATTCAAAAAAAGCATTTTTGGAAACATGTCTCTGTGTGTCTGTGAACAGCATAACTCAAAAACGAACAGTCGGATAAACAACAAACTTGGTATTTAGGTTCAGTATCTTCCAGAGATGCAACACGAAGGTTTTCAGGAAAATCCCCCCACCCCAGATTACACTTTACATGGAACATTTTTTCGAAAATTTTAATTTTCTCAAAAATGTCTCTAACGACTTTGATAAAAATATCATATGTTTAAGATATTTTCAAGACAAATAAATGTATATCTTGAATTTTCTGGGAATGTCTCCAAAAGTATTCTTCATTGTGAACGACTTTTGCATAACTAGTAAACCATAAGAGAGAGACAAAATTTTGCTACACAAAAAATGTAGATCGTGTTAAAATACACAATTTATGTCATATACATGTTTTTGGTTGGGTGAACCAATGACGAGACATTGCTTGCTATTCTCTTAAATTTTTCCATACTTATTTTCTCAAATTGGAATTCGTTATTCATTTTTTTCTCTTGGATATGCAAAGAGTATTAATCTGTTGCAAAGAGAATGGAACTGTGCATAGCAACCATCTATTAAGAGATATGTCTATGTTTAAAGGCTACTGTATTTCTATATTGCCCTTGCAAATACAAAACAAGGGGCACATAGTACGCCTTAAGCGATAGTAAAATATTTTTAGAACTGGTGGATATGTGTAAAATGTAATTCTCTTTGCATGTCAAAAGATGGTTTCTGCAAATGTTTATCTCGATTAATATGAAATAGATGGAGAATAGGAGTTTGTAAAAATAGTTTGTACAAGAGTAGAGAAGGTCAAGTAACACATCAGATTTTTCCTATAATGATGCAAATTTCTGTTTCACTGCTATGCAAACAAAAAAACTCTTAAGGTTAGTTACGGACTACTCAGAGCTTGTGTGGTACATTTGCGCGCACCGTAGAAAACAAATTATTTATAGAGTTTAATCTTATGCATTTAGTTGTATATATAACCAAAGGCCTCCTCAGGCTTTAAGGTAGTTTGTAAAAATGCAATTCATTCATATTAGCATAAGTTCATAGTCAGCAGTGAGTTGTAATGCTATGTTTGTGATATTGTTTCATAATTAGGATTAGTTTTAGTAAATTGCATTTCACACACTTATTCACGGAGCATTTTGTATTTAATTTGTTAAAGGAATTGGATTTTTGGAAATTATTCACTTTAGCAAGAGGTGACCGATTTGTTTCAATATTACGAGGCGAGTTTTTAAATTAAGCCGGTTTAATATTTTGCCGCTGCAGTTGCGATTTTGAATATGAGCGATCACGTCCTTTATTAGAAAGCCAAATGCAGCTGTGCGCGGTCGTCAGTTTGTGTTTTCTTGTTGTTAGAACGTTTCGAAATATTCAAAACAATCGAACGACCCCCGACTATGAAGTCAGATCAGTGATTCGTTTTTTGGATGCGAGAAATGTTACGCCTGCAAACATTCATTGCCAACTGTGTGAGGTTTATGAGGAAACGATAATAGTGACAATGTCCGGCTACAAATAACCAAACAAATTCAAGATCTAATCGCATCATTTAGCTGGGAAGAATTCGACCACCCACCCTCCAGTACGGATTTGGCACCATGAAATTTCCATATGTTTCTTCATCGGAAGAAATTCCTTGATGGAAACCATTTAAACGACGATGATGTTGTGAAACAAGAAGCGCAGACTTGGCTTTCATTACAGGCGGCATCATTCTTTGACGAAGACATACCAAAACTGGTTTCCCATTACAAAAAACGCCTGAATAATGGCGGTGACTATCTTGAGAATTATTGTAAGGTGTAATGATGAAGTATTTGGAAAATAAGGTTCTGGTATTTTTACTTTCTCTACTACGTATAGTAAGTAGGGGAAGTATTGTATTCCACCCAAAAATTTGATACCGATATTTCACCGGAAACGCATGCTTTGAGACCCCCTGAATCCAAAAAAAAAAACATTTTTGGAAAATGTCCGCCTGTGTCTGTGTGTCTGTGAACAGCATAACTCGGAAACAAACAGTCGGATAAACACTAAACTTGGTATTTAGGATCAGTATCTTCCAGAGATGCGACACGAAGGTTTTCAAGAAAATCCCCCCACCCCAGATTACCCTTTACATGGAACATCTTTCGAAAATTTTAACTTTCTCAAAAAAGGCTGTAACGATTTTGTTTAAAACATCATATGTTTAAGATATTTTCATGACAAATGAAATGTATATCTCGAATTTTCTGGGAATGTCTCCAAAAGTATTCTTCATTGTGTACGACTTTTGCATAACTGGTAAACCATAAAAGATAGACAAAATTTTACTACACAAAAATGTAGATCGCGTTAAAATACATTATTTATGTCATATATTTTTTTTTGGTGGGTGAACCATTTTCGAGATATTGCTTGATATTCCCTTAAATTTTCCAATACTTATACTTTTTCTCAAATTCGTTATTCATTTTTTTTGTCCTGGTAATGCAAAGAGAATGGAATACGCGACATAGAAACCAGCTCTTAAAATATTTGACTATTGCTTAAAGGCTACCAATTCCACTTACATCTACAAGAAAATTAGCAATAAGATTAACATCTCGAATAACATGAAGCATATAGATAATAAGCGTTTGTAAAAATAGTTTGTACAAGAGTAGAGAAAGTCATGTGAGTGTAACACATCAGATTTTTTAAAATAATTATCGGTACTTACTTTAGAAACACGCCCTGTATACTCCAAAGACGTTTTGGAGTCCCTTGTTTGGGGGGGAAGCTTAGTTTGGCTTCAAATTATGTTTGAAAACAATATTGCAACGTGCATGCGTCACGGTGATCCCGTCATAAGAATAAACGGGAACATAAAAGACGATCGCAAGGCAATAAATTTGAACTTGCATGAATTTTATTTCTTTGAAATATATATGCCATTAAGATAATATACGTTACCAAATGTTGTATCAGGGTCAGTTCTGATTCTTCACTGGGCGTTAAGATGTGTCACTTTGTTCCAGCCATACTCCACTTGCCTTTCTTGGTTCATATTTTTCTGCGCCTAGAGATAAACTTATTATCATGAAACGAATATTCTTTTGATTAAAATGTTAACAGAATACTATGCCTTATAAAAGAATTTTCAGAATGCTATGCTTTATAAAAGACTGCAAAATTTTACCTTCGTTATGTAAAAGTCGTGATTTCATTTGGAACGATAAGCATGAAATCAGCAGCATTTCTGTCGAAATGCTTTCGTTTCTCAAATGAGTTTGCAGCTTCTGTTTGTTTTATAATTATTACATATGTTTAAATTAATATTGGCACACAAATAAGCATATAAAATTGCATAAAATTACGTTTTTTATGATTTCCTAAAAAAGTAATATTCGTTGCTAAAATGGTTCTTGGGCGGATATTGGCTATGAGATCTTTCTCCAAGGGTATGCGCGGGCGTAGTGTGAAAGGATAACACCAGTTTAAATTGACTGAAAAATTTAATGTGATATAATACTTGAGCTATTGAAGGAGTTGCCGGCCGTTTGAGGTTAAAAATGAAACTGATTGTGAATTCTAGCACTCGAAACTATAACAAATGAATTATTGTACCTGCGAACTTCCGCAGTACCAATTTTACAGTCTGAAATAACTGTTTCCGCAATAAAGAAACTAGAAGCGTAAATTGCCGTGAGTCGCTAAAATGCTTACAGGCATAACCCTTCGCAGCTACCGCTAAGAAATTGATAACCCTGCGCGGTCCTAGGCACTACGAACTGCCGAGCACCATAAACGGCTGCACACGAAGAAAAGAAAGAAAAGCGCTAATATATATTACAATAAAACATAATACAATATTTCATTACATTAATTATTTCAAATTCCTAAAATAACAGTAAATCAATCAATTCATATAATATTATTTTAAAATTACTGAACTTAAATAAGGCTATTTACAATTATTAAGCAATGAAAACCCTACATGTTTTACGTTGTTTATTTTTCATCTCATAGGTTCTTCTTTTTTGCCCATTTCAGAGTTACACAAAATATATAATTAAACATTTACTGATAATTGCTCACTTCTGTAAAACTTTGATCATCCAGCAAAGCTTGAGCGTACTTCTTATAAACTAAACATATAAGTTTATGCTGCATTTTCCGAAACATATTTAGAATTTCCATTCGGAAATTTTTCACGGCTGCAGCGAAGCTAAGGAAATTGATTCCTAAAACTGCTTTACAGAAGAAGAGAGAGCATTCCTAGAGGAGAAACGCGATTGGAAAGGGAGATTTTATAATTTTAAAAGTTAAATAGCATGCTACTTTATGTTCCCTGATGATTACATTTACACTGATAAAATACTAAAGGTTAAACCGTTTCCCTCTATTCGTAAATATACCAAGAATCTTGAGAGTGGATTTTTTCATTTGTGTTTCTCATTTATCTCCTCAGGAAGCTTTCCTTTGGCAGATATCCTTTCTTCATTCTCAAAGCGTATTCTCCTTGTTCTGATCTGAATTGCAAAGCGCTTCCTTGTATTGAACACTCGAATACAGAAAAAACATTTAAATTCCTCCTTTGTCTTTGTTTCATTTTCTTGTTTCCAGCTTCGCAGTAATTTCGTAAAATCTCTCTACAGTACTCGGCCTATAGTCCTGATTTCAATCCAGTGGCATACATCCTGATATTTAAAGCAAGGATACCATACTGTAAATCTGATGTGTCACATTCACATATCATTCTCTACTCACTGTTGCTTATTACTTTCCCTACTACTTACACACAGTAAGTAAAAAAATATATAAATACTTTAAAAAATCTGATGTGTTACATTCACATGACTTTCTCTACCACTACCGCTTATTATTGGGTATACAAATTATTCATACTGTGGCGTATTACTAGCTTTTATAATGCCAGACACATTATTGCGTCACATTGACGACAGCATTGTTGGGGGATAATTCCGTATTCTTTCGGCCTTGTGTGAATTTCGTCTGGCATGACGACTCGCCGCCCCTAACTGGTGAGCCTAGCTATAGGTGGAAAGAGAGAGGGGGAATAGTTTAGCGTTGCTTCTTTGTCTGTGCGAGTCGTCAGTCTGCTTTCAGTGTCGAGTGTGTGTGTTTGTGTGTGAATGAGTATAGATGCAGAGCGTGTGTGAGGCATCTCCCCTCAATTCTTTATCTCTTTTGTGTATGTCGTAGGGACACCATCTGTTTGTTAAATAAACCACAAGTAATGTGAATAATGTGAAAGTTGTGTATTTTGTTATAAAAAACTCCACGCCTGCATCTGAATGTGCATATCAAGGTTCTGGTCCTCTGGCTGTTTCTTTAGCTACGCTTCCCTATGTGCATGTTGGGGTGATCTAAATTTAGTATTTTTTCTGGAAACCTTTTGGCCCTCACCCCAGTATGTAACAATACGAAAGCTTATTTTTCGATCTACTTCATTTTTATCGAGATAAACCTGTCCGTATTAGTTGCAATTCGGGAAATAATGGAAATAAAAAATAATATATTGGAAATAATAGAAGAAGGGAGACTAAAATGGTTCAGACATGTGAAAAGAGTGCGAAACGATAGAATACTAAGAATGAGCTAGAATAGGAAGCTGAAGGAACAGAATATGGGTAAGACCAAGAGAAGAATGAATGGATGCAGTTCGAAGAAACATGGTGTCTAGAGGACTAACAGAAGAAGATGCAGAGAATAGGGATTTATGGAGAAAGAAAATTATGAATGGGTTGTAGGAAAACTACTGTATTGTAGATAATTACTAAATAAAAATGACGTTTTGGGCAATAAGGGAACTGGTGGAATTTCGTTCAGCTTACAAGTTTAGCTGGCTGAGGTTCTCAGAAGTTTAAATGGTTTAGCCCAATTTGAGTGTTAAAGTTTTGATCGGCAGCCTTTCGCTCGGCGCTTGGAAGAACGTAATAGAAGTACCCGGCAACATGGGAGAGAGCAACAAATTGGGCTCACGCACATGAGCACAAGGCCGACTGCTCAGAAACTACTCTAGACATCACTTTTGGCCAAAACAGTTACAAGCTTTGAGAAACACATTACCTCAGCAACCTATCTGTGAAAACACGAACGAAAAAGAATTTTCGAACGAATGGAGAGTCTGTTGTGAGTTTTCATACTCCCATTTTAAATTATTTTTTGTTTTTAAAACTTTACTAATACTTCAGTGCGCTGCCCCGCCCAAAAATGACATGCAAAAATTTTAATTAGTTTATGTTTTTAACTTCCCTGTATAATTTAAATAATAATTAATTAATTAATGCGGAAGATTGAGTTATAATTAATTAGGTGGTAACAGACACCATTAATTTAAGGTTATTCCAAAGATGCGACACAATGATATTCAGTGAAATCTCCATCCCTAACTACCCTTTACATTGCAACTTTTTCGTTATATTTGATTTCTTCAATAATGAGTCTAACGGTTTTATTGAAATATCCACGTTTAAGATATCAGCATGACTAATAAAATGTATGTAAACTTCGAGTTTTTGAATAGTCTGTGAAGTCCGTTTTATTCAGAAATAATTTTGTATAATTTTATATAAACCACAAGACTTGCACAGAATCTCACTACACAAAATATATAGAGCTTGTTGGAGAAGCAATGCATTTCAAAATGTATTTTTATAGCATTAAGCACTTCCCAGATATTCGTTGATATTCTTTGAATTTTCTAATAGCATATAATAGATTTTTACTTTTTCTACAAAGAGGTAGAGAAGGTATTGATTCCGCCCAAAGATTGGTTATCGGATTTCACCGGAAATACGTGTTTTGAGGCCCCTGAATCAAAAAAAAAGCATTTTAGAAATAGGTCCGTGTGTGTGTGTGTGTGTGTGTGTGTGTGAACATCATAAGTCAAAAAACGAAAAGTCGCATAAATACCACACTTGGTATTTAGGTTCGGTAGTTTCCAAAGATGCGAAACGAAGATTTTCTTTAAAATTCCCCCGCCCCAGAATACGCTTTACATGGATCATTTTTCGAAAACTTCGATTTTTTTTTAAAAAATTGCCCTAATGATCTTGATTAAAGTATCATATATTAAAGATACCTACACGACAAATAAATTGTATATCTTGAATTTTGTAGGAATATCCTGTGAAGTGCTCTTCATTTGGAAGGAATTTTGCATAATCTTGTATAACTGGTAAACGTTAAGTGAAGGCGAAAACGTACCATATAAAAAAGTAGATCTCTTTAAAACACACAATTTACTTACAAGTTTTTGTGTGACATAAGCCGTTTCTGAGATATCCGTTATTAAAGGTTCGAATTGTTCAATACTTGTTTTTATAAAATCCCATCGATTTTCAGTTGTTTCTCGCGATTGCATGGAAACAGTATGGAATTTTAAGGCCAGCATATAACGTCCAGTTCTCAAACATTTGACTATCGCTGTTCTCTTTGTATTTATAAGAAATGTGTAATGTAGCTATTTCCGCATAGGTTTATTTGGATTAAAATGTAGTAAATAGAAAAATAAGCGTTAGTAAGAACAGTTTGTACCTATGTTCACTAATAACTATAGAGGATAGAAAAACTCATGTGATTTGATGCAGTAATTTGTATCACAAATTACTTAAATGTAAATAATGATTGTAATATGAATATGCATTTTTATGTGACATTGATTTGAGATGTTTCTTGACTGTAATTATTGTTGATAACTAAGTTTATACGACCTTACTGAAACTGTCAATAATAGCGCAATAATGCAGAGAGGGGGTGAGCTGTTTATCATTATTGGAAACGAGGAAGTTGCGTAATATTGGCGCGTTTTTCCGTTGAGAACCTTCTGGAATGTTTCCCTAGAGCATATGTATTCATAATTTTCATTGGATATTAAAATAGACGCTAATGTTGGCGCGTTTTATTAGCCAATAGTAACTCAGTTATAATCTTTAGGCATATCGGGGAGTGGGTGTATAAAAAGCCAAGTCAGAGGTAGATCGCGTTCAGTTCATCGAAAATCTCAATACATTACACGTCGCCTTCAGTCGGCCAGTTCATCAAAAATCTGTGTACACTACACGTCGTCTTCAGTCAGCCAATTCGTCGAAAGTATTTGTACGGCAAACGTCGGGTATCGATTCACAAGTTAGGCGCAGCAGAATTATGAATAATCTAAAGTGTTGTAAGGTTAATTATACAAAAGATTGAAGTACGTGGATTAAAAGAATTATCAGTAAGAAGTTATTATAACAGTTTCAGTTTGGCGAGTGTTAAGATCAATGTATAAATGTGATAGTTAACGTGTTCGACAATAAAAGTATAAAACAAATTTCTTCATTAGTGTTCTTTTTGGATAAAAGATTCCTTTCCGTTTACACAACCCTGATCAAGAGATATGTTCGACCGAGAAATAATAGCTAGCCGAAGGACAGTAAACAAAACTTAAAAATTCTTTCAAACACTAATACTACCATAAATTGCTAGCACTAGATGGAGCTACAAACCGAACAAATGAATTACGTCACAAGATGGCTTCCACGCGTGAAGTAAACACAAACAAACATTATAAGTAATACCGTAATAAATTGGCGCCCAACGTGGGGCAGAGTGACCAGGAAAGGAACACGATGACCAGGAAAGGATCAGAATAACCAGGAAGGGTCAGAATAACCAGGAAGAAGTGAGATGACCAGGAAGGGGCGAATGGAGAAGTGAACTGAACTACAAGACGCAGATTCCAGAAACAACAAAAGCGACGACAGACTACGCGGATGATTGGACATCGTAATTCCGAGATTAAAAGGCAACAGGGGAATTCAACTATAAAACGACGTAGATTCATCGTAATACAACGCAGAAGCGACATACAAACCTAGGAGAGAGGGGCAGAAAGCTGGACATCAAAGCAACATCAGCAGATACCGTCAGAAAGGTTAGAAACGTGTGATTTTTATTCTAAAAAAAGGGGTAAAAATTTTTTTTAATGCACCTTAGGAGCGGTAGGATAAAGAAAACAATGGCTACTAATAATACAGAAGAAATAATATTTGAGGGAGGAAATATTAGTGCAGAAAGTGAGAATAGAACAGCAGGAAATGTAAATTTTGATGCTAGTATGATGATAGAAATTATGGAAATGCTGAGAAATATGAATGAGAATATGGAAAAGAGTTTTGAGAAATTAGGACAAAGATTAACTCAGAGTATGGAAAAGAGTCATAGGAAATTAATGGAAGCCTTTGGTAGGAGTAATGAGATATTAGAGCAAAAAGTAGATCAAAGCAGGGAAGAAACTGAAAAGAAAGTTATGAAGCTAGATAGTAGTATGCCAAGAATGAGAAATGAAAATCAGGAAATGATAGCAAGTGAGATAGGAGAAGTTTCAAAGAAAATGGTAGATATGAGCAAGGAAATATGTAACAAAAAAAGTGAGGTTAATACTAAAAGTGAACATGTTGATGTAGAATGTACAGAGTCAGGTAGTAGAATGAGTAACATTTCAAGTGAGATAAGAGAGATGAAAGATGTTATAAATGTACATGTCAATCAGGCGCAGGTTAATTTCAGAGGGGAGATATTAGAAATACAGAAGGAGTCAGTAATGCAAAGAAATAAATTGTACCAAGATGTTCAAAATGAAAACTCCAATCCAGTACAATTTATTACAGATTTGTCTGAGTATTCGCAAATTAAAGAGATAGTAGAAGAATTGAAAATGACAGTTATTAAAAGATGTGTTGTTCAGGAAACTTTATATTGTTTTCAAATGTTATCAGGGGACGAAATTTCATATGAATACAAGAGGTTATTCATGAACAAAAATTTGAAGGTTAGGATACGGCTACGAGTAATGTTTAGCCACACACAATTTGATCCAGGAGGGTAAATAGCAATGAGATGTAAAGTAAATGCTGGATAGTTAAAGATGACTTGCAGAGAAATGTATTGGAATGTAAGAGGGTTAATTATTTATATGTCATTTGAAAAGAGAAATAAATTACAAAAAAAAGAGAAATGTTTAAAAAAAAAATTAAATTTTTAGTAACTGTAACAACATTTGAAAATTAAGAATGCTAAGATTGAAACTTAATATGATATTAAAGTAAAAGTACGTAAATACAATTCCAAGAGTATTGTGAATATACAGTACAAAAACAACAAAAATTGGGTAAAAATAATTAAAACAAATACTTATGTAGCAAACAAAAAAATGTGAAACAGTGTCTAGATTTAAAAGATATAAAATATATTTGTGTAGAGGGTGAATACTTTTTGGTAAAAATGTATAATAATTACAAAATTCTTAAATGCACAAATTTTTGTTAACAACTTAAGAAAGTAAGCAATTTTGTAACAGTAATTAAATAAATCAGGGTACAGTATTGGCTATAAAAGAATTTGTAATGTTAGATTAATGTCTAAACACATTAAACCAGAGCCAGTAAGTAGTGGCGAGATAAAAAAAAACATATGTAGTGTGTTAAATGCGTGTGAAGTGTCAAGTGAAAGTGATAGCGTGTGTTACAGGATTTAGGAGACTAAAAACCCAATTATAAAATTTCCAAACAAGTTGTAAATATTTATAATTATGTTTCTAGTGGGGCATATGATGCAGTAATTTGTATCACAAATTACTTAAATGTAAATAATGATTGTAATATGAATATGCATTTTTATGTGACATTGATTTGAGATGTTTCTTGACTGTAATTATTGTTGATAAGTGAGTTTATACGACCTTACTGAAACTGTCAATAATAGCGCAATAATGCAGAGAGGGGGTGAGCTGTTTATCATTATTGGAAACGAGGAAGTTGCGTAATATTGGCGCGTTTTTCCGTTGAGAACCTTCTGGAATGTTTCCCTAGAGCATATGTATTCATAATTTTCATTGGATATTAAAATAGACGCTAATGTTGGCGCGTTTTATTAGCCAATAGTAACTCAGTTATAATCTTTAGGCATATCGGGGAGTGGGTGTATAAAAAGCCAAGTCAGAGGTAGATCGCGTTCAGTTCATCGAAAATCTCAATACATTACACGTCGCCTTCAGTCGGCCAGTTCATCAAAAATCTGTGTACACTACACGTCGTCTTCAGTCAGCCAATTCGTCGAAAGTATTTGTACGGCAAACGTCGGGTATCGATTCACAAGTTACGCGCAGCAGAATTATGAATAATCTAAAGTGTTGTAAGGTTAATTATACAAAAGATTGAAGTACGTGGATTAAAAGAATTATCAGTAAGAAGTTATTATAACAGTTTCAGTTTGGCGAGTGTTAAGATCAATGTATAAATGTGATAGTTAACGTGTTCGACAATAAAAGTATAAAACAAATTTCTTCATTAGTGTTCTTTTTGGATAAAAGATTCCTTTCCGTTTACACAACCCTGATCAAGAGATATGTTCGACCGAGAAATAATAGCTAGCCGGAGGACAGTAAACAAAACTTAAAAATTCTTTCAAACACTAATACTACCATAAATTGCTAGCACTAGATGGAGCTACAAACCGAACAAATGAATGACGTCACAAGATGGCTTCCACGCGTGAAGTAAACACAAACAAACATTATAAGTAATACCGTAATAGATTGAATTACATCAGATTTTTTGTAGTGTTAAGCCCAATTGGTTTGTTTCTCATGATCTGCAAAGATTATTAAGTGAAAGCCAAATATAGCGTTCCACTTTTTAAGATTTGTATGTAGATTCAGCCAACTGTATTTCTCTTTAACTACACTGAAATGCGTAATATATCACATTTTCATTAAATCCATTGCATTAATTTTTGAGAAAATGCAGAATAACGAAATATTTTCCATTTAAAGGCTTGAAGTAAGGAGATTTTCTTGAAAAATCTACTTCTAATATTCATTCTCCGCTTTTGAGAAGACAGATACGGAATACACGCATGCAGAGCATTATTATATAAAAGGTAGAAGATACACACAACATTTTTGGGGGGCTCGGGGATCTAAAATGCGCATTTTTAGGAATGCAATCTGGAAATTTTGGGTGGAGTACAATACTTCTTCTGTTTGCCGCGAATAAGCGGTAAAGCAAGCAATGTAGTATTTTCTCTACCACGTACATAGTAAGTAGTAAAAATACATGTTTTGAGAATCATTAAATACAAAAAATGTATTTTTAAAAAATTTTCCGCGTGTAACTGTGAATAGCATAATTAAAAAACGAAAACTCGGATAAACACCAAAACATGGTATTTAGGTTCAGTACCTTTCAAAAATGCGACGCGAAAGTTTTCAAGAAAATTCTCCGCCTAACTACCCTTTAAATAGTACATTTTTCGAAATTGTTTATTTTTTAAAAATGCCTCAACGATTTTGATTAAATTACCATATTAAAGATATTTACATGACAAATAAAACGTATAACGTGAATATTCTGGGAATAGCCTGTGAAATTTTCATAATTCCAGAGGAATTTCGCATAATCTAGCATAACCGTAAACGTCAAGCGATAAATAAAAACGTATTGCACAAGAAATGCAAGTCTCTTTAAAACACACTATTTATTTCATATAAGTTTTTTGTGGCATGAGCCATTTCCGAGATATCGTTATTAATGGTTCGAATTATTCAATACTTAGCCATACTTTTAAAGCCTATCGATTTTAGTTGTTTCTCGCGGTATCACGGAAAGCGTATGGAATTTTAAGGCCAGCTTAAAGTGTCCAGTTCTAAAACATTTGATGTCGTTATTCCCTTTGTATCTATAACAAAATGTGTAATGTAGTTATTGCCGGATGGTTTATCTCGATCAAAATGAAGTAGATAGGAAAATAAACTTTCTAAGAATAGTTTGTTTATCCATTGATAAGTCATAGAGAGTAGAGAAAGTCATGTGAATTTAACACTTCCGATTTTCTGTGGACTGTAGTTTAGATCACTGTAAGTCTTGAGAGAGTTGCTATGGTAGGAGATAGAAGCTTGAGCTTTTGTCTTTGGGCGGCTTTGTGTGACCGAAGTCAGCCAACCGTTTCATAACATTCCACCCCAATCTTGAAAACATCTCCATATCCAATATCCCATCTCTCCACCCCGCATTCGAGCCCAACAAATGAACCCATCAATCACCTCGCCCCTGTCAACGGAATCCGAGCGATGATGAGAAAGGAAATGATGTAAGTTCTCGATTCTTGGAGAGTTGAAGAAAATTGTCAGGGAAATATGTTTATTGAAATGCGACCACGCTTCATTAAATTCTATTTTTTCGCTTCTTTCCTCAAGCTAACATCTTTGTCTGCTTGGTTTATTCAGAATTTGCTGAAGTACCGGATCACATTTCTAGTTTTTATACGACTTTACAATCAGAAGAGATTGCAAGAAGAGCTTCTTCAGAAGCACTGGATTCCATTATGTTTATGTCTTACAGATATAAAAAAGTTTGCTATATTGAAGCACATTGTGCGATTATGTCCTAATTTAAACTAATGAGAACAACTAGCGCTAGTGACACACTTGTACCCAAGTCACATTATTTCGTAAGATGTGAAAAAATGATTCAGTTGAATGGAATTTATGTATAACTGCAACAGTTACACGATTTCAATAACAAACAAGTAAGAATCGTGTGTAACTACTGTGTGTATTTTTTTAAATTACCCCGCTCGCGGACATAGACGGCAAGCGGCAATGCACGGCATAGGTTCCCACATTCTATACTCCACCCGTCTGACGAGGAATAAAGAATGTTCTTACACTTTTCAAACAAGACAGGTGCGAATAGGCGGTGTGGGGTCTTAAGCAGATTTTGATCAAGATCTTGGAGTCAGCTTTCTAACATTTCTATCGAATGTTGTCCTGCAATTCACCTGCTATTTATGAATTAGTTTTTTAGACTTGTATTTGAAACCATCCCATAAATAATCCAGGAAAACTTTCAGGAAATTTTCTTCAATACTGTAAAGATAATCCACATTTTAAATTGTCACTAAGAAGAAAAGAAAGAGAGAAACTTCTTTATTCTGTATAAAATTTCAGAACTGTGACTCAAGTAACAGCTACAAGCAGAGAAACAAAAATCAGTCTGGTACATAACACAGTTGCTGCAATGAAAATTACCTCAGTGCTGACCAAAGTAATCGACCAACCGCCTTACCATCGGTTAAGTGTGACCTTCTGGGATGGAGAATAAAGGAACGTGCTCTTGCTGTATTTACTTACCTATTCATAAAAATCGTTAAAACAAGTGCTGTTAAACACATTTATAACAACAATAATAATGTTTCTAGTTGTTTTTGTTAGCTATGACTAGAAATAGGTGCTATACGATCTGTGGCTTTAATAAAGAAAAAGTACTGCCATTCTGAGAATTAAAAGTCAACTATATCAGAATTTAGTATAAAAGTGCTTGTAAATGTTTATGCACTAAAAATAAAAAGAATAATCCAGTGAAGGAATATTATCGCTAAGAAGTTCTTATAAACTGAGTTTTGAGTGCTGGCATTCAAAAAGCGGTCTCAGAATGGTTGGGTGTTGAGTATCTAGAAACAATGGTATCGTGCCACCCCTAAAATATTTCTTATATTGAAGGAAATTATTCTTTACCTGAAATTGTGTACATAAATTGCATTAGTTTCCTGTAATACGTAACAGAAAAGCTTGTAGTTCTTGAAAAACTTGAGTCTATTATTGTTTATATCATTTCATCGTATCATTTCCTCCATATCACCTCAGTATGAAAATAAATACCCATTACACATTTATAAATATATTTTCAATAAATCATTACTATAAATCTAAAATAAAAGGGGAATCAAGCACAGCACCCTGAGGAACGCCAAAATTAATTTTTTGAACCTCACTAAATTTACTGTCAATTTTAATTTGTCGTGTCCTATAATTAAAATAGGATTGGAGTAGCTTCTGGGCATTCTCATTGATTCCTAAGTTATTTACACTGTTTAGTAAAATATGATTAACCGTATCGAAAGCTTTTCTTATATGGAGAAAAATACCGAAACATGTTTTTTTCTGAGCATTGGATTACAAATAATGTAACATGTCGAAAGCTTCATTATTACAGAAACGAAATTTATTACACTTTCAAATATTACATTTTTCTGAATAGTTGAATAACCATGTTTTTATACATTTTTCCAAAAGTTTACAGGCAAAGTGATCTACAAAGTGGGATCACGTAACTAATAATTACATTAGAACAGAACTTAAGCGAAACCGATAAATAAATAAATTAAAAGACATAAAACTAATGGTGTGGAGAGTAGGATAGAGGGGTGGGTAGGCGGATAGTCTAATCCTTGAAGTGAAGAAGAAGAAGACTAAATATAATCTTTATGCATACAGGGAGAAATTTGTAATGCGCTGGCTTTTAAAATACAGGAGTTTATTATCTGAGTGATAATTGTTTTGATGATAAACGCCTGCTTTATAATATATTAGACTTGCAATAAACCCATTCACAAACTTAGGCGCATAATTTTTATTTATACTACTACTTACTTAGAGGAAAGTATTAGGTATATGCTACCCAAAAATTTGATGTCGAAATTTCATCACATAAAAATTACAAAACTTCTGTGTGTGCGTGTGTGACCAGCATAATTCAGAAAATAAAAGGCCGAATAAATACCAAACTTCGTATTCTTACTTTTTTCATTTTTTAAAATATGGCTATAATGATTCTAGTAAAAATATAAGAAGTGAATGATTCAGAAAATGTACTTCCTGTGTTTTCTGCGAAAAGACTGGTCCTCACCAATCTGAAGAATATTGTATACCCTTGTATAACTTGTAATCCACACGATAGAGACAAAAACTTATTATATAAAACTGTAAATCTCGTTAAAACACACAGGTTTTGTCAATATTTGTGTGGCATTGTCCATTTTCGAGATAGTCGTTATTGGTTTGCTGTTTCAAATACTTCACACTTTTTACTTTCTCTAACAAAAATGAAATTGAATTTTATTTATGTATACTATTTAACTGCTGTGGTCCTTAGCGTCCCATTCTATACTGGGCATGAAAGACCGGTAATTTTGCTCAGATGCCTCTTTATCAGGGTTGAGGTTCTTTTACGTGCCGTAAATCTACGATAGGGCTTTACTTCCCTTCCGAAAGAAACCATGCTACGGATTGTTTCGCTCGAAAAAATCCATCGCCCTCCGCCGGGTTTGAACCCGCGACCTCGGGACCTAGAAGTTAGCAGGTAACCACTACACTACGGAGGACGACTTATTTTCTCTGCCACGTACATAGTAGGTAGAGAAGGTATTACATTTCATCCAAAAATTCGATACCGAAATTTCACTGTAAATACATGTTTTGGGCCTCGTGAATAAAAAAAAATAAGTTTAGAAAGGGGTACCTGTGTGTGCGTTTTGTGTGTGTGTGTGTGTGTGTGTGTGTGTGTGTGTGTGTGTGTGTGTAAGCTGCGAACAGCATAACTAAAACAATGAGAAGTCGGATAAATACGAAATTTGGTGTTTAGGTTCAGTACCTTCCAAAGATACAACATAAGGATTTTCAGGAAAATCCGTCACCTCAAAGCACCTTTACATGGCACATTTTTCGAAATTTCTAAAAAATACTCAAACGATTTGCTTAAAATACTATATATTAAGTATATCTACATGACAAATAAGATGCATATCTTGAATTTTCTGGGAGTAGTTTATGAAGTCCTCTTCATTCGGAAGGAATTTTGTGTAATGTTGTATACCTGATAAAGGTTTAGCGAGAGAAGAAAACGTACTAAAAAAAATATAGATTTCTTTAAAGCACACAATTTATATCAAACATTTTTTTTTAGGAATTAACAATTTTTGAAATATTCCTTGTTTTCGGTTAGAGTTTTGAAATACTCCTACTTTTCTCACATGAGTAATGGTACAAGTACGAAACTGGGGCACAACACCGCAAGTAGGCCGTAACGGGTTTTTTTACTTCCAACGTGGCCTCTGGGAGGGGGGGAGGAGAGAGGCCCGAAGGGCGACCAGATACGGATGGCGAAGGGTAAGCACGAACGAGATCCCTAGCGTTTCCAGATAGAAGGCATCCCACGCCGCCTGGTCCCTGCCCATAAGCAACCAACCTCGCGTCCCCGGAACGGAACCCATTTGGAGTAAGCGGTCAGTGGTATGCTCAGGCGGCAAAGTCTATGGCTCGTATTCGGAGGTCGTAAACTCAATCCCCGCGGCCAACCTTCCTGACCCACCCGTGTTTTCGGCGGTTTCCGGAGTAGCTAGACGAATGCTGGGAAGGATCATTAAGTCCCCCAAGTTTCCTGTCCCTCCATTTCACCTCCATTCGCATTTCACTTCACCTTTCATCCATTAGGTTTCTTTCAGGATTGCAAGTGTCGGCTGGAGGTTCGGCGTGTGCATGGCAGGGAAAAAGGATGTACTGTGAAAATCTTCCTCCCCCGGATTGGGGACTGACTCTGGGTCCCGGACGCCCCAGGGGATCTGTAAGCCCTGTAGGGGGAAGAGGATCCGGCTGCTCCAGTGTCCATTCTGGGAGGTTAAATCTGGAAAAGGTAGGGCCCTGTCCTCTGCCTGTCGTGGCTCCTGGTCCGGCTGCCCTCGACACCTCTCACCTCTCCCTCTCCCTCTCGGGGCATAGGCACAAACGATCTGCTTATGTCCAGGTGCTAGGTATCCCGCTGCTTAGACTCCTAATCCTAACTGAGTGGTCCCCGCAACGACGCCAAGAAAGGAACCTTCACATAGCGCAAGCCACCGTGCTGCCGCAACCCGCCGAACACGTCGCATGGTCCTACAGCCCAACAGATGAGAAGGAAAATGTTGGGGACAAGAAATAAGAGGGAGGAGACTCATGGCACAAAATGAACCACTCCAGCACCCGCCTGTCGACCCGGGGAAACTACGAAAAACCCATGAGCCAGAGTAGGCGGCCGTCAGGGTGGAACCCGGTCCTTCCGAATGAGGACCACAGACGTTGTCGTCTGAGCCATCTCGCTAGGTTTTCACATATGAGAATTCTTTATTTGTATTTTCCTCGTGGTCATGGGGTTAAAGCACAGCGCCACGCTCTTAGAAAATGTTGTCTGTCGCTTTACCCACTGTAAGCTACAACGAAATGTATAATTGAATTGAAATTTTATCTGGATTAACAAAAGTAGCTATAACAACACCTTTGTGGCAATAGTGTATAAACGAGTGTGTAGAGAGGGTCTTGTGAATGCAACACAAGTTTTTTTTATTTACACATTCTTCTTTCACAATGGCATTAAAAGTATTATGGCCACCTTCTACGAAGTTATCCTATTTTTACTTTCTCTACTACGTATAGTATGATGGAGAACTACTGTATTCTACCCAAAAATTCGATACCAGATTTCACTGGAAATACATATCTTGAGTCTGCCTGAATATAAAAAAATCTGATGTGTTACACTCACATGACTTTCTCTACTCTTGTACAAACTGTTTTTACAAACGCTTATTCTCCATATGCTTCATGTTAATCGACATATCGAGATGTTAATCTTATTGCTAATTTTCTTGTAAATGCAAGGGGGATATGGTAGGCTTTAAGCGATAGTCAAATATTTTAAGAGTGGTTGCTATGTGGAGTATTCCATTCTCTTCGCATTACCAGGACATAAAAATGAATAACGAATTCCCATTTGAGAAAAAGTATAAGTATTGGAAAATTTAAGGGAATAACAAGCAATATCTCGAAAATGGTTCACTCAACAAAAAAATGTATATGACATAAATTGTGTATTTTAACACAATCTACATTTTTTGTGTAGTAAAATTTTGTGTTTCTCTTATGGTTTACCAGTTATGCAAAAGTCGTTCACAATGAAGAATACTTTTGGAGACATTCCCAGAAAGTTTGAGATATACATTTCATTTGTCATGAAAATATCTTAAACATACGATATTTTAATAAAAATCGTTAGAGCCATTTTTGAGAAAATTAAAATTTTCGAAAAATGTTGGATGTAAAGGGTAATCTGGGGTGGGGATTTTCTGGAAAACCTTCATGTCGCACTCTGGAAGATACTGAACCTAAATACCAAGTTTGGTGTTTATCCGACTGTTCGTTTCTGAGTTATGCTGTTCAGACACACACACACACGGACATGTTTCCAAAAATGGTTTTTTTGGATTCAGGTCTCATAACATGTATTTCCGGTGAAATCTCGGTATCGAATTTTTGGGAGGAATACAATACTTCCCCTACTTACTATACGTAGTAGAGCAAGTAAAAAGGTATTTCTAGAAATAAAGGTCTGTATGTGTATCTGTGAACAGCATAACTCAAAAACAAAAGTCGGATACATACAAAACATATACATTCAGTGCCTTCCAAAGGTGCGACACGAAGTGTTAGGAAGATACCCCCTCTCAGATTATTTACATAGTCGGTTTAAAAAAAATTGACTTTCTAAAAATGGCTCAGGCAATTTTGATTAAAATAACATGTATTAAAGATATTTACATTGCAAATAAAATGTATATATTAAATTTATTGAAAATAATCTGTGAGGTCGACTTCAATTGGAAGAAATTTTGTATAATCTTATACGTATAACTAAACGTTTAGCGGTAACGAAAATTGAAGTGGTATATTTGTTATTTGGTAGAAGATGCTTCATGTTTATCTGCACAACGTATGGGAGCCAATTTGTCGCAGTCACTTCGTGTTATCTTATTGCTGGGCGCCTGTTATTGTTTTATTATTTTGCATTTTGGGTTCATTGTGCTCCGGCTAGCTATTATTATTATTATTATTATTATTATTATTATTATTATTATTATTATTATTATTATTATTATTATTATTATTCAGTCGAGCAAATCTCTTAAACAGGGTGTGTAAGCGGAAAGGATTTTGTTACTCAAAGATAACACTGATAAAAGAATTTGTTTTTACACTTTTATTACCGTCACAATTAAGTTCACATATTGATTCGTGATACACGCCAAACTGAAACTGTTATATTTTCTAATATCACTATAATCACTTATTTACTGCACATTATTAATTCGCGTGTTTCACATTTATAACAAACTTTAAGACGCGAGAGATTCTGTAGAATTGCGACGTGTACTTTATGTATGCTTCCGTTGAACTACGCGACGTGTAACCCGCGAACGATTCTGATGAACTAACTGTGCGACGTATAACGCGTGAATGCTTCTGTTGGACTGACGAAATCTGCCTCTGACTTTAGCTTTTATACTCCCACACCCCGCTATGCCTAAAGATTATAACCGAGCTGTTATTGGTTAATAAAACGCGCCAACATTAGCGTCTATTTTTATATCCAATAAAAAATTACGAAAACATATGCTCTAGGGAAAATATTCCCGCTATTTCTAAGAAAAGCGCGCCAATCTGACGTCATTTGTTTGTCTCTTCTAATTAATATTCAACTCAACCCCTCGCACATTGTTATCCGCTCCTATTGTCAGTTTCAGTGAGGTCGTGTAAACTTATTTCCTAACAATGCTTATAATTAACAAACATCTCAAATCAATGTCATACAATAATGCTCATTTACACTACAATCACTCTGGCATTTACATTATTGTGATACAAATTACTGCCACAAAATCTACTACACAAGACATGTAGATCTCTTTAAAACACGCAAATTATTTCAAATAACGTTTTTTGTGACAAACATTTATGGGATATGCGTTATTAAAGGTTCGAATTGTTCATTTCTTTGTCTTTCTGTTAAGTCCTGTCAATGTTCAGGCTGTTTTTCACGATTGCATGGAATTTTAAGGTGAACATATAGCGCCCAGTTCTTAAACTTTTGACTATTGCTGTTTCCTGGGTGTCTATAACAAAATGAGTAATGTAGCTATTTGTGAAAAGGTTTATTTAATTTCAAATCAAGTGATAGAAAAAAATCCGATGTGTTACACTCACATGACTTTCTCTACTCTTGTACAAACTACTTTTACAAACGCTTATTCTCCGTATGCTTCATGTTAATTGAGATGTTAATCTTATTGCTAATTTTCTTGTAGGTGCAAGGGGAATGTGGTAGTATTTAAGCGATAGTCAAATCTTTTAAGAGCTGGTTGCAATGTGGCGCATTCCATTCTCTTTGTATGTCCAGGACATAAAAAAATGAATAACGAATTCCTATTTGAGAAACAGTATTGGAAAATTTAAGGGAATAACAAATGGTACACTCAGCAAAAAAAAAAATGTATGACATAAATTCTGTATTTTAACGCGATCTACATTTTTTTGTGTAGTAAAATTTTGTGTTTCTCTTATGGTTTACCAGCTATGCAAAAGTCGTTTACAATGAAGAATACTTTTGGAGACATTCCCAGAAAATTCGAGATATAAATTTCATTTGTCATGAAAATATCTTAAATATATGATATTTTAATCAAAATTGTTAGAGCCATTTTTGAGAAAATTTAAATTTTCGAAAAATGTTCCATGTAAAGGGTAATCTGGGGTGGGGGAATTTTCTTAAAAACCTTCGTGTCGCATCTCTGTAAGATACTGAACCTAAATACCAAGTTTGGTGTTTATCCGACTGTTCGTTTCTGAGTTATGCTATTCACAGACACATAGATACACACACGGACATGTTTCCAAAAATGCTTTTTTTGGATTCAGGGGGTCTCAAAACATGCATTTCCGGTGAAATCTCGGTATCAAAAGTAATAAGCTAGTAAGAATAAATTGTGTACCCACTAATAAACGATAGAGGGTAGAGAAAGTGATGTGAACGTAGCATATCAGACTTTTTGGTAAAATTTCGTTGTACATTTTTGTTCTAGATCATCTCTTTCTCTGATCTAAGCAGGGAATGAAAGAGACAGTAAAAATTAACGTGATTCAATAAAATCGATTGAATTGTCGCGAGATAGAAAACACTTTGCAAAAGCAATGCAGGGGGAACTAATCTCTGAGTACACCGTGTACAAGCAGACATTAATCTTGGTGAACGTGTTCCCCCTGTTAACAAGATAGTGGGACTTTCCAAAGAGTAGAGAAAAGCCGTTCCGCCCCCCCCCCCGCGCGGCCTGTACAGTGCCATTAGTCTTGAAATACCCCGGAACTTAGCTTTTGGCAACTACAGTTTTCACTTTCTTTCCCTTTGCAGTAAAGGATACAATTAAAGCAACTTCCTTGTACTGAGATTACAGACTTTGTTGACACATCTAAAGCAAATACACAAAACGTTTTCTGTTACTTGTTTGTTTCTTATGGTTAACAATTAGTGCTTCGACGTTATGTACCTTTGTGTACCTCTGTAATATTCTCGTAGGATAGTAGGATAAATACAAATTTGGTATCTAGATTCAGTACCTTCCAAAGATGCGACAAGAAAATCCCCGGGCAAATTTTTTGGAAATTTTTTATTTTCTAATAAATGGCTCTGACAATTTTTATTAAAATACCACACATTAAAGATACTTACGTGTCCAATAAAATGTACATCTTGAATTTTCTCGTAATAGCCTGTGAAACCCCTTCATTTGGAAGGTATTTTGTATATCTGGTAAACTTAGGCGATAAACGAACACGCCCTACACAAGAAATGTAGATCTGTTTAAAACATGCAATTTATTTCAAATAACTTTTTGTGGCATCAGCCGCTTCCGGGATATCCGTTATCAATGGTTCGAATCGTTCAATACATTGTCTATCTTTTCGAGTCCTTTCGATATTCAGTTGTTTCTCACGATTGCACGCAAAGAACATGGAATTTTAAGACCAGTACATAGCGTCCAGTTCTTAAACGTTTAACTATTGCTATTCCGTTTATATCTATTATAACCAAGTGTCTAATGTAGCCATTTCCGGAAAGTTTTATCTCGATTAAAGTTAAGAACATAGGAAAATAAACTTTTGTAATATAAATTTGTATACTCACTAATAAGCGATGAGGAGTAAAGAAAGTCGTGTGAATGTAGCACATCAGATTTTTCCGGTTTGTTTTTCTGTCAGTCTTTTGTCCCATTTTATACCCTCCCACAAACATTTATATGGACACAAACATCCATGCCCGAGGTGGGACTAGAACACGAGGTCCTCGATGCTATGGAGCCCCAAAGCCAAACGCTCTAGCACACAGGACCGTTATATTTTAGGTCGCCTGAATAATAGGATATATAACAGAGAGAAGTGCACGCATACTGCGATCCAAAAGATTTATTGCGGCTACCACCCTCCAGGAGGAAATGATGAAGTGAAAGAACCACATGAGACTACAGGTCGCAGGCAGACAGGCCACAGAGATAAGCGGAAGTCCCTCGAAGGCCTGGAACTGCCCAGAGAGGACGATGAACGACCCGTTCAACAAAGCCCTCTAATGTTCACGGGGAATACTTTTTACTTTGAGCAAGCATCGAGGCCATCTGTCCGGCACCACCCTACGCCACGAAACCTAGAACCATACCTGAAACATTAAATTACATTGAGTTTTACTATAGACGCTCTTTAACTGCTGTGGTGCTTAGTGTCCCATTCTATATTGGGCATGAAAGACGGGAAATTTTGCTCAGAGGCCAGAGGCCTCTTTATCAGGCTTGAGGTTCTTTTACGTGCCGCAAATCTCCGACACGGGACCACCGGCTTTACTTCCCTTCCGAAAGAAGCCATGCTAAGAGTTTTTACGCCAGAAAAAAATCCCTTGCCCTCTGTCTGGCTTGAATCCGCGACTTTGGGAACTAGGCGCTAGCATGGTAACTACTACACCACACAGGACGACCACTGAAAAATGAGAGGATAAGGGAATGAAAGATAAATGGAGAAGAAATCGTGGATGAGAAACCATCCCAACATTCAGCTACCCACCAGAAAAAATCACAAGAAATCAAAGATCAGAGTGGCCGGTAGATGGGAATTGATCCCGGGGCCTCCGGAATGCGAGCCTTACACTTTACCGCGGAGCCAACTCGCTCGGTGATGTTGACATATACTTAACCACTTACTTATTTATTTAGGCGGCTTCTCTTCTCGCTTATACCCCCTAGCACTTATCACTGCGCCTAGGATCAGAGGTCTGTAGAGGAGCAGACGAATATTCAATCAGAGAATGAAGAAGTGTGAGTGCCCTTCAGAGTATTAACGCGCTGTACAATTACCAGCCCCTCGTACAGCGCATACATGATCTCAACCACTCGCTCGGTGTTTCTGGCATCAACGTCTCTTTCATGTGGATTCCAGGTCATGTGGGCATCTCAGGGAACGAGTCTGCCAACGCCGCTGCCAAATCGGCAATTTTATCACCCAGATCTTTTACCTCTGTTGTTCCCTCGTCAGATTTGTATGTTATTTTACGTCGCAGTGTCCTCTTGCTTTGGCGCATTGAGTGGACGGCCCTCCATGGTAACAAGTTGCGGGAGGTTAAACCTCTCCCGTTAGTCTGGGGTACATCTTCTCGTTCTACTCATCGGGAAGAGGTACTTTTACCTCGTTTACGTATCGGACATTGTATTTTTAGTCATAGCTACTTGCTCAGTGGTGACCCCGTACCACTCTGTGAGCAGTGTGATGCGCTCTTAACGGTGCGTCACATTTTAACAGAGTGTCAAGTTTTAGCTCCACTGCGCGTTCGTGTGGGTCTGCCTGTTGGCATAGGCAACGTTTTGGCAGACGACGCGCATGCTGTAGAATGTGTTTTACGTTTTGTTAGTGACAGTGTTTTAATCGGCGCATTTGATACGCTGAGCGCCTTTTAGAATTGTGATTTTATATAGTCTGTTTTAATGGGGGCTGTTCTCCCCGGCGGTCATATGGCGCCCATGTCCCTTGGGTTCTACAGTTCCTGACACGACGTTTTACTTTGTTGTTTTATTTGCCATTGTTTTAGTATGGTGTAATTTAGAATCAATTTCTTGTTTTTTAGTGTTTTGGACTCAGCGGGTTTGTGTCCGTATTTTAGTTTTTGATTTTAAATTTTATACTTCGTAAGGGCGCTGATGATCTTTGATGTTTAGCGCCCTTAAACCCATCTCATCATCATCAATGAAGAAGCGCAACGGTGGTTCGGCCTGTAGCCAGGTATGATAATGGGGAGGAAGTTGATATGAAATGAAAGCAAAATTGATGAAAGGAAAGGTGAAAATGGATAAATTGGGGAAGAAAGGCGGGGGAAACCGGAGCATCCGGAGAAAACCCGCCCAGACGCCGCTTCATCCACCACGCGGATCTCACACGCGAGCAGAGTAACCACTCGGTCACGCCATACCGACACATACAAGGGAGATAAATTTCATTATCTTAGGAGGTAATTCTATGTAACAGACAAATGAAAAAGAACACGGCTTTATTCTGTGGCAGCTTATTTCACCTGTTCGTCGTACTGTAATTCACATACCAAATTTTAAGACAAATATAATTGATGTATATGATAAAAGAGCAATTAATCTGCAGTTTTACTTTCTCTACCACGTACGTGGTAGGTGTAGAAGGATACGAATATTCCTACAATAAACTGCTGGGGGGTCGGGCTATCTAGAACCCATCCATTTGTAACGCAGTTTTGTTACTTTCCACAGCTTTACTCGAAATAGATGTTCGTGCTGCTTGCTGGAGAGTTTCTTAAAGAAAAAGAAATAGTTTTAGTTTTATATTTTCAGTTTCCAAGTTGAAGTGCAGATTATCGTACAACTGCCGAAGGGTTTATGACCTGATAAGTTTTCCCAAGACGTTATTGATATCATGGCGGTCTCCCGCAGTGGACTTTTCTATTTTTCCGAGTGCATAGCTTGTTGTTTATAAGTTCGGCCCCTCCCTCTCTCCTTCAAGAAGAATATAAAGTTTCAGATTGTATCACGAAGTTGGGTAAAGTTCGGTCAAAACAAGAACGTAAACTGCCTCCTCCATGTATTCCTGTCTCCAACAGCCCTCCTTGTATAGCACAAGTTTTCTTGCTCTCTTTTCACCACCGAGTGAGCACCACTCGAACAGAACCTTTCCACCGACATTTGAGTTATGATTTGTAGAAGAAGAGAGAAAAAGGAATTAATACAAAAAATCGTTTGTTCCGCTCTTGCATTTCATAGCGGTTACAATTTAAGAGGCAACTGCACAGCTGATGTTGCATAATGCCACATTTCAAGAAGTTTGATTGATTTTTATAATAATAATAATAATAATAATAATAATAATAATAATAATAATAATAATAATAATAATAATAATAATAATTAGGGATGGGACCTCCATACCGTCGATACCTCGATACCCTCGATACTCGGCGGTATCGAAGTATGTTTAACACTTTGGACAAACCTTCGATACTTCTAAATTTTGTATTATTGGAAGTTGTCGCGTTTAATTTATGCTAGATAAGGAGTGAAAGGAGTCGAGACTTCACGTATTACCTCGCACGTGTCCCCAAAGAATTACTGGACTATAGTTCTTGATAGACCTTGATTGCGTTTTGTAGGTGAATCAATGTAACATTTCATAAACTCTTGTGCGTAAATGAAAGCATGCAAACCAGTGGGGTAAGGAATAGAGGTACTCTGCGTTAACCGAGTTGTGAATGAAGCTGATATAATTGACGCACTAAATCACGTTTCTGCAATAGCTTGGCTTAGTGACTCACTCTCAGCCATTAAATCTATGTACTCCAGTGACCAAAATCTGTGATTCCAGCAGAAACAAATCAGAACTTAAGACGTGAGATAATACAGCCCATGGAAATATTTTGATCTTTTTTTCCAATCTATTAGTTTGTGTTTACGCAGACAAACACGGATTACGAGCCGAGTTTACAGGTATACTGTGCGACTAATTTTCATAATATGGGTAGAAAATCGTTTAAAAGAAAGCTTTCAGCACAAAATATACTCATATAAAAAGGGAATCAAATAAATTATTGTAATTATAAATTATTATTATTATTATTATTATTATTATTATTTACCTTGACTAATAGTTTGGAATATATAACCTACAGCATTAAAAATTGCTGACGGTTGGAGGATGTTAAATAGGAAAAACTTCGAAATCACCATACAACACATAATTCAGTGAATAAGCTATCGCTTTACAGTTTTTATAACTGAATAGGTATCGAGTATCGAATATCGAGTATCGAATATCGAGTATCGAGAAATAGTGATATCGTCCCAAAACTAATAATAATAATAATAATAATAATAATAATAATAATAATAATAATAATAATAATAATAATAATATCTTCAGGGTAGGATACGGTTACTCAAAACTTTATAATAAACAGTGCATGTCTAAGCATACAAAATCAAGACATGCATTAAGGCACTGTAATTAAACCATAGTGCCTCTACGGAGCGAAGCATTAATTTTGAACAGAAAAACAGATATCGAAAAACAGGCAAAATGATAAGAAAACATGTAGATCTACAAGTCATAGATGAGAAATACGGGGAGAATTATTAATTGTGCACAACAATGAAGTAAAAATGAAATAAAATACACAAATACAGACATTCACAGTGACATTAGAAAAATAAGGTTAAAATTTTAGGAACGTATTAAACGAATGAACTCTAACAGGCTCACAAAATAAATAATGGAATTCTACGAAAATAAAAGTAAAGCACAATTAAATAATATGAAGTGGATTGGTGAAGCAAAGACTTACGAAAAAGTGGCAGACATTAGGCAAGAAGACAATCTAAACAAGGATATCTTTAGAATCAAAGTGAATAAGTGCAAGTAGACCCAGAGGAGAAATCGAAGAAAAAACTGGAAGAACGAGAGAAAGAATGTCCACAGCTAAAGAATGAGAGAACTAGAGATTTAAAGGAAAACAAAGAAATTACTTTTCGTAGTGGACTCGTTCACAATTAAAAAAATCTGATATGTTACGCTCGCATGACTTTCTCTACTCTTGTACAAACTATTTTTATAAACGCTTATTCTCCATCTACTTCATGTTAATCGAGATAAACATTTGCAGACTCTTATTGCTAATTTTCTTGTAGATGTAAGGGGAAAATATATTTACAAGGGCTATATAGAAATACAGTAGCCTTTAAGCACATATATATCTCTTAATAGCTGGTTGCTAGGTGCAGCACCATACCCTTTACCACAGATTAATACTCTTTGCATATCCAAGACAAAAAAATGAATAACGAATTCCCATTTTAGAAAATAAGTATTGAAAAATTTAAGGGAATAACAAGCAATATCTCGAAAATGGTTCACTCAACAAAAAAAATTGTATATGACATAAATTGTGTATTTTAACGCGATCTACATTTTTTGTGTAGTAAAATTTTGTCTATCTCTTATGGTTTACCAGTTATGCAAAAGTCGTTCACAATGAAGAATACTTTTGGAGACATTCCCAGAAAATTCAAGATATACATTTTATTTGTCATAAAAATATCTTAAACATATGATATTTTAATCAAAATCGTTACAGCCATTTTTGAGAAAATTAAAACTTTTCGAAAAATCTTCCATGTAAAGGGTAATCTGGGCTGGGGGGATTTTCTTGAAAAACCTTCGTGTCGCATCTCTGGAAGATACTGAACGTAAATACCAAGTTTGGTGTTTATCCGACTGTTCGTTTCTGAGTTATGCTGTTCACAGACAGACACACAGACACAGACACAGACATGTTTCCAAAAATGATTTTTTTGGATTCAGGGGTCTCAAAACATGTATTTCCGGTGAAATCTCGGTATCGAATTTCTGGGTGGAATGCAATACTTTCCTACTTACTATACGTAGTAGAGAAAGTAAAAATAATAATAAAAACATATTCATGGTTTAGGATAGATCTCTTCCGACCTCATGTTCCTCTTAAATTGAAATGATGTATTATCTAGTCCTTGTAAACGGCTTTTGCATTTTTCTCTGTTAGTAGTTTTTCGTTTAGCGAAAATATACCTAACTCTTTTCTTAAGTCTACATTTTAATTCGACCTATCGTGTATAGACTGTTACTATTTGGAGATATTTCATTTCGGCAGTTTGTATTTGGTTCCAAGGTATCTTTTTATAGTTCATGTCTCCGAACCATATAGTAAACCAGGAACTGCTACTGTATTATAGAATTTTAAATTTGTTTATCTTCGAGTTTTTCTTTTCTAAAAGTTAGCTATTATTCCGCAAATATGCAGAAACTTACTTGGATAGGATTGTGAAGCGGAGGGGATTCGGCACCGATCCAGGAATGAGGATATTGTACCGAAGCCCCACGAGGGGGCGCTCCAGGTTAAGGAAGGATGAGTTGAAGGGAGACGGGGCGGGCGGAACCAGAGTCGACGGCACAGCAATGACAGGGTCCCTACAGTTTCCAGATTGAGACCCCGGCAATCGGACCTATAGACCCGGCACCCTGCCCAATACAGGATTCAACGCTCCCCAAGGGGCGGTCCTTATACCCCGGCAACAAGCCGAAGGCCAAAGGACGGAATAAGTTAAAAGAGAGCATCCTTTTCCCCTGTCACGCTGCACCGAAGTACCATTGCTGACACTTCCAACTCTGAAACAGATAAAACGGGATGAAGGATGAATGAAATGATTAATGGAACAAAAGGGAGGGACAGGAAATTCGGAGGATGATAGAAGCCACCCATTATACTGACGACCCGGGAAATCCCCATGGGTCAGAGTGAACGGTGGCCGGGGATCGAACACGCGACCCCCGAATAAAAATAAATCAAATAAGTTCGGCCCTTGGGATTTGAAATGCCGTCCACAGATATTACCGCCTGAGGCAGAAAAATGAATGAATGGTTAAATATGCATTTTATTTTAAAGTTTTTGTAGCTTTGGATATTTGCATGCATTTCTTACTGATGATTTAAACTTTCCAGTATTTCAAGCTGAAATGTCCATTCTTTTGTTTCTCATTAATCCGGACAGAGAGTATGCAATATCAAGGTCAACATTAATGGAACCTCTTTTTGCTTTCTCTACTACTCAGCATAGTAAGATAGCAAGCAGAGGAAGCATTGTATTCCAATCACAAATTTGATATGGAGACTTCACGAAAATACATGTTTTGGGATACCCTGTATAAAAGAAAAGCATTTTTGAAAAAGTTCCGAATGCGTGTTCATATGTTGATCCATAGAGTCCGTTCATGTGTCCGACGAAAAGTCGGTTAATTACCAAACTTGGTATTTAAGTTCAGCATTTTCCAAAGGTGCGACACGAAGATTTTCAATAAACTCTTCCCATACCAAAAACTGTGTACATGGAAAATTTTTAGTTATTTTTTATTTTCTTAAGGATGGTTCTAGCTATTTTGATTAAAATGCCATATGTTTAAGGTATTTGCTCGACAAATAAAATGTGCATCTTGAATTTTCTTCAAAAGCAGTTATTTTGAATAACTTTTGTATAATTTTGTATAGCTCGTAAACCATGAGAGAAAGACAAAGATATCGTTAAATACACGTTTATGTTACATACATTTTTTGTGGCATTAACCATTTCGGAAATATTTTTTGTTATTGGTTTGAATTTTCAAATAATTTAGTCTTCTCAAGTGCTAAGTCGCTATTCATTTTTTCTTGTGGTCATGCAAGAAGCAGGGAAGTTCATAGCCATCGCATTGCAATCAGCTTTTTAAAGAGTTGACTATCGCTCAAGTCTACAGTGTTCCCCCATATACCTACAAGGAAATGTATAATGAATGCATTGCTGCAAACGTTTATCTCGCGTAAGTGCGAGAAGAATAAACTTTTGTAAGAATAGAATTAATTGTTCTTCCATACAAGCCGTGTGTTCGACAAGGTTGGAAAGGTAAAATCAGGCGAACGCAAATTCGATGACTTCGATCCGTTACGTCCGGATGCTCTAACAACTGAGCTACCATGGCAGCATGCCGGTATGACATTAAATTCTCCAACTGATTCGCATTTCCCCCGGAAAAACACAAGGAGATCTCAAATTGTATTGAGATGGCATACACCAATGGCGACTTACAATGCTTCATAGCTATGAAGCCCGGGACTTAGTACTTGCAGCATTACACGGAGACACCAGTCCTGCAGTGTGAACGCACACATTTATAAACATAATAAGTAAATGCATAGTGTCCGGAAAACATTGCAGTCAAAAAGGGGCGTGGCAGTGCGCAGGCTGCAGCTCTTTCAATTTTAAACCCCATTTGGACTGATAGTTTGATTAAAACATTTTATGGAGGTATTCCCAAGACTCTGTACTTCACATTTGAATCGTTTTTAGAAAATTGTGAGATTTGGTCGTTTTAAATCTATATCTCCTCTTAAGTTCATGAATAAAATTTAACACATTATATAAATAATGATTACCTTCTTACTTGAATTGCTTAAAATCAAATCACCATTCTGTCAGCTGTAAGATCACGGCATACCTACTAAATGTAGGAGCAATCGAATAAAGTTAAAAGACTGCTGGTTTCAGTAGCAGAATCTGAAGTGGATGTTGAGGTAGTAGGATTTCGTAATTTTCCCAGAGGTGAATAAGTGGTGCTTTTGTATCTGCACATATGGCTTCAGCGAATATGTGTTGGTATGACCTGTTGTTTGTATTAATTCTTGCCCCTGTATTCCAATCTGAATCATATATGTTTGGCGTAGCCTATTAATCACTGCACTTACTATTACTGTTTAGTAACTGGCTCACGTTTTATAACAAAATATAGCATCATGGAAAGCATTTGTGGCGGTTACAGTTTTATTTTAAAAGAATATGAAACATCTAAGTTTATAAAGTTCGAGCTATGCAGGACAAAATCCGCTTAAGCAAGTCCATGAAATTGGTTTTAGAATTCTTGGGAGTCGTTTCCCGGATGCTCATGTAAGCAGGGGTTGGGTGGTATGATTTCTAGGGGAACGATCACCTCAGGATCGACACGTGGGTAGCAAATCATCTTGACCTCCGCTTACGACAGTGCTGTCTAAAGCCCGAGTGAGTATACTGCTTGGGTATTTAAACTAAGAGCTGTTTGACGGTTCGGGCTCTGCTAGGCACCTGCTAAAAGGAATCTGTGATACTCAGTTTTTTAATCTTTACCCATAAGACCGCGGAACAAGGAAAGCCCAACCTTTGCGCTACAGGTAAATTTGTCCCTTGCCACCTTATTAATGGTAGACATGTTTGTTGTAATTTAGAGTAGAACTTTAGCTAACTAAATCATGCTGACATGTTTATTGTAGTGTAGAGTAGTACTGTAGATAATTAAACTAAATTTAGAACCAGAGTTATAAGATAATAATTTGTCACCTTCACCACTGCTGCTTCTCGGCCAATACGCTGCTAAGTTTTGTCCTCCCATCTGGAAACCCGAACTACGCACCCTCCTCGTTCCATCCAGTGAAGACGCGGTGGCTTCGTACAATTGGAGATTTTGTCCTGAATGTCTAGAACTTTATAAAATTAGATTTATCACATTTTTGGGAAATAAACTATTAGTCATGATATTATAAGATAAACGATCGTGATGGGTAGATATCCGAGGCCTTACTAAATTGGTCACTATCAAATACGCGGTGTATGAATGGAATAGTCATTATTGCTGTGTTTTTATGAATAATTTGTTGAACATAGTTGGAAAAATCGTGTGATTGTGTTACATAATATTTGTTACCTAATCTTATTTTGTGAAGTTCTACTACATAGGACTAGGACTAACTCAGGAGGGGTACTTAGAACTTCGACCTCAAGGTTTTTTGTGCCTGAAGCTCCTGATGGGGTCCTTTGGGAAGGAGGGATTGGGTGAGAGGAGAAGAGAGCGGCGGGGCCAGGAGGCACGAAATGGCAGAGGGCAGGGTCTCTTAAATTATATACTTGAAGCTCTCTGGATGAGAGCTGGTGCAACCGGCTCTCTTTCCCCGGAAGATCGGTGACCGCACCCATTCCGGGGACGAAGGGAAACATAGAGCATCCTTTTTCCTGCATGCAACACCGAGACTTCCACCTACGCTTTCAACCTTGAAACATACCAAGCAGATGAAAGATGAAGTGAAATAAAAATGGAGGAACAGCAAATTCGGGGTATATAATGAACCTTCCCCAAAAACCCCACGGGCCAGAAAGGTTGGCCCCGGGAATCGAACCCACAACCTCCCGAATGCGGGCCACGGACGTTACCGTCCGAGTCATCCCACTCGGTTTTAGATAAAAAGAGAAACATGTTCCCAAGGTGTGGACACAGAATTGCATAAACTCTCGTCAGTAAGTGGCTGAGCTGGAAAGTGCCTTTTCGAATTACATGACGATAAGCAACTACTTTCGCCTTTACCGAATTGACTCACTCAAAGAAGACAAGTTCTTCCTCACTGATTATTTTGACTTTCTCTGCTCTGACTACCTGAGGTGCAGGAAATGTACACGTGCAAAGGTTCACTACGATGTTTCTTGCTTAAGGCTGAGTAGAGAGCGTAATACGGTTATACCGAGCATCTCATTTGGGTTTCTAAATAGTTTGAATTCACTCCACTTATTACTGGTTTTCAAAGTGTGCAATTATATGTCGGACGACTCTGTAGATTTCATCCGTAATTGATCGAAAGGACCAGTAAATTATTGGTTTGCCTCTCCTGGTCCAATCGTACGATGTTTCTCCAAATTCTTTCACGTCAGAGGAGTTTATCTTATACGTATTTACAATATTTTCTAGAAAGCAGTCGTAAGCTTCAGAAAAATAATGTACATTTTTACTTTCTCTACTACGTATAGTAAGTAGGGGAAGTATTGGATTCCACGCAAAAATTCGATACCGAGATTTCACCGGAAATACATGTTTTGAGACCCTCTGAATCCAAAAAAAGCATTTTTGAAAACATGTCCGTTTTTATGTCTGTGTGTGTGTGTGCGCGCGCCTGTGAACAGCATAAGACAGAAACGAACAACCGGATAAACACCAAACTTGGTATTTAGGTTCAGTATTCTCCAGAGATGCAACACGAAGGTTTCCAAGAAAATCCTCCCACCTCAGACTACCCTTTACATGGAACATTTTTCGAAAAATTTAATTTTCTCAAAAATGGCTCTAACGATTATGATTAAAGTATCATATGTTTAAGATATTTTCATGATAAATGAAATGTATATCTCGCGATTTCTGGGAATGTCTCCAAAAGTATTCTTCATTGTGAACGACTTTTCCATAACTGGTAAACCACAAGAGATAGACAAAATTTTACTACACAAAAAATATAGATCGCGTTAAAATACACAATTTATGTCATATACAGTTTTTTTGTTGAGCGAACCATTTTCGAGATATTGTTTGTTATACCCTTAAATTTTCCAATACTTATAATTTTTCTCAAATTCGTTATTCATTGTTTTTATGTCCTGAATATACTAAGAGAATGGAATGCGCCACATAGCAACCAGCTCTTAAAATATTTGCCTATTGCTTAAAGCCTACCATATTCCCCTTGCACCAACAAGAAAATTAGCAAAAGATTAACATCTCGATTAACATGAAGCATATGGGGAATAAGCGTTTGTAAAAATAGTTTGTACAAGAGTAGAGAAAGTCATGTGAGTGTGACACATCAGATTTTTAGTTAAATCTCTCGCTAGGAGTAAAAGTGCCAGTAATGAAGGGTATGACATTTAACATTCAGATACCCAAGGCAGTACAAGTCAGGGAAAGTTGGTGAAAAATCATACCTTAAGAATGCCGTTTTAGTATCTTATAAAGATCAGAACTCGATGCTGCCGATACCTCGATACTCGGTGGTATCGAAGTATGTCTAATACTTTGAGATATATCTTCGATACTTTTTCGATATTTTTAGATTTTCAAGTTTTGTATTATTGAAAGCTGTTGCGTTTAACTTTATGCTAGATAAGAAATAAAAAGGAGACGAGACTTCGCGTTATTCTCTCACATATGTCCCCAAAGAGTTGCTGGACTATAGTTCCTGATAGATCTTGACTGCGTTTCCTGTGGTTGAATCAGTGAAACATTCCATAGAGTCTTGTGTCTAAATGTAAACAGGCAAAAGAGTGGGGGAAGGGTTAGAGGTACTCATGTAACATACAGCGTTAACTGTGTTGTGAATGAAACTGTTTTAGCTGACGTGCTAAATTACATTTCTGCAATAGTCTGGCTGGGTGACTCATTCTCAGCCATTACATTTACTTACTCCGGTGACCAAATTCTGTGAATCCAGCAGAAACAAATGAGAACTTAAGACATGAGATAATACAGCGCATGAATATATTTGTTCTTTCCTTCCATCTGTTAGTTTGAGTTTACGCAAGTTAAACTTGAACTTGGGTCACTAGTATAGATTACAGGTATACCTACAAGCAATTTCCGTAATATGGATAAAAAAATCTTTAACAGAATGTTTTTAGCACAAAATATAGTTGCATAAAAAGGATGCAAAGAAAGTATCATTATTACTATTATTATTAGTTGTAGTAGAAGTAGCGGTAGTGGTGGTGGTGATGGTCTTGACTAACAATAGGGGATATACAACCTATGGCATTATCAAGCTAAAAAAAATCTGATGTGTTACACTCTCTCTCTTTCTCTACTCTTGTACAAACTATTTCTACAAACGTTTATTCTCCATATACTTCATGTTAATCGAGATATCGAGATGTTAATCTTATTGCTAATTTTCTTATAGATGCAAGGGGAATTGGTAGGCTTTAAGCTATAGTCAAATATTTTAAGAGTTGGTTGCTATGTGGAGTATTCCATTCTCTTTGCATTACCAGGACAAAAAAGAATTCGGATGTGTTACACTCACATGACTTTCTCTACTCCTGTACAAACTATTTTTACAATCGCTTATTCTCCATATACTTCATGTTAATCGAGATATCGAGATGTTAATCTTATTGCTAATTTTCTTGTAGGTGCAAGGGGAATTGGTAGGCTTTAAGCGATAGTCAAATCTTTTAAGAGCTGGTTGCTATGTGACGCATTCCATTCTGTTTGCATGTCCAGTACATAAAAAAAATGAATAACAAATTCCCATTTGAGAAAAAGTATAAGTATTGGAAAATTTAAGGTAATAAAAAGCAATATCTCGAAAATGGTTCACTCAACAACAAAAATGTATATGATATAAATTGTGTATGTTAACGCGATCTACATTTTTGTGTAGTAAAATTTTGTCTCTCTCTTATGGTTTAGCAGTTATGCAAAAGTCGTTCACAATGAAGAATACTTTTGGAGACATTCCCAGAAAATTCGAGATATACATTTTATTTGTTATGAAAATATTCTAAACATTTTGATATTTTAATAAAAATCGTTAGAGCCATTTTTGAGAAAATTAAAATTTTCGAAAAATGTTCCATGTAAAGGGTAATCTGGGATGGGGGATTTTTTGAAAACCTTCGTTTCGCATCTCTGGAAGATACTGAACCTAAATACCAGGTTTGGTGTTTATCCAACTGTTTGTTTCTGAGTTATGCTGTTCACAGACACACACACGGACATGTTTCCAAAAATGCTTTTTTTGGACTCAGGGGGTCTCAAAACATGTATTTCCGGTGAAATCTCGGTATCGAATTTTTGGGTGGAATAAAATACTTACCCTACTTACTACACAAAAAATGTAGATCGCGTTAAAATACACAATTTACGTCATATACAGTTTTTTGTTGAGTGAACCATTTTCGAGATATTGCTTTTTATTCCCTTAAATTTTCCAATACTTATACTTTTTCTCAAATGGAAATTCGTTATTCATTTTTTTGTCTTGGTAATGCAAAGAGAATTTAACAGTCCACATAGCAACCAGCTCTTAAAATATTTGACTATAGCTTAAAGTCTACCAATTCCCCTTGCATCTACAAGAAAATTAGCAAAAAGATTAACATCTCGATTAACATGAAGCATATGGAGAATAAGCGTTTTTAAAAATAGTTTGTACAAGAGTAGAGAAAGTCATGTGAGTGTAACACATCAAATGTTTTATTTCATGTCGCATCAGTATGTATATTACAATCTGCCAGCCCAATACGTGTGACGTATTAGTACATGTGTGATGTAGTAATTATAAGGTAATATTTGCAAGCAAAGAGAAAACACAGGCTTGATTTACAATCACATAGAGATGGAGGTAATTAATCGGAGGGGGACACCTCGCGCAGGCGACGTGCACAGATCTAAAGCGGCTAAACCTCCCAAGAGGAAGGGATCAGGTGAAGGAACCGAACTGGATATAGGCCGTAGACAGACAGGCCACAGAGACGAGCGGAAGTCCTTAACGTTTCCAAACTCGCAGACCACCGCTGGAGCCGCCGAGAGATGGCGATGAACGACCCACAAAACAAACTGCCCTATGGTGTCCACAGGGAATATCTTTCCTTTGAGAAAGCATCCACGCCATCTGTCTGGCACCGGTATACACCACGAAACGTAGAAGCACATCTGAAAAACGAGAAGGATACGGAATGAAAGGGAAATGATGGAAAGAAAATTGTGGTAGAGAAGGAACTATCCCAGCATTCGCCTGCCGATCCCGGTGAAACCACGATGAACCCATGGGTTACAATTGGCGGTCGCCGAGTATCGAACCCGGAACCTGCCGAATGAAAGCTGCACACGTTACCGCGGCGCGGCCAGGCTCGGTTACAATTAAGTATGTAACGATGCACAAATGTGTACTGTAATCTTCGATTTGACCTTCACCCTTACCTCACGTCCCTCAAAATTTCAATGAGGCTCTCTTTCTCTCTGCGATCTCTGAGGTCACAGAGCATTCACTTGGTTGACACTGATTTAGGTTATATCCCGACGTTCTTTGATATAAATGATTAAGTGTATAGCGACAGATGGCGTAGTACTAGTTGGGTAGTAGTCGCCTTTCTTATCCTTGCTGGTGCGAAAATAAATGTTTATATTCATTTAATACTTTATATACGGATTACCTCCGGTCCCGCCTAGTCCGATAAACGAGGTTCTTCTTTGTTATTATTGCTCCACTTGAAACGTGGACTTTAACCCTAGAGGAGGTGAATTAAATCAGGAATACTGGCAAATTGTCATTTGAAAATATATTCTACAAAATAATTAACCAGCCGAATTTCTTTCTTTTAATGAACTAACACTTCAAGAACATAAACCATTACAATTAACAAACCTTTCTTCGTTCACCATTCTTTACATGCTTTACGGCTTAAATGCTTAACATTTAATTACAATAGTTACAAATTGCTTCCTGCTTTCACATTTACCGATATGTTTCAGACCAACCACAATAAGTCTATAGATCCGACCCTCAATCCTTTTCCGGTGAAGTTATTGTTAAAAGCAATTTTGAATATGTTAAGTCGAAAGTTAATTTAGAATTACCATGCTGAATGCTTTCTATCTAACCGTTGTCCTGTTGTTTTTCTCGCAATCTCGCTTGTCGTCGAAGAGAGACTGGCCAGACTTGTAGGCAGCACCCTTGAAGAAAGCTGGGCGTAATCCAGCGCCTGCGCAGACAACGACCACAATCGCCTGACATACTGCTTGAGTCAAACGAAGTTCGCCCATTCTTCTTGTTGTAGTCGACTCGTTGAGAACTACTACCCTATTCGTTTCCCTTCTGTTGCCGTATGACTGCTTTCCTTTAGTAGAGCCCCGTCGCCTACTGTATATTTCTCCGAGGAGGGTCAACTTGGCACACACTGTAAAATTTTTATTCCATTGTGATAATATTTACCGATCGGGATGGCTCAGGCGATAAGTCTGTGGCCCACATTCGGGAGGTCGTGGGTTTGATTCCCGCGGCCCACCTTCCTGTACCATGATTTCTTTTTTTAGGTTTCCCGGATCGCTAGGCGAATGCTGGGAAGGATCGTTACATCTCCCGAATTTCCTGCCCCTCCATTTCACCTCCATTCTCATTTCATTTCACTTTCATCTGCTTGTGCTCTTTTAGGGTTACAGGGTTCAGCGTTGTCGGTAGGAGGCTCGACGTGTACATGGCCGGGTAAAAAAATGCTCTGAGTAAACCTTCATCCCCCGGAATTGGAGCGGACTCCGGGTCCCGGACCCTCCAGGGGATGTGTAAGCCCACAGGGGAGGAGCGCCGGCTACACCAGCTGCCATCTGGAGAGTTTAAATCCGTAAATTAAGGCCCCTGCCTTCTGCGTATTGTGCCTCCTGGTCTGGCCGCCCTATCTCCTCTCACCGTAGCACTCCCTGTAGGTACAAAAGATCTGCGTAGGTCAGGGTGCTAAGTTCCACCTCCGCTCCTAGTCCTATCCTATGCCACCCTGCCATTTAATATACAAACCAATTTTGTAGCCAGTTATTTACTTCTTCACGAACAATTAAGGCTGGTTCACAACCAACGAGAACGGTAACCAGAACGAGAACGAGAACGGGAAAGTTGAAATACATGTATTCAAAAGGGAATGTTCGCAACTGACGGGAAGCCTTCCCGGACCCCGGGAACGGGAAAGAAGAGTTGCCCAACTTTTAACTTTCTCGTTCTCGTTCCCGGGCACGGTATATATTAGATCCCTATAGTGCATATTAGACTATTCACTCTAGAGGTTATTCTAGGCGGCCGTGACATGAAACAGCCCCTAGTGCTCTCTATAGTGGCAAGCTGGAAACATGAAACTGGAAGGAATTAGTAGTAAATGTGCTTCCTAACCTCATCCCGACACCCGCAAATCTAATCTGCGTTGTTTCCTCTGGTGAAGGGATCATTTGTAGTTTGTTTATATGCAACTCAAAACTGGCTATTACCTAAAAACAATGGCAAAAACTACAAAGAACGGCTAAAACCGGTGGAAATGAAAAAAGAACAATAAACAATTTTAATGTATACCATTAAATAAAGGAACGAAAGCTTGGCATAAGTAGAGGGATCGGAAATGTAATGGGTGTACATTTAGATAATGTTTACTCTATCGAATTTTGTCGTTGGCTTGGCTAAATTGGAAGTAGTTGAAAAAATGTCATTGGTCAGTTAAAAACAAAAATCCCAATGCGCAAAATCGACTTTCACTTTGTGATCGATATGCATTCCCGTTCTCGTTTCCGTGCTGGTTACCGTTCTCGGGCGGTTGTGAACCAACCTTTACCCTTAAAACACTTTCAAATTTGGAAGTATTTGGTGTAATCTTTGGAGATGATACTATGGAAAGAAATTGGTCCTACAGACGGAACGCAGCTCCGTGACACGTCGGCAAACTATTTGGGACGATTCTTGGCCTTACTTTTAAAGAGAATACATGCACATTCCTTGTTGAGAAACCTTGTCCTCTAATATCACGTACTTCCTGACCTTCACCGTGAATGGAAATTACATATGTTGTCGCTTCCTCAGTGTACGCCGGTCACCTTGTATGGTATGCGGTACCGAGTCTCGCCTTACCCGTTCATTAACATCTGAATCGGGTCATTTGTAGAAAGTGTTACATATACTGTCTCCTAGCAGGGTGAAGGAATATGTTGGAAGTATGTGTCAGTAGAATATCTCAAAACTTTTGGTGACTATTTCATTATATCGTGCAAATACAATATGAACGAATAAATTTTAAGCATTTCCTGGATATTAACCAATCGCGGCTTGATTACAACGTTACTATCGTACTTGAAGGTAAAACCTCGTTAATCCGGACAGATTGGGGTTGAGATTTGTCCATATCAGCAAAATTAAAAGAAATAAAAGAAAACACATTCAGTTTCGTGAATTAATAACATAATAAACTACATTGCCTGTGTTAGTAATCCATAATTTCTTTACTTTCGTTTAAAAAAACTGTCAATTTTCTTTTGTGCTTCTTCACACGTCTCCTTCATACAAGTTCATGCAGATAGCTCATGAGGTATTAATACAAGAAATGTCCTTATTTACACTTTGTTGAATCAAATCGATCACACAATTCAAGTGTTCTTTAACGTACTTAGCTTCATTTCTGACATTTGGGTAACAGTATTCTCATCTTCAGACGCAATATCGAGTATCTTTCTTCGTTTACACCATTCACAATTTCTTCTTCAACGTCTTCGACAGTGACGAATTTCCTTCCATCCCTAACCAGTGCTTCATGGTAGTCCATTGTTTCAATTTTTTACTTTCTCTACTACGTATAGTAAGTAGGGGAAGTATTGTATTCCACCCAAAATATCGATACCGAGATTTCACCGAAATATATGTTTTTGGAAACATGTCCGTGTGTGTGTTTGTGAACAGCATAACTCAGAAATGAACAGTCGCATAAACACCACACTTGGAATTTAGGTTCAGTATCTTACAGAAATGCGATATGAAGGTTTTCAACAAAATCCCCCCACACCAGATTACCTTTTACATGGAACATTTTTCGAAAATTTTAATTTTCTCAGAAATGGTTCTAACGATTTTTATTAAAATATCATATCTTTAAGATATTTTCATGACAAATAAAATGTATATCTTGAATTTTCTGGGAATGTCTCCAAAAGTGTTCGTTGTGAACGACGTTTGCATAACTGGTAAACCATAAGAGATAGACAACATTTTACTACATAAAAATGTAGATCGCGTTAAAATACATAATTTATGTCATATAAATTTTTTGTTGAGTGAACCATTTTCGAGATATTGCTTGTTATTCCCTTAAATTTTTCAATACTTATTTTCTCAAATGGGAATTTGTTATTCATTACTTTCTCTACTACGTATAGTAAGTAGGGGAAGTATTGCATTCCACCCAAAAATTCGATACCGAGATTTCACCGGAAATACACGTTTTGAGACCTCCTGAATCCAAAAAAAGCATTTTTAGAAACATGTCCGTGTGTGTGTCTGTGTGTGTGTGTGTGTGTGTGTCTGTGTGTGTGTGTCTGTGTGTCTGTGAACAGCATAACTCAAAAACGAACACTCGGATAAGCACCAAACTTGGTATTTAGGTTCAGTATCTTCTAGAGATGCGACACGAAGGTTTTCAAGAAAATCCCCCCACCCCAGACTACCCTTTACATGGAACATTTTTCGAAAATTTTAATTTTCTCAAAAACGGCTCTAACGATTTTGATTAAAATATCATATGTTTAAGGTATTATCATGACAAATAAAATGTATATCTCGAATTTTCTGGGAATGTCTCCAAAAGTATTCTTCATTATGAACGACTTTTTCATAACTGGTAAACCATAAGAGATAGACAAAATTTTACTACACGAAAAATGTAGATCGCGTTAAAATACACAATTTATGTCATATACATTTCTTTTGTTGAGTGAACCGTTTGCGAGATATTGCTTGTTATTCCCTTAAATTTTCCAATACTTATACTTTTTCTCAAATTCGTTATTCATTTTTTTATGTTCTGGACATGCAAAGAGAATGGAATGCCCCACATAGCAACCAGCGTTAAAATATTTGACTATCGCTTAAAAGCTACCATATTCCCCTTGCATCTACAAGAAAATTATCAATAAGATTGACATCTCGATATCTCGATTAACATGAAGCATATGGAGAATAGGCGTTTGTAAAATTAGGTTGTACAAGAGTAGAGAAAGTTATGTGAGTGTAACACATCAGATTTTTTTTATGTCCTGGACATGCAAAGAGAATGAAATGCGCCACATAGCAACCAGCGTTAAAATATTTGACTATCGCTTAAAAGCTACCATATTCCCCTTGCATCTACAAGAAAATTACCAATAAGATTGACATCTCGATATCTCGATTAACATGAAGCATATGGAGAATAGGCGTTTGTAAAATTAGATTGTACAAGAGTAGAGAAAGTCATGTGAGTGTAACACATCAGATTTTGTTTACTTTCTCTACTACGTAAAGTAAGTAGGGGAAGTATTGCATTCCACCCAAAAATTCGATACCGAGATTTCACCGGAAATACACGTTTTGAGACCTCCTGAATCCAAAAAAAGCATTTTTAGAAACATGTCCGTGTGTGTGTCTGTGTGTGTGTCTGTGTGTGTGTCTGTGTGTGTGTCTGTGAACAGCATAACTCAAAAACGAACAATCGGATAAGCACCAAACTTGGTATTTAGGTTCAGTATCTTCTAGAGATGCGACACGAAGGTTTTCAAGAAAATCCCCCCACCCCAGACTACCCTTTACATGGAACATTTTTCGAAAATTTTAATTTTCTCAAAAACGGCTCTAACGATTTTGATTAAAATATCATATGTTTAAGATATTGTCATGACAAATAAAATGTATATCTCGAATTTTCTGGGAATGTCTCCAAAAGTATTCTTCATTATGAACGACTTTTTCATAACTGGTAAACCATAAGAGATAGACAAAATTTTACTACACGAAAAATGTAGATCGCGTTAAAATACACAATTTATGTCATATACATTTCTTTTGTTGAGTGAACCGTTTGCGAGATATTGCTTGTTATTCCCTTAAATTTTCCAATACTTATACTTTTTCTCAAATTCGTTATTCATTTTTTTATGTTCTGGACATGCAAAGAGAATGGAATGCCCCACATAGCAACCAGCGTTAAAATATTTGACTATCGCTTAAAAGCTACCATATTCCCCTTGCATCTACAAGAAAATTATCAATAAGATTGACATCTCGATATCTCGATTAACATGAAGCATATGGAGAATAGGCGTTTGTAAAATTAGGTTGTACAAGAGTAGAGAAAGTTATGTGAGTGTAACACATCAGATTTTTTTTGTCTTGGATATGCAAAGAGTATTAATCTGTGGCAAAGTGAATGGTGCTGCACCTAGCAACCAGCTATTAAGATATATGATGCTTAAAGGCTACTGTATTCCTATATTGCTCTTGCAATTACAAAACAAGGGGAACATAGTACGCCTTAAGCGATAGTCAAATATTTTTAGAACTGGTCGCTATGTGTAAAATGTAATTCTATTTGCATGTAAGATCGTTTCTGCAAACGTTTATCTCGATTAATATGAAATAGATGGAGAATAAGAGTTTGTAAAAATAGTTTGTACAAGAGTAGAGAAAGTCATGTGAGTGTAACACATCAGATTTTTTATTCTGGAGATCAGCTTGGCTGTCATACAGGATTTTACCATGCATTGGTCAATGTAGAGGGCGTTATGTCGTTCATAAATCATGGACCTGAATTTAATTACATATTACTATAAACGTTTGACCGGATTAAGCGATTTCCGGTTTAACGAGGTCTGGCTTAACGGAGTTTTAGATAATCTTATATTTAAAACGCTTAATATCTGTGTATTTCAAATGAGAATTTTTGAGACCCTTAACTACGGGGTTCTACTAAAACATATAACAAGTTTTTGGCTTATTTAAAAAGTATTTCTCTTCTTGATTATCCATTATCTCAATTATTTAAGATATTAAAATAGTATTGAAGGTCCGTATTTTATAATAACCGAGTGTTTCCGAAGCGAAAGATCCGAATGCTTTCCGAAACGAAGATGCTTTCCGAAACGCTTGGAACGAACTCCAACTAAAAGTAAAATACAGTTCGATCAAATATTCATCTTCATAATTGTATATTATTTAAAAATTTGATATCCAGATTTCACCGGAAATACTTGTTTTGAGGCTTCCTGAATCCAAAAAAAGCATTTTAGAAAAAGGCCCATTCGTGTGTCTATGAGCAGAATAACTCAAAACTGAAAAGTCTGATAAACACCAAACTGGGTATCTAAGTTCAGTATCTTCCAAAGATGTGGCAAGAAAATTTTCAAGAAAATTTCCCACTCTCAACTACCCTTTACAGAGGAAGATTTTCGAACGTTTTATATTCTCTCAAACACGGAACAAAGGATTTTGATTAAAATACCTCATATTTAAGAGGCCCACATGACAAATAAAATGTATATCTTGAACTTTCTAGAAAGAGCCTGCAAAGCCTTTGAGTATCTTCATTTTAAATGCTTTTTGTACAATTGGTAAACCGTAAGAGGTAGACCAAATCTTGCGACACAAAAGATGTAGATCTCATCAAAACAGTGTATTGCTAATAACCTTTTGTGGCTTAACCATTTCCGAGATATTCTTTGAATTTTCAAATACTTACAGTACGTTTTACTTTCTCTGCTGCACACATGATAGGTATAGAATATATTGCATTCTACCCAAAAATTCGATATGAAGATTTCGCTGGAAATAATGTTTTAGACCCCTTGAATAAAGAAAAGCACATTTTTAGAAAAAGGGGTGCATGTGGGCATGTGTGTGTGTGTGTGTGTGTGTGTGTGTCTGCGAACAGCATAACTAAAATGGAAGGTCAATAAATACCAAACTTGGTATTTAAGCTCAACACTTTCCAAAGATGCGACACCAAGATTTTTAAGAAAATCCCCACCACAAACTACCCTCTACATACACCATTTTTCAAAATTAGTTATTTTCTAAAATTGATCTAACAATTTTGATTAACATGCTACTCGTATATAGACATTAAAGATATATACGTGACAAATAAAATGTCTATGTCGAATTTTCTGGAAATACCCTATGAAGTCCTCTTCATTCAAAAGGAATTTTATATAATATATAAACTTTAAATGATAGACGAAAATTCACTACACAAAAAGTGCGGATCCCTTTAAAACACACAAATTATTGCAAATAACTTTTTTTCTGGTATCAGCTATTTCCGAGATGTTAGTAATTAATAGTTCAGTTTGTTCAATACTTCATTCTTTTTAATTTCTTTCGATTTGTAGTTGTTTCTAGCGATTGCATGTAAAAAGTATGGAATTTTAAGGGCAACATATAGAGTCCAGTTCTTAAACATGTGACTATCGCTATTCCCTTTGTACTGTACGTAGCTATTTCTTTAGAGGTTTATCTAGATTAAAATGAAGTAGACAAAAAAATTAACTTCCGTAAGAATAATTTGTATACCCACTAATGAACAATCGGGGTAGAATAAGTTGAGTGAATGTAACACATAAGATTTTTTGGATTAAAATGAAGTGGATAGAAAAATAAGCTTCAGTAAGAATAGTTTGTATACCCACTAATAAGCGATAGAGAGTAGAGAAAGTCGTGTGAATGTAACATCAGATTTTTTTCAAATGGCTTATCACTGTTTGGTTTTTCTCTTGATCACGCAAAGAGCATGTAAGTTCAAAGACATCACGACACGCTCTTTAAACATCTGACTATCGCTTTATACTGTAGTATTCTTCTTGTAACTAAAACGAATTAGTGTGCAAATGTACAGTGAAAGCTTATCTGGATGAAAAATAGGTAGATAGATGAATAATGCGCAACAATACTACTTTGATGAAAAGTCAATGGAGAAACCGTGTGAATGCAAAATATAAGGATTTTTTAAAATTTTCTTATTACATTACTTTCCGATCTATATCCTCTAGAGACCAGAGATCAAATTCAGACAGTTTATTTATATTAGTGTGTTTAATGAGTTTCTCTTGGAAGAAATATAATAAATTTACAAACCAAAAATCTGTTTTGAAAATTTGATGGGAAGCTTTTTAGGGGTCTAAAATTAGGTTTGTACATACATTTTATTCTGTATAACAAAGTGTATTATTAAGAGCCAAAACAACAGGAATATTCAAGAGATCAAATGTTTTAATTTTTGGGGGGGGGAGTTCAACGGGATTTAAGGGTTATAGCATACATAATACATCGGTTTTATATAAAGTTTTAAGTTTTTTTCTCATTTTTATTTTGGGTACACAGCAGATAGACATAGAAACGATCTGGTGTTTTACACTCACATGATTTCTCTACTCTTGTATAAACTATTTTTACAAACTCTTATTCTCCATCTATTTCATATTAACCGAGATAAACATTTGCAGAAACGATGTTTTGACATACAAAGAGAATTATATTTTACACATAGCGAACAGTTCTAAAAATATTTGACTATCGCTTAAGGCGTACCATGTTCCCCTTTTTTTGTATTTACAAGGCAATATAGAAATACAGTAGCCTTTAAGCATAGACATATCTCTTAATAGCTGGTTGCTATTGCAGCACCATTCTCTTTGCCACAGATTAATACTCTTTGCATATCCAAGACAAAAAATGAATAACGAATTCCCATCTGAGAAAATAAGCATTGAAAAATTTAAGGGTATAACAAGCAATATCTCGAAAAAGGTTCACTCAACAAACAAAATGTAAATAACATAAATTGTGCATTTTAACGCGATCTACATTTTTTGTGTAGTAAACCTTTGTCTATCTCTTATGGTTTACCAGTTATGCAAAAGTCGTTCACAATGAAGAATACTTTTGGAGACATTGCCAGAAAATTCGAGATATAAATTTCATTTCTCATGAAAATATCTTAAAACATGTGATATTTGAATCAAAATCGTTATAGCCATTTTTGAGGAAATTAAAATTTTCGAAAAATGTTCCATGTAAATGATAATCTGGGGTGGGGGAATTTTCCTGAAAACCTTCGTGTCGCATCTCTGAAAGATACTGAACTTAAATACCAAGTTTAGTGTTTATCCGACTGTTCGTTTCTGAGTTATGCTGTTCACACACACACGGACATGTTTCCAAAAATGCTTTTTTTTTTGGATTCAGGGGGTCTCAAAACATATATTTCCGGTGAAATCTCAGTATCTTACAATACTTCCCCTACTTACTATACGTAGTAGAGAAAGTAAAAATGTGATTGTAAAGTGCAGAGTGTAATATGGTACAACCGGTCGTCTTTGACTGTTTCATGGAGAGAGAATTCAAAATCAGACGGTTGTATTTATATTTGTGTGCTTAATAAGTTTCTCTTGGTAAAAATATAATCATTTTGCAAAAAAAAAAAAAGTTTAAATTTGGTAGGAAACTTTTTGCGAATCTAAAATTAGGTTTGTACATACATTTTATTCTATGGAACAAAGTATATTATTAGGGGCCAAAATAACAGGAATGTTCAAGAGATCAAAGTTTTAATTTTGGGGGGTTCCAAGGGGTGTTAAAAGTTATATGACATTAGATATCAAATTTTAAGGTTTTTTTTTTCTCAATTTTATTCTCGACACACAGCAGATATACATAGAAAAAATGATTGTAAAGTGCAGAGTGTATCAAATATGGTACAACCGGTCATCATGACTTTGGCTGTTTCATAGACAGAGAGAGAGAATGAAATCTTATGTATCATATATGATATACAGAGGAACTAGAAGTTAAGATTTGCTTGTTTCTTTTGGATTTTATTCACAATAACACCTTGGTTTTAAAACGGAGTAGCTGTCGCACCCTTCATTACATATTGCTTACTTACATTCTACTCTTACCTCAGAAGGTTCGTTCTAAAGCTGTGTGTATATAATGTTGTGTATTTGTGGATCCTTCAAAGAGCCGGAACTGGTATCTGTGTACATATCCCACACCTTATTTTGCCGGTAAAGGGAGAGGTTTAGATGCATGCACTGATGGGCATAATACGCTAGAGCGTTTAATGTTTGACGGCTGTCGAGACAAAGGTAGAGCTTCGTGCGCAGAATACTCCAAAAGGGAGAAAGTGAGGATGTTGACGCAGGAGGATTACCAATTAGATGTCCTCCTGGCCGGCCAAGTCGTGACAACACTCCCAGTATGCTCCTCATTTCCGCTAAAACCTTCCCTAAAAGTGATGATTCAGAAGCACTGTAATTTCTTTTGCTTTGCCACGTTAATTTACTCTTTTTAATTCCACGTGCCTCCGTTACGTTCTTTCTGGCCCTCTCTTACTCGGCGTATTTTTGCTTCCTTATCTTTAATTTATTTTCTGCTTACCCTTCTTTCTTTTGATCCTTTACTCCCAGGGTAGGCAGTCTGCTTCTTTCTGCAATTTTCCTTCAACATTCTTTGCCTCTTCCTTCTTCATCCATCTGTATATTTCAACAGCTTCTTCCTTTAAACGCTAATTCCAGTCCTCGATGGTTACTTTCAACAACATAGCGATTAATCCATTTAATTTTATTGTTACAAAATAATTAAGACATAACTGTTGTTGTTTAAAGTTTTAAACAAATAATCCACTATTACTTTAATTATTATTATCGTTGGAAGTTTTTAAAGCAATCCTGCATATAGCGCTCTAGTTTAGGGAGCTACTGTGTTAAATATTATTTACATGTATTCAAACCGGGCGTTGGATATCACTTTTTGAAGCCGTGCCCTTTACTTCAATATCTACTATTGCTGCCGGTTGCTACAGTGGTTGGGTATTAGATCTTTCTCTCAAGATATGTATGGGCGGGTGTGAAAGGATAGCATCAGTTTAAATTGTCTGACAAATTTAATGTATTTAATACATGAACTATTGAAGGGATTTTCCGACCATTTGAAAATAAAAGAATGAAACTGATTATGAATCGTAGCACTCAAAACTATAACAATTGAATTATTATACCTATAAGTTCTGCAGTGTTTAAAGTTTGAAATAACTGTTTCCGCAATAAAAGAGACTATAAGCGTAACTTGCCGTAAGTCGCTAAAATACTGACCGGCAAAACCCCTCGCGATAGCAGCGAGCTTCGTTTTCTTTCCTTCTTTTAAATTTAATTTATACTCCGTCTTTAACTACAATGGTCTTATCGGCGGCCTTTCCTTTGGAACATATCGCCTATAGGCAATGGTGTTAACTTGTATTCGCTTGTCTTTGGGTTTCCAGTAAACTTTAGGCTTTAATCAATAAATTACACATAGATTCAACTCCCATTCATACTTCCAGACTCTGGGGAGAATAGGGAATAATCTTGGCTAAGGAAAAAATCCCTTCCCCAGCCTGGAATCGGGTCCGGGACCCCTCGCACAGGAGGCAGGTGCTCTACTGAGCTACGGGCTGCCGAGCTTCGTTTTACTTCTCTTACTTATCAGCAGTGACGATGAGCGGATCGTGCTCATTGAGAGGCACTTCTCAGGCTTGCACTAGAGTGTATTGTCCGTGATGATAGACAATAACAGAACTTTGCACTAGAGTGTAATTCCGTGACAAAAATAGACCGAAAAGGTCTAAGAATGTTTTTCAGTTACATAGGATTTATTTTCGAGGGAATGAACTCACTTTTTATACCGACAAATAATTAAAATGTCCTTATTTGACCTATACGTATCCGCCATAGCTATTTTTTAAATTGCGTTTGCGCTGTTCTTGTCTAACATTGCATAAGCAACAAATGTGAGAACACCCAATGTTTCACTGTCTTTTTTACGCTTGCTATTATAAATGTTATTGTTGCTGTTATCTAACGGTACTGTTGTCCTGACTTCGTTCATTGAATAGCTGTTTCGATTTTTCCGCTATTGATTGATAATGTTCCAATCGTCTTCGTGTATCCATACCGCTGCAGCAGTAGGGGTATATCTTTAGGGCGCTAATGCGCCAGTTCCCCACTGAGCTGTGTTTATTTGGAACTGCCCCGTTGAGTTCTGCACCCTTTTAACGTAAGAATGGTTATCTGCACAAATCAAATACGACGTGGTTGGGCCATCTGATATATGTGTTACTAAGTGACAAATGACGTTAATACCAAAAGTTTGAGGAGGACGCCAAGCCAAATGAACACTTCTTTGCTGGTTTTCGGACGTGTAGATATCGCGTCAGCCAGTATTTACGCCTAATACAGATTAACATTGTATCTGTTAATTGCTCAGGTTAACAAAGTAATACTGAACGGCATAACAGTCTTTGTAGTAAGATATTGTATTCAACATTGTGATTTTTGATCCGCGAGTGCAATAAAAATCATTTTCGACTGAGATCAAACGCCTTAGAAACCTGAACCATAGAAGTACTAGGATATTTTTACAGAGTCTACGACTGCCTCTACCACTGATCTCAGCTAGCGCCGGAGCAACTTCAAAAGATACAAGCACCAACTTATCATCCTGTACTACCATATCCCATTTATAAAGTTTTTTCTTACAAGTAGACAGATTCCAAGTAGACAGAGAACAAGGTATGTAAAGACGCAACAGTATCTAGTAGCTTTATTTATTGCTATGAAGGTAAACTTTAACGCATATTATAGGGAGACATTTTGTTATACAAATTGACACTACTGTTAAATATGGCAGCATCTATATGCTTAAGCCAAGTTATTCCTCTCTTTGTAAATGACATTTTCTGGCGTGAATGACCTATTTCTCAGAAACTATTGAATTAAGCTTTAGAATGATAAAAAATAACCTCTAGGTTTTGTTCTGTGTCCACGTTAGTGTTAATAACATGGTTAGTAATTTAAAAAATAATTTCTGATACATTTTAATTAAAAGACGGCATAATTAAGAAAATAATCCTATCGTTCTTAATAAACAAACCTTTGCACAAATGTAGATCAGAGAGCTTAGAAGACATGCATCTACATCCTGTAAAAATTTGAGCCTGAAATTATGAGATAATGGGCCGTGAATTCAGAAAATTTAACATTGATAGGGTTTTTAACTTACACTTAAGGAAAGTTAATTTCAGAAAAGGGTAATGCTGAATCCATGAAAAGGAAGAAGGGCCATAGATGGTCACACAAATGACAGTGTTTAGTCAAGCAATCCTTTGTTACCTCGACTGATGACATCTCCTTCATGTGATCTCCATTTACTGTAGAAAGTGGTATTTTAATCACTTGGATTAATGGGCAGGTGGACGGGTTGTTATGCCGGCCGGCTTGTGGAGCGTTTCGTTATTTGGAACAGCTTAGAGATGAGTGCCAAACTCGGGTTTCTATAACCCAGTAGCCCAGTGAGACAGAGAAAGTCTTTGCGTGGAAGGAAATATCAATGCGACGCTCGTAAACTTTAGAGACAATCGTATTGTGTCCAATATCGACAACAACAGGTTGAAAGCTGTGACTTACAAATGTAATACTCCTTATTGTTCAATGTTTGTGTTTATGAAACGGCAGCAGGACCCGCAGCTCCTCGTGTCCAAGAGGTACTCTTCTCTTCTCTTCTCGTCCGTCTATCCTCCATCTATACACGAGGGGTATTTTAAAAAAATATCTGATGTGTTACACTCAAATAACTTTCTCTGCTGTTGTACAAACTATTTTTACAAACGCTTATCCTCCATCTAGTTCATGGTAATCCAGATAAACATTTGCAGAAACTATCTTATTGTTAATTTTCTTGTAGGTGCAAGGGGAATATGGTAGACTTTAAGCGACAGTCAAATCTTTTAAGAGCTGGTTGCTATGTGGAGCATTGCATTCTCTTTGCATGCCCAGGACATTAAAAAAACCAATGACGAATTCCCATTTGAAAAAAGGGATAATTATCGGAAAATTCAAACAAATGGCAAGGGATCAAATTCTGTGTTCTAACGAGATCTACATTTTTATATAGTAAATTTTTGTCTATCTCTTAGGGTTTACCAGTAATCTAAACTTTACAAAATTCCTTCCGGATGAAGAAGACTTCACTGTTCCTAGAGAATTAAAAAATTACACTTTGTCATGTAAATATCTTAAATGTATGGTATTTTAATCAAAATTGTTAGCCATTTATTTAAAAAAAATTGATAATTTTTCTACGTAAATTGCAATTTGAAGTGTTGGAGATTTTCTTAAAAAATCTTCGTGTTGCATATTTGAAAGATACTGAAATTAAATACCAAGTTTGGTATTTATCGAACGTTTTGTGTTAGAACAATGCTCTTTACAGACAGATACACGTGTACACACACACATACACATACACACGAACGTTTTTCTTAAAATGCATTTTTTTTAATCAAATGACTCAAAATACTTATTTTCAGTGAAATCTTGACATAAATTTTGGGTGGAATGCAATACTTTCTCTGCTTACTATGGGTAAGTAGTAGAGAAAGTAAAAAAAAAAGTTTTACCTACTATAGATTTACGACACGCTGATAATTAAATCGCAGAAATACGAGGGATGTTTTTCAAAGTAAGGTGCGTTGTGCAATAAAATAAGAACTACTGTTTATTTTGGCTAATTAATTTGTAATTCCATTTTTTATAACTTAAGGTTTTTTCCACACAGTTTTCACAATCATTTAAATTCTCATTCTGGTGTAGAATAAATTTTAATGTCTGCTTCTGTTAGAAGTCCATAAAGCAATCGTACAGTTTCCAAGATGTATTTTTTTCTGTGTCTAAGATTCCATGGTAGAAGAAATTATGTTATTGGTATCGTTGGCTTCAGGGGATGGGGATTAAAACTAGTGATCCAGAAGTCAGATCATTATCACAGAGTAGCTGAAAGGAAACAATTGCGAATCTCTAAGTTAATGTGAAGTTACGAAAACCAGACGACTTATTATTTGTGTCCTTCGAGAAGCTTTCGTATATGTCCTCAAATGACCTTTAAGCTCATTTTAAATACAAAAAATTTAACTCCAGAAACAGCTCTCGTACACGTATTCTAGGTGAACCGGTGGTGGAAGTCTGTGACGAGGTTCTAAAGAAATTATACTACGCTAAGACAAATTTTCAGAAAACATTAATAACCAGCAAAAAAGTAGTGTGAGGTTTCAAGATTTTGGTAAAAAATAAACTATCGGAAAATATTTACTAGTTCCTACTTTATTGTAAAAATAATCTTTTTACTTTCTCTACTACGAATAGTAAGTAGGGAAAGTTGTTACATTCCACCCAAAATTTATATCGAGAATGTCACCGGAAATTAATGTTTTAAGGCCCCCTGAATCTAAAAATAAGAATTTTTAGAAAAAGGTTCATGTTTCTGTGAACAGCATGACTCAAAAACGAAAAGTCGGATAAATACCAAACTTGATATTTAGATTCAGTATCTTTAAAATATGCGTCACGAAGGCTTTTTCAAGTTCCCAAGGTCGCAGGTTCAAACCCGGCGGAGGGCGATTGATTTTTTCGGGTGTAAAAATCCTTAGCATCGCTTCCTTTGGAAGGGAAGTAAAGGGAAGTAGTCCCGTGTCGTAGATTTACAGCACGTAAAAGAATCTCAAGCCTGATAAAGAGGTCTCTGAGCAAAATTTCCGGTCTTTCACGCCCAATATAGAATGGGATGCTAAGGACCATAGTAGTTAAAGAGCGTCCATAAATAAAAAAAACGAAGGTTTTCAGGAAAATCCCACCACTTCAGACTACACTTTACATGGAACATTTTTAGAAAATTTTGATTTTATAACAAATGGCTCTAACATTTTGATTAAAATATCATATGCTTAAGACATTTTCATTGTAAATGAAATGTATATCATGGATTTTCTGGGAGTTTCCCCAAAAGTCCTCTTCATTCTGAATGACTTTTGTATAACTGGTACACCGTAAGAGATAGACAAAAGTTTTCTACACAAAAAATGTAGATCTCGTGAAAACACACAATTTTTGTCATATATTTTTTTTGTCGAGTGAACAATTTCCAAGACACTTCTTGTTATTTGTATGAGGTTTTTTTATGTCCTGGACATGCAAAGAGAATGGAATGCTCCACTCAGCAACCGGGTTTTAAAAGATTTGACTATCGCTTAAAACCTACTGCAGTTCCATATTCCCCTTGCATCTACAGAAGGTTAGTAATGAGTTTCTGCAAAGGTTTATCTCATTAACATGAAGTGGATGGAGAATAAGTATTTATAAACATATTTATTAAGGGTAGAGAAACTCATGTGAGTGTAACACATCAGATTTTTAAAATGGAAACTACAATTAGGATCAAATTGAATTGGCCCTAAATGACTATCATAACGTCCTCCAAATAAAAACGAATAATGACATTTGCTTTCCCCCATAATATAAAGCAACTTTTATTCAAGATATTTGTTTCTACAGGGCTTAGTTTTGGAGACATTGTACAGTCTTAACTTAAATGGTCCACCCTGTATATTTATATATAGATAGATAGATAATGGGTCATTATAAGAACATTAAAAACAACACGGGTCGATACTCAAGTTTTATAAAGTTATGGCGGTACCAATTCTGTTGTTTGATAGTGAATCTTGGGCGGTACGACAGAAAGATTGTGTCTTACGGACTACCGAATTGAAATTCCTAAGAGTATCACACAAGATTAGATAAAATAAGAAAGTATGAAATCTGCAAAAAATTGAATATATTTGCAATATAGGAAGATCCATAGGGAGTGGTCAGTTCAACCATTCCAAAAAGGATGCTATCTTACAGACCCACAGACAAAAGAGATCCGGGAAGAGCTAGACTAAGATGGGTATGGACCGGAATAGACCGATTGGCTTAATTTGTGGCAGTATTTTATATCACAACATTGTAAATGCCAGAGTGATTGGGCGAGGGAGTATAAAAAGCTAAAGCCAGAGACGGGTAACGTTCAGTCCAACAGAATCATTCACGGGTTAAACGTCGCGCAGTTCTACAGAATCATTCACAAGTTACACGTCGCTCAGTCCAAAAGAATCATTCACGGACTACACGTCGCGCAATTCTACAGAATCTCTCGCGTCGTAAAGTTAGTTACAAAAATGTGAAATACGCGAATTAATAATGTGCGGCAAATAAGTGATTATAGTTACATTTGAAAATATAACAGTTTCAGTCGGGCGTGTATCAAGAGTAAATATGAGAAATTAAAGATGTGTGACGGTAATAAAAGTGTAAAAACAAATACTTTTATCAGTGTTATCTTTTAGTAACAACTCCTTTCTGTTTACACATCCTGTTTAAGAGATTTGCTCGACTTGTAATAATAGCTAGCCGGAGGACAAAGAACCCAAAATTCAAATAGTAATACAATAACAGGCGCTCAGCAAATAAGATAACATGAACGTTAACACGACAAATTCCTTTTAGACAGAAGAATATATATTTACTATAAGGCATTATGCTGCGCTGATACGAAATATTTCAATACAGAAGTTTCTGCTCAACTTTCAAACATATGACCAATATTTTCTCTATGTCCAACGTCAGTTTTTTGAAAGTATGCTTCACATTCTTTGGTGTAATATGTGTTTAGAATTATTATTTATTTGGGTGATTTCTTGTTGGAAAACGTTTTATTAACGTAACTTAAGCCGTATAATTATTTATTTATTTGTTTACTTTCTACGCATGTGGCCTTATTGAAGAATGTAGGGCAGCGAAATTCTCTATCTTGCATATCTCAAAGCAATATAGCCAACACTCCTTTTTGTCACTAAATTACACTAGCTGCATAATTAAATTACGCTGATGTCTATGTACACTAAACATTAACTCGTTAACTGCGCCTAGCCTAAACTTTAGCTAAACCTAACCGCTACACTACAGATAAGGCCTGCCTAATGTCTTCCATTAGTTCCTGGAAAGGGTCTGACAAACGGTTCTTGATATCAGTAGGCCACAAATACCGACAAATGTAAACATCTAGATGTTCTCTGTATCATTGAGGTAAACCGACAGATCCGTCTTATTAATCAGATGAGCCATTTATAAAAGCTTTATTATTTTCAGGAGTATCTCCAAGAACATACAAACTGCTTCTCGCACAACAATAAATTCTACCCCACTGCGTAACCGTAATTGTAGAGCAATAAACCCCGAGAGAGAGAGAGACAGAGAGAGAGAGAGAGAGAGAACATGGTCAGGAGTTTTCAAAAGTGACCGGTTGCTAATTATTTCCAAATAATAGTACACAATTGAGCAGTTTTTTCAGAAGTTGGCTACGGTTGTTACAAATGAAGCACATGTTGGCTGCTATGCGAGAAGCAATTAAACTAGTAGACGTCGGTCGTTTGAGTCTACTAGCATATGCGCACTGAAGAACCTTCCGATTTAGAAAATTTCTCGCGTTATTTGTTCTAAAAGTATCTCCGAAGTTTACCTGTGCACATATGTTATTATACATATGCTTTATTTAGCATCAAATTCCATTTTGCTCCCTGTTTTCATGTGGAATTAGGTAAATTTCGACCTAGTATGGAAGAAAACAATTTTACCATCCACTTTCGGAGGTATCTAAAGGGAAAATTTACAGTTAATTGGAAAGCATGGCAGGAGCTGCAGGTTCTAATAAAACAAAAATGCCGGACAACAGTGAGATAGTAATACAGAAAGGGAAACTAGTACGTCGGGAAACTATAAGAGCACGAAAATTGAAATAGGAAGTTATTAGAAAAAGTTATATTTTTTTTCATACGCGAGCCACGCTTATAGAAATCTATTTGAAACAATGAAGATGTACGTGAGAGATGCAATTCTGTAGCCTGCAGCTGAACTTGAAACTCCGTGTCCACTGTTCCCAAAAGAAACTAGCAATATAGTTGCTGTTTTGTTATCCGGGAAGGTAGCGGGAGATCGTGACTAGACAACGGTATGGGAATCGTTTCGAGTTCGGGAGAGGAGGTTAAGGTTCAATGGACCATAACCTCACATGCAGGCAGTACATGTCGAAACAAGAACCCGGGATTCCACAAGAGTTGGTTACCATCTTGATCACAGCTTCTTCTTAGCGTGTTTCAGAAAATGTGAACCAATATTTCGCTTCGGTTGTCACCGCTTTAAAAAGCCGCCGTTTTGTAGCAGCTTCGGCATTATTGAACCGTGTTGGAGAGAAACACAGTGATGTATGCTAGTTCAAAAACAAACGGAGCATTTCACAAATAGCTACCAAAATTTAAAGTCCAGCAGAACTAGGGTTGCCATACTCTGAATCGTAAAAACGGGCCACTCAACCTGCTTACCGTATTGTAATTACGTTTTACACTACTTGCATAGTTACTGAGTGAGGTGGAGCGCGATAAATGTGCGACTTGCATTCGGGAGGTCCCGGGTTCAACTTCCGGTGACCATGCAACCTGACCCATGGGTTTTACGCTTATTCCCCGGGTCGGCAGGTGAATGCTAGGGCGGTTTATCTTCTACCACGACCTTTCTGTTCTCATTTCCTGTACATATCATCTTCCTTTCATCTGTCTCAGGGTTGTAGCTCCAGGTGACGGAGTTTGGCGGGTTGCGGCTGAGCGGTGGATGTGGGCTCTGTAGAGGATTCTTCCCTGGCGTCCTTCCGGGCTGCTCAGTTAGGACCCGCCCTCGAGTGCTATCGAGTTGAATTGAGCTTTATTTTTGGACGCTCTTTAACAAATATGGTTCTTAGCACCCTATTCTGTTGTTTAGAGGCCTCTTTATTAGGTTTAAGGTTCTTGTGCGTGCCGTAAATCTACGACACGGTACCACCGACTTTACATTCCTTCCGAAGGAAGTCATGCTAAGGATTTTTACGCCCGAGAAAAATCTATTGCCGTCCGCCATGTTTGAACGCGTGACCTCGGGAACCAGAGGCTAGCATGGATCCATAGACCACGAAAGACTATGTGCTATCGGGAGGGCGCCCCTTCGAACTCTCTTCGCTTGTGAGTTACGCGGGGCTGGAAAGTTTAAGGACCCCATCCATGCTTACGCCCGTCGTCATTCGGATCCGGTGTCCCTTCGGGTCTCCCTCCCTCCTAGGGTCATGGTAGAAGTAAAACGGGCTGTTGTGGTCTACATGCGGTGATCTGCCCTGGTTTCGGGAATCCCTCCGTTCGTTCGTACTTTTACGTTTACCACATGCTCAACATAACAATAAAAGCCCATGTATACAAGACGTAGTGGCTGTGGGGTGTTGTGTGTCATTGGTGTTGGCGTTTGCCTCGGGTTAAAGATAAAAGTAAAGGCACGGAGGCGCCCCGGAACCGGGACAGAACACAGCACGCAGGCCTGTAGGCGCTTTATGCTTCCAACGTGAACCCTGGGAGGGAAGGGTGAGGGGAGATACCCGAAGGGCGACCAGAAATGGATGCTGACGGGCGCAAACATGGATGGTATCCCTAACGTTTCCAGATAGAACGCATCCGATGCCGCTCTGTCTCGACCTACAAGCCACCAATCTCCAGAGTGGCCCGAAGTGGAGCCCCACACTGAGAGGAGACCCAACTGAGCGGTACCTCAGCGACGCCAGGGAAGAAACCTTTACTGAGCGCAAACCACCGCCCAGCCGCAATCCACCGAACACCGTCGCCTGGTCCTACAAGCCTGAAACAGATGACAAGGAAGAAGGTGGGAACAAGGAATGAAAGGGAGGAGAGTCGTGGTAGAAGATGAACCACCCCAGCATTCGCCTGGCGACCCGGGGAAACCACGAAAAACCCGAGGGTCGTGATCCCGTGACCTCCCAAATGGGGCCACAGACGAAACCGCCTGAGCCTCCCGCTCGTTTGCCTCGGGCTAACTCGTCTCTAGGTTTGAATAATGCAGTGGTGTTGAAATAATGACACTTTCATTGCCCCTTAGTCCTCCTTTTATTTGCCGGAATACACTGAAATGAATTATTATATTAAGTATCGCAAGCATAGCTAATATCACGTTATCCGAATAAAAAGTTACCTATTGCGGACGTTACTGTCAAGCAATGATCGAAAGATGATCTAAGAACATCTATACAGGTTTACATTGCCACGAGTTAAGTTATTTGATAACGTGAGAGGCACGGAGTGAGTTCCGAATGTTAACTGCTGACTGCTGCACGAGGTGTGTTGACACACGACTTTTTATTTGAATTACGCTCCGCCTCCCTGTTTAGGACATTCCCTTAATATTAACACATTATTAATTCTCAGAACCCCACTCTGAAGTGTATCTACTTGGGATTTAGAATCCTATCTTGGACTTTGCTAATAACTGACGCTGTCTTGAGCCATAATTACTTCCCGTCTACCAAAATGTCAATCATTCCCTCTTTTCCAGTTGCAATTTCTTACACAAAATATTACATGAAGTTTTAAATAAAACTTATTTACAGATATTTAAATTGCTGCAATCATTTCATATATCATTGTTAATGTTAAGTATTTCCTTTCCTATTCAGTGTTATCATTATTCTGCGTTGATGTTTTTTATGAATCACTTGAGTAAGTATTTACTCATTTATTGACTTATATTATTTAATATTAATGATTAGCGAGTATATATATATATATATACCCTCAAAGACTACAGACAGACGGAGCAGATAGTAAAGGAAAATAAACGTCGAAGTCAGAATCGGGAGCAACAACCATACACAGGATGATTCTTATTTAACTGAACGCAGAAAACTATAGTAGAAATTGTAAGACATTCATTTCAAATCACTTTTAAAATCAAGCACATTTAATTTCACCTTATGTAGATTTTAAATAGTTGACAATAGTGCACTACCAACAAACAAAACAACTACAGTAAACGTGGCGTACTATCTTGAGTTTTTGTTTATTCTTTGCATGCATTGGTTGACAAAATCTTTTCTTCCGGCCCAACGGTATTTCTCAATAAAGTTCCATCGAAGTCGACAATACATGATTTTACCTTGAAACTGCAGAGGACAGGGTCCCTCCTGGTTGAACGTAGTAAACACGTCCCCCTACGCCAGACAGATTAGTAAACAATGTGCGTGATAGACTGGAACGTTCATCTAGGACAGGTATGGGCATTCTTGACCCCGCGTGTCAAGCGACCTCCCTTCTCGTTTGCCGTTTGCAACACACGAGTCTTTTAGTTTAGTGGTGGAACACTGCCTAACGCAATTACAAGATGCATTCCACAAGAATTGGTAGGACATATAGAGGAGAATGGGCTCCTTCATATTTTGGAGCATACAAAGATGCTACAACGTACTGTGTGAGTTATATATAACTGCGTGTTTTAGAGAGATCTACATTTTTGTGCAGTAGGTTTTGGTCTATCGCTTAACGTTTACCATTTACACAAGATGATACCAGATTTCTTTCGATTGAAGAGGACATCACAGGCTATTCCCAGAAAATTCAAGATACACATTTTTATTTGTCATTTAAACATGTTTAATATATGGTATTTTATTTAAAAACTTTAGAGCCATGTTTTAGAAAATAAAAAAAGTCGAAAAATGTTCCATGTAAGGCGAAGTTTAGGGGAAAAATCTTTAAAATCTTCGTGTAGCATCTTTAGAAGGTACTGAACTTAAATTCCAAGTGTAGTAATTATCCGAAGAATCGTTTTTGAGTTATGCTTTTCCAGGCACGCACAGGGGCGTTATTTCTAAAAATGCTTTTTTACTATTCAGGGGGCGTCCGATGAAATGTCGGTATCCAATATTTAGGTGGAATGCAATAGCTTGTCTAATTGCTGGCACGTGTTAGAGAAAGTAAGAAACATTGGATAGTGTCCATGGCTCTAGTTAGTAAGTCAACAACTTCAGTTGAAGCAAGATATTTATGTACTGTACTATGTTTTTTAATTTTTCCTGCAAGTTTATAAGACATATTATATTTATTTGTTCACTTTGATAACAAGTACGAGGTATTTTCAGTTTCAAACCTTTATTATAGGAATAATAATGAATAAAGCACTGGATTTTGTTGTGTCATTTGATGCATACCTTGAATTTTAATAAATAGCATTTGTAGCTTTTCATAATTAAGAATCGCATTACACAACTGCTCGGATGGAGGTGTAGACATGTACGTTATATCACAGCTCCCACACGCGCTCGCCCTTACCTGATCTAGGAAGTTTTGGTGATGGTTGTCTCAGGAACCGTTATAGATTTACTCAACGTGTCAAAGCCATCAAAGGAAGCAAATCTTCGGCTGTGTAAAATAATAGCAGTTTAGTAACTAAAGACCCTGATAAAGCAAAAGTAATTAGATTTTGTCATTGGTTCGAAGATCTCATTCAGAATAGACCAAGAATTTTGGACATCACGTGGTTCACACTTGAGGCATACTTTCTTGCAGAGAAACGACAAAACAAAAAATTGGACATATTAGCCTGAGATGCACAAAACAAGACCATCCAGTCAAAGTGGGAGTATGGTGTGTGTGTTTTAAGAATTACTGGACCAATTTGTTTACGACACTACCTCTTACAAAGGAGAATTCACAGATTTCCAAAAACTTGATGGCATGGAACTAACCGAAGGATATTTCCTGCAAAATGGGGTGATCTGCGATAATCAAGAGTCACTGGTGATAATTTATTTTGACAACCGAGTTAATGGTCAGCGGTCTATGACTACAGTTTTTTTATGGACGCTCTTTAACTACTATGATCCTTAGCGTCCAACTCACATTGGGCGTGAAAGATCGGTAATTTTGCTCAGAGGCCTCTTTATCAGGCTTGAGGTTCTTTTACGTGCCGTAAATCTACGATACGGGACCACCTGCTTTACTGCCCTTCCGAAGGAAGCCATGCTAAGGATCTTTACGCCCGAAAAAATCCATCGTCCTCCACCGGGTTTGAACCCACGACCTCGGGAACTAGAGGTAACCACTACACCACGGAGGACGACATGGCCACAATGATCTTACTAGCTTACTTTTGGGGAAAACTGTACCGCAACAGACTCCAAACCGTGCTAAAGGAGAATACCAGAACGGAGATTAAGGCAACCGATGGATGAAAAATGGCAATAAACAGCCAAACAATATTTTTGAACTGAGCGAGATGGCTCAGGCGGTAACTCTGTAGCCCGCATTCGGGAGGTCCTGGGTTCAAATCCCGTCGGCCGATCAATCTGACAGGCTTTCTCGTGGTTTCCCTCAGCCGCCAAGGTAAATACCGGATTTGGATATTTAATACCACCGCCAAAAGTTCCACCTAAAGTCTAAAACGCAATAGTAAAATGATAAATAGATGATAATAGCGAATGCTGTGCCACTATCCACAGAAACTTAAAGTAGGTAGACTGGACGGCACCATAATGCATCTGCACGGCACGAAGCAGAAGATACAGTTGCTTTGCACTAAGGTCTCTATGGAGACGTACCAAAGCAGTCATCTGCCCGTCACAGAAGCAGAGATACAGCTACTACAGGTCTCTGTGGACACGTGACAAAGTAAGATGGTATGGTTAGAGAGATGAGACTTAGAAGGCTAACTTCCACCACACATCGTTCCACCAGTTATCTACTAACAGATCCGTCGCGATGAGGTCATGTGGATAAAGCGTCGTAAAATAAATAGATTAATAATAATAATATAATAATAATAATAATAATAATAATATTTTTGAACGATGAGTACTTACAGTGATGCCATGGATATATAGGTTGACAATCCCAATCTAACATAGTAGTTGTAAGACAGCGCAATACTCATATGGATAAAAATGCCTGACGTCTTACATTCACACGACTTTCTCTATCCTCTTATCGTTTATAAGTGGGTATATAAATTATTCTTACGAAATCTTATTTGTTTATTTACCTCATTTTAATCCAGTTAACCGTTTCCACAAATAGCTGCATTGCTCGCTTCGTTAGGGTACAAAGAGAACAGCGGTAGCCAAATGTCTCGGAACTAGACATGGTGGCTTTAAAATTTCGTTTTATTTCTCCATGCAGTCGTGAGAAACAACTGAAAATCGACAGCACTTAATAAGCTCGACAACGTATTCAATAAATATAACCATTAACCGAGATCTCGGAAATGGCAGATGCCCCACAAAAATCTTTTAAATACATTGTGTGTTTTAAAGAGGCCTCTACATTTCTTATAGAAATTGCGAAAGAACGGAACACACAGAATGAAGTAAACAAGTTGGCAAGCAATATTTTCGATGGAAATGCTTTGTGAGTGCTGATGCTCCTCATAAGGAGATACAGGAGATTGATTGAATACGAAGTTGATTGAAGATTGATGCAGTAATTTGTATCATAAATTATTTAAATGTAAAGAATGATTATAATATGAATATGCATTTTATGTGACATTGATTTGAGATGTTTGCTGATTGTAATTATTGTTGAGAAGTAAGTTCATACTGCCTTACTGAAACTGACAATAATAGCGTGCAATAATGCAGCGAGGGGGTGAGCTGTTTATCATTATTAGAGACGAGGAAGTTACGTAATGTTGGCGCGTTGTTTTTTAGAATTTGCTGGAACATTTTTCCTAAAGCATATGTATTCATAATTTTCATTGGATATTAAAATAGACGCTAATGTTGGCGCGTTTTATTAGCCAATAGCAACTCAGTTATAATCTTTAGGCATATCGGGGTGTAGGAGTATAAAAAGGGCTAGGTTAGAGGTAAAGTCCTTCAGTCCGTCAGTTCATCGAAAATCTTTGTACACTACACGTCGTCTTCACGTCAGTTCGTCGAAAATATTTGTACGTTACACGTCGCCTTCAGTTCAGCAGAAATATTTGTAAAGTACACGTCGCCTATCGATTCACAAGTTACGCGTAGCAGAGTTATGAAAAATCTAAAGTGTTGTAAAGTTAATTATACAAAAAGTTGAAATACGCGAATTAGGAATGATCAGTAATGAAGTTATTATAACAGTTTCAGTTTGGTGAGTGTCAAGATCGATGTGTAAATTTGATAGTGAATGTGTTCGACAATAAAAAGTGTCAAACAAATTCCCTCATCAGTGTTATCTTTGAATAAAAGATTCCTTTCTGTTTACACAACCTGTATAAAGAGAAGTGCTTGACCAAAAGGATCATAGCTAGCCGGAGGACAGAGAACCAAAATTAAATAAAATAACAGTAGCATTCTTTAAAACAAACATTAATACTGCCGCAAATTGCTAACACCAGATGGAGCTAACAAACCTAACAAAGAATCACGTCACAAAATGGCTTCACCACGTGGAGTAAACACAAATACACAAATATTATAAATAATACCGCCGCAAATTGGCTCCCAAACGTGGGGCTCAACAAATTAAATAATATCACAAGTACACCACTTCAAATTGGCACCCAGAACGTGGGGCATAATGACCAGGAAAGGAGCAGAATGACCAGGAAGAAGCAGAATAACCAGGAAGGAGCAAAGGAACCAGGACGTGGAGCGAATGGAGAAGTGAACTGAACTACAAGACGCAGATTCCAGAAACAACTACAGGGACGACAGACGACGCGGATGAGTGGACATCGTAATTCCAAGATTAAAAGGCAACAGGGGAATTTAACTACAGGACACCAAGACGACGTAGATTCATCATAATACGACGCAGAAGCGACATATAAATCTAGGAGAGAGGGGCAGAAAGCTGGACATCAAAGCAACATCAGCAGATAGCATCAGAAAGGTTAGAAAAGTGTGATTTTAATTCTAAAAAAAGGGTGTAAAAATTTAAATGCACCTTAGGAGCGGTAGGATAAAGAAAACAATGTCCACTAATAAAACAGAAGACATAATTATGGAGGGAGATAATGTAACCGTTAGCTGTAATTCAATACAGGTTACAGAAAATAGCTCAAACAATGTAGTATTTGAGGGAGGAAATGTTAGTGCAGAAAGTGAGAATAGAACAGCAGGAAATGTTAATTTTGATGCTAGTATGATGATGGAAATGCTGAGAAATATTAATGATAATATGCAAAAGAATAATGAGAAATTGAGGGAAAATATTAGTAAGAGTATTACAGATCAATTGAGGGAAGATATGCAAAAGAATGAGAAATTAAGGGAAGATATTGATAGGAGTTTAGAACAAAAACTAGATCAGAATAAGAAAGAATTGAGGGAAGATATTGGTAAGAGCATTACAGATCAATTAAGAGAAGAAATTGGTAAGAGTATTAAGAAATTAGAGGACAAATTAGATCAAAATAGGGAAGAGATTGAAAAGAAATTCATGGAGCTAGATAGTAGTATGATGAGAATGAGAAATGAAAATCAGGAAATGATAGCAAATGAAATAGGTGAAGTTTCAAAGAAAATGCTAGACATGAGCAGGGAAATAGGTAACAAAAAAAGTGAGGTTAATACTAAAAGTGAACATGTTGATGTAGAATGTACAGAGTTAGGTAGTAGAATGAGTAACATTTCAAGTGAGATAAGAGAGATGAAAGAGGTTATGAATGTAGATGTGAATCAGGCGCAAGTTAATTTCAGAGGGGAAATATCAGAAATACAGATGGAGTCAGTAATGCAGATAAATAAATTGTACGAAGAAGTTAAAGTTTTGCCTGTAAATAATCAAAAGCTAACTTTTGAAATTAATAAGTACCAAGATGTTCAGAATGAAAACTCCAATCCAGTACAGTTTAGTACAGATTTGTCAGAGTACTCTCAAATTAAAAAGATAGCAGAAGAATTGAAAATGACAGTTGTTAAAAGATGTGTTGTTCAGAGAACTTTAGATTGTTTTCAAATGTTATCAGGGGACAAAATATCTTATGAATCCTTTAAGAGGTTATTCATGAACAAATTTTGGAAGGTTAGGATAGGCTACGAGTAATGTTTAGCCACCGACAATTTGATCCAGGAGGGTGAATAGCAATGAGTTGTAAAGTAAATGCTGGATAGTTAAAGATGACCTGCAGAGCAATATATTGGAACGTAAGAGGGTTAACTATGTATGTATGTCATGAGAAAGGAGAAATAAATTTCTGGACATAACTAAATTTTTTAAAAGGAAAATAACATTTTTTAGTAACTGTAACAGCATTTGAAATGAAGCATAATGTTATATTAAAGTAAAAGTACGTAAATATAATTCCAAGAGTATTGTGAATATAAAGTACAAAACAACAAAAATGGGGTAAAAATAATTAAAAACAAATACTTATGTAGCAAACAGAAAATGTGAAACAGTGTCTAGATTTAAGAGATGTAAATATATTTGTGTAGAGGGTGAATATTTTAGTAAATATGTGTAGTAATTACAAAAATTCTTGAATGCACAAATTTTTGTCAACAATATAAGAAAGTAAACCATTTTTGTAACAATAATTTAATAATTCATGGTACAGTATTTGCTATAAAAAAATTTGTAATGTCAGATTAATGTCTAAACACATTAAACTAGAGCCAGTAAATAGTGGCGAGATAAAGTAAAAACATATGTCGTGTGTTAAATACGTGTGAAGTGTTAAGTGAAAGTGATAGCGTGTGTTCCAAGATTTAGGAGACTAAAAACTCAATTATAAAATTTCCAAACAAGTTGTAAATATTTATAATTATGTTTCTAGTGGGGCATATGATGCAGGAATTTGTAACATAAATTATTTAAATGTAAAGAATGATTATAATATGATTATGCATTTTTATGTGACATTGATTTGAGATGTTTGCTGATTGTAATTATTGTTGAGAAGTAAGTTTATACTGCCTTACTGAAACTGACAACAATAGCGTGCAATAATGCAGCGAGGGGGTGAGCTGTTTATCATTATTAGAGACGAGGAAGTTACGTAATGTTGGCGCGTTGTTTTTTAGAATTTGCTGGAACATTTTTCCTAAAGCATATGTATTCATAATTTTCATTGGATATTAAAATAGACGCTAATGTTGGCGCGTTTTATTAGCCAATAGCAACTCAGTTATAATCTTTAGGCATATCGGGGTTTAGGAGTATAAAAAGGGCTAGGTTAGAGGTAAAGTCCTTCAGTCCGTCAGTTCGTCGAAAATATTTGTACGTTACACGTCGCCTTCAGTTCAGCAGAAATATTTGTAAAGTACACGTCGGCTATCGATTCACAAGTTACGCGTAGCAGAGTTATGAAAAATCTAAAGTGTTGTAAAGTTAATTATACAAAAAGTTGAAGTACGCGAATTAGGAATGATCAGTAATGAAGTTATTATAACAGTTTCAGTTTGGTGAGTGTCAAGATCAATGTGTAAATTTGATAGTGAATGTGTTCGACAATAAAAAGTGTCAAACAAATTCCCTCATCAGTGTTATCTTTGGATAAAAGATTCCTTTCCGTTTACACAACCTGTATAAAGAGAAGTGCTCGACCAAAAAGATCATAGTTACCCGGAGGACAGAGAACCAAAATTAAATAAAATAACAGTAGCATTCTTTAAAACAAACATTAATACTGCCGCAAATTGCTAACACCAGATGGAGCTAACAAACCTAACAAAGAATCACGTCACAAAATGGCTTCACCACGTGGAGTAAACACAAATACACAAACATTACAAGTAATACCGCCGCAAATTGGCTCCCAAACGTGGGGCTCAACAAATTAAATAAATATAACAGAAGTATACCACCGCAAGATTAACTTTTATTATTATAGTTTGTAGAAGAGTGAAGAGACTACATTATGACACAACAAATTGCATTAATCAGAATGAACTCTGCATATTGCAGAAGTTGGATTGAAACTGTAACAGGATCATTAGTTATTCTGTACTTGTGATTACACTAGTCTGCATTTTAAAACTTTTTGTCAGATGATTACTTAAAAAGTAGGTGTTCTTGAATCAAGTTTTTATGCTGATTCCAGAAATAACTTCCGTTTTTTCTATCACGTCAAGTTTTTACACAAAATAAGTAATGTTTTGACAATTTTACTAATGAGCGTAGAAAAGTATTCAAATACCATTTCACACAAGGTAAGTTTTTCTTCAAGAAGCATTTTAAGAATACTCTTAAGAACTCCTCTTAATTTATTTCATGACTACATTTTAACAAAACAAGAAGCCAAAGTGTTTCATTTAATTTTTTTCAAACTGTCTTTTCTTTGACTTCCTTACAGATCCTTGAAGATGACTGTCCCCCATCAACATCCAACACTAGTCGGCCATCATAGTTTCATTCCATCTCCCCTGGTACCTCCTCTCCATTTCCTTAATATCTTGGTGAAAACGTTCACCCTGCTCTTCACTATAATGTCCCAGATTTTCTGGAAAGTAGTCGATATGTGAATGCAGAAAATGCACATTTACACTCATGTTACAACCCATCTTCTTGAACGTTTCCAACATTGTTTCGAAAATGGCCTTGTAATTAGGATCTTTGTATTGCCTAAGAAGTTTTCAGTAACTGATCGGAAGGCGGTCCATGCTTCTATTTCTCTCTCATTTATTGTCTTCTCAAAATCTTCATCCCTCATCAATTTCTTTATTTGAGAACCAACAAAAATTCCAGCCTATAATTTGTCTTGTGTACTGAAGGGAAATTTCTTGGAAAGGTACTTGAAGCAGGTTCCATCCTGTGGTAGAGCCCTTACAAATTGCTTCATCAAGCCCAATTTTATGTGTAGTGGCGGAAGCAATATCTTTATATCTCTATATTTTTGAAGTGAAACTGTGAACAATCTGTACGCGATAGCAAAAAATTAAAAGCAGTTTTGAAATCAGCATAAAAATGTGAGTCAGAATCACTTATTAGTTTTCAGTCATCCGATGTCATGCAGACTAGTGTTATCATCATACAAATTAAATCGCTAAGGATGCAGTCTTTATTGCTGGGATCTGTCTTTACATTCCTGACATATTTTAAAGACAACCAATATGATTTGCCCAACTTTTTAGAACTCCTGGGCTTGTTTATTGAACCCTCTGACTACATCCTGCTTTACCGGAATACGCAACTAAGGACAGTGACGAATGAAGATAAACTAAAATCATGCGTTTTATGCTTGTTTTTGCTAGGCCTTATTCAACAAGAGTAACGGTGATTTGGATTACTTAATGTGTATTTAATTTGTTCAGCCGAGGTCGGTGGGTGAATCGGCGGAAATGCACCTCTGATGTAGGTAAAAGGAAACAATTTCCTTGTAAAAATGGTTACAGTGATGAAGTATATTACATAGTTAAGTGGGCTGGCATATACATCTGGCACTCCTGGAACCACTTGCCTAGTTAATGTAATTTCCATGTGTTACAAAGATTCTGTAAACATGTTGTCCATCCACGTAAGGCACTCGCAAGAAGAAGTCATGACTGCTATGCGGAAGTAATCTGACGTAACATCTGAAGTGTGCACATCGTAGTGTAGCAGTTAGCCCGACTGTTGCTTGAACAGTTGAATATGATTACTAGCCTGGATCCATTTCCTGCTAATGCTTTTTCTTGAGTATTCGTTATCATGCAAAGGCAATTGAAAATATGAGTAACCTTTTTAGAAGATCCAAAATTCGATATGGAGATTTCATCTGAAATACACGTTTTGAGATACACTGAATAAAGCATTAATTTTTGGAAAAATCTGTTTTTGTTTGTGTGTGCGTCTGTGAACAGCGTAACTCAAAAACGAAAACTCGAATAAATACAAAATTTCGTATTAAAGTTCAGCATCTCACAAGGATGCGATACGAAGATTTTCAAGAAACCCTCCCCACACCAAACCACCCTTGACATATTATTTTTGTTTGTTATTTTTGATTTACTCAAAAATGGCTGCAACGATTTTGATTAAAATACGGTAAGAAATTTACACGATTCATAAAAATATATGCCTTGAATTTTCCGCAACAGCCTGTGAGTTTACTTCATTGGAATTAATCTTGTATGGTTTAAAATACACTATTTGTAACTGTTTTTGTAACATCAGTAATTTACAAGATATTCGTTATGTCATTAGAATTTTTCCATATCTGTCATTTTTTGCTGTCCAGTCCTACGTTTTTGCCTGCTGTCAACACAGCTTTTACAATAATTTCCGGAGTGCTCCGGTAAAATCAAGCTGGAGATGGGTTCCCTTTTGTAATCTGTACATTCGAGGAAAACTTACCAGGGTGTGTATGCTACAGCCCTGATTTTCACTTTTATCCAGACAATGATTGGACAGACACCGACCTGACCTAAGACTTTATCTCCAGGAGAAAACTTATACTTTCACACTCCGAGATAGGATGAAGGAGTCTTAATGGAATTTTATAATACTGTTCTGAGATATAATCAGGCTTTGCAAATAGAAGCTATTAATGAAAACAGCAAACAATAACCATAATGGAATTGACGAGACTTCAAGCTAATATAAAAATTATGGTAAACTTTTGTAAACAATTGCTGCCTCGATACACTTAGCGTTTTGTACGAGTTGTTACTTGCTTTGGCCAACATAATAGGATTTATTTAAAGTAACACTTACAATTTACCGCATGATTCAAAACAATGCCAACAACGCTTGAATGTTATGCTAAACAATTCCATTTTTCGGAAAACCTTGATTTGGTCGTTATGGGGCATCAAACCTTTAACGTTTCCGATGTGGTGATTGTTGATCGTTCCATATTTTGTCAAGTTACCTCCACCAGCAAAACTAGAGTAACACATCGTGCTTTAAATTGCAAACAGGTTTGACTGCTGCACATAATCACACGTATTTAACTAAGTACGCCAGTCTTTGCACCAGTGATTTAGGCTCTGCAATCACGTGGGAAGTCGACGCTTTATAATTATTTTAGGATTTATGTATATTTTTATTTTTAACCAATACGCTTCTGTAAGTGCAATTAAATAGATAAAATTGTAAGACTATTTCATTTTGATAAGTTATGATATTTTCGAAAAATAGAAGTGCACAAAATGTTGTTCAACACAGCGTTGTTCAACATAATTATAGCAGAAAGTTAATTTTCATGATCCTATGTACCTACCTAAATTTAAAAGAAAATGATTTTCACAAAATGAAAAAAGATTCCCGTGAAAATTGTCCAAAAATGTTGCATATTATGCAACTGATTTGTAGATAAACATAAAACATGGTGAAACGATACGTTGAAGCCATAATATCGATTATACATAGTCTATTTGTGAACCACCTAGAAAAGTGTGGGAACATATAACATGTCTTTATAAGATTGTACAGAGTAGGTATACGACGGGAAATGAACGTACCGTTAGGGGATTGGAATGCGGGCTGAACATGCCCATTGTAACGACACATGTGTGAATTGGGGGAAACAAGGCAGGCAGAAAGTTAGGGTTAAGTAACTTTCAGGAATGCGAACCGAAGGGTAAATGCAGGACTTGTACTCCGGAATTCGATGTGAGCAGACGTGTGAAACACCACAGGGTATCATGTGGCTATAGTTTGATTTGGCGATGGCATAGTTCGATATATTTGTGTGGTCGGACATTAAACATATTTGTGTGAACGGATCGGTTATGGGAATGGTTTTAAGGAGGTCAGAATAAAACGTAATAAAACCATATAAATATCATCGGTTAACACGACCCGAGATTAAGAGAACCTACTTGTATCCATGTTCTTCCGACATCTGACCGATACCTTTCCTTTTCCCCCTACAAAAACACCGATACCGTACATAAAAGGAAAACACACAATAAAGTCCATCCCACTAAGGTGCCCAACGAAGACAACACCCAAAGAAGCCGTCCCAATACGGCGCCCAACAATAAAGTCCATCCCAATGGTGGGGAATCTTAAAACGCATGAGTCAGACAAACTTCCAAAAATAGTTTCTGAATATATACCCGCTGGAAAACGAAGCACTGGCCGACCAGCAAAAAGATGAATAAAACAAATAAAGGAGTCGAAGTTGCATAAAAGCCTTTAGCATGAAGAACATAATTATTTATAATAAAAGATTAAATTTTGAGAAGCATCAAAACTTTTGGTCGATAAAATAATAAAATACATAACACCTTTAGTTTTCTAAAAACCAATAGTGTATAAAGTTATTAAAACACATCAAAAAGTATATCTGATAACAAGAGAAAGCTTTTTGGGTCTCTGCATCAAAGTTCAGGAAACGTTTGATGAGCATTTGAAATAAATTTAACAAACATGCATAATTGGGAACATTTTAAAGTTGCAAAAAACGCCAGAAATCAAGATTATGACAAAATACACTATTTGCCTACGTAAGTTTCAGCCCATGTAAATAAGTTTCCTATTTTTACACTGTTTGAGGATTTTTTTTCCATAAAAATTAAAAAAAAAACTCTTTACCGAAGTTTTGTCGAGAATTTATAATTGGGTACCCCTAATGAAAGATTAAATATCACTTTGGGCGAAACCATTTCAATTTCTGAGATATACTCGCTTCTAGCCTTGCAACCCGAAGGAAATTCCAGTTTCAAAAGAGTGCGAATACCTCTGGTGGTTAGTATGCTGGTGTTGAAGTCCTTAGGTTCGGGGTTCAATTCACGGCTGAAGGATGGAAGCTTTTCTCTGGCCAAGATTATTCTCTCTAAACTGAAAGATTGAATGTTTGTGTGTACTGTAAAGTTTAAGCGAACAAGTAACATAAAATAAAACAAAGGAACCTTGGGGCAATATTTTATATCATAACATGCTGTGAATACCTGAGTGATTGTAGTGTAAATTAAATTTATTGTATGTACATGATTTTAGATGTTTGTTAGCCATAAGTATTGTTAGGAAATACATTTGCACGGCCTAACTGAAACTGGCAATAGAAGTGGGTAATTAACAATAAACCGAGGGAGTGAGTTGTTTATCACTAAGAAGAGATAAATAAAATGACGTCAGGATAGCGTGCCTTTTTTAGAAATGGAGGGAATATCTTCCCTAGAGTATATATGTTAGTAGTAGTGATTGGCTGACCAAAACAGACGGTGAAGTGGGCGCAATTTGGTAACCAATAGGAGCTATATTATAATGGCAATTCGAGGTGAAGGAGTATATATTCTCGAGTCATAAGCAAGTGTCGCACAGTTCTGAAGAATCTCTCACGAGGTGCACGTGGCAGAGTTAGTTACAAAAATGTAAAGTACGCGAAGTAATTGGTGCGCAGCAACTAAAACGACTATAGTTACATTCGGAAATATCACAGTTCTGAAGAATCTCTCACGAGGTGCACGTCGCAGAGTTAGTTACAAAAATGTAAAGTACGCGAAGTAATTGGTGCGCGGCAACTAAAACGACTGTAGTTACATTCGGAAATATTACAGTTTCAGTCAGGCGTGTATAAAGATTAAATATGTAAATTATTAATTAATTGTGACGATAATAAAAGTCAAGATTAATATTTTTTTTTATAAGTGTTATCTGTTAGTAACAACTCCTTTCCGTTTACACATCCTGCTTAGAGACACGTGCTCGACTGAGTTATAATAGCTAGCCGGAGGACATTTAAATAAAATAACAAAACAAGAGGCGCCCAACAAATAAGATAACACAAACCATCGAGAACTGCGACAACCTATAGTTTAAAAAAAACAATAGCCGAGTGTTCCTTGTGAGCTTATACTCTTGCATGCAGTTGCGTTAACCAGTGAAATAAAGCTTGCCCTACTTGGGAAAAGAAATGATGTATTAAATTCGCATGATCTTCCCTACTCACTATCGCTTGTTTTTATATATGTAGCTTCTACAAAATATTCTTACAAAACCTTATTCTTATATCTCCTTCAAGTAATCAAGATAAACGTTTGCAGAATTCCATTACATATTTCGTTGTAGATACAAAGGGGATGTAGCTTCAAATATTCAAAAGTGGGTCGCTCTTTTCATAACATGGCGAGAAACAGCTGAATGGCGACAAATGACAAAATGATAAAATAATTCAACCCAATAACAACACACATCTCGTATATGGTTAATGCCACTATAAATAAATTGTGTAATTTTTAGATATATACACCTTTTGTACAGTACGTTTTTGTCTGTTTATTATATTTTACTATTTATGCTTTTCCTTTTTCTGTTTTAACGGATAAATCTCCTCGATGTACACCCCCAAGGACTTATAAGCCAATGCCTTGGGTCAGTATCTTGTCGAGGAGAAAGCAAATTCTGGATCATAGCATCTGGTATGGATGTGAAGAAGAAGGAAATGGTAGGAAAATAGCGTATCAAATTATCCAACCCATCATTCACTTGGCGACCGAGGAAGAGCGCGAAAAAACCTTCGGGCAGGTTGGTGTCCCTGAGGTTTGAATCTAGGTCCTCCCGAATGCGGACCAAATGCGTTATTGCTTAGCCATCCAGCTCAAAATATAAAACCTATTTGTTATGTCATATCTTATATTTAAGATATTTTAATCAAAATATGAGAAAATAAATACATTTCGAAACAGTTTCCACGTAAAGGTTAGTATTTGGCGTGGGGATTTTCTTGAAAATCTTTGTGTCATTTCTTTGGAAGAAGCTGAACTTATACAAAGTTTGGTATTTATCAGGCACTTTTGAGTTATGCTGTTTGCACACACACACACACACACAAACATACACACAAATACCACACGAACCTTCTTCTAAAATTTTGTTTTTGAATTCAGGGAGCCTCAAAACATGTATTTCAGGTAAAATATCGATATAGAATTTTAGGTGGAATGCAATATTCAATACTTCCTGTACCTAAGAGTTAGGGTAGAGAATCTAAAATTGCAATGCTAAGTATTACCCTCTCTTGGATAATACTTCAGACGAAAGTATTATCCAAGAATCAGACGACTGAAAACATTCAATGCCATAGCCGGGATTTGAACCATGGATCTCCCAGACTTCGTCCGGTTACTCTAGTCACTGAGCTACCAGGGCAACATGCCAGGACGATACTAAATTCTCCAGCCGATTCACATTTTTCCCGGTAAACCATAACGAGATCCCATATTGTATTGAGAAGACATACCCCAATGGCGACTTACAATGCTGCAACTACTTTAAGTCCCGAGCTTCATAGTTTCAACCACTATTAGGTCAATTAATGGAATTAATTTAGTGTCGTGTCGGGTCGGCATTTGCCATGGTAGTTCAGTGGTTAGAGCAACTGGACGGAGACTGGATCCGTGGTTTAAACCCCGCTATGGCATTGAGTTTTTCAGTCATCTGATTCTACCTTTCCAGCTTTGTCCAACACACGGCTTGTGTGGAAGAACAATTAATTCCATTATCTTCTCTTATTGACGTGGTTCTTTATACTACGGTCTTCGAAGACGCCACTTAGCACACATCCTGTGTGTAAATTTCTACTGCATAATGTCATGGTTGCTTTGGATGATGTTTTCAGAAGAGTTGTGCTTATGGCATCAAAATTCTGCAAAAAAGAACCACAAAAAGCCCTGGGATCATATCTCCAAAACTACAAGACATGACTGCTGCAACAAGTATTCAAAGAAAATGGAGGAGCGCTGTCTAATTATTATGTTGTTGAAAAGCGTCCTTTTAGAAACACACCTCGAGCAAGTGAGGCGGAAACTAAGAAGAAGAAAAAAGGTCACTATACATTCCTGCCTCTAGCTATTTACTAGACGCGTCCCGGTTTTAATTGCACTTGGCAAGGTAAAAGGGACTTGCAGAGTGAGTGTTTCTCGGCAAGAATTCCTTGGTAAAAGTTCAACAGATACATGGCGTTTCAGTTAGACCTATCACGCACTTGTGTAATTAGGAGTTTTCTCGAAGCATCTACTGGTTTCGATTCATTTCCGACTTTACGTTCCAGAAGTGTCCCTCCTTGACGAATCAATAACGTTTAAGATACAAGTGTTAGAAGATGATTTGGTCTTGAATAACCACTTCAGAAGATTTACAATCATCAATATATAATTTAACATTAATATTCTGAAATAGCTGATAAATATCACATGGAAATATTTACAGTGAAAATGGCATCCTGTACACAGCAAAATTTGTATAATGACAAAAGTTTAGAAAACGTTAATGAACTTATTTCCTTGGTTTCAAACTTTCCTTTTTACCCCATCTAGACATATGACAATAGATATTTAGGTGACTAGTTATTAAACCTAATTTGTAACGTATTGTCTACAATATTTTATCTACATTCAGAGTATTTTATTATATGTTGTATATTTAGTATATATAATTAAATTTGTTTATTCCGGAAACGATATGTTTAGAGAAGGGTAATGTAGGCTTTGGGAGAAAAAACTCTGATGTGTTACACTCACATGACTTTCTCTACTCTTGTACAAACTATTTTTAAAACGCTTATTCCCCATATACTTCATGTTAATCGAGATAACGAGATGTTAATCTTATTGTTAATATTCTTATAGATGCAAGGGGAGTTGGTAGGCTTTAAGCTATAGTCAAATATTTTAAGAGCTGGTTGCTATGTGGAGTATTCCATTCTCTTTGCATTACATGACTATCTCTATTTTTGTACAAATTATTTTTACAAACTCTTATTCTCCATTTATTTCATATTAATCGAGATAAACACTTGCAGAAACGATCTTTTGACATGCAAAGAGAATTGCATTTTACACATAGCGACCAGTTCTAAAAATATTTGACTATTGCTTAAGGCGTACTATGTTCCCCTTTTGTATTTACAAGGGCAATATAGAAATACAGTAGCCTTTAAGCATATACATATCTCTTAATAGCTGGTTGCTATATGCAGCACCATTCTCTTTGCCACAGATTAATACTCTTTGCATATCCAAGACAACAAAAATGAATAACGATTTCTCATTTGAGAAAATAAGTATTGGAAAATTTAAGGGAATAACAAGCAATATCTCGAAAATGGTTCACTCAACAAAAAAATGTATATGACATAAATTGTGTATTTTAACGCGATCTACATTTTTTGTGTAGTAAAATTTTGTCTATCTCTTTATGCAAAAGTCGTTCACAATGAAGAATACTTTGGAGACATTCCAGAAAATTCTAGATATACATTTCATTTGTCATGAAAATATCTTAAACATATGGTATCTTAATCAAAATCGTTAGAGCCGTTTTTCAGAAAATCAAAAATTTTCGAAAAATGTTCCATGTAAAGGATAATCTGGGGTGGGAGGATTTTCTTTAAAACTTTCGTGTCGCATCTCTGGAAGATACTGAACCTAAATACCAAGTTTGGTGTTTATCTGAGTGTTCGTTTCTGAGTTATGCTGTTCACAGACACACACACGAACATGTTTCCAAAAATGCTTTTTCTGGATTCAGGGGGCCTCAAAACATGTATTTCCGGTGAAATCTCGGTATCGAATTTTTGGGGGGAATACAATACTTCCCCTACTTACTCTACGTAGTAGAGAAAGTAAAAAAGGTACACGATAAATCAACAAACTGGAGCGGGTTCTTTTATTATTATTATTATTATTATTATTATTATTATTATTATTATTATTATTAATATTATTATTATTATTATTATTATTATTATTATTATTATTATTATTATTATTATTATTATTATATGATGCTTTTGCGGAGAGCGTTGTAGAAACTCTTTTCTTGTATCCCAGGGTCGTGTTAACAGGTATATCTCTGGGAGTCTGCTACTGCTAAGATATAGTTGAAATAATAAACTCCAGCTTTTGCCGTAGAAACTTGTGGAATTTATTTATTTGCTGGTTTAACTCTTCCCTCACACTTCCAATAGCACACAATATCCACAAATAAAACAAAACTTTTACATCAGTCATTAATGGTTGCACCAGCCACCTAATATGGATTGACGTCACTCTCCTACACTCTCACACAGACAATGGCTAACAAAGCTTGGCTTCACTTTACAAACTTAGCGTCTTTTTTACTACTTACAACCCTCTAGGTAGTAATTTTTCTGTTGGCCTAAATTTTCCATAGGTTCCCATAGTAACCTCCCTTCGACTCACATTTTTGCTCTCTTAGGGTCAACAATGAGCCATACGATTGCCTTATATAACTCCTAAGTGTTTATTATTTTATTTAATGTTTTTCTTTCCTATATTCTGTTCCTTTCATGTTCCAAATTCACAGTAATTAATTTAATTCTGCCCATTACAATTTTAGCTCATGTTACTAATAAATGAATTTTATTTATAAACCCTCTTTAACTGCGTCCCATTCTACATTGGGCGTGAAGGATCAGTAATTTTGCTAATTGACCTCTCTATTAGGCTTGAGCTTCTTTCATGTGCCGTAAATCTAAGACACGAGACCACCAGTTTTACTTTCCTTTCGAAGCAAGCCATGCCTAGGATTTTTACGCCAGAAAAAAATGCATTGCCCTTTTGAACCCGCAACCTCGGGAACCAGAGGCTAGCATGGTAACCACTACACCACGGAGGACGACGGTTATGTTGCTATGAAACTAATTCCACAACATACATATTTCAACAATAATATCAATCACCTGAAATCAAAATAAACATTACAACAATAAATATGAACACACTTTAAGATTCTAATTAACATATAAATATTTGCATGCTCATAAGTAAGCCTATGAGGTTAAGTAGCTCTAAATTCCGCTTCAAAACTTTGTCCCTTTATTCTGCAATTTTGGATACTAGTTTCATATGTGAATTTAAACAGAAAATATGCCTCCAATAAGTATTACAAATTGTAATAGTTGTAATATTATAGTAGCTATCAATTTGAGGAAAACGTCTTTATTTTAATGTATATCATTATCATCAAAGAAAATAAGATATAGATGATCATCATTAAAGTGTATTTTACGTTTTGTTGAACATGTATTTTATGTTTTGATGGCGTGTTTTGTGTTTTGTTAGAATATAAAGTGTAGGTTTTGTTGCCTAGTAACTACGAACTAAATCTCGCTGATTATTATGGTAATAGATAAAAAAAAATTAAATTCAATAAATCTACTGTATTATCAACAATATAAATGAAATCTTTCTTAGTCTAAAAACATACCTGCCGTGCAAGACCTTGGTAGGACTGTCCTTATGGCAGCGAAACTTGGACCTTAGAAAGTGTGATGGAAATAGAATTACTGCCAGTGAAATTAAGTTTATGGGCTGAAAAACAGCCTGCATTAAATGGGATCATCAACTGAATGAAGACATCCTACAACAACTGGGAATGAAACCTGTCATGCAATATATTCATCATTATCAAGAAAATTGGTTCCAGCACGTCAAGCGTATGCCCAGAAGCAGGATCCCCGAGCGATCTTGAACTGCAGAACATCAGGGAAAAAATCACTGGGTCGTCATGTGAAGAGATGGGGGGAGAATTTTATGTAGACCGGAGCAGTTCTTCTAGAACTATCACGTATTAGAAAGATGAAGATAATGATATTGTGTTAGAAATCGAGTTTTATTGGGTATAGGGTATACAACGGAGGGGGTCACTTCTCGGATTGCAACCTATGTGAGATTTGTTGTGGCTCTCACTTCCAGGTGGAAGGTATGAAATGATGGAACCACAGGTGGCTACAGGCTGTAGGTAGACAGGCCAGAGATGCGCTGAAGTCGCTAATATTTCCTGTCTCGAAGACCCCTCTCACTACTGAAGCTACCCAGAGAGGGCGATGAACGACTCGTTCAACCAAGCAGCCCTCTAGGGTTCATAGGAAATACTCTTTTCTGAGCAAGCATCCGCGCCATTTATCCGACATAGCCCTACCACACGAGACCCAAAAGCACACCTGAAACTGAGACGGAAACGGAATGAACAAAACGTGGAGGAAAGGAAATCGTTGTAGATAAAAACACATCCCAGCATTCGCCTGTCATCCTCCATGGTCTAGGGATACCATGCTAGCCTCTAGTTCCCAAGGTCGCGGGTTCAAACTTGGCAGAGGGCGATGGATTATTTTCGGGCGTAAAAATTCTTAGCATGGCTTCCTTCGGAAGGGAAGTAAAGCCGGTGGTACCATGTCGTAGATTTATGACACATAAAAAAACCTCAAGCCCAATAGGGGCCTCTGAGCAAAATTTCCGGTGTCCAATATAGAATGGGAGGCTAAGGAACATAGTAGTTAAAGAGCTTCCATAAATAAAACTCAGCTTAATTCTTTTAGCATTCGCCTGAAAAACCCAAGGACAGAGTAGGCTGTCAACGGGAATCGAACCCCGAACCTCCTGAATGCTAGCCTTACACGTCCCCGCGCAGCCATTTCGTTCGGTAAGTGGAGTTTTATCTTACGATTAGCAATCTTACCAGCAAAATAAGATTACTTGTAACATGTATTGTCACATACTATTTTTACACGGTCATAAATAAAACATTTCAGGTGAAGTTTGCGTAAAAATAGCAGTACGTATACATTCTTTTTTCGGGCATGCACAATGGTGAGTTCTAGTCTGTTGTTGTTTGGCCTTCGTTGTTGTTTGACTTCTATAGCAACAGCGTTAACAACATGATCACCTACGCAGGCATAACATTCTATAATGAAAGAAGTCTGTGGCAAGAATAAATCAACAGGGCATGTACAACAATACTTCTATCAATAAACTAATATGTTATTTACGTTACTATTATTCCTTTGATGTAATTGTAATGCTGATTGTGCGATTGTTACATTTATAATATTAATTCCTTGTGCAGAGGAAGTATCATTGATATTAATAACATTATTGAAGAAATCTTAGCATGTAATGCCGTTCTGTTTCTTCGACTTCTTTGGTAACTACTCCAGCGTTATCTCCTCCGCTGCTTGCAAAATTTCTTCTGGCTCTGCCGAATCCATTTACAAGTCATTATATATATATATATATATATATATATATATATAATTATGGCGGCCCCGTGGCCGAGTGGTTAGACCGTTCGCCTCTCACCAAGGCGGCCCGGGCTTAATCCCAGGGAACCGAATGTGGGATTTGTAGTGAAAGCGGTGCCTGAACGGGTTTTCTCTTCTCCGGTTTCCCCCGAAATTCATTCTACCAATTGCTCCATCACCAACTTTTATTTCATTTATCTCACCGTCATTTCATATCATCTCCCTCCTGGCTGTTCTCTCTGATCTATAGTCTGTGCTCCTTGGCAGGCATCTGACCACAGACACCCGCTTATAAGTCCTGGGGGTATAAACTCTAACAACGGGGAGGGTAAACAGAGAAAGAAGAAGAATATACATATAATTTCTATCGCAAGAAACAAGGGGCTGGCTTCGTAGCTCAGTTGATAGAGCACCTGTCTGTTGTGCGAGGGGTCCCGTGTTCGAATTCTGGTTGGGGTGGGAATTCTTCTGTAGTCAAGATTATTCCCCATCCTCCCTAGAATTTGGAAGCGTGAATGTGTGTATGTGTGTTCCTAAGGTTAAAGGCCGCTGATAAGACAACTGCAGTTAAAGGCGGGATGTAAATGGAACAATAATAAAAATAAAATAGAAACAAGGGTGGTAACAACTGAGTGTTATAATCTTCAATTTGTAGCATAAGCCATAATTTTAGTTCCAGCTGTCTAAATAAGTTTTTAACTTATTTGTCATGCTGATTTTTGTGTGCCAAAATGTGCTTGAAACTCTCGCCCCGTCTCTTAGTTCTGCTTATTGTCGCAATGTTTAAGCACGCGTGAAGCCATTTTACGGTTATTAATTTCGTATTCCAACAAGTGTATCATGCTTCTAATTATCTGATGTTGGATGCTGTTATGAAACAAGGAAAGGGTGCAGGTTTTTCTTCGTCATTCTCCTGTCACCTTCTTCAAAAGAACTTTCAGTTTTTCTTGTCGGATTTCACTAGAGAGAAACGGAATCTCTGCTCCGAAAGTAAACTCCTGCATAAGATGTTTTCTTAAATGTAATTCCTGACTACGAATGTTTCGCAATGTTTAAAAGCCGAGCGGAATGGCTCAGGCGGTAACGTCTGTGGTCTGCATTGAGAGGTCCAGCGTTCAAATTCCGCCAGCCGATAAATCTGACTAGAGATTTTTCATGGTGTCCCTTAGTCACCAAGGTAAATACTACCGGATTGGATATTTAATACTATGATTCAAGTTCCACCGCAAGTCTAAAGCAATAGTAAAAATGAGAATAGATGGTGTTAGCGAATACTCTATCCATAGATAATGAAAAAAAGATGGACTAGATGGCACCTCAATGCTATCTGCCCGGCACATGTAGAATCAGAGGTACAGTTGCTATGCACATGCTTCTGTCAACACGTGACGAAGCAAGATGGTATAGTACAGGAATGAGACCTAGAAGACTAACTGCACACCACACACCGATCCACAAGGTATCTCCTAACAGATCCGTCGCGATATGACCATGTAGTTAATTCGTGCTCTGTCCATTTCAAAATTATTAAATCCGACCTAACTTATTCTTTTGGAAAGCATAGTTTGTCAGTGTTAATTATTTATTTTATCAAAATTAGTATTCTATTTGGAATTTAGACAATTCTTTGAATTTGTGAGTAAAGGTATCAAAAAGCATCATATATGTTTCCATCTCAGTAATTTTTCTATCCACTTTTCACCTGCTGTTCTTATAAAGGCTTATTCATCTATTTACTTTATGTTATTCGAGATAAACATTTGCATGAATTGTTTCATTACACATTTGTTGTAAGAACAAGAGTTGAAGCGATAGTAAAACATATATTGGCTTTAAAAATCCTTAATTTTTTGCATCACATCATGAGAAATGAAAAAATAATTGGACAGCTGATATCTCGGAAAAGTTAATCTCATAAACATTTATTTCTCATAAATTTTGTGCTTTAATGGAATATAATTTTGTTACTCATTTTTACAGGCTATTCATAGAAAATTCAAGATATACCTACATTGTATTTGTCATGCAAATATCTTAAAAATATGATACTTAATAGAAACTATTGCACGAATTTTTTATTTCAGAAAATAAATAATAACCCTAAATTTTTCACGTAAAGAATAGTTTTGGGTGGGAGCATTTCTTTTAAAAATCCTTTTGTCTCATCTTTGGAATGTAGAACACTTAGGAACTGGAAGGTCGAGATGTTTTAAAAAAAATTGTTTTTCGTTTTCACCTGATAAAAAAGTAGAAATCTTCAGCTTTAAAATGAAATATATATAATTGATCTTGACCAATTTGAACCTTTAAATTTTACAGTTTAAATATGGCCATATCCATTGTATTCTTTCTTTCTTCTCAATTTCCCGTAACCTTGTTTTTTTTCATACTTCAGGTGCACTTGTCTCAAAAAGTTTACAATATATGTACACGAAAGTTTTACTGAATAGTAAAATCTTTATGCTAAATATTGGCCTTTTTATGTTGCACAAACCGAATTATTCTTTATTCTCGATAGGTTAAAGATATTGGAAAAATATATTGTGCACAGTATAAAATTATCTTTTATGTGATTTAGGGAAAAAATGGTGATCATAGAAACAAAATCATAAGAGGAAAGTACACTTAAAGTATGAGTTACACATTTTGAAATATGATGCAGGGTGTCAGTTATATTACTTTTGCACAACTTTAAATGAGCATTAACTTGTTTTTTTTAATAATTTTTTCCAGAAACATTTAAAGTATAAAGTATAATCAACCTAAATTTGGTTACTATTGATTCAGTAGTTATTATGTAATCAAAATTTATAGTTGTGTCATGCTTTAGCTTCTATAGCTTCCTAATGACATTTCAGTGCCCTTAAATAGATAAGAATTTTGGTATTTATCCGACTTTGCTTTTTGGGTTTAACCTCTTGTCTCTCTCACACAGACACACACACACACACACACACGCACACATATTGTTTATTCAGGGAGCCTCAAAACATCCAACTAACAAATTTTTAAGTGGAATGCAATACTTCATCTACGTACTAGATATGTGGTAGAGAAAACAATAGTGTAAAATAAAATATTTAGGATTAAAATTAATAGACCTTTCTTTATTGCAACCTATCTTTGGTTTTGCAATGTGTGTCCCCATTTTGAACAAGTGTGCTCAGCATGTATGTCTAGTCTTTATTAAGTTTCTTTTTTAATCATGAATTATTTATAACATTTTGTTAATATTTTTCAGTATAGAGGTTTTGCTTAGACTGAAAACATGTTATGCTAAGCTATCTCATTTTAGAATACAACAATATGACATTGGAGCTAGGATGGTACTTCCTCTGCGAGTCATCAACAAATATGCAACCAATGTTATACCAATCAGCAGCATGTAAAAAAACAAATGAGCAGCCCGCAGAGAAAGACGGGGCCTGAGATTCCCAATGGCTCCCGGGTCACTTTTTCGTCACCTCTGCATTAGTCATACAGTTTTTTGTAAATTCTATAAACGCCAACTTAAAAGTCTGACGTGTTACATTCACAGGACTTTCTCTATCCTCTACCTTTTACTAATGGGTATAAAAGATATTCTTACAAAAGCTTATTTTTCTACTTCATTTTAATCGAAATAAACAATTACAGAAGTAGCTGCATTATATATTTGATTATGAATCCAAAGGGTATAATAATATTCACATGTTTAAGAACTGAATGTCAACAGGTCTTCAAAAGAATGACAAAGTATTGAAAAATTTCGGACAATTAATAACAAGCATCTCTGATACGGCTTGTGCCACAAAATACTTATTTGAAATAAATTGTGAGTTTTAAAGAGATCTACATTTTTGTATGTAGTGCGTTTTCGTCTATCGCTTAACGTCAACCAATTATACAAGATTATACAAAATTCCTTCCCAATGAAGAGTATTTCTCAGGCTATTCTCAGAAAATTCAAGATATACATTTTATTTGCATTGGAAATATCTTTAATGCGTTGTGTTTTAATCAAAGTCGTTAGAGCCACTTTTGAGAAAATCAAAATTTTCGAAAAATGTTCCATGTAAAGAGTAATTTGTCGTAGAGGATTTTCTTCAAAATCTTGTTTTCACATATTTGGTAGATACTGAACTTAAATATCAAGTTTGGTATTTATTCGACTTTTCGCTTTTGAGTTATGCTATTAACAGACATACACCCCTACACACCTTTTTCTAAAAATTCCTTTTTTTTATTAAGGGACCTTAAAAGATGTATTTCCAGTGAATTCTCGACATGCAATTTTGGGATGGAATACTATTCCTCCACTTACTGTAATTACTTAATAGGGAAAGTAAAAATTCGAACCTCAGAAGCAGATTTCTCAGAAAATGCGAATTTTTGCTGCCATACGTTGAAATTCAGGGTAAGATCCGCTATCTTGTTTTCGAAGTATGGGTAATGTTCGTTTAAAGCTCAAACTATGTACAGTATTATATTTTTATAAAAAAAGTTTATAATTAAGACCTCTCCTACAACCAGAGAGTAATCTGAACCTTTGGATAGTATCCGGTCATGCTGCGGTAATTTGCAAGATAATTTAAGAACAATTTTAGGCAATTTACTGCGGCAATCCAGGATAAAACTACCCCCGATGGCAGGATCTGTTAGAAGGCTATCAATATAGCGGAGTAATTTGTACCTAAGAGCCGTCATTAAGTGAAATCGTCTGAGTAATTTTTTCCCTTTGAAACAAGAGCTGGAGTTGTTTGATAGGAGAGGAACGCCGGCATGAAATGAAACCAGCTTGCAATTATTAGGTAATGTAACTGCAAATGCTTCGCCGCAGATATTTGTAGGCTGGGAGTATTAGCTTAAACCGCATTGTAAATAGAGTACCCGTCGTTTCAAACGGGAATTAAAAACGCTTTGCCTTTGTGCCTTCTATGATGGTTCATAGTACGACGAAAATAGTACAGGTAACTTTGATGTAGCATTTCATTTGCTTTGAAGGTAGTAAAGTATGACATAAGTATTACTTTCTCTACTACGTATAGTAAGTAGGGGAAGTATTGCATTTCACCCAAAAAATCGATACCGAGATTTCACCGGAAATATATGTTTTGAGACTCCCTGAATACAAAAAAAGCATTTTTGGAAACATGTCCGTGTGTGTGTGTCTGTGAACAGCATAACTCAGAAACGAACAGTCGGATAAACACCAAACTTGGTATTTAGGTTCAGTATCTTCCAGAGATGTGACACGCAGGTTTTCAAAAAAATCCCCTCACCCCAGATTACCCTTTACATGGAACATTTTTTGAAAATTTTAATTTTCTCAAAAATGGCTCTAACGATTTTGATTAAAATATCATATGTTTAAGATATTTTGATGACAAACGAAATGTATATCTCGAATTCCCTGGGAATGTCTCCAAAAGTATTCTTCATTGTGAACGACTTTTGCATAACTGGTAAACCATAAACCATAAGAGATAGACAAAATTTTACTACACAAAAAATGTAGATCGCGTTAAAATACACAATTTATGTCATATAGTTTTTTTGTTGTTGAGTGAACCATTTTCGAGATATTGCTTGTTATTCCCTTAAATTTTTCAATACTTATTTTCTCAAATGGGAATTCGTTATTAATTTTTTGTCTTGTATATGCAAAGAGTATTAATCTGTGGCAAAGGGAATGGTGCTGCACCTAGCAACCAGCTATTAAGAGATATGTACGTGCTTAAAGGCTACTGTATTTCTATATTGCCCTTGTAAATATATATTCCCCTTACATCTACAAGAAACTTAGCAATAAGATAGAGTCTGCAAACGTTTATCTCGATTAACATGAAGTAAATGGAGAATAAGCGTTTGTAAAAATAGTTTGTACAAGAGTACAGAAAGTCATGTGAGTGTAACACATCAGATTTTTTATGTCCTGTTCATGCAAAGAGTATGAAATGCTCCACATAGCAACCAGTTCTTAAAAGATTTTACTATCGCTTAAAACCTAACGTATTCCCCTTGCACCTACAAGAAAATTACAAAATTAACATGAAATAGATAAAGAATAAGCGTTTGTGTGAATAGTTTGTACAAGAGTAGATAAAGTCATGTGAGTGTAACACCTCAAAAAAGTTTTATTATACAAATATTACTAGCAATTAAAAAATGTGTGTTCAAAGTTTCACTTCAGTATGTCATTGTATTTTTAGCATATTAATTAATTTATATCGGTATTGTTATTTAAAATAATTTATCTTCTCCCACACACATTTATCTAGAAATGTGGTTTAATTTTTTTCTGTAAGAAGTTGTGCAATGTAAATTTTCATACAAGAGGTGACGGTTTTAATGTATTTTATCCTGTGAAGTGAAAAAAATAAAAAAAAACTGCCGCATCTTCTTTCGTATTTACTAAAGAATAAATTAAGATTCTTTTTTTAAGTTCCATTTTATACCACGCCTTTAACTACATTGGTCTTATCGCGACCTTTCCTTGGGAACTTATTGCCTAAGGTAATGACGTTAATTGGCATTTTCTTGTCGTTGGGTTCCTTGCTTGAGATCACAGACACATACACACTCTCATTCATACTTCCAAACTCTGGCAGACGTGGGGAATAATCTTGGCTAGAGAAAAATTTCCCCAGCCGGGAATCGGACCCGGGACCTCTCGCACAGCAGTGAGGTGCTCTATCAACTCAGCTATAGGACCAGCCTAAATAAAGATTTATGTAAAAATTTCAGAGAACTTCTTTTACACATACTTTGAACTGCACTGTGAGCTCTATTTGCATGACTGAAGAGGGTTTTTAATATGGGAAAATAGCAACAAAACTGAACGGGATAAAAACAGTCATGCAGTTATTTATTTAATGGAAGCAGTCCTTTGAAAACGTTACTCAAAGCAGGAATTGCATGCATCAGAAGAACAAAATTTTGCAGATTCGCCATTCCGTGTTTGTCACAGTTGAATAACCTATTGTATCCTTATTGAGGAAGAGAAACTCACAACAGAACAGATTATACCCACATATAGAAAGTAGGCTCAGAATGTCCCAGCGTACCAGCAGCTTTATTGCCCCATTAAAGTCTGCCCTGCAGCCCTTATCCCAAGGTACAAAGGGAGCTGAATTCCCAACTATATACAAAACGAAGGATATATTTATTGCACCTGCAACAAACAGAGACACAAATAAAGGACCTGTAGTTTATTACGTCGTAAAATTTCTAGAAATTTCAAGGAAAAGGTAAAGTCATTATAACGAAAAGTGTAAAGTGAACCCTGTAATGTCCTGCTCACCAATGGCAATACTGCTTTTAATGACCCGAAGTCGTCTCTTCCGTTGCTAAGACAATAAGGGCGCCAGTCTTTGTATCACAATGTGTCTCTTTAGGGGAAGCTCTGAGAAAAATGGACGTCTCCACTTGGGGTAAAATATATTCTAAGATTAGCCAGTACAAACGTTGTCATTTAACGTTAGATAAAAGAACGAACTTAAATACACGCTGTGACATTCAAGTAAGACCAGTCACTGAGAAATACTCAAATTACAGTAGCTACATACTAATTAAACATACAAATTTAAATATAATATAAAATATAATTACGTAAAGACACTGAATAATTGTTTATAAACAAAAATGCACTAGCAAATACAATGCCAATAATATAATCTCACTAAATATAATTATAAAGGTAACATAACGTTAAAACGTTTAGTTTAATGTCTAATAAGTTAATGCATATTATAATATAGTGACCATAAATGTACTTGCGTGTGTATGTTTCCAAACAGGTTGATACAAAATAGTAATTACAATCATATATGGACAATGGACATTATAAAACATGAATTCTGTCATCTTATCCTCAAGAGGTATATAATGAAATTACCAAGCAACTGATAACTATATTTTAAATGGATTTCAAATCAATCGTCAAACTTCCTCAAAAGTACATCCTCAAGGTTTTATACATAATGTCTTAGTTTCTTGGATTGAAGGAATTCATTTTTCCTGAAGTTCCTTTACTGGCACTGAATACATTTATTCAGTTATTTCGTTACTTTATAAGTTTATATTCTACTAGAAAGGGACATTAAGTTGAGCTCATTTAAAAGTTGACTGTGTTGCAGGTTCTGATAATATAAAATTACTGTGAGTATAGAAATATCTGAGAAACTCTTTCTGATTTTTTTTTCTGTTTTATTATACACTGTAGTCATACATCTGAAATATTCTAATTTATTCGAACAGCACTAATGTATAAAATAACCATTACTTGAGCGTCTTTCATGTTCAAAGAAATCCTAAATATAAAACCAATTTTTTTTAAAAGAAGAGTCATCTGTTATAGTTGTAATGTGTTGACGAGGTCTTTGTTGCGTGTAAGTGGCTGATTGGAAAATTCTCTATCTAGAGTAGTATTACTTATTTAATAATTAGTATTTAATTATTTCTATAAACAAATGAGTACTTAGTAAAGTTAATTTTCCAGATTTCATTTGTAAACTATCCAAACGAACTGTAACTTCGCAATATTTTCTTCATTATAAGTTATCTTGAACAAGTAGTCCGTGAACTCAGGAGCACTGAACTCCCAACCAGATACAGCGGAATCCATCCAAAATACAATCATATAAAAATAGACCAGACAGGTAGAATTGGCCAGGTCGACGTAAAAATACTCACAGATGGATGAAAAACAGAAATCCACATCGATGCTGGAGTAGTTATTGAAGAAAACACAAAGGAAGTCTTCACCACAGTGTGTAGACTAAAAACTGAATGCTCAGTATTTCAAGCTGAACTTCTGGGTTTCAGATGACAGTAGAATGGATCCAGCATCCAAGCAAATCAAATAAGTCGTAAGCAATTCATGTAGATTCCAAAGCCGCATTAGACGCTGTTGCAAACGAAAGAACGACTCATCCGATTGCTATCCTCATCGAAAGCACGTCATAACACTCAACAAGGAAATCCATCTCATACTTCACTGGGTCAGAGGACATACAGGAATCCGAGGAAATTAAACAGCTGACTATCTGACCAAGCAGCAAGCTACAGTACCATTACTGACTATAGCTCCATCCCTATGCATCGATTAAAGAAACTGCTGCTAAAGCACTACATATTAAATGATTGGAACGCGACGTATGTCATCTCAGACGTAGCATCCTAAACACAATTATTTATCGCTAGCATCCACCATAGGTTCTCATTATATCTAGGGCCCAATTACATACCTACACAATTCTTGACAAATCATGGTAGTTTTCGTTAATATCTCTAAAGAATAAACAAAGCACCATCACCCCATGTAACTGCCCAGAAATACCGCCACAGACAGCTCGTCATCTGATGACAGAATGCTAAATATTTTCAATGGATCAGCTAAAGGTTTTAGCCACGCAACCTCTGCCTCTACTATAGTGCTGAAGAATCACATCTACACTGTTCGAGTTATGAACTTCATCAGAGCATCTTTCGTTCACTTCAAGAGTAACTCTATAAATTCGAATACCGTAACAAATATGTAAATATCCTGTTATATGCCCCTGGCACAACACGGGTTGTAAATGTTTTTCGAATGATGTTTTGTAAATTATGGTCCCAAACTTGATCCTTAAGGAACGTCAGAACTAACTATAATTTGATTGATGAAACTTATAAGTTGTTTTACTTCAGAAATATGGAAACACATTAAATTTAATATCAAAATAAAAACTTAAAATTTTACATTTTATGCAATATAGTATTATGTTCAATTTTGTCAAAGGCTTTAGATAAAATAGTACAAAGAGTATACATTTGGCAATGATTTTCTCAACAGGTTGAAGCGTACTGTACGAAATTAATGAAACAGTAGAACGTTTAGTAATGAGGTGTATAAAATCGAATTATTTAATTAATTTGTTTATTTTCACCATTTATACAGTGATATACCTGACAAACTCGTACGCATCTGTCCAGAATAGTGTACAACTTGGATTGATCATTCAGCAAACAGCTAACTGCCTAGAAGCGTTGATTAGTTCCTCTTATGCCTGTAAGCACTAACTTTCAAAACAAATTATTTAGGTTATAAGAGTAGAAAGCGAGGTTTGTACGTGAATTAAATTCTCCTTTGTAATGCACTCTATTTATGAGTTAAGTTTTTTAATAACCTTATGGTATATGCTAGACTAATTTCGGAGCTCACAATTCAGTCAATACCATACCTGAAAGAATGAATGCCATTTAACATACATATAACTATTATATTAGATGTCTCTTAGGTCAAGCTTCAAATTAACTATTTTTGATAACACTATATTTTATATTTGTTATGACTTATAGGCATGGCTTGAGGTACATGTAAGGTAACCAGATGTCCCGTATTACCCCAGACAGTCTCTTTTTTGGGTCTCTGTCCCATGTTTTTTTAAGGTAGAAACGGGACGCCAAAATGTCGCTTTTTGTGGCATTGACTTATCGGCATAAATCGTCATTTACTATAGCTCTCACAAATTCAAAATTATCTGCTTTGCATCAGTTTGATGAAAAATTTAAAGATATACACCTGAAACCTGGTGGAGATTTCGCTTGGAAAAATACAGTTGCGGACGACAATTGAACTGTGCCGGTCTGCGCTATCAATAAGCAAATTGTAATCACTCGTGTTTGATGTGATGCCGCCAACAATAACGAAAACTGTAATCGCATATGTTTGAGTCAAAAGAAATTCATTATACGAGGGAAGTCCCAGAAGTATCCGACCTGATATATAGATGGTGGTTGCTGTTTAAAACAAATGACTGTGGTAGAAAGTACCAACACTATAAGGCTTAAGTCTGAAGTTTAATGATGCTACGTCGTTTAGAAATTGTTTGGCAGCCATCAATAGTGAACGCTCTCAGCGAATTTGCAAACATGGATAAAACTGGTCATCGTTACGTGAAACAATACTTCCATTTGAAAGCTCTTAGTACAACTAATGTTAAAACTGAGCTAGATTCTACTCTAGGGGAGTCTGCTCCTTTGTTTAGAACAGTAAAATATTGGGTGGCAGAATTTAAGCGAGGCCGTACGAGCTGTCAAAACGAACATCGCAGTGGTCAACCAAATGAGGTGACCACGTCAGAAATTGTGAGGAAAATCCACAAAATGGAATTGGATGACCGTCGACTGAGTGTGCGAGCTAGCAGACATCGTAGGCATTTCGCATACTGACTGAAAATTTAGACATGAGAAAGCTATGTGCAAGATGGGTGCGGCGTTTACTCACAATGGAACAAATACAGTATCGTGAAGATGTTTCAGTCGAGTGTTTGGCGATGTTTTGCTGCAATAAAGCCGAAATTTTGTGTCGATTCATAACCATGGATGAAACATGAGTCCATCACTTCACACCTGAGACGAAGGAACAGTCAAAACAGTGGATTGAAAGGGGAGAATCGGCTCCAAAGAAGGTGAAGCAGTTCGATATGCATTCAAGGTCATGGCGTAAGTTTTTTGGAATGTGTGTGGAATAATTGTCATTGATTATCTTCAAAATGGAAAAGCAATCAATGGCAAGCATTATGATAACTTTTTTCAGCATTCGAATGATGAAATCAAACAAACATGGCCGCATTTAATAGAAAAGAAGATTTGTTTTATCAAGACAATGCACCAGTTTACACATCCATGGCCAAAATCAATGGACCAAAGTTCGAATTGTCTCCTCATGCATTCTATTCGCCTCTGATTATTATCTATTTCCAAAGTTGAAGAAATACCTTGGTGCTAAAAGATTTGGCAACAGCGAAGATCTGGAGTCTGCAGTTAATGGCTATTATTCAGAGCTCTATGTTTTTCAGTATATACAGGGTATAGAAACCATTGAACACCGCGGAAAATGTGTATCGAGCTGAAAGGAGACTATGTAGAGAAATAAAGATGTTCTTTCCCAAAATGTTTGTGTTTTCTTTGTTAGGTCGGCTACTTCTGGGACATCTCTCGTAGTTGTGACTTTGGTAGGGGACACTACTGTGTTCTGCGTTTTTGAAATAATAAAATGCAATGAACTTTTGTAAACTGCGAGTGCTAAAACACTTGAAGTTAGTAATATGACACCGCCGAAAAGGAAGTGTGTTTTTAATAGAGGCTTACAAAAAAAAATATCCATACATTAAAAAAAAACAAATTCTGACTCATATTCGGTGCAATAAGTGTGCATGTAATTTCAGTATAAGCCACGGAGGACGATACGATATATCACAACATGTAAACAGTGAACAACATAACAGAATGTGCGTGCAAGTGCTTCTTCTAGCACCGTATTGCTAATTATTTTAAAAGTGAAAGTTTTAGTGATAAAGATATGAAATCAGAAGCTGCTGAAGGAGTGTTCGCTTACCATACTGTCCACCACAAACAATCTTTCAGATCAATGGACTGTACTTCTAAACCTATTCAGTGTATGAGGAATGATTCCTGCACTAATAATTCTATAGGATTGTTTGACTGTAGTGAATTCAGAGCTACTATATGTAAGTTACACATATTTGTTTGTTATTAGTTTTTAAACCTCCGTATTTACGACGAAACAATTTTACGCATTCTCTCTTGTCCCTTGTTTCATTGAGAAAGATTTAAAATGTCTTCTTTTCTTGTTTAAAAAATATGGTCACCTTAGGTAAATGTTTGTATTATTTAAATACCCAGAAATACTGCCTCATCCTGCACGTATGTGTGTGAACTAGGTATATTAAAACCTCTAACGTTTTGTTATTATCGTAGACATAAATGTAATGATATTTGATAGTTGAATTTTACTATTTAAATCTTACCTGGATCTTTACTTTAATATTTACTTAGGATTTAATTCATGAAGCTGCTAAGTATGCGCTGTAAGTTATTGGTATGCCCAACAACCAAGCATGGGTAGTCAATCGCAAATTATTCGCCACTAAGGTTATGTTGGTCACTTTGCTACTGGAGCAACCATGTGTAACAACTGTTAGTAAATTAGTTATTTAATTTTTGTTTGAGTACTATCTGTTATTCACTGTCGTCAAAACAATGGTATGCTGTACACTTCGTTAAGTTCACTGGAGAATCTAGTGAATGGAAAATACTCTTCTTCGTCTTGTATTTTCAAATTCTTCCTTATTCTCCAACGATGCACTTACTATACTAGTATCGTATTAATATGTATTATGTATTATTATTATTATTATAAGTAATTATTATGTATTTATATATGTATTTATTTTAACTGCATCATAGGATTATTTTATACTACCTTTCTGTCCCGATTTAAGTTCATTTGTATTTCAAGTTGATTTTCATTATTTTGATATGTTAACCATAAATCGTCATTATTATTGTTAATTTAAATATAAATTTGTTAACTGTATAAATATACTTTGTCTATATGGCAGCCCTTAATTGAGGGAAGAATTACAATAAAATAATAAATTAACATAACTAACGGCAGTGAAAGCTTACGTTTTAGAATAGTCCTTCTGAGGTACCCACAGCTGATATTTGGTCGAAAAGTTCAAAAAATTTAAAAATTACATACTACGACGTTTCTTCTCGGAGCCTTTTAAAGCTTCAACCATGCCCATTTAAATGCTTATGTGCACACGGCCTAATGGCCTCTGGGTACTTCCAAAGGCTTTTACTGGACTTGATTTTTTTTTTTACACTTTTACGCATTAAAAATGTTCTATATAATGTAGTTTGCAACCAATCTTATTAAAATTTTGAACAGAAACTCGGAAAGTGTAAACTTAAAAAAGGACATAGGTTCTTGCTACAATTTTTAAATTTCTCAAGAATTACAATGCGATCGTTTTATGGCGAGGCCGCGGATCGCGCGTATGCATACTTCGCATAATGTTCATTACATTGGGATTTTTCGTTCCGTAATTCCCGCGTTATTTACTCATGAATGATAGTAACATGCACTGTAATGAGTGCTAACCCTGCTATAGTGGTGCTGGAAATGCTGTCTATCTACTTGAAGACATTCCTGGCATCTTCATATGCAATTTTCACCCACACGCATAAGTTCTTCTTGCATAATGTTCATAATTTCTGTTTTTATATTGCCTTAAATTCAACTAAGGTGTGTGATTGTTCCTATAAAATTCTTTTTGGAATTCCACACAAATAGATGCACCAATTTTATAATTTTTTTCCGTTAAAACATTTCATTTTTGCTTCTTAGGTTTAGCGTTTAACAATCCCGTTGTCCTAAACTTATTAACCAGACGTCTAACAGTTTCTCTACCTGGAATTGGAATACCAGGAAATTTCTCCTGAAATTATCTGCAGACTTATTTACATGATTTGGTTTTTACGTATGTATCGTACATAAAAATGCGTTGTTCAGACGTGAATTTGTCGGCAGGCATTGTAGTGGACTAATAGAAAGACATTAAGCAAATCACACATAACACAGATGTCTTTAATAAACTTTCATCTTTGAGATGCACAAGCACAATTCTCCTTACAGCACGAAAAATAAAGCAGCGATTGAAGCACGCCTGATAAACAACCTTGAACGCATCATGCGCCGTCAGTTGCACATGGAAAAGTGCGGAAGTCACTGCAGTACAGCCTGCTACGCATATAGCCGGTCTGTGGCCCCATCTTAAAACGCCCACATGGTACATAAGTAATTTGACCACTGAATATAAATTGTTACAAAAATTAAATCTAATATTTGTTTCTGAAACAGCCAGAAAGTGAAAACATTTCTATATGCCAGTTTTATGTATTAATTTTTAAATAATCCTGTAGTATTTTTTTTTCAAAATTGCTACTTTTGCATCATGTGCAATACCAGGTGTAGCGGTTCCTCCTTGGTAGGACCCCACTACGTTGATGATGATAGATGCTGTATTACGTACCTGTAGGTCGTCTTGATGCCCGTACTCTTGATGTATCTCGACGTTCTCGTAGACTGGAATCTGATGATCGTATATCTGTATTCTTGTGTGTGTGTTAGTATGTTGTAATTATTATTTTATAATTGTACCACGGCTGCTGTATTTGTGTCGGAGAGCACTTGTGTCTTGTCAGGGTTAGGTATGGAGAATATTAAAATATTTTTGCGCACACGTATTCTGTTGACTATTTCACTTGTATTTTAGATAAACCACATGTAGAAATTCACAATTCACTATCACATTTGTCACCTTAAAATATGTATAACTTGCAGACTTTAAATACGTAGTTTTAGCGTCTATTTAGAGAAGAGCCTATAACTACCTTCTTGCTTGAACACCGACAAGCTTCTGTTAGCGTTCCCTTCAACCGTTTACTTAACGTACGTATTTGAATTATAGGCATGTATCAATGTACCTGATTGATGCTACTATCCAATAACAGTTTATGTTACATATATACTTACTACTGCATTTCTCGTAATTTTTATTACTGGTTATATAGCTAACAATGGCCTTTCTCTCTCATAGTATATTCTATAGGTTATAACGTTATATATTTGTTCTTTACCACGTGTACATTACGAATATATGTGTTTTTAACATCCTCTTAATTATTATACGTACAATATTAGCAAAGAAAATACATAACACTAAAACTTAGAACAAAATATTAAAGAAAGAAATTATTAATGCGTTGATACTGAGAAGCTGTGAATTAGGTATCTTATTGCATTAATGAGTTATCGTATTAGTTTGTCCATTCTGAACAAATATTAAAGATATCTGTATAATATTTAAAACGCACTGAACATTGTGGTAGAGAAGCATGTGACAATATTCTGAAAAAATTTAGATAAAAATTTCTTCTTTACTGGTTACTATCCTCTTTGTAGGACTTACAGCCCCAAGGACTTACAGTCCAATGCCTTGAGGTAAAACCTTCAAGATTTACAAATTTTACCTATGTGTGCCGTTAACTAAATGGTTTACATTCTTTTATTTAGACTACAAGGACGGCAGACATTCACAGTTTCTGGAGTATTCTTATTTTATGCAGAAGGTAGGCCTCTTACAGTTTCACACTGGGAGTTTATTTATTGGCTACAGCAAGCGGGCAGAAACGTACAAATGTCTTCAGACAGAGACTGCCTTTACCTGGGACTTCAATAGCGCTGAGGAATCCAAACTGTGATCTGGAAAGAATGATGAAGGCTCTGGAAAGAGTGAACTGCCCATTTCCTGCCTGTAAATGTCGTTGCGTGACTGACGCACGGAAAATATAAGATGTGAGGTGGAACCGTGCACTTAGGTGGTCTGTGTATTCCGCCCATCAAGCACACATTCATCCACCCTTTTCAAACCTTTACGACTTGCATCACAAACAACGAGATGTTGCTTTTTACCTGGGATAATAGATTTCTGGGGAGGGTTAGTTTGGATTTTTTGTTGCTGTGAAGGATGAAGAAGTAGGTTAGTAGGGTCAGAAATCCGCTCGAATGTCTGGAGGAAGAGTTTCTGCCGATGTTATCAGTCCTGGCACGTCTTCTTCACGAAAAGATACGCCAACATCCTTGACCGTGCTTTCGATGTCTGAAAACAGAGAAAGTTTCTAATAATAGCCTCAAAAAAACACCATTTCAAAGGTTTGATATGAAATAGATGATATAAATTACATATGCTGTTAAGTTGTTATAAACTTACAGAACCGCAGCTGTGTTATCCTGTTATATGCTGGGGGTCTCGTTTTACTTTCTCTACTACGTATAGTAAGTAGGGGAAGTGTATGGTACCCAAAAATTCCTTTTCGAGATTTCACCACAAATATATGTTTTAAAGGAACCTAAAACAAAAAATCTGATGTGTTACACTCACATGACTTTCTCTACTCTTGTACAAACTATTTTTACAAACGCTTATTCTCCATATGCTTCATGTTAATCGAGATGTTAATCTTATTGCTAATGTTCTTGTAGGTGCAAGGGGAATATGGTAAGCTTTAAGCGATAGTCAAATCTTTTAAGAGCCGGTTGCTATGTGGCGCATTCCATTCCCTTTGTATGTCCAGGACATAAAAAAAAAATCTGATGTGTTGCTCACACATGGCTTTCTTTACTCTTGCACAAACTATTTTTACAAACGCATATTCTCCATATGCTTCATGTTAATCGAGATGTTAATCTTATTGCTAGTTCTCTTACAGATGCAAGGGAAGTTGCTAAGGTTTAAGCTATAGGCAAATATTTTTAGAGGTGGTTGCTATGTGGAGTATTCCATTCTCTTTGCATTACCAGGACAAAAAAATCTGATGTTTTACACTCACATGACTTTCTCTATTCTTATACAAACTATTTTTACAAACGCTTATTCTCCATATGCTTCTTGTTAATCGAGATATCGTGATGTTAAATCTTATTGCTGATTTTCTTGTGGATGCAAGGGGAATATGGTAGGTTTTAAGCGATAGTCAAATCTTTTAAGAGCTGGTTGCTATGTGTTGCTTTCCATTCTCTTTGCATGTCCAGGGCATAAAAAAAGAATAACGAATTTGAGAAAAAGTATAAGTTTTGGAAAATTTAAGGGAAAACAAGCAATATCTCGAAAATGGTTCACTCAACAAAAAAACTGTGTGTGACATAAATTGTGTATTTTAACGCGATCTACATTTTTTGTGTAGTAAAAGATTGTCTATCTCTTATGGTTTATCAGTTATGAAAAAGTCGTTCCCAATGAAGAATACTTTTGGAGACATTCCCAGAAAATTCGAGATATACATTTCATTTGTCATGTAAATATCTTAAACATATGATATTTTAATCAAAATCCTTAAAGCCATTTTTGAGAAAATTAAAATTTTCCAAAAATGTTCCATGTAAAGGGTAGTTTGGGGTGGGGGTATTTTCTTGATAACCTTCGTGTCGCATCTCTGGAAGATAGTGAACCTAAATATCAAGTTTGGTGTTTATCCAACTGTTCGTTTCTGAGTTATGCTGCTCACAGACACACACACACACACACACACACACACACACACACACACAGTAACACACACACACACAGACACATGTTTCCAAAAATGCTTTTTTTGGATTCAAGGGGTCTCAAAACATGTATTTCCGGTGAAATTTCGGTATAAATTTTTGGGTGGAATGCAATACTTCCCCTACTTACTATACGTAGTAGAGAAAGTAAAAATCTGATGTGTTCCTCACACATGACTTTCTCTACTCTTGCACAAACTATTTTTACAAACGCATATTCTCCATATGCTTCATGTTAATCGAGATGTTAATCTTATTGCTAGTTCTCTTACAGATGCAAGGGGAATTGCTAAGGTTTAAGCTATAGGCAAATATTTTAAGAGGTGGTTGCTATGTGGAGTATTCCATTCTCTTTGCATTACCAGGACAAAAAAATCTGATGTTTTACACTCACATGACTTTCTCTACTCTTGTACAAACTATTTTTACAAACGCTTATTCTCCATATGCTTCTTATTAATCGAGATATCGTGATGTTAAATCTTATTGCTAATTTTCTTGTAGATGAAAGGGGAATATGGTAGGTTTTAAGTGATAGTCAATTTTTTAAGCGCTGGTAGCTATGTGGTGCATTCCATTCTCTTTGCATGTCCAAGGACATAAAAAAAGAATAACGAATTTGAGAAGAAGTATAAGTTTTGGAAAATTTAAGGAATAACAAGCAATATCTCGAAAATGGTTCACTCAACAAAAAAATGTATAGGACATAAATTGTGTATTTTAACGCGATCTACATTTTTTGTGTAGTAAAATTTGGCTATCTCTTGTGGTTTACCAGTTATGGAAAAGTCGTTCACAATGAAGAACACTTTTGGAGACATTCCCAAAAAATTTGAGATATACATTTAATTTGTCATGAAAATATCTTAAACATATGATATTTTAATCAAAATCGTTAGAGCCATTTTTGAGAAAATTAAAATTTCGAAAAATGCTCCATGTAAAGGGTAATCTGGGTGGGGGATTTTCTTGAAAACCTTCGTGTTGCATCTCTGGAAGATACTGAACCTAAATACCAAGTTTGGTGTTTATCCGACAGTTCGTTTCCGAGTTATGCTGTTCACAGACAGACACTTTCATTTCCTTCTATGCCATTGTGACCCGGCACCCAGACGAGTCGAAAGTTCACCGTTCTGCCAAGCTTGTGAGCCTGTTTAGGCAGTTTAAAACCAGCCCTGACCTTCCCTTATGACTACTTAGAGCATTAAATGCAGCCTGACTATCTGAGAAGATAAAGATGTGTTTAGCACTTTAAGCTCTCCTTGTGTTCTCATGTATGCATTGAATAATAGCATAAATTTATGTTTAAAACAGTAGCATATTCACTTACGGAAAAACCTTTTTGCACTTTGGTCTTATGCCAAATACTTTTGATCCTGCTCCTGGACCATTCTTTGAGCCGTCTGTAAACCACATCAAGGTTTTTCAGGAGTTTTCGGACTTTTATTCGTTCAATGTTAGGATCAATAATGACCCTGTTCATTATAAAATGTTTAATTGGAATTATATAGTCTGACGGAATTTCTTAAGATGCATTTCAATTTAGGTCCTAATTCTTAGCAAACCTGACTATATCTCAGGAATTCTCAATTGCTTAACGGTTGCAGTCTATAGAGTGTATTCTTGCCTCTTCAGTACAACTAAATGCAATGGAGTCAGGTTCAAGAGGTCTCCATTACTACTCACTTATGGCTTTCTAGTTACACAAAATTCAAACTAAATGAAGACGGTTTCACAGGAAATTCGTATAAAATTCAGGATATAAATTCAATTATACAAATGTCTTAAACGTATGAAATTGTAATAAAATGTTTAAAGCCATTTCTGAGAAAATCAAATATAATCTAAAGGGTAGTTTGGATGGTGGGATTTTCTTGAAAGTCTTCGTGACGCATTCTGGACTTAAATATCGAGTTTATGTACTCGATCGTTTTTAAGTTATGCTGTTCACATACACACGCGAAATCTCGAAATCGAGTGTTTAGCTGGGATGCAATACGCGCTCTATCTAGTAGGTGCATGTTGGAGAAAGTAAAAACTAATAACAGTTAACGTACTGTAACAATAATAGTAGATTATGATATAAGTGTTAAAGGGGGGTTTGATTTCGTGAATAGGAATGTTTGCTCCCAATCCTACGAGCAAAAAAAAAACCGGGTTTAACACTGTGACATATACTGTTTTTTTGTAGCTCTCGAATTTATAAACTACAAATAAAATAATATTATATTGATTCGTGAAAGAACAGAAATGACGTAAACAAGAGATCAACTCTAGTGTGCAATGAGATGTCAGATGTTTTGAGTTTTGTTGATTCGCTAGCAGTAATTATAAGTGAAATTGTTTTCAACATATTGTTACATGCTGGGGTGAAGGACGAAAGGTTCCCAGCAAATTATTAAATTTTAATCACCCCAACACGCACATGGGGGAAGCGTAGCTACATACGGCGAGAGGACCAGAACCTTGGTGTCTACATTCCGATGAAGGCGTGAGTTTTTTTTTAAAAAAGTACACAAATTTCATATTACACATATAACCTGTGATGTATTGATAAAGCTCTTTGAGGCCCTACATTACACACAGGGGAATAAAGGATTGAGGAGAGATACCACGCTGTCCAGGATTGGCCACACGCGACCTTCTCCTTATACACTTACTCAAAAAGTGAAGCTAACACAAAGAAGTAAGGCTACCTATCTTTCCCCCCTCTCCAGCCCTAGCTAGGCACGCTAGCTAGCTGGGGATGGTGTCATACCAGACGGGATTCCAACAGAGCCTACTCTCTCTGGCGTGGCCGGCCCTAAAGAAGAAGGCTCGTTTAGCCGAAAGAAATAATAAATCATCCCAATAATACTGTCAATAATGCAACGCAATAATGTGTCTGGTATGACAATAGCTACTAATACGCTACAATATTTTGCTTTACAACAGGTAATGAAGCGATTAAATGCTATATAATATTGCTTTCTGGATTTTTTTGGCTAAGTAGTTCTAGTACTATTCTTTCTGCTGCTTCTGTAATTACTCCCGGCTCTTCCATTTCAGTTTCTTCTGAATGTATAATTGCAGCAATTTGGTCCTTATGTAGGTTATATTAGATAAACGAATAACGTTTTAGATCAAAGAAAGCACAAGCTGCCAATATAAGATATAGGTTGACTCTACAACCAATTGCTATGAATTCAAATATGACGATTTGTATTGTGGACAGATAATGCGAGCGCCATGAGAAGTTAATCCTGTGAAAAGACGTACTGAAAAGTAAAACTAATCCAATCAAGTCGAGTTATTACACGTGCGCAAATACAAAGGCTAATTTCCATGTGATTGGACTTGAAACCAGTTAGTCACGCTGAAGTTTTCAGTTCGTTTGTTTTGTGTTAGAAGTTCTAGTTTTGCTCCGCTGTGTAAAAAAATATTTTATGCGCCACGGGTCATTATGACTAAAGGTAAAGGTACGTATTACGAAACCGGAGCAGAACAACACACGCAGGCCAATCGGCCCATTGTGCTTCCAACGTGAATCCTGGGAGGGAAGGATGAGGGGAGAGACCCGAAGGGCGACCACATCTGGATGCCGACGGGCGCAAGCATGGGCAGGGTCCCTAACGTTTCCAGATAGAACGCATCCGCCACCGCATGGTCCCTGCCCACAAGCCACCAACCTCCAGGGTGCGGAGCCCAACTCTGAGGAGAGACCTAACTGAGCGGTACCGCAGCGACGCCAGGGAAGAAATCTTTACAGAGCGCAAGCCACCGCCCAGCCGCAACCCGCCGAACACCGTCGTCTGGTCCTATAACCGTGAAACAGATGACAAAGAAGGTGATGGGCATAGGAAATGATAGGAAGGAGAGTCGTGGTAGAAGACGAACCATCCCAGCATTTGCCTGGCGACCCGGGGAAACCACGAGAAACCTATGGGCCAGAATGGGCGGTCCCTGGGGATCGATCCCTGGACCTCCCGAATGCGGGCCAAAGATGAAGCCGCCCAAGCCATCCCGCTCGATTTATTAAGATTATTTACACACCCCGTCGTCCTCAATGTATTATTGTCGATGTAATACACTTGCTATATAAATAACTATTAATGCTCCCTAAATTCAGCTGTAGAAACAAATATAGTACATGAAAGACATGTAAAATGAAAACATCTGAAAGCTACCATCTCCTGCTTTATTAACAAAACATTGCGCTTATTTTTTCTTCCTCTTTTTTTTTTGTAGGATTAGTTTATTATACAGGGTGATTTTAAACGATGGACCCATTTTATAAAATTCATATTTATTAAAGCACAAATCCAACATGAACAATCTGTATAACAATGAAAACAGGAAGTTTCAAAGTTTTTTCGGCGGGCGGTGATGGTTTTAGAAGCGGCCGGTAGAGTGCTCGCGCAATAGGCCGCCATTGCGTTTCACTGTCAGTACGTAGTGAGATGGCTACTGTGGAGCACAAGGTTTTCTCCGTTATTGAGTTCGCAAAAAGTGAGTTGCAAATTGTAGTACAGCGGGCATTTCGTAGCAAATTCTGTATTGAACCACCAACTAGAAAAAGCATTAGCCGTTGGTTTACGCAATTTAAACAGACTGGAAGTGTGTGTAAAGGAAAAAGCACAGGCCGACCGCGTGTGTCAGTAGAGGACGTCAGACGGATTGAAGAGACTTTTGTTCGTAGTCCACGTAAGTCTACCCATAGAGCTAGTAGAGAACTTGGAATACCCCAACCAACTGTATGGACAGTTCTAAAACGGCGTTTGCTGTACAAGCCCTACCGATTACAACTTGTGCAGGCCTTTAAACCTAAAGACAAAGAGAAGCGTCTCGAATTTTGTGGTTATGTGCTAGGAATGGTGGAGGATGACGCGTTTCTACAGCGTATCATTTTTAGCGATGAAGCGTCTTTCCACCTTAGTGGAAAAGTCAACAGACACAATGTTCGCATATGGGGTTTGCAAAATCCACATTCAACATTGCCTTATCCCGTACAAAGGTTTATGGACCATTTTTCTTTGCGGAAAAAACTGTAACTGGAATAACGTACCTGGACATGTTGGAACAATGACTGTTCCCTCAAATTATGGAAGATTCGCAGGACCTCATTTTCCAACAGGGTGAAGCTCGGTCCCATTGGCACAGCGATGTACGAGGCTTTTTGAATGAATCCCTTCCTCAGCGCTGTATAGGTTGCAGGGTAAATGAAGACCTGGCTCTACACTTCTGGGCACAAGATCTCCTATCTCACCCCATGTGACTATTTCTTATGGGGTTATGTTAAGGAAGCTGTTTGTCCCGCCTCTACCTACAACACTGGACGACCTGCGGAACCGTATCACTGCTGACGTGCATTCAGTAACAGAAGATATGCTTGCTTGTGTGTGGGACGAGTTTGGCTATCGCGTAGATGTTTGCCGTGCAGCAAACAGTGGACACATTGAACATTTATAATATATTAAACAAAACTTTGAAAATTCCTGTGTTTATTGGTATACAGATGGTTCATGCGGGATTTGTACTTTAATAAATACGAATTTTATACAATGGGTTCATTTAAAATCACTCTGTACTTACTTAGTCGGCTTACTCTCATCGTATGTAGGGCTTACATCTCCTAGGACCTGCAATCGTGCCTAGGGTCAGAAACCTGTAGAGGAGCAGACGAACATGGAACGAGGAATCGGTTTATAACCAGGTATGAGTGTGAGGAAGAAGATGATGTGAAATGGAGGTGATATGGACGAAAGGAAAGGTGCTATAGCAATTGGGTGAATGAGTGGCGGAGGAAACCGGAGATGCCGCTACGTCCATCTTACCTGTTTCTCTACCCGCACTTCGGAGTAGCACTACATTACATTAGAAGGGAGTAGGAGAGACCCGACCGACTCAAAGCAACCGGTGTTCGATCTCTAGGCAATTGATTGATTGATTACTTTACTTGATGGTTTTTTGCCTGCCTGCAGTGTAGTGGCAAGTGAGGTATTGATTAAATACGGGGTGGGAGAGTCAACCTCTAACCTTTACTATTCAAGACGCAGTATGCTTTCTCAGGCACAAGCTTTTATAGCATTTCTTTTACGATCTCATATATGTATATATATATATATATATATATATATATATATATATATATATTTCGCCACGTGTTTCATAAAAAACGTCATCAAAATAGTACACTCATAAAACTCTGGCATGTGTTATTACTGATGCATTTTCCTCGGCGATAGGCGGACTCCTTTCCGTTCAGCTTTATGGCAGCACTCCCTTCTAAAGCTTTTGGTGCAAATAGACCCGTTTAACGAAAAATCCAACTGCACTTGGAAGAACACAAAGTACTATGCTTGTTAATACTTATACGTCTTGTATTCATTGAGTTGGAGGCTTGTGGTGAATACAAAGCTATGTATTATTAGCTTAAAAAAACAAGCTTGACAGTTTTTCATACTCTACATTTGACATCGTCTTTTAGTCCAACTGTTGCCAAGGATCCGTTTGGGTACCTATGCTAATATAAAGAGAAGAAATGTACACATGTACGTGTGCGCATGCGTAGCGTGTATTAATCTCAAAAACCACTCAACCAAATGTGATAATTCTTTCAGCATTGAAAAGCCTGATTCTCCAAATGGGGACAGGGTATATAATATTTCCAAATATTTAAAAACTGGTGAACTTAGGGGCGTGGTTCATTTTTCTATCACCCAACTACAATCCCGTCTCGTTGAATATGAATATCAGATTATATTTTTGGCACTTTATTGCGAATATGGCAGATTTATAATACTCTCCAGCCCAAAGGGTAAATGGAGGGGTCTAGCCATTTAAAACTGAGTTATTTGAGGAGGTTGTGTATCACGTTTATATCACCAAATTTCCATCCCATTTCGCTGAAGTTTATTATCAACGAGCATTTTTAGTATTTTTTGACAAAAACTGATACACTTGGATTTTAGAATCTGGTAAAACTTTTAACCAAGCAAAGTGGAGCTTCGGTGACTGTGTCACTCGTATTCGGAAGTCCCGGGTTTAAACCTCAAGCCGCCCAACATGACAGAAGGTTTTTTCGCGGTTCTGCCGATCGCTAGGCGAATGCTGAGTTGGATAATTTGATCCGCGAAGTGTTAGAGGCATTTTAAAAAAAAAAATCGTAATATTTTCATATAAAGGGTAGTTTGCGGTAGGGGATATTTTTTGAAACTCTTCGTGATGTTTTGGAAGATATTGAACGTAAATACCAAATTTGGATTATTTGGATTTTGTTTTTGGGTTGTGTTGTTCACACACACAGGAAATTCTTGAATTTTTTGGATTCAGGGGGTATAAAAACATGTATTTCCGGTGAAACCTCGACCTGGAATTTTTGGGTGGAATACCTACTTCCTCTTACCTGCAATAGGTAGGTGGCAGATAAAGAAAAAGCATTCCCTACTACATTTGCACACTGCTTGAGTACACAATTGCACTATTTTACGAGTTTGGATACTGAACTGGTGAAAATTGTAGACTGCTCAAGAGTTTCAAAAGCTCCTACTCATTTTTCAACCGCTTATTTACAGTATGCATCCTTGTGACGCGTAACATAGCTAGTAACATATAAACCATTACGGTTCTAGCTCGTAAAGTTTCACAAGACCATGCGTTTCCACACAGAGCGACGCACCGTCTTACAGAACCCTGTTCCTAAAATCATGATTATCCATATCGGATAATAACGGAAAGAGAGAAGTGACAGAGGTAAAGGTACGGACGAACGGTAGGGTCCCCATAACCAACGAAGAGCACCGCAAGTTGGCCCTTTTTGCTTCTAACGTGACATTGGGAAGGAGGGGTTGAAGGAAGAGACCCAAAGGGCGACAAGATCCGGATGACACAGCCGCAAGCATGGCCGGGGTTCCTAACGTTTCCGTTTCGAACGCATCCGACGCCACCCGAGCCCACCCACAAGTCACCACACCTCCGGTAGCCCCTCCCGCGGGGTTTGGACCCACTCGGAGGGGAAACCTTACTGAGCAGTCCCCGCACATATTAAAACAAATAATTATAAGCAAGAATAAAACTTAAGTAAAACACTTTTAAAAACTTTAAATAAAATAACGGAACACATAAAATATTTAATAATTAATACATATAACATAATTAAAATATAAATTAACTATTGTATCAGTATCAAATGTTAAAAAAAATAAAAAAAGTAAAATTATCGAAAAACCGTTTTCCCGACACCAGGGAAGAAATCTCTACAGAGCGTACAGCCACCGCCCAGCCGCAACCCACCGAACATCGTCGCCTGGCCCTACAATCCTGAAACAGATGACATGAAAATGACGAGTTTAGACAATGTGGAGCAGGAAAGTCGTGGTAGAAGATGAACCACCCCAGCATTCGATTGTCGACCCGAGAAACTACGAGAAACCATGGGTGAGAGTGAACGGTCGCTGAGGATCGAACCCGGAATCTCCCGAATGCGGACCACAGACGTTACCTCGCGGTTCTGGCGTGAGTAACTAAAAAGGACATAAAGAATGCAACAACCAACATTATAAATTACGGTTTCCTTTATTACAATAAGCATTATTTAAAAACAGAATTATTGAATACACATTAAATCTCTAGGATATGAAAGGAATTTGCACATTGCTAATGTTAAATATAGTGATAAAGTAGTAGGCATATTGCTTCTTAATTGTGAACAATGTCTGGTGTTCTTCATTTTATTGCAATGCAAGATAAATGCCCTGAAACTCTTATGCGTACATTCACATGACTTTCTCTACCCATTCTTCAACAAAATATTATTACGAAACCTTATTCTTCCATCTACTTCATGTTAAAGAGATAAACATTTTCAGAAACGGTTTTATTGCATATTTCCTCTAGGTACAATGGGAATAGGGGAGTACAGTAGTCATACGCGATACTCTAATCTTTTAAGATCTGGTGACGGATTGAAATTCCGTTGTCTTTGCATGAGCAAGAAATAAAGAAAATAAAGAAAAAATAAACACACAGCAAAAATCCAAACTAATAACCAGGAATAACTCTAAAATGTCTAATTCAAAAAAAATGCATTTGAACATAAATTGTGTACTTTAATGAGATCTACATTTTTGTGGAATAAAATTTTGTCTATCTCTTACATTTATCTTATGCAACAGTCATCCAGAATGAAGAGAACTTCAGAGGTTATCCCTAGGATATGCATTTCATTTTTCATAAAGATATCTTAAATATATCGTATTTTAATAAAAATTGTTTTACCAGTTTTGAGAAAATCAAAATTCTCGAACAATGTTCTATGTAAGGGTTAGTTTGGGGTGGAGGGACTTTCTTGAATATCTTCGTGTTATATCTTTGGAAGATAGAGAACTTAAATACTGTTCACAAACACACCACATGGACCTTTTTTCTAAATGTTTTGTTTTTTGTGTCCAGGGTCTTCAAAACATATGCTTCCGGTTAAATCTTGCTATCAGAATTTTGGGTGGAATACAATATTTCCCCTTCCGCTTTGCAGAGAAAGTAAAAAGGAGAAATTATGTTTATTATTTAAGAATGAGTTGGTAAAGAGATTTCGATAAAGTTTGAGCGAACCAGGACTGTAATTGGTTGAAAATATGATTGGCCATAATCACCCATAAATTTAAAGTTTTAAACTCGTGTAAAGGAATAGTAAATTGCTTATTATAAACCAAGTTGTATCCTAGAACTGAATTTTATTACAAAAACGCTTAGAAAACTGAAGTTCTTCATTAAAATGATGCTATCTTTTGAACTGGCTCGGCGATATACTCCAGCACCATCAAGACATCAAAGTCCGGATTCTGCAAGGTAGTCTTTGGGCCCAGTGACGACGGGTACAGAATTTTCATTGTCATTTGTGTTTTAGTACTTTATAATACTTCACAACGGATAAACGTTCTTCTGCCTTTAATCTTAACTGCAGCTTGCTATGGAATTCACTGAAAGCAGGCTAAAAGCTAATACCATTTAGGATGCGAGAGACGCATAAGACATCAGTAAATACTTACGGCAGGTAGAAAAGAGAAAACTATGTGGTAGGGGGAGGTTGACGGATATGAGTAACATAAGCGAGGTGAAGAAGAAGACGAGATGGAGGAGGAATTGGGTCAGTAGGTATATCTTCTTCCCTAGTGGCAGTGATAGTGGTTTTCTCTTCTCTGCCCCTCTCCCATGTTCTTCCTCAGGAGTGCTGGTAATGTCTGCACGGCCTGTTCATCAACATCTGCTCTCCGGCCTTGACATCGAGTGGATGTTGCTCCGCTCCTCGGGAGTCCTCTAGTAGTCCTTACAGTGAACGTGTTAAAAGTGACATTTCTGTGCTGTAACATATACTTTCAAGTGTATCAAGTGTTTAGGTAGAAGTAAATGGAGTTGACTGTGGTGATTTAGCAGGATTTTAGTGTATAGTGAAAAAGTAACACATATTTTTTTTTATTTTTCTGGCTGCCTGGACATTACTTTTAAATTATGAACTGAATGTTACGTTCTGAAAAGGATTTGAAGATTGAAAACAGACAAAATCCTCAAGGACACCATGGCTTTAAAGGTAAATGATAATTTTTTTTAATTTTGGCATGTGCATGCATTTTATAAAAACAAGTTAAGAAAAGAAGGAAAGAATATAATGTGCGTTTTCGTTGTTTCATTAACCGAATTGCAGATTTTCTTCTCTTTATTTCACATTTTCTTCGTTTTTGTTTTCCATGTTTTTTGTAGAAATTACTTACAGTTTTTAGAATAAAGTCATTTTCTACAACACATTGTTGCGTTCCTAAGTTTAAACCTTAATTCAATTTTTTATCAAACTTTTTCCAGTCTTCAAAACTCGTGATATAATATGGTTTTTTGAGCACCTTTATCAACATTCAAGAGTATTTCAGGGATTATGCACCATAAAACTAATTTACCATTTTATAAATGCTCAAATACTTCGTGGGTTTCAAAAGTTTAAAAAATTTGTATTAGAAAAAAAATAAGTGATTTTATAAACAAGATAGTTTTAGGAACATTACATTTTTACCTTCTGTAGCACCGGAAACACATGTTTTGAGGTGCCTCAAATCCAAAACGCGCGCGGGGGTATGTCTGTAGACACTATAACTAAAAACGAAATGTCAGATCAACAAGAAACTTGATATTTAAGTACTATATCTCCTAAAAATGTGGCACAAAGATTTTAAAGAGAATACTCCCACTCCAGAGCATCCTTTACATGGAACATCTATAGTTTTTTGTGTAATCAAAATGGCTTAATCAGTTTTGATTAAATTAGTATATGTTTAAAATGTTTACATAATAAATAAAATGTGTATATTGAATTTTATGGAAATAGCCCGTAAAGCCTTCCTCGTTCTAACGAACTTTGTATAATTTTTATATCTGATAAATTATAAGGTAACACTTTCTTTTGTTTCTCGTAATGTAATGCAGAGTATGGAAATTCAAAGTCAGCAATAGCGATGGGGTGTTTAAAGATTTTAGTATTGCTTTAGCCTCTGTATCACCTTTGTGCCTACAACGAAATCTTGTCAAAATTTCTTGCTTGTCAAGAATTCCGAGATGATCCGCGGGTGCTTTGCAGAGACGAGTGCAGTATTGCATCCAGATGAACACTTCCTTTAACAGTGAAGAGTGTACAGTATTAATAACATGTAACATACTAAAGTAGAGTTGTACTCTTTGTTAAGTTAAGCTATGATTGAATTTTGAGGCAACTTGGAATGGAATTATTAAACGAAAAGTATACTTTTCAAATTCATTTGTACTAATTAGGACAATGTTGTTTAATGAAGTAAGTGGCGGCTTGTAATCACATAGTTGCAATTATATTCCAAATTGCTTATTGAGACCCAGGTTTACTGGAACGTTTTTGCTCCTACTATCGTATACTTTCAACCGTTTCGGTTTGCGCTATTAATTATGATACACCCTGTATATAAGTTTATAAATCCAACATTGAAGTTTTCGAAAAATTGCAATGTTTTCTACACGTAGCAATAATTGTCACAACTTCTGTTCATAGTTATAATAAGATAAATTCGCATATTAATTGAAACTCAAAATTCGTTTGTATACATTATCATAAGGAAAATTACAAGCCCTGCTTAGAATAAAATATTAAATTAAATTTTTTCCGCTTCTCTCTTTAATATTTTGTCAGGAACTTTTGCTGAAACAATGTTCTCGCGGAGAAAAAAGTCAATAGTCATAATCATAAAACGTCTTTGCAGAGAAATTCTAAATGAAACCTCCACACTGTTGGAGAATTTTAAAATTATTGTTTAATTAAGTATCTAAGAGAAAATTTCTACCTGAAAATATGCGTATATTTAGCTTTCAATAGAGAAACGAAATAAACATTTACATTTTGAGTTTCGAAGAACACTGTAGTGGCCGTTATCATGAGAAATAATTACACTGACTTAAATAAATTACTTTTATAAATAAATTTACTCCTATTTAATTCTTTTCGCCTCTCTATTCCAAGATACCTCATGAAATGACTCTGTTAGTTCATTTATTTGTGTTTTAAACAATACATCTTCAGACACTTCGAATAAATGAAACTCCACACACAATGTAGCTATACATTCTGCAGGTTATATACTAAAGCTGCAAGCTGGTGAGTTATTATACACCCTGTACGCAAGGTTGTGCGTATGAACTATTTCATCAATATTAGCCAAGTAGAAAGCGGTGTTATTGCGTGATGCTTTTTTAAACACTTGGATTGGTTTGATTCTGAGCGTTTGTATATCTGCTTGCGTGTAGCCTCTATAATATTCATTAAATCTGATCGGTAGAAAACACGCTCTGCCTGTGAAAGCTTCAATTAACTAAAAAGTGGAAAAGGTCCTGTTTACCAGTGCATGATATCAGTTATTTATTTTATCCTAAACGTAATGATCTCCTGCGTTTACTGCACAAACTTTTTACGTCCTATTTATTAACGTTAAAAGCAACTTTATATCAGCATTTTTAAATAAGTAACAAATGCTGCTTCCGTTTTGGGCTGAACATATTGGTTTGTGAACACACTTTAAAAAGCCTATACAAATAAAATCAGAAACTCTCTGGGTATTGCATTGTTTTCTGTGGGGGAAAAACATATAGCGGCACGATTTGGCAAATGCTTTACTGTTTATCCATTAAATCGCGTTCTAGAAACAGAAACCTCTAAAAATCATTAACTTTTTAAAATAATGTGGACATAACACCCATTATTTCGGAAATAATATAGTATTCTAACTTTAGAAGCTATACACTATTGTTTACAGGAGGTGTTGGTATCGATTTATGTCCAACCTCCCTACTCAATAGATATGGAAACCTTCTGCTAAAGAAATTCGCATCGAATTTCTATGGCGTGTTAGCATTTAAATGTCGATAGTACTCAAATCATATTGAGGCAGGGTGTGAATTATATTTTTAAAATCCACAATTGCTAGGTAAGATTCTGAAATTTTTTATTAAAATACAGTAATATGCAACATTTTATTATTCTATCTTTTATACTCTTGAAAAGAATAATAATAAAAACTCCACGTACGTAAAATTTTAAAGAGCGTAATTTCGGAACTCCTTCCAAAAGTACCATTTTTTTATTTTAAAGAAATCCACTAGAGAACCAACGATTTTTAAAATGTGTTTTTCTTAATTTCTACAATAAAATGACAATATATCTGTTTAAAGAAAAAATACAAATATAAAAACTATGCATTTAATAAAAACCTAAATACATAAATTTTAAATTAAAATTTTGAAATTACTTCACAAAAATTTCGTTTAACTCAAGTAGAAATGCTTATATGTGAAACACTTAATATAAGAAAAAGGTTCTGGAAATACCGAAACAAACACATAAGACTTTAAAGCTTTTTTTATAATGTTAAAATATGTTTAAATAATTAAATGTCGGTGTTTAAATCACTATAGGTAAAAATTAGTGTGAATTATAAAAACTACATATAGTAAAAATATTACAAACTCATTTTATCCATACTCTTGACCAACTTCAACCCATGAACTGCCGTAAAACTGCTAAACCGCAACTACTGAATAACAAATGCAACTCGTTTTGTTTATCGCCAATTTCATGCTGTTAATTGCTGAATTCCTCACCAATTTTAATTTACTGAACGTAAAAAATTGACTACAAACGATTTCAAGTTATTACATAAATGCAATACCTTGTGATTATAACCTGTGTTTTCATACACTGATTTATTGTTTCCGAATCAGTAGATATTTTCAGATTTATTGTTGATTGTAATTTTATTATCACACTCAAACGAGCACAAATACGCGAATTGTTACTAAACAACCCTATATACCCGGTTATGAGTTTCCAAGCTAGACAGTTAGGATTTTGACCCGCGTTGCGAGATAAGCAATTCCACTGTTAAGCTTGAACAGATCTCTTGGGTAAAAATATTAAAAATGTCCCCAAAATATGTTTATTTAAAGCTACGCGTTTTAAATGTCCTTTGCGTCATTTCAGAAACAGTTACAAGATCATTTTTATGAATTTGTTTGCGATATCCAAGCAATTTTGTAGATTTTATTGAAAAAATACTGTGCCTGAATAACTTGAAGCTGAATTTGAAATTTATTGTATTAATATACACAGTACGAAATAGGTATTGGCCAATTATAAGCAAATAAAACAATTAAAACAAATCTACATGTTAATTTTTTCGACATTAATTCATCTAAACTATAAAATGCTCTAGTCTGACACAAGTTTGTTAAAAGTATTTGTTGCAAATTCCCTAATAAATTCAGACGGGGTATTAAACAAATCGTTTTGAAGGTATTTATGACTGTTCATTGTTTTAGCTAATCTACATTGATTTAAATTCACATCATTCCTATGTCTTGTTTCATAATTTTATAATGTGAGCGTTCTATAAATTCATGTTTGGTTTGTTTAACATATGTTATATTGTTATAAATGTAGAGTGAAAGTAACGCTATTATTTGTAACTCTTTAAACTTTCCCTACATGAATAAAGCTTTTTTGGAAAGTGCTTCAATACATCGTATTCCTTTTTTTGCCAAAGACTTTTGCTGCAGAGGAAGAATTACCCTATAGTCTGATTCTATAGTTCGTAATTGACTGGAAAAAGTCATCATATGCCACTATTAACATACAGTGTGAAACAGTTGTTTTTAAGCTTCTTAATGGATACATAACTCTTGCTAATATTTTTACATGATTATCCCAGGTGAAGCTGCTATCCACAAATAAACATAATAATTTAACATACTGTGCTTTATTTTCAGTAGCTCTATTCAGAATTTACAAAAACGTATTTTCAGTTTTACTTGAGTTAATTGTCATTCGATTGGAAAGGAACCAGTCTTTAGCAGCTTCAGAAGATTTTGACAAGGGAAGAAAAATAAGCTACACTAAGAGACACTTGAGCATAAATTGGGATGTTAAAATGTAACATACAAAAGGATCTTAAAAGCGAAAAATCTTGTGTTACACTCACATACTTTTCTACTCTTGTACAAACTATTTTTATAAACGCTTATTCTCCATCTACTTCATATTAAACGAGATAAACATTTGCAGAAACTATATTATTGCTAATTTTCTTGTAGGTGCAAGGGAATATGGTAGGATTTAAGCGATAGTCACATTTAAGTATTGGGAAATTCAAATAAATAACAAGGAATATCTCGGAAATGGTTCGCTCCATAAAAAAATGTGTGCGAAATAAATTGTGCGTGTTTTACCAGATATATCCATTTTTGCGCCGTAAAACTTTACCTACATTTTTCGTGTAGTAAAATTTTCTCTATCTCTTACGGTTTACCGCTTATGCAAAATTCATTCAGATTGAAGTCGAATTTTGGGAACATTCCGAGAGAATTCAAAATATACATTTCACTTGCCATAGAAGTATTTTAAACATATGATATTTTAATCAAAATCGTTATAGTTATCAACATTTTGGAAAAATGTTCCATGTAAAGGATAGCCTGGGGAGGGGATTTTCTTGAAAATCTTCGTGTCGCATCTTTGAAAAATATTGAACCTAAATACCAAGTTTGGTATCTATCCGACTCTTCGTTTTTGAGTTATGGTGTTCATAGACACACACACACAAATTTTTTTCTAAAAATGCTTTATTTGGATTGAATGGGCCTCAAAACATGTATTTCCCGTAAAATGTCGTTTTCGATTTTTTGAGTGGAATACAATAGTTCCATTTACTTACTATACGTAATAGAACAACTAAAAAGGAAATTATAATGGTTGTTCTGCCAGTGCCTCAAGTATATGATATAGTTGAATCATGTGTGAGGATATGTTAAAATTGCAAACAACTGTAGCCTTGATTTACTGAAAATTTTTAAATACTTAAACTCTAATCAATTTCGAAATTTGTGTTCTGTGACTTTTAGATTATCTTAAATTGATTACAGGCGGTATGTTTAAAATATAAATTATGAATGCGAGGTTCGGACAAATAAGCAACATCTGTTAATGTTATTCTTGAAAAAACTCTTTTATCACATTCTCTTACATTAATGATTTTTTTTGAGTATTTGATTTCAATTAAAATATTGCTGACGTACTGATAAAAGGTCTTAGGCTAAATTTTTTAAAATTAATTCTTGGTCGTTTCTATTAATTCCAATCTGCATGATCAGATGAACAGAAATAATTTTATTAGAATCCTAAATCAATTGGTATTATCTGTGCTCAGAATAAACTGTTATACATTTAATGTGTTATATTTATTGATAGAAAATTGTTATATAGAAGGAAAACAATAACTACTAATTTCTAGCACCACATGTGACTCGGAAAATTTTAACTCGGAGAGACAGACAGAGAATGAGAGAGAGAGAGAGAGCGAGAGATGAAGATGAAAAACTACTTTGTCTAGTATTGATTTACAGAAATTCTTTGAAATGCATATTAGAAATCTACTAGTACATATTTAAATAAAGCTTTTATTTAGGTATATGTTATTAAACCATTGCGAACATTTTTTCAATTTTATTACGATTATTGGCTTTATAATTCTGAGTAACAATAAAGTAAATTATTTGGCGAAATAACTGCAATGAATAACAATGTTTATTTAAGAAATTATGAAAAAGTTCAAAAAAAAGATACAAAGAAAAAAATTTCTGAAATAATAAATAAAATTATTCCTCATCGTAGTCCAAAGATTACTTTTTTAGTGTGTAATCCTTGATATGTACTTTCTCGTACAACGTCACGTCATCATTGCACTGACATTTAGCCAAACTCTTAAGAAAATTGAGGTATGGATTGCGTGTCCAAGATTGCTCACGAACTTTGCTTTTAAAATATTTTCATATATGATATTATAGATGGTTACCTTTATATAGAATATGATACATTGGGACACGTTTTTAATTTGAGCTTTGGCATTCATTTTTATAAGAATTTTTAGTTCAATAAAAATGTTCCGCTGAATGGAGTTTTCAACCCATTCTTCTGAAAATTTTCATGTATATTTAAAAAAGTCTAAAAATAAAGTATATCATAACTTTTTTATATACGGAGGTTTTTTTGAGCTTGCTTATTAACGTAAAAGAGAACTTTAAACATTTGGGAATTTACAATCATAGTTTTTAATTTTTTTATTTTAAATTAAAGTTAGTATAAACAAATTATGTGACATTTCTATATTTGATAAGAATGAAGCAGATATTTAAAGAAAATTTCATCGCGAGAAGCTTTGACATTAAAATTCATTGCTTAGCCTAAAAGTTAAACATTCAGGTTAATTATCTGAAAACTTTCGAAAATATAACTAACTTTCTTATGATTTGTGAGATACACTGTCCAAGACATTGGTGATACGTTGAGAGTGTATTTGATGGCAACGAGGACGAGACCTTTAATAATAATAATAATAATAATAATAATAATAATAATAATAATAATAATAATAATAATAATAATAATAATAATTCCACATTATTGCTAAAGTAATCGTAATAGAAACAGCTTGTCATTTTTAACTTTCTTCCTAAATTCACTTGTGATATTACTTAAAAGAAAGGAAACTCAAGAGTTTCTTTAGTATAAATAAAAATAAAATGTTTTAAATGGTGAATACAAAACAAAGAAATTTTGCCATGGTGTTGCAAAGTGAAAGAGCCGGTATGAAATATGAAAGCAGATATAAACAGATCTATCTTTAAATGTTTTATCATACCTTCACATGACTCTACCCAATATTGCTTATTCTCATATCTCTTCTATAGATTATTCTAAAGGAAGCTTATTTTTTGTCTATTTCATGTTAAACAGATAAACATTTGTAGAAGTTGTTGCGTTACCCATTTCGTTGTAAAACAGCAGGATACAGCCTAATGTTTAAAAAGAGGAAATTTTACCCTTTGCATGGCACCGGGGGGAAACAAATGAATGGTGACTTAGCACCTGAAATGAATGATAAAAGTATTGCAAACTTCAAACTAACAGTAAGGAATATCTCATGAATGTTAACACAAGAAAAAAATGCATTCTCTAAATACCGTTTAAGGTCCCTTTTTACTACGCGCGCCACCACAGCGGTGAATACTGGAGATACATAATAACTGTGATTTGAGAAGAAAACGGTCCAGACGTATGTTTCTTATCAGGACTATGGAAAACCTGGACAAAAATCTCAGTCAAGTCGAATACAATACAGCTACATAAAGTGTGTGTTTTAACGAGATCTACTTTTTAGTTTAGTAAGTTCTTTTCTATCTTTTATGGTTTAAAATTAAACAAAACTATACAAACTTTATTCCTAATGAACAGAACATCAAAGGATATTCAAAAATATTTCAAAATATACATTTTATTAGTTATGTACATATGCGGACAAAAGCATTCTATATGATTTTAAAAGTTCTAGTAGTGAAATTAATGGAGGTAAAATTATCACTTTAATGGACAAAAAAATGTTATTATAGTTTACTTTTTATGGCAGCTTTCAATATCTTGCATGTTATTAATTTTACAATTGTTTGAAAAATATGTATTTACAGAAATATTTTTCATGTATTAAATACAACAATATTTTATGTTAACGCCTCAAATTTTACGAATTCACAAATTTATTTCTCCGTCAGTTTAAATCATACGTTGATGAAAATATCAGCCAGTATACACAAAAAATTGCACTATTAAGTGCATATACAATAATTTTGTGAACACAATAGGTGAAAAGCTTGCAAAGTCCGTGCAGCTGTCAAAACATTAAAAACTAATAAAATTAAAGGTTTTTCAAAACTCAACAACACGTAAAACGCAATACCATTTGTTCTTTCTGTGTATTGAAGAGAGAATTTTACCCCCTTTAGTTTGGCTGCTAAAATTTTTTAAAATGAAGACGAATAATTTTGTCCGCCTCTGTATACATCTTAAACACATAGTATTTTGATCAATATCGTTAGTCATTTTGAGAAAATCGAGGATATAGACAATGTGAGGCAGTATTTTTAACACTTAAACAATTTTAGTCAAATTATATAATAAAAAAATATAATAACAGTCCGCCTTAAAGCAATATGTATATGTAACAATATATAAAAAGTGTATATTATAGTCATTGTATATGTTTATATCATGTTCAATAATGTTATGAGAATGTATTACGTAATTTAGTAATGTAGGAGCTGTGAGAATAATAGGTTAAAAGTTGCTAACAATGAGAGAACAATGAGGTAGCCTTTGAAAGTTTGAAAGTTTAATGCTACTAGTCATTATTGGAGCAACAATAATGTAAATTTTGTGAGAGTTTATTACATAGACAATCAACAACCAGAAAGAAGCTTTATTTAAATGAAGGTATTCTATTGGAGTAGGATTAGCCAATCAAAAACTAAAATATAGCAAAATTTACAAATCCCGACTTCAGTTGCTTGTAGACAGCGCTCATAACTGGATGCGTTGGTTGTAGACAGTGTTACTAACCAGACGCGAGATGTGTCCTCGAGAAATTTAATACGTATTTTGTGTGAGAAAATAGTTTACTTATTAAAAAGTGCAAGTAATTAACAAACGAATCTCACAGCTCTCTATATCAGTGAAGTGTTTTTTAAATCGTGTCAAGCATTAGTAAATGGAGTGAAGAAAAACTTAAAATCTGTATAAGCCTACATTCTTCAGTCGCACCGCTCCCTGCTAAGGCATTGATGTCTCTAACAAAAATACTGACGCAGTCGAGGCAAACATAAATATATAATATTTAAAGAAACAGTCAAATTACAAAGTTAATATTTTTTAAACATTTGGGGCAAAGGCCACCGGAAAGCGGGTACTATATGTGCGGTTGCAAGAACTTCAAGTGTTCGGCTCCCCAACAGTTGAAATATAATACATCATCTTCAAACTGACTTTCCATACGTAGCAGCAACAAACATTCTTCAAATTGGCTCCCAAAGCGTGGTGCTAAAAATTACGTAATAAATAATATAAATTCTTCAAATTGGCTCCCAACAGTTAAAAATGCAATACAACTCCTTCAATACAACCTACTTTCTCAAATGTTGGTTGTAAAGGGTAATTTGGGATGAATGAATTTTGTGTCGCATCTTTAGAAGATGCTGAGATTAAATACCAATTTATCCGATGGTTTGTTTTTGTTCACAAAACACGCACACCCACCGTTTTCTAACAACCATTCTTACAAAATCATGTTTTTTTTCTACTTCTTGTTAATTGCAATAAACTTTCATTACAAACCCTCACGTATAAGAAGGCTACAGTAGAATAAACCAATACTCAGATATTTAAAAAGCGGGTTCGTATGGGATCCTTGGAAATCCAACCTCTTTGCATGACCACGAGAAAAAATAGCGACTTACCACTTGATAAAAGTATAAGAATTTGAAAATTCAAACCAATAACAAAAATATCTAGAAATTGGTTAACGCCACAAAAAGATTTTGATATAAATTGTGTGCATTGATGAGCTCTACATTTTTTGTGTAGTAATATTTTGTCTAACCCTCAGGTTTACCAATTATATAAACGTCATTCAGAATGAACAGGATTCACATGCTTTTTGCAGAAAATTCAATATATACATTTTATTTATCATACTACAGTATATTATGCAACAAGTATATAATGGTAGTATTAAGACCGAGTATCCTTTTATCGACCACACTATAATCTAAAAACTTTAAGGTTTTAAAAAAGATCTTACCTTAATAATTGTGTGTAACTAAGTGCTGATGTGATATCAGGAACTTGAGCATGTTTGGAATAGTGCAAGAGATAGCAGTATTGTTGATTCTCCGCCGTATTTATTGATTGTTTTGCAGGTAACGTGAAAGCAACACATTAAAGCAAAGGAAATTAATTGTTAGAATATTAAAATTATTTTATTTTAAGTACATATATTTCATTGTTTATCTGGGGAATGTATCCCAAAGGGCTACTGCTAAGGTTATGTGCGATAGAGAAACTGCCCGTACCGCCAAGTAGGATCATAATGAGTCGCTGAATTATTATGGATGCCATAAGCGTTCACTTACGTCACATTAATCAGCGTATTATAGTGTGGTCGACCAAAATATTTCTTAAACATATGGTGGTTTTTGAGAGAATTAAATAATAAAAAATCTGATGCGTTACACTCACATGACTTTCTCTACTCTTGTACAAACTATTTTTACAAACGCTTATTCTCCATATGCTTCATGTTAATCTTATTGCTAATTTTCTTGTAGGTGCAAGGGGAATATGGTAGGCTTTAAGCGATAGTCAAATCTTTTAAGAGCTGGTTGCTATGTGGAGTATTCTTTGCATGTCCAGGACATAAAAAAAAAATGAATAACGAATTCCCATTTGAGAAAAAGTATAAGTATTGGAAAATTTAAGGGAACTACAAGCAATATCTCGAAAGTGGTTCAATCAACAAAAACAATGTATATGACATAAATTGTGTATTTTAACGCGATCTACATTTCTAGCGCAGTAAAAGTTCGTCTATCTCTTATGGTTTACCAGTTATGCAATAGTCGTTCACAATGAAGAATACCTTTGGAGACATTCTCAGAAAATTCAAGATATACATTTCATTTGTCATGAAAATATCTTAAACATATGATATTTTAATAAAAATCGTTAGACATTTTTGAGAAAATTAAAATTTTCGAAAAACGTTCCATGTAAAGGGTAATCTGGGGTAGGGGATTTTCTTGAAAACCTTCGTGTCGCAACTCTGGAAGATACTGAACCTAAATACCAATTTTGGTGTTTATCTAACTGTTCGTTTCTGAATTATGCTGTTCACAGATACATACACACACACAGACACACACACACACACACACGGACATGTTTCCAAAAATGCTTTTTTTGGTTTCAGGGGATCTCAAAACGCATATTTCCGGTGAAATCTCGGTATCGAATTTTTGGGTGGAATACAATACTTCCCCTACTTACTGTACGTAGTAGGGACCGTCAAAAATGCATTTTTGGTGACTCTCGGCATCGAATTTTTTGGGGAATACAATACTTCCACTACCTACCGAAGCAAGTGTTAGAGAAAGTAAAAAACAGACAGGCTGCTGGTAGTCTACTGAATATGTAAGATACATCTTACACAGCCTGCAGTTGCCTTCCAGACGAAAGCTAGATTGAGCACTTAAGAGCCGGAAGGTGTATACACCAGGCGAGCTCAGGAACGCGGCTATGGGAACATCCGCATAAAGACTTCTGTGAATCAGAAAAGAAGGACGTAAAACTTTCGCATGAGAGAGTAAGGAACGACTTAGTTGGCTGAATACCTCTAGTGACAGTGCTATCTACTAGGTGTGCCACTACAGACGGTAACGAGGTTTGGAGAGATATCTTGAAGCCTACCTAACTTGCGTTTTATTGCATATCCTTTATGTTTTATGAAGATATATGTCATGCTTCACAACTGGATACGTTTTAAAGGATAATTCAACGTGAAAGTAACGTTTTCTGCATCATTACTTTTCACATGGAGGAAAAAGGGGTTGTTCAAAGGAAGGGGGGCATCTCATGCACTGCGACCAGCACACATATATTGCATCTACCACCTCCCAAGAGGAAGAGATGAGGTGAAGGAACCACAGAAGGCTACAGACGGTAGGAAGACAGGCCACAGAGACGCGCGGAAGTTCCTAACATTTCCAAGCTCGCAGACCCGTCCCACTCCTGAAGCCGCCGAGAGAGTGATTGAACGACCCACCAATGTTTTTTCTGGTGTCCACGGGGAGTACTCTTTCCATCCGCGCCATCTGTCGGCACCGCCACACATCACGAAACCTAAAAGCACATCTGAAAGATGAGAAAGAAACGGAACGAAAGGGATATTATGGAAAGGTTATCGTTACGGAGAAGAAACCACCCCAGCATTCGCCTGCCCACCTCGAGGAAACCACGAAAAATCCATGGGTCAGAGTGGGCGATCAAACCCGGGACCTCGCGAATGCATGTCGCACACTTTACCGCGGCGCCACCTCGCTCAGTCGTTTTCACATTCTAAATAAACACACAAATAAATACATAAAAAGGAATGAATATATATATATATATATATATATTATAGGGTGGGAAAAAAATCACTGGAATTATGGACTTAAGGTTTGTTCACAATAAGAAACGACAAAGATAAAATACACATATTATAATGTGACCGTTCACAAAGAACGGCAAGCTCTCCCGGGTCCCGGCAACGAAAGAAGGCTTGGCCAAGTTTTCCGTTGTCGTTCCCTCAGACGGCGTATTAGATCGTACTGTGCATATTAGACCCTTCATTAGAAATTATTCAAGGCGCTGTCACATGAAGCAGCCGCTGGAGCGCTCTAGTCGCAAGCTGGTAAACTGAAACTGGAAGAAATTCTAGTCAATGTGCGTCTTGACCAAGGATCGTGACTCCCTCAAATCCACTGAGCGTTGTTTTTCTAGCGAAAGTGCCATCTGCAGATTGTTTATATGCAAGTCAATACTGGCTATTGCCTCAGAAACAAAAGCAAAAGTAACAAAGAACAGCAAAAACCGGGAGAAATTAACAACGATAACAAACAACTTGAAGGTACGCAATTTAATAAACAAGTGAGGCTTGAAGTAATGGATCTGCATTTAGAAAATGTTTACTCTACCGAATTTTGACGTTGGTTTACCTGTACAGCTGAGTTGGAAGCAGGTGAAACAGAGAATTCCTTCTTAAATAATTAAGCATTCGTAATCTATGATCATACTATACAATGGTTTTATTTAACAATGTTCACTTATTTGCTTAACCATTCACGCTAGCCCTACTTTCTTACACACTTCATCATATTTTAATATGAACCTGCGCATTATACTACTTTGTATGCTGCTTCAAGTAATCGTATTGTTTGAAAATGTTGCATATATTTACCTTGATACGCGTTACACCGCTCAGCAACATGTGAAAACCAAATAACTAGAGGGTCGTGTTTGCGAATGACTCGCGAGTGTCGTTTTTGTCAAACCCGGTTTAACGTGTCCTTTAAATCTTTCAATATTTCTAAGCAATTTAATCCTTTCTCTTTATGATTTATACTTTCTCTATCACTTACTTACAGGAGCATTTGATATTTTTCTTTAACCGGAATTACTCGTTTGAGGTCTACTGAACACCAAAGCAAATTTAAGAAGTAATCAGTCTGTGTCTGTGAACAAATAACTAAAAAATCTGATGTGTTACACTCACAAGACTTTCTCTACTCTTGTACAGACTGTTTTTACAAACGCTTATTCTCCATATGCTTCATGTTAATCGAGATATCGAGATGTTAATCTTATTGCTAATTTTCTTGTTGATGCAACGGGAATTAATAGGCTTTAAGCGAAAGTCAAATATTTTAAGAGCTGGTTACTATGTGTAGTATTCCATTCTCTTTGCATTACCAGGACAAAAAAATGAATAACGAATTTGAGAAAAAGTATAAGTAATGGAAAATTTAAGGGAATAACAAACAATATCTCGAAAATGGTTCACTCAACAAAAAATGTATATAACATAAATTGTGTATTTTAACGCGATCTACATTTTTTTGTGTAGTAAAATTTTGTCTATCTCTTATGGTTTACCAGTTATGCAAAAGTCGTTCACAAAGAAGAATACTTTTGAAGACATTCACAGAAAATTCGAGATATACATTTCATTTGTCATGAAAATATCTTAAACATATGATATTTTAATCAAAATCGTTAGAGCCGTTTTTGAGAAAATTAAAATTTTCGAAAAATGTTCCATGTAAAGGGTAATCTGAGGTGGGGGGATTTTCTTGAAAACCTTCGTGTCGCATCTCTGGAAGATACTGAACCTAAATACCAAGTCTGGTGTTTATCCGACTGTTCGTTTCTGAGTTATGCTGTTCACACACACAGACACACACACACACACACACGGATATGTTTCCAAAAATACTTTTTTTGGATTAAGGAGGTCTCAAAACATGTATTTCCGGTGAAATCTCGGTATCGAATTTTTGGGTGGAATACAATACTTCCCCTACTTACTATACGTGGTAGAGAAAGTAAAAATGAATAACGAATTTGAGAAAAAGTATAAGTATTGGAAAATTTAAGGGAATAACAAACAATATCTCGAAAATGGTTCACTGAACAAAAAAATGTATATAACATAAATTGTGTATTTTAACGCGATCTACATTTTTTGTGTAGTAAAATTTTGTCTATCTCTTATGGTTTACCAGTTATGCAAAAGTCGTTCACAATTAAGAATACTTTTGGAGACATTCCCAGAAAATTCGAGATATACATTTCATTTGTCATGAAAATATCTTAAACATATGATATTTTAATCAAAATCGTTAGAGCCGTTTTTGAGAAAATTAAAATTTTCGAAAAATGTTCCATGTAAAGGGTAATCTGGGGTGGGGGGATTTTCTTGAAAACCTTCGTGTCGCATCTCTGGAAGATACTGAACCTAAATACCAAGTTTGGTGTTTATCCGATTGTTCGTTTCTGAGTTATGCAGTTCACAGACAGACACACAGACACACACAGTGACATGATTCCAAAAATGCTGTTTTTGGATTCAGTGGGTCTGAAGCATGTATTTCCAGGGAAATCTCAGTATCTAATTTTTGGGTGGAATACAGTACTTCCCCCTACTTACTATACTTAGTAGAGAAAGTAAAAATGCTGTTTTTGGATTCAGTGTGTCTCAAAACATGTATTTCCGGTGAAATCTCAGTATCTAATTTTTGGGTGGAATACAGTACTTCCCCTACCTACCATACGTAGTATAGAAAGTGAAAAAGGAAAAAATTCCGTATTTAATACTTGAGTCAAACATCGTTTAACCACGCCAAGTGAAGATTTTCAAGAAAATTACCCACTCTAAGCTATCCTTGACGTGAAAATGTTTTAATTTTCTGAAAATTAGCTCTAACAATTTTGATTACATTGTGATATATTCATTATTAATGATATGAGTATACAAATTAAATTTGTATCCGAAATGTTTAGCGAATACTCTGTGAAGTCCTGTTTGTATGAATGAATTTGTTTAATTTGGAATGCCTAGGCAACGGAAAGAAATAGGTAAAAACCTATTTCAGGAAAATTGCAGGGCTCGTTAAAATTCACAACTCCTGTGAAATACATTTTCATTGTAGGGCTAACCATTTTTTAAATGCTCCATGTTGAATGTATATACTTTCCCATGTACTTCTTATGGCGGACATGCTTCAAAGTTTGCACTTCTTTCCTTTTCTTTCCGTCGAAAGAGCTCGTTACCACTATTAAACATTTGAACATTGTTTCGGCATGTTGCATGGGGCTAAGCACTTATATAGCTAGTTTAAAATAAGTTCTAGGCAAAAATCCATCGTATATATTACAAGTCAGATATAAAAATTACCTTTTATTAGGCTACTATAATACATGCCACTTAATTGACTAAAGAAAGTCGTATAAGTGTATTTGTTTTTTAGTAGTCTCCATCTCTACCTACTTAAAACAGTATAAAAACAGCCACTGCTTTTCAAATTTCTTATTATTTATCTTATTTGTCTTGTTTCTTAAGTTTTAATTAATTATTCCCGGTAGTTACAATTACAATATACTCAACTTTGTGTTTCTTTGTTTCTCCTTTAACCTGCTAATTACACTGTAAACAATTACACTCAATATTTGTGTAAGGTGTCCTTATCTTACAGACTTACTTTTCAAAAAAACGCCAGTGTTTTATTTTATTGCTATTTTAAAACCTTTTCTTATATAGCATCTTCAGCGCAAATTAAAACTTTAAAGTTTAAATTATTTAATTTTATTTCATTTCATTCAACTGGTAGGTATATGTATACTATTTTCCATTTTTATAGAAACTTCACTTCTTGAAAGATGTAATGGTTCTGCATAGGTTGATAATAACTTATAGTATGAGATATTTTTAAATTTTGCGTACATTACAAATAGAAATGCATTAAATATTAAATAATTGTGATAGGATTGTGAAAAATATTTTCCTGCAATTAATATTTGGGTGCACGTTCTTGAGCACTTTCGGGACTAGAATCCTAATTGTATTATGATTTGCTAAAGTTTGAGAAATAGAATTTAAATTTAACTTCTTGGTCATATCGTGACGACTATAGTTTCGTCGGTTACTTGAATCAGATGGTCTTAGTTGCGTGATCGCCTTCCTGTATAATTTTTTTTCTATTTGCTTTGTTAACTTTGAATTGAATACGCTATCCAGAATTCAGCTGGCAAATGAGGGAAATCATGAAATATCCTAGTCAGTTTACCCGTGAATGGGATTTGAACCAGAGACACTACTACATGAGCTAGTTAAATTGAATCTAATAAAAGAAATAGTCAGCTTTTTTCAAAAAGCTTCTAATATAAATTTTTGAAGCAATTCAGTCTCTCAAGAGAAATATGAATTTGTCACTTTCCAAAGAGATGTACTCCAAAAACTTTCAACTTTGTGTAGAACCATAATCTCAAAATCCAAATTTGACCCCCAACGATTGCATCCCACACTCTAAGGAAATGCCGGATAAAAAGGATTTTAAAAAACAAGCATCGGAAAGTGACTTTTAACAAGTGGAAACTGGAGAAGGGATGCCTAAACAAGTTGTTCTCAAGCCAATGACTTGATGATGTCTCCATGACAGTGTGCGGCCACGCAATGAAATGCATTGTCGTGAAGGAACAATACGCGAGAAAGCACTAGAAAGCATGCGATGATTTGTCCCTTGGTTTCAATTTCTAGCACTCAAGAAACAGATAACAAGACCGTATCTCCCAGTAGACGGGTCGCTGAACTACACTGAGATCTTAAAGTCCTTTCACAGTAGTGGAATATATATGGTGGTAAACCTGACTCCATGCATTCCATGGTGCTGCAATGGAGACTGATTGCAATTAATTTGGATAAAACAGTAGAAAGGGAAAACAAATAAATAATTATTCACAGACGATGTAGAGAACGTTCTCCATTCAAGGCACATATTCATACTTTTAATAGTATGAATATGTGCCTTTGTCATTGAATTAGTGTAATTCATTATTGCCAATTTCAGTTCATATATTGTTACTTTCTCTACTACGTATAGTAAGTAGGAGAAGTATTGTATTCCACCCAAAAATTCGATACCGAGATTTCACCGGAAATTTTTGGAAACATGTCCGTGTGTGTGTCTGTGTGTCTGTGAACAGCATAACTCAGAAACGAACAGTCGGATAAACATCAAACTTGGTATTTAGGTTCAGTATCTTCCAGAGATGCGACGCGAAGGTTTTCAAGAAAATCCCCCCACCCCAGATCACCCTTTACATGGAACGTTTTTGGAAATTTTAATTTTCTCAAAAACGGCTCTAACGATTTTGATTAAAATATCATATGTTTAAGATATTTTCATGAGAAATGAAATGTATATCTCGAATTTTCTGGGAATGTCTCCAAAAGTATTCTTCATTGTGAACGACTTTTGCATAACTGGTAAACCATAAGAGATAGAGAAATTTTTACTACACAAAAAATGTAGATCGCGTTAAAACACACAATTTATGTCATATACATTTTTTTGTTGAGTGAACCATTTTCGAGATATTGCTTGTTATTCCCTTAAATATTCCAATTCTTATACTTTTCTCAAAGGGGAATTTGTTATTCATTTTTTTTATCCTGGTAATGCAAAGAGAATGGAATACTCCACAGAGCAACCACCTCTTAAACGCTTAAAGCCAATTCCCCTTGCATCTACAAGAAAATTAGCAATAAGATTAACATCTCGATATCTCGATTAACATGAAGCATATAGAGAATAAGCGTTAGTAAAAATAGTTTGTACAAGAGTAGAGAAAATCATGTGAATGTAACACATCAGATTTTTTTTAATTAACTTTATACACCGTTGCCTTTATACCAACAAAATAAATAATCAGGATCTACCAGTTATTTCAGACTTCAACAGAACCAGTCTCATGAAATTTATTTATTAAATCCTAAACGGCATTTCGAAATGGTAATTTGAAATTTGGAAACTGCTCTATACATTTACCACCCTCTCTAGAAACATTTTCCACCTTAAAACACGCTCTTCAATGGAAATTATTATTAACTTAATTCAAATGAAAGCACATTTGAACACTGGTTGAGCTAGTGTGAACACTGACCATCATTTACGAATCACAACCCTTGCTATAATGGGGATCTTCAGAATGCGATTGCCTTTTCCATGACAGCCACTAAACAATAGCTTGCTACCAACTTTTTGGGAGTGTACTGTGGGGGCACTAAAATGTTGCATTGTATATGTCATCTACCCGAACATCTACAACAGTATTTCAATCTGTGTCCTAGTGACAGGTTTAGTTTTACAAATGAGCAAAGAATCAGCATACCCAAAATCGCAGGGATACAACGGCAGTGTTTTGAAACGTTAAATACTTTAGAACTGCTTCCTAAAAAAACATTTGGAGTTCTCACACACTCTCGAAAAATGCAACTAATATTATTAGTTTTTCTGGATTTTCTATGTTAGGTAGAAGAAACATTATTTCACTAAAAAATTTAATATGAGACTTCCATGGAAATAAAAGATTTGAGGTCCCCCGAATCCAAATGCAAAAGCTTTTAGAAATAAAAAACATGTGTATTTGTGTCTAAACAGATAAATCATAAACGAATAGTTAGAAACACACCAAATTTAATCACGTAGAGTTTAGAATGCAAGGTGAAGTTTTCTATTTATTTTCTCTAACACAAATAACCCCTTGCCTGATAAAAAAGGTATATTCTTAAAATGCTCTAACGAATTTTATTAAAGTATCACGTTTGTGGTATTTGTCAACCAAGTATTTAAATGTTCTGGATATTGAAGTGAGTTGTATTGTAGTTCAACTGTTGGGGGGCCGAACACGTATTAGTTGCAACTGCACGTATGATACCCGGTAGCCTTCGTCCAAAATTTAAAAACATTAACTTTGTAATTTAACTGTTTCTTTAAATATTATATATTTATGTTTGCCTCGGCTGCCTCAGTATTATTGTTAGAGACATGGATTTCTTTGCAGGGAGTAGTGCGGCTAAGAATGTAGGTTTACACAGATTATAATTTTACTTTACTCCTTTTATTAATGCTTGATACGATTTAAATAACACTTCACTGATATAGAGAGCTGTGAGATTCTTTTATTAATTACTTGCACTTTTTAACACGTAAACTATTTTTTGTCCCACACAAAATACGTACCTATGAAACTTCTCGAGGACACATCTCGCGTCCGGTTAGGAACGCTGTCTACAACTAACGCGTCCAGTTATGAGCGCTGTCTACAAGCAACTGACTTGATTTCTACCGCCTAAATTTGTAAACTTCTCTATTTCAAGACACTGATTGGCTGTTTCTAATCCAATAGAATACTTTTATTTAACTTAAGCTTTTTTCTGGTTGTTAATTGGCTATTTTATAAACTGTCTCAAAAATTACATTGTTGTTGCTCCAATAATGACTATTAGTATTGTTAAACTTTAAAATTCATTATTGCCTCAAGGTTACCTCATTGTCACCTCATTGTTAGCAACTTTTATCCTATTACTCTCACAGCTCCTACATTATGAAACTACGTAATACATTCACATAACCTTATTGAACATGTATACAATAATATAAACATATACAATGATTGTAATATACAATTTTTATACATTGTTACATACACATATTGCTTTAAGGCGGGCTGTTATTGAATTTATATTATGTTATTAGACTGAAATCATTTAAATGTTAAAAATACTGCCTCAATATGAGTTCTGTAATTCGGAGTTCTCTTCATTTTCACAGAATTTTCTATAATTTAGAAACCATAAGAGGTGGGCAAAAGGTTACGGCAGCGAAAATATAGAGCTCATTAGAATACGTGATTTATGCAAAGCAAGTTACAATAAGCAGAGAAGGTATTTTATTCGAACCAAAAACTTGATATCGAGATTTCACCACAAATATATGTTTTGAGCTCCCGTATTTAAAACATTTTGCGCGTGTGTGTATGTGAAGAGCTTAACTAAGAAATGAAACGTCGTACAAGTACCAAACTTAATAAATTCATCATCTTCCAAGAATGCTATACGAATATTTTCAAGAAAATACGCAACCTCAAACTACAATTTTCATGGAAAAATGTTCATTAGTTTTTAGTTTCTCAAAATGGCCTTAATGATTTGTTAAAATACTTATGTAGAAGATGTTTTCAAGGCTAAAATGTATACTGATTTTTCTGCAGTTTTTCTGATTGTTTATTACTTTTGTATAACTGGTAAACCATAGGAAATAGACAAATCCTTACTATACAAAAATGAAGATCACTTAAAACACATAATATACGTTTAAAATTTTGTGCATTAGCCATTTCTATTATATTATTTCTTATTGGATTAAGTTTCCAAATACTTTATAGTTCTTTGAAGTTATAAGAGGCTGTTCGTTTTTTTCTTGCTGTCGCATCAACAGCCACTCAGCTTATAGCCACTAATTTTTTTTTAAAAAAATTCAGCAACCATTCAACTAATTAATGCAACAGTTTAGAAAATAACAATGTATCTTGATAGGTATATATAGGATTTCAAATATATATATATATATATGTATATATATATATATAGGAATTCCGATTCTAAAGATTTCATTATTTATATAAAAAACGAATCATGTGTATATGGGAAATCGTAGTCTATATTTATTTACAATAAAATAATATTAATTTCCGTTTTATAATTGTATGACAACGGCAAACAGCATCAAATATTAATGAAAATACGCATACTGATAATATTGATAGAAATTCACTATGAGGAAAACTTTAAGCCTTTATTCAGGCTCTTCTGTATATAAAACAATGTTAAAAGTAAGTTCCATTATTTTTAGAATTTCATATGCTCTTTTTGAAAAGTAAGAACACACAAGAGAATAAGCATAGAAATTCCTCAAATTTTATCTCACAATGTTTTTAATTTTAAATTCGTAAATCACTCTAAGCACATCTTCAATTCTACTGTTTTCTGACGCTTTAATTTTACTTTAAAAAAATGACTCAACTAATTTAAAAACTGGTTGTCTGACACTATTTTTCTAAAAACAGGTTGTCTGACTCTATTTTTCTAAAAACGTAACGAATTTATAATTGAAAAATGTTTGAAAAGCAGAACGCAGGAAAATAAAGTGTTAATGTTATTTTAATCTCCCAAGGAAGTATCTTCTATATGTATAATCTGCGGAAATAGAATCTGTTTTTCATATTCATGCATTGAAATCATTACACATTGCATAGTGTTTTAAAAATTCTTAATTTGTTGACATGTTACAAAATATATAATGACGTAAAACTACGAGAAATAGTTTTCAAACATAACTTGGTCATACATTGAGAAACTGCACCTGCCTCCCCACTTAATTTTTAATTGGTATCCCTCTCAACATATATTTAATATGAATATGAGTATTTATTTATCAACAATTACATAGATTTCTTGTAATTGAGATTGACACACATGCTGTGACTCCCAGGTCGTCTGCATGCATTCGAGGCCTAATTTGACTCTCTCCCATCTTTTTCTCCTTTTACTCTTCTAATCAATTTTCTCCTTAATCCTCCTAAATATTCACCCATGCTCCTACTTCTTTCCCATTAGCTGTCAACATTTTTATTGCCAAATTAATATTTTCCCATTTATTCCAAATACCCTCCGTGCACTTACTTGTTTCTTTACATTGTATCAAAAAATGGAGCATACTTTTTGATTCCCCACACATAACACATACTTCCATGTTACTGTTCCTCAAACCTTTGGTATACAATACCCCTAATCTCATCCATGCAAATCCCTTTCTTCCTTGCTTGTTACAACTATCGACATACTTCTACCTTTCCCCATCTTGTACAACCTCAAAGAACTTATTCTCAAAATTGTCCATGTCTCTTGGCACTTAATATCTTCTAAACTCTTCCTTACTTTCTTCTAAAAAACCGATTGAATTATTTTCACCCCTCTGCCATACATCCTTCATACCAATCTCTTTCAAAGCTTCTTTCAATTTTTTCCCCCATTATTGTGCCCTAATGCATTTTGGTACATTTTTTATATTAATAAAACCAAACCTTACAAAATATGTTATTACTGAGTGCTATTTGTTATTTTCTCCACCTTTTATCTATATTAAGTACAGTAAATATTGTATTTCGCCAAAAAATTCAATATTGAGATTTCACCGGAAATGCATGCTTTGAGATCCCTGAATCCAATGTGTGAGTCTGTCTTGTCTGTGAAGTGCATAACTCAAAAACGAAAATTCGGATAGATCAAGCTTTGTATTTAAGTTTGGCATCTTCAAATACCACGAAGATTTAAAACAAAATCCCACCACAAACTACTCTTTACATTGAGAAGTTTTTGTTATTTTTTAATTTCTCATATGTTTAAGATATTTGCACATTAATCAAAGGATATTCGTATATACATTTTAAGTACTTTTCATGCAACTTATGTCAAATGAATTTTGTAGCGCCATTTCTGAGATATTCGTTTCTATTAGTTTGATTTTTCCAATATTTTTACACTTTCCAAGGTCTAAGGCAGCATTATTTTGCTTCTCGCGATATCATGCAAGGAGTATAATCTGAAAGCCAACATATAGCGATAGGCTTTTTACAGATTTGACTATCGCTTCAGCCTAATCTCGTATCCTTTTACTTGCAACAAAATATGTAATGGAACCATTTCTACAAAAGTTTTAGCTCGATTAACAAGAAGTAGATAGGATAATAAGCTTTCGCGGGAATAGTTTATAGAAAATATGTAAAAAGAAGCGATAGTGGGTAGAGAATGTCATATAATGCAGCATCGGATATTTTAAATTGAATTGTTATATTTTTCAAGCTTTTGTGAGACTCATTAAGGACACTTGGTGAAATTGCAATTACGCTTTTTCACAATCGAAAGAAAACCAGTTTTCTCCAGAATTGCTCCATCTGCAGGAATGAACTTTTTACTGCTTATTAAAGAAGCTTTATTGAGTATATTGGTATCGAGATTTTATAGCTATTTTTAGATATTTCAATTATAAAAATATTTAAATATCTTAAAATAATTTGTACAAAAAATTAACTTTCATTTATAGGTACACTTTTCTCTGAAAATAAAGATCAGAAATTTGCCAATTTTTAATTATGATCCAATTTTTTTATAATGTCCATCTGAGGAATTAATATAATTTTAAAAAGATAGTCACAAGAAAATCACAATTCGTTGAGTCTATTTAATTTAGAATCAAAATCTTTAACCTACTAAGTGTAGCTAAACATTCTATACCATCAAAAATAAACTTCAAACAAGCAAACTGTACATGGAGTTTAAAAATAAAACTTTCTGGAAATCACAAAAAAAAACAAGGTGAGCATATTGTTATATACCAATATACTTTAACATGTCTGTATTTAGGATTTCAAGAGCCCTCTAATGGTCCAAATAGCAAAAAAATTATATATGTATGTTCCTTATACCATTTATAATCAATTACAACAAAAAATCCATTTTTGAGCCCAAACCTCTACCAAGGGTCCTTAAAGGATATCTCTAAGGACACCCGGGACTACTAAAATGACATTACATTCAACATTGATTTGATACAATAATAAATGTAACTTCAGTTGGCTTTCCTGTCTCTTTAAAATGCTTCCGTTTGTTAAATATTCTTTGCACTCCTTGCGAAAGAATTTTGCTTTTACACGTTCCACGAATAAAACGTATGATAGCAGGTGACTCTTAATTGCATATCAGAATGCTGTTCCGATGCTTGCACGCATTCGGATGTTGAGCCTAAGCACGTGTTCCTCACTGTGGGCTGATAAGAGCAATTAATGTAAAGTGCAAGCATCACACATTAAACGGGTACCTAATCAACTCCATAACGTTATTAGCTGCCATTTTAATTAATGTAAAGTGGGGAGCGTTGTAGCCAACAATAAACCAATAAATTACCGAAGCCTCCACCGGCACGGGTGCCTGAGGCAGCATGTGTGATGAACCTCTGCACGGAAATGATACCAAGTCCCACTTAGGAAAGAGGACACCTGCTACAGAGCGAGAAAGTTTTCTAAAGTCCGTTTTAAGTACATCGTAATCATATGCCCTGTACTTGCGGTTGTCTTGCTTTCTTTAATGTCTCTATGTGAAGTTGGTTGTTGCTTCACGTATGGAAAGCCGATTTGAAGTAGGAGTTGTATTGTAGTTCTTATGTTGGGGAGCCGAACTTGAAGTAGTTGCAACCGCACGTATGGTAAAAAGTTTCCGGTAGCCTTCGCCCTAAATGTACTTTCCGGTGGCCTTTGCCCCAAATGTTTAAAAAATATTAACTTTGTAATTTTGACTGTTTTTTTGTTTGCCTCGGCTGCGTCAGTATTTATATTTTTTTAGAGACATGAATGTCTTAGCAGGGAGTGGTGCGACTGAAGAATGTAGGCTTACACAGATTATAATTTTACTTCACTCCTTTTATTAATGATTGACACGATTTAAATAATATTCACTGATATAGAGAGAGCTGTGAAATTTTTTATTAATTACTTGCACTTCTTAACACGTAAACTATTTTTCGTCTCACACTGAATACGTATTAAATTTTTCGAGGACGCATCTCGCGTCCGGTTAGGAACACTGTCTACAACCAACTGACTTCTGAATTTGTAAATTTTGCTATATTTCAGTTTCTGATTGGCTAATCCTACTCCAATAGAATACCTTCATTTAACTAAATAATGACTAGAAGCATTGTTAAACTTTCTTACTCATTATTGCCTCAAGGTTACCTCATTGTTAGCAATTTTAACCTATTATTCTCACAGCTCCTACATTATTAAATTACGTAATACATTCACATAACATTATTACACATGTATACAATAATATAAACATATACAATGACTAATATACACTTTTTATATCTTGTTACATACACATATTGCTTTAAGGCGGGCTGTTATTGAATTTATATATTATATAATTAGACTGAAATTATTTAATTGTTAAAAATACTGCCTCATATGGAAGTCTTTTGCATGTGAGCGTAAAGCTTTTGAGGAAAGCAGAGAAAGAATTCGGCAGTCATTTATGACTGCTTTCTTGCAGACTGCAGGGTTTGGTTTTAAATCTTGGCAGCGGCAGGTATGTTAGAATTGTTCCATTGGTGGAGCAAGTCGCTTTTGTTTCACATTTTATCACGCACTAGCTGATTTACCCGACGTTGCACCAGTAGCTTTTTAAACTCATAGGAGGATATAATTAATTTCATTTACCTCCCTCTTTCTTCAGGAAACTACAAGACATTTAAACAAAGGGTTAATTAAAATTCTCAGGACATTATAGGGAACAAGATAAGCATACGGAGAAAACACTATGCAAAAGCACAAATCCAGTTTAAAACTATTATTTCCCATGAATGCAGCCGAGTGACTTCCGCGTTGACACACTTGAACTGCCTGTTTATAGAGAGGAAACACAAGAAAGACGAAAAAAGGTCAACATTAAAGCTCAAAGGAGAAGCGCAAGAAGAAAAAATTAGAAACCATAATATTTATAATAAATGAATATCAGAACATTCAAGTATGATTGCAGAATATGTGGATATTAACTTCGATTTATTTATTGCTTTTATGTTAGCAATGTTTCAGTACCATAGAGACTTTTATAGGCAATGCGATTATGCTAATCCTTTTGTTATTTTATATCAATATACAGTGCCTTCGATTTATGCCAAGGCCGTGGGTTGCGCGAATGCATGCTCCGCACAGTCCTACACTTCGGAGTTTTCCCTTCCGTAATTCCCGCATTACTTACTCACGAGTGTTAGTAACGTAAGTTTAATGAGTACTAACCTTGTTATAAGTGTTGTTGAAAGTGGTGTCCATCTGCGCGAAGACATTCTTGACATCGTCGGATGAAATTACCATTCACACGCATAAGTTCTTCTTGCGTAATGTTAATACTTTTTGCTTTTTTATTGTCCTTAAGTTCATCTATGGTTTGAGGATTGTTCCTTTAAACTTTGTTTTAGCGTTTAGCAGTCCGGTTGTTCTAAATTTATTGACCAAACATCTCACAGTGGCTCTATCCGGAACAGGAAATTTCTGTTGAAATTTTCTACACACCTATATACATGATTCAGTTTTCACGTACATATCCTGCGTAACAATACGCTGTTCAAGCGTAAATTTGTTGGGAGGCATTTCCGTGGACGAATTAAGGAAATCACACACACAACACAGGTATTGTCGAAACACTTCACAACACGAAGACTGAGCAACGACTGAGACAGCTCACAGCTGATTATCCTACTCTTGACACGTCATGCGCCGCTGCTACGCAGGGGCATAATACCAAGGTCACTCGGCCGATACGCATATAAGGCGGTTTTGGCCTTGGCATATCATATGAAGATAAAAGAAGAATTTATATTTTGTCTGATTTGATGCTGTTGCTGTTATCACAGTGAAATATAATACGTTCAAACCTTGTTAATTTTTCAACCAAGCGATTGTAGCGTTTTTACACTTACGCAGGTATATATTCATATATGGCATTCTGTTATAATTGTTTATTTGGCTGCGTTATTTCTCCGCACTCAATATAAGAGAAGAGATTAACGCGCTGTTCCTTTGTTATTTTGTGAGGCCATGAAAACCTAAGTAATTATTATTCTAATGTTGGCAGTATCGATCTATTATGATTATCGCTAAGAAAGATAAAGATCATCTTGCGAGCTTTTGTAGCCATCACACAGAATTAAATAATTAATCGTGTGAAATAGGGCGGGAATTAGAATTCTAAGCTAGACAGTGATTTTCGCCTTATGCCAAAAGTTGCCTGTGTCAAGTTTGGTCGAAATCGGTGCAATGCTGTAGAAGCCTATAAGGGACATACACACATATACAGGGTGGACCATTTAAGTTGAGATTGTACAATATCTCCAAAACTAAGCGTAGTGGAAAAAAACGTCTTGAATAAACGTTGCTTGATATTATGGGGGAAGGTAAATGCCATTAGTCGTGTTTTATTTGGAGGACGTTGTGATGGTCATTTTAGGGTCTATTTATAAAGACCCTAATTGTAGGTTCCCATTTTAAAAAAATTAAATTGGGACTAAAATGACCATCATAACGTCCTACAAACAAAACACGACTAATGGAATTTACTTTCCATAATATGAAGCAACTCTTATTAAAGACATTTCTTTCTACAACGGTTAGATTTGGAGATATCGTACAATCTTAACTTAAATGGTCCAACCTGTATACACATTGTCACTGACTTTTGTATATTAAGATGAGTACTTAAGTCGATCTAAACAATTCTAAAGTAAGTAAATTTTAATTCAGAGACAAAATTGATTAGCAAATGCCAAAAGTTACAAAATGGTATACATAAGAATATCCATATGATCAACAAACTCACAGAATAAGTATAACAGATTATGCAATCTGTTCTTAATTAAGTCTGTCAATTGATTATAGCCAAGTGTCTTCTTGACTTAGGCAACGTATATAATTAGTGACATGTAATTAAAGTTATTCTGGGTGATTTTGAAGTTACAAAAGTCAGATCTACATCCATTGCAGTTTCTCGTGTTATAACTATGGAAATCAGAATGAAGTTTAAACTTGTCATGATACAGCTCGACAAAACATTGCAAGACATAAAGTGAAAAAAATCTGATGTGTTACATTCACAGGACTCTCTACCCTTTATCGCTTATTAGTGTGTATGCAAATTATTCTTATTAAAGTTTATTTTTCTATCTACTTCATTTCAATCAGATAAACCTTTCCAGAAATAGCTGCATTACTTATTTCCTTATAGATGGAATAGCGATAGTCAAATGTTTTAGAACTAGACCCTATGCGCTGACCTTAAAATTCCATACTCTTTCCTTGCAATCTCGAGAAACAACTGGTAGTCGATAGGACTTTAAAAGAATGACTATTATTGAACATTTCGAACGATTAATAGCGGATATCTTGGAAATGGTGGCACTACAAAAGTTATTTGAAATTTATTTAAAGAACTCTACACTTTTATGTATATGTTTTCGTCTATCGTTCAACATTTACAGTTATGCAAGATTATATCAATTTCCTTCTGAATTAACAGAACTTTACAAGCTGTTCTCACAAAATTCTAGATATACATTTTATTTGTAATGTAAACATCTTTAATATTTTTATTTTAATCCAAAGCGGTAGAGTCATTTTTAGAAAATGAGGCAGTATTTTATATCACAACACTGTGAATGCCAGAGTGCTTGTAGTGAAAATTAATATTATTTAATGTACAGGATTTTAGATGTTTGTTAGCCATAAGTATTGTTAGGAAATAAGTTTACACGGCCTCATTCAAACTGACAATAGAAGTGGGTAACAATAAACCGAAGGGGTGAGTTGTTTATCACTAAGAAGAGACAAACAAACGACGTCAGGGTAGCGTGCCTTTTTTTAGACATGGAGGGAATATCTTCCTTAGAGTATCTATGTTAGTAATCGTAATTGGCTGACAAAACTGACGCTAATGTTGGCGCGATTTGGTAACCAGTAGCAGCTCTATTATAATATTTAGGAAATTCGGGGTGAAGGAGTATATATTCTCGAGCCATAAGCAAGTATCGCGCAGTTCTGAAGAATCTCTCGTGAGGTGCACGTCATACAGTTTGAAAGAATCTCTCGCGAGGTACACGTCGTAAAGTTAGTTACAATATGTGAAGTACGCGGCAACTAATACGACAGTAATTACATTCGGAAATATAACAGTTTCAGTCAGGCGTGTATAAAGATTAAATATGTGAATTATTAATTAAGTGTGACGGCAATAAAAGTGTAGAAACAAGCTATTTTATCATTGTTACCTTTTAGCAACAACTCCTTTCCGTTTACACGCCTTGCTCAGAGATACTTGCTCGACTGAGTAATAATAGCTATTCGGAGGACAAAGAACCCAAAATTCAAAATAATAAAACAATAACAGGCGTCCAGCAAATAAGATAACACGAACCAGAGAACTGCGACAAAAATCAAACATTTTGAAAAATGTGCCATGTAAAGGGTAGTTGGGATGTGGCATTTTCTTTAAAGTCTTTGAGTCGCATCTTTGGAATGTATTGAACCTAAATACCAAATTTAATATTTATCCTACTTTTCGAGTTATGTTGTTCAAAACCACACACGCGAAGAATCACGAACCTATTCTAAAAATGCTTTTTTTTTATTTCAAGGGCCCCCAAAACATATATTTTCTGTAAAATCTCGACAAGAATTTTGTGTGGAATACAATACTTCCTGTACTTACAACACGTAGTGGAGAAAATAAAAATACTATTGTGGGTTCAATGTAGGGTATAATCTGTATGGGTATAAATAGTTTATAAAACAAAGAAAATTACAAGAAGCATTTGGTTACATATACCGATTTATAGAACAGCTATGAGCATAAACGTATTGACTGTTACACATAATTTTTACTTCCTCTACTACGTAGAGTAAGTAGGGGAACTATTGTATTCCACCCAAAAATTCGATACCGAGATTTCACAGGAAATATGTTTAGAGGCCCCCTGAATCCAAAAAAAAACCTTTTTAGAAACATGTCCGTGTGTGTGTGTGTGTCTGTGAACAGCATAACCCAGAAACGAACAGTCGGATAAACACCAAACTTAGTATTTAGGTTCAGTATCTTCCAGAGATGTGACACGAAGGTTTTCAAGAAAGTCCCCCCAACCAAGATTACCCTTTACGTGGAACATTTTTCGAAAATTTTAATTTTCTTAAAAATGGCTCTAACGATTTTGATTAAAATATCATATGTTTAAGATATTTTCATGACAAATAAAATGTATATCTTGAATTTTCTAGGTATGTCTCCAAAAGTATTGTTCATTGTGAACTGGTAAAGCATAAGAGATAGACGAAATGTTACTACACAGAAATGCGGATCGCATTAAAATACACAATTTATGTCATATACATTTTTGTTGTTGAGTGAACCATTTTCGAGATATTGCTTGTTATTCCCTTAAATTTTTCAATGCTTTTTTTCTCAAACGGGAATTCGTTATTCATTTTTTTGTCTTGGATATGCAACGAGTATTAATCTGTGGCAAAGGGAATGGTGCTGCACCTAGCAACCAGCTATTACGAGATATGTCTATGCTTAAAGGCTACTGTATTTCTATATCGCCCTTGCAAATACCAAACAAGGGGAACGTAGTACGCCTTAAGCGATAGTCAAATATTTTAAGAACTGGTCGCTATGTGTAAAATGTAATTCCCTTTGCATGTCAAAAGATCGTTTCTGCAAATGTTTATCTCGATTAATATGAAATAGTTGGAGAATAAGAGTTTTTAAAAATAGTTTGTACAGAGTAGAGAAAGTCATGTGAGTGTAACACATCAGCTTTTTTTATTAAGGATTGTGTTATTATTTTCGAAACACCAGAAGCAAAGGTCAGCAGCTAATATATGTTACAGAAGAGATTTGGTTTCTCTGCTCAAGAGAGTATTCGTATGTTTATTTGCTGTGTCCAGACTTCAGAAAAATCTTCAACAGTAGTGGCAGCGCTTGCCTTTAGAAGTCCGATAACGGACAGAATCGTACTATAAAGGTAATGAGCTCGGTTTTACTTGAAAGAATCTCTTGTGGAGCACATTTCAAAAGAATTCCAGTTTACGATTACCATGTTCTCTACACGCTAAGCGATAAAGGTCCCGACTTCCATTAGGTTGGGTTTTTTTTCCTGCGATCTAATGGGGAAAAACTCTCTACTTGCATGCAAGGCATCTCTAAAAGGAAGAAACGACAAAAAAGGCTCTTGAGTCATATCTACGGGGACTATGTTTTCAGGAAAGCGCTTAAAATTCATTGTCAAATAAAAATAAATAAATGAAAGCGGGTTTCAAGAGCTCTTGTGTAAGCTGAACCTTAGCTTTTATTGCGTTTCGTGCCATTATAACTTGAGTGCAATGTAACTACAGCACGGCGAAGATTATTCTGTGTAATATGGGAGAAATATCTATAAAGTCTAGATATGGAGGGAGGGAGTTAAACATTCATGCACGGTGGGTGTTGGAGACAAAAGACTATCGTGTTTAAAATTCCTTAAGTGCAAGTAGAAGAGCATATGGGGCATAGTCATAACTATATCTCCTATTTACTCAGATTTTGTATGGAGAATGCTATCCTGGAAATATTTCAACAGTTTACATTTGATTGCCTACAACCCAAGAGCATTATTTAGCTGCAAAACTACGGATATTAAGTTTTTTTTAAAAAACATTTACTACATTTAAAGTTTTTTGGGGTTACTGAAACCAGAACTGAATTCAGTCTTTCTTCACTTATCATTTTTCTTTAACATTCATTGAGCTGACAACATGAATGCAGCAGTATTGGATTTCGTTTAAAAATGTAATGAAATAAAACATTATTGGGTAAATATTACGTTGTAGGGGGTGCCTTTGGAAAACTTTCCAGCTGATTATTTTGAAAGCAATATATTTAAAAAATCTGATGTGATACATTCAAATGACTTTCTCTATCTTCTATCGTTTATTAGTGAGCATACAAACTATTCTTACTAAAGCTTATTTTTATATGTACTACGTTTTAACTCAAATAAACCTTTGTAGAAATAGATACATTACACATTTCGTTACATAGGTCTTTCAATAAGAGTGTCCTATCTTTGAACTTAAATAGAACACGTTCTATAAATGATAGAGGTTTATTTCTTTTTTATTTTGGATCATAATTAATGTCATTATGTGTGGAAGAGAACATCAGTTAAGTGACCGCCACGACTTCGTTTGGTTGCGAGTATACGGTTGACCCAATTTTCAATGACAGAAGAACGTAAATTAGGTCCAACTTCACGAATAACACGCGTGATGTTATTCATAAGATCATTTACTGTTTCTGGCTTGTTGACATAATCTCGAAATTTAACATAACCCCACAAGAAGTAATCCAACGGCGTTAAATCACATGACCTCGGAGGCCAGTTAACATCACCACCACGGGAAATGATGAAACTCCGAACTTCTCCTTCAAAAGATCGATTGTTTCGAGACCAGTATAACATGTGGCACCATCTTGCTGGAACCAGATGTTTCTGAGATCCATATCATCCAATTGAGGCCAAAAATAGCCCCTTATAAAAGCCGGTATCTTTCTCTATTGGAAGTTAGAGCTTCTACATCTTCATCTTGGAAAAAATATGGACCAATGATTCCACCATACCAAAATCCATACCACACAGTAATCTTTTGGGGATGAAGTGGTCGTTCTTGAATCTGCATTGGATTGTGATAGCTCCAAAAGCGGCAATTTTGTTTGTTAATACAACCATACATCCAAAAATGGGCTTCATTGCTGAAGATGATTTTTCGACAAAAATCCGGGTCAGCTTCCAAGTGCTCCATAGCCCAGTCAGCGAATACACGGCGCAATCTATGGTCGTTGGGCTTTAGTTCTTGAGTTAACACCATTTTGTAATCGTGAAACTTCAAGTCCAGATGCAGAATTCGTCAAGCTGTGGTCGGCGAAAGCCCCAATTCTTGTGCTCGACGAGCAATTGATTTGTTTCTGTTCTCGCATACACTCTCACGAACGGCGCCTATGTTTTCGTTGGAACGCTTACGTCGATTACGTACAGGCGATCTTTGATCGCTGACAGAACCACTTCTTTCAAATTTATCGATCAAACGCCGAATCGTTCTCTCGCAGGGACGATTATGCACACTGTAAACTTCACGCAATACACGGAAGGTTTGGCGAACAGCTGATCCATTTTGATAATAAATTTTCAAAATTTCTACGCGTTGCTGAATGCTGTAACGTTCCATGGATATTTGTCAATAACAACTGTAACCACATGAAAAAATGACTGCTGTAACTCAATAACAACGGCAGCTATCACATGTTAAAGATAGGACACTCTTGTTGAAAGACCCTTTAGATACAAAGGAAACAGCGATAGTCAAATATTTAAGGACTGGACCCCATACGCTAACCTTAAAATTCCATGCTGTTTCCATGCAATCACGAGGAACAACTGAATGTTGAAAGGGCTTTAAAGAAATTAACAATCCGAACCATTAATAACGGACATCTCAGAAATGCCACAAAAAGTTATACCAAATAAATAGTGTGTTTTAAGGAGATCTACATTTTTTGTGTAATGCGTTTTCGTCTATCGCTTAACTTTTACCAGTTATACAAGGTTATACAAAATTCCTTCCGAATGAACAGGACTTCAAAGTCTATTCCCAGAAAATCCAAGATGTACATTTTATTTATCATGTAACTATCTTTAATATATGGTATTTTAATCAAAATCGTTAGGACCATTTTTATAAAATACAAATTTTCGAAAAATGTTCCATGTAAAGGATAGTCCGGTGTAGGGATATTTTGCTGAAAATCTTTGTGTCGCATCTTGGAAGGTATTGAACCCAAATACCAAGCTTGGTATTTCTTCTACTTTTCGTTTTTTAGTTATGCTGTTCACAGACAAACAGAGAGGCACATACGGACCTTTTTCTAAAAATGCTTTTTTTTTTATTCAGGAGGCCTCAAAACATGTAATTCCGGTGAAATCTCTACATGATTTTTGGATGGAGTACAGTACTTTCCCTGCTTACTATACATAGTAGTATAGATAGTAAAAATTGAACCGAGCATGAAATTACCTTGATAATACGCACTAAATAAAACATAGCTAATAGCATAATTTTCCTCATCAAATGAAGAATCATTCACTATAAATTTTCTTGTAAGCGTGTTCTTTTCAAAATAATCACCCGGAGAGCTAAATATACATAGTTTTCCTATATAAACTTCGCAATCTTAATAATTATTTATGTAATTTAATTGAAGCAAAAATCATGTCAATTTAGATATTGAGGGGAAGCTTAAAACTAGTGTTAACTATATTTTAGGTTTAGTCCATAGTCAACTCTTCCTTAAAATTTTAAGCGACAACCCTGTATATTGATGCTTATTTTTGAAAGAACATTGATTTTTTAGTTCATCTTGGCACCGTCTTTGACAAATTCTGCTACAGAGCCTTTCTGGATATTAAAAAATCTGATGTATTACACTCACATGAGTTTCTGTACTCTTGTACAAACTATTTTTACAAACGATTATTCTCCGTATGCTTCATGTTAATCGAGATATCTAGATGTTAATCTCATTGCTAATTTTCTTGTAGGTTCAAGGGAAATTCGTAGGCTTTAAGCGATAGTCAAATATTTTAAGAGCTGGTTGCTATGTGGAGAATTCCATTCTCTTGAGATTACCAGGACAAAAAATGAATAACGAATTTCCATTTGAGAAAAAGTATAAGTATTGGAAAATTTAAGGGAATAACAAGCAATATCTCGAAAATGGTTCACTCAACAAAAACAATGTCTATGACATAAATTGTGTATCTTAAACATATGATATTTTAATCAAAATCGTTAGTCATTTTTGAGAAAATTCAAATTTTCGAAAAATCTTCCATGTAAAGCGTAATCTGGGGTGGGGGGATTTTCTTGAAAACCTTCGCGTCGCATCTCTGGAAGATACTGAACCTAAATACCAAGTTTGGTTTTATCCGACTGTTGGTTTCTGAGTTATGCTGTTCACAGACACACACACACTTACACACACACACACACACATACACACACGGACATGTTTCCAAAAAAGCTTTTTTTTGATTCAGGGGGTCTCAAAACATGTATTTCCGGTGAAATCTCGGTATCGAATTTTTGGGTGGAATACAACACTTCCCTTACTCTACGTAGTAGAGAAAGTAAAAAAGATGCTTTTGGCCGTAACCTCACGATTTGTTAATATTTTCTATGGGTATCAGGTAAGGTTTAGTAAAGCATCAAGTTTCGACGCCGACCGAGAGGGCCTATGATGCTAAAGCTTTGAGATTTTCCAGCAGTTGTTACATTACGGTGGTAATGGCATGCGAATCCAGTCACAACATTAATACACACACCGTGTTCTTTACACATGCGATGTATGTGATACATCGAACGTGCATGCCAAAGTTAAAAATCCGGTAGTTGCTTTTGTATTCAAATCATACAAACATACCCCTCCCTGTTCATCAACAAGCACAATCAACATTAGAATGCACGTAATACCTCCTAGCACTGTGTAAGAACATTAGAAATGTTTTCCACTACAACAAAACAACTTTCGGGGAATTTTCTATGCTAAGTTGTACATTAGGACAGAGCGGCAACGTCTGGGGCTTGCATACAGGAGTTCCCGGGTTCAAATCCACGTAGCCGATCCGAGCGAAGGTTTTTTCGCTAGGTAAATTTTCCTATGATCACTTTCATCATTACATTTAATTTATTTCTTCTTCACCACTTGGCCAATCACCCATTCTGGATATGTTATATGTGCATAAGTCTACAAAGAGGAAGATAATCCTTTGAAGAAGAAGATAAGTTATAGATGTCGTTAAACTAATGCAAGCACTCCCAATGACGGATTTAAAACAAATGTCTAGGTACGTTTCAAACCGTGTAATGTCCACTAATGCACAACATTAAGATTTGAATGCTGTGCTTTACTTCTCCACAAGTCGACCAGTTATGGTTAGAATTGATAAAGTTTCGTTAGTGCTTCGAGAATGTTCAACTGGAAAATATGCTGAAGATAGTCCGTTGGATGCTTCTCGTTCCCCGCTAGGTATACACGGGGTATACTGCGCATGCGCAGTACTTGGTGACTGACTTCCAACGTAGCAGTTGTAAACATGAATTGGTAGCAAGCAGGTCAATGCCCGTCTCTTTTTGACCGAAGACGGTCGGGATGAGATCTAGGTGTGTATACAGGTTAGTAATTATTTAATATACGATATATATCTAGTTTCTTTAACCTGTTTAATCTGCTGTTCCTGTCAATGGTGTAGATACAGCAAAACAGTATAAACGTCCCGTGATGTGCAAGCTTAACAATAAAATAATGTCGTTTTTATTCAGTACTGATTGTATTAATCGGCAAATCATACCTGGTGCACTCGCTTGGTACCTCTGGCATCCGCGTCATGTGGGCATCTCAGGGAACGGGTCTGCCGACTCCACTGCCAAATCGGCAACTTTATCGCCCAGAATTTTTACCTCTGTTGTTCCCTCTACTGATTTCTGTTATTTTACGGCACTGCATCCTCTCGCTTTGGCGCGATGAATGGACGGCCTTCCGGGGGAACAAGTTGCAGGAGGTTAAACCTCTCCCGGTTGTCTGGGCCACCTCTTCTCGTACTTCTCATCGGGAAGAGGTCATTTTAACACGACTTCGAATCGGACATTGTGTTTTTAGTCATAGACACTTGCTTAGTGGTGACCCCGCACCACTCTGTGAGCGGTGTGATGCGCCCTTGACGGTGCGTCACATTTTAACAGAATATCAGGTTTTACCTCAATTGCGCGTTCGTGTGTGTCTGCCTGTTGGTTTAGCCAACGTTTTGGCGGACGACGCGCATACGGAAGAATGTCTTTTAGTTTTATCACTGAAATTGGTTTTAGCCGACGCATTTGATGCGCTGAGCGTCTTTTAGTTTTGTGACTTTATACTGTGTGTTTTTAATGGGGACTCTTCTCCCCGGCAGAGATATGGCGCTCTTGTTCCTTGCGTTCTACAGTTCCTGACACGTCGTTTTACTCTTGTGTTGTTTTATTTACCATGTTTTTGTGGTGGTTTTTAAATTCGATTGTTTGTTTTATAGTGTTTTCGTCTATGCGGTTTTTTACCCATATTTTATTTTTGGACTTTAAATTTTATACTTTGTAAGGGCGCTGATGACCATAGCTGTTTAGTGCTCTTAAACCGCATATCTCTCTCTCTCTCTCTCTCTCTCTCTCTCTCTCTCTATTAATCGGCAAAACAAACGAGCCTATCGGAAACGATGTGTAACACTGATAATGTTTACTACTACCGCACTTCCAAGAATAGTGAAACTTCAGTGTTATATCTACCTTTACACCTGATCGGTTTGTCTTGTATTATTCTGTGTTATCAAACTAATTCTGAAATAATGCAAAAAACTCAATTTAACATTACGTATTTATCGTAAAATATTTATGACTCTTCGAAGTATTGTAAGAAAAAACATTTTTGGGTAATTGATACATAGAATGATAATGTCAGAATTGTTTCCTGTGAAACGTAATCTTGACTACGCAACAATTAAACTTGAAAGGGATTTATTTATATTACAACTTGTAGCAAAATTTGACTAATACGAGGGTCATCCAGGAAGTAAGTTTCCCTATTTTGTAAAAAAAACATTACACCCAATTGATCATGTTGAATTAATTTTATTTGTATTGTACAATCCTTCTGTTACTTTTCTACATAGTCAACATGTTTTTTCAAGCATTTTTGGGGACGTGACAAGTTTTTCCAAGCCAGTGTTGTACCAGGTCGGGTCCTGTGCTCGCAACCAGTTGTTCACTGATTTGACTTCATCGGTGTTAAAAGTGCTTACCTTTGAGTTGGAGGAACATGTGAAAATTACTTGGGGCAAGCTCCGGTAAATACGGAGGATACGAGAAAACTTCCAAGTTGAATCTTGACCCAGGCGGAGCTCAGAAGATTCAATTGGAAGGTTTTCTCGCATCCTCCATATTCACCAGATCTTTTCTCAAGTGATTTTCACACGTTCCCTAGACTCAAAGGTCATCATGGAGTTAAGCACTTTAACCCGTGACGAAGATGAATCAGAAGTGAACTAGAAGCTGGGTCCTGCGTTCGTAACTAACTGTTCACTTCTGTTGATCTTCGTTACTGTGTTAAAGTACTTAACTCTATGATGACCTTTGAGTCAGGGGAACATATGAAAATCACTTGGGAAAAGATCTGGTGAATATGGAGGATGCAAGAAAACTTCCCAGTTGAATCTTCTGAGCTCCGCCTGGGTCAAGATTCAACTTGGAAGTTTTCTCATATCCTCCGTATTCACCGGAGCTTGCCCCAAGTGATTTTCACATGTTCCTCCAACTCAAAGGTAAGCACTTTTAACACCGATAATGAAGTGAAATCAGTGAACAGCTGGTTGCAGCACAGGACACGCGACCTGGCACAACACTGGCTTGGAAAAACACGTTGACTATGTAGAAAAGTAACAGAAGAATTGTACAATATAAATAAAATTAATTCAAAATGATCACTTGTGTGTAATGTTTTTTATAAAATAGGGAAACTTACTTATTAGACGCCCCTTGTATATACATTACATGTTTTTCTTTTTCTCTCAAAGCCAGGATGTTTCTGCTGAAGAAATACTTTTGTAGATGCAGTGGAATTGAAAGATATTCCTTAAATGTAACTGTGAAGTTTGGAACATAAATTACTTTTCTATGACAAATGCAAAGCATTTAATTTTGTGTGGTCACCCCAATAAAAGTTAATGCATTCTGAAGCTCTTTCGTACAGTGTTTTTAACCCCTTATTGATATCTGACTCGATATGAGGACTGCTCTTTACGACTGAAAGGAAAGGAAATGACAATCTGAGCTGGGAATGCCATAGAGAGTTTGCACAATGTTTTAAGCATGTTAGGGTTGCTGTGAGATACACACCCTCTTCATTTTCCAGAAACAAGGGTGAGATACAGTGGTCGCCTGTTGTGTAAAGAACAATCTAGCCACAGGAAATGGAAAGTGGAGATGAAATGAAAGGCCTACGGTTACAATCACCAGTGGTGTTTAGATTGCATCCCAAGGCATATAATGTTGTCTGATTATGTTTCTCCATACTGCACTAGTATTAAAGATGTATGTTGATACGTGGATGAATTTTTCAAAACAACAAAATACAAATTTATTGTTAAAAAACCAATAAACACTTAGAGCTATAGAGGTTTGTGTTTACTTTCTATACCACTTACTTAGTAGGTAGGGAAGATATTTCATTCGGCCAAAACATTGGATATTTCACCGGAAATACATATTTTAAGGCTCCTGGATCCAAAAACAATAATCATTTTTAGATTAAAACCCACAAGCGCGTGCATGTGTTTCTGTGAAAACCATAATTCAAAAACAAAATGTCGGATAAATATCAAACTTAGTATTGAAGTTCGGTTTCGAAATGTTTGATTTTCTGAAAAATGCCTTCAGCGATTTTGATTAAAATACCATACATAAAAGATATTTACATGATAAAATACATTTAGATTTACATCTACCTTGAAATTTGTGGGAATAGCCTGTGAAGTCCTCTTCATTCAGAAGGAAATCTATATAATCTTGCATAATGATAAGCATTAAAAGGTAGACGAAAACGTACTACACAAAAAATATAGATCTCTTTAAAACATACAATTTATTTCCAATAACGTTTTTTGTGGAATCATCCATTTCCGAGATTTCGTTATTAATCGTTCGAATTGTTCACTACCTAATCATTTTCTTAAATTTCTGTCGATTTTCAGTTGTTTCTCGCGATGTCATACGGAATTTTAAGGCCAACATATAGCTCCAGTTCTAAAACATATTGTTACATGCTGGGTTGAGGCCTAAAGGTTCACATGAAAATTAAATTAATTTCTAATAGATTAGATTAGATAGATTAGGATAGATGGATAGATTGATTAGATGGATTAGATTAGATAGATAGATATTGGTAGATAAGGTATCTTGATTGGTTTCAAATTATTGAAGTTATTACACAAGTATTTAGTGCATGGGTTTATTCACCGTACATGCATATTTAAGATACAAGGAATGGTGACAAAATAAACAAAAGAAAAAGAAAACAAAAAGGAACAAGAAAAAGGAAAATAGAGATAAATTACCTTTGACTAACTGAACAAATTTGACCTAGCTTCGCGCACTTTAGCCAGGAAATTGCCCATGTTTTGCCAGTTCTTCTGGTCAGCCAGTAGATCGCAACATTCCAATCTCTTTCTTGACGGACTTAAGAATTTTTCTTTGGGTTTAATTGTTCGCTGGTTCTTCTACTGTGCACATTCCGCCAAAATATGTACCCAGTCCTCATCCAAATTACAGAATGGGCAGATTCTCCTGCCAGAATCGTCAGTCATTTTCTGTACCCTCCAGCCCCCCCCCAGTCTAAACCATGCCATTCGCGATCTTTCCTTTCTTCCTAAGTTAAGTATATATGCCTCTTTACCCAATTCAATTTTTTTGAAGACTTAGAGAAGGTTTAATTTTACCATACGATTCTATTTCCTGTTGGTTGATGTTTCTTAGTCTTCTTTTGACACCTTTCCATATGTTTTTGTCATTTGTTCCAGCTCTTTGCCATACTGACCCCATTTCTATTCTCCTCAAACCCCTTTCCAAATCAGCTGCCCTAAACTTAGGAGATAGGTTTTCTCGCTGGTATTTATAACATTTAGATCGTAGTGTGGAGTTATCCCCCTGCATCAGCCTCTGCCAGTACTTCACTGCTCTTATTTTGCAATGTATTGTGTCTTCATAACATCCCACCTCCCTCAATACCCCCGAATTTGATGTGCCACAAATAATAGTTAATTTAAACCAGGTATACATAATATAAATAAATATTAACTGTTTTAAGCAACTAGGATGTAGTCGTGTAGCTAGATAGAGTTGTCCAACGGGCTTCGAACTACAGCTCACAAGCTATATTGTCACACTATAGTGATCAAAGGCTTCCGAAATCGTTAACTACGTTCATGCAATATACGAAAAGCAGCAACAATGTCCTTTGACCAAAATGGGGTTCCTATATCACACGCACACACCCTCTTTAGAGCTCCTGAAAGCGTTAATGGCTAGGACTGGCTTTTGTGTAGAAAGAAAAAAAAGGGGGAGCACTCTTTTTAAAGCGCCACGTTAAAATAGCTTCATTTAAAGGGAAGAAGCGGTGGCCATAATTCCATTGTTCCCGATCGTTACCACACGCTGTATGTGTTAGGTAAAAACCTGTGGTAAACGCTTCGATAAGCCCAGTCTGGCATATCAAGGAGATTCACTTTCAGAACGGTGAAAGGAAACACAAGAAGTTACATCGTACAGCTTTTAGCGGTGAGCAATTAATCGCATGACCACTCAAGGGTGATGGGTACAAACAAGATGTACTAGCCGTCATTGTGCTTAACAAGGGGAGTTATCAAAATGTTCCGCTGGGGTAAGTGACAGTCGCTGAACCTAAAGAAAACAAGTTGATAGCAATAATAATACATATAATAAATGTTATATAGCTTATTACCTTCTCTACCACGTACATAGAAGGTAGAGAAGGTATTGCATTCCATCAAAAAATTAGATACCGAGATTTCACTCGAAATACATGTCTCGAGGCCCCTTGAATCCAAATAAAGCATTTATGGAAACATGTCCGTGTGTGTGTGTATTTGTACGTTAATTGTGCATGTGCGTGTTTGCCTGTCTTTGTGCCTGTGAACAGTATAACTCAAAAACGAAAATTCGGATAAATACCAAACTAGGTATTTAGGTTCAGTACCTTCCAAAGATGCGACACGAAGATTGTCAAGAAAATCCCCATCCCAAACTACACTTTATATGGAACATTTTCGAAATTTATTATTCTCTAAAAAATGACTATAACTATTTTGACTAAAATGACATATACAGGATTATTCAAAAAGAAGGAACAGATTTTACAAATTTATTTCTAATGAACGACAATAGACAGCGACGCTTACGGCACATGATTGAATAGAGGAAAGTTCAAAGTTTTAAGCCCCACTTATTAGTTGCATTCAGTGGCTACAGCAGCGCTGTGTTTGTTTACGAGAAAATGACGACGCCACAGGAAAAGTCGTTTGTGTGCTGCATTATGCAAAGAGTGAATCTATTGTTTCATTGCAGCGTGCATTTCGTTGTAAGTTCAACAACGAATGCCTCGTCATAAAAAAAGTTACAATTGATACAATAAGTTCGTAGAAGATGGTTGCGTATGCAAACGGAAAAGCACTGGTCGACTTCGCATAACAAATGGTGATCATTTTGGACACAAAATAAAACTTTTCTCTATTCAGTGATGTATTGCATGTGTCGCCATCTATTGTTGTTCATTAGAAATATGTAAAGTCTGTTCCTTCTTTTTGAACAACCCTGTATTAAAGATACATTACAAATAAAATGTATATATTGAATTTTCTGGGAAAATCTGTGAAGTCCACTTCATTCGAAAGGAATTTTGTATAATCGTATAACAGTAAATGTTAAGCGATAGACGAAAATGTACTACACAAGAACTGTGGATCTCTTTAAAGCACACTATTTATTTTAAATATATTTTGTTTTTGTGGCATAAGCCATTTCTGAGATATGTGTTATTAGCCTAAATTGTTCATTTCTTAGTCATTCTCTTAAGTTCTGTCAACATTCAGTTATTCCTTGCGATTGCATGGAAACAGTATGGAATTTTAAGGCCAGCATATAGCGTCCAGTTCTTAAACATTTGACTGTCGCTGTTCCCTTTGTTTTTATAACGAAACATGCAATGCAGCTATTCCTGTCCTGCAAGGGTTTATTTGCGTTAAAATGTCGTAGTAGTAAAATAAGCTTTAGTAAAAATAGTTTGTATACCCACGAATAAACGATAGAGAGTAAACAAGGTCAGGTGACTGTATCATATCAGATTTTTTTTCTATCTCCTTCATGTTAATCGAGATAAACCTTTATAGAAATAGTTCCATTAAACATATCGTTGTACATACAAGAGAGGGGAAACCGAATCGATTGTCAGATGTTTAAAAGCAGAATACTATATGGTGGCTTTGAAATTCCTAGTCGTTCTGGATGGCTCAGTTGGATAGGCGCTGGCTTTCTGATCCCAAGTTCGCGTGTGCTAACCCAGGCCATATCAATGGTGTTTAAGTGTGCTTAAAAGCGACAGTCCCATATCAGTAGACTTGCTAGCATGTAAAAACGAAATTCTGGCACACTGGTGGCGCTGATATGATCCTGGCAGCTGACAGCGTCGTTAACGAACAAAATATGTATTCATTTTTGAAATTCCATAGTGTTTCCATTACATGGAAACAATTTAATAAAAACAGCATTTAAAAAATGACAAGAGGTTTGAAAAATTCAAACAAATAATCACGGATATCTGGGAAATGGCTGATGCCACGAAAAATGTATTAGAAATAAATTGTGTGTTTTAAAGAGATCTATTTTTTGTGGTAAGGTTCTGTCTCAAAAATAGATAGAGAGAAGAAGAAGAAGAAGAAGAAGAAGGAGGAGGAGGAGGAGAGTATGTTAAGGGGAAGAATATAAAATTCCAAGTTTTACAATTCTCCTTCGCCTTGTGTCAAAGGTTATCTGCGTAAATTTGCTCGGAAACGACGTGGATTTCTGTTTAATAATAATAATAATAATAATAATAATAATAATAATAATAATAATAATAATAATAATAATAATATAGTAATAATAATCGGATCCCCGAACTTTGATTTGAATATGTTTAGACAGTAATTAAAAGTCATTTTGACATGTTTAAGTTTCCTTCTGTAAATGGTAGGGACCCTGCTCTGTACCTGTCGTGCCTCCTGGTCCGACAGCCCTCTGTCTCCTCTCACCTCATCACTTCCTCCCGGCGGCACTTCGTCAGGGACATTGGCACAAAAGATCTGCATAGGTCGAGGTGGTAATTCCCCTCCAGTCCTAACCTATCCTATTCTACCCTAAGTTTCCTTCTAATACAACGCCCAAACAGTACCTTCATTTTTGCAGCTCTAAAGTAAACCAAGCAGGATAATCTATAGTTGCATAATATTCTTCTGGAATCAAAACGTCAATGACGGATTAAATAATAACATAAAAAGACTTTCTGTGAAACTTAATAGTATCCAAATACCTTAGTAATGGCTCTGAAAACTTAAAACTTTTTAAAAAAAATTGACAGTGTTTTTCGCTAATATTTCGAATTTTCAGTGTTTGTAAGCGACTCGATTATAATATCTGAAGTATATATCGGCACGAAGTGCCTACTTTACCCCACATACCGGGGTAAAGTGATCACTTAGCTACACTTTAGTGGAACTATGTGCTAATAGTTATTTACCCAACTTCAATTGAAGTGGGATTATATTTGCATCGCGAGCTTAGCAATGTGATGAATGTCCACGAGTATAAGAAAATCCCACGTTTCACAATGTGCGTTCATAATTATATTTAGAAATCATAATAGAAATTAACAATTAACTGCAAAATAAAAATGAAAATATATTGTAAGATATAAGTTTATAGCATGAATTAAATAAATTGAGTTTTATTTATGGACGCTCTTTAACTTATTTGGTGTACTATTCTATACTGGGCGTGACACACATAATTTTGCTCAGAGGCCTCTTCATCAAGCTTGAGGTTCTTTTACGTGCCGTAAATCTACCACACGAGACCACCGGCTTTACTTCCCTTCCGAAGGAAGCCAAGTTAAGGATTTTTACGCCCGTAAAAATCTATCGCCCTCCGCCGGATTTGAACCCGCGAGTTCGGGAACTAGAGGCTAACATAGTAACCACTACACCACGGAGGGCGACATTATGGCCCTTATGGAGCATAACAGTTTAATAGCAACACAGTGTGTCTCAAAGAGGACTCTGAATTTAAAAGCTCTATGTTTCTTGCACTTAAAACTGTGTAGTTATCTGTTATTATTGCAAATACATAATCTTTATCACATATTATCGGACAGAATACCGCAAGTAGGCCACAATGGCCTTTTTTGCTTCTACCGTGGCTTCTGGGAGGAAGGGATAAGGGGAGAGACCCGAAAGGCGATCCCGATGACGACGGGCGCAAGAATGGACGAGGTCCCTAACGTTTCCAGATCGAACGCATCCGACGTCGACCGGACCCACTCACAAGCCTCCTAAGCCCTGGATTTCCCCTGGCGGGCCTACTCGGAGTCAAATCCTAACTGAGCAGTCCCGCAGCGACGCCGGTGAAGAAATCTCTACAAAGCGCACAACCACCGCACAACCGCAACCTACCGAACACCGTCGCCTGGTCCTACAATCCTGAAACAGATGACAAGGAAGGAGATGAGCGGCTCATGGGTAGGAAAGTCGTGGTAGAAGAGTAACCACCCCAGCATTCGCCTACCAACTCTTGAAACTACGAGAAACCTATACGGTCGCCGGGTATCGAACCCGGCACACCCCGAATGCGAGTTGCATACGTTACCGAGGTGCCACCTCGATCGGTCCGATTATACACTCTTAATACAGAATGCAAATCAAAATTTAAAATTTCTAAGAGTGTCCACTTTGACCTACCTTCCCCTACCCGTGATTAATGTCCCAACTTGCTATACATACCACAGCGGTCCTGTCCGGCTGTGTTAGACAGTGGCACTGCAACTGAGATGGGAAAGATAGCCGTGTAAACTGTTAATATGAACCTGACCTCAATTTTGGGTTTAATTATCCTACGCGGGGAAGGTCGAGAGGTTGCGGGTGGGGGGATGCGTAACATTTTGGCACAGGAAGTCCGGTTGGAAACATGGTCCATTCACCGTAGGCGGTACAACCTGTTTCACTGTTTGTTATTTCAGAGCCGCAAATCGTCAACTATCAGCCTCTGGTGGTAAATTCAAACTAAAAGCAGCTGACGAAACGGAATATGTCCAAATAACCGTGACTATTTAGCTCATGAATCAATTCCAGTAAGTATAAGAAAATTAACCAACCACAGCTACACTTTTATCGTTTTCGTTTTATTACTTTCAATTTATCGCATATAAATACAGTTTTTTACTTAAGCATTTTTGGAAACATGTCCGTGTGTGTGTCTGTGAACAGCATAACTCAGAAACGAACAATCGGATAAACACCAAACTTGGTATTTATGTTCAGTATCTTCCGGAGATGTGACACGAAGGTTTTTAAGAAAATCCCCCCACCCCAGGTTACCCTTTACATGGAACATTTTTCGAAAATGTTAATTTTCTCAAAAATGGCTCTAACGATTTTGACTAAAATATATATGTTTAAGATACTTTCATGACAAATAAAATGTATATCTTGAATTTTTGGGAATGTCTCCAAAAGTATTCTTCATTGTGAACGACTTTTGCATAACTGGTAAACCATAAGAGATAGACAAAATTTCACTACACAAAAATGTAGATCGCGTTAAAATACACAATTTATGTCTTATACATTTTTTTTGTTGAGTGAACCATTTTCGAGATATTTCTTGTTACTATCTTAAATTTTCCAATACATGTACTTTATCTCAAATTCGTTATTGATTTTTTTATGTCCTGGTAATGCAACGAGAAGGAATACTCCATATAGCAACCAGGTCTTAAAATATTTGACTATCGCTTAAAGCCTAGCAATTCCCCTTGCATCTACAAGAAAATTAGCAATAAGATTAACATCTCGATTAACATGAAACATATGGAGAATAAGCGTTTGTAACAATAGTTTGTACAAGAGTAGAGAAAGTCATGTGAGTGTAACACATCAGATTTTTTACTTTTTTTATCCTGGTAATGCAAAGAGAATGGAATACTCCACATAGCCAAACAGCTCTCAAAATATTTGACTATCCCTTAAAGCCTAGCAATTCCCCTTGCATCTACAAGATAACTTAGCAATAAGATAAACATCTCGATATCTCGATTAACATGAAGCATATGGAGAATAAGTGTTTGTAAAAATAGTTGCACAAAAGTAGAGAAAGTCATGTGAGTGTAACATATCAGAGTTTTTTATTTTCTCTACCATGTAACTAGTAGATAGGGAAGATATTATATTCCTCCAATAATTCGATAGCGAGATTTCACCGGAAATACATTTTTTGAGACTCCTGAATCCAAATACAATTTTAGAAAAAGGTCCTTGTGTGAGTGTGTGTGAAGAGTATAACTCATAACTCTAACACATAAGAGTTTTAGCGTCTTAGTTATAAAGTAAGTATGGATAGGATAGGATATGAGACACAAGGGGACTGCGCCCCCAAGTAACCCAGGGGAGCGGGCGTCATTAGACAGACACTCCCACTCCCGAGAGCTTTTCAATGGGCCGACATCTGGTTGTATATTCCAGCCCCACATTACAGGGTGGAAGTGGATACGCCACTTGCGCGCGTCAACCCCCAAAAGGGAAAACTACCGAATAACCTCGATAGGGCCGACAGCAATCTAGTATACTGTCTATCGGATGTCCAGGGCGGTACCGGAGGACCTTGAGGCGTCTCACAACCCCGCTGGGGCGGAAAACCACCCAGACGCACCCAATCTCCCATGGGTATTGGAATCACTGCGTCGCCGAGTCCAACCCAATTAAAACTTTACCCCTACGGGTGGAGCTCGGCGTTTGACCCGACGTACTTCTAGTAACGTCAGAAGTACCTCAAGTGCTCATGTTTTGCAGCGCTCGCACCACGGCAGCTGAAGGGGTCGAAACCCCCCCCTCCCTTACGGGGGGATAGGACTAGAAGAGGAGTTTTGTACCTAGGCCCCTGACGGAACGCCCCCGACAGGGAGGGATAGGGTGAGAGAATACTAAGGGCGACCGGGCCAGGAAGCATGAGAGGCAGAGGGCAGGTCCCTACCGCTTACAGATTTAAACTCCCCGGGTGTAGCCGGCTCCTCTCCCTCTGTGGGTTTACATATCCCCTGAGGGGTCCGGAACCCGGCGACGAAGATTTATTCAGAGCATACTTTTCCCCTGCCAAGCTCACGCCGAGACCTCCCGCCGACACTTGCAATCCCGAAAGAGACCAAGCAAATGAAAGGTAAAGTGAAATGAGAATGGAGATGAAATGAAGGGACAGAAAATTCTGGGAAGTAATGATCCCGGCATTCGCATAGTGGGTCAGGAAGGTCGAACCCACAACCTCACAAAAGCCGAGTCATTCCGTTCCTTAAGTATGTATCTGTTACCCTGGATTTTCTTGTAGTGCATTGACGTTTGTGTGAAGGGAGATCTTTTGCAGAACCTCTGTATTCTAGGCTCACATATTTGAATTATCCTTATGGAAATCTATTCTTGCTTATCGTTGCTTCCTGAACCCTGAAAAGTAATTTTTTAAACCACGTGTTTGTCTCGGATACATGTAGTGTTCACGTACGGTTCCTGAATGTTTCTCTTTACGCAGAATTTTCGCATGCCTGGCCCGGTAAGACTTAGAAGACTGATACAGTTACACGAGAGAAACACAATGGTTAAGGAAGAAACACGCACTGCCGCATTGTTTATTCTGCGATTCATCCCAGAGGCGATCGTCGCTGACGTCTGTATCCATTCACTTACATGAGGAAGAAAAACTTTGTTTCCCTCAAGGCCCTGACTACAACAAAAGTAATCTACATAACAGCGGTGCCATGTTGTTTTAACCCCGCAGGAAAACTTAACATATTTTCTCAAGTACGCGCTCCATTCTTGCAAGATGTTGAAAACTTTCCAAGTAAGCAACATTTTATTCGTGTGCTGAGATTCCAGGAGGTTCATCACTCATAATTTGGAGTGTATTAAATCTCTAAAGACCTGACGTGGTGCACTCATACAACTTTCTGTGCCCGTTAAGATTTTACTGGTATATCTTATATACTGAAGTACATAAGTGATTATAAAGGCTTTTTTCCATGTCTATCTCTACTAATTAGTTAGCAGTTTAGTCAGTAATAGTCTCTTCATGGCTTTGCAATCCTTCTGAAGAGCCTGATACCGTAATGTTTGACAGGAGGATATAATTAAATAAAAAGTAATAGTAAGATAAAGAAATAATTGCAATTAATAATTTCCGCACATTAAATCAGTGCAATGTAATAACCTTGAGTGGAAAAGATTTGTGCAAGGAGAAAATTATTAGCGAGTCATGTTAACAAAGTCATTAGCGACAGCCGAAGTAGTGAACACGTTAGTATAAAAGTTCTTGGAATTAAGTTAGGTTATAGACTCAGTACGTTTGAACAGTCACGTATACCAGAATTGTGGAAAGGAGAAAGGTAAATGTAATTCTTGTAGTCGAGGTGGTGTCGCATAGTAACTAGATAGGAGATGCACACGTAGAATTTTTAAGTATTGATGGGATGGTTCTAAGGTAGGCGGAGCTTAAGCAATATAAGGGCGTGGCTTTTAAATCAGATATACATTCGTTCGTGCACTATTTTCGTGCATGCATCGTTACTCTGGATACTTGTGACGACTCGTGTTTTATTTTAAGCGCTCAGTGACCTGCATGTATGAGTAGGATTTAGAGATCATCGCGAGGGGTTTTGGCGGTAAGCGTTTTAGCGACTCAGGGCGATTACGCTTCAAGTTTCTTTTATTGCGGGAAAAGTTATTTTAAACCCTAAAATTGATACTGCAGAAGTTAGCAGGTATAGTGATTTAATTGTTATAGTTTCGAGTGATACGATTCATGATCAGTTTCATTCTTTATATTCAAATCATCGGCTACTCGCTTCAGTAGTTCAAGGATTAGACCACATTAAATTTCTAAGTCAATTTAAACTGGTGTTATCCTTTAAACTATTGCCCACGCACACCCCGAGAGAAAGATATCATAGCCAACCACTATAGCAGCCGGCAGCAGAATCAACAGCGGGTATTGGAGACAACGTAAAAAAGGTGACGAGCATCTCACGGCTTCAGGTCGCTAAAATTTGGGCGAAAAACATCGCGAGATATTCTAAAGGACACTGAATGAACATGATTAATATTAAAAAATGTCATTAAACAACAAAATGAAGTAAATAGAAACGAAGAGAAGATTTTAGGGCGGAATTTAGCCCGAGGTTAAGCTTACGACGTTTAGTTTGTGTATGTGTGAATGTGTGAAATGGTTACAAATAATGCCGAAGTAAAAATACCGCTATTTTCGCGGATTACACTAATACAACATGCGCCGTTTTAACAATGAGTACAAAAGCAGTGCGTAGTTTTTGACATTTCGTGATAAATTTACTATATAAAGAGTGGTTTCAAAGGGATGGTGTGTGGAATACAGGCTACGGAAGTGTTCATATGTCCCCTTAAAGCTACTGTTATATATCGTTCCTTAAACTACTATTGTTTAGTATTTTAAGTATGCGAGTAGATATGGAACCACTACCAATTATAAAATATTCATTTTGGAATGATTTCAAAGCAGGCTTTGCGGAATTATATTTATGATTCCATGGTTAAACACGAAGCTGAGGTTTACGCCCTTGATTAATAAAATAATTAAAATCAGCGATAAAAAGTATTTTTGTGTGTTTTTATATAGCTTTAAAAACCGATGCGTTTGTTGAAATCATTATTTGCCTTGGAAAGAAATAGTTCAACCGACACAGCAAATTCAGTTGACGCTATATTTAGCGCTTTCCAGTCGCCACTTGGTTTCCCTTGTAAGAAAGAGATACACTATGTGATCAAAAGTATCCGGACACCCCACAAACATTCGTTTTTCATCTTAGGTGCATTGTGCTGCCACCTACTGCCTGGTACTCATCCGCGACCTCAGTAGTCATTAGACATCGTGAAACAGCAGAATGGGACGCTCCGTGAAACTCACGGACTTCGAAAGTGGTCAGGTGATTGGGTGTCACATGTGTCAGAAGTCTGTACGCGAGATTTCCACACTCCTAAACATCCCTAGGTCCACTGTTTCTTATGTAATAGTGAAATGGAAACGTGAAGGGACATGTACAGCACAAACGCGTACAGTCCAACCTTGTCTGTTGACTGACAGAAACCGCCGACATTTGAAGAGGGTCGTAAAGCGTAATAGGCAGACATCTATCCAGACCATCACACAGGAATTCCAAACTGCATCAGGATCCACTCCAAGTACTATGACAAGCATGAGGTGAGAAACCTTGAATTCCATGGTCGAGCGGCTGCTCATAAGCCACACATCACGCAGGAAAATGCCAAACGACGCCTCGCTTGGTGTAAGGAGCGTCAGCATTACACGATTGAACAATGGCTAAACGTTGTGTGGAATGACGAGAATCACGGTACACAATGTGGCGATCTGATGGCAAGGTGTGGCGAATGCCCGGTGAACGTCATCTGCCAGCGTGCCAATAGTGAAATTCGGAGGTGGTGGTGTTATGGTGTGGTCGTGTTTTTCTTGGAGGGGGCTTGCACCCCTTGTTGTTTTGCGTGGAACGATCACAGCGCAGACCTACATTGATATTTTAAGCACCTTCTAGCTTCCCACTGTTGAAGAGCAATTCGGGGATGGCGATTGCATCTTCCAATACAATCGAGCACCTTTTCATACTGCACGGGCTGTGGCGAAATGGCTACACGACAATAACATCCCTCTAATGGACTGGCCTGCACAGAGTCCTGACTTGAATCCTATAGATCAGCTTTGGGATGCTTTGGAACGCCGACTTCGTGCCAGGCCTCACCGACCTACATCGATACCTCTCCTGAGTTCCGCACTCCGTGAAGAATGGGCTGCCATTCCCCAAGAAACCTTCCAGCACCTGATTGAAAGTATGCCTGCGAGAGTGAACGTTATCATCAAGGCTAAGGGTTGGCCAACACCATATTGACTTCCAGCATTACCGATGGAAGGCGCCACGAACTTGTACGTCATTTTCAGCCAGGTGTTCGGATACTTTTGATCCCATAGTGTAGATGTGTATAAGCAGAACTAAAGGATAGTGAATTAATGTTTCAGCGGAATGTGCCCCATTTTTTGTCAGCAGCAGGTTGACATGAGAACGCAATATTTCTCTATTTACTCATTAATTAAACGTACAAATTTTCCAGGTAATAGTTTTCAAAGATTTACAAAATTCAGTCCCTTAAAGATCAGCCACACCTTGATAAAACTCGACTCGACGAGAGAGGGAGGTATGCTGCTGACGATGAAGCATTGGAGGCTGAGAGTCAGCCCGAGGGAGTGGTATGAAGCGTACCTAGTCTGACCAGCTTATTTGATGGGGTTGTAGGGTAAAGGGTGAGAACGAGATAGGGGATGACAAAATAATAGCAAAATGTCTCCTCATAGGCTACTGGTCAGAATGTGACACCCTCCTGGTGTGATGTCGTTTCCATAGTTGTGATTATTTGGGTCATTGTTATTAATTTTGTAAGTCAAGCATCACTTGTAGGGGTAGGGGAAGATACACCCGACAGGGCAAGCAATGGAAATCATAAATCAACATTAGGATAGGAATATGTAGTAATACATCACTGTAAGTTAACTTGTACTATAAAATTTAGACAGATTTAAGAAACACTGTAATTAGCTAGTAAGCGAGCTAGCAGCAGGATTAAAAGTCCAAGTCCACTAACATACACAGACTAAGGAGCACAGGATTCGGCAGAATTGCTTCGAGCTGAGAGAAAGGCCCAAGGAGAAACAAGGACGGAGATAGGGACAATTTCTGGAAAGTCAAGAGGGGTAGATAAGAAGTCAGCAGTTAAAAACACAAATGAGTGTTTGAGTGAGACAGAGATAGTGGGTTTTACTAAAGATGTCAGACTGAAGCTTGGCTTCTAAGAGTAACGATTTCTTTCTCATGGCACGTCAAGTAAATAACCTATTGAAATAAAGATAAGTTAAAAATGCGAGAAGGTTAGCGTCATAGCAGCAAGGTATAAAAAGAAAATTCACCCCAGATTTCCACACTCTTTTCATATTCTCTCATGTGAGCTACTTGGTGATAGGTGCTGTAACGCGTGTGCATGTGAGCTGGGGAGATAGCTTGCGACATAGGTTCACTGCAACATTCAAAGCAGCGGGAAGTTGTATAACACATCTTATAGATTACTTCATTATTATTCAAAGTGAAAAGGGATGTACTATACATATATATATATGAATTGTACATATGAAAGGGGATATACTATACATATATAAGAATTGTACAGTAAGAAACATGTTAAAATATTCAACATCCAACATTTGTACAGAGCATATTGTAAGAAACGGGCGAGCTAGCGAAATTCCAGGTAAAGCATAATTCTTAGTAGAGCACACCTTTCACCAAGCCAACGAGCTGGGAACAGGTAACGGTACGGAGAAATAGAAAGAGTCAGATAGAGAAAAGAAAGAGACGGAGATATGGAACCTGCTTCACAACGCGCCAGGGTAACACGTAAGTGCACGAGTTTGGAGTAACATATTTTCATATATGTTAAGGTAACGCGGTCTGAGGACCAATTGGAAACGTCGTTACATTTTTAAACGCAGAGGTGAGCGTCACTAGGCTCAGGTATATAAGGGCAGACAAGGCCCCAAAGCCCTCTCTCTCTCTCTCTCTCTCTCTCTCTCTCTCTCTCTTCTAGAACTTCATCGGTACGAAGTGTTACGCTCTTAGCGACAGATTCACGTGTATGTGCATAAGCGTAGGGGTGCGTGTGCAGAGAGTTAGGCTCCTGACTTATTTAAAGTGGTGGGATTGGAATAATGGGAAAAGCTAGCCGCCCCTAAATATTTAAATTGTGAATAAACTATACTGATTAAGGGAAATGCAGTTTATTTTTAATTTGCCTCGCACACGATAACCTGAGAACCAAGCGTTAGATATATATAGGGAAAAGCTAGGAATGGAAAACTCAACAGCCGACGAGCATCCATAGCCGAGGAACAACACTGCAGCAGATAGCGTCAATCCAAAGACCGACGACTTCCCGCTAAAAATAGCGCTCAGCAACCGTTTCCCGCTACAAAAGGGAAATAGTTGCTTGCCGCTTCGATAATTTACTGTGTTAAAATAAATTAAATCTTTAAAGAAATTCAGTTTATTAATTGCCTTCACCCACAATATCCTCAGATACAGGTAGCTAGGAACAGGAATTTATTCACAGCTCACAAATAGCAGCCGAGGCAGAGAACTTCTGAGAACTTCAACCTGGAACTCGTCATCAAGATAAGATATCACGTGTATACGCGGAAGCGGTTCACTCGCCCGCTACACAGGATGGTATAGGAGCTCAGCATTTGCTACTGCTGGAGTTTGCTCCTTTGTTACTACTAGGTACCCGCGTGCCATGTGGAGAACCCGGTATCGCCTCAAGCGGTGTTGTGTGGGGTTATAATGAAAAAGCATATGTTCCAAAATAAGAAAACAGAAATCATAGCGGAGCTTCCGTAATATTTCCACACCAGTACGGGAAGGAGGTAGTACTTCACAAAGCCATGTCTCATGTAACATACTGAGCGGGACGGTTCAGGCGGTTACATTTGTGCCCCGCATTTGGGGAGATCCCGAGATCGATCCCAGCGATCGCCCACTCTGGTCTATGGATTTTTACTTTCTCTACTACGTATAGTAAGTAGGGGAAGTATTGCATTCCACCCTAAAATTCGATACGAGATTTCACCGGAAATACATGTTTTTAGGTCTCCTGAATCCAAAAAAAGTATTTTTTAGAAACATGTCCGGAGTGTGTGTCTGTGTGTCTGTGAACAGCATAACTCAGAAACGAACAGTCGGATAAACACCAAACTTGGTATTCAGGTTCAGTATCTTCCAGAGATGCGACACGAAGGTTTTAAAGAAAATCCTTCAGATTACCCGTTACATGGAACATTTTTCGAAAATTTTAATTTTCTCAAAAATTGCTCTAACGATTTTGATTAAAATAACATATATTTAAGATACTTTCACGACAAATAAAATGTATATATTGAATTTTCTGGGAATGTCTCCAAAAGTTTTCTTATTGTGAACGACTTTTGCATAACTGGTAAAACATAAGAGATAGACAAAATTTTACTACACAAAAAATGTAGAACGCGTTAAAATACACAATTTATGTCATATAATTTTTTGTTGTTGAGTGAACCATTTTCAAGATATTGTTTGTTATTCCCTTAAATTTTCCAATACTTATACTTTTTCTCAAATGGGAATTCCTTATTCAGTTTTTGTTTTGTCCTGGCAATGCATAGAGAATGAAATACTCCACATAGCAACCAGCTCTTAAAATATTTGACTATCGCTTAAAGCCTACCAATTCCCCTTGCATGTACAAGAAAATTAGCAATAAGATTAACATCTAGATATCTCGATTAACATGAAGCATATGGAGAATAAGCGTTTGTAAAACTAGTTTGTACAAGAGTAGAGAAAGTCATGTGAGTGTAGCACATAAGATTTTTTTGTTGTTTCCCCAGGGTAGTGCTTCTACTACGGCTCTCCTTCCTCTCATTTCCTGTGCCCATCATCTTCCTTGTCATCTATTTTAGAGTTGTAGGATCAGGCGACGGTATTCAGCGGGTTGCGGCTGGGCGGTGGCTTGTGCTCTGTAAAGGTTTCTTCCCTGCGTCGCTGCGGTGCCGCTCAGTTAGGTCTCTCTTCAGCGTAGGGATCCGCTCCGGGGGAACCTGGAAGTTGGTGGCTTGGGGACAGGGGCCGTGCGGAGTTGGATGCGTTCTATTTGGAAACATTAGGGACCCCGTCCTTCTTACTCCCGTCGGCATCCGCCTTTTGGGTCTCTCCCCTCATCCGTCCCTCCCAGGGGTCATGTTAGAAGCAAAAAGGCCTTTTGGCCTACTTGTGGTGCTCTGCCCCGATTCCGGAGGCCCCTCCGTGATACGTACCTTTCGGTTTATCTCATGTGACTTAGTTGATGAAATAAAAAATCCTTTGGCGGGATGTTGTAGAAAGGCGTAACATCATAATTCACTCATCATTACGGAGTCCTTAGAGTCGGACATGCAACTTAGCTCCGTAGTTTGCAGTTCGGTATAATGTACGTGTAACATACATAGGTGATGCGAACTCAACAAGGACAAAGGTTTATAGCAAAGAGTTCGCGACTGAGGCCGCTGACGTAGCAGTGGAAACCTTGAGTGGATAAAAGTTGTGTGGCCAGAAACAAAGATTCATTTATCGTAACATCGAGACATCACGTATCAAGATACCTGAACCTCCACGCTATTCTTTCTGTCCCTCTCCTTCCCCTCATATAAGAATTTCGTCGCACTGATAGGTGCGGAAAAGACGGTCAGCTATTTATATCGCAATTCTATTTATATTTGTAATTTCAAACATTCATAGATGGCGACTATCTAGGCTTCTACGCGGGAAAATTTACATAAAACAATGAATATATTGGAAGCGGTTGATAGTAAACAGTCGACACTATTTTTTAATGAGGTTTCCAGGTTTGTTTCTGTCCATGTCTTCCTAGTTATACAGAATTTCTTACCAAGCGGGAGGCTCATGCGGCAACATCTATGACCCGCATTTGGAAGGTCCCGGGTTAGACTCCCAGTGACCGCCCACTCTGACCATGGGGATTTTCGTAGTTTTCCTCTGGTCACTTAGGCGAATGCCGGGTGGTGTATTCTACCGCGATTTCTCTTTTTCTCCATTCGTTCTTATTCCATATCTCCCTTTCATGTTTCAGCTGTGTTTTCGTGTCTGCGGTGCTGGCGGTGTCGGGTAGATGGCGTAGTTGCTTTCGCATTGCAAAGATTTCTTCCCGTGAATGTCAGGGTGCGTTGTCCCGCCCGTTAGGGTTACTTCGTTGCCCCTTCTCGGGATTCTTCGCCTCACTGGTGCGCGGGTGTTCAAACTGTGCGTCTCTGTGGGCCTGCGGATCTACGACCTTCTAAGGATCCTTCATCTCATCCCTGTCTTTTGGGGGGATATCCTGTGATATTTTAATCAAAATCGTTAGAGAATGTAAAGAATGCAATTTTAAGATCTCTGCTCCTAAGACCAAGACAATGGCATTCCAAGGTAAACATCCAATAAGAACAAAAATTATTTTGGAGAACAATATCTTAGAAGAAATCCAATATTTCAACTATTTGGGATATGAACTCTCATTTGATACCGACAGAAATATATATATATATATATATATATATATATATATATAATAAAACGTGTAAGTATCAGCTAATGTACGGTACTATAAGAAGAATATTAAAACAACAAGGTTCGACACTCAGCTCAAGCTTTATAAAGTAATGGCAGTACCGGTATTGTTTGGCAGCGAATCCTGGGTAATAACGATAAAAAGCAATAGCCGCATACAGACTACTGAAATGAAATTTCTAAGGTCAGCACTAGAATGCACAAGACTAGACAAAATTAGAAACCAAGAAATACGGGAAAAATTAAATATATTCGCAATGCAAGATAAACTCATAGAAAACAGGAGAAATTGGGAAGCACATCTGTGCAGAATAGACCAATAGGCAGAAGAGACACAGGAAGACCTAGATTAAGATGGATAGAGGCCGGAACAGGCCGATTGGCCTAATCCCTGTCAGGAAGAAGAAGAAAATCGTTAGATCCATTTTTGAGAAAATCCTAATAACGAAAAACGTTTCATGCACAGCGCAGTTTGTGGTGGGAGGATTTTCTTGAAATTGCATGCAGATGTAGTGTTTTTAACGCTTAAATGATTTCAGTCAAATTATATAATATGTAAATTCAATAACAGCCCGCCTTGAAGCAATATGTATGAAATAATTTGTAAAATGTATGTAACAGTCATTTCACATGCTTATATTATTGTAAACATGTTTAATAATGTTATGTGAATATGTTACGTAATTTAATAATGTAGGAGCTGTGAGAATAATAAGTTAAACATTGCTAACAATGAGGTAACCTTGAGGCAATAATGAGTTTGAGAGTTTAAATGTTATTTGTGTTTCTTGGAAGCATTAATGTAATTTTAGTGACAGTTTATAAAAAATAGCCAATCAACAACCAGAAAAAGCTTTAGTTAAATACAGGTATTCTATTGGAGTAAAAATAGCCAATCAGAGACTTGAAATTCAGAAATTTACAAGTTTAGACGGTTGAAATCTAGTCAGTTGTCTGCAGATAGTGATAGTAACCGGATGCATGTTGCGTCCTTGAGAAATTAAATATATATTCGTGTATTAAAAAGTGCAAGTATTAAATAAAAGAATATCACAGCTCTCGATATCAGTGAAGTGCTGTTTGATATGTGTCAAGGATTAATAAAAAGGAGTGAATTAAAACTTAAAATCTCTGTAAGCCCACATTCTTGTCGCATCACGCCCTGCCAAGACTTCCATGTCTCTAACAATAATACTGACGCAGCCGAGGCAAACATAAATATTTAATGCTTAAAGAAACAGTTTAATTACAAAGTTAATAATATTTTTTTAAACTTGGTGCAAAGGCCACCTAAAAATACATTTGGGGCGAAGGCTACCGGAAACTGTTTACTATAAATGGTGTTGTAACTACTACAAGTTCGGCTCCCCAACAGTTGAAATACCATACTACTCCTTCAATACAACCTACTTTAAATCGGATTTTCATACGTGCAAACAACTCCAACAAAACACCTTCTTCAAATTGACGCCCAAAGCGTGGTGCAAACAACGTAAATAAAATTAACTTCTTCAATGCATGGAAGAAGCTAAACTTAAATACCAAGTTTGGTACTTAACCGAATTTTCGTTTTTGAGTAATACTGTTAACTCAAAGAGACACGTTTTGAGGTTTGCTGAATTTATTTTTAAAAAGAAGTATTTCAGAAAACGGTATTTCCGGTGACATCTTGGTATCGACTCTTTGAATAGAATGCAATGCTTCCTCTACCTCCTATAGGAGGTTTACTATAGGGAAGTAGTAGATAAAGTAAACATTTAGTTGGAACTAATTGATTAGGGATGTGCAAAAACTCAACATGACACTATGCAAAGCGTTACTGAAAAATAACTAATAAGTAATACAATGTAGAGGTTCAATGTAAGCATTAAAACGAACATCACAGAAAACTAAATTAACATTTTTCATTTCCCCAGCTCTTACACGATAAATCTTTAATGTATGTATTCCTGTTGTTCTAAATGCCTTCTGTAATAACGTTGCTAATCAGCTGTTTTTATTCTGTGTATTTTCTCTCTGCTACTCGTGTTATATTCAGCATGGATGTGGCATGTCATTATCCGTTTGTCTAAATGTTGCAGCTAATTTGAGAAGATGGTATTTGAGGGACAGTGACGAGGTAACTGGGGGCTATTTGGTTACCATTTCGGTCAAAACTACATTGGTAGCCGTAGGGTATAAAGGAAGACCGCGTTTACATTATTGCCTGCTTTCATCTGTCCAAAACTGGCTGTCCTTGCCACACTGTTTTATTCACTGTAGAGTATAAAATTATCAACAGAGGAAATGTCGTTTTATTCGCAGTGTTATTGTATTTCAAAGGAAAGTGTGTTTCTCAGTTGTATCAGCTGGCTTGCTGTTACCAAGGCGACAGTAATTTTGTAAAAGAATGACCTCAAAGGGCTTTTGTGCAATTAAAAACCAACCTGGCGTTCATTCATTTCTTTCCCCAGGAAACTTGCATATCCATTTAAAATATCATTTTACTAGGCTTTCAGAGAGAAAAATGCTTTTTACACAATACTTTATGAACACTTATTGCTTTTTGATTACGGCATACTGGATATAGCTACAAACATTACATGTACAGCAAATACACCTTTTTTGTTTTGCTATTTAAATAAATCCATGCCCTTTCAGTTGATAAGGATACGGCGAACTAAAATCTTAACAAAAATAATAATATGCTGTGGACCCTCAGGGCTTCTCTACCGATGAAAAATTCACATAGATAACCTTTATATACTTTATATACTATAGCATTTACAAAAAAAGAGTACTTTTTCTATTCACCTTATGCTATAAATTTTTTTTGAAGTTCCCTTGTTTACTCACTGTATGATTACTGTGTTTTACTGTTTACTTTACCGCTTATTAGCACAATTACACATACAAATACTTATGCCCATAGCGGGACTTGCACCCGTGATCCTCAGCTGGGCGGAGCGCGGAAGCTATACACTCCAGCGACCAAGCTATGAGGGCCGGCATTATACTTTTTGGCCCAGAAATGATAAATAAGTTCTTAGTTATATAAAATATGCAGAAGTATAATGCAAATTAAGCTGTGGTGACGATTTTGCGATGGAAAGAAAAAAAGAAGAATCGCAAACTTTCGAGCATGCTCATAAGATGTACTAGGCAACATGGGATATTGGAAAACGACTAACGCCACAAGTTTGACATAACTTGTAAGTTGTAATTAACTTTATATTTTTCCTACATTTGCCTATCTCTAATGTTATGCAAAATTGTAAAAAGCTAAATCAATTTGAAGAGGACTTGTGATTATCCATAAATACCTCAAGATATACATCTTATTAGAAATACCTTAGAGGCATTTTTGAGAAAATAAGAATCTGGGGTGTTCTCCCTTTCTGAAAGAGAAAATTAGAAATACCTTAGAGGCATTTTTGAGAAAATAAGAATCTGGGGTGTTTTCCAAGTCTGAAAGAGAAAATTTTCCATTTTGTTATAATCCAATTAATAAAATTATGGTTTGCTATCGACTTCACCTTAATGAAATATTCAATAAAAAAGATATTAATCCCGTTCAAGCCAAAGCTTTTACCCTTAAAGCAATACAATATACCCACTAGTGACTGAATTCATATCTATACTGATGGCTCTCTTCTGGAGCTGGTGCACTTTGCCAATTCTTTTCAATTTATAAAAAGATAGGGAGATATATAACCAATTTTGATGGTGAAATTGATGCCATACACATATAGGGTGGACCATTTAAGTTGAGACTCTACAATATCTCCAAAACTAAGCGTTGTAGAAAGAAATATCTTTAATAAAGGTTGCTTGATATTATAAGGGAAAGTAAATACCATTAGTCCTGCTTTGTTTGGAGAACGTTATGATGGTCATTTTAGGGTCAGTTTAATATATTTAAATGGGAACCTACAATTAGGATCAATTTAAATTCAGAAAGAGTTTAATTCTTCATCCTCGGCAATTTCCTTCAAATAGTTCACGTTTAGCCTTTATTAAATTTATCAGTCTACTTAATTTGAGTTGTCTGTTGTCACATGCACCCATGCGTACCCCCAGAGAAAGATCCCTTAGCTCACCACTGTAGCAGCCGGCAGCAGATTCATCAACGACATATTGGGGACGGCATCAAAAGTGCCTCACATATAGGGAAAACGTCGCCACAATGGTGATTTATTCTTAAGCAACACAAATAATACAGCAATTATTATTTATATAATTTTGAAGCTTTATTCATGAAATAACCTTAAAAATTCCATTCGAGATTACGAGTTTTATCGAATAAATTCGCCCGTGCTTCGCACAGACAAATCTGTTAATAAACTTGTAACCTCTCGTGGGATTACCTATGATAAAATCTATGGGTTGCAACGCCGCTACCGAAACATAAGATTTTATCTCATTAATCCTTAAGACAAGGCTTAAGCCATAAAAATATTTTAGTGTATACTGATCTTATTCACATCCAAGTGCAGCAAATTTACTGCATCCTTTGTTAGTCTGTTTTCCTTGATTACATTTTATTTCTCAAGAGTTACTTCAGGTCAGATGGAGCATGAAAGTTTGCTGGGGTCAAATGTTATGAAATTTTGGCAACTTAACGGAGGAAAAAACAAAACTGCGTTTGGGAATTGGCCAGAGTGTTTTGCAGGTAGCTCTTCTTTTCGTTGATCTCAACTGGAAAATTTAGTTTTCTAACCTCGGAATCCATGTCGCTCAAAGCATTAGTTGGTAGGTGTCATATTCTTCTTATGCTTTGATTTTGTTTAGAGAAAAGATGTAGTTTGGAAAATATGATTAATTTTTTCTTCGTTAATGGTGAGAGAACTTTCACTTGTTTAGCGGAAGAACTGCAATGACCCATTCGATTTTTTCTGCTTAAATTACGGAAGCGGTGATAAATATTGGCAATGAAACTGGATATGTTTAAACAGCTTAACACACGCCCAGTTCAAAACATTAACAGAAGGTTCTCGAATTACGAAAGAACGTATACACAAGCAGGAAGTGTTTCTATCCACTTCCTACCCAAGGGAGGAGAAACGAAAAGAAATAGAGTAACTAACATTAACACTCTCACTTCCAAGATAAACCTCTACAGTGACAACTTCACTAACCGCAAATGATGCTCGTTCAATTTACATAAGCAACAGGAACAAGCCATAGCAGTTGCCCTTGGAAACGTTCTGGTGCACAGGTGGTCCACATTCTCAACTGTTCTTGCTTCTCTTTTTACAGAGAAAGTAAGCGAGAGAAACGTTAATGAACCGCGGTGTCCGCTATGGGCCCTTAGGGACATACGAGCTCGATAGACGAAAAAGTGAATTCACTTGTGGTTAATATCGCAGCGCTATTGAAGGTTTTTGAACTGGAAAACACTACAAAATAGCCAGTAATTTCAACTCTGCTAGAATTCGTTGTTATATAAATATAAATTCAGGTTTTAAAATGTTGTGTTAGATTTTGATAGTTTTCTTCCTATTTAGAATGCCTTCAGTTTACTTTTTATTAACAAACTTTATTATAACAGCACAGGAAACACCTATGTTTCTTTTTAAAAATAAATAATTTAGAAAACTCTTACACTGAAAAAATTACCAGCAAAAGTTTGATCTTTTTGTCCTAGAATATCAGATTCTAGCTTAGAGAAAATTATTTATTCTTCTTCTCTTGAATTAGGGCTACTAGATTGTTGTTCCTTGGTCTTCCTGGGCTTCTCTCTCCTTCTGGAATATTATTTCTAGATATTCTTACAATTCTATCAGGAGGCACTTTTGACATATGATCGTTTGATTTTTCTCTTTTTTTCTCTGTCCATTCTACAATATTCGTTATTCTACATTTGTCTCTAATATCTTCGTTCCTGTTTCTATCAAGTTTCGTTAACTCTGCTCTTTTTCTTAGGGTTTTCATTTCTGTGACTTACATTAATTTGCAAGGATGTTATTTGCCACTCATTGCGTTATGTATTGTCATTTTCTTATAATGCCATTAATCACGTTTTATTAATGATGTCTTTATCTGTTAGTAATAAGATAAGTTTATATATATTTTTTGCACGACAAGATGTTTGGTACGCAGTAGTTTGCGGAAAGTTGCAGCAAACCTTCTGTACAAGAGACGTTTGCATTCTATAAGCGCAAGGAAGACTAAATACTTTTTGTATTGTGTAAAGTCGTGTGATTTGACTCGACGAAAAAGATTTATGTAAGTAGCGCTCCAAATCTTCGAAAGTTGGAAAGCGCGGTGACAAGCAGCCAATAAGAAAATTCAAGATTGAAGAAGTGCGCCAAGTTGTAATACTGTATAAGCCCATAGTTAGACAAAAATTCATGCCATTTCGTCATCAGCCTTAGAGCAAAATCCACGTCAGTCGTGATGTTAAAAGCGCATCGAAAATGTAAAGTCAGTATAAATGGTCAATCGTGATAAGTGAATACGCGATTAGATATTAAAAACAAATTGATTAATCCTACGACAAGCAAAACACGCTATTTGGCAGAATAATAATATTTTTTAATATTCAGATGTGTGGAAGTTTTCCCTGATAGGTAATCAAATTGATACAAGTGTGTCAATTCTGCAAGTATGTCAAACAGTGAATAGAAAGCGAGACCCAATAAATTTACGTCTATTTAACTGAATTTATGGCGTAATTATTTAGTAAAAATAACTCTTGTGTTACGACGACCCAGGATCTCCATTACCTCTCATAGCTTTACCTAACTGACAGCCGAGGCATCATTCCATAATTATAGCACCTTCTCTACGAGATACTTCCGCCACGATGGAGACACGACGAAGAGAGAAGAGACAGAGATAGAGAGAGAGATTAAGTGAGAGCAGCCGATTAATCATCAAAGTACCTAAACAGATTACATCACTACACAGAAGTCTGGCTCATGTTTTTTGCTCTAATTTCGGTTTTGTATGCTAATATTGGTCAAATTACTCTTTTATAAATTCTTACCTTAGGTTCGATTAGATATTTATTTTTTCTTATAACATCGTTTAGGAAACCAGATACTTGATTTGGTTTTATTGCTTGTGAAAGTATTTCGTTTTGCAATATACCAGTACTGGTGATTTCCACTCCTAAATATTTAAATTACTTATTTATTATTCAATAATTTGCAGCCACTGCGGGTATAGGTTTTAATTTATACAGGTCAAATAAGTGTGGTTTATTTTTTTTTCTCGTAATTCAAATTTTCGACAATTCGCATCCGCTGAAGTTCTATGGGCAACAACAATAACTGTATACTGACTGACAGGAAATATATTGGGCCTCTGAAAATGTAGATAGATAGATAGATAGATAGATAGATAGATAGATAGATAGATAAGCTATCTTTATTGGTTTCAAATTATTGAAGTTATTACACAAGTATTTAGTGCATGGGTCATTGACCGTACATGCATATTTAAGATACAAGGTATGGTGACAAAATAAACAACAGAAAAACAAAATCAAACAAAAAAGCACAAGAAAAAGGAAAATAGAGATAAATTACCTTTGAATAACTGAACAAATTTGACCTAGTTTCGCGCACTTTAGCCAACAAATTTCCCATGTTTTGCCACTTCCTGGTCAGCCAGTAGATCCCAACATGCCAATCTCTTTCTTAACGGACTTAAGAATTTTTCTTTGATTTTAATTGTTCGCTGGTACTCCCACTGAGCGCATTCCGCCAGAATATGTACCCAGTCCTCATCCAAATCCCAGAATGGGCAGATTCTCCTGCCAGCATCGTCAGTCATTTTCTGTGCCCTCCAGCCCCTCAGTCTAAACCATGCCATTCCTGATCTTTCCTTTCTTCCTAAGTACATATGCCTCTTTACCGCAATTCAATTTTATTTCATTTGGTGGACTTAGAGAAAGTTTAATGTTACAATCCGATTCTGTTTCCTGTTGGTTGATGTCTCTTAGTCTTCTTTTGATACCTATCCATATGTTTTTCTCATTTCTTTCAGCTCTTTGCCATACTGACCTCATTCCTATTCTCCTAAAACCCCTTTCCAAATCAGCTGCCCTAAACTTAGGAGACAGGTTTTCTCGCTGGTATTTATAACATTTGGATCGTAGTGTGGAGTTATCCCCCTGCAGCAGCCTAAGCCAGTACTTCACTGCTCTTATTTTACAGTGTATTGTGTCTTCATAACATCTCACCTCCCTCAATACCCACGAATTAGATGTGCCTTGTGAAACTCCAAGAACTCTTTTCCAAAATGCTACCTGTGTTTTATTTACATGCTCTGCTCTTTCCCATCCCCAGATTTCACTTCCGTATAACAAAATCGGCCGTATCATAGAGTTATACATCTTTTCTTATGTATCTACAGGTACATCTGGTATCCGCCAGAGGGTACGTAATAATTCATTTAACTGCCCTCGTGCTTTATAGTTTAGTTACTGATAGATGTTTGTTCCATTTTCCTCTCATATTAAACATTGCTTCTAAATAGGAGAAATGTTTAATGTTTTGTAGTTCTAGCCCGTTGTATACCATTTTTCATCCATGCCATACACATATCCATTTTTGAAAGCCATTGTTTTGTTAATTAATTTTTACCACCAAACCCCATGGTTTACAATATTCTTGCAACCTGTTAATACCTATTTGTAAGCCTTCTATCGTCACTGACAAATTTTCATGTCATCCGCGTATAAAAGTACAGGATTTAAGACATCGTCTACTTTTGGGGCATTCATTTCCTCTACTATTAACACGTCTGCTATATCGTCTATGAATAAATTGAACAACAAGGGCGATAAAATACACCCTTGACGAACCCCTCTACTGGCAAGTTTAGATTCAGTTATTGTATGACAGGGCGGCGCCGTGGCCGAGTGGATAGACCGCTCGCCTCCTACCGAGGCGGCCCGGATTCAATCCTAGGGACCTGCATGTGGGATTTGTGGTGGACGAAGCGGCGTCTGGGCGGGTTTTCTCCGGTTTCCGCCGCCATTCATTCCACCAACTGCTCCAACATCACCTTTCCTTTCATCCATTTCACCAACATTTCGTTTCATCTACTTCCTTCATCCCATACCAGGCCTCGGGCTGATCACCCATCCTGGATGCTCTGTCTGATCCATGAGTGTCTGCTCCTCGACGGGCCTCTGACCCCCGGCACCCGCTTGTAAGTCCTGGGGGTGTAAGTCCTACATAAGAGGAGGGTAAACAGATAATGAATGAATTAATATTGTATGACACAATTGACATGATTCGTTTATTGTTTCAATTGTGTAGTCCTGTGTAACATCTGTGGTCATACAGGAGGCTTTGAACTGATAAACAACCGATGATATTACTCTTTGAATTGCAGGTTTTCTTATCGTTGATTTTTAGTACTGTTTGCACTTGAGCACACTCGCATTCATTCCCACACTATACTTCCAGACTCCAAGTAGGGGTAGGAAATTAATGTGGTTAAAGACCCCCCCCCCAGTCGCAATTGAACACGGGCTCTGGGTTGAGAACCTGGAACACTGACCACAGAGGCAGTTTAACATACGTTTTTCTACACGCCCTTTGTATGAGTCATGCTAGACATGTAATCTATATTAAAAATGCTTTTTAATTGCAATTACTATAATTTTCCTCAGGAGAGAACGACACACTTTTACTGTTAAACACATGCATATTAAAACTGTCTCAATATTAATTCCTTGTTATTTTCTCTACTACGTATAGTAAGCAGGGGAAGTATTGTATGCCACCCAAAAATTCGATACCGATATTTTTAGAAAAAAGATCCGTGTGCGTGCGCATGCATGTGTGTGTCTGTGAACAGCATAACTCAAAAATGAAAATTCGGATAAGTACCAAACTTGGTATTTAGGTTCAGTATCTTTCAAGAACGCGTCATAAAGATTTTCAAGTAAATCACCCCACCCCATACTACCCTTTACACGGAACAGTTTTCTAAATTCTTTAATTTCTAAAAAAATGGCTCAAATGATTTTGATTAAAATAAAATATATATTAAAGATTTTTGCATGACAAATAAAAGTATATCTTAAATTTTCTGGGAATACGCCATGAAATCCACTTCAGTTGGAAGACATTTTATATAATCTTTTACAGCTGCTAAACGTTAAGTAATAGACAAAAACGTATTAACAAAAAATATAGATCTGTTTAAGACACGCAATTTACTTAAAATATGTTTTTTTGGGCACAAGCCATTTCTGAGATATCCGTTATTAAAGTTTGGAATTGTTCATTACTTGGTCATTGTTTAAAGTCCTTTCCGCTGTTACATGGAAACAGTATGGAATTTTAAGGTTAATGTATAGTCTCCAGTTCCCAAACATCTGACTATTGCTGTACTCTTTGAATCTCAAACGAAATGTGTAATGTAGCTATTTCGGCAAAGGTCTATTTGGATTAAAATGTAGTAGATAGAAAAATAAGCTTTAGTAAAAATAAAGATAGAGGCTAGGGAAAGTCATGTGAATGTATCACAGCAAATTTTCTCAGAAACGTTTGTCATTGTAATATTTTTATAGTTTATTAAATCGATTAAATAATAGAAGTATACAGATGATATATATTTTGAATATAGAGTGAGTAAAATATAACCAGATGTACAAAATTCCTTCAGAAAAGAACTGCCCAGGCTATTCATTAGTTATGTACATATTTTTAAACATGTTATGCTCTTCTAATAAACAATCCTAACCATTTTTGAGAAATTAAGTAAAATAAAGAATGTTTTTTTCCATTTAACTGGTAGTTTGGATAAAAGTCATGAATAAAAGAAATGCGGAAACATTCTTAAGGATTCGAAAAGGAACAGAACTTCATAGCCAATTTTACAACAAATTCAAAGAATATACTTCACCATGCCAATACTTTAAACATACTTAATTGAATCAAAATAAAGTCATTTTGAGGTAGTAAGAAAAGAAGGGGTTTCTCGCATAAAGAGGTTGAAGGAAATCTTGTTGCCTGGTTTAAAGATGAAATGTCCCGTTTATCCAGTATATCGTTTTTGAGTTACTGTTGACAGACGTGAAAATAATCACCCATACACGAACCCACGCGAATAACTTATATAAATTCTTCCATTGTTCAGAGGAATTCTAAATGTATAGTGCCAGTGAAATTTCGATGCTGAGATTTTGGTTCGAATGAAATAATTCCTTTATCTCATGCACATATTATAGAAAGTAAATATTTGAAAACAGAAGAATTAGGAAACAATACTTTACCGAAATCTTGTGTGATGTGAATAATTTCTTCGTGTTAATTGTGTTCATTAATTGACATTCATCAAATTGCTAGTTCCCATACCGTCAATAAGCATTGTTTAGATATGAAAATTCATATTTTGCCAGTCTCTATAATCTTAGCAATAAACCTTGCTCTGAAAGAGGGAAAAAGAAAACTCGTTTTCTCTTCCCATTATTAAGAGCTGAACAATGCACACCAAACGCTTTGAACTATGACAGAGTTTAACGACCTGAGAAAACGACATCTTGGTATCAGATGAAACATTCTGGGATAGTAGGAATGAACTTGAGTACATTCACAGATAAGTGCATTTCTTTCTCAGTGCTACGCCATTATGGAGTTAGTGCAATTAATTACTTAAAGCCTTGTTTCAGCTTCAGTACACCTAGGAAGCTTGAAAGCTAAGAGCTATCTAATATGTGCATAGAATGCAAATAATCCGTAACAAGAATAGTAGTGCAGGTCATTTCCTTACAACACTCTGCCCGTGATTAGAGAGACATTTGATCGCCTACAAGGTCTAAGAAAGGAAATCTGGTAGTCTAAAGAAGCAAAGCTTTGCATGGAAGCGACAATAAACAAAATGTTAAATTTGTTGTTACTTTGTCACCGAGTATTGCAAAACTCTTTATTACTATTACTTTCTCTATCACGTACACAGTAGTGAGAAGATATTGCATCCCACCCAAAATTTTGATATCGATATTTCACTAGAAATACGTACTTTGATGCCACCTGAATCTTAAAGAAGCATTTTTAGACTCGAAGATTTTCAAGCAAATCTCTCACCTCCATCAACCCTTTACACGGACCGAGCGAAATGGCTCAAACGGTTACGTCTGTGGCCCACATTTGGGAGGTCTCGGGATCGATTCCCGGCGACTGCCCTCTACCCCATGGGTTTTTTTGTGGTTTCCCCTGGTCGCCAGGCAAATGCTGGGGTGGTTCATCTGCACCAGAGGTGGCGAAAACGTGACTCGCGAGTCATTTTGACTCGCAGGCGCACGTTCCCTCTCTGCAACCGTCCGTTTGATTTTCACATGCTGATGAGTGTTGCAGTGCGAGTTGCATATTTGGTGACTCGCGGAAGGAAGTCGTTTTCGCCACCCTTGATCTACACTATGACTCTCCTTCCTCTGTAGCGTTCGGAGGGTTATGGCTGGGCGGTGGCTTGCGCACTGTAAAGGTTTCTTCCCTGGCGTCGCTGCAGTAACGCTCATAGGTCTCTCCTCTCTCTCGTGGGCTCCGCTCCAGGGGATACTGGAGGTTGGTGGCTTGTGGGCAGGGACCGCGCGGTGTCGAATGCGTTCTATTTGGAAACGTCCATGCTTGTGCCCGTCGGAGTCCGGATCTGGTCGCCCTTCGGGTCTCTCCCCTCATCCTTCCCTCCCAGAGGTCACGTTGGAAGCACAAGAGTCCAACTTGCCTGCATGCGCTGCTCTACTCCTGTTCTGGGTGCCCCTCCGTGATACCCCTTTACGTGGAACATTTTTCGAAATTTTTAATTTTCTAAAAAATGCTCTAACGATTTTGATTAAGAAACCGTACATTAAAGATTTTTACAGACAAATAAAATGTATATCTTGAATTTTCTGGGAATAACCTATGAAATCCTCTTCATTCGAAAGAAATTTTGTGTAATATTGTATAACTGGTAAACATAGACAAAAACGTACTACACAACAAACGTAGATCTCTTTAAGACACAATTTATTTGAAATAACTTATTTGTGCCATCAGCCATATCCAAAATATCCGTTTCTAATGGTTCGAACCCTTCATTAATTGGTCATAGGTTTGAAGTCCTATTCACATTCAGTTGTTTCTCGCGATTGCATGGAAACAGTATGGAATTTTAATGCCAGCATATAGCGTCCAGTTCTTAATCATTTGACTATCGCTGTTTCCTTTGTATCTATAACGAAATCTGCAAGGTAGCTATTTCAGCAAAGGTTTATTTGGATTAAAATATAGTAGATAGAAAAATAAGCTTTTAGTAAGAATGCTTTGTGTACCCACTAATAACCGATAGAGGTAGAGAGAGTCATGTGAATGTATCACATAAGACTTTTTAATAAAAGGTTGTAAGAACGTCCTAGCAATACGTGTGGTATTTTTTAAAGCAGTCTGGTGTATATGAAAACAGACAGCTATGATGCAAAAGTGGCTCGTTACCATATCGTGTACTATTTCTTTAGGTTGTGGGAACCGTTGAATGCTGTAATTATGGTGTTTTCTGTGGAGCTCAGGAATGGAGCGCCCTAATTTTCGAAGCTTGTACTGGTGGTTCAGATAGATACTGAACAATAGGTAGGGTGGCCTACTCCCCGGTCACTGCAGGGGCTTCTATTTTGATGTCCTGGAAACTCAAAGATGTTTGAAATATCTTTCAAGCTCTGCACATAATTCCACCTTCCTCATTATACCTTCGCACACCCTGCTAAAAATGTTAGTTGCTCTTGCTACGCGAATGTGATGTCCATAAGGAGGAAATTATTGGTAAACACGATTTCTCGTACAACCCCAGTAAAAGTACTCTATGAGAGTAAGATCCGGGAATCTTGGGAGTCACGCGTATGCAGTCCAATCCATCCATTAGGATATTTCCTATGCTGGGTGTTTTCTATCTGAAAATCCTTGTTATAAGTTGGAATTAATTGTTCTTCCACACAAGCCGTGTATTAGACAAGTTTGGAAAGGTAGAATCAGACGACTGGGAAACTCGATACCATCGCCGGGATTTGAACCACGGATCACCCGGTTTCGGTCCGGTTGCTCTAGTATAGTATGCAGCCTAGTACTTAAAGTACTTGCAGCATTGTAAGTAGCCATTGGGGTATTCATCTCATGAGATTTCCTTGTGGTTTCCTTGTGGGGAAAAATGCGAATCAGTTGAATTTAATGTCGTACCAGCATGTTGCCTGGTAGCTCAGTGGTTAGAGCAACCGAGAGGGAAGCCGGGAGATCCATGGTTCAAACCCCGGCGATAACATTGAATTTTTCAGTCGTCTGATTCCAGCTTTCCAGCTTTGTTATAAATTGCTTGCGCTTTTCTGCTATTACGTTGACACTCTCGATAAACTAACGACGTATCATTAATCGTTGTTTAAATTTTGTAGCCCCTCCATAATCACAACTTAGAGCGAGTCATGTACTAGTCGGGATAGGAGTGCATTCGTTGAGAAGAGGATCTATACAGTTACGGAACAATTGGGCGGTGCATGGAAAGACATTCAGGTAAAGAAACCATCCACAGTTTCTAGTTGTATTTACTAGCGAGGCTGAGGCCTGCAAATGTAATACTGTTTTTAAGGTGCAACTGTACATTACCCTATCGTAATCGTCTTGCCCCTCACTCCTCTCTGATCCCTAGACGTTGATGACGTTACGCATGTCAGCAAAAACTATGGCCCCCTCCTGCAGGTGCACTCTTATCGTGGCCGACAGTCGTTACTAAGTTACAGTATGCGCCTGCTAGGAGACTACATGCCGCAGCTGCTCAATAGTTACCCACTGCAGAGGACATAAGCCCCTGCACATGTAGGCCACCCAATCTGTTGATAAGTAGCTATCCAAGTCGCCCCGTATATCAGGTCACAGAGGATTCTTTTTCTGTGTATAAGGTTGGGTAAATCAAAATTTCAGGCTATTTTTTGCTGTGAGTTAAAGGAATGTTCTAATATATAAGTGTAAATTAAACCAAATTGCTTATATATGGATTTTAACGAAATTTGAGGAATGCATGAAATTAAGAGAACTTTAATAAATTAGTAGCCTAGAATCTCTGTGGCCAAGACTTCACCATGAACTTATCAAGCTTAAAGACATTCTGATATTACCTTAGAAAGCAGAGGTTGTACACAAATCACCCAGGTTATAGCCTCCAACGTCTCTTTGTGGCTTGGGAAGTGACGTAGGACATGGCCGGCAAATAATCTGAATGTATGAGCTCGTTATTTTAATGCATACCAACTTGTTTGTCTACGCTATATGTTATCAATAGTTGGTTTCTACAATCAGTCATATTTGAAACACAAGCGGCTTTAGATTGATTAGGTATATGTTGTTTTGAGGAAAAATCTGATAGAAACAAATGCAGTTACTGGAATAAAAAATCGATGTGTTACTCTCACATGACTTTCTCTACTCTTGTAAAAACTATTTTTACAAAATCTTATTCTCCATATGCTTCATGTTAATCGAGATGTTAATCTTATTGCTAATTTTCTTGTAGGTGCAAGGGGAATAAGGTAGTATTTAAGCGATAGTCAAATCTTTTAAGAGCTGGTTGCTATGTGGCGCATTCCATTCTCTTTGTATGAATAAGGAATTCCCATTTGAGAAAAAGTATTGGAAAATTTAAGGGAATAACAGCAATATCTCGAAAACGATTCACTCAACAAAAAAAGTATATGACATAAATTGTGTATTTTGTGTAGTAAAATTTTGTCTATCTCTTATGGTTTACCAGTTATGCAAACGTCGTTCACAATGAAGAATACTTTGGAGACATTCCCAGAAATTTCGAGATATACATTTAATTTATCATAAAAATGTCTTAAACATATGATATTTTAATCAAAATCGTTAGAGCCATTTTTGAGAAAATAAAAATTTTCAAAAATGTTCCACGTAAAGGGTAATATGGGGTGGGGGATTTTGTTGAAAATCTTCGTGTCGCATCTCTGGAAGATACTGAACCTAAATACCAAGTTTGGTGTTTATCCGACTGTTCGTTTCTGAGTTATGCTGTTCACAGACACACACAGACACACACACGTACATGTTTCCAAAACTGCTTTGTTTGGATTCAGGGGGTCTCAAAACATATATTTCCGGTGAAATCTCGGTATCGAATTTTTCGGTGGAATACAATACTTCCCCTACTTACTATACGTAGTAGAGAAAGTAAAAAGGAGTGAAAATAAATTAAATTTCATTGCCAACGTTATTCACTATTGTAAAATTACAAATAGAAAAGTAACAATGGAGAAATAACAAGCAAATAGTTAAATAAGGCTGTCCTTTATCACCTGGTCTTTTAACAAATATTTAACGAAGTCATTAGACAATGGTGCAAGATATTACCAAAGGATTCTAAAATAAATGACAGAATATGAATACCATTTTGTTCACGGATGATTGCACACAATCAAGTAATTCAGAAGATAGTCTACGAATAGCAGCTAATCGCTTTGAGACCTTAGGAATAATGTTAATTTGAAGATATCTGGTTTAAGACAGATAATATGGCTTTTATAGTAATGTAAAAAGGTTATAAAATGAAATAACCATGAATTGTTGCATTTCAGAAAGCTATCAGAATGAACAACTTAGGAGTTGCGCAAATCATATACCACTAAAACCATCAAACTTTGAAATAAACTCACATTAAATTTCATAAAGTAATTGTCACATCAATTTTTAAACATACGTTTAAATAGATGAGAAAGGATAAGGAATTCTGCATAGATGCGATTCCTCAGGTCGGTAGCTGGCTACATTTTTAGACCTCTAAAGAAATTAAGAAATAAGGAATTAATTAAATATTTGTAACATAAAGGAGGAGATATAGCGATGGAAGAAAAACTGGATGGAACTATACAAGGACTGACATGATACATTTATAAAGATCCTTCACAATTATCAACCAAGAGGACACAGGACGTAGTCTTTTTCGGAGATAAATGGTTGATTTCTCTCAAGTAGGAATAGGGCAAGAGACCCAATTCTTGATGTGGTAGGCTGTGATGATTATGATGATGTAGCTGTTGAAATGTTCCAACACGGAACATAAAGGTTAACCATATATAAGCTAATACAATTATAATATAAATGACGGAATGTAATCAAGTGATTATAACCAAGCAATGGCACTAATGAAGATATAAAATCTTGTGTCTAATATTGTAAACTTTATAGGAAAACGCCTTTATATATGATATTGTAACTTGTGTTGGAGAAATGAACCTGTACGGGACCGTTTGGACAGGCGGCATTGAAACACAAAAGGTGAGGAAGCGATACCCAAGGTTTATGGACAAAAGCGCTCGGAATTTTGCGATTCCTTTCAAAGTTGGAAGTGCGTGCCATCTACGACAAGCAAGGGGATTATAGGCATAAAACTACGTATGCGTTACAGCTTACATTCAACTCATTTTAACTATTGCCATGGGAAAGAGAAAGTTAGGAACTCAACGAAAAGCCCAAATCTTAGCCAATAAGTTCAAAGTAAGTAACATGAACTGGCGAATACAAAAACAGGAAACAGTCACATGGTTAAAAGTGAGCAAAGTAATATCTTGACATATGGGCAGTAGGGGTGAAATCGGCCATGGTGAGATTTTCAAATCGCAAGTAACTTTACGTCTCTGAATCTGCACTCCGTATGGAAGTGCCGACTATACACGCTACGATCGCTCTACGAAAATGTTAGAGGGCTTAGAAATCTCACCGTTTCAGAAAACACCGTTTTGTAAGCCGTGAGTAAATTCATAGTATTACGAATTGTGATGACCGAATTATTTGCCTCGAATAATTAACGGAGTGGTGGTGCGCGTTCCGGAATGTGTAGCTATAACTGAATAATAAAGTTAACAATTAATACGGTCGAAGTTTCATTATAAGCAATGGTACACAGTTTACCGCTTTAGACATTGCAGAGGCAATACTGATCAACGCTAGCTAGCCAAAGAAGAAAAAATCTGATGTGTTACACTCACATGACTTTCTCTACTCTTGTACAAACTATTTTTACAAACGCTTATTCTCCATCTACTTCATGTTAATCGAGATAAACATTTGCAGACTCTATCTTATAGCTAATTTTCTTGTAGATATAAGGGGAAATATATTTACAAGGGCAATATAGAGAAACAGTAGCCTTTAAGCACATACATATCTCTTAATAGCTGGTTGCTAGGTGCAGCACCATTCCCTTTGCCACAGATTATAACTCTTTGCATATCCAAGACAAAAAAAAATGAATAACGAATTCCCATTTGAGAAAATAAGTATTGAAAAATTTAAGGGAATAACAAGTAATATCTCGAAAATGGTTCACTCAACAAAAAAAATGTATATGACATAAATTGTGTATTTTAACGCGATCTACATCTTTTGTGTAGTAACATTTTGTCTATCTCTTATGGTTTACCAGTTATGCAAAAGTCGTTCACAATGGAGAATACTTTTGGAGACATTCCCAGAAAATTTAAGATATACATTTTATTTGTCATGAAAATATCTTAAACATACGATATTTTAATCAAAATCGTAGAGCCATTTTTGAGAAAATTAAAATTTCGAAAAATCTTTCATGTAAAGGGTAATCTGGGGTGGGGGGATTTTCTTGAAAACCTTCGTGTCGCATCTCTGGAAGATACTGAACCTAAATACCAAGTTTGGTGTTTATCCGACTGTTCGTTTCTGAGTTATGCTGTTCACAGACAGACACACACACGGGCATGTTTCCAAAAATGCTTTTTTTTGGATTCAGGGGGTCTCAAAACATGTATTTCCGATGAAACCTCGGTATGGAATTTTTGGGTGGAATACAATACTTCCCCTACTTACTGTACGTAGTGGAGAAAGTAAAAATACACCGGGAAAGCAATTCGTCACATGCCGAGGGATTCTGACACCAGAACTACGCATCTAGAACGCTGCCAACTTCACCGTGAGGTGAAGTGACAAAACCTGGTATCTTCTTATCTGCGTGTGAGGAATACAACCCTACAACTTTACTTTTTTTTTTAAACATATTGAAGATGAGTTTGGAAATTTTTAAAAGATTTGTTGCGGTGGTTAAAATGATTCTAAAATCGTGTGTGCATTCGAGCTACAGAGTAGCTTATATCTAAACAGACATCAATTATAAATAAAGAAAGAAAAAAAAGTGTTAAGTAAAGAAGTTCAAAGTTGCAGAGGAGTCACTGGGTATAAAGGGAAAATAGCTTATGTCAAGAGAAAAGTTTTTAAAAATGCCCTAGGTTACTTCGGAAGTTAGAGGCATAAATGCCAGGTATGTCATTCTGGAGAAAGCTGGCGGCCAAAATCTCTTTTCCTCAAGATTATACTTAGCATTTTGGATCATTAGACCAAATTTTAAGGCGTGCTTCACTTTTACTTAATTGAAAGAGACAGTAGTTTTGGTAGAGGAAAGCGTTATTAAGTTCTAAAGGAGGAGTAGAGGTCTAGCGAAATGTGGATCAAGTCCTAGGAAGAAGATGCCCCCCGGAGCAGCCTTGACATTGCAGCACGTGACCGAGAACCTGGACCGGTTTGAACTCAAGTGAAAGCAATCATTTTCTGTGCAATTCTTTCTCATTCCCAAGCGCTCCTTTAGATGCATCTAAACAGTGATGGGAGCTGAAAACAATGACATGATTCTGAGAAGATGTTAAATCTTTTCCTTAGAGCATAAAAAATATTCAGTTTCATATGTGAAGAACAAATGGAAATGCGGTTTCACAGGTTTGTAAAGCTTTTGAATAGTTAGTTTTCTACACTGGAAATGTTAGTACAATGTTAATACAAAAAAATCTTATGTGTTACACTCACATGACTTTCTCTACTCTTGTACAAACTATTTTTACAAACGCTTATTCTCCATCTCCTTCATGTTAATCGAGATAAACATTTGCAGACTCTATCTTATAGCTAATTTTCTTGTAGATGTAAGGGGAATATATATTTACAAGGGCAATATACAAATACAGTAGCCTTTAAGCACATACATATCTCTTAATAGCTGGTTGCTAGGTGCAGCACCATTCCCTTTCCCACAGATTAATACTCTTTGCAATATCCAAGGCAAAAAAATGAATAACGAATTCCCATTTGAGAAAATAAGTATTGAAAAACTTAAGGGAATAACAAGCAATATCTCGAAAATGGTTCACTCAACAAAAAAATGTATATGACATAAATTGTGTATTTTAACGCGATGTACATTTTCTGTGTTGTAAAATTTTATCTATCTCTTATGGTTTACCAGTTATGCAAAAGTCGTTCACAATGAAGAATACTTTTGGAGACATTCCCAGAAAATTCAAGATATACATTTTATTTGTCATGAAAATATCTTAAACATATGATACTTTAATCAAAATCATTAAAGCCATTTTTGAGAAAATTAAAATTTTCGAAAAATATTCCGTGTAAAGGGTAATCTGGGGAGGGGGGATTATCTTGAAAACCTTCGTGTCGCATCTCTGGAAGATACTGAACCTAAATACCAAGTTTGGTGTTTATCCGACTGTTCGTTTCTGAGTTATGCTGTTCACAGACACACACACACACATGTTTCCAAAAATGCCTTTTTTGGTTTCAGGGGGTCTCAAAACATATATTTCCGGTGAAATCTCGGTATCGAATCTTTGGGTGAAATACAATACTTCCCCTACTTACTATACGTAGTAGAGAAAGTAATAATTATCTGTGTTTTACATTCACATGACTTCCCTCTGTTGCTTATTAGTGAGTATACATATTATTCTTTATTTTCCCACCTGCTTCATTTTAACCGAGATAATCCTTTCCGAAATAGTGGCATTGGACATTTCTTTACAGATACAAAGGGAGCAACGATAGTTTAGAACTGGATACTGTACGCTGGCCTTATAAAATCCATGCGTTTTTTATGACACCGCGTGAAACAACTGAAATTCGAAAGGGCCTTAAACGAATAGCTAAGCATTGAACAATTCGCACCATTAATAACGGATATCTCGGAAATCGCTTATGCCGCAAAAAAGTTATTTGAAATAAAGTGTGTTTTAAAGATAAGTACATGTTTTGTGTAGTACGTTGTCTATCGATTAACGTTTACTAGTAATGCAACATTATACGAAATTCTTTCCGAGTGAAGAGGACTTCATAGGCCATTCACAAAGAGTTCAAGATATAGGTTTTATTTGCGATGTAAATATCTTTAATGTATGATAGTTTAATCAAAATCGTTGGAGGCATTTTTGGGAAAATAACAAATTTCAAAAAAAATTTTCCATGTAAAGGAAAGTTAAGGGTGGAGGATTTTCTTGAAAATCTTTTTCACATCTTAGGAAGATATTGAACATAAACTCCAATTTTGGTATTTATCCGACTTTTCGTTTTCGAGTTATATTGTTCATACACACACACACATACAGATGCACATACTATCTTTTTCTAACAACGTTTTTTGGGGGGTTCAGAGGCCCTCAAAACAAATTTCTTGTGAAATATAAAACTTTTGGGTGGAATACAATACTTCCCCTATATTACACGTAGTAGAAAAAGTAATAAAATACAATATTGCAATTATATTTTATGAAAAAATGTTACATAAAATAATGATGCTGTACATCTTTGAACTGTTAAACTACACAGGGTTCGTTGATTTTGCTTCGCTGATTCTGTGGCCAGAAATCGTATTGGAAATGTTATAGCTTGCTGAACTCTACTGGAGCCTCTAATTATTTTTTTAATTGCGTTCCAAATGTAAATACCTTTGTTTGAAACCAAACCACTTGTATATATGCTATTAGTTTTCATGTACAATAGCATACTTACTTTTGCTGTTTGTATCTTTTGGACACATAAGCGGAGTCAAAAAATTCATTAGTTATTACTTGTATTCTTCTCTACGAATGATGCTAATGAAGTTAAGCAGATCCACGTATTGATCACTGTAGCTTGATAAAGCTTCGGATATGTTGATGGATGTTCCAAATTTTGTCAAACCTCCATAAATGGAACAGCAGTGTTACATCAAGATTTAAATAGTGAGTTGTTACGTATTAATTCACATCACAATGGCGCTTGGTATTAACTGAGAAGCGCTTTCGAGAGACGTGCTTCATCTTCAGCTCTGGCCAAGCGCCATTGTGATGTGAATTAATATCTAACGACTCACTTCAATTCATTATATGATAACATCACAATCAGTAATACTTCTGTTTATTATAACCGGAGATTTTGCTCAGAGGCCTCTTAATCAAGCTTGATGTTCTTTTACGTGCCGTAAATCCACGTCACAAATCCACCAGCTTTACTTTCCTTCCAAATGAAGCCATGCTAAGGATTTTTAGGCCCGAAAAAAATCCATCGACCTCGCCGGGTTTGAAAGCGCGACCTCGGGTAATACCCCAGCACAACGGAGGACGAATTGAGTGCCGTACCTTTAGTTCAGGTGAATTACCAGCAGTGGAGTACTTTAAATTTTCAAACCTCTTTTTAATTGGCTTTTAAACACAAAACTTCAAAATTATATCTCTGTAAATTAAGTTGTTCAAATTTTGAGAACTTAAGAATAATTTTTCTGTGGATAACATGCATTGTTTGGTAGACACCTAGTATAACATTAGTTACATGCGTTTCCTGGAAAGCTCACTAAAAGAAAAAACATGAAAATTCTTGTGCAGAGCATTTTATGAATGAAAAGAAATAAATCTGTAGTAATGCTGGTACATTTAAAACGGGTTGATAACTAGAGCGAATTTGGGTACTGAAAAATTAAAAAAGAATATTTACGTACTCCCAAAATTGAAAATGTTTAAACCCCCGGGACCGACCAACCTGACCATTTTTTACGGCTTTCCTTAGTAGCTAGGTGGATGTTGGGTTCGCTTATTTGATCTACGAATTTCCCTATCATTACTTTTATCACTACATTTAATTTCTTTCTTCACCATACCAGACTAGGCTAATCACCCATCCTGGATATGCTAATATACAGAATTTTCCCTCTCCTCGACAGGCTACTGACCCAAGGCATTGTCTTGTAAGTCCTAAAAGGAGAAGGGTATTCATTGAAGAAGAATATACAATTAATTCGTATTTTATCGGATACTACTAGATGATTAATTGTGCCTTGCTTTTAATTTCGCATGTAATCCTAATAATCATTTAGGACTAGACTTAGGAGCGAAGGGGGACTTACCGATTTGACATTGAGGCAGTATTTTATATCAGAACACTGTGAATGTCAGAGTGATTGTAGTGTAAATTAACATTATTGTATGACAATGATTTTAGATGTTTGTTAGCTATAAGCATTGTTAGGAAATAAGTTTACACGGCCTCACTGAAACTGGCAATAGGAGTGGGTAACAATGAAGCGATGGGGTGAGTTGTTTATCACTTAGAAGAGACAAACAAATTACGTCAGGGTAGCTGCCTTTCTTTAGAAATGGAGGGGATATCTTCCCTAGAGCATATGTTTTACTAATTATGATTGGCTTATAAAACAGACGCTAATGTTGGCGCGATTTAGTAACCAATAGCAGCTCTATTATAATGTTTAGGCATTTCGGGGTAAGGCAGTATAAGTTCTTGAGCCAAAAGCAAGTATCGCGCAGTTCTACAGAATCATTCACGAGGTAAACGTCGCGCAGTTCTACAGAATCTCTCGCGAGGTACACTTTACGCAATTCTACAGAATCTCTTGCGTCGTAAAGTTAGTTACAAAATGTGAAGTAGGTACGCGACAACAATTACGACAGTAATTACATTCGGAAATATAACAGTTTCAGTCAGGCGTTTATCAAGATTAAAGATGTGAAATTAATTAATTGTGACGGCAATAAAAGAGTGAAAATAAATTCTTTTATCAGTAACAACTCCTTTCCGTTTACACGCCCTGCTTAGAGATATTTGCTCGACTGAGTAATAATAGCTAGCCGGAGGACAAAGAACCTAAAATTCAAAATAGTAAAACAATAACAGGCGCTCAGCAAATAAGATAACACGAACAGATTACGACGACAACATATGAAGATCTTTTATGCCTAAGCCCCTGATGCGGCACTCCAGGGAGGTAGGGTTGCGGTGAGAGGAGTACACGGGGCAGAAGTCAGGGTCCCTACCTTTTTCCAGATTGTAACTCCCCGGATGACAGCTGGTACAACCGGCTCCCCTCCCCGTGCAGGTTTGTTCATCCAATTGGGGGCCCGGGACACTGAGACCGCCCCCATTCTGGGGGGCGAATTGTTACATAGAGCATCCTTTCCCCCTGCCATGCGATGCAAGACTCCCGACACACTTGCAACTCTGAAACAGCCAAGCAGATGAAAGGTGAAATGGAGGGACAGAAAATTCGAGGGATGTAAAAAAACTTCCCAGCATTCGCCTAGCACCCAGAGAAACCTGAAAAAATCCATTGTCAGGAAGGTCGGCCGCGGGAATCGCACCCTGACCTCCCGATTGAGGGCCACAGACGTTTCCGTCTAAGCCATCCCGCTCGGTAATAATCATTTAAGTCCCTCCATTTGCAACAAATTCATTATTAAGATAGCCTCATGTGTGAACAAGAAATCCTGTTCTCAAAAATATACCTCCCACTGTAAAAACAGAAGAAGCCGCAGAAGAGGTCACTGTGGACTTAGAAGAGGATTTAACCGCCTAGTCATTGAAGAATGAGTCGCAAATAAGAGTGAACAAATCTCTTTGCCAGCGGCAGGGAAAACGGCTTCAATCAAGTGGTCGAATTCCAAGGTGTTTAACACGGTACATTGGTTAGGTGATTGATCGCACGTGTTTGGACCTCTAATCTTCACGATACAAGTCATTAAACACTGGAAACCTTTTGGCATCCGCGTAAAATGATGATCACGTCAAAAACTAGCTCGTCCGATGTGGTAAGTACTACTTTCTCATGAAAGTTCAGAGTCTGTGCGCAATTTCGGTGTTCTTGTAGTTAGCTGGGCAAACCGAATGTCGATTGGTAAACGATAGTTTCCGGTAAAAAACCGAATGTTTTCGCTCGATAGTTATTATTCGGTTTGACATTCGCATGAACATGCGGAGCGTAGTCGCAATAATTTACGGTGTTCATTCGATAGCCGTACAGTCGATTGTATGGTTATATTCGGTTCTGCCTTATGTTATAATGATATTTGCAACACAGATGTAAGGATGCAGTTTTCATATGATCTGGAAATGCAATGTTGGCCCTAAAGGGGCAGTTATTAAGTAATCAATGAGGTAAAAGATATACATTACGCAATTATTAGTTACACGGTTTATTCATAATATGTATCACGGTTGTGCTGACGAAATTTTCCTACACAAAAATGAAGAGGTCGTTAAAACACATAGTTTGTCATATGCATTGCTTTTGCGGTGTAAACCATTAACCAAATATTCCTTGTTACTTGTTCGAATTTTCCAATACTTATAGTTTTTCTCAAACAGGAATTCGTTATTCTTTTTACTTTCTCTACTACGTATAGTAAGTAGGGGAAGTATTGTATTCCACCCAAAAATTGAGATTTCACCGGAAATACATGTTTTGAGACCCTCTGAATCCAAAAAAAAGCATTTTTGGAAACATGTCTGTGTGAGTGTCTGTCTGTGAACAGCATAACTCAGAAACGAACAGTCGGATAAACACCAAACTTTCAAGAAAATCCCCCATCCCAGATTACACTTTATATGGAACATTTTTCGAAAATTTTAATTTTCTCAAAAATGGCTCTAACGATTTTGATTAAAATATCATATGTTCAAGATATTTTCGTGACAAATGAAATGTAAATCTCAAATTTTATGGGAATGTCTCCAAACGTATTCTTCATTGTGAACGACGTTTGTATAACTGATAAACCATAAGAGATAGACAGAATTTTACTACACAAAAATTGTAGATCGCGTTAAAATACACAATTTATGTCATATACATTTTTTTTGTCGAGTGAACCATTTTCGAGATATTGCTTGTTATTCTCTTAAATTTTTCAATACTTATTTTCTCAAGTGGGAATTCGTTATTCATTTTTTGTCTTGTATATGCAAGAGTATTAATCTGTGGCAAAGAGAATGGTGCTGCACATAGCAACCTGCTATTAAGAGATATGTATATGCTTAAAGGCCACTGTGTTTCTACATTGCCCTTGCAAATACAAAACAAGGGTAACATAGGACGCCATAAACGATAGTCCAATATTTTTAGAGCTGGTCGCTATGTGTAAAATGTAATTCTCTTTGCATGTCAAAAGATCGTTTCTGAAAATGTTTATCTCGATTAATATGAAATAGATGGAGAATAAGAGTTTGTAAAAATAGTTTGTACAAGAGTAGAGAAAGTTATGTGAGTGTAACACATCAGATTTTTTTTATGTCTTGGAAATGCAGCCAGCTCTTAAAAGATTTGACCATCGCTTAAAGCCTACCATATTCCCCGTATTAGCAACAAGATTAACATGTCAATTAACATGAAGCATATGGAAAATAAGCATTTGTAAAAATAGTTTGTACAAGAGTAGAGAAAGTCATGTGAGTGTAACACACCAGATTTATTTTTAGAAATAATCATCGTATATAAAGCGACATTGGCAACATTTTCTTTAAACAAACTAGACGTCTCAATGTCAGAGCTTCACGAACCGAGGGCTGAGAAATTGTTTCCACGAAAACCCTGTTATTCTCAGGAGTGCAATTATGAACTCGTCTCATGCGTAGTGATTATGCGGTGAAGGAAATTGCCACCTTTAGCTGTAACAACTTCTGTAATACATACACTCTCCTTGCTTTCTCTTCAGGGTTCAGTTCTTCAAGACGCATTTAATCTCTGTCTTCCACAGAATGTGTCATTTCAGCTGTGTTTCTAAACGTGTAGCTTATTTCCAAAATTCACCAGCCTTACAAAAAGTAAATAGAATAAAATAAAATAAGAAAACCAGCAGCATGCACATTGTAGGCTTCAAACTTTGGAAACAAAATATGTTGAATCTTCTCATCCTGCGGATTGGGAAGTTAATACAGTTTTTCAGGCTGTGCAACTATGTGTGTGCACTGGGTTTCAGCGATTAAGGTCCAGGATTCCGTTTTGGGCAATTTAACGAAAGCCAATATTTAGTTTGGAGGAGAATTCGAATTCTACGATATTTCTTAATGCAAAATGTTAATAACTTAAAGTCCAGTTGCAGCATGCACTAGTATGTAAATCTACTTTATTCAACACACTAAATGTGAGTAAAGTTGTGTGAAATGACACACAAACATTTAATTACCTGCTCAAGAAATAGCTCTGGAGCAGTATGCAGACACCAGATAAAGGTAAATTTGCATTTTATTTACAGAAAGTCCACATTTTGATTGTTTTGGACCTCTCTGGTTCTCCAAGTGGACATAACTAAGAGGATAGCATACTGGGCTATCAGATAGAATTGTATTTAAGTTTATTCAATTCCCTCATATGGTTGAAAGAGATGTTCGAACTCACAACCCTGTCTGCGGTTGTGTGTAATCAACATCGCCAGCCTAACATCGCAACATGGTCGGTGTGATGTTACGGTGCTCTTATGATGCTTTCTCTAATGTTTTGATGGATCATTGGCTGCCCTCGGTTCACGATATCTTTAGAAAAAGACTAAAGGGGGTAGATCCAGGGAACATGCTGGTCAGGCTGTTTGTAAATACCTTCCGACCAACTTTCTGAATTGTGGAGTTGAGATATGTTGCGAAACGCTTCGAATGAGGTGTGTTCCATTGTTATTCGCATCTGTAATGATACTTCAGAAGAATAAGAAGAAAAACATCCTATTACACGTTTGCCAGCCCAAAAGTTGATGCGCCATTGGACCTAAAGGTCGTTTCTTGCATTCAGTGGGAGTTTGCAATGCTCCAATAATGCATGTTGTGGGGATTTACTTGGCCTGTGTTGTAGAATCATGTTTCATTTATGAATAACATAGTCGACGTCCATAAAACGGCTGCCGCAGCTGCTGGTATGATTGCATGTGTTAAGGATGGAACTTTGCATTCCGTTGTAGTATTCTCTATTTGGCTGCTATTGAAACGTCCTCGTAGTACAGTACAGATGATGAATGACACAGTGAATTCCGTTGGACAGAATGAGCCAAAAGAATCCGAATCGCTTCACGGTGTTTTTCCTGTCCGCGTCCTCGGCGCTCGTTGCCGTCTGCCATTATCATAGAAAGGCGCGGATGAAAACATACAACATTTTTAAAACTGCTTTTAAGGGTTTTACTTACCAACTTTACGAAAGGAGATGCTGAAACTGGCCACCGTCGTTGTCCATACATTTTTGGCACCTCTTTAGGAAACTATCCATCACTCGCCGTAGTTTACGTTGAGAAATTTCCTGGCGGATATTTTTTTTTAATTGGGTTTGTCTTGTACACCTTAAGTTTTAAGTTACCCCAGAAGGGTATTTAATGAACAATGTTACCGGCTGCTCGGTGTTTTTCCACTGGGCGTGTGGAAATATGATAAAAACTTGATAACGCACTGCTGCTATAAGCAAAGTCACGCTGTTGTGGTTTTGCTGTACAATGTGAAGTGCAGTTTTGAGTTGACAGTGATGTGGTGTAGTTCAGTTACTAGGAGTTATTTATTATTTTGCCCTGTAGTTAGTCTCAAGGTATATTACGGCTCAGTATACGTTTTCTACTGCACGGCGTGTATTTATTTATGGTTCGTATGTGTTATCTTGGTTCAGCTCGCCAAGTGAAAGTACGATTTGCATAATTTCCAGGTGTAAAAGTTCCAGGCCGTACAACAATCCATGAACTTTACAGTAAATTTCAGGCCACAGGAAGAAATCTAAAAGACGGCGTTCGGTTCTTGCCGAAGAAACATTAGGCGACATTGGATGGATAGTTTTCTAAAGAGGTGCCAAAATGTATGGACAACGACGGTGGCCAGTTTCAGCATTTCCTTTCATAAAGTTGGTAAGTAAAACCTTTAAAAGTAGTTATAAAAATGTTGTATGGTTTCATCCGCGCCTTTCTATGATAGCGGCAGACGGCAACGAGCGCCGAGGACGCGGACAGGAAAATCACCGCGCAGGCGGTTCGGAGTCTTTTGGCTCAGCCTGTAGTATTCTCTATACGGAGATTTGGCTGCTATTGAAACGTACAGTACAGATGAATGACACAGTGAATCGGCACTACCTGCACACAGACAATGTGATTTTGTGTAATAAGACATCTTGTATTCTTGACTTAGGAATTTTCTGCTTAGTATAAACGTTGCGCGCTTGTTGCATTTACTGTTCTCTATTCGAAATCATCGCTCTACAATTAATTCGTGCAGATGGAACCACACATTTAAAGACATTCAATCTTCAGAAATTTCCATGTAGGTGTATGCATTTGCACAAATATGTTCTTTCAGAACGTTCTCGAAACATGAGTAGAAAAGAAAGTGCATCCAGATTCGTGATTTATCAGACCTTCAACGTAATAATCCAGCTTGGTAAACGAGGTAGTAACTGAACCCTTGAACAAAGAATACCATGTTAGAGTTATCGGATCAGTTGAGGAATACATCAGGTCTTTTGAGGGCAGTTAAATTTCGCATCGTCGTATAGTGAGGGTTGGATTAATTAATCCGCAAGGTGAGAAGATATATCTGGCATATTGGTCTAAAAGCAGCTTATTTGAATTATAAATAGGGACAGCTTAGAAATTAATCATTCTGTGCAACGCTTGAAAACGGCTACTGGATTCTATCACTCTTTCTTCTGAAAACTGATTAATTGTTTTCCCTATAACCTATCTATAGAAGATAAAGAAACTATTATATTTCACCCAAAATTCTACATAAAGGATTTACCGGTTATACACATTTTGAGGTCCCCTGAATCCAGAAAAGGCACTATTAGAAAAATAAAATGCGCGCGCACAAGTCCAACGTCTTCCAAGAAGGGAAACCAAGATTTTCAATTCTTTGCATGCATTTTCTCTATGATTTATCTAAAAAAACATCCTTAATGCTCTCTACATTAATGAAAATATAGGTTTGACATATGGTCATACGAAATAAAACCTATTCCATGAATTTTCTGCGACAAGCCTTCATTTGAAATGAATTTAGTATAACAAGAGTTAGACAAAGTTTCTTCAGGAAAAATTTACAACTCTCTAAAATCTACAATTTGTGCCAAATATTTCTGAGTGCCTCATCTAATGGACATACTTGGAAGTTTTCCATTCTGTTTTACTTCCTCTACTACGTATTGTAAGTAGGGGAAGTATTGTATTCCACCCAAAAATTCGATACCGAGATTTCATCGGAAATATATGTTTTGAGACCCCCTGAATCCAAAAAAAGACATTTTTGGAAACATGTCCGTGTGTGTGTCTGTGTGTGTGTGTGTGTCTGTGAACAGCATAACTCAGAAACGAACAGTCGAATAAACACCAAACTTGGTATTTAGGTTCAGTATCTTCCAGAGATGTGACACGAATGTTTCCAAGAAAATCCACCTACCCACATTACCCTTTACATGGTACATTTTTTTAAAATTTTTATTTTCGCAATAATGGCTGCAACGATTTTGATTAAAATATTATATATTTAAGATATTTTCATGGCAAATGAAATGCATATCTCAAATTTTCTGGGAATGTCTCCAAAAGTATTCTTCATTGTGAACGACTTTTGCATAACTGGTAAACCATGCGAGATAGACAAAAATTTTACTACACAAGAAATGTAGATCGCGTTAAAATACACATTTTATGTCATATACATTTGTTTTGTTGAGTGAGCCATTTTCGAGATATTGCTTGTTATTTTCTTAAATTTTCCAATACTTATACCTTTTCTCAAATGGGAATTCGTTATTCATTATTTTGTCCTGGTAATGCGAAGAGAATGGAATACTTCACATAGCAACCAACTCTTAAAATATTTGACTATCGCTTAAAGCCTACCAATTCCCCTTGCATCTACAAGAAAATTAGCAATAAGATTAACATCTCGATATATCGATTAACATGAAGCATATGGAGAATAAGCGTTTATAAAAATAGTTTGTACAAGAGTAGACAATGTCATGTGAGTGTAACACATCAGATTTTTACTCTTTCTTTCCATTTGAAGAGCTTCTTAGCACGAACAAATTTGAATGCTATCTTAGCATGTAACTAGGCAGTATTGCTTAATTTGAAATCATTTCTAAGCAAAAATAGGTGGTTAATAATGTAACGTGTATAGACAAATGTTTTATTTTTTAATATTGCGCATTTGTGGCTGGTAGAAAAAATAGTGTGGATATGTTACGTCAGATTTTGTTTCTTGTGTTCTGTTTACACCGAGCGGGATGGCTCAAGCGGTAAAGTCTATGGCACGCATTCGGGAGGAACATCCGGGACCGACCAATCTGACCGAAGGTTTTCTTGCGGTTTTCCTCGGTCGCTAGGCGAACGTTGGATTGGATGATTTGATCCGTGAGTTTACCTATCATTCCTTTCATCACTATATTTCATTACCTTCCTTTTCATCGGCATACCAGGCATTGACTTCTAGGTCCTTGGGAGGTGTACGTTCTGCAAAGATGAGGGTAATCAGTTGAAGAAGAAGTGTTTCGTTTTCGACTTTTAACAAATAGCTGTTGCTAACAGTATAATATGCTGTGCAGAACTATGCTATGGTGAACTACAGATGTGTCTTAAGTATGACATAGTCAAGAATCTGCAAACAAATTTTTGTCTATCTCATGTTTGGATCTCCTTTAATCTGTGGCAGATCATTTCCCTGCTTCAAATGAAATGTAGATTCAGATGAACAAAAGATATACCCTTGTGTAGAAAGACGAGCTTGCACTTAAACAGTTGTTCATGGACTTGCAGTGTTTTACAGCACAAAGAAGCTGTGTGTACTTGGCTGTTAACGTAATTAAAGAACCTAATAAGGTGCTAAGTACCAGAGCGAGTTCCTAGGCATGTCCCGAATACCTCATTCATTGTCCACTTTCTCGATGCTCATCATCTCAGCAGGTCAAGATGGGCAGTAGCACTTGTAGCACACGCCCTAACGGATAAACCGTTTCATTCACTTACAGCTGCTTTTATCGTAGCCGGGAGCAATCGGGAAGAAAATTGAATCGCTAAGATGTAGAACGTAGGTGTCATTTTAATTTCTCTCAAGATGTTTTATCGTGGAACACAGTGATGTTAGAGAGTTGCTCTAGTAAAAGTAAACAAGCTTGTATTTACAAAAGCTTATTCTTCTATTTACTTAATGAATTGAAATAAACTCTCATTACACATTTCGTTGTAAGTATAAGAAGGTCAGACTTTTAAACAGCGGATCATTTTATGATGACTTTGAACTGCCATCCTCTTTGCATGATCACGAGAAATAAACAATAACAACTTACCATTTGAAAAAAGTATAACCCTATTTGAAAATTTAAATAAAACAACAAAGAATATCTCGAAAATGGTTAACGCTACAAAAATTTGACACAAATGGTGTGCTTTAACGAGATCTATATTTTTGTGTACTAAGAGTTTGTCTACTTTAATCCTTAACATGACATCATTCGGAAGGGAAGTAAAGCCGATGGTCCCGTGTCTAGATTTACGGCACGTAAAAGAAACTCAAGCCTGATAAAGAAGCCTCTGAGCAAAATTACCGGTCTTTCTCGCTCAATATAAAATGGGACGCTAAGGACCACAGCAGTTAAAAGAGCGTCCATGAATAAAATTCAATTTAATTTAGTTCTTGTCTACCTCTTACGGTTTACTAATTATAAAAAAAAGGCTTCACAGGCTATTCCCAGAAAGTTTAAGATATACATTTCATTTAGTTGTAAGTATCTAAAACGTGGTGTATTAATAAAAAATCTGATGTGTTGCACTCACATGACTTTCTCTACTCTTGTACAAACTATTTTTACAAACGCTTATTCTCCATATGCTTCATGTTAATCGAGATACAGACATGTTAATCTTATTGCTAATTTTCTTGTAGATGGAAGGGGAATTGGTAGGGTTTAAGCGATAGTCAAATATTTTAAGAGGTGGTGCTATGTGGAGTATTCCATTCTCTTTGAATTACCAGGACCAAAAAAAATGAATAACAAATTTGAGAAAAAGTGTAAGTATTGGAAAATTTAAGGGAATAACACACAATATCTCATAAATGATTCACCCAACAAACAGAATGTATATGACATAAATTGTGTATTTTAATGCGATCTAGTGTAGTAAAATTTTGTCTATCTCTTATGGTTTACCAGTTATGCAAAAGTCCTTCACAATGAAGAATACTTTTGAAGACATTCCCAGAAAATTCGAGATATACATTTCATTTGTCATAAAAATATCTTAAACATATGATATTTTAATCAAAATCGTTAGAGCCATTTTTGAGAAAATTAAAATTTTCGAAAAATGTTCCATGTAAAGGGTAATCTGGGGTGGGGGGATTTTCTTAAAAACCTTTGTGTCGCATCTTTGGAAGATACTGAACCTAAATACCAAGTTTGGTGTTTATCCGACTGTTCGTTTCTGAGTTATGCTGCTCACAGGCACACACACACACACGGACATGTTTCCAAAAATGCTTTTTTTTTTGGATTGAGGGGGTCTCAAAACATACATTTCCGGTGAAACCTCGTTATCAAATTTTTGGGTATAATACAATACTTCTCCTACTTACTATACGTGGTAGAGAAAGTAAAAATAACGAAAACCTTTCCATGTAAGCGATGTTTTGACCAGGCAGGATGTTGTTGAAAATCTTCGTGTCGCATCTTTGGAAGATGCTGAACTTGAAAAAGAAAAGTTTTAACAAACTTACCGAGCAAAGTGGCGCCACGGTAACGTATGCAACTCGCATTCAGAAAGTCTCGGGTTCGATCCCAGGCAATCGCCTGGTTTCTTCCCTATCACGATTTCGTTTCCATTATATGCTTTCATTTCATTTCCTTCTCATCTTTCAGGTGTAATTCTAGGTTTCGTGGTGTATGGCTGTGCCGGATAGATAGTGCGGATGCATACTCAATGGAAAGAGTACTGCCAGAGGGCCCTCACTCTCCCTTGGGTCTGCGAGCTTGGAAATGTCAGAGCCTGTCTACCCACGGCCTATAGCCTCCCGTGGCTCCTTCACCGTATCCCTTTCTCCTGGGATTTGGTAGTCGCAATAGATCTGTACAGGTCGCAGTGCACGAGGTGTCACCTTAGGCTGAATCACCTCTACCTATACCAAACTTGCTAATTGAGATGTTTTTCTAAAATTACTTTTGTTCTATTCGGAGATCTATTCGATTTTGTTATCGAATGTTTGTAGAGGTAGACCAAGTAAAAATCACGGAAATTTGGACTATTACTTTCTCTACTACGCATAGTAAGTAGGGAAAGTATTGTATTCCACTTAAACAATCGATATCGAGATTTCACCGAAAATATATGTTTTAAGGCCCCCTGAATAAAAAATAAAGCATTTTTTAGCAAATGGTGTGTGTGTATGTGTGTCTCTGAACAGCGTAACTCAAAAACGAAAAGTCGGATAAATACTAAACTTGGAATTTAGGTTCAGTACCTATTCCCCCAACACAGACCACCCTTTATATGGAATATTTTTCAAAATTTTTATTTTCTAAGAAATGGCCTTAACAATTTTGATTAAAATACCACATATTAAAAATGTTTTTGTTAAAAATGAAGTGTATATCTTGAATTTTCTGGGAATAGCCTGAGAAATCCGTTTTATCTGGAAGACATTTTGTATAATCTTGTATAACTAACAAACGTTAAACGATAGGCAAAAGCGTGCCATACAAAAAATGTAGATCTCTTTAAGACACAATTTACTTGCAGTAAGTTTTTTTGTGTCATAAGCCGTTTGTGAGATATCCGTTATTAAATTTTCGAATTGTTCAATACTGTTATTTTTGTCCCATTGATGTTCAGTTGTTTCTCGCGATATGTTTGGAAACAGTATGGAAGCATATAGCGTCCTGTTCTTAAACATTTGACTATCGCTGTTTCTTTTGCATCTATAACGAAATGTGTAATGTAGCTATTTCTGCAAAAGCTTATTTGGATTAAAATGTAGTAGACTGAAAAATAAGCTTTAGTAGAATAGTTTGTATACACATGAATAAACGATAGAGGGTAGAGAAAGTCCTGTGAATGTATCACATCAGATTTTTTATTATCATAAAACTCGTGCGGCTCGTGCTGCTGTTTCCTTTATATCGGCGATGACTCCATGGCACCTAAGAGAGGTCATGGGTGAAATTTGCTGTTTTTCCACATATTGCATTTCTTTCTCCCTCCTAACTATCGTAGACAGAGTATTTAGATAGAGCGTATTGTATTTACTCAAAAAATTCCATATCAAAATTTCACCGAAAGTATAAGCATTATTAAAAAAGGACAGGTATGTGTCTGTGAAAAGTGGAATCAACATCATTTTAATATTCGAGCCAGGCAGTGATAATGGTGTCAGTAAGATTTTCAAAAATATTTCCACAATTCAAAGAACCCTTCACATGGAAAACTGTTCATTATTTTTCATTCCCCCAAAAATATTTTACCACTTTGATTAAAATATATATTTTAGATACTAATGAGACAAACTAAATGTAGCTCCAGAAATGTTTTGTTTTCCTATCTGCTGTATCTATCTGACGGTGGACTAGGTGGCTTTTGAAACTATTATAATAGAATTAAAACAAATGTCCACGTAGACAAAGCTAGTTCTAATATCTCATAAACTTAAACCTACATTTTAATGATTTATACACAATAGGAAATGATAAAGGTACTGATGAACGGAGGGGCCCTTGATACTGGAGCGAGCACCGCAGGCAGGCCATTCGGCCCCTTATAGTTCTACCGTGAGCTCTAGGAGGAAGGGGAGACGGGAGAGAACCGTAGGACTACCTGATCCGGATGACGATGGACGCAAGCACGGATGGGGTCCCTAATGTTTCCAGTTTGAACGTCTCCAACGCAGCCCGTACCTCCCGGAGGTCCCCAGCGTATCCAACCTAAAATAAGGGGCAGGAGAGTTGTGGCAGAATATGAATCCCCCCAGCATTTGCCTGCCGACCCGGGGAAACCACGAAACACCCATGGGTCAAAGTGACCGGGGATTAAACCCGGGACCTCGCGAATGTGAGTCGTACACATTACTTCGGCGCCAGCTCGCTCAATATAAGCAATAATACTGCGAAGTATTACTATTTTGCAAAACTTGAAGGATATTTATTTAAATTTTGTGTGCTTTACTCCATTTATCTTAACTGCCCTTAGATAAGTTACTTTTTCTCCTAAAGTAGTAGAATTCTGTTCATTTAGGTCTAGACCTCCTCCAACAGTAAACCTTAAGTAGGTTTCAATAAGGCTTAAAAATAGGAACATTTTAACTTACATCAACCGACAACAAGTTATGCTTTTTAACATAGTTAGTTTAACTCTATTTTATATACTGAGTGAAAATAACATTTACTGGAATATCGATATAAAAGTATTCATGTTAAGGTTAAACTATGTTGACATTCAGCTTTAAAACGCTTTGGAACTATTTTTGCACTCCACCCCAAGAATTCGATACCGAGATTTCACCGGAAATACAAATGCTTTGAGACTTCTGAATACAAGACCCCACTTTTTAAAACGGCCCGTGTATATGTTTGTGTGTGTGTGTGTGTGTAAACAGCATAACTCAAAAACGAAAAGTTGGATAAGCACCAAACACCATCCTTGACACGACACGACGATTTTCAAGAAAATTCCCCACCCCAAACTACCCTTTACGTGGAACGTTTATCGAAAATTTTGATTTTCTCAAAAAGGGCCCTGACGATTTTGATAAAAAAATATATATGTTTAAGATATTTTCATGGAAAATTAGATGTATATCTTGAATTTTTTGGAAATGTCCCCAAAAGTACTCTTCATTCTGAATGAATTTTGCGTAACTGATAATTCGTAAGAGATAGACAAAATGTTTGTACACAAAAAATGTAGATCTCGTTAAAACACACAATTTATGTCATGTAATTTTTTTTTATCGAGTGAAACCATTTCCAGCAATTCATATTCCTGACTATCGCTTAAAGCCTACCATATTCCCCGGTTATCTACAAGAAAATTAGCAATAAGATAATTTCTGCAAACGTTTATCTCGATTAACATGAAGTAATTGGAGATAAGCATTTGTAAAAAATATTTGTACAAGAGAAGAGAAACTCGTGCGAGTGCAAACCATCAGCTTTTTTCCTTTAAAATGCATCAGTAATGCATAGTTGTGTATTTATTTTAGAATAAAAACAAACAACTTTTTGATTTCTTATTATAATCTCCAGTCATATAACATACAAACTCTGCATCTTATATGTTTAAATTTTATCGCTGAGGGAGTTTCTGTTGATTTAAACGATGCCCTTTTGTTTTATTTCCCAGAGGCTTCTTTAATCAAATGTTTCTCCGTTTCCATTTTTAATATCCCCAACACGTTTAATTTCGCAGCTTCTGGAGTCAAGAAAACATCCCTGATGTTAAACAGTAACAGAATTTATAGCCGTACGTGTTATATTTCTTTTGAATTTTTCATAATGGCCGCTCTCTCTGCCCTAATTAAATATCCGCGCTGCTCAAAAGTGCCGTAGAAAACACCCTCCAACGTAAACAAAGGAAACGTTATTCCTTTAATTGTTTTCTTAAATTAGGAAATTTATATAGCAGCTTAAAGCCGGGAGCTAATTAAAGGTTTTTTATCTGTAATATTCCACCGCTATTTTCTGCTTAATTTATATGAAGGCATAATCTCCTACAGTACGCCGTAATGCAACAGGTTCTAGATGTTTCAAGTCTATTGTAATGAGCGAAAATTGTGGTGAAGATAGTTTCTTTATCTTCCTCTCTTATTTCTGTCTTTACTATTCGTTCGTCTTCATCTATTTTTCTTCTTGCATCCTACACACCTGTGTTTTAGTTTTGTTTCTTATGAAAGGCCCTGTAGTATCTCTAAGGTATTGATTCTCAAAATTCTCTATTTAACATCCCCTTTGTAAGCGAATTCCCATGTCTCTAAAACTTATTTTATTTTCAATATGTTTTCAATGAATAATTTGAACAAAAATTACAAGGTATTTGTCTACGAAAAGTAAACTGAAATATAAAAAATTAATCGTATATAACTAAATTATCAACACCAGGTTATTGCTTCAATTTCAAAGTCCTGGGCTAAAGATAAGTTTAAATGAATATGTGAGTAAATGTAAGATATTACATTCCAACCAAAAATTCAATACCGAGATTTCACCGGAAGCACATGTTTTGAGGACCCTTGAATCCATAAAAAGCATTTTTAGACAAAGGTCCATGTGTGCGTCAATAACGAAAATTCGGATAAATATCAAACTTGGTAGGTATTAAGCTAAGCATCTCCCAAAGATACGACACGACGATTTCCAAGAAAATATCCTAACCCCAACTGCTGTTTACATGTAAAATTTTAAAATTTTTAAAAAAATGTTATTTCCTGAGAAATGGTTTTAACGATTTTGATTAAAATACCATATACCTACTAAATATATTTGCATGAAAAATAAAATGTGTATCTTGATTTTTCTGGGAATACCATGTGAAGTGCTGTTCATTTGGAAGGAATTTTATATAATCTTGTGTTACTGATAAGCGTTCAGGGTAGACAAAAGCTTACTGCATAAAGCATGTGATCTCTTTAAAACCCACAATGTGTTTCAACTTTTTTGTGGCATAAGCCATTTCTGAGACATCCGTTATTAATGGTTCTCACTGTTAAATACTTCCATCATTCTTTTGAAGTCATGTAAGAACGTAGGTTTTCACGGCCGGAGTCACAATTATAACTAATATGATTTTCCGGGCTGTTATGCCGTGGTCTGCTGAAGAAAGATTTCCCAGACGTTTCGTCCACAACTGCGGTGGACATCTTCAGTGGCGCGGACGAAGTCTTCTCGGTGAAAGGATCGCAGCGTCTGATGCGTTGGCCGTTAGTGCCGCTCTCTTTATAGTGTGGGCGCTCTCTGCTGATTGGCCCGCTGGTATGAGGGGGCTGGCGCCGGCTGTGTTGTTGCTCTCTTCTGATTGGCTCGCAGTGTTTTTCGGTTTTTGTATGACCTTTCTTGTTTTTGATGACTAGATGCCAGTTACTGTTGAGTTTCAATGCTTCTTCTTTCCTATTGAAATTATTGGGATGTTTATAAATCTCTATTGCTTCGCGTTGTAGCCGGGTATGGTAATGTTTTATGGAGGAAAGAATGTTGGTGTCCTGAAATCTAATAATGTGTTCGCCCTCGGCTTCAATGGCATGTTCGGCGACTGCCGATTTTTCTGTATGGCAGCCCGGAAAATCATATTAGTTATAATTCTTTTGAAGTCCTGTCAACATTCAGTTGTTTCACGATTGCATGGAAACAATATGAAGTATTAAGGCCAGCATATATCTTCCAGTTCTTAAACATTTGACTGTTGCTGTTCTCTTTGTATCTATAACGAAATGTGTAATGTAGCTATTTCTGCAAAGGTTTATTTGGATTAAAATGAAGTAGATAGAAAAATAAACTTTCGTAAGAATAATTTGTATACGCGCTAATAAACGATAGAGGGTGGAGAAAGTCATGTGAATGTAATACATCAGAATTTTTTTTAACAAATTAGTCACATGTGCCCGCTTGCTTTTCGCTTTCAGCAAGATCTGTCATTTCGCTTTCAAATATGTGGATATTGATAAGGAGGTTTGTGTTATAACGGGGCCAAGCGAGAATCCTGTTTTGTTATTGACAGTTTTGAGATCAACTCTGATGAGCAAAGAAAGTGGATGTTGGTTTAGGAGGTTTACTTTAGGATGAATGAACCACTCTCCGCAGAGAAAAGCCTTGAAAGCTGTTAAAAAGGAAGCGATTACAGTAACCAACAAAATGTGGATAGTCTGTCATCCAAAGCCCCTAGTATCGAGCTGGATGTATGTACTGTTTTAGCAGCGAAAGACATAGCACTAAAGCGCAGTGATATGTTTGTAAATTGTCACTTTAACATTTACGTATAGTAGAGGATATATTATATTTCACCCTAAAATTCGATATCGTAATTACACGTTTGAGGTATTCTGGGAGAGAGAGAAAGAGAGAGAGAGAGAGAGTGTCTCTGGTGCGCACAGGTGTAAACAATATTAACTAAAACAATTCATGGTAATTAATTGTTCTTTCGCACAAGCCGTGTGTAGCACAAGGTTGGAAAGGCAGGATCAGATTGAAAACTTCAATGCCATAGCCGGGATTTCAACCACAGATCTCGGTTTTTTCCGGTTGGTCTAAGCAACTGAGCTATCATGGCAACACCCGGCACGACATTAAATTTTCCAATTGACTCGCCTTTTTGTTGCCATCCTCATCCTCTTGGTCTCTTTCGGGGTCGTAAATGTCGGCGATGATGTTTCGGTGCAGCGTGATAGGAAAAATAATGCTCTTTGTGACTTTCAGTCCCTCGGTTTTCGGCTGGCGAACCCTCGAGGGGCATTGGACCCCCTCTTTGTGGGGTGGGGTCCCTGGTCTGCAAAATTAGGGACTCTGTCATTGCTGTTCCGTCGCTCCTGGTTCCGGCCGCCCGGTGTCTCCTCTCGCCTCATCCTTCCTCCCGGGGACGTTTCCTCGTGGAGCGTAAGTACCGAGTCCCCTCCGTGGCCAATTCAATCCAATTGTAGTGCTACCAGTCTACAAAATGCCATTGTGTGGGTATTTACATTTTCCAAATTACGTCATCCGAGGGCCATGCTTGAAGATTTGCAATTAATAATATTCCATGGTAAGAACTCCCAACTAAACACTTAACTGCTGTTTCTGGTTGTTATATGTAACTAAGCTCTTATTAATTGACCCTAGTAACAATTTATGTAATTTTGAAGTTATTTAGTATAAAATCTGTACAAATGTTCGTATTATAGCGGTGATTAATATGCAAAAAATAAATCTGATATGTTCATTCTAACAAATTAAGCTGTTGATAAAAATTATATAAAAGGTATTGATACAAATTTGAACACTCCTTACAACACTTATGAAGTACAGCAATAAATCAGCAGTATGTAAAATGTATCAACGCACATTAACTGGGATTTATTCACAAAAACGTTTGGATTCTCCACATAATTAACAAAGGAAACAGGATGGAGGGAGATGTCACAGACCGTAGACCGGCCACACACACTTCTAGCCACACCACCTCCACTCGAGTGACGCTATCTTCCCCCTCCCCCCACCATCGGTGTCTAGCCAAAGCCAGACAGGGCTGACGTCACACCAGATAGTTTCAAACATATCTCTCCCTTTGGCGTGATCCGCACCGAAAGGAGAGACCGTTAAGCCGAAATATATAAGAAGTCCCAATAATGCTTCGTCTGGTAGCACACTAGTGCGTCTAGTAAAGACAATGAAATTATTATGCCACAATACTGATTAGAATAATCTCTTATGTCAACAATGGATAGGAGAAAACTTGTTTCAGTTATGCACTTAAACAGCATACTTGAAATGTGGAGCTAGCTAGCAGTAAACATTTAAGTTCCAAAAAGTATAAGAATAATGCTCGAAGCTCCAACATTTCTGTCCAAAACACACAGAAGAAACATCAGACATAGCTGCAGAGGTTTTCATTGTTTCCCATTATTCTTCTGTTGGAAACAGAAAATAAATACTTTTCAGGTTTAAGCAAATGCTGGAAAAATCAACATGTTATCAACTGATCGCGGGAACTTTCTCAGAATTTCCATATTACCAAAGGATCACCCTATTACTATTTTAGGACTTTTTCTATTTGATCTAGTCCCTTCAGATCGCGTGATGTTTCTAGATGTGACATGAACTGTACTGAGAGGTGGCGGTCGTGAAATCGTCTGACCAGACAACGTTTCCTAAACTCATGTGACGTGACATGATGAAATTTACATTGACTATCGGTACAATTATTGTTCTGACAGGTTGATACTGGTTGCTTTGAGCTTGTCAGTTCCGCTTATTGCCCTCCAATGAGAGCTTTAATGAAGATGTATATTTAGTTTCATCCCTCGCCATCACGGTGGTCATGGAAGATTGTAACGCTTGGGGGCTTTCTGGTATAAAGCTTGCTTGATTATGCAATTATTCATTATATCCTTTTTTGTCTGTTGAAGAATGTTTTATATTGGAATGGAAATAATTTCCACTGTTTGGAGTATGACAAAAAACGGATGTTACATTTACACGACTTCATCAAGATATTATCGTTTATTTTTGTGTAACTTCTATTAGCTAGTGTAGCAAACGCATATTTTTCTATCTAGTTCAGTTAATGGAGGAAAAAGGTTTGCAAAAATATTTCCATTACATTAGAAGGCTTCATTTTAGAAGGCTGATGTAATAGGAAACTCTTTAAAAGCGGGTCGCTATGCATTGGCCTTGAAATATCAACATTTTTATATCACAAGAAACCATTGAAAAAATGATAAAGTATTGAACAATTCAAATTATTCAGGGTTATCTAGGAAATGGTTAATGCCACAAAAAGGTTACTATTTTAAAAAGACCAACGCTTTTGTGTAGAGTTTTCGTCTTTCTCTTATGTTTTCAAGTTATGCAAGGTTATACAAACTTTATTGCCTATGAAGAGGACTTTGCAGGTTATTGTACAAAACGCAAGATATATATTTTATCAGTATGTAAATAAATATTTTAAACATATAGTAATGTAATAAAACTTGTTAGAGGCGTATTAGAGAAAATAAAGAATCTGATGCGTTGAACTCACATGACTTTCAATCGAGATAAACATTTGTAGGAACTATCTTATTGCTAATTTTCTTGTAGCTGCAAGGGGAATATGGTAGGCTTTAAGCAATAGTCAAATCTTTTAAGAGCTGGTTGCTATGTGGAGCATTCCGTTCTTTTTGCATGTTGAGGACATAAAAAAAAAGAATAACGAATTCCCATTTGAGAAAAAGTATAAGTATTGGAAAATTCAAACAGATAACAAGGAATATCTCGGAAATGATTCACTCCACAAAAAAAGAATATGACATAAATTGGGTGCTTTAAAGAGATATAAAACTTTTTGTATCTCCTACCATGTACAGTTACGCGAAACTCATTTAGAATGAAGAGAACTTTTGGAAACATTCCCGAAAATTCAAGATATACATTTTATTTGCCATGAAAATGTCTTAAACATATGCTATGTTAATCGAAATCGCTACAGCCATTTTTGAGAAAATAAAAATATTCGAAGAATGTTCCATGAAAAGGATAATCTGGGTTGAGGGATTTTCTTGAAAACCTTCGTGTCACATTTTTGGAAGATCTTAAACTCAAATACCAAGTTTGGGATTTATTCGACTTTTCGTTTTTGAGTAATGCTGTTTACGGACAGACACGCACACACACACACGGACATGTTTCCAAAAATTCTTTATTGGATTCAGAGCACCTCAAAATACGTGTTTCCGGTGAAATCTTCGTATCGAATTTTTGGGTGGAATACAATACTTCCCCACTAACTATACGTAGTAGAGTATAATTTCTCCATGTAAAGAGTATTTTGTATTCGAGATTTTCATGATACTCTTCATTTTGCATCCTTGAAAAATGCTGAATTTAATTACGAATTTGGGTATTTATCCAACTTTTCATTTTAGAGTTACGCTGTTGAGAGACACACAGATATAGGGAGCTTTTTTCTAAAAATGCTTTTTTCTTTATTTAAAGAGACTTTAAAACATATACTTCTAGCGAATTATCATTATCGAACTCTTTGGTGAAATACAATACTTTCTCACTATTTAAACCAAAACTATTAGTTTTAGGTAAGTAATTGACTTTAACAGTTTCGTTCGAATGGATTTTTCTAAATTTTAAAATAAGAAAGGTCTCTATCCTCCTTTCCACAGTGCTATTCATCACTCTTAACACCTCTATCTTCAATTGCGGAGATGTATTACGATTATCACGTATATTAAACTGTAAGGTAAAAAATTTACATATTACGGAGGAGACCCCGGGAGCGGGGCAGAGCATCGCCCGCAGGCAATCGGCCCCTTGTGCTTCTAACGTGACCCTTGGGAGGGAACGATGAGGGGAGAGACTCCAGGGACGACCAGACCTGGATTCCGACAAGCGCAGGCATGAGCGGGATCCCTAACATTTCCAGATAGAACGCATCTGACGCCGCTCGGTCACTGCCCACAAGCCGCCAACTTCCAGGATCTCCCGGAGCGGAACCCCACCCTGAGGACAGACCTAACTGAGCGGTATCGCAGCGACGTCAAGGAATAAACCTTTACGGAGCACAAGCCACCACCCAGCCGCAACCCGCCAAACACCGTCGCCTGGTCCTACGACAGATGACAAGTAAGATGATGGGTACAGGAAATGAGAGGAAGGAGAGTCGTTGTAGAAGATGAATCACCCAGCATTCACCTGGTGACTCGGGGAAACCACGAAAAACCGATAGACCAGAGTAAGCGGTTGCCGGAGATTGATCCTGAGACCTCCTGAATGCAGGTCACAGACGTAACAGTCTGAGCCATCCCGCTCGGCTTCTAAACATTGCATGAGCTGCTGACTTCCAATGGCCATTGGGTCCCTCTGTTTATGTTCTGGGAGGTGTGACCCTGGGGTGAGACTGGTATAGATAGGCCACTCACCAAAGCCTGGGTAACGCCCGGGAAGCCAGAGCCCGAGGTCGGAGAATGTTCCAATGGTGGAGGATTTCTTTCCCTATGGAGCCCTCTTTCTCCATTCCTAATAACAAGCGCTGAAAAGTCTTAGTAACAGAAGTAGCACCACCGACATCTGGTTGTTACTTGGTAATTAGCCGAACAGAAGTAGGCCAATCTTTTGAGCAGGTGAACCCTTTTATTATTCAAAAGGGGATTCACGCTATTGCACCCGACTTCGGAATGGTTCGTTGTTAGTTCAGAGCAAGTCCGAACAACAAAGTAAGTCCATGTTACGCGCCACGCTTCTCCACGCTTATCCCATCCTTTAGAGAAGCACCGCACCTTGATTTCCTGTCGAGGCGTCGTCACCACTCACAGCCTCGACAAAATCTCGGACGATGAACTGGTCAAATATCTTTCCTGCCAAACGGTAACAGCGGTTCATCGAGTGCAGTCTAAACGTCATGGAGTGTTGGTACCAACTCGTACCCTATTTCTCACGTTCGATGGCGTCGATCTGCCACTAGTATTACAGCAGGGTAGGAACGTATTGCGGCGAGGCCCTATATTCCTATACCTCTGCGTTGTTTCAAATACCAACGTTTTGGGCATAGGCAAGTCTCTTGTAAGAGTGCCGTTACTATCTGTGCCTGTGCCAGCCGTCACTCGATGGTACCTGTTCATCCAGACCCGTCTGTGTTAATTGCAAAGGGTCTCATTCTGCGTCATTTGCCGACTGTCCGCGGTACTTGGACGAGAAGGCGGTTCAGGAGATCCGGGTAAAGGAGAAACGTTACCATGCGCGCCAACCATCGCTCCTGCGAACGGGAACATTCAGTTCTGTTGTTGCCTCGCCAGTATCCCGGAAGGATGCCGAGACTCAGACCTGTATTTCGTAGGGAAGATTTTCTTAACGACCCTCCGCATGCGCGCGGTAAGGAAAGTTCACCTTCTCCTCCTGAAGGTCGCAGTCCCAGGATGCTCCTGGGACAAGCCGCGCTCACCGGCGCACTTCACCCATTTACCCAGAAGCGATTCTCAGCGCTTGAATCGGTTTCTGGCACTGAGCGCGTGGGTCCTCCCTTCGAGGAGCTTATGGAGTCTGACCAAAAACCATACCATTAGCCCGAGCCCCAAGGTTAAGCAAAAGGTTATTTTTAGCCGCTCTTCTATGTAGGCAGTTTATCGCTTTTATTCATGGCTATTCTTACCTGGAATTTACATGGTGTACGATCGCATAGGGCGTAACTGCAACTTTTATTGCGATCCCATTCACCTATGGTCGTGTGTTTGCAGGAGACCAAGCTTCGCCCCCAGATCCTTTTACCCTCCGAGGGCATACTCCGGTTCGCTACGGATCTTGCACTGGATGAGGGTTCTTCTGCTCATGGGGATGACATGCAATTAGTGCGTAACGACGTTCATTTTCAAACTCTCACACTTACGTCCGCCTTGCAAGATGTTGCCGTTTGGATTCAATTACCCGGCTGTTTTCTTTTCTGTTTGCTATGACTATTCACCTCCATCGTCTCCCCTCGCTAACGCGGGCATTCGAGATCTCTTGTCCGCTCTCCCAACACCATTTTTTCTATTGGGAGATTTTAATGGCCATCACCCCCTGTGGGGTTCTTCAAGGACTTGTGCGAGGGTAACTCTTCTTTCAGACATCTAATATCAGTTCAGCCACTCCATCCTCAATACAGGTTAGCCTACTTTTCTTTCTGATTCTTCTGGTACATTTTCTCACTTCCTTGCCGTTTGCGCCATCCAGCTTGCTTGTCGTCTGCAGTGGAACGTCGTCGCTGAACCTACTCCGGCGATCATTACCCCTGCATCGTTTCTCTTCTGTCTCACCACGTCCAGCCTTCCAGAGCACCTACCTGACAATTCCTTAAAGCCGACTGGGGACTGTATTCCAGCCTCGTGTCTTTTGTGGACCAGCCCTTCACTGACGTTAACCAAATGGTGCAGCACATTACGTCTACAATCCTATCTGCCGCCGTAGGCACAATTCCCCGTTCGTCCTCCCAACCTCGGCGTATTCCTATTTCGTGGTGGACCGAGGACTGTAGGGACGCCGTTCGTGCCCGTAGAACTGCACTCAGGGTGTTTCGTCGACACCCTACACTTGATAATTTGGTTACTTTTCAACAACACGTCAGGGCTCGTCGCATTATTCAGGATAGCAAGAAGGCATCTTGGACTCGTTTTGTCGAGTCTTTTAATCACATAACGCCTTCCTCTGTTGTTTGGGATAAACTTCGTCGCTTCTCCGGTAAAGTGTCGCATTGTAGTCTGCCTGGCCATCAGGTTTCCAATGCAAACATAGTGGATCCAGCTGCCATTGCTCACATTCTGGGTGCTACCTTTGAGGCGGTTTCCAGTTCTGACCAATATTCCGCCGGGTTTCGCACTCTCAAAGACCGGCTAGATTCCGTGACCTATAGTTTTCGGTCTCCAAATCAGGAGTGATATAATGAACTTTTCACAATGAGGGAGCTGGAGCAGCCCTCCTTTTACCTAGGCACTCCGCTCCAGGGCCGGACGGCATTCATGCCCTGATGTTAAAGCAACTTTCAGCCGACAGTAAGCTCTTTCTCTTACGGGTCTATAACCGTATTTGGCAGGGCGGTGTTTTTCCTTCAGTTTGGCGCGAAGTCACCATTGTCCCTATACTTAAGCCTGGGAAAGATCGCCAGCTACCTTCCAGCTACTGCCCTATCTCCCTCACAAGCTAGTTTCATTTGCAAGGTGATGCAGCGCATGATCAACGGGCGGTTAACATGGTGGCTTGTGTCTCAGAAACATCTCGCGAAAGCTGAGTGCGGATTTCGTCGCCATCACTCTACCATATGGTGTCTCTGTTGACGTATATTATGAAGGTATTTCTGAGAAAGTGTCAAACAGACACTGTGTTTTTTTGATCTGGAGAAATCTTATGACTCTTATTGGAGCGGCGGCACTTTACGTTCACTTCACGCACGGGATTTCCGGGGTCATCTTCCCATATTTCTTCGGGAGTTTATGACGGACCGCGTCTTGCGTGCACGCGTGGGCTTAGTTTTATCTGGTCGTTTTATTTAAGAGGACGGTGTACCGCAGGCTCTGTACTCAGTGTCACAGCTTTTGCCATTGATATCAACCCCATTGTTGATTGTGTTCCACCTGGCGTTTCATCGTCCCATTTTGTTGACGATTATGCCATTTATTGCAGTTCATGGCGTACCTGTCTGCTCGAGAGCCGTCTTCAGAGCTGTATCGACCATCTCTATGCCTGGAGTTATGCCAACGGCTTTAATTTCTCCGCCGAGAAATCCGACTGCATCAATTTCTGGCGCCGGAAGGCTTTCCCTCCGCCCTCTCTCCACCTTGGACCGCAGATACTTCCATTTGCAGACGAGGTGAAATTTTTGGGGTTGATCTTTGATCGAAAACTGAGCTAGATTTCGCACATTTCGTTTTTAAAAGCAAAGTGTGACCGTTCTCTTAATCTTTTATGCGTTTTAAGTGGCACATCCTGGGGAGCTGATCGGACCGTCCTTCTGCGTCTTTATCGCTCCTTGGTCCGATCCAAGCTTCATAACGGGTGCATTGTCTATTCATCGGAACGTCCATCTGTGTTACGTCACTTGAATGTCATTCACCATCGTGGCACAAGAGTTGCTACAGGGCCTTTCCAACTAGCCCTGTACCCAGTCTGTACGCTGAAGCTGCAGAAACTCCGCTGTCCTTCAGGCGTGAGATGCTTTTGTGCTGCTATGCATGTCGACTCTCAACCTTGCAATACCACCCGTCCTTCGAGGATTTGCGTCATCGGCAATATTTAGTTTGCTCCTCTGCATTATTCCCTCCAGAGATTCGATTTCTCCAGCTTCTTCGGCATTTGGACGTTACGGCAGCGCCGACCCATCCAGGGGGGAAACGCAGTTTCCTCCTTGGTTGCGCGCTAAGGCCCACTGTCGCCTTGGGTTAACGTCGATGCTAAAGAATGAGACCCTTTCTTCAGTCCTTAGATCCGCCTTTTTAGAACTTCAGGCGCAATTCGGGGAATGCCATTTTACATATACTGGTGGTTTAAGACTGATGTTGGAGTTGGGTGTGCCTTTATTTTCGGTAGATATAGTTTTACCTTTCGTTTACCGTGGCAATGCTCAATTTTTAGCGCCGAACTTTTTTGTGTTTATCAGTCTCTTTTACACATCCAGCGGCACGACTTGCGGCACTGTGTTATTTTAGGGTTCTCTGGGTGACCTTCAGAGTGTTAACGCGCTGTACAATTACCACCCCCTCGTACAGCGCATCCAGGATACCCTCCATTCGCTGGGTGCTTCTGGCATCAGCGTCTCCTTCGTGTGGATTCCAGGTCATTTGGGCATTTCAGGGAACGAGTCTGCCGACGCCGCTGCCAAATCGACAATTTTATCGCTCAGATATTTTACCTCTGTTGTTCCTTCCACGGATTTTTATGTTATTTTACGTCACCGTATCCTGTCGCTTTGGCGCGATTAATGGACGGCCCTCCAGGGGAAGAAGTTGCCGGAGGTTAAACCTCCCCCGCTAGTCTAGGGTACCTCTTCTAGTTCTTCTCATCGGGAAGAGGTAATTTTAGCTCGTTTAGGTGTCGGTCATTGCCTCTTTAGCTACAAGCACCTGCTTACTGGTGACCCCGCACCGCTCTGTGAGCAGTGTGATGCTCCCTTAACGGTGCGTGACATCTTAGCAGAGTGTCAGGTTTTAACTTATTTGCGCGTTCGTTTGTCTCTGCCTGCTGGCATGGCCAACGTTTTGGCAGACGACGCGCATGCTGTAGAATGTCTTTTACGTTTTATTAGTGACAGTGGTTTTAGTCGGCGCATTTGATGCGCTGTGCGTCTTTTAGTTTTGGGATTTTCTTTTGTCTGTTTTAATGGGGTTCTTCTCCCCGGCGGACGTATGGCGCTCTGGTCGTTTGACTTCTACAGTTCCTGACACGTTGTTTATTTTATTATTTTATTTGCCATGGTTTTAGTGGTGTCTTTTACAATATACTGTCTTGTTTTTAGTGTTTTGGACTAAGCGGGTTTTCGTCCCGTATTTTAGTTTTTGGATTTTAAATTGTATACTTTGTAAGGTCGTTGATGGCCTTAGATGTTTAGCGCCCTTAAACCTCATCTCATCATCATCAACCCTACTCGATGCACAATATACTTCACTTCACTCTTAAGTTGTCCCGGGTCCTTAGTATGATAATATAATGAATATACAGGGTGGAAATCAAAACACTGGATGAAGGAATTTAACACCATTCTCTAATACTTTCCCTTTTATTTTCGAACAAAAACTTACAACTCTATTGTAATATCAATTAAAGTGAATCATTGCCGATTCATTTTAATTAATTAAAACGCTAACAACTTTTGTTATGTTCTATTATAGGTACGTTATGTTCTTAAAATATATTTAAACAATTAATGTCTAAACTCAATGGGTAAGAGTATCTGAAAAACACAGATTTGCCATCTTAAATCCCCATGTCCAGTGATTTTATTTACATCCTGTATGTGAAATTCCAATTGGTAGGAGCTATATGAATGCATCACATAAGATGTTTTAATGTTAAATTAATTGAATACGTTAGTAATAAGGTTTAATAATTTCACACAAAATGAATTACGTATTTGCAAGAAAAGACTCACTTTTCAGTAATGAAAACAAAAGGAATTTTTTGTGGCTTCTTCACTTAAGCAATGTCGGTCAAATGTTTTGTTGAAGCTGGTGGAAGGGAACTTGTTTTAGCAGTCTAAAACTTTGAAGTTGTTACATTTTTTTAAATTTCAAAATGGGGTTGACAGCGCCATCTCACATAATTTGCCGAGCACGGAATTCAAAGCTAAAGCAAAGTGCGCACCCATTTTAGTAATATTTAAAAAATGAAAACCAGCAGCGGCGTGCATATTTAGAAACGGAATGTGTAATAAAATGCAAGCGGATGATCTCTGACCTGCAAGGGATTTGGGATCGCTAATTCGAATTTCCCTTTGAAGCCTGAGGCTTTCCATTAATGCCATAACGCTATACCGCGTCCACTGTGAAGGCTGACCGCAAAGTGGTTCTCGACCAACCCGCTCACCGCATCACGAAACTAATATAGGTGCATAAACAGACGAGATTCTGTACACTTGGTATGTAGGCGTGGCTAATTTATTACTCCCGTTTTGTTGTCATTTTTATACTCGCGGCTTTGTGAAGCCTTGAGTGGCTCATGCGCGTTTAGGTTTCGCGTTTTCATAACAGTACTGAGGTTTCACGCCAAGCTAGCGATGAAAGAATGAGCAGTAAGCGTACGTTCAAAGTTTGCTTTCACAATTTCACCCTTGCGGTTTATAAACGTGTTTATTGAGGGCTTGGGACAGAAGAGTGCAAATATATGCTTTTAGGTGTAAAGAGTTTTTTACTTAACGTAAAAGGTGCATAAGATGTGTACAAAACTTTAAGTATGCGTAAGAGATCTGATTTTATACACACATAGTTTTCTTTGCCAGTCATTAGATCTACTCACTTATCTATTCACTTTACTATTTATATGCCATAGTTCTTATGTATCTTAAACGTAACTACTACATTTATTGAAACAATTTAAGTATAATTATGCTGTACGATTGCATATCTCATAATTTGATATACCCGCATTCAGGGTAATATATACCTATATACACCCGGTTGAAAGGAAGTTATTACATTAATTTAAATCAGTTACAGATCTTATTATTTGGAACACTTTTTGTAACTTCCATTTCTTTCTATGACCATTTTCTGCCGAGACGTTTTAGGATTTTGGAAAACATAAAACAGACGTCCTGGCAACATTGCAAGGGTTGCTGTCATCTTTCGAGGTTTCTCTTTCGCTTTTAGTGGCGTGTGTCTCATGAGCGTAAACAAACAAATGTTTCGTGTTTGCCACTATTAATAATTGCATCTGTAACCTAAACTCACAATCTAGAAATATTTTTATCAGCTCGTTCAACATTAAACTTACAATACGTTTTGCAATTGATACTGCTGTAATGCAATCAACCAAACCATCCTTTTGACATGTAAACACATTGTTAAGCCGTTACAGTGTCTACTAAATGACACTTTTAACATGGATAGCAAAACAATAAACAGTAAACCAAATGATTCACCGGCTTCACATGTATTGTTCAAAATATTCATCATTTGCGCACCTGCAAACTTCACACCTTCTTAGCAGATTTAGCCGTACTCTACTTAAATATACCCTCATTGTTGCTTATTTCCTTTGCAGCCACCTTCTCTCAAAGATTTAACGTCAGTAATCGATGTTTTGTAGACTCTGCTTTTCATAGTGGACGCTGAGAATTCCTTCTATTTTACACTGTTCTAGTGTAGGCCAATAGATTACCAGCTGTACTTTTTATGCCGCAAGATATTTACTTAATCATTTTGTCGTGTTTGTTTGAATTAAGAGGTATGTGGAAAACAAAACCGCTAGTCACCCTTCAGATAAACGTGGGTAGTGTATGTTTTGTTTACGTTTGGAAGCTAGTTCAGATCCCGTGACGTATCTCGACCCATTTCCATTGTTGTCAAGTTTTACAGCAACATTACGTCTATAAAAAGCTTTTCGGAATATCCTTTTGAGTTATTAATTATCTAAAAACCCTACATGATATCACAGAGTTATTTCCTAAGTATGTCAGAAATAGGTCACTCTCCTCATCTTACAAGTACCAAAGTATTACCTTCATACATTCTCGTTGAATTAAGCATCTAATTTGGAACAAAGACTATCTCTTTTTTCGAAAAGGCTGATCAAGGAACAAAATGCTATTATACTTTTCTGTTTGTAATTATTCTATGAAGCACATAGTAAGGAGTGTAATGACTTCCCTTCCACCTGGTATGTATATATATAAATTACGTGGGTATATGCCAATTTTTTTGGAAGTGATATTATTATTATTATTATTATTATTATTATTATTATTATATAATTATATGATTGTATGCTTCCTCTTAGCTTCATACCACATTAAATATACGACTATCAAATTTTACGAATACAGTCCCTCGCGAATATTTTGTCCAGTATAAAAACACACTTCGTTCGCGGTTAATTTGCCCTATACTTCTCCCTTGTCCAGCAATGGAACAGAAACAGCTTCCACAAATAAGAGCGCTAGGCAGCAGTAAACATTCATTTGGAAACCTGCCATAAAATAAAATAATATTGTGAGAAATAACCACTCAACTATCTGTGATATATCACAGTCGTGTGACGTAACACCGTTTGATAGGCAAATGGTGAGGAGGGAAGAGTAATGATTGTCTAGATTGTCTCTTACAATCGCATAGGTGCAACATATCTTCCCCATACGTCTCTAATCTTTCGCTAACAGTTACTTCTCCATTCCCCTTGCTTCACCTGCCCTACACTTCTGAGTTGCTAGCTGACGTCAGAGAATTCAGTTGTCAGACACTAACTTACATGAATTTTCAGTATTGGGTAATATTTGGCAAGAAATCACAAATGAATCTGAAGAGCATTGATTTTCATTTGTTTTATTAATAAACTTTCCAGTTATCGTCGTATAATATAATTTTATGCATTGTTGATATAGGTCAGATATAGAAATTCTTGACTCTGCGACCTCCACCCCTTCCTTTCACGCTTGCTGATTAACACTCGAGCAGTCTTCTAACCCAGTGGTGGAACTCTATTGCACGCAATTACGAGATGCATTTCGCAATATTTGGTTTGACATTTAGGAAAGAATAGGCTATTTCATATTTTGTAGTACACAAAGATGCTGTATTTACTATATATGCGTATATGCAGAATTTATTACCAACTTCAGCTTCCCCTAATTGGAGACTTCTACAAACAATGCATACTAAACAACAAAAGGATATAAATATACATAATTGAAATCGTAAATAATACAAATAACTGTTAACAAAGTTGCAATTATATAAAACACCACCTGAAAATAAATATAATTTGCAGATGTGTATATGGAAATAACCTCATCTAAAATAAACGAATTTGTATATAAGAATAAATTAGTTTACGTACCACAGAAGTGTGCCTCTAATAACACTGAGGGCCACTGCTTTAATAAATGAATTGTTTAATTTATGCATTCTACAAAATCATACAAAAAGCATGGGATAGTACCCGTGGCTCCAATTAGTAAGCCAAATGTCAATTGAATTAATATGGTATTTATATAGTGTAAAACTTGTACGTCAGTTTGATAAGAAGCATGAGATATTTTGACTTTCAAACCTTTAGTGTATGAATAATAATGAATGATGCACTTGATTTTGTTTTATCATGTTATACATACCTTTTAAATTAACAAATAAATAATTCTAACTTTTCAAAACTATGCTGCTGCTCTGATAGAGCGGTAGTCATGTTACGTCATAGGCCTCCTCCACGCTCCTCCTTCCTGGATCTGACACACGGCTTGCCCATGCCTGATAGAAGTAATGGAAGTCAGTAGCTGCTATGTTATGTTCCCATCGCCCAATATTCAGTATCATAATAGTGAGTAAAATAAATTTTCCTAGAAGATATGTACCACCAATAGCACCTTAAGTCTTTCACTTGCTTCAGTGCATGTGACGTTTTTGTAGCAAAATACTCTTAAGTACTTTGATATTGTAATGAAAAGAAGCTAGAAACAGTGATGTGTATTATTTAAAGGTGAGTCGGAATTGTTACACTAACATCACTTAAGTTTACTCACTTAACATGTTTCGGGAAACAGTTGTTCCCATCCTCAGAAGTTAATTCGACTGGCCCGTGTTGTTGGTGTTTCCGTTTTTTGGACTGGATCCTGTGGTGGCATCTTGTGGTGGAGAAATGTACTTCCAGAGAGGGTTTGGTGGCGGCAAATCAAAATTCATTAGATGGTCTTCGCTGTTGTCCCTAATAGGTTCATACAAGACTCCTTAGCCTTACTAAACCTACAGAACCAATCAATAAAATTCACCATAGAAATAGAAAAAGAAGGCATGCTACCATTTTTAGACGTAAAAATCATCAGAGAACAAAAGAACCTAACCTTTGGCATATACAGGAAACCAACACACTCTACTAATTACATAAAAAATAAGAGTTTCAATCCAACCACACACAAACATGCAGTACTAAACAGCCTAACACATAGACTGGTATATACCCCCTTAAATAAAAAAGAATACCAGTTAGAATACCAGCATATAGTAGACACAGCAATACATAATGGGTTCAACAAAACAACTATTGACAAAAAAATTGCAAAATTCAAACGACAGATGCACATCAGAAACACAACAAATCTCAGCCAGCAAGATAAAGAGCTAAAGTTCAAGAAATTCACATACCACCCAGGAACATTTCACAAATTTAAGAAGATTTTCATGAAACATAACATCAGCCTAGCTCCACAGAACAAATTTAACATAGAGAAATTACTTTGTAACAAGTTAAAAGACCCCATTCCACAAGACAAAAAAGCTGGTATCTATAAAATCAATTGTTCAGATTGCAATAAAGTATACATAGGTAAGACAAAAAGAAACCTAGAAACTAGGCTAAAGGAGCACATGAGATGTATTAAATACAAACAAATGGACAAATCTGCAGTTTCACACCATTTTTGGACCACTAATCACATCAAACCCAATATTACATTAGTCAAACCAGCCAAATTTGCAGCCGAATTAGATGCATGGGAGAAGATCACCACTCTAAAACACAACACACATCTAATGAATTTTGATTTGCCGCCACCAAACCCTCTCTGGAAGTACATTTCTCCACCACAAGATGCCACCACAGGATCCAGTCCAAAAAACGGAAACACCAACAACACGGGCCAGTCGAATTAACTTCTGAGGATGGGAACAACGGTTTCCCGAAACATGTTAAGTGAGTAAACTTAAGTGATGTTAGTGTAACAATTCCGACTCACCTTTAAATTAAATATACTCTTAAGTACTTTGTGTGTGTTTCCAAATAAAAGTATAACTAGAGGAAGTTTGTGTAACCTGGGTGTAAGCGATCCTTTTGGTATACCCCCACCGTATTTAGTAGAAAAAATGACGTGTGGTGCATAGCATTGTCATCATTATGCATTGCTACTTCCGTAGCATTTAATTGCAAAAGTTTTGCGAGGCAGTGTACTTCAATGTTATGTCTTCCTATACGTGTTCCACATTTACTTTATAGCAAATAAGTTTCTATTACATTCTGAAAACATTCTTCATATCTAACTTCTTTCTTTTGTTTATATTTGATACGCATTTAGCGACTGTCTGTGCAAATGGTCTTCCTTTATTAAAAAAAATAATGTTCAGCTCTTCGTCGATAATAGCCTTGACCTTTACTGCAAGTGCTGGATTTGCCGTAGGCTACTACGTTTGAGAACTGTGCAATCCACTTTCTAACATATGCTAACACAGGTGAGCGATGTCTAGAACGGTTAGTACAACTGAAAATGTGCATTCTAATCCTCTGTCCTATGTCAATGAAATTATTGATAGAAATGACTTTAGACAACAGATGAGGTATACGAAATGTTTAAGTACCGCATTCGATTGTCCTATCTGGTTTTTTCGTAGAGCTGCAGTGCTATTCATAGTAATTATTGGACATGCTATGCTGCTAGAATTATCACGAAGCATCCTCGTATCGAGGTCCCTAAGAATCCTAAGATTAAAGGCTAGCACAGATTTCTGTTAAAATGCATATATTTGAAAACTTCAGTTCTCTTAGAGAAATGAAAAACGCGCCACCTAAAAATAATATATTGCAGGTTAATGTATTGTAGCGGCTTTTACAGGATCTACGAAAAGTTTATTAAAGGCGAACTAATCGCACCGTTTTAGTATAATTTTTTTCCCTCTTAACTACAATTACTTTTCCGCACTATTTTCAATTATAATATACCTACGTACTTGGATCTAGTTCCCGAGGTTGCGGCTTCAAACCCGGCGAAGGGCGATAGATTTTTTTCTGGCGTAAAAATCCTTTACTTCGGAAGGGAAGTAAAGCCGGTGTCCCGTGTTGTAGATTTACGGCACGTAAAAGAACCTCAAGCCTGATAACGAGATCTCTGAGCAAAATTACCGCTCATTCACTCCCAATATAGAATGGGACGCTAAGAACCATAGTAGTTAAAGATCGTCCATACACAAAACTCAATTTAATTTAATTTACCCTCCTCGTTAGCGCTTACACCCCTAAGACTTACAACCGCGCCTGGGTCAGAGGCCTGTCGAGGAGCAGACGGAAATTGAATCAGAATGAAAAACCCGGTACAGGGGATCGGCCCGTAGAGACTGAGGAAGAAGATGATATGAAATGAAGGCGAAATGGATGAAAGGAAAGGTTACGATGGAGCAATTGGTGGATTGAATGGCGGGGGAAACTGGAGAACCCAGAGAAAACTCGCCCAGACCCCGCTTCGTCCACCACAAATCCCACATATGGGCCCCTAGGATCGAAGCCGGGCCACTTTGGTGGGAGGCGAGCTGTCTAACCACTCGGCCACGGCACCGCCTATATATAGTACATAATTTTATAATTCTGTTTTAAGGCTCTTTGATATGACTCTGTATAAACTCCTAATTGCCATTTTCATTACTTTAAATGTTTACAACATTTCCTTTCATCAGATAATTAATTTTTCTCCTAGGTGTTTTACATAATTAAATGAAATTAATTCTTTGCCTTGTGGCATAACATTTTGTAGTATATTGAGTTCGTGTTTTACAGTGTAGATTTCAGCAATTGCCAAGAGCGTTTAAATGAAGCAGTATGTACTACCGAAAAATTTAGATAATGACATAAATAAAGCCATGCCTCGTTTTGTTCATTCACAATGAGGAAGCATAATGTTTTGAAGGGACTTGTATACATTAAATATTCACTCGTGCCACAATTTAAAGGTTACATAAATACAAAGCCATTGGCAGAAGTAAACCAAACGTGTACCTGTTGGAATTTGTTGTGAAGAAATTTAGATGCTGTGTAACAAAGCATGTGTAGCGTCCCATTCTATATGGGCGTGAAAGACCGGGAATTTTGCTCAGAGGCCTCTTTATCAGGCTTGAGGTTCTTTTACGTGTTATAAATCTACGACACGGGACCAACGGCTTTAATTCCCTTCTGAACGAAATCAAGCTAAGGTATATATCCTTATATGCTGTGTAGCGTTATATAATATATTTTACATAAACGTTATTTCATATTAACATACATTCAGCATAATAGATTCTATTATCCATTTTGGTTTAATGAAGGTTTATCATGATAACTTTACTGCACTTCTTTAGGCAGCTGCAACATTTTCTAATTCTAATGAAAGATCTTTTATAAACACTGGATTTTTATACAGAACTGGTGAAAGGTATATGTATGCCATCCTCTTAGGCAGTAATTGTATATAAGAACATAAAAGAAACACTGTTAGTATCCTTTTATTCTGTAATCCCAGCAGAAAACAATGTTTTTTTTTCCAAACCTCTGTCGCGTTATAGCTTAGATCGGAACAATTAAGGCAGCTGTTATTGAAATATGTGATAGTGTGAAGATAGGATAATGTTTTTATTGATTATAATGATGACAATAAATATTTTTCCGTTGGGCATTTCTTGTATATACAGCAGCACACTGTGCGTGAGCGGGACGATGAAGTTGTTGAAACGGTATTGGCAGTTGTGCTGTGCTGGATATAGAGGGCTATAGACGGTTGACTTTTAGTTTGTTTTGAGTTTCCTTTCAGAAAAGGGCACAGCAATTGGGGGTAAACAATTAGATTCTGATTTAGTACGCTTAGGTAGAATTTGAAAGATATATGGTTTGTAATTTCTCCGACTAATCTTCCGGTCCTAATCACCAGATTTCACGCTATCCAACTCAAAATTCTGAATTTTTGCAAAAAATTCATCTTTTATCTTTACTTTTTAAGTGACTCATTTCGCCATAACTTAGCATTTTTATGTTGAGGAAATCTCAAACTGCATCGGAGTTATGACGTCGCTTCAGCATCTGAATAATTGACCCCACGCACATGTGTAACACGGTTTTATGTCTGGCATGCGCACTTTACGGTATTTGGTATAAACATCGTTAGCGAATTTGTATCCTTTTTCGTTTAATTGTATGCCTAAATAAAAATTAATGTTTAGTTGGTAGTCTCAGTTGTTAAGCGTTTAAATAGAATACTTTACATTGTTTTTTTTTTAAACCTTAAATAAAAGTATCCGTTTAGTTAATTCTTTCTTAATGCTTAGACAAGAAGCTGCACCTTCGGCAGTTCTACAGTACTGCATCTATTTACCGAGCGGGATGGCTCAGGTGGTTTCGTCTGTGGCCCGCATTCGTTGATTTCTTTCAAGGTTGGAAGTGTCGCCGATGGTGTAGATTCTCTCCGTCCTTCGGCTTTCGGTTGGCTACCGGGTGTATCCGAACTCCTTTAAGGGGCTTTGGGCTCCCTCTGTGCGGGTGTGGTCCATCTGGAAACTTAGGGACCCTGCCGTCACTCCTATTCCCGGCCGCCCGGTGTCTCCTCTCGCCTCATCCTTCCTCCCGAGGACGCCCCCTTATGGGGTATAGGTACAAAATACCCTATGTGGATCGGTGCCGAGTCCCTCCTCTGTAGCCAATCCAATCCACTGCACCTATTTGGTTTTTAAGTGAATGCATAAGTAAACATTTTAGATAAAACATTTTTCTATTACTGCGCCTCCGGCTTAGTTGCTTTGATATTCAATATTTCGTTTAAAATATGAAAGAATTTATCTTGGTATTTAAATATAACTCGTAAAGTTCATATCGTTCCCTTTATGTAGAAACAACTTCGCGACATCACGTATTCTTCTCTGCTTCAGGCCTGACCTTACCCGTCAACTATGGTTTTCTCACCCACCTGCAAGGGTAAGCTCAGTTGCCAAAGATCTCTCTGCATTTCAAAGGTTTTCTCACAAATGAATGGAAGATGGAACAAAGTGCATTCAATGTACTCATCAAGTTGTATCTCTAGTTTCAAGTATATCATCTATATCCTTTCCACAGGGTATATTGCGAATTCATTTAATTTATATTAAAGTTTCTTGCGTTATTGTTTGTAAAATATTAAAAATTAAATTTTAGTGTAATTCTGGTAATGCAATTAATAAATATTATTATAAATGTATCTTGTTGCACTAGCAACAGAATAGCAAATTGAAATGTTCCCTTCTACCGCTAAGAATGAAAATTTGAAGATCGTTTGCCTGATATCGCATCTTGGGTTTAATCCCGGTACGTTGAAAGCGACAAGTGTATCTCGCAGGGTTAGCTAATGCCTCGAAACTAGATCATTAATTAAGGCATTACTTAGCGCTGCTAAGAGATAAATCCCTACCAGGGAGTTATCAAGCTACCGGAATCACAGGTATATGAGGACTCGCTTTTGGTTACCATGCAAGAAATTACACACATGCATCTCACATTTTATTTATTTGTATTTTATATTATTATCTTTCCGCTTGTTTGTTCTATATAATTGTGTTGTAAGGGCTGAAAAGAAAATGCATTAAAATTTAAAACTTTAAGCAGTACTTAATATCTGTGAATCTTTACTGAAAACAGTTTCAAGCTAATGCCGTTTTCACTTTCTCTACTACGTATAGTTAAGTAGGGGAAGTACTGCATTCCACCCAAAAATTCGATACTGGGATTTTACCGAATATACATGTTTTGAGACCCCATGAATCCAAAAAAAGCATTTTTAGAAAAAGGTCCGTGTGTGTCTGTGAACAGCATAACTCAAAAACGAATATTCATATAAATACTAAGCTTGGTATGTATGTTCAGTATCTTTCAAAGATACGGCACGAAGATTTTCAAGAAAACCCTCCATCCCAGACTGCCCTTAACATGGAACATTTTTAGAAAATTTTGATTTTTTCAAAAGTGGCTCTAACGACTTTGATTAAAATATCGTATATTTAAGATACTTTCATGACAAATAAAATGTAGATATATCTTGAATTTTCTGAGAATGTCCCCAAAAGTCCTCTTCATTATGAATTACTTTTCCATAATTGGTAAACCGTAAGAGATGACAACATTTTACTACACGAAAAATGTATATCTCGTTAAAACTTACAATTTATGTCATATACATTGTTTTTGTCGAGTGAACTATTTCTGAGATATTCTTTGTTATTGGTTTGAATTTTCCAATACTTATACTTTTTTCAAATGGGAATTGTTATTATTTTTTATGTGCTGTACATTTAAATAGAATGGAATGCTCCATCTAGCAACCAGCTCTTAAAAGATTTGACTATCGCTTAAAGCCTACCATATTCCCCTTGCACCTACAAGAAAACAAGCAATAAGATTGTTTCTGCAAATGGTTATCTCGATTAACATGAAGTATATGGGGAACAAGCGTTTGTAAAATAAATAGTTTGTACAAGAGTAGATAAAGTTCTGTGAAGGCAACATATAATATTTTTTATTTCCATATAGGTCAAATATATTTTACAAATATATATTAGGGTTATAGTTTACAATAAAATAAAAACTAAATACTAAAGAACAATAACTGACATTATAATATAGCATGAATCTGTCGGACAAAACATAAGAAACTGTAGTAACAATATTGCTTTTTAATTAAATGATACAGTGGTGTATAAAATTGATTATTAGAGTAAGATGAGTGGTTAATAAAGAAATATCTTTTAACTTTAAAGACCTGGCAGTCAAATAATAAGTGCTGCACTGTCGGTTCATGCCACAAAAAATTAGTAAGTACTTTCCGCCGGTATTTACTTCTGTCTACGAAATTGTTTTTGTAATTTAAATGTCTGCATAATTATTACAATTTGATTGTTGGGCGCCACTGTTTATAAAAATTATAAACAGGAAGCAAGACATTACACTAGTGTTGAAGAAATTAGTATCTGATAATTTCGTTATTGTTCCGTCTAGCTAATGACGATGGTCAGGCACGTTTCTCTTGCAGGTTTTGGTGCGTAAAAGGAATGAAATATAAGTGTAAATTATGAAATTACAGCACAGCTAAAATGTAATGTTTATGCCTGTAGTATATTTGTCGTCTGGCTATTACTAGGGTATGAGAGAAAGATGTATTTATTCAGGTGTTGCTTCGCAAACCGCTGTCCTTACACTTTACTGAAATTCATAAAATTTAGATCCGTCGGAACTTATTGTCATCCTCTAACACTTTTTACTACTTAACTAGTTTTTTCTACATATTTATTGCTAATTGTGTATGCCCTTTAAGCGACTACACTCACAACGATCCCCTCTCATACACGTCTAAGCTACCACTAACTTTATTCGGTTGAAAAATCTTAGCGTGGCATCTGTTCCATACATATAACATTTCAAAGTTTACCCTTTGCTATTCCGGTTGAGTAACTTTAATATTTCAACTCTATCTTCTAGTTATGTTATTTGCTATTTCAAATATCACATTACATCGTTACAGTTGACACACCGCGTTCATTTCCCTTTCCTACCATTTTTTGTGATTCTGACCAAATTTTTCCCCTAAGCTATAAAATTTAATGGCTTTTGTCTGGCTACTGACGCAACTTATTCCCTTCTTGACTTATAAAACAGCTAACTCTGGCTACACTTTGTTAAAAATATACAATCATAACTTTTATCTTAAGTCCTATACAAAGATTATTAATATTACATAAGCAATAAAATCCAATAAATATTAATTAACCTACAAATAATTGCTACTTATTTAGTATTATTATTACTTAGGATTATGGTGTGTGGCATTGTTTATTTAATGTGTACATGTGCCAAGAATACTGTCACAACTTCCAACATTGATGTAGAAACTTTTGAAACAACCTTGACATTTTTCATAGCCCGTCATGAACTGTGTGCATACAAAAATTGGATGGAAGCTTTGACATTTAAAGCGAGTATTAAAGTCCGGAAAAAATAAAGTATCAACTATATGTCCTTTGGTACTATTTATCCAGTATCTGTTTCAAGTGTCTGTTAGTACCTTACAATATTCCATTTTCGCACGTGATGCTGGACATTTAAAGTAACCGAGTTCTTTGTGACTGTTCACAGCTGCCTTTGCTAGTTCAACTACTATTTAATTCCCTAGTAATCCGTCATGGCGCTCAACCCATTAAAAGGATATCAATTTCGTTGTAAAAGTTGTACTTTATGTCTTTTCTGATAATTGTGGCTATGGGATGGAGATTGAATTTATCTTTAGTAGCATTAATAGCAGACTGTGAGTCGGTGTATATATCTAAGCTAATGGTTTCGAAATGAAATCGTTACATAGATTCCTCAATGATCGCTTCAAAGTTTAAGACATAACATATGTAATATTATTCAAATTTGGATAGACAAAAAGCACCATCATGTTTCGTAGTTAATAGGAATTGACGTTTAGTTTTTCTTTTGCTTACAGCATATTTATGCTTTTGATTAAAATATGAGTTATAGATTATTGTAACAGACATGTGATGTACAGCATAACAAATAATCTACAATGTGTGAGCTACTTTGCAGCAATTAATGCTTTAAAATAATGCTCGCATTTCGTAAGCAGCCATATTCTATCAGTCTGACCTTCGTAAATCTACTCACATTTTTTCCTATGTCTGGCAGTTTCTTGTGTTTGGTAAGGGCTTTAATTCCTTGTAGGTAAGTAAGCTTTTGGGAAGTATAGTAATATAGGTTTTATTTTCAATCCAGTCCTAGATCATTTTCAGCATTCGACTCCTCGATCCGTAATGACATTAAAGGAGAAACACAGAAAATCCTATCTGTGCATATCGTTACAGCATGAGTAGACTAAGAAACTCCCAACATCTTCACAGCGTTTTGTGAAAGATAAACCCCACTGCTTGACTAGAATTAGAATTTTTTACTGGAGCACAGCATCACACGTAGGCCCTTTGTGCTTCCAACGTGATTTTTGGGAGTAAGGGATGAAGGGGAGTCCCGAGGGTGACCAGATCCAGACAACGATGTGCGACGCGGTCCCTAACAATTCCAGAATAACACCAATCCTGACTGATGCGAACACAGTCATCTTAAACCTGGGGGGTAGTAGAATGAAACGAAACAACGAAATCTCATATAAATACCAAACTTGGTATTTAAGTTCAGTATCTTCCAAAGATGCGACACAAACATTTTCAGGAAAATCTCTGCAGCCTAGACTACCCTTTATATGGAACATTTTTTTTAAATGTTTGTAAAATGGCTCTAACGATTTTGATTAAAGTAATATATTAAATATATCTATATGACAAATAAAACATTTATCTTGAATTTTGTGGAAAGGAAGCCCTCGGAAGGAATTTTATATAATCTTGTATAACTGGTAAACGTAAAGCTATAGATAAAAATGCACAACACAAAAAATATAGATGTCTTTAAAACATAATTTATTTTGTATACTGATTCCAAAAATATTCATAAATATTTTAGTCATTTGTGTGGTAAAGCAATACAACTTTGTTAAGTTAAATCATATTGAAGCTAAGAAATTTAATAGCAGACAATGTCTAATTTAGCTAAAATTAGGGTTGGGACTTCGATGCCGTCGATACTTCGATACTATCGATGCTTCAATACTCGGTGGATATATCTTCGATATTTATTCGATACTTTTAAATTTTTAAGTTTTGCATTATTGAAAGCTATTGCGTGTAACTTATGCTAGATAAGGAATGAAAGGAGTCGAGGCTTCACATTATTGCCTCGCACGTGTCCCCAAAGGGTGCTGGACTATAGTTCTTGATATGACTTGACTGCGTTTTCCTGTGGGTGAATGAATGCAACCTACACTCTTGTGTCTAAATGAAAAAAATCTGATGTGTTACACTCACATGACTTTCTCTACTCTTGTACAAGCTATATTTACAAACTCTTATTCTCCATCTATTCCATATTAATCGAGATAAACATTTGCAGAAACGATCTTTTGACATGCAAAGAGAATTACATTTTACATATGGCGACCAGTTCTAAAAACACTTGACTATCGCTTAAGGCCTACTATGTTCCCCTTGTTTTGTATTTGAAAGGGCAATATAGAAATACAGTAGCCTTTAAGCATAAACATATCTCTTAATAGCTGGTTGCTAGGTGCAGCACCATTCTCTTTGCCATAGATTAATACTCTTTGCATATCCCAGACAAAAAAAATGAATAACGAATTCCCATTTGAGAAAATAAGTATTGAAAAATTTAAGGGAATAATAAGCAATATTTCGAAAATGGTTCAATCAACAAAAAAATGTATATGACATAAATTGTGTATTTTAACGCGATCTACATTTTTTGTGTAGTAAAACTTGTCTCTTATGGTTTACCAGTTATGCAAAAGTCGTTCACAATGAAGTATACCTTTGGAGACATTCCCAGAAAATTCGAGATGTACATTTCATTTGTCATTAAAATATCTTAGACATATGATATTTTAATCAAAATCGTTAGAACCATTTTTGAAAAAATTAAAATTTTCGAAAAATGCTCCATGTAAAGGGTAATCTGGGGTGGGGGGATTTTCTTGAAAACCTTCGTGTCGCATCTCTGGAAGATACTGAACCTAAATACCAAGTTTGGTATTTATCTGACTGCTCGTTTCTGAGTTATGCTGTTCACAGACACACACACGGACATGTTTCCAAAAATACTTCTTTTTTTTATTCAGGGGTCTCAAAACATGTATTTCCGGTGAAATCTCGGTATCGAATTTATGGGTGGAATACAATACTTCCCCTACTTACTATACGTAGTAGAGGTACTCATATAACATGCAGCGTTAACTGAGTTGTGAATGAAGCTGATTTAGCTGACGCACTAAATCACGTTTCTGCAACAGCCTGGCTTGGTCACTCACTCTCAGCCATTACATTTACCTACTCCGGTGACCAAAATGTGAGATAATACAGCGCGTGGAAATATTCGTTCTGTCCCTCCATTTGTTAGTTTGTGTTTACGCAAGTCATACTCGGGTCACAAGCATTGCTTTAGGTATGCCGTAGACTAATTTCCATAATATGGATACTTTAAAAGAAAACGTTTTCAGCACAAAATATAGTTATAGATTAAATGACCAAGAAATTATTATTATTATTATTATTATTATTATTATTATTATTATTATTATTATTATTATTATTATTATTATTAGCCTTGACTAACAATAGGGGGATATATAACCTATGGTATTATCAAGATGAATAAATTGCTGCCAACTGAAATTAGCATACAGTACAAGATTGGTTACATGCATTTATACACAGAAAACTGCTCACAAGAACGTAACTCAGTGAATAAACTATCGTTTTTTTTACAGTTTTTATAAAGTGGGTATCGAGTATCGGTACTCAGAAATTAGTATCGGACCGAGTATTGAGAAATAGAGGTATCGTCCCATTTCTAGCTAAAATTGAATATCAAACTTCTGCTTAAATAAAACATGCTTCTGAGATGCTAAGCATTAATTTTCTTAAAGTTACTTACACTAAAACAATTCAGAGATGCAAAGCATAAATTTCCTAAAAGCTACTTACACCAAAACAATCATTTACAGATAGAGTTAGTTTTGTTTGAAAGAAATTGAGAGAGTGGCATGGCAAATTAAATGAATATCTTGAAACTCTCGTGTATCTATGAAGTTCTTTTCCTTATCATTGAAGTATCACCGGGAAATCATTAAGAGATAGGTTAACAACTTTCGTCAAATATCATTTTTCATGGCATTAGTCATATTCGGAATGTATGTTGAAGTATACTTTAGAAGCCATCTTTGAAAGTGAGTGCTTCTCCTTTTCTCACATGAGCTTACTACAAACAAAAAACAGCTTATATATTAAATAATTGCCCTAATAATGGTCAACTATGAAGTCCGCTGAATCGTTAATGGGGTATGTTGTCTCAAAAAGAACTGGAGAACGCCTTGTGGTTTACCTAGGAAAATGTGAGTCTGTTGGGGAATTTAGTATCGTGCCGGCACGTTGCCACGGTAGCTCAGTTGGTTAGAGCAGCGGTACAGTATACCGAATATCCGTGGTTAAAATCCCGGCTATAGGGTTGATTTTTTTTCAGGCTTTTCCAACTTATGTGTTGTTTCCGCATCTTGCTTGAACACAATTCATATACCTAATTGAGGTCAAATAAAGTAGAACCTTTTCAACTGGAACAAAGGGGAGTAAGAGATGGTTTCGGATAACCAGAATTTCGGATAAAAATAAAAATGTAATTTTTAGGGGTTAAGAAACGGTTTTAGAAGTTCTAGGTAACAGTAAATGAAGACAATACATAATCAATGAAAGGTGTGTGAGATTTTACTTGGCAAGGATTTTTAAAAAGAGAAATATAGATTCATTCCTTCTCATTAGTTTAGACATTTGACGGCATCTGTAAATCCCCTCCATGATTCACAATAATATGTTCCTCACCGAGAATACTTAAGCTATAGTAATGACAGTCTGTCGCTGTCACTGATTGGTCGTAAATGATTGACAGCTAATAAAAGAAAGGGCCAGTCTGCCATTTACGGAAAGGCCAAAACAGAGAAGGGATGGAAAAAGTCAGAGTTAACGTATTCCATTATGCATCCCCTTTGTTATTCCCAACATAAGTTGAGAAACTATGTTTCTTCAATTCGTTTTAAGTAAAAAATATTCATTTTTTCGGTCGTTTCGATTAAACGTTATTTCGGATAACAGAAGTTCTACCGTAAATGAAACATCAGTGATTGGATAAAGAAGTTATGTAAGTATTATACATTACAGTTTTACTCCAGCACACGACGCATTCGTCACTTGTGGATATGTTTGTACTTTGTTTTCGGCGAGAAAATTGACAAAGTGTGAAATACCAGAGGGTTGTCCCCTTCTTGCAGACAGTTGATGATTGCAGAAGCTGAGTAGGTCCACTCAGGCGTAATGGTCCTATCCCCCACCCCGCTGGACAAAGCTCTACTCCGATAATGTGATTTGTGGCTTATTTAACGACCACTTAGTTGCAGCTGCCACAGACGGGAGAGATCATCCTAAAATATGCATGGAAACACGCGACATTGTCACGAAAACTTCTACCAGATTGGCTCGAGTCACGGAATCTCTAATTGTACCACGATAAACGTCTCTCCAAATTGTTATTGTTATTCTTTACATGCTTAAATGCTGCAGCCTGAAGAAAATGCTCTTCTTCTCGAGTAGAACGCCCTGGAAGATAAACGCGTGCCATATTTCATTTTTGTTAAAACGCTGATTTTCCTGCCTAAGAACCTATTCGAAGCATGGTCATCCCACCTTTTAACTTAAAAATAAACCACAAACATTATAGAACAAAGTATTATTACTTCCGATATCCATCAAATAATTTACAAACGTGTGTCCAATACCTTTTTTACGGTCGTATACTTTTAAAATATAACATATTTAAATAATTATAACCTAACTAAATAAAGTAAAATTTACGATTACAAATCCCAGCTCTTGAAAACTAGATCAGGACGTATGATGCCAAATATGTATATTTATTTCTTAGAAATATCTAGTTAAATTTCACATTTTCTTTCATTTCATTTTGCAGATATCAACTAAAACCAAGTTAGTACTAAACTATTTAATTTTTACTCTACTACTGTCCTTAAACTATACTTTTCTATGTGAATCCAGCAGTATTCTAATATCTTATAATATTCCCTATCTAATCACTACTTCTGTTACCTTCTTAGTGTCTATTCCCTTTCTTTGTCTACACACTATTCTTACTTTAAATATAGTTACTAATTCTTTAATCCTAGCCACTACTGGTAGTCAGTAGCTGTTTACTATATTTACTTCATTTTAGGTTCTAGATTCTTTTTAATTCTACCTTAACACATCATTGCTTTTTTAATTTTCACTGTTCTTTAATTAAATTTAAACATTTTTTATTCTATAATTAATTACAACTTTAGTCATTTAAACAACACATTATTGTATTTAAATCTTCTTACCAATAATTATTATTGAACCACAATAAATTTTTCATAAATCAAAAACCTAATTCCTTTCACTCAATCAAATCGCTTCATACATCTACTTATACCCTTCTTTGTGCCCTTTTACTTCACTGCTCTACACTTCACTCTTTCACTTCATCGTTCTTTTCTTCTCATTCTTCATCAGCTCCTCCTTTCTTCTCCCCATGTGTCCTTCATAATGCTTTTCTCCAAAACCCCTCCTATATATTTCGGACCTCTCCCTCCGTTTCTGCTAAAGTTTTACTGTAGTCCTCTACTTCCCATCTTTGAATGCAAAATTTTTTTGCTACTTCTACATCCTCATAGCTCCTACCTATGAACATTTAAGAAATTAAATCCGCGTGTTATTCATCCATTATAATTATATTGTCTTCTATCATCCTCACTGTTCATCCTCTTTCTCCAAAGATGTACTAACATTTATCCACATTCTTCTTCCAAACACTACTGTTTTGTTCTGAATCTCCTCTCTTAAATGTAAACCGTTTTCTCTTCTCCTTACTCTTCACTTCTTCTTTCCATTTTCACCCTGTCCATTTATAGTCATATCATTTTCCTTCCTTCTATCTTAATCTAATTATTCTGTTTTATACTTCCATCTCTCCAGTCAAAACCCATAAATTCCTCCTTTTGTTTATTTGCAGTTGCCATAACTTTCTAATAATAATTCTTACGTCTCCTTTCTCGTAATTAATCGTTATCTCCTCTTCCACTTCTTCGTCTCGTGATGTCTATTAATTCTACGTCATGAATTGTACTCTTTCTGGTAGTTGTATTTATGGCAGCTCTCGGTTTCCATTTATTCTCTTCCTGTTTTCTATATAATCTTCATACGCTTTTGTGAAATTCCATTGGTGCTTCATTCAAACCCTTTCCCGGATATCTGATAATAAGCCATATATTATTCTTCCTTCAGATATATTAACTCATTCTTTCCTGCCACTAATTTAATAATTTTTGTTTTATTTGACTTTAATATAAGCAACTGTACTCTAATATATCCTTAGTCTTTCCTTGATTGGACCTTTTTAACCAATTTAATGCACCTCCCACTTTTATTTGTAAGTCTATTAGCTAGGTTCCTAGTACCACTAACAAGGCTAATGTCGGCGTTGTGCTTAATTTACATCTTATTGTGACTCAACGACTATGGCTCAAGCCTATCGGAGGCCGGCAGTTGGACAGATAAACAGGGATAAGTAGACACAGGAGCGCTCTCGCCCAGTGTAAACACCAGAAGCGCTATCGATAGATAACCGGAATGTTCTAGAAGTTTCCCTTCTCTCGCTTACAGAACACTCTAGAACGTTTAGCGAAAATTTACACACACACACACACACACACATATATATATATATATATATATATATATATATATATATATATATATATATAAGCGAGTAATATCGCGAGTCGGACAGTTACGGAGTTAGTAAGTGAGATAGTGTGTTTCTGTTGCGACAAAAGTGCTGTTCTCCGAGCGAGTTTGTAACTGCTGTTCTTAACGTACAGTGAGTGATGCAGAGGAAGAGATTAGAGTTCTTGTGCTCGACTACTACCGAGTAAAGAAGAGGCTATTCCGCGCGTATTCCACTGCGCCGCTGCGAGGCAAAGAAAATCAAATTGAACTATATCACATAAGTGAAGTGAGGGAGAGAGAGAGATAGATAGACAGAGGGCAGAAAAACCTCGACTAGGTTACATTAATAAAATGTTATGTTGTGTTTTCCTTAATTGTTCCTTCGCATATCCTATATTTGTCTCCTTTGCTCACACACTGGCTCCATAGCCCATTATCCACAACATAATACTTATATGGTAAATTTTTACCATATTTAATGGTAATTTTAAAGCTGCTTTTTCCAATTGTTGTAATGGTTAGCATAATATTTTATGCTTTTACCTAGTGTCTTCTATTAGCTGTAAAATGTTAATATTTAATCCAAATTAAAGCCAAGTTAATTTACAAGCTATTGGCTTAAGTTTTAATTATTAATTTAATTCTTGGGTTTCTTTTCAGGTAACGTTTTAACATCATCTAAAGCGATCGCAACTTCTAATTTAGTCCTGCAGTCTTCTAAGAATAATCTAACTAATGGAAACAGGTAGGTAAGTAAAGAAACCGGAAACCATATTAAATTATTACTATGCAGATTCCACTGAAAATAATCATTCCAAATAACAAACGGCAAAGATTTTACCTATAACCCATGTCGGATCATTAGAATATTGCAATGACCCGTAAAATACCGGCTGCTACAAGGGTGACGTAATTCAGGAGGAGAGTACATGCCTAGAAGGCGGGCAGTATCCAGAAAGTGGTTGCATGTTCCAGTGGCAATGAAAACTTCAGTTAACGTTCCTATGCATGCCTTGAGCCATTTATTCTATCCTGGGGGTCTACTGCCCAGTCTGTAAGTACCTCAGCTAATTATATACCTGGCTGGTGGTGACGTTTTCCTGTTCACAAATTATAGAAAAACATGTGACCACGAACGGCGCAGGGACGTTCCGTATCGGGTGTCGAGGTGGTCTGGCCTGCGATCTCAATTTGGTTAGCTTAAATATCCCTCGCTGAGGCGTGAGTATTCGGCTAATCTAGATCCACCAGTACCCTATTCTCGATGCTTTCCTGAACCTGGAGTTCATTCCTAGTCCTAGATGGTAAAATATTTCAGTTGGCAATTCTGGGTTTTCGTTAAAGTTTACAAAAACTGTAATCTGCAAGGCCAGAACGCACGTAATCATGAGAAAAATAATACTTTCAAGGGTCACTGACTTTCATTCGGGACGAACTAAAATATAAATTTGGTTCTGATCAACCTGACCAGGTTTTCTACCGATTCTAGACACAGATTATAGCTGGTTTGTATACGCCTTTCGAAACTCAAGGTGTACCTAACTCTTAAAACGCAATAATACTAAGATGTAAAATCAACATAGAACTCTGTCAGAAATGTATAACTAGTACAGAAGGTAACCCTAAGGGCTTCATTTATACTTCTTTACGGAGTCATGATAGCGGAAGTAGCTGAAAACGTCTTATGCACAGACATGTAGGGGGCCGGAATGAAGGTAAGGGAGTGATTTAGGGGTTGTAGATGTAAAACCGAACAGCGATTGCCTTTCCTGCATGATGGTGGCGAAGTAAAAGGAAAGGGAGTAACATTTTCGCTAGAACCTGCCCACTCCTCCCTCCATCTACTTCCGGATGCGTGAATCTGCTTTCAAGACAGTGGGACACGTTTATAGCCTACGTTAATGCGAAAAAACCTAAAAGGTAGCGACTTTATTTAGCTAAAGCCACAATAAATATGTTAAATAAATAATATTTCTTTCTTTTTGCTGTTTTAATCAGTGTTGTTAAAGGATCGAGCCTGAGGCTTTGTATCAGCTTGTTACACTGCAATACTACAGACTGTAATATTTATTAACTGCACTGCATTGTAGCACTAGTATAATTTTAAAATTTTATGAATACGTACATTATTAAAATATGCAAAACTTAATTGAAATCATACACTTCTATGAAAAACTGTGTACTAAAGGATTCCACCATCCAGTGCTGAAAACTCTAGTATGAAGTAACACCATGATATGATTTTGTGCATATATCGTGTAGTTGTGGCATTTTAAACTTAGTGGTTATCTTATTATTACGATTTTATAAGCATGGGTTCCTGGCCGCATTGGAAATGAAAATGCAGACAAACTGGCTAAAATTGGAGCGCAGACCCCATTTGTAGGACCAGGACCTGTCTTGAGTATTACCAAAGTAATGGTAAGGACAAATATAATAGACTGGATTCAAAGACAGCATATACTGGAAACATATCCAGAAACAGTCATGGAAAGCTAATGAAGCAACAGCCATGTTTTAGAAGGAGCACTGTAGCAGTCCTTAAATTAAGTAAGAAGCAGATGAGGCTCATACAGGGTCTCATGACTGATTATGGGAATTTTAAAAAGCACCTGCTGATAATGGGGCTCTCAGAGGACACAATATATGCGATAGAGAGGAAACGGCCTCGCACTTAATATTCCAGGGTGAAGCATTGGAAGGGAATAGATACAATTAATTGTTACAGTGAGGAAACCGTACAGTAAACCTTAGGTTTCGGTGCGGGCAAGGGGTGTGTTTCTCTTGTTCATCTCCCTGTCAAATATTTAATCTAACCTAAGGCTTTAAAACTTTATCTTGAGATAATATTGTTACATGCTGGGTAGAGGCCTAAATGTTCACATGAAAAGTTAAATTGATTTTTAGTACCCAGCATATACATTGAGGGGACGTATACTCACTTGGCTGCGGAGGACCGAAACGTGGTGTGGAGGTTACGAGGTAGGCGTGGTTTTTTCATGTACAAAATCCATAACAAAAATCTACCTGCACATTCATAGATTTATTTCCCTACGTTTGGGGTTCCTACATTATTAAATATGAAAGGTGAGGGGAGATGCCCACCGATCCAAAGGTCGGCTTACACGCGCGATCCGCTTCTCACGGAATACTCAGCAAGACAGGCGCTATATCCCCACTACTCGTGGCTAGCAAAAACTATACAACAATATGTCTGATGAAGGCAATGAAACCCTCAAATTATTAATACGCCACAATCAATATCCAATGCGTATGTTCCTGATATTTGGATCCATTTCTCATATTAGTAGAATCCACAGCTATACTCTCATCATCCCGTTGTTTGCAGAGATCAGTTTTTTCTTTCACTTTCTTTGTCTTCCTCTCTTCGCTATCGTGAATGTTAAAACTATTTTAAATTAAATAAGTTTGGCGTACCACCAGCTTTTAATTATATTTAATTGAATACACATCCCACCCAAACATTCGATATAGAGATATCACCGGAAATACACGCTTTTAGTCTCCCTGAATCCAGAAAAAGCATTTAGAGAAAGAAGTCTATTTGTCTGTGAACAACATAACTCAAAAAGAGCACTTGGTATTTAAGTTCAGCTCTTTTCAAGGAAGTGGCACGAAGATTTTAAAAAAAGTTCACATACCTCAAGCTACCCTTTACATTAAAAAAAATGTCCTTATTTTTAATTTGCTAATAAATTTTTCTAACAATTTTGATTAATAAACCCTAATTTAAGATATCTGCATAAGAAATTAAATGTGTATCTTGAAGTTTCTGAGAATAGCCCGAGAAGCTCTCTTCATTGAGAATGAAGGCTTCTCATACCAGGTTCGGGACTGTTCTCTCTGATCAGTAGGCTGTGTTCTCCGACAGGCATCTGACCCCAGGCACCCGCTTGTAAGTCCTGGGGGTGTAATCCCTAATAACGAGGAGGGTAAACAAAGAAAGAAGAAGTTTTAAACACTGTTTTCTCGGTTTTCATTTTTCGGCACATTTTCATTTTCAAATTGTTCAATATGAGTAGATTTTAGTATAAATCAATGAAGTTTTACATGTCTCAATGAATACGTGATAAAAAATATGTTGAGATGTATTTTTGTTAACATCCTTAGTTGTAAGTTATTAAACAATAATATTCATGGAAAGGTAGAATCAGATGACTCCAATGCCATAGCAGGGATTTGAACATTGGATCTCTCGTTCTCCGTCCGTTTGCTCTAACCACTGAGCTACCATGGTAACTTGCCGGCACGATTTGTGTGGAAGAACAATTAATTCCATTAATGACCTAATAGTGGTTGAAACTGGGCCTTAAAGTACTTAAAACATTGTAGGTCGCCATTGGGGGTATGTCATCTCAATGCAATTTGGGATCTCCTTGTGGTTTACCGGGGAAAATGCGAATCATTTGGAGAATTTAATGTCGCGCATGTTGCCATGGTAGCTCAGTGGTTAGAGCAACTGGCGGAGACCGGGAGATCCGTGGTTCAAATCCCAGCTATGGTATTGGATTTTTCAGTCGTCTGATTCTACCTTCATGACTCTGTCCAACAAACGGCTTGCGTAGAAAACCAATTAATTTCGATAATCTTCATGTTGTAAAATGTTTAAGTACAAATTGAATTCTCATATTTAACATTTATTTTCTCCCAAACTAATAGGATGATCAATAATTAGTCCATACAGCTTATTTATATACTATTAAAGCGTTTAACTATTAAATATTCCCTTTTTTCAAAAAATAATTCCATCATCTGGGGCAATTCCTCAAATCGGTAAAAAATACAAAAATTTAACATCTCTGAAACTAATTTAGAAATATGCACGGAATTTAGTTTATATATTATATACTAAATCGTGATTACTAGTTAATATTTCAAATGAATCAGCTAAATTTGTAGATTTTTTAAAAATTCTACTGATGGTTATCTATACAGAACGCTAAGCTAAAAAAGATGTAAGTGGATAAAAGAATAAACTTGCATAGGAAAAGTGAGTAGCGAAGTTAATGTAAATGTGATACAACAGATTTTTACTTTCTCTACTACGTATAGTAAGTAGGGGAAGTATTGTATTCCACCAAAAAATTCGATACCGAGATTTCACCGGAAATACATGTTTTGAGGCCCCCTGAATAAAGAAAAGCATGTGTGTGTGTCTGTGAACAGCATAACTCAGAAACGAACAGTCGGATAAACACCAAACTTGGTATTTCGGTTCAGTATCTTCCAGAGATGCGACACGAAGGTTTTCAAGAAAATCCCCCTACCCCAGATAACCCTTTACATGGAAAATATTTCGAAAATTTTAATTTTCTCAAAAATGGCTCTAACGGTTTTGATTAAAACATCATATGTTTAAGATATTTTCATGACAAATGAAATGTATATCTCGAATTTTCTGGGAATGTCTCCAAAAGTATGCTTCATTGTGAATGACTTTTGCATAACTGGTAAACCATAAGAGATAGACAAACTTTTACTACACAAAAATGTAGATCGCGTTAAAATACACAATTTATGTGATATACATTTTTTTGTTGAGTGAACCATTTTCGAGATATCGCTTGTTATTCCCTTAAATTTTCCAATACTTTTTCTCAAATGGGAATTCGTTATTCATTTTTTTTATGTCCTGGACATACAAAGAGAATGGAATGCGCCACATAGCAACCAGCTCTTAAAAGATTTGACTATCGCTTAAAGCCTACCATATTCCCCTTGCACCTACAAGAAAATTAGCAATAAGATTCACATCTCGATTAACATGAAGCATATGGAGAATAAGCTTTTGTAAAAATAATTTGTACAAGAGTAGAGAAAGTCATGTGAGCGTAACATTTTTTTCTCGTACTTCCCAACAGGCTGGCTTGTTTGGTTGCACTGAAAGCAGAACGAAATTGGCAACAGACCACTCTACAGACAGGTTTAGATGGGAAGAGAGAAGCGGTGTTTAAGACACTGGCGTTAACATAATTTTACCAATTAACTCCGCGCAAGTATGTGCGTGTGTTGTAGCTGTTCTACATATCTAAAGGCGATTATCAAGTTAATAGTGACAGCTAATATATACCAGCTTGTCTGCTCCTATGTTGGACTTGAAGCAGAAAGCAGATAGGTTTAATTGAAGGCTCATTACTTCACCATTTTTGCATATAACTACGCTAACTCCTCTAATGACAATAAGCTTATAAACAAAACACCGCAAGTTGATGTCGTATTCCTGCGTTTAAGTGTTTCTACGTTTTTACGTGACGTGAGATGGTATGAATCTCTTCCCTTAATGATCTCATTAGTTGTAATTATATCACCCGTGTCTCTGACGGCTGTGTGTTTGATAGATGGCTTTATGGCGTGTTTCTTGTTGAGCGCGCGTTCTTCAAAGCGAAAAAAAGCTGCAGCTGGTCTAACAAAGTGCACAAGTTCTCACGTGTAAAAGTAATTAACAATTTGAAGAAGATACGCAATGTTGTAACTCAGTGAATTTCTACCTTCTAACCGCGTACATAGCACGTAGAGAAGGCATTGCATTCCACCCAAAAATTCAATACAGAGATTTCACCGGAAATACATGCTTTGAGGCCCCCTCATTCCAAAAAAGGCACTTTTAGAAAAAGGTTTGTAGTGTGTATCTGAACAGCACTACTCAAAAGCGAAAAGTTGGATAAATACCGAATGCCGCACGATTTTCAGGAAAATCCCCCATTCCAAATTACCCTTTATATGAACACTGTCGCGGTAATCTGTTCATGTTATCTTATTTGCTGAGCGCCTGTTACTGTTTTATTATTTTTTAAAATTTGGGTTCTTTGTTCTCCGGCTAGCTATTATTACACAGTCGAGCAAATATCTCTAAGCAGGGCGTGTAAACGGAAAGGAGTTGTTACTAAAAGATAACACTGATAAAAAAATTTGTTTTTACACTTTTATTGCCGTCACACTTAATTAATAGTTCACATCTGTAATCTTTATACACGCCTGACTGAAACTGTTATATATCCGAATTTCACGTTTTGTAACTAACTTTACGACGCGAGAGATTAATCCAAACTGTATGACATTCACCTCACAAGAGATTCCTCAAGACTGCGTGACGTGTATCTCGTGAATGATTCTGTAGAACTGCGGGATGTGTACCTCGCGAGAGATTTCTTAGAACTGCGTGATGTGTACCTCGTGAATGCTTCCTTAGAACTGCGCGATACTTGCTTTTGGCTCAAGAATTTATACTCCCTCACCCCGATATGCCTAAACATTATATTAGAGCTGCTATTGGTGACTAAATCGCGCCAACATTAGCGTCTGTTTTGTCAGCCAATCATAATTACTAAACCATATGCTTTAGGGAAGATATTCCCTCCATTTCTAAAGAAAGACACACTACCCTGACGTTATTTGTTTGTCTCTTCTAAGTGATAAACAACTCACCCCATCGCTTCATTGTTACCCACTCCTCTTATCAGTTTCAGTGAGACCGTGTAAACCTATTTCCTAACAATGCTTATAGCTAACAAACATATAAAATCATTGTCATACAATAATGTTAATTTACACTACAATCAGTCTGGCATTCACAGTGTTTTGATATAAAATACTGCCTCAACATTTATCAAAATTTTGATTCCTCTAACGATTTTGATGAAAATGCCATATATTAAAGTTATTTGTATGTCAAATAAAATACATATCTTGAGTTTTTAGGGAATAGCCTGTGAAGTCCTCTTCATTTGGAAGGAATTTTGTAGAATCTTGTATAACTAGTAAATGCTAAGCGATAGACGAAAACGCACTACACAAAAAGTGTAATCTTTTTAAAAACACACAGTTTATTTTAAATAACCTTTTTTGTAGCATCAACCATTTTCAAGATATACGTTATTAATGGTTCAATTTGTTTAACACTTTGTCACTCTTTTTACGTCCCATCAATTTTCAGTTGTTTCTCGCGATTGCACGGAAACAGTATAGAAACAGCGTCCAGTTTTTAGGCATTTGACTGTCACTGTTCCCTTCGTAGATAGAAAATTAAGCTTTAGTAAGAATAGTTTGTGTACCCACTAATAAACGATGGAGGGTAGAGAAATTCATGTGAATGTATCACATCAGAATTTTTGTTTATAATGTTTAGAGCTGAGAATGCAGTTGAAATGTATCTTTCCCACTTCAGTTTCGGTTGTGAACTCACAGTACTCTTGGTATTGAATATTGAATTATTATTATTATGTAATGTTGAGGCAGTGTTGAAGAAATTTTCTGTGCATTTTCTTCTTATTTTGACAGGAAATGCCACAAAAAACGCACCACGCCGAAACATTTGCGAAATATCTTTTAGTTTGATTCCTATACAATTTAGTTATTTACAGGTAATAATACGTAAGCATTTTTGGAGTTATCTCAAATGCTTTATGCCGAGATAACTTTCCTTTATTGAGTTGAAATCGCTTACTGGTATTACTAAAATGTAATAAATTATACTGTCACAGACCAAGGTTTTGTGATTTATGTTGCTTAACTTAATTGCTTGTTTTATTATTGTTACCCGTATACAAATGTTAGAAAACCTGTTTTCATATCTTTAAGAGAGGGGTGATTCAGAATGCGGCAACACTCCCCATTTGTCAGCTGGGCAAAAACAAGAAAGGATAACTTTCCTAACTTTATTCTTGAACCACCCAAATTTACCTTGGTTACCATTGGCACATTATTGCACTGATTTTAGGATCAACGACATTAACGGATACTAGATACGTTTGTAGAAAATTCTGTTTCGGACTATTTTTGGACACATAAAAGGCTTTTGATGTAGTGGCATAAAGGTCTTTTTGATTAAGTTAAAACTCTTTCTGAATGAATGCTTACTTCTACTATAAAAGTTCTATCTTACAAACATATGCTCTCATTTAAGTATCTATTAGGGCTCTCAATCTCAAAGCGAAAGAGTTGGAGTACCGCAAGGAAGTGTGTTGACACCTTTTCTGTACGTAAATGCAGACTATCAGACCAACTTGGATGTACGGATGCTTAATATGGAGCTCAGCTATGAATAATCAAGTGCGGTGGAATGAAACATTACAGAATCGTTATTATTTACCAATACTTAAACTTCTTCTTGTTTGTCGGTTTACTCTCCGCGGTGTTACGGCATCTCCAGGACTTACAAGCGGGTGCCTGGGGTCAGATGGCTGTCGGAGAGCACAGATTATGGATCAGAGAGAACAGCTAGGATGGATGATCAGCCTTGTATGGGAGCGAGGAAGGAGATGGTATGATAGTGGAGCAATTGGTGGAAAGAATGGCGGAGTAAACAGGAGAACCCGCAGAAAAACCCACCCAGACGCTAGTTTGTCCACTACAAAAATCCCTAGGATTGAACCCTTAGTTAAAATACGATTGTTTGAATTTCTGGTCAGTACAGGAAACAGCATAGTTTAGAATGTGAAACAGTAGAGTTTTATGCCTTTATTTGCTCTTCATTTTATATTAAATGAAAATGTGTTGGCGAACATCGCAAAGGATCAAAGCTTAAAGAAAGATTAACGATTAAAATGTTATCAGTTTAAGAGGCTTTAATTGTTTCTTATGTAAAATTGGATCAATGTTCTATACAGCAAACTTAATTGTTACCTATATTTAATAATATTCGGCTTTAATTTCTGTAGTTTACCTAGGGTAAATAGAGGAACAATTGCATTCCACCCAAAAATTTTATATCCACTTTCACTGGGAATGTGTTGAAATTCATTCAACCAAGAAAACGCATTTTTAAGAAAATGTTCCTGTGTAAAGATGTGTATTTGTATGCGAGCAGCGTAAATAAAAACAATAACTCTGAAGAATACCAACGGTTTATATTTAAGCCAGCATCTTTCAAACACGTAGCACGAAAATATTTCAAAAATTCCATTTTACCCCAAACCGTTGCTTCCCGTGGAATTTTTTATTTATTTTGTTATTTTCTCAAACTACACCCATTTTGTTTAACCTATAATAAGAATAACAGTATAGTTTGAGTTCTAAATAATTCGAGTTTTATATACATACTTTTGTATAAATTTATTGGAAATATTTAATATAGAACAAAAGTAGATTTCATTAAATACACAGTTTATGTCAAACACTTTCGTAACGTTAATAATTTTTTAAGTAATCCATATTTTATGTTTAGATGTTTCCAAAGAAAGCGAGTTATCTAAATATTTTTTTATTCTTCTTCGGAAAACGCAATAGCTACGGCTTCTGAATTTATTCCTCCATGCTTTGTTATAGTCATTTGAATGTTGTTTCTACTTGTTCTAGGTAACTAAGTACTTGATGTTTTATTTTAAATCATAAATACAAAATTTATCACGAATAAGGTAACATGGGGTGAAGAATAACTTTTTATATAAATGCTATAGCTAATATATAAAGGGTAAGTGCGAATATACTGAGTGAGCAATGCTTGACGCAACCGCAGAGCCGGCCAGCAGTATATTTCCCCTCCGCTGCGCGAGGTTTCAGCGTAAGTTCAAATCTTGAGCAAGTAGCATATATAGTCAACTTCTCAGTATAGGAAATTTATGACCTGTTTCAAGATAACATCAAGATAACATCTTATGGCCCCCCTCGTTCCCCCAATTTAACCCCCTGCAATTTTTATCTGTAAAAGAGAAGATGTATACAACAAATCCGCAAAATTTAGATGAAGTTAAAACTAACTTTCGTCAAGAAATTGCTACCATTTCTCAGAATGTAATGAGCCATTTCCTAAGCAGATGTCAGAAATGCTTGAACAATGAAGGAAGGCAGTTTCAGCATCTCTTTGTTTAACATACGTGAGTAATTTACTTTTCTTTTAGAGTGTTTATGTTATGTATGTTGGAAATAACTTACCAGCAAACCGTACTATATTTACCGCGGACTTCCTGTGAGCCGCACCGCCGACACAATAGCCAGCCTCGCCGGTCGGCCGCACGCAGCGAAACCGGTTGCGTGAAGGATCGTTCACCCCTATAATGCAGAAAGTTGAGTGTAAATTAGTCCCTTCATTTCTGGTTTGTTGTGTACATTTATTGAGTTAAATAGGTAAGCTAAGCAAATTTTGATTCCTATCATGACTCCATTTTTCTTCCTATTTTAATTTCAGAGCATAAAAGCTTTATTTGCAGTAACTTGAACATTTATAATAACCATTTACACGTTTACGTCAAATATAAACTGTGAAAAGTGTTATAACTTCGGTCTTCTCTGGAGTAAATTACATTTACACACCGCTCCGTTTTCCTCTCTATTGCTCCGTTTTCTCATAGAATGAATGAAAGAAGCGAAGTTACGCATTTATAGTCTCAACATATCTTTCCTCACATCCCAGTTTGTTTACTCCACTAGCCCAGATACGAGCAAACTGCCGTCTGGAATCCTCGTTTAATGGAAATCCACATGTTTGCACTCGCTATGCTGTTTATTCAGTGAAACTATGCGCATTTTGTGTTCGTATAGTAACAGGTGTTTTCCGAACACTTCATTGTGCTTAAAATATCACGACCGTGCACTAAAAATGTTCGCATATTCTCGCGCTTTAGGATTGTTTTGCAAACATTGTGGGATTCTCGCTTACCCAGATTAAAACACGGATTTGTTTGCTCAAGTTGGAATTCCCATTACGCTCTTTTGCAATCCACTAGCATGCAAATTCTTCTTTAGAACAGCAGTTACAAACGTTACTTAATTCCCTTGCAGCTCGTTGAGATTACGGTAGTCTATCCTTTTTATTTTCTAGTCCAGGCGTGAGAATCAGCAATTTAACAAATTTCAGGAAGCCATGGGAAGAACGAGCGCTTAAACAACTAGTGTAGCTGTAAAAATCATGTGAATTTCATTCCTGAAGTTTTATCATAATACGGATTTGCAATAGGCACTGTAGTTTTGTAAAGAAGACGCCTAGGGTACATTTATTTACTTTGTTTTTTATTTCTGCTGCATTTTAAATAAGGTGCAAGAAAAGTTGCATGCAGCCTACTAATACCATAACGAGATTTAATCGAAAATGCACGATTTTAGGCTTTATATATCGCACTCCCTTTTGCATTACACACAATCAATTTTGTGAAGCGCGCCGAACGTTACAAGGACCGCTAACCTGTAGTAGAGCCTGCTATAGCCCAGCTTTATGCCGAGCGTGACTGGCTCTAGGCGGGAGGGCAGGCTTGAAGGATAGGACTAGGAGCGGAGGGGGAGACTTAGCACCTAGGCCCCTGAGGGGCGCCCCCGGAAGGGAGGGATGAGGTGAGAGGAGGCAGAGGGCGGTCGGACCAGGAGGTACAACAGGCTGAAAACAGGTTCCTTACCGTTTATAGATTTGAACTCCCCGAATGGTGGCTGATGCAGCCAGCTCCCCTTCCCCTTGTGGGCTTACGCATCCCCTGGGGACCCGGGACCTGGGGACCGATCGCAGTCCGGGGGACCAGGTCTCCTGCCGACATTTGCAGCCCTGAAAGAAACCAAGAGATGAAAGTGAAGTGAAGTGAAACGAGAATGGAGATGAAATTGAGGGACAAGAAATTCAGGGGATCTAATGATCCTTCCCAGCATTCGCCTAGTGACCCGGGGAAACTCCCGAAAAATTCCATGAGTCGGAAAGGTCGGCCATGGGAAGCAAGCCATGACCTCCGAATGCAAGCCACAGACGTTACGCCTGAGTCAACCCGCTCGGTGCAGGGACGTGAAAGAAGGCATATTGTAAATTATATGGTAGTTACCGTTTACAGCGGTGCTGTTTGTGTACGGTGTTGATACCTGGGGTTAAAGTTTCCATTGACTCGGTGCATGTTCCTATTCAGAAATTAACGAAACGTATAGCGAATATGTTGTTTCAGTCCTTTCTCAGTATGCGGGTTTGATTTGTGTTCTCTTTAACTTTCCCCAAAGATAAAAGTCGCAAGTGGTGAGGTCGGGGAACAGGCTGACCATGGGTTATTACTTTCTCTACTACGTATAGTAAGTAGGGGAAGTATTGTATTCCATCCAAAAATTCGATACCGAGATTTCACCGAAAATACATGTTTTGAGGCCCCCTGAATCCAAAATTTTTTTTTTGGAAACGTCTCCGTGTGTTTCTGTGTGTGTGTCTGTCTGTGAACAGCATAACTCAGAAACGAACAGTTGGATAAACACCAAACTTGGTATTTAGGTTCAGTATCTTCCAGAGATGCGACACGAAGGTTTTCAAGAAAATTCCCCCACCCCAGATTACCCTTTATATGGAACATTTTTCGAAAATTTTAATTTTTTCAAAAACGGCTCTAACGATTTTGATTAAAATATCGTATGTTTAAGATTTTTTATGACAAATGAAATGTATATCTTGAATTTTCTGGGAATGTCTCCAAAAGTATTCTTCATTGTGAACGACTTTTGCATAACTGGTAAACCATAAGAGATGGTTAAAATTTTACTACCAAAAATGTAGATCGCGTTAAAATACACAATTTATGTCATATACATTTTTTTTTGAGTGAACCATTTTCGAGATATTGCTTGTTATTCTCTTAAATTTTCCAATACTTATACTTTTCTCAAATTCGTTGTTCATTTTTTTTATGTCCTGTACATACAAAGAGAATGGAATACTCCACATAGCAACCAGCTCTTAAAAGATTTGACTATCACTTAAAGTCTACCATATTCCCCATGCATGTACAAGAAAATTAGCAATAAGATTAACATCTCGATATCTCGATTAACATGAAGCATATGGAGAATAAGCGTTTGTAAGAATAGTTTGTACAAGAGTAGAGAAAGTCATGTGAGTGTAACACATCAAAAATTTTTTTATTTTAATAATTAACGTCAGAAACTTGAAATAACCCTGCCTTATTTCAGTCGTCGTATGAGTTGTCGTGGGCTATGATATTTTGTTAATTCTAAAGACAAACTGCGGCGATCAATGAAAATTTACGTGCGGATGTCAGCAGTATATAGATGCAGAGAGACAACAGTTAGGTATAGTACCAGGTGGCCACAATTAAAGAGGAGGTGTTTGAGGGTTCATGAGTTCATAAGAACGTAGCAACAGTTTAAAAGTCTTAGTTGCACACAGATTTGCGTCCTCGTTCAGGTTGCACTTGTAAGGAGCCAGTACTTTCAAAGTTTGAGACCATCTTTCGCAAATCAGTTATGTCATGGAATGTCTCCATAGGTTCTTCGCAACGGCGGAAGTATTGCTGTTATTTTGGCAATAAAGCTTGACGAGCATAGCACGATCACATAAGCAGAGCACTGCGTGCACAAGTGTATCCTAATGGCTGAATCGAAAGATGCCGCAATGAGACCTGCATCACCCCGTACAACGCCATTTTATCCTCTGGTGGCAATTTTTAAACTATTTTTACTTCTCAGAATGGAATTGCCATTGTCTGAAATGTATGTACACCAATTTTCAATTTATTTGGCCCCACCGTTATTTATTTATGACACCTCAAACACCTCCTTTTTAATTATGGCCACCTTGTACATTTCATACTAAGCTCTATCTCATGCCGGCCAACCAGCCCACAGCTGGTCACGCTCGGCAAGCATCTGAGCTACATAAGGCTCGACTACCGGTTAGCGGTCTCTGAAATATTCGGTGCGCTTGGCAAAATTAACCTTGTAGTATTCATAGAAATTTGATCCGCTATTCACGTTGTTTTTCACGATGCATTGTTTATTAGAAAGAATATCTAAAATCAAGCAATATAGGCTTGGATGCATGTACGATAGGGAAAACAAAACAAATGAATCCTTGGGGGAAGAGAAATCGCTAAAGATGGTTTATAAATATCGCATGGCAATACAACTTTGAAATTCTTGAAAATATAACAACAAATATACGTACTGAAAACGCTTAATGCAACAGAAAAAGTTATTCGACATACATTGCTTTCTTCAATAAGCTCTACATGGTTTTTTCTGTAGTGAGATTTGGTGTATCTCTTATGTTTTATCAGTTATACAGCATTGTCGCCTATTTGTGTATCTAAGGTTATGTTTCAAACTTCAGTCCTTGTAAAGTTTATGCAAGTAACATTAAATTTAACATACTTAAATTTTTCTTCCGTGCTCTGAGCATGTACATGCTTAAATAAGGGCTTACGTGAAAGTTATTTAGATCGTACATACAGAAGTAACGTTAAAACACTTATGCACCCCTCCGTCAAGCGTAAGCAATTAAAATAAAAATAACTCATGGCAATTAAATTTAAAATCTTTACAGAAATTAATTATGATGGGTAAATCGAGAACTGTTTCAATTTGCAGGTGTGTATTTAATGAATATTCATTTTGCTGTATTTTATATATCTTGAAGAGTCTATGTTTACATAATTAAAATTAATAACTATATAAAAACACGGTCTTGCTTATGTACAGCACAGAGTATCAGTACCTTCAAGCATGCCGTGACTCTAGACTGTATTTGTTTATTTAATAATTACTGCTGCGGACTGAGTGCTAGAACTTAAACTTGATTCCCGGGGGTGCTACACCACCTTGTTTAAGGGGTGCCTCATTAGGAAACTGTAGCATATCGATCGTGGCGGCATCTGTAGTACTGCCAACTTACTTAGTCCTAGGCAGTATCATTATTTTGTGTACAGACTAACGGTGTTTATGAGTGTGGGTCTGCATTAGCGTGGTTGGCAAGCCTGTTGCTCTACATGCACATGGTCCCCAACTTAGTTGACGCATTCCTGTTTGCCACAACTGCTCCTCTCGTGAATTATCTAACCATGGTACAGTGCCCATGGTTAATAGCGGCGTGTGAAAATACGTTACCCACCACTGGCTGACCTTCGGCTTACTATCGTCTCCTTATGCAAACACAAAAATAGGGCTAACGCTTAAGCAGGTGAAATTAATTTTATTCGTTAGTGATTATTAATTTTTCAGAAATTAATGGATGGTCCCTTAACGTTAATTCTGAAAAGTATATCCTTATAACAGGAGTTTAAAAACAATTAAAACTAAATATTAATTAACTTTCATTGTGTTAGCAGTGTTTAAAACCAAATAATTCTCAAGCAATAAGTATTCTCACATTTTCATTTTCGTTGTAAGTAATTTATCGATTATTGATAAGACAATTTCAATTCGTCGCCCTTTTTAGCGATATATTTATTTATAAGAAGTGAAAAATAACTCCTAAGGACATTGTAAATCTTAAATACTTAAGTGTCTTTCACACTTAAATTCGTTCTATTGTCATCTGAAAATATGCCGTGATCAAAGTTATTGTCATTTTGATTCCCTTATCATATTCACCAAAATATTTAAAGGTCGCGCGTTCAAATCAGCCCAGGTCGATGGTTTTTAAGTATGCTTAAAAGCGACAGCCCCATGTTAGTAGATTTACTTAAAAGGACTCCTGCGGGATGAAATTCCGGCACACCGGCGGCGCTGATATGATCCTGGCAATTGCAGCATTGTTAAGAAACAAAATATTTTTATCAAAATATTTAAACCATCTTTGAAGATAAGATAAATATATCAAAGAATACCGGCAAGTATTTGGAAGGTTCTTCCTGCTTGCTGGATTCTCTATAAATGTAAATATGTTTATCAGTTATCTATTTATTAAGTTTATTAAGTATTTATTTAGAAAATAAAATTTCAACGACTTATTTAGTTCGTTGTTTGAGATTTCCACACAATAGTAATTAATACTATAGGAATAGATTAAAATTATAAGTCGAAATAACATTAAAAGCCTTCACTTACATTATGATGTTCAATAAAGATAAAACTGTAGGAATGACTATTGTTTGAAAAGCAGCTAAGGCTTTGTACTACACGATAAAAACTAAGCAGGGGTACTTTACTCAGCATGTCTACTCTCGAGTTAATTGAAGGAGCTTATAAATTCATGTATAGTTGAGCTTTTGTAGCACTGTCAGTCATTGCTTTATATTGTTACATGCTGGGTAGATGACCTAAAAGTTCACATTAAAATTAAATTAATTTCTAATACCCAGCATGCACATTGAGGGGACATACTGACTTGGCTGCGGAGGTTAAGAGGAAGGCGTGGGTTTTCCACTGTACAAAATCCATAACACAAACCTACTCACACATTCTAGATTTATTTCCCAACCGTTTGGGGTTCCTACATTTTTAAAAATGGAAGGTGGGAGGAGAAGTCTGGCTTACACACCTTCATCAGCAAGTCCCTATTTTTCTGGAGTTACTCTTCAATTAATAAGTTAGCCATGATGCTAGTATTGGCATTTTTGCTAATGTTTAAAGTTCATTTTAGCATTTTGAAGTAAACGGGTAATATCGTTTGTGTTTTGTTCTTTTTAATTAAATAAGTACAACGAGTAGCTTTGTGTTATTTAAAGACAGATGTTAAGCAGTGTGAATTTGAGATGATTATCTGCAATAGTAGTAATAATAAGTTGTTCTTCCGTTAGTCAGTAGTATAAATTTGTATATGTCAGTACATTGATTGATTTACAATATTGAAAGCTAAATATCTCCATGATAAAGTTTTATGTTAATATATCACCAATACAATTACTTTTGAAGTGACAAAAGCTGTAATATAAATTATAAAATAATAGGATAATAAGGATAATCTAGTGGTAAGTAAATGTAAAAAATAGCAGTGATTTGGTTTTACAAATACAATGCATCTAAAAACTCATTCACATCTGAGGTAGTATTTTTCACACATATACATTAATTAAACAATGTCTCAGCCTAAGCAGTAATTATAAGGTCGATGACTTACAGGTCAATTAATTTTCTTGCATATTTATTTTTTCTGTGGTAGTTAGCAGTGTTTATATTTAAGTTGAGGGAAAGATTTATGTGTATGTTAGTAAGGAAGTATACTGTGAGTTCGCTGTTGTGCAGGGGGAAGATACCGTGTTAGAATCCAGACGAAATACATTATATTTGTTTGCATAGGGCAAAAATGTGTGAGGACCACAAAAAAAAAAACAAATAAAATAAAATAAAATAAAGTAGAAGCGGCGGGTGAAAAGGAACTCGCTCAGTGACCGTAGCAAGGTCATTGATATTCAAAATAGCTAATATTAGGGCTCGGAGGTAGGTTTGAATTATTTAAGATAGCCAACCAGAAACATGTAAGAGTCAAATATTAAACGTAATTTAGTGAAGCCTCCTCAGCGGAACACACACAGTGCAAGCTTAGACATGGGGGAGATCAGATCGCTGTGAGGTGTGTTCGCGTACACTGCATTAACAAATACCAGTAATTATGTAGAAAAAGTTAATTAAACATCAAAGCTCGTTAGAGGAAGTCAATAAGTTCGGGTGAAGTTCTGTAAAAGTGTGGAAAACGGACTTAGTCATTTTCTCGAAGGGCTATCACAACAGCTTACTCCATATGCTTGTAATAATCAGAGAACAATATACTTGCCGATATGTTATAATTGTCAACTTCACTTCTTTCACGCACCACCCCCGATAAGAGATACTTGCTCGACACATACTAACCAGCGGGAACTTTTTTAATATTAAAATATATAATATAAGAGTAATAACCTCTAGTACAGTCACTTAAATTCATTGGTATAAACAGTGGCACTCAACAGTAACCAAAGTTAATAACTTTAGTGGACATTTAACAATTACTAGGTACGGACCGGCGTACATCTTAAAACCATCTCTCAATAAGTTTAGTTTAAATACACATTGAAACATGCATGGATTTAATATTTTTTCTAACAATTGAGAATCCACTTTATAGGGCAGCTGCGGACTACGCAACCCTTTTGGAATACATTGTAGTTCTGTGTGGTGCTGTCCTTACCAGCCATTAAACGTGGCTACTGTACCGCATTTTATTTGACGCAGACAGGATTGGCATTTTGATGTCTGAATCTCTATTTTACTCCCTCCAAATGATGCGGCTGATTGCTTCCCCCAAAAAAGCTTGGTTGAACTGTTTTGCAATTGAAATTGCTAATAAGGAGGGTACGGTCCAATTTCCCCTAGAATTGTAAACAAGATATTCCCTGAGGTCGGCGGTTAACGATCTAAATGTCGCAGGTCGATGGAAACACAATTTCCTACCTCTCCTGATGAAGGGACAACTTTGTATCCCTCGGTTGGCTCATTCCTGTGGGACGGCTTGCTCCGTAAGGCTGCCTGGCTGTCTTCCAGCAAAGTCGAAAACCAGCTTCCTGTGTGCAACTGCATCTTCTAAGTTTTTCTGTGTCCTGGGATATCTTGCATCACAAAACTGCCCTAGAACTTGTTTATTTGACAGAGACTAACTTTTGCTCTATGCTTGATGGGCTGCAGATTTATTGCATTCCACTTTCTTAGAAGAAGCGTGTGTGCAGTCCCCATGTGCAACTTTTGCTTTCTCTATGACTTACCTATGGAAAAGTGGCTATTGAGATTCCACCAGCAATACGTTTAGAGCCCAAGAACGGAAGTATGATTAGACAATATCTCTTGTGATGCATTCATATAATTTTCTCTACCTATATCGTTTATTACTGTCTCTCCTACGTGTAGGGAAAGTAGTGCATTCCATCCAAAAAATTCACCGGAAATACATGTTTTGAGCGCTCTAAATCCAAATAAAGCCTTTTTGAAAACATGTCCGCATGTGTATCTAAAACGAAAAGTCGGATGATGAGTACCAAACTTGGTATTTGAGTTTAGTATCTTCCAAGGATGCGACAAGAAAATTTTCAAAAGAATTCCCCCACCCCAGCTTTTCTTTTCATAGAACATTTTTCGAAAATTTTTATTTTCTAAAAATTGGTTCTAATAATTTTGTTTAAAATACCATATATGAAAGATATTTACAGACAAATAAAATGTATATCTTGAATTTTCTGGAATTAGCCTAGGAAGTCCTCTGCATTTGGAAGTAATTTTGTATAATCTTGCATAATGGTAAAGGTTAATCGTTAGGCGAAAACGTACTATACAAGGAATGTGGATTTCTTTAAAGCACACGATTTAGTTCAAATAAGTTTTATGTGGCATAAACCATTTTTGAGATTCAAAAATACTTTATTTAGTTTTAACGGTATCACTGCGTTATATTTTAGGTAGTTTTCGGGCACTCCTGGATTATCTGAGTGCACGCTCAATTCATCGTACTAAAAAAATTAACTTATAATTATGGTCGTCAACAAATAGACGATGAACAGGCAGAGGGGTTGTAGTAAGTAAACAGAGCAATCGTGTTACCGCACGGAGTATAGGTGACGTCAAGTATTGTGACGGACTCTCTCCTCCCCAAAACAACACACGGTTTCTTTGCGACTGTTCCATTTATTCGATGCATATATAGATCAGTGGAGAACTGTGGCAATATGTCTAAAGTAAAGAAGAATTCATCATACATCAAAAAATCATCACATTAAACATCGTTTGTAGCGGAATTCGGCATTGAACATTTCAACACAAATGGCGAAACCATCAGATAAATCTTTCGAGGATGTGTCATAGGCTAATAAGAGCGGATATTGCTTTAAAAATGTACAGCTTTAGATGAAAAAGAAAAGACCGTGTAGCACAAAGTTCTCTATATTAATACCTTAATTAAATCATGAGATAACTTTACTGTACATTATCAATAGCTAAACATACATTTTTTTCTTTAACACCTCTTAATTCTGGTCTACCTGCTATCGAAGCAGAGTGTGCTGCTTTCAAACTATTTGTTTACAGAGAACTTTACAAGGTCACAAGTGCATCCACCTTTTATCGCCACCAACCCTCGGTGCTTTCCTAACTTGATGGTTTAATTACTAAAAGCCCTCTGCCTGCTGATGAATGAGAATACGACTTGTCATTAAGGACTAATCAGAAAGATACAACAATTATAATTTGCAGTTTGTATCTAACCCTAGTCAAAGACGCGACCGGCAACTATCTTAGCCATTACACCACGAAAATCACAATCATGATGATAAAGAGATTAATACAGTTACTACTAATGCACTGGATCATTGTGGTTATATTTCACTTCTAATGAACAATAACAATTAAATAAAAGGGCTGATTTATCCCTTCCCCCACGAATTGCAGTCCATTACGTATATATTTTGCTCTGTGCCGAGGAGCTGTAGACTAGAGCGTGGATCTCTGTTTCGATCCCATCCACGGGGGTGCGGATTTTAATTTCCAGGTATAGGACAAGTGCCCACTCAGCTTCGTGAGGAAAGTAAGGAGCTGCGATAAGCAGCGATTCCGGCCACAGAGGCCAACATTCTGGTGGGGGATGCGTGATGCTGGCCACATCACTTCCCCATATGGTTGGATGATCGCCCACCTCTGCCGTGCATACGTGGACGTGAGGCCGGCAGTCCGGTTGGCAGGTCTAGGCCCTTCATGAACGTAGCGCCACGGGATAATTATTATTATTATTATTATTATTATTATTATTATTATTATTATTATTATTATTACGTACATATTTCACCATTGTATTTCACCTACAGATAACAAATGTTATAGTGCTTTCGCTTTGGAAACACTCGGCTATGGATACATTACGGATATAAAGTTAAATCTTTATAGTTTAAATGCGAATAATTTGCAGCTTTTAGGTTTTTTGGATATACGCTTTCAAACTAAGCCAAAAGCTACCGAGCGAGATGGCTGCGCGGTAGCGTGTAAGATTCGCATTGGGTAGGTCCCAGGTTCGATTCCCGGTGGCCGTGGGTTTTTCGTGGTTTTCCCTGGTTGAAGTAGGCGAATGCCGGAGTGATATATTCTACAAGAATTTCCTCTCTTCTCCATTTCCTCTCATTTCATTTCCTTTTCATGTTTCAAATTGACTCTGGGGCTGGGTTCGGTCGGTGTCGGGCAGATGGCGCAGAGAGTTACAATTTGGAATCTCTTCTCGTCTCTGCTAGAGCCTGTCGAGCCCCCACTGCTGGGTCGTGTTTCCCGGTCCCACGTATCCGAGCGACCTTCCCTTGTCGAGTTACCAAGCCTGGAACTGTTAGGGAACTCTGCGCGTCTCTGTCGAATTGCGTCGGCCTCGCTCTGCAACACCTACGTCTCTCGCGGATCCCTCACCTCATCCGTTGGGGTCGAGATGCTAGGTGTCCCCACCGTTAACTAGTCCAATCCAAACTAGTGCTAAAAATTGTATGTTTCATTAGAACGTCATAAGCTACGGTCTCAAGAATCCCAATTTAAAATTAATACACATGACCGGATTAAACGTCTTTTATATAAAATAGCATAAAAATAAAGCACTAACAACAAGAAGGGTACACTTAGTTCTGTTTTCACCCCCTCACGTAATACTAGCCTTTTCAGACAGCTGCCTCACCATAAACAGAAACTTACCTATTCCTTCCTCGTTTCTCTGCCTGCCAGTTACACCCAACATACCCTTAAACCTATATTCAAACCAAACATTGGCTGCTTATACAATGAATTTTTGGTTGGAATACTTCGTTTTCATACCATAGGCAAACAGTACAGAAGATAACATTTTATCCGTACAAATGGACGTTAGAGGAACTCAAATACCATGTCTAAGACTGATAACTTCACTGTTATTTCTGTCATCCTTATTCGGTGCGCCTTCGGTGTTTTTGCACTTTTAACTCTTGGAGTTTGCTATATATTAATGATAGCTTTCTGTTGCCGTTGGATCGGTATATCGAGCAAATTCCTTTTGTTTTTGATATATGCGTTTGCTTTCCCTTTGGCGGTAACCGAGACAGTGGGGAGCCAAGACAAGCTTTAAATCGAAGTTGCTCTTATTGAATTTCAATATAAAGCAACTCACTGCTAAATGATGCTTGAGGGGATTGTAGAGTATAGTAAATGTAGAAGAAATATACTACTGAAACATGTTTTAAAGGAGTTTTTCTTTCTGGAAAGGATCTTAGGTGTAATACTCGCTCGACTTGCTCTATATATTATTTTTTTTCAGGGGTATTATACGTACGGAAAACTTATACAAAAGGTTATTTTTAACCACTTAATGATAGGTATTGTTCATAAATGTACTTAATTTGGCTATATTCATTTTGTTGTCAATAAGTACCAATGGACTGAGACAATAGCAGGGCAATGTACTGGTGCTTTAGCATGAAAAGTACGTAGGGAGATAGTGGTATTTTTCATAGATGTTAACACCTAAAAGCAAATTATTGAGATCAATACCTGCTCCACCATAATTATCTTTTAAAACATTACCAGATCATAGGTCAAAAGGAAAGGGATGGTAGAGCAACTTAATGACAAAATATCCTTTCAAAAGGGTTATTATTGAAGTTATATAAGTAATTCACGTTTACAATAATTATTGGTTACCTCTGAGGGCCGCATTTGGGAGGTCGTGTATTCCATTCCCGCAGCCGACATTCCTGGACCATGGGATTTTTCGGGGGTTTATTCGGTTCGCTAGTTGAATGCTGGGAAGGTTCATTGCATCTCTCGAATTTCCTGTCCCTCCATTTCACCTCCATTCTCATTTTACTTCACATTTCATCTGCTTTGTCTGTTTCAGTATCCCTCCCTCCCGGGGGCATCCACTACAACGAGGGGCTTAGACACGAAATATATTGTAGATCGAAATGCTAAGTCCCCTTCTGTGCCTAGTCATACTCCTACCTCATGAGTGCTTATATAGATTGAAAACCAGGATAAAAATATGTAAGAACGTAGGTTTTCACGGCCGGTGTCACAATTATAACTAATATGATTTTCCGGGCTGTTATGCCGTGGTCTGCTGAAGAAAGATTTCCCGGACGTTTCGTCCACAACTGCGGTGGACATCTTCAATGGCGCGGACGAAGTCTTCTCGGTGAAAGTATCGCAGCGTCTGATGCGTTGGCCGTTAGTGCCGCTCTCTTTATAGTGTGGGCGCTCTCTGCTGATTGGCCCGCTGGTATGAGGGGGCTGGCGCCGGCTGTGTTGTTGCTCTCTTCTGATTGGCTCGCAGTGTTTTTCGGTTTTGTATGACCTTTCTTGTTTTTGATGACTAGATGCCAGTTACTGTTGAGTTTCAATGCTTCTTCTTTCCTATTGAAATTATTGGGATGTTTATAAATCTCTATTGCTTCGCGTTGTAGCCGGGTATGGTAATGCTTTATGGAGGAAAGAATGTTGGTGTCCTGAAATCTAATAATGTGTTCGCCCTTATTTCAGAAATGTCACTGACCGTATTGAACATATACTTCAACGTCATAACGTCAAAACAGCATTCAAACCTACAAGACAATTAAACAGCCTACTGCGCTCTTCCAAAGACCCCCGAGACCCCCTGTCATCGGCCGGTGTTTACCGTATTCCTTGTTCGTGTGGTTCAGTGTACATTGGTACCACACAGCGGAGCGCTAACACCAGACTGAGCGAACACAAAAGAAACTGCCGCCTGGGCCATACAGAAAAATCGGCAGTCGCCGAACATGCCATTGAAGCCGAGGGCGAACAAATTATTAGATTTCAGGACACCAACATTCTTTCCTCCATAAAGCATTACCATACCCGGCTACAACGCGAAGCAATAGAGATTTATAAACATCCCAATAATTTCAATAGGAAAGAAGAAGCATTGAAGCTCAACAGTAACTGGCATCTAGTCATCAAAAACAAGAAAGGTCATACAAAACCGAAAAACACTGCGAGCCAATCAGAAGAGAGCAACAACACAGCCGGCGCCAGCCCCCTCATACCAGCGGGCCAATCAGCAGAGAGCGCCCACACTATAAAGAGAGCGGCACTAACGGCCAACGCATCAGACGCTGCGATACTTTCACCGAGAAGACTTCGTCCGCGCCACTGAAGATGTCCACCGCAGTTGTGGACGAAACGTCCGGGAAATCTTTCTTCAGCAGACCACGGCATAACAGCCCGGAAAATCATATTAGTTATAATTCAGGATAAAAATAATTTCTAGGTTGGAAGCCGAAACATTTCGACAAATCTAACACGCCGGGCCATCAACTGTTACAAAGTGTGGCTAGTTGTGACAAAACTAAGAGAGTGTGTAGTCTTATATTATGACTTTATTGATGGGAGAGTTAATATTTTCAAAAGTAATTCCGATACTGAACTGAAATTAAAAAACTGCATAATGACAGCCAATTAACTTTAAAAGAAAAACTCTGTGCAATCCTTATTGTTTAGGAATTTCATACCTTTGTGATTTAAATGAAAGTCTGAAGTCATTGCAAAGCATCACACAATCACAAAGGATATACATATTTCTCAAAGCTTACTATGAGCTACTAATGGCATAATTTCGTAAAACTAAATCTACTTCTAAATATGTTTTCACATTTGTAACACCATAATGATATTACAGAAAAATTCTCTTACGCGACAATACATTGTTGTATTATGAGCTTGAGAAATTAAAGAATCTGTATTTAAGATTTTGAATTGTAGTGTTTGAATGTTACAAGATGTGACGCAGCCACGCTATGTCCACCAACAATGAAGCATTACCTTTGCCTCACGATTGCTGCTTTTCTCCTCCTAGTTGTTTTTTTTTATACTTTGCCACGGCTACTCGAGCATGAGATCTTAATCACTGGGTATGCGTGAGTGTATGTACATAGAAACACGAACGCTTTCTTGGAACCCTTTTATTTACCATTAAAATAAGACTTAAGATTTGTCGATCACTTTTAAATTCTTACGATGTTACTCTGTCTTTCCCAAAACCGAAGATTATCAATTACAGCTGAACGTTCGATCCTCTTGCAAGTTCACACCCAGAGAGTGTTGTTCCGCACCCCAAGAGGGCCCCAGCGAGAGTATGTCCTCACCACACGAGCGTCCCAGCGAGAATGTCCTCACCACACGCGCGATACAAGGAAAAACCTCCTAACTTCCCCTCTCTCTCCTTAAACATTTCGCACCAAAAGTGAGCGTCATGAAGCGTCTAGTGACCTTCACATCCTGGCCAGTGCAACTGCACCCATTATTTCCAGGAGAAACTGGCTTCCGCGGATTTACCCTTTATACCTGGGGCTGGTCCCTAATTAGCTAAGCTGTGCCTGTCTGGCCTTTCTGTCACTTTTAACACTGAACGGTTTTCCAATGCTTCTCCTTTTAATACATGAACGGTTTTAAATATTTTATTATTTATTTTATTTTGCTATCCTTCCCAGATTATTATGATAATTATTGACTTTATAATTTCGGCTTCAGATGTAAATGCATAACAGCGAATATTTTGGCAGTGGTCAATGGCACACAGATTTTAATATAAGTTGCATATTTCAGCAACATATACATTTTTTCTGTATTATGTTTGTCGCCACTCTAAGTTATATAAAAGAGAGTGATAATGAAGAATTCTTCACAGATTATAAAAAAAACCATGGGTCCCAAACATAATTAAATTTATTTCTTGTAAAAAGTCGCTTGGTGTGGGGTGGGGATCCTTGAAAATTAAAAATAAAAACAAAATAATAATGCAGAACGTATGAAATTTGAGACAACTTTTCAGGGCTGCGCAAGTAAATATGTTGGTGTCTAAAGCGTTTTTCTATACTCAGTGTACCCCAGAATAACAAACACTCCAAATTATATGCAAAATATTAAGTGATTTAGTCTAAAAAAGAGAAAATTTTAAAGCCTTTTCAAATGATAACGATCTAAACAGTATTTCATGCATTTTGTTTATCTTGTGCAAATGAACAGTAGGAACAAATCTGTTTATACAGAGAGTTAAAATGTATTACATCCTTATGGAAAACTACATTATAGTAAGTAATAGAAACAGCCACGTTCTGTGATCCTCACAAGGAATATGCTCGATCAGTTATATTTCTAAACAGTTTTGTAAGGTTTGAAAAGAAATAACCCAGAGCTTTTTACTTTGAATGGATTTTCTCAAGGTAGAGATATGATTTATACAGCATATGAGTACCAGAGGGTACTCCGCGAGCATTGAACATACTGTGACGCAGCGGCTATGGCCCAAGGTTATCGGGAGGTCGACGCCGAAGGGTCCGATAACTTCGCTTGCCAGCGTAAATACCGGCGCGCTTTTGGGAGATAACTACAACTTTCTGAAGCTAATCTCCCCGTCCTTTAGAAAGTGTGTCAAAATAGTTCTAGAACGTTCGAGAATCTTCTGTGGAAGATTACACTGCCTATATAAGCGAGCGCTCTCGCGGGCAGTCAGTGCGTGTCAAGTGCGACAGAGTGGAGTTGAGTCAGTCAGTGTGCGAGCGAGTTGGCAACTGCTTTCTAGTGCGATATCAAGAGCAATTATCCGAGCGAGTTGTGATGTGCAGCGAGTGCTATGGCAGAGCGACGGTTTGCGGAGGTCTTGTGTTCGACTCCCGTGAAGGAACCGTCTGGCTTGAAGAGGCCGCGTCACGAAGGAAATGACGTGGCGCACAATTGAGCTAGTTCATCCTAGTGAAGTGTACTCTAAGTGAAGGTGAATTACATAAGAACTTAGAACAGTGACAGTGAGAACTGAGAGAAGTGACAGTTGAGAAATAATACCGGACAAAGATAAAGGCACGTATCACGGAGGAGCCCCCGCACGCAGGCCAGTTGACCCATTGTGCTTCCAACGTGACCTCTGGGAGGGAAAGATGAGGTAAGAGACCTGAAGGGCGACCAGATCCGATGTAGATGTGCGAGAGCATGGACGGGATCCCTAACATTTCTATATAGAACGCCTCCGGTGTCTTGCGGTCCCTTCCCACTGGCCACCAACCTCCAGGGTCCCCCGGAGTGGAGCCCCACAATGATGAGAGACCTAACTGAGCGGTACAGCAGCGACGTCAGGGAAGAAACCTTTACGGAGCACAAGCCACCGTCCAGCCGCAACCCGTCAAATAGCGTCACCTGGTCCTACAACCCTGAAACAGATAAGGAAGATGATGGATACAGGAAACCAGAGCAAGGAGTCGTGGTAGAAGGTGAACCACCCTAGCATTTGCATGGCGACGCGGAGAAACAACAAAAAACCCATGGGCCGTCGGGGTCGATCCCGGAGCCTCCTGAATGCGGTCTACAGAGTAACCGCCTGAGCTATCCCGCTCGGTAATACTAGACAAAGTCACAATAGTGCTGTATACTGCGTGACGTTTTGTACACCCTGTATATTCAAAATGAAGGCAAATTGTATTAGCTATATTTGAGACCTTAAACGCCATTACATTATAGGGTTCCCCTTTGGTAGGTAACCCACTACGCTGATGATGATAGATGCTGTGTTACGTATCTGTAGGTCGTCTTGATGTCCGTACTCTTGTGATGTATCTCGAGGTTCTCGTTGCCCGGAATCTGATGATCGTGTATCTGTACTCTTGTGTGCGTGTTAGTATGTTGTAATCATTATATAATTATGCCATTGGTGTTGTATTTGTGTCTTGTCAGGGTTGGGTATGGAGAAGGTTAAAATATTTCGCACACACGTATTCTGTTAATTATTTCACTTGTATTTTAGATAAACCACATATAATATTCACAATTCACTATTACGTTTATGTTAAAATATGTATAACTGGTAGGCTTTAAATACGTAGTTTTAGCGTCTATTCAGAGACGAGTTTATACACAGCCTTCCTGCTTGAACACTGACAAACTTCTGTTAGCGTTCCTTTCAACCATTCTTCTTAACGTACGTATTTGAATTATAGGCATGTCATGTACCTGATTACGTTCTAATAAAGTAAAAAAAGCAACCCCAACTATAACAAAAATAATTAAAACTAAACCCACTGATACCATTAAAGGTATTTCATTAATTAACATTTACTGCCCAAAACATCCAATAACAGTTTATGTTACGCGCACACACACATATATGTATATCTATATATATATATATATATGTTTATAGACTTCCATCGTCTAAATTATGAATCCAAGGTTCGTTACATGCTTACGTAAATACTACTGCATTTCTCGTAATTTTATATTTTGGTCATATAGCTAACAATGGTCTTTCCCCCTTATATTGTATTTTATATGTTATAACGTTATATACTTGTTCTCTACCATGTGTACAGTATGAATATATGTGTTTTAACACCCTCTTAATTATTATACGTACAATATTAGCAAAGAAAATACATAACACGTAAATCTTAGAACAAAAATATTATATAAAGAAATTATTAATGTGTTGATGCTGTGTAGATCTCTTATTACATTAATGAGTTATTGTATTAGTTTTTTCCTGGCTAGTAATGTATGTTGCTTCAACATTTGGAATTAATTTCAAATATAGTAACTGAAATATGTCGCAGTTCTCATGGCTCGTGTTATCTTATTTACTGGGCGCCTCTTATTTAATTATTTTAAATTTGGGTTTATTGTCCTCCGGCTAGCTATTATAACTCAGTCGAGCAAGTATCTCTAAGCAGGGCGTGTAAACGGAAAGGAGTTGTTGCTAAAAGATAACACTGATAAAAATTTTTGTTTCTACACTTTTATTGCCGTCACAGTTAATTAATAATTCACATATTTAATCTTTATACACGCCTGACTGAAACTGTGATATTTATGAATGTAACTACAGTCGTTATAGTTGCCGCGCACCAATTACTTCGCGTACTTTACATTTTTGTAACTAACTCTGAGACATGCACTTCATGAAAGATTCTTCAGAACTGTGCGACGTGTACCTCGTGAGAGATTCTTCAAAACTGAGCGACACTTGCTTATGGCTCGAGAATATATACTCCTTCACCTCAAATTGCCTAAACATTATAATATAGCTGCTATTGGTTACCAAATCGCGCCCACTTTAGCGTCTGATTTGGTCAGCCAATCACTACTACTAACATATATACTCTAGGGAAGATATTCCCTCCATTTCTAAAAAAGGCATGCTACCCTGACGTCATTTGTTTGTCTCTTCTTAGTGATAAACAACTCACCCCTTCGGTTTATTGTTACTAACTTCTATTGTCAGTTTCAGTGAGGCCGTGTGAATTTATTTCCTAACAATACTTATGGCTAACAAACATCTAAAATCCTGTACATACAATAATATTAATTTACACTACAATCACTCTGGCATTCACAGCATGTTATGATATAAAATACTGCCTCAAATAATAATAAAACGCCACGAGCTGTTAACTTTAGAAATTCATATAATGTCACGATTTGTTTAAGACATTATGCCACAAAAACCCAAATGTGGCAGGTACGATTTGTTGTGAACTTAGCGAATGAAAGCAAATTCTCCATACTACGAATTCAAGTGATGCTGTCCAAAATTTTATTTTTTAGGTGGAAATTTCTTTCTGTGATAAGCTGTGTAGTAAGACCGTAATTATGCTGTATTCATGCTCTTTGCAAAAGCCATATTCAGTGGATTCTGTACTCGTTTGTTTGTACGCCTGCTGCTCATTCACGACGTTGTAATGAGGGGATCTCTAGGAGGTTGAATGTGTTTGAAATCTTAATCCCTCGGTAATTAGCAATACCTAGAATGACAACAAGGCTACATGTTACGTTAGTCATATAAATCAAAACATCTGCTCTCTCCTGGATTTAAAGCAGCCGTCTGGTTTTAACGAACGTATTAGAATTCGTCGCACAGAAAACCAACCCCAGTTGCTAATCCCCCGGCAACGGGGATTTTCGCTTCCAACATGCGCATTCATCCCGCTTAATGTGATCATGTTATCCATCTAAAGCTTAGGGTTTTCTCCAGCATCCATCATCAGTTTCCTACCTTTTCCTCTATTCCATCTTCTTTATCCTTCAAACTGACGATGGGTTACCGTTGACTCGAGATATAAGCAGAATGTTCAAGGAATAACGAGAAAAATCCGATTTGTATGTCACAATATCTCCTGTACCCTTTACCAATTCATAGCCCCCCATACTGACACAAACGCTGACTCTTATAAGCAGCTTAGTGTACTAGGAAAATGTCAGACGGCAACGACTGTGGCGTGCATTCGGGAGGTCCTGGGTTCCACTCCCGGTGATCGTCCGCTATGACCATTGGTTTTTTCGTGGTTTTCCCCTGATCGCCTAGCCGAAAGCCGTGGTGGTGTACTTTACCACGATTTCTCCTTTTCCCCGTATCCTCTCATTTCATCTCTCTCTATTTCATGTTTGAAGTGTGACTTCAGGTCCTGCGGTGCAATTGGTGCCGGGCAGATGGCATGCATGTTTGCGCTTTGGAAGGATTTCTCCCCGTGAACGCTGGGGTACGTCGTCCCACCCGTTACGGTCGCTTTGAAGCCCTCTGGGGGTTCTTCACCTCTATCTGCCTGCTGAGCTGCGACCTCCTATGGCTCCTTTACCTCATCCCTGCCTCCCAGGAAGAAAGTTATAGCTACAACCTTAAGCTAGTCTCAGTGGTGAGGTGTCCCTCTCCGATAAACACACCCTAAATCCTACATCCTACTAGGAAACATGTTTGGATGGAAATGGTAGTAGTATGAAGCTACAAATGAGACATCATAAATGGTTTGCGAAAAGATGAAATGTTATATTCTTTACAATATGTCACATAGTACATGAAAATTAAATAGTATATTGTACAACAATAATATAACAGTAGTAAGATGCAAGTTTAATAATATTCATAGGAGGTCTTAATTACCATTATAGCCAAGATGCACACGACTGTTTTTGAACAATCGCACCATAATTTAAAAGCCTTGAGTTATTAAAAAAAGACTATCTTAGCTTATTAACTGGTGTAATTAAAAGGTGATCGGATGGCAGCACCGTTGAGTCCACGCGTATATATTGATCATTCGCAGGTAACGTGAAAGCAACACGTATTTAAGCAAAGTAAACGAACCCAATTTATTAGAACATTGAAATTACAATGAACAGAATTTAATTTACTTTAAACTAGCCAAAATAACCGGCGTTGTCCGTGATTTGACAGAGTACACCTACAACATTTAGCCTTAGGTTGCACTTACCAATAGTTTGAGTTTCTTTGGAGGCATTTAAAAGTTATTACATAAGGTGCTTAAACAAAGAGTTAATTAAAACTGTCAGGGCGCTATAAAGAACAAAAAAGAAGAAAAAAATTAAAATGTTGAGAACACTATGCAAAGCACTGCGAAACATCTACAAATATCACAGTTTTGTAATGATTTCTCGTGAATACAGCTGGGTGACGGTTCCACGCTGTCACATTCGGACTGCCTCGTCGTTATTTATAGAGAAAATCTTGGTTGGGAAGAAATAATAGCAGTTTAAGTAATATTCATACAACAAGGTTCATTTTCAGTAACCAAATACACTAAACTACTAAAAAGACATACGAAAAACAAAATAAAATAAAGGCCAAAATGAATACCTATACAAAGAAAAGAAGAATAACAATACGAAATATACTTCGACTGATTTGGTGCTGTTGTTGTTATTCATGACCTCTGTCATTTTATGTCACTCACCTTTTACTTTCTCTCCCGTACACAGTAATTATAGAAGGTATTGCATTCCACCCAAAAATTGATACCGAGATTTCACCGAAAATACATGTTTTAAGGCCCCTTGAATCCAAATAGAGCATTTTTTTTTAAAAAGGTGATCGTTGTGTGTGTTTTTAAACAGCATAACTCAAAAACGAAACGTCGGATAAATACTGCACTTGGTATTTAGGTTCAGTACCTTCCAAAGATGTAACACGAAGAATTTGTATATGTATATATATATATATAAACACAGTAGTTTCATATAGAACAATCGAAATCATTTTAAGTAAACAGAAGAATAACTTTTTATGTGAATAGTGTGATTTATAAGGTATATATGTAAAATGATAATTGGTAAAGGAAGTAATGTGAGCTTACAACATCAAATTGTTGTCTTCGTGGCATAAGGGTACCACGTTAGGGTCAAATCTATGGATTTGATGGATTTTTTCGGGCGTAGAAACCCTTAGCGTGGTTTCCTTCGGAAGGGTAGTAAAAGCTGGTCTCGTGTCGTAGATTTACGGCACGTAAAAGAACCTCAAGCCTGATAAACAGGTCTCTAAGCAAAATTTCCGATCTTTCACGTCCAAAATGCCATGGGACGCTAGGAAGCATAGTAGTTAAAGAACATCCATAAAACTCAATTAAAAATATAACATATTTTGAGTTTACATTTGCAATGCAGAAAATTCTAAACTATCACCTGTGATAGTTATTAATGAGTATATTTATAAATGCTCTTCACTCATCACAGCTGAATTCAATTTATCCTATCTTTTATATAACCTAAACAAGTAACAAGTTCTCTTAGCAATGCTCTTTCTAAAAACCCTTACAAATTTAAATATACGAATAGCAAATTTTCGAAGACAAGGTACAGTTCACCTTTGTTTTTCTTCCTAATCAATGTTTCGGATATTATTTACGGTTATTTAGTTTTATTTCTCACGTATTTTATAAGTTGAGCTTGCAAAGATTTGTTTTTGGTAGATAACTGGAAGCAGAAATGTAGAAAACACAATTTTTATAGCTTGAATTCTATTTTACAGAAGAGATGCCTCTGATTTGGATGTTACTTTTAACAGAGAGGCAACAAGATTAAACGGGCTAGATTTTCGTGATTTATAACCCAAACTTTGTAGGGACATGGTTTAACTTTATTATCTGGTGGTATTGATGTTCATTTATTGCATTCTCTTCGATAACGACTTACGAACTTGTATGAATTGCCCGAGAGAATAAAATAAGAAATAAAGACAAACGAAAGTTTGTTTTCTTGAGAAACAGAGTAATAAGAACTGTGACTCACTGTTAAAGAAACCTGAAGTAATCCCTACTTTTTGATGTTACTAAGCAGATAAAATAAATTCAACAATAGCTAACTAACAGCTATGATCCATCGGAATATATAGATACTAAACTCTTATTGCCCCCATCGCTGTAACAACAGCAATTTAGACTTTATTCCTCCGCCTTAACCTCTCAGACTTCATTTTGAATTGTCAAAGTTCGAAGGATAGATGTAATGATCATCCTAGAGCTTTCAGGTAAGGGCATGAAATACTTCAATGGGTGATTCAAAAGTCCCGTGTAGGTACATGTCAAGTTACGTAGGTTATGAAATGTGTAGCTCCTCCTCCTCTTCTAAATGTCACCTTTCTACGTTTGAGAGCTGACAATGAAAGTACCATGCGTTCGATTTATAGCCGGGCCACAGATCCGTATATCCGTGCTTCCCTTTCACTGCAGTGACCCCGGTATTTTTTCTGCTAACCCGCTAAGGTATAAATGCTCAAGGCTACGTTTATCAGCTGTGTTATAATGTGTCAGTTGTTGCCTTCGGTTTGAGCTGTTAAGACTAGAGTTGGTTTATTGTGCATCTGAAAAATGAAAGTTTATCCAAGACATATGTGTTGGTGTGAATTACATTATATTATTCTTATTAGTCCATTGAAATGCCTACCGAAAAAAATTCACTTTTGAACAAAAAACTATGTGAGACACATACACAAAAACCGAATCATCCAGACAGTATGTAGACAATTGCAAGAGAAATTTCCTGGGATTCCAGTTCCAGGTAGAGAAGCTGTTAGACGTCTGGTTAATAAGTTTAGACAATGGGATTGCTAAACGCTAAACTTAATAAGCGGTGGGGAGTGTATTCTAACGAGGGGGAAATTTAACGAAATTTGTGCATCATTCGAACGCTTTCCAAAGAAGTATCTAAGACGTGTTGTACAGCAACTGCGTGTTTCAAAAGCCTCTGTTCATAGAGCTACTAAACTTTGAAAATTGAAACCCTACAGAGTGACTATGGTTCATTAATTACAACCTCGTGATGATGAAAAATGTATGAATCACGGGAGTTTTAGAACGGAAAACCCCCGAGTGTAATAGACAATGCGCGGAGCACGCATACGCGCGATCCGTGGCCCGGCAATATAACGAACGCACGCACGTATTTACGGAATTAGTTGATAGATTTATAGAATTATACAAGAGTTAGAAAAACTGCTGCCCTCTCAACATGATTCTAGCTAGTTGATTTATGAATTGCGTACGTGTTCCCAAAAGTTGAGCGACAAGTAATACTGCGTTGTAGCTCTCTATGTTGATGCTATTTGAGCATCATGATAGGTTGATTAGGACACAGTCCATTTAATTTAAACCGCTTTTGACTACTAAATTTATATCAGTGTATTATGCAGTAATACAGAGTGAGCCAAAAGATTCCGAACCGCCTGCGCGGTATTTTTCCTGTCCGCGTCCTCGGCGCTCGTTGCCGTCTGCCGCTATCATAGAAAGGCGCGGATGAAACCATACAACATTTTTTAAACTGTTTTTAAAGGCTTTACTTACTAACTTTACGAAAGGAGATGCTGAAACTGGCCACCGTCGTTGTCCATACATTTGTGGTACCTCTTTAGGAAACTATCCATCACTCGTCGTAGTTCACGTTGAGAAATCCCCTGGCTGATATTTTGTTTTATTTCTTCCAGGATGTGTGGGTTTGTCTTGTACACTTTATGTTTTAAGTTACCCCGGAGGAGTATTTTATGAACAATATTACCGGCTGCGCGGTGTTTTTCCACTGGGCGTGTGGAAATATGATATAAACATGATAACGCACTGCTGCTATAATCAAAGTCACGCTGTTGTGGTTTTGCTGTGCAGTGTAAAGTGCAGTTTTGAGTTGACGGTGATGTGATGTAGTTCAGTTATTACGTGTTATTTATTATTTTGTCCTGTACTTAGTGACAAAGTATATATGGCTCAGTCTAACAGCTTTTCTATTGCACAGCCAGTATTTATTTATGATTCGTATGTGTTAACTCGGTCAGCTCGCCAAGTGAAACTACGATTTGCAGAAAAGTTTCCAGGTGTAAAAGTTCCAGGCCGTACAACAATCCATGAACTTTACAGTAAATTTCAGGCCACAGTAAGTGTTCGGCTAAGAAATCTAAAAGACGGCGTTCGGTTCTTACCGAAGAAACATTAGACGACATCGGCCATCGTTTGGAAAATTCCCCCCAAAAATTCGATGATGGATAGTTTCCCAAAAGAGGTGCCAAAAATGTATGGATAACGACGGTAGCCAGTTTCAGCATTTCCTTTCACAAAGTTGGGAAGTAAAGCCTTTAAAGCAAGTTTTAAAAATGTTGTATGGTTTCATCCGCGCCTTTCTATGATAGCAGCAGACGGCAACGAGCGCCGAGGACGCGGACAGGAAAAACACCGCGCAGGCGGTTCGGAGTCTTTTGCCTCACTCTGTATAATGTTACTATACATTATAGTGTATAAGTTTAAATTATAAACTCATTTATTATAATTCCGGTAACTAAACGCTTGGAGCCAAAGAATTTGCTGAAATTGACAAACATTTTCAATAATCTCTTTCTTGACGATTTTTCCACCACCGAGATCTGATTCATCAATTTGTCATACAATTAATTAGCTCTTGAAGCGTTACATCCCTAATCGAGTGGGTTAATAATTTTAGAATATTTTTCCATTTATACTTTAGAAGGTTTTTAACATAAGCATTATGACTTGTCCATATCAGTGCTGTAGGCAACTAATTTCTCATCCATCTCTCCCTCTACAAGAACAAGTCATCGTTAATCATATTATATTGGGGTTGCCCATGAGAAAGTAGTTATTATATCTTTACGTTATTTGCACCACGCTTTGGGCGTCAATTTGAAGTAGGTTGTATTGAAGGAGTTGTATTATATTTCAATTTTGGGAGCCGAACTTAAAGTTGGTTGAAACCGCACGTATAGTACCCGGTTCCGGTAGCCTTCGCCCAAGTTTAAAAATATTAACTTTGTAATTTGACTGTTTCTTTAAATATTATATATTTATGTTTGCCTCGGCTGCGTCGGTATTTATTTTTAGAGACATGAATGCCTTAGCAGGGCGTGGTGCCACTGAAGAATGTAGGCTTACACAGATTGTAATTTTATTTCACTCCTTTTATTAATGCTTGACACGATTTAAATAACACTTCACTGATATAGAGAGAGCGGTGAGATATTTTATTATTAAATACTTGCACTTTTTAACACGTAAAATATTTTTGTCTCACAAAATACGTATTAAATTTCTCGAGGACACAACTCAAGTCCGATTGGGAACACTATCTACAACCAACGCGTACAGTTAGGATCACTGTCTACAACCAACGCGTCCAGTTATGAGCACTGTCTACAAGCAACTGACTTCATTTCTACCGCCTAAATTTGTAAATTTCTGTATTTCAGTTTCTGATTGGCTAATCCTAGTCCAATAAAATTCCTTCATTTAACTAAAGCTTTTTCTGGTTGTTGATTGGATATTTTATAAACTACCACAAAAAATTACTTTATTGTTTCCAAGAATCACAAGTAGTATTGTTAAACTTTCAAATTCATTATTGCCTCATTGTTAACAACTTTTAATCTATTATTCTCACAGCTCCCACATTATTAAATTACGTAATACATTCATATAACATTATTGAACATGCATACAATAATATAAATATTTAAATGACTGTAATATACACTTTTTATATATTTTTATATACACATATTGCTTTAAGGCGGGCTGTTATAGAATTCACATATTATATAATTAGACTGAAATTATTTAGGTGTTAAAAATACTGCCTCACCCATTTACAACAATTAGAGTAGAATTCATTAATACAGGCTATTTATGATGCTTGCTTACCTCTCCTTTCTTTCCTCACAATTTGTCATAGAGGAAGGTGTTAAGTACTACATGGAATCTAGTAATAAAGTAAAAATCAGGAAGAAACACTGTTCCGACCTAGGGATAAGCCACCATTTTGCACCCAAGTGTACATCTGGAGTGATTATGAAAAATATTACCAATGATTTAAAAACTTGGTATAATACCGGTAGGAAATGTGTGTTATTAATTTAAGACTATTATTTATTTGCATATTTATCTATGCAACTAGAATATGAGACTTTATGTGAAGCGATTAAAACAGAAAATTCACGTTTGTTGTTGCTTCATGATGGAAAAAATAGTGTTATATTAAATAAGGTAAAATGCCAGATTTACCAACACAAAAATTATCACTAATTTTGGTTTATTATAGTTTTCGGCGTCTTAATTCTATATATTAATCTGCTGTTTTAAAACAGAAATATTACAGTTGTGATGACCCCAATGTTAAACTGTAAAATAATATCTTAGATCCTTGGATTGGATTGGCAACGGAGGGGACTTGGCACTGATCCACATAGGGAATGTTGTACCTACGCTCCACAAGGGGGCGTCCTCGGGAGGAAGGATGAGGTAAAAGGAGACACCGAGTGGCCGGAACCAGGCGTGGCGGCACAGGAAACTTCCCTAAATTTACAGAGAGACTCCCCTGCAGACAGACAGGAAGACCGGGGACACCACCCCGCACAGGGGGGGGCTTCAACGCTCCTCAAGGGGCTGTGGATACCCCCGGCAACCAGCCGAAAGCCGAGGGACGGAGAAAGTTACCAAGAGCATCCTTTTCCACTGTCACACTGCAACGAAACACCATCGCCGACACTTCCAACCCTGAAAGAGACCAACGGATAAAAGATGAAATGAAATGAGAATGGAAATGAAATGGAGGGACAGGAAATTCGGGGGACGTGAGAATCCTTCCCAGCATTTGCCTGGCGACCCAGGAAAACCATCGAAAAAACACCCATGGATCAGGAAGGTCGGCCACTGCAATCAAACCTATGACCTCGCGAATGCAGGCCGCAAGCGAAACCACCTGAGCCATCTCGCTCGGTTTTTAGATCCTTTGTATTTCAACAAAGTGTCCCTTTTAACAACCCGTGCTTACTGGGAACTGTTCAAAACGAGCAAGAGATCCACTAAACTGAGTTACCAGTTGCATGTTTATAAATATATGGGCGAATCCCTGAAGAACAAACAACTCGCCTCAACAGAGTTTCGAACTCGGGCTTTTCAGACAGAAAAGTAGACACCTTATCGCCACATCATGGGAGTGGGCTTATCTTATATTTATTGCAATACCGATTCAGTTGGCCTTATAGCAGAAAACCACTTTTTCTGTAATTTCTTCCTCCATTCCCTTATGCTGTTTCAAGGACAAGCGTGAGTAAGCGAGTAACTTCACTACGCACCACAGAGCAGCGGATTGCAGGTCCCAATTTACATGTTACAAGCTATGTTACAAGAATAGAACCCGAACGTTCTTTTGTGTCATTCGGTTGAATGAGAGTGCTGCTTTTCCTGTTTCTCTCCCCCTGTTTCTCCCTCCCTCCCCAGAGTATTTGTGCCTATGTTAAAGGAATCTGATGTTACAATCACATGACTTTCTCTACTCTTGTACAAACTATTTTTAAACACTTATTCTCCATATGCTTCATGTTAATCGAGATGTTAATCTTATTGCTAATTTTCTTGTAGATGCAAGGGGAATTGCTAGGCTTTAAGCGATAGTCAAATATTTTAAAAGCTGGTTGCTATGTGGAGTGTTCCATTCTCTTTGCATTACCAGGACAAAAAAAATGAATAACGAATTTGAGAAAAAGTATAAGTATTGGAAAATTTAAGGGAATAACAAGCAATATCTCGAAAATGGTTCACCCAACAAAAAAAATATATATATGACATAAATTGTGTATTTTAACGCGATCTACATTTTTTGTGTAACAAAATTTTGTATATCTCTTATGGTTTACCAGTTATGCAAAAGTCGTTCACAATGAAGAATAGTTTTGGAGACATTCCCAGAAAATTCGAGATATACATTTTATTTGTAATGAAAATATCTTAAATATAGGATATTTTAATCAAAATCGTTAGAGCCATTTTTGAGAAAATTAAAATTTTCGAAAAATTTTCAATGTAAAGGGTAATCTGGGTGGGAATATTTTGTTGAAAACCTTCATGTCGCATCTCTGGAAGATACTGTACCTAAATACCAAGTTTGGTGTTTATCCGACTCTTCGTTTCTGAGTTATGCTGTTCACACACACACACACACACACACACACACATGGACATGTTTCCAAAAATGCTTTTTTTTGGATTCAGGGGGTCTGGAAATATGTATTTCTGGTGAAATTTCGGTATCGAAGTTTTGGGTGGAATACAATGCTTCCCTTACTTACTATACGTAGTAGAGAAAGTAAAAATAGATAACAAACCTACTTTGCTGGGTACTGGTCACAATTAAAGCACAACTGTGAGATACTCTACTTTTATTTTAAATTTAATAGCTTTATTTTAAGCTAATTTTTCATGTATTGTGATGTATATATACAAACTTCTACCATGTCTGTATAGTTTTTCGTAAATATTAAATATTAATATTTTCCTCTATGCCACTTTTCGCGAGAACAGTTCCATCTTTCAATGGAAAGTTCATGGGTAATTGATTAATGTGAAAGTGACACAATATGAATTTCTGCTTGAATAAGAGCATTGTCTTCTGTACATTTTATGCCTCTAAAATAGAAAACTACATTTCGCTCGTTATTGCAGGTTTTGACTCGTGCTGACAGACAAAGGAATAATTTACTAGGCTATAAAATTGACTTTTATTGAGATATATCTCCGCTGCATCAATGTTGTAAAAGAAGCGTTTGTCTTGGACCGTAGTTACTGCTCGCTAATAAAACATTTATGACTTTGGTCTCTGGGTGGTTATACAGCCCACAAAAAAGCCAATTATATTCATTTTGTGTGATTATTACTCAGTCTAGCTTTTACGGAAACCGTCGCTCTGAATTTCGCACATCAACATATGTTTAATATACAACACTGGTATCATTATGTTTGTTAATGCTGATTTTGATTGAATGCAATCTTCTTGAATTGAATGGGTCTCGCAAAAGCGGGTTAACCATAATTAAAACAAAAAGTTGGATGCTTCGATCTACTGCAGAAACTGCAATGCACGCTCTCTGACAATGAGTTCGGCTAACCTTAAGGAAGTGTTTGTGTTGATATACAAGGCTTGTAATTTTATGACGGTTTATTGAAGACATGCCATTTTGTTTTGTTATAACAAAATGGCGTGACCGTGTAAGATGGACAATTTGTTCGTTGGCATTTGCAAAGGCTGATAGAATGATGATTAGCCCGTTTTTGCGAACAACCATTGCATTGCTATTGTGGCGTATTAATAATTTGGGGGTTTCATTGTCATTACCAGACACATTGTCGTTTTCCATTGTGATTACTAGCCATATTGTTGTTTTTGACTCACTCTTGGCTGGGAGTTTTTGTTAGTCAAGAGTGGTGGTATATAGCGTCTGTCTTGCTGAGGATTCCGAGAGAAGCGGAACGCGCGTGTAAGCCGACCTTTGGATCGGTGGACATCACCCCTCACGTTTCATATTTAATAATGTAGGAGCCCCAAACGGTTGGGAAATAAATCTAGGAATATGTAAGTAGATTTGTGTTATGGATTTTGTACAGTGAAACCCACACCTTCCTCTTAACCTCCACAACACGTTTCGGTCCTCCGCAGCCAAGTGAGTATACCTCCCCTCAATGTACGTGTTGGGTACTAAAAATTAATTTAATTTTTCATGTGAAACTTTAAGCCTCTATCCAGCATGTAACACTATTAATAAATATCTTAAGTGATATTTCAGTAAACATTATACAGTCAGTCCCAAATTATTTGAGGAAATGGCAACCAATAAAAAATTTTAATGCCTCACTTTGGCAGTGGTGTACATATACGTAATTTCCCAATAAGGTATATTTGAATAAGATGGGATCGACCGGGCCGCTTGTCGCATAATAAGCGCGGTTAGATGGTTGCTTCATGGTTCGGCAAAGGTATAACACCAACCAATCAGGGGAAACATACGTATCCCATATTTATTTATTTACGAAGGGTGACAGTAAAATAAGTAGATTGGAACAGGTAAGCAAACCGTCAGTGACAACCAGTTGTTTCTAGCCTCTTATTTTGTCATCTTTTCCATTCTCATAGCAAAACTAGCAAGAAATTTATATAAATGAAGATCTGCTGTATTTATGAAGAAACTTTATGGCTTCTCAACTAAAGGACTTAGAAGACTATTTCACTCATGTCGCAAATGGGAGATAGTAACCAATCACGTTTAAAAGAATGTCGTTTTTTAACCAATCACAGTCACGATTCTACTAACTGTTTATTGAAATACCTTTATCGCCTCCTCCTTTGGACTCCTCCATTTTTTAATACTCTGAAGAGGTTGGAGTATCATTTTGCAGTGGCTCAGCTACCAACAATCAATGCCGCTGCATTTAAACATAAAAATGGCAGAAAAGAGTTTTGGTATAGCTTCAAATGAAGATATGGACGAGACGAGATTACTAATTAGGAATGACAATTATAGCCAGCAATAAGGAAGAGCTTCAATTATAATCTTTCAGTGACATTCTTATCACATAAAATGATGATTTTTTTCATATTTTTCGGACCTTAAAACCACTGCACTAATCTTTCTTTTTTCCGGCAAGTTTTGGAGGAGCTTTTTGCGCGTTCCTTGCATCTCTCGCCTCTTGAAGCTCCTGGTCTTCAAATGGATTGAACTTTGTATGCTATTCCTTAAAATACCATTTTAGCTGTGCCATTCCACATTATTTTTATGGCATCAATATGAGAAAATAAAACGGAAAAGAGTACAAGAAATACACTATAAAATTAAGGAGATAATTACGTTTTAAATAATCTTCATACTAAACCAATGTATTGAAATGATTAACATTTATCAGCCTTTTTCTGTAAAGAAGGACATAACCTATAATATTGATAATATAGGTTTTATTTGTTACATATTTTCTCTACTAGGAGTATTCTTACAAACACAGACAAAAGAATAGCGCATTCTTATTGCTAGTTCCGCACGCCAGGTGGCAAAATATCATACCTATGTGATCAAATTGCACAAACAAAACTGAGCATACGATTCTAACTTGTTTTCAAAAACAACGTCAGTTATATTACAAATATGTATAGATATTTTATGATTTAATAATAATAATTGTTGTGTAAATCGCTTCATTTTATTCGTAAAATAGCCTTAGAAATGCCACTCATGATCTCCAATCCTCTAGACAAATTCTTCACTTCGTGACTCGAGAATTTATCGATGATTTGGATACCACTCGTGCCATTGCTACAGAAAAACTCATTAGATGTAGCTGAATATTGGCAATACAAGCGGTATTGTTAGCTATCTATTCGCCATTGATTAGCTGCACTATATACTGAATAGGAAACAACTAATGAGATCAGAATATTTAGAATAAGGAATACACATGCAAAAAAAAAATTCTGATGTGTTACAACTCACATGACTTTCTCTACTCTTGTACAAACTATTTTTACAAACTCTTATTCTCCATCTATTTCATATTAATCCAGATAAACATTTGCAGAAACGATCTTTTGACGGACAAACAGAATTACGTTTTACACATAGCTACCACTTCTAAAAATATATGACCATCGTTTAACGCCTACTATGTTCCCCTTGTTTTGTATTTGCAAGGACAATATGGAAATACAGTAGCCTTTAAGTATAGACATATCTCTTAATAGCTGGTTGCTATGTGCAGCACCATTCTCTTTGCCACAGATTAATACTCTTTGCATATCCAAGACAAAGAAATGAATAACGAATTCCCATTTGAGAAAATATTAAAAAACTTAAAGGAATAACAAGTAATATCTCGAAACCGGTTCACACAACAAAAAAAATTTATATGACATAAATTGTGTATTTTAACGCGATCTGCATTTTTTGTCCAGTTACCAGTTATGCTAAAGTCGTTCACAATGAAGAATATTTTTGGAGACATTCCCAGTAAATTCAAGATATACATTTTATTTGTCATGAAAATATCTTAAACATATGATATTTTAATCAAAATCGTTAGAGCCATTTTTGAGAAAATTAAAATTTTCGAAAAATATTCCGTGTAAAGGGTAATCTGGAGCGGGGGGATTTTCTTGAAAACCTTCGTGTCGCATCTCTGGAAGATACTGAACCTAAATACCAAGTTTGGTATTTATCCAACTGTTCGCTTCTGAGTTATGTTGTTCACAGTCACACACACAGACATGTTTCCAAAAAATGCTTTTTTGGATTCAGGGGGTCTCAAAACATGTATTTTCGGTGAAATTTCGGTATCGAATTTTTGGGTGGAATACAATACTTTCCCTACTTACTATACGTAGTAGAGAAAGTAAAAAAAATTACATATTTCATGCATATGCGTTCACTTTATTTATTTTAGGAAAGAGACCTCGATACCTCGATACTCTCGATACTCAATGGTATCGAAGTATGTCTAATAACAGAGATAAACCTTCGATACTTTTTCGATATTTTAACATTTTTAAGTTTTGCATTATTGAAAGTTGTTGCGTTTAACTTTATGCTAGATAAGGAATAAAAGGAGTCGAAATTTCTCGTTATTGCTTCGCACATGCCCCCAAAGAATTGCTGAACTATAGTTCTTGATAGATCTTGACTGTGTTTCTTGTGGACGAATCAATGCAACACTCCATAGACTCTTGTGTCTAAATGTAAACACACAAAACAATGGGGGAAGAGTTAGAGGTACTCGTAACATCAGCGTTAACCGAGTTGTGAATGAAACTGATTTAGTTGACACACTAAATCACGTTTCTGCAACAGCCTGGCCTGGTGACTCACTCTCAGCCATTACATTTACTTACTCCGGTGATCAAAATCTGTGAATCGAGCAGAAAAAAGTAGAATTTAAGACATGAGATATTACAGCGCATGGAAATATTAGTTCTTTCCTTCCGTCTGTTAGTTTGTATTTACGGAAGTTAAACTCGGTTCATGGGCATAGCTTAATATGGATAGAAAATCCTTTAAAAGAATATTTTAGTACAAAATATAGTTACATAATCTTGTACAAACTATTTTTACAAACACTTATTCTCCATATGCTTCATGTTAATCGAGATATCGAGATGTTAATCTTATTGCTAATTTTCTTGTAGATGCAAGGGGAATTGGTAGGCTTTAAGCGATAGTCAAATATTTTAAGAGGTGGTTGCTATGTGGCGCATTCCATTCTCTTTGTATGTCCAGAACATAAAAATGAATAAGGAATTCCCATTTGAGAACAGGTATTGGAAAATTTAAGGGAATAACAAGCAATATCTGGAAAATGGTTCACTCAACACAAAAAATGTATATGACATAAATTGTGTATTTTAACGCGATCCACATTTTTTGTGTAGTAAAACTTTGTCTATCTCTTATGGTTTACCAGTTATGCAAAAGTCCTTCACAATGAAGAATACTTTTGGAGACATTCCCAGAAAATTCGAGATATACATTTCATTTCTCATGAAAATATCTTAAACATATGATACTTTAATCAAAATCGTTAGAGCCGTTTTTGAGAAAATTAAAATTTTCGAAAAATGTTCCATGTAAAAGGTAACCTGGGATGGGGCGGATTTTCTTGGAAACCTTCGTGTCACATCTCTGGAAGATACTGAACCTAAATACCAAGTTTGGTGTTTATCCGACTGTTCGTTTCTGAGTTATGCTGTTCACAGACAGACAGACACACACACAGACACACACGGACATGTTTGCAAAAATGCTTTTTTTTGGATTCAGGGGGTCTCAAAACATGTATTTCCGGTGAAATCTCGGTATCGAATTTTTGGGTGGAATACAATACTTCCCCTACTTACTATACGTAGTAGAGAAAGTAAAAATTGGTTACATGCGTTTATACACAGAAGACTATTAATAAGAACCTAATTCAGTGAACAAGCTACCGCCTTTTACAGTTTTTAATAAAATGAGTATCGAGCATCGAGTATCGGTGCTCAAAAATCAGTATGGAGTATCGAGAAATAGTGGTATCTTCCCACCACTAGTTTATTTACTTATTTATTTGTTATCGGAATCGCTACACATTCTGTAATAGCATCCAAAGTACCAAAAACTCCACTTGGAGTGCAGTTAAATCAATCATTTCATACGAAAGAAAAAAAAAACTGAAAAAGCCACCTGCAGGATGGCTTTGGAAACTAGAACCACAGCACGTAATGTAAACATAGAACACAGACAGCATGGTCAGCAAACTTAAAACAGGTTTCACTGCCATTCCATTCGCATTTTTTCGAGCTCCTTACGACATTCCTTTGAACGATTTTCAACATGAGAATCCAGAGTATCAGCTACGAACATTATTCTTTCCCGGAGAAAGTCTATGGGGTTCAGGTACACTGATTGCTGCCCATTCCACAGGGCCACTTCACCCAATCCATCGTCTAGGTACATCACTTCCAACTAGTGGCGTATGCACGTTGCATAATGAGGTGGGGCTCAATCTTTCATTAACCACTCCGGGAAATAAAGCATTTCTCTTGGTATTGATTTTCTATTGAACTCAAATATCCCTCTCACGCCCATAAATAAGATTAACCTCCATTCTTTCGTTTTTCACCAATGCCGTAATTCACTAACATTAAAATTAAATGGGAATACAACAAACAACAATATATTTCTACATTATGAAAAAAAATGCTGTATTTGTATTTGCATTCAGAGATCTTAAGCGTAAAAGCTTAATTAAAATGAAATAAAAGAGTCAGTTCTTCTATATGACCAGCTTGTTAATACTGGGTGTGGATAATAATGATCAAACAATTATAGAGTAGAAGGCCAGTACCAAAATTTGTATTTTGTGGTTAAGAACAAGGGATCACAGAATCTTTTTTACTGCGCTATATATAACATTAAAACCGTCATGTTAAAGTCTCTGATTGTTAAACCTGTTTGTGGCATGTCAGATGTAAACAAAATACCCTTGTACAGCTCTGGCCACTGCCACTAGCAGTTTGATGTTCAATGCCGTATTTGTGTTGTGAAGCCGATTGGATGGTAGGGTAATACTGAAAGCACATCTTGTTCGTAAGAGCAATACAGAGTCACCCTCTGTGGTGTAGTTGTTACCATGCTATTCTCTAGTTCCCGAGGTCGCGGGTTCAAACCCGGCGGAGGGCGATGGACTTTTTCGGGCGTAAAAAGTGTTAGTATGGCTTCCTTCGGAAAATAAGTAAATCTGGTGGTCCCGTGTCGTAGATCTACGGCACGTAAAAGATCCTCAAGCCTGATAAAGAGGCCTCTGAGTAAAATTACCGGTCTTTCATGCCCAATATAGAATGGAACGCTAAGGACCACAGCAGTTAAAGAGCGTCTATAAATAAAACTTAATTTAATTTTAGAACACTACAGTACAGTATGCGCATGTAATGGTTAGTTTCTCATTGTGTACCATCATTACCAAGTGGGATGGCACAGGCGGCAATATCTGTGGTCCGATTTCGGGAGGTCCCGTATTCATTCCCGGGCGACCGCCCACCCTCGCCCATGGGTTTTTCGTGGATTCTCCGGGTCGTCGACAGGCGAATGCTGGGTTGTTCATCTTCTACCATGACTCTCCTTCCTCACATTTCCTGTACCCATCATCTTCCTTGTCATCTGTTTTAGGGTTGCAGGGCCAGGAGACGGTGTTCGGCGGGTTGCGGCTGGGCGGTGGCTGTGCGTTCTGTAGAGATTTCTTCCCTGGCGTCGCTCTTCGAATGGGTCCCAACCCTGGAAGGGACTCCCAGAGTTTCGGTGGTTTGTAGGCAGGACCTGGCGGCGTCGGATGTATTCAATCTGGAAACATTAGGGACCACGTCTGTGCTTACGCCCAGATCTGATGCCCTTTGGGTCTTTCTTCGTCCCTAGTAAAAGTACAAGGGGTCGGCTGGCATGGTTTCGGTGCTTTACCCCGGTTAGTCTCCCCCCGGGTCTCCCTGTTAGTTCATACCTTCACCTCTTACCAGTACTTATTAGTTGTGACAGTTAGTATAGATTTCAGTTATATTCATGCAAACACTCATGTTATTATAATGCAGATCTCACGCTCCTAACCTCAACTTGTGCTACTGTCTTTCTAGTCTACAATTTTCTACACAATGTTTTTCCTCAGCTTTTAAAGCATTTTAAAACCTTTGAAATGAAAGTTATTGAAGAGACTAGGATAACTATTTAATTGAAATAAAATGAGATTAATATAACATAATATAGAACTTTAAACCTAACATTTATATTTCGTTATTAAACTCTATAAGACGAAAACTGAAGACGTTGTGTAGGAAATTTATAGTCTCTAAAATACCGCGAGTCATGTACACAGCTTACTGAAGTCACGATTAAAGAAATGAAACACAAGGTGAAAAACAAAAAACAATTGACAGCGTAATTAGTGAAGAAACTGAGCCCGGCTGATATAATTTATGGGTGAAAACGAAGCGTATATCATCCTTGACCACAAAAAAATCTTCACACATGCACAAAAGAACTGGTTTGGTCCTGGTAAACGGGGTTGAAGAGACTATTAGCTGGCCTTTGGATACCTTCAACTAGGTTAGAGATGCGTATGTGAACTAGATTCTTCTGAAAATCAACTAGAAAGCAATTGAATTGACGTGGTGTGAAAGTGTTTATCCAGGACAGCTTGTCTCGTGGCCTAAGGATCTGTATCAAGTTTTTCCAGAATATGCGAGTCTTGTGCAGCCAGTTAACGAAAGTACGCACTTTTAACAAAAGTGAAATCCTAAGCTAATAATGATGGGTTCCTTCCTCTAAATCGAACTTGTTTTGGAAGGTACCTAATTATCTCCTTGAAGATGAACAAGGTCACCAAAAGAGAAGTAAGCGATATGTCAATACAGAAACGTTTAAAACACACTCTTATGACGTTCATTTACGAAAGCCTAACAGTCTGTTCAACTGATAAACCTGAGTATTTTATTATAGTATGAACAGTGAATGTAACTAAAATATATGTAAAACTTCAAGAATAGAAACAAATATTATGTTATGAATATGAGACACATAATTCTGCTTAAACTGTAATTATTCTGTTTTTTATGCGTAATGATATGTAACATCTATTACAATTAAATTATATTTGCTCTGGTTGGAATATGCCTGAGGAGTTTGATGAAAGGACAACTTAAGGACACTGGGACTGAAGTTTTAGGTGAAAATGAAAAGCTTTTCGATTTTTGAATTATTATAAATTTTATAGACACCTGTGAATCATTCTGATCAAATATTTTTCACAATCTGCCATTTTTAAAAGCCCAGCGTCATGTTTAAATGACCCACACCCTCCCTTTTAACCCTAATGGACTCGCCCAGTTCTCCTTTTTTGCATGCATTTTATCTCGGTTTTACATTTTTACACATTAAATTTATTCCTTACATTTCAGTTTTGCTCTGATTTTTATGCACATTTGTACATATAATCTCATATGTACTATCTAAAGATTTAAGCAAGCATTTTATAATTGCTTTATTCATTGACTCACAAAAATAATTTATATTGAAAAACCAGGAGCATTTTTACACTAAAAACTTCTTATAAGCAAAAGTTTCTTTCTTTACAATTAATAGAATCAACTTCAATCAAATCCTTACATTTAATTTTACTGTATTAAAGTATAAGAAAACATGACTATCATCTTCTCTGATAAACACGGTCCTCATAGCCGTGGCCGCTAGAACGTATATCTTCGGTGCTCCACGCTAAAGGTCGCGGGTTCGAGTACAGCCATGGGACTGAAGGTAGAGGAGAATGAAGCGCTTGATTGACCATTTTCTTAGAATCCAGCCTTGCACAATTTGTTTTAATAGTTACAAAATATTTTAATATAGTATCAAATATTAAATATCTAAAATAAAAAAAAATTAAGCGCAAATATGTATCTGAAATAAATATTCCATAGATAAAATTTATGATTAGTAACAAAAAAATAGAATTTACGAGAGTTAATGTATATATGTATATATAATTTCCAACAATTGAGCACAAACACAATTTTATTTTTCATTAAATCTTACTTTCTTCTTTACAAACATTTCTTATTTTTTTTTTTCAGTTTTAATCTAGTTTTCCTCTACATTGTAACAGAGCTAGGACGCGGAGTGGAAAATGTATGGAGCAAGTAATAAAAGAACGTCAGAAAGAAAATAGAAAGACAGAGAGAAAGGGATGCTGGAACATAACCTTGTGAAGAAGTTTACAAAATACATCTCGCGTGACGCTGAGTTACGAAGCATTTAATCATTTAGGACACCCACATTAAAGAGTGCAAACAAGATATTTCATGCCGAGAATTTCTTATGAGCGTACAAACGTTGTTAATCTAAAGCGAAGAATGCGCTACTGAAAGTGAAATCTACTGTATTACGGGAAAAGCGGAATAAAATAAAGAATAAAATATCATTCATTCACAATAAAACAAGTAATACCGATTTATAACTTCAACAAAAAAATTAACACATTTTTACTTTCTTTCCTACTTGCCTGCAATGAGTAGATGAAGTATTGCATTCACCAAAAATCTGATACGAGATTTCACCGGAAATACATGTTTTGAGGCCCCCTGAATCCAAATAAGCATTTTTGGAAAATATTCGTGTGTGTTTCTGTCTGTGAACAGCATAACTCAAAAGGAAAAGTCGGAAAAGTACCAAACTTGGTATTTAAGTTCAGTATCTTCCTAGGATGCGACACGAAGATTTCCAAGAAAGTACCCCCAACCCTTCACATGGAACATTTCTAGAAAGCCTTGATTTTCTAAAAAATGGCTCTAACGATTTTGATTAAAATAGTATATATTAAAGACATTTACGTGAAAAATTAAATATATATTTTAAATTCTATGAGAATAGCCTTTGGAAGTCCTCTTCATTTGGAAGAAATTTTGTATAATCTTGTATAACTAGTAAACGTTAAGCGATAGACGCTGAAGTAACATAGTTTGTTGAGCCCCACGTTGTGGTAGCCAAATATGCGACAGTATTCTTTGTTAAATTTGAAAGAATGCTACTGTTTATTTGCCGCACGTATAAAAGACAATTTGTCGCGGTCACTGCGTGTTATCTTTTACTGAGCGCCTATTATTGTATTTTTTTTGGGTTCACTGTCCTCCGGCTAGCTATGATCTTTTTGGTTGAGCACTTATCTTATACAGGTGTGTAAACGGAAAGGAGTTTTTATCCAAAGATAACACTGATGAAAGAATTTGTTTTACACTTTTTATTGTCTTAACACATTATTTACTTTCACCTATTAATCGTGACACTCGCCAAACTGAAACTGTTATAATAACTTATTTACTGCTCATTATTAATTCGCGTACTTCAACTTTTTGTGTAATTAACTTTACGACACCTGAGATTTTTCATAACTTTGCTACGCGTACACTGCAAATCGATAAACTATGCGATGTATTCACCATGACTGCTTCTGTTTAACTCAGCGACGTGTAATGCACAAATGCTTCCGATGGACTGAAGCCGACGTGTAATGTACAAATGTTTCCGATGGACTGGACGAATTTGACTCTGACCTAGCCCTTTTTATACTCCTACACCCCGATATGCCTAAAGATTATAACCGAGCTGCTATTGGTTAATAAAACGCGCCAACATTAGCGTCTATTTTTATATCTAATGAAAATTATGAACACATATGCTCTAGGGAAAAATGTTCCCGCAAATTCCTAAGAAAAACGCGCCAATATTACGTCATTTGCTCGTCTCTAATAATGATAAACAGCTCACCCCCTCGCTACATTATTGCACGCTATTATTGTCAGTTTCAGTAAGGCCGTATAAACCCACTTCTTAACAATGCTTACAATCATCAAACATCTCAAATCAATGTCACACAATAATGCATATTCACACTATAATCACTCTTGACATTTACATAATCTGTGATACAAATTACTGCGTCAATGCAAACGCACTACGCAAGAAATATAGAGCTCTTTAGGACACACAATTCATTTCAAATAATTTTTGTGCCATTAGCCATTTTCGAGATATCGTTATAAATGTTTCGAATTGGTGAATATTTAAAGTCGTTTTAACAATCAGTGTTTCTCATAGTTGCATGAAAATTGTATGGAGTTTTAAGGCCAGCATATAGCTTTCAGTTCTTAAACATTTGGCTACGGCTGTTCCTTTGGTATCTGTAATGAAATGTGTATTGTAGCTATATCTGCAAAGCTTTGTTCGGATTAAAATGAAGAAGATAGAAAAATGAGCTCTAGCAAAAATAGTTACCACCAGTATATACACACAAATAAAAGATAGAGGGCAGAGAAATTTATATGAATATATCACATCATATTTTTACTTTCTCTACTACGTATAATAAGTAGAGGAAGTATTGTATTCCACCCAAAAATTCGATACCGAGATATCACCGGAAATACATGTTTTCAGACCCCCTGAATCCAAAAAAAGCATTTTGGAAACATGTTCGTGTGTGTCTGTGTGTCTGTGAACAGCATAACTCAGAAACGAACAGTCGGATAAACACCAAACTTGGTATTTAGGTTCAGTATCTTTCAGAGATGCGACACGAAGATTTTCAAGAAAATCCCCCCACCCCAGATTACCCTTTACATGGAACAGTTTTCTCAAAAATAGCTCTAAAGATTTTGATTAAAATATCATATGTTTAAGATATTTTCATGACAAATGAAATGTATATCTCGAATTTTCTGGGAATGTCTCCAAAAGTATTCTTGATTGTGAACCGCTTTTGCATAACTGGTATACCACAAGAGACAGACAAAATTTTACTACACAAAAAATGTAGATCGCGTTAAAATACACAATTTATGTCATATACATTTTTTTGTTGAGTGAACCATTTTCGAGATATTGCTTGTTATTCCCTTAAATTTTCCAATACTTAGACTTTTTCTCAAATTCGTATTAATTTTTTTTGTCCTGGTAATGCAAAGAGAATGGAATACTCCACATAACAACCAGTGCTTAAAATATTTGACTATCGCTTAAAGCCTACCAATTCCCCTTGCATCTACAAGAAAATTAGCAATAAGATTAACATCTCGATTAACATGAAGCATATGGAGAATAAGCGTTTCTAAGAATAGTTTGTACAAGAGTAGAGAAAGTCATGTGAGTGTAACACGTCAGATTTTTTTAAAAATCTGATTTTTGCTGGGATTACTTCATCCTTCTTATACTACAACGACACGTGTAAATATGTAGTGAAAGTTTATCTCGATTAACAAGTAGCAAATAGAAGAATAAGCTTTCATAAGAATGACTTTAGAAGAGTGAGTAGAGAAAGTCATGTGAATGCAACTTATATCGCGGAAACCAGGCATGAAACAAGAACCACTATACAGTGATGCAATAAACAAGTAGTGAGGCTGATTCTGGAATGGCTGATCTATTCTTTCTTTCTTCCGTAAAAAATCGAATAGTACTCTAAATAAAGGGACGCCGGGGTAGCGCAGTGGTTTCGTTTCCGCTCTGGTACTAAGGTTCCAGGGTTCAATCCCCGCTTCTGGAGTGGCGATTTTATCGGCCTACCCACGCCTTCACCTCTGACTGCTTATGTGAAGTATCCCCAAGGCCCAACGTGGTTCGAGTCCGTGTAAAAGCCGTAGTTCCTCTCATTCCACAGCCATCCTCATCATCACCCTACCATCGGAGCTAACGATTCCATTCTCTGGGTGCCTACACCTCAGAAATTGGTCCAGTCATCGCTTGGTGGAATAAGGTAAGTTCGGAAGGTCGTAGGCCATATGGGGGAGAGTTAGAAACAACATTCGAAGTGATTTTCCTAGCGCCGGCTTCAATTACTTTGCTTTTCTTTTAAGACACAGCTATATTACGTAAATCTTAAACGCCTCGATACAGATTATCACGAGTTGTCACCCACAGTGTTGCCGCATGAACGTGTCTGCTGTGTTGCAGTTGTGCTTGTTCTTGAGTATTTGTAGGTACAAAGGGAAAGGGTACTAAAAGCTGGAGTAAATATACGGGGTGGGTCTTTAAGTTGAGACTGTACAGTATCTCCAAAACTAAGCGTTGTAAAAATAAATGTATATAATAGAAGTTACTTGATGTTATGGGGGAAAGTAAATGCTACTAGTCGTGTTTTGTTTGGAGGATCTTGTGATGGTCAATTTAATTTTTACTTTCTCTACTACGTATAGTAAGTAGGGGAAGTATTGTATTCCACCCAAAAATTCGATACCGAGATTTCACCAGAAATACATGTTTTGAGACCCCCTCAATAAGAAAAAGCATTTTTGGAAACATGTCCGTGTGTGTGTTTGTGTGTCTGTCTGTGTGTCCCTGAACAGTATAACTCAGAAACGAACAGTCGGATAAACACCAAACTTGGTATTTAGGTTCAGTATCTTCCAGAAATGCGACACGAAGGTTTTCAAGAAATTCCCCCACCCCAGATTACCCTTTACATGGAACATTTTTCGAAAACTTTAATTTTCTCAAAAACGGCTCTAACGACTTTGATTAAAATTTCATATGTTCAAGATATTTTCATGACAAATGAAATGTATATCTCGAATTTTCTGGGAATGTCTCCAAAAGTATTCTTCATTGTGAACGACTTTTCCATAACTGGTAAACCATAAGAGACAGACAAAATTTTACTACACAAAAAATGTAGATCGCGGTAAAATACACAACTTATGTCATATATTTTTTGAATGAGTTAACCATTTTTGAGATATTGCTTGTTATTCCCTTAAATGTTCCAATACTTACACTTTTTCTCAAATTCGTTATTCATTTTTTTTGTCCTGGTAATGCAAAGAGATGGAATACTCCACATAGCAACCAGCTCTTAAAATACTTTACTATGGCTGAAAGCCTAGCAATTCCCCTTGCATCTACAAGAAAATTAGCAATAAGATTAACATCTCAATAAACATGAAGCATATGGAGAATAAGGTTTCTAAAAATAGTTTGTACAAGAGTAGAGAAAGTCATGTGAGTGTAACACATCAGATTATTTAAATGGTAACCTACATTTTGTATGTTGTTTTCTCATTAGAAAATGGTTTATAAAAAGCTTTTTATTTTGTGATGACGAATAAGGAAACAGAATAAAAAAAAATCTGATGTGTTACACTCACATAACTTTCTCTACTCTTGTACAATCTAATTTTACAAACGCCTACTCTCCATATGCTTCATGTTAATCGAGATATCGAGATGTCAATCTTATTGGTAATTTTCTTGTAGATGCAAGGGGAATATGGTAGCTTTTAAGCGATAGTCAAATATTTTAACGCTGGTTGCTATGTGGCGAATTCCATTCTCTTTGCATGTTCAGGACATAAAAAAATGAATAACGAATTTGAGAAAAAGTATAAGTATTGGAAAATTTAAGGAAATAACAAGCAATATCTCGAAAACCGTTCACTCAACAAAAGAAACGTATATGACATAAGTTGTGTATTTTAACGCGATCTACATTTTTTGTGTAGTAAAATTTTGTCTATCTCTTATGGTTTACCAGTTATGCAAAAGTCGTTCACAATGAAGAATATTTTTGGAGACATTCTCAGAAAATTCGAGATATACATTTTATTTGTCATGACAATATCTTAAGCATATGATATTTTAATCAAAATCGTTAGAGCCGTTTTTGAGAAAATTAAAATTTTCGAAAAATGTTCCATGTAAAGGGTAGTCTGGGGTGGGGGGATTTTCTTGAAAACCTTCGTGTCGCATCTCTGGAAGATACTGAACCTAAATACCAAGTTTGGTGTTTATCCGACTGTTCGTTTTTGAGTTATGCTGTTCACAGACAGACAGACACACACACAGACAGACACACACACAGACAGACACACAGACACACAGACACACAGACAGACACACACACGGACATGTTTCCAAAAATGCTTTTTTTGGATTCAGTGATTCTCAAAACATGTATTTCCGGTGAAATCTCGGTATCGAATTTTTGGGTGGAATGCAATACTTCCCCTACTTACTATACGTAGTAGAGAAAGTAATATTAGTTCCCAATTGCGAAACGTAACTCGACCCTCAAACGACTATCCATGGATGGTCTAACCATGCATTGCGCTCTTTGTACACAGCCATTCAGAACATTCAATGTTATTTATGTTGGTGTAAGAACGATTGTAAAGTGCTTTATACAAATGTTTTTTTTTAGTTTTCTTATGGGGAGTGAGAAAACAAGATAAAAAGGGTAGTTTCCCATTTAAAACTTTAAATTGACCCTAATACAACCATTATAATGTCCTCTAAATGAAACACGACCAATGGCATTTACGTTCCCGCATAATATCTAGCAACTTTTATTCCAGACATTTCCTTCCATAACGCTTAGTTTTGGAGATATTGTACAATCTCAACTTAAAGGTTCCACCCTGTATATCGAGGTATGAAGTCTGAAGAGAAAGTGAACAATCTGACAGTCTTATAATTTGAACACGCCATCAAATCCTTCCTTTGTTTGTGTGTGTGTCAATACTAATAATGCATACAAATGTCTTCTGATTGAAACCGGCTATACTTCGAGTTTTAGATGTAATTACCTTAAATTACATTGATATCAAGCTGAGTTTAATTATCCTGGGTGTTTCTTACGAGAAAGTATAGGAGATAATAGCCTTGAATGTTCCAGAAAATGTCTATAAATTATGTTACCGTTCTAAACAGAAGTTCTTAGGAAGCAATTCATATAAAATACCATTAATTACTTTCTCTACTACGTATAGTAAGTAGGGGAAGTATTGTATTCCACCCAAAAATTCGATACCGAGATTTCACCGGAAATACATGTTTTGAGACCCCCTGAATCCAGAAAAAGCATTTTTGGAAACATGTCCGTGTGTGTGTGTGTCTGTATGTCTGTGTGTCTGTGAACAGCATAAATCAGAAACGAATAGTTGGATAAACACCAAACTTGATATTTAGGTTCAGTATCTTCCAAGGATGCGACACGAAGGTTTTCAAGAAAATCCCCCAACCCCAGAGTACCCTTTACATGGAAGATTTTTCTAAAATTTTAAGTTTCTCAAAAATGGCTCTAACGATTTTGATTAAAATATTATATGTTTAAGATATTTCTATGACAAATAAAATGTATATCTTGAATTTCCTGGGAATGTCTCCAAAAGTATTCTTTATTGTGAACGACTTTAGCATAACTGGTAAACCATAAGAGATAGACAAAATATTACTACACAAAAATGTAGATCGCGTTAAAATACACAATTTATGTCATATACATTTTTTTAGTTGAGTGAACCATTTTCGAGATATTGCTTGTTATTTCCTTAAATTTTCCAATACTTATACTTTTTCTCAAATTCGTTATTCAATTTTTTATGTCCTGGATATGCAAACAGAATAGAATGCGCCACATAGCAACCAGCGCTTAAAAGATTTGACTATCGCTTATAACCTACCATGTTCCCCTTGCATCTACAAGAAAATTAGCAATAAGATTGACATCTCGATATCTCGAGTAACATGAAGCATATGGAGAATAAACGTTTGTAAAAATAGTTTGTACAAGAGTAGAGAAAGTCATGTGAGTGTAACACATCAATTTTTTTTTGTCGCTTTCAATAAGAATTGAAATGTTTTGCTTATGTTCTTCAAATGAGTATAGAAAATCTCAACTCCTGCATTCAAAGCTGTGAACCCCTAAAAATACTAAATTACAACGTGATTTCAAAATCCCATTTGGAGAAGGGGCAAGTCCCAGGGGCACTTCTGCACCAAATGTTTACAGCAGCCATCTGCTTCGGGCACTTGTTCAAAATAAGAACATTAGCTTTCTCCACTGCTACCAACGTGCGTATGTCGATAGCCCCGTTTGGCACATTCCCGCCATTTTCACGCCCTCCTCGGGTTCTTAAAGGAGTGCCAACCTCTTGACGATGGCGGTATCTCACGTACTTTATTGCTAACCATTAAATTCGGCTGTCCGGCTCTTTTAACCCTGCTATAGGAACCCTAAAAAATTGTTTCGTATGACAGTAATTTTCGATTGTGATTTCTAGAAAGGAAGAAAGTGTTGTAGTAGTTGAAAGAAACTTAAGGCAAATGCTTCAATGAAATTTGACTAAGAATTCAGACAAATTAAAAAAATAAAGGTTTTTCTTCATAAAATAATATGATGTCTAAACCTTAAGAAAACTATTTTTTTCCACTTGGCACATTTAAACCAGCAATTAACTGAAACTATAAATATACAGGCACATGCTTACGCCCAATTTTAAACCTTGTTTTGCAGCACAGTTTTTACTTTCTCTACTACATATAGTAAGTAGGGAAAATATTGTATTCCAGCCAAAATTCGATACCGAGATTTCACCGAACATATATGTTTTGAGACCCCCTGAATCCAAAAAAAAAAAAAAAATTTTGGAAATATGTCCGTGTGTATGTCTGTGAAAAGCATAACTCAGAAACGAACAGTCGGATAAACACCAAATTTGGCATTTAGGTTCAGTATCTTTCAGAGATGCGACACGAAGGTTTTCAAGAAAATCCCCCACCCCAGATTACCCTTTACATGGAACATTTTTCGAAAATTTTAATTTTCTTAAAAATGGCTCTAACGATGTTTATTAAAATATCATATGTTTAAGATATTTTCATGACAAATGAAATGTATACTTCGAATTTTCTGGGAATGTCTCCAAAAGTATTCTTCATTGTAACGACTTTTTCATAACTGGTAAACCATATCAGATAGACAAAATTTTACTACGCAAAAAATGTATTTATGTCGTATACAATTTTGTTGTTGAGTGAACCATTTTCGAGATATTGCTTGTTATTCCCTTAAATTTTCTAATATATATATATATATATATATATACTTTTTCTCAAATAGAAATTCGTTATTCTTTTTTTTCTTTGGTCCTGGTAATGCAAAGAGAATGGAATACTCCACATAGCAACCAGCTCTTAAAATATTTGAGTATCACTTAAAGCCTACCAATTCCCCCTGCCTCTACAAGAGAATTAGCAATAAGATTAACATCTCGATATCTCGATTAACATGAAGATATGGAGAATAAGCGTTTGTAAAAATAGTTTGCACAAGAGTAGAGAAAGTCATGCGAGTGTAACACATCAGATTTTTTCAGCATTTTCTCGTACTCGAAATGCTCCACACGATGCAGTTTTTTTACTAATTAGTTTAAAGCATTTTTTACTGCCCCTCATAAGTTACAATAATGTTCCAATTTCGAGAAATAAATTAACTTTCGAAAAATCAAGCATTTTGGAGTGCACCAAAAATTACTTTCCTACTATAATTAGGGGTTAAATAAAAAATAAATGTTGAAAGGTTTTTTGTAAGTTCATTATTGTAAAGCCTGAATTTTGGATGTGAGTGTTTTTAAAAAAATCCGCTCTATAAAGTATTTTATTAGAACAATGAATTTACACAATCAAAATTAATATTTAAATAACTGCAAGTTTTAATTTTGAAACAAGGCAAAAAATTACTGTTAATGTGTAATAACTGGCATACTTTTCCAATGTTAATAGATGCATTAGCTTAATATAATTACGTTTATAGGCAGCTATTTAATACTCAATACTCATCAAACTCAAGGGTGAAACGGAGCCCTGTACCTTTGTCATGTCATGAGTCGGTGGAACTGTTTATGCACTCAGATAGAGTGGGATGTTTATGACCGAGCAAGGTTCAAATTTCGATATAAGGAAAGGAAGTTTCTTAGTACTTGCATAATATATTTTGTTCCAAAGTATGTAAAAATGTATGCGAAGTTTTCACGGTGTGTTCCATAGCTTTTATCATCTAATAAAATTTCTGGTCTATTTTGCAGTGGTCTATACGTTAAAATACTTTCAAGTCGTGGTGGCAAAGTATCTGAAGATGTCCTCCAAGAACAGGAACGAAACGTCAGGTGAAACTATTTTAACGTATAGACCACGACAACACAAAACATGGTGATTTCCATAGCTTTTATCTTGTAATAAAATTTCTGGTCTGTTTTGCCGTCGTCTGTAGGTTAAAACACTTTCAAGTCGTGGTGAATATATCTGAATATGTCCCCCAACGGACAGGAACGAAACGTCAGGTGAAATTATTTTAACCATAGACCACGGAAAAGTATGTCAGAAATTTTAGAAGAATAAAGGTGTGTAAAATTTTAATCGTAATTAATTTCCAAACTGAAAACGTTACCACAATAAGAACCTTACCTATGCCTCAACAACTATCTACTCTAATGCATGTTTTCAATCAGCAGGGGAAATATAATTCTATAATAATTCAGACTACAATAACTCAGTTACATTCACACGCCTTTCTATACCCGCCATTGTTTATTTTATCTCTTCTGCAAACTATTCCTACAAAAGCTTATTTTTCTATCTACTTCATATTGATCGAATAAGCATTTGCCGAAACGGTTTCATTATATGTTCCCCTTGCAGATACAAGGCACATACAGTCAAAACTTAAAAAACGCTCGGCTATATGCCTGCTTAGAAATGCAATACTCTTTTCATGGCATCACGAGAAACAAAAGAATGGTGACTTGCGACTTACGAACGCTTGATAAAGTTATACAACATTCAAATAAAAAGCAACGAATATCGCGGAAACGGTTAATGCCACAAGCATTTTTGTTTGATATAAAGGGCATGTTTCAACAAGTACTAAGTGTTTCGTGTAAGAATACTCTTGTGGTTTACGAGTTATGCAGTATTTTAGGAAATCTATTCAGCATGAAGCGCATTTTACAGGCTATTCCAGAAAAGCAAATCAAGGTATAAATTTAATTATTCTCGTCAGTTGAGACAGTATTTTTAACACTTGAATAATTTCAATTAAATTATATAATATGTAAATTCAATAATTCAATTGCCTTGAAGCAATATGTATGTAATAATTTTTAAAATGTATGTAACAGTAATTGCAAATGCTTATATTATTGTAAATATGTTTAATAATGTTATGTGAATTCATTACGTAATTTAATAATATAAGAGCTGTGAGAACAATAATTTTAAAGTTGCTAACAATGAGGTAACAATGAGGTAACCTTGAGACAATAATATATTTGAGAGTTTAAATACTACTAGTCATTATTAGAGGAGCAATAATGTAAATTTTGTGACAGTTTAAAAATAGCCAATCAACAGCCAGAAAAATCTTTAATAAAATGCAGGTATTTTATTGGACTAGGATTAGCCAATCAGAGACTTGAAATACAATAATTTAAAAGTTTATACGGTTGAAATCTGTTCAATTGCCTGCAGACCATGATAGTAACTGGATGGAAGATGTGTTTTCTAGAGAAATATTACGTATTCGTATGAAACGAAAAATAAGTATACGCGTTAAAATAAGTGCAAGTATTAAATAAAAGAATCTTACAGCTCTTGATATCAGTGTAGTGCTATTTAATTTGTGTCAAGGATTAATAAAAAAGAATGAATTTAAATTTAAAATCTGTGTAAGCCTACATTCTTGTCGTACCACGCCCTTGTCTAAGAGAAACGTGTCTCTAAAGTAATACTGACGCAGCCGAGGCAATAATAAACAAAAATAATATCTAAAGAAGCAGTTAAATAATGAAGTTAATGTAATGTTTTTTAAACTTGGAGCGTAACAAAAAAAAAAAAAAAAAAGAAAAAAAAGAAAAATACATCTTCAAATCGGCTTTTCATACGTAGCAGCATATTACGTAAACAATCTTCTCAAATTGTCGTCCATACGTGGAGCTAAATAAATAAACAACGTAAAGAACAGTACTACTTCAAATGGGCTTCCCAAGCGTGAGGATAATAAATTGCTAAATAATTATTATCAACTTCAAATTGACGCCCAAAGCGTGGTGCAAACTCCTTTAACAACAAAAACTTTCTCAGAGTATCTCACCATCGTTAGATCCGTTTTATAGAAAATAAAAAATGACAATTTCCATTAGGGGCCTAGTTTGGTGGGAGAGATTTCTTGAAAATGTTTGTGCTGCATCCTTGGAAAATATTAAACTGAAACGTAAACTTCTGATTTATCCGATAGATAAGCCTGTTTTTAACACGCTTTGGAAGGCAGAGGTTCTCAAAGCCTGTATTTTCTGCAAAATATCGTTAGGGGATTGTTGTGGGGAAGTGAATACTTCCTGTACTTATAGGTAGGTGCCCTATTAAGAAAGGAAATAGAAGAAAAGGGAATTATCTAATACCTCATAAGCTCCTAACTTCCTACTTTCATACTGTAAACTCACTTCTAATGTTTTGTATAAAAGGGTTCATAAAATAATTCTAGATGTTAAGAGGATTTATCGAAGACATTCTCATATTTACTAGTACTGTCTTTCCTTTGCTGAAGTCGATGTGGTACCACATTCAAGAGTCATTTTTCGATGTATTTTTTTTGTAGTTCCATTTATATCCCGCCTTTAACTGCAACGATCTTATTGTCGGTCTTTCCTTTGAAACACATTATTGCCTATAGGCAATGGTGTTGACTCGTATTCTCATGTCTTTTGTTTCTACCAAGCTTTGGGTTTATTGAGGTAGTATTTTTATCACTCAAATGATATCAGTCTAATTACATAATATTAAATTTAATAACAGCCCGCCTTAAAGAAATATGTGTGTAATATAACATATTAAATGTATATTACAGTTATTATGTTTATTTTATTATATACATGTATAAAATGCTCTGTGAATGTATTACGTAGTTTAACAATGTAGCAAGCTGCTGTCCGTAGAAAAAAGAATTACAAAGTAGAAGCCGAAAGTTACTAATAATGAGGTAACCTTGAGGCAACAATAAATTAGAAAGTTTAAAAAGGCTAATAATAGTTCTTGGAACAATAATAATGTAATATTTAAAACAGTTTATAAATAGCCAATCAAAAGCTAGAAAAGCTTTAAGTTAAATAAAAGTTGGAGTAAGCTTAGCAAATCAGAAACTAGAAATAGAGGAAATGTACAAATTCAGGCGGTAGACGCTACAAGAAAGCGTACCCAAGCAGTTCGGTATGGTACGGGTTCAGTGCGAGACATGAACATTCATTACGGTGAGAATAATATAAAGTTTATCTGTTAAAAGTGTAATTAACAATAATCTCACGGCTCTATAATAGCATACATCAGTGAAGTGTTATTTAATCGTGTGAAGGATTAATAAAGGGAGTGGAGTACAATTATAATTTGTGTAAGCGTTGTTCTTTAGCCGTACCAGCCCTGTTAAGAGATACGTGCTCTACAAATTACTAATGGCGAAGCCGATATGTATGTAAAATATTTAGATAAATAACATTAAAAAGTTATTACACATACAGTAAACGTGGGGCGAAGGCTACCGGAAAGTTTGTACCGTACGTGGGGGCGAACACTGCTAGAAACAATCTCCCGCAAATTGGCATCCATTACGTGCGTGGTTTAAAGAACTTCAAATTGATGCCCAAACGCGGTGCAACCGCTGCAACAATAAAACCCAGCGTTACTCACTAGAGCACATACACATTCACACTCTGATTCATACTTATAGACTCTGGGAAGGATAGAGAATATTCCTGGTTAGAGAAAAACTCCCACTCCCAGCCGGGAATCGAACCCGGTACCCCTAGCACGATGTAAATTGATTATACATTTGTGGAAAAATTCTCAATTAAACTAAAAACACTTGCTAACTATACACCTTTGCAATATACGATAAATCGGAGAGAAAAACGCTAACCAAATTATATTCTAAACGTAATGTTTATCAAGTAACAGCCGTAATAAGTTAACTGATAAGAAAGCACAAAAACCGTCACACGTTCTAGTTTGCTGATGTTTATATATCAACCCAGCGAGCCGGTTGTAGATGCCGCATTCTGTCTTCCAAATAGGTACGCTGGAAAGATCAATGAGGCGTAAAATCGTTCAACTCATAATATAAGAAGCCATTAAATTTCCTCAAAAGTAATTTATGAAGGATGGTGCTTACACGGTATGCCTATATAATGGTAGTATACTAAGTTGATTACTTTATCAAGATTTGTCAGCCGTAAACAGTAATCTAGGACAACGTCAACACGCAAAATGCCAAACAAAAAGTATTAAATTTAAATTCTTAATTTATTCAGTCGTTGTGTGGCCTTGACTCAATTTAAATCGTGGGGCATCCGGTTTAGAAACTATAAATTTCTCTGACAGAATATTAATAACACTGTAAATAGCGTAGATGATTCCGACTGGGTATTATTGTCTTAGGCATGTTAAAGAGGAATAGGGCATTTAAAATGCTTACTTATGTAAGATAATCCGTGTTTAATACCATATGTCATATAATAAAAAACCTGATGTATTACACTCACATGACTTTCTCTACCCTTGTACAAACTATCTTTACAGACGTTTATTCTCCATATGCTTCATGTTAATCTCGAGATATCGAGATGTTAATCTTATTGCTAATTTTCTTGTAGATGCAAGGAGAATTGGTAGGCTTTAAGCTATAGACAAATATTTTAAGAGCTGGTTGCTATGTGGAGTATTCCATTCTCTTTGCAGTACCATGACAAACAAAAATGAACAACGAATTTGAGAAAAAGTATAAGTATTGGAAAATTTAATGGAATAACAAGCAATATCTCGAAAATGGTTCATTCAAAAAGAAAATTATATGACATAAATTGTGCATTTTAACGCGATCTACATTTTTTGTGTAGTAAAATTTTGTCTATTTCTTATGGTTTACCAGTTATGCAAAAGTCGTTCACAATGAAGAATACTTTTGGAGACATTCCCAGAATCTTCGAGATATACATTTCATTTGTCATAAAAATAAATTAAACATATGGTATTTTAATCAAAATCGTTAGAGCCATTTTTGAGAAAATTGAAATTTTCGAAAAATGTTCCATGTAAAGGGTAATCTGGGGTGGGGGGATTTTCTTGAGAACCTTCGTGTCGCATCTCTGGAAGATAATGAACCTAGATACCAAGTTTGGTGTTTATCCGACTGTTTGTTTCTGAGTTATGTTATTCACAGACACACACACCGGACATGTTTCCAAAAATCCATTTTTTTGGATTCAGGGGGTCTCAAAACATGCATTTCCGGTGAAATCTCGGTATCGAAATTTTGGGTGGAATACAATACTTCCCCTACTTACTATACGTAGTAGACAAAGTAAAAAGCATTTAATGGCAGCATTCCTGCAGAAAGTTAAAATATAAATAAAATATTAAGAACATAATAGTAGGCTATTTTGAATATACACACTATATACAAGCAGTTTTATTTTACCTTGCTTTGTAGTTTTTAAAATTGATGGGTGAATGTATTATGTACACTACGTGATCACCTGGCTGAAAATGATGTACAATTTCGTGGCGCCTTCCAGCATTACCGATGGAAGTCCATATGGTATTGGCCCACCCTTAGCCTTGATGACAGAGTTCACTCTCGCAGGCATACCTTCAATCAGCTGCTGGAAGGTTTCTTGGGGAATGACAGCCCATTCTTCACGGAGTGCGGAACTCAGGAGAGGTATCGATGTAGGTCGGTGAGGCCTGGTACGAAGTCGGCGTTCCAAAACATCCCAAAGGTATTCTATAGGATTCAAGTCAGCATTCTGTGCAGGCCAGTCCATTACAGGGATGTTATTATCGTGTAACCACTCCGCCACATGCCGTGCAGTATGATCAGGTGCTCGATCGTGTTGAAAGATGCAATCGCCATCCTCGAATTAATTTTCAACAGTGGGAAGCAAGAAGGTGCTTAAGATATCAATGTAGGTAAAACAACAAGGGGTGCAAGCCCCCTGCAGGAAAAACACGACCACACCATAACACCACCACCTCCGAATTTCACTGTTGGCACTACACACGCTGGCAGATGACGTTCACCGGGCATTCGCCATACCCACATCCTTCCATCGGATCGCCCATTGTGTACCGTGATTCGTCACTCCACACAACGTTTTGCCACTGTTCAATCGTGTAATGTTGACGCTGCTTACACCAAGCGAGGCGTCGTTTGGCATTTTCGTGAGTGATGTGTGGCTTATGAGCAGCCGCTCGACCATGGAATCCCAGGTTTCTCACCTCACGCCTAACTGTCATAGTACTTGGAGTGGATCCTGATGCAGTTTGGTCATTTGTGATGGTCTGGATAGATGTCTGCCTATTACTCTTTACGACCCTCTTCAAATGTCGGCGGTCACTGTCAATCAACAGACGATGTCGGCCTGTACGATTTTGTGCTGTACATGTCCCTTCACGTTACCACTTCACTATCACATCAGAAACAATCGACCTAGGTGTGTTTAGGAGTGTGGAAATATCGCGTACAGACTTCTGACACAAGTGACACCCAATCACCTGACCACGTTCGAAGTCCGTGAGTTCCACGGAGCGTCCCATTCTGCTGTTTCACGATGTCTAATGACTAGTGAGGTCCGAATGAGTACCAGGCAGTAGGTGGAAGCACAAGGCACCTAAGATGAAAAACGTATGTTTGTTGGAGTGTCCGGATACTTTTGATCACATAGTGTATGTATGGTTTTATAGAATAAATTGTTGTTTATTCAAGTATAATTTACCATAAGCTCTGAAAAACATTATCCTCCTTTTACACGATTTTACACCCACAAATTCTTTTTTTTTTGTACAGGTTTACAATTGAGAAACCTAACGGTTTAGTATTTTATAATTTTTTAACAATTTAAAGTTAAGAGAAAAAAGTACTATTAAAGGTTTTTTAAATTATAATTCTTAATTTCCCTCGCACCTACTTGTATCGGACACAGGAAATATTATACACAAATTGGATATCGATTTCATCGGAAATCCATCTATTATTTAAAATTGCTTTTTTGAATGCTGTATATGTGAACAGAATGACTAAAAAGGAAAAGTGGATACATACTAAGCTTCGTATTTAAGTTCAGCATCATCAGAGGACACTACAGGGTGTCCAGGAAAATCCCCCCACGCCCAGCTATTTCTTAAATTATAATTTTTCCCTATTTCGAGTTTTCTCAAAATGGCTCTAACCGTTTCGATTTGAACATATGTTTAAAATGCTTGCATGGCTAATAAAATCTATATCTTGAATGCCCTACAAATAGCTTGTGAAGCCCACTCCGTTCGAAGAGAATTTTGTATAATTTTGTCTAGCTGGTAAACCGTAGGAAATAGACAAAAACTTGTAGGCCTCTTTAAAACACACAATTTATTAAAACTAGCTTCTTTTGTTGCATTAGCCATTTCCGAGACATTCGTTGTTACTGATGTAAATTTTTCAATACTTCTGTTATTTTTTGAAGTGCTGTCAACATTAGTTGTTTTTTTATGATGTCCTGGAAAGAGTATGAAATTGGGACTCTCTCTTCAGCCTTCAGTATTCCCTTTGTACCTAAAACGAAATGTGTAATGAGCAGAGATGGGTATGAGAGGAGAGAGATAAGATCATCCAGATCGAGATGTACGAGGTTTCCAGATTGAAGCATCCGACGCCGCCCGGGCTTACATAAACCGCTAAGGCCCGAAGGAGCGCCTGCCCGTAAGCACCCGGAGGCGTGTCCTGAGTTGTCCCTGGAACAACGTCAGGAAGAAATCTCTAAAGAGCGCATAGCCACCACCCAGCAGCAACCCGCCGAATACAGTCGCCTGGTCCTACAACCCTGAACAGATGATAGATGACGGGTACAGGAAATGAGGGGCAGAAAAGTTGATAGAAGATGAACTACTCCAGCATTTGCCTGCCGACCCTAAGAACCATGGATTAGTGTGGGTGGTCACCGGGGATCGAACCCGGGACCTTTTAATGTAAGTCGCAGACGTTACCGCGGCGCCACTTCCCTCGGCATGCGTAATAATTAAGGCTCTGAAGTTGGGACCTTATATGCCTAAGCTACCGGTATCCACTGTCAACAAACACTGCCCCAGTTAACCGCAAGGCACACCGGGTCCCAAGTTCCGAGTCTTAGTAATGATACTATTTCTGCTAAAATTTATCTCAATTATCATGAAGTGGATAGAAAAACTAAGTTTTTTTAACAATACTTTGAAGAAGCCATATAAAAATAAACAATAGTACTTAGAGAATATCTTGTCAGAATAACACATAAGATTATGTAGCACTAGTTTACTGCGTAAATTTCATATCTCAAAATTTAGTTTTTATGGTGAATTTAAGCAAGAATATGAACTTAGGTCGTTGTTAGACTTAATCTTTTAGTTTAAAATATCAGTCCTTTCTGCCTCTAAAATTAATGAAAATTATTAATTTTAAAATAACGACCTGGGTAGGTGTATAGTTGTACAAAAAGTACTGCATGGTTTAAACTCCAAGTTTTTAGCATAGAAAACTATCACAATATAGGTAGAGAATGAAACGTGTTTCATATAATTTCATCGGTAGTTTTCTGGATCTACCAGTGACAGAAATGTCAGTCGATAGCTGACGTCTAAAAGTGGAACAGAGATGCAATTAATATAAAATTCCCTTTATTTGCCGCTACGAGCGGACGCAGGTGTGTAGGGGAGAGTTTTCGCTAATGAATGAACTAAATTAGAACTTGTATAGCACTACGTGACGTCACGAACTCGTCGTTTTCCTCGCACGGAACTTCCGGTTTTCAGCCCCGAATTACAGCCTGCCTCATTAGCCTCCTACAGTCGTTATTGTTAGGATATTTTCGTGCAACATCCGACATTGTACACCGCGCAGGATTATAATATAATAGCGCTTGTTACCGTTCCAGAAGCAGTGTGGAAGTCTTAGCCTAGTTTTATAGTCATACAAAGGGTCACTCATTCTAATCTTTACCTTCTCTAAAGCTGCAATGATACTGCGTCAAAAGGTGATTGTGAACGCCAGAAAAGCTAACTGAAATTAGAATAAACAAAAAAATTTAGACTGAATAAATGCTGGACATCTCACAAAGTAAATTTGTACTTCTATAAAGTATCCCTAAACAACCTGACCTTCCCGGAAATGAGTGTAAACATCAGACAGTAGACTAGGAAGCGTTTGGATTAAAGTGCGATGGCATTCTTACCGTCTGATTTATTACATTTGTTAATTGACAGCGGAAGTATTGTGTTTCGCCAAAATGCGATACTGAAGATGTGTTTTTGTTGTATTTTTATTTGCTCCATGCTTTGGGAGCCAATTTGAAGAAGGTTGGTATTGTATTTCGACTGTTGGGGAGCCGAACTTGAAGTAGTTGCAACCGCACGTATGGTAAAACGTTTCCGGTAGCCTCCGCCCCCAAAAAATGTACTTTCCGGTGACCTTTGCCCCAAATGTTTAAAAATATTAACTTTGTAATTTTTACTGTTTCTTTAAATATTATATATTTATGTTTGCCTCGGCTGCGTCAGTATTTATATTTTTTTAAAGACATGAATGTCTTAACAGGGAGTGGTGCGACTGAAGAATGTAGGCTTACACAGATTGTAATTTTACTTCACTCCTTTTATTAATGCTTGACACGATTTAAATAACACTTCACTGATATATAGAGAGAGAACTGTGAGATTTTTTTTTATTAATTACTTGCACTCTTTAACACGTAAACTATTTTTGTATTAAATTTCTCGAGGGCGCATCTCACGTTCGGTTAGGAATACTGTCTACAAGCAACTGACTTCTGAATTTGTAAATTTTTCTCCATTTTAGTTTCTGATTGGCTAATCCTAGTCCAATAGAATACCTTCATTTACCTAATGCTTTTTCTGGTTGTTGATTAGCTATTTTATAACTGTCACTAAAATTACACTATTGTTTCCAAGAATGACTAGTGGCATTGTTAAACTTTCAAATTCATTATTGCCTCAAGGTTATCTCATTGTTACCTCATTGTTAGCAACCTTTGACCTATTTCTCACAGCTCCTACATTACTGAATTACGTAATACATGCACATAACATTACACATGATATACAATAATATAAACATACACAATGACTGTAATATACGCTTTTTATATATTGTTACATACACATATTGCTTTAAGGCGGGCTGTTATTGAATTTATATATTGCATAATTACACTGCAATCATTTAAATGTTAAAAATACTGCCTCAATACACAAATGTCATCGTAGATAGATAGTTTGTGGTCCAGTGAACCTTAAAAGAGCACTTTTAGAAAAATTATACGTTTATGGATGACATAATTAAAAAACGTTATTTATCTAAATTCAGCATCTTCGATAGAAGAGACACGGAAATTTTCAGTAAAATTCTCATTCCCAAAACTGCACTTTATACGGAAAACTTCAGATTATTTGTTGTTTTCTAAAAATCGCCTGTGGCAATTTTGATTAACAATTGATTCTACATATATGTGCACAGGGTGGACTATTTAAGTTGAGACTGTACAATATCTCCAAAACTAAGCATTGTAGAAAAAAATGCCTTTAATAAAAGTTGATTGATATCACGGGAGAAGGTAAATTACTCGTATTTTGTTTAGAGGAGGTTGATGCAGTATTTTTAACACTTAAATGATTTCAGTCTAATTATATAATATAAACTATAATAACAGCCCGCTTTAAAGCAAAATGTGTATAATATAATATACAAAATGCATGTCACAGTCATTGTATTAATATTTATATTATTATGTACATGTTCAATAATGTTATGTGAATGTATTACGTAATTTAATAATGTAGGAGCAGTGAGAATAATTGGTCAAAAGTTGCTAACATTGAGGTAACAATGGAGCAACAATAATGTAATTTTTGAGACAGTTTATAAAATAGCCAATCAACAACCAGAAAAAAACTTAAGTTAAATAAAAGTATACTATTGGAGTAGGAATAGCCAATCAGAAACTGAAATAGGGCAAATTTTACAAATCAGAAGTCAGTTGCTAGCAGACAGCGTTCCTAACCGGACGCGGTAGGCGTCCTCGAGAAGTTTAGTACGTATTCAGTGTGGGACAAAAATAGTTTACGTGTTAAAAAGTGCAAGTAATTAATAAATACTCTCACAGCTCTCTATATATCAGTGAAGTGTTATTTAAATCGTGTCAAGGATTAATAAATGGAGTGAAGTAAAAATTATAATCTGTGTAAGCCTACATTCTTCAGCCGCACCACGCCTTGTTAAGATATTTATGACTCTACAAATTAATACTGACGCAGCCGAGGCAAACATAAACATATAATATTTAAAGAAACAGTAAAAATACAAAGTTAATATTTTTAAACTTGGGAAGAAGGCTACCGGGTACCATACGTGCGGTTGCAACTATTTCAAGTTCGGCTCCCCCACAGTCGAAATACAATAAAATACCTTCCTCAACGTTATGATGGTCATTTTAGGGTCAATTTAATGTTTTTTAAGTGGGAATCTACATTTTGTATGGTTTTTTTCTACTTCCTGATAAAAAACTAAACAGATTACGTATAAAGCACCTTGCAATTGTTTTACATACATAAATAACAACGGAAATTCTGAGTGACCCTCAAATGATCATCCATGGATGCTCCAACCATTCATTGCGCTCTTCCTACACAGCCATTGAGAGTTTTTATTGTTATTTACGTTGGTATAAGAAGAATTTCAAAGTTCTCCATAAAAATGTTGTTTAGATTTTTTATACGAGTGAGAAAACAATATAAAAAGTAGGTCCCATTTAAAAACATTAAGTTGACCCTCAAATGACCATCACAACGTCCTCCAAATAAAACACGTCTAATGGCAATTGCTTTCCCCCATAATATCAAGCAACTTTTATTCAAGATATTTCTTTCTACAACGCTTAGTTTTGGATGTATTGTACAGTCTCAACTTAAATGGTCCAGCCTGTATATATTTACATTATTAATAAAATTTATATTTAAAATTTTCTGCAAATAGCCTGTGAAATCCGTTTGATTTTGGACCAATTTTCCATAATTTTGTGTACATATTAAAGTATGAGATAAGGCGTTTCTCCGAAAAACAAAGAAATTAGAACTCGTTTCAATATAAAATTCTCAAATATCCTATTTCTGCAGAATTCAAAGTTTTTGAAATATTCGTGGTTATGACATCTATACAGCATTTTACGCTGTTCTTTTTTCCGGCATGGAATCACAAGTAGCGAAAACTGACCGCTGGTCTGGTAGCTAAATCGGTAGAGCACTTGCCATATTATGTGAGAGGTCCCGGGTTCGATTCCCGGATGGGGTGGGAGTTTTTCTCTAGTCAATATTATTCCCTATCCTCCCCAGACTCTGGAAGTGTGAATGTGTGATCTAATGTATAAACTCTAAGGAAAAACCAGGAATCGAATGACAACGGTATACGAGTTAATACCATTGCCGATTGGCAATAGGTTCCAAAGACAAGGGGCGGCCGATATGACTATTGCCTTAAAGGTGAAATGCTGAAATTAAATTTACCGCATCATGCACACAGCCAAGACCATATTGTTTAACCTGAGATTATTTCTAGTTAAAAATGTATGCTAGAAAAACTAGTTTTTGTGCGAATATATTATCATATATGGGGAGTATGTGCAGTTGTAATAGAGAAAGCCTTGCGAATTTGACGAATTAGAAGTTTACTTTTTCTACGAACCGATTCTCGGCGCTTGAATCGGTTTCTAGCACTGAGCGCGTGGACCCTCCCTTCGAGGAGCCTATGGAGGGTGAAGGTTATTTTGAGCCGTCTTTCTAAGTAGACAGTTTATCCCTTTTATTCCTGGCTATCCTGACCTGGAATTTACGTGGTGTGTGATCGCATAGTGCGGAACTGCAACTTTTATTGCGTTCCCATTCACCTATAGTCGTGTGTTTGCAGGAGACCAAGCTTCGCCCTCACGATCCTTTTGATCTCCGCGGGTATACTCCGGTTCGCTACGATTTTGCACCGGATGAAGGTTCTCCTGCTCACGGAGGTGTCATGCTATTAGTGCGTAACGACGTTCATTTTCAGACTCTCACACTTACGTCCGACTTGCAAGCTGTTGCCATTAGGATTCAATTACCCGGCTTTTTCTTTTCTCCATATATTCACCTCCATCGTCTCTCCTTGCTAACGCGGACATTCGAGATATCCTGTCCGCTCTCCCAACCCATTTCTTTTGTTGGGAGATTTTAATGCCTATCGCCACCTGTGGGGTTCGCCAAGGGCTTGTGTGAGGGGAACTCTTTTTTCCGACATTTTTCTCAGTTCAACCTCTCCATCCTAATTACAGGTGAATTTACTTTTCTTTCTGATTCTTCTGGTACATTCTCTCACTTGGACCTTGCCGCTTGCTCCCTCCAGCTTTCTTGTCGTCTGCAGTGGAACGACGTCGCTGACACCTACTCCAGCGACCATTATCCCTGCATCGTTTCACTTCTGTCTCACCATGTCCAGCAGTCCAGAGCACCTACTTGGATATTCAGAAAAGCCGACTGGAGATTGTATTCCAGCCTCGTGTGTTTTGCGGACCAGCCCTTCACTGACGTTAACCAAATGGTGCAGTACCTTACCTCTACGATGCTATCTGCCGCCGAACGCACAATTCGCCGTTCGTCCTCTCACCCTCGGCATATTCCTGTTCCGTGGTTGAACGAGGACTGTTGGGACGCTGTTCGTGCCCGTAAAACTGCGACACCCTACACTTGATAATTTGGCTACTTTTAAACAATCGAGCGCCAAGTCTCGTTGCATTATTCAGGATAGCAAGAACGCGTCCGGGATTCGTTTTGTTGAGTATTTTAATCGCTTCACGCCTTCCTCTGTTGTTTGGGATAAACTTCGTCGCTTCTCCGGTAAAGTGTCGCATTATACTGTGTCTGGCCTTCATGTTTCCAATGCCACCATAGTGGATCCGGCTGCCATTGCTAACACTCTGGGTTTCTAGTTCTGACCATTATTCCGCCGGCTTTCGCACTCTCAAAGACCGGCTGGATTCCGAGACCTATGGTTCTCGGTCTCCTAATCAGGAGTGTTATAATGAACTTTTTACAATGAGGGAGGTGGAGCACGCCCTTCATTCCTCTAGGCACTTCGCTCCTGGGCCGGACGGCATTCATGTCCTGATGTTAAAGAAACTCTCAGCCGACAATAAACTCTTTCTCTTACAGGTCTATAACAGTATTTGGCAAGATGGCGTTTTTCCTTCAGTTTGGCGCGAAGTCACCATTGTCCCTATACTTAAGCCTGGGAAGGATCACCAAGTACCTTCCAGCTACCGCCCACACCAGTTGCATTTGCAGGGTGATGGAGCGCATGATCAACGGGCGGTTGACATGGTGGCTTGAGTCTCAGAAACTGCTAGCGAACACTCAGTGCGGATTTCGTCGGCATCGCTCTACCGTCGACAATCTGGTGTCTCTGTCGACGCATATTATGAATGGATTTCTGAAATAGTGTCAAACGGTGGCTATGTTTTTGGACCTGGAGAAAGCTTATGACACATGTTAGAGGGGCGGAATTTTACGTACACTCCACGCATGGAATTTACGCGGTCGCCTTCCCATATTTCTTCGGGAGTTTATGACGGATCGCGTCTTTCTCGTCTTGATTAACACATACAGTAACTCTAAAAGTTATTCCTGTGCCCTTTAAACAAATTCCAGCTGCCAAACTAATGGAGAGAAATTACACTCCCAAAACGAACAAAGTACGATATTACAGTTTGTGTGTTCTGATGTTTTCCCGAATTCTTTCATTTAATTAGTTTTATAATTTCTTAAACATTGCAATAAACCTTAAACCTTTTCAGGTCTGTTGTTTACAGAAGTTTTTATATGAATTTAGTAGAGCGTGTTTATATAACTCCTCAGAATATCACAACCATACGATGGAGACATAAGTTTATGAGGTCTCAAGAACTGTGGAAAATCAACAAAACCATTAATAATTCTTCCCTTCCGATCATAAACCATTTTCACAGTAATTTCAGGAATAGAGCTGCCGCTATTCAATTGATTCTGAGATGTCATTAAATAGTACAGAATTTCAAACATATAGCAGCCCGCTTTTAGGATCTGTCTATCGATTCGATGTCCTGTATTCCCTTGTAACCGACGGGGTGGCTCATGCATACCGCATGAGACATCCCCCATTCGGGAAGTGGCCCGCATTCGGGAAATCCTAGGTTCAATTCCCGTCAACCGCTCACTCTGACCGATGGGTATTCTTTGTTTTTTTCCGGGTCGTCAGGCCAATACGTGAGGCGTAACTTTCACCTCTCGAATTTCCTGTCCCTCCATTTCATTCCTCCACCCCGTTTGGTCTGTTACAGGGTTGGGAGTGTCGGCGATGGTGTTTCGGTGCGGCGTGGCAGGGAAAAGAATACTGTCTGTATACTTTCTTCATCCCTGGGCCTTCGGCTGGTTGCCAGGATATAAGGACTGCCCTCTGCCGGAGCGTCTCAATCTGGAAACTGTAGAGACCCTATCATTGCTGTGCCATCACTTCTGATTCCGGCCACCCGTGTCTCCCTTCACCTAATCTCTCCCTCCCAGGGCATACCCTCGTGGGGCGTTGGTGCAATATCCTGATTTCTGGATCGGTGCCGAATCCCCTCCGCTTCACAATTCAATTCAATCTCCTTGTACCTGCACGAAATTTGTAGTGAAACTATTTTTGCAAAGGCTTATCTGGGTTAGGAAAATAATTAGAATAATAAGCTTTCATAAGAATAGTTCGTAGATGGTATATACAGGTAAACAATAGCGAATAGGGAAAGTAAATATAGCACATCCGATTTGTTGTTGTTTAGAAATCTGAACATCAACTGCGCTTTGAAAAGGAGAATGCATTATTTTCTATTCAGCAAAATATGGTGGTATGCACTACTATTCTCTTTTGCATTGGGAACGTCTGGTACTCATTTAGAAAATCCTTTGAACTACAACTAAACTAAATCCCTGGGAAACCCTTATACAACTCACCTCAACAGAGATTCGAAAACGAGCCCTACATATCACCGGGCTATCCGTTACACTGGCGTACATAAATAGTGGCCCATTCTTCCAGATCGCAATACTTCCATCTTCAGATCTCGGCTCCAACCAGGCGGTGTCATTCTCTATGCGTCTGGCCTCAAACAATTCAGGGACACAACAATGAAGCAATTTACAATGTAATGGTTGTGAAACGAAGAGATGGTTCGCATACCGCCTTTATGAAAGGGTTTCGCTACAAGTAATACCCAAGGAAATACTAAACCAGTACAACATAATTCGGCTTTCTAGAGGAAGCGGAATTACTTTCACGCCCAATATAGAATGGGACGCTAAGAACCACAGTAGTTAAAGAGCGTCCATATATAAAACTCAATTTCATTTTAGAGGAAGCGGTAAGAAATATTTGTATATGTCGTTAAACTGGATGATACCTACAGCATTTATATGAGAGCATTTATCAGCAAAATGAAGACGAATGCCGCCATCGAACAACAATAAGAAAATCTACATTAAGCAGTGTAGTGTGAAAATACAAGCCATAAATGTAGCAAAAGAACAAAATCAAAGTTCTTAACTTTCGTCTTTATTTCTGGTTTTATGTGATATATTTTTCTGCCGAAATTCAACGAAGCATTTCCTTGATGTTACTCCGCTAGTAAGAATATAAACAAATGGCTTTTAATGCTACCCTTCGGCAGTTCGGCAAAAATACCCTGTCAAACCAGTGGTTAGAATTATGCTCGATGAACAGAGGCCTCACTGACATAGGGAGGAGCTAAATTTGTCAATACCAATATAAATGCGTCGCATTATGGGCCACCTTTTGTCGCGGTAATCGGCTCGTGTTATCTTATTTGCTGGGCGCCTGTTATTATTTTAAAATTTGGGTACTTTGTCCTCCGGCTAGCTATTATTACTTAGTCAAGCAAGTGTCTCTGAGCAGAGCGCATAAACGGAAAGGAGTTGTTACTAAAATATAACACTGATAAAATAATTTGTTTCTACACTTTTATTGCCGTAACACTTAATTAATAATTCACATATTTAATCTTTATACACGCCTGACTGAAACTGTGATATTTCCAAATGTAACTACAGTCGTCTTTAATTGCCGCGCACTAATTACTTCGCGTACTTTACATTTTTATAACTAACTTTGTGACGTGTACATCGCCAGAGATTCTTCCAAACTGTATGATATGCACCTCACGAGAGATTCTTCAAGACTGCGCGAAACATGCTTATGGCTCGAGAATATATACTCCTTCACCTCGAAATGCCTAAACATTATAATAGAGTTGCTATTGGTTACCAAATCGCGCCAACATTAGCGTCTGTTTTGTCAGCCAATCACTACTACTAACACATATGCTCTAGGGAAGATATTCTCTCTATTTCTAAAGAAAGGCACGCTACCCTGACGTCATTTGTTTGTCTCTTCTCAGTGATAAACAACTCACTCCCTCTTTTATTGTTACCCACTTCCATTGTCAGTTTCAGTGAGGCCGTGTAAACTTATTTCCTAACAATACTTATGGCTAACAAACATCTAAAATCCTGTACATACAATATTATTAATTTACACTACAATCACTCTGGCATTCACAGTGTTGTGATATAAAATATTGCCTCACTTTTATGCATGCCAGTATACGTATGAGTAAAGACTTTCTTGTGAATGTTACACATCAGGTTGTTACTTTGCAAGTGTGACATTTGCAGACAGACAGCAGCCACATACTTCATGTCATGCAAGCGTGTTTACACAGAAGATTTAAGCAGGATCTCTTGTTTTGAATGGCAGAGAAACCTCTGCGGCTGCGGCAGGGTGATGTACTACGGTGGTTAATTTTCCTGCGAGGTCGCTTTGTGTGAGGAAGACATTAAGTGGGTCATTTACTCTCTTCACACGGTGACACACTCAAGAAGCAAACTTGCTGCCCAGTTTACCAACTATATCATCCAAGAAGGGACTGACACTGGCGTTTTTGGAGCCCCGTGTCTCCCATTTTCATAATAGCTCTTGAAAGTTCACGCCAGACCATTCGGAGAGCTATTTTCCGCTTGGACAACATCCGGGTATATGCACCAAGGTGCGTCTTGTACAAGAAAGCTTTATAAAACCAAGAAGTATTACACCATTCGTCTAACTTGAACATATTACGTTTGTACCGTACATCCTGTTCAAGGAAGACCATTCTTCTGAGTAGCTAATGTCGGTGAATGATAAGATAAATTGTTTATCTGAAGAGTTGACTACAAAAATAATTTCCAAAACTAATACTTTCAGAAATAACGAAGAGGATGTTGTAAAATAAATCAAACACGAATCTCGTAAAAATTTGTCGCACACGTTGGAAATAGTTCTCCCTGTGTGATGTCAAATTTTAACAGAAATAGTGTCTATAGAAGTATAGGGCGATCCCTTTTTGTGTGGATAACATTAAATATCATTATAAAAGTTAATATGATAGTAGTAAACATTCTTTCCGGTAACATTTTGCTGAAAAGATGGCATTTTCGCTCATGACAAGAATAAAAATCAGCAATGCATAATGACAAATGAAAATCGTAAATGATTGAAACGGCTACGCAAGACCGAGCACAATGTGTTGTGGCGGTTATATTTCTATTTTTTATTATTGTGATAAGTCTAAATCTATAAGGGTAGGATGTTCAGAACAGAGAAACGTTTTCCTAATATTCGCGAATGTATTAACACTTATGCTTGGTGCAAATAATGCTGATACCGCATACATCAGTACTGTATGAAGCACAGGATCAGCATTACCTGGTGGTATTTAAAGTTAGAGTTTTTTTTAAAGGCTCTCTTTCTCTGTTTATCACGTTTCCAGCAGGATTCCGCGACACGACACTAGGCTCTTTAAATTATTTTGTGTTAGGTTTTCAACTTTGACATCACCATAGGCACGAGGAAGATGGAACACATTGCTGTCACCCAAGCAATTACTCAATTGTCCGAAGCAGCTCTTTCATTTTGTGACAAGTGTTGTACCATAGTGCATAAGAAATTAAGTTAGATTTTGGGACCAGAGTTACCAGTCAATAATTTGCCACCCTTCATCACTGCTCCTTCTCAGCCGCCCTTCTGCCAAACTTTGCTCTCTCATCTGGAAACCTGAACTATGTCCCCGTCATTGTCTCATTCAATGAGGGCCGATGGCGTCGTCGCAGTATGCTTAACTTGAGAGTGAAAAACAAATTGAAAGAAAACGTTGACGTGAGTATGGTGTGCGTAATGTACCTAATAAAGTTCCCTAATGTTGTGATATCACACAGGTTCTGTGCTAAAAAAATGCAGGAGTCTCAGGACAAGGAATCTTAAGAAAAGTTTAAGAGGGCTGTCAGCCGAGATGAATCGGTCATATACGCCCTGGCAGCGTATTGTTTGAAAGCACTTAAAACTGCACTTATATTACATAAAACGTCTGCAAGTCTTACGCAATGAGGATCGTGAAGTTCGTTTCAATTTTGTATCCATGATGTGCCAAGGAATTGAAGATAATGACGAAAATTAAATTGAGTTTCATTTATGGACGCTCTTTAACTGCTGTGGTCCTTAGCTTCTTATTTACAGACAAAGCAACATTTTATGTCAGCGGGAGAGTGAAAACTTACAACTACTTTATTTGGGCAAGCGAAAGTTCATAGTTATCCTGGAGCTTGAATGATGAAGTCCAAGAGATAACGTATGACTTGGAATGAGCCGCAATAAGGTGTATGAACCATTCCTTCTTCTTTTTTCTCTGTTTAACCTCCTCGTATGTAGGACTTAAACCCCGCAGGATTTACAGGCGGATGCCTGAGGTCAGACGCCCGTCGAGGAGCAGACACTCATGGATCAGACAGACTATCCAGAATGGGTGATCAGCGCGAAGCCTGGTATGGGAGGAAGGAAGTAGATGAAACGAATGGTGAAATGAATGAAAGGAAACACGATGATGGAGCAGTTGGTGGAATGAATGGCGGGAAACCGGAGAACCCGGAGAAAACCCGCCCAGACGCCTCTTTGTTCACCACAAATCCCAAATGCGGGTCCCTGGGAATGAACACGGGTCGCTTCGGCGAGAGGCGAGCGGTCTATCCACTCGGCCACGGCGCCGCCTTATGAACCATTCCTCATTGCAGAAAAGACAATGAACTATGGATGTAGATTTGTATATGTTACAGTTACTTCTGTTGCCACAAATTGAGGAATGCTACAATATGAACGTTTTATTCCAGCAAGATGGTGCACCCCTCATTGGACATAAGAGGTTCATCATTTTCTATATATCTGAGAAATCTTCCAGCTTTCAATGTTGTATAGACCATACGATAAATGTACGCTCTGTAATAAATGCTTTAGGGTGTTTTCATTTTATCCATGCCCAAAATGATCACCGTGTATACTGAAAAACTACCAATTTCCAGGAGGGACTTGAACCCCAATCCTGTGAGTAAAGAATGCATTACATCAATCATTCGCTAGCAGACATAACCCAGCATACTAACTAATTCTTGATTCTGGTTTAAGCTATTTCGAGAAAGCTTGTAATGTACTAAGGTGGTACGTTATATCGGTACAATGACTATAAGAATGTTATTCTTTAAACCAGAGTTAGATCTCGATAAATACATTGAAAGGGTTTATGAATGCTTTTTCTATTGAGCCATTTGACAACAGCGCGCTTCGTAGTTGGTAGGAAGTTAACACTTGAATAAGATTAGGCCTGCCACTATTTTTCCAATGTAGCTAAGTTTGAATGAGACAATAAAAGAGAAGATAATTGTTAACTAAACGTTTATTTATTACATATTTAATATATTTATTTAAAATTGCTTTATAATAAATAAGAGACAAAAAGTCTCAGGTGAATATTCAGGCATTCTGTTAGAACAGATAAATTCTGGTATTTTTAAGGATTTTAGGAATTGCAATGAAACATAGTAGATTATTTTGTTTAAAAATTTAATAAACGAAACAAAACTCCAAACTAGTTATTTTTTGTTTAAACATTCAACGAAGGGAAATAGAAACACATACATGTTAGTGAAGTTGTATATACCGAAGATATAATATGTCAACGAACCGACAACGGAATACACTTGTACGAGACGTGTGGGTGGTTCGTTATTCAGGCCGCTGTTGCGACGTTGTAACTCGAATGTAGATTATGATTTTTTCGAAACCAAAAGTGCTAAATTGTGGCGAAAAGAGGCGCTTAGTGGAGATAAAAATTTGGTACTTAGTTTTGTATCATTTCTTCAATAAGACTTGCCAGAATCGTTTCGTGTGTGAATTATAATGCGACAAAAATTGCGAAAAATGTTTCTACTGAAACAATAAACATTTTTAATTATTTCTACAGAGAGTCGTCTCCTAAGCTGATGACATTTGCAGGCCTTGCACCAAGTATAGGGTAGTTAAATTATATTCGAACCCACTCACGGCCTCTCTCTACTGCGCGAGACAGCCGGCAGAGGCGGACTAAAATCCTTACCTTAGAATAGATGCTCGAATTGCTGACCTGCTCTCAAACAGGCAGCCGTATGTGCTGTTACAGAATCATGTAGTAAGAGAGGTGTTTGATGACAGAATAATTAGTGTTGATTTGTGGCCCCCTCGTTCTCCTGACCTAACGAGTTGTGATTTTTATTTATGGGGTTCTTTAAAAGACAAAGTGTATCGTTCCAATCCTCGCACACTACAGGAACTTAGAGAAAACGTTGTGCAAGAAATCACAAGAATTCCTGCTCCTGAGTTTCGGAGAGCGAGCGAGAATATTTACACGAGATATGCTGCCTGGTTGAGAGCAGAAGGTCAACATTTCCAGCATCTGTTATTATAAGGTAAGGATTTTAGTCCGCCTCTGCCGCCTTATTTTCCCCGGCAACTGTCGGCTGTCTCGCGTAGTAGATAGAGGCCGCGAGTGGGTTGGAATATAATTTAACTATCGTATATATTTGTAAACTTTTCATTAGAATCTACATTATGCTCAAAATGTATACAGAATGATTCTAATTAAGGAAAAGTTGCCACTTTCCAAGCGGGATGCGAAGTTACTATCTCGCACTCAGAAGGAAACAACTTACATTTAGTGACATCTATGCAGAAATACATACACAAATGTGGAAAATGAAAATATTGTCCAATAACAGTAAGGAAGCAATGTCTGGTTCTTGCAGTCAGATCTTTAATTTAATCTTTGAACAGATATTCTAGTGATACAAGAGGATGTTATTAATGTCTTTCATTCTTGATCCATATATGAAATTTTCTTCCAAGTTCAGAATGTTATTACACGTCTTCTAAAGGTGTTGGTTGGATAGTGATGGTTCACGTCTGCGATGAAATTGACTTCATTTCCTTGCCATTGATGGGGCCTACATGTAGCCAGACCATTTTTTAGTTTTGCTGCCTTCACTGTCAGCGGAGTTATTACATTACGGAAGTTTCTTTCTGTCGGCAGCGTCAAACTTTGATACTTACCGCGATACTCTCTAACTTTTTCAAACTCCATACGGAAACAGACAAATGTGACTACTTGGATATTGGGAAAGAAACTCCACGGAAAGGAGGAAAGGCAGAGAAGCGAAAGGGAGAAGTTTCATATCAAACTTTACCTTGTTTTACACATGGTTATTGTGCCGAGATGTTAGAGCCGGTGTGGAACACTTGAGTATGTTGACATTTGAGCGAAAATCATCTTGTTCGTAATGGATTTGACGAAAACAAGTTCAGCTGATCGTATCTGAACGGAAACATTTCCCCGGCTATAGTGACGTAAAGCGATTGTGATTTCATCACAATGTTGGGATTAATCAGTGGCATAACTTTGGTGCATTATTATAATAATAATAAGCTTTGAGTGTTTGCGTATTATATGAGCTATTATGTTGTTATCTTTAATACTACTCCAAATTAGGTTTCTGTTAGCGTGTGTTGGTAAATATGTAGCCTGTAAATCAGCTACTAAAGTCTAAAGTTACGTTTTCGACCTTTTTATTTCGGAAACAACTAAATTTGACAATAATAATAACAATATTAACAATAAAGACTCAGAAATAAAAGTTAAATAAAAATATATTTAGACATTCACAGTGACATAAAAGGAAGGTTAAAATTGTATGAACATATTCAACGGATGAACTTAAATAGGCTCACAAAAAGTAATGGAATTGTACGAAAATAGAAGTAAAGCAAAAGTAGATACTATGAAGTGGATTTTTGAAGTAAAAATGTCTTAAAATTGGCAGGAATACAAAGATATCCTAAACAAAGATATCTTTGGAATCAAAGTGCATGAGTGGCAAGTTGACCAAGAGGGCAAACTGAAGAAAAACCGGAATAATATGGGCAGACGAGAGAAAGAAAGCCCACAGGCAAAGAATGAGAGATCTATGGATTCAAGGAAAAGCAATAAAACGTCTCTAAGTACTTTGCGTAATCCTAAATGGGCTCATTCGCAATAATAATAATAATAATATAATAACCTGCAGCATGAACCTCTGACGGAACTGCTCTGACTACCGGCTTTTCGTCCACATGCACATAGAGATGGGAGATAAGTAGACTGGTCCCGTGGCCCATTTGGTAGAGCACCTGCCTACTGAGTGAAGGGTCCCGGGTTCCATTCCCTTCTGGGCTTGACAAGCCTTTCTTCAAACAAGGTTTCCCGATATACACTGAGTCAAATGAATTCAGCTAAAAGATCAAAGCAGATCCTCACATTGAGCAAACAGGAGTTGAGGATACTGAATGGCCTCCTCATTGGACATTGTGTTCTCAGGAATCATCTCTGTAAAATGGGCAATACGAATGAAAATAAATGTTGCTTTTGTGAAGAAGAAAAGGAAACAGCGAAGTATATACCTCCTTTGAGATCGTGAAGGGAAGCCCGCCCAAGGTTGAGACTTTTAGAGTCTGTCTTCCTTAGCCCGGAGCAGATTGCCTCACTACCACCCAGAAAAATGTTAGGCTTTATTAAAAGCTTTAACTTAAGCTGGGAAGTATAGATTAGGAGTTTTTACAATAGATCTATTACTTCGCAGTGAGAAGAAGTTAACAGGGCTTAAGTGGCTCAGAAATAAACTAATTAAATGCTGTAGTTCTGATGTGTGAATGTGAGTATATTTGTTATTGGTTATGTAACAACCAATTTGGTATATATGGACAAAAGCCTTTCAGGATTACCGTTGATTATAACCCTCAGTAATGTATGAAAAACCGTGCTTCCCTCAGCCCAAATAAGTTTTCATGACCTACAGATTGCTACCTATCGTAGCAGAGAGAGAGAGAAATTATTGTTTAATTTATATTTAACATACCCTACTTTCCATTTAGAAAATAGGCTGTATAGCGTCTTAATTACTTACCCCAAAAGTTTCTAATGATTCGCAAAATAAAAGAAATCGAAAGATATCGCTAAACATTAAGTTTTTTGAAAAATGTGATATCTGGAAGTGAAAGTTACAGTGTATGTTTCATGGATGTAAATTCTCTGTCCTAGATTTACCACAGGATTACAGGAACCTTTGGCGTGAACATTTCCGGCTGTTACCACTTTCATTGTCAAGTTGTTTCTTTCTAGCTCCCTTCCTCTGTCTTGAAGTGCCTTCTTCCCAATTGTTCGCAAAAACTAAAAACTGACAGTAGTGATTTAGTGTTCCTTTTGTTGCGCATTTGCGTAATTGATTTGACGTGCCAATTAGATACATGAGCTCTTCTTAGGCAGGGATATCTAGTTGGAAGCAAAGAGTACGAGTACGCTACTACTATTCGTGTATGTAAATCGGTTACCTCCAGAAATCTTATAGTTCCGTTCGCATATAAGCATAAGTTTGTGTATAATCAACTGCACGGAAACGTGCCATTGCTTTTGGTTTCATGTAGTATTTTTCTTCGTTAATGTGGCACAAACTCCTTATATGTGACCCACACCAGCCTTGGGTAGCCAATCTCTTATTGTTTTGAATTCAAGTCCAAAACACACATATTAGCCTATGAACAAATGTGAGGTCTAGGTGAGCGGCGAAAGTGGAGGAGTGCAGAACTATTTCACCTGAATAGATGGAAAGCGTGCACGGCAACGACGGCCCACACTAGCTCCTAAATCAGTCCGCCTCGTATTGGTTTGATGTCAAAAGTCTGCCACTGAGACGTTAACCTATAGACTCAGGTCGGTTTGAGGCTCGGGAGAGAAGGAAAATGGGGGGTATGACAAAAATTAAGTGGTATAGGTGTTTATACTGTTATGTACCTCTTAGGTACCAGCATAAACTACTGTGCATTAGATTCGGCACGATTCCGTACACTCGACTATACACTGCTTAATCTTTATTTAAACACAGAAAACAGTTTCATTGCCGGTTTTCAAAATTCGCATGGCATATATGGAAAGTAGGCGGCAAAGGAGACTGAAAGAATGGAAGGCATATTGAAAAAGAGAGAGGGGAAAACACGAGGGAGAGAAAGAGAAAATGAGGAAGGGAACAATATAGAGTATAATTTCCGCAGTTAACGCAATAACGCGAGGAGAGCTGCGAGTTCTAATAGTAAGGTTATAAAGTTAACTAAATGTTTAATTAGGCAGCTACAATTCAGAGGCTGTTAAACGCTTAGGCTTCACTCAGCAAAATCTTGATGACTTTGGTGTCCAAGGGCGTTTACCCGGACATAATTAACGGGGATGTCACCCGGAGATGCGATCTCACTGGCCAGAGTGATTAGTTGCTGGCGACAGGGGCGTACTCAGGCGATTTCCATAGCATTCCCGTTGTCGGTATAGGGCAGAGAAACATGTAGTTGACAGATGGGGGATAGGGCAAACAGTCCCTTTTTTCATTACCATTTCCTGTTTTGATTAAAATTAGCGCATCTTCCTGGAAACGCGTAAAGCTTATTAACGTTCGGTAATGACGCGGTAAAAAATAAAGCAAACACGTGCTGACATGAGGGGTTGTCACGTACCTGTCAGTAGTCCCATGTTTTATGTTGAATTACTAACGTCACTGTTGTGATGTGAGTTTCTCATTAATACTCACGGGTTTGTTCTCTCTTTCGTGTTATTAAGCATGAAAGAGAAAGGATGAGCATCCTGTAGTCTTTATATGTGCCCTGATTTTAATTATCACTCAGTTACAGTGAAAAAAATATATTTATTTCAAATTCTCGCGGTTTTACTTTCTGCCAGCAATAAGAGTCTTGAAAAACAGATCTGTTGTAATTAAACAGACACAGAAGGCAAGTCCCAATTTTTTTCAAAGATTTCCTAGTAACTTAGTTTTATATTATACACAGTATGTTATACACTATCTAATCCCAAGTCCAAATCAACCAAAAAAGAGGTAGGAGGAGGGAACTCATGCTGGTCCCTTTCCAGAACACTGGACGAATGCCACTGAGATGCCTATAAGCTTCAAAGATTGAGGTTTTTAAATTCTACTTTAGGTATTCATTAAATGGACTGTGAGGTCATTACGTAGCTTGATTGAATGTTACAACCTTTTAGTAGATTTTGTCGCTATTAGACATTACAAGGGTATTAATGATGATAATTATACCAGGTGGCCCAACCACGCCTTACTTCACGTGTGTAGATATCCACCTTTGTGCGTTAATAGAGTTGCGAACTCAACGGGGCAATTCCAAGTAACGCAGATCAGTGGGAAACTGGCACAATAGCATGAGCTACCTTCGTTTTACTCCTCTTGGTGTCAGCGAAGACGATAAACCGATCGTGCTCATTGAAAGGCAGTTCCCAGGTTTGTACCAGTAAGTACATTCAGTGATGACAGACAAGAAGAATGTAAACAGACCGAAAAGGTCTTAGTATGTTTTCCATTTCACTTAAAGAGGCTTTACTTTCGAAGGAATAAATTCGCTTTTTATACTGACAAATAATAAGGGAACAAATGCAGTTATACACATTGCGTGCTCTCATGTTTGCGGGGTTTTCATTACGGTACTTTAATGTTTTGATTTACTCTGCAATGCATATAGCGCGCAATAATAATATAGCAAGGTAACAAATGCCAGTGATGCACACTACGGGCTGTCATGTTTGCAAGGTTTTCCTTACGTCGCTTTAATGCTCTGGTTTAACTCAATGAGATAATCCATAATGTTAGACAAGAGCACAAAAACACAATTTGCAAAATAGCTATGTGCGGATATGATAGAGGAAATAAAGATATTTTAATTATTTAGTGAATTTATTCCCACGAAAATAAGTCTCTGTAACTGAAATGGAAAACATTCTAAGACCTTTTCGATTTGTTTGCACTGATCTTGTCTCATCACTGACTGTACACTCTAGTGCAAGCCTAGAAACATCGTCATTGCTGATAAGCAAAGGAGCAGAACGAAGGTAGATCACGCTATTGCGCCAGTTCTCCACTGACCCATATTTACTTGAAACTGCCCCGTTGGGTTCTGCAACTCTTTTAACGCACGAAGGGATATCTACACACTTGAAATACGGCACAGTTGGTCCACCTGGTATATAGTAAATCAAATATAAATGTTGTAATTCAAGCCGAAATTGGAATATTAAACATCGTCTACGTCAGGCATAAGCACTATCTAGTTCTAGACAGCTTTACCTGCCTGCTCCCGTTAGCGTCTGCCACAAGGAAAGTTGAGCAGCAGGCCGGTTTGTAAAGTCAGTGGCGTTTCCTGTAACTGCACGGAAGTAACTTTGCGTTACAAATTGATTGAAGTGTTATAATCGTATTGTTTTTTGGAATTATAAGCTCATATGATAATTTATTATTATTATTATTATTATTATTATTATTATTATTATTATTGATGGATTTCGAGACGTGATTGATTTGGCATTGCATCATAGGAGGGATTATACAAGCAAGAATAACAAATTATGTATTAAAGGCATGATAATTTGTATGTTCAAAAGCAAAATAAACAAGCTGTGAGTCTGACCAGCATAAACAAATTCAACAATAACAATAAATTACAGTACGATAAAATGTACTGGACTTACATTCACAAATGTTGTACGTTTTAGTTGTTCCAATAAAGCTGATCTTTCTTCCCCTTGGTATTTTTATACTGATTCGCATGACAAGACGAATGATGGCGCTATAGATTAAACTTTTTATACAGTTTAACATCTTATTACAAAATAAACATTTTACACCATTATATTGTGTTGTAATAAAACGTTTTCTTCCAAGTAGAGTCGAAACTGGTTGATGTTGATCTACACTTTAACGTATTGTCCTCCATGGTAAATGAAAATTACCAGACAGAACCGCCGCTGCACCGAGGGAGGGTATGAGTGACCTCAAAATTTCCCCTTTCCTCCTCTTTCAGTTACTCCCATCACACTTATGTACTGAGCAGGTAAGATCCCAACCGGTCTGCTCGGTACTTGACGATAGCTGGTCTATGATGTGGCTGTACCACAGCCATTTTGGTTATCGGAAAAGCTCTTAAGGATGTAACTATAATTTCTCTAGTTTTATATATCTACCAAGATCTTTTTCTCTGATTTTATTTTCTCTACTACGTATAGTAAGTAGGGGAGGTATTGTATTCCACCCAAAAATTCGATACTGAGATTTCACCGGAAATATATGTTTTGGGACCCCCTGAATCCAAAAGAAGCATTTTTGGAAACATGTCGTGTGTGTCTGTGTGTATGTGTGTCTGTATGTCTGTCTGTGAACAGCATAACTCAGAAACGAAAAGTCGGATAAACACCAAACTTGGTATTTAGGTTTAGTATCTTCCAGAGATGCGACACGAAGGTTTTCAAGAAAATCCCCCCACCCCAGATTACCCTTTACATGGAAGATTTTTCGAAAGTTTTAATTTTCTCAAAAACGGCTCTAACGATTTTGATTAAAATATCATATGATATTTTCATGACAAATAAAATGTATATCTTGAATTTTCTGGGAATGTCTCCAATAGTATTCTTCATTGTGAACGTGCATAACTGGTAAACCATAAGAGATAGACAAAATTTTACTACACAAAAAATGTAGACTGCATTAAAATACACAATTTATGTCATATACATTTTTTGTTGTTGAGTGAACCATTTTCGAGATATTGCTTGTTATTCCCTTAAATTTTCCAATACTTATACTTTTTCTAAATTTCGTTATTCATTGTTTTTGTCCTGGTAATGCAAAGAGAATGAAATACTCCACATAGCAACCAGCTCTTAAAATATTTGACTATCGCTTAAAGCCTAGCAATTACCCCCGCATCTACAAGAAAATTAGCAATAAGATTAACATCTCGATATCTCGATTAACATGAAGCATATGGGGAATAAGCGTCTGCAAAAATAATTTGTACAAGAGTAGAGAAAGTCATGTGAGTGTAAAACATCAATTTTTTATATTGAACTTGTGTAATAGAGAAACGTATACGCTGAGTAAAGTTAGTAAAATCTACTAGAAAACTGGCTAGTAGTGGTAACAGGTTTTAATGTTTTTGAAATGGACTTGTAACCAGAGAAACTCATGTCCCTTAAACCACTGTTTAAGTGACACTAGTTCCACTGACTGTGGAAGTTTGTCGATCTAAACATAACCCTTTAAGGCGGAGCGGAGAGAGCGCCCCGCCCCTAATTAACTTGTGTTTATGAGGTTGCCTAAACCCAAAACAACATTCACCTACTTTGATTCAGTTAACGTATATTTGCTAAATCGGACTCATATTTGACAAAACCTTCCTCATTTTATGCGTAATCGATTCTTTAAAATACTGTATAGCCATCATTAATCGACAAAAGCTGTTTTTTTGCAGCATCCCTGTATGTTTTTCTCATCCTTATGTAACGTTCACGCGTGCTTTAAATAGCTAATGATCAGGCACGAGGTAAATCCAATGAAGCATGCGTTGCAAAATACTTTCACTAAACGATTTCAGCTTACGTGCTATAATTAGCAGGCTGCACGCCCGTTTAATTATGCATGGAGAATAAGTTAATTGAAGCAAACAAGTTCCAATGCCAGTCTCATGTTGTATAATTCATCACATTCTTAATTAACTCTAGAGGGGTAGTTTGAGAGATTAATCGTTAAAGTTTGGCGAAAAGTCTGGATCATCAGTAGCTTTGACAGATAATTAATTGCGACCCGATTAAAAATACGTTTTGAGAGGGTAAGAAAGCATCAACTCTTTGATCCATAGAAGAAATTCGGATAAAACATTGATTTCGTTTCCATCAGTTTAAAAATGTTTAAGTTGTTTAGAATTGTTTTTTCATGCTCTGTATATACTTCTGCTGAAAGAGTGAAAATTTATTGTTTTGGTTTTATTTCCTATGCTCATTTAAAGGAAAACTGAAGTTCTTGTCCAAAATGTACGCACAATCACCCAGTAACACTGGAAGGCTCAATCAAATTTGAAAAATGTATTACCATATTCAGATCTCTTAAACTTATCGGATATACGATGTCTTCAGATTTATTTGGCCGTTGCCGCCAGTCGGTTGTCTGCTCATGACGTCAATACTTTGAAGCAAATCTATCACCAGTTCCACTGGCAAAGAACAGCGAAAAATGAGCGGAAGGAGTAGATGTATTTCTAGATCACCTTAGTGAAATGGGACTAGTATCGTACCTTTCCAGTATTTACATTTGGAACTTCTTCCATGCAACAATACCGATGTAACGTTCAAAACCGTTTGTAAATGGTCACGAGGGTGCAGAAAAACAATCAAAGTGAAACTAAAGGTGTTCTGTTACAACAGGCTTAGCCAAACAGAAACTAGAGGGATAAAAATGTAAAAATTTAAACTGTGAACGCTAAGAGGTAGCGTGCCCAAGCAGTTCAGTTCAGTGGTTGTATCTCAGAGTGTGCAGATGTGAGAATTTAGTGCAGTGCGGATAATAGATAAATTTTGGCCTTTCAAAAAATGCAGTTAGCAATAATATCCCACAGCTCCATATTTAGATACGTCAGTAAATTGTTATTCAACTGCCGTGAAGGAGTAATAAAGAAGTAAAAATTTACAATGATAATTGGTGTAAAGTGTGTACCACCCCTATTTAGAGATACTTGCCCTACCAGATATCACTGACGCAGCCGAGGCATAACTAAATAAATTAAATAAAAAATCATAGTAAAATAAATTAAAGAATAAATTATTACACATAACCTTTATTAACACACTACACCGCCGCAAATTATAATGGGTAGAGAAAGCCATGCGAGTGTGATTCATCAGGTTTGTATATTTTCGCAGCCGGTCCTTTGTTTATCTTAATTATCTTGTCCGAACATCAATGGGCATGCGTGTACATTTAAATTGATATAAATAAACTCATTCTAAAGCACTTATAACGTATTCATGGTTGCAAAAAACGCGATTACCATCCGCGGCTAACGTTTCCAGGATGATGAACGCGGATGTTTGCACAATAGTTACTCGCGTGGGCAAGGGCAGCCCATGAATATTCGAAGCAAGGAAATGCGGCGCAGATGGGAGCAAATTAAGAATGTAACATGTGTAACGTAGACTGTGCAATCACCGCGTGTGAAATTAGGTGGTTGAAGTGGGGCACGCCGCACAGATTGAAATTACGCCTCTCTCGACCTTGAGTGCTATTGGGAACTTCCCGCTGTCTCGCCAAGTGTACTGTTTTGCTACAGGGTGATTTATGAAGGAACGACACATTTATTTCTTTAATTATTTCAAAAAGAGTTATGCTAGCGACAACTTATTATACCTGAAAAGCAGAGGAATTTTGTGGGATTATTTACCTCTATAGCAAATGTTGAAAATGTCCTCCATCCTGCATAAGGCACAACCCAACACGTCGTTCCACGTTACTGGCCACTCGTTGGAGGACTCTGTTGTCAATAGCTTGAATCCCCTGTGTAATGTTGTGCTTCAGATCGTCCAATGTCTGGGGACGTGTGGCATAAGCCCTGTCTTTTAAGTAACCCCATAGAAAGAAGTCCGGCGATGTTAAATCCGGAGATCTCGGGGCCACAGGTTCTTGGAAATTATCCATTCGTCAAAGAAACTTGCAATTAGTGCAATGGATTCATTTTATGTATGGCATGTAGCGCCGTCCTGCTGAAAATACCCTTGACTCAGCTCTACATGGTCTAGTTGCTCAGTAAACTCCATGAAAATCCGTCGGTTCTCTGCAGGTTCACATTGTTTTAAAAAAAATTGGTCCCACTATTCTCTGTGCGGATATTGCGTACCAAACTCCGATTTTAACCGGGTGCATAGGTGCATAGCCGGATAAATGGGACCATGCTTCATCTCTGAACCATGTGATGGAGAATATGGCAGGATTTTGCACAATAAACGCCTGACACCAACGACAATAATTCAGTCGTCTATCCTTATCTAGTTCCTGTAACTGATGGACAACCGTAATCCTATACAGCTTTAGTTCTGCACTTTTCACAGTTCTCTGACACATTGAGTAGCTGTACCCTGTCTTCTGCGACAAATGTCTTAATGCTTTTTTGGGTGACTGATCCAGTCGTGCTCTTACGTCAACAACAGCCGTGGGAAGGCTAGATAAAAGAGTTTTGCCTTTTTCACTCACTAGGGATCCAGTTGTTTCCAATTTGTTTACCAGTCCCAGTATTGTGTTTCTTTGGGGAGGATTCCGAACACCAAATTCTCTCTGATATGCCCTTTGATTGAATTCTTAATCTAGTATTGCTTTACGAGGAAGAGTAGTTCATTTAATGTGTACTCCATTTTCACGTTGACTAGAACAAAATCTCAAAAACATTTGCCGGCAATAAAACTAACAATTACGAATAAAACATGAACATCTGCGCATCTAGGGACAGGCAATCGAAACTCTAGAACATTCTGCTTAATTTGGTGCTAAAATTGGGCCATTGAGTGAATTTCGAACACAATAATTAAAGAAAGAAGTGTATCAGTTCTTCATAAATCATCCTGTAAAATACGCACAGAACTTGTTTTGGCCTGGAGCGTTACAGATGCAGCTGGCTACGCATTGCTGAGAATAATACTAACATTTTTACTTTATTTACTATGTGCATAATAGGTAGAGAAGGTATTGAATTCCACCAATAAGTTTGATATGGAGATTTCACAGGAAATACGTGTTTTGAGCTCCCTGAATCGAGAAAGGCATGTTTAGAAAAATGATCCATGTGTGTGTGTGTGCATAACTCAAAAACGAAATGTCCGATAAATAGCAAAATAGGTAATTAGGTTCAGCGTCCATCAAGGATGTCCTGCGCCGTGGCGCTGTGGACTAGAGCGTGCAGCTCTGGTTCTCGGTCATGGAATACTTTCGGATTCGATCCCACACATGGGAGTGCAGTTTTTAAGTTCCGGATGTAGGACTGCTGCCTACTCAGCATCATGAGGAAAGTGAGGAGCTGCGATAGGCGGGATCCAGGCCACGGGGCCAACATTTTGGCTGGGGGATGCGTGATGCTGACCACATCATCTCCCCATATCGGTTGGATGATTACCCACCTCTGCCGTACGACTGCGTGAGACCGGCAGTCGGGTTGGCAGGTCTAGACCCTTAACCCTTAAGTGGTAACATCGGTCTCTCAGACCATGGCGCTCTATTTTTCTGTGATATTGCCTATGCTGATTATGTTGCAACTTTGAACGCCGAGCTATGTATCACATGAACGTTTGTGTTTGATGTGAAAACCTAGCTTTGCTACCCATTGTTACAAATTTATCAGGAAGGCTTCGTAGACCGGTGTTACTGTTAATTGGGTATATTTTACGTACCTCTAAGCTCCTATTTTTTTTTAAAAAAAAGGTTGTCGTTGTTTTCTAGTATATTACAAGTAATAAGTTCACACTCTTAGTACACAATCAACGTTTTTATTTCAGTTTGAATGAAAATATCGAAACAGAATCTGAATTTAAATGTGTCACGCCGAAGTCAGCTGATGATTCACACAAGCTTCATACATTTCTAATATGCGCTTCTTTTTTGTTACTTAATTGTAGTTTGTTGTTTGAAAACTGTTTTATTATATTAAAGCATGAAACATTTAATTATATATAAGAAGTAAATTCAATACTGTAGTGAAAATGTGCAAATAAAATCAAATAAAAGTTACAGACCGATGTTACCTATAATGTGACAAAATTTATGTTACCACTTGAGGATTAATGAGTTGTAGCATCACGGAATTATCTACCAAGGATGTGACACAAAGATTTTCAAGAAAACTTCCACCCCAAACCATCCCTTGCGTGGTAGTTTTTTTTAATTTTTTAATTGCCTAAAAAAATACCATACCATATCAGATATGTGAATGACAAATTAAATTTATTCCTGAATTTTCTGGGAATAGCCTGTGAAGCTCTCTTATTCGGATGAAATTTTTGCATAATTTTGTGTAACTAGTAAACCGTATGATGGATAAAACCTTGCTACACAAAAGGTGCAGATCTCTTCGTAACACACAATTTATTTCAAAAAACCTTTTTGTGCCATCAGCTATTTCCGACATATTCATTGTTATTGGTTTGAATTTTCAATACCTTTGTCGTTTTTGCTTCCTCTACTACATATAGTAAGTAGGGAAAGAGGGAAAGTAGTAGTGAGATTTTACCGCAAATATATGTTTTGAGGCCCTCAACACCAAAAAAGCATTTTTAGAAAAAGGTCCGTGTGTGTGTGAACAACATAACTCAAAATCTAAGTCGGTAATTACCAAACTTGGTATTTAAGTTCAGTATCTTCCAAATATGGGATACAAATATTTTTATGTAAATTCGCCACACAACCCCAACTACACTTTACATTCAAAATTTTTTACAATTTTTGATTTTCTAAAAAATGGCTCCAACGACTTTGATTAAAGTACCATATAATAAACTTAAATTTTGTATAATCTTGTATCATTGGTAAGCGTTAAGCGATTGACGAAAACGTACTACACAAAAAATGTAGATCTCCTTAAAACAAACAATTTACTTCGAATAACTTTTTGGGGTATAATCAATTTCGGAGATATCCGCTATTAATGTTTCTCGCTGTTGCATGGAAACAGTATAGAATCTTAAGGCAGCATATAGTGTCTAGATCTTAAATATTTTAATGTCGATGTTCCCTTTGTACCTATAGTGAAATGTGTAATATAACTACTTGCGCAAAGTTTTACCCGGATTAAAATGAAGTGGATGGAAAAATAAGCTTTCACAAGAATAGTTTGTATAGCGACTAATAAACGATGGAGGGTAGGAAAAGTCATGTTGTTCTACTGAATGTGTCAAACATCAGCATTTAGCAAAATAAGATTACCCTTCCGCGCACGTGTAAGTATGCGATAACACAGCAATTTTGCGTGTTATTAATGTTATAGGGATAAACGTGTAATCGCACATCCTATTGAAGTTTCGTTTTGATGATAGTCTCAAACACAAAACTAAACATCATTCTTATAATGAGTAATTCGTATTCTGAAACCGAAAATAAGGAAAGCTTTGAGAAATCAAATAGCTAAAAGACAGAAAGGCAAAGCTGTGTTTAATTATGATTAGATACAGGCAAAATATGAAATTTTAGATTTAAAATAATGCTTGCTATCATTATGGGAAGAAGTGCGTTTATATTTTGTAGTGTGTTGAGTTGAATGCATGTGATAATACACTTCATACTTGATAATATTTTGGTAATTTCTCACATTTTATGAAAATGTTTATATTTCCTTGTATTTTATAAGATTTACGATTTTTTTCTTTTAAAATAATTACCGCAAGGAATGAATCGTGCTTCCCAGATGTTTTATTCGGGCAGTTTTTTGTAAAACACTCTTTCCGGAAAACGTATAAGGAAACCGCCCCATTCTTTCCAACAAGTCGAGTACATGTCAGAAAATGTAGCATTTCCTCTATACGACTTTACTTCAATAGGTATCTTGAGGAGTTTTTATTTTCGCGAACCGGTATTAGTGTAATTATTATTAAGCAAGGACAAAGCAACCAGTAACTTCTCTTAAAACACAGAATACTCTTCTATAAAACCAGCAAAAACTATAACCTGCGTGTAATTTATTGCATTCCTTTTGATATGCCGTTATTAAATATGGACAAAAATCTAAAAACAAGCAGGCTTGTAAAATGTTTTGCCTTTAAAATATATAATTCGTAATATTAAGTTGTCTCTTAAAGTAAGTCTGAATTGGTTTTCTTTGGTTCGCCATGGCTAGCGTTGCGTATATTGCGAGAAGGTGTCAGTCGTCACAAAATGGAAGTTATAAAGTTTGAGTATAGAGTCCTTCTAAAGCACTACTGGAAAAAAGATTATAAAGCTGTTGCCGCGGTTCGAAAAATATGTGAAGTGGAAGGAGAAGTGTCGTTAGTGAACGTGTGGCACAATGATGGTTCCAACGTTCAACACTGGAGAAGAAAACACTAAAGATTTACCACGTTCTGGAAGACCTAAATTATGGAATACTAAGAATACCTACACGAAGAGTTTTGGAAGAAAATCCGCAAAAAGTACTCGTAGGCTGTCAGAAGAACTTGGTCCATCAAAAGATACCAACATCGCCAGATTAAGAAACTTAGAAAATCAAAAAGAAGTTCTAGACCTGTACCTCATGAATTGACATCTCAACAGGCTCAATGTAGAGTGGATATCTATCATCAGGTTATCGGTAGTCCCATGAATGATAGATTTATCAGGAGAATTGTCACATGTGATGAAAAATGGGTCTATTACTGCAACCCTGACGCCTCGATACATAGCTCAGTCCCCGTCAACGTGCCAAAGTCATCCTTAAAAGACTCAGTTTGGCCCCAAAGTAATGTTGTGTGTCTGGTGGAATTTTGAAGGAGTGATTCACTGGGAGTTTGTTCCAAACGGGCGTGCAGTCAATGCGGATTTGTATTCTCAACAACTGGAACGAGTTCATGAACTTTTGAGACGGAGACATCCAGCATTAGTAAACCAAAATAGAGTCTCTTGCAGCAGGACAATGCAACACCCAATATTGCACGAACAACCATGAAAAAAATTCAGGAATTGGAAGCAGTCGAACTATTGCCTCACCCAGCATACAGCCCTGATCTTGCGTCTTCAGATTGCCATCTGTTTTAATCCATGGCATAGTTTTTGCGTGGAAGAAATTTCGAAAACATTGAAGCTGTGTTAGTGGGTCTCGCCGAATTCTTCCCGTCAAAAACCAGAGACTGGTACCATTGCGGGATAATAAACTTCGCTGAAAGATGGCTAAAGGCCATAGAATTTAACGGTCTCTACTTTGAAGACTAATTTAATTTCTTGTAGAAAACGTTGGAAATAAAGTTTTGCTTAAAACCCGACATTATTTACGAGACACCACCAATGTTTAGGGTTTTCTTTAGTTTTGATAAATAATACATCCAGTTCCATCATGAGATTTTTACGAATGAATTTATATCTACTCAATACTAGTAGCTACTCAATAATTTAGACATTGAGATCATTATGTTAACTGTTAAATGTTTACAACTACGTATACAATAACTGTATAAATTTGCTCTGTCAGTCAAACAACTGCTGTAAGATTTTGGTGCTTTATGATGTCCGGGACAAGACAGTGAAATAGTTTCATACAAAAATAAATGTCTTCATTAGATTTGTGGGATAAATATGAAGGTTAGTATTGCAGTAGGTCAGCAGCCAGCTTAGCCACCCACTGAGAAACACAATTATCTCAAGGCAGGTTCCCGAAGGTGGGAAATTCCCACGGCTTTTGGGACTACTGATGCAAACACAGATATATCTACAGAAGTGCATGCGGGTAAACAATCTCAGGTTTGGGGTCAGTCTTACAAAGAACCCCGTAATTCTCTTCCGGAGGCTTAACGGGACCACTAGTAAATATATGGACCCACTCTTTTTAAACTACTCTCGCTTTTTACGCAGAAAACAGGCGAAAGACAGCAGCCAATAACCATCAGCTAAGAAACTTGTATGCATGGCGTTATTCTTTGTAATGTTATCAGAATATTTCAAATCAGTTCCTTGGCGAAAGTGGTTCACTGTCTTTTGTTCGGGAAGGTTTAGCTTAAACTTCCTAGTTTGGGTTAGATTGTACCGGAACTTGACGGTTACTGGGCAAATACAACTTACTGAGGTGCAGGAGAGCTAAAATTATTTGCCTTCTTATTTATTCTGTGGAATGTGCTACTGCTTCTTCTTCTTCTTTTCCACCAAGCATTAAACCTTTCCAAGGTTTGTTGCGTGCTCCAAATGTTTAATTTATTGGTTTATCCATCGTTTTCCTGGGTCTTTCGACATTTCGTTTTCCTTTACGTAGTAGTAGAGTATTTTCCTTGGATAGCGTTCCTCATACATTCTCTCTACGTGTCCTAGCCACTTTTGTCTGTTCTGCTCTATTTCTTCATTTAGGTTAAAGATCCTTAATTGTTTTCTTATGTCATCATTCTTTATTATACCTCTTCTACTGACTCCTAATACTGCTCTTAGAAATCTCATTTCCGCGGTCTGTAATTTGCTTTTATCTCTATTTGTCATTGTCCAAGTTTTTTTACTATATAGAGCAACTGGAACTGCCATGGGTTTATAGAACTTTATTATTTAGAGTTCGTTTAATTGTTCCACATATTTTTGAAAAGTTTTCTATTTTAGTTTCAATATATGCTTCTTTAATGTATGATACTGAATATCACAAAAATATAAATGTGTTTACTTGTTCAATTATATTGTTATCCAATACCTGTTTACATTGAAAAGCTTAAAATAAATATCGGATGTCCACACAACTTTCTCTACCTATTACATATTCGCGTATACCCCATATATTATTCTTATAAAAACTTGATCTTTCTGTCTATATTACGTATTCACGATAAAGGTTTGCCTTGAAATAAATTGAAATTAGTCAACAGGGTTTTAATTGTGCACCATTGATAGGAACAATATCCAAATTTTTTTTTCATATTTTGGTATTAACTAAGGCAGTATTTTTAACACTTAAATAATTTCAGTCTAATTATATAATATATAAATTCAATAACAGCCCGCCTTAAAGCAATATGTGCATGTAACGATATATAAAAAGTGTATATTACAGTCATTATATATGTTTATATTATTGTATACTATTGTATACATGTTCAATAATGTTATATGTATTACGTAATTTAATAATGTAGGAGCTGTGAGAGTAATAGGTTAAAAGTTGCTAACAATGAGGTAACAATGAGGTAGCCCTGAGGCAATAATGAATTTGAAAGTTTAACAATACTATTTCTGATTCTTGGAAGCAATAATGTAATTTTAGCGACAGTTTATAAAATAGCCAATCAACAACCAGAAAAAGGTTTAATTAAATGAAGGTATTATATTGGAGTAGGATTAGCCAAACAGAAACTGAAAAGGAGAAAATTTTACAAATTTAGAGTTCAGTTGCTTGCAGACAGCGTTACTAACTAGACGCAAAAAGTGTTCTCAAGAAAAAAAATACGTATTCGTGTGAGACGAAAAATAAGTTTACGTGTTAAAGAAAGTGTAATTAATTAATTAAAAGAATCTCACAGCTCTCTATATCAGTGAAGTGTTATTTAAATCGTGTCGAGCATTAATAAAAGGAGTGAAGTAAAATTATAATCTGTGTAAGCCTACATTCTTGTCACACCATAACCCTACAAAGACATCCATGTCTCTAACAATAATACTGACGCAGCCGAGGCAAACATAAATATTTAATACTTAAGGAAACAGTCAGTTTACAAAGTTTATATTTTCAAATTTGGGACGAAGGCTACCGGGTGCCATACGTATGGTTGCAACTAATTCAAGTTCGGCTCCCCAACAGTTGAACTATAATACAACTCCTTCAATATAACAAAATACCTTCTTCAAATCAACGCCCAAAGCATAGTGCTAATAAATAATGTAACAAACCAACTTGTTCAAATTGACGCCCAAAGCGTGGTGCAAATAACGTAAAGAAAACTATCGTACTTCATAACGAACTTATGCGAGGGGTAAGAAAGAGAGAAATAAAAAAGAAAGGAACTGCACAGTACCATCGTTTAACACACTTGAGGAAATGTACATATACGACATGGAATATTTCGAAAATGGCTAACACAAGGGGAACATGTGTATTTTAATGAGATCTACATGTTTTCTATACCAATTTGCTACCAGTGGCGGCTGCTGTATAAGGGCACAAGGGACATGAACATCCTAACTTATGGCACTTTCAGATTTACTGGTTACTTTTTCTTTAAATGCTACTAGACGTAACGTTATGGGGTACTTTAAAATTTACTGCGTTTAAATGTACCACACTATTCCTCTAAACTCTATGAAATGTGGCAACAGGGCCGTAGCCCACCTTGACTTGTGCACGCTTTAACGAACCTTTGCTTTGCTTCCTACTTCTCCCTCGCTGTGTTTCCACAGTATCAACAGTAGTAGCACTAATGCTGATAGTCTTAGGACAGTTTAATTGAGGCTAACGGATACTTCTTTCCATGATAATTATTTCGAGACCAAAGGTCGAGATAATCATCTTAAGAAAAAATACTTGCGTTTGAAACCGAAATTAAATTGTCATGTAAAATTAGTAGTACTAGTGCTACTCGGTTAGACATCACACGAAAAAACTTGTTATGTACTTACCTAGTTTAGCGTCAACCATGTTTGTTAGTCACTGCGTATAGATTATAACGCATGTTTGTCAAAAGGAAACACGTGCGACCCAGTCCTGTAGAATGGAAGCAATCCCTTTGTCGCTAACTGAGCCGTCAATTTTGTAATTTCTCTTCGTACAGAATTCTGAAAATTGGTTCCACACCATACTTTTGTTCTTCTTTGTGTTTTCTGGCGTTAAATTATCTACAGCTGCTTTTATATTACCGATATTTTGACTTCCGAAGCGAGACATTTTCAGTTGCTATTATTGTAGTCACAGGCTACGTGATCTCGCTCACTGCATTCATACAAATTAAAAACATGAAATAATCAGTGTAGTAATCGAAGGTGAATTACTATCAGTGTAGTCCGGCTTTGATTGGTCAACTGACTAGCATACTCTACCTGTCATTGGCTAATGGCATATTGAGTGCGATTATCACTACAATTTTACGTAAATGTTACCAGATGGTAGTATTACGGAAATAGGCAACATGCACGAGAGCGGTAACTTCTTCCAGTTATTCCAGACCATCCATACTCTCAACTACAGTAATTTAATTTCCACATTACTTCGTTCTTGTCCTAAAATGCTGTACTTAATTATGTACCCAACAAACATCCACAAAACAACGCTTTCTTTCGTCAGATAACTTGTGCATTAATAATATTTGTTACAATTATTGTTGATATTGGAAGCCGCTGCTCTTATATCAATTTGTTCAGAATCATAACTATTATGCAGTAGATGCTATTTTACATTTTCATGGCTATCTGACTAAAATGTTAAAACTCAAAATATATATATATATATATATATATATATATTCACAAGCCGTTACTGTTTGTTACTATCTCTTATGGTTTTCCTGTTGTACAAAATTATAGAAAGCTCAATCAGAATAAAATGAATTCAACTGGGTATTTACAGAAAATTGTAGATATACATGCGTATTATCTGCTTTACTAATATCTCATATGTCAATAAAACGGTTGATTAATTTTTGAATAATTAAAGTAAAAAACCTAATGTCTTGCACTCACACGACTTTCTCTACTCCTTTACAAGCTATTATTACAAACGCTTATTCTCCATCTACTTCATGTTAATCAAGATAAACGTTTGCAGAAACTATGTTATTGCTAACTTTCTTGTAAGTGCAAGGGGAATATGGTAGGTTTAAGCGATAGTCAAATCTTTAAGAGCTGGTTGCTATGTGAAGCATTCCATTCTCTTTGCATGTCCAGGGCATTAAAAAAAAGGAATAGCGAATTTCCTTTTGAGAAAATGTATAAGTGTTGAAAAATTCAAACAATTAAGATAACAAGGAATATCTCGGAAATGGTTCACTGAACCAAAAACGAATTACGTTCATGACATAAATTGTATGTTTTAACGAGATCTGCATTTTTTGTGTAGTAACATTTCGTCTATCTCTTACGGTTTACCAGTTATGCGAAAGTTATTCAGAATGAAGAGGACTTTTGGGACATTCCCAGAAAATTCAAGATATACATTTCATTTCCATGAAAATATCTTAAACGTATGATATTTTAATAAAAACCTAGAGCCATTTTTGAAAAAAAAACAGAATTTTCCAAAAATGTTCTATGTAATGAGTAGTCTGGGGTGGGGGAATATTTTGAAAATCTTCCTATCATCCTTGGTAGATACTAAACTCAAATACCAAGTTTGGTATCAATCCGACTTTTCTGCTGTTCACAGACAGGCATACGGACTTGTTTCCAAAACGCTTTATTTGGATTCAGGGCACTTCAAAACATGTATTTACAGTTAAATGTTGGTACCAATTTTTGAGTGGAATGCAATACTTCCCCCACTTACTATACGTAGCAGAGAAAGTAAAAAAATGTGCCTATAAAGTGTGAATTGAGATCGAAAATTTTGTTTGAGTTATGCTAAACACACATGCGAGCGCGTGCAGGTCTTTTCTAAAATGCCTTTTTATGCTCAGGCCAAGAATGTTATTTATAAAATAAATTTCGCTGGATGTTTTCCAAGTAAACACTTAATTTTTATAGAAACATATCTTATAAAATCTTCACCTTACATGGCTGGCAGATACCTGGCGTAGTAGCAAGTTAGCAACTATAAAACTTTTCATTTTTTCATATTTTATGTACACAGGGACTAATATATATATATATATATATATATATATATATATATATATGGGGCACATAATAAAGTACAAAAATATTCTCCTAGATTTGATCCTTTTGGATTCAAGAAGCCTCGAAATGCATCTGTTAATGGTGAAACCGCAATTTCGAAATTTCGAATCGTGAATGTAACAGCGGAGTAATATGTAATTTTTAATGGTTCTTTCAACTGCCTGATAAATAATAAAATACACCTATCTTGATCTCACAACTTACTGTGTTACTTCTGTATAATACAGTAGCGTGCAATTTTGATTCGCATTTTCTTCTCTCCTATACATAAAAAATCGATTTTCAGCCAGATAGAAAAGTCTATCCTCTCAATGTAGTCGCAACATACAACTGAAAGGTTTTTCACACTCGCTGAAATACTTTGAAAGAAACACTTTAATCCAAAATAACAATAAACAAATTAAAGATAAAGGTAAAAGACGATAATCACATTGGTCGAAGTTGGGAGGGTGCAGCATTTTGCAGTACCTAGTGGTCACTGTCACTCTCCTCCGAGAATTCGTCTCCTCCTCTGTTGATGTGAGAATTTTTTCCCACCTCACCAGTAACCTGTGATTCTGCAGTGTTCACGCTTTTTCCTGAGATACCCTACGCTTATGCATTCTCTATTATGTCTGCCGATACCATGACACGCTTGGAGAAATGCTCTGTATTATATTCAGCTACTAGTGACTGCCTTGGTAAAAAAAGTAGAGATTTATGGATGATAGGGAAAATGTGGAAATTAATACAGTACGCTCCTCATAAAATATTTAGTGACACCTAATTGTATAAATCAAATCCTCTCCCCCCCAAAAGCCATTTAATGTTACCAAATTCTTTTCGGAGGAAGCAACAATAATGTGATTATAAGTTTAGAAATTAGAATTAGGGAGAATACCACATCTGGAAGCAAATTACTGTGACCACGGCGCGAAGTTACCTACGGGCTAGCGTTGCGAGCGCATCCCGGCTCGCCTACCTTGCCGACTGGGTGCGGCTAACGACCAGCCCTTCAGAACAATATTCGCACAACAAGCTCCTTATATGCCACTTCCCCGCAATTTGGGTAATTACCGCGGCAGAAGATTCCGCTCAGCGGGTTCTAGTAACTTCCCCTTCCAGAACATTCCGCTTTGTATCCGGAACGTATATAAGGGGGCTGCTCTGCTCAATGAGTAGAGTTCAGTTAGTCAAGAAGCTACGAACTTGAAAATGGACAGTGTCGAGTGCAGTTGAGCTTTGAGTTGTGATTCGATTTTACGGATCAGTTGTGTTCTGTTCTGAGTGTGTGTCAACAATATCTAAAGTGTAACTTCGTGCTACACTGAGCACCTAAGTGGTAAATAAAGAGTGTTTAGGAGTAACTGGTGTTCTCATTTGTTACATTATTAATGTTTATTTGTCTTAGGTTTTACTTTTAACGCTATCCTTTACCAATAAAAGGATACATAATCAGAACTTCCCCTTTTAAGTGTATTATTTATATGTTTTGCTCATATAGTCTTTTCTGTTTGTTCACAGTTCCTAGCGCTGCTTATATGTTGTCTGGCGATATGTGAAGTGCTATCGGCCACGACAGGACAATCTCCTCCATCACAAAGGCGTCCAAATGAATTCCTGCAACCGCCGCCGCCGCCACCGCCGCCTCCTTCTTCCAGAAGACAGCCACCAAACGCAAGGCCGCGCAATTTCAGGGTTAGTCCTGCATCTTCTGGAGCAACTCCACGTAGTCCATCAACAAGCACTAGCAACCACATCCCTTTATCTGGGCCTAATGCAGGAGGTAGTAAACAGATTTCCTCAGGTAAGTGCTAATGTAACGGTGTAATGCGTTTTATGATAAGGGTTTAAATATAGGAACTGTTCATTCCATACTGATATTAAATACGCCTCTAAATGCAATAATTTTTTATTTTTTTTTAACCTATGGCTTAACTTCTTACAAGTCTAACATTTAGAATTTGCTATATTGTCATACTATACAGTGGACCTGAATCCAGAGTATAACGAGATCCTAGTAGGACTTGCTAGTGAGATATGTTCTTAGTGTTTCGCTTGCACAACATTTTTTAAAGTAATGTACACTGTAAATTAATGATCTGAAGAGGACGTGTAAAATGTGCAAGATTAACAGATGTCTCTGTAACTTCCTTGCTACGAGGCCTAGTGACCTGGACGGCTTAAATATCAGAATAAGAAAAGAATGTAGAGAAAAATCACTAGTAACAACTGGAGATACCGAAAAGATATTTGTATTTCGCTTTACCCGTTGCCAAATATGACACCTTTGGATCTTTAATTGGGTTAAATCACCTAATTAAGTTAACTTAATATTTATCCTGACTGTATAAAAACTACCAAAACTTTTAAGATTTTTACTTTTAACACTTTTTACGTTTTTTTTTTTGTTTGGGGAAACTTCAAGCTAAATTATATCACTGAAATTGTTCATAATATACTACTTTAAAGATTTCTTTCAGAATATGCGAAATATACACGCTAAAATTCATAATTTTCTTCAGTGGGTTTATAACTCCTGCAACAATTACTCAAAGTTTGTAGTTTTTAAAAAATGAAATATTTTAAGCATCTTAAGCATTTACTAAGAAATAAAACACCATTCTAGCTGTAACTGGTTTTAAAATGCAGCACAAATAATGTACTCTTAAAATTTATGATCGCTTCAAGCAAACTACTGATAGAATTGGTTTAAGAGAACAAGACTTCAAAAGTAGATTGTAATTTATAGCTCATAACGAAAACACTTGCATTTGCCAATTGATACTACACACATATTATAATCACTAATAACGTTTAAGTCATTTTCTATCTCACCTGTTTTGAAGAACCACACCCCCAATTGAATTTCTTCAGAAATCATGAAGAAAAAATTACATCTTGACCTGCAATCAGTCAACTCATGAACAAGTTACAGGCAGTTTTAAAAATATACACCTGGATGAATCTCTACTAAATGCAAACTTAACTGTTTACGTTTCTTATCTATGTCACATATTCAGGACTAAGAATGCCCAAGTTCTTAATTATTTTACCTCGGATGCATTTTAAATGTTAACCAGTGATGATAGAATCTGATGATGATGTTGATGATGGTTGAAGGTTTAAATCAGGAAGGTAATCAGCTATTGGAGTAAGCAAACCATATTATATGTTTTAAATTCATCGTCTGATGTTCGAGCGGTTTATAAATCAATACAGCAAATGAGTGAGAGATTAACAAATGCTTCTACCAATGCTGTTGCAAGAGTTAGTAATACACAGCATACTGTATATAGTAACTCTCAATTTAGTATTAAATGCAACCACTGCTTAGACATAGTTATACGAGAATAATACAAATAGAATGAGCGATTCAAAAGCGCTGGCTGAAATATTATTTTATACTTCGGAGAAACAAGTATTAATGCCACTGATATTTGTTGCAGGTAGCACAACTCGCCTTAACAAGGTAGCTCCTGGAGGATCTCAGCGCATCCCTGCAGGCAGCTTTGTAAATTCCGGTCGCATTCAACACCAGAAACCCAGAGAATCCCTTCAGAAACCTAACAACAGTAATAGTGGTAACTCAAGCAACATTATTGTCGGCCAAGTACATCGTCCATCGTCTGGCAGTGCTCAAGAGAAACAACGTGTCGCTAGGTGGTTTCTATCACGTCCAGTTGTTGACTCAGAGGCTCAGCCATCAAGGGCCCACAAAGCGATTTTGAGACCACCCCCTGGGCCAGCGAACTACAACCAAGTGTCCTTAAAGCCACCACCGCCAGTTCACCCAAAACAGAGTTCTAGTTCAACACATATTCACCCTCAGTTTCACCCTCCACCTCCACCACAATCATCTCACGGTCAGCACCACAAATTAAAGGATTGCAATCCCTGTAATAAAATACCTTGGATACCAATACCTCGAGGAATTACACACGGTGATACAGCGTCTGGTCACTCCCAAGGAGTGTCCAATGCCTACTTACCTCCTGCGCCACCGCTGAGTAGCCAGTATGAGCTACCATCTGTTGGATCTCTGCCTCTGCAGTCACCATCTGCTGCTGAACATTATGGTCCACCTGTATCTTCCTTCTCAGCAACTTTCGCCTCAACTCAAGATCTATACAGTCCTCCTCCGTCACCAATAAAGTTACTTGATGACCAGTTTAGGCCACCCCCACCAGTGCAGATACTAAGTTCACAGTATGGGGCCCCATTGCCAGAATTAGGTCCTTCTCATCATTCAGCACCAAGTGATGAATATGGACCTCCTCCACCACCTTCGTCTTTTGGCCACTCAATAAAAGAAGACAGTTCTCCTCAGTTAGCACCCAGCTACTTACCTGCGGCTCCTGTGTACGAATCTGTACAGTTTGATGATATTCCATCCAGCGGAAGAGGTCACAATGGTGAATCTACCTCATATATCAAGCAAAACTTTGGCCCAGAACACCCATCCATCTCTGTTGAACAGACTCACCCTATTCAAGAGTCACATCCTTTGGAATCTCTACCGGATCAGCAACAAAGTCACAGTCATGCTCAAACAGTAGAACATCCTGTATCATATGCATCTCAGCAGTCAGGAGGTTCTGATATTAGTCATTCAAATGGCAATGATGGAGGTGAAAGCACTGTTGATATTGTCAAATCGATTCCTATAATTGAAGATTCATATTCAGTGGCATCGCAGCATCCGGAACCTACAGCAATATACACTGTGAAGCCTCCAGAACAGGTTGGGTCTGAGACATCACATTCAAACAAAGAGCATAATTCCTTTACCAGCAGCAACGGCATTGGTTTTGAGCAGAACCGGTATGAGTACAATCAGCAGCAGGAGCATCAAGAACATAAATATAATCCACAACAGCAGCAGCAATATCAAGAACAGCAGCAATATAATCAACAACAGCAAAATCACCAGCAAACACAACAGCAACAGTATCACCCACAACAGCAGCAGCAATATAATCAGCACCAGTACAATCAGCAACAGCAACACAACTTCATAAATCATTATACTCAGCCGCAGGACCATATCAGGAATGGAAATCAACAGAGTAGCCTGGAAATAATTCCTAGCATTCCTGTCATTGATTACCTGTCATCCATTGAATATCCACTTCAGATTATACAGTCACCATTCATCGATGTGACAGAACCCCCAGTTCAACCAGTAGTTCGTGGTACTAAGGAAGGAACAATTACAGGATTCGATAATCATGCCATCTCCACCTCATATTCCACATCATCTGGATCCTGGTCTTCTGTTAATGGGTTCAATGGAAATGGCAGCAAGATTGCAGATAGCGGGGATGGTGAGATAATTGTCGGAAAACCCACCCTCAAGGCGTCGACACTAAACGTATCTTTCTCAGAAGCTCGAGATCAGAAAATATCAGCCACAAATCTTAAGAATCATAATCTAGAAGCTAGACCAGTTGTAGTTGACTATCCAACTAATGTAGGCCTTCATGAAGGTCCCAGTTCATCGCTAGAAGACAATAAAGAAATATCATCTCAAGTAAACCTAGATATTACCAGTAGTAATAACATAAAACATGAATTTACTTCATCTTCAGTAAACGATGCCTTCAATATCCAGCCATCGATTCAAACGAGTGCCGAAGAAGGGAATTCCTTAATACATCAAATTAATAGCGTCTTCGAATCGCACAAAACTTCGGCTGAAACCTTGCCACCTTTCTCACAGAGCTCTAATTACGTTGTCTTCCAGAATTTTCCTCAACCCCCAATTGGTTACTTGCCCCCAGATGTACTACAACAAAAGCTTCCACCCCCAACACCATTTCAGAGCACTATTAAGCACACTCCCCATGTCATCACTACTCCACGTACTCCAACATCAACATTTGGACATTCCCTTAAACTTGAGGCTCCAATATCGTTCCTAAATCCACCACCGAGAAATAGGCACGAAGCTTATACAACTGTATCTAATACACCAGCCCCACCAAGCAATACATTTTGGACACCACCGCCCGGTAAGTTCCTTTCTACACCATTCTCATCGAGTGCGGAAACCACATCCTTAGCTTGGGGTACTTCAACAACACCTGCGCCGTTCAAAATCTCCAATCCAAATATTATAAATGCTTTTGCAGAAGCAGCAGGTCTGCTCCCTCCTCCACCTGCACCACCAAACCAAGCTCCTAACAAAAAACCTAAACAAATACAAATTATTGTTCCATACACCTCCAGCAAAGATTTAATGCAATTCCAAAGTTTTCCAGAAAATAAAAATCCAGTCACAGATTCAACAGGTTGGCAACCAATGCTGACCACCCCTATTGAAAATAGCCCAGTTGAACAACAGGGACGAAAAGCTCCTCCATCGAAAGAATATCATGAAAATCAAGAATCAAGAACTGTCACTTCCAAGACACCCGTTTCAGACGCTACATATAATGAATTACAACATATTTTCGCAAAGAATATTCGCGATCTTTTGAGGGGAGAACAAGACAGTAACGGAAATGTCAGAACTACACCTAATACCCTGAGACTTCAAGATTTACAGAAGAACATCGATGAATGGACAGCGCTTGAATATTCCAAAAGGAGGAATAGTGGAAAACAAAACAAGATAAAAAATAATACATTCGTCGAAGCTCAGAAAGCAACAACGTCTTCTGCTACTACATTCCATCATATCCTCTTGCCATCCAAGCAAATTCCTGAAGAATACTTTACCACCACGCCTTCTCTGTTTGATGATATTCAAACTACAGAAAACAGTATAGCTACGGCTTTTCCCAGGCTAAGGAAATACGAAAATTACTCCACTACTTCATCACCAACATCAACGACACGACTCAGCAATTTATTTTATGATCATGAAGCATCAGGCAGTCAAAGACATTCAATAAGAACTGCCGTGAAGTCAGACGAATCAAAAAGTGACAGGACAAGCGAGGATGGTGGAGCAGCAACGTTTTTGATTGATACTCCACCGAATCACCAAAGGAAAGTGGAGAACCACAAATGGAGGATAATAGAATCAAACTACATTCTCCCGGAGGCCGTTGCATCACACTCAGCCTCAAACAATTTGCCGTCCACATCGACAACATCCTCAACAACGACGACGCTTCCTCCAACCACTACACTTCCGTGGGAAGAAGCAGCAGAAGTGCATTCAACAACAGAGCGGACAACTTGGGAAAAGTTGACGTTGTCAATATCGCCGTTTACAAATGAGAAAGTTTACGTAGTCACTCCAGTAACAACTGAAAGAACAACTACTTCCACCACTCCTTGGACTACTACGACCACAGCAGCGCAATGGCGAGGCAATATCCGCCACTCGACATCCATTAATGATATCTTTCCTTTCAGAAACGGACCTCCGAAAGCTGAAAGGCTTATTGCAACAACGCCCGTTGACAAGGATGATGATTCCAGTACAAAAGCTGATTCTGCAGTAACTTTCAGGTCTCCCAGATTCAATATCAGACCAACACCAGGCGCTCCATTGCAACGATCATTCACAGTTTCTTCAGACAGTGCTGTGGAGAGGACAAGCAGGCATGCTGGTGAACGATCACTCAAATTGGAATCTGCTGTGTTTAACGAGATTAGGGTGTCAGGTGGGTATATGCAACATAAGTTTTCTAAAGAAGTATTTGGGTGAAATATATGTTTGGTTCTTAAATAGCCGAAATTATTTTTTATACACTGAGCATGAAATCCTTGATCTATGTAACATTAGGCGTTGGTGTTATCTTAACAAATTTTTCTTGAAAAATTAATCTAAATATTTAAAAAAAACTACTGTTCCACATGTTGTTTCCAATATTAAATATTAATGGTACAAGCTGAAGGACAGTACAACACAGAGAAAAAAAACGTGTATATCATTCTATAGCATTGTGTTTATTTTAAATTTGTTCCATTAAAATTTCAACAAAAAAAAAGAATTTCGTTTTTACAAAAATTATCTAAAACCATTAACATTTACAAATTCAAGATGTTTTAAAAATTGTACACATGACTATAATCGGAAATTTCTACAATGAAAATAAAGATTTTAAAGATCTCTACGTTAGTCTTTTATTTTGCTCTAAAGTGTTAACTTACTTTCATTGCACTGTTCATACATGCCAGGCATTTTATGTTGGTAGAATCATTCAAGAGTAACTTGAATTTCAGTCATATATGCAATCTTCGCAGTAAACTTCTCAAAATTGGCTTGGAGCACATAAGTGTCAACTTTCGACGAAATTATCGCAAATGGTCTTGAACTCTTTGAAAAGTAAACAAAAATGTATACTTGAAAAAGCCTTAGCCAAAATGCCAAAGCAGATATCACTCGTGCATCTCCCGCTACTTGCTCGTAAAATTTGTCACTGAAACAACATAGTAGCACGTGCTGAAAATCTTAAGACTGCTTATGAGTTATGAATAGATGAATCATTTGGGCTGAGAAGTAGCGGTTGGTTGGAATGTTTTGGTCCAGTTGTTTGGTTCAAAACTAAGTTGAAGTTTTAGTGGTAATGTCAACCTAAGTTACTTTTGGTGTCCAAGATTGCGGTATGATCCTGGCCTAGAGTGGTGGCGTTAGGTGTAATTAAGTACATCTACAGAAGAAACTGTAGGACATTGTAGACGATGATTCCTAGATTCATTAAATAAACTTAACTGTAAAGGTTAGTTTAATAATTACAATCCAGGGCCATTTTATACTACATTTTTATTTCGAGTCCTCTCTCTTGCCCTCTCTCTTCAGTATTTTTCATTCGATCATTAGAGCAATAAGTTAAATAAAGATTTTTCTCTGGCTCTATGTACAGATCTTGTGGTGCTATAGACAGCGTCATAATTATAATAAGAATACTTCTTACAAACTTAAAAAAGTACCATTATTGAAGAAAACGCTTTGATTTTATTGAAAAGTCATGGTTCGTATGTTAAAATGTTTCTGTATTTTTCTAGAACTTAAAAACAAGACCACACCAGGGACGACAACTACAAGGAGGCCATTTGTGGATGTTTTCCTAGAATTAACAGACTTGCCAACATACACACCTCCCAATGGAACGAAAGTCGAAACCCTTACTGGACATTCAAGGGTACGATGAAATAATTTTACTTTGCCTATATGAACGTTATGATGCTTATGATGATTCCGTACTTCATTTATATATGTTACTTTTCTGTACTCTCTCAATGTCCTTTCAGCAACATCTCCAAGCTTTTTCTCATGTTTGATCAGCTTGATTTTCCTTGTATCCATTTCTGATATTTCTGCTTTGGTAGTCTACCTTTATACTTCCTTTAAATGTAATCATAACAACAGTTAGTTTGTATATATATGTATATATGTATTAAAGATAGAACTCCTTTGTTATTTGGGGTTAAAGGCGATGTGATAAACTGCAAAACAGACCACCCACAAGGAGGTAAGCAGGGTTAATATTCATAATATTGTTTTTGATTGACGACACTATAATACGCTGATTACATGTGACGTAACTGAACTGTTATGGCATCCATAATGCTTCAGCGACTCATTATGGTCTTATTCGGCGACGCGCGCAGCTCCCCTATCGCCCATGCCTTTTAACACCCTCAAAGCAGCAGTCAACTAGGATCCAGTTCTCAGTTAAAGAATGAAATATGTGTTTATCAAACAAAATAAATTCTCTTTATTGTAATTTTAATATTATAATATAATGAGTTCATTTCCTGTGGTCCAATATGTGTTCCTTTCACATTACCTGCAAAAATTAATAAATACGGCATGGACACAACAGTACTGACATCTGTTGCACTACTAGTAAACAGCTCAAGGTCCTGCCATCCGATCAGCATTTAATTGCACTTAATTTTTGTAAAAACTCATATTCAACTTGACTAAATCAAACTGAGTTTTATTTATAGATGCTCTTTAACTGCTATGGTTCTTAGCCTCCCATTCTACATATATTGAGCATTAAATACTGGAAATTTTGCTCAGATGCCTCTTTATCAGGCTTGAGACAACTTAGCAATAATGTTATTTAAGACGTTTGTATGAAAAATTATGAAACTTGCTACCCCTTGTTTCTTTAACATAATTGCATCTTAGTTGCTACTATTATACTCTTGTTACATAATACAGTATTAGTTTTTCACTTATTTCTTATGAAATTTAGTCATTTATAGGTGCTCTTTAAATATGAAATTGAACTGAAATAAAATATTTTGTAACATTTATAATATCTGAAATATTTGCTGTAATTTGTTTAAAGTTTCCCAAACTTTTATAGTAGACCTTAAGACATTAAGTGATCAATCTTAGGTTTCCCATATGGGCATGCAAAGTTGTTCAAAATCATGACTAGTATTGTGTTAACCTACTGACTCTTGTTTCAGCCTTATAAAATAACTAAATTACTTTCACTTTCATATAAGAATACAATATATGCAGGCACACATGCAGCATAAGGTAATATAATGCTTACAAACTGAATTTCCATACAAAAGCCACATCATCTAAATAACTGAAACAAATATAAGTGACAAAAATAAAAGAACTTTAATTAAATTTTGAAATATAGAGATTTTCCTAAATTACAAAATATGTTCCTTTTTCCCTAATTCATTTGTTACTCCATAATGTAAACATGTGGTGCCTATATAACATATGTGTAAAACAAATTTTAATTATAAACAATTTCAGCATTATTAGCATAAAAGGACAAAGTATTAATATAGTAGTTTATTCTAAATCTATATGAAATGCCTACAGACTAACAAGTGAAAAGTTGTATAAAGCTTGGAAACATTTATTTAAGCTGAGTATAAACGCTTTTTAAACAAGAGCCAATTTTTCACTACTTAGAAGAATCCAAGGTGTTGTGTGTGTGTGTGTGTGTGTGTGTGTGTGAGAGAGAGAGAGAGAGAGAGAGAGAGAGAGAGAGAGAGCGAATTAATCCTGCAGTTAGGCTTTTATAATAGTATGATCAGATAATTGCAATAGTAAATTTTGGGAAAACAAACTCATGTGTGGCACTCGCATGATTTTCTCTTCACATTCTCATTTATTTTCACAGAAGATTATTCCCATAAAGCTTTTTACTTTCTCTCCTACGTATAATAAGTAGGGAAAGTATTGCATTCCACCCAAAAACTCAGTATTTATATTTCACCAGAAATACATACTTTCAGGCTCCCAAAATAAAAAAAAAGACTTTTAAAAAAAGGTTCATGTGTGTGTGTATCTGTAAACAGCATAACTCACACTTGGTATTTAGGTTCAGTATCTTTCAAAGATGTGATTTTTAAGAAAATCCCCTCATCCCAGACTACCCTTAGATGAAAAAAATGTTAGAAAATTTTGATTTTCTCAAAAATGGCTTTAACGATTTTGATTAAAATATCTTATGTTTAAGAAATTTTTATGTCAAATGAAATGTATATCACGAAGTTTCCTGGAATGTTCCTAAAAGTCCTCTTTATTTTGAATGACGTAACTGGAAAACTGTAAGAGATAGACAAAATTTTACTACATAAAAATGTAAATCTCTTTAAAACACATAATTTATGTCATATACATTTTTTTGGGAGTGAACCATTTCCAAGATATTCCTTGTTATTTGTCTCAATTTTCCAATACTTTAGAACTTTTTCTAAAATGGGAATTCATTATTAGTTTTTTATGTTCTGCACAAGCAAAGAGAATGGAATGCTCCACATAGTAACCAGCTCTTAAATAATTTGAATATCATTAAAGCCAACCTTATTCCCCTTGCACCTACAAGAAAATTGGCAATAAGATAGTTTCTGCAAATTTTTCTCGATTAACATGAAGGACACAGAGAATAAGCATTTGTAAAAATAGTTTGCACAAGTGTAGAAAATGTCATGTGAGTGTAAAACATCAGATTTTTTTTCCATTTCCTTCCCATTTATTAGGATAAATATTGCCAAAAACTTATTTTGGTTAAGTAATAACATAGAAAGAAGCATTCTTTTAGGTGAGACAACATCTAAATGTTTAAGAAAACAAGTCAATATAATATACTAATCAGGATTTTGAATGAGCTCAAGAGAAATAGAACAGCAAGCATGTAACATTTTAAAGTATGCTGGTTAAAAATATTGGAAAGCTTTTACTCGTACTAACAACAATAAATATTTCAGAAATGATTACAGACATATATAGGGTTGCCAACTTTCAGAAATGAAAATAAGGGATAGGTTGGTAAGTGTCTAACACATGTCGTGCAAAGACATCTTTTTTACCAAAGGTAAAAAATTGGTGGTGATTTATTACTATAAATAAATTGCATTATATTTTGCCATCTTAACATCATTACATTACTATTTGTACTTATCAACAGAATATGTTTTTTTTTCTCGTCACTTCATCTGTGTTTACAAAAAAAGTAAAAACTCTTTAAATGGATAAACAAACTGTGCTTTTATGAGATTTGCACTGCTTTACAACATGTCACAATCCACTTATTGTTCATTATAGAAAACATTCTTTAATTTTCTGCATTTGATTCTGATACTTTTGAGTACAAATCCAAATTAACTTAAATAAATTATTTATACACACATTTCTTTTTTTCAATACAGCAATTTCATTTGTTATTATTTCCTATCACTGGGAATCCATGAATAGGTATGTCTCCTCACACTTATGTGATAAATACATAAATTGTTTAGTTTTCTTCAGTATTCATGTATAATTAATGACTACTATTGCACTGAAACAGAATGAACATGTGACGTATGTGCTACTTTCATACCTATGTATACCAAAAAGAAAACAGAAGAACAGAAAGGAAGTCTTAGAAAGGCAGCAAGCTTAAATCACCTCAGAACAGGGAGCATAATGACAATTAGCACTATCAACAGAGAATAATAATAACAAAAATCTGATGTGTTACACTCACATGACTTTCTCTACTCTTGTACAATCTATTTTTACAAACGCATTTTCTCCATATGCTTCATCTTAATCGAGATATCGAGATGTCAATCTTATTGGTAATTTTCTTGTAGATGCAAGGGGAACATGGTAGCTTTTAAGCGATGGTCAAATATTTTAACGATGGTTGCTATGTGGCGCATTCCATTCTCTTTGCATGTCCAGGACACAAAAAAATGAATAACGCATTTGAGAAAAAGTATAAGTATTGGAAAATTTAAGGAAATAACAAGCAATATCTCGAAAACGGTTCACTCAACAAAAGAAATGTATATGACATAAGTTGTGTATTTTAACGCAATCTACATTTTTGTGTAGTAAAATTTTGTCTATCTCTTATGGTTTACCAGTTATGCAAAAGTCGTTCACAATGAAGAATACTTTTGGAGACATTCCCAGAAAATTCGAGATATACATTTCATTTCTCATGATATTATCTTAAACATATGATATTTTAATCAAAATCGTTAGTGCCATTTTTGAGAAAATTAAAATTTTCGAAAAATTTTCCATGTAAAGGGTAGTCTGGGGGGGGGATTTTCTTGAAAACCTTCGTGTCGCATCTCTGGAAGATACTGAACCTAAATACCAAGTTTGGTGTTTATCCGACTGTTCGTTTTTGAGTTATGCTGTTCACAGACACACACACACACACACACACACACACACACACACACACACACACACACACAGACACACACACACACACACACACACACACACACACAGACACACACACGGACATGTTTCCAAAAATGCTCAAAACATGTATTTCCGGTGAAATCTCTGTATCGAATTTTTGGGTGGAATGTAATACTTCCCCTACTTACTATACGTAGTAGAGAAAGTAAAAAAGGATACAGGATAAATGCTAGAAAATGCAGATTCTGGATTTGGATCAAATTAAAGGATGAAATTCAGGATAGTTGGCAACCTTACCATAAACAATGTATTTTAAGCACATCTGCATTTTTCATGTAATCAAGATTTTATTTATCTCTTATGGTTTAGAGTTGCAGTTCTTATTGAATTTTACAATTACTTAATTTACAAAATTCTCAAGTTATACATTTAATTTGTTATGCAGATATCTCAAACACTTAATATTTTAATCAAAATCAGTACAGCTATTTACGAGAAGACAAAAAGTCTTCTTACTTAGAAGTCCAACAAAAGCCTGGTTTAAGTAGGAAGTTTGGTATTTATCTGACTTTTCATTTTCGAGTTATGCTGTCTACAGATACAAAACACATATCATATGGTACTTTATCTAGGCATGCTTTTTTTCATCATGGTATTAAAAATGTGCATTTACAATGCCAATTCCTTGTTGATGTTTTAAGTGAAGTAAATATTACGTTAGGTAAATGGTAGTGAAAATAACAGTACATCCTCTTGTTATATTATTTAAATAAGTATTTCAATTTCATTAACATTATTGATGAAGTGTATTAGTAGAGTTTTATCAATTTGTTTTCAATCGAGTACATGGATAAAATTTATATTTTCAGATTATTGTTTCTATGTACGGCTATCTGTTGTTATTAGTATTAACAAATTTGAGATTTATTGGCATGACTTTATAGTTTTGTAATTATTGATGTTTTTTTGAAAAAATAGTTATTTTAATATATCTTCTGCTAAAAGCATAAGGTGATTGGCTGAAAAAAATTGTATACTAGGTCTAATATCTGTGTAATTTAACAACAGAGTTATATAAAAATGAATGATAAGATTTGAAAAATATTAGTTTTTAGTAACAAGATGGCATAATTTATTTTTTAATCCTGAAAATGTTCACTGTATCCAAAACAAGGCTCTGTAGTTTTTTTGACTATAGCTTTCAGAATATGTTGCAAACTTCTCATGAAAATTATAGTGTTCTATAAAATTTGAAAGGGAGTAAATATACTAAATACAAAAGGGCAGAAAAATGGCTTTAAAATGTAATATGCATAGGCACTTAAATCTGAAGTAATTAAGGGCACTAAAATCTTCCTAGGCTTCTAAACTTTGGCCAATTTATTTAAGAATCTGGTCCGAAATGGGTTTGCCATAAAGACACAGAATAACAATAACATACAATTCTCAACAGAAAAGGTATGTTAAAATATTTAGGTTCATGAGGCAGAATATAAAATTTGTACAATAGTTGTCCATCTTGAAATAAGTTATAAATTAAGTATAAATTATATAAGAAAATAGATGCAATAAATAAGAGCAGAGTTAGGAACTTCTAATACAATACAAATGATTTTAAAGAATGCTAACTGAATGTTTTATAATGCAGATTATAGTCTGTAATCACATATCAGTTTTGTAGGAGTCTCTCCATTAAAAAAAAAAAAAATTTAAATGGTGCCATGTGATATATACATATAAATGTAATATATTATCAAAAAATGGACTCAAGACCCCTTTGAGTTATTTTCAGTTATTTAAGTTATATTTACGTACATATAAATATAATATATATAACATATATAATACACCTAATTATTATAAATTATTATTATTGTTGTATGAAAATTAATTTTTTTCTTGAAAAATGGCCAAAAATTCACTCAAAGTTCTCCATATTCTAGACTAACTTTCAGAAATTTTTGCACCCATTGGTATCTCTTATTTTGATTGTTCATGAATAAAAAATATACATTGATGGCTTGCTGTAAGGATATAAGGATATAAATTTTTACTACTCATATATTTCTAGAAATATATTTTATTCAATACTTTTATACCTACTGCTGTTACAAATATGCATTGAGAAGTGTGTAAATTTTTCAAAATGTACTACAGTATTATGTGCTATGGTGCTAATTAAAGAATAAATAGTCCATAGCATAGTACTCATCTAAAACTATTTCTGAAAACTGAAAGGTTCCATAGAAGTATCACAAATAATTTTATATTCATTGTACTATTGAATTGAGCCATCTATGGTGGGAGCATCAATGCATATGCAAACATGATGTGACTGAACACTTGTAGTTAAGGTACAATTTTAACGTTTATAGTAAGGTTGCAGGCAATTGTGCAAAAGAAAATCTCTGCTAGCTATTTAAAAACATTTGTATAGTACTTTCTCTGCCATCTATCTATAGTAAATATGAGGAAGTATTATAATCGACCCATAAATATGATGTTGAGATTTCTGGAAATACATGTTTTAAGGCTTTCTGAATCCAAAGAAAAGCATTTTTAGAAAACTGGTCTATGTGTAAACAGCATAAATCAAAAACTAAATATCAGATAAATAAAAAACTTGGTATTTAAGCCCAAATGTTCAAAGATGTGACACAAAGATCTTCAAGAAAACTCCTTCATCCCAAACCATCCTTTACATATAAAAGTTTTTGAAAATTCTGATTTTATCAAAAATGGCAACAATGATTAAGGTTTAAAATACCACATATTTATGATTTTTACATGCCAAATAGCATGTATACTAAATGTTTTGAAAGTATCTTGAGAAATCTTCCTCATTTGAAAGGAATTTCGTATAATTTTATATAATGAGTAAACCATTAGAAATAGACAAAGATATATTACACAAAAAGAAATTATCTGTTTAAATCATACATTTATTTCAAAGAACTTCTTGGGTACCATCAGTCGGTTATGCTATATCTGTTATTGATATCAGTTTTTCAGTACTTTCAAGGAAAGCCTAGCGCAACAAGCTTTTAAACATCTGACTATTGATTTGGTTTCCTTGTACCTATGGTGAAATGTGTAATAAAATTTATTAACATGAAGTTTATGGGCAATTTTTTGCTTATTTATGAATTATCTACCATACAACCTTTTCATAATTTTTTCTCTCCATAAGTCCCTATCGTTTGCATCTTCATCTGTTAGTCCTCTAGATACCATGCTTCTTTGGGCCTCATCCAACCATTGTTCTCTTGGTCTTCCCCATCCTCTGTTTCCTTCAGCTTTCCATTCTAGCACCATCCTTACTATTCTATCATTTTCCATTCTTTTCACATGACCAAACAATTTTAATATTCTGTCTTCTATTGTTTCCAAAACACTCTTTTTTACATCCATTATTTTCTGAATTTTTGTACCTTTAATTTTATCCCTTCTTGAGATTTGAGAAGCCCTCCACCAAAAATCCATCTTTGTTAATTTCTTTCTTGTTGCCTATGCATTGTCCATGATTCTACTTCATAGAGTAATATACTTTGTACTACTGAATTATAACTGAGCTTTTTAGTTTTATTTAAAATGTTTCTGCTTCATAATACTGAGTTCAACATTTTAATTATTTTTCTTCCTTCAATTATTCTTTTTTCTAGTTATATAATGTACTAGTTTCATCTGCTTCTATGACTGATCTCAAATACTTAAATTTATTGACCATTCTAAATTATTCATTAATAACCTCTAATGTTTATGTTAAAATTAAGTCCCCACATTTTATAAACTTCAATTAAGTTTCTTATCATGTATAAAGTGTCTTGTATATCTGGCATTATTATTACATGGTCGTCTGCAAAAGGTAATTGATTCATTGGAATTCCCGTTATATTGCATTTTTTGGACAATTGGAGAAAACATGCATCGATATATATATATTTTAAAGTGATAGAAAACATCCTTGTAACAATCTCTTAGTGGTATAAAATTCCCTGGCTACATAATTTCCCAATTTTACTTTGCACTTACTTCCCAAACACATAGCTTTTAATATTTCTATCACATCTGCACTTATGAGATAATGCAATAGCCTGAATTAAGAAATACTTAAGAGAGGCTCCCATTGAAAATATGCTATTGAAGGGAGTTGAATAATAGTTTATTGAATATTAGGTTTAATGGTTTTTGCAGTGTTTGGAGGAAGAGTATTAAATTGAATAGTTTTTTTAACTCCTTATTTTATTTGTTTTTACTGTCACAATGCTTGCATAGTAACTTTGTAGTAGCGCTATCATATGCTCAGTTGTTTTATTCAGTGAGATAATGATGCACACTTATAATATCAACTGATCTTTGTTCTAGGTGATTACTGTAGCCACACAACCAACAGTACCAACACCACTACATAGAAGAGTGCCAGTACAAAAGACAAAGAAGTCCACCACCTCAACAGGGAATGGGATTACAAAACTTTATCTGGTCTCTACTTCAACTACTGCAGCTCCATCAACAACCAGCACTACAACGACAACTAGTTCATCCCATCCCAAACCCCGAGGAGGCATTACCTCAAGGAACGGAACTCGATGGGAAATGTCCAGGAAAGAACTGACAAACAGCTGGCAGTTTCCAGATCTTTCCAAAGAAGAAAGTGAATCAGTAGAGGCTGCAGATGTTGAACTGAAGAAAGAAAAGAGGTTGTGATGGTGAATAAAAGGTTAAAGGTTATGAGTCATGGTCACGCTGATGTAAAAAAAAACAATTTTGTAATACATCTAAGACGGAGAAATTTAAGTCGAAAAAAACTGTGCACATAAGTGCGGGTATCTCCAGGTGGAGTAAACATGAACAGGGAGTGAATCTGATAATCTATGGTGAAAATAAAAACTTTAAAGCAAAGAGAACATCTTGATATTGTTCAAAAACTTTCTTTGTACTTTAATGCAAGCTGCAATATATAATCATATTTGCATTCAAATTTAAGCAATATTCTAGAGATGCTGAAGAAGATTTGCTATCAACAACCAACAATATGTAAATATATTTTCCAACAATGAATAGTTATATGAAATATTTATATCTAGTAGTTTAAGACAGAATGAATGATGTGCCAGAGATTGAGAATACTTTTCTAGTTTCTCTAAGGGTTTATTAATTCCTATGAAATGGCTAGATTACTTGGTATTTTTTATTGTTTTCAACAACAAAAATTTAATGCTTCAAATTTAAATAAATAAGCATTGTTGTTATAATAAAAAATATTGTTTTGTAACCATATAAGACTAGACTGATGAAATAGCTGTCAGACCATTTTGTTAAAGTTATTTTTAATAAACCCTTAGCGGAGCTACTACATTTTTAATCTGATACTTTAGCAAATCATTATCCATTGCTCAAACATAAAACTATACATCTTATATCCATGTCATACCTAAGATTAAAACTTATTTATCAAGTTTTGAATTGGGAAATTTTTATGTAGTATGAATGTATTATTTTTATCATGTACCTTATATGCATACAGTGTATGCCTTAATTATTTTTATAATGTATTGTCAAAAATTTCATTTTTTAACATTAAAGTTACTGAATTACTCTTTAATTCTAACAATGTGAAATTTGGCAATTGTATTTGAATATATTTATAAATACTTTATTATTTTTATACTCCTTAGTTGCTAAGTATGTTGTAGGGTAAGAGAATTAGTAACTGCACCATTGAATAGAAACACTGAATAGAATTGTATTATATTATCTTTATTTGAATATTCATATTCAGTGTTGAAAGAGTTTCATATTTAAACCTTCTCATTTTAGATGGAAATGCTTAATGGCATGCAAATTAAGAGTACATTTCAATTGTTGAATCTATAATTGTATCTAATTATGGTGAATGTAAAGAATATAAATGGTGCCATGAAACTTAATGGTGCAGAAGACTTAAAAATATGAATACGTTTAGGGAATTGTGCGGCGTTTTTGTTAATGGTTTCAGTATTTCTTTCTTTCTTACAGTTATTTTGGATAAGAAGTAGAAGAAATTACATAATCCGCTATCTCTCTGCAGAGGCATTTAGTTAGAAGCAATAATTGTAACATGGTGGCAATAACCAAAGTCAAGATTTTCATCTTTAAGCTGTGTAATGCCAATGATGATTCTAGCACAAGGACAGTAATTAGCAATATAGCATCAATGCAGTGACTTCTGACGCCCTTAGTACATGTGATAGATCTGTAACAGAATAACAGAATTCATTGCAAGCTTTATTTGTACGTGTAACAGTATTTATATTACTAAACCTGCTGTGTGCATGAATACTGGAATGAATGTATGTTTGTTTAATATTAATTAAATGGTTAAGCCAGAAAATATTTTATGAATTTATTCCTTATTACAAAATGTAAGCTAAACACTAATATCCCATTTAGAACCGTATATCCTAATATCCTAGAATTTATGTTGTTCTAATGCCCGTGTTGTGTAAAGTAGTGTGTAAATAGATTAGAAATGTTAATAGGTATCTAGTGAGGTTTAGTGATTTTGGTTTTGATGGATAAGTACATAATGAATAGGACTACTTATTTAATTATAATTATTTTAAAGGAAAGTGAATTGCATTCATTTTGTGTGTGTGGACCATTTAAGCTGAGATGTATAATATCTCCAAAACTAAGTGTTGTAGAAAGAAATGTGTTGAATAAAAGTTGTTTGATATTATGGGGGAAAGTAAATGCCATTAGTTGTGTTTTATTTGGAGGACGTTGTGATGGTCATTTTAGGGTCAATTTAATTTTCTTAAATGGGAACTACCTTTTTTATGTTGTTTTCTCACTCCTCATAAACAACTAACAACATTTGTATAACTCACTTTGCAATTGTTCTTACCCCAACGTAAATAACAACAAAAATTCTGAATGACAGTTAATAAAGAGTGCAATTAATGGTTGGACCATCCATGGATGGTCATTTGAAGGTCATGTTACGTTTTGTAATTGGGAACCAACAATTTTTATTTTGTTTCCTTATTCTTCATCACAAAGTATTGAGGAAACAACATACACAATGTTGTTTCCCATTTAAAAAAAATTAAATTTGCCCTAAAAAGACCATCAAAAGCCCTCCAAACAAAACAACTAATGGCATTTACTTTGCCCCATATTATCAAGCATGTTTTACTAAGACATTTCTTTCTACAATGCTTAGTTTCGGAGATATTCTACAGTCTCAAATTAAATGATCCACCCTGTGTATATTTTACTAATGGTAAATGTTTACCTGATTTAAAATTTAATTATTTTGCATAGGAATACACATGCATTTAAATATATTGAATATATGAGGGTATTGCATGTCTTTTGAAATCGTTAAGTAGAGAAATGTGTTTTAATGATGCTTTGTTAAAATGTCATATCGTTATGGATTCCTTTAATTGTTTGCTAGGTGACTATAAAAATACTATCATCTGATCATAAAGTTCCCTGGCTGATAATCCTATATTAGTATACTAAGATACAAGTGGAATAAGTTCATTTTAGCAGAATCATGGAAAACTTAGAATAGATAATGTGATCCCCGGATATTCTTTTACACACTTAAACATATGTGATTTTTCTTTTGTATTCTTGAATACCTATTACATAAAACACCTACTACATTGTTTGAAAATACTCTCACTTGTATGGTAAGAAAATCTGATGTGTTACTTTCAAAAGACTTTCTTTACCCTATATCATTTATTAGTAATTATGCAAATTATTTTGATTTTCTATCTACTTCATTTTAATCAAGATAAGCATTTGCAGAAATAGAAAAATTACACATTTCATTATAGATACAAAGCGAAAAGCCACAGTAAAATGTTTAGACGCAGGAAGCTATATGCTGGCCTTAAAATTCCATACTCTTTCCATGCAATCAAGAGAAACGACTGAATGTTGACAGGACTTTAAAAGAATGACGAAGTATTGAACAACACAAACCATTAGTAATGGATATCTCGGTATTGGCTTATACTATAAAAGTTACTTGAAGTAAAATGTGTGTTTTAATGAGATCTACATTTTTTGTATAGTACGTTTTCATGTTTCGCTTAACATTTACCAGTTACACAAGATTATATAAAATTCCTTCCTAATTAAGAGGTCTTCACAGTCTATTCACAGAAAATTCAAAATAAACTTTTTATTTTCATGTAAATATCCTTAATATATGCTTTTTAATCAAAGTCGTTAGACCATTTTTCATAAGACAGAACATTTTGAAAAAAATTTTCCATGAAAAAGTAATCGGGAGTGGGAGGATTTTCTTGAAAACTTTTTTGCCACTTCTTTGGTAGATACTGAATCTAAATGCCAAGTTTGGTATTTATCTGACTTTTCATTTTTGAGTTATGCTGTTCACAGACAGGCAGTCAGACACATAGACAGAGATGCACACACACACACACACACACACACACACACGCACGCACGCACGCACGCACACGTTTTCTAAAAATGATTTGTTTTTATTCAGGGAGCCTCAAAACATAATTTCCTGTGACATCTCAATATCAAGTTTTTGTTGGAATGCAATTACATTCTTTATCTACTGTGTACGTTGTAGTGAAAGCAAAAACTAATTCCATTTCCAATTAATGGGTGAAATCTTTGTTTAATTAGATTATTTTCTAATCCGTAAAGAGTTTGGAAATATGAATTAAGAGAGTGAAGTTAGTTAATTATAAAAATGAGTTGGATATAAATCTTGGCCACCCATACTCCAGGGAAAATTCCAAAAAGCTTTCAACGAATTTGACTTCACATTAGTGCCAAAGAATCCCCACTTCATACAGACTTAATGAATTCAAAAATGAAAGATGTGATAAGCCCATAGTGTAGACCAAGCATATATAGTGCAATAAGTTTTATATTGGAAAAACTAAGAGGAATCTAGGAATAAGGACAAAAGAAAATTTCAGATACATCAAAGAAAGACAGGAAGAGAAATCAACGGTTCATCACATTTCTGTAGAAGTATCCTACTGATATAGAACCTTTTTTAGTTAAGAATATCCAAATCACACTATGTTATTCAGACTTCCTGATTTTTGTATCATCTTTTCAAGTGAACTGTTTGCAATTAAACAAGCTATGATTTATGTTTTAATACTTGATGTTCAAAGTTATTTGTTATAAACTCAGCTTCTAAAAGTGCACTTCTTGCAATAAACAATCTGTCATCAATCCATATTCTTATGCAAGAAATTCAATCACGCTTCATAGAGCCAATAAGCAAGGAAAGCAAGTGTCTTTAATATCCCATTATGGAATACAAGGCAATGAATTGGCCGATCAGGCAGCAAAAGAAGCCATTAAACATCCACTAAGTGGCCCAACTATAACTACACCAGCCCATGATGTTATCTCAACCATTAAAAAGAAGCTCTACCAACAGTTGAAGACATGAGAAGCAAATTCAATGATATAATAAGTTTTTTGTCACATCTTCCCAGTAATTCTCTTTCCAGACATGATCAGGTTTTAATATCCGACTGAGAATGGGCCATACCAAGATTCCGCACAGTTATCTTCTTTCAAAGAACCAACCATCCATCTGCCATGCCACCGGTGTAACATACTGTTAACGACAAAACACATAATCGTGGAATGCCCAAAATACGATCAATGGAGGCAATACTACCAGATACCCAATGATTTACAAACAGCACTTAACTATCCGATGTACCCTAGATAGTTGAATTTTTTAAAAGCATAAATTTATATAAAAGTATATAATGTTCAATCAATACTAGTTCATTGTAATGGTTCAAAACTGCCAATATGTTAAATAACCTCATTGTTTTACTGTTAAATATTTATTTTATAAAAGGTTGTAAAGTCATCATATGACAAATGTATTAAAGTGGCTATAAAGTTTCAAAATTTAAAAAAAAAAGAAGCAATGCAAACTGCAAACAGTAAATTTTGATATACCAATAGAAGATAATTTGATGAAGAGGTTCATTGAGCTACCACCAGAGAACAACAATGCCATCCTCACTAAACCCCATCAACAAGGCAGTTGGAATTTGATGCGATGATGGAAATAACTTTCTTCTGAAACATATCCCATATTTTTAATAGTGAGTGATGTACAGTGTCCCCAAAACTGACTCATTTTTCATAATTATGTAAAATCACATCACTGTTAACATCTTCCATATAAGTAATGAGTGAATAGGTGTGTAATTCACTGCTTAAAGTATCAAATATAAACCTTTGATCTGCTGCAAATGAGGTTATGTACATCTGAATTTGGCAAAGTTACTGCTAAAGTTTTGCTATAGAAGTTAACAGCAACTGTATGAAACAAGTAACCAAAAGAGAACCATTACTAGAAACAATGCATATCACTAAACATCTTCTTCTGTTAAATGAATAAGAAGTTGGAATTGAAATTACCGTATTTTGTTTAATTTAATGTTTTAAAGGTAAAAAGCCAATTCTGCAAAACGTATTCTTAAAATTCTCATTATTAATTGTAATTGTTTGAAAATTGAGAACATATTGGAGTGAATGAATGAAATATATTATGAGAATTGCAGATCATCCTAAGAATTAAAGGAAATTACCAGGTAAGATTTTCAGTCGGGCAGTTTGACCAACTCTTTGCTCGGTTGCCCAACAAATACTAGGTTGGATAATTTGATCTGCAAATTTTCCTATCATTCCTTTCATCATTACATTTCATTTTCTTTTTCTTCACCCCCATACCAGCATTGGTTTGATCACCCATCCTGGATATCCTATGATCCAGAGTTTGCTTGCCCCTTGACAGACTAACCCAGGGCATTGACTTGTAAGTCCTTAGGGATGTGAGTCCTACTAAGAGGAGGATAATACATTAAAGAAGAAGTAGTTTGACCTAACTAGAATTTGGATGATGCAATGTAAATGTTGCACAACAGAATATAACAAAGTAAGCAAATTGCTCAAAAATAATTAAAATATTTTTCTTGTGTTCAAATTTTACAAATCCTGAACAGGCTTTGTTGAATCAATCATTGTTTTCCCACTAGTAGAGTGTTTAAAATCAGATCAGCTCCTGCATTCTTCATTGTTTTCACTTTTCTACTTGAGTTTGCTTTCAAATCATTTTTCCAGAATATTTTCCAGTATTTCATGTATTTTTCTGTCTTAAACACTTTGCCCACACATCATCCCTTCCACTGTATATACTAGCAAAGAGTTTCTTCTCATTCAATGAATTCATGAGTAGTTTTAAAAACACCACTTTCCTAACAATTCTCTTCTAAAAATTAAACGTTATTAGTGGCGCTACCTTAAAGTGTGGCGTTTCTGATGGCATATTTCCAATACCTGTCCAATGGTTTCTGAAATCTAGAATTGAAAAGATAAGTTTGGAACCTAATATCTGCTCCAGAACTTTCTTCTATCGCATATTGTTGCACTTATGAAGTATTTTAATGTTGTTTTGAGTTTTAGGCGCAAGTGCATTTTACATTTTATTAATTATTGCTGGTCCTAATTCTGCTCAAAATATGTACATTAAATATGATTCTCTAAGTTTACTAGTAAAAACTAATTTTGATAATTTGGTTGGTGCTGTTGCAAACTGTTCAGCCTAACCTGTTCACACTACCTTTTTACTAACCACACATGCACACATATCACAAATTTAAAATTCTGTTATCTAGAATTTTTATAACACAAACTTTAAAATGCTCTATAACAAACTATTTTAATATTAATGTAACTTTTCTCATTATATTGTGATAGAGACGTAGAACCTGGAATATCAAATACATGTACCCAAATGAGATATAAAACTATGTGTATTTGCTATAATTTTTCAAAGGCTTTCTATGGTAATATAGAGTTAGATAAACATGTTTTTGTGTTACAGCATACAAATGTAAAGTTTTGACATGCCATACATGTTCATAAATATCCCAACAAAGACATGATAAAGTCTTCTCGTACTTAAATAGCTTATCTGATAAACCTTCTTGGTTAAACTTTTTATTTAACTCTGAAAGATTTATCCTCTTTCTCCTGAAATATTGTCAAATTTTTAGTAATAAGTTAACTTAAAGATTAACTTGGTACTGAAATTATAAAAAATAAACATTATTGTTCCTAATATTGAACAACTTAATAAAGCACACCCAAAATTAAACTTGAAAGGGAATTTAGGCTGTTGCTTACATTCTTTGTATTGATAATGGTTTGAGTGTACATAACCTGAAACCAACTGCTTAAGCATTCCTATGGCTGATTATAAATATTTTGAGTGTATTCACACTATTGCACTACTAGGCAGCACGTGAAAAATAAATGGACAGCCAACAGTCAGAGCAGGAACGGCGCCAAATGACTCGCGAGTCCCGTTTTCGCTACAACTGCATTGAATTACATACGATAGATGTGTTTAAAGTAAGGTTCGTTATGCAATAAAATAAGAATACTAGATATTTTTGTTAACTAATATTTTATTCTATTGTATATATCTTAACCTTTCTTTCCACACAGTTTTCACAAGTAGTTAAATTCTCATTCTGGTGTAGAATAAGTGACTCCTCCTAATAGAAATTCGTTGCCAGTCCATAAAAGAATCATACATTTTCTGAGATGCATTTTTTCTATATTTAAGATTGCGCTATTGATGTCGTTGGTTTCAAGGGGGTAACGGTAAAAGTATCACGGAGGGGCCCCCGGAACCGGGGCAGAACACCGCACGGAGGCCAGTCGACCTATTGTGCTTCCAATGTCACCCTGGTAGGGAGGGATGAGGGGAGAGACTCGAAAGGCGACCAGATCCAGATGCCGACGGGGTCTCTAACGTTTCCAGATAGAACGCATCCGACGCCGCACGGTCCCTACCCACAAGCCACCAATATCCAGGGTCCCCGGGAGCACAGCCCCACGCTGAGGAGAGATCTAAGAGGTACCGCAGCGACGCCAGGGAAGAAACCTTTATAGAGCGCAAGCAACCGCCCAGCCGCAATCCGCCGAACATCGTCGCACGGTCCTATAACCCTGAAACAGATGACAAGGAAGATGATGGGTACAGGAAATGAACGGAAGGAGAGTCGTGGTAGAAGATGAACCACCCCAGCATTCGCCTGGTGACACGGGGAAACCACAAAAAACCGATGGGCCAGAGTGGGAGTCGCCGGGGTTCGATCCCGGGACTTCCCGAATGCGGGCCACAAACGGAACCGCCTGAGCCATCCCGCACGGTTTTCAGGGGGCATTGAAACTAGTGGTTATAGAGTAACTGAAAGCAAACAATGGTGAATCTGTAAGTTAATATGATGTTAGCCAAAACAGGTCCTCATTATCAATGTTCTTTAAGAAGCTTTCGTACATGTGTTGCAAATGTCCCATAAGAAATTATCACAGCTCATTTTCAGTACAGAAAAATTTAACTCCAGAAACAGCTACACGTTTCCTAGATTGACTTACGGCGGAAATCTGCGACAGGTTCCGAAAACTTAATGCTACGCAAAGACAAATGTTCAGAAACATTAATAACTGGCAGAAAAGTAGTGCAAGGTTTAAAGGCTTAGGTAATAGTTGAACTATCGAAAAATATTGATGCGGTAATCTGTCGTGTTATCTTTTTTTTACTTGGCGCCTGTTATTGTTTTACTATTTTGAATTTTGGGTTCTTTGTCCTCCGGCTAGCTATTATTACTCAGTCCAGCAAATATTTCTAAGCAGGGTGTGTAAACGGGAAGGAGTTGATACTAAAAGATAACACTGATAAAAGAATTTATTTTCACACTTTTTTGCCGTCACACTTAATTAATAGTTCACATCTTTAATCTTGATACACGCCTGACTGAAACTGTTATATTTCCGAATGTAATTACTGTCGTAATATTGTCACGTATATCTACTTCACATTTTTTAACTAACTTTACGACGCGAGAGATTCTGTAGAATTGCGTAATGTGTACCTCGCGAGAGATTCTGTAGAACTGCGCGACGTTTACCTCGTGAATGACTCTGTAGAACTGCGCGATACTTGCTTTTGGCTCAAGAATTTATACTCCCTCACCCCGATATCCCTAAACATTATAATAGAGCTGTTATTGGTTACTAAATCGCGCCAACATTAGCGTCTGTTTTATAAGCCAATCATAATTAGTAAAACATATGCTCTAGGAAGATATTCCCTCCATTTCTAAAGAAAGGCACGCTACCCTGACGTCATTTGTTTGTCACTTCTAAGTGATAAACAACTCACCCCATCGCTTCATTGTTACCCACTCCTATTGTCAGTTTCAGTGAGGCCGTGTAAACTTATTTCCTAACAATGCTTATAGCTAACAAACATCTAAAATCATTGCCATACAATAATGTTAATTTACACTACAATCACTCTGGTATTCACGGTGTTGTGATATAAAATACTGCCTCAATATGTATTACTTCGTACTATATTGCAAAACGGACCTTATTTTTAAAATCAGGGAAAATGACCAATGGTTTCCAGCGTAAAGAACTTGCTGTTCTGGGCTGTACAATCTAATGATAGTAACGAAAGCACACCTGAGCATTCGGAAATGTCAGTTTTACAAACTAATTTGAAGAACTACTAACAACACTGCCCCGAAAATGCATAATTCTTCTTTTGTTTTGGTCTATGTGACGTGGAATTTAACATGTGTGTAGGAACCTTCTGCCGTATATTCTATTAATATGTACAGGGTGTAACTTTTGCATTTCTGCGCTTTCACAGACAATGCTAGTCGTCCTCGTGTATTGATTACCATGCAAGCCTCTAGTTCCTGAGGTCGCGAGTTCAAACCAGGAGGTAGATGGATTTTTTGGGCGTAAACATTCTTAGCATGGCTTCCTTCTGAAGGAAAGTAAAGCCAGTGGTCCCGTGTAGTAGTTTTACGGCACGTAAAAGAACCTCAAGCCTGATAAAGAGGTTTCTGAGAAAAATTACCGGTCTTTCACACCCAATATAGAATGACACGCTAAGAATCATAGCAGTTAAAGGGCATCCATAAATAAAACTACAAAAAACTTACTCCATGAGCTGGTGTGCCTATCACTTGCAATAATAGTGTTGTACTCGTACATGCTACGAACTACTCAGTTATTATTACTATTATTATTATTGTTGTTATTTTTATTTGCCTAATTCATCAATACAGTGGGAGTAGTTTCGACTCCCGACCACTGTAAAATGGTGTCTAATTCCTTTCTTTATTAGGGGAAATAAATAGATATCTAGTGAATTACAGGACTTGTAATGTCGAGCAATTTTTAATAAAGTAAGAGATTTACAGAAACCACTAATGTCCAACTAGCACATTACAAAAGTAACAGATTTGTAAAAGTTTTAACAACTAATATATTTGTACCCTACCCTGCCTCCAAATATGTCTGCCTTACAATACGATTGTAAAAATAAAATCTGATGTGATGAATTCCCTATCAATGTAGAGAATATGTCCGTTATGTATTATAATATTCATTTACAAATATTTCTTCTGTCCGCGTTGCGCTACTCACGATATGCATAATTTTCTCCCCAGGAATAATTTCAAATTAAGCAAGAAGTTCTAGTTTGTACACAGGAAAAACTTTAAAATGTTTATTCGTGGTAAGAAGCTCTTGCGACGGGAAGAAAAAAAAATTCAAGCATGTTTGTTAAATGATCGTTAGAAGGTCTAAACCTGCAAGAGTAGAAACATGTATTTTATATAAGCTGTGAATTTTAATGAGCTCTAAATTTTTCCCGAAGTAAGCTTTTGTTTATATTTTAACCTTTTTTCTGTATACACAAAATTATACAAAATTTAATCAAATAAAGAGGACTTCAAAACAAAAAAACTATTGTTTTCAATAAACATAGAAAAAATAAGAAAATAAGTAACTGCCATGCTTCCATATAAAAATAATTTGGGTGGGGAATTGTTTCGAAAATCTTCGTGTCGCATCCTTGGAAGTCGATGAACTTCGATTGGATTGACTATGGAGGGGAACTCGGCACTGATCCACATAGGGGATGTTGTACCTACGCCCCACAAGGGCGAGAGGAAACACCGGGCGGCCGGAACCAGGAGTGACGGCACAGGAATGGCAGGGTCCTTAAGGTTCCAATAGAGACTATCCGGCAGACGGACAGGCAGAGGGGGTCCAACGCCCCTCAAGGGAGTTCGGATACTCCTGGCAGCCACCCAAATGCCGGGGGACGGAGAGAGTCACAGAGAGCATTCTTTCCCCCTGCCACACTGCACCGAAACACCATCGCCGACACTTTCTTTCAACTCTCAAAGAAACCAACGTATGAAAGATGAAGTGAAATGAGAATGGAGATGAAATGGAGGGATGCGAGAATCCTTCCCAGCATTCGCATGGCGATCCAAAAATCCCCGAAAATCCCATGGGTCAGGAAGATCGGCCACGGGAATCGAACCCACGACCTCCCGAATGCGGGCCACAGCGGAAACCGCCTGAGCCATCCCTCTGGTTATGCTGACTTTAATAACGATATATATTATAAGGTATAATATTCAAATAGGACTATTGGGTGGTATACAATACTTTCTCTATCTACTATAGGTAGTGATAGAAAAGATAATAAACAACAGTCTATTTTAGAGTATTTACTAAAACTACTATTGTTACTGGGAATGTGCTATTAACTTACATGCTATCACTAACTGTACTCTTCACTTTAGCATGAAATAAAAAGGTGGACTGTCCACATTTGGATTTAAACCCAAATTATTCAGCTGGAAACCCACCGGTGTAGCCACTGTGACCGCAGGCTCGTTTGTTTCCAATAGTTTATCACATGTAACCACTCCCTATACGCTCACCTGAATTTGAATGTCACCCAATAAAGTATAGGTTGTCTACATAACGAAAAATAGAGGCAAGAGATACGTTCTGTATATTTGCTCAGTAAATAAAATCCTTCAAAATGTATCACATTACGATAAAATGTGAAAATATAAGAAGATAAGTTTTTACTTCAGAAATATATTATGCTCAGCTTGTAAGTAATGGGAAATACAAGATGAACAGACCACGAGTAACAGGCTTATTTCGGAAAATATGATATTGAACTTTTTGAGAGAAAAATGTTAGTAACTAGAGCATATGTGAAGTTGTATTTTATATTGATTTCATCAATTAGTCACAACGGAAGTGGGATCAAGAACGTATCATTTTAAAATTTCAAATGAGCCTGGGGTAAAATAGGGAAGCATTAGATGGAGTTCTTCAAAACAAAAAAAATTCGTAGGAAACTGTTTTATTAGTTCGTACTCCCTCGAGGAAAATATCATATGCCTATTTTTTTTCTCCATTTACTTTAAGTCGCTTTAACTCCTTGGTCACATTGCAACGGATCTGTTAGTGGATAACTCTAGAACGATGCGTGATGTACAGTTAGCCTCTAGGTCTCATCCCTGTAACCACCCGCTCCGTCACGTGTCACAGAGACCCTAGCGCATAGCTACCGGATCTTCTGCTTCGTGCCGTGCAGATGGCATTAGGGTGCCGTCCAGTCCAATTGCCGCTCTCATATAAAAAGGCGGACAGTTAGCCTTCTAGCTCTCATCCCTGTAACCACCTGCTTCGTGCCGTGCAGATGGCACCCTCCAATCTAACCGCCGCCTTCACACAGAAACGCGGACAGATAGCCTTCTAGGTCGCATCCCTGGAAATGTCATCTTGCTTCGTCATGTGCCCATACAGATCCCAGCGCAAGGGAGCCGGATCTTCTGCTTCGTGCCGCTTAGATAGCATTAGGGTGCTGTCCAGTCTAACCGCTTGTATTGTCTGTGGATAGACGCATTGCATAAGCTATTACCACTTATTTTTACTTTCTCTACTACATATAGTAAGTAGGGGAAGTATTGTATTCCACCCAAAAATTCGATACCGAGATTTCACCGGAAATACATGTTTTGAGACCCCCTGAATCCAAAAAAAGAATTTTTGGAAACATGTCTGTGTGTGTCTTTGAACAGCATAACTCAGAAACGAACAGTCGGATAAACACCAAATTGGTATTTAGGTTCAGTATCTTCCAGAAATGCGACACGAAGGCTTTCAAGAAAATCCCCCCACCCCAGATTACCCTTTACATGGAATATTTTTCGAAAGTTTTAATTTTCTTAAAAATGTCTCTAACGATTTTGATTAAAATATAGTTTAAGATATTTTCATGACAACTAAAATGTATATCTTGAATTTTCTGGGAATGTCTCCAAAAGTATTCTTCATTGTGAACGACTTTTGCATAACTGGTAAACCATAAGAGATAGACAAACGTTTACTACACAAAAACTGTAAATCACGTTAAAATACACAGTTTATGTCATATAGATTCTTTTTGTTGAGTGAACCATTTTCGAGATATTGCTTGTTATTTGCTTAAATTTTCCAATACTTATACTTTTTCTCAAATTCGTTATTCATTTTTTTTTATTTCCTGGACATGCAAAGAGAATGGAATACGCCACATAGCAACCAGCTCTTAAAAGATTTAACTATCGCTTAAAGTCTACCAATTCCCCTTGCATCTACAAGAAAATTAGCAATAAGATTGACATCTCGATTAAAATGAAGGATATGGAGAATAAGCGTTTGTTAAAATAGTTTGTACAAGAGTAGAGAAAGTCATGTGAGTGTAACACATCAGATTTTTCAGTTTACTATTGTTTTAGGCTTAAGGTGGAACTTTGGGATAGTGGTATTAAATATCCAATCCGGTGTTTACCTTGGCGACTGAGTGAAAAGACGAAAAACTATCAGATTTATTGGTCGACCCACGGGATTTGAACCGGGGACCTGCCGAATGCGGGCCACATACCTTACAACCTGAGCAATCCCTCTCGCCTATTTTTGTTTCACTCTTAGAGCCAAACATGGTGTAAACACATGACGGCATAACAAGCTCGAGATACACGGGAAAGCTAAGCACACAATAATATTCTAGTACCTTAAATACATGCGATTATCTGTGGATTTTCAAGAAGTATTTTAATTATGCATTTTGGGAAACTTAAGGTTAATATGAAACACTAAATAATATGAATATTACAACTAAAGGAGATTGCATTTAATTCTGTTAGGTGTCTCTCACCCCTCATACGATGACGAGCAGTCAGTGAGACGGTAAACATGTCTGGTTCTGCAAGTGTTGTTAACCTGGAGAGTGACAAAGGTGAAATTGTGAAGCATTGTAAAGGTATGCCGTTAAACGCGACAAGAAACGAATTGTGTTGAGTGTTTTTAACAAATTAATACAAGAGAATCTAACCGTTTTTGTAAATAAGGCTGTTAAACTAACTGCAATTATAGCGATGTTTTCGGGTGGAGTGTTGCGTGTGGGTATACAAAACATTTCGAATACCAAAGAAGAAAAGAAACAGACCAAAGCCAGGATTAGAAGCAGCAGATGGCTTTACCAAAAGTTCTATTCTTAGGTAAGTACACGTGTTTTTCTTTAAGACCTGCCAACTCAAGACAGACTCTTAAGTTCTGTCAACAATGATCCTGCGTTGCTTTTTTGGAATACTGGGACTGAATTTTCTAACCTTTCTAATTTTAAAGCGATTCACTTGCCACAGTTAAATAATATAGTTAATAAAGAAATGACTGTGCAAAAGCTCAAAGCTCTAGCTCAAATAGTTCCTCATATAATACAGTTAAATATTTTTAATTAGCGAATAAAATGCAAATGAAAAACTGCCTTGCGTATTACAATTTGTCAAATAAGTATGATTGTGGCATTTTCGCTTCCATTTATGCCCTCCCCGCAGCTTTGGGAGGCATTTAACTGGCATTCACAGGTGAGTACGTATAGCAAGAAGGGGGTGCGTGTATCTGTTTATCTGCTTGCAATGGCACAATTCCAGATTATTTTTTATATATAACTTTTAACAATAGCTTTATCCTTCATCGCTTATAACTATGCTGAAGTAATATATAACTAAATAAAGCCATATTTTGCACCGTTTCTCCATGAAAAAACAAAATTTTAATGGCAACATAATGTAATAGCTCAGGTGCTGAAGAACTCTGACTCTAAACGCATATGTTCCCACATTTCATGACAGTGTTCCTAGAGGGCGACAAGTGATTCAGAGCCTAGGTGGCTAAATCAGGTATTGGACAAGAATAGAGATTGAATGGATTATTAAACTAATGTCTAGTAAATGTATCCTATTTGTATGCATTTCAGTTTTATATTATAATGCCATTAACATATTTTTAATAAGAAAATTGTGCAAAACAGAATTTTAATTAGTTATATATTCAAACACTGTTGCTCAAAATATATACAGGGTGCACCATTTAAGTTGAAACTGTACAGTACCTCCAAAACTAATCGTTTTAGAAAGAAATGATTTGAATAAAAGTTGCTTGATATTATGGGGGAAAGTAAATGCCATTAGTCATGTTTTGTTTGGAGGACGTTGCAATGGTCACTTTTAGGGTCAATTTATTTTTTTTTAATGGGAATGTTTTCTTGCCCCTCATAAAAAACTAAGCATTTTGCAATTGCACTTACAATAACGTAAATAACAACTAAAATTCTGAATGACTATGCACGAAGAGCGCAATGAATGGTTGGACCATCCATGGATGGTCGTTTGAGGGTCAAGTTACGTTTCGTAATTAGAAACCAACATTTTTTATTTTGTTTTCTTATTCCTCATCACAAAATAAACAGCTTTTTATAAACCATTTTCTAATGAGAAAACAAAATGTTGGTTGCAATTTAAAAAAATTAATAAATTGAACCTAAAATGACCATCATAAAGTCCTCAAAACAAAACACGACTAATGGCATTTACTTTCCCCATAATATCAAGAAACTTTTATCAAGGACGTTTATTTCTACAACGCTTAGTTTTGGAGATAACTTAGTCTCAACTTAAATGGCCCATCCTGTATATTCATATGAGAATAATCTAGAATTGTGCACATAAAACAAGACGCCACTGCATGCGCGAAAAGCTAAACAGGTACACGCACCTTCTCCTTGATATACATACTACACTATGAAGGCCAGTAGAAAGACTCCCAAAGCTGCGGGGACGACATAAACGGAAGCGAGTGTAAAATTAAAATAAATGTATTTGATTGACTTTGATGTTATTAGCTGTAGTGAAATACATTTTTGTTTTTATGAAGTTATTGGTGTTAAATATTTCCTTGTTTTGCAGTATAAAGTAACATTTTGTGAGCAATTGAATAAAGCAATCATAAACAAATCAATCACATGCTTGAATCTTTAGGTAGCACGTTTTAGATTATGTATGCATATTTGCATATACATCAGAGCAAATCTGAAATGTAAGGAATAAATTTCACGCGCAAAAATATGAAACAGAAAAAGGGTTAAAAGAGAGCGCAGTGTGATTTAAACACGTCGCCAGGCTTTTAACACGTTAAGCGCCAGAGCAGTCCCTGGGGCCCCGCGTATGCAATTCTTGTCGGGCCGTGCGTACCATATGACCGCTACGTTTCTGGACCAATTTAAGATTTCTACAAGCCAGCGTTCCACTGCAACATTGAGTTTTACCTATAAAATGGATCTAAACATTACTACCATTAGGTTCGGAGGTGGTATATTATACAGGTCTAAATTTCTATATAAAAATGTCAGTGCATGATAAAAAATGTTTATTAACTGTGTTTATATACAGTCAGGCAATAGAACACAATAATGCCAACAAGCAAACCTTAATTAGAATTGCTGTTAAAGAATGCATTTTAGTTCTAACATTCAAAATATGGAGTATCAGAAATGGTTTGTTCTTAACTTTTAATTCTGAAATTTACCAAGGCATGACAAGCAAAAATAAGGTTTTCTGTCGCACTCTTCACACCAGGAAGCTACTTTCTTGACTTTATTTTTTAATAAATTTCCTGTGAGTTTCTTTTTGTAGCATCCTTTATAATACCTTATAAGCTGTTCTGTCGTGTTTCTTGAGAGGATACGTATTTAGAGATTTCCTTTTCCTAGAAATTGACATCTGCTGCTGCTGCTGCTGCTGAGAGGGATCACTGAGTTTAATTTGAGAAAAGTAACGCTCCTATGATTTTTTATTTTCTTTGAAATCTGTGATGTAAGTGTGAGGACAAAAATTCTATTCAGCAGTGGTAAACATCACGAAAGCACGCTCTTTAACATTATAGCTAAGGTTCGCCAACCTATCAATACTTGTAGGTGTGGGACCTGGCCGGTCCCCAAGGACCGCGGGATTATTTTTTATAATAATTTCCTATAAAATCCTCTACAAAACTTGATATTTGTAGTAAGTTAATGCTTAGTGTGCCCTTTATTGAACTTTAAGAAAATGTCGCTACGGTCCGTGGGAAAATTTCATCAAATATCGACTGGCTCTTAACGTGTTAAAATTGACGGATCGTGAAAAATGTTTGGCCAAAATGATTTGCAGCTGTCTATAGAATATTTATACGATATAATTGAAAAATCGAAAAAACCAAAATGTTATCATTTTCAGCTAAAAGCTATGTCCCAACACATAAATTATTTAAAATAATAATAAAAAATAAATAAAAATAGAACACAACCTTGCATAAATTAGTGCTAAAACTGTATTAAGGTTTGTGAAGAGAAATAAAGTGAATATCATTCTTGATAGAGACATAAACATGACACTTCTCACGATAGAAATGCAGCTACAAATTAATGTGAGTTTTATTTAAATTATCCTGTATTAATTAGATTTTATTTAGGTGTTTATTATTGTTACTATTTTATTTATTATATAGGCTGGGCCATTTAAGTTGAGACTGTACAATATCTCCCAAACTAAACGTTGTAGAAATAAATGTCTTGAATAAAAGTTGCTTGTTGTTATGGGGGAAAGTGAATTCATTAGCGTATTTTGTTTGCATGACTTTATGATGGTCTTTTTAGGGTCAGTTTAATATTTTTAAATGGGAACCTACAATTAGGGTCAAATTAAATTGACCCTAAAATGATCACCACAACGTCCTCGGAACAAAACACGACAAATGTCATTTACTTTTCACCATAATATCAAGCAAATTTTATCAAAGACATTTCTTTCTACAACGCTTAGTTTTGGAGATATTGTACAGTCTCAGCTTAAATGGTCCACCCTGTATATACTCTCTACATACTCCACTTCTTGTGTACTACTACATGTTCTTCATTTTCTTTTATGGTTGTGTTAATAACATCAAGTACAAGGTATTCAAAAAGAAGTAACAGAAATTAAATATTCATTTTTAAAGAACGACAATACATAGCGACACATACAACATACCATTGCATAGAGGAAAGTTCAAGGTTTTAAGCCCCACCTATTAGTTCCATTCAGTGCCTACAGGGGCGCTGTGTTTGTTTACGAGAAAATGGCGACGCCACAGGAAAAGCAGTTTTGTGTGATGCATTATGCAAAGAGTGAATCCATTGTTTCATTGTAGCGTGATTTCGTTGTAAGTTCAACAACGAGCCGCCTCGTCATAAAAAATTTACAATCGATACAATAAATTCGTAGAAGATGGTTGCGAATGCAAACGGAAAAGCACTGGTCGTCCTCGTATAACAAATGGTACCAATTTTGAATACATAAAATAAAATTTTGAACTTTTCTCTATTCAGAAACGTATCACCATCTGTTGTCGTTCATTAGAAATAAATATTTAAAGTCTGTTCCTTCTTTTTGAATAACCCTATGCTTTTGAATAACGCATATTTGCTGATGACATTTAGTCTTGAATATTTACACTTACAAAAGCCTAAATCATTTGCGTGTTTTGTTTATTTTTAGCTCGTATATTGGTTGGTCCTTCAGTAGTCTTATTTAATTGTTTTAATTACATTATTTATTTTTGATACTTGTTTGCTGATTGCTGGTACTCATTGGTCTTTTTCACACTTGATTGTCTAAAGAGTTCACACATTTTGTAAATGGTTTTAAAAAGTTTTTCATTAGGACAGATTTATACACCACAATTGTCTGTTTTAAGAACGCTATTTACTAGGGTTTCTCGTTCACATTTCACTGCACTGCACTCAAATATTAGATGGTCCACTGTTTGGGGTCCTCTCCCATATGAACACTCGGGGCTTCTTTTATCCTAAGTCTGTGGAGATATGTGTTGATGTTTCCATGGCCGGTTACTGCTGTTGTCGTGTTTGACCTGAAAGGAATTTTGGTTGTTAGTCTACTTTCCACTGTTATTCGAATAGTTCAATTGCATTATAAACATGAGACATGAGTCCACGTGACTTGAAGAAGTTTGTTTCCGCCCCACGCTTTGGGAGCCAATTTGAAGAAGTGTTTTAGTAGCTCCACGTATGGACGCCAATTTGAGAAGATGGTTTGTTTCGTTATTTTTTTTTACCACGCTTTGGGGTCAATTTGAAGTAGTTTGTATTGAAAGAGTTGTATTATATTTCAACTGTTGGGGAGCCGAACTTGAAATTCGTTGCAACCACACGCGTATAGTGCTCGCTTTCCGGTAGCCTTCGCCCCAAATGTACTTTCAGGTGGCCTTTGCCCCAAGTTTAAAAATATATTAACTTTGTAATTAAACTGTTTCTTTAAATATTATACATTTATGTTTACCTCGGCTGCGTCAGTATTATTGTTAGAGACACGTTTCTCTTGGCAGGGTTGCGATGCGACAAGAATGTATGCGTACACAGATTATAATTTTACTTCACTCCTTTTATTAATGCTTGATACGATTTAAGTAACACTTCACTGATATAGAGAGCTGTGAGATTCTTTTTATTAATTAATTACACTTTTTAACACGTAAGCTTTTTCTGGTTATTGATTGGTTAATTTATAAACTCTCACTAAAATTACATTATTGTTACTCCAATAATCAGAAGTAGTATTATTAAACTCTTAAACTCATTATTGCCTCAAGGTTACCTCATTGTTACCTCATTGTTAGCAACTTTTAACTTATTATTCTCATAGCTCTTACGTTATTAAATTACGTAATGCATTCACATAACATTATTGAACATGTTTAAAATAATATAAGCATATGCAATGGCTGTTACATACATTTTACAAATTATTATATGCACATATTGCTTCAAAGCGGGCTGTTATTGAATTTATATATTATATAATTAGACTGAAATTGTTTAAGTGTTAAAAATACTGCCTTAGGCTTTAGGTTATGTTTGTTCCTCGCAGCTGATACGAACACGAGGTTAATGGGAAGGGATACAAAATGTTTTATTTACATTAAGTCCGATTCTAAGGCTGTATTGCCAATAGGCTGAAGTTGCAGACGATCAGCGGAACGCTTGAAAACACTACAAGATTGACGAACACATTGAGAGTGTCTCTCAGCGTACATACGCTCGGCAGCCCGGGCATTTGCCCAATACCATTTATATAAAAATCATCACTATTTGTAACCATTGTTGACTTTTATACTTATGTAATTAGACATAAAAATCTGATGTGGTATTCACATAACTTTGTCTACCCTATATCCTTATTACTGTGCATACAAACTATTTCTACTAAAGCTTAATTTTCTATCTACTACATTTTGATCCAAACGGACCTTTACAGAAATAGCTACATTACAAACTTCGTTATAGATACAAAGAGAGCAGCAATGGTCAAGTGTTTAAGAATTGGGTGCTAAACCCTGGCCTTAAAATTCCACACTTTTCAATGGAATCGCGAGAAACAACTAAACATTGACAGGACTTTAAGAGAATGACCAAGTAATGAATAATTTGAACCATGAATAATGGATATTTCAGAAATAACTTATGCCACAAAAAATGTATTTGAAATAAATTGTGTATTTTAAAGAGATCTACTTTTTATGTAGTTTGTTTTCGTCTGTCGCCTAACGTTTACCAGTTACACAAGATTATACAAAATTCCTTCGGAATGAAGAGGACTTCACAGGCTATTTCCAGAAAATTCCAGATATGGATTTATTTGTTACCTACATATATTTAATATATGATATTTTAATCAACATCATTAGAGCAATTTTTTAGAAAATCAACGCATTCTAAAAATGTTGTATGTTAAGAGAAGTTGAGGTAGGGAATTTTCTTGAAAATCTTGGTGTCACATCCTTGGAATATACTGAACTTAAATACCAAGTTTGGTCTTACACAACTTTTCGTTTTTGAGTTATGCTCTTCACAGATACACACACACACACACGAACATTTTTCTAAAAATTCTCTTTTTTATTCAGGGGGTTTCAAAACATTTATTTCCGAAGAAATCTCGGTATCGAATTTTTTGTTGAAATGCAATACCTTCTCTATCTATTTCTATCGGTATATCTACGGTTCGGGAGCGCTGTCTTTTCGTATACTTTGCCCCGTGAAGGAGTATGAGTTAATAAATACGTTTCCTACAAAATTTCCTTGTTTTAAAGAACCCTTTTAAATGGTACCCTACTTGACCTCCAATCCCATTTGAAATTTAAAGTATTACTCTACTGGCCCCAGTTCCTGTTATGCCTAATTGACGAAATCAACTTAAGAAAAGTTCACATTTGCTTTAATTATAAATATCTATGTCTCGAAAATTTTAATGTTTGTATTTTCCGAAATAAATTAGTTACGGGTGGCGTGGTTCATCCTGTATATTGATTAGAACCAGGTTGTCATAGCTACATTGCTTTTTTTTGATGGGAAACTACAGGGACTTTTTCAGTTTCATTTTGCTTGTAGCCACTGAGTCCAAAATGTGATGAAAATACAACCAGCGGATGTTAATACTATTATTATGAAGAGCCCATTGGGGTTTATTATATATCAACATTGCTAAATGTCACCATGTCCGCTACAGCTTTGTTCCGCTTTAGGAAATGCTATTGCACTTGTCAACTACTTCACATTACATTGCTAGTGAACATATTCCATTAGGAATCTTAAAAATTGCTTTATCTAGGATATTAAAACAACTATTGCTTCTGTTAATACGAACTACTTACTGTTGTGCATGTTTTCACTTCTGTTTACTCACAGAGGGGAACATTTTCTGTCAAGCAAACACCATCCTGCGACGCATCGTTACGAGATATTCGCCCCTGTTTGAAGTAGGATAGATTTGATGGGCACAGCCAGTACAACTTGACTTTTCATTTACAACCGCTGAATCAAGTGACAGGGCCTCTTTCTTACCCCTTACCCTGGTTAGGTTTGGTAGGTCTGAGACGCACGGCCCAATTTAAGTCAAACTGGATGACAAAACGAAAGGTACCAGCAGATTTTTACCAACATTCCAGCCCAGATGTTTACGGAATACTTTTGTTGGTGATGTCTAACGAACACTGCATGAGGTTTCTCAACATTCCAGATGTGGTTGTTCTTGCTGTTGAAGTATCCGTCTTGTATGAAGCAGGCCTCATCGTAAACAAAAAGTGCGTGGGAAATGTAAGATCTGCGATACTTCGTTGGTGCCCACGGGTAGTACTCTTTCCATTGGGCAAGCATCTGTGCCATCTGTCCGGTATCGCCATACACCACGAAACCTAAAAATATGAAAGATGAGAAGGAAATGAAATGAAAGCGGAATAATGGAAAGGCAATCGTGATTGAGAAGAAACCACCCCAGCATTCGCCTGCCGTCTGGGGAAACCATGACAAACCCATGGGTCAGAGTGGGAGCTCTCCAGGGATCGAACCCAGAACATCCCGAATGGGGGCGATATTGTTACATATTCGGGTGAGGGCCAAAAGGTTTTCAACAAATTATTAACTTTTAATCACCCCAACATGCATATTGGGAAACGTAGCTACAAATACAGCGAGAAGACCAGGACCTTGATGTTCACATTCAGCTGAAGGCGTGGGGGTTTTTGTGTAACAAAATACACAAATTTCAAATTATTCACATTACCTGTGGTTTATTTAATAAAAGAAATGGTAACCCTGCATCACACACAAAAGAATTGAGGGGAGATGCCTCACGCACGCTCTACATCTACACTCGTTCACACACAAACTCCCAGACGAGACCCTCAAACCAGACTGACGACTCGCACACACAAAGAAGTAAAGCTAAACTATGCCCCTCTCGCTTCACCTTCGGCTAGGCTCGCCCAACAATGCTGTCGCCAATACGACGCAATAATGTGTCTGGCATTACAATAGATACTAATATGTTGCAATATATAAAACAAGTACAGTTAAATCTGTTCAAGACGGAAATGACAGGAACCTACCTTTTCCGTTTTGGTGAGGTTCGGTAATAATCAGATTTTTCGGATTTTTTCCCTATGCATATTTTTAAGATTGATTGCAAATACTATGCCAATATTTTCAATACCATGCATTTTATTAAAAAGATTCATCTTAATGTGGTTTTACATACGGTATATAATTCGGTACACAAATGTATGTTACATAAATTATTTTAGTCCCGAAGTCCTTTCACCAACATATTCAATACAACAATAATTAAGAAATGTTACACATGAGTCTCTTTGTCCTTAAATTAACACATGCATCACAACATTAAACCAGGAATCGTAACACAATACACATACTTGAGGAAGCTCCGCATTTTTTCGCGACATTGTTCATTAGAAAATGCACAGCTTTTCTCACAATACTCCTTTCCAAGCAACAGTCAACACTGAAGGCAAAACACATTTGCAATTGTAACTAACCCTTGTCACGTTCTCCGCTCAGTTATGTAGCTTAATGGCCTATATTTGCAATTTTCTCGAAAGTACAGTAGGTCCAAAATAAATTACATAAAGCATTTTCAGTTTCCTTGAAAGCACAGCATATCCCAAAACAAGTGCGTTTTAATGTTGAACATTTCCATTTTAAGCAACCTCAGAAGGTTTCTGTTTCTACTTTGAGCAATTTATAGGAAAGCTACACATAAAATATGTATATAGTTTCCAAGTACCGAGAGTTTTTTCCGAAATAGACTGTTTTCGCCTTATTCAGTGTCCGATTTGTGCAGGTTTCACTGTACATAAGTGTTTGATTTGGTTACCTCCTGGATTCATTTGTTGTGTTAGTGCATTTGTGCTCATGCTGATCATAACTTATTTGGATTAAAAATATTTAGCACGAATATACAGGGTGGAAATGAAATCACTGGACGTAGGGATTTAACGTCAGAAATCAGTTTTTCTCAAATACTCTCTATCCATTTGATTTTAGATAAACATTTAATACGAATATTTTGAGGACATTATGTACTTATCACATATTGATTATATACATGACATAGTATGAATAAATATCATTCGAGGTTTTGAAGACAGTCGAAAATCTCAAAACCTCTTCTGAGATTGCCTTTCGTCCTGGACGAAAAGGAAAGTAACATACCAATACTTCAAAATTATGGATTTTTATTGCAATTATTCTATGTACATTTAAAAAACATTTTACTACTCACAGTACTACGATGAACAAGCTTGGCAATAATTGTGTTACGTAGTTCGTTGGTAATATTAGAACTATATACATACTTAAGCTTTCACGAAGGCGTCAATGATATAAAAACTATCACTAAAATTCTTAGAACAAATCCCGGTTTGTTCTAAGAATTTTAATAATAACTTTTTAACAAATGTTAAAGCTTTTTTACAGCATTGTATTAGCAGTTTTTAAAATATATCCTAGTGTCATACACTCTAACGGCGTTAAAATTATCGTATGTCCGCAAACCATACAGGTTGCCATCCCTGTTTTCTACCAACCAACGAGCTCAATGGCAATGGAATTGCTGGATAATCAATAGACAAGTTGCTACTTAAAAACTGTAAGTTTGCTTTTATTTGTTTTTTCTTCATTGTTTTTTTCGATTCCATCTGCAGTATGCATTTGTTTGAAGTGTGCGTTTTTTTTTAGTTTCGTTTATACCCTGCCTTTAACTACTTTGCTCTTATCAGCAGCCATTTCTTTGGAGCTTATTTCCTACTGGCAATGGTGTTAACTCGTATTCTATTGTCCTTAGGTTTCTTGCACTTTTTGGATTTTAATTAGTAGCTCACACACATACGTTCACATTCATACTTTCAGACTAATTTTGGCTAGAGATTAATTTTCCTATCCCCGGCCGAGAATCGAACCCAGGACCCCTCGCACAGCAGGCAGGTGCTCTACCGTCTGAGCTACGGGGCCAGCCCCGGTTTGTATTTTGTTATATCTCTAATGTTGATTGTTGACGTAGTTTAATCTTAGATATCCACCCGGATCTGTCTGCAATAAAAGCTAATAAGACGGTGTGAATTTTGAAAAGAAATACAAAACAGATACGTCACTACCGTGATCATTATGTTTGGATAATACAAATGCAAAGAAAAGCGGCACTGTCCTACATTGTAATTGTCAACGATTACAATTCGTAAAATACTATAATTTTCCTTTAGTAGTTTGTGTTCGTTTTCAAGCTTATACGAAGAACGCTTTTAAAGTATGCTCGTTATGCAATAAAATAAGAACTACTGAATAAGTTCTTTATTTCATCATATAAACCTTAAACTTTCTTTCCGCACAGTTTTTACAATCAGTTGAATTCTCATTCTGCTGTCCAATGAATGTTAGTGTTTGCAATCCATCAAACAGTTTCTGAGATGCGTTTTTCTGTGTCTAATATTCCATTGTAGGAGAAACTGCGTTATTGGTGTCGTTGGTTGAAGGAGAGGGATTAAAACTAGGGTACAGAGGTCAAATAATTTACACAGAATAGCTGAAAGAAAACAATTGTGAATATGTAGGCTTTCGTACATGAATCGCATATGTTCCCTAAGAGATTATTTTCAGTACAGAAAAATTTAACTCCAGAAACAGCCACCCATTTCCTAGATGCACTGGCGGTACGATAAGACATATGTTTAAAAACATTAATAACTCGTAGAAAAGTAGTGTAAAGTTTGAAGGCTTGGTAAAAAATAAATTATTGAAAATATTTAGTAGTTTGTACTTTATTGTCAAAATGGACCTTACTTTTAAAATATCCCTCGTATTTGCTGTCATATGGAAACTATTTCTATTATGCTAAGCTTAATTATTAAAGTTTATCGCGACTCTAGGAAGAAAATACGTGCATGCACCATGCTGCAAACTACTCGAGACGTTTAACTATTTTGTCCCTCATAATACACTCGAGTAGAAGGAGAGCACTTTGAGGTGGTAAGGAGTTAAAGTCATAATTTGTTCCAAGCTAGAGTTCAGGCTTAAGAATCTCTTTAAAACTTGCACACATCTCTCGCTTTGCTTAATCCAAACAGAGCAAGAAAGTGTGAACTGCAGAGATTAGAGTTTAACAAACCGAAATAATGCTGTATGTACACATCTTAAATGAGGCCTGTTGTTATAACATTTTTTTCTCACTACTAATGATCCTTAAAATGGTGTTTTTAGAGCCGCTCATGAACCCAAATGAGAGATAAAGACCAATCATGTCTGAAAGAATGTTTGTTCTTTATTTATTGTTTTTCAACTAATTGTGGTTCAGATATCGAAATCCTTTACCACCTAATTCTTAGTTGATAAGCATAACTCCTTCTATTTTAATATTATGAACAGGTCAAAGTATTACCTTATACTGCAACTAAATTTTTAACACCATACCGATATTAGATATAAGTTAAGAAACAAAGTGTCTATTACTTCGTCATCTACATTACACATAAAATAAACAATGAAAAAGTTCTTTCCAATTCCTATAGATTTGATAATTGTTTATTCAATACTTGTTTTAAATTAGGTTTGTTGCAATTGAGAAAATCATAACCTATAATGTTGGTTGTTGCATCCTTAAAATATTGCATGCCTACTTCAAGTTCCACGCGTTAGATGGCAGTAAACAAGTTGCATTGAGCAAACAAACGACGTACAACCACTGATTCCGATTTATTTTCAAACAACACTGTTAACATTACAGGTCAATATAAACATTAAAACATTGGTGCTTCATTTTATTCGTAAAATAGTCCTAACAAACGCTACTCTTGATCTCCAACCTCCAGATAAATTCTCTCCTAACTTCGTGACCGAATTCATCGTTGGAAATCACTTGTAGCATTATCTATGATGATTTTATGATCGAACAGCAAAGTGAAGCTGGAGAGTTTTCCACAAATATATATACCAGATGAGTCTTCTCAACCTGCGAATTTAGAAGTTATACAGTCCCAGCGTTTTAGGTTATGCCGTAAACACTGTCCACTGCATCTCAAAATGACTGCTTTGCAACGCTGTTGCTTGTTAGAATATGCGAATCCACTTTCTAGTGCATCCGGAAACAAACCATGATTTGCTAGAACGCTCTCGAACAATAAACAAAACTTAATAGACAACTCATTATTCGTAGGCGTGATTTGAACTTCTGGCCTTCACCATGCCCATTCAGTATGTTAACCGTTGCACTACTAGAGCACCTTACCAACTAGCACCACCGTAGCCCTAATCAGCGGACTGGTGAATACGGTGTCAGCACATGCATTTCGCATCGTGTGTAAAATGAAGCGTTGCCTAGTTACAAATCCGCAGGATGAGAAGACTCAGGCGACATATACGTAAAATAATTTCTAGGATAGACTCTCGGATCAGGCTATATTAATGCAATAAAATAATAATTTGTATCTATTCTAATTTATTGACCATAACATTTTACACGGAATGACGTTCTAGTGCTCAAATAAAAAGGAACGAGTGGAATAATAAACAGACTATGATTCTGAATCAACTGCTGCAGGATGTTGTGGAACCTTTGGACTTCGCTTATTTAAATTATAACAGAACTATTTTAACTATACATCACGAATTGAATTAGAGCCGACGCTATTTCAGGATGATGGAATTAAGCAAAATTTTTATTTCCTCTCCTGAAGTATTTCCAAGACTTCAGTACTACCAGATCAATCCATTTATCTTCTCTAAGCATATCAGGATTAGGATTACGCTAAGCTAGCACCTTGACCCACACAGGGATCTTTATGCATACACTTCCGGGCGGAACGGATGTGATGAAGGGGTCGAAGGGACATATGGACTGCAGGACCGACTGACGCAGGCGAAGAGACGCTCAGAGGTCCCTAAAGTTACCAGCTTGACCACCCAGACGGAGAGCGTTCAAGGCATCCCTACCAAAACCACCGGAGGGTGACTCACGGCCCCCTCCATCGGAGATCGGGGAAAGCTGGACCGAGCAGCGAGACTCCAGCGGCCTTCATCTGACGGGGATGCAAGTCATCTGCGCCATCTGTCCACAGTCGTCTGTCACACAGCCCCGGAGCCAGCCTGTAACGTAAAAGAGGAAGAAGAGATGAGAGGAAATGAGGATAAAAGCAGCTGATTCATGAAATATACTTATTATATACATACAAAATTTATATCGTGTATGCAACGGATATTGTGGCGTATTAGTAATTTGGGGGTTACAGTTTCATCGTCATTACCAGACATATCGTTGTTTTCCTTTCACGTTGACTGGGATGACGTCACTCCTGCCTGGCAGTTTTTTCTAGCCACGAGTGGCGGGGTATATAGCGTCTATCTTAGTTAGGATTCCGAGAGAAGCGGATCGCGTGTGCTAGCCCGCTTTTGGATCGATGAACATCTCCTCTCACCTTTCATATTTAATAACGTAGAAAGCCCAAAAATGTTGGGAAATAAATCTAGAAAAATGTAAGTAGATTGTGTTATGGATTTTTGACAGTGAAAAACCAAGCCTTCCTCTTATCCTCCACACCACGTTTCGGTCCTCCACAGTTAAGTAAGTATACTCCCTTCAATTTACGCGCTGGGTACTAGAAATTAATTTAATTTTCATGTGAACTTTTAGGCCTCTACCCAGCATGTAACAATATTAGTGTACATCGTATGTAATTTGGTGAGGTTCTCTGCAGTAGCTTAAGAGAAATTGGTGTTTTACTAAAGGGATAAACTTTTGCTTATTTCAGTCACCTATCTCTCCTGAAACAGAGAGCGCTGAGATGCAGAGCAGTTTCAGAAATCGTGTAGTTTAGTCACTGACTTCTTAAAAGCTATTGTTCACAGTGTCTTTGACGGAAACAAGATGATAACTAACGAGTGGCTGTAAAAGCTTGATGAAATGCAAGAGTTTTAACATTATGTTAAACTTTTAACATAATGTTAGCAAACAGCCTATTAAAGTATTTTTAATAGCTGTTGGTGAAACCGGCTCCTAATGCATTTTGGGGAGTGGACGGACTAACCCTCGTGTGGTCCGATCTATTGATATGGCCACCTTTTATCTTGACACGCGTTGCATGTAGCGCGCAACAACACCGTTTTACTCTAATTAAAATGATTTATGGGTATTTGATAAGGGCATGTCAATGTGACATGCAAAAACATAATCTTTGTGTTGCAATCAGATATGCAGAATGCACGTTGTAATCCAGGGAAAGTGCTAATCGAGGAAAATGGGAGGATACAAAGAAAGTTGACATGCGTGACGTATCGTGATGAGCCATAAATCAATTGCAGAACTTGTATGTTCTCTTAATTGCATAGAACAGGTTTGTTAACATCATTAAACATGCTATTGAATTCAAGGCGGAATAGTGGAGGACGTTAATCTATACAGGGTGATTCAGGACCTCTGTAACAAATTTTGTGGAATATATCTCACAAAGAGCGTCATTTTTGTCAAACAATCGACTTTGGTTTATGCCACATGATTGAAGAATTCTATCCATGTACTATGACGCTCCATTCCACGAGTTGTGCACCTGTTTGACCGCATTTCTGCATACTGCAATTGCTCTCGACTTACCAGCTGAGTTACCACCACATTTAAACGGAATTGTGTATCTTGAGATCCTTCTACAGTGTCACTGCTCATGGAGAGTATGCCTTTTTTCAGCATGAGGGGGCTCCGCACACTTCAGCCATGCTTAAGAGAGCTTTTCAGCTATACCTACAGGAAGAAGTGGATAGGAAGAAGAGGGTAATGTTGCATGGCCAACGGGATCGGGGGATTTCTTTGAGGGCGTGAGGGTGTTGTATATGCCTCCCATTTGACACCAGTGCAGAATTGATAGTGCGCGCACACGTTGTCTTTGATCGTATTCATCAGAGACCGCACATGTTGGAAAGGGTTCGATAGTCAATGGAACGACGGTATCGAGAATGCATTGGGGCCACAGGTGGACACTTTGAAGGCTTTCTCTGAATTACTTTTTCATTCATTTTCCACTCTTCTTATAGAAACAAATTAACTTTTAACCTATCTTGTCTGCTCAATCATGTGGCCTAAACAACACATCAGCCAACAATGACTGTTTGACAAAAATGACCCTCTGTGTGAGACCTATCATTCTACAAATTGTTGCAGAGGTCCAAAATCATTCTGTATACAGGTGCCAAACCAACGTACACGCATTAGGCGATCAATGATCCGTACATGAATTGATCTGAGACAAAACTGACAAATTAAATTGAGTTTTATTTATGAATGCGATTTAACTACTATGGTGCTTAGCGTCCCATTCTATATTGGGCGTGAAAGGCAGTAACTTTTGCTTGCTCTTAGGCCTATTTATTAGGCTTGAGGTTCTTTTACTGCCGTAAATCTACGACGCGAGACCACCGGCTTTACTTCCCTTCCGAAGGAAGCTAAGGTAAGGATTTTTACGCCCGAAAAATCCCTCTGCCTGGTTTGAAACCGCGACCTCGGGAATCAGAGGTAAGCATGATACTGCTACAAAATTGGCAATGAAATCATTTACAACATTCTCAGAAAATGCAACATAACTTACCTATGTAAGGGCTGCTGAACTATTTTGGCATCCAGAAACTTATATAAATACGACTGTAGAATTAGAGAAAAGTTTTCACATTGCTACACCTTATACATCTGCAGTATTTGATAAAATTCTATTTAAAAGAATATCACAAATAATACGAGGGCTGATCAATAAAGACTGAGACTAATTTTTTTTCACAGATATCTATTACTCCATTCCAATGTTGACATGGTCTTTATCAAAGTAGTCCTCTCCTGCTTGAATGCACTTTTTATACCGTCTCTGCCAGTCCTCGAACACATGGTACAGGCCATTCTTTGTCAGGTCTTTGAGAATCGCCTCACTTTTCTTCAGCACTGCTTCAGTGCTCTCAAATCGAATGTCCCGGAGCTTTGTCTTTAGTAATGGGAATAAAAATTAATCACAGGGGACAAGATTGGGGATATAAGGCAGATGTGGCACACAGGTAATGTTGAATTTAGCCAAAAATTCCTGGACTTGATTTGCAACGTGAGGCTGCACGTTTTTGTGATAAGTTCTGGATGTTTCCTTGCAATGTGCTTCCTCGGTGTAGCCAATACTGGCGTGTAGCACAGCAGCTGTGTTGATGTTGACTTTAGTCATAGCAGAAGCTGAAGCCCAAGGCCCACCTTGCTTAGCACAGAGGACTCGCTCTACTTTGAAGTCTTTGAACCACCTAAACACTGTTGCTCGAGGTAGCGTGCATCTTCACCGTATGCTTGTTTCAGCTTTTCCAAAGTTTCAGAGGCTGTATCATTTAAACGAAAACAAAATTTTATTGCTCCTCTTGTGTCACCTTCATTTTGTGGTATGCGAAATTCAACTAGGGTCAACAATATACAGCATTACTACCAACCTACCGATACGAGAGTACTGCCGCCTATGTACATTATACATGAAACCCCGCTCTTTTCAAATATTCATGGTAGGGACAGGAAACTCTCAAGAAAGCTACAGGAAAAAGTCAATCTCAGTCTTTATTGATCAGCCCTCGTATGTATCACAACCTTATTATCAGATATGTTTGTTTATTTCGCTATGTTTTCTATTTACTTAAGCATTCTTCAAAGCCTTGAAATAAAATAAGAGAGGTTGTTGTTTTTACAGGAATTTTCATGGGGTATCGCCAACTAGAAGTGAAAGCCATCCAAGCAGATATCTTCTATTATGACTCCAACAAGTCCGTCTTCTAATACCAAGGCCTAGTAATTCCTTTCTAGTCTTTTAGGGCCTATTCACAGATTTCACGTTTATCTGGACTATCTTCAGACTCATTTGGTCCGAAGCAAAGGCCGACCAAATTTTTGATATTCATAGACGATAAAAAGCCGTGGATCAGCAAGGAGAAAATCTTATACAACGAAGAGAGGTATTTCTGCGCATGCGCGACTTCCATAGAGCAGTAAACTAACCACTGTTACTCCCTAGTTTTTAACGTTCTATGGTCGTTTCACAGCTGTTTTTTCATCGATTCAGTGCTCACTCCTCATCCTCAGCAAAAATGGAGATAACCAAGAAGCGTGCATTAAAACAGTCGGAAGAGGAAAATGCCTATTTTTCTTAATACAAAAAAAAACACTGGATATTATTCAAAAGAAATCGGTTTCTACAAATACAAACGCAAAAAAGAGGATATATGGAGGGAGATAATATATACGCAGTTTGGTGCATGATTCTAACCTATTGGCCTTTTTGAAAACGTTCTTATCCACCTGATACACATTTTCATTGCATTCGTAACCATTACAATAAGAATTTAACTGTTGCAATATTAACGTTTAACATTAAAATTACAGAATAAAATCGAATTTAAACAGCAAGCAATAATTGCAGTTATTAAAATGTATCTCACCCTGGATCTTAACCACATAATTAAATACTGTGTGATAGTAATTATACAGAAATAATTACCTGAGGAAATCTTGGTATATAATAAACCTTCCGGAATTTTAATCCTCCCTTCCTCTCAGAGAAAACGTAAGTAAAGCCTGAATTACTTTGTATTTAACCTAAGTGACAACTCAATGCGACGTAAAGTGGAGGTCTTATATATTGTATTAAATGGAGGGTTGTCTTAACGTGACTTAATTTAACGCACCTAACTTAAGAATTTGGCAATGTCAAACTTTTCCTTCCCGTTGTCAAGTGTAATGTCTCATGGTAATTACAACCAATCGGCACGAAGCAGTAGTATGAAGTAATAAAAGAACCATCAATCAAGATTCATTCCCGTTGCGTTAATTGTATACTAATTAGACCTTTACTTTAGCAGCATTTCTTAACTTCGTGTTACGTCCCATCATGTTACGTAAAGTTCATCTTAACGAAGGAAAGACTAGTCTAACAATGGCACATGAAACATAAGTTGTGATAGGTTTACTGACGCCTTAACAGTGGTGTTTTTTATACCCTCCTCTTGCATAATATGGTACTATTAGCATTGGCGTATCAATTGAGATACCTAAGCTTCGTTTATCGTATCTGTCACATAGTTTAGGATGAACCAATTTCATTAGCCTTTTAACCTTTGCTTTACTAAACCTGTATTTGTTTTGAAGTTTAGGTCGTTATACTTTCCAACTATGTCTAATCTTGGTATTTTTACTCCATCGTCTCATTTCGCAAAGAGCCACGCCCATCACTGCATAGTCATCCATTTTGTAAACATGATATGTCTTTAATCTACCTCTCTGCGGTAGACCGAAATTTGATTCGGACCAAGGCGTTTGGTCCCGGACCAACGCAAGTCCGGTCTATGAATAAGAAAATCGATGGTTCGCTGTAAAGTAGCAAGTTGGTCCGTACCAAGATGAAAAAGTAGTTGTATTGTTATTTGCCCCATGCTTTGGGAGCCAATTTGAAGTAGGTTTGTTGCTGCTACGTATGGAAAGTCAGTTTGAAGAATATGTATTATATTTCGACTGTTGGGGAGCCAAACTTGAAGTAGTAGCAACCGCACGTTAAAAAGTTTCCGGTAGCCTTCGCCCCAAGTTTAAAAATATTAACTTTGTAATTTGACTGTTTCTTTAAATATTATATTGTAACACCCCACGGGGGTGGTTACCCCCGCAGTCGGTGATTACACAGGGGGGTTGGTAGCTCAGAGGTAGGGGATGCGTTGGTACTGGAATGGTAGGCAGGCCAGGGTAGCGTTCTAGGATAGGGGTATTTAAATAAAGCACAGGGGATGCATTGTCCCAATAAATTATATTGTTGCTTTAAATGTGCGAACAATTAGATCGGAGTGAAGCCCCGACAAGTCAATAGAAGTTAGGGGTGAAGCCCCGACAAGTCAAGAGAACTTAGATGAGTCGCATGCTTACCTGGTTAGCTGTTGGCGAATGTGATAACTGATCTCTGATTACTTTCTCGTGGCAACTCTCGCGTAGCAACGTCCTGATAGCAACTCCCACAGCAACTCCCACTCACACTCTCACGGCAACTCCCGACCGAGTCAAAGCCCTGTAGTATAAATACATACATAAGCGCTGACTCGGCGTAGGCAGCGTGGACGAATTCTGCTAACCTGAACTTCACACTTCCTGGTATACGAAATATGTGCAACCTGGTCCGCTACATCGGTCCCAGGTTCGCCAAATTCCGACCCGGAATTTAAAATTGAAAAGGAGGACAAATATCTTAGGGGGTACTACAACCGTCTACTTAGACGAGGGTTGAGAGAAAGAGAGAAAAAAAAATATGGTTGGAGCCTTATACAATTGAAAATGCTCCGATGTCCTCTGCTGTCCAAGACTCGGATACCAGGGAAAATTTGTTTTAAGGGTAGGTGAGTACGTAAGGGGTGTTTGCGGCCGCGCACCGCAATCCTGCCAATCTTGGGCGCCGTGGCCCAGTGGTGCAGTATGCGCAATCTTTTCTGTATTCTCATCGTTGCTTTAACGTGAAGTGTAGTTTAGCTGAGACTGAGCTCGTGGAGTTACCCTGTAGCTTCGGATCTCCCCGGTGAACTCTGCCGTGAATGAATAAGGTGCTGGGACAGAACTGCTGAGTGACTGCATACCTAGCGACTTTCTCGGAAACGTAGTATTTATATCCGCGCATGCTGCATTGCTGTGGCCAAGCAGTGGCGTTCCTTCGAGGCGCACCAATTTTGTGTGTTCTGGCGCGACCCCCGTGGTGAGTTATTGGCGTGCTCATACTGGTGGGCATCGTTCGACCTGGGCCTTTCCTGTCGGGTGCTTCTCTTCTTGGTGGTCTAATGGTGCGCAGCAGCAGGGTTGTCTTACAAAGATGGATGTTGATAGGATAAGGTTGGAAGGATTATATTGCGGTTTAAAAGTTACGGGACGAGACTAAACACAGCAGAGAAAAGGTAAATTTAGAAAGTGAGTCGGTACCCCTGCCGATTCCTTGCCCCTCCAAATTTTGAGGAAAAAAAAAAAAAAAAAAAAAGAGAACAGAAAAAAAAACATTAAGTTCTGTTATCCAGGTGTGATGCGACTACTCATAAGTTCTGCGTGACCAGGTATGTTCGTTCGAACAAAATTAAATTTGTACATTATACAATGATGTTTGTCTGTAACTGTATAACACTTTTTTTTGTGTGTGTTTTGCATTGTATGTCAGCGGTGGTTAGATGTCCGTTTTTGGCATTTTGCTGATACCTCGCTTCTGTTACCCGGGGAAGAGGGTCGCTGAGGCTGCTGAAGACAGTGGTTTCTCTTGCCTGCTGGAGGGCATCCTCTAAAACATACTTAGTTTTTGAAATTAGTACACCGAAATATGAATATTGCAGATGTTGTGACCCATGAAACACAACAAACACAAAAAAACAACAACCATATTTACACTCCATTTTCCATTCATCTACTTGTCGCAGTGCTACACGCCACTGAGAAGTGCAAAGTCAAGCTCTGTGCGTGAGGCGACGAATACTTGCGTCAGCGGATTTCATGACAGACTTTTGCTTTCGACACTTACCGTCCATGCAGAAGCGTATGTTTATGAAAGCGATATCTGTGTTTCTAAGTTTGTGAACCAAAATTGCGGTACCCTTCCGCGTGTGTGGAATGTGTTAGTATCTTGGTGGATACCTGTGCCTTTCCTGCCTTCATCCCCTTGTGTAGTTTGAGCCTTTGATTAACTTTATTTTATTTATCTCCCTTATTTATTTCTCCGTTATGTTACTGTTGATTCTGAGGTGGCATCGGTTGGTGTTGCCAGAATTATAATTCCCTGAGGTGACGTGTGCTGTGGTTCCGCCGTGGTCGAGTTTGAAGAGTTCGACCTTTCCTTACAAAATTTCTTCAATATTCTGTATGCTAACAAGGCCATGACTACTATGCAAACAGTCATAAATACTAGTTCTATAATTTCGACGACTGAAATAGGATGCGAGTTTCAAAATTTCTATGTCCCTGCTCCATCTCGTATATTATCTGCCCTGGTCGTGAGAGAATTTTTTTTTACTTATTTACACTTGCTTATTTGCCACGTTACATTTATCTATTTTGCACATTGATTTGCTGACATTTATTTATATAATAGCGCTTGGTTGTCGTACCAGAGTGTACGTTATTCGATTTTTTTTTCCTACTATTATTTGTTCTATATGCGCTAACGCATGTGTAAGGTGCGGAGAAAAAAAAAGAATTCCTGACATCAACCGATAGTTCTCAAAACACATTATCATATACCTATCTTAAATTAATCTTATACTAACAATTATATGAATAACATTACTTATGAAATAACTTTTCGACCTCCACTAAATCTTATTTCCTATTTATTCAACTCTGCTCCCGACCTTAAGAATACTTCTTTATAATTGCTCTCTGTTGTGTCCCTCGGCCCTACTCTGAACTCCTGGGGGGGGATAATGTATATCGTTCAAGTTTCTGTATCTGAACAAAGATATCTGTATTAAGCGAATAACAGGGTCGCGTCTCGGATTTCCCATTATATTTTCACTTCCAGATATATTTTCTCTTCATCACGAGAAAGAGAGAGCAAAAAAAAAAAATTAAAAAGTAAAAGTGAATCGCGTGGATTATCACTTTTAGCCTAACTTAAGCTGGAGGTCCGAAGATATACTACGTCTTGCATTATCACTTACTACTTAACCTATTTGAGAACTATTGCTGATGTTTAATGTTTTAACCTCTTTCTGTTTCCTGTTTGTTTGTTCTTATGCCTCAGCCTTACTGGACGAATTTGTGGTTCCGCATTCCGTCGTGTAATAATGTCAGCACTTTTGTATTGATGGACATTGAGTGATACGTAGGCGATTTTTTTTGTTTCAATTATATGTGGCAATTGTGTTTACCCGCTGTGCAAGTGTCGCAAGTGTGTTGTATGCTCATTATGCATAATAAGGCGAAATTCTACTAACGTGGACATTCTGGCGTTTCACGGAATTTCTGGCCTTAATTACGTAATTCAGGGGGCTAAGTTTTTTCATTATCCTATAGGGTCCTGTGTAGTTCATCAAAAGCTTTGTGGCTCTACCTACCCTCCTTTTAGGGGTATATAGCTTCACCAAATCGCCGACTTTATACTCGACGTGCCGCCTCTTTGAATCATATAACTTTTTATTTTTTCTCTGGCTCTTTACTATGTTTTGGGATGCTAACGCCCTTGCTTTTATTATTGCCTCCCGTGTTCGCTGCACAAATAGGTTTTGTGAGGTGCCCTGTAATTGAACGTCGGGGGGTGATACCGGTTTCCGTGCATACAGTAATTCGAATGGTGTGAACTTAGTACTTCCCTGTTTGCTTGTGTTTATGGCAAACCGAATTTGATGTAAATTATTATCCCAGTCTGTGTGCTGTGTGTTTACGTAGTTACTGATTACTTGCGCGATAGTTCTATTCGCCCTTTCTATTAGGCCATTAGTTTGGGGTCTGTAGGCTGTTGTGAAAGTCGGTATTGTTCCCATCATCTTAAGCAGTTCTTGTGTCACTTCGCTCATAAATACGGACCCTCTGTCCGACAGAATATATTTTGGTGCGCCGTGACGACAGATGACGTCGTCCAAGATAAATTCAGTGACATGCTCAACAGAAGCTTTTGGGATTGCCCTTAATTCCAAATATTTTGAAAAGTAATCACTAGCCGCAATTATGTATCTGTTACCTCTAGAGGACTTTGGGAAAGGCCCCAGGATATCTATGGAGAACCTTTCTCCTATATAGTTGACCTTTATGGGTTGCATTAAACCTGCGGGTCGCTGATTAACTGGACCTTTTCGTTGCTGACAGGAAGTGCATCTTCTTACATAATTTTGTATATCCCTCTTCATTCCAATCCAATAGTAATGTGAATTAATTTTGTGAAAAGTTTTTGAAAACCCGAAGTGTCCTCCTAGCGGATCATCATGACTATTATATAGTATTTCCTGCTTTAAACTATCAGGTACTACTAACAAGTGCATGTTCCCTGTAGTACCAGCATTTTTTCGGTACAGGACATTCGATTTCATCACGTATGTTGCAGCTTGTCGTGCTAGTTTAGCATTCGCTGTACCCGGCTGTCTTACGGCTTGTATTAGGGGTTTTAGCTGGGGATCCTCCTCTTGTTTTTTAGCTAATTCTATGGGTTCTATGAGACAGGTAATTCTGTCTTCCTGCTCTTGTGCTGTTTCGGGTTCAGGGGGGTCTATTGGCATTCTAGACAAACAATCTGCGTCCTTATGTTTAATCCCTGATTTATGCTGAATTGTGTAGTCAAATTCTTGCAGCATTAAGCTGTAACGTGCCAGTCTCCCTGTTAGATCTCTCAACCTATTTAGGTGGCACAGGCAAGCATGGTCTGTAACTACAGTTACAGGGTAACCATATATGTACTGGCGGAACTTCGAAAAACCGTACATAACTGCTAACAGCTCTTGTTCCGAAACGCTATAGTTCTTTTCAGCTTTGCTTAGACTTCTAGACACAAAGCCTACTGGGTGCATTTTTCCATCTCGTTCTTGGAGGAGGCAACTGGCTATGCCGTGCATGCTGGCATCGCAGTTCATTTGGGTTTTGGCTCCCGGCATAAAATGTGCCAACACCGGAGCCCTAACCATTAAATCCTTCAGCTTCTGGAAGGTTTCTTGCTGTTCTTGGCCCCATACAAACTTTTGGTCTGCCTTTGTTAGTTCGTTTAGAGGCCTCGCGATTGCTGCAAAGTTATTAATGAACCTCCTGTAGAAAGAAAATAAACCTAAGACCTGCCTTACTTCTTTGACGTTCCTAGGCGTTCTGAGCTGTGTAATAGCTTGGATTTTGTCTTTATCAGGTTCTATGCCTGCTGCCGATACTTCGTATCCTAGGAGTTTTATTTTGTCCATACCGAAAAAACATTTTTGGGGTTTTAGCTTAAACGTATGTTGTTCTAATTTCTTAAATACTGCTTCCAGGTTTGCCAATAAGTCCTGAAATGTATTTGCAAACACTATTATATCGTCTAGATATATGAGTGCTTTTTCGTATCGCAGGTCGCCTAACAGTTTATTTCCGATCTCTGTGAATGCTCTAGGGGCATTCGAGAGCCCGAAGCTCAAGGTCTGGAATTCGTACTCTCCGTCCGACGTACAAAAGGCCGAATATTTCTTACTTTCTTGAGCTAGCGGTACTTGGAAGTATGCACTTAGCAGGTCAAGCGTACAGTAAAATTTTGAACCTCCTAAATAGCTAAGTAGGTCGTCAATCAGTGGTAAGGGATAGGCGGATGCAGCTGTTTGTGCATTGAGTTTTCTGTAATCTACACAAAACCGATATTCTCCTGATTTCTTTTTGACCAAAATTACTGGTGAGCACCAGCTACTCTGCGAGTCTTTTATTATCCCAGCCTCTTTCATTTCTTCCACTTGTTGGTTTATTATTTCCCGCTGTTTATGGGACACCCTGTATGGCTTCTGTCTAATTGGTGTCGTGTTTGTCAACTCTATTTTGAACTCCGCAATGTTTGTTGTCCCTAACTCTTGTAGGCTAGTGGCGAAGGTATGTCTGTACCTGTCGAGTAAATTTCGTAGCTGTTCGTGTTGTCCTGGTTCTAGTCGTGAATTAATATTAAATTTGGCGTCTTTGATGTCTATTTGTTTTGTTGTCTCACGTGTGAAAGTGTCTGCCTGGACTAATGCAACTTCGTGTACGAGTGCTAGTGTTGTCCCTTTAAATATTCTCTGAGGGGCGGCGGTATTATTGTGGACTTGTATCTTTTGATTTTGATTATTATTGCACAGACCTGGTATAATGTTAACGTGTTTTTTCTGCATAGTGTTAATGCATGGTTCCAGTAATAATGTGTTTGTAGGGAGTGAGGGTATTCTGACGTCTATCTGTGTGGTTGCAAATGGAAGGATTTCTACGTCATGCCGACATGTTGCTTTCATTTTTGTCTCTTCAGCATCTGCTTCAAGTGTAATTTGCATGAGAGGACATTCTTGCTTTCGCTGGCAGCTTACCGTGACCTCCTTCGAATTTTGCAGTGTTAGTGTAATTGTGTTGTTCCCTAGATCTATAACGGCTTGGTGTTTCTGAAGGAAGTCCATGCCCAGCAATAAACTATGCGGGAAGTGTTTTACTACTATAAGTTGTTCTTTGAATTCCACATCACCCATTTGGAAGTTAGTGTTAGTTTGGTATTGTGCAGCAAGTAAATTGTTATTTGCAGTTCGCAAAATCATATTTAGAGGTGCTGGTTGCTTGCTTGTATCTACCAGGTCGTCATTGATTATGCTTACTGAGCTGCCCGTGTCTATGAGAATGTCTATCCTTGTCCCTGCTAATGTTCCTATAGTTTTTAATGTGCTCCCAGGGTTGATGTTTTCTGTTATGCTTGCTACCGCGGCCCTTATGGGGGGTGATTGGCTCGAGGCTGCGCGTGAAAATTTGCATTCCTCCTTCGTGTCTGACAATTAGCGATTACGTGGCCTACCCGTTTACAGTAGGCGCACACAGGCCTCGCGGACACCGTTCTTCTTTGACTATATGTGGTCCTATAGCCGCTGGGGGCCTGTCCGTAATTCCTAACGGATTGATGCTGTGGATTGTAATTCTGGGGTGGAGGGCGGGGGTTCATTGTCAGGTTTTGCACCTGTTTTGCTAACTCACCCACCATCTTTGACATATCTGATACCTGCTTCTGGAGGGTATCGTCTGGCATACTAGGGGGAATTCCCTGTGCATCGATTAGGTCTACCCGTTTTCCTGCTAGGTAGCGGGCTGATTCTACCCTGCGGACGAACTGTATGAGAGCGTCCACTGTTTGTGGGTTGTAGGGCAGTACCTGTTCTATTAGTGATGGTTTAAGGCCCCTCACGATGTGTTTTACCCGTTCCTTCTCTGTCATTTCGGGGTTGACTAGATCACACAGAGCTATAATGTCATAAGCGTACTGCTCTGTGGGCTCGCTAAGGTCCTGCACCCTCTGCCTTAGTCTGACCTCCATCATTTCCTCCTCTGCCGCGTGACTGAAGGCTTTTAATAACCCCTGCTTCAATGTTTCCCATTGGGCGTCCCTATTTCTATGGGCAAAGGTTTTGTACCAGTTTAGTGCGGTACTATTAAGGTAGCATGGTAAATACTGCGCCTTATGCTGGTCGTCCCAATTATTGGCACGCGCTATCAACTCAAACTTATGGAGATAGTCCCTTACACTTTCTCCTGGTTTCCCCGCGAAGCTACCCGGATCTAATGGTGGACGACTAATGTGCATGGGTTGAGGTGCTTCATTTACCCTTCTGCTTAAAACAGGTGAGTCCATTTTACTCATTGCATTTGTGTGTTCGTCTCCCTTATTCATGGCTAACTGTTTTTCTACCCTACTTGTGCTTGGGCTAGAAGTGTTAACGATCTTGCCGGAGCGGAGACGTATTTGATTTGCCGTCTCAGCGTGTGCCGCGATCTCGTTTAAATTCCTTTCAAATGTGACTAGAAATTCTTGGACTTTAAATTGTTCCCCCTGTATAGCTGCTAATTCTGCGCACAGATTTCTAATCTCTTTAGTAGTAGGACTAGTAGAGTTTTGAGCAGGTTCAGCCATGCATAATAACTTAAATGTACTACACTAAAACAATATACATAACTTGAGAAAAGTTAAAAAAAATAAGCTATATTCTGTGTAGGTAACTCATGATGCAAAGGGTGGGAGGGTGGGTTTTCACCAGATAACCTCAGGTAAAAGGTTATCCCAAAATGAGGCGTGTTTCACACCTTGCAAAAAGAAAAGAGAGAAAAAAAAATTGATTACATCCCCTGGCTGGAAGAGGTAAGGATGTTTTCCCCAATTATAACCGGAGACTCCGTCACATTGTAGTCGGTGCCTCCTACATGTGCCCGGCGCTCCACCAAGTTTGTAACACCCCACGGGGGTGGTTACCCCCGCAGTCGGTGATTACACAGGGGGGTTGGTAGCTCAGAGGTAGGGGATGCGTTGGTACTGGAATGGTAGGCAGGCCAGGGTAGCGTTCTAGGATAGGGGTATTTAAATAAAGCACAGGGGATGCATTGTCCCAATAAATTATATTGTTGCTTTAAATGTGCGAACAATTAGATCGGAGTGAAGCCCCGACAAGTCAATAGAAGTTAGGGGTGAAGCCCCGACAAGTCAAGAGAACTTAGATGAGTCGCATGCTTACCTGGTTAGCTGTTGGCGAATGTGATAACTGATCTCTGATTACTTTCTCGTGGCAACTCTCGCGTAGCAACTTCCTGATAGCAACTCCCACAGCAACTCCCACTCACACTCTCACGGCAACTCCCGACCGAGTCAAAGCCCTGTAGTATAAATACATACATAAGCGCTGACTCGGCGTAGGCAGCGTGGACGAATTCTGCTAACCTGAACTTCACACTTCCTGGTATACGAAATATGTGCAACCTGGTCCGCTACAATATATTTATGTTTGCCTCGGCTGCGTCAGTATTTATAGTTTTTAGAGATATGAATGTCTTAGCAGGGAGTGGTGTGACTGAAGAATGTAGGCTTACACAGATTATAATTTTACTTCACTCCTTTTATTAATGCTTGACACGATTTAAATAACACTTCACTGAGAGAGAGAGAGAGCTGTGAGATTTTTTTTATTAATTACTTGCAATTTTTAACACGTAAACTATTTTTGTCTCACACAAAATACGTATTAAATTTCTCGAGGACGCATCTCGCGTTCGGTTAGAAACATTGTCTACAAGCAACTGGCAATTGAATTTGTAAATTTTGCTCCATTTTAGTTTCTGATTGGCTAATCCTACTCCTATAGAATACTTTCATTTAACTTAAGCTTCTTTCTGGTTGTTGATTGGCTATTTTATAAACTGTCTCAAAAATTACATCATTGTTTCCAAGAATGACTAGTAGCATTAAACTTTCTAATTCATTATTGCCTCAAGGTTACCTCATATTTAGCAACTTTTAACCTATTTTTCTCACAGCTCCTACATTATTAAATTATGTAATACATTCACATAACATTATTATACATGTATACAATAATATAAACATATACAATGACTGTAATATACACTTTTTATATCTTGTTACATACACATATTGCTTTAAGGTGGGCTGTTATTGAATTTATATATTATATAATTAGACTGAAGTCACTTAAGTATTAAAAATACTGCCTCAAAGATCGATTATGAATACCTCCCTTAGTCATTTAGGTAATGACTGTATCTTATAGCCTATGTCTGTGAAAAGAACATTCCCTTTCAGCGGTGAAATAATTATCACAAGTGGCTAAGTAGTTTCCAAGATTACTCTATATAAACGCATGCATACCTCCATAAAACAATTTTCTCTCCTAAGAATATAAGTACAGATTTTATACAAATAAACACAGCATTGTTTCGACCCACGCTGAAGGTAACTAAAGTAGAAGTGGTTGAAACGTCTGGAAGATGAATCGCCGCTAGACCGCAGCCAACAGGTCCGGAAATTGAAATTTTCTCTCGTGACTAGGGTCGTCATCAGGCAAAACAGTTACAAAATATATAGCACTGCTATTTTTTGATCAGCTATTTTTTTCTGCAAACTGTGTACTTGATTCAACTTGTTACTCTTATAATACATTTTACAAGTTAAAAAGCATTATTATATGATATTGCAAAATATTCAGTTTTCAGGTTTTATCATGTAACATTTGTTAGTGGAAGTCCTATAGTGAAATCTTTGAAGCCATATTAAAATAATCTTCCATAGCTGAGCTCTTAGCCGCTCTTCTTGTAGACATCCCATTATTACTCCATAAGATATTATCATAAGCCACAAAAACAGAGCTTATCATGAGGAAAACCTTCAATCGTCGACAGACACAGGACGTGGCCACTAAGTATGTCACTAGATCTACCACGATGGCGGGTTAATTTTCCCCTGAAGGACAGTAGTATTGCTTACCAAATTCCAGCATGAGAAACTCTGCAGTAGCCAACGGCATGAATGACACTGTCGGTTTGCTGTCAAATCTGGTACATATTATATATTCCAATAACTTGGCACCGCCTGTCTATCCATAGCTGGTAGTAATTCCTTCAGTACCTCAAACGTTAAAGCTTTCCAGAGCATACTGATATGTAAAATACTTTCAGATTCTTATCCAGGGTCAGAGAGAATATTTCTCTTGCATATGTGATACAATATTCTGGCTCAAAAACCACAGACGATGAACATCTTTCGCCGTAGTGTAAACACTTGATTACAATTTCCCTTCGGGAATACATTCAAGCGATCGCAATACCAAACGCAAAGCAGATGGAAGATGGTTACGGTTTCGTGTTCCATCAAGTTCCCAGTAAGACTTTCAACCAGCAAGTTGAGCTGTCCATCCATCCCTAGTACAAGCTGAGCTTCCATATGGTTTAATCGGGCAATTTGATACTTTATTTCAGTGTGTTGCACTTAAAACTGGCAGATAATCTTTATCATCTGGTGATCCACAAATACTATGAATGGCATAACAAAGTGCTGTTGTGGCTAGCACTTGATAGAAACTCTGACAAACTGCATCCAAGTTTAGCAATATGTAATTTAAGCTCCAGTCATGCAATTCTTAGAGTCTTTCAAGCCAGACATAATCTAAATTAACTGATTTAATTACTTTATCATATCAAAGTGCAATGTGTAAAAATACCACCATATACCACAGAGCACTCGCTATAAGTGTGGACATACCAAAGTCGTTGGATTAAATCTACATTTCTAACTTTTGGATCACGTAATCGGTGACGGAACTATATATTTTGGCGTACCAGTTGAACTATAATATTTCTTGAAGTGAAGGACATATATCTTAACAAATAGTAATAATTTTATACGTACCATATATCCGGCTCGGTTCAGCCTAACTATCCAAGGGTAACACTTTTGGTTTGCGTAATTTAATTGTAAACCAGAGAGAGAGAGAGGCCAATATTTCGACAAAGGCATCCAATTTCTGCAGGTCCCCTCAGACGTAGCTACAACAGTAACTTCATCTGCGTAGACAGAGATCACTAATGAACAACTAGATAGTTGGATACTAGCTAAAAACTGATGAACCTCTCGAATGAAAGGCTCCACACATAAGGAAAATAGAAACGTGGAGAGAGCGAGAGAGAGAGAGAGAGGACAGAGCTGTTGCACAAAGCGTCTTATAAGAAATTACTGCGAAAGTCATTGCATAACAGCTGTGAGCTGATAAAACTCTGTATCAGCTGTAATACCTTAGCTGCGAAATGCTAACTATACCAGAGGAACTTCTGTGACACTCGATCGAAGGCATTTTGGGAGTCCAAGGTAACAAACGTAGCTTATACCTTACAGTCAGTCTCGCAATGCCACACTGCATCTCTTACGAGCTGCTAGTGTCTGGTGAATATTCCCTACGCGGATACATAGCAGACTGCATTGCGACGGCAAAGCTCATAATGATTGAAGTGATAATGGTAATATTGTATGTGGTAAAATATTCTTAATTGGTTGTTTCCGATGAGTCGCTTCTTCTTATCTTAAGGAGTGGTTATCGGAAGGTAATGTATTATGTTAAACAACAGCTTAGATTGTGTTACTATGGTAAACATTTATTTGTAAATTATATTGAAAGAAAATCCTTATTATTATTATTATTGTTGTTATTATTATTATTATTATTATTATTATTATTATTATTATTATTATTATTATTATGAATTTTTGGGACTATTACAGACCGGTTAACGGGGTCGTCCTCCGTAGTGTAGTGGCTACCATGCTAGCCTCTAGCTTCCGAGGTTGCGGGTTCAAACCGGCGGAGGGCGATGGATTTTTTCGGGCGTAAAAATCCTTAGCATGCGAAGGGAAATAAAGCCCGTGGTCCCGTGTCGTAGATTTATGGCACGTAAAAGAACCTCAAGCCTGATAAAGAGGCCTCTGAGCAAAATTGCCATCTTTCACGCCCAATATAGAATGGGACGCTAAGGACCATAACAGTTAAAGAGCGTCCATAAATAAAATTCAATTTTTTTTACTTTCTCTACTACATATAGTAAGTAGGGGAAGCAGTGTATTCCACCCAAAAATTCAATACCGAGATTTCACGTTTAGAGACGCTGAATCCAAAAAAAGCATTTATGGAAACATGTCCGTGTGTGTGTCTGTGTGTCTGTGTATGTGTGTGTGTGTGTGTGAACAGCATAACTCAGAAACGAACAGTCGGATAAACACCAAACTTGGTATTTAGGTTGAGTATCTTCCAGAGATGCGACACGAAGGTTTTCAAGTAAATCCCCCCACCCCAGATTACCCTTTACATGGAACATTTTTCAAAAATTTTAATTTTCTCAAAAATGGCTGTAACGATTTTGATTAAAATATCATATGTTTAAGATATTTTCATGACAAATGAAATGTATACCTCGAATTTTCTGGGAATGTCTCCAAAATTATTCTTCACTGTGAACGACTTTTGCATAACTGGTAAACCATAAGAGATAGACAAAATTTTACTACACAAAAATGTAGATCGCGTTAAAGTACACAACTTATGTCATTTACATTTTCTTTTTGGGTGAACCATTTTCGAGATATTGATTGTTATTCCCTTAAATTTTCCAATACTTACACTTTTTCTCAAATTCGTTATTCATTTTTTTTGTCCTGGTAATGCAAAGAGAATTGAATACTCCACATAGCAACCAGCTCTTAAAATATTGGACTATCGCTTAAAGCCTATCAATTCCCCTTGCATCTACAAGAAAATTAGCAATAAGATTAACATCTCGATATCTCGATTAACATAAGCATATGGAGAATAAGCGTTTGTAAAAATAGTTTGTACAAGAGTAGAGAAAGTCACGTGAGTGTAACACATCAGATTTTTTAAACAGCGGTTATCCCCGGTGTAATCTTCCATGCATTTAAAGCATGACTAATAAGCATGAGTAATATTATTTATATTTAAAAATAACGTTATATTTGCAGTGACGCTATTGTATGCATCCTCATATGTTAACACGAGTAATTATAATGAACTGAACTCACAAGATGTCTACTATACTAATGCTTTACCTGAACCTGCTGATTTCTAAACAAAATATTTTGTTTTTCTCCTACTTAAATGTTACTCACAACAGTCCAACATCTTTCTCAAAAGCTATAAAGAAAATTTAAGTTCTTTCCAAAGCGTGTTTCGTGATGTAAACGGTAGCTTATGCCGGACACACACACGACATTATAACTGTCCTTTTCTAGCCACAGTTTTGGAGTTTAATTGTTGACATTAATTTTGTGTTATATTGCACCTTTCTAAGCGATGTTTAACATTTGTTAAAAATTAATGTTACATATAATATATGTATTGCTGTGAAAAATTCTGTCTTGCTGCCCAGAGGAGTGGGTGTTCTTAGCCTTGAGGGTCTAAATCAAGGGTGGCGAAAATGCCTTTCTCTCTCGAGTCATCATATATGCAACAGGCAATATACCACTCAGCAGCACATGGAAAACAAATGAATAGACGGCTAGAAAAGGAGTTGCGCCTGCGAGTCACAGTGCCTCGCAGGTCGCGCTTTCGCCACCGTTGGTCTAAACGAAAGAAACAGTTATACAGAAACAACAGAATATAATCGCTACATTCACTTAACTGGTAGTTTATTCAACAATTTCAAAATATAAACAATCAATAAATTTTGCTTTGACATAAAATTTGCTCTAAAATATTTTACATTAATCCAAATGAAATTTTCCCTTGAAAATTAAACACGTAATATATTTCGTGTATGATATTATATAAATTGAAAAATGGTGTTTCATTGTTTAACTGCCCCACGTATGGGAGCCAACTTGAAGTAGATATATTGTTTACGTAGGAGTTACTGTTGTAGTTAGCCTCACGCTTGGGAAGCCAATTTGAAGTAGTATGTTTGTTACGTAATATGCTGCTACGTATGAAAAGCCGATTTGAAGATGTATTTTTGTTGTTACGCTCCAAGTTTAAAAAAAAATATTTACTTTGTTATTAAACTGCTTCTATAGATATTATTTATGTTTATGTTTGCCTCGGCTGCGTCAGTATTACTTTAGAGACACGTTTCTCTTAATCAGGGCCTGGTGCGACAAGAATGTAGGCTTACACAGATTTTAAGTTTTAATTCACTTCTTTTTATTAATCCTTCACACAAATTAAATAGCACTACACTGATATCAAGAGCTGTGAGATTCTTTTATTTAATACTTGCACTTTGTTAACGCGTATACTTAACTTTCGTTTCACACGAATACGTAATATTTCTCTTGAGAACACATTCCATCCGGTTACTACAAGGTCTGCAGGCAACTGAACATATTTCAAACGTCCAAACCCGTAAACTTCTGTACTTCAAGCCTCTGATTGGCTAATCCTAGTCCAATAGAATACCTGCATTTACTAAAGCTTTTTCTAGCTGTTGATTGGCTATTTTTAAACTGTCACAAAATTTACATTATTGCTGCCCTAATCATGACTAGTAGCATTTAAACTCTCAAACTCATTGTTACCTCAAGGTTACCTCATTGTTACCTCATTGTTAGCAACTTTAAACTTATCATTCTCACCGCTATTACATTATTAAATTACGTAATGCGTTCACATAACATTATTGAACATGTTAACTATAATATAAGCATATGCAATGACTGTTACATACATTTTATAAATTATTACATACATATTGCTTCAAGGCGGGCTGTTGTGGAAATTACATATTATATAATTAAATTGAAATTACTCAAGTGTTAAAAATACTGCCTCAAAATATATTTTACAATTGCTTACTAATTACTTAATTTATACTTCCGGATCTCGTTCAGAACAACAAATGTTCAGCGATATGGTAAAATGTTGATCTACTTAGAGCCAAATAATGAGGTATTAATTTTGATTAGTTCTGTAACGAAGCTGAACATCATTGACGTATACTCTTGCTGAGAACGATGTTATAGCTCGAAGATCTCGGCAAACTCTCTTCTTCTCCAACCAGGGTTTGCCCCAAGCCGCCTAGGGAGAAAGGGATGTCGTCAGCAACTATTTCCTCCACAGCGTGTGTAATACATGAGAGAGTGTCCTCTCTTATCGCATCCATATACTGATATGGCATAACCATACATATTGGCGGCTATTTTAAGCATCCTCATATATATATATATATATATATATATATATATATATATATATATATATATATATATATACATATTGTTGCACGAAGCCCTTAGATTTTATTTTGTATTTCGTTGTGATAATTAAATTAGGACTAATAATAATTAAAATGATTATTGACAACACAATATTTAAACACAAAAATACAAAAGTTTAACACCTCCCATTATCCTATTTTCACTATACGAGGGCAATATTGAACATTTTTAGAACGCCATGTTTCTATAACCAAATAAAATGTGTTTACATTTGACAGTTAGTTTCTAATGTTTACGAGTTGAATTCCGTATAGTTTGTTATTTATTATTATGGTTTGTTAATTATCATAATTTAAAGATTTTGTATTCACCCAAAAATGATTTGACTAAAGAAAATATTCGGACTGTATTTTTTAAGATTTTAAATCGCCATTAACCTAAATAATGTGAATATCGGCTTAGAAATGCATTTGACGAAGAAAAGAATTCAAAACAGATCGGTTTTTCTTAGTGATGAATTTTGTGAGGTCGCCCAAGAACTCTGTTACTAGTGAAAATATCGCCGCTGCTCGAGCAATACTTGAAGATCGACGCACATCTTATGAATTTATTTGGGCGACATTGCGCATTGGTATGAGTCAAATTCAAAACATTTTGCATCAACATTTAGACGTGGGAAAACTTTGTTGTCGTTGGATTCCACATAAACTGAGCCACGATAAAAAAAATCTGATGTGTTACAGTCACATGACTTTCTCTACTCTTGTACAATTTATTTTTACAAACGCCTATTCTCCATATGCTTCATGTTAATCGAGATATCGAGATGTCAATCTTATTGGTAATTTTGTTGTAGATGCAAGGGAAATATGGTAGCTTTTAAGCGATAGTCAAATATTTTAACGCTGGTGGCTATGTGGCGCATTCCATTCTCTTTGCATGTCCAGGACATAAAAAAAATGAATAACGAATTTGAGAAAAAGTATAAGTATTGGAAAATTTAAGGAAATAACAAGCAATATCTCGAAAACGGTTCACTCAACAAAAGCAATGTATATGACATAAGTTGTGTATTTTAACGCGATCTACATTTTTTGTGTAGTAAAATTTTGTCTAGCTCTTATGGTTTACCAGTTATGCAAAAGTCGTTCACAATGAAGAATACTTTTGGAGACATTCCCAGAAAATTCGAGATATACATTTCATTTGTCATGAAAATATCTTGAACATATGATATTTTAATCAATATCGTTAGAGCCATTTTTGAGAAAATTAAAATTTTCGAAAAATGTTCCATGTAAAGGGTAGTCTGGGTTGGGGGATTTTCTTGAAATTCTTCGTGTCGCATCTCTGGAAGATGCTGAACCTAAATACCAAGTTTGGTGTTTATGCGACTGTTCGTTTCTGAGTTATGCTGTTCACAGACACACAGACACAAACACACAGACACACACACAGACACACACGGACATGTTTCCAAAAATGCTTTTTTTGGATTCAGGGGGTCTCAAAACATGTATTTCCGGTGAAATCTTGGTATCGAATTTTTGGGTGGAATACAATACTTCCCCTACTTAGTATACGTAGTAGAGAAAGTAATAACAACGCATTGATTGGCGCAGAAAAACTCCAAGATGCCACTTCAAATTTGGTTTGAATTATCGTTGCTGGTGATGGTTTTTGGATTTATTGTTATGATCCTGAAAGGAAGAGACAATTAGCTCAATGTGTCTTTCGAACAGAACCTAAGTCTACAAAAGTCCGACGAATTCGCAGTGGTGGTAAGAAGATGGTTGTTAGTTTTTCTAAAATGGGCCATATTGCTAATCTAGCATCAGAAGATAGACGTATCATCACTGCCTATTGGTGCACGCATGTCCGTTTACCACATATTTCTGAAACAGCTCGTGGAAAACACCCAAAGGACAAATAATGTTACATAATGTCAACGCATACAGCAAAACTAACAACTGAGTATCTGGATGCCTAAAAGTTAGTACCATGGATGCTATACCATACAGCACTGACCTAGCACCCTGTGATTTCTTTTTGTTTCCAAAAATTAAAGATAAACTGCGTGGGATCACTTTTTCGTCATCAGATGAAGCAGTGGAACATTATACAAACTTTCTGAAGTGCCTCAGGAAGCGTGGCATCATTCCTTTAAGGGCTGGTTTCATTGAGTCAAAAATGTAATGATGTTAAAAGGGGAATTTTGAAAACCAATACAATCATTTAAATTTTTTAAAATTAATCCTTGTTTGATATTCTACAGTATCGCCTTGGGTGAAATTTTCTTTGTTTTTATTTTAATTTTGTGAATATTAATACCATGTTTTTTTATTTTTCTGGTCACTTGAAGAAGAGGATGACTTTAACGTTATCGAGAAAACTACGTCGCAGGGGTTTGTGTTATATAACAATATGACTATGAAACCAGCTTGCTACAATTAGACACATCGTTGCTCAAACTGTACACCAAGGTGATCCTTTTCATCGAATGTTGAGAGACGTATACCAGCGAATTTTAGCTGCTGAAGGACATGTTCAAGGAGGTAAATGCAATTAGTTGCCACCGTAGGCTATGGGTTTCATATATCAATCAGTAAACGCTTCTTAGAAGTTCTGAAAGTTTGTCGGTAGAGTTCATATACATGCTGTATTGCATGACAAGCAGCTAACTTTGAAAGTGGAGAGATAGTCTCATTCAGAAATTAATAAAAGCTTAGGGTTAATGCTAGAATGTTAGTGGAAGGATACCGATTATGATACAATTTTACTTTCTCTACTACGTATAGTAAGTAGGGGAAGTATTGTATTCAACACAAAAATTCGATACCGAGATTTCACCGGAAATATATGTTTTGAGGCTCACTGAATCCAAAAAAAAGCATTTTTGGAAACATGTCCGTGTGTGTGTCTGTGAACAGCATAACTCAGAAACGAACAGTCGGATAAACATCAAACTTGGTATTTTGGTTCAGTATCTTCCAGAGATGCGACATAAAGGTTTTCAACAAAATCCCCCCACCCCAGATTACCCTTTACATGGAACATTTTTCGAAAATTTTAATTTTCTCAAAAATGTCTGTAACGATTTTGATTAAAATATCATATGTTTAAGACATTTTCATGAGAAATGACATATATACCTCGAATTTTCTGGGAATGTCTCCAAAAGTCTTCTTCATTGTGAACGACTTTTGCATAACTGGTAAACCATAAGAGATAGACAAAATTTTACTGCACAAAAAATGTAGATCGCCTTAAAATACACAATTTATGTCATATACGTTTTTTTGTTGAGTAAACTATTTTCGAGATATTGCTTGTTATTCCCTTAAATTTTCCAATACTTGCACTTTTTTCAAATGGGAATTTGTTATTCATTTTTTTATGTCCTGGACATGCAAAGAGAATGGAATGCGCCACATAGCAACCAGCTCTTAAAATATTTGACTATCGCTTAAAGCCTACCATATTCCCCTTGCACCTACAAAAGATTATCATCTCGATTAACATGAAGCATATGGAGAATAAGCGTTTGTAAAAATAGTTTGTACAAGAGTAGAGAAAGTCATGTGAGTGTGAACACATCAGATTTTTAACTTTGTAGTTGTAGTTTATACTACTACTACTACTACTACTACTACTACTACTACTACTACTACTACTACTACTACTACTACTACTACTACTACTACTACTACTACTACTATTACTTTGATTCCTTCATGCATATCCTACATCTATATAAATCAAAATCTGTTTTATGAAAATTTCTTTCATTTTCGTGTCCATTAAAAACATCTTGAAGTTACTTTTCCTTTCAACTTGAAATTTTACTTTCTATATTAAGGCAGATAAAGCAACTATTACATTTCACTAACACTGTACTCTTGAGAATGTACTGGAAATGCATGTTTTGCGGTCCCTGATCAACATGACACACAAACGAAAATACCAAACCTGATATTTAAGCCCAGCATCTTCCTAGATGTAATAAGAATTTCAAGAAAATCCCCAACGCGGGATACCCTTTGCATAAAACATGTTTTCGTTTATCTTTTCTATTTAAAGGGATCTAACTATTTTGCATAAAATACCATATCTTTAAGATACCTATTTGTAATACTAATAAAACGTATATCTTGAATTTTCTGCAAACATTCTGTGAAGTCCTCTTCGTATTGAATTATTTTTGTATAACTAGTAACCACAAGAGACAGATAAAAGCTTACTACATAAAAAACCAGTTTGTAGTTCTTATTAAAACACACTGCATCTCAAAGTCTTTGTGGCATTAATAATTTCCGGGAAATTCTGTGTTATTAGTTTGAATTCTGCAATACCTGATATACTTTTTGAAGTGCCAGTTCGTCTATTTTCTGTGATGTCATGCAAAACGCATGGAATTTTAGCCAGCGTACAGCAACCAGCTTTTTTTCTATATTTTCACCTTGCTGTTTCTCCCTTGTAGTTACAACGAAATGTGTAATGGAATCATTTGTGTAAACAGGTGATTATTTCAATCAGAAAAATAAGTTCCTGTAAGAGAAGTTTGTAGAATAGATATACAAATAAAAGGTAGTAGGTAGAGAAAGTCAATAAATGTAGCAAATCGGATTTTTAAACTTCAGATAGCGTTTGCATGAAACGGCAACACCACGAGTCCCAGTACGGGGAATTAATTTGTTTTTGGAATTTTCAGACCAAGAGCCATCCCTTGTGAGCACCGTATTCCCAAACGATTTATTTTTAAAACCCTGTTAACCATTTATAACAAGTGCTGATCATTGCAAGAAAGTAAACATTTAAGGTTTTTTCTGAAGCGTTTGTGAATAGAGAGGTTATAAAGCGTTTTTGTAACATGTACTGTTATATCACAGTTATGTAAACAGTACTACGAAATTCATAGCTCGTTCAGTGGAATAAATGTGTTTGATTTCAGGAAAACACACTTTTAATATATAGTTAAATCACAGCTAGTGTTTCGTTTACAAAATCCTGTTCTCATTTGTTTAGTTCTAATTGTATTTTTACTTTTTCTACCACGTATACATAGTAGGTAGAGAAGGTAGTTTATTCCACCCAGAAATTCGATACCAACATTTCGATAGAAATACATGTATAAATCGAAAACTAACTGTCAGATAAATACCAAACTTGATATTTAAGTTCAGTGCCTTCCAAAGATGCGACACGAAAAGTTTCAAGAAAATCCCTCACCCCAAACTAACCTTTATATGAAACATTTTTCTAAGTTTTTGATTTTTTGAAAAGCGGCTCTAACAAATTTGATTAAAACACCATATATTAAAATATTTACATGAAAAATAAAATATATGCCTTGAATTTTCTGAAAATAGTTTTGCTGCTGTCTTTATTTGGAAGAGATTTATACAGGCTGGACAATTTAAGATGAGACTGTACAGTATCTCCAAAAGTAAGTGTTGTAGAAAGAAATGTCTTGAATAAAAGTTGCTTGATATTATGGGGGGAAAGTAAATGCCGTTAGTCGTGTTTTATTTGAGGACATTATGATGGTCAATTTAAGTTTTTTAAAATGGGTACCTAAACTTTGTATGTTGTTTTCTCTGCTTATTTTGTGATGAGGAATAAAGAAACAAAATAAAGAATATTGACTCCAAATTACGAAACGTAACTTGGCCCTCAAATATTCACTGTGCTCTTCGGACACAGCCATTCAAGATTTTTGTTGTTATTTAGTTAATGTTCGAACAATTGCAAAATTCTTAATAAAAATGTTGTTTAATTTTTTAAGAGTAGTGAAAAACAACATAGAAAGGTAGGTTCTTATTTAGAAAAAGTAAATTGACCCTAAAATGACCATCAGAAATCCTCCAAATAAAACATGACTAATTGCATTTACTTTCCCCAGTAATATTAAGCAACTTTTATTCAACACATTTCTTTCTACAACGCTTAGTTTTACAGATATAGTACAGTCTCAACATAAATGGTCCATCCTGGATAATCTTGCATAACTAGTAAATGTTAAGTGATAGACGAGATCGTACTAGATCGATGTAGATATCTTTAAAACACCACTTTCTTCCAAATAAATTTTCTTGTGATATCAGTCATCTGCGAGATATCCGTTGTTAATGGTTCGAAATTGTTCAATAGTTTGTCATTCTTTTTAAGTCCTGTAGATTTTCAGTTGTTTCTCGCGATGTAATGGGAAGAGTATGGAATTTTAAGGCTAGCGTATACCGTCCAGTTCCTGCACGTTTGGCTATAGCTATTTCCTTTGTATCTACAATAACGAGATTTATAATGTAGCTATTTCCAGAATGGTTTATCGCGAGTGTAATTAGTAAATGGGAATATAAAGTTTCGTAATGAAGAAGTTATTGTCTTTACGTTATTATTATTTGCCCCACGCTTTGGGAGCCAATTTGAAGAAGGTTTGTTGCTGCTACGTATGGAAAGTCAGTTTGAAGTAGGAGTTGTATTGTAGTTCAACTGTTGGGAGCCGAACTTGAAGTTCGTTGCAACCGCACGTATAGTACCCGCTTTCCCGTAGTCTTCGCCCCAAATGTACTTTGCGGTGGCCTTTGCCCCCCCCAAAATATTTAAAAATATTAACTTTGTAATTTGACTGTTTCTTTAAATATTATATTTATGTTTGCCTTGGCTGCGTCAGTATTATTGTTAGAGACATGTTTCTCTTTGCAGAGCTGTGGTGCGACTGACGAATGTAGGCTTACACAGATTATAATTTTACTTCACTCCTTTTATTAATGATTGACACGATTTAAATAACACTTCACTGATATATATATATATATATATATAGAGAGAGAGAGAGAGAGAGAGAGAGAGAGCTGTAAGATTTTTTTATTAATTACTTGCACTTTTTAACACGTAACACTATTTTCGTCTCACACGAATACATATTAAATTTCTCGAGGACGTGTCTCGCGTCCGGTTAGGAACACTGTCTGTAAGCAACGCGTCCAGTTATGAGCGCTGTCTACTAGCAACTGACTTGATTTCTACAGCCTAAATTTGTAAATTTCTGTATTTCAAGTCTCTGATTGGCTATTCCTAATCCAATAGAATACTTTTATTTAACTAAAGCTTTTTCTGGTTGTTGATTGGCTATTTTATAAACTGTCACAAAAGTTACATTATTGTTGCTCCAAGAATGACTAGTAGCATTATTACACTTTCTTACTCATTATTGCCTCAAGGTTATCTCATTGTTATCTCCTTGTTAGCAACCTTTAACTATTATTCTCACAGCTCCTACATTATTAAATTAGGTAATGCATTCACATAACATTATTACACATATATACAATAATATAACATATACAATGACTTTAATATGCACTTTTTGTATCTTGTTACATACACATATTGCTTTAAGGCGAGCTGTTATTGAATTTATATATTATATAATGAGACTGAAATTATTCAAGTGTTAAAAATACTGCCTCAGTAAGAATAATTTGTATACCCACTAATAAGGTGGGTAGAGGGTAGAGCAAGTCATATGAATATACACATCAGATTTTTAACAGTTATTGTACACTATATTTAGTCGAAGGAAATGTGGTCACCGATAACAAAGACCATAACTCAATGCAAATCATTTCCGTTGATTTTCTGTAGTTCCATGTTTGATATTCTGCAGGGTATGTTAGTGCGTGAGTAACGCAACGTTTCTTCCAAGTGTTCCGAGAAACAGAGACGCTTGTGCGTGTTGCACCAAGTGGAGTTACAGGGAATTCTTTGAAAAAACGAAAGTTTTATGTCCATACAGTCGTAGGCGTGTTTCATGGAAACAAAGGAATAGAATCTGTTACAATGAAAACATGCAGACATTCTATTTGTGGCTTATAAGTGCATTGCTGTTTACTGCATACTTAAGTTAAACGTTGGAACATATAGGTTAAACAGGCAATTTCTGGTCCCAAAGCACAACATAAAATCATACTTGACAGAAACTATAAAATATATAGAATTGGTGTTTTGCCGAGATGTTAAATACTTTTCAGTGAATAGGCTATGTGAGTTTGATTATCGTGCTCGAATTATTTTAGATTTTATAAATATATTGATATTCTATAAATTACAAGTAAAAGTAAACGTAGCATTCTATTCGACCGTCCCAATAACACAGTGGTAGCTCGCCTGTCTCTGGCTTGGGGGAACCGGGTTCGGTCCCCGGTACTGGCATCGGGATTTTCCTCCTTTGGGAGGTCTGGTAGAGAGTGCACTCACTTCGTTAGGTCCCTGAGGGGCCAATTGAGGAACTACACGATGGAGAGTCAGTGACATTGGTTCCCCTAGCTACACCTTCGCCAAATATCTAGCCAACCTGTTGCAACCCCATGTCGCCTCTACAGACACTTATTAAGGACTCATTACATTACATCCAAAAACTAGAGACCATTATTTCATGATGTGCTTGTTAGCTTTGATGTTGTCTTTCTCTTCACCATGGTTCCTGTAAATAGCGCCATCACACAGCTTAAACACCTATTTCCAGATGACGTACTAGCGCTTTTTCATCACGACCTCACCACCACTTACTTCCAATGGGACTTTGACGGGGTTGCCATGGGCAGCCCGCTAAGTCCGATAGTTGCTAACTTCTTTATGGAGTCCTTCGAGGCTACTGCTTTGAGTTCTCCATCTCACAAACCGTCCGTTTGGTATCGCTACGTGGATGACACATTCGTTATTTAGAGTCATGGGGAGTCAGCCCTTGATGATTTTCTTCAGCATCTAAACGGTATTAATCCACGATTGATTTCAATTGACAATAGGAAAAGAGAAAGACGGACAGCTAGCCTTATTAGATGTTCTGGTCAACAAAAATGCAGACGGGACAATAGTACGAGGTGTGGCAATAAAGAAACCGGCGTGATTGTTGTGCGCATTTCTGGCTTTGTCGATGACAAAGAGAAGAGATGAGATGGAGATTGTCTTCGGACTCTCTCTGACACATGTACAAAATTTCACGCCACTGTGGTTGTTAGTCTCGCTGTGAAACTTCTTAGAAACGGGTCGTGTATCTGAGCTCCGTCGGAATTATACTACGCTCTAAATAGAACAACTTGTTAACATCAAATTCCTCACAAAACTTGGAAAACCCGCCACAGAAGCTTACGACATGCTGAAACAAGTTTATGGTTATCAGTATCTATCTCGTACGCAAGTTTTCGAGTGGGTTAAGAGGTTCAAGGACGATAGGGAAGACGTCGAGGACGATCCGAAATCGGGCCGTCCTTCCACTTCGAAAACTAAAGAGAATGTGGAGAAGGTCGGTAGAATTGTTCGAGAAGACCGCCTGAAGGGTGCCCGAAGGTCAGACTGTCAATCAAATTTCTTATACAACTGTTCTGAAGATCCTCCTTGAACGTGTATGACGATGGAGACCAGATCTGTGGAAGAATCGCTCTTAGATTCTTCATCAGGATAACGCGACTGCCCATAACGCGATGGTTGTGAAGAGATTTTTGGCCACAAGGAACATTCCAGTTATGGAACATCCAACGTAGTCGCCTGACCTAGCAACATGCGACTTTTTTCTCTTCCCAGAAGTGAAGTCTGCGCTCAAAGGAACGAGGTTCGAGTCCGTGGATACACTGAAGGAAAAAGCGACGAGACTCCTCAACAGCATATCAGAAAAAGACTTGCAACACTACTACCAACAGCGGAAAATTCGCATGGAGCGGTTCAGGGATAGGGGACGGGACTAAATTGAAGGGGACAACATTTTAGTTGTGAAGCTTTTTCAATAAAGAGTTAGAGCATCAGTTCGGTTTCTTTATTGCCACACCTCGTATACTGGAAACCCACCCATACGGACTAGTATTTAAACAAGAGTTCCAACCAGCACCCCAAGCAGAAACGCGCCATTATAAGGGCTCTCGCTGACTGTGCTGCCCGCATCTGCGAGCCTAACTTATTGCAACAGGAGCTAGACATATTCAACAGGCCTTATGCTCGAATGGTTACACATCCCAAGAAGTCCGCAAAGCTCTACGTCCATCTGCCAGTCTCAAACTAGAGCGGCCCAGAAGCAAAGACACGGCGTTCCTGTCACAATTTAAACAAGTCACGGACAGGATTGAACGCTTACTTAGCGCCACAATATAAAACGATTATTAAGCGCACTAGGAAGAAAAGTAATTTTACTGTGCTCTGCCAAAGATCCCAGGGACCCACTCACTTCGGCCGATGTATACAACATCTCTTGCGCCTGCGGTGCGGCACATATTGTCACCACACAACCAAGTGCACCGACTGTCAGAACACAGGAGATACTGCCGTCTGGGCCAGCCTGCGGTGGCAGAACATGTTCTATGGGCGGAAGAGAAACATAATTCAATATAATGAAACGATTATTCTTCCTTCAATACCGTACTATTACGCCAGACTACAGCGAGAGGCAATAGACATTTACAAACACCCGAATAACCTTAACGGAAATATAGAAGCTCTCAATCTGAATAATATCTGACTTCCAATACTTGAGCATAAAAAGCAGGTATTGATACAAAAGACACACCAGCCAATCAGCAAGTAACAACACTGGAGAGGCCAATCCCAGCTCATCATCGCATCATCCTGTCCGACCGAACCAAAACTGAGTGAGCAGTTGGCGTTTAAATAGCCCAGTAGTTCTAGCGGCTGAACCTTGCCCAGAAGATTAAGACTAAACCGCTGAAGATGTTCATCGCAGCTGTGGATGAAACGTCCAGAAGACCACGGCTTATTAGCCCGTAAGAATTCATTGGTTATAATTCTGACTCCAGCCGTGAAAGCTTACGATTACAGCTTCTTCCTCTTTCCAATTAGATTAATAACCCACTTCTCTAGAAAATGAAAAAGTTAATCACGTTTTAGGTCTTCTAGGACTTCGTCTCCTTGTTAGTAACCCATCCTTACCAATAATTTGTCTTCTGAACTGCTGTCCATGTGACAGTTACACTTTACTCTTATTTATTTACTCATTGCATTCGAAATCCTATCCAACTTAGTATTCCATGTATCTTCTTTAATGCATTAATTCTACACTAAAAATCTCTTTTATTTTGGATGTCTCAAATATGGTTTCTGCAGCATAAGTTATGCTTAGCCTTACAAGTGTTTTATGGATCCTGATTTTAGTTTCATTTCTCAGATATTTATTTTTCCAAATTTAAACATTAAGGCATTCTGAAATAGTTGAAGCCTTACTGTCTTCTCTAACTTCTTTCTTGAAAAAAATCACCACTAATAAATTTTTTCTTCATCTTAAGTAACTAAAATACATAATCTGTCTATTGTGTTTTGGTTTAACTTTACTTCACATCTCACTGGTCGTTTGTTTATTGCTAGCATTTGATATTTTTAATTGACTACACTATAATTATCTTATTAAATGTGACGTAACTGGACTTTTATGGCATCCATAATTTTTCAGCAACTCATGATTATCTATAGCCCATACCTTTTAACACCTTAAAAGCCGCAGTCCCGACTCAAAACATTCCACTGGGATGCATTCCCCGGATAAAAATGAAATATGTGTATTTAAAATAAAATAAATTCTTTTCATTGTTATTTTAATATTTCATCGTTATTTTAATATTCTAATAAATTGAGTTCGTTTCCTTTGCTTCAATATGTGTTGCTTTCACGTTGCCTGCAAGAAATCAATAAATAAGGCATAGACTCAACTGTGCTACCATCTGTTACACTATTCGCAGCACGCCCAAGATCCTGCCATCAGTTCTACCATCCGATCAGCATTTAATTACACACGATTAAAAGGTAAGATTTTTTTTTTTAAAAACTCAAGTTTTGAAATTATAGTGTGATGGACTAAAAACAGTCATATGCAACTTGACTATAATGCGAGTATGTTGTTGCATAATATACTATTACTGGACAGTAATGTTCTTCCCATATTTTTCTTAAGTTAGGATAAATGGTTTCATAAACTTTTTCTATTCAATTACTAATTAGAACATTGTCTGCATGAGAAAATAAATAAAGTATTTCCTCTTTGTTGTAAACGAAATTTTAAAACACCACGCAGGTCGAAAATCCCACGTATAAGGCCACCTAAAGCAAATACGGTGCTTCTGTAAACTTTTGTTACAGAAACAAAATCTTGGCTTTTACCTCTTCTATTACCTAGTTGCAAACAAACTTTTTTGACATTTTGCATGTTTTAAGTAAATAGTAAAAGAAAAGGCAATGGGAACTTTGACTTACGACTACTGCTATGTAAGCAATGATGACTTAGCCATCAATCGAAGCATCAGATAGCTTCCACAGGTGAAATAAACCTTAACGCGAAGAGCATAAAATCGAATTTACAGCACTGCCATTCAATTTGCTGGGCGATATAACACTTTATGAATAGGGGCACGATATAGTCACCATAGAGTTAAACAAATTATTAAGCTTTTTATCAATAATCCAGAAAAGCCAGCTTTTATTTTATTATTATTTTTGCGACACAACATGAACAAATATATTTCAGAGAAAGAGATATAGAGAAAATATAAGTGAACAATAAACACAAGGTACGGAAGGGATTAAACAGTAATTCCTCCACTGTTTATACATTACAGCTTGCCCCAAAAAAGGGACAAAGCTAAAAAAAATTTGATGTAGTACACTCACGTCTTTCTCTACCGTTATAAAATCAGATATTATGTACCTTATGCATTATAAAAGTATTCATTAAGAAGCGATTCCTCTGTCGAGGTTAAGTTATTCACGTTAAATTTTTCCTCGAAAAACATTTGGGATTCAATTCGTAATTTTCCAAGTAAGTTCCGTCAGACGAGGCATATTTTACATCTGAGAAAATCTAAAGACAGCATGGAAATTTCGAAAACTGCTAACGTTACATATTGTAGAAAACTCTACATTTAACCTGAAGTTTCTTTTTCTCTATTTGTTATAGTATCCTACTTGGGAAACATTATGCAAAAATTCCAGAACAAAGAGGATTTCACAGGAAATTCAAGATATATGTACATATTAGTAATATATATGATACTGTGACACAGCGGTATGTCGTGAGTTTCACACCGACCGACGGACTGTTAGAAAGATAAGTAGAGATAAGTAGACACAGTAGCGCCCTCGTCCAGCGTACACCAGAAGCGATATCAAAAGATAAACGGATTTTCGAAGATTCTCTCTCCCCGCCTTCTGAGAACATTTTGGAACTCTGTGGAAAATTCCACTGGCTATACAAGCGAGCGTTCTCGCGAGTGAACCAGTTAGTAGGTGAATTGGTGAGTGCGGTGCTATAAATGACTTTGTGACGACGGTGCGACATACAGTAAGTGCTATTGTCACGGTATATTATAAATGGCTTGTATTCGATTCTCCAGCGAGAGAAATGACGCGGCTACGTCGTGAAGAAAACTAGAGTGACAGCAAAAATTGAACTAGATCACATTAGTGAATGAGCGTGTGAACTAAATGAAAATTGAACTCTATCACATTAGTAGAGAGAGTTTAGTGCAGTGAGACCGAAAACTGGACAAAGCCATAACACTTTACTTAAAATTCATAGAACTATTTTTGAGAAAATCGAAATAGGGAATATTTTTCCATAAAGGGTGGTTTGGGTTGAGGGAATTACGCGAAAATCTTCGTGCTGCATCCTTAAAAGACGCTGGGCTAAAACGTGCAGTTTGTTATTGGAGGGTTTTAGTACCAGGATCACAACACCGAACTAGGTCATAGTGCACTCATTGTATTTCCAACGTGACACTTGGGAAGAAGGAATGAAGAGAAGACCCGAAGAGGGAGTAGATACGGACGGGCTCTCTAAAGATTCCAAAATGAAACCAATCCTGATATCAGCTAGCTGTGTCTTAGCCCCCATATTCTAGGGATTCCGGATGTAGACAAAACTCTCCCAGAAAGCAAGAGTCCCCTATTATTCCCGCCAAGCGCCATGAAGAAATCTTTTCAAAACGCAAATACACTGACCTACCGCAATACCCCAACCACCGTCACTAAGTCCTGCAATCCTGAAACAAATGAGAAGGAATTATGGGGATATGAAATGGACAGGAAATTCGTGGTTGAAGGGGGAAAACTCCAGAATTTGGCTACCGACTCGGGGAAACAACGAAACATACCATGGTTAGAGCATTTACCTTTACTTCTAGGTGGGAAAAGGTGGGAACAAAGTATAAGGAGTTCCGACCCCTTCAGTTCCAAAAAATTACCAGGTTCCAAATAACCGTTCTAAACAGTCAAGAACGTCCACGAGTATACGTTACAGCAAGCTATTCTTGGTTCCCTATTACATGCCTTACTCCGGTTCTTTTGCATCAAATCGTGATTCTGCGTTCTATTTACAAAAATAATATCTCAAAACAAACTATCCGCTCTTCTTCTCTCACTCCCAACGCACGCACGAATTCTTAAATTACTGTTAAGAATAATACAACTATTATAACCCATTAAAGGAATAATTCATCGCGATAAACCTCACGTATCACTATCCATGATACTAAAGCTTATATGTTCCAAAACAGCATCTCGGTAATTGCATTTCGCATATGTACTGCAAGAGTTTAATAATATAGTTAAATTTGATTGGCAGTAATATTTCTAGTGGGCGTTGTCCTCTACTGGAATTTGGAAGCAGAGACGGTTCCAAGGTTCATATACATGTAATTGTTGCATTGTAGCGCAGCATACTCTTTACGATTAGAGCATTATTTTTGAAATGGTTATAAAAATATTCGAACTCGTGTAAGTAGAGGTTACATGACTATTATTTTTGAACTGAAAAACTGGACATATGATTATTACTTTCTCTAGAGAAAGTAGTTTCGTTGCATTTCACCCTGTGTCGAGATTTCACTGGAGATAAATGCTTTGACGCCCTTTGAATACAAATATATAAAAAAAAAGTCCACGTACATGTGTGTGTCTGTGAACGTCATAACTAAGAAACGAAAAGCTCTAAAAATACCAAACTTGCTATTTCAGATGAGCATCTTTAAAACATGAGACAGAAGGATGTTCAGGAAAATCCATCCACATCAAACTACCTTTTAGATGATTTTTTTATTTTTTTCAAAAATAGCTCTAAGGAGTTTTATTGCAATACCATATGATTAACATAATTGAATGACTGATAAAATATACATATCTTGAATTTTCCGTGGAAGTCTGTGAACCTCCCTTCAGAATGAATTTTGTAGAATTTTTTAGCACTGCAAACCATTACAGATGGACAAAATCTCGCCACAAAACAAATTTAGATCTCGCTAAAACACAGTTTATGCCAAAAAAATTTTGTATGCCACTAACCATTTCCGAGATATTCATTTTTATATTTTTCGATTTTGTGTATGCATTTAAATAATTGCTCACCATTCGTTCGTTTCCCGTGATATTAAACAAATAGTATCACATTTAAAAGGCAACATTTAGGGAACCATTTTAAAGATTTGACTATTAGTTCAGGCTTCTGTATCTTGCTTGTAGCTACAATCACATGTGCAATGAAACCATTTCTGTAAACGCTTAACTTGATAAGCACAAAGTTGGAGCTTTTGTAAGAATAGTTTAAGAAAGGGAATAAAAATAAACGAGAGAGTTGCGTGAATGTAACTTGTCAGATTTTTACTTTCTCTACCACCTATATATAGTACTGAGCGGGTGGCTCAGACGGTTACAGATTCGGAAGGTACCGGGTTCGATCTCCAGCGAAGGCCTACTCTGACTTATGGGGTTTTCTTAGTTTCCCCGGATCGGCAGGCGAATACTGGCCACGACTTTACTGCCCCTCATTTCCTGTACCCATTATCTTCCTTATCATCTGTTTCTGTGTTGTAGGGCAGGCGACGGTGTTCGGCGGGTTGCGGCTGGGCGGTGGCTTGCGCTGTGTGTCGGTTTCTTCCTTGGCGTCTCTGCGAGGATTACGCAGTTGGGTCTCTCCCCCGAGTGGGCTTCACCCAATTGGGGCCTGCCGGGGGTTCGGTGGATTGTAGGTAGGATCGAGCGGCGCCGGACGCGTTATATCTGGAAACGTTAGGTACCCCGTTCATGCAAAAATGCTCGTTACGGCCTACTTGCGGTGCTCTGCCCCGGTTTCGGGAGCCCCTCCGTGATATGTAACTTTACCCACCTGTAGTAGGTTAGAGGAAGTATTATAGGTATTCCACCCAGAAATTCATAATGGGATTTCACCGAAAATAGATGTTTTGGAAGTCCCTTGAATCCCAAAAAAGCATTTTATGACAAAGATCGTGAGTGTCTGTGAAAACCAAAGCTCGGATAAATGTCATACTTAGTATTTAAGTTCAGTATCTTCCAAGTATACGGCATGGCTATTTCATCCAAATCCCCCACCCCAAATCAAACTTTACGTAGATTTTTCGAAATTTTCGATTTTATCGGAGCGGCTTTAACGATTTTGATTAAAATACCATATGTTTAAGATATTCACATCACAAAACTGTTTATTTTATATTTTCGGGAAATAGCCTGAACGAATTTTTAATAACTCATAAACCGTAAGAGATAGACAAAAACTTAATACATAATACTGTAGATGTCGTTAAATCATATAATTTATGTCCAATAAAATTTTATGTGGCATTAACCATTTCCGAGATATTCTTTATTACTGACATGAATTGTCAAATAATTTATGCTTTTTCAACTGCAAAATCGTTATTTGTTTTTTGTCTCAAATTCATACAAAGAAAAGAAATTTTGAAGCCATTACATAGCCACCTATACTTAAAGGATTTAACTACCGCTAAGGGACACCAGTACTTTGTTTTTTTAGGCGAAAATGTTCGACTATTGAATTATATCATATATACATTCTATAGATACCTGTGAATCATTCTGGAAAAATGGTTTTCACGACTCGCCAATTTTAAAAGTTCAGTGACATCTTAATTACCCATGCACTCCCTTTTAACCCAACTGGAGCTTTCTGTGTGTTGTTTTTTTCATCTGTTTTAAATTTTTGTACATGAAATTTATTCCTTAAATTTCAATTTTACTCTGATTTGTATATAAATTTACCTCTTAATCTAAAATTTGCTACCTAGAGGTTCAAGCATGAATTTTATGAATGTTTATTCTTTGGCTCACAAAAATTAATTTATACTGAAAAACAAGGAAATATGTAACATAAACAGTTTCATAAGAACCAACATTTATTTCTGTACAACTAATAACATGAGCTTAAATTTTCACTGTACTAATATAATAGAAAATGTCATACCACAGTTCTTTGAAAAGTTTGAATATGCAAAACATTTTTTGAAAATGTGCATTTTTTTGCTAATTAAAAGTATTTGTTTGTATTATATCAAGTACCATTTGACTTAGAGCTTTGAAATTTGTCACAGAAATTTATTTATTTACTCCTAGTAAATGTGCCAATTTTAAAGTGAATATCTTTAAAAATAAAAGAGTTAGAAAATTCAGTCGCACTGTCTATTAAGCCTCTCATTCCCCTCTAACCTAAAAGGAAATATGTAATAAAACCATTTCTGCAAATATTTATATCAGTTAACCTGAAGAATATGGAAGGATATGCGTTTGTAAGAATAATTTGTTGAAGAATGGGTAGAGAAAGTCATGTAAATGAAACTTATCTATAGTTAACAAAGTGTGAGATCCTGGGAAGGAAAGAAATTTAGCTTTTTATCAGCGTTGACTCTGGAGAGAAAAATGAAGAAATAGGTTTTCCACATCAAGAATAATAAATAAGGTAAACCTGTAATATTTATGATGTGAGATAGGTACACTGTAAGACATTTAAAACTTTGAAAATAAATTAACCTCCCTAGTTGCTGCCGCCGAGAAATAAAGCCATGGCAAGGGTTTTGTAGAACAAGGGCTCATTCAATAAACACCACATAAAGTCAGGTACTTTACTGCTTCGACCTTCTGAAAGCCATTGCAGTATTTCCCAGTAGAGGCGCTGATGCATTATTTATCGACACATGGCAGTCCAAACAGAAAAAAGACAAACAAACAAAAAACAATGTGCCGTGCAGGAAATGAGATCACTTAGAATGACGCAGAGAGGATTTTGTCGAGCTTTGAACGGATTTGCCGACATAGAGAACTTTACTGGAAGGTCAGAACACAACATGTGAAATGGAAAGCTTTATGATCGCCGCGCATCTTTCCGGAGTTTATACAGCTGAGGGAAAACTGAATGTCTTTCACATGGGAACACTAGCATTCGTGCTGTAATTTCAGCACCACAAACATTTATAGGCGGCATACAAAGGCTAGAAAATGAAGAAGTTGGCTTATAAATCCAATGGTTGTGAGAAATCGCTATTTTCGTGCCAAGGTTACAACAGAAGTGGCGATTAACATAACGACACTTGACATTAGTACATTTTATCCACCACTTTTTACAAAATGTACTGTTTAACGTGAATAAAAGCTCACTATGAACATTTTAAATTAAGCTTTTTTATTTGGTATACTATTATAAGAAATAAGATCACCAGTGACACCAGTTACTCCTAAACTTACTTTATTTGTCATTTAGGTGCTCAGCGTAACACAAATTTTATACCTGAAACCTTTTGCTACATACTCAGAACAGAACACAACTGATCCGTCGAATTGAATCACAACTGAACTGCATGTTCACTTAGACTCTTCAAACTCTTCCGCTTTTTCACTACACTTAACTTTGTAACTTCTTAACTATCTAAACAAAGCTCATCGTGCAAGTGCAGCACCCTACACAGACCCCGCAACATAGCGGAATGCTCCAGAAGGGGAAGCAACTCAAAACGACTGAAAGGAATGTTCTGGAACAATGTAATCTGTAGGGAAGCGGCACATACTGGATTTGCAGCACGACTGTTGTTTGAAGGCATTAGAGCGCCTACGCAGGTGAGCTTACCGGCGATCCGCAGGTAGCTTCGCGCGCATGGTCACACTATTTACTGAATGAGATGTCTCGGAAGTAACGTGTAAGGCTCGCATGCAGTAGATCCCGGATTCAATTCCCGTTAGCCCGGTCACTCTGACCATGGATTTTTCGTGGTTCACCCGGGTCGATAGGCGAATGTGGGGTAGTTTCCCTTCTACCACGAATTTCTATCCCCATCATTTCCTTTCATTTATTTCAGGGTTGTAGGAACAAGCGACGGTGATGGTGAGTTGCACAATGGAACTGCGCTATGGAAAGGAATTTCCCGGGTGCTTAGTGGAATGCTGAAGGCCCCTTCCTTCCAGGGAGCTGTCTCATCTATTTCCGGGATCTCCAAATGGCGGATGTCTAAAGCAGGGTAAGCCAGGATCAGGACTGGTGTCATATTGAAATCGTTAGGGAGTCGGTCTTTGTTAGCGCACATCGTCGTCTGTCGCCCTGTTGAGAATCCTTTCAAGAGTAATTTAGGAAACACAGATGGTCCACTCTCACTTGCGTGCGGTGCGGTGCTCTAGTTAATGGAGGTCCCCCTGTCTGACTACTCATAGCTAACTATACTATTTGTTGAGGACCAAGTCACCCTCTCAGATTCTTAAGAAATCAGTGCATAAATTACATGAAACTACAAATTAAAACTATCTACAGTAAAAATCAAAGTAATGGCTTTTACAGGAACGAAAATAGAACTAAATAGAAGTATAATTGAACAAGTGAACACATTCAATTATCTGGGATGTTTAATTCCATATTGTAACTTGATCCAGTTTTTCAACTGTCAACCCCCCAGGAGCTCACTTTATGTGAGTATGGGTTTGTTGAACCCGGGTGCCCGAGCCTCTCATCGCCATCATCATCCCTCCACCCTCGTCCGGTCGAGGTGGGTTCGTTCTCGTGACCGGGACTCAAGGTAGACTCTCGTGCGTTCTTTGCATTTCGTTCCATGCTGCCCCTCGCCATTGTTTCTTTCTTGTCTAGTCTCATTCCGAACATTTCGCACCCATTCACCCATCTCTTTTTCTTCCTCGCCGGCCTACCTTACGTGCGAAACGCCCACACACTTTTGGTTTATTTTCTGATTTTCTTTCTTGTAATCCTCCGTGGACACAGCCTGGTGGATACCCGCGCACTGGATGCGCAGCTGGGTGAGTGGTTAATGGCGTCATCCCCAATACCCTGGATCGTCATGTAGGGCCTGTGTTCGTATCAGCTGTTTAACTGCAGTCCCGCGGGGGGGCATTACATGAGCTGCTGACTTCCCACGGCCATTGGGTCCCTCTGTCTATGTTTTGGGAGATATCACCCTGGGGTGAGACTGGTATAGGTAGGCCACTCACCCAAGCCGGGGTAACGCCCGGGAACTCAGAGCCCGAGGTCGGAGACGGTTGCAAAGGTGGAGAATTTCTTTCGCTATGAGCCCCCTTTCTCCATTATTAAGAACAAGCGCCGAAAAGTAGTTGTAACAGAAGTAGCACCACCGCCATCTGGTTGTTACTTAATTATTACCCTACAGAGGAAGGACAATCTTTCGAGAAGGTGAACCCTTTTATAATCCAGAAGGGCATTGACTCAATTGCTGGTCCGACTACGAAACGGTTCATTGTGGGTTCAGATCAACAAAGTAAGACCTTGCTGCGGGCAACGTTTCTCCACGGTTATCCCATCCGTGTTGAGAAGCACAGCACCTTGAACTCCTGTCGAGGCGTCGTCATCACCCATAGCCTCGATTGTATGTCGGACGAAGAACTAGTCGAATATCTTTTCGACCAAAAGGTAACAGCGTTTCATCGAGTACAGGCTAAACGCGACGGAGTGTTTGTACCCTGTTTATCAATTTCAATGGCGTCGATCTGCCCACGAGTATTTCAGCAGGGTACGAACGAATTGCGGCAAAGCCCTATATTCCTAGACCTCTGCGTTGTTTTAAATGCCAACGTTTTGGGCATATGCAAGTCTCTTGCAAGAGTGCCGTTTCCATCTGTGCCTCTTGTAGTCAGCCCTCACATGATGGTACCTGTTCAACAGCCCCCGTCTGCGTTAATTGCAAAGGGTCTCATTCTGCGTCATTTGCCGACTATCCGCGGTACTTGGACGAGAAGGCGATCCAGGAGATCCGGGTAATGGAGAAACTATGCTTCGCTGAAACCCGGAGGCGTTTCCATGCGCGCCAAACTGCGCTCCTGCGATCGGGTACGTTCAGCTCTGTTGTTGGCCTGCCAGTAACCCGGAAGAATGCGGAAACACAACTGCAACATGACTGCCTTGACGGCGACTACCATAAGACCATCCATCTCTGGCACAGTCATCAAGCCATCTAAAGCTGGTCCTAAGGTGCTGAAGTCAAAGGCACTGATAAGACGTCAAAGCAGAAACTACGTAAGGAAGATTTTCTCAAAGATCCTCCACGTGAGTGCGGTAAGAAAAGTTCACCTCCTCCTCCTCCTCCTCCTCCTCCTCGGAAGTCGCAGTCCCAGGATGCTCCTGAGACAAGCCGCGCTCAGCGGCCCCTTCACTCATTGTCACCCAGAACCGATTCTCGGCTGTTGTATCGGTTTCTGGCACTGAGCGCGTTCGCCCTCCCTTCGAGGAGCCTATGGAGTCTAACCAACTCCATACCAAAAGCCCGAGCCCCAAGGTTAAGCAAACGGTTGTTTTGAGAAACCATTCTAAGTAGACAGTTTATCCATTTTATTCATGGCTATCCCGATCTGGAATTTATGTGGTGTACAATTGCATAGGGCGGAACTGCAACTGTTATATCCCTCCCATTCACATACAGTCGTGTGTTTGCAAGAGATCAAACTTCGCCCTCACGATTATTTTGATCTCCGAGGGTATACTCCGGTTCGCTACGATCTTGCACCGGATGAGGGTACTCTTGCTCATGGAGGTGTCATGATATTAGTGCGTAACATCGTTCATTTTCAAACTCTCACTCTTACCTCCTACTTGCAAGCTGTTGCCGTTAGACGTCACTTACCCGGCTTTTTCTTTTCTATTTGCTCCGTCTATTCACCTCCATCGTCTCCCCTCGCTAACGCAGACATTCGCGCTCTCCTGTCCGCTCTCCCAACACCATTACTTCTATTGGGGTTATTAATTTCCATCAACTCCTGTGGGGTTTGCCTAGAGCTTGTGCAGCTCAACATCGATAAAGGTGAACCTGAGTTTCTTTCTGATTCTTCTGGTACATTCCCTCACTTGGACCTTGACGTTTGCTCACTCCAGCTTGCTAGTCTTTTACAGTGGAACGTCGCCGCTGACACCTACTCCAGCGACCACTACCCTTGCATCGTGTCTCTTCTGTCTCACCACGTTCAGAATTCCAGAGCACCTACCTGGTAATTCCTTAAAGCTGACTGGAGACTGTATTCCAGCCTCGTGTCTTTTTTGGACGAGCCCTTCACTGACGTTAACCAAATGGTGCAGTACCTTACATCTACGATCCTATCTGCCGCCGAACCCACAATTTCCCGTTCGTCCTCTCACCCTCGGCGTATTCCTGTACCGTGGTGGACCGAGAACTATCGGAACGCCGTTCGTGCCCGTAGAATTGCGCTTAGGATGTTTCGGCGACACCATAACTTGATAATTTGATTAGTTTTAAACAAATGCACGCCAGGGTTCGTCGCATTATTCAGGATAGCAAGAAGGCGTCCTGGATTCGTTTTGTCGAGTCTTTTAATCGCTTCACGCCTTCCTCTTTTGTTTGGGATAAACTTTGTCGCTTCTCCGGCAAGGTATCGCATTGTACTGGTCCGGCCTCCAAGTTTCCAAGTCTAACATAGTTTATCCGCCTGCCATTGCTAACATTCTGGATGCTGCCCTTGAGGCATTATTCCGCTTGCTTTCGCACTCTCATAGACCGGCTGGATTCCGACACCTTTAATTTTCGGTCTGCTAATAATGAGTGTTATAATGAACTTTTCACAATGAGGGAGCTGGAGCACGCTCTTCATTGCTCTAGGCACTCCGCTCCTGGCCCGGACGGCATTCATGTCATGTGATTTCAGCCGACAGTAAACTCTTTCTCTTACAGGTCTATAACCGTATTTGGCAAGACGGCGTTTTTCCTTCCGTTTGGCGCGAAGCCACCATTGTCCCTATACTTAAGCCTGGGAAGGATCGCCAACTACCTTCCAGCTACCGCCCTATCTCCCTCACCAGTTGCATTTGCAAGGTGATGGAGCGCATGATCAACGGACGGTTGACATGGTGGCTTGAGTCTCAGAAACTTTAGCGAACGCACAGTGCGGATTTCGTCGCCACCGCTCTACCGTCGACCATATGGTCTCTCTGTCTTCGCATATTATGAATAGGTTTCTGAGAAAGTGTCAAACGGTGGCTGTGTTTTTGATCTGGAGAAAGCTTATGACACTTGTTGGAGGGGCGGCATTTTACGTACACTTCACGCATGGAATTTTCGCGGTCGTCTTCCCATATTTCTTCGGGAGTTTATGACGGATCGCGTCTTTCGTGTACGTGTGGGCTCGGTATTATCTAGTCGTTTTATTCAAGAGAACGGTGTACCACAGGGCTCTGTATCCAGTGTCACACCTTTTGTGATTGTTATCAACCCCATTGCTGATTGTATCGCCCTGGCATTTCATGGTCCCTTTTCGTTGACGATTTTGCTATTTATTGCAGTTCACGGCGGACCTGTCTGCTCGAACGCCGTCTCCAGAGCTGTATCGACCGTCTCTATGCCTGGAGTTACGCCAACGGCTTTGCTCTCTCCGCCGAAAAATCCGTCTGTATGAATTTCTGGTGACGGAAGGCTTCCCCTCCGCCCTCTCTCAATCTTGGGCCGGATAATCTTCCATTCGCAGACGAGGCGAATTTCTGGGGCTGATCTTTGATCGAAAGCTGAGCTGGACTTCGCACATTTCGTGTTTAAGAGCAAAGTGTGACCGTTCTCTTAATCTGGCACATTCTGTGGAGCTGATCGGACCGTTCTTCTGCGACTTTATCGCTCTTTGGTCCGCTCCAAGCTTGATTACGAGTCAAAACGCTCCATTTGAACTTGACCTAAAGTTCACTTGTGTTGTTTGCTGTGTGGGGGCGAGCGTTGTCATGCAAAAACACAACACCAGATGTTAGAAGACCACAACGCTTGTTTTGGATTGCTCTTCTTAGCGTTTTCATACTTCACACCCTCTACACACTTGGCGGGATTTGTTATTTTGGCGCTCATGTTGTTAGGTTATAACTAGCAAACACGCAACAGCTTGCACAGCTAGAAGCGTACTGAGCCACTGCACACGCTCATGTCGTGCTATGCATGGACGGAACTTACTTTCTGGACAGCGCTTGTAGTTTTCATGAGTGTCATACTAAGAATATTCAAGAGTCGGATACAAAATTAATGCAATCTTAGCATTATACTTTGGAGGAAATAAACCATGAAATAATTCGGCGTGAGGGCGTCTTCATACATTATGAGACGTTAGCTTCCCTTCCTGCATTTAATTTATTACCTGGTTTATGGAATCGATAATACATGCATTGCCTTCCTGGGAGAGAAATGGGCAAGTGTTACAGATTTGATGTAGCCTATTACTATAGAAAGTAATCATAAATTCACTTCTTAATTATTTTGCAATCCCTTTCTTTCATACAGTGGCCACCGCAAGGCGGCTCTCGCGCCGGCAGCCGTATCTCGGACTCCCGCGAAACAAATGTATAACATCCCCGCCTCACGTTCTGATAGTTACAGTTACAATTACAATGATAATAAGTACATACCTTATCATAAGGGATGTAGGAAACGTCCCTCTATATCCACACATTTCTAGCGCTTTCGAGATAAACAGTTCCGGAAATAGCTGCATTGCACATTTCGTTATAGATACAAAGGGAACAGCGATAATCAAATATTTAAAAACTGGAGACGCTATACGCTTCCCTTAAAATTCCATATTGTTTCCATGACTTCACGAGAAACAGCTGAAAATCGAGGGGGCTTAAAGAATGGCCTAAGTATTAAATAATTCCAAGCTTTAATAACGGATAACTCGGAAATGGCTGATGCCACAAAAAAGTTATTGGAAATAAATTGTGTGTTTTAAACAAATCTACATTATTTATGCAGTCCGTTTTCGTCTATCCCTTAACGTTTACCAGTTATATAAGATTATACAAAATTCCTTCCCAATAAAGAGAACTTCGCAGGCTGTTCCCAGAAAACTCAATATACGCATTTTATTTGTTATGTAAATATTTTTAAACTTTAATGTTTTAATCAAAATCGTTAGAGTATTGTTTTAGAAAATAAAAAATTACGAAAAATGTTCCATGCAAAGGCTAATTTGTGTTGGGGAATTCTCTTAAAATCTGTGTCGCATCTTTGGAAGATACTGAACTTAAATATTAAGTTTGGTATTTATCCGACTTTTAGTTTTTGAGTTATGCTGTTTACAGACACCCTATCACTTATTAGTAAGTGTAGGAACTATTCATACCAAAGCTTATTTTTATATCTACTACGTTTTAATCCAAAGAAACCTTTGAAGAAATAGCTACATTACACATTTCGCTATAGACACAAAGGGAACAGCGATAGTCAAATGTTTAAGAAGTGGTAGCTATATGCTGGCCTTAAATTTCATACTGTTTCCATGCAATCGCGAGATGAAGTAGGTGTTTTGTTTACGTAATTTATTTACATAATTTATTAGCCTCACGCTTGGGAAACCAACTTGCAGAAGTATTGTTCTTCAACTGTTGTAGTTTATTGTTGCTGAAGTTTTTTTGAGTTGAAGGAGTCTGCACCACGCTTTGGTAGGCCAATTTGAAGGGATTGTTTGTTACGTAATATGCTACTACGTATTTAAAAGTTGATTTGAATATGTATTTTTGTTGTTACGCTGCAAGTTTAAAAAAATATTTTTTAACTTTGTTATTGAACTGCTTCTATAGATAGTATTTATGTTTGTATTTGCCTCGTCTGCGTCAGTAATGTTTGTAGAAACACGTTTCTCTTAATCAGGGCGTGGTGCGACAAGAATGTAGGCTTACACAGATTTTAAGTTTAAATTCACTTCTTTTTATTAATCCTTGGCACAAATTATATAGCACTACACTGATATTAAGAGCTGTGAGATTCTTTAATTTAAAACTTGCACTTTGTTAGCGCGTATACTTAATTTACGATTGACACGAACACGTAATATTTCTTTAGAGAACACATCTTCCATCCGGTCACTACCAAGGTCTGCCAGCAACTGAACATATTTCCACCGTCAAATCCCGTAAGCTTCTACATTTCAAGTCTCTCATTGGCTAAATTTAAACTGTCACAAAATTTACATTATCGTTCCTCTAATTATGACTAGTAGCATTTAAACTCTCAAACTCATTATTGCCTCAAGATTACCTCATTGCTACCTCATTGTTAGCAACGTTAAACTTATTATTCTCACAGCTCTTACATTATTAAATTACATAATGCATTCACATAACATTATTAAAGATGTTTACAATAATATAAGTATATGCAATGACTGTTACATACATTTTAGAAATTATTACATACATATTGCTTCAAGGCGGGCTGTTATTGAATTTAAATATTATATAATTTAATTAAAATTATTCAAGTGTTAAAAATATTGCCTCAGAGAAACAACTGAAAATCGATGGGTCTTAAAAATAATAAGTATTGAACAATTCGAATTTTTAATAAGAGATATCTCAGAAACGGTTTATGCCACGAAAAAACTTATTGGAAATACATTGTGTGCTTTAAAGAGACCTACATTTTTGTGTCGTATGTTTTAGTCTATAGCTTAACGTTTACCAGTTATGCAAGATTATACAAAATTCCTTCGGAATGAAGAGGACTTCATAGGCTATTCACATAAAATTAAAGATATTAGTTTTATTTGTGGTGTAAATATATTTAATGTATGGTGTTTTAATCAAAATCGTTAGTCATTCTTTAGAAAATAAAGTTGTTGGAAAAATATTCCATCTAAAGGGTAGTTGGGGGTGAGAATTTTCTTGAAAATCTTGAATTTGCATCCTTGGAAGATACTGATCTCAAATACCAAGTTTGGTATTTATCCAACTTTTCGTTTTTGAGTTATGGTGTTGATAGGCACACACACAGACAGACATGTTTTCAAGAATGCTTTAATTGGATTCAGGGGCCTCAAAATATCTATTTCCGGTAAAACATGTATTTGGATATAGAATTTTTGTGTGGAATTCAATATCTTCTCTACCTACTACGTACGTGGCACAGAGAGTAAAAATCTGATGTGTTACACTCACATGAGTTTCTCTACTCTTGTACAAACTATTTTTACAAACGCTTATTCTCCATCTACTTCATGTTAATCGAAATAAACATTTGCAGACTCTATCTTATTGCTAATTTTCTTGTAGATTTAAGGGGAAAATATATTTACAAGGGCAATATAGAAAAACAGTAGGCTTTAAGCACATACATATCTCTTAATAGCTGGTTGCTAGGTGCAGCACCATTCCCTTTGCCACAGATTATAACTCTTTGCATATCCAAGACAAAAAAATGAATAACGAATTTCCATTTCAGAAAAAGTATAAGTATTGAACAATTTAAAGGTGCACTCAACAAAAGAAATGTATATGACATAAATTGTGTATTTTAACGCGATCTACATTTGTGTGTAGTAAAATTTTGTCTATCTCTTATGGTTTACCAGTTATGCAAAAGTCGTTCACAATGAAGAATACTTTTGGAGACATTCCCAGAAAATTCAAGATATATATTTTATTTGTCATGAAAATGTCTTAAACCTATGATATTTTAATCAAAATTGTTAGAGCCATTTTTGAGAAAATTAAACGTTCCGAAAAGTAAAGGGTAATCTGGGGTGGGGGTATTTTCTTGAAAATCTTCGTGTCGCATCTCTGAAAGATACTGAACCTAAATACCAAGTTTGGTGTTTATCCGACTGTTCGTTTCTGAGTTATGCTGTTCACAGACAGACACACACACACAGACAGACACACAGACACACACACGGACATGTTTCCAAAAATGTTTTTTTTTGGATTCAGGGTGTCTCAAAACATGTATTTCCGGTGAAATCTCGGTATCGAATTTTTGGGTGGAATACAATACTTCCCCTACTTACTGTACGTAGTAGAGAAAGTAAAAATTAGACAGGTAGATTTAAGCAGCTGTATATTACATAATATTATTTTTATTTTGAAACCTTGAGCTGCTTTGTTTTGTGCTGTATTTAAAACTGCGAGACGTGTATGTTGGCTTAAAGTATAAAGTTTCCAGATTCCAAGGGAGTGAACCTCACTACTCTTTTCCTGGAGGACATGGCTTTCATTTGACAGTACAGACACGCTCTAATGCGGTATGCCACACACTGTAACTGTCAAATTGTAGCTTGGTGTGGAAATTAATTAAAATGGAACTGGAGATGGCTAACGTCTTTGACCATTACGATGAACTGCAGATCACCGGATGCTCTTAGCGCTACCATCCGGAATGTAAATGCGATTGCAGGCCACATAATGGCCTCGCACTCACTTGTCCAATCCATCATGTGATTCATCTTCTTCTCATCATCTCGCCCCTCGACCAGCCAATAGAGAGTAGCCAACCACAGTCCTGCAGTACATGCAAAACTGCCATAACGTCGTGTACATGTCATCAAATAATGTATTTGTCAACAACAATGAAGTTTTCCTTGAGGACTGCGAAACTTTCATGAACTCTCTTTAGCTTTTCGGACAGAGGGTGAAGTAAATAAAGTCCATATAATGAATCGTAACACAATTAACGTTTAAAAGTAGTTTCCAGTCATATTTCAGAAAAAAAATAAAGTTTAAATACGTTAAAATGTTAATAATAATAAATTAAAGCTAATAAAAGTAGATTCCAAAAATTATGATGTGTTGTACTCACATAACTTTCCCTACCCTTGTACAAACTATTTTTAAAAACCCTTATTCTCCATCTGCTTCATGTTAATCGAGATGTTAATCTTATTGCTAATTTTCTTGTAGGTGCAAGGGGAATTGCTAGGTTTTAAACGATAGTCAAATATTTTAAGAGGTGGTTGCTAATTGGAGTATTCTATTCTCTTTGCATTACCAAAACAAAAAAATGAATAACGAATTTGAGATAAAGTATAAATATTGAAACATTTAAGGGAATAACAAGTTATATCTCCAACATGGTTCACTCAACAAAAAAAATGTATATGACATAAATTGTGTATTTTAATGCGATCTACATCTTTGTGTAGTAAAATTTTGTCTATCTCTTATGGTTTACCAGTTATGCGAAAATCATTCAGAATGAAGAGGACGTTTGGGGACATTCCAGAAGATTAAGATGTACATTTCACTTGGCATGAAAACATCTTAAACATATGGTATTTTAATCAAAATCGTTACAGTCTGGGGTGCAGGGATTGTCTTGAAAATCTTTGCGTTGCATCCCTAAAGGATATTAAACTGAAATATAAAGTTTGGTGTTTATCGGCTTTTCGTTTGTAAGTTATACTATTTTCAAGACGGGCAGACAGACACACATGGACATGTTTCCAAAAATGCTTTCTTTGGATTCAGGGCACCTCAAAACATGTATTTCCGGTGAAATCTCGGTATCGAATTTTTGGGTGGAATGCAACGCTTCCCCTTTTGAATGGGGATGGCATTTTTGAAGCGATAAAAATTAACGAATTTTTTTCAATATAAAGCCTAGCTTGGGGAGGGGGATTGTCTTGAAATGTTTATTGTTGCATGCTCGGATAATACTGAACTTAAATTTCAAGTTTGATATTTAACCGACTAATCGTTTTTAGTATTCATAGACGAGCGCGCGAGTGCGCGCGCACACACACACACACACACACACACGCTAGCACTCACACACATGAACCTCTTCCAAAAATGCTTTATTTTATTCGGGGAGTCTCGAAGCATGTATTTATGTTGCAATTTAGCATCAAATTCATCATACTTCCGAGAAAGCGAAAGTCCGGTGTATAATATTCGCACGATTTGCTTTAGATTTGTTTTCATAGCCTGTCTACAACATATTCATAGGAACATTTAATTTTATTTTTGTGTGTGCTTCCTGTTACTCGCCGTAAATATTCCCAGCCAATTATTTCAGGTAGTTAATACATACCATGGTTTATTCTCTGAGTCTGCTAAAAGCAAGTCCATGTAATTATGTTAGCTATGACATTACAAACGCTTTGCGTCAGCTAATGGACAAACAAATTAAGTAAATGCTAACAGTTATTCTGCAACCTTACTTACCCTCACTGCGACATTGAGGTTCTATTGATGTGGTGTATTATTTAGTAATTTTTAGTGTTTTTGGAGGAAGTGTGTTAAGTTCAATAATGTTTAACTATTTTATTTGTTTACATCTCCTAAAGTGACAAAAACAAGGAAAAAATCTGATATATAACATTCACATTACTTTCTCTACTACGTATAGTAAGTAGGGGAAGTATTGCATTCCACCCAAAAATTCGATAAGGAGCTTTCACGGCAAATACATGTTTTGAGACGCCCTGAATCCAAATAAAGCATTTTTGGGAACATATCGTATGTCTGTCTGTGAACAGCATAGCTAAAAACAAAAACTCGGATAAATACCAAACTTGGTATTTGAGTTTAATATCTTCCAAGGATGTTACACGAAGATATTCAAGAAAATCCCACCACCCCAATTACACATTTCGTAGAACATTCTTCGAAAATTTTGGTTTTCAAAAAAAATATTTTTTTAAAATACCGTATATTAAAATATTTAAATGACAAATAAAATGAATATCTTGAATTTTCTGAGAATAGCCCAGAAAGTCCACTTCATTCGGAAGGAATTTTGTATAATCTTGTATAACTTGTAAACGTTAAGCGATAGATGAAAACGTGCCATACAAAAAATGTAGAGCTCTTTAAAACACACAATTTACTTCAAATAAGTTTTCTTGTGGCATAAGCTATTGTTAAATAGTTTGTTAAATACATGTGCTTCTTTTCATGAACCATCGATTTCCAGTTGTTTCTTGCGATTGCATGGGAATAGTATGGAATTTTAAGGTCATATATAGCACGCTGTTCTTAAAAATTTGTCTCTTCTTCTTCTTTTTGTATTTATAACGAAAAGTGTAATGTAGCTATTTTTGCAAATATATTTTGGCTTAAATGTATTAGATAGAAAAATAAGCTTTAGTAAGAATAGCTTGTATACCCACAAACAAAGATAGAGGCCAGAGAAAGTCATGTGAATGTACTACATCAAAGTTTTTTCTATCTACTTCATTTTATTAAGATAAGCATTTGCAGAAATACCTACATTATACATTCGTTGTAGTTGTAAAGGGAACAGCAATAGTGAAATGTTTAAGAACTGGACCCTGTATGCTGGCCTTAAAGTTCCATACTGTTTTTCCACTACATCGCGAAAAACAACTGAGTGACGACAGGATTTTAAATGAATGACAAATTATTGAACAATTGGAACCATTAATAACGGATATATCGGAAGTGACTAATACCTCAAAAAAGCTATTTGAAATAAATTATACTTTAAAGAGGTATACATTATTTGTGTAACACTTTTTCGTCTATCTCTTAACTCTACCAATTATACAAGTTTATATACAATTACTTCTGAATGAAGTGGACTTGCAGTCTATTCACAGAAAATTCAAGATATACATTTTATTTGTTATATAAATAAATATCTTTTATATATAGTATTTTTCTCAAAATTATGTTTTAGAAAGTCAAAAGTTTCGAATAATGTGCCTTTTAAAGGGTAGTTTGGGGTGGGGGACTTGCTTGTCAATTTTCGTGTCGCATCTAAGGAAGATATTGGACCTAAATACCAATACCACGTTTGGTATTTATGCGACTTTTCGTTCTTGAATTATGCTATTCACAGACGCTCTATCTCTCTCTCTCTCTCTCTCTCTCTCTCTCTCCCTCTCTCTCTTACACACACATACACACAGGGACCGTTTTCTAAAAATACTTTTTTTAATTCAAGGGTCCTCAATATATATTTCCGGTGGAATCTTGGAATTACATACATACAATACTTCCCCTACTTACTAAACGTAGCTGAGAAAGTAAAAATAACGATGATACCTACCTCACTCCACCTTACTGATAGGGAAATTACATACACAACCACTAGTGTCGAACCACCAATGTCAGTACGTCTGATAGCTTTATTAGTATACAATAATTGTTATAAAACATAAAAACACTTATATTTTAACTGTAAACTATTCCATTAATTGAAGTATAGTTTAAATTTTATGTTTTTCCTTAAACCAATTCAAAATAAAATATTGAGCTGGAAATTTTGGGGAGGAGATGGGAATGCGCCCCACACGTTGCCCCTATAATCATTACTTTCTCTACCACTTAGGTCAGGAGTTTCCAAGCTTATATGCCTAACACCTTAATGATGAAGATGGTATTAATAATAATAATAATAATAATAATAATAATAATAATAATACACAGCATGATTTAGGCCCTAGGTCTGTTCCTTTTTCAAGTTTAAATGTGCGGGATGTACCGGTTGGTCTCTCCCTCCTCAACATCTCCCACGATATAACATGTTCCAGCATGGTGATAGCAGCGCCAGAGGTGATAGCATGCTTAGCTACATCTTCCTTATGATGTCAGGATTATCGGGGATCATCATATTCCAAGACACCTGATTGGCTACTTGGACAACGACGCCGACAGCAGCGCCAACGTTCGGCGGTCTGCTCGTGGTGGTCTCTTGAGAAAATATGGCAGGACAGTGCGCAACTAAGCACTATCGAGGCGACTTCGTTTTCACAGGCTAACAGCTCCTGGAGGCCAGGTGACGTGAGCGGTATGCACGGCACATTTTCGAACATTTTCCAAATTTAACACAGCACTATTAGAGTGAGTAATTATATAAATGTAATATTTTTGCCGGTGAAGTGTACCTCGTTGTTGCCCAGAAATGGAATATAGTTAAGCTCTGGTTCAGATAAATATCACGCTGTTTTACGGCGATCTTTAGCGAGGCAGAACTATACGCATTTGCAATTAAACTTGCTATTATAAAGAAACTTGCAGTGAAAAACTTAAAGTTTTAATGATGAAACCTCACTATACTGCTAAGGTTATTGAATAAAGGTTTAATGTGAAATTTAAGAGAAAATTAGTTATTTAAATTTTACGCCAACTTAAATAATGAATTGGTATTGTTCATTGTTTGTTTCGAATTAATACAATTTTGTAGAGAACTTGTGTTGTAGAGAAATATTGTTGTTGGTAATTCATGCCGAATTCCTTGTCACATTAGACCGTTAGTCATCCCCGATTTTACGTTCCTTGGGAGAAAGGGAGTTAACTCTATAAGTAGAACTGTTTGGTTTCCAATACGCACAATAGTTTTCGTACCAGGGATTGATTCTATCCTCTTACAAGTTAAATGATCCTACCAACAAAGAAATAGTACAATATCATCCAGATATTGCAAAAATGATAAATAAGTTACTATCTGGTGTTACAGAGATAGCTTACTAAATGTTGAATGATAACTTAATTAGTTTAATTTACCTTCCACCGTATTATTTATGACTATAGAATGCTCTAGCAGATTTTTATTGAATTCTTCCCCTTACATTTTTTAATTTCTTTAAAGTCCCCCCGTGATATCCTAATGATGGATTAAATATCCCCAAATATTCACGGAAGCAGGTATGATATATTGGTGGATGTTGTATTTCTGAATTCCTTAACCTACACCGACCGTCTTTCAAGTCTGAACGACGCGGTTTCTCGATCAATTCGTTTAGGTAATAACAAACTAAAACCTCGGAATGCATAGCGATCTTTATCATCAGCAATATAACACACGTCTACATTACATTGCTATTAACATTTTAAATTCACTGAGATAAAACGTCACTCAGAAGCTTTCGAAGTTACCTTAACGTTTACATATCTAAACTTACTTTCGGAACAATAAATATTGACAAGTAGAAAATATTTTCATATTATTACTTCAAAATCTGCTAGGACAAATCTTCCCCCGTTAATCTGTAGTTAAATTTGCTGCTAGTGCTGCAAAACCATAATACTAATGTGAATAATTCAGCAGTAATAATGATCTAATAATTTATTACACCTGTGCTAGAATAATGAGAGAAGGAGCAGCATCAGTATTTCGTTTGTCACATGTCTTTTGTTTAGGGGCGGGGTCCAGGTGTGGCCGAGACGAAAAGTTGATCTGAGAAACATGTCCCATTGCGACCCGGGACATTTTGTACTATAGTCCATGTGCGACCTGAGATATTTCTCGTTACAGTCCATGTGTGGCCGGCAACATAAGCATTGCGAAATGTTCTTACCCCCCAATCACCTCGAGAGGGAAGATAACACAACAAAACTTAAATGCATAGTAAAAAATATAGTCATTAATGTTTGTTATGAAAGTTTCTGATATACCAATGACGACAATGGAGATGGTATAATAGCTGTTGTTAGGTTTAGTTTATCATATGGGGCAGAAATTTGGGATTGGAAAAGTATTGAAAAATTGAACCAAATCCACACGCATTTTCTGAAGCGAATCATACCGGTGGGGAGGGGTACTACAAATTATGGGGTTCTTAAAGTATTGGCTCATAAAATGAAATCATACATCTAAAAGTAAGGGTTGTTAAATATTGGTTACTCATAGTACGTGGGGATCAGGCACTTCTATGTGTCGTGTGTTTCAGGGAGCAAGTACGTTTGCACAGGGGCTTAAAAGAAATTGGAATGGAGTACATTTGGCTACAGGGGAGGGACATGTGACGCAGCGGGTGGAAGATAATTCAGAGACGACTACGTGATATTGGCCGACAGAATTTAGAACCACAATGTACCGCTAAAATTTCACTTAACTTACAGCGTCAAATAACGCGGGGCTGGGAGAGGGAGGCCTATTTAGATAACGACTCGAGAGGAGAGTGGTGGTTTGGCGTGGCTAAGATTGGGCGCCTGGAAAGGCAACAAATTTACTGATGACACCGAAGTGAGAACATCTTCACTTTGTGTTTAAGGGGAAACATAGAATCATATTCTGGCTGGGTGCAGAGAAACGGAATTAGTAACAAAAAAATATTTACCAACGCAGTTTCTGGAGTCCAATAGGGGAATGGAAGCCTGCTTGGATGTAATGCTGGACGCAGGGTGTCATAAAATGGGGTGTGTTATATCTAAGATTCCGCAAACGAAGTTAATTGCCCTAGAGAACCGAAAAGGGGGAGACGTTACAGAAGAGCGAGCTCTTAAGGGCCAGATCACTGCATATATTTGATACTACGTTTGCAAATGTAATTCATTCTTATTATTTTATACTTAGTTTCTTTTTCTCCCCTCATTATGTCCGTAGTAGTTACCAAAAGTATATATTTAGTATTGCAGGCGTATTGTAGGATTCTAGGGACAGGAAACGCATGTTCGGCCATGAGACTAATGAGATTATTGCATTTTACAAGGGTCGACTACAACTTTTCGCAATAAACGTTCCTCTACTACTGCCTTCTTTGTCAGCCCTGGTCTACAACGTTTTTTCTCATTTCAGGTTTACTGCTTGTCATTTCAGGTTTAGTGCTCGTTGTATGCGCCATGAATTCCATAATCAGTCAAAAGGGGGAGGATTTAATTGTGAAAGATGCATACAAGTTTCGCCATCCAAGGACGAATGGACTTTCAAGGTGGGTTTGTACCAGAAATCACTTAAGTAATATTTTAAATAGTTCAAATCACGCAGCGAAGGTAATTTGGACCATAACCATAAAAAGGAAACCGGAGCAGTATTAAATAGACACAAACTTAACCATGAACTTGAGAAGAAAATATATTAAACATTACATGAGAAATCTAGTAAATTGGTCCAAGGCGAATTAACGACATTTGTTCATAGAAACTATTTGACATCACTATGTACAATTAGTTAAACGAATTCGGCGAGCAGTACAACAGTAGGTGTCCTCGAATTTACCTGAAGTACACAACTAGTTAGAATTAATGAATATTTTAACCAATAAAAATGTGTTTTATTAGTAGATGACCAGGCATGATTTTTAACTAGTTGTAATCGGATCGCGCTTTGGATGTAGTGCACGTGGATGGGATATTCAAGAGCTGTCCAAAACTGAGTTATTTTATGAGCATTTTAGTATTCATTTCATGTATACAAATGCTTATGCGTTTAGTGTTTCTGTTGTTACCTGGTAACAATTCTTAAACCTACGAACAGGCGTTTAAACATCTTATAACTGAATGTGAAAACTCGGCTTAGAATTCGCTCCCCTAAGCATTTACGCTGATTTTGAATCCAGCATCCACCAAGCGATCACAAAAACCTTTCATGCCACAGAAATAAAAGGCTGTCGCTTTCATCTTGGGCAATAGTGGTGGCGTCAAACTCAAGCCCTTCATCTTGACAAGGAATGTAAATCCAGTACTTCCGAAATAGATCATTTCCTAAAGTTGTTCTTCGGTCTCCCATTTTGCAGCCGGCTGAAGTGAATGATGTGTTTACAAACGACCTGGTGCCACTTTTACCTAAAAACTACAGTCATTCAGTTTACCGATTACAAAGTTATATTATGAGTAATGAAATGTTTCCAAGATTTGGGCAGAATTTGTCTTTTCGACATTCAGAACAATAAACGCCCGTGAATCTTTTCATCGCGCCTGAATTGATTATTCTATACCAGCACCCAAATGTTTAAAGCGTCAATAAAACTTAGAAGTAAGCAAACAATCGAGAAAAAGAACACCTTTTAAGAACTCAAATGACAGCACTGCAGCAAAACTCCATCACAAAACTTCAATTCATAAAGGCAGCTTCCTTCAAATTCCTACCAATGTAAAAATCAAGAGGCATAGCTTGAACACACGGAAGCCTAGCTTCACAAATGACATTTTTAACCATACCTGAAACGGTCAAGTTCTCAAATTGTTACAGGTCAATTGTCCAAGTCTGCAAAATTGGAAGGAAAATGTTATTTGAACAAAGCCGCATTTGGACGATCATATAATAATTCTGGGGCCACATCTGGACGTTCACCTAAAAACTCTTAGGCCGCAATTGAATTATAAATCAGTTTTGGGGCCGCATATGGACAGATCCGTTGTTTAGCTCTTACTCGTTGAGATAGATACAGATGACGTTGGTAAATCATCTCCAATGTTGTTGTACGCTATACATCCACGCCTGGTAAATCCTTTTAAGTCGTTTAAGTTGTTTAGGAGTTGAAATTAAAAGCCGTAAATTACACTAGTCTGCATGATATCGGATGACTGAAAACTAACAAGTGATTCTGGCTTACTTTTTATGCTGATTTCAGAACGCCTTTTAGTTTTTTCTATCACGTACAGTTTTGTCACAATTTCACTTCAATACATAGAAATATAGAGATATTGCTTCCGCCACTACATATACAATTGGGCTTGATGAAGCAACTTGTAAGGGTTCTACCACAGGATGGACCCTGTCCAAGAAATTTCCCTTCATTACACAAGACAAATTAAAGGCTGATATGTTTGTTGGTCCTCAAATAAAGAAATTGATGAAGGATGAACATTTTGAGAAGCCAATGAATGAGAGAGAAATAGAAGCATGGACCGCCTTCCGATCAGTTACTGAAAACTTCTTAGGCAATAACAAAGGTCCTAATTACAAGGCCATTGTCGAAACAATGTTGGAAAATTTAAAAAAGATGGGTTGTAACATGACTGTAAAGGTGCATTTTCTGCATTCACATATCGACTACCTTCCTGAAAATCTGGGACATTATAGTGAAGAGCAGGGTGAACGTTTTCACCAAGATATTAAGGAAATGGAGAGGAGGTATCAGGGGAGATGGAATGAAAATATGATGGACGACTACTGTTAGATTTTGAGGAGGGACAGTCATCTTGAAGGATCTGAAGGAAGTCAAAGAAGAGAATGTTTGAAAAAAATTAAATGAAACACTTTGGCTTCTTGTTTTGTTAAAATGTAGTCATGAAATAAATTAGGGGAGCTCCTGGGAGTATTCTTAAAATGTTTCTTGAATAAAAACTTACCTTGTGTGAAATGGTATTTGAATACTTTTCTACGCTCATTAGTAAACTTGTCAAAACATTATTTCTTATTTTGTGTAAAAACCTGACGTGATAGAAAAAACGGAAGTCATTTCTGGAATCAGCATAAAAACTTAATTCAAGAACACTTAATTTTAAGAAATCATGTGACAAAAAGTTTGAAAATGCATATTAATGTTATGGAAGTTTATTCCTAGTGAAAGATTACGTCTATGAATTTTAAACGCGATAAGTTCATTTAAATCTTTTTAGTACATTCTCTCTTAAACGGCTGCTTATCGGACTGTTGATACTCCGAAAAATAGTGCTTCAGCGGCAATCTTCTTATTATTTAAGACCTTCTGAAATCGCCGGAATGCTCCTTAACGTCTGATATTTCTATCTGTAATAATTTCTAATACCCACTATGGCTAAGTAAACCTAATATTAATTTTGCATTTACGGATATGGGTTATAAGTTTTTAAAATAATTTGGTTGTATAATATTAAAGCAAATTAGTAATTTTAGTAGGTCCAGAAAAACGTAACTTATACAATTATAATAAGAATTTATTATTCTCTTGTTCAATGTATGTACAACAAATACAAAATATGATCTAAATTTCGAAAACGACCACATAAACATTTATTTCTTACTGCTTTGTCTAATTTATATTGTAGATCTGGGGTGAGGGCTACTTTTAACTGTATTCTTTATATAATCTAAGATCTTCTTTCTGGGTGTTAATACGAAAGATCCATGGTTTTTATTATATAAAGCGTAATAGTATAAACATTTTGAAGATGTAGTAACGCTATAAAAATAAAAGAATAAAATATCCTTGACAGGAAGCGGATCTGATGAAGGAAAACTCTATAACTTGCTGTGTTTTCATTATCAAGAATATTTTTATTTCCTGGGATCAAAAATAATTTAATTACTATTTTTTCAAGCCGAGTTTGTAAAACTAACAGAAATTTATATTTATTGTGTCTGTTAATTTGTATTGCTTTCTTAATGGCTAAAATTTCATCCAATAAATAGACTATTTATTATTCAGTTTAATCAGGTTGATTTATTCAGATTACGATGATCGACTGCGCTCCCAATCCGTCTGAAAATTTCTTTGATCTGTCAGTACAAATAAATTTCATATGTTCTTAGGAAATCTCTGTTGCACTTATAGGAAATGAAGATTATGATGTGATTTTTCCTTAATGAAGGTGCTAGTATCAATATCCAAATTACTGCAGAGTATCTTCCAGTCAACACAGTATCTAGGATAACGAGGGGATAATATCTATGTTGGAGAATTGATTATATTTAATCCAGACATCTGGTAGTGATCCAAACTCTTGTTCTTTTATTTTAGTCATAGGAATCGAATTACAAGTTGAGAGAGCAGATAATATAGTTTATCTTCAGAACTATCAAGCAATTTGAATGTAAATTTATAATTCAAAAAACGTTCTCTGACTGGATAATTACTACATGCAATTTTCTTTTAATGCATGTGGTGTAGATGGTCTACCTAATATAGTTTAATAAATGTCCTATACAGCTGAATGAAGTTTTTGGAGAGAACTTTGTGGTGGATTGTGAATTTTTATATAGCCATATTCAGTTACTATTTTGATGATATTGTTAAACAGTAGCACCATAGCTTGAGTATGGGCTCCCAAAGAGGTGTCAGAGATTTAACGGAAAACATGAGGGATATTTTGATCCCACTAACGAGATTACTGAAGCAGGCTTTCCAATTCATTCTGTAATCCATAGTAATTCCCAGAAATTTAACACAATGATCTGGTTGAAGAATTTCCCTTTCCACTTTCAGAGAAAGGTTAGATAAAATTGCCTTTTTTAAAGCTAATCCATTTGCTCTTTTGAGGATTGATGTTAAGCCCCATTTCTTATAATTGAGAAATACAGGAATTAACAAGATTAACAAACTCATCACTATTTAGTTTTAGTTTTAGGATCTATATATTGATAAATTAAGATATCATCTGCAAAGAATAAGAAATGTTTAGATGCTGAGTGCATAAAAGATAATTGATAAATGTATAAATTATATAAGATTGGTCATATAGGAGAACCTTGTGGAAGTTCTTCTGAAGTTCAAAATTATATAGAATTATGAAATCTTGGGCGTAGCTGTAGATTTATATCCTTTAATAAGGCGTACATAAGAATTATGATCTCATAGGTAAGTCAAATTCTCCAAATTCAATTAAAACATTTAAGTTGACTGTATCATAAGCATGGGAAATATCGATAATGAATCCTTGTAATTTTTTTTTTTGTTGGATAAAGCTTGTAACATTTCCGTGTTAGAATACTAAAGACTGTGAGGGTTTCAAAACCAAAGCCATACTGATTTCCTGGGCAACCACCATATGTTTATATAGAAAATTGGATTCTTTGTGTCATTATTTTGTATGGAATTTTTCTGAAAACACAAGATAATGCTATAGGTCGATAATTTTATCACTTTGTTTATCCTCGTTGATTTTTCAATTGGAATAATGTAAAACTGATGCCGTGTTTTAGTAATAATACCATAATGTAGAATAACATTATAACCTGAAGTAATAAAAGGAAATCTTTTTTTGGAAAAATTTGAACCATTTTATAATTACGTTACCGACTGAGCCATTCCTCTCGTTCATATACTTCTTTTATGAGCACTTGTTCAAATTTACTCACGATTATTAATTTTGTGATTACCTTTACATAAGATGCAGAGAAATTAGAAGCAAAACATGCAGAGAGATTATGTTCTTCACCAAAAGCTATACATTTTGTTATATTCCCACGAAATTTGACTATATGTCCAAATTTTTTACATTTTATGTGCTGAGGAGGAGATTCCTTAAATTCATCTACTTTGCAACTAACCTATAAATTTGCAATCGAAAAGTCACAAGTACTGTTTGTGTTGGAATCCAGTGTAGTTGCAATTTAGAATCTACACTTTTTCTTTGAAAACTCTGAGCACTGTTTCAACATCACCATTACTTTTAATAACCTCTTTTCTCTCCTCTATCGCTAAATATGTCTCAATTCCTCTCACTATATCTTTCATTAATATATCATATCTGGGAATAAACGAATTTACTGAGTATTTTAATTCCAAGTGGGATAACAGGAAATTGTTAGCTTTATAGAAGAAATAGAAATGGATTCAATTTTATTTTTTCCTATTGATACTACTGAATTGAATTCCAGATAATCTTCAAAAAGCATTTTGCCATATTTTATTCGGTGCATCAGATTAACACTCTTATTTACTTCTATTATATTAACCATAAAAGAGCCAGAATGTTTGTAATTATATAATAATTTCTTGTTATCTACCATTTTTCAAGAGTTTTAATATAATTTGCATTAGATGTTCTTTCATCTAATTGCCATTCTGAATTAAATTCTTCTAAGTCATTTTGGATTTCCATCAAATCCCCGAAGGAAGCAAAAATAATTAAATTATAAAGGATATTACTCCAAGGGCAAACAAATTTAATATATAACAATGCACAATGAATAATTAGGAAAAGAACTAATTATTGATTACACTACCAGCCTGAATAATAATTTTAAATTCTATTAAAATAAGAATTAAATTTTAACATATTTAAATTAATAATAAATTTAGGATTTCTTAACTTATTTCCTTTGAAAATGAAAATTCAGTCCATGCAGACTGAAGCATCAGCCGGAAGGACTGAGCGGCGTAAAAAATCCAGGTGGAGTGACCAGTCATACAAACTTTAACAGGGTTTTAAACAATATACTTGATCATAAAACAAGAAATATAAACCAAAATTGTTTTTATATAAGAAATTAACTGGTTTTATTGCTTATCAAAAATCCTTCACAAAAATGAAAGATTAATTTTCTCAACATGAAGTGAAAATGTAATTCTTAGCAATTTGAAACTATTTCTGAAAATGAAAATCCACCGCCTTTTTTCGACATTTCCAGGGAATGAAGTCGCAAATACTGGTGGTATTAGCTACCGTGGATGTTGAGGTGAAGGGTACTTCTCCCAAAATCACATCTCGTATAGTCACGCTCAACGGTTCAAGAAGGCGTTGGTACGGTTCATAGCATAGGATTCAGGCGTTTTATATTCACACAGCACCTATCCTATTTATTTGTTTATTTTATTCAATATAATTTACAAAGCGTTTACTAAAAGCTGTTGTGTTCATCCCATACGCCAGGGCTTTAGCGGACTCATCTACATAGCCCTTATTTTGCGTACTTGATGTATAAATAACACATAGAAATATATAATAAATAAAATGTATAAATAACAACGAAAATTCTGAATGGCTGTGTACGAAGAGCGCAATGAATCGTTGGACCATCCATGGATGGTCATTTGGGGATCAAGATACATTATGTGATCAAAAGTATCCGGACACCCCACAAACTACGTTTTTCATCTTAGGTGCATTGTGCTGCCACCTACTGTCTGATACTCATTATCCGCGACCACAGTAGTCCTTAGATATCGTGAAACAACAGAATGGGCCGCTCCGTGGAACTGACGGACTTCGAACGTGGTCAGGTGATTGGGTGTCACTTGTGTCAGAAGTCTGTACGCGAGATTTCCCACACTCCCAAATATCCCTAGGTCGACTGTTTCTGATGTGATAGTGAAGTGGAAACGTGAAGGGACATGTCCAGCACAAAAGCGTACAGGCCGACCTCGCCTGTTGACTGACAGAGACCGCCGACATTTGAAGAGGGTCGTAAAGCGTAATAGGTAGACATCTATCCAGACCATCATACAGGAATTCCAAACTGCATCAGGATCCACTCCAAGTACTATGACAGTTAGGCGTGAGGTGAGAAACCTGGATTCCATGGTCGAGCGGCTGCAGGAAAATGGCAAACGACGCTTCGCTTGGTGTAAGGAGTGTCAAAATTACACGATTGAACAGTGGCAAAACGTTTTATGGAGTGATGAATCACGGTACACAATGTGGTGATCCGGTGGCAGGGTGTGGGTATGGCGAATGCCCGGTGAATGTCTTCTGACAGCGTGTGTAGTGCCAACAGTGAAATTCGGAGGTGGTGGTGTAATGGTGTGGTCGTGTTTTTCCTGGAGGGGGTTTGCACCCCTTATTGTTTTGGGTAGCACGATCACAGCGCAGACCTACATTGATATTTTAAGCACATTTCTTGCTTCCCACTGTTGAAGAGCAATCCGGGGATGGCGATTGCATCTTTCAACACAATCGAGCACCTGTTCATACTGCACGGGCTGTGGCGGAGTGGTTACAAGACAATAACATTCCTATAATGGACTAGCCTCCACAGAGTCCTGACTTGAATCCTATAGAACACCTTTGGGATGTTTTGGAACGCCGACTTCGTGCCAGGCCTCACCGACTTACATCGATACCTCTCCTCAGTTCCTCACCTCGTGAAGAATGGGCTGCCATTCCCCAAGGAACTTTCCAGCACATGATTGAAAGATGCCTGTGCGAGTGAATGCTGTCGTTAAGGCTAAGGGTGGGTCAACACCATATTGACTTCCAGCATTACTGATGGAGGGCGCTACGAACTTTTACGTCATTTTCAGCCAGGTGTCCGTATACCTTTGACCACGTAGTGTACGTTTTGTAATTGGGAACCAACATTCAGAATTTTCGTTGTTATTTACTTTGGTATAAGAACAATTGTAAAGTGCTTTATACAAACGTTGTTCAGTTTTTTATGAGGAGTGAGAAAACTACATAAAAAGGTAGGTTCCCATTTTAAAAATTAAATTCACTCTAAAATGACCATCACATTGTCCTCCAGATAAAACACGACTAATGACATTTACTTTCCCCCATAATATCAAGCAACTTTTATTCAAGACATTTCTTTCTACAACTCTTAGTTTTGGAGATATTGTACAGTCTCAACTTAAATGGTCCACCCTGTATATAATATTTCTTAAAAGACGAAGTTTTGTAGAGAAATAAAAATATTTAATCTTCATTGAAGTTTACAAGCTAAGAGTGAAATTCAGAAATAGTCAGAGCCTCACTTGAGGCTTGAGGCTTTGACACGTATTTTTGGAATTAGCCATATATTTACTCAATCAGAGGAGGCTTTGTGGGCAAGGAGCAATCAATGCAGGGTGATTCTGTGGAAAGTCATGTAATCTCTCCCATTTTCAAGTGCCAATCACTCTTCCTAATTGGGCGTTTGGTAACTGAAGGGTCGCGTATTGCACTCCCGTTTCGTGCGCAGTTTAATTTAGAGCTTGTTTGTGTTGTGTTAATGTGCAGATGAAGGCTGAAATGGGGTTCGTCACTTAAGCAAATACCTCCTCTATTGTTCCTCTACTCTATCAGTTGATGAGCGAATTGAAACCTTCTCTGCGCTCTTGGTGAAGAGAGAATAGCAGGGGTTTTCATCGACGAGGAAAGGTTGTCAGATGTGACAGTTTAATTTAGAAGTTTTCAGTGCATGTAATTTAAAAAAAAAATACAGTTCTCGGCTTTCGGATACAAGTCCTTGCTTCTCCTATAATTGTATTAGTCTAAATGACAAACGCCCGGAGTTTAAGCTAGAAACTCACATAACGCTGATTGATTATGAGAAAGCCTTTGATAAGGTAAAAAGCAACCTTTTATGTAAAATATTAGAAACAAGGGGTTTTCCCAAACATTAAGAGTTTTCATGTAAATACCAAATTAATCATAAGTACTGGTTTTAAGATTGTTAGATGAATTTTAACAAATCAAGGTGTTCGACAAGCATGTGGTATATCACCCGCTTTATATAATTTATATGTTGGCGATCTAGTTATGAAAGGGAAAGACGAAATGCAGCTTGGAATCAAAATACAAACTATAGGCTGACGATCAAAGAGTTATCCAAGAAGCAGAAGATAATTTACAAAGAGCAGTGTAAAGACTAAGCCAAAATGCTATGCATTATAACCTAACTATATCTACGAATAAAACAAAGATAATGGCCTTTACAGGGAAGAATCCTGTCAGATCGAAGATCTAATAACTGGGAAAATATTGAAGCAAATATCCCACTTCAACTATCTAGTATGAAATATTAGTTTTAAATTCGAACAAAGACATGAGATGAAAAATTTTAAACCATTTGTGGAGCAATTAGAAGAACTTAAGGAAGAAAAGCTTAAATTCTATAAGATTATGGTTGTCCCTACTGTACTCCGAATCGCGGATAATTAAAAAAACAGAGAGGTCATGCACACAATCTGCGGAAATTAAATTTATTACATGTGCAAGAGGGTGCACTAAAGCTGATAAAATATAAATGAAACAATAAGAACAGATTTTAATATTTTCTCAGTTCACCACTAAATTGATTAAAATAAAACAAACGTCACTTCTACAAAATGGCAAATGATAGATTACCAAAGAAGATAATGGATTATCAACCAACAGGGAAAGAAGTTTGGGGAGACCTCGCAAGAATGGTTTAATGATAGAAACCGGAGCATAATGTCATCTAATCCTTGAACGGACAACAAGAAGAATAGTACCAATGTTGTGGTATTAAAAGCTATGTCGTATTTTAAATTTTAAAACCCACAATTTACAGTTTATAAGACTATAATACAGCGTGATTTATGAAGAACTGACACATTTATTTCTGTAATTATTCTGTTCGAAATTCACTCAAAGCCCCAATTTGAGCACCAAATTAAGCAGAATGTTATGAAGTTTCGATTGCATGTCACTAGATGCAGTGATGTTCATGTACACCACCTAACATTTCGATGTCGAGATTTTGCCAGAAATATACAGGATGATTTTTAATGATGGACCCATTTTATAAAATTCGTATTTATTGAAGTAAAAATCCAACATGAACTATCTTTATACCAATAAACCGAGGAATTTTCAAAGTTTTGTTTAATGTATTTTAAATGTTCAATGTGTCCACCGTTTGCTGCACGGCAAACATCTACGCAATAGCCAAACTCGTCCCACACACGAGCAAGCGTGTCTTCTGTTACTTCGTGCACGGCAGCAGTGATACGGTTCCGAGGTCGTCCAGAGTTGTAGGTAGAGAAAGGGACGTAAACAGCCTTCTTAACATAACCCCATAAGAAATAGTCACATGGGGTGAGATCAGGAGATCTCGGTGTCTAGAAGTTTAGAGCCCGGTCTTCATTTACCCTGCGACCTATCCAGCGCTAAGGAAGGGATTCATTCAAAAAGCCACGTACATCGTTGTGCCAATGGGACGGAGCTCCATCCTGTTGGAAAATAAGGTCCTGTGAATCTTCCATAATTTGAGGGAACAGCCATTGTTCCAACATGTCAAGGTACGTTATTCCAGTTCAGTTTTTCCGCAAAGAAAAATGGTCCATAAACCTTTGTACGGGATAACGCACAGAACACATTTACCTTCGTGAGTCTCTTTCGTGTTGCAATGTTGAATGTGGATTTTGCAAACCCCATATGCGAACATTGTGTCTGTTGACTTTTCCAGTAAGGCGGAAAGTCGCTTCACCGCTAAAAATGATATGCTGTAGAAACGCGTCATCCTCCATCATTCCTAGCACATAACCACAACATTCGAGACGCTTCTCTTTGTCTTTAGGTTTAAGAGCCTGCACAAGTTGTAATCGGTAGGGTTTGTACAGCAAACGCCATCTCAGAACTTTCCATACAGTTGGTTGGGATATTCCAAGTTCTCTACTAGCTCTATGGGTAGACTTACGTGGACTGCGAACAAAACTGTCTTCAATCCGTCTGACGTCCTCCTCTGACACACGCGGTCGGCCTGTGCTTTTTCCTTTACACGCACTTCCAGTCTGTTTAAATTGCGTAAACCAACGGCTAATGCTTTTTATAGTTGGTAGTTCAAAACCGAATTTGCTACGAAATGCCCACTGCACTACAATTTTCGACTCATTTTTTGCGAACTCAATAACACAGAAAACCTTGTGCTCCACAGTAGCCATCTCACTACGTACTGACAGTGAAACACAAAGCCGGCCTATTGCGCGAGCACTCTACCTGCCGCTTCTAAAACTATCATCGCCCTCCGACAAAAACCAAAAGCTCTGAAACGTCCTCTTTTCATTGTTATACAGATTGTTCATGTTGGATTTGTGCTTTGATAAATACGAATTATATAAAATGGGTCCATCATTTAAAATCACCCTGTATGTTTTGAGGCCCTGAACCCCAAAAAAGCATTTTTAGGATATCTGTGTGTGTGTGTGTGTGTGTCTGTGAAAAATGTAACTCAAGAACCAATAGTCGGATTAATACCAAACTTGGTATTTAAGTTCAGCATCTTCCAAAGATGTGAGACGAAGGTTCTCAAGAACATCCCCATCCTTTACATGGAACGTTTTTCGAAGATTTTTATTTTCTAAAAATGACTTTAATTATTTTGATTATAATACCATATATTAAAGATATTTCTTCTGGGAATAGCATATGAAGTCCTTCTCGTTTGGAGGGTATGTTGTATTATCTTGTATAACTGGTAAACGTTAAGCGATAGACGAAAACGTACTGCACAAAAATGTAGACGTCTTTAAACCACACAGTCGGTTTCAAATAACTTTTTTTGTGGCATCAGCTATTTTTGAGAAATTCGTTATCAATGGTTCGAATTGTTTAATACTTCTGTCATTCTGTTAAAGTCCTATCGACATTCAGTTGTTTCTCCGATTGAATGGAAAGATTATGGAATTCTAAGGCTAACATATATCGTTCAGTTCTTAAGCATTTGACTATCGCTGTTCCCTTTGTATCTATAACGAAATATGTAATGTAGCTATTTCTGCAAAGGTTTATCTCTGTTAAAATGCACTAGATGGAAAAATATACTTTAGTAGGAATAGTAGTCATGTGAATCTAACACATCAGATTTTATGACTTTAATTAAAGGTATATGTTTTGCCATGCAAAAGCGGTTATGCCAAAACTTATTCCTTTCCAAATCGAAATAGAGCAGCAAAATGGAATTTTAGGATTAGTAACTGTTTTCCTCACAAATCTTATCGCCGTATAGATACCATATTACTATTTCAAGTTACAAGAGGATTTCTTCATAATAATCATAAAATACAAGCACTGAATATACCTTGCTTAATTTTACTGTTTTAAAACCATTACGGAAAGAGCAAGGTTTGCTAAAATGTTCGTGTAGCATAATTTAATTCTTATATACTTACAAAACAGAAACAGTTCTAGAAAATAACACAACGCAACGTTTTGTTGCTTAAGTTACCCTTGTAATGAAAAGCATGTCTGCCTACAACTTCTACATATATGGATTCAAATATTCAAAATTCATTACACAACTATAGTGAATTTAGAGTTGAACTAGACCGACTGAGCAGAGGCTTTGGACTAGGCGACAGTTGCTGCATTCACAGTTCCAATTTCGCCGAACAGACGGCAAAGCACGGCAATCTAGCACAAAAGCTATGTATTACATGCATTATTCAAGTATCACTATTTTGTCAGTTTTATTCATCTAAACACGTGGTTCAACTTTTTTTAACTGTAAAATAGCAAAACTGTATCCCTGACTGTATTCAAGAGACCATGGTAAACTCCCTAGCAAATTGTAACTGGAAGCTTATTAAGGAATTTTGTCCGAAACTTTTCCACAGAAGAGTGTCTTACATATTCACTATACAGAATACAGAGGGTTGTTCACAATCTATGGTAACAGACTTAAGACCTCCTATCTTATAAATAACCGCGCCTCCACCAGCAGTGATGTTCTAGCTGGCAGCCTTTAGCTTGAGCTATCAATTTGCAGCACAGCTTCCATTGGAGCAAACTGCTACGTAATACAGGGATGTCCAGTTAATGTCTTTCCTCCTGGCAGCTTTCTAGAGACAATCCAATATTCGTGGCAGTCTGCTTCCAAGGGTTATTTTCAGTAACCCAAATGCACAAAACTCCATCAGTGATGCATCAGATGACTTAACACGGATGTCTCTGAAAGGTATGGAATGTATTCCCATTTCTCTCTCTCTCTCTCTCTCTCTCTCTCTCTCTCTCTCCATGTTCTCAAAAAAATGTGTAGTTTGATGCAGACGTATGTCTTGATGCCTTATCCTGATGCAACCAGACTTTATTTACATAGAGAGCATGGATTTCTGTGTGAAAAAGTGGTATCAGGATATTAGTCTGATAATATACCATGTTGATTTTCGCATTCTTATGTACACGACGAATGGTTAGTTCAGCATTGTAACTGTACTTTGCTATTACCATGAAATCATTGGGGAAAGTTTCGTTAGTTTCCTTACACCAAATTTTTTTCTCCCCTTAATTGGTAATATTAAGGCCAGGGTTTGTTGCATTTCCTTAGACTTGCATACGTCTCATCTAAAAACACAACAAACATCCACTTCTCATCAACTAGGTATCGTTCATACAGATTTCTGCTGTTAGGAGCACGTTCTGCAATGTGCTTATGTAACAGCTTATATCCTCGACTCCTATGGCACTTTTATAGATTCAACTACTGGTTGATCATGGTGTTCACAGTAGTAGCAGAGATCTCTAATTACAGTGCAATGACCATCTGAGTTACAGAGTGTGGTCCAGAGGCATGGACCTTCACCTTTCAAATTGTCTCCGTGGTGGCCGGTCGTGGATTTCTCTGTCTTTTGCCCTTTGATGTGGCCTTAACTTTTTTGTTGAATGCACATGAGACCACTTTCTTAAATATGTTAAAACCATATATCTTGAACTGCTTAATAATTTTATAATACAATTATTTAATATCCGGAAAGGCAATAACGTACCCTTATCAGAATGGTTCTGTTTTTGACGCCATTTGATGCAGCAAGAACTGAGCTAACTGAGCAAACACACTGATACACTCATACTGCTGAACTTTTATTCAGTTCCATATGTTTCAGCGCTGAGCTATTGTGCTCGTCTGATTTAGTTACCATGGATCCTGAACATCCCTCCGTAATACGTTGTTTTAAGGAACACTTAATCATGTGACGTCGTACACTTTTCTTCTAGTCACTATTCCGTTTTTCTTTGCAAGTAGCGCTTCGGTTAACGACGTTAAATTAGCCTTCTCTCTCTTTCGATTGCTCGCTGACTGAACAGCAGACAGCACTGAAACTCGCTACTTCATGTCTTGTGGCCGCGATCACCCTTTTTTATACCCGCACCAACCCTCGAGAAGATTCAGTCCAGGGTGGTGAAGGGAGGGTCTGGAAAGTTCTCCAAGTGTCCCGACACGCGTTCCGGCCGTTCGTTAGCTGTAAACGCTTCCTTGTCTCTCCAACCAATCATACACAGCTAGCACTGAAGAACACCCTGCGCGAAAGGTCGGAGAAAGCACAGTCAGATTACTGAATAACTTTTTGCCAATACATAACACAATTTTACTCAACGAGTAACAAACTTTCGTCCTGTGCAGCTGCCATATCTTAGCTGATATAATGCGCTTACCATTTGACATGAGTGTGAGATGAACCTGGCGGTGGAAAATTTCACTCGGTCCATTGTGACTACGCAGTCTGTCTAATCTAATTTTATATTCACTATTCTAAGAAAGTATCCTTTCCTTACTTAAAGAGAAACTGCAGTCCCTTGTAATCATCTCACTTTTAAGTAAATACATTACTTTCTTTAGCAGTTGTTAAATATTTTTCCCATATCATTATTTTCAGCTTTCAACGCTTATCTCGTGGCACAATTTTAGTAACTGTCGAACATAAGCATAGCTGTAGTTGCCTATATTGCTACTGTGTTTTCAAAATATTTCTGATGACCCATAGAGCTCATTTTGCTTTTAATAATATACTATGAGAAGTAATCAAAGGAGCATCGGCTATACAGTCGTTAGGTTTAGTAATAACAACTCTTATACAGGGTTATTCAAAAAGAAAGAACAGAATTTAAATATTTATTTCTAATGAACGACAATAGATAGCAACACATGCGATACATCACTCAATAGAGGAAAGTTCAATATTTTATGTGTTCAAAATGAGCACCATTTGTTATGCGAGGACGACCTGTGCTTTTCCGTTTGCATACGCAACTATGTTAACGAATTCTTTGCATTAATTGTAAATTTTTTATGACGAGGCGGCTCGTTGTTGAACTTACAATGCACGTTGCAATGAAACAATGGATTCACTCTTTGCATACTGCAGCACACAAAACGACTTTTCCTGTGGCGTCGCCATTTCCTCGTAAACACAACCAGCGCCGCTGTAGGCACTGAGGGAACTAATAGGTGGGGGCTTAAAACTTTTAACTTTCCGTTATTCAATGATGTGTCATATGTGTTGCTATCTATTGTCGTTCATTATAAATAAATATTTAAACACTTTTCCTTGTTTTTGAATAACCCTGTACTTAGTATGGCTTCCTTGGGAAGGGAAGTAAAGCCGGTGGTCCAGTGTCGAATATTTACGGCATATAAAAGAACCTCAAACCTGATAAAGAGGCCTATAAGGCAAAGGTGTTAGTCTTTCATACCCAATATAGAATGGGAGGCTCAGGACCACAGTAGTCAAAGAACGCCCATGCATAAAACTCAATGTTTCTTTCAGAAAAACAAGGGACGGTTGAATGTCCCCGTATAAGTAGAAATAATTACTATTATTTCATTCTCTGTTCATATTCTCATTTGGGCAGTGGTTACCTATAAAAGGCTCCGTAGTAGAGAATGTTCATATATCCATACTGACTAGTTTAACGTGAAATAATAATTAGTTAATTAAGTGTGAGACAGGCTTCGGGCCCCGTGCGTTAGGGGTATATCGTGTAAACTGTAAATGACATACCTAGTTACTCAGTCAACATCTGCTGACGTGCTGGCAGACACGTGACCTGAATATATACGCTCAAGCATTGACGAAAATAATGCCGTTAATATTGCTGGAGGAGAAAACAGGTGTCAAACTTACCTCTTCACAATAAACATGGTTTTATTTCCTTTCCCAAGTGATTAGTTGCATAACTTTCAAGCGAAGCTATTAAATTGTTAAACATCTCTAAGGAAAAATTCTGTATGTATCGTTGTTTTAAGCTTCATCTTAAAAACAGCATTTCAATAGAACATAAAAGCAAAAACGCTCAAATTGTTTGTATTGTTAATTGAGCAGGTGACGTTCAAAACACGACAAGCCCATTCATGACTACCGCTACTGTGTTCAACGTGCTAGCTTCTTATTCTGGAGCGGGGGGTGGGTTCAAGTCCTACCTGTTGGAATATTTCTTCAGCTATAATTAGTTTGCTGCAATATAGAGCACGGTTTGTTTATTCAACGTAGCATTCGAGCACCAGAATTATTTCTAAAGACACAGTTTCGTTAAAGGTTTTCTGTCTACTGACTTCTACAACTTCAAGGAAATTGGTATTGTCATTATGGACCTTGATATACTTTGCATATTTCTTTCACTTCCAGCTTTCTTTCTCAGCTTACCCACTTTTTCCTTTCACTTATACTTTAATTTCGTGTGGGATTTCTCTCTTGGGTAGTAGTTTTCTGTGCATAAAGGTAGTTCATCTCATAATGCCGTATTTTTGTTGGCACTTTTTATTGATATCTAGTCCTAGCGCTAATGTCACAGAGTTTAATGAACCTTGGAATTTCATGGGGATGAAGAGTGAAGATTTCTGTTTTTCATGTTTAGAACTGCAGCTTATATATAGCCGAAACCTCCTTTATAATCACTCCATTACGGGGGGTAGAGCACAGGACCGAGATCTAAAGCAACACATTACACTTTCCTAACACAAGGTCCGACGGGGGCAAGCTAACAAAATACTTATAAAACCTGAAAACCACCAAAATGTTATTAAATCATCATGGTCTAGGAAGGAAGGTACCACCTACATAAATAATTCACATAGATGAAGTTAGATGTGCAATATATTACACCAAATAAAAGTGATACAGGTGACCTTCTTGTTTGGCGAAGCGTCATCCTAACACACGTCTTGCTCTGTTCACTAGCAAGGCTCAAAGAGGACGCGAGCTACATGCTACCTCAAGATAAAACCAGTTAACCCCTCCCCTTCTACTACGTCACTAGTTGTTTACGTTGCCAACCTAAGATTTAACCACACAGTGTTACCACACCACATATTCTTACAGTGTTACCACAACCACATGCCACAATATATATTAAATGTGTAATAAGGAATACTTTGGCAGAATTTGGTTTCTGCAAGAATATTGGTTTTTGAGCCATTAAAATTTATGTTTTGAAAAGCAAAATACTTTACAATGAAACGTACTTCACAATATTTTACTCAGATAAATGCAACTTTTTTATAAGAACCAGAAAAATGTTTATAAAAACTTAAAGAACGAGTTTATTATATATTGATTACAAATGGAGAAACGTATTTTTATATAAACCAATACCATATTTCAGGAATTTTAAAACTTTATGAAAACATTTTATTGTTTATTAAAATACAAGTTTAATCAACATTTCTGCATACTATTTTACCTATAAGATTTAGGGAATATACAGTAATAATTTCAGCTTTCTAGTTCAGAATTTGTAAATAAATTTAATTTTCAAAGTATATAAATATATTGAGTGGGTGGAATGCAATGCTTGCTATACTGCTATAATAGATAGAGAAAGCAGCAATAAATCATTTTTCCACGTGTTGGTAAACTAATATAACTTTTTCCCTATTTTCGCAAATAATTTAATACGTGCTTAGAAGATTTGTAGTATGCTATTTACTGTGGGACTATGAGCCGAATGTACTGGAACTGTTGGTGCATAGAGCATCTCCTATAAGCGCCGCCCAACATTTTCGAATAGGCCTGCAAACACATGTAGGGGAATACTTACCCATAACCAATAACATATAGATATGTAAAAGTCAAGATTAACAGATATTAATAATCAATAAGCACAGATATGGTAATAAATAAAACATTTAATAAATACCAAGGAAGATATAATAACAAGAGAATTAATACGTGAACAGAATAGATATAAATATCAGAAGGATTGTAAATGTTATTATAAATACAGGGCTTTAGTTATTACTGTCTGCCGTTCACACGGTGTTTCGTTGGCGGCGGCCGGACAGGGAGGAGCCAGCTTCTCCTATACCAAAGCTCCGCTTCTTAGAACTTGTATAAAATCTTACCTTACAAAAGATGCTGGAAAGTCGTCCTCCCTCTTGTAAATAGGCATTGTATCGGGAAAACACATTCTGGTTGACAGGATTATGTTCGAGCGGTAATGTTGTCAATACTAACGTTCTCCTTTAGTTGTTCCAGTGTGCAAGGATTTGTCTTGTACACTTTGTCCTTATGCTACCTCACAAGCAAAAATCACATACAGATCTGGCGAGCTAGAAGGTCACCAGTGCTAATTTTGTAAGTGATTTTATTGATGATCGTTAAAAAATAGTGTCAATATCGACTATTTTTTTGTTTGTTAATATCGTAGCTTACGCTCATGTTTTTTTGTTTTTCACTGAACCAGGCGAATTAAATTTTCTCGCAATCTTGTGAATTGCAGTTCTGGAAGGCGGCAGTTCAGAATACACGATGTATTTTTATTGGTGCCATATATTTCGGGGACGTGTTCCTGACACCAAACAAGTAAAAAAAGTTCATATGAACATGAGTCTGAAAATTATTTATTTCAGAGTTACAACACAAAATCGAAAGTTACAAAAATTGCTCGAAGTGGCTAACTCTTGCTTTGATGCATGTAGTAAGCATCTGTTCCATGCTCTGCCTACACTGTTGAAAATTCCTGCTGTGTTTCGTATTTGGTCAAATCCAGTTTGGATACGTCCTCCCAAAATGTCAACATCAGGTACAGAAGTCGCATAAACCAAGGACTTCAAATGTCCCCAGACGAAGAAATCAATTGGATTCAAATTAGGCGATCGAGTAGACTATGCAATGGGTTCCTCTTGACCAATCCATCTTTGCGAAAATCGATCTAACAAAACCTTACGAACTATTATACTGAAATGAGCTGGAGCACCATCGTGTAAAAACCACATTCATTGGATGATGTCCAGAGGCATATTATCAGTTAAGTGATGCAACTCATTTCTGAGAAACTGGAGATAGATTTGTCCAATCAGATGCGGAAAGAAGAAGTAGGGACCAATATGGTGATCATGAATGATACCACCCCAAACGTTGAAAGAGAAGCTCTGTTGATGGTTGTCCTGTCGTACTTCATTAGGATTTTCAAATGTGTTTATGAGTGTTATGAAAATTGAAGATGCCGTCGCGAGTAAAATCAGCCTCATCCGTGAATAAGATACAGACTAGGAAATTGATGTACACAGCACACTGCTGTAACATGCGTTGACAGAAACGTCTTCTTGGCTTAAAGTTCGCCTCATTTAATCCTTGCACACCTTGAAGGTATACGGATACAGAAGATTTTCATGCAGGATTGTCCAGATAGACATATGACTAACTCTTTCCCTTACAGTATACGTCTTGTGCTTTGTGTTGGATCTGCATCCACAGCACGAAGAACTCGTTCTTCAAGCTCAATGCGTCGTACCCCAACATCCCTAGTACTCCTCTCAAATGCGTCATTCTCTCTCAAGCGTTGGTGAATTCGTGCGAATGTTCTTGCACACGATAGCTTCCTTGTCAGGGTACCTTTCTGCATAAAGTTCACGTGCTCGTGCTGAATTGCCGTCTGCACGGCCATACGTGTAGTGCATATCCCTCTGTTCACTGATGGAATACAACTTCTTTGACCTATAACAACGAAACGGTTGATTTTCAGACCCATGTACATATGGACTTGTTTTACTGTTTTGATGTCAGGAACACGTTCCCCAAATATATGACACCAACAAAGACACATCCTGTGTATCCTGCGCGAATACGACGTGCTGATCCATATTTAGAATAACATTTTCACACAAAAGCGCATTGCTGTAGCGTTGGTTGTCTGTCATTTTAGCGAAAGTAGGTATACTAACACTGAGAAAAATGCTGCCGCGAAACAAATTCACTTCAAGACAACAAGCTGTGTGAGCATACACCATGCAAGTTTGAAGCCTTTGAGTGAGGTGCCGCTTGGATCGGCCTAGAAACATATCACCGCGCGAGAGGGAAACCTTTTACTCTAAAGCCCTGTATACATAATATAAAATATCATAATTTCAAGCATATAATATTGCAAAAACCGTTAACCAAGGAAAGGGGAACTAGCAATTTGGGGACAATTAGTAAGTGACCTGTTACACATGGAGCTGGAAAATATCAATTGCAACGAGAGGACGAATAGTAGAAAGAGATGGAAAGAGAGTGAAGTTCTTGTAACCGTCAGTTCGAGAACAGGGAGTTGGATAAAATGGGAGACCATACGAGAGAGAAAGCCGGTGTGTGAAAGAGATGAAGATAGTAGGAAATTCCCCAAGAGTCAAGTGAATGCTGACTCCTAAAATTTGCATAATTTAACTCTTTATCACGCTAAGCAATTGGCTATCAAAGATATGTTACAAATACGTTCGCGTAAGGACAATTTCTGTATAAAAGCAGGAATTCACCCAGAAGACATATATTCTTACTTTGCTACTGATGGTGAGACGAGACACTACATCTGCTATGTGTTGTGAATGGTGGGGTGAGATAGGATATGACGATGAGAAATAGCTTTCTTAAAACTTATAAGCTAGTATGTGTGGGAAATAACTCAGATATGTAAATAAGGGAACAGTGTTGCTAGCCATTTTAAAGTTCTTGTTTTTTCTTAAATAAAGTCTTAATTTTAAAGCGGAACACGTGATGGTGATTTGACTTCATCCAGACCCCTGAGATTGCAACGATAGGGCTAGGTTTGACTTTCAGCATTTCCGAGAAAGAGAAAACGAGCAGCTGGCAGACATTAAACCCAGGACGTCCAGATGACCAGAGAAGGACGCACGCTTAAGGTAGCGTGACCATCCCACACCCGCTACACGCCTAGGTTAAATTTATTGGTTAAACGTATTGCTTTATACGTAGCGGCAAGAAAAATCGTTATTGTCTGTAAAGGTTATAACTAGGCTTGTACAGTTAGGGCCCGATAGAGAGATATTCATTGCTTTGAGGTTAACTGCTCCCTTGACGGAGTGCGTGTTTGTGTAGCCCAGTGGCAGGAGTAGGCAGTTTATGCATGCTGTATTGCAGTCAACTTCTATTATCGATCTCCAAGATTAGAAGCCAATTTATTACCATGTAATTACTTTGAAATAAGATCACAACCAACGATTGAGATATTTGAGGCAATATTTTTAACACTTAAATGATTTCAGTCTAATTATATAACATATAAATTCAATAACAGCCCGCCTTAAAGCAATATGTGTAGGTAACAATGTATCAAAATGCATATTAGTCACTGTATTAATGTTCATATTATTGTATACATGTGTAATAATGTAATGTGAATTATTACGTAATTTAATAATGTAGGAGCTGTGAGAATAATAGGTTAAAAGTTGCTAACAATGAGGTAACAATGACGTAACCTTGAGACAATAATGAATTAGAAAGTTTAAATGCTACTTGTAATTCTTGGCACAACAATAATGTAATTTTTGTGCTAGTTTATAAAATAGCCAATCAACAACCAAAAAAAAGCTTTAGTTAAATGAAGGTATTCAACAACTAAAATAGAGAAAAATTTACAAACTCAGAAGTTAATTACTTGTAGACGCGTTCCTAATCGGACGCTAAATGCGTCCTTGAGAAATTTAATACGTATTCGTGTGAGACGAAAAAATAATTTACGTGTTAAAAGGAGCAAGTAATTAATAAATAATCTCACAGCTCTCTCTCCCTATATCAGTGAACTGTTATTTAAATCGTATCAAGCATTAATAAAAGCAGTGAAGTAAAATTATAATCTGTGTAAGCCAACATTCTTCAGTCGCACCACTCCCTGCTAAGACATTCATGTCTCTAAAAATAAATACTGACGCAGCCGAGGCAAACATAAATATATAATATTTAAAGAAACAGTCAAATTACAAAGTTAATATTTTTTTAAACATTTGGGCCAAAGGCCACCGGAAAGTACATTTGGGGCGAAGGCTATCGGAAACCTTTTACCATACGTGCGGTTGCAACTACTTCAAGTTCGGCTCCCCAACATTCGAAATATAATACAACTCATCCTTCAATACAACCTACTTCAAGTTGACGCCCAAAGCGTGGTGCAAATAACGTAACAATACAACTCTAAAAACAATACCATCATCAAATTAAAGCTCTTATTGTACTTACTTTTAACTGTTAGCCGGTAATTATTAAGCTGTAAGAGATTAGGATTACAGCGGCAGATCACACTTCCAAGATAAATGATGCAGAACTATAATTTTACCTTAATAATAGAAATAATAAAATTTCAGTTCACACGTTTCCCATAACTGTTATCCACGTATTTGAAACAACTCCGTACATAATGTGAATTTGTCTGTTTTTTACTTTTTCTACCACGTACATAGTAGGTAGAGAAGGTATTGTATTCCATCCAAAATTTCTATATCGAGATTTCACTGGAAATACATGTTTTGAGGCACCATGAATCACCAAAAAGCGTTTTACTTTCTCCACCACATACATAGATAAGGAGGGTATTTCTATACAGACTTTTTACTGGAAATACACGTTTTAAGGCCCCTGAATACAGAAAGGAATTTTTAGAAAAAGGTCCGCGCGAGGGTGTGTGTGTGTGTGTTAACGCTGACCTCTGACGCATCAGTGTTGTTCCTGGCAGTTGCTTCAGTGGACTCAGAGTCCTGGGTTCGATGGTTGGATGGCAGGGATTTGGAATTTGTTTTGGTAGAGCTGAGGTTCTTGTTTTCAGGGGTGGTGACACTGCCTTGATGATATTAATAATACTGCCGGAGAAGTTTGAGTTATTTCTTTATTTTGTTACGTAGATTCCTATCTGGTCGACCCGCCACCTTCGTCGTCGAAACCACTGTTATTCTCATCCCTTTCGAAGTCGCTACTTATGTGTATCTCCGCCTAGCCTTCGAATTGCCTATATTTCATAACTTCATTTCTTTTACACTATAAACTTTCTGATTATTTTCTTCTAATTTTGTTTCGTCGACCGTCCTCGTGGTTAGTTTGTACCGGAATGTCCCTCGGCCGTCCTCATGGTTAGTTTGTACCCGACTGTCCCGGCGTTTTCTTTCCTCCTTCACGCCTCTCGCTAAACCTAGAATTTTCCCCCTCTCCCTTTCTTAAGTTTCGTTCTGTTTTAAGTTCAAACGTATCATGTGATGCCTACGCGATCTTTTGATTGGCTATCATTTTTGTTTCATGATTTTTATTATTGGCTACCCCCACTTGACAACTTTCACATCTGCTTCTTACAGCTTATTTTGAGTTTTAAAATCTTCCCACGAACATTCTTAGATCGTAGATAAGGCACATATACTTCCTCACCCGCCTAAGCTGTGAAACCGTTGTAAACCCTGTCCGAGCCAGAGTACAAAAGGCGAGACTTCCGGTATGCAGGTTCGTTGACCATCGCAGGTAAAATACCTCTGCTTCGAGGAAACAAACTTTGTTTCTCTGTCTTCCCTACAAAACCCATTCCTAATATGAATTCAGCACATTTTCGTCGCTATGTTCGATCGTATATTATTATTATTATTATTATTATTATTATTATTATTATTATTATTATTATTATTATTATTTCCCCTGGGTCTCAATAACCAGCTTCAGTGTGTGTGTGTGTGTGTGTGTGTGTGTGTGTGTGTGTGTAAGTCTGTGTCTGTGAACAGCAAAACTCAAAACCAAAAGTCCGATCAACATCAAACTTGGTATTGGGGTGTTCAGTACCTTCCACAGATGCGACACAACATTTTTCAAGAATATCTCATCACCCTAAACTACCCTTTATGTGGAAAGGTTTTCGAACGTGTTGATTTCTAAAAAATGGTTCTATGCATTTTGATTAAAAGACTGCATATTAAAGATATTTGTATGAAAAATAAAATATGTATATTGAATTATCTGAAAATAGCCTTTGATGTCCTGGTCATTGGGAAAGAAATTTGAATAATCTTGTATAACTGATAAACGTTAAGCGATAGAGGAATACGTACTATACAAAAATTTAGATATCTTTAAAACACACAGTTTATTTAAATAAATTTTTTGTGGCTTCAGCAATTTCTTAGATATCCGTTATTAATGGTTCGAATTGTTCAATACTTAGCCATTCTTTTAAGACCTGTAAACAGTCAGTTGTTTCTCGCGATTCCATTTAAACAGTATGGACTTTAAGAACAGCGTATAGCGTCCAGTTCTTAAACATTTGACTGTAGCTGTTCTCTTTATGAGTGTAATGAAATGTGAAATGTAGCTGTTTCTGCAAAGGTTTACTTGGATTAAAATGAAGTAGATGTAAAGATAAGCTTTAGTAAGATTATATTGTATTTTATATTAATAAACGATAGAGTGTAGAGATATGCATGTGAATTTTTTTTACTGTTACTTCAGTAAGTGTTCACTGTCACTTCTCTAATGTGAACTAGGCTAGGCTTCCCCGACACTTCAGTTTCTTTGCGAGGCAGCGGCGTCATGCAATACGCACGATATGGCCTCAATGGGTTGCCGAACACAAGACGTCTTTAATCTCTCGCGGAAGCAACACTCACTCACGTCACAGCAGTTGTCACAAACTTGTTCGTAGAACTGTACTTGAAGTCGCATCAGAAGCACACTCGCTAATACGCTTACTAACCTATTCGCTAGAACGCTCGCTTATATACTCAATACCGAGCGAAGTGACGCCGCGACTCGCATTCGAGAGATACTAGGTTTGATTCTGGTGACCGCTCACTCTGACTAATGGGTTTTTCGTGGTTTCATCGAGTTGGCAGGCGCATAGTGGTTCATATTATATTATGATTCTCCTGCCCCCCCATTTCCTGTCCCATCATCTTCCTTCATCTGTTTTAGGGTTGTAGGATCAGGCGACGGTGTTCGGCTAGTTGTGGCTGAGTGGTAGGTATGCGCTTCGTGGAGGTTTCTTGCTGATGTCCAGGGACTGCTTGGCTGGAACCCGCCTCTGGGTGCTTTCGGGCGGGAGCTCTTTCAGGGACTCCCGGAGTCTCGGAGCCCTATAGAATGGGTTCGGTCGGCGTTGGGCGCGTTCAATACGGAAACATTTGAGACGTCGTCTATGCTGACACCTGTCGTTATCTTCATCTGGGTGCCCTTCGGGTCCCTCTTCCACCCTCCCGGGCGTCACGGTGGAAGCATAAACACCTTTACCTTTATATAGACAATGGAATTTTTCACAGAGTTCTAGAACGTTCAGAGTGAAATTTCCAGAAGATTCTGATTATCTGTCGATAGCGCTTCTGGGCGATAGCGCTCCCCTTTATCTCTCCGAGTGTCCGGCGCCGACCTTCAGATAACATTGGACCATAGCTGTGCTACAATAACCAGTTTTCATACTTTTACTCATTTTAGACTTGCATGCGTAGCCTTAATATTTGAAAGGGAGGAATATATTAACATTATGTGCTGAAAGACATGCAATAGATATTTCTGCCGTCATACTGTATAATAGAACGATAGTGCCACGCTATCTTGAGAAGTAGTACAGTACATAATTGCATTTAGTTAATCACTTGCAATGATAACAACAGAGTAACTAGCTTCTTCCTGTCCTCACTATGTTTTTAATCTTATTACATTTTGGCAATCCCTATTACTTGGTAAGGGCATGCAGGGACACTAGAGTATAATACAGAGAATCTGTTGAATTTAGAACATTCTGTATGTTTCTTCAGCTGAATAAAGTTTAGAGACGTTGGGACACCAAACCATATACTGAAACGTTTGGGGATATAAATAATAAACAAAGAAAGAGATTGGTGAGGACCTTTTGATGACATGCCCTTTCAATTGGAAAATTTCCCTAATGCATCTCTTCGACGGGAGCTCTTTGTGGTTCAGTGTAAAGGTCTACAAAGTTACTGAAGTGGGAATGATATAAAACTGCTCCGACGCAAGAATTACGACCTCGCAATCCTGAAAAGAAGAGCGGTTTAGTGGCTGGGCTGTAAATACGAGAGAAGTTAAAGTTAAACTCTTCCTTTGCGGGCGAAGTTTGATTCCATCTTAGGAAACATATCAATTCATGAATATACTTATCGCAGGTTACGAAAATACAACCGCCGCATCTGTGAAGCCCTACTGCAGGGTGACACATTTAATATATTTGTTCTTTCTCTACCACGTACCTAGTAGGTAGAGAAGGTATTATATTTTACCTAAAAATTCATTATCGAGGTTTCACCGATAATATGTGTTTTGGGCCCCTTGAATCCAAAAAGCATTTTGACAAAAAGTTCTGTATGTGCAGAAGAGTATAACTGAAAAAAACTAAATCTTTCGACAACACCAAACTCGTTATTTAGGTTCAGTATCTTTCAAAGATGCTACACGAAGATGATCCAGAAAATTCCCACACATAAAACTACCTTTTATATGAAAGATTTTTCGAAATGTTGCGTATCTCAAAAATAGCTTTAAGGATTTTGATTAACATATATGTTTAACTATTTAAATGACAAGCAAATTTGCATATCTTCAATTCCTGAAAACAGCCTTGAAGTCGTTTTCATTCAGAAGGAATTTTGTATAATCTTATGTAAATGACAAATGTTAAGCGACAGACAAAACGCACTACACCATAAATGTAGATGCTTTTAAACTTCACAATTTATTTCAAATACTTCTTATAGCATCAGCCATTTCTGACATACCCGTTATTAATGGTTCTAGCTGTTCAATAATTTTGTCATTCTTTGAAAGTCCTGTCGAAATCAGTTGTTTCTCGCGATTCCCCATAAGGGGGGAAGGTTCGACCCCTTCAGTTGGTGGTGCGGTCACTACGGACCCTGAAGTTACTAGAAGTACGCCGGGCTAAACGTCCGAGCCCCACCCGTAAAAGTGTTGTTTGGATTGGGTTGGACTCGGCGGGGCAGTGATTCCCGATACCCAGGTATTGAGAACGTTTGTGTGGTTTTCCGTCCAGGCGGGGTTGAAAAATGCCTCATGGTCCTCCGGTATCGCCGTAAATAGCCGCTAGACAGTTACTAGATGCTGTCGGCCCCACTGAGGTTCTCGATAGTCTTCCCCTTTAGGGTTGACGCGCATAAGTGGCGTAACCATTTCCGTCCTTGTATGGCAGGAAACGAGGGGATTTGGGTGTCCTGCCCCGATTTGGGCCACGCAGGGCAGATTATAAAATAGGTGCTGCCCTAATGGAAAAGCCCCACGAGCTTGCTCCTGGGTCCGCGGATGAGGGCTGAATAGTCAGCCCAAATCCTAATGGTGTTTCTGTTTCTTGCGATTGCATGGAAACAGTATAGAATTTTAAGACCAGCATATAGCGTCCAGTTCTTAACAATCTGACTATCCCTATTTACTTTGTATCTACTAGGTGACCCATCCGCGCCGTATTTCAGTGTACAGATATCCCTGCGTTAAAGGAGTTGCAGAACTCAACGAGGCAATTCCAAGTAAACACAGGTCAGTGAGGAACTGGCGCATTGGTGTGAGCGACCTTTCATTCTACTCCTTTTGCTTATCATCGAAGACGAGCGGATCGCGCTCCCTAAGAGGCAGTTCCGAGACTTGTGCCAGTCCGTGATGACAAACAAGAACAGTGCTCATAGACTGAAAATGTGTTAGAATGTTTTGCACTTCATTTACAGAGACTTTATTTTCGCGGAAATAAATTAACTTTTTAGATTGACAAGTAGTTAATAGTCTTTATTTGAGCTATGAGTATGCGTCCTTGTGTGTCTTTGTGTCTTTAGTTCTTGTCTAACATTACGGGCTATACACATGGTAGACAAATCAAAACGTAACGAAAACCATGCAAACGTAGGAGAACGTAGTGTTTCATTGTAATTTGTCCATTTCTTTTATAATGATGATGATGATAATAATAATAATAATAATAATAATAATAATAATAATAATAATAAAAAATATTATTGCCGGCATGTTGCCATAGTAGCTCAGTGGTTAGAGCAATCGGACGGAGACCGGGAGATCCGTGGTTCAAATCCCGGCTATGACATTGAATTTCTCAGTCGCCTAATCCCACCCTTCCAACCCTGTCCAACACACGCCTTGTGTGGAAGAACAATTAATTCCACGACTAATGGCATTTACTTTCCCCCATAATATCAAGCAACTGTTATTAAAGACATTTCTTTCTACAACGCTTTTTGAAGATATCGTACAATCTCAACTTAAGTGGTCCAACTTGTGTATTATGTAATAATCACAATATTTATGTCAGATATGCAACTGTAATACGGGCTTATTAAAATAGAAGGAACAAATTGTAAATACTCCTTTTAATGAACGACAATAGATAGCGACACATACGAAACATCATTGAATAAAGGAAAGTTCAAAATTTTAAGCCTACTAGTTCCATTCAGTGCCTACAGCGGCGCTGTGCTTGTTTACGAGAAAATGGCGACGCTACTCGAAAAGTCGTTTTGTGTGCTGCAGCATGCAAAGAGTGAATCCATTGTTTCATTGCAGCGTCCATTACGTTGTAAATTCAACAACGAGCCGCCTCGTCATAAAACATTTACAATCAATGCAATAAATTCGTAGAAGGTGGTTGCGTATGCAAAAGGAAAAGCACTGCTCGTCCTCGCATAACAAATGGTGCTCATTTTGAACACAAAATTTTTTCTGAACCTTTCTCTATTCAGGGATGTATCGCATGTGTCGCCATCAGTTGCCATTCATTAGAAATAAATATTTAAAGTCTGTTCCTTTTTATTGAATAACCCTGTATAGTACAATGCTAATTTTCCTCAATGCCGCTGATCGGTTATAAATAAATAGATAAAAAAGAAATTATTTTATTAACATTGCAGAAAAAACTGGTTTTCAAAGCATTCCATTGCAGTTACGTTGCACAAGAACATAAGCATGGAACAGACGGCTAATTTGAGGCAGTATTTTTAACACTTAAATGATTTCAGTCTAATTATATAATATATAATTCAATAACAGCCCGCCTTAAAGCAATATGTGTATGTAAAAATATATAAAGAGAGTATATTACAGTCATTGTATATGCTTATATTATTGTTATGTGATTGTATTACGTAATTTAATAATGCAGGAGCTGTGAGAAATAGGTTAAACGTTCCTAACAATGAGGTAACTATGAGGTAACCTCGAGGCAATAATGAGTAAGAATGTTTAATAATGGTACTAGTCATTATTGGAGCAACAATAATGTAAATTTTGTGTCAGTTTATAAAATAGTCAACCAACAACCAGAAAAAGCTTTAGTTAAATGAAGGTATTCTATTGGAGTAGGATTAGCCAATCAGAAACTGAAAAGTAGAAAATTTTACAAATTTAGAGTTCAGTTGCCTGCAGACAGCGTTAATAACCAGACGCAAAAAGTGTCCTCAAGAAATATAATATGTATTCGTGTGAGACGAAAAGTAAGTTTACGTGTTAAAAAATGTAATTAATTAATAAAAGGAATCTCACAGCTCTCTATATTAGTGAAGTGTTATTTAAATCGTATCAAACATTAATAAAAGGAGTGAAGTAAAATTATAATCTGTGTAAGCCTACATTCTTGTCGCATCACAACCTTGCCAAGAGAAACGTGTCTAACAATAATACTGACGCAGCCGAGGCAAACCTAAATATATAATATTTAATGAAACAGTCAAATTACAAAGTTAATAATTTTTAAACTTGGGGCAAAGGCCACCTGAAAGTACATTTGGGGCGAAGGCTACCGGAAAACGGGCACTATACGTGTGGTTGCAACGAATTTCAAGTTCGGCTCCCCAACAGTTGAACGTAGAGCTAAATAAAATACTTCTTCAATTTCTAGGTAGAGGGAGGTAGAAATAGACAGATGAATAAAAAGAGTCAGAGGAAAGGGAAGGAGAGAGAGAGAGAGGGATTGGGAGAAGGAGGGGTAAATAATTATCAAATATTGCGACGTGGACTGTGTCTTTTGTTAGTTAATTTAATAAACAGAGCCCTGGCTTTGAAAATCTCTGGATCTACTGCAAAGATAGTTGCTGAGGATTGACCTCATTGTACCGTCTCTCTAATATCTACTTCCACTCACTAACAAGTGTACCCTGAAGACTCAGAACTTGTGGAATTACATCTCTTACGATATTACCTCGTATCCTTTAACAATGCCTTCAAAGTGCATTTCTGGCACCATTGAGAGGACGACGGCGGCAATATCCTTTTAATGGCATCCATCATCCAGCAGAAGGCTCATCATTAGGGCACTAATATTCTCTGGCAGCGACTCACTCCATTCTAATAATATCCAGTGGAAGCTGATTAGTATTCTGCAGAGTCTTCGTTGTTGTCGGGCACGTTCAATTGAGGCTGACTCACTCCTTCTAAATGCTACCGTTCACACACACATAGCGCTGCTGCTCTTCCTGCTAAAAGAAGTGTCAGCTAGCGAATATCCCGCTCGGTGACATCGCATTTCATTATTTATTTCATTTATTGATTGAAAGACTTCAGCGCGTTGAAGTGCCCCTAAAAATGAGAAGAGGAAATTAAATGTCCTTCACAGTTAGCATTTCCAGAAACATTGTGTAATATAATGTATTGCAAACGTCATAAGGCACAGTACGGGGTGATATTACATTCACATAACTTTCTCTACTCGCTTTTGTTTAATAGTAGGTATACAAATTATTCTTACGAAAACCTATTTTCCTATTTACTGAATTTTAATCCAGATAAACCTTTCTGGAAATAGCTCCATACTCTTTCAATGACATCGTGAGAAACAATTGAAAACCGACAGGACTTTAATAGAATGGATAAGTATTAAACAATTCGCAACATTAATAACGGATATCTCTGAAATGGGTGATACCACAAGAAAAGTTATTTGAAATAAATTATATATTTTAAAGTGACCTACATTTTTACTTTCTCAAAAGCATTTTTGGAAACATGTCCGTGTGTGCGTCTGTTTGTGAACAGCATAACTCAGAAACGAACAGTCGGATAAACACCAAACTTGGTATTTAGGTTCAGTATCTTCCAGAGATGCGACACGAAGGTTTTCAAGATAATCCCCCACCCCAGATTACCCTTCACAAGGAACATTTTTCGAAAATTTTAATTTTCTCAAAAATGGCTCTAACTATTTTGATTAAAATATCATATGTTTAAGATATTCTCATGACAAATGAAATGTATATCTGGAATTTTCTGGGAATGTCCCCAAAAGTATTCTTCATTGTGAACGACTTTTGCATAACTGGTAAACCATAAGAGGTAGACAAAATTTTACTACACAAAAATGTAGATCGCGTTAAAATACACAATAAATGTCATATACATTTTTTGTTGTTGGGTGAACCATTTTCAAGATATTGCTTGTTATTCCCTTAAGTTTTCCAATACTTATACTTTTTCTCAAATTCGTTATTCATTTTTTTTGTCCTGGTAATGCAAAGAGAATGGAATACTCCACATAACAACTACCTCTTAAAATTCCCCTTGCATCTTAGCAATAAGATTAACATCTCGATACCTCGATTAACATGAAGCATATGGAGAATAAGCGTTTGTAAGTATAGTTTGTACAAGAGTAGAGAAAGTCGTGTGAGTGTAACACATAAGATTTTTTTGTATAGTGCGTTTTCGTCTATCGCTTAACGTTTGCCATTTATGAAACATTATACAAAGTTCCTTCCGAACGGAATGGACCTTACAGGCTATTCCCAGGAAATTCAAAATATACATTTTATTTTCATGTAAATATCTTTCATATATAGTGATTTAGAACAATTTTTTGATAGATCAAAAACTTCGAAACATTTTCCATATAAAGGGTCCTTTAGGATGGAGGCATTTTCTTGCAAATTTGGTGTTGCATGTATGGAAGGTACTGAATCTAAATACCAAGTTTGGTAATTATACGACTTTTTGTTTTTCAGTTATGCTGTTCACAGACACACTTTCACAGACAGACACGCACGCGCGCGGACCTTTTCAAACATTATGATGTGATACATTCATAAGATTTTCTCTACCCTCTATCGTTTATCAATCGGTATACAAATTACTTACGAAAGTTTATTTTCCTATCTACTTCAATTTAATCGAGATAATCTGGAAATAGCTGCATTACGCATTTAATTATAAATACAAAGAGAAAAGCGATACTCAAATGTGTTAGAACTGAACGCTATATGCTGGCCTTAAAACTCCATGCTATCCCCATAATATCACGAGAAACAATTGAAAATCGACGGGACTTAAAAATTATGGCTAAGTATTATAACTCGCACCATTAATAACGGATTTCTCTGAAATGGCTGATGCCACAAGAGAAGTTATTTATTTGAAATAAATTATGTGTTTTAAAATAATCTACATTTTTTTGTATAGTACGTTTTCTTCTATCGCGTAAAGTTTGGCAGTTATGCAAGATTATACAAAATTCCTTTCGAATGGAATGAACTTCACAGTCTATACTCAGAAAACTCTTCTTCTTCTTCTGCCTTTCAGGGATTAGGCCTATCGACCTGTTCCGGCCTCAATTCTATCTTTTAACTGGTATTCCTATGTCCCTCTTTCCTATAGATTTATATTGTAAGTCCATCTTTGGAATACTTCTTTCTTCGATTCTTTCCAAATGTTCTTTCCATTTTTGATTTTGTTCTTCTAATTTATGCTAATTTATCCATAAAACTCATGATATACATTTTATTTTTTATGTAATTATATTTAATATATGATGTTTTAGTCAAAATTGTTAGTGCAATATTTTGAAAGATAAAAAATTTCGAAAAATTTTGAATGTAAAGGGTAATTTAGGGTGGGGGAATTTTCCTGAAAATCTTCGTGTCGCATGTTTGGCATTTATCCCACTTTTCGTTTTTGAGTTATGCTGTTCACAGACACACACACACACACACTGAACCTTTTTCTAAAAATGCTTTTTTGGATTCAAGGGGCCTGAAAACGTGTATTTTTGGTAATATCTCGGTATCGAATTTTTGGGTGGAATGTAATACCTTCTTTACCTGCTATGTACCTGGTAGAGAAGAAAAAATCTATATAAACTCGAGACATATCACAATAATTTAACATTAAAAATTGCTCAAGAGCAAAAAAGGGGTTGTTAACCAGCCATAGGTATACTAAGTTTATAAATCTTCACCTATTCATACAGGTAATTCTATTTGCTAATAAACTGTAGCGTTTAGGACCAAAATATAAATACGATTTAATCTTCTTACTTAATTACGTGCTAGATAGCGACGTGGTAACGTGTGCGACTCACATTCGGGAGGTCCCGGGTCGATCCCGACGACCGTCCACTATGACCTATGGTTTTTTTCGTGGTTTTCCCGGGTCGACAGGCTAATGCTTGTCCCTCATTTCCGGTCATATCTCCTTGTTTCAGGATTATAGGACCCGATAATGTTCGACCAGTTGTGCTGAGCGGTGGATGTGCGCTATGTAGAGGTGTCTTCCCTGGAAACGTTAGGGGCCCCGTCTATGCTGGTTGCCCTTCGACTCTCTCCCCTCATATCCCAGGGATCACGTTAGAATTAAAAAGGGCTTTTGCGGCCTACCTGCGGTGCTCTGCATCAGTTAGGGGTGCCCCTCCTTCGCCCGTACCTTTACCTTACTTAGTTTAAATTGTGGTAAATTTATATTAGTGTTGCTGCTGGTATAACAATCATGGACATCATGCCTCAAACTGTCCTAGTTGATATTGCTGCGAATATGGATCAGGAGAAACAATAAATAAAAATTAACAACGGTCAAAATACGAAATTCAATAAAGGCCTGCAATGGTCCTGGCAGAACAGTTTTTCATTGTACGTAGTGTAATAAATGTACGATGATATATGAAACAATTTTACCCAACTAAAATTTGCACAACAAATATTTTATAACCTGAAAACGCTATTTATGTGCGGTTTTCACAAAATTGATTCGTAGTCAGGGCCTCGTATTTGCAGCCTATACACATATTTTAATAATGATTGGTAAGTGTATTTGTTGAACAAGCAATCAATTTTTAAATGGAACAATGCCTATTGGCATCAACAAAATAAACCTAGATTAAATTAAAAAATCAATGATGTTTGTCGCAGGATTCTAGTGCAAGTAGTTTACGATAAACTTTTATTTTGTTTTTGAATCTTATTTATTTTGAAAATGTTACACATCGACACTTGTATACAAAACAAAGAAAAAACAAACGTGAATACACTACTCCTGTGTATTCGGCAAGTAAAGAGAAAAGTGAGCTTTTAAAGTTGTCTTAATACATGACTACCGCCAGCTTTAATACACGCTTCCAGTCTGCTATGGAAAGATTGCTGTGCACGTTCTAGCGTTTCAGGGAAATTTCAGCGCAGGCAGCAGTAATACTGCGTTTCGTATCATCTGGTGTAGTTGATATGTCCCTGTAGACAGTGTATTTCAGCTTTCCCTGCAGAAAAAGAATTCAAATTCGGTGAACGGGCCGGGCAAGGTACAGGCCCACTTCGTCCAATCCATCGATTTGGAAACAATGAAGAGAAGTAGTAATTCGTGCACTATGGGCAGGACAACCATCGTACTGGTACCACAGGTTCCTCCTAGTCTGCAGGGGAACTTCTTCTAGTATCTGTGGAAGATGACCCGTTAGGAGGCTGCGATACTTGTGCGAATTCAGTGTTCCTTCTACGAAGAAGAAGGTCCTATTAGCTGATGGTTTACTATTTCATTCCACACGTTTAAACATCATGGACGCTGATGTTTCACCTGACGAAGGCAACGGGGATTGGCAAAAGAGCAATAGTGCATATTTCTGCGGTTTACCTGGCGATGAGTAGTAAATTTGCTTTATCATTTCTGCTTCTTCTTCTTCTTCTTCCTCCTGACAGGGATTAGGCCAATTGACCTGTTCCAGTCTCTATCCATCTTAATCTAGGTCGTCCTGGGTCTCTTCTACCTATTGGTCTATATTTGATTATCCTTTTTGGGATACTTAAATTATCCATTCTGTACAGATGTTCTTCCCAATTTCTCTTGTTTTCTTTAAGTTTATCTGAGAAAGATTTTTTGTTGGATTACTTGTTTGCAACACGCTTGGCGTCAATTTGAAGAAGATGGTTGCTTCATTTTGTTTGCTGCTACGTATGGAAGCCGATTTGAAGTAGGAGTTGAATTATAGTTCAACTGTTGGGGAGCCAAACTTGAAATGTGTTTGCAACCGCACGTATGGTACCCCGTGGCCTTTGCCCCAATTTTTAAAAATATTAACTTTGTAATTTGACCGTTTCTTTTATTATGTTCTCCATTGCATTCTATAGAACGTCTTACTCTTTCAAACTATTTTTACTTTCTCTACTACGTATAAGTAAGTAGGACAAGTATTGTATTCCACCCAAAAATTCGATACCGAGATTTCACCGGAAATATATATTTTGAGACCCACTGAATCCAAAAACAACATTTTTGGAAACATATCCGTGTGTATGTCTGTGAACAGCATAATTCAGAAACGAACAGTCGGATAAACACCAAACTTGGTGTTTAGGTTCAGTATCTTCCAGAGATGCGACACGAAGGTTTTGAAGAAAATCTCCCCACCCCAATTGTCCTTTACATGGAACATTTTTCGAAAATTTTAATTTTCTCAAAAATGACTAACGATTTTGATTAAAATATCATATATTTAAGATATTTTCATGACAAATGAAATGTATATCTCGAATTTTCTGGGAATGTCTCCAAAAGTATTCTTCATTGTGAACGACTTTTGCATAACTGGTAAACCATAAGAGATAGACAAATTTTACTACATAAAACTGTAGATCGCGTTAAAATACAGAATTTGTGTCACATTTTTTGTTGAGTGAACCATTTTCGAGATATTGCTTGTTATTCCCTTAAGTTTTGCAATACTTATGTTTTCAAAGGGGAATTCGTTATTCATTTTTTTGTTGTGGTAACAAGGAGAATGTAATACTCCTCATAGCAACCAGCTCTTAAAATATTTGACTATTGTTTAAAGCTACCATATTCCCCTTGCACCTACAAGAAAATTAGCAATAAGATTAACATCTCGATTAACATGAAACGTATGGAGAATAAGCGTTTGTAAAAATAGTTTATACAAGAGTAGAGAAAGTCATGTGAGTGTAACACATCAGAGATTCTTCATTGGAAAGAGTGAAAATACATTCTTCATCAGCAGATACTGCAGATTCAGGTGACTCAAATCGGAGACGTCGAATTTTTTTGTCCCATAGGACCAGTTCTGGACTATAGGGAGGATGGGACAAATATTTGACTCCTGCGGAAACTGAGTTATTTCTAGTGCAGTGTGGTCAGAGGCATTGTTGTGGTGCAACAAAATTCCACGAAGACCAATCTTAAGATACTTTGCTCTCAGTTCCTTGAACACTCGTGACAGACCTTTTGTGGTGTAACATATGGCAGTGACAATCTTTTGGCCCTCAAGAGGAATTGTCACAATATGGCCACTAGCTGAGAAGAACGAACAGATCATCTTCTTGCTATCTTGCTCGCTTCATTTTTGTTGTATGATCCTTTCCTGGGAAGATCCAGACCGATGACTGGCGTCTTTTGGGTCATACTGGTATATTCAGCCCTTTTCGCCTGTTACAATGTTAAGTTTTTGGACCTTCTCCCATAATTTTTTTTAGCATTTTCTGGAAACACTTGAGCAGTATTTTATATCACAACACTGTGAATGCCAGAGTGATTGTAGTGTAAATTAACATTATTGTATGGCAATGATTTGAGATGTTTGTTAATTATAAGCATTGTTAGGAAATAAGTTTACACGGCCTCACTGAAACTGACAATAGGAGCGAGTAACAATGAGCGAAGGGGTGAGTTGTTTATCATTTATAAGAGACAAACAAATGACGTCAGAGTAGCGCGCTTTTCTTTAGAAATGGAGGGAATATCTTCCCTAGAGCATATGTGTTCGTAATTTTGATTGGATATAAAAATAGACGCTAATGTTGGCGCGCTTTATTAACCAATAGCAGTTCTGTTATAATGTTTAGTCATATCGGGGTGAGGGAGTATAAACAGCTAAAAACCAGAGACAGGTATTGCTCAGTTCAACAGAATCATTCACGGGTTACACGTCGCGCAGTTCTACAGAATCTCTCGCGTCGTAAAGCTAGTTATAAAATGTGAAATACGCGAATTAATAATGTGCGGCAAATAAGTGATTATAGCTACATTCGAAAATATAACAGTTTCAGTCAGGCGTGTATCAAGAGTAAATCTGTGAAGTTAATGAAGTGTGACGGCAATAAAAGTGTAAAAACAAATTCTTTTATCAGTGTTACCTTTTAGTAACAACTCCTTTCCGTTTACACACCCTGTTTAAGAGATTTGCTCGACTGGGTAATAATAGCTAGCCGGAGGACAAAGAACTCAAAATTCAAAATAGTAAAACAATAACAGGCGCTCAGCAAATAAGATAACACGAAGTAACCGCAACACACTGCACACTCGCCTGTTCCTGCTCGATTGTGAGGTGATGAGGGATCCAACGACTGCAGAGCTTCCTGATGTAAAGCTTTATGGTGTTCACCGTTGTCAATCCGTTATTCAGGGCTTCCTGAATGCGATAATATGTGCAACGGTGACCTTCTCACAACACGCGCTCTGCATTCATCATATTTTCATACTTGTTGCTGCGCGGCCTTCTTCGAGAGAATCGCTTCCTCTTCTAAACTCTGCAATGCATCGACAAATCGTGGATTACGAAGGGCAAAAATCCCCAAATGCTCGATGCAGTTTTTCACATACACAGAAGTACTGACGTTGCATATTGTCGGAGCTCACCCGTCTTTCACACGTTACTATCTGAACTTCAGTCTCAAGTTAGGAACACCTACTTTGCCTTACCACAACTCATTGTTGCCCATTCTCAAAACTTTCAGAGTGATCCTAAGTATTTATAAGCATATTTTAATGTGCAATTAAGTCCTTTGCATGTAGTTATCGTTACTAACTTTGATTGTCAGTTGAGAGACAAATAACCTATTGTTACATGCTGGGTACATGGCTTAAAGGTTACATGAAAAATTAAATTAATTTTGAGTACCCAGCACCCACATTGAGGGGACGTATACTGACTTGGCTCCGTAGGACCGAAACGTGGTATAGAGCTTAAGAGGAAGGCGTGGGTTTTCACTGTACAAAATCCATAGCACAAATCTACTTACATATTCCTAGATTTATTTTCCAACCGTTTGGGGTTCCTAAATTATTAAATATGAAAGGTGAGAGGAGATGTCTACCGATCCAAAAGTCGGATTGCGCCCGCGATCTGCTTCTCACGCAATTCTAACTAAGACAGACGCTATATCCCCCACCACTCGTGGCTAGCAAAGCTACCGGCCAGGAGTGACGTAAACAACAATGTTTCTGGTCATGACAAATGACAATGTAGAACAATAATATGTCTGGCAATGACAATGTAACCCCCCAAATTATTAATACGCCACACTATAAACAATATGCAGTTAAAATGAACAAATATGCTCACTTAAGTGCATACAGAGTAAAAAGGACAGTACATAAATGTTATAAGGAACAGATAATTAAGATGCAATTTGCCGACAGGAACTTAAAATATGTATTTAGCTTCTGCAGTTGGGCCATATATACGTGAGGCCTAGCAGAATGAGGTTAAGGCAGTGGGAATAATGCGACAGGAGAAGCTTTAACCTAAAGGGACTTAAATACCATGGGAGTCATGCTAATCGGAATAAATCCCCATGGTAGGTCTACAAATTGAACCTGTACCCCGGAGACGGCAGCCAGGAGCGCTGATGGCCAAGCGGAAGGGCTGTCATCTTCTCAGTTATTAATCATGATGCATTTTTAATAAACCGACTACATCTTTAATCCCTTGATGCTGAATTGCGTTAGTTTAGTTTGGGGAGGTTTAGACATACCTAAGATAAGACATCACTTCGTGTCTAATTTATGGAATTGCATGTTTTGATTGTTTTCCACACTGAGTGATAGAATTTTAACTTATTTCAGTTTAAGAATGCGAATAATCCTCTCAGTATATTATATGCACTATGAGCTTCAGACTTTTTTGGATGCTCCCTACAGTAATATTTAACCTTTAACCCTGAGTTCTTATTTCCTGATAGTTACTCTATCAAATTTCTTGTTGTACCTTTATCTTGCCCACAGAAGCTTTCTACGATTTAGGATTTAAATCCCACTTGCTTATGTCACGGGATTTTAGATGTTTACGCTTTCAAAAAGAAATCAATCAATTTATAAAAATTAAATGTAGTTAGCCTTTCTAAGCTAATACAGTGTCCTTGCCTACACGTAAATCCTACCTTGTACAAGAAGCCTTTTCTTGAAAAAGAAGTATCCAAAATAGTACCTCGAATTATCAAAATACCATTATCACATTACTCTATGTGAGTAATAGTAGATGATTGCCTTACATCACTCAAACATACGAGGGTGGATTTCTAAGTCAGTGACTTTTTAAAGAAAATAACAATTTTTTGCTAAAAATCAATTTTATTTCTCAACACATCTATTTTCAATTCAATACACGTTGTCCAAGGTTTCTACAATTTTTAACCCTTCAAAAATATGATTTTTCGAAGTCTGCAAAATATAAGGTTGTTTCTGCCATGATATGTTCACTGGACGTGAATTTCTTCACAGCGAGCCAATTTTGAGGTTTGTGACGAGGAAGAAGTCGCTCGGAGCCAAATCTGAGAATATGGTGGGTGAGGTAGCAGTTCGTAGCCCAATTCCACAAATTTTGCGATGGCAATGGCTGACTTGTGTGCGGGTGCTGGTGAAAGAGAACCTGTTTCTTTACCAAATGGGGTCGTTTCTTTAACAGTTCCTTGTAAAATTGATCCAGCATTGCGGCATAATATGAAACCTGTGATTGTATTACCCTTTTACAGGTAGTGGATGTATATCACCCCTTGTGAATTCCAAAAGACAGCTTCCATGATTTTTTCTGCCAACGGAATGGTTTTCGCTTACTTTGGAGCAGGTTCGCCGAAGGAAATCCACTGTTTTCATTGTTGTTTGGTTTCAGGTTGATAGTAATGGATCCAAGTTTCATCAACCGTGATATAACGCCGCAAAAACTCACATGATCACACAATTCCGCTTGTTCTCAACTGTGAGCAGTCGCGGCAGAACGTTATACACCCGTTCACTCGAGATGTTTTTAACGTCCTGGCTTTTCACAGATTTTCACTCGGCACTGTTCCAACACAATATCGTGAACTTTGTTCACTATTTGTTGTGTTGTGACCTCAACCGTCTGTCCTGTGCGCACGGCATCTCTTGTGCTCGAACGGCCACATCGAAATTCTGTGAACCATGCCATGTGATGGAGCAGAGTCCCCATAATACTTGTTCAGCTTTTCCTTCACCGTCTTACCACTCAAAAATTAGTGCTTTATCACAACACGAAATTCACTTTTCTCCATTTTCCACGAAGCAACACACATCTGCTTATTTTAGGCACTCTCAAATTTGAATTTGTTCTATGAAACAAATGACGAATTTCTGTGATTATACCCAGAATAGATGTAAGACTTGGGTGCAAACAAGAAACCTGTGATTAGAACGCTATCTATTGTCAAAGTCATGGATATGGTCAATCCGCCCTCGTATACATGCTGTATTTTTAAATGTGCTGTTGATGGAGGTTAAACATAGACCTGTATGAAAGATCTTTTGGAATTGACATCAAAGTCACTTTATTGGCCGAAACCGCAACGAGAAGCCACATGCAGTAAACACACCGAGTCCGTAGATTACCGCCCACTGGTCGGAAAAGTCCATCAGAAGATGTGTTGATATTAGTAAGAAAGAGAACTAAGTTTGAACAGAACTAAGGTTATTGTGTTTAATTTCTCTCTTCATGGGGAAGACTAAAACAGTTTTACAGGATTTCAATATTGAAGCATGACACTTCGCCATCATATTTATGTATAATACTCGTAATATCTATCTGTATATATCTTTAAATTGAACAGCAGTTTTGTAAACACATCACTTAACTCTGTACAGTATCTATAATAAGTATAAGTATTATACTGAGCGTCCCATAAAGAGATTTACACTCCTCGAACATTAATAACAGAGAAAGTATTACAGTAACCAATACATTTTGAACGTCTTCCACATTGAAACATCTTCAGTAATGTTATGAGCATTTTGTAATTTAAAACAGTCATAGTTTTCTTAATTTAATTCCGAGTTATTAAAGTTCAAAGAGTATAAACCTGTTTGTGGTGCACTCTTTATTCCCCCAAAAATTCAATTTTGAGATTTGGTTAGAAATACATATCTTGAGGACCTCTGAACACAAAAAAGCATTTTAGAAAAAGGTTAATATTTGGCATTTGGTTGTGGCAACACTGTAAGAACATATGCGGTTATGGCAACATTGTTTGGTGATTATGTTAAGTTGGCAATACAGACCGGTAATGATGCAATAGGAGTGGGCGTAAACCGGTTGTATCTTGAGTTAGCGTCTAGGACGCTCTCTCTTCTAATGTAACCAGCGAGCAGTGTAGACGTGTTAGACATGACGCTTCGTAAAGCAGGGAAGTAACATGTATCTTTCTTAATTGTTAATATAACTTGCCATCTAAATTCCTATCATGTAGTTCACTGATGTAGATAGTTCCTTCTTTCCCTACCCATAATGATTTAGAAATATTTAAGTAATTTTCAGGTGTTTTAGGTTCTCTTTTTAGCTTGCCCCGTCGGACCTCGTGTTAGTTTGATATGATTTAATATCCGGTACCATGCTCTAACCCCCATGATATGTGAAAATATAAGAGGTTGCGACAGTATGTCTATATATGTGTTGTCGCGGTCCAGCGTTTCTCCCATCTCAAGCTACACTTCCCATCGAAAACATTTCATAAGTTTTGATTTACTCAAAAAAGGCTCTAACGATTTTGATTAACATAGTATGTGTGTACAATATATGCGTGATTAATTAATATGAATAAATAATTTGCTGCGAATAGCCTGTGAATCATCTTCGTTCTGAAAGAATTTTACAGAAGTTTTGTATTACTGGTAAACCATAAGAAATAAGCCTACTTCACGAATAGTAGATAGGATTAAAAGACACAATTTACGTCAAAAAGGTTTCTACTACATTAACCATTTCCGAGATGATGTTTGACTTTGAGTGATGGTTTTCATTTTTATGTGCTTCCTCACATTTCTTTTGTTTCTCGCGACAGCATAGGAAGAACAACTAATTTTATAACAACCCGCTTTTTAAACACTTGACTGTTACTTTAGTATTCTGTATCCCGTTATACCTGCAACGTAATATATATATATATAATGAAACAATTTCTGCAATAGTTTATCTCAATTAGCATGAAATAAATAGAAAATATGATGCGTGACATTCGCATCACTGTCTCTATCCTCTGTCGCTTATTAATGGGTTTACAAATTATTCCTACGAAAGTTTATTTTCCTAGCTGCTTCATTTTAATCGAGATAAACCTTTCGAAAATAGTTCATTTCAAATTTCGTTATAGTTACAAAAGGAATAGCGATAGTCAAATGCTTAAGAACATGGTATACGCTGACCTTAACATTAAAAACTCTTTCCACGAATTCGCGAGAAACAATTGAATAATTCAAATTAAAATTTTATTCACCGTTTGATTTCAATACAGAAATATTGGCTTCGTCAACAATTCTATGTAATACAAATTAAAAAACATTACATTATTACATAAGTAGGTACCTAAAATAAATTTTGGAATTATAAACATAGTATATTCCATAAGAAAGCTTATTAAGTAATTCATTTCTATATATTCTTCCACTGAATAAAATCAACCCTGTATTATGAGTTTTTTCAAATATTTTTTGAAGACTGTTAGGGTTTTAACTTTTTTTAAATATGTGGGGAGTTTATTAAACAATTGAATGCCATTATAATATAAACTTTTTTATATAGGGTTCTTTTATGACCTGTAATGTGCAGTTTAGATTTATTTCTTGTATTATATCAACAAAAAAAAGAAAGACAAAGTATTGAACAATTCGAGCCATTAATAACGGATGTCTCCAAAATGGCTTATGCCACATATTTCAGATATAAATTATGTGCTTTAAAGCGATCTATATGTTTATACAGTATTGTTTAATGTTTCTTTGACATTTTCGTGTCGCATCTGTGGCAGGTATTGAACCTAAAAGCCTAGTTGGTATTTATACCACTTTTTGTTTTTGAGTTGTGCTTCACAGACACCCCGCTATATACGGCTATTTTTCTAAAAATGTTTGTTTTGGATTCAAGGTGCATTAAAATAGTATTTCCAATGAAATCTCGGTATCGAATTTTTGGATGGAATGTAATACCTTCTCTACCTACTATGCCTGTGGTAGAGAAAGTAAAAAGCTTTTGTAGAACTATTTTATAGAAGATATAGTAGAGAAAATCATGTGAATGTAACACTTCATTAGTGCGACTTCTAAATGAAAATTTTTATAAAAGGAGTTGTAGCTATAGTTGTAAGATGCATAAACATTAGTTTCTAACATACCCAGACTATGATTGTGAAGGTTTTCGTATTTAATTGTCTGGAGCCAAGAATATCACGAAAAAATATAAATAGATAGAAAACTGCAACGGAAGATGAGCTACTCGTTTGAAGTTTCCAAAATTTGAATAAAGTAATTTTAGACATTGTAGCTTCAGGTACTAGACATTCGCAGTTTTAATCCCATTTAAGGCTATTAGTCTGCCCTGGAAAAACGAAACTGTTGCCCCATGAGGTATGGACTCTACGACACACCCTTCAGGTGTCCTGGAAGAGTCCTTGCGCAGTAAATCTCGTATCGGAATTTAATCTAGCGGTACAAGGTATAACAACGTAGGGGTGGCGACGTGTGGAATCAGGAAGCAGTGATTTATAGTGAACCCTTTCCCTTTCACTCCACTTTAATCGATTGAGGAGATCCACCCTCCGAAAACAGTCGGCACTTTCATCAAGTCAAGCCATAAATCTGGATGAACGGTTCAGACCTGATTTAAATTCCTGTGTATGTGCTTATTATTAAACACGTTTTCGTTTCTGTAATACGAACTACCACATGTTCAAAAATTCTCTTCTATGCAGGTTTTCGGCTCTCAAATTGCCAGTCTAAATGCTGGACTAAAAACTTCTGTTCTTACAAATACTTATTCTTTTTTTTTTCTATCCCGTTTGCCAACTTCCTAGGACAACCCGCCGCTTCCCTCACGTTATTGCGTTAATTTCGGATATTGTTTTTTCTCATCTCCTGTTTTTTCACGCTCCGTCCCTGCCTCCTCCTCTCCTATATTCTCACCCTATTTTCTTACCCATTCTCTTTCTCTCTGCAAGTATCTATCAAGTAATGTTTTGTAAAATTATGTGTAAAATCTGATGTGTTACACTCACATGACTTTCTCTACGTCTATTGCCTAATAGTGGTTATAGAAATTATTCTTGAGAAACTTTATTTTCCTATCTACTTCATTTTAATTGAGATAAACCTTTCCGGAAATAGCCATATTACACATTTCTTATAGAAAGAAAGAGAATATCGATAGTCAAATGTTTCAGAACTGGACGCTACACGCTAGCCTTAAAATCTCGTATTCTTGCCATGATATCGCCAGAAACAACTAAACAAGACTAAGTATTGAACAATGCAAAACTTTAATAACAATATCTCGGAAAAAGCTGATGCCACAAAAAAGTTATTTGGAATTAACTGTGTTTTAAAGAGATCTGCATTTTTTTTGTGTAGTACGTTTTGGTCTATCGTTTAACGTTTACCAATTATACAAGATTATACAAAATTTCTTCCGAATAAAGAGGGCTTCATAAGCTATTCATAAATTGAACGTATGCATTTTATTTGGTATGTAAATATAATGAATATATGATATTTTAAACAAAATTTCTTGAGCCATTTTGCAGAAAATCAAACAGTTCGAAACATGTTCCATGTAAAGGGTAGCTTGAGATAGGGGATTTTCTTGAAAATCTTAATGTCGCATCTTTGGAAGATACTGAACTTAAATACTAAATTTGGTATTTATCCTACATTTCGTTTTTGACGCTGTTTAAACACACAGACACACGTACACGGATATTTTTCTAAAAATGATTTTGTTTTGGGATTCGAGGGGTCTCAAAGCACGTATTTCCGCTGAAATCTCGATATCGAATTTTTGGCTGGAAGCAATACCTTCTCTACCTACTAGGTACATGGCAGACAAAGTAATACAAACTAAAACATGAAAACTCAGGAAACATTCAGTCATAACATAAATGTTACGAATAACAATGAACAATTGCTATTACTTCTTAGGGGTACTTACTTCTATAAATTATCTCAAAGTATTACACATACTCCGATACCACCGAGTATCGAGAGTATCGAAGTATCGACGGTATCGAAGTCCCATCCCTAATGTATATATGTACACACCGCGTGAGTCTTCTCATCCTGCGGATTGGTAACTAGGCGACCCTGCATTTAACCGAAGATAGGGCTACGGTGGTGCTCGTTAATGTGTTCGAGTCGCACAATGGGTAACATGCTGGAAAGTCATGGTGAAGTGTTCAGAAGTTCATATCATGCCTGGGAATAAATGAGTTTTTTTATTCATCTCTTGCACTTATTTATGATGTTCATTAAAGCATATTCTAACAAGTAACAATTTGTGTTTTAATGAAATTTGGCAGGATGGTAGTTTGTTGTATTGTTATTTGCCCCACGCTTTGGGAGGCAATTTGAAGAAGTTGTGTCTGCTACGTATGGTAAGCCAGTTTGAAGAAGATGTATTACATTTCGACTGTTGGGGAGTCGAACTTGAAGAAGTAGTTGCAACCGCACGTATGGTAAAAAGTTTCCGGTACCCTTCGTCCCAAATGTACTTTCCGGTGGCCTTTGCCCCAAATGTTTAAAAAGTATTAACCTTGTAATTTTTGAACTGTTTCTTTCAATGTTATATATTTATGTTTGCCTCGGCTGCGTCAGTATTTATATTTTTTAGAGACATGAATATCTTAGCAGGGAGTGGTGCGACTGAAGAATGTAGGCTTACACAGATTATAATTTTACTTCACTCCTTTTATTAATGCTTGACACGATTTAAATAACACTACACTGGTATATATATATATATAGAGAGAGAGAGAGAGAGAGAGAGAGAGCTGTGGGATTTGTTTTATTAATTACTTACACTTTTTAACACGTAAACTATTTTTGTCTCACACAAAATACGTATTAATCTTCTCGAGGATGCATCTAGCGTCCGGTTAGGAACGCTGTCTATAAGCAACTGGTAACTGAATTTGTAAATGTTGCTCCATTTTAGTTTCTGATTGGCTAACCCTAGTCCAATAGAATACCTTCATTTAACTAAAGCTTTTTCTGGTTGTTGATTTGTTATTTTATAAACTATCACAAAAAATTACATTATTGTTGCTCCAAGAATTACCAGTATCATTTAGACTTTCTAATTCATTATTACCTCAAGGTTACCTCATTGTTACCTCATTGTTAGCAACTTTTAACCTATTTTTGTCACAGCTCCTACATTATTAAATTACGTAATACATTCACATAACATTATTACACATGTATACAATAATATAAACATATACAATGACTGTAATATACACTTTTTATATATTGTTACATACACATATTGCTTTAAGGCGGGCTGTTATTGAATTTGTATATTATATAATTAGACTGAAATTATTTGTGTTAAAAATACTGCCTCAAATTTACATAATTAAACTAATTAAGTGAAGCGACACTGCCATGCCAAATTATGAGTTCTCGTTAAATTTACTAAACATAAAAAGTAGCCTGGAACCTTCACCACTGAAGGCCAACGCGCACACTGTTGCGCTACGAGTGCAAGTCACTGCACACACAGCGGTGCAAAGCAGTCATTCCGGCCGAAATTGATACGATGCGATGCAGTGGACAGTGTTTACGGCATAGCCCGTACAACGCCGGAATGCATAACTTCTCAATCCGTATGCTGAGAAGACTCATCTGGTGTGCATATATACATATATATATATAATGTGTGTGTGTGTTTTATATGCTGGTATACTGTATGATTTCTCAAAATATAACTATCAGAGACATACACGACTAGTAGAACAACTGTAGAACGTCAGTTACAGTTAAAAAACGATTCCATATAAACCAATTTTATGATCATTAACGTGCACGCTCAGATTTGAAAGTTTCAGCATAAAATGAAGTACAGTAAATGGCACATGATATGCACTAATGAGAATCATGGTAGAAGCTGACTCAAAAATAAAAATTCCAGTAATATCAGAATGTCAATTATTTGAAACGTCAATTATCCTAGCGCAGGCTTCGAACAATTCTGTGAAGCAAAAATCAATGCGCTCGTGCCCTGGGCAGAGGGAGTTTTAACAAATTGCTGAAAAAAGGATAAGGTTAGACATATTACAGATAGCTTTACATCTTGTTTAGAGAGTACGTGTTGCATAGCAAAACATTGTTATGTTATACTCGCATGAGTTTCGCTAGCCAATTTCCTATCTACTTCATCTTGCGTTTACAGATATGGTTTCATTACATATTTCGTTGTAGGTACAAAAGGGATGCAGAAGGCATGTCAAAACTTTTAAAAGAGGCGATACTCTTTGTATAACCACGAGAAACAATTGAATGACTAATTATAAATTTAAAAAAGTATTTATTAAAATCAATAACAACAAATATCTAGGAATAGTTAATACTAGGGAAAGAACCTTGATACCGTCAATACTTTGATACTCGCGATAATCGGCAATAATACTTTGAGATGAACTTTCGATACTTATAAGTGTTTAAGTTTCGCATTATTGAAAGTTGTTGCGTTTAAGTTTATACTACATAAGGAACAAAAGAAGTCGAGACTTCACGTTATTGTCTCGCCGTGTCCCCAAATATTTCCTGGACTACAGTTATTTGTAGACCTTGACTGCATTTCCTATGGGTGAATGAATGCAACATTGTGTTTAAATGAAAACATGAAAAACAATGGGGGTAGTAGTAGAGGTACTCATGTAACTTACAGCGTTAACTGAGTTGTGAATGAAGCTTATTTAGCTGACACACTAAATCACGTTTCTGCAATAGCCTGGCTTGGTGACTCACTCTCAGCCATTAATTTACCTGCTCCGGTGACCAAAATGTGAGATAATACAGTGCATGGAAATACGAGGTGTGATCAAAAAGTTTCCGGAATGGCTTCACAACATAGCCGACGCTGAGATTTCTTTAATTCCTTCCCAGACTATACATGCAACGTTCCTTCCTGATTAAAATGAGGGGTCACGTGACTTCCTGTAACCATGAAGTGACGAGGTAGACGCTCTGAAGTGAACACGTGTTTTGCATGTACTGCGATTTTTCCGCGTAGCAAAGATGTCAGATTACGAAGAACAAAGAGCAAACATCAAATTTTGCTTTAAACTCGGTAAAACTGCAACAGGAGCCTATGAAATGTTAAGAACAGCGTATGGGGAGGAATTTATGGGCAAAACTCAAGCATTTGAGTGGTTTTCGAAATTTAAAAGTGGTGTGACTACAGTTAAAAATGCAGATCGTTCGGGGCGACCCTGTTCCAGTAAAACTGATGAAAATATCAATCATGTGAGGGAAATGGTCTTAAACGATAGGCCCATTACAATAAGAGAACTTTTTGACTCATTAGGACTCTCCTTTGGAAGTGTTCAAGGCATTTTGAAAGACAATTTGGACATGAGAAGAATTGCCACCAAGTTCGTGCCCCACCTGCTTCAAATGACCAAAAGGAAAGCCGTCTGATTGCCCGCACAGATCTTAAAGAACAGCTACAAAATGACCTACAGATTATGGAAAAAATTATTACTGGTGATGAAACATGGATTTATGGGTACGATACAGAAACGAAGCAACAATCTTCACAATGGAAGAGTCCTTCATTTCCACGCTCGAAAATGGCCAGACAAGTTCGACCCAAAGTGAAGTCAATGATGATTGTGTTTTTTGACATTAAAGGCATTGTACATAAGGAATTTGTGCCACAGGGTCAAACAGTGAATCAAGTGTTCTACAAACAAGCGCTGCAAAGATTAAAGGAGAATGTGCGATGCAAACGGAAAAATGGAGAAGTGATGACTGGTTCCTGCATTATGAAAATGCACCCGCGCACAAAGCGCCAATTTTTGGATAAAAATAGGATGAATATTATTCCCCATCTCACCTATTCTCCAGATTTGGCAGCAGCGGACTTATTTCTTTTCCCGCGACTTAAAATGCGGCTCCGAGGACACCGTTTTGAGGACATTGATGTCATCCATCGCGAATCACAGAAGGCTCTGAACATGTTGAAAGAAGACGACTTCCAGAGGTGCTTTCAGCAGTGGCAGAATCGCTGGGACAAGTGTATCAACTCCCAAGGAGACTACTTCGAGGGTGGCAGTGCAAATTAGACAAAAGAAACTGTTGTGTAGTATTTATAACGTCATTCCGGAAAATTTTGGATCACACCTCGTATTTGCTCTCTCCTTCCATTTGTTAGTTTATGTTTATGCAAGTCAAACTCGAGTCACGAGAATAGCTTGCAGATATACTGTACGACTGATTACCATAATATGGATAGAAAATCATTTAAAAGAAGGTTTTCAGTAAAAAATATAGCTATACATAAAAAGGGAAGCAAGTAAATTATTATTACTATTATTATTATTATCCATGACTAACAATAGGGAGTATATAATCTATGGCATTGTCGAGATAAAACAATTGCTACCAATTACAGAATATCAAACAGGAACAATTTCGGAATTAGCATACAACACAAAATTGGTTATATGCGTTTATACACAGAAAACTAGTATTAAGAACATAATTCAGTGAACAAGTTATCGCCTTTATTGTTTTTTATAAAGTGGGCATCAAGTATAGAGTATCGAGTATCGGTATCGAATATAGAGAAATAGAGATATCATTGAGGCTATAAAATATTTCACATACATTGTGTGTTTTAAAGTGATTTACATTTTTTGTGCACTAAGCTTTTTTCTATCTCTGAAGGTTTAATTATACAAAATTAATTCAAAATAAACAGGACGTCACAAGCTAATAAAAAACTAAGATGTGTTTTATTTTTGAGGCAAATGTCTTAAATATTTGTCAACTAATTATTCTTAGATTTCTTTATTGACCTTTCAAGAGTTATGCTGAAAATGTCAACCGATATGGTGAAAAAACCATCGTGTGGAAGTTTGCATTGATAAAAAATGCTAAAAAGGTAAACAGAAGAGCATAATGAAGTTGAAAATTCCTTACCAACTTACCAGGATATTGACCAAATTTAAATCATACTTAATTGAAATATGAAGGTGGTAGAAAGTACAACTGATTATAAATCTATAGGTTTAAAACTGTTTCTCAATGAAGAAAATATTTGTGTGTGTGAAGATTTGGTCAATATTTAGGTGGAGGACATCCCTAAAGTGCTCCCTGGGATGGGGAGAACTCCATGGGAAATCTATTTTTGGCTACAAACCTTAAAGGATCCGTGATTTAAGTATATGGTTGAGAAACATGGTTTGTTAACGTTATTTGCACCAAAATATTATATATTTATGATTGCCTCGGCTGCGTCAGTATTATTATTTTAGAGACATGATGTCTTGGCAAGGTTTTGGTGCGACAATAATGTAGGCTTACAAAGATTATAATTTTACTTCACTCCTTTTATTAATGCTTGACACCATTTATATAACACTTCACTGATATAGAGAGCTGTGAGATTCTTTTATTAATTAATTGCACTTTTTAACACGTAAACTTATTTTTCGTCTCACAGGAATACGTATTAAATCTCTCGAAGACGCACAAGCAACGCATCCAGTTATGAGCACTGTCTGCAGGCAACTGAATTGATTTCAACCGTCTAAACTTGTAAATTTCTGTATTTCAAGTCTCTGATTGGCTAATCCTACTCCAATAGAATACCTTCATTTAAATAAGGTTTTTTCTGGTTGTTGATTGCTATTTTTAAACTGTCTCAAAATTTACATTATTGCTGCTCTCTAATAATGACTAGTAGCATTTACACTTCCTTACTCATTATTGCCTCAAGGTTACCTTATTGTTAACAACTTTAAACCAATTTCTTCTCACAGCTCCTACATTATTAAATTACGTAATACATTCACATAACATTATTGAAGATGTTTGCAATAATATAAGCATTTACAATGACTGTAATATACACTTTTTAGATATTGTTACATATTGCTTCAAGGCGGGCTGTTATTGAATTTACATATTATATAATTTGACTGAAATCATTTAAGTGTTAAAAATACTGCCTCATGGTTTAGTGTTAATTCGCATCTTTTGCACCGACAGGGCGGCCGAAGTCTTTAAGACACGGACTAGTGAGCGGGAGACTATGCTTTAAATCTCACCAGGACCGTCATCCCAGACTGAGTTTTTTTTCGGGTTTTTCTCAGTCCTTATACCTGACAAATACCGGGAGGTACCCCAAACTTACGCCTGGAAGTTACCTTGGCAAAATTACTTTCCAAAATATAATTATATGGCATGTATCACCAGTGTCCAACGTATGTGATGTCGTGTTTGGTGGAACGGGGTTAAACACTATTTTGCTTTTGAATTGTGTTGTTCACAGATCGACCGCCTGGAACGCATGCGTGTGCGCACACATATACGCTTGCACCTTGGACGTTTTTTTTTTTAGATCGAATGCTGTATTTGATTACCTTAAACCAATGTTAGGAGAAAGTAATAAACCAAATGAGGAATTTGGTTTTTGTAGCTGTCTAAGTTAAGAATCTTCTGAAAATACAAAGTAACACTTTGAATTCGTCGTACCTCAAGCTGTATACAGGATAATTCAATGAAATCAAACTTTTACAACTGTATATTAAATGTTAATTATCTAATCTATGTAAATAAACAATCATATCAAATCAATGCCAAATATTTTTCATTTTTATGCAACACTTGGAAACCTTTGATTCAAAATCATCCCCTGCAAACGGCCTCCATTTCTGCAAGTCATTCTCCAGCCTCGATGTATGTTGTCAACAATTTTTGTAACATTTCAACTCTAATGACTTAATTTATCTACGAATATTGTCTTTAACAAAGATTTGAAAGCAGAACAGTCAGGCCTTAGAACAGGCAGATCTACTATTGATCATATATATTGTTTACAACAGATAATAGAGAAGAAAACTGCTAGAACACAACTAATAATATGCCATTATCACAATTATGGTTAGCTTTAAAACTGACGGAAATTAGACCCATTTTGATTAGAGCAATTCAAAATGCATACAAAAATGCATAAGTAAAACTAAAATTAGGAAAATATTTGTAAAGCGGATTTTATGTTAATAAAAGATTACGGCATGGATGCGGTGTATCTTCTACAGTATATAAAAATTACACAGAAAAGCCTAGAAAATTGAAAAAATAAAGATATGGGAATTCCAATAGCTGGTGACCCAACAATATACTCCCTGCAATTTGCGAATGATCAATTAATTCTGGAGCAAGAATGTGAATATCATATAAGGAAATTTATTTAAGAATACAATAAATGGTTCTAAAAGTAAGTATGTATAAATGCAAGTATATGGTCATTCGAGATGTTCATCAAGGTTTAGTAGTAGAAGAGAAAATGGAGATAATTATATACATACCTGGGAGTAAAGATTACACAAGATGGGAAACAATAAAAGTAAACAAAATCAAAGGTAAACTCAGGAAAGTATGCTATATTTACTTTGAATGCTATATTATCGGATAAACAGGTCCCAAAAGAAACTAAAATTACAATTTTTAAAACAATGTTTAGAAGTATTATAACCTATGGCTCCGACGTGTAGACTCTGAACTATCAGTTAAAAAGACAATTATTGGCAACAGAAATGGAGTTTTGCTAGGATATCTAAAAGAGACAAAAATAGAAATGAGATTGTAAAAGAAAATATGAATGTTCAAAATTCAATATTATACTTTATTCAACAAAATAATTAAAATGTGAAGTAGGTTGTTGCTTCACGTATGGAAAGCCAATTTGAAGTAGGTTGTTGTATTATATTTCGACTGCTGGGGAGCCGAACTTGAAGTAGTTGCAACCGCACGTACGGTACCCGGTAGCGTTCGTCCCAAATTTAAAAATATTGCCTTTGTAATTTGACTGTTTCTTTAAATATTATATATTTATGTTTGCCTCGGCTAAGTCAGTATTATTGTTAGAAATGGATTTCTTTGCAAGGCGTGGTGCGGCTGAAGAATGTAGGCTTACACAGATTATAATGTTTACTTCACTATATTTATTAATCGTTGACACAATTTAATTAACACTTCACTGATATAGAGAGCTGTGAGATTCTTTTATTAATTATTTACACTTTTTAACACGTAAACTATTTTTCCTCTCACACGAATACGTATTAAATTTCTCGAGGACGCATCTCGCGTCCGGTTAGGAACACTGTCTACAACCTACTGACTTCTAAATTTGTAAATTTTGTTATATTTCAGTTTCTGATGGCTAATCCTACTCCAATAGAATACTTTTATTTAACGTAAGCTTTCTTCTGGTTTTGAATGGCTGTTTAATAAACTGTCTCAAAATTTACATTATTGTTGCACCAATAATGATTAGTAGTACTGTTAAACTTTCAAATTCATTATTGCCTCAAGGTTACCTCATTGTTAGCAACGTTTAACCTATTATTCTCACAGCTCCTACATTATTAAATTACGTAATACATTCACAAACATTATTACACATGTATACAATAATATAAACATATACTATGACTGTAATATACACTTTTTATATCCTGTTACTTATACATATTGCTTTAAGGCGGGCTGTTATTATATTTTATATTATATAATTTGACTGAAATCATTTAAGTGTTAAAAATGCTGCCTCAAATGATATGGGCATGCTAAAAGAATGCAAGATGGAAGCTTACCCAAAAGAATAATAGAGTGGACGCCACCAGGAAAGTGGAGAAAAAGGAAGACGGCACAACACGTGGATTCAAGCAATTGAGGAAGATTCATAGTCCACATCTATAGGACTTTTGTTTTCACTACTACATAAAAATGATTTGTTGTCGAACTGTTATTTAAATCATAATTATCCATTCTGATTTTAATCCGATATTACCTTCTTTATTGGTTATAAAATAGGCATAACAATACTACGGAAGTATGGAATATAGTTTTCTCTCTACCATTTACTTATTCATAACAGAGGGCATTACACTTCGTTTCAATTTAGTGCAATCTACGTCCAATTCAGGCTTAAGCGCCCCCAGCGGCTAGAAATGTAAGCTTTCGTAACCATGGTGTTCGCCGTAATGGAACGGAGTGGAGGTCTGACGTCACACATTTCCATCTAAATTAATTGGTACGAAAATAATCTCCTGGCTAAATATAGCCCTTGGTCGTATTACGACATGCTGATGTATAATAATGCAATTTATGACCCGAACTGCCTGGAGGCTAAGTGAGGTCTGTTAAAACACAAGAGATACAAGGTCTAAAGATGTCTAATTAAAACAGGCATTTGTAAGCCAGTTTAGTTAAGTCCTTTGTGTCTGCTGTCATCAAAAGTTGTACCTTCGCGCATATAAAGTCTGGAGAGCGAACACCGACTGCTGCGAGCGACAGACACAGCACCAATAAGAACATAATATAATGCTTAGGCTTAGTTGCTTTTAAAGCCTTCTTATATGTATATTTAAGTTGCCTGTATCTTCCCTATAATTCTGTATTTACATTAAAGGCAACTTGTTCATGAAACTACATAACTCAATTTTAAACCACTTATTTGCAGTAAGGCCCTGTTTGACACAAACTGTGGGAAATAGACATAATAGATGGAGATGAAATCATTCACTTAATCGTTTAAAATCGTAAGTGCTACAAAGCTGAGCCAAATAAAAGCTTTCATTAACAAAATAAAGCATTCTCTAAGTCTTCTCGGGTTTTCAGCAGGTGTAGAGTTGGCGAAAGTTGAATCATTCAGTTATCCTGAAGAGGGAAACGACGTGCACTGCCGAAACGTAGGTTTCGCATTTCTACACCTGGCTGGAAGCCTCAGAATATTTATAGAATTCACACCACCAGGAAAGGCTTAGCTCATATTTAAAAATAAAGTAATTCATGTTTGGTTTATTAGTTATCAGTTATGTTCACATTTTTTCGTTTTACTTCTGGCAAATGCTTATTTAAAGAAACCTGTAGTGTCGTGATCAGAAAACAGTGTAGATATAATCCTAAAATTTAGCTCGTCGTCACTTATTGTAGTAATGATATTGCTTATACCCGTACCATAGGTATTGTGCACGCCATTTCTAGTAGGTTGATTAAGCAAAGGATATATGACTACCGTTTTAATACTTTGCCGCTGCAGCGCTGTATTCGCGACTTTGAGATGCACGATCACTTCTCCATTCATTAGAATGCCGGGCACAGTTGTGAGGGATCGTCATTTGTGTTTTCCTGTTGTTAGAGCGTCTCAAAATTTTCAAAACAATCGAATGGTTTATTTCTTTACTAGAGAGGATAAGCTGCCTTTGAGTTGGGTTTTCTAAATTTGCTTCACAGAAATTTGCGGAATAGCTATTTGGAAACCTCAGTTCATTCCTTACGGGAATTATTTTAAAACCGAAAAATCATAAATTTTACCAAATTAATTGAAGAAATATGAAGACATTCATAAAGAATTTTGAAGTATTGCAAATAATACCAAAATATAATGAAATATGATTTTTTTTGTAGCCTGCATTGAATTCTACACCTTGAAAAATGTAATAGTAGACTGTGATACTAGGGGTAATTCCTAGTCGCAAAATCAAATCACTGTTAACACATGTGACATATTTTATTTTTTTAGACAGCGTTCAAATTTGCAAAATATCAATAATAGTATATTGAGTCCTGAAGCTAACGGAGATCACGTTTGTGAAAAAGAGAAATGACGTTAAAAAATTGAGAAAAAAATTAAATGGAGTTTTATTTACGGACGCACTTTAACTGCTGAGCTCCTTAGCGTCCTATTATATATTGGGCATGAAAGACGGTAATTTTGGTCGGAGGCTTCTTTATAAGGCTTGAGGTTCTTTTACGTGCCGTAAATCTACGACAATCACCGGCTTTAACTCCCTTCCGAAGAACGCCATGCTAGGAACATAAAAAACAACAAAAACAAAACAAAAACAAAAAAACGAGATGTCAGATATTTTGAAGTTTTGTTGATTCGCTAGCAGTCATTTTCAGTGAAATTATTTTCAACATGTTTTACCTTACACCAGGCAAGGAAACGATAAAATGCTGTATCATATTGCTTTCTAGATTTTTTGGGGTAAGTACGTCTAGTGTTATTCTTTTTGCTGCTTCTATAATTTCTCTTCCATTCTGAAGTCATAATTTCTGCTATCAATCTTTATGTAGGTTGGATAAATGAATAACGTTTTAGAACAAAGAAGGCTGCTAATATAACATATAAGTTAACTCTACAACGAATTGCGATAAATTGAAGTATGATGATTTGTATTGTAAACAGATTATGCGCGCTATGAAAAATTAATCATGTAAAAAGACATAATGAAAAGTAAAACCTAATCAAACCAAGTAGTGTTAGCAAATGTGTGCAAATACAAAGGCTATTTGCCATGTAATTGGATTTGAAACTAAAGTTGGTCACACTAGTGCGATAATCTAAAAATTTTAGCTTGTGCGCTCTGCGTTAGAAATTCTAATTTTAGGCCATGCTGTCTAAAAAAATACTTCTAGTTATAGGTTGCACAATGGATGTGGACCTACACATCTACAGATCTATGGGGCTACAACTTACTCAGGAATAAGGGCTGTAATGAAGGAACCACAGAGGGCTACAGCCCATAGGCAGACAGGCCACAGAGATGCGCGGAAGTCCCGAAAAGTTTCAGTTTCAAAACTCGTCCCATTGATGGAGCTGCACAGAGAGCGCGACGAACGACCGGTCGACCAAGCAGCCTTCTAGTGTCCTCGGCGAGTACTATTTTCTTTGAACAAGTTCTGCATCATCTGTCCCTCACCGCCATACGCCACGAAACCTAGAATCACACCTGAAATATGAGAAGAAAACGGAATGAACGGGAAATTATGGAAAGCAAATCGTGATAGATGAGAAACCACCCCCACATTCACCTACCGACCAGGGAAAACTTAGGAACCTAAGTTCGGAGTTGGCTGTCGACGGGAATCGAACCCAAAACCTCCCGAATGGGAGCCTCACATCTTACTGTGGAGCCATAATGATAAAACGGAAACTTCATATTTCGCCTGTCTCTAATATGAAAGTGTTATAATCGACTTTACTACTTGACCTTGAACAGGGTTTGTTTGTGATACATCGCCGATCAGAAGTGTACATTGGCCAATCAGAGGAAAGGGGAAGGAAAGAGAGTGCGGAAGGATACATGTTAGCGGTGCAAGGTTATAATTGACAGGGTTTAATGTCAATAAGGTACATGTATCTTGAATATATTAAATATAGTTCAACATTTTAATATTCCAAGGCTAGCTACCTTGAAAGCAGAAGTTTCTAGGCTTAAAGAAGTCTAGCGCCGTCGAAGTAACACAGATCTGAGTCCTTGATTGAGTGTAAAATCACGTTCTTAAGCTCTTGGAAAGTCCATCAGCCGTCTAAAGCAGTGAGTGAAAGATTTTAAAGGAGCTCTGTCAAGGAAAGTGTAGAACCGGAAGGAATTCGAAGCTTCCAGAAAACTCCATTTCCTTTCCTCAGCGCCGCTTGCGTTTCTCAAATTTGTTCGCCTTTTTCTCTTCTTCCTTTTAATTACTACTACTGATCCACTCCAATAACGCAGACAGCTTCTCTCTCATGACCGCGGAGATGAACAACATGGCCGGACTTTATGAGTGCAGCGTTGTCATATTTTCACGCATGCGCAATTGAAATCACACTCCGGGCATAGCGTTGGCGAAACTAGTTGCTTCATAGAGAAAGCTGTACAAAACCATCGCCTTTCTCTTAAGCGAATACTGCATACAATATAATTTCTAGCACCACCCCTAAATAAAAAAAAATCTTGCTCAGGAGAGATATCTCACAAATAGACGTACATAACATATACAGTGTGAATAAAACGTATGGAATATGAGTTATAACTTCTCATACAATATGACACCAGTGATCGAGAAAAGCTGACTCAGTTATACAGAGTGTGATAGTAAAGTTAATATTTTAAATACACTGTATTATAATATTACCATATTCAGAATCTCAATAAAATTGTACTATGAATACGTAGAAATTTTGTTGAAACCGTATACAAGATTCTTTTCGGAATTCAGGATCATCCTTATTTAATACGTACAATATTTTGGTACGCACACTTTCCACTTAGCGGCTTTCAGAATGCGTCGTACGCTCACACTAATGATACCTTGCTCACGGGAACATTATGTAGCAGACGTGTAGGTTCCAAACTTTTCTAAGACCATAGCCGAAGAAACAGGGCTTACAGATGTACCAGATATTCCGTATCTTCCCTTGTGCGAGTCACAAATGGTACCGTCCTTCTCAAAGATACAAGCACAGGAAGCGAATGATGAATAAAATATCCTTCTCTCTTATTGATAATGTACTAAAACGCAACAAATAATAACTGGGCTATTAATGAGACATTGCAGATTAAGTAAACACCCACATAAAGTACGATCTTTAAAGAAGTTCCAGTATGTGAGCTATGCAATTAAGAAGACAAAACTGTTTCTCATGGTGTAATAATTAACTGCAAACCCTTAGACAAAAAAAAGACACAACCTACTGGATATAGTAACTCTATAGGAAGATATTCCTAAAAAGAATTTAAATAAAAATCTGATGTTACACTCACATGACTTTCTCTACTCTTGTACAAACTATTTTTACAAACGCTTATTCTCCATATGCTTCACGTCAATCGAGATATCGAGATGTTAATCTTATTGCTAATTTTCTTGTAGATGAAAGGGGAATTACTAGGCTTTAAGCTAGAGTCAAATATTTTAAGAGCTGGTTGCTATGTGGAGTATTCCATTCTCTTTGCATTACCAGGAAAAAAAATGAATAACGCATTTGAGAATGCTTCACTCAACAAAAAAAAAAAAAATCTGATGTGCTACACTCACATGACTTTCTCTACTCTTGTACAATCTAATTTTATAAACGCTTATTCTCCATAGGCTTCATGTTAATCGAGATATCGAGATGTCAATCTTATTGGTAATATTCATGTAGATGCAAGGGGAATATGGTAGCTTTTAAGCGATAGTCAAATATTTTAACGCTGGTTGCTATGTGGCGCATTCCATTCTCTTTGCATGTCCAGGACATAAAAATCTGATGTGCTACACTCACATGACTTTCTCTACTCTTGTACGAACTATTTTTACAAACGTTTATTCTCCATATGATTCATGTTAATCGAGATATCGAGATGTCAATCTTATTGCTAATTTTCTTGTAGATGCAAGGGGAACATGGTAGGTTATAAGCGATAGTCAAATCTTTTAAGCGCTGGTTGCTATGTGGCGCATTCTATTCTGTTTGCAAATCCAGGACATAAAAAATTGAATAACGAATTTGAGAAAAAGTATAAGTATTGGAAAACTTAAGGAAATAACAAGCAATATCTCGAAAATGGTTCACTCAACTAAAAAAATGTATATGACATAAATTCTATATTTTAACGCGATTTACATTTTTTGTGTAGTAAAATTTTGTCTATCTCTTATGACTTAACAGTTATGCAAAAGTCGTTCACAATAAAGAATACTTTTGGAGACATTCCCAGGAAATTCAAAATATACATTTTATTTGTCATAAAAATATCTTAAACATATGATATTTTAATCAATATCGTTACAGCCATTTTTGAGAAAATTAAAATATTCGAAAACTCTTCCATGTAAAGGGTACTCTGGGGTGGGGGGATTTTCTTGAAAACCTTCGTGTCGCATCCATGGAAAATACTGAACCCAAATACCAAGTTTGGTGTTTATCCGACTGTTCGTTTCTGAGTTATGCTGTTCACAGACACACACACAGACACACACACAGACACACAGACACACACACGGACATGTTTCCAAAAATGCTTTTTTGGATTCAGGGGGTCTCAAAACATGTATTTCCGGTGAAATCTCGATATCGAAATTTTGGGTGGAATACAATACTTCCCCTACTTACTATACGTAGTAGAGAAAGTAAAAAATGAATAACGAATTTGAGAAAAAGTATAAGTATTGGAAAATTTAAGGAAATAACAAGCAATATCTCGAAAACGGTTCACTCAACAAAAGAAATGTGTATGACATAAGTTGTGTATTTTAACCCGATCTACATTTTTTTGTAGTAACATTTTGTCTATCTCTTATGGTTTACCAGTTATGCAAAAGTCGTTCACAATGGAGAATACTTTTGGAGACATTCCCAGAAAATTCGAGATATACATTTCATTTCTCATGACATTATCTTAAACATATGATATTTTCATCAAAATCGTTAGAGCCATTTTTGAGAAAATTAAAATTTTCGAAAAATGTTCCATGTAAAGGGTAGTCTGGGGTGGGGGGATTTTCTTGAAAACCTTTGTGTCGCATCTCTGGAAGATACTGAACCTAAATACCAAGTTTGGTGCTTATCCGACTGTTCGTTTTTGAGTTATGCTGTTCACACACACACACACACACACACACGGACATGTTTCCAAAAATGCTTTTTTTGGATTCAGGAGGTCTCAAAACATGTATTTCCGGTGAAATCTCGGTATCGAATTTTTGGGTGGAATGCAATACTTCCCCTACTTACTATACGTAGTAGAGAAAGTAAAAATGTATATGACATAAATTGTGTATTTTAACGCGATTTACATTTTTTGTGTAGTAGAATTTTGTCTGTCTCTTATGGTTTACCAGTTATGCAAAAGTCGTTCACAATGAAGAATACTTTTGGAGATATACCCAGGAAATTCAAGATATACATTTTATTTGTCATAAAAATATCTTAAACATATGATATTTTAATCAAAATCGTTAGATCCATTTTTGAGAAGATTAAAATTTTCGAAAAAGGTTCCATGTAAAGGGTAATCTGTGGTGGGGGCATTTTCTTGAAAACCTTCGTGTCGCATCCTTGGAAGTTACTGAACCTAAATACCAAGTTTGGTGTTTATCTGGCTGTTCGTTTCTGAGTTATGCTGTTCACACACACACACACACACACACACACACACACACACACACACACACACATACACACACACACACACACACACGCAGACAGTTACACAGACACACACAACGGACATGTTTCCAAAAATGCGTTTTTTGGATTCAGGGATTCTCAAAACATGCATTTCCGGTGAAATCTCGGTATCGAATTTTTGGGTGGAATACAATACTTCCCCTACTACACGTAGTAGAGAAAGTAAAAACTTTTCACTCAATAAATACTTTAATTCAATGCACAAAAGAACTCTGAATAGTGTGGCGTGACCAACAATGAGATTTATTAAACAATTCAAAAACAGTAGTCACAAAGTATTGTCAATGGTTAAAAATTAAAACTCGAAGCGCATGCATTTCGCAGAACAAAACAAATATTATATTTTTATACATTCGCCTGAAATTTACGGTCATTATAACTTCTTTTCGCGAAGTACGGTACGGTACGTATACGGACGCTTGGGTAAAAATACTAACTGTCCGTACTAAATACGGACGTATGGTAACTCTAAGCATAAGCCATCGGATATATCACAACATATAAATAGTGAAAAAAAATCTGATGTGTTACACTCACATGACTTTCTCTACTCTTGTACAATCTATTTTTACAAACGCCTATTCTCAATATGCTTCATATTAATCGAGATATCGAGATGTCAATCTTATTTGTAATTTTCTTGTAGATGCAAGGGGAATATGGTAGCTTTTAAGCGATAGTCAAATATTTTATCGCTGGTTGCTATGTGGCGCATTCCATTCTATTTGCATGTCCAGGACATAAAAAAATCTGATGTGTTACACTCACATGACTTTCTCTACTCTTGTACAATCTAATTTTACAAACGCTTATTCTCCATATGGTTCATGTTAATCGAGATATCGAGATGTCAATCTTATTGGTAATTTTCTTGTAGATGCAAGGGAAATATGGTAGCTTTTAAGCGATAGTCAAATATTTTAACGCTGGTTGCTATGTGGCGCATTCCATTCTCTTTGCATGTCCAGGACATAAAAAAAATGAATAACGAATGTGAGAAAAAGTATAAGTATTGGAAAATTTAAGGGAATAACAAGCAATATCTCGAAAACGGTTCACTCAACAAAAGAAATGTATATGACATAAGTTGTGTATTTTAACGCGATCTACATTTTTTGTGTAGTAAAATTTTGTCTATCTCTTATGGTTTACCAGTTATGCAAAAGTCGTTCACAATGAAGAATACTTTTGGAGACATTCCCAGAAAATTCGAGATATACATTTCATTTCTCATGACATTATCTTAAACATATGATATTTTCATCAAAATCGTTAGAGCCATTTTTGAGAAAATTAAAATTTTCGAAAACTCTTCCATGTAAAGGGTAGTCTGGGGTGGGGGGATTTTCTTGAAAACCTTCGTGTCGCATCTCTGGAAGATACAGAACCTAAATACCAAGTTTGGTGCTTATCCGACTGTTCGTTTTTGAGTTATGCTGTTCACAGACACACACACAGACACACACACACAGACACACAGACACACACACAGACACACACACGGACATGTTTCCAAAAATGCTTTTTTTGGATTCAGGAGGTCTCAAAACATGTATTTCCGGTGAAATCTCGGTATCGAATTTTTGGGTGGAATGCAATACTTCCCCTACTTACTATACGTAGTAGAGAAAGTAAAAAATGTATAGTACATAAATTGTGTATTTTAACGCGATCTGCATTTTTTGTGCAGTAAAATTTTGTCTATCTCCTATGGTTCACCAGTTGTGCAAAAGTCGTTCATATTGAAGAACACTTTCGGGACATTCTCAGAAAATTCGTGATATACATTTCATTTGTCATGAAAATATGTTAAAATATGATATTTTAATAAAAATCGTTAGAGCCATTTTTGAGAAAAATTAAAATTTTCTAAAAATGTTCCATGTAAAGGGTAATCTGGGGTGGGAGATTTTCTTGAAAACCTTCGTGTCGCATCTGTGGAAGATATTGAACCTAAATACCAAGTTTGGTGTTTATCCGACTGTTCGTTTCTGAGTTATGCTGTTCACAGACACACACACGGACATGTTGCTAAAAATGCTTTTTTTAGATTCAGGGGGTCTCAAAACATGTATTTCCGGTGAACTCTCGGTATCGAATTTTTGGGTGGAATGCAATACTTCCCCTATTTATTATACGTAGCAGATAAAGTAAAAATCTACTGCAACCTCAAAGATTTCATTCTTAGAGGAAGATACAACTCATCTCCATCTTTATACAAATTAAATCAAACCATAGTCTCAAACTTAGGTATCACAAAGCGTGTAATATTAGGCGTTTTGAAAATGGTGTTGCAAACTTACGTCTCCATGCACGCTGAACTTCAGTGACATTTTCAAAGTTTTTTTTTGTAATTGTTCCATTTATATCCGCCTTTAACTACTACGGTCATATCGGCGGCTTTTGACGTTTGGTACATGTTACGAATTGACATGGTATACAGCGCGGTCGTTTTAAGGCGAGGCCACAGACCGGCTGTATGCGGAGCACACCGTGCTGCATTGACCTCTGCACTTTTCTGATGTGCAACTGGCGGCGCAGATGTGTTCAAGGTTATCTTTATCAGCTGTGCTTTAGTCACTGCTGCGTTCGTGCTGTAAAGGGTATTGGCACTGTGCATTTCAAAGGTGAAAGTTTATTCAAGACATCTGTATTGTGTGTGATTTGCTTCAGAGTGTTAATCTCTTGTTATTAGTCCACTGCAATGCCTGTCGACAAATTCACGCTTGAACAACGAATTTATATGTACGGTACATACGTAAACACCGAATCGTGTAGACAATTTCGGGAGAAATTCACTGATACTCCAGTTTCAAGTAGGAAAACTGTTAGACGTCTGGTTCATAAGTTTAGGACAATGGGATCGCTAAATGCTGAACCTAAGAAGCGAAAATGAGATGTACTAACGGAGGAAAAAGTCGACAAAATTTTGTGCATCTATTTGTGGCGAAACCTAAAAAATAAATTTTGTAGGAACATTCCCCATACCATAGACGAACTAAAGGATAATATAAAAACAGAAGTTATGAACATTACACAAGAAGAACTTATGCGTGTAAATGGAAATTTCATCCGAAGATACTAGGAATGTCTCCACGCAGATCAACACCACTTGTAACAAGGTTAGTACGCATTATAGTGCATGTTACTATCACTCGTGTGTAGGTAAAGCGGAAGTTACGGAACGAAAAACCACCAATGTAATAGACAATGTGCGGAGCACGCATATGCGCGATTCTGGCCTCGCCATAAAACGACCGCACTGTACTTTTGCTTTTTCTTTGGGGTTTTGAGCATTAAATCACACACATTCACACACTCATTCATAATTCCAGACACTGGAGAGGATAGGGTATAATCTTGTCTAGAGAAAAGCTCCCTCTAGCCGGGAATCGAACCCGAGAGCACTCGTACTGCAGGCAGGTACTCTGCTAACTGAGCTACGGGGCCAGCCATTTTCAAACTTGAATCACCACTTTAAAATGAGCTACCGTTCCTCAAACTTCAAGCGTACCTGGACATTTTGATTCCTGCCATAGTCTCATGTTAGTCATAAGCGACATAGAAGTACAAACTGGCGTCTGTTGAGAAAACTACATATTCCATATGAAAACAATACGCGGATACAGTGTGCTAGCGAAAACAGGACTCGCAGGTCATATGGACTTGTAAGCGTCGCTCCTTCTCCAGCTGGCTGTGCATTTGTTTTCCAAGTGCTGCAGAGTGAGGGAATGCGTGTTGCATATTTAGTGACTCGTTGAAGGAGGCACTTTCACCAACCCCGGTATATATACGCCTTTTTTTGACGGACACTGTTTATGACAAGTGTGCATTATTTGGCTAAGCTGAGAATCTAAGAACCTACACACATTTTTGTTACCGTTATTCGTGTACATAGACTAGTTACGAGGGAGTGTGTGGTTCCTACTCCATTGTACATATAGAAGGGCTCGGGTTTTGTATTGTTACAATTCTACCTGTGTTTTAACTTCTGTTAACAGCATATCAAATCTGATGTGTTACACTCACATGACTTTCTCTACTCTTGTACAAACTATTTTTACAAACTCTTGTTCTCCATCTATTTCATATTAATCGAGATAAACATTTGCAGAAACGATTTTTGACATACAAAGAGAATTACATTTTACATATAGCGACCAGTTCCAAAAATATTTGACTTTCGCTTAAGGCCTACTATGTTCCCCTAAATTGTAAGGATAAAATAGAAATACAGCAGCCTTTAAGCATAGACATATCTCTTAATAACTGGTTGCTAGGTGCAGCACCATTCTCTTTGCCACAGATTAATACTCTTTGCATATCCAAGACAAAAAATGAATAACGAATTCCCATTTGAGAAAATAAGCATTGAAAAATTTAAGAGAATAACAAGCAATATCTCGAAAATGGTTCACTCAACAAAAAAAATGTATATTACATAAATTGTGTATTTTAACGCGATCTACATTTTTGTGTAGTAAACTTTTGTCTATCTCTTATGGTTTACCAGTTATGCAAAAGTCGTTCACATTGAAGAACACTTTCGGAGACATTCCCAGAAAATTCGAGATATACACTTCATTTGTCATGAAAATATCTTAAACATATGATATTTTAATCAAAATCGTTAGAGCCATTTTTGAGAAAATTAAAATTTTCGAAAGATGTTCCATGTAGAGTGTAATCTGGGGTGGGAGGATTTTCTTGAAAACCTTCGTGTCGCATCTCTGGAAGATACTGAACCTAAATACCAAGTTTGGTGTTTATCCGACTGTTCGTTTCTGAGTTATGCTGTTCACAGACACACGGACATGTTTCCAAAAATGCTTTTTTTGGATTCAGGGGGTCTCAATACATGTATTTCCGCTGAAATATCGGTATCGAATTTTTGGATGGAATACAATACTTCCCCTACTTACTATACGCAGTAGAAAATGTAAAAATGTATGAGGGATTTCCAAAACGCCAAAATACATATGTATTGCACAATGACAGGAAGAAACAGACGAAGAGAAAGCTACGCATGAAAGTCAGTTACATATGTATACAAAGAAGTTTTCTTGGTACTAAACAAAACAGAGCTAAAATGCCAAAGTTTTCGACTCTATAACATACCTCACCTCTATTTCAAACAGAATAATTTTTCCAAGCAATTATAAATGAAACTAGTGGTAGCTTTTTCATTGAAGTCATAAATATGCACATTTTTTCCTGTGTTGTTTTTCCAATTAAATTCACTACCACTCTTTGTTTCAGGTGCTATTAAACTGGTAGTTCACATTTTCCTAATTTCCCCTGTGAATGCTCTGTATCCAATTTCTAGCAAACTAAATGAGTGTGCCTATTAAAAGAAACCTTTCAAGTACGCTCTTCTATTCCAGTTTTCCATTACAAAGGGTTTTTTGTGTATATTACTCTCAGAAAAAGAGGAAAAGTGAGACTGAAAGAAGCAACCAACGTAAACAGAAGTACAATACACAGCGGAGAAAAATTGTTAGCGATTTATCTATGTTAAGGAATTACCATTTCCTCGCTGAACTAATTTCCATTCTTTGTGTTGTGATTATTATTTCTTTTTAGATGTATTTCAGCTTTATACATTAAAGGACAGCAATATATTCGAGGAATTTTATTTTTTCGGAAATAGCAATTGAAAATGTGTTAGAAAAGTTTTGGATATAGTTAGTAGATACAGACTAAGACGGACCACGCTAACGTGTGATGCTCGCGTTTGGGAGGTCTCGAGTTCAAATCCCGGCAACCACCCATTTTGACATAGGTTTTCCACTGTTTTCCATGTTCGTAGGCGAATGCTGGGGTAGTTTCTCGTCGTCATCACGATTTCCTTGAATCATTTCCTTTTGATTACTTTGCTTCTAATGTTTCAAATGTTTCGTGACATAGGACGGTGCCGGATAGATGGCGCGGGTGCTTGCTCAAAGCAAAAAGTATTCTCCGTGGACACTGAGGGCTGCTTGATTGACGCGTCGTTCATCGTTCTCTCTGGACTCTCCAGTGTTGGGAGAGTTTTCGAGCCAAGAACTGTTAGAGACTCTGTGGTTTGTCTGTCTGCGGCTTGCAGCCTCCTGTGGTTCCCTCACTTCATCCTTTCCTTCTGGGGAGTGGTAGACGCAATAGATTCCCCGTTGGTCGCAGTGCGCCAGTTCTCCTCCGTTGTGTGCTCTATAGTGGAACCCGCAGCCTCTGCTCAGGTAATTGGTTAAATGTGCAGATTCCTCTGTGTGTCGCCCTCTCTATCTCTCCTTTTTCACTGTTTCTCACTCTTCCTATCCTCCCTGTTTCTTCTCTCCCCCACATTTTAATGCTCTCAAAAATTGAGTTTTATTAATGGACGCTCTTATCTATTGTGGTTTCTTAGCGCCCATTCTATATTGGGCGGAAAAATTCGTAATTTTGCTCAGAGGCTTCTTTATTAGGCTTGAGATTTTTTACGGCCGTAAATCTACGGCGCGGGACCACCGGCTTTACTTCCCTTCCGAAGGAAGCTATGCTAAGGATTTTTACGCCCAAAAAATCCATCGCCCTCCGCCAGGTTTGAATTCTTTTAAATTGTTTTTATTTGTCCCTCTAAGGGGGTAAAGGACGGGCCCCACACCTGCCCGTCCCGGTAGCGATCGTCCGGCATGCGTTGTCGTGCAAACTACATCGCCTCCCTCGTGCGTAGGTTAGTCGGGTCCCGCATAAGCATCCCGGTTAGTTACGTGATGTGTGTTGCTGGCATGCTTTGCATGCGAGCGCGTCAAAGGATGAATTCCCAGGCTGCAGCCATGAACAAGTCCTGAGCAGAGCCTGGGGGATTGATGGTGTAAGTGAAGGAGAATTTGGAGGCTTTCTAGTGATGTATGGTGATTTGGTTAATAGTACTTTGTACGTGCATTTTTAGGAATTGCGTGAGGTTAGCATGCATTTCCGTAATGGCATGGTGGGAGCGACAATGAGTGTTGGTATACGTGGTCTCCTTAATCGCAGCCGTGTCAGTACTTGCGCGTACGGCCGGAGGGCGTCGTCGATATGTTCTAATCTCGGGTCCGGTGTTCGTGCAGGGTCATCTAGAGTGCACATTCGACTGGCTGCCTGCCTGATGGTGCAGGTGCGGACCCCTGCCACTCGCGGGGAGGCCCTCATCTCCCGGGTCCGCCTCTGCCGGGTTTGAACCTGCGACCTCGGGAACTAGAGGCTAGCATGGTAGCATGGTAACCACTACACCATGAAGGACGACTTTAATTCTTTCCCTCGCTCTTTCTTCCCTTTTATCTGTCTCTCTCCCCTTTTGTAGATTTATCTTATCAGTTTCTCCTTGTCGCTGTGCAATACACAGTCACTTGGCATTTTGAAAATAGCTGATAAAACTGTTTTTTCTGGGGTATTAACAGAAGTTAAAACAATGCAAAAGTTTAACATTACAAAAGCTTGTGCTCTTCTATATGTGCAATGAGATCGGAACTATACAATTTCTTGTTTTATCTACGTACACGAATATTAGCAACGAAAAGCTTATATAAGTTCTTTAATACTCAATCTACCAAAATGTTGCATATGACAAGACTTGTCAGAAAACCGTATTTACACAAGAGTTGGTGGAAATGCTTTCCTTCTGCGATTCAGCAAATATACAACATTCATTACTTCAATCAACAGCATGTGGAAATCAAATATACAGCTAGAGAGTGAGCGACGCTTACTAGTCCAAATGACTCACGAGTCCCGCTTTCGCCACGTACAAGCTGACACATTGTATATGTGTATTTTTACTTTCTCTATACGTACAGTTAAGTAGAGGAAGTATTGCATTCCACCCAAAAATTAGATACCGAGATTTCACCGGAAATACATGTTTTGAGACCACCTGAATACAAAAAACTCATTTTTAGAAAAAGATCCGTGTGTGTGTGTCTATGAAGAGCATAACTCAAAAAGTAAAAGTTGGATAAATACCAAACTTGATGTTTAGGTTCAGTATCTTTCAAAGATGCGACACGAAGATTTTCAAGAAAATCCCTCACCGCAGACTATCCTTTGCATGGAACACTTTTCTAAAATTTTGATTTTCTCAAAAATGACTTTAACGATTTTGATTAAAATATTATACGTTTAAGATATTTTTATGGCAAATGAAATTTATGTCATGAGTTTTCTATGAATGTACCCAAAAGTCCTCTTTATTATGAATGACTTTTGCTAACTGGAAAACCGTGGGAGATAGACAAAAGTTTATTACACAAAAAGTGTAGATCGCGTTAAAGCACACAATTTATGTCATGTAATTTTTTTTCTTTTGCCGACTGAAACATTTCCGAGATATTGCTTGTTATTTGTTTCAATTTTTCAATACTTACTACTTTTCAATACTACCTTTCCTCAAATGGAATTCCGTATTGGTTTTTTTATGTCCTGGACATGCAAAGAGATGAAATGCTGCACATAGCAGCCAGTTCTTAAAATATTTGACTAGCGCTTAAAGCCTAACAAACTACATTTTCTCCTCATGAAAATTAGCAATAAGATAATTTCTGCAAATGTCTATCTCCATTAACATGAACCAGATGGAGAGTAAGCGTTTGTAAAAATAGTTTGTACAAGAGTAGATCGAGATGTTAATCGAGATAAACATTTGCAGAAATTATCTTATTGTTGATTTTATTGTAGGTGCAACGGGAATATGGTAGGCTTTAAGCGATAGTAAAAAATCTGATGTGTTACACTCACATGACTTTCTCTCTCTAGTAAAAACTATTTTTACAAACGCTTATTCTCCATCTACTTCATGTTAATCGAGATAAACATTTGCAGACTCTATCTTATTGCTAATTTTCTTGTAGATATAAGGGGAAAATATATTTACAAGGGCAATATAGAAAAACAGTAGCCTTTAAGCACATACATATCTCTTAATATCCGGTTGCTGGGTGCATCACCATTCCCTTTGCCACAGATTATAACTCTTTGCATATCCAAGACAAAAAAATCTGATGTGTTACACTCACATGACTTTCTCTACTCTTGTACAAACTATTTTTACAAACGCTTATTCTCCATCTACTTCATGTTAATCGAGATAAACATTTGTAGAGTCTATCTTATTGCTAAGTTTCTTGCAGATGTAAGGGGAATATATATTTACAAGGGCAATATAGAAATACAGTAGCCTTTCAGCATATACATATCTCTTAATAGCTGGTTGCTAAGTGCAGCACCATTCCCTTTGCCACAGATTAATACTCTTTGCATATCCAAGACAAAAAAAATGAATAACGAATTCCCATTTGAGAAAATAAGTATTGAAAAATTTAAGGCAATAATAAGCAATATCTCGAAAATCCTTCACTCAACAACAAAAATGTATGTGACATAAATTGTGTAGTTTAAGGCGATCTACATTTGTTGTGTAGTAAACGTTTGTGTATCTCTTATGGTTTACCAGTTATGCAAAAGTCGTTCACAATGAAGAATACTTTTGGAGACATTCCCAGAAAATTCAAGATATACATTTTATTTGTCATGAAAATATCTTATATATGATATTTTAATCACAATCTTTAGAGCCATTTTTGAGAAAATTAACTTTTCGAAAACTTTTCCATGTAAAGTGTAATCTGGGGTGGGGGGATTTTCTTGAAAACCTTCGTGTCGCATTTCTGGAAGATACTGAACGTAAATACCAAATTTGGTGTTTATCCGACTGTTTGTTTCTGAGTTATGCTGTCCACAGACACACACACACACACACACACACACACAGACACACACACGGACGTTTTCAAAAATTCTTTTTTTCGATTATGGGGATCTCAAAACATGTATTTCCGGTAAAATCTCGGTAACGAATTTTTGAGTGCATTGCAATACTTCCCCTACTTACCTACTATACGTAGTAGAGAAAGTAAAAATGAATAACGAATTCCCATTTTAGAAAATAAGTATTGAAGAATTTAAGGGAATAACAAGCAATATCTCGAAAATGGTTCACTCAACAACAAAAAATGTATAGGACATAAATTGTGTATTTTAACGCGATCTACATTTTTGTGTAGTAAAATTTTGTCTATATCTTATGGTTCACCAGTTGTGCAAAAGTCGTTCACAATGAAGAATACTTTTGGAGACATTCCCAGAAAATTCAAGATATATGTGACAAGAATTATATGTTTTAACGAGATGTACATTTTTTCTATCAAAATTTTGTCTATTTCGTACGATGTACAAGTTATGCCGAAGTCATTCAGAACGAAGAAGACTTTTGGGGACATTTCCAGAAATTTCGAGATATATATTTCATTTACCATGCAAAGATCTGAAACCTATGATACTTTAATCAGAATCATTTGAGACATTTTTGAGAAAATCAAAATTTTCGAAAAATGTTTCATGTAAAGGGTAGTCTGTGGTGGGTGTATTTTCTTGAAAATTTTCGTGTCATATCCTTGGAAGACATTAAACTCAAATACCAAGTTTGGTATTTATCCGACATTTTTTGAGTGATGCTGGTCGCAGACACACATACTCATGGCCATGTTTACAAAAATACTTTTATTGTATTCAGAGCACCTCAAAACATGTATTTCCGTTGAAATTTAAGTATAGAATTTTGGGGTAGAATGCAACACTTCTCTACTTACTATACATAGTAGAGAAAGCAATAATAATAGTAAACAATAACAGATTTTGTTTTTTTTTTGTGCCACATAGAATGGTCATCCACATAACATTATTTGTTAAACCGTAGAGGAAGAATTGGGGTGTGAAAGCCACACAGCTGGTCAGCCACAAAGCACCGGTTGCTACCGATTGTGTCACTCAAATAATCACGGACATTTTGTCCAGTGAGATAATGCTGATGTTCTCCTCCTATTGAAAGCGTGGTGCGAAAATTTAGCATACCATTACGTGGCATGTAAACGTCATTCTAGTTACGTATTTATAAGAAAATACTTATGATTATTATGCAGTATAAATAATGTTTCCTACTATTCTACCATTATGTACTTCTAACTTACAGAAAAAAATCTGATGTGATGCTTTGACATGACTTTCTCTGCCCTCTATCACTTATTAAGAGGCTATACAAACCATTCTTGCTAGTGCTTATTTTCTATCTACTTCATTCTTATCCAAATAAACCTTTGCAGAAATAGCTACTTTACATATATCGTTGCAGACACAAAGAGAACGCGATGGTCAAATGTTTAAGAACTGGACGCTATATCCTTCCTTAAAATTCCGTACTGTTTCCATGCAATCGCAAGAAATAACTGAATGTGATAAATAAGAACGGAAATCTCGGAAATGGCTAATGCCACAAAAAGTTATTTGAAATAAATTGTGTGTTTTAAGGAGATCTACATTTCTTGTGTAGTACGTTTTCTTCTATCACATACCGTTTACCAGCTATATAAGATTATACAAAATTCCGTCGAATGAAGAAGACTCTACAGGATATTACAAGAAGATTCAAAGTATACATTTCATTTTTCATATAAATATCATTAATATATGGTATTTTAAGCAAAATACTCACATCCATTTTTATAAAATAAAAATTTTCGAAAAATGTTTCGTGTGAAGCGTAGTTTTGGGTTGGGGAATATTTTCTGAAAATCCTGGTGTCGCATCTTTGAAATATATTGATACTAATACTAACTTTGGTATTTATTCGACTTTTCAATTTTGAGTTATGCTGTTCACAGATACTCAGAGACCTCAGATACATGCAAGAACATTTTTCTAAAAGTGTGTTATTTAGATTCAGGGGGCCTCAAAACATGTATTTATATTGAAATCTCGGTATCGAGGTCTGGGTGGAATGCAATACCGTCTCTAACTATGTATGAGGGGCATTCAAACGAAACCTGGTCAGAGCGTCTAACTTTGCACTACACGTAAGGTGGCACCACGTAACTGCGTGTATGGTGGCACCATCTATTGGTAGAGCGACTACAGCGTGCGCAACGTTTGACGTTGCATAGCGACAGTGTGGTTTCACGCCGAAGAGAAGGTGGTCATACAAGTTATCGTCCACTACTGAACATGAAGGGAGTAAGCAGGAACAACGAGGAGTGATTCAGAGCAAGCAGTGGAAACATGCGACTTCACCACCTCCAAAGAAATCAAAGGCCGTGCACACCAGTTCTGGTAAGGTCATGATGTCCTTTTTTGAACACAAGGGCCCACTGCTTGTCGAGTTGCTGGAACGGGAACCACCATCAATGCCCAGCGTTATTAAGCCACTTTACAGAACTTTAGACGAGCCATAAATGTCGAAACGCCCAGGCATGTTGTCCAATGGCGTTATTCTCCTGCATGATAATGCCCGCCCACACACAGTGCCAATGCGGTGAAGACGACATTGCAGCAGTTTCGATGGGAAACGCTGGAACATCCACAGTACAGTCCAGACCTTTCACCGAGTGACGTTCATGTTTATGGACCTCTAAAACAAGCTATTCATGGACATCGATTCACAACGGACGACGAAGTCGGGATAAATGTGCCAACAGTTTTGGCGATTATTTTTGAGTTAATAAAATCGTTACCTTTACTTTACACAAGTGACCGGGTATCATTTGAATGTCCCTTATACGTGCTAGAGTAAGTAATGAATATAACTAATTCCTATATTACTATGATTTTCTGTTATGCTCCCAAAAGAATTGCCTTTACAACTTATCAAATTTAATAGCGTTCTCTCTAGAGAGAGATGTTTTGGATGCTTATGGTATAATAGTTGTTTACGCGGCTACGCCGCTACTGCATTCGAGAGGTCCCAGGTTCGTTCCACGTGACCACCCATTCTGACCCATGGGTTTTTTATGTGGTTTCCCCGTATCGGCAGGCAAATGCTGGGGTAGTTCATCTTTTACCACGACTCTCCTCATTTCTTCTACCCATCATCTTCCTTGTCATCTGTTTTAGTGTTATAATATCGGGAGACGGTGTTGGCGGCTGGACGGTTTGTAGCGGATTCTTCCCAGGAATCGTTGCGGGACTGCTAGTTAGGTCCCGTCTCCGAGTGTGTCCAGCCCAGGAGGGACCTGAGGTTTCAGATGACTTATGGATGCGTCGGATGCGTTCGATCTGGAAGTTTAGGGACCCCGACCATGCTTGCGTCCGTCGTTATTTAGATCTGGTCGTCTTTTGGGTCTCTCCCCTAATCCCTTTCTTCCAGGTTCACGGTAGAAGCAAAAATGATTGTTGCGGCCACTTGCGATGCTCTGCTCCAGGTATAGGGCCCCTCCGTTTGTCCGTACCATTACCTTTTCCGCAAGGATTTTCCTTGATAGGGCTAGGAGTATACATACGAAGGCCTAGCTAATGATTTGACTCCAGATGGAGTACATTCTGATGCTTAGTAGCTACTCCATTCGGGATGGAACTTCGATACCGTCGATAATTCGATACTCTCGATAGTTGGTGGTATCGAAATATGTCCGATACTTTAAATAAACCTTCGATACTTCTAAATTTTAAGTTTCGCATTATTGAAGGTTCTTGTTGCGTTTAACTTTATGCTAGATAAAGAATGAAGGAGTCGAGACTTCATGTTATTGTCTCGCACGTGTCCCCAAAAGATGTTGGACTGTAGTTCTTGATATAACTTGACTGCGTTTCCTTTGGGTGAATGAATGCAATTCCCATACACTCTCGTGTCTAAATGAAAACATGAAAAACAATGGGGGAAGGAGTAAAGGTACTCATGTAATATGCAGCATTAACTCAATTGTGAATGAAGCTGATTTAGCCGATGCACGAAATCACGTTTCTGCAACAGCCTGGCTTGGTGACTCACTCTCAGCCATTACATTTAGCTAGTCCGTTGACCAAAATGTGAGATAATATAGCCCATGGAAATATTTGCTCTCTCCTTCCATCTGTTAGTTTGTGTTTACGAGAGTCAAACTTGGGTCACGAGCATAGCTTACAGGTATAAAGTACGACTAATTTGCATAATGTGGATAGAGTATCCTTTAAAAGAAAGTTTCCAGCACAAAATATAGTTACATAAAAAGGGAAGCAAATAAAACAATATTATTATTGGTAGTAGTAGTAGTAGTAGTAGTAGTAGTAGCAGTAGCAGTAGCAGTAGTAGCAGTAGCAGTAGGGATGTATAAGCTGTGGCATTATCAAGATAAACAGTTGCCGCCAATTGGAGAATGTCAAACAGTAACAATTTCGGAATTAGCATAGAATACAAAATTGGTTAAATGCGTCAATAATGCACAAAAAAGCTACTTATATAAGAACATACTTCAGTAAACAAGCTACCGCCTTTACAGTTATTTATTATAAAATTAGTATGGAGTATCGGGTATCGAGTATCGTTACTCAAAAAATCAGTATCGAGTATCGAGAAATAGACGTACTGTCCCATCACTACACACCATAGCCCGTGTACCGCTCGAGGGTTCCTGAGACCCAAGTCGCCCACAGGAAGGGGCCTATGGCGGTCCAACCAAACTCCAGGGAGAAATCTTTACAAAGCGCACAGTTCACCGTTCTGCCGTAACACGCCGTCGCCTGGTCCTTCAACCCTCAAAAGATAAAAGGAAATGATGGACAGGAAATCCGTAGTAGAAAACGAACCACCCCAGCATTCGGTGTCATGGAAACGACTCATCCTGCAGTAATGGAGACACTCTTGAACCTGCCTCCATTGCATTTAGTTGTAATGAAGGAGGCAGCAATGTCAGACACCTATAGATTGCAACACGCTAAGCAACTGAGAATTCCAGAAACAGACTCAAAATTGCTAAGAATTAGGAAATACATAGGAGATGCATCTGTAGAAATACCGTCAGACTATATAATTCCAATTAAACACTTTATAAGATCTTCAGGGTCATTATTATTCCTGAACTTTGGACGAATAAAACTGTGGAAACTCCTGAGAAAGCCTTGATGTGATTTAAAGCGGCTCAAATGATCCGGAGTATACGGCACAAGGCCATGGTTTAAAAACATGTTTTCCTTGCATGAATATGCTACTGTTTTTGAAACAGAAATTTATGCTGTTATTCTATGCATACATGAAAACATAAGGAGATCTTATACTGGTAAACAGATCCTTATCTTCTCAAATAGCCAGACTGCACTTAAGGGGCACTTAAGGTTCCTATTTTCTATGCTTCTATAGCTATTACATTCAAACTTTGTACACACATGTTACCTTATATTATAAACTATCATCCAAAGTTTCAGCATTCTCTGATCAATAGTTTTAATGAAATTAATTTTTGTTATCATAATGTAGTTTTATAATAGCATTAGAATTAATCCTTGCGCATCAGAAAATATTTGAATTATTTTGACATTTTCTAATTCCTAGTGATTGTAAGACCAACTTCAGTTTATGCCTGGAGGAAACGGCTAATACGTTTAGTAAAATATTTTTTGTGTGTGTTCATGAGCATTTAATTCAATTTTTTAAAGATATTTTTAGATTTTTTTCAACCAAACTAAGTATCCAATCTTAACCCTGAGACTGAATTTATATACACATATATGGAGAACATTTTGAAAAAAAACCAAGTTCATAGCACAAAATCTAATGCAACAGATGCAAATATTGTACAAAAAATGTAAACTGGAGAAAAATCAACTTTTCTAAAAGCATGCACCGTTAATAAGATTCACATTGCCTCATTACATTAAAATTTCCCTGCTGCACACCTTTGTTCATTTGTTTTGCAACCTCTCTCTTTTTTTTGCAAGCCACTATGACCCACACTCAAACTCAAAAAAGCATCTACAGCTTTTCTGTTTATTCAAATGCAGGTCTCTTAGATTTCTTTTTCATCTACCCTTGGACTGGAATATGCTTGTCCTGGACTGAATGCACATTCACTGCATTTTAGAACTAGTTTAATTGCAAATCCATGTTTCTCCCTGCATTGCACTCTTAGTGAGAATTTTCCACACTCTCCACACTGTGTACTAAAATATATTGATTGCTTACATCGACACTAGGCCAAAAATTTGCACTATTTACACTGCCCTGCACATTATTTACACTGTCATGTACAGAGTTTTCTATACTAATACTCATACTTTGTACACTATCTTTAATGGTATGTACATTACTATTTACACAACTTTCTCTGAGTTTTTCAAATCTTTAAAACTTCTCTTCAGCGCCTGCATTGAAAATTCTGCTATACACTGCTATACACAATTTAGTGAGTTAAGGTTTGGGGAACATTTATATACATAGATCTAAAAAAACGTAATTTTTATGATTTTCGGACTTATTTTCAGTCCCGGTGTCCCTTAAGGCTCAAATTGTCATAAGGTAACGTCAGAACTGGTTTCAAACTGACTAAAATGCTCAAATCTTGGAGAACAGAATGAAGTTCAATTCTTCTGGGTACCGGGTCATAGTGGTATAGAGGGAAATGAAAAAGCTGATGAACTTGTAAGACAAGGAGCTGCTTCACAATTTATTGGGGCAAAGCCGGCTTTAGGAAGATTTGGATGTTTAGTGAGAGAGGCTATTAAGAATTATTCCAAAGTTGAAGGTTCATAAAACCTGGGTTAAAACTCCACGAAACAAACATGGTAAACTGTTTATTAGAAAATCATGTGAGAAAAGAACTGGAAGCTTACTTAAATGTAACAAACTGCAGCTGAGAACAATTATTGCATTTCTCACAGGACATGCTCCTGTCTAAAACCTTATTAACACAATGGGAGTGTTTCAGGATAACTTAGATTGCAGACTGTGCAAGAAAGAAACTGAAACAGCCAAGGACATTATGTGCTCCTGTTAGGCATTGGCTCACAGGAAATATATTGCTTCTGGGAAAATGTTTTTAGAACCGCAAGAATTTGAAATCTCATCTGTTATGGGAGTGTATTCCTTGGTAAAGGGTGCAGACATAATGAATTGGCTTTAAAACGATACAGGTAGCACAACAAGCCCAAGGCTGAAGTAGTCCGGAGCAATGACGGAAATATGTATCGAACAAGACATTCGCTTACCCGGGAGAGGCCACGAAAAGAAAAACTATGATCAGAAAAGGCCGGCCCGACGGGAATGGAACCTGTATCCTGCCGAATGCAAGCCTCACACGTTATCACGTAGCCATCTCGCTCTGTTTATGCTTGGTAGATAGATAAGGTATCTTTATTGGTTTCAAATTACTGAAGTTATTTCACAAGTATTTTGTGCATGGGTTATTGACCGTACATGCATATTTAAGATACAATAGGGTGACAAAATAAACAACAGAGAAAGAAAACACAACAAAAAGGAACAAGAAAAAGGGAAATAGAGATAAATTACCTTTGTCTAACTGAACAAATTTGACCTAGCTTCGCGCACTTTAGGCAAAAGCTTGCTCATGCTTTGCCAGTTCCTCTGGTCAGCCAGTAGATCCCAACATGCCAATCTCTTTCTTGAAGGACTTAAGAATTTTTCTTTCAGTTTAATCGTTCTCTGGTTCTCCCACTATGCACATTCCGCCAAAATATGTACCCAGTTCTCATCCAAATCACAGAATGGGCAGATTTTCCTGCCAGAATCATCAATGATTTTCTGTGCCCTCCAGCCCCCCAGTCTAAACCGTGCCATTCCTGATCTTTCCTTTCTTCCTAAATTAAGTATATATGCCTCTTTATCCTAGTTCAATTTTATTTCATTTGCTAGACTTAGAGAAGGTTTAGTTTTACAATCCGATTCTATTTCCTGTTGGTTGATGTCTCTTAGTCTTAACACCTTTCCATATGTTTTTGCCATTTGTTTCAGCTCTTAGCCATACTGACCCCATTCCTATTCTCCTCAAACCCCTTTCCAAATTAGCTGCCGAAAACGTAGGAGACAGGTTTTCTCGCTGGTATTTATAACATTTGGCTCGTAGTTTGGAGTTATCCCCCTGCATCAGCCTTAGCCAGCACTTCACTGCTCTTATAGAAAACTGTGAACGATGTAAAACAAGCAAATAACCTCAGCGTTTCAAACTACAAGCATATTTTCGGTGTTGTTTATTATATTTTTTCTTCTTTCAGATGCATATGTCACTCACATAGTGTGAATGTGAAGTTGTGGAAGAGGAAAGTGAAAGAAGCAGTGGCTACATTACACTGTTCGTGATAGCAAATCTCGAATAGCGTGTTTCGACGTTTGGCATTGGAGAATAAATTGGGGAGAAAGTGGAGAAATCCTGACAGGAAAATATACAAGAGAAATATGATTTTACTTATAAGCGGTATTCTGAATGTACGCCTTTTGAAAACTCCATAGAATCATTACTTTCTTTTCTGACGAAAACGAATAGCGTCAGTTACATTCTTTAGCCCTGAGTTTTAAATAAATGAGTATGTCTGGAGAAAACATATTAAGTTTTGAAAGTTCGATTCTGCACTGCTGCTTTGGAAGGCAGCTGTTCTGAATTTATTTCAGCTTTTGCTAAATATATATTACTACATAGCTAAATTTAGTTTCTTATAGGAGCATAGGAGTTCGAAAATCGAAATATTTTGCAATTTATTGAGCAATAACTGCATTGCTGTTGGTGCTGTCAGTAATGGTGGCGCTAAACTCACCAGTCACTGTACAATAGTATCACTGATAATAATATCAGTACCGAGCGGGATGGCTCAGGCATTCGGGAGGTCCCAGGATCGATCACCGGTGACCATCCACTTTGACCATGGGTTTCTCGTGGTTTCCCGGGGTCGCCAGGCAAATGCTGGATTCGTTCATTTTCTACCACGACTCTCCTCCCTCTCATTTCCTGTACCCACCATCTTCTTTGTCATCTGTTTCAGTGTTGTAGGACCAGGCGACGACGTTCGGCGGGTTTAGGCTGGGCGGTGGCTTGCGCTCTGTAAAGGTTTCTTCCCTGACGTCGCTGCCGTACCTCTAGTTAGGTCTCTCCTCAGCGGGGCTCCACTTCGGGGGACCCTAAAGGTTGGTTGCTTGTGGTCAGGGACCGTGCGGAGTCGGATGCGTTCTATCTGGAAACGTTAGGGACCCCACCCATGCTTGCGCCCGTCGGCATCCGGATTTGGTCGCCCTTCGGGTCTCTCCCCTCATGCTTTCCTCCGAGGGGTCGGTGCTCTGCCCCGTTTCCAGGGGGCTCTCCGTGATACGTACCTTTACCAATATCAGTAACAGTGATACTATCAGAAGTAGTACTAGCAGTAGTAATTAATATAAGAAGTAGAACTGATATTATTATTATTATTATTATTATTATTATTATTATTAGTGCCAGTGATAATTTGGTAATAATATTAGTACTACTATGATTAGTGAACGTGAAATACTGTCTGTTCAGCGGCGTTTTAGCTAGTAGGTGGGAGACCTTCCAAGCACATAGGAGTTTAGTTGCTTGCTGAAAGGAGGTAGTGTTTACTTGCTCTGAGGCAAGTGAGGGGTTATAGACGTGAGAGACTGTTAGCTGTATTCCACTGAACGCACCACGCACGACACAAGTTCAGCACACTGTGTACCCCACCAGCTAAAGCGGTACTGGAGAGATAAGCCATCGCAACCCGCTAGCTAAAACGTTGTTCAACAGACAGTAGTGTCAGTAGCAATGGTGACAGTACTGGAAATAGTAATAGTAGCTGTAGCAGTAGTAGTAGTAGTAGCAGCAGGAGCAGAGCAGCAGCAGTAGTAATGGTCCATCATCATTATTATAAATGTTAATATTATTATTTTATTTGGGCGGTGGTGGGTATAAATTAGCAGAAATAGCTACATTACACATTTCGTTATAGATACAAAGGAAACAGCGACAGTCAAATGTTTAAGAACAGGGCGCTATATGCTGGCCTTAAAATGCCATACTGTTTCCACGTAATCGCGAGAAACAACTGAATGTTGAAAGGACTTCAAGAGAATGGCGAAGTAAAGAATTCGAATTTTTAATACCGGATATCTCAGAAACAGCTTATTCGACAAAAAACATGTTTGAAATAAATTCTGTGTTTTAAAGAAGTTGTAATTTTGCGCGGTACATTTTCGTCTGTCGCTTAAGTTTACCAGTTATGCAAGATATTATTAAATTCCTTCCAAATGAAGAGGACTTTATAGGCTATTCCCCGAAAATTCAAGATATACATTTTATTTGCAATGTAGGTATCTTTAATATATGATATTTTAATCAAAATCGTTACAGCCATTTTTAGAAAATAACAAATTTCGAAAAATGTTCTATGTAAAGGGTAGTTTAGGATGGGGGTATTTTGTTCGAAATTTTCGTATGGAATTTGGAAGATACTGAACCTAAATACCATGTTTGGTATTTATCCAACTTTTCGTTTTTGAGTTATGGTGTTCACAGACAGACACAAGGACATGCTTCCAAAAATGCTTCATTTGGTTTCAGCGGGTCTCAAAACATGTATTTCCAGTGAAATCTCGATATCGAATTTTTGGGTGGAATGCAATACTTCCCCTACTTACTATACGTAGAGAGAAAATAGAAAGCCTCTTATAAAGGGTGGGTAGTTGCATTACAGCCTTTCCAACTGTGTAATATATGCATTTTCACTTTCTTTACTACGTATAGTATGGAAAATATTGCATTCCACCCAAAAATTCGATACCAAGATTTCACTGGAAATACATGTTTTGAGACTACTTGAATCTTATAAAAGCGTTTTTAGAAAAAGATCCCTGTGTGTTTCTGTTTGTCTGTGTGTCTGAACAGCATAATTCGAAAACGCAAAGTCGGATAAATAGCAAACTTAGTATTTAGGTTCAGTACCTTTCAAAGATGCGACACAAAGATTTTCAAGAAAATTCCCTCACCCCAGACTATCCTTTAAATGGAGCATTTTTCGAAAATGTTGATTTTCTCAAAAATGCTCTAACGATTTTGATTAAAACATCATATGTTTAAGATATTTTCATGGCAAAATGAAATGTATATCATAATTTTCTGGGAATGTCCCCAAAAGTTCCTCTTCATTCTGGATGACTTTTGCATAACTGGTAGACCATAAGAGATACATAAAATGTTACTATACAAAAAATGTAGATATCGTTAAAACACACAATTTATGGTACTTTTTTCGAGTGAACCTTTTCCGAAACATTCCTTATTATTTGTTTGAATTTTCCAATACTTGTTCTTTTTCTCAAATGGAAATTCGTTATTTTTGTTTGTTTGTCTGTTTTTACTTTCTCTACTACGTTTAGTAAGTAGGGGAAATATTGTATGCCACCCAAAAATTCGATACCGAGATTTCACCGGAAATACATGTTTTGAGACACCCTGAGTCCAAAAAAAAGCATTTTTGGAAACATGTCCGTGTGTGTGTCTGTGAACAGCATAACTCAGAAACGAACAGTCGGATAAACACCAAACTTGGTATTTAGGTTCAGTATCTTCCAGAAATGCGACACAAAGGTTTTCAAGAAAATCCCCTCACCCTAGATTACCCTTTACATGGAACATTTTTCGAAAATTGTAATTTTCTCAAAAATGGCTCTAACAATTTTGATTAAAATATCATATATTTAAGATACTTTCATGACAAATAAAATGTATATTTCGAATTTTCTGGGAATACCTCCAAAATTATTCTTCATTGTGAACGACTTTTAGTAAACTGGTAAACCATAAGAGATAGACAAAAGTTTACTACACAAAAATGTAGATTGCGTTAAAATACACCATTTATGCCATATATATTTTTTGTTGGGTGAACCATTTTCGAGATATTGCTTGTTAGTCCCTTAAATAATCCAATACTTATACTTTTTCTCAAATTCGTTATGCATTTTTTTGTCCTGGTAATGCAAAGAGAATGGAATACTCCACATAGCAACCAGCTCTTAAAATATTTGACTATCGCTTAAAGCCTACCAATTCTCCTTGCATCTACAAGAAAATTAGCAATAGGATTAACAGTTCGATATCTCGATTAACATGAAGCATATGGAGAATAAACGTCTGTAAAACTAGTTTGTACAAGAGTAGAGAAAGTCATGTGAGTGTAACACATCAGATTTTTTTGTTTATGTCCTGGACATGCAAAGAGGATGGAATGCTGCACTTAGCAACCGGCTCTTAAAAGATTTGTCTAACGCCTAAAGCCTACCATATTCCCTTTGCATCCACAAGAAAATTAGCAATACTATAGTTTCTGCTAATGTTTATCTCGATTAACATGAGGTGGATGAAGAATAAGGGTTCGTAAAACTAGTTTGTACAAGAGTAGAGAAAGTCATGTGAGTGTAACTCATAAGATTTTTCTTCTATAAATCACATCTATTCCGCATTTTAATTAGAAGTTTCCCAAAATATTACTATTTCTAATAATAATGATAATAATAAATTCCAACTGTTTGACCATATAAATTGTTTTGTTCTCAGCATAATAAAGTTTGAGGGAATCTTTGGTTTGTACAAATGGTAACACTGGATTGAGTCAAACAGAACCGAAGTACCAGTCATCCGGTTTTGAGTGTTCGCCGAAGCAGTTGCTGTAATGCAAGCGTGGTGTTTTCGGGCGTGTGTAGTAACCAAATCATTTGTATGTGGAAGGTGTAACGAAGAAAATATGTACTGAGTGAAACATCTATAGTTATACTTGTAAATGGAAGTGTTACGTGTAAACAGGCTGAGTCTAAGGTGCGTGCATCATCATGAAGGTCAGTACTCAAGTCAAGTGAGGATACAAACGAAATCACAGGTAATCCCTAGCCCTTAATACAAAGTAAATGCGCCATAGTTTTGTTAATTTTGAGTGTTTATTTCCATAATCTCCAGGCTACATCAATGGTTAGATTACTTAGTTTTTGAAAAAAATAAATCGAAAAAAAGAAATAAGAGCGGTTGAACAGAAATTTTCCTGCCCTTCAGAAATGAATTTGGGTTAATGGAGGTCACATGTTGGTTTAACTTCTTGAAATAGCCCACAAGTGTTTCAGCAGATAAGTGTGTTTGTGTTCTACCGTAATATTATTCAATATTTGTGTGCAATGCATATTCAGTAGCCGATGTAAAACACCGGAGCCTGCTTTTTATTACCACTGCAGTAAAATTAAACATGTATGCACGGTTAATGGTAAGGTATGAAAACGAAGTATGACATTTGCTTATCAGGTTATCACAAGACTGCCTGTGTACTGCCTGTTTACCAGTGCGTAGTGGTTATATGTTTATAAAGCCACAACATTAAAATGTATAACTGTAAATATTTATGGCAGCCAAATAAATGGACAAAAAATTATTATTTTTAGCTTTGGAAAGAACAGGTAGTAATGCTGTTTGTGTTTTGACAATTTTCAATATTTTGAATGTTGTGTTTATAATGTTTGTAAAATTTCATTTGAAGCATTTAAAAAATGAACTTGTATGTATTTAGTAGAGCAACTTTGTCATTTAATACCTGAAAAGGCTTTCAAATACCTTCCAAGTAAACCAATGGACAAATAATTAAATTCATGATTCGTGAAAAAAATGATGTTTATCCCGAATCCGCGTGTTATTGTGCGAGTTTTTACCAACTCACGATTTTATTTTTCTGTCGCTTTAAATGATATTTCGATGGTAATTTAAGTGATACATTTAAGTTAATATGGAAAATACCATACAAGAAAAGATTTATTAATTTCTGAAAATTTTCAAATTTTGGTTACTATAACTTTAAATGCGTTTATTAAGAGTTTTTGTTCCTAGTGTATTACCAGTCAATCGAAAACGTTGATTATGCACGCATGGAAGAGCAAGCGAGCAGCAAAAATCTGATGCGTGCACTCGCATGATTTTCTCTACTCTTATACAAACTATTTTTACAGACACTTGTTCTCCATCTACACATTAATCGAGATAAACAGTTGCAGAAACTATCTTATTGATACTTCTCTTGTAGATGCAAGGTGAATATGGAATTCCCATTTGAGAAAAAGTATAAGTAATGCAAAATTCAAACAAATAACAAGGAATATCCCGGAAATGGGTCACTCGACTAAAAAAAAGTATGTGACATAAATTGTGCGTTTTTACGAGATCTACAACTTTTTGTGTAGCAAACGTTTGTCTACCTCTTACGGTTTGCCAGTTATGAGAAAGTCATTCAGAATGAAGATGACTTTTAGGGACATTTCAGAAAATCAAGCTATACGTTTCATTTTCTATGGAAATATCTTAAACATATAATACTTTAATCAAAATTGTTGGAGTCATTTTTGAGAAAATAAAAATTTTCGAGAAATTTTTCATATAAAGGGTAGTCGGGGTGGGGATCTTCTTTAAAATATTCGTGTAGCTTGCTTGGAAGACACTAAACTCAAATACCAAGTTTGGTATTTATCCGACTTTTGTTTTTGAGTTACGCTATTCACAGTTAGACACACACGGACATATTTCCAAAAATGCTTCATTTCGGTTCAGGGCACCTCAAAACATGTATTTCCGGTGAAATCTCGCTATAGAATTGTTGAATGGAATACAAAGATCCACTACTTACTATACATAGTAGAGAAAGCAATAAAAATAATAAGAGTTTCGGTATAAAATAAATACATTGTGACATTAGTTCGAATTTCGCATATGTATCAAATTTTTAAAATCGGATTTTCTTATACACTTGACCAGGCAGAGGGATGTTAGTAAATAAACCATTAAGTTATAAACGCACCGAACGTTTGTGGCGAGGGAAGGTGAAGGCGACTGTGACCTTGCAGTGTTCTCTGTAAACAAATACAAGTAGGGGAAGTATTGTATTCCACCCAAAAATTCGATAGCGAGCTTTCACCGGAAATATATGTTTTGAGACCCCCTGAATCCAAAAAAAAGCATTTTTGGAAACATATCCGTGTGTGTGTCTGAACAGCATAACTAAGAAACGAAAAGTCGGATAAACACAAAACTTGGTATTTAGGTTCAGTAGCTTCCAGAGATGCGACACGAAGGTTTTCATGAAAATCCCCCACCGCAGTCTACTCTTTACATGCAACATTTTTCGAAAATTTTAATTTTCTCAAAAATGGCTCTAACGATTTTGATTAAAATATCATATATTTAAGATACTTTTATGACAAATAAAATGTATATCTTGAATTTTCTGGGAATGTCTCCAAAAGTATTCTTCATTGTGAACGACTTTTGCATAACTGGTAAACCATAAGGGATAGACAAAATTTTGCTACACAAAAAATGTAGATCGCGTTAAAATATACAATTTATGTCATATACTTCTTTTATTGAGTGAACCATTTTTGAGATATTGCTTGTTATTCCCTTAAATTTTCCAATACTTATACTTTTCTCAAATGAGAATTTGTTATTCATTTTTTTATGTCCTGGACATGAAAAGAGAATGGAAAACGCCACATAGCAACCATCTCTTAAAAGATTTGACTAACGCTTAAAGCCTAGCATCTTTCCTTTGCACCTACAAGAAAATTAGCAATAAGATTAACACCTGATTAACATGAAGCATATGGAGAATAAGCGTTTGTAAAAATAGTTTGTACAAGAGTAGGGAAAGTAATGTGAGTGTAACACATCAGATTTTTTGTGTAGTTGTCTATATCTTATGGTTTGCCAGTTATGAAAAATTCCTTCCCAATAAAGAGGGCTTCATAAGCTACTCTCAGAAAATTCAGAATATATGTACGTTTTATTTGTCATGGAAATATGTTAAACATATGGTACATTATTAAAAATCGTTACAGCCATTTTTGAAAAAAATAACGAAAATTTCTCCATGTAAAACGTAGCTTGGGTTAGAGGACTGAAAATGCTTGTGTTGCATCCTTAGAGACGCTGAACGTAAATGAAAAGTTTGGCACATTTACTAAAAATGCATTTTTTTCAGGGAGCCCAAAACGTGTATTTCTGGTAAAACTTCGGTATCGAATTTTTGGGTGGAATGCAATACTTTCTCTACCTACTTATGGCAGTAGTAAAGAAAGTAAAAATATTTCCTAAGCTACTTAAAGTAATTTTGTAAACATCACAGATGAAAAACTTAAGAAAAACGGTGTAATTTTCAAAGCAAAATAAAATTTAAAGTTTTGTAAAACGCCAGAATGTAAGTGTTTGTGCATCCTAAAACGAGAATTTCATCTCTGTTAATTTGTCTGCTAGGACTTCTTCAAAACGGAGACAAATACCTTCTAAAATCAGCGTATCTTTTGTGCAGCGCACCCCAATTTTATTTGATTATTTCAAAATAATCAAGCTCCTTTATATATCCATAAGAACGTAATATATTGGCGATTTTGTAACGTATCTCTCTGTAAAGCTTTTAAATGTGTGCTTCTTTTGTGCTGTTATGAAATCTGTTTGCTGTCATACACAAAGACTCGTGTAACTTTGTGAGTGAAGTCTATTGCCCTTGATTATTTTGTTTTCCCTTTACTCTATCTGACATGCTTCAGAATTTGGGAGCAGGATTTCCACATTATCAGGCTTTTCATTCACTTTGTTGTGCTGAGATAAGGTGTTTAAATGTTAACACCTGCAAATCAAAGGGTTTTATAAAAGCCAGTACAGCATCATTAAGTGGTATACTTGTAGCTATAGAGTGAGATAAATACTAATACGACTTAAATGCAAAATTACTTTTTAGATTGAAACTCAACGATCAAGCGAGGCAATTCATATTCGGGAGGTCGTGGGTGCATAAGCTATGTAATCGCCACTCTGAGGAGGTTATTTTCATGCCATCAGTCAGATATATACCGGATAGAAAATTAGAGTCGTCCCCCGTGGTGTAGTGGTTGCCATGCTAGCTTCTAATTTCCAAGGTTGCGGGTTCAAACCCGCGTAGGGCGATGGGTTTTTTTTCGGGCGTAAAAATCCTTAACATGGCTTCCTTCGGAAGGGAAGTAAAGCCGGTGGTCCCTTGTCGTAGATTTAGGCACATAAAAGAACCTCAAGCCGATAAAGTAGCCTCTGAGAAAAATTACCGGTCTTTCACGCCCAATATAGAATGGGACGCTAAGTACCACAGCAGTTAAAAAGCGTCCATAAATAAAAACTCGATTTAATTTAGATTCACGATTCAGAGTTAGAAACAGAGACTACACATTTTGTTACACATACAAGGCAATAGCGATAGTCAAGTGTTTTAGAACCGGACACGATACGCTTGCCTTGAAATTCCGTATTCTTTCCATGACATTGCGAAAAAACCACGAATATTGTCTGGACTTTTAAAGAATGGCTAAGGACTGAACGATTCGAAGCATTAATAACGGATATCTCGGAAACGACTAATGCTACGAAAAACTTATTTTAAACAAATGGTGTGTTTTCATTACATTTACATTTTTTGTGAAGTACGTTTACGTCTATTGCTTAACGTTTAACATTTATGCAAGATTATACAAAATTCCTTCCGAAATGAAGAGGTTTTAACAGGCGACTCCAAGAAAATTCATGATACACATTTTGTTTGTCATGTAAATATGTTTAATATGTGGTATGTTAATCAAAATCGTTAGTGACATTATTACAAAATAAATATTTTCGAGAAAAGTATTAAGTAAAGGAATGTTTAGGGTGGGCAGATTTTCTTGAAAATCTTCGTGAAGATGCTAAACTTAATATCAAGTTTGATATCTATCCCAAATTTCGTTTTTTGAGTTAGGCTGTTCACACACACACGACGTTTTTCTAAAAATGCTTTCCTTTTATTCAGGGATCTCAAAACGTTTATTTCTGGTGAAATATCGGTATCGAATTTTTGGGTATGTGTATTGAATACGTGGTAGAGGAAATGGTAATAATACGATGTGTTACCTTCACTTGAATTTCTCTAGTCACTCTCGTTATTTTTGTATTATGTTGTACACACACATTATGCATTTATTTGTAGGTATATACAAAGGGAATACGGGAAGCTGAGCTGACCATGCTGGCGTTTTAATTCCTCTTTCTATGTCATCATGAGAAATAACTCGATTGTAACATGATAAAAAATTGAGAAATTCAAACCAATGACAACTAATATCTCGGAAATAGCTATTGTCACAAACAATTATTTGTAATAAATTGTGTTTTAAAAAGATGTATATTTTTTGTGTAACTTGTGTCTATCTTGTGTTGACTAGTTATTTATTCGAAATTGATTTGCATGAAGAGGATTTCACAGACTCTTTGCAGAAAATTTCAGATATATATTTTATTCGTTGTATACATTCAAGGTGTCCAGCTAATATGCTTTAATATATATATATATATATATATAAACCCAAAAATAAAAATCAGAAATTACCAAACAACGTTGCAGGTTTTGCTGACCCAAGGTAACGGGGGAGTCACTTTCGCTTTCACAGTGACGCGTGTCTCATGAGCGTAAACAAACAGGGGTTTAGTTTCTGCTACCTCCTAATAACTACATCTGAATCATTTAATGAGCATTTAGTAACCTAAACTCAGAATCTACGGATATTTTTATCAGCTCGTTCACATTAAAGTTGTAGAAGTTTTGCAATGGATACTGCTGTAATGTAATTAACCAACCATCTGGTACGTAAACCAAAACCACAACATCTTTAGACCTTTATAGGACTCTGAAGGTACTCCTTCCATTTTTCACTATTCAAGTGTAGGGCAACATCGTGTCAGTTGTGCTTGTTATTTAGTCAAAACATAGCATTTCCCTTTCGACATGTTTGTTTAGATTAACGGACGTGTGGAAAGCTAAGCCACTAGTCACCTTTTGGATAAAGGAAAACAGTGAGGAGGTCTATGTTTTGTTTTCGCCCAGAAGCCGGTTCAGATTGCGTGACCTACCTCAACCTGTTTGCAAAGTTGCTGAGTTCTAGAGCCACATTATGTCTGCAAAAAATGTGTTCGAAATATTCTTTAAGTAATTAATTATTTAAAAACCCTGTGTGATATTCACATAGTTACTACCAAAACTACACCAGAAATAGGTTATCATACTCATTTTATAAGTAAACTAACCATCACTTTATATTGTCGTTGAATTAAACATCTAATTTGGAGCCAAACTGCTTGTTTTTTCTAAAACGACTTATCAAAGAACCAAATGCCAGTATACTATTTTTAATACTTCTATGAAGCACATATTGCAAGGAATGTAATAAGCTCCCCTCCAGCCGGTATACTCGATTATTTAGTAAACTGTTTATAACTTATACTTCTAAACTCCCATCACTGTAGTAATATGAATAATTATCTATTATACCTACTCGGAATTGTAATGGTATTCTTTCTCTTACACCATTGGCATGGACTTTGGATGTGAAATGCACAAACGCATTCTGTTTAACCAAATTCTGTTTCTATGAAAGTCACAATCGGTGGAAATTCATCGACGTTGCGCCTGAAACTCCACGGTATATGTGATAAAAATAGAACGTAAAGAATATCCTGTAAACCAAATACACGGTCGAAAGAGCAAAGGACTGAATGACATAAAATAGCAATTTCCATGTTGTTACTTCTGCACATGGTAGTAATTTTTGTGATTCGATTTTCATTGGCCAAATTGCCGCAGTGCAACAGCTTGCATTACAACATCACGAGCTTTGTTTGCAGAACAAAACATCAAACATTCTGTTATCCTTTTCTACAGATTTCATCAGTTGAAATGTGAAGTTAAGGGTACTGGGTACTGATATTAATTTCTTCCAATTACAAATAATTTAACCGAACAGATTATTACAGATGCATTAAACAAATTATAGAAGAAATTAATTTTCTTTAGGTGAAAGAAAAGTGCAAATGCATTTGGCATTCTAAAGTGCTTTTCTTTATGTAATATTGGCAGAATCCGCATATCAGTTGTGTTTCACATCTACACGTTATTCTAATCTCTTATTGGTTTGAACAAAGCGAGTGGTGAAAGTGGTGAGCAACGGAAACATTTTACCTGAGTGGCTAGAAGAAACTCGCCAGACTCTCACCAGATCTGTTCCGTTCCTTATTGGTTTGATATCAACAGTGGCATTCAAATCCTAACCAATGAACACATGTGGATTTCCAGCTCAGGAGCGAAGAAAGCCGGAAATGAAGTAAGACAAACATTTGTGGAATGGTTGGATGAAATTTCCTTATAAAGAATGTCCTATTTATTATATATGTCATTTGAATGGAACAAAGGATATGGGCAAAAAATCAATATTACTGCCCTTCATGAGCACGGTTATAGCGCGGCGAGATCTGCGGAGTTATGGAGTGTCTCAAAGAACAGTGTCAAACTTGTGGAAGAAATATTAAGAATGGGGTTACTGGACACACAAAGCAGGTGTTCTATTTAATTATAAATGTATAATGTACTTCGCATGACACCTGAAGCATCAGAAAAATATCACAAGGGATACAAAGCAAAATTAAAGGAATTTTGAAAAAAACGGTATAATAAATAACGTTTTCAGGAGAGAGAAACTGCATTTTACTCTGAATAGCTCGTTAATAGATTAGGGAATTACGGGGTAGTTATTCTTATTCTTCTTTAGTTATTCTTCTTATTCCTTTCTGATAATTGTTTGCAGATCAACAAGATCAATAGGCACGTTGGTTTTGAATTATAACATATAATAAGCAGGCTTGGCAAGGAAGTGAGTTATACGTAGAACAAAAAAAAAGGCGTGAATTACAAAAAGTTGCAAAACATAGCATTTTCACATTCTTTGAAAAAGGTTTGCAACCTTCTTTACTTAGGTATATTCTTTTTTTTTAACCGGAATAAAAAAATTCAATGCCATAGTTGTGGTTCGAACCACCGACCTTCAGGTTCATGCACAGCTGCTCCACCGTCTGAGATATGATGGTATGACAGCACCACATGAATTTCTCCCTGTGACTCCAATTTTTCAGATAGAAAAAGAGGCGTTCTGAACTTCCCTTTAGATAACATACCCGAAGTTGGCTTACATGATTTTCCAGTCTGATTTTACGTTTCCAGCTTGCGGGAACAATTAAAAAAATCTGATGTGTTACATTCACAAGACTTTCTCTACTCTTGTAGAAACTAATTTTACAAACGCTTATTCTCCATATGCTACATGTTAATCGAGATAAACATTTGCAGACTCTATATCTTATTGCTAATTTTCTTGTAGATGTAAGGGGAATATATATTTACAAGGGCATTTTGGAAATACAGTAGCCTTTAAGCACATACATATCTCTTAATAGCTGGTTGCTAGGTGCAGCACCATTACCTTTCCCACAGATTAATACTCTTTGCATATCCAAGACAAAAAAATGAATAACGAATTCCCACTTGAGAAAATAAGTATTTAAAAATTTAAGGGAATAACAAGCAATATCTCGAAAATGGTTCACTCAACAACAAAAATGTATATGACATAAATTGTGTATTTTAACGCGATCTACATTTTTTGTGTAGTAAAATATTGTCTATCTTTTATGGTTTACTAGTTATGGAAAAGTCGTTCACAGTGAAGAATACTTTTGGAGACATTCCTAGAAAATTCAAGATATACATTTTATTTGTCATAAAAATATCTTAAACATATGATATTTTAATCAAAATCGTTAGAGCCATTTTTGAGAAAAATTTTCGAAAAATATTCCATGTAAAGGGTAATCTGGGGTGAGGTTTTCTCGAAGACCTTCGTGTCGCATCTCTGGAAGATACTGAACCTAAATACCAAGTTTGGTGTTTATCCGACTGTTCGTTTCTGAGTTATGCTGTTCACAGACAGACACACACACAGACATGTTTCCAAAAATGCTTTTTTTGGATTCAGGGGATCTCCAGACATGTATTTCCGGTGAAATCTCGGTATCGAATTTTTGGATGGAATACAATACTTCTCCTACTTACTATACGTAGTAGAGAAAGTAAAACTAAATTGAATATGTTTTCTCAACGAATCTAAAACTGCTTTGCATCTTAGCTTCTAGTGCACATCCGCCATTGCAAAAAAAAGCTATGCGATGGCCCCCAATCAACTTGCATTGCTAAAACTAAGTAAAGGGTTGGTGGAATCATGAATGGGGAGCAGCTGGGTTGCTAATCTATTACCAACTTAAAACACACCTCAGTGTATTGGCATGCTTTTTACACCCGAGGTAACCTTTTCCAAGAATATAATTTTAAAAATATGAAAATCGAGTCTCATGTAAAATACCCCAGGAATGAGTAAATGAAAAGTTCAAACTTTCATATTTTGCATATTTTTCCTCGAATATACTTTTTTTTTGTAATAAGGGATTCCACTTTAAATGAAACTAAATCCTTGTTTCTTTAAAAAAATAAATCATTTCCACTTCACCTAATCAGTAATTACTGATACTTAACCAAGTCTCTGCAATCAATATATAATATAAAATGTGTGCATGCAAGTACGAGACATGTTTTTAAAGTAAGAGCCGACATTATTTAAAAAAAACCCAACATTATTTTCCAAATACTCCATTATCATTCATTAGCTTACACCTTACACTACATCTCCACATACTTACCGTTATTATTCAGCGATTTGTCGTAACGGGAAACCAGTTTTTCTTGCCTTCGTCAAAGAATGATGCCGCCTGTGATGGAATTCAAGTTTGCACTTCTTGTTTCACATCATCATTGTCGTGGAAATTTTTTCCACCAAGGAATTTATTCAGATAAAGATCTCTCGGTTCCAAATCCGGACTGTAGGAAGGTTGATCGAATCGTTTGCAACCAAATGATGCGATCAGATCTCAAATTTGTTTGGCTATGTGTGAACGAGCATTGTCACTCATTATTATTTTCCCATAAACGTTACGCAATTGGCGATGAATGTTTGTAGGCATAACATTTCTCACATTAAACAACAAACGAATTACTGATCTGGCTTCAAAGTCAGCGGGTCATTCCATTGTTTTAACACTTAGAAACACTTTAACAACAAGAAAACACAAAGTGACGATCGCTCCTAGCTGCTTCTGGCTTCCTAATGAATGGACGATGTGTTCGTGCATGCTCAGAATCGCGACCTGAGCGGAAAAATATAAAAATGATACCTATTTCAAAAACTTTGAGACAGTATTTTTAACACTTAAATGCTTTCAGTCAAATTATATAATAAAAGAATTCAATAATAGCCCGCCTTAGAGCAAGATGTGTATGTAACAATATATAAGTGTATGTTACAGTAATTGTATATTATATTATTGCATACATGTTCAATAATGTTATGTGAATGTATTACGTAATTTAATAATGCAGGAGCTGTGAGAATAATAGGTTAAAAGTTAGTAACAATAAGGTAACCTTGAGGCAATAATGAGTAAACAAGTGTAATAATGCTACTAGTCATTCTTGGAGCAACAATAATGCAATTTTTGTGACAGTTCATAAAATAGACAATCAACAACCAGAAAAAAGCTTAAGTTAAATAAAAGTATTCTATTGGTTTAGGAATAGCTAATCAGAGACTTAAAATACAGAAATTTACAAATTTTAGGCGGTTGAAATCAAGTCAGTTGCTTGTAGACAGTGCTCATAACTGGACGCTTTGGTTGTCCTCGAGATGCGTCCTCGAGATGCGTCCTCGAGAAATTTTAAACGTATTCGTGTGAGACGAAAACAGTTTACGTGTTAAAGAGTGCAAGTAATTAACAAAAGAATCTCACAGCTTTCTATATCAGTGAAGTGTTATTTAAATCGTTTCAAGAATTAATAAAAAGTAATGAAATAAAAATTATAGTCTGTGTAAGCTTACATTCTTCAGCCGCATCACGCCCTGTTAAGAAATTCATGTCTCTAAAAAAATATAAATACTGACGTAGCCGAGGCAAACATAAATATATAATATTTAAAGAAACGGTCAAAAATTACAAAGTTAATATTTTTTAAACATTTGGGGCAAAGGCCACCGGAAAGTACATTTGGAACGAGGGTTACTGGGTACCATACGTGCGTTTGCAACTTCAGGTTCGGCTCCCCAACAGTTGAATAACAATACAACTCCTACTTCAAACTGACTTAGCATACGTGCGGTTACTCCTACTTCAGATTGGCTCCCAAAAAGTAGGGCAAATGACAACGTAAAAATAACAAAATTTGAAGCAACAAACTTCTTCAACATGCCTCATATATAAAATGTGCGTGAGTTCGTTCCATTATCATCATGGAACAACATTCTTACTCATATGGATAAGAGATTATGCATAATACTTTTTACTTGATTTTAGTTCATTTGCTTTGCATATTATGGTCCATAGCGTATGTCTGTGAACAGCATTACTCAAAAGCGATAAGTACCAAATTTGGTATTCAAGTTCAATATCTTCCAAAGATAGGATACGATTTGCAAGAAGATTGTCCACTCCAAACTATAAATCTATATGGGAAATTTTTCGACATTTTTTATTTTCTGAAATATTACTATTTTGATGTCAAATATTTCAGATATTTACATTACAAATAAAATATACACCTTGGATTTTGTGGAAATAGGCTGTTAGGTCCTCTTCATTTGAAAGATATTTTGTATAACGGGTAAGCCTAAGAGATAGGCAAAAACATACTCTACATAAAATGTACATCACTTTAAAATACACAGTTTATTTAAAATAACTTTAATGTGGCATAAATCATTTCCGAGATATTTGCTATTATTGGTTTGAAATTTTTCATACACTTTACTTTCTCTACTAAGTTTAGCCAGTACAGAAAGTATTGCATTCCTCCCAAAAATTGCATGTCGAGATTTAACTGGAAATATATGTTTTGATGTACCCTTAACCCCCCAAAAAAGCATTTTTAGAAAACCTCCCTGTATATATGTGTGTGTGTTTGTTTGCTACTTGATTTAGATTCAGTACCTTCCAAAGATGTTACGTTACCCTTTACATGGAATATTTTTCGAAATTTTTTATTTTCTAAAAGCTGGCTCTAACAATTTTAACTAAAATATCGTGTTATAAACATTTTCTCATAGCAAATAGAATATATATCTTGAATTTTCTGGGAATTGCCTATATAGTCCACTTCATTCTGAATGAATTTTGTATAATTTTGTATAACTGATAAACGTTAAGTAATAGGAAAAAACGTGCTGAACGAAAGATGTACATCTGTTAAAAAAACACAATTTGTTCCAAATAACTTTTCTTATGGCATTCGTCATTTCCGAGATATCCGACATTAATAGTTCGAATTGTGCAACATTTAACCATTCTTTTAAATTCCTTGGTGTTTCATTTGTTTGTCGCGAGAGTATGGAAGTTGAAGGCCGGCAGATAGCTTCCGATGCTTAAACATTTGAGTATCGCTATTCCCTTTACATTTATAACGAAATGTGCAATACAGCTATTTTTGCAATCGCTTTTTGAAGTAGATAGAAAAATAAACTTTCGTAAGAATAGCCTTTATACCCATTAATAAATGATGCAGGGTGCAGAAAGTCATGTGAATGTAACATATCACATATTCTAAAGTCCTGTCGCTATTCAGTTGTTACTCGCGATGTTATAGAAAGATGTTTCCGCATTTGACTATAGCATCAGCTTCCTGCATCCCTTTTGTACCTACAAAGAAATTTTCAGTGAAGCTAATTCTGCAAACATTTATCTCAATAAATTCAAGCAGATAGAAAAATAAGAATTTCTAAGAATAGTGTAGAAGCTGTATAAAAATATTGATACATTCACATGATTTTCTCTGCCATCAATGTATATTAGTGGGTATACAGACTATTTTTACTAAAGTTTATTTTTCTTTCTACTATATTTTAATCCAAATAAACATTTTCAGAAATAGCTACATTACACATTTAATTATAGATACAAAAGTGCAATTATAGTCAAATGTTTAAAAACTGGGAGCTATTTGCTGGCCTTAAAAGTCCATACTGTTTTTATGCAATCGCGAGAAATAATTGAATGTTGACAGAACTTCAAAAGAATGACCAAGTAATGAACGATTCGAATCATTAATAGTGGATCTCTCAGAAATGGCGTAAGCCAAAAAAAAATTATTTTAAATAAATTGTGTGTTTTAAGAAGATCTACATTCTTTGTGTAGTACGTTTTCGTCTATCCCTTAACGTTTACCAGTTATGCAAAATTATACAAAATCCCTTCTATATGAAGGGTTCATAGGCATTTTCAGAAAATTCAAGATATGCATTTTATTTGACATGTAAACATATTTCATATATGGTACTTTAATAAAAATCATTAGAGCCAATTTCTAGAAAATCAATTTCGAAAAAGTTCCATGTAAAGGGTAGGTTTGGGGTGGAGGATTTTCTTGAAAAGCTTCCTGTTTCATCTTTGGAAGTTTGGTATTTATCCGACTTTTCATTTTCCTGTTCACAGACACACACAGTAACATTTTTCTAAAAATGCTTTTTGGATTCAGGGGACGTCAAAATATATATTTCCGGTGAAATTTTGGTATCAAATTTTTAGGTGAAATGCAATACCCTGTCTACCTATTATGCACATGGTAGAGAAGGTAAACGATAATGGATGTAAATGATATTGTTTCACATATGGAAAAGCCGATTTGAAGCAGGAGTTGTATTGTATTTCAACTGTTGGGGAACCGAACTTGAAATTCGTTGCAACCACACATATAGTAAAAGTTTCCGGTAGCCTTCGCCCCAAATGTACTTTCAGGTGGCCTTTGCCCCAAGATTAAAAAAAATATTAATTTTGTAATTTAACTGCTTCTTTAAATATTATATTTATGTTTGCCTCGGCTGCGTCAGTATTTGTTAGAGACACGTTTCTCTTAGCAGGGTTTTGGTGCGACAAGAATATAGGCTTACACGGATTATAATTTTACTTCACTCCTTTTATTAATACTTGATACGATTTAAATAACACTTCACTGATATAGAGAGCTGCGATATTCTTTTTATTAATTAATTACACTTTTTTAACAAGTAAACTTATTTTTCGTCTCACACGAATACATATTATATTTCTTGAGGACACTTTTGCGTCTGGTTAGTAACGCTGTCTGCAGGCAACTGATTTCTAGATTTGTAAATTTTGCTATATTTCAGTTTCTGATTGGATAATCCTCTTGTTACCTCATTGTTAGCAATTTTAACTGATTATTCTCACAGCTCCTACATTATTAAATTATGTAATATATTCACATTACATATTACACATGGATACAATAATATAAGCATATGCAATGGCTGTTACATACATTTTACAAACTATTACATACACATATTGCTTCAAGTCGGTCTGTTATTGAATTTACATATTATATAATTAGACTGAAATTATTTAAGTGATAAAAATACTGCCTCATGGGTAGTGCAAGTGCTGCCAATGTAACACATCAGATTTTTTTGCATATTGATTATGCATACAGATCCAAGTTTTACTGATCATATTCTTCTAAATGTTACAGTAGTTAAATTGAAAACATGGCACATCCATAATGCTAGGACAAGGTTCACAGTTATAGAATTTTGCACAGTGTCTGCATCACATGTAGCATGGAGTTAGTTAACAATTACACACGCTATGCCAATGGAGGCGTTAAAATATTGGGAAAATAATAGAACATCTCCTTTGTTTATGACACAGCACACCGACGTCCAGTAGAATGAGTTTCAAAAGCCCTCAGTTTGTGCTAGAACTTTAAATTACATTGAACCCAGCACAAAATTCGCTCGAGTTCATGGAACAAAGGGAAATGTGGGAGTAGAGCTGAGACGAGTATGTCAATAGCACAATTTCCAAACAATAGAAGCCACCATTTTAGTTCGGCATCCTCGATGAAAATAAAACACCTAATTCTCTAGAGCATTGACCGGATATATCTGTTTACTGCGTTTAATGGACGATATTGTGCAAATGTGCGTGGTTACAAAGGCTCGGTTTCGACCACATCCACTAACTGCACTATTCAGTGAGAAAATAATGAAAAAAATGCCAGGAACTGTAGTAAGCAGTTTTACCTGTTTACAGGGGACAACATTTATATCTTTTTATGCGGAGGTAATGTACCATTGGAATTAACCCAAATTCTCAAAAACTTTTATGTTCCCAAAAAATCTCTGTTTTTTGTAGTTTTAGAATTAATTTTATATTTTACCTAGCGTCCGTTTCAGGATCGTTACGAGACTTTTTAAATACACTTGTTTACCAGCTCTTTGTTTTTTAAAACTTGATTTTAAGACATTTCTGCATATTCAAAATGTTCCACACGACGCATTTTTCATCCAATCATATTGAAACATTTATGTTTATTTCAAAAATCCAAATTAATGAAACTGTCATATAATTTTTCTTGCAGTAAATAAACAGTTACAAAGCTTCAAATTTTTGTTTCTCTTGAACTAAGAATGGCGATAAAAATTATGACAAAATTTTAATTTCCTAACATAGAGGACTTTTTAAAATTGTAATTTGTGGATCGTTTCCTATATACATAATTTTATAATTTGAAAATAACTTGAAGACTAATAAAGATTTTGGGTTGAAATTCCTAAATTCTATACAAGACGGACATGTGATTACAATTTTAACCTGATTGGCTACATAGTTTAGCAAATAGCAATTTCAGTGGTGCTTCCCTTTTAGTGTTAAACATTTGAATGTTATGTGAAACATATTTCAGAAAATAGGATTAAGTCTTATTGACAGAATTACAAAATTATCTACATTATTTTCTATACGAACTAACAAGATGGCCTCTTTATATAACATAAATATATCTACTTATAAAGACAAAATTCCCATTGAGAACCAAAACAATAAACAACATAATTTAACAGCTACAAAATGTTGACTATTTAGGCTGTAAAAATGTAATTTCAAACAGAATGACATTCAAAAGAAAATTGAATGGTATATTTAGACAGTCAAATACTATTAAACAAATGAAAAAACGAAAATATACTAACATTTTATAAAGTGCCAGCAGTACCATCTATTTTGTAAGGATGTGAATGTTGGACACTAATAACAAAGAAGTCAGACAGATAGAAATTGCGTAAATAAGATTTCTATGAACGGTGGTAGATTATAAAAGAATAGATAAAAAGAAAAGTAAATATATCAGAAAAGAACGAAATAATACAATTTAAATGAAACAATAAAAGAATATCAAATATTATTACTTCATGAATGTATAAGGGTCATTCAAATGAAACGCGGTCACTTGTGTAAACTAACGGTAACGATTTTATTAACTCAAAAATAGTCGCCAAAACTGTTGGCACATTTATCCCATTACGACACTAGCCGGTCGATTCCATCTTTGAAGAAGCTAGTAGGCTGCTGTCGGATCCAGGCCTGGATCCATTCACACACTTCGTCGTCCGTTGTAAATCGATGTCCGTGAATAGCTTGTTTTAGAGGTCCATAAACATGAAAGTCACACGGTGAAAGGTCTGGACTGTACTGTGGATGTTCCAGCGTTTCCCATCGAAACTGCTGCATGTCTTCAATGTCTGCACAGGCAATACTAGTCGGTGGATGAAGACAACGTACAGACTATATACTAAAATACAAACACTATGCTTAACCCTAAAGCGGAACAGTTCAACACTTTAGGAAAGAAGAACCATCTCTCAAGGGCCACCGAGGCTATCTTTGTCTTCGATCATAATATCAAAAGGATTGATGATAATTGTCTATTTAACAACGGGTTTTAACCACTGTGTTGTTTTGAGTGCCCTCCTCCTCTTTTTCCTTCTTCTTGTGTATTTGTTTGGAGGTATAGTAATGGCAAGCTCCGATTACTAGCTTTCAGAGATTGGCAATGATTCCTCGTTTCGAATAGAGTAAAGTAGGAGTTGTATTGTGGTTCAACTGTTGGGGAGCCGAACTTGAAGTAGTTGCAACGACACGTATGGTACCCGGTAGCCTTCGTCCCAAATTTAAAAATATTAACCTTGTAATTGAACTGTTTCTTTAAATATTATATTTATGTCTGCCTCGGCTGCGTCAGTATTATTGTTAGAGACATGGATTTCTTTGCAAGGCGTGGTGCGGCTGAAGAATGTAGGCTTACACAGATTATAATTTTTGCTTCACTACAATCATTAATCCTTGACACAATTTAAATAACACTACACTGATATAGAGAGCTGTGAGATTCTTTTATTAATTACTTGCACTTTTTAACACGTAAACTATTTTCGTCTCACCCAAATACAAATTAAATTTCTCGAGGACCATCTCGAGTCCGGTTAGGAACACTGTCTACAAACAACGCGTCCAGTTATGAGCGCTGTCTACAAGCAATTGAACTGATTTCTACCGCCTAAATTTGTACAATTTGCCTATTTCAGTTTCTGATTGGCTAATCCAAGTCCAGTAGAATACCTTCATTTAACTAAAGCTTTTTCTGGTTGTTGATTGGCTATTGTATAAACTGTCACAAAAATTACATTATTGCTTCCAAGAATCACCAGTAGTATTATTACTTTCTAATTCATTATTGCCTCAAGGTTATCTCATTGTTACCTCATTGTTAGCAACTTTTAACCTATTATTCTCACAGCTCCTGCATTGTTAAATTACGTAATACATTCACATAACATTATTGAACATGTATACAATAATATAAACATATATAATGACTGTAATTACATTTTACAAATTATTACATACACATATTGCTTTAAGGCGGGCTGTTATTGAATTTACATATTATATAATTAGACTGAAATTATTTAAGTGTTACAAACACTGGTTCAAGAGCCACAATCCCTTTTCGGCTTTAATTATATCCTTTACTGAAAACTGCTTGCAGTACGATAAAGAAAGTCTGATGTGTTAAAATCATACGACTTTCTGTAACATCTATCGCTTATTAATGGTTATTCAAATTGTTCTTCAAAAGTTTATTTCCTGTCTACTTCATTTTAATCATTAATAATGTTTCCGGAAGTAGGTGTATTACACATTTCCTTATAGATACAAAGGGAATAGCGATAGTCAAATGTTTAAGTGGACACTATATGCTAGCCTTAAAATGCCATGCTCTTTTCATGCAACCGGGAGAAACAACTGACAAAGCATTCAGCAATTAACAACGTATATTTCGGAAATTGCTGGTGCCACAAAAAAGTTATTTGAAATAAATTGAGTTTTAAAGAGACATTTTTATTCGTTCGTTTTAGTATTTCGTTTAACATTTACCACATACAATTCCTTCCGAATGAAGAGGACTTCACAGACTATTCCCAGGAAATTCAAGATATGCATTGCATTTGTTATGTAAATATCTTTGATATATGGCAGGTTATATAAATCAAAATCGTTAGTCATTTTTTAGAAAATAAAAAAAAATTAAAAAATGTTCCGTGTAAAGAGTAGTTGGGGATTTTCTAAAAAGTCTTCGTGTAGGAACTTTTGAAAACAGTGAACTTAAATATGCTGTTCTCAAAAGCACACGCGACCTTTTTCTAAAAAGAATGCATTTGGATTCAGGGAGCCTCAAAATATGTATTTCTGGTGAAATTTCGGCAATGAATTTCGGGTGAAATGCAATACCTTCTCTTCCTATGTACGTGGTAGAGAAACTGAAAATCAAACCACTTCTTTTCAGCTGTGCAATTAGAGAGCCAAAACAATGAACCGGCTGCGCGGTGTTTTTTCTGTCCGCGTCCTTGGCGCTCGTAGCCGTTGCCGCTATCTTAGAAAGGCGCGGATGAAACCATAGAACATTTTTAAAACTACTTTTAAAGGATTTACCGTACCAACTTTATGAAAGGAGATGCTGAAAGTGGATACCTTGTACCTACATTTTTTGGCACCTCTTTAGGAAACTATCCATCACTCGCCGTAGTTCACGCTGAGAAATGCTGGCAGTTTCCTGGCGTATATTTTGCTTTAAGTCTTCCAGGGTGTGTGGGTTAGTCTTGTACACTTTGTTTTAAGTTACCCCAGAGATAAAAATTGCAGGGGATTAGGTCGGGGGACCGAGGGGGCCACAAATCTCTACTAATAATTCTATCCTCAAACACACTTTCATAAAGTTAAGTAAAGCCTTTAAAAGTAATTCTAAAAAAGTTGTATGGTTTCATCTGCGTCTTTCTATGATAGCGCAGACGGCAACGAGCGCCGAGGACGCGGACAGGAAAATCACCGCGGAGCCTGGTTCGTAGTCTTTTGGCTCTCCCTGTAGAAGCCGATGATAGTGTAGTATCACATGCATGCCAATAATTAATGTTTGTTGCAACCCATTGTTTCAGCAGCGCGTTAGTCTTTCTTGTCTTTTGTCAGCAATTAGCCAGCATTACCACGTATTTAAATTTTGACAGCCACTTCATTTGATTACGAAAATATTGGTAAGTATATCTGCTTTTATTTATTTAAATGTTTATATTAGTAGATCGAAGGCACAATGTGTTTCTTTTATATGGATACTTTCCCTTCTGGCCAATAGTACAGCTAATTATATAGCATAGATTTTTCTGGGCTCCTTTATGGGTCTTGGGTGAGTGGTGCAACACTACGACCATATTATTGTCATTATGGAATGATAATTATAAACTATTATTATTCAGTTTCAATATTTCTGAACCTTAGAACTTAATAAATACGTCAAAGATAAATCCTTACACAGCAGTAATTAGACGGCTGCAATAATTTAAATTTTGCTTCCATGTTTGACATCAGTACTGTTATTATTGTGCATTGAAGCTGCAGGTAACTAATTTCTCATCTACCACTCTATCTACAAGGCCGAGTTGCTAAACAAATCACATTGGGTTAACCAAGTTCCAGTTGTTTTACACCAATAAGTGCATAGAGCTGTTACTGGCTCCCCCCTTGGTTTCCATACCTAATATAACATAACTGAATCAGGTTTGTTTCTTCTAATTTATTTAAAGTCACTCATATAGATTTTACAAGGACATAATGCAAAAAGCGTTAGAAAAATGTGCAAACTTTACGGAACAAGAAGCACTATTGCATGGAAAGGCTTCGAGATGTCAGCTTTGCCGCAGCAGAACCGACTGTTTCAGAATGACTCCCGAAGAAACAGGCTGAGAAAATGGGCCATGGGAATCACCGCAGACTCACCGGCAATCACCGAATCTTTGCCGCCACTACCGAGAGAGCAGCCCGCCGCAGCAGGCCCCGACCTCCTTCCCGAGCCGGCCCAATCAGCATCCCGGTCTTCTAGGCCGAAGCTGGCCCCTTCTGCAACGCAGACCGCCGCCAGTTGCTTTCACGGTTTCTCCAGTGGAATCGGGCCAGCAACCAATCACCGCCTCTGCTTCTTCACGGAAGCTGAGCCAACCGACGCCGCCAGAAGCCTGCCCAGAATCTCTAATGGAGATGGGTATTCAACCGCCGCCGGCACTCCTTAGATGGATGGACACCATAGCGTCGTCATCTGTAGTGTCCCCCGAGATCTCCCAGAACACTCGTGCTGGAAGCTGCACGACAACACTGGCGCTCAACAATACGGGCTTCACGTATCATCTCTCCAAGAGGCACAACGTTGTTGGTGCACCTGCACCTGGACGCCGCATTGGACGTGACATTGGCCATTTCCTCAGGCCTGCCTCTGCATGGGCAGAGCCTACGGTTGAGGCCAGCAGGATAGAACGGCCGGTGCCCTGCCGACGCTACTGTGCCTTCGGGCACTCAAGCCAGCTCCGCAGCGCCCAGATGTCAGTACTGTTGGTCAGGCTCTCTCACGGCGGTCTGCACCCAGTACGACCTCCGTCGACGCCGCCGCTTCTGCGCTACTTGCGGGAAAAAAACATTTTACAAGGCAGGCGCAATGCTGCCTGTATACCCGGAGCAGACAAAGACAACAGCAACCACGACCTACACCCACACCAGCTACTACGACCAGTAAACAGACGCAGCCCTCAGGAAGGGCCCAGCACACGACTAGTGGCATCACAGATACAGCCCACCACGGACTTCAAGGCCTCTCTGGCAACCATACAGGCAGGAATAAAGGACCTTTCTTCACAACTGGCTGAGCTATGCCGTGCAACCTTCACATGTCACTCGGCTGTGGAGGCCAAGCAGCGAACTTCGACTAGAGTAATCATCGCACTATCCAACCGGATCTCGGAGCTACAGGGCGACGACGGAGTGCTCGCGTGTGCCGAGCGTAAGCTGGAACGTATCGAGTGCCACCTCGTCGAGCCTTACACCGATGACAACGGCGACCAACCCACATGACTGGGTGCCCTTAGGGCCTCAGTCGTGGGGATTCGAGAGCTTCAAACAACCACCAACAACTCCATCAACCAGAACTTCACCGACACGTCAACCACCTACAGGAAGGCTACACCCTCACCCGAAACTTCCTAGAATCCTACGTAATGCCACACCCCCTCGATTCTCCTGCTATGCACCTAACTCCAACCGAAAATCCAAGCGCCACTAAGGCTCTACACTGCCACCAGGAATTCCTCTTATCCACACCTTAACTGCGCTGCGGGGGCAGGCTGGGCTCTGGTCAAATCTGTCACTTAGCAATAAATCCTTACTTCCCTGGTGACCACACTGCGGCACAGTCACACCATCACCTCGGAATGCGCGGGTGCTTTAGGCGGTACCGCTGCAAACCTCCTCCTTTCCTACTCGGTGAAGGAGGTTTTAGTGGTTATGCCAAATTCATTGGCGAGTCCCACACTCCCAGTTCCGACTCCCATCGGGGCTGGGGTTAGTGATTAAACGCTTTGGCACCTTAATTTACATGCAAATTAAGTGAATTATATACATATATAGTTGAAAGAAAGAAACAAATTGAAACATTTTCCATCTGGAGGGTAGTTTGGGTTGGAAGGATTTTCCTAAATACTTTATGCCTCATCTTTGAAAGATGCAGAACTGAAACAGAACAGTTTCGCACTTATCGGACTCCTCACTTTTGAGTTATGTTGTTCACAGTTACATACATACACAGACACACGGACCTTTTTGCAAAAGTGCTTTTTGAGTTCTGCGTTTTCGGTATGGAATGTTTTCTCTACTGATTAAGTAATAAAGCTTGCGTAGGAATAATTTGTATTATAAAATTATATATATATATATATATAGTATATAAAGAAGATGTGTTACATTCACATGACTTTCTGTATCCATTCTTCAAAGATATTCTTACAAAAGCTTAGTTTTCTATCTACTTCATGTTAATGAAGTATAAATGCCTTTAGTACATATTGCCTTGGAGCTAGAAAAGGAATAAGGTAATACAGCAAGCTTAAGCGACAGTTAAACCTTTTAACAGCGTTTCGCTATGTGATGACTTTGCAATACCTTTCTCTTTGTATGATTACGAGCAGTTGGAAAAGTATAAAGTATTTATTGTAGTAAGTTTCTGCCCAGTTATGACAGCTTACTTCATTCACAATGCAGATGACTTTACAGGCTATTCCAAGAAAATTTAAAGTATACACTTTGTTATGGAAATAACTTAAACATGTTATGGTATTTTAATAAAAACATTTGAAGCATGTTTGATAAAATAACGAACGTATTTCCATATAAAGGGTTGTTTGGGGTGAATGATTTTCTTGAAAATCGCATTCTTCGAGAAGCTAAATACCAAGTTTGGTATTTAACCGGCTTTTCATTTTTGAGAGTTCTTCAGTCACATAGAGCGCACGTACCTATTTCTAAAAATCAGATGCGATACATTCATATGACTTTCTCTACTAGTTGATATACAAAGTATTCATACTAAAGCTTATTTTTCTGTCTACTGCATTTTAATCCAAATAAACATTCACAGAAATAGCTACATTACACATTCCGTTAGGATACAAAGTCAACAGCATTTATACAGACCATACATAAAACAAAAATTCAGCCAAAGATGGAATAGTAAATTACAATAATAAAACAACAAGAAATATAAAAGAAATAAGAAGCCTTATTAAAGCAGTTGAACCTAGAAAACATGTCACTCTACAATGGATCCCAGCTCATGTTGGACTTTTGGGTAATGAACATGCGGATCAATTAGCAAAGAAAGGTGCAATACAACAAATTAAACCTGTAGGACAAATAGAAATAAATAAACAATTAAATAACATTAAACAACATTTCAAAAGAGAGCAGAAACTTTATGAAGAAGATAAATTAAAAGATAAAGATTATAAGAGTATTAAAGATAGAGTTGATATACAAAAAATGCCAAGGAAGACTGTAGTGTGCTTATTTAGGATGACAACTGGCCACGATTACCTCGCAGAACATCTCTATAAGATACGATGCCTCCCTACACCCAAGTGCACTCTCAGTGAAGAAGATGTCATCCTGAACAAACAACATCTCGCCAAATGCAAAGGCCTTAAAAGTGATAACTTACAGACTTTATATTGGGAAGCCAGAGGGAAAATGATGCAGATCAATTAATCCCAGTGCCATTGGTGAACAACAACAACAAAGACAACCGCGATAGTCAAATGTTTTAAGAACTGGACGCTATATGCTAGCCTTAAAATTCCATACTGTTTCATACGATCACTAGAAACAACTGAAAATGGATGGGATTTGAAAACAATGACAAAGTATCAAACAAGTCTAACTATTAATAACGGATGTCTTGAAAATGGCTGATGGCACAAAAAGGTTATTTGAAATAAATTGTGTTTTAAAGTGATCCATATTTTTAACGCTTACCACTTATACAAGGTTTTAAAAACTTCCTTACAAATTAAGAAGACTTCACAGCTTACTTTCAGAAATCAAGATATATATTTTACTTGTCATGTAATTATTTTTAATGCATGGTCAGATTTTTAGAAAATAAAAAATTTCGAGAAATCTTCCTTGCAAAAAGTGGTTTGGGTTGGGGGAGTTTCTTGAAAAACTTCGTATCGCATCTTTGGAAGGTTATAAACCTAAATACAAAGTTTGGTACGTATCCAAAGTTTTCGTTTTTGAGTTATGCTGTTTACACACACAAACACACACACGGACGTTTTTATAAAATGTTTTTTTTTGGATTCAGGGTGCCTCAAATGTATTTCCAGTAAAATATCGGTATCATACTTTTAGGTGAATTGCAATACCTTCTCTACCTGATATGTACGTGGTACAGGGGTCTCAAAACGTGTATTTGCATGTGTATATGAAATACCAGTATGGACTTTTTAGGTGGAAAATAATATTTCTTCTACTTGGTTTAGTAAGCAGCAGCGAAATAATGAATAATATTGGGTAGAAAAGTCATGTGAACGTCATCTTCAAAACTAATTGCTATACATTCAATACAGTCCATCCTGGGCCACTCTGAATGGTTCAGTTTCATTGTAACAAACTGATAAAAAGAATATTACTTCCATAAGGCTGTAATATTTATAATACGAATTTTCTATTTCTTCACTATTAAAAGGCGATGCATTTAAACATACTTTGTTTCCTCCTGTAAATCCCTCACTTCTGAGCCTTGCTTTTAGAAGCTTAAAATCTGTTTGAAATTTTTCCTGTTTTAAACGGAAACAGTTGCTTTTTCCTTGGGAATATGTTGGAAAATACCTCTCAAAAACGCGTACTTCCACCTTAAAAGCCCATCCCATAAAGCTCGCGTGCAGACAGTTCGATAGAAGCCTTTATGCTGCTCTAAATATAAAGACTGTTAAGAGAGAAGCACTTTTTATTGCTTTGTTGTATCTGTTTCCTTTTTTCTCAGATAATGTGGGAAGGGGAGGTAATGGCGAGCATTATCATTCATTTTCCACTTTCCCTCTTCGTACTCCTATCTTTGTTCGTGAATCTGCATTCAAGGCAGTGTCAAACTGGCATGAAATGGTTTTGGTCCTCGTTGCCTGCAATACGTCGCTCCCTCACACTCCTGCTGTTATCGCAGATCCTCTCTTAATGGACTACTGAATGACATGCCTTGCCCGATTAAAGGAAGTCCTTTCTTAATGAAGAACGCCTCAAACTTTTAGAAGAGAAGTGCTAAATGTGTTTCTCAGAGATATGCATCCCTTTGTGCAACTAATGCTTCCAATGAAGGCTTTAAAGTATGGCGCTAGTTGCTCCTGAATAGTTTCTAATTTGCGCTTTGGAAGGCGCTAGAGGCTTTCAAGAATCGTTGTTTAACCTGATAACGTAAATTAAAAGAGTATTGTTTATTCAAGGCTCAAATTCAACAAGAAAGTTACAGGAAACTGAAAATGAAAGTTCCTTATGTTTTTGTTGGATATACAGGACGTCCACAAATTCGAGCATCAATACTCCGAGTTTTACATTATCCCCACATTGCTCAAATCAGTCACATCTGTCAGCTATGAGGTCGGCGCCAAGGATAACTTGGCGAGCAACCTAGAACCCAACGTCCACCTCGAGGTTGACTACCGCCATTGTGTAGTTTGGTGGTAAAATAAAGAAATGACTGGCATAAATAGTTAAATATTTATAATTATTAATGTAATATCGTTTCACTCAAATCTTAACAGTGATCAACTACGATTAAGCATCCTGATTCAACGTCGAGGTTGTTGCTTCACGTATGGAAAGCCAATTTCAATTAGGAGTTGTATTGTTATTTCTTATGTTGGGGAGCCGAACTTGAAGTAGTTGCAACCGCACGTATAGTACCCACTTTCCGGTAGCCTTCGCCGCAAATGTATTTTCCAGGCCTTTGCTAAAAATGTTTAAAAATATCAGCTTTGTAATTTGACTGTTTCTTTATATATTATATATTTATGTTTTCCTCGGCTGCGTCAGTATTATTTTAGAGACATGAATTTCTTAACAGGGCGTGATGTGGCTGAAGAATGTAGGTTTACACAGATTATAATTTTTAATTCACACCTTTCTATTAATTTTTGACACGATTTAAATAACACTTCACTGATATAGAGAGCTGTGAGATTATTTTATTAAATACTTGCACTTTTTAACACATAAACTATTTTCGTCTCACACATACGTATTAAATTTCTCGAGGACACATCTCATGTCAGGAACACTGTCTTCAACCAACGCGTCCAGCTATGAGCACTGTCTACAAGCAACTGACTTGATTTCTAGCTCCTAAATTTATAAATTTCTGTATTTCAATTTCTGGTTGGCTAATCCTACTCCAATAGAATACCTTCATTTAACTAAAGCTTTTTTGATTGTTGATTGGCTATTTTTATAAACTGTCAAAAATACTTTATTGCTTCCAAGAACAAGTAGTATTGTTAAACTTTGAAATTCATTATTGCCTCAAGGTTACCTCATTGTTAGCTCATTGTTAGTAACTTTTAACCTATTATTCTCACAGCTCCTACATTATTAAATTACGTAATACATTCACATAACATTATTGAACATGTATACAATAATATAAACATATACACTGACTGTAATATACACTTTTTATATATTGTTACATACACTTATTGCTTTAAGGTGGGCTGTTATTGAATTTATATATTATATAATTTGACTAAAATCATTTAAGTATTAAAAATACTACCTCATGATTCAACAAATAACGTCGCTTCCAAGTGAAACACCAGTAAGAGTACTGGGTTGTTCTAGACACAAAGCTGACTTTGTGTGCATATTTAATTACCTGCACAGTTTCACTGGCTTCCTCTCGAATACCAAATTATATTCTTTGTTTAAAGAACGCTCTAAGCTTGGACTGGAATGTTCCGTGTTAGACAAATAATCCGTTCACTAATGACACATGCTGCTCCTCCATGAGATGCAACCAGCAAGACATATGCATCTCTTACGGATTCTACAGGATAAATTGTTTCGAATTGCTATAAATATTTCTTGGTTAATAAGAAACAGATTCATATTTATCAGTTACAGTTATACGTCAGATTACTCTCAAACTAATTTTAACAAACTACTTGGAAATCTCTGGCGCTCTTGCATATTCCTGGAAGAAAAAATCAGCAGAAATCGAGATTAAAAATCTGATATGTTGCAGTCACATAACTTTCTCTACCCTCTATCATTTATCAGTGGGTATACATACCATTCTTACGAAAGTTTATTTTCCTATCTACTTCATTTTCATCCAGATAAGGCTTTGCAGAAATAGCTACATTACACATTTCGTTATAGATACAGGTCAGATAGGGATATAGATAGGGGTCAGCGATAGTCAAATGTTTAAGAACTGGGCGCTATATGCTGGCCTTCAAATTCCATACTGTTTCCATGCAATCGTGAGAAACAAATGAAAATCGATGGGACTTAAAAAGAATGAAGAAGTATTGAACAATCTGAACAATTAAAAACGAGATCTCGGAAATGGCTGATACCACAAAATAAAATTATCTGAAGTAAATTGTGTGTTTTAAAGAGATACATTCTTGCAGTAGGTTTTCGTCTATCGCTTAACGTTATTCCTTCCAAATTAAGTGAATTTTACAGGCTATTTTCATAAAATGCAATAAATACATTATATTTGCCATATAAATATTTTAATATATGGTATTTTAATCAAAATTATTACACGCAGTTTTTTAGAAAATAAATATTTCGAAAAATCTTCTTTCTGAACTTAAATACCAAGTTAGCCATTTATCCATCAGTTCGTCTTAGAGTTACGCTATTCACAAATACACACATGGTATTTTTCTAAAGTGCTTTTTTGGATTCAGGGGGCCCCAAAAACATACTTTTCCAATGAAATATCGATATAGAATTTTTGGGTGGAATACAACAATACTTCCCCTACTTACTATGCATAGTAGAGAAATTGAAAAGGGTTGCCAGTATGAAAAATTAATTATTTGGCAAATTGCATGTTTTATTGAGCGCTACATTTTTCCTAATTTAAGTTTTTGTGTATCTTTTATGGTTTCCTAGTTATATAACATTATACGAAATTTAATCAGATTGAAGAGGCCTTCGTAGGTGATTCACACAAAATTCAGCATACACATTTTATTGGGTATCGAAATATCTTAAACATATGACATTTTTATAAAAATTGTAACTATTTTTCAGAAGCTGCAAAATAAACACAATCTTTATAAATAGGGCAGTTTAGTTATGGGGATTTTCTTAAAAATCTTCTCCTGGCATATTTAGCAGTGCCTGATTCAATTAATATTGTTGTAACCTCTACATTTTATTTAGCTCAAGTGGGGGTAGAGCAAGGTTCCGAAAACAGGATCAAACATTAATCTACACGAGGTCCGACAGGGGCGAGCTGAACTAAGTTCCCTAATACCTGAAAATACCTAAAATATATCTAAATCATGATGTGGAAGGATAGAAGGATCTATTTACTTGAAGAAATTACATGCCAGAAGTTTAGATGACTGAATATATTAAGAATAAATACAAATTACCTGTCTTGCTATCGGCGGAGAGGTCCCCATGTTCCAACAACTGTACGGTGGTCACATTTTCAAGAGACTGAGTTAGCTTCAGACACTACTACTGAAGAACCGGTTTTCCCCCACTATCATGACCTAATTCCAGTCTGTGTTACCAACTTAAACATATTAACACCTCACATGCCACATGACAGTTAATATTGTCACGGAAGCCCTTGGCGCCTCAAGCAATTGTTGCATCAGCCCTATAGGCTCCACCAGATGGAAGGGGACGAGAACGAGGAATTCGAAGGTTTCTAAGCAGAGGGGGTGCTGGGTAAAATATTGGAAAAGGGTGGCAAATTATTGACGTGAAACTCTGGATCCAAATTAGTTATCTACAGTGCCACTCCACACTACAATAAATATGTCAGCAAGATTCAGTTAGATAAAGTTCTACTCTGTATTACTACAAACATCTACCAATGTTAAGGCTGCAACATACTGTGTTCCTCTGACGAGAATGTGTTGACATCAACAACTCTAGCGCTATCTGAGAAAGATTACGCTCTGCTTTTAACATATCAACAAGACTTAAGGCCTATTAGAAAACATTCCTCTTCTGCTAGTAATGCTGAACGACCAGTTGCTTTTGTTTGCTTGCTCGTCACAGATTTAAAAAGTTGGCAACTATTTCTTGGTCTTGACTGTGTAGAGTTCTTCCTTTCTGACTGGGCATCGTAAATATCTTTATAAATCACTAGAAAACGCTTACACACTGCCCCAAGTGAAACATGCTGGAATAATAACGTTGCGCGATATTTTAATGTAAGTATTAGATCTATTTATGACATCGTGAGCTGCCACGTGGTACTAAACTCCCTCACTCCGAAGAGTAGAACACCCCGCAAACGTTTTCTTGTCAGAGGCCTATAGTACCCGGGGCACGAAGTATGCTGGGCTTTCCATGCTCCGGCGGTCTTGTGTCGTAGCTGAAGGTTCAATATTAAAATGTTGGGTGTTGCAGAGTCCTGTTAGCACGTGTCTAGCAGAGAGACCGCCGTTAAAAAGACTCTTCACTTTGAATACCCGAGGAGTACGCTGACTAGTACTTCAGTTAGCACTGACGTTTGCTAGCATTTGCTAGCACTGACTAAAGAGGTGCGAAAAATGTATGGACAACGACGGTGGCCAGTTTCAGCATCTCCTTTCGTAAAGGTGGTAAGTAAAACCTTTAAAAGTAGTTTTAAAAATGTTGTATGGTTTCATCCGCACCTTTCTATGATAGCAGCAGACGGCAACGAGCGCCGAGGTCGCGGAACAGGAAAAACACCGCGCAGGCGGTTCGGATTCTTTTGGCTCACCTGTATTTATCACATTCTTGTAAGATAAAACTATAGCTCTCACAGTTTGGCATGGTTTTTGGTTTTTAGTTATGCTGTTCTGATAGATTCTTTAAAAACTGTTTTTATTCAAGGGATCTCAAAATTCGTATTTCCGCTGAAATACATCTCTTATCTACCATAGGTAGTAATAGAGAAAGTAAAACAGAAATACTCACTTCAGCAGATATTCCAATTTTATGTTTTCGATGCTGCCATATTAAAGATCAACCTCCTAAGATCCGCTTAGAAATCGTCGTTTTGTAACTTCTTAATCTCTTAGATCTTCATTTTGTAGATGTTGTATAGTGCCAATATACGTTTAGTTTCTTTTCTCCTATCGCTAATTTATAAAACGAGTATTAGCTGTTTTTTGCTTCACTTATTCTTTGCACGTATTTAAACAACTATTTTAATATTCATTAGAAGTCTCTCTTTCCATAGCTCTTTGCTCCACTCATTTATTATTCTCTCCAGTGTTTCGTGAGACATTATGAGGCTTCGGAACGTCAGTTCCCCAATACCAGCGTTGTGCAGTTATCCATTGATTTCATTATCGGTGCCACATTTTAGAGGAGACTGTCAGTCGAAACTTTATAGCTGCAAATGAGTGCTGCTTGCTCTTCTTCAAGTATAATCTTCTCTCTTGCAAGTTCAGTTGGTTTTAACCTGCGTACTTTTTGCTTTATATGAAGCTAACGTTGCGAAATGCTTAAGCTAACATTGTAACTTAGCGACTATGGCTCAAGATTATTGGAAGTCGACGTCCCACAGTCGGAGATAAACAAAGGTAAATAGCGCTCTCGCCTGCGTAAACACCGGGAGCGTTATCGTCATATATCCAGAATCTTCTGGATGTTTCCCCTTTTTGAATCTTCTGGAACTCTGTGTAAATTTCCAATGACTATATAAGCGAACGTTCTCGCAAGAGAGACTGAGTGAGTGACTGAGCGAGTGAGTGTGTAAGCGAATGCGTTTTTGGTGCTTGTAACGACTGCCGTGACGTGCAGTGACCACCGCTTTTGAAAGATGTTGGAAAGTCTTGTGTTCAACGCTCCATCGAGTGAGCCGTCCGGAAGAAGAGGCTATGTCGTGAGTATTTGGTTAAGCCGCTGCGTCACGCAGAGGGTGAAGTGCAAAGTCGAACTAGATTAAGTTATTAAGGGACAGTTAAAATTCGACAATTACAATGTGATTACAGAATGGAAGAGTTACTAGTTCCCAGGATCAGCCAACTGGATCACGTAAGACGTAGTGAGGCCATGTAAAGTAAGGTTACAATCACGTTTTTATTTGCACCAATAGATTTTCCCTTATCGACATGATGAATCAGAGCTGTCAGGTGTCCTATTGGAATGAGTACTTGCCACATTAGACCTTCCCTTATCGACGTGATAGATCAGAGCTCTCAGTTATCCTATTGGAATGAATACTTGCCACATTAGACCTTCCCTTACCGAGCTGAAAGATTAAAGTTCTCGGTTGTCCTATTGGAATGGGCATTTGGTGCCCATTACAATATGTACTAAGCACAGTGATATGCAGACATAGGAACTCTTAAGCAGTAGGCTTCAAATTATCTACACGTAAACCATTAAGTTAGCACAACAAATGTAAACAACAGCTGCAATGAGTCACTGACGCGCAGGTAAACGCGGTCTGGTGAGTGCCGTCTACAAACGCTCTCAGAACGTACGGAATGGAGATGGTTCCTGATCTTAACCAAAGCTCCTGACCTCAAATTCTTATATTTTTCTTTCTCCATTTTCCCTGAAAGCTTTTATCTTCAGCTTGAAACACCCTGTATAATAAAGGGTGACTTTGTCATGGATACAAAAGGTCAAATGGATGTTAATTTTTTCAGCGTTGATCATTACTACGTTAATGCCAGTAATTTGGTCAAAAACACCAATCTATAGAGAACATTTTGATTAAACTTCTATTATATGTTTACATGGTTTAAAGATTGATGTTTTAAGAAACATTACACTGTTGGTATTTTTCCAACAGGTTTTCTACGCACAGAAGTAATTAGTGGGCAGATGGGTAGTGTGGTATCGGGTATCCATAGTTCTTTCATAGTTCTTTTTGCTGCGACGAGCACAAAGTAATATCCGTGCATGTGATATTGGAACTTGGCATATTTCCCTGACAAACATCCGACATCAAACAGTCCTTCAGTTGCAGGAAACTGAAGCTACATTAAAGAGCCCTTGAACACGAGAAACTCCATACTCATTTTCCAGCGAGGGGAACTTGAAGAGGGAAGCGAACACAATACTCCATAAAAGTTCGACATTTTCAAGTGAATATCACGTGATTCGATGTTCACTCATGGGATCGTCTGGCAAACTGCTTTAGTATCTGCAGTGTAAATATACTTGTGTCGCAGAAACAAAATACTAACGCTAACATTGGTCGTTTACAAATGAACGGTGATTCTGTTTGTTACTGGAAAATATACTCCTATTTACATGTTAAAATGAACTAATTTCTTATGTTTTCAGATTTTTAAATACCACGTAATCTTTACTGAGCACTGTGCTCAGTAAATAGCATCTGCACTAATATTATAAAGAGAGAAAATTTAGTGTCACACTTTAAAACTGAGGGTTTTAGGGGGATTTTCGTACTCTTGTCACACAATTTCAATTCTGTTTTTTTGAATAAGAATTTCAGAGTATATCTTATGGCTCTTTTTTGCTAATATGGCGGAATTTTATGACAGAGCTGAGAGGGGTAATTGGGGAAGCTTAAAATATTTTAAAGTTGAGATATTGGAAAGAGAGTTGTACATCCCATTTATATGTATTACTAAATTACCCTCAAATTTAGTGTGCATTACCAGATTATCCTCTTTGTTATTAAACAACACTTTGTAATGATTTTGACAAAACTTATACATTTAGGTTTTAGAATGCAGCAAAAATAATAAGAGGTTATAGGAATTTCTAAACAGTAAAGCCACAACCAAAGAAAATGATGTTGAACTATTACTGAACTTTAGTAGTGACGTCGAAGGTTACAAACCGCCCCCATCCCTGCTACGGTTTGTTGGCGTTTACAGACAGAGCTCATCAGACTGTGTTTACCTGTCCGTCAGTGACCTTAGTCGCTGTTGTTTACATTATTTATATTGATATGCGTACTAGTCGGCCACTATATGAATATGTGTGGTGAGAGTAGGAACTAAACAGTTACGGAATAAGTGAGTGGTGTATCGGAAGGTCAGATAGAGAAAGCATCGCAGTTCCGAGTTGAATTTACTAGCGAGGCTGAGGCCTGAAAATGCAGTATTGTTTTCATTGTGCGACTGTACATTCCCTATCATCTTACCCCTCACTCCCCCTGATCCCTATCCTTGATGACGGTTGCATTGTTAACAACAACAATGGCGCCCTCTGCAAACGCACTCATATCGTGTCCGACTAGTGGGTAACTTGAAGCCAATTATTTAAGAATTTATATTGTCGTAGCCTCTTCTTATTAATACTCAAAAATGATGGGGAGCTACTCGCTTGCAGAGGTGTACCGGAAAATTGACCAACTTCTTACATGGCGAGGCTACGACGAGGGACGCAGCTAAAGAAAGTACAGAAAATATTACTAATCAGAAACGTCACATTGCTTAAAGGAAGGAAAGGACTCTACACTAGCATAATTAAAACTTCCAGAGAATGGATGGCTCACAATTTAATAGATAAAGACATATATCGTAGTGCTTACACTCTTAGCCCACATGTCCGCCGGGCGAGGCCGCCATGCTTGGCACGGAGAAGGCAGTTTCACGTCCTTGCAGCTCGAAGTTCACCCACTGACTCTCTGTCTCAAACGACACTTCCTGAAGTGTCGGGGACGCTATCCCCACCTAAGGTTCCTAATTCCCCCTACCCCAAGCTCCAACTGCCAACTCAAATCCCGGTGACCAGAGAGACATATGTTCTATAATCTCTGCATACGTCACAATATGAGTGAAAATAAGTCACGTTACAGTATTAAAAAGCTTCTGCTACCCTTATTTTCACTCCCCATTTTCAACCCCTAATTTACAAATGGAAACATTTTGGCCTTTCTAGACTGAACTTTGGGCTACCTTAAAATTCTCAAAAACCAGTCCTTATGTATAAAGCAGCACTGTTTAACGCATCTGGTCAAAATATTGAGCAATATAGGACCTAGCAACATCCTTCTTCCAAAAGCTACTCAACCATCATTTTAAATTATATAGTAGGTATTCCCAAGTTTTTAAAAACTACCCTTACCCTTTATTTTACCGAGCGGGATGGCCTAGGCGAATGCCGGGATGGTATATTCTTCCACGATTTCTTCTTAACCCCATTTCCTCTCATTTATCTCTCCCTTTCACGTTTAAGGTGTGTCTCTGGATCCTGTGGTGCTGGTGGTGTCGGGTAGATGGCGCAGTTACTTGTGCATTGGAAAGAACGCCAAGGTGCGTTGTCCCGCCCGTTAAGGTCGCTTTTGCGCCCTCTCTCAGGATTCTCTGTACTGGTGGCGAGTGTTCAAATTGAAATATTAGGAACTTCTGCGCGTCTCTGTGGGCCAGTCTTCCTGCAGACCTGAGAACTCCTAGACTCCTTCACCTCATCCCTGCCTCCCGGGGGGTGTAACCACAATAGTTCAAGCTGGTCGATGGGAAGATGTCCCTCTCCGATAAACACATTTTACATCCTAACCTTTATTTTCAATCCTTAATAGAAAAAGCATAATTGTTTGGCCAATAAAAACACATGAATTATAGGGTTGGCAAAATTGTACAATCCCAACTTCACTAATATTTCAACTACAAATTTGCACCATTTGACCAATCTGGACAAACTTTAGGACACCTATACTTTAGGTATCAGTAAAAATTGTAGGCTATTCACGACTTTAACCTCCGCCAGGCCTACTTTCAATCCCTTACTTACATAATACATCCGTACAATACCGGATGCGGCAGATAGTCTGACATAAAAAGCGTCAGGTTATATTACAAGAGGTTTCTAGATTATCGAATAATCTCAAAATCTCAGCGATACTTATGCCTAATTCCCAAAAAAGAATGTATATAAATAATACTATTATTATAAAATACGTATAATAATTCGATAATTCGAACCTCTTTAGTGATTTAAAGCTATAAATGGAGGTTGACAAAATCTGGTTCTCATATTCATTACCATATCCGAAGGTTGCCAAGCTTTGATGCTCCAAAATGCGCGTTTTTCCGACTGAGGGTCTCCTTTTACACAATGATCAGTGAAAATCATACATCAGGTGTTCTTTTGAAACATCCTGTATAAACAGTATTATAGGTAAATAATATAATCACTGCATTATCTTACGGTTATAGGAGATAAGGCAGTTCTTAAGTGCCCTTGGTACTTTCATTTTAGGTCTTCAGAGCTGAACAAAGCTACTGGTTTAAATCTTGTTGGATATCTTATAAGTGTCCCAGAAAATGTGTTAATTCTCAATGTTTACTTTCCCTACCACGTACATAGTAGGTAGAGAAGGTACTGCACTTCACCCAAAAATTCCATACAAAGTTCACCGAAAATGCACGCTTTGAGATGCCTTGAATAAAAGCATTTTAGAATAAGGGTTATGTGTGTGTTTGTGCGTGCGTGAGCGAGCCTGTGCACAGCATAACTTAAAACATATGTCGGATAAATATAAAACTTGGTGTTTAGGTTCAGCATCTTCCAAAGATGCGACACGAAGATTTTAAAGAAATTCCCTCCACACTAAACCGCCCTTTACATAGACAACTTTTCGAAAGTTTTGATTTTCTAAAAAATTTAACAATTTGGGTTAACATACCATATATTAAACATATTTACATGAAAAATAGAAAGAAACACTGCATTTTCTGAGAATAACCTATGAAGCCCTGTTCATTCGGAAGGAATTTTGTTTAATCCTATATAACTGGTAAAGATTAAGCGATAGATAAAAACGTACTACATAAAAAAACAGATCTATTAAATACACACAATTTATTTCAATAACCTTTATGGCATCAGCCATTTCGAGATAACTGTTATTAATGGTTCGATTTGTTCAACACTGTAATTTTTCATAAGTTTCGTCGATTTTCAGTTGTTTCTCGCGATTGCATGGAAACAGCATGGAAATTTAATGCCAGCATATAGCGTTCAGTTCTTAAACATTTGACTAGCGGTGTTCCCTGTGTATCCTAACGAAATGTATTAGACAGCTATTTCTACAAAAGTTTATCACGAGAAGGAGAGAATAAATTTGGGATTCAGCGGACTGTAGTGGTTAGCAAATATGCAACAATATTGAAGTTCCAGTACTCAGACAAAATGGCACATGGCTTTTACGTTTTGATAATATTGTAATGTAGCAATTACTACTTCCTTGATAAATTTATGGACCCAGTTTCCTGTAAACCTTTGAAAAGGTTATGCGCTCATAGCCTTTGATCCGTAACACTTGCTAAAAGATAAACAGGAAAAACACCGGTCTTGAATTTGCTTGCATAACATTTTGAAGCTGACCTTTAGCGTTTACTGTGCTCTCATTAAAGAAACCCACAGACAGGTCATAAACATCCACGTCTGAACCTTAGTGCCCTTCTTTAGCCTTATGTTGCACTGCTTCCAGCGGATGAAGCATCGTCGACTTTGCAATACCTTCAGGCCGACAGGCTGGGCCGGGAATTTTTAGAGATCGTGACATCACGTTTTCTTTATGTAACTTACTTTTGATAACATTCACGAATTAGGGCATTATGCTAGGTATTTTATGCATTATACAATTACGACAAACCGCGAAATTGTGTGTTAAAACAGAAAAATCTGATGTTACATGTGATTTTCTCTATCCTCTATCGCAAGGGTGGCGAAAATGCCTTTCTCTCTCGAGTCATCAAATATGCAAGACGCACTACACCACTCAGCAGCACATGGAAAACAAATGAAGAGACAGCTAGAAAAGGAGTTGCACCTGCGAGTCACAGTGCCTCGCGAGTCGCGCTTTCGTCACCACTGCACTATCGCATATTAGTGGTTATATAAACTATTGCTATTAAAGCTTATTACTTTCTCTAATACGTATAGTAAGTAGGGGAAGCACTGTATTCCACCCAAAAATTTGATATCGAGATTTCACCGAAATTAAGATATTTTGAGGACCTTTGAAGCAAAAACAAAAAGCGGTTTTAGAAAAGGTTCCGTATATGTGTGTCTGTGTTTCTGTCTGTGAACAGTATAACTCAAAAACGAAAAGTCGGATAATACAAACTCGGTAATCAGGTCCAAAATCTTCCAAGGATGGAACAAGAAAATTTTCAAGAAATACCCTATCACAGACTACCCTTTACATGGAATATTTTTAGAAATTTTGATTTTCTAAAAAAATGGATCTAACGATTTTGATTAAAATGCCACATATTAAAGATATTTACATTAGACAAAATATATATCCTGAATTTTCTGGGAATAACCTGCGAAATACACTTCACTTGGAAGAAATGCTGTATAATTTTATATAACCAGTAAATGTTAAGCGATAGACGAAAAGCTACTACACGAAAATGCAGATCTCTTTAAAACACAAATAAGTTTTTTGTGACATGAACCGTTTCTGAGATATCCGTTACTAAAGGTTCAAATTGTTCATTTCTTGTTCATTCTCTTTAAATTCTATCAATATTCAGTTGTTTCTCGCAATTGTATGGGAACTGTATGAGTTTTAAGGCCAGCACATAGCTTCCAATTCTTAAACATTTTAATAATGCTGTTCTTTGTGTCCATAACAAAATGTGTAATGTAGCTATTTCTGAAAAGGTTTATTTGGATTAAAATGAAGTAGATAGAGAAATAAACTTTAACAAGAATAGTTTGTATACCCACTAATAAGCGATAGAGGGTAGAGAGAGTTATGTGAATGTAACACATCGCATTTTGTTTTGATGTACAAAATTTTAATCTAAATAAAGCTTTGCAGAAATAGCTACATTATACATTTCGTTCTAGATACAAAGAGAACAGCGATAGTCAAATGTTTAAGAACTGGACGTTATACGTTGGCCTTAAAATTCCATTCTGTTTCTATTCAATCGCGAGAAACACCTGAATGTTGTCAAGACTATAAGAATGACCAAGTAATAGACAATTGTTCCTATTAGTAATGCATATCTTGAAATACCTTATACCACAAAAAAGTTATTTAAAAAAATTGTGTACTTTAAAGAGATCTATATTTCTGGTGTATTACATTTTTACTTTCTCTACCACGTATAGTAAGTAGGGGAAGTATTGTATTCCACTCAAAAATTCGATACCGAGATTTCACCGGAAATACATGTTTTGAGGCCCCCTGAATCCAAAACAAGCATTTTTGTAAACATGCCCGTGTGTGTGTGTGTGTGTGTGTGTGTGTGTGTGTGTGTGTGTGTCTCTGTGTTACTGTGTGTGTGTCTGTGAACAGCATAACTCAGAAACGACCAGTCGGATAAACACCAAACTTGGTATTTAGGTTCAGTATCTTCCAGGGATGCGACATGAAGGTTTTCAAGAAAATCTTCCCACCTCAGATTACACTTTACATGGAACATTTTTCGAAAATTTTAATTTTCTCAAAAATGGCTCTAACGATTTTGATTAAAATATCATATGTTTAAGATATTTTTATGACAAATGAAATGTATATCTCGAATTTTCTGGGAATGTCTCCAAAAGTATTCTTCATTGTTAACAACTTTTGCATAACTGGTAAACCATAAGAGACAAAATTTTACTACACAAAAATGTGGATCGCATTAAAATACACAATTTATGTCGTATACATTTTTTTTTGTTCAGTGAACCATTTTCGAGATATTGCTTGTTATTCCCTTAAATTTTACAATACTTATACCTTTTCTCAAAGGGAATTCGTTATTCATTTTTACTTTCTCTACCACGTATAGTAAGTAGGGTAAGTGTTGTATTCCACCCAAAAATTCGATACCGATATTTCACCGGAAATACATGTTTTGAGACCCCCTGAATCCATAAAAAGCCTTTTTGGAAACATGTCCGTTTGTGTCTGTGAACAGCATCTATAAGAAAATTAGCAATAAGATTAACGTCTCGATATCTCGATTAACATGAAGCATATGGAGAATAAACCTTTGTAAAAATAGTTTGTACAAGAGTAGAGAAAGTCATGTGAGTGTAACACATCAGATTTTTTTTCTATCTCTTAAGGTTTGTTATTAAAGTATTATACGGTCATTAAACCTAACTATTTTTATGTAAGTGGACTGAAAGTATAACAGCTATGGAGATTAAGTAACTATGGCTACGAGCCAGTAATTTTCTAAAATAGAAGATTACCGATAATAGTTTGCTCACAGGATGTTGCGTATATAATAATATTAATTTGTGAAATATGTTTTACGGTAAATTGATCATTTAGGGTGAGTATCATTTATATCCCCCGTAAAATATGCTAATCCCTTATAATCTAAAAGTGGATATATTATTAAGAAAGTCAGTTTAAGTGCCTGAACCTGTAGATTAATCCATGGTGATCTTAGAGAAGTTCAAGGACAAGCTCTGCTTCTCACAGAAGAAAAGGTTATCAGAATATAAGATGAACTGGTCGTTTAGGCAATAATACATCATACGCGACGTAATATGTACCGTAGACACGGTTAAGAGCGGAATGTGAAGACAGAAGGTCCCCTGGACCTAACGTTGATACTTGGCTGTCTATACCTTATTATGTAACAGAATAAATGGGCGTATTCACGTTTACCGAGGAATTTCGGCGGTACACATCCTGGTTTTCATGTCTTTTCAACATAACATTATATCTACTTCTGTACTACAACATGCTATGTGGTGATTGTAACCCTCCATCCGGTCCAAATTAATCATTTCGAAATAATATATAAGGGAATATGAATAATAACGAAATCGGAAGTATATATGAGGAAATAATAACAATAAAGCAGACCGATATATGGAAAAAAAAACTTTGTTAGTGGAGAGGCAAACTCCTGCATACGAATGAGCTTCTAAGAACGGCGGAAGCTCTTACAATAGGCCAAAGGTTTGCAGGCGATTTTAGGCTACACGGCATCGGATCCAAATCCTTACAAAAATTTAGGCAATGTGAAGTAAACAATGGAGCACCAACTTCCAGGAAAACGCAGAGCAAGTGTTGTAAATGAGTTGTAAAAGAGGACATGAGAAAGTAAAATTCAAAGTAAAGTGTAGGCGTGTTTTCAAAAACTAGAGAGCCAATCATTTAAGAAATAGAAACGTTTGTATAAGTCATGTGATTTAGAAATATCAAAGGACGGGGAAATTCGTGTCATGGCAGAAACGAAAAGTTCAGTTAAAGATCACGCTTCAGAATCCTGCTCGCGAGGTAACACGCGGTTCCGGTATTGGCGACGTTGCGCGAGAACACATCATAGAATAATGGCTATCAAACTTCAGGCAGCGGCGAGTAATTGAAGTAGAGAATAAAATAGCATAATTGGAAACAGTGTTGTTATTGCACTTGTATCTTAGATCCTGCACGAGCTCCCTTCCGTATATACCCTGAGAACCATCACAGATCATCATACACAGCCGCATGATGCTAAAACTAGCAGTTATTTCCGCGCTAAGGAGGCGTAGCTTACTGGAAGTTTCCTGTCTGGACCTTTTGTCCACAACTGCGATGGACATCATCAGTTACATGGTCGAATTCTCCAAGGTGAAGGTTTTCTGGTTGTAATTTTGACTGCGTGCGTGGAAATCTACACTTGCTCATATATGGCGATGGGTCTAATTCTTGTAATATGAGACGTCAGCAACATAACTGGCATCTAAAATAAGCAATGAGTAATCACTTGAAAAATATTTTATAGCGTTATTTTGCTTCCCTCCATCGTAGGGATTACATACTTCGGTTAGTGAGTTATGCCATTACTATTTTTATTAAAATTACGAGGGATGTCCAGGAAGTAACCTCCGTTTTGAAATAAACATGAAACCGGTATTTTCCTATATAGTTTCCAAAAAGATTCAAACACTCGTCATACCTTTTTACAGTCTTTGAAATATCCTCTGCATAAGGTTCTGCCGCCTGTCAAAGCGTCTTGAAGCTCTTCGCCATTTCCAAAGCGCTGAACTGTAAGCCATTTTTTCATGTATGGGAACAGATGGAAGTCACTAGGGGCCAAGTCCGGGCTGTACGGGAGAATGATAAAAAAACGTCCGATTTGAACTTAGCCAAAAGTTCATTTGTGGTGTTTGCTGTGTGAGAGTGAGCGTTGCCATAAAAAAACACAAAACCAGATGTAAAAAGACCAGGGGTTGCTCTTCTTAGCCTTTTCACACTTCACACGCAATTCACACTTGGCGGGATTTGTTATTTCGGCGCTTATTATGTTAGGCTATAATTAGCGAACGCGTAACAGTGCGATACTCCACCTTGCACGGCTAGAAACGTACTGAGCCACTGCGCACTCTGATATCGAAATGGAGACGCTACCCCCACTACTTATCACGCTAGGCATGAACGGAGGTTACTTTCTGGACAGCCCTCGTAGAAATACAAAAATTCGGAAATAGTGGATGTATAAGAGAATATGATGAACACATTGTAAGAATTTAAGAATGGCCGAACCACTTTAATCTTCTGTCTAATAGAGGAGAGGCATATTAAAATAGTTGGGCAATATGAAAATAATGGGAAGCGGTAGAATTGTAAGAATAGTGCTAGAATCGAAAGCTGAAGGAACAGAGGACGGGGAGGACCAATAGAACCATGGATGGGGTCCGTAGAAAAATGGCATCTAGAGGACTAACAGAGGAAGATGCATAGGATGGGGAACTAAAGTAATGAATGGGGTTTAGGAAAAGTACGGTATGGTAGATAATTTTCAAATTAAAAAACACATTATTGTTATTAATATTTGCCTTTTATTTAGTGACCAACGTCTACGTAAAATTAAACAAGCAATAAATTTCACGTTCTAATGTTAATAAAACAGGCAACCATAAATAGGTTTGTGCAACAATACCATTATAAACATGTTGCTGTGTTCAATATCAATGCATGATCGACTCATTATGGCGCGCGTGCCTCTAATATCAATGACGGGTTTTCTATAGCAAAGACGTAATGTACAAATTCCAAGTTGTCGTGGCTTATACAAGTAGATGAAAACATATTGAGGTATTCTTATCTATGAGCAACGAAGATGAAAAAACCTTGTGCATTATTCTCTGTCTAATAATGTACAGAGGTTTTTGCATCTTCGTGGCGCAGATATAAGAATATCTGCATTTATAATTACTTTCCATGCTGTAGTGATATTAGACAGTACATCACAGTCCGTAAAACCTGCTGACTTCTCTCTCAGGAAGGAAATGCATGCAACTGACTTGCTTATCGGTTCAACACGCTAGGTAATAAATAAAACTCAGGAAGACAAATAAGTCTCATTTACATACACTGTTTGTGCATAGAAAGTCGCCCATTCCTCTAGATTTCCGTAGTGTTTTTCTCTCCGTAAGGTTTCCACCTTTAGGTAACCAACTTTTGACTCCGCCCGGCCGATATCAGTTCTGTGTTGACTGGCCTGAAAAACAATTTAGGGGTATAAAAATAACCAGTGAACTATATGTATAATCTGGGTGAAATTGAGGGGTGGCTCGGATACCCCTAGCTTTTTGTCGTCCTCTGTGGTGTAGTGGTTACTTTGCTGGCCTATAATTCCCGAGGTCGCGGGTTCAAACCCAGCGGAGGGCGATGGATTTTTTTTCGGGCGTAAAAATCCTTAGCATGGCTTCCTTCGGAAGGGAAGTAAAGCCGGTGGTACCGTGTCGTACATTTACGGCACGTAAGAGCACCTCAAACCTGATAAAGACTCTACTGATCTTTCACGCCTAATATAGAAAGGGACGCTAAGGATCACAGCATTTAAAGAGCGTCCATAAATAAAACTCAATTTTTATGAAAGAGAGGCGTTACGATTGGCACACAAAGGGCTAAACCAATTAATTCGGCCTTGTAGAGGAAGGGACGGAGAGTCATCTGTATGTCTAGTTTGAGTGAATGACAGCTATGGCATTTACATATATGAGAGCTTTCATCAGGGAAATGAAGACAAAGGTTAAGTTATTGCTGCTACTAAAGGCATTAATAAAATGGTGGTGTAGCATGAAAATATAAGGCTTAATTTGTAATGTTACCCTTCGGTAGTTTGGCCATACCTACTTTTGGAGAGATAAAGTACCCTGTCAGTCCAGTGGCTAGGATGATTCTCGAAAAATGGAGGTGGTCACGCTGGTAAGGTGTGTGGCTAGATTTTATCAGTATCCAAATAGCAACTTGAGGCAGTATTTTTAACACTTAAATGTTTTTCAGTCAAATTATATAATATGTAAATTCAATAACAGCCCGCCTTGAAGCAATATGTGTATGTAATAATTTGTAAAATGTACGTAACAGTCATTGCATTTGCTTATATTATTGTAAACATGCTCAATAATGTTATGTGAATGCATTACGTAATTTAATAACGCAGGAGCTGTGAGAATATTAAGTTAAAGGTTGCTAACAATGAGGTAACAATTAGGTAACCTTGAGGCAATAATGAGTTTGAGACTTTAATAATACTACTACTGATTGTTGGAGTAACAATAATGTAATTTTAGTGACAGTATACAAAATAGACAATCAACAACCAGAGAAAGCTTTAGTTAAATGAAGGTATGCCATTGGAGTAGGATTAGCCAATGAGAAACTGAAAAGGAGAAACATTTACAAATTCAGAAGACAGTGTCCTGCATGGTGCGTCCTCAAGAGATATAATATGTATTCGTGTGAGACGAAAAATAAGTTTACGTGTTAAAAAGTGTAATTAATTAATAAAAAGAATCTCACAGCTCTCTATATCAGTGAAGTGTTCTTTAAATCGTGTCAAACTTTAATAAAAGGAGTGAAGTAAAATTATAATCTGTGTAAGGCTACATTCTTAGTCATACCACAACCCTGCTAAGAGAAACGTGTCTCTAAAATAAATACTGACGCAGCCGAGGCAAACATAAATATATAATATTTAAAGAAACAGCCAAATTACAAATATTAATAGTTTTTTAAACTTGGGGCAAAGGCCACCTGAAAGTACATTTGGGGCGAAGGCTACCGGAAACTGTTTACCATACGTGCGGTTGCAACTACTACAAGTTCGGCTCCCCAACAGTTGAAATATAATACAACTGCTTCAATACAAACTACTTCAAATAGGTTTCCATACGTGGGGCAGAAACCATCTTCTCAAATTGGCTTCCATACGTGGGGCTAATGAAATATCTTCTTCAAACTCCATTCCACTATGGGCACATTTTATTCACGCAAGTATACATATGAAGACGCTCTCATTGATGTCGTCTACGGATGCCAAATTATTTCAAGATTTACTTGCTTTAATTTATAAACTTGCATAAAATGTATCCAACTCGTGTATAATCTCAATATGACACTCGAGAAAACTATCACAACAGTGAGTGCGACAAACTTCACTCGTGTTATTCATTAGGATTATCCATTTGTTGCATAGATTACTGTTGTGGTGTTATTTTGATTAAACTAAACCAGCGCCAGAAGTGCCTTCTACATACTTAAAATAAGATAGCCCGAAATCCCAGCTAGACTTGTACATAGCCTTGCAAAGATTAGCGAACTCCTACTTTCTGTAGACATTGCTCAGGATTAAGTAGAGTGTCGTGCAAAATTCTTGCCGGGAGTTTCAGTTGGTACTGAAATGCTAGAAAGTTTCTTCTCTTCTCCTTCTGGCGCCAACTTCTCCGATATTCCTAACAAAATGTGAACACAGTATACGTTAATAAGGCAAGTGATAGATCATGCTTTCCCATATTTACAAGGTTAATACACCGGCATTCAAATTGTGCCAACCTAATCTGATGTAAGATACAGTACTAGCCATGGACAAACTAAAACGATAACTTCATTAATGTTTAAGATATTTAATTCACATATTCTCAGCTTTAACACATTAACAGTCTTTAATAGTTTTGTTATAACTTTTACATCTAAAGTATTTTTTGTACGTATAATAATTAAGAGGATGTTAAAAACACATATATTTATAATCTACACATGGTAGAGAATAAGTATATAACTTTATAGCATATAAAATATAATAATATAAAATAAGAGGGAAAGACCATTGTTAGCTATATAATCAGTAATATAAAATTACGAGAAATGCAGTGGTATCTACGTAAGCATGTAACGAATCTTGGATTCATAATCAAGACGATGGAAGTCTGTAAACATTATATAACAAACTGTTATTGGATGTTATTGGATAGTAGCACCAATCAGGTACATTGATTATTGTAGGTACATGCCAATAATTCGAATACGTACGCTAAGAAAACGGTTGAAGGGAACGCCAACAGAAGCTTGTCAGTCTTCAAACAGAAACGCCGTGTATAAACTCGTCTCTAAAACTGAGTATTTAAGGTCTACCATTTATACATATTATAATACAACAAAGGTGATAGTGAATTGTGAATATTTACATGCGGTCTGTCTAAAATATCGAAATAATTAACAGAATACGTGTGTGCAAAATATTTTAACCTTTTCCATACCTAACCCTGACTAGACACAATTGCTCTCCGACACAAAATACAGCAGTCGTGGCACAACTATAAAATAATAATTATAACATACTAACACACGCAAGAAGGTGTGATCACGATCATCCTAATCCAGTCTACGAGAACCTCAAGCTACATCACAAGAGCACGGGCATCAAGACGACCTACCGTAACACACCATCAGTTATCATCAACGTAGTGGGGTCCTAGCAAAGAGGAACCCGTTACAACTCTCAAATTATTCTTTTTATTTTGAGGCAGTATTTTTAACACTTAAATGAATTCAGTCAAATTATATAATATGTAAATTCAATAACAGACCGCCTTGAAGAAATATGTGTATGTAATAATTTGTAAAATGTATATAACAGTCATTGCATATGCTTATATTATTGTAAACATGTTCAATAATGTCATGTGAATGCATTACGTAATTTAATAATGTAGGAGCTGTGATAATAATAAATTGAAAGTTGCTAACAATGAGGTAACCTTGAGTCAATAATGAGTTTGAGAGTTTAACAATACTACTTGTGATTCTTGGAAGCGATAATGTAATTTTGAGACAGTTTATAAAATAGCCAATCAACCAGAACAAGCTTTAGTTAAATGAAAGTATTCTATTGGAGTAGCATTAGCCAATCAGAGACTTGAAATACAGAAATTTACAAGTTTAGACGGTTGAAATCAATTCAGTTGCCTCTAAACAATGCTCATAACCAGACGTGTTGCTTCTAGACAGTGATCATAACCAGACGCGAAATGTGTCCTCGAGAAATTAATTACGTATTCGTGTGAGACGAAAATAGTATACGTTTTAAAAAGTGCAAATCTTAAATAAAAGAATCTCACAGCTCTCGATATCAGTGAATTGCTGTTTGTTTCAAGGATTAATAAAAAGGAGTGAATTAATACTTAAAATCTGTGTAAGCCTACATTCTTGTCGCATCACGCCCTACCAAGACTTCCATGTCTCTAACAATAATACTGACGCAGCCGAGGCAAACATAAATGCTAAATACTTAAAGAAATAGTCAAATTACAAAGTTACTATTTTTTTAAACTTGGGGCAAAGGCCACCTGAAAGTACATTTGGGGCGAAGGCTACCGGAAACTGTTTACTATATGTACGGTTGCAACTGCTACAAGTTCGGCTCCCCAACAGTTGAAATACGATACAACTCAATCTAAAATACTCCTTTCTCAATTTTAATCAATGCGGGATCATATTTGATGAAGGCTTGGTCCAAGATGGCAAGTTCGATTCGATCTAAGGGCTCACATTTAAGTCTACTTCACAAAGGAGCGCCACGGCGACCGGTCATGACATAAAATTGACCGATAGGAAGGAATTCAGGACGAACGCGTCAAAATCCGAGTGATGAAAGTTGAATTTGCAGTTACTTTTACCGCAGGCATTGCTGGCATTTACAGAATTGATATGAGTATGTGTGTGTATGTGTGTGTGTGTGTGTGTGTGTGTGTGTGTGTGTGAATTTTCTTGTCAACACGGTGTCAATCTCAAGGGAAATGTGTTGTTTTTCTAAAGAAGATTTTAAATGTCAAAGGGTAAGGTGAAGTCCCCCCGAAGTTCTATTAACTGAAGTCAACTACACACAAAAAACTTCCGTTGTGTTGCACTCACATGATTTTCTCTACTCTTGCACAAACTTTTGCTAACGCTTACTCTCCATCATTTTCATGTAAACGCAGATAAACATTTTCAGAAGCTGTCTTATTGCTAGTTGTCTTGTAGGTGCAAGGGGAATATGGTAGGCTTTGAGCGATATTCAAATCACTTTGCATTTTCATTTCCTTTGCATGTCTAGACATAAAAAACAATGAATAACGAATTCCCGTTTGAGAAAAAGTAAATGTATTGGGAAATTCAAACAAATAACAAGGAATATCTCGGAAATGGTTCACTCGATAAAAAATGTATAGGACATAAATTGTGTTTTAACGAGATCTACATTTTTTGTGCAACCAAATTTTTGTCTATCTGTCACGCTTCACTAGTTACATGAATGTAAACCGAATGAAGAGAATTTTAGGGCACATTACCAGAAAATTTGAGATATACATTTAATTTACCATGAAAATATCTTAAATATATGATATTTTAATCAAAATTGTTAGAGCCATTTTTGAGTAAATCGAATTTTTCGAGAACTTTTACATGTAAAGGATAGTCTGTGGTGGAGGGATTTTCTAGAAAATCTTCGTGTTGCATGCTTGGAAGATAGTAAACTCAAATACCAAGTTTTCTTTATTCGTTCCATTGAATTTTATGGAACACAGAGAAAGTGTATTATATATAATCTTATACGTGAAACGATAGACGAAAGTGTGCTACAAAAGGATATAAATCTCAATTTATTTCAAATAACTTTTATAGCTATTTTCGGAGATATCCGTTATTAATAATTTCGTTATTCGTTATTAATTTGTTCTATGTCATTTGTTTTAATTCCCATGATTTTCACGGAAACGGTATGGAATTTTAAAGCCAGTATACAGCGTGCGGTTCTTAAACATTTGACTATCACGTTCCCTTTGTATCTATAACGAAATGTGTTATGTAGCTATTTCTACAAGGGTTTGTTTAGAATAAAATGAACTAGTTATAAAAATAAGCTTTAGTAAGAATATATTGTATACCCACTAATACACATAGAGGGTAGAGAAAGTCATGTGAATGTATCACATAAAATTTTTATTTTTCTTCCCATGGTGCGAGGGGCACTATTTATATTTTGAGCCTTGGCAACAATGAATGTTGTAGGTGCCATCTGACGTTTCCAATGGAAAGTTTGACATTTTTGACCATAATCTACTTCAAACTTTTGTTAATAGAGCGTCATTTGTTTTGTTTACACTAACTTGAAAATTGTGTGTCAACAAAAACATGGAATTAACTCGTGAAAATGTTCGTGCAATGATTTATTACGACTTTTGACGTGGATTATCAAGACAAGAGTACATTGATCAACTAAGTTCCACATTTGGCGACAAAGCTCCATCCTTTGCCACTGTGAAACGCTGATATAACGAATTTAATCGTGGCCGCCGTTCGCTCAATCATGAAGTTCGTGAAGGTCGTCCAAAATCAGTTGTTGTGCCAGAAAACATTGATGCTGTGAAAAAACTAATAATGAAAGATCGTCATGCGACATATTGTGAGATAGAGGCAATCCTAGGCATTAGTTCACAGCACATATAAAATATTGCAGGATTATTTAGCCGTAAAAAAGCTTTGCTCTCGTTGGATCCCACATAATTTGACGCAATCTCAAAAAGATGTTCGTGTCGATTGGTGTACAAAAATGCTCAAGAAATACAATAGCGGTGCCTCAAAAGACATATATAAGATTGTAACAGGACGAATCATGGAATCTATGCGTATGAGCCAGAATGTAAACAGCAGTCGACTGTATGGGTGTTTCAAGATGAAGCAAATGCAACAAAAGTTGTTCGCACTCGAAGCACTTCGAAACAAATGGTCGCCTGCTTTTTCAGCAAAACTGGCCATGTGGCAACAGTGCCTTCAGAGGAATGTAAAACAGTCAATGCCGAATGGTACACAACCATTTGTTTGCCGGAAATCTTCGGTGAAGTAAGGAAAACCAACAAGAAACGTAGGATCGTTCTTCATCAAGACAATGCGAACGCGCACACATCTCGTCTAACAACAGAGTATTTGAAGGCTCAAAAAATCGAAATGATGGGTCATCCGCCATACAGTCCTGATTTGGCACCCAATGACTTCTTTTTGTTCCCGAACATCAATAATAAATTGCGTGGACAACGATTTTCGTTGGCAGAAGAAGCCGTTGATGCCTTCAAAAACCATATTTTGGAGGTGTCTCAAGAAGACTGGAATAAATGCTTTGACAAATGGTTCAAACGAATGCAAAAGTGTATTGATCATAAAGGAGAATATTTTGAAAAACAATAAAGCAGTTTTCAATCAGAAATTACTTTGTTTTAATTATTAGGCTCAAAATATAAATAGTGCCCCTCGTAGTTGTTTGTTGGTTAGCCATTATTTTCTGAAGTTCTGCTGGAGCTGTATGTTGGCTGGAATCTAAAGTAATTTTAGGAATTTTAATGTGCTAATGAAGAATAAAGAAAACGTTCTCTTCTGGGAAAAAGATCATATTGCAGGATCTTTTGCATGTAGCAGTACACAATGAATGCCTCTGAACCTTTCGTTCCAAGCAAATATGATGTATTGGATCATAGCACACTTGACTGATTGTTATCCCCAAATTATGCCATTTGTCACTACCTGAAACGACACTGCTGTTGACGATGATAATGTTTTTCATAAGATTCAATTATTAATTTTTTATTGAATGAACATCATCCTGCGTAATTAATAATCTATATCACTATTTAATATTGGTTTTCCAGCTCCCCCTTTACTCTCTCCCAACAGATCCACTATTTCATCCCCCTTTCCGGCCGATACCGCTGAAACCGCTTTTGTTATAACTTTCTATTGCCACACCTGTTTCAATATGCGATGAAAACCAAGCCATCGTAAACAAAATGCTATAAAATGCTTCAGTATACCAGAGTCGTTTGGCGGATTCGCGGTTAACCGTTTCAGGAATAGGTTTTAGTGCGCACCACATTTTGTCTAACAGAGGAAATTTGAATAGATATGCTTTCTAGAATGGTTAAAATGTTTTACGCTGAAGCAAAATCCTTTAATTATCAGAAGGAAATGCTCGGCATTTCTGCACCATCATTAAGCGTTAGTGGTACATTTAAAAAAGGAAAAATTTAGAAATTCTGGTTTCTAAAACAGTTATTTTTGAAATTATGGTTAAGCATATCATTTAAGATAAGTTTTTCGTGTTTATCTAAATGTTTGGACAGTGTTGTCATATCCCATACAGTAGAATCTAAAAATTTGGACCCCATTAACCGGATATCAGTTAATCCTGATTCTATGAAAAAACTGGAGCAATAATTTAGAACATAATGCATATCTTGCAGCTAATAGCTTTCAGTGAATGCAGCTTACTGATGTGTTACATTCACATGAGTTTTTCTACCTACTTTCTTTTATTTTTATATAGATACTGCAAACTATTGTCCTGCGCTGTGCACTAGAGCTTGCAGCTCTGGTTCCTGGCCACGGAATGCGCCCGGGTTTGATCCCAACTATGAGGGTGTGTATTTTAAGTCTCGGGTATAGAACTGGCGCCCACTCAGCATCGTGAGGAAAGTGAGGAGCTACGATAGGCAGCGATCCTGGTTACGGAGGCCAACATTCTGGTTCGGGGATGCGTGATGCTAGTCAAATCACTTCCCGGTATCTTTAGATGATCGCCCACTGCTGCCGTGCGCATGTGGGCGCGAGATCGGCAGTCGGGTTGGCAGGTCTCTAGGAACTTTATGAGCTGTAGCGTGCGGGATATTATTATTGTTATTATTACTACTACTATATTACAAACTATTTCTGATAAACCTTATCGTTTTATGTGATTCGTGTTAACCCAGTTGAACCTTTGCATAAGTAGTTTCATTACAAAATTCATGGTGGGTACAACGGTGATAAGGAAAGCATAATAGACAATAACTTATTGCTATATGCTGGCCATGAAACTCCGAACCCTTTCCATGGCATCGCGTGGAACAGCTGAACAACGCTTTAAAAATATTACGGAGTATTGAAAAATTAACAAAATAACGGATATCGCGAATATGGCTGATGCTACAGAAAAAGTTATTTGAAATAAATTGTATGTTTTTAACACATGTACATTTTGATTGTTAATGCGAAATTATATAACAATTACCCGGTTGAAGAGGACTTCACAGACTAGCCCAACAAATTTCTTAAATATTTGGCATTTTAATCGAAATCGTTAGTCATTTTTGAGGGAATAAAATATTTCGAAAATTTCCCATGTAAGGAGTAGTTTGGAGTGGGAAATTTTCTACAAAATGTTCATGTCGCGTCTTTGGAAGATGATTAAACTTTTGAGCAATGTTGCTCACAGCCACATATACACGAATACTTTTATCAAAGTTCCTTTTTAGGATTTTGTGGCCGCAACGCATATATTTCCGATGAAATCTTAAGATAGAATTTTTGGGTACAATACATTAGTTCCTCTTACCTATTATAGGTAGGATCATAGAAATTAATCTATGTGTAACGCCTTATATCATATTTTGATCCCCTGTGTCATACTCTACAAGCACTCCAAAATAAATGGAAGGAAACCGCAAGTAAAACATGAGCAAATATCTAATCATACATACTGCTTCGAATATAAACCAGATCAAAAGGAAAACATCCTTAATCTTTAAACACCGAGAGGGATATTTCAGGTGGCAACGTTGTGGCCCGCATTCGGGAGATCGTGGGTTGGATTGTCGCGGCCGACTTTCCTGACCCATGGGTTTTTCGAAGGTTTCCCGGGTTGCTAGGCGAATACTGGGAAAGTTAATTACATTCCCCGAATACCCTGTCCCTCTATTTCACCTCCATTCTCATTTAACTTCACCTTTCATTTGCTTGGCTGTTGCAAGTGTCGGCGGGAGACCTCGGCATTGCATGGCGGGGGAAAAGGGTGCTCTATGTAATACTTCGTTCCGGAATGAAGTAGTCTCAGAGTCCCGAAGGGATTTGCGAACCTACAGAGGGAGGGGAGTTGTACTAGCTGCCATCCGGGAAGTTTAAATCTGGAAGAGGTGGGGACCCTGCCCTCTTCCCTGTCGTGCCTGCTGGTTCGGCCGTTCTATGTCTCTTCTCACCTCACCCTCTCTCCTGAGGGCGCCCCGTAAGGGGCCTAGCACAAAAGATCTCCTTAGGCGAAGGTGTTCTATCTCCCTGCTAGTCCTAATCTATAAGTGCACTATGGAAGAATGTTATATAAGTTGAATGCTGGCATTGAAAGAACAAAGGATGGAAGATGCGGAGTTGTTTCAGCAATATTCGTATTGTTTACAAAACTACCGTGAATTATTAATTTAATAGTAATTATTTAATTGCTTCTGTTCTTAATCATTTATTTTAATCCAGGCTTAATTTAATCCATATCGACCACAGGCCGAATTAATGCGGATTAACGAGATGTTACTTGATTTATTTTGGCACCCGAGATCTAGCTAGACATTATTCTCTACGGAGGCAGTTATAAAAGTATTCATTATTAATTATTACGGATTTTCAAGCTCTTGGCTTGAAAAGATAAGAAATGGAAACCCTTAATAGACAGCGAGGCGCATAAGCTTCTAAGCATTACATTAATGACAGCGTAATTGTTTTTGCAATAGTATGAGCTGAATTGATGGAAAGTATCACGTGCAAGCAGCGTCTTTGATCCAAGAAAAGGTTCCGCGTTATGATGTCAGCGGCACACCTACAAGTATTGCCTTATTAGGAAATGTCGAACGGACAAGATCTGTGCAAAACTTATTGATATAACATTCTCTTTGTAACATTCCTATGGTTCACTAGTAATAATCGCAATGTAATTATAATACGAGTACTTCTTTCTTTAAACTTCCGAATACAATCCTCAATATACCATGGATCATTACCTTAGGTTTAAGAGTATTAATGTCGTTGCATATACCGTAACTATATCTGGTTATACGAATGAAGTACTAGGGGAAAAAGAACATATCCCTGAAGAGCAGGGATATGATATCAGCCATTCAGCGTGTTAAATAATCCAACCTTCCATACTCACGTCTTCCACCTTTTTATTCAGCAGAAGTCGCTAGCCCGGTTCAGTAGTCTGGAGTCCCAAGTACACCGGTGGCGGCCGTCACACATATCTCTGAAAGTAGAGGAAGTTTTCTGCGCAAATGCTCAAGTACCCTCCGTCAAGAGGGTAGTTTGAGCATACATGTTTAGCTTAGAAAGGTGAAGAGTATCTAAAGGAATGGTAAGAAAAGAAATCCTTATAAAGCAAACTAACATTTCATTTGGTTCCACATTTAAGGTATTAAAATAGTTTGTCTTTGTTCAGTTTTCCAACTGTCACTTCTGTGAGTTTTCACTGTAATTGTTCTAAATTTCTATCTAGTTCTATTTCACGTGTTCGCTTCGTTCACAGTATCACTTCACTAAGGTGAACGAGGTCACTTCTCTGTCCCTTCCCTTCCTTGGGGATGTAGGCTCTTCACGCCGGACGGTTCACTGCGCGTCACTATAGCCGTCACCAACACGCGCGGAGAATCTCCCTTTATGTCGCACGGGAAAATCACCCACCAACTCAACTCGCAACTGACTGCTGCCGCGAGAACGCTCGCTTATATAGTCAGTTTCTCTTTGCACAAAGTTCTCGAACCTTCTAGAACTATTTCAACACACATTCTGGAGGAGGGAGGGGAGAAATGGATTCCAGAAGGTTTTGGTTATCTACCGATAGCGCGTCCGATGTTGACACTGGTGAGATATCGTGTTTACTTGATGCACCGATTTCCCGATAACCTTGGGGCATTGCCGCTGTCACACGGCACCCTCCTCAGCTGGTCATCCCGAGCAGCTCCACAATCTGCAACAGGGCGATCAAAATGGACTACCATCACCTTTCCTTGGAGTTGATACCGATTGCGTGATGGGGGCATAAGACCTGTGGTACGGATGTCGCATTTCTGGAACCACCTCTCCTTGTCGCTTCAAAGATGCAACCAATAGAACTGGTGACGTTTCTTCATCAAGGTGTTGTTCGTATCCAGGTGCGTGCCGGTAGTGATGACATGAGTTTCCTCTAGGACATCTTCTTCGGGATCACCAGCTGTTCCACCCTAGTCCTTCTGGCTACGAACTCCCACACTTTTCGATAGATCCTCCTAACCACCAAGGAGTTCCATCGCGTCCGACAGCTCTCATAGTTCAGGCCTCCCACGCGGATCCTTCAGGATTAGCCCTATGTCTCAATCCTCTAATTGAGGATTGCCCGTCTCAACCAACTGCACGTTGTGCCGTGACTGGGTGTAGAGCTGCAGTACTTTCCGTTATCCACTGGTACAGACGCTCGTTTATTGCAGGCTCTATCGTCCTCTTGTTTTCCTACGTCTGTCCAGCTAGCCTCTTCCTTGCTGAATTTGACGCATTAATGTCATCTTCCAGGTCAAATTTAGTGTCTTAACTCCTTTACAAAGTCATCTTTCAGAGCTCTCACCGCTGTTTTTATCTCAGATCTTACAGAGTTGATGTTACTAACGAGATTTGGGTTTAAACTTCTTCATTTTGGTTTTCGTACTCTTCATTTCACTTCTCATCTTCTCCATTCCGAATTTTATTTTCGTCTCTATTCTCATTTCGTATTCATTTCCACAATTCTAGGTATCATTCCTCCTTTACACCCTTCATTTCACTTAATAATTGTTTAAGTATGTCTTCCATTGTGATTTTTATATCCTATTCCTGACAACAGTGCGATTTTGTTCAGTTTTCCAACTGTCACTTCTCCCTCTTCTCACTGCCACCATTCTAAATTCTTATCTACTTCAATTTCATTGGAGTTTCATTCACAGTATCACTCCACTAAGGTGAACTACTTCAATTCTCCGCTCTTCATGCCTCTTCATACCGGACGGTTCGCTTTCCTCAGAGTCGAACATACGACCACCACAACCCGTCGCTCCGCAGTAGCACTCACTGCACGTCACCACCGCGACGGGAGAATCGCTCTTGATGGCGCACGGGAAACACCCCGCAAGTCAACTCGCAACTGACTGCTGCCGCGAGAGCGCTCGCTTATATAGTCAGTGGAATCTTTCCACAAGGTTCTCGAACGTTCTAGAATTATTTCGACACATGTTCTAGAGGAGGGGGGAGAAATAACTTCCAGAAGGTTCTAGTTATCTGCTGTAAGTACGCCCGGCGTTTACACTGTGAGCCCTTCAGACAGTAGATGCAAGCGTAAGTATTTAGTACTCATTTGAAAACAACACTTATTGAATGAATCCTCAACTTTTATTAAATGTTTTAGAAACTATAAATAAAAATAAATTATGTTAAATACTTGCACCTTTGTAATACAATATAGAGTGATTTATGAAGAACTGGCACATTTATTTATTTAATATTTCAAAACGAGTTATGCTAGCGACAGCTTATTATACCTGAAAAGCAGAGAAATTTTGAAAGATTATTTACCTCTATAGAAAATGTTGAAAATGTCCTCCATACTGCATAAGGCACAACTCAACACGTCATTCCATGTTGCTGGCCACTCGGAGAACTCTGTTGTCAATAGCTTGAATCTTGTTGTGCTTCAGAGCGTCCAATGTCTAGAGACGTGTGGCATAAACCGTCTTTTAACTAACCCCATAGAAAGAAGTCCGGCAATGTCAAATCCGGAGATATCGGTGGCCACAGGTTCTTGGAAATTATCGGTCGTCAAAGAAACTTCCAATTAGTGCCATGGATTCATTTGATGTATGGCATGTAGCGCCGTCCTGCTGAAAATATCCTTGGCGCAGTTCTACATTGTCTAGTTGCTCAGCAAACTCCATGAAAATCCGTCAATACTCTGCAGTGTTCACACTGTTTTCCAAAAAAATTGGAGTATTCTCTGTGTGGATATTGTGCACCAAACTCCGATTTTAACCGGGTACATAAATGCTTCATCAATAACATGTGGATTTTTGCTGGCCCAATAGCGTGAGTTATTTGCGTTCAGATAGCCGGATAAATGGAAACCATGCTTCATCTGTGAACCATATGATGGACAATATGGCAGGATTTTGCACAATGAAGCCTGAAACCAACGACAATAATTCAGTCGTCTATGCTTATCTGGTTCCTATAAATGATGGACAATTGTAATCCTATACGACTTTAAGCCCTCACTTTTCACAGCTCTCTGACACATTGAGTGACTGCACCCTGTCTCCTGCGACAAACGTCTTAATGAGTTTTTGGGTGACTGATCCAGTTGTGCTCTTACGTTAACAACAACCGTAGGAAGCCTAGATGAACGAGTTTTGCCTTTTTTACTCACCAGAGATCCAGTTGTTTATAATTTGTTTACCAGTCCCAGTATTGTGTTTCTTTGGAGAGGATTCCGAACACCAAATTCTCTCTGTTATGCCCCTTGAGTAGCTGTAATTGCTTTGCAAGGAAGAGTCGTTCATTTAATGCGTACTCCATTTTAACGTTGACTAGAACAAAAACTCAAAAACAGTTGCCGACAATAAAACTAACAATTAGGAATAAAACATGAACATCTGCACATCTAGTGATAGGCAATCGAAACTCCAGAACATTCTGCTTAATTTGGGGCTAAAATTGGGGCATTGAGTGAATTTCGAACAGAATAATAAAGAAAGTAATGTATCAGTTCTTCATAAATCACCCTGTAGAATACACACAAACTGATAATTAGTATTTTTCGAACTAAGAATTAGCAATCCGTTAGTGCAGCTATTGACACTAATGTCATACATGGATTGACTCACTTTAATAATATTCACGTTTAAAGCTTTCGTGCACTTTTCTAAGTTCTTCAGGAAATCCAACATTTTATTGACCAATGCTCTTTTGAAATAAAGTTATCTATTCGCAGTTTTATCTATTTTACGATTAGAGTGCGCTTTAAATCCTATTTGCACTTCTGGAAAAGTTCGCTGATGCCTTCAATTTCCGAATTTTCAAACTATGATGATATACGAGTATACCCAAGAGAATGCGTCACGTCATATAGTTAAACCCTTCACAAGCTTTCATCGCTGCCAGGTGATATTCATTAGGACGCTTATGTCCCAAATGGGAAATACAAAAACAACAGTAGACCATGCACAATACTGAACTTGTTAATGTTCGTTTCAGTCGAAATTTATATCAGCAAAATCAGTTTGAACTACCGTGAACGCTTTCGCTAATCTACTTCATCAACTCTTGCATTTCAACAACGCTAATATTTTACGGTCCATTGACGGTCTATGTCAAGCTATTTGTGAAAATTGAATTTTATCTTAATTAAATAAAGCCAGGATTATTTCAAGCTGGTATTACTCTACATATTATTGTATAATTGACACAGTAATGTAATTATATTCCATTAAGATTCCCCTTTACTTTGGGGATGAGGATTTCAAATTGCGTATGGTGCTTGATTTGAAAAGTAACAAAATAAATAATTATAATTGATTGGTAATCCATATATGTATACATAGGGCGTCAAAAAGATACTGGAAAAGCTTGGGGGCAAGTTTCTTAGAGAAAAATAAGAAAAAAAAGGTGGCTTATGTGTTACATTCACATGACTTTCTTTACCTTCTATCGTTCACTAGTGTGTATAAAACTATTCTTACCAAAGCTTATTACTTTATCTCTTGTGTATACTAAGTAACTAGAGGAAGGATTGCATTCCACCCAAAAATTCGATACCAGAAATACATGTTTTGAGGTGCCCTGAAGCCACATAAAGCATGTCTGTGAACAGCATAACTTAAACATGAAAAGTCGGATAAACACCAAAGACACATTTCAAGAAAATTCATCCAGACTATCCTTTATGTGGAAATTGTTTGAGGATTTTGATTTTCTCAAAAATGGCAGTAGCGATTTTGATTAAAATATCCAATGTTTAATATATTTCAAGGAAAATGAAGTGTGTATCTTGAATTTTTTGGGAAAATCCCCAAAAGTCCTCTTCATTCAGAATGACTTTTGCTTAACTGGTAAGCCGTAAGAGATAGACAAAATTTTACTACATGAAAAACGTTGATCTCTTTAAAACACACAGGTGATGCCATATGTATTTTTTTTGTCGAGTGACCCATTTCCAATATTCCTAGTTATTTGTTTGAATTTTCCAATACTTATACTTTATCACAAATGGGAATCCGTTATTCGTTTTTTATATCCTGGACATCAAAGAGAATGGAATATTCCACATAGCAACGAGCTCTTAAAAGATTTGACTATCCCTTAAAGCCTAACATATTTCCCTTGCACCTACAAGAAAATTAGCAATAATTACAAACGCTTATTCTCCATTTACTTCATGTTAATTGAGATAAACATTTGTAGAAACTATCTTATTACTAATTCAAACAAATAAGAAGGAATGTCTCGTAAATGGTTCACTCAGCACAAAAAATGTATATGACATAAATTGTGTGTTTTAACAAGATCTAGATTTTTTGTGTAGCAAAATTTTGTCTCTCTCTCTTACGACTTACCAGTTATGCAGCAGTACAGATTAAATGGGGTACATGGTTGCACATATACTATAGGTACGCTCCCAAATTTTGCGCCCAACTTCGATTGATCTACCAAATTAATGTCGTTTGTGAATGATACATCACCAAATGGTGAAATATCTGCACTGCTATTTAAGGCAATTGCAAGAGATTTAAGTTTTATCTACACTTATGTGTTCTCTTTGTATTTTTAATACTTCGAAGTATGATTTTCCAGGCATAAAATTGTACATTATCAAAGAAATGTGGAAATATAAAATTATAGAATCTATAACTTGAGAGGGTATCTTCTATTATTTACCCTTGATAAACTCATATTTAACGTGGGTGGAATGTTTTCAATCACCAAAGAATGAACGATGTGTCATTCCGCGTTGCACCATTCCATTATACCGCGTTAACCTAGCGTTCTTTTGTTCCCCCATCCTTTTTTGCTTTCTTTTTGATGAGTCCGTAGAGGTCCTTTCAATTGTTCCTTTTTTATTCTACACACTACTGTTTCTGAACACCCAGGTAGCCTTAGCTGTTTATTTTACTGCCTTACTAACATTCATTGTACATAAATAAGACTAGTCTGCATATATCAGATGGCTGAAAACTAATAAGTGATTCTGGCCTACTTTTTTGCTGATTTCAGAACTGCTTTTAGTATTTTTCTATCACGTACAGTTTTTCACAATTTCACTTCAGAAATATAGAGATATAGAGACCCTGCTTCAAGTACCTTTCCAAGAAATTTCCCTTCATTACACAAGACAAATTAAAGGCTGGAATTTTTGTTGGTCCTCGAATAAAGAAATTGACGAAGGATGAAAATTTTGAGAAGACAATGAATGACAGAGAGATAGAAGCATGGACCACCTTCCGATCAGTTACTGAAAACTTCTTAGGCAATAACAAAGATCCTAATTACAAAGCCATTGTCGAAACAATGTTGGAAAAATTCAAGAAGATGGGTTGTAACATGAGTGTAAAGCTGCATTTTCTGCATTCACATATCGACTACTTCCCATAAAATCTGGGACATTATAGTGAAGAGCGGGGTGAACGTTTTCACCAAGATATTAAGGAAATGGAGAGGAGGTACCAGGGAGATTGAATGATGGGCGACTACTGTTGGATGTTGAGGAGGGACAGTCATCTGCAAGAATCTGCAAGGAAGTCAAAGAAGAGAAAGTTTGAAAAAAATTAAATGAAACATTTTGGCTTCTTGTTTTGTTAAAATGTAGTCATGAAATAAATTAGAGGAGTTCTTGAGAGTATTCTTAAAATGTTTCTTGAATAAAAACTTACCTTGTGTGAAATGGCATTTGAATACTTTTCTACGCTCATTAGTAAAATTGTCAAAACATTGCTTATTTTGTGTAAAAACCTGACGTGATAGAAAACAACGGAGGTTATTTCTGGAATCAGTATAAAACTTGATTCAAGGAAACCTACTTTTAAGAAATCATCTGACAAAAAGTTTGAAAATGCAGACTAGTGTAATCTAACACAGTCGTTATTACACTTCTTAAGATTACTATTTCGGCTCATCCTAGCTCCTTCCTTCATAACCATAAATATTTTACGTAAAATGTCAAATAAATAAGCTTCATAACACTTCATACTGTAAACTTACCCACTTCCGCATAACTGATGTTAACCTTTACGGACATCTATATCACGCCTGGCCTGTTATCAGAAGAAATGGATGAATTTTGTTTATGATATACAATGAATGCAGGAATTACAGGATTCCGGCTTCTTTTAAAAACTGTCTCTAACCCTCCTCAAGATTTTCTCTCGCTTGCTCCCCGTTGTAAACCCAACAACAAAAAAGTTTCTCACTGGCTGACTTTTCTACTGCAAAGATATAGAGTTTTCGGAAAATATTGAATTTAACAAATTATACCGCTCATCTTGTTAAAGGTAGAGAATTCAAACTGAGTAGGTATCAGCACACTGGTATTCTCCTGCTAAGCAAAAAATATTGTTACGCTATACCCTTTAGTTTTATTAGTTCTACTGCGTAGAAGCAACAGATATAGAACTTTTACTGAAAAACTAGTTTTTTATTTAGAAATTTGTGTTCACAAAAATTTATAAAGGCTCTAAAAATGATATGATCTGATAGATAAAAGTATTCTGCACATGATAGTGTATTAAAAGCTGAAATTGATAACAAATTAATATTTACAAGATGTTATTATTTATTAAGTTATTAACAACTTGGGGACAGTGTGAGGGTAGAAAAGGACGAAGCTAATGGCAACATGCATGGTTAGACAGAGACAAAAATATCACATTTACCTGCATATTGTCTTTTAAGGTTGAGACAAGCTATAGGAATAAAATGTATAGGGTGCGAAGTATATTTACTTCAAGCATACTGGCAATTTGGTAATGAATGGCTTTGGTATGAAGGGGCCTAAATGGTGTGATTCATTTGCAGTTTGATACTTGCGAGGGGAGACTAATACAGGGAAGGGTAAGTGTAAGAGGCAGCTTTCACAATGTGTTTAAAAGTGCAAATATGCAAACTGCTTACGTCTTAAAGCATTTATGAGGGCAGTACCCTCGTTCTATGGCACTATATTAATAAAAACTCTGACGTGGTACATTCATATGACATTATCTACCCTCTATCTTTATTAGTGGGTATACAAACTGTTTTACTGAAACTTATTTTTCTATTTACTACATTTTAATCCAAATAAACCTTTGCAAAAATAGCTACATTATACATTTAATTATGGAAACAAAGAGAATAGCGACAGACAAATGTTTAAGAACTGGAACCTATATGCTAACCTTAAAAATTCCATGATATTTCCATGCAATCGCGAGAAAGAACTAAAAATCGACGAGACTTTAAAAGAATAAGACCTGAACAATTCGAGCCTTTAATAACGGACATCTCAGAAATGGCTTATGCCACAGAAAAACTTATTTGAAGTATATTGTGTGTTTTAAAGAGATCTGCAATTTTGTTGTGGTACGTTTTCGTCTATCGCTTAACGTTTATCAGTTATACAAGATTATATGAAATTCCTTCGGAATAAAAAGGAATTCACAAGCTATTCCCAGGAAAGTCAACATATACTTTTATTTATCACGTAAATATATTTAATATATTGTGGTTTAATCAAAATCGTTAGAGCAATTTTTAAAAAATCAAAATTTTCGAAAAATATTCCATGTGAAAGTTAGTTGGGGTGGAGGGATTTTCTTTAAAATCTTCTTGTCATATCTTTGGAAGGTACTAAACCTAAATACTAAACGTGGTATTTATCCGACTTTTCGTTTTGAGTTATGCTATTTACAGAGACACACACGGGCCTTTTTCTAAAAGTGTTTTTTTTGGATTCAGGGGGGCTCAAAACATGTATTTCCGGTGAAATCTCGGTATCAAATTTTGAGGTGGAATGCAATACTTCCCCTGCTTACTAAATGTAGTAGCGAAAGTAAAAATGAGTTGTTTGAACCCAAATGTCTACCAAGTGCCCTTAAAACAGTAAGTAAATAACACTAGCACATTCCAATTTCAACAACACTTAAAATAAAACATTATTTTTACCTATACTACGTCAAACATGTTTTCAGAGTGTAGCGGGGAATCGTCGATCCTTGGGTTGATGTGGTCTTCGGCAGCGTTCTTCATCGGCTATTGGTGCTCGTCGGTTGTTGCGTATTCCATTCCTAAGTATATCTAATTATTAATTCTCAGGTTATAGTGGGTGAGGCAAGTTTAAGAAATACACTGCAATTTTCCCTTAATAAATGAAGTTTATTCACTATTGAAATAATTATGGGCGGCTAGTTTTCCCATTATTATAATCCCATCACTTTAAATAAGTCAGGAGCCTAGGTATCTGCACATGCACTCCCACGCTTGTATGCACCCACGTGCGTTTGTAGCACCTCGTGCCGACGACAATTCTAGAAGGTCAGTTAGCGAGAGAGAGAGAGAGAGAGAGAGAGTGGGTTCTGAGGCTTTGCGTCCCCTTATATACGGGAGCCTAGTGACGCTCACCTCTGCGTTTAAAATGTAACGACGTTTCCAATTGGCCCTCAGACCGCGTTACCTTAACATGTATGAGAATGTGTGGCTTCAGATCCGTGCGCTTAAGCGCCATCTTGGAGCGTTGTGAAGCTAGTTCTATATCTCCGTCTCTTTCTTTTCTCTATTTGTCTCTTTCTATTTCTCCGTGCCGTTACCGGTTCCCTGCCTGTTGGCTTGGTGAAAGGTACGCTCTTTATGTTTTCCTGGAATTTTTGCTAGCTTGCCCGTTTCTTACAATCAGCTCTGTACAAATGTTAGATGTTGAATATTTTAACATCTTAGTGAATTAAATTAACACTGTACAATTCTTATATGTATAGTTCCCCTTTCATATGTACAATTCCTATATATGTATAATATATCCCCTTTCAAGAGCTTATAGAAAAAAATGTGGAGTGTTATATTGGAACAAAATTACTATATTGTTGAGTAAAAAATTGTTGTCACTGTGCTACTATATTTTCGAAGTCATTTACTGAAATAAAATTTGTAAAGGTTATGCACTTGATTCATTCGAAGTCGAAGGACCGATTCCCACACACCGTCTTCTGTCTATGAGACGACTGAATCCAAACGGTTCGCAGAGGTATGAGAATACCATTTGAAATTCGATATTCTTCCATGCACGATTAATATTACATTACCTCCAAACTGTGTTGTTCTATAGCTTCTCGTTACAAGTTCTATTAATAAAGAAATCTTAATCCCCAGTCTGCGATAATCGTAAAGAAACAATGTATATCTTAATTTTCCCGCATTACTCAATAAGGCTGGGTGTTATTCACTAAGTTGGATGGAGATAAAATGACCGCTCAGATGGCGGTACTCTCTAAAATATAGCGAATCTATGTATCCTGCCAAGACCTCTTTCGCACTGTTTTGTCTGATAGATATCAAAGAACCGTGAAAATAAGCGGCGCACTTAGTGTACCTTTGATAGTGTAAGGCAACATGAATTTGTCAACAGTGTTTGTTGCGGATAAATACGGAACTTGATATTTGGGTTCAGTATCTTTCAAAGATGCAACACGAAGATTTTCAAGAAAATCCCCCACCCGAGACTACCGTTTATACAGGACATTTTTTCGAAAATTTTGATTTTCTGAAAAATGGCAAACGTTTTTGATTAAAATATCATATATTTAAGATACTTCAATGGAAATAAAATATATATATCTTGAATTTTCTGTGAATGTTGCAATGGTTCCGCTGTTTGACTGAGTTAGGGAACCCCGGCCAAACGAAAAGGGAAGCCCTAACGAGTGCCGTAGGGGAAAACAAAAGGAAACCAGAACTCTCAAAAATATACTACTATTGATAAGTTTGTTTTTGGGTACTTTAATGATAATAATAAACAAACATTAATAACCAGAACCGTAAAGCAACCATAAAAGAATAACTGTAAAACAAAAATGGCTTAAAGAGTAAAGCAACCAAAACCAATTGAGCAGAGCAGTAAAGGCAAGTTTTAAATACAGCAAAATTAAGTAAATCCAAAAATTCAACAAACCAAATCAATTTAGAAAGTTTATAAAACAAGGCCACTATAAACATCAGACCAAAAAATTTAATTATGTTTAGCTAGTCAAAGACTAGCTAAGAATGTTGAACAAGACCGAAACAGACTTTAATGAAATTCAGGAAACCGAGAGCTTCAAAGTCCAGCTAAGCTAGATGTAGATAGCTTTACAACCCAACCGTTTTCAGTTACAAAGTTCAGCATAAATGGGTTCAGCATAACTGGGTTTTAACTGCAATTACTGCTCTCATAATTTACACAACAGAATATCTGTAATTTTGAATTAACTATGCATTTTCAAAGTGCCCAAAATATGTAAAGCTCTACTCACAAATTTCTACTTATATTGCTTCTTGCCCTCCTTTTATCAAACTATGCAATTTCAGACGACAAATGCCAAAAGCTTTTCTCACAAATTTCACACTACTGATGCTTTTTACCTTCATGAATCAAAATATGCATTTTCAAATTGCACAACTGTGTAAAGCTCTTATCACAAATTTTAAACTAACTATACACTGAAAATCACGTACTGAAAATATAACTCAACTGGAAAAGAAACAAAACACACTAAACCTATGAACAACTCCAAGAGCCAGTCACTTTACGAACTCTTATTTTCAAACACACATAACGTTTTCCGCCCCAAAATTCACTCACCATTACCAGGACATAAAACTGATAATAAAGCCTACCTTTACATAAGGTCGATCCACCGAAAATCACAAAGACGTTCCTTAAAAATTCATTACAAAAACTTCCACAATCCGCATCAGTAGTTACCGGGCAGAGAGCTATCCCTGCAATGCGGACAGAAATCCACCACTCAGCGCGTACGGCCAAAGCACATGCCACGTCAGCAACCCACAGAGGAAAAAAAAAGGAGAGCACCAAAGAGAGCGTTAAGCAAAGGGGACAAGCAACGTAAAGTGACTGGCTGGATGTATAATACAGATACAAAACATAAAAAGAACACATAACAGCACAATGTCCAGGTAGACAAAGTTTTTCTTCAGAAAACATGTAGAGCTCGTTAAAACACACAGCTTATGTCATATACATTTTTTTGTGGAGTGGACCATTTCCGAGATATTCCTTGTTATTTGTTTGAATTTTTCAATACTTATACTTTTTCTCCAATGGGAATTCGTTAACTTATATATGCTGGACATGCAGCCTACCTTATTCCCCTTTTATCTACGAGACATTTAGCAATAAAATAGTTTATGTAAATGTTTATCTGGATTAACATGAAGTAGCTGGAGAATAAGCGTTCGCAAAAATGCTTTGTACAAGGGTAGAGATAATCATGTGAGTATAACACGTCAGATTATTTTGGTTTTTGTTGTAATGGATTATAAATTATATATGGAGCTTACCTATGCAATCTGTTTGTTATTTTGGACATTTAAAGGGCTATTATAGTCCAGAAATATGACAGTATATTAGTATATAACAATATACTCGTGTTGTTTTTTTGCCGTTTCTCGTAAGTATTATTTTTTAAACTTCAGGTACACTTTTCTCAAAGTCGATTTAATTTAGAAGTTGGAAATTGTTTGTAGTCTTACAGAATGTTTAGCTGCATTTAGTATGTTAAAGTTTTTGACCGTATGTTACATAGTTCCCACGAAAAAATTATGAAAATAAAAAGATTACACACAAATTATTTTCTTATGAGTATTTTTATTAATTATATTGGTCCCTCAAATGGACAAATGGTAAACCGTCTCGCTTAAGCATATTATAAAATCTCGTAATAACATTTTAGCGCAGTTCTAATCTTTATTTTCAGAGAAAAGTGTACCTATGAAGGAAGGAAACTTTTTTTATAAATTATTTTACATTTAAGTATTTTTATAGTTAAAAAATATAAGTTTGGCTAAAAATGCTGATACCCGTATATTTAGAATATCTTTTTTCATAAACAGTCAAAAGTTCATCGTCCTAGATGGTGTAATTCCAGACAAAACTGCCTTTCTTTCAGTTGCTAAACAGCGTAAAAGTGCTTTACGAACTCTTAACAAGTGTCCTTAAGTGTTCATTAAAGAAAAACATTTCAGGGCCACAAACTAAACCAGTTTTTCATGACTTACATGCCCACTTGGCTTATTTCTTTACTTTCATGACCACCAGGTACCGTAATTTTGATGAGTCACACATTTCAATTAATAAAGTAATAATGGGTCAAAATTTAAAAATTGACAACTAATTTACCATAATTAATTTTGCAATTCACATTAATTATCAATAATATTTGTAATAAGAGCAGTATCTATCTACAAACTTCAAATATTATCAAAGAGTATAATACTCCTATAAAACTTTGGTACCTACCTAACCTAATGGTCAGCAATACAAGTAGGTGTTGTAAAACATAATATAGGTTGTGTTGAATAACAAAGGCTTACTTTGTCCAAAAAGGGCGTTTAAAGATATAATGTATTTAAATGTTATATAGAATTAATGTAAATGTCTCTTGCCTCACATGTGTGTGTGTGTGTGTGTGAGAGTGTGTGTGTGTGTGTTTGGTGGAAGATTTATTATTCCAATATTTCTACTTCATCCGGTCTTCATTTCTTTTTCCTTCAAGCAACGGATAGAGTCTGTATCTGTATCTCTCTTCAGAATGATTATAACAATCCACTGTGCTATAGATAGACATTTTTATAAAAATTACAAGCTAATTCACATTAGAATAGACATGTTCGTTATCCACTTTGGAAGGAAAATTGTGGATTTGGCGGCACAAAGGATGGCGGTACTCTCCCTATAAACACATGTCGCGCAGACTGCCGTCTGGTGCTACAGTGTCGCTTCTCACGTTCAGGCTGAACGCATCGCTTGCTAGGCAACTTCTCCTCTTCGTAAATATAAGCCGGATGAATTCCTGGTTCAGCGGCTAGAAAAGTGGCGTCATACAGTTGTCATGGCACACTTTAAACTGAACACCTAGAAGAACATACCTATGAATACGGTAGAAAAATGTATGCTATTAAGCACCAAGTTTTTGATAGGCATAGAGCGACACAAGTTCAGAGAAGGAAACTTGACGAAAGGCCAGCGCTTCTCAACAAAAAGAGTGTAGTAAAGGATTATAAACTCAGAAGAAGAGCGAAACTGTTGGCTCTGACATCTCCGAGGTAGGAAGAATCAGCAAAAAGGGAGGGGAGGAGAAGGAAAGCGTGGAGCAAAGAAAAGAAAGTAAGAGGCAGCAAATCCAAACTTAATCTAACCGGACGTGTTCTTTTGACTCGGGGAAACTTGGTCCATCCCTCTGTTACACGGCATACTCCCTCACCGAATAAAACGGAAAATAAAATTCCAACTGGTGCATAATACAGAGTTCTATGTAGCATACTTGAGCCACTTCTGGATATGTTCCTCTTGTTTTTGGTGGTGTTACAATACCCGGGGAAAACACACAGGCAGAACCGTCCTTACTTTCTCTCCTCGAAGTGTAGTTTTCGATGTGAAAACTTCGATATATAAGTTGTATGTCAAACCTCACACCCCCTGAATACTTAAAAAGTTATGTGGTCGTTCTCAGGACTTTTTCTACTCACTCTCCTTCAAAACATTCTTGCAAAAACGTATTATTTTAGCTAATCCTTGTTAATTCAGATAAACTTTCAATGTACGTTTAGAGATTTCGACTAGGATACAGTAGATAAGGATAGTAAGTGATGACTTTGAAATCTTTTTGAAAATTCGTACCAAGAACAAGAAATATATCAAAGATGGTTACTAAAAAATAAGCAATTACTCGACATAAATTGGATATTTAAAGAGATATACATTTTTTGTGTAGTAAGATCTCTTACGGTTTACAGTGGTTTACCATGCTAGCCTTTAGTTCCCGAGGTCGCGGGTTCAAACCCGGTGGAGGGCGCTTGATTTCTTCGTGCATAAAAATCCTTAGCATGGCTTCCTTCGGAAGGGCAGTAAAGCCGGTGTTCCCATGTCGTAGATTTACGGCACGCAAAGAACCTCAAGCCTGATAAAGAGGCCTCTGAGCAAAATTACCGGTCTTTCACGCCCAATATAGAATGAGACTCTAAGGACCACAGCAGTTAAAGAGCGTCCATAAATAAAACTATTTCATTTCTTACGGTTTACACCAATTACACACTACTCATTCCAAATAATGAGAACTACACAAGCTATTCCCAGAAAATTCAAATATACAGGATGGACCATTTAAGTTGAGACTGTACAATATCTCCAAAACTAGAAAGAAATTTTGTAGAAGGAAATGTAGAAGAAATTGAATTAGTTGTGTTTTGTTTGGAGACGTTATGATGGCCATTTAACGTCCCCCAAATAAAACAGGACTAATGGCATTTACTTTCCCCCATAATATCAAGCAACTTTTATTCAAGACAATTCTTTCTACAATGCTTAGTTTTGGAGATATTGTACAGTCTCAACTTAAATGGTCCATACTATATATTTCATTTGGCATATGGTATTTATAAAATTTAGAAACATTTTTGAACAAATAAAAAAAAGGCCACAACGATAAGATGTTATACGTAAAGGGTAGTTTGGGATGGGGATTTTCCTGAAAATTTTTGCGTTACATTCATGTAAGATAATGGACTTAAATACCAAGTTAAATACCACAGTTTGTAGTGATGATTTCTCGTGAATGCAGGCCAGTGACTTCCATGTTGTAACATTTGGCTTGCCTATCGTTATTTATAAAGAAAATCTGGGTTGGAAATAAAGAATGGTAGTTTAAGTAACATCAATAACACCTTGTTTATTTTCAGTAACCAACATATACAAAACTACTCAGAAAACGCAGGAAAGGCAAAATAAAATGATGGCCAAGATAAATATTCAACGAAAAGAAGAACAAAAATTGGTGTTTCTATTGGTTTGATGCTGTTGTCGTTTTCCATGCCTACTGTTATTTTTATTATCACGTAGTTTTTACTTATCTGCTTATAAAAGCATCACAAACTTCTCATGGATAAAGAAACACCCGCTCACAAAAATAAATAAATAAACAAAAATAACAAAATAAAACGAGAAACTATAAATTATAATATGTGAATAGTATCGGAGTATGATAGCAAAATGAATGGATATGAATTTCGGCTTATTTGTACTCTTATGTTAGAAATATTTGAACACCATGCAGACCTTTTCAGTCAATGCAGTTATGTCGAATGCTTTGGTTTAATTTTATATCACTACACAATAAATAATCATACGAAGATAAAGAAGAACAATAAGTTTTTATTTTGTCTAGTTTGAATCTCTTGCTGTTATCACAGTCTATTGTAATAAATTCGAAATGTTGTAAATTTTTACTTTATCTACTACGTAGGGGAAGTATTGTATTTCACCCAAAAATTCGATACCGAGATTTCACCGGAAATATATGTTTTGAGACCCCCTGAATCCAAAAAAAAGCATTTTGGAAACATGTCCGTGTGTGTGTGTGTCTGTGAACAGCATAACTCAAAAACGAACAGTCTGATAAACACCAAACTTGGTATTTAAGTTCAGTATCGTCCAGAGATGCGACACGAAGGTTTTCAAGAAAATCCCCCTACCCCAGATTACCCTTTACATGGAACATTTTTCGAAAATTTTAATTTTTTCAAGAATGTCTCTAACGATTTTGATTAAAATATCATATGTTTTAAGATATTTTCATGACAAATAAAATGTATATCTCGAATTTTCTGGGAATGTCTCCAAAAGTGTTCATTGTGAACGACTTTTGCATAACTGGTAAACCATAAGAGATAGACAAAATTTTACTATACAAAAAATGTAGATCCCGTTAAAATACACGATTTATGTCATATAGATTTTTTTTCTTGAGTGAACCATTTTCGAGACATTGCTTGTTATTCCCTTAAATTTTCCAATACTTTTCTCAAATGGGAATTCGTTATTCATTTTTTACTTTCTCTACTACGTATAGTAAGTAGGGGAAGTATTGTATTCCACCCAAAAATTCGATACCAGATTTCACCGGGAATACATGTTTTGAGACCCCCTGAATCCAAAAAAAGCATTTTTGGAAACATGCCCTTGTGTGTGTCTTTGTGTGTGTGTGTGTGTGTGTGTGTGTGCGTGTGAACAGCATAACTCAGAAACGAACAGTCGGATAAACACCAAACTTGGTATTTAGGTTCAGTATCTTCCAAGGATGCGACACGAAGGTTTTAAAGAAAATCCCCCTACCCCAGATTACCCTTTACATGGAACATTTTTCGAAAATTTTAATTTTCTCAAAAATGTCTAACGATTTTGATTAAAATATCATATGTTTTAAGATATTTTCATGACAAATAAAATGTATATCTTGAATTTTCTGGGAATGTCTCCAAAAGTATTCTCCATTGTGAACGACTTTTGCATAACTGGTAAACCATAAGAGATAGACAAAATTTTGCTGCACAAAAAATATAGATCGCGTCAAAATACACAATTTATGTCATATAGATTTTTTTTAGGTGAACCATTTTCGAGATATTGCTTGTTATTCCCTTAAATTTTTCAATACTTATACCTTTTCTCAAATGGAAATTCGTTATTCATTTTTTTATGTCCTGGACATACAAAGCGAATGGAATGCGCCACATAGCAACCATCTCTTAAAAGATTTGATTATCGCTTAAATACTACCATATTCCCCTTGCACCTACAAGAAAATTAGCAATAAGATTAACATCTCGATTAACATGAAGCATATGGAGATTAAGCGTTTGTAAAAATAGTTTGTACAAGAGTAGAGAAAGTCATGTGAGTGTAACACATCAGATTTTTTAGCAATGAATGTAGCGCCTTTACTTTGCGCATACATAGTCACAGGTGTCATAGCTGTTACATGGTCCATGTCAAAGATGAGATCAAGAAAGGATATGTGAGCTAGCTGTCCCTTTGTTATATTGTGAGACCGTGAAGGCCTAAGTAATTATTATTCTTTTGTTGGCAATATTCAATTTATTATGATTATCACTGAGAAAGATAAAGATGGTGTGGCCAGATTTTGTAGACATTGCATAAAATTAAATATCTAAACGTGTTGAACGGGACGCAACTTCGAATTCTAAGCTAGACAGTAATCTTCGCCGTGTGTCAGAGGTTATGTGTGCCAAGTTTGGTTGAAGTTGTGCAACATGTAGAAGCCAATAAGATACATGCATACATGCATACATACATACATACTAACATACATACATACATGCATACATACATACATACATGCATACATACATACATGCATACATACATACATACATACATACATACATACACACATACATACATACATACATACATACATACATACATACATGCATACATGCATACATGCATACATGCATACATGCATACATACATACATACATACATAGACTTTTATAGATTTAGACAAGAAAGCAGATAATTCTCTGAAGAAAATTGTGTTATACATTTTAAGGGCACAAGGTCGTCTCAGCACATGGAAATTACACCTTAAGTGCGTTAAATTAGTACTGCACTTAAAGTTATCAATGGTTTTTCCTGAAATTTTTATTACCTATTCTAACAGTCATAGCAATTATTTCAAGTGGTTGTTTGCATAGATAGCGTATGTAGTTGAGTCCGTAAACATTATTTTATCCAGCACAAAAATAATAAAATTTACTCTTAAAACATGTAAATTCATGTACCTTTTTCACCTGATGCTACTTGCAATACAGAATCACACTTTTGCATGCTTATTCTTAGTATATTCTTAATATCACTAATATACATTATATGATGATTGTGGTTCAGAAAGTTGAAATATGTGTTGTATACATGTACTGAAAATGTCAGCTCTTTGCCTCTCTTACTTTCTGAGAAAAATGTACATAAATATACAAAAATGTTGTTTTGAGAAAACTGAATTTAAAATTTGCACGTTAAAATTCTGACACACTTCAGTACATTCCAGGATCATAATCATCTGCACCTTCATTCCTGGATTGCTTCAGTTTTGCTGGTTGCCTTCTCTTGGTCCTGGCCTCATTTGTTGATTGCTGAACTGGTCGTTGGACATGAAAGATACAAAAATATTCTAAACAGGGGCGTTGTATGATAGTTTTAAAGGAATGTAGACTAGCACTTGAATGTTATTTAAATGTCTTAAAAACCTCTTAACCCTTAAAAAGTTTATATTTTCTGAAACTGGAAATAATAGAAATTTTATTAGCGCCTAAAAGTTCAGAGTACCTTGTTCCGTTAATGGTTCCCTTTATTTTCGAATCTTCCGTGTTGGATACGTAAACAAGATTTTAGAACCGGCTCTTTATTTAACTTTAGGAAGTGCTCCTTAGAAAATTCAAGCTGCCTTGGGACCTTTGTATTCATTTGTTTAGCTTTAAAAAGATTTGAAAACGTATGCATGTCATTGGCTTCTTCCACCATTGTTGAGAGTTCGTTTTTTCCTGTGAATCTCCCGTAGGCTTCGCCAAATTTTGTGTCCTTTGAAGCGTGAACGAGAGCGAAGAATTGAGTTTACTTATTTTCGGCACCGTATTTTCCCGTGAACCACTCTTCTCTGCGGGGAGCCAGTGATAGGCCCTGCATATCTGAGTAATACTTCAACGATTTCTTCCAGCGGGATGGTTCCCTCTGCATTTCCGTTCTGAAGTCTCGCAGTCCCGTGGAAGGTCCCTTACATTTATACAGCTCTCCTCTGCAGCTGTTACTTCCTAAACATTTAAAGATGAATATTAAAACGCTGTATTTTAACCCCCATTTGAGTGAGGATCTGTCATCTAGACGACGTGTCACAACTATTGCTCAGCAGTTATAACCTTCCACTGTGTTTTTCGGTCTATATTGAGGTTATCAAAAACTTTCTTTGTGAAAGCCTGAATAGTTAGGGTTTAATCTAGTGCAGTGTTGTTGGAGATCAAAAGAAGCATGCGGTAATACTGAACTGTTCAGTTCGACAGACATCAAAGGCCGAAACTCCCGTGAAGACAGCGAATTGCGGTGCAAGATGATGCATGTTGTCACACAATTCCTATAATTGTAGCAAAGTAGAATTTGGGAAATACTTTAGTAATATAGGGCAGTATTCATAGTCGATTTTGATCCGGCACAACTTGCTACTTCCGGTGGATTTACAGCGGATCATCGATTTTCTTATTCATAGACCGGGACTTGCGTTGGTCCGGGTATCAAACACCTTCGTCGGGACCAAATTTTGGTCTACCTTGGAGGGGTAGATTAAAGGCAGACCATCTTTACAAAATGGATGACTTTGGAGTAATGGGTGTGGCTACTTGCATAGAATTCACGAAATGAGACGGTGGAGTAAAACTATCTACCAAAATTAGACATAATTGGAAAGTATGGCGACCTAAACTTCAAAACAAATGCAGGTTTAGTAAAGCAAAGGTTAGAACGCTGATAAAACGGATTCATCCTAACCTATATGACCGAGGCTTGAGTATCTCAGTTGATACGATGCTAATAGCATTTCCAAATTATGCAAGAGAAGGGTATCAAGAAAACACTACTGACCTTAGTAAGCCGCATTATAGCTAATGACTCATATGCCATTGCTAAATTCGTTAAACCGGGATTACTATGCACTTTACGTAACATGACGGGATGTAACGCGAAATTAAGAAATTCTGCTACAGTAAAGGTTTAATTAGGATGCACTTAACGTAACAGAATGAATCTTGATTGACTGTTCTATTACTTCAGCTACTGCTTCACGCCGATTGGTTCTAATTGCTATGCCGCATTAAACTTGACGTAACGGGAAGGAAAAGTTTGACACTGCCAAATTCTTAAGTTACGTCGTTAAAGTAAGTCACGTTAAGACAACCCTAAATAGCTCCATTTAATACAATGTATAAGATCTTCACGTTATGTCGCATTGAGTTAAGTCACTTGGGTTAAGTTAGAAGTAATTCAGGCTTTACTTAAGTTTACCCGGCGAGGAGAGGAGGATTACAGCTCCCGGAAGGTTTATGATGTATTAGAATTTCCTCGGGTAATTATTTCTGTATAATTACTACCACACAACATTTATTTGGTTAAGATTCAGGGTGGGATTTTAATAACAGAAAATGTTCCTTCCTATTTAAATAAAATTTCATTCTGAAATTTTAAGGTTAAAGTTTAATATCCCAGCAAGTTAAATTATTATCGAAATGATTAACAATGCCATGAAACTGTGTGAATAAGAACGTTTCCAAAAAGGGAGGGGTGGCAATAGGTTAGAATCATACACAAAACTGCCTATATGTGTATTATCTCCCACCATACCTCCTCTTTTTAGCGTTTGCATTTGTCGAAACCGATTTGTTTTAATAATATCCATCATTTTTTTATATTAAGGAAAACAGGCATTTTCCTCCTCCGACCAATTTAGGTTATCTCCATTTTGGGGGGTTTTTTGTTTTGCTTTGGACGAGGACTGAGCACTGAACCGATGAAAAAACAGCTGTGTAACGACCATAGAAAGTTAAAACCTAGGGAGTAACAGTGGTTAGTTTACTACTCTATGGCAGTCGCGCATGCGCAGAACGACCTTTCTTCGTCGTGTAACATTTTCTCCTTGCTGTTCCACGGCTTTTCTTGGTCCGAGACTTTTTATCGTCTATGAATATCAAAAACTTGGTCGGCCTTTGGTCCGGACCAAATGAGTCTGGAGATAGTCCAGACCTATGTGAAATCTATGAATACGGCCCATAATCTTTACTGGTTTAACGACGAAAAAATCCTTGCTAATATTCCCAACAAAACAGGTCATTACGCTTTAACTGGAAAAAAGATATTACTTATAATGTTTGGTGCTTTTTGTATTTTGAAAAAGTGTGTGCACTTGAGAGGAGTAAATAATGGCCCATATAGTAACCAGAGGACTAAAGTTGGTATTGAAATGTGTGGCTTCGCCATCTCCAAGTGTCGCCTTTGTACCTATCCTCTTGCACAATTCTAGCCACATGATTGACTTGTTACTTACAGCATCCGTAAAGATGGGCGAAGCAACACCGTCAATGAGTTGTCTATGTTCTTGCTGTTTGAGTATGTTATGTTAATCTAATATTAATAAGGCTGACGATATCACTCCATTAAATTTTATTCCACAACGCTTTTTGCTTATTAGGGCCACATCAGTATCATTTACAACAACAATAATAATATAAAGTAGTAGTAATACTAGTAATGATAATAAAACAGATGTGGATTACCAAATTATCGATTTTACTACAGCTGAGAGGGTACAGGGACAGAAGAAGACCCTTAACCATATGGCAGGGCCAGTTTTAATAGCTTGGAGTTGGAACAGGCCAGAGGGCCTAGTCCTTGTTGAATAATAATAATAATAATAATAATAATAATAATAATAATAATAAAAATAATAAATAATGATGACATACAGGATGATGACAGGAATTATGCCAGAAGGTATCCTAAACAGAGATATATTTAGAATCAAACTGCATAAGTGGCAAGTTGACCAAGAGGACAAACCGAAGAAAAAAATCTTGTGTTACACTCACATGACTTTCTCTACTCTTGTACAAACTATTTTTACAAACGCTTATTCTCCATATGCTTCATGTTAATCGAGATATCGAGATGTCGATCTTATTGCTAATTTTCTTGTAGATGCAAGGGGAATATGGTAGGTTTTAAGCGATAGTCAAATATTTTAAGCGCTGGTTGCTATGTGGCGCATTCCATTCTCTTTGCATGTACAGGACATAAAAAAATGAATAACGTATTTGAGAAAAAGTATAAGTTTTGGAAAATCTAAAGGAATAACTAGCAATATCTCGAAAATGGTTCACTCAACAAAAAAACTGTATATGACATAAATTCTGTATTTTAACGTGATCTACATTTTATGTGTAGTAAACTTTTGTCTATCTCGTATGGTTTACAAGTTATGCAAAACTCGTTCCCAATGAAGAATACTTTTGGAGACATTCTCAGAAAATTCGAGATATATATTTCATTTATCATACAAAAATCTTAAACATATGATATTTTAATCAAAATAGCTAGAGCCATTTTCGAGAAAATTAAAATTTTCGAAAAATCTTCCATGTAGAGGGTAGTTTGGGGTGGGGGGATTTTCTTGAGAAACTTCGTGTCGCATCTCTGGAAGATACTAAACCTAAATACCAAGTTTTGGTGTTTATCCGACTGTTCGTTTCTGAGTTATGTTGTTCACAGACACACACGGACATTTTTCCAAATATGCTTTTTTTGGATTCAGGGCGTCTCAAAACATATATTTCCGGTGAAATCTCGGTATCGAATTTTTGGGTGGAATACAATACTTCCCCTACTTACTATACGTAGTAGAGAAAGTAAAAACTGGAACATACGCAGACAAGATAAAGAAATCCCACAGCCAAAGAATGAGAGACCTATGGATTCAAAGGAAAACAAACAATAGTCTCTAAGTACTTTGCATAGTACAACATGTGCTCATTCGCATATAAAATAAATAATATAATTATTATTTGTAGCGCATTATCATTATACTAATGTATCTTTTCTGTTAAGAATTTCTGTATGTTATTCTATTTTATGGCAAAGCCATTTCGGGTAAGTTTCTTAAATAAAACATTATTATTATTGTTGTAGTACTCGTATCTAAATACTTATAGCCAAAGTAATTATTGAAACTGACAAACATCGAAATAATATCCTCTTGGAGGCAATAATTTTAGAACTTCGTCTCCATATCTACTTCAGAAGAAACATTTGATATAAATATTACCGTCGTTTTGCGTTACGGCACTGCAGCTAACTCATTTCTCAGTTCTCTCCCTCTACAATGTCGAGTCGCTGTAATATTACAGTGGACTGTTTGAACTAATCAGAATAGAATTCGTTAGGAGAGGTTATTGCTAACCCCTGCTTTGTTGTACACTTTTCCTTTCTTGGAATTTAAATTATAATTCTTGGAAATCTAATATGTGCTTAGCAGTCTGTTTGTTTTGTTTTTGTTTAAGAATGCTCATTAAACACAAAAATTTTATATTAAATTTACATTAGTTTTTTCACCCACTGTCGCTTAATTTACACAGATATTACAAACTATTCTTAGGAAGGTTGATTTTTCCATCTACCTCATGTTAAAGGAGATGAACCTTTGTGGAAATACTTTTATTATAAACTGGGTTGTAAGCACAAGGGGATATAGGAAACCGAATGAACAGTTAGTTTTTTAAAAGCATCATGGGAAACAACGAATAGCCACAGCACTTTAAAGAACTGACAAAGAATTGAAACATTTAAACCAACAATAATAGATATTTCGAAATGGCTGATTGCACAAAAGATTAATTTGAAATAAATTGCGTTTTAAAGATATCCAGATTTTCTGTGTAGTAAATACTTGTTCTCTTATGGTTTCCCTGTTATACAAAATTATACGATGTTCTTTCACAGGCTATTCCCTGAAAATTCAAGAAACATTTTATTTTTCATTTAATGTCTTAATTAATGGTGTTTAATTAAAACTGTTAGAACCGTTTTTAAGAAGATAAAAATAATGTTGAAGTTTACATACAAGGAATAGTTTGGGGTGGGGCAGTTTTATTCAAAATCATGTCAAATGTTAGGAATATACTGCACTTAAACACCAAGTGTAGTATTTATCCAACATTTAGTTTTTGAGTTATAGTATTCACACACGCACACACAATGACCTTTTATACTTCCTCTACCTGTTAAAGGTAGAGAAGGTAAGAATAGTAATTTTTTCTGCATTACGTTTGCTGCTAGAATTTTCAAAGTGACTTCCCAGTGCTTTCTGTACTGACTATATAAACTTTCATGGATATAATAATAGATATCTAAGCTGAAAATCTGATGTGTTACATTAACATGACTTTCTCTACCCTCCAGCTCTCATTTGTGGGAATACAATTTATTCTTACGAAAGTTATTTTCCTGCTTTCTTCATCTTAATCGAGATAAAACTTTCCGAAATCAGCTATATTACACATTGCGATACTGATAGTCAAATGTTTAGGAACTAGACGCTATGTACTGGCTTTAAAATTGCATGTTCAATCGCGAGAAACGACTGCATATCGAAAGGACTTGAAGAGATTGGCAAAATATTGAACACTTCGCATATTAATAATGGATATCTTGAAAATGGCTGTTGCCACAAGCAAGTTATTTGAAATAAACTGTGTGTTTTAAAGAGATCTGAATTTAGACATTTGCGTCTATCGCTTAAAGTTTACAGTTATACAAGATTATACAAAATTTCTTCCGAATGAACAGGACTTTACAGATTATTCCCAGAAACTTCGAGGTATAGGTTTTATTTGCAATGTAAATATATTTAATGCATGTATTTTAATCAAAATCGTTAGTCTTTATTAAAAATAAAAAAAAATTGAAAAATATTAAATGTAATGGGTAGCTTGGAGTGAAGGGTTGTCTTGAAAAACTTTGTCGCATAATTGGAAGATTCTGTACCCAGAAACCAAGTTTAGTATTTATTCGACGTTACTTTTTACTTTCTCTACTACGCATAGTAAGTAGGGGAAGTATTGTATTCCACCCAAAAATTCGATACCAAGATTTCACCGGAAATACATGTTTTGAGACCTCCTGAATCCAAAAAAAGCATTTTTGGAAATATTTCGTGTGTGTGTGTGTCTGTGAACAGCGTAACTCAGAAACAAACAGTCGGATAAACAACAAACTTGGTATTTAGGTTCAGTATCTTCCAGAGATGCAACACGAAGGTTTTCAAGAAAATCCCACCACCGCAGATTACCCTTTACATGGAACATTTTTCGAAAATTTTAATTTTCTCAAAAATGACTCAAATGATTTTGATTAAAATATCATATGTTTAAGATATTTTCATGAGAAATGAAATGTATATCTCGAATTTTCTGAGAATGTCTCCAAAAGTATTCTTCATTGTGAACGACTTTTGCATAACTGGTAAACCATAAGAGACAAAAAATACACAATTTATGTATCATATACGTTTTTTTTGTTGAGTGTAACATTTTCGAGATATTGCTTGTTATTCCCTTAAATTTTCCAATACTTATACTTTTTCTCAAATTCGTTATTCATTTTTTTCTGCCCTGGTAATGCAAAGAGAATGGAATACTCCACATAGCAACCAGCTCTTAAAATATTTGACTATCGCTTAAAGCCTACCAATTCCCCTTGCACCTACAAGAAAATTAGCAATAAGGTTAACATCTCGATTAACATGAAGCATATGGAGAATAAGGATTTGTAAAAATAGTTTGTACAAGAGTAGAGAAAGTCATGTGAGTATAATACATCAGATTTTTTGAGCTATGCTGTTCACAGGCACACAAACACGAACTTTTTCTAAAATTGGTATTTGATTCAGGAGTTCTAAAACATGTATTTTCGGTAAAATCTCGGTATCGAAACTTTGGGTGGAATGCAATACCTTCTCTACCTGCTATGTAGAGAAAGCAATACCGTGTATAATGCTGTCAAAATGTTATATTCTCCTGTTTTAGCTGAACCTAAGACCACAGTCATTCTCTGTCACCTGAACCTATATTGTATATTTGTATTGATTTGATGACAATGTCGCTTGAGTCACTCATGTCAGTAGCTCAAGCTCTCCATATAATTTCGTAGCTCTTCATGGCTCGCAGCCAAGGGAGAGATGAACAGAGAAGTGACTAATGGAATTTGGGAGAGTTTCCCCTTCCAGATGACGTCACGTTGCAGTGGATCCATCCCTCCCGTTTGTTGCTGAACTTCAACCCGTTAGCTTGCACTATAAAGGGATGAAAAAAAAATCCCCCTTCTGAAATGAAACCTTTTTTGTTTCCCATTACTTCTTTTTTCGCTATATCCGATCTCATTCATGCATCCTAAATGTCAGAATATGTGCTGCGTTCCTCTGAAGGCAGAGATGCCTCGAAACTGGGAAAAATAGCATCCAGTGTTCTAAAATTAACTAACATGTGTGAATAATTTCTGTGTCTGAACTGTCAGATACGTCCGTATCACATTGTGGTCTCAAATAAAAGATGCAATGCAGGCTGCTACTACAATTGCTTGAAAGTGGTTCTGATATGTAGACAGCACGTATTAAAACTTATGCTCTGTTTTCATTTAATTTGCGCGATTATGTACAGTTACGTACAAAGAATCTTGCCAGTTTTGGAGCACGGCTGTTTGTTAGTATTAAAGTTGAGGCAGTATTTTTAATACCTTGATTTCAGTCTAATTATATAATATATATACATAAATTCAATAACTGCCCGCCTTAAAGCAATATGTGTATTTAACAATATATAAAAAGTGTGGGTATATTACAGTCATTGTATAAGTTTATAATTATTGTATACCATTGTATACATGTTCAATAATGTTGTGTGAATATATTACGTAATTTAATGATGTAGGTGCTGTGAGAATAATAAGTTAAAAGTTGCTAACTATGAGGTAACAATGAGGTAACCTTCAGGCAATAATGAGTTTGAGAGTTTAACAATACTACTTATGATTCCTGGAAGTAATATTGTAATTTTAGTGACAGTTTATAAACTAGCCAATCAACAACCAGAAAAAGCTTTAGTTAAAATAAGGTATTCTATTGGATTAGGAATAGCCAATCAGAGACTTGAAATACAGAAATTTACAATTTTCAGACGCTAGAAATCTATTCAGTTGGTTGCAGACAGCGTTACTAACCAGACGCAAAAAGTGTCTTCGAGAGATTTAATACGTATTAACACGATATATATATATATGTATATATATATCAGTGAAGTGTTATTTATATCTAAGCATTAATAAAAGGAGTGAAGTAAAATTATAATCTGTGTAAGTCTACATTCTTAGTCACACCACAACGCTGCCAAGACATCCATGTCTAACAATAATGCTGAAGCAGCCGAGGCAAACATAAATATTTAATGCTTAAAGAAACAGTCAAATTACAAAGTTAATATTTTTAAAAATTGGGGCAAAGGCTACCGGGTACTATACGTGCGGTTGCAACTACTTCAAGTGTTCGGCTCCCCAACAGTTGAAGTGTAATACAACTCCTTCAATACAAACTACTTCAAATTGACGCCCAAATCGTGGTGCAAAAAATAATAACAATACAACAAACCAATCTCAAATTGTCATCCATACGCGGGTTGAAATTAACTACTTCAAATTGGCTTACCATACGTGGAGCTAATAAAGATACAATCTATCTCAAAGTGGCAAACATCTCAATCTTTCAGTCTAAACTCCTCTTCCTCTTGCCTTGCATATTAGCCAGGTAACACGATTTCACACTCACTTCTACAAGATCATGACACTGTGTCTTTAAAACGAGCCAGTCCACGTCTTAATGTTACTTAAACCAGCAGCAGTAGCAGCAAGGTCGCTTTTGGAACGAGCCGGAAAATACCAGGTAGTAGTAGTAGTGGTGGTATTTATTAAGTATTTAGTATTACATTAATTGCATAACACAGTCACATGGGTCATAAGACCGTACATGCTCTCTAGAAAAATACCTGGTCTGTATACGTGACTTGCAGTATCAACCAGAAAACAATTAGTTTTTTTTATAATCACCGCACTATATACATACATACATACATACATATAAAATTGAAAAAACACTCTGAATCACACACTCAAACACACACACACACACAGTCGCGCACAAGTACTCAAGCACCACATATGTTTAAAGAAAAATTTACATAAACAACTTATCTCTTAGTACACGTACTTCCATTAAGTATGTGCCCAAGCTTGGCCAGTTTTGACTGTTTAGAGTCAAGTCCCAGCATGCTGTCCTCCGTCTGTTGGAAGCAAAAAATACTTCCGGTAATAGTTTTTTCCTAATACCCTCCGTCTGCACGCATGCTGCCAAAATATGCGTAGGTGTTACACGTATGAAATAACTTATGGGGAGAGCACTCGCCTAGGTTGCGTGGAGTACTAGGAAAGGGATTGCGGGTTTCTGTGGCAATGAGAACTACAGATAACGTTTCTGCCCTTCGATGAGCCTACGACCCAGTCTGTAAGTACCTTAGTTTATTACATACCTGGCTGGTGGTGAAGTGTTTTATTCACAAGTTATAAAAATACTCTGTTATTGAAAGCAACGTACCATATGGAGGTGAAGATTGGTTCTTGACAGAACCAAAGGTTGTGTGCGGTGGAAATGGATGGTTTAAGGAGAAGCTATCATTTCTCCATAATGCAGAAAATGAAGAATGAGGATATAAAAGAAAGGACTTGTCAACCAGATTCGTAGTTAACCGCTCATAAATGGAAACGCCGATAAAGGTAAGTATAAAAATACTCGTGACCACGAGCGGCGAGGTGACAGTCTATATCGGATGTCGTGGTGGTATGTCTCTGTGACCTCAATTCAACCAGCTTAATTGCCTGTGAGGCATCAGTGTTTGGTTAATCTAAATTCACCATGCACCCTAATTTCAACGCTTTCCTGAGAGTTGCGTCACTCTGATACCTGGGGTTCGTTTCCAGCCTTGGGACACTGCATCATGTTTCATCTTATTCATGTGATGTGGGAAGGGAAATAACAAGCAACTCCAGGAGGAAGTAACATATTCATAAATTGAATGTAAAGTTTAAATAAGACAAATCATTCATCCATTCATAGTATGTTTAAAGGCTTTGCTTAACGTTATAAAAAGGAAGTGCTGAAATCGTCGTTGTTAATACATTCTCGACACCTCTTTAAGAAACTATGCATCACAATTGATGAGATGACTGCGTTAACAAATATAAATCATACATAAATAGACGCTGCGCAATAGTAAACTTATACCGAGCTATAATTGTGACTAGATATAGGTCACAATAACAAATCACTCGTAACAATTGAGTTATACTGCATCACGTCAACGGAATACTGCATAGCAAAGCCAGCGTCAGAGCAGAAGCAGTGGAAAACACCGTGCAGCTGGTTTATAGTTCATTGGGTCACTCAGTATTTACTTCTTGTAAATGGAACTAAACTCTTAGTACACGTTTATACGTTTCGTTGTTGGTAAAGAAGAATACCTAAAGCGTATAAATGGTTAGATTTTTAAAAGCTGGTAGCTCTGCGGCTACTTTGAAATTCCATACTCTTGGCATGACCACGAAAAGAAAAATTAACAGCACTTACCATTTGAGAAAATTGTGAGTATTTAAAAATCTAAATTAATAACAAGAAATATCTCAGAAATGGTAAAAGCTACAAACAATTTAGGTTAAAGAGGTTGACCCGAACATCGCAGTGAAGGAAATACCTATGAAGGACTATGAGATGGTAGGATATGAACAAAGTGAGAAGCAAATGGCTATGGACAGCAAACAGAAAAAATCTGATGTGTTACACTCACATGACTTTCTATACTCTTCTACAAACTATTTTACAAACGCTTATTCTTCATGTGCTTCATGTTAATCGAGATATCGAGATGTTAATCTTATTGTTAATTTTCTTGTAGATGTAAGGGGAATTGGTAGCTTTAAGCGATAGTCAAATATTTTAATAGATGGTTGATATGTGGAGTATTCCATTCTCTTTGCATTACCAGGACAAAAACAAAATGAATAACGAATTCCCATTTGAGAAAAAGTAAAGTATTGGAAATTGAAGGGAATAACAAGCAATATCTCGAAAATGGTCCACTCAACAAAAAAAATGTATATGACATAAATTGTGTATTTTAATGCGATCAACATTTTTTGTACAGTAAAATTTTGGCTATCTCTTATGGTTTAACAGTTATGCAAAAGTCGTTCACAATGAAGAATACTATTGGAGACATTCCTAGAAAATTCGAGATATACATTTCATTTGTCATGAAAATATCTTAAACATGTGATATTTTAATCAAAATCGTTAGCCATTTTTGAGAAAATTAAACTTTTCGAAAAATGTTCCGTGTAAAGGGTAATCTGAGGTGGAGAGATTTTCCTGAAAACCTTCGTGTCGCATCTCCGGAAGATACTGAACCTAAATACCAAGTTTGGTGTTTATCCAACTGTTCGTTTCTGAGTTATACTTTTCACAGACACACACACGGATATGATTCCAAAAATGCTTTGTTTGGATTCAGGGGGTCACAAAACATGTATTTCAGGTGAAATCTCGGTATCGAATTTTTGGGTGGAATACAACACTTCCCCTACTTACTATACGTAGTAGAGAAAGTAAAAGTTAGATCATAATATCATTAGTAATTAGAAGTAAGAAACAAATTCAAAATGTTATAAGTTTTCAGTTCTCATGCGCATGGGCTGAACGCCACTTATGTCTTGTATTCAGCTAAACACAATAAGGGCAACTATAAATATAAAGAATTTTATTTCACATGAATTGTATGTTTAACGAGATCTCCTTTTTTATGGTAAGATTTTGTATGTCTCTCAAGGTTTGCCAGTTATACAAAATTCATACAGAATAAATAGGACTTCACAGTCTATTCCCAGAGAATTAGATTTATACGTGTTACTCGGCATATAAATACCTTAAGCATATGTTATTTCAATCAAAATCATCAGACATTTTTGAGGAAATAAAAAATATTGGAACTTTTTCCAAATAAGGGGTGGTTTGGGTGAGAAGAATTTTTTTGAAATTCTTGGTGTTGCATATTTGGAAGATGCTGAATCTAGATACAAAGTTTCGCACTTATCGGGCATTTATTTTGGCTTGTTATGCTGTTCACAGAGAGACATACACACGTGGTCCTTAGGATATACTTGGCCGAAGTTGCAAACAAACCCGAAAAGAAGAGTTTTCCGTTTGCCACCATATGTGAGCTATTGCGCCGTATTGCGTTTCAGAAAAGCGAATAAACCAGCGAGGAGGAACGTGTCGTGACCAAACCCAGCGCTGCTACATATGGAAATTTGATTTCCTCTGCACGTTAAAACGTTAAAGCATATTTTATTCCGTTGCTGGTGTGCTGCTGCTGCTACTAACAGCGAAATTTAAAGGCAGTTTCTACACTTCCCCCTCTGTTTCCTGCATTAGGGAGAGTGAGATGGACGAGGTGTTGCACGAATGACTCTGAATAATGGAAAAGCTATGTCCTGTTGTTTATACCCTTACCTAACCTTCAAGAGGGGTAGTAAAGTTCATCTCTTTGTTTAAAATATGCCTATCATTGCCCGGCTTCTGGTGAATGGACTGGTAGAAGGTCAGAGTGTTTAATTGCCGTCATCTGCCCAGAGCATTTTCTAACTTCTGCTTCTATCTTTGTGTTTCACTCAAGAGAAATGCTATACATTTTATCGTTTCTGTTTTACGTTTACCAGCTGTAGCATTCTAGAAATACGAGGGCAGTCCCAGAAGTATCTGACCTGATGTATATATAGCGGTTGTTGTTTCAAACAAATGCTCTGGTAGAAATTACCAACCTTATAACGCTTAAGTTTGAAGTTCGACAAAGCTACGTTGTTTAGTATTTGTTTGGCAGCCAAAAATAGTAAATCTCTACGCAAATTTGTAAGCATGGTCATAACTATGTGATACAATACTTTCATTTGAAACATCTTAGTCCAATTAATATTAAAACTGAGGTAGATTCTACTTTGAGGGAGTCTACTCCTTCGTTTACAACAATAAAATATTGGGTGGCAGAATTTAAGTGAGGTCATATAAGCTGCCAAGACAAACATTGCAGTGGTCGACCAAATGAGGTGACTAAGCCAGAAATTGTGAAAAAGATCCACAAAACGGTATTGGATGACCATCAACTGATAATGCGCGAGCTAGCAGACATCCTAGGCATTTCAAAAGTGCTGTACATCACATACTGACTGAAAAATTGGGAATAAGAAAGCCGTACACTAGATGAATACCGCATTTACTCACAATGGAAGAAAAACAGCGTCAGTCGAGTGTTTGGTAATATTTCACTGCAATAAAGCGACGTTTTTGCATCAATTCATAACCATGCATGAAACATGGGTTCATCACTTCATACCTGAGACGAAGGAACAGTCAAAACAGTGGATTGAAAGGGAGAATCGGCTTCAAGGAAGCTGAAGGCTGTTCCATCTGCAGGCAACGTAATGGCGCCAGTCTTTAGGGTAGCGTGTGGGATACTTTTCATTGATTATCTTCAAAAAGAAAAGCGAACAATGACCACTATTATGCGAACTTATTGCAGCATTTGAGTGATGGAATCAAGAAAAAAAATGCCACATTTGGTAAAAAAAGTTTTGTTTCATCAAGACAATGCGCCAGTTCACACATCCGTTATCGCCATGGCCAAAATCAATGAGTTAAAGTTTGAATTACTTCCTCGTGAATCCTATTTGCCGGATTTAGCCTCCTCTGATTATTTTCTGTTTCCAAATTTGAAGAAATGGCTTGGTAGTAAAAGATTTGCCAACGATGAAGAGTTGGAGTATGCAGTTGATGGCTGCTTTGCAGAGACCGTTCTCACTATAAACAGGATATCAATGCTATTGAACATTGCTGGGAAATGTGTATCGAGCTGAAAGGACACTAAGTAGAGAAATAAGGATGTTTTTTCCCAACATTTTTGTGTTTTCTTTGTTAGGTCAGGTACTACTTGGACAGCCCTCGTATGTTCCGTAAATGGGTATCCCAAATTCTATACGGAACAATTTTAATTTTGGGTTTTATTCTGTACAAAAAGGTTTATTTTAGAAATAGGTATAGGTTACACAGGGAAGGGGTAACCGCGCACACTGTGACCTGCATAGATCTATTGCGGCCACCACCCCCAGGCTCTAAAGGGATGAAGTAAAGGAACCACAGCAGGCCGCAGGCAGACAGCTCACAGAGACACGCGGAAATCCCTAAAATTTCCAAGCTCGAAGACTGGTCCCTCGCTGGAGCTGCCTATAGAGCACGATGAACGACCTTGAAGCCCCCTGGTGTCCATGGGGAGTATTAGTTTTCCTTTGAGCATGCATCTGCGCCATCTGTCCGGCGCTACCATACAAAACCTAAAAGAAGAAAGTATAAAATAAAAGTTTGCAAGTCATATCCTAGTACATAATTTCTAAAATCAGGGTATATGTAATACAAATTCTTATACAATTTATTAAGTTTATAAATTTCAATACATTAATAATTTTACAAATACATATATACTACACTACACAAAACTACAAAATAATCTAGAAGTACTTCTGAAAAATCAGTCGGAAATAGAATGAAAGGAAATAATGGAGAGGAAATAATAGTAGAGAGGAAACCATCCCAGCATTCGCCTGCCGACCCGGGGAAACCATAAAAAACCCATGGGTCAGAGTGGGCGGTTCATGGGATCGAACTCGGAGTCTCCCGAATGCGGGTCACACATGTTACAGTGGCGCACCTCGATCGGTAAGGTTTATCTTTACTTGAATTATCTTCCTTTACTCAGGAAGCTAATTGTACTGTCATTCAAGTCATTGAAAATCAGTTTATATCTGGTGTTATATTTTAACAAATTTAATTTGTCGTATTTAAAATGTTTTCTCCGCCCTTTACAATCGTTACATTAGACGTTTATTTATTTATTTATTTATTTATTTATTATGAACACAACAGGCATAAATTCAATTACAATGTTCATTTATAAAATGTTGACAATAATTCATATGTGTCTAATGCAGAAAAGACAAACACAATTTATCTGTGAACAGAGAAGTTGTGAAGAGATATAAAAAAAATAAGGAACAGAAACAACTAAGGAAGAAAGAGAAAGTGGCATGGTTGTTAATTATGCAGTTTTTGTAAACTCAATATTTATCTTAATCTAATAATAAGTAGGTATTAACTACAACATCTTTAACTGAATTTCAGACATGTGGAAAATATGAACGTAAAATAATGAACTTATTAAATAAACTATAATTCTGTTTAATGATGATTTCTGTATTCGATATAGCGTGAAAAAGGGGTATTGAATCTACTTATTTTACTTAGTGTACAAAGGATATAGTTGTAGTAATATGCATATCATTAACAATCGAATGCAGTATCTTATACAGCAATATTAAGAACATAAAGACTCTTCTGAAACTTATAGACCTAAATTTAAATATTTTTAAAGGTTTCGTGATTAGTACGCGAGGGTAAAACGTAATTCTTTTATAAGTAAATATTTTAAAATTTGTTGTTGTTCTTTTCCTATTAATACGCATGATTTAATGTCATAGGATACCAAATGGTAGGCAAAATCTTGTACATACATCTAACGAAGGGGTTGTAATGTGGAATCAACGTTTTTGCTTTAAATGTGCAAGAATTTCGAACAATGAAGATTATATATTTCAACGATTTTGTTACAATCAATTCTACATGTCTGTTAAATGTAAGATCTTTTGCAAAATTTACTCCTAAAGGTTTATTTTCAGTGTTTCAACGGGTGGTGTCCTATTAATAAAATGAACACATTTAAAGGTATTTTTACTTCTAGTAACAGCCATTTTTACGAGGTTGCTAATATTAAATGGAGGTTTTTTCGTTATGCTCCATGCATTTAGAGAGTCTAGGTATTTTTTTACATATTACAGAGCACAAAAATTAACAATGAAATTAAGTTGGAACCTTGGGGAATCTCTGAATTAACACTAAACTAGTATGACGTGAAAGTTTTATAATACACAACCTTTGCATCTGCTTTTAAGTATGTTCGAAGTAATTGAGAAAACCAATTTTCATAATTTATTAAGCAAACAGTCGTAATAAACTTTATCGCACGCCTTTTGAAAATCGGTGTAGATTACATACACTGGTTTAAATTGGCTTAGTTCTTAAAATTCGTATTCGGTAAAGTTAGAGATTTGTAATCTCTTCGGCATGAACCCATGTTGTAACGGTGAAATTATATACACATACAGGATTATCCAGAACTCCACCGACAAAGAGATTGTTCAGGGTTACCTTCTGAGTATTTTTGTATAAATACTTAGTTTAGATCGTCAACGAAGGGTCTGTCTGTTGCGGATCTAAGGGGTTTATGATCCAGTACGCTGTATGAAGATAGTGATCTATTATGAAAATTAAATAGGTTATTTGTATAGATTATAAGTAGTGTGCATACAGAGTGACACCCTCCGTTGTCCAGCAAGAGCTAACTTCTCTGATTTAATTCTAGCTTTAGGTTTGTTCTATCTAAAACTTTGCAGTAGTTTCCGAAACTGTGCAATAAGATTAAACTTCGGGAAATTTCCATTATTGCAAGTCGCGGTTGCTGGGAAATTATGACGCGAATAAGGCGCTATCATTTGTGATGGAATCCAAAGTATTCGCCTCAGAGTTCGCAGAAGACGAAGTCCAGCGTAGGATGTCTTGCGATTTTCTGTAAAGCGATGGATGTGAGCGCATAGTTCCGCAGCTGTTCGGAATGTGACTCAATAACCGAGCAAATAACAGAATATAAAGTGGTGTGCAGCAGTTAACACACTACAGCTCGGCCTTCCTCATGAAATTCCTCTACTTTTTGTCTTTCTTTACTCCTCTAACTCGGGAACGGAGCGACGCATTCAAACTAGGGCTAAACTCATTAACCAAATCTCGTAAGTTTAGGGTTAGTTATGGTGCATCATCAACGGAAAAGAATTTGTCCCATTTGTGACGAGGAGTGGGTACATGTTCTGCAATTTTAAAGGCCACGAAATAATGGTGCATAATGTATTTATTGCGATTATAAAAACATCGAACATAGGGTAATGTGCATGCTGGGCTTCACTCGAAGTCTGTTTAATACAAGACTGCTTAAAAGAAACGCTTCATTTTTTTTAAACTAGGGTTCGGATTTTACAAGAAGCTGAATAAATGGGTTTGGCTCAGAGCGGTATTATGGGAAATCTTTAAACGTTGACATTTAGACAGTCGTCCCTGTGCTCGGCGCAATAAACCACTCACCAGTAGCAAATTACTCCTTCCTTGCGTCAAAATTCTACTTGGCATAATTTTAAAACTAACAGAACAACACAGAAAAACCTTTACCATTTTAGTGGCTGATAACTTGTGACAGTCTATAATCCCTGCTACTCTGCCGTGATTTACCTTCGTTAGATTTCCTACGGTTACATCACTGGATCTGCTCCTGCCTCCTGGGACTCGAAAGAAGCAGACCACAACTCATTTTCTGCGGTGAGATCAGCTCAATTTACCATGTATAGCACGCGGATTTTGACATGTGTTTTGTCGTAATAAATATCCTCTAAGTTATCCTTAAATCTGACTCGCGCATGGTTCTTACACATACTTTTGAATCATATGTGATCAAAAGTATCCGGACACCCCACAAACATAGTTTTTCATCTTAGGTGCATTGTGCTGCCACCTACTGCCTGGTACTCATTATACGCGACCTCAGTAGTCATTAGGCATCGTGAAACAGCAACACGGACTTCAAACGTGGTCAGGTGATTGGGTGTCACTTGTGTCAGAAGTCTGTACGCGAAACTTCCACACTCCTAAACATCCCTAGCTCCAGTGTTTCTGATGTGATAGTGAAGTGGAAACGTGAAGGGACATGTACAGCACAAAAGCGTACAGGCCGACCTCGTCTATTGACTGACAGAGACCGCCGACATTTGAAGAGGTTCGTAAAGAGTAATAGGCAGACATCTATCCAGACCATCACACAGGAATTCCAAACTGCATCAGGATCCACTCCAAGTACTATGGCAGTTAGGCGTGAGGTGAAAAACCTTGGGATTCCATGGTCGAGCGGCTGCTCATAAGCCACACATCACGCAGGAAACTGCCAAACGATGCCTCGCTTGGTGTAAGGAGCGTCAACATTACACGATTGAACAGTGGCAAAACGTTGTATGGAGTGACGAATCACGGTACACAATATGGCGATCCGATGGCAGGGTGTGGGTATGGCGAATGCCCGGTGAACGTCATCTGCCAACTGTGTAGTGCCAACAGTGAAATTCGGAGGTAGTGGTGTTATGGTGTGGTCGTGTTTTTCCTGAAGTAGGCTTGCACCCCTTGTTGTTTTACGCGGCACGATCACAGCGCAGACCTACATTGATATTTCAAGCACCTTCTTGCTTCCCACTGTTGAAGAGCAATTCGGGGATGGCAATTGCATCTTTCAATACGATCGAGCACCTGTTCATACTGCACGGGCTGTGGCGGAGTAGTTACACGACAATAACATCCCTGTAATGGACCAGCCTGCACAGAGTCCTGACTTGAATCCTGTAGAACACCTTTGGGATGTTTTGGAACGCCGACTTCGTGCCAGGTCTCATCGACCTACATCGATACCTCTTGTCAGTTCCGCGCTCCGTGAAGAATGATCTGCCGTTCCCCAAGAAACCTTCCAGCATCTGATTGAAAGTGTGCATGCGAGAGTGAACGCTGTCATCAAGGCTAAGGGTGGGCCAAACCAAATTGACTTCCAGCATCACCGATGGAGGGCGCCATGAACTTGTACGTCATTTTCAGCCAGGTGTGCGGATACTTTTGTCACGTAGTTATATAAAGAACTGAAGAATAAGATAATTGGACATTCAAATTTCATAAAGTAGTTTCCGTATTACATATGGTGTGTAAATTTTTGGAATGTTAGCTATTTCAACTGACTTATACACGGCTTGTTTTACAGAACATTTTAGAAGGTAAAAGATAATTCAATACAGTTTCCCAGTTGTCAGTCTTTTGTAGGAAAAGTTTAATGTTTTGGTACAGTTCATTAGGTTATAAAGGTAAAGTATTTATCAAACCTCTTCATAGCACATAAAGGCCAATAGGTATGCTGAGCGCTAATGGCAGTCGCGAAACAGGAGGGGAGAGCCTCGTTCATAAAAACGTCAGGCTTTGCAGGCCTATGTTTTCCACCCTCGTTAGAAGCGAATTGAATCGATTACCTCAGCTTTCTCGCTATTAACAAAACGTTCATTGCGCTCTAACTAGAAAAATCCGTCATCCAGTTATCTTCCATTACAGAAATAGGCTGTCGAGTTGAGTACTGCAAGTTTGATATATTGGGATGAAATTAATAAATACACCTCGCACGTTTAAATAATAGCTAATGTCAATATAAACAATTTATAACAAATTATATAAGGGTACCATTATACACTACCGTTTGTGAAAATTGCAGCACTAACAAAGAATTTCCCGAATATTTCCAAACTTGGTGGAAGTGTAGAGGAGTGTGCAAGCAATGAGTAATTAGGTTTGCAGAGAGCTGGGGTACATGTAGGCCGAGCCGAGCGTTCTCGTGTCTGTCCGACAAGATCAGAGTTGCATCCAGTGTAGTCAGTGCACACCTGTCAAACAAGGTGGAAACAGTAAAGTGAGTGCCAATATGTCTCGTCGACGTCAAAGGGAGCCATATCGGCATGTGAGTGAGTTCGAATGGGGCAGAATGTTCGGTCTCCGGGAAGCGTGTTTGTCATACCGTGACATTCTGCTCGTACAGGGCATGCTGCTACGACAGTGATGCGTGTGTGGAAGAGTGGGCGTTTCGCATCCAAGGTAGACCGGCGGGGAAGGAAGGGAGATGTGTGAATGAATGGTCGTGGTGTGTTACGTGGCACATCCTGAGGAGCTGATCGACCGTTCTTCTGCGTCTTTATCACTCCTTGGTCAAGCTTGATTACGGGTGCATTGTCTATTCATCTGCACGTCCATCTGTGTTACGTCGCTTGAATGCCATTCATTATCGTGGCATAAGAGTCGCTACGGGGGCCTTTCCAACTAGCCCTGTACTCAATCTGTACGCTGAAGTTGCAGAGCCTCCGCTGTCATTCAGGCGTGAGATGCCTTTGTGCAGCTATGCATGTCGACTCTCAGGCTTGCCTGACCATCCGTCCTTCGAGATATTTTTCGAGGATTCGCTTGATCGGCAATATTTAGTTAGCTCCTCTGCATTGCTCCCTCCAGGGCTCGATTTCGCTAGCTTCTTCGGCATTTGGACGTTACGTCAGCGCCGGCCCTTCCCAGGAGGGAATCGCGGTTTCCTCCTTGGTTGCACGCTGAGGCCCACTGTTACCTTGGGTTATCGTTGCTTGCCAATGAATGAGACCCCCCTTTTTCGGTCGTTACATCCGCCTTTTTAATACTTCAGGCGCAATTCGGGGACTGTCATTTTTTATATACTGAGGGGTCTAAGACTGATGTTGGAGTAGGATGTGCCTTTATTTTTGGTCGACATAGTTTTACCTTCCGTTTACCGTGGCAGTGTTCGATTTTTACCGCCGAACATTTTAGTATTTATCAAACCCTTTTATACATTCAGCGGCACGACTTACGGCACTGTGTTGTTTGTACGGACTCCGAGTGCACTTCAGAGTATTAACGTTCTGTACAATTACCACCCTCTCGTACCGCGCATACATGACCTGCTCCACTCGCTTGGTGCCTCTGGCATCAGCGTCTCCTTCCTGTGGATTCCAGGTCATGTGGGCATCTCAGGGAACAAGTTAGCCGATCCCGCTGCCAAACCGGCAATTTTATCGCCCAGAATGTTTACCTCTGTTGTTCCCTCCACTGATTTCTATGTTATTTTACGACACCGCATCCTCTCGTTTTGGCGCGATGAGTGGACGGCCCTCCGGGGGAACAAGTTGCGGGATGTTAAACCTCTCCCGTTAGTCTGGGGTACCTCTTCTCGTTCTTCTCGTCGTCAAGAGGTACTTTTACCACGTTTACGTATCGGACATTGCCTTTTTAGTCATAGGTACCTGCTCAGTGGTGACCCCGCAACACTCTGTGAGCAGTGTGATGACCCCTTAACGGTGCGTTACATTTTAACAGAGTGTCAAGTTTTAGCTCCATTGCGTGTTTGTGTGAATCTGCCTGTTGGCATAGCCAACGTTTTGGCAGACGACGCGCATGCTGTAGAATGTCTTTTACGTTTTATAAGCGACAGTGGTTTTAATCGGCGCATTTGATGCGCTGAGCGTCTTTTAGCTTTGTGATTCTATATTGTCTGTTTTAAGGGGACTCTTCTCCCCGACGGACATATGGCGCTCATGTCCCTTGCGTTCTACAGTTCTTGACACGTTTTACTCTTTTCTTTTTTTATTTACCATGGTTTTAGTGTGGTGTAATTTAGAATTTATTGTCTTGTTTTTATTGTTTTAGACTAAGCGTGTTTGTGTCCCGTATTTTAGTTTTGGATTTTAATTTTTATACTTTGTAAGGACGCTGATGACCTTAGATGTTTAGCGCCCTTAAACCCCATCACATCATCATCATCATCATCACGAAACATGACCACAGTACGCGATGACAGCCGTCTTGTCCGCATGGCCATAACGGACCGTACAGCTTCGTTCACAGTGTTGGCTCGACGCTGGAGCACTGCAACGGTTTTGAACTTATCTGCATCAACGATTCGTCGCCGTCTGCTGCAGGTTGGGCTGGTTGAATGCATGCCATTACGTTGGCTTCCATTGTCCAGAAACCACAGGCTCCTCCGACTGCAATGTGCACGTGAACGCCGTCACTGGGGTGCTAAGTGGCAAAATGTAGTCTTTTCGGACAGTCCGCTTCAAGTGTCCTACAGTGATGGCTGCATACGTGTCTTGCGCTACCGTGGTAAGCGCAACCTGGAGGGCTGCTTTGTTGAGCGGCATAGCGGACAAACAGCAGGTATAATGGTTTGGGGCGCCATTGGTTTCAACAATCGATCTGTCCTCCTACGAATTGAGGGCACTTTGAACAGCAATCGGTACCTAACGGTGGTTGTAGAGCTTGAGGTACTTTTCCTGCTTCAGGCATCCCCAGAGGCCTTATTTCAACAGGACAGTGCCCGGCCACATATTGCGAGGAATGTACAAGCCTTCTTCAAAGAGCGACGGGTACCATTGCTTCTCTGGCCTGCACGTTCTCCTGACATGTTACCCATCGAGCATGTCTGGGATATGGTTGGTCGGAACCTGGTGCGTCACGACTTCCAATAACCAGTGTCACGGATGTGTGGTCTCGAATACAAACTGTTTGGAGGGAAATCCCTCAGGAACTTATTCAGAGCCATTTTGATTCAATTCCACGGCGTATAGCAGCTCTATTTGCAGCGCATGGATGCCAAACCAAGAACTGAATATTAGGGCCCAAAGACCATGTATAGATTTGAAAAGTTTGTTACTTGTCATGCACCTAACCTGTGGTATTAAATTAATTGAAATCATGCGTTTCCTTCTTGCTGTTGCAATTTTCACGAACGGCAGTGTAGATTCTTCAGTAAATACTCGAAGTAAAATTATAAGCCATTAAAATACAGTTTAAGTGAGTAACACTGTATTATGACTAAAAAGAACAAAAACGTAAAGCATTAATACAAAATCTCTAAACCTTTAGACAATTACTTCATTTTATTGCACATTACTCTTATATGATGTTTCTGTTCAATCAGAAATTTAGTGGAATACATTCTCAACAAAATACTTTAAAAAAGGCAACAGTAGCAAAAACTATGCTTTTCTAAAAATTAGCGTTGCATATTCAACACATACATGACCTCATCACACACTTCTGGATCGCCCATGTGATGATTTCGGTCTACGTCGTGACAAAACTAGTTCTCGCACAGTAGAGGCGGCTGTCACCTTGGCTGCTCCTGTCCTCAGTGTTACGCCAATGTCTAATACACGATGGTGGCGTCGTCGCGGCTACTACTGTCTACACTGAGTGCATTATGTAGCATTGACTCCCAAAATGCTTCTCGAGTGCCTCCTAGACAACCTTAGGCATTACTGACATCAGAATCAGGTTTAAAATATCAGTACTCCGCCCCTGAAAATTCGCTACCAACCTGTTTCTTCATCTTATGACATCTGTTGTGTGCAAAAAACCGAGAGGAACTGTTGTTGGATGATTTCATAGGCATTTGGTCGTGTTTCAGTGACCTGACACATGCTTTCGTGGGTTTTGCTTTATTCCTGGGCTTCTATTATTCAAATCTGAATGCCTCCTGCCGATCCCTTCTTCAGCAAACACTTCTGGATCCTTAATTCTTCTCAGTCTCCTCTATACTCCTACTTTTTAAATAATAGTGTACAGCTGCTCATTAATATTGTCTTTAGTCTCCTCGTTCAGTTTTTTCTTTACTTCTCCAAATTCATTCTTCGTCTCTTAGTTCATCTTCTGAGTCGCATTCACGATCTTACCAATCTTAGTTAATTTTATTTACCCGTCCAGAAGTCCACTGAAGATTTTCTCCGCCTTGGTTTCTTTTTCCACGTCTCAAAAATGCTTTGAAAATTTGATTCAGACTTGAAGGGTTCTCAGTGTATGCACAAGGATGACGTAAAAATTATTATCAAATGTAACAAATAACTAACAGCAGCTTTACTTTTCTTGAAGTTCATATTTGATAACAGTGTTTCACAGCTAAAATGATCTTGGTTAGAAATAGTGAAAGAAGTTTCTTCTTTGGGTCACTCTTCTGTACTATTTAAGCATCTGCGACAATCCTCGCAGCTCCGAATGCGTCCACAGCAAATCGTAATACCTCCTGGATAAGCCGTTATCTTTTGTGGATTGCTCGAAAAGTTCTAGGCATTACCTTGAGGCTCAAAAAGGTCTAGATGAATTTCGGAATTACTTTTGGAAAAACACTTGTAACTGAGATGCATAATCAATGACGTCATCTGAATTTTCATGTGCAAAAGAAATGAAAAAGTTCATGCAATTACGCAATATGCTTTCGGAAAATATTGTTTCTTAAAAGTTGATTCGAAAATATGATTTCGGGAAAATATTCGGGAATGCCTTCGTTCTATACTCGTGCTCTACGCTCTCACTCGCACGCCCAAATAGTTTCTTTTCAGTGATTCAATTTCTGAGTCATTACAGTACTGGGTTTAATTTCGGTAGCGGTTTATAAAGATTAAATTAAATTGAGTTTTAATTACGGACGCTCTTTAACTACTATGGTTCTTAGCGTCCCATTCCATATTGGGCGTGAAAGACCGGTAATTTTGCTCAGAGGCCTCTCTATCAGGCTTGAGGTTCTTTTATGTGCCGGAAATCTACGACACGGGACCACCGGCTTCACTTCCCTTCCGAAGGAAGCCATGCTAAGGATTTTTACGCCCGAAAAAATCCATCGCCACCCGCCGGGTTTGAACCCGCGACCTTGGGAACTAGCGGCTAGCACGAAGGTAGAGCAGAGTGGTGTATTTATTGGTATTAAACATTGCACACGTTGAAACTCATACATCCCGCGGATCAAATAGACCGTACCTACTTATATAATACACTGTATTTCATATGTTTCGGATTATATTCACTACGCTGAAATTTAAAGTTAATTATATTTACAAGGGCGACGCCGTGGCCGAGTGGTTAGACCGCTCGCCTCCCACCGAGGTGGCCCGGGTTCAATCTCAGGGACCTGCATGTGGGATTTGTGGTGGACGAAGCGGCGTCTGGGCTGGTTTTCTCCGGGTTCTCCGGTTTCCCCCGCCATTCATTCCACCAACTGCTCCATCATCACCTTTCCTTTCATCCATTTCACCGACATTTCATTTCATCTAGTTCCTTCATCCCATACCAGGCATCGGACTGATCACCCATCCTGGATGTTCTGTCTGATCCATGAGTGTCTGCTACTCGACGGGTCTCTGACCCCAGACACCCGCCTGTAAGTCCTACATAAGAGGAGGGTTAACAGATAATGAATGAATATATTTACAAGAAATGAAAAGAAAAGAAAAAATCAGATAAACTAACACACAAATCACACAAACAAAAACGGAAGAAGAGAAGAAAAACTTGTTCACAAGTACATGCTATTGTTTACAAAACACGTCCCTAAGCCACTAACCCTTCCCCACCCTTTCTTGACCCTCTTTCTTACACTCCGATCTGAGCTGCATAACCTTTTGTAAAAATGTACCAATTGCTTCTCCCTCCCCCTCCCAACCAGCAAGTTCCAATAAGCTTTTAACCCCCTCCTTGAGTTAACGAAATAACCAACACAGGCATGCTTTCACCTGCTCTTAATGAACGCTATCCTATAATTTGGTTTAGTTCCTTTTAGTTTTTGTGTAGCTTTATTTTAAATAGCTAACTTAAGAAGTTTCAGGTTCTCCCTGCTATAAATATTAGACGCATAATTGAAATACTTTCAAAGCTAAAGCCGAAACGAGAGGGGGCGATCCTCTCAAACTGAGTTTGAAGTTTTAAATGGAATAGTATGGTCTGGAAAAAAGAATAAGAATGCAAATGCAAACTTCCATTCGCTTCGGGAGATATTTACATTTTATTACCGCCACACACGGAGCTCGGCTGGGCTGTTACTGTGGTTCATAAAACAAACTATAAATATTCCCACACCAAAAAGTAGCTCTACCCCAAGTCAATACTCCGGCCACGATTATAGATTATAGCAAGGCTGGCTTCGGTCGCAAATATGGCGTAACAAAATCGCGATTTCTATATACTTTGTGAACCTCGTCTGAGATTACATTGAAACGAAAATCTAATTTTGTGAAAAACATTTAATGCAAACAAGCATTTAATGAAAACTAAGACTATAATATACACAGAATGTATAGAATCATGCAGATAATATAGTTTGGAAACACAGTAAAGAAGACTTATTTTCAGCAAGATGGGGCTCCTGCTAACTGAGTATGAACTGTGCGAGCCGTTTTAGCCGAAGAATTTGGAAAAATTGAATAGGACGAAAGGAATAAACTGAATGGCCATAAAGATCCCGAGATATGTATGTATATATATATATATATATATTTGTTTTCCTTACGGATGTTCTTAAGGGTAAGAGTTTCGAAAGAAGTCTACGTACTGTAGATGGCATGAATCCGTTAACTAGGTAGGCATGTAAAGAAATTGATACAAATCAATAACTGAGTAGTAAAATGTGCCTGAGTATTAAATTTAGACTGCAGTGAAAGCTAGAGACCAACCCTTGGAATGTTCACAGTCTAATGTTATGTTTTTCATAAATATTTGTAACACAACGGCTATGGTCCAAGATTATCGGGAGGTCGGCGCAGGGCAGTCGAAAGTTAAACAAAGATAAGTAGCACCCAAGCCAGCGTAAACACCGGAAGTGCTATCGTCAGATAATCCGAAACTTCCGAAAGTTTCTCCTTCGCTCCCCTTAAAGAATATTCTAGACTTTCCGGTGGGGGTTTCCAGGGGCTATTTAAGCAACAGTTCTCACCTGATCGAGGCAGTGAGTTGAGTGCGTTTCTGATGCGACACAAAGTGCTATTCTCCGAGCGAGTTTATGAAGAGTGCTGTGATGTGCACTGAGTGCTGCTACTGCAGTAGGTTGGAGAAGTCTTGTGTTCGACTCCCCAGCGAGTAGACCGGGAAGAAGAGGCTACGTTGTGAGTACTTCATTATAATATTTTCACGAAGAAAGTGAAGTGATATCGAAAACTAAGTGAAGTGAAAGTGAGAACTTAGTGTAGAGATAATTAAAAACTAGACAGTCACTACATACATCAGATAGAGAGAATTAAAAACTGGACGAAGTCAATATATACCTTATACACACACACACATATATATATATATATATATATATATATATATATATATATAATTAACGCCCATCCGAACCGATGACACTCACTCCCACGTATGACAGCGCCCGTGCAGATGCCTGACTATGGACATAGGACATACGGATCAGAGAATGAGAGATCAAGGTGGGGGATCAGCCACACGCCCCGAAGTAGACAGATGAATGATAGGAAAAGTGTTGATGGAGCACCGGTGGAATAAAACATGGCGGGGGAAAGCGCAGAACCCGGAGAAAATCCTCCCACACGTTGCTTTGTCCACCACAAATCCCACATTTGTGTCTGTGGGATTGAATCCGGTCTGCGTTGTGACAGGCGAGCAGTCTAATCACTCGGCCACGGCTCCGCCCTCTATATATGTATATATATACACACACACACATACAGGGTAGACCATTTAAGTTAAAGTTAAGACTGTACAATATCTTCAAAACCAGGCGTTGTAAAAGGAAATGTCTTGAATAATGGTTGATTGATATTATGGGGGAAAGTAAATGCCTTTAGTCGTGCTTTATTTGGAGGACGTTGTGATGGTTATTTTAGGGTTAATTTAAATTGAAGGTTTCCAGTTAAAATATTAAATTGACTCTAAAATAACTGTCATGACGTCCTCTAAACAAAACTCGACTAGTGACATTTACTTTCTCCCATAATATCAAGCAGCTTTCATACATTACATTTCTTTCTACAATGCTTGGTTTTGAGAGATATTGTCTAGCCTCAACTTAAATGGTCCACCCTATATAATGCTGTCAGCAAGTAAAACGGGGAGGCGACATGAAGCTTTTTAGTTGCGTTATTTGCTGAACTGTTAAGTGGGAAGGCACGTAAACACCGTCACGTAAGACACATTACTCCAAGATGAATAAAATGCTTGAAAAGTCTGGAAGTATTCTTGGGAAATGATGTAGCTTTCTTTGGGATTGCAGCCAAGTTAATTCCATAAAAGTGTCCGAGCCTTCGAAGGTAAGAAATTAAGTTGGCTGGAGTCCCAGCTAAGGAATAAAGTGATGTCATTTCTGTCAAAACTAGGCTCACTACCACCATTTACACAGTGATTTAGTAAAAATGACTATCATATTTTAATAGTAGCTGAGTCTAGACTAAGTATATTAATGAGCTTTCTTAAAGCTTAAAATAGTGAATGCAGTTTGTTAAGTAACAAAAGCAGAATAGTCCAGATGAAACGCTTGCTTCGGGAGATGTCAACATTTTCAACAATATCGGCTAACATTACAATAAAGGGCTGTATTTCACGTTTCATTTTATAGTATTTGCTGGTATCAATGTTTGTCAAACTAGATTTTCTAAGGGAGAACAGATAACCGGTGATGGTAGTGGTAGTAGTGAAATAACATGTAGTATTTTAAAAGGAACAAACTTGAACATCAGCACAATATGCCAAGAGGCAGCAACTTAACAGTATGCTTGACGGTATGCTTAATCTCTTATAAAATTGACCTTTAATTGCACACAAAAAGTATACATGTTTATAAACATATGAAATCTCTGTTTGAATTAAGCACCGAGTTTCTCTTGAATGACGCAACTGTCAGCCCGCCGCTCTCACGGTACTGCTATACGTATCGTGCAGTAGTGGCACACGGTCCGCCATAAATGCTAAGCTGGTCCGCCATAAATGCTAAGCTGGGAAACAATATGAATATCTTAAGCCCTTTTGTTACAAATGATGCCCTTCTGCGGCTTTACGTGCCTGGTACCTATAGAACACATCATTTAGACACTCACACACGGATTTTTGCAGCCCAAATAGTGAAAAACGCACGTTGGATACGCCCTTCTAGATCTTCGAAAAAACTTTTAAGAGCATTTTGCACAGATAAGCATCAAATGGATTTAGATATGAAGAGCTAGAAATTAATTTGTGTAAAAACACGTATTAATCTGTGGCGCGACCTTCTTGGTGTTTTTTCCACGAAAGCCCCAATCTCGTTTAATTTTTGTCGGTTATAACATCTAGCTCTCTGTTTCTTTCTGTCTAACACGAACTTACTTCTGACTTTACTAGAAGTACGCTGGGCCAGTATCCGTGGAACATCCATGAAGGTGTTGTTTGGATTGGGTTGGACTCGGCGGGGAAGTGGTTCCCAATACCCATGGGAGATTGGGTGCGTCGGACGGTTTCCGTCCAGGCGGAGTTGTGAGATACCTCATTGTCCTCCGGTACCGCTCTGCAGAGTCGGTAGACGGCCCTAATAGTGGGCTGTCGGCCCCACCGAGGTTGTTCGGTAGTCTTCCCCTTTGGAGATTGATGCGCTGTAAGTAGCGTATCCACTTCACCGTATAATGGTGAAGCCGTATTAAATTTTTCAGCTGCCGGAAAACCTTCGGGGTTGGAGGAGCTACTCGGTTGGCGTTCTCCTCCCTGGGTACAGTGGGGGCCTTCGCCTCTGGTGTTGTACGGTCTAACACAAACCCAGTCTGCTTAAATCCTATAAATTATGGATTTCTTAGTAACGGTGTCGCAAGAAAATGTGTGTATAGGTTTTATCTGACAGTCCAAATGTGACTCTTGGAATAAACCTCAACATAACAGACTCACGCTCTTCTGTAGTATTCACAATTAGCCCATACACATCTCTTTTGCGCAAGGACCTCTTTCAATGAAAGGGAGCGGGATTTTGCAGTCTCGATTAACTATTCCGGGAAATATGAACCTAGTATAATGTCTAATGACTGTCTACAAGTTTTTTCCAAGTTTCTTTCTCTTTGGCCGTGCATTCCGTGCCCGGGAACGAGAACGAAGAAGTTAAAACTTGGCCAGGTCTTCTTTCCCGTTCCCGGATGCTGGAAAGCTTTCCGTCAATTGTGAACGTCCTATTAAAACACATGTATTTAACTTTGTCGTTCTCGTTCTGATTACCGTTCTCTGTTGAGGTGAATCAGACTTATTTTTTATTATTATTATTATTTATCATTATTGTTACTGTGATCGGCTGATTATGCACTAGATCCTCTTTCACATTTTCAGGGCTATCTGACTAAAATTCTGTACACCCCCAAAATATGTCCTCGGGAGCCGCTTATTGGACAGTAGATGTCATGTGAATGTAACACATAAGATTTTTCATAGTTTCGTATTTATGATAGTTCAGAATTATTCAGTTAGATAACATTTTGGTTTTCTTTTTGGCAAGTATCGCATTGCCTAAGGCAATTAAGTGGAACAAAACGAATGCAGTAATGTCAAGGATAAAGTTAAAAACATCACAGCAGAAAACATATCAAAGATAACGCCATGTAAACCTGCATTCCGTAATGGAGTTTATCTGTTTAAAACATAAAGGCTGTATGGTTGCAGATATAAGCTGTAAAGGTAACCTACATTCCGGGACTTGGTGCGAGAACACCAACATTGTGATAGGTCACAAGAAGAGATCGGGGTCAACTACCAACAATATAACCCGCTGTTATTGGGTTATCGCAGTCACGGCTAAAACCAGGCGATGCTAAAGAACCGTTATTTTCCTTGTGCCATTCTAATTAGCGATTCTTGCTTTAAAACTGTTATTCGATTATACTAACACAAAATCTATCGCCCCGCCGAACAAAACGTAGTAATAAACTGCGAAAATAACGGGAGTGTTTGTGTTGGCAGCATTTGTTTGTCAAGCAAATGTTTCCAGCATCCACCGACTGCAGTTTTAGTGGTTTCTGCTTTTGTTAAAAAACAAACATGACTCGGATACAATATCCCAAAAATAAAGGTACTGTAAACCCATAATAGATGGCACGGAAAAGAAAATAGAAATATTTTTATGTTTGTGATTCGCAAATAGTCCCTGTTAAACGATTGACGCAAGCATAGACAGGATAAATAAAAGATTTGTCTTCCCTAACTTTCGAAATGGGTTTAGTCAGATATATTTCAACACACAACACATTTGTGTTACTCAATCTGTTATTAGTAACCCTATTAGTATGAAAACTTAAAAATGTTATGCAACTAATTAATTGAGAAAAGATTTATTTATTTAGCTCCACGTATGGACGCCAATTTGAAGTAGAATTGTTCTTTACGGTGTTTGCTGCTACGTATGAAAAGCCGATTTGAAGTAGGAGTTGTATTATATTTCAACTATTGGGGAGCCGAACTTATAGTAGTTGCAACCGCACGTATGGTACCCGGTTTCCGGTAGCCTTCACCCCAAATGTACTTTCAGGTGGCCTTTGCCCCAAGTTTAAAAAATATTGACTTTGTAATCAAACTGTTTCTTTAAATATTTAATATTTATGTTTGCCTCGGCTGCGTCAGTATTTATTTTAGAGACATGGATATCTTGGCAGGGAGTGATGCTACAAGAATGTAGGCTTACACAGACTATAATTTCTAATTCACTCTTTTTTTTAATACTTGATACGATTTAAATAACAATTCACTGATATAGAGAGCTGTGAGATTCTTTTATTAATTTTAACACGTAAACTTAATTTTCGTCTCACACGAATATATATTAAATCTCTCGAGGATGCACAAGCAACGCATCCAGTTATGAGAACTGTCTGCAGGCAACTGACTTGATTTAAACCGTCTAAACTTGTAATTTTCTGTATTTCAAGTCTCTGATTGGCTAATCCTACTCCAATAGAATACCTTCATTTAACTAAAAAATTTACATTATTGTTACTCTAATAATGACTAGTAGCATTTAAACTTCATTACTCATTATTGCCTCAAGGTTACCTCATTTTTAGCAACTTTAAACCTATTTTTCTCACAGCTCCTACATTAATAAATTACATAATGCATTCACATAACATTATTTAACATGTTTACAATAATATAAGCACATGCAATGACTGCTACATACATTTTACAAATTATTACATACACATATTGCATCAAGGCGGGCTGTTATTGAATTTGCATGTTATATAATTAGACTGAAATTATAAGTGTTAAAAAATGCTGCCTCATAATATTTTTTATTAATTTTAGCTTTAATTATCTACATATTTAAATAATGAAGATATTGCTTGACATTAGGTATTGTTAACGGGGAATATGTGTCATTTTCCACCAAATGTTATTTACTGAGTCTTAATGTACAGTACTTTTCCTTCACACTGCGGCTACTGCACGGCAGCTACTGCGCCGGTCTCCACAGCTCGGACTCCCGCCAAAGCAGTTGTAATGTTCGCTCAACCGTCTCATATTCCCATAGTTACAATTACAAGGATAATAAGCATATGCTTCATCATAGGAGATGTTGGAAATGTTGTTCTTCCCTCTCCAAACATTTCTAGCATGTCTTCAGGAAATTTACACTCACATTCGAGAGTTCAATATCCGAAATTGAAGGATATTTTCTTTTAGTTCTTCCTATGCATGCTAGTCCTTTTTTGGCATACATCTTGTCTTCTAAGTTCTCCCATAGACGAAAATCACATACTGTTAAATCAGGAGATCTCGAAGTCCTAATCGTTTACTAAGTACCCTATCTTCAAAAAATGCCCTGAATTAAACATAATAACTCATCAGCTGTATGCGTGGTAGCAAAATTCTTGTTGGAAATACCCAGACTGACGTACTTCCTATACATCTCTGCATTTAATGTCTATACAGAATATGTAGGTCTGTTATTCTGTATACAGTTATTGCATACCACACACTAATTTTCGCGTCATTCAAGAGAATATCGTGTATAAAGTCGGGTTTCTCTGTGCTTTAGTATCTGTTATTTTACGATGGAATATAACCATGTAAATATAACCAACCTTTACCATAGAAGAATATTAAGTGTCCGTCAATTAGTTTATCATTGACATTTCGTACAATGACAAATTTAACAGAACTTGATTATCATGTGAAAAGTAAAGTGTATGCAATAAACATTGGAGAAGTAGTAGATAATATCAAGCGAAAAAAATCAGTGAGTTTCGAATTTTGAGTATTAACGAAAGGTTTTAGAGAAGATGCCAGAAATGTGTGGGTAATGAGGGACAATATTTTCAACGTCTCTTATGATAAGGTATGTGAATATTGTAATTATAATTGTAAATATGTGAAAGTAGAAGTATAAGAGTGTCTTAATTACAGCACATAAGGAATGAAGTTAATATAACAGTGATGAAAGCGTACGGTGATAAATAGAAATGAAGAACGGGTATTGTAGTGGTACGAACATGTACAAAGAATAGAGGAACAAAGCTGGCCCAGACGAATAATTGATTGGTGTCTCACAGGAAGAAGGAAACGAGGAAGAGCTTGTTTAAATTGGTGTGACAGTACAAAAAAAGCTATGGTTAAATTTGGCTTAAAAGACGGAACAATAGATCTCTATGCAACAGAAAATGGAAGAAACCTTTGAAAAGTGGATAGCTGAATTGAGAACACCGAGCGGATGGCTCAGGCGTTTACGGGAGGTCCCGGGTTCAAATCCCGTAAGTCGACCAATCTGACTAAGCTTAGCCGCTGAGGTAAATACCGGATTGGATATTTAATACCACGAACCAAAGTTCCACCTTAAGTCTAAAACATTACTAAAAATGAAGAATAGCTGGTGTTATCGAATGCTGTTCCATCTATTCATAGACACTGAAAAGCAGGTAGACTGGACAGCACCCTAATGCCATCAGCATGGCACGAAGCAGAAGATCCGGTTTCTATGCACTAAGGTCTCTGTGGACACGTGACGAAGCAAGGTGGCATGGTTACAGAAATGAAACCTAGAAGGCTAACTGTCCGTCTTTCTATATAAAAGTAGCAGGTAGACTGGTCGGCTCCTTAATGCCATCTGACGGCACGAAGGAGAACATCCAGTTACTAAGTGCTAGGGTCTCTGTGGACACGTGACGAAGCAAGTTGACATGGTTACAGGCATGAGACTTAGAAGGCTAATTTTCCGCCTTTCTATATGAAAGCGGCAGTTAAAACTGGACCGCAACCTGATGCCATTTGACGGCACGAAGTACAAGATCCAGTTGCTATGCACTAAGGTCTCTGTGGACACGTCTAAGTAGGTGGTTACAGGGATGAGACTTAGAAGGTTAACTGTCCGCCACACCTCGATCTAAGAGTTATCCACTAACAGATCCGTCGCGATATGACCCTGTAGTTAGACGACATAAAATAAATAGAGTAATAAAGAAAAAAGAAAAAACTCTGAGAACGTGGGAGAATTGCGTTGATATTATAACAATGTGTTGTAATCGGACCTGTAGCCAGTGGCGCGCGAACCGCCATGCTGTGGCCACAGTGTGAAGGAAAAGCACTGTATATTAATACACACATACCGCAGTGAGAGATTGATACATAATTTATCATGTAACACCGAAGTATTGTTCGTTGAAATAGAGTTAAAAATGTTTGCTTGAAAATGCAACACTCCGGTGATATGAAACATATAGTGCGAAGTAATTTTATGAATATAATGCTACTTTGAGAAAGTAGTTTCTTGTGGGAGTTTATTTATTTAACTCCACGTATAGACGTCAATTTGAAGTAGATTGTTTGTTACGTAATATGTTGCTGCTTATGAGAAGCCGATTTGAAAATGTTTTTTGTTGTTACGCTCCAAGTTTAAAAAAATAATATTTAACTTTGTTATATAACTGCTTCTATCCATGTTATTTATGGCTGCATCAGTATTGTTTTAGAGACACGTTTCTCTTAATCAGGGCGTGGTGCGACAAGAATGTAGGCTTACACAGATTTTAAGTTTAAATTCACTTCTTTTTATTAATTCTTGACACAAATTAAATAGCACTACACTGATATCAAGAGCTGTGAGATTCTTTAATTTAAAACTTGCACTTTCTTTAATCGCGTATACTTATTTTACGCCTTACAGGAATACGTAATATTTTTTTAGAGAATACATCTTCCCCGGTTGCTATCACGGTCTGCAGGCAACTGAACATATTTCAACCGGCCAAACCCGTAAACTTCTGTATTTCAGGTCTCTGATGGGCTAATCCTAGTCCAATAAAATATCTGCATTTTATTAAAGCTTTTTCTAGCTGTTGATTGGCTATTTTTAAACTGTCACAAAATTTACATTATCATGACTAGTAACATTTAAACTCTCAAACTCGTTATTGCCTTAAGGTTACCTCATTGTTACCTCATTGTTAGCAACTTTAAACTTATTATTCTCACAGCTCTTACTTATTAAATTACATAATGCATTCACATAACATTATTGAACATGTTTACAATAATATAAGCATATGCAATGACTGTTACATACATTTTACAAATTATTACATACACATATTGCTTCAAGGCGGGCTGTGATTGAATTTACATATTATATAATTTAATTGAAAGTGTTAAAATTACTGCCTCAACTTCTTTTCGTTATGCATTTCACACTGTGATGTTAATCTGTATTACTATGTCTGTTAAAATGAGAAAGAGAAATGTAACCAGAAAAATGTGGGGTCGTAAAAAAGCCATTATGACCCAAAATATTCTTACAAGAACCTACAGAAATAAAAACGCCGAAAACGGCATAAAAATGACAAAAGATTAGGACGTGATTAAAAAGTTTGAGGAAATTGGCGCAAGAATATACAAATCCAGAAACCGCTTTTGGAGCAAATGCGAAAACAATATGGCACTATTTATGTGGATTAAATGGTTGTTGAGAGTAAGATAGGGATGCAATACTTGAACGTCAGCCATGGAACACGACACAGGATGGTTACTATTTTTAAGTCTGTTTATACTCCTCATTATAGTATTCCTATCTGGTATATTTATTTCTACTAACTCGAAATTGTTGAGGTTACTGTCCTATATACAGAACTAGGTAGTTCATTCGGGTGTTCTACAGCCCATTGTTTTTTGCGTCGTAGGGCTTCTTGCATTGCTAAGGCTGCCATCACAGTCTTACGTATGGTTCCATGTAAAGATAAGTTACTTTTCTGTCCACATCATTTGCTGTACAAACTTTGCGCTGTAACGCCAGTATTTTCTTGTCTTGCTTTTGTTACATGAGTGAAAATGGTACCCATAATTTTGATACTCCAAAATAGGTTTTCTTCTAGTAAAACATTTGGGAATGTGGAGAATAACAATCTGAACAGAAAATTTCGAATTTAGTAAAGTAAATAGTTGTCGGAAAACGTTGAAGTTTTAATGGACAAAATCCCATTTGTTCAAATGTTCCAATGAAATGTCATTTGGTAAATCCTCTTATGGACAAAATGTTTCTGACAAAAAATATCTGTAACTGAGTTATTTATTGCCTAATATCAGTTTTAGTATTGTCCGTGGACGTAATGAGTTGGACGAAACGTCCTGGAACTGATACTGTGACCGCGCGCACGAAGCTACTGTAGGCCGCCGGTTAGCGCACCCCGCCCAGGCAACTGGGTGGAGCCTTCGACCGGCCCGTCAGAACAATAACCGCTCAGTGAACCCATTTGTGTAACTACTGCTTAGAAGTTACCTTGGGCAGATTCCAGTAAGTTCCCCTTCCAGAAAATTCCGCTTTGTATCCGGGGCCTATACAGGATGGACCATTTGAGTTGAGACTATACAATATCTCCAGGACTAAGCGTTGTAGAAAGAAATGTCTTTAATGGAAGTTGCTTGATATAAGTAAATGCCATAAGTCATGTTACATTTGGAGGACGTTGTGATGGTCATTTTAAGGTCAATCTAAATTGACCCTAATTAGGTCCCATTTAACAAAATTAAATCGAACCCAAAATGACCATCATAACGTCCTCCAAACAAAAGACGACTAATTGCATCTGCTTTTCCACATATCAAGCAATTTTTATTTCACATTTCTTTCTACAACCCTCAGTTTTTGAGATATTATACAGCCTCATCTTAAATGGTCCATCCTGTATAAGAGGCTGCATTGCCCAGTGAATTTATTTCAGTTCAGTTAGCTAAGAGGTTACGAGGTGAACAGTGTTTCAAGTTTGAAGTTTGTGCTACGTTGAGTAACTAAATGACAGAGAGTGTTTACCAGCAATTGATGTCCTTATTTGTTACAACATTGATTCAGTTTAATAGGAACTTCTGTTATAGTTACAGTAGAAACCCGAATAACCGTTGGGTTATGCTCTATTCGGGTTCGGAAATGTTTGACTGTCTGTAAAACATATAATAAAACACGTTACGAATATACATCACAGCATACAATTACAAAATTACCTACAGTACGTACTTGTCATTCCCATTTTATAGTCTCACTTCTATTTCAGCTACTCTATAATGTACTAGATTTTAATTAACAAGGTAGTCCTACTAGTACAGTAGTACAATACTATTATGAAAACCTTTCTTTATATTGCAAGTGCCATTTTAATTCTTTCCCTCTATCTGGAATTGTGTTCGGCTTATCCTAAATTTTGGATTTGAGGGGTTCGGTTTTTTGGGGGTTCTACTGAATATCTGCGGCGATGGCTTGAGAAGGAATCACCTGGGTTTGCTTACGTTAGATACAAGTAACGGTCATCAATATCCGAGTGTAATAGACAGCATATAAATATATGTGAATGGAAATATTATTTGGTTGACATTTCACAATCATGGGATATTTAGAATGTAGGAATTTTTTGACGAATATTGTTTAATTATCACGGTAGAGAGCTATTTAAAACACTTCTTATATAAAAATATTATTATTCATTTGATAAATCGTTTGTGAAGAATTCTCATCCTATACTTATACATATTCAACATTTAACATTTGTACAGAGCTGAGTGTAAGAAACGGGCGAGCTAGCAAAAATTCCAGGAAAGCATAAAGAGCGTACTTTTCACCAAGCCAACAGGCAGGGAACCGGTAACGGTACGGAGAAATAGAAAGAGACAGATAGAGAAAAGAAAGAGACGGAGATATGGAACTGACGCTTAAGCCCACGGATCTGAAGCCACACATTCTCATAAATGTTAAGGTAACGCGGTCTGAGGACCAATAGGGAACGTCGTTACATTTTTAAACGTAGAGGTGAGCGTCACTAGGCTCCCGTATATAAGGGCAGGCAAGGCCTCGGAGCCCACTCTCTCTATCACTGATCTTCAAGAATTCACGTCGACACGAAGTGCTACAGATTCACAAGGGTGGGAGTGCGTGTGCAGATAACTAGGCTCCTGACTTATTTAAAGTGGTGGGATTATAATAATGGGAAAAGCTAGTCGCCCATAATTAATTGAATTGTGAATAAACTTAATTAAGGGAAAATTGCAGTGTATTCTTTAACTTGCCTCACCCACTATAACCTGAGAATTAATAATTAGATATAGTTAGGAATGGAATACGCAACAACCGACGAGCATCAATAGCCGAGGAAGAACACTGCCGAAGACCACAACAACCCAGGAACACGATTTCCCGCTACAATCGATATGCTAAAGATAGCCTTAATAAATTAACGTGCTTAACTATAGGTAACATTTGCTTTGTTGGAATACTTTGTGTACAGCCCGAGTTTAAAAAAGTTCTTTTTTAATTTTTATAGTTTATGGTTGACCTAATGAGTATTTCAACGAGGTATTCGAAAAAAACTCATATGTAATGAAAGGTTTTATACACTAATGTACAAAGCTTCCCCATATAATGTTTTATTAAATAATTTCTGTGGTTTTAAATAAGGCACATTTTTCCAAGTTATACAGCTCTAGGCTTATTAATAATAGAATGCTATTTTAAAGCGATTTAGTGACTTCGAATGAGCATACACAAAGTGTTGGAAATATTCAACCTGAAATTTCATCATCAATAATTTGCAAGCCTAGTTAATTCAACAAAGCTGAGAAGCTTTGAAAAAATATGAACAAAATTCATACGTTTTATGCTGCACTGAAGCGAACATTACTCATTTTCGAAATACCTTTTTTCTTCTTTTCTATATACCTGTTTGTAAAGGGTAATATTCTATTGAAATTGCGGAAAATAAATTTTTCGACAAAGCATACATGTTTTACCCTTCCTCAAATAATACCAAAGGGCATTTTGTAATAATAAAGGAGTGTTAATTCGTCCTCCCCCAGCATTTGTGTGGGAACAACATGGCCCATTAATTCCGCAAACAATGGGCAGTTAGATTTTGTATTATCTCACCAAACAATACCCATCACACCATTGTTACGAGTCCTTGTTCCATTACATTCGATAAACAAGTTTGCGCGCTATTCTCGCGTTCTTGTATCGATTACTCGTTTATCTGATGTAGGTATATCTTTTGTTTATGACTGTAAGATGCAGCTTTGTGCCTTCGGTTTTCATTGTGTCTTCTAACATTTCCTCTCCTTATTACTCAAAAGAGATGTATTTGAAACTCAAAACACTTGGAAAATATTAAAAACGTGGAGCTGAAAAGGTTTCTTATATTTTACCACGAACTGTGGTCAGGAACCTCCTGCTTTTGGTAGTATATCTTACACAAAAATATTGTTTCTTTCTCCACGTATACGTATTCCACCAGAATAGCTGATCTCGTATTAATATTTCAATGAAAATTCAGACTTTCAGGTATCCGGAATATAACGGAAGGACCTTTAAGAAACCATTCTCCCTCCGTTAGCCTCTGTGTATGCTTTGTGCGTTCCATACTGAAGTCAGGCCCATTTTAATGATACAAAGCAAAGATGTTCAAGGATTCCTGCCCAACTGGGTAACCTTTTTACTTTCTCTACTACGTATAGTAAGTAGGGGAAGTTGCATTCCACCTAAAATTCGATAACGAGATTTCACCGGAAATACGTTTTGAATAAATTTAAATTGAGTTTTATTTATGGGCGCTCTTTAACTACTATGGTCCTTAGCGTCCTATTCCAGATTGGGCGTGAAAGACCGGTAATTTTGCTCAGCGGCCTATTTATCAGGCTTGAGGTTCTTTTACGTGCCGTAAATCTATGACACGGGACCACCGGCTTTATTTCCCTTCCGAAGGAAGCCATGCTGAGGATTTTTACACCCGAAAAAATCCATCGTCCTCCGCCGGGTTTGAACCCGCGACCTTGAACCAGAGGCTAGCACGGTACCACTAGTCCACTGAGGGTGCCCTGCACCCAAATAAAGCATTTTTGGAAACATGTCCGTGTATGTGTGTGCGTCTTGATGTCTGTGAACAGCATAACTCAAAAACGAAAAGTCGGACAAATACTAAACTTGGTATTTGAGTTTAGTATCTTCCTAGGGTGCGACACGAAGTCTTTCAAGAAAATCCCTTCACCCCAGTCAACCCTTTACATGGAAGGTTTTTAGAAAATTTTGATTTTCTCATAAATGGCTAACGATATTGATTAAAATATCATATGTTAAAGATATTTTCATGCCAAATGAAATGTATATTTTGAATTTTCTAAGAATCTCCAAAAGTCCTCTTCATTATGAATGGCTCTCACATAACTGGTAAACAGTAAGAGATAGACAACATTTTAAACACAAAAATGTAGATCTCGTTAAAACACGATTTATGCCAATACATTGTTTTTATGTCCCGTGAACCATTTCCGAGATATTCCTTGTTATTTGTTTGAATTTTCCAATACTTAGACTTTTTCTCAAATGGCAATTCGTTATTCTTTTTTTTTGTCCTGAACATGCAAAGACAATGGAATGCTCCACATAACAACCAGCTCTTAAAACATTTGACTATAGCTTAAAGCCTACCATATTCCCCTTGCACCTACAAGAAAATTGCAATACGTTTCTGCAAACGTTCGCCTCGATTAACATGAAATGGGTAGAGAATCAGCGTTTGTAAAAATAGTTTGTGCAAGAGTAGAGAAAGTCATGTGAATGTAACACATAAGATTTTTTATGGAAAATGTTTAGTTTTTACTTCCTCTATTACGTACACAGTAGGTGTTGCCACGTACCTAAAGAATCGATATCGAAATTCACCATAAATACGTGTTTGAGGCCCTGTGAATAAAAATATTAGAAAAAGGTCCTCGTGTGTGTTTGTGTGCGTCTATGAATAGTATAACTCAAAAACGAAAATTCGTTAAAGTAGCAAACTTGGAATTGTGGTTCAGTATCCTCCAAAGATGCGACAGGAAGATTTTGCAAGAAAATTCCCTCATTCCAAATTATCCTTTATAAAAAAGGTTTTCCGAAATTTTCTATTTTATTAAAATATAATATATTTAAGATATTTATATGAATAATAAAATGTACATCATGAATTTTTTAGGAACGGTTTGAGTAGTTCACTTTATTTGGAAGGAGTTATGTTTACGGGTAAACCATAAGAGATAAACAAAAACGTACTATACACAAAAATGTGGAGCTCTTTAAAACATACGACGCATCTTAAATAACTTTTTGTGGCGTAAGCCATTTACGAGTTATCCGTTAAATGGATCGAATTGTTGATTTTATCATTCTCTTCGAGCCCTGTCGATACTCAATTGTTTCTCACGATTGCATGGAAATGGTATGGAATTTTAAAGCAGCGACACCGTCTCTATTTTAAACATTTGACAATCGCTGTTCTCTTTGAATCCATAACGAAATGTGTAATGTAGCTATTTGTGCGAAGTTTATCTCAATTAACATGAAGTGGATAGAAAAATAAATTTTCGTAAGAATAGTTTATATACCCAGTAGTAAACAATAGTGGAGAAACTCAGTGAATCTATAACATCGGAATTTTTTGTTCCATTTGTATAGCCATCACTTGACTTCTTTGATCATATCAGAGACTATCTTGAGGACCAAATACGGTGTTGCTGATTGTTGAACTGTAGATTTTTTTCTTAAGATTAGTTTAATAGGTTTTTACTACAGTTCTTTAACTTCACATAGCGCCCACCGCGCGGCAGCTCCCGCACCAAACGCCACAGCTCGCATTCCCACTGAAACATAATATCCCCACAACCGCGTCACGTTCTCCTAGCTTCAATTACAATTACTACAATAATATCACACAATATGTTGGAAACGTTGTCCTTCTCTGGTATCTTCTCAGGAAATTTTCCAGATTTGAGAGTTAAATGAGTGGGTTAATATAAAAAATGAACATCTATCGTTTGCAAACAAATGCGATAAACTCCCGTTTTTATTAGGTACAGAACGTAGGATTCACATATTTACATACTACTTTTTGCATCATTAAACTTAGTACTGCAAGAATGCTTCTGCCAAATAACCAACACCAATTTATACAGGCAATAATTAGCTTTAAAAATACACATGACCCTCTTTGAAACAAATATATGTAGGTGGCCGTTTTTTATGAAAATAAAGTTGTAAAATTCATTTAGTAGTGATATCAGTCCATTCCAAAAAGTATCAGCTGGAAAATTGTAGGAATTTTGAGATTATGTTTGTCAATGTAAAAAAAGTTTTACGTACATTACATTTTAAACCTTATAAGTTTCCTATATTATTGAATGCATGTAAAACCAACTACAATAATCTAGCCATATTTTCAGTGCCAGAAATAAAATGAGATGTAACCTTAAATAACTCATGAAATGTTATGTTAACTTACAGTTATAGCAACAAAGCTTTCTTTAGTTTATATAACGTGCAAAAAATTTCCAGAGGAAATTAAATATTTCTCATATTTGTATATTTAAAGTTCAAGTATATGTCAATTTAATCTGAAACAGACATTAAAACGAGATCATTGTCCAAATTATTCTGTTGTGTTTCGCATTCACATTGATCATCGGGCAAATCTGGCAGACAAAGTTGTCTCTGTAGTACATTTTTGTACCACTCAAGAATGAGCAGATCCCTCCAGTCTTCTCCAAAATGTTTGACGAGCAACCTGTCAACACCTCAAAGTTTTAAACGGCAGAGGCAGTCATTATGATTAATAATTCGTCTCTTTCTCAGCCAGTATGATGGCCATATACTAAATTTTCTGGCCTTGATATCTCTAAAGTGTCTCAACACATGATCAGTTAAAATTCTCGTCAGATTTCTTACTATACGTTCTTGTATTGTTTCTAATATACAAATTTATCCCATTAATCTATAACTTCATGTAATAAATAAAACATCTTGCCAGCTATTCTTACCTTAGTCACTTTTCTATACTCCTTTTCCACTTTTCCGGCTGACGTAATCTCTTCCTGGTATTTTCTTCAGTAACTGGTGAAATGTTTTGCTCCAATTTTACTCACGTATTACACTTATTCGTAGTAACAGTTGAAACATTCTTAAAATCTTAACCAACAAGTAAACGTCCGGCACAAGTCGTCGTCATTTCTGTTCTGAAGATCACGTGATTCCATTCAGTATTTCCATTGGTTCTTTAAGCAAGTGTCCAAATTTGAAACCGAGCTCTTGTATAGGTGTCCACTTTTGAAGTAAAATGCGAACTTCAACACTTAATTAACCATATTTGCGTCCAGTTTTGAAAGTAAAGGACTTCACCAATGAAAAGAACGGAAAAAACGTATGGGAATACAATACTAACTAAATTTTGAATGAGGAGACAGATGTCCGGGTTTGATATTAGGCTACTCAAATATCCGAAACTGAGTGAATTTCTCGCCTGATCTTTTCGTTTAGATGTGAAAATATATGTGGAGGATAGCGAATGATTTAAAAAAAAATCGGAAATCGAACATATCATCTCTGGGTTGAGAAATTATTGCTCTGACCACTCGATTGCGGAGACAGTCCACAGTTATTTTTACTTTCTCTACTACGTATAGTAAGTAGGGGAAATATTGTATTCCACCCAAAAATTCAATACCGAGGTTTCACCGGAAATACATGTTTTGCGACCCCCTGAATCCAAAAAAAGCATTTTTATAAACATGTCCGTGTGTGTCTGTGAACAGCATTACTCAGAAACGAACAGTCGGTAAACACCAAACTTGGTATTTAGGTTCAGTATCTTCCAGAGATGCGACACATAGGTTTTCAAGAAAATCCCCCCACCCCAGATTACCCTTTACATGGTACATTTTTCGAAAATTTTAATTTTCTCAAAAATGGCTCTAACGATTTTGATTAAAATATCATGTTTAAGATATTTTAATGACAAATGAAATGTATATCTCGAATTTTCTGGGAATGTCTCCAAAAGTATTCTTCATTGTGAACGACATTTGCATAACTTGTAAACCATACAGATATAAATAGATATCTATAGAGATAGATAGATTTTACTATACCAAAAATGTAGATTGCGTTAAAATACACAATTTATGTCATATACATCTTTTTTTGTTGAGTGAACCGTTTTCGAGATATTACTTGTTATTTCCTTAAATTTTTCTCAAATTCGTTACTAATTTTTTTTGTCCTGGTAATGCAAAGAGGATGGAATACTCCACATAGCACCCAGCTCTTAAAATAGCTATCGCTTAAGGCCTACCAATTCCCTTGCATCTACAACAAAATTAGCAATAAGATTAAAATCTCGACATCTCGATTAACATGAAGCATCTGGAGAATAAGCGTTTGTAAAAATACTTTGTACAAGAGTAGAGAAAGTCATGTGAGTGTAATACATTAGATTTTTTTGTTTAGTTTCCTTAAAATTGTTCAAGTTCTTTTAATGAACGTCCCATATATTTAAGATATTATTAAGAATAAAATTATCTTAAATTTTATGCAAATGGCTGTGAAGGTCTCTCAATGTAATTTAATTCCACGTAGCTGAGAAACCTCTAAAGATACACAAAAAAGTTTCTATGAAGAATTTCCTTCATTATGTCGGACAACATTCTTCGTCGTAGTAATAATTTTCTAAGTAATTGCTGTCATTGCCATGAATTTTTCAATATTTTAATTAACATACTTCAAACTGTTTTCCGGCCATTCCTTTAAATCCCATTAGCTAATGCATTTATTGATTGTTAGCGAGTAACGGAAGTCTATGGATTATATGAGAGATTTTCCGTCCTCCAGTACCTGTTGTATTGTGTAGGAACGTAGCCACGGTAATAGAATCATGTCTTACTAGAAAAAATGGGTCACCATATTATCAACAATATCCTAGAAAATATAATTACAGCAATTAAGGCTGTAGCTGCTGCTCTAAAACGTGAACTTCAAGTCATTATATTAGCTTCCGCGGTTTAATGGTCGAAAGTTAATCCAAAGTAACTGAGTCAGCCCTCGAGTCAGGTACGACGCTCCACCGGCCGAAACATAACCTGGCCACGTGGCCTGTCCCTAAAATCCAGGGAACAACAACACGTATGCCCCTACCATTTTGGGCGTATCTTTTACTTTAATGAAAATGTTTGCAATAAAGTTCTAACAATGAAAAACATACATTTTGCTCCCGACTGCATTATTTATTCTTTACATTAACACAATCCTTTCTTAGCCAATGAATAAGCGAGGAATGAATGCTTTTACTGGCCAGGGTCGGAATTCTGTAATCTAAGATATTAATATCCGGACACCATGAATAGCGAATGTTGTAAGGATTGATAATAATTATTTTTATCACGGGAAATAAAACGAATGTGCAGTATTTAAGCCGAATTTTATTTGTTCTCTGCATAATACGATCAATGGTCCCTGGTAACCAGGCGGCTAAGGAATTTCACGTAAAGATAATTCTACATAATTAACATTATATACGATATTCTACAACCAGTACCAAATATGACAACTTATAATTAATTGCAACATATTGTTAAGCTGAATAAAATCCCGATAATTTATATGCATCTATTTTTCTTTAATCATATTGCGACTGTTCAGTTTTCATTGTATTCCACTGATTTAGGTAAATTCTCACTGTGGCTTCACTAATGTGACTTATATCATGTGATTTAATTCGTTGCTCACTGTGACAATATTAATGTGGTTTAGTTCAGTTCTCACTGTGACTTCACTCATGTGATTTAGTTCAGTGCTCACTGTAACAACACTAATGGGATTTAGTTCAGTTCTCACTGTGGCTTCACTAACATGATTTAGTTCAATTTTCACTGTCACTTCATTAATGTGATCCAGCTCAATTTTCACTGTCACTATACTTTTCCTTGTGTATAGCAGCGTAATAAACCAAGCAAGAAGCAGCCTCTTCCTTCCGCTCTCTCACTTTTCAAGCAGTCTCGCTTGTATACAGCTGTGAGTGTTTCTGGAAGTTACGTGTGAAGGAAAAGAAAGTTCCCAGAAAAAATCTGTTTATCTTTCGATAGCGTTTCTGGAGTTTACGTCGGCGGGAGAGCGCTCCTCCATCCCTTATTTCATCTCTTCAACCGTCTAGTCGGTCGGCCGGCCGGCGCCTTTCACGCGATAAGTGAGGCTCATAGCTACGTTACATATTAGTCGCATTCTTATATGAGTCGTGCTTAATTTTGTGGTATTATGTAACTTGTAATTTACTGTCTAAATGAAACATTGGCTCATATGATGCAATTGTACAATTAGCGAACACTACGATCATTATGCAGTATATTAACGCATTGTCCCTGAATGTACACATAATCATTGCCACAAACGAAGAGTCTGCGAAACGGAAGTTGTAGCTAAGAGTATACAAATATGTCATGAGTACATTGGCATGTTCTGACGTTTCATTTTCCTGACATGTATACTATGTCTATTCCGTACGTGTTGTCAATTTTTATAAAATGGCTTCAGTTGGACGTTCATCCGCTGGAGCACGGATCGCACAAACGGAAATTCGCCTGACCATTATCGATTACTTTCACCTTCAATGTCCTGCCTAAAGAAGTTGAATAATTTTCTCTGTGCCATGTGGACCTCAATATGATGAACTTATTACAAAATCTTCTGTTTTAGTGTTATTGATATGTTACTAATATGTATTAAAATGTCAAATGTGCTGTATTTAAACACATTAAAATACTCTTGCATATAAAAGACACGGCGATTTATAAACAAGTTTCCTGAAGTCAATTAATTGTTCTTCCACATACGCCATATCTAGGTGAAAGTTGGAAAGGTAAAATCAGACTGAAAAATTCAACACTATAGCCAGGATTTAAACCGTGTGGTACAACGGAAAAAGTGCGAGTCACTTGGATAATTTGATGTGCTGGTAGCCAAGTTACGGCGTCGCGGTAAGCCGATGTTTCAAATTTCGGTTATGGTCTTGAATTTTCACCCTGATTATACATTCCCAAGTTTCCTGATGTTCTTACATTTGACAGCTGTACCTAGTGATTATATTCTTGCAAATAAATTTATGAATTGGATCTGTTCTCTATAAAAAACCACGACTAAATCGGCTGCCCTTACTAGAAATACACTGGAAGCATATATTCTAAGCATCAACGCAGCCGGCAAATAGCTTGTCCTTAGCAGCCAGGAGCGATCACAGTTTTACGGATGAACATTCATTTGAAAGCACATTTATACCTGTGAAGAGAAAAATGCTCTATAGCTACTGAACTGTTTGTTACATAACTACCTGCCTTTGTAGGCATTGTCGGCATTCATAGGTGGATATAAAAGTGTGGTGACTGCTATTGCTTCAATGTATGGGTGCCAATTTATATGGAATTCGAGAACTTTCGAGGTCTGGAACTTCTCGTGTGGCATGTGGAGATGAGAGGAGCTAGGCTTAGTTTATTGAAATAATAACACGTTTTTGTAAACTGATGTTAAAAGTTTTAAGAACATTTTCTTCGTCGATAAATAGTAGAACGTGAAATATTTAAATATACCTATTTGTAACGGCTATAAAGCCATTTTTTACTTTCTTACTACGTATAGTAAGTAGGGGAGGTATTGTATTCCACCCAAAAATTCGATACCGAAATTTCACCGGAAATACATGTTATGAGACCCCCTGAATGCCAAAAAAGCATTTTTGGAAACATGTCCGTGTGTGTGTGTATGTGTGTGTCTGTGAACAGTACAACTCAGAAACCAACAGTCGTATAAACACCAAACTTGGTATTTAGGTTCAGTATCTTCCAGAGATGCGACACGAAGGTTTTCAAGAAAATCCCCCCACCTCAGATTACCCTTTACATGGAACATTTTTCGAAAATTTTAATTTTCTCAAAAATGGCTCTAAACGATACTGATTAAAATATCATATGTTTAAGATATTTTCATGACAAATGAAATGTATATCTCGAATTTTCCCTTAATGTCTCCAAAAGTGTTCTTCATTGTGAACAACTTTTGCATAACTGGTAAACCATAAGAGATAGACAAAATTTTACTACACAAAAAATGTAGATCGCGTTAAACTACACAATTTATGTCATATACATTTTTTTGTTGAGTGAACCTTTTTGAGATATTGTTGTTATTCCTTAAATTTTCCAAAACTTTTTCTCAAATGGGAATTCTTATTCACTTTTTTATGTCCTGGACATACAAATAGAATGGAATGCGCCACATAGCAACCAGCTCTTTAAAGATTTGACTATCGCTTAAAGCCTACCAATTCCCCCTGCACCTACAAGAAAATTAGCAATAAGAATAACATCTCGATTAAAATGAAGCACATGGAGAATAAGCGTTTGTAAAAATAGTTTGCACAAGAGTAGAGAAAGTCATGTGAATGTAACACATCAGATTTTTTGTTCAATGTTGGTTGTTCTTTTCATAAATAATTACTATTTGAGACGATCTAAGATGTATTACCCATGGTATTTAAAATTATCACTTTTGCTAATTTCGTGAGACTTCTGCGTGCTGTGTATTACTTTGTTTCAAGATAGTTTGTTTTAGTTTCTTCGAGGAGATAAATGTCACTATCTCATCGCTTCTAAAGCAAGGGGCTGCTAATCTTCATTAGCAGTATAATGTATATTTACTCAATATTTCTCTATTGGAGGATAAGCCACAAGATCTACTACGGTACAATTTAATCGTCTTAAAGCTTTTGTTACGCGGAATAAATCTTAACTGTTAGTGGCTCCGATCTTCCAACGCGTCTCTTCCACTACCGGTCCTGGCACGTCTGCACTCGTCGGTGGTCAACTCGCGTCTCGCCATGTGTATCCATTTTTTGCTCTTCCTTTGTTTCTTGTTAGGCTATGTAGTTTTGTCTATCGTAGAGCTTTCCTTCCCTAACAAATTAGCTTTTATTTTTGTTTTACCTTTCCACTGTAGCTTCCACTCATATTTCGCCTTTTAAAATGTTATTTTTCTCTCTGAACCAGTTACATTTCCCTACCGTTTTGAATTGTAACGTATAATAAACACTTTTTACTTTCTCTACGACGTATAATAAGTAGGGGAAGTATTGTATTCCACCCAAAAATTCGATACCGAGATTTCACCGGAAATACATGTTTTGAGACCCCCTGAATTCAAAAAAAGAATTTTTAGAAACATGTCTGTGTGTGTTTCTGTGTGTGTGTGTGTGTGCGTGCGTGTGTGTGTATGTGTCTGTGAACAGCATAACTCAGAAACGAACAGTCGGATAAACACCAAACTTGGTATTTAGGTTCAGTATCTTCCAGAGATGCGAATCGAAGGTTTTCAAGAAAATTCCCCCACCCCAGACTACCCTTTACATGGGACATTTTTAGAAAATTTTAATTTTCTCAAAATTGGCTCTAACGATTTTGATTAAAATATCATATGTTTAAGATATTTTGATGACAAATAAAATTTATATCTTGAATTTTCTGGGAATGTCTCCAAAAGTATTCTTCATTGTGAACGACTTTTGCATAACTGGTAAACCATAAGAGATAGACAAAATTTTACTACACAAAAAATTTAGGTTGCGTTAAAATACACAATTTATGTTATATACAATTTTTTGTTGAGTGAACCATTTTCGAGATATTGCTTGTTATTCCCTTAAATTTTTCAATACTTAGTCTCAAATGGGAATTCGTTATTCATTTTTTTGTCCTGGATATGCAAAGAGTATTAATCTGTGGCAAAGGGAATGGTGCTGCACCTAGCAAACAGCTATTAAGATATATGTATGTGCTTAAAGGCTACTGTATTTCTATATTGCCCTTGTAAATATATATTCCCCTTACATCTACAAGAAAATTAGCAATAAGATAGAGTCTCGATTAACATGAAGTAGATGGAGAATAACCGTTTGTAAAAATAGTTTGTGCCAGAGTAGAGAAAGTCATGTGAGTGTAACACATCAGATTTTTTAACTTCGAGGGTTACATATTAATTTCCCCTTGAGGCTTCTTGATGTGGCTCTTTTATAAACTACTAAGTTACATTTTCATTATGTTGAATATTTACTGCACCTCCTTTCGCTAGATAACTAATTTTTCTCCTAGCTATTTTGCATAATAAATAATTACGAGTAACTGGCAAAACATGGACAATTTCCTGGCTAAATTGCGCGAAGCTGGCTTAAATTTGTTCAGTTAGTCAAAGGTAATTCATCTCTATTTTGCTTTTCCTTGTTCTTTTTTGTTTTGTTTGCTTTTCTGTTGTTTATTTTGTCACCATACCTTGTATCTTAAATTGCATTTACGGTCAATGACCTATGCACTAAATACTTGTGTAATAACTTCAATAATTTTAAACCAATAAACATACCTTATCTATTCTATTTGTGTAGGTTAGTTTACTTATAGGAATGAAAGAAATTTATGTGGACCAAGGTTATATTAAGCTATCATTAACGCCAAGTTAGAAAAAAGTTTTAAGTATAGGAAATCACACAGTGCCTTCACTGATGCATACATAATTTTTCCAGTGGTACCCTTCCTTACAGAAAATCACAGAAGTGATTGTCACTATTCTCATTGCATCCTGACGGTATATAAACTGACTCTGTTCCAAATTTCTAGGGCTTAATTTTGCGTCGTTGAACCGGAATCATTTACTGAGCTGGAAAATGTTTAACTTCCGAGACTCGTTTTCCGAATCTGGTATAATGCAGTGAACAGATGTTCCACAACGTCCGAAAATGGAGGGCAGCTACATAGCAATCCCCGCTTTTCCTGGGTGCATCACTTCTCTTGATATTAAACCTCGCTTCCTTTCAACTCAGCACTATCTCCAGATTAAAACGTTGCGTAAAAAGAGTAATTTAATTGGATACTGAATTCAGTTTTTAAAACTCAAAGAGCAGCGCATAAAATGTGGAGCAAAGTGTTTTAGTTAAGAGGGATTATTTGATTCACAGCAAAGGAAAGTTAGATATATCAAAGGAAAAAAGAGAGAGAAATAACCTTTGGTCACTGTCCAGCTGTGAAGTTATTACGTAAAAATGCGCTAATTAGAGCAAAAGGAGCCATGCTTTCTGACTGTGCATCCAAAATCGCACGCCAGCTGCTGCATTTTAGAAAGCGTTTCGTTATTCACTACACTACAAGTATGATTATCTTCTCTACAGTGCGTTCGTTATATTGCCGGGCCGCGGATAACGCGTATGTGCCCTCCGCTCCACTTGCACATCTAGAAGCGTATTGAGCCAATGCGCACACTGATGTCGAAAGCGTGGCTATGCATGAACGAAGGTTACTTTCTGGACAGCCGTCCTAAATTAACCAGACATCTAACAGTTTCTCTGCATGGAACTGGAATATCAGAACATTTCTCCTAAAATTGTTAACTCCTGTCTTGGCTGGCCCCGTAGCTCAGTCGGTAGAGCAACTGCCTGCTGTGTTAGGGTCCCGGATTCGATTACCGATTGGGGCTAGGAATTTTTCTCTAGCTAAGATTGTTCCTTATGCTCCGCAGAGTGTGGAAGTATGAATGAGAATGTGAATGTGTGTATGATCTAATGATTAAAAACCAAAGTACAAGAAACCCAATAGAGTTACACAAGTTAACACCATTGCCAATAGGCAATAAGTTCCAAAGGAAAGGCCGCCAATAAGATCAATGCAGTTAAAGGCGGGGTATAAATTAAACTATTAAAAAAAACTCCTGTGTTGATAATCCGAATCATGTAGACATGTGTTTACATCATTCGGATTTTACGTACGTATTGTACATAAAACTCTTTGTTCAAGTGAAAATTTTGGTAGACATTTCAGTGGGCTAATAACCAGACAATAACAGCAACAATAATAAGAATACTCTAAAGTAATCCATACACAACAAAGATATCTTGAATAAACTTTCAAATTTGAGATGCACAATGAACAAACTCTGGTCTTTACAGCTCGAAATGAATGCAGATACTGACGCAGTATAACACAGCTAATAAACGTAGCGTTGAACGGTCACTCGCACTAGCACTTTTTCGGAAAAATACCGAGGGCACTGCAATGAAAGTGAACTACGCATATACGCGATCTGCTAGTAGTTGTCACTTACGAGGGTTAGATAACTTTGAATATGCTGTTACTCTTATACATTGCTTCAGGATTCATCGTTTTGGTAAAGCCATATCTCGGTATGTACAAATGTGTGAAAAAAAACTGGGTATTTAAGAATGGGGTTATTAATTAAGTTGATAGTGAAATTCATAGTTCCATCCTCTCCAAACATTATGCTTCTGCCTTCCATCTTCCATAATTCTATCCTCTTGCTTACCTCATCCCAAAAGATAGATGGGGTTAACATTGTCAAATATTTGAATACTAACAATGTTCTTACAACTTTTAATTCAAGCAGAGTTAGGTTATCCAGGATACTTAGTCTACACTATTGCTAGATGAGTTCCGTTAAGTTAACGATCATGGTGATAAAATATATTTTCGGCATTATTATTATTATTATTATTATTATTATTATTATTATTATTATTATTATTATTATTATTATTATTATTATTATTATTATTATTATTATTATTATTATTATATCGAAATAGTAAAATCTAAATCGCGACTACATACGTAAATATTTGTTGAACAAAATAGTCTGAAGTTGACAAATATATCGAAATAATAGCTTCTTTCTTGGCGGAATTTTCATCTTCGAAATTAATTTCTTCGAAGTACTAGGTCGCATCTTCCATACAGCCCTTACATCCATATTCGACAATGGCAATAATTTTACACGTTTTCGTATCGTTCTGAAGAAACGCTATAGCTGTTATGCAGCCAGGTGTGAACTGAGTTGTGTTAGGCAACTAATTTCCCACCCGTCCAACCCTCTAAAATGCCGAGTCGCTAGTCCAACATTGGAATAAATACAAATTCATTGTATTCATTCACCTTCACTCAAAATATCCTGAGATTAAGATAGCTAAGAATAGCATTTATTACAGCTCACGACTTGCAGTCGCGGCAGAAAACTTCTGAGAACTCCAACCTGGAACTCATCATCAAGGTGAGATATCACGTGCATAAAAGGAAGGCTACAACTCCTGCCTGCTACAGTATGCATACTAAATAAAATCTGCAATTACACGTCCGGGACCCTGGAAGCTACACCTAGACATATCCAAACTTTATATATTTATTTCTAAAAAGTAGATTCGTGGGTCATCCAGGAAGTAACGATCGTTTACACACACCCGCTGCACAGAGCGCTGTCGAGCTACTATACAAGGTTTAATGGTTTCCTCGACCTCTTTTCCCAATGCTGTGCGAGTTTGATACGACACTATTAGTTATTGTGCTTTCTGCGATTGTTCAAAAACGTAATTATTAATGTAAATTTTGTTGTCGGTGGAGAATTTTTTGGACTCTTATGATATTTTGATATTATTTCTTAAGTTTCCTTTGCTCTCCATTACAATGCTTACACACATTTGAGATTTGCTGAAGATACTGGAGAAAACCATAATGTTGGGGAGCTTTGAAATATCTTCGAGTTCAAGATTTGAGACGAATGTTGTAGAAAATATAGTTAATAATGTAAAAGTATGTAGTTTAAACATTAGGATGAACTGTATTTGAGTTTCATATTGTTTCATCACTTTCAGATAGCGTTAAACAGTGGAAATCGTGTGAGAGCTTCCATTTGGAAAAGAGCAACATTAAAGTTGGAAAGGCAGAACCAGATTGAACATCGATTTACCGTGCCATCGCTCTCTCAACTGAGCAACCATGACACATTACTTCTGCAAATGATTTACATTTTTCCGGTAAACCACAAGGCGTTCTTAAGTTGGTTTTCGGGTATTCAACAATGACGACTTACTATCTCGTAAGTAGTTAAGTCCCGAACTTCATAGTTAACCACTCTTAGGTTAATAAGTGATAGTTCGTAATATTGCTCTTCATACATTTGAAAACGCCTTATGGTTAACCGGGAAAACCGTAAATCAGTTTAAATAGTACGGCTATGTATTGTGGTTTTTTGTGTCTACCTCAGTTTACCGCTATACAAAATCTTCATAGGCAATTCCCAGAAAATTCCAGTGATACATTTTTTAATTTAAGTAACTAAAATATATGGTATTTATTATTAAAATCGTTACACCCATTTTTGAGAAAATCCACAATTTCGAAAAATATTCCAGTTGAGTAGTTTGGTGTGAGGGGATTTTCTTGAAAATATTCGTGTCCAGCGTTTGAAAATGCAGAACTTGAATGCCAACTTTGGTAGATTTTTATCGCACACATGAACTTGTTTCTAGAAAGCCTTTTGTTATTTAGGGACCTAAAAACATGTATTTTCGGTGAAATCTCGACTTCGAGCCTTTGGACAGAATACAAAATTTCCTCTTAGCTACCATAGGAGGTGGTAGAGAAAATAAAAGGCTTAACCGCATTTTTTGACGAAAAGCAAAGGAATATAGGATTCTATCCTTTTCCCCAGGTCCTTCAACTCTAAAGTACGTTAAAACCAAATCAGTCTTATTTCGTTTAAAGCATATCGATAACGAATACAAAACTTAAGCAGGGTCCCTTTTTAACCCTTCATTTGGTAATGTTGCTCACAAGCAACATCAGTTTCACGTGTACTTTATGCAAGAGCTACATTTTTTCCTAATTGTTTTAAGTCCTTTCATACAAAGTAATCAATACTAATAGTAAAGCATTCTGGCTAGTCTTTGTATAGGCAATGTTGCTCTTGAGCAACATGCTGCATTTTTATAAACAATAATTTAAACATTTGAAACCATATAAAAGGTTCAGGAGACCTTATATACTTCATTCTCTATCCCAAAAATGTTTTGCTTCATTTTTTTATGAGTTTGAGATAAGGGTTAAGGAATTTTATAAAACAGTGTTTCTACGCGCAATGGTACTTAATCGCTGTTGACTTCAGGAAATTTAGCTTCCTTAAGGACAATTTTAACATAAAGCTACTTCTCTCTAGAGCTCCTCTTTATTGTCTGTTCTTAAAAAGCGCATCTTTACACTCATTTCTCTGTTTACGGATCGGAACAGAATATTTCGAGTAGGGAAAGAATCAACACACAAAGTATCTGTTCAGTACCTACATCTTCGATGGGTTTGCACGAACGTCCTGGCTAATTTTGCTTGCAGGAATGCAGTGCTGTGAACAAAGTGAAACAGTTCATTAATTGGAGCATATTTTAACAAAAAGCCTCATACAGACCGACTCATGGAATTACATTCTGCGGCCTACCAAATATCGGATGTTAATTCCGTATAGCGAAGCCAGAAGTTTTTATTTTGGAAATGCCGGTGGTTACATTGCTTAATAAGGATATTTAATGGGAAAATTGCCTTTTGTTTTCTATATTCTGCATAGCTTTTGGTTCTGCTGGTATTCCGTATTGAATAGTATTAAACAGAACGCAATGTATAATGATATCTCTATGAGCAATAATGACACCCTTATAATAATTGAGGTACCAGTAAATCTTAAATATCTCCGTTATGCAGCACACTCAGTGGTAAAATGAAAATAATATCATGTATTAATTCAAATGACTTTCACTACCCGCTATCATATATACCGGGTGAGTCTTCTAAGCCTGCGAATTGAGAAGTTGTGCAGTCCCGGCGTTATACAGAATATGCCGTAAACACTGTCCACTGCATCGCGTCGTATCAATTTCGGCTGAAATGACTGATTTCCATTGCTGTGCATGTAATGACTTGCGCTCATTGGCCTTCAGTGGTGAAGGTCTCAGATTCAAATACTGTCCTTCAAGGTACTTTTTATGGTTAGTAAATTCAACGAGAACTGATAGTTTGCCATGGAAGTGTCGTTTCACTTAATTAGTTTAATTATATGAATTTCATTATCATTCAAATTGTTACTTGTTAGAATATGCATTAATGAACGTCATAAATAAACGCAAGCAATGAATTAAAAACTCATTTATTCGCATTTCCGACCTTCACCATAACTTTTCAGCATGTTAACCATTGCGCTACTACAGCGCATTAACAACGAGCAGCACCGTAGCCCTAATCAGGGGCTGGTGAATGCCGTGTCAGCACCTGCATTTCGCATCGTCTGTAAAATGCAGGGTTGCCTAATTACCAATCCGCAGAATGGTATATATATATATTCTAATAAACTATTCTTACAAATGCTCACTTTTCTGTCTTCTTCATATTTATCGAGATAAACGTTGCAGATATTATTTCATTGTATTATGTCATTTGTTTCGGGTATACTAAATCTAAAGGTACGGGTGAACGGACGGGACCCACACACGAGGCAGAGGGACGTAAGTAGGACCTTATTGCTTCTACTGTGACCCCTAGGAGGGAGGAATGAGATGAGAGAGACCTGAGGTGGGCTAACTCCGATGACGACGGGTGCAATCATGTAGGGGGTCCCTAACGTTTCCAGATCTAACACTTCGACGACGGCCAGCCCATCTACAAGTTATTGACCCCTGGGAGGGGACCTAACTCAGTAGTCTCGCAACTACGTTACGGAAGAAGCCTCTACAAAGTGCGTAACCACCGCCCAGCCGCAACACACAGAACATCGTCGCCTGGCCCTTGAACCTTGAAAAAAATGACAAGGAAGATGATGGGAACAGGACATGAGGGGCAGGGAAGTCACAATAGAGGATGAAGCACCCCAGCATTCCTCTGCCGAGCACGAAACCACGAAAAAACATGGGCCAGAATGAGCGGTCACCGAGGATCGACCCGGGACCTCCCAATGTGAGTCGCACACGTTACCTCGGCGCCAACTCACTCGATTGTTCTGGGTACAAGCGGCATACAGGAGACCAAAACGATAGTCAAATGTTTAAAAAGCGTTTCGCTCTATGCTGGCTTAACAACACGATACACTTTCTGTGTGATTACCAGAAACAAAACATAGATGCCTTAATTTAAAGAAATCTAAAATAAATGGGAAGTTCAAAACAGCGGCAACAATATTTTGGAAACGTTGATGCCAAAATAAAACAAATTGAGAGAAATTGTGTGTGTTAACCGAAACTACATTATTTGTATCTAGACCTTTGTCTACCTCTTATTGTTCACAAAATTACACAAAAATCATTCAGATTGAAGAAATATCAGAATATTTTATGTCAATAATTCAAACAAACGAGGTTTTAATCCAAATCGCTAGAGCTATTTTTGATCAGATAAAAGACAGCTAACACCTTTCCATGTAAAGGAGTTTTGGTGCGGAGGAGTTAATAAAAATCATGTTGATACTTGAAAAATGCTGAACATAAATACGGAGATTCGAATTTTTAAATTCGTATGCTACTCTCTCTTACACACACACACACACACACACACACACACACACACACACACACACACACACACACACACACGGAGGCGCGTGTTCACGGACATTTTTACTTTCTCTACTACGTTTAGTAAGTGGGGGAAGTACTGTCTTCCACCCAAAAATTCGATACCGAGATTTCACCGGAAATACATGTTTGGAGACCCCCTGAATCCCAAAAAAGCATTTCTGGAAACATGTCCGTGCGTGCGTGTGTGTGTGTGTGTGTGTGTGTGTGTGTGTGTGTTGTGTGTGTGTGTGTGTGTGTGTGTGTCTGTGAACAGCACAACTCGGAAACGAACAGTCGGATAAACACCAAACTTGGTATTTAGGTTCAGTATATTCCAGAAATGCAACACGAAGGTTTTCAAGAAAATCCCCCACCCCAGATTACCCTTTATATGGAACATTTTTCGAAAATTTTTATTTTCTCAAAAATGACTCTAACGATTTTGATTAAAATATCACACGTTTAAGATATTTTCATGGCAAATGAAATCTATATCTCGAATTCTCTGGGAATGTCTCCAAGAGTATTCTTCATTGTGAACGACTTTTGCATAACTGGTAAACCATAAGAGATAGACAAAATTTTACTGCACAAAAAATGTGGATCGCGTTAAAATACACAACTTAGGTCATATTTTTTTGTTGAGTGAACCATTTTCGAGATATTATTCCCTTAAATTTTTAAATACTGATACTTTTTCTCAAATTCGTTATTCCACTATTCAACCAGCTCTTAAACTATTTGACTATCGCTTAAAACCTACCAATTCCCCTTGCATCTACAAGAAAATTAGCAATAAGATTAACATCTCGATATCTCGATTAACATGAAGCATATGGAGAATAAGCGTTTGTAAAAATAGTTTGTACGAGGGTAGAGAAAGTCATGTGAGTGTAACACATCAGATTGTTAAAAATATATACACTCAGGGCATCTCAAAATACGTGTTAACGGTGAAATCACCGCACTTAATTTTTGAATGGAAGAAAATACTTCCTCTACTTACCAAAAAATATGTGCAGAGTTTTATGCGTATTAAGGAAAACTTGCAAAGCATAGGATTCTAAAACTATTCATAAAATTTACTGTTCTACTGAGGTACTTCTGTTATCTTGATAAATACTCGCCTGAAAGATTTTTATTTAGATAACAGTAGAATAATATTTTTGTACATAAAGAGGGAGCTACACAAACAGACAACTGTTTGAAAAGCAAGTCTTAAGAGTTGGGGTTTTAGGTAATTTAAATTTTCGTATTCTTAATAGAATCTGAAACAATAAGACACTTCCTCAGTCTTGTTTCTTACGACTTACATTTTGCTGCATTTTCAGATTTCCTCAGTCGTAATTAATCCACACAAAAAATGCAGATCTGATTAAAACGCGCAGTTTATGTAATTAACCAACACTTTCGGAGATATACGTTGCATTGATTCGAATGTTACAATAATTTTAGAATTTTTTTACCACTCTCTATATTCAGAATTTACCAAAAATACATGTTTTGGGGTCTCCTGAATCATTCGTGGTACATGCTATCTAAAATAGCTCTTTGTCCGGCAGAAGACAGGGATTACATCTTCGTTCACAAGACAAATACTGCTTACCTTGCACCAGTCTTTAAATGCAATACAAAATTTAAATTAAATTCAGTTTTATTTATGGACGCTCTTTAACTACTGTGATCCTAAGTGTTCCATTCTATATTGGGCGTAAAAGACCGGTAATTTTGCTCAGAAGCCTCTTTATCAGACTTGAGGTTCTTTTACATGCCGTAAATCTACGACACGGGACCACTGGCTTTACTTCCCTTCCGAAGGAAGCCATGCTAAGGACATTTACGACCGAAAAAATCCATTGACCTCCGCCGGGTTTCAACTCGCGACATGGTAACCATTACACCATGGAGGACGACAAAAAATGCAATAATATATACCTTCTCATACTGCAGCTTGAGTTGAAATTTCCTCACGATTTCAAAGCTTGTTGTTTAGAAACGAGCGCTCAAAATGAGCATTGCCATTTACATCAGCATCTTGTCATCGCATCATAGAAGGCGTAGTTACGCTCCTAGGGTAGAATTTAGGTGGCTGTGAGAATATGCTGTGGAATATATTTAGGTGGCTGTGATAATACGCCCTTTCCTTTTACAGTGCAGTACCTATAAATCCATGTCAAAATAGGCACGTAACCACCAAACTAAAATACGCCCATGTTAGGACAAGGTATTATCCTTTGTCGTCAGCCATTTCCGAGATACATGTTATTATTGGTTTCAATTTTTCATAACTTAGTTATTTTCTTAAAGTGCTGTCCAATTCAGTTGTTTATCGCGATGTCTGGAAAGTGTGGAATTCCAAGGCCAACATATACTGTCTATCTTTTAAACATTGTTATCAATTCGATTTCCTCTATCTTCCTCCTACCTGTAACATAATGTTTAACGAAACTATTTCGGCAAAGGTTTACTTCGATTAATATCACACAATGAAAACTTACGCTTTCGTAAAATAGTTTGTATAATCTATATAAAATAACATATGGCTGGAGAAAGTATGACTGTAACACAAGAGTTTCTTTTTTAGAAATCTATACCTTCAACGTTTCCGCCAAGCGCAATCCAAATTCGTCGGCGCCGATGTTGCTTCTATCCACAGATTATATACAACATATAACTTAATATCTCAGCACTGATAGGGTAAAATATGTAAAACTTATACTATTTTATTTATCGTTGAAAATGTCTATAAATCTCTTGCATAACAAATTACTCACATAAAACAGTTCCTCTTATCAAGTTACGCTATTGACGACAGGTGCTTGCTTGTAGATTTTCTCAAATAAAAGCACATGGAATTGGTTCAGTATTTTATTCGTAAGTCAGTTTTTAATAGAGTTGAGCTCGCGCCAAAAAGAATGTATTCAAACGTTTTCATAAGTCTTATTAGATACGTAAAATAATTAAACCTTGGAAAAATTTAATTCCATGAAATGAATATTTAGGAAACATTTAATGATGCAAAAACATTTATTTTTTGTTTTGAATATCTCTGCATTTTTCTGAAATAGTTTTTTGTTCTTCTGTGCTTTTTGAATAATACAAAATGAAAAGGACTTCATAGACTCTTCATACTAAATCCAAGATATACATTTTGACATGCAGATATCTCAAACATAGTATGATGATTTAATGGCAACTTCTCAAGCCAGTTTTGGGAATATATTAATAATATGTTTTTTACATAACTGTGTTTTTGGGGTTATGATATTTTCTTGAAAAATCTTCTTGTGGAATCCTTGAATGGTCTCTGACTATAGCACGAAGTTTAGCTTCTCTCTGTCTCTCTCGCGCACACGCCCGCCCGCGCGCACACACACATACACATATTATTTTTTTCTAATTATGGACTCTTCCTAATTTTATATTCATTTTTAATTACTTCTTGAATAATTTTCTTAAACTTAATTATTAATAAACTCCATGAAGAACTTACATTTCTGATTTAAAGGAAAACAATTAATAAAGGACCGAAAAGGTATTTTTATTTACAGCTTCCCGATTATCCTATAGAGTAATTTTATAGATATGCGTTTATCTGGAAACCCAAAATGTGCATTTCAAATGAAATTACGATTTTGAATTTTTGAGCAGGGCAAGTTAAACTTTCGCATCTTAGACTTCCCTTTCATAATGCTAATTGTTTCATCTTTTGAAATAACAATTAGGATAGGGTACTTAAAGTCCTTCTTCTAAGCTTCTCTTAGATTGGTCTGGAAACTAAAATCATTAACTTGACATTCCTGCCTTTCCTCTGTAGTGCAAACGAAGCAAAACTTGAGTGTTCACTCGGATTATGCAGGGCCAATGGGACTGACTAACTTTCGAAGTTTCGCTTTCAGGAATCGGCTTATATTCCAAAATCCGAATCAGCAAATCGTTTCTGTTTCCATTGTCATGGACTTCGGCAACCCACCTGTTTTCGCTGCAAGCGCCCGATTGTTCTGTGACCCGCTTTACGCCCGTCTTCTCTCCTCCTAGCACCTGCAAGTTCTGCAACCCAACTTTCTCCTGTCCTAGCCAAGCAATGTCGCTTGCTAAAATTGGTTCTTTAACGCAATAAACTCGAACCAGGAAAAACTTCTTTTCAGAGTGCTCCGTACCACAATTTCAATACAAACTCCATTCTTACCACAGTGGTGTTATGAAAGCCCGTAAATTATTTCTTATAACATTTGTTTTGTTTAACGAATGATGGTTTTTCGACTCCTATACTATCTGTGTTCATTTGCTGTTAGAAATCTGTATCGAAATAAAATAGTTTATTCAATAATATTAATTTATATTCATTTTATTTCACTGTTTTCATTCTTTACAATGAACTTCTAATAAATCTCTGCTTACATTTTACAAAAGTTTAGTAACATAGACTTTAAAAACACGAAATCTAACTGTTATCCTACTTGTTAATATACACATTTTGTGTGATGCAATTTGCAGAGGTAATTTCTAGTAATGATCCCTTATGATCCCTTCATTGTAGTAGACGGTGAATTTATATTTCTGTATCCATCTTGTAAAATCAATACCTATATCACTTGTTATCGAAGCATATCTAAAATAATTATCGAGAAATTGATTTATCACATTTTTATTTGCTTTCATATACATATTGATATGAAATATTTATTGCATATCCAAATATCATAGAAAAACAATTGTGTGCAACTCTCATATAATTGTTATTAAGACGCTCGCGTCTTAATACCTCCCATTATAGGATCGTTGCATAAATAATTATTTCAGCATTCACTATTTCCTTAGTATGGTATTAATGTTTAATATATATTGTGTATGTAGTGTTTATCTAAGTACCTTTAAAGCGTTATCCTGATTGGGTTAAGTTTATAAGTATATAAATAAGTATAAACAGTGGTGGGGCGAACTATGGAGCGAAATAATAAAACAGAGGATAAGAAATCCTTTGTGTTTTATTTAAATGACTTTCCGTACTCTCTCTCTCTCTCTCTCTCTCTCTTCCACAACCTAGCCTTACAAAAGCTTATTATTCTATTTACTTCTTGTTAACCAAATAAATTTCAATTAGCATTTACATGTTTCGTTGTAAGAAATAATGAGCAAATCGATGGTCGCCGAGCGGGATGGCTCAGGCAGCATTCGGGAAGTCGTGGATTCGATACCTGTGGCGCCCTTCCTGACCCTGTTTTTTCGGGGGTTTCCCTGGGTCGCCAGGCGAATGCTGGGAAGGAGCTTTACATACCCCGAATTTCCTGTCCCTCCATTTCATCTCCATTCTCATTTCACTTCACCTTTCATCTCCTTGTCTCTTTCAGGTTTGCAAGTGTCGGTGGGAGATCTCTGCGTGTGCATGGCAGGAAAAAAGTATGCTCTGAGGAAACTTTCGTCCTCTGGACTGCGAACTCTCTCCGGGTCTAGGGCCCCTAGGGGATGTTCAAGCCTAAGGGGGAAGAGGGGACGGCTGCACCAACCAGCACTCGAGGAGCTCAAACCTATAAATGGTAGGGACCCTGCCCTCTGGCTATCCGTGCCTCCTGGTACGGCCGCCCTCTGTCTTCTCTCACCTCATCCCTTCCGGGGGCATAGGGTACAAAATATCTGCATAGGTCCTACCCTATCCCACAGCGAGTCAGATTTGTAAAGAGCGTATCGCTTTATGATGGTTTAGAAATCAAATGTCCTTTGCATGATCACGAGAATAAACGAATAACGACTTCCCAGTTAACAAAAGCAGAAGCATTTGAGAATTCCAACCTATCTGGAGATAGTTAATTCAAAAACATATTTAACAGATTGTGTGCTTGAATTAGATCCACATTATTTGTGTAGAGCGCCGGAGTAGCGCAGAGTTTTTCGATTCCGGCTCTCGTACTGAGGGTAGATTCTCGATTCTCGGCCCTGGGATGGCGATTTCTAAGTCGGTCCTATCCACGCCTATACCTCTGACTTGCTCATGTGTCCACGGTAAAAGCTGTAGATACTCTCATTCCATCGCCATTCTCATCACCCTACCAACGGATTCTGCCAGAAATGGGTCCAGTCATCGCTTGGATTGGATTCACTATGGAGGGGATTCGGTACCGATCCTGAGTTGATGTTGTACTTACGTCCACGAGGAGGCGTACCCGGGAGGAAGGACGAGGTGACAGTAAACACCGGGCGGCCAGAACCAGGAGCGACGGCATGGCTGTAACAGGGTCCGTTTTACAAATAGACACATCCCGGCAGACTGGGAACCCCACTCCACACAGAGGGGGTTCGATACCCCAGTGCCAGCCGAAAGCCGAGGGACGGAGAGAGTCACGAAGAGCATGATTTTCACCTGCCGCGCTGCACCGAAACACCATCGCCGACACTTCCGACAAGGAAAGAGACCAACGGGATGAAAGAGAAATGAAATAATGAATGGAACGAGATGGAGGGACAGGAAATTCGGGAGATGAAATAAAAGGACACCAGCATTCACCTAACAATCCGAAAAAATCCATGGGTTAGAGTGGGCGGTCGTCGGGGATCGATCCTGGGACACAGACGTAACCGCCTGAGATATACCGCTCGGTCCAGTCATCGCTTGGTGGAATGAGGTATCCCCGGAAGGTCATAGGCATTGTCTGTGTAGTAAGATTTTGTCCCTCTCTTATGGTTTAACAATTATACAAAAGCAGTCAGAACGAAGGGGATTTCAGAGGCTATTTTTAGAAAATTCAAGATATGCATTGCATTTGTTATGAAAATACCTTACACATACAGTATTTTAAACAAAATCGATGGAGCCATTTTTGAGAACATTAAAATTAGAAGATGCTGAATTTAAATACTAAATTTGGCATTTAACAGATTTTATTTTCTGAGTTAGGCTACTCGCACGCACGCACGCACACACACACACACACACACACGGAGTCTTAAAACGTTTATTTCCGGCTGATTCTCGGTATCCAATTTTTTGAATGGAATTCAGTACTTCCTCTACTTGCTATGGTTAAGTAGTAGAGAAGTGGAGACTGGTATTTCTGATGCAAAGAGACATATGGATCTCCTTCCTTGTGGAGAGAATCATAAATGACAGCACATAATAATACAAGAAATAATATTTTTACTGCATTATAGTCAAAAACCAAGAAGTAAACAAACAGGTGATAAAACCATATCTTTCTTTTTTATAAAACCAATTTCCATGTAGCAACTGCTTAGTAAACTTTAGCCTTAGAATATATATTTTAATATGATTATCCTTATTTTAATATGCAGAGTTTGTTCTCAGCATTTTTCTAAGAACTCCTAAAAACCACACCTTTTAATAATATTTTACTAAACAAAAATTGAAAGCTTAATAACAATTTGTTCAAATTTTCTTAATACTGATAATTTAAGATAACAGTTTATTCATTGAAGTGTCCTTTAATGAGTGAATAAATGACTAAACTTGAATTTTCTGTTTAATTTAATTGTATTTTACGAATTTAGGTAAAATTTCTCTCGTTTTGTTCTCTGGATTCTCCATGAAATTACAAAACTTTTAAATATTTATACTCGTTATGGGGAGATTTGCTCTACAAATTTATACCACTACTGAATGAATTTTCCTTCAAACATATGTATATGTAAGCTGTTTTCTTCATTTTTACTTGACATTCTCATTGATATTTTCTGATATAAATGACCCGTTTTCTCAGACACCATTGAAGAAACCTAAATGCAATTATGATATGACAAAAGCATCACCTCACTTCTGTTATTGATCTACCTTAATTTTAATAGTGTGTGTGTCCTGGAAAACTACCAAAATTGGTATTTAAGTTCAATATATTTTAAAGATGCGACGCGAGGGCTTTCAGGAAAATCTCCCCATCCCGAAATATTCTTTACCTGAATATTCTTCGATTTGTTTTTTTTTATAAAAAGTAGTTCTAACGGGTTCGAATCAGGTATCATATATTAAACAACTAAAACGTATAGCTTGAGCTTTCTAGGAATAACCTGTGAAGACATTATCATTCAAAAGAAATTTTATATAATCTTGTATAACTGGTAAACGTTAAATGATAGACGAAAACACAGAGCCCAAAAAATGTAGACTTCTTTAAAACACACCATTCATTTAGAATAATTTTTGTGGGCCTAAGTCATTTCTGAACTATCCTTTATTAATGGTTCGGATTGTTCATTTCTTGGTCATCAATTAAAAGCCTTTCAGCATTCAGTTTGTTTCTTGCGATTGTATGGAAACAGTCTGGATTTTTAGGACCAGCATATTGTCGCAACCTTAAGGGTTGGGACTGGGGAACGTAGCTTAAATCTAAAGGTAGAGAGAAAAACAAATAACCAACAATGGTTCTTGGTGATCCATTTTATTGTGTTAGCGAGAACATGAAGTGATGCTGGGGTTCAGTCCCCAGATTTCGGTCTAGAGGAGACCTGTATAAAATATACAAATGTAGTCCTGAAGGGACTAAGCATTCAGACTGAAACTAGCTGAAGGCTCAACTCATTACATTGCTGGATTCTTGTGTAGTCTTTAAGTGTTCAATAAAGTATGGTGAACTTCCCTAATGGGATCTTACCTTACGAGAGTTGTCAGGTATTTGCAGTTGCAGGTCCAGCAGCATGGACAGCTGACAAGTTCAGAATCAGAACGACGCTAAGCAAGGGTCTGCAGCTCCTTATAAAGAGAGTTACTGCCTAGGGGGGTCTTGACAATTATGCCATGAGCCTTACCAAATATGGTGTGCCACCGCCCTAGGTTTGAAATATATCGGCCAACCATGGCTCGATACGTCAATGTTCTAGAACATTCTATGTGACGTATCGTGGTTTAAGGTGCAGCTAAATGTCTGCAAAAAGTCACGTACACCTCAGGAAGTGATGCTACAGTAACATCCCTTTGAAATGTCAAAGGAAGTAGCAGACCACGGTTTCCTGTTATAAGTTAACTTTAACTAGAATTCCAAGTCAAGAAAATGTATGAAATATAAAAATGACCAAATGTATTAAAATGTAAGAGTTTGGCTAATATAGTAAAATATCTAATCTATAACTAATTATCTTGCTGCCTGCAACTGTATACGTGACAATATAGCGTCTAGGTCTTAAACATGTGTCTAGGGCCGTTCCCTTTGTATCTATAACGAAATTTGTAATGTAGCTATTTCTGCAAAGGTTTATTTGGATAAAAATGTAATAGATAGAAAAATAACCTTAGTAAGAATAGCTTGTATACCCACTAAACAACGATAGAGGTAGGGGAGGTCATGTGAATGTATGATACCAGATTTTTTATTCTTTGCGCTCTTCGGTTTTGTAGTTAACATTAATTACGATATTAAATTCTGTTTATGTTTGAATCTTTAACATCTCAGAAAGAAAATACTTGATTTTCAATTCTGGTTTATAAATAAAATAGTTGTAGAGAAATAGAGAAGGGATAACAAATTCACATCATTTTCAGGATCGGATTGGTGCAATTCAATGCTCTGGTAATTTGCAAGGAACTGCATCACAGTCATATCGGGTAGTAAAAGTGAACTAGATGGTTAATCTTTGATAGGAAGTAAAATATTTATGCAGTTTTACCAACCTAAAAATAAAACATAAAGGTTTGTTCCGATGTTACACAGTATCGCTTCCAAAACTCAACTAATAAGCCTCACAGAACATAAATTGGCTTCATCGTTTTACAAAACTGCAGATTAGATCTAACAATGAGTTTTATGTCTGTGTTTGGAATGTATGTTACCCAATTAAAGCGTAAACTAATAAATTCGGATTCAAGTATTTATCTTTTATATGGTAGGGGGGAAGGTATGTTAAATTTACACCTGTATATACAAACATTTGTAGGTATATATCCGTTCTCACCCCTTTTTAAACGAAAATATTTGATCTCTGACTCTTCAACTGAAAAAGTGGATAAAAATGTAATAGATAGTTGTTAAAAATAAATCGCAATCAATAGATTTACGCTGGACAATATTTAACAAGCCAGAACTGCATCTAAACACCGTTACGCATAATCCCTGGTGATAACTGTTACCATAGTCACTGTTCCGAACAGAATAAATGCGCTGAATCAGCAATAAAGTTCATGCACTCCCATAGTGGGTTTGATAATAGTTACCTTTGGTTTACCAAATGTACAAATCACTACCATATGCCCTAACGTTATGTCGCGTACCTTAATTCTCTAAGCATGTTTTTCTCTCTCTATCACGCACATAGTAAATAGAGAAGATATTGAATTCCACCCAAAAATTCCATAAGAAGATTTTACCGAAAATGAATGCTTTGAGATACCTAGAACTTCACAAAAAAATTAGAATAAGGTCCGTGTGTATGTGTGTGTGTGAGCATAAGTCGAAAACGAAAAGTCGGATAAATATTAAACTTGTAAGTAATTTCAATGCTTTCCAGAGATGGCACACGACAATTTTGAAGAAAATCTCTTCACCGCAGACTACACTTTACATGGAACATTTTTAAAAATGTTTGATTTTCTAAAAACTGGCTCAACTGACTTTGATTAAAATATCATAATATATTAAATGTACTTGCATAACAGAAAAAATCTGATGTATTACATTCACATGACTTTCTCCGCTCTTGTACAAACTATTTTTACAAATGCTTATTCTCCATATGCTTCATGTTAATCGAGATATCCAGATGTTAATCTTATTGCTAATTTTCTTGTAGATGCAAGGGAAATTGGTAGGCTTTAAGCGATAGTCTAATCTTTTAAGAGCTGGTTGCTATGTGGAGTATTCAATTCTCTTTGCATTACCAGGACAAAAAAATCTGATGTGTTACACTCACATGACTTTCTCTACTCTTGTACAAACTATTTTTACAAACGCTTATTCCCCCATATACTGCATGTTAATCGAGATATCGAGATGTTAATCTTATTGCTAATTTTCTTGTAGATGCAAGGGGAATTGGTAGGGTTTAAGCTATAATCAAATATTTTAAGAGCTGGTTGCTATGTGGAGTATTCCATACTCTTTGCTTTACTAGGACAAAAAATGAATAACGAATTTGAGAAAAAGCATAAGTACTTGAAAATTTAAGGGAATAACAAGCAATATCTCGGAAATTGTTCACTCAACAACAAATATGTGTATGACATAAATTGTGTATTTTAAGGCGATCTACATAATTTGTGTAGTAAAATTTTGTCACTCTCTTATGGTTTAGCAGTTATGCAAAAGTCGTTCACAATGAAGAATACTTTTTGAGATATTCCCAGAAAATTCTGGATATGCATTTCATTTGTCATGAAAATATATTAAATATATGATATTTTAATCACAATCGTTAGAGCATTTTTGAGATAATTAAAATTTTCAAAAAATGTTGCATGTAAAGGGTAATTTGGGTTGGGGCATGTTTCCAAAAATGCTTTTTTGGATTCCGGGGTCTCAAAACGTTTATTTCCGATGATATCTCGGTATCGAATTTTTGGGTGGAATACAATACCTCCAGTGCTTACTATACGTGGTAGAGAAGGTAAATATATATAACTTACATTCTCTAACAATAGCTTTTGAAGACCACTTCAGTCGGAAGGAATTTTGTACGTATAATCTTGTAAACTGGTAAAGGTTAAACTATAGGCGAAAACGTACTGCACAAAAATGTAGACCTCTTTAAAACACACAGTTTATTTGAAAAAGTTTTTTGTGGCATCAGCCTTTCGATGTATCCGTTGTTAACTGTTCCAATTCTTCACAACGCTCTTCGTTCTTTAAATTCCTTTCAACATTCAGCTTCTCACATGGAAACAGTATGGAATTTTAAGGCTAGCGTATAGTATCCATTTGACTATCTCTATTCCCTTTGTATCTATAACGAAATGTGCAATGTAGTTATTTCTACAACGGTTAATCTCTATTAAAATGAAGCACATAGACAAATAAGCTCTCATAATAATGCCTTCTCTACCCAATAATAAACGATAGAGGATAGAGAAGCTCATGTGAATGTATGAATGTAACGCATGAATTTCTTTCTGTTTCATTTCTATAGTTCACTTTAGCTGTTGTTATCATTGACTGAAAAAACAGCCCTTGAAGGTAGGTTATGTGACTTTGGTTTTTACTTTCTCTACCACGTACATGGTACGTAAACAAGGTATTGCATTCTACCCAAAAGTGCGGAAAAAAGAATTTTCAGAAAAATGGTCCATGTGTATGCGTGTCTGTAAACAGCACAACTCAAAAACACATAGCCCGACAAGTAAGAAATTTGGTATTTATGTACAGTATCTTCCAAGGATACGACACGAAGATTTTCAAGAAAATCCCTACCCCCCCCAAATATCCTTTACATGGAACATTTTTCGAAGTTTTGATTTTCTAATAAATGGCACTAACAATTTTAATTAAAATACCATATACTAAAGATATATACATGATAAATACAATTTATATCTTCAATTTTCTGGAAATATCCTATGAAGTCTTCTTCATTCGGAAGGAATTTTGTATAATATTTTATAACTGGTAAACACACAATTTATTTCAAATAATTTTTTGTGGTGTAAGCCGTTTGAGATATATGTCACTAAAGGTTTTAATTGTTCTTTTCTTGGTCATTCTCTTTATGACCTTTCAACATTCAATTGTTTCTCGTGATTGCATGGAATCTATACGTAATTTTAAGGCCAGCGTATAGCGTTCAGTTCTTAAAACTTGACTATCGCTATACTCTTTATATATATATATATATATATATATATATATATATATAAAGAAATGTGTAATGTAGGTACTTCTGCAAGGGCTTATTTGGATTAAAATGTAGTAGATAGAAAAATAAGCTTGAGTAGGAAACATTGATTGACTTGGATTGACTACTACTTTGATTGACTATGGGAACATTCTCATAGAGTATGCGTGGGTTTATTTTGAAAGGATAACAGCAGTTTAAATTTAAATTGACTTAGTACTTGAGTTATTGAAGCAAGTTGCCGATACTTTGGAGATAAATAATGGAACAAATTATGAATCGTAGCACTTGAAACTATAATAATTGAATTATTATAACAGCTAACTTCTGCACTATCAATTTTACAGCTTGAAATAACTGTTTCGCAGTAAAATAAACAAGAAGTGTAAATTGCTGTGAATCGCTAAAATGCTTACCGGCAAAACCCTCGCGATGTTAAGTTGTTAGGTGGGAAACGGTATTTAAATCGTCTTAAATTAACTGTCAGAATAATTACTTAAATTGTATAAATATGAAAGACAGACAGGGAAGAAATAACATAGAGATTACATAATAAAGTAATAATTTCGTTGAAGAAAGAAACATTTGCCAAAGTAATGTTATGAAAGAAAATCTCAGGGAAAGGAAAGACTTCTAAAGGAAGAAAATTAATAAACAGGGCATAATATAAAGAAATATATTAATGTGTAAACGGCTACGGCCTGCATTCAGGAGATCTCGGATTCAAATCCCGTGGGCCGACCAATCTGACTGAGTTTTTTTCGTGTTTTCCTTAGGTGGCAATGTAAATACCGGATTGGACATTTAATACCACGACCCAAAGTTCAACCTTAACTCTAAAACAAGAGGAAAAATTAAAAATAGATAGTAATAGCTGATGCTGTGCCATCTTTCCACAGAAAATGAAAGCAGGTAAACTGGACGGTACCCTAAAGCCACCTGCACGGCACAAACCAAAAGTTACAGTTGCTGTGCACTAAGGTCTCTGTGGACACGTGTCAAAGCAACCATCTGCCCGTCACAGAAGCAGAGATACAGCTGCTGTGCACTAAGGTTTCTGCGGACACGTGACGAAACAAAATGGTATGGTTACAGGGATGAGACCTAAAGCTAACTAGAAGGCTAACTGTCCGCCACACATCACGTAAAATAAATAGATAAATAAAAACAAAATCATAAACAGTCGAGATTATAGAGAAACGGAGGGAAACCAACAATGTGTTCACATTAAAGAAGGTAGGGAAAGAGCAGCATGTTTTAACAGACGCTAGAGTGAACAGCAGTCGTGTTAGATCAACGTAGAAGATGCAAGGCGTAGAAGAATCTCAAGACATATAGTATTGTGTTCAATATATTCTTTACTGTGCAAGTGTTTTTGAGGAGATACTACATCAACAATTAACTCAACATAAGCTCGCACAAATTCAGAGAGGATTTGTTTTGCGTATCACACACTCGTATCACACAGTTTCGACCGATGCTGCCCTTGTAATTGCAGGCATCCAACCCCTGCTTCTTACTGCGGTTCTACAGAGCTGCACTTATCAACTGCAAAAAGAACTGGAGCCAACCAGCCATTCTGGGGGATGTGGGCATCGAACGTAATGCTCACTACACACCTGAAGACGCCAAGCTGAGTTTGTTATTTCTCATATTGAATCGCAGTGTTACAAATCTCACAAGCATTACATCTACATGATGAATCTCGCACTATCCAGGACATCACGATGGTGGGCTGTGCCTTTATAGCACATGAAGAAGGAAGAGTATTGCATACTCGTCAAATAAAATTAAAAATCATATTGTACTGTTTTTCAAGCTGAACTTATCGCTTTATTGAAAGCAGTGGAATGGTGCTCAGATAATAATACAAGCGCAATTATTTTCAGCGACTAACAAGCAGCGGTGAACTGCCTAAAAGATAAGTACAACTTGAATAGTAATGCTGTAAGAATCAGGAATATAGTTTCAAAATGTTTTAGGTGGGTAAAATATTCTGCCATTGAGGGCAACGAAAGAGTTGATCACCTGGCAAAACAGCTTCTCGTTCCAGATCAGTTGATAATGGTCAAATTAAATGTTCTATATCAGATGTCAAAATGCTTTTAAAAGAAGACATGACCACCCATTGACCACGAGAATGGCTGAAAAACAAAAGCGTTTTTTTAACCAAGGAAACGTGCATCCAACTTTCAGCTAAGATAATGTCAGGTCATGGAAAATTTAATGCACATTTTGAAAGATTCAAGATTACATAACGCTTTTTGAATATGTGCAGAAGATAATAAAACTGTTATTAGTTAAAATCACATTTAATTTGGTGTTCTAATATCTTCCAGAAACCTTTAAACAATTTGTTTCTTAATAAATGCTGCTCGTTATCGTTTTATATGTTCATTGAATATGTATTTAAACATCTGTAATCATTATTGAAAATCTTTTCGAGTTCCTGTTAATGCCAATTCGATTTAACTTTAATATTTCATTGTTTTTGTAAAATGCAAACACCTAATTTATGCATTATTTATAACCCTTATATATGGTACAAAGCGTTCTTTTTTGGAGACTAATAAATAAATTAATATTTCGACTGGTTGAGGAGACGAAGAATTACAGTGAGTTAGATTTAAATTTACGCTAGAAAAGTCTGAGTAAGTAAGTAATACATCGTCCGCCAAAATAAGTCGCTTAGAGTGAAAGAATTACATTACGTTGAGAACTACCTAGGGTTATCTAATAACGAAGTATATAAAATAATTACTCCCACGCATAAAGAAAGAAGAAGCCTTGAAGGCTAAGTTTGCTAATAATAATATTAAGTTATTAAATAAATTTGCTGTATCAAAAATATAGCGTCACATGTCTATTCTTACTTTATCCAAACAAGGAACGCGAGTATAAAATTTTGTCGTTTCTTGAGATTTTGTTGGTAGGAAGAAATAAGTAAAAAGTAATTAACCAATTATTGCGAAAAGTTAAGAGTTGTAATTATATTGCATTGGTAACATCCTGAATTAAAGGAATCTATTATTTTATTGTTGTTAAAACTCATATAATTTAAGGGGTCAAGGTAGTCTGAACACATGGAAATTAACCTTAAGTGTGTTAAATTACCACTGTTCTTAAAGTTCTCAATGGTTTTTCCTGAAATTTTTATGAATTACTATATTAATGATGAAAATTATTTCATCTGGTTGTTTGCATTGATAGCTTATGTAGTTGAGTCCGTAAAGATTATTTCATTCATCAGAAAAATAATAAAATTTACTCTTAAAACATGTGAATTCATGTACTTTTTTCTCTGATACTACTTGCAATACAGAATCATACTTTTGCATGCTTGTTCTTAGTATAATCAGCTATCTTCTATTCATTCATTCATTATCTGTTTATCCTCCTCTTATATAGGACTGACACCCCCCCAGGACTTACAGGCGGGTGCCTGGGGTCAGAGGCCCGTCGAGGAGCAGACACTCATGGATCAGACAGAACATCCAGGATGGGTGAGCTATCTTCTAAACCTCAATTATTTAATTATGTATATCATTTTACTAGAAATTGAAAAGAAAATTAATTGCAAAGGAAAAGTGTGGAAAATTTGCAAAGTTGTTGCTTTCTTAATATCACTAATAGACATAATAAAATTATTATTGTGGTCCAGAAAGTTTATCTATGTGTTGTATACATGTACTGAAAATTTTAGCTCTCTACCTTTCATACTTTCTGAGAAAAAGGTACATAAGTATCCAAAAATGTTGTTTTGAGAAAACTGAATTTAAAGTTTGAACGTTAAAATTCTGACACACTTCAGTACATTCCAGGACGATAATCATCTGCACCTTCATTCCTGTATTACTGCAACTATTTTGATTGCCATCTCTTGGTCCTTGCCTCTTTTGTTAATTACTGAACTGCTCGCTGGACATGATATAGTAATTCGTTGTTGAAAGATAAAAAAATGTTCCAAAAAGGGGCGTTGCAGACAGCTTTAAAGAATGCAGACTAGCATTTAAATGGTATTTAAATGCCTTAAAAACCTCTTAACTCCCCAAAAGTGTGTAACTGGAAGTAATAGAGATTTTATTGGTGTCTAAAACAAAAAATGTGATTCTATACCAGTTCAGAGTACCTTGTCTCCGATTTTGTTGGTGGGAAGAAATAAGTAAGTACCAATTAACCAATTATTGTGAAGAGTTAAGAATTTTAATTATATTGTATTGGTGACTTCCGTGAATTAAAGGAACCTATTATTTTATTGTTGTTAATACTCATATAATTTAAAAGAGCAAGAAACACACAAGAATTGATTTAACAGTCTTCAAAAAATCGTTTTAAATAAACAATATACATTGTATATTACTTGAGTTGTTATGCTTTCCTTCTCTGTTTAACCTCCTCTTATGTACGACTTACACCCCCCAGGACTTACAGGCGGGTGCTTGTGGTCAGAGGCCCGTCGAGGAGCAGACACTCATGGATCAGACAGAACATCCGGGATGGGTGATCAGGCCGATGCCTGGTATGGGAGGAAGGAAGTAGATGAAACGAAATGATAGTGAAATGGATGAAAGGAAAAGTGATGATGGAGCAGTTGGTGGAATGAATGGCGGGGGAAACCGGAGAACCCGGAGAAAACTCGCCCAGACGCCGCCGCTTTGTTCACCACAAATCCCACAAGCGGGTCCCTGGGATTGAAGCCGGACCGCCTCGGTGAGAGGCGAGTGGTCTAACCACTCGACCACGGCGCCGCCTGAGTTCTTATGCAAGTAATTAAAAATCAAATACCCAAATACTGATACCCAATTTGGTGCGTCTCAGACTTAATTCAGCTAGCCGATACAATAATTAAATAAATATCAATTATAAAAATCTTTCACAACTGGAAGTCGACCAATAAATAATATTTTATTTGCACCATAAAATCATCCTCAGGTGAAATGCAATACCCTCTCTATCTTAGATACATAAAAGAGAATTAAAACCCTTTATGTATAAATAATGATTTTGAGTTCAGTGTACCTCCGGTGAAATATCGATATCACACTCCTCTACCGGTAATAGGTAGGTGGTAGAGCAAGTAATATTGAATGCCTTAAAGTATGGGCTACCAATAACTTGACCGAACCAAGATGTTACCCAGAGCGTGATAAAGAAAAACGTTACCCTTACACCACCGCATTGGCTAACCTGATCTGGAATATTAGTCTGGTGACAAAATTTCCTACGCCACATATGGAAAAGTAGAAAAAATTGGATTAACCCAAGAGATGTAAATGATTGGTAGAGGACTTGACTCACTAGGGGGCTAGATGGCTTCTCCATAGGGAGCTGAAGGATCCATCATTCATATGAGTCAACACGTGCGAGCCCTATTGCAACATACCGACCTTTCTCTCTCATATTTTCGAGAGGGTGAGGGGCAAACCCCCAGATTGGCCCATGTTTCCATCGCGGTCAATGGCTCAGTTGTGGATTTCCTCTAGCGCAGTTCACTTCTCTGAATATTCCACTGCGATGAGCTCACGTATTTATTTTTTTTCATTTCCTGTTTGCGTTGCTAAAGCTACGTTTCCAAATGAAACCAGCTTTCTGTAAACTGCGTTACATTTTGTATTATTTTCAAAATATTAAAATGAAATCCCCGACTGTATCAAACGGACTCGAGCGCTTTGCTTAATGAGGAATGGAATAATTAGGTATTCGGTTTCTAGATTGCAATTTGCTTTATGTTATATAGTATCTACTGAAGTGTAGAGTAACTCAGGAGGGGATGATAGGAAACGGCTTTTGATATAGCTTGAATGGTTTCTAATTCGGGAAGCGGCAAGCCTTTGATCGCTGTAACTGATTGTTGATCACGGTGCCGCTTGTTGTTACATTTTCGATTGTTGCTTTTTATCTGGCCGAAGAAGTTAATAAAAAAATGATGTAGCAATTATTTTACAAAGGTTCCGATTATACCATGTCACCCAACCGCACCATGTTTCAAGGTTATAGATATCCCTTCGTGCGTTAAAAGAGTTGCAGAACTCAACGGGGTAATTCCGAGTTAACACTAATCAGTAGGAACTGGTAAATTAGTGTGAGCGAGCCTGTTACATTTATACTTCACCTTTATCTACAATGGTATTACCGGTGGCCTTTAATCTGCTTGGAGAAAAATTCCCACCCCAGCCGGGAATCGAACCCAGGACCCTTCACTCAGCAGGCAGGTACTTTACCGACTGAGCTTTGAGGCCAGCGGAGCTTCGTCCTACTCTTTTTGCTTACAGCAAAGACGATGAGCAGATCGCGCTCATTGAGAGTTACTTCCCAGACTTGTGATAGAGTGTAAAGTTCATGATGATAGACAAAAACAGACCCAAACTGTCTCGGAATATTTTCTACTTCAGTTACACAGTTTTTATTTTCCAGGAAATATACTCAGTTTTTAGACTGACAAATAATTAAAATGCCTTTATTTGACCTGTCCGTTTCCGCCAATAGCTACCTTTCAATTGTGTTTACGCTGTTCTTGTGTAACATTACATATATGTCTAACATTACCTGTAAGCAACAAACTTGAAAGTACGCAGTGTTTCACTACCGTGTTTTCGCTTGTTATTATAAATGTAATTGTTACTATTATTATTATCATCTAACGGTACTGTTATGCCGACTTCGCTCATTGAATAAGTGTTCGAAGGTTTGCCCCTGTTGATTGATAGGATGTTCCAAGCTTCTCCGTGTATCCATATGGACGTTTCTGATAACCGCTGGTGTAGTAGTGGTAGTGGATTTTTTTAGGGGCTAATACTCTATTCCTTACTGACTGTGTTTCCTTGGAATTGCCCCGCTAGATTCTGCAGCTCTTTTAACGCACGAAGGGTTATCTGCACACGTCAAATACGGCGCAGTTGGGCCACCTAGTATAGTTCCGATTACATCATCTTCAAAACTTGAGCCAACGCAATCATAGGCTGTTACTTTCTCTACTACTTAGGTTAAGTAGAGGAAGTATTTTATTTCACTCAAAAACTCGATGTCGAAAAAGATCCATATGTGTTTGTGAGCAGCATAACTCAAAAACGTGAATTTTGATAAATACTAAACTTGGTTTTTAAGTTAAACGTCTTCCAACAATGTACCAGAAGATCTCTCTACCCCAAACACCCGTTTACGTGGAATGATCTTCGTAATTTTTATTTTACCAAAAATGACTAACGATTTTTATTAAAACACCATATGCTTAGGTTATAACAAACAAGACGTGTGGACTTTCCTTGGAATAGTCCGTGAAGTCCTCTTCATTCTAAATTACGTTTGTACAACATATAAATCGTAAGAGATAGCCTGCCCAAAAAACATAAATCTTGTTAAAGGACGGAATATACTTTAAATAGAAGTGTAAGTATGTAGAGCTAACTGTTTCCTACATATTCGTTTGTTATTGGTTGGAATTTTTAAATAATTATACATTTTTAAGCTGTAAGTTGCTATCCGTTTTTTCTCGTGGTAATGCAAAGAGCATGAATTTTCAAAGCCATCACATAGCGTTCTATGTTTTTAAAAATCTGATTGTCGCTTTATCTACTCTATTCTTCTTACAACCACAACGAAATGTGTAATGAAAATTTACTTGGATAAACAAGGAAGGAGAAGAATAAGCTTTTGTAGGAACAATATGTAAAAGAGTGAGTAGAGAAAGACATTAAATGTTTATAATCTGATCTTAAAGAGTGATTTATGTTACAATACAGGTAATTGTTACAAATAAGTGTATGATAAAACTGTGCCTCATTTTGGGTTTCTAAGCTCCAATACACCCATTAAAAATAAGATTTAATCTTGCCATTGATTTCTTGTAATACAGCTACAAAAGGCAACTATCCGAGATGCCGTTTTGGAACACATATTGGTTAACATCATGCACAGTGACGCATGACGATTGCTACGATTATGCTGGACGTGAATTTCTTTAAGTGAGTTAAGTGAACAGTTATTTAGTTATTCGTATGCACTGTGATTAACTGTAGGTACATTAAAATGTTGTCAGCATGAAAGCAGGGAGAGAATCGTATTCCAATATCTGTTGGAATGGAATGAAGAATCGCGACTTGATGATACAAAACTCGGGTTAGGTTGTAACAGTGGATCAAGAACATCTTATTATTCTGGTTGTGCGTAAATACTCGTTTCAAAATCAGCTAAAAATGACGTGGTGGATTTATAGTCTAATGAAGCGATAGCTACGAAAAAAAAAATCGGATGTGTTGCACTCACATGACTTTCTCTACCCTCGTGCCAACTATCTTATTGCTAATTTTCTTGTAGGTGCAAGGGGAATATGGTAAACTTTAAGCGATAGTCAAATCTTTTAATAGCTGGTTGCTATGTGGAACATTCCATTCTCTTTGCATGTCGAAGACATAAAACAAATAACGAATTCCATTTGAGAAAAAGTATAAGCATTGGAGAATTCAAATAACAAGGAATACCTTGGAAATGGTTCAGTGGACAAAAAACGTATATGACTAAAGTGTGTGTTTTCACGAGATCTACATTTTCTGTGTATTAATATTTTGTCCATCTCTTATGGTTTACTAGTTATGCGAAAGTCATCCTGAAGGAAGAGGACTTTTGGGGACATTCCCAGAAAATTCAAATTTAATTTCACATAAAAATATCTTAAACATATGATATTTTAATCAAGATCCTTACAGTCATTTTTGAGAAAATCAAAATTTTCAAAAAGTGTTCCATGTATAGAGTGGTCTAGGATGGGGGTATTTTCTTGAAAATCTTTGTATCGCACTCTTGGAAAATAGTAAACTCAAATACCAAGTTTAGTATTTATCCGACTTTTCGTTTTTGAGTTGCTTTTCACAGACAGATAGACAGACTGACAAATACACGGACATGTTTCCAAAAATGCTTCATTTGGATACAGGGCACCTCAAAGCATATATTTCCGCGAAATCTCCGTATCGTATTTTTGGGTGGAATGCAATACTTCCCCTACTTACTATCCGTAGTAGAGAAAGTAATAAGAGAGACGCCTAGAGAGACGCCTTTACCCACAATGGTTGTGATGCAGTCCACAACACAGAAGATGTTTAATTAATATTTCAATTCTGATCTAAACAGTAAGTTCCGGCATTTGTGCCTTGAAGTCTAATGTAAACTTAAATTTGCGCAGAAAGATTACACTGCAATCAAAGTTAGTGTCCTTCGTCTGTACGATTCGGCAGTATTTTTAACACTTAAATGATTTCAGTCAAATTATATAATATAATATATAACAGCCCACCTTAAATCAATATGTGTATGTAATAATATATAAAAAGTGTATATTACAGTCATTGTATATGTTTGTATTATTGTATACATGTGTAATAATATTATGTGAATGTATTACGTAATTTAATAATGTAGGAGCTGTGAGAATAATAGGTTAAAAGTTGCTAACAATGAGGTAACCTTGAGGCAATAATGACTAAGAAAGTGTAATAATGCTTGGAACAACAATAATGTAATTTTTTGTGACAGTTTATAAAATAGCCAATAAACAACCAGAAAAAAACTTAAGTTAAGTAAAAGTATTCTATTGGATTAGGAATAGCCAATCAGAGACTTGAAATACGGAAATTTACAAATTTAGGCGGTAGAAATCAAGTCAGTTGCTTGTAGATAATGCTGATAACTGGACGCGTTGCCAGCAGACAATGTTACTAATAAGACGCGAGATGCGTCCTCGAGAAATTTATTACGTATTCAGTGTGAAACAAAAATAGTTTACGTGTTAAAAAGTGCAAGTAATTAATAAAAGAATCTCACAGCTCTCTATATCAGTGAAGTGTTATTTAAATTGTGTCAAGAATTAATAAATGTAGTGAAGTAAAACATTATAATATGTGTAAGCCTAGATTCTTTAGTCGCATCACTCCCTGTTACGACATTTATGTCTCTAAAACAATATAAATGCTGACGCAGCCAAGGCAAACATAAATAAATGATATTTAAAGAAACAGTCAAATTACAAAGTTAATATTTTTAAACTTGGAGCGAAGGCTACCGAGACTTTTTACCATACGTGCGTTGCAACTACTTCAAGTTCGGTTCCACAACAGTCGAAATATAATACATCTCCTTCAATAAGAACTACTTCAAATTGGCTCCCAAAGCGTGGGGCAAATTACAGTACAACTTCTTTCTCAACGATTAGTACTCGTAGGGTCTACGAATGGAAAAAAACAGAGAAAAAAAATCCAAGATTTGAACTGTTATATCTCCCAAGCTGCTGTTAAAATTTAATGTGATTTATATAGTATTTTACTGGATCATTTAGAAATATTGGAATATGTGAAAAATAACTTTAATTCCACAGTTACTTGCATATACACTATTGCATGGTATTTCAGGTGGAAAACAATAGAAAAAAGTTCCATGCATGGCTTTTGTGTCCATATCGCAGAAATTAAAACTAGTTTAAAAGCTTGAAACTTTTACTGATACCTCCTCAAGGATATTTCTATTAAGTAGACCAATACCTTAGTATTTGTTGGTTACATTTTTGCAAATACAATTTTGAGATTAATTATAAAAATGATCCCATAATTAAAATCGATAATTTCATAAAATGTGTGTGAAAATTTTTATCTATATAATAAAAGTTGTCTACATTTTAAATATTTGTATACTCAAGAAGCACTTTAAGTTTCAGCCTTCTAACCCAAATAGTTGTTTAGTGATGGCTACAAACGTCATACAAGGATTTTTTCACCTCATATGCAGTGTCCGTGAGGTAGCTATGGGATTAAAAATAATTTTTCATATATTAAACTATTGCTAAATTATTCAATAAGAGACTATATAAATTACATTAAATTCTAATAGCACCTTTTTGAGATAGAACAGTTAAAATATTGGCAATGCTTTCCCTGTTTCTCCTATTCGTTCACGTACTAATCCTCTTACGCTGTTCTACTTCGAGATTCAAAGGAGCTAAGTGGTACCACCATTCGAGTTCTGAAATTATAACGGATTCAAATATTAAAGAGGAGGTTGACCTTTTTTATCTCCTTTCTTTCTAGTTTTGGTTGTTGGATTGAATATTTCTGAATAGACGTTGTATGGAAATTATAAGTGGTTCATATTGCTAAGATAAATTACTGCAATAACATTAAATGAATAAAAGCTATGATACAGCGCACTACTAAAATAATTGTGTGATGAAATTAAGTGTTGGTTTTAACCTTTAGGCTCAGATAACAAAGGGTTAACAATAAATAATTCAATAGTGAAAACTTACCGTCGCACGCCATTTGAAACATGCAAGCACAGCATCTTTGTTTTCGAACAACAATCCGCTCAAATAAAATCATTGCTGAGAAGCTCCAAAAGAGGATTTTTGTATTATCGTACCTTCAGATATACACCAAAATGATGGATTTTAAAGCGAGTGAGATGGTTTTGGTAACCTGTGAGGCTGCATTAGGAACTTTGCCACCTATTTTTGGGTGCTAAAAGTTGGGGCCGCAGCAAATCTAAAGGCCTTCCAGATGTTTATCCAGAAGGAACGCTGGGAGTTGGACAAAATGACCACTTTGGCCTTGGGTCTCCCGCATTTACGGAAAATTTAAGTGCCCACTGCAGAAGGACATATGATAAGATTACAAAATATTAAATAAATAAAAAAGGTGGCCAATGCGGACAATGATATGCACGAAAAAAAAAACAGAGACGCTTGAGTGAGAGAGAAGGACAGAGAATAGAGAAGAGAGGCCGAAAGAAAAACGGGAAGATCGAAAAAAAAATAAAAATCGTTATATATAATCATTTTTTTTGTAAGGAATAAAAAAATAAGTGACTTTTTGCATATACAAAGGGGGAGGTTTCGGATTCGAGTCTCATGAGCCGTCCACTCTAACGTTGAGTTTTTTGCATTTTCACATGCTGGGTGGGGGGATTCTGGGGTAGATCATATAACCGCTGATTTTCCTGTCCTCCATTTCATTTCCTTATCATACTTCAAGGTCGAAAGATCAGGCGAGGGATGGCGAGCGAGGCGTGTGAAGTTTGCTTTGAGAAACCGTCTGCCCTGCGGTGCGGTGAATGGAGGCCCAGTGAGACGGGGGGGGGGAGTTAGGCCTATCGGGCATCCTGCCGGCGTCAGGTTGTAATATCTGGAAACATCGCCACATGCGTCCGGGCCTACTGACCCGGATCTGGTTTTTCTTTGTGTCCTTTCCTTCATCCTTTCCTCTCGGCGGTTTCCAGAAGCACAAAAAGACTTCAAGTGTGCTTCAAGTGCTGAAATACTCCTCCTTGATAATCATAACGATTGGTTTTTAAGCCTATTGCATCTTATTCACTTTTGTGCAAACATTTAATAATGATTACTGCTTAGGCTAATGGACGAACAAAGATATTGTAAGAGACGCAGCTAAAGAAGAACGTATATTTTTGAAACGTGGGCCAATGCTGCTCGTTAAGACTATATCTGAGAAATTCTATGGGTGGTTGATTCCCCTGTTGTTATTCCAGCAAAAGGACTTTTAATATTGTTGGATAAATAGATAAATACATAAAAGTGAAGGCGCATGAGAAATAAAACTTTGAAGCCTGAACCGAGATGGTTCTCTACAACTGCCTATTACAAGAAACTATTTCAACAGCTTCAGAAGAAGTAACGTTTTACCCATTGCTCAAATAGGAAGTTATGAATTTAGAATTGAGAAAGGAGTATTTTATTGTAGGAGTTGTATCGTAATTCGACTGTTGAGTGCCAAACTTGTAGTAGTTGCAACCGCATGCATAGTAAACAGTTTCCGGTAGCCTTCGACCCAAAATGTACTTTCAGGTGGCCTTTGCCCCAAATTTAAAAAAAATATTAACTTTGTAATTTAACTGTTTCTTTAAATATTATATATTTATGTTTGCCTCGGCTGCGTCAGTATTATTGTTAGGGACATGGATGTCTTGGCGGGGTTGTGCTACGACTAAGAATGTAGGCTTACACACATTATAATTTTACTTCACTCCTTTTATTAATACTTGATACGATTTAAATAACACTTCACTGATATAGAGGGATGTGAAATTCTTTTTATTAATTAATTACAGTTCTTAACACGTAAACTTATTTTTCGTCTCACACGAATACATATTAAATCTCTCGAGGACGCATCTAGCATCCGATTACAATCACTGTTTGCAAGCAACACGTCCAGTTATGAGCGCTGTCTAGAAGCAACTGAACTCTGTATTTGAAAATTTTGCTATATTTCAGTCTCTGATTGGCTAATCCTAGTACAATAGAATACCTTCATTTAACTAAAGCTTTTTCTGGTTGTTGATTGGCTATTTTTGTAAACTGTCTCAAAATTACATTATCGCTTCCAAGAATCACAAGTAGTATTGTTAAACTCTCAAATTCATTGTTGCCTCAAAGTTACTTCATTGTTAGCAACTTTTAATTATTATTCTCACAGCTGCTGCATTATTAAATTACGTAATATATTCACATAACATTATTGAACATGTATACAATAATATAAGCATATGCAATGACTGTTATATACATTTTACAAATTATTACATACACATATTGCTTCAAGGCGGGCTGTTATTGAACTTACATATTATATAACTTGACTGAATTCATTTAAGTGTTAAAAATACTGCCTCAGAATGTTTCACCGTAAAACTCGAAAAAAGTGCATAAATTCACAACACTGTGTAATATTTTGGAATCCTAACCTCTTCCTCAAATAAATAGAACTTGGTTTTCGTCACAATTAACTTCACATAATTATTCAGTTTTTCCTCTGTAACCCCACATTAATGCCATGAGAAAGGAAACAAAGAACACAGTTATCTTGTTATTGCCCCTATAAAGGCATTGTTATTCAATATCAGGTTATGTAGGCTGAATCATCCATCTGAGTACCAACTAGATTACTCGAGAGGAGGGGTTGGATGGGGAGGAGAGTGAAATATAGTGCCAGGGGTGACTGTAAAACAAGTAAGCATAAGGGTAGTTTCGTTTAGCAAAACTCATATAAGGCACAAGGAAAGATGATAAGTCAGGTTGGTAGGGGGTTTTTATTGCATGCAGTGCATGTCGACTGTCATCTCGACATGCCGGGGGTAGATTTACAACTGTCAGCTGTAAAGTGCGGTCTTTGGTTGTGTTCTTCTTTAGTTTAAGATAACGTCATTTTGCACTTGCAACGCAGGATCAAGATTCCGCTTACCTCATTCCAAATGTCAACATTATCATACCCGTCATCTCTCATAAACTACTGCGTAAAGAACTACCTGACATGGTATGAATTACATTCTTATTCAAAATATTCTTTGCTGATTTATTCAAAGAACCTCCTAAAAATTATGTTTACCTATGTGTACGAACCAAATATTTAGAATATTCAGCTTGTAGGTTATACATCGTAGGTTTGTAAAATATTTTAACAAGACTAATCATAACGAGAGATGATTACGTTGGGTTAATACTGCGTTAGTTTCTGTAGGGTTCAGACGTAAGTTGCACAGCTCGTAAGCAGTAGTTTATCTTTAAGTATGAAAAGCATACGCAATGACAGAATAGATAGTGACATTCTCGTTATGAAATACCACAGAAGCAAGTGGTATCTGAAGGAATAAGACATTTTGATATTATTTTATGAGCCCCACGTTGGGCGCCACTTGGAGAAATAGTATATTTTAAAGTGGTTTTATCCAACCACGAAGTTCATCAGCATCTGAATGAGTGCATTGAATGCGTATTTTTTAATGATAAAAACTTCAATTTATCCTTCGCTGTTGTTGAGGCAGTTTGAAACTATAATACTACCATTAATGTGAAACTATTATGTGTGTTGAGCAATTTGTTTGAGAACTCCTTTGGTATCTTAGGGCAAGTAAGCACGGATAGGAAACATAGCTAATTGATGTATATTAAGAAAACCCTTAATTACCATCTCAAATCAGTTGTTTATTATTATTATTATTATTATTATTATTATTAAATTCTAACTTTCTCGTATGACAATAAATTAACATTTGGTTCTCTATCACAATTACCTCTCATATATACAAGAGCAGACTTAAACTTTCGAGAGGTAATGTCCTAGTATATTTCATAAAATCGAATTATTCATTATAATCGACGCTTTAAATATCAAGCCTTGCTATCACGCGTCAATTGTATATCAAATATCAATAATGATTCTGCAATATGAACGAATTATTCTTTACTTCCTCTACTTAAAAATTATATATGGCGAATAAATATACTTTATTTTGTATGTAAACCAGCTGAAACACCTGGCGTTGCCCGTGGTTTGACAGTTTATTCCTGGAGTCCTTTGTTGCACATATCTAATAGCCCAGAGTTTCTTGTGAGACATTTAAAAAGTATTACACAAGCTATTTATGCAAAGACTTATATGTTCAATGAACATATAAATGTAAATGACACGATGAAAGTGAGCCATAGCATAATTAATGTGCTGTGCGGTCCACTGTGGCTACAAGCACACGTCTTCGGTATAACTTCTGATCGCTTGCCGGCTGGCTTCCCCACTTCCACACCCTGAACTCACGACAGGCTTTATGTCCTTCAATTACCACGTAGTCACTAGCATCAGTAGTTCATTTTTATTTGCAAAGGTGGGAAGGCAGTTATCTTTAGAACAACATACATTTGCATGTACGAAGAGCTCGTCGCGTTCGTGAAGAATTCATCCTGAAGTTTCCTGCGCAATTGCCTCGTTCCAGAACTAAAATTTACTATCTTGTGAATAAGTTTTATACTCTCGTTTAGTACAAAACAAGAAACACGTGCAAAGACGTACAGTGTTAATAGAGGAAACAGACGGAATTAGCAAAAATCTTGAACATTTGATATTTCCAGCATTTACTATAAGGTAAGAGCTTTGTTACATTTTGTCTACATGTTTACGTAATACAGATTTAAGAAGCGAAGACAGGTTTCTGGCACGGTCACCTGTGACATATCGTGCACCCAGACGCAAAACACCTTGTGAACAGTCAGATTTTATACCGAAGGCACTGTATAATGTAAAGAAAGCTAGCACAGTATGCATATGTGTATGTTGGTAGGCGGTATTTTGTTGATATTGAATAAGTTGAGGCAGTATTTTTAAACACTTAGATGATTTTAGTCAAATTATATAATAAAAAATTCGATAACAGCCCACCTTAAAGCAATATGCGTATGTAACAAGATATAAAAAGTGTATATTACAGTCATTGTATATGTTTATATTATTGTATACATGTTCAATAATGTTATGTGAATGTATTACGTAGTTTAATAATGTAGGAGCTGTAAGAATAACAGGTTAAAAGTTGCTAACAATGAGGTAACTTTGACGCAATAATGAATTTGAAAGTTTAATGCTACTAGTCATTATTGGAACAACAATAATGTAAATTTTGTGACAGTTTATAAAATAGCCAATCAACAACCGGAAAAAAACTTAAGTAAAAGTATTCTATTGGATTAGGAATAGCCAATCAGAGACTTGAAATACAGAAATTTACAAATTTAGGCGGTAGAGATCAAGTCAGTTGCTTGTAAACAGTGCTCATAACTGGACGCGTTGCTAGCAGATAAATGTTACTAATAGACGCGAGATGCGTCCTCGAGAAATTTTAATACGTATTCAGTGTGAGACAAAAATAGTTTACATGTTAAAAAGTGCAAGTAATTAATAAAAGAATCTCACAGCTCTCTATATCAGTGAAGTGTTATTTAAATTGTGTCAAGAATTAATAAATGTAGTGAAGTAAAAAATTATAATCTGTATAAGCCTCCTCAGTATAAGATTCCTCAGTCGCATCACTCCCTGCTACGACATTCATGTCTCTAAAAAAATATAAATACTGACGCAGCCGAGGCAAACATAAATATATAATATTTAAAGAAACAGTAAAATTACAAACTTAATATTTTTAAACTTGGGGCGAAGGCTACCGGAAACTTTTTACCATACGTGCGTTGCAACTGCTTCAAGTTCGGCTCCCCAACAGTCGAAATATAATACATCTTCTTCAAACTGGCTTTCCATACGTAGCAGCAACAAATCTTCAAATTGGCTCCCTAAGCATGGAGCAAATAACAGTATAACAAACCACCTTCTTCAAAGTACTGGTCTCTTAGAAACACAAGATAAATTCCGAGCTTTATAATAAATATGTTTACATCGGCTCTTGAGCTATATGTGGGCCAATCAAAATGTCTTGACGGGCCATTATTTTGCCCAAGGCAGTGGCGTAGCGTAAAGGTAGACTTTGAGACTGAGTCTACCTAAATAAATTGCCAAGAAACTAAGTAAATTTTGAAACATATAAATAAAGACGGCCTCAAACAAATTATGAAAAATTAATTACTACAATCACCTTCACCGCTGCTTACTCCAACACCTCAACCTCTACCACTAAGTGCCACATTGTAATGCTCCGTACTTAGGCAGCTTCGAAATCTCATGATGCGGCAGCAAAGTCGATAAGAGACTGGGATGGCTGAACGAGTGCAAGTTTCAATAAGAGTGGAAATATATAGCTTTTCCCACTAAATTTCCATCTGTCTTTGTAGGAAGACATGCTTAGATTTTGTTGTGCATTAATGCCTTAATGAGGTGTTTAGTCTCTGTGTACCTGCTCCCTCCAAGGTCCATAAACAGAACAATAGGGGTTGAAGACAAGAGTAGAACAAGGCAGTGTAACATAAACATTTAGTTCCTCAGTTATTGGTGAACCAGTATTATGTGCGTGCAGCCGTGCAGTGCAGTAAAGTGTTAATTTTACGTAGACCTGTGTATTGTTTTGATTGTACGTGTTTTATTTATGATTTTAGAAATATGGATAATTCCATCAATTTAATGGTTTGCTTATTAAAAATTCAGTTCTCGACTCTATCTTATGAGAAGAAGTGTGAACTTAAAGGCAAAAGACCAATTCCTAAGCTTGGCATTGTATTCCAGGAAAAGAGCCAAAAAGGGACATTTCAAACATCCAAGTATAGTAAATTTAATTGGTTAACTGGGAGTTTCATTCATAACAATGTGTGTTACTTTTTGTTTTTGGCGGAGGAATGAAGTAAAAGGAATGAAGTGTTGAAGGAATACCAAATATTAAAAACATTGAAAGAAAAGCTTGTAATAGAAATCGCCAATGGAGCTTATATACAAGAAAATCTGAGTACCCACATTGCTTTCATGATTTACAACATACAATGGTTTTAGTCATTTTGTAAGGTTACACCTAACGCTATATTTTTATAATCTAGTTTAGCTTAAATATATGCTCAGTCAATTTCGGCAATTAATAGTGATGCTAATGACTACTAAAACAACAACAATAATCGAATCGTAATAGAGAATTCACAGTATCTTGTGAAACACTAATGTATGGAAATTTGTGCATCATTTAAAAAATTCTAAATTCAATTTTTAAAATCTAGTATACCCAGAACACAGTATCAAGCTACGCCACTGGCCTAAGAGCCTATGGTTGAGCGCTCCTGTTTGAAATCTAAGTTTTATTAAGTGTGTTTTTTCTGCTAATATACAGGATATTTCAGAAATACTTTTATAAACTTCGGGTATGGGTTCCTTACACCACAAGAAGGAAAAAAGTTCATATAAACATATGTCCCATAATCCTTTGTTTCCTCGTTAGGAGGTGTTCAACACAGTGGTACACTTATAACACGCAAAACTCATAATAAATGCTCGAAATGTCCTCCTCCTGCTTCTATGCATGCCTGTACTCGTCGAATCATGGAATGTCTCACCTGTCAAAAACTCCGGGATGGTGTCGAATGGTTTCGCAGGCTTCCATGACACGTCGATGAAGCGTTTCTTCATCCGGGATGGCTGTTCCATAAGCCAATGATTTAAGATGCCCCCAGAGGTAAAAATCCACAGGATTGAGGTCGGGAGAACATGCAGGCCATGGAACTGGTACTCCTCTGCCTATTCATCATCATGGTAGATACCAGTCAGTGCATCTCGAAAAATGCGACTAAAATGTGCCGGAGCCAGGCATTTATCACATTTATCAGCAAGACAACGATAAACAGCGACAAAGGTTGGATGAGTTGGTTGTCTTCGGTCTGGAAACTCCATCTGATAGAGCCGTGCAGCCTCGCGTCCATTACCATTCGCGCGACCATAGATAAAAATCATGTCTGCCTGTTCACGAAATGAATATCCAGAAATGGTGGAACGAAAGACGTGCAGTTAACTCACTACATGTACACAATTGAAACGTTGAAGACAGACTAATGACTAATGATAAACGTAAACAAGTCTCCATGGAACACTTCGCCATCTACCGTATGTAGTACAATGGGTCAGTGCCTTCTATGGATGCATAGAGAAATGAAGTTTTGAGGTTGGATCCCGAAGGCCGTTGAAGTCACACTTTTATTGTGACAGGAATAACGTGAAAACCAAGGATTATGGGACATATGTTCATATGAACTTTTTTCCTTCCTTTGGTGTGAGAAACCCATACCCGAAGTTTGTAAAAGTATTTCTGAAACATCCTGTATATTACGATAACTTCTAGACAATTATCTCATTATGTTTGTGTACTCTCATCCAAATGCTTACACTGGCTCAAAAATCTCTCTAAAATTCTTCTTTTCAGTCTTCATTCAGAGATCCGAGGGTATATAGCCGGTTCATTAACCTGTAAGCACAAAGTTTACTCTGTACTCCGCTGTTATAAAAACTAAAGGAAACATTTCCTAAATGGAAAATATGGAAAAGTTAGTAGGGCAAATTAGTTACTAGGTTGCCGCCGTTAAGTTTGTCATTCAGTTTTGCTATTTCCTGCATTTACTTTTTGCTTCCTCCTATCTTTATCTCTGGAAGAGATGGCAAGAAAATTGCCCCGTTCATTTCTGTTGTCTACGTCTTCTCCCATTCATTCTCTTGCTGTTGCCCTCCCATTTCTTTTTCTTTTTTCTTTATTTGTGCTTCCATTACCTTTTACGGCATCGTTGGAAACTCTTGAGAAGAATGTACCCGGCTTTTGGAGCACACCACCACTTGCTTTTGAGCGGGAAGAAACTTGCTGTCGTTTGTCATAGCGTCCTCTTCTAAGAAGTTGGTGTCCTGTCTGTACAAGAACAGCTTCTTGTTAAAAACTACCAGTGTAAAAGAAACATTACACTTGTAAAGGATAACAGAACTTCACTCAGTCAAAAAAGATTATGTATTTATTGCAATTTAACACTCACAGGGATTCTTGTTTTCGTAATGTGGGTATTGCATATTTACGAGTCAAAATATGGAGAGTAAATTCCTAAAAGTATAAACCTGGAGGTTTATATAACATTCGAAGAAGTTAATTTATTGTAGCTCCAGGTTTTGGGCACCAACTTGAATAAGTGTATTGTATTTCAACTGTTGGGGAGCCGAATTTAAAATTCGTTGCAACGGCACGTATAGTAAAACAGTTTCCGGTAGCCTTCGCCCCAAATTTACCTTCAGGTGGTCTTTGCCCCAAGTTTAAAAAGAATATTTACTTTGTAATTTGACTGTTTCTTTAAATATTATGTATTCATGTTTGCCTTGGCTGCGCCAGTATTTATTTTAGAGACATGGATGTCTTGGCAGGGTTGTGGTGTGACTAGAATGTAGACTTGAACAGATTATAATTTTACTTCACTCCTTTTATTAATGCTTGATACGATTTAAATAACACTTCACTGATATAGAAATCTGTGAGATTCTTTAATTAATTACTTGCACTTGTTAACACGTAAACTATTTTTCGTCTCACACGAATACGTATTAAATTTCTAGAGGACTTATCTCGCGTCCGATTCGGAACACTGTCAACAACCAACGCGGCCAGTTATGAGCGCTGTCTACAAGCAACTGACTTGATTTCAACCGCCTAAATTTGTAAATTTCTGTATTTCAAGTCTGGTTGGTTATTCCTAATCCAATAGAATTCTTTTATTTAACTTAAGCTTTTTTTTCTGGTTGTTAATTGGCTATTTTATAAACTGTCACAAAAATTACATTATTGTTGCTCCAAGAATGACTAGTAGCATTATTACACTTCCTTACTCATTATTGCCTCAAGGTTACCTCATTGTTAGCAACCTTTAACCTATTATTCTCACAGCTCCTGCATTATTAAGTTACGTAATACATTCACATAACATTATTGAACATGTATACAAAAATATAAACATTTACAATGACTGTAATATACACTTTTTATATATTGTTACATACACATATTACTTTAAGGCGGGCTGTTATTACCTATATTTATATTACACAAGTTGACTGAAATCATTTAAGTGTTAAAAAATTCTGCCTCAAATGGAATACTATACTTTTCCTACTTACTATATGTACTAAATAAACTAACATTTACAGATCTGTCCTTGTTGATTTTGCTATTAGAAGTTTTTAAAAGCAAGAGCAAAATCCAGTACAAAATTGTTCCAGAAAAGATTTTTTGTAGTATTTGAAATACTGAAAAATATCATTCTGAGAAAAACATAATGTTGTTCTGTAAGGAAGTATATGTAAGTCAAGCGTATGGGCACTTAACAATAACTATCATGTTTTTATGGGAGAATGGTTTAAAAAGACTTATGTAAAGAAGGTGCAAACGCTTTTGTGACATTTATGTACTGCGCTATGTGGTGTTTTAAATTTGTTGTCACTGTAAGTAAAAGTATTTTAGAGAGAGTGTAGGACCAACAAATGCTGCATGCTGGGCACACTCCTCGAAGAAAAAAGAGAAGACTTTCTCTGCTCTTGTAAAACTATTTTTACTAATGTTTATTCTCCATATGCTTCATGTTAATCAAGATATAGAGATGTTAATCTTATTGCTAATTTTCTTGAAGATGCAAGGGGAATTGGTAGGTTTTAAGCGATAGTCAAATATTTTAAGAGCTGGTTGCTATGTGCAGTATTCCATTTTCTTTGCATTACAAGGACAAAAAGTGAATAACGAATTCCCATTTGAGAAAAAGTTTAAGTATTGGAAAATTTAAGGGAATAACTAGCAATATCTCGAAAACGGTTCACTCAATAAAAAATGTATATGCCATAAATTGTGTATTTTAACGCGATCTACATTTTTATTAGTAAACGTTTGTCTATCTCTTATGGTTTACCAGTTATGCAAAAGTGGTTCACAATGATGAATACTTTTGGAGACATTCTCAGCAAATTCAAGATATACATTTCATTTGTCATGAAAATATCTTAAACATATGATATTTTAATCAAAATCGTTAGAGCCATTTTTGAGAAAATTAAAATGGTCGAAAAATGTTCCATGTAAAGGGTAATATGGGGTGGGGGGATTTTCTTGAAAACCTTCGTGTCGTATCTCTGGAAGATACTGAACCTAAATACCAAGTTTGGTGTTTATCCGACTGTTCGTTTCTGAGTTATGCTGTTCACAGACACACACACACACACACACGCACAGACACATTCACGGACATGTTTCCAAAAATGCTTTTTTTTGGATTCAGGGGGTCTCAAAACATATTTCCGGAGAAATCTCGGTATCGAATTTTTGGGTGGAATACAATACTTCCCCTACTTACTATACGTAGTAGAGAAAGTAATAAAGTAGCGGCTGACTCATATGAAAGGCCTCAAATTACAACTGCACTTGTAACAAATCATGCTTTTTGTTCTTGCAGCTGCATGCCTCAAACATATTTTACAAACAATTAACCCATTAAAAGAACTTTACAATTCAATTTCCATTTAGTATACATTTCAAAGTCTTTGTTCTTCTGCAAAACTCGATTGCGCGTATTTAACTTGACACGTTGCTTTAACTGAACAACTCGCTCTATTCCAGAAATGACTGTAGACACACGCACAGAGTTTATGAAATGTAGAATACTACGTACAAAAGACGTTAAACAATTTGGAAAAAAGCCGAAAGGCGTGTGGATGTAATCACTTCCCAATGATGCAAGCCTTCATTCCGTGTCATTACTACATTCTCGACTCTTCTAAGCTTGTTCGTGCTCGATGCATCCAGGCCGGTACCTGCAGAGGAAGATCACATGATGCGATGTCCGACAGCACCCGTGCCACGCAGCGAGCAACCAACCAGTCTGCCATCTATAGTATTTAGAACATACGTAGCTGTTTCCAAACGGTAAAGCAAGCGAACCATGCTGAGTTGTATCGTCTCTTCAGCAAGCGAAAGAATATAGCAATGTGGAGGAACGTTCCACTTCACCGGCCAGGCGCTCTGCTCCCTGGACCCTCGCAGGAAGATACTGCCGAAGCCGTCAGCTCCAACGAGCGCCACGTCGAGTCACCGGGACACTTTACCAGCACCATCGACTGGAGCAGCGAACCGGGACGTCATTCAGGACCTCCATGCGGAGTTTCCGAACTTTGGTGCCCGGCTAGCTGTTTTCGAAGAGACAATAGTCGACCTGATCACCGATAAGCTTCAGGGCTTGTAGGTAGCCATTTCCGTAGCTACCATTCAGCAGCAAATCTTCGCCGCCGATCTGTTCACAAAGTTTGATAGATTTGCACTAGACTGCAGTACCTTGAGAGAAACTTTGCGAACTCCAAAACCACACACCACATCAGCAGCCACCTTCATCACCAGAGATCCCTGAGGACCACAAGCGCTTCCTCGTAAAGTGCCGAGCCAAAGTCCAAGAGAGGGAGAAACGACGGCGGAAACACAGTCTGAGTAGCTACATCCTGTCGTATCATTTTGAACTCCTTCCTTATTTCCGCCTTCCATACTCTACGCTGCAGTCAGGGCAACTTGTAATGGACCGCACATTACGCCGCTCCCGCCCAATGGGCGGCAGTAGAATCTTTCGCCGACTAACGCGGGTGTTATGCGGGACCGCACAACCTTTCTTATGAACTTCCTTTCAAATACTACGTCCTAACCGGTGGAGGAGATTTTAGTGAATATGCCAAGCCTGGCGCATCCCACACACTCTGTCCCGACTTCCATCGGGACAGAAGTGCCTAGCAGCATTTGCTCCTCCACTCTAAAAAAAGGGATGTCGATAAAGCAGATGGCACGTGAACTTAGTCATGCTCAGCATGACGAGATGAAAACAAATGCAATTGGTTCAGCACAAAAATATAAAAGTGTACACTTTTCAGGCTTTTGACCATAATATTGGTCCCAGTGAGAAATTGTGGAAAATTCTTAAAACTACAGATTTCTCGTAGTAACTTTTTACTCATTTATTAATTAGTATACAATTTTGATTGTTGTAGTCGGTTTTAAGAGGCATGGGTAGAGACAAAAATCATTAAAAGTACCAGCCAACACAGAGGTGCAATTTTGAAATCTAAAATCACCTCTCTATCCATAAAGATTACTTTTTTCCAAAATTGTTTGCAACCCGTGTTTCACCACAGTCATATCATGGGGAATTTACAGTGATATGTACAGTAACAATAATGATTATTGTTGCATTTTGCAGATGATGTGTCTGAGGAAGGCAGCGACCTCCACGATATTGAAATGGTGTTTGAGAACCATTGACAGAGGAGCTGTCCGCAGTACTCTGGGTTGACATCTTGCGAATTGTGTGCATTTTGTTATCAGGAGTAGGGCAATTTGTGGAGGTTTTTCGGGGAGTTAGAGTGATGAAAGGACATCTGTTCATTTTATACAGGTATGATCTGAAAAGCCTGCCAGAATCAAAGTCAGGAATTGAGTGGTTATGTAAGTTGTACTTAGTGATAAGGAAAACCTATTGCGTATATTGGGTATGAAGGTCTTGGTGTGGTTTCCTTGCTCGGAATCGATGTAGGTTGAGTTCCAAATTCTTATGTATTGGTCTGTCAATAACTGCTTGCGCTGGGTCAAAGGGATTCCCTTGTAATCGGTAGTGGTTCTATGGCTAACGGCAATCTTTGCGAGATAATCTGCTCTTTCATTCCCTTGGAGACTGTATGACCTGTAATCCAGTGAGGCTGATGAGTGTTGCCTCCTCTGGTTGATTATTTTGTTTCTAGTATCGGCTGCCAGTGGATGGGTTGTGCTTTTGTTTGTGATGGTGGGAAGTTTGTTGTTGCATGTGATGTATTTTCTGTCCACTGGTGACTTATCCAGTTGACTGCCAGACTCCCAAAAAGTACATGGGGAGATGGAGAATCTTCTTATCTCAGAATAAATTTCTTTGGAATTTTTCATTGGTAACATCCCAGCTCAGACATGTTTTTCTATTTTGAATCCACCAACGAATAACTGGAAGTAGCTTTTGCTAATGTTCCTGTTACATCAGTGTCGATGTGGTTGTGTTTCGGATGAATAATCTTGGGTCCAGATTGGGTTTCTGCAAACTTTAAAACGGGGATGACTGCGTTTGTAGGTTTACCTGATGAGATGGCCTTGATGCCATTGTTTAGGAGTAAGGCTTGGTCTGTAAGCATTATGCCCACTACTGCTTCTAGGGAGGTGCTGGAAACAGTTTTATATACCTTTATTCTGAATATAACCAAGGATCTTTGTATATTTGTATTATGTCTCTACGGGATGATCATGACATTGAACTATTAAAACCCATACATAATTCATCTATGCTGGATGCTTGGGAAAATATTTACTATCAAAACTAATTTACAAGTTATAAATTTTGAAATTCCCCCGTTGGATGTCGTCACCCGCCTTCTGGTTCACCTTCAAAAGAAAACAGTTCAAGACGGAGCCCATCCTACTTCTAGTTCCACTACACTACAAGAGATGTCGGGACAGCAGTCTTCTGGTTCACCTTCAGCAGTTATGTAAACTACCATCTGAGGTCCTTCCAATCGTCCACATGGGTTAGATACATTTTGTATTGTGGAACAAGGTCCAGTCGTCTTCTGCTGATGATGAGACCTTGAAGTCTCGAAACGATCGCCCATCTTTTACCACCATGATGTAAGTGAAGGCTTTTAATATCTTTCGACTCATTTATTTTATCAATATTGTCCTTTTTCAAACTTTGATCTCTACGAGATGTTAAGTTGAAGCAGGCTTCTGCGGCATATGTAATGGCCGGAAGGATGGCGAAGTTATAAATCGTCATGAGATGGAGAGACATTCCCTAGGTAGATTTAGAGCAGAGTACTAAACTGTTACGGATGTGTAATATCTTGTTTTCTGGGTGAAGCGTATACGGTTATCAGACCATTTTACTGTCGAGTATTATGCTGAAGTGCTTCATTTTGGTTACTACGTTTTAGTCCCCATTCTGTGACTGCTGGGTGTTAGGTAATTTCTTTCTTCATTACTTTTTTTCTTAATTATTTTTCAGTGCTCATTATCCTTCAAATTAGTACTTGCGGTACATACGTTAGCAATTATTTTGAAAATATCACTAAAGCTGGACCTTTTTATGGAAAATAAAAGTTAGGAGCTCCTAGCCTTAATAGCTAATTACTACATCTATTAATTAAAAAACGTAAAAAGTAAGAAGTAATCACTTCCAAACTTGTTCTCTTGTAAATCACGCGATAAGCTTGTAAACTGGAAACGTTTTTTTCCAGTAGTTTAAAAACTACACTGCAAGAAGATTCTCCTGTAGAATAATTTTTTCACCGGAAGTTTTCGAGGAATTTCTCCGAAAAATTGGAATATTATGATAAATATATAAAAAAGTTGTTAGGAAAATTAAACTAATTACTCCATAAACGTAGAGTTTTCAAATTTGACAAGCCCTTATGAACGGAACGAATGCGAGGTAATGCAACACGGCATGTACCAAAGTTCTACAATTTCGTGTAAAAACGGAACTTTCTAAAAGGGCATACAGGGTCTTTCATAAGTAAGGAATGGCACAAATAAAATAAAAATTAACTCATTCTTTAAAAACTAATCGGGCCTGTCAAATTTAATACCTTGAAAGGAAAATTGTACAAAAAAGAAGCAATATTTTGTTGCAGTTCTTGTACAGGTGTGACGTCGCCGACAAATATTTTAAACAGTAACATCTTTTTTCTTTTTTTTTCATTTTTTGTTTTTCTGAAAGGTAGTTAACTTATTTACATGAAGAATTTAGTTTCATATAAAAGATTTTGTTCCAATGGAAACAGGTCCTTTTCCATTATATTGCTTTTTATGAGGATATTTGAAAGGTAGAGGTTCTTTTAGGAGGCCTGCTAATATGGAACAGTTAAAAATGAGGACCAGCAAAGAATATACAGATACACCACCAGCAGTAACTTAGAATGTTGATCAAAAATTTCGCTTCGACTTAGCCACTGCCAGATTGTAAATGGGGGCATTTTAATATCTTATTAAATAATTAAAACTTCATTTGCTACAGTAGGTATGTAAATTGTGAAGAAAATTGATAAACAAGACAACAAGCTATTCCCATAGCACCAAAACCTTTTTATGGAACAAATTAAATTGTTCAACTAATTAAGACAACTTTCAGAAAAACAATATAAAAATCTGATGTATTACACTCACATGACTTTCTCTACTCTTGTACAAACTATTTGGACAAACACTTAATTCTCCATCTACTTTATGTTAATCGAGATAAACATTTGCAGAAACTGTATTATTGCTAACTTTCTTTTAGATGCAAGGAGAATATGGTAGGCTTTAAGCGATAGTCAAATATTTTAAGAGCTGGTTGCTAAGTGGCGCATTCCATTCTCTTTGCACGTCCAGGACATAAAAAATAAATAAATAAAAAAATAAGGAATTCCCATTTTGGAAAAAGTATGAGCATTGGAAAATTCAAACAAATAACAATGAATATCTCTGAATTGTTTCACTCCACACAAAAAAATTTATATATGACATAAATTGTGTGCTTTAACGATCTACATGTTTTGTGTCGGAACATTTTGTCTATCTCTTACGGTTTACCAAGTATACAAAATTCATTCAGAATGAAGAGGGCTTTTGGGAACATTCCCAGAAAATTCAAGATATACATTTCATTTACCATGAAGGTATCTTAAAAGTATGATATTTGAATCAAAATCGTTACAGGCATTTTTGAGAAAATAAAAGTTTTCGAAAAATGTTCCATGCAAAGGGTAGTCTGGGTAAGGAGATTTTCTTGAAAATCTTCGTATCGCGTCTTTGAAAGATACTGAACCTAAATACCAAAAGTCCGACTTTTCGGTTTTGAGTTTTCTGTTCATAGACACACACACACACATACACACACTCACAAGACCTTTTTCTAAAAATGCTTTGTTTTATTCGGGAGGCCTCAAAACAAGTATTTTCGGTGAAATCTCGATAACGACATTTTGGGTGGAACGCAATACTTCCCCTACTTACTATATGTAATAGAGACTGTAAAAACAATTTTTGCATTCAACATCCTTGTCGATGAAGTCACACCTGTAAAATATGGGTTGAAAAGATTTTTTTCTTTATTCTTAAAGCTTGAGATAATTACTTTGTCTACCACGTACATAGTAGGTAGAGAAGATGTACTTCACCTAAACATTCGATACCGAGAAATACAGTTTTTGAGATACCTCTGAATCCAAGAAAATCATTTTTAGAAAAAAGTCCGTGTGTATCTGTGGGTCTGTGAACAGCATAACTCAAAAACCAAAATTCGGAGAAATACAACATTTTCTGTTAGATTTAGGACCTTCCAAAAATGTGACACAAAGATTTTCAAGAAAATCCCCCTACCCCGCTACCGCTTACAGAAACATTTTTCGAAAATTTTGATGTTTTGAATGGCTCCTAACGATTTTGATTAAAATATATTTAAGATATTTAAATGCCAAATAAATTGATATCTTGAACTTTCTGGAAGTAGCATGTGAAGTTCTCTTAATTCAGAAGGAATTTTGTATAATCTTGTATAACCGGTGAACATTAGGCGATAGATGAAAAAGTACTACACAAAACGTGCAGATGTCTCTAAAACACACAATTAACTTAAAATAAATATCTGTGACATAAGCCATATCGAGATATTCGTTATTAATGGTTCGAATCGTTCATTAGTTGGTCATTCGCTTAAAGTCCTTTCAAATTCAGTTGTTTCTCGCGATTGCATGGAAACAGTATGGAATTTTAAGTTCAGCATATAGCGACCAGTTCTTAAACATTTGACTATCGCTGTTCTGTTTGTATCTATAACGAAATGTTTATGTAGCTATTTCTGCAAAGGTTTATTTGGATTAAATTGAAATTGAGTTTTATTTATAGACGCTCTTTAACTGCTGTTGTCCTTAGCGTCCCAGAGTATATTGGGCGTAAAAGACCGGTAATTTTGCTCAACGGCCTCTTTATCAGGCTTGAGGCTCTTTTACGTGCCGTAAATCTACGACACGGGACCGCAGGCTTTACTTCCCTTCCAAAGGAAGCCATGCTAAGGGTTTTTACGCCCGAAAAAGCCCAACGCCCTCCGCCGGGTTTGAACCCGCGACCTCGGGAACTAGAGCCTAACATATTAACCACTACACCACGAAGAACGAGTTATTTGGATTAAAATGTAGTAAATAGAAAGATAAGCTTTAGCAAGAATAGTTTGTATACCCACTAATAAATGAATAGAGGATAGAGAAAGCCATGTGAATGTATGACATCAGATTTTTTTTATTTTTACTTCCCCTACTTACTACGTATAGTAAGTAGGAGAAGTATTGTATTACAACCAAAATATCGATACCGAGATTTCACCGGAAATACATGTTTTGAGACTCTCTGAATCCAAAAAAAGCATTTTTGGAAACATGTCTGTGTGTGTGTGTGTGTGTGTGTGTGTCTGTGAACAGCATAACTCAGAAACGAGCAGTCGGATAAACACCAAACTTGGTATTTAGCTTCAGTATCTTCCAGAGATGCGACACGAAGGTTTCCAAGAAAATCCCCCACCCCTGATTACCCTTCACATGGAACATTTATCGAAAATTTTAATTTTCTCAAAAATGGCTCTAACGATCTTGATTAAAATATCATATGTTTAAGATATTTTCATGACAAATGAAACGTATATCTCGAATTTTCTGGGAATGTCTCCAAAAGTATTCTTCATTGTGAACGACTTTTGCATAACTGATAAACCATAAGAGATAAACAAACTTTTACTACACAAAAATGTAGATCGCGTTAAAACACACAATTTATGTCATATACATTTTTTTTATTGAGTGAACCATTTTCGAGATATTGCTTGTTATTCCCTTAAATTTTCCAATACTTATACTTTTTCCCAAATTGTTATTCATTTTTTTTGTCCTGGTAATGCAAAGAGAATGGAATACTCCACATAGCAACCACCTCTTAAAATATTTGACTATCGCTTAAAGCCTACCAATTCCCCTTGCATCTACAAGAAAATTGGCAATAAGATTAACATCTCGATTAACATGAAGCATATGGAGAATAAGCGTTTGTAAAAATAGTTTGTACAAGAGTAGAGAAAGTCATGTGAGTATAACACATCAGATTTATTTATTTGCTTCATTTCTTACTTACGAAAGGCGCTATATAGAGGGTATATGTGAAATGGAGAGGGATTGATAATCAATATTCGTGCATACACACAGAAAATGACGTATCATTTTAGCCTGGTTGTTTCAAATTTTGAAACATTTTTCAGATAATGTCTTCCGTGATCTACGAAGGTGTGTCGAGAGTTTTGTTGCTCTTTCTTAGCTGATACGAGCCGCCCACCATTCGTTCACAGTTCAGGCACTTGGCCAATCAAGATGGACATTGTTCTTCTTCTTGGTCTCTTGATGAGTTTCTTTTCAAGCTACCACCTTCACTTGTCTCGTTCAACGTGATGAGAAATTGTTGAGGCAGTTAACGGTGTTCGCCAAGAAATTCCCAAGCTGCGTTCGGTGGCATGTGTGCGATGAGGGAGAAGAAAGTGTTGGCAATCCGTAGTTTTGTGAGAACTTGTAAGTCAGCCGAAAAGAAATGCCTTCCCTTGGTCCCTTTGTATTAAGTTACACGCTCCAGCAGGCCACGAAAAGAAAACTGCGGTCACCAGAAAAACGTTCTGTTCACAAAAGACGTTTTAACAGTTCCTGGGCGAACCTATATAAACACTATTTTTACTCTCTCTACTAAGTATTGAATTTCATCGGAAATGCATGTTTTGAGGCTCCCTGAATTTAAATAAATCACTTTTGGAGACATGTTCGTTTGTATGTCTGTGAACAGCATAACTCAATAACGAAAAGTCGGATAAGTACCAAACTTGGTATTTGAGTTTAGTATCTACCAAAGATTGAAGAAGGTTATTGTCTTTATTGAAGGATGAGTTGTATTATATTTTAACTGTTGGGAGCCGAACTTGAAGTTTGTTGAACCGAATGTATGGTACCCAGTTTCCGGTAGCCTTCACCCCAAATGCCTGAAAAATATTAACTTTGTAATTTGACTGTTTCTTTAAATATCACATTTTATGTTTGCCTCGGCTGCGTCAGTATTTTTGTTAGAGACATGGATGTTTTAGCAGGGCCTAGTGCGGCTGAAGAATGTAGGCTTACACAGATTATAATTTTTAATTCACTCCTTTTTATTAATTATTAACACGATTTTATAACACTTCACTGATATAGAGAGCTGTGAGATTCTTTTGTTAAATACTTGCACTTTTTAACACGTGAATTATTTTCGTCTCGCACGAATACGTATTAAATTTCTCGAGGATGTGTCTTGCGTTTGATTAGTAACACTGTCTGCTAGCAACGCGTGCAGTTATGACCGCTGTCTACAAGCAACTGACTTTATTACAACCGCCTAAATTTGTAAATTTCTGTATTTCAAGTCTCTGATTGGTTATTCCTAATATAATAGAATACTTTTATTTAACTTAAGCTTTTTTTCTGGTTGTTGATTGGCTATTTTATAACCTGTCACAAAACTTACATTATTTTTGCTCCAAGAATGACTACTAGCATTAATACACCTTTTTTATTCATTATTGCCTCAAGGTTACCTCATTGTTAGCAACTTTTAACCTATTATTCTCACAGCTCCTACATTATTAAATTACGTAATACATTCACATAACATTATTGAACTTGTATATAATAATATAAACATTTACAATAACTAATATACACTTTTTATATATTGCTACATACACATATTGCTTTAAGGTAGGCTTTTATTATATTTATATTACATAATTTGATTGAAATCATTTAAGTGTTAAAAATACTGCCTCAGGATGCGACACATAACTTTTCAAGAAAATTCCCCACCCCAAGTACCCTTTAAATGGAACATTTTTCGAAATCATTGATTTTCTAAAAACTTTCTCTTAACAATTTTTATTAAAATACCTTAGATCAGCAGTTCCCAAGCTTCTTGCACACACGACCCCCTTTTCGATAATGAAATTATTGGCGAATCCTCCATTCACTTCGCTGCTTAATCATTAATTTGTAAGTTTTCGCGCGAAGTTAAAGGATATATTAACTGAGCTTTCTTCAAACCAAAGTTTAAAATTGACTTTCCAGAAGGAAAATGTGTATCAATTTTGGCTAGCAAGAAGGACAGACACCTGATATCTCTGCGAAATTTGACTTTCGTCAATGATGAACATCAAGACTATTAAAGGATATATTAATTGAGCTTTCTTCAAACCAAAGTTTAAAATTGACTTTCCAGAAGGAAAATGTGTATCAATTTTGGCTAGCAAGAAGGACAGACACCTGATATCTCTGCGAAATTTGACTTTCGTCAATGATGAACATCAAGACTAAATCCAGGAATAGATAATGCGTGCAGCTAATATACAACCAGGCATTGAACGTTTAATAAATAGCAAGCAGGCTCATACTTATCACTAATCATCCTGATGTGCAGTGTAATAATTAATGGTTTACATAAAATTGTCCATATGCATTTACTGTGAAATTGTAGTATTAATATGCCTCTTAAATACAAAATATGATTCCCTTTAAATGTAATATCTAATAGGTGATTAAATTCCATTTACCCCATTGTTATAATAACAATTAACCATAAAAATGCATTATTATTAATTCCAAATATCCACTGCAACTCCCCAGATAGAATACCGAGGCCCCCTTGAGGGTTACGACTCGCAGGTTGGGAACCGCTGCCTTAGATGAAAGATATTTACATGAAAAATAAAAATTTATATTCTGAATTTTCTGGGAATAGCCTAGGAAGTCCTCATCATTCGGAAAGAGTTTTGTATATTCTTGTATAACTTGTAAATGCTAAACGATAGACGAAAACATATCACACAAAAAAGTATGTCTGTTTAAAGCAAACAATATGCTTAAAATAAGCTTCTTTTTTTTTTCTTTTTTTGTAGCACAAAGCGTTTCTGAGATATCCGTTATTAAATGTTCGAATTGTTCAATACTTGTCACTCTTTTAAAGTCTCATTGATTTTCAGTTGTTTCTCGCAATTGCATGGAAACAGTATGGCATTTTAAGGCCAGCATATAGCATCCAGTTCTTAAACATTTGACTTTCGCTGTTCTCTTTGTATGCATAACGAAATGTATAACGTAGCTGTTCCTGCAAACATTTATTAGGATTAAGTGTAGTACATAGAAAAATAAGCTGTAGTAAGAATAGTTTGTATAACCACTATTAAAGATTGAGGGAAGAGAAAGTCATGTGAATGTATCACATTAGGCTTTTTACTTATTGTACTACATACTTAGTAGAGTAAGTAGGTACTTACTTTCTAAGTGAATAGAGAAAGTATTGTATTCCACTTAAAAATTACATATCGACATTTCGCACGAAGTACATGTTTTGAGGCACCCTGAATCCAAGAAAAGCACTGTTAGAAAAAGGTATCTGATTGTGTGTGTGTCTTGCACAGTATAACCCCAAAACGAAAAATACAATAAATCCCCACCTTCCTAATCAAGTTCAGCAACTTTCAACGATGTAACATGAAGGTCTTGAAGAAAACCCCACTACTCCAAATTGGTATTTACATGTAACATTTTTTGTTATTTTTTTTTATTTTCTCAAAGTGGCTTTAAGGAGCTTGATTAAAGTAACATGTCTTTAATATGTTTTCATGGCAAACAATATGTATATCTTAAATCTCCTGACAGTAGCCTGTGAAGTCCTCTTCATTCTGAATGAATTTTGTATAATTGGAAACCATAAGCACAGAAACCGTAGATATCGTTAAAGCACACTATTTATTAACCATTTTCGAGAAATTCTTTGTTATTGGTTTGAATTTTAAAATATTTATACTTTCCTCAAGGGGAATATTGCTATTATTTTATTTTTTTCTCTCTACTACGTATAGTAAGTAGGGTAAGACCGATACCGAGATTTCACCGGAAATACATGTTTTGAGATGCCCTGAATCCAAAAAAGCACTTTTAGAAAAAGGTCGGTGTGTGTCATAACTCGAAAACAAAAATTAGGATAAATACCAAACTTTGCGTTTATATTCAGTATCCTTCAACGATACTTCAAGGTTTTCAAGAAAATCCCCCCATCCCAGATAACCCTTTACACGGAACATTTTTCGAAAATTTTGATTTTCTCGAAAATTTCGATTTTCTCGAAACTGGCTCTAACGATTTTGATTAAAACATATTTTTAATATATTTTTATGATCAATGAAATGTATACCCTGAATTTAGAAATGCCCCCAAAAGTTCTCTTCTTTTTCAATGACTTCCGCATAACTGGTAAACCGTAAGAGACAGACAAAGTTTTGTTTATAAAAAAATGTAGAGCTCGATAAAAGACACAGTTCATGTAACATACCATTTTTTGTAGAGTGAACCGTTTCCGAGATATTCCTGGTTATTTGTTTCTGTTTTCCAATACTTATACTTTTTGTCAAATGAGAATTCGTTAGACTTTTTTTATGTCCTGGTCATGCAAACAGAATGGAATGCTCGATATAGTTTCCGCACATATTTATCTTGATTAACCTGAAGTAGATGGAGAATAAGCGTTTGTAAACATAGTTTGTACAAGAGTAGGAAAGTCGTGTGAGTGCAGCAGATCAGGTTTTTCTTTCTTTTCTCGTGATCATTTAAAGAAAACCGAGTTTCGAAACCATTTTATACATACTTGCACTTAATAGGCTTGACTTTCACTTAAGCTACTGTATTCCCCTAATACCCTTTTGCCTACAAGAAAATATACTATAAAACCATTCTTAGAAAGGTTTATCACATTAACATGAAACAGATCGAAGAATTAAGTTTTTCTAATGCTTAGTTGTGAAACGATTAGAGAAAGTCATGTGAATGTAAAATGAATGTTGTTTTGCTTGGTATACCAGTATTTCATTTGTTTATGAGAGATTCCGCAACAAAGGAAGATGATACCCTTGGTATATAACCTCATAATAAAAATATAGTCGTCCTCCGTAACCTAGGGGTACCATGAGGGGCACTTTTACTTCTCAAGGTCGTGGGTTCAAACCGTGGAGGACGACGGATTTTTTTCGGGTGTAAAACTGGCATGGCTTCCTTCGGAGGGAAAGTAAAGCTGGTGGCCTAGTATTGTAGATTTACGGCACCTAAAAGAACCTCAAGCCTGATAGAGGCCTCAGAGCAAGATTTCCGGTCTTTCACGCCCAATGTAGAATGGGACACTAAGAACCATGGTATTTAAAGAGTGTGCATAAATAAAATCTATTTATTTTTATCAATAATAAAAATACGATGCGTTGCATTCACACGACTCTCCCTACTCACTCTTCTACAAACTATTCTTACAAAAGCTTATTCTCTCATTTACTTCATGTTAATGAGGTAAGAACTGAATTAAACATCTATACATTTAGTTGTAGGTAAAAGTAGGAAATATTAGGCCAAATCGATAGTCATATGTTTAAAAAGCGGGTCAGTATGTGTTAACTTTGAAATTTCAGGCTTCGTGCATGACCACGAGAAAAACAAATAGAAACTTCCATTTGAATAAAATACAAATATTTTAATATTGAAATCAATATTACTTTGCAGTAGCATTTGGACATCTGTGGCTGTTTAACGTTATATAAATGTAATTCAGAATGAAGACATATCTTAAACATATTTTAAACAAATCATATTATATTATAGAACGCTCTAGAACTATTTCGACACATTTTTTTGAGAAGGAGAGGGGCATAATTTAGTGCATAAACATTGTGACTTGTATAATTTATTACAGAGTAATTCTGCCTCTGTTTGAACGCAATTTTACTTTCTCTACCATGGTAGAGAAGGTGTTGCATTCCACCCAAAAATTCGATACCGGCTTTTAACGGAAATACATGTTTTGAGGTCCCCTGAACCCACCCAAAATAAAGTGCACAGTGTAGCACAAAAACGAAAAGTTGAATAAACATCAAACTTCGTATTTATGTTTAGCATCTTCCAAAGATGTGACACGAAGATTTTCAAGAAAATCTCCCTATACAAAACTACTCTTTATATTGAACATTTTTCAAATTTTTTTATTTCATAGGAAATGGCTCTAATGATTGTGATTATGATGCCAGTATGGCTAAATTGCCTTTCTTGAGCCCATCTAGAAAATGCTGAAGGAAGTAAGAAATAATGAAATGAATTACCTTGTAGAAGTGGATGTAATCTCGCCAACACCTGGTGCCCACCTACCCTCCAGTTTTAGGTGTTTTACTTTTATAGGAAAATTGCGATATGAACACAACAAACGTAGCCATCTTCCCGCTAAAACAGACGCTGAATGGGAAGTGCCAACCTAAATAAGAAGTGAAATCCGCGAAGTAAGGAATTTCGGTAAACGTGAATCATTCGAGTTTTAGACGCATAGATCCCTTGGCTACGCCCTGTCGTCGCTTCGCAGAACTGCTACACTCCTCTTCTTCTAAAAAACATCCCTCGGCTATGCTTTGAGGCTGAGGGTCCTCAATCCCTCGGCTACGCCTTGAGACTTAGTATCTTACCGTTGCGGTGCTAATGCGGGCCCAAGAAAGGAAATGGCCTGTAATGTTCTCTTTATTTGGCAGGAGTTTTGTATAACCTTGTATAACTGGTAAAGGTTAAATGATAGAACGAAAAGGTACGACAAGTCTTGTCAACATTAGGCTTTCTCGCGATTGCATGGAAACAGTATGGAATTTTAAGGCAGCGTGTAGCGTCCAGTTCTTAAACATTGACTGTCGCTGATCCCTTTGTATTTATAAAAAATATCTAATGTAGCTGTTTCTGCAAAGATTTACTTGGGTTAAAACTAATGGGGAAAAAAGCCTTAGTAAGAATAGTTTTTATACCCTGTAATAAAAGATGAAGCTAGAGAAAGTCATGTGAATTTCTCACATCAGATTTTTCTATATGGCCATAAGCCCAACAATTTTATGACGTCGTTATAATTTGTTACACCTTTGGATTTAATAGAAGTGGAGATGCATGTAATCTCATTTGTTTGGAGGTAGAATAACGGTGAAGTTGGAAACAGAAAATGTTGCCTTCCCCGGAGAGGATGTTTTACAAAGTGAAACTAATTACTAACAACCCTCCCCCCTCACGACGCTTGCGTCTTAAAGTGCACCTACTGCGGATAACGGTTGCTGATTTATAAAGGTGTGCTTAGGGAGCAAGTTAGAAACAATCCCAGGTGAAATCTGTTGGTGATTAAGTGACCCCTGGGGTATTTAAACATGGTTAATATAATTTATTGCATCCAACACAAACTTTCACTGCCATCCGTCATCATTTGGGGTGCATATTTTCACACTGAAGCCAGAAAGTAAATTTGCTGAGGTAGCAGCCTAGATTTGGAAGCAAAAAAGAGATTTTGCTTCTATAATTACAACTTTTATTATCACAAAGATTTAGTCTCTGTCACGCATAATTGGATATGGTGCGGCATATAAGGTGAAACATAAAATATAATCATTGTACAAAAGGCACGGTTAAAAGCGGACAATGGTCAACCTTGTCAAAGTTAAACTACTACTGCCCAGTATATCAACAAAGGTGGAATGAGAGAATGCCTTACTTCAGGCAGAGAGGATTCCGTTTTCGTGTATTATTTATTCCTTCAATGGGCTCAATTTCTCTAAAGGATAGTTTCTCGCCATTTTCAGTGTCGTTTTAGCATGTTTTTCGTACAGGTTGTTTTTGTCTCCTCTTATGGTTTACAAAACTAAGCAAGTGTCATTCAGAATGAAGAAGGCTTCACAGAACTCAAGATAAATATTTTAATTGTCATTAGTATCTCATATTATTTTATTTTAGTCAATACCATTAGAGCCATCTTTTAGAAAATGAAAAATTAGGAAGATTTTCTTTTTAAAATGTAGGAAATAGAATGTGTAATACGCAAGGGGACACCTCGCGCACTGCGATCATTTTGATCTATTGTGGCTACAACCCCCTGGAGGTAGGGATAAGGTGAAGGAGCTGTAGGAGATTCCAGACAGGCCTACAGAGACGCACATAAGTTCCTAACACTTTCAGTTTGAATACCCGCGAGGAATCCCAAGAGAGCGACACAACGACCCTACCAGGCAGGACAGCTAACCCTAGCATTCACGGGGAGAAAGCTTTCAAATGCGTATGCATCCGCGCCATCTGCCCGGCACCGCCCGGCAGGACCTGAAAGCACATCTGCAATGTAAAATGGAGATGAAAGGAGAGGAAATGGGGGAAAGGAGAAATCGTGGCATTCGCCTTGGCGACCAAGGGGGAATCACGAAAAACCCTATAGCAAGTGTGCGGTCAATGGATCGAACGCGGTACCTCCCAAATGCGGGCCACAGACGCTGCCGCCTGTGCTATCAGCTCGATCCATTTAAAGGGTAGCTGACATTTTTGTTGAAAGTTTTCGCGCAGCATCTCTAAACAGTGCATCACTAAGGTATGAATTCTGCTATTATTTATTTGACTTTTCGTTTTCGAGTTCTAGTGTTCTTGCTCTTTCTCTTAAACACATACAAAACTGAAAATATCTTAGTCATCATTTTCTTAAAATGATGGGATTTATTAAAAGATACGTAGGTAGACTGCGACCTGCATAGATCTATTGCGGACTACGAGGGGCACCATTTATGTTTTGAACCTAGTAATTAAAACAAAGTAATTTCCGATTGAAAATTGCTTAATTGTTTTCCAAAATGTTCTGCTTTATGACTAGTACACTTTTGCATCCGTTTGAACCATTTGTCAAAGCATTTATTCCAGTCTTCTTGAGACACCTCCAAAACATGGTTTTTGAGGGCATCAACGGCTTCTTCTGCCAACGAAAATAGTTGTCCACGCAATTTATTCTTGATGTTCGGGAACAAAAAGAAGTCATTGGGTGCCAAACCAGGACTGTATGGCGGATGACCCATCAATTCAAATACTCTGTTAGACGAGATGTGTGCGCGTTCGCATTGTCTTGATGAAGAACGATCCTACGGTTCTTGTTGGTTTTCCTTACTTCACCGAAGACTTCCGGCAAACAAATGGTTGTGTACCATTCGGCATTGACCGTTTTACGTTCCTCTAAAGGCACTGTCGCCACATGACCAGTTTTGCTGAAAAAGCAGGCGACCATTTGCTTCGAAGTGCTTCGAGTGCGAACAACTATTGTTGGATATGCTTCATTTTGAAACACCCATACAGTCGACTGCTGTTTACGTTCCGAATACGCATAGATCCATGATTCGTCACCTGTTACAATCTTATATACGTCTTTTGAGGCACCGCCATTGTATTTCTTGAGCATTTTTTACACCAATCGACGCGAGCATCTTTTTGAGATTGCGTTCAAATTATGTGGGATCCAACGAGAGCAAACCTTTTTCACGGCTAAATAATCATGCAATATTTTATATATGCTGGTGAAACTAATGCCTAGGGCTGCCTCAATCTTACAATATGTCGCATGACGATCTTTCATTATTATGTTTAGCACATCATCATTGTTTTCTGGCACAACTGATTTTGGACGACCTTCATCATTGAGCGAACGGCGGCCACGATTAAATTCGTTATACCAGCGTTTCACAGTGGCAAAGGTTGGAGCTTCGTCCCCAAATGTGGAAAATAGTTGATTGATGCACTCTTGTCTTACAATATGTCGCATGACGATCTTTCATTATTATGTTTTGCACATCATCATTGTTTTCTGGCACAACAACTGATTTTGGACGACCTTCACTAACTTCATCATTGAGCGAACGGCGGCCACGATTAAATTCGTTATACCAGCGTTTCACAGTGGCAAAGGATGGAGCTTCGTCCCCAAATGTGGAAATTAGTTGATTGATGCACTCTTGTCTTGATAATCCACGTCGCAAGTCGTAATAAATCATTGCACGAATATTTTCACGAGTTAATTTCATGTCTTTGTTGACACACAATTTTCAAGTTAGTGTAAACAAAACAAATGTCACTCTATTGACAAAATGTTTGAAATAGATTATGGTCCAAAATGTCAAACCTTCCATTGGAAACGTCAGATGGCACCTACAACATTCAGGGTTGCCAAGGCTCAAAATATAAATAGTGGCCCTCGTACCACCCCCCAGAAGTAAGGGATGAAGTGAAGGTGCCACAGGAGCCTACAGGTCTCAGACAGACAGGCCACAGAGACGCGCGGAAGTCCTTAACATTTCCAAATCCGTCCCACTACTGGAGCTGCCTAGAGTGGGCATTAACGATCAAATGACCAAGCAGCCATCTGGTGTACACGGGGAGTACTCCTTTCTTTGGACATGCATCCGCGCCATTTTCTCTGCACTGTCTTATTCCACGAAACCTAGAACCACATCTGAAAGATGAGAGGGAAAAGGAATGAAAGGGAAATTACGGAAAGGAAACCATGGTAGAGAAGAAATCACCACGACATTCGCCTCCTGACCCGAAGAAACCACGGACAAATAACCTCGCTCGGTTATTGAAAGTTACATAATAATTTATTACATTTAATAAAGTTAATAAGACAGCAGAATAAAAATAAAAGTAATCAATTTAAAGGTATTATCTGAGGGAATGAAGAGGTATTACTAATACACACACATTCACAGACCAGTTGGTAAGAAATATTTTGGACACCGAGGACATTAAACATGCACTTAGGTTAAATCTTAATGTTGGAATGCAGTTATTCCAACTATATATAAGTGGCAAAGAAATATTTTTGAAATAATTATTTCGTAATTTTATGAAATTAGGATAGTTTATCCAGGGGGGAGGCTCTTAACCCTTTAAAGTAGATGAAAAGAGGGACCTCAGAAAACTGTCATATTTACTTTCTCTACCATGTACATTGTAGGAAGACAAGACATTGCATTTCACCTAAACATTCTTCACTGGAAATACATGTTTTGAGGCTCTGAATAAAGAAAGAAAAAGCATTTTCAGAAAAAAGGTCTGTGTGTGTGTGTGAGCTTGTGAATTCGGAAATATACCAAACTTGTATTTAAGTTCAGTATATTCCAAATATGCGACACAAAGATGTTACACAATCTTCCACCCCCAAACACACTTTATAAGGAATATCTTTCGTAATTTTTTGTTGACCCTAGCGATTTTTATTTAAATTAAAATCATGTAAAGGTATTTACATGAAAAAAGAATCTGATGACTTACTCTTGTGCAAATGCTTATTCTCCATCTACTTCATGTTAATGGAGACAAACATTTCCAGAAACTATCATATTGATAATTTTCTTGTAGGTGCAAGGGGAATATGGTAGGCTTTAAGCGATAGTCAAATATTTTAAGAGCTGTTTACTATTTGGAGCATTCCATTCTCTTTGTATGTCTAGGGCATAAACAGTAGTAACGAATTCCCGTTTGAGAAAAAATATAAGTATTGGAGAATTCAAACAAATAACAAGGAATATCTAGGAAATAATATATATGGCATAAATTGTGTATTTTAACGCAATCTACACTTTTTATGTAGTAAAATTTTGTCTATCTCTTATGGCTTATCAGTTATGCAAAAGTCGTTCACAATGAAGAATACTTTTGGAGACATTCCCAGAAAATTCGAGATATACATTTTATTTGTCATGAAAATATCTTAAACATATGATATTTTAATCAAAATCGTTAGAGCTATTTTTGAGAAAATTAAAATTTTTGAAACATGTTCCATGTTCCATGGGGTGGGAGGATTTTCTTGAAAACCTTCGTGTCGCATCTCTGGAAGATACTGAACCTAAATATCAAGTTTGGTGTTTATCCGACTGTTCGTTTCTGAGTTATGCTGTTCACACACACACACACACACACACACACACACACAGACACACACACGGACATGTTTCTAAAAATACTTTTTTTTTGGATTCAGGGTGTCTCACAACATATATTTCCGGTGAAATCTCGGTATCGAACTTTTAGGTGGAATACAATACCTCCCCTACTTACTATACATAGTAGAGAAAGTAAAATTCTGGTGTGTGGCAGTCGCATGACTTACTCTTGTACAAACGCTTATTCTCCATCTACTTCATGTTAATCGAGATAAACATTTCCAAAAACTATCTCTTGCACCTACAAGATAGGAATATGGTAGGCTTTAAGCAATAGGCAAATCATTTAAGAGCTGGTAGCTATGTGGAGCATACCATTCTCGTTGCATGTCCAGGACATAACAAACGAATAACGAATTCTCATTTGAGAAAAAGTGTTGGAATATTTAAACAAATAACAAGTAGTAATTCGGAAATGGTTCACTGGACAAAAAAAGAAAAATGTATATGACGTAAGTTGTGTGTTTTAGCCAGATCCACATTTTGTGTAGTAAAAGTTTGTCTATATCTTACGGTTTAGCTTATGCAAAAGTCATTTACAATGAAGAGGAGCTTTCAGAAAATTCAAGATATACATTTAATTTCTTATGAAAATATCTTGAACATACGATATCTTAATCAAAATCGTTAGAGCCATTTCTGAAAAAATCGAGAACATCGAAAACGTTGCATGTAAACTGTAGTCTGGCGTGGAGGAATTTTCTCAAAAGTCTTCGTATCGCATCTTTGAAAGATACAGAACCTAAATACCAAGTTTGGTATTTAAGCGACTTTTCGCTTTTGAGTAATGCTATTCATGGTCACACACGCACACACATGGACCTTTTTCTAAAAATAATTTTTTTGTGGTTTTAGGGGGCCTCAAAAGATGCATTTTCCGGTGAATTCCTGGTATCGAACATTTGGGTGCAATGCAATATTTCCCCTAGTTACTTACTATACGTAGTAGAGAAAGTATTAAAAAGTATGTCTTGAATTTTCTGTCAATAGCTTGTGAAATCCTCTTCATTGGAAAGGAAATTTATATAAACTTGCTAGCTGGTAATAGTTAAGCGATAGACGAAAATGAGCTAGACCAAAAAGTCTTAGATCAAAAGAACATTTATTTAAATAACTTTTTGTAGCATCAGCCATCTTCAACATATCTATGGAATTTTTCATTAATTACTCATCCTTTTATATCCTGTCGATTTTCAGTTGTTTCTCGGATGTCATGGAAAGAGTATAAAATTTTAAGGCCAGCATATAGCTTCCAATTCTTAAAAATTTAACTAACACTATTTCCTTTATAACTAAAACTATAACTATCCTGATGATAATATTTATATAGCTCTGTAAGTAGTATTAGTAAATATTAATGACAATTGCCGGTCATATTTGATGCCTGCTCTAGAATTAATGAAGCTATTTAAATGTATGTATAATAAGAACTGACAGTAAATGCTATGCATTACAAATTAAATAGAACAAAATGATCAGACGAATAAAGGTAAAATCCTAGTGAATGTTAAAATAACTGTTCTTGCCTATACGCATGTTAACCTTATAACAGTAAGGAGGTATTCAACTCTGTACAAAATTACAGTTGATTTGTTTCATTTTGTATATAATATGTCTTTATTTTATTTTAAATGTTCTGTATACTATGTAATATTTATGTATATGTGTAACTTTATTATACATTTCCTTGACACGCATATAGTATGAGTCTATTTTATTTCAAATGTTCCATATTCTGTGTAATATTTATGTTTATATGTAATTTTTGTACATTTCCTTGACATGTTCTATGTTCACAAGCCTTTATGGCTGCTAGTGAACGCACAGAATCTAATCTAATCTAATCTAATCTAATCTAATCTAATCAACTGTTGGGGAGCCGAACTTGTAGTTGCAACCGCACGTATGGTAAAAAGTTTCCGGTAGGCTTTGCCGCAATTTTTTAGAATATTAACTTTGTAATTTGTCTTGTTTCTTTAAGTATTAAATATTTATGTTTGCCTTGGTTGCGTCAGTAATTTTGTTAGAGACACGTTTCTCTTAGCAGGGTTGCGATGCGACAAGAATGTAGGCTTACACAGATTATAATTTTACTTCACTACATTTATTAATCCTTGACACAATTTAAATAACACTTCACTGATATAGAGAGCAGTGAGATTCTTTTTATTAAATAATTACACTTTTTAACACGTAAAAACTATTTTGGTCTCACACGAATACGTTTTATATTTCTTGAAGACACTTTTTGCGTCTGGTTAGTAACTCTGTCTGCAGGCAACTGAACTCTAAATTTGTAAATGTTTCTCCTTTTCAGTTTCTGATTGGCTAATCCTACTCCAATAGAATACCTTCATTTAATTAAAGCATTTTCTGGTTGTTGATTGGCTTTTTTATAAACTGTCACAAAAATTACTTTATTGCTTCCAAGAATCGGAAGTATTGTTAAACTCTGTCATTATTTCCTCAAGGTTACCTCATTGTTAGCAACTTTTGACCTATTTCTCACAGCTCCTACATTATTAAATTACGTAATACATTCATATAACATTATTACACATGGATACAATAATATAAACATATACAGTGATTGTTACATACACTTTTTATATATTGTTACATAAACATATTGCTTTAAGGCGGGCTGTTATTGAATTTATATATTATATAATTAAACTGAAATTATTTAAGTGTTAAAAATACTGCCTCAGAAAATAAGCTTTCTTAGAATAATTTGTAAGCGATAAATGGTAGAAAAAGTAATGTGAGCGTAACGTATCAGATTTTGTTAGATACTGTTTCGGAATTTTATGAAATTAGGAGTCCACCCCTTCAAGTAGTTAAAAGAGGGAACTCGGAAAATGTAATTTTTGTGAGGGGTTGGTTCTGTTTAAAGAGATCGTTGGCGTAGCTTATATCTCGCGTCGTAAAGCTCGCAAGTAACATTAAAGTGTTTTGACGATGGTTAGCATCTCCATTAGTTTCACGTGTGGTCGAAAATAAAGAAGGCCACCTTTACTTTAGCAAGGATTTCTGTCACGTGAGACTTCGCCACCAGAGGTAGTGTAACGTTTTATATCTTCCAGCGAAGCAATATACTCCGAGTAACACAACCCGCTCCCGTCTCCAAAGGATGGTTTGTATTTTATGGGTTTAATTTCCCTGTCTGCCACCCTCCACCTTCAGCTAGGACATTCCCCCGGTTCTTTCTATTTCCTTACTGAACTCGAAATAGGTGGCAATAAAGTCTTTGTTACACGTAATGATCTTAAAACTTCACGAGTGATGAAGAAGGCATAGTTTATTCTCTAATCTGTGCACCAAGAAGATCATAGAAGAAAATGTATCACACTACTCCACTCCCCATCATTTCATAAGAATTTTATGGAGTATACTCTAAAAGAAATCTGGTGAGTCACATTCAAATGACTTTCTATCTCACTGCTTTTATTGCTGTGTCCTCCAGAACTACAATATGTGATCAAAAGTATCCCCACAAACATACGCTTTTCATCTTGGGTTGCATTGTGCTGCCACCTACTGCCTGGTACTCATTATCCGCGACCTCAGTAGTCATTAGACATCGTGCAGAATGGGACGCTCCGTGGAACTCACGGCCTTCGAATGTGCTCAGGTGACTGGGTGTCACTTGTGTCAGAAGTCTGTACGCGAGATTTCCACACTCCTAAACATCCCTAGGCCCACTGTTTCTGATGTGACAGTGAAGTGGAAATGTGAAGGGACATGTACAGTAAAAAAGCGCACAGGCCGAACTCGTCTGTTGACTGACAGAGAACCCCGACATTTGAAGAGGGTCGTAAAGAGTAATAGGTAGACATCAATCCAGACCATCACACAGAAATTCCAAACTGCATCAGGATCCATTCCAAGTACTATGGCAGTTAGGCGTGAGGTGAGAAACTTGGATTCAATGGTCGAGCGGCTGCTCATAAGCCACACATCACACAGGAAAATGCCAAACGACGCCTCGCTTGGTGTAAGGAGCGTCAACATAACACAATTGAACAGTGACAAAACATTGTGTGTAGTGACGAATCACGGTACACAATGTGGCGATCCGATGGCAGGGTGTGGGTATGGCTAACGCCTGGTGAACGTCATCTGCCAGCATGTGTAGTACCAACAGTGAAATACGGAGGTGGTGGTGTTATGGTGTGGTCGTGTTTTTCCTGGAGGGGGCTTGCACCCCTTGTTTTGCGTGGCATGATCACAGCGCAGACCTACAATGATATTTTAAGCACCTTCTTGCTTCCCACTGTTGAAGAGCAATTCGGGGATGGCGATTGCATCTTTCAACACAATCGAGCACCTGTTCATACTGGACGGGCTGTGGCGGAGTGGTTACACCACAATAACATCCCTGTAATGGACTGGCCTGCACAGAGTCCTGACTTGAATCCTATTGAACACCTTTGGGATGTTTTGGAACGCCAACTTCGTGCCAGGCCTCACCGACCTACATCGATACCTCTCCTCAGTTCCGCACCTCGTGATGAATGGGCTGCCATTACCCAAGAAACCTTCCAGCACCTGATTGAAAGTATGCCGGCGAGAGTGAACGTTGCCATCAAGGCTAAGGGTGGACCAACCATATTGACTTCCAGGATTACTGATAGAAGTCGCCACGAACTTGTACGTCATTTTCAGCCAGGTGACCGGATACCTTTGATCAGTATTGTATTTTACAAAAGCTTCCCTTTTACTTTCTCTGCCAGTGCATAGTACGTAGAGAAAGTATTGCATTCCACCCAAAAATTGACCGGAAATATATGTATAAAACACTTGTATAAAAGGTCCGTATGCTTGTGCGTGCAGGTGGGTGTGGTTGCCTGTGAAGAACAACTCAGAAAAGAAAAGTCGGATAAAGAACAAATTTGGAATTTGGGCTCAGTATCTACGAAAAATGTGACACGAGGACTTTCAAGAAAATCCCCCAACCTAAACATGGTATATTTTTGAAAAATTTTGATTTTCTAAAAGATTGCTCTAACAAATTTGTTTAAAATATGATATATTAAACTTATTTACATGACAAATAAAATGCATATTTTGAATTTTCTTGAAATAGCCTGTAAAGTGTACTTCATTTGGAAGGAATTTTGCATAATCTTGCATAATTGGTAAACGTTAAGCAATAGACCGACACGTACTACACAAAAATGTGGATCTCTTAAAATAATGTAATTTATTTCGAATAACCTTTTATGGGGCATCGCCCATTTCCGAGATATTCGTTATTAATGGTTCGAATTGTTAATAATAGCCATTATTTGAGTCCTATGGATTTTCAGTTGTTTCTCGCGATGTCATGGAAACAGTATAGAACTTTAAGGCCAGTATATAGCTTCCAGTTCTTAAATATTTGACTATCGCTATTTTGTATCTATAACGAAATGTGTAATGAAGTGAACAGGAAGATAGACTTTCGTAAAAACAGTTTTATACCCATTAATAAGCGATAGAGGGTAGAGAAAATTATGTGAATGTAAAACATCAAGACTTTTTCATCTTTTTAATGTTCAAAGTAAATGCTCCAGAAATAATGTCCTTACACGTTTCGTTTTAGACTACTGTAGGCTGAGGAGGCAGAAAAGAATGGTGCCTGCATTCTAATCACTCGCTTCTCAACTCAGAGATACCGGTTTCAATTCTCGGCTGGGACGGTACTTTTTCATTAAAGAGAATCATTCTCTACCCCACAGGGTCTTGAAGTATGAATGTCGCAGTGAATGTGATACTGCTTAATGATAAAATCAAGTTAAGAAATCTTACAGTGAACAGTAACACCATCAGTTAAACACTTAAAACCCACAAAGACTTGTATATCTATGTATTTACGGAGCCTTTAAGTCCACACTAGAACTGCTCTGTTAATCTAACTGGGCTTACCGCTCGTGGGCATAGATATTATGACAAAGGTTGGTTGGCACATATAGATACACTTTGCTAACAGCAATAGTTGGTTTGTCACCAGTTCATCAACTGGTCACACCACCATGAGTGCCTTTGACAAGATACAAATACTCGACATGTTATCAGATTCCATGACTATTCAAGTACATTTTTGAATATCCGCTCACATTAATCATTAAAGATAAAAGAGAATGGAGTAATATATCCCCGACAACCTGGCCATGGGCTCCCTGGTGTTTTACACATCGGACCTCGGGTAGACGGTCAGTCATTGCCAGGAATCTGTGGAACAGATCCCAAAAAGAAGACTACGACTTAGTTTTGGAAACCATTCCACAGTCATTTTTCAGACAGGAGTAGTTGCAATACGTACTTGCATGTATTCGTATGTGCGAGGAGAAAAGCTATGTTGGTAAACAAATCATTCCTACCGACAGCCAGGTCGTACTCTGCACTTAAATCCCACCAAGTCAAATGCAGGATTGTATGGGAATGTTTCTAGCGACCCTCAGTTTATCTGCTGAAAAAGTTACACCAACGAGCTAACAAGGAACAGTCACGCCGATAGCACAAATTCCCTGGCCAAAAGTTGGGTACAATTATAGTTAAATTATCACATACATACTGATCAAAGGCGTAATTTAAGGGGACCGCAAAGAACTTAGTACTAGACATGGACCCTTCGAGAAATATCTCCAGGCAATGAAACTCTTTGACATCAGGCCTCTTTGTGCCTCTGTAAACAATTAGCAGAAACTGCTGAAAACCTTCCAGAGACTCGTATATCTCACTAAAATCTCGCAGATTTATAACATTCGGAGGAGCTCGACTCTCAGGAGAACAAGAAAACAAAAACCTTATAGGAAAGAACCTTTTCGAAAAGATAGAACTGTATCTATACAGGTAATAGGGAGCGCACAAAAGGTCTATGGCTGAGGTGTATGTGTCTTCGACAGCTCCCGTTTCGACACTATCATTTATTTCTCAAATCAAAGTCCCGGATATGATAAAGTGGTCAAAGAGGGCTATACAAACGACACAATTAAAATACATTAGTGATCTTTCACGACAAAAAACTTTGATAAAATATTGAAAAGTATTGAAAGTATTGAAAATTCAATATCTCAGCCACAAATAAATTTTGAGATAAATTGTTTCTAAGATCTACGTTTTTCATTAAGTAAGTTTACACAAAATTCATTTTGAATGAATAAGAATACGCAGCCTGTTTGCAGAAAATGCAAGATATACATTGTATTTGTCAGGGAAATGTCCTAAGTGTGTTATATTTTTATCGAAACACACTAAATGTTTGCAAAAATAAAAATAACGCAAATGTTTACTTGTAAGGGGTAATTTTGAGGGGGGAATCACTTCAATAATATTTGGAAAATGTGAACTTAAATATGTTTTATATATATCCGAATTTTCGTTTCTTAATTACATTTTCATACACGTGCATGCCTGCACTGGCGGAACTTCATTGAAACCTCTCTGTGTTCAGGAAACTTCAAAACAAGCTTTTTCAAAGAAATCTCGATATCGAATTTTTGGGTGGATTTAAAAGCTTTCTCATTCTAGACTTCAGTATAGGAATATTTGCCATATAACTGCGATTTTGTGGTCATACGAGGCATTTTTTTAAACTAAGTAACGTTTTAATACTTGGCCGCTGCAGCGCTGCAGTCGCGACTTTGAGCATGCGCGATCACTTCCTCCATTCATTAGGATGTCAGACGCAGTTGTGAGCAATCGTCGCTTTGTGCTTTCCTGTTGTTCGGAGCGTTTCAAAATGTTCAAAATAACCGAATGACCCACCGACTGTGAAGTAGATCAGTGATTCGTTTTTTGAATACGAGAAATTTCTCGCAAAATTATTGTGAGGTTTTATGGGGAAACAACACTGAGTGACAATACCCGGACACACAAGCTAAAGAAACTCAAGATCTGATCGCATCATTTGGTTGGGAACTATTCGACCTCCCTTCCTACAATCCGGATTTGGGCCCAAGAGGTTTTCATCTGAACAACTTTTTGATGGAAAACATTTCAATGACGATGAGGAAGTTAAACAAGAAGTGCAGACTTGGCTTTCATTACAGGCGGCATTATTCTTTGACGAAGACATACAAAAGCTGGTTTCTCTTGAGCCAATTGTGGCTCTTCTTCCATTGAGTGTCTGTTTTGCAGAAATGGCCGTAGTTCTTTTATGTACCTGCAATCATGAACTACAAATTTCGGCCCCTGCTTATTATTACGCCGGCAGCCTGCCTTACACCAGAAGTAGACTGCACCAAGTTTCTACAGGCGCTCGCCAGGTTGTGTTGAAAGGGGATATATTGTACATATATAGAGGAATTGTACACATGAAAGGGGAACCATACATACAAGAATTGCACAATAATAATTTAATTCACTAACATGTTAAAATATGCAACATCTAACATTTGTACAGAAATTATTGTAAGACACGGGCGAGACAGCAAGAATTCCAAGAAATCATAAAGACCGTACCTGTCACCGAGCGGTACAACGCTAAATGATGGCGCCCAAGCGCACGGATCTGGAGACACACATTCTCATACATGTCAGGGTAACGCGGCCTGACGGCCAATAGGAAACGTCGTTACATTTTCAAACGCAGAGGTGAGCGTCACTAGGCTCCCGTATATAAGGACAGACAAAGCCTCAGAACCCGCTCTTATTCTAAATCTAACTCATCGAGAAGTCACGTCAACAAGAGGTGCTACAGATGCACGTGGGTGAACAAGGGTGGGGTGCGTGTGAATATAGCTAGGCTCCTGACTAATTTAAAGTGGTGGGATTATTATTATAATAATGGGATAAGCTAGCCGCCCATAACTATTCAAAGTGTGAAATAAACTTCATTGATTAAGGGAAACTTGCAGTGTATTTTTAACTTGCCTCACCCACTAGAACCTGAGATTCAATAATTAAATATAGCTAGGAATGGAATACTCAACAACCGACGAGCAACAATAGCCGAGGAAGAGGAATACTGCAACAGGCAACAACGGCCCAAGGATCATCGATTTCCCGCTACAGTGTCCTCTCCGCCAGTATAGGTAACGCTTATGTTGGCTCCACGTCGTCATCACCTGACCTTCCCAGTGCGCACCCCGAGCGATGCATCAAGAGAAAAAGGAGTGTGACTTTCTCGACAACCAGCGAAGGACTTGTATAGAGCCTCGTGTCTGGGAGCGGCCGTCTCCACACATTCGGCCTTGTCTAAAATATCCATATCATGTCCTTTTGGCGTAAGTAAAATTCCAAATTCTTGTAGTGTGTGGAGCGGCACTAAATATGTCATGAAAGCGAGTTTATATTATATTATTGTGTGTTAAATTTCATTTCAAAATGGCAAATGTTGTGTGAGATGGAAAAATTCAAATACAATGTGCTTCATCTCTGTTTCTGCACCTGAGTGTTAATGTATTTAGTACCTTTGGAACTGTATGTATTGTTACTTTTATCTGATTTGAATACTTGTTCAATTCCTTTAAGGTTTGGTAGTACAAACAATTATTACTCTGGGTGAATGCTTTATTTCAAATGCATTCTATAATGGCCCCGGCATTTTACTTTTCTGGTTTATTACTTTCTCTACTGCGTATAGTAAGTAGGGGAAGTATTATGTTCCACCCAAAAATTCGATACCGAGATTTCACTTCGAAATATATGTTTTGAAAGCCCCTGAATCCAAAAAAAGCATTTTTGGAAACATGTCCTGTGTGTGGCTGTGAACAGCAAAACTCCGAAACGAACAGTCGGATAAACACCAAACTTGGTATTTAGGTTCAGTATTCTCCAGAGATGTGACACGAAGGATTTCAAGAAAATCCCCCAACCCCAGGATTCCCTTTACATGGAACATTTTTCGAAAATTTTAATTTTCTCAAAATGGCTCTAGCGATTTTGATTAAAATATCATATATGTAAGATATTTTCATTACAAATGAAATGTGTATCTCGAATTTTCTGGGAATGTCTCCAAAAGTATTCTTCATTGTGAACGACTTTTGCATTACTGGTAAACCATAAGAGACAGACAAACCTTTACTACATAAAAAACTGTAGATTGCGTTAAAATACACAATTTATGTCATATACATTTTTTGTTGTTGAGTGAACCATTTTCGAGATATTGCTTGTTATTCCCTTAAATTTTCCAATACTTATACTATCTCGATATCTCGATTAACATGAAGCATATGGAGAATAAGCGTTTGTAAAAATAGTTTGTACGAGAGTAGAGAAAGTCATGTGAGTGTAACACTCCAGATTTTTTTAAAGTAATTGTGACACTCTATGCATCGACTACTTCTAAATCGGCCTTGCATGAACGTTACACCGTTTACAAGTGACTGAATAACGGCAATGACTTTGCGGGGAAGTATAAGGTGTAAGGTAATAAATGATTAACTATTTGAAAAAAATAATGTGTTATTTTTTTAAAAAATATCGGTAATTACTTTAAAACACGCCTGTTTATGCCATAACTTTACTGTGTACACATCTTATGCTAAATGAAATGGAAGTAGCAGTTACTAAATGCCTTGTTTCTCTGTCTGTCTCTTATGTGAAATGCGCTCATTTGGATAGCTTATAGAAATCACGAGAACATCTTGTAGCATAATTATCGAAATTTGACTCTCGGCAGACCGTGGAAAATGTTAGTGCGGCCGAAGTGGACTTTGAGGCTTCATTAGAGGGTTTCACAGTGCTTCTCTATAAGATCCTACTTAAATCTCAGAACTAAATTTCACCTCGCCTTGTGTATAACACCTATCGAACTTGCGGAAGTGTTCTTGATGGTAAGGAAAAGACAGCTTCATTGTTTAGAAGAGGACAGTGCCTGTTTCCTTCGTCCTGGCAGTGATAGCGCCACTGAAGGTGTTGTAAATCCTCTGGTCAAGGAGTCACGAAGGCGCTATCTCGTGTACGCAGTAAAGTCCGAGGTAGTTACTAAACTTTCTCGCAAGAGTCAAAAGCCGTGGGTGAGTCATAAAACTGGGGAGGACGACACAGAAGGGTGGGATTAAAGAGTGCAGGAGGCGAGCACTAAGACCCTATTATTGTAAGTTATTAGCACTACCCTTGCAATGAGAATGGATGGCAGCGGTCTATTACATTCTGTTGCAAAATTTATTTTCGGAGACATCATCCCCCAAGGGGACTCGGCTTGTTGATTAAAAATCCTACGAATATGGCAGGGAAGGGCAATAAATCGTGGCTCAAGTTATTAAATCGAGGGTTAGTTCTGATAAACGTTTGTTCAATGGCTTATCGTTTCGTAGTTTTCAGACATCATGGAGATTGTTCTCTGAGTCGAGGTTATTGCACAGTGACGAGTGTTTGTGTAACGGACTAGCAGAGTAAACTCTGATGGACATTGGGGGAAAGTATTGAGAGAGCTGTATATTGTAAATAATATACAAAACGTTTTCCCTTTGTTAGTTCCTAGCTTTTGGGAACAACTAAAGTTCAGCGACTGTGGCAGGGTATTTTTAAACCGTCTATCACATAATAACCATTTGTGTGCTCAAAAAAATTTATTACTAATATGCACCTAATTACTTTGTTGGAGAAAGAAGGGTCCAATATTATTGCACTATTAAACAATTGGGTCTTCATGGGAATATAGTGTAATGTTTTGTGATTTGAATGAATACGTGGATCATAAAAATGTTTTAAGTAACTAATGTAATAATATGTTTAAATGCTTGTAAAGAAATAAATATGTTCAAAATTACTTTAATTCATTCAAATTCTCTTAGACGCATTCAAAATAAACATCTTCCAATGAAATACCACTGTTTCAAATAGGTTTCTGGTAGTTTGGTTTAAATGAACTATTCAATTTTCATATCCTAATCTTTCTGTTCTTGAATATTCATAGGGGAAATAGCTATAGCGTAGTCTATGCTCCCAAATGACAAGGATTGCCAGTTCAACGAAATTTAGAAATGAAGGGAATGGGGGAGTTGGAAGGAATATTTCTAGATACCTCACCGGGGTCAATGGAAAGAACTTGAAGAAACAGCAACGGTTCTGTTAGGCCCTGTCTATTGCTCCTTCCTCTACTATCATATATTTAGCCAAGAAAATATACTAAACATATGACAGTTCAATCAAAATCGTTAGACCCATTTTTGAGAAATTCAAAACTTTCGAAAAATGTTACAGTAGGTAGATTGGGAGGATTTTATTGAAAATCTTTGTGTCGTATCTTTAGAAGATACTAAACTCAAATATCAAGTTTAGTATATATCCGGCTTTTCGTTTTGGAGTTATGCTATTCATAGACAGACACAGAGATAGACACACACACACGGACATGTTTCCAAAAATGCTTTATTTTGATTCCGGGCACCTCAATACATGTATTTCCGGTGAAATCCCGTTATCGATTTTGGGTGGAATGCAATACTTGCCCTGTCTGTGAACAGAATAACTCAAGTTGGATGAATACCAAACTTGGTATTTGAGTTAAGTATCTTTTAAGGGTGCTACACTAAAATTTTCAAGAAAATTCCCCACCCCTTACTACCGTTTACGTGTAACATCTTTCGAAAACTTTTATTTTCTCAAAAACGGCTCTAACTTTTTTTATTAAAATGCCATATGTTTAAGATATTTTCACGGCAAATGAAATGTATATCTTGAATTTACTGGGTATGTCCCCAAAAGTCCTCTCCATTCTAAATGACTCGCATAACTGGTAAACCGTAAGACATAGACAAAATTTTACTGTACAAAAATGTACCTCTGTTAAAACACACAATTTATGTCACATACATTTTTTTTCTCGAGTAAACCATTTCCGAGATATTCCTTGTTATTTGTTTGAATTTTACAATACCTATTCGTTTTTTTAATGTCCTGGACACGCAAAGAGAGTGGAATGCTCCACATAGCAACCAGCTCTTAAAAGATTTGACTATCACTTATAGCCTACCATATTCCCCTTGTACCTACAAGAAAATTGGCAATAAGTTTCTGTAAAGGTTTATCTCGATTAACATGAATTAGATAGAGAATAAGCGTTTATAAAAATAGTTTGTATAAGAGTAGAGAAAATCGTGTGATTAAACACATCAGATTCTTTTATAAGTCATTTTCATTATTTTTTATCTTTGTTACATCATCGGCGTATAAAGGTATATTTGTAATTGAGTTCTTTCGTGGGTGCAGAAGGAAATGCTTAGCGATCTACGCTCCTGTATGACAGGAAATGATAAAAGCATAATGTGTTCCTTTGCTACTCAGTTGAAATCTCTAACTAATCCGGAACAGTTACTGGAGAAACTCGCATCCTGCAATGTGACGTCAAGAACGTCTGACGCAGAAATTATTCCAGTTTTGTAGTCCGGACCACGATTCGTTAACTCGACGTCAAGCCAACAAAGGCTTCGGGACATGTCTTCCCGTCGGAAATGGAAAAGCGGCAGCAAATCGATTGTCAAACTTCCAATTTGGATGGTCGACATGGTCAGTCACCAACAACAGGTAATTGCGGCAAGTCTTTGATGTGCTGACAGCTGTGTACCTTACGGCGTGGTGACCAGCACAAACTCCCGTTCCCTTCCATTCCGAATTCCGCTCATTTCCTACACTTTTACTGTGTTCTGTTTGTAGATTCTAAGTTTGCTTTGAGAATCGATAAATTACAATTAGCCAACTGGAAGCGAAACAGGTAACCCAAAGGAGGCATAATGGCTCTTCACCACGCCATTTTCTAACGGCGCAAAAATAGAGATGTAAAACAACTTAATTTAGGTTGTTATGCTTTAATCAATAGCGACACTGAAACAATATTGCTCTTAAAGTTCTGAATGCGTTTTCCTGAAATTTTTACAAATTATTCTATACATCATGATAATTATTTCAAATGGTTATTTGTATTGATAGCTTATGTCGTTAAATCCGTAAAAATTATTACATTCAGCAGAAAAATAACATTTACTCTTAAAACATGTGAATTCATGTACCCTTTTACTCTGATACTTGCAATACAGAATTGCACTTTTGCATGCTTGCTCGTAGTATAATTAGCTATCTTCTGAACCTCAATTATTTAGTTATGTATATCAGTTCACTAGAAATTAAAAAAAATGTTTGCTAAGTCAAAAAAGAAAAATGTGGAAAATTTGCAATGTTGTTGCTTTCTTAATATTTCTAATATGCATTATAAAATTACGATTGTGGTTTAGAATGTTTAGCTATGTGTTGTATATATGTACTGAAATTTTCAGCTTTCTACATCTCATACTTTCTGAGAAAACTGTTTTGAGAAAACTGAATTTAAAGTTTGAACATTAAAATTCTGACACACTTCAGTACATTCCAGGATAGTAATCATCTGTACCTCCATTCCTGGATTGCTTCAGCTTTTCTGATTGCCTTCTCTTGGTTCTGGCCTCTTTTGTTAATTACTGAACTGCTCGCTGGGATGATATATTTGTTCATTGTTGAAAAATACAAAAAGATTTTAAAAGGGGGCGTTGAATGTTAGCTTTAAAGGAATGTAGACTTGCATTTAAATGGTGTTTAAATGTCTTACAAATCTCTTAACTCCCAAAAAGTATAAATTTTATGAAATTGGAAATAATGGGGATTTTATTAGTGCCTAAAACAGAAAATGTGATTTTTTACTATTTCAGAGTACCTTGTCCCCTTAATACACAATGTATTCTATGGAGGAAAAGAAATTACTCATTCTCTTACATACCAATAGTGTTTTTTATTCTGTAAACTTCTCACATTTACTCTAACCAGCACTAGATTCCAACCAACCCATAGCACGCCTCTTTATGCCAGGCTTGAAACAATTCCCAAAACACAAACATGTATCACTGACAATGTTATACTCAGCTTGTAACAAAGAAGTCAGACATAACCTCTCTTAATGAATTCTACTCTGATTCGTGTAAATGAGAAGCGACTCGAGTGTGTCAAGGGATGGGTGGGTGAGAAATGAGTTACAAGTCGGCCACGATATGAATGGATTCGGTGGAAAGAGGAACTAAACAGTTACGGAACAAGTGAGCGCGGCATTGGAAGGACAGTCAGATGAAGAAAACACAGTTTCAAGCTACATTTGCTAGGGAGCTGAGGAGTACTGTTTTCGTTGTGCAACTGTACACCCCCTATCGCCTTGCCCCTCACTCCCCTCCGATCCTTAGCCTTGATGACGTTACGCATTTTCAACTAAACAGTGGTAGTGCCATCCGCTGGACCTGTTTGCCACATCCGTGCAACAGTGTTAAGGAATCCCAAGAGAGCGACGTAGAGTCCCTAACTGGAGGTCCAGTTCACTCTGAAATTCACGAGGAGAAACCTTTCCAAAGCGCATGCATCCATGCCATCTGTCCGGCACCGCAGGACCTGAAAGCACGCTTGAAACGTGAAATGGAGATGAAATGAGAGGAAATGGGCAAAAGGATAAATCGTGGTAGAATACCCCATCCCGCAATTCGCCTTGCGACCACGAAAAACCGCATAGTTAGAGTGGGCGGTCACTGGAAATCAAACCCGGGACCTTCCGAATGCGGGCTATAGACTTTGCCGTATGAGCCATCCCACTCGGTAACTGAAATCTGTTATTGTTATTATTGATTAATGCCGTGGCCGTAGTAGTCAAAAGTCACCATTAAATAAATGGATTATTACCGTTCAGCCTTATTAATATTATTGTTATCTTAAAGGTACTCAACTATTAAGAACACAGACAGTTTATTACCAGTGTTATATTCCGCCTATCTTTTGGTATGACGTAAGCAACTTGTCAAGTGGCTAGAATAATATGAAGGGTGAGTAAAAAGATAATGCTTGTAGAGGGTGGAGTTAACATTTCAGTACCAACTTAAATCATCCCGTTCCTATATGGGCAACGTTTTCTGCTCCCAAACGTACCTCTATTTTGTCTATTAATGTTACAACAACAATAATAATATTCTAATGTACAATTCAACTGTGTAAAAGTATAAATATCTATGGTATTGAAATAATTGCATACTCACAACGGTTGATACTAATGGAGATGTACGGGTGTTCAGCATAAAGCAGAACGGGTTTCGCGGCTCTTAGCCGACCGGCGGTGCTGCTTGCTATACGTGCTGAGGGGGTGACAGCACGTCCGCAGTAAATATACTACAGTTTGTCGCATAAGTGACTTCTATGCCTGGCCTCGTAGCTCAGTTGGTAGAGCAGCTGCCTGCTGTGCGAGAGATCCCGGGATCGATTCCAACGGGAAGCGAATACGAGTTAGCACCATTGCGTATAGGCAATATTTTTCAAAGGAAAGACCAAACATTTTCGTGAAAACAAAATTTAAATTTTAACATCCTTAAATCAATAACAAATTTTAAATTTGGTTTATTTAATAGTATAATGAGTTGAATATGAACAGTAATATTATTTCTTATATTTATTTATTTTTAGAGCTGCATATACTTTATATTTATACGATAAGACCATTGTTAAGGCGGGGTATAAATGGAACTAAAAAAATAGTTACTTTTAACAAACAAACAAAAAGTAAACACTTAAAAATAAAAGTAATCACATATATCAAACCAGGAGGGGTTGGAAGTACCTCCCTTCGTTGTTCAAGCATTTCTGACACCTGCTTATAAAATGTGGCCATTACACCCTACAGCTCCATCTGAGAAATGGCAGCAATTTCTTCAGGAATGCTGCTTTTAAGTTTCTCTAAAGTGTGAATTAGTTTTATAAACTTTCTCTCGTAATCCCCCCAGAGAAAAAAATCGCAGAGGGATAAATCGGAGGAACGCGGGGCCATATGATTTTAGTGATAACTCTATCTTCAATCACTTCATGGATTTCGTGTATGTCGATCGCAGCGTCCTGCTAGAAAGTCGCGTAACTTCTTTCCCTCTAGTTAATTCCTCAACAAATTGCCGCAAAATGGTATGCACACACCTATTTTTGATTATGCAGGGGTTCCTGTTGAAGGTGGTTAGGCTTTTCAGGCACTCCAATAACAATTGTTTTGTGCATCAATATACCCACTTAGGTGGAACCACGATTCGTCCGAAAAGAAAGTTAGATTAGGGTCCATTTTACCGTCATGTACCTGATTCAAAACCCATTCACAAAATTGTATCCTTATGCAGGGTCCTCCCGGTTTAAGTTCTTGTGCTGCAGTAATTTTGTAGGGCTTTAACTTGAGTTACTTTGTAGCCGTTTGAATAGAGCCATAGGTAATCTCCATTTACTGGGACAGACATCGAAGTGATTTAGGAAACGTCTACAGAGCGCGTGTAATGTTATCCAGAGTTTCTTCTAGGAGTCCTGTACGTGGCTTCTTATGTTTCTTATCAAGAATACTTCTCGTTTCACGTAATTTATTTACTAATCTATGAATCGTAGTCCGACCTGGAACTTGAACATCAGGAAATCTCTCTTGAAATCACCTTAAGGCACTTGCGGATTCTGTATGGACGTATGAATTATAAATGAATATCCTTTGGGAAACAGAATACCGACTCCCGAATAGAACCATTTAAGTTAATACCAGGTTTGCAAGAGTTCAACTTTCACTGAAGCCTCGCGCTTCACCGTCAGCTACATAAGAGCCATGTAACCTGTTTTGCTGTATGCTGATCACCTAGTATTGCTGAAGTCGTAGTTATACAGATTTTCTGATGTGATAGATAACACTTTTTAACTTTCTCTACTACGTATAGTAAGTAGGGGAAGTATTGTATTCCACCCAAAAATTCGATATGGGGATTTCACCAGAAATATATGTTTTGAGACTCCCTGAATAAAATAACAGCATTTTTGGAAACATGTCTGTGTGTCTCTGTGTGTCTGTCTGAACAGCATAGCTCAGAAACGAACAGTCGCATAAACACCAAACTTGGTATTTAGGTTCAGTATCTTCCAGAGATGCGACACGAAGGTTTTCAAGAAAATCCCCCCACACTAGATTACTCTTTACATGGAGGATTTTTCGAAAATATTAATTTTCTCAAAAATGGCTCTAACGATTTTGATTAAAATATCATATGTTTAAGATATTTTCATGACAAATAAAATGTATATCTTGAACTTTCTGGGAATGTCTCCAAAAGTATTCTTCATTGTGAACGACTTTTGTATAACTGGTAAACCATAAGAGATAGACAAAACTTTACCACACAAAAATTGTAGATCGCGTTAAAATATACAATTTATATCATATAGATTTTTTGTTGTTGAGTGAACCATTTTCGAGATATTGCTTATTATTCCCTTAAATTTTTCAATACTGATTTTCTCAAGTGGGAATTCTATATTAATTTTTTTTGTCTTGGATATGCAAAAGGTATTGATCTGTGGCAAAGAGAATTGTGCTGCACATAGCAACCAGCTATTAGGAGTAATGTCTATGCTTAAAGGCTATTGTATTTTTATATTGCCCTTGTAAATATATATCCCCCTTACATCTACAAGAAAATCAGCAATAAGATGTAAGTCTACAAATGTTTATCTCGATTACCATGAAGTAGATGGAGAATAAGCGTTTGTAAAAATAGTTTGTACAAGAGTAGAGAAAGTCATGTGAGTGTAACACATCAGATTTTTTTCTCAATAAAGCAATGTCAAAAAATGTTTCGTTTTCAAGTAGCAATAGTATGAAGGAAACACGTAAAAAAGGGCGTCTATTGAAAAACATGTTGCGTCTGTCCATAACATGCATCTAGCTAAGTGGTGCTCGTTGTTAACTATATATGTATTGTTTTCTGTTAGGATCATAATCTGGAAGTAATGGTTGTACTTTGTGAATATGAAGTGAATGCTTTTTACACACTTAGGACTTTCCATACAGATACATGACTGGTACGTAGGGTTTCTCACGATCTACGGTAACAATATCAGACGAACACAAAGCTTTGCGCTTAAACATGTGGAACCGAATGAAACTTCAGCAGTATGAGTGTATCACGGTTTTGCTCAGAAGTGTAGTCCTGTTCTTGCTGTTCAAAAATACTGATAAGCGCACATTATTGCCCGTTCCGATGAAAAATACTTTTTATTTTATTTTATTTTAAGATTATTAAACAGGACAAGAGGCAAGGTTTTACCATTCCAAGAGAGTGTCCTAAAAAAATTAAGGAAATGCCACATCGGGACTTATTCCAAAGGGCAAGAAACAGGGAATCCAAAACCGGCCACCAGTCGCACCCCGAAGATAATTTGAAAGGCGAAGGCTAATGCCTCTGGACCAAATCCTGTAACTCGGAGGGGCATTGCATCATAATTAGGGATCTCTGATACTACTATGAACACCATAATAGCAAGCATTTTAATCTAGAAAAGTTCTATAAGAGCCAGGGATATAAGCTGTTCCTAAACACACTGCAGAACATGCACTAATAAAAAAAGCTGTATGAAGGATACCTGGATGGTGAAAAGTGGATATTTATTGTCTTTTTAGAAGAGGCATATGTTTATCTAAGTGACTGCAGCAAATCCTGGGCTATATATTATCGACCAAGGGGAGAAGAAAATTTGACAGTTGGTATAAGGAAACTAGCGAAACTTTCCCCAATGGTTTCATGGTAAAAGCAAGGTACAGTTTGAGACGTGCTCTTTTGACCCAAGAGGAAGTGGATTGATTAGGAATAATGGCAGATTCCTACTTGAAAATATATTCCATAAATTAATTAACAAGCCGAATTTCTTCCATTTAATAAACTCACACTTCAATAACATAGATAATTACAATTTACAAAACCCTCATTCGTTCACCATTCTTTACATTCTTTACGGCTTCAATGCTTTAAATTAAATTACAGTAATTACAGAATTGCTTCCTGCTCTCACATTTACCAATATATTTCTAAACTAACAACAATAAGTCTATAGTTCAGACGATCAATCTTTTCTCAGCGAAGAACTACTAAAGAGAATTTTGAATACGTTAAGCCAAAAATGAATTTGAAAGTACCGTCCAGAATGCCTTCTATCTAAACGCTGCCCTGTTGTTTTCCTCGTAACCTAGCTCGCCGTCGAAGAAAGACTGATCAGCCTTGTGGACAGCACATTGAAGCAAGCTGGAACTGATCCCGCGCTTGCGCAGTCGACGACCACAATCGCCTGACGTAGTGTGTGATTCAAAATAACTGCGCCCTTTCTTGCTGTTGTTGTCCTCTGCTTGAGAACTACTACCATAGTCGTTTCACTTCTGTTCTCGTACATATCAGCCTTCCTTTATTACAGCCCAGTCGCCTAAAGTAGATTTCTCCGGGGAGGGTCAATTTGGCACAAGTTACAATGGCAGATTAACCATTCATCGTGTACATAAAGATGTGAAAATCAACTCGGCATATTATCAGACTAACTCCTGATGCCAATTTTCCATACAGCTATCTGTGCTCTCTATGGTGCAGATGTAAATAAAATATGGTTGCATCAGGATAAGACATCAAGCCATACGTCTGCTCCAACCTACAAATTTTTGGAGAACATGGAGATAGAAATGGGAATATATTCCATACCTTTCAGCGACATCCGTTTAAGTCATCTTTATGCATCATTGGTGGTGTGTTGTGCATTTGGGTTATTGAAAAGAGCCCTTGGAAGTAGACGGTCGCGAACTTTGGTTGGACTCTGGAAAGCTGCCAAGAGGAATAGAATAAACTGGACATCCTGTATTTCGTAGAAGTTTTCTCCAGTGGAAACTGTGCTGCAGATTGATAGCTCAAGCTAAAGCCTCCAGATAGAACGTCACTGCTGGTGGACGCGAGTGCCTACCTGGCCGACTGGGTTAGGCTAATGACCGGTCCCTTTAGATTTAGATGCGTAACGAGCTCATTATGTGCCACTTTCCCGCAGTTTAGGTAATTATTGTTCTACAATATTCCTTTGGGCCGATTCGCAATGTCCCTTTCCAGAATGTTACGTTTTGTATGGGTCCTACTCGTATATAAGAGGCTGCTCTTGCACGGACAGAGTAGTTCTTTTAGTTAAGAAGTTACTCAGTGAAAAGTGAACAGTGCCAGTGCATTTCAGTTGTGAGTTGTGATTTGACGGATTAGTTGTGTTGTGTTGCAACTGTGTGCCAAACGTGATTGAAGTGTAAGGTTTGTGCTACATTGAGTATCTAAGTGATAAATAAAGTGTGTTTTGCAGTAACTGGTGTTCTCATTTGTTATAATATTGAAACTTTGAAACCAAAGATAACGAATATCTTGGTAATGGCTGATTACAACAAAGGAAAGTGTTTTTAAACAATTAGTGTATTTTAAAGATATTTACATTTTTATATCGTATTTTATGTCTGTCTCTTAAGGTTTACCACTTATAATACAAAATTATAGAAAATAACTTCCAAATAAAGAGGATTTCATACCTTATTTCCAAAAAATTCCAGATATTAGTTTTATTTATGATGTAAATCTTAAATATATGGTATGTTAATAAAATATTCTTGTAACTAAAACAACCATTTCTACAAATTGTATCTCGAGGAGATAAAAAGAAGATAAAGAATGTTTGTAAGAATAGAGAGCAGAGAAATTCACGTGAATGTAACAGGATTTTTGTGTCTATATTATATTGTAACTTTACCTAATTTTTAACTGACCCTTCATATCATTATTTTAATCTAGTAAACTTCAGTGAAGCTCCACTTAGTTCACGGTGACACTTCACTGATGTGAAGTAGTTCTATTTCCCCTGTTAGTTCACTTTCTTCGGGTCGTACCGGCACGATATAGCCTCCCCTTCCGGACGGTTCACTTCACTCACTCGAACACAAGAAGACTCCAGTCTGTCCTGCAGTAGTATTACTCGCTGCACGTCACGGCAATCGTTACAAATCCACTAGAGCAGCACTTTTTGTCGCACCAGGAACGCCTTGTTATCTGACTCACTCATTGAACTCAAATGACTGACTGGCTCGCCTTCAAGACAACGCTCGCTTATACAGCCAGTGGAATCTTCCACATAGTATTTGAGGCAGTATTTTTAACACTTAAATAATTTCAGTCTAATTATATAATATATAAATTCAATAACAGCCCGCCTTGAAGCAATATGTGTATGTAATAATTTGTAAAATGTATGTAAGAGTCATTGCATATGCTTATATTATTGTAAACATGCTCAATAATGTTATATGAATGCATTACGTAATTTAATAATGTAGGAGCTGTGAGAATAATAAGCTAAAAGTTGCTAACAATGAGGTAACCTTGAGGCAATAATGAGTTTGAGAGTTTAATAATACTACCTCCGATTATTGGAGTAACAATAATGTAATTTTAGTGACAGTTTATAAAATAGCCAAACCACAACCAGAAAAAGCTTTAGTTAAAAGAAGGTATTCTATTGGATTAGGAATAGTCAATCAGAGACTTGAAATACAGAAACTTACAAGTTTTAGGAGGTTGAAATCAGTTCAGTTGCCTGCAAACAGTGTTCCTAACCAGACGCAAAAAAGTGTCCTCAAGAAACGTAATATGTATTCGTGTGAGACGAAAAATAAGTTTACGTGTTAAAAAGTGTAATTAATTAATAAAAAGAATCTCACGGCTTTCTATATCAGTGAAGTGTTATTTAAATCGTATCAAGCATTAATAAAAGGAGTGAAGTAAAATTATAATCTGTGTAAGCCTATATTCTTGTCGCATCACAACCTTGCCAAGAGATCCATGTCTCTAACAATAATACTGACGCAGCCGAGGCAAACATAAATATTTAATACTTAAAGAAACAGTCCAATTACAAAGTTAATATTGTTAAAATTTGGGGCGAAGGCTACCGGAAAGCGGGCACTATACGTGTGGTTGCAACGAATTTCAAGTTCGGCTCCCCAACAGTTGAAACATAATATAATCCTTCAATACAAACTACTTCAAATTGGCGTCCATACGTGGAGCTAATAAAAGAAAATACCTTCTTCAAATTATAGCTTTCTGGAGACACCTTGTGGAACCGAAGGGAAGGAAGGAAACTTCCAGAAGGTTCTGCTTATCTGCCGATAAGGCTGCTGCTGTTTATGCCGAGCGAGAACGCGACTTATCTTTGCTTATCTCAACTGACGCCGATCTCCCGATAACGTCTGACCATAGCCGCTGCGTCTTAACATCAGCAATACCTACGAATTGGTAATGAATATAAATATCTTATATGTTACATTCACACGGCTTTCTCTACCCTCGATCGTTTATTAGTGGGTATACAAATTATTCTTATGAAAGTTTATTTTTCTATCTACTTCATTTTAATCCAGATAAAGATTTGCATAAATAGCTACATTGCCCACTTTGTTATAGATAACAAGAGAACAGCGATATTCAAATGTTTAAGAACGGAACGCTATATGCTGGTTTTAAAATTTCATGCTGTCCTGCAATCGTGAGAAACAACTGAATATCACCAGTAAACTTGGGGTTTATAAAGATTAGAAAAAGTATTGAACGAATCGAACAATTAATAACGGATATCTCGAAAATGGCTGAGGCCACAAGAAAGTTATAATAAATTCTGTGTTTTAAAGAGATCTATATGTTTTGTGTAGTGCGTTTTCATCTACCGCTTAACATTTACCAAATATACAAGATTATATAAAAAATTTCCGAATGCAGAGAACTTCACAGGGTATTCCCAGCAAATTCAAGATATATATTTTATTTCTCGTGTAAATTTTGAAAGATGTTCATATAAAGGGTTGTTTGGGGTGGAGGAATTTTCTTGAAAATCTTTGTGTTGCATATTTTGAAGGCACTGAACCTAAATACTAAATTTGGTATTTATCCAGCATTTGGTTTTTGAGTTATACTGTTTATAGGCTTACACACATAGGATCATTTTCTAAAAATGCTTTTCTTGTAGTCAGGGAGCCTCAAAACACGTATTTCAGGTGAAATCTCGGTATTTAACTTTTAGATGGAATGCAATACCTGCTCTACTTATTAGGTACGTGGTAGAGAAAGTAAAAGGTTGTAATTTATGCACTTAAAGTTACTTCCTAAATTATTTTTAGCGTATTCTTGCAGTTTGACACTTTTGATCACATTTATACCAAACCTGTTAATAAATATACCCTTTCATCCATAATTAATAAAAAGTGACGTAACAATGAATACATTTTAACCTACCAAAGCGATAAGCAATGTTTTCTCTTCTCTGCAACATTTGAATTCGCAAACCAAGGTAATTTTGTTCATTTTCTCTTTGGAGTTGTGTGTTTTTCCACTTCATTGCTAGAAAAATTGTCAGTTATTTACAATTCTCTATTTACGAATGATAACAGACGACGAGGACGCTCCAGAGCTCTTTCATTTGTGTAATTGTGTTTCGTTTTTACACACTAAAAAAGAAAAACTCTTAACAAGGGAAAATAGCTTCGTTACGTTTCTCTGTTCCTTCGAATGCTTAACTATTTTAATTAAACTCAGCGATTAAAACTCAGAACCACTACGACGCGAACTTCAATGCCGTTCTGATAACACACGATTCTCCTCGAATGTAAAGGCTTCACAATATTAAGGGGATCAAGTACCTTCTATCTACACAATGTTACATATGCAAAGCTTTGGTACGTTCAGCTCTTAAGCCCTTGTACACGACCAAACTTTTTTCAATTCAAGAGTTTACAAGAAAAATTGTGAAATGTTTTTCAATATGTGAGAAGATTGGAAAAGACTTGGCAAAACCTGGCAAGACTTGACAAGACTTGGCAATGTCAAAAATATGCATTTAAAAGTTGTCTCTTCGCCAAACCGAAACCCTTCAGAACACATTGATAATTTATCACGCGCAAAGCAATTTAATATTCGCGTCACAGTATAACAATTCGCAATGAAATATTGTTCTTTACTAATATTATGTAGCACTTTCAGTATTATATCCAATGAAATCACATTACGAGTGTGGAATAAAATGAAAATAACACCAACCGATAGGTTTACCACACTATATAACATTGCATTAATGTGAACTTAGTTCAGAAAACTGCCTGGCAATTATTTCTTCATAATCGCCTTCATCTGCTCCATCTTGTGGTAACCCACGGAGCCCTCGATGTACAGACATGGCCAGCTTATGTATAACCTAATCAGTTTGCATACGACATACCTTGGCCGGGTAGCCATTTTTGTTTATTTTTTCGCTTTCAGCCATGTTGCAGATTTCGTGACGCACTGTGAACACTCGTATTTCATTGGCCAAAGCCATCAAATCATTGTGAAATCTTTGTCCTTATTTGCTTTCAAGACTTTCAAGGACTTTAAAGGTATTGGAAGCAATTTGACAAGAAAAGTTGTGAAGTTGTGACAACTCTTGAAACGTCTTGTAAAGTATTGAATTTGATCGTGTACAAGCGGCTTTAAACTATACAACCTAAGGAAATCAAATTTAACCGTGTTATTCTCTATACCTTTTACTACCTATTAAATATAAATATTGTGGGGTATTATTAATCTTATTGTCATTACCAGACTACTGTTGTGCTGTATTGTTGCTACCATACGTAGCATTATTGTGTCTCTTTAGTTGTATTTCGATTTAACGGTATTTCCTTTCGGGTAGAACTACGCCAAAGGTAAAGATCCGTTTGAAACTGTCTGGTATGACGTCAACCCTGTCTGGTTTTGTCTAGACACGATTAATAGGGAAGGAAAGAAGCGTCACTGTAGTGGAAGTGTTCGTTGGAGCCAGACGTGTGTGTGTCCAGTCTATGGTTTAGTGGCATATCCCTCCGCCCTTTTTCCTTTGTTCAGTATGTAGAGTCGCCAGACATGTTGTGAATAAATACCAGGTATGTAAAGGTAATGTGTGTTCTGTAATTTTTCAGTGTAGTTGTAGCGGGAAATGGTTGTTTGGCGACATTTGTAGCGGGAAATCGTTGATCAGTAGCATCTGGAAAGCGTCGTTCCTTTGTTTGATGCTATCTGCTGCAGCGTTCTTGTCCTCGGCTATGGATGCTCGTCGACTGCTGTGTTTTCCATTCCTAATCTTTCCCTATATAGCTAATTGATGGTTCTCAGGGTTATCGTGGGTGAGGGAAATTAAAATATACTGAATTTCCCTTAATAAATGTGGTTTATTATTAATTTAAATATTTACGGACTGCTAGCTTTTCCCATTATACCAATCCCACCATTTGAATAAATCAGGAGCCTAAACTAACTGCACACGTCTTCCCACCCATATGCACACACGTGCATTTGTCGTCAAGAGCTTTGTATCGACGAAATTCTAGAAGAGAGAGTGAAAAACTGGGGCTTTCTTTCCCTTTATATACCTTTGCGCTTCAAAGTGTAACGACGTTTCTAATTGTTCCTCAGTCCGCGTTACCTTAACATGTATGAGAATATTCTACTCCAAAGTTTTGCCCTTACGCGTAACATGACGCGTCATGAAGCGGATTCAGTATCTCTCACTTTCTTTTCTCTATCTGTTTCCTTCTATTTCTCCTTACCGCTACCGGCTCCCTGTTCATTAGCTTGATGAAAGGTGGGCTCTACTTATAATTATATTTTACCTGGAATTTACTAGCTCGCCCATTTCTTACAATCTGCTTTGTACAATTCTTGGTGGTTGAATATTTTAACATGTTTCTTGCTGAATTATATTATTACTATGTACAATTCTTATATATGTATGGTATATCCCCTTTCATAGTATAAAACCCACACTTGTCCCTTAATTCTCCACACCAAGTTCCCGACGCTTAACTACCAGCAGGTTGCGCCACCCCCATGTGCGTGTTGGGGTGATCTAAATTAATCCCGTTTTCCTGGTAACCTTTTGGCCTTCACCTCAACGTGTAACATTTTATTGCTATTATTCATTTCTATTATTTTTCGTGATGCTTTTTTCTTAATGTGAAACCATTTTCCATAAAATTTCAAAGGTAATACTTTTTAAAGCCTAAGTTTTTCTTTGGTCGTGTATTTCTTACATTAAAATTGAGAGTGGTTTAATAAAAAAGAATAAAGATAAAAAATTAAGTTTCTAATATGAACCGTTTTGGCATTGCGCGAACCTAATGTTCTAAAAATGTCGAAAAGAAAGCATAACGTTAAAGTCTGAACATAAAATAACTACTTTTTAAATATTTAGAATATTTCAGTTCCATAATCAGGGTCATAACTGTCTTTCCTATTCCTTTTTTTCATTTCTTCTACTCTTCCTTGCCTCCCTGATCATGTGCACAGTCTGTTGATGAGCATTTTTGAGTATCCAAGGCCTCAATTTGACTCATGGTGTTAATATTCGGAACATTTCTGTTGCAGGACCCTGGCGCTACCAATATTCCCCATATTGAAGGTCAGAACAGCTGCCAGAACACCTAGTTTTAATGTCGTCATCCCTAAAAACACATTCTTTGATACCCTGGTCCAGATTAGATTGTTAAATGATACTCGTTTGGATTTTGTGTACGACCATGCATACACTCGTTGAGTAGATCTGGATGGGATAGATCTCCGTAAATTGGCTTTATTTTCTCCATAATGACCTGTATCAAACTATGATGTTTATATTTTTCCGTATCAGAATTATACTTGCACCATAATCTTTCAGGACAGGGTCCGCGACATGGATTTTTATCGGTGGAAAGTTTATGGAAGTAAGTAGCCCACCCTGCCTTTCTCATTTTTTCCATATCACCTACATTATCCCCCATTGCTTTGCCATAATAATATTGTAGCTTATCTATTTCAATTTCTGTAAGCCTGCCAACCACACAAATACGTCTACCATCTTCTAATTTCTTTCCCTTGAAATCTTTACCAATCGCTTAAGTTGAGACCCCATTCTCTTATATACATGTTTCACACACTCCAGTTTTACAATTTCGGCATTTCAGGAATTCTACTTGCTTAAATGCCTTACTGTCTCCATCTCCCAGATATTGCACATATTTTAGACCTCAACTCTCCAACGATCGCTAAAATATTTGCACTGCACCCTCCGCTTCTATTTTACCACTTGACCCCTCGTAGTTCTGGCATGCTTTTCAGTTTTCGTACCTCTTTTACAAGTCGTGCAGTACTTTGTGAGGCACTGTACATGAAAAACCTTGCCAGTGTCAACACTAGTAAGTGTTTCTACCATGGGTGGAATTATGGCCACGGTATTGTTGGCTCCTGCAATTTAATTGTTTCCATGTTTTAGTCCACAACTTATATTGCTGCATCTTTCATGTACTTCTCTGCCATCTTTTCAATTGATTCCAACAAAATGGTGCTCACTTCATTGAACATAGGAGGTTCAGGAATGTTCAACACTGAACATAGCACTTTACTGGCACTCTGTCCTTTACCTATGCAGTGCATTCCACACACAAATCAAAGGTTCATTCGCAACCCTTATCACATATTTTAAAGCAGTGAATAAATGCTTTTCTTCACATTTTTCACACACAAGTGTAAGGTACTATCTTAGCTGTTTAGATTCGAAAAAAGCAGCTAAAAATTTTCACTCCACCAATATTTATATTTTATAAAACACTTCACTGCTTGTGGTAACAGTTCCATCTCCACCAGCTAATATCCTGATGTCAATTTAACTATATTATTTATAATTTCAAAATATCTTATCTTGAAAACAACTAGTGAACCTGTGACACTTGTTTGTTTCTGAAGATATAATAGGGGTATTTACATTGGATGGTTCTGCAATATTTGCTTCTGTATTACAACTAATAACGCTCTCATTATATTAATTTCTATCACACTTCTGTTTCTTTTTGTTTCCATGCGATTTCTGCTTCCCAAATTGTTTGGTTCTCATTTTTAAACTAAAGAACGCAGATTATCACCAAAAGATACAACAATGTGCTCCCATATATAAAAACTACTTCTTCTTTCTACCTATTTTGAGACGTGCGGAAGTCCCTAGGGTCCTCCTTGACGTTTGATTACCCCATCTGTAAGATTAATTGAATTTTTCCAAAAACATCTAAAATGACTAAGTAATCCCAAACTATAATTTAATTTTGCATTATTAGAGGTATGGATATTGACTTTTTAAATGTCTTTATTGGATCATATTAGCAATTTTAATAGGCACAGAAAACCTAATTTGTACAATTCCAATAACAATTTTTATTTTCCTATTCATTGAAGGAACATCCATGTGTTCTAAATTTCCAAAATTGTCACACGAGAATTCCTTATTAACAGTTTTACCTAATGTATATTGAGAATCTGGTGTATAATTTACTAGTAATCTTATTTTTGAAATAAACTTAAGGTCTTCTTGTTTATTAATGTATAAATTATTAGTAGAATCCAAGTTATGACGGTCGAAGTGGGTGCGTCCTCGTCGTGACCGGGGGATGCAAGGTAGGCTCTCGTGCTTTCTTTTCATTTCGTTCCATGTCACACCCTCGGCCACACTTCTCTCTTCTTTGGTCTCCGTTTTCAAACATTTCGCGCCACGTTCATTTACACTATCACTACTTTTACTGCATTGCCGGCCTACCTTGCGTGCGCAATGCCCACATATTGGTCCATGAAAGTGTTTGACTCTTTTTGTTTCTTTTCCCCACTTTTGTTTATTTTAATCCTCCGTGGACAAGCCTGACGGATACCCGCGACTAGTTGTGCAGCTGGGTGAGTGGGTAATGGCGTCATCCCCACCACCAGGAGTCGTCATGTAGGGCCTGGTTTGTATGCGCTGTTCAACTGCAATCCCGCGGGGGGGCCATTGCATGACCTACTGACTCCCCAAGGCCATTGGGTCCCTCTGTCTATGTTCTGGGAGGTGTGACCCTGGGGTGAGACTGATATGGATAGGCCACTCACCCAAGTCGGGGTAACGCCCGGGAAGTCAGAGCCCGAGATCGTAGACGGTTGCAATGGTGGAGGATTTCTTTCGCTATGGAGCCCTCTTTCTCCACTATTTCAAACAAACGTGAAAAGTTTTGATAAAAGTTTATGTGCAGTAAAATTACGACACGGGACCACCGGCTTTACGTCCTTCCAAAGGAAATCATGCTAAGGATTTTTACGCCCGAAAAGTTTCATCGCCCTCCTCGAGTTTGAACCCGCGACCTCGGGAACTAGAGGTTAGCATGTAACCATTACACAACGTAGGACGACGATAGTCAGACACATACACACGTACCTTTCTCTAAAATGATCCCTCAAAACATGTATTTGGGTGAAATCTCGGGTTCGAATTTTTTAATGGAATGCAATACCTTCTCTATCTACTGTGCATATGGTAGAGAAAATAACAAACAATAATGGGTAGAGAAAGTAATGTGAATGTAACACATACGCGTTTTTCTTTAATTTAGAGCAGGAATGGCAAAATTGCCCTTTTTCGGGCTACCAAATACCTATGCACCTTGAGCTACAGTATTCTGCAGCGCGACATGCACAACATAAAAAATGTCTAGAGAAAATAAAAACTTCTTTCAGAATTAACATAATCATTGGGAAAATATTTGTGCTTTATTTATGTGTCCATTTATGCGGATCATAGCACCAATAATTTTGTTTACCATAGCAAAAATAAGGGTAATATTAGGAGTTGTGAAAGCAATCAGTAGTTATTTGAATAATTTAAATCAATTGTAATCCTTAAGCAGTAATAATCAGTGGTCATTTATATAATTTAGTTGTTAAGAAATGGTTACTGTGCGTGAAACAGTTACAAAACATGGACACAAAAAAGCAGATTACACTATGTTTATGCATACACTGTTCTTCAGACCCTTTTGAGAAACATTTGCCCAAAGCTTACAATATGGCCTTCAGAATACTCCCATCGGTCGATCCGTCTCTTCAGTGATCTTGCTTGATCCGCATGAAGGCGGATACACATCCTTTTGGACAAGCCCATACACATCGTTTTTGGGCAGGAACCTCTTTCAAGTGAGAGGGAGCTGGATTTTGCAGTCCTGGTTAGGCATTCCGGGAAAGATGAACATAGCTCATCGTCTTACTGGCTATGTCCACTAGATTTTGGCCATCATGGTCCACATGCTACCGAGGGTCCGTTCGTTTGACCAGCGGTTTTTCTGTCTGTCGACATTCCTCTGTTCAATCCTGGTGTCTCAAGAAGTCTGTGTGTTCATATATTAGGGTGCTGTCTCACAACGTGTCCTGCCCATCTCCATTTTAGTATTTCCTTTTCATTTTCCTTTCTCAGATATGTATCTGTGATCGCTGTGTTTTTAATTAAACTAAGTAATTAATTCTTTTGCGCGGAGGAATTACCAATCCTTCACTCAACCTCCGCTGAATGGCGGAGTTGGTTTTGGGGTGTCCTTGCCTTAAACGATTACGGCTCAAGAGCCCCATTTGCTCCCATGTATCCCTATGGTCGTGTTCCTCGTCAGGTGCTACCTGCCGTTGTGGGCAGAGTTAAGTACCACTCCCTTAAGTGGAGCTGCCTCAAGCCAGAAATGGTACGCTATCTTCGTAAAACTCCAAAAGTACCGCTGTGATCATCCCAATCTCAATTGGCGAGTCGTCATTAGTGATGATTAGAACTACGTTTGAACCATGACCTCTATGATAGCTGTGAGGTCTAGCAGGAACCTTAAAAATCGGCAGAATAGTCTCCAATTTGATCTTACAGTTTGGAATTTACAAGAAGAGTAAGCACCTTCAAGATATACATTTTATTTTTCATGTCAATATACCAAAGGAATTGTGTTTTAATCAAAAGTCCTTAGAGCCGCTTTTGAGAAAATAAAAAATAATGAAAGAGTTGTGTTTGGGAAGATTTTCTTAAAATCTTTGTGTGAAATCCTTGCAAGATGCGGATGCTGAGTTTTGTATTCATCCGACTTTTCGTTTTTGAGATATGTTGTTCAGAGACACACACAACAAAAGGCGCATGATTTTTTTTTGATAACGTTTCTAAAGTTTCAAATAATATATGAGGGGCATTCAAATGAAACCTGGTCAGTGCGACTAACTTTGCATTACACGTAAGGTGGCACCACGTAACTGCGTATATGGTGGCACCATCTATTGGTAGAGCGACTGAAGTGTGCAGACGTTGCATAGCGACAGTGTGGTTTCACGCCGAAGAGAAGGTGGTCACAGAAGCTATCGTCCACTACTGAACATGAAGGCGAGTAAGCAGGAACAACGAGGAGTGATTCGATTTTTAGCGGTGGAGGGAGTTGGAGGCCGTGAAATGTATCGACGGATGAAGGCTGTGTACGGTGAATACAGTCTGTGTCGTTCAAGTATGGTGGAATGACGCAAAAGATTACTTGAGGGGCGCGAGTTACTGGAAGACAATGCTCGTCCTGGACAGGGTCATCGTGTCATCACACCTGAAATGATTGCGGAAGTGAATGCTTTAGTCTTGGGCAACCGAGAATCACCATGGGCGAGATCCGTCGATTACTGGGTACTAGCGTAGGCACTATTCACACCATAATGCATCAATACCTAGTATTTCGAAAAGTTTGTGGCAGGGGTTCCCCACCAACTGACCGCCGAACAGCGCAGTACTTGAATGGCGCTGTCTTTGAGTCATCTATAACGCTATCATGAGGAGGAATACGGTCTTCTGTTGCATATTGTCAATGGTGTCGAAATATGGTGTTATCATTTTGAACCGGAAAAAAGCGTCAGAGCAAGCAGTGGAAACATGCGACTTTGCCACCTCAAAAGAAATCAAAGGCCGTGCACACCAGTTCTGGTAAGATCATGATGTCCTTTTTTGACCACAAGGGCCCACTGCTTGTCGAGTTCCTAGAACAGGGAACCACGATCAATGCCCACCGTTATCAAGCCACTTTACAGAACCTTAGACGAGCCATCAAGTCCAAACGCCCAGGCATGTTGTCCATTAGCATTATTCTCCTGCATGATAATGCCCGCCCACACACTGCCAATGGGGTGAAGACAACATTGCAGCAGTTTCGATGGGAAACGCTGGAACATCCACCGTACAGTCCAGACCTTTCACCTTGTGACTTTCATGTTTATGGACCTCTAAAACAAGCTATTCGCAGACATCGATTCACAACGGACGATGAAGTGTGTGAATGGGTCCAGGCCTGGATCCAACAGCAGCCTATTAGCTTCTTCAAAGATGGAATCGACTGGCTAGTGTTGCAATGGGCTAAATGTGCCAACAGTTTTGAGTTAATAAAATCGTTATCATTACTTTTCACAAGTGGCCGAGTTTCATTTGAATGACCCTTATATTTCCATTGTAATCTCGTTATCGAATTTCTGACTTTGAATACAATACATTCTCTAATTAATATAGACACGTTTTAGAGAAAGCAGCATGTTTACAATCGATTTTGGAGACCCACCTGAACGAGTGCATTGCAGAGAGAAAAAGATTTATAAACTCAACATTCCGTGGGATCAAACAAGCTTCCTGATGTTTTTTTTAATGATATAAGGTTTATGTGAAAGAAATGAACAAGTATGCACTAAAATAAATTATGTGTATAAAATGCTCCAGTTGATTTTATTAGCTTAACTGATATATTGAAACTTCAGGCGTATCCCCCAGCTTAATTACAAGTTAGTTGTGACATGCAAAATTCTGGTCTAGCAATCTTTTCTGTAGTCCGTGCAGTCCTGGTATCTCATTACTTATGCAGAAGATTTTAATCTGAAATTGCTTCCTTTATCTCCATGTCTGGAAGACGGTTCCGAAGTAGTTTGAAGATATGGAGGTTTTCATTCGCCCACCCCTTCATTTAGTTTTAGAAGTTCGGATATCCTCTAGGGGTTTACCCTTATCATACTACTCAGATGAACCTATCACAAGTGATTTTTATTGTCAGTAGCAATTAAAATTATTTGGAAAACCATAAATCGATCGCTTAAGACTGATTGAACATATTTTTTCTGTTTAAATTTGAAAAAGGAGTAAAAATCAAATGAGTTTTAATCGGTTGATAGATTTATCTTTCTCTTAGCCCCTCTTATACTCTCCTTTCTGTACTTCACATACGCTGTTACGTAATTAACGCACTAGTCGGCCAGATATGAGTGCGCTTGAAGGAGGGCGCCACTGATTTGACAATGCCAAGTTGGGCTTCAGAGAGGAGTGAGGGGCAAGGCAATAGGGGAATGTAGACGAACAGTACACAGTGTTGCACACTGAAAACAGTACTACATTCCCATGCGTCAGCCTCGCTTGTAAGTGCAACAAAGAACTGCGGATGTTTTCTTTGCCTGACTATCCTTCTGATCCCCGCCCACTTAGTTCCTCTTCCAACCAAACGCTCTCGTATTGTGGACGACTAGTATTTTGCCGTAGTTATCTGAAGCGAAAGGAAAGTGACAAGAATGAATCATAATTGGTAGCGCAAGCTGGTTAAGGTACAGAATAATAGAGACAAAAATCTTAATAAACATGGGATAACAAACGTCTCGTTTGCGAGATAAGTGTTTGTGCACAGATAGCTCCTCAAGTCATCAAAGAGTGGTAGCACATTAGTAGGCTTACGCCATCAAAAAAAAGACCACATTTGATATATGCTTCCTTTTTTATATCCCTTTTTCTCTCTTTTAAAATCATTGTATCCATATAAGTTTAAATTACATTAGTAATTTAAAAGTTTATTGATGAAACAATTCACCAAAACTTAGAAGCACTAAAAGCATCACAGAGATAAGGTAAACAGAGATAAGCAGCGCCCTCATCCATCGTGAACGCCAGAAGATTCAATATCCAAAATCTTCTGGAAGTTTCCCCCTTTTCGAACGTTCTGGAACTTCGTGAAAATTTCCAACGACTATATAAGCGAGCGCTCTCTCAGGTTAGTTATTGAATAAGTAAGAAATCCAGGGCTACAGCTCCCATTGAATGCAGGGAGGAAGGTGCCAACCGAGTTGCTCTACCCCCCAACCCGAAGACTTTTCTGTAGGTCGGAAGCTGAAATATTAAAACCACCCCCATTACAGGTGTAAGGGGATAACCACTTACGCGCCTCAACCGCTAAAGCGGAAGACTACCGAACAAACTCGGTGGGGCCGACAGCCCATTAGCGGTTCGCCTACCGGCTCTGCAGGGCGGTGCTGGAGAGGTCTTGAGGTGTCTCACAAACCCGCCTGGACGGAAAACCCCCCAGACGTACCCAATCTCCCATGGGTCGGGAACCACTGCCCCGCTGAGTCCAACCCAATCCAAAAAGCATCCTCACGGGTGGGCCTCAATGTTTGGCCCAGCGTACTTCTAGTAACGTCAGAAGTATCATGAGTGCTCAAGTCCGCATCACGACAGCTGAAGGGGTCGGAACTCCCCCCTTACGGGGAGTCATTGAGCAAGTAGGAGCGTTAGTGAGCGAGTTAGCGAATGCGATTCTGGTGCGACGAATGCGGTTCTTCCAGACCGCAAGAAGAGGCAGTCGAACACAAGCCTTCCCCAATCTCTCCTGCATCAGCACTCATTGCACGTCACAGCCTCCGGTACGGAAGAAGAGGCTACGTCGTGTGTATTTTATTAAGCTGATACGTCACGAAGAAAATGAAGGGTGTGAAGGAAGAAAGTGAAGTGACAGAAAATTGAATTAGGTCACATTAGCGAAGTAACAGTGAAACCCCAGTGAAGTGACAGTCAATAGTTAAACTAGATTTATGGAAGTGACAGTGAGAACTTAGCGAAGTGATAGTGAAAACCGGACAAGGTCACGGTATATTTCCTTCTCTCTCCATCTCCAATAACCCGTTTCCACTTGCTGCCACCGTAAACGATATCTTTAGCCGGCTAATACAGGGTTATTCAGAAAGAAGGAACAAACTTTAAATATTTATTTCTAATGAAAGACAATAGGTGGCGAAACCTGCGATACATCACTGAATAGAGAAAAGTTCAACATTTTATTTTGTGTGTTCAAAATGAGCAGCATTTGTTATGCGAGGGCGACCAGTGCTTTTCCGTTTGCATACACAACCATCTTCTACGAATTTATTCTATCAATTATAAATGTTTTATGATGAGACACCTTGTTGTTGAACTTACAACGAAATGCACGCTGCAATGAAACAATGCAGCACACAAAACGACTTTTCCTGTGGCGTCGCCATTTTTTCGTAAACAAACACATTGCCGCTGTAGGCACTGAAAGGAACTAATAGGTGGGGCTTAAAACGTTGAACTTTCCTGTATTCAATGATGTTTTGTATGTATCGATATCTATTTTCGTTCACTAAAAATGAATATTTAAAATCTGTTCCTTCTTTTTGAATAACCCTCTACTCTTCGTTGATCTGCAGTTGTTCCAATTTGGCTGCAGTACAGTACAACTGACACTTCTTAGATATATCCTTTCAAGCTGTGCGCTATAATCCTTTCTGCCATAATGGCTTGACTACAACTCCGCTTTCGGCAAAAGTTTTGCAAAAACAACAATCTCCTGGCCGCTTCTATTGGTCGAGGAAATGGTGTAAATCTGTACAAATAGTTTACTTAAGCATGACCAAGCGGGATGGCTCAGGCGATTACGTCTGTGGCCCGCATTTGGGAGATCCCAGGATCGATTCCCGGCGACCGTCCACTCTGGCCCATGAGTTTTTCGTGGTTTCCCCGGGTCGCCAGGCAAATGCTGGGGTGGTTAATCTTCTACCATGGCTCTCCTTCCTCGCCTTACCTGTACCCATCATCTTTCTTGTCATCAGTTTCAAAGTTGTAGGACCAGTCGACGGTGTTTCGGCAGGTTTCGGCTGGGCGGTGGCTTGACTTCTGTAAAAGTTTCTTCGCTGGCGTCTCTGCGCTACCGCTCTTTTAGGTCTCTCCTCAGCGTTGGGCTCTGCTCCGGGGGACCCTGGAGGTTGGTGGCTTGTGGGCAGGTACCGTAAGGAGCCGTCCATGTTACGTCAGCATCCGGATCTGGTCGCCGTTCTGGTCTCTCCCCTCATCCTTCCTTCCCAGGAGCCACATTGGAAGCACAAGGGCCAACTGTCATGCGTGCGGTGCTCTAACCCAGTTCCGGGGACCCCTTCATGATACGTACCCTCTACCTTGTACTTAAGCATGAAACTACCAGGTGATCCGTGCTGGAAATTAGATACCATTATTTTCTTGTTTCCATTATGTAAGCTTAGTGTTTCCAAATAAGTACATATACATAGATAATTATTATTAAATTTAGCATATAACTCACTGCTTTATGCATTAATGAAGCCTTGGCTTACAAGGATATTTTTTAAATCCTTTTGGTTTATCTCACTTCCACATTTGGAAATCTCTGTAGACAACATTATTTAAAACGACTACACAGTTTAAAAAAACATGGCTCAGTACACACGGTCAATTTAAAGCAGACCCACCTCTGAAACACAATCTCTAATCCGGCAATTCTGTGGGCGCTCGGGACAGCCAGGCTTTGTTCACAAGACTGCATATATACTTGTAGTAGTTATCATGGGGAATAGAACTAAATCACAAACGTCTTGTGGAAAATAACATATACGAGACTCCAGACAGACAGACAGACAGACAGACAGACAGACAGATGTTTCAGAGTGTTTCAAAACTGAATATTTCCAACAAAAACACTTCTTTCTTGAGTTTTTTTGTTCTTAAATGGAATATTACTTAAAGTTCGTTACAATACCAGGTTTAGTGCAGCCCTCTTAGCTCAGTGGTAGAGGGTTAGCTTACTGTTCCTGGGGTTGTAAGTTCAATTCTCTGTGGAGGTATTCAACGCTTTCTTTTCGTTTTCATTCAAAATACACGAATAAAAATATAACATATATATGTGTAGCTTATTTAGTAGTCCATCATACCGGTAAATAGCAACCATGAGGAGAGGAGAGGAGGTTCCATACTCAGTCAATTTAATTTTATAGGTAACCACAAACTTCGCCATTATTGTAATTATTTTTTTAAGTAAAATGAAGTAACAGCAGCAGTATTATTCAGTTATATTAGAGAAAAATGTGTGGTAAAAAATAATAGACAACAATCCACTACGGAGAATCTAAACCGGGCTGCTTGCGTAGAAATTACGTAGCTTAACCGCTGTTCCACGTGAAGAACGGTGTGGAAGTAGCCCAAATCAGTGGGTTGTGTTGTAGAGTTAGTTAAAGCGCGCACTGAAGTTGGCATAAACCGCATGCTCACTCAAACGACTTTGAAAAAATGCAACTTCAAGAGATCGGCCACTTTCAGATTGACCGAATGTACGGAAACATTGCCTTTCAGATGGGAAACAGGCGAAGATGAACCTGCTGAAATTTACAAACAAAAGTGTGTTATTTACAAGGCAACAGTACCATATTTCTGCAATATATATAATCTTGCTTCAATAGATGTTGGCTAATTGGAGCCAGGAGTACTATGTACTTTTGTAACGTTTTGTAGAAAATAAAAATTAAAGAACTCAGTTATTAGAACAGTGTTCCTCAGTGTTATAAAATGGTCACTAGCTATATTGAAAAGCATTTGTATGTACGTAAACTGGTTTATTCTCAGATACATTTTGTGCCTCCCCTACTACGTATAATAAGTAGGGGAACTATTATATTCAACCCATAAATTCGAGATTTCCCCGGAGATACATGTTATGAGACCTCCCCCAATCCAAAAAAGTATTTTTACTTTCTCTACTACGTATAGTAAGTAGGGGAAGTATTGTATTCCACCCAAAAATTCGATACCGGGATTTGACAGGAAATATATGTTTTGAGACCCCCTGAATCCAAAGAAAGCATTTTTGGAAACATGTCCATGTGTGTGTGTCTGTGAACAGCATAACTCAGAAATGAACAGTCGGATAAACAGCAAACTTGGTATTTAGGTTCAGTATCTTCCAGAGATGCACACGAAGGTTTGCAAGAAAATCCCCCCATCCCAGATTACCCTTTACATGGAACATTTTTCGAAAAATGGTCTAAAGATTTTGATTAAAATATCATATGTTTAAGATATTTTCATGACAAATAAAATGTATATCTTTAATTTTCTGGGAATGTCTCCAAAAGTATTCTTCATTGTGAACCACTTTTACATAACTGGTAAACCATAAGAGAGAGAAAAAATGTTACTATACAAAAAATGTAGATCGCGTTAAAATACACAATCTATGTCATATACATTTTTTGTTGGGTGAACCATTTTCGAGATATTCCTTGTTATTCCCTTAAATTTTCCAATACTTTTTCTCAAATGGGAATTCGTTATTCATTTTTTTATGTACTGGACATGCAAAGAGAATGGAATGTGCCACATAGCAACCAGCTCTTAAAATATTTGACTACTGCTTAAATCCTACCAATTCCCTTTGCACCTACAAGAAAATTAGCAATAAGATTAACATCTCGATTAATATGAAGCATATGGAGAATAAGCGTTTGTAAAAATAATTTGTACAACAGTAGAGAAAGTCATGTGAGTGTAACACATAAGATTTTTTATAAAAAGGTCCATGTGTGTGTGTATGTGTTTGTGTGTGTCTGTGTACAGTATAACTCAGAAACAAAAAGTCCGATCAGCAACAAACTTGATATTTAAGCTCACTATCTTTTAAAGGTGCACACAAATATTTTTAAGAAGATCCCTCCCACCCCAGACTTTACTTTACATGGAACGTTTTCGAAAATGTTTATTTTATAAAAAGTGACTCCAACGATTTTGATTAAAATACCATATCTTAAGGATATTTAAACGACAAATAAAATGTATATCTTTAATTTTCTGGGAATAGCCTGTAAAGTCCATTTCATTTGGAAGAAGTTTTATATAATCTTGTATAACTGGTAAATGCTACGCGACAGACGAAAACGTATCTACTGTACAAAAAATGTAGATCTCTTTAAAACATAAAATTTATTTAAAACAGGTTTTTTGTGGTGTAAGCCATTTCTGAGATACTAAAGCTTCATTTCTTGGTCATGCTCTTAGAGTCCTGTCAACATTCAGTTTCTCGCGATTGTATGGAAACTGTATGGAATTTGAAGTCCAGCATATAGCGTCCAGTTCTTTTAATAGACTAACGCTGTTCTCCTTGTATCTATTACGAAATGTGTAATGTAGCTATTTATGCAAAGGTTTATTTGAATTAAAATGTAGTAGATAGAAAAATAAGCTTTAGTAAGAATAGTTTGTTTACACACTACTAAATATAGAGGGTAAATAATGTCATGTGAATGTATCACGTTAGATTTTGTAATTAAGGGTAATTTTTATTTATATTTGTATAATTATTTTGAGATAGTGTCCCTATACTTGCAGCTCTCTTAACAGATATTTGTACAGTTTATGATTTTAATGATGTATTTAAACCTTTTTGTAGTTTAGTATGCTGGGGAAAGCTGAATTTATTAACAAAGTTTTCAATGATTTTCGGTGGACCCTAGATTTAGCAAGCAGCGACTGAACCCATTTATTAATTGAAAACACGCAGCGAGCGGTGTCCGTTACTTCCGACGGCAGGATGACAATCTGGATGGCGATAGAAGAGGGGACCAATAACTTTTAGTGTACTCCAAACCACACTGGAACTTGGGGAAACTTCAGATTAGCTAGTCAGAAGGCCAGCTGGTACTTCCCAGAATCCTCGGGAATCGAACCATGGATTCTCAGAAGAACCGCGAACGAAACCACTGGGGTACTCATACCAGAGAAAGTTAATGATGAGTTTGATATATTTAAAGTTGGTGAGTTTGGTGATTTGATCTACTTCTGTTGTCATCACACAAACAGCTTTTGGTGCACAAATGAAAATGGCATGTGGTACAGCGTATTCAGAGGAAACTTGACCGCTCACACGGGGTTTTGCGTCTGGGCAGCACAACATGCCATAGCCGGCCATGTAAAACTCTTACCTTCGCTTCTTAAATCTTATTCCTGTAAACTTATACGTAAAATATAACAAAAGCATCTCTTACCTCATAACAAATAGTGTATGTGCAGAAGTCACTGAAACCGCAAGTTATTGTGTTAATTGCATTTTGATTTTCGTGTCGAACGTTCAAAGTTTTCGCCAATTTAATCTAATGTTTCTTCTGTTAACATGTGTGTTTGCAAGTGTTTCATGTTTTGCCCTGAACTAGTAGTCTCAAATTTATTCACAAGATAGCGAATCGAAGTTCTCCGAAAAGGCAATTGTGCAGAAAACTTCAGGCTGAATTCTTCACGAACGCGATGACTCGATTCACATTTAAAATAATATTTATATGCAAATATACGTTGTTCTAAAGATAACTTCCTTCTCATCTTCGCAAATGAAAGTAGAATACTGACACTAATGATTATATGGTAACTGAAGGACAGAAAGCTTGTCGTGCGTGCGTGGTGGGTAAGCCATCGTGTGACCGGTCAGATTTTATACTACAAACCCATTAGCTTTTACATAGTTTTAATTCTGAACCTATGAAAGGTTTTATTTCTACCAAAATGGAACAGTTATTGTGAAAACAAGCAAATTACGTATCCGCGGGTGCACTTAGAATAGAGTTTGCCATTCATTCTACGCTGATTTCAGCGCTGAAGGAGCAGTGGGAAACGCTGACTTAAGCGAGAAGCATCGTTTGTTTGTTATTTGTTGTTTCACCCTTGAGCACACTTTGTATCGATTTGCGAATGTTTTCGCTCTACAGCTCTTAATACCATAAATAACACTTTGCACTCCAATAATGGAAATCGATATGAAAACGGAGGAGCTGGTAAACACTTTCCCTGTGGGCGAAAAAGGAATCTCTAGTTTTATATAAGGCCGCCCTACGTGCTGAAAACGCCTCGCCTCAAGCTACCTAATTCATTATTAAAGTATTGGGGAATGAATCAAAGGGAAGCCCATACAAATTGTAATGGAAATATCTGGATTAGAATAATTCGTGTAAGCGGATTATATCGGAACAAAGCAGAGAGAAACTGTAAAACAGTAGGATCGATCATGTATTCATCAATGTGAAATTGAAGGTTTGCATTGTAAACGTCACAAATATAATGTATACGACTATTTCATCATGGTACAGAAATTGGCAACTTGCATTGTTTTACAACCCTTTTACTTCATCGTGGATCCCATAGGTGAAGGAAGTATTGCACTCAACCCAAAAATTTGATAGGTACGTTGATTTCACTGGAAATACATGTTTACAGGCTCCCCAAATCCAAAATAACTTTTTGAAAATTCTGTATTGCACACACATGACTTTCTCTTCTCTTGTACAAACTATTTTTACAAACGCTTATTCTCAATCTGCTTCATGTTAATTGAGATGTTAATCTTATTGCTAATTTTCTTGTAAATGCAAGCGCAATATGGTAGGATTTAAGCGACAGTCAAAGGTTTTAAGAACTGGTTGCTATGTGGCGCATTCCATTCTCTTTGCATGTCCAGTAAGTAAAAAAATTAATAGTGAATTCCCATTTGAGAAAAGGTACTGGAAAATTTAAGGGAATAACAAGCAATATCTTGAAAATGGTTCACTCAACAACAAAAAATGTATATGACATAATTAGTGTATTTTAACGCGATCTACTCTTTTGCGTAGTAAAATTTTGTCTATCTCTTATGATTTACCAGTTATGCAAAAGTCATTCACAATGAAGAATACTTTTGGAAAAATTCCCAGAAAATTCGAGATATACATTTCATTTGTCATGAATATATCTTAAATATATGATATTTTAATCAAAATAGAGCCATTTTTGAGAAAATTAAAATTTTCGAAAAATGTTCCATGGTAAGGGTAATCTGGGGTGGGGGGATTTTCTTGAAAACCTTCGTGTCGCATCTCTGGAAGATACTGAACCTAAATACCAAGTTTGGTGTTTATCTTACTGTTCGTTTCTGAGTTATACTGTTCACACACACACACGGACATGTTTCCAAAAATGCTTTTTTTGGATTCTGGGGGTCTCAAAACATGTATTTCCGGTGAAATCTCGGTATCGAATTTTTGGGTGGAATACAATACTTCCCCTACTTACTATATGTAGTAGAGAAAGTAAAAAAAGAATAACGAATTCTCATTAGAGAAAAGTATGTGTTAGAAATTCAAACAAATAACAAGGAATATATCAGAAATTGAGCACTCGAAAAAAACGTTTATATGACATAAATTGTGTGTTTTAACGAGATCTACGTTTTCTGTGTGGTAAAATTTTGTCTATCTCTTACGGTTTACAATTTATGCGGAGCTCATTCAGAATGGAGAGAGCTCTTGGGGACATTCCGAGAAAATTGAAGATATACATTTCATTTGCCATGAAAATATCCTAAACATATGATATTTTAATTAAAATCGTTATAGCCATTTTTGAGAAAATAAAAAATTTCAAAAAATATTCCATGTAAAGTGTCGTTTAGGGTAGGATTTTATTGAAAATCTTTGTGTTGCATCCTTGGAAGACACTAAACTCAAATACTAGGTTTGGTATTTAACCGACTTTTCGTTTCTGCGATATGCTGTTCACAGACAGACACAAACACAGACCTATTTCTAAAAATGCTTCTTTGGAATTCAGGGACCTCTAAAAATGCATTTCCGATGATATCTCAATATCGAATTTTTAGGTGGAATACAACACTTCCCCTCCTTACAGCATGTAGTAGAGAAGGTAAAAATTAGACGTATTATTTCACATAACTTTCGCTACCCCATAGCGCTTATTAATGGATATACAAATTATTCTTATAAAAGCTAATTCTCCTGTCCACTTCATTTTAATCAAAATAAACTATTCCAGAAATAGCTGTACTAAAAATTTAGGTACAGATATAAAGGGAATAGCGATAGTCAAATGTTAAAGAACTGAACGGTGCATGCTCGCCTTAAAATCCATACACGTTCCATACAACATCGAGAAACAACTGAACATCGACAGAACTTTAAAAAAAGGGCTAAGTATTGAATAATACGAACCATCGGATATCTCGGAAAAGGCTGATGTCACAAAATAGGTTATTTGAAATAAATTTGTGTTTTAAAGAGATCTGCAACTTTTGTGTAGTACATTATTGTCTAATGCTTAACGCTTACCAGTTATACAAGATGATAAAAAATGCCTCCGAATGAATCTGATTTCAAAAGCTATTCTCAGAATGTTTAAGATGTACAATTTATATATAGATATCTTTAATTTATGATATTTCAATCAAAATCGTTAGAGCCGTTCCTTAAAAACAAATAGGTTGAAAAATGTTACATGTAAAGTGTAGTTTGGGTTATTTTTTCTTGTGTCGCATCTTTGGAAGATACTGAACCTAAATACAAAGCTATTCAGTCGCACACATACGAGGGCAACATTGAACATTTTTAGAAATTCAAGCAAGGATTAGCTTTAAAAAAATTAAATGATTTTTTTTTCAAAACATTCCACTTTCGACTCACAACTAATTGGAGAGAACGCTTGCGCGAGAACGCTTGCTTATATGGGTAGTGAAATATTCCGCAGACGGTTCTCGAACGTTCTGGAACTACCTTGACACTATCTTAGGCGGGGGAGAAGAAGCTTCCAGAAAGTTTTGGTTATCTCCCGATAACGTGCCCGGTGTTTGCGCTAGAAGCGGTGGTTATCTTGTTTACTCCGACCACTCGGAAGCGACCTCCCGATAGCCATGGGCTATAGCCGCTGCGCCACAATATTTTATTTTCTCAAAAAAGCTGTTGGCAATTTTGATTAAAATACAATAATTACGTTTTAGACATTTACTTTGAAATAAAATGTATATTTCGAATTTTCTGGAAAGGTGACAAAATCCACTTTGCGGTGAAGGGATTTTTTTTAAATTTAACAGAGTTTTCATTTTTGACTTATGCTGTTGAGACGCACACATACATAGGGACTTTTCTTTAAAAATGTTTTTTTGTATTCAAGGGGTCTCAAAACATGTATTTCCTTTGAAATCTCGGTATCTAATTTTTGAGTGGAATGCAATACATTCTCTACCTACTGTGTACGCGGTAGAGAAAGTAAAAAGGCAGATTGCTATAGTTTTTGGAAGATAAAAAAGTCACCATCTTTCTAATAAGTGATAGCCGTAGAGGGACTGTTCCGGTTTATATAAAATTCTCACGCTATCCCTTCTTTTTCCTGATGGTCTGTAGTTCAAAATCACTCGGGGGATCCTGCTTCTAGGTAGACGCTAGATGTGCTGGAACCAATTGTCTTGATATTGATGAATATACGGCATGACAGGTTTCATTAGAAGTCTTGTATGATGTCTTTATTTCGTTGAAGGGCCTATTTAGTATAGCCTATTGTTCGGCGCATAAACTTCAGTTCACTGACAGTATTTCTATTTTCGTCACACTTTCGCTGCCATAACAGAAACCAGGTCTTACACAAGGAGTGCGGGCATACCTTTGTGCTAAGGAAGGTTTCATTATACTCTTGATAATGTGATAACGTATTGCACCACGATGAGGCGCCAATTTTGATAACATTTCCGGTCCCGCGATGTCGTTAATTTGTGACGATGCACTCATCTGGTTTTTAAAGCCGTTGAATGGTGCGACAATTTTGAAGCAGTATACTTTACCTGCTTCTGATGCCATTATCTCGTAGCCCGTTCTATTGCCTCGTGCACCAGCTGCCCTGGTGGTTTGCTATGAGATCTTTTTCTCAGGGTATGCAAGGCGGCTGTGAAAGGATGTGATGATGATGTGATGAGATGGGGGTTAAGGGCGCTAAACACCAAAGGTCACCAGCGCCCACGTGAGAAAGGATAACATCAGTTTAAATTGACTGGGGAATTTAATATGATCCGATACTTGAGCTATTGAAGTGAATGCCGACCGTTTGAAAATAAAGAACGAAATCGATTATGAATCATAGCACTCAAAACTATAATAATTTATTTTTATACCTGCTAACTTTTGGAGTATCAATTTTATGGTTTGAAATAACCCTTTCCGCAATAAGAAATTATAAGCGTAACTTGCCGGCAAAACCCCTCGCGATAGCCGCTAAATCTTATTCGCACAAGCAGTCACTGAACGCTTAAAATAACACAGAGATCGTCATAAGTATCCAGAGTCACGAAATTATTGCACGAATGTGTTTGCACAAACGAATGTGAATTAGTACCTTTCTGATTTGGATTGCACGCCTTTATATTAACTTAAGCTCCGTCTACTTTAGAACTATCCCGCCAACGTTACTACGTTCTATATGCAGCTCTGAACTGTTACTAGGCCTAGCTAAATTCTAAGAAATACCTTCTACTTATCTTTTTCAGAATTTCTGTCTAGGTGACTGTTCAAACGTACTGAACTTAACTCTAAACTGCCTTCCAGGATTCCTTAAAGAATTCTTTAACTCCTTCGGCTATACCTAATAACCTCGCTTAACATGACATTCTTCTTTCTGAACAAAAACTTTCATCTCAGGCTTAATACATTACACATTGATTTAATATACAGAAATTATCTACTGCAAATATTTCTCATCTTACTATTTAATTATCTATATATTTCTGTCAATAATTACGGTATGAAATCCCAGTAGATTTATTGAACTTAAAGATTTTTGTGACATATTTAGATGTTAAAAAGGAAAGTTGGAAATCCAGATAATTAAATTCACTAACACTTTCTAAAGTCTTGAAATTTATACAACTTTTGCTGCGTACAGGTTCTTTGCCTTAAAATGCCATTAATTTTGTGCTGTGAATAGGTTCATGTCATATTTATCAGCTATTGATGTTAAATTATTGATTGATCGTTTTAAATCTTTTGAAGTGGCCAGCAAGACCAGATGATCTGCAAAAATAAGGGAATCTAATCTAGGTGTAAATGTTGATTTATAGATATATGATCATGCTTTCTGGAAGATAAAAGATTACCTGCGATATATGTCAGGCCCTAAAATATAATTGTACAGTGCCTTGTCCAGATCGGTTAAATGGTGCAGGCTCCCATCACTAATGCTTGAAAGCTACTCCACACAACGTTTTGCCACAGTTCAATGGTGTAATGTTGACGCTCCTTACACCAAGCGAGGCGTCGTTTGGCATTTTCCTGCGTGATGTGTGGCTTATGAACGGCCGCTCGACCATGGAATTCAAGGTTTCTCACCTCACGCCTGTCATAGTACCAGGAGTGGATCCTGATGCAGTTTGGAATTCCTGTGTGACGGTCTGGATATATGTCTGTCTATTACTCTTTACGACCCTCTTCAAATGTCGGCGGTCTCTGTCAGTCAACAAACGAGGTCGGCCTGTACGCTTTAGTGCTGTACATGTCCCTTCACGTTTCCACTTCACTATCACATCAGAAACAGTGGACCTAGGATGTTTAGGAGTGTGGAAATCTCGCATACAGACTTCTGACATAAGTGACACCCAATCACCTCACCACGTTTCAAGTCCGTGAGTTCCACACAGCGTCCCATTCTGCTGTTTCACGATGTTTAATGACTACTAAGGTCGCGGATAATGAGTACTAGGCAGTAGGTGGCAGCACAATGCACCTAAGATGAAAAACGTATATTTGTGGGGGTGTCCGGATACTTTGATCACATAGTGCAAGTAAAACCATTTCTGTGCCGCACACATGTAGGCAGAGATAACGCAGCGAAATTATACGCATTTTAATGTTGTATCTATAAACAGGAAATTAACACTGTGCTGAAATGTCATGTTCTAAGAATTTATAACATTTAATGGTAATTCCAAGCACTATATCTATAGCTCCTGTCATTTTTAAAATAATATGTTGCGGATACGACGTGATTCATGGATGGGTGGAGCCTGTGGCCATAGCACCAGACTTGACATTCCCCTTGGAAGTCTTGCCATTGTTTTTGAGGATGAGATATATGCAATCTTAGCCTGTGTAATGTATATTTTTACTTTGCCAGGCAGACGAGCAGAGGTGAATATCTGCTCAGATGGTCTGGAAGATTTGTAAGCCCTTAGAGTTGCCAAAACTAAATCCATATTGATGTAGCAATGTCAAAGGATGTTGGTTAGTGTTAGCTGTCAGGTTACCGTTTGTTGGATTCCAGAGCATGCTGGTATTAGAAGAAATGCGACGGCGGACCTCTTGCTAAGAGGGGCGCGGGTTTGATTTAATTGGTCCCAAGCTCTACTGTGTTGCGTCTCCCAGAATTGTGAACTGTGATATAATGCAGCTTACGGCGCGGGCTCATCTTGAAGTTTTGAGTAAACAGACTACCACTAGTAAAACCCACGATTTCATTTCGGGACCTTGCGGATAACATAGTTTCTTCTGAATTTAACTAGATCTAAGCTCAGAGGAGTTGTTGACCATCTTACAGACCACAACACTATGCGTAGACATGTATACATAATCCGACTTACTCAAGACCTTTATGTAGGAAATGTTGGAGAGAACTCGAAGTCTCACAACATACTCTGTGTGATTATGAAAGATTTGCTGCAAATAGATATGTATCCTAAGGCTCCTTTTTCTCAGAACCTGGGGATGTACGAGGGCGGATCGAAAAGTAACGCACAATAATCCTTTTCTGCCTTGGTATTGCAGCTGGAATGTTGTAAACTCTCAGAGACATAGTTTGAACTTTTTACTACAGAGGGTACCTTTTGTTTCATGTACAGCTTTAGCGAGAGAAGTGCAAACTAAGCAATAAAGATGGCGCGAATGTTACTGTCGTCCACATGCGTGGCGTGTATCGGGATGATAGTATATACCGTAGCAATATCTCCAGGTGGTGTGCATTCTTCCTAGAGGGCCATGTGAACCCTAGTGATTCGCCACGCTCCGGGAAGCCGGTAACAGCTGCAACTCCGCAGAATGTCAGAGGCATTGAGGCGGCAATTTTGAACGACCGGCGTGTGCAACTGCGAACCTTATCGCAACAGCTCAACACTTACTATGGTGCAGTGTGCGATATTGTTCATGATACGTTGAAATTTCGTAAAGTTAGTGCTCGCTGGGTGCCTAAGAACCTGACAGACAACCACAAGGGCTAGCGAATGATGTCGAGTTTGGATCACCTAACGCGGTACATCGCAGAAGGGCAAGATCTTCCGAGTATGGTGGAAACATGCTGGTTCCCCAGTGAAGAAAAAATTCAAAGTGACTCAGTCTGCTAGGAAAGTCCTTGTGGTGGTGGTCTGGGATATCCATGGTGTTTTATTGCTGAACTTTACTGAACACCGGAGCACTGTGAATGCTGCAGCCTACATGAAAACTTTGGTGAAATTAGTTGTGCCCTTCGTGACAAACGCCACAACATGAATGCTGACGTTGTCAAAATTCTTTATGATAATGCTCGCCTCCATGTTGCTGCTGCTGTTCGTCAGAAAGTCACACCAGCATCCACTATAAGTCCGAAACTTGCACCGTCGGACTTTCATCTGTTTGGTCCCATGAAGAAATTCCTGGCCAGCAAAGGCTTTGCGACGGAGGCGGAAGTGAAATCAGCAGTCCGCAGGTGACTATACTCCAAGGAAACGGACTTCTACGAACTGGGCATATTGAAACTGGTATCACAAAGGGAGAAATATGTTGAGAAACTTTGTGACTATGTCGAAAAGTAGGTAAAAAGTGTCAGTGCATTTGCGATTTTTTGTTGCTGTTTTAACTATTAAACGTTTTGGTAAAAAATATTGTGCGTTAGTTTTCGATCCCCCTCATAAGAAGGGTAGATACGATATCAAGGACGTGGTCTGTTTTATTCGAACCGTCAGATTTGATTAATGCCTAGGACAAGAGGCACAAAGGGCCCCAAGAGCTTACATGGAGGCTTCTAATGAGGTCACTCAGGTTTCGCCATCATCATTATATGTCACAATACTACCTGCACAAATTCCCAGTAGATTAATGATGTATACACACATGGTTAAAGTGAAATACTTTTGACCACCAATGTTGGTGTAACGCATGGTAAAGCCTATTAAGTTGCTTTGCCGTGTTAAAAATTGCCATGACGTTCCCGCAAATGTTTCATGGTGAGCAAACCTCTCACCAGCTGAAACCACAAAGCGGTCGGCATATATGTGGCTCGGCTTTGTTTCGTGGTTTGTACAAATCACGGCTCGTAAAAAAGTACTACATTCTGCTCGTAAACCCTAACACAATTAATGTCCTGCACGTCGACTAGTAGCTGTAACAGAAGGATGCTTCATCAAACTTGTTATGAAGCAGGGTTTGGCCTATTCGACTATTTTTGTACTGAGTTAACATAACAGTTGTGTGATTATGATTATACAATAACACTAAGTGGCCTATTTAACGGTAATTATTCGGTGTGATTGTTGTGTAGTTTGAAGTATATTTTACTCAAGGTCCTTAGCAATCTACAGTACTGGTAGTTACTATATCAGATGAACAAAAAGTATGAATATTGCCCATAACTTTTGAACGGATCAATAAATTTAAGTGTTTACTTTTTATAATACTCAAGGGAGGCAGGGGCTCTACAGACAGCATAAGGGACAGTGCGGCAATAGACCCCAAGTGACTTGACCGGCTGAACTGCTCTTTCTGCTTCTTTATAACCTGTTTCCAAATTGGTGATCCATATAAGGTAAATCCGGTGCAGTTGCACCTTTATAGATAATCCTCAATGCTTGGTGGCCTAGACACCACTGTAATTTATGCAGAATAATTACTAAGAGAAGTGCTGCATCTGTAATATCCTTCATATGTTTGGTGAAATTAAATTTTTCATCTAAGAAAATTCCTAGACATACAGGGGAATCACCTGAAACTTGCACCGCAAATATTTCGAAATGGAAAGTGCTATTCATGTGCAGTTTTCACAGCATTGATTGATAGTCAGGGGCTCGTAAATTTAGCCTATAAACAGATTTTAATAATACTGAGAAAGTGTATTGCTTGAGCAAACATACAATATTTTAAATGGAGCAATGCCTAGTTACATCAACAGAATAAACGTAGGGTACATTAGAATGTCAAGTTTTTTGCAGCATTCTAGTGGTCTACGAAAATTGCATTTTGAAAAGTTTCCACCCCGACAATTCTTTCTCCCATTCAATCTGCTTAATTGCTAGGTACGAGTTTGTTTGCGTTGTGTTTTCTGTTCATTGCGACCTTCTGGTCAGTTAGTTTGTGACAGTTAAAGCAGTAGGTAAGTCGTGAATGGAAGATGGGGTTTACTAATGCAGAAAATGCCGACATGCTCATGGTGTATGGAGCGTGTAGGAAGAAAGCAGTTCGTTCCTGTACGGTGTATGCGGAAACGTATCCCAATAGACGTCAACCATCTCGGCAATTATTTATAAACCTCTTCAACCAATTACGTGAAAGTGGTACTGTAACCCTAGAAAACGTAACAGAAACAAACAAGTGACTGGAGAAGAGGCAGAAATTAATATTTTGGCTGACGTTGCAGTTCCGGCACAATCGCACATGGAAGGGCATAAGTCAGGCAAGTGTACTGCGCATTCTCCATCGATATAAGTTCCATCCCTATCACATCTCTCTCCATCAAGAGCTGCATGGAAATGATTTAGTGAATCGTGTTAACTTTTGTACAAGGGCATTAAGACATGATACTCCAGATTCATCATGTATCTTGTTTAGTGATGAGGCAACATTTACTAATCATGGACAGTGAACCGCAGAAATATGCATTATTGTTCTGTTGATAATCTCCGTTGGCTTCGTCAGGTGGAACGACAGTGTCCATGCAGTTTAGGCGTGTGCTGTGGATAGTGAACCATCAGCTCATAGGCCCTTTGTTCAATGAAGGAACAACGAACTCGCACAAGTATCGCAGCCTCCTTACAGACCATCTGCCACAGATGCTAGAAGATGTTCCTTTGCATGCAGACTAGGAGGAACCCGTGGTACAAACATGATGGCTGTCCAGGCCATAGTGCACGAAGTAGTACAGCTTGTCTTAACGGATTGTTTCAAAATCGTTGGATTGGACGAAGAAAACCTGTACCTTGGCCGGCCCGTTCGCCGGATCTGACTTTAGACTTTTTCTGTGGAGAAGGCTGAAAGACACTATCTGCAAGGATGTACCAACTACACCAGACGATATGAAACGACGTATTACTGCTGCCTTCTCTACATTTCCGCTGAAATGGTAGAACGTGCGCAGCAGTCTTTCCATAACAAACTGGAAGCGTGTGTTGAAGCTGCCGGTGGTCATTTTGAACACAACCTTTGAAGGTCTATGTTCTCTTTACTTGTAAGAATCCACAGTAGTATTGTAATTCTCTTATGTGTTTCTTTAGTTTGTGCTACCACAGGTTGTACAAGTGTCGGTGCGTAAAAGTTTCAAAATAAGATTTCTCGTAAACCACTTGCACTATAATCTTGCGACAAACGCCACTGATATTCTAATTTACCCAATGTTTATTCTGTTGATGTAACTAGGCATTGTTCCATTTAAAAATTGTATGTTTGCTCAAAAAACACACTTTCTCAGTATTATTAAAATCTGTTTAAGGCTAAATGTACGAGTCCCTGACTAACAATTAATGCTGTGAAAACTGCACATCAATAGCACTTTTCATTTCCATAATATTTGCGGTGTAAGGTTTAGGTGATTCAGCGTGTATAACTCACTTTTTGTTCAAATATTTTATGGTTCAAATAAATATTAACAGATTCAGGCTTCTTTTTCCGCAGTATCAGCAATATCTTTGATTTGCTGTCGTTAAACTCCGTTTTATTATTTTGAGTCAGTTGTCAATTATTTATGTCTGAACTTGCATAGTTTTCGGCTTTGCTGTTAGTTCCTTGTTTAGTACTAAAAGGTCAATTGCGAAAGCAATAATTTTGGAATGACTACTCAATACTGAGTAGTGAGTTGCACATTATGTTCCAACAGCCTGGTCCACCATATGACCCTTTTGAACAATCTTTGCTCACTGCTTTTTCGATTTTGTAAATATTTGTCCGTAGAACTGCTATTCTGTTAGTGAGGTAGCTTTTCGTCAGTGTGTACAAATTTGTAGGACATTCAAGCTTTTTAGGTCAAGCAGGAGTTTGGACCACCAGGCAGCATCGAACGCTCCAAAGAAGTCCATATTCAATACGTAACATAGTTACTCTTTTGCAGATTTCGCTCAATGAATTATTTAGCTGCCATAACTGCGTCAACAGTTCCTTTATGTGGTGTGAACCCATATTGGTTTTCATACATTAAATTATTGGCGTGCATCCGGTGCAGAATCCTGTCAATTAACATCTTTTCCAAGAATTTTCCTCTCACATTTAACAACCTTATTAGTTCGTATTTTATAGCTTGTTTGGTCCATTCTTTACCTGATTTGATTATGGGTACTATTATCGATGTTTACTTTCTCTACTACATACAGTAAGTAGGGGAAGTATTGTATTACACCCAAAAATTCGATACCGAGATTTCACTGGGAATATATGTTTTGAGACCCCCTGAATCGAAAAAAAAATCATTTTTGGAAACATGTCCGTGTGTGTGTCTGTGTGTGTCTGTCTGTCTGTCTGTGAACAGCATAACTCAGAAACGAACAGTCGGATAAACACCAAACTTGGTATTCAGGTTCAGTATCTTCCACAGATGCGACACGAAGGTTTTCAAGAAAGTCCCCCACCCCAGATTACCCTTAACATGGAACACTTTTCGAAAATTTTAATTTTCCCAAAAATGGCTCTAACGATTTTGATTAAAATACCATATGTTTAAGATATTTTATGACAAATAAAATGTATATTTGAATTTTCTAGAAATATCTCCAAAAGTATTGTTCATTGTGAACAACTTTTGCATAACTGGTAAACCATAAGAGATAGACAAATTTTACTGCACAAAAACTGTAAATCGCGTTAAAATACACAATTTATGTCCTATACATTTTTTGTTGAGTGAACCATTTTCGAGATATTGCTTGTTATTCCCTTAAATTTTTCAATACTTATTTTCTCAAATGTGAATTCGTTATTCATTTTTTCGTCTTGGATATGCAAAGAGTATTTATCTGTGGCAAAGGGAATGGTGCTGCACATAGCAACCAGCTATTAAGAGATATGCCTGTGCTTATATTGCCCTTGCAAATACAAAACAAGGGGAACATAGTACGCCTTAAGCGATAGTCAAATATTTTTAGAACTGGTCGCTATGTGTAAAATGTAATTCTCTTTGCATGTCAAAAGATCGTTTCTGCAAATGTTTATCTCGGTTAATATGAAATAGATGAAGAATAAGAGTTTATAAAAATAGTTTGTACAAGAGTAGAGAAAGTCATGTGAGTGTAACACATCAGATTTTTTTCATTGTTTTAGAAAAAATGCTTTATTTAGGCTTTTACTTTTTGGGAAGAGCAAGAATACTTATGAAAGTATTCTGCTGGTTAATTCAGCTTATCCTGTACTCTTTTTTGAATTAAGATCTTTGATCACACTATGTATTTCATCCGTATAAATACTTTATTATCTTCATCTTCCGACGGTTCCATCGCTAATCTGCTTATTTCCTTTTAATACAGTATTGTCGTCAACTGGTGCAAAAGATCTAGCATATGTCTTAGGCCAAGGGTGGCGAAAACGCCTTCCTTCCGCGAGTCACCAAATATGCAACATGCACTGCATCACTCAATAGCATGTGAAAATCAAACGGACGATTGCATAAAGGGAACGTGCGCCTGCGAGTCAAAATAACTCGCGAGTCACGTTTTCGCCACCTCTGTCTTAGGCGATTCTCAAAATCTGTAGTGTATGTGCCACCAGCTATTGAATGGTTGTATTTATAGTCTTATTTCTAAGTTTTCCTGCTGCAATTTTTCGTTATTTTATATTTTTTGAAATCATCGTTTGGGGCATTGACTCTCTTTCAGTCTATCCTCAATTTTGTGGTCCACCAAAACACTCTTTCCTTTGGGTATATCCTTTTGTTTGAGTTTTAGAGTTTTCATATCATCGCAACTGTTGGCACAGGATAACTTAGATATTTCACTTTTCAGTTTAGTTTCAAAGTCTGGAATTTTTTTCTTTGATAATATATCTTATTCCTGTGTGGTGACAATCGTCATAGTTACCCTGAATTTTTTGGTTGGTCTTTATTACTTTAAAAGTAATTATCTTATGCTCTGGGCAGCTTTCTTCTGCTCCTGATTTCCAATGACTAAGCTTATGAGACATAGCAGTGTTTGAGATTGTAAAATCGAGTTTGCTCCTACCTCTAATAGATCAAATTGAATACGCCATTGTCCGCATTTATACTTAGTAGACCGCCAGTCATTTGGAATTCTTCCAACACTTTTGTTCGTTCATTTGTAGTCGCAGTCTTACTCCTTCAATTTGAGTCAATTGCAAATAGCAGACCCGGTCCGTTGATGTAATTCTTAATGGAATCTATTTTCTTGCATCCACATCATCTTGAATATACATGTTCATGGTTAAAATTTTATTACCTTTGTTATTTAATTGTTCTTTCACTCAAGTCGTGCTTAGGTTAAGTTGGAAAGGTTGAATGAGATTGAAAGCATGGGATGTGTTATATTCACATGGCTTTCTTTACTATCTTTTATTAGTGGGTATACAAATTATTCTTACGAAAGTTTGTTTTCCTATCTACTTCATTTTAATCGAGATAAACCTTTCCGGAAATAGCTGCATCATATATTTCATTGAAGATATAAAGGGAATAGCGATAGTTAAATATTTTAGAACTAGACACTACACGCTGGCCTTAAAATTCCATACTCTTTCCATAACATTGCGAGAAATAGTTGGAAATCGACAGGGATAAAGAAATGGCTAAGTAACGAACAACTCAAATTATTAATAACGAGTATCTCGGAAATAGTCTTTTGTACAAAGAAATATTTGAAATAAGTTGTGTGTCTTAAATAGATATATACTATTGTACACTACGTCTCTGTCTACCGCTTAACGTTATGCCAGATTATATAAATTTCCTTCCTAATGAAGAGAACTTCAGAAGCTATTAGAAGAAAATTTATGATATATATTATATTTTGCATGCAAATATATTTAATATACGATACTTTAATCAAAATCGTAACAGATATTTTTCAGAAAATTAAAAAGTATTGGAAAAATATTCCATGTGAAGGGATGTTTGCGATGAGAGATCTTCTTAAAAATGTTCGTGTCGCATCTTTGGAAGGTAGTGAATCTAAATACGAAGTATGGTATTTATCCGACATTTTGTTTATGCGTTTACCTCCTCTACCTACAATGTATGTGGTAGAGAATGTAAATTTCAATGTCATAGCCGGCATTTGAACCACGTAACTTCAATATGCCAATATGGCTACAAACATGACAGTTCTAGATGTAGTAGGTTAAAAAGTGGTATGTTTAGGTATACCCCGGCAGGACCAGATCAACTATACCTGCACTATTGCAGCAAGGGATCCATAATATAGAGTTCCCACTGTGCCACTTTTCAGGGCTAGTCCTGCGCTGGGCATATTCGAATGTCCTGGAGGCAGGTAAGAGTGACCTATGCCTGGGCGTCCTCCTGTGGGTGACCTGGTGATCCTTCTAGATCTGGCCAAAAACAATGCGAATAGACTGTACAACCGTGCCTAGGGTCAGGAGGCCTGAATCAGAGTTGAAGAACCCAGAGCGGAGGATATATGAGAGTCAGGAATAAGATGATATGGAGTGAAGGCGAAATGGATAAAAGAAAAGGTGGAACAATTGGCGGAATGAACGGCGGGGAACCCGGACGCCGCTTCGTCCACCACAAATTATACATGAGGGTCCCTGGGATAGAACCTGGGCCGCTTAGGTGGGAAGCGAGACCTTTAACCTCTTGGCCACGGCGCCGCCCTTATCTTTATATACATTAACTAAATTGCGATAATTAGTAATTTTATTAAACTTCAAGAATATAAAATTTTGGTACTAACGGAATCAAAACAGGAAAAAAGGAAACTTTAAATGATTTACTATTTTTCTTATTTTTGATAAATGACTATACAATATTCATTTATAAAAGGAATAATATTATAATTCCTAAAACTAAAACAGAACAGCCGCGTTCAAATATAAGTAGTACATGACAATCCAATAGAACGAGGCTAACACTTTCAATATCTAGGCTGAAGCCGCATGAAGAACATCGAGGTATGGATAAGAAGCTACATAAATTCCAAAATATTTGTGGAACAATACATAGAAGATTTAAAATAAAACTAGAAAAGCGACAAAATTAAAATTTTGCAGTAATGGCTCTACCAGTAATATTCTATAGAAGCAAGGCATGGACTCTTAAAGCAAAAAATAAAAGCAAAATTCAAGCAGTGGAAAAGAGAAGTACAAATTGCCGCTTGTGAAAATTGCAACACCAGGAAGGAAATTATTCAATTCAATGAATTTAATATCACACGTTAGGTACATGACAAGTAACAAATGATAAACTTTTCAAATCTATACATGACCTTAGAGCCGTAATATTCAGTATTTGGCGTGGCCTTCATTCGCTGCAATTAGAGCTCATATACGCCGTGGCATTGAATCAAAAAGGTTCTGAACAAGTTCCTGAGGGATTTCCCTCCACGCAGTTTGTATTCCAGTCCACAAATCCATGACACTGGTTATTGGAGGACCATGACGCACCAGGTGCCGACTAGCCGTATCCCAGAATGTTCGAGGAGCGACATGTCAGGCGAACGTGCAGACTAGGGAAGCAATGGTACACGTCGCTTTTCGAAGAATGCTTGTACATTCCTCACAATATGTGGCCGGGCATTGTCTTGTTAAAATGTGGCCTGTTGAGGTATCTGAAGCAGGGGAAATACCTTAGACTCTACAACAACCGTTAGGAACCGGTTGCTGTTCAAAGTGCCCTCAATTCGTAGGAGGTAGGATCGGTTGTTGTAAGCAATGGCGCCCCAAACCATCACACCTGGTGTTTGTCCGCTATGGCGCTCAACAATGCAGCCCTCCAGGTTGCGCTCATCACAGTACCACCGGACACGTATGCGGCCATTACTGCAGGATACGTTGAAGCGGGGCTCGTCCGAAAAGACTATATTTTGCCACTCAGCACCCCAGTGACGGTGTTCACGTGTCCATTGTAGTCGGAGGAACTTGCAGTTTCTGGACAATGGAAGTTGACGTAATGGCATGCATGCAAACAGTTCAACCTGCAGTAGACGGCAACGAACCGTTGATGCAGACAAGTTCGCGCCCGTTGCAGTGCTCCAGCGCCGAGCCAGCACTGTGGATAAACTGTACGGCCCGTTATGGCCATGCGGATAAGATTACGATCATCCCGTGCTGTGGTCATGTTCCGTAGTCCAGTAGTCGCTCTTCGCTGTGTACGACCTTCATCTATCCACTACTTCTACACACGCATCACTGTCGTAGCAGCATGCCCTGTACGAGCCGAAATGTCACGGTATGACAAACCCGCTTCCCGGAGACCAATACTTCTGCCCCGTTCGAGCTCACTCACATGCCAATATGGCTCCCTTTGACGTCGACGAGACATTTTGGCACTCTCTTTATTATTTACACCTTGTTTGACAACTCTACACTAACTATACTGGGCGCAAAACTGACCATGTTGGACCGACACGAGACCTATGTGTACCCCATCTCTCTGCAAACCTAATCGCTTATTGCTTGCACACTCTTCTACACTTCCACCAAGTTATTAAGTTATTCGGGAAATTTTTCCATGGTGTTGTGCAATTTTCACAAACGGCACTGTATTGGCAACAAAGAAATAAGAAGTAAACTTTTACGCCAAGTAATAAAAGACTATAGGTAAAAATAGGTAGATCATATTTTACCGAAGAATGAAGAAAGAATTTCTAAACACGTTTTAAACTATAAGCCTAGAGGGCACATATTGGTTATGTCAAAGAAGCGTTGGAGAAAACAGATGTGAGACTGAACGGGTGCAGCCCAATGCATGTGGGGAGAAGAAGATAAAGATTGTCATCGCTCTGGATTAGACTAATCTTCGTTTATTCTCTGTTTTTTGGTTTCACTAAACACTCGCATAGTTTGTTTTATTAAACTTCCCTTAATACAATAAATAATATATTTATCACTCCTCCATAACAGTAGATTATGATACAATTGTTAAAACTACCTTTAACTCCTGTGGCATATACTACTATTTTAGACAGTACTCGAAATTGTAAAACATGAATAAAGTAATATTATATTGATACCTGAAACTAAGAGAAACCACGTTTAGAACGAGATCAGTTCTCGTGTGCAGCGAGATATCAGATGTTTTAATGTTTTGTTTATTCGCTAGCTGTTATTTTTAGTGAAATTATTTTCACCATGGTTTTCCTTACACCAGCGAACGAAGCGAATAATGCTATATCATATTGCTTTTTGGATATTTTGGTTAGGTATTTCTAGTGTTATTCTTTCTGCTGTTTCTGTAATTTCACCTGGCTCCTCGGTTTCAGTTTCTTCTGAATTCATAATTGCTGCCATTTAAGCTTTATGCAGGTTACACTAGATAAAAGAATAATGTTCTAGATCAAAGAAACCACAAGGCTGCTAATGTAGGGTATGACTAACTCCACAACGAACTCCGATAAATTGAAGTATAACAATTTGCATTCAGAACAGATAATGCGAAAGCAATCATGTAAAACAGAAATAATGAAAAGTAAAACCTAATCAAACCAAGTAGAATTATTAGAAATGTGTAAATACAGGGTGAGCAAAGGACTCCGAACCGCATGCGCGTTGCTTTTTCTGTCCGCGTCCTCGACATTCGTTGCCGTCTGCCGCTATCATAGAAAGGCGCGGATGAAACCATAGAACAGTTTTAAAACTACTTTTAATGGCTTTACTTGCCAACTTTATGAAAGGAAATGCTGAAACTGGCCACCGTCATTGTCCATACATTTTTGGCACCACTTTAGGAAAACTATCCATCGTGGAATTTTTGGGAGGAATTTTCCAAACGATGACCGATGTTATCTAATGTTTCTTCGGTAAGAACCAAACGCCGTCTTTTAGATTTCTTAGCCTGAACACTTCCTGTGGCCCGAAATTTTAATACAAAATTCATGGATTGTTGTACGCCTGGAACTTTTACACCTGGAAATCTTTCTGCAAATCATACTTTTACTTGGCGAGCTGACCGAGTTAACACATACGATTCATAAATAAATACACGTTATGCAGTAGAAAACATATACTGAGCCATAATATACTTTGTGACTTAAGTACAGCACAAAATAATAAATAACTCGTAATAACTGAACTACATCACATCACCGTCAACTCAAAACTGCACTTCACACTACACAGCAAAACCACAACAGCGTGAGTTTGTTTATAGCAGAGTGCATTATCATATTTTTATCATGGAAAAACACTGCGCAGCCGGTAATATTGTTCATAGAATTAACTTACTTAAAGCATAAAGTGTACAAGACAAACCTACACACCCTGGAGAATTAAAACAAAATAAATCTCTCAACGTGAACTACGGCGAGAGAAGTGCAGTTTCCTAAACGGGTGCCAAAAATGTATGGACAACAACAGTGGCCAGTTTCAGCACTGTAAGTTGGTAAGTAAAGCCTTTAAAAGTAGTTTTCAAAATGTTGTATTGTTTCATCCGCGCCTTTCAATGATAGGGGCAGACGGCAACGAGCGCCGAGGACGCGGACAGGAGAAACACCGCGCAGGCTGTTCGGAGTCCTTTGGCTCACTCTGTACAAAGGGCCATGTGATTGGACTTGAAACCAAAGTTGGTCACAATAGACTGTAAAATGTAAAGCTTTTAGTTCATGCGTACTATGTTAAAAGTTCTACTTTTAGGCCATAGGCTTTACTTCTCTTTAAAATAACATTTTCTTCACTTCAAAAATGAAGTTGCTACTGTCTTAGTAACTGTTGGAACTGTTATTGTAAAATAATCATTTTTCCTACGTCCACTACAATGTTCCATTGTTGAGGACAAATCGTTCTCATAAGCGGCCATACATGTACATAAAAGAGAAATCCTATATTATAAATTACGGTTATCTCTTTTTTAATATTTTATTTCTTTATTTTTGAAACCAATTTAATAAACGAAGAGAATGGAATTGCGTATAGAATAACACATCCTTTATTTTTTTTAATGAATATATTCTGTCAGAGATAGCTTCATGCACCAACAGCGATTTAATTGTGTGGAAATTCCATTGCGGCAGTGAGAGAGACAGACAGATAGTGTTTTGTGGTGCGGTTTCTATTATTTGATACACTGGTACTGCAAGCAAAAAAATCCATCCTATCTTCGTCGCGTGTAATGACGACGGTATCAGCAATGGGAGTGGGAGTTGTTAGCCATGTTTCTGCGGTCTACTCTTTTATTTTGAAAGGTCTCTTTGTTTTGGTTTCGTCCATCATTGTTTTTTCTTGCAGAGCACAAGATAGGATGCTTAGCTAAACTTTTCGCTGCAATGCCTTCGGCGCCTGCACCTGTGTTCTCAGCATTTTCATTATATATAGAATACTGCTGAACAAACATTCTTGTCTATGATGAAATAGTGAAGTTCACAGCCTTCTTCACGGCTCTCATAACTGAAGCCCTTTCTTCCTTTACTTTCTACCCTTCATTCCTTCTTTAGACTTTCTTCTGTCCTCAACTAGATTTATTTTATACAGATTCTGTTTACTTCCTCTAGCATATTGTTACATGTTGGGGTGAACGCCGAAAAGGTTACCAGAAAATGATTAATTTAGATCACCCCAACACGCACCTGGGGGAACACAACTCGCTGGTAGCTAAACGTCCGGGACCTTGGTGAGTAAATTTAAGAGCACGGCATGGTTTTTATATTACATTGAAAGATTACATACCACACATTACCTGGAATTTATTCACATAAACTTTGGCTTCTCTACGTAGCTAACAAAGGAAACAGGATGGAGAGAGATGCCGCAGACCGTAGACCAGCCGCACACGACAGGTTCCAACGACCACTTACTTTCGAGTGACGCTATCTTGCCCCCACCAATCGTACCTAGTCAAAGCCAGCTAGAGCTGGCATCATACCAGGCAATTTCAAACAAATCTCTCCCTATGGCGTGGTCCACGCCAAAAGGAAAGACCGTCAACTCAAAATATAACCAAGGAGATCCAATAGTGCTATGGCTGGTAGCAACAATACAACACAACAGTGCATCTGGCAATGACAGTAAAATTAATATGCCACAATATATCTTTAGAAAATAAAGGGATTCGAATATTCGAGAATTTTATACAGACGTTTCATCAGAAATATACATTTTGAGAATCCTTGAACCAAAAAAAGGCAATTTATAAAAAGGTTTGCGGATATTTCTGTGCATGCGTGTGTGTGTGTGTGTGTGTGTGTGAGAGAGAGAGAGAGAGAGAGAGAGAGAGAGAAGGAAGGGAGAGGGAGAAGCGGACCGAATGTTTTTTCGCGGATTTCCTCTGTCGCTAGGCGGATGCTGAGTTGATTAATTTGATCCGCCAATTTTCATATCGTCACTACACTCAATTCCCTTCTTCTTTACCACCATAACAGGTATTGGACTGATTTCCCATCCTGGATATGGTATGATCAAGAGTTTGCTTTCTCCTTGAGACGCTACTGACCCAAGGTATTGGCTTGTAAGTCTTTGGGACGTAAGTTCTACAAGGGGGAGGGTAATTAGTTAAAGAAGAAGAGAATAGAGAACAGCATAACACGAGAAATTAAAAAACCTGATGTATTACACTCACATGGCTTTCTATACTCTAGTCACTATTTTTACAAACGCTTATTCTTCACCTATTTCATACTAATGGAGATAATCATTTGCAGAATTTGCTATTTTTCTTGTAGGTGCAAAGGGAATATGGTAGGCTTTAAGCGATAGACAGTTTTTTAAGAGCTGGCTGCTATGTGGAGTATTTCGTTCTCCTTTCATATCCAGCACATAAAAAACCGAATAATGAATTCCCATTTGAGGAAAAGTATAAATATTGGAAAATTGAAACAAATAACGACGAATATCTCGGAAATGGTTCCCTCCACAAAAAATGTGTAGGATATAAATTGCGTGTTTTAACGAGCTCTACATTTTTTGTGCAGTTATGCAAAAGCCATTTGGAAAGAAGAGGACTTTTAGGAACATCTACATCCTATTTGCCATGAAAATATCTAAAAATGACATTTTAATCAATATCGTTAGTGCCATTTTTGAGGAAGACAGTTTTCGAAAAATGTACCTAATAAAGGGTAGTCTGGTGCAGGGGAATATCCTGAAAATCTTCATGTCTCATCCTTGAAAGATACTACCCTAAATACTAAGTTAGGTATTTATCCGACTTTTAGTTTTTGAGTTCTTCTGGTCATAGGTACACACACGGAACTTTATCTAAACGTATTTTTTTATTCAGGGGGCTTCAAAACATGCATTTTCGGTGAAATCTCGGTATCGAATTTTTGGGAGGAATGCAATACTTTCCCTACTTACTATACGTAGTAGAGAAAGTAAAAATAGCTTACATTACTTTCACATGCTTTCTCTACTCAGTGTTGTTTATTTTGATATATACTATACTATACGTATAGTAAGTAGGGGAAATATTGTATTCCACCGCAAAATTCGATACCGAGATTTCACCGGAAAGACATGTTTTGAGACACCTGAATAAAAAAAAAGCATTTTTGGAAACATGTCCGTATGTGTGTGTGTGTGTGTGTGTGTGTATCTTCTGTCTGTGAACAAAATAACTCAGAAACGAACAGTCGGATAAACACCAAACTTGGTATTTAGGTTCAGTATCTTCCAAAGATGCGACACGAAAGTTTTCAAGAAAATCCCTCACCCCAGATTACCCTTTACATGGAACCTTTTACGAAAATTTAAATTTCTCAAAAATTGCTCTAACGATTTTGAATAAAATATCATATGTTTAAGATATTTTCATGAAAATTAAAATGTATATCTCGAATTTTCTGGGAATGCCTCCAAAAGTATTCTTCATTGTGAACGACTTTTGCAAAACTGGTAAACCATAAGAGATAGACAAACTTTTACTACACAAAAAATGTAGATCACATTAAAATACACAATTTATGTCAGATACATTTTTTTTGTAAATTGAACCATTTTCGACATATTGCTTATTTCCTTAAATTTTCCAATACCTATACTTATTCTCAAATTCGTTATTAATTTTCTTCTGTCCTGGTAATGCAAAGAGAATGGAATACTCCACATAGCAACCAGCTCTTAAAATATTTGACTATCGCTTAAAGCCTAGGAATTCCCCTTGCATCTACAAGAAAATTAGCAATAAGATTAATATCTCGATATCTAGATTAACATGAAGAATTTGGAGAATAAGCGCTTGAAAAAATAGTTTGTACAAGAGTAGAGAAAGTCATGTGAGTGTAATACATCAGATTTTTTCTCTAATAAATTTTTTGTATCTCTCTAAGTTTACCTGGTATACAAATTATAGAAAACCTCTTTCGAATGAAGAGGACTTCACAAGCTATTCTAGGAAAATTAAAGATATACATTTTATTTGTAGTATAAATATTCAAATTATATGGTATTTTAATTAAAAATCGTTAGAGCCATTTTTAGAGAATAAAAGATTTCGAAACATTTTCCATGTAAAGAGAGCTTGGGTTGGGGGATTTTCTTGAAAATCTTCATGTCGCGGTTTTGTAAGATGCCGAATCTAAATACCAAGACCACTTTCTAAAAATACTTTTTTGGATTCAGGAGTCCTCAAAACGTGTATCTGCGGTGGTGAAATCTCGATATACAGTTTTTGAGTGCAATGCGATACTCTCTCTACCCACTTGGTACAAAATCTGATAAATATCTAATTTTCTACAGGATGATTAAACCAATTTTTTTTTTGCAATTTTGTAACAAAACTTAATCATATATTTAAATTAATAAACGCGTGCCTTAATGCAATAATGTTCAGTTTTATGCAACATAGAAGAACATTTAATTTCTTGAAAATATATCATAGTAAAAGGTATTAAGGAATTATATAAATATATAATGATATACAGTGGAGTTATACAGACAGAGAACAAAAAGGGGAGTACCAATATCATTAGAGAAAAATGGAGAAATAGACTAGATTATTATAAATATGTAAATAAAAGAATAATCACTATAAGACTTGGAATTAATAAAGGAGGAAATATAAGGTTTATTGGAATGTATGCACACAAGGAAGGAATAAAAGAGGAAACATAAGAATTTTGTGAAGTACTGCAGAAAAAATTGAAAATATCAACAGAACTGATCATATAATCGTATGTGAAGATTTTAATGCAAGGGTTAGGAAAATGCCTATTTACTATTCGTAAATTGCTAAACATCCAAATCCAAGTGCATTTTATAGGAAATTCGATATACATAAATATACTTGAATCGCCAGAAATAGCAGATATATAATTGATCATGTTTTAATGTGAAACTGAGAGTGCAATTGCAAGATGAACATGTATGCAGACATAAACTGATATTGTCTTGTATTAGCAGATTACGTCTTTTGGAAAGTGTAAGAAAATAAATTAAACTAGGAAACACGAAGAGATGCATAAAATATACGTACGAAAACAAGAAAATGTAAGATTACTATACCAAAATAGAATACAGCAATATCTTATGTAAACAGAAACAAAAATGGCGCAGATAAGGAATGGGGAACAATAAAAACGACTATAGAAAATGTAGCATATGAAGCTATAGGGAAAGAGAATAAATGTAAGCGTCTTTCAAAAGGAGTGTCCTATCTTTAACATGTGATAGCTACCGTTGTTATTGAGTTATAGCAGTCATTTTTTCATGTGGTTACAGTTGTTATTAACAAATAGCCATGGAACGTTACAGCATTCAGTAACGCGTAGAAATTGTGAACATTTATTATCAAAATGGATCATATGTTTGTCAAACCTTCCGTGTATTGCGTGAAGTTTGCGGTGTGCATAATCGTCCCTGCGAGAGGGATCGATAAATTTGAAAGAAGTGGTTCTGTCAGCGTCAAAAAACGCCTGTGCGTAATCGAGTAAGCGCTCCAACGAAAGCATAGGTGTTAGTGAGAGTGTACGCGAGAACGGAAACAAATCAATTGCTCGTGGAGCGCAAGAATTGGGTCTCTCGCCGACCACAACTTGGTGAATTCTGCATCTGGACTTCACGTTTCACGCTTAGAAAATGGTGTTAACTCAAGAACTAAAGCCCAACGACCATAGGCTGCGCCGTGTATTCGCTGACTTGGCCATGGAGCAATTGGAAGCTGACCCGGATTTTTGTCGAAAAATCGTCTTCGGTGACGAAGCTCACTTTTGGATGGATAGTTGTGTTAACAAATAAAATTTCCGCTATTGGAGCAATCGCAATCCAATGCAGATTCAAGAACGAGGTTACTGTGTGGTGTGGATTTTGGTATGGTGGAATCATTGGTCCATATTTTTTCCAAGATGAAGATGGAGAAGCTCTAACTGTCAATGGCGAAAGATACCGTGCTCTTATATGTGACTATTTTTGGCCCCAATTGGATGATATAGATCTCGGAAACATCTGGTTCTAGCAATATGGTGCCACATGTCACACTGCTCTCGAAACAATCGATCTTTTCAAGGAGAAGTTCAGAGGTTTCATCATTTCCAGTGGTGGTGATGCTAACTGGCCTCCGAGGTCATGGGATTTAACGCCATTGGATTACTTCTTGTGGGGTTATGTTAAATCTCGAATTTATGTCAACAAGCCAGAAACAGTAAATGATCTTATGAATAAAATCACGCGTGTTATTCGTGAAGTTGGACCTAATTTACGTTCTTCTGTCATTGAAAATTGAGTCAACCGATTACACGCAACCCAACGAATGCGCGGCGATCACTTAACTGATGTTCTCTTCTACACGTAATGACATTAATTATGTTCCACAAAAAAAGGAAATAAACCTCTATCATTTATAGAACGTGTTTTATTTAAGTTCAAGGATAGGACACCATATAAGACGAAAAGATTTAAGAATTTGGAAGGATGAAAAAAAAGTAATAGAGGAAAACAAAAGCCTACAATAAATGGTTATCACAAAGGAATGAATCGCACGAAATGCATAAACAAAAACGAAACGTTGCAAAAATAATTAGAGAGGCACATCATCAAGCATGGGATAAATTTATAAGTGAGATAGATTAAGATGTTCATGGTAGACCTTTTCTTGTAAAATGTTGAAATATCTGAACCAAACAGGGAAAGAAAATGGATGTAATCATCATTAAAATGTACATAAAAATAAATGTAATCAATAAACAGTCTTGGATTCAATATTATAAAGAATTATATCAAGAAGTTCATAATCTGAAAACAGAGGAAAATGATAACTTTGAAATATATCCCATAACTAGAACCTGACGGGATCAAGATGGAGCCATTAAAATGCGGAGGACCTCTTCTGCATTTGAGACTTCATTATTGTTGGTCAATTAGAAAGAAGCCAGAAGCTTGGGGTACAGTCGAAACAATACCCATTTTCAAAAATGGAGAACTGAAAAATTGTAATAATTATAGAGGAATAAGCCTACTTAATTCAGTGCATAGAATATACAAAAATATTAAATAAGAGGTTAAGATTTATTACGGAAAGAGTATTGTTGGAAAAAGAGCAGAATAGTTTTCGTATTGGAAGATCTACAGTACATAATAATTGTATTATACCGCAGATATTTGGAAAGAAAAGAGAAAAAAATTTAATTTACCAATGCATGCAGCTTTTGTAGATTTCCAGAAAGCTTTTGACGAGGTAAATAGGATAAAATTGTGGTCAATAATGGAAGAAAATGGATATCTTAAACATATACTAAATGTATTGAAAGGTTTATATGAAAATTCTAATATAATTATTAACACGGGTGGACAGAAAGAACAGATTATATAATAAATAATGTAGTTAGACAAGCGTGTTCATTATCACCCAGATTTTTTAATATAGATACAGAGTGGACCATTTAAGTTGAGTCTGTGCAATATCTCCCAAATCAAGCCTTGTAGAAACAAATGTCTGGAATAAAAGTTGCTTGATTGTATGGGGGAAGTAAATGCCATTAGTCGTGTTTTATTTAGAGGACGTTATGTGATTATTTTAGGGTGAATTTAAATTGACCCTAATTGTAAGTTAGCATTTAAAAAATTAAATTGACCCTAAAATGACCACCTTAACGTCTTCCAAAAAAACACGACTAATGGTGTTTACTTTCCCCCGTAATATCAAACAACTCTTATTGAAGACATTTCTACAACGCATAGTTTTGGAGGCATTCTAGGGAGCCAGCTATGGTCGGATAAGAATAGGTCGAATAAAGGCATTTTAATTATTTGTCAGTCTAAAAAATGAACTTATTGCCTGGAAAATAAAGCCCGTGTGGAAAATATTGTAACACCATTTCGGTCTATCTTTGCCTATCATCACGGACAGTGCATCCTATTGAAAGTCTGGGAAATGCCCCTAAACCAGGGCGATGCGATCATCGTCTCTGCTGATAAGCAAGAGGAGTGAAAGGAAGATCGGCTTGCCCCGTAACTCAGTCAGTAGAGCAAATGCCTGCTATACGAGGTGTTTCGAGTTCGATTCGCGGCTGGGGGTGAAAATTTTTCTAGTCAGGATTAGTCCCTATCCTCCCCGGAGTCTGGAAGTATGAATGAGAGTGTGAATGTGTGTGTGTGTGTGTAATCTAATGATTAAATCTCAAAGTTTACTAGGAACCCAAAGACAAGGAATACGAGTTAATATGTTCCAAAGGAAAGTCGACCATTGTAATTAAAGGCGGAATATAAGTGGAACTTAAAAAAAGAACCTGCGAACGCTAATTCGCCAGTTCCCTATCGACCTGTGTTTACTTGGAATTGCCCCGTTGAGTTCTGCAACTCTTTTAACGCACGGAGGGATATCTACGTACGTAAAATACGGCACGGTTGAGCCACCTGGTGTATACCACATACCTGTACTAATTTTCAGGTAGATGAAGATATTCATGTGGTATGGGACTTTAAATTGACGTGTGTGTATATATATATATATATATATATATATATATAATGAAGTTTTTGTGAAAAATTAAATACTTTAGTCATTACATTACATTGTTTATGGATAGTGAACGTAACGTTAATAAACAAAGATTACTAGTATTTTATACCGACAAATGACATTTATATCATTCGCAAACACACACAAACTGGAAAGCTTGTGTTTGTATAAATGGAATGCGCTAAATCCTACCGTATCTTGCAGAGTGCTAAATTACCTTACGTCGCTGAGGGAACGCATCTGTAGTAACACAAGAAGGAAGATACGCCGCAATTTCAGAGCTCTTCATGCATTGCTATGGTAATGTTTGCACATGAATATTCATAACGACCAACTATGATTGCTTCAAGTTTGTCTGAAGCAAAACCTCCTGCTCTGCTTATCTCTTTTCCTCCAATCCACGAAATTCATCAACGTTGCGAAGAAAAATACGACGATAACTTTTCTGCAACATGCAAACCTACTCTGTTCTGCAGGTACCAACATGGTTTCTGAAAGTAGTCTTTTTCCCTGTGATGTTTTGAGGTCTCTTGCATACAGATTATGTTGCACTTTTAAAATTTTCAGGTGTAATTTGTATAGTCGAATTCACGGAAACGTGCCGATGCTTACGGTTTCCTGTGACGCTTTTGTTTATTTAGTTTTGGCAGAAGCTTATCATCCGTGTTCTACATCAGCCCTTGGTCATCAATCTTTTATTGGTTTGAATTCACATCCGACACACACGTATTAGTCTGAGAACTAAAGGCCTAGGTGAACGGCGAAAAGAGAGGAGTATGGAAGCATTTCATCTGAGTGGCTGGAAGACATGCTTCGCAACGATGGTCCACACCAGCACCTGTATGGGTACGTCTTGTACCTCAAGAGCGAAGGAAAGGGGGAGAATAAGACAAACATTAAGTAGAGTACTGGAATCACGCAGGTGGCGGGGACAGAGGCGGTTTAATATCCCCTTACCAACATAAACCACTGCGTATTATATCTGCACGAATCGTGCACTCAACTGTACCGTCCAATACAGCATAAAATTAGAGTTCTATTTCTTGCCCTTATTTTTCGAAATGTAGACAATATTGAATTTTATGGAGCATCCATCATAAACTCTGTTCTATAGATTTGTGTGAAACAGTACTAGTGTTTACGGTTTGCCACTATGCAACCATAGGCACTTTTAAGGCTCCACAGGGCAGGTGCAGTACAATTTGCGGTAGTAAAAGGTGAAATATCGTTCGATAACCATTTGTAACTGCGGGTACAGCACGTGTAAAATGTCGTGACACACCATATGTGCAAGAGAGGAGAAATGAGACGTGGTGGCAGTAGCGGGGGAGCAAGGGACCAGAAGTATTATCAGAACTTGGAGGCAGTCGCTGACCCCCACCTCTCTTATTATGCAAGTGGGCTGGCAGCGCTATTGCGCATCTGTACTTCAGGAGTGGAGGACTGTCGTGACGTTTTACATTAGCTGTAAATATTGACAGAATTACCACAGGACAGTTATCGCGGCAATACCGCCGTTTCCTCATCAGGAGAGACAGACCAAGCACCTCTGAACTCAGCGCTATCGGATTGCCAATCTTGTATTCATCTGAGGGGCAGAAGCTGGTGGTTATAGTCGGAGGTATGTTTGAAGAGTTGAGGTTTTTAATGGAAATGAGAGCTTTTCATTTGCTCTTATGTAACTTTTGCAGCGAAATCTCCTATTGAATTTGCCGTTAGCTCATTTCTAACACGTGAAAATGCTTAACTTACACAGACGTGGAGCTGGAATCGATTATATGTCTCCATGGTCTATAGTTTAAAAAAACTGACTCTAAACCTAAAGTGCCGTTTTTCTATACGTTTTAATACATATGCTTGGGTGACTGGTTTTCAAAAAGAAAGGACTGTTTCTATATCCAGAATATTTACAACTGGACAGATTTCTAACCTTTTCAAAAATACTCAGAGTATTCTAACAAATGACAACTCCAGTTGGTGGTACTTTATCTATCACTTAGGTGATCAGTGTAGCGCAAACGTTATACTTGAAATACTATTGAGCTACACTCGGAGCAGAACACAACTGATCCGTCGAATCACAGCTCAGAACTGAACAGCTGAGTCAACTAACAACTAAACTGTACTTTGCACTGACCAATTTTAACGGTCCACATTTATTTTCTTGACTAGCTGAACTGAACTCACTGGGCAGAGCAGTCCCTTATGTAGTCCCCGGATACAAAGCGGAACGTTCTGGAAGGGTAGGTTACTCGAACCGCCGCAAGGAATATTCCGGAGCAGTAATTACCCAAACTGCGGGGAAGTGACACAAAATGATTTTGCGCGGCTATTGTTCTGAAAGGCCAGCACCCAGCAGGAAAGATAGATGAGCCGGGACACGCCCACACCGCTGGCCGGCAGGTAACTTCATTCCCCTGTCATAATATACAAGCTTAAGGAAGTTTTTACCTAACTACTAATTTATTTTCTGGTTTGTATTTCTAATTTGAGAGACTGTTACGAAACAACTTAAAATAAAACCTGTATTCTCTTAAGGAATCAGCCATCTTGCATGAATATCCAGTTTAGCCCAATTAACACTGCCAATTTTATGTTTTTTTGGAAATAATTAAGTATAAATTGAATTGTATATCTTGATTAATACAGGAGGTGAGCTGAAAATATTCTCTTGTAAGATCTGAGTCAGTTTAGCCCAATTAACACTGCCAATTTTATGTTTTTTTGGAAATAATTAAGTATAAATTGAATTGTATATCTTGATTAATACAGGAGGTGAGCTGAAAATATTCTCTTGTAAGATCTGAGTCACTTTAAAAATAAATAAATATACGGTGTACGTTTGGACTGTATTAAAAGGAAAAATTACTTTGTATGAAAGTGCTGCTGCCCGGAAATGAACGAAAATAAATAAGAATGTATGCCAGTGAGTACTTGTTACTCCATGAATTTCTTTCATTCTGGTTGTTTTATTTACTCTGCTATTTCTGGACCTATGTGCTCACATTAAGATTTAAAATAAAGACGTTTGGATACTCTTTCAATGTGCGTATTTTCTTGATAGAATTTACAGTTAGTTAAAAAAATCTTCTGTGTTACACTCACATGACTTTCTCTACTCTTGTACAAACTATTTTTACAAACGCTTATTCTCCATATGCTTCATGTTAATCGATATGTTAATCTTACTGCTAATTTTCTTGTAGATGCAAGGGGAATTGGTAGGCTTTAAGCGATAGTCAAATATTTTAAGAGCTGGTTGCTATGTAGAGTATTCCATTCTCCTTGCATATCCAGGACATAAAAAAATGAATAAGGAATTCCCATTTGAGAAAAAGTATTGGAAAATTTAAGGGAATAACAAGCAATATCTCGCAAATGCTTCACTCAACAACAAAAATGTATATGACATAAATTGTGTATTTTAACCGATCTACATTTTTGTGTAGTAAAAATTTGTCTCTTATGGTTTACCAGTTATGCAAAAGTCGTTTACAATGAAGAATTCTTTTGGAGACATTCCCAGAAAATCGAGGTATACATTTCATTTGTCCTGAAAATATCTTAAACATATGATATTTTAATCAAAATCGTCAGAGCCATTTTGAGAAAATTAAAATTTTTGAAAAAGTTCCATGTAAAGGGTAATCTGGGGTGGGGGATTTTCTTGAAAACCTTCGTGTCGCATCTCTGGAAGATACTGAACCTAAATACCAAGTTTGGTGTTTATCCGCCTGTTCGTTTCTGAGTTATGCTGTTCACAGATACACAGACACGGACATGTTTCCAAAAATGCTTTTTTTTATTCAGGGGGTCTCAAAACATGTATTTCCGGTGAAATCTCGTTATCGAATTTTTGTGTGGAAAAATGAGTTAATTATAACAAACCTGTACTTAAAACAGAATTGTTTTCTGTTTTTAGGGAAAAGCTAATTTCACTGATCATTTCAGTAATTATAGTTTTCCATAAAATATGCATATTATGAAGTTTATTACGATAAAACTTTATTCAAACCCAAATAAAGAAAACAATTACAATAAATCTAGTTAATATTTTCCAGAAAATCACATTAATGCATTAGATTGGGAAAGGACGTATAAAGTGCTAGTCAGTTTTTAAACCCACTGTAGCTTTTGGCAGATATTTCGAGAGACAAAATCGATGTTCATCATTATTTTTTTATTCTTATCTAGAAGCACGTTACTTAATTACACAGTCAAGGAACAAGAGTCTTACGCTAGGGAATCGCTTCTCTTTTTTGTGCTGAATGATGAATTAAAGCATTTCCCCTAAAAATCTGCTGAATTTACCAGAAGAATTAAGCTAAGATTTCCATCTCCTAAGGAAGCATCCACAATTTTCGTAACGAAGTCAAGATTCCATTTAAGATTAAACGTGGAACTTCTGAGGCATCCAATTAAAATCTCTCTAATGATAAACTAACCCGGACCCTCGCTGATTGATTTGTATTTCACTCGTCTTCTTCAGTGCATTATGTACGTACAGGAACACTTTCCAATATCGATTCGTGTTTCGGATATCGGCTATCGATTTTCGATCGAATGTTATCGCAGTTTATTTTGGACGACAAACAGCTGTTGGGACGTTACAGAGAATCAGATTGAGGGAGCAATATCTTTTTTTACGAATAACTACTGCTTCGCTCAGACTGTTACGTAATAAAGTTGAAAGCCTGGATAATGTGGTGTATATATTTCCTGGCATGCATTGTGTATGAAATGATATAGATTTTAATCAGCAGGTGCAATATATTTCTCAATAAAATTATCATTTCTGGATATTTGAGTTGTTGCATGAAGAGCAGTAATTTAGAAAAAACATTGAAAATTAAGCCACAAACTTTTAATTTGTTAGTGATTTAAACCTATTCCTCAAGAGCGTAAAAACGTTTCTAATTTCTCTACTACATATAGCAAGTAAAGGAAGTATTGTATTCCACCCAAAATTCGATAGCGAGATTTCACTGGGAATATTTTGAGCCCCCCGCCTGAAACCCTAAAACTTTTTAGAAACAGGTCCGTCTGCCTGTGAACAGCATAAGCCAAAAATGAAATGCTGGATAAACACAAAACTTGGTATTTTAGGTTCAGTATCTTCCAAACATACGACCCGACACGAAGATTTTCAAAACAAGTCTCCTAGTCGAAATTACCTTTACATGGAAAACTTTTCCAAAATTTTGATTCATTCAACAATTTGCTCTAAGATTTTGATTTAATATATTTACATGCCAAATAGAATAGCTTGTATTTTCTTGGAATAGTAAAGTCCTCTTCATTTGGGGGAAATTTTATGTATAACTTCATATAACATAAGATGCAGACAAAAACATACTACACAAAAAGTAGAGATCTCTTTAAAACACACTGTTTATTTCAAATTACTTTTACTGTGGCATCATGGGAGATGCCTGTTATTATTGATTTGAATTTATTACTACCCTAGCATTTTCACTTTTCGACTACCTATATTAAGCAGGGGAAGTATTCTGAAATTCCCTGAATCCAAATAAAGCACTTTGCAAGCATGTCCGTGTGTCTTTTTGTCTTTGAACAGCATAACTCAAAAACGAAAAGTCAGATAAGTACCAAGGATGCGACACGAAGATTTTCAAGAAAATCCCCCCACCTCAGACTACCCCAATTTTGATTAAAATGTCCCGTGTTTAAGATATTTTCATGGCAAATGAAATGCATATCTAATTTTCAGGAAATGTCTCCAAAAGTCCTTTTCATTTTGAATGACTTTCGCATAATTGGTAAATCGTAAAAGATACACAAAAGTTTACTACAAAAAACATGTAGATCTCGTTAAAACAAACATTTTTTTGGTCGAGTGGCCCACTTCCGAGATATTCCTTGGGATGTGTTTGAATTTTCCAATACTCATACTTTTTCTCAAATGGGAATTCGTTATTCGTTCTTTTACGTCCTTGACACGCAAAGAAATGGAATTCTCCAAATAGCACCAGCTCCTAAAATATTTGCCTATCGCTTGAAGCCCAGCATACTTCACTTGCACCCACGAGAAAATTAACAATAAGGTATCTGCAAATGTTTATCTCGATTAACATGAAGTAGATGGAGAACAGGGATTTGTAAAAATAGCAGTACAAGAGTAGAGAAAGTCATGTGAGTGCAACGCATCAGAATTTTTAAAGTGCTGCCGCTATTTGGTTATTTCTCGCGATGTCGTGGAAAGACAGGCCAGCATATAGGACATATGACTATCGATTCTGCTTTGTGTATCCCCTTTGTACCCACAACGAAATGTATAATAAAACTATTTCTGCATAGATTTATTTCGATTAACAGTTAATTTCGATGAAGTAGGTAGAAGAGCAAACTTTTTGATATATTTTGTAGTATTCATTCATTCATTATCTGTTTACCCTCCTCTTATGTAGGACTTACACCCCCCCCAGGACTTACAAGCGGGTGCCTGGGGTCAGAGGCCCGTCGAGGAGCAGACACTCATGGATCAGACAGAGCATCCAGGATGGGTGATCAGCCAGATGCCTGGTATGGGATGAAGGAAGTAGATGAAACGAAATGTTGGTGAAATGGATGAAAGGAAAGGTGATGATGGAGCAGTTGGTGGAATGAATGGCGGGGGAAACCGGAGAACCCGGAGAAAACCCGCCCAGACGCCGCTTCGTCCACCACAAATCCCACATGCAGGTCCCTGGGATTGAACCCGGGCCGCCTAGATGGGAGGCGAGCGGTCTAACCGCTCGGCCACGGCGCATATATTTTGTAGTAGCTGTATAAAAATAAACAAGATTGGATAGGGAAATCCATGTGAATGTAACTCATGACATATTTCTCTTCTTGTCTGTATGTAGCCGACTCCAAAAAAATAAATATTCTACATTACATTTTATTATGTAGTATAACAATAATTACAGTAATACATTTTATTTTTACTTTCTCTAGATAGCGGGATTTGGCCAGAAATATATGTTTTGAGGCCTCCTGAATCCAAAAGAAGCATTTTAATAATAAAGGTCTGTGTCTGTGAGCAGCATAACTCAAAAAGGAAAAGTCGGATAAATACCATACTTGTTATTTAGGTTCAGTACCTTCCAAAAATGCTACTAAGCTTTTCAAGAAAGTCCCTCATTCCAATTACCTCTTACATGTAAAATGTTTCGAAAATTCTCAATGTTTAAAAAATTGCTCTAATGATTTTGATTAAAATATCGTATATTAAAGATATTTGCATGAAAATTAAAATTTATGTGTCGAATTTTCTGGGCATAACCGCGAAGTCCTTTTTATTTCGAAGGAATTTTGTATTATCTTGTACAACTGGTAAACGTTAAGCGATGGACGATAACGTACCATACAAAATTGTAGATATTTTTAAAACACACAATTTACATCAAATATGTTTTTCTGTGGCATAAGCGGTTTCTGAGATATGCGTTATTAAATGTTCGAATTCTTCAATACTTATTCTTTTAAAGTCTCCTCGATTTTTAGTTTTGTCTGGCGATTGCATGGAATCAGTATGGAATTTAAGGCTGGTATAAAGCGTCTAGTTCTTAAACGTTTGTATATCGCTGTCGTCTTTGTATCTGTAACAAAATGTGTAATGAAGTTGTTTTTGTAAAGTTCATCTATATTAAAATGTAGTAGATAGAATAATGGGTTTTAGTAAGAATAGCCTGTGTACCCACTAATAAAGATAGAGCGTAGAGAAGGTCATTTGAATGTATTACATGATACTTTTAGAACCTGGTAATTGCATCTTGTAGTTGAAATCTATTCTCTAGCACTCACTGAAATAGAACACACCATTCGAAACACATGTAAACTAATTATTGGATAAAAGTAATGAGCACATTGAGATATTTATTTGAAACTTTATATTAAATCAATAGATTTTTTATTGAATTGCTAAAGTAAGAATCAAATTATATGTTTGGAAATGTAAAACTGATGATATTGTAAAATTTTGAGTCAAAATGGCCAAGTGCAACTATGGTAATCTATGAGATTCCCAAGATTTTATTTGATTTAATGGTAGACTTAACACTGCTTTAATTTTAAGATATCTTAAGGGGTGGCCAGGCTTGGCATTTCGTGGTGCAATCTGTAGACCTTAAGCTGTGCTTTAAAATGTTGGCAATTTATTGTAATACATCTAAATTTAAAATCTTAGTTATGTCATGTCCAGTTGTAGAAAACTGCATTTAATATATTTAAGGTTTAATATCCTTCAATAAAAGTATAAGGAGCGTCCAAAAAGTAAGTATAAATTACTATTCAGTTATTATATTAGGTTCCTTTAATTCATTTACTCATACTATTTAATTTCTTAACTGCTTCAAACTCCTTCGTCGGAATTGCAACCTATCGAAACACACCTCCTTACGTGAAGAGGCAAATTCCAGTTAGCTTCAATTATATCAAATATGCCTTATATGTACTTTTAATTAATCCAATGTTAAGGGTATCCTCTCAAATACCTCAAAAAAGAATTACTTTCATGGCATCCAGATGAACTGGACTCCAGTCAGCTTGCATCAAATTTATTTTTGATGATAAATTCTGTCAGTATTACTTTTCAGCCACCCTTATTAAATTTTACTCTTCCAATACCTTCTTTTCTCTGACCCTAATTGATATTTTGGGTAAATTTTCAAGGTAAAATACAAAGATTTTGTTAAATCTATTTTCATAGTATTCTCAAAATATATTTGGCGATATTATAACAATTAGATGCCCTGTAACTACAACAATCTTAATATCTGTCAAGAAAATATAATGCAATATGTACTGTATGTCTATTTTCGGCGTTCATGTATATATCCTATGAAGAATAAACCCGGGGTGTGGCGTGACATGCAAGTATACAAACTATTACACCATGAAGATACTGACTGAGAAGTGTCTATAAATATTTCAACTGCGATTCGGCTAGTGCACTGAATTGTGTCATGCTCGTGACAATGAAAATTAACTAAAAGAGCTTATAGATTTGCTTCCAACGAGTTCAGTAAGTTACGTAAATATTTGAAGTTAGGAGTTCTAGTTAACTAAGCTAGTCTTTAGCCTCGGTTCAGAAACCTTCGCTGCAACCTCTAGTTGGAAGACTTCTACTATCTAATTGAAAACTTATCAAAAAATCTGATGTGTTACACTCATATGACTTTCTCCACTCTTGTACAAACTATTTTTACAAACTCTTATTCTCCATCTATTTCATATAAATCGAGATAAACATTTGCAGAAACGATCTTTTGACATGCAAAAGAATTACATTTTACATATAGCGACCGGTTCTAAAAATATTTGACTATCGCTTAAGGTGTACTATGTTCCCCTTGTTTTGTATTCGCAAGGGTAATATAGAAATACAGTAGCCTTTAAGCATAGACATATCTCTTAATAGCAGGTTGCTATGTGCATCACCATTCTCTTTGCCACAGATTAATACTCCTTGCATATCCAAGACAAAAAATGAATAACGAATTCCCATTTGAGAAAACGTATAAGTATTGAAACATTAAAGGAATAACAAGCAATATATCGAAAATGGTTCACTCAACAACAAAAAATATGTATACGACAGAAATTGTGTATTTTAATGTAATCTACATTTTTTGTGTAGTAAAATTTTGTCTATCTCTTATGGTTTACCAGTTATGCAAAAGTCGTTCACAATGAAGAATACTTTTGGGGACATTCCCAGAAAATTCGAGATATACATTTCAACTGTCATGAAAACATCTTAAACAAATGATATTTTAATCAAAATCGTTAGAGCCATTTTTGAGAAAATTAAAATTTCCGAAAAATGTTCCATGTAAAGGTTAATCTGGGGTGGAGGGATTTTCTTGAAAACCTTCGTGTCGCATCTCTGGAAGATACTGAACCTAAATATCAAGTTTGGTGTTTATCCGACTGTTCGTTTCTGAGTTATGCTGTTCACAGACACACACACACACACACACACACGGACGTTTCCAAAAATGTTTTTTTTTGGATTCAGGGGGTCTCAAAACATATATTTCCGGTGAAATCTCGGTATTGAATTTTTGGATAGAATACAATACTTCCCCTACTTACTATACGTAGTAGAGAAAGTAAAAATATACGAAGGCTTTTTATCTAATGAATTCATTGTCCTTCCACATTGACATGTGTGTAGGACAAAGTTGAAAATTCTGGAGGATTGCTTGTACCTTTCCAGCTTTTTATCTAAATTTAAATCTATTGACAAAGTTTCTTGAAACTGGTATGTATAAAAACTCAACTCCGTACTGCAACGTTCAGCAGTTAGTCGAATGTACGGAACGTGCCGATGTTTTTGGTTTCCTAGAGTATTTTTCTGTATCTAATGTCGACAGAAACTCATCTTCTGTGTTTCGCACCAGTGCCGAGTAAGCCAATCTCTTATTGGTTTGAATTCAATGCCGACACACAAGATCAGGCCTAGTAGAGCGGCGAAAAGGGAGGAGCACGGAAACATATTTTCATCTAAGTGGCTGGAAGGCATGCTTCGCAACGACGGTCCGAACAGCCCCTGGATGAGTCCGTTTCGTATTAGTTCCACGTGAAAAATCTGGCCTATAAACATTCACCTATGAACAGAGATTTGTTTCATGATCAAGAGCGAAAAGAAATTGGGAGTAAAAGAAGACGCTAAGTGGAGTGCTAGAAGCAGACAATGGATGGATGCAGTTTGGGGTGGTGTAATTTTCTCGAAAATCCTGCGGTCGAATGTTTGTAAGATGCTGATCTTAAATACCAAGTCGGTATTTAATTAAAAGTGTCTGCCGAAGTGTTTAACACTGTTTCCCAGAAATGTAGGTGGTGTGAATGTCGACATAGTCAGTTTGAATTACATATGAAATCAGCTTCACTGTGGGCAGTGTTTATTTTAATCATTAAATAATTGAATACCAAGCTGGTATTTATTCGAATTCACACAAGTGAATTTTTACCTAGTTTTTTTTATTTGGGAACCTTGTATTTCCGGTGAAATCTCGATTTCAAAATATCGGCAAGCTTTCTCTACCTACTGTAGGTACTAGTGAAATTAATGACCTGAAAACAAATGAAGCAGCTTTAAATAAACATCCTGTGTGTGTGTTTGTGTAAGGGAACAGAACAACTCAAAAATGAAAAGTAGGATAAATACCAAGCTAGGCATTTAAGTTCAGTACCTTCCAAAGCAGCAACATGAACTTCCCTTTACTTGGCACTTTTTCTGAACTTTTTATTTTCTGAAAAATAGCTCAAACGATTTTTTATTAAAATGCCATACATCAGATAATTACATGAAAAATCAAATGTGTATTTTGAAATTTTGGGAATAGCTTGTGAAGTCCCCTTCATTCGGAAGGAATTTTATATAATCTTGGATAACTGGTAAACATAGACGAAAACGTACTACACCAAAAATGTACGACATAACGCGCAGTGAATATGTTGGCAAAGGTAAAGATACGGGTACAGCTACGTATCACGGAGGGGCACCGGAACTAGGACAGAGCACCGCACACAGGCCAGTCGGCCCATTGTGCTTCCAACGTGACCCCTGGGAGGGAGGGATGAGGGTAGAGATCCGAAGGGCGCAAGCAAGGACGGGTCTCAAAAGTTTCTAGATAGGACGCATCCGACGCTGCACGGTCCCTGCCCACAACCCACCAACTTCCAAGTCCCCCGGAGCGGAGCCCTGCGCTGAGGAGAACCATAACTGAGCGGTACCAGGGAAGAAACCTTTATCGCCCAGCCGCAACCCGCCGAACACCGTCGTCTGTCCTGCAGCCCTGAAAAAGTTGACAAGGAAGACAATGAGTATGTAAAATGAGAGAAGGCGAGCCGTGGTAGAAGAGAACCACACCAGTATTCGCCTGGCGAGCCGGGTAAACCACGAAAAACCAGAGTGAGCGGTCCCCGGGGATCGATTCTGGGACCTCCCGAATGCGGGTCACAGACGTAATCGCCTGAGTCATCTCGCTCGATGAATATATTGGTAAGGAAGTGCTTAGTGATGGGAGGATACCCTATTTCTCGATACTCGATACCGATACTCATTTTTGAACACCGACACTCGATATGCGATACTCACTTTATAAAAATCTGATAAGGTGATAGGTTGTTCACTGAATTATGTTCTTATAAGTTGTTTTCTGAGTATAAACGTATGCAACCATTTTTGTATTGTGTGCTAATTCCAAAATTGTTCCTGTTTGATATTCAGTTGGCAGGAATTTTTTGTCTTATTAATGCCACAGGTTTTATATATATATGTTCACTATTGCTCGTCAAGGCTAATAATAATAATAATAATAATAATAATAATAATAATTTATTTCTTCTCTGTTTTATGTAACTATATTTTGTAATGTTAACCTTCTTTTAGAGGATTTTCTATCCATAGAAAACCAAATACTAGCAATTCTTGTTTATTTTGCAACCTTGAAAATATAAAGTAATATATATTTTACAAGGAGCTCAAATAACTTAAAATAACAAATATTTCCATGTGCTGTATTGTCTGACGTCTTAGGTTTTGATTTGTTTCTGCTGGATTTACAAATTTTAGTCACCGGAGAAGGTAAATGTAATGGCTGAGACTGACACACCAAGCTAGGAAACGTGATTTAGTGCGTCAGCTAAATCAGCTTCAATTCACAACTCATGTTACATAGCCCCTTTACTCCTTCTGCCGTTGTTTTGCATGTTTTCACTTAGACACAAAGGTCTATGGAATGTTGCATTCACTTACAGGAAACGCAGTCAAGGTTCATCAAAAACTATAGTCCCGCAACTCTTTGAAGACGCGTGCGAGGCAATAACGTGAATTCTCTCATTCCTTATCTAGCATACAGTTAAACGGAACAACTTTCAATAAGCAAAACTTAAATATTTAACAGTATCGAAGGTTTATCTCAAAGTATTAAACATACTTCGATACCACCGAGTATTGAGAGTATCGAGGTATCTACTAAATGCCTCTACCACACCCAGTCCCTACATGAAAAGGTATCGTTTAGTTTTTAACTTTTTAAAGAACAGCTCCAACGATTTTTATTAAAATACAACGTTGTTAAGATATTTGGCTTATAAATAAAATGTACATCTTGAATTTTCTGAATTGCCCGTAAAGTCCTCTTCTTTATGAGTGAATTTTGTGTTTTTGTTAGACATAGACAAAAACATACCAGACAAAAGTTAACCTCGTGGATCGGTGTGTGGCGGACAGTTAGTATTCTAGGTCTCATCCCTGTACCATACCTTCATACTTTGCCACATGTCATAGAGGCATGTGTAAAGCAATTACACCTCTGCTTCCACATGTTTGGGCAGATGGCCCAACCACGATGGCGACTGAGGGAAACCACAAAACAACCCAGTCGGATTGGTCGCCACGGATAATAACTGTAGATCTCATCAAAGCACTCAACCGTTACATAGGGGTTTATTTGTGGACGCTGTTTAACTACTGTGGTTCTTAGTGTCCCATTCTATATTGAGCGTGAAAGATCGGTACTTTTGCTCAGAGGTCTCTCTATCAGGCTTCAGGTTCTTTTACGTGCCGTAAATCTACGACACGGAAGCACCGGCTTTACTTCCCTTCCGAAGGAAGCCATGCTAAGGATTTTTACGCCCGAAAAAAACTCCATCGTCCTCCGCCGGGTTTGAACCCGCGACCTCGGGAACTAGAGGCTAACATGGTAACCACTACTCCACGGAGGACGACACACAACCGTTTGTTGTCACTAACCATTTCCGAAATACGTTGTGAATTTTTGACTATCCCTTTGTTTTCCTGTATCCTGTCACGAAATGTGTAATGAAACAAATTCTGTAAATGTTTATTTCGATTAATATGAAATATAAAAATAAGGTTTTGTAGGAACAATTAGTTATGAATAGAGAAAAAGTGCTGTGAATATAACACATCACAGTTTCACCAACCGATGTTAAAATACGCTAACGTTGTTTGTTGACAAGATGTTCCAAGTTTAACATAATGTTAAAACTTTTCCGTTTAATCAAGTGTTTACAACAAATTGTTAGCTAACATCTTGTCAACGTAAAAAACAACTGCGAATGCTGGTTTTCGAGAAGTCGGTGACCGAACTACTCTGCTTCTGCACGTGCCCCGATACCACCTATTTGCATTCGTGGCAATTGCCATTTGGTGTTCCCGATTGTTTGGGGTTAGAATCACGATGTCAGCGAAATAAATGTTTCACCGTTTGAAACGCGTTTAGAACTGGTTACTAAGTATAGGCATATTATGAGAATATTTAGTTTGTTACGTTATTGTTTTTTACCACGCTTTGGACGTCAATTTGAAGAAGATAATATTTTATTAGCCCCAAGTTTAAAAAAACATTAACTTTGTAATTGAACTGTTTCTTTAAATATTATATTTAAATGTTTGCCTCGGCTGCGTCAGTATTTTTTTTTTAGAGACATGGATGTCTTAGCAGGGCGTGGTGCGACTGAAGAATGTAGGCTTACACAGATTATAAGTTTTTCTTCACTCCATTTATTGATGCTTGACACGATTTAAACAACACTTCACTGATATAGAGAGCTGTGAGATTCTTTTGTTAATTAGTTGCACTTTTTAACACGTAAACTATTTTCGTCTCACACTGAATACGTATTACATTTTTTTAGGACGTGTCTCGCGTCTGCCTACAACCAACGCGTCCAGTTATGAGTACTGTCTACAAGCAACTGAACCTTTTCCACCACCTAAATTTGTAGATTTCTATATTTCAAGTCCCTGATTGGCTAATCCTAGTCCAATAGAATACCTTCATTTAACTAAAGCTTTTTCTGGTTGTTGATTGGCTATTTTATAAACTGTCACTAAAATTACATTATTGTTACTCCAATAATCAGAAGTATATTGTTAAACTCTCAAATTCATTATTGTCTCAAGGTTACCTCATTGTTAACTCATTGTTACCTCATTGTTAGCAACTTGTAACTTAATATTCTCACAGCTCCTGCGTTATTAAATTGCGTAATATACTCATATAACATTATTGAACATGTTTACAATAACATAAGCATATGCAATGACTGTTACATACATTTTACAAATTGTTACATACACATGTTTCAAGGTGGGCCGTTATTTAATTTACATATTATATAATTTTACTGAAATCATTTGTGGTAAAAATACTGCCTCAATTATCAAGTGCGAAAAAGCCGACGGTCTTACGTTAAAAGATAAGATTGCAGATTGGGAGAAAATCCGCGAGTAATTTAATTTGAATGAACGCGTTTCTACCAGGTCCAGTATGCAACTACGGCAATCTTATGCTAACATAAAATGCAGCACCAGAAATATTAGGTGCAGAGTGTGTTTAGGACGGTTTAAAACTGGTAATGGGACACTGCATTGAAACTAAAGTGGACGAAAATGTGTTATCGTTGATTAACGTTCAAACAGACCCGAACAAATGTACTCTTTTCTTCTTCAAGGATTGCTTCGGAAACCTTCTTGATAAACCCACAAACGGTAGCTTTGGAAATACCAATAATATCACCCACCAAGTAGATGAAAGATGCCAGTGGCATAAAATCTCAAAGTAATTAAGTAAGAGGCGTGCTTTTGTTGGTATTATTCTAACCTATCGTACATTCCATAAAACCATACTTATAACTTCTTGGACAGCCTGTATCGCTTTGAAAATTCCTCTTTTTGCAGATTTCAAATTTATTTCAAATGATCTTCCATTAGGAATGACATTAAAAATGTCAAATGTAGCAAACTTGCATTAACAGCTTGGTTTGCGGTAGCCATTTTCCAACTTCTAACATTTATTAAGTGCTTTAACACAAAGGTGCGGCTTTGTTAACTTAACATAGAGTTTAACACATTGTTAAAGTTAACAACATTGTTTGATGAAACAGAATTTGCATTAACTCCCGTGTTAAATCAGTTTAACATTGTATTAAAATTTAGGCATATGTTTGTGAAACAGGCCCTAAAATTTTAAATCCCCTAAAAACAACTACTTACCTGTTAAAATGAATTTCAAATAGAACACTAAACACATAGCTTCAGACTTCATTAATACTAAGAGTACAACTGGCATATATTACATTAAAAATGTCGCTGAAACGAAAACCTGACGACGTTTCATAATTACATTAAGCTACCTGCACCAGAAATACACGTGGAATCACTTAGGCTTGGAGTTTTCATGACTCATCTCGTACACGTTAACGAGTCAAGTACATATTTTTCATACGGTAAGCCGTTATTTAGAGTTAAACCTAATCGCAAGAACAAAAGCTGTTTTATCTCGCCGCTGCTTCTTTTCAACGCTCAAATTTACTGTGGGAATTTAATTATGACTCGCAGCAAAATTGCCTCAGCGAATTACCAACGCCTCTTGTCAAGTTCTCTCCGAGGACTGCGAGGGTCACAAAATTACTGCTTACACTCATTACACCCACTCACCCCCACCCCATTAACCCATATTTCGCTTCCTGGACATTTGCGTGCATGTAGTCTGTCTTCTACCATTTTTCTACATTATCTCTCGGTCCGCCTACCTCCTATGCAACCCATCTTCCACACCTCTTGTGTACTCCGCCACACACAAACAAGCTTGCAGGCGTAAAATAACACTAACATTTTTCATGTAGTTTGCATTAAATATTCAGAGGGATACGTGCTAATGTTTAGGATTCGTGCTTAACCCCGTGAAAGATTAAAATGGAATTCGTGCTCCTCACTGAGATGTATTTGTAACTAGGAGAACTTGAAAGTTGTTACTGAAGGATTGCAGAATACAGCAGAAAGTATTTTATGAGAGGGACAAACAGGATTTCGTAAAGGAAAACGTTGCAGATACATTAGCTTTTCTCCAATTAAGAATATTTAAAAACTTAAAAAACAAATATTTTATTTACAAAACTTTTGCATGGAATGGAATTTGTAGTGAAGGGAGCTCGGCACCGATCCAGTGATTGAGAATATTGTACCTACCTACTCCAGTGGGAGGGAAGAATGGTGTGAGAGGAGACACTGGGCAGCAGGAACCAGGAGTAACGGAACAGCATTGATAGCGTCTCCTATAGTTTCCAGATTGAGATGCTCCGGTATCGGACTGGCAGACCGGGCACCCCGCCACACACACAGAGGGTCCAACGCCCTTCCAAGTGGCCGTCCATATACCCCAGCAACCAGTCAAAGGCTGAGGGATGGAGAATCTTCCGCAGGTAACACTTTTTTCCTGGAACACCATCTTTGAAGAAATAAAAGGACGCAAAGATGGTGCTACGATTTGAAGCTGGTCGTTTAATGCCACCTTCTCTCATTGTCTCCAACATCTGCTGTTGATTCTGTTGCCGGCTGCTCTAATGGTAGAGCTATGAATATTTTCCCTCACGGTATGCTGGATGTATTATGAAGGACAACACCAGTTTAACTTGAGTAAGAAATTTATTGTGAACTAATATTTGAGTTATTGAAGTGAGTTACCGTCTGTTTGAAAGAAACAAATTTGGCTGATTCTGAACTGTAACTCTCGAAGCTATAACACTTACATGGTAACTTCTGCAGGATTAATTTTACGGTTTTAAATAACTGTTTCCGCGATAAAAGAAACTAGACGCCTACTCGTCATGAGTCGCTAAAATGTTGACTGACAGGATCCCTCGCGGCTGCCGCTACTCGCACAAGAGTGTTACTGGGCGCTTAAAATCACATGAGCAAGTACCGCTGGTGGTACCAGAGAAGAGTAACCCTCGCTAGATGCAGGAACATTTATTAATTTCAGCTCTGACTTTTAGTCTACTTATTGCTCTCCAACCAAAGTGATTTTTCACACTCAGCCAATGTTAAATCCATGCGTGTTCTTACGTCTCTAGCTTGGCTACTAACTGAAGATGGTTAAATTCTCACAATGTAAATGCCTTTCTCTTTTCCAGAATTGTTTGTATAACGTACTGAACTTAATTCTAAACTGCGTTCCAAGAAATCTTTAAGCTAATGTTTTCGCTTTTTCGGCCCACCTAATGATTCTGGCTAACTTGACTCTTAATTCCTCCATCTTTCCACACAAACAATTAAAATCAAACATATTACATTATACACTTTATTGTAATTATTTCTCTATCTTATTGTTATTTATATATATATATTCCCGTCGATAATTACGGTATCAACTTCCAACTGTGAAACAGATCTAACAGGTTGAAGGATGACTCAAATGATTAATGGAACGATATGGAGTGAAAGGAATTTCAAGGGCTGAAGGAAACTACTCCAGCTTTCGCCAGAAGTCACGGGAAACCCCCGAAAAAAACATTGGTCATAGTTGGCGGTCGCCGAGAATCGAACCCAGTACTTACCGAATGCAAGTCGTACTTGTTACCGCTTGGTAGATTTTGCTTACTTAATTAAAAAGGTGCATTTACTACAACAGATTCTATATTCCAGTAGGAGTATGAGAATTACTTGGATGTATTGTCAGTCGCTGGATGTCACAAACTCCGTGTTACAGTTTTTGCAAATAATGTTTAACAGATTTAGCCGTTATCAAAGTATTCCTTGTTTTATAAATTTGCAGTACTGAAGTTTAGTTCGGCACGGATGTATCGTAAAAACACATAGCGGTGATCTGCTTGTTTCAAAAGCTCCTGGCCACAACGGCAGAAGTGTTTAATATATAGCCCCAAAACTTCTCTAGTAACAAAATTCTATTTTTGATTGTAGATGCAATGGTGTTACAGATGATTGCTGTTTTTAAATATTGCAGGTAGTTGTGGAGATACATATATACCATAGTCTAATCAAGTCAATTATAGGCTGTTTTATAGTGGAGATTTATTAGTGTTCCACAGGGTTCAGTTTTGGATCCACTTTTGTTTTTAATCGCCGTAAATGATGTACGTGTTAATATCCCTACTCGTACTATAATTTAATCTGAAAATACAACTTTATTAGTGAAAATGACCTAAATATATTGATGAAACAATGTGCACCAAAGCATCTGAATGACTTGGAGCCAATAGTATGCTCATAAATAAAGATAAAACTGCTTCTCTCTTTTTTACTTTGAAACAATAGATGAATAACTTTGTATATGAATAGTATAAAGTATAAGAGATATATTAGGGGAGTGGCAATGTCTGAGTGCGCTGCTGAAATTTGTTTTTATTGTATTTTATAGTGTTAATCTTGTATATACTAGGTAAATGAACTATAAACTAAGTTTTTCTGAATTTATGGGACGTATTAAGTGGTAGATATACTTAGTTTTGTCTTTGTCACTCGTTTTATCTATCTACACGATTATCTCCAGTCGCAAGGGATTCCTGTGGTATTGCAGTTTCACTTTTAATGCGATGCAGTTAAATTTTCACTGTTACATCACTTTTCTTTGTGACGTAGTAGCGTAATGCAATACAGCCTCTTCCTCGGATGGTTCACTCACTTGGGAGTATCTAATCTCTCGCAGTAGAAGTACTTGCTGTAAGTCGCCGCTTCTCACACGTAGAACTGCCCTTAATATGTATCAGAAATGCACTCGCTAATACACTCGCGAGAGCGCTCGCTTATATAGCAGTTGGAAATTTCCACAGAACATACTGTTGTTCTGAAAGCAGGGAGAAGGGAAACTTCCAGAAGGTTTTGGTTATCTGATGATAGCGATTTTAGTATATACCATAAACGAGAGCGCTACTTATCTCTATTTATATCGCCAACTTCCCGTTACCATCCTGCCGATGCTTGGGCCATAGCCGCGTGTCGCAATACTTTGCCTTCCAAGTTTAGCAGATATTTAGAATACACATCAATTGACATTAGTTTAGAGAGTTCCACCACGCATCTAATGTCCGGGACATATGCAACTCAAGTTTCACCAGTGACATCTGACTGTGTACTTGAGTTGCGAGTGCTTCTAAGCAGCTACCAAAATGTGTATTAATACATTTACGAAAATACATTATGTAATGATTAAAACAAATAAGAAAATAAGCCTTTCCTATGAATAATTTGCAGAATAGATGGACAGTAAATTACGTTGATGTGAAATGTACCATCATGCCTTTGCATTGTTGTGAGAAAAAGAAAACATTTGATGTTACATTCACATGACTTCCTCTATCCATTATCATTTATTACTTTCTCTACTACGTATAGTAAGTAGGGGAGTATTGCACTCCACCCAAAAATTTGATACCCAGGTTTCACCGGAAATACATGTTCTAAGGCTCCCTGAATCCAAATAAAGCATTTGGAAATATGTTCGTGTGTGTGTGTCTATCTGTGATCAACATAACTCAAAAACAAAAACTCGGATAAACACTAAACTTGGAATTTGAGTTTAATATCTTTCAAGGATACGACGCAAAGATTTTCAGGAAAATTCCCCCACCCCAACTACCCTTTGCATGGAACATTTTCCGAAATTTTTGATTTTCTAAAAACTAGCTAATGATTTTGACTAAAACATCGTATATGCAATGATGACAAATTACATGACAAATAAAACGCATAACTTGAATTTTCTCTGAATGGCCCTTGAAATCCCCTTCATTCGGAAGGAATTTTATATAATGTCGTATACCTTGTAAATGTACCACACAAAAATGTAGATGTCTTTAAAACACACAATTTATTTCAAATAATTGTTTTGTGGCATAAGCCGTTTTAGAGATATTCGTTATTAAAGGTTCGAATTGTTCAATGTTTGTTATTCTTTTAAAGTCCCATCAATTTTCAGTTTTTCTAGCGATTGCATGGAAACAGTATGGAATTTTAAGACCAGAATATAGTGTCCAGTTCTTAAACATTTGACTATCGCTGTTCTCTTTGTATCTAAAACGAAATGTGCAATGTAGGTATTTTTGCAAAGTTTATTCGGGTTAAATGCAATAGATAGAAAAATAAGCTTTAATAATAATAGTTTGTATACTTACTAATAAAGATAGGGGTTAGAGAAGGTCATGTGAATGTATTACATCAGACTTCTTTTGTTACCTTGATATGCCGCCTTTCACTTCTTAGGTTATATCGGCGACTTTTTACCTTTGGAACTATTGTTCATCGCGATGAATATTCACTTGTTTACCACGGTTTTAATCCTTGGATTTGTTTTAGTGGATTTTCTATTGAAACATTAATTTCACATATATTGTGGTGTATTATTAATTTTGTCATTACCAGACACACTGTTGTGTTGTACTGTTGCTACCACACATAGCATTATTGGGTATCCAGTTATATTTCGGCTTATCGGTTATTCCTTTTGACGCGGACCACGCCAAAGGGAGGGACCTGTTTGAAATTATCTGCTGTGACGTCAGCTCTGTATGACTTTAGTTAGACACGGTTGGTGGGGGCAAGATAGCGTCACTCGAGAGTAAGTGGTCGTTGGGTCAAGACGCGTGTGTAGCCGGTCTCCGGCTCGAGGCATTTCCCTCCATCTTGTTTCCTTTGTGCATCATGTAAAGAAGCCAAACGTTTGTTAATAAATCCCAGGTAATGTGGGTTATGTAATGTTTTTGTGTGATACAAAACCCAGGAATTCCCCTTAATTACACACCAAGGTCCCGGATTAACGAGTTGCGCCGCTCCCATGTGCGTGTTGGGGTGATCTAAATTGATCGTTTTCTGGTAACCTTTTTGGCCTTCACCCCAACATGTAACAATATAAATTTACACTCTCACTCATGCCTTATCTATCTACTTCCAGACCCTAGGAAGGATGGGGAATAATTCAGGCTAAAGAAAAAATCATATGCTCCAACCGGGAATCGAATCCGGGACTTATGGTTTGGAAGCTAGGATGCCAACCGCCAGACCACAGAGGCAGTCAAATTTATATTTTGTTTCTGATTTAAACGTCTTAAAGTAAGGTGTTTAATCAAAGTAATTACTGCTAATTCTTGAGAAAATAAAACAACTTTTTGAAAATGAAAAGAAACTTAGAGGGTATTAAGCTTAAATACGAAGTCTGGTATTTAGTCGTCATTTGGATTTCCAGTTATGCTGTTCAGACATATGTTTTTCTTAAATGCTTTATTTTGTATTCAGGAGGCGTCAATACATATATTTCCCATGGAATCTCGGATATAAGTGTTTGGGTGGAGCGCTATACTTCTCCCAGCTAGTATATGTTTGAGACAGTGGTATATAGTTTCGGTATATAGTATACAGGTGGACAATTTAAGTTGAGACTGTACAATATGTACAGAACTAAACGTTGTAGAAATAAATGCCTTTAATAAAAGTTGCTTGATATTATGTTAGAAAGTAAATGTCACTAGTCGTGTTTTGTTTGGAGGATGTTATAATTCTCATTATGGCATCAATTTAATTTTTACTTTCTCTACTACGTATAGTAAGTAGGGGAAGTATTGCATTCCACCCAAAAATTCGATACCGAGATTTCGCCGGAAATACATGTTTTGAGACCTCCTGAATCCAAAAAAAGCATTTTTGGAGACATGTCCGTGTGTGTGTTTGTGTGTGTGTGTGTGTGTGTGTGTGTGTCTGTGAACAGCATAACTCAAAAACGAACAGTCGGATAAGCACCAAACTTGGTATTTAGGTTCAGTATCTTCTAGAGATGCGACACGAAGGTTTTCAAGAAAATCCGTCCACCCCAGACTACCCTTTACATGGAAGATTTTTCGAAAAGTTTAATTTTCTCAAAAATGGCTCTAACGATTTTGATGAAAATATCATATATTTAAGATAATGTCGTGAGAAATGAAATGTATATCTCGAATTTTCTGGGAATGTCTCCAAAAGTATTCTTCATTGTGAACGACTTTTGCATAACTGGTAAACCATAAGAGATAGACAAAATTTTACTCCACAAAGAATGTAGATCGCGTTAAAATACACAACTTATGTCATATACATATCTTTTGTAGAATGAACCGTTTTCGAGATATTGCTTGTTATTTCCTTAAATTTTCCAATACTTATACTTTTTCTCAAATGCGTTATTCATTTTTTTTATGTCCTGGACATGCAAAGAGAATGGAATGCGGCACATAACCAGCGTTAAAATATTTGACTATCGCTTAAAAGCTACCATATTTCCCTTGCATCTACAAGAAAATTACCAATAAGATTGACATCTCGATAACATGAAGCATATGGAGAATAGGCGTTTGTAAAATTAGATTGTACAAGAGTAGAGAAAGTCATGTGAGTGTAACACATCAGATTTTTTAAATGGGAACCTACATTTTTATATTCTTTTATCATTATAAAATGGTTTATAAAACTGTTAATTTTGTAATGAGGAATAAGGAAACAAAATAGAAAATGTTGGTTCCCAATTACGAAACGCAGCTTTACCCTCAAATGACCATCTATGGGTGGTCCAACCATTCATTGCATTCTTCGTAAACAGCCATTCAGAATTTTCGTTGTTATTTACGTTGGTGCAAGAACAATTGCAAAGTACTTTACACAAGCATTGTTCAGTTTTTTTATGCAGTGTGGGAAAACAACATAAAAAGGTCCCATTTAACAAAAAATAAATTGACAATAAAATGACTATCACAACGTCCTCCAAATGAAACACGATTAATGACATTTACTTTACCCCATAATATCAAGCAAGTTTTATTACAGACATTTCTTTCTACAACGCTTAGTTTTGGAGATATTACACAATCTCAACTTAAATGGTCCACCTGTACATACCGGAGTGTTATATGATGTATAGAAACAAATAAATACGTCACCAAAAATGTAAATGCGAAACGCTGATTGTTTTTCAGAAAGGTTCATGTTTTTAGGGTTGCACAAGCACACAACCTAGTGGAGACTGATTCATTCTAGCTGTATATCGTAGGTAGGTAATTAAACTGAAAATTCTTTATCAAGTTGTGGTTCAACGAAAATTCCAATAACACTTTTCTTGCCCCAAACCACACTATTCTACCGTATTTATAAGGTCCCATTTGACACAAATTGAGGCACATTTTATACGTTTATGCTCTCCCCTAAAGGCTTGCTGCTAATTTGTACAGTGCTCGTTATTTGGGATGCTGGAGGGTGCATTATGATCGTCAGAAACTGCAAGCAATTAAAGCTAATTAGGGTAGCCTTTGGCAATCCTCGCTGTGGTTCTGCTGATTGAAGTAAATGGTGGCAACTAGGTAAAGGCAACAGCTGGCCAAAAATGTCTCGCAGTAAACTGTGGCAAGGCAAGCACAAGCCACAGAATTAGCTTACCCGAGCTGAGTGTGAACAAACAACATGGTCTGCTGTAACCAGCAGATTTTAAGCCTACTTCTGCTGTAGGATACCAGAAGAAGTCCATGCAAATATATTTATTTTATAACTGGTTGTCCGTTCGAGGTTGCTCTGATGGCTCTTTAAGCTCGAATAACGGTTTAATTAATTACATTTAACTGGTACCGTTTTTATGGACTTATTGTAGAAATATCTACAATATGCCCACTTATGCCCACTTATAATAATTGCAATTTTGTACAGCCCCGGCTTTTTCTAATAAAGGAAGAAAAACCCCTTGATATTTACGCAAGGGTTATTAAACATCGGTGGAACCTCTGACTTCTTTAACCTCCCCCCCCTTTTCCAAATTATTGAAATGCTGCATAGCCTGTAAGTAGCCTTTGACGGTGGAACAATTATTGTCCGTGAGCACATTCTCTTTTGTCCCATGTATGTATATATATATATATATATATATATATATATATATAAAACATAAAAGTCGTCGAGAAAGGTGGCGAAGTGACTAAATGCGATTCCCATTTGGGAGACTTCGGGTTCGATTCCTGGCGACCGACCACTCCAATCCATTAGTTTTTTCAGGATTTTCCCGGGTCATCAGTAAACGCCGAAATTCCAGTCCCTCTCCCCCAAGGGCTCACTTATATGAGTACGGGTATGGCTCGGGTGCCCGAGCCTCTCATCGCCATACTGAACTTAAATACCAAGTTTGGTGTTTATCTGACTGTTCGTTTCTGAGTTATGCTGTTCGCTGACACACACACACAGACAAGTTTCCAAAAATCTGATGAGTTACATTCACATGACTTTCCCTACTCTTACACACACTATTTTTACAAGCGCTTATTCTCCATATGCTTCATGTTTATCGAGATATCCAGGTGTTAATCTTATTGCTAATTTTCTTTTAGATGCAAGGGGAATTGGTAGGCTTTAAGCGATAGCCAAATATTTTAAGAGCTGGTTGCTATGTGGAGTATTCCATTCTCTTTGCATTACCAGGACAAGGAAAAAAAATAACGAATTCCCATTTGAGAAAAAGTATAAGTATTGGAAAATTTAAGGGAATAACAAGCGATATCTCGAAAATGGTTCACTGAAAAAAAAGTATGACATAAATTGCGTATTTTAACGCGATATACATTTTTTGTGTAGTAAAATTTTGTCTATCTCTTATGGTTTACCAGTTATGCAAAAGTCGTTCACAATGAAGAATACTTTTGGAGACATTCCCAGAAAATTCAAGATATACATTTTATTTGTCATGAAAGTATCTGAAATATATGATATTTTAACCAAACTCGTTAGAGCCATTTTTGAGAAAATTAAAATTTTCAAATAATGTTCCATCTAAAAGATAATCTGGGGTGTGGGGATTTTCTTGAAAAGCTTCGTGTCGCATCTCTGGAAGATACTGAACTTAAATACCAAGTTTGGTGTTTATCCGACTGTTCGTTTCTGAGTTATGCTGTTCACAGACACACACACACACACACATACACGGACATGTATCCAAAAATGCTTTTTTTGGATGCAGGGGGCCTCAAAACATATATTTCCGGTGAAATCTCGGTATCGAGTTTTGGGTGGAATACAATACTTCCCCTACTTACTATACGTAGTAGAGAAAGTAAAAAATTATATGAAAATTTATGTGTTTTAACGAGATCTTTTTTGTGTAGTGAAATTTTGTCTATCTCTTACCCTTTACTAGTTATTCGGAATGAAGAGGACGTTTGGGTACATTCTCCGAAAATTCAAGATTTACACTTCATTTGCCATGAAAATATCTTTAACATATAATAGTTTAATCAAAATCGTTAAGAACCACTTTTGAGAAAATCAAAGCTTTCCAAAAATGTTCCATATAAGGGGTAGTCTGGAGTGAGGAAATTTTCTTCAAAATATTCGTGTCGCATTCTTGGAAGTTACTGAAATCGAATACCAAGTTTGGTGTTCATCCTAATTTTCGTTTTTGAGTTATGCTGTTCACAGACATACACACACACGCTGACATGTTTTCAAAAATGTTTATTTGGATTCAGGGCGCCTCAAAACATGTATTTCCGGTGAAATCTGGGTATCCAATATTTGGATGGAAAGCAATACTTTTCCAACTTACTTTACTTATATACGGAAATTAAAAATGGGTATAAAATTCCTAAAAATATGAAAGCAGCATTTAGGAATTAATATACGTCAACTCTGAGGGGCAAAAAGGTAGTTCAAATAATTGATGATAAAGCTAGGTCTAAGAAGAGGAGGGCAGAAGCTGAAAATAATCCCAATAATAAGGAATCTGGAGCTGGAAAGTTCTGGAAAAATGAGTAAATGAGCACCTTCCTTGTGTCGTTAACATGAAAATACTTTGAGCCATTTTAAGTAAAAAAGGAAGGAATTTTATTGTCACCAACTTCCATTCCATCGCTCTTAAATTAACATCATTGAGTTTTTGTAAAAAAACCACAGTAAAAAATTTGCAATAATTCACTCGGTAGAAATCCTTTCACTTGAAATTTTATCCTTTCCTGATGGCCTATAACTGTTATGCTTTTTTACCAGCCCATTCTTTAAATCGAAGACTTTCCATTTCCCGCTCGGTGATCTTTGTATGGAGAGAAAATGGATTTCTGTCCTCCGCTAGCGTTTCGCTTCATAATTCATATTTCATGGCCTAAAAGTAAAATGTGCTTTCAGGAACACCAATCTGTCTTCTTTAGAATATGTAGACCTTCCTCCCACATTTCTCATGCATTTAAAAGGTTGGGTCAGAAATAATAGGCATAAAACTCGGCCTTTGACACTGCAAGTTCTCTGTTTAATACAAAACTTGTAAATATAAAATATGCCACTAATGCTGACATCCAACTTCCATTAATGGAATAGTTTGACTACATTGTAAGCGAAAAATGTAACGAAAGCTACCTGCTTTTAAAGCGTACAGGGTGGTCCTTAAAGATCTCCCTTCCAGTGGCTTTAAGCAACTAGTGTCAAAACTTTGTTTTAAGGTGTCAGAAATATGCATCGTTTGGCAATTAAGGATTATTAGTGCTTTTTGTGTCCTCAATTTATCCTGTGACATTCCGAAATATGTACATGAAAACTCTAAACCAAAGTAGTAATGGTTATTTGGTTAAAAGATGCCATTCTTCCTTCAACCTTTCAATAAATTGTTTTCTGGTTCTTAGGCTTAAGTTGCCTAAACACAGTACAGGGAAACCCACAAATGCTTATTGAGAGTTTCTAGTTCGATGGAATCGGGTTATGATTGCTCTTAACACTAAAACCTATAGGGTTTATTGTATTGTCTCCTATCTCTATCACTTTAGTGACTGACGATTCTGGCAGGAGAATCTGCCCATTCTGTGATTTGGATGAGGACTGGGTACATATTTTGGCGGAATGTGCACAGTGGGAGAACTATGGAGTGATTAAACTGAAAGAAAAATTCTTAAGTTCCTCAAGTAAGAGATTGGCATGTTGGGATCTACTGGCTGACCAGAGGAACTGGCAAAACATGGGCAATTTATTGGCTAAGGTGCGCGAAGCTAGGTCAAATTTGTTCAGTTAGACAAAGGTAATTTATCTCTTATTTCCCTTTTTCTTGTTCCTTTTTGTTGTGTTTTCTTTCTCTGTTGTTTATTTTGTCACCCTTAAATATCTTAAATATGCATGTATGGTCAATGACCCATGCGCTAAATACTTGTGAAATAACTTCAATAATTTGGAACCAATAAAGATATCTTATTTATCTAGTTAAATAACTCTGTCATTTTAATACATTTTCTTAGGAAATTAATAATCTAGGTTTTATCAACCCCAGTATTTAAATGTTTTCATGCACGGACCTTCGCGTTTGAAGATAATATAATGGGCAGTTTTGTCTTCTTCATTACATAACATGTATACTGGTTCTTCTTCGAAAGTTCCCACAATGCGTGGGAACTTTCGCTTTTACTCTTCTTTCGCTTATTGTGCTTCATTCCTTTGTTTGAACCCAAATGCAGTTGGTGGTAATGTGCAATCCACTCAGCTCCGAACAGAAGTTAAAGGAATGGCAAATATTGGTTTAGGTCCAGTAAAAGTTTGAACAGACCCTTTCCTTGCCATGGTATTGATGTTCTCTTTGCCTAAAATTCCTTTATGTCCAGACACCCACCTTAGAGTAAGCTTGTTGAGTTTTAACAGTTATACATAAAGGTTTATTAGACAGTCCCAGACTAACTTAGATGTTATCTGATAGCTTGCAATTGCTTTAAAGGCAAACTAGCTGTCAGAAAGCTGGTGTTCCTTCCAGCCCCTTGAGAATTATCTATAATGCTGCTTCCTTTGTAGCCCCAATTTAGATTCTCTCTGACATTGGATAAACCTCAGCTTGGAGAGCTTCTAATCTGCCCAAATATATTAAATCGATGCCGCTCACACCGCAAAAATTCCGTAAATAATAAGATTCTGGTGTATTTTACGATAATTTATCAAAATAATACGAAAACTAAACTAATAATATACTTCATTCGTAAATTTTCAATACAGGCGAGAAAGTTTCGGACCACGCTATAGGTATAAGAAGGTGTGTTCAAGGAATTCACGAATTCCAGATTCCACATAGTGATGTTTCCTACGGTTTTGCGGGGACATAGATTTATATTGAAGAATAATATTCACACTTAAGTAACTGTTTCATATGCTAGTCTTGAACGTTTCATGAGCTCATATAAACGTAGAGAAAGAACACATTTCAAAGTCTGGTGCAGTGTTAAAGTATTGGCAAATCCAAACCAACTATAGTGAATATTTTGTAAATTGTTTATTATTTTGTACATGTTTAACAAATCACTGAACTATTTCGTCCTCACAGGTGATGAAGAATATCTTGATCTCTCCATCTCGTATATGGGCGTCATATTCTCCTTTTACGTATTTGTTTGTATTCTATAATGTTCAGTCCGTTATAAATATTCTGGAGTTGTTTCTATTTTGTACAATATTTCCATTGCTGTAGTGAATATTGAAAACAATTTGCTGCACTTAGAAAACACCACAAAACATAATATTAACCAGGTTGTGTAGTTTCCAAAAGCTAATAAATAACTTATAAATGCTGACAAAAAAAATTATATAGTTATCTAGACGCAGCATAATAGGAATATTACTAATATGACCGTAAAGGTGGATGAAAAACCAATAAAAGAGATTATAAAGACAAAATTCTTAGGTTGAGGCAGTATTTTTAACACTTAAAGATTTTAATCAAATTATATAAATATATATTTGAATAACAGCCCGCCTTAAAGCTATATGTCTATGTAATAATTTGTAAAATGTATGTAACAGTCATTGCATATGCTTATATTATTGTAAACATGTTCAATAATGTTATATGAATGCATTACGTACTTTAATAATGTAGGAGCTGTGAGAATAATAGGTTTAAAGTTTCTAATAATGAGGTAACCTTGAGGCAATAATGAGTAAGGAAGTTTAAATGCTATAAGTCCTTATTAGACCAGCAATAACGTAAATTTTGAGTAAGTTTAAAAATAGCCAATCAACAACCAGAAAAAACTTTATTTAAATGAAGGTATTCTATTGGAGTTGGATTAGCCAATCAGAAACCTGAAAACAGAAATTTACAAGTTTAGACGGTTGAAATCTAGTCAGTTGACTGTCGACAGTGCTCATAACTGGATGCGTTGCTTGTGCGTCCTCGAGAGATTTAATACGTATTCGTGTGAGACGAAAAATAAGTTTATGTGTTAAAAAGTGTAATTAATTAATAATAAGAAGAATCTCACAGCTCTCTATATCAGTGAAGTGTTATTTAAATCGTATCAAACATTAATAAAACCAGTGAAGTAAAATTATAATCTGTGTGAGCCTATATTTTTGTCGTATCACAATCCTGCTAAGATATCCATGTCTCTAAAATAAATACTGACGCAGCCGAGGCAAACATAAATATTAAGTATTTAAAAAAACAGTTTAATTACAAAGTTAATATTTTTTTAAACTTGGGGCAAAGGCCACCTAAAGTACATTTGGGGTGAAGGCTACCTGAAACTGTTTACCATACGTGCGGTTGCAACTACTACAAGTTCGGCTCCCCAGCAGTTGAAATATAATACAACTCCTTCATTACAAACTTCTTCAAATTGACGCCCAAAGCGTGGTGCAAACTCCTACAACAAAACAACTTCTTCAAAGTATGATTCTTGATAAACAAGTAGATAAAATTGGTAATAAAATTAGCTCTGGCCTATATGTATTAAACAATATGGCAAAAATAGTTAATATAAAAACATTAAAGATAATATATTTTGGATTGATTTACCCACGTTTGTCTTGTGGTATATCGATCTGGGGACATAGTCCGACTAAATACAAAAACAGGATTTTTATTTTACGGAAGAGAGCAATCAGGATTATGCTGGGCTTAAAGCAGATTCCTGTAGAGAAGCATTTAAAAGTTTAAAAATCCTAACTGTATATTCGCTGTATATATTCGAGGTAATATTGCTTGCAAGAATTAATTTACTAATCTGAAAACAAACAATCAAATACATAATCATGAAACAAGATTTAATAATAATAATTTTCACTCATTTACACACAGGATTTATCTGTATAAGACTAAACCAAAGTTATGCGCGTGTTACCTATATAATAAATTACCTGAGGAGATAAAAGGAATACAGAGAATAAGAAGATTTAAAAAAGAATTGAAGATATTCGGTATAAATGGTAGCTTTCATACATTGGATGAATATATAAACATGGATGAATATTAACTACTAATTTAAACAAGTAGTCAACTGTATATAAGAATATGTTTTTCAATTTAAACTCTGTTATTGTTAATTTTGCTTTGCTTTTTAAATGACCGCTTCCCATCATGATTTTTTCTTTTGTTTTTATACGCATATATTATTTATTTCTGTATATATTTTCTAATGAAAATTTATTTCTGAATTTTCCTAAGTCATTTATGTGATCAATGGGTTCAGTAAAGAATGGAAATGAATTAATCTAAAAAATATTTAACTCTTCCCTCATTTTTGTGCTTCTCTTTTTATCCATTCTACTACATCCCACGACAGCTCTTAGAAATCTCATTTGAGTTGTTTCTATCTCATTTTCCTGTTTTTTGTTAATGCCAAAACTTTGGAACCATATAGAAAAGTTGGTACGCCATCACTTCATAAAACCTCATCTGTGTCTCTTTCCTCGGCTCTGCAAATTGTTAATACCACAAAATATATATTGAATATACTGGAATATCAAACAGAAAACCTCCAGATCATGAGGAAATTAATCTACTACTCCACAAACAGTAACATTAGTATAAAGAAGAGACCTGTAATTATTTGAAATATATGTAAATATGTGTATTAAATATATGTATGTACTAAAATTATATCAGAGGAAAGTTAAAAAAAAAAAAAGCCGTGATTATTCCAATTTCAGAAAAGGAAATACAAACGACTGTGATAATTAACGGCAGTATAGAAAATTTATATCAAAATTGTAACACAGATTCTAAATATTACAAATAAGGGCTTTTACAGGAAGAACAACACGGCTTTTCCAAGGGCAAAAAAAAAATACAAGAAAATTGGAATTTAATCCAGAAACGCATATCTTGTGTATAGATTATGCAAAAGCACTCTATCCAATGCATAAAGAAAAACTACGGGTTTGAATGTTTGAAGATGGATTCATCCAACATGGAATAAAGGTTATACAGAGTTATCACGATATTACCTTTAAGATATATAATGTAATTGAGAGTATCAGATATGAAGAACCTAATCAAGGAACAACACTAGCCCCAGGCCTTAATTCAGGCATAAAAGAATGGCAAAATAAACTTCAAACTTCAGTATAATTTCAAATAAGTTGAGCTTAAGCTAGTCTTTTACCAAATCTTTAAAACATTTAATGTGTTACTTGGAAATCTCAACGAAGAAATCTTTTCTTTTCTACAAAAACGCTACAAATATTAAAACAATATTACTTAACAAGATTCTAGAAAAATTAAAGAATTTTAATTAATTGGGATGTGATTGTACTTACATGTGAAGGAACGGAAGATGCGAAAATCAAACTGGGAAAATGTCAATATATGTGTGGAACAATCAAACGCACTTTGTGAGGTGAAGCCAGGAAAAATACTATGCCATTTTATAAAGTCATGACCTTGCCTGTATTGATGTACAGCTCATAAAACTGGGTACTGAGAAGATCTGAAAGGGGATAGGTTGAGACATCACAAATTATATTTTTGAGAAGTACAAGGAATGCTGCTATCAGATATTGGAGATTTTAGTCTAAAGAAAAAGATAAAGGGATATAACATCCAACTTCTACATGAAAGTTGAATATCACTGTACTATAAACCATTTGGTGTGGGTCATTCAAAAAGGAGATGGCAAAATGACTTTAACATGACCGTGTGCGATCGGAACGGTCTTTTGGACTACCTTGTAGTTGATGCTGTTGCTGCTGCTGCTAAGGTTAATATTTTAATAAGATCTACATTCTTCTTGTAGTTTTTGGTCTGCTAGGACTTAAAAGTTAACCCTCAGAAGAGCAAAAGGGATGGTTTTGTGACCATTTTAATACTATTACCATAGTTGATATTATAATTTGAGGCAGTATTTTTAACACTTAAATAATATCAGTCTAATTATATAAGTTCAAGAACAGCCCACCTTAAAGCAATATGTGAATGTAACAATATATAAAAAGTGTATATTACAGTCATTGTATATGTTTATATTATTATATCCATGTGTAATAATGTTATGTGAATGTTTTACGTAATTTAATAATGTAGGAGCTGTAAGAATAATAAGTTAAAAGTTGCTAACAATGAGGTAACAATGAGGTAACTTTGAGGCAATAATAAATTTGAAAGTTTAAATGCTACTAGTCATTATTGGAGCAACAATAATGTAAATTTTGAGACAGTTTAAAAATAGTGAATCAACAACCAGAAAAAGCTTTAGTTAAATGAAGGTATTCTATTGGATTAGGATTAGCCAATCAGAAACTGAAGAGGAGAACATTTTACAAATTCAGAAGTCGGGTGGTTGCAGACAGCGTTACTAACCAGACGCAAAAAGTGTCCTAAAGAAATATAATATGTATTTGTGTGAGAGGAAAAATAAGTTTACGTGTTAAAAAGTGCAAGTAATTCATAAAAGAATCTCACAGCTCTCTATCAGTGAAGTGTTATTTAATTCGTGTCAAGCATTAATAAAAGGAGTGAAGTAAAATTATAATCTGTGTAAGCATATATTCTTGTCGCACCATAACCCTACTAAGAGAAACGTGTCTCTAACAATAACACTGACGCAGCCGAGGCAAACATAAATGTGTAATATTTAAAGAAACAGTCAAATTACAAAGTTAATATTTTTTAAACTTGGGGCGAAGGCTACCGTTTACCATACGTGCGGTTGCAACTACTTCAAGTGTTCGGCTCCCCAACAGTTGAACTATAATACAACTCCTTCAATACAACCTACTTCAAATTGTCGCCCAAAGCGTGGAGCAAACTCCTACAACAAAATAACTTCTTCAAATTGGCTTCCAAAACGTGGGGCTAATAAAAAAACTACTTCAAATTGGCATCCATACGTGGAGCTAACCAATCTTCTTCAAATTTTGTGATAAAGTAAGAGCTTTCAGAATCCAGTCACTTCAGAAGTTTTGAGATAGACAAAATATATTCCTCCAAAACATTTTAATATGAATAATTAAAATAAAAACATTCAAAAATACTAAATATGACATTATATGGATAGGCATATTGAAGTAATCAATATAAGCGTTTGAATCAGGAAATTTGAATGAATGTGCAGTTTGAACTTTGAATTCTACTTCAGAATCTTCAGTTACTTCATTATATTGGCTGCAGTACGCACTACAAGAGGGAGGGGCGGCTAGAAATCGGCCACTATTAAAACTCACATGTGTGTATTTATTATGGTGCACAGTTTGTTCCTGTATAGAGACAAATCGTTTTATAAGCGAATAAATAAGTAATAACAATACACGATATTGAGTATTGGATAAAATTCTGAAAAATTACTTTTTTAAAAACAATTGATATGGAGTATCCCCTCAGACTTACGAACCCTCTCTTTTTGGTCATTTAAAGGCCCAAACGTTAACTTTAAATAAAAGTGCAAGAAGTGTATAAATACAATGTGTAATTCGAAATCCTGATTTTCTCTCAAATTCGTTTTCTTTCCTTCTTTTAAACTGAAACTGTTGCTTTTTTTATTTTTTGTAGAAAAATCTTAAACGCTTCACAAAATGTAATCTTTGATTGAGATGAAGTCCTATGCAGAATTTAAATCTAAAAAAATCTTATGTGTTACACTCACATGACTTTCTCTACTCTTGTACAAAATATTTTTGCAAACGCTTATTCTCCATGTGCTTCATGTTAATAGAGATATCGAGATGTTAATCTTATTGCTAATTTACTTGTAGATGCAAGGAGAATTGGTAGGCTTTAAGTTATAATCAAATATTTTATGAGCTGGTTGCTATGTGGAGTGTTCTATTCTCTTTGCATTACCAGGACCAAAAAAATGAATAACGAATTAAGAAAAAGTATAAGTATTGGAAAATTTAAGGAAATAACAAGCAATATCGCAAAAAGGTTCACTCAACAAAAAAATGTAAATGACACAAATTGTGTATTTTAACGCGATCTATATTTTTTGTGTAGTAAAATTTTGTCTATCTCTTATGGTTTACCAGTTATGCTAAAGTCGTTCACAATGAAGAATACTTTTGGAGACATTCCCAGAATATTCGAGATATACATTTCATTTGTCATGAAAATATCTTAAACATATGATATTTTAATCAAAATCGTTAGAGCCATTTTTGAGAAAATTTGAGGGGATACTGAACCTATATACCAAGTTTGGGGTTTATCCAAATGTTCGTTTCTGAGTTATGCTGTTCACAGGCACACATACACACATATGGACATGTTTCCAGAAATGCTTTTTTTTGGATTCAAGGGGTCTCAAAACATATATTTCCGCTGAAATCTCGGTATCGAATTTTTGGGTGGAATACAATACTTCCCCTACTTACTATACGTAGTAGTGAAAGTAAAACTACACTCACTAATAAAGATAGAGGGTAAAGAAGGCCATGTGAATGTATCAAATCAGAATTTTTATTTAGGGAGTTTCAAAACATTATTTGCGGCGAAATATCCATATTGAATTTTGAATGAAATGCAATACTTCCTTACTAATTGTAAGTACGTAGAAGAAAAAATAAAGATGAAGCCAGTTCACGTAATAAGAAATTTCACCAAGCCCTGCACACAAGAAAAAAATTCCCAATGGAAAGTCAAGTTTAAACGGTTGGAGGCTTGTAGTTATACAAGCGCCTTGTCTAGTTGTTTTAGAGAAAGTTCCTGAGGCGTGAAGTATAAAACTATTATTGCAGTGCTAGGCAACTTTATTAACTGAAGTTTCTTGTCAGCAGGTGGCAAGGGAGTGTATGTTAAAGTAACTGCCACAAACGCTTACTGCATTAAATTAAGTCACACACGCACGCTCATCGTGTATTCTGCATAAATCTGTCCTCCGAGATTGCTCCAACGTAAATATGAAAAATAGATTAAATCCAACATACTGGTGTTTCTAAAATGCACGTCAAGTCATAAATATTGCAGTTCCTCGCTACGTACTTTGCCGCCATCATATTTTACAGTCGCCTTTAAATAAGTGGTAAAAAGCCACGCGTGCGCAGGAAGAATGAAGGGGTTAGATATCCCGAGGAAAGAGGAATATCCTTCCCATTTCCTTCCATATTTCGTTGCTCCTCGTCCACTTTGTCGCTTGGTTCTGGGGAGAGTCGCAAGTAATTTGTTACCGCCAAGTCACGTGACAAAGTGCTCCAGGGCTAAGGGATGGATGTACCTGAAAACCCAACGCTACCTTGTGCTCATAATAAAAAGCGCGAGTCTGCATCTTGTCCTGGAAAACAGCTACAGAGTGCGAACTATAAGTCTGTATGTAAAACGAAGATGCTAACGGTTCTGCCTTCATGTTTCCTTGAGACGATTCCACTGCACAAGATGGGCAAGGGTGTATGGACAATTAAAGCGGTGGCTGTCGTGAAGTTCGAATACTGTGTTTTAGGTACCACCGTACAGTTTCAACCAGAACATTATGAACATCAATTATTGAAATTGATAATCTTTCGTTTAGCATTTGAATAGCGAGAGAAACCGTCATTCCATATCAATGCACTGGGAATTAATGTTACGAAAACTATTTTATCATAGAGCTGTTCAATCTAAATGTAATAGAAAACTAATTTTTCGGTATCTTATAGTATTTAACTTTCCAATAAAAAATTGCAAAAAATAAAAATGCAATCATATATGAAATCCTGGAATATGCTTTTTTGCGTTCAAGAATTAAACCTTATGTAAAAGAATTTTCCCTAGAAATCTTAATAATGTAACACTTTTAATTAATCAAGTAATACATTATTAAAGACTCAAACTCAAAACTATATATATCATAACAGATAACTTTTTCCACCTTTAAAAATGTATACTAAAATATGAAAGAAAGTGAATAAAATTAATAACAAGATACATTTTAAAGTGTGAAAAATATAAGAAAAAAGTAGTCCGGTAAATTCAATTTTAAAAATTTCACGTGCTATTTTCAAACACACACGCTTTTCCAGGTAAAAGTTGCATTTGGGTATTTAAATGATCAGAAGGCCTAAACCAGATTGGTATCCTAATTCTATAATATATTGAGAATATTTTTCTATTGAAATTGTTTTTTTTTCTATTGTCAAATATTTAGTACTGTGTGGAAACACATCCCAGAATTGTACGCATTTATTATCTATAATTGATAAGATCCCTTGTAGCATAACGTTATACAGTGTGTCCTACTCTAAGATAGTACCATTTATTTAAATACAGTACAAGTACAAAGCACTACAGAACTGAAATATCTTTAAACGTCATATCTGTATGAAATGAAGTAGTCGCAGGAAGTAAAAGTGTAAACGAATTCCTTGAAATTTTTACAACATGAGATTAATATTATCGGGTCTACCTTGGAATGGAGATCCAGTACAAATGACTTACCCGTTGTTGTACAGGCGGATTTTAAATACCTCAATGACAACTTACTTAACTTCATTTTCCTCACCTGTATTTTTATGAAATTATCCTATAATGGTCCAGAGAATGGGGAATCGTCAGCTTTAACCTTTATAACTGTAATTTCTTGATGTTCCTTTGGTAAGTAATAATGGTTGAAAAATACTCCGATAGACAGTCTTCACATAATACAAAAATGCCTAACATCATATACAAACGAAATGGAGCGAGGGAAACTGGTGAATAAGAACAGGATTCCACAATCCCAGACCACAAAGTTGATTGACTAATTTCTAATTTTACCTTTGTCGTTGTTTTCTTTCTTTGTAGTTTTCTCTAATTGTTCTCTTTCAAATTATACAGTATCCACTGATAATGACCTCGTTTATAACGCATAGAGGAAATCCAGCAAGATTTTCTTACATAAGGAGTATTGAAAGGTTTCGGCATAACATACATATCGCAAGCTTATAAACACTTGCTGTTGCCTTTTAGATAGAGAAGGTATTGCATTTCCCTCAAAATTTTGATCCAGGATTTTACCGAAACTACAAGAAAAGAATTTTTAGTAAGAGGTACGAGTGTGTATGTGTGTGTCTGCGACCGGCATAACTTAAAAATTAAAAGCTGGATGAATACCAAACTTAGTATCTACGTTTAGTACTTTCCAAAATACTTTCAAGGAAATTCCCACACCCAAAATTACCCTTTACATGGAAAATATTTCGTAATTTTTTATCTTCTAAGAAATGGCTCTTAACGGTTTTGATTAAAATACCATATACTAATGATAATTACAGGAGAATAAAATGTATATCTTGAGTTTTCTGGAACTGGCCTGTGAAGCTCTCTTCATTCGAAAGGAATTTTGTATACTCTCGTATAACTGGTAAACGTTAGACGACCATGTACCCACAAAAAATGTGGATTCTTTAAAACACACAATTTATTTAAAATAAGTTTTTTGTGGATAAGCCACTTCTGAGGTATCCGTTATTAAAGGTTCGACTTGTTTAATTTCTTGGCCATTCTCTTAAAGTGCTTTCAACATTCAGTTGTTTCTTGGATTGCATGGAAATAGTATGGAATTTAAGGCCAGCATATAGCGTCCAGGTTTTAAACATTTGACTATGGCTGTTCCGTTTGTATCTTTAGCGAAATGTGTAATGTAGCTATTACTGCAAAGGCTTATTTGGATTAAAATAATTTGTATAAACACTAATAAACGATCGAGAGTATAGAAAGTCATGTGAATGTATCACATAATTTTTTTCATTTGGTGTTGATGTTAGGAGAATGTTACTTCAAACCCATCATAGTCCACCTCCGTGATGTGGGATACATGTCTGCCACACATTCAAGAGCTCTTGAGTTCGAATCTCGGTTAGGGTGAGTTACCGATCTTTCCCGGTGAATTCCCTTGTCCTGAGAAAACAAATATTGTGGCATGTGGTTGTGGCAACACTGTAAGAGTATGTGGTGTGGTAGCACTGTATGGTTAACTCTTAGGTTGGCAATGAAAACAGGTAGTGATGTAGAAGGGGAGGGGTTAACTGGTTTTACCTTGAGGTAGCATGTAGCTCACGTCCTTTTTGAGCCTTGCTTGTGGGACTGGCAAGACGTGTGTTTTCTAGCATGGCGCTTTACCAAACAGAAAGGTAAACTGTATCACTTTTATTTGGTATAATATATTTGATATCTAACTTCATACTATGTGAATCATTTATGTAGTTGGTCCCTTCCTTCCTAGCCCATGATGATTTATTAATATTTTGGTGGTTTTCAGGTATTAAAGTAAGTATTTTGTTAGCTTGCCCCCGTCGAGTCTCGTGTTAGGGAAATGCGATGTGATTCTTTAGATTCCGGTCCTGTGCTCTAATGGAGTGAATATAAAAGAGGTTTCGACAACATTGTGGCGCATATGTATGTGTATTGTGACGCCAGACACATTATTGTGTCGTTGGCGACAGTATTGTTGGGGTAATTCTTACGGCTTGGGTTATGAAGTTCGTCTGGCGTGGCGAGGGTTAGAGTGGGGGAAGTGAGCGTTATTCTTTGTGTGCTGTGTGGTGAGCGTCACTTCTGGTCGAGTGTCCAGTGTGGAAGGTCTATTGTGTGAATGTAATCACGTGTGTGTGGCATCTCCCGCCAATTTCGTTCTTTTAATCTTTTGTGTGAAATGTAGGGGCACCGTGTTTATACTCAATAAACCACAGGTAATGTGATGAATGTGAAATTCTGCGTATTTTGTGATAACTATTCCACGCCTACTCTGGAACGTGTAGTCAAAGTTTCTGATCCTCTCGCTACCTCTGATGCTATGCCTCCCAATGTATATGCCGGAGTAACTAAAATGTAATATCTAGCTGCAAACCTTTTGACCTCACCCCGGTATATAACAATGTCGAGTAACTTCAAGCTCTAATGGTCTTATTTGAGCATCATTTCAAAAATTTCGTTCATTCACCGCCGAATATGAACACATGGTTAAAAGACATTAATTCATCATGAAAACAAGCAAGAAACGTGACACTGGTGGCTAATTAGTCCCTGGCCGAAGGTAAAATAATAGAATATTTATTATAAGAGTGATAAGAGAAAGGCGGGTGAGTATATACACATCAGATTTCTCTGATTACTGGGATTTCGGAAATTTCGACAGCAAAATGTTCATTTTTAAAACATTTTGACCATTTAAATAATATTTTCAGACAGCCTGGCCTAAAAGTATAACCTTTAACATAGAGCACACGAGCTAAAAGCTTTAGATTATTGCAGTAGTGGTCTGTTCACAATATAAATTGTTATACTTCAGTTTATCGCAATTCATTTTAGAGTTAACAAATCAGATTTCTTTTAGTCTAAAACGTCGCTCTTTTGTCTGAGCTACGTAAAGATTAAATGGCTAAAATTATGAGTTCAGAAGAAACTGAAATGGATGTGAAATTACCGAAGCAGTAGAAAGAATAACAACAGAAGTACTTACCCCAAAAATCCAGAAATCAATATCATATAGCATGTAATTGCCATGGTGTAAGGCAAAACATGGTGAAAATAATTTCGCTGAAAATGACCGCTAGCGAATCAACAAATCACCTGACATCTCGGATTTTTAACGTCATTTTTCTTGTTTCAAGAACGCGTTCTAAATGTGATCTTTGTTAGTTTCGGGAATCTATATAGTATTATTAATGTATTATAAATTCGAGACCTGTCTAAAAATAGTATATGTCATAAGTGTTAAAAGTGGTTTTGGTTTGACCGTAGGAATGCGTTTCGTAAACATTTCTGCTCGCAAAATAAAACCCTACGTTTATATCTTTTATCATAATCTATATTAGTAGCCATTTACTTCGACTTCTCATGTTTATAGCTCAATGCTTCATTAGGGATAGTTTGTTATGGGAACCCATGGAGGATATGAGGATCTTTTTCCAATTCTTAAAGCACAGAGAGGAAAAACGCAGGAATTTAAATTACATGTAGATAGATGACGGTATTGACTTTTCACGATGTTTTTCTTAGGTTCGTAAACTTTATCCTAAAGTTTGTTAGTTTGTATTTTAAAATTGTTTTACTTCAGACCTAAATGTTTAGTTTTAATGTAAATAGCGTATCACAGCTGATGGCTGTACGAAGTTTATATCCTTAGATTTCTTACACTGAGCATACCCAAAATTCTGAAATGGTCAAATAGAACAAACTAACTTTAAATTAATTTAAAGTAATATCATGGGAAGTAGTTAGCTAATGCCAGGCAGATTGAGGCAGCATTTTTAACACTTAAATGTTTTCAGTCATATTATATAATATAAAATATAATAACAGCCCGACTTAAAGCAATATGTGTATGCAATAATATATAAAAAGTGTATGCTATAGTCATTGTATATGTTTATATTATTGTACACATGTGTAATAATGTTATGTGGATGTATTACGTAAGTTAATAATGTAGGAGCTGTGAGAATAATAGATTAAAAGCTGCTAACAATGAGGTAACAATGGGGTAACCTTGAGGCAATAATGAATTTGAAAGTTTAATAATACTACCTGTGATTCTTGGAAGCAATAATGTAACTTTTTGTGACAGTTTATAAAATAGTCAACCAACAACCAGAAAAAACTGTAGTTAAATGAAGGTATTCTATTGGACTAGGATTAGCCAATCAGAAACTGAAATATAACAAAATTTACAAATTCAGAAGTCAGTTGCTTGTAGACAGCGCTCATAACTGGACGCGTTGCTTATAGACAATGTTCCTAACCGGACGTGAGATGCATCCTAGAGAAATTTAACACGTATTCGTGTGAGACGAAAAAAGTTTTTACGTGTTAAAAAGTGCAAGTAATTAATAAAAAAAATCTCACCTCTCTCTCTCTCTCGCTCTCTCTCTCTCTCTCTCTATATATATATATCTCTCTACATCAGTTGTGTTATTTAAATCGTGTCAAGCATTAATAAAAGGAGTGTAGTAAAATTATAATCTGTGTAAGCCTACATTCTTCAGTCGCACCACTCCCTGCTAAGACATTCATGTCTCTAAAACAATATAAATACTGACGCAGTCGAGGCAAACATAAATATATAATATTTAAAGAAACAGTCAAATTAAAAAGTTAATACCGGAAAGTACATTTGGGACGAAGGCCACCGGAAACTTTTTACCATACGTGCGGTTGCAACTACTTCAAGTTCGACTCCCCAACAGTCGAAATGTAATACATCTTCTTCAAACTGACTTTCCATATGTAGCAGCAACAAACCTTCTTCAAATTGGCTCCCAAAGCGTGGGGCAAATAACAATACAACAAAATAACTTCAAGATGGGCTTAGAGGAGCCCAAATCTAGGTACCATGCATCTTGTTTCTTTCCATGGTGAGCAGTTTTAATTGTGTCCAAATGTACTATTTATCATGGTTCTTTAGAAATGTTATTGCCAAATGAATTTAGGTGGTCATGAAAACTATGTGCCAAACCGGAATTCTCCTTTGCGCCAAAGAAATCACGAGAAAGCTGGGTGAAATTTGTTAAACACTTATTTTATTTAACTCCTCATTGCGAGGCACAGCCTGTATGCTGCTATGATCAGCGACTGAAAATCGAAGGTTTCTCCATACCAAAACCAACACTGAATCAAGGAATGAAGGTTAGTATAAAATAATTATGACAACAATGTTTGAGTATTTAAATCTTAACAGTGTAAACCGAAATAGCACTTTCTCCGATTCAACACCCTGTATAAGAATTTTCCATAGCACACTCTACTGTTGTAAGTAATCCTGTTATGGTTTTTTAATATTTTATTTGGTAATTTGTGCACATTATACGTGGTTTTAGCTCTAGAAGCTCTCTTTCTCGCACAACTAGGAGCCTATCCCCTTAAATGTAGTCTTATGCTCTGTCTTCAATCGTTCCAATCTTCTGCCTCCCTTAAGTGCACGCCAAGCTCTAAAAATTTAAAGCGGTACGCTTTCAGCTTTTATAGCGCTTCGTTAAATTGCCGACACTTTGGTCTGGAAAGGTGCACTTGCTTGAATGAGTATTTATTTATTTCCTTCAGGCGAGCAAGGAACAAAACACAGAGGTGATTTTAATATGGTTTCCATGTAAGGAAGCACCAGCCTATCTCTCTGACGTTTTTCTTTTTTTAAGGACATGTACTTGCTGATGTTAAAATGTAGCGGTTTTATGTTTACGTAATCTGTTTTTACGTAAATTATTAGAACTTGAAGATCTTATATTGTGCTGCTTTTGTTTTGTTTGGTTACATAATTTTAACTGCCCCACGTATGGGAGCCAATTTGATGCGGTATTGCTTATAATGTTTGTTTACATCAGTGTTGAAGCCATCTTGTGACGTCATTCATTTGTTTGGTTTGTAGCTCCATCTTGTGTTAGCAATTTGCATCAGTGTTAGTGTTCGTTTGATTTCATTTCAAATGTCCTCCGGCTAGCTATTATCCTGTTGGCTTGGGCACGTATCTCTATACAGGTTGTGAAACGGAAAGGAATCTTTTATCCAAAAATTACACTGATGAAGAAATTTGTTTTATAATTTTTTATTGTCGAACACGTTCGCTATCACTTTTACATATTGATCTACATACTCGCCAAACTGAAACTGTTATAATAACTTCTTACTGATCACTTTTAATCAACGTACTTCAACCTTTTGTATAATTAACTTTACCATATTTTAGATCTTTCATAATTCTGCTGCGCGTAACTTGTGAATCTATATCCGATGTATGACGAACTAATACTTTCGACGAACTGACTGAAAACGACGTGTAGTGTACACAGATTATTGATGAACTGACACCGATCTACCTCTGACTTGGCTTATTTATACTCCTTCAATCAGATACGCCTAAAGATTATAACTGAACTGCAATTGACTAAGAAAACGCGCCAACATTAGCGTCTATTTTAATATCCAATGAAAATTATGAATACATATGCTTTAGGGAGAACACATTCCAGAAGTTTCTACCGAAAACGCGTCAACATTACGTAACTTCCTTGTTTCCAATAATGATAAACAGCTCACCCCCCTCGCTGCATTATTGCGCTATTATTGACAGTTTCAGTAAGGCCCTATAAACTTATTTCCCAATAATAATTACAATTAATAAACATTTGAAATCAATGTCACATAAAAATGCATATTCGTATTACAATCATTATTTACATTTAAGTAATTTGTGATACAAATTACTGCATCATATAAATGTAAATAATGATTGTAATATGAATATGCATTTTTATGTGACATTGATTTCAGATGTTCATTAATTGTAATTAATAAACATCTGAAATCAATGTCACATAAAAATAATTATTTACATTTAAGTAATTTGTGATACAAATTACTGCATCAAAAATCATAAACTGAAATTATGCAACATTGTTAGGTCGAACGTTATGCTTAATTAATAACTTAACCCCAAATACCTAAACTTGAGAATACAAATCATAATTTGTAAGCGTTTAAACTTGAAATTCTGGTGTCAGCTGATGAAGGTTTTCCACCAGTATTTTTAACATTTTAAACGATTTCAGTCTAACTATATAATATATAAATTCAATAACAGCCCGCATTAAAGCAATATGAGTATGTAACAATATATAAAAAGCGTATATTACAGTTCATTCTATATGTTTATATTATTGTATATATGTGTAATAATTTATGTAAATGTATGACGTAATTTAATAATGTAGGAGCTGTGAGAATAATTGGTTAAAGTTGCTAACAATTAGGTAAACCTGAGGCAATAATGAATTAGTAAGCTTAAATGTTATTGGTAATTCTTGGAGCAACAATAATGTAACTTTTGAAACCAGTTTAGTAAATAGCCAATCAACAACCAGAAAAAGCTTTAGTTAAATGAAGGTATTCTATTGGAGCAGGATTAGCCAATCAGAAACTGAAATATAGCAAAATTTACAAATTCAGAGTCCAGTTGCTTGTAAACAGTGTTCCTAACCGACACGAGATGTGTCCTCGAGAAGTTAACTACGTATTCAGTATGAGACAAAAATACTTTGTGTTAAAAAGTGCAAGTAACTAATAAATAATCTCACAGCTCTCTATATCAGTGAAGTGTTATTTAAATCGTGTCAAGAATTTATAAAAGGAGCGAAGTAAAAAATTATAATCTGTGTAAGACTACATTCTTAACCCCACCACTGTCTGCAAAAAAATTCATGTCTAACAATAATACTGACGCAGCCGAGGCAAACTCAAATATATAATATTTAAAGAAACAGTCAAATTACAAAGTTAATATTTTTAACTTGGGCGAAGGCTACCGGAACTTTGTACCATACGGTTGCAACTACTTCAAGTTCGTCTCCCCAACAATTGAAATACAATACAACTCCTAAAAATAAGAACTACCACAAGGAGTATTTAAATGTTGAATAATTGTAGAAAGTGTCTGTGGGCAAGAAAATAATAAAATTAGAAATTTAATGCGCAAACCTCTGTAGTTAGGAATCTTAAAATTTAAACATGCTGAGTGGGTCATTCCCATAGTATAACTGTAGAGACCAGAGTTCAAATTGTTGTTATTATTAATATATCCAGCTCCATAAATCAGAAATGAAATACATTATTTCCGGTGATAGTTATGGCCAAACATTAATACTAAGCCCATACTCTAGGCTTTATTTTTACTTTCTCTACCACGTAACATAGTAGATAGAGGAGATATTGCATTCCACTCAAAATTCGACACCGAGTTTTCACAGGAAAGACATGTTTTGAGGTACCAAAAATCCAAACATTTTTAGAAAAATATTGTTGTGTGTGTGTCTGCACAATACACCTCAAATACGAATAGTCACATAGATACAAAACTATTACGTTCAGTGTCTTCCAAAAATCAGGTTTCCCAACCCGCAGCTACCATTAACATGAAACATTTTCAAAATTTTCTATTTACTCAAAAATGGCTATAACGATTTTCATTAAAATATCATACATTCAATATATTTTCATGACAAATAAAATGTATATCTTGAATTTTCTGGGAATAGCCGTAAAGTCATCTTCATTCAGAAGGAATTTTATATAACCTTTTATAATTGGTAAACGTTCGACGAAAACGTACTTAACAAAAAGATAGACCTCTTTAAAATATACTATGTGTTTTTTGTGGCTTGAGCCATTTACGAAATATGTTATTAATCGCTCGAATTATTCAATACCTAGTCATTCTTTTAAGTCCTGTCGATTTTCACCTGTCTTTCGCGATGTAACCAAAAATCTGATGTGTTACACTCACATGACTTTCTCTACTCTTGTACAAACTATTTTTACAAACTCTTATTCTCCATATATTTCATATTAATCGAGATAAACATTTGCAAAAACGATCTTTTGACATGCAAAGAGAATTACATTTTACACATAGCGACCAGTTCTAAAAATATTTGACTCGCTTAAGGCGTACTATGTTCCCCTTGTTTTGTATTTGCAAGGGCAATATAGAAACACAGTAGCCATTAAGCATAGACATATCTCTTAATAGCTGGTTGCTAGGTGCAACACCATGCTCTTTGCCACAGATTAATGCTCTTTGCATATCCAAGACAAACAAAAATGAATAACGAATTCCCATTTGAGAAATCATTGAAAATGTAAGGGAATAACAAGCAATATCTCGAAAATGGTTCACTCAACAGCAAAAAATATAATTAACATTAATTGTGTATTTTAACGCGATCTACACTTTTTGTGTAGTAAAGTTTTGACTATCTCTATGGTTTACCAGTTATGCAAAAGTTGTTCACAATGAAGAATACTTTTGGAGACATTCCCAGAAAATTCAAGATATACATTTTATTTGCTATGAAAATATCTTAAACATATGATATTTTAATCAAAATCGGTTCAGCCATTTTTGAGAAAATTAAAATTTTCGAAAAATGTTCCATGTAAAGGTTAATCTGGGATGGGGTGATTTTCTTGAAGACCTTCGCGATGCATCTATGAAAGATACTGAACCTAAATACCAAGTTTGGTGTTTATCCGACTGTTCGTTTCTGAGTTATGCTGTTCACAGACACACACACACACGGACATGTTTCCAGAAATGCTTTTTTTGGATTCAGGGGGTCTCATAACATACATTTCCAGTGAAATCTCGGTATCGAATTTTTGGGTGGAATACAATACTTCCCCTACTTACTATACGTAGTAGAGAAAGTAAAAAGTATGGAATTTTAAGTCCAGCATATAGCGTTGAGTTCTAAAATATTTGACTGTCACTGTTCTTTTTATTTATAACCAAATGTGTAATATAGCTATTTCTGGAAAGGTTTATCTCAATTAAATTGAAGTAGATAGAAAAATAAAATTTAGTAAGCATAATTTGTATACCCATTAATAATTAATAATAGAGGTGCAAAATGTCATGTGAATGTAACACATCAGATAGTTTTCCTTCAGATTGAGCTTAACCTAGATTTTAAGGGCTTAATCAATTATTTTAATACAGAAATTTGCATTTCTTTAAACACGATCCCCTTATTTCTAGAAATTAATGAGTAACAACGGTTACTACTATTTAAGGTATGGGGTTTACACGCCAAATGTGCAAAAGTAACAGATGCTTCTACTTTGGAAGTTGCAAAAATATTATCTGTTTTCACGTGCCATTCTTTATCCACTGAAGTTCATGATTATATATCTTCTATAAACCATTCTTGCAACAGCTTATTTTTCTAACTACTTAGTATAATAGAAATAAATGTTCACAAAAATAAATTGAGTACATAGCGAAAATCGGGTCGCTATATGGAAGCTGTGTTGAGATGGAGATAGGTATTGCCAAAAGTTGTTATTTTTAATAATACAAACTTTCTTTTAAAATTACACACACTGCTTTGATACACAAATATAACTAGAAAATTCTTCTAAAAATTCTGATGTGTTGCACTCACATGATTTTCCCTATTCTTGTACAAACCATTTTTACAACTGTAATTCTCCATCTACTTTATTCTAATAGAGACAAACATTTTCAGAGCATTTAATTCTCTTTGCTTGTCCTGGATATACAAAAACGAATAACGAAATCCCATATGAGAAAAAGTATAAGTATTGGAAAAGTCAAACAAATAACGAGGAATATCGGAAATGGTTCACTCGACAAAAAAAGCATATGACCTAAATTGTGTGTTTTAACGAGATCTACATGTTTGTGTAGTAACATTTTGTCTGTTTTACGGTCAACCAGTTATGCGAAAGTCATTTAGAATGAAGAGAACTTTTGGGAATATTTCCATTTGCCATAAAAATATCTTGCATATATGATATTTTAATCAAAATTCTTAAAGCCATTTTTGAAAAAATAAAAATTTTCGAAAAATGTTCCATGTAAAGGGTAGTCCGTGGGGGGAGATTTTGTTTAAAATGTTAAACTCAAATATCAAGTTTGGTATTTATCCGCCTTTTTGTTTTTGAGTTATACTGTTACAGGCATACACACATACACAGGGACATGTTTCCAGAAAATCTTTATTTGATTCAGGGCGCCTCAAAACGTGTATTTCCCGTGAAATGTCGATATCGAATTTTTGAGTGGAATGCAATGTTTCGCTTAGTTACTAGACATAGTAAAGAAAGTAAAAATTATAGCTTACTGTTGGTTAATAACATCTAAAAATCACAGGTAGCAAGCCTTTCGGTACCTCCCCTCACCTTGTAACACAAACTGTCCTTTTCATTAGTTGTCACTTTTAAGAGATATATAGTCCTTTGCGGTCGCCAAAATGTGATGAGATGGTAATAGATATTGGCTAAACTAGATATTTTTGCATTCTCTACCACGTAAATATTAGGTAGAGAAGGTATTACATTCCACCCAAAAAATCAATGTCGAGATTTTTAACGCAAATATATATTTTGAAGTCCCCAAAATCCCCCCCAAAAAAGCAAAAGCTCCGCGCATAACTAAAAACTAAGAGTCGGATAAATACCAACCTTGGTACATAAGTTCAGATCTTCCAAAAATGTGGCACGAAGATTTTTAAGAACCCCCATCACAAACTATTCTTTGCATGTAAGAGTTTTAGAAATTTTGGAAAGATATTGGCAAAATGTGCTATTTTGAATAACACAAACTTTATTTTTAAACTTTTACAAACTGCTTTGATTCACAAATAAAACCAGAAAAACTCTTTCCAATGACGATAGTGTATTGTGTATAAATAACACAGAATTGAGAAAGCAAATGCCATCATCTAAACCTAACAGGAAAAAGCCTTATTGCGTACAGTGGCTTTGAAATTCCATAACGAATATATCGGTGATGTTTAATACCTCAAAATGTGTAATCTATATATTTCCTGTATAAGTTTTTATTTATCATTACGGTTTAAGAGAGGCCTAAGATGAAAAATGTATGTTTGTGGGGGGTGTTCGGATACTTTTGATCACATAGTGTAGTTCCATCTACTCAGTATAGTCCCCCTTGATTTATATACACCTACGTCTTTGGCAGTCTCTCCAGGCACCTTAGAACTACTTTTTAAGACTGTGTTGTATACATTGTTGGAAAATTGGTTGCAGAAGTTGAAACTCTGGGGATCCTCTCAGATGTTTCTTCAAAACTCTGGAGGTGATACTCATCTGGGGATAAATTTGGGAGAACATGCTATTTGTCAGCATTTAAAACGCCATCTCAGTACCAGCATTATCACTCCATTCCGGTAATTGGTCTCCTCCTCTGATGATGTACGGAATTTTACAACTTTCACCAAATTATGCTTGCTTTTCTGTGATGGTTAATGCTGCCCAAACTGCTTTTTCACCAGGAACTAGACTACGGTACTCATGTGTGTGCCGGGTAAAAGCAAATTGTAAATAAATATAATACATTCTGTTGCTAACTCTTAGGTACTCTAATGATGCATTACACGGGGTAGAAAGTTTAAGTTGAGACTGTACAATATCTCCAATACTAAGCGTTGTAGAGAGAAATGTCTTTAATGAAATTGCTTGATATTATAGGGGAAAGTAAATGCCGTTAATCGTGTTTTGTTTGGAGGATGTTATGATGACCATTATAGGGTCAATTTAATTCTTTAAATGGGAGTCTACAACTAGAGTCAATTTAAATAACCATTACACCGTCCTCCAAATGAAACACAACTAGTGGCATTTACTTTCCCCCATAATATCAAGTAACTTTTATTCAATACATTTTTTTCTACAGCGCTTAGTTTTGGAGATATTGTACGGTCTCAACTTAAATGGTCTACCTTGTATACATTTTGAAATTACGTACGTAAATCGGCTTTTGAATTATAATCTGCAAGACCCAAACACAAATTTAAACAATCTTCATAACCTAATATGTAATAGTGTTACATACTAAGAGGATCAATTTAAAACATTGTGCAGAATAAAACCAAAAACATTAATGAAATAAATAAATGGCCACCAAATGCAACCCCTCTGTAGTGGAATAAAAAGATTGCTGCGAAATAGAATAGGTCATTTTAAGGGATTATTGAAGTATTTTCAACTTTATCGCATCTTTCACAGTTCTGGAATTATTAAACACCTTTTATAATACGAAGTTACAATATCGCACGAAGCGACTTGTTTGTCAACTTTGCATCCTGTAAAACTCTCCACCACAATACACACGCAGAATGTTGGTAAGAGCATTCCTATTTAGCACGTCGAAATTACATAATTTTTACTCTCTCAATCAATTATGTATATTTAGTTCCACCCCAAAAATGCGATATCGGTATGAAACTTCAAGCACACGTTTTGAAGTCCATTGAACCCAAAGAATGATTTTAGGAAAAGGTTAGCGCACGCGCATGCGAGTCTGTGATATAGTGAGTGACAATGAGGAAGGGGGTGAGAGAAACACTATAACTAAAAAATATGATGTGTTGCACTCATATGACTTTCCCTACTCTTGTACAAATTATTTTTACAAACGCTGATATTGCTAATTTTCTTGTAGGTGCAAAGGGAATGTAGTAGGCTTTAAGCGATAGTCAAATCTTTTAAGAGCTGGTTGCTATGTGGAGCATTCCATTTTCTTTGCATGCCCAGGACATAATAAAAATCTGATGTGTTACACTCACAAGACTTTCTCTACTCTTGTACAAACTATTTTTACAAACGCTTATTCTCCTCTCCATATGCTTCATGTTAATCGAGATATCGAGATGTTAACCTAATTGCTAATTTTCTTGTAGATGCAAGGGGAATTGGTAGGCTTTAAGCTATAGTCAAATATTTTAAGAGGTGGTTGTTATGTGGAGTATTCCATTCTCTTTGCATTACCGGGACAAAAAAATGAATAACGAATTTGAGAAAAAGTATAAGCATAGGAAAGTTTAAGGGAATAACAAGCAATATCTCGAAAATGGTCCACTCAACCAAAAAAAAAAAAAATGTATATGACAAATTGTGTATTTTAACGCGATCTACATTTTGGGTGTAGTAAAATTTTGTGTATCTCTTATGGTTTACCAGTTATGCAAAAGCTGTTCACAATGAAGAATACTTTTGGAGACATTCCCAGAAAATTCGAGATATACATTTCATTTGTCATGAAAATATCTTAAACATATAATATTTTAATCAAAATCGTTAGGGGCATTTTTGAGAAAATTAAAATTTTCGAAAAATGTTCCATGTAAAGGGTAATCTGGGGTAGGGGGATTTTCTTGAAGATCTTTGTGTCACATCTCTGGAAGATACTGAACCTAAATACTAAGTTTGGTGTTTATCCGACTGTTCGTTTCTGAGTTATGCTTCTCACAGACACACACAGACACACACACGGACATGTTTCCAAAAATGCATTTCTTTATTCAGGGGGTCTCAAAACATGTATTTCCGGTGAAATATCGATATCGAATTTTTGGGTCGAATACAATACTTCCCTTACTTACTATACGTAGTCGAGAAAGTAAAATGGAGTAACGAATACCCATTTGAGAAAAAGTTTAAGTACTACAAAATTCAAACAAATAACAAGGAATATCTCAGAAATTGTTTACTCAAAAAAAATGTATATTACATAAATTATGTATTTTAACGAGATTCACATTTTCTGTGTACAAAATTTTTATCTATCTCTTACGGTTTATCAGTTATGCAAAAGCCATTTATAATGAAGAGGACTTTTGGGGACATTTTCAGAAAATTCAAGATATACATTTCATTAGAGCTATTTTTGAGAAAATAAAATTTTTGAAAAATGGACCGTGGTGGGTAATTTTCTTGAAAAACGTCGTGTCACATCTTTGAAGGGTACTAAACCTAAATACCAAGTTGGTATTTTCTTCTTTCCGTTTTTGAGTTATGCTGTTCACAGATACACAGACACACACACGAACCTTTTTCTAAAAATGCTTTTTTTGGATTCAAGATCCCTCAAAGCATGCATTTCCGTGTAATCTCTATATAGAATTTTTGGGTGGAATTTAATACTTCCCCTGCTTGCTATATGCAGTAGAGAATGTAAAAGTGAATGTCAGGCAATGGTCATTCATGCCAGGCGAAGATTTTTAAAATTTCTTCACTCCAAAACACCATTTTCATGGACGATTTTTGGTTATGTTTCACGTACTCAAAGGTTGTTCTAAGGGCTTTAATTAAAATGCTATATGTCTGAGTTATCTGTATGATTAATAAAATAAATAACTTGAATTTTCAGGGAAGACATTGTGAAGCCCTTTCTTTTGGGGTGAATTTTGTCTAATTCTGTACAACCGCTAAAGCATAGCAAGTTGCCGAAAGCTGATTACACAAGAAACGTAGATTATTGAGGTATAGTTTATGCCAAGTAAACTTTTGGTAGCAAATGTGTTTGTTGAAATATTCGTTGTTTACGGCTTTTAAGTTTGTACACCAGTGAAGCCCAAACTATTCTCTTAAGAGCTAAGGTTCAAAGTCCGTAGTTCACCCCACCTACTACTATATTGACAAGCTCAACCAATCATGTTTCAGTCCCTGGCAGCACGAGTGGAAATTACTGAGAAGGAAAACTCCCTACATCCCCTCTCTCTGTAAGGATGGACAGTGCTGTTCTCTGTTTACTGTCGTGTAGCTTTGGATTTATTTAAGTTGATTTTTCTTTATAAACATTATTTTCACGTACACATTTATTGTCCCACTCATGCTTCCAGACTGTAGAGAGGATGGGGAATAATGCTGGCTAAATTAAAATCCCCATTCTCCAGCCGGAAATCGAATCCGGGACATCTAGATTTATAAGCTGGCGTTCTAACCACCAGACCACAGGGGAAGCTGCAAACATTTGTATTTTGTTATCTGTATCATTCAATGAAACAACGTTATATTGCCCAATTTGTAATTGTTTCTAGTTGACAACTTGTCTTTACTAACGGAATGTTATTTTCTAGGGAGTTAATAGGAGTTTAATAAAACGTTATAGTCCTTGAGGCAGTATTTTTAAAACTTAAATGATTTCAGACAATTTATATAATATAAAATGTAATAACAGCCCGCCTTAAAGCAATATGTGTATAATATAATATATAAAATGCAAGTAACATTCATTATATTAATGTTTATATCATTATGTACATGTTAAATAATGTTATGTGAATATATTATGCAATTTAATAATGTAGGAGCTGCGAGAATAATAGTTTAAAAGTTGCTAACAATAAGGTAACTATCAGTTAACCTTGAGGCAATAATGAATAAGAAAGTTTAAAAATGCTACTTGTAATTATTGGAGCAACAATAATGTAAATTTTGAGACAGTTTATAAATAACCAATCAACAACCATAAAAAAGCTTAAGTTAAATGAAAGTATTCTATTGGAGTAGGATTAGCTAATCAGAAACTGAAATAGGGCAAATTGTACAAATTTAGAAGTCAGTTGCTTGTAAACAGCGTCCCTAACCGGACGCAAGATGCGTCCTCGAGAAGTTTAATACGCATTTAGTGTTAGACAAAAATAGTTGACGCGTTAAAAAGTGCAAGTAATTAATAAAAGAATCTCACAGCTCTCCTTATCAGTGAAGTGTTGTTTAAATTGTGTCAAGGATTAATAAATGTAGTGAAGTAAAAATTATAATCTTTGTAAGCCTACATTCTTAGTCGCACCACAGCCCTGCTAAGAGAAACGTGCTTCTAACAATAATACTGACGCAGCCGAGGCAAACATAAATATATAATATTTAAAGAAACAGGAAAATTACAAAGTTAATATTTCTAAATTTGGGGCGAAGGCTACCGGGTACCATACGTGCGGTTGCAACTACTTCAAGTGTTCGGTTCCCCAACAGTTGAACTACAATACAACTCCTACTTAAAATTGCCTTTCCATATGTGAAGCAACAACCTACTTCAAATTGGCGCCCAAAGCGTGGTGCAAATAACGTAACAATAAAACTCCCCCTTAAATCAGACCAACTTCATCCTGGAGTAACCGAAACAGCATTAGTCATTTAACATCTGTCTGCGCATACTCGGTGAATACAGTTACTTCCTATTTTTGGGTCATTCTTTAGGTGTACTATCTGTAACATAAATCAATGCTGTATAGTTTGAATATTCTGGAATTCTTAAAATGCGATTTAATATCTGAAGAACAATCTGTCATCCATTACATAATTTATCCTGGGTTTGTCATTTCTCTTTGGGGATTTGTAGTTGCCTCAAAAATATCTGGGATACTAGCTAAAGCAGGGTGTTTGTGCCCACAAGAAATGCGTAATCGCATATTCAGCAACAGTGGAAGGTTAAGTACCAAGCCAATTTGGAAGAGAAAATCTCTTGCGGTTTCAGGATTGCTTACACAAGTGAAATACGTGATGCTCAATATTAATGAGTTTTGGGAATATGTTCTCTTTAGGGAACTGGGGCAGCTGAAAGCACAAAGGCTTAACCCTAGATCCTCAAGTGTTTCAGTTTGTGTGTAGGTAGCTGCTATCTAAACAAATTACTGCCCTAACGACCTCGCGTAAGAGAAGATCCCTCAATAATTATTGGTGAATAATTACTTTCCTTTTGGAGTTCCAAATTACATTCATTTCTATCAGAGTATCATTTATAGTATTAATTATCTATTAGATTAAATACGTAGCGGTCCATATATTAGCGGTCAGCAACTACATACTTTTGTTTATTCATTTATGCCAAGCTACAAATTAGTTTATGGCATTTCACCCAAAAATGAGATTTTCCCCAAAAATACATGTTTTGGGGCTCTGAAGAGAAAAAGGTATTGTTATAAAAACAGTTGTGTGTGTATATAAACAGCATAATTCATAAACGTAATGTCAGTTAAATACCATACCTTGTATTTAAGTTCAGTATCTTCCAAGGATACAAGAAGAAGATTTTCAAGAAAATCCCCCACCCCAAACTACTCTTTACTCAGAAAGAGTTTATTACTTTTGATTTTTTCATAAACGGTTCTAACGATTTTGATAAAAATGCCTTAGTTTGAGTTGTATGCACAACAAATATAAACTATATCTTGAAATTTCTGAGAATACCATTAACTTCTCTTCATTTTGTACAACTTTTATGTTATTGGTAATCCGTACCAGGGAGACAAAATCTTACTACACAAAAAATACGGATGTGGTTAGAACAAATATTTTTTTCAATTTTTGCGGGCTATACACATTTCCGAGGTATTCTTTGTTATTGGTTTGAATGTTCAAATACTTATTCTCTTTCCAACTGGTATGTCGCTATTAGTTTTTTTCTCATGGTCATGTAAGGAGTAATGAACCGAGCGGAATGGCTCGGCGGTAACGCCGAGACTCGCATTTGTGAGGTCTCTGGTTCGATTCCCGGTGGACGCCCATTGTGTTTGAGTTTATTGTGGTTTTCCTTTCTTAACAAATGCGAATGTTGTGGTGGTGTATTCTACCACGGCTCTCCATTTCCTCTCATTTAATTTTGCTTTCAATTTTCAGGTTGACTCCGGTGTAAGTGGGTATCGGTAGATGGCGTAGAAGTTTGCGCTTTGGAAATGTTTCCTCGGTCCCACTGAAGGGACGTTTGCGAGCGGCCCTATCTTGGCCGGGTGATCAACCCCGGAACTGTTAGGAATCTCTGTGCGTCTCTGTCACATCGCTCTGCAACCCATGTGTCTCCTGGAATCCTTCACCTCATCCGTTCCTCCCGGAGGTGTACACACAATAGATCCCTTGAGGGTCGTAGTGCTAGGTGTTCCCTCCGTTCACTAGTCAAATCCCGTCCAGTCCAGTCCAAGGAGCATTTCACGTAGCGATCCACTTTTTAGAAATATACTATTACTTTAGCCTACTGTATACTTCTCATGCATACAACAAATGCGTAAATGATTTGGTGCTAATCACTGAGTGGCCTCTTAAAGAGGCCTGCACGTAGATTCGTGGAGCACTTTGTCCCCCCATACTTGCGTTACTCAAGTTCGATGGTTCGTATAAAAGGTCCTCTTCTCTTCTTATCTCCTCACGTTCCAAAAGGAATACATATTTGTGCATGGCGAAACCCTCGCATTCTCTTAGTATATGCTGTAAGGTCTCAAAATCCCTCATATTTCCGATATAAAGGTTCTTATGTAAGACCCTTTATGTATAAATGCTCAGTGCAGAGTGCTGTGGCCTTTACTTGAACATAGTCCACAACTCCTCTGAGTCCAGGTCTGGTCAAATTCTTGCCAGGCTCCGATATTAAAGCATGGGCCTGTGCTAATGGTTTGGTTACTCCAGATTTCAACATGAGCTGGATTATCTCATACTTGACAGTTCTAGTTGGCACCCCGCAGAAGGGCTCAAGACCAAAAAAGTGTCTGCCATCACATTTCATCTAATACCAGCCAGCTCAGGAACCCAAAGAAGTGTAACTAGGCAGCTGATACAGAGTCCTTCTAACATCCTCTGTCATTGCCACACCAGTGGTATGGTTTTGACCGCCCTAAGAGCTTTCAAAGCTGCCATTCTATCCTCGCAGATGTACACATTCGCTCGTCCGCATGCCTTAGTGTACATATGCATAGCGCCGGCTAGGATCGCATAAACCTCAGGCTGAAAAACGGTGGCAACTCGACCAAGGAGAATGACAAACATGGTTCTTGAGCTCTAGGCCCCATTTGCCGTCCTGCCCCCTATGCGGGAACCGCCCGAAAACCACGTGCTGACCCCTTCCTTTGGGAGAGTGAAGTAAGGTATTGCTGCACATATGGAAAGCCAATTTGAGGTTGTTTATTTTAGGAGGAGTTGTATTTCGACTGTTGGGGAGCCGAACTTGAAGTAGTTGCAACCGTACGTATGGTGCTCGGTAGCCTTCGCCCCAAGTTTAAAAATATTAACTTGTATTTTGACTGCGTCAGTATTAATTTGTAGAGACATGAATATCCTAACAAGGCGTGGTGCGGCTGAAGAATGTAGGCTTACACAGATTATAATTTTTACTTCACTCCGTTTATTGATCCTTGACACGATTTAAATAACTCTTCATTGATATATAGGGAGCTGTGAGATTATTTATTAATTACTGTCATTTTTAAACACGTAAACTATTTTTGTCTCACACTGAATACGTATTAAACTTCTCGAGGACACGTTTCGCGTCCAGTTAGGAGCGCTGTCTGCTAGCAATTGAATTCTGAATTTGTAAAATTTGCCGTATTTCAGTTTATGATTGGCTATTCCTACTCCAATAGTATGCTTTTATTTAACTTAGGTTTTTTTCTGGTTGTTGATTGGCTATTTCATAAACTGTCTAAAAAATTACATTATTGTTGCTTCAAGAATTATCAGTAGCATTCCTAAACTTTCTAATTCATTATTGCCTCAAGGTTACCTCATTGTTAGCAACTTTTGACATATTATTCTCACAGCTTCTACATTATTAAATTACGTAATACATTCACATAACATTATTGAACGTGTACATAAGAATATAAACATTAATAAAATGACTGTTACATACATTTTTATATTATATTTTACACATATTGCTTTAAGGCGGGCTGTTATTGAATTTATATGGTATATAATTTGACTGAAATCATTTAAGTGTTAAAAATACTGCCTCAAGAGACACTTATCTTCGCCTATAAGAACAATGTAGTTAAAGGCGGGGTATAAATGGAACTAAAAAAAGTTCTAATCTTAATAACGGATATGTTAGAAATGGCTTATGTCACAAAAAGCTTGTTTGAAATAAATTGTGTTTTTTTAAAGAGATTTATATTTTTGTGTAGATCTCATCGTTTAACGTTTACCAGTTGTACAAGATTATACAAATATACATTTTATTTGTGATGTAAATTTCTTTAATATATGTTATTTTAATCAAAGTATTTACAGCCATTTTTAAAAAATCAAAACTTTCGAAAAATCTCCTTAGTAAAGGAAAGTTGGGTGGGAGAATTTTCTTGAAAATCTTCGTGCCGCATCTCTGAAAGATACTGAATTTAAATACCAAGTTTGGTATTTATCCAACTTATTTTACATGCTTGTACACGGACACATTTTCTAAAAAATCTTCACATCAAAATTTTGGTAGAATAAAATACTTCCCTACTTAGTATACCAGAAGAGAGAGTAAAAATCAGCTGTATAATTATTATTATTAGTAGCAGTAGTAGTAGTATTATTATTCCCTAACTGAAACAACGAACACCCAGTTGTTACAGCGTATATACTGAAAAAATCTAGCTTTTAAAAACACTGTCATAAGGCACATTTATTCTATATAAGCAATGTTTTCCTGGGGTTCAAATGTTTATTTTTAATTTAGGCCAGTTTGTTCAATGGAGATGAATAATGCTCAGAACTTGTTATACACACAGAGCAATCCATCAACGTGATTCACTATTTTTTTTTAACTTTTGCGTACCGTTGTTGCATAAATAAATCGATTATTATCGTGCAGGAGAAAAGTGCTCTTCAAACATTTTCATACCATATTATGGTAAGTGCATTTGATCTAGTTGAAGCATCGGGAAACATCGACAACAAAACCAGGCAAGGGGGAGCACTGATGAAATTGCCTGCAATGTTTTATCGGCATAACTACAGCAAGTTAGCTGTTAAAATAAATACGGCCTAAACATCACCAATACATGATTACTAACATGTGTAAACAAAGTTTGATATCAACAAAATTTGTTCCCGGAAGGGAATCGTTGTTATGCTGGCTCGAAAATTCCTCCGTCTATCACTCGGAAGAACAACGGAGGGGTTTCTGGGTGGACGAGTAGGGCAGAATGGTATATTTATTGGTCTTAAACATTTTACATGTTCAAACTCGTACATTGTACGGGTGAGACAGACCGTACGTGCTTATATAATACACTGTAAGGTTGAGGCAGTATTTTTAACACTTAAATGATTTCAGTCAAATTATATAACATAAAATATAGTAACAGCCCGCCTTAAAACAATATCTGTGTAAAACAATATATAAAAAGTGTATTTTACATTCATTGTATATGTTTATATCATTGTATACATGCATAATAATGTTATGTGAATGTATTACGTAATTTAATAATGTAGGAGCTGTGAGAAAAATAGCTTAAAAGTTGCTAACAATGAGGTAACCTTGAGGTAATAATGAATTAGAAAGTTTAAATGATACTGGTAATTCTTGGAGCAACAATAAAGAAGTTTTTGTGACAGCTTATAACATAGCCAATCAACAACCAAAATAAGCTGTAGTTAAATGAAGGTACTCTATTGGACTAGGATTAGCCAATCAAAAACTAAAATGGAGCAAAATTTACAAATTCAGTTACCAGTTGCTTATAGACAGTGTTCCTAACCGGACGCTAGATGCATCCTCGAGAAATTTAATACGTATTTTCTGTGAGACAAAAATATTTTACGTGTTAAAAAGTGCAAGTAATTAATAAAAAAATCTCACCTCTCTCTCTCGCTCTCGCTCTCTCTCTCTCTCTCTCTCTCTCTCTATATATATATATATATATATATATCAGTGAAGTGTTATTTAAATCGTGTCAAGCACTAATAAAAGGAGTTAAGTAAAATTATAATCTGTGTAAGCCTACATTCTTTAGTCGCACCACTCCCTGCTAAGACATTCATTTCTCTTTAAAAAAAATATAAATACTGACGCAGCCGAGGCAAACATAAACATATAATATTTAAAGAAACAGTCAAAAATTACAAAGTTAATATTTTTTTAAACATTTTGTGCAAAGGCCACCGGAAAGTACATTTTTTGGGGCGAAGGCTACCGGAAACTGCAAGTTCGGCTCCCCAACAATCGAAATACAATACAACTCCTCCTAAAATTAAACTTCTTCAAATTGGCTTTCCATACTTGAAGCAACTACCTACTTCAAGATAGTTCATATTTTTCGGACTGTATTCATCATACTGAACTTTAAAGTTAATGATTACAAGAAATGAAAAGAGGAAAAAAACCTAATAAACTAACAACAAAAATCACACAAACAAAACATAAGAAGAAGAAGAGAAAGAAAAATTGTTCACAAGCACACGCTATTGTTTACAAAACAAACAGATATCCGCCGCTAAGCCACTAACCCTCCCTCTCCCAACCTTGACACTCTTCCTTACACTCCGCTGTGAGCTGAGTAATCTTTTATAAAAATGTATCAATTGCTTACCCGTTCTCTCCCAACCAGTAAGGTCCAACAAGCTTGTTACCCTCTCCTTGAGTTAACAAAGGAACCTGGCAGATACTTTCTCAACTGTTCTATCTTAGTACAATGAGCCAGAATATGAATCAAATTTCTTCCTGTCTACACCAGGGACAGATTTATGCCTTCTTCGTTAATGAATTTGATCGCCATGATATCAGTCTGATCCAAGCAAGCCCTTGGTTGCTTGCTGGCTTTATTTCTGGGCAAAATATATTGTTCTATACCCCTTTTTGCTTTTAGTTTCGACTGTAAGATTAATGATACTTTCTCGTTACATTATGATAGCGTCTGCTGTCGATCTCTATCTTTCAGATACTTCTCTACTTTTCTCCACACATTAAGGTAGGCGAATTACTGGAGTAACTGATGGCAACACAACCACTTCAGTTATAAGATATACGAAGCAATTTGTGTCTGTATAATCTTGTTTTATGGGAATCAATAAAGGTTTTTAGTATTTTTTTTGCTGGTACATCCATAAACACACATCTCCAAACTATGATCCAATAAACCATTATCATCATAATAATAATAATCATCAAATAGTTTGGTCTAGGCCATTAGGCCTCTTCATTTCCAGGAAATCATAATTATCTTTTTTTTCGGCCTACCAAGATCTTTTCTGCCAACTGTTTGCTGGAGAAATATCTGTACCGGAATACTATTTTCATTCATTAACATTAGATGTTGGTGTCACTGTTAATAATATTGTGGCGTATTAGTAAGTATTGTCATACCAGACACATTATTGTGTTGCATTGTCGACAGTATTGTTGGGTGAATGATTATTTCTTTCAGCTGAACAAGCCTTCTTCTTTGGCGCCGACCACGCCATAGAGTGTACATAAATAATTTAATTTGAAGACTCTGTAACAGACTGTATAAAGTAAAACACCTCATCAATAGCTCTTCACCTTTGTCACTTCACCAAAAAGCAATAATATACTTATCTTTGATTAGACCTATATGTGTGAATGGGGATCTCCTAATCTCGAATAAAATGAGTTCAAATTATACATAATAGGGCACCTCAACTTACAGCGGATTCGCTGGAGTTCGTCCGCAATGGTAACCTGCACAGAGATTAAAACTATCTACTGTACAATCAAAATTACATTCATGTTATATATGTCTTTACCATTTATTGGAGGATCATCCAATCTGTTCAACAGTATTCCAGCCCAACTTTCACCATCTCGGCATCTAAGACTAAAAAGGAAAACAAGAGGCATACTGATCTTATTGACATATAAATGACAACCCTGCTTTCCCTATATGCTGGTGGAAGTCATGTTTGCTACCTCAAAAAAATGTGACTGTGTAAATACACAACTGTATTCATGAACACAATTGCATTGTACATTACTGTATAATAAAATTTTCTGCATTAATAAAAGTCGGGTTGCAGCTTATATACGCTAACATGGCTAGTAGTATAGAAATGACAGAGCTGGCGCACTTAATATGCATGGAATGCAATTAATATGCTAATTAGCCCCGCCTCCTCCCCTCCCCCCCGCCCCGCGCTGTGCCTTGGTAGTTTTAGTTGCAGCTGCGGTCGTAAATCATGTTGAGTACAATGGAGGCTTGACAGTTAAGCAATTAAGGCTGTCAATCAACTGTCAAAACGAACAATGGGGTCATAAATTTAAGGTTCTGTAACAAACGCGAGATGTTTTTCCTACCCATCCCACATCAGGCTACTTCTGCACCTGGTCAGTTACCCACCCCCACTTCCATTGTGTGTCGAACATGTGGCATACTCGTTCCACTAGCTTTTAACAAAAGAACAATGCTTGCCCTTCAGCTGTCAAAATGAACAAAGCCCATGATGAATTAGGGTTGTAACAAAGAGAAACAAGTTCTTTTGTCCGATGCAAGCATTCTTTAGAAAGACCACCTGGCATACTCATCCCACAATCCAATAACAAAGCCTGACCCTTTTCATTGTGTAAGAGATTCTATTGTGTGTGCCTTTCTATTGTCCTTGGCAAGGCTAGTTTAGAAAGACACCTGCAGCGTTCCCATTGTTTGGCCACCTGCTAGTTTAACAAAAGAATTCGAGGGTTGCTTTATACTCGTCCTGTCCTTGTTTGTGTGAAAGAGAGAGAAACTTGTTTACCAACTCTGCGTGACGTCATACTTTAGAAAGACCACCTGGCATACTCATCCCACAATCCAATAACAAAGCCTGACCCTTTCCATTGTGTAAGAGATTCTATTGTGTGTGCCTTTCTATTGTCCTGTGCAAGGCTAGTTTAGAAAGACACCTGCGACGTTTCCATTGTTTGGCCACCTGCTAGTTTAACAAAAGAATTCGAGGGTTGCTTTATACTCGTCCTGTCCTTGTTTGTGTGAAAGAGAGAGAAACTTGTTTACCAACTCTGCGTGACGTCATACTTTAGAAAGACCACCTGGCATACTCATCCCACAATCCAATAACAAAGCCTGACCCTTTCCATTGTGTAAGAGATTCCATTGTGTGTGCCTTTCTATTGTCCTGTGCAAGGCTAGTTTAGAAAGACACCTGCGACGTTTCCATTGTTTGGCCACCTGCTAGTTTAACAAAAGAATTCGAGGGTTGCTTTATACTCGTCCTGTCCTTGTTTGTGTGAAAGAGAGAGAAACTTGTTTACCAACTCTGCGTGACGTCATAGTCGGCCATCATGATTTTGCCTGAGGGAGTTCTCTCCGATGTTTTACGACCTCCTACGAATATACCCGAGCATAGTTAACAAGCATTCTGTTTCAGCCAACGACTCCGAAAAAGCGCCTAATATACATTTCATTACGTGCATTAAACCTCTGAGTGATATCCATAGATTGGTGCTCGATTCTTACTGTAATCAAAAGTTTATTGCTAATGAGAAATTAATGATTGATATTATTATATCATTACCCAATTAATAAAAAGGCGTTCAGAGAATTCTAGCTCGAGTCTTACCAAGTGAAACTCTAACGCGTAATAACTATTAAACTATGCAAGGTCAGATTAAAAAAATGTATTTATCAATTATAATTTAATTTTTTATATATCATTACCCTAATTAATGAAAGGGTGTTCAGAGGGTTCTAGCTCGAATCTTACCCAACGAAACTCTAATGCTTAATAAATATTAAACTATGCAAGGTCAGATTTAAAAATGTATTTATCAAATATAATTTTTTTATACATCATTACCCTGATTAATGAAAGACCGTTCAGAGGGTCCTAGATCGAATCTGCGAAACTCTAATGCCCAATAACTATTAAACTATGCACGGCTAGATTAAAATGTATTTAACAAATATAATTTAATTAATGAAACGGTGTTAAGAGGGTTCTAGATCGAATCTGCTAACTCTAATGCTTAATAAATATTAAACTATGTGAGTATTGGGCGGTCAGATTAAAACGTGTTTAACAAATATAATTTAATATACACGACATTACAATGTTTAACGATCTGTATTCTTAGGAACCAGAGGTCCATAGTTCGAATCCTGCCCTGCGAAATGCTATAATAACTATTAAGTTATTGAAGCAGGGGGCGGTCGGATTAAAATTGCAATTAGCAAATATAATTATTTATATTAAACCCTGATGCATACTTGGATATCTCGATGCCTAGACAACATTCTTTCTTCTTCTCCTCTCTTTTTCTTTCTATCTATCTCTTTCTTTCTCCACGACTTGTACACATTCAGGCGTTCACATATACACGAGCACTTGTACACACATCAGCAAACATACACTGGTGCACGCATGCACACACACGCACACACACACACACTCACATACATACAATAGTACACACACACATACACGCATTCACACAACTCATGCGTATACATACATACACCAGTGCTCTTACACACATACATATACATGGACACACACACATGCACACACATACACCAGTGCACACACGCATACACGCACATGTAAGTACACACACGCACACACGCACCCACGCAAGCACATACACCAGCACATACACACACATGCACATACATACACCAGCACATACACACACACGCACACGCACCCATGCAAGCACATGCACCAGCACATACACACATGCACATACATACACCAGCACATACACACACGCACACACATGCACATACATACAACAGTACACACACACACACACACATACACCAGTACACACACGCATTCACGCACCTCATGCGTATACATACATACACCAGTGCTCTTACACTCACACATTCACGCACCTCATGCGTATACATACATACATACACCAGTGCTCTTACACTCACACATACATATGCATGGACAAACACACACACATACGAATTTAGCGCAGTATTGCATCAGTCTCCTTCCTCGATAGTAAAAGTGGACACTCCATCTACCAGTTTTCCCATCTGTTACGGCTGGATAACGTATTTCACAGGAACCATCAAATCAAATTTTACCTGTTGTTCATAAACATCCGCTTCATCGAGCAAACAGGGGAGCCTAACAGCAATATCATTGCCTTTAGAAACAAGGATATAAGCATAATGCCTATAGTTTTTAGAAGAAGTCAACGACGTCGAGGATATAATAATGGAATGATTCGACGTACACATCATGCTCTGCCCTTGATGCCCATCAGGTTAACATCACGCAATCAGCAGTTCCTACAGTTATTGGGCTTCAGAATCCTATAATCATGGACACCTCAATGACACCGAGATTCGACGACAAGTTCACTAAGAAGAGGAACATTTGTTTTCACCATATAATACATCAGTTCTGGACTCTAACAACGAGTTTAGAATCCCTTGTCAAGTTGAACATTTATATACATTACACAGTCTCAGGGTGAAGAGAACGCTGTTGTTAAACCTGTACTCATCGAGTGGAGAAGGCTTGTGATTCGACTTTCTGATGCTGAGATCTCAAGACTGTTAAGCTGGATAAGCCTCTGTTTCACCCATTTAGGACCACAGATCTGCATACTCAACCTGCTGTGTTACAGAAATTTACCTGAATAGTGACACCACATCTAAAATGGAGAAGCCGTGATTTGTCATTTTTTGGTGCTCTGACTTAAGATCGAGTAATGCATCTAAAGACGGTTCTCTTTTTGATCATTGTAACATAACTTAAACTAATCATTGTAATGATTTATTTTTTCATTAGGAATGCAAGGATTTTTAATGAATAAAAACACTATGTAAAAGCATACCTTAATTCTTTTATCGTTATTATTTATCTTACATTTCCATCACTTTCTCGTCCGACTCATTGTTTCTGTATATGTCATTACACTTGTAACAGCAGGTTATGCAAATTTCCTTATTATTTAAATGAAAGTCTTTTTATTTTCATAATTTGTATTCCAGCGTGGCAAACAGTCTTAATGCTGTTAATGTATACAGGGCTCAAGTCTTTTAGGATACAAATTTCACCATTACTTAAAGTATTTCACAGTCACTTAAATTATTGCTCACAATGCTTAATTTCAGTGAATATAGGGAGACTAGTTCGAGCTAACTCTCAGCCATGCATTGAATTGTATACAAAATTGACCCTATTTTTTCATTGTATACCCTGTAATGTTATATAAGGATCCTGTCTTAATGTTTTTCGGTGATGTAGATGTCTCAGCACCCGTTTCTTGCCAAAATGTTTCTTGTAGGTATTCTACCCTCAAATAGCGTCAGCATCCTTTGCATGGCAGCAGGCTATTCCTCTTCTTCTTCCTCTTATTGCACACCTTGAAACATTGCACAATGAAAGTCTTAGAAAACTATCTTGGTCAAGTAAAGGCAACCTGGAAAGAATTACATTTTTTGTTATGATACATGTAAAATGAAGCATATGGCACATGTAAAAGAAGCACAATGATTTGTATAAACATTCGGATATTTAGAGTTATTTCAATGCGCTAGATATAATTAAACTCAAAGCATGTGATATTGTAATTTCGTAAATTTTTTATAAAATTCTATAATATGCATCTTTTGTATCTTTATATGTAATATCAATGAGTCAGTTGTTTTATTTATGAATTTTTCATTGTGAAATGGGAGAACATTCAATACTTAAGTTTGACACTTCTACGCACCTTCTTTGCATGTAAAAAAGACAATTTACATGTCTTAAATTTCCCCTTCTCTGCCATGCCATTATACTGTAGGTATACGCTCCCAGGTATTTCTGCAATCTCTTGATCGGTTAACGAATTATAGCGCTCTGGCAAGAACACTTGACAATCCTCCAGCGAAGATACAATCCTGGTACCCATATCTTGTTTGAACTCTCTTTAAGGACTTTATCTCATAGTTAAGACCTATTTCGAGATCTTGAACTCGACGAGTCGGTAGGAAACTACGCTCTTCCACCATCTTGTTAAGTCTATCAGCTAAACAATCTGTAACAGACATTGCCATGAATTATTATTTTCACTACATTATTCAAGTTGAAGAACTAGGGTGTGCATGTTTTGTAAGTAAGTCTATGAAGGTGTAGAGAAATAAAGAATAAGTACAGAAAATCATGTGAATGTTCATTGAAGATGATCCAGCAGAGAACCAAAGAATGCATAGTGAAACAAAGAATGATGGGGGAAAATCGTATGAATGTTTATGTAAGAATGCGAGGAGAAATCATGTGAATGTTAATGGAAGCAAAGAATGAGCTGAGAACGTCGTGTGAATGTTAACAAAGCATGAACCTGCAGGGGAACAAAGAATGAGTAGAGGAAATCATGTGAGTGTATAGTGAAACAAAGAATGAGGGTAAAGTCGTATGAATGTTTATGTAAGAAGAAGGTGTGGCGAAAATCATGTGAATGTTAATGGAAGCAAAGAATGTGAAGAGAAAGTCATGTGAATGTTAACAGAGCATGAACCTGTAGGTGGAACAAAGAATGAGTAGAGGAAATCATGTGAATGTTAACAGAGCATGAACCTGTAGGTGGAACAAAGAATGAGTAGAGGAAATCATGTGAGTGTATAGTGAAACAAAGAATGAGGGGAAAATCGTATGAATGTTTCCAAGAAGATGTAGAGAAAATCATATAAATGTTACAGAAGAATGTGTGCTGAGAATATCATGTGTATGTAAAGCACAGATTAGAAAATATGATGCTCTTTGTAACGCATCGTCTTTCATGTACTGTAACGTTTAAATAAAATTAAATGTATTGTAAAAGCCAACAGTGATTTTGTATAGTTATTTAAAACTCACCTTGCATTGTCCCGTTTTGATATGTGCTGAATGTGTAGACGGCCTGCAGCTCACGTTGCTTTTAAAGCTCTTTAAAACTTGAATGTAAAGTTAATAAGTACACAACAGTTCTAACATGGGACAGATGTCTGTTTATATAGGGATCTAAACCCCCTCCAGGAGATGCCTGCACGTCATCATGGCTGTGATGCTTACACGTCACGTGATTATTGCAGCCAATGGCATCATCTCTTGCTACGCATGCGCAGAGGCCCTCAGCACTTCTATCCCTGCTTGTTTCACTTCCTCTCCCTCTCTCGCTCTCTCTCTCTCCCTCTCTCGCTCTCTCTCACACAGAGTACATCCATAATGTCGTTACACAAAGCTGCATGCAGTTAAAGCATCAATTTAATGATGTATACCAGAGTACAGAGGAAAATCAGTGAAGTCATTGAAAGATCGGGATTCGAACTAGGGGCAACTGATTGAAAATTATATACAGCATTAATTGTTCATTGTATGAGCTATCAAACATGCTTTCGTCTACAGCTGTATCTCTGCTATTTTCTGCGATAATTGAGATTTAAACTTAAGGATCGAACCCTGGACGTCAGGTACCCTAATATACACCCGCAAGATATTATCTGATGACATAAACGTAATAGGTTTGTTTGGTGCCTTTGTCTTAATTATTTCCTGTTATTAAATTTATAAGTAAACTTCATTGAATCGGTATTCGAACTCAGAACGCCAGAAACAAAATTATTTATAATATTAGTTTGATGTGTTTAAAAGACCTGTATGCAGTTGCAACATTGATCTAAGTGATATATTCTAGACCACAGTGGAAAATTAAGGAAGTCACTGAAAGATCGGGTTTCGAGCTAGGGATACTGATTGGAAATTATATAAAGCATTAATTGTTCATCGTAGGAACTAAAAATCGTGCTTTGGTCCGCACCTTAATCCCTGCTAGTTTCTGAGATAATTGAGATTTTAAAGTTAAGGTTCGAACCCATGACACCTGGACTCTAATATACATGCACAAGAAACGAGCTAATGGCATAAAAGTAATAAAGTTTATTTACTGTCTTTATTTTAATTAGTTTTGGAGTTATTAGAAGACCGGTTTCGAGCAATCGTAAATGGAGCCTTGCATCCCGGGCTATAATTAGTTTTTATTGCATCATTTTGTCTCTTTTCATTCAGGACATGCGCGTGAGTTGGTGTGTGCGTGTGTTGGTTGGTGCTGTTGGAGGTAAGTGAACAGGCATATGTGCTTGCACGTGTGTGTGTTTGTCCATGCATATGTATGTGTGAGTGTAAGAGCACTGGTGTATGTATGTATGTATACGCATGAGGTGCGTGAATGTGTGAGTGTAAGAGCACTGGTGTATGTATGTATACGCATGAGGTGCGTGAATGCGTGTGTGTACTGGTGTATGTGTGTGTGTGTACTGTTGTATGTATGTGCATGTGTGTGCGTGTGTGTATGTGCTGGTGTATGTATGTGCATGTGTGTGTATGTGCTGGTGCATGTGCTTGCGTGGGTGCGTGTGCGTGTGTGTATGTGCTGGTGTATGTATGTGCATGTGTGTGTGTATGTGCTGGTGTATGTGCTTGCGTGGGTGCGTGTGTGTACTTACATGTGCGTGTATGCGTGTGTGCACTGGTGTATGTGTGTGCATGTGTGTGTGTGTCCATGTATATGTATGTGTGTAAGAGCACTGGTGTATGTATGTATACGCATGAGTTGTGTGAATGCGTGTATGTGTGTGTACTATTGTATGTATGTGAGTGTGTGTGTGTGCGTGTGTGTGCATGCGTGCACCAGTGTATGTTTGCTGATGTGTGTACAAGTGCTCGTGTATATGTGAACGCCTGAATGTGTACAAGTCGTGGAGAAAGAAAGAGATAGATAGAAAGAAAAAGAGAGGAGAAGAAGAAAGAATGTTGTCTAGGCATCGAGATATCTAAGTATGCATCAGGGTTTAATATAAATAATTATATTTGCTAATTGCAATTTTAATCCGACCGCCCCCTGCTTCAATAACTTAATAGTTATTATAGCATTTCGCAGGGCAGGATTCGAACTATGGACCTCTGGTTCCTAAGAATACAGATCGTTAAACATTGTAATGTCGTGTATATTAAATTATATTTGTTAAACACGTTTTAATCTGACCGCCCAATACTCACATAGTTTAATATTTATTAAGCATTAGAGTTTAGCAGATTCGATCTAGAACCCTCTTAACACCGTTTCATTAATTAAATTATATTTGTTAAATACATTTTAATCTAGCCGTGCATAGTTTAGTAGTTATTGGGCATTAGAGTTTCGCAGATTCGATCTAGGACCCTCTGAACGGTCTTTCATTAATCAGGGTAATGATGTATAAAAAAATTATATTTGATAAATACATTTTTAAATCTGACCTTGCATAGTTTAATATTTATTAAGCATTAGAGTTTCGTTGGGTAAGATTCGAGCTAGAACCCTCTGAACACCCTTTCATTAATTAGGGTAATGATATATAAAAAATTAAATTATAATTGATAAATACATTTTTTTAATCTGACCTTGCATAGTTTAATAGTTATTACGCGTTAGAGTTTCACTTGGTAAGACTCGAGCTAGAATTCTCTGAACGCCTTTTTATTAATTGGGTAATGATATAATAATATCAATCATTAATTTCTCATTAGCAATAAACTTTTGATTACAGTAAGAATCGAGCACCAATCTATGGATATCACTCAGAGGTTTAATGCACGTAATGAAATGTATATTAGGCGCTTTTTCGGAGTCGTTGGCTGAAACAGAATGCTTGTTAACTATGCTCGGGTATATTCGTAGGAGGTCGTAAAACATCGGAGAGAACTCCCTCAGGCAAAATCATGATGGCCGACTATGACGTCACGCAGAGTTGGTAAACAAGTTTCTCTCTCTTTCACACAAACAAGGACAGGACGAGTATAAAGCAACCCTCGAATTCTTTTGTTAAACTAGCAGGTGGCCAAACAATGGAAACGTCGCAGGTGTCTTTCTAAACTAGCCTTGCACAGGACAATAGAAAGGCACACACAATAGAATCTCTTACACAATGGAAAGGGTCAGGCTTTGTTATTGGATTGTGGGATGAGTAAGCCAGGTGGTCTTTCTAAAGAATGCTTGCATCGGACAATAGAACTTGTTTCTCTTTGTTACAACCCTAATTCATCATGGGCTTTGTTCATTTTGACAGCTGAAGGGCAAGCATTGTTCTTTTGTTAAAAGCCAGTGGAACGAGTATGCCAGGTGTTCGACACACAATGGAAGTGGGGGTGGGTAACTGACCAGGTGCAGAAGTGGCCTGATGTGGGATGGGTAGGAAAAACATCTCGCCTTTGTTACAGAACCTTAAATTTATGACCCCATTGTTCGTTTTGACAGTTGATTGACAGCCTTAATTGCTTAACTGTCAAGCCTCCATTGTACTCAACATGATTTACGACCGCAGCTGCAACTAAAACTACCACGGCACAGCGGGGGGTGGGGGGGAGGGGAGGGGGCGGGGCTAATTAGCATATTAATTGCATTCCATGCATATTAAGTGCGCCTGCTCTGTCATTTCTATACTACTATGGCTGTTTACATACCTTTGCTGTTAGAATCTATGTTCATTTGCAATGATACAGTCAAATGCCGGTAAACGTTTGTAATACAATTGTTGCGAAACTGGCGAAATTTTATCACGCGAAAATACAAACCGTTTTGGCGTAATGTGTATTTGTTTCGTTGGTTTATATCGAATGCATTGTATGGCAACGATAATGACGTATTGTGGGAGTAGAATGAAGAAAATGGTGATGATGATGAAAATGAATACTGGTACTGATGACAGTGATAACGCAAAATATGGCAATGTGTTTGGTGACAATGTGAAGTACCATATAGTAGAAAGAATGTTTACGTATATGTAAGTACAAGAAAATAAGCCTTTATATTCATTTTTCTTGTCTCAATACAGGTGTGTTTATTTTCGTTGCATTTTCTTTTTCGTTCTCCCTTTCGAATTTTAAGGGTACAGAAGGTTTTATCGCGGTTTTCCTCGGTCGCTAGGCAAATGTGGGGTTGATCCGCGAATTTTCACGATGTTTAATTTCCTTCTTCACCGCCATAGCATACCAGGCATTGGCTGATCAACCAACCATTCCGAGTATGCTATGAACCAGATTTTGCTTGCTCCTCGACGGGCTACTGACCCAAGGCAAGTCTCATAAGTCCTTGGAGTTTAAATCCTACAAAGAGGAGGATAATTAGAATTTTGAGGACGCAGCTTATATGCGAGGCTTACTTTCGGTCCATTGCGGCACTTCCTCTAGATACTATAGTAAGTAGCATCTAAAAAATTCTGATATGTTACACTCACATGACTTTCTCTACTCTTGCACAAACCATTTTACAAGCATTTACTCTCCACCTACTTCCTGTTAATCGAGATAAACATTTGCAGAATCGTATTTCTAATTTTCTTGTAGATGCAAGGAGAATTGCTAGGCGCTGGTTGCTATGTGGCGCATTCCATTCTCTTTGCATGTCCAGCACATAAAAAAATTGATAGCGACTTCCCATTTGAGAAAAAGTATAAGTATTGGAAATTCAAACAAATAACAAGGAATATCACGGAAATGGTTCACTCGACAAAAAAACTGTATCTGGCATAAATTGTGTGTTTTAACGAGATCTACATTTTTTGTGTAGTAAAATTTTGTCTATCTCTTACGGTTTAGCAGTTACACGAAAGTCATTGAGAATGAAGAGGACTTTTGAGGAAATTTCCAGAAAATTCAAGATATATATTTCATTTGCCATGAAAATATCTTAAACCTATGATGATTTAACCAAAATCGTTGGAACAATTTTTGAGAAAATCAAAATATTCGAAAAATTTTCCAAGTAAAGGGTAGTCTGGGGTGGGGAAATTTTCTTGAAAATCTTCGTGTCGCATCCTTGGAAGATGATAAACTCAAATGCCAAGTTTGGTATTGAACCGACTTTTCGTTTTTCTGTTATGCTGTTCACAGACAAACACACACACAAATGCTTTGTTTGGATTCAGGGCACCTCTAAATATATATTTCCGGTGAAATCTCGGTATCCAATTTTTGGGTGGAATGCAGTACTTCCCCTCCTTACTATACGTAGTAGAGAAAGTAATAAACATCGAGGTTTGTCGACTTTGGGAATAACAGTTTCCAAATTTCACAGCTTGGCCCCCTTTTGTGCGAAGAGATAATGTAAACCATACTAAGACGCGCTTGCTTTGCGACAAACCGCAGTTACCAGATCCTTTGTATTTTACAGCAGATAAACTTGAACTACCCGCCATAAAATCCGTTCTACCAGAGATTCCGGAGCCAAACAAGTACTCCGCTCGCACCGTTCACGGCTCTAATATCAATAGACTCCTGGGAAGTTTGCGGCGCCGAATAATGGCCTACAGGAAGAGGGATGTGCTAAAACGCATGTTAACATCCTTCCACTTGGTTGCACGGCGCAATAAAGCATGGTAAAGGTAAAGAGAACGTGTTTGAGTGGCTTCATCAGGTTTTCAATTTAGTAAATGAGCATTGTGTAAGGTCAGGAATTATCGGCATCTCTGATTACATTTTAGTGAAATTTGCCGGAAGTATCAACTGCTAACCACTCAAATGGTTCGTGAAAATACTAACAGAATCCTTAAATATATACATTAACAGGTCGATGCAGGTTAATTTACTTCTCAGGTTCCCAGTCCACAGGGGCATTCATATTGTCTCTATCACTTAAAAGGAAGGTTCATTGATCTGCCACCACGACCTTGGGACTTGTGATGTCTTTCCTAGTCGGTAGACGAATTCTGGGATAGTTTATTGCAGTCATGATTTCCTTTCCCTAGTTCTCCTTTCATTTCGTTTCATTCTCACGTTCTAATGTGCTTACTCCAAGAAAAGTGTATTACTGATGACACCAGAGGGCTGCCTAGGTTGTAAGGGTCATTGATCGCCCACTCTAGGTGCTCCTGCAATGGGTGGGGGTCTTCAGGAAATGTTAACGACTTCTGCGCCTCTCTGTGGCCTGTCCAACTGCGCCTAAAGCCCCCTGTGATTCGTTCGCTTTATCCATTCCTCCTGAGGCATCATAGGTGCTACATTAGATCTGTATAGGTCTGTTCAAACTGTCCCCACTCTTTGTCCTCCATATCCTGTCTATAATAAGGAAATGAAATAGTATGTTCCACCCAAAAATTTGAAATCGATATTTCACCGGAAATAAGCACTATGAGGTCTGCAACATTTAGAAAAATCATTTTTAGACAAAATCTGTTAGGATATATGTTTATGAGAGATGGAGAGAGAGAGAGGGGGGAGGAGAAAGAGATAGAACAGAATAGCCGAAAAACTGAAAAGACCAAAAGTACTAAAATTGGTGTTTAAGTTTAGCATCTTCTAAAGATGGGACACGAACCACAACATTCCCTCTCCAGAGTATCCTTTATTAATTAATCAATTGAGTTTTATTTATGGGCGCTCTTTAACAACTATAGTCCTTAGCTATTCAATATTCAGCGTGAAATACCGGAAATTTTGCTCAGAGGCCTCTTTATCAGGCTTGATGTTCTTTTACGTGCCGTAAATCCTGGACCATCAGCTTTACATCCCTTCTGAAGGAAGCCCGAAAAAACCCATCGCACTCCGCCGGGTTTGAACCCGCAACCTCGGGAACTAGAAGTACCGTTTATGTGCAGCCGCTTTGGTTACTTTCTATTTTCTCAAAGGTGACTAACGATTTTGAATGAAATGACCTATATTCAATATATTTCTATTAAAAGCCAAAATTTGATTTTTCTGAGTATAGCTCCTAAACTCCTCTTCATGTTGAATAAACATTGTTCGTTTTTATAACAAACTATAAGAGATATACAAAAGTTTAATGTAACATTCAGATCTCACCAAGCACACAAGTTACGTTAATTACGCTGTTTGTAGCATTAAGCATTTCCGAAGTATTCCTCATTATTGGTTTGTATTTTCAGATATTTCAAACCTTTCTGAAGTGTTAATGCACCATATCAAAGCGAGAATATATCACTCCTTTTTAAGGATTTTACCATCGTTTCACTCTCCTCTAGCCCACATGTACATACAGTATGATGTGCAGTGAGAAAATTTCTACAAACGTTTAACTCGATTAACATACGCATTGACATTATGAAATTCATAAACTATTTGATTATTTAATAACAAAAATAGCAGTGGCTGGCCACGTAGCTCAGGCGATAGAGCGCCTGCCCGCTGTGCGAGGGGTCCCAGGTTCGATTCTCGACTGGGGTGGGAATTTTCTCTAGCAAAGAGAATTCCACATCCTTCCTAGAGTCTGAATGAGTGTGAATGTTTGTGTGATAAAAACGCAAAAAGTACAAGAAATTCAACGACAAGAGAATACGAGTTAACACCATTGGCAATAGAAATAAGTTTCAAGGGAAAGGCTGCCGATGCTGGGATTGAATTGCCGTTGCACTGTTACGACAGATGGATGTGAATGAAATTCAAGCAAAGCATAACTTTCTCGGCGTCTGTCCGCACTGGTGCTTCCTCATGGCGGTTTGTCTGTATGACTTGAGTTTTGTAGTTACAGTGAATTTATGAAATCGGGTCTCTCATTTGTAACAACCATACATTTCTAATGCTTGTGAGAAGATGGTAGTATGTTGTATTGTTATTTGCCCCACGCTTTGGGAGCCAATATTAAGAAGGTTTGTTGCTGCTACGTATGGTAAGGCAGATTGAAGAAGATGTATTATATATCGACTGTTGGGGAGCCGAACTTGAAGTAGTTGCAACCGCAAGTATGGTAAAAGTTTCCGGTAGCCTTCGCCCCAAATGTACTTTCCGGTGGCCTTTGCCCCAAATGTTTAAAAAATATTAACTTTGTAATTTTTACTGTTTCTTTAAATATTATATATTTATGTTTGTCTCGGCTGCATCAGTATTTATATCTTGTTAGAGACGTGAATGTCTTAGCAGGGAGTGGTGCGACTGAAGAATGTAGGCTTACACAGATTATAATTTTACTTCACTCCTTTATTAATGCTTGACACGATTTAAATAACACTTCACTGATAGAGAGAGCTGTGAGATGTTTTTATTAATTAGTTGCACTTTTTAACACGTAAACTATTTTTGTCTCACACAAAATACGTATTAGATTTCTCGAGAACGCATCTCGCGTCCGGTTAGGAACACTGTCTACAAGCAACAGATTTCTAAATTTGTAAATTTTGCTCCATTTTAGTTTCTGATTGGCTAATCCTAGTCCAATAGAATACCTTCATTTAGCTAAAGCTTATTCTGGTTGTTGAATGGCTGTTTTATAAACTGTCACAAAATTACATTATTGCTTCCAAGAATTGCAAGCAGTATTGTTAAAATTTCAAATTCATTATTGCCTCAAGGTTACCTCATTGTTACCTCATTGTTAGCAACTTTTAAGCTATTATTCTCACAGCTCCTACATTATTAAATTACGTAATAATTCACATAACATTATTACACTTGTATACAGTAATATAACATATACAATGACTGTAATATACACTTTTTATATATTGTTACATACAAATATTGCTTTACGGCGGGCTGTTATTGAATTTATATATTATATAATTAGAGTGAAATTATTTAAGTGTTAAAAATACTGCCTCAAACGACAATAGATAAAGACACATACTGTAGAGAGGAAAATCAGTTGCGTTTTCCGCGTTCAAAATAAGCATGTTTGTTATACGAGGTCAACCAATGTTTTTCCCTTTGCATATGCAACCGTCTTCTACGAATTTCTTCTACCAATTGTAAATCTAATTATGAAGAGGGGCTTTTTGTTGAACTTGCAACTAAATGCGGGCTGTACTGAAACAATGGAATCACTCTTGCATATTTGCAGCACACAAAACCTTTTTCTGTGGCGTGGCTATTTTTTCCTAAACAAACCACAGCGCAGCTTTAGGCATTAAATGGAAATAGTAGGTGAGGGTTTAAAACTTTGAATTTTCTCTATCTAGTGATGTATCGAATATGTGCTATATATTGTTGTTCATAAGAAATAAATAATTGGAATCTGCTCCTTCTTTTTGAATAACTTAATACTTTAATTTTTGTTATTGCTTTTTCTGTTGCATATAGTAAGAGAAAGTATTGCATTCCACCAAAAAATTCAATACCGAGATTTCACTGGAAATACATGTTTTGAGGCCCCTGAATCCAAAAAAAGAATTTTTAGAAAAATGTCCCGCGTGTATATCGTGTGGTGTGCTTGTGAACAGTATAACTTAAACACGAAAAGTTTGATAAATACCATACTTCTTATTTAGGTTCAGTATCTTTGAAAGATGCCACACGAAGATTTTCAAGAAAAAACCCCCACCCCAGACTACCCTATGGAACATTTTTCGAAAATGTTTTATTTTCCCAAAAATGGCTCTAACGATTTTGATTAAAATATTATATATTTAAGACATTTTTATGACAAATGAAATGTATATCTTGAACTTTCTGGGAATATCCCCAAATGTCCACTTCATTCTAAATAACACATAACTGGTACACCGTAAGAGATAGACAAAACGTTGCTACACAAGTAATGTAGATCTCATTAAAACACACAATTTATGTCATACACGTTTTTGTGGAGAAAACTATTTACGAGATATTTCTTATTATTTTTTTGAATTTTCCAATACGAATTCATTATTCGTGTTTTTTTATTTATGTTCTGAACATACAAAGAGAATAGAATGCTCCACAGAGCAACCAGCTCTTTTATGATTTGACTATCTCTTAAAGCCTACCATATTCCTCTTGCAGTTACAAGAGAATGTAATGAGATTAACATCTGGATATCTCGATCAATATGAAGTAGATGGAGAATAAGTGTTTGTAAGAATAGTTTGTACAAGGGTCGAGAAACTCACGTGAGTGCAGTACATCAGATTTTGTTTCTTTGTTTTCAGAGAGAGATACTTTTTAACACTGTAGAAGGAAGACCGCACTCCTAAACACTACGCGTTTAAGAAACGCTGATAATCTCGCTATTCGGCATGCAAGCGGTTGTTCTGGAAGGAAAATATAAAGTGAAAAGCGGGTGCTGCAGAGCAGTTTATTAGCAGTTGATGTAGTCGCATCCCTCTTGTGCGAACTTGGTTGATTACGTTAAATTGTTCCCTTGCCTTCCCAAAGCTTATTACTGGGGATGTTGGGAACAGGTGACCCGTAAAATGCGCCTGTGAAGTTTTCACCGTCGGAGAACTTCAAGATGGTGGCTGAGGTTAATTAGAACGTGCAACCTTGGGTGTTGCTAAGAGACAGGATGTCCTGTATTGTACTCATTAATTATAAATTCTCTGTCACAATATGTCTTATGCACGATGACGTTGGCAAGGCAACGTGTTATTAAATGTAAATATACTCTTACATTAAATATGATTTTGAGTGCTCAGGAAAGCTGGTTCGTCTGGAGATGAGAGACAGTCTTTTACTTGCACCTGAAATGAAACGCTTATCTTAAAGGTTTAAAACAATTTTAGACAGTGACTAAAAATATATACATTAAAAGTCTTAACGTTATATTCATACGATCTTCTCCACCTCTATCATTAATAAATGGGTATAAAAACTACCCTTATGAAAGCTTATTACTTTCTCTACTACATATTGTGACCAGGGAAAGTATTGCATCCCAACCAAAAATTCGATACCAAGATTTCACCGCAAATATACATGTTTTGAGGCGCCTGAATCCAAAATGGCGCTTCTAGAAAAGGTCCGTTAGTGTGTCTGTGAACATCATAATATCAAAGATGCGACACGAAGATTTTCAAGAAAATTGCCCCACCCCAGACTATCCTTTACACGGAATATTTTTGGAAAATTTTTATTTTCTCAAAAAAGGCTCTAACGATTTGGATTGAAATACTATATATTTAAGATACTTTCATGACGAATGAAATGTATATCTTGAATTTTCTGGGAATGTCCCTAAAAGTCCTCTTCATTCTGAATGGTTTTTGCAAATCTGGTCAACCGTAAGAGATAGACAAAATTGTTCTGCACAAAAATGTATAACACACAATATATTTTTACTTTCTGTACTACGTATAGTAAGTAGGGGAAGTATTGCATTCCACCCAAAAATTCGATACCGCGATTTCACCGGAAATACATGTTTTCAGACTCCTGAATCCAAAAAGGTATTTTTGGAAACATGTCCGTGTGTGGTGTGTCTCTGAACAGCAAACTCAGAAACCAACAGTCGGATAAACACCAAACTTGGTATTTGGGTTCAGTATCTTCCAGCGATGCGACAAGAAGGTTTTCAAGAAAATTCCCTCACCCCAGATTACCCTTTACATGCAATATTTTTCGAAAATTATAATTTTCTTAAAAATGGCTCTAACGATTTTGATTAAAATATCATATATTTAAGATACTTTCATTTTAAATAAAATGTATATCTCGAATTTTCTGGGCATATCTCCAAAAGTATTCTTCATTGTGAAAGACTTTTGCATAAGGTAAACCATAAGAGATGGTTTTACTACAACTTTTACTACACAAAAAATGTAGATCGCCTTAAAATACAGAATTTATGTTATATACAGTTTTTTTAGTGAACCATTTTCGAGATATTGCTTGTTATTCCCTTAAAATTTCCAAAACTTATACTTTTTCTCAAATGGAAATTCGTTATTAATTTTTTTTGGTCCTGGTAATGCAAAGAGAATGGAATACTCCACATACCAACCCGCTCTTAAATTATTTGACTATCGCTTAAAGCCTTGCATCTACAAGAAAATTAGCAATAACATTAACATCTCGATATCGATTAGCATGAAGCATATGGAGGATAAGCGTTTGTAAAAATAGTTTGTACAAGAGTAGAGAAAGTCATGTGAGTGTATCACATCGGATTTGTTTTTGTAGAGTGAACCATTTCCGAAATATTCCTTGTTATTTGTTGGCATTTTCCAATATTTATAGTTTTTCTCAAATGAGAATTTAATATATATATTATGTCCTGGTCAAGGAGAATGAAATGCTCCACATAGCATTCAGTTCTCAAAACATTTGACTATCGCTTAAAGCCTACCATATTTCCTTTGTACCTACAAGAAAATTAGCAATAAGTTAGTTTTCCGCATTGTTTATCTCGACATGAACTAGATGGAGAACAAGCGTTTGTAAAGATAGTTTGAACTAGGGTAGAAAAATGTATTGTTTAGAAAAAGATCCGTATGTATGTCAGTGTGTGTGTGTGTGTGTGACTGTGAACAGCATAACTTAAAAATGAAAAATCGGATAAATACCACACTTGGTAGGTAGGTAGGTAGGTAGGATTAGCACCTTAAAAAGATGCGACACGAAGATATTCAAGAAAATCCCTTCAACTACCCTTTACATGAAACATTTTTAGAAACTTTTGATTTTTTAAAATACGACTCTAACGATTTTGGTTAAAGTATGTATATTAAACATATGTGCATGACAAATAAAATGCTTATTTTGAATTTTCAGGAATAGCTTGTACAGTCCTCTTCATTCCGAAGGAATTTTGTATAATCTTTCATAACCGGTAAAGCTTCATCGACAGAGGAAAACGTACCATACAAAAAATATAGATCCCTTTAAAACAGATCATTAACTTAGCATAAGTTTTTCTGTGGCATAAGCCGTTTCTGAAATATCTGTTATTAAGGGTTCGAATTGTTCAATACTTATACTTTTATGGTCTCGTCGATTTTCAGTTGTTTCTCGCGATTGCAAGGAAACAGTATTGGATTTTAAGGTCAGTATATAGTGTAAAATTCTTAAACATTTGACTGTCGCTGTTCTCTTTATATCTATAACGAAATTTGCAATGTAGCTATTTTTAAAAGGTTTATTTGGTTTAAAATGTAGTAAATAGAAAAATAAGCTTGCGTAAGAGTAATTTGTATACTCACTAATAAACAATAGAAGGTGAAGAATGTAATATGAATGTATCCCATAACTTTTTTTCTATTTAGTTTCCAGACTGTAAGTATAGTGGAAATTATGGTGCATTAAATGATGAAAGTTATAAATAATTAATTAATGGAGTTTGCAATACACGTCCTAGTGCAGAAAACTAGATACCAGGACGGAATACTGCAGATTCTATTTAATTTTGTTCATAACAATAAGATAATAAATACATTGTTTAACAATATACAAGCTTGAACCCGATCCATGTACTTGTAATGCGATCTGAATTCCATTGTTTCTGGTCGTAACTTACATACACTTTGGAGCGTTAAATGTGGGCCATTCCCCTTTGATCGGAATAGTAATTTTTCTTCCGTAAGGTTTCCACATTTATCTTACCAACACTAGATTCCACTCTGCACTTATCACCTCTTTGTGACTGGCTGAAGCTTGTTCCAAGAATCAAACATGAATCAATTGAGCCATGTATGGCTCCCTACCTTACAGTAATACCTTTACTGCTTGGTCGAAGTCTCAAACATCTAACTTCAGCACATGTATTGCCGACCAAGGCACTAGTTCAGTTTTCGCCTGGCCGAAGGGCGATACCACCAGTCACACAGTATCTGCATTACCGGCTAGCGAAACTCTCCACTTACAGTCACCAGATGGCAGGTTAAGGAAATGCATTGGCAGCGCTGTGGTTGAGGTCTGACACTACTTTATGTCATCGTCTTGCCTATGAGGCTGGTGAACACTTGAAGTGGAATAAGTCACTTTGAGGCAGTATTTTTAACACTTAAATGATTGCAGTCAAATTCTATAACATCCAGCAATCCAGCAATCGAGAACAGGTCGCCCAGGTTCACCTGGGCGGAATATAATCGCCACAGTACCTAGCCGCGTATGCGGCTTTACCTGTGCGATATAGAAGGATAAAAAGTATGTACACAAGCTTTTGATTTTTGTCTGTCTTGGGCGGAGTTTAGCTTGCTGCGCTACCATTGGCTGGGTCTCGGTGTCCCCTCATGGGCGGACTAGCGACCACGTGGTGACCAAGCCCAATGCTGCTTAACTTGGGCGACCGCTTGTGTGGTCGTCAAGTTAAGCAGGCCGGCATGGCAGCAAAGCATGATGGGAATGTAGGTAATGGGATGGGGGTACTCAAGTTGGCGGCAGGGCGGATCGTTGCTAAATGGTCACTCATCCAGCTAGCGACCGGGCTCAATGCTGCTTAACTTGGGGAAGTTTGTGAAATGAGGGATTGGCAGACCTCAGCCTCGGGGGCCCAAGCCGTCTTTCGGCAACCGGTAGCTCTTCCTCCGCCGCGGCGCCTTGTGGTCATAGCGGCCCAAAGAGTTAACCAGCTGGTTGGTATGGTAGGCGAGTTTCGTGTACATGGTGCGGGTTCTCTCCCGCACCACGTCCACGATGTATGGGAGACCGTAATGGGTATGTAGGATATATGATGGGAATCTACGCCCGGTATCATAGATCATCCGAAGCGCCCTGTTCTGAACGGTTTGCAGTCTATAAATTCAATAACAGCCCGCGTTGAAGCAATATGTGTATGTAATAATATATAAAAGTGTATATTAGTCACTATATATGTTTATATTATTGCATACATGCGCAATAATGTTATGTGAATGTATTACGTAATTTAATCATGTAGGAGCTTTGAGAATAATAGGTTAAAATTTGCTAACAATGAGCTAGCAATGAAGTAACCTTGAGGCAGTAATGAATTTGAAAGTTTAATAATGCTACTTATGATTCTTGGAAGCAATATGTAATTTTTGTGACAGTTTATAAAATAGCCAATCAACAACCAGCAAAAGCTTTAGTTAAATGAAGGCATTCTATTGGACTAGGATTAGCCAATTAGAAACTAAAATGGAACAAAATTTACAAATTCAGAAGTCAGTTGCTTGTAGACACTGTTCGTAACCGGACGTGAGACACGACCTCGAGAAGTTTAATACGTATTCAATGTCAGACAAAAATAGTTTGTGTTAAACAGTGCAAGTAATTAATAAAAACATCTCACAGCTCTCTTTATATCAGCGAAGTGTTATTTAAATCGTGTCAAGCATTAATAAAAGCAGTGAAGCAAAATTATAATCTGTGTAAGCCTACATCCTTCAGTCGCACCACTCCCTGTTAAGACGTTCATGTCTCTAAAAAAATATAAATAGTGACGCAGCTGAGGCAAACATAAATATATAATATTTAAATAAATAGTAAAAAATTACAAACTTAATATTTTTTAAACATTTTTGGGGCAAAGGCCACCGGAAAGTACATTTGGAGCGAAGGCTACCGGAAACTTTTTACCATACGTGCGGTTGCAACTACAAGTTCGGCTCCCCAAGAGTCGAAATATAATACATCTTCTTCAAATTGGCTTCCATACGTGGGGCAGAAACTAACTTCTTCAACCTTTTGCCAAGCGACGAGGAAGGAACTTTTAATTCGGGCCCTAGAAAAGCGGCTTCACCCACACGTAATTTCGGTATAATCAAAATTATACACATTAATAATTTTGCAGAAGTAAAGCGACTAAATTTTAGATATTCAGAATCTGTAGCGCATGTCAGTATATACCAGAATAGAGGGAGCTTTGATTATACTAAAGAAAAATGGAAATTTAACTTTACGTGTTAAAATATTGCAAGAGAAACAAAGACATACACTGTTTGTAAAACTGTAGTGAACCAGGTATGCCATGTGCAAAGTTTACCTTGTCAAAGTTAAAGAAAGTATATAGGTATTTATATAGCTGCAAGATATTTAAAGTTCATTTGTTTGAGGCTAATATTTCCGGAAACCTCATGTTTTACTCCTTTCCCTATTAATACAAAATCACAGCATTTTCACAACTTCATTTGTTGAAGTATTTAAAGTTAAATGGGCCCTGCACTTAATTAAATTGTAATATTGAACAACTGATGGTTGCTTTTATTTAACTACAGTGGAATTATATTTTCGTTTGCAAGTCTTAGGATTCTAAAGCAACGACATAACAAATATTAGTAGAGCTAGCCTCAAGCTTATACGTCTCCGTGTCTGGTTGAAGCATGTCCCAAGAATCAAACACAAACCATTGTGTGATATTATACATATTGTGAAGCGAAGAAGGTAAGAAAGATATCCTAATTAATTCTATTCTGATGCATGTAAACAAGTAGATATGGTATTCCAGTGTGACATGATTAGTGACTCGACCTGAGAGATCGAGGAAATGTTATACTTCGAGTGCACTATTCACCACTTCACGAATATATTTCTCGACTAATTTAATTATATGTTTTTAATTTTGAGATAGATGCAAAACAATGTGCTCTACTAAGTACATGTAAAATACTTTTTAAAAAATTGCGCGTATACAAAATAAATGAAACCATTTTAAAGTTCCCAAAACTTATAAAACTGTAGACTGAAAAATATTGAAAATTCTCATAACACTCAAACTATATTATTGTATTTTATTTATGCACATTAACACACTGTGTTTCCTCCCTATTACCTTAGCTTATGCAATTTTTAAAATAATGTTTTTAAAGTGTAATATTTCCTCTTTTGGCTTTTTTATTCATTTGATGATGCTTTTCCTAGATTTATATTGGTGTCAATTATTCAAAGTTACAATCACATGATTTTTGCTAAACATTAACAGTTCACAAATATTGTGAAATTTGTGGAATTTGTTACAAAATACCACGCCTGCATCGGAATGTGAACATCAAGGTCCTGGTCCTCTCGCTTTGTCTGTGCTACGTTTCCCCCATGTGCATGTTGGGGTGATTACAATTTAATATTATGCTGGAAGCCTTTTAGCCTTCACTCCTGCATGTAACAATATTGTTATGTATTACACAGGTTAATTATGTATGTTAAATCTCCAATGGCAATCCTCCGATTCTTAATGAAATAATTCTACAATGATGTAGAACAGTCATGTCTTTTTGCAACACTTGTTTTCTTCTTTAACTGATTACACTTCTTTTTGTAGCATTTACACCCCCAAGGACCTATAAGCCAATGCCTTGGACCAGTAGCCTGTCGCGGAGTAATCATCATAGCATATCCAGGAGGGTAATCAACCCAATGCCGTATGGCGGTTAAGTAGAAGGAAATGAAATGTAATGATGAAAGATGGCATTATCTAATTCAGCATTCGTCCGGCGAACGAGGAAAACCGCGAAAAAAACTTAAGACTTCGTAACACTCGGTGCCGTTCTCTTCTTTTCTCCCTAGAAATTTGTGTTTTGAGAGTGGTCGGACTTTACAGCGACACTTGTTATTAGTATATAAACTACTTGGACGGTTGATTAACCGAAGAACAAAGCAAGGGTCTGGGTTAAGCCTGTCTTCTCCAATAGCAACCCTAACCTAGGGGGCTCTTGTATTTTTTTTTTTTGAGCCAGGAGCAAGAACAGGCCGCCCGAGTTTACTCCGGCGGAAGGTTGATCGCCACGGTACCTATCCGTTTATTTACGGATTTACCCGTGCGATAATATAGATTTAGTGTATTAGCAAGCGTGTGTGTCGATATTAACATGATTATGGCGGGTGTTGGCCCCTCGTGTTGCTATTTGCGCGGGTCGGTGATACCACCTGGGCGGACAAGGTACCAGGAGGTGACCGATATCGATGATGCTTAACTTGGCCGGCCGCTTGCTGGACCGTCAAGCAAAGCAGCGCCATTAGCGGGGGGCGGTAGGAATTGGTATTGTGGCAAGTAAGTACCAAGGAAAGCAGTTGGGGGGCTACGGCTGAGTGGTCACCCAACCAGCAGTAACCCGCCTCAATACTGCTTAACTTGGGTGGTGAGTGGTAGAAAGGATGAAGTGACAGTTACCAAACAAGGGCATCCTTGGAAAGGCGGTAGCTTTTCCGTCGTCTCGATTGGTGATAGTCGTATTGACCAAGAACATTAACCAGTCGGTTGGGAGGGGGCCAAGCTTAGTGTAAATTGTACGAGCTCTCTCTCGCACAACATCCACTATGTATGGGAGACATGATTGGGTGTGGAGGTTGTGTGAAGGGAATCTGCGGTCTGTGCCGTAAATCATCCTTAGGGCCCGGTTCTGCACGACTTGCAGATAGTAGACGGAGCCACCGAGCCCCAGACCTCGCAGCCGTACAGAATCAGTGGCGGAATGATCGCCCGATACAGGCGCAGTTTAAGGTAGGTAGGCCTGGTGGAGTGGAACACTGGATACAACTGCCGAAGGGCAGCGTGATCTAGGCTGGTCTTATCCTTGACATGGGGAGTGAATGTGAGGCCGCGGTCAATTAGAACCCCGAGGTACTTTGCTGAGCGGACCCAGGGGATCCTTCTTCGCCTCAACCTCAGGGACCTTTCCGGCCACCAGCCACCAACCTTAGCGAGCAGCAGAACTGAGCATTTCTGCGGGCTAATGGCCATTCTTCACTTTTCGCTCCATCTGCCAATAGCCTGGAGTTTTCTCTGTAGTGGGGGAAGCAGTAACGGACATTTTTGTTTTGTGCCATTATGAGGACATCGTCGGCATATTGGCATGTAACAGTACTGGGTTCCATGGGGAAGTCAGACATGTAGGCAGCAAAGAGTAACGGCGAATGTACACTGCCTTCCGGTACCCCGGCCTCTATGGGTCTAACTGAGGATAGCCGCCCCTCCACCCGCACCCTGAAAGTGCGATCCGTAGGAAGCTGCCAATCAGTGGGAGGGAGGTTTGCTTCCTTGAACTTGTGCAATAGGCCCTGGTGCCACGTTGTGGGGAAGGCCTTCACCACGTCCAACAGCATTGCCATGGCTTTGTAGATTTCCTGGAAGCCCAGGGCAGCATTCTCGGCCAATCGCAGTAGCTGCAGGGTCGTGAGATGTCCCCGACGAAAGCCGAATAATGATCCGGGAGGAGCGATCGCTCAAAAACTTTTGAGACGATCGGGAGAAACCTGATAGAACGGTAGCTGGATGGGAAAACCGGGTACCTGCCGGCCTTCAGAATGCATACCACCCTTGCCACATTCCAACTAGTTGGAAAGTGACGGAGATGTAGACATGCATTATAAATCCGCGTCAAATGGATGACGGCCTTCTTGCGAATGTGCTGCAGCATGGACCCCGTGACGCCGTCATGCCCAGGGGATTTTTAAGGTTCAGATTTTGGATTTCGGAGGCCACCTCTTGTGGGGTGACATTTGGGATGTGTATCTGCTCGTGGGGGAGGTGGGTCCTCGTAGAGGTAGTCCACCGTCGCTTCCAGAAGTTCAGTAAAGTCCTCGTCCTTGGGGTCTTCCCTAGGCTCGAATTGAGACTCTAGATGTTCTGCGAAATCCGTGGCTTTCTTTTGGGGCTCGAAAGCGAATCTCCCTCGAGTGCCGTGCAGTGGATGCTGGTACTGCGTTTTGTCCCTCCTGAGGGACCTGGTTATTCGCTAGGGTTGTTTTTCCTCCACGTTGATATTTTTCATAGTATTTTCCCAGGCCGCGGAGCGGTGCGGGTGAAGCAGTCGCCTAGCCAGGGTTTTGAACCGCTGGTAAACTGCTTGTATCCAGGAATGGTGGAGGCGCTACCAAAGCTTCCGAACAGTGGCCTTGGCCTTTAGCAACTGTCGGAGTTCATTGGGTATGGCCCTTGGGTTGGGGTTGTCGCACGGGATGGGTAGGTGAGCGCGCGTACCGCAGTCAGGATGTGCTGGGAGAAAGCCGTGGTTGCCGCCTCCAGAGCGTCGATAGAGGGCGCGGATCCACGGATTGGGTCAGGTCGAGGACTGCTGCATTCCAGTCGACCTCGTTGGTCCAGTCCGTTGTGGTCAGAGCTGGTATGTCAACGTTGGAGTCCACCAGGACAGGGTCGTGATCGGAATCCAACTCATTGACAGCCGAGAGGTCTAGATGAAATGGAATGTTTTTGGTAATCATGATGTCGAGCACAGCCGGCCTGCCGCGGGCCGGGTGGTATGTACGCCCTCTCGGGCCGTGCGCGATAAGGCTTGGGTTGCCGCTGATGAGGCGGTAGAGCCCGCGGCCTTTTACTTTGCTAGTGCGACTATGCCAAAGGGCATGCTTCGCGTTGAGGTCTCCTGCAATGCATACAACTGGGTTTAGGTTCAGCAAGGTTGTGTAATCTGCTTCATAGAAGCGATGGTCGGGAGGATCGTATGCCGCTATCAGCAGCGTGTCGAGCCGGCCAATGGAAACCCGAATGGCGCAGGCCTCCACGTGCTGCAGCGGCGGGAGGGGTAAGGGTGTATGTGTGATGTGATTTTTGATAAAGATAACTGTACCGTCCCCCTGTCGGCTGATCCGATGTGACCGATGGGTGGCGTAACTGGGCAGCGAAAAGCTGGTAACAGCATTCAAGTGGGTTTCAGAGACCATCAGAATGGCAGTTCCAAAGGATAACCTCTCATTTACACCTTATAGCTGTAGTTTGTAAAGCTAACCGATAACCCAACAACGGTATATAATGGAATTAATTGTTGTTCCACACAACAGTTTGTTGGACAAAGTTGTAAAGGTATCAGACGACTGAAAAATTCGAAACAGTTGGGGAATTTAATGTCGCGCCGGCATGTTGGCTTGTAGCTCAGTGGTTAGAGCAATTGGACGGAGGCCGGGAGATCTGTGGTTCAAATCCCTATTAGGCTTTGAATTTTTCATTCGTCTGATTCTACCTTTCCAACTTTATTCAACACGCGGATTACCTGAAAGAACAATTAATTCCATGAATTGATCTAATAGTGGACTTAAAGTACTTGCAGCATTGTAAGTCGACATTGGGGCATGTCATCTCAATGGAATTTAAGTTCTCCTTGTGGGGTGCCGGGGAAATGTATATCAGTTGGGGAATTTAATGTCGTACCGGCATGTTACCATGGTAGCTCAGTGCTTAGAGCAACCGGGAGATCCGTGGTTCAAATCTCGGCTATGGTATACAATTTTCAGCCGTCTAATTCTACCTTTCCAACTTTGTCCAACACACGGCTTGTGTGAAAGAACAATTAATTCCATTAATTGAATTAATAGTCGTCGAATGTATGAACCCCGGGACTTAAAGTATATGCAGCATTGTAAGTCGCCATTGGGGCATGTCATCTCAATGGAATTTGAGATATCCTTGTGGTCTACCAGGAAAAATGCGAATCAGTTGGGGAATTTAACCTCGTACCATGTTGCCATGGTAGCTCAGTGGTTAGAGCACTGGACGAAGACCAGGAAATCCGTGGTTCAAATCTCTACTATGGCATTGAATTTTTCAGTCGTCTGATTCTACCCTTCCAACGAAATACAATTCCGTTAATATTGTTGGAACTCTATATCGGCTGATGCTTTATTTCTGATTTGCCTCATCCTCTCCGATATTAATGAAAATATTGCACAGCCTCAAACTAAATATGTTTTAGCGGTGAAATAATTATTACTGGTACGGTCGAGTAATCTTAGTTAAATCACAGTAATTGAAATATCAAATATTTGTGCCTTCTCTTTTGCCCCTGCTCTTTTTATTTAATTATCAAGCCTTCAAGGTTTTCATAAAATACCAAAAAGCCCGGACATCTGTTTTAACGCAATAGGGGCGAAATTGGTGCATATGAAGATTTTCATGCCCCAGGCCAGCAATTTAAACATTTGTAAACGGCATATTCTCCGCAACCATCGAGAAACATATTCTCTTTGATTGGTCATTATAAATTTCGGTTGAACAGCTTGTAATGTTAAGGTGGAACACACAATTTTATCTGTTTATATAATTATTTCTCATACGCTAGTAAAGAACTTCATTACAACATGCAGAGGATATTAAAACTTTTCGACATCCAGAAAACTCTGTACAAGCAGTATCACCGTCTGCTTAGATGTTTTAATGTTCAGTTTTACACAGATTTGCACTACTTAGTTAAAATAGAAATGCGATGGAAATTCGTACCGTTAAAAGCAGAATTCGATTGCCCATTGTTTTCGAACGTGTTGTCTCCCGTGATAAATCATGGCAATCTGTGTATTTATTGAAAAGGAAATTTCATCTCCTTTGTTTATTACTTTCTCTATTACGCATACTAAGTAGGGGAAGTATTACATTCCACTTAAAAATTTGATACCGAGATTTCACAGAAATACATTTTTTGAGGCCGCCTGAAACAAAAAACAACATTTTTTAAAACGTGAAAAGATGGGTAAGTACCAAACTTGGTATTTAAGTTCAATATCTTCCAAGGATGATACACAAAGGTTTCTAAGAAAATTCCTCCACCTCAACTACCCTTAACATGATAAACTTTTCGAAAATTTTGATTTTCTGAAAAATGGCTCTAACGATTTTGATTAAAATAACATTATTATATATGTTTACATGAAAAAAATGTTTAGCTTAAACTTTTTGGTAATAGGCTTTGAAGTACTCTCATTCGGAAGGGATTTTGTATAATCTTGTGTAACTGGTAAACTTTAAGTGATGGAAAAAACCCTACTATAAAAAATAAAATGATCTCAAAACACACAACTTATTTAAATAAGTCTCTTTGTGGCATAAGCCGTTTCTTAAATATCCGTTATTAATTGTTTGAAATTTACTTTCTTTGCCAGTCCTTCTAACATTGAGTTGTTTCTCAAGAGTGCATGGAAACCAAATATAGAGTCCAGTTCTTAAACATTCGACTGTCGCTGTTCCCTTTAAATCTATAACGAAATGGTAATGTAGCTGTTTCTACAAAGACTTATTTGGATTAAAATTAGCAAAATAAGCTTGTATAATAATGGTTTGTATACCCACTAATCTACGATAGAGGATAGAGAAAGTCATGTGAGAATGTATCACATAAGATTTTTATTACTTCAGATAAACGCATTACACATTTATACATTTGTTGTAGCTATAAGAAGAATACATTAGGTATACCGATAATCTAATCTACTGAATTTTTAAGACACTATCATTAAGTGATAGCTTTGAAATTCTATGCTCTTTGCAGGAATACGACTAAAAAAATCTGTTGTGTTACACTCACATTACTTTCTCTACTCTTGTACAAACTATTTTTACAAACTCTTATTCTCCATCTATTTCATATTAATCGAGATAAACATTTGCAGAAACGATCTTTTGACATGCAAAGAGAATTACATTTTACACAAAGCCGCCAGTTCTAAAAATATTTGACTATCGATTAAGGCGTTCTATGTTGCCCTTGCTTTGTAATTGCAAGGGCAATATAGAAATGCAATAGTCTTTAAGCATCGACATATATCTTAATATCTGGTTGCTAGGTGCAGCACCATTCTCTTTGCCACAAATTAATACTCTTTGCACATTAAAGACAAAAAAAGAAAATAAGTATTGAAAAATTTAAGGGAATATCAAGCAATACCTCGAAAATGGTTCACTGAACAAAAAACATGTATATGCCATAAATTGTGTATTTTAACGCGATCTACATTTTTTGTGTAGTAAAATTTTGTCTATCTCTTATGGTTTACCAGTTATGCAAAAGTCGTTCAGAATAAAGAACACTTTTGGAGACATTCCCAGAAAATTCAAGATATACATTTTATTTGTCATGAAAATGTCTTAAATGTTTGATATTTTAATCAAAATCGTTAGAGCCATTTTTGAGAAAATTAAAATTTTCGAAAAATATTCCATGTAAAGGGTAATCTGGGGTGGGGGATTTTCTTGAAACCTTCGTGTTCCATCTCTGGAAGATATCTCGTTTCTGAGTTATGCTGTTCACAAACGCACACACACAGACACACACACACACCGATATGTTTCCAAAAATGCTTTTTTTGAATTCAGGGGGTCTCAAACACATATTTCCGGTGAAATCTCGGTATCGAATTTTTGGGTGTAATACAATACTTCCCCTACTTACTATATGCAGTAGAGAAAGTATAAAAACAGCAACTAACCACTTGAATTAAGTATTTGACAATTCAGACCCTTAACTGAACATTTCTTAAATGGTTAACGCCACAAAAACATTTGAGATAAATGGTACCGTTTAACAAGATCTGCATTTTTTATTGCAGATTTCGTTATTATAATATTTTATTTATCTCTCACGGTTTAAACATTATAGAAACTTCATTCAGAATGAAGGACTAATAACAAGATATTCCCAGAAAATTCACTTTTTCATGCAAATATCTTAAAACATATGGCAGTTTAATCAAAATCCTTAGAGCGATATTTTAGAAAATGAAAAATAACGAAAATATTTCCATGTAAAGTTTGTATTGGGAGAATTTTATTCCTAATCTTCTGTTGCATCCTGACGATGTTGAACTTAAGTGCTAAGTTTGGTAGTTAACCGGCTTTTCTTTTCTGAGTTATATTTTTTACATACATCCTCAAAAGCGTATCTCCAGCGATATCTCGGTATCGAGTTTTTGATTGGAATCCAAAACTTCCCCTATACTTACTACAGGTAAATAGTAGAAAAATAAATACATCGCACACTTATGATATAATGAATGAATTACCAAGTGGCTCAGGCGGAAACCTCTGTGGCCCGCATTCGAAAGGTCGTGGGTTCGATTCCCGTGGCCGAACATTCTGACCCATGGGTTTTTCTGGGGCTTCCTCTGGGTCGCTAGGCGAATGTTGGGAAGGAGCATTAATTCCCCCGAATTTCCTGTCTCTCTATTTCACCTCCATTCTGATTTCACTTACCTTTCATCCGCTTGGTCTCTTTCAGTGTTATATGTGTCGGCGGGAAGTCTCGGCATGTGCATGACTGAAGAAAAGTTGCTTTGTGGAAACCTTTGTCCCCAAGAATCGAAGCAGTCTCCATGTTCCGGGCTCCTCGGGGGATGTGTAAGCCCATAGGGGGGAGGGGAGCGGCAGCAATAATGCCCATCCAGGTAGTGTTTAAATTTGTAAATGGTAGTGTCCCTGCACGCTACCTGTCGTGCCCCTGGTCCAGCCGCCCTGTCTCCTCTCACTTCATAACTTCCTCCATCCCGGGTGCGCCCCTCCGGAGCATAAGTACAAGACATCGAAGTGCTAAGTCCCCTTCCGCGTTGAAGCCTAAATTTTAATCCTAATGGATGAGTTTGACAGATTTAACTTTAGTGCGATGGCGCTTTTGGTCTTCCCTTAAAAGCCGATTTAGGGGATTTACGGTTCGAGTTTAGAAAATAGAAAAACTCACATGGAAGTTATTTTTCTTTCCTTTTTGTGCATTCGCTTAGGCAAAACTTGACTTAAATGCTAACATTTTTTTATATTTTCTTGTGGTACAACAGTTCTGGTGGGTTGGTGTCTCCTGCAACATCGCTGTATCCTCTACCTACATACCTAAGTCAGTCTGTCCAGTAACGTTTTAGCAAGTGGGATAGGGTGGGTCTTAGATAAAGCTTTAGCTGGTGGGAGGGATACACAGTATGATGAGCTCCTGCCACGCGTGACGCGTACAGTGTAAAATAGTGAACAGTCTTTACCTCTCATTTGCCTCAGACCAAATAACACTATCTCCTAAAACCCTAAAACCTCTGCCTGCTTGGAAGGGAGCCCCCACTCATCGCGGAGAACATAATGGGCAGAGTGCAGTAATGCAGATGGCATGTGGTCATCATGTCGCTTCAACCGGCTCCATGCCTCGTGTTCTTCCATCAGCTGTTTCCTCAATTTGGTCCCTAGAGTCCTCACCAGGCTAAGTGTACCCATAACAAACCTCCAAATAGGGAACCAATCCCCTTGAGTTGTATATTACAAATATGTAACACCGTTAAAGTAAACTTATGCTATTCGAAATGATCAATTTCATTCCTATCGTATATCGCTGCCTTAACTGTATAAACATAATGACTGGGTCGTTGCTATATTTTCGCTCGCCACAAAACTATTGCGAATAATCTAATTTCATTATTCCTTCAATCTTGATTTCAGTATTTACTCCTATCGTAAACTCGAGATTCCGTGCTTTGCATGGTTTAGTACGTATATCTAAACTGACGGGTGTGTTGTAGTATAAACTTATGAAACAACTGTATTCATGGCGTCATAAATGAATACTTACTAGAGCGTTGACTGTCTTTATGTCGCAACACCACTACCATAAAACCTAAATTGTAACTGTAAACTGACTATACGCAGATGGCTCAGCGGTAACCTGGAGGCTTGCATTTGGAAGATACCGGGTTCGATTCCGTCAACCGTCCATTCTGACCCTGGATATTTCGTGGTCTTCCTGGTCGGTATGCAAATGCTGAGGCGGGGATTTCTCATCTACCACGATTTCCTTTCCACCGTTACCTTTTCATTCTGTTTTCTTATTTTCTTTCTGGTATGCTTCCAGTTTTCGTGGCATATGGCGTTGCCGGGTAGATGGCGTGGTTGCTTGCTCAAAGGAAAGAGTACTCTCCGTGGACACTAGAGGGCTACTTGGTTGACGGGTCTTTCTTCACCCTCTCTAGCCAGCTCCAGCAGTGGGAAGTGTCTTCAAGCCTGGAACTGTTGGAGACTTCCACGCGTCTCTGTAGACTATAGCCTCTTGTGGATCCTTCACTTCGTCCCTTTCTTCTGGGCGTAGCAGCCACGATAGGTTTATGAACTCATTCGCGTCATATGACGAGCTTAGCTGCATAAGTCAGTAATGCCATTTAAATCGCATGACGATGTTTAGTCAATGTGGTTTTTTTTTGTTGCTATTTTTATATTATAATGGTCCTTAACAAACAATATGCGCATTTGTAGCTATTTTATACCATAATAATATTAATTTATTTTCATACTGCTGTAGTATTTTTGTTTTTAGACCAGAAAGTAAAACACAGCAACTGCAGTCAAATGTAACCCAGTCACAATCCATACTTGTCATAACACCGGTTATTTTACATAGGCCCTTCCCATCCTTTACCACAGGCATATTTGTCTGTAGTCGCTGGCGTTCGGCTTTGAATCGATGGCCAAACTATTTCCAACTACTTTAACGATTATGGTTATTCGAATCCCTTCCATTAAAGGTGCCTGTGACAGCAATATATAAACTATTTAATAATTGGAAGAAAATTCCACATGTTAGCAAAATAACAGCCATTAGGTATTTAAATAAGATGCCATTGGGTGAGTGAAGCTGACGTGCATGAGGTGCCTCCCTCCATTATATAACCTACCTACAAGCACCCGATACTTCAGCAGCATTCAGGTCCTTTTTGTTTTGTGTTTTTAAATAGGTATAGACCCGCTCTTACTGCATACAGCGTCACAGGCAGTGAACCTGGTAACACATGAACTGAAATGACAATTAGGAAAGGAAATTTGGCAACGAAACGTTCCAGGATTAAGTTTAAGCTACCTCCTCGGCATTTGCCACTTGTGAGGGCTGAGGAAAACCGAGGGGAGGTTGCTCAGAAAGGGAAGATGGTCTTCCCCTTCACGAGTCCTTGACTTAGCAATTTTTACTGTCATGTTGGGGAGTTCAGGTTCTGACTGTTGCTTATGGAGCTGCTCAAAATCCCATTGAACTTCGGAATTCGAAAGGAGTGGAGGAGACATGGGAACTATGAAGTTCCCATGTCTCAAAAAGAAAGCAGTAGTGAAATTTTTCTGTGTGGAGAAGGAGTAGATATACTTCGCAAGAACACAACTGTACACCAGGTTTTCATGCATAGTCTATAATGAAGACAGACTCAATTCCGCATCAGTGCATTGATATTTTGAATAACTGTTTCTAGACAAAGGGTGGATATTTTGAATAATGCCTGTATCATATATAAGCTGCGACATCGGAGTCGTTACGTTTGTTTAAAGATTTCTGTAGTCGACTGTTTACAACGATAGGGTTACTTGTACAGTTTGATTCGGTGTATTGGCGCACAGTGACAAAATCCAAAGGAAAGGATACGAAAGTCCACAACGTTGCAAAACTTGGGGAGGGTGTTACAGAAATACTTTTACAAACTTCGGGTATAGGTTCCTTACACCACAAGAAGAAAAAAAGTTGACATAAAGATACGTCCCATAATCCTTTGTTTTCTTGTTAGGAGATTTCAACACAGTGGTACACTTATAACACAAAATTCATAATAAATGCTCAAAATGTCCTCCTCTTGCTTCTATGCATGCCTGTACTCGTCGAGTCATGGAATGTCGCACCCTATCAAAAACTCCGGGTTGGTGTCGAATGGTTTCGCAGGCTTACATGACACGTCGATGAAGCGTTTCTGCATCCGGGATGGCTGCTCCATAAACCAATGATTTAAGATGCCCCCAGAGGTCGGGAGAACGTGCAGGTCATGGAACTGGTCCTCCTCTGCCTATCCATCGGTCAGGGTAGATACCAGTCAGTGCATCTCGAACAATGCGATTAAAATGTGCCGGAGCCCCATCATGCATAAACCACATGCTTTTTCTTATTTTCAGGGGCACATCTTCGTGACGTAAGTCGGGAAGAGTGTGCCGGATAAAGTTACTTTAGATAGCACCAGCAAGACGTGCTGGTAAAACGTATGGACCTACTAGACAGTCACCTACAATGCCAGCCTACACATTGAGACTAAACTGTTGCTGATGTCTAGCCTGAAGTACAGCATGAGGATTACGATCTGCCCATACGTGTACGTTGTGGAAATTAGTTACTCCATCTCTCCCATACGTTGCCTCGTCTGTAAACAAACCTGACGAGACAAACAATGGATTTGCTGTTTGTGCTACAAACCATCGGCAAAAGTTATCCCGTGGTGGATAATCGGCAGGCGAAAGATCCTGAACACAGGAGCTGCTCGTGAAGTACCCTCCATGCTGTCACGTGTGATGCACCGGATGCCACAGCCAATTGTCTTGTACTGATACCTGGATCGTCTTCGACACACTTTAACATCTGTTCTTCGCGTTCCGGCGTACGAATAACTCTTGGTCTTCCTCGATCAATAGTCCGTGATGCAACAGTTCCTTTCTCAGCAAGGCGAGGATAAACAACGACAAAGGTTGGATGACTCGGTTGTCTTCGGTCTGGAAACTCCATCTGATAGAGCCGTGCAGCCTCGCGTCCATTACCATTCGCACGAACATACATAAAAATCATGTTTGCCTGTTCACGAAATGAATATCCAGCCATGGTGGAACGAAACACGTGCAGCTAACTCACTATATTTACACAATTGAAACGTTGAAGACAGACTAATGACAAATGACAAAGGTAAACAAGTCTCCATGACAACACTTCGCCATCTACCATATGTAGTACAATGGGTCAACGCCTTCTATGAATGCATAGAGAAATGAAGTTTTGAGGTTGGACCCCGAAGGCCGTAGAACTCACACTTTCATTGTGACAGGAATAACGCAAAAACCAAGGTTGTGGGACATATGAACTTTTTTCCTTGTTGTGGTGTAAGGAACCCATACCCGAAGTGTGTAAAAGTATTTCTGAAACAACCTTGGGGCATGGGGAAAATGTTTTCTCTACTAATGAAAGCTTTTATTGTAAACCGTGCAAATAGCACAACTGCTTCTGCCCATAGTAGGTCGAGTTATATGCGAACACATGTAAACACAGAAACATACAAGCGTTGTATTGCAAAGTGTGAGGATAAACTGCTACAGAAACTTCATCAACTCAAACGTTTAATGAACTACGCGCGGCATTCATTTCAGTCGATATTCCGTTAATAAACTACAGGAAACAAACTTGTGGGTTGTAATTTGTTGCAATAAACCGACATAGAATCTTATCCATGTGCACCTTGTGACGTCGCGTTTTGCATTAATGATTTAATAACGACATTTGAAAGTCATCTTTATGTGTTATCAATAATATTGTAAAAATAAATAAAATGTTCGCCAGGCCTGCATAATTCTTCTTGAATATGCTGCACCGCGCGGGTCAATGTCAGCCCTTATCGTTATACCTTTATCTTTCTATACTATGCGCCTTCCTCTAAGTAGCGATTCCGATGTCGCAGCCCTAATCATATACATGGAGGGCAATTTAAGTTGAGGCTGTACAATATCTCCAAAACTAAGTGTCGTAGAAAGAAATGTCTTTTATAAAAGTTGCTTGATATTATGGGGGGAAAGTAAATGCTATTAGTCGTGTTTTATTTGGAGGACGTTGTGATCGTCATTTTACGGTCAATTTAAATTGACTATAATTCTAGGTTCCCATTTTAAAAAAATTGAGCCTAAAATGACCATCATAACGTCCTCCAAACAAAACACGACTTAAGCATTTGCTCTCCCCCATAAAATTTTCATTCTACAACGCTTAGTTTTGGAGAATTTTACACTCACACACACAAACGCATATATATATATATATATATATATATATATATATAACATATGTGTTACAGATAGCAACCGTGTTGGCTTATATTAAACACCAAGTACTATTTCTGAGAACAGAAAATTTGATTTAATCTAAACTGAACGATGTTACGCAAAAGGAACCAAATTCGAATTACTGAGAGATACATCATATTTAGAGGAGAATAACCCATTTAACGTCTACATCAAGGTTGATTTAAAAGTAATAAAAGGCTCCAGGCCATTTCTTAAACTCTTTACTTGCCATAATTTAATGCCCAACACACGGCTTGTGTGAAAGAACAATTAATTCCGTAATATAATATTTGCTATTTAAATAATCCACATTAAACCCCGTTTTTTAAGAGAATGCAAATGTTTAAATATGGTGTATGGTCTTATATAAGGCATATTTTAAAAATTAATTATTAACCTAACCGGACATCCAGAAATTGAAAATTCCTATAAAATTGTAAGTTGTCTTTCAAGAGGGGAGGGTCCACGAGTAAAATTTGTTTTTTTTTCAGCATTCTCTTAGCCTTGAGGCCTAATTTATTGTTTAAAGTAATCTCTTATTCCTGTATTAAACCCTAAAGTTTAATAGTTGTTTAATTACTGAAATATTTTACGGATGAATTGGGATTTCGAAGGTTATATCTTAGAAGCTTTGAACTGTTACAATATATAGCTTTTTATTTCATCGTATGCGAAGTTTAAATTTTAATTAACAAGTATTAACTCCTTATTGTGAAGTTGCTAAGCGCAGTACGCTCGTTTAGGGGCGATATACGTAGGAACAGTTGACAAACGGAAACGTATTAATTTTTTGAATGTGATGAATAATTTGCAAGTAAAGAAGGTTGTCCATATAATTTATATTGAAAGCCGCACACGTTTACTGTAGTATAAGTAAGATGGATTTGTCTCTGTGATTAATATCACTACATTCCATTGTTTACTTAATTATTAACTAAATTGTTTATATATTTATTTGTTGATGACAGTGACATCTCTTTTGTGAATTTTACATTACTGTTTATAACATTTTAAACCACTGTAGTGTCACATGTTTAATTTACAGCAAAGCCATAGTATTATTTTTTTAATATATGAAAGATTTCAGAAGCAGTGCGTTTTATTATTATATTTCCTTTTCCAAAATAAGGCTATAAAGTGTTTAACCATAGCTTTTACATTATACAGAAAAATTTCAGTTTCCTAGATAAAGTATTTTAGCATTATAAGATATTTAAAGGAATTAAATATAGTAACAATTAAATTGCAAAAAATTACTGCTTTTAAGAGAATTTATATCTGCGAGCATTTTAATGTGGTGTAATTAAGGTTACCTTCAAGCGTTCTTAGAAGTCTAAAATTAAGCTAACATAAGAATGCAAGGAAAAAAGTTAATATCCAATCTAAATTCAACTTTATGGAGTAGGAACACTCCAAAGAGTAGGGGAGAGAGGGGCAAGTTGGCTACAGGAACAGGTTGGCACATAGCTCTTATTTCAGCCTTTAGTCAACAGATTGCAGCAGAATGCAGACATTCAGGGTGGTACAATACTTCTACAATATCTCAATATCTCCAAAACTAAGCGTTGTAGAAAGATTAATAATAGTTGTTTGATATTATGGGAGAATGTAAATGCCATTAGTCGTGTTTTGTTTTGAGGAGGTTATAATGGTCATTTTGAGTCAATTTAAATTGACATTAATTGTAGTTCTCATTTAAAAAAATTAAAGTAACCGTAACATGACTATCTTAACGTCCTCCAAACAAAACAACACTATTTGCATTTACTTTCTACAACGCTTAAGGTTTGGAGGTATTGTAGTCTCAACTTAAATGGTCCTCCCTGTATATTCCTTGTCTCCAAATGCACGTCTCACGGAAGCGAAAATCCGTTGTGAGAATTGTAGTGGAAGTAAGCCTAAAATTGTGTTTCCCGCGAGATTAGTAAGTATTCGCTTCATGGGGATTTTGTTTCTGAGTATTTATCCAATATTAAAGGTTTCTAAATATTTTTATTGAAAGTGCTTTTAAATGGCTTTATTCATTGGTATTTTAAATATTTTAATCCCTTATTCTTGATCGCTATATCGAGCTTCTATTAAAACAAGACTAGAGGCTAGTTGGCATAACAAAAATGGAGCAGGTTGGCACAATGGCCAGTACCCAAGTAGCATTGTTTATTGGTATTATAATGTAAATATGCATATAATTAAAATTAGTTCATTAACAGTTAATGCTGATTAATCTTGCTGCTCTCCCTACCAATATAAAGTATATATTTCAGGCAGCAAGGATCTGACCATTTAACGAACACATTTTCCGGGATATTAAGTCATGTCTGCGTATGCAACGGATAGGTCTATTGTTGATAATACCAGGGACTCCCCTTAACGGCAAAAACTGAAAATGCGCACGTGGCTGTCAGCTCCATCTTCATGTTGGGAAATATTGTTCATTGAGTATTTTAGAAGAGGAACTTACTTCTAATGCAGTCTGCAACAGATGGAACCCTCTGTTTCTAGCCTTACTACGAGTAGAATCAGGATTTCCTCTGAAGCGTTGAGACTACTACAAATGGCGGATACGAGAAAATAAACAAATACCAGAAGGAAATTATCGACTGCAATTCTCACAGAATCTCCTGTAAAAAATGTCCTAAAAGAAACGAAAGCAAAGAAGGAGAATTGACAAGGGAATTAGAAAAAGTAACCTCTTCTGCGAAAAGAATAAAATTTCAAGAAACAGCGACAAAAGAGGAGGGAGGAAAGTGACGACGACGAAAGTTTGTACTTATATTGCATGAATTCCTACTGTACAAATCTACTAGGTGAGGCTTAGATTCAGTATCTGGAGTGTAGACTGTGGGCATACAAGAGGTGCGCTAATGGCAACAGGCAGTTGGTGTGTTTAAGTTGCTATTCGAACATTTCTTATTAATGTCGTGTTTCGTTTCATTTGTGCAATTTGGACGTTAAGGACCTATTCATATTTTTAAAAAACGTTACCTTGTGTTGTGTGTTTTACTATGATAAACCTGTAATTATATTTCTGAAGTGTTCTAATAATTTGTTCATGACACTTGTTTTTAATAAATGATTTAAAATGCACATTTTCCATTCAAATAACACGTAGCTAACTTAAACCTCATCCTGTGCCAATCTGCCTCCCAGGTGGGGCAAGTTGACTGACTAAATACTGTTTTGAAAAGTTTAATAATTTAACTTTATGTAGGTGTAAAATAATGAGACAATTATTATTAGCTACAGTTAAAGAAACCTATGGGACAATACCATGTCAGAATTAGCTGAAATGTTGCAGTACAAAATTTAAAAATATAAAACTAAAACACGTGTGCCAACCTGTCCCCCACCCCTCTAAATTACAAATTGAACCTACGCATTACCTGCAGAAGTGTGATAGATATTAATATGTATTCTTATATGACTTTAATATTAAGTCTAGGAACATATAGATATAATATCGGAGGCAGACGGAAATACACGTTCGCTGGAAAACATATCTTTCTAGAAGCTTTCTGGCAATCTTTCCCTAAGGCGGTAGAAGTATTCGTAGCTGCGGTGTACGTGTCCAGCAACAATGGAACCTAAGATTACTTGGGCCAAAGAAAGGTTTTAGTTAAGCGTGTTTTAACTTGACATCGTATCAGTTCTCACGGGAATGCCTAAATCGTTTATATTTCAAAATAATGCGAGAAAGCGAAGTGTGGGAGTTCCTGTAATATTTATCCAGGAGTAAGAAAATTGCAATTATATTTATTTTAAGGAAATTTTTTCAACTTATAATATTAAAGAAGGATGTCATGTGACTTGGAAGGAGAAATACAACGTACATGGCGAGATTTGAAATGCATTAATATCACGCGTAGGCGGGTCCATAAAGCTTCAAATTGGGAGTACGCAAAGGCGGGCAATGTAATCCATAAAGTGGAACTATGTGACGTTGTATACCGCTGGTAAACGTGAAGTTTTGTGAGTTATGGGAATAGAAGCTTATATCGAAGAATTCGCGAAATCGGCCTCTGACGCGAAGATATAATTAATGTTTGTGTAGCAGGATCAAACCGCGGGGGAAGAGCGAAAGAGAACAGTATAAAGTGCTTATGAATAGTTATTTAGCCATAAAAGGCATCTTTATTGGGCATCGGAAAACACGACCTAAGATAATAGATCCGCCATTACACCCACGCACATCCTGTATCTCTCCCTCTCTTCCCCTTCGCGAAGAGGTACCAGCCCCAAAATATATAATATATTAATTAAACTGTTTTACTCTACACATCAGAAGTATAGACATTATCAGTAGGAGAGAAGAGATGGCATTAGAAATGGATTGTGATAGACGCTCTGCTAGAATTACTCGTTTAGATAGACTAAGGAATGAAAGAATTGGTGAAATAATGAATATACCGGGATCATACTAGATGACATCCAAAATAAACAGTTCAAATGTAGACACCAGGAAGTGATTGCATTTCTGCCATACCCAAGTTATGTGTACAATTCAATCTCAGTTTTTGTTACTAAAATTTGCTTGATTAAAATGAAATTTGCGAATCTTAGAGAATAAGCATTTCTGCATTTAATTAGTATATAATATCTGAGATAAATTCAAAAACGTTTATGGAAAAGTGGTATAAGTCACACGGTGTTTTCTAACAAAAACGTTTGTACGTCATACTTCAGGTACACTTTTCTTCCTTAGGGTCGATTGTACAGTCACCATTTTTTCCCTGTGGTACTTAACATACAACTTGAGATCTTGAACTAAATTAAATTTGGATACCGTAAATATCAGAAGGGAAAGAAAATGTTTCATACCTAATGACACAAATGAGCTATATTCTTTATCAGTTACTATTTTTTCTATCCATCTTAAACCCAATATTCCAAGAAATGGTTAGTTCACTAGCTATATTAGATAACTATACATGTACAATAAAAATATCATAGCTTTGACAGTTTTTGAGAAAACTCTGTGCCTGAAATGTTGAAGTTACGGGAAATTGAGTCGAAAGTTTAAAGTGTAGTTTTTGCTTATTTACTCACTTTTTTAGAACAAGCCAGCTCCATATTCCTCATCACTGTGGTTATTTTGAGCTCCTCTCTTCCTCTTCTTGGCCCTAGCCTTGTCACAAATTATTTGAGCTGCTTTTTGTGCCTCTGAGAGTCGACATGTATCATTTTTTGAAGATGATGTCTTCATATTTTTACCAGTTTTCATACCAATTTCTTTCATAAACTTAAGCCTACCACTACATACTTCATTAACCCCTTCAAGAATACCCAATGAGGTGAAGTGTATTCTTCTTGGAGTAAGAATAAACATAAAAAAATCGAAACTCTATATAAGGTAACCATATCATGTTACAATGTTTTAAAACGCTTGGCCATCTGAACACATGATAGTTCCAGCATTGTCAGACCTCATTAATTAACTTCTTGGAGTAAGAATAAACATAAAAAAATTTCGTTTCTTTGGGGTACGAACCTCTGACTATGTAAGGTAACCATATCATGTCACAATGTCTCAGAACGCTTGGCCATCTGAACACATGATAGTTGCAACCTCATTAATTAACTGCGTAATATTGTGTGTGTCTTTTTTTTTTAAAACGCTTAAAATGGTAAAATTCATATGTACATTCAATCGAAACCCGTCAGCATCCAACCATTCCATTACACCGCTTGCTTTTGTTGGGACCTCCCCATCCTTTACCACAGTTTTAATTGAATGCGGAATATGCATTTTACCGGGTTTCGATCCTTGGTTTGATAGGTTAGCTACTCCTTTCGTGCTTAGACCGCATAGCCATAAATCCCGATGTGGAAGTCAAGTTGCAGATGGAAGCACATTGCAGTGTATATCACAATGTTCAATGCACGAGCTAAAATTTACCCCATGTCAATCGGTGGTTCGTTCAGAAATTCTAAGCGAAAGAAATCTTCTAACTCATTGTGCACGAGGTTATGGTAGGTTGCGATGTAATATTTTAAAAGGCTTACTAATCATGTAACATACCATGTTTTGTGTATATCATTTTAAAGCCAAGGAGCTGTACTTTTTTATAGTATGGAAAACAAAAAAAAGATATTTTCGCGGAAATTCACTTCTCGGTGTCCTTAAAAAGAAAGGCAGAAGGAAGAATTCCAAGAAAAATATTTGAGTACACTACACCAGAAAGAAGAAACAGGTTGTCCCAGAATTACCTGGAGGAGTAAAATACACCTTTAATGGAAACATGGATTGGAAGAGGAAAAATGGAGAGACAAAGAACAGCGGTTTCGGGAAACCGAAAGGCGGCGAAAACCGGTGTAAATACAGTGCCAAAGCCATGGATCGCGGAAATGCGTGTTCTACACACAACACACAATCTACTACACTGCGCGGTTTTCCGTTCCGTAACTCCCGCGCTACTTACGAGTGTTAGTAACATATAAGCAATAAGTACTAACCTTGTTATAGGTGTTGTTGAAAGTGGTGTCCATCTTCTTGAAGACACTCTTGACATTGACGGATGAAGTTATAGTCGCAGAAGCTCACCTTATGTGAGTACGCGTTTGGAGTACCCGGGGTGCCCGAGACTCTCATAGCCATCATCATCCCTCCGCCCTCGTTGGTCGAGGTGGTTTCGTCCTCGTGACCGGGGGGCTCAAGTCAGGCTCTCGTGCGTTCTTTGCATTTCGTTCCATGCCGCCCCATGCCATCGTTCTTTCTTGACCTCTCTACTTACGAACAATTCGCACCACGACCATTCATTCACACCTCTTTTCCTTCCTCGCTGGCCTTGGGTGCGAAACGCCCACACAGTTTGACTTTATTTTCTCATTTTATTTCTTTTAATCCTCCGTGGACACAGGCTGATGGATACCCGCGCACTGGGTGCGCAGCTGGTTGAGTGGGTAATGGCGTCATCCCCACCACCCGGGGTCGTCATGTAGGGTATGTGTTCGTATACGCTGTTCAACTGCCTTCCCGCAGGGGGGCCCATTGCATGAGCTGCTGACTTCCGACGGCCATTGGGTCCCTCAGTCTGTTCTGGGAGGTGTGACCCTGGGGTGAGTCTGGTATAGATAGGCCACTCACCCAAGCCGGGGTAAGACCCGGGAGGTCAGAGCCCGAGGTCGGAGACGGTTGCAATGGTGGAGGATTTCTTTCGCTATGGAGCCCTCTTTCTCCATTATTTCTAACAAACGTCGAAATGTAATTGCAAGAGAAGTAGCACCACAACATCTGGTTGTTACTTAGTCATTACCCGAAAGACGACGGACAATCTTTCGAGGTGAAACCTTTTATAATACAGAAGGGCATTGACGCTATTGCTAGTCGTCATGTAGGGTATGTATTCGTATCCGCTGTTCAACTGCAGTCCCGCGGGGAGCATTACATGAGCTGCTGCCTTTCGAAGGCCATTGGGCCCCTTTGTCTATTCTGGTGGGTGTGACCCTGGGGTAAGTCTGGTGTGGATAGGCCACTCACCCAAGCCGGGGTAACGCCCGGGAAGTCAGAGCCCGAGGTCGGAGACGGTTACAATGGTGCAGGATTTCTTTCGCAACAGAGCCCCCTTTCTCCGTTATGAATAACAAGCACCGAAACGTAATTGCAACAGAAGTAGCACCAGCAACATCTGGTTGCTACTTTGTCATTACCCGCACAGAGGACGGACTATCTTTCTAGAAGGTGAACACTTTTATAATCCATAAGGGCATTGATTCAATTGCTGGTCAGGTTCATTCCTGCACTTGTCTTCGGAATGGTTCAGTGTTGGTTGTTTCCAAATCCAAGTCCACGCTTCTCCACGGTTATCCCATCCGTGTTGAGAAGCACCACACCTTGAATTCCTGTCGAGGCATCGTTACCTTCCATAGCCTCGATGGTATGTAGGACGATGAACTAGTCGACTATCTTTCTGATCAAAAGGTTACAGCAGTTCATCGAGTGCAGGCTAAACGCGACGGAGTAATGGCACCAACTCGTACCCTGTTTATAACCTTCGAAGGTGTAGATCTGCCCACGAATATTTCAGCAGGGTACGAACGCATTGCGATGAGGCCCTATATTCCTAGACCTCTGCGTTGTTTTAAATGCCAACGTTTTGGGCATACGCAAGTCTCTTGCAAGAGTGCCGTTACTATCTGTGCCCTATGTAGCCAGCCAGGTGATGTTACCTGTTCATCAGCCCCCGCCTTCAAAGGGTCTCATTCTGCGTCATTTGGCGACTGTCCGCGGTACTTGGACGAGAAGGCGATCCAGGAGATCCGGGTAAAGGAGAAACTCTCCTTCGCTGAAGCCCGGAGGCGTTACCATGCGCGCCAACCTTCGCTCCTGCGATCGGGTACATTTAGTTCTATTGTAGCCTCGCAAGTACCCCGGAGGTTGTCGAAACACAGACCTGGACCGTGACTGCATTGACCGCCACTACCATCCGGCCGTCCATTTCAGCCACAATTATTAAGCCATCTAGCTGGCCCAAAGGTTATGAAGTCACAAGGCACTGAGAAGAAATTGAAGTAGAAACTTCGTAGGGAAGAGTTTCTGAAAGACCCTCCGCGTGCGCGTGGTAAGAAAAGTTCACCTTCTCCTCCTCCTAGAAGGTTGCTGTCCCAGAAAGCTCCTGGGACAAGTCGCGCTCAGCGGTCCCCTTCACCCATTGCCACCCAGAACCGATTCTCGGCGCTTGAATACGTTTCTGGCACTGACCATGTGGGCCCTCCCTTTGAGGGGCCTATGGAGTCTGACCAAATGCATATCAAGAGTCCAAACCCCAAACTTAAGCAAAAAGTTATTTTGAGCCACCCTTGTAAGTAAGAAGTTTATCCATTTTATTCATGGCTAAACTGATCTGAAATTTACGTGGTATAGGATCGCATAGGGCGGAACTGCAACTTTTATTGCATTCCCATTCACTTATGGCCGTGTGTTTGCAGGAGACTAAGCTTCGCCCTCACGATCCTTTTGATCTCCGAGGGTGTAGTCCGGTTCGCTACGATCTTGCAACGGATGAAGGTACTCCTGTTCATGGAGGTGTCATGTTATTAGTGCGTAACGACGTTCATTTTAAAACTCTCACTCTTACGTCCGACTTGTAAGCTGTTGCCGTTATGCTTCAATTACCCGGCTTTTTCTTTTCTGTTTGCTCTGTATATTCACCTCCATTGTCTCCCCTCGCTAATGCGGACATTCGAGATCTCCTGTCCGCTCTCCCAAAGCCATTTATTTTTTTGGAAGATTTTAATGCCCATCACCCCTCGTAGGGTTTGCCAAGGGCTTGTGCGAGGGGAACTCTCCTTTCCGACATTTTTGATCAGTTCAACCTCTCCATTCTCAATACAGGTGAACCTACCTTTCTTTCTGATTTTTGGTACATTCTCTCACTTAGACCTTGCCGTTTGCTCCATCTATTTTGTTTGTCGTCTGCAGTGGAACGTCGTCGCTGATACCTACTCCAGCGACCAATACCCCTGCATCGTTTCTCTTCTGTCTCACCACGTCCAGCATTCCAGAGTATCTACCTGGATATTCAGAAAAGCCGACTGGATATTGTATTCCAGATTCGTGTGTTTTGAGGACCAACCCTTCACTGACGTTAACCAAATGTGGCAGCACCTTACCACTACGAAGCTATCTGCCGCCGAACGCACAACTCCTCGTTCGTCCTCTCACCCTCGGCATATTCCTGTTCCGTGGTGGAACGAGGACTGTCGGGACGCCGTTCGTGCCCGTGGAACTGCGCTTAGGGTGTTTCGGCGACACCCTACACTTGATAATTATGATTGTTCGTTTGATCGGCAATATTTAATTAGTTTCTCTGCATTGCTCCCTCCAGGGGTTCGATTTCCACAGCTTCTTGGTCATCTGGACGTTACGCCGGTGCCGGCCCTTCCCAGAAGCGAAACGCGGGGCCCCTATCACCTTGGGCTAACGTCGATGCCGAAGAATGTGACCCCTTCTTCAGTCCTTAGATCAGCGTTTTTAGAACTTCAGGAGCTATTTGAGAACTTTCATTTTATATATACTGATGGGTCTAAGACTGATGTTGAGTAGGGCGTGTCTTTGTTTTTGGTCAACGTAGTTTTACCTTTCGTTTACCCGGGCAATGTTCCATTTTTACCGCCGAACGTTTTAGTATTTATCAATCCGTTTTATATATTCAGCGGCATGACTTGCGGCACTTTGCTGTTTGTACGGACTCTGATTGCCCTTCAGAGTATTTACGCGCTGCACAATTACCACCGCTTCGTGCAGCGCAAACATGACCTGCTCCACTCGCTTGGTGCCTCTGGGATCAGCGTCTCCTTCGTGTGGATTGCAGGTCATGTGGGCATCTCAGGGTACGAGTCTGCCGACGCCGCTGCCAAATCGGCAATTTTATCGCCCAGATATTTTACCTCTGTTGTTCCCTCCACAGATTTGTTTCTTATTTTACGTAGCCGCATCCTCTCGCTTTGGCGGGATGAATGGATGGCCCTTCCGGGGGAACCAGTTGCGGGAGGTTAAACCTCTCCCGTTAGTCTGGGGTACCTCTTCTCGTTCTTCTTGTCGGGAAGATGTACTTTTATCTCGTTTACGTATCGGACATTGCCTTTTTAGTCATATATACCTGCTCAGTGGTGACCCCGCACCACTCTGTGAGCAGTGTGATACGCCCTTAACGGTGCGGCACAATTTAACAGAGTGTCAAGTTTTAGCTCCGTTGCGCGTTCTTTTGGGTCTGCCTGTTGGCCTAGCCAACGTTTTGGCAGACGTCGCGCGTGCTGTAGAATGTCTTGTACGTTTTATAAGTGACAGTGGTTTTATTCGGCGCATTTGATGCGCTGAGCGTCTTTTAGCTTTGTGATTTTATATTGTCTGTTTCAATGGGCTCTTCTTCGGCGGACATATGGCGCTCATGTCCCTTACGTTCTACAGTTCTTGACAGGTCGTTTTACTCTTTTCTTGCTTTATTTACAAGAGGTATTTAGTGTGGTGTACCTTAGATTTTACTGTCTTGTTTTTAGTGTTTTGGACTAAGCGGGTTTTTTGTCCCGTATTTTAGTTTTGCATTTTAAGTTTTATTCCTTGTAAGGGCGCTGGTGGCCTTAGCTGTTTAGCGCCCTTAAGCCCCATCACATCCATCCATCCATCCTGACGTAGACGAAATGCTAAAGGAAAGGGTACGAAAGTTCACAACGTTGCAAAGCTATACCTATTGCAGTATGGCGAAAATGTTTTCTCTATTATTAGTGAAAACCTTTATTACAAACCGTGCAATAGCACAATTGCTTCTGCGGTAATAGGTCGAGTAGTGTGTGAAGATGTCAACACAGAAACATATAAGCATTGTATTGCTAAATGTGAGGATAAATTGTTACAGAAAGATTCATCATCAAATAAAATGTTTAATGAAGAACTATGTGTGGCATTTATTTCTGCTGATATCCACTTATATAAACTACAGTATACAAAGTTGCGGGATATAATTCATTGCAATAAATTGACATAGAATTTTATCCATGTGCACATTGTGACGTAACGTTTTGTATTAATGATTTAATAAAGACAGTTAATTTATATATCAGCTGTATATGTTATAAATAATATTGCAGAAATACAGTAAATGTTCGCGAAACATGCTATTCTTCTTGTATAGACTGTACCGCGCGGTGTCAATGTCAACCTTATCGCTACATGCTTACCTTCCTATTTTATGCTTTCCACCATGTCCCCGGTGTCGCAATGCTATTAATAATATTAAAATCAATATTGTGATGCAGCGGCTATGGTTTAAGCGTCGGAAGCTTGGCGCGTGGCAGTTGAAGAGATAAACAAAGTTAAGCAGCGTACTCGCTTTGCGTAAACATGGAAGTGCTATCGTCAGACACACTGAATGTTCTAGAAGATTCCCTTTATCTCCCTCTCTAGAGCCTTTTGGAACTCTAATCAGCGGCTACATAACCCAGCATATTCGCGAGTGAAAGTTAGTGAGTGAAGATATAGTGAACATGTAGGTAAGAGAGTTTCTGGTATGACTAAAGGTATTCTCCGAAGAGTCTGTTACGTGTAGTGAGGACTGCTACTGCGGGAGAGATTGGAGAAGTCTTGTGTTTGACTCCCTAGCGAGAGAACCCTCCGGAAGAAGCTACGTTCGCGTATTCTATTATGTCCGTACGATGCGAAGAAAAGTGAAGTGACAGGAAATGTTGAACTAGTTCACATCAGTGCAGTGACGGTATGAACTAAGTGAAGTAACAGTGAAAATTCAACTAGATCATATTAGTGAAGTGACAGTGAAAATTGGACAGTCGCGATATTTATTAATTTTTGCAACTTTTAGCCTTCTTCATAGCTAAATCACTATTCACTTTGGAATGTAGGAAGGGAAATTGATAGGGATAAGAAAACTCGCATACATAATATATAATTTCCTACAACTGTAGTACTGTTTCTTTATTGAAACCCTTGTCTCTTATTAAAAAATTTGTAAACTAAAACAAAGTCTAAGCAAGATTAGAAACGACAGGTTCAGGGAAAGCTTTAGTAAACATAACATGGTTTCTTTTGTGCAAAGCAGTAGGTATTTCTTATAGATAAAGTAACTTCACAAGCAGCAACTATATGTCAAGCAAGCTTAATGTTAAATAACAAAATTTTCTCGTCCTCCCTTCTTTGAGTCCATTGTAATGTTGCCAGGTTTAGGAACTGGGATATCATGATACTGGAGTAGTCGCTTATTTTTAGATTTAGAGATACGTAAATATGAGCTTTCTTGCTTCAGAACCCAACTTTGAATTGAAAAATATCAATATAGCAATAAAATACGAAGTCAGTATCGTTCCTACAACCATTGAAGTGTTTACCACTAAGATAATCCTATTCCTGAAATTTTAAACCAAAGTAAAAGGTCTTGTTTGTAATTTTTGATAGCTTATAAGCTGTCACTGAGTGGTGATATTTTTACATTAAATTTTAACACCCCAAGTAAAAGCTTTCCTATGTGTTTCGTTATACGTGATCAGTTTTTAATCTTATTTAGATGATATGTTCATAGTAAATGCATAAAATGCAAATAAGCTCTTCAAAATAACCTTTGAACAGATAAACACTTGCATTTAAGAAAGGTGAGATCACTTAAAATATCTAGATAAATTTTGCAGTAGGAGAAAACTTTAAGTTTTAAGTTAAATAAAAATTATGGAGTACGGTTTAAATACTCATTTATTTGCCGCGAAAGAATAATAAGTTTGAAAGTTAAACAAATTTTCATATTAATGTGATGAGTAGTAATTTTTGGGCTATTTACATAAGAAAAATGAAAAGCTGCCTTGTTTTTGTTCAACTACTTCTTCCTTTTTGCTGGAAGCTCTTTATAAATGAAACGAAATGTAAATTTCTTAAATACAAAATTGGCCTAATCATTGTTGCGAATATAAAATTAGAAGCACTTTCCTCTGCATTTACCCCTTGGATCTCTAAAAATTATGTTCGTTAGCAGAAACGAATATCGAAGTGGTTTAAATGTGTTATTAATTGATTCAAAATTAATTCGCTTTATCTCTAAATGCCAAGTCGTCTTACTGTAATGGTTATTATATGAACTTTTACACTGAGACAAGGTTTGAAAGACAGTTGGCCTTAATAGTATTGTCCCTTTCGGTAACGTCTTATTTCTCTTTATTTTAATCTCTGGGTGGCTTTAGATGTTTACTTTTTGAGAAAGAGAAACCACATATATGGTCAAACTGATCGCACACGAGATTTGAACCTGGCTTCCTAATGCGAATCACAATTGTTGCCCAATTTGCACTTCGAGAAAATATTTTTGGATATTTCTGAATCCATTCTTAAATTTGTCATCTACCAAACGTATTATTTCGGTTTAACTTTAGAAGGAATTTAAAGACCTAAAATTTATTATTTCGGAATCCTTTAAGTTCATATGTGAGCTAAGAAAAATCAGGATTTCCAAATAACTTTTTTAATCAACCTTTTAAGGTTTTTCTCACAATCTTTCCGTTATCTTTTATGATGGATATATGACCAATTCCAGTACAAAATATAGGTAAACGATACTTGCATTTGTTTAATTATTCCCGAGTTGGTGTACACATATCATTTACAAAATAACGTTGTAAACTCATAACTAATTGATAATAAAGTATTCCATTTCGTAAACCTGGTTGTTAACAATGTTAAATAACATCTCTAATCAATTACAATACGTTCTAAATTAGCGATACATTTCGTATATTCGAACATAAAGAGCAAAGCTTAACATAGTTCATCAGTTATAAATTAATTCTAGCAAAACTTAAAATACATGTACTTCCATTTCAAATTCTAGAATTTAATTATCATTTATGTGCTTGAAACTTGAATACCATTTAGCATAATGCTAGTTGTATAAACAGTAGTTCTTAGAAGAACACTTGAATAAAATGATTATTACATTGTTTTTACAGGATTTAAATTCAATTAATGTAAATTCAATATATCGTCCTCTGCATTGATTCGGAACATTTATTTGTTAATTTATTGTAAAGGCTTGCACGTAAACAGAAATATTATACGTTTTTGAAAATTAATCACCCTGCAACCTACTTTTGTGCTTACCACCCCCCCCCACCAGGAGGAAGGAATGAATCGAAAAAAGCTCAGGAGGCTACAGGTCACAGTCAGATAGACTATAGAGAAGCGCGAAATAGACTCGCAGATCCGTCACACTACTAGAACTACCGGAGGGGTTGATGGAAATTAAGTTGAGTTTTATTTATGGACGCTCTTTAACTGTTGTAGTCCTCAGCGTCCCATTCTGTATTGGACGTGAAAGACCAATAATTTTGATCAGAGACCTCTATCAGACTTGAGGTTCTTTTACGTGCCGTAAATCTACGACACGGGACCACCGGCTTTAATTCGATTCCGAAGGAAGCCATGTTAAGGATTTTTACGCCCGAAAAAAATCCATCGCCCTCCTCCGGGTTTGAACTCGCGATCTCGGGAACTAGAGGCTAGCATGGTAAAACTACACCACAGAGGGCGACAGAGAGAGAGTGGTAGAGAGAGCGAGAGAGAGGGCGATGGACGACCCGTTGACTAAAGACCTCTAGTGCCCATGGGGAGTACTCTTCCCTTTAAGCAAGGATCCGCGCCATCTATCCAGCACCACCATATGCAATGAAACCTAGAAGCACACATGAAAGATGATGTGGAAACGGAATGAAGGGGAACTGATGGAACGGAAATCATGGTAGATGAAAAATCCCCACAGCATTCGCTTATCGACCACGGTAAACCACGAATACCCAAGTTCAGATTGAGCGGTCAATGGGAATCGAACCCAGGACCTCCTGAATGCGAGCCTCACATGTTACCACGGAATTACCTCCCTCTTTATTTAGGCTTATTTCAGTTTTTGTGCCAGTACTAGCTAAAATGTTTACTTTCTCTGGCACTAGGTAGAGGAAGTATGGCATTCCACCCAAACATTCCACATCGCGTTTTCACCGAAAATACGTGTTTTGAGGTCATCTGAATAAAAAGGCTTATTAGAAAAACGTGACACGATATGTGTGAGTAAACGCTATGACTCAAAAACTAAAAGTCCTATAAATGCCAATCTTAGCAAGTCCACTACTTTCTAGGGATGCAACAAGGTTTTAAAGAAAATCTGCACGCCAAATTACGTTTACATGCTAAAGGTTTCCTTATTTTATTTCCCTAAAATGACTCTAAAGATTTTTATTAAAATATCATATGTTTAACACTTTTACATGAGTTATAAAATATATCTTGTGTTTTCTGCGAATAGTCGGAATAAATTTTGTATATATTTGTATAACTGGTAAACCAAAAGAGATAGATAAAGAATCTGAAGTTTTACATTCACATTACTTTCTGTGTCCTTTAATTATTCTTGCCAAAGCTTATTTTGCAATCTACTTCATTTTAATCAAGATAAACCTTTCCAGAAATAGCTACATTAAACATTTTTTTATAGATAGAATTGCGACAGTCAAATGTTGAAGAATTGGAACGCTAAATACTGCCTTAAAATTTCATACTGTTCCCATGTAATCGCGAGAAACAACTTAGTGTTGAAATGACTTTATGAACAATTCGAATCATTAATGTAATATTTGTAATGTAATATTTATTGTGAGCCAAAATAATTACAATTATATTGGGAGTGACTGCTTCTGGCCCTGGCCATTTTATAGCCATCTCCCCTCCTTTGGTCATAATAATAACATTAATCCATTTAGCATTAAATTATTACATATTAGATATCTTCTCGGATTACTATTACATGTTAATATAATTAGTAATTCTTATATTTATTTGTATTTACATTATTTCTTCTTTTAACCATCCATATCCATTTATTCCTATTCATTCCATACCATGAACTTTCTTTTCTTCTAATCTCTACTTCTTTAGATACATTAATTTTATACCCTTTCATATTTTACTCACATTATTTTCTCTAATAATTTTAGTTACTTTCTCTGCTTGTCTCTTTCCCCTATTCTTACGTTAAAGTCTCCATTATTATAATTTCTATGTTCGTATATTTATCCTTTAACATTTATATATCTTTCTCTAAAAGATGGTACAATCCAAGATTGTGAAATTGTGAAGCAGCCGGTTTGGCCTTCACAGTTCCAAAATCCCAATCTCCTTATTGGCCGCTATTGCGATCGCATTCTATTACGGAAAGGTGTAAACCTCTCTAAAGTTCTTTTGCTTCTCAGTTTCTCTACTGATTTTTGCATTTATTTCTGGAGCACCAATATACTTCCATGCGGATATGATATAATATTTACTTCCCCTTCTTCCTCCGAATACTCCCCACTTTTCCAACGATTCTCTCCCCTTCCCTTCCCCGCTATATGCTTTTTTGCACTGCTCAATGCACACTGTGAATCATTAATAAGGAAATGGCTTATGCAGAAAAAAAAAGTATTTGAAATAAATTTTGTGGTTTGAAGAGATCTACATGTTTGTACAGTACGTTTTCGTGTATCACTTAACGATTATCAGTTATACAAGATGATACAAAATTCCTCCCGACTGAAGAGGACTTCACATGATCCAGAAAATTTAAGATATATATTTTATTTGTCATGTAAATATCATTAATATATGGTATTTTAATCAAAACTGTTAGCCATTTTTTAGAAAATGGAAAAACTATGACAAATCTTCCATGTAAAGGGTAGCTTGGGTTTGTAGGATTTTACTACAAATCTTGGTGTTGCATCTATAGAAAATACTGAACCAGAATGTCATGGTTGGTTTTTGTCTGGCTTTTCGTTCTTAAGTTATGCTGTTCACAGACACACACACATACATGGACCTTTTTGTAAAAGTGATATTTTTTATTCAGGAGGCCTCAAAACGTGTATTTCCGGTAAAATATCCGTATATAATTTTTGGGTGGAATGAAATATCTTCTACCTATGTACGTGGTAGAAAAGTAAAAATATTAAGCTTTAAACAGTAATTGTACTAGTAACAATTTACATTAATGGTCCAATTAATTTTGTTCTATCTTGAGAAATTTAAAAGTGTATCAAAAATGTGTATACCAGTTTGTTTTTAGTTTCTGCTGAGAATTTGAACAAGTTTGGATAAAAACTACATCGTATGGAACAGTTTTAATACGCAAAAGTAGAAGAAAAAATCAGTATCGAAAAAGGCATTGGGAGAAAATACAGCTCAGTAGGTCGTGTGGTCTTGGGAAATGATTTGCTAATATATTGGAGCTTTAAAGGGCTCTGAAGTCCAAAAACCGTAACATGTAATTGAAGCAGAAGATTCAAAGTATTTTTTGCACACAAAAACTAGTTTTTTTTAGAATGTTGGCCAAATTTCAGCTATGCGTAACCTTAACCGGAAAATGTATTAGTTTTTATTAGGTGTACGTAATGAGAAGAAACAACAATGCATAACACCATGTTCCAGTGCTGAAAGCTTTACCTCCACCCATAATTTGTTTACGGCCATGCAAATGATGTTTGAAACAGAAAACGAAGTTATTAAGGTAAACAAATGATGAAATGACTTGGATGGAAAGAGTCTGCGTGGAGTATTTGACCAGAATGGCACTAATCTCTTGTTTTAAAGCAGTTGCGGATTGCACAGCATCAACAAAGCGGTGATATTGATTTCGCTGGTTTGTTTGTTTTCAATATTGCTTCATGCAATCGCTGCTTTCCGAGGCATGGTTTGGAATTCGATTCCATTCTTTCGATTGCAAGCATTGTACAGAGGATTCCGGTTGTACTGTGCTTTGTTCTGCGGAGTTGTTCCATAATTCTGTAGAAGAAAAGCATCCTCGATTCCATTAGCTGCAAACCGATTGTTTGTGAATCTGTTGGAATGGATTATGAGCATATGTATTACTTCCCGTTTTCTGTTGCGTGGTATCAAAACAAACTTTATCGCTTTCTTCTGCAAACTGTTTACTTTATTACAAAATGGTTAAAGTGCAGAGGAAGATAGTATTTATTTGTTAATAAGTAATTAAAATACACTAATTACAACTTAATAATCTATAGCAAGTGCATTACCAGACTATAAACATACGTAACCAGAGAGCATAGAATAAAGGAACAGGTAGGTTCATATGGGCTAAATTAACGACAGCAAACGGAAAGCTTTATGACGTCAGCAAGCATGTCACTTCTTGCTCTCGTCTATGAACTCAGAAGTGCAGGGTAGATGAAGCAAGGATTATCGGGGCTAGAAAAAAGTATATTACACTTATATATCTACCCAGTTTCCCCTTACTTGTCGACCACGATATGAATGCCCTTGCAGGAGGGCGCCATGTTATTCTAACGCCATCAAAGTCTAGGGATCAGAGGGGAGTGAGGGGCAAGACGATAGGGGAATGTATAGTTATATAATAAAATCAGTAATACATTTGCAGACCGCAGCCTCGCTAGTAAATGCAACTGCGAACGTGTTCTTTACCTGACTGTCCTTTCGATGCCCCACTCGCTTGTAACTATTTAGTTCCTCTTCTTACCGCACGCACTGATATCATGGCCGAATACTGTGTTGCACTTTGTATCATTACCCAGTTTACCCTTACTTTACTCCACATGTCAGCAATTGCCGAGATTCCTTATCTGCTCTTATTGGCTGCTGGAAATAAGCGCACTACCGCTTATTTCCGTATAAGCAAGCTCTGTTTTAAAATAGTAATTTGCCTCATTATGTTTTTTGCAGGTGTACACAAAAAATAAATACATATATATATATATGTATTTATTTTATATATGTATATATATACACTGAAAAACTTGGAAATTAACGTCATGGTGTTTGAAATATGTTGGATTTTTCGTATGCCATGCGCAGTTACTAAATAATAATAGAATCTGCAGGTATCCTGAGTCCAAACATCACAACTTTAATGTTGAGAATAATTATATAACAACAGTAATTTTATTCAGTAGGAAGAAACTTTCTTGACAGATTTAAGTGCGTATAGGTGTGTATCGTTTTCATTCAAAGCTTATTATTGCCAAAATAAATAACGTTCACCAAATTTCAGTAAATTTACACTGTACATCTTGCTTAATGAAATGTAAAATTTCGAACATTCAAATTCGTAATGTCCACCTAAAATTGCGAACATATACCTTATTGCTTCTTTAGAATTTTGCTATGAGTATTTACTCGTATATAACTAACTTTGTATGGATTAGCAGAAGTACGGGATGGCTAAATTATTGGACCTGAATCACGAATTGAAATTCGGAGACATGGAGGCAATTGCTCCATTACTAATACTCCATAACTGAAACTTGAATGTTCTTTATTAGTATTATACCAATGTATGAATGTACGTACTAGTGGACCACGATATGAATGCATTTGAGGAGGGCGTCACTGTTTTTGTTGACAATGCGAACGTCATCAAGGAACGATCAAAGGGGAGTGAGGGGCAAGGCGAGAGGGGAATCTACAGTTGCACAATGAAAACAGTACTTCATAGGCCCCGCCCACTTGCTCCGTAACTGTTTAAGTTCCTCTTCCCACCGAACGCACTCATATCCTGGCCGAATAGTACATGTGTACAATTTACTCACAGCTCGTAGCATACAGTTTTAGACAATCGAAGAGAAGGGAACACACAGGAGCTCGAGATGTTTACATGCGCTTGCAAATGTTTACAAGTTTAACTTGTTTGTAAGACATAATGCCTGATCTTTCTTTCCCTCCGTACCCCTTGGCTAACGAATCCTAGAAACGGAGATACGTCACACGACGGTACTATGTCACAAGTATTTTAGTGGACTGACTCCGGGCTAGATCCTAGAACAGGAAGAGAGTGATCTTGGATGTTTTTAGTTTTGTAATTCTAGGATCCATGATTCGACGGATGCTAGCCAAAATATATCAATCACATTGGTTTGCAAATTTGAAGATATTATTTTAAATTTCCGTCTTAAACTCAACAGAAAATGTTCTGTAAATCCATGTCATTGTGTCGATTTGCCACAAACGCGTTAGAAAATCTGTTGCTTGGATCTTTCGTTCTGTATGAACCAGTTCTCGAGATCTCTATGCAATATGAGGTATAGAAGCTAAAGTTTCACTCTAGCGGAGTACATTAGAGACAGTTTGCAATTTTAATGCACACTAGAACTATTTCGTTACAAAAATGTTATATTATCTATTCACATTTCTTAATACAAAGCATTTAAAGTATAATTAGTTATTTCTTTTTACATTTCTGCTGTTTTAAATGTTTAAAATTAATTTTATTATCGGGTTTTCGGGGCACTTGTCTAAAACAATATCTGTGTAATTCTTTCTGGCAAACGTAAGGCATCATTCAATTCTCTTATCTCTTTTTTAAACGGAAATAAAGTTTGCATTCTTAGCCCTTCAAAACACGTAATTCCGATCTTGATTATCTATGGACATTGTCTTATTCCATAAAAGGTGTGTAAAAAGCACACCCTTAAGAAAATATCCTCATAGCCACAAAATGTGGCCATTTTAAACAATTACTTAATTTACAACGTTACTGTATTACTCCTGAACGGGTAATGTATTCAGTTACGTGACTTTGGAGTTTATGGTAAAAGAATCACGTTGCGGCAGAAACAATCTATTCCTACCTCTGCAGATATGAAAGTTTGAATATGAGACCGACGTGAGGTGTACATTTCTAAATAAAACATGCAGAAAAATACATAGTATACCGGGTGAAGCATTTAAAACAGGCCACCCAAATAAGAAGCCATTTGCAATGATAGAAAAAAATACTTCAGACGTAAGTTATTTGGGATGAAGAGGGGCATATTGTGGTATAGATAATTTTGTGATGAGTGCAGATGTAGGGGAGATATTTTTATACCTTTAAATGGATTGATGTGTACTATTTACCATTAAATAGTGCGTTTCAATACGCAAACAGCAACTATGTTTTGATGGCCATTGATGATAGTTTAGGCCAAAGTTTACGAAAAAATTAGCTTAGCTAAATGAACCGATGAACTGCTGGCTTGCTTCAATGCACACTTTGAACCGTACTAATCGAATGTAAACAAAGATTCAACTCTTAGTGCCATTTCCTTTATGGACTTTTATCTGTAGGGTAAATTAAAACCAAGTACTACCGACGATCCCAAAGACTAAAGGACCGTATAACACGAGCATGTTCGGTGATAAGACCTGATGAACTTCATCGTACACTGTTTTCCATTCAGAATTGCTTTACATCACGCATCAATGCTCAAGGTCACCACTTTGGATAATATTATGTAATTATGAAGTTTCAAAAGTGATTGCAGTTGTCGCAATTGTTCATAATTAACCTTGCACTATCTTCAATGGCTATCAAAACACGTTGTATGTGCCTTCAAACGCACAATTAAATGGTAAATAATAAATCATTTCAATGTATTTAAAATTATGAAGTTGGTATCCATATCTTCCCTACACCGCGTGTTATTAAGGTGGCCATTTTAATGCTTCACCCGGTATAAACTACGTTTCATTCCAACGCAGGAAGCGTTACGTATTTTCTATATGATTCTGTTCGTATGGTACTTCAAAAATTGAAGCGAATCATTACTATTTATTAATTCCTTAGATTGTATCACAAAGAAGCACAAAGCTCCCTTTTCTTATTCAATACTCTCTGATTATAACTCTACCAAAATGTATATCTTTAGTTTAAGCACATAAACTAAAAGAAAGGAACTAAAATACATTAACTTTTTCCAAACTGCCGAGCAATACAGGCATTTCTTCATAACGCTAGAACTTTGGTAGAAGTTTTTCTTGAAAACAATGTAAGGGAGGGAAGCGGAGAGAAATGAAATCAGTCATCAATCTTGCTGCTCAGCACACACTGACTAGCTAGCTATAGTCATTACAAGGCCTCCTGCTAAGGGGCCAGTCCACATGTCCAACCCAGCTGCTTCCTGCTCAAAGGTCTTGGGATGATCTTCGCTATCTGCATTGATCCCTGCAACAATACGAAAACAATGGCTAGAAACTTCATAGAATTAATACAAAATATGTTACATGAATTTCTCTACAGATTATAAATGTACAGGTATGTCTTATATACTATATCACAAGTATAAAATAGCTACTTATGTAACAATTACGCAAAATGGATCCATGATCTTACGAATTCTCCAAGATTCTTACGAATCTTACGAATCATAACACCTTACGAATTAAGTATTTTGGACGAGACGTAAGCAGAGTTTGTAATACTGGACGAGTCCGATAAAGCTTTTGCGTACTTGGTGATGCAATAGTTTTTAGTAAGGGCTCCCTAAATTATAAAAATAAATAAACATATGTAATATAAGTGCTGTATAAATATAAAAGGCATAGTCAGTCATTTGTTCACATATTCTCACAGTCGTCGCAATCCTACGCTATGAACCGTACTAACGCTTTCTAGGAAGCCTCATCTGTAACAATACGAAATGGGGATATAGATGCAAGTGCTTATTCTGAGCTCTCGTTTCTAAACAACAAGTTTGTGCCTGAAAATATAGGAACATACCATGTAATTTTGAATCGGAACTGCTGTCAGCAATTGGCAGTAGGATGAGAAAGAATATATTGCATTCTAAGATTGGTTATGATTAAGATAAAAAAAACACTCGGTTTATATTTCTTGTCTTATGATCAAGCATTTTGTTTAAAACTCTATTAAAGTTGGTATGATTGGTCAGCATCATTTGAATTTTGTTTATTACGCCGCTAAAGTACTATTTTTTGGCGTGTTAACAGTCTTGACAAGCAGCTGTTTTAGAGAGCGTGTAACAAATAGTAAACTATTGTATTCACGTTACGGTAATACGATTAATTCTTAAAAATGCATTCGTGTTTAACTGTAATGGCAAAATTAAGCGTTAAAAAAGAAACACACGTTTTCGAACACCTATAACACACATGACGCGCCAAGTAATTTCAAACTGTCAACATGAGAAAGTGCCCACTTCCAGATTTGGGGGTAGCGTGTCTGCCTGAACATTCAAACGATGAGCTTATTTTCGGGCTTTTCCTTACTCTGAGATGTCAAATTTCCGGTATCTCTAACCTCTACCGACCCCTAGCACAATTGAGCATCTTTTCAACCATTTCGTTTATTTGCTATTCTATAAATCCTAATGAGTTAAAGGACATTAAACTTAAAAACATATTTTTAAAAGAAACGATTACAATAATACCTTAGTAAACGGACAATGGAAAGAAAAAAAGAAGAAGAAGAAAATGTTGGCACAGATTGTTTATTCTAACCAGCAGTATATTTTGCAACTAAGGGTTGGGATTATTAAATTATATACGCTGTCTAGAAATTTACTACTCTCCGAATTGGAGACAAAAGCATTAGGGCACGTATGTCTTAAATATAACACAATATATTATAATCCTTAAATTATAACCGTAGAAAGTTAACCAATGAAAAGACATCAAATCTGGGATACGCACTTGGTAGTAGCTGATAATACGCATACGGGCTGGCCCGGCTACCTGCCTACGCTGCAGTTAATTGAGGACAATGTGGGACTTTAGTGAAGAAGAGCGGTAGTTAAACTTTAGCCGGACCAGCACGCGTGGAGGTTATCAGAATCAGGATGGTAACTGCGTACCACTGTATATGTGATGCAATATCGGGCCTTTTGATTTATTAAATTTTACGGTTATAACTTGCAAAATTAGCGCGCAAAGTCGTCGACATCCTTATGGTAAATTCAGAATCTATAAACAGAAAATCTAAATGTACCATTTGGGTTGACGGTGTCACTATGCTAAAGCTGGCGAGTGAAGGACAACATTAGTCTCGCAATTCAATCAGCGTGAATATACATAGTCGAATGTTACTTGATCGTTTCTCTTGTTCGATATTTACATGACAAATAAAAATTCACATCTTAACGTATCGAAAGTAATTATTCTGTATACATTTTGTATAATTTTGCGGTAGTGCTAAACAGTAAGAGACAGACCAAAAAAAAAAAAAGATTCCTACACTAAAACAGAGAGCTTGCTAAAACATACAATTTATGTTGAACGTTTTGGTGACATTAACCATTTCCGAGATGTTCGTGGTTATTGGTTTATATTTTCAAATAGCTCATACTCTATTTAAGGGCTAAATAGCTACACATTTCTTTCTCATAGTCATGTAAACTATTGAATTTGCTAGCCAGCGTATAGGCATTCAATTTTTTAAAGAGGTCGCTATTACTTTAGCTTCCAGTATCCCTCTTGCACCCACAATGAAATCTACGATGAAGCTTTTTATGCATAGGTTTATTTAAATTAACATTAAATAGATAGCAGACTAAGAAGAATATGTGTGAAGAGTTAGTAGAGGAAGTCATGTGAGTATAACACACCAAATTTTTTCAGAATGTGTGTATCACATATGATACAGGAGTCAGTTATGTACGTTCTGTCATTCAATGTTTCATTCGTAAACAGGGAGTAAAATAACTGAACAAAATGTTCTTTTTTGATTATTAAGTCATAAAAAGCTTACAGCGATACAAGTCTCAATGACTAGAAAGAATATGATAGTTTTCAACCAGGGAACTTTGGAAAAAAGTACAAATAAAGTTTAACTGGATGAATTGAAGGTCTGTCTGTTACATTTTTACTTTCTTTACAACATACAGTAAGTAGGGCAAGTATGGTATTCCACCGAATAATTCGATACCGACATTTCACTTGAAATACATGTTTTGAGGTGCCCTGAATCCAAATAAAGCATTTTCGGAAACATGTCCGCGTGTGTGTCTGTCCTTGAACAACATAACTCAAAAATGAAAGGTCGGATAAATACTAAACTTGGTATTTGAGTTTAGTATCTTCCAAAGATGTGACATGGATATTCTCAAGAAAATCCCCCCACCCCAGACTACTGTTTATCCGCGACGTATTTAGAAAATGTTGATTTTATCAAAGGGCTCTAACGATTTTCATTAAAATATCACATGTTTAAGATATTTCAAATGAAATGTATATCTTAAATTTTTGGGAATGTCTCCAAAAGTCCTCTTCGTTCAGAATGGCTTTTGCAGAATTGGTAAACCGCAACTTTTACTAAACAAACATGTAGATCTCGTTAAAACACACACTTTATCTCATATACAATTTTTTTGTGGAGTGGACCATTTACGAGATATTCCTAGTTATTTATTTAAATTTTATAATACGTATACTTTTTCTCAAATGGGAATTTGTTATTCGGTTTTTTTTATGTCCTGGACATGCAAAGAGAATGGAATGTTCCACATACTAACCAGCTCTTAAAATATTTGACAATAGCTTAAAGCCTAAGCCTGTAAAAAAGTTTGTACTAGAGTAGGGAAATTCATGTGAGTGCAACACATCAGATTTTTTCTGTATTTATTTTACGTTACTTTAACTGCGAGTTCATTTCGCGACGGATCTGTTCTGATATACCTCATAGATTGGTGTGTGCGGACAGTTAACATTCTAAGTCTCATCCGTATGCTTTGCTTCATCACGTGCCCAGAGGCCTTAGTGCAAGGCAACTGTACCTCTACTTTTTGACCGGAAAATGCCTTCGAACAGAAATCTTAGTACTGGGTAGCTGTATCTCTGCCGGAGAGATGGCATTAGGTTGGCATCCAGTCTACCTGATTTCATTATCTGTGGATAGATGGCAGAGCAATCATTATTACTATCTAATTTCATTTTTGTTGTTGTTTTAGACCTAGGGTGGAACTTTGATTCGTGTTACTAAACATCCAGTGCAGTATTTACCACGGTGACAGAGAGTAACTACGAAATAGAATTCTGACGTGTTGCACTCAGAAGTCTTTCTCTACTCCTGCACAAACTATTCATACAAACGCTTATTCTCCAGCTACTTCATTTAATTCAGATAAATATTTGCACAAACTATCTTATTGATAATTTTCTTGTAGGTACTAGGGGAATGTGGTAGGCTTTAAGCGACAGTCAAACATTCTAAGAGCTGGTTGCTATGTGGAGTATTCCATTCTCTTTGCATTACCAGGACAAAAAAAATGAATAACGCATTCCCATTTGAGAAAAAGTATGGTTCACTCAACAAAAAACATGTACATGACATAAATTGTGTATTTTAACGTGATATACAATTTTTGTGTAGTAAAATTTTGTCTATCTCTTATGGTTTACCAGTTATGCAAAAGTCGTTCACAATGAACAATACTTTTGGAGACATTCCCATAAAATTCAAGATATACATTTCATTTGTCATGCAAATATCTTAAACATATATATAAACATATTTTATTCAAAATCGTTAGAGCCATTTTTGAGAAAATTAAAATTTTTGAAAAATGTTCCATGCAAAGGTCAATCTGGGGTGGGGGGATTTTCTTGAAAACATTCGTGTCACATTTCTTGAAGATACTGAACCTAAATACCAAGTTTGGTGTTTATCCGACTGTTCGTTTCTGAGTTATGCTTTCACAGACACAGACAGACACACATACGGACATGTTTCCAAAAATACTTTTTTTGGATTCAGGGCGCCTCAAAACATATATTTCGTGTGAAATCTCGGTATAGAATTTTTGGGTCGAATACAATACTTTCCCTACTTACTGTACGTAGTAGAGAAAGTAAAAACAAATAACAAATTCCCATTTGAGAAAAAGTATAACTGTTGGAAAATGCAACAAATATTTCGGAAATGGCCCACGACCCAAAAAAGTTATTTAAGGAGATTTATACCTTTTGTGTAGTGAAATTTTGTCTGTATCTCTTACGGTTCGCCAGTTATGCAAAGGTCAAACAGTATGAAGAATACTTTTGGGGACATTTCCGGAAAATTGATATATACATTCCATTGGCCATGAAAATATCTTAAACATATGATTTTTAATCAAAATTGTTACAGCCATTTTTGAGAAAATCAAATTTTTCGAAAAATGTTCTTTGTAAATGGTAGTCTGGGTGGAGGGATTTTCTTGAAAATCTTCGTTTCGTATCTTTGAAAGATACTGAACTTAAATAACATGTTTGCCATTTATCGGAGTTTTTGTTTTTGATTTATGCTGTTCACAGATAAACACACGGACGGTTTTCTAAAATGCTGGTTTTCTGGTTTCAGGGTACCTCAAAACATGTATATGTCAAATTTCGATATAGAATTTTTGGGTGGAATGCAATACTTCCCCAACTTACTATACTTAGTGTAGAAAGAAAAAGTCAGATTAGTCTGCTGTGGATTTTGAACCGGGACTCCCAAATGCGGTCCACAAACGTTATCATCTGAGCCATCCAATACGGTTAGACTGTTATTCTTGTATACTCCACTGCAGAAATTTCATTTTGAGACGTGTTGACGGCATTTGCCTCTAGCAATGTGTATATTACTTATTATTTTAGTTTTCTTATGAGAGTCTGTGAGATTCGAGATGGAAAAACTGCTTCTATAGAAATGATAGTGAGAAAAGTGATTTGCCTCACTGCTTGAAATCCAAACTTGATGATTGAATGTCTCACGTATGGTACAAAGTTTCTGGTGGTCTTCGCCCCAATGTTCACTTTCCGGTGGTCTTCATCCCAAGTTTACTTTCCGGTGGCCTTCGCCCCAAGTTTAGGTATCAACTTTGTATTTTTATGTTTCTTTAGATATTATATATTTATGTTTCCCTCGGCTGCGTCAGTATTAATTTGTAGAAACATGTTTCTCTTAACAGGGGGTGATACGGCTAAAGAATGTAGGCTTACACAAAGCATAATTTTTACTTCACTCCATTTATTAATCCTTCACACGATTAAATAACACTTTACTCATGTAGAGAGCTGTGAGATTATTTATTAGCTACTTGCACTTTTTAACACGTAAACATATAATATTTTCGCCGTAATGAATTTTCGTCTCACACTGCATATACATTAAACTTCCGGAGGACACGTCTCGCGTCCGGTTAGGAACACTGTCTACTAGCAACTGGCGCCTGAATTTGTACAATTTGCTCTATTTCAGTTTCTGATTGGCTAATTCTACTCCAATAGAATACTTTTATTTAACTTTTAGGTTTTGTGGTTGTTGATTGGCTATTTATAAGCTGTCTCAAAAATTAAATTATTGTTGCTCCAAGAATTGCTAGTAGCATTACTAAACTTTCCAATTCATTATTGCCTCAAGGTTACCTCAATGTTAGCTCTATTATCACAGCTCCCATATTCTTAAATTAGCTAATACATTCACATAACGTTATTAAACATTACATAATAATGTAAACATAATACAATGACTGTTACATATATTTTATATGTTATTTATACACATATTGCTTTAAGGCGGACTTTTGTTGAATTTTATATTATATAATTAGACTGAAATCATTTAGGTGTTAAAAACACTGCCTCAATAGGCAACAGCTGGTGTTTTCATAATTCCTTGAGGAAGATCTGGCACGAAACAACGGAAGTTATTTGCCCATAATTCCTTTCTCACCTTAACCACTTGCTGTGGTGTAAATATTAGATTTTCCCGAGAGAAAACACGCCATGTACACTATTTACCGCGTATTCAACTGTTTTTATCTGCAGCAAGAGTTCCATACCCACTCTGTCGGCAAGACTGGAGTCTTTCCCTATCCTTTTTGCCCATTCCGGCCTCCATCTTTCCAATTTGCGTTCTCTTCCCTCTTCTATTAGATTTCCTCACTTCCATCCCCTCCCCTCTTTTTTATCCCTTAGTCGATTTCCATTTCATACCTTCTCTTTGAATCCTCTTTGCCTTAAGTGTTGCCCCACTCTCTTGCAGTATCCAGTTCGCTGTCGGATTCCTCTTGCATTACTTGATGTCGAATTGTTCGCTTTCATTCATTTCTTTTTTATTTTATTTAAGTCCCGTGTAAAAGGATATCCCCTTCACAGCAATATACAGGGTGTAACGAAGGACAAATTTGTTTCTGAATTAAAATATACAACTTTTCATAGCTGCTACATTGTTTAAACTTATTTTAAGCGTTAGTCAAGTCTTAGAACTCCAGAAATGCTATGAATTTACAATCTGTTAGAGTGTAAGTCTTGGAAAAAATTTAGTACTTTATGATAACCGGGGTAAACATCTACAGAAATGGTTTTATTATATAAGATAATACAGTAGGCCTAAGCAATGGTCAAATATTATAAGAATGGGTCAGTGATGGCTTTGAGATTTCGTTAGCTTTTGGTGAACACGAGAAAAAAAACGAATAGCCATTTTGCAACTGGAAAAAGTATGAAGTGTTTGATAATTTTGTAATTTAACGAGACTATATTTTTATGTAGTAAGATTTTGCCTATCTCTTACGGTTTACCAATTATAGAAAAGTATTCAGAATGAAGAGGGATTAACCGAAGGATAATTTAGGATTAACATTTTATTTGTCATTGAAATATTTCAAATGTATGGTGTATAAATTAAAATACTTAGAACCTTTTGAGAAAATACAAGATAAGGGCACTTTTTCCACGTAAAGAGCACTTTGGAGTGGGTATTTGACTTCAGTGTCTTTCAAAGATGCAAAACAAAGATTTTCAATGAAATAATAAAGTTTGGTGTCTAACCGACTTTTCATTTTTGAGTTATGCTATTCACAGGCACACGGCAACACACACACTGACCTCGAAAAATAGTTTTTATTCAGGGGTCCTCAAAACGTGCATTTACAGTTAAATCACTGTATCCAGTTTTTCGGTGGAATACATTACCTCCTTTACTTTCTATAGGTAAGCGGTAGAGAAAGTAAAAATAACATGTACTGTATGTATTTTCTACTATACAGGGTGGACCATTTAAGTTGAGACTGTACAATATCTCCAAAACTAACCATTGTAGAAAGAAATGTCTTGAATAAAATCGCTTGATATTATGGGGGAAAGTAAATGCCATCAGTCGTCTTTTATTTGGAGAACATTGTGATGGGTCAATTTAAATTGAGCTTCGTTGTAGGTTCACATTAGAAAAAATCTGATGTGTTACACTCACATGACTTTCTCTACTCTTGTACAAACTATTTTTGCAAACTCTTATTCTCCATCTATTTCATATTAATCGAGATAAACATTTGCAGAAACGATCTTTTAACATGCAAAGGGAACTACATTTTACACATAGCGACCAGTTCTAAAAATATTTGACTATCGCTTAAGGCCCACTATGTTCCCCTTGTTTAGTATTTGCAAAGCCAATATAGAAATGCAGTACTCTTTGCATATCCAAGACAAAAAAATGAATAACGAATTCCCATTTGAGAAAATAAGTATTGAAAATTTTAAGGGAATAACAAGCAATATCTCGAAAATGGTTCACTCAACAAAAGAATGTATATAACATAAATTGTGTATTTTAACGCGATCTACATTTTTGTGTAGTAACATTTTGTCTATCTGTTATGGTTTACCAGTTATGCAAAAGTCGTTCACAATAAAGAATACTTTTGGAGACATTCACAGAAAATTCAGGATATACATTTTGTCATGAAGAATCTTAAACATATGATATTTTAATCAAAATTGTTAGAGCCATTTTTGAGAAAATTAAAATTTTCGAAAAATGTTTCATGTAAAGGGTAATCTGGGGTGGGGGTATTTTCTTGAAAACCTTCGTGTCGCATCTGTGGAAGATACTGAACCTAAATACCAAGTTTGGTGTTTATCCTACTGTTCATTTCTGAGTTATGCTGTTCATAGACACACACACGGAAATGTTTCCAAAAATGATTTTTTTGGGTTCAGGGGGCCTCAAAACATATAAACATATATTTCCGGTGAAATCTCGGTATCGAAGTTTTGGGTGCAATACAATACTTCCCCTACTTATTAGACGTAGTAGAGAAAGTAAAAATAAATTTACCATAAAATAACCATACTTTCCCCCATAATATCAAGCAACTCTTATTAAAGACCTTTCTTTCTAAAATGCTTAGTTTTGGAGATATCGTAAAGTCTCAATTTAAGTAGTCCACCCTATATATGACTATATTAACTAACAAGCGCGACTCAAATTGAGACAAATCCATTTTCGTTTTAACCATAATTTAACACCAGATTTATAGCTTACCATGATTTTATAGTAGATGAGTTAGTAAATGGAACAGAAATTTAAGATGCAGTTTAATATTGATCACATTCACCACACATTATAATACTACAATGACTATTATTAGAAGGTGCTAAAATTTGCTTCTAACCTCCCAACACTTCTTCCTTTGAGGTTTAAAAGTTACAGAAAATTTGTGGGCGTAACTAGATGCATATTTATTTTGAGTTCCTTTCTCTTACTGCACGTATAGAATAATGTAAAACGCTTACACTGCAAACAAATATGCACTGCCATGGTTTTAGTTTATGGAAATTTGAAAATATTCTATTTTTGCAGTAGTTTTGTTGTGTTCTTATTATTTTAAATTACAATTCCACTAAAATATTTCATCAGCCCCAATTAATAACAATATATATATATAAGATATTGGTGTTTTTACTAGAGCAGTTTTAATGTTTGAACACATGTTATATTCAGTGAAACAAAATAATAAGCCTAATGAATACTTTAACATTTTAAGTTACTTATGTGCTCGTGTGCCTGATGAAACTAGATTAATCCCTGATTTTCTAGTTTCAAAAACGCAGAATGCGTTACAATTTTATAGTTGTAACCCCATTTTGCCATTTTAATCAAAAAAATCAATTTTCTTTTTATACAAACACTATCGACAGATATAAAGTCTGTATAATTTGTATAAGCACAGTAACGGTATTTTTATTCATAAAATCTCCAGTTTATCGCCTTCTTACATAGCTTAGTTTTCGATCTACTTTATTTTAATCCAAATAAACCTTTGCACAAATAGCTACATTACACATTTTGTTATAGATACAAAGGGAACAGCGATAGTCAGATGTTTAAGAACTGGACGCTATACGCTGTCTTTAAAATTCCATACTATTTCCATGCAATCGCGAGAAACAACTGAAAATCGACGAGACTTTAAAAGAATGACAAGGATTGAACAATTCGAACATTTAATAAGGATATCTCAGAAAAGGATTACGGCACAGAAAAACTTATTTTAAGTAAATTGTGTATTTTAAAGAGATCTACATTCTTACAGGCACGCCCGCATATAGTCTAAGATAAACCACATCTTTTACAGGCATAACCACATATAGCCTAAGATATAGGCTGAGATAGACCACATTTCTTACAGGCAAGCCCGCATATAGCCTAAGATATAGGTTGAGATAGACCACACTTCTTACAGGCAATCTCGCATATAGCCTAAGATATAAGGCTGAGATAAACACACTTCTTACAGGCATAGTCACATGTAGCGTAAGATATAGGCTGAGATAGACCACACTTCTTACAGTCATGCCCGCATATAGCCTAATATATAGGCTGTGATTTTCATCTATCGCTTAACGTTAACCAGTTTTACAAGGTTACATAAAATTCTTTTGGAATCAAGAGGGCTTCAAAAACTATTCCCAGATAATTCAAGACATACCTTTTATTTGTCATGTAGCTATCTTTAATATATGATATTTTAATCAAAATTGTTAGAACCAATTTTTAAAATGTAAACAATTTCGAAAATATTCCATGTAAAGGATAGTTGCGGGTGGGGAGATTTTGTTGAAAATCTTCGTGGAAGATACTGAACCTAAATACCAAGTGTCATATTTATCCGATTTTTCGTTTTTAAATTATGCTGTTCACAGAAACACACGCACTCGCGGACCTTTTCTACAAATGCTTTTTTTAATTCATGGGGCCCAAAACATGCATTTCTGGCGAAATCTCCGTGTCAAATTTTTGGGTGGAATGCAATACGTAGTAGAGAAAGTAAAAATAAAATACTTTATGCATATGTGTGCATATATATAAAATAATATTCAAGCTGAACAGAAAACAGTTTTTGTAATTTATAAAAGCAAGTAACTATATATTTGCACATTCTCTAGTTTAAACATTAAGGCTGCTGACTATATGCATAATAAATGATGTGATTAGTGAAGAATGTTTGCTGCGTTTGCTTTTTAAAATAACAAAAGTAAATGAGATAGAAAAGGGAAAAACAGACTTCTATTATTTTTAAAATGATGTACGTCGCTACAATTTTGTGTATTTAGAGTGAGCAGGCAATTTTATTGTGATATACTTAAACAAAAATTGTACATTTGTTTGAAATTGAATTCTAACTCGGGGTTACTTGCCCATTTCCAACTGATAATTTTCTGTTTGTGCCCTCCAAGAACTAGAACATCATTGATCACTATAAAGAGAGGTTACCTTTCTTACCTTTGCAGTAAAATCGGGGCTATTTTGTAACATTATAGTTAAAAAGATTGTTATCGTTATTATGTAATATCATCCGTTTTTAGCCAGTGGCGGCGGCGGCGGGCGGCGGCGGCGGGCGGCGGCGTCGGGAGCATAATTTACTTCCTTTCAAAATAGTGTAGTACTCACGACGCTAGAGAATACCAAATAACGCTTAGCAACTGGCTTGCGGCTTTAGCAAGTTATTTAACTTAAACCATATGTTACAGAATAGGTGTACATATTTCACTGGTAAGCACTATGGAGTAGAGTACCTCAACCTATCCTCTGCGTAGTTCTGTAAAAGGAGCTTTTGCCTGTCTGAGCCGAGGATGACCTATCTCATTCTATACCTATCGTGTACAATGTTGTGTCTCGTCCTATATCGTAAACTATATATGAACAGCCCTGTAAGAAACGTGGTCTATCACAGTCTAAATCGTAGACTGTATGCGGGGATGCCTGTAAGAAATGTGGTCTATCTCAGCCTATATCTTAGGCTACATGCGGCATGCCTGTAAGAAATGTGGTCTATCTCAGCCTATATCTTAGGCTACATGCGGGCATGCCTGTAAGAAGTGTGTTATCTCTCAGCCTATATCTTAGGCTATATGGGGGCTTGCCTGTAAGAAGTGTGTTATCTCTCAGCCTATATCTTAGGCTACATGCGGGCATGCCTGTAAGAAGTGTGTTATCTCTCAGCCTATATCTTAGGCTATATGGGGGCTTGCCTTTAAGAAGGGTGTTCTCTCTCAGCCTATATTTTAGGCTATGTGCGGGCTTACCTGTAAGCAGTGTGGCCTGTCTCAAGCCATATCTTGGGTTATATGCGGGCATGCTTGTAAGAAGTGTGATGTATCTTAAGCTATATGCGGGCTTGCCTGTAAGAAGTGTGGCCTATTTCAGCCTATATCTTAGGCTATATGCGGGTGTGTCTGTAAGAAGTGTGGCTTATCTAGTCTATATCTTTGGCTATATGCGGGCTTGCCTGTAAGAAGTGTGGCTTATCTAGTCTATATCTTTGGCTATATGCGGGCTTGCCTGTAAGAAGTGTGGCTTATCTTAGCTTGTTCTAGACTAGTTCCTAAATGTGTGCTGGCGATTGTTTGAAGGCAGCTAAACGTAATGAAACTTTACCTTTCACTTATCTACACAAGGTTTCGCCGCGGTTGTTATAGGACGGCGAATGAATAAGTATCGGAACATTATTTTTTCACTTATTACAATAGAAAATTTACAATTACCTCACGTTTCACAGAGTCCCTCTTGTTTTAAATATACTTCGTCAGCCACAGCAGAAGATTCCTGTTGCCCAGAAAAAGATGTTTTTTCTGTTAAGCAGCAAGACACGTGTGAACTGCTTCTTTCATTTTTTCGAGGTGTTTGAGGTGAATCGACGGCCTCTTTAAAGTTTTCTTTAGTGTACCAAGAGAAGGACAAATAATGGAACGAAATCGGGCTGTATACAATGTTTCAAGGGTTCGAAATAGAGTTTCTCAATAGTTTGAGCAAAGTTAATGACAATGTATAGACACCCATTGTCATTCAACAAAAGAACTCCTTCCGGCAATATGCCTCGGCTGTTTAGGTTCGAATTGGAAGTTTCAGCTCGTTGCTAAGCATGTCACTGCAACGTGCACTGCTTATTGTTGAGCCCTTCTTCAAGTAAATTTGCAGTATTGATCCTTGTGAGTCTCAGAAAAGTAAGAGCATCACTTTTCCTATAGGAAGTTGCATCATGAATTTCTTTTGACTAGAGATTCGGGGTGTTTCTATTCCATGCACTGGTGTTTCATTTATGGTTCAAATAAATGGATCCAGGCATCATCTTCAGTGACTATTCATTTGAAAAATATGACACCTTAAAGTGGTTTCACTTTAAATTCATAGGAGTTGTAAATAAAACCACATTACAAGGAAGAGCCTCATTGGATGTTGGGCGAACTACGTTTTCCGCTTAGCAAGTCTCTCTTCCTCTACTAAATCAGTTATGTTCAGATAGTAATATTTTCTCGTTATTCCTGAACAGAGACATTTATTGTACTAGTTCAATTTATGAAACAAAATGTGTTCATTCAGATTCATCTATAACTATTGAACCGTTACAGCAGAAGTTTTATGAGGCTATGCGCAGGCACTGTAGTTTATTCCAGTTCCCAGAAAAACTGTCAGTGTAATCATTGCCATGTGGTGCATGTGTTGAGAAGATATTCCTTTCTAGAGTGACATTTAATGAGAATCCTCCGCCACTGTAGAGAAACACCCGGAAAACCGTTAAAAAGTGGAGATAAGATGACTGTATTAAATGTTTTTAACAAGTTCTGCAAAAGTTCCCAATTTGCTGCTTCTGTTCTTTGGAAATAATTTAACTTCGTTGTTAGTTGTTGCTAGGATTGTTTGTTTTATGTTGTATTTTCTTATCCTGTTGACTATAGTAGTTTAAACCATGCTGATATCAGTAATTAAATGAATGATTTCTAAAATCTAAAGTTAAGAGCATTTTAATCCAGTATCTTTAATAACAGATGGTATTGTAGATAGGTAGAGCTGCCGAAATGTTCTGTACTACTTTTATTTGTCTATTCTTAGTATTATGTGCTAGCAGTTTAGGATGTAAGGAAAACTATGGGAATAAGAAATACAAAATGTTTAAAAGCTAATGATCCCCAAGTTGCGGAATATGCCTATTCACATGTCTGGAGCAATTTCCTCTTACAGGTGCTTAGTTCCTGTCAACCCTCCATCTAGTGCTGCTAGTGCTCGGCGGAGTGATACATTAAGGCTTGTTTACTTCAACTTTGAACTTAGAGTGAAACTGGTACAGTTAGCATAGAGGTCCAATAGTGTTGGCTGATGGACACACAAGTTCATTTGTCTTCATTGAGCTGTTTCAGGAATCATCTTGCACCGACTTTACGAAATCCTAGTCTTATGAACAATTTTTTAAAATTTATTTATGGACGCTCTTTAACTGCTGTGGTCCTTAGCGTCCCATGCTATATTAAGCGTGAAAGACAGTAATTTTGCTCATAGGCCTCTTTATCAGGCTTGAGGTTCTTTTACGTGCCATAAATCTATGACGCGGGAGCATCGGCTTTACTTCCCTTCCGAAGAAAGCCATGCCAAGGATTTTTACACCCGAAAACATCAATCGCCCTCCGCCGGGTTTGAACCCGCGACCTCGGCTTAGGAGCAATGCCATACGCAGAACCACGACTGTGGTTTGTTACTTCATCCATAGAGACTATTCGATTATTCGAATCGTGGCAGGCACTTGCTGAATGTTGATGTCACAAGTGGCTGAACGACCTGCTCTCTCCCCGCTCTTCACACTTTTTCGACCATTTCAATCTCTTCATGTACACTTCACCATGATTAAAGAACATTATTATATTTTGTTTAAGGTCTTATATGGATTTAACCTCTCTTACTTTTTTAGACAATAGAATCCGAATATCTGCACGCTGTTCTTCGTTGGTGCTCATTGAAGGATGTACTGCCTGTTTACTATGTAACAGTGCAACAACAATCGGAGGGATAAAGGCCACGTACTGCCCAATTAACTTGAGGTAGCAGCTGAGGAACGGTGCGCACTAAACGATAAGTCCGTTATCTATCCCGAGAGGGGAGTGGGGGTCAGTTATGCATGTGGAGTTGTTGACGCTGCACGTGCATTATCTGAGCTTCTGTAACTTTTAAGGCTCGTGGCCGTGCGCGTTATATGTTCGTCTATAATTGCATATACACGAAACAGTTTTCTTTGTTCCGAGTTGTATTGTCTGTATATGTGTGTAACTGTGAGTGCATGCGTTGAGTATTTTTTTGGATTTGCGTTTTACTTACTGTTAATACATGGGCAGTAACTTAAAGGCAAAGTGCTGCACTCCCAAACCAGGGAAGTTATTAGCAATGTATATAAATACATGAAAAGACATGTAGTGGCTGGCATGGTAAATATCAATGTGAAAAACATTGGAAAGAGTGTTGCTGAGGCAACAGGCGCTTCCGAAAGAAGTGTAAGAAGAATTATTGATAGTGACATTTCGCCTTCATTATCCACACATCATAAAAGAGACCTAAAAGATCTTATTGTGCGAGCTTAGACACTTTCAACTAGGCAGTAGTGCGCCGAACTGTGAATGAATTCTTATTCTTCACAAGCAAAGACCGACACTGAAGAAGGTGCATGCAAAGTTAAAGGAATCGATCAACTTTGAAGGGAGTGTATCTACGTTAAGAAATATACTACTTAAGTTGGGTTTTACCTGGAAAAGCACAAAAAAGAGTACAAAAGTCCTAATGGAGCGCACGACATCATAACTAAGCGGCTCCATCATCTTAGAATAATAAAACAGTACAGAAGTGAGGGCCGTCCCATAATATATATGGATGAGACATATATACATTCATCACACACTACTCCATATGCACGTCATCGATGTTAAGCTAGAATTTATGCGCAGTGAAGGCTTGCTGGATGGCGGACAGGAAAACATCATTCATCTAGGGGGCGACACCGACGAAAGCAGTGATTCCTCCGAGTTTTCTAGTGAAGTGGAAGGCGAAGGATGTCAAGAGCAAGGAACTGCAGATTCAACTAGATCTTCTGCTAGTGTTGCGTCTGTTGTCTGAAACCAGCCTCAAGGTAAGATGCATGTGATTTCCCCTCCCTCTTGGCCGCATGTGGCTGCAGTTGGTCTCCCACCACTCTTAGTTGCCCCTCTTGTACTGCGCAGCGAGCTGCCACCTCAAGTTAATCGGGCTGTGTTCCACAAGCTTAGACAAAGTTGCCATCCGCCCACGTGCGCGCACGAAGTAATGCTGCCAACCTAAATAATTATAAAAAATATATGCAAGGTGCTTACTCACGTACCCTGCTATGATGTACTTCTTGCAAGATTCGAAAAGGTACAAATAATAATATATTGGTTCTTTGTAAGAGGCTGTATATGCAAACTTTCATTAAGCCACGAGCTTATGTTGTATGGGATGGGTTCTGCAGTCAAAACAAATTGGCGTATTGTGGCCACATGTTTCCGCAAAAACGATCTGTCTCTTTCCTACTCTTCCTTGAATTGAGTTTTATTTATGGATGCTGTTTAACTACTGTGGTCCTCAGCGTCCCATTCTGTATTGGGCGTGAAAGACCGGCAATTTTCCTGAGAGGCCTCTTTATCAGGCTTGAGGATCTTTTACATGCCGTAAATCTACGAAAAAATCCATCGCCCTCCGCTGGGTTTGAACCTGCGACCTTGGGAACTAGAGGCTAGCACGGTACCACTAGTCCACGGAGGACGACCCACTATTCCCTGCATTTACTAATAAACATTACTACTTCTTCTCCTTTACACTCCTGGGATTAAGCAGTGCTGCCTGTTCCGGCTTCTAAATGTGTTTGACCATCATTTTCTTGGTCTTTCCTGATGTCTTCTTCCTTTATTCTGAAGTACAACACTTTTCCTGGGATCCTTCATTTCAACATTCTATCAACATGCTGTCTCTATTCATTTCTATAATTTATAATTTTTTCTTCCGAAGAATTTATTTCTAACTCTTTCCTCATTTCTCAGTTGAGATTTTGTCCAAAAGTGTGCATACTTTGCCGTTCTCAGGAATTTCATCTCGGCAGCCTTTATCTTATTTTTGTCAGGGTTTCATCAACGTCCTTGTTTCACATCCATAAGGAAAAGTAGGCACGGCCATTACTTTGTAAAACTTCATTCGTGTTTCTATTCTAGTTTAGGTTTTAAACTTCTAGTTATTGCACCACATATTTTGAAACATGGGTAATTTATTTTTAAAATAAACTTCATATTTATAGCTGACATATGTTCTTAAGCATTTAAAACCCGCGACTTTCTCTAACGCAGTATCATTAATTACAACTCTTATTCTAACAATACATTTATCTTTGAAGGCCATCGTCTTAGGCATAGTGTTTTATGCAATAAAATCGCCTCCATTAATTTTAAACATCCATTCTGTAATCAGATCCTCTATATAAATTGAAAACTAAGTAGGACAAAACTACAACCCTGACTTACATCTTGATTTATTTGTATCCTACTATTATATCTTCCATTTCCAACATGTAGGGCGATTGTTGTATCCTATATACATTTTAGTACTTTCATTAAGTGATTCGGATGTCTCTTCGAGTCATGATTTCCCAAAGTTTTTTTCTGCTTACACGGTCAAACGCCTTTTCGTAGTTAATTAAATCTATATGAATTTCGAAGTTAAATTCCCCTCGTTTTTACTTTCTCTACTACGTATAGTAAGTAAGAGCAGCATTGTATTCCACCCAAAAATTCGATACCGAGATTTCACCGAAAAATATGTTTTGAGACCCCCTGAATCCAAAAAAGTATTTTTGGAAACATGTCCTTGTGTGTTGTTGTTGTTGTGTGTGTGTATGTGTGTCTGTGAACAGCATAACTCAGAAACGAACAGTCGAATAACACCAAACCTGGTATTTAGGTTTAGTATCTCCCAGAGATGCGACACGAAGGTTTTCAAGAAAAACCCCCCACACCAGATTACCCTTTACATGGAACATTTTTCGAAAATTTTAATTTTTTAAAAAATGGCTAACGATTTTGATTAAAATATCATATGTTTAAGATATTTTCATGACAAATGAAATGTATATCTTGAATTTTCGGGGAATGTCTCCAAAAGTATTCTTCATTGTGAACGACTTTTGGTAAACTGATAAACCATAAGAGATAGACAAACTTTTACTGCACACAAAATGTAGATCGCGTTAAAATACACAATTTATGTAATATGCATTTTTTTGTTGAGTGAACCATTTCCGAGATATTGCTTGTTATTCCCTAAAATTTTCCAATATTATGCTTTTTCTCAAATTCGTTATTCACTTTTTTTTGTCCTGGTAATGCAAAGAGAATAGAATTCTCCACATAGCAACCAGCTCTTAAAATATTTGACTATCGCTTAAACCCTACCAATTCCCTTTGCATCTACAAGAAAATTAGCAATAAGATTAACATCTCGATATCTCGATTAACATGAAGCATATGGAGAATAAGCGTTTGTAAAAATAGTTTGTGCAAGAGTAGGGAAGGTCATGTGAGTGTAACACATCAAATGTTTCTATTATCTGCTTAACAGTAAATGTGGCTGTCCCTGTGCTGTGTTCCTGCTCATTGCTGTGTGGTCAATTTGTATAGTTTCCAGTAGACTAGTGTGGAGTATGCGTCTAAATGTTAACTGATAAACTGCAGTAAACACAGCATTAAATCTGCTCAAGTTCTGTACGGCTGAGATGAACAAAAAGTTCGGCAACGCAGGCATGTGAACAGCGACTCTCCCCAAGCTACAAGGCAACGGCACCATTAAATTTCAATCTTCCTCAAGCCGTCAGGCCATTGGAGATGTCTTTTTAACTTGTTCACTTGTTTTTAATTGTTGACTTCTTTCAAGCAGCTCATCGTATGTACCTTTTATAAATTTTGCGACAAGTATACTCTGGCTGCATGCTATGAAAGGGCTGTAATTGGGTAATGAAATTATGTTTACCAACATCTCCCCCAAAATTACACACTATCGATTATGAAAACACTGTATAGACACATACATTGTAAGGATATATACAGAGGTAAAGGGCAGGGGGGACTTCAGGTCCTGCGGGTTCTGCTTGTACAAATAATTATAAAATTTGCAAGCGTGTCTCACCCTAGTGGTGATCAGCCCAAAGGTTACTCGTTGCCTTGGTTACGCTGAGTTGGTTCACAAAACCCTGAGCTCAATCCAATTAAACCGGCTGAAAAAAAAGGAAAAACCTTGGCGTTCTCTCCAAGTTGCGACCCTTCATCACGAGCTGAACCTTGCTTTTGCGTGCAATAATTACTCTGTGGCTAATTGGTACTCGGAAACCATTACCAGCTTCCTGTACCCTGTTGACATTCTTCATGTGACTCTACTCTTGCGCATTATTTCTTTGTGTTTTGTTCTTTAATCTCTGCTACTTTACTTTTGCTTGCCTTGCAGCGATATTATGTTTCCTTTGTGTTAGTTGTAAGTTTGTTAAGACTCTGGTAGCAAATATAATTATTTCATTTTAGAAACACAATATTATTAAACCAGGCGGAAGATGTGCTTTCCTTAGGGCAAGGAGATAGAGGTTTGCTTGCTGAAGGAATGTAAACTCTACAGGATGAATAGGACGACGCTTTGAATATTTCAAACTTATATTTTGCAATAATTTCGTTTTATCACGAAACTTCATTAACTTCTGTTTTACAGAATCATATTCTGCATTTCGTTTACATCAATTAACATAGAATTAATTGAATGTTTCAGCATAAAAACATTATGCAATTTAATTAACATTTGAAACCACCGTCTAGTTAGCATGTTTGCCTCAAAATCCAGCAGACCGGGCCTCGATTCCCGATTGAGAGAGTTTTTTTTTTATTTAAGTATATCAGAATCGGCCTATATAAGCCTAAACTGAATCAAACTCAATTACTTGTGACCTTACGGGGATTCGCAGACAAGAGAAAAATAAAAGGCAGCATTTCTCTCGTATAAAGCACAACGTATAGTTGTATTTCCCCGCTGGTGTTTACCTAACAGCAACTTCGCATTTTCCCTTGCTTCATGTGTCCTGCTTCTGAGTTCTTAACTGAGAGTTGGCAAGAAGAGACTTGTTCACTGACGCCACAGAGCATATGGTTGGCTGTCATTCAACCATATTATTACCTATCCTTAGCATTATGAAGTACCTATTTGAGGCGACGTTTAAGGACTGTTGACAATAAACTGAGAACGAGAAGCAGAACGAGAGCGGTTACAACGTGGAAAGTCGATTTTAGATACCAACTTTCTGCAACTAAGGAATGCTTTTCTCTCACTGCTTGCAATTCAACCAACATAATTGCTATTTCTATTACTTTTGCGAAAGCGCTACTATAATATGTTTATAAAAATTGCATATAAGTTTGCTCTCTGTTGTTTTTACTTTTGTTTATTGTTTTCCAAGCTTTCGACTAAAGAGAATTCACAGCCTCCTTCAATAACTTCTATAATGAACGGAACGGAACGTTTGAAGCTTGATAAGGCGCCTGTTCCCATTCCCGGACACCGGTAAGCTTCGCCTTATTGTGAACGCTTACATTGCAATACATGTATTTTAATATTGGTATTCCCTGGTTTCTGTTTCTGATTAGCGCAAGTCAACTTTAAAATCTCAAGTAAAAAAACACAGTGACTATCTGCAAACTCAGCGTTTAAACATGAAAATCCTCCCACTCTTTACATGAATATTTATCGTTACTTTTCAGTTTAACAGGTTTTAGATATTCATTGCATTGTTCTTAAAATGTATGTCTTGAATTTCTTGCGAATAGCCTGCAAAGTCCTCATCGTTCTGAATGGATTTTGTAATTTTATATAACTAGTAAACCGTAAGGGGCACACATATACTTGCTACCAGTATAGATCTCGAGAAAACACACCATTTATATTAACTGAATGTTTTGGCACTAAAAATTCCCAAAATGTACACAGCTATTATTCTAAATTTTCAAGCCATTTATACTTTAAAGTTCTCTACCATGTATATAGTGTTATCGCATTCGATAGCGAGATTTCACCAGAAATAGATGTTTTGAGGCCCTCTGATTCTAAAACAGGAGTTTTACAAATAGTTACTTGTGTTGAGCCTGTGTACAGCATACTTAAAAAACAAAAGTCGAATAAATACGACTTGGTATTAAAGTTCAGTATCTTCCAAAGATGCGACATGAAGATTTTCAAGAAGATCCCGAAAAGATTTTGATAAGATACCATATAGGGTGAACCATTTAAATTGAGACTATACAATATATTTTTAATAAAAGTTACTTAATATTATGGAGGAAAACAAACTCCCAGTAGTCGTGTTTTATTTGGAGGACGTTGTGATGGTCATTTTTGGGTGAATTTAATTCTTTTAAATGGAAACCTATCTCTTTTATGTTGCTTTCTCGTTCCTCACAAAAAACTAAACATTTGTATAAAGCACTTTACAACTTTTCTTACACAACGCAAATAACAATGAAAATTCTGAATGGTCTTGTACAAAGAGCGCAATGAGTAGTTGGATCATCCATTGATGGTACTTTGAGAGTCAAGATACGTTTCGTAATTGGGAACCATCATTTTGTATTTCGTTTCCTTATTCCTCAACACAAAATAAACAGCTTTTTATAAACCATTTTCTAATGAGAATACAACATAGTAGATTCGCATTTAAGAAAATTAAATTGACCTTAAAATGACCATCATAACTTACTCCAAACAGAACCGGTTAATAGTATTTACTTTTCCTCATAATATCAACTTTTATTAAAGGCATTTCTTTCTACAACACTTAATTTTATAGATATTGTACAGTCTCAACTTAAATAGTTCAGGCTGTATATTTAAGATATTTACATGGCAAAAAAATGTATAGCTTCAATTTTCTAAGAACAGCCTGTGAAGTCCTCTTCATTCCGAAGCAATTTTGTATAATCTTGTATAACTGGTAAACGTTAAGCGATAGACGAAAACTTACTACGCAAAAAATGTAGATCTTTTTAAAACACATATTTATTTCAAATAATTCCTTGTGCTATCAGCAATTTCCGATATTTTCGTTATAAATGGCTTTAATTGTTCAGGACTTAGCCATTCTTTTAGTCCTGATTATTTTCAGTTGTTTCTCGCAATGTCATGGAAAGAGCATGGAATTTTAAGGGCAGCCTATAGCGTTCAGTTCTAAAGCATTTGGCTGTCGATGTTCCCTTTGTATCTATAACGAAATGTGTAATGTAGCTGCTTCTGGAAAGGTTTATCTCGATTAAAATGAAGTAAAGCTTCGTAAGAAAAATCTGTATTTTCACTATTAGAGATAGAGGGTAGAGAAAGTCATGTAAATGTAGCACACAACATTGTCGCATGAATTGTGATTATGCAAAGGGTGAATTTCAAAGTGATTATATATCGTCCCAGGTTTTAAATATTTGTCTATTGCTTCAGCCTCAGTATTTCTCTTCTACCAACATCGAAATGTGTAATTAAATCCTTTTTGTAAACGTCTATATCGATTCACTTGAAGTAAATAGAAGCACATGTTTCTGTAAGAATAGTTTTGTAGAAGAGCGGATAGAGAAAGTTAGATGAATGTTACAGATTAGACTTTTTGCCACCGTTTGCATCTCTGTTTTTGTGTGTTCATTACAGTAACGAATAACGGAGAAGTGAGCATTTTCTTCCTCCTTACCCTATCCTATATATAGCCTCGCAAACAGTTTGTTTTGATGCCTACAGAATGCCTACAAGTTGAACAGAAGTTCATTAATTTCAAGTAACATTCTTTATTATAGTTTATTATTGTAAACGCGGACTCCCAGTATCATAATTAAAGCATGAAATGGAAATAGAAGAATGAGGTGCGGATCTACAGCTTTAATTTAACTTTCAGTTTTCTTTTAATATTCCTTGGAATTCTGCTAGGTCTAAAAGACTACTTTCTGTTTATATAACTCCTTTCTATTCAGTTATTGGGCTTAACTAAATCTTCTTAAATGAATATCCCATCACAAGACATTCCAGCATCAAAACTGCAGAGAAGTTTTATACAAGAAACACAACTTTCCAGGAAGCTGGATTACATAAAAATGCCAGTCAAGTACGCTTTCCAGATAACTAACATTTTACTCCTTTTGTTACCCACCTACAGTATGTAAGAGAAGGTATTCCGGCCCAACAAAAAATTATATATTGAGATTTCCCCGGCAATACATGTTTTGAGCCCCCTGAATAAAAAAATCTGATGTGTTACACTCACATGACTACTGTTGTACAAACTATTTTTACAAAAGCTTATTCTCCATATGCTTCATGTTAATGGAGACGTTAATCTTATTGCTAATTTTCTTGTAGGTGCAAGGGGAATATGGTAGTCTTTAAACGATAGTCAAAGTTTTTAAGAGCTGATTGCTATGTGGAGTATTCCATTCTCTTTGTATGTCCAGGACAAAAAAAATGAATAACGAATTCCCATTTGGGATAAAGTATAAGTATTGGAAAATTTAAGGGAATAACAAGCAATATCTTTAAAATGGTTCACTCAAAAAAAAATGTGTATGACATAAGTTGTGTATTTTAACGCGAGCTACATCTTTTGTGTAGTAAAATTTTGTCTATCTCTTATGGTTTACCAGTTATGCAAATGTCGTTCACAATGAAGAATACTTTTGGAGACATTCCCAGAAAATTCAAGATATACATTTTATTTGTAATGAAAGTATCTTAAATATATGATATTTGAATCAAAATCGTTAGAGCTATTTTTGAAAAAATTAAAATTTTCGAAAAATATTCCATGTAAAGGGTAATCTGGGGTGGTGGATTTTCTTGAAAACCTTCGTGTCGCATCTCTGGAAGATACTGTACCTAAATACCAAGTTTGGTGTTTATCCAACTGTTCGTTTCTGAGTTATGCTGTTCACAGACACACACACACGGATATGTTTCCAAAAATGTTTTTTTTGGATTCAGGAGGCCTCAAAACATGCATTTCCGGTGAAATCTTGGTATCGAATTTTTGGGTGGAATGCAATATTTCCCCTACTTATTATACGCAGTAGAGAAAGTAATATGATTCTTAAAAGTCCATGTGCGTGTCTATGAACAGCATAACTCATAAACGAAATGTTCAATAAATAGCAAGTTCGACATTTAACTTCAGTATCTTCCAAAGATGAATCAAGAATGCTTTCAAGAAAATATCACCAACACAAACTAACCATTACATGGAAAAGCTTTCATATTTTCTATTTTTTAAAAAATATCTCAAACGTTTTGGGTTAAAATGCCATATACTTACGATATTTATATAGCAAATAAAATGTACATTTTTAATCTTCTGGGAATAGCCTCTTCATCGGAAGGAATTTTGTATAATTTTTAGATAGATCGCTTTTATTGTCATTGGCGATACTTAGCAAAGATTGGCTCGTCAATATTGAATTACAAATTATTAAAGAATTCATAAGAATTATAATGGCACTGGTCAATCAGATGACGTATCGTCTTGGTTTTAAAAGTCCCAAGACTGGTGGTGTTAACTAAATTACCAGGCAAATTTTTATACCCTACGTTGTTGAACAAATTGGTGACTTTCTAAAAACATGCAGTGCTAATTGGCATAATTAATGATTATAATAGTTACTATAATATAGTTTGTCGAACAAATTGACGACTTGTTAAAAAATGCACTTCTATAGGGTGGACCATTACGAAACGCCGGTTTTTAATTGCGCGCTATTGTTGCATTGTTGGAATGGGATCATTTTGTTTTCATGATTTGTAATCAGTATTTCTTGTGGTTAGTTATGATGGAACGCTTTACAACGAACAACCAATATTGATTGTGATAACACATTACAAATGTGGTGAATGTTACGTACAATCTGTGCGGAAGCTTCGTAGTCTCTCGGTCGTCATAATGCACCTAATGAGTCAACACTGCATAGGCTGATGACAAAATTTGAGACAACAGGTTCGATTGTAGACATAAAAACTCCTGTGTGCTCTCGTTCAGTCGGTATGATGAGAACATTGTCATTTTGGGCGATAGTGTTGCCGTGACTACACAAAACTCAATTCGTCGTTGTTCATGTTCAGTTGGACATTGCGAAAAGCTCCCTCCAGCGAATTCTCACAAAGGATCTTCACATATATGTCTACAAATGTAATCCATTCAAAGATCACGTATCCGGAAGAGAGTAACTGTGTGGTGTGAATTTGGACTGGTGGAGTGATCAGGCCCTACTTCTTTGAAGATGAGAATGGAAATGCCATGACAGTGAATGGACAACGCTACCGGAATATGGTTGAAACATATTTATGGGCTTACCTTAACGATATGAATACTGAACAATTATGGTTCCAACAGGATGGCGCTACCAGCCACGCCTCACTCGATACGATAGCCTTGTTGAGGAATTAATTTGCAGCCCGAGTTCTTTCACGCAACGGCGATCAGAACTGGCCAACAAGGTCATGTGACCTAACACCCTGTGACTTCTACCGTTGGTGCTATTTAAAATCGGCAGTTTATAAATATAATCCCCCGAAAAATACCACGTCTGAAGGTAGAGATTCGAAATGTCATCGTCCAAATCAAAGAGCAGATCTGTCTGAATGTGTTGACTCATTGTGACAACCAAAAACCTACGAAGGTTCCGCACAGTTTCTGTGTAACATTCACAACATTTGTAATGTCTTTACACAATAAATATTCACTCTTCCGTTGAAGGAGTTCCATTATATCAAACCTCAAGAAATATTGATTACAATGCATGTAAAAAAATGCTCCCATGCCAACAATACAAATATAGCGAGCAATTAAATACCAGCGTTCTTAATGGTCCAGCCTATATAACTCTTAATGCGTATAGCGGTAAACCATAATATTTTATTTCAAAAAACTTTTGTTTGTGGCATCATCCATTTCTGAGATATCTGTTATTGGCTTTAATTTTTAAATTTTTTTGTATTGCATTGCATTCCACCCAGAAATTCGATTCCGATATTTCGCAGTCTGGAGATTTGCTGGATAAAAAATAATTAAAACAAAACAAGACGTCCAATCAATACCAAACTGTGTATTTAAGTTCAGCATCTTCCAAAGATAGGATATTATTTTCAAGAAAACACCTTTCCTCCCAAAACTACCCTTTACATGAAACAGCTTTAAACATTTGTTATTATCTCAAAAATGGGTGTAACGATTTTGACTAAAATACCGTATGTTGAAGATATTTACATAACATGTAACACGTATACTTTGAAATTTCTGGGAATAGCAAATGAAGCCCCGTTTATTTGTAAGAAATTAATTAAACTGAGTTTTATTTATGGACGCTCGTTAACTACTGTGGTCCTTGGCGTTCCATTCTATATTGGGCGTGAAATACCGGAAATTTTGCTCAGAGGCCTCTTTATCAGGCTTGAGTTTCTTTTACGTGCCCTAAATCTGCGACACGGGACCATCGGCTTTACTTCCCTTCCGAAGGAAGCTATGCTAAGGATTTTTACGCCCGAAAAAATCCATCGCCCTCTGCCGAGTTTGAATGCGCAACCTCAGGAACCAGAGGATAACATAGTACATTTGGAAGGATTGTTGTATACTTTTGCATTATGGGTAAACCACAAGAGGTAGACAAAACCTTACTCCACAAAAAGTATAGATATCTTTAAAACATACAATTTATTTCAAATAACTTTATTTTGGCATCAGCCATTTCCGAGATATGTGTTATTATTGGCTTTAATTTTTCAATACTTTTGTCATATTTCCCTGTACAGTAACTAAGGCCAGAATCGCGGTAAGCTTTTAAACATTTGACTATCGCTATTACCCTTGTAGCTTTAAAAATATGTGTAATGAAGCTATTTATACAAACATTTGTCTGAACTTGAAGAGTTAGAATAATAAGCTTTTATAGTTGGTAGAGGCTAAAATACATTGTTTACGATAATGGGTAGAAAAACTCATTTGAATGTAAGGTATGAGATTTTTATTTTCCTCTTTGAATTAATCTGAACACTTTAAGAGTATTCTCTGTGTAGTTTTTATATTGTATCATCCTTTTATCTCTGGAATAGCGCTGGAGTGCAAGGAAACCCTGTTCGATCTTCGGTACTGACATTGAATTTTTCTAATGCTAGAGGGCCCCTTACGAGATGCACTCAGCCTCGTGTTGCCCTTGGGGAATAATGAGCTAAGTGGTGGGAGATTTTGTGCATGTCGCCCCCCCCCCCCAGTTCTGTTTCTGCCAGTACTGCCACCTGTAGTAAGACAGGATTCAGCAGCCATGAGATCGATCTAAGGTTGTCTCAAACTGTTATGTCAGCTGTTATGTTTACTTGTACCTGCACTTGCTGCTATTTCTGTTATTAAGTGTACCAAATGATCACGAAGAAAATATAAGAATAAATGTATACGAATAGTAAAGTTGTAAAGGTAAATAAATTCTTATCAACCGTAGCGTTCCCAGCGGATCAAGTCTGATTTCTTTCTAGAGTCCGGGTTTCGTTTATTTGGAGAAGTTAACTCGTAAATCAGAATATACCGCATATTAAGGGGACTGATAGGTAAGCATTGAGGAGAATGAGAACAGATCCAATTTTTTTACATTTTAACATTAAATTGAGCACATTTAAATAAACCTGAGCGTAGGTCATGGCATGCAACTTTTCTAAAAGTTCCCACATTTTCTTCATTTTCATCTAAACTTTGTTGTCGTGGTATCTAGGTTAAAACGGTTTTACCTAAGTTTTGTCCCTATCTATGAGGGGACACTCTGAGAGAGGGACGTGATGCCAACATCTCTGAAGATTTCCCCAAAAGAAAGGGACGAAACATAGGTGAAATCAGCAAAACAACTCGGAAATTTTATAAGACAAAGATATCGACACTAGCCGTGAAATTAGAATGAGATGGCTTCGCGGTAATTCTCGCATTCGGGAGGTACGGGTCCGGTGTTCAAATCCCGCCAGAACCGTGATCCTTTTTTTTTTCCAGATTTATCTCGATCCTCATAACTGGTACAACTGGTTACCGGGGAGGTACCCTTAACTTAAGCCTGGAACGTTTCCCAAAATTCCTTTCCTAAATATCATTTCTTTGCACGTATCGCCAGTGTCCGCCATCTCCGGTGTCGTATATAGATAGAATAGGCATTAATCACTACCAAAATGTAAGTTTAAGTGATAATCAAGTCCACCGCTGTGTAATGCTTTGAAATTACATTCTCTTTGCATGAAAAAGAAAACTTAAAATTTTGAAACAGTGTGAAGCATTTGACAGTTAAACAAATACAGACTATCTTCTAAATTCTCAATGCCATAAACAATTTATTTGACATAAATTGTTTCTTTTAACGAGATACCTGTTTTTTTGTATAGTAAGCTTTTGCCTCCTACGGTTTCCAAATAACACAACATTTATTCAGAATAAAGAGGACTTCACAGACTGTACCGAAAAATTACAAGATATATATTTTATTTGTCATAGAAATATCTTAAACGTGTGTTATTTTAATCAAAATCATGGGAGCTATTATTGAGAAAATAAAAAAAGAAGATTTTTCCATGTGAAGGACAGTTTGGGATGGAGGGATTTCCTTGAAAAATATTTGTGTCACATCTTTGTAAGACGCTGAACTTAAAAACCAAATTCGGTATTTAACCGACTTTTCATTTTTGAATCCTGTTGTTTAGACACACACGTACCTTTTTTTCTAATAATGTTTTTTCGGTATCAAACTTTTATGAAATGCAGCAATTCTTCTACTTTCTATAGGCAAGTTATAGAGAAAGTAAAACACCAGAGCATAGAACAAAACACGCAGTGAAAAGAGGAATAAAGGAGAAGTATAACCGTATACAAATCACGTCACTCTCAATGAATGCAATACAGAATAAGTAAGCGATAGCCAGGAATATTCTAGTCAAAAGTTTATAGTAACGATGTTAACATACAGAATGTATGTAGTTTGTATGTTAATGAAATACTAACTTTGCCCCATGGCTTGGCCAGTATTGTATCGGCATTACTTTGTATTAGTTTCATAGGTTATCCAATCCACTGCTTCCTACGCCACGTGCCAAGTTTCTCGTCCACTCCATTCGCTGAAGCACCTCGGTGAAACCCGAGGGTCTAGCTTAGTTAGGTCCCGCAATTAAATAGGATAGTGTATATTTCAATTCGACAAATTGCCTGAAGGCAGCAGAGATTTTACAACGGATGAGTAACAACCAACCACGTATGTTCATATGCTAAACAATTAAAGAACTTCAAAATGCCTATCTTGAAACGAAGATAACCACATCGGTAAAACTGTGATAATTATTGAATTTCCAAAAACCGAAATAAACCCCTCTTCTGCAGAGTATATTAGGGCAGTAGTTTGACAGTTACATACAATTACCAAACAAATTATGATGAAAACTTAATAGAGAATGAATGTTAGAAAGTGAGAGGAACAACGTTGTTTTTTTAATATTTGAGATGGAGGATTTGCCAGTTGATTGTCTAAGTTCAGGTGATTTTACACAACATATTTTGATCTTCCAAATATAGGATACTCAAAAATCAGTGCTGTAAATGTTTCCATGGTAGCGCTGTTGGTTAGAGCAACCGGACGGAAACCGGAAGACCCGTGGTCAAATCCCGGCTATTGCATTGATTCTTCATTCTGATTGTATTATTCCGACCTTATCGTACATACGATTGTATGAAAGAATAATTAATTACTATTATTAATATACTTCTTGGGAAACAATTTCACGTATATTTAAGCTATTATACAGGTTATTCAAAAAGAAGGAACAGGCTTTACATATTTATTTCATCACTGAGTAGATAAAAGTTCAAAGTTTTATTTTATGTGTTCAAAATAAGCATCATTTATTATAACGAGGAGGCTCGTTGTTGAACTTGCACGCTGCAATGAATCCATGGATTCACTTTTTACATAATGCAGCACACAAAATTACTTTTCCTGTGGCGTCGCCATTTTCTCGTAAACAAACATAGCGCCACCGTAGGTACTGAATGGAACTAATGGCTGGGGCTTAAAACTTTTGAACTTTCCTCTATTCATTTATGTGTTGTATGTGTCGTTAATTAGAAATAAACATGTAAAGTCTGTTTTCCCTCTTTTTAAATAATCCTATATGTTATAGTTATTTTGATTTCTCGCTTATCTTGGGCTAGTTAATGATATGATGCATTTGAATCAAGCTATAAGAGTTGAGTGATTATAGGTTTGAGTTTGAGTGTAAAACGCCAGTTTAACATTGAATTTCCTTTACAATGTAAAGCCATAGTCTACGTCAGTGACAATTGAAGAAATGATTCAAATTAAATGAGGAGTTTCCGAAACACCTTCGATCTAAAACTATTAATTTTCCTCTTTATATATTAGGTGTAGATAACTCTTATCACCTTTGTCGCCCAAATCATTCTTCTGTACGAAGAAATAGAAAAACTTAATAAAATTCTTAAGCTCCTTTGTCACTAGCAAGGGTCTTATAACAAATCCTCTAAGCCAGTTAAGACAAATGTTTTAGGATGACCTAGGAACTGGATTTAGATAAAAGAGGATAACTGAAAGCCGAAGTGCAAAGAGCTTCAAAAATCCAAAAAAATGAGAACGTAAAGAGAAATGAGAAAAGAGGGTAGGGGTGGCTGGGGGTGTTAGAAATGATTCGTGCCACTGGCGGCAATACTTCGGTAGATTGGGGAGGGTTAAAACGGGAGTACACGAAATGGATTGGGAACGTGAGGTAAAAGGAAATACGAGTAACAACAATATTTCGTGTATTTCATCATACAAAATGCAATACGACGAATCATATATGTACGTCTCCCCACTTTTCTCGTGACAATGATTGGATTGTTAACGGGGCTTATAGCTTCCTCTGCCTCTTTCAAAAGATGCCACTTTATTGCCTTTTCCAGGTTCACTCAAAGATATGGAATGTCAATTTGAATAGATAGTAACATATTGCAAAAAAAGTTCATCCTGCTTCGTGAAATTTCCTAAAATTAATCCTGTGTTACAGTTTTATATCATTATACTTATTTATTCTTTTTGCTTTCTCTACTATTTACCTATAGTATGTAGAGGAAGTATTGCATTCCACCCAAAAATTCTATATGTGTATTTTAGTGTAAATACGCACTTTGTAGTTCCCTGATCCATAAAGAGCATTTTTAGAACAGGTTCGGTTGTATGTTCATGTGTCTGTGAAGAGCATAAAAGTCAGTTAAATACCAAACTTAGTATAAAATTTCAGCATTTTCAAAGGATGCGATGCGAAGACTTTCATGAAATTCCCATAGAGCGTACGATAAAAAATATGTGTTACAATCACATTACTTTCTCTACAATTGTACAAACTATTTTTACAAACGCTTATTCCCCATGTGCTTCATGTTAATTGAGATATCGAGATGTTAATCTTATTGCTAATTTTGTGGAGTATTCCATTCTCTTTGCATGTCCAGGACATAAAAAAATGAATAACGAATTCCCATTTGAGAAAAAGTATAAGTATTGGAAAATATAAGGAATAACAAGCAATATCTCGAAAATAGGTCCACTCAATAAAAAAAATGTATATGACATAAATTGTGTATTTTAACGCGATCTACATTGTTTGTTTAGTAACATTTTGTCTATCTCTTATGGTTTACCAGTTATGCAAAAGTCGTTCACAATGAAGAATACTTTTGGAGACATTCCCAGAAAATTCGAGATATACATTTCATTTGTCAGGAAGATATCTTAAACATATGATATTTTAACCAAAATCGTTAGAGCCATTTTTGAGAAAATTAAAATTTTCGAAAAATGTTCCATGTAAAAGGTAATCTCGGGTGGGGGAATTTTATTATAAACCTTCTTGTCGCATCTCTGAAAGATACTGAACATAAATACCAAGTTTGGTGTTTATCCGACTGTTCGTTTCTGAGTTATGCTGTTCACAGACACACACACACGGACATGTTTCCAAAATTTTTTTACTTTCTCTACTACGTATAGTAAGTAGGGGAAGTATTGCATTCGACCCAAAAATTCGATACCGGGATTTCACCGGAAATACATGTTTTGAGACTTCCTGAATCCAAAAAAAGCATTTTTGGAAACATGTCCGTGTGTGTGTCTATGTGTGTGTGTGTGTGTGTGTGTGTGTGTGTCTGTGTGTGTGTCTGTGTATCTGTGAACAGCATAACTCAGAAACGAACAGTCGGGATAAACACCAAACTTGGTATTTAAGTTCAGTATCTTCCAGAGATGCGACACGAAGCTTTTCAAGAAAATCCCCACACCCCAGATTATCTTTTAGATGGAACATTATTTGAAAATTTTAATTTTCTCAAAAATGGCTCTAACGAGTTTGGTTAAAATATCATATATTTCAGATACTTTCATGACAAATAAAATGTATATCTTGAATTTTCTGGGAATGTCTCCAAAAGTGTTCTTCATTCTGAACGACTTTTGCATAACTGGTAAACCATAAGAAATAGACAAAATTTTACTACACAGAAAATGTAGATCGCGTTACAATACACAATTTATGTCATATACATTGTTTTTGTTGAGTGAACGGTTTTCGAGATATTGCTTGTTATTCCCTTAAATTTTCCAATGTTTATACTTTTTCTCAAATTCGTTACTCATTTTTTTATGTCCTGGACATGCAAAGAGAATGGAATGCGCCACATAGCAACCAGCGCTTAGATATTTGACTATCGCTTAAAACCTATATTCCCCTTGCATCTACATGAAAATTACCAATAAGATTGACATCTCGATATCTCGATTAACATGAAGCATATGGAGAATAAGCGTTTGTAAAAGTAGTTTGTACAAGAGTAGAGAAAGTCATGTGAGTGTAACACATCAGATTTTTTTTTTTGGATTCAGGGGTCTCAAAACATATATTTCCTTTGAAATCTCGGTATCGAATTTTTGGGTGGAATACAATACTTCCCCTACTTACTATACGTAGTAGAGAAAGTAAAAATTGGGAAATTATTACAGATTTTTAGAAATTTCCGTCATTGGTTGTCTTAAAATTAAACCTAAAACTTTTATTGATTACGTGATTGTTAGAATAATGAATGAAAAGAAACAAAAACAAGTGCAGGTAGGCATTAGGTTAAAATTATTTTAATCGTTCGACTAAGTGCATACTCGTATTTTTAGTTCCATTTATACCCCGCCTTTAACTACATTGGTCTAATCGGCGACCTCTCCTTTGGAACTTATTGCCTATTGGCAATGGTGTTAACTCGTATTCTCTTGTCGTAGGGTTTCTTGCACTTTTGGATTTTTGATCATTAGATCATCACACATTCATACTTACAGACTCTGGGGAGGATCGAACCCGAAACCCCTCGCAGAGCAGACAGCTGCGCTACCGAATGAGCCTGGCGGCCAGCCCTAGACTCGTATTATATGATTAATTAAACCAAATAAACGATGGCGAAACAGCTTACAAAGATCTGATAAACTAACTCGTTAGTGGAGAAAGAATTTGATACCCTCACTAGGGGAGGGATTAGTACCAGAGCAAAGGAGAAATGCTTTAAGCGCAGCGGCACGTGACAACCCATATACGTAATGCTACTTTGGCCTCAAGAAAACTATTTTTCACACCAGGCAGCACGCGTCACCCAATACAAGGTCGCATACATATTCTTCGCCTATGTAAAACACGGGTAAATATAAAATAAGTCAGGATTGTGCCAAAACTTGCGTCCGAGTTTAACGTTAGTGTCAGTTCCATCATTAACTACGCAGGGGGAGAGAGTGTTACGTTGTAAGGCCTGGAGTTGCTAAGTTCAAATTACTTGCCAATCTTCTTCTTCTTCCTCCTAATCAAGATTTGAGAAATTACTACCCGTTCCAAGTTCAGAACTGATACTTCTTCCATTATGGTCTCGATTTTCTTTGATCTTTTCTGCCAAGGATTTGTAATTGTACACTATTTTTGTTGACCTATTCGGGTCCATCTTTTCCACATGTCTTTCTGATTTATTTTGGTATTATTAACTTTCTCAATTTTCTCCTAGCTTCTCACTCTTAACTCTGTCTTTTATTGCCACTCCTACCTACCAGACGACAAACAAATCTCATTTGCGCCACTTCCAATCTCCTCCTCTCTTCTTGTCTTAGGGTCCATAATTTTAAAGCTGGTTTTGGAGCAATTTTAAGTGCTTTGTGTTTTGCTTCACTGATCATTTTATTTTTGTTTTAATTATTCCATTTAAATGTTATATTTTGAAATATTGTGCTCAATATCTAATTTATTCCATTGTATATATGATCTAAATACATAAAACTTGATGTCTGGTCTATTATTTTATTATTTGTAACAGTTTTTATTTTTCTCCAGTATTTTCCTTATATTCTTATTGACTTCTGTCTTTTCAACAGATACTTCTAAACTCTGTTTAAAGTTGTAATTGATCTTTTAACGTTATCTTTAGAAGTGGTCGTTAATAATAGGCCATCCAAATAGGCTATGTATTTTACCCATTTTTTCCTTCCAGTGTTTACTCCTCTAGATTGTATGTAGCCCCAATCCCATATTTACTTCTAGCGGTTCTGTTAATTTTCCCTTTGTTAGTTTTGTATGTGTCAATTACCGTAAATTATTTCTAAGTTAACACTTAACTCCACTTCATGAGTTTCTATTCTTTATAATACTTTCAGAAAAAAAACGCTGTTATCGGATATTCTTATCGCAAATTCATGTTTTTTGTTTTTTCCTCCTTATCTCGATGTTCGTAACATCACCAGAAAACATTCTATAGGCTGTGTGGTTTGGTGTTTTGCCATAGACCCTTGAGGAGCGGTAGTGTAACCATTATGAATGCAATGTACAGCAACTCCACCAACACAATCTCTGAGTGGTCTGGGCAAAACAACCTCCTGTGTACTTTTTAAGCAGGGGGATCGGAAGATTGTCTCAGGCTAAACTGAAACCGCGAAAGCAACAGAAAGCGCATGACACAGTTTTTATAATGAGGTTGTATCCTACGATATATCGCCGTTTCTTTTCATTTGATGTTTGACATGTTTCTGCTAAAAGTGTGTACCCCCTCGTACAGCGCATACATGACCTGCTCCACTCGCTTGGTGCCTCTGGCATCAGCGTCTCCTTCCTGTGGATTCCAGGTCATGTGGGCATCTCAGGGAACGAGTCTGCCTACGCCGCTGCCATATCGACACTTTTATCGCCCAGAATTTTTACCTCCGTTATTCCCTCCACTGATTTCTATGTTCTTTTACGACACCGCATCCTCTCGCTGTGGCGCGATGAGTGGACAGCCCTCCGGGGGAACAAGTTCCTGGAGGTTAAACCTCTCCCGTTAGTCTGGGGTACCTCTTCTCGTTCTTCTCGTCGGGAAGAGGTACTTTTACCACGTTTACGAATCGGACATTGCCTTTTTAGTCATAATACCTGCTCAGTGGTGACCCCACACCACTTTGTGAGCAGTGTGATGCGCCCTTAACGGTGCGTCACATTTTAAGAGTGTCAAGTTTTAGCTCCGTTGCGCGTTCGTGTGTGTCTGCCTGTTGGCATAGCCAGCGTTTTGGCAGACGACGCGCGTGCTGTAGAATGTCTTTTACGTTTTATAAGTGACAGTGGTTTTAATCGGCTCATTTGATGCGCTGAGCGTCTTTTAGCTTTGTGATTTTATATTGTCCGTTTTAATGGGGGCATACGGCGCTCATGTCCCTTGCATTCTACAGTTCTTGACACGTTTTACTCTTTTCTTGTTTTATTTACCTTGGTTTTAGTGCGGTGTAATTTAGAATTTATTGTCTTGTTTTTAGTGTTTTAGACTAAGCGGGTTTGTGTCCCGTATTTTAGTTTTGGATTTTAAATTGTTTACTTTCTAAGGGCACTAATGACCTTAGATGTTTAGCGGCCTTAAACCCCATCACATCACATCACTAAAAGTGTGTGCTCAGCTAGTGAACGTGTGAATATCTTCGAAAATAATGTACTTATAAGTTTTAGTACTGGTCTAAGAAAAAGGTTTTCTTTATTACATTCGTTGTCACGTATATAGTATGTAGAGAAGGTATTGCATTCCCTCCAAAATTTCTACACTGATGTTTTACCGAAAATACATGTTTTGAGGCCATCTAAATAAAAAAGAAGCATTTTAGAAAAATGTCGTACATTGTCCGTGTGTGTAACTGTGAACAGTATAACTTAAAAACGAAAAGTTGGATAAATACCAAATTTGGTATTTCTAATCAGTACCTTATACAGATGCAACACGAAGATTATGAAGAAAATCCTCCACCTCAAAACACGATTTAATTGGAAGATTTTTCAAATTTTCTTATTCTTTAAAAACTGCCTCAAATGGTTTTGGTTAAGATACTATCCATTAATGATATTTATATAACATGTAAAATGTATATATTGAATTTACTGGGAATAGCCCATAAGGTCCTCTTCATAAGGAAGAAGCTTTGTACAATTTTGTATAATCAGTAAACGTTAAAAGATAGACGAAAACGTACTACTCGTAGTTTTCTTTAAAATATGCAATTTATTTCAAATAACTTTTGTGGCATAAGCCATTTCCGAGATATGTGTTATTAATGGTTCGAATTCCTCATTATTTCGTCATTATTTAAAGACCTTTCAACATTCAGTTGTTTCTCGCATTGTATGGGAACAGTATGGAATGTTAAAGCCCTCATATAGTGTCCAGTTTTTAAACATTTGACTATCGCTGTTCCCTTTGTATCTATAACGAAATGTGTAATGTGGCTATTTCTGCAAAGGTTTATTTGGATAAAAATGAAGTAGGTAGATAAATAATCTTTAGTAAGAATAGTTTGTATATCAAATAATAAGCAGTAGAGAAAGTCATGTGAATGTAAGGCATTAGAATTTTTTAAGTTGTTTTTTAGCACACAAATTGGTCGTTGTAGTGCATGTTTAACACGTTGAACTTTTCAACATAAACATTGATAAGTGAGAATCCCTGCTGCAAATCACAAACATAACAAAGTATCTAACTAAATCTGTTGAGAATTAATTTGTGAATAAAAAGACTTAAAAAGCAAGGCGTTTATGGATTAATGTTTTTTCTGAAGTAATTCACGTTTAATTCATATATAATCTGATAAGTTTAAGAAAAATGCAACTTGGGAGTTTTTGCATAGAGCACATCACAAATATATAGTAAACAAATTAAACCAATTTCTTAAGAAGCACGGAAGCGCCAAACTTTACGGGCTAGTCTTAAGCATTTATGAAAGCCTAAAAAGATTCCAAATTAAAAGAACTGTTTGTCACCTCCTAAACAAAGATGACAAACAGATTTCATAAAAATAACATATTTTTAGAACGTTATGTTGTTTACCTTTTAGGACACACAAAATAATAAATTTTTGTTTAATAGTTTTCGCAAAATCGAGATATCTTCCATTTGGAATTCTTTATAGCATTAACAAATGAAGTTATACCTCGAAAGGAAGAATAAGTAAAAAAAAACTGATGTGATACATTTACATGACCTTCTCTACCCTCTACCTTTATTAGTGTGTACACAAACTATCCTTGCTAGAGCTCATTTTTCCATCTATTACATTTTAATCCAAATTAACTTTCGCAAACTTGGTTACATTAAACATTTCGTTATATATATATATATATATATATATATATATATATATAAAGGGAACAGCTATAGTCAAATATTTGAGAGCTGGACGCTATATGCTAGCCTTGAAATTCCATACTGTTTCTATGTAATCGCGAGAAACAACTGAAAATAGATGAGACTTTAAAAGCATGACATTTTGAGCAATGCAAAGTTTTAATAACGGATATCTCGGAAACGGCTTATACAACAAAAAACTTGTTTGAAATAAATTGTGTCTTTTAAAGTTTAACATTTTTGTGTGGTACGTTTTCATCTATCGCTTAACGTTTACTGTTAAACAAGACTATACAAAAATTCAAAATAAACATTTTAGTTTTCATGTCACATCTTTTTCATCTTTCATTTTAATCAAAATTGTTAGGAAATCAAAACTTTCAAACATTTTCCATGTAAAATGTAGTTGGGAGTGGGAGGATTTCGTGGAAAATCTTTTTGTCTCATCCTTGAAAGATACTGAACTCAATAACAAGTTTGGGATTTATCCGGTTTTTCGTTTGAGTTATACTGTTCACAGACAGACAGACATACATACACACGAACATGTTACCATAAAATGCTTTATTAGATCCAAGGGGCCTCAAAACATGTATTAGGTGAAATCTCGGTATTTAACTTTTGGATGGAACGCAATATCTTTTCTGCCTACTATGTATTCGGTAGAGACAGTAAAAAGCAACCAATCAAGAAAGCGAAGCGTCAAACTGAAGTTGATAGAATTATGAGATAGTTGTTTTTCTATGGCTGTTTTCTTTTCCACAGTTGGTGGAACTCGATTAGCTATTGGAATCTGTAAGGAATACAATATATGCCTTAAATATCGAAGTCTTTTGTACCCAAATCACAGCGAACGAAACTGCGCGATATTCAGATGTTAACACTGTCGTGCAATAGCACTTAAATGTTGAACGGAAATTCATATTCAAGTCATGATCTGAATATTTTTTTTCTATACGCGTTGGAAGGGACACATATTTCAAGCTAGACCTAGATGTTGAGAAAGCTTAAAAGCACCTTCTTTCTATGCTTCATGGATATGTAGAGACACTTTGAAACGTGGAGAAGTTCGAAAACAGCCAGTGACAACAGCCTTGCAGGTGGATGAGAAAAAAGTACTTGACGGGTATGATTAGGTAATCCGTGAATTTGAATGTGCCCTCATTTCCGATGCCGCAGCGAACATTTTACCTCAATACGGTAACGATGTTAAGTTTTAAATTTGCCAGCGGTATTTAATCCCTAGGAGATTTCTTTGGTGCATTTTAGTTAAATATCTAATAGAATAATTAAATATAATAAAAACTTAAGTTTAACTATAAATTTGCAGTGCATTATAGCTATGTTGTATAAACATATGTTCACATATTTTAAAACTATTTGGAAACAATAAGAAAGAATTTTTGAAACAATTAGGTAAATATACAGGGAAGGTAAGAGAGAAATGGTGGAGGAAAATAATTAAAGAAAAAGAGGATTATAATATCAGAAGTGATGATATAAATAAATTATAGTTGAGGAGAGTAATTTAAATTGCTAGTTTTGGAAAATGCATATAGTAAAATGAAGGATACATATACACAAACAACCAGGTTGTTAAGTGTATATGATCCTATCTCAAGCAACTCCTAGAATAGCATAATTAATGTATTAATATCCAGCTAGTAGGAAAGGAAAATATAAATTATAAAATAAATGTGTTATAAACCTTACTACAAAACCTACTATAAAGCTAAAACCTATTCCACTGGTATCCAGCGGTTACATACTGATATCCAGTACTATGTTTCCATCATTTACCTTTTTATTTATTAAAATCTCTACCTTTTGATATTCATATATATAATATATATAATTATTTTATTAGTTAAGCAACTGGATGCATATTAGTAGTAGCAAGATAACTGAATGTAATTATGTATTTAAATATATGGAGAAATAAATTTACCTATCTTATCAAACATATGCTCACGTGGTTATACAGGGTGAACCATTTAATTTGAGACTTTACAATATCTCCAAAACTTACCGTTATAGAAAGAAATGTCCTTGAATTATGCGGAATAGTAAATTCAATTAATCGTGTCTTGTTTTAAGGATGTTATGATAGTCATTTTAGGGTTAATTTAATTTTTTTTAAATGGGAACCTACAATTAGATTCAAACTAAATGACCATCCTAACGACCTCCAAATAAAGCACGACTAATGGCATTTATTTTCCCCCATAATATGAAGAAACGTTTATTCCAGACATTTCTTTCTACAACACTTGATTTTGGAGATATTGTACATTCTTAACTTAAATGGCCCACCCTGTATAAACATTTGCAACAAAATATTATTTTAATTTTAACACTAGCGTAATATGTTATTAACTCTTTGTGTGTCGAGATGTGGACACCTCAGCCATCTGGGGTGCGTGTGTAATTAATTATTCAGCTCGCTGTAGTGACGTCGTTTTAAATTACAATTTATATAAAACGCAAGTACTTAATTTTTGCGAAACGAGACGTTTCAGGAAAAAACGAAGACAGATTAGTTCTTGTGCCTTTTACCGTAATTACTTATTGACAGGAAGGTATAGATACTGAAATAAAGGAATTATAGTAAATAATTTACGTGTATTAAATCAATGTGTAAACGTAATAACACTGAGTTGAAAGATTTGTCCGGAGAAAACGGTCATTAGTGAGTCATGCTGTGCACAGTTATTAGTAACAGACAAATAACGAACGGGTTAGTATAGAAGTTCCTAGAGTGCATTTAGAGGTTGCGTTTGGTACGTTTGAAAGTCACGTAGGCAAGAATTTTGTAAATTAGAAAGGAGACAAATTTTGAGATTGGAGGAGGTTCTGCTTAGAAACAACATCAGATACGCATATTTAGAGTTTTAAGGTTCGACCACAGGAGAAAGAACGTTCCTAGGGGTAGCGAAGATAGGTGGAGCTTAAGTGAAGAAAAGGGGAAATCCGAGTCACTTATGTACTTAATTCTGTGACTTATTCCTGGATGAACCTTGTGAGTATGTGTTTAATTTTAAGTAGTGTAACGTCTAGTGACACGCTTGAATGAGTCAGATTTAGCGGTTGTTAATACGGATCTTTCCGAGCAACATTTCTGCAATTTACAGCAACTGACGCTTTGTTTAATTAGTGTTAAAGAAGTAATTAATTCATGAACAGTCGGTGACTTATTTTAAAGTGGACATTTTAGTCAACATTAAAATTTATGAGCTAACTAAACTGATGTTATCCTTACGAAATAAACTCACGCTTATCCTGAGGTGAACTCATAGCTATACCACAAGAGCAGCTGGCACACGAGATATCGCATAACGAGCTAAGAGATGGCATCATCAAACTCGTCAGCAGAGCTGGTAACATATTTGAGGCAGGTAGCGGCAGCAAAGTCGTCTCACAGAGGACGACTTCATACTGCACACTTCATTGAGATTTAGTAGTTTTGACACAAGACGAGCGCCATTATTTTTCTGCTGAAATAAGCGATCAGTGAGTAAAATAGTATTACAGTTTTTCATTCGTTACTGTACATAGAATTTTCTCCTAAGGGAATTATACACTGCCGTTCGTGAAAATTGAAACACCGAGAAAGAATTTCCCGAATAACTCCAAACTTGGTGGAAGTGTAGAAGAGTGTGCAAGCAATAAGTGATTAAGTTTGCAGAGAGATGGGGTACACGTAGGCCGAGCAGAGCCCTCCGTGTCGGTCCGACAAGATCAGTGTTGCGCCCAGTGTAGCCAGTGCAGAACTGTCAAACAAGGTGGAAACAATAAAGTAAGTGCCAGTATGCCTCGTCGACGTCAAAGGGAGCCATATCGGCATGTGAGTGAGTTCGACTGGGACAGAATGATCGGTCTCCGGGAAGCGGGCTTGTCATACCGTGACATTTATGCTCGTACAGGGCATGCTGCTACGACAGCGATGCGTGTGTGGAAGCAGTGGATAGATGAAGGTCGTACGCAGCGAAGAGCGGGTACTGGACCACGGAACATGACCACAGCACGGGATGGCAGTCATCTTGTCCGCATGGCTTTAACGGACAGTAGAGCTTCATCCACAGTATTGACTCGACGCTGGAGGACTGCAACAGGTGTGAACTTGTCTTCATCAACGGTTCGTCGCCGTCTGCTGTAAGTTGGACTGGTTGCATGCATGCCATTACGTCGGCTTCCATTGTCCAGAAACCACAAGCTGTAGTGGGCACGTGAACACCGTCACTGGGGTGCTCAATGGCAAAATGTAGTCTTTTCGGACTAGTCCCGCTTCAACGTGTCCTACAGAGATGGCCGCATACGTGTCCGGCGGAACTGTGGTGAGCGCAACCTGGAGGCTGCATTGTTGAGCGGCATAGCGGACAAAAGCAGGTGTGACGGTTTGGGGCGCAATTGATTACAACAACCAATCTTGTCTCCTACGAATTGAGGACACTTGCAACAGCAACCGGTACCTAACGGTGGCTGTAGAGCCTGAGGTACTCCCCCTGCTTCAGGCATCTCCACAGGCCACATTTCAATAGGACAATGCCCGGCCACATATTGCGAGGAATGTACAAGCACTCTGCGAAGAGCGACGGGTATCATTGCTTCCCTGGCCTGCACGTTCGCCTGATATGTCGCCCATCGAACATGTCTGGGATATTGGTCGGCACCTGGTGCGTCACGGTCCTCCAGTAACCAGAGTCACGGATTTGTGGGCTCGAATACAATCTGCGTGGAGGGACATTCCTCAGGAACTTATTCAGAACATTTTTTATTCAATGCCACGGCGTATAGCAGCACTAATTGCAGCCCATGGATGCCACACCAAATACTGAATATTAGGGCTCAAAGATCATGCATAGATTTGTAAAGTTTCATTTGTTACTTGTCATGTACCTAACCTGTGGTATTAGATTCATTGAATTCATGCGCTTTCTTCGTGGTGTTGCAATTTTCACAAACGACAGTGTATTTATATCTCTTATCTGGTTTAGTATGGAATAATACGTATTGGTTTTCAATTTCTCATTGTATCATTTTCTTTACAATTGGTGTAAATAGCCACTAAAATTACAGCTATCCCGATGATAATAACTTTTGAGGCAGTATTTTTTAACATTTAAATAATTTCAGTCAAATTATATAATAAATTCAATAACAGCCCGTCTTGAAGCAATATGTGTATGTAATAATTTGAAAAATGTATTTCACAGTCATTGTATATGCTTATATTATTGTATACATGTTCCATAATGTTATGTGAATATATAACGTAATTTAATAATGTAGGAGCTGTGAGAATAATAAGTTAAAATTTGCTAACAATGAGGTAACAATGAGGTAACCTTGAGTCAATAATGAGTAAGAAAGTTTAACAGTACTACTTGTGATTCTTGGAGTAACAATAATGTAATTTTAGTGACAGTTTATAAAATAGACAATCAACAACCGGAAAAAACTTTAGTTAAATGAAGGTATTCTATTGGAATAGTTTTAGCCAATCAGAAACTGAAATATAGCAAAATTTACAAATATAGAAGTCAGTTGCCTACAGAAAGCGTTACTATCCAGACGCAAAAAGTGTCCTCAAGAAATATAATATGTATTCGTGTGAGACAAAAAGTAAGTTTACGTGTTAAAAAAGTGTAATTAATTAATAAAAGGAGTGAAGTAAAATAATAGTCTGTGTAAGCCTACATTCTTGTCGCATCACAACCCGCCAAGATATCCATGTCTCTAAAACAAATCCTGACGTAGCCGAGGCAAACATAAATATTAAATATTTAAAGAAACAGTTTAATTACAAAGTTAATATTTTTTAAACTTGGGACAAAGGCCACCTGAAAATACATTTGGGGCGAAGGCTACCGGCAACTGTTTACTATACGTACGGTTGCAACGAATTTTAAGTTCGGCTCCCCAACAGTTGAAATATAATACAACTCCTTCAATACAAACAAACTACTTCAAATTGATGCCCAAAGCGTGGTGCAGATAACGTAACAAACCACTATCTTCAAATTGGCTTCCATACATGTAGCAAATAACAACAACGTAAAAAAACTAACCTTTCTCAGATTGGCTTCCATACGTGGTGCTACAATAACAACGTAAAGACAATATAACTTCTTCACTTTACGCTTACACTTGTATCAATAGCGCCCATGAACGTTTTAGTTAAAAATAACATAAAAGCAATATTACTTCAAATAAGAGTGTATCATCAAGTCAGTTCACATTGTGAAAGTATACATATTTATAACATTAAAGTGTAGATGTAAATTATCTTGCAACATGATGTCGTTTGAGTTTGAATAACTGTAGAATTAAAGATGCTTAAAACCTAGTATTTACACAAACTTCTCCCAAAGGCCCTTTTTTCATTATTCACGGAGAGAGACAGTGGTGCACTATATAATATTAATAATGTGTACGGACTGCATTATGGAAAGCATTTTCCATGTTTGTTGTTTACAGAAAATAATACAGTGTTTGCAGAATATTATGAATATTGCCACCGAGAGAAAGTATTTTCCCTTGTCTCTTAATGGAATGGCTATGAGCTCTATTGATGGCAAAAAAAAGAACACTTACAAAGGAGATCCTTAATGATTCGTGATGATACTATTTCTACTTTCACTACCACATACATAGTAGATACAGGAGGTATTGAATTTCACCCAAAAATTCAATACCAAAATACATGTTTTGAGGCACCTTGAATCAAAAAACATTTAAAAACTATACTTACTAAAGCTTATTTTTTCACCTAATACATTTTAATCCAAATAAACCTTCGCATAATATATACTTAACACATTTCGTTATAGATAAAAAAAGAACAGTGATGGTAAAATTGTTAAGAACTGGAGGCTATATGCCGGCCTTGAATTCCATACTGTTTCTATGCAATCGCGAAAAAGAACTGAAAATCGACGAGACTTTAAAATAATGATAAGTAATGAACAATTCGAACCAAAGCGACCTCAGAACCGGTTTATGCTTCAGAAAAAATTATTTCAAGTAAAAAGTAAATTCTGTGTTTTAAAGAGATCTACATTTTTTGTATGGTAAGTTTTCGTCTATCGCTTAACGTTTAGCAGTTATACAAGATTATACAAAATTCTTCCGAATGAAGAGGACTTCATAGGCTGTTTTCTGAAAATTCAAGATAAGCATTTTGTTTATTATGTAAATATCATTAATATATATTTTAATAAAAATTGTTAGAGCCATTTTGTAAAAAAATCGAACTTTTCGAAAAATATTCCGTGTAAAGGGTAGTTGGTGTGGTGGTTTTTCTTGAAAACCTTCATGTTGCATCCTTGGAAGGTACTGAACACAAATGTCAAGTTGGGTATTTATCCGACTTTTAATTTTTGAGTTAATTTGTTCACACACACAGACATACACACGAACCTGTTTCAAAAACTGCTTTTTTGGATTCTGGGGCCCTCAACATGTATTTCAGGTGAAATCTCTGTATCGAATTTTTCGGTGGAATGTAATACTTCCCCCACTTACTATATGTAGTAGGGAAAGTAAAAAGGTCCGTGTGTGTGTGTGTGTCTTTGCATAGCATAACTGAAAAAAACGTAAAGTCAGATAGATACCAAGCTTGGTGTAAGTGTAGTAACAAGACTTTCAAGAAAATACCACCCCAAAAAGCCCTTTACATACAAAATTTTTCTAAATGTTTGCTTTATGAAAAATGGCCCTAAGCATTAAAGATATTTACATGATAAATAAAACGTATATTTTGAATTTTCTGGAAATAGCCTGTGAAGTCCTCTTCATTTGGGAGAAATTTGTATTATCTTGAATAACAGGTAAACCTTAAGCGATAGACGAAAAGGTACTACACCAAACGTGTAGATGTCTTTAAAGAATAAACTATATTTCAAATAACATTTTTTGTGGCATCAGCCATTTTCGAGATATCCGTTATTTATGGTTCGAATTGTTCATTATTTAGCCATGCTTTTAAAGTCCTGTCGATTTTAAGTTGATTATCGCAGTTGCATGGAAAAAGTATGGCATTTTAAGGCTAGCGTATAGCGTCCAGTTCTGAAACATTTGACTATTACTGTTCCCTTTGTATCTGTAACGAATTGTGTAACGTAACTATTTCCGAAAGATTTATCTCGATTAAAATGTAGTAGATAGTAAAATTAACTTTCATGAGAATAATTTGTATACCCACTAGTAAGGATAGAGGGTAGAGAATGTCATGTGAATGTAACACATCAGATTAAATTGTTTTAATGTTATTACTTTACTAAAACTTTACAAGTTGAGGCAGTGTTTTTAACACTTAAATGATTTCAGTCAAATTATATAATATGCAAATTCAACAAGCAATATATGTATGTGAATGTTATGTGAATATATTACGTAATTTAATAATGTAGGAGCTGTGAGAATAATAAGTTAAAAGTTGCTAACAATGAGGTTACCTTGAGGCAATAATGAGTAAGGAAGTTTAGATGCTACTAGTCATTATTAGAGCAGCAATAATGTAAATTTTAGTGACAATTTATAAAATAGCCAATCAACAACCAGAAGAAGCTTTAGTTAAATGAAGGTAATCTATTAGACTAGGATTAGCCAATCAGAGACTTGAAATACAGAAATATACAAATTTAGGCGGTGGAAAAACAGTTCAGTTGCTTCTAGACAGTGCTCATAACCAGGCGCGAGATATGTCCTCGAGAAATTAAATACGTATTCGTGTGAGACGAAAATATTTAACTTATTAAAAAGTGCAAGTATTAAATAAAAGAATCTCACAGCTCTCTATATGAGTGAAGTACTATTTAATTTGTGTCAAGGATTAATAAAAGGATTGAAGTAAAATTATAATCTGTGTAAGCCTACATTCTTGTCGCATCACGCCCTGCTAAGAGAAACGTGTCTCTAGCAAATACTGGCGCAGCCGAGGCAAACATAAATATATAATATTAAAAGAAACAATAATAATATTTTTTAAACTTGGGGAAAGGCCACCTGAAAGTACATTTGGGGTGAAGGCTACCGGAAACCGGGTACCATACGTGCGGTTGCAACTACTACAAGTTCGGCTCCCCAACAGTTGAAATATAATACAACTCCTACTTCAAATCGGCTTTTCATACGTAGCAGCAAACACCGTAAAGAACAATTCTACTTCAAATTGGCGTTCATACGTGGAGCTAAATAAATAAATAACGTAACAAACTAACTTCTTCAAATTGTTCCACTGCAGGTTCATAAAATATGGATGGAATATTTTCTCCGGATCGCAGGCATAACAATTTTAGTATTAAAGTTACAGTAATTAGTAAACTTACCAGGAACTTCTTCTTGAATCCTGGCTCCTGCCGGAAGTAGACGAGAGCTTCCTCTGGAACATTAAGTCCCGCTCCCGCTAGTGGCTGTTCTCTTGGAGGACCACAGTCTAGGTAGAGTGTGAGAAGACCGGAACTTGCACTGTACACCAGTCCAAGGTGTGTCCATCCGTTGACTGCAAGAAAAGCATTAAGTAGAATTGAAAATGCTCTTTACCAATTTTATTATTATGATCATCTGAAATATGATTAGTACAAATCTCACAAAGCCAGTAATGCTATTTCATGTAGCGTTACTTAGATGGAATTCGTGTGTGCACAGTGATCATGAAGAACTGTGATGGATTGTGTATTGCCATGTGTGTTAAGAGTTTCATTTAATCAACTGGTTCATATTTAATACATGTTTTACTCACAAAAATATCTCGAAGATTTATAAACACCCTGTGTAGTACTTAATTTCAATAAAATAGTCATGGGAACTAAAAGAAAGTACAACATTCTTGAGGAAGATGATAGGGAAAAATACTGTATATATCTTATTGTTTTCAGATGATCAATTAGCAATAGCAGATAATTATTTTTATTTAATTTGTATATTTAGAAAGGGAGTACAAATATTGTATTAAAATAAATATGGACAAGAGAAATTGTATTGTAATTTAAAACAAAAAGGTACATTGGAAGAAACGGGAGAAATAATTAAAGGTTAAGATAGATATAATTACTCAGGTGTTAAAATTACAAAAAAAATCTGATGTGTTACACTCACATGACTTTCTCTACTCTTGTACAAACTATTTTTACAAACGCCTATTCTCCATATGCTTCATGTTAATCGAGATGTCAATCTTATTGGTAATATTCATGTAGATGCAAGGGGAATATCGCTTTTAAGCGATAGTCAAATATTTTAACGCTGGTTGCTATGTGACGCATTCCATTCTCTTTGCATGTCCAGGACATAAAAAAATGAGTAACGAATTTGAGAAAAAGTATAAGTATTGGAAAATTTCAGGAACTAACAAGCAATGTCTCGAAAACGGTTCACTCAACAAAAGAAATGTATATGACATACATTTTCTGTGTAGTAAAATTTTGTCTATCTCTTATGGTTTACCAGTTATGCAAAAGTCGTTCACAATGAAGAATACTTTTGGAGACATTCCCAGAAAATTCGAGATATACATTTCATTTCTCATGACATTGTCTTAAACATATGATATTTTCATCAAAATCGTTAGAGCCATTTTTGAGAAAATTAAAATTTTCGAAAAATCTTCCGTGTAAAGGGTAGCCTGGGGTGGGGGGATTTTCTTGAAAACCTTCGTGTCGCATCTCTGGAAGATACTGAACCTAAATACCAAGTTTGGTGCTTATCGGACTGTTCGTTTTTGAGTTATGCTGTTCACAGACACACACAGACACACACACAGACACACAGACACACAGACACACACACACACAGACACACACACGGACATGTTTCCAAAAATGCTTTTTTTGGATTCAGGAGGTCTCAAAACATGTATTTCCGGTGAAATCTCGGTATCGAATTTTTGGGTGGAATGCAATACTTCCCCTACTTACTATACGTAGTAGAGAAAGTAATAAAAATGAGAATTGCAAAAGGAAGATCGATGATTAAAAGGCTAAGTTGAATATTTTAAAACAAAAATAAATATTTGAAATACTGGTTAGGAGTGTAATGAATTATGGAGCAGAGGTGTGGGTATTAAATTCAAGAGTATTAAATTCCCTCTGAAGATCTTATTGATGTTGAAAATTAAATAAAACTAAAAATGAATAAATTAGGAGAAGTATAGAATACAAAATTCAATAGTTAGTTTTATCTATTGGACGGAGGATGAAAGACTAAAGGGCGGATTTTGAATGGATACTAGCAGAAAGAGGGAAGAGAAAAATACCAGGGGTTACATGCAGGAAGAAGTCATCAAAGAAATACATCAGAAAGGAGATTGAGAAGGCAGGGAATATAATATAAGGTAATATGAGCGTGGGAAGATGCATCAGCATTGTAAACCTGTGCATAAAAATGGTGATTGAAGATTTGATGCTGGAACGAATGAGAAATATGACTGGAGACATTTGAAATGTGCATATAGAGGAAAATTGAGCCATGAAGAAATGGACAGACAATAGGAGCAATGGACCAAGTTCTATCCTGAGCACCCCAAGTAAACTTCAGGTAGTTATAACGGTATCAAATGGTCAAAACAGTAAGTTTTTCCAGTTGCAAAGAAGAGGCCATTATTAAATCTTAAGAATTGAAAACAGAAAGTTAATCTACTTATCCTACTTTCAAGAGATGAGCCACCTGATTGTGAAAAAGCGCCAATGCCATTATCACTAAAGTTAAAAATTTGAAATCGAGTTTCTATTTATGGACGCTCTTTAACTACTATGGTTCTTAGCGTCCCATTCTATATTGGGGTTGAAAGATGGGAAATGTTTCTTAGAGACCTCTCTATTAGGCTTAAAATTCCGTAAATCTACGACACGGGACCATCCGCTTGACTTCCCTTCAAAAGGAAGCCAGAGTAAAGATTTTTGCGCGTTAAAACTAAAGCTCACTATTTTGGTATATACACAAAAACCTATTTTTTCAGTTGTTCAAACACACACACATACATACGGAAATCACAGAGTCTCAAAACCTATATATTAGTTTTTTTTAGTTTAATGCAGCACTTCTTCTATTTACTATAGTTAAGCAGTAGAAAAAGTAACAATTTGACACAAAAGTGTATTTTAACGAGTTTTACAATTTACATGTAATAAGCTTTTGACCCTGTCTCCTGAATTCCCAATTGCAAATTCTATCAGCATGAAGCGTGCGTGACTATTCACAGAAATGGCAATATCTACAGCGAATTTGACACATTAACACCTCAAATATACTATACTTTAATCAGAATCATTATGGCATTTTTGAGCAAATGAAAAATAACGAAACGTTTTCCATGTAAACTGTAGTTTGTGGTGGAAGAATTTTCTTCAAAATTTGTTTGGTACGCTTAAAGAAAACCTTGATAAAGTATGAAATTTGGTACTTATCCAAAGTTATGTATCTCAATTAAGTATGCTATTCGCGATGATATTTTAGGGGGTTTCGGCTTGCAAGCATTCAGGTTGACATCCCCGGAGATTTCTAAGCATTAGACACAAAATAGTTCAGGATGGTTAAAGCAAAAAGATGCTTGAGTAAATCGTCTTGGAGTTTGGTATCTTGGGGAGATGAGACATTGTTTTCATGTAACCATCCCTGGTTTATCCAGAAAACAGGATAACCTTGGGTGGAAACTATATATGGAATTTGTTAGTGGGACATCTTATTTCTGCTAGCAAAATGGCAGGGATAGATCGAATGAGTAATAAAAACTTGAAGCGTTGTATTCGAAAGTTTCGCACTTAATCACAAAGAAGCCTTTTCTACACAACGAATACAATGCTAAAACTTTAACGCAAAGTTTCCAGCTAGCTTGTGTAGAGCAATTGCTGTGGTATAATCTATTCCAAATCCCTACAATAACACCTGAGTAGAACTGGGCAATTTATTATTAAGTAGAGGAGTTGGGTTTGCTAGTCTTGGAGAAACAGTGCATGAATCCAGCAGAGAGCATTTACACTGTGCCAAGAAAAATCATTATAGCACGGGGATTTGCGGCGATGATTTACGCTCGTGGACGTACAGTGCGGTATTACACAAAACACAGACGAAGCTGGGGGTTTTAAATCGGGATCCACGGCACAAATCTCGACCTAAATCCTTGTGGGCGCTTGCAGCCCCTCCTTCTCCGGAAAATGCTCGGAATTATTGCGATTTGAAATACGACGCGAGAAGAGATGGCGTTCGCCCGAGAGCTTAGCTCCAGCCAACGGCTTTAGAAACCAGTGGAACAAATAATGACAACTAAATAACGCCCCTTTGCTGAAGACCTAATAGAAATAAACGTTTTACCTTGCCCGAGGAGCAACCAGCTCTTTCGGGGATAGTAAAATAGAGTTCGGTATAGAAAATTTGGCGTGTAAGCAGTAAATACGAATTTCTATAGATAACTATCAAATGAAATAACACCCTGGCTCAAATTTTCTGTTGATAAAAATGGACTCCGAGATAAGCTGGCACAAATAAAATTACTCATGTGGATAATTTCATAAAAACAATAACTGTAACCCTATCTTACACCAATATGCAGTGTTCTGAAGCCTGGTTCATAGGTTAGTTCATCTCTTGAAAAAGAAGAATATAACAGTGAATTAAAATATATCAGGAATGTATCTTTTGAAAATGAATTTACTTCAGAGCTAATTAATACCCTAGTTAAAAATACAAGAAAAAATACATTACAGACTTCTAGTACTTTACAGAATCCAAATAAAGTATTCCATACTATTCCAGTCAAGTTTACACAATTTGAAAACTTATTTAACATATATTATATCCAGCTTGCACCCTAAAATATTTTTAATTTGAAAAATATGTTGAACACACCCTTAACTAACACTGTAAATACATTTAAAAAATCAGGACTCCATCACATTCATTGTCAAGTCTGTGAGAGTGCCTGCATTGGTAGAAACAAAACAAGTTTGGGAGAACGTCAAAGAAACATTAAATTAAAACAATTAGATAAATCTGCAGTTGCTTATCGTTTCTTGACTTCAAACTTCTCTGGGATAGGCCACAGTATCAAGCTATTCAGATTCTATTACAATTGGAAATATGAGAGAAAATATTTATTCGCCATTAGACAAAGATTATTTTTAACTTTGAAATTCCACCATTTGATGCTTTGATGCCATTCATCCAATCAGGTTATAGGAGACGGGAGGAGAGACATGAGAGTTCTCCATCTACACCACAGAGGGTAGTTGTTTCAGTACAGATGGAAACACAAGAAAATGATCCAAGTGGCAACCAGTTATAACAGAGGGCAGCAATTTCACCTACATATAAGGCTCAGGGGAGAGGCAGCTAGGCTAGTCGACATGTTCAACTGAGGATGAAAGGACGTAGCTTTCGAAAGCACTATTGTTACGGTCACCAACACAAAGTGTCTTTGTGATGTAAAAAAGAAACATCTCCCAACAAAACTTTGAGGCAGTATTTTTAACACTTGAATAATTTCAATTAAATTATATAATATGTAAATTCAATAACGGCCCGCCTTGAAGCAATATGTATGTAATAATTTGAAAAATGTATGTCACAGTCATTGCATATGCTTATATTATTGTAAACATGTTTAATAATATTATGTGAATGCATTATGTAATTTAATAATGTAAAACCTGTGAGAATAATAAGTTTAACGTTGCTAACAATGAGGTAACAATGAGGTAACCTTGAGGCAATAATGAGTTTGAGAGTTTGAATACTACTAGTCATGATTAGGGCAGCAATAACGTAAATCTTGTGACAATTTTTTAAAATAGCCAACCAACAGCCAGAAAAAGCTTTAATTAGATTCAGGTATTCTATTGGACTAGGATTAGCCAATCAGAGACTTGAAATGCAGAAGCTTACGAGTTTTGGACGGTTGAAATCTTTCAGTTGCTGGCAGACCTTGGTAGTGACCAGATGGAAGATGTGTTCTCTAAAGAAATATTACGTATTCGTGTGAATCGTAAAATTAAATATACGCGTTAACAAAGCAGAAGTTTTAAATTAAAGAATCTCACAGCTCCTTGTGTGTGTCTGTATGTCTGTCTGTGAACAGCATAACTCAGAAACGAACAGTCGGATAAACACCAAACTATGTATTTAGGTTCAGTAAAATACAGTAAATCGCGTTAAAATACACAATTTATGTCATACACAATTTCTGTTGTTGAGTGAACCATTTTCGAGATATTGCTTGTTATTCCCTTAAATATTCCAATACTTAAATTTTTTCTCAAATGGGAATTCGTTATTCATTTTTTATGTCCTAGACGTGCAAAGGGAATGGAATGCTTCACATAGCAACCAGCTCTTAAAAGATTTGACTATCGCTTAAAGTCTACCACATTCTCCTTGCACCTACCAGAAAATTAGCAATAAGATTAACATCTCGATTAACATGAAGCATATAGAGAACAAGCGTTTGAAAAATAGTTTGTACAAGAGTAGAGAAAGTCATGTGAGTATAACACATCAGATTCCTTTAAATGGTAATATACATTTTGTATGTAGGTTTCTCATTAGAAAGTGGCTTATTTTGTGATGAGAATAAGAAAACAAAATAAAACGTTTTGGTTACCAACTACGAACGTAACTTGGCCTTCAAATGACCATCCATGGTACAATCATTCATTGCGCTCTTCGTACACAGCCATGTTTGTTGTTATTTACGTTGGCGTAAGAACAACTGCAAAGTGTTTGTTTAGTTTATGAGGACTGAGAAAACAATATAAAAAGGTAGGTTCCCGTTTAAAAAAAATTAAATTGATCCTAAAATGACCATCACAACGTCCACCAAATAAAATACGACTAATGGCATTTACTTTTCCCCATAGTATCAAGAAACTTTTATCAAAGTCATTTGTTTCTACAACACTTAGTTTTGGAGATATTGTACAGTCTCAAATTTTATTTTTTTTCTGAAATGTTGGTTACATTTAATTCTGCCGAATGTCATCGTTTCTCTGATGGTCCAGAAGTGAATATCCAGCCAGAACTCTTAGTAATTTGATTTCTGCTATTTCAACATCCCTTATTTGTTTGTTCTTTTTTTATTAATATCCAAGTCTCAGCACCATAATACATGATTGGTGGGAATGTAAATAATACTGTTATTAGCTAGCTCGACTGGACAGCCTCGAGAGCTTACTAGTTTATTATGCACGGTATGGGGACAGGTACTCCAATCAGCTACTCAAACTCCGCGCGCTACATTGAAGCACGGATATCCATCTGTATCGAATTGAAATGCAGCTGATGGTCCAGTTTCGATTTCGTTGCCTTGCAGTTGAAGTTGGCAGCTGACGTTTTGAGTGTGGGTTCCTTTTACTACGTCGCTTATGTCTCAGAAACTTCAGGGTGGATTGAAGCATGAAGGGTTTGATGTCTCCCTTGTGAGATAACAAAATTGAATATTTCAACATCCTGCAAAAAGTTACACGTCTAGATTTAATAGTTAAAGCGGTGGAACAATAAAAGAAAATAAAAGAAAACTTCACATTCCATTGTTTCGACCCATTTATCTTCATCCTATTACAGTCACATTTATTAAATAATATTTTTTGGAATGGACATGGCTACTATTGCTAAGGCTACTTGCGTTTAAACACAAGGTTGATTAGCTATCATATTGTGGGTAACATCAACCAAATCGATTTGTGCTGCGTATTTTGAGAACTCCAAAGAACTGATACACACATCAAAGGAAATGTAACCATCAACATTTAAGTTGTTTGCAAACCGCATTCTGGATTCCTTCACACTTTCCTGACGTATGATTTGTAACCTAGATTCAGTGTTAAAATAATATTTTATGAATATGGTCATGTATGTAGGCATTTTGAACGCTCGTGTTTCACGATCATCTTGATCTTACCGTACTACTTAGTGCAGTACGCTCTGCTGTGTTAATATTCCATGAAGTCATTATTATGCAGCTGTTTCGACATCAAAGTCGGAAATCTAGCAACCAGGGATGTGCCGGAGAATTAAGCGCATCCTGCAAGGAACCAACACAAGGGCTTTCACGTCTTATGGAGAGTGCAACAAGATGCAGAGTGAAGTTTAAAGACTTAACAGGTTAACTGTCCATTACTTTCCAAATATGGTTGTGGGGAAAAGTATATTGTGAAATTAAAGGATTGGCCAGATAAGTTCTTTTCAAGGGTTAGTTCTATATCTGCTCAGGTCACTGTGCTCCATCTATCATTAACGAGGTCTTCCCAGATCATTCTTCTAGGCTAGTAGAGGAGGTCTTCATATGGAAATTCTGATTCTATGTTGTTTCCATTTTCTTATACTGAGTGGAAGACGTGTAAGTATTATGAACTCTTTTGCTCTATATTTTATAGCTTTTTAGAAAAACGATGTGAAATTTAGATACGTTAGCAAGAGAAAACTGGATAGCAACTGGTCAGGATCGTCGTAGAGTAGAATGTACGCTGATTTTCCGATCTCGCTGCGAAAATATTGCTGCATAATGGGCACTACATTAAGTTTGCTAATGGTATTTAATCCCAAAGAAAATTCCTTTGTGTGCATCCAGCGAAGTGCTTAGTGTTAAATTAAAGTAACGAAAACCGAAATAAAGAAGTTATTTAATGAAGCAATAACACCAAATCAATGTAATAAAGTATACACTTGTAAAACCCAAAATCTGTATATACTTTTTAACTATCAGATACAAAAATGTTCATGAGAATATTGAACGATTTGGTGAGAACAAATAAAAAAAGACGGATATTTTTGCTTAGAATCTTAAGATAACCATTTTATATAAACATTTAATACACCAGACTAAAATGCCTTATTACGTTCCCTACAACACATCTATGGTAGATAGAGGAAGCATTGTATTCCACTCAAAATTTCGTTATCGAGATTTCACAGGAAACACCTGAGCTCAATATTGAACGGAAAATTCTACTCTCTTTCGCTTATTAAACAAACTAGTCTTAATAAAGCTTACTTTTATATCTATTTCAGTATAATTCAAATAAACGTTTGCAGAAATAGCTACATTGCACATCTGATATATACAAAGCAGGCTGCGTTCAAGAACTGCATGCTATACGAGGATATTAAAATTCTTCACTGTTTCAATGTAATCGCAAGAAACAACTGAATATTGACAGGACTTAGAGAATGGGTAAGTTTAAACAATTTGAATCATTAATAACGATATCTCAGAAATGGCTGATATCACAAAAAGGTTATTTGAAATCATTTCTGTGTTTTAAAGTGATCTACATTTCCTGTGTAGTACGTTTTCGTCTGTCGCTTAATGTTTACTAGTTATACAAGATTATACTAAATTTCTTCCTAATGAAAAGGATTTCAAACAGTATTCCCAGAAAATTTAATATATACACTGTATTTGTCATCTAAATATCTTTAATATATGGTATTTTAATAGAAATCGTTAGAGTAATGTATTAGAAAATAAAAGGTTTCGAAAATGTTCCATGCATTGGTAGTTTGGAGTAGAAGGAATTTTCTTGAAAATGTTTGTGTCGTAACTTTGGAAGGCACTGAATTTGAATACCAAGTTGGTGTTGATCCAGCTTTTAGTTTTTAAGTTATGGTATCTACAGACACGCTGAGGCAGTATTTTTACCACTTAAATAATCTCAGTCTAATTATATATAATATGTAAATTCAATAACAGCACGCCTTAAAGCAATATGTGTATATAACAATATATAAAAAGTGTATTTAACAGTCATTGTATATGTTATATTATTCTATACATATGTAATAATGTTATGTGAATGTATTACGTAATTTAATAACGTAGGAGCTGTGAGAATAATAGGTTAAAAGTTGCTAACAATGAAGTAACCTTGGGCCAATAATGAGTAAGAAAGTGTAATAATGCTACTAGCCATTCTTGGAGCAACAATAATGTAATTTTTGTGACACTTTATAAAATAGCCAATCAACGACCAGAAAAAGCTATAGTTAAATAAAAGTATTCTATTGGATTAGATATAGCCAATCAGAGACTTGAAATACAGAAATTTACAAATTTAGGCGGTAGAAATCAAGTCAGTTGCTAGTAGACAGCGCTCATAACTGGACGCGTTGCTTGCAGACAGTGTTCGTAACCGGACGCGAGATACGTCCTCGAAAAATTTAATACGTATTCGTGTGAGACGAAAATAGTAGTAAGTGTTAAAAAGTGCAAGTAATTAATAAAAAATTCTCACAGCTCTCTCTCTATATCAGTAAAGTGTTATTTAAATCGTGTAAAGCATTAATAAAAGGAGTGAATTAAAATTATAATCTATGTAAGCCTACATTCTTAGTCGCACCACAACCCGCCAAGACATCCATGTCTCTAACAATAATACTGACGCAGCGGAGGCAAACATAAATATATAATATTTAAAAAAAACAGTCAAAATTACAAAGTTAATATTTTTTAAACATTTTTTGGGGGGGCAAAGGCCACCGGAAAGTACATTTGGGGCGAAGGCTACCGGAAAGCGGGTTCTATACGTGCGGTTACAACGAACTTCAAGTTCGGCTCCCAACAGTTGAATTACAATACAATTCCTACTTCAAACTGACTTTCCATACGTAGCAGCAGCAAACCTACTTCAGCGCACACGGACATTTTTCCAAAATGATTTATTTGGATTCAGAGGCCTCAAAGCATGTATTGCAGGAGAGACCCGGGTATTGAGTATTTGGGTGGAATGCAATACCTTCCCTACTTACTATACCTACGTAAATATAGAGAAAGTAAAAATAGCACGTTTAGAGAAAGGTCTGTATGTGAACTCAAAAAGGAAAACTCGGATAAATATCTTACTGGGTATTTAAGTTCAGCATCTTCCAAAGAGGCGACACAACGATTTTAAAGAAAGTCTTCCAAACCAAAACTATTATTTTCATGCAGAAGATTACGTAATGTTTTATTTTCTTAAAGCTGCTCTAAAGGTTTTTATTAAAATATATTCGCTTGAGTAATAAAATGCGTATCTTGAATTTTCGATAAATAATCCTTGAAGCTATTTGCTGATTGAATTTTGCATAAATAGGAAATATGATATACAATAACTTACACAGTAGAGTAGATCTAAGTACAGAAATTATGCCAAATATTTTCGTAGTTTAGTGTTTTCGAACAATTCCATGTTCCAGGTTTAGACCTTTCCCAAGCGTTAACTCTTGGATGTGTTTTACATGTTGTGATTCTTTCCATACCTCCCCTCTTCTTTTGGTTTCATCGCAAGATTTTTAAGTAATAAATATTTTAATGCTGTTTCCCTACATTGTAGCGGTTGCAGCATATATGCTTGCAACTAATCAGTTTTGCCTAATTTGAAGTAATTTCTAGATGAAAAGGTATCGTGAGTATTGCAACACAGATAGATACATTGCTTTTTATACGAGTATTATAATATTGTGACGCAGTGGCTATGACCGAAGGTTATCGGGAGGTGGGCGACAGGCAGTCGGAGATAAACAATGATAAATCGCGCTCTCGCCCGGCGTAAACATCAGAAGCGCTATCGGCAGAAAACCAAATCTTATGGAAGTTTCTTTTCCCCCGCCTCCAGAACGTTGCCCAGATAGTTCTAGAATGTTCTGTGGAATATTCTATTCGATATATAAGCGAGCGTTCTAGCAAGAGGAGTTAGATGAGTCGGTCAGTAAGTGAGCAAGTGAGTTGATGAGCGCGTTTCTGCTGCTGTTCTCCGAGCGAGTTGTGACGACTGCTGTGAGTGCAGCGAGTGCTACTACGGAGCGAGAGATTGTGAAGTCTTGTGTTGGACTCGTCAGCGAGTGAACCATTCGGAAGAAGACATACGTCATAAAAATGTCGCCTAGCCTCTTCGCTAATCGAACTAGTTTACATTAGTGAAGTGACACTGTGAACTAAATGAAGTTCCAGTGAAATTTGAACCAGATCAAAACAGTGAAACAGTGACGGTGAGAACTGCGAGAAGTGACTGTTGAAAAACTGAACAAAGTCACAACATTTATCGCATATATATGAATCTGCCACTGATAGAGGAAGTCGAGTATATGTTCTACATTAACTGGTTTTTATTTACGCACTCAATAAAATGAAGTAATAATAACGTACAATGTTGATTACGATGTTTGTACCAAAGGTATGAAATATGCGTTAGTCTTGTGTGTGTGGTCAGTTATTCAGGCGCTGCAGCACGCAGATGCGAAGTCGTAGCTTCATTATGATGTGCGCAAAACAAAAATACTAACTTGTGGGTAAAGGAAGAGAGCGAAAATAACAAAAATGTGAATTAGCTGCTTTTCTCCAATACACTTGAATAAAATTGGCTAAATCTTTCCGTATGTGAATCATATTGCAACAAATTGCAGAAAACTTATTTCATAGAATAAGTCCTACTACCTTTTCATTTTTCTTTGCACGTAGAATCACTTCCTTCCAACCAGTATTCTTCTCATCAGTATTTTGTTCATCAAAAACTGAAATCCAGTCTTTCTGTTCCCTTTGCTATTCTATCTCCTTGGTGCATTTCATATCTTAGTAGTTTTATCTCTGGCAGTAGTACCCATGTTTGTTATTACCCATGTTTCTGAACCACATACAAGAATAGAAACAGCGATTACTTTATACGATTGTATGTGTTTCCTTCCTTACTTTATTCCGTCGGTTCTTTCGATCAGAACGGTTTGAAACATATCATTATTGAATGTGTTTGCCAAACTGATATTAAATATCGATCCTAGCTATTAAAATAGAACACGTTTTTACATTTCTTTCTTCTATTATGAATTTGGATTCAATAACCTTTTTACTTTCTCTACTACGTATAGTAAGTAGGGGAAGTATTGCATTACACCCAAAAATTCGATACCGAGATTTCAGCGGAAATACATGTTTTGAGACCTCCTGAATCCAAAAAAAGCATTTTTGGAAACATGTCCGTGTGTGTGTCTGTGTGTGTGTCTGTGTGTCTGAGTCTGTGAACAGCATAACTCAAAAACGAACAGTCGGATAAGCACCAAACTTGGTATTTAGGTTCAGTATCTTCCAGAGATGCGACACGAAGGTTTTCAAGAAAATCCCCCCACCCCAGACTACCCTTTACATGGAAGATTTTTCGAAAATTTTAATTTTCTCAAAAATGGCTCTAACGATTTTGATGAAAATATCATATGTTTAAGATAATGTCATGAGAAATGAAATGTATATCTCCAATTTTCTGGGAATGTCTCCAAACGTATTCTTCATTGTGAACGACTTTTGCATAACTGGTAAACCATAAGAGATAGACAAAATTTTACTACACAAAAAATGTAGATCGCGTTAAAATACACAACTTATGCCATATACATTTCTTTTGTTGAGTGAACCGTTTTCGAGATATTGCTTGTTATTTCCTTAAATTTTCCAATATTTAAACTTTTTCTCAAATTCGTTATTCATTTTTTTATGTCCTGGACATGCAAAGAGAATGGAATGCGCCACATAGCAACCAGCGTTAAAATATTTGACTATCGCTTAAAAGCTACCATATTTCCCTTGCATCTACAAGAAAATTACCAATAAGATTGACATCTCGATTAACATGAAGCATATGGAGAATAGGCGTTTGTAAAAATAGTGTGTACAAGAGTAGAGAAAGTCATGTGAGTGTAACACATCAGATTTTTTTTGTATTTCTGACCATTATCTTTGTTTTATTTAAAGGAACCTTAAGTATATGGATACATAATTAAATTTTGAAGCTTGTCTTTGTGTTTTGAATACTTATTTCAAACAATGTATTGTGTGAAGTGTTTAGATTTAATTTAATTCCACTTTTGGTTCTCATTTTTGCTGCTTCCTCAGTATATCTTAAATAAAACGATGTAGAATTGTATAATTGTTTATTGTGTACGCTGAATCTGGAGAACTTAATAAAAATTGAAAAATACAGACGTTTATGCTGGGTAATCCTTCAAATCGAAACAAATATTCATCCAAGTTTAGCCGAGACCAAATTTTATCGAACTTTATGTTAGAAAGCTACTTATTTGTAAACGGAACTCAAGTTTTTATACCTTATTCAACCGAAGGGAAAGTATTAATTAAACTTAATTTCCTGCTAGGGAACCGTGTTTTTGCCTGATCTACCAGAGTAAAAGGACAGATTCTAAATGAGAACTCTTCCAACAATGTATCGTCAAAATGCTGATATCCCAGTACCTATAGCTGCAAAACAACAAGCCTACACTAGGCGAGGAATCTTTACGAAGTATCCCATGAATGTCTTCTAAACTAACCAGATGGCTCGCGGTACATGCAAGGCTTACATTCGAGAGGTCCAGGATTCGATTCCTACGACCGGCAACTCTAATCACGTATTTCGTGGTTTTCCCTAGTTAACAAGGTGAATGCAGGGTGGTTTCTCGTTTACCACAAATTTCCTTTCCTTTATTTCCTATTATTTCGCTTCCCCTTTCATGTTTCAGGTAGGCTTAGGGGTTGTGCAGTGTCGTCGGTGTCGGGACTGACAGATGACAGCCTTGTCTGAGCCTCTCAGGTAGGTCGAGTTCTCCCCGGTTCCGCCAGAAGGTAGCCTTCGTTGAGCAACCCACCGGTGTGACCAGGTTACCAAGCTTGGAATTATTAGGGAACTCTGCGCATCTCTTTCGGTTGGCCTGCCTACAGCCTATAGCTCGCTGTGGTTTTTTTTGTTTCATCCATTCCTTTAGGAGATGGTGAGCACAAAAGATCCATGTTGGGTCGAGGTGCGTGGTGTCCCCCCGTGGTGTAGTAGTTAATATGCTACCCTCTAGTTCCCGAGGTCGCGGTTCAAACCCGGTGGAGGGCAATGAATTTTTTCGGGCGTAAAAATCTTTAGCATGGCTTCCTTTGGAAGGGAAGTAAAGTCGGTGGTCCCATGTCGCAGATTTACGACACGTAAGAGAGCCTCAAGCCTCCTAAAGAGGCCTTTGAGCAAAGTTTTCTGTCTTTCACGCCCAATATAGAATGGGGCGCTAAAGACAGTAGTAGTTAAAGAGCGTCCATAAATAAAACTCAAGTTAATTTCTTCCCCTCCGGTCTCTGATCAAGTTTTCCTTTCATTAGTGAGCATGTATGGGCGATACTTTGTGTTAATCGAGTCCAGCTTCGTGATGTGGGGATAGAGAGTCCTCGTAATCAGGAGGAGCTAATTGAATCCTTATTAGAATATTAGTATGGGCTACCTGAAGAAGATCTTTTGGAGGAACCTTTCATAGCGTGGCAGTATTTGTGAACCTACTGTTTGCAATACACTGGCATATGGTATTAGGCCAATACTTTTAGAATAAAAATTGTGGTAGGCGAAAGAACTTGGTAAGTCATCTAATTTGCTTCAAGGATTATATATACTCCTTCAGGCCAATTAACCCTAATTTTCTTAATATTATAATACACAAGGCTAGGACTAAAAATAACATACAGTTATATACCTACTGCATATTTCAATTAATGTTAATGCTCCATTACTATTATTTCAATCTCTATGTATTTTCCTTACAGATACGCATGCAGAGAAAAGAAATGTGAAACTTCGTTGGACATGTCCTGGTAAGCCTTAGACGAGATTTACTGCAAACGCACTTTGGTCACTAGTTATATACTTTGTTTGTATGAGAAATTGTCCCTTTTCCTAGCTTTATGTCTTAGTATTGGGTAGAATGGGAAGAAAAGCCATACCATACAAGAATGTTTGAAAAATGTAAGATATTAGTCAGCCAACTTGATTACATGTGACATACTAAAGTCGTGTGACGTAACATAATTTCGGAGTAGGAATGCCAGCAAGCTTTGTATTTTACAGACAGGTAGATACAACGTATAAGCATCTCCCTTATCCACTGGTGCATCCCTAGTAGTAACTTCCCCTTCCCTAAACTTCTCAGTTCTAGTTGAGAGAAGGAAACAACAACACTTACTTTCTGATGTCACAAAGCATTCATTTGGATACTGCCTTAGATTCTGAAAGTACTGTCAAGTTGCAACGAAAATGTCAAAGAAGAATAATAATACATATATTTGCATAACCAGATCAATTGATTATGCTACACATACTTGAATGATAGAATCTAAGCCTCGTGAATATTTCAATTTCATTTAACATTTTAGGATTCCCTAAAAGACATTTAATCAAACAAATAAGTGAGCATACTATAATTTTACTTCCACCATTAAATGTCTACACAGACTATTGCAAAATATTTGCCAAGCACCTAGGACTTAAAAGACGAAAGCGTCATTAATCAACAATGTAAAAACAGTAGATTGTTTGTCTAATGTTTTCTTGTATACATAATAGAGAAACCAGTGGTAATAAATCATGAGCCGACGCCTAGACATGTCATGAGAAAGTGATCTATGAACTCTTGTAATAGTGCAAATGTCATGGAATTAATTTACCTTAATGAATGAACGCTATTTCTTGGTATTTGCCCCTTAGGTCGCAAGGTATTGATTTTGTAATTTAGTTTACAAGTTTATCCTTCCATCTACCGCTGAATAGCTTATGTTTTGTGTTACCTTTGTTGTTTGCTTCATCTACCTCTACATTCTTCTAGAGAAGCTTTCGAAGCCATGCGGAGAGTTTTGTTGCCTAACCATAAACAGACACAATGCTTACGAAGTTATGCTAATTAGGCATTTGTGTCTAGTGGACACTGTAGAGATGTGTTATTTAAACCAGAGACAGACCTTGGTGATGCTGAGAAAGTTTACGAAAAGTTTTGTTCTACCTTTGATAGATTTGCAGAAAAGTTTGGCGACAACGCGCTTTCCCTTACAGATGGGCGAGACAAATCGCACTTGAGGGGCAAGTTCAAGTCCGTGTCAAAGTAGAATGCGCGCTATTTTCCCAATGAGCTGCGAAGTTGTTGCTGCATTAAGAGAACGATATTAATTTTGCTAGGGTGTTTAAAGCTCAAGGTAGTTCTTTCGAGTGTTTTCAGCAAAATGTCAGGTGTTTAAATTAAGAAAACGTTTTAGCTTAAACGTTAATGTAAAAACAAATCTATACAGTACTTTATAACTATCAGATACAAACAAAAAGTTTAGATGCTTAGGTGCTTTCTTATGAGAATTCAAGGAAATGCAACAAATATAAATAATTCCAGTTAAATATTTAATAAACGAAACTAGCTACTCAAGTATATATTATCTTAATTTAAACATTTCATTCAATTAAACACAAATAACGCAAACTGTGAATATAAATCCTTATACGAATACACGAATGCCTGATAGGGAGCGGTACAAGCTACTATACCCATGTTAGGCCTGTGTGAGTTCAGTTATTGAACCACTGTTGCGACGTCGTAACTTAAACGTAAATTACGAATCGTACATAACAAACACGTTATATTTTGGTGAAAACGAGACGCTTAAGATAGAGAAAGAAGACGACAAAAAATGTATATTAGTAAGGTTTCATTCAATTTTTATATACCTCCAAAGATTATGACATCTATACCCAACTGGTATAATTGAAAGTAGACAATTTAAACTGATTAAGTTTGTTTCGCACACTTACCTCTTTTAGTCTCTGTTTGGGAGGAAGGATTGTTGCGTATGACTGCCTGTTGGGGAGGTAGCAGTGCCCAGGAATTCTGGTGCAGTTTGGAATCTGATGTGACGCGGTAATGGAGCACAAGCTGACCTGTTCTCAGGTTCGATGTGATCTGGAACCATGGGGTAACCCTTCCAGGAGAATGTACTGACACCAGTGTGCCTGAAACACAAAAGAAACAGGGCTTATTACCGATAATACTCGGCAGTGACTTCAATTGGCACGGTCTTCCGTTCATGTGTTGGTAAAGTCGAGTACGTGACGATATAATGCGCAGTGATTTATGTTGGTAAGAAATACTAAACCGTCTTTGCCACGACCTACGCCCACACCTTACCTGGTTCTAGCACTCTACTTAATGTTTGTCTTGTTGCCTTACTTCCCTGTTTTCCTTAACTCCTGAGCCCGAAATCGACCTGTGTTCATAGACGTTTGAGTGCCATACTTCTGATACCAACCAATACGAGGCGAACTTATCCAGGGGTTGGTGTGGACCGGCGTTGCGAAACATGCCTTCCAGCTACTCAGATGAAATGTTTCTGTACTCCTCCCCTTTCGCTTCTCACCTAGGCTTGACATTTGTTCATTGACTAATGCGCGTGTATCGGACTTGAATTCAAACTAATAATTATTGTTGGCCCGGAGTTGGCGAGGAATACAGAAGGTAAGTGTCAACATTAAATAAAGGAAAACACTATAGGAAATCAAAAGCATCGGCACGTTTCCGTGCATCCGACTGTAATACCAACAATCTTTCTTTCGCGGGTTTACCGTGACATGGTTCGCAGAAGTGCTAAGGGTCCTGGTGAAGGAATTAATGTCTTCTCACAGGAAAAGATCCCTGAGAGTTTTTTCTAGTGTCTGGAGGGAAGGAAGGGAAGAGCACCACATGACAGCTTGGGTAATATCATGAATTGCGTTCATTTTGGGTACATCTTCATCTTCTATTAAGCTTTGAATGCACAAGAACATATGTTTTCGAACAGTTGTGTAAGTTTAATTGATATATCGTAACCAAAGTCGTAGTCGAGCTCTCATATGTTGTAGTTGCTGATTCTACAAATGCCTACCAGAGAAGCTCTTCTGAGTGGAGCATCTTACTTGCTTTTATTTCCATACCCTTACTTCGTGCAACGTATGGTATAATAGCTAGTTTTACACATACAAGTTTGAAGTAACCCTGCCGAAGCATTTCAGTTTTGGTTGACATAGCTACTAATTTAAACAGCGCCTTCTAAAAGCTTGTATTTATTTGGATTATTTCCCAAAATATTTCAAACTATTTTACAACTGCTATCGCACCATTTCTAGCATAAAACTACTGGACTTAAATGTAGAGCTACTATCCAAAAATACGAAATCCAACAAGTAATTTTACAGGAAATAAGAAAAATGTCTGATAGTTGCAAAAAGTATATATTGTTACGGCTTCAAGGCAGTAGACACTTTTTATGTATCTTAATTCATATCTAGGTATATATTTAGGAATGTAAGTAGTCGCTATAGTTTTAATTTAGATTTGGTATAGTTTGGCAACAACATTGTAAGTGGTACATACCTATTGGCACGAATAAAATTTAGCGTTATGAATATTAGTTTTAGTAATTGCAAAACGTGATTGCTAACGTTTAATATTTTCTGTCATAAAACATAATTTTGAGTTACGTCTGTAGACAAGATTTACTAATTTTTTGAGAGAAATGGTTATATTTTACATTCTAGAGATAGCTACTCGTATAATACGCTGCCATCGGTAACTAAATGCTCGAATTTTCTGTATTTGGTATAATTTGGAAACAAATATGGTTGTCATACATACATTTATGATCTTGTTTTACTTTGTCACGTTTCAGCTATAACATTTAAAATAAACATCATCTTATAATTGCACACCATTACATATGACCTATGCTTATTGCTAATGTCTGCTGATCCTGCTCTGAATATTCAGATGTGTATACACACATTAAAATGCTTACAAAGAGCATATAATAAATTGCATTTTTCCAGCAGTTATCCAAATGCGTCAGAATCCCATATGTATGCAGGCGTAGCATCTACATAAACTATGTCGTCGGTAATGCCCTCAAAAGCACAATGTGGTGGAACAGACCCCCATTAAAATATAACTTAATGCTGTTTCCAAACTTTTGCTTGCATGCACGAAGGCTTTTCTCTAAAACGCCCCACTCTGCACGTTGCATATCAAACGAACAAATGGATTCTCTTACTCCTTTTACTGTCGCAACTTACTGATCCTGAAAAAAAAATAAAAATTAATGTCCTGGAACCTATAAAACCATTGGTTCAATTGCGAAAGTTGAGACTCTGCAACTCCTGCAACATCCTCTCGATATAAAGCTATGAAGTCGTTTGTCATTCTAGTCCTCAGGGCCTCACCAAAAGGAACTCAAAATAAGACGAAAAGTGTAAACAAATTAAAAAATGTATGTCATATAACATGAGAAAACATTCCCAAAATATCAACGACTGAGAATTAGCTCGGCTGCGAAGTTGTTTGCAAATTTATGAGCCTAATAAAACTCCTCGAACAATTTGGCACATTATTTTATCTTTGACCTAAAGAATTCTTTTAAGGAAAATGTCTGATGTGTTAAATTAACATGGCTTTCTCTACCAGCTTTCTTTAGTACTTTCTCTACCACGTACAGTCGAGCGCAAAAATATGTGCCGATGCTTTTGGATACGTTTAGTATTTTCCATTCTTGAATGTCGACAGAATCTCATCATTTGTGTTCCGCGCCTGCCTTAGGTGAGCTAATCCTCTAATTGGTTTTAGTTGAAGTACGACACGCTAGCATTACCCTATGAAGAAAGGTCAGGCCTAGCTGGGGGATGAAACGGGTGGAACCATAATGGTTGAAACAATATGTCTCCCAAAGACTGCCCACATTAGCCTCTGAATGAGTCCGGCTCTTATTGGTTCGGCATTCAAACATTAACCTCTGTAACCGAATGAGGGATAGAAGGCGCGGCAGAGGCGTGTTAATTATTGATTGCCAGCTTAAATTGCGGTTCCTCATATCCGCAAGTGTTTTTTACCCCGACTGTACATAGTAGGTAGAGAAAATATTGCATTCCACTAAAAAATTTGATGTCCAGATTTCAGTGGAAATAAATGCTTTGAGGCATCTCTTAAAAAGACATTATTAAAAAGGTTTCGTGTGTGTCTGTCTGTAAAAACAAAGTCGGATTAATACCAAAATTAGCATTTAAGTTCAGTATCTTCCAAAGATGCAGCACGAAGTTGTTCAAGAAATTCATTCCTCTCACTCTAAATTACCCTTTCCATTGAAGATTTTCTGATATTATTGATTTTCTGAAAAATGAAAAATATTAAAGATGTTCATATGACAAAAAAACGTACATTGAATTTTCTGGGAATAGCTGGTGATGTTCTGTTCTTTGGAAAGAATTTTTATACAATATTGTATAAACAAACGTTGAGCGATAGCGGAAAACGCACTGAACAAACACTGCAGACCTCTTCAAAACATAAAATTTATTTCAGATAGGTTTTTTGGGGCATGAGCCATTTCCAAGATATGCATGATTAATGGTTGCATTTGTTCAATACTGTTGTCATTCGTTTCAAATGTCAACATTCAGTTGTTTCTCGCGATTGTATGGAAATAGTATGTAATTTTAAGCCAACGTATACTGTCCTGCAATTAAACTGCTTTGTATATACTAAGAAATGTGTAATTTAGCTAAAAAATCTTATGTGTTACACTCAATGACTTTCTCTACTCTTGAACAAACTGTTTTTACAAACACTTGGTCTCCATCTACTTCATGTTAATCGAGATATCGAGATGTTAATCTTATGCTAATATTCTTGTAAATACAAGGGGAATATGGCAGACTTTAAGCGTCAGTCAAATTCTCTAAGAGCTGGTTGCTATGTGGCGCATTCCATTCTCTTTGCATTACCAGGACAAAAAAAAATGAATAACGAATTCCATTTGAAAAAAGTACAAGTATTGGAAAATTTAAGGGAATAATAAGCAATATCTTGAAAATGGTTTACTCAACAAAAAAATGTATATGACATAAATTGTGTATTTTAATGCGATCTACATTTTCTGTGTAGTAAAATTTTGTCTATCTCTTATGGTTTACCACTTATGCAAAAGTCGTTCTCAATGAAGAATACTTTTACAGACGTTCCCAGAAAATTCAAGATATACATTTTATTTGTCATGAATATATCTTAAACGTATGATATTTTAATCAAAATCGTTAGAGCCATTTTTGAGAAAATTAAAACCTTCGAAAATGTTCCATGTAAAGGGTTATCTGGGGTGGAGAATTTTCTTGAAAACCTTCGTGTCGCATTTCTGGAAGATACTGAACCTAAATACCAAGTTTGGTGTTTATCCGACTGTTCGTTTCTGAGTTATGCTGTTCACAGACAGACACACAGACACACACACACACACGGACATGTTTCCAAAAATGCCTTTTTTGGATTCAGGGGGTCTCAAATCATATATTTCCGGTGAAATCTCTGTATCGAATTTTTTCGGTGGAATACAATACTTCCCCTACTTACGCAAGAATAATTTGTATATCCACTAATAAACAATAGAGGGTAGAGAAAGTCAAGTGACTGTAACAGATCCACAAGCTAATTTATGTAAACATTTAATACTAGAGGGCTGGCGTCATTCCAGGCGAGATTCAACAAAGGCTTCTCTCTCTGGCGTGTTCCGCGCCAAAGAAGAAGGCTCGTTCAGCCGAAAAAAATAATCAAAGTCAGTCAATATTACTGTCGACAATGCGACACAATAATGCGTCTGGTATTACAATGCTTCCTGATACGCCACAATATTTTAAGAGACACTGAGACCGGTAGCAAAATGAACGGACACTTAGGAGCAGCTGGATATATTTAGGAACAAGACAATAGTCCAAAAAAATAATTTAAGCTACATGATAAATGTTCCCAATAACCAAGTAGAGCAGATAACAATCCTACAAACTCTAAACACAATAAGTGAAAAGAAGGACATGCCATCTATGGAGCCGACAGTGGTTGTATTCAAAGACGTAAAATAATTACAATAGTCTTATTGAAGAATAACCACCATCCACAACTGAAAATGCAGTACCTTCGTTTTATGCCAAGATCACGGATCGCGCGAATGTCTGCTCCGCACACAGTCTTCTACACTGCGGGGCTTTCCATTCTGTAACTCCCATGTTACGTATGTTAGTGACATATGCAGAGTGGACCATTTAAGTTGAGACAGTTGCAGATATTGTACAGCCTCACCTTAAATAGTCCATTCTGTATGTAATGAGACTAACCCTTGTTATTATGTTACTTTGAAAGTGCTATACATCTGCGCGAAGATATTCTTGGTTAAAATTACCATTTACATGCATAAGTTCTTTTTGCGTAAACCTCTGCTTCTATAATGTCCGTAAGTTCGTCTATGGTGTGGGGATTGTTCCCATAAACTTTATTTTTTTCGCTTTTAACGATTCCGTTGTTCTAAATTTATCTCATAGTGTGTTTACTCGGAATTAATAACCAGGAAATTGGTACTGAGATTGTCCACACACCTGTCTACGTGATTCAGTTTTCACGTATGTATCGTACATAAAAACACCCTGTTCAAGCATGAATTTCTTGGAGGGCATTTCAGTGGACTAATAAGAGAATAACATTCCTAAGGAAATCACACACAACGCACGCATTGTCGAAACACTTGACAACACGAAGACAAAGCAACGACTGATAAGGTTCACAGCTGATAAATGTACCGTTGACACGTCCTGCGCCGCTTCTGCGATGTGGCGTAGTACTGTCGTCTCGGCCGATAATGTAAAGTCGGTTATAGCCTTGACATAAAATGAAGGCACTGTATTAGGCAAATTCTTAGAATCCTCTTGTCAGATCCATTCTAAATGGATAAAAGCAATGAAGCACAACGAAATGAAATAGCTGATAAATTAGCAAACAAGTACTAGTAGATAATCAATTGCCAATAATATATAGCAAAATACCCAAAAGCAAAGTAATATGTAGAAACCGAGAGGAAGGATAGTACTGCAAAATCTGACATGTTACAATCACATGACTTTCTCTATCTTCATCGCTTATTAGTGGGTTTACAAATTAACAAATTATTCTTACGGAAGTTTATTTTCCTATATAGTTCATTTTAATCCAGATAAGCCTCTCCGCAAATAACTACATTTCGTTATAAATATAAAGCGAATAGCTACAGCCAATGTTTCAGAGCCGGACGCTATACGCTGGCTTAAAAATTCATACTATTTCCATGGCATCGCGAGAAACAGCTGAAAATCGATAGGACTTCAAAAGAATGGCTAGATATTTATCAATTCTAACAATTAATATGGGATGTCTCGGAAATGGTTGGTGCCATAAAAGAGTTGTTTGAAATAAATTGTGTACTTTAAAGAGATCTACGTTTATTGTGAAGTAAACTTGCTCTATCGCTTAACGTTTACCAGTTATACAAGTCTATACAAACTTCCTTCTGAATGAACAGGACTTCACAGGCTATTCCCGGAAAATCAAGATATGCATTTTATTTTTCATGTAAATATCTTTAATACCTAGCATTTTAATTAAAATCTTTAGGGCCATTTTTTAGAAAATCAAAAATTTTGAAAAATATTCCATGTAAAGAATAGTTTGGGATGGTGGTCGAGTCGCATTTTTGGAAGGTATTGGACCTAAGTACCAAGTTTGGTATTTATACGACTTCTCCTTCTTGAGTTATGCTGTTCGCATACACTACGTGATCGAAAGTATCCGGACACCTGGCTGAAAATGACGTACAAGTTCGTGGCACCCTCCATTGCTAATGCTGGAAGTCAATATGGTGTCGGTCCACCCTTAGCCTTGATGACAGCATTCACTCTCGCAGGCATACTTTCAATCAGGTGCTGGAAGGTTTCTTGGGGAATAGCAGCCCATTCTTCACGGAGTGCGGAACTGAGGAGAGGTATCGATGTAGGACGGCGAGGCCTGGCACGAAGTCGGTGTTCCAAAACATTCCAAAGGTATTCTATAGGATTCAAGTCAGGACTCTGTGCAGGCCAGTCCATTACAGGGATGATATTGTCGTGTAACCACTCCGCCACAGCCCGTGCAGTATGAACAGGTGCTCAATCGTGTTGAAAGATGCAATCGCCATCCCCGAATTGCTCTTCAACAGTGGGAAGCAAGAAGGTGCTTAAAAGATCAGCGTAGGTCTGCGCTGTGATCGTGCCACGCAACACAACAAGGGGTGCAAGCCCACTCCAGGAAAGACACGACCACACCACAACACCACCACCTCCGAATTTCACTATTTGCACTGCACACCCTGGCAGATGACGTTCATCGGGAATTCGCCATACCCACAACATGCCATCGGATCGCCACATTGTGTACCGTGATTCGTCACTCCACACAACGTTTTGCCACTGTTCAGTCGTGTAATGTTGACGCTTCTTACACCATGCGAGGCTCTGTTTGGCGTTTTCCTGCGTGATGTGTGGCTTATGAGCAGCCGCTCGACCATGGAATCCAAGGTTTATTACCTCACGCCTGTCATAGTACTTGGAGTGGATCCGATGCAGTTTGGAGTTTCTATGTGATGGTCTGGATAGAGGCCTGTCTATTAGTCTTTACGACTCTCTTCAAATATCGGCGGTCTCTGTCAGTCAACGGACGACTTGTACGCTTTTGTGCTGTGCATGTCCCTTCACCTTTCCAATTCACTTTCACATCAGAAACAGTGGACCTAGGGATGTTTAGGAGTGTGGAAATCTCGCGTACAGACTTCAGACACAAGTGACAACCAATCACCTGACCACGTTCAAAGTCCGTGAGTTCCACGGAGCCCATTCTGCTGTTTCGCGATGTCTAATGACTACCGAGATCGCGGATAATGAGTACCAGGCAGTAAGTGGCAGCAAAATGCACCTAAGATGAAAAACGTATGTTTGTGGGGGTGTAAGGATACTTTTGATCGGTGTATACACGGACCTTTTTCTAAAAAGCTTCTTTTCGATACAAGGGGCCTCATAAGTATAACATATCTTTCCCGTTAAATCTCGGTAGCGAATTTTTGGTTGAAATGCAATACCTTTCTACTTACTATGTACCTGGTAGAGAAAGTATAGATGGCAAAGAATATGGTCAGGCACAACTAAAAGGGCAATTATCAAGAGTGTCTTACCATCAGTGACTGATAGAATGAAGATCAACATTCCAATTACAGCAAAGTTTACGACGTTAATGGATAACTGGATACGAAAGAATTACTGTATTCCACCCAAAAGCTCGTTACCGAGATTCCACCGGAAATACATGTTTTGACACACCCTGAATCCAAAAAAAAACATTTTTGGAAACATGTCCGTCAATGTACGTGTCTGTGAACAGCATAACTCAGAAACGAACAATCGGATAAACACCAAACTTGGTATTTAGGTTCAGTATCTTCCAGAGATGCGACACGAAGGTTGTAAAGAAATTCCCACCACCCCAGATTACCCTTTACATGGAACATTTTACGAAAATTTTAATTTTCTCAAAAATGGCTCTAACGATTTTGTTTAAAATACCATATGTTTAAGATATTTTCATGACAAATGAAATGTATATCTCCAATTTTCTGGGAATGTCTCCATAAGCATTCTTCATTGTGAACGACTTTTGCATAACTGGTAAACCATAAGAGATACACAAACTTTTACTACACAAGAAATGTAGATCGCGTTAAAATACACAATTTATGTCATATACATTTCTTTTGTTGAGTGAACCCTTTTCGAGATATTGCTTGTTATTCCCTTAAATTTTCCAATGAGTTATGGTGTTCACACACACACACACACACACACACACACACACACACACACACACACACAGGAGATGTTTCCAAAAATGTTTGTTTTTGGATTCAGGGGGTCTCAAAACATATATTTCCGTTGAAATCTCGGTATCGTATTTTTGGGTGGAATACAATATTTCCCCTACTTACTATACGTATTAGAGAAAGTAAAAAAGACTCGCAAAATTTGTAACATCATTGGAAGGAGGTTCCAGAGGTGGGAGTATATTTTACTTCCATTTTCTTGGTTACCAGGGGTTTTTATCCACTATTATGAACATCTTGGGGTTTACACATTTACGATTATGTAAGAGGTAAATGTGAGGATTGAACATAAAAGTTCTTCTAGATCATTGTACAATAATTTTAGGAGTACGGGGCGAGGGGTGAATTAAATTAATTAAAGCGGCATTTGAGATTTAGAACTCGTAAGTCCAGATAAGCCAGCTTGTGGGTGTATAAAACTACTGCATAATGACTTTGTACCAGTAGTCACCAGGTCAGCTAGGGTTAGAAAATTAATCTTAGACGGCGTAGGAAGGATGTTGCGAAATGAGGATGGCAATGAGGTTGTAGTAAAAACGGTTAGCACAAGGCATATATTAATTTTACTGTAATAAGACATATTGCAAATAAATTAATAATCTTCTTCTTCCGTACAAGCCTTAGACGTAATGGTCTTTACGACCTCACAGACGGGTTTTCTGTCCATCACTACCTTAGACGCCCCAAAGAACTCCTCTCTGTTTGGCGATAACCAAGCATGACTTTGGGAACTCATTCATCAAAAATGATTCATCCAGTTATTCTGGTATCGTATGACTTGATGACTAGTTCTAAGGGTTTGCTTAATTAACTATTAAAGAAAGAAACATACGCACTTAAGTATTTTAAGAATACTATTGTGGTTTCACATTTGATTCCTTATTGGTTGCTGCCACAAGTACTTAAATGTAATAACTATGAATGTGGAAGTAATAAGACAGATGGTGGTATCAGCCCTGGAAGAAAGGGCAATCGCTGATTGAGAATATTTCTCAACCATTTGTAATTTGATGAGAGAGAATCCAGATATTAATACTACTGTTAACTCCCACACAGTGAAATTCGTTATAAAATAGTATTTATGTACCAAATATATTCCATTAACGATTATGTCCTGAGGACGAAGGTTACAAGCCTGGGGTCATCCAGCCTTAGGGTTTGTAAGTTGTCCGAGGGCATAATCATTAACAAATTATTTCTGTAGTGAATACATTCATTTATGTAGTCCAGTCTGTTTTTTAATTATTTAATAGTTTAAAAAAAGCTCTTAATTTAAAATTTCTTTTTCCTAGGAAACGCTAATCTTCGGATTCTGTTTTAATAAACGAAGCTTAATTAATTCTTTGAACAGCCTGGATAAACTCCTGCTGAAATGTTAACTAAAGCTAAAGAAGCTGCAGATAAACTGCTAAAATCTAGGCATTTGTATAAGAAACAACATAGTTTTGAAGGCTAGTTGAGAAGAAATTTGCTGAAACAGTAGTTACCTCGAGGCTACCGAGCGAGATGGTTCCGCGGTATTGTGTTCGATTACTCGACCGCCCACTAGACCATGGGTTTTTCGTAGCTTTCCCTGGTCGGTAGGCAAAATTGGAGTGATTTCTTATCTAACACGATTTCCTTGCCTTCATTTCCCTTTCATTTCATTTCCTTCTCATCTTTAAAGTGTGCTTCTAGGTTTCGTGGCGCATGGCGGTGCCGGACAGAGCCCGGATGCTAGCTAAGAGGGAAGATCAATCCCTGTGGACAGTAGAGGGCCGCTTTTTCGTCGGATCCTTCATCATCCTCTCTAGGTAGCCAGCAGTGGGATGTATCTGCGAGTTTGGAACTAAAGGGACTTCCGCGCGTCTCTGTGACATATCTGCCTACTGTCTTTAGCCTCCTGTAGTTCCTTCACTTCATCTCTTCCTCCTGGGGGTGCAGCCACAATAGATCTATGTTGGTCGCAGTTCGTGAGTTTTTGTTTATGGACGCTCTTTAACTACCATGATCCTTAGCGTCCCAATCTATACCTATTGCGCGTGAAAGGCCGGAAATCTTGCTGAGTGGGCCAGCTTATCAGGATTGAGGTTCTTTTAGGTGCCGTTAAACTACAACACGCGACCAGCGGCTTTACTTCCCTTCCGAAGAAAGCCATGCTAAGGATTTTTACGCCCGAAAAAAATCCGTCGCCCTCTGCTGGTTTTGAACCCGCGACCTTGGAAACTAGAGGCTAGAATGATACCCCTAGACAATGTAGGACGACGTGCCCTTCCATTGTATAATCTATACCTATGCTTTGGGGATCACTGGCTAATACTTTCTTGCCTAACTCACTGTGCATCAAGTATTTCATACTAAAGAAGAAGTTGGTGGTTAACAGAAATACAAACACTGGAAACTACAGTAAGTTGAATGAACTTTTTAAAGTAAGGATCAAAAGAATATGAAATAAAAGGGTCGAAAGTCTCCATCTGAAAGGAAGTTCCTGAGTAAATCAACGAATATAAAAAATGTTGATCAAGACTGCTTTCCTATTTGGCATTTGTGCTGGATGCTGAGAGTAGGAATTTGTGTCAGTCTTGTTGAAAATAAAGGTTTGGTTATTGTTACGAACGTATCCGAAACTAAGTCTAATAAGAAGCGAATTTTCACTGTAATATAAGACAATGAATAGCTTCTAGTTCAAGAGAAAATACGAGTACATTTCATTACGACCACAGGAATGCTCTGAGGTAAGATTCTACGAATTATAAGAAAAGTGTTGTATTGCCAATGTTAGAAAGAATAAATTAGGGAAATTTTCAAGCAGAATAACGGAAGTATCTGGGGTTTGTTAGTGCAGACAACTGTTTATGACGAACTTCAGCAACTCCCCTGCTATAGTAAGCAAGAGTAAGTATAAGAGTTTAAAGCCTCATGGAGGATGTAAAAGTATATCTGTTACTGAAGGATATTTAGAAGCCAGCAAGGCCTGATAGCTGGAATTCCTTCGACATCTAATTCTATAAATTATATACTGGGATCATCTGCCCGTGTAGATGAGAATATGAATCATTTACGAGGTATTTCTTTAATTGTTGTAATTAATTACAGTTCATGTATAAGGACTTTAAATTATACTGAAGACGATAGTGTTATTTAATTTTTCGGTGTAATTAGATGTTTGGTTATTGTATTGCGTTATCATACTGCAATTATTGAATACATTAAAAACAGTTGCTTTGTACTGCCACAATAATATTTTACGCCTGCGCGCGCGTAAAATGTCTAAATGTTCCTAAGGATATTAGCATTTATGTTACATATCTTGTCTCTATAGAGCATCCAAAATGGTGAGCGGCGGGATTGCAACGCGAATTATCAAAAAATTGGCTTAAATGATATCTGGCAAAGGTGTAATGAAAATACACACAGTGCCGTGAAAAAAGTCAAAAGACGACTATGCGATAAAAACAGGCAGAAAATAGAATCTGAATGTAGACAAAGATCAACATTGGAGCTACAAAATGAAATAAAAACTAGGTGGGGTAAGGAAACATATATTTTGGATTTGAGTATAAAACAGAGGACTGGAATAGTATGGCTTAGGTTGGGAGGGTGGAAAGTTCGCAAGATTGTTGATGATGATGGCAGAAGGATTTGCCCATTATGCGGGGAACAAGAAGACTGGACGCATATTTTGGCAGCATGCGTGCAGACGGAGGGTATTAGGAAAAAATTATTACCGGAAGTATTTTTGGCTTCCAACAGACGGAGGACAGCATGCTGGGTCTTGATTCTAAACAGCCAAAACTGGCCAAGCTTGGGCACATACTTAATGGAAGTACGTGTACTAAGAGATAAGGTGTTTATGTAAATTCTCTTTAAACATACGTGGTGCTTGAGTACTTGTGCGCGACTGTGTGTGTGTGTGTGTGAGTGGGTGATTCAGAATGTTTTTTTTTAAAATTTATATGTATGTATATAGTGTGGTGATTATAAAAAAATAGTTGTTTTCTGGTCGATACTGCAAGTCACGTATACAGTCCAGATATTATTCTAGAGAGCATGTACGGTCTTACGATCCATGTGACTGTGTTATGCAATTAATGCAATACTAAATACTTAATACATAACACCACTACTACTACTATCTTGTCTCTAAGCAACAAATATTCAATAACAAACTAGGGTGTCATAAAGAATTTTATGGCTTACAATTCTAAGAACCTCTAAATGTTTGAAATCAATACGTACAGCAGAAACCGGAAGGTACAGACAGTGTGTGCGTAGCCAGACTATACCGAATATACATAACTTAAAGCGATAAAATCACTCAATTGCAGAGCAGTTGGTTCCAGCACGGATCCAGCGGGATTTCTCAAGAGGGATGGCCAACAGCCAAGATACGGCACAAAGATTCAGCGTCCTTTGGGAGCACGGTAGTCGACTCTAAATCCAATATATACATGCAGGCAGTGCATAACAATAAACAATATACCATTTAGGAATGGCCGGATGAAAATGTGGGAAAGGAAAATGAAGCAAGTGGGAATTCCGCAGCACTCGAAACGATTCGGAAACAACAATTTTGATGTGATATTTCACATCCCTTTCTATACCCTCTGTTTTTATTGGTGGTTATACAAACTATTCTTACTAAAGCTTATTTTTCCTTACTCTATATTTTAATTCAATTAAACCTTTGCAGAAATAGCTATATTACACATTTCGTTATAAATACAAAGAGAACAGGGATAGTCAAATTTTTAGGAACTGGAACCTATATGCTGGCCTTAAAATTCCATATTGTTTCTGTGCAATCGCGAGAAACACCTGAATAACCAAGAAATGAACAATTCGAACCTTTAATAAAGGATATGTCCGAAAGGGCTTATACCACAAAAAAAACGTTTTTGAAATAAATTCTGGGTTTTAAAGAGATCAACATTTTTCGTGTAGTAAGGTTTCGTCTGTCGCTTAACGTTTACCAATTGTACAGGATTACAGAAAACTTTTTCCGAATGAAGAGAACTTCACAGACTATTCTCAGAAAATTCAAGATATACATTTTATTTGTCATGTAAATATCTTTAATATATAGTACTTAATCAAAATCGTTAGTAATTTTTAGAAAATAAAATAAAATTAAAAAATGTTCCACGTAAAGGGTAATTTGGGGTGAGGGGATTTTGCTGAAAATATTTGGAATATATTGAAGCTAAATACCAAGTTTTTGAGTTAAACTGTTCACACATACGCCACGGATTTTTTATAAAAATGCTTTTTGTGGATTCAGGTGCCTAAAACATGTATTTGTGGCGAAATCTCCATATCGAATTTTTGGGTGTAACGCATTACTTTCCCTACTTACTATACGTAGTAGAGAAAGTAACAAATAACCTCAAACAAAAACACTGTACGCGCACTGCTTTATTTTCAGTGACATTTATAAAGTGCAGATATTTAACAGAAATCTAGGCTCAATTATTGAAAATGTATATAACACAGTAATTTCTGTAACGACAATACAACCCCATCTTCCAAACCAGATGAAACTCGTGTTATTGCATTTAATTATTATATTATTACTTTCTGTCCCTCACGCATGTTTATTAAAGAAAGTGTTGTATTCCACTAAACGTTGAGAGTTGAGATTTCATCTAAAATACATGTCTTCAGATTCCATGAACTTGTATGAAAAAAATAACTTAAAAACGAAGAATCGAGTAAATACCAAACTTGGTATTTAAGTTTAGCATATTTTACACGAATATTGAAACTAAATGACAGTCCCTTAACCCAAAACACTTTACATGAAAAATATTTTCTTAGTTTTGATTTTTTCAAAATACCTATAACCTTTCTAAAAATAACAGGACATTGTTTTTCAAATAGTTTATCATTCTTTACCTACGCGTTTCACTATTTCTCCACATAGTCACCGTTGTTATTCAGCCATTTGCCGTAACCAGAAACCAGCTTTTGTATGTCTTCGTCAAAGAATGATGCCACCTGTGATCAAAGCCGATGTCGGATAGATGGCATAGTTGTTTGCGTATTGTAAAAGATTTCTCCTTGTGAACGCCAGGGCCCGTTATCCTGCCCGCTAGAGTCGCTTCGTTTGCACTTTCACGGGATTCTTTGCCTTTACTGGTGAGCGGATGTTTTAACGTGGAAATATTAGGAACTTCTATGCGTCTCTATGGACCTGTCAGCCTGCGGACCTCCTACGGCTGCTTCACTTAATTTTCCTATCTCCAGAGAAGTTAAGTCGCAAAAGATCAAGGTGGTCACAGTGGCGAAATGTTCCCCTCCGTTTAATACATCCTACATCCTTACGTACTTATGGTAGAGGAATTATTGTATTCCACCCAAAACTTCAATAACAAAATTTCACCGGAAATGCATGTTTTGGGAACCGTTGAACAAAAAAAAGAAACATTAAAAAAAAGTCCGCGCTCGTGTGTGTGTGTGTGTGTGTGTGTATGTGTGTGAATCTGTGTATGTGTCTTTTTGTCTGTCTGTCTCTCTGTGACAGCATCACTCAAAAAACGAAAAGTTGGTTAAAAATGTAACTAGGCATTGAACTTGAGGACCTTCCAAAAATTCAACACAAAGATTTTGAAGAAAATTTCCCTAATCCAATTTCCTTTAATGTGGAAAATGCTTGGTTTTTTTTATTTTCTCAAAAAGGTCTCTTACGCTTTTGATAAAATACCATATGGAATTGATTGTTCTTTTACACAAGCCATATATTGGACAAGGTTGGAAAGGTAGAATCAGACCACTGAAAAAGCCGGGATTTTAACCACAGAATTCTGGTTTCGTCCGGTTGCTGTAACCAAACGAGATGACAAGATGCCGGTACGATATTAAATTCCCCAACTGATTGGTATTTTTTCCGATAAACCACTATGAGATTTCAGATTATCTTGAGATGACATACTCCAAGGACAACTTAAAATATAAGTAATTTAAGTCCCGACTTCATAGTTTAACCTACCATTAGGTAAATCAATGCAATTACTTGTTTTTTCACACAAGCCGTGTGTAGGACAAGGTTTGAAACGTAGCATCAGACTGAAAAATTGTATATGTCATCTCAAAATAATTTGATATGTGCCGGGGAAATGCGAGTAATTTGGGGAATTTAATGTCATACAGGTATGTTGCATGATAGCTCAGTTGGATATAGCAACCGGATGGAAACCGGAAGATCCGTGGTTCAAATTCCAGCTATAGCATTGAATTTTTGGTCATCTGATACTTCCTTTTCAAAAATACCATAAGTCTAAGCTATTTTTATTAAATATATAATGTGTATCTTGAATACTGTGGAAATAACCTATGAATTCCTCTTTATTATGTATGACTTTTGTGTAACAGATAAACGATAAGAAATTGACAAGATCTTGCTACACCAAAAATGTGGATATGTTATAATTTATACTTTTCTCAACTAAAAATCTCGATTCTTTGTTTTTTTGTTTCTTTTTTGTGTTCGTGCAAAGAGAGCAGAATTTTGGTCCATCACATAGCTACTGGCTTTGAATAAATTTGATTATCATTTTAACTAACTGTGATGTTCTTATCCTACTACAAAATGAGTATATGATTAATGAAGTTTTATCTGCATTAACAAGAATTAAATAGCAGAAAAAGCTGTTATAAAAATAGTTTGTAAAGAGAAAGTAATGTGAGTGTAACACACCAGATTTTTAATATATTGACAGTACCTCTTTCACAACAATCGCACTTAATGCGCGTGTTTCTGTCTGAACATCAAAGCATTTTCTGTGTGTACATCAAAGGCAGTTTTGTCTTATGTCCAGATTTATTGCAACATTTAAACTAGTCCATAAAATCTTCAGTAACAATATATCTGGCTGTTATCAACGCCACATTTGCGAGTATGATGCGCTTGATGTTGGGAAGTATGCATCATAAATATTTTTCTGGATGAGTTGAGATGCATCTTGAATGACAGTCTGCAGTGCCAGAGCAAACAGTAGCAATCCCTGCCAAGTTGGCGACAAAACGGAGATCTCCAAGCAGTAATGTTATGGACAGGCCGGTTTACGTAGGCAGATACTTCCCAACAGATGCTGACAAGTCATGTGGCAGGCGGGTGGACCTGCCAGAGTTAATTATCAGAACAAACACGTAACGCCAAATTACTGTGCTCTGGGAGTGTTGGCACAAAATAAGCGCACTAGTGTCAGCCATTTGGCCGCCAAATGCTACTAAATGATTCCAATGTAAGCGGAAGGGCGATATAACGCAAACTGCACAGGATCACAGAGATAGAGTTTTGGGCATTTCACTGATTTCTGTTAGGCACACAGAGTTATGGCCAAGTTGTGCTCTCAAAACTGAAAAAATACCTTCTAGTTCATCAATCTGAGCTCCACATTTCGATTTCGACACCTTACTAAACAGTTTATATCTTTAAGGAGTCTTCTAAACTGATTAATTTTGATTTAGGTATGTTTAAATCAACCTCGTTCAGTGCATATCAAAAGCGTGCATGATATTGTAGAAAAAATCAGAGAAAGTAGCAGATAATGAAAACATCTGAATTGATTTCCTCTGTCAAGAGCTGCCCTATCATTGAGATTTGTTTGCCTGTTTTATCCATTGGTCAATGAGAAGACAAGATTTATTCCCTAAAGTTGAAAAGCAAAAACAGTTACAGAAGTTTACTTATCACCTTTTTCACAAATACTGTAAGTATTAAACCTAAAATATTTCTTTATCCGATTTAAACTACCTTGAATAATGTATGAATAGAAAAGGTTTCAAATAGTTTATTGTTGTCTGTTTGTTCAGCAGATCCCGATGAGAGCAATGCTCACAAACGACATATACATCAATCGCAATTATAGCACTACACAATCCAGGGATAGTCAAGTCCTAAAAAACTTTAAAATACCCCACTACTCGATATTACTATACAAAACGATTTTGAACATTTATCGTATACATTAAACATTCGACAATGTAAATAAGAACATACTATGGCAAACAATGTAAAACAAAGGCATACCAAAACATTTTATAACAATAATTAGAAATTGATATAGGGATAACTCAATAATAATCGATTCCAACCAAAAAATCTGATGTGTTACACTCACATGACTTTCTCCACTCTTGTACAAACTAATTTTTCAAACGCTTATTCGCCATATGCTTCATGTTAATCGAGATATCGAGACGTTAATCTTATTATTAATTTTCTTGTAGATACAAGGGGAATTGGTAGTCTTTAAGCGATAGTCAAATATTTTAAGAGCTGGTTGCTATGTGGAGTATTCCACTCTCTTTGCATTACCAGGACAAAAGAAAGAAAGAAAGAAAGAAAGAAGGAAGGAAAGAAGGGAGGGAGGGAGGGAGAGAGAGAGAGCAATTCCTATTTGAGAAAAATATAAGCATTAGAAAATTTAAGGAAATAACAAGCAATATCTCGAAAATGGTATACTCAACAAAAAAATGTATATGACATAAATTGTGTGTTGTAACGCGATCTATATTTTTTGTGTAGTAAAATTTTGTCTACCTCTTATGGTTTACCAGTTATGCAAAAGTTGTTGACAATGAAGAATAGTTTTGGAGACATTCCCAGAAAATTCGAGATATACATTTCATTTGTCATGAAAATATCGTAAACATATGTTATTTTAATTAAAATCGTTGGAGCCATTTTTGAGAAAATTAAAATTTTCGAAAAATGTTCCATGAAAAGGTAATCTGGGGTGGGGGGATTTTCTTGAAAACCTTCGTGTCGCATCGCTGGAAGATACTGAACCTAAATATCAAGTTTGGTGTTTATCCAACTGTTCGTTTCTGAGTAATGCTGTTTACAGACAGACACACACACGGACATGTTTCCAAAAAAATTTTTTTTTGATTCAGGGGGTCTCAAAACATGTATTTCTGGTGAAATCTCGGTATCGAATTTTTGTTTGGAATGCAATACTTCCCCTACTTACTATACGTAGTAGAGAAAGTAAAAATTCCAAAGAATACAGCAACAATAAATAAAGGTGTCAGACAAGGGTGTACATTATCACATATGTTATTTAATTTATATATAGATGACATTGTCACAGAATGGCAAAATAGCTTAAATGCACATTTTAGATAAATAATATTATTTTAGATGTAATGTTATTTTCAGACGATCTGGTCTTAATAAGTGGCTCAGAACTAAATATGGAAAAAGCTCTATATACATTAAACAAAATAATCCAAAATTACGAAATAAAAATATCACCACACAAAAGTAAAACATTGGCTTTCAGAGGACCCGTAACATTAAGAGCAAAAATAGTAATACAAGAGAAATATTAGAACAAATAAACTGTTTTAGTTATTTAGGCTGTAACGTCTCATACTTAAAAAATGATGACATAATAAATAAAATTAACAAATTCAACCAAATATGCGACACAATCAAACGAAATTTAAAAAATACCAAGAAAGAAACAAAACTAAAATTTTTCAGTGTGATGGCTGTTCCAGTGTTAACGTATGGATCCGAATGTTGGACAATGACCAAACAAATGGAAAGAAAGATAGAAGCAGCAGAGATGCGCTTTTTAAGTCATGCAGCAGGATATACATTAAAAGGCAGGAGGAGAAGTGAAGATATACGTAAATAATTAAGAATTTTCAAATTACTAGAATGGATTAAAGAAAATCAAAATAACTGGAAACAACATGTGGAGAGGATGGATGATAACCGTTATACGAAGTTGGTTTTAAGATATACACCAAAAGGTCAAAGAAACATCGGCAGACCTAAAAGAAGATGGACGGAAGAGTTTAAATGATGATACTGGAACAAGCCAAAGGGCTTAAACCATGAAAGTTTATGATCGTATACATCACAATTAACTGCATTGCACGATTCTTAACAGGCATACTGTCATATAATCCATTAAAACACTCTCAGACATCTCATGGATATTTGGAAAAACAATAACCAGCGCCACTTTTGCAGCCACAACTCAAATAATATTAATATATTCATAATTAGAACCTAAAAATATCTGTTCCAAAAACTTAAAGTTTTCGATTTCCAAGGACCACATTCTATGAGTCAAAATAACTATAAATAATTAAACCGTAGGACACATAGGTTCATGTAATTAATTAGGCTGCACTTTCATCCAACAATCAAAGTAAGGATATGGTAACCAAGAGGGATGGCTCAGGCGTTTGTGTCTGTGGCACGCATTCAGGAGGTTGTATCTTCGATTCCCGCGGTCTACCTTCCTGAACCATGGAATTACTTACTGTACGTAGTAGAGAAAGTAATAAATAAAGTAAAAAATAGCATAAAATTACCCCCTATCTACTCCTACTGCTACAAAAAGCCAGTATTTATATTAATTGGTTGCCGGTTAGCTTTTCGTTATACTCATCTACTTGTTACCCTTAGGCTAGCAGTATGGATGTTGATGATGTGGAGTGTATGTTTGTGTATAGTCACGCCAGACACATTATTCCGTCGTTGGCAACAGTATTGTTGGTGTAATTCCTTCGGCTGGGGTTTTGAAGTTTCGTCTGGCGTGGCGACTCGTCACCTTCTAGCTGGTGATCCTAGCTAGCGGTAGAGAGTGGGGGAAGTGAGCGTTACTTTTTTGTTGTGTGTTAGCGTTAATTTATGTTGAGTGTTGGGCTTGAAGGGTTGTATGTGAATCGTGTGAATGTAGTCTCGTGTGTGTAGCATCTCCCTTCAATTTCTTCCTTTTTATCTTTTGTGTGTGATGTAGGGGCACCGTGCTTACACTGAATAAACCACAGGTAATGTGATTAATGTGAAATTCTGTGTCTTTTGTTATAACTATCCCACGCCTGCTCTGGAATGCGTAGTTTAGGATTCTGGTTCTCTTGCTACCTCCGCAGTTATGCCACCCAATGTATATGCTGGGGTAACTAAAATTCAATATCTAGCTGCAAGCCTTTTGGCTTCTCCCGGTATATAACAATATTCAGCACCCTTATCCTAATCCTAACTATCGGTTACTTAAGAAACTATTATGTGCTTATTTTAAAACATTTAACCTTTACTTTGCCTTAATATCTATTAGTAACCTATATTTCTTTTACATTTCTACTGTTTTATTTCTGTGACTTTTAAGCTAATTTTTATAATATTTCTACCTCTATTTCCTCCGCAGATGACAACTGAAATAGACACTCATAAAGCATTAAAATTTAAAAAGTTTAGACAACATTTATCTTTGAAACAATATATTTTATGAGAGCACCTAAATTATACGGTCCTTCAACAAAATGCAGCCTCGAGTTATACGCCCTGTATAACAGAGGAGTTTCCTTTCGCAGTCTATATCACACAAGCCCACTACAGATCAATATGCTAACCTAAAGATATGGTAGGAACATTGGAAGCACTTAAAAACTGTGTTCGTCTCCTGTGCAAGATGAGACGCTGGTAGCCAGTGACAGGATATGTTACGGCTGTTGAAGGTCTTGTACTATACCCTGGGGCCCAGCATGAACCTCGCAAATCTCCGAGTAAAGTCTCCCTTGTTTTCCATAAACTTTGGTTAGCGTGCGACCACGTCTACTTTTATGACCTCTACCAGAGAAAGCTGAGAAGGAAAGCCGAGTTCTGTGGCATGCCACCCTCATGTGTGTGTGTAAGAAGTACCAGTTAATAAGGTGATGTGAAATAAACGTGCTATAATTCTTAAAGCGGCTACAGTTTCTGGATTAGAGAGAAAGCGCTGAAGTGGCGCGTTAAGGACGTAGTGAAACATTTGAATGCAGGAGTCTGTATGTCTATATGTATGTGTTTATGCGATCCTCCCAATACAAACATGTCACCGCATTCAATATCGTGCATAATGACACGCGTGTCAACAACAATGACGTAATACTGGTATTCCAAGTTTCCGTGGCTTATAGAAATTGGACGAAACCATATTGGGGTATTTTCTCTGAGCATCAAGGATACAAAAACTGCTGTACATTATTAAATACACAATGATAAATATATGAATTTTAATTACTTATGCTGTGCTGATAATAGGCTACACCGCAGTCCGTAACACCTGTTCACTTCTCTCCCAAGAAGGGAATGCATGCAGAGGGGTATCTTACTTTTATCGGTTGAAGACGCCAGGTAATAACAAATTAAATGCAGGGAGAGATGCTAACGTCTCGTAAAATATCAAGACTATCTCACTTATATCAGCTATGGATGCCGAATTATTTCTTGACTGGTTTCTTAAGTGTATAAATGCTAAGGTTGAATAAAATTTTGTAATCACCTTGTGGACCTCGTCAAAATTGTAGCACGAACACAGTGAATGCAACAAAAATGTACTTGTGTCGTAATCATCAAGTTTATTATTATTATTATTATTATTATTATTATTATAAATCCAAATCGTTACGATTTCGATCAACTTTTTTACAGATAACGTTTGACACAAGGCGAAAACATCTGTCTAGCTTGGAATGGAATTTTGTATTTTACCCTTCATAATTTCTCTTTCGTTTATCTTTATCTGTCCTATTTACATTACTTTCTGAAGTACATGCCTAGTTGGTAGAGGAAGTATTGTGTTCCAACCAGAAATTAATATGGAGAAATGTATGTTTTAAGGCCCTTTGAATCCGCAAAACTTTTTAACAGCTTTTTAGAAAAAGATCAGCATAAAAGAACACCATAACTTAAGAAGAAAATATTGGATAAATAACAAATTAGATATTTAAGTTTAGTGCCTACCAAAGAAGCAAACCGAGGATTTTCAAGAAAATTCGCCCAATCCCAAATTAAAGCTTACATGGAAAAAAATTGCGATATTTTTTTTTCTAAAAAAGAATGGTCTAAGTTTTCATTGAAATGCCATATATTTAAGATTTGTACACGACAAATAAAATGCATGTAGTTGATTTTTGGAAAATAGCTGCAAAGAACTCTTAATTCCGAAAGAATTTTATCTAATTCTGTACAACCTTAAGCCGTAAGAGATAGACAGAGTACTGGTTTAAACTTTCCAATACTTTTGTCATTTTCTGGACCAGTCATCAGCCACTTGTTTCTAGCCGTTTCGTGGAAGGAATATGAAATCTCAAGGCCAACATATAGTGACCCGCTTTTAAGCACTTCACCATGGATTAAGCTTCCTGTATCCCTCTTATACTTACAGCGAAATGCTTAATGACACTATTCTTGTAAACGTTTATCTTGATTGGTGTATAAGAAAATAAGCATTCCTAAAAAACTAAATAAAAATAAATGACAGTGGTCAGAGAAACTTAATTTAACAGATTAGATTTTAACTTTCTCTACTACGTATAGTAAAATGTCGATACCGAGATTTTACCGGAAATACATGTTTTGAGGCCCCCTGAATCCAAAAAGAGCATTTTTAGAAAAAAACAAAGGCTAAGAGAATGGTGCTGCACCTAGCAACCAGCTATTAAGAGATGTGTATATGATTAAAGGCTACTGTATTTCTATATTACCTTTGTAAATATATATACCCCTTACATCTACAAGGAAATTAGCAATAAGATAGAGTCTGCAAATGTTTATCTCGATTAACATGAAGTAGATGGAGAATAAGCGTTTGTAAAAATAGTTTGTACAAGAGTAGAGAAAGTCATGTGAGTGTAACACATCGGATTATTCACAAAATGTATACGTCCTTCCCTGTGCTACATTTTCTTATCTTAAAGAAACAGAGGTGAAGTTTCTTTCTTGAGCACACAGCGTTAGAAAAACTTGGTCTAGAGTGGAGCAGGTCTTTGAACTCGGCACTGCTGTACAGGAAGCAAAGAAAGAGAGAGAAAAAAAACTGGTTAGCCTCAACAAAGGCGACCGTAATAACAGCATTTGTATTCATAGTCCCTTTAATTCCCGTCTGCCTTTCAAAATATCCACCAGCGTCACTGGAGAAAAGCAAGAGGGTTTCTGTATGCCCCAGCAAATATGTACAGTACACCCAAAGGCTCAAAAGCCGGCCAGAATATTTGTAGCAAATTTCCCTTCATTTCTCTTATGCATTATTTGTAATCAGTAAAGATATGTCGTATGCACGGAAACGTGCCGATGCTTTTGGTTTTCTATAACATTGTTCATTATTTAGTGTTGGCATAAATTACTTATCATCTGTGTTCTACACCAGCCCTTGGTGAGCAAATCTCTTATTGGCTTGAATTCAAGTCCAAACATAAGCATACGCATTAGCGTATAAGTAAAGGTCGGGCCTAGGTGAGCGCCGAAAGGGGTGGAGTGCGGAAACATTTTACCTGAGTGGATGGAAGGCATGTTCTGGATTGAGCCTGTCTCATATTGGTTTGATGTCAAAACTATAAACATTAACCAAAGAACATTGGTCAGCTTCAGACTCAGGAGGAAGGAAAGGTGGGGAGTAAGACAAAATGAAGTGGAGTGCCAAAACCAGATAAAAGGCGGAGTCTGGGCGTGGCAGAGATGGTTTTAATACCTTCTTGGCAACATAAACCACGCGCATTATATCGGTACGATTTCTTACACTCAAATATACATAAATAATGATATACATTCCCTTTTGCTTCCTCGTATGGTGTCTACGAACTTCCCACCAGAATTACATGGAAGTAGAGATCAGAGATAATAAGAATGGAACCTGAAGAGCCAGAAAACAATATATTTCGAGCAACACCTGCACACCTTGATTACAAGCTCAGGAGCAATTGCATCATAAATGTGTTGTATACGGCGAAGACTACACCAGTAAAAGTAGGGAAATTCACTGAACCAACGACTTCATAAAACATGAACTTCATTCCTTGACGCTTGTTTGTCTCGTGGAAAAGTTAGTTTAATGGCCAGTGCCTTTAAAAACTTCGTTGAATATGATGACGAATGTCAAAAATAGACGATTTGTTTATTCTTGGCGCGTCGTCTATACTTTTATGTTTCACCATCATTGATTAGATGAATTGACGGCATGTTTACTTTGATGTGGATACTTGTGCATTTTGAAACAAACATATTTTGTAGGTTATAAAAATAATGTGCTTGTGTATCCAAACAATACTTCGTGTTTTAATGTTAGCTCTGGGCTTTAATAGCATTGTTTACTAAAATATTGGAAAGATAAATTCATTACCATAGCCGGGATTTGAACCATGGATCTCCCAGTTTCCGTCCGGTTGCTCTAACCACTGAGCTACCATGGCAACATGCCGACACAACATTGAATTCTCCAACTGATTCGCATTTTCCCGGTAAACCACAAGGGGATCTAATTGTATTGAGATGACATACCCCAATGGCGACTTAAAAAATCCCGGCTATGGCATTGAGTTTTTCAGTGGTCTGATTCTAGCTTTCCAACCTTGTCCAACACTCGGTTTGTGTGGAAGAAAAATTAATTCAATTAATTCACATAACATGGTTGAAACTATGTAGCCCGGGACTTAAAGTACTTACAGCATTGTAAGTCGCCATTGGGGTATGTCATCTCAATATAATTTGAGATCTCCTTGTGGTTTACCGGGAAAAATGCCAAGAGTTGGGTAAATCGAGGCAGTATTTTTAACACTTAAATGATTTCAGTCAAATTATATAATATGTAAATTCAATAACAGCCCGCCTTGAAGCAATACCTTTATGTAACAATTTGTATAATGTATGTAACAGTCATTGTATATGCTTATATTAGTGTAAACGTGTTCAATAATGTTATGTGAATGCATTACGTAATTTAATAATGTAGGAGCTGTGAGAAATAGGTCAAAAGTTGCTAACAAAGAGGTAACAATGAGGTAACCTTGACGCAATAATGAGTAAGAATGTTTAATAATGCTATTGGAGCAACAATAATATAATTTTAGTGATAGTTTATAAAATAGCCAATCAACGACCAGAAAAAGCTTTAGTTAAATGAAGGTATTCTATTGGAGTGGGAATAGCCAATCAGAGACTTGAAATACACAAATTTACAAGTTTAGGAGGTTGAAATCAGTTCAGTTGCCTGCAGTTCAGTTCCTAATCAGACGCAAAAAGTGTCCTCGAGAGATTTAATACGTATTCGTGTGAGACAAAAAATAAGTTTGCGTGTTAAAAAGTGTAATTAATTAATAAAAATAATCACACAGCTCTCTATATCAGTGAAGTGTTATTTAAATTGTATGAAGTATTAATGAAAGGAGTGAAGTAAAATTATAATCTGTGTAAGCCTACATTCTTAGCCGCACTACTCCCTGCAAAGAAATCCATGTCTCTAACAATAATACTGTGCAGCCGAGGCAAACATAAATATATAATATTTAAAGAAACAGTCAAATTAAAAAGTTAATATTTTTAAATTTGGGATGAAGGCTACCGGTTATCATACGTGCGGTTGCAACAAATTACAAGTTCGGCTCCCCAACAGTTGAAATATAATACAACTCCTTCAATACAAACTACCTCAAATTGACGCCCAAAACGTGGAACAAAATAAAATAACTTCTTAAAAATTAATGCTGTACCGGCATGTTGCCATGGTAGTTCATTGGCTAGAGCAGCCGGATGGAAACTGGGAAATCCTTGGTTCATATCCCAGCGATGGTATTGAATTTTTCAGTCGTCTGCTTCTACCTTTCCAATCTTGTCCAACACACGGATTGTGGGAAAGAACAATTCCGAGTAATCGTAATTCCAAGAATTATATATGTTTCTGCATTTCTAGTTCGCATTTAAATAGTTTCACCATAAACAATCGTTATATTAACAATCCACGCTACACTGCTCATTTAGTCGTAACGTAGCATTTTATAGGATTTTGCCAGCATTAAGTACTTACAAGAATTTAATTCTCCTATAGTTGAGTGATTTGCATGCAGGATAACGCCATTTCAGTTAACTGTTATTAATGACTTCGATATTCAAATTGTGGTTACTTTGCTTAGAATCATAAACATTGGAATATGGGACAAATAGGTACATCAATAACATTTTCAGAAGAATTGTGGCATGCTTTACTTTCTCTACCACGTGCATAGCAGGTAGAGAAGGTTTTGCATTTCACCCAAAAATTCGATATCGAGATTTCACCAGAAATACATCTTTTGAGGTCTCTAGAATCCAAAAAGGCATTTTTAGGAAAAGGTCCCCGCGCGCATGTGACTGAACAGCGTTACTCAAAAACGAAGAGTCAGATAAATACCAAACTTGGTATTTAGGTTTATACCCTCCAAACCTACGACACGAAGACTTTTCAGAAAATTCATTCACCCCAAATTACCCTTTACATGGAGTATTTTTCGATTTTTTTTTATTGTTCTAAGAATGGCTCCAACGGTTTTGATTAAACTAACACATATTACAGATATTTACATGAAAACTAAAATATACACTTTAATTCTCTGCAAATAACCTGTGAAGTCCTCTTCATTCAGAAGGAATTTTGTGTAATCTTGCATAATCTTGCATAACTGGCAAACGTTAAGCGACAGACGAAAACGTACTGCGTAAAAAAATTAGTTTCCTTTAAAACACACAATAACGTTTTTTGTGGCGTCAGCCATTTCATTTCGGATATTGTTCAACACTAAGTCATTCTTTTAAAGTTCAGTTGATTTTAAAACTTCCTCGCAATGTCGTGGAAAGAATATGGAATTTTAAGCTCAGCGTATAGCTTCCAGTTCTAAAACATTTGAGTATCGCTGTTCCCTTTCAATCTGTAACGAAATGTGCAGCTATTTCTGGAAGGTTTATATCGATTAAAATGCAGTACTTAGGAAAATAAACTTTGGTAAGAATAAATTGTAGCGCCACTAATATATGCTAAAGGGTAGAGAAAATCATGTGAATGTAGCACAGAATTTTATTTTAAGAATCTAGGAATTCCCTTCGCCAAACCTTACGTGAGTGAGCACTTGGGTAAACTTTTATATACTTTAAGTATGTACTCCGTTGGATAAAACTAAACAAAGAAGCCACTCGCCATTCATTAGTTGACAAATTCATCAAAGTTTGTGTCGGGATGCTGCATCACACTTTACAACAGCGATGCACAGGCTTGGAACCATGAATGGATCCATACCTCAAACAGTAAGCTACATACTACTAGACAGGAAAACACCAGTCCTTTCCGATATACTGCCTTGAACCGCCAATGCCAAGCAATTGCTGCTAGATTACCAATCGGAGCCGGTCCTCGTAGCCGTGGTCGCTAGAATGTGTAGCTTAGGCGCGCCGCCAAGCTGAGGGTCACGGATTCGAGTCCCGCCATGGGCATGGGCATGGGGGTGTGTATGTGTGTGTAAGTGGAAGTGTAAGCAGTATTGAAAAACAGCAACAACACAGTAATAATAAACTGGGTAAACAAGGGAACTTTAAAAAAACAGAGTCGGACATACAGAATTGACTCCCCTCTACCTCTTCGCCAAATATCCACCTCCTGAATGTTGTTTATTTACTACAAGACTCACTGTTGAGCATTTGTTACTCAAATGCCAATAATATGATAATTAACGCAGAACTGAAAAGATTTCCTCCTATCTCCACACTGCAATAGAAACTCAAGTGGTTTATCTAAAACTAAAGGAATTTCTGCAGAATATCGGTCCTTTTAAAAAAAATATAAAATGCTTCAATCTAATATTTAATATTTTCTCTTCATATTGAGTAGCAGTCTTAATATAAATAATTATTTGACGATGTTAAAATTCACTCTGTAATTCTATTATATATTTATGTTCTCTTTATATTCAGCTACTTTTGTGTTAGAATATGTTACAATGTATTTGTTTTATTAATTTTGAGAAAATGTAACTGTTTGTAATTATTGTAATTAATTTAAGAGTCGCATATGACCACAAATAAATTAAAAAATACTAAACATCTGAATCTATTACACCTTTACCTTTAATAGATGCCACTTTTGTGTTGCCTACTGCGAAAAACTATACTATTGTCCAGAATTTCAGGATATTGTGCGGTATGCTTAGCACAGAAACAATAAACCTAGTCTACCAAGCACCTGGTTTGTATGTTAAGTACCCTACAGACAATTAGCGCTGCAGTAAATGAAGAGGAATGAATTTCATAGCGCGATAAGCTCTATGCACTTAATATCACTATAAATTTCAGGCATGAATAGGGGCAGGTCCATAAATTAGAATGGAATGGATTGCACGTTCGCCATATTTAGCAGGCAGACCAGATCAAACAGCGTCAGGCGCACTAAACAATTAATTTTAATTATTCTGTTGCGCTACAATATTAAATTAGCATTAGCACACAATAGATGACTGCGCTTTAAAGTAATCGCTTGCGCACCGGAAAACAGAAGTGAAGGTTTGGAACAAACGACTGCAACCTCACAAATTAGAGCGGAAATTCGCGAATTTTCTCTTGTGACGCCAACTGTGAAATAACGGGGAAGAGCAGCCAAAGCTGTCTGGTTAGGGCTGTATAACGTACAACATTTCTCATCCAATAAAATAGTAAATACTTGTGGATGATAACACTAGTCTGCATTTTCTAACTTTTTGTCAGATGATTTCTTAAAAGTAGCTGTTCTTGAATAAAGTTTTATTCTGATTCCAGAAATAACTTCCGATTTTTTTCTATCACGTCAGGTTTTTACACAAAATAAGTAATGTTTTGACAATTTTACTAATGAGCGTAGAAAAGTATTCAAATACCATTTCACACAACGTAAGTTTTTATTTAAGAAACAATTTAAGAATACTCTCAAGAACTCCCCTAATTTATTTCATGACTACATTTTAACAAAACAAGAAGCCAAAGTGTTTCAATTATTTTTTTTCAAACTGCCTTCTTTGACTTCCTTACAGATCCTTGAAGATGACTGTCCCTCCTCAACATCCAACAGTAGTCGGCCATCATAGTTTCATTCCATCTCCCCTGGTACCTCCTCTCCATTTCCTTAATATCTTGGTGAAAACGTTCACCCTGCTCTTCACTATAATGTCCCATATTTTCTGGATAGTAGTCGATATGTGAATGCAGAAAATGCACCTTTACACTCATGTTACAACCCATCTTCTTGAAATTTTCCAACATTGTTTCGACAATGGCCTTGTAATTAGGATCTTTGTTATTGCCTAAGAAGTTTTCAGTAACTGATCGGAAGGCGGTCCATGCTTCTATTTCTCTCTTATTCATTGTGTTTTCAAAATCTTCATCCTTCATCAATTTCTTTATTTGCGGACCAACAAAAATACCAGCCTTTAATTTGTCTTGTGTAATGAAGGGAAATTTCTTGGAAAGGCACTTGAAACAGGGTTCATTCTGTGGTAGACCCCTTACAAATTGCTTCATCAAGCCCAATTTTATGTGTAGTGGCGGAAGCAATATCTTTATATCTTTATATTTTTGAAGTGAAATTGTGAAAAAAACTGACGTGATAGAAATAAACTAAAAGCAGTTCTGAAATCAGCATAAAAAGGTGAGTCAGAATCACTTATTAGTTTTCAGTCATTCGATATCATGCAGACTAGTGTAATTCAGTACATTATTGTACCCATACCGTTATACTTCAAGTGAATTCACCATGTGAATAGTTGTTCAGGTGTCACTTCTCTCAGTTCTCACTGTCACTGTTTTGATCCGGTTCATCGTTTCACTGTCACTTCATTCGGGGGGTCTCGGATTCAAATCTCGTAGACCGCAAAAATTCCAATGAGATTGGTCGGTTTACCAGTCGCCAAGGTAAATGCCGAGTTGGATATTTAACACCACGTCCCAAAGATCCACCTTAATTCTAAAAATAGTAAAAATTAATATAGATGGTAATGGCGAATGCACTGCCATCTATCCACAGATAAAGAAAGAACGTAGACTGGACGAGCTCTAATGTCATCTGCCCAGCAAGTGTATTAGAAGAGATATAGTTGCCTGGTACTCAGGTATCTAAGAGTCCGTGTCGAGACTGCCATTCCGTCCTAGAAGCCGAGGTACAATTGCCTAGCACTAAGGCCTCTTTACACTGACGAAGCAAGATGATATGATACAGGAATCAGACCTAGAAGGCTAACTGCCCACCACACACTGAACCACGAGGTATCACCTAACAGATCGGTCGCGATGTGACCACGTAGGTAAAGCGACGTAAAATAAATAGAGCCAACAGACAATCGCAGCCAACGGTCTAAAAAGATTTGATATCGCTTAAGCCTAGTGTAGTCTCCTAATCTCTTGTGCATATAAGGAATTTCTAATAAAATCATTTTTGCAAATGTTTATCTCGAATAAGATGAAGTAGATAGAAGAATAACATATTGTAATAATAGCTTCTTAAGAACGAGTAGAGAAAGTAAGATTTGTTTTGTGTAATAATTCTGCTGGTGCTGGACCTTTCAATAATACCTGATGTAACTGTCCAAAGTCTTGTCCAAAGTGGTCAAAATTTGGGGTTTAAAATAGGAGTAGGGGTATGTTTTTTTTAATTTTTCATTGATTTCAAAATTCAGTTTGTTGTTTCTTTGCCTAGAATCGTAAATATTGGATTAAGGGGGCAAACAGGTGTGCCAATAAAAGTTTAAGGAACATTGTGGTATTTTTTTTTAGAAAACGGGATAATTGGCAGCCCAGTCAGGTAAAAAGAATATCACTCATAAGTAATGTTTTTTATTCGGACGATCTCAAATCATACATTCCCGTCGAAATCCCGTTTTGGTCTAAAATAATGTTCCCTCTATCTACAACAAGTAGATGCTAAGCAATTAAAAAGGAACTACATGATTTTTTGCTGTACCTGCATGTGAGGAATGTCATTATGTAGCTGCTACAACATTTAGAAAAGTTCAAACGATATGCCTCTTGAAAGAAGTGAGAAAGTTGCCATTCATTTATGAGGGTTATTTTGACTGCAGATTCATCTCATGTAACAGACACGCACTTCCGCACTTACAGCCTTCAACAAGGAAGCGGCATGTCGTTTGTACCTTTTCTAAATGTTACGAGATACCTTTGATCGACAGTATACCATCGTGTTACACAAAGAATGGAGAAGTTATAAAAGAAAGCAGCAACTCAATATGAATGCAGTGTAAGGCAGGAAAGATAATGACTTACGAGCACACGAAGGCGCGTTAAGAGAATTTGTTATTCATTTGGGGGCGCGCAAAATGTAGTTGGTAGGTCTGTAACCACAGCATGTCTCCAACACATTTGGTTTGCTAAGCGCTCTCTGATATTTTTCACTAAGGTAAAACGGTCATGCAAAACCAAACACATGCACTACACTGCCTTCTCGCTTTAAAGCGGATGTCCCGGAATTTAAGGAGAGGTAAACATGGAGAGATTTCTAAAGAAGAAAACAACACAAGGTGCTAAAATAAACATCTGCTAAACAATAGCAGATGTGCTGGCATTCTATAGAAGCTTGGAGAAAGAAACAAGACACTGATATATTCTTAAGTCTGGAAACTTTTTAGCTGGAGTTTTTACTAACAACAAAAGGCTGCCACGTTAATGTCAAGAGTTTCTTTTGGAAACTTGTTCACTAAAAATGTATCGAACATGTAGAGAGAATTGCAGCACCAACTGTGTACTTTCTTAAACAATCTGATGTTCTACATTCACATAACTTTCTCTGCCCTCTATCGTTTATTAGTGGGCATACAGATTATCCTTACGAAAGCTTGTTTTCCTATCTACTTCATTTTAATCGAGATAAACATTTCTGGAAGTAGCTGCATTACACATTTCGTTACAGTCACAATGGGAATAATGACAGTCAAATGTTTCAAAATTCTATAGTCTTTCAATGACATCGCAAGAAACAATTGAAAATCGACAGGACTTTAGAGGAATGGCCAAGTATTGAACAATTACAACCATTAATAAGGAATATCTCGGAAATGGCTTATGTGAAAAAGAATTTCACTTACTTGAAATAAATTATGTGTTTACCAGTTCTACAAGATTAGGCATACAAAATTCCATCGAATGAAGAGAACTTCATAGGAACTCCCAGAAAATTCTAGATACATACTTAATTTTTCATGTAAATATCTATTTAATAAACATTTAATTTAATAAACATAATTAGAACCATTTTTTAGGAAATAAAAAGTTTCGAAAAATATTCCATGTAAGGGGTAGTTTGGAGCGGGGATTTTCTTTAAAACATTCGCGTCGCATCTTTGGAGTATACTGAACCTAAATACCAAGTGTGGATTTATCCAACTTTTCATTTTTGGGTTATGCTGTTCACACACATACATACATACACATAAGCGGATTTTTTTTTCTAAAAACGGCCTTTGGATTCAACGGCCTTCAAAACACGTATTTCCGGTGAAATCTCTGTATCGAATCTTTGGGTGCAACATTTTCTCTATCTACTATATACGTGCTAGAGAATGTAAAAAGTAAATCCGAGGTGTGATCAATATGTATTGAGAGTGTAATAATAGATTCTAGATTAGATTAATAAAGATGGTGTAGAGGCAGTCTATTATCCCGATGGAAGCAACCGTTGTAACATCTTGAAGTCGGAACAGACCTGCAGGCCTAATCCTTGAAAATATTTTATAATATTTTAACATTAGTGCTCTTTACTATTAATAATTATAAAGTTCTATTATTATTATTATTATTTTTAAGCGTATACTTAAATGTTTATGGACCCAAATCGTTTTTGAAATCATCAAACACATCGAAATAATATCCTCCTGTAGCAGTAATGGTTTACTGTGTTTCCATGCTTACTATCAACCAACAGGAAATAAAATCGGATTGCAAAATGAAACCTTCTCTAAGGTCTAGCAAATGAAATAAAATTGAATTGGGGTAAAGAGGCATATACTTAACTTAGGAAGAAAGGAAATATTAGTAATGACATGGTTTAGACTGGGGGAAGGGGGCTGGAGGGCACAGAAAATGACTGACGATTCTGGCAGGAGAATCTGCCCATTCTGTGATTTGGATGAGGACTGGGTACATATTTTGGCGGAATGCGCTCAGTGGGAGAACCAGCGAACAATTAAACTCAAAGAAAAATTCTTAAGTCCCTCAAGAAAGAGATTGGCATCTTGGGAGCTACTGGTTGACCAGAGGAACTGGCGAAACATGGGCAATTTCTTGGCTAAAGTACGCGAAGCTAGGTCAAATTTGTTCGGTTAGTCAAACGTAATTTTTTCTCTATTTTCCTTTTTCTTGTTCTTTTTTGTTTTGTTTTCTTTTTATGTTGTTTATTTTGTCACCATACGTTGTATCTTAAACATGCATGTACGGTCAATGACCCTGCACTAAATACTTGTGTAATAACTTCAATAATTTGAAATCAATAAAGATACCTTATCTATCTACTTCAGAAGAAGCATTTGAGAATAGTGTATTGCGATATAAATGTGGTAAGCGAATCGTTGTAGAACGATGAAAGCTTTGAAATATCGAGGCGAAGTCCAGTATTTTTTCTACTTGCGAAATTCTCTAATGCATACTTATTTTTTTCGGCGGACAGTGAATAATAGAAGCAGTACTTATGCGAAATAAACCAACATACTACCAGTTGTTGAACACAGTGGTTCCATTAGCAAGGTCACCAACATTGTCATTGATGTAACGAACTGGCAATCGGTTATCCATGCCTTAAAAAAAGGATAGGATAGGGCTAGAAGCGGATGGGGACTTAGTACCTCGACTTACGAAGACCTTTGGTGCCTAGGTCACTGATGGAACGCCCCCAGGAGGAAGGAGGGAGGGAGAGAGAGAACGGAAGGGTGTACGGCAGGCTCCCTACCATTTTCAGATATGAACTCTCCGGATGCTGGCTGATGCAGCCGCCCCCTCCTCCATGTGAGCTTACACATCCCTGAGGGTACTGGGACCCGAGACCGCCCGCAGTCCGGGGACGAAGGTTTCCTCAGAGCATCCTTTTCCGCTACCATGCACACGCCGAGACCTCCCACCGACACTTGCAAGAAAGACATACCAAGCAAGTGAAAGGTGAATTGAAATGAGAATGGAGATGAAATGGAGGGACAGGGAATTCGAGGGATGTAATGATCCTTCCCAGCATTCGCCTGGCGATCCGGTGAAACCCCCGAAAAAACGCATGGGCCAGGAACCTTGTTTACGGGAATCAAACCCACCACCTCCCTAATGCGGGCCACAGACGTTACCGCCTAAGACATCCCGCTCGGTTAAAAAAGCAATAACTTGCAGCTCATAAAGACCCAAGTAAGATTTAAATGGTAAAATTCATGTATCAGATATGTAAAACATTACAGGATTTAATACAATTCATGCAAAAATACACAGGTAAGTTAGGTTACCAGCACTGAATGAAGAAAATTTAACTTTCCACCATACAAATAAATGAATACAAAAAAAAAACACTAGCGGCGAAATAAAGAATTATAGCTTTTGTGCATTTCATCCATCCCCCTCTCTACAAGGTCAAGTCATTAATCATGTTACATTGCACTAGTTATTTCTGCTTGTTTACGCGAATCAAAGTAGAATTCATTAAGAGAGGTTTTTTTCTGCCCCTCCTACGTTTCACACCCAGTATAACATCGCTGATTGATTCTTGCTTGTTTCAAACTCGATTACAGAGAGACATGATGAGGGCTGGATAGGAACTAGTGCTAGTAATATACAAGGAACAACAAGCACTATTACGATCAAAGCTATGGGTAGGTTTTCTGCTCCCAAGTGTACGTAAATATATCTTCACAAATATCGAATAATAACTCTACAGCGGTGGTTAAATTATTAGACTAAATATTCTCACTCGCATAATTCTTCAAAAAGTTTATGTAAAATAAATAATTAACTATTATGAGTAAAACGTTATTAAACACAGTACTTAGCATGCATTGCTTTTGTATATTTTGGATAAATATTTTGCAAAACTACTGGGCTTCACCGTTTCTTTGCAACATTTACTAATATTTCTATGACCGCGGTGTTTGCAGAGTTTTAGGAACTTCTTGATATAATACCTTAGTTATTTTTGTGTAATAATTGTCAGACTATTACGATTCTATAGAAAGAACCATGCTAATGTCTGGAAAATCTCCCTATTAATATTTCCTATATAAAAGCTTCAATACAAAACGATCTTAGTGTTTCTACTGTATTCATGTTACACATCCAAAGGGTCAACGATTAATCGTGTAAGCGGCTAAATGATGCAACTCTGACTATATTTAATTTTAAAATGTATTGACTAATGCAGTTATTTACCAGGTTTAGTCTAAATTATTTTCTCCTTATTTATTTTATGTCGCTTTAACTACGTGAACACCGCGACGGATCTGTTAAGAGATACCTCGTGGATCGATGTGTGGAGGAGAGATAGCCTTGTAGATTTCATCCTTATACCATACCATCTTACTTCGTCACATGTCTACAGAGGACTCCTGCATAGCAACTGTACCTCCGCTTCTGTAACGGACAGATGGCAGCTTCGACACGTGTCCACAGAGACCTTAGTGTCCTCCTCCGTAGTCTAGGGTTACCATGCTAACTTCTAGTTCCCGAGGTCGCGAGGACGATGGAATTTTCGGACCTAAGAATCCTTAGCATGGCTTCCTTCGAAGGTAAGTAAAGCCGGTGGTCTCTTGTTGTAGATTTATGCCACGTAAAAGAATCTCAAGCCAGATAAAGAGGTCTCTGTGTCGGTCTTTCACGCCTAATACAAAATGGGACGCTAAGAACCACACCAGTTAAATAAAACATAGTTTAATTTAGAGACCTTAGTGCATAGCAACTGTATTTCTGCTTTTGCAGAATCGGGCAGATGATATTAGGGTGCCGTCCAGTCTACCTTTTTTCATTACCTATGCATAAATAGTTCATTTCTCTATCACGTTGGTACGTAATAGACAAGGGAAAAAAATCTATGCCGAGAGTTCACCGGAAATACAAGTTTTGTATCCAAAACAAATTTAGAAAAACCTTCATGTTCAGTACCCTTCAAAGATGAGACACGAAGATTTTCAAGAAAATCACCCCACCTAAAACTACCCTTTAAATGGAACATGTTTCGAATTTTTTGATTTTATAAAAAATGGCTCTAATGATTTTCACTAAACTACCATATATTAAAGATATTTGCATGACAAACTGTATAACTGGAATTTTCTGGGAGTAGCCTTTGAAATTTTCTTCATTCGGAAGACATCTTGTAAAATGTTGATAAACGTTAAGCAACAGACAAAAGGTAGTGCAAAGAAAATGTATATCATTTTAAACCACAATTTATTTTAAATAATTTCCAAGACATCCATAATTAATTCTTCGAATTCTTCAATACTTAGCAATTCCTTTCAAGTTCTGTCAAATTTCAGCTGTTTGGAATATGGAAGTTTAAGGCAAGTGTGTAGCGTCCAGTTCTAACGTAATGTAACCATTTCCGGAAATGTTTATATGGAAGTAGATAGTAAAATAAGGTTTACTAAGAATAATTTATACAACCACTAATAAGCAATAGAGAGTAGAAAATTCATGTAATGTAATACATCAGATTTTTCATCTTTACTATTGTTTTAGACTTAGCTGGAGCTTTGAATCGTGCTATTAAATAACCAATCCGGTATTTACCTTGACGATTGGGAAAAATTAGGGATGGAACCTCGATGCCTAATACTTTGAGGCAGTATTTTTAACACTTGAATAATTTCAATTAAATTATATAACATATAATGTCAATAATATCCCGCCTTGAAGCAATATTTATGTAATAATTTTTTAAAAATCTATAACAGTCATTGCATATGCTTATATTATTGTAAACATGTTCAAAATGTTATGTGAATGCACACCTAATTTAATAATGTAAGAGATGTGAGAATGATAAGTTTAACGTTGCTAACAATGAAGTAACAATGAGGTAACCTTGAGGCAATAATGATTTGAGAGTTTAAATGCTACTAATCATGATTAGAGCAACGATAATGTAAATTTTGTGACAGTTTAAAATTAGCTTATCAACAGACAGAAAAAGCTTTAATTAAATGCAGGTATTCTTTTGGACTAGGATTAGCCAATCAGAGACTTGAAATACAGACGTATACGGGTTTGGACGGTTGAAATCTGTTCAGTTGCCTGCAGACCTTGGTAGTAACCGGATGGAAGATGTGTTCTGTAGAGAAATATTACGTATTCGTGTGAAACGAAAATTATGTATACGCGTTAACAAAGTACAAGTATTAAATAAAAGAATCTCACAGCTCTTAATATCAGTGTAGTGTTTTTTAATTTGCATCAAGGATTACTAAAAAGAAGTGAATTTAAACTTAAAATCTGTGTAAGCCTACATTCTTGTCGCACCACATCCTGATTAAGAGAAACGTGTCTCTAAAGTAATACTGACGCAGCCGAGGCAAACATAAACATAACTACTATCTATAGAAGCAGTTTAATAACAAAGTTAATAACTATTTTTTTAAACTTCGAGCGTAACAACAAAATAAATACATCTTCAAAAATCGGCTTCTCATACGTAGCAGCATATTACGTAACAAACAAATTAACGCCCAAAACATGGTGAGGCAAACCTTCAACAACAATAAACTACAACAGTTGAAGAACAATAACTTCTCCAAATTGGTACCCATACGTGGGGCTAACATCAAAACATAAACTCCAAGAACAACAATACTTCAAGTTGGCTCCCATACGTGGGGCACATCTACTGCAAGTTGGCTGCCCAAAGCGTGGTGCAAACAACTCTAACATAAAAAAAAACACTTCTTCAACTTTGAGCTAAACCTTTAATACTTTTAAATGTTTAAGTTTTGCGTTATTGAATATTGTTGCGTTTAACTTTATGCTAGATAAGGAATGAAGGGAGTCGACAGTTCACGTTATTGCCTCGCACGTGTCCCAAAAAGTTGCTGGACTATAGTTCTTGATAGACATTTACTGCGTTTCCTGTAGTTGAATGGATGCAACATTTCATAGAGTCGTGTCTGAATTAAAACATGCAAAACAATGGGGAAAGGTGTAGAGGTACTCATATGACATGCAGCGTTAACTGAGTTGTCAACCGAGCTAACTTACCTAAATCATGTTTCTGCAATAGCCTGGCTCGCTGACTCACTGTCAGCCATTACATTTACCTACTCCGGTGATAAAAATTCGTGAATCCAGCAGAAAAAAATCAGAATTTAAGACGGAAGAAAATGCAGGGCATAGAAATACTTGTTCTTTCCTTCCACCCGTTAGTTTGTGTTTGTGCAAATAAAACTCGAGTCAGAGCTTAGCTTATAGGTATACTCCGTGATTAATTTCTATAATATGGATAGAAAATCCTTGAAAAGGACAAAAGGATCCTTCAGCATAAAATATAGTTACATAAAAAGGGGAAGCAAAGAATTTATTATAATTATTATTATTATTATTATTATTATTATTATTATTATTATTATTATTATTTATTACTATTAGCCTTGACTAACAATAGGGGATACATGACCTTTGGCATTATCAAGATTTAAAAGAAATTGATGCCAATTTGAGAATGTCGAAGAGGAACAATTTCCGAATTAGCATACAATGTAAAATAAGTTACATGTATTTATACACAGAAAACTACTGATAAGAACATAAATCAGTGAACGAACTATCTGCTTTACAGATTTTTTATAAACATAGTATCGAATATCGATAGTATCGATAAGTGGTATCGTCCCATCCCTAAGGGAAACTATGAAAAAAAAATCGGATTGGTCGGTTCAAGGGATTTGAACCCCGGATCTCCCAAATGTGGACCATGGACAATACTGCCAGAGACATTCCGCTCAGTTCCTAAAATTTGACTACCTGTATATAGGTCGACCATTTAAGTTGGGACTGTACATTATCTCCAAAACTAGGCGTTGTAGAAAGAAATGTCTTGAATAAAAGTTGCTTGATATTATGGGGAAAGTAAATGCCATTAGTCATCTTTTATTTGGAGGACGTTGTTATGTCATTTTAGGGTCAATTTAAATTAATTCTAATTGCAGGTTTCCATTTAAGAAACTTAAATTGACCTTAAATGACCCTGAAATAACCCTAAAATTGAACCTTAACGTTTTATTAGCCCCACGTTTTTGGAGCCAATTTGAAGAATGTTTGTTCCTGCTACGTATGGAATGCAAGTTTGAAGATGTACTTTATTTCGACTGTTGGGGAGCCGATCTTGAAGTTCGTTGCAACCGCACGTATGGTACCCGGTAGCCTTCGTTTCGTAGGTTTTAAAAATCTTAACTTTGTAATTTTGACTTTTTCTTTAAATATTATATTTATTTTTGCCTCGGCTGCGTCAGTATTATTGTTAGAGACATGTATCTCTTTGCAGGGTTGTGGTGCAACTGAAGAATGTAGGCTTACACAGGTTATAATTTTACTTCACTCCTTTTTATTAATTCTTGACACGATTTTAATAACACTTCACTGATTTAGAGAACTGTAAGATTCTTTTATTAAATACTTGCACTTTTTTAAACACGTAAACTATTTTCTCACAGGAATACGTATTAAATTTCTCGAGGACGTGTCTCGCGTCTGATTAGTAACACTGTCAACAACCAACGCGTCCAGTTATGAGCACTGTCTACAAGCAACTGACTTCAAGATTTGTAAATTTTGCTATATTTCAGTTTCTGATTGGCTAATCCTACTCCAATAGAATAATTTTATTTAACTTAAGCTTTTTTCTGGTTGTTGATTGCCTATTTTATAAACTGTCACAAAAATTACATCATTGTTGCTCTAGGAATGACTAATAGCATTATTACACTCTCTTACTCATTATTGCTTCAAGGTTACCTCATTGTTACCTCATTGTTAGCAACTTTTAACCTATTATTCTCACAGCTCCTACATTATTAAATTACGTAATGCATTCACATAACATTATTAAACATGTATGCAATAAAATAAACATATACAATCACTGTAATATACACTTTTATATATTGTTACATATACATATACATTTAAGGTGGGCTGTTTTTATTTTTTATTATATAAATAGACTGAAATCATTTAAGTGTTAAAAATATGCCTCAACGTTCTCTAAACCAAACACGGCTAATGATATTTGCTTTCCTCCATAATATCCAGCAGTGTTTATTAAAGACATCTCTTTATACAACGCTTAGTTTTTGTGATATTGTACAGTCTCAACTTGAGTGGTCCACCCTGTATAAGTGTAACATAACTACAAGATCTAACGTAAGTTCATAACGTATTCGCGACTTTAAGTTCTAGCGAGTACAAAATATTTAATTTCCCAATTGAATTTTAATGGCGCATATTAACGCTTTTTGCGGTTTACCACAAAATCGTGCTCCTATTTATCTTCGGTGTCAAGATAAAGTATGTGTGAAACAAGCTTTGTTGCTAAACGAGGTGAAGCTGGAGAGAAAAATGGCTTAAACGCCAAATGTATTTTTAATTAAAATCCTGGCTTATGAGTGGATTATTTGCTTGTAAAAAACCTGCTTCAGTTTTTGTTTGTGGTGTATAAAATAAATCTATTCGGCGACATCACTCTACCGTGTAATTGAAATTATAATCTTGTATTACAGATTAAGTGTTATTTCTGGGCTGGTCGGGGGTCCAAAAGCTTCCATTAGCTAATGGAAAGAGACATTTAACGTTCGTTAGTTGGTAATCCACTATTTTCGACATCTGCGGAATGGAATAATTTCATAATTTGAGAGAGATAAGCCGAGCATCACAACCACAATCTGTAATGGCTTTTATGTACAGGGCGCCATTTGCTTTGCAATTCCTATTGCAAAAGCCATTAACGAGCTTTCAGCTTAACCGGGTTTCGTAAATAGTAGCTAGTGTGGTCTTGGTCAGAGCTTTATGAAGTATGAAATGGGTTACGTCAAACGTAGTATGAGTCGATTGAAATTCACAAAACATGACCTCGTTAATGAATAATGGGCGGTGCGATTAGTTTGCGATTCCCACGTAAATAGGAATATATAAATGGTATTTCAATCTAGCTTTAAGTGCTTGAAAGCTGTGCACACAATAGCCCTTGGATAAGCCGTAATGTGGTAGTATGGGATAAAAAAGAAAAAACTACCTGCGGTTTAAACCAATCAACGACTTTAAAAATACCTTTTATGGTAATTGCATATTTTTCATCGTGTATAAAAATGGGGTTATGGGTAGAAAATTATTTAGAGTTTAATATCTTTATAGGTTAAGATATAGATTATAGAACGGAGGGAGACAACTCCAGGAGGAAGGGATGAAGTGAAGGAACCACAGAAGGCCATAGGTCGCAAGCAGACACGTCACAAAGACGTGCGGAAGTCCCTAGTTGGAGCTGACTAGATAGGGCGATGAACGACCCTTCAATCAAGCAGTCCTCTAGCACTCTTTCCTTTGAGCAAACATCTGCGCCAACTGTCCGGAACCACTATACCCACGAAGCATACCTGAAAGATGAAAAGGAAATGATGGAAAGGAAGTCGTGGTAGATGAGAAACCACATTAGAATTCGCCTATCGGCCAGAGAAAACCACGAACAGCACAAGGTCAGGTTGGATGGTCGACAGGAATCGAACCTACACGTTACCATGGAGCTATCTCACTCTGTTAAATGCCTGATACAACTGTTGGGGTTTATATCTACTGAATGTTTACATGTCCAAAGCAATATCGAAAAACGATATATGATTATTCTAAATTAAATCCTAAATTTAAATCTTAATTAGTTCAAATTTATGTCATTAATTTATCTGATCTGCATATAAAAAGTGCTCAAATTTAAGTTCAACTTTTCGAAACATAAATTCTCAGAAATATTAATAAGTTATAAAAATAATGATCGATGTTCAGCATACTTTCTTCTGAACTAAGAATTACTCCATTAAATTAAATCATATCATTGACTAATAAACAAAAATCTGATTATTACACTCACATGACTTTCTCTACTCTTGTGCAAACTATTTTTACAAACGCTTATTCTCCATATACTTCATGCTAATCGAGATGTTGATCTTATTGATAATTTTCTTGTAGGTGCAAGGGGAATATGGTAGACTTTAAGCGATAGTCAAATATTTTAAGAGCTGGTTGCTATGTGGCGCATTCCATTCTCTTTGCCTGTCCAGGACATAAAAAAATGAATAACAAATTTGAGAAAAGGTATAATTATTGGAAAATTTAAGAGAATAACAAGCAATATCTCGAAAATGGTTCACTGAACCAAAAAAATGCATATGACATAAATTGTGTATTTTAATGCGATCTACATTTTGTTGTGTAGTAAAATTTGATCTATCTCTTATGGTTTACCGGTTATGCAAAAGTCGTTCACAATAAAGAATACTTTTGGAGACATTCCCCACAAAATTCGAGATATAGATTTCATTTGTCATGAAAATGTCTTAAACATATGATATTTTAATCAAAAGCGTTAGAGCCATTTTTGAGAAAATTAAACTTTTCGAAAAATGTTCCATGTAAAGGGTAATCTGGGGTGGGGGGATTTTCTTGAAAACATTCGTGTTGCATCTTTGGAAGATACTGAACCTAAATACCAAGTTTGGTGTTTATCCGACTGTCCGTTTCTGAGTTATGCTGTTCATAGACACACACACGGACATGTTTCCAAAAATGCTTTTTTTTTGGATTCAGTGGGTCTCAAAACATAAATTTCCGGTGAAATCTCGGTAATGAATTTTTGGATGGAATACAATACTACTCCTACTTACTATACGTAGTAGAGAAAGTAAAAATACGAAAAAGAGAAACTTTTTAAGCTAAAGCCTTAAATAGAGAATTATTTTCTATATACTACACCTTAACCATCTCTTAGGTCTTCAGCTGTCTGAGGTCAGTATTATATTACTATTATTATTATTATTATTATTATTATTATTAATTTACTGCTATCAGCAATTCTCTATTTGTGCTCATGGGTATATCCTATGATTATTCATTTAATCCCCTGGAAATTGGTCTAGTAAAATTCTTTTTAAAATTAACAAATTTGGTAACATTTGCAATATTAATTATTATTTTATTACTAAAAATAAAACTAATAAAATTAATGCTAATTTAACTTCATATGAAATTGTCTTTGCTACTGCCGATAATCCAATAAAGCATAGAATTGGATGCCGGCTAAACACGTGTGCGTCCTTTCACAGTACCGCAAGTCAGTAGCCTTCAATACACTCTCAATAACGGTTGACAGTAAGTTATTATTTACCGCCTGTCAAGCAAAAGGCGATTGCATTCGTTGCCCAAAGTACCACTCCTACTCTAACAAGGGTTGTGAATGATACCAGTGTCAGACTGTCTCTGCCATTGTACAAGCGTGTTCTCATTTAAGTTGAAAATGTTTTCAACTTAAGTGTGTTTTAGAGGAGAGTGTTTTAAGATGGTAAATATGCACCAAAAATGAAACAACCATTACCGAGCAGTTTTAAAAGATTACCTCTTCGAATACTGTCTACCATTTAATAAATGTCGTGACACTGGTTCTATTCGTGACGCTGCAAGAAGTGGTGGATCCTACTTATTTCTTCTGAGGTGTGCAAAGTCAATAATGCATAAAAATAATCCCAAAACAATAGTTGTACTGAAATTTGCAACAGTAAATTATACTAATTCAGTGACAAGACAATTTAATACAAATATGTAAGAATATATTTAAAGTAATGAATCTTTCAACTGCTTCTGTGAATGGGAAAGTTAATTATGATTTTTGTGTGTTTGTTTCCTCATTCTACTGCTTTCTGAAAATTAATTGCAACAGTCCACTAGTGCAGCAGAGTCAGAGTTACCACCATATTCCCTTATCTTGCCTATTACATCACTGTGGAGCGACTTAAAGATCGCACTGTAATTGGAAAATACAATGTGGAACTACCATATCTCGGTTATTCCTGGCCTTCATGGCCTAGGAGTACCATGCTAACCTCTATTTCCGGAGTCGCGGGTTCAAACCCGGCGGAGGAGGATGTTTTTGTTTTTGTAAAAATACTTAGCATGGCTTCCTTCGAAAGGGAAGTAAAGCCAGTGATCCCGTGTCTAGATTTACGGCACATAAAAGAACCCCAATCCTGATTAAGAGGTCACTGAGCAAAATTTCCGGTCTTTCACGCCAAATGCAGAATGGGACGCTAAGAGCATAGTAGTTAAAGGGTGTCCATAAATAAAACTCAATTTAATTTTATTTTTCGCTTATTCTACCACTGTGGAAGGACATAAATATCACACTTTAATTTGGAAAAACAATCGGTGGAACGTACCTAGAGTTTTTCGATGTTGCCTATAGACGAAGATAACGGTAAAGCCTGCAGGAGCAGTGAGGGCGGCGGCAATGGCAGCTGGAGCAGGTACCAGGACGTTGCTATAACCTGGCCTGAACTTGTAGGCCGGAAGACGCTCTGTAGGTCCCAGTACCTCGCTAACTCCAGGTGTGGCTCCGCTCACGTTTAGTAGCTTCAAAAGATCCAGTTCAGCTGAAAAGAGAAGACATTCTCTGTTAGTTTATAAACTGAAGAACATAACATATAATTCAATGCGATAGCCGGAATTCGAATCACCGATCTTCGGGTTTCCGTGCGGTTGCCTTAACCAGTTGAACTACCAGAACTATAGCATTGAATTTTCAATCTAATTATAAATCACCATAACACATATTGTCATCCAGACAGAGTGTTATTAAAATTCTAAATATATTTGCAATAAACATGGCACGAGATCATTGGATCCATTATTTTGTAATAATAATAATAATAATAATAATAATAATAATAATAATAATAATAATAATAATAATAATAATAAAACATTTATTGACTCAAAGAAAAAAATTCTGATATGTTCCACTTACATGACTTTCTCTACTCTTGTGCAAACTATTTTTACAAACGTTTATTCTACATCTACTTCATGTTAATCGAGATAAACATTGCAGAAACTATGTTATTGCTAACTTTCTTGTACGTACAAGCGGAATATGGTAGGTTTTAAGCGATAGTCAAATCTTTTAAGAGCAAGTTTCTATGTGGAGTATTCCATTCTCTTTGCATGTCCAGGACATAAAAAAACCAATAACGAATTCTAATTTGAGAAAATGTATACATAAGTATTGGAAAATTCAAACAGATAACAAGGAATATCATCCTAAACGGTTCAGTCCATAAAAAAATGTATATGACGTAAATTGTGTGCTTTAACAAGATCTGCACTTTTTTTTGTATACAAACATTTTGTCTAGCTCTTACGGTTAACCAGTTACGCAAAAGCCACTCAGAATGAAGAGGACTTTTGGGCATATTCCCAGAAAATTCACGATATACATTTCATTTGTCGTGAAAATATCTTGGATATATAATATTTTAATCAAAATCGTTTGAGTCATTTTTGAGAAAATCTAAATTTTCGAAACATTTTCCACGCATAGGGTAGTTTGGGGTGTGGGTATTTTCTTGAAAATCTTCATGTCGCATCTTGAAAGATACTGAACTTAAATACTAAGTTTGGTATTTGTCTGACTTTTCTTTTTGAGTTATGCTATTCACCGACACACAAACACATCCACACAGACACACACACCGACCTTTTTCTAAAAATGCTTTTTTTTGGATTAAAGGTGCCTCAAATAATGTATTTGCGGTGAAATATCTGTATCGAAATTTTTGGTGGAATGTAATAATTCCCCTACTTATTAGTAGGGAATACATTGTATATACATTGTCAATAAATTGTATATATAATTTAAATAATTTGATTTAATAAAATAGAGTAATGAAGTTTGTACGATTCACAATAAAAAATCAGATGTGTTACTCTCAAATGACTTTCTCTACTCTTGTACAAACTATTTTTACAAACTCTTATTCTCCATCTATTTCATATTAATCCAGATAAACATTTGCAGAAACGATCTTTTGACATGCAAATAGAATTACATTTTACACATAGCTACCAGTTCTAAAAATATTTGACCATCGCTTAAGGCCTACTATGTAACACTTGCTTTGTATTTGCAAGGGCAATATAGAAATACAGTAGCCTTTAAGCGTATATCTATCTCTTAATAGCTGGTTGCTATGTGCAGCACCATTCTCTTTGCATATCCAAGAGAAAAAAATGAATAACGAATTCCCATTTGAGAAAAAGTGTAAGTATTGGAAAATTTAAGGGAATAAGAAGCAATATCTCGAAAATGGTTCACTCAACCAAAAAATATTATGACATAAATTGTGTATTTTAACGCGATCTACATTTTTTTCTCTATCTCTTATGGTATACCAGTTATGCAAATGTCGTTCACAATGAAGAATACTATTGGAGACATTCCCAGAAAATTCTAGATATACAATTCATTTGCCATTAAACGTCTTAAACTGGCGGTATTTTATTCAAGATCGTTAGAGCCATTTTTGAGAAAATTAAAATTTAATCTGGGGTGGGGTAATTTTCTTGAAAATCTTCATGTCGCATCTCTGGAAGATACTGAACCTAAATACCAAGTTTGGTGTTTATCCGACTGTTCGTTTCTGAGTTATGCTGTTCACAGACACACACACGGACATGTTTCCAAAAATGGCTTTTTTGCATTCATGGGGTCTCAAAACATATATTTCCGATGAAATCTCGATATCGAATTTTTGTGTGGATTACAATACTTCCCCTACTTACTATACCTAGTAGAGAAAGTAAAAAGCACACCTATATAGACGATTAATTTCTCTTGTATAGCTCTATGTTAATAGATACCGAATCACTAACTGTGATGGCCTAAATTATGCAAACTGTTAAATATATCCTTGTAATTGGTTCCACGGATAGCAAATAGATCTTGAGCTTGGAAATAACGCTGATAGAATTAGGATTTGTATTTCTTTTAAGAAGAGAATACAGATTTCATAGATGGTATTCTTTTCTTTATCCACTTCTGTTGACTTGGTCATAATCATTATTTTCATATGTAATTGTTGGATCCAGGATGCATGCTTTATGTGATGCCCTTTTGAAAACTATAGTATCAATCAAACGGTTGGATCCATCACCATCTATTGCATGCGTTTCTTCAAACCACTCAAATTCTTTATTTCACAACATGTTGGTAAGCGCCTGCTTACCAACATGTTGTGATGCCATCGGTTAATAAGAAGGGAGTTGAACACACAGTTTCCAAGTACATACCTCGGTATTTTATTCTCCTTTATGCAAAGGGAAAGCAGTTCTTTCCACCTGTATTTCCGTGTACTCCTTTTAGCATAATTAACACTTAAGTTTTAACAGTGATTTCCATTCTGATGATGTTATATAGTACCACCAGTTATGTGGAAAGATAGAATCAGGCTAAAAAATTCAATGTCAGAGCCGGGGTTTCAACCACAGACTTTGAAGCAGTATTTTTAACACTTAAAATGATTTCAGTTTAATTATAAAATATGTAAATTCAATAATACCCGCCTTGAAGCAATATGTGTATGTAATAATTTGTAAAATGTATGTAACAGTCATTGCATATGCTTGTATTATTGTATACATGTTCAATAATTTTATGTGAATATATTATGTAATTTAATAATGTAGGAGCTGTGAGAATAATAGGTTAAAAGTTGCTAACAATGAGGTAACCTTGAGGCAATAATGTATTTGAGAGTTTAACAATACTACTTGTGGTTCTTGGAAGCAATAATGTAATTTTAGTGACAGTTTATAAAAAAATATCCAATCAACAACTAGAAAAAGCTTTAGTTAAATGAAGGCATTAGGAATAGCCAATCACAGACTTGAAATACAGAAATTTTACAAGTTTAGGCGGTTGAAATCAGTTCAGTTGCCTACAGACAATGTTTGTAACCGGATGCGAGATGCGTCCTCGAGAGATTTAATACGTATTTGTGTGAGACGAAAAATATGTTTACGTGTTAAAAAGTGCAATTAATTAATAAAAAGAATCTCACATCTCTCTATATCAGTGAAGCGTTATTTAAATCGTGTCAAGCATTAATAAAAGAAGTGAAGTAAAATTATAACCTTTGTAAGCCTACATTCTTGCTGCACCAAAACCATGCCAAGGCATCCATGTCTCTAAAAAATACTGACGCAGCCGAGGCAAACATAAATATATAATATTTAAATAAACAGTGAAATTACAAAGTAAATATTTTTTGAACTTGTGGCAAAGGTCACCTGAAAGTACATTTGGGGCGAAGGCTATCGGAAAGCGGGTACTATACGTGCGGTTGCATTACAATTGACGCCCAAAGCGTGGTGCAAATAACGTAACAAACCACTTACTTCAACTTCAGGTTTCCGTCTGGTTACTCTAACCAACGGAGCTGCCATGGCAACATGGCGATACTATATTAAACTCCTCAACTGATTCACATTAACTTAAATTATGAAGCTCGTCATTTAAACTTAGTCGCCATTGGGGTAAGTCAACTCAAAATGAATTTCAGATCTCCTAGTGCTTTACCCGAAAAAAATGCAAGTCTTTGGAGAGTTTAATGCCGTACCGCCGAGGGACGGAGAGAGTCACAAAGAGAATCGTTTTCCCTTGCCACATTGTACCGAAGCACCATGCACACGACACTTCAAACATTGAAAGAGACCAACGGATAAAAGATGAAGTGAAATGGAGGGAAGCAAATTCGGGGGATGTAAGATTCCTTCCCAGCATTCATCTGGCGACCCGGCAAAAACCCCGAAAGAACCCATTGGTCAGGAAGTTCGGCCACGTTAATCGAACCTACGACCTCCCTAATGTGGGCCACAGACAAACCACCTGAGTCATTCCGCTCGGGTGCCATTTAGCTTACTTTTCGTTTTTGGGTTATTGTGTTCATAGAGAGACACGCGCGCGCTTGCTGACCTTTTTAAAATGTTTCCTTTTATTTATTTATTCAGATAGTTCCAAAACGTGCACTTCTAAACAAATCTTGGTATAGAATTTGTGGATGAAATGCAATACTTCCTCTATTTAATATAGGTAAGTAATAGGGCAAGTAAAAATCTGATGTATTACACTCGCATGACTTTCACTACTCTTGTACAAATTATTTTTACAAATGCTTATTCTCCATATGCTTCATGTTAATCGAGATGTTAATCTTATTGCTAATTTTCTTGTAGATGCAAGGGAAATTGTAGGCTATAAGCGATAGCGAAATATTTTAAGAGCTGGTTGATATGTGAAGTATTCCATTCTCTTTGCATTACCAGGACAAAAAAAAATGAATAACGAATTCCAATTTGGGAAAAAGTATAAATATTGGAAAATTTAAAGGAATAACAAGCAATATCTCGAAAACGGTTCACTCAACAACAAAAATGTATATGACATAAATTGTGTATTTTAACGCGATCTATATTTTTGTACAGTAAAATTTTGTCTATCTCTTATGGTTTACCAGTTATGCAAAAGTCGTTCACAAAGAAGAATACTTTTGGAGACATTCCCAGAAAATTCTGGATTAACATTTCATTTTTCATGAAAATATCTTAAATATATGATATTTTAATCAAAATCGTTAGAGCAATTTTTGAGAAAATTAAACTTTTCGAAAAATGTTCCATGTAAAGGGTAATCTGGGGTGGGGGTATTTTCTTGAAAACCTTCGTGTCGCATCTCTGGAAGATACCGAACCTAAATACTAAGTTTAGTGTTTATCCAACTGTTCGTTTCTGAGTTATGCTGTTCACAGACACACACACAGACATGCTTCCAATTTTTTGGGGAGGGGGGGATTCAGGAGGTCAAAACATGTATTTCCGGTGAAATCTCGGTATCAAATTCTTGGGTGGAATACAATACTTCCCCTACTTACTGTACGTAGTAGAGAAAGTAAAACAGAAGAATCAGTTTATAAACAGCAGACAGTCATTTTAGTTGACAAAGCTTTGTTTCTTTCCTGTCTTTCCGATCTAAAGTTCCTTAAATTTACCATATAAGGTCTGAAATTTGTTAGTTTGTTGTCTAGTCCTTGTTTTATAGTAAACTGTATCCTTGGGCCCTATGACGGAGCTGGTTTACCGGCTCTAGCTCGTTGGATTTTATATCTTTTGGCTACAAATTTAAGCTCAATTTTTTCCAATAACTAACAAAAGAAGAGCTAACGCTTATTGCTATAACACTTGTAAGTAAACAAAAAAAATCTGATATGATACATTTACATGATTTTCTCTACCTCTATCACTTATTAATGGGTATACAAACTATTCCTACCAAAGCTTGCTTTTCTATCTACTACATTTTAATCCAAATAATCCTTTCAGAATAGCTATATTACACATTTCGAAAAAAAGCTAACAGCGACAGTCAATGTTTAAAAACTTTATATGTTGACCTTAAAACTCCATAATCTTTTCATGACAATGCGAGAAACAACTGAACCTTGACAGGACTTTGACAGAATGACCAAGAAATGAGCAATTCGTGCCTCGAGTAACGGATATCTTAAAAATGGCTTACGCCACAGCACAAACTTATCTGAACTAAATATTATATTTTAAAGACATCTACATTTTTTTGTGTGGTACGTTTTCGTCTATCACTTACGGCTTATCAGTTATGCAAGTTTATAGAAAATTGCTTCCGAATGAAAGGACTCTAAAGGCTATTCCCAGAAAATTCCAGATATACATTTTATTTGTCATGTAAATATATTTAATATATGCTACTTTAATTAAAATCGTTATAGCCATTTTTTAGAAAATAAAACAATTGAAATTGCTCCATGAAAAGGTTAGTTTAGGGTAGGGAGATTTCCATGAAAATTTTCGTATCGCATCCTTGGAACATACTGAACCTAAATACTAAGTTTCGTATTTATCAGACTTTCTGTTTTTGAGTTATGCTGTTCACAGATACACGCTCATACGGAGATGTTTCTAAAACAAAATACTTTATTTGGATTCAGGTCCTCAAAACATGTAATTTCGGTGAAGTCTCGTAATCAAATTGTTGGGTGGAATGCAATACCTTCTCTAACTATATGGTATGTGGTAGGGAAATTAATTTTACAACAGAGATTTTGCTACATAACTTTTTCCAAGCTTATTTTGACCAAAACCAAGCATTAAAATTGTTCTGCTTTAAAATAACTCGCCATACACTCAAACAGCACTCTGAATTCATTACAACTGCTCTTGAATACCTCATGGCCATTGTTAACTTTTGTTATTATTTTCCAGCGGTGTCCAGCTTTTTATAATCCATCATAACTAGTCGTCGAGATATTCATTTTAAATCTCCCCTCCAAGGGAACGTTGTTCCTTGTTCAGAAGGGTTAATGAAGTGATGAAGAGTTCTCACATGCAGGCTTTATTAATTGGATTATGTTGTAATTTGTTGAGAGCCATATGGGGATGGAGTGTGCTTTCCCATACCACGAAACAGATAACTTTATGAATAGGCAACAGTTAATTCCGCTGGTAGCTCTGCTCCAGAAGAGTCAAGGGCCAATGCCACTGTCATTTTTATGTACCACATCTCTCATCTCAAACAACCCTTATCCAGGTCCTCATGCCCCCTTTCAGCGTTTAGAAAAAAAGGGAAACCTCCCGCTGTTGACATCTTGTAGATCTACTTCATCCATTTTTGAGTGCCAATGAGTGCTCTAATGGCGACAAATCGAACGGATGAAACAACCTGTTGGCCAAGTTACATTCACATGACTTTTTCTACTCATTCGTTTATTGTTCTGTCTACTTCTTGTTAATCCAATTAAACTTTCGTTAAACATTCACATGTTTCTTTGTAGGAACAGAGGTTACAATATGCGAGAGCTTACTAAAGTGCAGCATTGATATTTGTAGCGGTATTTCCGCCTGATTAAGCATACACAAAAAGGAACTCTGTATCAATCGAAAGCCCTTCTGAAGCTATAAATTTGTTTTAAGTTTCAATACTGTTGTCAAATAAATAAAGGCGTAATTGTTTAAGAAAAACTACAAGTTTTAGGCACAATAAGAGTAGCTTCGTTTCAGACTGTCCATTAGATTTTACGAGCGTGGGGCCATAAAAATCGAAAGGTTCTTTTGTACTTCGTGGGGATGAGGTAAGTTTTAAGAATAAACAGACGCTATAAGGCAATGGACATTTCTTACAGTTAGACTTTGAATTTTCAACTAGGGAACCAATAAACGTAGAGGATAAGTATTAGAACCAATGGAAAGATAGGAAGACGTAGAGACATGCTATACTACGTATAGTAAGTAGGGGAAGTATTGCATTCCACTCAAAAATTCGATACCGAGATTTCACCGGAAATGCATGTTTTGAGGCCTCCTGAAACCAAAAGAAATATTTTTGGAAATATGTCCGTGTGTGTGTCTATGTGTGTCTGTTTCTGTGTGTCTGTGAACTGCATAATTCAGAAACGAACAGTCGGATAAAAACCAAACTTGGTACTTAGGTTCAGTATCTTCCAGAGATGAAACAACACGAAGGCTTTCAAGAAAATTACCCCACCCCAGATTACCCTTTACATGGAACATGTATCGAAAATTTTAATTTTCTCAAAAATGGCTCAAACAATTTTGATTAAAATAAGATAAGTTTAAGACATTTTACGGAAAATAGATTCTACATCTAGAATTTTCTGGGAATGTCTCCAAAAGTATTCTTCGTTGTGAACGACTTTTGCTAACTGGCAAACCATAACAGATAGACAAAATTTTACTACACAAAAATGTAGATCGCGCTAAAATACACAATTTATGTGATATACATTTTTTTTTGAGTGAACCATTTTCGAGATATTGTTTGTTATTCCCTTACATTTTCCAATACTTATACTTTTTCTCAAATGGGAATTCGTTATTCATTTTTTTTGTCTTGGATATGCAAAGGAGTATTAATCTGTGGCAAAGAGAAAGGTGCTGCACATAGCAACCAGCTATTAAGAGATATGCCTATGCTTAAAGGCTACTGTATTTCTATATTCCCCTTGCAAATACAAAATAAGTGGGATATAGTAGGCCTTAAGCGATAGTTAAATATTTTTAGAACTGGTCGCTATGTGTAAAATGTAATTCTCTTTGCATGTCAAAAGACCGTTTCTGCAAATTTTTATCTCGATTAATATGAAGTAGATGGAGAATAAGAGTTTGTAAAAATAGTTTGTATAAGAGTAGAGAAAGTCATGTGAGTGTAACACATCAGAATTTTTTTGTAATTTTTGGCGTAAGCGTTATCTGTCTGGTATTCTTTTAGAGGAAGAAGATCTGCGTAAAAAAAAATCAAAAAATGCATTTGTTTGGTTTAGGCAACTACACAAAAAAACATTAAAATGCAACTACAAGTATTGCCATACTCTTAGAGTACAGTAATTTGCAAAGTTTAATAACATATACACCCTGTATGAAGTAAGCACGGTTAAGTGCTTAATTTAACATTTAAGGTGCATCCAGGTTATAGATTTAGGTAATCAGGGATAGTACCAGAGAAGGAAGGTAATGACGAAACTTTTGCATCGAAGAAAATATTACAGAGCAGTATATATGATGTGACAGTGACTCGTAATACTAGCAGAAGATAAAAATAGTGCTTCTTTTGTAAATAGGTTGTCTGGTGATTTCTCTGGTTATATATCTGGTGACTCAAGTTAGAACGTTGACCGCCCTGATATGTGGCATTAGCATCTTTGTTTTTTAGTAACCTGAGTTAGGCTGCGTCCCCTATATAAGAGCTTTACAATTGCATAAGGCGTCTAGTTATGTGATGTCTCAAGAAAGAAAGAAAGAAAGAAAGAGAGAAAGATCGACTTGCCGCTTGAAAAAAGCACAACTATTTGGAACTTCAAACCAATAACAAAGAAATGCCTTACCCCCCAAAACAACTTCACTTCACATAACTTGTTTTAAGCGGTTTTACACTTTTGGTGTACTTATAATCTGACCTATCTCTGACGGTTTATCAATTATAAAAAAGGCAATTCTAAATAAAGAGTATTTCTTAGGGTATTCGTAGAAAATTCAAGTTACACATTTCATTTGACATACAGATATCCTAAATATAGAATTGTTTCCATGTAAAGGATAATAGGGGAACTAGAGTTTCTTCGTGTCCGTTTGAAGTCTTTCAAAGAGTTCGGCATCACATAATCGGGCGACATCGAAGTTGCGGCAGTCATTTTGAGCTTCTTTCTTTTTACTTTCTCTACTAAGTATAGTAAGTAGAGGAATTATTGCATTCCACCCAAAAATTCGATACCAAGATTTCACCGGAAATATACGTTTTGAGATCCCCTGAATAAAAAAAGAGGCATTTTTGGAAACATCCCCGTGTGTGTGTGTGGGTGCGTGTCGGTGAACAGCAAAGTTCAGAAACGAACAGTCGGATAAACACCAAACTTGGTATTTAGGTTCAGTATCTTCCAGAGATGCAACACGAAGGTTTTCAAGAAAATCCCTCCACCCCAGATTACCCTATACATGGAACATTTTTCGAAAATTTTAATTTTCTCAAAAATGGCTCTAACGATTTTGATTAAAATATCACATATTTAAGATAAATTCATGCCAATAAAAAGTATATATTGAATTTTCTGGGAATGTCTCCAAAAGTGTTCATTGTGAACGAATTTTGCATAACTGGTAAACCATAAGGGATAGACAAAATGTTACTATACAAAAAACGTAGATCGTGTTAAAATATACAATTTATGTAGTGTACATTTTTTTGCTGAGTGAACCATTTTCAAGATATTGCTTGTTATTCCCTTAAATTTGACAATACTTATTTTCTCAAATGGGAATTCGTTACTCATTTTTTTTGTCCAGGTAATGCAAAGAGAATGGAATACTCCAGATAGCAACCAGCTCTTAAAATATTTGACTATCGCTTAAAGCCTACCAATTCCCTTGCATCTACAAGAAAATTAGCAATAAGATTAACATCTCGATATCTCGATTAACATTAAAGATATGGAGAATAAGCGTTTGTAAAAATAGTTTGTACAAGAGTAGAGAAAGTCATGTGAGTGTAACACATCAGATTTTTTTACTTCTTTTCTATCTTTTTTTGAACCGTACTACCTGCGTCCTCTTCCATACTTCAGAGACCATAACAGGTGGATTTCTGGACATGGATTTATTAACAAAATATGATCACATGGTACTCATCTACATTAACAACCACCGAGCCTTGCAAAATTTGTTTATTTACACCCTGTATATTGGTACTTCAGTTTGGCAGTGAAATTGCTTCCATGACTGGTGACTAGTTATTTCAAAGTTTACATTGCATAAATTTTTTCTTTTCCAGGTTATGATGATTATAGCAGAAGGCAAATCGAAATTTGCCAGGTCACGCAGCGGTAGCAATAAATGGCTACAGCCAGGCTACGTAAACAAATCATATTTTATTTTATGTGCTAGCAGAGTTATTGCAGTTATCAATTTCGTTTTACGTGAAAGTCATGTCTCCGAGAAGGGTATAAATATTGGTATCCATCCTACGGATTTATTACCAAAGTACTCTAGCTGCAGGGCCTGCCATGGTGCTTTACATGATCGAATCATACATTCATAGAGCAACACTAATAGTAATGTTAAAGGAAAAAAAATATCGATTGCGGCTTTGGCGTGTATGAGACCATAGAATAATCAAAGCTAGCGTTTCTAATACTTTATTTATGACGTGTATCCATTACTTCAGAGTTCAAAAACAACTGAACCAACGGTAGGATATGTAACATGTGTTACGACACATTTAGAGTGTAAGCTGGTTACTTTCACCAACTATGCCCAATAGTTAAAAGCTTGGCGGGGTATTTCTGTTTAAATTTTTAATAAAATAGCACCTATTTCGGAAAATGTTGTGGCAAGTTTGATTATTAAAAACGATTCCTTTAATAATTATGAACCTACAGCAACTTTTTATATTTATTTAACATCGTATTAACTCCTATGGCACATCGTAATATTTGTGTGTTAATATACGTGCTATGAATCGAGTGTGAGGCTGGCATTCGGGAGTTTCCGCGACCACCCAATTTGAATTTGGAGTATTCGTTGTTTTCCCTGATCGGTAAGCGAATGTTTGAGTGATTTCTCATCTACCACGATTCACTTTTCACAATTTCCCATTCATTCCGTTTCCTTCTCATCTTTCAGGTGTGCTTCTAGATTTTATGGCGTATGGTGGTGCCGGGCAGATGGCGTAGATGCTTGCTCAAAGTAAAGATCACTCCTCGGGGATACTATAGGGTGCTTGGCCGACGGGTAGTTTATCACCATCTCTTGGCAGCTCCAGGAATGGAACGGGTTTCCGCGCGTCTCTGTGGTCTACCTGCCTGTGGCCTGTAGTCTCCTGTGATTCCTTCACTTCGTTCTGTGAGGGGTAGCTACTATAAATCTTTGTAGGTTGCAATGTGCGAGGTGTACCTGTTGGTTGTATAACGTATACCTATAGCATTCACATGTAAGGTACGTGACCTAAGTAATAAACATCACCTTCCTTCATTTGTGGAATCTCAGAAGAGTTAAAATGCATATCAGTGCAATAACGACTGTCATATCAATAACACGAAACACAAACATTGTTTGGAGGAAACATCTGTGACTTATAAAATGTATTCGAATATTTCTATAGATTTCATTTATATTTGTCACACATATGCATTAGTGAACCTGGTCGTTATTCTTCTTATTGACCACCATTTACCCATTATCACTCATATGAATTGCAATAAATTTAGATCAGTTTTTAAGTCTCGCTTTTAACAAGAATCTTTCCCTGAATATATTAGAATCCTTTTGCTTATTAGTGGCTATACAAATTATTCCTATGAAAGTTCATTTTCTTATCTACTTTATTTTAATCGCGATAAGCGTTTCCGGAAATAGCCACGTTACACATTTCGTTGTAGAATCAACGCAAATAGCAATACTGAAAAGCTTTAGAACTGGACGCTATATGCTGGCCTTAAGAGAAACATCATACGTTTAAGATGTTTTCATGACAAATGAAATGTATATCTCGAATTTTCTGGGAATGTCTCCAAAAGTATTCTTCATTGTGAACGATTATTGCATAACTGGTAAACCATAAGAGTTAGACAAAATTTTACTACACAATAAATGTAGATCGCGTTAAAATACACAATGTATGTCGTATACATTTTTTTTGTTGAGTGAACCCTTTTCGAGATATTGCTTGTTATTCCCTTAATTTTTCCAATACTTATACTTTTTCTCAAATTCGTTATTCAGTTTTTTATGTCCTGGTAATGCAAAGAGAATGGAATACTCCACATAGCAACCACCTCCTAAAATGTTTGACTATCACTTAAAGCTAGCAATTCCCCTTGCATCTACAAGAAAATTAGCAATAATATTAACATCTCGATATCTCCATTAACATGAAGCATATGGAGAATAAGCGTTTGTAAAAATAGTTTGTACAAGAGAAGAGAAAGTCATGTGAGTGTAACACATAGATTTTTTTAGTAATATTGAAATGTTAGGGGATAAGAATAAATACACCAAGCATGGTTTGCAAAATCTTTTTCAAGTAAGATGCATGATGGAAAGTTACCGACGCGAATTAATGAGTTTTATGTTTAAGTTTATCTGACGTTGCAATCGCATTAATGGGCGGGGTTAGTATAATTAAGATAAGAGCTACATACATGCTGGAGGCACGCCAGATGTTAAACATTTCTTTCAGGTCATAAACCTTTATATTTCGTTCCTCTAGGCAGGACTGCATCAGCGAAACATGTAGTAAATGTAACGTAATTATGTTGTTTCCTTTTAATTAAAATAACAATCTCATCTTGTTAAATGAATTAAAAAGCTGACTTCTAATATCATATGACTTGGTGTTTTAGAGATTACATGAACTGTTAATGTAAAAGTTTTATTACTTTCTCTATTACGTATAGTATGTAGAGGAAGTATTGTATTTTACTAAAAAATTCGAGAACGAGGTTTCACCAAAAATACATGTTTTGAGATCTCTGAGGATAAGAATTGTTTAAAAATTCCCATGTGTGTGTGAGTGTGTGTGTGTGTGTGTGTGTGTGTGTGTGTTAACAGCATAACTCAAAAATGAAAAGTCAGATAAATACCAAACTTGATATATACGTTCACTTCCGCCCAAAAAATGCTACACAAAGATTATCAAGGAAATCCTCCCATCCCAATCTATCATTTAGATGGAAAATTTTTCGAAATGTATTTTCTAAGAGCATTGCTCTAACGATATATTAAAAATATTTACATTAAAAATAAAATATATATCTTGAATTTTCTGGGAATATCCTGTGAAATCCTCTTCATTTGGATGACATTTTGTATAATCTCGTGTTGTTAACTTTAAGCGATAGATGAAAACGCACTACACAAAAAATGTACAGCTCTTTAAAACACAATTTGTTTCAAATTATTTTTTGTGGCTTAAGCCATTCCTGAGATATCCGTTATTAAAGGTTCCAAATTCTTATTTCTTAGTCATCCTCTTAAAACCCCTGTCAAAATTCAGTTGTTCCTCGCGATTCCACTAAAACAGTATGGAATTTTAAGACCGGCGTATAGCGTCCAGTTCTTAAACATTTGACTGTCGCTGTTTCCTTTATACCGGGTGTTTCGGAAATACTTTTACAAACTTCGGGTATGGGTTAATCACATCAAAAGAAGGAAAAAAGTTCATATGAACATATGTCGCATAATCCTTGGGTTTTGCGTTATTCCTGTCACAATGAAAGTGTGAGTTCAACGGCCTTCGGGGTTCAACGTCAAAACTTCATTTTTCTAAGCATTCATAGAAGTGTCGCCATGGAAACTTGTTTACGGTTGTCATTAGTCTGTCTTCAACGTTTCAATTGTGTACATGTAGTGAGTTAACTGCACGTGTTTCGTTCCACCATGGCTGGATATTCATTTCGTGAACAGGCAGACATGATTTTTATGTATGGTCGTGCGAATGGTAATGGACGCGAGGCTGCACGGCTCTATCAGATGGAGTTTCCAACCTTTTATCGTCGCCTTGCTGAGACAAGAACCGTTGCGCCACGGACTATTGATTGAGAAAGACCAAGAGACCGATGGATAGGCAGAGGAGGACCACTTCCGTGGCTCCCGACCTCAATCCTGAGGATTTTTACCTCTGGGGGCATCTTAAATCATTGGTTTATGGAGCAGCCATCCCGGATGCAGAAACGCTTCATTGACGTGTCATGGAAGCTCGGAGACCATTCGACACCATCCCGGAGGTTTTGACAGGGTGCGACATTCCATGATTCGACGAGTGCAGGCATGCATAAAAGCAAGAGGAGGATGTTTCGAGCATTTATTATGAGTTTTGTGTGTTATAAGTGTACCACGATGTTGAACACCACCTAACGTGAAAACAAAGGATTATGGGACATATGTTCACATAACTTTTTTTGTCCTTGTGGTGTAAGGAACGCATACCCGAAGTTTGTAAAAGTATTTCTGAAACATCCTGTACATATAACGAAACGTGTAATGTAGCTATTTCTGCAAAAGTTTATTTGGATTAAAATGTAGTAGATAGAAAGTAAACTTTAAGGGAATAGTTTGCATACCCACTAATAAACGACAGAGGGTAGAGAAAGTCACGGGAGTGTACCACATCAGATTTATTTATATCCGTTTCAAAACAAGCGTGAAAAGTTCTATTAATTCCCAGATTCTCTATTATTAGTATGATTCCTAGGCAACATTTCACAAAGCCATACATTTGTGATAAGCGATTACTTATTTTAAAACACTGTTGCTGTGTCACTTGAATGTTTTGATCTGTCTCTTCGTTAATGTGAGGTAGTTTCACTTTTCAGTATCACTTCATCTACTTCGTGACGTAGCGGCGTACGAAATATGTACGACGTATCCTCTTCTACCGGACGGTTCACTCGCTGGGGAATCAAACACAGACTTCACCAATATCTCCCAGCAATCATTGCACGTCACAGCAAACTCGTTTGGAGAACAGGACTTTTCGTGCCACAAGAAACGCACTCACTAACTCACAAAAAGGCTCGCTCAACTCCCGAAAACGCTTGCAATGAATAGCAATGTAATCTTCCACAGGACATTCTAGCACTTTCTGCACACACTCTGGAGGTGGGGTGTAGGAAACTTTCCGAGGATTCTTATGTGACGATAGCGCTTCCGCTGGTCGAGAGTATTACTTATCTTTATCAACAACGTAGCTCTTCTTATGGAAGGTTCACTCGCTGGGGAGTAGAACACAACGCTTCACCAATATCTCGCAGTAGCAGCACTTACTGCACGTCACAACAGTCGTCACAAATCGCTTGGAGAACAGCACACACAGAAACACACTCGCACTAATGATTCATTCACTCACGAGAACGCTCGTTTGTATAGCCAATGGAATATTCCACAGAAACTTCTGGAACTTTCTGCACTAGTCCTGGGCCATAGCCGCTGAGGTACGTTACGTTTCCACTTGAGGCTGTTGATCTATGTCAGTCAAGCCATTTTGTGACGCTCGTTTTATTGACTGATATTGTGCCCTTGTAACCATAGTACGTGGTCAAACCACAAATGATTGAACTTTTATTTGAACTGGAATGAATACTGAGAAACAGTAAGCATTGTCAAAGTTTAAAAACACCAAGCAATGTCTTTTAATATATTTTTTCAAAAAACAGTGACAATTGGTCAATACATATACAGGGTGGACCATTTAAGTTGAAGCTATACAATATCTACAAAACTAAGTGTTTTAGAAAGAAATGCCTTTCATAAAAGTTGCTTGATATTATAGGGAAAGTAAATGCCATTAGTCGTGTTTTGCTAATTTTAGGGTCAATTTAATTTTCTTTTTAAATGGGAGGCGATATTTCCCTATCATTTCTATGTATTAAAAATGACAGCTTGATACATCCATTAAATAATAAATACACATTTTATACAGCATAAATTTTGCATGTATGTTTAAGCATAGCTCAAAGTTATCAAAAAATTAGCATAATCCAAGCGTTAGAATTTGTCATTCAGATATTACAGCCATTAATTAAGCTTTGTTATTAAATTTTAAGTAATGCTAACCTTAGGTTAAAATATTCCTTATTAGAGTGCTCCAAAAGGTGTTACATAACCACTACAATTTTAAAACAAAATATGTGTAGTAAAAATAAATCAAATACTATTTCTATCCGAAGCTTCATTAAAGGAATATTCCATTAAAGGTGTGACAATTACGATTTTTGCTGAAAAATTACTGAAAATGTTCCATAAGATGCAGTTTTCATTCAACCTATTTAAATATTTTTTATTATTTATAGATGCTCTTTAACTGCTGTGGTCCTTAGCGTCCCATTCTATATTGGGCGTGAAAGACCGGTAATTTTGCTCAGAGGCCTCTTTATTAGGCTTGAGGTTCTTTTACGTGCTTTACTTCCCGTCCGAAGGAAGCCATACTAAGGGTTTTTACGCCTGAAAAAATCCATCGCCTTCCGCCGGGTTTGAACCCGCGACCCCGGGAACCGGAGGTTACCATGGTAACCGTTACACCATGGAGGACGACAACATATTTAAATTTTTGAATGGTCAATTAAGAAATCTTAGGATGATTTTCTTCCAAGTTTATATAGTTTATGGTTATAACTTATTTTAAAAAAAATAATTTTTGGTTTAAAAATGGAATGATATATTTTATATTTTTTTGGAAAATTATAATGGATAAAATTATTTAACTTTGAGTAAGGGATATTTAGAGTAGAATACTTATGTTTATAATGTATACTAGAGTTCCACTATGATGGTTTTTTGGCAAAATATTACAAAAATATTATTTTATTTTCAATATCTTGAAAACTTAGGGAAATAAATATACAACCTCTTTAGAGCAATGCCCTTAGAATTTTGGGAATGAAAATACGTTTTCTGCAATTTTGATGTATTTTGGTATAAAATTAGTATACATGTTTCTTGTAATAATGGCAGTTGATGTGCTAATTGAAATTGGTATGATAATTAGTTTCCAAATATATTAAAATGCTTTATAAAATGTACTCGAATTGGTTGCTCTTCGGGGACTACCTGCAACGTACAAACTGAAGTAGAGGACTAAAACGTTTTCTTGATATTTAACTTAAAAGAATAGTGCTGGTTATTAACTTTTAAGTAATACATTTGCTAATTGAGATATAAATCTTTCTTCCTTACAGATACAATTTGAATTAAAATTCCGGATAAATTGCCTTACTTACCCCGGAATTAGCGACTGAAGTGATGTCTTAGATGTCCAAAAGATCTCCCTGGGTGTCCTACAGATGGCACTGTATCTCATTCTCTGACTTTAACACAATGCTGGCAACATATGAATAATGCCACCGAAGCCGGTAAGATACTCAGCCTCAAGGCGTAGCCGAGAGATTGAAGGCCCTCAGCCTCAAAGCGTAGCCGAGGGATGTTTTTTAGAAGGAGAGGAGTGTAGCAAGTTGCGGCCGATGGGCCGCAACTGCGAAGCGCCGACAGGTAGTAGCCGAGGGATCTGCGCGTCTAAAACTCGAATGATTCACGTTCGCAGAAGCAACAGCACATCGCATATTTAGTGCATTTCACTTTTTATTTAGGTTGACAGTACCCACTTTGCATGCGATTTATCGAAAAAATGGCTACGTTTGTTGTGTTCCTGACGCGATTTGCCTATATAAGTGAAACACCTAAAACGGGCAGGTAGGTGGGCAACAGACATAGAAGAGACCACATCATGTTCTAAACTCACTTCTAAGGTAATTTATTCACTTCCTTATACCTAATATACGTCGGAGCAAGTACGGCAATTTTGCCAAAATTCCAAACCTTTATAAGATTAATGCTTACCCTAAACAGTAAAATTACAGAAAAATAACTTTAGTTGTGAACGTAGTTGTGAAGATAAGCAAAAACGTTTTCTCTAAAACTGAACCAGAATTGATACGCAAGGAACAATTTGTATCTTGAAAAGTATAATCACATATACTCTTTACATTGTTGATAAACATAAAAATGAAGTAAAGTATTGTCATACGATATGTGTTAATACGCGAGAATCTAGAATTTGATAATTTTGTTTAAGATGTCATGGGTCCCTTAAATTAAAAATCGTGGTGCATTATCAGTGGAGGATTTCCTTAAGACGGCGTGCCTGTCACTGAACCGGAAACGAGACTTCTACACAGCCACCGCCCAGCCGCAACCGTCGAACACCGTCGCCTGGTCGTACAATTCTGAAACGGATGACAAGGAATATGATGGGTAGGAGAGTCGTGGTTAAAGATGAAGTACCGCAACATTCGCCTGCCGACCCGAGGAAACTACGAAAAACCTCTAGGTTCAGAGTGTATGGTGACCAGGGATCGAACGCGGGACCTGGTCCTGGAGTAGGTACTAGGCCCTTAGATTTGTTTATATTTACCTTGCCGCTCCTGGATGTAAATCAATTTCCATTTTCAGCAGAGAATAATTTCCTGTTTCCCTTTATCAGCCTTTAATCAGTATTCTGCAGCATTTCTCATAAATCGGCAATAACGAACGAGGCCATTAAGGAAGTAATTATGCATAGCCTTAACGATTTTATCATTGGCAGAACATTAAATCGAACATTTTTAAAGTCAAATTGGAAGCTGGCCTTCTCTTGAAGGAAATTATATCGCGTGACCAAACGCTACCACAGAAGTTTGTCTTGATCGTTTACTCAGCAGGGATTTTAATTGAAACTGTGTTTAACGTCGTTAATACCTCTATGATTGTAACATACAAGTATTCAGCAAATTACAGGAACAATTACACTTTTGAAGATTTACCTGAAAGGTTATACTTGCTGCACTGATAATAGAGTGGGCAATCAATATATAGCTTATCCCTCAGTACACAGGAGATTGGAATGTATTTTTGTGCGGCTATGTGGAGCAGTGATACGTTACACAATTGAATTATGGAATAAAGTAGGATTCTTCTGGACACCTTCTGAGTTCAGAAAGAACGTTTCAGAATGTTAAAAATTATTAGAAATGTAAGAATTATTAGAAGTGTAAATAACGAGCATTACACTTCTAATATTCGAACGTATATATTTGGTATATATGAAGCAGTGAAGCAGTTAAAGATGCACCAGAAACGATTATAGTGATTTTAAACTTATACCGGGTGGAAGGGCAGTTACATATCTCATTATTTGGAATATATTTTGTATGCTTCATATTTCTATGGCTATTTCCTGCGGGAATATTTTAGGTCTTTGAAAACATAAAACGCACACGCTGGCAAAGTTGCAACGGCAGCCGACCGGTAGCTGGGAGCACTCTCACTTTCAAAACCAGAAGTAGGTCAGCGCGTAAACAGGTTTCGCTTTCGCTGTATAGAGCGTGGTGATATCCACATCTAAGGTTCTTTTATCACTAAAACTGTGACTTTCAATGCGTAGTATCATATTACTCTAATAATGGCTCAACTTCTAGTGAAGCTGACATAAATATGGTGTACTTTTCAGACAGAGGCGGAAATGCTTACTGAACGATGAAGGCATTACTTTCATATTGTTAGTGCAGGTACCAAGTTTAATTTGTCATTTCGCCAAAACATTACATCACCCTTTCGTGTGTTTGTTTGAATTAAGGGTCATGTAGAAAATAAAACTGCTAGTATGCCCACCTCCCAGTTCAGCCATGCAACGCAGCAACGTTGCCTATGTACAAACACATTACGTCTACACAACGGTGTTTAGAAAATTACTTCAACAACTTGTATGATGCCACACTGCCGAAAGTATGTCAGAAATAAGTTACTCTGCCCATCTTACAGGTAACAAACTGTTAGATTCGTACATTCTCGTGGGATAAACCATCTACTTTGGAAAAACGACTAATTTTTTTTTGAAAACGGCTGATCAGAGAACAAATTTCTATTATACTTTTTTGTTTGTAATACTTCTATGAAGTACATATTAGAAGGATTGTAATACATTACTTTCCACCCTGTATTTTTTCCCGAAATATATAATATAAACTTGAATGATAACTTAAGTTGGAGTAAGTGTGAAAGTTTGAATTCTAATGCGAACATTCTGTGTGTTTGTATGTGTGTATGTGTGTGTGTGTGTGTGTGTGTGTGTGTGTGTGTGTGTGTTGTAGCAAAACATGAAGCATGGCAACTCGTATGCATAAAGCTTTTAGTGTCTTGGAATTCGCTGAAACATACAATTCAGCAGATATATAGGCGAAGATATGGTCTTAATGCCCTTTCTGAAAACATTCGTAGGTGGTAGATAGAATCAGATCCAAATGATGAGGCGTCTATGCAAAGGAAACATGACGGGCGTACGACCGCGTGTACCATGAGAATGTGGAGAGTCAGAGCGACTTTCGCGCGCAGTCCTAACAAATCTGTGTGGCGGGAGAGTTAAGAACTAGCAATTCCAACAGTGGCAGAGTGGAAGTTGTTAACAAAGCGTTTCCTACAGAGATTCGTAACATCTGCAATTGCTACAGGCCCTACAGAAGATTATGCTGAAGGATCAGTATGGCAAGAGATGGATTACCGGCTGGATGTGTCGCAAATGGATTTCATTTTGAACACTTCTAATTTGTTTTATTGTAACTTCTTCAATCACAGATTTTCTTCAATTTAAGTAATAATTCAACTTTGTATTGTGTAATTCAGAAAAATAAGTCATTTTAAAACCCTATAATCATTTGCGTACATCCTGTATTGCATATCAGTCCATTAGGAAGAAATTTAGACTATGAGCCAGCTTATCTGCGGGTTATCGTGATTTTGGAAAGGCGTAAGCTATGTTTTGGGGCACCCTTGAGGTGCCACGCTCTGCATAGCGTCATACTGCTGGGTTCGAGATTAAACTAAACCCGTAGCGCGTGGGCCAGGATTTGTTTAAATTGACAAGAGAGAGTTAGCTCTCTATTTTGTTGCCTCCGGCTGGTATAGATTCACCGACGTTCCCACGAACAAGTGTCCAAAATGTGAAAGTGAGCAACAATTCCCACTCAAAATAGCTACTAAAGCAATATGGCAGATACGAGCGCTTTCAGTGCAGAAAAACGATTGGCGGCTTCTATCGAATCACGGATGTCGAATCACCGCACAAATAATGCAGGATATTCTAAGTGACTTAGTGGTGCGTTTTGGCAAAGCATCAGCATCGCGTCTAAGTTATTGGGGTGTAAGAAAAATACTTCTGCCACGGGAAGTGATCTTGATGAGCATCGCAGTGGGAGACCGAGCAAGCAAGCTAAAACTTGTAATGCTGCGGAGACATCAATTCAACCTCCAGCGAAAAAAAAACAAAACAAACTATTTTCTCCACCCCCACTCCGTATTCTCTTCGAGATGACCAGATGAAATGTTCTGCCATAAAGCACAGCTTCTCATTAGATGAACCTACATTCACTAAGTAACGGCAATCTGGCCGCTGGTGCGTGGTTATTGCTGTTGGATATGCCTTACGTCAGCGACAGCAATGTCTTGCGGAGAAACTAGCGACGTCCTTCGGGTGGAGAGCGAACAGACAGACACTGATCCAAACAGAGGCAAAGTGACATCGGAGGAATAACAACGCCGCGGTCTGGTTCAAGCGATGGCATGCATACTTAAGTAGTTTTTAGGCCTTTTCCAAATGCGTACATCATGTTTAGTGAGTGATTGGTTTAAATTTATTATTGCAGTTTTCAACCTCCGTGAAGGAAATAGTATTGAAGTGGGCGTGGTTCAAAGCAGCAGTATATGGACAGTTTAGTAACCATTGTAATACTTTCAATGTGCCAGTGAAAACACAGATAAATCAAGTGTTATTATTGCCAATGTATGCTGTGAAAGATTTTAAAGAGAACGTTTTAAAGCAACTAAAGTTGAAATTCTTTATTATGTTCTAATTTTAAAGTCAGTCACTACGAAAGATAGTATTCATTTTTATGAAATGTGTTTTCTCGATGGAACGAAAATTTCCCGCTTGGACGAAATTTCTCCAATTCGCTGGATTGGACGTGGAACAGAACAATCCCCGGTTCTATTGCCTTAGCCTGCAAGAAGCCCTGATCTCACCTGAAAATGCACAGTGGGGTATTGTGGAAGATGTGCAGAATTCCGATACACCGACACCGAATAGCTGAAAGACGTAGTTCGTGCACCATTATAAAGTATCGCCCCCTGTCTGCTCTTGCCTTGCCTTGTTCGACACAGATTTCCATCATTGCTCTGGATGCACATCAGCCTTGAGCTACCTGTATCGTTTTAAAACCAATTCATTATGTCTGCACCCTTTACTAGGCACTGCAACTCATAACAGATACGGTTTCAAATTCTTCTTGTTCTAAAAACATTTGAGTATATTTTCTGTGAGCCAAAGCCTGACAGGAGCATTTAATGTGCTTTTTCTTTCTTGCACCATCTGCAATCTATTAGCCTGAAACACACTCCCATGTTAAGATGTTTTTTCACAGGCTCATGTGTAATTAATTAATAAAAAGAATCTCACAGCTCTCTATAACAATGAAGTGTTATTTAAATGTATCAAGCATTAATAAAAGGAGTGAAGTAAAATTATAATCTGTGTAAGCCTACATTCTTGTCACACCACAACCATGCTAAGAGAAACGTGTCTCTAACAATAATACTGACGCAGCCGAGGCAAATATAAATATATAATATTTAAAGAAACAGTCAAATTACAAAGTTAATATTTTTTAAAACTTGGGGCGAAGGCTACCGGAAACTGTTTACCAGTGCGGTTGCAACTACTCCAAGTTTGGCTCCCCAACAGTCGAAATATAATAAAATTCCTTCAATACAACATAATTACTTAAGAAGAATTTTCTTGAAAATTGTATCGTGTGGTTTCTTTGGAACATGAACTTGAATACCAGGTTTGGTATTTATCAGACTTTTCGTTTTTGAGTTATGCTGTTCACAAATACACGCAGAGAGACACGTACCTTTGGAAACTTTTATAAAAAAAAATATTTTTATTCAGAGGACTTCAAAATATGTGTATCTGGTGTAACATCGATTTCAAATTTTTGGGTGATATAAAATACTCTCTCTTACCTGTGGCAGAGAAATCAATAAGACTAACTACTTTCTATTATCGCTTCGCAGTTTGCGTTTCTGGTTTCATGGAGAGCTTTACAGTAACCCATTTTGTTATATCAGATTATTTTGAGCAAATTTCGATATACTTAAATATGCCTGCAGTGCCTATATAATTTACTATCAGGTAAGGTAATAATTATGTCTTTGCACACGAGTAAAGAGCTGGTGCATGTAAAGGTAAAACTGTATGCATGACTGGAAGTTTGTTGCTCACTTGACAGATGTGGGCAACGTGAAATATCCGTAGTGATAGCAGAAACGCAATACTGTGGCAAACAGTGCAATGTCCAAACACGCAAAAGCCATTGTACTTTAACCGATGGTTTTTCTTCGGCTGTTACCACATTTACCTTTACCTATTCTCCTTCATTGCTTTGTGTTCCACCTGGAAAATAGAAATAATCATTTATAATGACTGAGCCTGTCACATTCAGGTAATTTCATCGTCAAAAATAAAAGCAAACTTAATTTTAAACACACATATTATAAAATTGAAACCAAAACTCTCCACCGATTTTCGATTTTGAATAAATAGCTGATTCAGATGTGGATAATAATTTAGCTTGAAGCAAAAAATACCATTCTTAATTTTCTCTACTTGCTTCTTTCATGACCCCTGGGAGGAATGAGGGGAGAGACTCGAAGGACGACCATATCCTGATGACGAGTGGAAGTATGTATGAAGTCCCTAAAGCTTCAGAATGAACTCATTCGATGCGCTCGGGCCACCCATAAGCCTCCAGATACCCGGCGGTCCCTCCGGGTGGGGCCCACTCGGAGGCTGGTCCTAACTGAGCAATTCCGTAACAATGCCAGGGAAGAAACTTCTACTAAGTGTACATCTAAAGCCCAGCTGCAAACTGCCGAGCACGCCTGGTACTACAACCCTGAAATTGTCGTAGTTTTCATGGCTCGTGTTATCTTATTTACTGGGCACCTCTTGTTTTATTATTTTAAATTTGGGTTCATTGTCCTCCGGCTAGCTATTATAACTCAGTCGAGCAAGTATCTCTAAGCAGGGCGTGTAAACGGAAAGGAGTTGTTGTTAAAGATAACACTGATAAAAAATTTGTTTATACACTTTTATTGCCGTCACACTTAATTAATAATTCACATATTTAATCTTTATAGACGCCTGACTGAAACTGTGATATTTCCGAATGTAACTACAGTCGTTATAGTTGCCACGCACCAATTACTTCGCGTACTTTACATTTTTGTAACTAACACTGCGACGTGCACCTCGTGAGAGATTTATCAGAACTGTGTGACGTACACCTCGTGAGAGATTCTTCAAAACTGTGCGACGTGCACCTCGTGAGAGATTCTTCCGAACTATGCGAAACTTGCTTATGGCTCGAGAATATATACTCCTTCACCTTAAATTGCCTAAACATTATAATAGATGGTTAGATGGCTGCTATTGGTTACCATATCGCGCCCAATTTAGCGTCTGTTTTGGTCAGCCAACATATATACACTACTACCAACATATATACTCTAGGGAAGATATTCCCTCCATTTCTGAAAAAGGCATGCTACCCTGACGTCATTTGTTTGTCTCTTCTTAGTGATAAACAACTTACCCCCTCGGTTTATTGTTACCCACTTCTATTGTCAGTTTCAGTGAGGCCGTGTAAACTTATTTCCTAACAATGCTTATGGCTAACAAACATCTAAAATCCTGTACATACAATAATATTAATTTACACTACAATCACTTTGGCATTCACAGCATGTTATGATATAAAGTATTGCCTCAAAATATATGACAATGAAGGATAGGATGGGTACAGCAAATGAGGGAAAGTCATGGTCGAAGAGGAATCACACAAGCATTCGCCTACCAAACCGGATGCGAGTTGCACGAAGTACCACTTTTCACCTGCTTTGTGTTAATGAAGGTATTATATTCCACCCAAAATTCGATGACGTCGTCGAGGTTTAACCGTAAATGTATGTTTTGAGGCCATCAGTGTATTCCATAAATTCCAAACATGGGACCATTCCAAGGATGCTACATGATGATTTTTAAGAAAATACCCCGATTATAAAACATCCTTTACATGCCAAATGTTTCAAATAGTTTTATTCTTCCATGGGATTACTTCGGTAAGTATGGAAATGGCGTTTCTGGGGTACTGAGCCACCTGTCTTCCTGGGTTTGGGGGTTGGGTTAGGGTCAACAGTCCTGCCCATAAAACTACAACGTTCTTCATCCTTTGAGTGAGTAAGGACGTTTTCAGAGAAGTTTGACAGTCGTTGATTTGAAGCGTCAATTAGAACTTCTGTATGCAGATACTCCGGGGCAAAGAAGCTAGAGGTGTACGACCATGGCGTCAGCTGGATGATGATAATGCACTGCTTGAGTCCTATTCGGTGGAGAATATTTGCAACTACATGTAATTTATAAGTTTGTTTTACTCAATGAAACGGAAGACTTTTTGACAATACGGAACTTGTATTATCATTGAAAGAATATGCCAATCGAAAGACACACTTAGAGCATTTCCTGCTTGTAATCGCCTGGGAAGATACGTGTAGACGAAATGTAAAAATCTGATGTGTTACACTCACATGACTTTCTCTACTTTTGTACAAACTATTTTTACAAACTCCTATTCTCCATCTATTTCATATTAATCGAGATAAACATTTGCAGAAACGATCTTTTGAAATGCAAAGAGAACTACATTTTACACATAGCGACCAGTTCTAAAAATATTTGACCATCGCTTAAGGCGTACTATGTTCCGCTTGTCTTGTAATTGCAAGAGCAATATAGAAATACAGTAGCCTTTCAGCATAGACATATCTCTTAATAGCTGGTTGCTAGGTGCAGCACCATTCTCTTTGCACAGATTAATACTCTTTGCATATCCAAGACAAAAAATTTAATAACGAATTCCCATTTGAGAAAAGTATTGAAAAATTTAAGGGAATAACAAGCAATATCTCGAAAATGGTTCACTCAACAAAAAAGTGTATATGACATAAATAGTGTATTTTAGCGCGATCTGATTTTTTGTGTAGTAACATTTTGTGTATCTCTTATGGTTTACCGTTATGCAAAAGTCGTTCACAATGAAGAATACTTTTGGAGACACTTCCATAAAATACAAGATATACGTTTTATTTGTCATGAAAGTATCTTAAGCATATGATATTTTAATCAAAATCGTTAGAGCCATTTTTGAGAAAATTACAATTTTCGAAAAATGTTTCATGTAAATGGTAATCTGGTGTGGGGGGATTTTCTTGAAAACCTTGTGTCGCATCTCTGGAAGATACTGAACCTAAATACCAAGTTTGGTGTTTATCCGACTGTTCGTTTCTGAATTATGCTGTTCACAGACACACACACACACACACAGACACACTCACGGACATGTTTCCAAAAATGCTTTTTTTGGATTCAGGTGGCCTCAAAACATATATTTCCGTTGAAATCTCGGTATTGAATTTTTGGGTGGAATACAATACTTCCCCTACTTACTATACGTAGTAAAGATAGTAAAAATTAAATTGACCCTAAAATGATCATCATAACGTCCTCCAAACAAAGCACGACTACTGGCATTTACTTTCCAACTTTACTGGCATTTACTTGTATTCAACACTTTCTTTCTTCAACGCTTAATTTTGGAGTCTCAATTTAAATTGCCCAGCCTGTATAACAGAAGTACATTTAAGTGTGGTTGGTCAGGACTTGTCTGTTAAAGTGATATTTAGTATGTAAATAAATAAACCAAAACATAAATAGCAATACAAACAGTAAATCATAGCACATTATGCATGCATATGTAAGCCTTTGACAAGTTTTGGTATATACTAATGAAGTTATTGCATTGGATTGTAAAGCGGAGGGGATTCGGCACCGATCCAGAAATGAGGATATTGTACCGATGCCGCACGAGCGGGCGCCTCCGGTTAAGGAAGGATGAAGTCAAGGAGGCATCGGGCGGCCGGAACAGGAGTGATGTCGCAGCAATGACAGGATTCCTACAGTTTCCAGATATAGTGGTCCGGCAGTCGGACAGAGAGATCGGGTCCCCACCCCACACGAGTCCAGGGCCCCCGAAGAAGCGGTGCTTATACTCCGGCAAATAGCCGAGGGTCGAGGGACGAAGGAAGTCACAGAGAGTATCCTTTTTCCCTGTCACGCTGTGCCGAAACACCATCGCCGACACTTCCAACCGTGAAACAGACCAAACGGGTGGAGGATGAATGAAATGAGGGACAGGAAATTCGGGAGATGAAACAAACCACTCCAGCATTTGCCTGACGACCCGGAAAGAGCCCGAAAAAACATGGGTCAGAGTGAGCGGTCACCGGGGATCGAACCTGAGACCACCCGAATGCGGCATGAAGTTATACAAATTGTACGTTATTACTATTTGTGAATCTAAATCAAAATAAACCCTAGTGTTTCGATCGCTTAAGAAGTATATACAACAGGTGGTATAAGTTTTGCATACTGGAAGGCTTTTAAGTTTATTAACATACCAGAAAAGAGGTTTTATTACCGGCTTCAGAACGTTAAATAACACATAAGTTACACAGGGTTGAGAGAAGTTAGAGACGGAGGGGGAGGGATTAGGAGAGCAGAAATAGAGAAAAGAACCTCCGTAGTTAACACAATAATGCAAGCGAGCTGCGGGCTCAGCTAGTTTTACCATAAAATTCCAGCCTTATACCTCTGCAACCAGATGATAAGCTGCTTTATAATTAGAAATATAAATTCAGAAAGTTGAAATAGGACAATCTTAACAGTGAGGAAGTCAATTGATAAAATAAATGAGTCGAATGATATTAAAGCCTTCACTTACATCATGATGGTAAAATCTGGACGATCGTTTCCAGACTTCAAGGTCTCATCTTCTGCAGGAATTGGAAACGACTGACTATCCCTTCACGATAAAAAATGTATCTAACCCATATGGACGATTGGAAGGACCTCATGTGGTAGTTTTTATAACTACTGAAGGTGAACCAGATGGCTGTTTTACCGACATCTCTTGTAGTGTAGTGGAACTAGAAGTAGGATGTGCTCCATCTTGATCTCTTTTCTTCTGAAGGTGAACCAGAAGGCGGGGTACGTCATCCAAGGCGGAATTTCAAAATTTATAAACTGTAATATATTTTTAACGATAAATATTTTTCCCAAGTATCCAACATAGAAGCATTATGTATGGGTTTTAATAGTTCAATGTATTGACCAATTTCATGTTGTGTATTCCAAAAATGGTGGGACACAGCTGATTTGTGAGTTTGTTTTAATTTAATATTTCTTTGATGTTCACCTTCTGGTTCACCTTCAGTAGTTATAAAAACTACCACCTGAGGTCCTTCCAATCGTCCATATGGGTTAGATACATTTTGCATCGTGAAGCGAGAGTCAGTCGTTTCCAATTCCTGCAGAAGATGAGACCTTGAAGTCTCGAAACGATCGTCCAAATTGTACCATCATGATGTAAGTGAAGGCTTTTAATATCATTTGACTCATTTATTTTATCTATAAATTCACAGTTTAGTAATTAAAACTTCGTATTTGTGGAATTTTCGTAACTTTTAGGATTTCGGTAACACCAAAATCCTAATTAGAAATCATTTTGGTTTATAGAACTTCAATTTTGCACTGAGAGCTATTATTTGTAAGTCAACGATTTAGATGTCTTAATGTATGTTAGATTAATAAATTAAGGAGTTTTCTGCAATAAACTCCAAATTAAGAAATATTAAACCGTTTAGAGTAATTGTTTTTACCTATTTGAATACACCGCTTAAAATCATTTGATTTTTTTTTCTTTTCTTGAATATGTTTCTATCTTTGTTAGACCTTTGTATGTTCGCTTATGTTTTTATTATGTTGTATCGTCTGGTGGAGTAGAATAGAACCTCATAGCCATAACTCCTAAATAAGTAAATAAACCCACGTAAATAATTAGATCGTAGGAAGTCATTATACAATTCAATATCTGCGGGATATCCCAAAACGAAAACATTGCTGATGTCCTGGCACAACTGCTCAAATCTTGATGATTTTCGTTTTAATGAAACCCTGGAACTTCAGACATTATAACGTTCATATGTAAAACCACTAGTTTAAGAGAGACGCCTGCGCGTGTATAAGGAATATTTTGAAGAATATGTATCTTTAACATTGCCCCTTACTCCTCATCAGGTCTCATCGTCAACTTTTAGAACATAGTCATGCGCAGACCACCCTTCGTGTGCTTCATATACACACAAATCAGTTATTTGTGTTGTCTGTTGACAAATATATCGAAATAGTGCACTCTTGGAGGCATAAATTTAGACTCCATTTACACACACAGTAAATACTACGCCTGTGGTACATTCCAGGGCTTCGGGTAACTCATTTCTCACCCACCCTTTCTCTACAAGATTGAGACCATCATTATGTTACTTTGGGCTATCCATCTGTACTTGTTTACACTAATCGGAGTAGAATCCATTAGAGTAGTTATGTCTGACCCCTCCTTTGCTTTACTTCATACTTATTTCATTATATTATTATTTATTATATATTCTTTATTGTCGCTTCAGCTTTAAAGTCATATCGCGACTACTTTAGAATACAGAATACGATTACAATGAAAATACAATATTTTAAACAGTAATAGTACATACAACATCAAACTCTTTAGATAGGTATGTTACACATTGTTATACAATGTTGTCGCTTTCATAAAGTTTAAAGTTCTTTGTTGTGCTGAATTTAGAGCTTCTGGTAAGCTTTTGGGGATGTCACATTTTCTCTGTGTTGTACATAGCGACGGTAGGCTGTAACGAGATGATGAACTGTGAGGTTGGATCTGCACAGATCGCACACAGGAGGAGGGTCACGGTTGAGGAGATGTTTGTGCGTTATAGAAATATGTCCAATACGTAGTCGAGATAATACAGCTTGGTCTTTGCGGGTGAAATGATAGTGTTGAAGTTTGGACTCGGAAATTTAGACATCGTGTAACTTGCTTCTAGGTGTGGCTTTCTATGTTTGTCTCCTTTGATTAATGCAAGTCTTTTTGACGAAGTTGATGAAGGTTAATTACCATAATCTGGTTACTTTGGCCTAGCAATCTGTGCTTGTTTACACCAATCAGTGTAGAATTTATTAAGAGAAGTTATTTCTGACCCATTCTTGGTTTCACCCTTGTTCTTGTTGGTTTTGGAATTTGTTTCTAGCCAATCATAATTGTTGACAATTGTTGATTATATAAATGTTGAAACTTTATGGAAGAGAACACTGGTGCGATTTGGGGAATGGGCTACATTTCTACTCCAAGTGTGTGTCACATACGACGCTCTTCTGTTTTGCTAAGTTGCACAAAAATTTGCTGATGATGACACCTGTTAAACCATTGCTGACGTGTTGTTCCTAGCTGAGGGATACGACAGCTATGACGTTGACTGATAATAGAAGCTGACTACAGTTGACGCCTTCTTCACTAACAAATGCTACATAATCAAACGTCAGGCAACGTGCCTGATTAAGGGGGTTACACTCGCTGGTATTATTGAAGCTTGTTTGGCATTTCGCTCGCGCTCTGGGAGTTGCAATTAGACCATTTTTGAGCGAGGATTTGGTTATTATTGGAGCTGCACACCAAAATTGCCAAGTAATGCATGTAAAACTGCACTGAGAGTAAACCGACATACATAAATAGTTTAAAGGCAGTGTATCCCGTGGGATTGCCAAACCGCGATCTGTTTAATGAGCGAACTTGGCTCGCACAGACCATTGTCCATTATAAAGGCTAATGGGCATTGCGTGGGTGACTTGCCCCCTCTACAAGCTTATTTGCATATCCGCCCTCGGTGTCATTCCCTCGTGAAAAGAATTATATGCGTTCACACTTGAATGCATACCTTCCGCGGGATCCTCCATGGTGTTTTAACACTGTTCTACGATGATTTTCCTGCCTTGATAAGCATTTGTTATTCATATCAAAATCAAAATTCTGATTTAAAAATTGGTGATATTTTTTCGTTACACATAATTTATGCTGTTTGACTTTATATAGAGTGTACAAAAATTATTATAGCGGTTTTAAACATATTTCTCTGAGGTGTAGAACATAAATTTAAACCACAACTTGAGGATGCGCAATTGAACGCTCTTCTTCTTCACTTCAAGGGTTAGGTATTACGCTGTGTCGTCTTCACATTCTGTCTTTTTTATTCCCATCTCTTTCTTGGTCGTCCGTTGTCTCTTTTCTAGCGGTTTAATAATGGTATTCTTTCTTCACTCATCCGGTCCATGTGCTCTTTCCAACAATGTTTGTTTTATTCAATTTTATCATATAATTTATAAATATTCAGTTCTTCTCTAATTGTTTCATTTCTTATTAAGTCTAATCTAGTGCATCCTTTAGTTTTCCGTAAAAATCTCACTCTATTTTCAAAATTTTTCTGTATACTTGAGTGAGAAAGAACCTGAAGTTATTTTTTTTACGTAAACATCGAATGATTTTAAATTTCATTTGAGTATTCTCTTCAAGTTTCAACTTACTGAGCTTCAAAAATGAATTTTATTGTTCTTTACAAAGTCTTGCACACTATGAAGTTTTAAAAATAACGTTTATTTTAAATTATTATGCTGGTACTCTGCTTATAGCACAAGAATTACACACAAATAATTTTGTATTCGTAATTTAGTTCAAAGAAAATAATTTTTAAACATTTATCAATCGGAATTTCTATTTTTTACATCTCTTTGCTTTGAAAATAAATTACCCCAAAACCATAAGTGCAATAAACAATTATATGATAGTTCTAATTGTTTAAATTTTTGGAATGTGCATGAAAATCCTAAGATGAATTTTTATGGAAAGTTAGTCCTACGGATCATTTTTAACACTAAAATGCCAAGAAAAATCCAAAGTCTCAAAATTTAAAATGGAAGGAATTTTAATTCCTGTTGCAGGAATTAAAGGCTAAACAATCCCAATCCTCCATATTTTTAATTTTATCAATATTTTCATAAAGCTTCATCCTTAAATTGAAGAAAAACAGTAGAAGCTATCGTAAAAAATTATATAAACTTCAATATAGGATCCATTTATGACAAGACATGCATATCCAGTCCATTTCTTGCTACATTGACGTTAACAAGTCTGGTGTAACTAATCCTACTGCTACAATAATCCTCCGTTTCAACTTTGGTAGGTCTGCTGGTAGCAGTAATACGCTTTCTGAACACCTTCCACATTGTCACTGTTGCAATTGCTAGTTCTCGACTCACCCGCCGCACAGATTTTTTAGGACTGCGCGCGAAAACCATTCTAACTGTCCACATTCTCGTCTGACACACGCTGTGGCCCGGTAATTTTTCCTTTACACAGACCACCCGTCGTATGAATTTAACTATACTACCTCTGCATGTTGTCACAAGAACGGGCGCTAAGGCCAAATCGCTGCACAACCGCGCAGCGGAATTGCCCGCTGAAATATGTTTCGCGAATTCCAAGATACAAAAGACTTCTTTTAAGCAGGTTGCCATGTTTTATTTATTTCGTTACCGTGGCTACAAAACAGAACAAAATCTACATATGTAGAGTCCAAATTTTCACACTTTTTCAAATTTATATTGCATACCACAGAAAAATATTATAAAATTAAATATTATTTAAGCCATGAGGCAATATTTGATATCATAACATGCTGTGAATGACAGTGATTGTAGTGTAAATTAATATTATTGCATGTACAGGATTTTAGATGTTTGTTAGCTATAAGTATTGTTAGGAAATAACTGAAACTGACAATAGAAGTGGGTAACAATAAATCGAGGGGGTGAGTTGTTTATCACTAAGAAGAGATAAACATATGACGTCAGGGTAGCGTGCCTTTTTTTTAGAAATGGAGGGAATATCTTCCCTAGAGTATATATGTTAGTAGCAGTGATTGGCTGACCAAAATAGACGCTAAAGTGGGCGCAATTTGGTAACCATAGGAGCTATATTATAATGTTTAGGCAATTCGAGGTGAAGGAGTATACATTCTCGAGCCATAAGCAAGTGTCGCACAGTTCGGAAGAATCTCTCACGAGGTGCACGTCGCAGAGTTAGTTACAAAAATGTAAAGTACGCGAAGTAATTGGTCAGCAACTAAAACGACTGTAGTTACATTCTGAAATATCACAGTTTCAGTCAGCCGTGTATAAAGGTTAAATATGTCAATTATTAATTAAGTGTGACGGCAATAAAAGTCTAGATTCAAATTTTTTTATCAGTGTTGTCTTTTAGCAACAAATCCTTTCCGTTTACACACCCGGCTCAGAGACATGTGTTCGACTGAGTTATAATAGCTAGCCGGAGGACAAAGAACCCAAATTAAAAAAAAAATAATTAAACAATAAGCACCCAACAAATAAGATAACACAAGTCATTGAGACCTGCAACAGCCTTGACTCGTTTTCATAATTAATATATACAATATATAATTGCACACAAGCAAAACAATACGAGGCTTCTTTACACACAACCTCAGAGTTATCTGTATAATGAAGGCCCCTACTATTTACATTCCACTATTTAACTATTTTATCAATGTATATCTCGGTTCTCTAATTTTTCGTGACTACTGTATTCAATTTCTCTTTTACTCCTACCAAATATCTTCCTATTATTTTATTCCTGTTTCTCCCTATACCAGTTAACGATTTAGGTGCATTAATTCCTTTCAGCAAGTTATTTGTCCCATTTTATTTCCTATACACCCTCTCTTCATCCATTCACTCGTAACAGTCTAATAAGAAGTGAAATATTGTTTCTAGCTTCGCGCACATAATGCTCATTCCCTATTAGAATATATAATTTGTGTACACCCTGTATTAATTAAGCTCGATACTATACTGTGGGCCAAAGAAACGGAAAATTATAACGTTGATGTTGCTGATACATGAATTATTATATAAGAAGGTTTAGATTCACACCATTACTTAGTCGGATTGTTGCAATTTATTAAACATGGAAAATTGGACTGGTGAGCAACAAGGATTTGCTGTAATCTTATTATCTAAATGGGCATTGCGTCCACGCTGTTCCATAGGGAGTTTCCCTGCCACGTAAATAAGTAGAATGTTCGGTATTATATACAGGAAAATCCACGGTAACTTCATGAGCGGCCCCTACATTCAGAAAAGGTACGGTTTGGAGTGCTCTCTCTTCTACAGGAATTATTGGGTCATATTTCTTTGAGGATACCAATGGTCACGCTCAAACTGTAAATGCAGTGGTTATGTTACAATGATTCAAAGCTTCTTACGTGACCAATTGAGAAGAAGAAATTTTCGTATCAACAGAAAACGACTTGGTTACAACAAGATGGTGCAACAGCACATACCGCACGCATCTCTATAACGGAATTGCGAACTTTGTTTGGAAATTGTGTCATATCGATAAATGGTGACATTCCTTGGCCTACACGATCTCCCGACTTAACAGCATGTGATTTCTTTTTATGGAGGAACCTAAAAAGTAAAGTATACACAAACAAACCGCAAAACATTCAAGAACTGTAGACAGCAATTCGTGAATCATCACAGTCGAAATGTTGCAAGGAGTAAAGAGAAACTTCAAAGAGTGATTGCAAGAATGTGTGCACAGTGGTATAGGGCATTTGAAGGACGTTATTTTCAGGAAGCAAGGTTAATGTAATGCATTATTTGAAGTTTCATTTCAATATTTCAAAATTTCCCGTTTCTTTGGCCCTCCTATATAAGCTACAGGTATTGTATCTTCTTTTATAATTAAACATAGGCCTGATTGGTGTGTATAATTAATTCTTATGTTCGTCGTGACAAGGAACAAACGATCTAATGTATTACATTCACACAATTTTCTTTTTCTACTATAATTTAGTTACATATATTTTCTTTAGATTATGTTTTTTATAACGCGTAACTTCTTGCTAAATCACGATAAAAGCTTTCCAAAATGGTTTCATTACACTTATGTTTTAGCTACATACAAACATAGAGGATGCTGGTAGAGTAAAAAAAAAAGCTGCTGGGTTGATTGGCCTGATGGGAAACAAAAGAAAGGACTATGCATTTTAAGAGAGGCAGCTTGAAATGCTGATTTTTGAGCAGTAATGCGAAATATCTCATGAATGGATAAAGCTATACAAAGAAAATAAACACAAGCTAATATTAATAAGTTCTATAGCTTTTCTCAAGTAAGTTATGTGTGTGCGTGTGTGTATCCCTTATGGTTTCATAGGTATACCAAGTTCAATAGAAAAAAGGACTGCTTCAGAGAAAATTCTGGATAGAATTTTATTCCTCATGCCACCATGTCAAACAAATAGCGCTTTAATTAAAAACTAAGAGGAAATAAAATAAAAATGACAATTTTTCCATGTGTAAGATAGTATAGGTTGGAAAAATGTGCAAATCTTCGTGTCCCATATTTGGAAGATACTGAATTTAGATACTACGTTTGATATGGTGTTTGAGTTCGCGCGTGCACATACACACAAGGAGTTTTTTTCTAAAAATGTCTTTTTCTTTAGGGCATGCTCAGTAGACCTCCGGTTACTTCTTATTATAATCTTTAGGAGGAATATAATAACTTCTCTATGTCCTAGGTAGTAGAAAATGTAATAGGTATTTTACACGTTCTTTTTCTCACTTAAAATGTGGGGGAGGATTTCTTAGAGAAAATCCTTTCTTGAACTGCAAAAAGTAACAATTATTAAACAGATAACATGGAAAATATGAGAAACCTTGTATGGCGGTGAAGAAGAAAGAAGTTAAATTTAGTGATAAAGGGATGATAGGAAAACTCACGAATAAAATTATATAATCCAGCATTCGCCTAGCGAACGAGAAAAATCGGGAAAAAACCTTTGGTCAAATTGTTCGGCCCCGGGGGTTTGAATCCGGGACCTCCCGAATGCTGGAACATAGACGTTACCACCTGAGCTATTCCGATTGGTTAATTTGAGTACATTATCCAAAAATCATGTGTTGTACTCATATGACTTTACCTACTCTTGTACAAACTATTTTTACAAACGCTTATTCTCCGTCTACTTCACGTTAATCGAGATAAACATTGCAGAATCTTATTGCTAATTTTCTTGTAAGTGCAAGGGGAATATCGTAACCTTTAAGCGATAGCCAAATGTTTTAAGAGCTGGTTGCTACGTGGAGCATTCTATTCTCTTTGCATGTTCAGAACATAAAAAGATTAAAAAAATAAAAAACAAATAACGAATTCCCATTAGAGCAAAACTATATGTATTGAAAATTCAAAATAATAATAACAAGGAATAACTCGGAAATGGGTCACTCGACACAAAAAAAAAATCTATGATATAAATTGTGTGTTTTAACAAGATCTACACTTTTGTGTAGTAAAATTTTGTCTAGCTCATATGATTTACCAGATATGTGAAAGTCATTCAGAATGAAGAGGTCTTTGGGAGCATTCCCAGAAAATTCAAAATATACATTTCATTTGCCATAAAATATCTTAAATATATATTTTAATCAAAATCGTTACTTTTTTTAGAAAATCAAGATTCTCATAAAAAGTTCCAGGTATAGGGTAGTCTGGGGTGGGGGAAATTTCTCGAAAATCTTCATGTGGCATCCTTGGAGGAAAATAAACTCAAACATCAAGTTTGGTATTTATCGACTTTTCGTTTTTGAGTTGTGCTGTTCACAGACATAGACGCACACACACAGACATGTTTTCAAAAATACCTTATTTGGATTCAGGTCACCTCAAAACATGAAATTCTGGTGAAATCTCGGTGTCGAATTTTTAGGTGAAATGCAACACTTCCCCTATTTACTGTACGTAGTAGAGAAAGTATGAAACATGCGAAAACCCCGAGGCAAAAACATATAAAAACATAAAACTAACTGCGGGGTATATCGAAATTAAATAGCATTTAACCATTTGTTAGCGATGACCAGTTTGATTTAATGTATGTAACATCTGTGATATATTTTATTTTTGAACATAATAATTTACACTTAGAGCGTAGTCTACCTTTTGTGTCGACAGTGAACAAATACTTCTGAACAACCACATTATTGGAGCTGTCGATTTTATTGGAAAGGGCTGAAGTACAATCTACATTTCATCTGTCTGTAACTGCTCCTGTAGCTCAGGTGGTGAAACCCTAAGCGTCCGAGTTATGAACACTTGCCGTGTCCAACTCCTGGTCTGACATACTGGTAGGGCAATTATAACGCCCTTAACTCTGGCTACATTCTCCACGTCACTATAGGGTCATGACAATATAATACGTGCAATTATGTACCACGTGAATGCATTAATAACAGATGTGGTAACTGTATACACTTGAGGTGAAATAGGATTTGCATTCCACTCGTGAATTATAGGTAAGTTATCCAATTTCGGAAACCTGTTGTACATTTATGTCCTCCTATAAAACTCCTCACGTCAGTGTTGGTGTTCAGTTTAGTTTTATTTATAAAAGAGGATTATAGACGTTTTATTTAATGGGATCCAACATCGTGATGAAAAAAATAAAAGAAATATAACATTATAATAAGAATACGACCTTCTCTGCTATTACAAACTCGCACATATCCGTGAGTAAATATTCTCTCAGCATAACGTCATTCGCGTTTATTTTTACCTAAGAATAATTATAAAATTATTGTTAGTTACACATAACATTAGGAAACAGCATTTAAGTATTTAGACATGGTAACAAACTCTTGCAATGTAGTAGTTATGATGGGGAACACAACTATAATCACAAAAGCTTTTCAGAAAATGTATTCATACCAGCTTTGAATTAAAAAATTAATGATTATATTACTTTCGCACAGCCAAAATACTGCGGCCCTTCAAATTATCTTCTCGTATACGAGATTTCAAATAGAGATATGCTGCAGAGTGTTTCAATACCGAATATTTGTGACCAAGTCACAATTTATTGATTTGCGGTTTCTCAAGTGGAGTATGAATAAAGCAGCACTTTAGCTCAGTGGTAGAGCGTTAGCTTACACTTCCTGAGATTGCGAGTTCAAATCTCCGTGGAGCAACTCATTTTTTTTCGTTTCGTTTTAAATACGGGAGTAAAAATATGTAACAGGTTTTCTTCGTTTGTTATGTATGTGGCGTTTATTTAGTAGCTCTCATAGCGGTAAAAGGCTATGGTAAATATATTAATTTACCTCCGGAGGAGGATTCATATTTAGTCCATGTAATTTGAAAACCATAAATGTAACCACTATTATAATTATATTTATGTATAAAATGAGGTAATATAAGCAATATTATTTAAATATATTAAAGTAAAACGAGTTGTAAAAAGTAAAAGATAACGATCCACTACAGAGAACAGAGTTAAGTTGCTAGAGTTAAGTACCTTAACCACTGCTCCACGCCAAGCATGATGTGGATGTAATCCAAATCAGTGCCTTGTATTGTAGAGTTAGTCAAAGCAACGCACAGAATTTTAGGCTTGTGAGCAGCGCGCTTATTTGGAGGGACTTAGAAAAATGTAACTGCTAAAGAGACCAGCCGCTTTTGTTTGACCGAGTGTACATGGGAAAGTGTAACCATGTAATATGCAACATTTCGAAAACGGCAAACGCTACGAAAGTATTTATTTATTTGGCTTATTTGTGTTATTTATATGAGCTCGACATTCTTTTTCCTGTGGTAAAATTTTGAGTATCTTTATAACTTCCCATTATACAAAGTCATACCACGTTCAATCAGTATGAAAAGGACTTCACTGCCTATTATGAGGCAATTCAGAACATTTGTTTAATTTCTCTCAATGTCGCAAATATATAATGTTTCCATCAAAGGTTTAAAAGAAATATAACGAAAATAAATTACCAATACCAGGTGTAGTTTGGGGTGAGGGAATTTTCTTGAAAATCTTCGCTTTATATAATATCCACAAAAACTATTTCAAAACAGCCTTCCTCATCATTTTCAACATTTGACAAGTTTGGACAAGACTTGACAATGTCAAATATATTTACCTACATATTGTATTTTTGCCAAACTTGATATCTTCAAAACACATTGATTACAATTTATCACGTGCAAATAAAATTACTATTAGCGTCATTATATAACAATTTGCAATGAAATATTTCCTTCTACGTAATACTACATAGCACTTTCACGTATTATAGCCATGAAATCAGATTATGATTAAAGAATACAATGGAAATAATAGATCTTGAAAGATTAGCTGCACTATATAACATTACATCAATGCAATAAAGACCTTAAAAGTGTTGGAAGCAATTTAAGAGAAATGTTGTGAGGTTATGAAGGTATTGGAAAGTCTTTTAAAGCATTGGATTGGAAAAACAAATTGATCGTCTACAATAAGCTTTACCCGCTAACAAAGTTGTACTTACCGGGACCAGACTGCCATTTCACGTTTCTAAAATTATTTAGGCAGCCTAAGGTGTGTCAGATTACCTTATCGAGGGGAATTCTTCCCTGTATGAAGCCCTGTGTAGGTTTACTAAATTGTGTAGTGTAATGTTCGTTGATATTATACTCTATTTCATTGTAACTGTGCGTGTTACGTTCAGAGCTTTTATTAACTAATTTTTCAGAGTTTGTAATTCTAATGCATTCAGAGTTGATAATCTTGTGCAGTTTTAATTGGTAATTTTTAATTCATTTAGCGAACTATGCACATGCAGCACAAGGTCAGTTTCTTCCAGCGCCGTTTGTTATCCTTACGCATATTCTATTGCTGGAGAACTTAAGTCATGCCATTAATGTAGAATGGGGCAAACATATTAAATGTATTTATGACTTTATGCTTCCTTTTGTAGATTATCATTTTAATGTAGTTACCACGCTAGCCTCTAGTTCCCAGCGGTCAAACCCGGCGGAGGGCGATGGATTTTTTCGGGCGTAAAACTTCTTAGCATGGCTTCCTTCGGAAGGGAAGTAAAACAGCGGTCTTGTGTCGTAGATTTACGGCACGTAAAAGAACCCCACGCCTGATAAAGAGGTCTCTGAGCAAAATTACCGGTCTTTCACGTCCAATATAAAATGGGACGCTACGAACCGTAGCAGTTAAAGAGCGTCCATAAATAAAACTCAATTTAATTCAGTTCATTGTAATATTAAAATAGAATGATTTTTCACATAAGAAAAGAACTTTACCAAACCATGTGGGCAGTTTGTGATGTATAAAGATATTATATGTGTGCTGTTCGTTTAAAATCTTCAACATTAAATAGCTTCTCACGAAACTTTGCTTTATAGTATTTGGAGGGGGGAATTCTTTCCTTGAACTGGTCCTGCCGATTCCCCGGTAATATGGTCCTTATGTGTTTTGATCTTGGCACATCCATTTTGAGAAATTCAAAATGTAAATTAATGCACCCAAGGCGGCGCAACGATAAGTTAGATTCTCTGTCCCGACATTCTAAATTCACTTTTGTAACATGTAACTAATTTGTGGTACTTGCCAATATTCCTGCTATGGATCGGAAATTAAATATTCCCACCTGTATTGTGGTTGGAGTGAGAACGAAAGAAATCTCAATGCTGAAAGAAAGGCCAAAGGCTCTAGTAAAACCATCACAATGCAACTACTAGCTTATTGAAAGTTTCGGACTCACCAGTTTACTACTTCTTATAACGAGATACCCAATACATTCTTTTCATTAATATCTACATCTTTTTATTTTCGCTACCACTTACTAATAGACAGAGAAGGTATTGCATGGCACCCAAACATTTGATACGGAAATTTGGAAATACATGTTTTGGGGCACCTGAAACCAAAAGAAACATTTTTAGAAAAAGATCCGGGCATATGTGTGTGTCTGTCTTGCCTGTCTGTCTGTGAACAGCATAACTCAAAAACCAAACATGGATAAGCATCAAGCTTGGAATTTAGGTTCAGGATCTTCCAAAGATGCGAAACGAAGATTTTGAAGAAAATATCCCCACTCCAAACTACATTTTACATGGAACATTTTTTGAAATTTTTGATTTAGTAAAAAAAATACTAACAGTTTTAATCAAAATACTATAGATTAAGAATAGTTACATGTCAAATAAAAAGTATATCTTGAATTTTTAGGGAATATCCTGTAAAGTCCTCTTCATTATATTATTCATTTTCTATAATTTTATATAACTGCTAAACGTTAAGCAATAGACGAAAACTACTATAATAAAAATTGTAGGTCTCTTCAAAAGACACAATTGTTTCAAATAACGTTTTTTTTGTGGCAATAGCCTTTCCGAGATATCTGTTCGAATTGTTCAATAGTTCATTTCCTGTCGATTTTTACCTGTTTCTCACGATTTCAATGAAACAGTATGGAACTTTAAAGGTCAGCATATAGCGACCAGTTCTTAAGCATTTGACTATCGCTGTTCTCTTTGTATCTATAACAAATGCGTAATGTAGTTATTTCTGTAAAGGTTTACCTCGTTTAAAATGAAGTAGATAGAGAAATAAACATTTGTAAGAATAATTTGTATGCCATTTAATAAACGATAGAGAAAGCTATGTGAACGTAACACAAAATTTTGTCGATTTGCAGAATGAAGTATATGCCAACTCATACCTCTGTTTTGAATTCTTTGGTATTGATTCGTCACATCTACTTTTCCAAGCTTCTTCGATTTCCACATCATTGGACACCTCGTTTATTAGATTTTCCATAATAAAGTAAAAATAAATTATTTTTCTCTAATATAACTATAAAACTACAACATAATATGGCGGGACAACAACAGCTATTTACAAACAATCTGTCCCCGAGCAACACATGTAGGCGAATCACCTTCTAAAATGTAACATATATCTTCAATAATATACATACTAGATTAAAAAGTTCCAGGGATTTCTCAATAACACAGAAACAAGTTACCTTAAAGCAGTTTACACATTTCCTTCAAAATAGTTCCATTCCGCAGTGATACACAACTACCGTGATTAAAGAGACTGGAAGCCATTTTTAGATACCTGCAGCTGTCGCATGTGCAGTAGTTTCTTCAGCGTTCTAAAATCTTTTTTAGTCGTCCTCCGTGGTGTAGTGGTTACCATGATCCCGGGCCTCTAGAGCCTCTAGATCCCGGGCTCAAACCCAGCGGAGGACGATGAATTTTGTCGGGCGTAAAAATCCTTAGCATGACTTCCTTCGGAAGGGAAGTAAAATATAAAGTCACGCGTCGTAGATTTACGGCACGTAAGATAACCTCAAGCGTGATAAAGTAGCCTCTGAGCAAAATTTCGGTCTTTCGCACCCAATTGTAACCAGTACGCTAAGACCATAACAATTAAAGAGCGTCCATAAATTATCTGAATTTAATATTTGGTGATTTCTTCAGCGTTTGAAAATCTTCGACCCTTTAGATGCGATTTCAGATTTAATTTTTTTTTCATTGCTGCTTCAGCATAAGCTTCTTCTAGCATTTTCAGTGTACCTGGGAGAGATTTTTGTAACAAAACACAAAACTTTATGTTTGAACATTTCTCTATTTCCGACATTATGAAATGCGATAACAAGCAGCAAAAAAACGCAAAGACAACAATCGTTACGGAATTAATTGATCTAATTATGTTCGAAACTATAAAGCGGGGACTTTAAGTACTTACAGTATTGTAAGTCGCCATTGAGGTATGCCATCTCAACACAATTTAAGATCTGCTTGTGGTTTACCGAAAAAAAAATGCGAATCAGTTGGGGAATTTAATGTCGTACCGGCATGTTGCAATAGTAGTTCAGTGGTTAGAGCAAACCGGCGGAAAACAGGAAATCCGTGGTTCAAATCCCGGCAATGGCACTGAATTTTCCAGTCGTCTAATTCTACCTTTCCAAAAATCGTTGATTATTATTATTATTATTATTATTATTATTATTATGAAAATTCAGATGAACTGTTGTCATGGACGTTACCAATACCTAATTAAAAACATCTTTTACCTTCGTGTACATTAAAGAGAAAATAAACAATTCCGCGGACTTCTTGAATCTAGGGTTATATAAATATTTTAGCTAATTTCGGAATTAATATACTTCAATTTATACACATACCCATTGTGCCAAAAATAGCATGCAATCATTTGGTAAGCTTATAACGGAATCTCGGAAACCGAATGAACTCTACCCAAACGCCTCGTTTTTACTTTCTCTACTACGTAAAGTAGGGGAAGTATTGTATTCCACCCAAAAATTCGATACCGAGATATATACATGTTTTGAGACCCCCTGAATCCAAAAAAAAGCATTTATGGAAACATGCCCGTAGGTGTGTCTGTGAACAGCCTAACTCAGAAACGAACAGTCGGATAAACACCAAACTTGGTATTTAGGCTCAGTATCTTCCAGAGATACGACACGAAGGTTTTCAAGAAAATCCTTCCACCCCAGATTACCCTTTACATTGAACATTTTTCGAAAATTTTAATTTTCTCAAAAATGGCTCTAAGGATTTTGATTGAAGTATCATATGTTTAAGATATTTTCACGACAAATGAAATGTATATCTCGAATTTTCTGAGAATGTCTCCAAAAGTATTCTTCATTGTGAACGACTTTTGCATAATTGGTAAACCATAATAGATAGACAAAATGTTACTGCACAAAAAATGTAGATCGCGTTAAAATACATAATTTATGTCATATACATTTTTCTTGTTGAGTGAACCATTTTCGAGATATTGCTTGTTATTCCCTTAGATTTTCCAATACTTATACTTTTCTCAAATTCGTTATTCATTTTTACTTTCTCTACTACATATAGTAAGTAGGGGAAGTATTGCATTCCACCCAAAAATTCGATACCGAGATTTCACCGGAAATACATGTTTTGAGACCTCCTGAATCCAGAAAAAGCATTTTTGGAAACATGTCCGTGTGTGTGTGTGTGTGTGTGTGTCTGTGTGTGTGTGTCTGTGAACAGCATGATTAAAAAACGAACATTCGGATAAGCACCAAACTTGGTATTTAGGTTCAGTATCTTTCAGAGATGCGACACGAAGGTTTTCAAGAAAATCCCCCCACCCCAGACTACCCTTTACATGGAAGATTTTTCGAAAATTTTAATTTTCTCAAAAATGGCTCTAACGATTTTGATGAAAATATCATATGTTTAAGATAATGTCATGTGAAATGAAATGTATATCTCGAATTTTCTGGGAATGTCTCCAAAAGTATTCTTCACTGTGAACGACTTTTGTATAACTGTTAAACCATAAGAGATAGACAAAATGTTACTACACAAAAAATGTAGATCGCGTTAAAATACACAACTTATGTCATATACATTTCTTTTGTAGAGTGAACCGTTTTCGAGATATTGCTTGTTATTTCCTTAAATTTTCCAATACTTATACTTTTTCTCAAATTCGTTATTCATTTTTTTTGTCCTGGACATGCAAAGAGAATGGAATGCGCCACATAGCAACCAGCGTTAAAATATTTGACTATCGCTTAAAAGCTAATATTCCCCTTGCATCTACATGAATATTACCAATAAGATTGACATCTCGATATCTCGATTAACATGAAGCATATGGAGAATAAGCGTTTGTAAAATCAGATTGTACAAGAGTAGAGAAAGTCATGTGAGTGTAACACATCAGATTTTTTTGTCCTGGTAATGCAAAGAGAATGGAATAATCCACATAGCAACCAGCTCTTAAAATATTTGACTATAGAAAATTAGCAATAAGATTAACATCTCGATATCTCGATTGACGTGAAGCATATGGAGAATAACAGTTTGTAAAAATAGTTTGTACAAGAATAGAGAAAGTCATGTGAGTGTAACACATCAGATTTTTTTAAATCCTTTCCTCGATCTGTATCAAGAGTTTACCAAACTATTATCACGTTTACAATAGAGTAAGTTGGCCATGCCGTCACAAGCAGATGCAGAGTGACAATAATTTCGGACTGACTCGAACTGACAAGAAAGTAAATGGTGATCTGCTAAGATTGAAACAATTAAATTTTGATTCATTAAAGCCAAATAATGTTATCCGGTCTGCAGCTTTAACTTAAAATCTTAAGCGTATTAGTATCGATTTTTAAAACTTGCTAAACTCTCATTAGCAAATGAAGACTTCCCCATCACGGCTGACTTGTGCGCAGATTAAGTTGGTTCATACAAGAATTGCTCTAGTTACATGGCGCATAAAGTTTTGACGATGAACTTATGCTTCCATAGAAGGTGTTTTACAGTCCCTACGCGGTAGCAAATGCTAGGGCAAGAGTTATCGCATTTACGACATTACCGTGAACTGCTGGGATATCCCTGAGGGTGGCCACAAGGGCAGCACAAGATAAATTTCGCACCACAGGGAAAAGAAAAACAGCTCTAAGGAAACTTTTGTTGTTTTTTATACGTAATTCGCCGTATTTTAGAGCAGAAAGTTGTAAAAGAAGGTATAAAAATGGTCACTGCAGTCCGCAAATTAGAGCCATAGTAGAACTCTTGAGTTAGAAAAGTTGGACTTAAGGGGACATTAAAAAGTTCTACCCGCCAATCTGATAGATACATGAACCGTGATCTCCAAAAATATTTAAGATATTAGACTGGCAGTTTTACAGGAAGCAGATACGAGCTTTCGCTAAGTTCAAATATATACTTAGGATTTTTCCTCAATTATACATCTCTTTATTAAAATTTATCAACAATTACTACTTTCTCTACCGCTTACCCCTAAGATATTTATCTCTGGAGGGCATTAAAAGATAAAGTTTACGAAACAAATCCACACATTTAAGATTAGCTTAAAAAAAACATTCTGTCATTTCTCAGAGCGAACTGCAGAAGTAATCGGCAGTTACCTAAGCAGGTGCCAGAAATGCTTGAACAACGGGGGCAGTTCCAACATACCCTTGCTTGATATACCCGAGTAATCTAATTTTCTTTTTAAGTGTTATGTTATGTATGCTAGAAATAACTTAAGCGACAAACCCTACCACTGTAAACTTTTGTCACCCGTACCGCCGAAACACCACAGCCTCGCCGGCCGGCCGCATATCGCGAAAACCGGTCCCGCCATGGATTGTTCACCCCGTAGGTGATTAGTTACTGTAAAATCGTTCATACAGACAATGGCAAAGGGATGAATCTCCTACTCACGTCTGAAATGTGTGAGAAATGTGTGTGTGTGTTTTTTTTTCAACTGGTGAAACCCATGCAAGTGAAAATCTTAATTTTAGGAGTACCCCAAACAAATACAATACAAATGAATTGTATTCATCTGAAATCTAGTTTATGAGTTATACTGAGCTCTCTTTCTCACATATATACATGCATTTTCTAACAAACTGATGTGGTATATTCACACCACTTTCTCTACCAACGACCAATTTCATTATACTAGGTGAGGATAGTTCCTATCCTCGAAATTTTTATTTTGGTTCTGCCTTTCTACTCTACAGTTTTCTGCACATTATTTTTCCACACCTGCATATCGTACTATTCATACAAAAAGTTATTTTTTCTATCCTTGCTTCATTACTCTGGATATATTTTTACCTCGGAATTATTTCAAACTAAGCAAGACGTTTTCAAAATGTAGAAGAAGCATTAAAAAGGTTTGTACGTGGTAATACGCCGGTATGTTGGAAAGATGAGAAGATATTTATTAGCCTCACGTATGGACGCCAGTTTGAGAATCAAGCCGATTTGAAGTAGGAGTTGTATTGTATTTCAACTGTTGGGGAGCCGAACTTGAGTAGTTGCAACCGCACATATAGTAAACAGTTTCAGGTAGCCTTTGCCCCAAATGTACTTTCAGGTGGTCTTTGCTCCAAGTTTAAAAAACATATTATTAACTTTGTAATTTAACTGTTTCTTTAAATATTATATATTTATTTTCGCCTCGGCTGCGTCAGTATTATTGTTAGAGACACGTTTCTCTTAGCAGGGTTGTAGTGCGACAAGAACGTAGGCTTACACAGATTATAGTTTTACTTCACTTCTTTTATTAATGCTTGACACGATTTAAATAACACTTCACTGATATAGAGAGCTGTGAGATTCTTTAAACAATTACTTGCACTTTTTAACACGTAAACTATTTTCGTCTCATACGAATACGTATTAAATTTCTTGAGGACACTTTTTGCGTCTGGTTAGTAACGATGTCTGCAACTAAAGGAATAGATTTCTAGCGTCTAAAATTTGTAAATTTCTGAATTTCAATTTTCTGATTGGCTATTCCTAATCCAATAGAATACCTTCTTTTAACTAAATCTTTTTCTGGTTGTTGATTGGCTATTTTATATACTGTCACTAAAATTACATTATTGCTTCCAAGAAGCACAAGTAGTATTGTTAAATCTCAAAATCATTATTGCCTCAAGGTTACCTCATTGTTAGGAAATTTTAACTTATTATTCTCACAGCTCCTAGATTATCAAATTACGTAATATATTCTCATAACATTATTATACATGGATACAATAATATAAACATATACAATGATTATAATATACACTTTTTATATATTGTTAAATACACATTGTTTTAAGTCGCGCTGTTATTGAATTTATATACATTGTATAATTAGACTGAAATAATTTAAGTGTTAAAATACTGCCTCAAAAAAAAAGTGAATAAAGGAAGAACCCGAAGCATTCAAACATGTCTGTTAGATGACCCTTAGGAAAGATTTAAACTTATAAAATGAATATTTGGAAAACAGCTAATGCTAAGAAAATATTGCCTGTCACAAATTGTGCACATTTTCCTTTAGTAACCTTTTTACAATAAGATAAGTTACCCTTGTTATACAAAATTGTATAAGATTCAATCAAACACAGTCCTTTTTTAATTTTGAGAACACAATAAAATAACGAAAATTCTTCCATGTAAACGGTGTGTTGGGCGGGGGTATTTTCTTAAATACATTTGTGTTTCTTTGTACGAAATTGAACGTAAATATGAAATTTTGTATTTAACTGGCATTTTGTATTTGAGTTATGTTGTTTACAGATACAGACATACACGAGCGCGCCGTTTTCCTAAAAATGATTTTAGGGGTGTGTTCAGGGGGTCCCAAAGATGTATTCCGTTATCGAATTTTTTGGGGGAATGTACCTACATCATGTAAATGATAGAGAACAAAATAACATTTCTCAGCGGTTTCGGAAACATCACAGCGTATTATTTCGGATGCATCGCTTTATGGTTCAAATAGAGTAATTCTTCTTCTTCAACTGATTGCTCTTCTCTTTGTAGGACTTATACTCCCAAGGTGTTACAAGCCTATACCTTGCGTCAGTATCCTGTCGAGGAACAAGCAAACCTTGGATCATAACATATCCAGGATGGATCATCAACACAATGCCTAGTATGAAGGTGAAGAAGAAGAAGAAATGAAATGTAGTGATGAAAGGGATGATAGGATCCTATCCAGTCCAGCATTCACCTAGCGATCGAGGAAAACCGCGAAAAACACCTACGGTCAGAGTGATCAGCTCTTCGTGGACTAGTGGTACCGTGTTAGCTTCTAGTTCCCGAGGTCGCGGGTTCAAACCCGGCGGAGGGCGATGGATTTTTTCGGACGTAAAGATCCTTAGCATGGCTTCCTTCGGAAGGGAAATAAAGCCGGTGGTCCCGTGTCGTAGATTTACGGTACGTAAAAGAACCTCAAGCCTGATAAAGAGGCCTCTGAGCAAAATTTCCGGTCGCTAAGAACCATAGTAGTTAAAGAGCGTCCATAAATAAAACTCAATTTAATTTAATTTCCCGAGGGTTTAAACTCCAGACTGCAGGCCACAGAGCATCCTTGAACCATCCCGCTCGAACTAATGCTTTCTTTGCTTTAAAAAGGCTGCAGAAAGTAAGTTTTCATAAATTATCTTGAAAATTAAATTGAGTTTTATTTATAGATGCTCTTTACCTGCTGTGGTTCTTAGCGTCCCATTCTATATTGGGTGTGAAAGACCGGAATTTTGGTCAGAGGCCTCTTTATCAGGCTTGGGGTTCTTTTATATGCCGTAAATCTACGACACGGACCACCCTTTATTTCCCTTCCGACCGAAAAAATCCATTGCCCTCCGCCGGGTTTGAACCAACGATCTCGGGAACCAGAAGCTAGCATGGTAACCACTACACCACGGAGGATGACAGGTGACCAAATTTTTCAACACCTATGTTTCACTTAATAGTCTCTTTCTTGTTCCTTTATATGTAACGCTGTAGCCTTCTCGAAAAGGATACCTATTGTTATATAAAATCTTTAGAAATGCTGCTGATCTGGTAGCCTCTGGTAGATGATGTGCAGATTACTTTAGATGCTGATGTAGATTATTTTCAGATGTGTCAGTACTTAAATGTTGTTATATTTTAGTGTGGTTATTTCTGTTTTGCTTCGGATAGCTATAATTTTGCTTATGTCGGGGTGTGGTATAACGACTTAGGATAATGTAAATAATGTAACACACAAGATTCAAAATATATTGAAACCTTGTAGGCCACCTTCACATACAGCACTGTTATAAACTTATAAATTAATTCGCATTGCCAGAGTATTTGCGTGCACTCGAACTGTTTTATAAGTACTCACTGCTCTTATTAATTATTAGTGTTATTAGCACCATTATTATAACACTTGATAGATAATACTGTTCTTGTTGTTGCTATTAAGGTAATGATTAGACTTCTGTATGATTACGGCACTTCCTTACAATAATTTACATAGCATCAGTGTAGCTTCTACAGCATCATGCGAGCGCGGTACGAAGAATTGGCGAATTTGCAATGGACTCCTTAGCGTCGCGTCTCTCTACGCCTAAAGCTCCTTGTACAGGATCAAGCTTTTGTCAAACTCAATGCTTTGCAAGATATACCAAGAGTTGTAACAACTTCGCAACTTTTCTTGTCAAATTGCTTCCAATACTTTTAAAGCCTTTTGAAGTCTTGGAAGCGAATATGGACATGTTCTGAGCGATCAAAGGTTTCGCAATGATTTGATGGCTTTGGCCAATGAAATACGACTATTTACAGTACATCACGAAATCTGCAACATTGGCCAATGAAAGCGAAAAGTAAATACAAATGGCTACCTAGGCAAGAAATTAAAAATTAAATTGAGTTTTATTTATGGACGGTCCGTAACTGCTGTAGTTCTTAGCTGTATATTGGGCTTAAAAGACCGGTAATTTTGTTCAGAGACTTCTTTATCAGACTTTGAAGTAGAATTGTCTTTACGTAGGAGTTACTGTTGTTGGAGTTTGCGCCATGCTTTGGTAAGCCAATTTGAAGCAGATTGTTTGATATGCTCCTCAGCTGTGTTTAGCCACAAGCTTGGGAAGCCAACTTGAAGAAGTTATTGTTTTGGAGTTTATTTATTTAATCAGCTCCACGCATGAACGTCAATTTTGAAGTGAATTGTTTGTTACGTAATATGCTACTACGTATGTGAAGCCGATTTTTTAAGATGTATTTTTGTTGTTACGCTTCAAGTTTAAAAAAATATTAGCTATTAACTTTCTTATTAAACTGCTTCTATAGATATTATTTATGTTTATGTTTACCTCGGCTGCCTCAATATTTATTTAGAGGCATATTTCTCTTAATCAGGGCGTGGTACGACAAAAAAGTAGGCTTACACAGATTTTAAGTTTAAATTCACTTCTTTTTATTAATCCTTGGCACAAATTAAATAGCTCTACACTGATCTTAAGAGCTGAGAGATTCTTTAATTTAAAACATGTGCTTTGTTAACGCGTATACTTAATTTTACGATTCACACGAATACGTAATATTTCTTTAGAGAACACATCTTCCATCCGGTCGCTACCAAGATCTGCCAGCAACTGAACATTTTTCAACCGTCCAAACCCGTAAGCTTCTGTATTTCAAGTCTCTGATTGGCTATTTTAAACTGTCACAAAATTTGCATTATCGTTGCTCTAATCATGACTAGTAGTATTTAAACTCTCAAACTCATTATTGCCTCAAGGTTACCTCATTGTTACATCAATGTTACCAATTTAAGCTTATTATTCTCATAGCTCTTACATAATTAAATTACATAATGATTCACATAACACTATTGAACGTGTTTACAATAATATAAGCATTTGCAATGACTGTTACATACATTTTTATAAATTATTACATACATATTGCTTCAAGGCGGGCTGTTATTGAATTTACATATTAAATAATTTAATTGAAATTATTCAAGTATTAAAAATACTGCCTCAACTTGAGGTTCTTTCACGTGCCACAAATCTACGACATGGGACCACCGGCTTTACTTCCCTTCCGAAGGAAGCCATGCTAAGGAATTTTACGCCCGAGAAAAGACATCGCCCTCCGCCGAGTTTGAACCCGTGACCTCGGGAACTAGAGGCCGTGGTAACCACTACTGTAATATTATGTAAAAAGCAATATTTCATAGCACATTGTTACATAGTGGCACTAAAAGCAATTTAATTTGCACATGATAAATCATCAATGTGTTCTGAAGAAGTTAGGTTTGGCAAAGGAGACAACGTTTAAATACATATTTATGATATTGTCAAGACTTGCCAGTTCTTGTCTAATCTTGTAAAGTATTAAAAATATTTGACAATTTTTCTTGTAAACTCTTGAAGTGAAAAAAAAAGTTTGATCATGTACAAGAGGCTTTAGAATATGACAACGCGGCTTCCATTGGATACTATAATGACGTATCGTATGTATAAATCTATAACATGAAGTAGTTTAATTTTCTTGTTGTATTGTAGTATTTGTATTGTATTTCAACTGTTGGGGAGCCAAAAACTCGAAGTAGTTGCAACCACACGTATAGTACCCGATTTCCGGTAGCCTTCGCCCCAAGTTTAAAATAATATTATTAACTTTGTAATTAAACTGTTTCTTTAAGTATTAAATGTTTATGTTTGCCTCGGCTGCGTCAGTATTATTGTTAGAGACATGGAAGTCTTGGCAGGGCGTGATGCGACAAGAATGTAACGCTTTCACAGATTTTAAGATCTAATTCAATCCTTTTTATTAATCCTTGACACAAATTAAATAGAACTTCACTGATATAGAGAGCTGTGAGATTCTTTTTATTAATTAATTACACTTTTTACCACGTAAAACTATTTTTCGTCTAACACGAATACATAATTAAACTTCTCGAGGACGCACCAGCAACCGTTTACTAACACTGTCCGCAGGCAACTGACTAGATTTCAACCGTCTAAACTTGTAAATTTCTGTATTTCAAGTCTCTTATTGGCTAATCCTACTCCAATAGAATACCTGCATTTAACTAAAGCTTTTTCTGGTTGTTGATTGGCCATTTTTTATAACTGTCACTAAAATTACATTAATGCTTCCAAGAATCACAAATAACATTTAAACTCTAACTCATTATTGCCTCAAGGTTACCTCATTGTTAGCAACGCTTAACTTATTATTCTCACAGTTCCTACCTTATTAAATAACATAATATATTCACAGAACATTATTACACATGGATACAATAATATAGGCATTACATACATTTTACAAATTATTACATACATATATTGCTTCAAGGCGGGCTGTTATTGAATTTACATATTATATAATTTGACTGAAATCATTTAAGGGTTAAAAATACTCCTCAAACATGCTCTGTACTGTTGACATTTTATATAACCGTTTGCTAGCTTTAAAACTGCTATCGAATGTTCTAGAAACTTACTCATTGCTGTTCATACTACATTGTTAATACAATGTATTTTGTTACTTTCTTTCATATTCAGTTCACATTGTTACAATCTTTATAGGAACTTATGCCTTCTGGCTGCAAACACGAAATACTTCTGACTTTCCTTTATTTACGTTTCTACTATGTATAGTAAATAGCGGAAGTATTGCATTCCACCCAAACATTCGATACCGATATTTCACCGAAAATACATGTTTTGAGGCCCCCCGAATAAAAAAATAATTTTTATAAAAAGGCCCGTGTAGTGTGTGTGTGTGTGTGTGTGTGTCTATGAACAGCATAACTCAAAAACGAAAAGGCGGATAAATACCAAATTTGGTACTTAGGTCTAGTATATTTCAAAGTTGAGGATTTCAAGGAAATCCTCTGCCCCAGACAAGCCTTTACATGGAACATTTTTCGAAAATTTTGATTTTCTCAAAAATAGCTTTCACGATATTGATTGTAATATTATATATTTATGATATTTTTTATAACGAACGAAGTGTATATCGTGAACTTTCTGGGAATTTCCCCAAAAGTCCTCTTCATTCTAAATGACTTTTGCATAACTGGTAAACCGTAAGAGATAGACAAAGTTTGACTTTGTAGATCTCGTTAAAAAACACAATTTATGTCATACACATTTTTGGTCAAATTACCATTTCCGAGATATTCCTTGTTATTTGCTTGAATTTTTCAATACTTATACTTTTCCTTAAGTGGGAATTTGTTGTTCTTTTTTTATGTCCTGGTTATGCAAAGAGAATGAAATGATCCACATAGCGATCAGCTCTTATAAGTCTGCCATATTCCCCTGGCACCTACCAGAAAATTAGGAATAAGTTAGTTTCTGCAAATGTTTATCGGAATTAATTTGAAGTAGGTGGAAAATAAGCGTTTGTAGAAATAGTTTTCACAAAGGTAGAGAAAGTCATGTTAGTGCAACACATCAGATATTTTATAAATATTATTAACTTATGTATATTTTCGTAACATATAACTCTTTAAAACCATTACATTTCTGTTGTAGGATGGTAATACAATTATATTTATCGTGAATAACTAAATAACAATATTTAAAATGTTTAAGCCTTGTTAGTAGGGAATAAGTGTTTTTTGCTTAGTAGTGGATACTCTCATATGCCACCATTTTTCCCCGGCTTTTATAAGGCATAAATTTCGGTGGATGCCCTTGTATACACTCCTCAATGTCCCTGAGTTTGTCAGCAAATTCTGTGCAGGTATTCCAGAGAATCTGGTTAGAATCACCGCACTTTTAAATAGCGCTCAGTAGTCCAAACGTAGAGCTCAAGGATGATAAAAGAATTATTTTGCAAGGATATTGAAGAATTATGTAGATAAGGTAAGTAGAGTACTCCTCTTGCTCGAGTTTTATCTTTCTTCTCGGACATCCTTGGCAGCTAACTCTTGCTCTATTTTTCATATGTAAATGTGCACCATTGGCAGGTCGTATACATGTAAAGAAGGGTCACATGGCAGCCTTGTGGGCATCTTGAGAAGAGTCGCTGCAGCATCCAGGAGCAAACTGGCCCAATATGACTCTTCAGATGCGCCTGCTTCTCGCAGCACTGTTTTGCTTTCTTTACCGCTTACCCAGCAAATAGCACACGACGTTTCCTTCCGCATATTTCATGAAAAATGGATTTTCTGAAGTTATCTGAAGCCACAAAAGCTAACTTTTATTTCCAACAGACCGAAATTAATTTAGAATCCTTCAAAATTAATTTCCCTATTTATTAAAGGGTAGATACAAGCTGCTTGTTTACGTATTTCTGTGACATGTTATAAAAACGCACTGTAATATTGTATAAATATATCTATGACCTGGGAAATTTATTAAAAATGTATTAATGTTGCTGCAGTTTTTTGTAATGTAAAAAGATGAAAACTATTGATTTAAAGAACAAAAGAGGTTAAAAAATCTGATATGTTACACTCACATGACTTTCTCTACTCTTGTACAAACTATTTTTACAAACGCTTATTATTCATATGCTTTATGTTAATCGAGATATCGAGATGTTAATCTTATTGCTAATTTTAAGCGATAGTCAAATATTTTAAGAGCTGGTTGCTATGTGGAGTATTCCAGTCTCTTTGCATTACCAGCACAAAAAAAAATGAATAACGAATTCCCCTTTGACAAAAAGTATAAGCATTAGAAAATTTAAGGGAATAACAAGCAATATCTCGAAAATGGTTCACTCAAAAAAATGGATATGACATAAATTGTGTATTTTAACGCGATCTACATTTTTTGTGTAGTAAAATTTTGTCTATCTTTTATGGTTTAGCAGTTATGCAAAAGTCTTTCACAATGAAGAATACTTTTGGAGACATTCCCAGAAAATTCGAGATATACATTTCATTTGTCATGAAAATGTCTTAAACATATGATATTTTAATCAAAATCGTTAGCCATTTTTGAGAAAATTACAATTTTCCAAAAATGTTCCATGTAAAGAGTTATCTGGGGTGGGGGTTTTTCTTGTAAACCTTCGTGGCCCATCTTTGGAAGATACTGAACCTAAATACCAAGTTTGGTGTTTATCCGACTGTTCGTTTCTGAGTTATGCTGTTCACAGGCACACACACAGACATGTTTCCAAAAATACTTTTTTTTGGATTTAGGAGGCCTAAAACTTGTATTTCCGGTGAAATCCCTGTATCGAATTTTTTAGTGGAATGCAATACTTCCCCTACTTACTATACGTAATAGAGAAAGTAAAAATGGAGCTATGTCCTTTAGCAAGTTATATGACACAGCTTACCATATCAGACTGTACATAATTTGATTCTACAACATACATTCCGCTGGCCCCGTAGCTCAGTCGGGGTTTCGATTTCCGGCGGGGGGAGGAAATTTTTCTCTAGCCAGGATTATTCCTTATCCCCCCAGAGTCTAAAAGTATGAATGAGACTGTGAGTGTGTGTATGATCTAATGATTAAAAACTAAAGTGCAAGAAACCCAACGACAAGTGTTACGCGATTTAACACGATTGCCAATAGGCAATAAGTTCCAAAGGAAAGGCCGTCGATAGATCAATGCAGTTAAAGGCGGGGTATAAATGGAAAATACATTCCACCGAACGGGTGGCGCAGGCGGTAACGTCTGTGGCCCGAATTCGGGAGGTCCCGGGTTCAAATCACGGTATTCCTCAGTCGCTAAGGTAAATACCAAATTGGATATTTAATACCACGACCAAAAACTGTGTTAAGTCTAAAACAATACAAAAAGTTAAAAATAAGTGGTAATAGCGAATGCTGTGCCATCTATCTACAAACATTCATTATCTGTTTACCCTCCTCTTACGTAGGACTTACAGGCGGGTACCTGGGGTCAGAGGCCCGTCGAGGAGCAGACACTCGTGGATCAGACAGAACATCCAGGATGGGTGATCAGCCCGATGCCTGGTATGGGATGAAGGAAGTAGATGAAGCGAAATGTAGGTGAAATGAATGAAAGGAAAGGTGATGATGGAGCAGTTGGTGGAATGAATGGCGGGGGAAACCGGAGAACCCGGAGAAAACCCGCCCAGACGCCGCTTCGTCCACCACAAATCCCACATGCAGGTCCCTGGGATCCGCCTCGGTGGGAGGCGAGCGGTCTAACCACTCGGCTACGGCGCCGCCTTATCAAAAATCTCCGGCAGCTAAGTGATTAAAATCAATCTCTGTGGCACGATAAAAAGCAACTTTTGAAAACTGTATCTAAACAACACTACTAAAACTTTACAACTTCACTTCTAAAGATTTGTTTCAGATGAGTTGCTTTTAACAGAACATTTTTTATTGCAATCATAATTATGCACCTTGGTGTGAAGCATAACGTTAAAAATAAAAGAAAACCAAGTTCTGAGAAACTCGTAGATATGATCCAGGAAGAACAAAGAAAGGCATACTTAAACAATTTTTGGATTTGATCTCTTTGCTACGTTGTTTGGTTGCTTTTTTGACTTGGGATTTAAACATGGAACAGTCTGATTTCAATTTCTGCTTTGAGATGAGCCGTATTTATTTACAGGGATTCTAGAGGTGCAAATACTAACGAGACAAACGGAAAGCGCTCAAAGTACCTGAGCACATTTGCATGTCAGAAGTTAGAAACACTGCAAGCCATGATACCAAATGCGACTAGGATTTTCCTCATCTGTTCTCGTCTGATAAAATCATGAAGAAAATGTAAAATCCATTTTTAAACCTTTGTAGGCCAGAACAGTTTTGTAAACGTTCGTTTAATATGTTAAAAAACACCTATGATGTGTTACATTCATGGATTCAAGAATAAATGGTACTTTCTCTACCATTTATTCTTACAGAAGTCTATCTACCTCATTTTAATCCAGATAAACCTTTGCAGAAGCTAGTACACTACACATTTCCTTATTGATGCAAAAGAGAACAGCGATAGTCAAATGTTTAAGAACTGGACGGTATATGTTAGCCTTAAAATTCCATACTCTTTCCATGGAATAGCGAGAATCAACTGCACTTCAACAGATCGAGTCATTAATAACGGATATCTCGAAAATAACTGATGCCACAAAAAAAGTTATTTGAAATAAATTGTGATTTTAAAAGGATCTAAACTTTTTGTGTCGCACTTTTCATCTATCGCTTAACGTTTACCATTTATACAAGATTATACAAAATTCCTTCCAAATAAAGAGGACTTCACAGGGTATTGCAAAAAATTTGAAATATGCATTTTCTTTGTCATGTAAGTATCCTTCATATACGGTATCGTAGTGGCTCAAAATCGTTAGAGCCACTTTTTTAGAAAATAAAAAATGTCGAAAAAAGTTCCATTTAAAGAGAGCTTCAGGTGAGAGACTTTTTTAGAATCTTCGTGTCTCATCTTTGGAAGGTGTTGAACCTAAATACTAAGTTTGGTATATATCCGACTTCTCGGTTTGAGTTTCCACGAGTTTACTGTTTCCATGCAATCGCGAGAAACAACTAAATGTCGCCAGGACTTAAAGCAATGGCAGAGTATTGAGCAAACCGAACCATTAATAATTGGTACCTCGAAAAGGCTTATTGCACAAAAGTTTATTTAAAATAGGTGGAGTGTTTTTAAAGAGATCTGCATTTTTTGTATAGTAGGATTTCGTCTATCGTTTAACCTTTACTACTTACACAAAATTACATAAAATTCCTTCGTAATAAGTAGGACTTCACAGGCTATTCCCAGAAAATTCAAGATGTACGTTTGATTTGTTACGCAAATATCTTTAACATAAGGTATTTTAATCAAAATCGTTAAACCATTGTTTAGAGAATTAAAAATTTCGAGAACTATTCCTTGTAAATGATAGTTGGGATGGTGGTATTTTCTTGTAGATCTTCGTGCTGCATCTTTGGAAGATACGAAGTTAAATACCAACTTTGGTATTTGTCCGACTTTTCATTTTTGAGTTACGCTGTTCATAGACATACACATAGACGCACACGAACGTTTCTTTAAACAGGGTTTTTTATTGAGGACCTCAAAACATGCATTTTCGGTGAAATATAATTAGCTAATTTTTGGGTGGAATGCAATATCTTCTCTATCTAGTATGTGCGTGTAGAGAAAGTAAAAAGCTTACTTATTACAGGTGTAATAGTTTTAAGGTTTTTAAAATAATTTTATGTCCTTCCAAAAAGGCTCCCAAACATTATAGTTGACTAGTATTCCCGAATTAAAAATACAGCAAAGGAGAGAAACAAAGACTAATAGAGCTGTGCATAAATGAAAAGGTTTTAAAAACCTGTTTTGAATCATTGTTGCACAACTCTGATGCTTTACTTGACATTTTAAATTTAAGATTTTGAATATTACAAGGCGGAGTCGTTAGATCGCTCGCCTCTCATTAAGGCATGTGGGATATGGTGGACAAAGCGGCATCTGGGCGAGTTCTCTCTGGATCCTCCTGTTTTCTCCGTCATTCATTCCACCAACTGCCCCATAATCATCTTTCCTGTCATCCATTTCACCATCATTTCATATTATTTCCTTCCGTGCTCTCATACCAAGCGTTGGCTGATCATCCGTCCTGGATATTTTATCTGATCCAAAGTGTCTGCTCTTCGACAGGCCTCTGGCCACAGGCACTCGGTTGTAAGCCCTGGGGGGAGTAACTGTATACGAGGAGGGTAAACGAGGAAGAAGAAGAAGAAGAATAATACTATATTCTAGTTAACATAGCTGAGGTTAAAGTAATGACACGAAAAGGACAAAGCGTAAAATGTATAAGTTTTGCGAATGAACGGGCTCAAGTATTCATGTATTGTATTTATATCATTACAGCATACTCGCTTATTCATGTATTACAAGACTATAACGGTAAATAACACAGCCATCACAAGGTAAAGGAGAATTAATTTAACATCCAACCTTTACTGTAATAATTACCTATATTAAATTTGTCATATTATTTGTGTCGCTGCGTTGCATTCATTAATCGATCAATAGCAACACAATCAAGTTTTGTGCCAATATATTTAATCAGAAAATATATTAGCCAAATTGCTGTTGATAATTCAGGAGCCCTGAAAAATAAACACTAGTTCTACGTTTTTTTTTTTAAATAGTTACTTGTCCTGTCCTAGATCAGTGAAATATGCTGTCATGGACCAGGATTTCGGCCAGCAGTGCGCTGAGGGTTAAGGCTACATCATACAGGCGCGGTACCGGAGAGAAGCGGTTTGCGGGTTTATCGCGAAACGCAGTACGGTAACCATATGCTCTTCTAACGTCTTGGAATAGTGATTTGGAGCGTGGTGCTCCAGTTCCCAGGCATAGAATACGGGTGTGTTCGAGCCCCCGATTAGGTTGTGATTAGGATTCTACGGCCCATATAGAGGGTCGATATCCACTCAGCACCGCGATACATTTGAGGGGCTACGATAGATAGCTGTCTGTATGTCACAAAAACCAATCGGCAGGGTGAAGCTTGATGCTGGTCACATCAGCTCCCATATCGGCTGGGTGACCACCCACCTCCGCCATGCGCGTGTGGTCTGAGGTGGACAGTCGGGTTGGTAGGTCTAGACAGATAAGGGCTATGGCGCCACAGATTAGTATACTCTTGTAATATTCACACAGACGCATTTACATTCGGTCGCGATGCGATAAAATGAAAATACGTTCATCGTGTGGTTATTACCGTTTTAATACAACGTGGCCATGATTATAGAGGAGGTGTTTAAGGGGTCATAAGTAAACAACGGTAAGGCCAAATAAATAGAAATTTGGTGTACATATGCATACGTTTCAGACAATGGGAATTCCAATCCTAGAAGAAAAATCTGATGTGTTACATCCACATGACTTTCTCTACTCCTGTACAAACTATTTTTACAAACTCTTATTCTCCATCTATTTCATATTAATCGAGTTAAACATTTGCAGAAACGATCTTTTGACATCCAAAGAGAATTACATTTTACACATAGCGACCAGGTCTAAAAATATTTGACTATCGCTTAAGGCGTACTATGTTCCCCTTGTTTTGTATTTGCAAGGGCAATATAGAAATAGTAGCCTTTAAGCATAGACATATCTCTTAATAGCTGGTTGCTAGGTGCAGCACCATTCTCTTTGCCACAGATTAATACTCTTTGCATATCTAAGACTAAAAATGAATAACGAATTCCCATTTGAGAAAATAAGTATTGAAAAATTTAAGGGAATAACAAGCAATATCTCGAAAATGGTTCACTCAACAAAAAATGTATATGACATAAATTGTGTATTTTAACGCGATCTATATTTTTTGTGTAGTAAAATTTATATTTTACCAGTTATGCAAAAGTCGTTCACAATGAAGAATACTTTTGGAGACATTCCCGGAAAATTCAAGATAAACATTTTATTTGTCATGAAAATATCTTAAACATATGATATTTTAATCAAAATCGTTAGAGCCATTTTTGAGAAAATTAATATTTTCGAAACATGTTCCATAGAAAGGGTAATCTGGGGTGGGGAGATTTTCTTGAAAACCTTCGTGTCTCATCTCTGGAAGATACTGAACCTAAATACCAATTTTGGTGTTTATCCGACTGTTCGTTTCTGAGTTATGCTGTTTACAGACGCACAGACACAAACACACTCACACACACAGACTCACACACAGACATGTTTCCAAAAATGCTTTTTTGGATTCAGGGGGTTTCAAAACATATATTTCCGGTGAAATCTCGGTATTGAATTTTTGGGTGGAATACAATACTTCCCCTACTTACTATACGTAGTAGAGAAAGTAAAAATGATTACAAAAATTTCAACCAGAGGACGAAATGGCGGTGTATGGGGATGGCGCAGATCTCATCGTGACATCTTTGGATAACAGCCATTAGGTTACATTTGTATACGCAGTTTTCTGCTTACGTGTTTATGTCTGCTCGTCAACTTTATTATCAAAATAAAAACATTGCTTCCATTGCAAGGACCTACGGAGAAGTTCCACGATCATTACTGATTTGCGAAAGATGATCTCAACTTTGAATGCACTAGCTCTTTACAAGCGCAACCAGGGCGAGGACTAAATGAAGACTTGGAAATAATTGCAACTGCTTCGTTCTGCAGTGGATACTGCGATTCAGAGACAGCATCGAACATGTTCAAGGGCAGTATATTAAAACTCATTTGCGATTGTTATTTGTAACGTGTTGGATTAGCATCTTGCTTCCTCTCACTCCTCATACAGTGCCATTTCATTCTCCGGTGGCGATTTTTTAAACTATGTTTTTCTTTCTTCCCAGAATGAAATTTACATTATCTGAAACATATGTACACCAAATTTCAATTTATTTATTTATTTAATTATTTATTTATAGTGTCATGCCGGAATTTTGCCTGTTAGCTTAGTTGGATAGTGTAAGGGTATGAAAGCCCAAGATCCCTGGTTCAAATCCTGGTTATGGCATTGACTTTTTCAGTCTGATTCTAACTTTCCAAATATGAAAATGGTGCTTTTACCTTCGATGCAACATCTGGCGTGGACCTTCCACACTTCGGCTGGCAAAAGACAAGTAAAAAACAAGATAGGGGTTGAAAATATCTTTCCGGGCGTCTTGCATCCGAAAAAGATTCGCCCATATTTACCAAATAAGATCGTAATCATTACCTCGGTTACCCTCTGTGTTCACAATGCGATACTGATCTAAAGGTCAAAAAACACAATAGAATTACAAAACATGATTTTCAAGCCGCGCACGAGTAGGTATGAGATAACGCAGCGATTATAAACATGAAATCGAAAGTTCCTTTTCCAGTTTCTGTCTTTATTCAAGACACCAAATTAAATATTCTTTCTCACAAAGTTCTTAATTTATTGTAAGAACGTAGGCTTTCACGGCCGGTGTCACAATTATAACTAATATAATTTTCCGGGCTGTTATGCCGTGGTCTGCTGAAGAAAGATTTCCCAGACGTTTTTTTTTCTTTCTTCAGCAGACCACGGCATAACAGCCCGGAAAATTATATTACTTATAATTCTTAATTTATTCTTTATTAGTACGGCAAAATGATGGTACGGAGATTTCTATAAGCTGCTATTTATAATTTTGATTGGATACATGGATAGGAATGGAAATTTCCTTTAAATATGGGGTGTGTGATAAACCTAGCATTCCTTACTCGATTTATCTTAGTAAAGGCAAAACGTTAAAAATTAGAGACAATACATTTGCAAGTACCTAATCACGTGCTTAATCAAAAAAGCCTAGATTTAATTGACTAACACAAGTAAGCTGCAATACACAGACAATGATAGCTGTTACATTTGAGTGAACCATCCCCACCATTTTCTTTAGAGAGGCTTTCTGCAAGCTCGTCTAAAACTCTACAAGCGGAAAGAAAAAAATTAAAAGCTCTCACCGTCTTGCAACAGTTCCATTAGCGAGGTCATCTCCTTTATAAGCTTCTCTTAATGCTTCTCTCTGAAAGCTACATCCGTTAAAAGGAGAGAAAAGTAAAAAAATCTGATGTGTTACACTCACATGACTTTCTCTACTCTTGTACAAACTATTTTTACAAACGCTTATTCTCCATCTACTTCATGTTAATCGAGATAAACGTTTCCAGACTCTATCTTATTCCTAATTTTCTTGTAGATGTAAGGGGAATATATATTTACAAGGGCAATGTAGAAATACAGTAGCCTTTAAGCATATACATATCTCTTACTAGCTGGTTGCTAGGTGCAGCACCATTCCCTTTGCCACAGATTAATACTCTTTGCATATCAAAGACAAAAAAATCAATAACGAATTCCCTTTTAAGAAAATAAGTATTGAAAAATTTAAGACAATAACAAGCAATATCTCGAAAATGGTTCACTCAACAAATAAAATGTATATGACATAAATTGTGTATTTTAACGCGATGTACATTTTTTGTGTAGTAAAATTTTCTCTACCTCTTATGGTTTACCGGTTATGCAAAAGTCGTTATGCAAAAGAATACTTTTGGAAACATTCCCAGAAAATTCAATATATACGTTTTATTTGTCATAAAAATATCTTAAACATATGTTATTTTAATCAAAATCGTTAGAGCCGTTTTTGAGAAAATTAAAATTTCCGAAAAATCTTCCATGTAAAGGGTATCCTGGGGTGGGGGTATTTTCTTGAAAACCTTTCTGTCGCATCCCTGGAAGATACTGAACCTAAATACCAAGTTTGGTGTTTATCCGACTGTTCGTTTCTGAGTTATGCTGTTCACATACAGACACACAGACACACACACACACGGACATGTTTCCAAAAATGCTTTTTTTTTGGATTCAGGGGATCTCAAAACATGTATTTCCGGTGAAATCTCGGTATCGAATTTTTGAGTGGAATACAATACTTCCCCTACTTACTATACGTAGTAGAGAAAGTAAAAAAATGTTCAGTAACAACACATTACCACTATGCCATGGCGATCACCGAAACCTTTGCTATATAATATTAAATTTTAATCACATACCTGGAAATTTTGACATATTATTTATTAGAGTTGCAACGAATAATTCTGAAACTAAAAATGCTTAGTTCATTTACAGATCAAGATCGACTTAAACATAATACTTTTACATTGCAGGAGTTTATTTTAGGAGATATATTTTAGGAGTTGTATTGTATTTCCGTTGTTGGAGAGCCGAACTTGAAGTAATTGCAACCACGTATGGTACAAAGTGGCCTTCGCTCCAACATTACTTTCAACTTTATATGTTAATGTTTCTTTAATATTATATATTTAGGTTTGCTGTGAGATTATTTATTCATCACTTGCACTTTTTAACACTTAAACTTTATAATATCCTCACTGTAACGAATTTTTGTCTCAACTGAATACGTATTAAACTTCTCAAGAACGCGTCTCGCGTCCAGTTAGGAACGCTGTCTACTAGCAACTGACTTCTGAATTTGTACTATTTACTCTATTTTAGTTTTTGATTGGCTAATCCTACTCCAATAGAATACTTTTTTTCTGGTTGTTGATTGGCTATTTTATAAACTGTCTCAAAAATTGCATTATTGCTGCTCCAAGAATTACTAGTAGCATTATTAAACTTTCCAATTCATTAGTGCCTTAAGATTACCTCATTGTTAGCAACTTTTGACCTATATTCTCACAGCTCCTACACTATTAAATCGTAATACATTCACATAACATTATTAAACATGTACACAATAATATAAACATTAATACAATAACTGTTACATACATTTTATATGTTATTTATACACATATTACTTTAAGGCGAGCTGTTATTATATTTTACAATATATAATTAGACTGAAATCATTTAAGTGTTAAAAACACTGCCTCAACATGTGGGACGAATTAAATTCCACCCGGAAATCTTTTAACTTAGTCCATCATAAAATCCTCTTAGAACGCCCATTTGGAGAGTAACGGAAGCGTTTGGTGATTCTAGGAACTATATTTAGGATTGAAAGGACTCCATCATTTCCAACTTCTTTTCTTCAGAAGAATAAACCAGTTTAACTCGGTTGACTTATTGACGAAATGTTTATGTCAACACAACAAAAACCTAAAATATGGGCTTTATGGTAGACCTACCATAGTAACGTAATCTGTCTTCTCAGCAGTCGGAATCTACCATCTGTTGAAGCTGCTCCGTTGTTCACTCGCCGCTTCTTATGTGCATACTTAACATTTCTGATTTCTTTATTTGGTGACAGCTAATGTAAGGAAACACTAGAGCGACAAGGGTGCATTGTGTTAGGTAATAAAATGGATGTGTTCAGGGATTCGTGTATATGCTAGTGTGTATTGTTAAAGGCCATACTCAAGAGTTTATTGTGTATTATGCATTGTAGCTTTATTGTCACAAGTTATTGTGTGAATCATTTAAGATTTGGAATTTTATGAATCGTTACGGGTTGTGATTATTCTCTGGCTCTTCAGTCTGTTGATTTTGGTAAAGCCTGTCTAATTTTAATTGAATTGAGGCCAGAATTTTGACCATAACTTAATCCCTATCAGTTGTCTGCGTCAGAGCAAAGGACCATGATGCCCTTTACTATTGGATTTCCTTAAAGGACATAAATGCACGCAAAACGTGTACTCTGAGGACATCATAAGTTTGTGTTTTGCTGTTAATCGCATTGTCAAAGCTTCTGAGTGAGATGTTTTTCATTTTAAGAAAATAAAAAGATTTCAAATGGGCGTAAAATATTGTCTTTGTACTTGTTCCTAACATTTAATTCAATTTCTAAACAACATAAATCAATAACAAGTAGTTTTAGTGTGTTATTTCAATCAAAACGCGGTAGGAAATTAATTTATCATACAGAATGAATTGTATTAATGATTATTATCATAGGTAATCTCACTAGAGGTTATAAGTTTATCTTATTCTTAACCTTATATGTGATTTATTAAGATTACTCTTCTTTATCTATTTAACCTCTTATGTAGGACTTACACCCCCAGGACTTACAGGCGGGTGCCTGGGGTCAGAAGCCCGTCGAGGAGCAGACACTCATGGATCAGACAGAATATCCAAGATGGGTGATCAGCCCGATGCCTGGTATGGGAGGAAGGAAGCAGATGAAATGAAATGATGGTGAAATGGATGAAAGGAAAGGTGGTGATGGAGAGTTGGTGGAATGAATGGCGGGGGAAACCGGAGAACCCGAAGAAAACCCGCCCAGACGCTGCTTTGTCCACCACAAATCCCACATGCGGGTCCCTGGGATTGAACTCGGGCCGCCTCGGTGAGAGGCAAGCGGTTATTAAGACTACTCCATAAATAAAATGTAATACACCATATTAATAATGATAATAATTGTTATTATTATTACTTTCTCACTTGTGTTATTTAAAATAAATGAACAATAAATAAATGAACAATCGAATGTGTTAAGGAATACTAACCAATGCTACCAACAGTGGCATGAAAATCAGTTAACCTCAAAATTAAGTTGAGCTAAAATCATAACCTAACTTATGTGAATACTGACACTATTTGAATGGGCATCAACTAAAAATAAAAGTTTGAAAGTTGAAAGAATCTGTTGGTTTTCGATAATGGAAACTGAAGTGGACTGGAAAGAATTCCATACTTATAATAATACGGTTCAGTAAATAGCTGACGTTTTATCGAAGAAAATCGCATCCTTGCAAGCACATTATAACTAAAAGACGTTGATTAGCGATATCCCAGACATTGCTAAACGTTATTGGTCAATATCAAATATGGAACAATTATGAATGGAACAACCATATAAACTACACTAAATAGACGAAAAAAATTGCACAGCTGATGCAAAATATTTTTACCCAGCGGTATGGCTCAGCCGTAACGTCTGTGGTCCGCAATCCGTAGGTCCTGCCTTCAAATCCCGTAAGTGAACAATCTGAAGTATTTTCTCTTAGTAACCAAGGTAAATACCCAATACTTACTACCATGACCCAAATTTCCATCTCAGGTGTAAAATAATGAAAATAGGTTGTAAAACGAATGCTCTAATATCTATCCACCAATAAAGGAAGCAGGTAGACTGGACGGCACCTAATGCTATCTGTCTGACACGTGAACAAGATACAGTTGGAGTACTCATGTCTCTGCCCGCCATCTGCCATTGCAAAGCAGAGGTACAGTTGCTGTGCACATGTCTCGGGACATGTGACAAGGTAAGATGGTATGGTACAGGGAGAGACCTAGAGGGCTAATTGTCCGCCACACACTGGTCCACAAGGTATCTCCTAACAGAGCCGTCGCAATATGGGATCGTAGTTAAAGCTACGTAAAATAATAGAGAAAATAGTATTTTTCTCACTTGAGCCATTCTTGAGAGTAGCTTAATTACAGAGGTGTAAGAATTGTGAAACTGAAAGCAAATCTTTGATGATTTACCACCTGAGGCTATGTCTCCAAGATATTGAAGCTTTAGTGTGATATACTCTTGTTTTCCACCAATCAGAATTAGATGAAAAAGTAGAATAAAGCTACGGAGTCAAATTTTTATATTTTACTGTTGGATAGAGGAAAACACTTTCAGTGATTCTTCCCCTTAGTTTAATCTGTGAAAATTCAAGACCGGGTCTAGAAATTAAACACTAGATATTTGTTCTAGACATATACCTTTTGTTCTGTGTAGATTTTTGATGTCAAGGGTTGGAAAACTGATTCACCAAGAAAAATATCTAATGCAATGCTGCTATTGGAGGAAAATAAATATTCACTACTAAAATAGCTGATAACGTTTAGATAATGTGTTGATTTGATTTTAGACATCTGTAAATTATTTTCGAGCTGAAGAGGTTGCAATAATATAATATATACTCAAGTCTAATAATGTTTACTCCTATGTATTAGTCGGCCACGATATGAGTGCGCTTGGAGGACAGCGTCACTGTTTTTGTTGACAATACGTAACGTCATCAAGAATAGAGATCAGAGGGGAGTGAGGAACAAGACGATAGGGAAATTTACAGTTGCACAATGAAAAACAAATAGTATATTTGCACACCTCAGTCTCGTTAGTAAATGTAACTCGGAACTGTGGATGTTTTCGTCTGAATTAGATGTAACCTTTTCTGATTATTTGTTTTAGATGTAAGTGTATGGTTAAACTTCTTTGTTTGTATTATTTATTCTGTTTTATCTATTTTATGTATTCTGGATCTTTATCTAGTGTACTGTCAGGGCAGATGTTTTAAAATTTAAAAAAACGAACACCTGACTGCCCTTTCCATGCCTCGACCACTTGTTCCCTAACTGTTTAGTTCCTCTTACCCGAACGCACTCTGCCATGGCCGATTAGTAAGTTGTTAAATGTCAGAAAACTATCCCCTTATGGTATTTAAGCTGCAGACCTCTTCTCATATAAATCAACATTATTTATAATGCACTTGGAGCATCTTCAGAGAAAATCCCTCATAGGACCAGACACATTGCAGAGGGAGAAGAACCACGTGGAATTACGGAGTGGAGTTCGGTGTTCTTTCAGACGCTCTTCATAACAAAGAATCTGATAAACCAGAGTATTTGGATAACCTGCAGACGAGAGTAGATATTGAGAATGTCGCCATCTTTAAGATTTCGAATCTGAAACTTGAGTTTATCACGTAAACAGAAAGCGAGAGAGGACAAATGTTTTTCTTTAAAGATACTGACACTTGAAGGTATAGGATGTAAATCTTCTAGTGAGCGATGAATCCAAGGAGAGCTTGGCTAAAAGGAATCCAATAAGACACGGAGCATTTGGTGAAGAAATCTAAAGAGAATCGATCTGTTGCCGACAAGCATCAATTTCCGCGGCAATTGCATCTGTGTTCTGGGAGGGGATTGGGTGAAGGAGTGGTTTTCTCCAACTTCGAGCCTTAGATTTTCATTTTAGGGATTCTAGAAGAAGCACATAAACATCTATGTTGTCCTACAAGGCAATGTTGTGGAGATAACAATGGTTCGTTTTTGCATGGAGATACGTAAAACGAAGAAGGTGAGGCAGTATTTTTAACACTTAAATGAGTTCAGTCTAATTATATAATATGTAAATTCAATAACAGCCCGCCTTGAAGCAATATGTGTGTATAATAATTTGTATAATGTATGTAACAGTCATTGCATATGCTTATATTATTGTATCAATGTGTAATAATGTTATGTGAATGTATTACGTAATTTAATAATGTAGGAGCTGTGAGAATAATAGGTTAAAAGTTACTAATAATAAGGTAACAATGAGGTAAGTTGAGGCAATAATGAGTTCGAGAGTTTAACAATACCACTTCTGATTCTTGGAAACAATAATGTAATTTTAGTGACATTTTATAAAATAGCCAATCAACAACCAGAAAAAGCGTTAGTTAAATGAAGGTATTCTATTGGAGTAGGATTAGCCAATCAGAGACTGAAAAGGAGAAAATTTTACAAAGTCAGAAGTCAGTTCTCTGCAGACAGCGTTAGTAACCAGACGCAAAAAGTGTCCTCAAGAGATTTAATATGTATTCGTGTGAGACGAAAAATAAGTTTACGTGTTAAAAAGTGTAACTAGTTAATTAAATCAATCTCACAGCTCTCTATATCAGTGAAGTGTTATTTAAATCGTATCAAGTATTAATAAAAGGAGTGAAGTAAAATTATAATCTGTGTAAGCCTACATTCTTGTCACATCACAACCCTGCTAAGAGAAACGTGTCTCTGGTAATAATTCTGACGCAGCCGAGGCAAACATAAATATTTAATACTTAAAGAAACAGTCAAATTACAAGGTTAATATTTTTAAAAAAAAATTGGGGCAAAGGCCACCTGAAAGTACATTTTGGGGCGAAGGCTACCGGAAAGCGGGTACTATACGTGTGGTTGCAACGAATTTCAAGTTCGGCTCTCCAACAGTAGAACTATAATACAACTCCTTCAATACAACAAAACAACTTCTTCAAAGGGCATAAAAGTAAAACAAACCAATCGGTTGTTGTGCATTCACATGACTTCTTCTATCAAATCCATTATACATTGCATTATTTATATATCGAGCGAAGATGCATTCGCGATAACGTGTTTGGCTCGCGATCTGGAGGTGCCGGGTTCAATTTCAGCTGGGCCAGCCACTGTGACTTTGGTTTTTCGAGGTTTTTCTTGGTGGTAAGCGAATGATACGATTATATAATTACGGAATTCTCCTGACCCTGATTTCTTGCCATTTCATTTCATTATCATGCTTCAGGGTCGAAGGTTCAGGCGAGTGGTGGAGTAATTTGGTTTGGAACTGTTCACCCTGGCACTCGGTGTATGAAATACATTTTGTTCCAATAAATTATGGAATATGTTGAAACAGAAAGGTGTATCCCAACATTTGATAACTGAAATAAGTTTATATGTACAGAACACATAAAATAAATGAAAACCTGTAATACTTAACCCTGGTACTTAATTCCTTAAACCTGGACTTATATTCTTCATTCTTATATTTCACTTTTTCTAAATACATTTACAACATGCCATTTTACAAACAAAAATATAAAAATAATATCCAATAAATAATACTAAGTTTACTGGTTAAACTGAATAAGTAAATATAAAAAACTAAACGAATAAAATTAATTTAGGAAAATAAATAACATACGTAAAAATAAAATAAAGTATACATAATAATAAAATAATGTATAATCCAAATAACATAACAAATTCCATTCAAAAAAACATAACACCATAAGCAACACTACCTTACCAAACATTTATTATTAAAATATTAAACATTAAAAATAAACACAATAAACAAATAAGATTGAAAATTTATAAATAAATTTAAAATACATTCATAACCAAAACATTCCTCAATCAACACCATACAACTCCCATTTCATTATTACTTATCCCAATATCTTTACATATAACATTAAATTTAAAATTTATTATTATTGTGTTTTCAATTTTAAAACCTTCTATATTATTTTAACTATTTAATTTATTATTTATTTATCAATTAACAATTTTAATATGCTCAATTACTTTTACGTTCATTTAAGTTCTAATTATTTCATCTTTTTTACTTCAATCAATTTTGCATTTATGTATACATTTTTTAACCTTTTATAATTTAGATATATATATTTACTTATTTATTTTTGTATATATATATTGAAGATACCATATATAATTGATGGATAATTTTATACTAGTATTTTAAAACAAAGAATAAACCTTTTGCGAATGACCAGTTCTCAGAGATTGGTTTACAGAAGGCTTTATAGCAATTAAAATATTATAAACATTTACAATTTTAATATAGTATCAATCAAGAGAATCAAAGTTTTAGCATATAAAAGCTTAGATCCCTTTAAGTGCCAAAATAATTCTCCAGAAAAATCCATTGAACAGGTGAATGGTTTTAATTACCTGGGTTGAGATATCTCCTATTTTAAAAAAGCTCATTTTAATAAACTTAAGAAATTTAATTATATATGTTTAACAATTAAGATAACGCTAAAAATACTACAAAATAAATAAAACTAAAGTTTTACAAGGTAATAGCAGTCCCCGTATTACTGTATGGTTGCAAAATCTGGGTTTTAATTATAAAGAAAGAAAAGATCATAGAGGCAGCAAAATGAGAGTTTTGAGAAGCGTGGCCGGCTGTACACCCTTAGATTGAAGCAAAAATCAAGATATTAGAAATTAGTTGAATATTTTTAAGCTTAATGATAAAATAAAGAACGTGTCCAAAAATGAAAGAATATCGCATACAAAAGATCATATTGGATTATAGGCGAAAGACGAAAGAGTGCTGGTAGACCGAAGAAGAGATGGTTGAAAACCTATGAGACCGGATCAAGTCTTAAAAGGTTGATGATGATGAGCTTCCTCAGAGAGACCTCTCCGTGGGGGATGCCACCACGTCAGCATGTCGCCCTCCGTTTCCTTCACTTCATCCCTTGCTCCAGGAGGTTTCAAGCAGCACATGGGTGGTTTGAAACCGACGTTTTGAAGGTGTTCTTCATCTTCATTTTTAGGATAACTGATGGAAGTTGAAGTCCGGACCTCCGTATTTATAGTGTCACCCAGAAAACCTAGAGTAAGTTTTATTTCTTCTTCTTCACTTCAGGGATTAGATACTCCTCTCTGTTTCGTCTTCGCTTTTCAACAACTACTCCCATCTTCTGGGACGCCCTATATCTCTTCTTCCACAAGGATTGTATCTTTTTATTAATACCGGTATTCTTTATTCACTCATTCTGTTTAAGTATCCTTTCTAATTCTGTTTATTTCCTCTACCTTATCTTGATTTATACATGCCACTCGAATTCTTTCATTTCTTATTAAATCTCGTCTGCTGCATTTTTAAACTCTTCTTAAAATCCTTATTTCTCTTGCCTGTATCTTACTTTTTTTCTTTCCTTTAATATCCAGGACTCACTTCCATACACTGGAACTACCATGATGTTATAAAATTTCAGTTTCATTTTTCCCTTGTTTTATTATTCAGAGCTCTTGATATGTATCTTCTGACTTATTTATCTTGTTTTCTAACCCTTGGTTTAAATCAAACCTTACTGCATAGTCTAAATAGTTAAAATTCGAACCTGCTGTTCCAAGTCTTTATTTTCGAGATACTTTCTTTGATGTGCCAATATTTTTTGTGGATATGCTTAAATAATATTAATTTCCCAATAAATAATTTTATACACGGAACGTTGGAGCCTGTCTTCATTACCCTGTATTATTGCTGCATTAGCGTAGAGAATCACATTTAAATTTTTATTTCTACTCAGTTGTATTGCTTGTTAGTTTTTAAAACCCGTTTATATATTGTTCAGTGAAATGAGTGCATGTGTTTGGTAATTTTGAGTTGGGTAGTAAAACCAACAACTGGCCGCTAGTTTAATATAAATTATAAAATGACCTCTTTTGGCTACTAAAACGTCGGTTACAAGTGTGTGCTAACACCAACGTATTGGGGTTCTTCAATAATAAATACGAAAGCCCACTCTGACCCAAAATTTACCGCAAAACCTAGTATAAGAGAGAGTTTGTCATTTGAACATTAACAGCAGTGCAATACATATGTATATGGTAACTGTCAGTTGCAGCTGAATCGATGTCTGTTCTCATGGCATCCAAATGAGGCATGCATTATAACCAGACCTTTAAATATTTATGAGCCCTTTCACACTGGAATTAGTTAGCAATCTCAGGGTTAAGAGAAATATGCCATGTCGACTGAATTGAGAATCTGACTTCTAAAAAGTACGACATCCATTTTTGCTGAACATTGGTTGCCATGAATAATTTAATAGTAAATTTAATAATGTTTCCTCTCAGCTAGAGCTGAAAGCTACAAAAGCCCTCAAACATGCAGTTCTACTAAAAATGTAGAACATCCATTATATATGGTCATAATTCTTCAGGACTATTATTGGTCTGTTCCGGCTCCATTTTAATGAAGTATTCTTTTAACCTTTCGGTTTATATTTTAAAATATTCAGAGTTATACGTTCTTTCTCCATACTTAATATTCCAAATTCTTGTTCCATATACTAAACATTTTGATTTTTCTTGATTTTTCTTTTTATGAATAAATTACATCCATTTCTGCTTTCTCCAATCTTCTTTCCAGAGTTTTGTTTATTATCCAGCATTCGATCCATATAATAGCATTAGTACCAATAATACTTTGTAAAAATTTCAACAGAGCTTCCCTTCTTACTTTTCCTGTTAATGATTCTTTAATCGTCCCACATATCTGTTGAAATAAATCCAATTGTGTATTAATTTCATTTTTTGTACTAAGGCCAACTGATACCCCAAATAATTAAAATTCATTACTTGCTCCACTGTGTTATCGTGACTTTAGTTTTGCATTCTGATATTTGTAAATTATATTTTGTGTATTTATATTATATTTTGATTTAAACTAAATACACATTTTTGTAGATTATTTAATCATCCACAAAGAGAAGTGTGGATAAATTCAGGGGTCTTATTTTAAATGTTTATTTAAAATATTATGACACTCTTTAACAATATTGCTCATGTATACATTCTAAATGTGATGAAAGAGTACACTCCCTTTTTAAGCCTTAATTTATAGTTATTCCTTGTTTTGATATTTTATTTTCACTTTTTATTCTAATTTTTGTTTCAGCATATCAACTTTGTATAGCCCTTATTAAATTATTTGAAAAGCCTTTCTCATATATGTAAACGTTAATATATACTGTTACGTTAAAATGCTTAAGTGTAGATTGTGCATAGACTGTAGGGTGTGCAACGACCTGCGCAATATCTATTGCAGCTACTACCCCACAGGAAGAGGGATGAAGAGAAGGAAGCACAGGAGGCGACAGGTCGCAGAGACTCGCGGAAGTTCCTAATAGTTCCTGGCTCGAAGACCAGTTCGATTACTGGAGCTGCCCAGAGAAGGGCAATTAACGACTCGTTCAACCAAGAAGCCCTCTAATGACCACGAGATATACCCTTTCCTTTGGACAAATATCCGCATCATCTATCCTGCACCGCCCTACGTCACGAAACCTAGAAGTACATCATAAACATTAGAAGAAAATGGAATGAAAGGGGAATGATGGAAAGAAAACTGGGAAGTTGGAAAACCATCCCAGAAATTTCCTACCGACCAGGAAAAACTACGAAAAACCAAAGGTCAGAGTGGGAATTGCACCCGAAACCTCCCAAACGGGCTTCACACGTTACAGTGGAGCCTATCTTGAACATGTAATCATTTAAATGCTCAAAAACACATGGTGTAACGCCCGTTTACTCGAATTTTACTTTGAATTTTACTTTGCTAACACCTTTGCGCATTAAAAATGATCCATACGTTGCTGTTTGTAACTAATCCTGTTCAATTTTCGGAAAACACTATGAGAAAGTACTTAAGAAACTCACTTATGATTTTTGTTGTACTTTAAAATTATTCAAGGTATGATACAATTCATTCGACCGCTGAGGATGAATTGTTACAAAACTATGTTTAGAACTTTAAAATTATTTCTGAAGCAACTTAAAAAGTGAAAACAATTTTATGTGACAGTTTTTTTACCCTTTTACCAGGTACATAGGTAGAGAAAGTATTGTATTGTAACGTATATTACGTGATATATATTCTGGACCCAATACTCTAAACTACTGCTTGGAGCATCAAGCCAGGAAGGTTTGAACAACCTGAAAATGTCTACTGCTCTATTTTACTTAAAATAATAAGTTAAATCTAGTTCGACGATAGCATTCGCCTTGCAAGAGCGAGAAATTCGGGACGGACCTAAAGTTGTTTTTGGATAAGGAGAGAAAATAAAAAAAAAATTAGTCTGCACCACATAGTATTTATTTTAACAACCCTTACTTATATTTCACAATGCTGGTCACCCCGGATCGCCTTCGGTGCCAAAACCTGGTATTTAGGTTCAGTATACCCCAAGGATATGTACCAAAGATTTTAAAGAAAACCCTCCCACACCAAACTACCCTTTGCATGGAACATATATCGAGATTTTTTATTTTATAGTAAAAGGCTAACGATTTTGATTAAAATGCATATGAAATATATTTAAAATGTATATCTTGAATTTTCTGGAAACAGCCTAAGAAGTCCTCTTCATTCATAAAGAATTTTGTATAATCTTGTATAGTTGGTAAACGTTAGGCAACAGAACACTCAACAAATTTAGATCTCTTTAAAACACACAATTTATTTGAGCTTTCTCTGGCATAAGCCTTTCTGATATATCCGTTATTAATGGTTATTGTTCAAGTCCTGTCAACATTTAATTGTTTTTCGCGATTGCATGGAAATAGCATGGCATTTTAAGGCCAGCATATAGTGTCCAGTTCTTAAACATTTGACTATCCTGTTCTCTTTGTATCTATAAAGTTAATGCGTAATTTAGTTATTTCTGCAAAGGTTTATTTGGATTAAAATGTAGTAGATAGAAAAATGAACTTGAGTAACAGTATTTTGCATACCCACTAATACACGATAGAGAGTGGAGAATATATGGTATTTTAATCAAAATCGTTAGAGCGCTTTTAGAGAAAATCGAAATTTTCCAAAAATCTAAAGGTTAATTAAGGATAGGAGTTTTTTTTAAAATCTTCATGTCGCATCCTTGTAAGGTACTGAACCTAAATAGCAATTTTGGTACTTATGCAACTTCTAGTTTTTGAGTTATGCTATTCATAGACACACATACATACAGACAGACGACATATGACACACACACACATACACGGGGATGTTTTTCTAAAACTGCTTTTTTGGATACAGAAGACCTCAGAACATACATTTTCGGAGTGATCTCGATATCGAATTTTTGGGTGGAATAAAATACTTCCCCTGCGTATTAGGGAAAGCAAAAAATATAAACATAAGTGGATAAGTTATCTTCAAAGAATGAATACAGAGAGGGTACCATTCTATTTATAAGAATTATAAACCAATAGAAGTATTGTAAGACTAAATATAACCTTTTTTTACAGGAAGACCAATCACACACATCATCATCATCATCATCATCATCTCGAAACTGTGCTCTTTAACATACCTCTTGCAAAATTAGAATAGGGATTTAGTTTTTGAGTTATCATGATGTAAACAAGATCCTATTAAATGTTTCTACACTATAAAATTGCTAGGTTTACAACAGTGACGTGCCACTTGTTTCCCGCGTATCAGCCCACTTCCTCTTTAAGACAACTCGTTGGATAACGCAGTAGCTAAAGGCAAAATACAAGTAGAGTGGGGTCAATTTATTCCTCCTGAATACTCGATCAGTCCGTAGACCGAGGGATTTTACTAAGTTGTTATGCTATAATTTAATATCAATAAAACAATTACTGCCTAATCACTTATCCAAAGCTTATTTTGGAAACTTTGATATGCATAAATTTACATATAGAATTATGTTGAAATTAACAACTTTAAGCAAGAATAAAGCAGATTCTGTGTGTGTGTGTGTGTGTGTGTGTGTGTGTGTCTGAGCCAAGAATGGCTCTAAAGATCTTGGGTTTTAGGAATCTGTAACGCTGGGAATAAATTATTAATAACACAATATAAGCACGAATTGAATAAGTCTTAAAGGCGTCATAAATCATATGTTAAGTATTGCAAGAACTTCTCACAACTTCCTGAATTATGTATCCTGCTGCTTTGTGGCACATCTAGGCTTGTAATATTCAGCACAGACAGTCTGGAATGGTGGACTAACCCCTTGAGGAGGTGTGTATGTCTTGAGGCAGTATTTTTAACACTTAAATGATTTTAGTCGAATTATATAATAAAAATATATAATAACAGCCCGCCTTAAAGCAATATGTATATGTATCAATATATAGAAAGTGTATATTACAGTCATTGTATATGTTTATATTATTGTATACATGTAATAATGTTATCTGAATGTATTACGTAATTTAATAATGTACGAGCTCCGAGAATTATAGGTTATAAGTTGCTAACAATGAGGTAACCTTGAGGCAATAATGAGTAAGAAAGTGTAATAATGCTACTAGTCATTCTTGGAGCAACAATAATGTAATTTTTGTGACAGTTTATAAAATAGCCAATCAATAACCACAAAAAAGGTTAAGTTAAATAAAAGTATTCTATTGGATTAGGAATAGCCAATCAGAGACTTGAAATACAGAAATTTACAAATTTAGGCGGCAGAAATCAAGTCAGTTGCTTGTAGACAGCTTTCATAACTAGACACGTTGGTTGTAAACAGTGTTCCTAACAGGACGCGAGATGCGTCCTCGAGAAATTTAATACCTATTCGTGTGAGACGAAAATAGTTTGTGTTAAAAAGTTCAAGTAATTAATAAAAGAATCTCACAGCTCTCTATATGAGTGAAGTGTTATTTAATTATGTTCAAGAATTAATAAATGTAGTGAAGTAAATAATTATAATCTGTGTAAGCCTACATTCTTCAGCCGCACCACGCCTTGCAAAGAAATCCATGTCTCTAAAAATAAATACTGACGCAGCCGAGGCAAACATATATATATCTATATATATATATATAATATTTAAAGAAATAGTCAAATTACAAAGTTAATGTTTTTAAACTTGGGGCCCAGGCTACCGGAAACTTTTTACCATACGTGCGGTTGCAACTACTTCAAGTTCGGCTCCCCAACAGTTGAACTACAATACAACTCCTACTTCAAATTGGCGCCCAAAGCGTGGTGCAAATAACTAAACTATCTTCTTCAGTCCACAGCAGGAGTAACCAACTCATTGTGCTTGTCACAAGGTCAAGTTCGCGGTTTACACACCGTGTTGCAATCAGTTTCCAAGATTATACGCATAGTAATATCTTTCAACCTAGTATCTTTATTTATACATAAGTGCAGTTGCTATTCTTCAAACCAGTGCTTCAATTATGTCCGCATAAAATCTTCATCAGAATAGACCTTTTACGAACAGCTAAAATTGCTTAATTGCATTGAAATGACCGCCTTCAGTTCGTTTAAAACCTTGTAAAGTGAATAGAGTAGCTTTCGGAAACAAAATTCTCAATTGACCCCTTGAAGTTGGCAACATGGATCGATACTGACCATTATTTTTGTCTCGTACGAAGTGGCAGAAGGGGAGACGTGTGTAGCGGTGGAAAGAGTAGAAATTTTTGTGTAATTGGATTAAAGAGTACTCGGCGAGAGAACATAGGAAAAAAAGAATACGCCCTGTAAAGCTGTTACAAATGACGTTTTCATCTCTCGTAATCAGACGGCTAAACGAAATGGTGGAGGACTTGGCGCATAATGAATCCAATGAGCGAGGGGAAGTCACAGGATATTAATTAACGTTCAGTATTGATCGTTTGTAATTAGAGTGCCGGACATCATCTTTGACAGGTGCTCTTTTTTACTTTCTCTACTACGACCTAGTTAGTAGAGAAGGTATAGCTTTCCACCCAAGTCCCAAGTTTTCAATATCGAGATTTGCCCGGAAATATATATTTTAAGATCCCTTAGTCCGAAAAGAACTTAAGAAAAAGATGTGCGTGTGTGTGTCTTTGAACAGCATAACTCAAAAACGAAAAGTCTCATAAAGACCAAACTTGGCATTTAAGTTCAGTATCTTCCAGGAAGATTTTCAATAAAATCCCCCCAGACCAAGCTACCGTTTACATGTAACATTTTTAGATTTTATGTTTTCTCAAAATGTCTAGCGATTTTGGTTAAAATGCTACCAATATGTAAGATATTTAAATGACAAATAAAATGTGTATGTTAAATTTTCTGGGTATATCCTGCGAATTCCAGTCCATTGGGAAAGAGTTTCGTATAACTGGTAAACGTTATGAGATAGACAGAAACACAATATACAAAAATGTACTTATAAATCTCTTCAAAATATACAATTTATTTCAAATAACTTTTTTGTAGCATTAACAATTTCCGAGATATTGAAACCAAAATTATGATACAAAATTATTTAAATAATTTGTAATTTTTAAACTCCAGTCGCTATTCACTCATTTCTCGCAATGTCACGGTAACAGTATAGAATTTTAAAGCCATAGCGAACCGCTTTTAACACCTGACTATCGACGTTTCCTCTATTCCCCTTGTACCTATATATACGTGGCCCACACAAGCCGTCCTTAGTTGAAGCTAGTTTATATAGGATAGCGCGGATGCCAAACGGTTTGTCTAAGCAGAACTTCAAAGGGGACTCCATGCCGATAGAGAGGAGACTGCTAAATGAAGGACCAATGCTTGAAAACGAACACTTTAGTTATTGGTACCAGAGCTCATTTGGTAGAGAAACTGCTTGCTATATGAAGTGTTATGGGTTGGATTCCCGGCTGGGCTCCAGAAAGCTGTCTTAAAACAGAAACATTTCACGATATGCCCAGAATCTGGTGCTTGAATGTAAGAGTAACTGTGTGTGAGTGGGTGGGTGGGTGGGGATGTTGTCAGTTATTTAATAAGCAATTCGCTCATTAACAAGAATTCAGGTTTGCCGCTTGACGCAAACCTGAGCACACGTGTTAAAGCATTTAGTTCCATGACAGTTAAATCTACAATCAATACAATTCTCTTTTCATTATATTTATGTACTCTTAAAGGTGAGTTAGAATTAAATCATTTTCTATTAGTACATTATTCATAATAAGCATTTATAAAGCCATTCCCGCCTTGGTGGACGAATTGATGTAAGGGCCTCTCAGGCCCACGGTTTGCCTGGAAGGATCCATCATTTCTTAATGCAAAAAAAAAAAAAAGTTATCAGAAGACAGTTTCCGCGTCTGAAAAAATCTTCAAAACAGAGCCTTCCAGCCTCAGACGCATTTTGGTGCGTCTCCGCACAGATTGCAACCATATCCGTTTATTCGTTTTATTGGTGAACCTTACCTTTTTGTCTGAATGACCTGGCTCCAACTGGATGCAGGCGACCAGCTACGTTTATCAGTAAGAAATTACCACATAAACACCTGCAGACCACAACACTACCTCATTGAACTTTCGCTTTGTACCTGCACTGCCTCTTTGTACAGCAGTGATGCGGCAACTTCTTTTGCAACTATGAATGTGCCGTGAAACAAAACTCCAAAGGACGGCTTGTTTGTGCCTCCTGGTATATAGTATCATACTTTAACCTGGTAATTCACATCGGACGATGAATGAAATTGGTGAAATATTGCTCAAACGAACCCGGGTTCCATAGAGCTTAGAGTTACTAGGCATTCATCTTTTCAGGATATAACTCGGGGCCTATTGAATGTGAGGCAGACGCGCTACCTCAAATGTTTATATCGATCAACTCGAATCAGATAGAAATATAAGCTTGCGTAAGAATATAGTTTGTAGAATCTATATAAAAATAAGTGATAGTGGGTAGAGAAAGTCATGTGAATGAAACCGTCATGTTTTAAACTTTCGGTGGAAAACTGAAGCAACGATAAATACTTGCACAACTACCACAATCCATGCTACGTTTACATCAGCAGGTTACCGCGGAAATGTTCTAGTTGCAAGCAATTTGCAGTCTACACCTTCTTATATATAGAAGACCGCCCAAGCTGGAAAAGTGGTATCCCTTGATAGCTTTGACCATGGTATTCCAGACAGAATTATATGCCATCAGGGCTTGTGTGGCGGAGAGTGAGAACAGGTGCTATAGGAAGAATATTTGGATTTACTGAGATAGCCAGGCGGCACTGTAGGTATTAACAGCAGCCTTCACGAGATCAAAGATCCTCAGGGAATGTCGAGAATGACTAGGGAAATGCAACAGACTTACTCTAGCATGGGTCCCTGGCCACATTGGGGTAATTGGAAATTAAAATGCACACAGGTTGTCTGAAATAGGAACGCAGGCCTCATTTATTGGACCAGAACAGGTCTTGGGTATTAGCAAATTAATGGTAAAGACAAATCTATTAGGCTGGATACAAACACAGCATATAGAAAATTGAAACATATTCAGGAACAAAGACATGGAAAGTTAATGATACAACAACCATGCCTTAGAAGGAGTACTGCAGTCCTTAAATTAAGTAGGAAGCAGATGATGCTCATGGTGGGTTTGATAACTCCTCATGGCAATTTTAAAAAACACCTGCAGATAATGGGGCTTTCAAAAGATCCAAGATGCAGGATGTTGCTGTGGAAGAGCAAATGGCCCCACACTTAATATTCCAGTGTAAAGCACTGTAAGTGAATAGACGCAATCATTTAGGAACTGTTGATCCAAATAAGATAGTATCTAATAAAAACCTAATCTATCGACTCCTGAGATTTATTAGAGTTTAGGGAGCTGATGGTTGAAAAAAAACAGGGAGAAAATCGTACAATAAATGTAAGGTTTTAATGCCGGCAGGTAGGTGTATGTGCCTCCTGTTTATCTCCCTATCAAATGTCTAAAACACGTAGTGTCCGTGCCTCGATTCGTTTCTATTTGTTGCAGTCAAACCGTATAGTTTAATAAGTGCATGCATGCTCATTACATATAAATTACCAACATTACAATTTTGCGTGATATAACGCACGTATGTGTTCACCATGGTCTAAAATACTATATTACACTTTATTACACCTTTTATAATGTTTTAAAACGCACAATGCCCCTTATAAAACCTAAGTGTGATAAGATAGATTTCTATGTGGCTTACACATGTAACGATATATGTTTGGAATAATCGGGCATGTAATAAAACAGTCATTGCACACTTTATTTTACCCAAACATTAGATAACGAAAATCAATATTGGAGAAATGCTTTGCAATGTATTCCTACATATGCTAAGCAAACACAACGCAGAGCGAAACAAACGACAATCGGATTCGCCATAACTGTACGGCAGAGATGGCAGAAGTCAGTTTTGCGCCGAGAACACAACGCAACCCTCACAAAAAACACGGAAGTAAGGCATTGTGTGAGGGAAGGGGTGAGTTACGGTTGTGGATCTCCTGCAGTTGCGGTTGACAGTGGTTAGTTCATTAATATAGTGTGTTTAAGTTGACTTTCTACACTTTTTAAAGGTTTTTCATTCCTCATGTAATGGTTCTTCGAGATAAATTACTATTATTAAAATTGGAAAGTTATTGAGGTCACATAATTTCCACAGCTTTTGTCACACATAGCTCCAGAAATTCACCCTCTTGAAAAGATTTTAAGAACCGAGTGACCTCCCAGGTAAGTGACTGGCATATTTAGTTTTGTATTTACAGCCATCAATTTTAGGGACTTCCTGTACTATGTTCTTTGTATTAACTCCTGTAATAGTTTTGCACGTTGAATTGCTAAAACAAATACTATTGTTATTTATTATTATTAACTACAATAACCACCGTGTAACACACACCTTTAATTTCACCATATGAAGCATGATATCTAAGGTGGTTGTTACTTTTATTTCTTTCTACCTATCCCATAACCCAGTTTACATATATTGTTTGTGTGCGCGCGCGCGTGTGAAGCATGCTCAGTATAAGGAATTCCCTAATTGGTATAGGTAGGAATAACTTGCAACAAAGAACGAGAATATCTATTTTCCTATTTTATTCTTCACATTATAACTGCTTTCATATAACATAAATATTTCTATCACATAACAATTAACTGGTAATTCTAAGTAGCTTCTCGCGTAACACAGTACTTGACCTATTATTAACACGACTTTATGTATTAATTCGGAAAAATGGTAGGTATTTAACAAGCAAGAGAAAAATTCTACCTTCCCGTAATTATTACATCATATATCGACTCCGTTACAATTTTTGAAAGTATTTTAACATTATAAATTATCACTGTACAGCCATTGTTTGAATCTTGCTTTCTCTCAACGTAACAAAATGTATTTATTTCACATAAGACAAGTTACAGCCCTCTCTCCTTGCCTGTTTCCCCCTGCTTATTTGGCACTCTAAGTTAATTAAATTTGGAAGGTTACTCACCAAAGCTGTTGATTTAGAAATTTTGAATAGTTCGATTTATAGCGCACTTAGACGCATATTTCGAATTTGCGTACTACCGGTAGGCGTGTCTCTCAGAGTCTCTTTGTCCTTTTTCTCTCCTGCCAAGTTCACCCAAGCTAGTAGAAGCTGAAGAGTTCTTATTTCCTCCGTTGTAGTGCTGCCGCCGCCTCACTATTGGCGACTGTTTTTCGCCAATGGCATACTCCGACGCCCAACCCGCGCCGTCTTTAATATGTCCCTCTGATACTGTGGACGTAGTTTAAGCTTGCGGAACAGAAAATGGCATAATGTTTTTGAATGTTGCCTCTAAATACGTCATATAATATTTTTGAGCAAATTAAACATTTCACATTCTCTCCTTCTGCACAGAAAAATCAATCATCCTTCCATATTGCACGAAATTTCCGTTTTCCGGAAAACGATGGTTTAGTAGACAATGCTATCACGAACTCCACCAATGAACCTCGAACCACCTTCTCACCTCTAGCTAGCAACACTGACCCAGACTGTGTGTGCTTTCAGTCACGTTGCGACTACTCTCTGAATCGCGACAGAAGCTTTGTTCACCTCAGCCATATCGGTATTATATTCATTTCTTTAACTGCAATTTATCAAATACTGTAGATGACTGCAGTGAAATAGTATCAAAAGCACTGAAGAGCATTTACTCTAACTCCATAGATTTATGTAGTGATGCTGCTGGATGTAAAAATCCTTAGCATGGCTTCCTTCGGAAGCGAAGTAAAGCAAGGTTCATGTGTCGTAGATTTACGGCACGTAAAAGAACCTCAAGCCTGATAAAGAGGCCTCTCAGCAAAATTACCGGCCTTTCACAGCCAATATAGAAGGGGACGCTAAGGGTCACAGCAGTTACAGAGCGTCCATAAATAAAACCCAATTTAATTCAAGCTTCAGGATGCCAAAACTTTTGAATAAATCTTACGTAAGCTTCGCTGCATTTCCTCTATGTTGTAATTAACTGCATTATTGATGTATAGCAAATATACAGGTGTGGAAAAATGCTAGAGTAGAAATGCATCAAAATAAGCATTTTGCTATGAAATTCTCTTCGTTCGTAATTAATTGTGTATAATATGAGAACTCAAATACATTAATTATAGTTTTGTCAGACCTGCTTCGAAAACAGTTTCCTTAATTTCTTTTCAGATTCCTCACATAAGAACATGGAAAAATATTTTAAATTAATTTTCTAAATTATCGCATTATTCTTATACCTAGTTTTTACTTTACTGCCTACCTATAGTAAGTAGATAAATTTTTGTGTTCCACCCAAAAATTCGATTTACCGAAATTTCACCGGAAATACACGTTTTGAGACCCCTGAATAAAAATATTTTCAGAAAACGGTTCGTGTGTGTGTGTGTATGTGTGTGTGTGTCTGACAAAAACAAAAAGTCAGAAAATGCCAAACTTGATATTTATTTTCAATATGTCCCAAAAAAAACACGAGGATTTTGAAGAAAATCCCCCACCCAATGCATGGAATATTTTTCGAATTTTTCTTATTCTCTCAAAAACGACTGTAATGATTTTGGTTGCAATATCATATATAAAAGATATCTAGATGACTAATAAAATGTATATCTTGAATTTTCTGGAACTGACTGTGAAATCCTCTTCATTCGGAAGGAAAACTGTATATTTGGAAAACGTTAAGCGATACACGAAAGCATACCACTCAAAAATGTAGATCTCGTTAAAACACACAGTTTATTCCAAATAGCTTATTTGTACCATAACTAATTTCCGAGATATCCGTTATTAATTTTGAATTGTTCAACATATTGTCATTATTTTAAAGTCCTTTCAGTTGTTTCTCGCGATTGCATGGAAACAGAATCGACCCCTAAGGCCAGTATATACCGTCCAGTTCTTAAACATTTGACTATCCTATTCCCTTTGTGTCTATAACCAAACTATTATTTCTGCAAAGGTTTATTTCAATTAAAATGAAGTAGATGGAAAAATAAACTTTTGTAAGAATAGTAATAAACGATAGAGGATGGAGAAAGTTGTGTGAATGTAACACAAGGCTTTTTCTATTAATTTAAAACTTTCTGTAAACTAATATTAATACATTAAAACATATCAGTTTTAGATGTTGTTTGTAATTATTATGTAAATTTGAAGGCCGTTGTTCATATATTTTTAATAAATTAAAATTTGCATATATTTTAGGCCAAAATACGGGCCCTACCCTTAAGCAATGGAGATACAAGCTTCTGATGTACACATGTGACTACAACAGCTGGAATGACTCAAAAGAACCCATTTAACGCTCCAGCACATAGCTGGCAGCCAAAAAGCCAAGTGGCGGGAGAAATTCTGCATCAGTGCCTCTTTCCGTGGCACTAGGCCAGTTGGCGTCTTCCGGAGTCAAACCGGACCATTGCCGGCGAGAAGGTGCGAAATTACCATCCGAGTCAGCACCTAAGCCACAAGAAAAAGTTTTTCAACGAACACTATGTGTTCTTTATCGCGAATGGAGGACGGAAATGACTATGAAGATCTTCTCTGTTGGCAGACATTGAAGCTTATCTTTGTTCCGAGTAAGTAAAATGGCTTTCCTTAGAATTTCACCATGGGCACTTTTTTGTATCTTACGATTCTGATAGACCGTTTGAGGATCATGGACCATCCAGTCTCAGAATATCTATATTACAATTAGACAAAATTTTAAAATCCGAAATCTCATAATCAGACGATTTTTCTTAGCCAATGTAATTGATTTTTATATCTATTAAATAGTTTATCATGATAATAACTTTGTCCACCCTACGTTTTTCGCTTCTCTCGTCTTCCCCTCCACATATTTTGTTCCAGTATCTTTTTGTCAGATATGTAGTATTGAATGATCTCAAGCCGGAAGTTGTGGGAATCTTCTGGTAGTAGACCTTTCTGGAAGTAGAAACCTCTAAAGAATAAGTTTCATAAAATCTGGTGTGGTACATTCACATAGCTTTCTCTACCTTCTATCGTTTATTAGTGGGTGTACAAACTATTATTACTAAAACATTTTCTGTCTACTACATTTTAATCCAAATAAGCATTTGCAGAAATAGCTATATTGTACATTTCGTTATAGATATAAAGGGAACAGCAATAGTCAAATTTTTAAGAACAGGACGTTATACATTGCCCTTAAAACTCCATATTGTTTTCGTGTAATCACGAGAAAAAACTGAATGTTGACAAAAACTAAATTAAAATCTGTTTTATTTATGGACACTCTAACTGTTGTGCTTCTTAGCGTCCCATTCTATATTGGGCGTGAAAACTGAAAATTTTGCTCAGAGGTCTTTTTATCAGGCTTGAGGTTGTTTTACGTGCAGTAAATCACGATACGGAACCACCGTCTTTACTTTCCTTCCGAAAGGAGCCACGATAAGGATTTTTACGGTCGAAAAAATCCATCCCCCTCCGCCGGGCTAGAGCCCGCGATCTTGGAAACTATGGTACCCCTAGACGACTGAATGTTGACAGGACCAAGAAATGAGCAATTCAAACCTTCAATAACTGATATATCATAAATTGCTTATGCCACAAAAATACTTATTTGAAATAAATTATGTGTTTTAAAGAAATCTAATTTTTATATATTATGTTTTCGTCTATCGCTTAACGTTTATCAGTTATACAAGATTATACAAAAATTCTGCTAAATGAAGTGGCCTTTACAGGCTATTTCCAGAAAATTCAAGATATACTTTGATTTATAACGTGAATATCTTTAAAGTATTTAACCAAAGTCATTAGAGCCATTTTTTTACAAAATTAAAACTTTCGAAAAATCTTGCATGTAAAGAGTAGTCTGGGGTAGTGGATTTCCTTGAAAAATTTTGTATCGCGTCTCTGGAAGGTACTGAACCTAAATACAAAGTTCGGTATTTATCTGAGTTTTCGTTTTTGAGTTATGCTGTTCACACAAACCTTTGTCGAAAAATTCTTTTTTGGATCCAAGGGGCCTCAAAACATGTATTTTCAGTGAAATATCTATATAGATTTTTTGGGTGGAATATAATACTGCCCCCACTTACTATACATAGTACAGAAAGTAATAAAAAGAAACAGCAGCTCAAGGAGGATAATTATTTTTGTTGTAATTTTAATTTGTGGGGTATTCCAGCCGGGCAAACATTATAATGAGATATAACCAAATACTTTACAATACGAATGGTAAAACCTTCTTTCTGAGCGCAAAAATGGGTAAGTTTTTACAATGATGTGTTCTTTGATACCTTATAGTCTTTGGTCATGTTACTGAATACGGCAGCGTAATATAATTAGTGGATGTATTTCATATAGGCACATTTGGAGACACTGAAAACGATTGTTAAAGTATATCATTATTACTGGAAGAAGAACATTCAGGAACCAGCCTTGGATAATTCTAGATGTATATAAATAGCATAAGTTCCGGGACTGCCCACTGCATTTCTTTTACGGCAAGACAAATCTACAGAGATCTGTTTCTTTCGAGGTTATGTCCGAATGAAGTCTGATTCATGTGCACTGGACTTCTATGAATTCACTTCCATAGGTTTATATACTATTAAGGGTTTTTGGGAAATATTTCTAGAAGCAGAATTAGATAGTTATTTGTCCCTCTTGCGCTATTATATTTACCGTAAACCTTCACGACAAATCAGTCAGAAAGACATGCAATGTTTTTGCGTCACCGTAAAGGGACACGCTCAGAGTATCTGCACGTGGTTCTAACGGTTACGTTAACTCGAAAATACTGTGCAAAACTCTATTGCTTGTGCTGCTCTCAAGTTTGTGCGGAATGCTTTAACTTGTGATAAGAACTGTAATTTTTTCTGTGTTGAAAATGTGTTATACTGCATTAATGTACAGTTAAAATGGTAGATGTAATATGTGCAATGTATAACCTTAATAATTATGGTATTAAAAATACTCAGGGCCATATTTTATGTATTATTGGGAATGTAACATTCAAGTAAACATAGCAAAATAATTTATTTCCAATATTTTTATAATATTTTGCCATATAGTTGATTTCTTTTCATGCAGCAATGAAAGCAAAAATACTAATATTAAGTGATAATGATGCATAATAAAGTCTGGACAATTTATTATAGAACTCTTTGCATTAAAGTGACACGATGAATGCAGCTGCCAGTAACAAGCTCAGAAATCTAGGTGATAGGGTTTGGACACCGCGTTTAAAATGTTTGGCCCGATCATTCTGTTTTATCAGAGAATTAATGCTAAGAGAATTCCATAAGTTGAGCAAAGCCATTCATTAGCAACTATGATCTTAAATATATACAGAAAAAACTAAATTAATTATTTTCCGTGGAATATTTGCAATGATGGAAAAATTAATGTTAACTAATAGAATGATCGAACAACGTAACAATTTTAACTATTTAAGATGTACATGCGGGTGCATGGAATCGTGCCGCTGTAATGCGCGTGGTTTATGTTGGTAAGGAAAACTAAACCGCCTCTGGCACGCCCTCTCCCCCCGTTACCTGGTTTAGTACTCGTTAGTGTTTGGCTTACTCCTCCCGTTTCCTTCGCTCCATATTCTGAAATCGACCTGTGTTCATAGGTCAGTGATGGAGTGCCAAACTTTAGACATCAAACCAATGCGTCTCATACTCATTCGTAGGCTGGTTTGGACAGTGTTGGCGAAGCATGCTTTCCAGTCACTCAGGTGAAATGTTTTAGCACTCCTCCCATTTCGCCGCTCACCTAGGCTTGACATTTGTTCATAGGCTTATCGTGCGTGGGACTTGAATGCAAGCTAATAAAGGATTGGCTCACCCAGGCTAGGTGATAAGAGGATGATAAGGAGTGTCTGCTAACATTAAATAAAGAAAACACTAGAGGGAGCCAAAAGTATCGGCACGTTTTCGTGCACTCGACCGTACTATAAAATATAATTTTAACCACAATATAGAAAATAAAATAAGCAGACATCAGACAATATCTGGCACTATTTTAAGAGCATTAAGGGGAAGCAAGGATGGACACCTTTCTCAAGATTTGCAAAGTTGTGGTGGTTCCTATTTTGCTCTTCGGTTCCAAAACCTGATCCCTAACAAAAAGCGACTGCAAGCGTATCCAGAAAAAAATAAAAAAAGTGGCAGACTATCAGCTAAATTCTCAGAAGAAAATTTAAAATATCAAAACTGAATCGGATATTTTTCAATAAATGAAAATATATCTGAATACCGAGCAAAATCTAAAGAACAACTAGACAGATGACCTGTAAGAAAGAAATAGTCAGACAATTCCTAGATCATATGGCCAGAGGCAGAAGAAGTCAGAGCACCTAAAATCAGGATGGTCACAATAATCTATTGAGGCCAGAACGGACATGAATGCCTAAGCCCCTAAAAAAAGAAGACAAAGATGTAAACTGTTATGGCCATTTTCTAAAGACTCGTTTTAAAACCGAAATTTACCAATTCAGGGGTGAGTATGACGTTATATAATTGGTGTGAGGGTAGTTTATGAAAGTTATAGACCCGATATTATAGCGAAAACTTCATACATTTGTCCAGATCAAACGTGATGTTTGTACCAGCTTGGAAAATGTATATAGGGATGGCTTTTCAAAGCTACTCTGTTAAGAAACTACATTTATTATAAGCGTGGGTCTAAGGGGTTTGGAATATTGGTAAGGGTACGTTGTCAAAGCTTTAAAGTAGCTTGCAATTTTCGTCGAGTCATATAGCATAAAAAGCATTAAAAAATCCTCTGGTATGAATATTCAACGACATCAGAGGGTAATTTTGTGCTACGAATGTTAGAGACATGCCGCCCCGAGCTATGAAGTCTTTAAGCCTTCTCTTCTACCTCAAACGCCTTAAATACCATAAAACACGTGTCTTTTTCTCAATAAAGGACCAAAGTATCCCCTGGTAATTAATATTCGCCTAGAGCGTAGGTAAATTGGGTGATGTATTGACGAATCAGTCCCCTCTAGTCCCCAATTTGAAATTCTTGGGAGTATCTTAGTTTCTGTTCTGTCCAATGGTGAAAGAATTATCAAGATCGGTAGGACGATTTCGCATATTACTTAGGTTACACACACCTACAATCTATATTAGTATAATTATCAGCACCCTTTGGAAACTGGGGGCCTCATCGGAGCCAGAGACCCCTAAGGAGGCCTAGCTGTCTCCGCTCCGCAATGAAATTTAAATACAACACTACTCCACTAAATATCACTAGTCGCAGTTTTTATCGTAACCATCATCGAAGCGCTGCAAAAGTGGTACAATGTTGTCCTTAGTTAAAGATCCATAGAAATCCTGCGTAATATAACTTTAATACAACATTGCTACGCTAGATATTAGTACCGCTGCTGTTCGCATTGCAATAATGGTGCACACAGCTGTATTTTTATCTAACCATCCGCTAAAGTGCTGCAGAAGTGACACAATGTTGTCCTTCCTTCAAATTCTGCAGAAAACCTGTACAGTATAGGTATAACACAACTCATCACCATCGCTGTTGTTTGCAGTTGCAATAAAGCTGCATACAGCTGTATTTTTATTGTAACATCAGTTGGAGTGCTGCAGAAGCGTCACAGTGTTGTATTACTTGAAGTTCCATAGAGGTCAGGCAAAGAAGGGCAAGTAAACTACCCGGATGATACGAAAGATGGATAAGCGAGACAAATCTTACTGAAAAACTTTCATTAAGGCACTTTATATAAGTCTGGACATTATTTCAAGCCAAACCTTCCGTGAGCATCATTCATTTGAAAAGTGTAATAATTCTTCAAAGGTTTCAAGTAACATCACATTATACCTCAGAGGGAATCAAAGTTATACATAATCCTTATGCTTATATACTTTGTAATGCCTTCCTCGATGTATTCGAATATTTTTAAACATACACTCAATACCATCTACATCATGAACAATTCATATTACATTGAATGACTAGAAAGACATTGAAACTTTAAAAGTTCTAGCAGCTAGTAACAAGTCCATCTTTTACACCTAAACACAACGATGGTCGGCAATTTTGAAGCAGTATGCTTTACCTGCTTCTGATGTCGTTATCTCATAGCTTGTTCTGTTGTCTCGCTCCAGTGGTAGAACTACGAATACTTTTTCGCGGTATGCGCGAATGTATTGTGAAAGAATATCACCGGTTTAAATTGAATAAGAAATTTAATGTGATCTGAAACTTGAGCTTTTGAAGCGACCCTTTGAGGATAAAGAATAAAACTTATTATGAATCGTAGCACTCAAAAATGTAATTGAAGCATTATACCGGCTAACTTCTGCAGTATCAACTTTACGGTTTGAAATTACTATTTCCAGAATCAAAGAAACTAGTACCGTAACATGCCGCGAGTCGCTAAAATGCTTACCGGAAAGATCCCTCGTGATAGCCGCGAAATATTACTCACATGTCACTAGGTGCTTAAAATATCACACGAGCAGTAAATACAGGTGAAAATTCTACAGTAATTCTCCGACTTGAATTGCACGAACATTTAGTAGTTAAGCTCCGCCTACATTAGAACTACTGTCATCAATGTTATTTCACGCCTGGGCCAATATTCAACTGTCTTCATGACGTCTCTGACTGTTACTAACTCAGCCTTTCACTTTTCTCAGAATTCATTTACTTTTCTCTTTCACAGAATTTCTGTTTACGTGACTCTGCAAACTTAACCCAAACTGCCTCCAAGAAACTTTAAACTAATATGTTTCATACTCGGCTGATACTAATGATTTTCGTTAACACGACTTCCCAATTACTCTCTTCTTTCTGGACAAACCTTTAACTCAAGCTTATAATATTAAACATTGATTTAATATACAAAAATTATTTATTGCAGTTATTTCTCTATCTTACTATTATCTCTATATTTAATCATTTATATATTCCCGTCAATAATTACGGTATCATACCCCTGAGTAACACCGCTATAATTGGTGTTCACTAGCATTATCCTATCAAAACAATTCCAGCAATCAAACATCGAAAGCTCGCCAGTCCCTGTCCACAGCACATTTCTGTCCAGATCAGATGTGGAAGCTAATTACCTCACTATGCAACTGAGCATTGACGGAATTATCTGAAATTATAGATCAGGAGCTAAGTCTGTCACTAAAATCAGCAATATTTTTCGTAATTTAACGACATCAAAATTAAATTTGCCTTGACGAACCTTGGCCTTCAAATACGAGGGGTATTTTAGAAGTAAAGTACGGTTTGCAATAAAGTATACGAACTCTAAATATTTTTCGATGGTTTATTACTTTCTCTACTACGTATAGTAAGTAGGGGAAGTACTGTATTCCACCCAAAAATTCGAGACCGAGATTTCACCGGAAATACATGCTTTGAGATCCCCTGAATCCAAAAAATTTTTTTTTTTGGAAAGACGTCCGTCTGTGTCTGTGTGTGTGTCCTTCTGTGACAGCATAACTCAGAAACGATCAGTCGGATAAACACCAAACTTAGTATTTAGGTTCAGTATCTTCCAGATATGCGACACGAAGGTTTTCAAGAAAATCCCCCCACTCCAGATTACCCTTTAAATAAAAGATTTTTCGAAAATTTTAATTTTCTCAAAAATGACTAACAATTTTGATTAAAATATCGTATGTTTAAGATATTTTCATGACAAATAAAATGTATATCTTGAATTTTCTGGGAATGTCTCTAAAAGTATTCTTCATTGTGAACGACTTTTGCATAACTGGTAAACCATAAGAGATAGACAAAATTTTACTGCGCAAAAAATGTAGAACGCATTAAAATACACAATTTATGTCATATACATTTTTTTTTGTTGAGTGAATCATTTTCGAGATATTGCTTGTTATTCCCTTAAATTTTTCAATACTTTTCTCAAATGGGAATTCGTTATTCATTTTTTTGTCTTGGATATGCAAAGAGTATTAATCTGTGGCTGGTGCTGCACCTAGCAACCAGCTATTAAGATATATGTTGATGCTAAAGGCTACTGTATTTATATATTGCCCTTGCAACTACAAATCAAGGGGAACATAGTACGCCTTAAGCGTTAGTCAAATATTTTTAGAACTGGCCGCTATGTGTAAAATGTCTTTGCATGTCAAAAGATCGTTTCTGCAAGTGTTTATCTCGATTAATATGAAATGGATGGAGAATAAGAGTTTGTAAAAATAGTTTGTACAAGAGTAAAGAAGGTCATGTGAATGTAACACATCAGATTTTTTTACTCAAGTCCTTAAGTGTTACACTAATTTCCACCAGTTATCGATGGTTTTCCAACATTCGTCTTAGCGTAGCATATGCTTTTTTAGAACTTCGATACAGACTTCTGCCGCCATTCATCTAGGATTCTGTAGCTGTTCCTTTAGTTAAATTGTTCTATATTAAAAACGAGCTGTGACAGTCTCTTAGGAGACACATGCAGAGCATGTATAAAAGCTTCTTGAAGGACACAATGAGTCGTCGGTTTTGGCAACATCACATTAACTTGCAGATTCACAATTGTTTCCAGTTAATCTAAAGATCTGGCTTCCGAATCATAGTTTAAGTTCTCATCCCCTGAAACCAACGATACCAATAATGCAATTTCTTCTACCATGGAATCTTAGACACAGAAAAAATGAGTTTAAAAGTTACATGATTGTTTTATGGACTGGCAGCGAACTTATATTATGAGAAGCCACTAAAGGTTATTCTACACCAGAATGAGAATTTAATTGATTGTAAAACTATGTGAAAAGAAAACTTAAGTTATATAGATTGGAATAAAAAGTTACTTAGCCAAAAGTTTCAGCAATTTTTATTCTATTGCATACGGACACAAAAATATCTCTCGTAGAGGTAAAGGGAGACACCTTGCCACTGCTATCAAGTACATCTATTGTGACTATACCTCCCGGGAGACAGGGATAAAATGAAGGAGCCGCAGATCCACAGAGACGCAAGGAAGTCCCTAATATTTCCAGTTTGAAACACCCGCCTGCACCAGCAGAGGCGAAGAATCCCGCGAGAGGATGAAAAAGTGACCCTAGCCAGCGGGCCAACGCACCCTGGCGTTTACGGGGACAAATCCTTTACAAAGCGCAGCACCATGACATCTACCCGACACTAGCCGCACCACGGAACCCGAAGACACTTCCCGAAAGATGAAAGAGAGGGAGATGAAATAATAAGAAATGAGGGAAACGAGAAGTCGTTGTAGAATACACCCCCCCCCAACATTCACCTAAGGGACAGAGGAAAACCACGAAAAAACTCATGGTCAGAGTGGGTGGCCAACGGGAATCGAACCCAGAACCTCCCGAATCTGGGTCACAGCCCTCGTACTTTCTGAACGTTTCACTAAAACAGTATAACGTCCATTCACATTAAGTAAAGATTGCATGTAGGATAATACAACACACAAAAGACTTGTTTCCAGACATATATTAAAATCCTACTTTTAAGTTCTCTACTAGCAGCCTAACACAGACAAAATGTTGCATTTCACCCAAATATTCGACATCGAGAATCCCAGGAGTACATTTTTGACGGTTTTTGAATAAACCATAAATAAATACACAAATTGAGGCAGTATTTTTAACACTTAAATGTTATCAGTCTAATTATATACTATAAAATTTAATAACTGTTCGCCTTAAAGCAATATGTGTATAATAATATATAAAGTGTACGTAATAGTCATTGTATATTAATGTTTATGTTATTATGTACATGTATAATAATGTTATGTGAATGTATTACGTAGTTTAGCAATGTAGGAGCTGTGAGAATAGAAGCAAGCTGCTTTCCGTAAAAAGCAGAATTACAAAGTAAAACCCGAAAGTTGCTAACAATGAGGTAACCTTGAGACAACAATAAATTAGAAAGTTTAATAAAGGCTACTAATAGTTCTTGAAACAATAATGTAATATATAAAACAGTTTATAAATAGCCAATCAAAAACTAGAAAAAGCTTAAGTTAAATAAAAGTATTTTATTGAAGTAGGCTTAGCCAATCAAAGACTTGAAATAGAGGAAATGTACAAATTCAGGTGGCAGACGCTACAAGATTGCGTACCCGATCGGTACAGCACAGGTTCAGTGTGAGTCATAAAAATTCATTGCAGTGAGAATAATACAAAGTTACGTGTTAAAAAGTACAATTAACAATAATCTCATAGCTCTATAGTAGGATGCATCAATGAAGTGTTATTCAGTAGTGTGAAGGATTAATAAACAAAGTACAACACAATTATAATTTGGGTAAGTCTTGTTCTTTAGCCATATCGGCCTTGCTAAGAGATACGTGCTTTAAAAAATTACTACTGACGCAGCCGAAGTACACATACATATATAATGTTTAAATAAACATTAAAATATAATGTTGATATTTAAACGTGGGGCGAAGGCCATCGGAAAGTTTGTATCGTACGTGGGGCGAACCTATCTTCCGCAAAACGTGGTGCAATAACCCCAACAATAAAACAACTTCAAGATTGGCTCTCCAACAGTGGGGCTAAAACAACTTCAAGATAAATAAACAAGCAATAAGCATTTTAGGAAAACGTATTGCGCGAGCCTGTGTGACAATCATCCTGTATGTCAAAATAGACAAGTTTGGAAATATAAAATTCAACATTTTACACATGCAACTCTTCCTCAAAGATTATTTTCAAAGAAATCTTCCAAAAAATTACGTGAGAAATTTTTTACTATTATTCTTCTAGCGAAAAAAACCTCTAGTAAGTTTGGTCAAAGTGTGAAATGTTTGAGTTAATAACATGAAAGATAAAACATTTCTTCCAAGGATGCGAAGATTTTCGTGATAAACCTCCATTCCAGGCTATAGGTACTTTACGTACATAGAATATTGTTATTTTTACTTTCTCTACTACGTACAGTATGTACGGTAAGTATTACTTTCCACCTAAAAATTCGAATCCAAGAGTTCATCGGAAATACATGTTTAAGCCCCTTAATCCAAATAAAGCACTTTTTGTAAATATGTCCGTGTATCTGTGAACACCATAACTCAAAAACGAAAAGCCGGATAAATACGAAACTTGGTATTTAGATTGAATATCTTAAGAGATACGACACAAACATACGACAGATATTGTGTAGAGATCTCTCTATACACGATGGATGGTAGACAAAATCATGTGAATGTACCACATAATTTTTTAAATTGGGTTAGTGATTTTAATTAAAACAATATGCACTTAAGATAGTTATAGGGATAATGAAATGTACATATTTTGCGAATAGTCTGTAAAGTCTTCTTATTCTGTATGAAATTGTATAATTTTGCATAGCTGGCAAAGCATAATATATAAACGAAATGTTAGTGTACAAAAAATGTGCCTATTTTCTTTTTAATTTCTTTTATACATTAATCCTAACCGAAATATTTGTTGGTTCTGATCTGAATTTTGCAACACTGTTATCATAGATTTTTTGTGATGCTAAATCACTATTCCGTTTTATCTCATTTTGTGTAAAAAGTGGAATTTCAAAGTCAGAATACAACAGTGAACGCTTCAGCTTCAGTTCCTGAAACCTCCTTGTACCTGCAGCAAAATGTGTAACTATTTCTATAAATATTTATCTTCATTGTCATAAAGAGGATCGTAAAATAACCTTTATTAAGATTAGTATATAGAAGAGAGATACAAAAAAATATCTGATGTGTTACACACACAGGACTTTCTCTACTCTTGCACAAACTATTTTTACAAACGCTTATTCTCCATATGCTTCATGCTAATCGAGATGTTAATCTTATTGCCAATTTTCTTGTACATGCAAGGGGAATTGCTAGGCTTTAAGCGATAGTCAAATCTTTTAACCAGTGGTTGCTATGTGGAGTATTCCATTCTCTTTGCATGTCCAAGACATAAACAAAATGAATAACGAATTTGAGAAAAAGTATAAGTATTGGAAAATTTAAGGGAATAACAAGCAATATCTCGAAAATGGTTCACTCAACAACAAAAATCTATATGACATAAATTGTGTATTTTAGCGCGATCTACAGTTTTGTGTAGTAAAGTTTTGTCTACCTCTTATGGTTTACCAGTTATGCAAAAGTCGTTCACAATGAAGAATACTTTTGGAGACATTCCCAGAAAATTCTAGATATACATTTTATTTGTCATAAAAGTATCTTAAACATATGATATATTAATCAAAATCGTTAGAGCCATTTTTGACAAAATTAAAATTTTCGAAAAATGTTCCATGTAAAGGGTAATCTGGGGTGGGGGGATTTTCTTGAAAACCTTCGTGTCGCATCTCTGGAAGATACTGAACCTAAATACCAAGTTTGGTGTTTATCCGACTGTTCGTTTCTGAGTTATGCTGTTCACAGACAGACACAGACACAGACGGACATGTTTCCAAAAATGCTTTTTTTGGATTCAGGGGGCCTCAAAACATATATTTCCGGTAAAATCTCGATCTCGAATTTTTGGGTGGAATACAATACTTCCCCTACTTACTATACGTAGTAGAGAAAGTAAAAATGCTTTTTTTTGGATTCAGGGGGTCTCAAAACATGTATTTCCGGTGAAATTTCGGTATCGAATTTTTGGGTGGAATGCAATACTTGCCCTACTTACAATACGTAGTAGAGAAAGTAAAAAGGATAGCGAGTAGAGAAATTCATGTTTATATACATCATATTTTAAAACATTCAATTCAATCAGATCCGTTCGATAGCACCACGAAACGCAAACACATCAGGTTTGCTCGCTAATATGAAGCTAAATGCTCTGAACAACAATGGGACAGGAGGTCGAAACACTGTTAGAGCGCTTACATTAATTGTGTAGCAGTGATGCGTTTACAAATCCCAGCTGCATTACGTCTGACCGCAGCCTGTGACTCTCGCTTTGGCCAATCACTTTTCGCCTGTTTGCTGTTTAATGTATGCTCCTAATATTCTGTGCTTCGCCTGGTAAGTTCAACGCAAGATATCAGTGAAATCTGACGTGGAATTCTAGCACCACTTTCCCCATTCATTACAATTCTTATACGAGGCGTGTTTTTAAAGTAAGAATATTGTTTTCCAAATACTTATCATTCATTGTCTTACACTTTACACTAATTCTCCACCTAGTCACAGCCGTTTTTCAGGCACTTTTCGTAACGAGAAATCAATTTTGTATACCTACGTCAAAGAATGATGCCGGCTGTGATCAAGGCCAAGTCTGCACTGCTTGTTTCACATCATCGTCGTTGAAATATTTTCCACCAAGGAATTTCTTCACATGAAAATCGCTTAGTGCCAAATCCGGACTGTAGGGAGAATGGTTGAATTGTTCCCACCCAAATGATTGCTTCAGAACTTGAGTTCGTTTGACTGCATGTGGTCGGACATTGTCAGTCACTATTGTTTCCCCATAAACGTCACACAATTGATGATGAATCTTTACTGGCGCACATTTCTCTCATTCATAACACTAATCTGACTTCAGAGTCGGTGGATGGCTCGATAGTTTTGAATATTTCGAAACGTTCTAACAACAGATAACCACAAAGTGTCGATACCTCACAGCACATCTGGCTTCCTAATGAATGGAGGAATCGCGCATGCTCAAAATCACGACTGCAAACGCTGTAGCGGCAAAGTATTAAAATGTACTTACTTTAAAAATACTCCACACACACTATAGCATGATATTTATTGTGAATAGAAGTTGCCAATTATGATTAATATAAAATAAACAGATGGCAGTGATCACATTTCACAAGAGAAACACTGCATACCCTGCACCAGTCTTTAAATGCAATACATTCCTTCTCATACTGCTGCCGAGATTGTGTTGGCAGCAGCTTCGATTCAATGTTTCCGGCTCGAAATGAAATTTTCTCAGGATTCTTACCCAGATTTTTAATCACAAGCTTCTCCTTTTAGAAACGAGTGCTCAGAATAATAGTCATCTACCGAGAGACCCAAAGAACTATGAACCAGCTGCGTGGTATTTTTTCACTGGGCGTGTGGACGTGTATTTTCCCACGCTGCTGCAATCAAGCTTCCGCTGTTGACGCTGGCTTTGCTTTGCTCTACGGTGTTGCGTTGATCTATGCGTGTTAACACAGTCACCTCACCAAGTGAAAATGCTGTTTTACATTCCCGGTTGTAAAATTCCAAGTCGCACAACAATCCATAATGTGTATAATTAATTTTAGTCCACAGATAGCGTTCAGTCTAAGAAGTCTAACAGATAGTTTAGAGTTCTTACCAAAGAAACTTTAAAGGACATCGACCTGTTTCGAGACTTCCCTCCAGAAATCGCTTAGTGGTCTTTAATAACAGGCAGGCATTTCGTATAGCTCTGTGCAGAGACTAACTACTAAACTGCTGAAGTTGAAACCATATAAAATAACTGTTTCACATGCTTCAACAGAGCGGAGTCTCAATAGTGTACAACTGTACACAATGGAGAACTAAAGCCATATTTAACTTTTTCTCGGACAAGGCGCCTGGTTCCAATTGCATTGGCCATTATCAGCCAGCCTGTTTTGACTTTTCGTTGAGATTGCCATGGACTACAAAACAGTTGCTGTTACTCCACCAAAAATCTGATGTTACATTCACATGAATTTCCCCACCATCTATCGCTTATTAGTGGGCATATAAACTATTCTTACTAAAGCATTTTTTAATCTAAATAAGCCTTTTGCAGAAATGGTTATATTATACACCTCGACATAGATACAAAGGGAACAGCGACAGTAAATGTTTAAGAACTGGACGCTAAACGCTGCCTTAAAATTCCATACTGTTTCCATGCAATCCCGAGAAACAACTGAATCCTGAAAGGACTTAAAAGAATCACCAAGTAATGAACAATTCCAACCATTAATAACGGTTATCTCGGAAACGGCTTATACTACAAAGAAAGCTATTTGAAATAAATTGTGTATTTTAAGGATATCTACATTTGTTGTGTAGTACGTTTTCCTCCATCACTTAACGATTACTAGTTATACAACATTATGCAAAATCCTTCCGAATAAAGAGGTCTTCAAAGGCTATTCTCGGAAAATCCAATATGTACATTTTATTTGTAATGTAAATATTTTTAATATATGGTGTTTTAATCAAAATTGTTTGGTAGAAAAATCTTATCTCTCTCTTACAGTTTACCAGTTAATGTAAACGTCAATACCAAGTTTGGTATTTATCCGACTTTTCGCTTATGAGTTTTGAGTTATGCTGTTCACAGACAGACAGAACACAGATACACACAACGGACACCTTTCCAAAAATACTTTATTTGGATTCAGGGCACCTCAAAACATGTATTTCCGGGAAATCTCGTTATCGAATTTTTAGTTGGAATTCAATACTTCTCCTACTTACTATACGTAGTAGGGAAAGTAAAAAGTAATGAAATATTCTTAACCGCTTGTGATATCAAAGAAAAATCTGATGTGTTACACTCACATGACTTTCTCTACTCTTGCAAAAATTATTTTTACAAACACTTATTCCCCATATGCTTCATATTAATCGAGATGTTAATTTTACTGTTAAGTTTCTTGTAGATGCAAGGGGAATTGGTAGGCTTTAAGCGATAGTCAAATATTTTAAGAGCTGGTTGCTATGTGGAGTATTGCATTCTCTCTGCATTACCAGACAAAAAAATGAATAACGAATTCCCATTTGACAAAAAGGATAAGTATTGTAAAATTTAAGGAAATAACAAGCAATATCTCCAAAATGGTTCACTCAACAACAAAAAATGTATATGGCATAAATTTTGTTATTGTTATTCCCTTAAATTTTCCAATACTTATACCTTTTCTAAAATGGGAAACCGTTATTCATTTTTTTTGTCCTGGTAATGCAAAGAGAATGGAATACTCCACATAGCAACCAGCTCTTAAAATATTTGACTATCGCTTAAAGCCTACCAATTCCCCTTGCATCTACAAGAAAATTAACAATAAGATTAACATCTCGATTAACATGAAGCATATGGAGAATAAGCGTTTGTAAAAACAGTTTGTACAAGAGTAGAGAAATTCATGTGAGTGTAACACATCAGATTTTTCGAAATGAGCTAATGGAACGATTTATGGTTGTTTGGAACAAAGTATACTATTTCTCCGAGCTGAAATTTTTACCGTAGTAAGTAATTGCCTACCATGGGAGTGTTCTTTTCTTGATCTCCACGTACATAGTAGGGAGGGAAGGTATTGCATTCAACCCAAAAATTCTATACCGAGATATCACCGGAAATACATGTTTTGAGGCCCCCGAATAAAAAAAAATTTTAAGAAAAAGGTTAGTGTGCTGCTGAACATTCTGTGTGTGTGTGTGTGTGTGTGTGTGTGTGTGTGTGTGTGTGTGAGTGAACAGCATAACTCAAAAATGAAAATTTTGATAAATACCACACTCAGTTTTATAATAAAACAGAAGTACTTCTTATTGTGATGTTTTCATATGATATTTAAACTTGAGTCGTTATATGTTAATTCCCATCACATAGGCGCTAGATGTTAACCAAGGAGCGCTTTCGGGAGCTATGTTTCTCCCATCTTCAGCTGAGTCCGACTACGATGGGAGAAACATAGCTCCCGAAAGCGCTCCTTAGTTAACATCTAGCGCCTATGTAATTGAAATTAACATATAACGACTCAAGTTTAAATTACCACACTCAGTATTTAGATTCAATACCTTCCAAATATGCAACACGAAGATTTTAAAGAAAATCACCCACCCCGACTACCATCTATGTGGAACATTATTCGAAGGTTTTTATTTTTTAAAAAATGGCTCCTAACGATTTGTATTAAAATATCATATATTTACGATATTTACATGAAAAATAAAACGTATACATTGCATTTTCTGATAATAGCCAGTGAAGTCCCTTTCATTTGGAGTAATTAAGTGTAATGTTCTATAATTGGCAAACGTTAAGCGAGAGACGAAAACGTATCATACAAAAAATGTGGATCTCTTTAAATTACACAATTCATTTAAAATAAGTGTTTCTCTAGCATAAGCCGTTCCTGAGATGTTGGTTACTCAATGCGGAATTGTTCAATACTTATTCCTCTCCTCGATTTTCAGATTTTTCTCGCCATTGCATGGAAACATTATGGAATTTTAAGGTCAGCGTATAGCGTTCAGTTCTTAAACATTTGACTGTAACTGTTCTCTTTGTATCTATAACAAAATGTGTAATGTAGCTATTTCTGAAAATGTTCATTTGAAATAAAATGTAGTAGATAGAAAAATAAGCTTTAGTAAGTATAGTTTGTATGACAGAGGATAGAGAAATTCATGTGAATATATCACCTAAGATTTTTTCTTTCTTTCTGTTTCTCCACTATAATCAAATGTTCCTAACTTTAAATTTCACTGTACAGAATATAGCTGCAGCATGAATAGGGGACTGTCTGGTCCATGTGATGCAGAATCTTGATATGTAAAATGTTTGAGAGCAAATAAGTACATAATTCTCTACAAAACAACTCAAATATATTTTTATAAGAATCAAGATGAAGATGGAGTATTTTCTGAAGGGCATTAACTTGCATCCTTTATGCTTGGTGATACATATGTCGAGCCGCAATTTCCATATGTTTTGATTTTAAACGTGATTTTGACGATTCCTCATACTACGTTGTTCGCCATGTATAATTGCTATCAGCATCTTGCGACCAACGTCGCAGCTTGAAGCCCTATGTTACGAATAACATCGCGTATGGAGAGCTCCGCCTGCCAGCATTAAGGTTTTTGGTTTATATCTCACATTCACATGATTTTCTCTACCCACTCTTATCGAACTATTTTTACAAAAGTTTGTTCTTCTGTCTGCTTCATGTTAATCCGGATAAAAAATTTCAGAAATGGTATTGTTACAACGTAATAATATATCATATTTCGTTCCAGATTCATGAGGAATACGGTAGGCTTAAGCGATAGACAAATTCAATGCAATGATGGCTTTAAGATCCTATTCTGTATGACCACAAGTAAAAGGATCGGGTGTGTTACATTCCCATGACTTTCTCTACCCGCTATCATTATAAGTGGGTACACAAATTATTCTATGAAATCATATTTTTCTATCCACTTCATTGTAATCGAGATAAGTGTTTGCAGAAATAACTACATAACATATTTCGTTATAGATACAAAGGGAATAGCGATACTCACATGTTTAAGAGCTGGAAGCTATATACTGGCCTTAAAATTCCATACTCTTTTCGTGCAATCGCGAGGAACGACTGAAAATTGAACTACGCATTATTGAACACCTTGAAGCATTACTAATAGATATATCGGAAATGGCTGATGTCACAAAAATATATTTTGAAATAAATTGCGTGTTCCATAGAGATATACAGTTTTTGTTTAATACGTTTTCGTCTATCGCTTAGCGTTTACAAGTTACGCAAATTAGACAAAATTCCTACCGAATGAAAGAGGACTTCACAGGGATTCCAGAAAATTCAAGATATAGATTTTATTTGTTATGTAAGCATTTTTGGTATATAGTACTTTAATCAAAGTCGTTAAACCCATTATTTTAGAAAATAAAAAATTTCGATGTGTTCCATGTAAAGGTAGCTTGCGATGGCAGGATTTTCTTGAAAATTGTTATGTCGCATCTTTGGAAGATACTGAATCTAAATACGAAGTATGCAACCGCTAGACAGGTAGCACAAATAGAGCTGGGTAGAGTGCCAAGCAAGGGAAAGATTATGGAAAGGGCATTGAAATTTTGGTATAGAATATTGAAATTGGAAGAAAGGAATTTGTTAAAATTGTGTTTAGTATATCAAGAGAAAAGTTTAAAGAATAAGGGATGGGTAGACTGTCTCAGAAATAACTTCGAAAGCAGTGGGTTAGGGGAAATGTGGAGAAGAAGAGAAAATAATATGAATGATTTCTGGAAGTTGGCAAGAAAAAGATTTGAGGACATAGAAATACAAAAAAATATTCAGTGAGATAACTGACATGAGATGTTTAGTCTTCTATATACCAATGAAAGACACTGGGGAAGGGAAAAGTATATAGAAGTGGCAAATAAAGAGGAGCGGGAAGGTATTGCATGGTTGAAAGCAGGTGTATGGAGATTAAAAGGCTTAAGGAAAGGTATTTCACAAAACCAATGTCCTATATGTGGCGGAAAGGAGGATGTGGAACACATTTTATTTGAATGTAGGGGAACTGCAGTGTGGAGAAAAGAGTATATCAATAAGAAATGGTTTAAGATAGAAATGTAGCAGTAGTTGACATGTTTCCGGTAAAGAGCCAGGGCTGAACACCGGATATATTCACTTGTATATAGCTTAGCATAAATAAATAAATTACCTATGAAAAAAAAGCAAAAAAAAACGAAGTTTGGTATTTATCCGACTTTTCGGTTTTGAGTTATGCCGTTCGCAGGCACAAACAGACATGCACACACGGAAGGTTTTGTAAGAATGTTTTTTTGGGGTTCATGGGCGTCAAATCATATATACCCGGTGCGATTTCGACATAAAAGTTTTGGGTGGAATACAATGTTTCCCTACTTACTATATGTAGTAGGGAGAATAAAAAATAATAACGACTTTGGAGTTTAAAAAAGTATGATATATTGAAAATTAAAACCGTTAATAAAGAGTATCTCTGAAACGGTTAATTTCACAAAAATTTAATACAAGCTCGGTCTTTTGCCGAGGTGGTAAGTTTTTTTGTGGTAACTTTTTGTATATACCTTACATTTTAGAAGTAATTCAGAATGTACAGTACTTAACAGGCAATTATCAGGACATTCAAGATATCTTAACTTGAATATGGTATTTTAGTAAAAAACACCTTAAAAGCCATTTTTTAAAAAATAAAAATAACCAAATATTTTCCGTATAAAGAATAGTTTAGCAGTAGGGATTTTCCTAAAAATCTTCGTATCACATCTTTGAAAGATACTAAACTTAATATCAAGTTTGCTATTTTGTTTTTGAGTTTTATTGTCCACAGACACACTCACAAAAAATATGCTATATTGCAGATTTATTCCACTTTATTTTATTTTATAACTAGAGAAAGTAAAAACAGATACTATTTTTTTTTGTTCTAATAAAAGTACCGGATGGTTTTAGTGGTTAAGTGTCGATAATATCTCTTTGCGGAAATAGCTGATATACTAAAATTATGTAAACGATGATGGCAACCAACAAATATAGTAAAAAATGCTTTTGGAGGCTTAATGGGCTCTCAGAAAAGCTTTTTGTAACGCGCGGTGCGAGAAAAAAATTATTCCTTTATGAGATATGCGTACTTTTTAACGGCGTGTTATTACAGCGGTAGTTGGCCCCTTTACCCTCCATACGCATATATTTGATGTTGAGAGTATATGCGGTCCTTTGAAGTGAGTTTATATAACAAGTTCACAGAACATAACATTGGACAAGCTAAGGAATATCCCCATCTAGTTGAACATCGTGTAATCATCCGTTTTGCAACTCACGTACGCTTCGCAGAATATGTTGTTACCGTTGGCTGGATGTGAACGGGACCATAAGCTATTAGGACTCCGTTATGGGAACCATTCACTCAGGGAAATTGATACCGCTTTGCAGAACTGCACATGAAACTGCCGCGGACTGTATGGAGGATGTGCGAGGTCCGTCCGGAGAATGTCTCTTTATGTGTTGCGTTTCTGGACAGAGGAATTTTGTAGCACTAACCAAATGTCGTTTGCTGACAATTGCATTTGAACACAGCTCAAATAACAGTCTGCTGTATCTGCAAATATCCACATAAGCGAACTCCAATCTAAACACAGTTGACATAGATGACCTTATGGTACATTCATTTTGTTGTTTTTTTTTTTTTTGTTTAGCTTTCTCTACTGATAAGTAGAAGAAGTTGGTATTGCATTCCACCTAAAAAATCGATTCACAGATTTTACTGGAAATACAGTTTTGAAACTGTCGCAGTTCTCAATGGCTTGTGTTATCTTGTTTGTTGGGCGCTTATTGTTTAATTATTTTTAAATTTGGGTTCATTGTCCTCCGGCTAGCTATTATAACTCAGTCGAGCAAGTATCTCTAAGCAGAGCGCGTAAACGGAAAGGAGTTGTTGCTAAAAGATAACACTGATAAAAAAATTGTTGCTACACTTTTATTGCCGTCACGCTTAATTAATAATTCACATATTTAATCTTTATACACGCCTGACTGAAACTGTGATATTTCTAAATGTAACTACAGTCGTTATAGTTACCGCGCACCAATTACTTCGCGTACTTTACATTTTTGTAACTAACTCTGCGACGTGCACCTCGTGAGAGATTCTTCAGAACTGTGCGACGTGTACCTCGTGAGAGATTCTTCAGAACTGTGCGAAACTTTCTTATGGCTCGAGAATATATACTCCTTCACCTCAAATTGCCTAAACATTATAATAGAGCTGCTATTGGCTACCAAATCGCCCCCACTTTAGCGTCTGTTTTGGTCAGCCAATCACTACTACTAACATATATACTCTAGGGAAGACATTCCCTCCATTCTGAAAAAAGGCACGCTATCCTGACGTCATTTGTTTGTCTCTTCTTAGTGATAAACAACTCACCCCCTCGGTTTATTGTTACCCACTTCTATTGTCACTCGGTTTATTGTTACCCACTTCTATTGAGAGTTTCAGTGAGGCCATGTAAACTTAGTTCCTAACAATGCTTATGGCTAACAAACATCTAAAATCCTGTACATACAATAATATTAATTTATACTACAATCACTCTGGCATTTACAGCATGTTATGATATAAAATATGGCCTCAAAACTCCCTTATTACAAAAAATAGGATTATTAGAAACATTTTCGTGTGTGTATATATGCGTGTGTCTGTATATATATATATATATATATATATATATATATATATATATATATATCTGCGGACAGTATAGCTCAGAAACCAAGTCCGTTAAACCCCGGACTTGCTATTTATGTTTCAAAAATATCCTGCCTAGATCGTAGAACTCTGGTTCCGACCATGGAATGTGCCCAGGTTCGGTCCCACCCATGGGGATGCAGGTTTTTAAGTTCCGAGTATAGGACCGCTGCCCATTCAGCATCGTGAGGAAAGTAAGGAACTGCGATCGACAGCTACCTCGTCACGGAGGCCAATGTTCTGGCTGAGGGATGCGTGATGGTGGCCATATCACTTCCCGGTATCGGTTGAATGATCGCTCAGCTTTGACGGGCATACGTGGGCGTGAGGCCGGCTGTCGGTCAAGGCCCTTCATGGGCTGTAGCGCCACGATTCTATTATTATTATTATTATTATTATTATTATTATTATTATTATTATTTTCCAATGATGCTACACGAAAATTTTCAACAAAATCCCCCACTACAAATTACCCTTTATATGGAATATTTATCGAAATTTTTTATTTTCACAAAAATTGCTTTACAATTCCGATTATAATAACTATGTTCACGCTATCAAGAAATAAAATTTATATATTGAATTTTCTGGCAATAGCCTATAAAGTCGTCTTCATTCTGAATGAGTTTAAGTATAAGTTGTAAACCGTAAGAGATGGACAAAATCTTACTAAACCAAAAAGTACATATCGTTAAAGCACACGATTTAAGTCAACCTTTTTTTTAGATTAATCATTTTCGAAACATTCTTTTATTAAAACATTTAAATTTTGTTTGTTAACGACGCTATCAATTGCCCGGATCATATCAGCGCCGCAGATGTTTCGGAATTTCGTTCTGAAGGAATTCTTTACCTGCTAATAAATATGCTAACATGGGCCTGTCGCTTTTAAGTACACTGAAAACCATTGTCTGAACTGGGTTTGAAGCGACGATCTTGGGATCAGAAGGCCAGCGCATAACCAAATGAGCCCTATTTTGAATTTACAAATACTTTTTTTTTTAGTTTTTCTAGCTTGCACATAGTAAATAGAGAAGGAAATTTCACCGGAAATACAAGTTTTGAGTATTTTAGAACATGTCCGCGCGCATGTGTGCGTGAGAGAGAACAGCACAACCCATAAACAAAATTATAGGTATTTACCAAGTAGAATGCTACACGATTATTTTCAAGAAAATCCCCCGCACCCCAAACTATATGGAAACGTTTTGCGTTATTTTTGATTTTCTCAAAAATGGCTCTAACAATGTTGTTTAAAATACCAAAAGTTTAAGATATTCTCAGGATAAATTAAATATGCATCTGGAATTTTCTATGAATAGCCTGTGACGTCCTCTTCATTCGGAAGGAATTTTGTATAATTATGTCTAAACGTACTACAGAAGAAATTTTTCTTTAAAACACAGAATTCACTACAAACGTTTTGTGTGACATCATTCCTGCCGAGATGTATACTATTGTTATGGTTTGAATTTTTGGATATCTCTTTTCGATATCTATTCATACTCAGTTGTTTCTCTCGATGTTGTGGAAAGAGTATGAAATTTCTAGACTAATATACAGCAACCAGCTTTTAAACATCTGACTATCGATTCGGATCCCTCTATCCCCCTTGTACCTTCAACAAAATATATAGTGAAATTATTTCTTCACAGCTTTATATCGATTATAACTCGATTAACATCAAGAAGACATTATTCGGCAATTGGGGGTGTTAAAAATGTTATACAAAATTTTATCTAATTTTGTTAAAAAAGAAATCCGGCACAGGAGTTTGAAAATACTTCTTCAAAAACAATCTGTATGAAAGGAAATGAGGGTAGTCGTTGATTTTTAAATAAAAGGCAAAACCTTTAAACATATAGATCAAGATACATTAAGAGAAATTCTTCAAGAAGCCAAACACAAAAATGTTTTTAAAACTAAAGATCAAAACGAATTTATCCAAATCCAGGGGTTTCATTGTAAAAATATTCCATATTTTCATTATCCCTTCTCTTAAAAATAAATTCGTCACATGACATCATTTGAAAGGACTGCACAGATTTACGTAATGTTCTATAAACTCTATAAGTTAAAAGCAATACGAAAGCTGAATGTAGCTGAATTTGAAAAGGAGTATCCAAGAAAAGGGTAAAAACCAATAGGTGAAGGAAAACAATAATAATATTTTTAATCATTAAAGGCTCCAGAAAGTGATAAAACATGACCATTGTAGTTCATAAAGATAAAACAAAAATTTGCAAAGATGACCATTTTCAGAATGAATCGCGGTCATTGTAAGGTTTAGTTTACTTTTATTGAAATTCCATTATACTTAGACAAAACTTTAAAAATCTGATGCGTTACACTCACATAACTTTCTCTACTCTTGAACAAACTATTTTTACAAACGCTTATTCTCCATATGCTTCATGTTAATCGAGATATCGAGATGTTAATCTAATTCCCAATTTTCTTGTAGATGCAAGAGGAATTGGTAGGCTTTAAGCAATAGTTAAATATTTTAAGAGCTGGTTGCTATGTGGAGTATTCCATTCTCTTTGCATTACCAGCACAAAAAAACGAATAACGAATTTGAGAAAAAGTATAAGTATTGGAAAATTTAAGGGAATAACAAGCAATATCTCGAAAATGGTTCACCCAACAAAAAAAAATGTGTATGACATAAATTGTGTATTATAACGCGATCTACATTTTTTGTGCAGTAAAATTTTGTCTATCTCTTAAGGTTTACCAGTTATGCAAAAGTCGTTCACAATGAAGAATAATTATGGAAACATTCCCAGAAAATTTGACATATACATTTCATTTTTCATGAAAATATCTTAAACATGTGATATTTTAATCAAAATCGTTACAGCCATTTTTAAAAAAATAAAAATTTTGGAAAAATGTTCCATGTAAAGGGTAGTCAGCGGTGGGAGGATTTTCTTGAAAACCTTGGTGTTGCATCTCTGGAAGATACGAACCTAAATATCAACTTTGGTGTTTATCCGACTGTTCGTTTCTGAGTTATGCTGTTCCCAGACACACACAGACACACACAGACACGCACATGGATATGTTTCCAAAAATGCTTTTATTTTGGATTCAGGGGGTACAAGTCATGTATTTCCAGTGAAATCTTGGTATCGAATTTTTGGGTGGAATACAATACAAAGAGCACAGCAAAGCTTTCTATAAAGAAGTTCAAATAAAAAGAAGTAAATATAACGGAAACTGCAGTACTTCAAAGGCTTCAGTAATTATGGTCCTGGCCTCTCATATTTCATTGTAGAAGATCTTTTAATTGAAATGTACTAGTGGGGCTTCCTGATGTCCTATATTTTCATGATATCGAAAAGAAGCTTTTCTTGGTGAACAGAATTGCTTTTAATTCTGATATATTCATCGGAGAGCCATGTCTTTTTTACTTTCTCTACTACGTACAGTAAGTAGGGAAAGTATTGTATTCCACCCAAGAATTCGATACCGATATTTCACCAGAAATACATGTTTTGAGAACCCCAGAATCCAAAAAAAGCATTTTTTGGAAACATATCCAATACATGTAGATCGCGTTAAAATACTCAACATATGTCATATGCATTTTTTTGTTGAGTGAACCATTTTCGAGATTTTGCTTGTTATTCCCTTAAATGTTCCAATACATATGCTTTTTCTCAAATTCGTTATTCATCTTTTTCCTGTCCTGGTAATGCAAAGAGAATGGAATACTACACATAGCAAACAGCGCTTAAAATATTTGACTATCGCTTAAAGCCTACCATATTCTCTTTGCACCTACTAGAAAATTAAATTCCTTAAAAAATGCCTTTTACAAGCCTAGAGAAAGTCATGTGAGTGAAACACATCAGTTTTTTTATTTAGGAGAACTGAAAACGTGCATTTCCGGTGAAATCTCTGTATCGAATATTTTTGGTGGAATGCAGTCTTACTCTATTTCACGTCTATAGGTTAGTACTAGAGAAAGTAGAAGTAGTAACTAGATTTGTGAATATACTTATAAAAATCAAGCATAAAATTTTTGATTAAAATTGCACTGCTGTAACTTACGCAAAAGAAAAATTCATATGCAGAAATCCGCACATTGTGTAAGCCTTTGAATATCATTTACTAGCCACTTCAACGCTTAACTGCATTTATAAGTAAAAGTATGTTGACTTCGATAATTTTATCGTCTTTGGCCAAATACACAACCCCTATATCTCTTAACCCTTTTCATTCCATTTATATTTGTTGTTGGAAATCGTGTAAAAATGGGCTTAGAAGGGTTAACTTTATATAATTTTCTATGTTTATTGCTACATATTTCGGTGATTTTTTTCATTTTGTTGATATTCCATAAATCCAATCAAAAAAAGTATTAAATCTAAAATATCTGTTACGCTAAAATACTGACGAAGACCCTTAATAATCTAAGCATGCAAACCCGTTTATTTTACATGGGCCCAACCCGTCTTTACCAGAAGTGCAGCAGCATGACAGTAATGATTCGAACCTTAGTAACGTCCGATATGGAAATCCTGGCCAGTGAGGTTCAGTACTGGATAACTGAGTCAAGATTCAGAGAACATCAAGTGTCTAAGAGTACAAGCACCCATTTTAAAACCTCTGGTTTCAACTGAAAGTAAACTGAGTTAAAAGGATTTTAGGATTTGCCTGAAATATGAAAACTCCACATATTTTTTTTTCAATTAGGAGCAACCATTATTGGATTATTTGAACCAAAAATGCAATCCCATTTGTATTACTATCATGCTGCTGAAGTTAAAGAGCATTATGCTGCCGCGGAAGTAACAAAACAAATGTCTCTCCATCGCTTTTTGCGTGTAGCAGATAACAATCTGGTTTGGAATTCCACTACATCTCGGAGTATTTTTCTTGCTCTTGTGACGGAGGAATTTCTGAAGGAATGTCCCTACTGAACTCTGCCTTTTAACCTTTTCTGTGACAACCCTCCATTCTATGCGATCACGTTGTACGATGAACCCAAAACAAATGCTTCTCTTAATGGGAGAAACGACTTTAACGCCAGCTACACCACTTAGTCTATACACAAAGACTAGCAGCTAAGAGGTATCCATTGAATTTTTAGAATTGTTTTTGAAAAGTAATATGATATAAATATAACTTTATTTTCGATCACCTGTTGCACTTTTTGACATCTAAACATCTTAAACGCTATTATGTGATCATTTAAATGTCAATGAACACACACAAAGATTCATTAGTAAATCATCTGCCCTCCAATAAAATTATCCACATGTATACAAATACATAGAAATTTTAAAAAAAAATGTTTTATTATTTTTTACAATTTCTTTTGAAAATAATTATATACTAGTTAGTTCTATTAAAATGTTTCTTCTGCAGACTTTGTTTGAAAGTAATTGTCTTAGAGATTTACATTTTTCTTCAGGTAAAACGGAAATACAATTCCTTAAGGTATTGACTTTTCAAATTTTCAACAAAATGTCGCAGAGAATGAATTAAGGTATTAAGAGCCGAATGCATTTACATTTATAAAACTTTCTCTACGCTTTATTGTTAATTACTTTCTCTACCACGTGTTTAGAAGGTAGAGAAAGTATTGCATTCCACCCAAAAGTTCCATACATGTTTTGAGCACCTCTGAATAAAAAGAAAGCGTTTTAGTAATAGGTCCGCGCGCGTGTGTATGAAGAGCGTAACTCAAAAACGAAAAGTCGGATAAATGCTAAACTTAGTATTTAGGATCATTACCCTCTAAACATGCCACAGGAAGATTTTAAGAAAATCCCCATCACTGCTATAAAGATTAAATAAATAAATAGTAAATCACTGCTATAAATCACATGAAAGATTTTCGACATTTCTGATTTCCAGTAAATGGCTCTAATATTTTGATTAAAATACCATATATTTAAGATATTTACATGATAAATAAAATGTGTATCTTGAATGTTCTGCGAATAACTTCTTCTGAAGTCCAGTTTATTCGTAAGAACTTTTGTATAATCTTGTATAACTGGTAAAGCTTAAGCCTTAGACGAAAATGTACTACACAAAAATAAAATAAAAATGCATAGCTCTTTAAAATAATAACTTTTTCAAGGCATTCAGCCATTTCCGAGATATGTGTAATTAATGGTTTGAATTGTTCAATATTTAAAATTAGACAGCTTAGAAAGTCCTGTGGATTTTTAGCTGTTTCTTGGGATGTAATGGAAAGAGTAGGAATTTTAAGGCCAATGCATAGTATCTAGTTTTAAACGTTTGATTATACCTATTCCCTTTGTACGAAATACGTAACGCAACTGTTTCGGGAAAGATTTATCTCGATTAAAATAAAGTAGATAGGTGAATAAACTTTCATAAGAATAATTTGTATGCCCACTAAGAAGCACCTGAAGGTGGAGAAAGTCATAAATACTTTACCTTTTCTCCAAACTATATTTACAAGACAATTTGTCTGTGTACTTTATGATGATGGAGATAAACGTTTATAGATATTATTTCGCTACATATTTCGTTATAAATACAAGGGTAATAGAGGAAGGTGAAAGAATTAGGATATACTTGTGTAGTGGGCCACTCGTCACTATATACTGGCTTTGAAATTTCACTCTTTGCATGACAGCTAGATAAACAAAAGAATGGTGAGTAAGCACTTCCAAAACTTTATTAAGATCTGGAAAATTGAAATGAATATACAAAAAGTATAGGAAACGTTTAATGTCATGAAGTTTATATGACGAATTGAGTATTGTAGAGTGATTCACATTTTACACGCAATAAGTTATGGTTTTTCTCATAAGATTTACCAGTTATACAAAACTATATAAAAGGTATTTGAAACGAAAGCTATGGTTTTATTAATCATGCAAATACCTTACACATATCTTATATTTATAAGGCTGTTTTTTATGCATTATTGAGAATTGAGAAAATATCGAAAATTAAATGTTTCCATCTAAAAGGTAGTTTAGGATGGAAAACTGGACAAGGTCAGAATATGCTTGCAAATCCTCGTGTCGCTTCCTTTGAATATGCTGAACTTAAATACCAAGTTTCTATCTACCCATGTTTTCGTTACTGAGGTTTGTTCACGTAATACGCGTGCTCAAGGTCATTTTTTCAAAAATTCTTTTTAATTAGTTAAGGGTATCCCAAAAATATGCATTTATGGTGAATCTCGATATCGATATATTTTTACTTTCTCTACTACGTATAGTAAGTAGGGGAAGTACTGTACTCCACCCAAAAATTCGATACCGAGATTTCACCGGAAATACATGTTTTGAGACCCCCTAAATCCAAAAAAAGCATTTTTGGAAACATGTCCGTCTGTGTGTCTGTGGACAGCATAACTCAGAAACGAACAGTCGGATAAACACCAAACTTGGTATTTAGGTTCAGTATCTGCCAGAGATGCGACACGAAGGTTTTCAAGAAAATCCCCCACCCCAGATTACTCTTTACATGGAACATTTTTCGAAAATTTTAATTTTCTGAAAAATGGCTCTAACGATTTTGATTAAAATATCACATGTTTAAGATATTTTCATGACAAATAAAATGTATATCTTGAATTTTCTGGGAGTGTCTCCCAAAGTATTCTTCATTGTGAACGACTTTGCATAACTGGTAAACCATAAGAGATAGACAAAATTTTACTACACAAAAATGTAGATCGCGTTAAAATACAAATCGCGATAAAGTCACAAGTATATTGTAAAATATAAAATGAAATAAAATATTTATATTTAAAGGTTTAACATTTGCTTTTTTACTTTCTGTACTACGTATAGTAAGCAGGGGAGGTATTACATTCCATCCAAAAATTCGATATCGAGATTTCACCGGAAATACATATTTTGAGGTGCCCTGAATCCAAGTAAAGCATCTTTGGAAACATGCCCGTGTATGTGTCTGTCAGTCTGTCTGTTAGCTTGTGAAACGCATAACTCAAAAACGAAAAGTCGGATAAATACCAAACCTGGTACTTGAGCTTACTATCTTCCAAGGATGTGAGACAAAGATTTTGAAGAAAGTACCCGCATCTTGGACTACCTTTTATATGGAACATTTTTCATAATTTTGAATTTCTCAAAAATGACTGTTAATGATTTTGATTAAAATATCACATGTTTAAAGTATTTTTATGGCAAATAAAACGCATATCTTAAATTTTCTGGGAATGTCCCCAAAAGTCCTCTTTATTCTGTATGACTTTCGCATAACTTTCAAACCTAAGAGATAGACAAAGTATTACAAATGTAGATCTTGTTAAAATACACAATTTATGCCATATACATTTATTCTGTAGAGTGAACAATTTCCGTGATATGCCTTGTTATTTGCTTGAATTTCCCAATACTACTAACTCTCAAGTGGGAATTGTTTTTTTTTTGTCCTGGATATGCAAAGAGAACGCAATGTTCCACATAGCAACCAGCTCTTAAAAGATTTGACTATCGCTTAAAGCCTACCATATTCCCCTTGCACCTACAAGAAAATTAACAATAACATACTTTCTGCAAAGACTCATCTAGATTAACATGAAATAGATTCAGAATAAGCGTTTGTAAAAATAGTTTGTACAAGAGTAGAGAAAGTCATGTGAATCAACACATCAGATTTTTTTCTGGTACGAGCAGAAGAAGAATAAATATTATACATTCCAGTTTCCTTTACTCGAGCTAAAATAATGGTGGGTGCTTTTATTCTTTCAGATTTATTATAATGTAGAATTTGGAACTTCTGCGAAAACTATCACAGATATCTACAGGAAATCGAAAGCTTGGTTGTAATTATTGTAGAGCAGCATAAAAAGTATGACAACGTTTGTTTAAAAGCTGCAAGATTTAAGAATTTTCTCTTGGGGTACCCTTAATCATTTTGTAGCACAGTAGATGGAAGAAGAATAAAGTGCATACGATTTACTGATGATAAGGCATTACCAGCAGAGAAGGAAAACTCTTATAGTACATGCTAACGAAGATAAATGAGAACAGCGAGAAGTAGAACATTAAGATAAATGTTGAAAGCAATGGTTATGAAAGAAGAGAGAGAATAGAAGGAAGTGTTACATTAAAATGGCTTTCTTTTTTGTAATTATTAATAATCGCTATGGGGTTTTAGTGTTTTTTCCCTGGCCAAACCGAATGACGGAGTGGTATATTCTACCATAATTTCTCCTTTCCCCATTTCCTCTCATTTCATCTACATTTCACGTTTCAGGTGCGCTTTCAGCTCCTGCGGTGCCGGGCAGATGGCCTGGATGCACGCGCGTTGAAACCATTTCTCCCCGTGAACGCCAGAGTGAGCTGTCCGGTTTGTTAGGGTCGCTGTGTCGTCCCCTTGGTATTCCTCACCACTGGTACGCGGGTGTTAAAATTGGAAAGGTTTGGGAACCTTCTTCTCTTTGGGTCTGTCTGTTGCGGACCTGGGACCTGTTACGTCATCTTCACCTCATCCCTGCCTCTCTGTAACCACAATAGATAAAAATAGTTGCAGTGCGCAAGGTTTCCGTTGCGATTAATATATGCCAGCACAGGCAACATTTTGATTTTTCGGGTAACGAAACGTGAACATCTTTGCAAAACGCATACAAGCTTGGGTGATGTTGAAATATTTGAAATTTGCCACATTTTCTTCATTTATACACTGCATTTTAGTTTTATTAAAAAAAAATTGTTATCGAAATCGTGGGTAAAAAGCCACAAAAATAAAACTCCCTCTCAACTGCAATTTCCTCCTCACGTCAGCACATTATTGAGGGATAGAAAATGGCATTAGTCATGGTTTATTTGGAGGACATTGTGATGATTATTTTAGCGCCAATTTATTTTTTTAAATAGGAATCTATCTTTTTATGTTGTTTTCTCACGCCTTATAAATAAATAGCCAACATTTGTTTAAAGCATTTTGCAATTTTCTTACACCAACGTAAATATATACATAAATTCTGAATGTTGCTTCCCAATTACGAAACGTAACTTGACCTTTAACTCACCATCCATGGATGATCCAACCATTCATTGCGTTCTTCGTACATTGCCATTCAGCATATCAAGTAACTTTTATTCAAGACATTTCTTTCTACATCACATAGTTTTGGAGATATTGTACAGTCTCAGTTTAAATGGTCTACACTGTGTACAAACATGTGCTTCGTTACAGTGCAATAGAAGTTCCTTAAACCCAAGGTACGCCAGTCACCGTCTAATTTAATGGGCCCACCGCTAGGGTTCAGATTTAGCTCACATCCGAAACTAAGAGAATGCGAATGATGTTTGGTGCTTAGTCAACTGAGTTAAGAATCCAAGTTAAAGCTTCCAGGGCAGAGTCTACCTATTCCGTCCAGTTTAAAAACGGTTTATGTTGAAAATAGAGCGGGCTGGAAAATATTAAGAATTGTTTCAAATTAGAATAAATACTTTTGGTAAGGTTAGACAGAATTCAATTTTCAGTTTGCAATTTAGAAAATTTGAGCCCAAATTCTTCCAATTTTAACTTTTTCTAGCAGCTACTTATAGTTGGTAGAGAATGTATTTCATTCCACTCAAAAATTCGATACGAAGATTTCACCAGAAATACATGTTTTAGTTACGTCTGAATAAAAATAGGATTTTTAGAAACAGGTCCGTATGCGTGTGTGTGACGCATAAGTGGGATAAGTGTTAATTAAGATTAGCATTTTTCAAGTATGGGACACGAAGCTTTTCAAGAAAATCTCCCATCTCAAAATTCCCTTCACATGGAAAATGTTTCGTTATTTGTTTTTTTTAACGACTTAAAAGATTTGGAATAAAATAAAAATTTTTAAAGTTATTTACGTAGTAAATAAAATATATATCTTGAATTTTTTGCAAACTACAGAATGAGTTTTATATAACTTTGTTTAACTGGTAAACCGTAAGAAATAGAAAAAGACTTATTATACGAAGAACATAAATCTCATTAAAGTCCTGAAGTTTTATATGTTTTCCAGTTTTAACGGCGTATTTTGGGCTTGTTTAGCTACATTCTTGGAAAATTACAAACCCAGGATGAGAGCAAGATGAGGTGCCTATTCACAACGTTCAGGAAACTGGCGGAGGAATACCAAGGAAGTCTGAATACCTAATACTTCCGGACTCCGTTGCATTATTTAAGCCTGAAGCCGTATTTCCACATAAATAAGAAAATGGAAAACATGTATAAGAAAAGCATCCCGTAAGGATTAAATAGCTGATAAAAAGTTAATTTATCTCTTTGCACCAACACGAAAAATAAACAAAAAAAACGTCATGTTACCTGAAAAAGGTATAGCGTCTTCCAACAAGAGTGCCCTATCTTTAACATGTGATAGCTGCCGTTGTTATTGAGTTACAGCAGTCATTTTTCATGTGGTTACAGTTGTTATTGACAAATAGCCATGGAACGTTACAGCATTCAGTAACGCGCAGAAATTGTAAAAATTGATTATCCAAATGGATCATCTGTTCGCCAAACCTTCCATGTATGCATAATCTTCCCTGTGAGAGAACGATTCGGCGTTTGATCGATAAATTTGCCTCCCCGGATCTCCGCCGTGTTAAGAGGGTTCATAGGCAGTTCTCCATCAACCTTCTACTTCGCGCCGACCAGGAATTCCGCATCCAGAACATCCAGGATTCACAACCAAAGGGGACCTGTATTGCTAGTGAGACTGGAATTTGTAGGCAGGGAAGATTATTCGACTACAATAGAGGCGGGGCTGCCCATTTTTGGCCAAACCCTACTCACAGAGGCCGCAGCGTCCGCCCTGTACCACGTCGACGTTGCTGCCAAAACGGTCACACGGCCGACTCCAAAATGCCCGTAGCCTGATCGCACACTGTAGGCAGACAACCTCCAGAATAGGCGTCAAAACTGCCCCTTCTGTGATGCCTTCGGACATTATACAGGCCAGGCGTAGTGCCCATGCTACTCAGGACGCAAGCAATCGCAAGCACCACCACAGTTTTCAGTCAAGGGCATGCCAGCGACAGGTAATGCGACTTCGCCGCACACAAACCACTGCACGCCAGCTCTACCGGAGATACTCCAGAGGAGAACCTTCAAGGTAGAAAGTTCTACATTGGAGAACCTTTAGGCCGAGTTAGTACTCCTCAACGAGAACGCCGCAGCCATAACAAAACCCTCTACAACTTCACCACAGTCATAGAAGAAACAATCCACAACGCCACCAAAACTACAAACGAACAACTTCACCGACTAGAACTCGGCATACCATTCGAAGCAATGACGACGCCAGAATTCAACCGAATTCAATCATCAAGGAGGAGGTGACAGCCTTCCAGAACACGATCGACAGCATTCCAACGCAGACGCCAGCAGGGTGGCCGGACATCGGCCAAAAAGGCTGAACTCGTAAGCAAGGAATCTTCAATAGACCACTAGGACTACCAGCTCCGAAATACGATAGTACGTGTCGGGGACAACTGATCCACAATACTTCACCCCATTCCAAACCAAAATACATCCCTTACTTCCTCACCCTGAATTCCCCATGGCGCAAGCAGGCCCTCGGTCATACTTGCATCCCGACATCCTTCCATCACCTGGCTTAGGTTCCCTGTGACCGGCCGAATCATCCTTACCATCACTACTCAGGTGCAACAGCGGTACTACCACAATTCACCATTGAATTCCTGTTTATCCTTCTTCTCCTTTTCCTTCCTATAGAGGAGTTTTTTTTAGTGTGTATGGCCACCTACTGGCGAGTCCCACACTCTCAGTCTCAGACTCCCATTGGGGCTGAGGGCATCGCCTAACTGTGCTTTTCTCCTCCACTCGAAAAAAAACGCATACTCTCTCTGGCTTTGCTGCTTATGTTGAGAAGAGACACTGAATCTGCTACGTGTTGTGAAGGGTGGAGGAGATAGCGTGTGGTGATGAGAAATGGCTTTCCAAAAACCCTTTGAGATAGCGGGTAAAGGAAATAACTCAGATACATAAATACGTGAATAGTGTATCTAGCCGTTTTATATGTTTTTATTTGTTCCTGAAATAAAGTCCAGCTTTAGAACACTCGTGAGACTGCAACTATAGGGCTAGGTTTGACTTTCAGTATCTCCTAGAACGAGCAAGCGACAGATATTAAACCCAGGACGCCCAGATGAGCAGGTATAACTTACGCTTAAGGTAGCGTGACCAGCGTCCATCCACTACAGCGTGGCCATAGAATGTTTTGTTATATCTTTCCTTGTTTTAGTGTTAACTGTTCTACTATTGTACCACGTACCTGGTTAAATCGTTCTGCTTTATACTGCACATATACTTCTCTTTGATATGTTATTTTACGTATACCACTATATTTTGTTCTTTGATGAGTAGTTTTGGTCTCATTGGGTTATGTCAATAAAATCAACTATTTTTGTTTTTTTTTACAGGATTGCGTATTATTATCTTTAGTTATAGATAACTTTTCTGAAAAACTCGTAAGACATCAATCGTTGTAACTTCCAAATGCTGCCCAATTAAGTCATTTGTGAAAGTAGTGGTTTGAATGATCAGTAAACAGATTTTAAAGAAAATGCGTCTGGAATTGGTAAAGCCTGTAATTTTACTGTTCTATCAACAAATGGCGAGACGTTATTTAATTACCCTTAGAGCAGAAACTATTTGATGGGATGCGCCTGGCAGCCAACTTGATCTATTTAGTCGTGGACAACTGACGAACTGCCTGTGGGCAGATGTGAGCTTGACAGGTATTTGTAGCACGTACGTGGGAAGGGATGCGACTGGCTTCCCTGAATTATCCCCCGGCAATCGATAACACCCAGCGTCACCCCGCAAAACGCAAAATGTTTCCTGATTTCCCTATCTCTTCTTCTTTGTATACGGGGGCATTGAACTTCGATACAACTCGTTAATCGAGAATCGCAAGGCAAAAAGTGCGAGTGTTCCAATTTGTTCTAAAGAGGATGTTTCACTTAATAATAGCGATCTCATTTCAAAGCATCGCAGTTTATTTTACTTCAGGTATGCGCTTAGAGGGAAAGTCATGCCATTTTTACATTCCCTGCTCGTACCTAGAGGTGAGAAGGTATTGTATTCCACGCAAGAATTCCATATCGAGATTTCGCTAGAAATACATGTTTTGAGGCCCCTTTTGGCTATTTTTTATTTTCAATGATTTTAACGATTTTGATTAAAATACCTTATATTTAAAATATTTTCATAACAAATAAAATGTATATCTTAAATTTTCTAGGACTAACCTGTGAAGCCTTTTTCAGTCTAAATTGACTTTCAATAATTGATAAACCGGAGGAGATGGACAAAATGTTATTACACAAACAATTTAGATCCATTTATGTCAAATTTTTTTGTGGCATTAACCATTTCTGAGGTATTTCTTCTTTCTCTACTACGTATGGTAAGGAAAGTATCGCACTTCACCCCAGATTTCGGCATCGAGATTTCAGAGGAAATAATGTGTTTTGAGGCCCCCTCGATGAAAAAAATAATTTTTCGAAAAAGGCTATTGCATGTGTGTGTGTGTGTGTACGCGCGGCAGTAAACAGCCTAACTCAAAAACGAAAAGTCGCAAAGATACCAAACTTCGTATTTAGGTTCAGTACCTTCCAAAGATGCGACATGAAGATTTTCAAGAAAATCACCTCACTTCAGATACACTCTACATGGAAAATTTTTCGAAATTTTAAATTTTCTAAAAAATGGCTGTAACGATTCTAATTAAAGCATTTCAGATTAAATGTATTTACATTAATAAGAAACTTTATATCTTGGATTTTCTGGGACTAGCCTGTGATGTCCACTTTGCAGGCTAGGAATTTTGCATAATCTCGTATAATCGACGAAAGTGTACTACACAAAAAATGTAGATCTCTTTAAAGCACAGAATTTAGTTCAAATAAGCCTTTTTGTGGCTTAAGCCATTTCTAAGATATCCGTTATAAATGGTTCGATTTGCTCAATATGTTATCATTCTTTTTAAGCGCTGTGGGTTTTCAGTTGTTTCCCGCGATGTCTTGGGAACAGTCTTACTATCGCGTTCTCTTTGTAACTATAACAAAATGTGTAATGTATCTATTTCTGCAAAGGCTTATTTGGATTAAAATGTGGTAGACAGAAAATAAGCTTTAGTAAGAATAGTTTGTATACCCACTAATAAATGATAGAAGGTAGAGAAAGTCATGTGAATGCAACACATTTTTTATTGGTTTGGATTTTAAACACATGCCTTTTTCATGTAGTACATTGCTATTCGGTTTGCAAGAAACATGAAATATCAAAGCCATTAAGTAGCGATTCATTTTTTAAAAATCTGACTATCTCTTTAACCGAAGGTATTCTTCTTATACGTACAACGAGTGTGTAAATATGTAATGATGGTTTATCTGGATTAACAATAAATAGGCAGAAGTATAAGATTTTGTAAGAATACTTCATGGAAGGGTCAGAAGGGAATCGTATGAGTGTAAGACATCATATGTTTTTCAACTGCAAATCACTTTCTATTCCTGGTCATGCAAAGAGAGGGGTTATTTAGAAGGCATCACATAGTGATACATCTTTAAAAGATTTGACTATCTCTTTTGTTTACTATAATCTTTTCATACCTACAACTAAATGCGTTAATATGTAACGAAGATTTATCTGTATTAACAAGAAATAGAACAAAGCATAAGCTTTTGCATGATTAGTTTGTAGAAGAGTAAGTACAGAAGATCATGTGACTGCAACACATATTTTTCGCACCATAAATATTTCAAATTGAGGCAGTGTTTTTAACACTAAAATGATTTCAGTTTAATTATATAATATGTAAATTCAATAACAGCCCGCCTTGAAGCAATATGTGTATGTAATAATTTTTAAAATGTATGTAACCGTCATTTGATGCAGTAATTTGTATCACAAATTACTTAAATGTAAATAATGATTGTAATATGAATATGCATTTTTATGTGACATTGATTGGAGATGTTTATTGATTGTAATTGTTGTTGAGAAGTAAGTTTTTAATGCCTTACTGAAACTGTCAATAATAGCGCGCAATAATGCAGCGAGGGGGGGTGAGCTGTTTATCATTATTGGAAACGAGGAAGTTACGTAATGTTGGCGCGTTTTTCCGTTGAGAATATTCTGGAATATTTCCCTAGAGCATATGTGTTCATAATTTTCATTGGATATTAAAATAGACGCTAATGTTGGCGCGTTTTATTAGACAATAGTAACTCAGTTATAATCTTTAGGCATATCGGGGAGTGGGAGTATAAATAGAGGCTAGGTTAGAGGTAAAGCCAAGTCAGAGGTAGATCGCGTGCAGTTCATCAAAAATCTCAATACATTACACGTCGCCTTCATTCGTTCAGTTCATCAAAAATCTGTGTACACTACACGTCGTCTTCAGTCAGTCAGTTTGTTGAAAGTATTAGTACGGCATACATCGGATATAGATTCACAAGTTACGCGCAGCAGAATTATGAAAGATCTAAAGTATGGTAAAGTTAATTATACAAAAGATTGAAGTACGTGGATTAAAAGAATTATCAGTAAGATGTTATTATAACAGTTTCAGTTTGCGAGTGTTAAGATCAATGTATAAATGTGATAGTTAACGTGTTCGACAATAAATGTGTAAAACAAATTTCTTCATCAGTGTTATATTTGGATAAAAGATTCCTTTCCGTTTACACAACCCTGATCAAGAGACATGTTCGACCGAGAAATAATAGCTAGCCGGAGGACAGTAAACAAAATTTAAATCAAATAACAGTCGCATTCTTTCGAACACTAACACTGCTGCAAATTGCTAACACCAGATGGAGCTACAAACCGAACAAATGAGTGACGTCACAAGATGGCTTCACATGAAGTAAACACATATACACAAACATTTGTAAGTAATACCGTTACAAATTGGCTACCACAACGTGGGGCTACAATAATGTTAAATAAATAACACTACATACCGTTACACATAGCATGCTTGTATTATTGTATCCATGTGTAATAATGTTATGTCAATATATTACGTAATTTAATAATGTAGGAGCTGTGAGAATAATAGGTTAAAATTTGCTAACAATGAGGTAACCTTGGGGCAGTAATGAATTTGAAAGTTTAACAATACTGCTTGTGAATCTTGGAAGCAATAATGTAATTTTAGTGACAGTTTATAAAAATAGCCAATCAGTAACCAGAAAAAAGCTTTAGCTAAATGAAGGTATTCTATTGGATTAGGAATAGCCAGTCAGAGACTTGAAATACAGAAATTTACAAGTTTAGGCCGTTGAAATCAATTCAGTTGCCTGCAAAGAGTGTTCCTGACCGGATGCGAGATGCGTCCTCTAGAGATTTAATACATATTCGTGTGAGACGAAAAATAAGTTTACATGTTAAAAGGTACAAGTAATTAATAAAAGAATCTCACAGATCTATATCAGTGAAGTGTTATTTAAATCGTGTCAAGCATTAATAAAAAGGAGTGAAGCAAAATTATAATTTGTATAAGCCTACATTTTTGTCGCACCACAACCCTGCTAAGAGAAACGTGTCTCTAACAAATACTGACGCAGCCGAGGCAAACATAAATATTTAATACTTAAAGAAACAGTCAAAATTACAAAGTTAATATTTTTAAACTTAGGGCGAAGACTACCGCTAAGCGGGTACCATACGTGCGGTTGCAACCAACTTCAAGTTTGGCTCCCAACAGTTGAAAATATAGTACAACTCCTTCAATACGACCTACTTCAAATTGACGCCCAAAGCGTGTTGCAAACAAGTTACAAAACAAAACATCTTCAAAATGGCCCTCCCATATAATAGTACTAGGATAGGATAGGATAGGACTAGAAACGGAGGGGAGCTTCGACTTATGCAGATCATTTGTGCCTATGCCCCTCACGGAGCGCCCCCGCGAAGTAGAGAGAGGTGAGAGGAGACAGAGGGTGACCGGACCATGAGGCACGGCAGACAGAGGGCAGGGTCCCTAACTTTTACAGATTTTAGCTTCCCAGGTGGTGGTTGGTGCAGCCGGCTCTCCTCCCACCTGTGGGCTTACGCATCCCCTGGGGACCAGAGTCTGCCCACAGTGCGAGGGAACGAAAGCTACTCAGAGCATCCTTCTCCCTTTCTATGCACACGCCGAGACCTCTCGCCGACACTTGCAATCCTGTTATTGCCACATAGGCAGTAATGTTGATATTTAGCGATTTATTTGTATATAATAAGCTATCTTAAAAAAAGTGGGTGGGTTGCTTCGTTGGTTACAGGCTTTCCAACTCTTCACTTTTACTTTTAAACTGTGTAATATATGCATTTTCTTATTTAAATAGTCTTTCCTCCACATTTAAATCGGAAGGTATATAGGAACCGTTACCCAAATAAAATGTATATCTTGAATTTTGGAATAACCTGCGAAGTCTTCTTCTTTCGGAAGGAACTTTGTATAATCTTGTATAACTGGTAAACATTAAAGAGAGACGAAAACGTACTACACAAAAAAATCTGATGCGTTACACTCACATGACTTTCTCTATTCTTGTACAAACTATTTTTACAAACTCTTATTCACCATCTATTTCATATTAATCGAGATAAACATTTGCAGAAACGATCTCTTGACATGCAAACAGAATTACATTTTACACATAGCGACCTGTTCTAAAAATATTTGACTATCGCTTAAGGCGTACTATGTTCCCCTTGTTTTGTATTTGCAAGGGCAATATAGAAATACAGTAGACTTTAAGCGTATACCTATCTCTTAATAGCTGGTTGCTAGGTGCAGCACCATTCTCTTTGCCACAGATTAATACTCTTTGCATATCCAAGACAAAAAATGAATAACGAATTCCCATTTGAGAAAATAAGTAGTGAAAAATTTAAGGGAATAACAAGGAATATCTCGAAAATGGTTCACTCAACAACAAAAATGTATATGACATAAATTGTGTATTTTAACGCGATCTACATTTGTTGTGTAGTAAAATTTCGTCTATCTCTTATATTTTACCAGTTATGCAAAAGCCGTTCACAATGAAGAATACTTTTGGAGACATTCCCAGAAAATTCGAGATATATATTTCATTTGTCATGAAAATATCTTAAACATATTGTATTTTAATCAAAATCGTTAGAGCCATTTTTGAGAAAATTAAAATTTTCGAAAAATGTTCCATGTAAAGGGTAACCTGGGGTGGGGGGTTTTTCTTGAAAACCTTTTTGTCGCATCTCTAAAAGATACTGAACCTAAATACCAAGTTTGGTGTTTATCCGACTGTTCGTTTTAGAGTTATGATGTTCACAGGCACACACACAGACAGACAGACAGACAGACACACACACACACACACACGAACATGTTTCCAAAAATGCTTTTTTTTGGATTCGGGGGGTCTCAAAACATGTATTTCCGGTGAAATTTCGATATCGAATTTTTGGGTGGAATACAATATTACTATACGTAGTAGAGGATGTAAAAATGTAGATCTCCTAAAACACGCAGCTTATTTCAAATAACTTTTTCCAAGATATCCGTTATTAATGGTTCGATTTCTCCAAGCTTTGTCATTCTGTTCTGTCGATTTTCAGTTGTTTCACGCGATTGCATGGAAAGAGTATGCAACTTTAAGACCAGCATATAGCATCCAGTTCTTAAACATTTGACTATCGTGAAGAAATTTGTAATGTACCTACTCATGCAAAGGTTTATCTCGATTAAAATGAAGTAGATAAAAAAATAAACTTTCGTAAGAATAGCTTGTATACCCACTATATTAATAGAGGGTAGAGAAAGTCATGTGAATGTAACACATTAGATTATTTTAAGACACACATAATCTTGTTTTAGTGGATTAAAAAAAGAAAAAAACTAAAGTGGATTTACCGATTTAAACCCGAAGTTTATCAACTGTTTTTCCATCCTCTGACGAAATCCTTGTTAAGCCTATGTGAAAACAATCAGGCTTTATGGGTCTTACCGTGCGAGATATTTCCGCAGTAACGTGTGAGACTCGCATTCGGGAGGCGCCGGATTCCTTTGACCATGAGTTTTTCGCGGTTTTCCCTGGTTGGCCAAGGCGAACTGGTGTAGTGTATTCTACCACGGATTTACTTTTTCCGCGTTTCCTCTCATTTCGTTTCTTTCTTTCATGTTTCAGGTTGACTCGGGGGCTGTGGTCGGGTCTGTATCGGGCAGATGGTACAGAAACTTGTAAATTGGAACTTTTTCTGGGACCTTTAAAAGGAAGTCTGTCGAACCTCCCGTATTGGTTCGTGTTTCCCCGGTTCCACTAGAGGGACGCCTCCGAACGAACCTCCCATGGCAGGGTGGTCAAGCCTGAAAGTATTATGGAACTCTGCGCGTCTGTGTCGACTTGTGCTGGTCTGCTATGCAGTCCATACGTCTCCTGCGGTTTCCTCACCTCTCCGTTCCTTCCGGAGGTGTTTGTACAAAAGCTCCGTTGAGGATCGAGGTACTAGGTGCGCCCATCAACTGGTCATAGCCATAGTCATTTATGAGCCTTTGTCAAGGGAAATTAAAAGAAAGGCTTCTCACATAGAACATTTAATTATATTAAAATAAAGATCCAGGTAAGATTTAAACGGTAAGGTTCAATTATCGAGTATGTTTATACTGCATATATCGAGGATTTAATATAGTTCATGCATACACGTGCACTAAAGCAATCACAATACGCACATAGTAGCTTAGGTTACCAGCATTGAATGCAGGAAATTCAACTTTCCACCACAATTGAATGGGAAATGGATCAAAAGGCACTATCGTCAAAAAATGATAGTGACTCGTCCAGAACGATGTGCTGCAAATATTTACTTTTCGCCCCTTTCGGTGCAGCTGAAGAATAAATCAGAATGGTCGCACAGTGTTTTTGCTCGCACGTCTGACAAACTGGCGCTCAGATTGACTGTAGCGGATTCTGCGAGTTCTTTTACAGCAAAACGAATTGCGCTACAGTGCAATATCCACGCGTTAGTAGAAACCTTATTTATGGCCTTCAGCTTGTGGAGATAGCGGTTGTGTTTATACTGTCGTTCCAATAACAGATTCCCCCTCAGTCGTTCGAACATGTTGAAACGAGCCCGTATTGGCAGCAATGAGTGTTTTTCTCACATTGAAACTTCGTAAAATGCTGTGTTTTATTTCAATTTAAAGATTTATTTATACAATTTGCTTTATAAGAATGGAATATTATAAGAAAAAAAGTACCTGGTAGGTTTCATCAGACCTTTTCTACTCGTCCCTTCTATATTTACAGAAGTTTATTCCTTTGTATACTTCTTATTGATTAAATAAGCTCTCATTAAACCTTTACACATGTTGTAGGTACTATAAGACGCTAGGTACGAGAAGTAGACTGTTGCATTCACACAACTTCTCTACCCTTTTTCGCTTAATAATGAGTATACAAATTATTCTTACGAAAGATTATTTTCCTATCTACTTTATTTTAATAGAGATATACCTTTCCAGAAATAGTCTTTGTAAGTTTTTAATATAGAGTCAACTGAAAAATTCAATGCCACAGCCGGGATTTAAACACGGTTCTCCCACTCTCTATGCGGTTCTTAGGCCAGATTAAGGTCTCTAAAAAGTATAATTAATTTCAATTAAGTTTATATATATAAATAATTAAAAAGAAAAGCTTAAGAAACCCTTAAGCTCCTAGTATTAAAGTACTTGCAATGGCAGATCGCCATTTAGATTGTCATCTCTAGTGAGATGCCTTGGTGGTCTATCTGGGAAACAACATGGGTCATTTGGGGAATTCAATGTCCCACTGCGTGTTGACAATAGCTCAATGGTTAGAGCAACCGCGCGGAGAGTGGATGAACTGTGTTCAAATCGCGGCTGTGGCATTAAGTTTTTCAGTTGACTTTATATTAAAAACTTGCCAAGAACAGTCTATGGTCTCTAAAAGCATCCTTCATTTTAATTATATGTCTAGAAAATTTAAAATGTCTAGAATATTTATGTGATATGTAGTTAAAAATCTGTCATTTTCCGCCAAAACCCAGTTCCAGTGTCCCTTGTTACATGTTCATCGAATAGAATCTACTAACATATTCAAGGCGTTTAAATTAGAATTTGTATTTAAATACTGATTAAATTAATATTTCAATATATTGAAAAGGGATTTCTTCTCAGCTTCAGCTAATACTGTTGATTTTATCAGTATAGTAGGATTATAGCTTTGTGCCGATTTTTTTCCCTTCCTTCCTGTACTTCATATATAGAAAGCTGAAGGGAAACTTTCGGCACGTATGTTTTCGGTTTTCCATAATGCCTCTTTCATTTTGGTCGGCTCGACGTCTAGCGAGAGAGAACTGGGTAGTTGGACTTGTGCGACGGGGCAACGAAGGTGTTCGAGTTTTCTACTGTGTGGCATTGCAGGTATGTGTTTGGCTGTGAAGGTTGAAACTATCCAAATTCTATTTGGTTTTTGTTGTAATTGCCGTTAAGTTTTACATATTTTTTCAACACAGAGAGCTCTCTTTTAACTTCGATTCATAAATTATGTATTTGTGGCTTTATAATCTGTAAGCCCAGTTTACAATTAGCTTTGTAAATTTTGTTAAATTTGTGCTAATGTGGGTAGACTTTTATTGTAATCTGTTATGTTGCGAGAAGGTCAAGTCGCAGACTGTCGCTGATGACGTGAAGCGTGTCTTTACCTAAATTTCACATAAATCACCTTATTAAGTAAGCTAGGCGATCTGGTATCTTTTATTCATTATGGTAATTTCGTGTCATGCTTCACGTCGTAATTGTCATTTTTACTTTCTCTGCTGCGTATAGCTAGTAGGGGAAGTATTGTATTCCACTCAAAAATTGATACCGAGATTTCACCGGAAATACATGTTTTCAAGTGCCCTGAATCTAAATAAAGCAACTTTTGGAAACATGTCGATGTGCGTGTCTGTCTGTCTCTAGGTGAACAGCATAACTCAAAAACGAAAAGTCGGATAAATACCAAACTTGGTATTTGAGTTTAGTATCTTCCAAGGGTGTGACACGAAGACTTTCAAGAAAATCCCCGACCCCAGACTACCCTTTACATGGAACATTTTACTTTCTCTAATACGTATAGTAAGTAGGGGAAGTATTGCATTCCACCCAAAAATTCGATGCAGAGATTTCACCGAAAATACATGTTTTGAGACCCCCTGAATCCAAAAAAGCATTTTTGGAAACATGTCGGTGTGTGTGTCTGTGAACAGCATAACTCAGAAACGAACAGTTGAATAAACACCAAACTTGGTATTTAGGTTCAGCATCTTCCAGAGATGCGAAGCGAAGGTTTTCAAGAAAATCCCCCCACCCCAGATTACCCTTTACATGTAACATTTTTTTAAAATTTTAATTTTCTCAAAAATGAATCTAAAGATTTTTATCAAAATATTATATGTTTAAAATATTTTTATGACAAATAAAATGTATATATTGAATTTTCTGGGAATACAAAAGTATTCTTCATTGTGAACGACTTTTGCATAACTGGTAATCCATAAGAGATAGACAAACGTTTACTACACAAAAAATGTAGATCGCGTTAAAATACACAATTTATGTCATATACATTTGTTTTGTTGAATGAACCATTTTCGAGATATTGCTTGTTATTCCATTAAATTTTTCAATACTTATTTTCTCAAATGGGAATTCGTTATTCATTTTCTTGTCTTGGATACGCAAAGAGTATTAATCTGTGGCAAAGAGAATTGTGCTGCACGTAGCAACCAGCTATTAAGAGAGATGTCTATGCTTAAACGCTACTGTATTTCTATATTGCCCTTGCAAATACAAAAAAAGGGGAACATAGTACGCCTTAATCGATAGTCAAACATTTTTAGAACTGGTCGCTATGTGTAAAATGTAATTCTCTTTGCATGTCAAAAGATCGTTTCTGCAAATATTTATCTCGATTAATATGAAATAGAAGGAGATAAGAGTTTGTAAAAATAGTTTGTACAAGAGTAGGGAAGGTCATGTGAGTGTAACACATCAGATTTTTTAGAAAGTTTTGGTTTTCAAAAATGGCACTAACGATTTTCATTAAAATATCATATGTTCAAGATATGTTCATGGCAAATGAAATGTATATATTGAAAATTCTGGGAATGTTCCCAATGAGTCCGCTTCATTCCGAATGACTTTTGCATAACTGGTAAACAGTAAGACTACACGAAACATGTAGATCTCGTTAAAACAAACAATGTATGACATACACATTTTTCTTTTGGTTTAGTGACACTTTTCCGAGATATTCCTAGTTATTTGTTTGAATTTTGCAATATTTATACTTTTTTTCAATGGGAATTTGTTATTCGTTTTTTATGTCCTGGTCATTCAAAGAAAATGAAATACTCCACAGAGCAACCAGCTCAAAATATTTGATTTGCGCTTATCCCCTTGCAGCTATAAGAAAATTAGCAATAAATCAGGTTTTTTAATTTACTGCATAACTTAGGGTGTCGAGGCTTTTATTGTATGTTATATATTATCTCTAATAAATACAACAGATTGTTAAAAGGTAAATCTTTTAATTGGTCAGATTTTTGGGCCTAGTTTTAACTGAATGCATTTAGGGCGCCTTTGGACTTTTCCATTGCGTTAATGATTCTGGGCTGGGCACATTGTGGCATTAATTTGTTGAATTCAGCATGAAAAGATATTTGTATGTTTTCCAAATGAAGCTCGTGACTTTGATCTTCTCCCTCATGGCAACAGGTTCGGAGGCCGTTAGAGATAACATAGCTCTATAATTAATTATACTGAATATTAATTTAATTAGTTGACGTTATACATATTACATTTTACGTATCATCAGGAGCAGCATTATCGCTCAGGTAAAAATACACTGAATATTTCTGCATCACTGGAGCGTAAATAATAAACTGGCATCTGCAGATGAATTGTCCAGATGGCTTTAGAGAGGGATTTCCTGAATGGATGTAATTACTAGGAACAAAACGAAAAATACAAAATACCGGCTACCTCTCCGTAATTAACATCCATGGAAAACGAAAGCGGAAGCCAATAATTTCAGGCCGTCCATTAACGTCCGCGTTAGTTATATTTGAACAGGGCTACTGATATCAATTTTACGGTTCCGGTAACATGGACTATGAAGTGCAAATGCACAGTAATCTATGAACTAGTGAGTTGTGAAATTATTTCTATTGGAAAACGCTATTCCCGATGCAACCATTAAATATGCAACTCTGAGTGCGATCGGAAATATCTTCTAGAAACGTTGGCATATTAATGAAATGCAGATGAGAGATAACAAGCAGGGACGTCTTTTGGGTCCCGGACATGCGAAGAAATTATGCAACTGTCAAATCAACATTACTTGGAGATTACTTGTCATCTACTTAAGGGGACAAGTACACCTTACACCTTAAGTGTGTTAAACTACCACTGCTCTTAAAGTTCTCAATGGTTTTTCCTAAAATTTTTAATAAGTATTCTATGAATCATAATAATTATTTGAAGTGGTTGTTTGCATTGATAGCTTATGTAGTTGATTCCGTAAAAATTATTTCATTCAGCAGAAAAATAATTAAATTTACTCTTAAAACATGTGAATTCATGTGCCTTTTTCTCTGATACTACTAGCAATACAGAAGCACACTTTTGCATGCTTGTTCTTAGTATAGACAGTTATCTTCTGAACCTAAATTATTTAGTTATGTACATCAGTTCACTATAAATTGAAAATAAAAGTAAAAAATGTGGACAATTTGCAATATTATTGCTTTCCTAATATCACTAATATACATTAAAAATTATGATTGTGTTTCAGAAAGTGTAACTATGTGTTGTACAATTTACTGAAAATTTTAGCTCTCCACCTCCCATACTTTCTGAGAAAAAGGTACATAAGTATCCAAAAATGTTGTTTGGAGAAAAGTGAATTTAAAGTTTGAGCATTAATATTCTGATACACTTCAGTACATTCCAGAGCCATAATCACTCCTGGATTGTTTAAACTTTTCTGATTGCATTCTGTTGCTCCTGGCCTGTTTTCTTAATTGATGAACTGCTCGCTAGGCATGATATAGTCGTTCGTTGTTGAAAGATACAAAAAAGTTCTAAAAAAGGGGTATTACATGACAGCTTTGAAGGAATGCAGATTAGCATTTAAATGGTGTTTAACTGTCTTAAAAAACCCTTAAATCACAAAAAGTATATATTTTCTGAACCTGGAAATAATAGCGATTTTATTACTGCCTAAAACAAAAAATTTGATTTTTGACCATTTGGAGTACCTTATCCCCTTAAGGTATATATATATACTTTCTACTATCTCTACTACGTATAGTAAGTAGGGGAAGTATTGTATTCCACCCAAAAATTCGATACCGAGATTTCACCGGAAATACATGTTTTGAACCCCCCTGAATCCAAAATTTTTTTTTTGGGAAATATGTCCGTGTGTGTGTCTGTGAACAGCATAACTCAGAAATGAACAGTCGGATAAACACCAAACTTCGTATTTAGGTTCCGTATCTTCCAGAGATGCGACACGAAGGTTTTCAAGAAAATCCCCCTACCTCAGATTACCCTTTACATGGAACATTTTTCGAAAATTTTAATTTTCTCAGAAATGACTCTAACGATTTTGATTAAAATATCATATATTTAAGATACTTTCATGACAAATAAAATGTATATCTTGAATTTTCTGGGAATGTCTCTAAAAGTATTCTTCATTGTGAACTACTTTTGCATAACTGGTAAACCATAAGAGATAGACAAAATTTTACTACACAAGAAATGTGGATCGCGTTAAAATACACAATTTATGTCATATACATTTGTTTTGTTGAGTGAACCATTTTCGAGATATTGCTAGTTATTCCCTTAAATTTTCCAATACTTATACTTTTTCTCAAATGGGAATTTGTTATTCATTTGTTTTTTTTAGTTCCATTTAACTACATGGGTCTTATCGGCGACTTTTCCTTGGAACGTATTACCTGGTGACATTAGTATTAACTCGTATACTCCTGTCGTTGGGTTCTTGCACTTTTAGTTTTTAATCATTAGATCACATACACATTCATACTTGCAGACTCTGGGGAAGATAGGGAATGATCTTGACTAGAGAAAAATTCCCACCCCCAGCCGGGAATCGAACCCGGACCCCTTGCACAACAGGGAAGTGCTCTACCGACTAAGTTACGGGCGCTATTAAGTTGTTAACAATCGGGATTTTGTTGAAGAAAAAAATCTTCCGAGTATAGATCTTTTGTAGTAAGATTTTGTTTATTTCTTATAGTTTACCAGTTATACAAAGTTTACACTTCATTTATTTTGCAAATATCTTAAACATCTGGTATTTTAATCAAATTGTTATTCATACATTATCTACATTTTCTCCCTGTAAGGGGTAGTTTTGGGTTGGGGGATTTTGTTTAAAGTCTTCGTGTCGCATCCTTGAAATATACTGAAGTTAAATATAGTGTGTGGTATACAACTGACTTTACACTTCTGAGTTGTGCTTTACACAGACAGACACTACATGGACCTTTCTCTAAAAATGCCTTTACTGTATTTATGCAGCCTCAAAACTATCTTTCCGGTAAATTCTCGATATCGAAGTTTGGGTGTAATAAAAATACCTCCTCTACTTACTAAAGAAGAAGTAAAACAAGAAAAAGCAGTCTTAGCTTTATAAATTTGCATTGCAGTGGATCTTGATTTGCATTTATGGAAACTTGAACAAGTCCCATGCATTATAACAACTAAAAGAAAACATCGGGCGAGAAATTCACTCAATTTCAGATATTGAACACTCGGTAAGAATGAACAATTTCTGAGAAATTGCCATAAATGTGTAATTAGAAAGGGAAAACATTTGCAACTTTCCTTATGGTAAGGTATGTGTTCATCATCATTGCAACTGTAATTATGAGAAGTGAGATGATAGCGGGGATATTACAACTATTTTGGCAGGAGTTAGAGCTGCGGCGGCCGGCTCGCGAGTCGCTTTGCGATGGCCACATTGTGCAAGAAAAACACTAGAATTCTCCTAAAGCAAAAAGCGTTCTTATCTACCGATCTTAGGTTTGTCACGACTATGAATTAATTAGGCATCTTACCAATCTTTACCATTTTTAAAACCATGATAACGGGGCGAAACCCACTAAACATTAGAAACTAAGGATTGCAACAGAGGAATAGCAGAATCTGTAAAGAAGCCTAAAAAAGAAGGTATTTAAATTTTAACAAATGAAAATTTTATTCTCAAAAATGTTACCTTAACCTTACAAGTTGTTCACAAAGAAGTCATCGTTCAAAACTCATCCTTGCCACGAGGCAGGTTCAGAGAGCACACCACACTATTCCTTACATTAAGAAGATTTGCTGCCTAAAAGAGGTCGAACAATTAATCGCAATCATTTTGTATTCAGTCATCCCCACCCCCATTTCTATTAAAAGCGTCATCAAAGCCACCAGCCACATTTTGGACTAATAGAACAAAATCAAGCTACCACCACTTGAGTTGAGCCTTCCGGAATCAACAGGTCTACCAAACTCATTCTGGGAGGGCCGACTCCATGTTAGGCGTACAACCTAACTCCACATCTACCATTCCCGTAGAAAATTAAACTAGCCCGTAGAACGACTGAGCTTCCCAGAAGCCGAGGCAACATCGAATTTAACTCCAGCTTCTAACAGTCTCTCTAAGATCTTCGCGCCTCTTCCAAGAAATAATGTTTAATTTTTGTTCCAGCAATTGCATTATGAAAGTAATCTACAAATATTCCATAGAATAGCTGTTAAACAAAGAGTCCTGTCATTATTAAAAAAATCTGATGTGTTACACTCACATGACTTTCTCTACTCTTGTACAAACTATTTTTACAAACGCTTATTCTCCATATGCTTCATGTAAATCGAGATATCGAGATGTCAATCTTATTGCTAATTTTCCTGTAGATGCAAGGGGAATTGGTAGACTTTAAGCTATAGTCAAATACTTTAAGAGGTGGTTGCTGTGTGGAGTATTCCATTCACTTTGCATTAACAAGACAAAAACAAAATAACGAATTTGAGAAAAAGTATAAGTATTGGAAAATTTAAGGGAATAACAAGCAATATCTCGAAAATGGTTCTCCCAACAAAAAAGAGTATGACATAAATTCTGTATTTTAACGCGATCTACATTTTTTGTGTAGTAAAATTTTGTCTATCTCTTATGGTTTACCAGTTATAAACATTGGTTAATAATGAAGAATACTTTTGGAGACATTGCCAGAAAATTTGAGATATGCATTTCATTTGTCATGAAAATATCCTAAACATATGATTTTAATCAAAATCGTTAAGAGCCATTTTTGAGAAAATTAAAATTTTCGAAAAATGTTCTATGTAAAGGGTAATCTGAGGTGGGGGGATTTTCTTGAAAACATTCGTGTCGCATCTCTGGAAGATACTGAACCTAAATATCAAGTTTGGTGTTTATTCGACTGTTCGTTTCTGAGTTGTGCTGTTCACAGACACACACACACACACACACACACACACACACACACACACGGACATATTTCCAAAAATGCTTTTTTCTGGATTTAGGGGCCTCAAAAAATATATTTCCTGTGAAATCTCCGTATCGAATTTTTGGGTGGAATGCAATACTTCCCCTACTTACTATACGTAGTAGAGAAAGTAAAAATCAGATGTGTTACAATCACATGGTTTTCTCTTCTCTTGTACAAACTATTTTTACAAACGCTTTATTCTCCATTAACATCTTATTGCTAATTTTCTTATAGATGCAAGCGGAATCTGTTAAGCGATAGTCAAATCTATTAAGAGTTGGTTGCTATGTGGGGCATTCCATTCTCTTTGCTTGTCCAGGACATAAAAAGGCGAATAACGTATTCTCATTTGAGGAAAAAACCTAAGTATTGGAAAATTCAAGCAAATAACAAGGAATATCTCGGAAATGGTTCACTGATAGAAAGTATATGACATAAATTGTGTGTTTCAATGAGATCTTCATTTTTTGTGTAGTAAAATTTCGTTTACCTCTTACGGTTTACCAGTTAATACAAAAGTCATTCAGAATGAAGAGAACTTTTGGGGACATTACCAGAAAATTCATTATATGCATTTCATTTGCCATGGAAGTGTCTTAAACATATGATATTTTAACCAAACTTTAGAGCATCTTCATGTCGCATCCTTGGAAGATGTTAGTCCTAAATACAAAATTTGGTATTTATCCGTCTTTTTGTTTTTGAGTTATACTGTTCACAGATAGACAAACACACACAGGGACCTTTTTCTAAAAATTCTTTTTCCGGATTCAGAACATGTATTTCCACTAAACTCTCTATATAGAATCTTTGGGTGGAATGCAATACTTCTCCTACTTACCATACTAGTAGAGAAGGTGATATAGTGCCCAAAATATATCTTTTTCCTTTTTTACTTTTTGTAACCGGGTTACAGCTTTTACAGCAATGCTCTTTGTTACAGAATTTCAGCTTTGCATAATTATCTTGCGAAATGAATGGTGTTGAAGTTACAATCATAGTAAAAGCGACCTTTACGTTATGTAAATAACGATGTGGTCACTCTGTAGTTAGGTTACGCTATAATCCAACGTGATCCCCTCTCATGAGCCTTTGATATCGCACTAATTTACACAAGCATAGGCTTCCATTTCCATAACAAACGCCAAAATCGTCCTAAAAAGTCTCATATTTGCATTTTATAAAACATATGAATACCGCAGAACGGGAATTTGGATTGGAAATATTTAAAGATCGATAGAGTTATCTAACTCTATTGAAATCATAAAAACATGAACTGCTAAAGCGATAAAACCTAGTAACCAACGTGTGCTATCTAGTCTTAGGTTCTGTGCATTTCAAAGTTTTAAAGTTTTATTTATTCCATAAGGGATATACTTATTGCAGAAGCCGTCTAACTCCATTTAAGGTAAGCTCAGAATCACCAATCCGAAATGATTGGCCGTTAAAATAGTACAAAAAACTTGTGTAATTTTTAAATCTTCCCTAAGTCTCGCAAATGAAGGGTCTTGCAATAATATAAGCATATGCAATGACTTTTACATACATTTTACAAGTTATTACATACACATATTGCTTCAAGGCGGGCTGTTATTGAATTTATATATTATAATTTGACTGAAATTATTTAAGTGTTAAAAATACTGCCTCAAATCATAAGGTAATATATATTGTTGGAACCTAAAAATCTAAACAAGCAATGTTGAGGAAGATCAGGATAAGCTGAATGAAAGTTTCTACGAATCTGATATTTCAAATTCTGATACAAGTGATAACTAGGAAGAAGAAGAAACTATCACCAAACATGGAAATAAAGCTACAGCGGAATACTTCATTGTTGCTTAACCATCTCTACTTTTATTTTTCAAGGTATGTGTTTTATGTAGAAATGAAGTTTAAAACAATTCTATTTACATTAAAGGGACAATGCTATGTGTTAAAATAATGAGTTATTGTGGTAGTATACATTCGCTTGACACTAAAACAATTATCAGGAAAGAAATCAGAAGGATGTGCTTTAATAGCAAATTCTTTATTATTACATGGTGTATTGTTTCAGCAGTTTAAGTCCTTCTGCAAATCACTGGGTTTGGCACTGTTTAGAAGCGTATATTCGATAAAACCATTCGAAACGTGACATTACCAGTTGTTCTGGATTCAAGAAAGAAAAACGAATTTGAATTCATTAAAAGGTTGTGGTATACCTATGTGGTTGGCAGGGGATGGGCTGTATAACTCTCCAGGATTTTCCGCCAAGTATTTGGTCTATTCCGTCATGGATTTAATTTCCGCAAAATTATTAATTTTTAACTTGTTCAAAGAGGTATGGTGAAAGGCTTTGGAAAAAGCTGCTCGTGACAACATAATGACAAGGCTTCCAAAACAGGAAATGTGTAGAGTTGAAGTTTTTGTCTCCGATAGACAAAAATTCAGTATGCGGAGGTTAAACATGAACTTGACGTATTGCATTTGTCTAAAGCTCCAATGGAAAAAATTAAAATAATATAAAAAATACCCAGAGCTGATGGAATGGAAAGCCGGTATAAACAAACATTTATCATACGCTGCGCAAAACCGTAATAAGAACGGTACCATATTAATTGAAACATTCACATCAATTCTTCATCATATAAAAATTAATATAAATGACTATAAAACGGTAAAGGGAAACCTTGTGAACATGATGAATTCTTGGAAGACGACCAAAGAAATTATGTTGCATATTAATCTCATTGACATTACCAGACGCACTGTTATGCTGATTGTTGCTACCAGACGTAGCATTATTGGATCCTCTTGGTTACATTTCGGCTTGATGGACCACGCCAAAGGGAGAGATCTGTTTGAAATTGTCTGGTGTGACGTCATCCCTGTCTGCCTTTGGCTAGACTCAGTTGGTGGGGGGAAAAGTTAGCGTCACTCGAGAGTAAGTGGTCGTTGGAACCAGTCCTCTGTGGCCGGTCTACGGTCTGTAGCATATTCCTTCATCCTGTTTCCTTTGTTAACTATGTAGAGAAGCCAAACGTTTTTGTGAATAAATCCCAAGCAATATGTTATGTAATGTTTTTGTGTAATATAAAACCCACGCCCCCTTAATTACACACCAAGGTCCCGGACTTCTAGCTGCGAGCGAGTTGCGGCCCCCCATGTGTTTGTGGGGGTGATCTAAATTTATCATTTTCTGGTAACTCTTTTGGCCTTCACCCCAGCATATAACAATAATTTATGGAATATGGGCAAATCAAATTCCTATCATGCTCTGAAGAGAATTATTTTGTATAGTATGTTTTTAAACGATTTGGCTCATATTCAACATTATATACATACTGGCAGTTTAGAAAGTTATCTCAGTCTTCGTCTCAATATGTTCAGAAAATAATACATTTTTTATATAATAACCTTCAACTTAGATCCATGATAGCAGCACAAGATCACAATTTCAATGTAAATAAAAAAATACTAGTGTCAAAACTTCAAAGCATGAGTTCTTGGATCATGAAAATAAATATGAGGAATCTAACGAAAAATTGAAACTTATAATACGCTTATAATACGTGAAAAAAAATCTGCACGCACGTTGCGTGAATACATTACCGGAAGCAGCAATTGATTTCTCCCATGCTTCGACCTCCATTAGAGTTACTACGGTTGAAGCACTACTCAGTCAACATAAAAAGGTTCGTCTCAGACACGTTATAAAATTTTAAACCATAATAATTATAAATAATAGTTGTTGAATTTAAAACTTACTGTGTTCAATGTGTATGTTTATTAGCGAAGTTTATTAGTGAAGCGTACGCTGTTTTCTGGAAAAGCATTTCTAATACGGGGTACTAAGCACTATACATGATGTATGACAACTCTTCTCTGTGGCCAATAGCAGTCCATGAATTAATCCAGTAAACTGTTTGTAGCAGGAATGTCGCCAGGTCTTAAGAGCAGGATTGTTGGCAGTGAGTTTTTAGCTCAACTTTCTGTTTTAACGCAAATTATGCCTCTCAATATTCAAGGTATCACGAACTATAACTAATTTGTGAAAATAAGGATGCTTTGTGATACAGACAAAATCACCTTTCACCAATTTTGTTTTCATAGTCCGAGCAACACACACTTTCCTCGCCGTTATCCATCGGTATACATTCCTTACATTTACTCAAATGTATGGAACCAGTACGGTTTTCGGTGTTCACACTGTCTCGAAATCGGTTCAGAATGGTGTATATCTTCAAAATCGTTCTTTTTTGGTTAAACGGATAAGATCGGATACAACGTTCACTCATTTTCAAAGCAAATATTTGACTACTGTTTATCATCTAGTAGGTATTAACTGGATTATCAAAAGTGAATGGCTAGCTTTAGCTGTACTCTTTGTTATTCAGAGAAGTTATGAACTTCTAGTGAAATTAACACGTTAACTTCTTAGTCATTTAAAACACCTATGCTGCGTACGTCTTGTCTGGGTGCAGTGTGGCTCTCATGACGTCACGCGTCAACTCAACAACAGGCCGTAACCCGATAACCATTCACCTTGGGATGGTGAAACTGCGTGCGTTGTTATTTATGCCTGACGACAAATTTACTAATGCGGTGACTGAAATATTCATCTAATTAACACACTGAAATTAGTGAAGAATATTGTTTCTTATAATTTTGTCATTTTGATTTCAAAAACTAAAACATCAATAAAAATGTCCATAATTTTTCCTCTTAAATATTCGTTACAGTCAAAGCGGATGTTGATATTACTAACATTCTAATTTTTTCATCCTATGGACCATTTTTGCTTATAATTAAAACAATTACTTAAACAATACTTTGAAAACTATTGGAGATGTTGCAATGATAATTGGTATACAAGCTAATGATTTGGTGTATTATTTGTGTTATAAATTTCAAAATTATATGTTCATAAATGTAGAATCTTGAAATTTCACTTGTGCATCTTTAACTTAAAATTGACAAACATTTTGAGATGTTTTGTTATTTTAATATTTAAGGTGTGTAAATTAAGAATGTGTAGTTCAAATGCTAATTTTAAGTATATAAGATATTTAATTTTTATTAACACCAGTTATGTTTATGAAGGACACGCCCACTTGCACAGGCTTTCATTCATATATCTATATGTCCTAAAATGTAAAAGATAGATTTTTGAACTCACTTGAAGAGTAACCAGAAGAGAATCAAGGAAGGTGGTGAGAATATTGGTGATGGTCCTGGACTCTTCTAATAAGTGTGTGAGAAACTTTTTAATAAAATGTTTAAACCTGTTTTTCTCATTTCAAGCATTTTCTACGTTCAGGTACCCATTATTTGCCCTAATTAAGTACACATCTGGAGTTGGCTTAATTCAAAAAGTTTATTTAAAAATATTTCTTTTTTAAAAACTAATTTTTTTAAGCGATTATATTTAAAAAATGTGATGTGATACATTCACATACCTTTCTCTACTATCTATTGTTTATTAGTGGTATACAAATTATTCTAACTAAAGCTTACTTTTCTATCGACTAAATTTTTATCCAAATAAACCTTTGAAGAAATAGCTACATTACACATTTCGTTATCGATACAAAAAGAACAGCGATAGTCAAATATTTAAGAACTGGTAACTATATGCTGGCCTTAAAATTTATTACTTCTTCCATACAATCGCAAGAAACAACTTGAGGCAGTATTTTTAACACTTAAATAATTTCAGTCTAATTATATAATATGTGAATTCAATAACAGCCCCCCTTGAAGCAATATGTGTATGTAATAATTTGTAAAATGTATGTAACAGCCATTGTATATACTTATATTATAGTATCCATGTGTAATAATGTTATGTGACTATATTACGTAATTTAATAATGTAGAAGCTGTGAGAATAATAAGTTAAACGTTGCTAACAATGAGGTAACCTTGAGACAATAATGAATTTGAAAGTTTAAATGCTACTAGTCATTATTGGAGCAACAATAATGTAAATTTTTTGACAGTTCGTAACATAGCTAATCAACAACCAGAAAAAGTTTTAGTTAAATGAAGGTATTCTATTGGAGTAGGATTAGCCAATCAGACTTGATATACAGAAATTTACAAGTTTAGACGGTTGAAATCAATTCAGTTGCCTCCAAACAGTGCTCATAACCAGACATGTTGCTTCTAGACGTGCTCATAACCAGACGCGGGATGTGTCCTCGAGAAATTAAATACGTATTCGTGTGAGACGAAAAATAAGTTCACGTGTTAAAACGTACAAGTAATTAATTAAAGAATCTCACAGCTTCTCTATATCAGTGAAGTGTTATATTAATCGTATCAAGTATTAATAAAAGGAGTGAAGTAAAATTATAACCTGCGTAAACCTATATTTTTGTCGCATCACGCCCTGCCTAGATATCTATGTCTCTAAAATAAATACTGACGCAGCCGAGGCAAACATGAATATATAATATTTAAAGAAACAGTCAAATTACAAAGTTAATATTTTTTTTAAACTTGGGGCAAAGGCCACCTGAAAGTACATTTGGGGCGAAGGCTACCGAAAGCAGTATACTATACGTGGGGTTGCAACTACTACAAGTTCGGTTCCCCAACAGTTGAAATATAATACAACTCCTATAATACATCATGTTCAAACTGACTTTCCATACGTAGCAACAACAAAATAACATCTTCAAATGGACAAAGAAATGAACATTTCGAAGCTTTAATAACGAATATCTCAGAGATGACTTATGCCATAAAAAATTAATTTGCAGTAAATTGTGTGTTTTAAAAATATGTGCATTTTAGTTTAGTACTTTTACGTCTATCGCTTAACATTTAGCAGTTGTATGAGATTACACAAGAAGACTTACACGCCGTTTGCAGAAAATCCAAGATATACATTTTATTTGCCATGTAAAGATCTTTAATGTATTTTTATTTTAATCAAAGTTAGAGCCATTTTTTACAAGAATTGTTACATTTCAAGGGTAGTTTGGGGTGGAGGAACCTTCGTGTCCATCCTCGGAAGACACTGAACCTAAATACAAATTTGGTATTTATCCGACTTTTCGCTTTTGAGTTATGCTGTTCACAGACGCACACTCTAACAAACACGCATACACACGTGGACCATTTTACTTTCTCTACTACGTATAGTAAGTAGGGGAAGTATTGCATTCCACCCAAAATTTCGATACCGAGATTTCACCGGAAATACACATTTTGAGACCTCCTGAATCCAAAAAAAGCATTTTTGGAAACATGTCCGTGTGTGTGTCTGTGTGTGTGTCTGTGAACAGCATAACTCAAAAACGAACAATCGGATAAGCACCAAACTTGGTATTCAGGTTCAGTATCTTCCAGAGATGCGACACGAAGGTTTTCAAGAAAATCCCCCCACCCCAGACTACCCTTTACATGGAAGATTTTTCGAAAATTTTAATTTTCTCAAAAATGGCTCTAACGATTTTGATGAAAATATCATATGGTTAGGGTAATGTCATGAGAAATGAAATGTATATCTCGAATTTTCTGGGAATGTCTCTAAAAGTATTCTTCATTGTGAACGACTTTTGCATAACTGGTAAACCGTAAGAGATAGACAAAATTTTACTACACAAAAAATGTAGATCGCGTTAAAATACACAACTTATGTCATATACATTTCTTTTGTTGAGTGAACCGTTTTCGAGATATTGCTTGTTATTCCCTTAAATTTTCCAATACTTATACTTTTTCTCAAATGCGTTATTCATTTTTTTATGTCCTGGACATGCAAAGAGAATGGAATGCGTCACATAGCAACCAGCGTTAAAATATTTGACTATCGCTTAAAAGCTACCATATTTTCCTTGCATCTACAAGAAAATTACCAATAAGATTGACATCTCGATATCTCGATTAACATGAAGCATATGGAGAATAGGCGTTTGTAAAATTAGATTGTACAAGAGTAGAGAAAGTCATGTGAGTGTAACACATCAGATTTTTTTTAATATCTTGGACATGCAAAGAAAATGGAATGCTTCACATAACAACCGGCTCTTAATTTTTATCTCGATTAACATGAAGTAGTTAGAGAATAAGCGTGTGTAAAAATAGTGTGTACAGAATAAAGAAAGATATGTGAGTGTAAGACATCTGATCTTTTTTTTTATTTAGGAGGCCTCAAAAAATGTATTTCTGGTGAAATCTGGGCATCGAATTTCTGGATGGAAACAATGCTTCTCTTACTTATACGTAGTAGAATAATTAAAAAGTGAGGGTGGTTTTGAAAAACTGACTCATATTATTATAAATGGAAATAAATTTAAGGAATATAGCTCTAATAATTATTTAATAAACTGTGTCAGAAATATGCAAAACTAGCCTGGACGACATAGGGAAAGCTATTTTACCTTAGTTCACATGGGGATGAATACTTAAACAAGGAAAGTTCATTATCAGAGGATAAACTTTGAGAATGTATTTGCATTTTATACATAATATGAACCAATAACTTCTGCAGACTATCTTCCGATGCAGCCGCAACTAGTTAAGTTTATGTACAAAAGCCTTTATATCATAAGGAGCATACAAGAGCAAGATTAGCAGAAAGCTCGACCATTCCTGCCAACGTGGTATTCTCCCTTAACCGCTATCTTAACGTTAGGCTTAGTTTAGCCGTAGCTGTATAAAGGAAGCGGGCCTTGTGAAAACCCCAGCCTTGCAGAAGTTGGTCTAAACTTCTCCTTTCAGGACCCATCCTGCTGAATTCCCTTACGCATCAGCTGCTGAAGTTGAACATCCCGGAAGTGAGGCGCCCCTCACATAATCTCGGACTGTAACAATAATAAGTGATTTTGCTTGGAGTGCATACGCATATAAAACGGCTGATTTTTTTATGTATGATCCTAGCGGGATTTGAGGAAATGCTGTGGTCGAAGGGTTTACAAAAAAGGGCTCTGGCGGCATTTCTGTCTTAAAGCGGTAAGACCTGTAACAAAATAAAAGCGAGTTCAAATTGAAAGCTTAATAAAATATGTGAAATGAATCGGAATTTATTTTATATAACGCAACTTTCTAAATCCAGATTTGTACTTCTTGAGCAACAGTTCAATAAAGTATCTAGGATATATGAAGGCTGAGGCAGTATCTTTAACACTTAAAATGATTTCAGTCATATTATATAATGTATAAATTCAATAACAGCCCGCCTTGAAGCAATACGTGTATGTAGTAATTTGTAAAATGTATGTAGCAGTCATTGCATGTGCTTATATTATTGTATCCATGTGTAATAATGTTATGTGAATATATCACGTAATTTAATAATGTAGGAGCTGTGAGAATAATGAGTTTAAAGTTGCTATCAATGAGGTAACCTTGAGGCAATAATGAGTAAGGAAGTTTAAATACTACTAGTCATTATTAGAGCAGCAATAATGTAAATTTTGAGACAGTTTAAAAATAGCCAATCAACAACCAGAAAAAGCTTTAGTTAAATGAAGGTATTCTATTGGAGTAGCATTAGCAAATCAGAGACTTAAAATACACAGGTTTATAAGTTTGGGCGGTTGAAATCTCTTCAGTTGGTTCCAGACAGCGTTATTAAGCAGAGGCAAAACGTGTCCTCAAGAAATTTTATACGTATTTGTGTGAGACGAGAATAGTTTACGTGTTAAAAAGTGCAAGTTAATCTCACAGCTCTCTATATCAGTGAAGTGCTATTTAATTTATGTCAAGGATTAATAAAAAGGAGTGAATTAAATCTTAAAGTCTGTGTAAGCCTACAGGCTTCAGTCGCACCAAAAACCCTGCCAAGAGAAATGTGTCTCTAACAAATACTGACGCAGCCGAGGCAAACATAAATATATAATACTTAAAGAAACAGTAAAAAATTACAAAGTTAATATTTTTAAACTTGGGGCGAAGCCTACCGGAAACCGGGTACTATACGTACGATTGAAACGAATTCCAAGTTCGGCTCCCCAACAGTTGAACTATAATACAACTCCTTGAATACGACCTACTTCAAATTTACGTCCATATGGGGTGCAAACAGCGTAAAGAAAACATCTTCTTCAAACTGGCTTTCAATACGTAAAGAAAATATCTACTTCAAATAGGCTTCCATACGTGGGGCTGAAACTATCAACTACTTCAAGGCTCCATGTTCAGTGAATAGTTATTTACGTAACTATATAGTAAAGTGAGTTTCTTTCAGCCCGAGTAAGATACAAGAATATCGAAACCAGTTCTAAAAACTCTTCCCTGCAGTTAGGTGCAATATTTTGTTACATATGTCGAAATACAGGGAGATCCAATGAAGTATGAACCGGCTGCGTGTTATTTTTGCAATTCACGATGACGGCGCGTGTTACGGTCTGCGGTTATCATAGAGTGGCGCCGATGCAACCATACAATAATTTCCTTAAGTATGTTTAAAGCTTTTACTTACCAGCGTTAATAAAGCAGGTGCTGAAACTGGCCACCATAGTTGTTCATACATTTTGGCACCTCTTTAAGAAACTATGCATCACTGGCCCTAGTTCACGTTGCGAAATATGGCAATTTCCTGGCGGATATTTTGTTTTAATTTACCTTAGAGATAAAAGCGAAGGGGGTTAGGTTGGGGGACCTCCTCCATCACTTTCAACTGTTCTCAACGAAATTTTGGTTCTCTGGGCTGCGGTAGGGTTTTGTTGAGAAAAAGGCAAAGCCACACTAATGTTTTTTCGGTAAGAACCCTAATCTGTCTGTCAGGTTTCTTAGACTGAGCACTACTTTTGGCCTAAAGTTTATCATACGTATTATGGAACCTTTACACAAGGGAATCGTTTACAAATCGTATTTCCACTTGACATGTAAACTGTGTTAACACATACGAATCATGTGTAAATAGAAGCAGCGCAATATAAACATATACAGAGTCATTATTGTGACTAAATACAAGACATAGTAATAAATAACTGTACCAACTGCACTACATCGACTCTCACTGAACTACAGCACATCAGGGTCAATACGATAGTGCCAATCAGAGCAAAGCCATTGTCAGTAGCGTGACTGATGGAGCGGCGGCGGGAAACGCGTATCTACACGCCCGGTGGAAAAACATCGTGCAGCTGGTTCATAGTTGATTGGGTCTCTCGGTAATTTATATATTGATTATATGGTGCATATTATGTTGAACATGGACGCTGTCATATGTTTCATATGTTCATATGAGTTGATGTAATGCATGTTGGTAACCTTGGAGCTTGTCGTGCGTGGCGTCGTTGTCGGAGCATCAACTATTTCAACGTATTGTTAAATATGGGACTGCAGAAGTTTAGTAGTATTATGAAAAGAAATACGTGTGATTAAATCATTAAAGGTGAGTTATTAAAGTTATTAAGTGACATTCATATTTTAAAATTAGTATAGAAACATGAAATAATGCAATACGGAAAAAACTTACGAAAAATTATTATTGTAGTACATTATATATTCATATGTTGGTGCTGGAGTACGGAAAATAACTGAACGAAAAAATTCAATTTGACGTACTGGTTTGGAGACCCAAAAACATTAAAATCTAGACAGTGCGAAACAAAAAGTTTACTTGCTTTGGATTAAAGTTGATATAAAAAAACGCCACCCCTTTACCGAGAGAGGCTCTAGTTAATTTTTCTACTACTTATGAGTAACAAGTAGAGGAATTATTGTATTCCACGCACAAATTTATACCAATATTTCAACGGAAGTAAAAGTTCTGAGCCTCCCTCAATAATAAAACAGAAAAACATTCTAGAAATAGTCCGCGCGCGCGACTAGCATAACTTGGCATTTAAGATTAGCAATTTTAAGGATTTCAACACGAGTGTACAAGACAATTTCCCCACTCCAAACTGGACTTTAGGTGGAAAATGCCTTCTTTATTTTCCTAAAAAACGATTCTAACAATTTTGAATTAAATATTAAATGCATAAGAAATTGGCATGGCAAGTAAAAGGTATTTTGAATTTTCGGCGAGTATCCTGTGAATTCTTCTTTCTAAATGAGCTTTATATTCTTTTGTATGACTACTACTGAGCGGGATGGCTCAGGTAGTATCGTCTGAGGTCCCGGGCTCAAAACCCGAGGCCGAATAATCTGACCATAATTATTAATGTAAAGAATTTTCAAGCTATTCGTTTAATCATGGCAACCCCAGTGAGACCGGTTTGATCTAGCGATTTTGGATAATGTGCGGTTCTCTACCCCACCGTCGGTGTATCGACAACTTTTCACCGGTAACGCCGCTTCTAGGGCGCTACCGGAACCACACTATGGTGTTTACTGATGCATCCCAGGTGGGAAGATTGCGCTTTCGTCCTTAACGGTGCGGCTCACCGGTATCGCCTTTTGGACATCAGTTCCGTTTTTACCGCCAAGCTGTCTGTCATCTTATCTGGACTCTTTGAGTGTCCTTCAGGCCTTGCAATAGTTTCTCGGCTCCTCCACCCTCGTACAAATTCAGACACTGGTCTCCCATTTGTCTGTCGCGGATACCAATTTACCTTTTTACATGGACATGCAGCTTCTATGTCAGCCTGCCGTTTATCGGAGTTTTTTCCACAGCAACTATAAGTTATACAGATATCCAGCGGTACTTTCAAAGTCATATGCTTCTTGCAGGGAATTCTGGAGGTCGGAGGTTATTCTAACTCGACTACGACCGCCACACTAGACACTTTTGTGTGGTGACCCGTGCCATGTCTGCCCGACATGCGACGCGCTACTTTCCTATTCCATGTTCTCCTTGCTCGTCCGGATACCCCCGTGAGCGCCTGGGTTTGGACTGGGTTCTACCCTGTGTTCAGTTTATGGCAAAGACACCGTGGTTGTCTATGAGGCACTGCGGTTGGTATTCGCTTTTGGCTTCATACTCAGGTCTAAGTCAACAGCTTTTAAGTTTTTATGTTTTAATTTTTGCCTTCGGGCCCTAATGACGTAGTTTACGACCGGCCCTTAAGCCCCACTCGCTCACTCACTTCTAATCGTTTTATAGGAAACCTGTCAGTTTTATATCCTTTAACGTCTGGTTGTTTTAAGTGCCAACATTTAATTTTATCTGGAATGAAACTTTTAACCGGCTTTTTCACAATCTTTTCTCGGCCGCAAGGCGAGTGCTGGGTTGGATAGTTTGATCCGCAATTCTTCCTACTGCCTCTTTATTTAATTTCATTCCTAATTCACCGTACTGGGCTAATTACCCATCCTAGATATGCTATGATCCAGAGATTGCTTGCTCTTTGACCCAAGCATTGGCCCATAAGTCCTTGGGGTGCAAGTCCTACAAAGAGGAGGGTAATCCGTTGAGGGCACTCCAGTATAACTGGTAAACCATAATATACATAGTGGACTACTTAAGTTGAGACTGTACAATATCTCCAAAATTAAGCGCTGTAAAAAGAAATCTCGAGTAAACGTTTTTTTGAAATTTGACCCTAAATGATCATCACAACGTCCTCCAAATAAAACAAGACTATTGGGGTTTACTTTTCCCCATAATATCAAGCGACTTTTATTAAAGACATTTCTTTCTAGAACGGTTAGTTTTGGAGATACTGTATAGTCTCAACTTAAATGGTCCTCCCTGTATAGACAAAATCTTAATACAAAAAAAGCAGACACTTTAAAAAACACAAATAAAATTGTTGTCATTAACCTTTTCTGAGGTGTTCCTTGTTATGAGTTTGAATTTTCAAACAAATTACGTCCTTAGAGTTAAGTCGCCATTCGTTTGTTTTCGTGCTCGTACAAAGACCGATTCTTTTACTTTCTCTACTACGTAGGGGAAGTATTGTATTCCACCCAAAAATTCGATACCGAGATTTCACTAGAAATATATGTTTTGAGGCCCCCTGAATCCAAAAACAGCATTTTTGGAAACATGTCCTTGTGTGTGTCTGACTGTGAACAGCATAACTCAGAAACGAACAGTCGGATAAACACCAAACTTGGTATTTAGGTTCAGTATCTTCCAGAGATGCGACTCGAAGCTTTTCAGGAAAATCCCCCACCCCAGATTAGCCTTTAAATGGAACATTTTTCGAAAATTTTAATTTTCTCAAAAATGGCTCTAACGATTTTGATTAAAATATCATATGTTTAGGATATTTTCATGGCAAATGAAATGTATATCTCGAAGTTTCTGGGAATGTCTCCAAAAGTATTCTTCATTGTGAACGACTTTTGCATAACTGGTAAACCATAAGTGATAAACAAAATTTTACTACACAAAAAATGTAGATCGCCTTAAAATACACAATTTATGTCATATATATTTTTTGTTGAGTGAACCATTTTCGAGATATTGCTTTTTTTCCCTTAAATTTTAATACTTATGCTTTTTCTCAACTTCGTTATTCATTTTTTTTTGTCCTGGTAATGCAAAGAGAATGGAAAACTCCACATAGCAACCAGCTCTTAAAATATTTGAGTATAGGTTAAAGCCTACCAATTCCCCTTGCATCTACAAGAAAATTAGCATAAGATTAACATCCCGATATCTCGATTAACATGAAGCATATGGGAAATAAGCGTTTGTAAAAATAGTTTGTACAAGAGTAGAGAAAGTCATATGAGTGTAGCACATCAGATTTTTTTTGTCCTGGTAATGCAAAGAGAATGGAATACTCCACATAGCAACCAGCTCTTAAAATATTTGAGTATAGATTAAAGCCTACTAATTCCCCTTGCATCTACAAGAAAATTAGCAATAAGATTAACATCTCGATTAACATGAAGCATATTAAGAATAAGTGTTTGTAAAAATAGTTTGTACAAGAGTAGAGAAAGTCATGTGAGTGCAACACATCAGATTTTTTAAACATATACTGGAGCCCCCTACATCCGTATTTTATATATAACGAAATGTATTATGAGCCTATTACTACAAACACTTATTATGAAATTGTACAAAGTAGATAGAAAAATAATGTTTAAGAATATTTGTAAAAATGGATAGAAAATGACAAGAGATTTCCGGAAATAAGAATTTTACAACACTTGGCCATGTAGTATACAGTGATAAGCACTTCCACCATTAATGGAAATACCTACCTCATGGATTGAATGTTAATTCGATACGGCCAATTAGAGACAACCAATGGATGTTGTACAATCGTGTCATATAGATGTTAGACAAATGTTTCATTTCCGGTGTGAAACGCTCTCTGGTGCTGTATGCATAATAGCTTGTGTTGTAATCGTTAATAGAGACTTAAGGGGAGACTAAATAGTGAAAGTTTACAAAACATGAAAAATATTTTTACCTTTAACTTTAAGTTCTTTATGTTTACTTTCTCTACTACGTATAGTAATTAGGGGAAGTATTGTATTCCACCCAAAAATTCGATAGCGAGATTACACCGGAAATACATGTTTTGAGGTCCCCGGAATCCAAATAAAGCATTTTTGGAAACATGTCCGTGTGTGTGTGTGTGTGTGTGTCTGTGAACAGCATAACTCGGAAACGAACAGTCGGATAAACACTAAACTTGGTATTTAGGTTCAGTATCTTCCAGAGATGCGACACGAAGGTTTTCAAGAAAATCCTCCCACCCCAGAGTACCCTTTACATGGAACATTTTTCGAAAATTTATATTTTCTCAAAAATGGCTCTAACGATTTTGATTAAAATATCATATGTTTAAGATATTCTCATGACAAATAAAATGTATATTTAAAATTTTCTGGGAATGTCTCCAAAAGTATTATTCATTGTGAACGACTTTTGCATAACTGGTAAACCATAAGAGATAGACAAAATTTTACTACACAAAAAATGTAGATCGCATTAAAATACACACCTTATGTCATATACATTTCTTTTGTTGAGTCAACCGTTTTCGAGATATTGCTTGTTATTTCCTTAAATTTTCCAATACTTATACTTTTTCTCAAATTCGTTATTCAGTTTTTTATGTCCTGGACATGCAAAGAGAATGGAATGCGCCACATAGCAACCAGCGTTAAAATATTTGACTATCGCTTAAAACCTACCATATTCCCCTTGCATCTACATGAAAATTACCAATAAGATTGACATCTCGATATCTCGATTAACATGAAGCATATGGAGAATAAGCGTTTGTAAAATTAGATTGTACAAGAGTAGAGAAAGTCATGGGAGTGTAACACATCAGATTTTTTTTATGTCCTGAACATACAAAGAGAATGGAATGTGCCACATAGCAACCAGCTCTTAAAATATTTGACTTCGCTTAAAGCCTAGCATATTCCCCTTGCACCTACAAGAAAATTAGCAATAAGGTTAACATCTCGATTAACATGAAGCATATGGAGAATAAGCGTTTGTAAAAATAGTTTGTACAAGAGTAGAGAAAGTCATGTGAGTGTAACACATCAGATTTTTTTTATTTGGTGCTAAAAGTTTTCTTTTAAAGTTTAAGATGAGTAAAAAAAGAGTTTTAATTTTTAGTAGGTATAAAGGTATTGCATTCCACCCAAAAATTCAATGCTTCTATTTCAACGTAAATACATGTTTTGAGGGCTTCTGAATCCATATAAAGCGTGTTGAGTGGCATTTCCGTGTATGTGTCTGTGTGTCTATAAACAACATAACTCCAAAACAACTCCAGATAAGTATCAAACTTGGTATTTAAGATCAACATGTTCTAAAGATGCAACAGGAAGATATTCAAGAAAATCCCCATCCCAAACAACCTTTTACATGGAATGTGTTTCGAATACTTTAATTTTCTGAAATAATAGCTCTAACAATTTTGATTGCAACACCATATACGAGATTTTTACATGAAAAATAAAACGCATATCTTGAATTTTCTGGGAATAGCCTGCGAAGTCCTCTTCATTCAGGAGGAATTTTGTATAATCCTGTATAACTGGTAAAGTTAAGCAATAGACGAAAACATACTACTCAAAAATGTAGATCTCTTTAAAACAGAATTTATTTCGAATATGTTTTTTGTGTAATAAGCCATTGCTGAGATATCCATTATTAATGTTTCGAATTGTTCATTATTTGGTCATTCTTTTAATGTCCAGTCAACTTTCAGTTGTTTCATGCGATTGCATAGAACAGTATGGAATTTTAAGATAGCTCCCAGTTCTTAAACATTTGACTATCGCTGTTCCCGTATCTATAACTAAATGTGCAATATAGCTACTTCTGCAAAGGTTTATTTGTATTCCGATAGGTGCCGGGTTCAAAACACCGGAACCGACTAATCTGACCGAAGGTTGTTTCGTAGTTTTACTCAATCGCTATGCGAATGTTGAATTGGATAATTTGATTCGCGGATTTTCCTATCATTACTTTCATCACTACGTTTCTTTTCCTTCTTCACCGGCATAACAGGTATTGGACTGATTACCCATCCTGGATATGTGAACGGCAAGTCTAGGGCGAGCCCAAGCTATGTAATTAATAATAATCTGAGTAATTAATTTTTAGTGAAATTAAATTATGCTATGTACAGCTATTTTTCTTTTTTTGCCTGTGTAGCTTAAGAAGAATGATTTAATGATATGTTTGTATTTAGGTTACTAATATTAGAGCAGTAATAAGTTGTTTAATGTAAATAATTTAAACGCTATGTTAAAATACTGTCCATGACGAGATATTTTAGCTGCAGGAAAAGTGTCTTCAAAGGTAACCAGTGAGTTTTACGATGTCTCTCTGGTAGCAAGAGCATTGTTCATACAGCGAGGGTGTAGAGCTTTTGTCCTTTTGTACGGTAATTCGCCTGACCGGAGTGCGGGAGACAACAAGCTTAACGGTAAAATTAGGGAAAGCGGCGATTTATGTTAAAATTGACCAATGAGATACAAGTAAATCTTTATGAAATAGCGAGAGGCGTTGAGTGGCGCTAAAAATGCACCAATAGGAAATTAAGTAGCCCAAAAAGCCCGCGACTATAAATAGATCTGTTAAGACCAAAAATCGGGGAGTTACTTCGAAGCTACAGGCAGGGAAGGATGCTGCCGGATACTTAACAGATGTCGCGCCAAAGGTTAGTGAACTAAGACAGGTTTCGCTACACACATAAGAATCGCTACGAGTAAAGAGATCTGCTAAGTATATAAACTCCGCGTCATATCAGCGCCGTGTTTCAACAGCAGTGGACAGTGTTTTAACGTCGATAATATCAGTGTTGTGTATTACCAGAAATAGCAAAATAAAGAAAACGGTGGTGTCGTCTTTTTATAACTAAAGCACGTCTAATTTCTCTCCGTTACCACACCCGAGATCTACGTTTCCTTAACCGAGGAAAAGTCTATGCTCTCACATATTCCAGAAATTACTTCAGCTAGCCAAGGATAAAAATGCAGAAAACCAGCTTACTTCGAACATCTGGAGTCGACGCGGAGACTGCAGAAAGGTAAGCCGCAAGCCCCGGGCATTAAAAACCACAACATCATCGGACAGGAGAAGATACTGCCGCATATGCTATGATCCAGTTTGCTTGCTCTTCACAGGCTACTGACCAAAAGCATTGACTTGTAGTTCTTGGGCACGTCCTACAAGGAAGAGGATAATCCGTTGAAGAAGAAGAAGAATCTTGATGATTAATGCACTCACTGTCATTCGTGCGACAGTTTTCACACGAATATCCACCAGTTGGATACAAAATGTTATACAATCTTAGTATTATGAATTAATAATGATACAAAGTGTTATACAATCTTAGCATGAATTAATTCGGCATCCATAGCTGACATAAGCGAGAGTATCTTCATATTATGTTCGTAAATGAGATGTTAGTTTCTCGCTCAACATTTCATTTGTTATTACCTGGCGTGTTGAACCAATATGTAAGGCAGCACTTGCGTGTATTCCCTTCCTGAGAGAGAAGTAAGCAGGTGTTACTGAGATTTATTTTAATCGTTCTCCGTGGTGTAGGGTTACCATGGTAGCCTCTAGTTCCCAAGGTCGCGGTTTAAAACCCGGCGTAAGGCGATGGATTTTTTTCGGGCGTAAAAATCCTCCGGAAGGGAAGTAAAGCCGGTGGTCCCGTGACAGATTTACGGTATGTAAAAGAACCTCAAGCCTGATAAAGTGGCCTCTGAGCAAAAGTTTTAGTCTTTCACGCCTAATATGGAATGGGACACTAAGGACCATAGCAGACCGTCCATAAATAAGATTAAAAAAACGATATATTTTTAAGTTTTAGTAATTTAAACAACATGCTCGATTACATTTACAGTAATACTACATGCATTAAAATATTCTTTTAGACAGCATGGCATGGAAGTGGAATTACAGAAACACCATTTAATCGCTTCGTTGTCTAGTGTAAGGAAAAACAATGAAAATAATTTCACTGAAAATGACTGCTAGGGAGTAAGCAAAATACGAAAACATCTGACATGTCGCATTTTTAACGTCATTTCTCTTGTTTCCAGAGTGCGTTCTAAACGTGATCCCTGTTAGCTTCAGAAATCAGTATAATATTATTGATATTTTACAAATTCGAGCGCTGTCTAAAAAATCTGATGTGTTACACTCACATGACTTTCTCTACTCTTGCATAAACTATTTTTACAAACGCTTATTCTCCATATGCTTCATATTAATCGAGATATCGAGATGTTAATCTTATTGCTAATCTTCCTGTAGATGCAAGGGGAATTGGTAGGCTTTAAGCGATAGACAAATATTTTAAGAGCTGGTTGCTATGTGGAGTATTCCATTCTCTTGGCATTTACCAGGACAAAAAAATGAATAAGGAATTTGAGAAAAAGTATAAGTATTGGAAAATTTTAAGGGAATAACAAGCAATATTTCGAAAATGGTTCACCCAACAAAAAAATGTATATACATAAATTGTTTATTTTAACACGATCTACATTTTTGTGTAGTAAAATTTTGTCTAGCTCTAATGGTTTGCCAGATATGTAAAAGTCGTTCACAATGAAGAATACTTTTGGAAACATTCCCAGAAAATTCGAGATATACATTTCATTTCTCATGAAAATATCTTAAACATATGATATTTTAATCAAAATCTTTAGAGCCATTTTTGAGAAAATTAAAATTTTCGCAAAATGTTCCATGTAAAGGGTAATCAGGGGTGGGGGATTTTATTGAAAACCTTCGTGTCGCATCTCTGGAAGATACTGAACCTAAATACAAGATTGGTGTTTATCCGACTGTTCGTTTCTGAGTTATGCTGTTCACAGACACACACAGACAGACACACACACGGACATGATTCCAAAAATGCTTTTTTTGGATTCAGGGTATCTCAAAGCAGGTATTTCCGGTGAAAACTCGGTATTGAATTTTTAGGTGGAATACAATACTTCCCCTACTTACTATAGGTAGTAGAGAAAGTAAAAATAGTATAAGCCACGCGTGTCAAAGTAGGATTTCACAAACATTCCTACTCGCAAAATAAAACCCTACTTTTACCCATGTATCATAGTGTACTATTTATATCATTTTGGCAATAATAATTTTGCATCAGTTGTTGAATAGAAAGTATATAAATATATTCTGTATGCTTTCTTTGTTTCTTACAGGTCTGTTATTATTTTTATTTTTATTATATATACCATTTATGTTACTAATTTTTCGAAGTCTATTGTTTTTTATAAATTTTAGAAATGATTTTAAATATTCATTTGTTAAAGCAGTTGTTGGTATTGCAGAATACGTTGTAACCTGTTATTAGCACAGCATCTTAATTATAAATTGAGATCATTATTATTCCATATTTAATAATGTACGGAGGTTTCTGGATCTTCGTTCCTCAAAGAAAAAATTCTGATGTGATACATTCACATGACGTTCTCTACCGTCTATCGTTTATTAGTGGCTACAAACTATTCATACTAAAGCTTATTTTTCTGTCCACTTCCTTTTAATCCACAAACCTTTTCAGAAATGGCTACATTACATATTTCGTTATAGATACAAAGAGAACAGTGATAGTCAAATGTTTAAGAACTGGACGCTATACGCTGGGCTTAAAATTCCATATTGTTTCACGAGAAGCAACTGAATATTGACAGGACTGTAAAAGAATGACCAAGAAATGAACAAATACAACCTTTAATAACGGATATCTCAGAAAAGGATTATGCCACAAAAAACATGAAATTGTGTGTTTTAAAGAGATATAATTTTTTGTGTAGTACGTTTTCGTATATCGCTTAACGTTTATCAGCTAAGCAAAGTTATAAAAAATTCCTTCCGAATGAAGAGGACTTTACAATTTATTTTACATGTAAATATTTTAATGCATGGTATTTTATTCAAAATAGAGCCATTTTTTGGAAAATCAAAGATTTCGAAAAATCTTTCCTGTAAAAGTTAGTTTGAGAAGGGAGAGTTTCTTGACAATCTTCGAGTCGCCTCTTTGGGAGGTACTGAACTTAAGTACAAAGTTTGGTATTTATCCGACTTTTCGTTTTATGAGTTATGTTGTTCACACACAAGGACCTTTTTCTAAAAATGCTTTTTTGGATTCCGAGGTCTCCATAACAGGTATTTCCGGTAAAATCTCGGTATCGAATTTTTGGGTGGAATGTAATATCCTTTCTACCTACTATGCACTGGTACAGAAGTTAAAATGATTTCATCTTCTCTTTATAAGCCACGGCAACTTGGAATACACCCATTACGTTATAGTGAAAAACTTTTTGTCTTGGAGTTTATTTATTTAAACAGCTCCATGTATGGACGTCAATTTTGAAGTGTATTGTTTATTACGTAATATGCTGCTACTTATTTAAAGCCGATTTGAAGATGCTGTTACGCTTCAAGTTTAAAAAAATCTGATGTGTTACACTCACATGACTTCCTCTACTCTTGTACAATCTATTTTTACAAACGCCTATTCTCCATATGCTTTATGTTAATCGAGATATCGAGATGTCAATCTTATTGCTAATTTTCTTGTAGATGCAAGGGGAATATGGTAGCTTTTAAGCGATGGACAAATATTTTAACGCTGGTTGCTATGTGTCGAATTCCATTCTCTTTGCAAGTCCAGGACATAAAAAAATGAATAACGAATTTGAGAAAAAGTATAAGTATTGGAAAATTTAAGGGAATAACAAGCAATATCTCGAAAACGGTTCACTCAACAAAAGAAATGTATATAACATAAGTTGTGTATTTTAACGAGATCAACATTTTTTGTGTAGTAAAATTTTGTCTATCTCTTATGGTTTACCAGTTATGCAAAAGTCGTTCACAATGAAGAATACTTTTGGAGACATTCCCAGAAAATTCGAGATATACATTTCATTTCTCATGGCATTATCTTAAACATGTGATATTTTAAACAAAATCGTTAGAGCCATTTTTGAGAAAATTAAAATTTTCGAAAAATGTTCCATGTAAAGGGTAGTCTGGGGTGGGGGGATTTTCTTGAAAACCTTCGTGTCGCATCTCTGGAAGATACTGAACCTAAATACCAAGCTTGGTGTTTATCCGACTGTTCGTTTTTGAGTTATGCTGTTCACACACACAGACACACACACAGACACACACACACACAGGCACACAGACACACACACGGACATGTTTCCAAAAATGCTTTTTTTGGATTCAGGAGGTCTCAAAACATGTATTTCCGGTGAAATCTCGGTATCGAATTTTTGGGTGGAATGCAATACTTCCCCTACTTACTATACGTAGTAGAGAAAGTAAAAATATTAATTAACATTGTTATTAAACTGCTTCTATAGGTAGTATTTATGTTTGTTTGCCTCGGCTGCTTCAGTATTGTTTTAGAGTCACGTATTTCTTAGACAGGGCCTGGTGCGACAAGAATGTAGGCTTACACAGATTTTAAGTTTTAAATTCACTTCTTTTTATTAATTCTTGGCACAAATTAAATAGCACTACACTGATATTAAGAGCTGTGAGATTCTTTAATTTAAAACTTGTACTTTGTTATCACGTATGCTTAATTTTCGTTACACACGAATACGTAATATTTCTTTAGAGAACACATCTTCCATCCGGTCACTACCAAGGTCTACCAGCAACTGAACATATTTCAACCGTCAAAAACCCGTAAGCTTCTGTATTTCAAGTGTCTGATTGGCTAATCCTAGTCCAATAGAATACCTGCATTTAATTAAACCTTTTTCTGACTGGTGAAGGCCTAATTTTAAACTGTCACAAAATTTACGTTATTACTGCCCTAATCATAACTAGTAGTATTCAAACTCTCAAACTCATTATTGCCTCAATGTTACCTCATTGTTACCTCATTGTTAGAAACTGTAAACTTATTATTCTCACAGCTCTTACATTATTAAATTACATAAATGCATTCACATAATATTATTAAACATGTTTACAATAATATAAGCATAAGCAATGACTGTTACATACATTTTAAAAATTATTACATACATATTGCTTGAAGGCGGGCTGTTATTGAATTTACATATTATATAATTTATTTAAAATTATTCCAGTGTTAAAAATACTGCCTCAATTGGTATTATAGGTAAGCGTGCTATTATGTGTACGATATTCAATACAAACAACTCGTTTATAATCCTAAGACTGCATAAAACAATTTACAATACAGTTTTCTCGCATCCCCGCATTAATCTGCTAAAGCCTTTCTCTGTAAAAGCTTTTCTCTGAGTAAAGCATTAATCCTCAATTCTCGGAAAATCTCTGCGCTAAAGCTAAAGCATTCCCTTTATAACACGTGGTCAACGCAGTCCGTACTATCTTCTTTATAAACAGATCAGCTATGGCATTACCATGGTAACCGGCACTTGCGCTTTTGTTGGAAGTCTGTGATGTTTATGCAAACGGCAGGAGATAGCCGTAACGTGCTCACGTGTGTGTATGTTCCCAAGGAGTCGAGAGCATTCTCCGGAAGGGACCGCTGGATAATGTGATACTGTAATCTATTTTCTCCCCTGCACCATTCTTTTTTCCTCGCCTCGGGGGCCATGCAGGGTGCATCAGAAATAAAATTTAAATAAGAAAATTGCAGCTGTAGCTAATTCGGTGCACATGACCTTTTCTTTCTTTTTTTTCATTAGCTTGCTTCGTAAAAGCACGGAGGGGAATACAAAGCAAAAAAGCTTATTCCCACTGCTGTTGGAAAAACGAATAAAAATCTTAGTATACGTTCCCCTTGCTTATTGCACATTTAGACACGTTCTTTCTCGCTAAAATAGAGAATTTTATGTTGTCTACCAGCGCGAATGTAAATTGAATTTTAAATATCAATGCTGTAACATAACCAGAAGTTTTACTGATCATCTGCATTCTATTCCAAATTTAACACTTCAAATAGAGACGTAGGATAGCACCAGGGAAATTGCATAAGGGCATTAGCTACTGAAACTGCATACTCTGCAACTTCAAGCAATGATTTGACCATTTTGTACAATATACAGGGTGATTCAGGACCCTTTTTTAGCAAACTTTGTGGAATCATAATCTCACAAAGAGGAACACCTCTGGTCAATTGAACTATGTTGGCTGATACATCATTTTGAAGCCACATGAACTGAGAAAACAAAATCTAGAGGTTATATAAGCTCATTTATTGTTGTAAGCAGCAATGCACAAGTTATTATTACGAAAGCTTATTTTTCTATCTAAATACTTCACTTTAATCGCAGTAAACCTTTCCGGAAATAGCTGCATTAGCACATTTTGTTATACATAGAAAGGAAATAGCCAAACGTTTTAAGAACTAGAGGATATATGGTGGCCTTAAAATTCCATACCCTTTCCATGGCATCGCGAGAAACAGCTGAAAATTGAGGCAGTATTTTTAACAATTAAATGATTTTAGTCAAATTATATAATAAGTAAATTCAATAACAGCCCGCCTTGAAGCAATATGTGTATGTAATAATTTGTAAAATGTATGTAGCAGTCATTGCATATGCTTATATTATTGTATCCATGTGTAATAATGTTATGTGAATATATTACGTAAGTAATTTAATAATGTAGGAGCTGTGAGAATAATAGGTTTAAAGTTGCCAGCAATTAGGTAACCTTGAGGCAATAATGAGTAAGGAACTTTAAATGCTACTAGTCATTATTAGAGGAGCTATAATGTACATTTTTGAGACAGTTTAAAAAAATAGCCAATCAACAACCAGAAAAAGCTTTAATTAAATGAAGATATTTTATTGGACTAGGATTAGCCAATCAGTGACTTGAAATACAGAAATCTACAAATTTAGGCGGTGGAAAACAGTTCAGTTGCTTCTAGACAGTGCTCATAACCAGACGCGAGATGTGTCCTCGAAAAATTAATTACTTATTCGTGTGAGACGAAAATAGTATACGTGTTAAAAAGTGCAAGTGTTAAATAAACGAATCTCACAGCTCTCGATATCAGTGCTATTTAATTTGTGTAAAGGATCAATAAAAAGGAGTGAATTAAAACTTAAAATCTGCGTAAGCCTACATTCTTCAGTCGCAACAACAATCCTGCCAAGACTTCCATGTCTCTAACAATAATACTGACTTAGCCGAGGCAAACATAAATATATAATATCTAAATAAACAGTCAAATTACAAAACTATTATTTTTAAACTTAGGGAAAAGGCCACCTGAAAGTATATTTGGGGTGAAGGCTACCGGAAACTGTTTACAATACGTGCGGTTGCTACTACTACAAGTTCGGCTGCCCAACAGTTGAAATACGATACAATTCCTTTTAAAATACTCCTTTCTCAAATTAGTGCAAAACGTGGGGCAGAAAATATAACTTCTCAAATTGGCGTCCATACGTGGAGCTAATAAAACAACAACTTCTTTACAATCGACAGGTTTTGGCTAACAATTCGAACCATTAGTAACGGATATCTCGGTAACGGCTGATTATACAAAAGAAGTTTTTGAAAATAAATTGTGCGTTTTGAAAAGATCTATATTTCTTGTGCAGTACGTTTTCGTTTATAGCCTAACGTTTACGATTATATAAGATAATACAAAATTGCTCCCGAATGAAGAGGACTTCACAAGCTACTCCCAGAATATTTAACATATATACTTAATTTGTCATGTAAATATTTTTAATATATGGCATTTTAATAAAAATCGTTAGAGCCATGTTTTAGAAAATCAAAAACTTTAAAAATCATTCATGTAAAGGATAGTTTGGCATGGGGATATTTTCTGGAAATTTTCGTGTCGCATCTTTGGAAGATATTGAACTTAAATACCAAGTTTGGTGTTTATCCGATTTTTCGTTTTTGAGTTAATGCTATCACAGTCTCACACACGCACACATAGACACACGCGCGGACTTTTTTTTTCTAAAAAATGCATTTTGTAAATTCAGAGGGCCTCAAAACATGTATTTCCGGTGAAATTTCGATATATATTTTTTGGGTGGAATACAATACTTGCCTATCTCTATACGTATACTAGAGAGTAGAAAGTAATTCAGAGGTCTTCAAAGCGTCCATCTTCGGCCCCAATTCTTTCGCGATACCGTAGTTCCATGAACTGTCGTATTCTCTCTAACATGTGCGGTCTCTGATGAATCCGGTCATAGGCATCGAGAATGTGTATAATTATTTATTCTTGGCGTCACCTGAAATGGCATACACGACACTCTTCGCAAGCCTCAAAGAAAGAAGTCAAGCGGCATTAAGTCGGGCGATCGCGCTGACCATGCAACAAGTCCTCCTCTACCTATCCACTTCTACCTGTAGGTGTTGTTAAGTAGTTGTCTTACAGTGTGGCTGAAGTGTGGCCGAGCGCCGTCAGGTGGAACATATATCCCTTCGTATCGCAAGGGGCACATTCTTCATGTGGCATGTGACACCGATTGAAAGACCCCAAGGTACCTACACAGCTCCGTTTAAACTTGATGGTAACTCCGATGGTAAGAGCGGGGATAACTGTTGTACGAGGTGTGATCAAAAAGTTTCCGGAATGACGTCATAAATCTACACAACAGTTTGTTTTGTCTAATCTGCACTGTCACCCTCGAAGTAGTCTCCTTGGGAGTTGATACGCTTGTCCCAGCGCTTCTGTCAGTGCTGGAAGCACCTCTGGAAGTTCTCTTCTTTCAACATGTTCAGAGCCTTCTGCGATTCGCGATGATGACATCAATGTCCTCAAAACGGTGTCCTTGGAGCAGCATTTTAAGTCGCGGGAAAAGATAAAAGTCCGCTGGTGCCAAATCTGGAGAATAGGCGGGATGGGGAACACTATTCATCCGATTTTTGTCCAAAAATTGGTGAACAGAAAGGGCTTTGTGCGCGGGCGTATTGTCATAATGCAGGAAGATGTCCAAAGTGTCTTTCAAAATGCTTTGAACACTTCCAAAGGAGAGTACTAAAGAGTCGGAGAGTCCTCATATTGTAATGCGCCTATCATTTAAGACTATTTCCCTCACCTGATATTGATATTTTCATCAGTTTTGCTGGAACAGGGTCGCCCCGAACGATCTACATCTTTAACTGATGTCACACCGCCTTTAAATTTCGAAAACCACTCAAATGCTTGAGTTTTGCCCGTAACTTCCTCCCCATACGCCGTTCTTAACACTCATAGGCTACTGGTGCAGTTTTACCGAGTTTAGAGCAAAATTAGATGTTCGTTCTTTGTTCTTCGTAATCTGACATATTTGCTACGCGGAAAAATCGCAGCACAGGCAAAACACGTGTTCACTTCAGAGCGTCTACCGTCACTGCATGGTCACAGGAAGTTACGTGACCTTTCATTTTTATCGGAAAGAAACACTGCATGTACAGCCTGGGTAAGAATTAAAGAAATCTCAGCGTCAGCATTGTTGTGAAGTCATTCCGGAAACTTTTTGATCACACCTCGTATGCAGTAATGTGCTCAAAAGGGGGAGCAACTTGTGTAACCGAGCGTCATAGGAACTGATTGACATCTCAATCACGTGGCTTCTAAATAACGCATCAGGCAGCATGGGTTGTTTCACAAAAAAATATTCCTCTTTGTGATAGCTATCATTCCACAGAATTTGTTGCAGAGCTCCTGAATCATCCTGTATGTAAGGTTATCTCCTAAAGGGAAATTATAACATTTCAAACCAGAGTATTTATAATTAGGTATATCTAAACGTATTTTGTAATGTTTGCCCGGATATTCTCTTTGGTATTTTTATTTGCCTGTATCTCTTTCGAAACTTGACGTAACATAATAACTGTCAGAGCGAGGTGGCGCTGTGATAACGTGTGCGACTGCCATACGGTAGGTCCCGGGTTTGTTACCCGGCGACCGCCCACTCTGACCCATCGGTTGTTTATTGTGATTTCCCCAGGTCGGCAAGCGAATGCTGGGGTGGTTCCTCTTCTGTCATAACTTTGCTGTTCATTTCCTGTATCCATCATCTCCTTCATTGTCATCTGTTGCAGAGTTGTAGGACCATGCGACGGTGTTCGGCGGGTTGCGGTTGGGCGGTGGATGTGCGCTTTGTACAGGTTGGTCGGAACTGCTCAGTCGGAACGCAATTCCGAAGTGGGCCTACCAGGTGGGAACCGCCCGAAATTAGGAACTCGTGGACGGGTCTGGCCGCTTCGAATGCGTTCGATCTGGAAACGTTTGGGACCCCGCCTATGCTTGCACCCGTTGTCATCCGGATCCGGTCGCCCTTCGGGTCTCTCACCTCATCCCTCCCCTCCAGTGGTCAGGCTAGAAGCACATAGGCCCACATGGCCTACGTGCGGTCTATTCGTGTATTTGGGAGCGGCGATATAAGAAATGCGTACGTATTTATCGAAAACGCGGTTTTAATTCTGTCGGTTCTCTGCATTATGAAATCAGGTGAAGTTAGTAACTTGCATAAGTAAGGATATACATACATTTGCTCCGTTTCGATCGAATCTATATGCACTTTATTGTATTTGTCAACAGTGGTGAGAATGGTGTAAATTACAAAGTTTACACAAGCTGAATATTTAGTATCCATTTGTTGATATCAGCTACTCAAAATATTTCGAGTGAGCCTCAGTCTTTTTCAGGAATTGTTTAAATCAATATTCTATACTGAAATGCGTAAGAAAATTATAAATATACAGCTAAAATAGCCTTGTACCAATGCATTAAATCAGGCAGTAGTGACACACAGACAACGTGATGGTGTACACTTAATGTTCTGGGCCCTAATTCTGTTGGCCCAAGTTCGAATCTCATACGGCGCTGTGGGTTAGAGCGTGGATTTCTGGTTTCCGGCCACCGAATGTGCCCGAGCTCGATCCCACCAACGGGGTGCAGATTTTAAGCCCGCTCAAAGCACCGGTACCCACTCAGCATTTTGAGGAAAGTGAGGAAATGCGGTAGGCAGCGATCCCGCCACGGAAGCAAACATTCTGCCGGGGGATGCGTGATCCTGGCCTCATCACTTCCGCGTATCGATGGGATAATCGCCCACCACTGCCGTGCGTAGGTGGGTATGTGGCCGACAGTCGGTTGACAGGTCAAGGCCCTTCACAGGTTGTGGCGCCAGTGGATTATTATTATTATTATTATTATTATTATTATTATTATTATTATTATTATTATTATTATTAAGTTCTAATCCTGGTTTTTTAATTTCAAAATATCTAGTTAAAATAGATTAAAGAGGGTGTATTTATGGCAATATAATGTGACTAAGATAAGTAAACATTAGCTTCATTTTATGCCAAGGCCCCGGATCGCGCGAATGCGTGCTCCGCACACAGTCTGCTACACTGTGGGGTTTTTCGTTCCGTAACTCCCACGTTACTTACTCACGAGTGTTAGTAACATACATGTAATGAGTACTAACCTTGTTATAAATGTTGTGGTGTCCATCTTGCGAAGACATTCTTAACATCGTCGGATGAAATTACCATTCACGAGCATAAGTCTTCTTGCGTAATGTTCATAGTTTCTGCTTTTATGTTGTCCTTAAGTTCGTCTATCGTGTGGGTATTGTTCCATAAACTTTATTTTTTAGGGTTTAGCGATACCGTTGTTGTAAATTTATTGACCAAATATCTCGCAGTGGCTCTACCTGGAGCTGGATAACTAGGAAATTGCTGCTGAAATTGTCTACATTCCTGTCTACATGATTCAGTTTTCAGTATGTATCGTACATAAAAATACGCTGTTCAAGCATGAATTTGTTGGCAGGCATTTCCGTAGACTAATATGAGAATAACAGTCCTAAGGAAATTACACACAACACACGTATTGTCAAAACACTTCAACACGAAGACAAAGCAACGACCGCTATAGCTTACAGCTGATAAACGTATATCATTGACACTTCCTGCGGCGCTTCTGCACAGTGACATAATATCGAGGTCCCAGCCGTCTCGGCCGATACGCATAAAAGGCGGTTGTGGCCTTGGCATAAAACGAAGGCACTGTAGATGGGCAGCTCTGAATGCAGGGATATCATAACGCGTATGGCAGAATCATTAACCTGAAGGCAACGAAAACGTCTGGCAGCGTTTGTGAAAAAATAAAAAAGATAACGAAAAATTTGTCCGTGGAAGAGAAGTTTGATGTGAGGAAAATCTCGTAAAAGCTTAGTTTTTGGGTATAAATACGAAGTTTGGTATTAATCTGACTTCACACATATACACACGACACACATATCCATTATATTCCATAGTATTCATATCAAAGCTATTGCTGTATTTTTCCTTAGGTCTGATTTTAAATTAATCAAACAGTGTTTCATTACATTACAACTTGCAAAAAGCAATCATAGACTTTAAGGTATATCCTTCACATAACATAAACTGTAAAGTAGCAGCATGGGTATTTTGAAAACAGTTAACGCTACGATAAAAAGAATACAAATTTAAAGCAAATGTTGGGTATTATAATGAACTCCTATATATTCATTGTAGTATATTTTTGTACATGTGTTGCTATTTACAATTATACTACATTCAATCAGCATGAAGAGGACCTCACGGAAATTGGTTTAATATCCCAAATGAGTTAGATTTCAAATAAAACTGTTACTGAAAAGCAGTGAAAATTTTCATATTTTATGGAAATTTTCCATTTGAGGTGCGGAAATTTTATTTAATTCCTTTGCCTGACATGCTTAGTATCGGACTCAAGTAAGAAATCTGGTATCTATTTACCGGGCTGTTCTCTTTTGAGATATACTGTTTGCAGACACATCATCATCATCATCATCATCATCACAATTCTTCGCGGATTAGACCATTACTAGTATGTTCCGGCTCCATTTAAATGAACTAATCTATCCATCTATTACTAGGCCAGCCACCCGTTATGTTACCTTGCGGTTTATACTTTTAAAATATTTAAAGGTATAAGTTCTTTTTCCGCTCTTGATGCATGTTCGTACGAATTAGTCGGATATTCTTCAATCTCCTTCATTATATTAAACATTTTTAATTATGTTTAAATTGCTTGATGTTTCCTTTTATCAAATAAAGTATACCCTGCTTAAAAGTCTCATTTTAACCATCTCTATTGAGAGCTTCATTTATTATCCAACATTCCGGCCCGTATAACAACATTGGTACCGCCAATACTAAAATTTCAACAGAGTTTCTACTCTTACTTTTCTTGTTAATGGTGTTTTAATTGTCCCACATATCTGTTGAAACAAACTCAACTGTTAATTAATTTCATTTGTTGCATTACGCCGACTGATACCTCAAATAATTAAAATTCATTACTTGCTCCACTGTTTTATCGTTTATAATTATTTTAATCCTTATTGTTCCATTACCATAGAAAGCCAATAGTTTAGTTTTTTTACATTTGTAAATTATATTTAGTGGATGTTTGGTTTAAACTAAATATACTTCCTTTTAGACTATTTTCATCTGGTATTATTACTATTTGAATATCCGCAAAGAGAAGGTTTGTTTATTTATTTGTGAACGCTCCTTAATTGCTATGCTCCTTAGCGTCCCATTCTATATTTGGGCGTGAAAGACTTGAAATTTTGCTCAGGCTTGAGATTCTTTTACGTGCCGTAAATCTACCACCAAATGATCTGGAAATCATTTCTCATTCAGAATATTCCATAATACATTTCTTTCTGCTCTTTTGTGGACTTTTACATAATCGATATAGATTATACAAATAGGCAAATTCCCTTCTCTTTTCAAGCAACTGCGTTAGTTTTATAAAAAAATCTGATGTGTTACACTCACATGACTTTCTCTACTCCTGTAAAACTATTTTTACAAACGCTAATTCTCCATATGCTTCATGTTAATCGAGATGTTTATCTTATTGCTAATTTTCTTGTAGATGCAAGGGGATTTGTTAGGCTTTAAGCGATAGTCAAATATTTTAAGAGGTGGTTGCTATGTGGAGTATTCCATTCTCTTTGCATTACCAGGACAAAAAAAAGAATAACGATTTCCCATTTGAGAAAAAGTATAAATATTGGAAAATTTAAGGGAATAATAAGCAATATCTCGAAAATGGTTCACTCAACAAAAAAATGTAAATGACATAAATTGTGCATTTTAACGCGATCTACATTTTTTGTGTAGTAACATTTTGTCTATCTCTTATGGTTTACCAGTTATGCAAAAGTCGTTCACAATGAAGTATACTTTTGGAGACATTCCCAGAAAATTCGAGATATACATTTCACTTGTCATGAAAATATCTTAAACATATGATATTTTAATCAAAAGCGTTAGAGCCATTTATAAGAAAATTGAAATTTTCGAAAAAAGTTCCATGTAAAGGATAATCTGTGGCAGGGGGATTTTCTTGAAAACCTTGTGTCGCATCTCTGGAAGATACTGAACCTAAATACAAAGTTCACAGACTCACGCGCGGACATGTTTCCAAAAATGCTTTTTTTTGGATTCAGGGGTTCTCAAAACATATATTTCCGGTGAAATCTCGGTATCGAATTTTTGGGTGGAATACAATATTTCCCCTGCTTACTATACGTAGTAGAGAAAGTAAAAATGTTTGGGTTCAATGCACATCAGAACATCTATATCTAATAGAGCCTCATTTCCGGTAAATTTTTCATGGAATGCAATAATTTCTCTACCTACGAAGGTTACTGGTAGAGCGGTAGAAGAGGTAATAATTATTACAATGCACGTGCTTAAAGATGTTTTAGTTACGTCAGAAGTTTAGTGTAATATAGGTATTTACGGTCCACTGAGTGTGAACAATGATATGACAATATATCGGTGAGTAGGTGTTAATTGTTATTATTACCCCCCTTCCTTTTTATAATGCACAAAAAGGTGTAACGAGAAGCTGGAATGGTTTGACCTACCAAGGGCTAAGAAAAGACGTCGTGAGCTACCAAAGAAGCCTTAGACCTTTTCTCTTCCCAGAAAACTCGCCAGGGAAATCAACCTCTAAGCTTTCAAAGCAGATGGGATTTGCCTTAAGTATATTAAACCTTAAACCTTTAAAAAAGCAGCTGCGACGCATCAAGTAATGACTAGATAGGCTATATTTGCTTCAGCACATTCCAAATGTACGCCTTTATTTCTAATTAGAATCTTTCCCAGGTAAAATGTAGTTTTATGAATAATTTTCGAATTTAAAAAATGGAGATATGAATAACAATATACAGAAGAATAAAAGGTATACATAGCGATATATTTAGAATGTAAACAGGTTTTATTTGCTTCTGCAGATTCCAAATTTAGGTCATCCTTCTAATTAGGATCTTTTCCCCGGTGAAATAATAAAGTGTATAATACTGTGACGCAGCCACTATGGTAGAAGGTTAGAGAGGTCGGAGTTAAACAAAGATTAAAAGTTAAAAAAAAGTTCTTCATTCATTCATTATCTGCTTACCCTCCTCTTATGTAGGACTTACACCCCCCAAGACTCACAGGCGGGTGCCTGGCGTCAGAGGCCCGTCGAGGAGCAGACACTCATGGATCAGACAGAGCATCCAGGATGGGTGATCAGCCCGATGCCTGGTATGGGATGAAGGAAGTAGATTAAACGAAATGTTGGTGAAATGGATGAAAGGAAAGGTGATGATTGAGCAGTTGGTGGAATGAATGGCGGGGGAAACCGGAGGACCCGGAGAAAACCCGCCCAGACGCCGCTTCGTCCACCACAAATCCCACATGCAGGTCTCTGGGATTGAACCCGGGCCACCTCGGTGGGAGGCGAGCGGTCTAAGTACTCGGCCACGGCGCCGCCCTAAAAATAAAGTTAAACAAAGTTAAAGTAGTGTTTTTTTTGTAATAAAACAGAAGTATTTCTTATTGTGATGTTGTATGATACTTTAAAATTTGAGTTGGTATATGTTAATTCACATCACACAAGGCGCTAGTTGTTGCCGTAGGAGCGCTTTCGAGAGATATGTTTCTCTCATCCTCAGCTGAGAGTTCTCAGTTGGTTCTTAGCTGAGGATGAGAGAAACATCTCTCGAAAGCGCTCCTACGGTAACAACTAGTGCCTTGTGTGATGTGAATTAACATATAGCAACTCAAATTTTAAAGTTAAAGTAGTGTCCTCGCCCAGCATAAACAAACACCGGAAGTACTATCATCAGATAACCAGAATCTTCTGGAAGTTTCCCCTTCTCTCCGCTTCTAGAACGTTCTGAAACTCTAACCAACGGCTACATAGACTAGCGCTCTCGCGAATAAGTCAGTGATCAAGTTGGTGAGTCAATGATGTAGTTAGTGAGTACGTTTCTGGTGCAACATAAGTGTGCTCTCCTAGTGAGGTTGTGACGTCAGTTGCGACATATAGTAAATGTTGCTACCGCGAGGATTAAGGGAGGTCTTATGTTCATCCGAAGAAGAGGATGCGACACGAGTATTTCATTACGTCGCAAAGAAAGTGAAGTGACAGGGGACATTGAACTAGTTCACATTAGTCGAGTGAGAGTGTGAACTAAGTGAAGTCCCAGAAAAAACTGAATAGATAAAAACAGTGGGGTAACAGTGGAAAACTGTACAAAGACATATCTTATACGCTATGGTACACAAATATTTTTATATGTTTCATTCAGCTCAAAAGACAACTTTTACATCAGAACTTTTACTTCTTCTATCCACTTCCTTTACTTTTATACTACCTCTACAAACTATTTTTCCAAAAGCTTATTCTTGTATCGCCTAAAAGTTAACTGTAATAAACGTTTGCATAAATAGTTCCAGTACAAATAGCACGTCGCTTTTACTCTTCCCATGGCATCGCAATAAACAATCAAATACCTATAGCACTTTTAGTACTGATGTCGAGTGTTAAAAATTCAAACCAATAACTAGGTGTATCTCGGAAATGGTTGATGCCACAAAAAAGTTATTTGAGATGAATGGCGTGTTTTAAAAAGTTCAAGAGAGAGAGAGAGAGAGAGAGAGAGAGACTGTGACTGGTATAACCCAAATTTGAAATGTCTGATAAATACCGAGTTTGATATTTAAGGCCAGTATCTTCCAGATGATACCATAATTATGGAAGGGAAAATAAATAATTAAATCAAGAAATAATAGTAAGAGACATAATTGCAATAAATAATTTCCGTATATTAAGTCGGTTATAATGTAACAAGCTTGGGTTGAAAGATTTTGTCCGGCAAATGAAGGTAATTAGGAATCAGGTTAAGAACTTCATTAGCGACAGCTGAATATAGCAATTATTTGATATGAGTTCTCTATGTTCGCACAGGCAACTAGGCCAATTCTGGGAATTAGAGAGATGAAGGTATTTCCGAGATGTTTAGCCAAGCCCCTAGTGACATTCAGAGCCGCACCCTTTGGATTTGGATGGGTTGCGCGTGAAAAATGATGCTAGAAGTAAAGTTAATGTAGGCGTGGCTTAAGTAATTACAAGACGTAGAGAGTACGTGAATGGTACGGATAGACATTCGTGCACACAGTTGTGCACAGATTAATATATATCTCTCTCTCCCTAATACCCTCAGTGGTACTGACTCACCTGATATTTTAAGCGATTAGTGACGCGCTTGTATGGGTAGGATTTTGCGCTGTCGCGAAGGATCTGTCTAGTTTCATTTATTGCGGAAACAGTTATTTCCAACCCTAACTTTGATGCTGCATAAGTTGACAAGTTTAATAATTCAGTTGTTTCGAGTGCTACGATTCATATTCAGTCTATTTCTTCATCTCAAAGGACCGACAACTTACTCCAATAACTCAAATATTGGTTCACAGTTAATTTCTCAGTCAAGTTAAACTGGTATTGGCCTTCAAAGTACATTCACGCATACCCTGAGGGAAAACACTTATAGCTCTACCATTGGAGCAGCCGGCAGAAAAATTAACAGCAGACATTGGAGACAACGAGAAAATGTGTCAACCACATTCGTGTACCAAATTATCGCACTATCATCGTGGTATCTTGTTATGGTTTCACAAGGAAGCAAAAGAAGTTTCTCAACAAATCCCACCACACAATACTACCCTGTTTTCTTATTCTGGTTCCCCCCCAAATGCCCTGTTATTTTGATTAGAATGCTTAAGATCTATGCATGACTGATAAAATGCGTTTGAGAGTTTTCTTCAATAACCTCCTGGACAAGGTATTGTTTGGCTCTTACTAGATGCACAGGGTCCTCCATCATACCTACAATCAACGGTTAACGGTACTATTTTGTTCAGTAGTTTCATACTTTACAGTATTCATTTACGCATCTATCGTCAATTGGTAACGAACAATGGTGACCTTTTACAAAAGTGCAGAGTAGGCCAAGATGCTTCTTATCTACGGGGAAGACCGATGGAATGCAAGAGAGGCATGCTGACTCTATCAACAACGTTATCCTAACACGCTTCACCAAGCCAACACCATGTTTCTAGGATTGGGGAGGCGTTTAAGTGAAACATATAACCAAAAAAAACACCCTTATGGACATGCCGTAGACCGCAGTTTGAACTCTTTGTAAGATATTGCACATTGCATAATCAGCAATGCACAAAATGTATCGAATTTTTTAGCACTCTCAGTAGTTGATTAAAATTGTTGTCCGTTTAGACACGGTATTTTAGTATCCTTTTTTTACTTCTTTCCTATCTTTAATGATATTCATTGACTACTATATTATCGGCATGCCAACGCTCTGTCTTCGCTTCTTAAATGTATTCCTGTAAACCTGTGCATAAAATATATCAAAAGTAACTCTTACTTCATAGCTGTATATGTATAAGTCAGTGAAACCCTAACTTGTTGTGCTTATCTTCGATAGCGATTTTCGTGGCGAACGTTCAAGATTTTCGCTAATTTCCTCTAATATTTTTTCTGTTAACACCGTAGTCTTTGATATGTTTCTTGTTTTGCACTGAACCAGTAGCCTCAAATTTATTCGCAAGATCGTAAATTGAAGTTCTGGAAGGAAGCAATTTTGCAGCAAACTTCACGAACGCGACGAGCCGATTTGTATTTAAAATAATGCTTATATACAAATGTACGCTGTTATAAAGATAACTGCCTTCCCATCTTCACAAATGAAAGTGAACTACTGACGCTAATGACTACGTGGTATCTGAAGGACAGAAAGCCTGTCGTGAGTGCGGGGTGTTGAGAGTGGGTAAGCCAGCTAGTATTGGCTCTGATGCACAAAACCGTATGAGCGGTCGGGTTTTATACCAAAAACCCAGTACCTACCACTGAGTTCCGTAACATTTATTTACTTACACTCTGTATTTCCAGTAAGCTCATTTGGAGCAGTATAACTAGTCAAAACGCTTCTCAAATTAATCAGGCTGAAAAGAGTACGAGTTGCAGCGTATTGTTCCATTCTCGAAAGCGATTCATTCGCCCACGATTGCGGCTGCTACCCCTTGGATTAGGGCGCGTAATCACCGAAGCTGCAAAATTAATTATGTATGGAGTAAAATACTGGATTATGTATAGAACTCGCGGTCTGCTGGCATTACTGTTTTGTCTTTGCACTGGCATCATCAATTAACAAGTCTCTGTGCTGAGGCTTATTCCGAACTAATTTCAGATCCGACAGTTCCCAACACGAATCTCCACTTACAGAGGCATCAAGGCATATGTTAAATAATCAAGGTTACAACATCCCAACCCCTGGAGATACATCGAAGAGGAGCATCAGCTTGATGCTTATCGATCATCACAATCTCATTGCGTAATTAGATGCACACAGCACCGCCAACGTTAGAAAATCCATTCACATCACAGGCAAAGGCTAAATTTAGATTACTGGTTACAATACGGGTCTTGTTGCGACATACGAAATCGTACTTGACACGTTTTGGAAGAGAGTAAGAGACGTATGGCAGCTTCGGTAGATTAGAGATTGATTAGATGACGGAGGATTTGTTGGACTTTTTATTGACCTCCCACTCTTCAGCCAAAAAGTCTTATTGTGCTTTCACTGTTTCCCAAAATCGGTTCCGCGAAGAATTTGCAGGATGTAGATCCCAATGTTAGCATCATTTCCTAGAGGGACAGGATGAGTCTCTTTTCTTACCAAGAATTAACAGTCAAACAGAATGTACAAGGCAGTTGTTTGTACATTCTACAGATGGGTTCATCCTTGTAGAATCCTACTTTCCGTAAATATTTCCTGATAAAAAATTGAGTTTTATTTATGGACGCTCTTTGACTGCTGTGGCCCATTCTATACTGGGCGTGAAAGACCGGGAATTCTGCTCAGAGGCCTCTTTATCGGGCTTAAGGTTCGTTTACGCGCCGTAAATCTACGACGCGGGACCACCGGCTATACTTTCCTTACGAAGGAAACCATGTTAAGGATTTTTACGCCGAAAAAATCCATCACCCTCCGCCGGGTTTGCACCCGCGACCTCGGGAACTAGAGGTAACCACTACACCATGGAGAACGACAAATGTTTCCTGGAGTGACCATGTTAATGCATTACTTTCCTTATTCTTATTCTATCCAATCTCAGGAGAGACGATGAAAGAGTGTTGCTTGGACCTAAGACCAATTTCTTGGCTTGTATTTGAAGTAGTTATTGTCTTTACGTTGAAGTCAATTTGAAGTAGGTAGTTGCTGCTACGTATTGAAAGCAAGTTTGAAGAAGGTGTATTATATTTCAACTATTGGGGAGCCGAACTTGACATTCGTTGCAACCGGTTCGTTGCAACAGTGAAATTAGCTTTGTAATTTCACTGTTTCTTTAGGTATTATACTTATGTTTGCGTTGGCTGCGTCAGTATTATTGTTAGAGACATGTTTCTCTTGGTAGGGTTGTGGTGCGACTGAAGAATGTAGGCTTACACAGATTTTAAGTTTTAATTCCCTCCTTTTTTTATTAATCCTTGACACAAATTAAATAGCACTTCACTGCTATAGAGAGCTACGAGATTCTTTATTTAATACTTGCACTTTTTAACACGTAAACTATTTTCGTCTCACACGAATACGTATTTAATTTATCGAGGACACATCTCGCGTCTGGTTATGAGCACTGTCTACAGGCAACTGAACTGTTTTTCCACCGCCTAAATGTGTAAATTTCTGTATTTCAAGTCTCTGATTGGCTATTTCTAATCCAATAGAATATCTTCATTTAACTTAAGCTTTTTCTGGTTGTTGATTGGTTATTTTTTAAACTGTCTCAAAATTTACATTATTGCTGCTGTAATAATGACTAGTAGTATTTAAACTTCCATACTCATTATTGCCTCAAGGTTACCTCATTAGTACCTCATTGTCAGCAACTTTAAACCTATTTCTCACAGCTCCTACATTATTAAATTACGTAATACATTCACATAACATTATTACACATGGATACAAATAATATAAACATTTAAAATGACTGTAATATACACTTTTTATGTAATGTTACATACAAATATTGCTTTAAGGTGGGCTGTTATTGAATTTATATTTATATAATTAGACTGAAATTATTCAAGTGTTAAAAATACTGCCTCATGTTTGTCCAGTATACGTTTGTCACCTATGTTGGTGTTTTTCCCTAATGCATGCTTTTACCAAGGGTTTTGGCAGTACGGTAGCTTCAGTAACTACTGTATTGTTGTGATTTATGTCATGTAGAGCTTCTTGAATTACCTACTTCAAGAAATTTCACATTTTCTTTTTATTCTTTTTCAACCGATTACGCTCCTCTTTGTTGGACTTATAAGCCCTTGTCTTGGGTCAGTAGCCTGTCGAGGAGCATGCAAACTCTAGATCATAGCATATCTAGGATGCGTGATCAGCCTAATGCTGGTATGGAGAAGAAGGAAATAAAATGACGGGATGATAGGAAAATCCTCCAATATAATTATCCAACCCAGCATTCGCCTAGGGACCAAGGAAAACGTCGCTAAAACCTTCGACTAGATTGTTTGAACCCTGGACCTTCCGAATGCGCGTCATAGACGTTACCGACTGAGCCATCTCTCTCGATCATATCCCATAATTTCTTTTGGAATTATTCGGAATCTAACATTAAATTTAAAACATATTTACATAAAATTCCGGATAAACGTGTATAAACTAATCAAGATATAAATATAACTCGTAAAATTATTGTATTTTAAAAATTCTACCGAGCATGTTGAAGGATTTTAAATGATTTCATATTTCTTTCGGAATTATTAGCGATTTAACATTGAATTTTATACATATTAGATACGATTTGGAATAAACGTGTATAATCTTCTCAAATAACTAAATCGCACCTATTTAACGTTTATGGTGTTTAAAATTACTAACCAAAATTTCAACATTTAACATTATTTGGTTTCTTTCCTCTGTCTCTGCAAATGAAGAATAAATGTCCCGTTCAAGGTAGCCAATTTAACAGCTTTCTCGCTAGGTTAAGAGGTTTTAACTATAAGGCTTGCAGCAACAACTACCTTTTCCCGCCTCGCGAAAATTTTAGCAGCTAAACTAAAAGATAATTAAACTGGCTTTTTTCATTACAGTCGCTGTAGTACAAAAGATATTAAAATTTCGAAAGTTAATCCGTGCAGATTAATTAAAAATATCTGTTCATGTTAGGTTGTATAGAGGATCAAAATCCTGCTTTACAAAATGAAAATGAGCATAGCTATGGGGATACGGATTTTTCGGCCCGTGGAGCTCAGCATTACGAGGAATGGAGGATTGGTGGTTGATCTGTGGGTCATGAAAACCATATTCCAGGTGGGGAACACGTGGTGCTGATCATAACTCCTGTGTGGTTGCCTATCTCTGCTGTTTGTGTGCGAGTATGAGGCCAGCAGTTCAAGATTGTACACTTTCTTCCTGAGCTATCATGTGACAGAATTAATTTTATTATTATTATTATTATTATTATTATTATTATTATTATTATTATTACGGCGGCAATACTGAAAAACTTTAGAATGCCATATTTGTAAACACTAATGAAATTTATTTATATTGACAGCTACTTTTAATGTTTTGAAAGTTGATTGGCGTTTAGTTTGTTCGATTTGCTCTAATGGCTTTTCATCATGATTTGTTCGCCCAAAATTGAATTTGACGGAAACATCTTCGGGCCACGATTTTTTACGATTTTAAATCGTCATTAACACCTAAACAATGAGTAGACAGCTTAGAAATCCATTTGACGCAGAAGCCCCATCTAAGGCAAAAATTTATAAATGGTACAACGACTTCAAGAGATATGGTTTTTTCTTAGTGATGAATTTCGTGAGGGACGCCCAAGAACTGATGTTACTGATGAAAATATTGCCGCTGTTTGAACAAGATCAATGGAAACTATACAGCAACTATAAATAGAGGTGTAAGACAAGTATGTCTTTTGCCTTCCTTTTTTAATTTAATTTAATTTTAATTTGGTCCTGCGCCATGAAGCTGTGTACTAGAGCGTAGAGCTTTGGTTCCCAGTTCCGGAATGCACCGGGTTCACTCCTACCCATAAGGATATGGATTTAAAGTCCAGTTACTGGTACCGACACAGCATCGTGAGGAAAGTGAGGAGCTGCGATCGGCAGCGGTCCTTGGTCTCGTGAGTTAACCTTCCGGCTGGGATGTGTGATGCTGGTCACATCACCTCCCCGTATCGGTTGGATGATCGCCCACCTCTGCCGTGCGTACGTGGGCGTGAGGTCGGCAGTCGGGTTTGCAGGCTATATCGCCACAGGAGGATTTCTTATTGTTGTATTGTTCCATGTTCTATTGCTTATTTATTTAATATTGGTATATTATTATATTATTCCATTTTGTTCGATATTTTTATTTAATATATTTTGTTCTTATGGGGAAATAAAATAAATGAATGACTTGTGTCATAAACATTATAAACGACATAAGCAGCGAAGTACCGCGATGTTGTAATATTCAAAAGCTTAAGAAATTCTATGATTCAGATGGTACAATGACAGCAAAATAGTCTACAGCACACTAAATTTTTGGGAACAATATTTAGGTAACAATATTTAGCTGTGAATGTTGAGGCAGTATTTTTAACACTTACATAATTTCAGTCTAATTATATAAGTTCAAGAACAGCCCGCCTTAAAGCAATACGTGTATGTAACAATATATAAAAAGTGTATATTACAGTCATTGTATATGTGTATATTATTGTATCCATGTGTAATAATGTTATGTAAATGTATTACGTAATTTAATAATGTAGGAGCTGTGAGAAAGATAGGTTAAAAGTTGCTAAGAATGAGGTAACAATGAGTTTGAGAGTTTAAATGTCACAGTGATTCTTGGAAGCAATAATGTAATTTTAGTGACAGTTTACAAAATTGCCGATCAACAACCAGAAAAACTTTAGTTAAATGAAGGTACTCTATTGGATTAGGAATAGTCAATCAGAGACTTGAAATACAGAAATTTACAAGTTTAGGCGGTTGAAATCAATTCAGTTGCCTGAAGATAGTGTTTGTAACCGGATACGTGATGCGTCCTCGAGAAATTTTATACGTGTTTTGTGTGAGACAAAAATAGTTTACGTGTTAAAAAGTGCAAGTATTTAATAAAAACATCTCACAGCTCTCTCTATCTCTATTAGTGAAGTGTTAATTACATCGTGTCAAGCATTAATAAAAGGAGTGTAGTGAAATTATAATCTGTGCAAGCCTACATTCTTGTCGCACCACAACCCTGCCAAGACATCCATGTCTCTAACAATAATACAGACGCAGCCGAGACAAACATAAATATATAATATTTAAAGAAACCGTCAAATTACAAAGTTAATATTTCTTTTTAAACTTGGGGCAAAGGCCACCTGAAAGTACATTTGGGGCGAAGGCTACCGGAAACTGTTTACTATACGTGCGGTTGCAACTACTACAAATTCGGCTCACCAACAGTTGAAATATAATACAACTGATTCAATACAAACTAATTCAGATTGGCATCCTATGCTCGGGCAAATAACGAAACAATAACAAAACTTCTTCAAATTTGCGTCCATACGTGGATCTGAACAATAACTACTTCAAATTGACGCCCAAAGCGTGGTGCAAATAACGAAACAAACTACCTTCTCAATGTGCAATTTAAATTCTCACATAACCTAAAATAGTAGGAATGGCGAATCTGTTGTCAGTATGTGGCACTCGAAAAAAGATTTTGCCCGGAATTCCCAAAAAATGCATGGTTATAGTAATATTATTGTTCTTTACACATATATTGTTTTTGTGCAAATCTTGATTTTGTGCATATTTTCTTTTGTCGAAAAACTGCATTTGAGGCAGTATTTTATATAACAAGACTGTGAATGCCAGAGTGATTGTAGTGTAAATTAGCATTATTGTATGACAATGATTTGAGATGTTTGTTAATTATAAGCATTGTTAGGAAATAAGTTTACACGACCTCACTGAAACTGACAATAGGAGCGGATAACAATGAGCGGGGGGGGTGAGTTGTTTATTAATTAGAAGAGACAAGCAAATGACGTCAGATTAGCGCGCTTTTCTTTAGAAATGGAGGGAATATCTTCCCTAGAGCTTATGTGTTCGTAATTTTGATTGGATATAAAAATAGACGCTAATATTGGCGCGTTTTATTAACCAATAGCAGCGTTGTTATAATGTTTAGGCATATCGGGGTGAGGGAGTATAAATTCCGTGCCAAGAGACGGGTAACTCACAGTTTAATAGAATCATTCACGGGTTACACGTCGCGCAGTTCTACAGTATAATTCACAAGGCAAACGTCGCGCAGTTCAGCAGAATCATCCACGGGTTACACGTCGCGCAATTCTACAGAATCTCTCGCGTCGTAAAGCTAGTTACAAAAATGAGAAATACTCAAATTAATAATGTGCGGCAAATAAGTGATTATAGTTACATTCGAAAATATATAACAGTTTCAGTCGGACGTGTATCAAGAGTAATATATATGAAATTAATGAAGTGTGACGGCAATAAAGGTGTAAAAACAAATTCTTTTATCAGTGTTATCTTTTAGTAACAACTCCTTTCCGTTTACACAACCTGTTCAAGAGATTTGCTCAACTGAGTAATAATAGTTAGCTGGAGGACAAAGAACTCAAAATTAAAAATAGTAAAACAATAATAGGCGCTCAACAAATAAGATAACACGAAAGTTACCGCGACACATTCCACTGGTCATTTTCAGAACATATATTTACGGTACTAAAGATTACCTTATACACATTCAGATATTTAAAATAATGTGGAAGATGAAGCTGCTAAAGCTTTAAAAATGAGAGGGGGATTGAAAGGAGAAAAGCTTCTGCTATAGCTAAATTCCGGAATATTTATTTTGTTCTGTAGAAGACAGCGAACATATAGCTGGAGACCGGTATTCCGTAGTATTATTTTTCTGTTTGTGTGTACAGAAGACGGTTCTCGAGGGGGGGGGGAAGCGAAAATGCCAATATGCTACAAACATAAGATAAAATATTACATCCCTATGTTACATACAGCTGAGGACCTAAGTATAGCAATATGCTGGAATCGAAGGAATAGAAGACGTTGAAAACAAAGATTTTAAGAACTTAAGGGCCAAGTCAGGCCTAGCAAAAGAATATACAGACTACAATAAAGAAACAAATTAAAGTACACCACTAATGCCTCTGCGATTTAGTGTTCAAGATGCTTTTGAGGTCCTGGAATAGATTGTTGACTGGATGGGAACTCCTTGACACTTTATGGCCACTAATCAGTGAGTTCAAACAGTTTACAGTTTTGTAAGAATTTATTTTTGTATTTTTTTTACCTTCAAAATGGTTTATAGAGGTTTCAGATAACATTTTGTTAGTTTTGAGTAAAGCTGTTTCAAAACTATCATTTTTAAAACAAAATTTCCGGTATTTCCCATAAATATTTCTCAGGATGAAATGTTTAAATTATACCAGGAAATTGAGTATTTAAAATAAGTGTTAAGTGAATAGTGAGAGGGTCGATGCCCCATGTATGGTAGCCAAACTTGAATGAGTTAAATTGTAGCCCCACTGTTGGAGAGCCAAACTTGCAGTTGTTGTAGCCCCACGTACGGTACAAAGTTTCCGGTGGCCTTCGCCCCACGTTTACACGTTTACTTTTCCGGTGGCCTTCGTCCCACGTTTACGAATCAACTTTTTTATTTTTAATGTTTATTTAAATATTATATATGTATACCGTGGCTGCGTTATTAGTATTTTTTAGAGCACGTATCTCCTAGCAGGACTGGTACGCCTAAACAATGAAGGCTTACACAAATTATAATTGTATTGTACTTTGTTTATTAATCCTTCACACGATTAAATAACACTACTGATATATCCTACTATAGAGCAGTGAGATTATTGTTAATTACACTTTTTAATACGTAAACTTTGTATTATACTCACCGCTATGAATTTTCATGTCTCACATTGAACCCATACCGAAAACGAACTGCTAGGTTACGCTTCCTTGTAGCTAGTCCTACTTCAATAGAATACTTTTGTTTATATTAAGCTTTTTCTAGTTTTTGATTGGCTATTTATAAACAGTTTTAGATATTACATTATTATTGTTCCAAGAATTATTAGTAGCCTTATTAAACTTTCTAATTCTTGTTGTCTCAAGGTTACCTCATTGTTAGCAACTTTCGGCTTCTACTTTGTAATTCTGTTTACTAAGGAAGGCAGCTTGCTTCTATTCTCACAGCTTCTACTTTGTTAAACTACATAATACATTCAGATAACATTTTATACATGTACATAATAATTATATATTATATACATATTGCTTTAAGGCAGGCTGTTATTATATTTTATATTATATAATTAGACTGATATCATTTAAGCTATAAAAATACTGTCTCAATAGGGAAACTTACTGTAATTAAATGAAATACACTGAATAAATTCTGTTATACTTTTCTTTATTTTAATATATGCATAAATTTTTAAAAAGTGTGTGTATTGTGACCTCGCGCGCAAAGCTACCTGCAAGACGCCATTAAGCGCCTTCCGACCCGGCTGGATGGGGCGACCGGCCGTTAGAACAATAGCCAGTTTCGAACAATAGCCATTACTTGCAGTTTCCTGTTCCAGAAAATTCCTTTCAGCATGTCCTAATAGGCCCCTTTTCTAGAACATTCTGCTTTGTTGCGGGGTCGATATAAGGGTCTGCTCTTACCCGGTTAGTTAAGAAGTTACGAAGTTAAGAGCCGTCAAGAGGTTGGAGAGTTTGGACAGTAACGAGTGTAGTTCAGTTGTGACCTGTGGCACTGCAGTTCGTTTTTAGTTGTGACTTAGCAGTTCAGTTGTGATTCGATTCGACGGATGAGTTGTGTTCTGTACTGAGTGTGTTTCAAAAGTATCTCTAGCTTAAAGTGTGAGCTACATTGAGCACATAAGTGAAAAACAAAGTGTTTAGCAATAACACCTTTTATAAATTGTTATAGTATATATTTGAAGTTATTAGCACATTGATAGAGCCATGAATCTTAGAACGATATTAGTAATAGGATACGGCAAGTTAGCAACCAATATATATATGCAACCTTACTATATAGTTTCGTAAACACAGTACTGCTAGTCGTCCTCCGTGGAGTAGTGGTTACCATGCCACCTCTAGTTCCCGAGATTAAAAATTTAAATTGAGTTTTATTTATGGACGCTCTGTAACTGCTGTGGTTCTTAGCGTCCCATTCTATATTGGGCGTGAAAGATCGGAACATTTGCTCAGAGGCCTCTTTATCACGCTTGAGGTTCTTTTACGTGCCGTAAATTTACGGCACGGGACCACTGGCTTTACTTCCCTTCCAAAGGAAGCGATGTTAAGGATTTTCACGCCCGAAAAAATCCATCGCCCACCCTCGGGTTTGAACCCGCGACCTTGGGAACATATCTTTTTGTAGCCACTATCGTATATTTTTACATAGCTTCTACAAAACCTTCTTGCTAAAACGTATTTGTGTATTTAGTTCATCTTAAACCTTATAAGTGTTTGCAGAAATGGTTTCATTACGCATTTTGTTGTAGGTATACAGGGCGTACTGGAGGCTGGAACGACAGCCAAATTCTTAAAAAGCGTGTCGCAATGCTACTTTTGAGATTCCATACTCACCGCAACACATCATGAGAAATACTGGGTGTTAATAGCATCTTAAACAATTACAAAGAATTGAAAAATTCAAAGCAATAATAAATTTCTCGGAAACGTTTGACGCACAAATTATTTTAAACAAATCGTGTTTTTTAAGAAGACCTGCTTTATTTATTATAGCAAGTTTTTTTTTCCATTATGGAATACCGGTTATCAAAATTATATAAAAATTATTCTGATCGAAAAGGACTTCGTAGGTTATTTAGAGAAAATTCGATTTATACATCTTATTACTCATATAAATAGCTTACTTCTTATGTTATTTAATAAAATTCGTTATTTATTTTTGAAAAAAGAAATAAAGTGTAATTTCGGGGTATTTTCTTGACGCGAAAATGCGACACGGCCACATAAAAACTTAAATAAGAAGTTTGGTATTTACCCCACATTTTGATTTTTATTTACGTTGTTCAGACACAGAGACACACACACGCACAAACAAACAGGACTTTTTTACTTTCTCTACTACGTATAGTAAGTAGGAGAAGTATTGTATTCCACCCAAAATTTCGATACCGAGATTTCACCGGAAATATATGTTTTGAGACCCCCTGAATCCAAAAAAAGCATTTTTGGAAACATGTCCGTGTGTGTGTCTGTGTGTCTGTGAACAGCATAACTCAGAAACGAACAGTCGGATAAACACCAAACTTGGTATTTGGGTTCAGTATCTTCCAAGGATGCGACACGAAGGTTTTCAAGAAAATCCCCCCACCCCAGAGTACCCTTTACATGGAAGATTTTTCGAAAATTTTAATTTTCTCAAAAATGGCTCTAACGATTTTGATTAAAATATCATATGTTTAAGATATTTTTATGGCAAATAAAATATATATCTTGAATTTTCTGGGATTGTCTCCAAAAGTATTCTTTATTGTGAACGACTTTTGCATAACTGGTAAACCATAAGAGATAGACAAAATGGTACTACACAAAAAATGTAGATCGCGTTAAAATACACAATTTATGTCATATACATTTTTTTTGTTGAGTGAACCATTTTCGAGATATTGCTTATTATTCCCTTAAATTTTTCAATACTTATTTTCTCAAATGGGAATTCGTTATTCATTTTTTTTGTCTTGGATATGCAAAGAGTTATAATCTGTGGCAAAGGGAATGGTGCTGCACCTAGCAACCAGCTATTAAGAGATATGTGTGCTTAAAGGCTACTGTTTTTCTATATTGCCCTTGTAAATATATTTTCCCCTACATCTACAAGAAAATTAGCAATAAGATAGGGTCTGCAAATGTTTATCTCGATTAACATGAACTAGATGGAGAATAAGCGTTTGTAAAAATACTTTGTACAAGAGTAGAGAAAGTCATGTGAGTGTAACACATCAGATTTTTTCTAAAAATATTCTATTTGAAATGAGGAGACCTTAAAACATGTATTACCGGTGAAATCTAAATATTGAATTTTTAGTTGGAATGCAAAGCTTCCTTTGCAGCAAGTCTTCTTTTTCTTCTTTTTGCGTTATAAGCAGTTGCTCGTTCTATTGGTGAATCAAGACCCCCATCCATCTTCTTTTTGGGCATCCTGACTTCTTTTCCCTTCTGGAGTGTTGTCCTTTACTATATGTCCAATTCTTTGGTCCGCCGACATCCTGGATACGTGTTTAGCCCATTCTTCTTCTTCTTCTTCTTCTTCTTTTTGCAACCAATTCTATCACAGACTGGATCTTACACGCCTAGTATTACTCGGTCAAAAATGTCCTTCCAGCTATTTTTATTTTCTCTATTACGTATAGCAGTAAGTAGGGGAAGTATTGTATTCTACCCAAAAACTCGATAACGAGATTTCACCAGAAATATATGTTTTGAGACCCCCTAAATCCAAAAAAAAGCATTTTTGGAAACATGTCCGTGTATGTCTGTCTCTGTATCTCTGTGTGTGTGGCTGTCTGACTGTGTGTTTGTGAACAGCATAACTCAGAAACGAACAGTCGGAGAAACATCAAACTTGGTATTTAGGTTCAGTGTCTTCCAAAGAAGCGACACAAAGGTTTTCATGAAAATCCCCCCACCCCAGATTACCCTTTTCATGGAACATTTTTCGAAAATTTTAATTTTCTCAAAAATGGCTCTAACGATTTTGATTAAAGTATCATATGTTTAAGATATTTTCATGACAAATAAAATGTATATCTTGAAATTTCTGGGAATGTCTTCAAAGGTATTCTTCATTGTGAACGACTTTTGCATAACTGGTAAACCATTAAAGACAGAAAAAATTTTACTACACAAAAATGTAGATTGCGTTAAATTACACAATTTATGTCATATACATTTTTTTTATTAAGTGAACAATTTTCGAGATATTGCGTGATATGCCCTTAAATTTTTTAATACTTATTTTCTCAAATGGGAATTCTTTATTCGTTTTTTTGGTCTCGGATATGCAAAGAGTATTAATCTGTGGGAAAGGGAATGGTGTTGCACCTAGCAACCAGCTATTAAGAGATATGTATGTGCTTAAAGGCTAATGTATTTCCAAATTGTCCTTGTAAATATATTTTCCCCTTACATCTACAGGAAATTTAGCAATAAGATAGACTCTGCAAATGTTTATCTCGATTAACATGAAGTAGATGGAGAATAAGCGTTTGTATTAATAGTTTGTACAAGAGTAGAGAAAGTCATGTAACACATCCGATTTTTTCATAATTTATAAACTAACGGATTATTTTCATTACTTATTTAGTACACTTGAATATTTTATTTATGTGACATGTGTTTTACTTATATTTATACAGATTACACTAACTTGGTATGCAAGAATAGCGTGTATGCACTATGGTGCTAGGCTATAATTCTGCCTCAAGGTATCTAAATGGGTCCAGCAAGAAACTCTTAGGTGCTGTTGCACCGCATGCCGTATAGCAACGAAACAGACATCCATTTCCAGCTTTTTCGGGATCTGATGTGGGCTTTTAAGCAGGATGTGTTTTCTGGAGTAACAGAATGAAGGGTTGAAGCACTCCCGGCAATTTGGCGACTGGGGGATTGCCAGCCGGAGGGGGTGATAGGACGGCAGTCTGGTACGTAAAGAGCTAGACTGGTAAGTGATAAATAATCCTCCTACTTCCTAATGGATCTCCCGCTCTTCATCCACTGCAGCCCTGTTACTTGTATGGCCTGTATTACACAATAATAGCGAAGCTCACATCTGCTTCAAATTCTCCGTTCGACGAGGCCATTATTTTCAGATCGAACTCAAAATGCAAGTATATGTAAGCATATTTATTAGTCATAAACTTCGTTAAAGAAACAGTAGTAGCAAAAATAGGAAAACAAATCTGATGTGTTACACCCACATGACTTTCTCTACTCTTGTACAAACTACTTTTACAAACGCTTATTCTCCATATGCTTCATGTTAATCTTAATATTTTAAAAGCTGGTTGCTATGTTGAGTATTACCAAGACAAAAAGAAAATGAATAACGAATTCCCATTTGAGAAAAAGTATAATATTGTAAAATTTAAGGGAATAACAAGCTATATCTCGAAAATGGTTCACTCGACAAAAAAAATGTATATGACATAAATTGTGTATTTTAACGCGATCTACGTTTTTTGTGTAGTAAAATTTTGTCTATCTCTCATGGTTGACAGATGATATTTAATCCAAATCTTTAGAGCCGTTTTTGAGAAAATTAAATTTTCGAAAAATGTTCCATGTAAAGGGTAATCTGGGGTAGGGGATTTTCTTGAAAACCTTCGTGTCGCATCTCTGGAAGATACTGAACCTAAATACCAAGTTTGTGGTTTATCCGACTGTTCGTTTCTGAGTTATGCTGTTCACAGACACACACACGGACATGTTTCCAAAAATGCTTTATATGCATTTCCGGTGAAATCTCGGTGTAGAATTTTTGGGTGGAATACCATACTTCCCCTACTTACTATACGTAGTAGAGAAAGTATAAAAAGTCCTATGAGTTTCTCTAACTTCTATCGTTTATTAGCAAGTATACAAATTATTCTTATGAAAGCTTATTTTTATGGAATGGGTGTTTCTATGCTATTCCTACAATTTACGTAAACTACATGACTGTATCCAACCAGGTAAGATAAAAAGCAGTTACACACAGTGTTAAATATTACGTAATATATTTACAGTTCAAGTTGGAAATCTGTGGGCAGACCAAGAAAGAGAAGGATGAAGAATCTATGAAGACGCAATAAGTAATTATTGCCTATGCCTTGAATATAGAACAAGCAGTGATACAGAGACAAACGTTTAAAGCAATTATCTTTGTTTGTTAGTGGGACACATCTGTAATTACCCTTCTATAATATCTTTTACCTATAAGTAAAAGCAAAATGACCAATATGAAAATGACAATTCATTTAGATTAGAAAATATTCGTTAGTAAACACTGCATAGCTTTATGATTGTTTCAAAAGTACGACTGCATAAAGAAAGATAGAAAATTTTTCAATTAAATGTACTATGCAAATGTTTCCGCTTTTTCTCCGGTCTGCAGATCGCTTCAGGTAACATAAAAATGAATACATCATGTGTATGATCACCCGGCAATATGAGATACAAAGGAACACAGAAACATAAATAAATGTCTTTTTCAACTAATTTAAACGAAAATGTCATACTGAAGAACTATGTCAGTTCATATAGCCACGTTTGTTGTTCCAAATTAAACTTGCCAAAACACATCTTATAAAAGAAATAGTTTATGGTTGTAGATATGAATTATAATTGCATATAAAGTTTGAAATAAAACAATCTCATAGTTTTCTAATTGCTATTGTTCAAATGTATAGTATTACCTTAAAAAATTCGGTATTTTACATTCCCATAACTTTCTCTAGCCTTCTTCAACAAACTATTATTAGGAAAGCTTATTCTTCTATTTACTTCATGTAAATCGTGAAAAATATTTATAAAAAGTCATATTACACATTTCCTTATAGGAACAATGGGTACATACTTAAGCAATAGTAACATCTTTTAGAGCTGGTACCTAATGTGGTGGCTTTGAAATTCCGTTCTCTTTGCACGACCAATTATGTCTTTTAACGAGATATACATTTTTGTTGGTACGATTTTATCTATCTCCTACGGTAAGTCTTTTAGAATGCAGAGGACCTCAGAAGCTATCTCCAGAAAATGCAAATACAACATAATTTGTCATGAAATTAACTAAAACATATGGTATTTTAACTAAAATCGTTAGAGACACTTTTGAGAAAATCAAAATTTTAAAATTTATCCATAAAGAGTAGTTTGTGGTGGGAAATCGTTTATGAAAACCTTCCTGCCGCATCCTTGGAACATGCTTAACTTATATGCCAAGTTTGGGATTTAATAGACTTTTCGTTTTTAGTCATGCTGTTCCCAGAAACACACACGGACCTGTTTCTAAAAAATGTTTTTTCTTGGGTTCAGGGTCCTCAAAATATGTTTCCGGTGAAATCTCGATATTCCATTTTCGAGTGGAAAGAATATCATTTTGCCAAACCGACGCCTATAACAGATGTGACGTCACCACGGCGCCCTCATTAGACTGGACGATGAAATGGGTGTAGCTCAGGAATGGCATCGAGAGGTATATAGGTGATGAAGGTTGACAATATTAGACGTGTAATTCCAGCTATAAGAGAATACTTCATATTTATAATAACTGATCTAAGGTACATTGCAAGAGGGAGAGAGCAAGACAGCTTTTAAGGTTGCCTGGTAGAAGGAGGATGTCTGGCGTTCTATCTTCGTCGGGCTTAAGGCTTATATCAAGGTTTAAAACCAGCACAAAATAAATTTTAAGAGTCGACTGTCTCAGAGTCCTGTTAGGCAAGTGATAGGCAGAACGAGAGCGGTCGAAAACTCCAAGCTCAAATACAAGTAGGCCCACACCACTAATGAACGATAGAGGTTAGAGAAAGTCAAGTGAATCAAACTTTTATTTCAGTATCTAGCTGAAGGTGCTCATACTATAGCCTAAATATTTAACATTAGAAGTTCGTCTAATTATTGTTTTAGCCCTTATCCTTCCCCACAGAATGTCATTATTTTAAATTTATCTTCCGAAATATTGAGATCGTCTTCCTTGAAGACTAATACTGCTTGGTCATCTGCGAAAAGCAAGCTCTACAAGTGTGTCTCTAAAAGATAAGTTATCCTGAGGCTTGGTCTAAATACATATTAAATAAAATAGGAGACAGAGGGCAATCTAAGAAAATTTATGAAAGAGATAAAATGCTGAGAAATCCAGAAGCGTTCATCTTGAGGACACGGAGCAGGAGGACGAGATAGATAAGAATAAAACTCTACATTCCCTACAGAAGCTCTCGAGATTACAGCAAGAGAGGGAAAGAGAAGGGGTTGAATGCGACAGAATTCATTTACGGACTTAACTGATACCTCCTGCCTCTGGAACTGAATACTGCGCTCACACAAGTTCCGAGGGTGGGGTGTGAAAAAGGACCCCAGGCAAACAGAAACGTAATTTGAAAAGGATACTTGTACGACGGAATAAGAAACTAGCGACCCTCGCTTATCTACCGGATTCTCACAAGCAACTGATTTCAATTACACGGTCTGTTTGAAATAAACTTGCCCTGAGATTTCTTGTAAAAGTTAATGAATCCGAGAAGCTTAATGAACCACTCTTTAACTCCATTGTTACACATTTACAACACTAATCCTGTAAACAATGTGGGGGTTAATTACAAAGCTGTGGCAGCTTTTTATTATGATGAAGTTGTTCAAAATAGCTTTAGCATTTTGCTAACACATTGTCACGGTTACATTTATATTTTATAAGATTGCGAAAAATGTTTCTATAAAACTATATGAAGCTTCTGTAAAGTTCCGAGGAGTTATTTCCCGGATGTTTAGGCAAGCAGTGAAGTGTCGCGTGATCTTAAGGGTTACATCTTCCGAATCTTCGTGAATGTGTGTGCGCGTGGATAGAATGTACAAATCATATCTGACGCCGTTTCCATCAGTGCTGTCTGAAGCACATTGTCAGCACATTTTCTGGTATTTAAAATTAGAGCTTAGACGGTTTGAACTCTCGGCTAGACACGTGATAACTGGAATCTGCGATACTCAATATTTTAATTTAATCTTTAGATACATCGCGAGACCACCGGAACCCGGAAAGTCCAGCCTTCCTCCCACTTTAAGTAAACTTGTCTCTTGTATCCTTATCATTGTTAGACGTGTTTGTAATAATGTAGGGTAGAATTTTAGCCAACTATAACTTGTTGACATGTTTATTGTAGTATAGGGTAGTACTATAGATAAGCTAAATTTGGAACCTCAGTTACACGCCAATAATTTGCGACTCTTCACCTTGTTCTTTCCCGGCCACCTCTCTGCCGAGCGTAGTACTCCCGTCTGGAAAGCTGAACTACGTCTTCTCGTAATCCGTCCAGTGAGGGCGCCGATGGCATTGTCACAATATATTACATCCGAGGAAATAAATAATTACACTTTGGGACAAATAATCCTATGTATTATAGCTGTTAAGTTCATTTTTCGATACTAGTGATACTTAACATTTTCCTTATTGGTATCCTCTTCCGTTGGCGCGATGAGTGGGCGGCGCTTAGGGGGAACAAGTTGTGGGAGGTTAAACCTCTCCCGCTTGTCTGGGTCACCTATTCTCGTGCTTCTCGTCGGGAAGAGGTGATTTTAACACGACTTCGTATCGGACATAGTCGCTTTTAGTCATAGACACTTGCTTAGTGGTGATCCCGCACCACTCTGTGATCAATGTGCGGCACCCTTAACGGTGCGTCATACTTTAACAGAGTGTTGTTTTAGCCCAATCGCGGGTTCGTGTATCTTTGCCTGTTGGTATAGCCAACGTTTTGGCAGACGACGCGCATACTGTAGAATGTCTTTTACGTTTTATCCGTGACAGTGGTTTTATTTGACGCATTTAATGCGCTGAGCATGCTTTAGTTTTGTGATTTTATATTGTCCGTTTTAATGGGGGGCTTTTGACCCCTGGGACAAATGGCGCTCTAGTCCCTTGACTTCTACAGTTCCTGACACATAGTTTAATCTTTTGTTGTTGATTTACTATGTCTTTAATGGTGGTTTTTAGATTCGAAATGTTTTATTGCTTAGACTAAGCGGGTTTTATGTCCCGGATTTTAATTTCTGGATTTTAAATTTTATACATTGTAAGGGCTCTGATGACCTTAGCTGTTTAGCGCCCTTAATCCCTATATTATCCTCATCATCCTTATTGGTACATCTAGATGGTATTTAGTAACAGTAATAAGGCTTGTTAATGGTAAAATTATTTTAGGTAAGAGAATGTAGTATAATACAGCGAAACTTATGTAATTCCAATATGAAGCACGTAAGAAAGAATTCGAACTACAGAACAATTCGAATTAAAATGGTATAATCAATTGTACTCCCATGTCAGCAGAGTACATACATTAAACAGTAATAGGAAAAAGTACTATACAGTAGTAATAACAGTGCACAATGATAGGCCTAATGATGTCATGAACATGTTCTAACATAGGTTCCCGGTGAGTACAGCTTGTACAGAAGGTTGCAGACACAGGACCGTACATTTTCTAGGAAATGCATTACCTGCATTCTACCATCGCTGTAGTTGCTGATTCTACAAATTCCTCTTATAGACGTCCTCGTGAGTAGAGATTCACTTCTCGAAAGCAGAAAAAGCTCAAACTGTACAACATTTCAGTTTCAGAATTATAAGTTTGCCCATTGTCATAGTAGTGTCCTCTCCCGCCCTGCCACATTCCAGCCATGTCCCATAACTCGGCATCACTTCGGAAATTTTTTCTTAGAATTAAATAAAATTTATTCGAATAAAAGACGATACTAATACACTGCTTGCATGGGCAATTCAAAGGAAACGTTTAAATTGAAGAGTGACTCAAATTAAAAACGTTCGAATTATCCAACTTTCACTTTACTAACGCCACCTGTTTCGAGACAAAACTTTTTTTCCGATGAGCGACTGCTCGCCCCAGCGAACACGACCACACAAGATATATGCTTTCTGAGCTTAAGTTTTTTAATTATTTATAACCTGTAATTCTTAGCATTTACATAGCGGTACATGATTTTGTTTATAATTCAGTAAGTATTTTTAACACTTAAATGATTTCAGTCTAATTATATAAAATAAAAAAATAATAACAGCCCGCCTTAAAGCAATATGCGTATAAGATATAAAATGTATGTAACAGTCATTGTATTATGTTTATATTATTGTGTACGTGTATAATAATGTTATGTGAATGTATTACGAAATTTAATAGTGTAGGAGCTGTGAGAATAGAGGTCGAAAGTTGCTAACAATGAGGTAACCTTGAGGCAATAAATTTGAAATTTTAATAATGTTACTAGTAATTCTTGGAACAATAGTGTAACAGTTATACCAGTTTATAAATAGCCAATCAAAAACTAGGAAAACTGAAAGTTAAATAAAAGTATTCTATTGGAGTAAAATTAGCCAATCAGAGGCTTGAAATAGTGAAATTTAAAAATTTAAGCGGTAAACTCCAGTCGCTAGAAGGCAACGTACCTGAGCAGTTCGTTCGCTCGGTACGTATTCAGTGTGAGACATAAAATTCATTACGGCTATAATATTATAAAGTTACGTGTTAAAAAGTGCAAGTAATTAATAAATAATCTTACAGCTCTCTATATAAGTGAAGTGTTATTTAATCGTGTGAAGCATTAATAAAAGGAATGAAGTAAAAATTGTAATTTGTGTAAGCCTTCATTCTTTAGCCGTATCACCCCCTGCTAAGAGATACATGTTTCTACAAATTAATACTGACACAGCCGAGGTAAACATAAATATGTATAATATTTACAGAAACATAAAAATACAAAGTTGATTCCTAAACGTTGGGGCGTAGGCCACCGGAAACGTTTTACCATACGTGGGGCATTACTTCATCAAGTTTGGCTCCCCAACAGTGGAACTACAATACAACTACTTGAAATTGGCTTCCATATGTAGAACTTTAATACACCCTCCTTCAAGTTTGTGCCCAAAGCGTGGTGCAAATAATTTAAATAACGTAAAGGTTACAAACTACTTGATGATGCACATTTAAAAGTTAGTCAATCGGTTCAAATGAATTACTAAAATATGTTTTAGAGGTAGACAGTTAGGGTCACCAGATTATTTTATTGAAATATAGGGCACTAATGATCCAAAATGTAGGGCATTATACGAATATGTAGGACATTGTATAAAAATTTGAAATGAAGGAAAATTAAACTCCAAACCTAAATTAGTGTATACATTGGTTTTATATTTTCTTTAGTATTCATATAATAGGCAGTTATCAAATAATCTTAACAATAATTACGCTTGCATAAACAACATATTTTATACAAAATATCTGGCTTTAATATGCTTGATATTCCACATGACTTAAATGTTTAAAGTTATATTTTATTAGGACAGGTCCTTTGACTGAGTCAATCAATGGCCTGTTCCTTTGTTTTGTGTGTCTACTGTGATGATATCAGTGGGGCAAGAAAACCCTGAACATTAGTGTTGTCTGCAGGAATAGTAAAGTAATCCTACTATTTTAAACAAATATTTTTCTAATCCTTCTCGAAATGCTAATCAATTTGAAACCGAAGCGTGTTCATATTCCTCAATGTAGCGGATTCCCGATTTTTCAGTAATTCCCCTCTGGACTCCATACAGAATGTAAAACTGTAGACTAAGTCTGGGATTTTTCGGACGTCTGGTTACGCGCGCCTGGCTCCAGTAGATTTCAAATCCCACAGCCAATCATTGTAAAAGGAGACGGAGACTAGTCAGTCTATTTACTGGATGGAGAAATCTGGCTATAGAAGAACACGGTTTTAGGTTACCGCAGTCGGAGGACGTGTCTGTTTCCATCAATCACAAATCCTGGCAAAATACACAGATGGGTGAACGTCTACCGCAGTAATCCCGTACTTTTATGTTCCTATCAGAAACGTGCAAATTTCCAAAGAGAGTCGAAGACATGCTAAGTGGATGTATCATAATTAACAGCGCAATCTGAAATGGTTGAAAGTATACGATAATAGAAGCATAAAAGTCCAGTAAACACGGATCCTCAAAAAAGCCGTTTGCCAGATTTGTTATTGCGAATGTGTGGTTATGAGCCGCCGCTGACATGAATTGCTTGAGGATGTTCCCTTGAGAAACGTCAGAGTATATGGTACTTGCGTGCTGGAGCACCGACACGTTTTGCTGCTACTGTAAGGAGACATCCAACGTGGAGATATGGTCCAAGATGGATAGGTCGAGGAGGGCCTGTACTGTGGCCTCTACCTGATCTCACTCCTTTGCAGTTTTACTTTCTCTACTATGTACAGTGGTACATGTTTTGAGACGCCCTGAATTCAAAAAAAAGCATTTTTGGAAACATGTCCGTGTGTGTGTGTGTGTGTCTGTCTGTCTGTCTGTCTGTGAACATCATAACTCAGAAACGAACTGTGGATAAACACCAAACTTGGTATTTAGGTTCAGCATATTCCAGAGATGCGACAAAAAAGGTTTCCAAGAAAATCCCCCCACCCCAGATTACCCTTTACATGGAAAATTTTTCTAAAATTTTAATTTTCTCAAAAATGGCTCTAACAATTTTGATTAAAATATCATACGTTTAAGATATTTTCATGACAAATAAAATGTATGTCTCTAATTTTCCGAGAATGTCTCCAAAAGTGTTCTTCATTCTGAACGACTTTTGCATAACTGGTAAACCATAAGAGATAGATAAAATGTTACTACACACAAAATGTAGATCGCGTTAAAATACACAATTTATGTCATATACATTTTGTGTTTTTAGTGAACCATTTTCGAGATATTGCTTGTTATTCCCTTAAATTTTTCAATACTTATTTTCTCAAATGGAAATTCGTTATTCATTTTTTTGTCTTAGATATGCAAAGAGTATTAATTTGTGGCAAAGAGAATGGTGCTGCACCTAACAACCAGCTATTAAAATATATGTCGATGCAAATACAAAACAAGGGGAACATGGTACGCCTTAAGCGATAGTCAAATATTTTTAGAACTGCTCGCTATGTGTAAAATGCAATTCTCTTTGCATATCAAAAGATCGTTTCTGCAGTTGTTTATCTCGATTAATATGAAATAGATGGAGAATAAGAGTTTGTAAAAATAGTTTGTACAAGAGTAGAGAAAGTCATGTGAGTATAACATATCAGATGTTTCTGTATGGGATCACCTCAAAAGGGTAGTGTACAGCGCTTCCGTTGATACCGTGGATGTACTGGAGCAGAGAATTGTACGTGTTGTCAAGAATCCCGAAACGATCCGGGGTTGTTTGAAAGAATTGGAAACTCACTGCAGAGGTAAGTGCAGCATTGCATCCAGATGCAAGGACGACTTTGAACACCTCCTTTAACAGGGAAAAGTGTACATTATTAATAACATGTAACATACTAGAGTAGAATTGTATTTCTTGTTAAGTTAAGCTATAGGTGAATTTTGAGGCAACTTGGAATGGCAATTATTAAACGAAAAGTCTACTTTTTAAATTCATTTGTACTACTGAGGGCGATGTTGCTTAATGAAATCAGTGGCCGTTTGTAATCGCACATTTGCAATTATCTCGCACACGGCTCGTTTGCGGACCCAGGTTTATTGGAACGTTTTTGCTTCTACTGTCGTATACTTTCAACCGTTTCTGTTGGCGCTATTAATAATTATAAACTGGCGTAATAACGCAATGGAGTTAAAAATGCTGGGTCTTCGGTATAAAGCCTGACCGCTCGCATGGTGTTGTGGGTCAGAGCCTATGCCGGCTGGCTTCCCCCACTTCCCAAACCGCACGCTCACGACAGTTTTTCTGTCCTTCAGTTAACGTGTATTCATTAGCGTCAGTAGTTCACTTTCATTTGCGATGATGGGAAGGCATAAATTGACGTATATTTGTATGTTTATTATTTTAAATACGAATCGGCTCGTCACGTTCGTGAAAAAATAATTCAACCTATTTCTTCCTTCTAGAACTTCAATTCACGATCTTGTGAATACATTTGAGGCTACGTTTTCAGTGCAAGCTAAGAAACACATGCGAAGACGTAAGTTTTAACAGAAGAAACATAGATTAGAACATTTGCCACGAAAATCACCATCGAAGATAGCAAGTAAGTTGAGGTTCCAGTGAATTCTGCACATACAGCATTTGCTATGAGGTAAGAGTTAATTTTGTTATATGTATATATTTTATGTGCAGGTTTACAGAAATACAGGGCTTAAAAGCGAAGACAGGGTGCTAGCACTGCCGGCTCTGGCATATGCTCTACCCAGACGCAAAACCTCTTGCGAGCGGTCAGGTTTTATACCGAAGTATCTGTAGCTTTTCAGTCACAAGACATATTGTGATGACGCTGTCTACCTTGTCTCTCCTGACCTTCTCCAAAGGGATGCTGTCTTGGGCAACAACAGAACTTGGGCCTTTCTGCACCTAAAACATCTGGCAGAAAGGTGTCGCCAAAAAAGCGGGGTGAATTATTTGGCCCTACCTAAAGCATACCAGGATGTATATTTAATGACTTGACAAGAGAAATGCGAAGATACTATCTGGACAGATCTCCACATTGCAGGATATTCTTTGGGGGGGATGACGCGGTTCGAGATAATGCAATTACTGACCGATATATACAATTGAATACGGGATGGTCACGAGATGGTTATGACTACAAAACCAAAATACATATCAGTATTAATATTCTGAGTGCAGTGTTCGTTTAATAAAACATTTTTCCGCGACCACCGAAAGGAAAAGAAACAGTCTAATACTGCCACTGCCACCAACTTAGTGAGGAGAAGGAGAAGAAGAACCAGTATGCACCCTAATTCCTGTGATACTGATTAATTACTCCTCCCATATCTCGCTCACCTGAACGACCTGTCTCGATGACCAAATTTTATTCATAACCTTAAGGTAACCCATTGATGAAGTTTTGTCTTGAATTGGCCAAAAATAAGTAGATTTTCTGATTCTTTGTGTTATACTGTGTTTGTAATATCTGGTTTTATATCCTGCTTTCAAAATTCCAATAACTGCCATATTTTTTTATATCATTTAGGAAGTTAAAAGTTGGTGCAAATTACTTAACAACAGAAAAGTAGATAAAAGTAAAATCTGCATTCCTAGAACTTGGCATCTAGAATCTATACTAGGGTGTAGTATCTGCTGATTTTATTTAACTTTATTTTTCAATTTTTGCAAATTTTTTACATTTTAGTTTTGCAGATTTTATATATATATATATATATATATATATATCAGCCTACTGTTACTGAAAATCCTGTAGCTTACAAACACATGCACGTAAGTCTAAAGTAATAGACAGTCAAAAGTGGAACTCCAAATAATATACAATACAATTACTTCTATGAAAAAATGTGTCAGCAAAATCTAACTCTCTAAAGTTTTAACAAAGGCATCTAAGTAAACAACAAACGTCACTTTATATATATATAATCTATTCTTCTGCTCTTTCTTCTATTTTTCTTCTCCTCCGTCTTTCTGCTGCTTCCTCTCTATTTATTGAAATCCAGTAATATCTCCTCCTATTCCACCTATCCGGTAGTACGTCATCTACATTCGTGTCCTCTTCACTACTCTCTCCTGTATTATTTGCATTTGTCTGTTTTCCAAATGTTATCTCTGAAGTTGTCTCTGTTCCTCCATTGCTATATGTTCTCTAATACGTCCTCTAGTCCTTCTTGTAGTCATAAATTCCTCCATTGCTATCCGTGATACTGTTTCTGCCATTTGTTCCACGTAATACCATAAAATCCTATTTTTAATTTCTCTACTACGTATAGTAAGTAGGGGAAGTATTGTATTTTACCCAAAAATTCGATACCGAGATTTCACCGGAAATATATGTTTTGAGACCCCCTGAATACAAAAAAAAACAGTTTTGGAAACACGTCCGTATGTGTGTCTGTGAACAGCATAACTCAGAAACGAACACTAGGATAAACACCAAACTTGGTATTTAGGTTCAGTATCTTCCAGAGATGCGACACGAAGGTTTTCAAGAAAATCCTTCCACCCCAGATTACCCTTTACATGGAACACTTTTCGAAAATTTTAATTTTTCCAAAAATGACTCTAACAATTTTGATTAAAATATTATATGTTTAAGATATGTTCATGGAAAATAAAATGTATATGTTGAATTTTCTGGGAACGTCTCCAAAAAGTATTCTTCTTTGTGAACGACTTTTGCATAACTGGTAAACCATAAGATAGACAAAATGATACTACACAAAAAACGTAGATTGCGTTAAAATACACAATTTATGTATATACATTTTTTTTATTGAGTGAACAATTTTCGAGATATTTCTTGTTATTCCCTTAAAGTTTTCAATAATTTTCTCAAATGGGAATTCGTTATTCACTTTTTTGTCTTGGATATACAAAGAGTTATAATCTGTGGCAAAGGGAATGGTGCTGCACCTAGCAACCAGCTATTAAGAGATATGTATGTGCTTAAAGGCTACTGTATTTCCAAATTGCCCTTGTAAATATATATTCCCCTTACATCTACAAGAAAATTAGCAATAAGATAGACTCTGCAAATGTTTATCTCGATTAACATGAAGTAGATGGAGAATAAGCGTTTGTATAAATAGTTTGTACAAGAGTAGAGATCATGTGAATATAACACATCAGATTTTTTTCTTACGGTATCCCATAATCTCATCCCTGCTAACTTACTTCTTTATTCCCTAAGTAAATCATGATGTCGTAGACATTAAAAAAAAAATATTCAGATGTAGCTTCTTCCTCGCATATTTCACATGTCACTCTGAATCTGTTAATTTACATAAGATACGTCTTAAACGGGCCATGACCTGTAATAAAATGCAACGTCCCTTTATTTGGCATTATGGATTTGAGTTTGAGTATTTCTTGTATACTGGGAAAAAAATCATGTAAACGTCTTCCTACTACTGTTTCATCTCATTCTTTCTGCCACTTTTGTATTAACGTTGTTGATCCAAAAATGAGCATTTTTAGAAAAAGGTCCAGATGTGTATATGTGTAAACAGCATAACTGAAAAACGAAAACTCTGATAAATCCCAAACTTGGTATTTAACTTTAGCATCTTCCAAAGATGCGATACGAAGTTCTACAAAAAATCTCCCCTCTTCATTTACCCTTTACATAGCTAATGACTTTTTTTGAAAGTATCACATATTAATGATGTTTACATGACAAAATGTACATCTTGAATTTTCTGGAAAAAGCCTGTGAACTCCTCTTCACTGGTAAGGAATTTTGTATAATCACGTATAACTAGTATACGTTAAGTGATAGACGAAAACATATTACACAAAAAACTAATGTCTTTAAAACGCTAAGATTTATTTCAAATAACTTTTTTGTAGCATTAACCACTTCCGAGAAGTCCCTTATTAATGGTTCGAATTGTTCAGCACTTTGTAATTATTTTCAAGTCCTTGATTTCAATTGCATGGAAGGAGCATGGAATTTTAAGGCCAGCATTATGGCGTCTAGTTCTGAATTATTTAAACAACCGCTATTCCCTTTTTATCTATAATTAAATGTGTAATTATAGTTCAGCAAATGCTTATGCTTTTCCCCTCTCTAACTGCCTTTGGCGGGCATGCCTCTGCTAATCTGCCTCTGAGTCGCTGCTTCAGCACCACACGCCATAATTTCGCCTAGCCCGTGTTTTATTTCATTTTATTCTCACAAAATCGTTCATCAGTTAATCACACCACTGTTTAACTATCCAACTGTAGAGACAGGATTAAAGAGACAAGAGCATTGCCACAAAAATTCTGTGTTTGTATATTGCTGTTGACAGGCCACGCAAAGAGCAAGGCATTTTACTTTTTTTATTTAACGAAATTTTAAATTCATTGGACTGGTTAAGAATTTTGTTGTTGAATTAATTTAATTATGTTGAGCTGAGTAATTTTTCTAGGTGTAGCGGATGTCTAAACAAATGTTTGCATATAACTAGCGATAGCATTTCACATACATGCGGCATTGTCATGGAATATATTCCAAAAGTTAACTCACACTTTTTAGGGTATCTCATAGTCTTCACTTCTTCATCTATCTCTTCAAGGAAAAACGTTCCTCGCTGATTGATTTTCATAATACAAATTATTTCAATTTGATTTTTACAAAGAAAACTAGTGGCTTTGATTTTTCACAGGGAGACCAATCACACAGCATCATCTCGAAACTGTGCTCACCTGCTACAGATTTGGAATGAGAATTTTAGTTTTTGAGTTATCACGATGTAAACAAGATTGTATTCAATTTTTCTACTCTATATAATTGCTATGTTCACAACAATGACGAGATACTTGTTTCCCGCGTATCAGTTCAGTCCCTCTTTAAGAAACCTCACGTATAACATGGTAGCTAAAAGCAAAAGGCAAGTAGAGTAGGGCGATTTATCCCTCCTGAATACCCGTTATTCAGTTGTTATACTATAGTTAGTTATATAAATGTTTGACTGGATTAAAATGAGGTAGAATGAACAAATAGCTTTCGTAAAAATAGATTTTATATCTATTAATAAATGATAGAGGTTAGAGAAAGTCATGTGAATGTAGCACATCAGTCTTTTTTCCCATTAGCTCTGAAGTTAGTCGGCTATAACATGTATGTCTCATAAGTCTTTTGACATAGTGTGAACTATCAATTTTTATGCTTGTTATTTTACAGACTTAAGGTAAAACCATATAGAAGACAATAATGGCACAGCGTAAACATAAGTCATATTCCATAGATTTCAGGGAAATAGTAATACGATTATGAAGGAGCGGAAGACTCGAGCAGAGGCTGCTCGTGCTTTTGGAATATCTAAACAACTGTTATCTGTATGGTTAAAAATGATAAAGTCCGTGGTGGGTTCCACAACAAATCTCAAAAAGGTCGACCGAGAAATACAAGTATAAAACAGATAGGATCATAAGAAGATAATCTGTAGCAGATCCACGGATGCCAAATCAACAAATTACTGCTGATCTGTGGCAAAACTATGGAGTGGATGTCCATGTTTCGACTAAAAGACGAGGATCCGAGTGCTCACCGCCCTGTCACATAGCATTTCATTAATTCATCAATCAGAGGGAAGAACACCTTAACTGGAATTCCACGACTGGTCTAATATATATGGAGCCATGAAAGTAAGTTTAATTTGGTATCTTCAGATGGAATTCGATATGTTCGTCGCCCTAAAGGTGAAAGATTCAATTCAAGGTACCACGTACTTACTGTAAAACATGTAGGAGCAAAACATTATGCTATGGCAAAGTTTCTCCACTAAGGTAGTCTATATAGACGGTATAATAAATAATCTTAGTCATACAGAGATTTTGGACAAAAATATATTACTTTATGCTAGAAGACACATGTCACGAGAATGATTTTTCAGCAAGATAACAATCCAAAACATGTTGTAAATGTGTAAAAGGGTACCTACAGCCAAAAAAGCAAATATTCTACAATGGCAAAGTCAAACTCCAGACCTGAATAGGAACACATGTGGAACCTACTTGATAAACAAAGATATACTTAAGGATGTAATACTTCACTTTATACAGTCCATACTTTCAAGATGTGCAGCCGTAATAAAAGCTAAAGGGTTGTGCAATTAAATATTTGATGTTATAAGCAAAGGAAAGTGCATTGGTTTTATGTCATTTCTGCAGAGCAGTTAAAGACTCTTAACTGTGAAAACGATTTTGAGCCTTTGATTTGTGTGCATTATTAGTTAATATTCAACTGCATCAAAAGCATTTGGATTCATGGCTACTCCGACGGAGGTCGTCAAACGTCCAGGACAAAAGAAAATCTGCGGTTACAAATCGTTTACTTAAGTCAACACCGAGAATATAGAATTAAAGCGAGCAGAGACAGTTGTGTCGGTAGCGATAGAAGAGAGCATAAAAAGGATTATAAATGTTGCATGTTTGAGTTTTGTGTGAACGTTAATTGAAAGTTTAATTGGTTTGTTATTTGCTACAAAGCTCTAGATGTTAGCTGGGAAATTTTCCCTTAAATTCAGTTGTTTGTCTATGTGTACGCATGGCACAAATGTGATGGATTCGTCTGAACAGTGATGAAAACAGCTTCAGTATTTCTAAAGCAGTTGATTCGTTTGGAACGGAATAGCTTTATGCCGAGTTGAACAAGAAGACTTCCTGGCTAAATACTCTTCACGATGAATTCTCTGCCGGTTCCTGAAGTCGTGTTTGCACGTTGTCATCACTTGTTATTGTTTCTACTCCCTCGGCCCAACCCTTTTTACTACCATGTTGCTCTTGCTACTTTGTTAATTAATCATTCGTTATATCCCCTCGACTTGAGTAGTACAAATGAACACAGTTTTCGTGCCTGGTTTGTTTTCCTGCGACGGCCACGTCACCTACTTTGCATGCCTTCTGCTCGTCTGCGCTGCAAGCTAGATCCGCTAATGTACATGACAATGCAATTCAATAAACAAATGTGGCCTGTTTTAACGTACTTTGTACTAATTAATGAAATTACATGACATTAATTTAATTAAAAAGCAAAATCAAACGAATTAGCTCATGGAGGATTATGTATTCTTAGAAAAATATAATCATTTAATAAAATTATTAACTCTAAGAGGAAATAACTTTATTTTATATTCACATCACTTTCTCCATTTACTAACCTTTATTACTTTCTCTACTACGTATAGTAAGTAGGGGAAGTATTGTATTCCACCCAAAAATTCGATACCGAGATTTCACCGGAAATACATGTTTTGAGACCCCCTGAATCCAAAAAAAAGCATTTTTGGAAACGCCCGTGTGTGTATGTCTGTGAGTGTGTCTGTGAACAGCATAACTCAGAAACGAACAGTCGGATAAACACCAAACTTGGTATTTAGGTTCAGTATCTTCCAGTATCCCCCCACCACAGATTACCCTTTACATGGAACATTTTTCGAAAGTTTTAATTTTCTCAAAAAGGCTCTAACGATTTTGATTAAAATATCATATGTTCAAGATATTTTCATGACAAATGAAATGTATAACTCGAATTTTCTGGGAATTTCTCCAAAAGTATTCTTCATTGTGAACGACTTTTGCATAACTGGTAAACCATAAGAGATAGACAATATTTTGCTACACAAAATATGTAGATCACGTTAAAATACACAATTTATGTCATATACATTTTTTTGAGTGAACCATTTTCGAGATATTGCATGTTATTCCCTTAAATTTTCCAATACTTATACTTTATCTTAAATTCGTTATTCATTTTTTTTATGTCCTGGACATGCTAAGAGAATGAAATACTCCACATAGCAACTAGCTCTTAAAAGATTTGACTATCGCTTAAATATTACCATATTGCCCTTGCATCTACAAGAAAATTAGCAATAGATTGACATCTCGATATCTCGATTAACATGAAGCATATGGAAAATAAGTGTTTGTAAGAATAGTTTGTACAAGAGTAGAGAAAGTCATGTGAGTGTACCACATCATTTTTTTCTATCTACTTCATATAAATCGTAGGAGAAACAATTTCATTACACATATCATTGTAAGTTCATGGGAGATACAGGAGGTTCAAAGAATACTCAAGCTACAATAAACGGGTAGCTTATGCTGGCCTTGACATCGACAGAAACAACTGAGTGGTGGAAGCACTTGAAACAATAACAAAAGTTTTGAAAAACTCAAACCACAGATAGATTGTCACTATCCTATTCCTAAGCATTGTAGCTGGTGCTCGCGGCCGCCATTGTTTGTCACTATGTTTTTGAGAGGAGTAACCTCGTATGGGTTGAATGTGCACAAAAAAATAAGCTTTTGTGGTGTAAAGTGTTGAATTAATCAGTAAATTTATTACGTAGTTATCAAACTAATATACTGGCCAACACCTGTGTGGTGTTTGGATGCAGTTTCTCTTCTAGCAAGCAAAAAAAGTAAAATGAGACGTTTCCATACATGCTTGGTGCACTTAGTCACTTTTCGGCGGTAAACGTTATGAAATTTGTTACATGCTAAACAGAATGATTTTGTATTGCTTATTAATTTTAGATTTTCAACTCGGAAAAACCTAAGAGAAGCAGGATAAGGGCAACGCGTAGAAAAAAATGGTATCCCAATCCGGCTTCTGCTGTGGCTCCCAGCATTTTGGACCCGAGAATTCGGACCTAACATATTGTTAGATGCTGGATAGAGGCCTAAAAGTTCACATGAAAATTAAATTAATTTCTAGTACCCAGCACGTACATTGAGGAGACGTATACTGACTGGGCTGTGGAGGATCGCAACGTGGTGTGGAGGTTAAGAGGAAGGCGTGGGTTTTTCACTGTACAAAATCCATAACACAAATCTACTTACATATTCCTAGATTTATTTCCCAACAATTTGGGGTTCCTACATTATTAAATATGAAAGGTGAGAGGAGATGTCCACCGATCCAAAAGTCGGCTTGCACACGCGATTCGTTTCTCACGGAATCCTAATTAAAACAGACGCTATCCCCAATACTCGTGGCTAGCAAAGCGACCAGCCAGCAGTGACGTAATCCCAGTCAACATAAAAGGAAAACAAAAATATGTCTAGAATGACAATGTAGAATGACAATATGTCTGGTAATGACAATGAAACCCCCAAATTATTAATACGATAATATATTACATACAGAGTTTCTTAAAAACTGCTTCATTTCTGAGCTCAAAATCAATGTACATACCATTTTAAATTAGCGTCAGAATAGGGCATTACACGTTTAAGTAAACACTAGAATTTCTGTATAGATTTAGTTATAACTAATTGTTGTTCATGCACTTTATAGCTTTGCGTGCTTGCAGAAATGTCCTGCTAATTAGCCCATACAGCAGCTATAGCAAGAGAGAATTACTATCAAATTACGTGCTTGTGATGCCAGAACCGTGAGGACTGGAGTTGCGTTTCTCGGACTCGAATGGAGTGGTCATTATCGTAATATTGCATACGGAAATTCCGAATCAATAGTATCACATTCTCCGAAAGTTTTAAGCCAATGCTGTAATATATGTTCCAGAATTTTATTCACATAAACAGTAGTTTTACATCAAGTAATAGCAGCTAAGTTATGGCTTTGCCGCGATGTTTGTAATACCAATTTGTCAATAATGTCTAAATGTCAAAAATGTGACTGTATTAAATATTCGTTTAACTCGCAGTCTATCTGCATCCATTTTCTATTGAAAAAATCTGAAGTGTAACACTCACATGACTCTCTACTCTTGTACAAAACATTTTTACAAACGCTTATTCTCCATTAGCATCATATTGCTAATATTCTTGTAGTGCAAGGGGAATATGGTAGGCTTTAAACGATAGTCAACTCTTTTAAGAGCTGGTTGCAATGGGAGCACACCATTCTCTTTGCATGTCCAGGACATAAAAAAACGAATAACGAATTCCCAATTGGGAGAAAGTATAACTATTGAAAAATTCAAACAATTAACAAGGAATATCTTGGAAATTGCTCTTTTTTCAATTAATTATTCTTTCACACAAGCCGTTTGTTGGACAGGGTTGGAAAGGTAGAATAAAATGACTGAAAAATTCAATGCCATAGCCGGGATATGAACCACGGATCTCCCGGTCTCCGTCCGGTTAATTCCATTAATTGACCTAACAGTGGTTGTAACTATAAAGGCCGGGACTTAAAGTACTTACAAAGAATGTAAGTCGCCATTGGGGTATGACATCTCAATACAATTTAAAATCTCCTTGTGGTTTACCGGGAAAAGTGCAAATCAGTTGGAGAATTTAATGTCGCGTCGGGAATTTTCCATGGCAGCTGAGTAGTTAGAGCAACCGGACGCAGACCGAGAGATCCGTGGTTCAAATCCCGGCTATGGCATTGAATTTTTCAGTCATCTGATTCTATCTTTCCAATCTTTTTTTTTTTTTTTGAACTAAAATTTTGTCTATCTGTTACGGTTTACTGTTTATGCAAAGTTCATTCAAATGAGGACTTTTGGGGACATTTACAGAAAATTCATCATATATACTTAATTTGCTATGAAAATATCTTAAACATATGATATTTTAATCAAACTTTTGGAGCCATTTTTGAGAAAATCCAAATTTTCGAAAAATATTCCACATAAAGAGTAGTCTAGGGTGGGGAATTTTCTTGAAAATCTTCGTGTCGCGTCTTTGAAAAATACTGAATCTAAATACCAAATTTGGTATTTATTCGACTTTTCGTTTTTTGAGTTATGCTGTTCACGGACGCAGAGACGGTATTGAATTTTTGCGTGAAATGCAATACTTCCCCATCTTCCTATATATAGTAGAGAAAGTAAAAATTGGGAAAAACAATGCGTTTGACTAAGGATCCTTGACGCCTCGGTTTGCCCGGGACAGTCCCGCTTTTTTTCGTCTTTTTATTGGTTCGTCGCGTGTTTTCAATGAATTTCCCGGTTTTTGAACCCATTGAACTATTTTTTCTAATAAAACTAGTTATTTTTTTCTTTAAGAAGAGCATGACTAATTAACTGCATACTTTGAGGTGAAGTTAGACTGCTCGACACAATACGATTTAGGGACATTTTCATCTGCATGAAGATTGTTGGCACTACGTTGATAGAAGCACCTGTACACTTACAGTAAATCATATTTCAAGGAGGTATCTTGCTCAAATTCTATGAAATGCTATTGAAAGATCAAATGCATTTGGAAAAGATTAATTCATCCAAAATATGTGACACTGATCTTTCCACCCCCATTCCTCAATATCCACTAAGCATCAGGAGGAGGAGATAGCAATGGGTAAGCAGCAAAAACGTGATATGGAGTTCAATAATGTTTAAATAATGTTAACAAGCTAATATCTGCATACCCAGGATAATAAAGTAATAAAATTCACATTTTTTGTGCGTATATAACATTTAATTTCGCGTTTTTGAGTATGTTATATCATTTTCCACTTACATACAATTCCCCCCCCAATAAGTATTTTGTTTAGGTATGCCGGTTTTTGGTTTTGTAGCGTTTCCTTCCCATTACATCGTTGTGGGTATCTTATCTGCGTCGTTATCGTCTCTGCGTCGTTGTAGGTGTAGCTTCAGGACTCGAGATCGCCGATGTCAGTCAGGAACCACTTATCATCGCATCTCAGGGTCAACTGTTGACGAATCGTTCTGAAATTCCCTACTGTTATTGTCAGGGTAGGATTGCGGAAGTGGTGACACTAGGATATTATTCTTCAAGAAAACACGTTTCCACTTCCTCACTAAAGCGCGTATTCCTGCCAGAAATCTTCAAGATTCTTGTTTTTCCTACCCCGTCCAGTACTTATATAAGAATATCTTCCCCCTTTGGTCCGCTAACGTTTTGCTCCGGCTAATTATTTAGTATCTAAGGCACTCTGTCACCGTTAGTTTGATTCCTGCGAATTTGAAATAATCACTTGCGGTGTTTTAAGTTATTTATCGTCTTGGATAAAACAGTTTCAACGATATACCGTAACACGCTATATACTTATTCCACACGCATTACTTTATGATTACACTGTAGTAAATTTCGGAACTTATTGTCCTTTTCTTTTGACTCAAACGAAGAATCATGGCAGACTGTCCTAAATCCACGCTCGCGTTCATATATATCAATTACGGCTCGCCTCCAACTGTTGTGCATGTAACTACATCTTCCTATCCTTTCAATGGTTCTAATACATATCCTCTTAAGTTTAATTGGTTCCCTGGTTTGAAAATTCAAAGCTTAAGTGTAAGAAAAGTCCGTTGCCTCATAGCGTCTCTTTACTCTTAAAACTTGCCTCAGCCCCTCGAAGTACAAAAGAAGCTTTCGATTTTTAGATCCCCGCGCTGGGAAAATATAATGGACAGTCTAAAACGTAGCTACTCTTGTTGCAGTTTTTCTTAGGAAATTACGCCTTTATTTATTTGACATAATATTGAAACTTAAAACAGATTTACAACTTCAGAAGGGCTTTCGATTGATGTAGTATTGAATCATATTACTTTAAAATTATAAAAAATTACCAAATTGCATGTTAATTAAATATTAATAATTCATAAATCATAATTATTACAGAATTCCTTTTTGTGTATGCGTAATCATGCGGAAATCTCTACAGTTTCCAGAATGTGGAATCTCTTACGTTTGGCAGATGAGGTGTATGGTTACTTACAACGCAGAGCATAGTGACACAAGACGGCGGCTCTGGTTTCAGCAAAGCAAGCAGCATTGTTGCCCTGTGACTCAAACAATAACAAAGGTTATTCCCGAAAGAACTGGTGTCACAAAAATTTTCTTTGTAAATTCTATGTTTTAAATAGTAAGTATTTGTCTGATTGTTATGGTTTACGAGTTATAACTGATGCTACGACATTCCTACGGAATGAGGAAATTCATCACCTTCCTACGGAGGTGATGAATTTCAAGACGTACACGTTATTTTATTGTTTAAAAAATTAATTTATACAAAAGCAATATATTGATAAATTCTAGATACGCCAAGGATTCAATTTCCAACACAAAATGAATTTCCTGTACCCGAAATAACATTTTTTGCCATGTTAATACCTGAGTCTCCTCTTAAACCTGTATTTTACTCTCTTGTTTCTTAATTAATTGAGTGATCCACCGATCCTCAAGAACTTCAATAGTTTATTACTTACGTCATTATTCATGTAATAAAGTAATCCTAAACAAATTAAATGTCTGATCTACTCCATTATTTGAATATTAATTACTATTTTCGTTCTTACATGTCCTTTTCCTCGAAATTTTAGTTCTCCACTGGATATTTTATTCCATAATTCCCAGAGCGCAATCGTTGTGTAGGACAGATTCTTCGTTTTGAATAATAATCCAACAGTCAGCAAATAAAAGTTAAGTTTAAAATCTAACATTTTAAAATCAGAATTGGCTAGCTGTTTCCATTTGCATACTACACTGCCGTTTGTGAAAATTGCAACATCAAGAAAGAATTTCCCGAATAACTCCTAACATGGTGGAAGTGTAGAAGAGTGTGCAAGCAATAAGTGATTAGGTTTGCAGAGAGATGGGGTTCGCGTAGGCCGAGCAGAGCCCACTCGTGTCGGTTCGACAAGGTCAGTGTTGCGCCCAGCGTAGTCAGTGCAGAGCTATCAAATAAGGTGAAAACAATAAAGAGAGTGCCGGTATGCCTCGTTGATGTCAAAGGTAGCCATATCGGCATGTGAGTGACTTCGAACGTGGCAGAATGATGGATCTCCGGGAAGCGGGTTTGTCATACCGTGACATTTCGCCTCGTACAGGGCATGCTGCTAAGACAGTGATACGTGTGTGGAAGCGGTGGATAGATGAACGTCGTACGCAGTGAAGAGCCGGTACTGGACCACGGAACATGACCACAGCCGTCATCTTGTCCGCATGGCCATAACGGACCGTACAGCTTCATCCACAGTGTTGGCTCGACGCTGGAGCACTGCAACAGATGTAAACTTGTCAGCATCAACGGTTCGTCACCGTCTGCTGCAGGTTGGACTGGTTGCATGCATGCCATTACGTCGGCTTCCTTGTCCAGAAACCACAAGCTCCTCCGACTGCAATGGGCACGTAAACACCGTCACGGGAGTGCTGAGTGGCAAAATGTAGTCTTTTCGGACGAGTTCTGCTTCAACGTGTGCTACAGTGATGGCCGCATACGTATCCGACGGTACCGTTGTGAGCGCAACCTGGAGGGCTGCATTGTTGAGCGGTATAGCGGACAAACACCAGGTGTGATGGTTTGGGGCCCTGATCGCGCCTCCTACGAATTGAGGGCACTTTGAACAGCAACCGGTACATAGCGGTGGTTGTAGAACCTGAGGTACTCCCCCTGCTTCAGGCATCTCCACAGGCCACATTTCAACAGGACAATGCCCGACCATATATTGCGAGGAATGTACTACAATGCTTCATCGAAGAGCGACGGGTCCCATTGCTTCCCTGGCCTACACGTTCGCCTGACATGTCGCCCATCGAACATGTCTGGGATATGGTTGGTCGGCACCTAGTGCGTCACGGTCCTCCAGTAACTAATGTCATGGATTTGTGGGCTCGAATACCAACTACGTGGAGGGAAATCCCTTAGGAACTTATTCAGAACCTTTTTGATTCAATGCCACGGCGTATAGCAGCACTAATTACAGCGCATGGAGGCCACACCAAAATATTGAATATTGGAGCTTAAAGGTCATGTATAGATTTGAAAAGTTTATCATTTGTTACTTGTCATGTATCTAACCTATGATATTAAATTCATTGAATGCGTGCATTTCCTTTTTGGAGTTGCAATTTTTACAAACGCCAGTGTAGATCCCTTATACAGGTATATAGTAAAAAGAGTAGATGATATACTACGCCCCCGTTTAACTCCTTTATTACTAATTTTTTTCTTAAAATATTAAAACTTATTTTTAATTACGGATTTTGGGTTTGAGTAGAAGCATTTTGTTGTTTGAATAGGCTTTTGTAAATATATTCGCTCTTCTAATAAGAGTCGTGTTTTTAAAGTGAGTATTGTTTTAATATTTTGCCGCTGCAGCGCTGCAGTCCCGATTTTCAGCATGCGCGATCACTTCTTCCATTCATTAGGGAGCCAGATGTAGCTGTGTGATCGTTACTTTGTGTCTTCCTGTTGTTAGAGCGTTTAAAAATGTTCAAAACTATCGAACGACCCGCCGACCGTGAACTCAGATCAATGATTCGATTTTCGAATGCGAGAAATGTTACGCCAGCAGATATTCGTTGCCACTTGTATGAGGTTTGTGGCGAAACAATAATGAGTGACAATGCCACAACCACAGTCACACTCAACCATACCAACTCAACATCTGATTGTAATATTTGGTTGGAAACAATTCGACAACCCTCCTTACAGTCCGGATTTGGCACTAAGCCATTTTCATTTGAAGAAACTCCTTCGTGGAAAGCACTTCAATGACGATGTTGTAGAACAAGAAGTATAGACTTGGCTTTCATCACAGGCGGCATCGTTGACGAAGGTATACAAAAACTGGTTTCCTGTTAAGAGAGATGTAGTGATAGGTGTAATATAATGGAAGAGAATATAGTAATTGGAAAATAATATTCTCTTTAAAAAGTTATCGCTACTCACTATGAAAACACACCTCGCATTTTCATATAGGTATTTCTGTCGACTTAGTCAACGCTTTCTAAAAGCGAATAAAGTACAGGATTTCTTTATTAAATTCTCTGTTTTCCATTAATCTGTTTAATAATGTAGGCTTTATCTTGGTACGATGTAACTCATTGAAGTTAATTTCTTAAAATGGACATCCTAAATTGTTACAAATGATGATTTATTATATCTGCAAATATTTTGTAGGCATATTCTTCTACAATTATACATTAATTGCGTTTTCCTTTTTATAGATATAAATGACTTGAATGGTAAGGCAATCTTCTAGGATCCATGCCAAAAGTATTGGTAAAATAACATCAAGATAACATAGTTACACAAAGAAAACTAAAAAGTTCAAGGCCTAACTATGTGTAGCTGGCTACATCTTATAGGTCTGCAAACACACGTTTCTACGTCAATTTTGATGCATTTTATAGCATATAAACACCGTCTTAAATGAGGAGGTATGTCATTTAAGGTGCAATTTCGCTCCGGCGATCTTGGCAGCCTGTCTTATAATGAGCAGATTATATGTTTGCTCGTTCCTCTAGTTCACCGCCAATAGTATGCGAGCAGTGCTAGCAATATATGAGAGTTACGGAGGAAGTAGAAAGCTTCCAATTTCCATTCTTTGTTGTCTTTTTGTCAGGTTGAATGTAACATGTCTTTATCCAAAATGTTTTCTACAAAAGGGAGAGTGGGAACTGCAGCTTGAGAATTTGGTCTTGTTTTCTATTTAATTCTAAATTTTGGATATACCACTAACCATTTTGAGACACCGCGGAACGCAACTGTAATTCATTAAGATTTTAGTGACAGATTTAACCGGAATTGATGAAGTAATGGTAAATTTAGAGTTTTCAAATAAATGTCTGGGTTGCAAAAATCGCTCCTTCCAGCTCCTATAACATTTATTTTGCAGATAGGCTTACAAGAAAACAAAGTATACTAACAAGAAAATTTTTAAAGAAGTTTTTAGCAGTGCTGGCATTTAATTTATCAATATCTACATAAAATGAAAGTAAAGTATCCTTGGTATTTGGTTTAAATGAAAAATATAAGTTCCATCGTGGTGTTATCAAAGTCCCGTCAGCATCTACGTACGCCAATTACTTTACGTGGACTCACCCCATCCTTTTACGCTAATTTGTTGGTTCCAGAGACGATTCGAACCTAGCTAACCTCCGACATTTGGTAACAGATACAAGTTTTACTGGCAACTGTAAACAAATTCATATATTTCCCGAGGCATTTGGACGCAACGGCGATTTAAGAGAAAATCCCTAAATTTTGTTTCCGTAGATTTTCCTCGGAGAATATCTTGAGTATTTGTGAGTAAATCTAAATAACTCTGAATGTGCAAAAGGATTTGTTCCTGTAGATATAAACACACTAATTAGATTATTCATAGACAACTTTTAGCCATTTATAAGGCTGAACTTTTCATGACGTATACAAATGATTTGGTTTTACTTCAGAATGATTCTAACGTTTCCATTCTGTGTTTTCTATGAACTTTTTAATTGTATTATCACCAGAGAGACCTCAGATGGCTTGGTTGAGAGGAGGAGGCTGGTAGACCCAGAAAATGAGAGATAATTCTGTCAGGAGACGGAAAGGGTATATGTTTGGGTCGAATGTACCCGCTGGGAGAACTTGAGTTGAAGAGTGCTCCTCGAAGTTTCTAATTTCAAATAGGAGTTGATTGCCGTCATGGGACCTGTTTGCAGACCACACGAACTGGCAGAATATGGACACTTTACTAGCCAAAGTGCTTAATGTATTTCCCTTGCCTTCGTCGACAGTGTTTACCTTCTCTCTTCAAGTTCCTTTTAAACATCTGTGTTCAAGAGAAACACGACCTATTTTACGCATTATTGATAGATAGATAAGGTATCTTTATTGGTTCCAACTTATTGAAGTTATTACACAAGTATTTAGTGCATGGGTCGTTGACCGTACATTCACATTTAAGATACAAGTATGGTGACAAAATGAACAACAGAAAAAGAAAACAAAACAAAAAGAACAAGAAAAAGGAAAATAGAGATAAATTACCTTTGCCTAACTGAACAAATTTGACCTAGCTTCGCGTACTTTAGCTAAGAAATTGCCCATATTTTGCCAGTTCCTCTGGTCAGCCAGTAGCTCCCAACATGCCAATTTCTTTCTTGATGGACTTAAAGAATTTTTCTTTGAGCTTAATTGTTCGCTGGTTCTCCAACTGTGCACATTCCTCCAAAATATGTACCCAGTCCTCATCCAAATCACAGAATGGGCAAATTCTCCTGCCAGAATCGTCAGTCATTTTCTGTGCCCTCCAGCCCCCCTCCCCCAGTCTAAACCATGCCATTCCTGATCTTTCCTTTCTTCCTAATTATATATGCCTCTTTACCCCAATTCAATTTTATTTCATTTGCTAGACTTAGAGAAGGTTTAATTTTACAATCCGATTCTATTTTCTGTAGGTTGATGTCTCTTAGTCTTCTTTTGACAACTTTCCATATGTTTTTGTCATTTGTTTCAGCTCTTTGCCATGCTAAACCCATGCCTGTTCTCCTCAAACCCCTTTCCAAATCAGCTGCCCAAAACTTAGGAGACAGGTTTTCTCGCTGGAATTTATAACTTTTGGATCGTAATGTGGAGTTATCCCCCTACATCAGCCTCAGCCTTCACTGCTCTTATTTTGCAGTGTATTGTGTCTTCATAACATCCCACCTTCCTAAATACTCCCGAATTTGATGTGCCTTGTGAAGCTCCAAGAACTCTTTTCCAAAATGCTACCTGTGTTTTGTTTACATACTCTGCTGTTTCCCATCCCCAGGTTTCACCTCTGTATAACAAAATGGGCCTTATCATAGAGTTATACATCTTTACTAATGTATCTACAGGTACATCCGGTATCCGATAACGATTCTACTAACTATGCATTTAAAAGATGTTTTTGATGCAGTTCATTTTCATGATAATAAATACATACCTGAAATTGTTTCAAAGTAATAAAGATGTATGTAGAAGAATGAGCAATAACTGCAAATGTTTCTACATGTTAGCCATACATTCCGCGGAGAACGTTTACGAATTTAACCATTCGTAATTCGTAAATGTCAGGAAATGAACATAAGTGAGTGGCTGAGAGCTGTTGGTAAAAGCCTGAAGAAATCGAATTTTGACTATATACTTTAATACTTCTAGATAAAAATAAATGTATTTGCAGGTAACGCAGTATAAGTTAAGGGAATACTACTTGTTCTCTAACGGATTACCCTATCCCTTGTAGGACTTGCACCCCCCAGGAGCGTCCACGGCAGTCTGTGGAGCAAATGGTTGTGGGTCCGAATTTGGCCATGGGATTGTTCGTAGTTCCCATATTGGGTATAAGTGACAGCACAACAGACTTCTAATATACCAGGTCTCTGAATTCAAGAGGGTCTCTGAATCGCCCAACGTCCCTTAGATAACACTGCACAACACTACAAGACACGCAAGCCAATGCCTTGGGCCAGTAGCCTGTCGAGGAGCTAGCAAACCCTAGATAATAGCGTATCCAAAATAGATGATCACCTAATGCCTGGTATGACGATGAAGAAGGAAATTAAATGTAGGAATGAAAGCGATGATAAAAAAAATTGTGGATCAAATTATCAAATGTAGCATTCGCCTAGTGACCGAGGAAATCCACTAAAAAGCCTTCGGCCAGTTTTGTCGGCCCCGGGGTTTGAATCCGGACCTCCCGAATTCGGGCCGCACACTTTACGGCCTGAGCCATCCCGTTTGGTGTTAAGGAAACGCACCGAAGAAAATCCTCTTCTCTATAGTTTTCAGAATCTTAAATTATCTTATGTAAACTTAGAACTATTTTAATTTTGGTTTCGAAATATACAGTGCCTTCGTTTTGTGCCAAGGCCGCGGATCGCGCGAATGAATGCTCCGCACACGGTCTACTACACTGCTGAGTGTTCCGTTCCGTAACTCCCGCATTACTTACGAGTGTTAGTAGTATATGTGTAATGAGTACTGACCTTGGTATAAGTTGGTTGTTGAAAGTGGTATTCATCTGTACGAAAACATTCTTGGCATTGTCGTATGAAATTACCACTCACACGCATAAGTTATTCTTGCGTAATGTTCAGAATTTCTGTTTTTTGCCCTTAAGTTAGTCCAAGGTGTGGGGGTTGTTACTATAAACTTTATTCTTTAACGTTTAGCATTGCGTTCTAAATTTATTGACCAAACACTCAGTGTCTCTACCCACAATAGAATAGCCTTTCAACATGATTTAGTTTTCACGTATGTATCATATATAAAAATATGCTGTTCAAGCCTGAATTTGTTGGCAGGGATTTCCATGGACTAATAAGAGAATAACATTCCTAAGGAAATCACACACAACACTTCAAACACGAAAACAAAGCAACGATTGAGACAGCTCACAGCTGATAAACGTACCCTTGACACGTCCTTTGCCGCTTCTGCACAGTGGAATAATACCTAGGTCCCTGCCATCTCGGCCGATACACATATAAGGCGGTTTTGGCCTTGGTATCGTTCGTCAGGATGGCGACTACGAAGCTGCCTTGAGGGCGGGCCTGCCCTTGTTAGGGCGGTGCTTACGCATCGAGGCCAGCCGAGTAGAACGCCAGGCTCCCTGCAGACGCTGCTGTGCCTACGGGCACATCGAGACGTCCTGCGCAGCTCCACCCAGGTGCCACTACTGTGGTTCAGCCTGCACCACCTCATCGTGCACCCAGCACGACCTGCGCCGCCGACGCCGATACTGTGCGACCTGCGTTGGGTCATCTCACTTCATCGGCCAGGCGCTCTGCCCCCTGCATCCCCGCAGGGAGGCATCGCCGAAGCCATCAGCACCAACAGCGCAGTCATCTTCACAGACACAGACACCAACACCAGCACCATCACCAGCGACGACACCATCATCTTCAGCACCGATCATCGAGGAAGTTCAGGGCCTACGCGACGCCGTTCAGGATCTCCACGCGGAGTTCCTGAACATGACGACGAAGCTGGCAGCCCTGGAGGAACTCATCAGGGACCTTCAAGACACCTCAGCTGCTCAGCAAGTTTTTCTAGCTGGGCAGATCGAGACCTTCACTTCCAGACTCAGCACCATCGACAACTCCATCCAGACCTCATCTGCAGCAACGGACACCATCACACAGCATCTAGATTCCATTGACATCGCCATCAGATCGCTGGAAGCTCAGCAGCACGAACTTCGGGCCTACTTCCAGCAGACAGCCAAACCGGAGGCCCCAAGCAACCGCCGAAGGCCTCCGTCCAGCGCAACATACGCAGAAGAGTACATCAACAGGATGCAACTTCACAAGAAGTAAGTTCTACGACAACCTACACCTTCCATACATTCACCTTTCCAACTCTTACCTAAACCCTCGCTATTTTCACTAGTGTTGCAGTCAGGTTTCATGGCTGCAACCTAGTAGCTACCTTTACCCGCTCCCGCCCATAGGGTGGCAGCTTCCATCTTTCACATACTAACGCGGGTGCTATGCGGGACCGCACAAAGCCACGCCATTCCACTTTTATCCTTCTTCCATTTTTCCACCCGGTGGAGGAGTTTTTAGTGGGTATGCCGACTATTGGTGAGCTCCACACTCTCAGTCCCGACTCCCATCGGGGCTGGGGTCAGTGAGTAAATCATTTTCTCCTCCACTTGAAAAAAAGTATAAAACGAAGACACTGTATTAGTTTTAAGTTAAACAGCTTCAGAAATTTTATTTTCCTATGTCAAATTTCCTCTCGATGAAAATGTTAAAACTGTTTCCTTTAACTATCTATGCCATATCTGTATGCTTGAATTAGTTAAGAGAAAACAGTATTTTTAAAAACATATAATGTTTAAATTTTTTTAGTTTTTTTACATTTCATTCTTGCTTAACATAGACTAAAAGGTCCTATTAACACTGTACTGATATGAAATTGTAACTATTTGCATTTTCAGGATATTTTCAGATGTGATGAAAAATCGAACATCTGGAACTTTATGGAAGATGAAGTGGTGAGTAAAATAATTTTCAAAAATTCGAATTAAAACCCAAAATTTTATGCCAAGTTTTTATCCTACTGTGTGTAAAACGGAAGCTTCTACAATATAAAATATGAAAATTAATTTGATTTTCGGATATGCTTTCCAAAGGTCCATTTTCCTGAGATATTCGCTAACTCTTAGTGATATATTCTCCTAAAGTTCCGACGGCCGTTAGTGACAGCAGCACTAGGTAAACGAGCATAATAGGAATCCCAAGTGTAGACTGAGATAAAAGTCAAGGCTTGCTATCAAAACACGTGCGTAATAGTACAGACTATTCCGTTAACTTACTGCGTTTGAATACCTTTTATTTCTGTTTTCATCATAAAGGATATGTATTTGGGACTTTCTATGAGCTGAAACGCTTACCTTTCTTTAAGCAAGAGTCAGAAGAGAAGTTTGACACGCAAAACATTTGAAGTATTCACTAAAGCTGCATTTACGATTTCCGATTGAAAACCTCCTACTAATCAGCCACGATATGAGTGCGTGCGTTGGGAAGAGGAATAAACAGTTACGGAACAGTAGAGTCGGCATCGGAAGGACAGTCAGGAAAAGAAAATATCCGTTCTTAGTTGCATTCACTAGGGAGGCTGAGGAAAACAAAAATAGTACTGTATTCGTTGTCCAGCTGTACATTCCACTATCGCCTTGCCCCTCATTGCCCTCTGAACCCTAGCCCTGGTGACGTAAGGCATATCAACAATAACACTGACACCCTACTCCAACCGCATTCATATCGTGGCCGACTAATACGTTTTCAACCTCTACGATAAACAAGAAAACATGCCTTGTGCTCTTTGATGGCTGAGCGTTCAAGCATATGTGTTTGCTATACCGAAACAGCTTGTTTGAATCCACCTTGTGTTTGAAATTTAATACTATATATTTTTATGAGCAAAATTTATTTAAACATAAGGCATTCAGTCATAAACATTAATCAATACGTTACGTTTACAAAATATATAACACCAAAATAATTGCTTATTAAAGAGTGTGTATTAATTTTATATTTATTTTGAAATAAAACGACATTAAGCTTTGTGTGTTAGCATAAATGCTTTAAAAACAAATAGGCCTTGGGAATTAGGACTTGCATTAACATGTGTATAACTAATATTGTGAGGGTTTCCTGGTTGGGATTTAACCTCCATATTTGTTATTGTTAGATAACTGCTTATAAGCCCTCGGCTAACAGCGCGCATTTGACATTGGGAACTCCATATGATTTGATATGATCAACTCCATTGATGACAAATTTTTGCTAGAGGCCTTTGCACAGAAATGTCATTATGAATCGACGGCTACAAATTTGCGCTTCCAGAGCTCATTTGTTTTATTTCACTACTACTTACCTAAAGTAAAAAAGTATTCCACCGAAATATTCGATACCGAGATTTTACTGGAAATAGTGGGACAAACCCATAACAAATAAGCATAGGAAATAACAGTATATAAAATATTAGAAATAGGATTAAGAATCAATGTTAAAATGTGTAAAACTAGCTTATAACATAGCTTAATTAGAATAGGCCAGCTAGCAAACGAGAGGTGAAAGTCCATCAATATACGCGCTAATGCGTACAGGATTCAGGTTAAACCTGACTAAAGGGCACGATTATTTGCAAAAACACCTGCATAGAATCTGTGTGGTTGATAGCCCAATTTGTCCCCTATGCTTGCAAGAGGAAGGCACTGCTGACCATTTGGCCTCCTGCACTGCCCTGCAGACTGTTATAGTTGAAGATTCTATGGAAGGAAGGTCACGGCTGTACTGGGAGGCAAGGCGTCGAATGGCAGACCAGCCAAGGACGGGCGTTGGCTAAAGAAGAAGAAGAGTAGTGTTTAACTCCTGTTTCAACTTCACCACAGGTTGACACGGTGACACGGGCAATACCTGAAATGAAATGATGATTAGGAAAGAAATTTGAGAAGGAAGCGTTCCAGGACTGAGTTTAGGGCACCTCTACGGCATTCTGTCAGGGATGACAGTCCCAGCGGATTTTGAACCCCGTTCAATAATCCGTGCCTTAACTACCTCGGCTACCAGTGTAGTTGAATTTGTTAGAAATTTTAAGCTTTCCCAGCTTAGACTGTCATGTGGCATCTATAAGGATCTTACGCCTTTCTATTTTTCCGCATGGGAACAAAGGACTTACTAGTCGGCCACGATATGACCGCATTCGATGGAAAGAGGAACTAAACAATTGCAGAACAAGAGGATGAGGCATCCGCAGTTCCGATTTGCATTTACTAGTGAGACTGGGGCCTAAAAATGCAGTGCTGTTTTCATTGTACAACTTTACATTGCCCTATCGCCTAGCCTCTCACTCCCCTCTGATACCTAACCTTGATGATGTTATGCATTGCCAACAAAAACAGTGGGGCCTTCCTCCAAGAGCACTCATATCACGACCGACTAGTACCTATTTAATGAATTGTTGTATCATGTTGTTTTGTTGTCGATGGTATGCGTGCACTCATGTCCGATTTGCTTAATTTGAAAATTTCTAATAAATTGGTTACACTGAATAACATAACATGAATGGCATAATTATCTTTTATGTAATACAATAATATATTCTGTGAATTTATAACGGTTAGAAACTTCCTGTGAATGTGAGGCATATGTTTTTAAACTCTGAATTCATAATCTTTGATTCCTGTCCCAAATGGAAGGGGATACAATAGACTCTTCACCTGCTCTCGCATATTTAGTACACTCTACTTCAACAGGAAAAGGTCACCCTCACATTTTTTTTTGGAATGTTGATGAACTGTTGTTTCGCTCACCAAATGTCAAATCCGGAATGTGCACCGACTCGTAGAGAGGTTTACCAATCTGCACAACCAAACGGAAGTTCTTCTGGTCATTGATGCTCTATTGGCGAACCGCTGCTCCCCTGGGGGCCTACTACAATGGACTCGGACAAAAGCAACTGGCGATCAAAGCTTTGACGAAAAAAGACCCGCAGCATTCCACTGATTCAGCTCGCTCTGGGCATAGGATCATCACAAGCCATTTGCTTAATCATGCGTTCGGAAATTATGTTACAGATTATTGGTTTTTCACACCGAGTGAACAATTTCCATGAAATTAACTTTCAGCTTTGATTGTGTTTATGAGAAGTTTTACACTGCCAATGATTAAAGCTTTTTTCCTTTGTCATGACATATACTGTAAATCAAATTTGTTCCTTTTTATATTGTGATTATGGTCACGCTCAGATGATAGGATTTGGATAATCGTGTCAGAAAAAATCTGATGTGTTACACTCACATGTCTTTCTCTACTCTTGTACAAATTACTTTTACAAACGCTTATTCTCCATAAGCTTCATGTTAATCGAGATATCGAGATGTTAATCTTATTGCTAATTTTCTTGTAGATGCAAGGGGAATTGGTAGGCTTTAAGCGATAGTCAAATATTTTAAGAGCTGGTTGCTATGTGGAGTATTCCATTCTCTTTGCATTACCAGGACAAAAAATGAATAACGAATTCCCATTTGGGAAAAAGTATAAGTATTGAAAAATTTAAGGGAATAACAAGCAATATCTGAAAATGGTTCACTCAACAAAAAAAAAGTATATGACATAAATTGTGTATTTTAACATGATCTACATCTCTTGTGTAGTAAAATTTTGTCTATCTCTTATGGTTTATCAGTTATGCAAAAGTCGTTCACAATGAAGAATGCTTTTGGAGACATTCCAAGAAAATTCAAGATATACATTTTATTTGTCATGAAAATATCTTAAATATATGTCATTTTAATCAAAATCGTTAGAGCTGTTTTGAGAAAATTAAAATTTTGGAAAAATGTTCCATGTAAAGGGTAATCTGGGGTGGGAGGATTTTCTTGAAAACCTTCGTGTCGCATTTCTGTAAGATACTGAACCTAAGTACCAAGTTTGGTGTTTATCCGACTGTTCGTTTCTGAATTATGCTGTTCACAGACAGGCACACACACGGAAATGTTTCCAAAAAATTCTTTTTTTGGATTTCGGGGGCTCAAAACATGTATTCCCGGTGAAATATCGGTATCAAATTTTTGGGTGGAATGCAATACTTCCTCTAGTAGAAAAGTAAAAATGAAACAAACGACAGAATATTTTAACACAAAAATGAAGTTAAATACTTACAAATTTAACTTTGAAGGTAGAACAGACTGAAAAATTCAATGCTATAGCCGGGATATGAAACACGGTTCTTCAGCTTCCCTTGGGCTTCCAGTAACCACTTAGCTACCATGGCAACATGCGGGTACTACATTAAATTCCCCCGTACGTCTCCCGGTAGGCTATCAAGCGCCTCGCCTCAGAGAAGGCATTCCTCCATGGGTGACTTATAAATTAATAAGTGTTTATTTTCCGGGCCTTGGTTAACTAGTATGTATTAGCTGTATTTGCATTACTGACATTTTAAAGATGACTGAATATGTAATAATTAACATATTTTTATGAGTACATTTTTGAGGGACTTCATTTAAATTCTGATCTCATTCATGAAGTTATAGTCGTTATAAATATCTCTCGAGAATGAGCTTTCCAAATAAATTCAAATTGGCAATCTCTTATCCTCGGATATTGACCCATCACTGTCGCTTACTTATACTATGCTTATACTATGCTGTGGTTCAGAGGAGAACATCTGTGACCAGCATTCGGGGGATAGCGGTTTCGATTCCCGCGACCGACCTTTCTGACGCATGGGCTATTTCAGGGGTTCCCCCGGGTCGCTAGACGAATGCTGGGAAGGTTCATTTCCTGTCCCTGTATTTCATCTCCATTCTCATTTCACTTCACATCCCATCTGCATGATCTGTCTCAGGGTTTAAAGTGTCGGCGGGAGTCTCAGCTTGTATGATAGGGGGAAAGGAATGAGGGCGGTGTCAGAGTCCCGGGCCCCCCAGTGGATTGTGCAAGCCAGCAGGAGCTGCCATCCTTGAGGAGTTTCAATCTGTAACAGGTGGAGATTCCTCTCTCTCTCTCTCTGCCCTGTCGTGCCTTGTGGTCAAGCTGCCCTGTCTCTCCTCTCACCTCTCCCTTCCGGGGGCATCCCGTCAGGGTCTTAGGCACAAAAATCTTATAGTCAAGGTTCTAAGTCCCCTTCTGTGTCTAGTCCTACTCCTACTACTATACTATGCTTGCAAGGATGGAATAAAATAATGTAAATTTTCAAATAAATTACGTTCTTGAAAAAAAGTGTGTTTATTGTGTTATGGTTTTACCTTATATTGGGGTAAACTATTTTCTCATTCTCACTGTTGGCAACATTAACTAGTATTCTCTAACAGATTATATTGTTCAGTAATTTACTAAGTATGTCATGATCTGGCAGCTTTCAAAATGGTGATTTAATTTGAAACAACAAAATTAAGAAAGTAATTATTATATATAATTTGTTATATTTTATTTATCGAAAAGTCTAATAAAGCCTTACCTGTACTTACATATTTGATTTTAAAAATAAACTTAACATTAGCTGCTCTTTTTGAGTTTGTAGTCTGCAGCTGATGTAGGCCACCTAGTACTAGTTTAATAAATGCTTTGCTTTTAGCATGATCTAGTTTAATTCTGTTTTCCATTACCATTAGTGCTTCTTGAAGTAGATTTTATTGTCTTTACGTTATTTGCCCCACGCTTTGGGAGCCAATTTGAAGTTGTTTGATGCTTCACGTATGGAAGGCCAATTTGAAGTAGGATGTATTGTATTTCAACAGTTGGGGAGCCGAACATGAAGTTCGTTTCAACCGCACCTATAATACCCGCTTTCCGGTAGCCTTCGCCCAAAATTGTACTTTCCGGTGGCCTTTGCCCCAAATGTTTAAAAAAATATTAACTTTGTAATTTTTATTGTTTCTTTAAATATTATATACTTATGTTTGCTTCGGCTGCGTCAGTATTATTTTTAGAGTCATGAACTTCTTAACAGGGCGTGATGCGGCTGAAGAATTTAGGCTTACACATATTATAGTTTTTAATTCACTCCTTTTTATTAATTCTTGACACGATTTAAATAACACTTCACTGATATAGAGAGCTGTGAGATTCTTTTGTTAATTACTTGCATTTTTTAACACGTAAACTATTTTTGTCTCACTTAAAATACATATTAAATTTCTCGAGGACACATCTCGCGTCAGGAACACTGTCTTCAACCAACGCGTCCAGTTATGAGCACTGTCTACAAGCAACTAAACTCTGTATTTGGAAATGTTGCTAGATTTTAGTTTCTGATTGGCTAAACCTAGTCCAATGGGATACCTTCATTTAACTAAAGCTTTTTCTGGTTGTTGATTGGCTATTTTATAAACTGTCACAAAAATTTACATTATTGCTTCCAAGAATCACAAGTAGTATTATTATACTTTCTTACTCATTATTGCCTCAAGGTTACCTCATTGTTACCTCATTGTTAGCAACTTTTAACCTATTATTTTCACAGCTCCTACATTATTAAATTACGCAGTACATTCACATAACATTATTACACATGTATATATAATATAAATATTTACAATGACTGTAATATACACTTTTTATATATTGTTACATACACATATTGCTTTAAGCCGGGCTGTTATTGCATTTACATATTATATAATTGGACTGAAATCATTTAAGTGTTAAAATACTGCCTCAGTCTTTGGCAGTAATCTCGCAAAAAGTCCTAAACCAATATTTACTGACACCTTTGAGGAACCTTGAATGTCAGCTTGTACATAAAACCCGCAATATTTATATCGACTCTCGTGCAAACTTCATTAACAGGCATAGGAATTTCTAAGCATTTAAGCTACGAAGGAAGGAAATAAGGTTCAAATTCAATGGAATATAGCAAGAACGTCTTTGTTAAAACTCTCCCATCCCTCGTTCGTGCTTTTGGCGTTTACAGATAGTACTCGGACCGACTTTTACCTGCCTGTCACTGATCCTTGTCCTCTCTTATTTTGCATTCTATGTAGTGTAAAGGTATGAGTGCAGATAACTTGAAGCCAACTGCTTAAGAATTTCTATACCTGGTCATTAACAAGGTTTTCATAGCATTAAATCAACTTGGATAAACCCAATTCCATTTTCCTTATGAATGTTTGTGTTGTTTTTAATACCAGTCGTCATTCAGGTGTAATGCCAGTGGAACATCAATTTCTAGCATTATCACTTTTTGCAATAACGCAGTAAACGGTATTGCGTTCCACCCAAAAATCTATGTACTTAATCTACCGGAAATACGCATTTTGAGGTCTCCCGAATTAAAAAAAGTTAGAAATAGGTATGTGTATGTGTCTGTGAACAGCATAACCCAAAATACAAAAGACCGACCAATACCAAACTTGATATTCAGATTCGTCATCTTCCAAAGATGTGACACGAAGAACTTCAAGAAAATCCTCCCACCCTAAAACGCCCCTTATATGGCAGATATTCTAATATTTTGAATTTTATCAAAATATATTGATAAAACAATATATGCTTAATATATTATACCTGAAAAAAGAACTTGTATATCTGGAATTTTCTGGAAATAGCCTCTGAAATTCTCTTCATTCTGAATAACTTTTATACAACTGGCAAAGAGATAAATGAAGATGTCGTTAAAGGATACAATGTATGTAAAAAAAATGGAGTTTTATTTATGGACGCTTTTTAACTGCTATGGTTCTTAGTGTCCCATTCTGTATTAGGTGTGAAATACCGGTAATTTTGCTGAGGCCTCTTGAAGTTCTTTACGTGCCGTAAATCTACGACACGGAACACCGGTTTTACTTCCCTTCCGAAGTAAGCCATGCTAAGGATTTTTACGCCCCAAAAAAAATTCATCGCCCTTCGCCGGGTTTAAATTCGCGACCTCGGGAATAAAGACTAGCATGATAATCACTACACCACGGAGGACAACAATTTATGTCCAGCAATTCTTTTTTGGCATTGACGATTTCCAGGACATTCTTTGTTATTGGTTTGAATTTTCAAATATTCTATATTTTTCTCAACTGAAAATCGTTATTCTTTTTGTTTTCTTTCTTTCTTTTTCGTGTTATGCAAAGAGAGCGCAATTTTAACGCCATCACATTGCGAGGGCTTTGAAAAATTACACTTTGCTTTAGTTTACTGTATTATTCTTATAGCTACAAAGAAATATATAATTGAGAATAAAGGTTTATCTTTATTAAAAAGAAGTAGATAGAAGAATAGGAATTTGTAAAATAGTTTGTAGAAGAGTGAGTGGAGAAAGTCGTGTGAGGTAATACTTCACATTTTTAGTTAGTCTACAACGTACATGGTAGAAGAGAAGGTATTGCATTACACCCAAGAATTCGATATCAAGATATAAGCTGAAATACATGTTTCGAGGCACCTGAATTTAAAAAGAAAACATTTTTAGAAAAATGTGTGTGAGTGCATATGTCTGTGAACAGTATAACTAAAAATTAAATGCCAGATAAGTATAAAACTTGGTATTTAAACTCAGTAGCTTCCAAAGATACGACATGAAGATTTTCGAGAAAACCCTTCACCTCTGACTACGTTTTATATAGAACATATGTAAAATGTATATCTTGAATTTTCTGAAAAAAATTTTTTTTGGGGGGGGGGCATCAGCCATTTCCTAGAAATCTGTTTTTAATGGTTCGAATTGATCAATAATTAGTCATTCTTTTAAAGTCATGTCGAGTTTCAGCTGCTTCTCGTGATATGGAAATAGTATGGACTTTTAAAGCCAACATGTGGTGTCCAGTTCTAAAACACTTGACTATCGCTATTCCCTTGGTTTTTGTCGAGTTTTCCCGGGTGGGCAAGCGAATGCTGGAGTGGTTCATCTTCTACCACGACTTTACCGCCCCTCATTGTCTTACCCATCTTGCTTGTTATGTGTTTCAGGATTGAAGGAACAGGCCACGGTGTTCGGCGGGATGCGTCTGGGCGGTGATTTGCGCTCTGTGGAGGTCATTCCTGTTACTTAGTTAAGACTTCATTCCTGTTACTTAGTTAAGACTCGCTCTGAGGCCTCTTGGGCAGGAATCCCTTCAGCGAACTGCTGGGGGTTCGGGACATGTGGGTGGGCCTGGGTGACGGCTGATGCATTTAAACTGGAAACGTTACGAATCCCGTCCATGCTTGCAACCGTCGTCGTCCAGATCTGGTTGCCCTTCGTGTCTCTCCGCTAATCCCTCCCAAGGGTCACGGTAGAAGCAGTAAAGGCTGTTCTGGTCTACTTGCTCTGTCCGGTTTTGGAGGCTCCTCTTTACCTTTATCACTATTCCCTTTATATCTACAACGAAATGTGTAATGCAGCTATTTTAGGAAAGGTTTATCTCGATTAAAACCAAGTAGATAGAAAAGCAAACTTTCGTAAAAGTAATTTGTTATAAAGACTAGTAAGCGGTAAAGGGTAGAGAAACTCATGTGAATGTAACACCTCACATTTTTACTTTCTTTTCTACGTATAGTAAGCAGGGAAAGTATTGTATTCCACCCAAAAATTCGATGCCGAGATTTCACCGGAAATATATGTTTTGAGACCCTCTGAATCCAAAAAGTACATTTTTTGAAACATGTCCGTGTGTGTGTCTGTGAACAGCATAACTCAGAAATGAACAGTCGGATAAACACCAAACTTGGTATTTAGGTTCAGTATCTACCAGAGATGCGACACGAAGGTTTTCAAGAAAATCCCCCCACCCCAGATTACCCTTTAAATGGAACATTTTTCGAACATTTTTATTTTTTCAAAAATGGCTCCAACGATTTTGATTAAAATACCATATGTTTAAGATATTTTTATGACAAATGAAATGTCTGGGAATGTCTGGGAATGTCTCCAAAAGTATTCTTCATTGTGAACGACTTTTGCATAACTGGTAAACCATAAGAGATAGACAAAATTTTACTGCACAAAAAATGTAGATCGCGTTAAAATACACAATTTATGTCATGTACATTTTTTTTGTTGAGTGAACCATTTTCGAGATATTGCTTGCTATTCCCTTAAATTTTCCAATACTTATACTTTTTCTCAAATTCGTTATTAATTTTTACTTTCTCTACTACGTATAGTAAGTAGGGGAAGTATTGCATTCCACCCAAAAATTCGATACCGAGATTCCACCGGAAATACACGTTTTGAGACCTCCTGAATCCAAAAAACGCATTTTTGGAAACATGTCCGTGTGTGTGTCTGTGTGTGTGTCTGTGTGTGTGTGTCTGTGTGTGTGTCTGTGTGTGTGTGTCTGTGTGTCTGTGAACAGCATAACTCAAAAACGAGCAATCGGATAAGCACCAAACTTGGTATTTAGGTTCAGTATCTTCCAGGGATGCGACACGAAGGTTTTCAAGAAAATCCCCCCACCCCAGACTACCCTTTACATGGAAGATTTTTCGAAACTCTTAATTTTCTCAAAAATGGCTCTAACGATTTTGATGAAAATATCATATGTTTAGGGTAATGTCATGAGAAATAAAATGTATATCTCGAATTTTCTGGGAATGTCTCCAAAAGTATTCTTCATTGTGAACGACTTTTGCATAACTGGTAAACCATAAGAGATAGACAAAATTTTACTACACAAAAAATGTAGATCTCATTAAAATACACAACTTATGTCATATACATTTCTTTTGTTGAGTGAACCGTTTTCGAGATATAGCTTGTTATTCCCTTAAATTTTTCAATACTTATCTTCTCAAATGGGAATTCGTTATTCATTTTTTTGTCTTGGATATGCAAATAGTTATAATCTGTGGGAAAGGGAATGGTGCTGCACCTAGCAACCAGCTATTAAGAGATATGTATGTGCTTAAAGGCTACTGTTTTTCTATATTGCCCTTGTAAATATATTTTCCCCTACATCTACAAGAAAATTAGCAATAAGATTGAGTTTGCAAATGTTTATCTCGATTAACATGAACTAGATGGAGAATAAGCGTTTGTAAAAATACTTTGCACAAGAGTAGAGAAAGTCATGTGAGTGTAACACATCAGATTTTTTACTTTCTCTACTACGTATAGTAAGTAGGGGAAGTATTGCATTCCACCCAAAAATTCGATACCGAGATTTCCCCGGAAATACATGTTTTGAGACCTCCTGAATCCAAAAAAAGCATTTTTGGAAACATGTCCGTGTGTGTGTCTGTGTGTGTGTGTGTGTGTCTGTGTGTGTGTGTGTGTGTCTGTGAACAGCATAACTCAAAAACGAACAGTCGGATAAGCACCAAACTTGGTATTTAGGTTCAGTATTGTCCAGAGATGCGACACGAAGGTTTTCAAGAAAATCCCCCCACCCCAAACTACCCTTTACATGGAAGATTTTTCGAAAATTTTAATTTTCTCAAAAATGGCTCTAACGATTTTGATGAAAATATCGTATGTTTAAGATAATGTCATGAGAAATGAAATGTATATCTCGAATTTTCTGGGAATGTCTCCAAAAGTCTTCTTCATTGTGGACGACTTTTGCATAACTGGTAAACCATAAGAGATAGACAAAAGTTTACTACACAAAAAATGTAGATCGCGTTAAAATACACAACTTATGTCATATGCATTTCGTTTGTTGAGTGAACCGTTTTCGAGATATTGCTTGTTATTTCCTTAAACTTTCCAATACTTATACTTTTTCTCAAATTCGTTATTCATTTTTTTATGTCCTGGACATGCAAAGAGAATGGAATGCGTCACATAGCAACCAGCGTTAAAATATTTGACTATCACTTAAAAGCTACCATATTTTCCTTGCATGTACAAGAAAATTACCAATAAGATTGACATCTCGATATCTCGATTAACATGAAGCATATGGAGAATAGGCGTTTGTAAAATTAGGTTGTACAAGAGTAGAGAAAGTTATGTGAGTGTAACACATCAGATTTTTTATGTCCTGGACTTGCAAAGAGAATGGAATGCGCCGCATAGCAACCAGCGTTAAAATATTTGACCATCGCTTAAAAGCTACCATATTCCCCTTGCATCTACAAGAAAATTAGCAATAAGATTAACATCTCGATATACATGAAGCATATGGAGAATAAGCGTTTGTAAAAATAGTTTGTACAAGAGTAGAGAAAGTCATGTGAGTGTAACACATCAGATTTTTTTATTTTGGAATTAGGTAATCCTACATTCAGGTTACGAGTTGCATCAGATAAATTCCTAACCGCTCGCGGGATTACCTATGATATTGTCACCTTTTTGTTGATGGGAAACACGTCGTCAAAGGGTTGCAAATCTACGGCCTTGTAACTTCTAAAAGGGGAAAGTGTTTTATAGCGAGGGTAAGAGAGAAATGTTGTTATTTCAGCGACAGGGTTCGGTAACCGTTATCTGCTTATGAAGTTGAACAACAGATGTGGCAGGGGAAAAAAAGGGAAAGGATGGTATCACAGGAAGCCTTTGTTGACAAGAAGCTGTCACAACTTCCATCGCGTTTCCGCACCAAGCAAATAATATCTGTGACGAAGCAAAAACCACTCGGAAAAAAAAGCCTGCCCTTCAACATTACATCACCGGTTTCTGAAATTAGATTTTTCCCTTCGCGTATGAACGTTAAAGAAAAACCGCCGCATGTCAAAATGTCACGATTCTCTTCCTTTGATATCGGAATATTGTCGTGCATTTTTAACGCATATAACGAAGCCAGTACTAATTGCAGGAACGGTTTATGCTGTACTGACTAACAGCATTTCAAAAACTAGACATACGAACACTGGTGTACATAAAATATGCTCCATAATGGAAGGAGTTGTTATGTTCCAGCCTCACCCTCTTCAGCGTGATCATGCTGAAGACTACAAGGGAAAAATAATGACTCATATCTCTCCTTTTGATTAAATTTGAAGTAGATGGTTGCTTCTAGTATGGAAAGCCAATTTGAAGTAGGAGTTGTATTGTAGTTCAACTGTTGGGTTGCCGAATTTGAAGTAGTTGCAACCGCACATATGGTAAAAAGTTTCCGGTAGCCTTCGCCCCAAATGTACTTTCCGGTGGCCTTTGCCCCAAATATTTAAAAATATTAACTTTGTAATTTGACAGTTCTTTTAAATCTTATATATTTATGTTTGCCTCGGCTGCGTCAGTATTATTGTTAGAGACATGTTTCTCTTTGCAGGGTTGTGGTGCGACTGAAGAATGTAGGCTTACTCAGATTATAATTTTTACTTCACTCCTTTTTATTAATTCTTGATACGATTTTAATAACACTTCACTGATATATAGAGAGAGCTGTGAGATTCTTTTGTTAATTACTTGCACTTTTTAACACGTAAACTATTTTCGTCTCACACGAATACGTATTGTATTTCTCGAGGACGTATCTTGCGTTCGGTTAGAAACACTGTCTGCAGGCAACTGAACTTTAAATTTGTAAATTTTGGCTATATTTCAGTTTCTGATTGGCTAATCCTAGTCCAATAGAATACGATAGAAAAATACGCTTTAGTAATAACTCACTAATAAACGATAGAGAGTAGAGACATTCATTTGAATGTATCACATCAGATTGTTTTAATGTTGTCTAACGCCCGTTTGTGCTACAATTGGCACCATATGAGTGGATGTTGTTGATAAATGAAATGAAATAAGTGGGAAAAGAAATTTGGAAACAATAAGTTCCAGACCTAAGTTTAGTGTACCTCCCTGGCATTTGCTAGTTATGATTACTGAGGAAAACTTGGAAAAAAGCCTCAGTCAGGACGGAAGTCCTTGTGGAATTTGAACCGCAGAACTGCCTTTCATGTGTCTGTGCCTTAACGAGCTCGGCCACTCATGTAGGTGTTTCAGTATCGAGTGCCCTTTTACTTACCCAGGTACAGAACACTGAATTACAAGGGCTCGCTTCCCTGCCTCCCCTCCTGAAAAGCGAGAGGAGGGGAAGCGACAACAAGCACGCGTGCAAAGCCATACCTACGCATTTAACGTGCTACAGCGTGCTGTGTCTGACATGTCAGATCTAAACCGTGCAATTGACCATCGTGTAGTCTCTGTTAACACTGCACCCCCAAATCATTAAACACAGAAGCCTCCCCTAAATAACTGTAACCACTCCCCTTACCATTCTTCAGCTACGGCACCCATGTACACAAACACGTGGCCCTTGCGGGAACGTGTGCTCAAAGGCAGAAAAGCAAAAAGCCTTTGAAAAGTTTTGAACCGCCATGACAAGGCGTGAGTATGACGTCCCTTGCTGGAAGTGAAGTTGGACTGGAAAGATTATCTCGTGCACATTTTCATTCTATGACATGGAGGTGGGGAGCTTTTGAAGTTTATGGAGCCCCCATGTTGGCGGACGGCAAAAATAATAACAGCGATGAACGAGGGCAGGGAACGTACCTAGACGTAGTGTCGGCTCCCGCATCGTCAACAACTCAAAAAGCGTCGGGTAAATAACAAACAGCTTTTCGCTATGGCACATAATAATGTGTAAAGTTGGACGTTTGAAAGCGAAAGTGGTGCCAGAGTTCACTGATGGTCCCCGCATCGTAGTAAACCACAAATAATGACTAAAGCCAAGAGTAATTTGATTTGTAAAAATATGGACGCAGGTTACATCTTTCCTTAATAATGAAACCTTTTAAGGTTTATTGTATTATTCTCCCAACTTTGTTTTAGTTAAACAGACCTGTTCCATTAAAAAAGGAGCAGTAGATTTGTAACTAAATTATTTGTAGCATTGCCTTCCTCTAGGTTTACAATACCCAGTAGGTTTGTCTTTTCCTACCTAAGACTTTACATTTTAAGGTTATATGAGAAGCAGCTTTGTCTTCTTCATTGCACAGCCTACATACTGGTTCTTGTATTTGCTTTGAAGAAGATATGTTCTTCAACTTTTGGAGTTTATTGTTGTTGAAGTTAGTCACACGCTTTAGAAGCCAACTTGAAGAAGTATTATTGTCTTTACGTTGGAGTTTGCACCACGCTTTGGGCGTTAATTTGAAATGCATTGTATAGTTACGTAATTGAGAAAGTGTTTGTTTTTCTGCCCCAGGTATGGGAGCTAAACCTGAAGTAGATATTGTTCTTGGAGTTTTTGAAGGAGTTTGTTTGTTACGCTCCAAGTTTAAAAAATATTATTTAACTTTGTTGCTAAACTGCTTTTATAGATAGTATTTATGTTTATGTTTGCCTCGGCTGCGTCAGTCTTACTTTAGAGACATGTTTCTCTTAATCAGGGCGTGGTACGACAAGAATGTAGGCTTACACAGATTTTAAGTTTTAAATTCACTTCTTTTTATTAATCCTTGGCACAAGTTAAATATAACTACACTGATATTAAGAGCTGTGAGATTCTTTAATTCAAAACTTGTACTTTGTTATCACGTATACTTAATTTTCGTTACACACGAATACGTAATATTTCTTTAGAGAACACATCTTCTATCCGGTCACTACCAAGGTCTGCAGGAAACTGAACACATTTCAACCGTATAAACTTTTAACTTTTTGTATTTCAAGTCTCTGATTGGCTAATCCTAGTCCAATAGAATACTTGCATTTAATTAAAGCTTTTTCTGGCTGTTGATTGGCTATTTTTAAACTGTCACAAAATTTACGTTATTGCTGCCCTAATCATGACTAGTAACATTTAAACTCTCAAACTCATTATTGCCTCAAGGTTACCTCATTGTTAGCAACTTTAAACTCATTATTCTCACAGCTCTTACATTATTAAATTACGTAATGCATTCACATAACATTTTTGAACATTTACAGTAATATAAACATGTGCAATGACTGTTAGATAATTTTTTACAAATTATTACATACATGTTGCTTCAAGGCGGACTGTTATTGAATTTACATATTATATAATTTAATTGAAATTATTCAAGTGTTAAAAATACTGCCTCAGCTTGAACGCAATGCCTTTGGTGGGAATAACTAATTCACTCTGCAATGGGTCTTTGAACAGTTTTAAAAGAATGAAAACAAAAATTAATAAAATTAAATGCCTTTTCACTAGAACAGAGTAAGTAGAAAATATGACATTTCAACACAAAGGGATTTACCGGCGTAAAGTCCGTAAAATATTATTACACTTACAGACACATAAGTCAATATCAAACAAGAATTGTACATAAAAATATAATTCAGCAAGAAATATGTTGGTATATTTAGCAGCCAAGAGATGTACAAAGCAGATTTAACTTAAATAAGTAAGGAGCGGGCGAGTTAGCTAATTCCAGGTAAAAGTAATTATAGGTTAAAGTACACTTCCTTTCACCAAGCTAATGAGCACGGAACTTGAAGGAGTAACAAGAAATAGAAAGAGACAGATATATTGAGTTTGCTTGCGGACGCGTCACTGGGACGCGTATGCGAAACGTTTTGGAGCAGAATGTTTTCATACATAATAACATGGTCTGAGGACTAATAAGAAATGTCGTTACATTTTAAGGCGCGAAGGTGAGCGTCACTAGGCTTAAGTATAAAAGGGGGAATCAATCCCAGATTTTCACTCTCTTATAGAATCTCTTCGACACTCAGTGATACTCTGTGGTCGACGGATGCACGTGTGTGCATATGGGTGGGGAAACGTGTGCAGCTAGATTAGGCTCCTAATTTATTATTATGGTAGGAATTGTTACAGATGGGAAAAGCTAGCCGTCCGTAATTATTTTATTGATAATAAACCACATTTTAAGGTAAATGCATTGTATTTTAATTTGCTTCGCTTACGAAAACTCAGTGAAATTAGTTAGATAGGTAATTTATTAGGAATGGAGGACTCGTCATCCGCTGAGGGGAAATAGCCGGAGACCAGAAAACTGCAGCAGAGGTCATCAACCAAGAGGACCAACGATTTCCCGCTACAAAAGACGCCCAACGTTTTCCCGCTACAGTGATTGTAAGTTTTAGTTCGAAAATAATTTACAGATGTCTAAAATCAAATAACCCCTTATCTAAACGCCATCAGCTATTCTCAGTACTGAATATTTCTTTTCCTTCGATGGCATCAAAAATCTACACAGAACGAAAGGTACATGACATAGAACAGATATCCAGTATTTAATTTCCAGATCTGGTCTTAAATTTTCACAGAATAAACTAAGGGGAAAGTAGTCACCTAAGATCCATTTTTGGCAAATATGAAATAAATTTTCCTGCGTATCACTGAAGAAAATGTTTTTACCTATTCAGCAGTACAAGGTTGGCTGTGTAGCTTTATTCTACTTTATCATGTAAACAGTCATGTAATTCTGATCACACTAAAGCTTCAATATATTGGAGACATAACCCCTGGAAATGAATAATCAAAGCTTTGCTTTTACTCTAATAATTTTCACACTTCCGTAATTCTTATTCTTCTCTTTAAGGATTAGGAGCAGCACTGCAGGCTACTACACTTCCAGGATGAAGGGATGAGGCAAGGGAATACGAAGGGCAGTTCGATCTGATGGAAGCCGAGTCCCTAACATTTCCAGAATGAATATCTCCCTCGATGCTTACGTTATTCTTATGGACAGGTTAGGGCAGAATGTTTCCATGCTAGGAAGAAAGTTGTCTCCTCAAAGCACAGCCAACTCATGGTCATGGTTATCAGAAGGGGAGGGGGATTTCGCCACTTAAGGGCACAGTCGCCTATTGTGCTTCTTGAAATCTCCATAAACCTCCTTAAAGTTTAACAACGATTACTATGACCTGCTTGATTCCACATTAAGTTAAATGTTTTTATCGGATTGGATGAAATTGTGAAGTGGAGGATCCGATCCAGCAGTGAGGATATTGTACCGACGCCCCACGAGGAGGCGTCTCGGGAGGCGGGGATGTGAAGGGAAACACCGGGAGGCCGGAGCTGGGAGCGACAATACAGCAATGTCACGGTCCCTACAGTTTCCAGATATATACGTCGGGCAGGCTGACTAGCACCCCGCCCCACACAGGGTCCAATGCACCCCCCAACAACGCTGTTACGCGTTTTGTGTAAACAAATATAAATCCTGTACTTTAGACCTTGTCTGTAGACAAGAAATGGACAGAACAAGAAAAATGAGTGAGAGACTTTCTGGAAATAATAACACAGAGGTATAAATGGAATTGTAGTGTATGAGATACAAAACAAAACTATATGCGAAGAAGGTGATAACCTGGCTCTGCTGCAATTAAGGACACGCAGAACTGTAAAGTAGAAAAGCAACAATGGAAAGTTAACCTCTAAGTAGGTAGCCGGGCCAACTCGTAGGCATGTTACCAGTAGCAGGCTGGTATGCATCTATCCTGTTTGTCAATAGCATAGGATCCTTGAGAGTTAGTAAGAGCTAACGTTTTCATATTATACAACATTTCGTATACTTTGTTTCTTCCTTGTGTGTTACAATAAAATTACAAACCCAGCAAAACATGTCATAGTTTAAGAGAAGATGATAAGATGATAAGATTATGCCCCAATGTTAAATTTGTTAAATTCGGGACTCGATATCTCAGATGTTATTTAAGATATCAAATTGAACTTTTTACAGGAAGTAGATAAGTGTAAGAACATTAATCGACTTTTATACAATAGGGTTTGCCTTAATTACCTATTTTTATTGAAGTTTCTCAGCAATTACCGTTTTAAAAATAACGGATCATGTATTCAATATCAAAGTGGGTATACAACAGGACTGACTTGTTTTTATAATTCAGAAACATTACGTAGCTATTAGCAATAGTTTCTATGCAAAGGGTTGTTTACATCAGAAAATCCGCTAAAAGTAAAAGTTAAGAGAAAAAGCCTCTCATGCATTTTCAAAAAGGAATCCACAGTGCTTGCACATTCTGAAGCTGCCATACTTAATGTTGCAGTGCAAAGCTTTCCCAAAAAACAGCTAAAATTTACCATTTACTTCTAGAGGATAGAAATTGCAATTTTTTCTCTCAAATGCTGCAGAATTCAAAGTGCAACTGGCAGAAGCAGTACCATTTATGTGTATATTTATATAGTGCGTTTCTTTTACATTGTGGCCATCGCACGGCTGCTCGCGCACCGCCAACTATAGCTCGGACTCCAGCCGAAACAATAATGATATCCGCAGAATCGCCTCACTTTTTCATATTTGCAGTTACAATTACAATGATAATAAGCACAGACCCTTATCATAACAGAGTTTATAAATGTTATCCTCCTCTACTCACATATTTCTGACATATTTCCAGAAAAGTTTCACTTACACTAGAGAGTTCAGTATCTGAAATTCAGTAAATTCCTCGCTGATGTCTTCTTTTAGTTCTTCCAATGTATGGGATTTGCTGCATGCATTTTATTTTGTTATTTTTTACGCAATCATTAGAATCTGGTAAATTTCTGTAATTGGATTTTGCGAAATGTCAATAATAGAGTAATTAGCTTCCGCTTAATATTGTTTTCCGACGAAGCATGGTTCCATTTCATGGTTATACTCCATCGTAAAATAATAGATACTGAAGCGCTGAGAAACGCGATTTTACACACGAAATTCCCTTTCATGATGCGAAAATTGGTGTGTGGTGTGCAGTAAAGTCATACAGAATAATAGCACCTATATTTTTTGAACAAACAATACATGCTGAGAGGTAAAGTATCACTTACACCATTGTTTCAACACCTGAGCAACATCGAATATTGGGATTTTCTACGGCGCATACAGCTAGGAGTTATTAAGTTTAATTCAGAAAAAATTTGAAAGTAGGGTAATTGGTAAAGTATTATAACTCAACATCCCCTGATTTAACTGTATACGATTTTCATAAAGAAATTAAAAAAAAACGCATACATTTGCAGAAGTAAAAGAAAACATCAGGTGAGAGATTCACTCAATATCAGATATTGAACTCTCGAGTCTGAATGAAAATTTCTGAGAAGATGCAGAAATTTGTGGGCAGAGGAGGACAACATTTCCAAACTCTCTCGTGTTAAGGTATGGCATTGTTATCATTGTAATTGTAGCAATGTTATGCGGTTACGCGGATATTATTGTTTCTGCGGGAGTTCGAGCAACATCGGCCGGCGCGCGAGCAGTCGTGCAGCGGCCACGGTGTGAAAGAAAACCACTGATATAAGATGTAAGTACTCTGCCTATAAAGACAAAATTTACAACAAATTAAACAGGAAGTGGTAATTTCTAATAGCACACATAGAAACTAAAAATGTAATTTTCTGACAACTTTTGTCATTTAATCCTGTCTTAATAATGGAATTTTAGGCTCCAAAATAATACAGGAGAGAAAGAGACAAAATAGTATGCTCAGCTCCGAAGCTTTACACAGCAAACAGTAATAACTATGCTGATACTAATTAAAAACCACAAATGCACAGTTTTAATGGCTATATAATAATGCGTAATTAACGCGTTAAAATAACCATTATTTGCAGCCCTCGCAGGAAGGTAACTACGCTAATTAGTTTAATTTAACAAAAGCTTTGTGAAACAAAGGTGTATATTCTATCATATTATAAAATCATTTTTCGCTCATTATATTGATGTTAAACAATCACCTAATTAGGTTTGTTATGTGTATATATTCCATAATTAGGTAACGCACTTTGACTGTGTAATAAATTAAGTTATGTTCAGCAAACAGCGTAATGTGCATACTGCATGTTGTTCCTAAATTCACGTATCATTTACACCTATACTAAAATACTGTTGTAAATTGCAATGCGTAGTTGCATAGGTTTCGCAGGGTTTTCTGGACGACTTGTAAAAGGCATTTGACACAGCACCATTTGGAAAAGGCATTTGAATTGAATGGACCGAAGGAGATTTATGCAAGTTTTGAAGCAATTTCGTGCTAAGTGGAAAGCGAGATGACATCTAAATAAATTCGATTAGACGCGTAGACAGAGTAAAATGGAAGAAAATGGGTGTAGCATGTTTACTGAGGGAAGAGATTAGGTCCTTCAGATAGAGGATAGAGAGTTGGGTGGGGAAGTTTTCCAGAAGATGATAGTATCTATGCTACCAGCACCGAGCGAGATCGTTTTTGAGTTGTAGTGTTCTCACTCTCTCATATACATACGGATATTTTTCTAAAAATTTGCTTTTATTTATTCAGAGGGCCTAAAAGGTACATTTTCAATGAAATCTCTGTATTTAATTTTTGGGTGGAATTTAATACTTCGTGTACTTACTGGAAAATAAAAGGAGAAATACTGTAAATAATGGAAGAAATTAAAAAGGTATATTTGTGGATTCCGAGGTATTTGGGATATTTCATAAGGATTAATATGAGCTGTTAGTGTATGAAAATAGCAGAGGAAGCTTTTGATATTAGATTCTTGAAGAAGTAAGGAGGGAACTAGTTAAGAGCTTTGTGAGAATCGCAGCATTGTGTAGTGCAGAAACTTTGAAATTACAACGTGAGGAAAATATATTAAAATATTTTAATTATGAAATGCATAGAAAAATTATGGAGTTGTTTTAAACAAAGAAAAAGCAATTCCGAAGTTAATTTGGAGGAGGAAAGAAAATTGGACTTTGGGTGAGAAGAAACCCTTGACAAGAAACTTATATAAAGGAATGAAGATTGGGAAGAATAAATCACCACCACCACCATTTCAAATGTCCGAAAGTACATGTCTTAAAGCTTACAAATAAATATTTATCATAAAAATGACCATCCACATGAATAGATACGTTACACAAAGATAAGGAGAGAAATAGCTGAATATATAATGAACAATGTTTCAGATTGCTAGAAAAAAATGTAATGTGTTACATACATACCGAGCGAGATGTTTCAAGAACTGGTTGCTATGTGGAATATTCCATTCTCTTTGTATGTACAGAACATAAAAAAATGAATAACGAATTCCCATTTGAGAAAAAGTATAAGTATTGGAAAATTTAAGGGAATAACAAGCAATATCTCAAAAATGGTTCACTCAACAATAAAATGTGTATTTTAACGCGATCTACATTTTTGTGTAGTAAAATGTTGTCTATCTCTTATGTTTACCAGTTTTGCAAAAGTCGTTCACAATGAAGAATACTTTAGGAGACATTCCCAGAAAATTCGAAATATACATTTCATTTGTCATGAAAACATCTTAAACATACAATATTTTAATCAAAATTGTTAGATGTTCCATGTAAAGGGTAATCTGAGGTGGGGGGATTTTCCTGAAAACCCTCGTGTCGCATCTCTGGAAGATACTGAACGTAAATACCAAGTTTGGTGTTTATCCGACTGTTCGTTTCTGAGTTATGCTGTTCACAGGTACACAGACAGACACACAGACATGGTTCCAAAAATGGTTTCTTTTTTTTGGATTCAAGGGCCCCAAAACATATATTTCCGGTGAAATCTCGGTATCGAATTTTTTTTTGGAATACAATACTTTCCCTACTTACTATACGTAGTAGAGAAAGTAAAAAACTAATGTAATGCTTAATTTATAAATTTACACATTTGTATTAGGATGAGAAATCATACGCTCTTGCGAATTAGCCGCCACTGCAGAGGATTTTAAAGGATAAACACTGAAGCGTGGAATGGCAGGGTATTTTTATAAATAATGAACACGGTGCTGCATTTCAACATGGCATGTGCCGAATCGTATCCTGTCAACTCGAGGGAAACTGTCAGATCAGCTGACGGGGAAATATTTTTGGCTACACCGGAAAGCTTTTCACCTGAAATTCAGGACTAGACTTGTCTGATAAAATAGTTACAAAGATAAAAATATGTTTGCATCACGGCTAAGATTAGAACGATAGATCTAAATTCTGCTTGGTACTTTCGGCGAGGGTGTTAAACTTAGGCCGTGACACTTTTGGGGTTTGCGTGAATTTATTATAGTTCGGCGCACATGATATTAAACTACCACCGATTATTGCTGCCAAACATGTCAATGTGTGTGTGTGTGTGTGTATGCGAATAAGAATAGACTTTATTGCTAAGGACATTTACAACAAGTGCATAGCAACGTCATAAATATATGTACACAAAAGCTGCAAATCATTAAATTCGTGGACGGTATACAAAGGATTAGTCAAGAGCATAGATGTAACCTGTATTTTAAAAGCAACACAGTGTAACTGTCTGATCCCCTGAGTTAAGTGGTAAAATAAATTTGACGCTATAACAAATTCAATCTTATTTTGTGTTTTTAAAATATTTGCATTTGTTAATATATACTTTAGACCTATTACTAGTCAAATGATTATGAATATTAAAGCACGCAATGTATCTTTCAATATTGATTTTAACAAATTTAAGACCTAGAGGATAAAGACTGGTGGCAGAGTTAAAATACAAAGTTTAATAAAGAGTGGTTTATAATGAGATAAAGATGAGGTACCACAAATAATTCTTAACAGCCTTATTTGCGAAGTAAGAATATGTATAGCATTCAGGTGACCTACTCATAGCAATACATCATAATTAAGATGGGAATGTATACTCGCGTGCATATGTTGGTACTGACAAAATCTAGCCACACCCTCGGCCAGCGTTGGTGTTTCTGGCATCAGCGTCTCCTTCGTGTGGATTCCAGGTCATGTGGGCATCTCAGGGAACGAGTCTGCCGACGCCGTTGCCAAATCGGCAATTTTATTACCTTTGTTCCCTCCACAGATTTGTAAGTTATTTTACGTCACCGCATACTCTCGCTTTGGCGCGATGAGGGGAACAAGTTGCAGGAGGTTAAACCTCTCCCGCTAGTCTGGGGTACCTCTTCTCGTTCTTCTCGTCGGGAAGAGGTAATTTTAGCTCGTTTACGTATCGCACATTGCCTTTTTAATCATAGATACCTGCTCAGTGGTGACCCCACACCACTCAGTGTGCAGTGTGATGCGCCCTTAACGGTGCGTCACATTTTAGCAGAGAGTCAAGTTCGTGTGTCTCTGCCTGTTGGCATAGCCAACGTTTTTGCAGACGACGCGCATGCTGTAGAATGTCTTTTAAGTTTTATTAGCGACTGGTTATAGTCGGTGCATGTGATGCGCTGAGCGTCTTTTAGTTTTGTGATTTTATATAATCCTTTTTACTGGGGGCTCTTCTCCCCGTCGGACATTTGGCGCTCTTTTCTCTTGCCCTCTACGGTTCCTGCCGCGCCGTTTTAATCTTTTATTGCTTTACACTTAGCGGGTTTATTTTCCATGTTTTTAGTGTTGTGGTTGTCAGAATTTGCTACCTTGTTTTTTGGTATTTTAGTCTAAGCGGTTTTGTGTCCCATATTTTAGTTGTTGAATTTTACATTTTGTACGTTGTAAGGGCGCTGATGACCTTCGCTGTTTAGCGCCGTTAACCCCCACCTCATCATCATCTACCAGCGTAACCACCTCTGTTTTTCGAGGATAATTCTAGCCACTGGATTGGCGGAGTACTTTACCTAACTGCCGAAGGGGTAACATTATACCTTATACCTTACATTTTCATGCTACTGTACCGTTTTCTTATTGCCGTTTAGAGCAGCAATAACTTAACCTTCGTCTCCATGTCGCTAATGAAAACTCTGATACATATAAAGGTCATAGCTGTCATTCAGTTTAACCAGACATGCAAATGATTCTTCAACCCTTCTTTTATGAGGCCGAAAACTATTTCTAATTAGTTTAGTTTTTCCTTGTGTCCCAATCATAGCGAAACTCTTCCATAGAGGTGCATCCGAACCACCCCTCTATTTCACATAGATTATAAACAACGTTCATTGGTTAGTTTTATCTGCTGAATTGTTTTTCATGTCAGTCACATAGATAACTGGTATCGGCCGGACGGAGTAAAACGTTAGTTACCAGTACGGAGAGAAAAATACTATAGCCATCCTGGGGCCAGCTTTATACACGACGTGTGCATATCCATAATATACCAATAAAATAGCTTTTAAGTAAAAAATTTCTGAATACCAGAAACATAAAGCTACCTTTATTAATCTTACCAGCAATGTACTCAATGTGCGAATACCACCCTAAATGATATTGAAGATGAATTCCTAAAAAGCAAACAGAAGCAAATTTATCATAATTCACAAGACCAAAGCTATACCTCATATCAGTAGTTTTATTCAGACCCAAACTTAGTATATTAGCATTACATCATTCAATAATTTTAGCTGAGGAACCTTTCGCGTGTTTGTGTTTGTCAAAACCGAAAGTTAGGTAAATAGAAAACTTGGTATTTGAGCTAACGGGCGAGATGACTCCGCAATAACGTGCGAGACTAGCATTCGGGAAGTCCTGGGTTCGACTCCTGGGGCAGATCGCTAACCATGGGTTTTTCGTGATTTCCCTGTGAAAAGGGATATATTATACATATATAGGAATTGTACATATTAAAGGGGAACCTACATATAAGAATTGTACAGTAATAATTTAATTCACTAACAAGTTAAAATATTCAACATCTAACATTTGTACAGAGCTGATTGTAAGAAACGGGCGAGGTAGCAGAATTCCAGGAAAGCATAAACGTCGTTACATTTTTAAACGCAGAGGTGAGCGTCACTAGGCTCCCGTGTATAAGGGCAGACAAGGCCTCAAAGTCCACTCTCTCGCTAACTGATTTTCAAGAATTCACATCGACACGAAGTGCCACAAATGCACGTGGGTGCACAAGGGTGGGAGTGCGTGTGCAGATAGCTAGACTCCTGACTAATTTAAAGTGGAGGGATTATAATAATGGGAAAAGCTAGCCGCCATAATTATTCCAACTGTGAATAAACTTCATTGATTGAGGGAAACTTGGAGTGTATTTTTTTTAACTTGCCTCACCCACCATAACCTGTGAATTAATAATTAGATATAGTTAGGAATGGAATACGCAACAACCGACGAGCACCTATAGCCGAGGAAGGGCACTGCAGAAGACCACAACAACCAAGAATCGACGAATTTCCGCTGAAAATGGCTCCCAACGACTATTTCCCGCTACACCTGGTTGGCAAAGCGAATACTGGGGTGGTTTGTTTTCTACCACGAATTTCCCTTCCTTTATTTCCTATCATTTCGCATCCCTTTTCATGTTTCAGGTGGGCAGCACATACTGTGTAGTGTCGGTTGGTGTCGGACACATGGCGTAGAAGCCTGTCCGTTGGAAAGTTATTTCCGGTCCTGCCGGATGGCAGCCTTTTCTAAGCCGCCTCGGGTGGATCGAGTCCTTCTCGATTTCGCCAGAGGAGAAGCTCTCTGAACCCCCCTCCCATTGTAACCGCGTCATCAAACTTGGAATCGTTAGGCATCTCTGCGCGTCTCGTCGGGGGGCCTGCCTGCAGGTCCTAAGGGCTTTTGCGGTTCCTTCACCACACCCGTTCCTCCTAGGAGTAGTAAGCACAAAAGATCCGTTTTGGGCCGAGGTGCGAGATGTCCCGTTCCCTGGCCATAGGTGCTGGTATTTAAGTCCAGCTTCTTCTAAAGACGTGACACGATGTTAAAGATCATTTCCCCAACGTAAACTATCCCATAAGTGGGATACGGAATTCTTTTTACTTTCTCTACCACGCACATAGTTGGTAGAGAAAGTATTGCATTCCACCCAAAAATTCTATATGGAGGTTTCACCACAAATACATGTTTTGAGATCCTCTGGACAGAAAAACCTTTTTAGGAAAAGGTCCGTGCATGTGGATCTGTCTGTGAACAGCACAACTCAAAAACGAAAAATAGGATAAACACCAAAATTGGTAATTTAAGTTCAGTACCTTCCAAAGATGCGACACTAAAATTTTCAACAAAATTCCCCTACCCCAAACTACCCTTTATATTAAAGATTTTTCGAAATGTTTTATTTTCTAAAACTGGCTCTAACTATTTAAATTCAGATACATATATTAGAGACATTTATATGAAAAATAAAGTGTATATCTTGAATTTATTAAGTATAGTCTCTAAAATCCTTTCATTCCAAGGAATTTAATATATAATCTTGTATAACTGCTAAACGTCAAGATATAGACGAAAAGGTCCTACTCAGAAATTTTAGATATCTTTAAAACACACAATTTATGTCAAATAACTTTTTTGTGGTGTAAGACATTTTTTAGATATCTGTTATTAACGATTCGAGTTGTTCATAAGCTGTCCTGTCTACATTCAGTTGTTTCTCGCGATTGCATGGAAACAGTATGGAATTTTAAGGCCAACATACATCGTCCAGTTCTTAAACATTTGCCTATGGCTGTTTTCTTTGTATCTATAACAAAATATGTGATTTAGCCTTTCTGCAAATGTTTATTTGGATTAAAATGAAGTAGTTACAAAAATAAACTTTAGTAAGAATAGTTTGTGCATTCACTAATAAACGATAGAGAGTAGAGAAGGTCATGTAAGTGTGTCACATCAGATTCTATCAGTCTCCTTAACTTCTGTGATCATATCAGGACTTCGGTTTCAGAAACAATTAACTCGTTGATTGTAATTTTTTCGCTGTTGGTTTCACTGGTTTTCAAATGGAAATACACTCACATTCATACTTCCAGACTCTGAGGGTAGGGTTTGCAGGGATTGACTCTAATTAACAAAAATCCCCCACTCTAGTCGCGAATCGAAATTGAAACCTCTGGGTTGTGGTTATTCTTTCTCGAAAATTATTTTAATAATTTTGGTCAAGATACCATATCTGTAAGATGTTTAAAAGAGTAATAAAATGCATATCCTGAATTTTGTGCGAAGAGCCTGTGTAGTCCTCTTCATTCAAACTAATTTTATATAATTTTGTGTAACTGGTAAACCATAAGGTACAGACAAATGCTGAGGCAGTATTTTTAACACTTAAATAATTTCAATTAAATTATATAATATGTAATTTCAATGACAGCCCGCCTTGAAGCAATATGTATGTAATAATTTACAAAATGCAAGTAACAGTAATTACAAAATGCTTATATTATTGTAAACATGTTTATTAATGTTATGTGAATGCATTACGTAAGTTAATAATGTAAGATCTGTGAGAATAATAAGCTTAACGTTGCTAACAATGAGGTAACAATGAAGTAACCTTGAGGCAATAATGAGTTTGAGAGTTTAAATGTTACTAGTCATGATTAGAGCAACGATAATGTAAATTTTGTGACAGTTTAAAAATAGCCAACCAACAGCTGGAAAAAGGTTTAGTAAAATGCAGGTATTCTATAGGACTAGGATTAGTCAATCAGAGACTTAAAATACAAAAGCTTGCGGTTTTGGACGGTTGAAATATGTTCAGTTGCTGGCAGACCTTGGTAGTGAGTGGATAGATGTGTTCTCTAAAGAAATATTTGTATTCGTGTGAAACGAAAATTATGTATACGCGTTAACAAAGTGCAAGTAACAAATTAAAGAATCTCATAGCTCTTGATATCAGTGTAGTGCTATTTAATTTGTGTCTTGGATTAATAAAAAGAAGTGAATTTAAACTTAAAAATCTGTGTAAGCCTACATTCTTGTCGCACCACGCCCTGATTAAGAGAAACGTGTCTCTAAAGCAAGACGGACGCAGCCGAGGCAAGCATAAACATAAATGCTATCTATAGAAACTGTTTAATAACAAAGTTAATATAATATATTTTAAACTTGGAGTATAACAAAAAAATACATTTTCAAATCGTCTTCTCATACGTAGCAGCATATTACGTAACAAACAATTCCAACGTAAACACAATATCTACTTCAAGTTGACGTCCATATATCGAACTAACATCAACAAACTTCATACGTAAGCAAATATCTATTTCAATGCTTACTACAGAAAGAATGTAAATCTCTTAAAATCACACAGCATGTGTTAACAGTTTTGTTAGCGTAAACGGCTATCGAAGTATTGCATAGTGCAAGTTCAGTCTTTCTTCAAGCATGAGTGCATTAACGGATATGCTTCCATTTCTTTTTTTCCCAATGCAAGAGCTTGTTAGCACGAATGAACGTTTGAATGCTATTTACACACGATGAAACTAAGTACGTCTTGCTTAAGAGACTCTGGGACTGAATGTTTAACATTTTTAATTTTAAAGGTATTCATTTGAAAGCTAAGCATACTTAATATGAATAAACCAAGAAATGACTGTGCAAAAGCTCAAAACTCTGGGTCAAATGGTTTCTCGGATAATACAAGTAAATTCTTTTAATCAGCGAAAAATGCAAATTTTCTAAAGCTTTTTGCTCATCCAAATTTCTCAGAGAAGTATGTTAGGGAAATTTTCTCATACTATAGTAAAGTGAAAATAAATTTAAGTGTTTGATTGAAATTTATATTATTAATTGCAGAGAAGTAATTTTCCTTGTTTCTCACTAGAATTTTTTTTCTGAGCCAATGAATAAAGCAATCCTAAATTAAAGATCTGAATCCTTAGACAGCACATTTGGGATTATGTATGCAAGTTTGCATACAAATTAGAGCAAAACTGAAATGTAAAGAATCAATTTCATGCGCAAAAATGTACAAATAAGAAAAATGCAAAAATGCAAACAGAAAAGTCTAGTAGGGTTAAAATGGAGGCACGGGTGTTTTAGAAACGTTACTGAGCTTTTAAAAATTATGGATCATGGAAAAAATTGTTAAAATAACTGACAGTTGACTATGTAATGTTATATAATTAAAAAATCGAAAATCATGTAATTTTCACCTAAAACCTCAGTCCCAAAGACCCTTAATTTGAAATCATTCCTAAGCAAAAGTGTTTCTTGAGTAACGTAACGTGGATAGAAGAATCGTTCTTTATATGTATAGTATAATATATAATGGATCTTAAAATTTATTCGGCTTTACAACAGTTGGTTTAAATAAATTACGTCATTATTTCAGCGAGTCCCTTGTCTCAAAGGGGAGGGTTGGATTGAACCTGGGACTGCATGCGTTTCCGACTTCGTAAACATCTGCGGCGGTGCAGAACTGTTTTTCTCTAGGACACTTCATGGGTTCTTTGCACGCGAGGTGGAAGTGACCACCGATCACAGAATTCGCATGGTTGAAATCTACCTACTTCCGAAATGAAAGGATACGAATCTATCATTACGATATTGGCCACTGTGTGAATCATTCTCTCCTTTTTTGACCAGAATTTAATCAAGTCCCGAGACAAAACTTGCTGTAAAGAGTATGAGCAAGCTTTTTCTGTAATGAAAAGCTTGTGTCATTAAAGCCGAGGCACTCTATGCTACAAAAACAGTCCAATTATTTGATTTACTTATCAGCATACATGCTGAGATTGGGAGTTTACGAGACGCAAGCGAAAGAAGTTCCAAATGTAGATACTGTAAAGGTACGACACAAGACCCATTTCATTAACGAGAACTCGAAAATGTTAATATCCACCCCTTCCATTCATCTTTCGCTAGTCTTCTGCCAGAAGCACTGATGATAAACTCGCTCCAGTTGACGCCATGCGCAAAAACCGACGCGGCAACGGCCTAATACATCTGAAGACTGCGTACAGTGGATATTCATGAATTTGTTATGGTTAGACAAATCCTGTGAAAGCATCACATTATTCCTTCTGTATACGAAAGGATAATAGTAATTCCGTTCGCGGGTTAATTGTTGCGCAGATGGAGTGACAAGACAAAGTTAATAATAATGAATTTTCTAATTAAATATATTTACACATTTATTTTTCGACACTTTTGGCCAACATATTGCAGTAGTCTCTATCCTAGTAAAGAATTCAAAGCGATAGTTAGGTACGTTTCGAAATGTCTGTAAAAGAACCAATATAAATTCGAGTCTTAGAACCATGCAGGTACCGAAATCATAGTGAAATAGTCTATGCGTATAGTTGAAAGACAAATCTATAATCCGCCAAGAATTATTAAATAATATTTAGCTCATGCTTATGGAGTGCTCGCTATTGGCACAGTTCCTTCCTTTTCGGAATCTGATTCCGTAGTTTTAGGTTCATTATGGGAAGAAGAATTTCCCAATTTTCTTGCGAGTTATTTTAACTTCCTTGGGGTTTTACTATACTGCTAACACCTACATCCGTAAATTCAGATACGACCTTGAGGCAGTATTTTTAACACTTAAATGATTTCAGTCTTATTATATAAATATAAATCCAGTAACAGCCCGCCTTAAAGCAATATGTGTATGTAACAATATAAGGAGTGTATATTACAGTCACTGTATATGTTAATATTATTGTAACACGTTCAATAATGTTATGTGAATATATTACGTAATTTAATATTGTAGGAGCTGTGAGAACAAGTTAAAAGTTGCTAACAATGAGGTAACCTTGAGGCAATAATGAGTAAGAAAGTTTAACAATACTACTTATGATTCTTCGAAGCAATAATGTATTTTTGAGACAGTTTAAAAAATAGCCAATCAACAACCAGAAAAAGCTTTAGTTAACTGAAGGTATTATATTAGATTAGGAACAGCCAATCAGAGACTTGAAATACAGAAATTTACAAATTTAGGCGGTAGAATAGAGTTCAGTTGGTTGCAAACAGTGTTCCTAACCGGATGTAAAAAGTGTCCTCGAGAAGTATAATACGTATTCTGTGAGACGAAAAATAGCTTAGGTGTTAAAAAGTGCAAGTAATTCATAAAAGAATCTCGCAGCTCTATATCAGTGAAGTGTTATTTAAATCGTATCAAGCATTAATAAAAGGATTGATGTAAAATTATAATCTGTGTAAGCCTACATTCTTGTCGCACCACAACCCTGCTAAGAGAAAAGTGTCTCTAACAATAATACTGATGCAGCCGAGGCAAACATAAATATATAATATTTAAAGAAACAGTCAAATTAAAAAGTTAATATTTTGTTTTAAATTTTGGGGCAAAGGCCACCTGAAAGTACATTTGGGGCGAAGGCTACCGGAAACTGTTTATTATACGTGCGGTTGCAACTACTACAAGTTCGGCTGCCCAACAGTTGAAATATAATACAACTCCTTCACTACAAACCATTTCTCAAATTGACGCCTAAAGTATGGTGCAAATAACGTAACAAACCATCTTCTCAAACTTCTCAATGTGTCGTATTAGTAGAGTTGGATTTCTTTCCGAAAACAATTTAAATACGTATAACGGGACTTTTTTTTCGCCACCACATAAGGTATCCCCTTACGTTTGGGCTCAGAGGTACCAGCAGATTCTGCCATTTTGAGGAATTTACATACGATATACGGAAAATTTGCGCGCGCTCAGTCGTCAGTGAATAACAGTGAAGTGGAGAATAACATATCAGCTTTATACTCAACAAAGGCATTATTATCTGCGATAAAGCGCCAAGCAGTAAGCAATTTGCTGTAACATAAAGTCCGCATACCTTCGCTACACGAGTCAACTTCAAACACGAGTACTAGCCGCCCACACATTTCACAATACAATGTTATTCAAAAAGAAGGAACAGACTTTAAATATTTATTTCTAAAGAACGACAATAGATGGCGACACTTGCAATACTTCACTGAATAGAGAAAAGTTTAGAATTTTATTTTGTGTGTTAAAACTGAGAATCATTTGTTATGCTAGGATGAACAGTGCTTTTCCGTTTGCATACGCAACCATATTCTACGAATTTATTGTATCAATTGTAAATTTTTTATGATGAGGCATGTCGTTGTTGAACTTACAACAAAACGCACGCTGCAATGAAACAATAGATTCACTCTTTGCATACTGCAGCACGTAAAATTGCTTTTCCTGTGGTGTCGCCATTTTCGCTTAAACAAACACAGTGCCGCTGTAGGCAATGAGTGAAACTAATAAGAGGGGCTTAAAACTTTTAACTTTTCTCTATTCAGTGATGGGTCGTATGTGTCGCTATCTATTGTCGTTCATTAAAAATGAATATTTCAAATCTGTTCCTTCTTTTTGAATAAACCTGTACTAAGACGATAATACACAAATGAGTCAATCCTTCGCGTACTTGTTTTATGCATATGCTTAGAATAAATATAACTTTTGCTTTATCCACTACGTATAGTGAGTAGGAGAAGTATTGCATTCCACCCAAAAATTCGAAACCAATCTTTCACCGGAAATGCATATTTTCAGGCCCCCTAAATAAAAAAAGAACTTTTAGAAAAAGGTCCGTGTGTGTGTCTGTGAACAGCATAACTCCAAAACGAAAAGTAGGATTAATACCAAACTTACTATTTAGGTTCATATCTTTCAAAGATGCGACATAAAGATTTTCAAGAAAATCCCTCCACCCAGACTACCCTTCTTTATTTATTCAAAAATGGCTCTAACGATTTTGATTAAAATATAATATGTATAAAATACTTTCATGACAAATAAAATGTATATCTTGAAATTTTTTGGAATGTCCCCAAAGTCCTATTCTTTCTGAATGGCTTTTGCATAACTGGTAAACTGTAAGTGATAGACAAAAGTTTTTCTACACAAAAAATATATAGGTCGTTAAAACGCACACTTTATGTCATATACATTTTTTGTTGCGGAGTGAGCCATTCCCGAGATATTCGTTGTTATTTGTTTGAATTTTCCAATACTTATACTTTTTCTCAAATGGGAATTCGTTATTATTTTTTTTATGTCCTGGACATACAAAGAGAATTGAATGCTGCACATAGCACCAGCTCTTAAAAGATTTGACTATCGATTAAAGCTTACCATATTTCCCTTGTACCTACAACAAAATGAACAATAAGACTTCTGCAAATGTTTATCTCGATTAACATGAAGTAGATGGAGAATAAGCGTTTGTAAAAATACTTTGTACAAGAGTAGAGAAAGTCATGTGAGTGTAAAACATCAGATTTTTTTTATAATTGTAGGAATATATGAAGACAAATTATGTATTAAACTACAACTTATCTATTGCAGTAAGTAGTTATGGTCCAGCAACCAATAAAACACGACTTGTTTTTGTTTACATTCTGAGTATCACACCATCTTTAGGAAACAATTTCTCTAAAAGAATGAGGAATATTATTAAATTTGAATACATATTTAGTCCATTGTTTATAGCTGGAGAAATTGCTTTTTATTCCTAAAGTTCATTAACTTTTTAATCATTTTACTCGTAAAGTTCAAGGTGCATAATCAACTATTGGTCTTAGCAATGCAATTAATGAGAACAAATAGACAGTTGTCTGTGGAAAATCAGCATGATAAATTCCACTCTACTAGCTTTTTAACAAAATAGTTCCTATATAATTCGCTTTCGACAACATTAACTTTACTGCTATACTTCATTGTACCAATACGGATTTTGTTACTAATTATGCAAACAACACACTAAAACTAGATATTTTCTTGTACATCCGTACTTCCTGGTATCCTTTAAAACAGTTTGGTTAGCTTTCATTCAGCCTTAAAGCAATTAAGTATAATTAATAAAAATATAATTAAAAATAATTTAATTAAGTATATGTACTACATGCGCTATATAGGCGTGTTTTTAAAGTAAGTAACGATAATTTTTTAAATAACAGAACATTATTTTCCAAATACTTTATTACCATTTGAAGTGATAAGATCCGCCAGAAGAGAAATAATAATAATAATAATAATAATAATAATAATAATAATAAGGATGGGAATAATAATAAGGAAGAATAAAGATAATACGAAGGATTAGAAAAAGGGGAAATAAAATCATAATGACGGGGATTCAGTAAAGAATAGATACGAATAAATAAAATGAACCTTAATAAAATAAAACAGATGGAAATAAAATCTAGGAAACCGCGTATTTCAGAGCGAAGAAAGACTAGTGAAAATTTTAAACATGAGAAGTGTTTCACGATCAAACAGGCGGAGACATTAACAAGCACTAAAGCTACATAGAATTTTGTGAAACCCACAACAGACGGGAAGTCAGATGCATCAACCGCACAGTAAAGGTAATCAGGCGGAAATAAGACGGTAAAGTTAGACGCGGTGAAGGTCAACTTGAAAATATAATGAACCAATGGGAAACGCCGTAAAACTTAGAAAAATGACCAATGAGAAACTATAAAAGTCACGTGAATAGTAAAAAGGAGGAATGAAACTAGAAAATAGGCGGAGAATAAAAAAATTATCTAGGATGCAAAGGAGTTTGAGACGCGTGTAACATGGATCACTTTGTGTCGAACAGGGGAACAGATTAAATATTGAGCATGGGGAACTTCGTGCCAAGCGTCCAGGCAGAATATGTGTGAAAGTTAGTGTCCAGTTAATGTGCGGAAAGGCGTATGGAAATGACTAAATTCCGGTCAACAAAATTCACATTATATTTTTCGACGGAAGAAGAGAAATAGAAAGAGGGAAGCACGTAAATAATAGCTAGGGATGATAGGTGAAATCAAGTCTTGTGTGACGGGGATTCGGTAAAAGAAATGCAGCGTGGATCTTTACAATAAACGGGCCAGTGAAGGAGAAATGCGAGTGTCATTAACCTCCTATCCACACTCCCTGAGATAAGAGTCCATACCCAAACATTAACCCTCTACCTGAGCAGCCGGCAAAACAAATCCATTCCAAGTCAGAAACCCAACACCAAGAAAACCTTATTTATCCCCGCAACACATTCATTACCTTACACTACTTCCCCACATAGTCACTTGTAGTAACGGGAAATTTTTGTAGACTTCGTCAAAGAATGATGCCGCCCAGATGAAAGCCAAGTCTGCACTTCTTGTTTCACAACATCATCGTTGTTGAAATGTTTTCCTCCAAGGAATTTCTTCGGATGAAGAAAACATATGAAAATAGCTTGGTCCGAAATCCGGACTGTAGGGAGAGTGGTGGAATGGTTCCCAACCAAATAATGCGGTCAGATCTTGAGTTTGTTTGGTTGTGTGGGGCCAGGAATTGTCACTCGTTATTGTTTCCCCATAAGCCTCACACAATTGGCGATGAATGTTTGCCTGCGTAACATTTCTCGCATTCAGAAAGCGAATCACGGATCTGCTTCACAGTCGGCGGGTCGTTAGACTGTTTTGAACATTTCGAAACCTGTGGCAACAGGAAAACACAAAGTGGCTATCCCTCACAGCTGCGTTTGGCTTCCTAAATGGAGGAATTGATTGCACATGCTCAAAATCGCGACTGCAGCGCTGCAATGTCAAAATAATAAAACAGTACATACTTTAAAAAAACTCTTAAGCTATAGAAATTAGTTAATAAATAATCAACTATACCTTGATCTTCATTTGCATCGTAGAGTCAAGTAAGATGGAAACAGCAAACGAGGGTAGGTTCTTACCTGAAATCGAATAAAAGAGAGGTTAGATTGATCAAAACAATAAATAATGACGGGTGTTTAGTGGCTAAAAGATCAAATAAAGCAAAAATCTTTCTTTTAATGTCATGGCAAAGTCCGCTTTAGTATCTACGGTCATTGCTCTGTGTTAAAATATTACAAACAATATCATGAACTGTTTGAACTACAGGTAATCGGAAAATTGCATCTTTTTACAGTGTAAAACACTTAGCGTTTACTCCGGCATTCACACTTCCTGCCCTTAAAGGGTTCTACTTATTTTCGCGGTAATCGGCTCGTGTTATCTTATTTGCTGGACGCCTGTTATTGTTTTATTATTTTAAAATTTGGTTTCTTTGTCCTCCGGCTAGCTATTATTACTTAGTTAAGCAAGTATCTCTGAGCAGGGCGTGTAAACGGAAAGGAGTTGTTGCTAAAAGATAACATTGATAAAATAATTTGTTACTACACTTTTATTGCCGTCACACTTAAATAATAATTCACGTATTTAATCTTTAAACACCTCTGACTGAAACTGTTATATTTCCGAATGTAATTACTGTCGTATTAGTTGCTGCACACTTCACATTTTCTAACTAACTTTACGACATATACCTCGTGAGAGATTCTTCCAAACTGTATGACGTGCACCTCACGAGAGATTCCTTAGAACTGCGTGGAACATGCTTATGGCTCGAGAATACATACTCCTTCACCTCGAAATGCCTAAACATTATAATAGAGCTGCTATTGGTTATCAAATCGCGCCAACATTAGCGTCTGTTTTGTCAGCCAATCACTACTACTAACATATATGCTCTAGGGAAGATATTCCCTCCATTTCTGAAGAAAGGCACGCTACCCTGACGTCATTTGTTTGTCTCTTCTTAGTGTTAAACAACTCACCTCCTCGGTTTATTGTTACCCACTTCTATTGTCAGTTTCAGTGAGGCCGTATAAACGTATTTCCTAACAATGCTTATGGCTAACAAACATCTAAAATCCTGTACATACAATAATATTAATTTACACTACAATCACTCTGGCATTCACAGTGTTGTGATATAAAATATTGCCTCATTATACAAACATTCCTACACCAGTCAGGAAATGCACTACAGATCTTTCGACTTAGAAGAGACCGCAGAAGTAATTTCTGCGTTTCAACACAGTTTTTATTAAAATATTTTGACGCGGAAATAATTTCACTTTGAGCACAACGAGGAAACAGGAAATGTTGTACATGAGCCCTAAGGATACGAATTATTCCTTTAAAATTGAAATATGAATTTTCATACACAATTACTGTTAATCACACAATATTGCAAAAGCACATTGCTTTCACTATCAGTTACCTAAGGGCAGAGAAAGTATTACGGCTCACCCAAAATTTTATATTGAGATTTCGCCAGAAATTGTGATAAAACCAATTAACCAAATGTCTGTATACTGAAGCGGCACATTCAGATATTTAAAGTAAATAATAAGATGTACGAGGGCTGTCCCAGAAGTACCGACCTAGCAAAGAAAATGCAACAGTTTTGGGAGAAAACATCTTTATTTCTCTATATAGTCTCCTTTCAGCTCGATACACCTTTTCAGCGATGTTCAATAGCTTCGATGCACTGTTTATAGTGAGAACCGTCGAGTTCTGCGAAATAGCCATCAGTTGCAATCTCCACCTCTTCATTGTTGGCTAATTTTTTACCACGAAGCCATTTCTTGAACTTTGGAAACAGAAAATAATCAGAGGGGGCTAAGTCTGGCGAATAGGTTGCACGAGAAGTGATTTGAACTTTAACTCATTGATTTTGGACATGGCGATAATGGATGTGTGAACTGATGCATTGTCTTGATGAAAAAAGCTTTCTTTTTCGCTAAATGCGGCCGTTTTTGCTTGATTTCATCATTCAAACGCTGCAATAAGTTTGCATAATACTCGCATTGATTGATTTTCCGTTTTGAAGATAATCAATAAAAATTATTACACGCGCATCTAAAAAAACTGACGCCATGACCTTGCCTGCGGATGGAACTGTCTTCGCCTTCTTTGGAGGCTTTCAGTCCACTGTTTTGACTGTTCCTTCGTCTCAGGTATGAAGTGATGGACGCAAAAACTCGGCTTTATTGCAGCGAAACATCGCCAAACACTCGACTGAAGAATCCTCACGACGCTGCTTTTGTTCCACTGTGAGTAAACGCGGCATCCATCTTGTGCACAGCTTCCCCATGTCTAAATTTTCAGTTAGTGTGCAATGCACAGCACTTGTTGAAATGTCTACGATGTCTGCTAGCTCGCGCACTTTCAGTCGACGGTCATCCAATATCATTTTGTGGATTTTCTTCACAATATCTGGTGTGGTCACCTGATTTGGTCGACCACTGCGATGTTCGTCTTGGCAGCTCGTACGGCTTCGCTTAAACTCCGCCACCCAATATTTTACTGTTGTAAACGAAGGAGCAGACTCCCCCAGAGAAGAATCTAGCTCAGCTTTAATATTAGCTGGACTAAGACCTTTCAAATGAAAGTAATAATGTCACATAACAATGGCCAGTTTTATCTATGTTTACAAATTCGCTAAGAGAGTTCACTATTAATGGCTGCCAAACAATTACGAAACAATGGAGCATTGTCAAACTTCAAACTTAAGCTTTATAAGGATGGTACTTTCTACCATAGTCATTTGTTTGAAACAACAACCGCCATATATACGTCAAGTAGGGTACTTCTAAGACTGCCCTCGTATTTCTGTACTAATTTAGTAAATCTTAAGATGGCAACAATTTGTTGAAACCAGTAATGGTTTGCCGAGAAATATAGGTTCAGTGGGAAAAACCCCCTTTAGCCGCGCAATAGGAAGACCTTCCTTGAAACTATATCTCGTGCGAAGTTGTCCCGACGAAAATATAAATGTTTTTGTGTAGTCGCATGGTTTTAAGGGAGAGGAACAAGCTAGGATATAAAGTATACGTGTGAATAAAGTTGATTAGCCATAAAATGGCATCTTCATTTGCAACGAAACAAAGCGACTAGAGATATCTAAATCTTCAATCCACCAACGCACCTCTATATCCTTCCCTCTCCTTCCCTACGAGTACCAAATTTACCTCAGTGCCTATCTGTCTACCCGTAAATTTTGAAAAGTAATCCCAACGAATAGTTGAGTAAATACTATATTTCACATTCAACTCGAGCAATTTTAAAAATGCAAAGTGAAAATTGCCATCATCTTAAACCACGCTTTACATCGAATATTCTTGGTAATTTATATTCTCTTTTATTTTAGTGAAAAGCTATCTAGAGATTTTGAGTAACATATATTGTGTCTGGAATATTAGCATGGCAGATATTACGTATATCCTGAATTTCTGCAAATATCCTGTAGAAAACTCTTAATTCCTCTTGAATTGGCAACCACAAAAAATATAAAAAAAACTTACTATGAGAAAATATATAGCCTATCAAAACAAGGCACAGTTTTAATGACCCTTCTGCTACAGGGATTACAGTAGCTTTGAAATTCCAGTTCTTGTATGATCACGGCAACAAAATGAATAGGGACTGTGTACCAACAAAGGATACAAACTACCTGAAAATAACAAAGCACATCACGAAGTGGCTTACGACACAAGAACATTATCAAAAAGATATGTATTTTTATGAAATCTAAATTTGCTGTTTAGCAAGCTCTTGTCTGTCATTTACTGTTTTCAAGTTATACACAATTATACAAAATAGATTCGGAATGAAAGGTACTTCAAAGAAAGCTGAAGATATACATTCTGTCAACTACGTATCTTAAACATTAGCTATTTTAATTAAAATCGTTATAGTTATTTATAAGAAAATAAACAATTAGGAAGTTTTTTATTGTGAAAAGTTTGGTTGATATGGACGTCTGTTGAAAGTCTTCGTATCACATCCTGAGAAGATGGTGAACTTGATCAAGATTGATCCAGCTTTCGTTTTTGAGCTATTCATACAGACACATACACCCCTCCCCGTTCACACGGACCTTTTCCTAAACCTTTTTTCTTTTACTTTCTCTACCATGTAAATTAGGTAGAGAAGGTATTGTTTTCCACCCCAAAAGTTGATAACGAGATTACAAGGAAAATACATGTTTTGAGGGCTCTAAATCCAAAAAAGCACTTTTAGAAAAAAGATCCGTTTGTGTGATTTTGAACAGCATAGTTCAAAAACGAAAAGTCAGATAAATATGAAACTTGATATTCAGGTTTATTATCTTCCAAAAATGCGACACAAAGATTTTCAACAAAATCCCCACGCCGTAAACTATACTCTACATAGATCATTTTTGGATATATTTTATTTTCTAAAAACGGCTCTAAAGATTTTGATTAAAATACCATACTTTAAAGATATTTGCTTGACGAATTAAACGTATATATTGAATTTTTGGAAAATAGCCTATGAATTCCTCTTCCATCGCAAGGAAGTTTGTATAATCTTGTATAACTGGTAAATGTTAAGAGAGGGACAAAAACGTACTACACAATAAATGTTAATGTCCTTAAAATACATAATTTATTTCAAATGTATTTCTTGTGACTTCAGCTGTTTCTGAGATATCCATTATTAATGGTTCGAATTGTTCATTTCTTGGTCATTCTCTTAAAGTCCTTTCAACATTCAGTTGTTTCTCCCGATTGCATGGAAACGTATGGGATTTTGAAGCCAGCATATTATTATATATTGGGGTGAGGCCAAAAAGTTGATAGATATCAAATTTTAGTTACCCCAGCATATGTATTGGGAGGCATAGCTACAGCAATAGCAAGAGGACTAGAATCTTAAACTACGTATTCCAGAGCAGGCGTGGTATAGTTAGAACAAAATACACAGCATTTCACATTAATCACATTACCTTTGGTTTATTCGATATAAGCACGGTACCCGTACATCACACACAAAAGATAAAACGGAAGAAATTGAAGGGAGATGCTACACGCAGGATTTCATATACGACCTTTCAGACCCTACACTCGACCGAAAGTGACGCTCACCACACAACACAAAGAAATGACGCTCACTTCCCCCACTCTCTCCACCTCTGGCTAGGATCGCCAGCCAAAAGGTAGCGAGTCACCACGCCAGTCGAACTTCAAACCCAAAGCCGAAAGAATTACCCCAACAATACTGTCGCCAATGACACAATAATGTGTCTGGCGTGACAATACAAACATACACATACACGCCATATCATAGAGTCTAGTTCTTAAAAATTTGAGTGTAATGCACATATTTGGATTAAAATATAGTAGGCATAAAAATAAGCTTTAGTAAGAATTTATGTAATAGCTTTTTAAGGGAAGGAATTAATCATAATGATGTTGGAATTAATAATAGTCCAATTAAAGTTCTCGATCAATTGATTGATACGTTATATACACTAATAAATTATAGAGGGTAGAATAAGTCATGTGAATGTATCACAACAATTTTGTTTCATTCAAATATCATAAGAATTTTATAGCATGTTAATCAAAATTGTTATAGTTGTTTTCAGAAAATCAAGAATAACGAAAACGTTTCTATGTAAAGAGTAATTTGGGGTGGGATGATTTTCTTGAAAATCTTTGTGTCGTATCCTTGTAAGATACTGAACCTAAATACCAAATGTGGTATATATTAGACTTCTTGGTTTTTATGTGTGTTGACACACACACGCAGTGCACGGAAGTTTTTAAGGTATATCTTTGTTTGAGAGTTCAGGGCTCTTAAAACACATATTGCCGCTAAAATCTGAATATCGAATTTATGAGTAAAGTATAGTACTTCCGCTACTTAACATAGGTAAGCAGTAAAATAGGAATAAGCTTTTGCAAGAAAAATTCCTATAATAAATACGAAAGTCAGGGACAGTAAGTACAGAAAGACATGCGATTGTTAAATATATAGGATAGTTTTTGTTCTATATGTTTGTTTGTAATACTCTGTGAATTACAATTTTTATTTTATTTTTTCTTCAAAGCTCTGGAGTGAATCACTCAAGCGGAAGTGACATTCCATTACTACAAACGTGTCTCTGCCGTCTGGGTGCGTGTACAATGGTCATACAGAATATTTAATAGCATACCTATTTGAGTAACACTAATGCAGCCATGCCGTATCACTTCCAGTTGTATTTATAAGGCAAAGTCTCGAGCCTTAAGGTAGACAAATGGGGAAAGTAGCTAAAAAATTATATTTTTTCTTATAAATTGGTATTTTCGGTTTAATTTAACATTTTTTATCATTTTTGGTACAATAAGCCTTTAGTTACAGAGATACAGGGTCAAATCCGGCGGAGGATGATGAATTTTTTGGGGGCGAAAAAATGCTTAGATGGCTTCATTCGGAAGGGAAGTAAAGCCAGTAGTCCCGTGTCGTAGATTTACTGCACGTAAAAGAACCTCAAGACTGGTAAAGAGGTTTCTGAGCAAGAATTCCGCCTTTCACGCCCAATATGGAAAGCGTCGCTAAGGATACACACACACAAATATATATTTGTCAGTCTGTGAACAGCACATCTCAAAAACGAAAAGTCGGTAAATATCAAACTTGGTATTTAAGTTTAGTATCTTCCAGCGCCCACGAAGATTTTCACGAAAATACTCCCACCTCAGTCTACCCTTTAAATGGAACATTTTCAAAGTTTTAATTTTCTCAAAAAATGGATCTAACGGTTTTGATCCATTAATTATTAATTGCAATGATATAATTGTATATAATTATAAATATTATATGTTTAAGATATTTTCATGGCAAATGAAATGTATATCTTGAATTTTCTGGGAAAGTCCCCTTCATTCTGAATTACTTTGCATTGGTAAACCATAAGAGAGAGAGAAAGTTTTGCTTTACAAAAAAAAATGTAGATCTGGTTAAAACACGCATATTTGTGGGTGAACTATTTCCGAAGTATTCCTTGTTATTTGTTTAAATTTTCCAATACTTATACTTGTTCTCAAATGGGAATTCGTTTTTTTTTTTTTTTTTTTTTTTTTTTTTTTTTTTTTTTGTCCTGGACATGCAAAGAGAATGGAACGCTTCACATAGCAAGGAGCTCTTAAAATATTTGACGATCGCTTAAAGCCTACTTTGTTACCCCTGCACTTAAAGAAAATTAGCAATAGGATTAATATCTCGATATCTCCATTAACATGAAGTAGATGGAGAATAAACGTTTGTAAAAATAGTTTGTACAAGAGTAGAGAAAGTCATGTGAGTGCAACACATCATGTTTTTAAAAATGGTGTTGTTTCTATCATTTTGTGTTGTGGATTTTCCACTGCTTTACAGAAAAAAATCAAAATTCCTAAACACTTTAGAGGAGTAAACTTTACTTCACCTTTTAGGAGAAGTTTTACCCTCTAAATTAATACCAATGTTTTGTATGGAAGCTTCTGTGTACTCAACCTAAGTGGTTTATGCGTTTGCAAATTGAGGCTGTATTTTTAACATTTAAATGATTTCAGTCAAATTATATAATATGTAAATTCAATAACAGTCCGCCTTGAAACAATATGTGTATGTAATAACTTGTAAAATGTATGTAACAGTCATTGCATATGCTTATATTATTGTAAACGTGTTCAATAATGTTATGTGAATGCATTACGTAATTTAATAATATAGGAGCTGTGAGAATAATAAGTTAAACGTTGCTAACAATGAAGTAACAATGAGGTAACCTTGAGGCAATAATGAGTTTGAGAGTTTAAATATTATTTGTGACTCTAGGAAGCATTAATGTAATCTTAGTGACAGTTTCTAAAAAATAGCCAACAAGCAGAAAAAGCTTTAGTTAAATGCAGGTGTTCTATTTGAGTAAAAATAGGCAATCAGAGACTTGAAATACAGAAATTTACAAGTGTAGACGGTTGAAATCTAGTCAGTTGCCTGCGGACAGTGTTTGTAGCCGGATGCGTGATGCGTCCTCGAGAGATTTTATACGTATTCGTGTGAGACGAAAAATAAGTTTACGTGTTAAAAAGTGTAATGAATTAATTCATCAATTAATTAATTAAAGAATCTCACAGCTCTCTATATCAGTGAAGTCCTATTTAATTTGTGTCAAGGATTAATAAAAAGGAGTGAATTAAAACTTAAAATCGGTGTAAGCCTACATTCTTGTCACATCACGCCCTGCCAAGATACCCATGTCTCTAAAATAATACTGACGCAGCCGAGGCAAACATAAATATTAATTATTTGAAGAAACAGTTTAATTACAAAGTTAATATTTTTTTTAAATTTGGGGCAAAGGCCGTCTGAAAATACATTTGGGGCGAAGGCTACCGGAAGCTGTTTACTATACGTGCGGTTGCAACGAATTTTAAACTCGGCTCCCCAACAATTGAACTATAATACAACTCCTTCAATACAACCTACTTTAAATTGACGCCCAAAGCGTGGTGCAAATAACGCAGAGATACCATTTTCTTCAAATTGGCGTCCATACGTGGAGCTAAATAAATAAACAACTCTAATAAAATACTTATTCAAAATGTACGCACCAGGGTTTATGTTCTCCATTTTTCTTTGAACAGGTTTCTCTGTGAATAGCATTTGCTAATATTGGGCGGTGGTTTCGTTTCTGGTTCTCGAACTGATGGGATTCGATTCCTAACTCTGGAGGGATGGCAATTTTAAGTTAATGTTTCCCACGCCTTCATCTCTGACTTGCCCATGGGAAGCATCCGCAAGGCCGAATTTGGTTTTGATTCCACGGTAAAGCTGTAGATCCCCTAATTCTACCGCCATCCTCATCATCACCCTACCATCGGAGGCAACGGATTCCGCTCGCTGGGTGCTTCCACCTCACAAATGGAATGAGGTAACTCCCGCATATCATCGGCATATGAGGAACGCTAGAAACGTCGACGAGATTTTCATATATGAATGACCCATTTGATCAGAAACTATTTGAGATACCTAAACTAAATTTTAGGAAAATTTCGCTGCTGGAGTATACTTTCTTTAAAATTGTTTATAAACTGTAATCAAAGAACTACCCGGCCTACCCTTTTAAGTGGAAGGATTTTCGAAATTTTTTATTTTCTAAAAAATAGCTCTTAACGATTCTAATTAAAATATTGTATATTAAAGATATTTACATTACAAATAAAATGCATATCTTGACCTTTCTGGGAATAGCCTGTGAAGTCTATTTAATTTGGATGAAATTATTGTTATATAACTGGTAAATTTCAAACAATAGACGAAAATGTAGTACACCAAAAATGTAGATCTCTTTAAAACACACAACTTATTTCCAATAAACTTTCTTGTAGCACCAACCATTTCCAAGATATTCGTTATTAATGGTTCCATTTTTTCAATACTTTCAGTTGTTTCTCACGATTGCATGGAAACAGTATGGAATTTTAAGGCAGCATAGAGATTCCAGTTCTTAAACATTTGACTACCGCTGTTTCCTTTGTATCTATCTCTGTAAAGTTTTATTTGGAATAAAATGAAGTAGATAGAAATATAAGCTGTAGTAAGAAGGATTGTATACCCATAATAAAGATGACAGCAAAGGAAGTCATGTGAATATACCATCTGATTTTTTATTGATCCATTTATACCTCGCTAATGGCCTTTTACCTTTGGATCATATTGCTTATTGGCAATGGTGTTAACTCGTACAGCGTTGTTATTGGAATTCTTAAACATTAAAGCAATCACACATCCACAATTCTAGACTCTCGGGAGGATAGGAAGTAGTCTTGGCTAGACAAAAATTCAGACCCCCAGACGGGAATCGAACCTGGGACCTTTCGCTCAGCAGGTGTGTGCTTCACTGACTGAGCTATAGGCTAGCCAATTAGCAACTGACGGGATAGAGCTTTTAATCTCCGCTTAAAAGCAAGTCATACAGTCAAAACGTTTGACAATGAAAAGAGAGGAATGAATTGGATTTTTACTTTCCCTACTACGTATAGTAAGTAGGGGAAGTATTGCATTCCACCCAAAAATTCGATACGGAGATGTCACCGGAAATACATGTTTTGAGACCTCCTGAATCCAAAAAAAGCATTTTTGGAAACATGTCCGTGTGTGTGTGTGTGTGTGTGTGTCTGTGTGTGTGTGTGTCTGTGTGTCTGTGAACAGCATAACTCAAAAACGAACAGTCGGATAAGCACCAAACTTGGTATTTAGGTTCAGTAGCTTCCAGAGATGCGACACGAAGGTTTTCAAGAAAATCCCCCCACCCCAGACTACCCTTTACATGGAAGATTTTTCGAAAAGTTTAATTTTCTCAAAAATGGCTCTAACGATTTTTATGAGAATATCATATGTTTAAGATAATGTCATAAGAAATGAAATGTATATCTCGAATTTTCTGGGAATGTCTCCAAAAGTATTCTTCATTGTGAACGACTTTTGCATAACTGGTAAACCATAAGAGATAGACAAAATGTTACTACACAAAAAATGTAGATCGCGTTAAAATACACAACTTATGTCATATACATTTCTTTTGTTGAGTGAACCGTTTTCGAGATATTGCTTGTTATTTCCTTAAATTTTCCAATACTTATACTTTTTCTCAAATTCGTTATTCATTTTTTTTATGTCCTGGACATGCAAAGAGAATGGAATACTCCACATAGCAACCAGCGTTAAAATATTTGACTAAAAATATTAGTCTTAAAAGCTACCATATTCCCCTTGCATCTACAAGAAAATTAGCAATAAGATTGACATCTCGATATCTCGATTAACATGAAGCATATGGAGAATAAGCGTTTGTAAAATTAGATTGTAGAAGAGTAGAGAAAGTCATGTGAGTGTAACACATCAGATTTTTTAATTTTCCGTTACTTGATAATGAAAATTAGAAACATATGAGCCCTGCATGTTGCATTTAGTACAGCTAGATATCCGAAACTCGTAATTTAGTTGTGATGATTTGAAAGTTTCTAAAAGCAAGAATGTCTGTCTCTCTCTCTTTTTTTCTGCAGTGGTTTATATTAAAATCCGTCCTGGCAGATGTGCGTTTTCTGTTCACTGAGCTGACACTGACCCAGTGCATTTCTGCCTCACTTCGCAGTACGGCTATTCTCATCTGTTACATGGAAGCGATATAAAACATTCGAGTGCTAGTTGAAATATACAACAGAAGCGTAGATGAATTTTATACGAGGTTCCTGTCTATTGCTGGAGATGCAGTGTATGTAGAAAGAGAAAAAGAGAGAGAATATTCCTGCTTCCTTTTCTGTTCATTCCGCTTTTCGACCAGCTTGATTGAATGTCAAAGCAAAATAGTTTATTATTTCAATGTTATTCGAAAATACATGTCCAAATTCATATATAACTTTCTTTCTAAAATAACATTTTCATATATCCAGTCCTGATGGGATGTATTTGCAAAGCGGAAAAAAAATTCTACTGTGTTGCATTCACATGACTCTCTCTATCTTCTATCGCTTATTAGTGGGTAAACGTATCTTAGGAAAGTTATTTTCCTATTGTTACATGTTGGGGTGAAGGCCGAAAAGGATGCCAGAAAATGATTAAATTAGATCAATCACCCCAACACACATATGGAGAGGGGACGGAACTCGCTGTCAGCTAAAATGTGGGACCTTGTTGTGTAAAATTAAGAGGAAGGTGTGGGCTTTATATCACATTGAAAGATTACATAACACACATTACCTGGGATTTATTCACAAAAACGTTTTGGCTTCTCTACATAGGTAACAAAGGAAACAGGTGAAGGGAGATGCCACAGACATAGACCGGCCACATACGACTGGTTCCAACGACCACTTACTCTCGAGTGACGCTAACTTGACCCCACCAATCGTGCCTAGCCAAAGCCAGAAAGGGTTGACGCCACACCACAAAATTTCAAACAGGTCACTCCCTTTGGCGTGGTCCGCGCCTAAAGGAAAGACCGTCAAGCCGGATATAACCAAGGAGATCCAATAATGCTAAGTCTGGTATCAGCAATACAGTACAACAGTGCATCTGTTAATGACAATGATTAATATGCCATATTATCTGCTTCATTTTAATCCAGATACACCTTTCCGGAAATAGCTGCATTACACATTTCGTTATAGATACAAAGGAAATAGTGATATCAACATATTTCACAACTGGACGCTATGCGCTAGCCTTAAAATTCCATGCTCTTTCCATGACAATTCAGTTCGACAGGACTTCTGAGTGGCTAAGTATTGAAAAAGTCGAATCATTAATAAGAATATCACAAAAATGGCTGATCCTACAAAAAAAGTTATTTGAAATAAATTGTTGTATTGATGAGATCTATAATTTTTGTGTAGAACATTTTCGTCTATGGCTTAATGTTTACCAGTAGTTCAAAATTGTACAAAATTGCTTCCAAATGAAGAGAACTTCACAGACTTTTCCCAGAAAGTTCAAGATATACATTTTATTTTTCATGTAAATATATTTAATATATTGCATTTTAATTAAAGTCGTTAAAGCCATTTGTTTAGAAAATTAAAAAATTCGAAAAAAATTCCATGTGAAGGGTATTTGAGGTGAAGGGATTTTCATGAAAACCTTTGGAAGATAGTTTGATATTTATATTACTTCGTTTTTGAGTTATGCTCTTCACTCTCGCGCATAGAGTTGTTTTTTATTGGATTCAAGGTGCCTCGAAACATGTATTTTTGGTGAAGTCCCAGTATGAAATTTTTGGATGGAATGCAATACCTTCTCTACCTACCAGTAGAGAAGGAGAAAGTTTAAATCCGAAGAAATAATGTAACTTTGAATGGAAATAGCAGTATACATTCAAGCATGCGCAACTGTAGTGTGTTGTTGTTTGGCCTTCGTTCTGTTATTTTACCTTAGGGAACCGGTGCTGAGAACGTGATCACTTGCACAATCATAACATTCTATAATATATAGAAGATTATGGGAAAAGTAAATCAATAAAATAAGTTTAGTAATAATTGTATTAATAAAATTATACTTTAATTAGCATTATAGTGTAATAGTTGACTGTACAATTCTTACAATTTATAATTTTAACTCCTTGTGCAGAGGAAGCACCATTGGTATTGATAAAACGGTTTTATAACTCTGTTGTATGCATTGTGAACTGTTTTCTCGACTTCTTTGTTAAGGTTTCCAGCGTTATCCTCTGCACTGCCAAAATGTATTTTGGTTCTGCTGAATCAATTCCCGAGTCATTTAAAGAATTCACCATTGCATTACTTAATCAACACAAGGCCTCTGCTTGATACTGTGGCACAACAGGTGTGGACCAAGAATATCCGGAGGTTGGCGCCAGGCAATAGGAGTTAAACAAAGATAAGTCGCGCGCTCTCCCGGCGGATAACCAGAAACTTCTGGAAGGTTCCCCCATCTCCAGAATGTGTGTCCAGATAGTTCTAGAATGTTCAGTTGAGGATTCCATTGGCTATAGTCAGATGAGTCGGTCAGCTAGTGAGTTCACGAATTGTGATCGGTTTCTGCTGCAACATCAAGTGCGCTCTCCGAGTGAGTTGGTGACCACTGCTGTGACGTGCTACTGGGAAGCGAGAGATTCTAAAGTCATGTGTTCAACTCCCAGTAAGTGAACCGCCCGGTTACGTAACAAAGAAAGTGAAGTGACGGGGAAATTGAACTAGTTCACATTAGTGAAGTGACAGCGTGAACTTGTGAAGTCCCAGCGTAAGTTTAACTCAAAATAGTGACAGTGAGAATGAGTGAGGTGACAGTTAAAAACTGGAAAACATCACAATACGCACACAGTTTCCATCGCAAGAAACGAGGGTGTAACAATCGAGTTTCATCACTGAGTGTTATAATTTTCAATTTCTAGTAGAGTTGCTCGTGTTAAAAGCTCTACTTTTAGTGCCAGCTGTCACCATTTTTTGTGTTGGAAGGTTTTGTCTATCTCTTACTGTTCGCCAGTTATGCAATGATCACTTAAATTGAAGAGGACTTCAGAAGCTATTGCCAGAAAATTCAAGATATGTATTTCATTCCTCATGAAAACCTCTTCCAATGTAGGATGTTTAATGGAGGGGGACACGGTGAACACTGTGACTATCTTGGTCTATTATGTTTACATCTTCCGGAAGAAAAGAATGAATCAGGCAAGAATGAGGTGACAGAACCTTAGAAGTTTCCAGATCCACTAGAAGACAGGCCCATAGAGACACGCAGAAGTCCCTAATATTTCCAGTTTGAATACTCGTGCACCAGCGGCAACGCATCGACCTTAACAGTGGGACAGCTCACCTTGACGTTCATGGGGAGAAATGTTTCCAACGCGCAGGAGTCCAGGTCATCTGCCCGACATCGCCAACACTGAAAGCACACCTAAAATGTGAAATGGAAGCTAATGGGCGAAAGCATTTGGCATCCGCCTTGGCAACCAGTGGAAAACCCCCCAAAAAAACCTGATCATAGTGGGCGGTCACCGGGAATCGAAACCGGGACCTCTCGAATGCATGCTTCACACGATAAAGCGGAGCCGTCTCGCTCGGTATGAAAATATCTTAAACTAGTGGTATTTTAATAAAAAAAAAATCTGATGTGTTACACTCACATGACTTTCTCTACTCTAGTACAAACTATTTTTACAAACGCTTATTCTCCATATGTTTCATGTTAATCGAGATGTTAATCTTATTGCTAATTTTCTTGTAGATGCAAGGAGAATATGGTAGACTTTAAGCGATAGTCAAATGTTTTAAGAACTGGTTGCTATGTGGAGCATTCCATTTTCTTCTTATGTACAGGACATAAAAAAATGAATAATTCCCATTTGAGAAAAAAGTATAAGTATTGGAAAGTTTAAGGGAATAATAAGCAATATGTCGAAAATGGTTCACACACAAAAAAAACGTATATGACATAAATTGTGTACTTTAACGCGATCTACATTTTTTGTGTAGTAAAATTTTATCTATCTTTTATGGTTTACCAGTTATGCAATAGTCGTTCACAATGAAGAATACTTTTGGAGACATTCCCAGAAAATTCGAGATGTCATGAAAATATCTTAAACATACGATATTTCAATCAAAATCGTTAGAGCCATTATTGAGAAAATTAAAATTTTCGAAAAATGTTCCATGTAAAGGGTAATTTGGGGTGGGGGATTTTCTTGAAAATCTTTGTGTCGCATCTCTGGAAGAGACTGAACCAAAATACCAAGTTTGGTTTTTATCCGACTGTTCGTTTCTGAGTTATGCTGTTCACAGACACACACACGGACATGTTTCCAAAAATGCTTTTTTTGGGGATTCAGGGGGCCTCAAATATATATTTCCGGTGAAACCTCGGTATCGAAATTTTGGGTGGAATAGAATACTTCCCCTACTTACTATACGTAGTAGAGAAAGTAAGAAATAGTCATTTTTAAGAAAAGCCATATTTTCGAAAAATTGTCCATGTAAAGGGTAGTTTGGGGTGGGGAGACTTTGTTGAAAATTTTTGCGTCCCATCCCTAGAAGATGGTGAACTTAAATAGCAAGTTTGGTATTTAACCGACTTTTCGTTTTCATGGTACCTCACAAGATATATTTCCGGTGAAATCTCACATCAAATGTTTGTATTGAATACAATACTTCATCTACTTACTATATGTAGTAGAAAAAGTAATACAAGATAGACTCTCTTCATGCAGAAACAGGCCTTCAGGGTCTAAATCTATGAAGCTGAAGAAGTGATGTTCCTCCTGAACGAATCAGGAAGCCGCATCTCTTTTCAGAAACTTAATGAGCAACAGAGCAACAAGAATATTGATGTACATCATATTTCCATACACTTGAGGATGAACGAGGACGAAAAGAATAAACATCTGGTGTGGTTGTTGGCAGCGCTTTGAAGTCTTGAAAAGACCGAGGAGTTAAAGTGTTCTTCTGAAGAAGGGGAACTAGCTTTGCTGAAGGAAGAGGTGGGGACTTAAAGGAGCTCCTTTTCAAGTGCAGCCAACCGTATGGTGTATTGCAGAAGATCCGGTAGCGTCCATGCATTTCAAGGATGTCCCGGCCTGGAGACAAATTGTACTCACTTCTTCCAGCTTCTTGAAATCTTACCCTGCAAGCTGCAAAGAAAGGCGTTTGGCGAGACGAGTTTAAAAAATCTGACGTGTTACACTCACAAGACTTTCTCTTATCTTGTACAAACTATTTTTACAAACGCTTATTCTCCATATGCTTCATGTTAATCAAGATGTTAATCTTATTGCTAATTTTCTTATAGATGCAAGGGGAATGTGGTAGGCTTTAAGGGATAGGGAAATCTTTTAAGAGCTGGTTGCTATGTGGAGCATTTCATTCTCTTTGCATGTCCAGGACATAACGAATTTGAGAAAAAGCATAAGTATTGGAAAAATTAAGGGAAGAACAAGCAATATCTCGAAAATGCTTCACAAAAGAAAAATGTATATGACATAAATTGTGTATTTTAACGCGATCTACATTTTTTTGTGCAGTAAAATTTTGTCTCTCTCTTATGGTTTTCCAGTTATGCAAAAGTCGTTCACAATGAAGAATACTTTTGGAGACATTCCCGGAAAATTCGAGATATACATTTCATTTGTCATGAAAATATCTTAAACATATGATATTTTAATCAAAATCGTTAGATCCATTTTTGAGAAAATTAAAATTTTCGAAAAATGTTCCATGTAAAGGGTAATCTGGGGTTAGGGGATTTTCTTGAAAATCTCTATATTGCATCTCTGGAAGATACTGAACCTAAATACCAAGTTTGGTGTTTATCCGACTGTTCGTTTCTGAGTTATGCTGTTCCATGACACACACACGGACATGTTTCCATAAATGCTCTTTTTGGATTCAGGGGTTCTCAAAATATATATTTCCGGTGAAATCTCGGTATCGAATTTTTGGGTGGAATACAATACTTCCCCGACTTAGTATACGTAGTAGAAAAAGTAATAGTCATTTTTAGGAAAATCCATATTTTCGAAAAATTGTCCATGTAAAGGGTAGCTTGGGGTGGGGAGACTTTGTTGAAAATTTTTGCGTCGCATCCCTGGAAGATGGTGAACCTAAATACCAAGTTTGGTATTTAACCGACTTTTCATTCTCATGGTTCCTCACAAGATATATTTCCGGTGAAATCTCACATCAAATATTTTCATGGAATACAATACTTCATCTACTTAGTATACGTACTAGAGAAAGTAAAAATATAGTAGACTAAAGCGATAGGCAAATCTTTTCAAACGCGGTCGCTATGTGATGGCTTTGAAACTGTTCTCTTTGCATGAGCACGAAAAAAGGAGGAGACAATAGGGATTTGCAGTTGACAGAAGTATAAAGTACTATCTGTTCAATAACTTTTATGCTAATGGGGTGGGGCGGCTTATCCCTCAGGTAAAGCTTTAGCTGCTAGAAAGGGTACACAGTATACTGAACTCCTGCCGCGTGTGAGGCGTACAGTGGAAAACAGGCAACAGCTTTTCACTATCGTGCGCCATTACCCCTCACTTGCTGTACACCGAGTAAACAGGACTTCCTTGTAGTAGTTAAACCCCTACTTGCTTTGAAGGGCTTCCCCACCCACTAGCTAAAATGTCACTGAACAGACAGTATTTGAAAATTCAAACCAAAAGAGTATCTCAGAAATTATTAACGCTGCAAGAATTTTAATTTAACTGTGTGATTTAGATCTACATTTTAAGTGTAGTATTATTTTGTCCATCTCTGTTTACCTATTATATAAAAGCCATGCGGAATGTAGAGGGCTTCACAGGTTAGCGCCTGAAAACTCAACACGTGCATTTCATTTGTCATGTAAATATCTTAAACGTATGTTACTTTAATTAAAATCTTTAGAGCCATTTTTGAGAAAATAAATAAATTGGAAAAACGTTTTCGTGTAAAGGGTAATAATTTGCAGAAGGGATTTTCTTGAAAATCTTCGCGTAGCATCTTTGGAGTATTTGTTTTTTAATTATATTGTTCAGAGACACATGGAACTTTTCTAAACTTTTTGTTTTCGTGGGACTCAAAACATGTATACCCGGTGAAATCTCGACAACGAATTTTTGGATGGAATACAGTGCTTCCTCTTACCTCCTATAGGTAGGTGACAGAGAAAATAAAAAAGGTGTTTTAAGAAAAACAAATGAACTGGACGTCTTAAAATGGCACACGTGTCGCTTGACGATTTATACAAATCCTCTGTCTTTCTTCTCGCCTATCTTTAGAACCTTGTGTTTTCTGCAGCGTTTTCCTGAAAGCTAGTGCAAACAGTTGAATGTAAATAACCGTTGTGATAAACTTGGCAGGTCCGGCCCATTGTAGAGTTTCCGAATGCTCGGATTGCACGCAACAACGTGATTTAAAAATATATGCAAATATACAAGGACAGCTGTTAACAGGTAGCAGTTGAACCAGTATATCATTTCTGCCTCGTAAAAAATAATAATATTTACTTTCTCGTTTTTGAAGTCCTATTCCTTTTGTGCCTTTAGTTTATATCTGAAGTTCCCAAACTATTTTGATTGTCATGACGATTCAGCGAACAAGCAAGATATCGCGCATTTATTGTTATTATCATTATTATTGGTGGTGGTGGTGGTATGGTAACATGCAAGCGGACACATTCTTCTAAGTACAAGTTTATTGTGTATATTGGCGATGTAAGACCAGAGCAGCGCATTATGTTCTGCAGTAGACTTCAAGGATGATCGATTCTGAGATAAGTATTTCCTAAATATGTGAACCAGTTAAGTTGAGGTGAGGGTCACAGATGTTTTCAGTATTGTATAATACGAAATTAATTTGAATGGTGCAAGAAAATAAGTTTCAAAGCTAAAAGCTGTGCGAATGAATCCCTTCATGGTGAAAAATTACAAAATTTAAACTTCTAACTTTTTTCAAGTATAGCGTGAAAGGGAAAATATTACACTCCTTTTAATATGTTCGTCATAGAAGTATTAAAACCAACATATATAATGGCATTTTGTTCTTTGATCAACTTTTTTTTTAAAAAAAACAAATAGATTTTGCTTCGAATTAGATGTTCAATTCAACGAGACTGTATGAAGATAGTAGTTTGTTACTTGTAAGATGAATAGACTAGTCTCTTTCGTAGTTTCGGTAGTAATTATGTGACATAACACAGGGTTTTCACATAATAAATAATCACTTTAAAGGATATTCCGAAAACCGTAATGTGGCTGTAGAACTCGGCAACATTGCAAATGTCGCGGAAGCTCCCGTAATCTGAACCACCTTCCGAACGTAAACAAAACATAGGCTACCTCACTCCTCTCATTTATCTGAAGGTTGACTAGCAATTTAGCTTTCCATAGTCCCTTAATCCAAACAAACATGACGAAAAGGTGATGTAACGTGTTGGCGAAATAACAAGTACAACTGCCACTATTGGCCTACACTAGCACAGTGTAAAATAGAAAGGCTGCCTTCAGCGTCCAGTAAGAGCCTAACGATGTAGTTTTTTGTGTTTACGTGTCATAAAGATGGTTTGGTTGATTACATTATAGCAGCGTCATTGCAAAACGTATTTAAGTCTAATTTTAAACCAGCTGATAAAATTATCGTAGACTGTAAGTTTAGGTTACAAAACGCATCATTGGAAGATTCAGATGCAATTATTAGGAGGTAGCAGACAAGAAACATATATTTACGCTCATGAGGCACGCGCCACTGTGAAAGCGAAAGTGAAATTTGTTTACTGGTGTCCTCGAACTGGTTTTGAAAGTAAAAGTGACACCCCGGCTACCATGGGTCAGCAAACCCTATAGCGTTGCCAGATGTCTGACTTATTTTCTCGAGAAACCTAAAATATCTCAGCAGAAAATGACCATAGAAAAAATGGAGGTTACAAAATGTGTTCCAAATAATGAGATCTGTAACTGGTTGAAATTAATGTAGTAACTTCCCTTCTACCCGGTATACATGCTTTCAGTCAAATACAAATTGTGTGTAACATAACGTTTTCTGGAATAAATACTGTAGTATGTAACACTTTGAATTTTTCTAAGAAAGAAAGTCAATCTTATATTAAAATCTTAAATGCAGTACTATACTTTAATTATTAAAGAACATATACTGACAGAAATTTAACAAAAGTTGCATCGTGAGGAGCATTATAAAATTCTACGAGGATCACAAAACGCGATTATGAGAAAATCCCGTTTGAATAATTAACTGATCAAAAGGGCAAAATCACAATCTATTCCTGATTATACAATGTTTCAAGATGTTTTCTATTAAAAGTTTACCTATTTACTAAGTTTTCTTTTAGTGTTGCATCGAATGCCCTTAGGATTTTGTAGAGTGTGCAGATGTGCTGATGATGACGAAAAACAAATTAAATTGAGGGCTGAATGACTGTAAATTTTGCTCACAGACCTCTTTATCAGGCTTGAGGTTCTTTTACGTGCCGTAAATCTACGACCGGCTTTACTTCCCTTCCGAAGAAGCCATGCTAAGGAGTTTTACGCCCGAAAAAGTGCATCTCCCCACGCCAAATTTGAACCCGTGACCTCGGGAACTAGAGGCTAGTGCTGATGACGGAATGACGTGTTGGATGACGGGCAAGGCTGCTGTGTAATTTAAACGACTGTGGTCATGAGTCACTGACGGGCAGGTAAGCACGTCTGCAAAAGCCAACAGACTACGAGGTATAAGTGGAGTCTGTAACCTGCGACGCTGCTGCGTTAAGTACAATAATAGTTAAACTTCATTTCCTTTCGTCTTGGATTTAAGGGAAATAGTCAAGGGAATCTCACTAATGTTAAATTAGCTATGTTAATGATCCGTTTTCTCAGAGCACACTTCACATAGAAGTGCGATATTTTCACCAGTTGTTTTTTCATTCCTTCTGGGTATTCTGATTTGTTTTGATGCTAAAATACTGACAGAAAATACTTTTTCTGTGAATCTCTAAAATTTTCAATAATATTTCTGAAATTTTGTTAAAAAAAATCTTTGTGCAGCTTCAACTAAAGCAATTCCACTTTATTATGGGATTTTTTGTACTATGTGTTAAAATTTTTATGCAGATACACCTTGTACTTTCAGAGAAAATGGGCCATTTATGTTGTAAAGCGTTGTTTTGAGTAATTCACTCTTAAAGTACAAATGTCTACAAAAATGAATCATAATAGTTTTAGAAATTAATTTGTAATAGTAAATATTTCAATATTTCAATAAACCAAATCACAAATTAAGCAAAATTAACCATATTTTCATAAAATGCAAAACAAAGAGTATAATGTTTTCACTTTTGTTTTGACAACTCCCCTTAATGCTTCGAAATTCTTATGCCTGAAAATTGGCGATCGAGTTGTGCCTTTACTGCCTCTGTCAGGCGCCTTCTGTTTACAGTTAGCTATGCAGACTGATACTGTAATTTCACCTCGTAGATGATAATAATATGCACAATTACGTGTCAGACGACAGAGATATGCAAATATTTATACATTAGTTTATTTTCATAATTGTAATCATTTCATGCTAATTTTGTTAGGTAAGACTATTATAAGGGGTATTAAAATTAGATAAAATTGTGTATATTTGTAAGCTAGTACTAGGAACGCATCCGGAATCAGCAAGTTTGAGTGCAGAAAAGTTATATTTAGCGAAGAAAGTTGGCCTTTTATGGTGATGGCTATCAAGGGAATCCTTTGTAAACTTGCAAGAGCATTGAAATCTTTTGTACTTTATACTTTCTCTACTACGTATAATAAGTAGGGGAAGTATTGTATTCCACCCAAAAATACGATACCGAGATTTCACCGGAAATATATGTTTTGAGGCCCGCTGAATCCAAAAAAAGAATTTTTGGAAACATGTCTGTGTGTCTGTGAACAGCATAACTCAGAAAGAAACAGTCGGATAAACACCAAAATTAATATTTAGGTTCAGTATCTTCCAGAGATGCTACACGAAGGTTTTCAAGAAAATCCCCCCTCCACATATTATCCTTTACATGGAACAATTTTCGAAAATTTTAATTTTCTCAAAAATGGCTCTAACGATATCATATGTTTAAGATATTTTTATGAAATGAAATATATATCTCGAATTTTCTGGGAATGTCTCCAATAGTATTCTTCATTGTGAACGACTTTTACATAACTGGTAAACCATAAGAGATAGACATAATTTTACTACACAAAAAAATGTAGATCGCGTTAAAATACACAATTTATGCCATATACATTTTTTTGAGTGATCCATTTTCGAGATATTACTTGTTATTCCCTTAAATTTTCCAATACGTTTTCTCATTTTTTTTGTCCTCGTAATGCAAAGAGAATGGAATACTCCACATAGCAACCAGCTCTTAAAATATTTAATTATCGCTTAAAGCCTACCAATTCCCCTTGCATCTACAAGAAAATTAGCAATAAGATTAACATTTCGATATCTCGATTAACGTGAAGAATATGGAGAATAAGCGTTTGTAAAAATAGTTTGTACAAGAGCAGAGAAAGTCATGCGAGTGTAACACATCAGATTTTTTTCAGTAATTTCGTTGAAGGGTACCGGAAAGCTCCAGCATATATTTCGGGCATAACCATCGCCATATTAGAAATAAATCGCGTGATGTTAGGATTAGCGTATAAATGTATAGAACCAAACTACGATAGAACTAAACACGTTCAACGGCGCGAAAATTTCATCCCATCACAGAACGGAGAGATCTAAGAGACGATACTTAAGCACCGTCGTCTAAGCAAACATGTTTTGCCTGAGATGAAAAATTTAAGTGCCAACAAATATACATAGTAATCCGAATACACCAACGCTTTCAGTATTCATCCTCACAAAAGATGTACATTTTCAACATGTTAGAAGCTAAAATTCTAAATTATTTCCACCGCGTTAGTCAATAACGCGAAACACCTTAGATTTTCGAGGACCAAAAGTAAGGTGTACACAGTAAACATAACATTATAAAGAGTAGGTAGATACTTTCCTTTATTAGAATTTGAGATGGCCATATGAATAAAAGTTAGTTAAATGAAACCATGCCTATATTCTTGGTCCCGTCACCCGTCTTGTAGATCTAAGACATCCTTTACCAAGGAACCAGAATCCATGCTCATCCTATAATCAGAAACCTATAATAATACAGCTAATCGAGGCAAGAGCACAAGCAGATCATCACAGCCGGTGAAGGGACCTCCAAATAGGACTTCAGTCACGGAGAATGAGAGGCAGATTCAATACGACCACAATCATTCCTTAACAGAGCGGGTAACTCGCCTCAAAAATCGGCGCATCAGGTGTGGTGCAGCAAGATTGGCGTAACAAAGTGTCCAAAAGCTGCCTTTTACATTTTCGTACGCTTCTCAACAATTTTCCGCCCCTCTAGCGTTGCCGCGGTTCTAGGGAGAGTTTCTTCGGCACCATTCATGACAACCTATAAAATGTATTTATATAGGTTTCCAGGGAGACATTAAATTAATTCTTAAACTACAATATTTTGTGACTGCAAAACTTTCCTGTCGTAAATCTTTGGCTTATGCACTCATGTCCGTTTATTCCAAACTAGTAGCAGTTGTGAGAGTTTATAATGTGCATTCTGTACTTGCTTGGCACGATTAGTATAACATTTGCGTTAAACTATAATTGAATATAGAAAAATCTGATGTGTTACACTCACATGACTTTCTCTACTCTTGTACAAACTATTTTTACAAACGCTTATTCTCCATATGCTTCATGTTAATCGAGAAGTTAATCCTATTGCTAATATTCTTGTAGATGCAAGGGGAATATGATAGTACTTAAGGGATAGTCAAATCTTTTAAACGCTATTTGCATGTCCAGGACATAAAAAAATCTAATGTGTTACACTCACATGACTTTTTCTACTCTTGTAGAAACTATTTTTACAAACGCTTATTCCCCATATGCTTCATGTTAATCGAGATTTTGAGATGTTAATCTTATTGCTAATTTTCTTGTAGATGCAAGGGGAATTGTAGGCTTTAAGCTATAGTCAAATATTTTAAGAGCTGGTTGCTATGTGGAGTATTCATTATCTTTGGATTACCAGGACAAAAAAATTAAATCACGAATTTGAGAAAAAGTATAAGTATTGGAAAATTTAAGGGAATAACAAGCAATATCTCGAAAACAAAAATAATGTATATGACATAAATTGTGTATTTTAACGCGATCTACATTTTTTGCCTTGTAAAATTTTGTCTATTTCTTATGGTTTACCAGTTATGCAAAAGTCGTACACAATGAAGTATACTTTTGAAGACATTCCCAGAAAATTCGAGATATACATTTCATTTGTCATGAAAATATCTTAAACATATGACATTTTAATCAAAATCGCCTGAGCCGTTTTTGAGAAAATTCAAATTTTCGAAAAATGTTCCATGTAAAGGGTAATCTGGGGTGGGGGATTTTCTTGAAAACCTTCGTGTCGCATCTCTGGAAGATACTGAACCAAAATACCAAGTTTGGAATTTATCCGACTGTTCGTTTCTGAGTTATGCTGTTCACAGACACACACACGGACATGTTTCCAAAAATGCTTTTTGGGGGGATTCAGGGGACCTCAAAACATGTATTTCCGGTGAAATTTCGGTATTGAATTCTTGGGTGGAATACAATACTTCCACTACTTACTATACCTAGTAGAGAAAGTAAAAAGAAGGGGGAGAAAAGGTAAAATAATGATTAATGGTCACATGTGTCTATCCATCTATAAGCACTTGTGCAGTACTATTTTCAGTTAGGTGATATGAAATGATTTTACAACAAGAATAGCGTATGCTTAGAATTAGTAATACTTCCTTTTTCTTGAGATAAAATTTTTATAGCACAGAATCGCAAAATGTATTACTGTTTATAAATTGGTTTACCTCCCCCCCCTCGCCTCTTTGTAGGACTTACAAGCTAATGTCGTGGGTCAGTAGTCTGTCGAGGAGTAGCAAACTCTGGATTATAGCACATCCACGATGGTTGATCAGCCCAATGCTTGGTGTGGTAGTGATGAAGAAAGAGAAAAACACAGTGATGAAGGAGATGATAGAAAAATTCACGCATTAAATTATCCAACCCGGCATTCGCCTAGCCACCAAGGAAAACCGCAGAAAAACCTTCGGTCAGATTATTCGATTCTGAGAGTTTTAACCCGGGATCTCCCGAATGCGATCCACAGATGTTACCGCCAGAGCCATCCCACTCGGTCTTAACTTTTTAAGGGTTAAAATCCTTAAATTTTATATAATTGAAGTATGTAATGTTTCGGAAAAGCAACATTATTTCTCCCTAAATACTAGAACTATGGCAGTGCTAGTATCCCATGTTATCAAACACTGTTGTGTTCTTATAGAATGTCGTCCTCCGTGGTGTAGTGATTACCATGGTAGCCTCTAGTTCCCGAGGTCGCGGGTTCAAAGCCGGCGAAGGGCGATACAATTTTTGGACGCAAAAATCCTTAGCATGGCTTCCTTCGGAAGGGAAGTAAAGCCGATGGTCCCGTGTCGTAGATTTACGGTACGTAAAAGAACCTCAAGCCTGATAAAGAGGTCTCTGAGCAACATTATCGGTCTTTCACGCCTTTTTTAAATCTTTTTGGGGGTGTTTCGGGAATAGGAAGTGATTGGGCGTGGATTAGAAAGGAGAAGTTAGGAGGGGTATTGGGATTCCGCTATAGTACGCGGTACTAACAATAAGCTGGCAGGAGAATAAGGAATTTCCGGGTGACGACCATGACCAGGGCCCTGGCCACAACACACGGGGAGTTTCGTGGAGAGGAATTGGATGGAATTGTGGCGTGATTGTCTTTATTGAGTATTATTGCATCATTTCAAGAATTTTTGGGCGTCCCTCTCGCCTACTTGTACTTGTGCAATCATTTAGTTGCATATTCTTTCCTAGCCACTCTTCAGGTCGGAGAGAACCGAAGTCCACTCGGCCGTCGTCGTGTCCAGGGCATTTAACAGGTCAGCAAGACCTGATAACGTGTGCCTAAACTCCTATTGGAGCTGGCGGTGCTGAGGTCTGCGGCAGGCGAAGCCATCGCCCAGGCCATTGATTGAGGAATCAGTGTCATCTAATCGCTGCAGGCAGCTGGTGGTGAATGTGTTGACTGTAGTTGAGAGGGCGGCGGTGAGGGCGTGAAGATCTTGTAGTCCAGATTCAATGGCTACAAGTCGGCGGAGATGACGATCTGTGGTGGTGGTGTTGACGGGGTGGTTAGAAATGAGATGTGTTCCTCTGTAGTGAGATGCGAGATCCTATCTTGAGGACCTCCGCGTGGAATCCTGGACCGCATCTCGCAGGGTGGTGTCTGTGGAGGCCGGAGCTGGAGGTGGTTCAAGCGTCGGATGAGCTGGAGCTGTATGCACAGATGAAGGTGGTGTCCGTTGATGACGTCTTTGGTATAAGAGGCATTGCGCCTGCCCGGTGAAGTGGCCGTGGCCGTTGCAGGAGGAGCATTACCGACGTCGGCGACGTAGGTCATGGCTGGTGCACTACGTCGTCAAACTCGGTGCACCGCAGTAGTGGCACCTGGGTGGTGCAGCGCTGGTTGTGATGTCGTGCCGTAGTAGCAGCATCTGCGGCATGGCTGGTGGCTTTCCGATCGGCTAGCCTCTATGTGTAGAACCTGCCCTAATAAGGGCAGGCCGGGCATCAAGGCTGCCTCACGGTCGGCCGGATCAGCCAATGCCAGGCGAACGAAGGTGGTAGGTCCCCGGGACGTGATGATTCCAGTAGCCTTAAAGGTAGAAGGCCAACCGAAGTTGAGCTGCGGTGAGTATGCATCTTCTCAGCAGATCCCGGGGAACACCAGAAATCACTGCGCTGCATCATGATAACGACGGCAGTGGTGGCTGCTGCGTTGAGTTGTTCTGTGCTGGAGGCGACTTCTGCGGTTGGAGGCGAGGTGCGGTGGTGACTGGGCAAGAGCGCTGAGGCTGCTGGTGCCGGGGCGAAGCAGTGACCGTTGCACAGGAAGGTCCGATCACCGGCGGCGGTGAGGCTGCGCTCCCGGTAGATGCCGGGGGAGCGGTCGGCGAATCAGCGGCGGAGAGGTCCGGAGCAGCTTCATCAGTTGACGGCGCGGCGACGGCTCCTTCGACGGGTGCCAAAGGGTCGGTGGCAGTTTCTTCAGCAGCGGCTCGGCGTGTCCGTCTGCTAAGAACCACAGAAGTTAAAGAGCGCCCATAAATAAAACTCATTTTTTTCTTATAGAAGTTGCACACAAAGTTTCAATTTTCGTTGCCGTCCGAAGTTGTGTAAGGTCAGGCGCGGCCTTTGAAACTTACTTGCAATGCATTAGGATACACAGGTGTTCACAAGTGGCTATAGTTGTTTTAAGCTTATATTTTTTTTCCTTGCGATACCCAATATAATTTTAAATCACAACTGAAATTGAAGAGTGGCTATAGAGGATTAAATTCTACATGTGCAGGTTATTTTGTTGCCATGGTAAAGAAATAAAAACATGGTAACTGCCTTCAAAAGGATTTTGTGTCCTTTTTTCCCTGCTTACAGTTCAGCGGTTGTTTAGGCAAAGATTTGGGCTTATAACCCCTTCTGGTAAGAACATTCGTCGATGGTACAACCAGATAGAAATTGCGTGGTGTGTCTGTAAGGAAAAAGCACTGGACGACCGCGTGTGTCAGATGAGAATGTGCAGAGGGCCACAGCGACTTTTGTACGGCCTTAAACTATCTGTGCGGTGGGTTTTTCAAGAACCAGTAATTCCAACAATGGCAGTGTGGAAGGTGTTATGGAAAGATGCCACCATTACCTGCAGTTGAGACTGAGGACAGATATCAATACAGAACAAAAATTGATAACAAGTACACTTGAAGCAGTAAAGAAATTCTCATAATTAGGGTCAATCATTACCGGTAATAATGATGAAATCAAAGAAACCCGGAAGAGTATATATAAGGCAAATTTTATAGCCTCTTACCAATGTTTAAATCTAAACCTATATACAGTAAAACTAAAATTTCACCATATAAAATCTGTGTATACACAGGTGTCCTATAGTTGTTTATGGATGTGGAGCTTAGACTATGACGAAGAAATCTGAACATTTATTCAACACGTTTGAAAGAAAGATCTTAGGAAGAAAATATCACCCTAAAAATGAGAAGGGAAATGGAGAATGAGATATAATAAGGAATTATAATGAACAGAAGTACGTTTTATTGACATTTTATTGTGATGTCATGTCATGATTGCCAAGGCTCATATATACGTAGAACTAAAAGGAATATAAAAATAAGATTAAGTGAATACCAAAGAAATATAAAACTGAAACAAATAGATAAATCAACAGTGGCCAACCATTTTTGGAACACTAGCCATGAAATAGGACAAGAGATAAAACTACTAAAATCTATACAGAGTCCTTCACACTTGGAAATTTGGGAAAAGATTTTTATTCATCTCAACATTAAGAATGCTTTGAATTTTGAAATACCGTCTACAGACTACTTAATGCAGTTGATCCAATCAGATTACAAGAGATAAAAAAAGAAGACAGATGAGTTCCCAACCTTCACCACAGATGGCAACAAATCCAACACCACCAGTTTCCAATTCTTCACAACAGAGGGCAGAAGAATCGTCTAATGAAATACTTCTTGGTGTTAGGGGAGAGAACGGTCCGTTAGTCGGTCGTAGCTGATGATGGGCGAAACATATCTCCCGAAAGCGCTCCTTAGTTAACATCTAGCGCTAATGTGATGGGAATTAATAAGTAATGACTCAGTTTAAATTATCATATGATAAGGAAGTATATTACCTGTTTAAGAAATCTGAAGTAACCATTATTGTCAAATTAAAAAGATTACAATGGACAAAATATGCACAAAGAATGGACGAAGGTGATGGCGGGGATGATTTTTGGTAAAATACCGACATTACACCTAGGAAAAGTTGGAAAGACTCAGTGAAGAAAGATTGTGATCAGATCTTTAAATGCAGAAGTTGGCAACAGAGAGCATTGGATAGAAAAACTTGGAGGTCTCAGATCAAGAAGGCCTGGGTCCACATTGGGCGTAGCGCCATTGGAAGAAAGGACAGTTACACCGACATGCGATGTATGCAACATCGGCGTTGTAAGAACTGGACTATCGGTTGGATGTACGAGTATGCCGTGTAATTTGCGCTATGGTAACTTCTGCATTTTTTTTTCAATTTAAGTTATGACTCAAAGTTATATTGTGTACCCCAAAGAAAATATTGACGTTTAAAACGCCATCCTCTTTGCATGTCCAGGACATGAAAAACGAATTCTCATTTGAGAAAAAGTATAAGTATTGCAAAATTCAAACAAATAAGAGATATTTCGGAAATGGTTCACTTCACAAAAAAATGTATATGATATAAATTGTGTGCTTTAACGAGCTCTACATTTGTGTGTAGAAAAATGTTGTCTATTACTTATGGTTTACCAGTTATGCAAAAGCCATTCAGAAACAAGAGGGCGTTCGTGAAATTTTCCGGAAAAGTCAAGATATACATTTTATTTGTCATGAAAATATTTAAAATATATATTATTTTACTCGAAATCGTTAGAACCATTTTTTCGAAATTAAAATTTTCGAAAAATGTTCCATATAAAAGGTAGTCCGGGCTGGGGGATTTTTTGATTATTTTCGCATCATATCTTTGAAACGATACTGAACTTAAATACCAAGTTTGATATTTATCCGACTTTTCATTTTTGAATTATGCTGTTCATAGACACACACAGACCTTTTTCTAAAAGTCCTTTCATGGATTCAACGGTCTCCAAAGCATATATTTTTGGTGAAATCCCGGTATCGAATTTTTGGGTGGAATGCAATACTTGCCCTACTTACTATTCGTAGTAGAGCAAGTAACAAAAAAGAAACATCCAGGAGAAAAGACCATAATTAATGAACTATTGTTCATGCCTTTGCTTTATTAACACTTGCCTTTACGATTCCGTGTTTAAAATATAGCGCAAATTTATTTTTATTTCAATAGTGTTAAAAACTGAGGTAGTATAATAACTATTGATTCTTCTTTTCACACGCCATTACCTCTATACGTCTATTTCCGGTAACTAGCATATTTTAAGGCTAATAAGGCTTCAGGGTGATATATAACTATTATTCTATGACAAAAAATCCACAGAAGTACTATATAACGGCTGTTTCTCATGCTATGTCCGGTGTGTCAATGCTTTATAATTGGTTTACAACTTCCTGTGCATGTTTCTGCAAGTTCTTTTGGCTTACATACATCTGAAAACTTCCCCCACTATCTGTTTAATGTGGAATCCGTACTCCATTACGGATAAAGGAGGCTCTTAATGATGAAATTCTAGATAGGAAATGTGATGCTGGCATTGGCAGTTAAAGAGATACCGTAGTGAACGGCAGAAGTCAAATGGGTTACCTTTGGTACGTTAATAGAAGTTTGCTCAATAGAGATAAGTAAATTTCGTTCATTACATTAGTCTGGGTTACCACAGTTAGGTACTTAATGCTAACAAAGCTCACTATCAGCTCTAGAGGTAGTGCTCCTATAATTTTGAACTATGAAATCCTCTTCAAGCGAATTTTACAATGTTCCCGCAAGCATTTCTACCAGCAAGTACGTATGTGTTTCAGACTTCATATTAAACACAGCAAAGTCGTTTATTCCTTTTACTCTCCATATCCCTATATATTTAGTACATTTATAATTGCCTAAGGCGCATGTAGAGGCCCCAGTTTTAGGTTCAATAATTTTGGCTGAAGTTCTACTAAAACTAGGTGATAACAAAATTTTACTTAATTTAATTTTAACAAAAAAATATAAAACAATTTTATAAATTTCAAATTATATCGAATCGCCTTACACAGTAGGTAGAGAAAGTATTGCATTTCATCTAAAACCTCGATATGGAGATAACACCGGAAATACATGTTTTGAGGCACCTTCAATCCGAAGAATTTTTAGAAAAAGGTCCGAGCGCATGTGTGAACAGCGTAACACATAGACGAAAACCGGGATAAATACAAAACTTGGTATTTAGGTTCAGTTTCCAAAGATGCGACACGAAGATTTTCAAGAAAATAGAAAAAAACTTAAAAACCACCAATATTCTTATAATTAAGCAAAGCGTGTAAAACCGCATCAGACAGTTTCATATAATTTCGTTCTTACATTCTCTGCAAATTAGTAAAGGGGCAACTGATCATGAAATGACGGTAACCTAATTTTCACTCTAATCACTCAGCACGATTTAGCGACTGGTTAAAACACTTGATGATTGGTGGAATGTAAAGTATTTTTACTTTAAAATCATGCTGCAACAAGATTATCAATGCTGTGAAAATGTAACAATACATTTTTTCTACTGCTACAGTTTTCAAAACATTTGAGACAGTATCAGAAATACGGGACAGTATACGGGAATATTTTTAGTTTTATGTTGTTTAATTTTAAGTAACAAAACTATAATAATTTATTATTTCCAAAATGCAATTACATATTAAGCCGGTTGTGTGCATTAGCATTATGCTAAAATTGGTTTCTACCACTGAAAATTGCTGAGGAAGAGTACGTCAGACAAATTGTTCAAACATAGTTTACTGCTAAAGAGCAAGTCCTTCATTGTAAACCTATTCTCTTCAACCTTCCCTCTTCTACACTTTCCTTTTTGTCATATGAAACATTTATGTTAATATTGGAAGCTTTTTCTGATTAAAATTTTTTCCGCATTCTTCCTTCCAAATCATCCCATAGAAGTTTCTTTTCATCCAAACTTCAGCGAACATGGTTTGCAGTTTCTGAGCAGTTTCAGCATGAATATTCCTTGGGCCACTCTTTTTAAAATGTCATTCAAACAGCAAACACCGATTACCTACATATTTTAGCTCATAACAGATTCTGGCTGGACAACCTGAACATACTGTGGTTTTGGTGAAGACTGAGTACATATTTTGGTGAAACGTGCTTAGTGGGAGAACCAGCAAAGAATCAAACTGAAAGAAAAAGTCCTAAATCCAGCAGGAAGGAGACAGGTATGTTTGAATCTACTGGCTGACTAGAGCAACTGGAAAAATTTGAAGTAGTTATTTTGTTGTGTTGTTATTTGCCCCACGTTTTGGGAGCCAATTTGAAGTAGGTTGTTGCTTCACGTATGGAAAGCCAATTTGAAGTAGGAGTTGTATTGTAGTTCAACTGTTGGGGAGCCGAACTTCAAGTAATTGCAACCGCACGTATGGTACCCGGTAGCCTTCGTTCAAATTTAAAAATATTAAATTTTTCGTAATTTGACTGTTTCTTTAAGTATTATACATTTATGTTTGCCTCGACTGCGTCAGTATTATTGTTAGAGACATGGATTTCTTTGCAGGGAGTAGTGCGACTAGGAATGTAGGTTTACAGAGATTATAATTTTTACTTCACTACATTTATTAATCCTTGACACAATTTAAATAACACTTCACTGATATAGAGAGCTGTGACATTCTTTTATTAATTACTTGCACTTTATAACACGTAAACTATTTTCGTCTCACACGAATACGTATTAAATTTCTCGAGGACGCATCTCGCGTCAGGAACACTGTCTACAACAAACGCATCCAGTTATGAGTGCTGTCTACAAGCAACTGACTTGATTTCTACCGCCGAAATTTGTAAATTTCTGTATTTCAAGTCTCTGATTGGCTATTCCTAATCCAATATAATACTTTTATTTAACTTAAACTTTTTTCTGGTTGTTGATTGGCTATTTTATAAACTGTCACAAAAATTACATTATTGTTGCTCCAAGAATGACTAGTAGCATTATTACACTTTCTTACTCATTATTGCCTTAAAGTTACCTCACTCTTAGCAACTTTTAACCTATTATTCTCACAGCTCCTACATTATTAAATTACGTAATACATTCAGATAACATTATTACACGTATACAACAATATAAACATATACAATGACTGTAATATACAGTTTTTATATATTTTTACATCACATATTGCTTTAAGGTTGGGTGTTAATTATATATTTTTATTATATAATTTGACTAAAATCATTTAAATGTTAAAAATACTGCCTCAAGTTCCCTGGCTAAAGTGCGCGAAGCCAGGTGAAATTTCTTCAGCTTCTCAGAGACAATCTAGCTCCATTTTTTTCTTTTTTGTTTCTTTTTCTTTTCTCACCTTACTTTGTATCTTAAATATGCATGTACGGTCAATGACTTATGCACACAGTATTTGTGTAGTAACTTAATGATTTGAAACCAATAAAGTTACTTTATCTATCTATATATTTTAACTCTGCCATTTTATGCAGTTTATATTATATCTAGCGGTTATAAAAATTCCTTCGTGAAATTCAGTTCTGTGCATTTCTGGAGCCAGGAAAAATTATGCCTAAAGTGGAGGTTTACTTGCTCTATCACTTACTAATGTAATATGTATTTTCACAGATTCACCAGAAATACGTGTAATCGGGTTCCCTGAACCCCGGAAAAAGCATTTATAGAAAAAGGTGTGTGTGTGTTTACGTACACGTGTGCATGTTGGCTGTGAATAGCATAACCTAATAACGAAAAATTAAGATTTAAGTACTGAAACTTTCAGATGCGACATCCAACATTTTAAAGAAACTCTGAACCTCAAAGTATCATTCGTCTGGAAAACCTATTTTGTTATTTTTCATTCTATCCGATATAGCACTTGCAATTTGGATCAAAGTTCCATCTGTTTAAGATATTTGCAAAACAAGTAACATGTACATATACAAAGATATATACTTCATTTTCCGCGAAGTACCTATAAAGTACTGTTGATTTCTGAATAAATTTTCTATAACCGAGAGGGATGGCTCAGGGAATAATGCCTGTGGCGCGTATTTGTAAGGTCTCGAGTTCAAACACTGAGGACCGACCAATCTGACTAGAGCTTTTTCGTGGTTTACCTTGAAGCAGTACGTTTTGATTAGTTAAATAAAACCATAATCATAGGGGGAATAAATATCAATAACAGTAAGGATAGTGCTAAATAAAACTGGAAAGCGAGTGTGAGTGTATATTTAGAGAAGGGTTGAGTTGCGACGGTGCCATCAGCGGCCGGAAACGGATGGTTTTTCCCTCTATTGTTAAGTGTCCCGTTAGGTTGCTGGAACGCAGAGGTGTAGAAAATGGTCAATGTTCGCCAAAATCCAGATAGCCTTAGCCCTCCAATGAAAGAAGCTACAAATCAGGTGATAATGGAATGGGGAGATATAGAACGTTTGAAATACAGAAACAGGAGATTTTAGAACAGTTCCTGGTAGTTCCTGGGAGATGCTTGTCAGAAGATGTGTAGGAAAGTTTATAATGTACACTTGGTCGTGGTAGTTCCTTAGATATGGTTGTCAGAAGAGTTTAGAATACACACTTGGTCGTGGTAGTTCCTTGGAGATGTTTGTCAGAAAATTGTCGGCGAATAGGCGAGATGTTATGAAGCGTAACAAATAGGAAATGCGCGTGTGTGTGTCGAAGTAATAGCAGGAATCAAATGTTAAAACGGTGACGGTAAATAAACGAGCAGGAAAACAAACAGTCGTATTCACCACTAACCCGAGATCCAAGATCCATGCAAAGAACCCTGAGCTAGCACCAAACCCGGGACCATTCCTACAAATCCTGTGCCGTAAAATAGCCACATACCACCGCAAATCGGCGCCCAGAAAAACCACTGCGAATTGCCGCACTAACGTGAGGCCCACGATCAACAAGAAGACATACTACCGCAACCTCGGTTGCCAAGCTAAATACCGGATTGGATGTTCAATACTACGACCCAAAGTTACACCTTAAACCTAAAACACTAGTAAAAACGAAAATAGATGTTAATAATGAATGCTCAGTATCTATCCATAGATTATGAAAGCAGGTAGACTGGACGGCATCTTAAAGCAATCTGCCCGGCGCGTATAGAAGCAGAGATACAGTTGGTCTCCGTGGACACGTGTGGAAGCTGCCATATGCCTGTCACAGAAGCACAGTGCAGCTGCCTATAGGCAGTATTTTATATCACAACACTGTGAATGTCAGAGTGATTGTAGTGTAAATTAACATTATTGTATGACAATGATTTGAGATGTTTGTTAATTATAAGCATTGCTAGGAAATAAGTTTACACGGCCTCACTGAAACTGACAATAGGAGCGGATAACAATGAGCGAGGGGGTGAGTTGTTTATTAATTAGAAGAGACAAGCAAATGACGTCAGAGTAGCGCGCTTTTCTTTAGAAATGGAGGGAATATCTTCCCTAGAGCATATGTGTTCGTAATTTTGATTTGATATAAAAATAGACGCTAATGTTGGCGCGCTTTATTAACCAATAGCAGCTCGATTATAATCTTTAGGCATATCGGGGTGAGGCAGTATAAATTCCGTGCCAGAGACGGGTAACGCGCAGTTCTACAGAATCATTCACAAGGCAAACGTCGCGCAGTTTAACAGAATTGTTCACCGGTTACACGTCGCGCAGTGCTACAGATTCTCTCGCGTCGTAAAGTTAGTTACAAAAATGTCAAATACGCGAATTGATAATGTGCGGCAAATAAGTGATTATAGTTACATTCGAAAATATAACAGTTTCAGTTGGGCGTGTATTAAAAGTAATTATGTGAAATTAATTGTGACGGCAATAAAAATGTAAAAACAAATTCTTTTATCAGTGTTATCTTTTAGTAACAATTCCTTTCCGTTTACACACCCTGTTTAAGAGATTTGCTCGACTTGTAATAATAGCTAGCCGGAGGACAAAGAACCCAAATTCAAACTAGTAATACAATAACAGGCGCTCAGCAAATAAGATAACACGAAGTAACCGCGACACCTAACACTAAGGGCTCTGCGTACACGTAACAGAGCAAGATGGTATGGTACAGAGATAAGATCTAGAGTGCTAACTGTCCGTAACACACCGATCCACGGATATCTCCGACAGATCTCTCACGGTATGAACGAATAGAGTTAATAAAAGAATTGTTTTCTATAATATTGGTAAACCATAAGATATAAACAAAATCTTACTCCAGAAAAATGTATAACTCGTTAAAACATAACCGAGATATTCATTACCATTGGTTTGAATGTTCCAATTCATACCTTTTCGGGAGTACTAAGTCGCCGTTCTTTTACTTCTCGAGTTAGTCTGAAAGAGCATGAATTTCAAATCAGCAATATAAGGATCAACTTTTTAAACATTTGACTATCGCTTCAGCCTCCTTTATTCCTTTGTACCTATAATGAAATGTGCAATAGAATAATTTCTGCAAACGCGTACTTCGATCCACGTGAAACAAATATAAGAAAAAAAATGCAAGAATGGTTTCTAAAAGATACACGAAAATTACTGTATGATAAATGGATGGAGAAAGTATGGAGAAAGTTATCTAAATGTCGCATATATTTTTACTTTCTCTACTACGTATAGTAAGTAGGGGAAGTACTGTATTCCACCCAAAAATTCGATACCGAGATTTCACCGGAAATACATGTTTTGAGACCCCCTGAATCCAAAAAAAAGCATTTTTGGAAACATGTCCGTCTGTGTGTCTGTGAACAGCATAACTCAGAAACGAACTGTCGGATAAACACCAAATTTGGTATTTAGGTTCAGTATCTTCCAGAGATGCGACACAAAGGTTTTCAAGAAAAGCTCCTCACCCCAGACTACCCTTTACATGGAACATTTTTCGAAAATTTCAATTTTCTCAAAAATGGCTCTAACGATTTTGATTAAAATATCATATGTTTAAGATATTTTCATGACAGATGAAATGTATATCTCGAATTTTCTGGGAATGTTTCCAAAAGTGTTCTTCTTTGTGAACGACTTTTGCATAACTGGTAAACCATAAGAGATATACAAAATTTTACTGCACAAAAAATGTAGATCGCGTTAAAATACACAGTTTATGTCGTTTACATTTTTTTTTGTAGAGTGAACCATTTTCGAGATATTGCTTGTTATTCCCTTAAGTTTTCCAATACTTATACTTTTTCTCAAATTCGTTATTCATTTTATTATGTCCTGGACATGCAAAGAGAATGGAATGCGCCACATAGCAACCAATGCTTAAAAGATTTGATTATCGCTTAAAACCTACCATATTCGCCTTGCATCTACAAGAAAATTAGCAATAAGATTGACATCTCGATATCTCGATTAACATGAAGCATATGGAGAATAAACGTTTGTAAAAATAGTTTGTACAAGAGTAGAGAAAGTCATGTGAGTGTACCACATCAGATTTTTTTCTGACGTTTCTAGAATAGTTTCCTAAGTTTCTATCTTTTTATTCAAAATAATTTCAATTCCCATATCCGTATCGTAGTTTAATAGTTGTGTTGATGGGTTTCAAGATATTAATCTCAACTTTTAATGAAATCTATTTCCGTACAATGCTTTTCCCTTCTATTACGAATTAAAAAAGAAGCAGTATGGAGGCAGCATAATTAAATGACGTGAATCAAAACTGTTAGCATGATTTTCTGTCGTATTTAACTACTGTTAATTTAAAGTTTGATTCAACTTTGTGGTTAAAAGCCTTGCGTGCTGTACTTCTTAGTTTTCTTCCCTTTGGTTAATTGCATTTACAAACAAAATGTCTGGCTAAAAGTTACTTCATTAAATTGCTTTGTGGTTCCACATCCCTATATATTCAGTGTTTCTTTTACGTAAACGCTCTAGCGTCTCTGCAGTTTTTTTTTGTGAATTTTTATATACGTACTTCTTAAGGTTCAGAGTTTAAACTTTACTTTGCACTAACATTTTTGCCTTTTAGCAAATTAGTATATATCTGTGGCTCTGTTCCTAGTCTAACTTCCAGAATTAGATCACGCTTTGACCTGTAGCAGGCACTTTGGGGCTGTGATGTTTAAAGTTTTCCTTATACAAAGTACAGCAACTGGTTTAACTTGCGAATGCCGCCAATACGGCTTGATGATTGGCGAAAAGCTGATCACGTGGTATGCGCGCGCCATTTTGGGTTGATTGCGTAGACATAAACGTAAGGAAACACCGGAGTCGAAGCTGATTTATGAGTGAATATGCATATTGCTGTGCTTTCGGGTGCACTACGAAGGCATAAAGGGGTATTAAATTATACATAATGAAACACCTAAAACTTGCACCGCAAATATTTCGGAAATGGAAAGTGCTATTGATGTGCAGTTTTCACAGCATTGATTAGTAGTCAGGGGCTCGTACATTTAGCCTATTGCGGAAGGTCTACCAGGGTAAGAGCCAATGTCCTTGCCCCCTAAAGTACCCGGGGACAGCAAAACCATCCCGGGGGGGTTTCCCATGAGGCCAATAGCTTGAAGCTAAGAAGGCCCCGCTGCAGTGCAGGAGATGGAAGTGGATACGCCACTTAACGCGCGTCACCACGAAGGGCAACTACCGAAAACCTCGGTGAGGCCAATAGCAATCTAGCATGCCGTCTACCGGCTATCCAGGGCGGTACCGGAGGACATTGAGACGTCTCACAACCCCGTCAGCATGGAAAACCATACAGACGTACCCCCATGTGTTTCGGGAACCACTGCCCCGCCGAGTCCAATCCAATCCGAACAACTCCCTAGTGGGGAGGGGCTCGGTGTTCATAAACAGATTTTAATAATACTGAGAAGGTGTATTTTTTGAGCAAACGTCGTTGGATTGGACGAAGAGGACCTGTACCTTGTCCGGCCCGTACACCAGATCTGATCTCTTTAGACTTTTTTCTGTGGGGAAGGCTGAAAGGCTCTGTCTACAAGGATGTACCAACTACACCAGATGATATGAAACGACGTATTACTACTGCCCGCTCTGAAATTTTGCTGAAATTCTAGAATGTGTGCAGCAGTCTTTCCATAGCAGACTGGAAGCGTGTATTGAAGCTGCCGGTGGTCATTTTGAACACAACTTTTGAAGGGGTATGTTCTCTTTACTTGTAAGAATCCACAGAAGTATTGTAATTCTCTTTTGTTTAGCTTTAGTTTGTGTTTTAAAATAAGATTTCTCGTAAACCACTTGCACTGGAATCCTACAAAAAATACTATTGACATTCTAATTTACCCTACCTTTATTCTGTTGATGTAACTAGGCATTGTTCCATTTAAAAAGTCGTATGTTTGCTCAAAAAATACACTTTCTCAGTATTATTAAAATCTGCTTATAGGCTAAATGTACGAGCCCCTGATTACCAATCAATGCTGTGAAAACTGCACATCAATAGCACTTTCCGTTTCCGAAATATTTGCTGTGCAAGTTTTAGGTGATTCACTCTGTATAGATAACCGTCGAAACTCAAACTTGGAGAGAAGGTTTTGGTTAACCAAAATCAGTAGAAAGCATTAAACTACTGAGTAGGAAGTAAAATCTATTCCGTATTTATTTACCAACGTTTATTTAATACAGGATTTTACGAGTGATTAAATCTTTATACTATGTACTTTCAATCGTTTTGTGCTTCTGGAATGGAACATTTCAAGTTTCTGTGTATTACAAACAGCAATGTACTTATAACGTTTTTTTTCCCCTAACTGATTATAATAACCTTTCTGGCTTTATAGTTTGTTTATTTGATTAACGATTATTAGTATAAGCAATGGTGGCACAGGATTCTTTACACAGTTTATCAGTGCTAGCACTGACTATGATCAAAATTTACTAGTCACAAATTGAAAGGTATGAATGTATTAACTCCATATATATGGTGCTAAATTTAAATTTTTTACTCTACTTATCAAATGTATTTTTAAACTTATAGCCAAACGTTGCATGAAATTAAATATGTGCTACTAGAAGAGTTTATTAATGCTTTCAACATGCTTTGGATCCCAACGCATTAAACGGTGTTTATTTGCAATAATATTTAAAAAGTTATTTTATAATTTGCATGATTTTTTACTTTCTCTACTACACATAGTAAGCAGTGGAAGTATTGCATTCCACCCAAAAATTCGATACTGAGATTTCACCGGAATTATATGTTTTGAGGCCCCCAAATCCAAAACAAATCATTTTTAGAAAAAGGTCCGTGTGTGTCTGTGAACAGCATAACTCAAAAACGAAAAGTAGGATAAATGCCAAACTTTCAAAAACGCGACACGATGATTTTAAAGAAAATTCACCCACCTCAGACTACCCTTTATATGGAACATTTTTCAAATTACTGATGTTCCCAAAAATGACTCCAACGATTTTGATTAAAACATCATATGTTGAAGATATTTTTATGGCAAATGAAATGTATACCATGAATTTTCTGGGAATGTCCCCAAAGTCCTCTTCTTTCTGAATGGCTTTTGCATAGCTGGTAAACCGTAAGAGATAGAGAAAATTATACTACACAAAAATGTAGACCTTGTTAAAATACCAATTTATGTCCTATACATTTTTTTGCCAAGTAAAACTTTTCCGAGATACTCCTTGTTATTTGTTTCAATTTTCCAATATTTATGCTTTTCCTCAAGTGGGAATTCCTTATTCTTTTGTTTTTTTTTCTTTTTGTCGTGGATATGCAAAGGAAATGGAATGCTCCACATAGCAAACAGCTCTTAAAAAATTTGACTATCGCTTAAACTCTACCATATTCCCTTTGCACCTACAAGAAAATTAGCAGTAAGATAGTTTCTGTAAATGTTTATCTCGATTAACATGAAGTACATGGAGAATAAGCGTTTGTAAAAGTAGTATGTAGAAGAGTAGTGAAATTCATGCGAGTGCAATACAGTACAGTAAGCATTTAATTTAGAGAAATATATCCAAGCAAATAATGTTGCAGTACCGAACTCAAAACTATTTTAAAATATATGTTATACATTCCAAAGTAAATGGCCGCCAACATGACATTAAAAAACAAAACAAAAATGTTGAATATCACAGTATCATCAAGTGTTGTAAGTCAACCGATTGAATTTTCAGGGAAAAACAGAATTTTACTCTTATACTTGTTTAAAGTACTAATTTGGCTTTGTTTTTACAGTAAATCCAGTATACATTTCTCTTAGAATTATTCATTTTCCATGTTTTTTGTAATTCTACAAATTTGTATAATATTCTGCAACGTTTTGCCCTGATATTGCATAAGAATTTCTAAAAGTCATCTACAGTAATAAACAAAAATCCTACATAAAAGTTTTTAACTTTCGTAACTAATTTTACCACCAGCAGAGCAGAAAGTCGCCAATTTACGTCTAAAGGGTGAGATGATTTCATTTGTAGTAGGTACAACTTTCTGTAAAAAAAATATATCTTTTTTATTATTTCTTAACATCTTTTAAAATATCCCAATGTCGTCTAATTGAAGGATAACATATCGGTAGATTACCTTAATGCCAAAAGTGTCATACAGCATTTTCTTTGTAGCGTTTCTGTGATTAATAAACGCCACGAATCATTTCTAAATCATTATTTTATTCTAAGACTTAAACTGTGGATAGGATAATGTCAAGGATTTCTTTGCAAGTCGCGTACATGCAGCGCAGGATTCTTTTATTTTAAAACAATTTGCGAAAATATCGTTAACACAGACCTAAGTAAAGTAATGTTTTTAATGCCCGGAAATACGTAATTTGTGCACAAGCATATTGGTATTCTTATGTGTGTGATTTTTGTGTTTTATTTCGGTTTTTCTAAGATCGTGCAAGCAGTCCATATTACTTGTATGTGGGAAGAGAAGCGAGACTTCAGCCCAACATGGCTGCTGCGATGACCTTTGCTGTAAAGTACCTACTTCGAATATAGAGAACTTTAATGCTGTTCATACGGAAGAGCCGCCAACATCTGAGCGAAAAACACAGCGAGTCTTATGCGAATGACTGATTTATGGCTCTAAGCCACAAAGCGTAGCCGAGGGATGTTTTTTTGTAAGTAGAGGAGTGAACGGCGGAACGACGACAGGACATAGCCGTAGGATCTGTGGGACTAAATCCCATTGAAGCATTATATCACTTTATTTTGTGGGATAGATACAAGTAGCAAGTATGTTTGGAAGAACAACTACAAATGTCGCTATTTTCGCGGATTTCACTACTACTCTATCTTCCAGGCATGCGCAGTAGTAACAAAATGAAATACTTTGTTGACATTTAGCGATTTACTTTGTATACAGGAAAGTGGCTTACAAAGGGAGGGTGAGTGGGTTACAGCACTTCAACTGTTCATATCTCCCATTAAAGTATGTAGCATACGCATTTTCCTTCTTTAATTCATCTTTACGATTATACGATTACCGATATCTACTATACGTACACTATTGTTTTTGATGAAAGAAATATAGCTGCGTTACTGACTCTATGAAGCCTAAAATATTTGTCATAATTCCAAGCTTTCCATGTTGCGTGCTCACCTCCGCGGAGCTCCGTGCTGTCGGAGGAGTGTCTCCCTTCTAATCCAGACCGGCACGCCCGAGGAAATTCGGTTGGAGTGAGTTTAGCCTGGTTACGATTTTTCTGGGATTTTCCTTGTTTTCAGACGAAGAAATTCGGGCAAGTCATACCAAAAATACTCCTTGTCATGAAAGTTCAGCGAAATCGAAATTTTAGTTCGAATACGATAAGCAAACTCCTCCTTACTGTAACCTAATTCTAATAGATTTTAAGCCTCCCATTTGGGCTGGAAGTTAAAGCAGTGTTTTCAACATTTAAATGATATAAATTCAATAACAGCCCGCCTTAACCAATATTTGTATGTAACGATATATAAAAAGTGTATATTACAGTCACTGTATATGTTTATATTATTGTATCCATGTGTAATAATGTTATGTGAATATATTACGTAATTTAATAATGCAGGAGCTGTGAGAATAATAACCTAAAAGTTGCTAACAATGAGGTAACTTTAAGGCAATAATGAGTAAGAATGTTTAATAATGCTACTAGTCATTATTGGAGCAACAATAATATAAATTTTAGTGACAGTTTATAAAATAGCCAATAAACAACCAGAAAAACCTTTAGTTAAATGAAGGTATTCTATTCGATTAGGAATAACCAGAGACTTGAAATACAGAAATTTACAAGTTTAGGTGCTAGAAATCTTGTCAGTTGCCTGCAAACAGTGTTCCTAACCGGACGCAAGACACATCCTTGAGAGATTTAATACGTATTCGTGTGAGACGAAAATAGTTTTACGTGTTAAAAAGTGTAATTAATTAATAACAAGAAACTCACAGCTAGAGCGTTATTTAAATTGTGTCACGGATTAATAAATGTAGTGAAGTAAAATTGTAATTTGTGCAAGCCTATATTCTTGTCGCATCACAACCCTGCTAAGAGAAACGTGTCTCTAACAAAAAATACTGACGCAACCGAGGTAATCATAAATATATAATATTTAAAGAAACAGTCAAATTACAAAGTAAATATTTTTTAAACTTGGGTCAAAGGCCACCTGAAAGTACATTTGGGGCGAAGGCTACCGGAAACTGTTTACTATACGTGCGATTGCAGCTACTACAAGTTCGGCTCCCCAACAGTTAAAATATAACACAACTCCTACAACAAAATAACTACTTCAAATTGACGCCCAAAGCGTGTTGCATATAACAATACAAACTATCTCAAAGTTATTAAAAATGTGCCTTATTCTAATAAAATACAAAAAAAACCTCTGATATTGATATTAAAAACATCTAATGTGTTGCACTCACATGACTTTCTCTACTCTTGTACAAACTTGTTTAAAAACGCTTATTCTCCGTATGCTTCATGTTAATCAAGATGTTAATCTTATTGCTAATTTTCTTGTAGATGCAAGGGCTTTAAGCGATAGTCAAATATTTTCAGAGGTGGTTTCTATGTGGAGTATTCCATTCTCTTTGCATGTCCAGGACAAAAAAAATGAATAACGAATTCCCATTTGAGAGAAAGTATAAGTATTGTAAAGTTTAAGGGAATAACAAGCAATATCTCGAAAATGGTTCACTGAACAAAAAAATGTATATGAGATAAATTGTGTATTTTAACGCGATCTACATTTTTGTGTAGTAAACGTTTGTCAATCTCTTATGGTTTACCAGTTATGCAAAAGTCGTTCACATTGAAGAATACTTTTGGAGACATTCCCAGAAAATTCGAGATATACATGTCATTTGTCATGAACATATGTTAAACATATGATATTTTAATCAAAATCGTTGGAGCCATTTTTGAGAAAATTAAAAATTTTGAAAAATGTTCCATGTAAAGGGTAATCTGTGGTGAGGGGTTTTCTTGATAACCTTCGTGGTGCATCTTTGGAAGATACTGAAACTAAATACCAAGTTTGGTGTTTATGCGACTGTTCGTTTCTGAGTTATGCTGTTCACAGACACACACACGGACATGTTTCCAAAAATGCTTTTTTTGGATTCAGGAGGCCTCAAAACTTGTATTTCCGGTGAAATCTCGGTATCGAATTTTTGGGTGGAGTGCAATACTTCCCCTACTTGCTATACGTAGTAAAGAAAGTAAAAAAGAAAAAAGAATTGGCCATAGGATACATATTTCTTAGCTAAGCTCTTAGGAGACACAATCAAACTTGACATCAGCACAAGGTAAGCAGAGAAGCTTGTTTCATGCTATCTTAATGAGGGGTTAATGTTGGCTGAGGCAGGGCGCCGGGGTAGAGTACTGAGAGCCGAGAATTCTATTTCCGGCTCTGGAGTGGGGATTTTAAGTCTGCCCTATTCACGCCTTCTGCTCTGGCTTGCACATGTGAAGTATCCCAGGGCCCAAATAGTTCAGAGTCCACGGTAAAAGCTGTAGGTCTTCTCATTCCACCGCCACCGTCATTACATAACATCGGAGGTAATGGATTGCGGCCGCTGGGTGCCTACGCCTCAGAAATAGTCCCAATCATCGCTTGGTGGAATAGGGTATCCAATGAAGGTCATAGCCCATATAGGGAGCGTTAGAAACGACGACTCTGACGCTCACATAAGCATGACCGTAAACTTATAACGCAAACATAATTTGCAAGCTCCAATTTTTCATGTTTATGTCTATGTCAAACCTAAGAAACTAGCCAGTCATAGAGCAATTGTGTAGTATCCATAAACCTCATCATGTGATCATTCTTCCAACTCAAATAAGATTTTCTATTGCCACATGTTGACTTACTAAATACCATTCTGAGAAAAATCAAGGGCCAAGAATCACTGGGGTATCTAGAAAACAAATTGTGATGGTTGGTGGTGCCTTTTGTGGGATTAACATACTTAATCCTGGTAGCTAGGCTCTTGTTCATTCCAATACATATATACCATCTCTTTTGTCGTGCATGTCGTCAGTGGTCGCTTCGCAGGTCCCCGTATTACATAGTTCAGCTTTTTCATGCCCTCTTGCAATTGGCTGTTGTTTTCGTTTGCGTTTGTGGTTGCAAATGACAACATATCGCGTTAAGTTTACAATTAAGCTTTACGTTGTTATGATAGTGCTTAACTATGATTGTGAATGGCCCTATATTCCACCTATAGGTTGTCGCAAGCAATCTGAACGCCCTGTATATAAGTTCATTATAACCTTTTAGGAACATGGACTGAGTTTTTAGGTGAAAATGGCACCGAGCGGGTTGGCGGAGGCGGCAACCTTTGGCCCGCATTCGGAGGTCGTGGGTTCGATTTCCACGGCCAATCTTCCTGGCTTATGAGTTTTTTCGGGAGTTTCCCCGGGTCGCTAGGCGAATGCTGGGAAGTTTCATTACATTCCCCGAATTTCCTTTCCCTCCATTTCACCTCCATTCTCATTTAACCTCAACTTTGATCAGCTTGGCTGTTTCAGGGTTTCAAGCGTCGGCGGGAATCTCGGCGTTGCATAGCGCGTAAAACTTCGTCCCCCTGAAGGGGGCGGTCTCCGAGTCTCGGTTCCCGCAGTGGGATGTGCAGACCTGCAGGGGGAGGGTACCCGGTTTTGCCAGGTGACAAACCGGGGAGTCGCACTATGGAAAAGGTAGGGACCCTGCCCTCTGCCCTGTCGCATCGCCTGTTTCGGCCGCCCTCGAACTCCTCTCACCTCACTCCTCCCTCCTGGGTGAGCCCCATCAGTGGCTTAGGCACAAAAAATCTTCATAGGTCGAGGTGCTAAGTCCTCCTCTGCTCCTAGTCCTAGGTGAAATTGGCAAGATTTTCGATTTTTTAATTATATCACACAAATATGATATAGAACCTGTGAATCAGTTTAGCCAAATATTTTTCACGATCCGCTATTTTTAAAAGCCCCAGCGACAAGTTTAAATCTCCCATGCGCTCACATTTAACCCCAATGGACTCGCTCACTTTGAGAAGGTTATTGTTTCACGTATGGAAAAGCCGATTTGAAGTAGGTTGTATTGAAGGAGTTGTATCGTATATCGACTGTTGGGGAGCCGAACTTGAAGTTGGTTGCAATCGCACTTATAGTAAACAGTTTCCGGTAGCCTTCGCCCCAAATGTACTTTCAGGTGGCCTTTGCCCCAAGTTTAAAAAAACATATTAACTTTGTAATTTAACTGTTTCTTTAAATATTATATATTTATATTTGCCTCGGCTGCGTCAGTATTATTGTTAGAGACACGTTTCTCTTAGTAGGGTTGTGATGCGACAAGAATGTAGGCTTACACAGATTATAATTTTACTTCACTTGTTTTATTAATGCTTGATACGATTTTAAATAACACTTCACTGAATAGAGAGCTGTGAGATTCTTTTATTAATTACTTGTACTTTTTTAACACACAAACTTATTTTTCGTCTCACACGAATACATATTATATTTCTTGAGGACACTTTTTGCGTCTGGCTAGTAACGCTGTTTGTAGGCAACTGAACTCTAAATTTGTAAAATTTTCTCCTTTTCAGTTTCTGATTGGCTAATCCTACTCCAATAGAATACATTCATTTAACTAAAGGTTTTTCTGGCTGTTGATTGGCTATTTTATAAACATTCACAGAAATTACATTTTTGCTTCCAAGAATCAAAGTAGTATAGTTAAACTCTCAAACTCATTATTGCCTCAAAGTTACCTCATTGTTACGTCTTTGTTAGCAACTTTTGACCTATTTCTCACACTTCCTACATTATTAAATTACGTAATACATTCATATAACATTATTGTACATGTATACAATAATATAAGCATATGCAATGACTGTTACATACATTTTACAAATTATTACATACACATATTGCTTTAAGGCGGGCTGTTATTGAATTTACATTTATATAATTAGACTGAAATCATTTAAGTGTTAAAAATACTGCTTAAACTTCTTTCTGTGTGTATTTTCCATTTTTTCACATGAAATTTATTTTTATGTTTCAGTTTTACTCTGATTTGTATTTACATTTGCATACATGATGTCAAATAAGTTATCTCGAGATTTAAGTATGCATTTTATGATTGCTTTGTTCATTGCCTCACAAAAAGTTAATTTGTACTGAAAAACATGGACGTTTTTAAAACCAATAACTTAATAAAAACAAAAGTTTATTTGTCTACAACTAATTACATTCAACTTAAAAATCAAATACTTGCATTTATTTTCACTACACCAAAGTATCAGAAAATGTCGCTATCATATTTATTTGACAAAAGAAAGGCAATTTTAGAAAGTTGGTATTTGTTTGGTAATTAAAATATTTAACAGTATTATCTGAGAGGCTATTTGAGCTAGAGCTTTGAACTTTTGCACAGTCGTTTCTTTATTTACTTTATTAATATTAAGTTTGCCAGTTTTGAAGTAAATAGCTTTAAAATTAAGGAACAAAATACAGTCCGATCGTCCGTTAATAGCGATGAACTAAAATTAACCGCAAAAGAGAAAGTTCTGACTGGCCGATACATAAGACATTCTTACGCGTGATTGGTTCATATTCCATGACGTAGTTACTTGTGGTTTCGACAAACAAGGAAAACAAATTTATCCAACAGATTTTGTCGCTGTAGATCGCTCCTTCTCGCCACATTTCATTCGCTGACATTCTGTTATATCTATGACAGCTTCTACATGCTACGAACCCTTTGTTAGAACAAGTGAAGGTTTATATATCGATGTTTCGTGCGTGCCGAGCATTAAGGTTGTTGCGCAGTGCAGCCATGTCAGTTCTGGCGAGGAGGTGAGAACGTGCTCTTCCATCCAGTCACAGGATTAATCTGCAGAAAGTGGTTTGGGGAGCATGGGATGATTGAATCTGGGAGGAAGTGCAGAATTGGGATAAGGTTAGTGAAAACAAAATATAAAGAACACGACGACGAAACGTAAAGTCTCGTGGAAGGATGTGCCATGCAACAAATTGAACCTTTGAAATAAAGAACTTGCCAAGCTCAGGTTAATAACAGCACTAAGCCGGGATATAGCTTCTATCTCTCGGGGCGAACCAATTTGTTTGGGCTTTATCCTTATAGAAAGGGCGTTTAGCTTTATTTCTTCTAGCGACGGGAAGTCGATATTCTGTAGCAACTAAACATCTGTAATAAAATCTCATTAATTCTCGTTACATTTGCTGCTTTAGCCTATTCTTATAATATAGTTGGTGCCTTTGTTATATCGTTTGCTACAAAAGTTCTTATTTAAAATAAATTAGATGTCATTTATTTGTTATGCTTTCAGAGGTCGGTTATTTTTCTCTGCTGTTTCCACATTCTTTTTTCCCTCTCTTCCAATCTCTCACTCTCTATCTCCTCTTTCTTTCGCTCTTAACATTTTAATTCTCACTCATTCTTTCTACTCTATTTCATTTCTCATCTTCTTCCCTGTTTGCCTGCCTTTCTCTCTCTCTCTCTCCCTGTTTCTCTTTAATGTACATTTTATTCTCTTTATTTATATATTTACTTTTTCCAAGAAATACTACATAAAATATAAACAATATCAGCTAATTTTTAACCAAACCCCTGAATAAGAAACTAATATATAGAAATTATATAGTATTTGTGATGATAAAAGCATATAATTTAAATTAACATTATACAAGCTAACTTTGATATACAAATTCTTTATTAACAAACACACTTTAAAAAGAGAAGAAATAATTTTCCGCTAAAGTAATACTGATCTACAATATAGCATGTTAAGTAATATTTTCAAAACAAGCAATAATATTTTTCTAGCGTGTTAATACATATTAAAACAAAAGCAAAAGTGTAGCATTACATAAATTGTGTTTCTTATCCATACTATTTCTATTGGTAGCCTGTTTAGTAGCTATTAATAAATAAAAACCTGAAGTTTTAGAACCACATGGCTTTCTTAGAGAAGTATAATTTACTTTCAAATCCAGTCTACATATTATTCGTTAAAAAAACTCGTTTTTCTACTACTTCTTAATCACGATAAATGTTTCTCAAAATGTTTTCAGTGTACATTTTTTTGTAGCTACAGTTAGCTTAAAAAGAAGCTCACTTGATATTTTGAATTTTCTTTGCATGGCCTAATGAGTAATAAGGGAAGGAAAACTTGAAATACTGTAAGTTTCGGCCAACAACACGAAATATCTCGTAAAATACTAAAAAATAAAAATAATAAAATAAAATAAAATAAGTAAGTTTACATAAATCATATATTTTAAAATCTCCTAAATGTTCTCTTAAGTAAACCTTTGTCTATATCATGTGGCTTTATAGTTATACAAAGTTAAATCAGAATAAAGCGATCTTCATACGTACGCTATTGAGAAAAAATTGAAGATATGTCGTTTATTTCTCATGCAAATATGTAAAACATTGGATATTGTAATCAAACTAATTAAACTTATCTTGATAAAATAAAAATTAACGAAAATTTACCCATGTAAATGGTAGCATGGATGGGGAGATATTAAAGTCTTCGTATCGCATCTAAACAAAGCGCTAAACCTGAATGTTAAGTTTGGTATTTATCCAGGTTTTTACTTTCTCTACCACGTATAGTAAGTTGAGAACTTTTCACAGAGCTATTTTGCACCCGCAACCACAGAAGGTGCAGTCATTGCAGCCAGCGGATTTATTTCGAGTTGAGTTTGCAAATAGGTTCCCACAGCAATTTGCAGAAAACCACAATTTTCCTGCTTTGGTGTTGTTTACAGACGAGGCCAAGTTTACAAGAGAGGCCATGTTCAGCAGTAGGAACAGTATGGGATTAAGAAAATCCACACGGTGTGTCGATCCCATCAACAGCAGTTTTCTGTGAATGTACAGGCTGGTATTGTCAACGGTTTTGTGATTGGACCTTACATACTTCCTGATGCACTGAAGGAAATCATGTACAAAACCTTCCTTCAACATGTTCTCCCACAGTTTCTAGAAGATGTGCCGCTTAGAATATGTCACTTTATGTGGTTTCAACACGTTGGGGTGCCGGCACACGTTGCACTCAATATTGGGAACCACATTGATGTATAGTTTGGACGACAATGGATTGGTCGTGGTGGTCTTGTTCTATGGCCAGCTCGGTCACCGAGTTGTTCTTACTGCGTGTGAAGAGCCTAGTTTACGAGACTCCGATCGATACTAGCATGGGCCTGGGCCTGGTTGTTAGGATTATCGAAGTCGCGGAAGTACAGGGTGAGCCAAAATACTACAAACCGGCTGCGCGGTGTTTTTCCTGTCCACGCCCTCGGCGCTCGCTGCCGTCTGCCGCTATCATAGAAAGGCGCGGATGAAACCATACAACATTTTTAAAACTACTTTTAAAGGCTTTACTTACCAACTTTATGAAAGGAAATGCTGAAACTGGCCCCCGTCATTGTCCATACATTTTTGGCACCTCTTTAGGAAACTATCTATTATACTACAATTCAAGAGGTTTCAAAAATCCAGGTAGACCTAGAAAAAGATGGAGAGACAAGTACACCTAAGACTTGATATTAAAGAAGAAGAAATTACTACAAGTTGTCGGAATCGGAAGGAGGAGTTGAGAACAGAGAAAAAGTGTAATAATGTAAATAAGGGAAATAACTTTACTAGCAGGTTTTACGAAGCGTGTTTTTAAGCAAGTACCGTTTTAATAATTTACCACTGCAGTCGCATTTTGAGCACGCGCTATCACTTTCTCCATTCATTAGAAAGGAGATGCAAATGTGCGTGAACATCACTTTGTGTTTTCCTGTTGTTAGAGTGTCTCGAAGTGTTCAAAACAATCGAGCCACCCGCCGAGTGTGAAGCCAGATCAGCAATTCGTTTTTGATTGCGAGAAATGTTACGCCAGCAAACATTCATTTCCAATTGTATAATGTTTATGAGAAACAATAACGAGTGACAATGCCCGGCCACACACAGCCAAATAAACCTAAACTTGATCGCATCATTTGGTTGGGAACAATTCGACCACTCTCTCTACAGTCTGCGTTTGGCACCAAGCGATTTTCGTCTGTTTCATTCGAGGAAATTCCTTGCTGAAAAACATCTTAACGACGATTTTATGAGTCAAGAAGTGCAGACCTGGATTTCATCACAGATGAAAATTAAATTGAGTTTTATTTATGGACGGAGTGATTTATGAAAAACTCATTCATTTATTTTTTAATTGTTTCAAAACGAGTTATACTAGTGAAAACATATTATACCTGAAATGCAGAGGAATCTTCGGAGATTATTTACCTCTATAGCAAATATAGAAAATGTCCTCCATCCTGCATAAGGCACAACTCAACACGTCGTTCCATGTTATTGGTCACTCTTTGGAGGACTCTGTTGTCAATAGCTTGAATCTCCTGTGTAATGTTGTGCTTCAGATCGTCCAATGTCTGGGGACGTGTGGCATGAACCCTGTCTTTTAAGTAACCCCATAGAAAGAAGTCCGGCGATGTCAAATCCGGAGATCTCGGTGGCCACAAGTTCTTGGAAATTGTCCGGTCATGAAAGAAACTTGCAGTTAGTGCCATGGATTCATTTGATGTATGGCATGTAACGCCGTCCTGCTGAAAATATCCTTGACTCAGTTCTACATCGTCTAGTTGCTCAGAAAACTCCATAAAAAACCGTTGATACTCTGCAGTGTTCACATTGTTTAAAAAAATGGTCCCACTATTCTCTGTGCGGATATTGCGCACCAAACTACGATTTTAACTGGGTGCATAGGTGCTTCATGAATAACAATTGGATTTTCGCTGACCCAATAGCGTGAGTTATTTGAGTTCGCATAGCTGGATAAATGCTTCATGCTTCTCCTGTGTACCACGTGATGGACAATATGGCAGGATTTTGCACATGAACATCTTAAACCATCCTTATCTGGTTCCTGTAATTGATGGACAACCGTAACCCTATACGACTTTAGGCCTGCACTTTCCACAGCTCTCTGACACATTGAGTAGCTTTAACCTGTCTCCTGCGACAAACGTCTTAATGAGTTTTTGGGTGACTGATCCAGTCGTGCTCTTACGTTAACAACAACCGTGGGAAGCCTACATGAACGAGTTTTGCCTTTTTCGCTCACCAGAGATCCAGTTGCTTCCAATTTGTTTACCAGTCCCAATATTGTGTTTATCTGGGGAAGATTGCGAACACTAAATTCTCTCTAGTATGCCCTTTGAGTAGCTGTAATTGAATTCGTAATCCAGTATTGCTTTATAAGGAAGAATCGTTCATTTAATTGTATCCATTTTCACGTTGACTGGAACAAAATCTCAAAAACAGTTGCCGACAATAAAACTAACAATTACAAACAAAATATGAACATCTGCGCATCTAGTGACAGGCATCAAAACTCCAGAACATTCCGCTTAATTTGGTGCTCAAATTGCGGTATTGAGTGAATTTCAAGCAGGATAATTAAGGAACGAAATGTGTCAGTTCTTCATATATCACCTGTACTATGGTTCTTAGTGTCCCATTCTATATTAGGTGTGAAAGACCGGAAATTTTGCACAAGGCCTCTTTATTAGGCTTGAGGTTCTTTTACGCGCCGTAAATCTGCTTTACTTCCCTTCCGAAGGTTTGAACCCGCGACCTCAGGAACTAGAGGCTTTCGTGGTACATTTAGACCACGGAGAACGACACCCAGCATGAGGGAGCAGCCGGCGGACTTTAAACCAGAGAACGCAGGTGAGTACTTACGCGAAATTAGCGTAGGTACTCTAAGCGGCATCATTCCCAAACCGCCTCAAAATCTCGATATGTACGTTTTTGTAGGTGGATGCAATTCTTCACCTACTTATCATATGTAAGTACAGTAAAAGCTTAGCTGGAGCTTCTGTATTAGTCCTTTTGTTGTTTTAAGGTCGGATGGGAGAAGTGTTGGACGCATTCAGACTTAGGAGGGGATGTAATAAAGAGAATAGCCTGTCAGTTAAGCCAATCCCGTGACAGATTGGCGAGGCAGATGTGACAGCGGTTTTATAAGTAGACCTACTTAGCTGTTATCTCGCACTGACAGCACGTATGGGGGACTAGATTCTTTCTCCCCTTTTGGCTCCAAAGCATCCTTCCCTTTATGATCCAAGTCGTGCTTGTAGTTCGGGGATTTATTCGGTTAGGGGCATTCCCCGACTTCCGTAAGTGTTATCTATTACGATTTATGGCGTGATAGACCTACCGCTTGTTGGATTGCTTCAAATCTTGTTGCGGTCTTTGTTGTTTATGTTAAATCCTAGTTCCTCCTCGTCCTTATTCCCCTTCTACTGCAAATTCAGGCTTACTCAGAAAGAAGGGGCATAGTTTAAATATGTATTTATAATGAACAACAATAGACAGAGGATGTACGATGTGTTTATCGGAGGAGGACACTATTGCGACCATGTTTGCTTTCTCTACCACATACCGATAACGCAATTTCATCGAAAATTCATGTTTTGAGGTACCCTGATTAAAAAATCTTATGTATTACACTCACATAACCTTCTCTACTCTTGTACAAACTATTTTTACAAACGCTTATTCTCCATATGATTCATGTTAATCACGATATCCAGATGTTAATCTTATTGATAATTTTCTTGTAGATGCAAGGGGAATTGGTAGGGTTTAAGCGATAGTCAGATATTTTAAGAGCTGGTTGCTATGTGGAGTATTCCATTCTCTTTGCATTACCAGTGCAAAAAAAATTAATAACGAATTTGAGAAAAAGTATAGGTAGGTATTGAAAAATTTAAGGGAATATCAAGCAATATCTAGAAAATGGTTCACTCAACAAAAAATTGTATATGACATAAATTGTGTATATTAACGCGATCTACATTTTCAATACTAAACATTTGTCTATCTCTTATGGTTTACCAGTTATGCAAAAGTTGTTTTCACAATGAAGAATACTTTTGGACACATTCCCAGAAAATTCGTGATATACATTTATTTTTCATAAAATGTACGATATTTTAATCAAAATCGTTAGAGCCATTATTGAGAAAATTAAAATTTTCGAAAAATGTTCCATGTAAAGGGTAATATGGGGTGAGTGGATTTTCTTGAAAACCTTCGTGTCGCTTCTCTGGAAGATACTGAACCCATATACAAAGTATGGTATTTATCCGACTGTTCGTTTCTGAGTTATGCTGTTCAGAGACACACACACGGACATGTTTCTAAAAATGCTTTTTTTGTATTTAGGGGGTTTCAAAACATGTATTTCAGATGAAATCTTGGTATCGAATTTTTGGGTGGAATACAATACTTCCACTACTTACTATATGTAGTAGAGAAAGTAATAAGCCTGAGTAAGAATGTATACACACCAATAAACGATAGAGGGTAGAGAAGTCATGTGAATGTCTCAAATCAGATTTTTTCATTTGCAATATGGAAAACATAAATTCTGTTAATATTATTCACAGAAGCTACTCCCTGGAGTAAGTCAGCGAAATAGCGCAGTTTCGAGCGTGTAAAACCTCGCAGTGACAACTTGTGATGCAGATGTAGACCGTAAAGAAAACGAGAAACGTCAGGATTAACGTGAAACGACGCAAAAGGCAGAATATAAAGACGTGGCGGCGGGCGACAAAGAGAAGAAAAAAGACAGTGACGCCAGCAAAACTGTGGGCTTGGTGGATTTTCCAGGGGCGGAAAGAAGCACTGTAGCTCTTCCTTTTCAAAGAGCGGGGCAATGGCGGCAGATTAACACCGTGTTACCCTCAACAAACGTCAAAGAACAAGAAAAGACTACTGTCTCCCTTTTATTCCTTTCATTCATCTGGAACATTTTTATTTCTATCGTACTCTCTTTAGACTCTTTATGCCTCCCTAATGTTTCTGGATATATTATTGTTAGCTAATACTTTTTAATTAGATACCGAGATTTCAACGCAAATACATGTTTTGAAGCCCCCTGAATCAAAAAAAGCAACTTTGGAAACCTGCCCGTTTGTGTGTGTATGTCTTATGAACAGCATAATACAAAAACGAAAAGTCGGATAAATACCAAAATTGGTATTTGAGTCTAGTATCTTGCAAGGATGCGACACGAAGATTTTCAACAAAATTCCCCCACCCGAGAATACCCTTTACTACCTGTAAATTTTGATTTTCTCAACAATGTCTCTAACGATTTTCATTAAAATATCATTATGTTAAAGATATTTTTATGGCAAATGAAATGCATATTTAGAATGTCCTCCGAAAGGTCTCTTTATTCTGAATAACTTTCGCATAACTGGTAAACCGTGAGAGTTAGACAAAATTTTACTTTATAGAACATGTAGATCTCGTTAAAACACACAATTTGTCATATACTTTCTTTTTTTGTTCAGTGTACCACTTCTGGGAAAATTCTTGATATTTATTTGAATTTTTTAATTGTTTTTGAAGGGGGGCTCTCCGGACATGCAAAGAGAATGGAATGCTCCACATAGGAAGCAGCGTTTAAAGGAGTTGACTATCACTTAAAGCCTACCATATTCCCCTTGCACCTACAAGAAAATTACCAGTAAGATAGTTTTTCACTTGTTTATTTCGATTATCTTGAAGTAGATGGAGAATAAGCTTATACGTACTACACTACAAAAGTTTGTAAAAAATAGTTTGTATAGCACATAGAGAAAGTAATGTGAGTGCAACACATCAAATTTTTTAAAATTTAGTTTGTATGATTTTAAAAGAATCCTATCGTGCCTTTGATGATAAAGTTATCCCCATAACCTACACTTCAAAAGTTCCTGTCCACTATACAGTTGAAGCATCAATAAAAGACATTTCACACGCAATTGTTTGCCCCCGAAATCAGGCACTGAGAATTAGCCGATGTGTTGTTTTGTTTACATCGAGCCACTACTGCTGAGGATGTCTGTACTAGAGCTGTCCATTGAATAAGTTTTTGATCGTTAATTTGAATCATTCATACCTTCAAACACATGAGCTCATGTATACAGGGTATAGCAGTAGTGTTCGACGATGTTATACTCTTTGTCGTCCTCCGTAGTGTAGTGGTTACTATGCTAGCCTCTAGTTCTCGAGATCGCGGGTTCAAGCCCGGCGGAGGCTGATGGATTTTTTTCGGTCGTAAAAATCCTTAGCTTTCTTCGGAAGGGAAGTATAGCCGGTCGTAGATTTACGGCACGTAAAAGAACCTCAAGCCTAATAAAGAGGCGCCTGAGCGAAATTACCTGTCTTTCACGCCCAATATAGAATGGGACGTTAAGGACCATGCTAAGTATAACCAGACGTAAGAAGGCTGTCTGTTTGCTACACTGGCAATGTTGCCTCTGCCTAGGTCGCGTGAATTCCGGCATGGTGCCGAGTGGTATAAGTGAAAACGTTTTATTAAAATTAAATTAAGGAGTTTTTCAATTAGAACTTAAAACCGGATGAAGCGATGTTGGAGCCGCTTCGGGATTATTGTAGGAATAGCCACATAATAGTAATAATAATAATAATAATAATGATAGTAATAGTAATAAATAGGCTCTAAAGTGTTTTTGCATTTACTTTTAAGCAAACTCTCTTTGGTTTTATTCTTATACTATTTGAGAAACATAAAGGTGCTCTCCAGTATTCTTAGATTGCCATTAAGCTCTTTCAGTAGTGCACCTAATGGTATATGGAATTCCTGTAAGGCAACAATTTTTGAGTTAATTAGACTTTATTTTTTTAAAGGTTGGTAGTAATACGAATTCTTGAGTTTAATTTCAGTCTGACCCGTATACGGCTTCTGTGAAAGAACAATGAATTACCATTGGCTGGCCAGTTGGTTAAACTGTGAAGCCTGGGACTTAAACCCTTACGAAATTGTAAGTCCCATTGGGGTATAGCATCTCAAAACGAATTTCAGATCTCCTTATTGGTTAACCGGGAAAAATGCGTGAACTTTTCAGTGTGTTTCTAACTTTCTAACTTTGCCCTACACACAGTTTGCATGAAATAACAATTAATTACAGTTGATTGACCTAGTAGATGGTTAACTAAGAAGCCCGGGACTAAGTACTTACAACATTGTAAGTCGCCATTTAGGTACGTCACCTCGAAATGAATTTGAGATTTCCTTGTGGTTTATCGGGAAAGATGCTCAACTGGTTAGAACAACCAGAAGATGCGTGGTTCAAATCCCGGACATGGCATTGAATTTTTAAGTCTGATTCCACTTTTTCATTCATTAGTGTATTGTGTTATGTATAATTTCTAATGTTTATTTATTCAAATACCTGTACTCTAAGTTATTTTAAATTGCTTCTTCCTCCCGCAGATATTCTGAATGGAATTATTCTACATAAAACGAGTATGGTAATTTATATATTTTAATATAGGAATAGATCATTGTTTATGAATAATTCAGATTACTATACACAATACCAGGAGCAGTAAAAACATGCAGCTAATTATCACCCCTCACCCAGAGTTTAGATTTTATTTCTCATAAAGGAACCATTTTATATAATAAAATTCCGGGCAAGGTAAAAAAACAATAAGGATTTTAAAAAAGCTGTAAAAATATTCTTTTAAAAATTATGCCACAGAAAACAGATGCATTTTTAGCAGAAACATTGATTAATAATTTAGGTAATGATTGTATTTGTAACATATCTCTTAGAATTACGAAGAAACAAATTGCTATTTGACTTGTGGATATTTACGTATATTTATTGTGTAATTTAAGTATTAATTATTAATTGCATTCTGTGACGAAGCCATGAATATTGTATATTCTTATGGTGAATAAAACTACTACTACTACAGCTACTACTAATAATAATACGTATTGCTTAGGGTACTAAAGGTAGTTCTATAGGTAGAAAATTCAATAACATGCCATATGCTATTGCCATTTTTTTTCTTAACACACTGAAGCGATGCGCATGACAACGCTATAATATGAACTATCAAACGAGCGAATACTCGAAGCAATAAATGCACTTCCCACGAAAGGGCATATGAAGCAGAAGCTCAACCATAGTTCGGAATATTCGTTGCTACTTTTCGAACGAGTTAGACTCGAAGAAACGAGCGAGTCTCATTATGTACCATATAAAAACGAACGAGTAAAACGTATGGCTTTAACAGCTTTAAACGTAAAGATAAATGTATGGACGAATGGAGGGTCCCAGCAACCAGGACGGAGCACTGCAAGTAGGCAGAAACAGACCTTTTTGCTTCTACTGTAACCCCTGAGAGGGGATTACCCCAAGGACGACCAGATCCGAATATCGACGGGCACAAGCCTGGACGGGTTCCTAACGTTTCTAGATAGAACCAGGCGGTCCCCTCCTTGTGGAACTCACTTGGAGACGTGTCCTAACTGAGCAGTCCGGCCTCGACACCTGGGAATAAACCTCTACAAATCGCAAAGCCACCGCCCAGCTGCAACCCGTTGAACCCGTCGCCTGGTCCTATAACGCTGAAACAGATGACAATGATGGAGATAAAACGTACAGGAAATCAGCCGCATGAAAGTCGTGGAGAAGACAAACCACCTCTGCATCGCCTAACGAAACGGGAAAACCATGAAAAAAATCTTATGTGTTACACTCACATGAATTTCTCTACTCTTGTAAAAACTATTTTTACAAACTCTTATTCTCCATCTATTTCATATTAATCGAGATAAACATTTGCCCAAACGATTTTTGACATGCAAAGAGAATTATATTTTACACGTAGCGACCAGTTCTAAAAATATTTGACTATCGCTTAAGGCCTACTATGTTCCTCTTGTTTTGTATTTGTAAGGGCAATATAGAAATACAGTAGCCTTTAAGCATAGACATATCTCTTAATAGCTGGTTGCTATGTGCAACACCATTCTCTTTGCCACAGATTAATACTCTTTGCATATCCAAGACAAAAAATGAATAAGGAATTCCCATTTGAGAAAATAAGTATTGAAACATTTAAGGGAATAACAAGCAACATCTCGAAAATGCTTCACTCAACAAAAAAAGTATATGACATAAATTTTGTATTTTAACGCGATCTACATTTTTTGTGCAGTAAAAGTTTGTCTATCTCTTATGGAGACATTCCCAGAAAATTCAAGATATACATTTTATTTGTCATGAAAATATCTTAAACATATGATATTTTAATCGAAATCGTTAGAGCCATTTTTAAGAAAATTAAAATTTTCGAAAAATGTTCCATGTAAAGGGTAAACTGGGGTGGGGGGATTTTCTTGAAAACCTTCGTATTGCATCTCTGGAAGATACTGAACCTAAATACCAAGTTATGCTGTTCACAGACACACACACGGACATGTTTCCAAAAATGCTTACTATACGTAGTAGAGAAAGTAAAAATCTATGGGTCAAAGTGGACGGTCATCGAACCTGGGATCTCCAGAATGCCAATTGCATACATTACCTCACTCGGTCTTTGACAGCTCTAGTTTGTACCTTCCGGAACACGAGAGTGCTTAATTTACACTGGGAACAATTAATATTTTTCTTTACGTTCTCTATTCTGCTTAATTATACGCATTCAGTTTCTCTGTAGCAAAATTATACACAGAACCACGAGTCACGTAGGTTTATTTCCACTGCAGTGGAAGTTTAGAAACAAAACAGAAAAGCTAATGTATAACAAGCATCTTGAAATTAGCAGAGGAAAACTACTCCTGTTGTAATATTGTGCTTGCAAATGGCCTGGAAGCTACGGCTGAAACATATTGTGTGTTCTCTCCGTGCGAACTATACATCCAGATACCTTCGGAGAGGTGTGCAACTTGTAATGTTTTCTTTTTCTGTTTGTTGCTCCTGTGTACACCGCAAAAACATATACAGCGCTGCCACTCTAATGTGATTCCCCGCCCAAAGAAGAAAAAGCATATTTTGAACCAAAATGTTCCTCTTTCTATGCTATGCATTCAGTTAATTACTCTTCTGTAAAAATAAATGCCAGTTTGTAGCTAGCGAGATCCAAAACGTTAAAAACAACAATGCGCTCTGCATAATATTACGAGTATGGGTGATTTTCACGAAACATGACCTTTTCCAGTTTCTGCTCAGTATAGTTTTTATCATTTCTGTAGTGGTATTTTTGTTCATTGCTAGGTAAATGTGCATTTCGTCAAAATAAGCTTGAAGTTTTGAAATCCAGGCCTGCCCCAAACAATGTTTTATTTTATCGTGTATTCATACGAAAAAAATCTGATGTGTTACACTCACATGGCTTTCCCTACTCTTATACAAATTATTTTTACAAACGCTTTTTCTCCATATGCCTAATGTTAATCGAGATATCAAGATGTTAATCTTACTGCTAATTTTCTTGTAGATGCAAGAGGAATTGCTAGGCTTTAAGCTATAGTCAAATATTTTAAGAGCTGGTTGCTATGTGGAGTATTCCATTCTCTTTGCATTACCAGGACAAAAAAAATGAATATCGAATTTGAGAAAAAGTATAAGCATTGGAAAATTTAACGGAATAACAACCTATATCCCGAAAATAGTTCACTCAACAAAAAAAATATATATGACATAAATTGTGTATTTTAGTGCGATCTACATTTTTGTGTAGTAAAAGCTTGTCTATCTTTTATGGTTTACCTGTTATGCAAAAGTCGTTCACAATGAAGAATACTTTTAGAGACATTCCCAGAAAATTTGAATATACATTTCATTTGTCATGAAAATATGTTAAGAATATGATATTTTAATCAAAATAGTTAGAGCCATTTTTGAGAAAATTAAAATTTTCGAAAAATGTTCCATGTAAAGGGTAATCTTGGGCGGGGGGATTTTCTTGAAAACCTTCGTGTCGCATCTCTGGAAGATACTGAACCTAAATGCCAAGTTTGCTGTTTATCCGACTGTTCATTTCTGAGTTAAGCTGTTCACAGACACACACACACACACACACAAAGACAGACACACACACGGACATGTTTCCAGAAATGCTTTTTTTTGGATTCAGGGTGTCTCAAAACATGTATTTTCGGTGAAATCTCGGTATCGAATTTTTGGGTGGAATATAACACTTCCCCTACTTACTATACATAGTAGAGAAAGTAAAAACTTGGGCGGTTTTCTTGAAAAGCTTTGTGTCACATGTATGGAAGATACTGAACTTACCAAGTGTGTTACTTATTATTTCATTTTTCAGTTATATGTTCACACACACACACACACACACATGGATCGTTTTCTAAAAATCTAATGTTTTTCCTCTACCTATATCCCTTATTAGTGTGTATAGAAATTATTCTTACGAAGTTTTATTTTTCTAATTATCGTACTTCATTTTACTCAGGATAAACATTTGCAGAAATAACTGCATTACAGATTTTATTATAGATACAAAGAGAATAGCAATAGTGAAATGTTTAAGAACTGGACGCTATACGCTGGCCTTAAAATTCCATACTGTTTCCATGCAATCGCGAGTAACAACTGAATGTTGACAGGACTTCTAGGGAATGGCCAAGTAATTAACAATTCGAACCATTAATAACGGATATCTCAGAAATGGCTCATGCCACAGGAAAGCATATTTTAAATAAATTGTGTGTTTTAAAGAGATCCACATTTTTTGGGTAGCACGTTTTCGTCTATCGCTTTACCAATTATATAAGATTATACAAAATTCCTTCTCAACAATGTGGACTTCATAGACTATTCCAAGAAAATTAAAGACATACATTTTATTTATAATGTAAGTTGTTTAATATATGGTATCTTAATCAAAATCGTTACAGCCATTTTTGAGAAAATAGAACATTTGAATAACGTTCCATGCAAAGAAGTAGTTTGGAATGAAGAGATTTTCTTGAAAATCTTTGGGTTGCATCTTTAGACGGAACTAAACCTAAATACCAAGTTGGTATTTATCCGACATTTCGTTTCTGAGTTAGTCTTCACGACACTTACTGCATATACGAGGGCTGATCAACAAAGACTGAGACTGGTTTTTTTTCACAGATGTTTATTATTCCAATTCAATGTTTACATGATCTTTTTCAAAGTAGTCCTCTCCTACTTCAATGTACTTTTTATAGCGTCTCTGGCAGTCCTTGAACACGTGCTGCATACCATTCTTTGTCAGGTCCTTGAGAATCGCCTCACTTTTCTTGAGTATTGCTTCAGAGTTCTCAAATCGAATACCCCTAAGCTTTGCCTTTAGTGATGGGAATAAAAAAAAGTCACAGAGTGCATGATCGGGACTATAAGGTGGATGTGGTACACAGGTAATGTTGAATCGAGCCAGAAACTGCAAATCTTGATTTGCGACGTGAGGCCGTGCATTGTCATGATGAAGTCGCCACCCAGTCCGAGTAAACTCTGGTCGTTTCTTTGCAATGTGCTTCCTCAGTATAGCCAATACTGACGTGTAGTATGCTGCTGTAACAGCAGTGTGAGGGGGAACTGCATGCTGGTAAATCATTCCGTTACAGTAAAAAAATGTGATCATCACTTTCCCTGCAGATGGAACAACTTTTGCCTCTTTTGGTGTTGGAGAACCTGGCGATTTCCACACTGTGCTGGCTTGTTTTCCTTCAGGATCATAATGATGCAGCCATGACTCATCACCGGTGATAATGGATTTAAGAAATGCATCACCTCCATTGTCTGGTATGCGAAATGCGCGTAGGGTCTACAAAATAGAGCATTACTACCAACCTACCAATACGAGAGCGCTGCCGCCTACCAACATTATACATAAAAACACGTTTTTTTCAAATATTTATGTTACAGATACGAAACTATCACGGAAGCTACAGGAAAAAATCAGTCTCAGTCTTTGTTGATCAGCCCTCGTATATATAAGGGTCATTCAAATGAAACCCGGTCACTTGTATAAAGTAACGGTAATGATTTTATTAACTCAATAATAGTCGCCAAAATTGCTGGCACATTTATCCCATTGCGACACAAGCCGTTCGATTGAAGAAGCTAGTAGGCTGCTGTCGGATCCAGGCCTGGACCACTCACTTCGTCGTCCATTGTGAAACGAGGTCCGCGAATAGCTTGTTTTAGAGGTCCATAAACATGAAAATAACACGATGAAAGGTCTGGACTGTACGGTGGATGTTCCAGCGTTTCCCATCGAAACTGCTGCAATGTCGTCTTCACCGCATTGGTAATGCGTGGGCGGGCATTATCATGCAGGAGAATAACGCATTGGAAAACATGCCTGGGCGTTTTGACTTGATACCTCATCTAAGGTTCTGTAAAGTGGCTTGATGGTGGTTCCCCGTTCCAGGAACTCGACAAGCAGTGGGCCCTTGTGGTCAAAAAAGAACATCATGACCTTACCAGAACTGGTGTGCACGGCCTTTGATTTCTTTGGAGGTGCTGAAGTCGCATGTTTCCACTGCTTGCTCTGACGCTTGCTTTCCTGTTGAAAATGGTGACACCATGTTTCGTCACCAGTGACAATATGTGACAGAAGGCCGTATTCCTCCTCATGATAACGTTACAGATGACTCAAACACAGATCCATTCGAGTATTGAGCTGTTCGGTGGTCAGTTGGTGGATAACCCACTGCGCACAAACATTTCGAAATTTCAAGTGTTGATGCATTATGGTGTGAATGGTGCTCACGCTAATACCCAATAACCGATGGATCTCGTCCACGGTGATTCTGCGGTTGCCCAAGACTAAAGCTTTCACTTCCGCAATCATTTCAGGTGTGATGACACAATGACCCTGTCCAGGACGAGCATCGTCTTCCAGTAACTCGCGCCCCTTAAGGAATCTTTTGTGCCATTCCACCACACTTGAATGACACAGACTGTACTCACCGTACACAGCCTTCATCCGTTGTTACATTTTACGGTTTCCAGCTCCCTCCGCCGCTAAGAATCGAATCACTCCTCGTTGTTCCTGCTTACTCGCCTTCATGTTCAGTAATGGACGATAACTTGTGTGACCAACTTCTCTTCGGCGTGAAAGCACGCTGTCGCTTTGCAACGTCAAAGGTTACACTCGCTGCAGTTGCTCCACCGATAGATGCTGCCACCATACACACAGTTACGTGCTGCCACCTTAAGTGTAATGCAAATTTAGACGCACTGACCAGGTTTCATTTGAATGCCCCTCATACATGTAGTAATTTAACTAAAAATGCTTCTTTTGGATTCAGGAGTCTCAAAACATGTATTTCAGTATAGAATTTTTGAGTGGAGCGCAATATCTTCTCTGCCTACTGGTAGAGAAAGTCGTGCAAATGTAACATCAGATTTTTCGTGAATAGTTTACAGAATACATATGAGAGTAAGTTGCGGTGAATAGAGAATGTGGTGTGATTGTAGGACACAAGTTTCATTTTAATTTAATATTTTTTTGCACTTTAGGAAGGGAAACAAAAACAAACTAAACGCTTATAGTATCATACCAGCACACTAATAAGATCCCTCAACAAAGTTGCAGAAACTGTCGCAGAAGAAGAAAATAAGAAAAACCTAAGTTATAAAAGCTTCTGTTTTCATGTCTACAGGGGATCAGTTGGACTATATAATACTTCTCTTCTTACGTTAGCGAGATGCGTTCCTCGCTTGTTTCTCGACTGAAGAAACATTAGCAGCAAATTTCGGTAGCGCCAAGATGCGGTGCCGGATTAATGATAATGTCTCCAAGAACGTCTCGCTTTTTTGTCCCTTCTTCTCACTCTAGCGACATTATTGTCTTCTTCACTGACACACAAAGAGCACTCAAGTGAAGTAATTGAACCAGCACTTAGGGCGCTTTCATTCCACTGTATAAGTTTCCTTTTATATCACCACTATTTTGTTGTTATCAACCATTTCCATTCTCCCTTCCCTCTTTCTGTTGCTCTCTCTTTTCTACCTTAGTTTTGTGTTTCTATTCTATTCGTTCTACGACTTGCCTATAGTAAATACAGAAAGTATTGCATTCCACCCAAAAATTTGTTATTAATATTTCGCTGGAAATACATGTTTCGAAATCCCTGAAAAAAACAAGAATGTCCGTGGATGTTGCGGCAGGTAGCGTCTTCGCGGAGAGGAGGAGAGGGAGAGATTGATGCAGTAATTTGTATCATAAATTATTTAAATGTAAAGAATGATTATAGTATGAATATGCATTTTTGTGTGACATTAATTTGAGATATTTGTTTATTGTAATTATTGTTGAGAAGTAAGTTTTTAATGCCTTACTGAAACTGACAATAATAGCGTGCAATAATGCAGCGAGGGGGTGAGCTGTTTATCATTATTAGAGACAAGGAAGTTACGTAATGTTGGCGCGTGTTTCTGTAGAATTTGCTGGAACATCTTCCCTAGAGCATATGTGTTCATAATTTTCATTGGATATAAAAATAGACGCTAATGTTGGCGCGTTTTATTAGCCAATTGCAGCCCAGTTATAATCTTTAGGCATATCTGGGTGTAGGAGTATAAAAAGGGCTAGGTTAGAGATAGACGCCGTCACTTCACCGAAAATATTTGTATGCTACACGTCGCCTTCAGTCCAGCAGAAATATTACACGTCGGCTATCGATTCGCAAGTTACGCGTATCAGAGTTATGAAAAATCTCAAGTATTGTAAAGTTAAGGATACAAAAAGTTGAAGTACGTGAATTAAGAATGATCAGTAAATAAGTTATGATAACAGTTTCAGTTTGGCGAGTGTCTAGATCAATGTGTAAATGTGATAGTGACTGTGTTCGACAATAAAAGTGCAAAACAAATTCCTTCATCAGTGTTATCTTTGGATAAAAGACTCCTTTCCGTTTACACAGCCTGTATAAAGAGATGTGCTCGACCAAAAAGATCATAGCTAGCCGGAGGACAGTAAACCAAAATTAAATAAAATAACAGTAGCATTCTTTCAAACGAACACTAATACTACCGCAAATTGCTAACACCAGATGGAGCTAACAAACATTATAAAGAATCACGTCACAAAATGGCTTCACAACGTGAAGTAAGCACAAATACACAAACATTATAAGTAAACCACCGCAAATTGGCTTCCCAAACGTGGGGCTACAATAATGTTAAATAAATAACATTAATAATAACACTACAAGATAAGGAGGTGCATGAGTGAAATGATGGATCTCTTATCTCAGGTCGTATTTTCTGATGCCCAATAAAGATAACGTTTATGGATAAATAACTTTATTCACATATATTGTTTCCTTTAGCTCCACTCCCGCGGTTCGATCCTGACCACACATACATGTACTACAACTCGAAATATTTGCCCATTTTTGCGTACTTACAAATTACAAGTGATCTTGCTCGTGTATTTCAAATCTTTCCATATATTTTGCAGCAGTATTTCAGTTGTCAATTACACACTGACGGATATAATAAATGTATTACACGTATGAGTTAAGGTAATGATCAGTGTACAACGTATTCATTAAGATAAGATGTACAAAATAAGTGTGTAACATAGCATAAGATTTCTTAGTAGCAGGCCAACAGCTGAAACTCAGGAGGGAAGTTTAGTGTAAGAAGGATCACGATAAAAGCTTAGCTTGAAGATTATGTATGATAACAGAGATAAAAATTAAACCGATAACCCACACAATTTCTTGTTTCTCCTGCCAGGTCACGCAACAATTTCCTCTAATATTATTCTTTGATAGAATTTCATTAAATTAAGTAATGTTTCTATTGGTGATAAATGTTACAAACTCCCACACTTAGCAGTTTTACATGAATTTCAAACACTAACGTTCTAAATGTTCCCATGGGAACTGTTGCTATCTCAGGACAAAGTTTGTCTCGCCAAAACATGAACTTTAAACGTATAATCCTACGGTCCCTTGGCCTGGACACGTCCGGGTACCTACAAAGAACTCTACCGCCGACAAGCTGACACCCTAAAGAGAGCTTTCCCAAAATATTATAAAAGGTTATGTTTTCCCAGCGAACGTATATTTCCGTCTGCCTGCGGTACTATACAAGGTGTCCGTAATTAAAGAGGATGCGTTTGAGGAGTGTAAGTAAACAACGGTAGGGCTAAATAAATTGAAATTTGGTATACATACGTTTCAGACATTGGGAATTCCTCCTAGGCACTGAATCACTCGTCGCCCATGGCAACACTGTCATGAAATATGGGTACATTTTCCTTTGGAGTCATACTTGTTTCAGTACCTAAGTGATTCAATGCTAGGCGGCTAAATCAGGCATTGAACAAGAATTGAGATTGGACAGATTATTTAAAAAAAATGTCTAGTAAATTTGTTTTCTTAGAGAGTAAAAAGATATAACGTATTTCATTTTTAACTATGTTGCCATTAAAAAGGCTTTTTCGTGGTTATACTGTGCAAAATAGGAGTTTGTTTAGGTATATATTTAAATATGCTTATTATAAGTGATGATGAGTAAAGCTATTGCTTAAAGTTATATTAAATTCACATCTGAATAATCTAGAATTGTGCACGTAAATCAGGACGCCATTGTATGCGCGAAAAGGTAAACAGACACACACCTCCTCCTTGCTATACACATTTCACCTGTGAAGGCCAGTAGAATGCCTCCCAAAGCTGCGGCGACGGCATAAATGGAAGCGAGTGTACCTGTGAATGTTTATCTGGATTAAAGGTAGGAATAAAATAATTATTTTTAAGAATATTTTGAACAGTCGGTGGAGAAAGTAGCATCTCCTTCAGTTCATCAGTGACTTTCTGCATTCAAACATGTTGGAATGGTTTTAACTATGAACTGACTAAATCTGACATGTAGATCGTTTGACGAGCTGGAGGTGCTAGGAATTGGGACAGGAAGAACGGTGTTAAACATTGAGGGTTACTTTAATATAATTTAATATGGTGCCTGGAAAATACTACAGAAAATATAATTCATTATGAACTAAATGATTATCTGTGACAAAGCAAGAGACAGGAGTTTATAGAAACTAATTTTGTTGTAGAAATTCTTTAGTATAGAGTATTTATAGGATATACAACCGAAGGCACATATCACGCAGTACGACCTATGTAAGATTTATTGTGGCTACCACCGCAGGAAGCTACAAGCCACAGGGAGACAGGAGATGCGCGGAAGTCCCTAACAGTTTCCATCAATGTTTTGTATCGATTTCCGAAAATATGAGGAATTTTTACGGAATTGCAGTATAAGGGATAAAGGGGATAATTCGCCAGTTTCTAGATTATTGTACAGTAATTCCATACAAATTACAGGGGGAGAAAATGAAATTAATTTGTAATTCTAGGGTGTAAAGCCAAACGTAGTACAGAAATGTACAGCTGAAATGGCAAAATGTTCCTAGTCTGGCAATTCTGCATACAGGGATGGTTTGGACGTTGCTCTTGAAGCAAGTACGGAGAGACAGCTGAAGATCACCTGCCTTCATCAAATTAACCCGAATTTGCCAGTAATAAACGGCCTGGAGCACGGAGGTAATGGTGTACCCGACTCGTGTTTAACATAGGGCGGGACACACCGACCACAGAAACACGTGTTGTAATCTTGCCACAGCAGAACATCGTCATAAATCAGCATATTCCTACCCCCACACACAAACACACACGACATTAATTAACGTGGCAGGTGCCGTCCAGTCAAACACCCTCCAAACAAGAACGAATGTAGATTGATCTCTACATGTCTTAAGAGCTCCCGCTGTGTGACATCGTACTGCACTTAACGCAGAAAGTGGCTCAAACAACCCGAGAGAGGTCAAAGATAACCTCAACCTGAAGGAAATATAGCTTCAGAAATACTGTACCCTTACATTTCTGCAAGACAATATCGCAAGTATTTATGTACCAAGAGTATTATATTAATGTTTATGCCTCTGACCTTCTGGTTTATAAGCTGTTGGAGGGCATACTATACAGGTGAAATATACTGTAGAGTAGAAATGCAGCACAAAACTAAGCATTTTGAGGTTAGGAGCATAGGGTCGTATAGGTATGCAGTATAATATTGTGGCGTATTACTAATTTGGGGGTTACATTGTCATTACCAGACACATTAATATTCTACATTGTCACTACCCGACTCATTGCTGTTTACGTCACTCCTGGCTAGTAGCTTTACCAGCCACGAGTAGCAGGGGATATAGCGTCTGTCTTAGATAGGATTCCGTGAGAAACGGATCGCGTGTGCAAGCCGGCTTTTGGATCGGTGGACATCTCCTCTCATCTTTCATATTTAATAATGTAGGAACCCCAAACGGTTGGGAAATAAATCTAGGACTATGTAAGTAGATTTGTGTTATGGATTTTTTACGTGATAAACCCACGCCTTCCTCTTAACCTCCACATCACGTTTTGGTCCTCCGCAGCCAAGTCCTCTCAATGTACGTGCTGCTACTAGAAATTAATTTCATTTTCATGTGAACTTCCTCTATCCAGCATGCAACATTTTCGTACCAAAAGCACTGCATTAACATAACTGAAATATGACATTACGAATAGTTGTATGTGATACAAATGTTAAAACTGTATACCGGAATTATTAACTCCTATGATTAATAATTTTATAAAGACATGATAGGGAGATACATAATTCCAATAAATAATTTCCATATATTGAATCAATGCATAACGGAAGAAGAAAGGGCTATACTTTTGTAAGTGAATAAGGTAATCATTACCAGGCATATTACATGTTCAGGGAAAACAATTAGGTAGAAGTCAGAGTAGCTAAGCCTATTAGGTTCCGGTGAACTTAGTCAACAATAGCTCAAGGTTCGGATAACTAGAACTCACACGTTATGATCAGAGATATGTGTGAAAATGCACGTAGACCAGTTCTGGAAAACAAGAGAGGAAAAGAATTCTTAGAATTTAGCAAGTCAAAGAGTAAAAGTTGTGTTTCAAATGCGAAAGATTTGGCAACTTATAATGTAGGAACTTTGGTGGGGTAGATGTAAACTAGGTGGGATTTAAGTTAATAAAAGCGCATTCATTTCTAAATTTAGCGTCTTTCGTCTTTGTCTTTCACCTTTAACTTACAGAATTGTTACTGGGATCGATTACCGGCAGTCCGTAGCGCCTATAGACTGCGCAAGGTTATCACAACCTTAGCTACAACTACAAAGGAGATTGCCGTATAGCATTTTAGTGATTCACGGCAAATTACGCTTATTATTGTTATTACGGAAACAGTTATTTTAAACCGTAAATTTGATACTTCAGAAGTTAGCATATAGAATCATTTAATAGGCACAGCTTCTCGTAATAAGATTCGGAATCAGTTTAATTCTTCATATTGGAACAGTTGGAAACTCACTTCAATAGCTCAAGCATTAGAGCACATTCATTTCTCAGTCAATATAACTGATGTTGTCTATCCTCACTCCACGCACACATACCCTTAGAGAAAGATCTCATCGCTTACCACTCTAGCACTCGGCAGCAGATTCATCAGTAGATATAGGCGAGGACATCAAAAGTGACAAGAGAGGAACGTCGTCAAAAGTGCTGCAGAGAGGGATGTCATCAAGTGTTTTATTTCATCATTAACATTCATGGGTTACGCCTTTTAAGGTTCCTTTCGGACGCACAGGCTTTCAATTAAAAAGTTGAACCCATTGTTTTTGCAATCTACTAACATTCCTTTCACCTTTAGTTTATAATCCAATATAATCTTTGGTATGCGATGTTCTTTCATTCTAGGATACATTCTTTACAGTTATTTCTAAATTGATTTATTTTATCCATCAGCATAAAAATGTTTAACTCATTTTTAATACCTTCATTTTCTCTTCTATTCAAGCCGGTCACACTTCCCAAAAATATTATTTCGCCTGTCTCTCAGCTGTTCTTTCTTCTGAAGGTAGTTGAAACACAAAACTCGCAACCTACAGTAATACGAGAACTGCCAACACCGTGTAAACCTTTAGTTTTGTTTCTTTTCTAGTATTTTTAACGTTCTCTTAATTGTCCCGCACACTATAGTAAAATTTGCTAGTATTTTTTACTTTCTTTTACTTTACCCTTTTACTTTTACTCTCCCAAATTCATAGTAGGTACAGAAGGTATTTAATTCCACCAAAAATTTTGATTTCATGGGAAATAGATCTTTGGGGACCTCTGAATCCAAAAAAGCATTTTTAGAGAAAGGTCCGCGCGAGTGGTAAACAGCATAACTCAAGCATAACAACATAGTCTAAATTTTCGATTTAATGTACCTTTCCAAAACAATTCTCATTCCTTTACAGCCAACATCCTCAAAACGAATACATTTTTTAAAAGTTCAATTTTTTCGTTTTTATTGTAAAAATAAAGATTTTCGCAGAAACGAACAATTTTCGCGAAAATTCTGACATAATTATAGTCATAAATCGGTCACATTTGTCATATATCGTGCATAAACTTCTTGCTGCATCTCTGCGTTACATTTCGCGTAAATCGTTAATAACACACACAAAAAAACGAGGGGGGAACCCTGCTCAGAGATGAGTATTTTATTTTACGAGTAAAAGTGTATGCAGAATCTCAAAACCGAGTGTAGGAATTGACGAAGGAGAATTTTAGGAGAAGTTGTATTGTATTTCGACTGTTGGGAGCCGAACTTGAAGTAGTTGCAACCGCACGTATGGTACCCGGTAGCCTTCGTCCCAAGTTTAAACATATTAACTTTATAATTGGACTGTTTCTTTAAATATTATATATTTATGCTTGCCTCGGCTGCGTCAGTATTATTGTTAGAGACGTGGATTTCTTTGTAGGGAGTAGTGAGGCTAAGAATGTAGGCTTACATAGATTATAATTTGTACGTCACTCCATTTATTAATTCCTTAAACGATTAAAATAACACTTCACTGATATAGAGAGCTGTGAAATTCTTGTATTAATTACTTGCACTTTTTAACACGTAAACTATTTTCGTCTCACACTGAATACTTCTCGAGGAGCGTTTCGCGTCTGGTTAGTAACGCTGTCCGCTAGCAACTGAATTCTGAATTTGTACAATTTGCCCTATTTCAGTTTCTGATTGGCTAATCCTACTCCAATAGAATACTTTCATTTAACTTAACCTTTTCTTTTTGTTTCTTGTTTCTTGATTGGCTATGTATAAACTGTCTCAAAACTTACATTATTGTTTCCAAGAATTACTAGTAGCGTTATTAAGCATTCTAATTCATTATTGCTTCAACGTTACCTCATCATTACCTCATCGTTAGCAACTTTTGAACCTATTATTCTCACAGCTCCTACATTATTAAATTACGTAATACATTCACATAACATTAATACACATGTATACAATAATATAAACATATATAATGACTAATATACACTTTTTATATATTGTTTTATACACATATTGCTTTAAGATGGGCTGTTATTATATTTTATATCATATAATTTGACTGAAATCATTTAAGTGTTAAAAATCTATGAGCAAAATACGTCAATAACATGTGCTGACATATACTATTTTAAGACAGTCCTAAATATTAAATTATAAAGCTGAACTTTGCGTGGAAATAGCAGTATACAGGTGGACAATTTAAGTTGAGACTGTACAATATCTCCAAAACTAAGCGTTGTAGAAAGAAATGTCTTGAATAAAAGTTGCTTGATATTATGGGGGAAAGTAAATGCCATTAGTCGTGTTTTATTTGTAGGACGTTGTGATGGTCACTTCTTCTTCCTTTTCTTCTCACTCCGCATAAAAACACATTTGTATAAAGCAGTTTGAAATTGTTCTTACACCAACGTAAATAACATCTAAAATTCTAAAATGGCTATGTACGAAGACCGTAGTCAATGGTTGAGCAAGGTTGGTCATTTGAGGGTCAAATTACGTTTCCGAATTGGAAACCAACATTTTTTATTTTGTTTTCGTATTCAAAGAAACCATTTTCTAATGAGAAAACAACATACGAAATGTAGGTTTCCATTTAAAACAACTAAATTGACCCTAAAATGACCATCATAACGTCCTCCAAACAAAACACGACTAATGACATTTGCTTTCCCCCATAATATCAAGCAACTTTTATTCAGGACATTTGTTTCTAACACTTAGTTTTGGAGATATTGTACAGTCTCAACTTAAATACTCTACCCTATATATTCGAGCATGCGCAATAATGGGCTCTAGTCTGTTGTTTGAACTTCATAGTACTAGTGTTGACAACATCAACACTTAGACTATTATAACACTAAGTATTTTGGAAAGGTAGAATCAAATAGAAAAATTTAATGCCACAGCCGGGGTATGAACTAAGGTTCCTCCAGTTTCCATCCGGTTGATCTAACCAAATGAGCAACCATGGCAACATGCCGGTACGAATTAAATTCCCCAACTGACTCGTGTTTTTTCCGGTAAACCACAAGGTGATCTGAGTTCCTTTTGAGATGACATACCCTAATGCCGACTTACAATGTCGTAAGTGCTTTAAATCCTGGACTTCATAGTTTAACCGTTATCGCGTAACTAGTTACTTCCGCGGTATCGAGGCTCGCATTCGGGAGGTCCTAGATTCGAGTCCTGGGGCCGGCCACAATGACCATGGGTTCTTGTGGTTTTCCCAGGTTAGCAAGGCGAATTCTGAGGTAGTTTCTCTTGTACCACGAACTTCTTTTTCTCTCATTTTCTATAATTTCGCTTCCCTTTTCATGTTTCATGTCGGTGTCAGACACGTGGAGCAAATGCTCTTTGGAAAGTACTTCTCGACCCTGCCTCTTGGCAGTCTTATTTGAGCCGCCAGCTCGTGTTCTATCCGGTTACACCAGAGGGAAGCCTTCTTTGAGCAGCCCGGCTTTTAATGTTAGGGACCTCTTTGCGTCTTTGTGAGCCGGCCTGCTTGTAAAATGAATGAATAAATAGAAAGTAGAAATTCAGTAATTAGGAGAATATTTGGTTTTACTGATTTTTGCGATAATGCGCATACTAACATTCATTCCCATATCCATACTTCAACCCTCTGTGGAGAATGGTTCGATGGCCTATAGCCTTCTGCGGTTCTTCCTTCATCCCATCCGTTCCTTCCGGAGACGGTAAGCCCCAAAGATCCACGTTGGGTCGAGGTATGAGGTGTTCTTCTCCGTTCCTTGGTCGTAACGTAAACTAGTTACTTCTTATTCGTAAATTTTGTAACCGTTAATCCGCTCTGTATCTGTTAGTTCAGTAAACGTTACATTAAGGTTACCGTAACGGTTACTTTTTTCGGTCTATTCGTATTATGCGTGTGTGATCCTCTCCACTGTAGCTTAAGTCATAATAATATCGACATTAGAGCCCAAGATCACTGATTCAACTTCAGGCCAGAGCATTACATAAATTCCATGTCGATATTTCTCAGAAGTATATCTTTTGACACCCCTGAACCCAAAAAGACATTTTAGAAAAAAAAGTCCCGTATATTTGTGTCCCGTTTTCTGTGAACAGCATAACTTTAAAAGGAAAAGCTGAATAAATACAGAATTTAATATTTAATTTTAGTATGTTCCAAAGATGTGACACGAAGATTTTCAAGAAAACCACCCCATGCCAAACTACCCTCTACGTGAAACATTTTCTTAAAAAAGGCTATAACGATTTTCTTTAAAATAATACACTGAAAATTGCAACACCAAGAAAGAATTTCCCGAATAACTCCAAACTTGGTGGAAGTGTAGAACAGTATGCAAGCAATAGGGGATTAGGTTTGCAGAGCTCTCCCATGTGGGTCTGACAAGGTCAGTGTTGCGCCCAGAGTAGTCAGTGCAGAACTATCAAACAAGTTGGAAACAATAACATAAGAGGCAGTATGGCTCGTCGACGTCAAAGGAAACCACGTCGGCAGGTGAGTGAGTTCGAACGGGGCAGAATGATCGGTCTCCGGGAAGCGGGTTTGTCATACCGTGACATTTCGGCTCATACAGGGCATGCTGCTACGACAGTGATGCGTGTGTGGAAGGAGTGGATAGATGAAGATCGTACGCAGCGAAGAGCGGGTACTGAACCACGGAACATGACCACAGCACGGGATGACAGTCATCTTGTCCACATGTCCATAACGGACAGTACAGCTTCATCCACAGTGTTGACAGATGACAGTAGATATTGTAAGTGGAAAATTTGCTTTATGTATCATATATGGGTTTTGTATTATTATTATTATTATTATTATTATTATTATTATTATTAGTATTATTATTGTTGTTGTTGTTGACAAGCTCTGAACAGCTTAAGAGTTGATATTAAAATTCCCAAATATAAATAAAAATTGAAATAACACGTTATTTATTTCGATCCTTATCTAGTTTGCACCAGTATTAGTTCATAATTGAACCTGTTATGTACATATTAGTATCAAACATGTCAAGTTTACTATCTTAAAATTGAACTTCAGATTTTAAAAGAATGACCCTCTGTATCTCATTGATGGATGGTTTCACCTAATTAGAAAAACGAGAAACAGGCGCTACAATTGATTATAATGTTTGGATTTTTTCCTTTTTTTTTTGTTTAACATTTTTAAACCGGGTAGGCATATCAAAGGATGAATGAATGAAATAGGTGAACTGATGCTGAAATGAGCCCGGGATCCATAGACCTTATAGTTTATCTATTTTATTTTTATTTATTTACACAGTTTCAACGACTATACTGCTCTAGGTATGGACTGACCTTTACAATTGAGGCGGTAAGCAAAATACAACATAATAAACACGTATAAAAAGAGTACATATGCAAAGAGAAAAACTATAATATATATACACACATTATTTATTTAACCTATTTATGTTTTTGGTTACCGTATATTCGTCTTCTCAAGATAAGGGGGGAACCCTCAGAAAAATCTTATGTAAGTAACTGACCCTGACCGAGATTCGATATCCGGGTTTCTTACATTTGGGGCAAACACACTATTCTACACTACGGAGATGGACTTTTGGGCTTTAGCTGGGTTTGACACTTCTAACAATGTAATAAAGGGATCACCTAATGAGAAACAACTTAATACCTGGGGAGTAGGCCTCTTAAACTATCAAGAATGGCAAAATTTTGGAACGTAGGCTTGAGAAATCACTTCGTTAGATCTGTTTATTCCATAGTATCTCAAATACACGGTTTGAAACAGCACACAATTTTCCTAGCTCCAGTTTTTTTTATATAGTGCATCACAGTTTAGGTTCTAACAGGGAACGACCACAGCAAGCTGTTACATGACGCTATCCGTTATGCACTATAATGTTTGTGTATACACCTGATTATGAAATAAATATTTATTTTTGTACACAAGCCTTAAAAGGTCCACAAGAGCCAATTATATAATATAAAGGGAATACAAAGTTTAAGTCTGGGATATTTGTAAAAAGCAGGATATTTTGAAATGCGTTCATTTTTTGGAAGTAGAGCAGTAGATTTTTAAAAAAGCAGGAAATCTCCTGCAAAATCAGTAGACTTGGCAACCCTGCGCTGGAGCACTGCAACAGGTGTGAACTTGTCTGCATCAGTTCGTCGCCGTCTGATGCAGGTTGGACTGGTTGCATGCATGCCATTGCGTCGGCTTCCATTGTCCAGAAACCACAAGCTCCTCTGACTGCAATGGGCACGTGAACACCGTCACTGGGGTGCTGTGTGGCAAAATGTAGTCTTTTCGGACGAGTCCCACTTCAACGTGTCCTACAGTGATGACCGCATACGCGTCCGGCGGTACCGTGGTGAGCGCAACCTGGAGGGCTGCATTCTTGAGCGTCATAGCGGACAAACACCAGGTTTGATGGTTTGGGGCGCCATTGATGACAACAACCGATCTCGCCTCCTACGAATTGAGGGTACTTTGAACGGCAACCGGTACCTAACGGTGGTTGTAGAGCCTGAGGTACTCCCTCTGCTCCAGGCATCTACACAGGCCACATTTTAACAGGACAATGCCCGGCCACATATTGCGAGGAAAGTGCAAGCCTTCTGCGAAGAGCGACGGGTCCCATTGCTTCCCTGGCCTGCACGTTCGCCTGACATGTCGCCCATAGAGCATGTCTGGGATATGGTTGGTCGGTACCTGGTGCGTCACGGTCCTGCAGTAACCAGTGTCACGGATTTGTGGGCTCGAATACAAACTTAGTGGAGGGAAATCGCTCGGGAACTTACTCAGAACCATTTTGATTCAATGCCACGGCGTATAGCAGCTCTAATTGCAGCGCATGGAGGCCACACCAAATACTGAATATTAGGTTTCAAAGGTCATATATAGATTTGAAAAGTTTATCATTTGTTACTTGTCATGTACCTAACCTGGTATTAAATTCGTTGAATTCATGCGTTTCCTTCTTGGTATTGAAATTTTCACAAACGGCAGTGTATGTATATTAAAGGCATTTACTTCTACTATAATCTTTATAGCTAGTATAATACACAAAAATTGTAGATTTCTTTAAAAGACACAATTTATTTGAAATAACCTACTTTTGGCATAAGACATTTCTAAGATATCCGTCATTAATGGTTCGAATTGTTGATTACTTGGTCATTCTTTTAAAGAGCTTTTGTCAACATTCAGTTGTTTCTCGCGATTACATGGAACGAGTATGGAATTTTAAGACCAGCATATAGCGTCCAGTTTTTAATATTTTGACTATGAGTTAGTTTCTTTCGTATCTATAACAAAATGTGTAATGTATTTATTTCTGAAAATAAGTTTATTTGGATTAAAATGGAGTAGACAAAAATAGTTAAAGGAGGGTGAAGAAAGTCATGTGAGTGTATCACACCAGTTTTTTTTTGTCTGATTCAATTTTCAGGTTAAATGCCATGTTATCTTTATGCAGCATATTAGATTTAACGGTAAAGTATTTAATTAAGTTTTAAGGATAATGAACAGAACATAAAAAAAAGAAATGCTTCAAAAAGGAAGGGGTATGAGCGCTGTGAAGAGAAAAACACAGTTTCTCAATTTCTGTAAGTCCAAAAGCATCAGTTAGTCGAATTCAATATTGAATAATGACGTGGAAGATTATATCCTCCAATTTCTCTATTTTAATGAAAAGAAGGAACACAAAATATGGTCAATAAGCGACAAGTTCGCAGTGAAATGCCCTAAGTACTTTTTAATAGTTTAAGCGTCCCCAAAGAGACGTTCTTTGTGCGACAGAGAGGAACAAAAAAATAAAGAAGATTCCACAGCAGGAGATGAGAATCCGCGCAGGAAATGAGAAAGTATTTTTATGAAACAGCGCTCTGCACAAATTCTAAGGAAGAATGCACGGAATGTATTCCATTACGGTGAAAGCCTTTCTCTGAGTTCTGTCAAAGGATTTAAAAAACGTGCGATAGAAGTACCAGAATTGGTTCGAGACACGAGTACAAATCGTTTAAAGGAGATTCCAAAACTATTCTTGCTGAAAGGCGAACAAATGCGCAAAGTTGTGTGTGCGAGAGACAAAAGTCGCGGCTATAAAGAATAAAAGATCCACAGCGCACCACAAATTTCAAACTCTGCTCTCTCGCCAGAAAGGCAGTTTAAGTGCATTTAGGGGCACCTTGAAGTAGATAGTTTTGTTGTATTGTTATTTGCCCCACGTTTTGGGAGCCAATTTGAAGAAGGTTTGTTGCTGGTACGTATGGAAAGTCAGTTTGAAGATGTATTATATTTCGACTGTTGGGGAGCCGAACTTGAAGTTGTTGCAACCGCAAGTATGGTAAAAAGTTTCCGGTAGCCTTCGTCCCAAATTTAAAAATATTAACTTTGCAATTTGACTGTTTTTTTAAATATTATATATTTGTGTTTGCCTCGGCTGCGTAAGTATTATATTATTGTTAGAGAGATGGATTTCTTTGCAGGGAATGTTGATTATAATTTGTACTTCACTCCATTTTATTAATTCTTGACACGATTAAAATAACACTTCACTGATATAGAGAGCTGTAAGATTCTTTTATTAATTACTTGCACTTTTTAACACGTAAAACTATTTTCCTCTCACACAAATACGTATTAAATTTCTCATGGACACATCTCGCGTCCGGTTAGGAACACTGTCTACAACCAACGCGTCCAGTTATGAGGGCTGTCTACAAGCAACTGACTTGATTTCTACCGCCTAAATTTGTAAATTTCTATATTTCAAATCCCTGTTCCTAATCCAATAGAATAATTTATTTAACTAAAGCTTTTTTGGTTGTTGATTGACTATTTTATAAACTGTCACAAAAATTACATTATTGCGTCCAAGAATCACAAGTAGCATTAAACTTTCAAATTCATTATTGCCTCAAGGCTACCTCATTGTTACCTCATTGTTACCTCATTGTTAGCAACTTTTAACCTATTATTCTCACAGCCCCTACATTATTAAATTACGCAATACATTCGCATAATAGTATTGAACATGTATACAACAATATAAATATATGCAATAAATGTAATATACACTTTTTATATATTGTTACATACGCATATTGCTTTAAGGTGGGCTGTTATTATATTTTATATTATATAATTAATCTGAAACCATTTAAATGTTAAAAATACTGTCTCAACCTACAGGTGAAATGTCTAAATATTACAGTTCTTCTCTTTTTTTCAAAATATGACCACGTGCTGCTCTATCACAAATTATAAGTGTGTGTTAAATTTCATGAAGATACCTATCCTTAATAGCTTTGAGAAAAAAAAAATACTTTACTCTTATTATGCTAATTAATCTGGTGTTCCACACAGCACAGAAATCTTAATTCTGAAAACCTAAAAATACTACAACAATATTTCAATAGTAATACCCAAAACTGGCATATAGAAATATCGTCACTCTTCTGTTTGTTTCTGAAAAAAATTAAAACTTTAAACATAATTTTATAACAATTCGTCCTCAGTGGTAGAATTAATTATGTCACATCGTGACCAATTTAAAAGTGTAACGGAAGTCATATATCAGTTTCTTTAACAAGTACATAATAAATAGAAAGGTAGTGCATTCCATACAAAAATTCGATATCGAGATTTCACCGGAATTACGTGTTTTGAGGCACTCTAAATTAAAAAAAAATAGAAAAAGGCCCGTGTGGCTGTGAACAGCATAAATTAGAAACGAAAAGTCGGATACTTACCAAATTTGGTATTTAAGTTTAGTATCTTCCAAAGATGCAACACGAAGATTTTCAAGAAAGTCCCCCACCTCCAAATATCCTTTACATTTTTCGAAATTTTGTTTTTTCTCAAAAATGGCTTTAACGATTTTAATTAAAACACATATATTAAAAATATTTACACCACAAACAAAACATATATTTTGAATTTTCTTGGAATAGCTTGTGAATTCTGTTCATTTAGAAGAAATTTTATATAATAACTGCTAAACGTTAAAAGATGGACGAAAACGTACGGCACGAAAGATTCAGATTTCTTTAAAACGTGGCATCAGCCATTTCCGAGATAATGGTTCGATTTGTTCAATACTCTTGTCACTGTTTAAAGTCCTGTCGACATTCCGTTGTTTCTCGCGATGTCATGAAAACAGTATGGAATTTTAAGGCCAGCATATAGTCCTGTTCTTAAACATTATACTTTCGCTATTCCCTTTGTATGTATATCAACTTTAAACTGGAGCAGATAGACAAATAAGCTGTGGTAAAAATAATAAATGTTAGAGGGTAGAAAAGTCAAGTGAATGTAACATCAGATTTTTAAGTTTATTCTGAGTTTCTGTTGAAATTCTAAACAAGATTGTTTACAAACTATATTGTATAGATCACTTTTAATACGAATAAAGTGTAAGAAAAGTCGAGTAAAAGGCATTGGAAGTAACACAGACCACAAGGCAGTGTGATCATGGGCATTTAAATGCTCATGTGTTGAAGCATTAAAAGGCTCTGAGAACAAAAACATTGTTTGTAATAGAAGCTAAAAGTTGAAAGTGTATTTTGGACATAAAATCCAATTTTTTAATCATTTGACCAAATTTCAGCTGTGTATATCCTTAAGGGATGAGAAAATTGTTCAAAAATGATAACTTATCTTTTTGTGTAGTCTAATTGGAATTTCTTCTTAAAGCTGATGTATATTTTATCACTGTGTGCACAATACTTAAATTTTTAAAATGGTACTGCATTTGCTATTTTGTACTGTGAATTATGTATTACTCCACAGGAAAAAATAGTTATTCCTACATACTTTGGAGTACAGTTCTAAATATTAATCCATCTTTTAGGGGATGTTTTGCTCCACAAATTGGTCCAACTGTTAGGTTTGGCAATTACTATGTCATCAGGTCATGTGGTGTCGTTCTTCGCAAATATACGAGAGGTTTGTTTTCTCCATTTTGGCTTAACTGATATAGTTCCTAGCGTTTTTTCTATATTGGGCGCAAAAGACCGGAAATTTTGCTTAGAGGTTTCTTTGTCAGGCTTGAGGTTCTTTTACGTGCCGTAAATCTACGACACGGGACACCGGCTTTACTTCTCTTCCGAAGGGAGCCATGCTAAGGATTTTTACGCCCGAAAAAGATACATCGCCCTCCGCCGAGTTTGAATCCGCGACCTCGGGAACTAGAGGTTATCGTGGTACCACTAGTCCACGGAGGACAACTTTTTCATACCAGAAAATGTCATTCAGAAAAATAATTGCCGATAAGTTTAATCAAAAGAGAGTATAATTATGAAAATGATCCTATCTTCTTTAATAAACCATACAAAAATAGTTCAGTGAAATTAGAATCTACATATACATCTTGTTAAAATTTTATTATGGTATCCTAGATAGTTTCTGAGAAAATAGGTGAAGATTTAGGAAAATTTCTTGAAATTGGTTTTAATTGACTCCTTGATCAGTATGGGAATTGTTGTTTTTCGCTTAGGTAAGTTTATTCATCGGAAATAACTAGGGAGGGGATTCCATATTGACATAAGTAACATTTTTAACACCTTCTATTGAATGTGAAAGTAAAATACTTGGGTTTAATTAAGCTATGAGGCGAAAAAAGCAAACTTTGTAAAACAGTTACGGTCTTCTTGTTTTATGTTTTTGAGTGTCCGCCAAATTTATTACAAATTTAGTAATGTTGGTAAGAGATTGTATTAGAGTTTATCATCTTAGCATCTGAAATTATATATCACTATATGATGAGTGTTCCGGCTAGCTACTGTCCATCCCAAACCAGAGTGCCTTTCACTGAAAACCAACTCTTTGTATTATCCGCGCGAAAGTAGTTGGCAACCCCTGCCCCTAATGGCTGCTTCTTACCCTTTCACGTGCTTGTTGAATATTGTTTAAATCTATAAAAAAACGCGCCCTGTGTGAGAATCGTAGTTCAAAATGCAACCCGAGGTAACAATCCATTTTATAAGTATGCGGCAATGAACATTTTACTTACGTTAATCACAATCCTCGGGCAAATCCGAATCCTCCGAAGGTGACTCAGCTGCCATATCGGAATCAGAACTACTCTCCAAAATAATGACAAGCTTATTCACACTACCACAGCACTGTCGCACTTAAAACAAGTTCCCACATATTATCCTATTCTATGTTCTATTACGTCTGTTTATATTCCCTGCTCGCTTTGGTTACACTTCTCATGCGTGTAAAATCCGATATTAGTTTCTTAATATGCACTAATGCAAGTGTCGGGTATTTTTCTAATAGTGAGTTGAATATATGAAGTATTGTTTGTTTTTCGCCACTTTTTAACTGTCTCCCTCTTTTGTGTTTGAACAGTTTATTCGCACTACATGAAAATAATTTTATAACAGAAATATTTTGCATACATATTGAAATATATATTTAAGCGGTGTCCCGCTTAAAATATCATTAAATTAATATAATTTGAAATACGAGGGTAAGACAATAAGCATCCGCACACTATTTTTAATTTTTTGTAGGACGGACCTTTCTCTGCCATGTGAACTCAAATACCAACTGACTAAATCACAAGATTTGACCTGAGCTGAGAATGTATGTGTTAGCGTATTATGAATGACCGCTCGCTTATCGTATTTCCTGTGTTACGCAAAGTGTTTATTCGGTACTCAGATAGCACCTTCGGGAATTCATTGCTGCATTTCTCGTATATGTAACAGAGTGGTAGTCATGCATACGGTTGGTATTAACAAGCAAGATGCTCTCGGCGTTAGCGCAATAGCAGACGAAAACAATATTTTGTAATCTCTTAACAGTTAGTATATATCCATTACCTTTAACGATGAGTTCTTATGATAACCGTAATAAAATGTGCAGTTCTATACCTTTCCTGCTCCAATATTTCATAATACAATACATGTATTAAGGAACTATTTACGCTGGCGTAAGAGTATGTTCTTGGGTTCGTGACAAGCAGAAGCACTGCTTCTGTTTACATCAGAGGGAACTCTGGTTTGGAATGGACAGTAGCGGACAGTAGTAAGTGTGGTCGAGGAAGTATCTCTTGCAGGGGATGGAGCGTGAAAGGACCGAAATGAAAGTCTGTCGTAATAAGTTATAATGCATCGGCAAGTCAATTTCTATGAGTCTCTTTAATGCATTTTATTCTTATATTGTTATATGTATATATGAGTAAGCTATTGTGATTATCCTTCATTGCTTCGCGAAACGACTGAATACGTTATCTACGCTTTTACAGAAACGCGTAAATTTAGCTCAGTAGGACCCTATTGACTTCCTCTAACGATCTGTGATATTTACTACGCATTTCCTACATAATTACTGGTAATTGTGTGTGCACTGTACGCAAACACATCTCACAGCGATCTGATCTCACCCATGTCTAAGCTTACACTGTCTATGTTCCGTTGAGGAGTTTTAGCGTGGCTTCATTAGATTACGTTTGAGATTTGAACGTTTACTCCTACAGGTTTCTGGTTGGCAGTCTTAATTAATCAAAACCTTCCTCTAGTTCCACTATTAGCTATTTCGAATATAACATTACTTAGCTATGGTTACTAAGCGCGTTTATTTTCACCCGTCGCTTCTAATTTTTCGTGGTCCTCGACGCAGTATCATCCCTCTGCACAACAGTGAACTCGCAATATACTTTCTTAATAACATTGAGGGAGATGGGATGTTATGAAGAAACAATACACTGCAAAATCAGAGCAGTGAAACATTGGCTGAGGCTGATGCAGGGGATAACTCGACACTACGATCCAAATGTTATGAATACCAGCAAGAAAACCTGTCTGCTAAGTTTTGGGCAGCTGATTTGGAAAGGGGTTTGAGGAGAATAGGAATGGGGTCAGTATGGCTAAGAGCTAAAACAAATGACAAAAACATATGGAAAGGTGTTAAAAGAAGACTAAGAGATATAAACCAACAGGAAATAGAATCGGATTGTAAAATTAAACCTTCTCTAACTCTAGCAAATGAAATAAAATTGAACTGGGATAAAGAGGCATATATACTTAACTTAGGAAGAAAGGAAAGATCAGGAATGGCATGGTTTAGGCTGGAGGGCACAGAAAATGAGTGACGACTCTGGCAGGAGAATCTGCCCATTCTGTGATTTGTATGAGGACTGGGTACATATTTTGGCGTAATGTGCACAGTGGGAGAACCAGCGAACGATTAAACTCAAAGAAAAATTCTTAAGTCCCTCAAGAAAGAGATTGGCAAGTTGGGATCTACTGGCTGACAAGAGGAACTGGCAAAACATAGGCAATTTTTTTTGTTGGCTAAAGTGCGCGAAGCTAGGTCAAATTTGTTCAGTTAAACAAAGGTATTTTATCTCTATTTCCCTTTTTCTTGTTCCTTTTGGTTGTGTTTTCTTTCTCTGTTGTCTATTTTATCACCCTATTGTATCTTAAATATGCATGTACGGTCAATGACCCATGCACAAAATACTTGTGAAATAACTTCAATAATTTGAAACCAATAAAGATACCTTATCTATCTATCCATCTATCTATCCTCAATAACATACAGTTACAATATTTCTCTGAAATCAAATATAAACCTGCTAATTATTACACAAGCAGTAAAGATTCAAGAAATATTAATTCTTATGTATGTTATTGACACTAATTATTATTGCTAGGGCTGAGGCACTGTTTAACTAATGTCTATGTGTGTCAAAAATGCTGCCTCAAAGTATATGATAAGATATTGCTGTTTCTTCAAATAGCTCGTGACGGGCAGATGGTAGCTCCGACATGTGTCCACAAAGTCATGTGCATAGTAACTGCATCTTTGCCTCTTGCTAACGAGATAATTTTACCTTCTCTACCACTTACTTAGGACAGGTAGAGGAAGTGCTGCATCCCGGCCAGAAATTCTGTGTCAATATGTCTCCGGAAATGATGTCTTGTGGTCATGTGTACCTTGAAAACCATACTGTAAAACTAAAAGTCAGATAAATGCCAAACTTGGTGTTTAAGTTCAACATCTTCCAAGGATGTGACAAGAAAATTTTCCAAAAAGTTCACCCACCGAAAACTACACTTTATATGGAATATTTTTTTCGTTCATTTTTATTTTTTTACTTTCTCTAGTACGTACAGTAAGTAGGGGAAGTATTGTATTCCACCCAAAAATTCGATACCGAGATTTCACCGGAAGTATATGTTTTGAGATCCCTTTAATCCAAAAAAAGCATTTTTGGAAACATGTCCATGTGTGTGTCTGGGTGTGTGTGTGTGTCAGTATATCTGTGAACAGAATAACTCAAAAACGAACAGTATTTAGGTTCAGTATCTTCCAGAGATGCGACACGAAGGTTTTTAAGAAAATCTCCCCACCCCAGATTACCCTTTACATGGAACATTTTTCAAAAATTTTAATTTTCTCAAAAATGGCTAACAATTTTGATTAAAATATCATAAGTTTAAGATATTTTCATGACAAATGAAATGTATATCTTGAATTTTCTGGGAATGTCTCCAAAAGTATTCTTCATTGTGAACGACTTTTGCATAACTGGTAAACCATAAGAGATAGACAATATTTTACTAGACAAAAAATGTAGATCGCGTTAAAATTCACAATTTATGTCATATACATTTTTTTGTTGAGTGAAGCATGTTCGAGATATTGCTTGTTATTCCCTTATATTACTTTCTCTACTACGTATAGTAAGTAGGGGAAGTATTGTATTCCACCCAAAAATTCGATACCGAGATTTCACCGGAAATACATGTTTTGAGATCCTCTGAATCCAAAAAAGCATTTTTGGAAACATGTCCGTGTGTGTGTGTCTGTGTGTCTGTCTGTCTGTGAACAGCATAACTCAGAAACGAACAGTCGGATAAACACCAAACTTGGTATTTAGGTTCAGTATCTTCCAAGGATGCGACACGAAGGTTTTCGAGAAAATACCCCCCACCCCAGATTACCCTTTACATGGAAGATTTTTCGAAAATTTTAATTTTCTCAAAAATGGCTCTAACGATTTTCATTAAAATATCATATGTTGATGTATATAAAATGTATATCTTGAATTTTCTGGGAATGTCTCCAAAAGTATTCTTCATTGTGAACGACTTTTGCATAACTGGTAAACCATAAAAGATAGACAAAATTTTACTACACAAAAAATGTAGATTGTGTTAAAACACACAATTTATGTCTAATACTTTTTTTTTTGTTGAGTGAAGCATTTTCGAGATATTTCTTGTTATTCCCTTAAATTTTTCAATACTTATTTTCTCAAATGGGAGTTCGTTATTAATGTTTTTGTCTTGGATACGCAAAGAGTATTAATCTGTGGCAAAGAGAATGGTGCTGGACATAGCAACCAGCTATTAAGAGTAATCTCTATGCTTAAAGGCTACTATATTTCTATATTGCCCTTTTTAATATATACTCCCCTTACATCTACAAGAAAATTGGCAATAAGATACAGTCTGCAAATGTTTATCTCGATTAACATGAAATAGATGGAGAATAAGCGTTTGTAAAAATATTTTCTACAAGAGCAGAGAAAGTCATGTGAGTGTAACACATCAGATTTTTTTTAAAGTTGCTCTAACGTTTTGATAAAATGAGTAGATGAAATATTTGCTTGAATAACAAAATGTATATATTGAATTTCTTTGTGAATAGCCGGTGAAGTTCTCTTTACTTTAAATGCATTTCCTTTAGTCACAAAAATACAGGTAGATCTCTTTAAAGCACACAATTGATAAGAAATAACTTTCTATGGAATTACTATTTTCCAGATATGTGTTGCTATTAGTCTGAATTTGCAAATAGTTTAAAAATATAATAAATAGTGTTGAAGTGTTGCCATACCAATATAAGAAATTTCAATCATGATAAAAGAATTACTTGTCATAAGAATAGTACAATACAGGTTGATTGGAATCGTTTGATATAAATTCTGATGTTACATTCGCATGATTTTCTCTACCCTCTATCGCTAATTAGTGGGTATACAAATATTCTTAAGAAATTTTATTTTTCTATCTATACAATTTTATCCAAGATAAACCTTTCCGAAAATAGCAACATTATACACTTCGTTATAGATACAAAAGGAACGGTCATAGCCAAAAGTTGTGGAACTGGACGCTAATGTCGGCCTTAAAATACCACTCTCTTTCCATGACGTCACAAGAAACAACTGAAAACCGACAGCACTTCAAAAGCATGACTTAAGTATTGAACAATTTGAACCACTAATAACGAATATCTCGGAAATGCCTGATGCTACAAAAAAGTTGTTTGAAATAAATTGGACATTTTAAAGATATTTACATTTTTTCGTCTATTCTTAAGGTTTAACAGATATACATGATTATATAAAATTTCTTTCGAATAAACTGGACTTTACAGACTATTCCCAGGAAATTAAATATAGACATTTTACTATATCTGGTAAATATTTTTAATAAGATCCTTAGATCCATATTTAGAAAATAAAAAATTTCAAAAATGCTCTATTTAAAGGGTAGTTAGGGGTGGGGGATTTACTTGAAAATCTTCGTGTCACATCTTTGTTAGGTATTGTTAAAATCTTGGTATTTGTCCAACGTTTCGTTTTTGAGTTATACTGTTCACAGATACACACAGGTGGACACTTTTTTGGATTCAGGGGACCTGAAAACAGATATTACCGGTCAAATCTCAGTGTCGAGTTTTTGAATGGAAGGCAATGTGAATATAGTGGACAGTGAAATTAAGACAGGGACCAGTTATATGCATATACGAGCCAAGAGAAACAGTTGTCGGCCAATGTAGTAGATGTGAAATTGCATTTGTGTGTAGTCATATTCAAACCTGCTGCAACACATGTTACCCGCTATCGGATGCACATTACTGCCTGGCAGATGAACATTAAGATTGTGACGTTACCTTTGAGAATGTACCCGGTGACATTATACATAAACTAGCGCTGCGTATGAACAGATAAACATAGTTCCGGAAGGCAGCTTTTATGCTTGAGGCTTAGTCTAGCTCAGAGAGAGATACTGCAGCTACAGAAGGAAGAGATTTTCTCCTAAGCTTAAGTTCTAAATTCAAAATATAGTTGCGTTGCCTTCAATCTTATATTTTATCCAACAGGTAACTTAATAACAATAATTAATAATAATAATAATAATAATAATAATAATAATAATAATAATAATTTGTGAGAGAATTCGTGTGAATCCAAAATCTTTGGCTGTAGGCTTTCTTACTCTCGTCCATCCATGTTGTTCCAGTTTTTTCTTCCGGTTGTCCTCTTAATCAACTTGCCACTTGTCCACATCCATGCATCCATTCACTGTTTAACCTCACCTTATGTAGGACTTACACCCCCCTGGACTACAGGCGGGTGTCCTGTGGTCAGAGGCACGTCGAGGAGCAGACAGAATGCCCAGGATGGGTGATCAGCCCGATGCCTGGTATGGTAGATGAGACGAAATGGATGAAAGGAAAGGTGATGATGGAGCAGTTGGTGAAATGAATGGCGGGGGAAACCGGAGAACCCGGAGAAAACCCGCCAAGACGCCGCTTTGGCCACCACAAATCCCACATGCGGGTCCCTGGGATTGAACCTGGGCCGCCTCGGTGAAGGGCGAGTGGTCTAACCACTCGGTCACTTGTCCATTTTGATTTTAAATATAGCTCTGTTTAGGATATCTTCTTGCGTAATTCCTGCCAATTTTAAGTCATTTGTTACTTCACAAATCCATTTCGGCTGGCCTCGTAGTTCAGTCGGTAGAGCGCCTGCCTGCTGTGTGAGGAGTCTCCGGTTCGATTCCCGGTACCGGCGTGTTCGATTCGCGCTGGAAGACCTGGCCCAGGATGTCCTCAGCCTTATTAACCATTGGGACGTGCTGTGTTGGGTTTGAAGAAGTCCACCCTAGGTTATTGTTTATTTACTCCAGGTTGAGGTGACCGTATACACTGGCCAGAAGGGATCCGGGGCGCTAACCACGTCCCACCCTCCAGTACTGCATCACACCCATGACACCTATTGTGGACAGAGGTGGAGGACGCAGCAGCCGGACGGCAGACCTTGGCCGGCAACGGTCTGTTGCGCCACGGAGTTCAGTTTTTTTAGATTATTCCCTATTCTCCCCAGAGTCTGGCAGTATGAGTGAGAGTGTGAATGCGTGTGTGCTCTAATGAATGAAACCCTGAGGTTACCAGAAATCCAACGACAAGCAAATACGAGCTAACACCATTGTCTATAGGCAATAATATGTTCCAAAGGAAAAGCCGCCGATAAGACCATTGTACTTAAAGACGGGACATAAATGGAACTAAAACAACAAATACCTTTCGTACTACTTAGTTTCACTTCTATGTTCGGAGAAATCCATTATTTGGATTGTGAACCCGTTTAAATTCATTCATTTAGGCCCTTGAACCTCGGCTGAGTGCGGGCGCTTACTTGGAACAGTTTTATTCGCACCTGGTCTGTATATTAAAACATCTTCCCTTATCAACCAGAGTTGAGGAAGCCCAATCCAGATTATTGTTATTATTGCTTATTTATTTATTGGTGTATTGGATATGGTAAAGGTTTCAACTCATTATTAAAGAAGATTTACGTTGACTGAAGTGATAGATGACTAAGTACAATAAAGTTCTGGAATTTTGTAAATTAGAAGTTGATGTTTCCAAAACATCAGGAACCAGAAACTCTTAGTGATTCCTACTGCAATGGAAATAGCATTTGCAGGCGTAATGCTATTTCAGGGTTTTAATTTGTAAAAATAATTAGCACCAATATATTTGTTGTGATTTGAATGTTATGTTATTTAACATATTCGTGTTAAAGCATATAAAATTGGGAAATTTTCAATTATATACTGCTTTAATGTTTCATAAAGAATTTAGGACAATACTATTTGTACTTTAACCCCTATCCATCTATACCTTAAACTTTCAGACACTTCCAATCGTTCCTTTACTACATAGATAGAAATAAATACTCTGAATCATATTTTATTCTTATTAGAAAGAGGAAAATGCTGTAATATGACGACAAATAGACATGCCTAAGTGGTGGTTAAATATGAATTAAATAATTCTAATATCTTCACGAAGCAAGAACCATATTAACGTCTTTAAATTAATAGCAAACTTTAATAGTGAAAATAGTATTTCTAGTTTTTTTTTGTAGTATTATAAATCGGAATTTTCTGTTAAAGTTTCATATTTATTATCATTACAGGCAGAATATTTATTTTAAATATACATTTAAAAAGATACTGTATCCGTCATTTTATACTCCTATTTCTGCTCCATTCCACAGAAAACAATTCAAAATTCTTGTAATTTTTGGAATAAAGAAGTAAATTTTAGTTTATCTCTTAGGATCCCTTCACTTTGCTCCAAAAATCTATACCACTCCAAAATATTCTAACTTCCGTATGTACAAAACCTTGAGGTAGGTGTATTGTCTTTACGTTGTTTGCACCACGCTTTGGGCGCCAATTTGAAGTAGGTTAATTTATTGTTAAGAGAAGTTGTATTTTATTTCGACTGTTGAAGTAGTTGCAACCGCACGTATGGTAAAAAGTTTCCGGTAGCCTTCGGCCCAAGTTTAAAAATATTAACTTTGTAATTTTGACTGTTTCTTTAAATATTATATACTTATTTTTTCCTCGGCTGCGTCAGTATTATTGTTAGAGAAATGAATTTCTTTGCAGAGAGTGGTGCGACTAAGAATGTAGCCTTATACAGATTATAATTTGTACTTACTTCACTCCATTTATTAATTCTTTAAAGAATTAAAATAACACTTCACTGATATAGAGAGCTGTGAGATTATTTATTAATTACTTGCACTTTTTTTAAACACGTAAATTATTTTTGTCTCACACTGAATACTTATTAAACTTTTCGAGGACGTGTCTCGTCCGGTTAGTAACGCTGTCTACAAGCAACTGACTTCTGAATTTGTAACTTTTGCTCCATTTCAGTTTCTGATTGGCTAATCCTATTGCAATAGAACACTTTTATTAAACTTAAGCTTTTTTTCTGGTTGTTGATGGCTATTTATAAACTGTCTAAAAATTACGTTATTGCTGCTCCAAGAATCACCAGTAGCATTATTAAACATTCTAATTCATTATTGCCTCAAGGCTACCTCATTGTTACCTCATTGTTAGCAACTTTTTACCTATTATTCTCACAGCTCCTACATTATTAAATTACGTAATACATTCACATAACGTTATTAAACATGAACATAGTAATATAAACATTAATACAATGACTGTTACTTACATTTTATATATTATATTATACACATATTGCTGTAAGGCGGGTTGTTGTTATATTTTATATTATATAATTTGACTGAAATCATTTAAGTGTTAAAAATACTGCCGCAACCGGTAGCTTCCTTCTTTGCAAATATTATATACATATGAGCTTGCTTTCTTAATTTTTACTTTGAGCAGCGTTTTCTGTAAATGAGTTTTCTGATATAAAGGACCCATTTTCTCAATGAGATTTTAGTGTGTTAAAAAGAATACCTTATTCCTGTGGAATAAGATGTTTTGTTATTTTTTAACAAACTAATTACTTATAAAATTCATAAAAGTTGTATAATTAAGGCAAAAGTTCCTATATTTACCGAGCGGAATGTATCAGGTGGCAATATCTATGGCTCGCATTCGGGAGGTCCTGAGTTAGATTCCCAGTGAACGTCCACTCTGACCATGCGGTTTTTCGAGGTTTTCCACTGGTCGCCTAGGCGTATCGTGGCGTATCCTACCGCGATTTCTCCTTTTCCCCATTTCCTCATTTCATCTCTTCCTCTTACGTTTCAGGTGGGTCTTCGCGTCCAGCGGTGCTGGCAGTGTCAGGCAGATGGCGTGGTTGCTTGCGCATTTGAAAGATTTTTCCCGTGAACGCTAGGGTGCGTTGTTTCATCCGCTATGGTCGCTTCGAAGCCCGCTTTCGGGATTCCTCGCCTCTACTGGTCTGCTGGTGTTCAAACTGGAAATATTAGGGCTTTCTGCGCGTCTCTGTGGACCCGTCTGCCTGCGAAAGTGCGACCTTCTATGGCCCCTTCACCTGATCCCTGCCTCCCGGGGAGTGTAGCCACAATAGATCAAGCTGGTCGCAGTGGCGAGGTGTCCTCTCTGATAAATGCATTCTGCATCCTACATTTCTTTATACATGTTATTATATAACAGTAGATCTGCGAACTTAGAATATATAATCTACATATTGTAGAACTTTTGAATCTGATATCTTATGGTGCTAGCAGATAACCGAGTAGAGGCCGTCGCAATCTGCATCTCTACCAAGAATTGAAAGGGGGTAGGCTCGCGACGCTGTTCAAAATGAACGTTTTTAGCCCCAGCCAAACCTCCTTGGCACGAACATGCCAACTGTTAAGGAAATGAGTGAAAGGCAACGTGAATGCAGCTAATCACACATTCAAAGTCTGTACACGTCCAAATAATCGGAATGCAACGGAAGCATTTTATGCTCGTATGTGGTGAAGGTAAACCGAACAACTATGGCTTATTGCGTCTCCGTGCACTGCCATGGTTACACGTGACAGACAGGGTACAGTGGTAAAAAATCTGATGTGTTACACTCACATGACCTTCTCTACTCTTGTACAAACTATTTTTACAAACGCTTATTCTCCATCTACTTCATGTTAATCGAGGCTTTAAGCGATAGTCAAATCTTTTAAGACCTGGTTGCTATGTGGCGCATTCCGTTCTCTTTGCATTACCAGGACAAAAAAATGAATAACGAATTCCCATTTGAGAAAAAGTATAAGTATTGGAAAATTTAAAGGAATAACAAGCAATATCTCGAAAATGGTTCACTCAAAAACAAAAAAGTATATGACAAAAATTGTGTATTTTAACGCGATTTACATTTTTTGTGTAGTAAAATTTTGTTTATCTCTTATGGTTTACCAATTATGCAAAAGTCGTTCACAACGAAGAATACTTTTGGAGACATTCCCAGAAAATTCGAGATATACATTTCATTTGTCATGAAAATATTTTAAACATGTGATATTTTAATCAAAAACGTTAAAATTTTCGAAAAATATACCATGTAAAGGGTAATCCGGGATGGGGGATTTTCTCGAAAACCTTAGTGTCGCATCTCTGGAAGATACTGAACCTAAGTAGCAAGTTTGGTGTTTATCCGACTGTTTGTTTCTTAGTTATACTGTTCACAGACACACACACATACATGTTTCAAAAAATGGTTTTTTTTGGATTCAGGGGGTATTAAGACATATATTTCCGGTGAAATCTGGGTATCGAATTTTTGGGTGGAATACAATACTTCCCCTACTTACTATACGTAGTAGACAAAGTAAAAAGAGAGGTGAAGTGATGGCATATTGCACAACAATTATTATAGTTTATTTTAATATTCATAACAACAAATATTATTATTACTGCTGCTACTACTACTCCTATTATTTCTTCTACAAATGAATATTAAATACTACGATTACTTAAAATACTTCAATAAAATAATGTATCTACTCTTATACTAATTCCTGTAAATTAAATCCAATTTCCTGTCCTTGAGTCATATTTATCAATAACCCTCTGGTAAAAAGGTTGGCTCTCGATTAGTTTGGTGCCTTGGACAACACCTGCTAGCCAACGAAGAAACCCGACACTGTGGCATTGTACTGTGTGAAATTGCTTTCAGTATTGTTACATGCTGGGGTGAAGGCCAAAAGGGTTACCATAAAATGATCAATTTAGATCACCCCAACATAGAGGAGGCGCAACCCGCTAGCAGATAGAAGTGTAGGACTTTGGTGCGTAATTAATGGGAAGGCGTGGGTTTTATATTACACAAAAACATTACATAACGCACATTACCTTGGATTTATTCACAAAAACGTTTGACTTCTCTACATACTTAACAAAGGAAACAGGATAAAGGGAGATTACACACACGACTCGTTCCAACTACCACTTACTCTCGAGTGATGCTAACTTTGCCCCCACCAACCGTGTCTAGGCAAGCCAGACAGGGTTGACGTCACGCCAGACAATTTCAAACAGATCCAAAAGGAAAGACCGATAAGCCGAAATATAACTAAAGAGACCAAATAATGCTACGTCTGGTAGCAAAAATACAACACAACAGTGCTTCTGGTAATGACAATGAACTTACTGATACGCCACAGTATTTTCAGACAAGAGAGTCTACGTTCCTCAGAAGTACTTGTTGAAGGTGTAGTCAACACCAAACTAAAGATTAGAACTCCCATGGTTTACAGATGAAACTCTCTCATAATGGCCACTAAATGGAAGTTCTTAAAAGCTTAAAGCCATAACGAAACCATAAGAGATAGACAAAATTTTACTTCACACAAAATGTAGATCGCGTTAAAATACACAATTTATGTCATATACTTTTTTGTTGTTGAGTGAACCATTTTCGAGATATTGCTTGTTATTCCCTTAAAATTTTCAACACTTATTTTCTCAAATGGGAATTCGTTATTCATTTTTTTGTCTTGGATATGCAAAGAGTATTAATCTGTGGCAAAGAGAATAGTGCTGCACCTAGGAACCAGCTATTAAGAGATATGTATGTGCTTAAAGGCTACTGTATTTCTATATTGCTCTTGTAAATATATATTCCCCTTACATCTACAAGAAAATAGTCTGCAAATGTTTATCTCGATTAACATGAAGTAGATGGAGAATAAGCGTTTGTAAAAATAGTTTGTACAAGTGTAGAGAAAGTCATGTGAGTGTAACACACCAGATTTTTTTCGAAAGCTTTGAGTTGCAATTGACACATTGCAAATGCTCCTCAGAATCTTTATACTTACTAAAAGCAGACGTCATATTTGGAAGTCACATAATCCTTGTATTCCAGACACCAAATTTATTGCTGAACTAAGGCCATGGCCAACACAAGAGCTTATGTAATGTCACACTAGTGCATAACCATGGGTATCGTTGAAACCACGAGCCCTTAAAATAATGGTTGCACGATGTCTCGTTTGTTTGTTTTTCCCCCGCTTCCCTTCTGTTAAATCCACTGGCCTTACGTAGTTTAAAAGGTGTTTCTTGTCCTCGTCCTTGCACCCACTAACGGTGTCTCTTGTAATATTAGCACTATCCCTAAAAGATACATACTTCATTTTCACGGCGCAAGAAAAGCTACACCTCTAAATAGCTTTACACTATCAAGTCAAATGTTTATCTAGTTTGAAATTATTGCGTTTGTTATATTATAACATGTTAAAAAACCAAAGATACAAAATACGCTAAATTATTTATGTTCTGCCAACTCTATCGTTAAGGGAGTTGACGTGCTAAAGGCAAATCCTTAACTTAATCGTCATAGCAATTGTATTCTGTATATGCGAAAGTTTCTAAAAATAGAATCTCACCAGGCTGTGTCATTGTTGCCATAGCAACCATGAAGAATTGGAAATAATTTACCAAAGCAGTTAACGTCAAAGATAAATCGTATTTAAAATTATGATTTCGTTCATTGTAGGCTAGCGCTCTATCTAAGAGATCGACAATAGCAAGATAGTCATAAAACTCTGGGTCAGTAATTTGTATCACAACAATGTAAATGCCAGAGTGATCGTAGTGTAAATAAGCATTATTGTATGACATTGATTTGAGATGTTTGTTAATTATATGCATTGTTAGGAAATAAGTTTACACGGCTTCACTGAGACTGACAATAAGAGCGGGTAACAATGAGCGAGGGGGTGAGTTGTTTATCAATTAGAAGAGGCAAACAAATGACGTCAGATTGGCGCTCTTTTCTGAGAAATGGAGGGGACATCTTCCCTAAAGCATATGCGTTCGTAATTTTGATTCGTTATAAATATAGACGCTAATGTTGGCGCCTTTTATTAACCAATAGCAGCTCGGTTATAATCTTTAGGCATATCAGGTGAGGGTGTATAAAAAGCTAAAGCCGAGAAGCGGGTGGCACACAGTCCAGCAGAAGCATTCGCGTGTAATACGTCGTTCAGTTCAACATAAGTATTCGTGGGTTATACGTCACAAAGTTTAAAAGAATCGTCGCGCAATTCTACAAAATCTCTTGCGTCATAAAGTTAGTTATAAATGTGAAATACGCGAATTAATAAAGTGCGGCAAATAAGTGATTATAATAACATTAGAAAACATAACAGTTTCAGTCTGGCGTGTATCAAGAATCAATATGTGAAATTGAATAATTTGTGACGACAATAAAAGTGTAAAAACAAATTCTTTTATCAGTGTTATCTTTCAGTAACAAAATCCTTTCCGTTTACACACCCTGTTCAAGAGATGTGCTCGACCGAGAAATAATAGCTAGCCGGAGGACAATGAACCCAGCATTCAAAGTAGTAAAACAATAACAGGCGCTCAGAAATAAGATAACACGAAGTGACCGCGACAAATTGGCTCCCATACGTTGTGCAGATAAAAATGAAGCATCTTCCAACTACCAACAAATAATCGACTACAACTGTCACGAACAAAGATGTTAATGCGTGTGATATTAGAAAACAGGTGAAGTGACTATTGAGCCAAATTGACCCTCCCGCGGAGAAATCTACTCTAGGCGACTACGGGCTGCACTAAAGGAAGGTTGACGTCTACGGGAAGAATAGTGAAATGAGTATGGTGGTGCTTTGTAAAGGACACGTCAAGACCAAGAAGAAAGGGCACAGTTAATTTGATTCACTTAGTACGACGGCGAATATGGTCACCGACTGCTCAGGCGCCGGTTCAGTCCCAAATCTGCTCACCGTGCAGTGGACGAAGCTGAAGTCAGTCTTTCTGCGACGGTGAGGAATTTCACGAGGAAAGCAGCAGGGCAACGTTTAGGCAGAAGGCATTGCGGACAGCGTTTCTAAATTCCTTTTGGTATAACTTATTCAAAATTATCTTTAGTAATTATTAACCGGGAAAGACTGATCGTGCAAAATATATACTTATTGGTGTTCTAAATTTGGAATATATCGGTAAATGTGAATGCAGGAAGCAAGTATGTAATAATTGTAATTTAATTCAATGAAGCCGTAAAGAATTTAAAGATTTGTGGAAGAATAAGGATTTCTGAAATTACAATTATGAATTTTATAGAAGTGTAAACTTATTAAATGAAAGAAATGTGGCTTATTAATTAATTTATGCAATACATTGTCAAATAGTAATCTGCCATCATTCCTACTTTAATCCACTTCCTATTGGGACAGAAACACATGTTTGACACTTCACACACCTGACCTGAATAGCTGCTACTGACAGTGTTACACTCAAATTTCCCTAAGTTCGTTTCTCAAATGTGCATCCGTCTATTGCTCTCTCACCAGTGCTACAACTTGCCTGCTGTCGCTGTCTCGGGACTTGAAGATTGGGTTCTTCGCAGGCAAGCCCTTTCAGCTGTCCCCATAATAAAACATCCAACTCTTTCAGTAACTCTTCTCCGGGAATTGGTCTCCCGGAGAAGAGTTACTGAAATCCTGGCGAGTCCAGTCCTGGTATGTATAGCAGAAATATGGACCCTCACAAGTAAATATAAACAAAATAAGGCATTAGGAATGAAATTGCTACGTCCAATGACTGGAGACGCTGCTAGATCATAATGAAGATATAAATAAACAATTAGGAGTTATATATAGTAGAAAGTAAAGATGAATGGTATACGCGTCTCCGTGGGATGGACTCGCACCGTAATCCTCTCCAAGTGTTAAATTACCATCCAACATAGAAGTAGTATAAGAAGGTCCAAAAAACTATGGAAAGATTAGATGCTGTCATATACCATATCCTCCCGTGGTCCCAGTTGATTATCATCTTTCTATGCATCGGAGAAACACATGCAAGGGCTTCATTACAGGAATTTGAAAAGTTGAAAACAGTTGGTCAGTGGTGGATATGACACATATTAAAAAAATCTGATTTGTTACACTCACATGACTTTCTCTACTCTTGTACAAACTATTTTTACAAACACATATTCTCCATATGCTTCATGTTAATCGAGATATCGAGATGTTAATCTTATTGCTAATTTTCTTATAGATGCAAGGGGAATTGCTAGCGTTTAAGCGATAGTCAAATATTTTAAGACGTGGTTGCTATGTGGAGTATTCCATTCTATTTGCATTACCAGGACAAAAAAATGAATAACGAATTTGAGAAAAAGTATAAGTATTGAAAAATTTAAGAGAATAATAAGCAATATCTCGAAAATGGCACACCCAACAAAAAATGTATAGGACATAAATTGTGTATGTTAACGTGATCTACATTTTTGTGTAGTAAAATTTTTGTCTATGTCTTATGGTTTACCAGTTAGGCAAAAGTCGTTCAGAATGAAGAACACTTTTGGAGACATTCCCAGAAAATTCGAGTTATACATTTCATTTGTATGAAAATATCTTAAACATATGATATTTTAATCAACATCGTTAGAGCCATTTTTGGGAAAATTAAAATTTTCGAAAAATGTTCCATGTAATGTGTAATCTGGTGTGGGGGGATTCTCTTGAAAACCTTCGTGTCGCATCTCTGGAAGATACTGAACCTAAATAGCAAGTTTGGTGCTTATCCAACTGTTCGTTTCTGAGTTATGCTGTTCACAGACACACAGACATACACACAGACACACACACGGACATGTTTCCAAAAATGCTTTTCTATAGCACATAGAGAATGCTTACAATTTGAGGGGGAGTACACAGTCGTATTTTCTACCACGCTGTTGTGGGGAAAAATAAAATGTAAATAAATGTAGTATGCTCCTCGTATTCTATACCAATTTATTTTCAATAGTTTTATAATGAAACCCCAGTATACACCTAGTTAGTTGGTATCCAGTCATAATAGCTATAATTAGAAGATAGTTGCATAATATTTCTTTGAGAAGGAAATTAATATGGAATGACAAGCCTAACCGAGAGGTGAAAGCCACAGGCGATTAAGATGCAGAACAAAGAATGAGGATATAGCCAGAATCTTCTCTGAAATTGGCATTTACTTTCAAAATTCGGCTGTCGCGTTTTAATGCATTATAATGAAGGTACATTAGGCGGCTTGAGTGGTAGAAATGAAATTCTAAAGAAAATAAGATTCTCTCTTACATCTCAAGGTGTACAAGAAGTGGGTTGATTCATCCTTTGTCAAGTCCAATTTCTTTCTCGGTTCTAAAGAACGGTATTAATGAACTCGTTATTCAAATAAAGTTCTCAATGGAACACAACTGTTCTTCCGTTTCGCTTCCCTTCCACCTGTCTCCAGAACGGTCCTGTGTGCACGTTTTCTTGAATATTTAACGAACACGTAAAACGCGAACTTTTAGGAAAGAACTTCTACCTCTACAACAGTTCTCCTTGTCTTGAAGGGAGACTGGCTCGTGAGGGGAAAAAGAGGAAATCCGGCAACATTCAGATGCATCACTTGGCTGAGTCCTTGACAGAGTAAGGCACATACAGTAACTCCAGAGAGTATTCGTTTCCACTTTAAGAGGACACTGTACTAAATCATTAAATGCTGTGTTTATAAAGTTAGACTTCCCAGTTATAACCAGTCTGTTATATCACTAATAATAGCATCTCTAAAAATTTTCAGTTTTATATAAGTGGTTTACCTTTTATGAATATTTTAGTAAAAAAATAGATTTTATATAAAATGTTCCTTGCGCTACATTTTTTAAGATTTATTAATATCTATGCTGATAAATTTTCAATCAGAAATGACTATCTAGTTGTATTTTAAATCTATACTTATTCAGTAAAAAAATTATAAACTCTGCGTTTTTCAAATAAAAAAATCCTTATTTGTGCTTGTTAGCTCTGTTTCATTACTTTAAGATATATAAAAATCTAATAGTAAAATTTAAACACTAGGTATTCAGCAAGTTCAGTGAGATTTGAAGTTATTCGATAAAATTGTGGCACGAAGAATTTTTCAAAGCCTGGAAAATGCTAATAGCACAAAAAAATTTAAAAAAAATTGAGGCAGTTGCGATTTAAAAATGCCCAACACCAAAGGTAGATTACCTTCTGCCCTTTTCTTTCTCTCCTCTGAAGACAATTTTAAAATCCCTGTCTTCCTCCTAAGTAATGTGTGCTTATCACTTCCCTTTTACTTTCTCTACTACGTATAGTAAGTAGAGGAAGTATTGCATTCCACCCAAAAATTCGATACCGAGATATCACCGGAAATACACAATTTGATTAAATTTTAGAAGTGAATACTTCCTTGGGACATTTGCTCCACAGGACATATATGTAAACTGTCATTTGGATTGCTCCAGCAGTAGAATATCTAATGCCATCTTGTTCTCTGTGGTCTAGGGGTACCATAGCCTTTAGTTCCCGAGGTCGCTAATTCAAACACGGCGAAAGGCGATGGATTTTGTTCGGGCGTAAAAATACTTAGTATGGCTTCCTTCGTGTCGTACATTTACGGCACATAAAAGAACCTCAAACCTGATAAAGATGCCTCTGAGAAAAACGTGCGGTCTTTTGCGCCCAATATAAAATGGGACGCTAAGAACCATAGTACCTGAAGAGCGTCCATTAATAAAAACTGAATTTTTATGCCAGTTTTTTGTAAATAGGCATTAGTTACTGCAACAGCAGAATAGCCAACTTTCCTGTGCTCTGCATTCGAACACCGATCAGTGATCAAAATGAAAGTGTACAACAAAACTTATAGATGCAGACACGTGCACGTTATTTAAGTGGTACTATGCCCTTTAAAAACGGCCGATAGCCAAAGATGTTTGTTTTCCAAAACAGGAAAGACAAACATATTTTTTAATACAAAACAGAAATAATTGATTTTTTTATAGTTAAAACAGCATTTTTTTCAGTACTGTGTCCCTTAAAAAATTTTAGCTGCCAAATTAACCGAGAAAAGATTCTGAGCTTTAATATGCATACAGAAGAAACTATTTTATAATTAGTTATATCAGGTTCTGAAAACGAATACAATTTTAAACGTTTTCGCCTGGTATTTACAGAAATTTAATACAACACACATTTGAATTTGTTAGAGAAAATTGTTGGTGTAATATCTGAAATTACAATGAAAATAGTTTTAATTTGACCAAGGAACTGTCAACAATGTTGTCACCGAACTTCTCGTCGTGGCCTTCAAACATGTAGTTCTCGGTCAGTTAAATCATACTTAGGTAACAATGTCAGGTATTGCATAAACATTTCTCTATTAAAATAATAATTTTGTAAAATCACACATGAAAAAGATGAAAATTTAAGACTTGTATTGTGACGCAGCGGCTATGGTCCAAGGTTATTCGGAGGTAGGCGCCGAGTGGTCCAAGTAAACAAGAACACTGCTTGCCAACTTTACACCGGGCGCGCTATCAGGAGATAACTAGAACTTTCTGGATGCTTTATCTCCCCCTTCTCCAAATGTGCGTGGAAATAGTTCTAGAATTTCGAGAACCTTCTGTGGAAGATTCCACTGCCTATATAAGCGAGCGCTCTCGCGGGCAGTGCGAGAGGAGTGCAACAGAGTGGAATCAGTGTGCGAGCGAATTAGCGACTGCGTTTCTGATACGATATCGAGAGCGAGTTGGTGACAACTCTGGTGACGTGCAGCGAGTGCTATGACGGAGCGATGGTTTGTGAAGGCCTTGTGTTCGACTCCCGAGTAAAGTGAACCATCCGGCGTGAAGAGGCTACGTCACGAAGGAGAGTTAAAGTGGCAGGATTGAACTAGCTCACCTTACTGAAATAACATTAGTGAAGTGAACTCCCCGTGAAGGTAAATTACATAAAAATAAAACAGTGACACTAAAAACTGAGTAACAGTTGAAAAAACTCGGTAAAGTCGGTTAAGTCCAGTATGTCTCAACACAAAGCTTCAAACGAAATTCTCCCATCTAAAGCCACACTCTACATAACAATGTTTGTCATTTTTCTTTATAAAAGGCGCTAAAGATTTCTATTAGAATATTATATGCTTTAGATACTAATTAGAACAATAAAACATCTGTGTGCCAGAAACATGACCTTAAAAACCATCTGTTTCAATGCTACTGATTTAATTGGAGAGTGGATTTTCAATGTGGATGACATGTGTATTAAATATAACATCTGAGGCAGTATTTTATATCACAACACTGTGAATGCCAGAGTGATTGTAGTGTAAATTAGCATTATTGTATGACAATGATTTGAGATGTTTGTTAATTATAAGCATTGCTAGGAAATAAGTTTACGCGGCCTCACTGAAACTGACAATAGGAGCGCGTAACAATGAAACAAGGGGGTGAGTTCTTTATCAATTAGAAGAGGCAAACAAATGACGTCAGAGTAGCGCGCTTTTCTTTAGAAATGGAGGGAATATCTTCCCTAGAGCATATGTGTTCGTAATTTTGATTGGATATAAAAATAGTCGCTAATGTTGGCGCGCTTTATTAACCAATAGCAGCTCTGTTATAATGTTTAGGCATATCGGGGTGAGGGAGTATAAATTCTAAAGCCGGGGGCAATTAACTAGAGCTCTAAAGAAACAACCGATAAACATACCCCCAATTAAAATCCCACACAAACCAAACATCTATGCAGAGAGCGACGAGGACAAAGCAAAAATTCTAGCGGAAACACTACAGGAAACGTGCACGCCAAACCACGGCCCAATAGATCACGTTTTCTGCGACAACTTAGAACACGAACTGGAGCAGACTCTAACAAACACAGCACACAACAAGTGCAGAAAAACCTGCCCAGGCGAACTGCGATGGATAATCAATCACCTCCAGGACCACAAAGCGCCTGGCCCCGATCAAATACCAAACTTGGTTCTAAAACACCTGACGCAAAAGGCGCTACAACAACTCAGCGATATCAGCAACTATTGCCTCCAGAACGGATACTACCCAAACTGTTGGAAACAAGCGAACGTGCTCATGTTCCCGAAACCGGGCAAAAACAGAGCCGAACCAAACAACTACAGGCCAATCAGCTTTCTAAAAACCACTAGCAAAGTAGTAGAAAAAGTAATTTTAAAACGTTTGACCGCTCACATGAAAAAACACAGCATACTGATTAACGAACAATTTGGGTTCAGGGCAAATCACTCCACAACTTTACAGTTAACTAGAAACGTGGAACACATCACCAAGGGCTTTAATGAAAATAGATCAACCGGCGTCATATTCCTGGACATACAACGAGCGTTCGACACCGTTTATCACGCGGGCCTCATACACAAACTCAAGATGATGAACTTCTGCGACACAATGATAAAGCTAATAGCACACTATCTCACGAACAGGACGTTCTCAGTTACACTGCTAGAAACAAGCACTGAGCCACACAAACTTGAGGCCGGAGTCCCACAAGGTAGTCTTCTTGGGCCGGTACTTTTCTCCCTCTACATAAATGACATCCCAAAAACCACCGGCACACAACTGTCTATCTACGCGGATGACACTGCAATCTCAGCACAGTCCTGGAAACCTGAGGTAATCGGACGCAGACTGCAGGCAGCGCTCAGAACCTTGGAACCCTGGCTAGTTAGATGGAGAATTAAAGCAAATGCAACCAAATCCAGAGCGATACTGTTTACGAAACGCACTAAGCACCGTAACAAAACAGCACCATTAACGCTATTTGGCGACACCATAAACTGGGACGACAAAGTCAAATATTTAGGAGTGACGTTAGATTCCAAGCTAACGTTTGCGGCTCACATCACAGATGTTAGGCAAAAAGCACATCAGCAACTAGGCGCCCTCTACCCCATCATGAACCGCAAGAGCGCCATGTCCCAGCAGCTAGGGCTAACACTATACAAAAGCCTAATTAGGCCCGTAATGACATACGCAGCTCCAGCATGGGGGCACTGCGCAAAAACACACATAAGAAAGCTACAAACACTACAGAATAAAGCCCTCAGAATCATAACCAAGGTCCCCAAAATAGTCCCATTGGACTTGCTGCATGTAGACACCAAGATGCACACAATTGAGGAATTCATTAAAAAACTAGCAGACAACATGTACAAGCAGGCTCACATAAACCACAACCCCGTAATCAGAGAGCTAGGAAAATACGACACATCAAAAGACAAACATAAGAGACCAATGTCGCTGTTCGACCGCACAATTCCACTAAACAGACACGCCATAGAAGAAAATGCAGAAATAAGAGCATACTTAAACAACCTTATTCCACCATGATTACACTACAAATGCCCAACAAGCCCTCGGGAGGATGACGTCCCCTCCTGAGGCGGATCGGGGTTAGAGGGCAGCCCCAAGATATGATGAACCAGGAACAACCCTAAGGACATGACTGGCACATGGAGTAAAGATAAGGCAAAGAAGAAAATGTTAAAAATAAAAAAAAAAAAAAAAAAAATACAAAAAAAAAAACAAACAAACACAGAAAAAGAAAGGGAAAAAAAAATTTCATAAAGATACATATATATATGTCATAGACTACGCAGCGAATGTAGACATACGCAAAGTTACGATGTAAATAATCAACCCACTGTACACATCACTCACACTGTACATAATCATTCAGTATCTGTTACAGGACCGACAGCAATACGCTGAGGAAGATGCACCAATTCAACATCCACCGGTTGAACCTCCAACAAAAGGTAATGTACACCAATGACAATTTAAGCATGACACCTAATACCTACTCCATCAGCATGAGCATGAATACCACCGCTAACCACAGGTTCCTGGTCTGGGCATCTGTCAAGACCAGTACCTGTTCCCCACTCTGTCTGTGTGCTCCCTTGTATGCAGGCGTCTTTCTTTAGTTATCACCTACTAACCTTCGGTTTGCTTCGGCGGTACCGGACAACACTTTACCTTCGATTTCCCTTCCATCACAGTAGTGTAGCTAGTGCATGGTAGGGGAGACGATGTAGATCCCTTTCGGATGATCGTCACCCGGTGTGGCGGAGGCGGGGCCACACCGAATAAAAAAAAAAAAAAAAAAAAAAAAAAGGTAACGCACAGTTTAAGAGAATCATTCACGCGTTACACGTCGCGCAGTTTAATAGAATCATTCACGGGTTACACGTCGCGCAATTCTACAGAATCTCTCGCGTCGTAAAGCTAGTTACAAAAATGTGAAATACTGGAATTAACAATGTGCGGCAAATAAGTGATTATAGTTACATTCGAAAATATATAACAGTTTCAGTCGGACGTGTATCAAGAGATAAATATCTGAAATTAATGAAGTGTGACGGCAATAAAAGTGTAAAAAAAATTATTTTATCAGTGTTATCTTTTAGTAACAGCTCCTTTCCGTTTACATACCCTGTTCAAGAGATTTACTCGACTGAGTAATAATAGCTAGCCGGAGGACAAAGAACTCAAAATTAAAAATAATAAAACAATAACAGGCGCTCAGCAAATAAGATAACACGAACGATACCGCTACACATCATACAGGAACAATTATCCTAACTAGAAAAGCTTGTAAATTCAAATTTCCGTGAATGAAGAAGAATCGCACAGAAATACAGCTCCGTTAATGCCAAGAAAATCAAAAGATTAAGAGAAAAAGAATATAGATCATAGTGGTCATTATCGCACAAAGGCAAAGGAGTGATTATATATAAAGAATGCACGCCATCCAGTAAATGGATAAGAAGACCTGAGGGTAACCAGCTCAGAATGGAAAGAGTCGCTGAAAATGACTGCTTATGGCCCTCCAGATCTGAAAATGGGTTACACTGTAGGCGTTACCACAGTGAGTATGAAACTCTAGGACGCGTCTTGGATTCCTATCCTTATGGCGAGATTCTAAGGAACACTAGACACCATAAAATAAGAACAATACTAGTCGATGCGTTAAGAAGGAAAAGGTTTGCCAGACTATGTAAGATGTGTTTATCGAAAGATACACCTTGCGCACTGTGACCATCTTGATCTATTGCAGCTACACCTTCCGGGAGGCAGGGATGAGGTGAAGGAGCCGTAGGAGGTTCCAGTTTTGCAGGCAGACAGGCCTATAAAGACGCGCAGAAGTCCATAAAATTTCCAGTTTGAGCACCGCGCACCAGTGGGCGACGCAGCGATCCTAACAAGCGGGACAGCTCACTCTGGCGTTTCACCGCCGGACCTGAAAGCATATCTGAAACGTGAAATAGAGAAGAATTGAAAGAAAATGGGGGAAAGGAGAAATCGTGGTAGAAATCCATTTAGGAAACGGACATTCCATTTTATAATGGAATCTATCTATCCGACGACATTGGTTTAATGTTTGGTGACAGATGCACTATCCCTGGGATATTCTCAAATTCTGCCGTGAATACAGCATCCGAAACAAAATCATTCTGAGTAGAATTACACGGCATTAAAAGGTTCTGTAGGAATTTAAAAAAAGCACTTGTATAACTGTATAAAAATCACCTGTATAATATATTTATCTTTCTTTATGTTTGAACCGATTTTTTTGCATTCTTATAATTTTCTTTACATTGCAATCTATGCTTCTTGTTTTTAATTGTTAAATATGCTTCGTCATTAGCCAACCCCTCATTGAGAAAGCAGAAGGAATTAAATTTATGTTTATGTAGGATGGACAATTTAAGTTGAGTCTGTACGATATCTCCAAAAACAAATGTGTTGAATAAAAGTTGCTTGATATTGTGAGGGAAAGAAATACCATTAGTCGTGTTTTGATCGGAGGACGTTATGATGGTCGTTTTAAGGTAAATTTAATTTTTTTAAATGGGAACCTACATTTTGTATGTTGCTTTCTCATTAGAAAATGGTTTATAAAAATATGTTTATTTTGTGATGAGGAATAAGGAAACAAAATAAAAAATGTTACAAAACGTAACTTGATCCTCAAATGAACATCCATCTTCGTACACAGCCATGTTGTTTAGTTTTTAATGGGGAGTGAGAAAACAACATAAAAGGAAGGTTTCCATTTAAAGAAATTAAACTGACCCTCAAATGACCATTCACAAACAAAATATAACTAATGGCATTTACTTTCCTCCATAATTTCAAGTAACCTTTATTCAAGACATTTCTTTCTACAACGCTTAGTTTTGGAGATATTGTACATCTCAACCTAAATTGACCACCCTGTATATTGTACACGTAATTAATGTTTGCAAAACAAATGTCATTTGTTGCATAGTAGCCTTTTTCTGCTTGTTCATAGGGGACCTTGGCTACACAGCAGCCTGTACCATGCTTCCTATTTCCTTTATTTTGTAGACAGAACTTCGTATCATGGCACTAAAATATCCAATCCGATTATTCACTGAGACAAACCGCAAGAGAACTCCACTCAATGCACAAGACATGGACCCATAACCTTCAGAATGCGAGCCAAAATGCTGCCACCCGTGCTGTTACAGTAAACCATTTTTTTAAGTTGGTTAACTGGATGTCCTGAATATTGAAAATACAACAGCACTTTAGAGCTAAGATGTCTAAGAATAAAAAGGAATGGATTACAGTGGGAAGGTAGAGATTGAGTATTTTGACCAGAAAGACTGAGATAGCCAATTCTTTTTCCTTAGCAGAGTTTCATTCCTTTATAAATATTCCCATTTTAACCACACTGTAATAACTAACACAACATTTTGCAGTGGTTTTTCTGAAAATATTATCATGCCATACATCCCTGCAGTCTGCTAATGAGGACCTCTCTGTCAGTATGTTGATACCTGATTTGAGCCTTACAGTTTGAAAACAAATAGATCGAAGCATAATGGCTTTAAAGAATAATAACTTGTCAAATTAAGGGAATTTTTTCTTAATATTTGCTCTTACTGAAGTTTAAGAACTTAAATTGTTCCATTTATTTCTAAGAACTGCATCTGAAATCCAAATGGTAAGCATTGCTCCAAAGTTATGATTATATCTCGTTAGTTATCAAGTAGTTATTAAAAATGTATTACATGGTCATTTTCAGGGTATAATTACTAGCTTACTCCCTTTCTCTTTCTTTTTGCCTATTTTGATTTGCTGAAAATATGATCTATGGAGTATTCTCCTTCTTGCTGTCATCCATTCATTTAAGATCATCTTTAAAGTGCCTCAGTGAGATGCTTGAATCAGTTGAAGAAACTTGAACCAATACCTTCTGGAGACATTGCTCACAATAGCTCAGTGATGAGTGTCGGCCCAAAGATTCAAAGATTCCCCGTCGAGTCTTTCAAATATGATGCGATTCTTCAACGCCCTCCTCCTCCGGTGCCAACATACTCCACGCCTATTTTCCACGTTTTCCGTGTGATGCTAAGGCAGTGTTTTTAACACTTAAATGATTTCAGTCAAATTATATAATATATAAATTCAATAACAGCCCGCCTTGAAGCAATATGTGTATGTAATAATTTGTAAAATGTATGTAACAGTCATTGCATATGCTTATATTATTGTATCCATGTGTAATAATGTTATGTAAATATATTACGTAATTTAATAATGAAGGAGCTGTGAGAAATAGGTCAAAAGTTGCTAACAATGAGGTAACCTTGAGGCAATAATGAATTAGAAAGTTTAAATGTTACTTGTGATTCTTGGAAGCAATAATGTAATTTTAGTGGCAGTTTATAAAAATAGCCAATCAACAACCAGAAAAACCTTTAGTTAAATGAAGGTATTCTATTGGATTAGGAATAGCCAATCAGAGACTTTAAATACAGAAATTTACAAGTTTAGGCGGTTGAAATCAATTCAGTTGCCTGCAGACAGTGTTTGTAACCGGATGCGAGATGTGTCCTCGTGAGATTTAATACGTATTCGTGTGAGACGAAAAATAAGTTTACGTGTTAAAAAGTGCCATTAATTAATAAAAAGCATCTCACAGCTCTATATCAGTGAAGTGTTATTTGAATCGTGTCGCGCATTAAGAAAAAGGAGTGAAGTAAAATTATAATCTGTGTAAGCCTACATTCTTAAGTCGCACCACAACCCTGCCAAGACATCCATGTCTCTAAAATAAATACTGACGGAGCCGAAGCAAACATAAATATATATTTAAAAAAACAGTTAAATTACAAAGTTAATATTTCTTAAACTTGGTGCAAAAGACACCTGAAAGTACGTTTGGGGCAAAGGCTACCGGAAGCTGTTTACTATACGTGCGGTTGCAACTACTACAAGTTCGCTTCCCCAACAGTTGAAATATAATACAACTCCTATAACAATATAACCTTCAATACAAACTACTTCAATGCTTTGGCGTGACGAATGCTTGGATGTATAATTTTCCAACAATCAGAATTATGTGATTGAGTTCCTAGCGTTTTCAGTCATTCTGTCCCTCCTTATTGTGAACATTTAAAACTATATCCGGAATTAGGTAGTAGACATTTGTTTTATAATGTGTAAATTTTGTCCTGTGTAGATTTTTAGGCCGTGGATTAAAAAATGTTTCACCAAAAATATTACTAATAAAATTTTGTTGTTAGAAAAAGAAATATTCACAATAGAAAATGGCTATTAAGCATTCAATAAGATGTTGATTTGATTTTAGACAAATTATCTTCAAATTTAAAATTTATAACAACTTTTACCATAAGAATCTGATGTTTTACATACACATTACGTTCTCTACCTATTATAGTTTATTTTATATACCTTTTACAAATCATTCCTACGAAAGCTGAGAAAGATTGTTTTCTTTACGTTATTTAATCCACGCTTTAGGCGTCAATTTGAAGTAGTTTGTATTGAAGGAGTTGTATTATAGTTCAACTGTTGGGGAGCCGAACTTGTAGTAGTTGCAACCGCACGTATAGTAAACAGTTTCCGGTAGCCTTCGCCCCAAATGTACTTTCAGGTGGCCTTTGCCCAAGTTTAAAAAAAATATTAACTTGCTGTTTCTTTAGATATTATATATTTATGTTTGCCTCAGCGTCAGTATTTATTTTAGAGACATGGATATCTTGGCAGGGTTGTGATATGACTAAGAATGTAGGCTTACACAGATTATAAGTTTTAATTCACTCCTTTCAATTAATCCTTGACACTAATTAAATAGCACTTCACTGATATCGAGAGCTGTGAGATGTTTTTTATTTAATACTTGCACTTTTTAACACGTATACTATTTTCGTCTCACACGAATAAGTAATTAATTTCTCGAGGACACATTTTGCGTCTGGTTATGAGCACTGTCTGCAGGCAACTGAATTGATTTCAACCGTCTAAACTTGTAAATTTCTGTATTTCAAGTCTCTGATTGGCTAATCCTACTCCAATAGAACACCTGAATTTAACTAAAGCTTTTTCTGGTTGTTGATTGGCTATTTTGATAAACTGTCACTAAAATTACATTATTGTTGCTCCAAGAATCACAAGTAGTAACTGTTAAACTTTCTTACTTATTATTTTTACCTCATTGTTAGCAACTTTTAACTTATTATTCTCACAGCTACTACATTATTAAATTACGTAATGCATTCACATAACATTATTCAACATGTTTACAATAATATAAGCACATGCAGTGACTGTTACATACATTTTACAAATTATTAAATACACATATTGCTTCAAGGCGGGCTGTTATTGAATTTACATATTATATAATTAGACTGAAATTATTTAAGTGTTAAAAATGCTGCCTTAAAGCTTAGTTTTCTCTCTACTGCATATTAATTGAAATAAATCTTTGCATAAATAGATCCTTTCATTATACATTTCGTTATAAGCACAAGGAAGATATAGGAAAACGAATTGTTAGGCTGATATTTAAAACCCGGGTCACTATATGCCGGCCTAGAAATTCCATACTCTTTCCGTGACATCGCGATAAACAACCGAATACAGACAGCACATCAAAAAATGGTGAACGCATTGAAAAATTAAAACCAATAAAAACAGATGTCTCGAAAATGGCTGATGAAACAAAAAGTTATTTGAAATATATTGTGTGTTTTAACAGATGTATAGTATGTATTGTACGGCTTTGTCTATCTCTTATGGTTTACCAGATATATATAATTATACAAAATTCCTTCCGATTGAAGAGAGATTTACAGGCTATTTATATAAAATTCAAGATATGCATTTTGTATTGTATTGTCATGTGTTATTTTAATTGAAATCGTGGAATCAGTTTTGGGAGAATAAAAAATTTAGAAAAATCTTCCAAACCAAGGGTGGTGGGAATTTACTTGGAGATTTTCGTGTCGCATCTTTGAACTTAATTACCAAGTTTGGTATTTATGGACATTTCGTTTTTCTTTAGAAGTGTTTTAGTCAGGGGACATCGAAACATATAATTGCGGATGAAATATCAATATAGAATGTTTGGGTGAAATGCAATACTTTGTGTATCTCCAGGGACATGGCAGAGAAAATGAAAATGTGTTTAAGCATAACAAATTTCACCTCTGTTAGGTGTTTATTACGTTTCTCTACAGACTTATGCTACGAGATGTACCTTCAAAAGGACAGCACAGCCTTAGATTATTCATATCCTATTGCAGCAAAGTTGCTTCTGGTTTAGACTGATTTGGTTCGGTCTGAGGAAGCGGATTTAAAAGGAAGAGGTATTTTGTCTTCGGCTAGTTCCGGTGAAGCATATACATAGTACCTCAGCAGAATTTCTTGAACTGAGGGTCTTGCCTCTCAGGGGGTGTGCGGACCGGAGGTAAATAAATGCTGCTAATTACTCCGAAACTGCGCATTTTACTTAGAATAATTATCTCCCGAACACTAGACTTCACACTTGCTACACCCAAATTAATTTATTAATATTACTTCCAAACAATTCAGCTTAATGCTCCTTCATTGTAAATTAATCTTTCTCTGGCTGTTTTCCAAACCTAGCTTAGCTGGCTCCCCATTGACGGTTAACTTCCCTAATTTACATTTTCGTCTGCTGAATGACGTATACACGTCATCGTAGCAAACACAGAATGACGATATGGACACCCTCAGAATCCGAGCTCCTACGCGAGAGAAATTCTCTATTTAACCCTCTCTAGTTTATATTCTAGTCATGTGGCTTCAACTTCTATTTGTTCACGTCATACAAAATTGACATATCTCTATTGACTTTGTACTTTAGAAAGCTATAAGTAATCTGCAATTATCTTAGGATTTCCCCGGCATTGTCTAGGTTTCCGTCCCTTCAAACTTTTATTCTGTTATGCGTTTCTGAGAGCTACTTGCACCTGCAAAACCTTCCGTTGTTGGCCTATTCTGCTTCTTGCTAAACACAGCCCATTTTCTAATGTATATTGTATTTACTACTTTTTCTTATATCATATGTTCCCTTTAATATTTGTTGAACTTTCATGAGTGTTTATTTCTTTTTATTATCTTTCTGTATCTAACATTTATTATATAGCCATTTTATGTTCGTTATGCTGTCATATTATGATTAAATATTCTTCTCCCTTTTCTTATGTTTATTGTTCTATAGCCTTCGTGATATTGTTACATGCTGGGTAGAGTCGTAAAGGTTCACACGAAAAATTAAATTAATTTTTAGTACCCAGCACGTACATCGAGAGGACGCATACCCACTTGTTCGCAGAGGACCGAAACGTGGTGTGAAGGTTAAGAGGAAGGCGTGGTGTTTCACTGTATAAAATCCATAACACAGATCTACTTACACTTTCCTAGATTTATTTCCCAACCGTTTGTGGTTTCTACATTATTAAATATAGGTGAGAGGAGATGTCCACCGATCCAAAAGCCGGCTTGCACGCGCGATCCGCTTCTCACGTAATACTCAGCAAGACAGACGCTATGCCCGCCACTCGTGGCTAGCAAAAACTCCCAGCCAGGAGTGACATCATTCCTGTCAACAATATGCCTGGTAATGACAATGTTCATTCATTCATTCATTCACTGTTTATCCTCACCTTATGTAGGACTTACACCCCCCAGGACTTACAGGCGGGTGCCTGGGGTCAGAGGCCCGTCGGGGAGCAGACACACTCATGGAGCAGACAGAATGTCCAGGATGGGTAATCAGCCCGATGCCTGGTATGGGATGAAGGAAGGAGATGAAACGAAATGACGGTGAAATGGATGAAAGGAAAGGTGATGATGGAGCAGTTGGTGGAACGAATGACGGTGGAACCGGAGAACCCGGAGAAAACCCGCCCAGACGCCGCTTCGTCCACCACAAATCCCACATGTGGGTCCCTGCGATTGAACCCGGGCCGCCTCGGTGAGAGGCGCCGCGTAATGACAATGTAAAACAACAATATGTCTAATAATGACAATGAAACTCCCAAATTATTAATAGCTACATCATTTCCTACTGGGCGAACCTTTCTCAGTTCTTCCTACTTTAGTTATCCTTTGCTTAACTTTATTTCCTAAGAATTACGTCATGTCATTCAGAATGACCAGCGTTAGCCGGGTCAAATATTAAATCGACAGTTGTGTCAAGCATTACCGAGTAAAATCGTTATTGTGGGCTGCAAATGGCAAGCTTTTTGATGGGGATATAAATATACCTCCAGTAATCTGCGCTAGGAAACCGTCTACAGATGCTTTATTAACCATGGGTGAATCCGTTATTTACATTTCACAAACACCTCCTATGTTTCCTCAGTTTACACTGATACACACTGAATTTTCAAGCTCCAGTACACAGTAATAAACATTAAACACCAATGCGCGTTCCCTTGCCTTGAAAGTAAATGACCTGTACCATTGCCAGATCTCACCTCATTATCCAAAAGCGGGAAGCTGCGGGGAGGTTTCTGATTGCCTAATTGGAACATTTCAAGTGTGCTTTCTAATTAACCAACGTACTGGAAATTGAAGTAGCCCTCCAGATGTTAATTTCATTAAGTTCTTTTCTGAAGAAAGACGCGCTTCGCAAAGCACAGTGTGCTGGATTTTCTGGCGGGAAAATACTCTTGCGAGAGGTTTCCATTATTTCTAATGCAGCTTGTTAAGATATTACATTGGTGAGCTGCCTGAAGAAAAAAAGGAACAGAAAAATGAGTTAATGGAATGTTTGTTGGGAGAATTTCGGTGAGGTTTTTAGGTGTGTTCGTAAGTTCCTGTAGATTGCTGACCATCGTTGGAGCTTTTGCTGACTTATGGAAATGCTTCTGAAACAAGAAAAGCTTCTGGAGAAGGTCGTGAACAGTTGATTGGTCCAAAGTAATTGTTGTTTAAGACAAATGTTGACATTAACTACCCTTTTAGTGACGTGTGACGTTAACAACACCGAAGTCATATAATTTGGATATAATTCCGCGAAATAAATCGAGATATATATCACAATTTTTCGAAATATTGAGGAAAATGTATTAAGGCACATTTAAAAAGAAAACTAATTCGGATGTCGCCAATACACCGCGGGACGGTTTCTAATAGCCCACTATAGACCAGATGGGAAGCAAACAACAAAGGACTGCAGAATTTTTTAAGCAGAATATTCACAAACTTGCGCAGGAGCATCGGTTTTAACCCCATTTCTGGCTTCACAAATTAACGGTTATAAAATGCAGCTTAGGAATGTTTTTCAAGTACTGATTGAAATAATCCTCCAGTGAATATGACAACTATTGTGAAGTGTTTTCTCATCACAGTGTATACACGTACAATTTTGCAACATTTCCTAAGATTAAAACAAAAAAAAAAAACAGGTCGATGTCGACAAAGATGTGCCTACAGCAATTATCAACAATCGTGATAAATGAGTAAACTGTTCTAACTTTTCGAATTCAACATTATACTCTACGTTTTTACTAGAGGCAAGCACTTAAAACCGAATTAAGAGAACAAAATACAATGAAGGGATAGAAACAAGAATATAGTACGACGAAACGGTAAATTATTTTGCTTCTGTTTAAAATACTCGCCTTAAAGTAAATGCCGTGACGAAACCAGTAGCAAAAGATTTGATGTGTGAGGCAGTGTCTTTAACACTTAAATGGTTTCAGTCAAATTATATAATATATAAATTCAATACCAGCCCGCCTTGAAGCAATATGTGTATGTAGTGATTTGTAAAATGTATGTAACAGTCATTGCATATGCTTATATTATTATATACATGCTCAATAATGTTATGTGAATGTATTACGTAATTTAATAATGTAGGAGCAGCGAGAAATAGGTCAAAAGTTGCTAACCATGAGGTAACAATGAGGTAACCTGGAGGCAATAATGAATTAGTAAGTTTAAATGTTACTTGTGATTCTTGAAAGCAATAATGTAATTTTAGTGACAGTTTATAAAAACAGCCAATCAACAACCAGAAAAATGAAGGTATTCTATTGGATTAGGAATAATAAATCAGAGACTTGAAATACAGAAATTTACAAGTTTAGGCGGTTGAAATCAATTCAGTTGCCTGCAAACAACCGGACGCGAGACACATCCTCGAGAGATTTAATACGTATTCGTCTGAGACGAAAAATAAGTTTGTGTTAAAAAGTGAAAGTAATTCATAAAAGCATCTCACAGCTCTCTATCTGTGAAGTGTTATTTAAATCGTGTCAAGCATTAATAAAAGGAGTGAAGTAAAATTATAATCTGTATAAGCCTACATTCTTAGTCGCACCACAACCCTGCCAAGACATCCATGTCTCTAACAATAATACTGACGCAGCCAAGGCAAGCATAAATATATAATATTTAAAGAAACAGTAAAAATACAGTTGGGGCGAAGGTTACCGGAAACTGTTTATTATACGTGCGGTTGCAACTACTACAAGTTCGCTTCCCCAACAGTTGAAATATAATATAACTCCTACAACAATATAACATCTTCATGTGTTGCATTCACATGACTTTCTCTACTATTTATGGCTTATAAGGGGTATACAAATTATTCTTATGGAAGTTTATTTTCCTATCTACTTAATTTAATCCAAGTAATCCTTTCCGAAATACCTGCATTACACATTTCGTTGTAGTTAAAAAGGAAATACCGATAATAAAATGTTTTAGAATTGGACGCTATATGTTGACATAAAAGGAAGAATTTTTGAAAAAAATTGTGTGTTTTAAAGAGTTTGCATTTTATTTGTGAAGTACGTTTTCGTCTGTCGCTTAGCGTTTACCAGGTATACAAGATTATACAAACTTCCATCTGAATGAAGAGGACTTCACAGGTATTCCCAGAAAATTCAAGATATATGCTTTATTTGCCATGCGAACATCTTTAGTACATGCTATTTTAATCAAAATGTTACAGCAAATTTTTATAAAATCAAAACTTTTTAAAACTGTTCTATGCAAACGGTAGTTGTGGTGGGAGATTTTATTGAAAATTGAGTAGCATCCTTGGAAGATACTGATCTGAAATACCAACCGACTTTCTTTTTACTTTCTCTACTATGTATAGTAAGTAGGGGAAGTATTGTATTCCATCCAAAAATTCGATACCGAGATTTCACCGGAAATATATGTTTTGAGACCCCTTAATCCAAAAAAAGCTTTTGTGGAAACATGTTCGTGTGTGTGTGTGTGTGTTTGTGAACAGCGTAACTCAGAAAAGAACAGTCGGATAAACATCAAACTTGGTATTTAGATACAGTATCCTCCAGAAATACGACACGAAGGATTTCAAGAATGTTTCCCCACCCCAGATTACCCTTTACATGGAACATTTTTCGAAAATTTTAATTTTCTCAAAAATGGCTCTAACGGTTTTCATTAAAATATCATATGTTTAAGATATTTTCATGACAAATAAAATGTGTATCTCGAATTTTTTGGGATTGTCTCCAAAAGTATTCTTCATTGTGAACGACTTTTGCATAACTGGTAAACCTTAAGAGTTAGACAAAACTTTACTACACAAAAAATGTAGATCGCGTTAAAATACACAATTTATGCCATATACATGTTTTCGTTATTGAGTGAACCATTTTCGAGATATTGCATGCTATTCCCTAATTTTCCAATACTTATACCTTTTCTCAAATTCGTTATTCATTTTTTTTGTCCTGCTAATGCAAAGAGAATGGAATACATAGCAACCAGCTCGTATAATATTTGACTATCGCTTAAAGCCTACCATATTCCTCTTGCATCTACAAGAATATTAGCAATATGATTAATACCTCTATATCTGGATTAATATGAAACATACGGAGAATAAGCGTTTGTAAAAATAGTTTGTACAAGAGTAGAGAAACTCATGTGAGTGTAACACATCAGATTTTCTTTATGTAGTGAGATTTTTTGTATCTCCTACAGTTTACCAATTATAAAAAAGTCACTGAGAATGAAAAGGAATTTACAGACTATTCTCCGAAAAATAAAGGTAAACATATAATTTGTTATGCGAATATCCTAAGGATATTGATTTTAATCAAAATTGTTAGAACTATTTTTGAAAAATCACAATTTTAGATACATTTTCCGTGTAAAGGGTAGTTCAAGGTGGAGGAATTCTCTTGAAAATCTTCGTATTGCATCTTTGGAAGATGCTGAACTTAAATACCAAGTTGGTATTTAACCCACTTTTTGTTTTTGACTTATGCTGTTCACACACTCACACAAAGAAGACCTATTTCTAACGGTGCTTTTATTTATTTATTTATTTATTTATTTATAGAGTCTCAAAATGTGCATTTCCAGTAAAATCTCGGAGTCTAATTTTTCGGTGGAATGCAATACTTCTCATATTTACTATGCGTAATTCCGGCGTCTGGCCACTCTGACCCATGGATTTTTTGGGGTTTTCCTGAGTCGTCAGCCAAATACTGGAGGGATTTCTTTCATCCCTTGAATTTCCTGTACCTCCGTTTCGTACCATTCATCGTTCACTCCGCTAGTCTATTTCAGAGTTGGAAGTGTTGGCGATGGTGTTTCGGTGCAGCGTGACAGGGAAAAAGGATGCTGTCGGTAAATGTTCTCCATCCCTCGGCTTTCTGCTGGTTGCCGGGGTATAAGGACCGTCCCCGAGTGGCGTTGGACCCTATGTGGAGCAGGGTCTCCGGTTTGCCTGACCGACATCCGTCACTCCCTTTACGTCACCCTCCCTCCCTCCCTCTCTCGTGGGGCGTCGGTACAATATATGCGTATTCCTGAATCGTTGCCGAATATCCTCCGCTTCATACTCCACTCCATCACATTCCACTCCACTATACGTAAGTAGTAGAAAAAGTAAAAAAGAGTATCTGGCACATTTATCAGATAAAATAAGGGCTCAAAGGCGTCTAAAGCTACAATAAAAACACCCAATTTCTTGAAACAAATCCCTCAAATTTAAAGAATCCGTGCTCCTCGCTTGCAGAAAAGAATAAGGCACGGAGAGGAGCTGAAGCAAAGTGGCAAGCGCTGAAAATTTTACGCGTCGCTTATTCCTATTTTTATTTCATTTTTCTTCCTTCACAGAAGTGTGAGACAAGACGGTGCACTGAGGGTATAGGTTTCCAAAATGGCATTACATTTGATGTGTACTGAGCCATTCTTGGATCCAGGGGTTTTCATTCCCTCAACGAGGTGAAGAGTTCATACAACCACCCACATTTCTTTCTTTACCTCACTCTAAAGCTGTGCACATTTATGCTTGGATTATAAATCGGCTTTCTCTGCTGAAAAGAATGTTTGTTTTATTTTATAATCATTTTTACCCCCGTCTCCATGCAATTCAGTTACGTGGTACTGAAAAAAGTGTAATTAGTATGCCAGTAAGGTTCATAGAATGTGCAAAGCTGCAAATGTTTTGTCCACAACACGAATCATAAAAATGTTGCACGTATCTTGAATAGACAATGAGTATCTCTGTTGAACAACTGCCTGGGACAACATAGTCGAATAAGCTACTAGTTTGTTTACCTGCGGTGGACGAAGTGTTTTGACTTAAATATTTGATACCGAGATTTTACAGATATGTACATATACTCATTCGGGAAAGAAAAACAATTCTGATGTTACATTCACGCTACTTTCTCTAGCCATCATCGATTATTTTATATAGTATCTACAAAACCATTCTTACGACAGGTTTTTACTTTCTGTACCATGTACATGGCGGGTATTGCATTCCATCCAAAAGTGTTGATCTAAGATTACACCGGAAAGGAAACTGTCCGATAAATACCAAGCTTAGTATTTCAGCTCAGTATGTTCCAAAGATACGGCATGAAGATTTTTCGAGAAAATTGCCCCTCTCCTAATTACCTTCTATATGGAACAATTTTCGTAATTTTCGCAAAAAATGGTTCTAAATATTTTCATTAAAATGCCATAGATTTAAGAGATTTAAATGACAAATAAAAGTCGTCTACTTCCTCATGCAATTAGGCCTTAGACCTGTTTGCACATCAAGAGATTGAGTCTTTCCATCTTATTATTCATCGACCAACATTTCGTTTACCTTTAGGTTGGTACTGAAGTAAAATTCTGTTGTGTGTAATTTGAGGCAGTATTTTTAACACTTAAATGATTTCAGTCTAATTATACAATATATAAATTCAATAACAGCCTGCCTTAAAGCAATATGTGTATGTAACAATATATAAAAATGTATATAACAGTCAATGTTTATATTAATATGTACATGTTTAATCATGCTATATGAATGTATTACGTAATTTAATAATGTATAAGCTGTGAAAACAATGGGTTAAAAGTTGCTAAAATGACGTAACCTTGAGGCAATAATGAATTAGAAAGTTTGTATGCTACTGGTAATTCTTGCAGCAACAATAGTGTAATTTTTGAGACAGTTTATAAAATAGCCAATCAACAACCATAAAAGGCTTTAGTTAAATGAAGGTATTCTATTGGACTAGGAGAGAAATTTAATACATATTTTGTGTGAGACAAAAAACAGTTCACGTGTTAAAAAGTGCAAGTAATTAATAAAAAAATGTCACAGGACTCTCTATATCAGTGAAGTGTTATTTAAATCGTGTCAAGCATTAATAAAAGGAGTGAAGTAAAATTATAATCTGTGTAAGCCTACATTCTTCAGTCGCACCACTTCCTGCTATGACATTCATGTATCTACAAATTAATACTGACGCAGCCGAGGCAAACATAAATATATAATATTTAAAGAAACAGTCAAATTAAAAAGTTAATATTTTTAAAATTGGGGCAAAGGCTACAGGAAACGTTTTACTATACGTGCGGTTGCAACTACTTCAAGTTCGGCTCCCCAACAGTCGAAATATAATACATCTTCTTCGAACCGGCTTTCCAAACGTAGTAGCAACAAACCTTCTTCAAATTCTCTCTCTATATGTTGAAGCCTATTAGATCTTAGGTTTTGGATTCTTTCTAACAGGTTATAAATGCTTAATTCATTGTATCTTTTGTCCATAATACTAACGTGTAACCTGCTGTTGAATGTAAGAACTTCATTTCAGCAGACTCTATCTTCTCCGTTTAACCGATCTGTTAAGTGTCCAGTTTTTGCAAGCGTATGTTAGGGTGGGTACCGCCATTGTTTTGTAAAATTTGAACTGTGTTGTTTTCAAGGTTTTGTTTTTAAATGGTCTTATTGTACCTCGCATATTGTTAAATCTGTTTATGTTTAAATTGATATTGTTCTTTTCACAGCACGATACGTTGGATCCCAAATAATTGATGTCCTTGGTTAAATAGAATGTATAATTTCAATTTTCTGTGAAATCGTCTTCATTCGGAAGGAATTTTATATGATCCTGTATAAACGTTAAACATTAAGCGGTGGACGAAAACTCACTACACAAAAAATGTAGATCCTTGAAAGCACACAATTTATTTCAAATAACTTTTGCTGCGGCATAAGCCATTTTCGAAATATCCGTTATTAATCTTAGAATTGTTAAATACTTTGTCATTCTTTTCAAGTCATGTTGATTTTCAGTTGTTAAGGCCAGCGTATAGGCGACGCCGTCGCCGAGTGCTTAGACCGCTCTCACCGAGGCGACCGGGGTTCAATCCCAGGGACCCGCATGTGGGATTTGTGGTGGACAAAGCGGCGTCTGGGCGGGTTTTCTCCGGGTTCTCCGGTTTCCCCCGCCATTCATTCTACCAACTGCTCTATCATCACCTTTCCTTTCATCCATTTCACCATCATTTCGTTTTATCTACTTCCTTCCTCCCGTATCAGGCATCGGGCTGATCACCCATCCTGGCTATTCTGTCTGATCCATGAGTGTCTGCTCTGACCCCAGGCACCCGCCTGTAAGTCCTGTGGGGTGTAAGTCCTACATATGAAGAGGTTTAACAGTTCTCGAACATTTGACTGTCACTGTTATCTTTGTATCTGTAACGAAATGTGCAATGTAGCTTTTCTTCTGCATTGGTTTATCTCGGTTAAACTTAAGTAGATATAAAAATAAACTTTCGTAATGACAGCTTGATACCCACTGATAAACAATGGAGGGCAGAGTTGGATTTCTGAATGTAACGCATCCACTTTTTCTGTATTTTTCTAGACAGAGGGATTGCACCAGAAATCTAGAAGCAAATAAGTCTGTTCTCTGCAGACAAAGCCGAAATTTCAGTAGAACACAAACATCCAAAATGCCACATTACAAATCACACTTGAATTAATATAAACTGCGCACATGGTGTTTACTCACAGGAATCGAAAATCCCTCGGGGAAATAACTTCATTATTCTGTGGTTGTTCACGTTATTAATTCCGGTAAGCATGGAGAATACTAATTTATGGAATGAATAACTGGCATGCAGAGAATAACAACGGCAGATACTATCAGCATAACTCATGGCCCGTTTGAATGGAATAAACATGCAAGTCTGAGTTGTCAACGCAAATATAAATTCTTTGTTTTTAAGCAAGTGTAGCTGTAAGATTCGTGAAAACCTTTTTAATATCATACATTTTCCATCTTTTTGCTTTCCCAGTGGGCTATCTATAGTACTGTATTCCATGTAGAGATTTCATCGGATTGAGGCCCCATGGATTCAAAAACAGAATTTTTAGAAAAAGGTGTGTCTCTCTGTCTGTCTTCCTGACACTGAACAGCATAACTCTAAAACAAAATGTTCGTTAACTACAAACTACATTTAAGTCCAGTACCTTCCAAAGATGCGACGCTAAGATTTGCAACAAAATCCCCCATCCGATTTACATAGAAAATATTTTTAATATTTGTTATTTTCTACAAAAAAGCTCCAAGGATTCTGACTAAAATACCACTTGTTAAAATTCAAGATCTGAAATGTGATAATATAGCATTGTTTTTTCAGATTTTTACCAATTGTTTTGCAGCAACTTGCTCTCTACCTTCTCCCGTTCTTCTCTTAAACATTTCCGTGAAATGTAAAATATACGATTTAGCCTATTAGATTTTTAGTTTTCCGTAGAATTTACTACTTCCGTTCATTGCTGTAAAGTTCGTTTAAATCTTCCTATATTTTAGTTGTTTACTTTTAATTGTTAATGGCATTCTCCTGTTTCATAATATGAGCTAATTGACTCATATTGCCCCCTTTTTGCTTTCTCTACCAGGTACATAATAGATAGATTTTTTTTTTTTTTTATGTATGGACGCTCTTTAACTACTATGGCTCTTAGCGTCCCATTCTATATTGGGCGTGAAACACCTGTAATTTTGCTCAGAGGCCTCTTTATCAGGCTTGAGGTTCTTTTACGTGCCGTAAATCTACGACACGGGACCACCGGCTTTACTTCCCTTCCGAAGGAAGCCGTGCTAACGATTTTTACGCCCGAAAAAATCCATCGCCCTCCGCCGGGTTTGAACCCGCGACCTTGGGAACTAGAGGCTAGCACGGTACCACTAGTCCACGTAATAGATAGGGATGCTATTGCATTCTACCCAAAAATTCGATACCGAGATTTAACTGAAATATGTTTTTAGAAAAACGTCCGTCTCTATGTGTCAGTGAACAGCATAACTCAAAAATAAATAGTCGTATTTATCTATTATTTTATACTTTATTTGATTCATTACCATTGCTAAGAGGTATAATATATCTTTATAGGACTTTAAATTATTTAGTTTTTACTTTTCTACTACGTAGAGTAAGTAGGGAAAGTATTGTAATCGATACTGAGATTCCACCAGAAATACATGTTTTGATACCCCCTGAATCCAAAAAAAAGCATTTTTGGAAACATGTCCGTGTGTGTGTCTTTGAACAGCATAACTCAGAAACGAACAGTCGGATAAACACCAACTTGGTGTTTAGGTTCAGTATCTTCCAGAGATGGGACATGAAGCTTTTCAAGAAAATCCCCCCACCCCAGATTACCCTTCACATGGAAGATTTTTCGAAAATTCTAATTTTCTCAAAAATGGCTCTATCGATTTTGATTAAAATATCATGTTTAAGATATTTTCATGACAAATAAAATGTATATCTTGAATTTTCTAGGAATGTCTCCAAAAGTATTCTTCATTGTGAACGACTTTTGCAAAACTGGTAAACCATAAGAGATAGACAAAATTTTACTACACAAAAAATGTATATCGCGTTAAAATACACAATTTATGTCATATAGATTTTTTGTTGTTGAGTGAACCATTTTCGAGATATTGCTTGTTATTCCCTTAAATTTTCCAATACTTATATTTTTTCTCAAATGGGAATTCGTTATTCATTTTTTGTCCTGGTAATGCAAAGAGAATGGAATACTCCACATAGCAACCAGCTCTAAAAATATTTGACTATGTCTTAAAGCCTACCAATTCCCCTTGCATCTACAAGAGCATCTCGATTAACATGAAGCATATGGAGAATAAGCGTTTGTAAAAATAGTTTGTACAAGAATAGAGAAAGTCATGCGAGTGTAACACATCAGATTTTTTCGTTAACCAATAAAAACCTACCAAACTTCGTTTTAGGGTTCAGTAGCTTCCAAAGATGCAACACAAAGATTTTCTAGAAAATCCCTCCATCCCAACTGCTCTTTACGTGGAACATTTTTCGAAAATTTTGATTTTCCAAAAAAAGACTAACGATTTTAATCGAAATAGCACATATTAAATATATTTACGTGAAAAATAATCCACATCTTGAATTTTCTGGGAATATTCAGTGAAGTCCTCTTCATTCGGAAGGAATTTTGTATAATCTTGTATAACTGATACACACTAAACCATAGACGAAAATGTAACACACAAAAAATTTAAATCTCTCTAAAACACTCAATTAACTTCAAGTAAGTTTCTTGTGGCATAAGCCATTTCTGAGATATCCGTTATTAATGGATCTAATTGTTGTTTCCTGTCAATCTCTTCAAGTCTTGTCAACATTTAGTTGTTTCTCGAGATTGCATGGAAACAGTATGGAATTTTAAAGCCGGCATATAGCGTCCAGTTCTTAAACATTTGACCATCGCTTTTCTCTTTGTATCTGTAACGAAATGCGAAATGTAGTTGTTCTGAAAAGGTTTATTTGGATGAAAATGTAGTAGATAGAAAAATAAGGTTTTGTAAGAACACTTTATATGCCCACTAATACATATAGACGGTAGAGAAGGTCATGTTAATGTATCACATCAGATATTTTTAAACGCCAACTCCCTACCTCAACTGCCTCCATAAGCGTATATTTTCATCGTGAAAGGCCGATTACTCTATACACAGAGCTGCATATGTAGACATTTCGTCATGTGTTTTGAAAGCATCGGTGCGTGTAAATCAATGAGAATATACAACTATACAAATTCTTATCAAAAGACACTCAAACTCATTCAATTAGTGAGAATACGACAGATATTTTCGCCATATGCTTGCGAACGTTTCTATCATGCACCTGTATACCGAACAACCACATAAAGCAAAGAGGAAAGCTTTATTGCTTACCAGCTGCTGTAAATCCGTATTAGATATCGTTTCAAGAGCAAGTAAATTCAGGATGAGTAGAATTATAGCGATATAGAGGACAGATCTCAGAGAAGATATCTTAACAGTGTGTGGGCACAAACGGATATCCCCAGGATCATTTTATCTTCAAAGAAACATCTGTGGAGTGTGCAAGGGGTATTTCCAGGAATCGTATAGCAATATAACTTTTCATTTGAAATACTTTGTGAAATCGGCATGAAGTGTTGAACAGAATGAAATGTCTCGTCACATCCAGTGATTCTTTTTTTATGCTCACGCTGTAGCGGGAACAACGACACTGCAATTTAAATCTTAATATTAAGGGACATGATGTTATTAAATTGTAAATACATGTATGTTAAATGTTAAAGATACTAGCTAGCCTGGCCGAGGGGAGAAGTCAGTACAAGATGCAAAACGGTACCATTCAAAGATATCTCCGGGGTGCGAGGAATACAGGACCTAGTCTAAACTTGCTTGGCAGAGACGTTAGAGTGAGCGAGACAGCTATAGGTTAGAAAGAGTGAGAGAGGTTTGGACAGTAGGGGGAATTTCGGATGCGTTAAAAATAGAGATGTGAGGACAAATGTTCTCATACAAAGCTAAGAGGAGAGCCAATCAAATTAAGGCTTTAAAACAACTAAGGAAAAAGTAGCGTCACCTGCAGGGTGTATAAAAAACAGTGCCCAGAGATTCTCGCGTCAGATACTCTGATTTTCTTACTTGCGTCAGGGGTGAAATTCGCGCCACTTTAATGTCAGAGCGTGTGACGAAGCTGTTAGGAATTTAGGAAGAGTTAGACCGGTCGGTACAGCTTTGCAGATAGTCCCTAGGATTCTGTAATATTTGAGTGATTGTAATAACGGCTAGCGGCAAGCAAGTTTTAATAAACTAAAGTTAAAGTGAACTTGAATCTTATTTTGTCTCCTGTTTCCACGCCCTAGAGAAAGTTAAGTGTATAGGCCAACACAAAAGTGTTGTAGGATACCATTTCAGCTCATGAACGCCCACATCTGGAAGTAAAGAAGGAAGACGACGAGCAGCCGAGAGGTCCTGGCAACGTAATGTATAATTCATAACATTTTCGAATATTTTTGTTCCAAATATCTATTTTCAATTGTTACCGTATCTACCGAATATCTAGTAATACGACCACAAACATCGTATATTCCACCCCGATATCAAGATTTTACAGGAAACAATCGTTTCAAGTTGATTCAGCTACAATTTAAGAAGATCAGGAAAATATTTTCTGAAAGACCTTCAACTCCAATCAACCATTTACATGAACGGGTTTTTTCCCCTATTTTCATTAAGATGGCTTTAGTTATTCTTATTAAAATATCACGTGTTTGGTATCCATGACGAATAAAAATAAAATGTTGAATTTTTTGCGCAGAACCTGTGAAGTCCTCTTCATTTTAATTGAATTTTATATAACCTACATAAAAGGTAAAATTCATGGCACTACAGTCTTTGTGGACCTTAGTCTACCAACCCAGCTACCGACAGCACGCCAAAACAAGGCAGTGGTGGACGATCATCTAGCCGATACGGGAATATGATGTTAGCACCATGCTTGTCGCAGTCTGAGTTAGATTTTCTGACCGACAGGCCGCTACCTATTGTAGCTACTAAAATGCATTGCGATGCTGAGTAGCCAATGGTTCTATACATGGATCAAAAAATCCGCACATATACGGGTGAGGTCGAACCCACGTGCATTCTTGTCTGGGAACCGGAGGACCAACTCTCTAGGCTACGTCGCAGCACGGAAACCTATTTAAGGGTACTTAAGTTTACTGCATAATTTGGCCCCCCCAACCAAAACAAAATATACATATACGTTATAATTCTTTACCAATTTCCGTTATAGTCATTGCTGTCTGTTAAAATTTTCCCAATTGTGAAAGAACTTTGATAATTTGCGATTCCTTCTCAGTCGGCAGCAAGGAACACATTTGCTTTAGTATCTTAGAAGTCTGTGTTTTGAATTGAAAGCCTATACAAATATAAAGAATATCTTGAATATATAGTGGGTAGAAAAGTCAGTGTGGGTGTTACACATTAGCTTTTTACTTTCTCTACTACCCACATAGTAGGTACAGAAGGTATTGTATTCCACCAAAAATTCGATATCGAGATGTCAGAAATACTTGTTTGAGGCCTCATAAGTCCAGAAAGGCAACATTTTTTTTTATTTTATGAAAAATGACTCAAACGATTTTTATTAAAATATCATACATTAAAGGTATTTACATTATTATAAATAAAACGTGTATCTTAAATTTTCTGAAACAGTCTATGAAGTCTTCTTCATTCAGGAGGAATAATTCAACTTAGTCAACTGCCCCTGGGTATTTGTATATATGCAACTGGCAGTTTATAGTCTAATGTGAACATATTGAACTTTTTAGCAAACAAACTGTTATTGTAGCTCTGCCCTTCAATTCGTGCTAGACGCAACTAGCATTGATGATTAAAGGCCTGAATGAGAACCAAATAGCTGCGAAAGCTTTACAAAAGACAGAGTTTCAAGGAGATAGAAGAATGTTTTCTGCAAGAGCGGGATAGACTATGTGGGTTGTGGCAGAGTGGGTTAGCTGCCGAAATGTGGTGGAGCAAAGTTTGGTTTCGGAGGTTCGAATCTGATACAAATATAAAACTGTTTTGGTTCTTTTTTTTCTCTCCTTATGTTTATTTTCTTTATTTGAGTGTACTAATTTATGTTTGTTATTGGCTCTCCTGTGCCAAAGACAAGAATTATAAACAGATAATTGTGTATCATGCTTACCCTAATAATCTGTACCGTATCTGCTGTTGTAAATCGTGTTACGTAGTTAGCTTTCATTCTCTTGGGCGCATATCGACGATATTAGATATAGCAGTTTTTGTTTCTGTTTAAATCTTATGTTTCACTTCTTCTATTGACAACGAAGTTTTAAATGTGCTAAGTTCACGGGTAAACAGAATAATAAATTGTTAAAGAGCGTGGATTTCATCAACGAAGTAAATGTTCAAAATGACGATCCCCTTCATCAATGCACATTTGTGTACGTTGCCGGAGAGACTTTCTTGCATGCTGTAACATACACGGTGTAATCTGCCTGCATTCTTCACTTATTAGTGTGCCCAAAGATGATTTGGGCTTTGCGGTTCTTCTTCTTTGCGGTGAAAAACATGATGATTATTCTATTTTGTACACGCTTATAATGTTTAAAAAAATGTTATTTATATCATAATATCAAATTAGAGGCACTAGGAGATAAAACAAAAGCTAATAGAAAGTTTGAACTTAACCCGAAGAATTTGAACCCGAACTGAAGTGGCACAGTGTTGAAGCAACCATGTTAATACCATTAGGCCAATACTACCTTGTCAGCTGGGGTTCCTATACGAATTAGTAATCGCAGAACTAGACCCCGCTTCGAATCTTCACACGCTTTCTGCAGCGTCATACAGTGTTTCGAGCTCGGTTTGGTAGTTTTAATTCAAAGAAATAAACTGCATCAGTCATTACAATTACTGTATGATCTGAAATATGCCATATTTTGTGACATAGGTGAAACTATCTAATACTTAGCATTTTTGACAAGGCTGTACAACGTTGACTGACGCCTTAAATCCAATTGGTTGCACTGCGTAGACATGCCATTTTGTTTTCAAATGATTTTGTCAACCGATGCATATGATAGGTTGTTTCTTCAGGGGCTTTTTCAAAGATGTGCATGAATGTATGCTAAATAATAAAAGTTAATAAAATTGGCTAAAAGTGCTACTGCAGCTCCCAGTGTCAGAGGGAATGTTTTTTGCATCGACATACATAGCGATTACATTCTGTCCTGTAGAACACTTATGCATTGAGTTATCTATCCATCCGCTATAAAGTGTTATGCAAATCAGCCATTACAATGCATTCAAGAAAGGTGTAAGTCAAATATGTCACTTACACGTTGCATAAATAAAAAATAAATAGGGGTAGCTGACTCACATGGTATAATCTTGTATAACTGGTAAACGTTGAGTGATAGACGAAAACAAACTGCAGAGAAAATGTAGATCTCTTTAAAACACACAATTTATTTCAAATAAGTTTTTTCAGGGCACAAACCATTTCCGAGATATACGTTATTAATGGTTCGCATTGTTCCCGATATCTTCGAAGAGTTGGAATTTTAAGGCCAACATATAGAGTCCTGTTCGTAAACTTTTGTCTATCGCTGTTCCCCTGAATATATTACGAAACGTGTAAGTTAGCTATTTCTGCAAAGACTTACATCGATTAGAATGAAGTAGATGAAAAATAAGCTTCCGTAAAAATAGTTTGTATACGCACTAATAAGTGGTAGAGGGTAGATTTTTCGCTAATGCATTACTCTTAAACAAATAAATAATAAAAGCTGCATCAAGAAATGTTCGTACATCCGAAGAAGTAACCTTTGATCCCAAATGCACTGAAGTGGCACTACTCCTGCCTGAGATAAGGCAGTTTTCCAGCCTGTAGATAAGACAGGAAGAAGCTTCTTGGAAGAGTAGGTGCTCTTACGGATTTTATCTTAATCTTAATGGCTGTCCCATGCATTTACCTCGAGCAGGCCCAAATCCTCTACTCAGTCTTTCCTTAAAGAAGCCCATTAAGATTTCTTGATGTCATGCATTTATCACCCATAACGACACTGCTTCACTTTTAGAGCTTACAAAAGGATTCAAGACTATGGAAAATACAGCCGGTGACCTCGCGAGCTCTCTTGCCACGTGCTAAGGTTTCCTATAAGGAATCAAGGAGCAAGAAATAAGCATAATAAGTATAATAAATATTGGTGGTGAACATGAGTAATATAAACTTACTAATCTCGCTGGCAGTACACGTTTTCTGGCTCCCTGATTTCAGTAAAATGCAATAAAATACTTTTTAGAGCCGTGTTACCGATAATGTTTTAAAAAATAAAATCGTCTTCCAAATAAGTTATCATTCATTACGTTTTACCTTACACTGCTTCTCCACAAATTCACCGGCATTCTGTAGGCACTTGTAACGGGAGACGGATCAGTTTTTGTATGCCTTCAACAAAGAATGATCCGCCTGGAATGAAACCCAAGTCTGCAGTTCTTGTTTTGCATCATCGTCATTGAAATGTTTTCCACCAAGGAATTTCATCACATGAAGAAACAGATGAAAATAGCTTGGTACTAAATCCAGTCTGTAGTGAGGGTGGTCGAATTGTCCCCAACCAAATTATGTGCTCAGATCTTGAGTTTGTGGTTGTGGCATTGTCACTCATTATTTTCCCCATAACAAAGTGACGATGGCTCACAACCTTGCCCGGCCTGCTAATGAATGGAGGGAGTGATCGCGCATGCTGAAAACCACGACTGCAGCTACAAAATATTAAAAAAGTACTTACTTTAAAAATCTCCACACAACGTTTTACCACTGTTCAATCGTGTAATGTTGACGCTCCTTACACCAAGCGAGGCGTCATTTGGCATTTTCCTGCGTGATGTGTGGCTTATGAGTAGCCGCTCGACAATGGAATCCAAGGTTTCTCGCCTCACGCCTAACTCTCATAGTACTTGGAGTGGATCCTAATGCAGTTTGGAATTCCTGTGTGACGGTCTGGATAGATGTCTGCCTATTACTCTTTACGACCCTCTTCAAATGTCGGCGGTCTCTGTCAGCTAACAGAGGAGATCGGCCAGTACGCTTTTGTGCTGTACATGTCCCCCCCTACGTTTCCACTTCACTATCACATCAGAAACAGTGGACCTAGGGATGTTTAGGGGTGTGGAAATTTCGCGTACAGACTTCTGACACAAGTGACACCCAATCACCTGACCAAGTTCGAAGTCCGTGAGTTTCACGGAGCGTCCCATTCTGCTGTTTCACGATGTCTAATGACTACTGCGGTCGCGGATAATGAGTACCAGGCAGTAGGTGGCAGCACAATGCAACTAAGATGAAAAACGTATGTTTGTGGGGTTGTCCGGATACTTTTGGTCATATAGTGTATATAGTTCATTCGCATTCTTGGAGGAAAAAAGCATTCCTCCTTAATAATTAGTCTGAAGAGGGTGTTTGTGAATGAAGAAGTGCCTATTGTCAGGGGAACAGACATAATTACAGTTATGAATTCGTGGTCCCATTCTAGGGATAATATAGGTCTGTTTTCGCTTTTATAAGTACGTAGAATGGGGTTGCTATTAGGCTTATTTCGGGACTAGTAAACGGAGGTGACACCTAGCACTCTGATCCTCACGGGATCTATTGTGCACACACTTCCGGAGGGAACGAATGGGGTGAGGGAACAGCAGGAGACACACGGGTTGTAGAGCGAACTGGCGCACGTGGAAAGAGGCGCGCAGTGCTCCTTAACAGCCCCAGGCTTTACCACCTGGTCACCGGAGGGCCGCTCGTAACGTCCCTCCAGTAGAACCGGGAAAACATTTCCATAGCGCATGCTTCTGTGCTATCTGCCCAATACCGACCGAACCACAGCCCCGGAGTCAAGCTGAAACATGAAACGGAAATGAAATAAGAGGAAATGTGGGAGAGTGGAGAGCCGTGGTGTTCCAGCCTTTGGAAACCAGAGAAAACCACGAAAAACCCTGGTCAGAGTGGGTGGCCACCGGAAATCGAACCCGGGATCTCCCGAATGTGAGTATAATACGTTACTGTGGAGCCATCTCTCTCGGTTGAAGTCCTCTTTATTCGCTATGTATCCTGTATAATCTTAGAACTCGAAGGACTTAATGCTACATTTTTGTAAACATTAGTTCATAAATTTTTTCTTCGTTTTGTTTTCATATTTTTTAAAGAAGAACATGGATATTTTTAACATTTTTTACAAATCTCATTAGTTCGATACTTTTTTGTTACATCAGTTATATCTATGTATAAATTAATGTACAACTTCCTTTCAGTAATTTCGACAATTAAGTGAAGGTCAGTGTTGGGTAAGTTATTGTAATTATTTGTCTGTTTAAAAAAAATTAGAACAATGTTATGTCATTTTTCAAACATTTTTAGGTCATCAAAATTTGGGCCCTGGTCTTGATGACATTACCATAGTTAAAGCATTTTTATACAATCGTAAACACGTTGCAAGTGTTTCATTTAATGCTATAGAGGGGAGCAGAGATCTGTTTGCCATTATTATCGTTTCCCTATAAAATGTTATTTTGTCGTCTAGTTTTTATATTCAAGTTAAAACTACCGCTTACACACAGAGTTTTAATTTCATCCTGCTTTATTTTTGTCTTCTACTGCTGAAACATTTAAAATGCTCGTATTCCTATTTAAGCATACCAGCATTGGACGAAATCTACGTTGTAAAAATAGAAGAAAGGAAAAAAACGTAAACACACTGAACATCCTTTTCTAGTTGCTGTTTTAAAACGTTGAAGCTGGCTGTGGAATAAGCTCTTATGGCCACATGACCTCCGTAGATACTGAGTTTTGCTGATGAGGTCACTCGCCATTCTATATTAATGCCCTGCGTTATCAGGAGCTTTAGAGTGCTCTAGGTTCTACAAAGTTCTAAGGTCATGTGCTTTCACTGCTGTGTACAAAAGAAGAAAAACGTACTCTCTGTGTTACATAGGCATGACTTTCTCTATCCATCCTACTAAAATAGATTCTTACAAAAGCTTGTTTTATAATAATAATAATAATAATAATAATAATAATAATAATACTCGTCACAAATGCAAAGAATGTAGCCAACAAGAATTCCAAAATTAGCCCTAAACTACAGACCAACAGGTAGAAGAGATACAGGTAGACCTGCGAAATGTAGCTGAGAGCAATGATTGTGAAGACGGAACAGACTTTAGACCTAAATCCCTGGAAGTAATAATAATAATAATGATAATAATACCGTCACGCTACAGCACATGAAAGGCCTTGTCCTGCTGACCCGAGTCCCGACCTCACGCCTACGTACGAACAACAGACGTTCGTATCATTCAGCCGATATGGGGAGCTGATGTGGCCAGTACCATGCATTCCCCAGTCAGAATGTTGGCTTCCGTGGCCGGTACTGCTGCCTATCGCAACTCCTCACTTTCGTTCGGATACTGAGTGACCACTGGTCCTAAACCCGAGACTTAAAATCGGAACCCCTATGGGTGAGATCGAACCCGAGCGCATTCCGTGGCCGAGAATCTGAGCTCACGCTCTAGCCCAGAGCACCAAAGCAGAACTATTACTCTATACGCCACATGTTAATCTAGAGAAACATTTGGTGAAATCGTTTTAATATAAATTTCATTGCAGATACAAGCGGAATACACTAGGTTTAAGCGATAATCAAATCTGATGCCTTAGAAATTGCATTCTCTTTGCATGACTACCAGGAAAAAAATCTCATGTGTTACACTCACATGACTTTCCCTACTCTTGTACAAAACTATTTTTACAAAAGCTTATTCTCCATAAGCTTCATGTTAATCGAGATATCGAGATGTTAATCTTATAGCTAATTTTCTTGTAGATGCAAGGGGAATTGGTAGGTTTTAAGCGATAGTCAAATATTTTAAGAGCTGGTTGCTATGTGGAGTATTCCATTCTCTTTGCATTCCCAGGACAAAAAAAATTAATAACGAATTTGAGAAAAAGTTTAATTATTGAAAAATTTAAGGGAATAACAAGCAATATCTCGAAAATGGTTCACTCAACAACAAAAAATGTATGTGACATAAATTGTGTATTTCAACGCAATATACATTCTTTGTGTAGTAAAATTTTGTCTGTCTCTCATGGTTTACCAGTAACGCAAAAGTCGTTCACAATGCAGGATATTTTTGGAGACATTCCCAGAAAATTCAGATATACATTTCATTTGTCATGAAAATACCTTAAACATATGATATTTTAATCAAAATCTTAGAGACGTTTTTGGGAAAATTAAAATTTGTGAAAAATGTTCCATGTAAGTCGTATCTCTGGAAGTACTGACCTAAATGCCAGGTTTGGTGTTTATCCAACTATTCGTTTCTGAGATATGCTGTTCACACACACACGAACATGTTTCCAAAAATGCTTTTCTTGGATTCAGGGGTCTCAAAACATGTATTTCCGGTGAAATCTCGGTATAGAATTTTTGGGTGGAATACAATACTTCCCCTACTTACTATACGTAGTAGAGAAAGTAGAAATGCTTCCTTTTGCATTCAGGGAACCTAAAAAAATGCATTTCTGGTGAATTTTTAGTATAGCTGTCGAATTTTTGGGTAGAATACAATGCATTCTCTACCTACTATGTACCTGGAAGAGAAAGTAAAAATGTGAAAGGTAAAAGGCATGGTTAATACCTCAATAGACTTTAAACTCCAAGCATGTGTTATCTGGAACAGCACTGATATTTGGCAAGCTCTTCTAAACTGCAGCAGTCCACCAAGACGTCTTCGACTTGAAACATATATTTTACTTTAATAGCACCAAGGACCATAACTCTACAGGAATGCTTCAATGGCCTGGCGGTGATTTCAATTTCCTTCCCATTTCCATTACTAAATTTATAGGTGAAACATTGCGCTGATCTGGTTCCAGCTAACCATATTTCACTTGCACGCAATATAACGGTTCCAGCATAATGTAGCTATATATTCCTTCTTTGAACTTCCTAGATTCCTTTTTTCTTGCATCCGGTGTATCTTGGAATTCTAGAGACTTCCAATACATCTCCCTGGGCCTCATTTACCTCATGACTTGAAATATATTCCAACAGCATTATGATTCACAATAGCTTCCCATGTTAGCCCGTATTTCATCAGGTTCTCGTTATCGCCGTCCTTCTTGATTTCCGTCCTGTTTCTGCTTGCATCTTCCGTGAGCCTCCCATACCTGTTTCTCTTTGTTCCTAAACAACTCTTTCACATCCCCAAACTTTGTGTAAAAAGAGTTGGTGATGAAGAGAATCATTATACAGCAAGAAAAGCAAGATATAACTCAAACGAGAATTTATTAAAACCTGCACATTAATGCAGATCATTACTCATTCTTGTGCAAAAGCGGTTTTGCAATAGCACTATACGGGCTAGAAAGGAACTCAGTGCCATAAATAAACTTACGAGAGAAAAACATGGTAAATAGGTTTTGCTCTGTAGCTGTAATTTTTTAGAAAGAAATAATTTATTAGAAAAAATATGGCTACCTTATTAAGTAAAAACCAATATATATATATATATATATATATATATATATAAAGGGTGAACTATTTCAGTCGGGACTGTAAATATATCCAAAATTAAGCGTTGTAGAAAGAAATGTCTTAAGTAAAATTTGCTTGATACTACAGGTGAAAGTAAATTAGTCGTATTTTATTTGGAGAACGTTGTGATGGTCATTTTAGGGTAAATCTAAATTGACCCTAATTATAGATTTCCATTTAAAAATATTAAAATCACCCTAAAATGATCATCATAACGTCCTCCAAACAAAACACGACTAATGGCATTTATTTTGCCCTATAATATCAAGCAACTTTTATTCAAGACATTTCTTTCTACAACGTTTAGTTTTGAAGATATTGTACAGTTTTGACCTAAATAGTCCACCCTATATATATCACATTATATATATATATAATGTTACATTCATACGACCTTCTGTACCCTCTATCGTATATCAGTGGGTGTACAAACTATTCTTTATAAAGTTTATTTTGCTATCTACTTAATTTTAATCGAGATAAACCTCTCCAGAAGTACCTACACTACACATTTTCGTTATAGATATTAAGGAACAGCGATAATCAAATGTTATAAGAACTGACGCTATATTCGAAGTATTAATAGCAGATATTTCGGAAAAGGCTGTTTTAAGTAAAGAGAGATACATTTTTATGTAGCACGTTTTCGTCTATCACTGAACGTTTACCAGTTGTTCAAGATTATACAAAAGTCCTCCCAAATGAAGTGAACTTCAGAAGCTATTCCCAGAAGATTAAAGATATACATTTTTAGTTTACAGGTAAATATTTTAATTGAAATCCTTTGAGGAATTTTAGAAAACGTAAAAATACTAAACTTATTTCCATGTAAAAGTAGTTTTGGGTGGAACGATTTTCCTTAAACTTTTCGTTTCGTAACTTTGGAAGATACTGAACTTGACAAATTAGGTATACCTGTACCCGACTTTTCACATAACTTTCTCTAGCCTCTATGGTTTATTAGTGGATATGCAGACTATTTTACTGAGGCTTATTTTTCTATCTATTTAATTTTAATCGATATAAACCTTTGCAGAAAAAGCTACAAAGAGAACAGCGATAGTCCAATGTTTAAGAACTGGACACTATACGCAGACCTTAACATTAACACTCTTTCTATGCAATCGCGAGAAACAACTGAACATAATGATAGGTATTGAACATTCAAACCAAAACTAACAGACATCTCAGAAATGGCCTATGTCACAAAAAAGTTATTTGAAGTAAATTGTGTGTTTTAAAGAGATCCGCAGTTTTGTGTAGTACGTTTTCGTCTAAGGCTTAATGTTAACCAGTTTAGAATATTATAACACAAAATTTCTTCTGAATGAAGAGGAGTACACAGGTTATTCCCAAACAATTCAAGTAAATTGTATTTGGCATGCATCTTTTTAATATATGATATTTTAATCAGAAAATAAAAAATTTCGGAAAAATTTCATATAAAATGTAACTGGGGTGGGAGGATTCCTTGAATATCTTCGTGTCAAAGATCCTGAACCTTGATGCAGTAATTAGTATCATAAATTATTTAAATGTAATGAATGATTATAGTATGAATATGCATTTTTATGTGACATTAATTTGAGATATTTGTTGATTGTAATTATTGTTGAGAAGTAAGTTTATACTGCCTTACTGAAACTGACAATAATAGCGTGGAATAATGCAGCGAGGGGGTGAGCTGTTTATCATTGTTAGAGACGAGGAAGTTACGTAATATTGGCGCGTTTTTCTTTAGAATTTGCTCGAACATTTTTCCTAAAGCATATGTATTCATAATTTTCATTGGATATAAAAATAGACGCTAATGTTGGCGCGTTTTATTAGCCAATAGCAACTTAGTTATAATCTTTAGGCATATCGGGGTGTAGGAGTATAAAAAGGGCTAGGTTTGAGGTAAAGTCCTTCAGTCCGTCAGTTCGTAGAAAACATTTGTACGTTACACGTCGCCCTCAGTCCAGCAGAAATATTTGTACAGTACACATCGGCTATCGATTCGCAGGTTACGCGTAGCAGAGTTATGAAAAATCTAAAGTGTTGTAAAGTTAATTATACAAAAGGTTGAAGTACGGTAATTAAAAGTGATCAGTAATGAAGTTATTATAACAGTTTCAGTTTGGCGAGTGTCAAGATCAATGTGTAAATGTGATAGTGAATGTGTTCGACAATAAAAGTGTAAAACAAATTTTTTCATCAGTGTTATCTTTGGATGAAAGACTCCTTTCCGTTTACACAACCTGTATAAAGAGAAGTCCTCGACCAAAAAGATCATAGCTAGCCGGAGGACAGTGAACCAAAATTAAATAAAATAACCGTAGCATTCTTTCGAAAAAACACTAATACTGCCGCAAATTGCTGACACCAGATGGAGCTAACAAACCTAACAAAGAATCACGTCACAAAATGGCTTCACCACGTGGAGTAAACACAAATACACAAACATTACAAATATAACACCGCAAATTGGCTCCCAAATGTGGGGCTCAACAAATTATAAATAACTTTGAGGTATACCACTTCAACCTAAATCCAACTTTGGTCTTTATTCAGCTTTTCATTATTGAGTTATGGTATTCATAGATAGACACACACATGGACCTTTTCCTAAAAATGTATTTAAGGGTTCTCAAAGCATGTATTTCCTGTAAAATATCGATATTGAATTTTTTGGGTGGAATGTAATATCTTCTCTACCTTACTATGCGGCAGAGAAAGTAAAAAGTAAATGGGATTAGTTTATTTGCTTTATATATAGACTGCATCCCCTTTACAATGTGATGAGGAATTTGTAATTAAATTAATTTCTACGTTTTCTTTCCTTTGTGTGTGCGCTTATGAGCCAAATAACTTCAGAAATCTCTTCTGCAGAATCAACACTTCTCCCAAGTGGTAATGGCCTGACATAAACACACAATATTTGCGGCTTTGCAGGGACTGAAGTGGGGAAAGTGTTCACTGAAGCCAAAGTATTTGAAGCGGAACCGCCGGTGATGCTAATGGCAAAGTTTATAAATCGGCAACTTTGAGAGATGCTGCGAAACACCAACTCGGCCATTTTGTTAATTAAAAGTTTCACTCCACCGAGGTTTATTAGCTCGCAATTCAGTTTTATTCGGCACTCCGGCCATTTCCAATGTTGACAAACCAAACTTGCCTCTTGCAGACGCTTGCTGGTGAGTCCAAGTGTAAGAGGAGCTGAAACATTTATTATTCTCTTGTTCGTTTAACTAATGACAACGAATTATAGATAACTTTACGTCTGAGGCAGAAATTATTACTTAAGATTACTTACAAAAGAAACCATTAATTTCGAACCTTATATATTAATTTTTATTTATGCAACAACTTGATAATCTTGATGTTTAACTACGAGTTGGATACAAATTGTGTATAATCTTAGCATTATAAATTGAAGGAAATAATCGTTAAGTAATTCAGCATCCATAGCTGACATAAGTGAAAAGTCTTCATATGTTATAAGACATTAGCTTCTCTCGCTGCATTTCGTTTGTTATTCCCTGGCGTGTTAAAGCAATAACGAAGGGAGACATTTGCATGCATCCTGGGAGAGAAGTGAGCAGGTGTTACGGGCTGTGATGTAGCCTGTTATTATCATCACAGCGTGGTAAGTAATTATAAATTTAGGATTTTTCTCTACACGATAAAATCGAAGACAATGAACGGAAAAGAATTATTTAGAATTAAAACTATGATAGCAGGAAAAATAGATTAGAATGTTTACTTATTTAGGTAATGTATTTCAGTCTTTAATGGGAATGATGGAGATGCAAAATTTAATAGGAAAGTAAAATAAATGGGAATGATAAAAAGTGAAATTTAGAAAAATTATGTCAAGTAATTAAAACATAAAATGATAGCAAATCCGATGATAATGTTTGGTTCCGAAACTTGGGTTTTAAAAAGAGGTGTTAAGAAAAGGTTGGAAGCACAACAGATGAGACTCTTGAGGGCCTAATGGTAGTCAGTATAAGAGATCGCATTCACTATCAAGTCATAAGGGAAAAGTTGGTAGTTTCAAATCTAGTAGGCTAAATAAAGCAGCGCAAATAAAATGGAAAGAACAGGTTTTAGAATGAATAACCAAAGAATACCACAGTCGGCATTTCAATATAGCCCAGGTTGAAAGTCTGAAGAAGAAGAAGAAGAAGAAGAAGTAGAAGAAAACTTTATTATATTTAACATTGTAAAGAAGAATTAATTGTTCTTTCAACAAGACAAGGTTGAAAAGTTAGTATCAGACGAAAAATGCAATGCCGTCGCCGGCATTAAAATTCATTAATTTACCTAATACTGGTCGAAATTATGAAGCCCGGGACTTAAAAGTTACAGCATTGTAAGTCGTCATTGGGGTATGTCATCTCAATACAATTTGAGATCTCCTTGTGGTTTACCGGGAAAAATGCGAATCAGTTGGAGAATTTAATGCCGTAGCGCATGTTGCCATGGTAGCTCAGTGGTTAGAGCGACCGGACGGAACGCGGGAGATTCGTAGCTCAAATCCCTGTACAGAGATTTCTGTATGTTCGTTATTCAGAGAAAAGTATCTCACAAAATGGTTTCGTCTTTCTATATAAGCCTCTGCAATTTGGAATACGTATTACGTCATTATTATTATTGATCCGCAAACTATAATGTGCCAATTATGCACAATATTGTATACAGTAACAGCCTAACAGGTTGCCTAAATCTTATTAGCATCATATATAAAAACCGCTACTTATAGCCAGTGTTTTAGGTAAAAACATAACATCTGAAGATATCGCATGATAAACTCAAGCATCCTTGTATTTAAGGACAAAACTAGCCTGTAAATCCTGCATAAGGCTTGAGGTTGCAAGATGATATACCTAAATGAACTACAGTGATATGTGTGTGTAATGAAAATATAACCAGAAGTAGATAGGAGAATACGCTTTTGTAAGAATAGTTTGTAGAAGAGTGAGTAGAAAATGTCATGTGGAATAGAGGTCTGAAATGGCCAAAATTCCTGGCTCAACCCGAAACGAGCCCGAGTAGGAGAATACGTTGCATCTACTGTACCACACGGGCCGGGCTCGATTGTCTAATTTTATTTCAAATATAATTATTTTGCAGTTATTGTTATTATTGTTATTATTAAGCTCATGAAGCACTGCTGCCTGCGGTTCGAAGGGATTCCGTTTCGATTTCCGGTACCGACATGGGGATATTTTCCCCTTCTGAGAGCCTGTTAAAGGAGGCACTCAGGTCCTTGGGACAAATAGAGGAGCCACTTCAGAGAAATAGTGGCGGCTGAGGTCCTGAAATCCATATGTAGTAAGCGGATGTTGACGGTACACTTCCTTATTGACCATACGCCGCCCCTGTTACTGCACCCATGCAAGCCTCTGGTTCCCGAGTTTGCAGGTTAAAAACCGGCGGAGGGCGATGGATTATTCCCCTTCGGAAGAGAAGCAAAGCCGGTCGTAGATTTACGGCACCTACAGGGACCTCAGTCCTGCTAAAGAGGCCTATGAATAAACTTTCCGGTCCTTCACGGATACTAAGGACTATAGCAGTTATAGAGCGTCCATAGATAAAACTCAGTTTCATTTTGTTAGTGCACTCAGCTCGGGTTTCCGGGCGTGGGAGTTTCTAGCTGTCGTGCTGTTGTAACGCTATTCACATTTGGCCGAAGCGATCATTTACTTATTATTACTAGTGTGAATGCTTTGATAATTGTGATTTTCGGGTATCTCACCATCGCTGACCAAATAATGTGATAAATGATCAAACCTTCTTAAAAAAAATCTGATGTGTTACACTCACATGACTTTCTCTACTCTTGTACAAACTATTTTTACAAACGCTTATTCTCCATCTACTTCATGTTAATCGAGATGTCAATCTTATTGCTAATTTTCTTGTAGATGCAAGGGGAATATCGTAGGTTTTAAGCGATAGTCAAATATTTTAACGCTGGTTGCTATGTGGCGCATTCCATTCTCTTTGCATGTCCAGGACATAAAAAAAATGAATACCGAATTTGAGAAAAAGTATAAGTATTGGAAAATTTAAGGGAATAACAAGCAATATCTCGAAAACGGTTCACTCAACAAAACAAATGTATATGACATAAATTGTATATTTTAACGCAATCTACATTTTTTGTGTAGTAACATTTTGCCTATCTCTTATGGTTTACCAGTTATGCAAAAGTCGTTCACAATGAAGAATACTTTTGGAGACATTCCCAGAAAATTCGAGATATACATTTCATTTCTCATGACAATATCTTAAACATACGATATTTTAATCAAAATCGTTAGAGCCATTTTTGAGAAAATTAAAATTTTCGAAAAATGTTCCATGTAAAGGGTAGTCTGGGGTGGAGGATTTTTCTTGAATACCTTCGTGTCGCATTTCCGGAAGATACTGAACCTAAATACCAAGTTTGGTGTTTATCTGACTGTTCGTTTCTGAGTTATGCTGTTCACAGACACACAGACAGACACACACACGGACATGTTTCCAAAAATGCTTTTTTTGGATTCAGGGGGTCTCAAAACTTGTATTTCCGGTGAAATCTCGTATCGAATTTTTGGGTGGAATACAATACTTCCCCTACTTACTATACGTAATAGAGAAAGTAATATTACTAATGAGTTTGGGTAAAATGCCGCATATTTAAGATATTTACATGACAAATAAAATGCCAAATTAAACATAATAAACTCAGTTTTTTGTGTTTATTTCAAGCCCGATCCCGACAAACATTTTTCAAACTAAGCCCAAACACACCCCGCGAGTGAGCCTAGGCCTGAGGGTTAGCTTGAGCCCATGCAGACCGTTAATATGCATGTAACCCGTCAGATTTTTTACTTTCTCTACCACGTACATATCGAGATTTCATCAGGAATATGTTTTGAGGCCCCTTGAACCACAAAAAAGGCATTTTTACAAAGAAGGTTTCTGTGTGTGTGAGTGTGTGAACAGCATAACTCAGAAACGAAAAGTCGGATAAACACCAAACTTGGTATTTAAGTTCAACAGCTTCCAAAAATGCGACATGAAGATTTTCAAGAAAATCCCCCACCCCAAATTACCCTTCACATGGAAAATTTTTCGAAATTTTTTATATTATAAAAACTGGCTATAACAACTTTGATTAAAATACCATATATGAAATATATTTACATGTCAAACAAAATGTATATCTTGAATTTTCCATGAATAGCTTGTGACGTCCGTTTTATTTGGATGGAATTTTGTATAATCTTGTATAACTGATACACACTAACCGATAGACGTAAATGTACTACATAAAAATGTAGATCTCTTTAAAACATACAATTTATTTCAAACGACTTTTCTTCTGACATCAGCGATTTCAGAGATATCCGTTAGTAATGGTCCAAATTTTTCAATACTTAGCCATTTTTTTCAAGTCCTGTCAACATTTAGTTGTTTATCGCGATGTTCATGGGAAGAGTATGGAATTTTAAGGCTAATATACAGCGTCCAGTTTTAAAACATTTGGCTGTCGCTATTCACTTTGCACAAAATGTGTAATGCAGTTATTATCGGAGAGGTTTATCTCGATTTATCAAAGGCGCATTGCCAAGCGTGATTCAGCCTATAGCTGGAAGTCGTAAAACTGCGCTTGCTCTGACATCAAGAAGGAAAAGTAGGCTTTGGAAGTTCTGTGTTTATGCTGAAGTCTTGTTAGCGCTCGGCTCAGGTAAATTCGACTCATGTCGAAAGCAACGGAGCATGGGATGTTAACATCGCTACGTAAACTCAGTGTTTTTATTCACCCACATGTGCGATGAATCCTCATTCTCGTATTTACGTGTTTTGTTTCCTGGAGCCGGCAAATATTACGCCGCATGGAACACGAAGGATGGTAGGATATGATGGAATAGGCTTCTTTTTTGTTCTGCACAGGCTCATTACTTTACTTCTGCAGGATGGCTTCAGCGCAAACAATTGCACAGCGAAGGGGGTTGGCCAGAGTTCTCTGTTATTGACGACTGATTCTGAACAGAAAAAGCTAAATGTCTTTTGTTCCTTCCAACAAATACCTGTGTGTTGAATCCAGTGATTCAAAAAGAAACCATTAACGGTGGAATGTAGTAGCTAGCGGAGGGGTTTAATTCTTTCGTTGTAATTAACAGTCAGTTACCGTGCGAGATGGTTCAACGGTAACGAGTGAGGCTCGCTTTCGGGCACCCCACTCTGACCTTATGTTCTTTCCTCAAGTGGGTAAGCGAATGCCTACCACGAATTTCTTGTCCATCATTTGGTTTCGTCTCTTTCATTTTCATGTTTTTCAGGGTTGTAGGACCAGGCGAGGCAATTGGTGCGTTGCGGTGAGATACTGTGTAAAGATACCTCCCTGGCCCTTCACGAACAGCTGGGAACGGCTCGTTCACTCCTAGACCCCTAGTTTTAAGATGACACAGACGGGTTTGTGCCAGCGTCAGGATTGGTGTCGATTTGTAATCGTTGAGGACCCTTCCTTGCTAGCCCGTATCGTCGTCCGGATCCGGTTGCCCTTCAGGTCTACCGTTCATGTTCTCCTCCCAGGACTCACGTTAGACACAAACGGCCTACAATGACCTAGGTGTATACTAAGACTCAGTGGCTGAGGTCACCCCCAACTGACAATTAGTTTACTGCAAAACAATATATGGCAAGAATCATTCAACTTCGAGCAGTTCTTCAGCTTGACTACTTTTATTGTGTTCGTATACAGAAACATTAAAAGGCGATTCCTGACTGGAAATGGAGCACAAAAGTTCAGGTCACCTTGTGTCCGGAAATGCATAGTTTTCATGGCAGATGCCACTGAAGAACGACATTAAACAAAGAGCTCTGGCACACAGTACATGGTCTGAATCCCATTCATGTCACAACAGATATTCAAAGTGGCTTCCATGGGATGCAATGCACGCGTTCCCACCGCATCATGGATTACCTCACTCGTTTGATTATTCCGGGCTGTATTCAAATATCATCACAGGCTATGTGGACACGCTGTTGAAGGATCTGAACATCAGGAACAAATTCGCCATACACAATGGTTTTCAGATGCTCCAACAAGTAAAAAGTCCAGGATGTTTAAGACTGGTGATCGAGTAGGACATACAACAGAGTCTCCACGTCCTATCCAACGTTTGGGGGAGATGTTGACGTGTCGCTGAACTTTAAAGCGGAAGTGAGTTGGGGCTCTAGCTTTCTGCAGCCACATTACCTGTCATTTTGCCAATGGCACATTCTCCAGCAACGGAGGCAGAGAGTTTTACTAGAAGTCCAGATACGTTTTACGTTTAGGTGTTGTGGAAGAAGAACTGGTCCAAGTAGGCTGTTACCAATAACCCCTGCTCAAGCAGTGGAGCTGAACTGTTGCTGATGAGACGCGTCAACCATTCCGTGAGGACTTAAGATAGAAATCCCATAATGGTGATGGCCTGTTGCACAAACCAGCGACAGAATCTTTCTCGTGGAGGAAATCTGCCGGTAATAATCCCTGCACATGTTGGAGCAGATAAGGATGACCGGTTGTCATGTAGGATACAGATAAAAGTCCTTTGGCATTCGCCATGTTGGCGGCTAATTGCCTGGAGCTTCCATCAGAGTTCTCTCATGTTCTGTACGCACAGTTCGCCGCTGCCCTGAAGTTCGTCTGTCTCAAAGGACCTATGCTCACACATACGCCGAAAAATGGCTCCAAATGTTGTGTGATGTGTGTGGTGCTGTCTTTCAGGATGCATCCGTGCATCCGTGCTGCTTCTCGACCATTTCTACCTACTTGTCCATATACTAACACCCACTCGGCTGAACGAATACCGGACTATCGTGTTTCTACGTTGCTTAACTCACACTATTTGCAACACATAAAGCACACACTGCAAGTTATGAGGGACTGTCTGCAACACACAATACACACTGCAAGTTATGAGAGAATATCATCAGTGGCATCTACCGTGCAAACTATGTATTTCCGGACACAAGGTGATATGACATTTTGTGCTCCATTTCCAGTCCCCCTGAAGTTTTGTCGTGGACTTAAAGCTCACCTAGTAAATTAGTGTAATTTATAAGACATGACATTCATACTGTGACGCAGCAGCTGTGCTCTAGGATTACCGGATGGTCGGTGTTAGGCAGTCGGAGATAAACAAAGATAAGTAACGCTCCCGCCCGGTGTAAAAACACTAGAGGCGTTATCGGCAGATAATCCGAATGTTCTGGAAGTTTGTTTCCTTCCGCTTCCAGATGGTGTCCAGATAGTTTTGGAATGTTCTGTGGAAGTTTCCGTTGGCTAAATAAGTGAGCGTTCTAACGAGAGCAGTCAGTTGAGTCGGTCATAAAGTTGGTAAGAGCGCTTCTGCTGTGAGTATTACTGTGGAAGCGAGAGATTGTGGAAGTCTTGTGTTTGATTCCCCCAGCGAGTGAACCGTCCGGAAAGAGAGGGTACGTCACGAAGAAGGTAAAGTAGTTCACATTAGTGGAGCGACAGTATGAACTAAATGAAGTTCCAGTGAAAGTCGAACTGGATAATAACAATGGTGACATTGAGACAAGTACCAGATGAAAAACTAAACTAAGTCACAATACCTTTAAAAGAAAAATGGGCATTTTATCACAGTGTTTCTGAAGGGCCATCAACATCCCTGCTATAGACATTTGCCATTTATTTTACATAGACCTATCCTTTCCTTTACCGCATTGTAGCGAGAATTGGAAACTATTCTGAATTTGTGGCTACGAGTGGTATAAAACAGAAGTACAAGTTGTTGGTAAGGGGAACGGTGCGGGTGAGGGAGGAACCTTCCTTTCTCATCGGTACAACTCTCCTTACCCACATCCTCCTATTACTCTTCTGTTTCACTCGCAGCCTGCAATTCAGTATAGCTCACCTTCGAATTCGAAACATTGAAATCTTGGATATGATGTTCAGTGCTTTAACTTAACAGTTACACATTCAAGAACAGATAGCAATGGTTCATAAGCGTAAAAATATTTACAATATACTGCCAAATATTCAAGTCGGGTCTGGAAGGACTATTGCATAGCGCGTTAAAGTATTTCAAATTTTAATAACACAATGCATTTCTTACTGGTTGCCTGATGAAACTAATTTATTTCAAGAAAACCAATGTCTCAAGGAATTTATTTAAACAAACAACGAATTCATTGTTTAAACTTACACAAATTGACACCGCGAAAAGTGGAAAATCATTTCAATTGCGGTTTTTCAGAATTATATGAAACCTGAATACCCTAAATTTATTTTTATGAAGCATTGGTTCTAATCTCTCATAACCTTTCCAAACACATTGAGTACACACATACACAGCTTTACCAGCAACTAGGGTTTTTATGTAGAAATGAGACACATTATGTACAAATTATTCAAGCGTAGCATAAAGGTGGTCTTAGTTGTGTAGTTGCCTTCTTTACCATATGCTACTGGATGGTATCAGTTGCCTATTTGCTTTCCCATGCTATCTAGTTTGTTGCTATTGAATTATTCGGAAGGTGGATGGTTTTATCTGGTGATTGCAGTTTTGTGGATACAAGTACGTAATTAATTATTTAAGTAGATGCTCGTAGTTGCCTAGTCGCCTTCCTATGCGATGTGTAGCGTTTTGCTCCGCTACTTCATTATGGTAGTTTTACCTGTGTCATTATTGTCTCTGTGACGTTGTAGGTGAAGTCTTTAGAACTCGAAATCGCCGATATCAGCCAGGAAGCACTTCTCGTCGCATCTCAGGGTCAACTGTCGGCGAATCGGTCTGAAATTCCCTACTGTTATTGTCAGGGTAAGACTGCGGGAGTGGTGACACCAGGATATTGTCTTGAAAGAAATACTTTTACTTTTCTCACCCTTTATGCTAGAAATCCTGCAAGATTCATTGCTATTTCCTAACACGTGTGATTCTTTTAGCACTGTCTTCCCACTATTGTCTCTTGGAACTCTAAAGATTGCTCCGGCTAGTTATTTAATATCTCGGTGCTCTATCACCATTCTTTAGATTCGCGCGAACTTGAAGTAGTCACTTGACTAACCTTAACTCGTTTATGAGCTTGGATATAATTATATCGAAGTATACCGTTAACACATTATATAAATATGGCGCCTACATCACTTTATAATTGCATAATTGCGCGGTACTTAGCGTTCTGATCCGGAGTGCTACGTGTTACCTTAACAAAGAATCACGACAACTTATCCCACGACACATCACTGCGTCTTCTTTATCTTTCCATTGGTTCTAATACTTATCCTCTACTTTTATTGGTTCCCTAGTTGAAAATTCAAAGCCTAACTGTAGGAAATGTCCGTTGCCTTAAAGCATCTGTTTACTCTTAAAACTTGCCTCATCCTCACGAAGTGCAAAAGACCTTTCGAATTTTAAGACCCCACGCTCGGAAAACATAATGAACAGTCTGAAACGAAGCTACCCGTATTTTTGCCTAAATCTTGCAGTTTTTCTTAGACAATTACGCCTTTATTTATTTGACAACAGTGTTAAAATGAAAACATGTTTGCAGCTTCAGAAGGTCTTTCGATTGATACGGATTTGAATCAAATTGCTTTAAAATTATGGAAAATTATCAAATTGCATGTTAATTAATTATTAATAATTCTTTTTTGTGTAAGTTTAATCAGGAAGAAATATCGCTACAGATGTATTGTATATCTATTCTGTTCTCCAAACTGTATTCACCTGACGGCTTAAAGAAAATGCGAGAAGCCCAAGCAAATTTGCGAGATTTGAACCCGCGACTTGTCGAATAGGAGCTACAAACGCTACCGTTTGAGCCATCTCACTCGGTTACATGCATTGTACGTCTTTAAAAGTTAAGCGGTTAGAAACAATTGACATCGAATTTAAATCGTGAGAAGATAACAAAAAAAAAAACACGAAAACTCCAATTTAGCGCCTTAATTCCTTGAATAAAAGGACATTTCGTTTTTTAGTAATGCTGTTCACAGACAAACACACCAACCTTTTTCTGGAATCAGGGAGCCTCAAAACATGCATTTCCGGTGAAATCTCGGTGTCGAATTTTTGGGTGGAATGCAATTACTTCTCTACGTACTATGTATTTGGTAGAGAAAGTAAAAGGCAAAGGGAGTTTAATAGAGTCAAACATTTAATATAACTATTGTTTAAAGCATTCGATAGAAAGTTAACGCAAGGAATTGAATGTTTGATAAACGTTTATATTCGAAAGCAATTAATAAACGCAAGCTATACATCATGCTTTGACATTTATCTATTAGTATTTGTAGGAAACAATCAAACAGAATGGAAATAATCAATAAATCAAGGTGTCCGACAAGGTTGCAGTTTATTTCCATTACTATTTTCAGTATATACGGACGAAACGATAAAACGATTGGACAGAGTTGAACATGGAAATTGATAATAAATTGCGAGTTAGATACATTGTGGTTGTAGATGACTTGGTATTACCGGTAGCTTCTGATGATAACCTCCAACGTATATTTCATCAGCAATTTTTTTTAGGGTGGGGCGGATACAGAATGGAAATTTCAGTATGAAGTAAACCTTAAATTTCGATGTAGATGACCAGTTGAGCATAGTGTAACTACTCAGGGCGGGTAATGTAGAGACAGATAAAATACGAAGAATTTCCCAAAATGTGTAAATATGAAGAAAGAAAAAATACTTAAAGGTTTGGAGTAGATTTACTTCATTAGTTTGAAAAATCTGATCTCTCATGTTCTACTAACTATTTTTATAAACGCTTGTTCTCCATCTACTTCATGTTAATCGAGATAAACATTTGCAGAAATTATCTTATTGCTAATTTTCTTGTAGGTGCAAGGGGAATATGATAGGCTTTAAGCGACAGAGCTGGTTGCTATGTGGAGCATTCCATTCTCCTTGCATGTCCAGGACTTTAGAAAAAGAAATAAAAAAAAGAATTCTCATTTGAGAAAATGTGTAAGTACTTAGAAATTCAAACAAATTGCGTGCTTTAACGAGATCTACATTTTTGAATAGTAAAATTTTGTCTATCTCTCACGGTTTGCCAGTTATGCGAGAGTAATTCAGAATGAGACGTCTTTTGGGAATATTCCCAGAAAACTCAAGATAAACATTTCATTTGTCATGAAAATATCTTAAAAATATGATATTTTAATGGAAATCTTTAGAGCCATTTTTGAGAAAATCAAAATGTTCGAAAAATGTTTCATGTAAAGGGTAGTCGGTGGTGTGGAGATTTTCTGAAGAATGTTTGTGTCGCATCTTTCAAAGGTACTGAAACTAAGTACCAAGTTTGGTATTTATCCGACTTATCGTTTTGAGCTATGCTGTTCAGACACACAGACAAACACATACGCACCTTTTTCTAAAAATGCTTTTTCGGGATTCTGGGCACCTGAAAACATGCATTTCCGGTGAAATCTCGGTATTGAATTTTTGGATGGAATGCAATACGTAGTAGAGAAGGTAAAAAATATCTATGATGTCTACATTTAGTTGCTGTTACTGCATTGTTGTAAAATCTTACTTCACTGTACACAACATTTTAGTTTATAGGCTAGGATAAACATTTACTTTAGATAGGGAGAAGGCCTCTGACTAATGGAGCATAGCGCACGCGCGTAAACCTTCAAACGGTCTTCTATTACCTCTGAGAGGAAGGGATAAGGCGGTAGAGTCAAAGGTCTTCGGAATCGGAAAGCGGCACGCGCTTAGCGACGGTAGGGTCCATGATGATTTCAGATTGTGCTTAACCTGAAGTCACGATAGCGTAATATGAAGGACACTTCCTGAAGAGAACCGGAAAGAAAAATTACCACCCTACGCCAACCTTGTTGCTTGGTGCTGCATACTTTAAACAGAATGACAAATAAATGAACTGAGGTACACGGAAATTTGTCTTAATCCACTCCAGCATCGAAACTGGAGCCTCCCAATGCCAGCATCTCGCTATGAACTGTAAGACTCACGTGTAAAGCAAAATTCTAACAATCCGATACGAGAAAAGTTTGCATTAAAGAGGGAAAGGCGGCTTTATTTTGTAAACACTAATGAAACAGCCACGCTCCTGTATGGGTACACCCTTTTGCACGTAAATGTACCTTTTCAGCGGGCCTCTCTGTGGCCCGAGTAATCATCTCTGACGAGGGTGAGCAGCACAGGAAACAAGGTGCCGTCCCAAACAGACCTATGGCACACAATATCTTAATGGCAAAAACGTTGTGTCGATAGGGATGGTTTACATTTAGCAAATTAGTACGTGGCCGCAGACGTGCCTGTGTACTTAGACAGAATGAAGCGCCACATTTGGTATAATTGGTGTAGTGAATACAATGAGACCATCAACGTTAATTGTGTAACATAGATCATGCCACGGACAGCATCCCGTTTATACCTCATGCAAAAAGATGAGGTGCTGGCTGAGTTATTATAACCTGTCCTTATTTATCTTCTCTACACGGCCGCCGTTTATTAATTCCCAGCCTTCCAAATGTAAATAACAGTGTTAATTAAGTTATTTATTGCTTTATTTATGTACATTAACTTTAATTGCAACTGTATAGTATGTTTCTCCTATGAATGTTTAAGAGAAAGTACAGTATATGCTTATCTATTTATTTATCATTTAAATGTTTACAGCTTTACAGTTGTTATATACGATATTTATTAGCATTATAAGAAGTTTAGCCAAAGCGAAGTATAATAGGTGACAACATTTCAGCCATAACATCTGTATTTCGTAATTCACGGAATCATTTTTAAATTCTTGTATGCTTTTAGTGTGCTTTAAAACAAGCAATGTAAATTCTCATACCCAAATAAACAATACACAAAATCTCATACTCTATAACTTAAACGCTTACATTGAAAGTAATCAAACAGTATTAAGGGAAACAGCGCTAAAGTGTCATTTCGGTCAAATGTTAATTCTTTAAGTTTCATTCTCTTTAATGAAGTTTCATTTGTAACAATGAGGGGTGAACAACTAGCATTCCAAATTTCAGACCTATATTTTAATTCTAAACTGCAAAAAGTGTACCTTTATTTACTATCTAGTGCAAAACCCATAAATAGGTAACTTTAATTAAAACTATTCAACTAGAGCAATGATGCTTATATCAACAATATCATAGCGGGTACAATTTAACCTAAAAGTTTCATTAAAATGCATTCATTAGGGGAGAAAGTCCATTTGGTGCCAGAGTCCCCTTAACGAGATCTAAAATTTATGTAATAATTTGCAATCAAAAATTAGAACCTACTCGTATTTGCTTCTAACAGAGCGTCGTTCAGTTACAAGATTACATAATGCATTCTAATACTACAGAGCGAGAACAATCGTGTGTGTAAGTAACGACATTTTGAATTTACGAAATCATTAAAAAACACTCTTCTTCCTAGGGTGAACAAGGGGTGTCGTCCTCCGTGGTGTAGTGGTTACCATGCTAGCCTCTAGTTCCCGAGGTCGCGGGCGATAGATTTTTTCGGGCGTTAAAATCCTTAACATAGCTTCCTTTGGAAGGGAAGTAAAGCCGGGGTCCCGTGTCGTAGATTTACGGACGTAAAAGAACCTCATGCCTGATAAAGAGGCCTGTGAGCAAAACTACCGGTATAGAGTGGGTCGCTAAGGACCACATCAGTTAAAGAGCGTCCATAAATAAAACTCAATTTCAATTTTGCAGGCATAGGCTATAAGGCACCCTCTAATTTCAACTCCTATATGACAAAACGCATGAACAGGATTTACAAGGCCTGGATACTAGAATGCGAACGCCACGTTGACACCCATGCTCTGTGGCGATAAACTTTTAAGTTTTGTGATGATTTTTAATTTGAGTATTTGTACTGATAAATGAAAATATATAAGATGTAATACGAATGCGGTATTGATTTACGCTCTTAAATAGTTAACTTCTCTTCCACAATAGCAAAAATAGTTATAATTGTGTAATTTAAAAGGTGAACTTTGCTTTTTCTCCGTCAGCAAGAACTAGTGCACCACTAATACCTCCACTTTCGCATGGAGAATCATACGTATCAGAGAGACAAACAACAGTTAGCTGTAGTAATAGTGGAGTCATTAGATTTTTCTGCTCAATCTGGTGCACGCAGTTAAACAGTCCCCCCCCTAAAGAGGTGAATGACGTACAGTCGGAGTGAACACAATTTCTATTTCTTGCGTTTCTTTCAAAATTTAAATACATGTTACGGAGGTATTCCCATGAATTGTTGGAAAATCGCGCGGCCACAATTGCATGCAATTAGCAGCGACTCGGGGAAGTTTTATCAGTGGAGTACTGGCTCTTTATTTATTTTGATCTATTGCAAACAACTATGAACTCAAAGACCATAAGCACCCTATTTCAAACTGCTCGCCTAACACTCCTCTGCAACTCCTGAAAATGTGTCGCTTGAATTCTGTAACACCCTATATGTTCACGACGACTTTATATATGCATTGCCAATTGTTTACAATAGTAAGAAAATGCAACTGTTTAGTCTTCGGAACAATTCCATTGTTATCTCAGACAAAAAAGCTACTTCCTCTACCCTGTATCATTTAT